>OY770138.1:10002500-15092150 GCA_963669345.1 Gortyna flavago
ATAAGTAGTTAGTCGACTTTTGAACGTTATTCAACTTTGAATTATTTGATATTTCATCGATTTATTGGTGTTGTAAAATTCTATGTTCTTGCTTGAAAATGTGGAACTTTTGGTCCGTATAAGGATGTCTGCTTATCTAGTTATCTTTGCATCAACCTCGTAAGTTAACTCTTTCATTGGGAAACAACTTACATAACTACGTCTGGATCTAAAGACTAAACAGTCGGTTGGTAATTTTATTCAGTAATTAAATATGAAATATGTTCACCTTTTATTTACTTATTACTTATATTTATTCTATTCAGGAAACTTACTGCTAATTTAAAAAGTGCTCATAAACAACATAAAATGGAAGGCCATTTACGTGTTCCAGTTGTTTTGTTTCCATTACTTTTTACGATAAGAGAGAAATATTTTATACTATAACACTCTAGGTTACTAGATTACTTTTTACTAGGATTACTTTTCTAGAACGTACACCACGTTCGTCGTGCGTTTTGGGGGTCAGTCTTATGTCATTATGACGTTTAAAAAGTGCCGATTCTCAAACTACTCTATATAAATGATGATTCTGTAACAGAAATACAAATCCACAAAACATTTTAACTTTCACATTTAAAATATTTGAAGGAGACAAATTTATTTTTAATAATAACTTTATTAGACCTTAATCCCTTTGTGTAATTAATTTATTAAGTCCTAACGTAATTTATTAAGTCCTAACGATTACAAATATTTTCCGCGTCTCTCATTTCACGAAAATTCTTACATCGTTAAGCTTTTAGGATCTTCATCAGTCAACATTACCGTTAATTATTTGTTTTAAGTACAAAATTGAGATATTATCTCTCATTTGTTTTGTTTGATGTCTTCTTTTGTCAATTAATAATGGTTGACGCTAATACTTCACTTGAAAGTTATGTTTGATGTTGTTTAGTATATAGGATTAACATAATATCGAAGGGTTAGGCAGAGGCGTATCTTAGTAGGCCCACGTGACGCCAGAGCCTATCGCCGTCAACTGGGCACAAATCCAAACTTCGGGCTGCTATTGAGAAATAGGAATAGGAGACACTTATTGTATTTACAACTTTAAACTTAGTCTACTTTATTACTTACTTTCAATCCATTTTAATATTCATTTATTTATGCAAAGTTACTAATTAAATAACAGTCACAACAATACGTCTAATTAGTCAAATAACCCGCCCCTAACTGTTGCCGGCGCAAAGGTGCCCAAAACGCTTGCAGCATTGCCACGTTTAATGGCAATGGCTAACCTTTGCACCAAGAACGAGCCGGAGCGGGAGTCACCCGTTTTGACACGGACACTTTCAATTAACGAAACTAAGATACACTAAATAGAAATCTTGACTATAAGTGCTTATTCAGCTTCTCCAATGCGTATTCAATTCTTTAGGCTATCCATTCATATAAAAGCCGAAATGCCATCAATCCTTTGTCTCGGTTTGATACTCTTCAAAATCTTCCACCATCAATCTCTAAATAAACACGGAGCTGTATCTGTACATCACTATAATGTAACAGTGTGTATTGCAGACACATATCATCAAATCTATCCGTTACCCGAGAGAAAAGAAAAACAAACAGAGTTCAAAGGCCCGGCGCAGAGTCTTTTAGATTCGTTCATACACTTTTAAGAGATACAAGCAATATCCATCAAGCAAATAAAATAATAACAGACGTGAAGAGCGAGGCCCGGCGCACACTGCACGAAATCCCCGCTTAGTTTAGTTCCACTGGCATCCTGAGCTCCTATTTGCAATAAACACGTCCCGTGTGGTCCCACAACTAGGAACAAGTTTCACAGGCTTGTTTGCACTTTGAAATGTTAAAACTGGGACTTTAGTTCGTAAACGGCTTGAATTTCTTTGGTCTCTCGTGAACTCTGAATTAGCTACGGTCGAGATCTTTAAGAAATGGGTTTTTCTAGTTAAAACTACATGAGCAAGTATACCAAATGCTGAAATTGGACTGGAAGTAAAATGTAAGAGATTTTTAAGCCTGCTCGGTATTTACATGGGAATGCATTTTGCTTTGTGGAAGTTATTTCATCACCACTGCTCTTAAAACTAAAAATTCGAAGACATGCGCCATCCACCAACCCGCACTGGGCCCGCGTGGTGGATTACTGCCCACTCCCTCTCACAGAGAAGATGCCTGTATCCCAGCACTGGGAACATTATAGGCTGATTATGATATGGATTTTGCGTATCTGAACTTGAATGTTTTGTTGACTTTACATTTATTTTTCATCGCTAGTTCATCTTAGGTTCACGATACCTAATCTATTGCTAATATTAATATGATAATATTTATATAAGACGTTCTCAATTATTTAACTTAAGGTTTTCCTTATTATATTCGTAAGTCGTGACGGATTATCTATATCCGTTACCATTAACTACCCATTTTTACGAAAAATGAATAATGTTCCCAGCATTATCCGGGCAGGTTACAAATGTAATCCAAATATTTAACTACAGTTATAAAAACAGTGCTGAAAATTCACCAGTCGTCTAAGCAATGATTTCAGCAGTTAAACAACCGAACAGCTCGAATATGCATGATGGTGTTTTGTCTAAAAATAAAATGAAGTGAGAACGAGACTCGAATAAAAATTTCTCGGCGTCCAGGAGAGGCTTATTATGAAGGCAATATTCTGTTACGCCGCCGGAATTTATATTTAACCGCTAAACATCAGCTCCCCGTATTCTGTGTCACGTAAATTAGAGCCGTCGTAAACTACTTAACGTTCTTTTATCGACTAATTATATCAACAAATAAACAACGTATTAATTAATTCTGAAAGCGGTTAATGTTACGCTTAATTACTCAGCGAAAATTCTCGGTGAAATTCTTCCCGTCTATTGATGTAAACAGTTTATTGTATCAATAATTCTCAGAAACGAGCAAATACCAGTGTTAACGATAAGCAGGATTCAGGCGCGTATTATGTCGGTTAAAGTACTTTTATCTATTTTTCGCATAATCGCGAGGTTTTAGGAGATTTTTCTCTGCTCCGTGCTGTAATCTTGTAGAGATACATCTGTGGAACAATTTAAAAATGTAAAGGTGAGCGAGGCGAGGAAATTCGAAATGTGTGGAATTACGCTTCCCGCTCGTTTGACGGCGTCGACTTAAATGGTGAAAAGTCAATTCATTTCAAGACCACTTTACCGCAAACATTGTCAGTTTTCCAATGTTATTTTTCACTGAAAATGTTATTTGTAGCCGGATAACACGCGTTATACCGTTTCCGCGCCATTGCGAGGCGTTCGCTGCCCGCGGCTTTCCACGGTCGAGCATAAATATTTGATATCAAGCAGGCGCAAACCACAATTTTACTTTATCACATGCCGAGCGTTTGTTGCTCTATTCCAACCGACGATTACTTGTTTACAAACGTTATTACGTCGCATGAATGACGCGTGATAGTTAATGTGTACGATTCGAAATGATGAAATGTGGTACGAGATAAGTGGTCCAATATAGTGTTGTAATGAGGACGCAATGGGCTATTATCGTTATCCTATATACATTGGGGCGAGGCCTCCCCTGCCGCGCAGAGGATCCAGTGACCCTTGACCTAGTCCGGAAGGGTAGCCCCTCCCCCGGACTTTTCTCTCCCGATACCCCAACTACAGTTTCATAATCAAAATTCCGAGGTAGGTATTCTGTTTACAGAGGGTGCTTGCAATATGATCTAATATTCGTTATTGGGGATAAAGCAGATGAGAGTCCTAACAAAGCTTAATCTGCACGATACTCAGAAACCCGAGCGAATTTAGGCTGTGGCCTGTGGCAAAGTGGTTGAATTTTCAGATCTCTTAGTCAAGTGCAGGCAGCTGTGGTATGAGCAGTATGTTTGTAGATAAATCCTAATGTATGTTGGTCTATCAGTCTACACATCCAAATAGTCTAAAACATGTTGCTCGGACTGGTATTAAATTCTTCGAAATCTTATTAATAAAACTCGCTTCCCGCTCGTTTCCCGTTTTTCATAATTTGATTAAGGTGTAGAATTTGTGAATGAAGTTAGGGCTTGTAGAGTTAGGGCATGTAGAGTTAGAAGCTCGGCTCTACATGAGATCTGATAACATTTTGACAGTGCGAGCCATATAGTCTCGTATTGGCAACATTTTACATGAAAATGTTTTTGGTGGGATGCTAGTTAGTGGTTACTGTTAGCTTGCATCATCCAACTGCTATGCCTCTCCACAAGACTTCCAGCTCTTTCCATCCAAGGCTAAAGTGGATCATTGGTCGTTTTTTTTATGCCATCTTCTACGGGGTCTGCCGCGACGCCTTCTAACTGAGTCAGAGCTCACGTGGTGGTTATACGTGGTGGTTATTTTTGCCCACTGCTCATTGGACATACGGCAGATGTGGCCAGTCCAGTCCCACTTCAGCTTAGCGGCTTTTTGAGCAACGTAACTAAATAACATTCTAAATTTTCTATATTATTGCCTTGTGCCTTGACATGCATCGCCATTACAAAAGGCCTGGATGTATTGGGCGATTTCTACCTATAAGATACTAATCAAAATCAGATTGCATGCGAAAGATAACAATGATAACATAAGCGTTACACTTGTAATATAAAAGCAAAGGTTTCATGTTGCACAGCCACGGCACAGATTGTCAATGATGGGATTAACTCCCATGGGGTGGGGAAGAACCAATCGCATTTGCTCTTTGAAATCCAATACAAGCTTCTGATCGCTTCGATTCAACGAAATCAATTCGTTATTTTTCTATACCTAAGCTGATTTTTGAACGTAGAGCCTCAAAGTCGTCATGTTTTGTAACTGGCCATTGAAGTGAGTTCTAAATTCAAAATCAACTTCATTATTTTATTCAAACTAGGTATATCAATTCTATTGTCCAACAGTGGAGGAATGTAGGCTATGGATTGCATACCTACACATTAGTTGGTCGTTTCGCCTGTCATTTCACGTGTGGGTCATTTTCATTTATAGCGTATTGGTGATGTGTTGGTCATTTAGCGATTGGTCATTTCGCGTCTTTATGACGATAACCATCATTGGTCATAATGTGTATTAGTCAATATGCGTCGTAATGTAAGAATCGATGTCAAAATTACATAAAACAGTCCCACAGAACGCCCGCCGTTCACCACTTCCTAGTGCTTTAGCTGGGAAGAAGAAATAGCTCAAAAAACTCCCCAGCAGCTAAGCTGTCTGTTCAGTTAGAAGAACTTGATTCTATAAAAAAGTAAGTAATTAATATTATGAAACACAAAACATTGAATTAAATGATTGCCATATGTCAGCTAACACACGCCAATACCAAAACAAGCAGAAATAAATTATGAAAGACGTAAACAGAACTTAATACCTAAATTAAAGCCCCTGGGCACAAAGTGACACAAGTTCTAAAACCAATGGTTAAAACCCGTCAGCCTTAACTTTGAGACAAATTATTAAGGAAACGGAGCTCTGGAATATGCCATAACACATCAGCCCTATTCAACTCTTCATCGTGAAGGATTATTAGACGGAATTATGGTTCGGGAATCCTCGGGCCGTCTCGTGATTACCTCGGAGATAATAGAAAAGCTTTGTTTTGTTCTTAACACGATAATACCGTTATTTCGAGTGCTGTCGGGTCTGTTAGTACAGATGTACTCGGAAGGTATTGGACGGCTCTAACTAGATGGTATGCGTAGGTATGACTTTCTTTTTGTTTATTACAGAAAGCTTTATTCTTTGCTGTTTTTTTTTTCTTTAGGGGGTACTTAATGTTCTAAAGAGGAGTTTAGTGTTTTTGAGTCTGAGGACTAGGGTCAGTTTTCCAGTTCTCCACCTATGATTTAGCTGCATAAACTGCCAACTCAGTCACAAATTGTCTGTAGATTTCTATAATTTGCTCTTAGCTCAAACAACTGCTCCTATTAGGTCAAACAACCTGTAAATGTTAGTTAACCCATAATGAAGCATACACCGTTGCACTACTAGCACTATATAATTATAGTTTATAAGGTAGATCTATACGTTAGTTACTTTAGCAGCCTTTGCATTAAATAATCCTCTTCAATTTAAAGTTAACTTAGGCAAATATGAAGTGTTAACATTTAACACTTCATATTTTACGGTGATTTAAAGCCAGGTTCCATTAAAGCCACAACTCAAACCCCACCATTGCCCCACTTAAATTAACATTATAATAGCCACCGTTAGACACACATCATTTGCTATGCAGACGCAGCAATCCCTCAAGTCGATATCAATATGCGGAATGCAATACATTTCCAATTACAAACGTCATTAGTCGATTGACCAGTAATTCTGTGGACAGACCACTATCCCATAATTAGTTCCTGGAAAACTGTACGTTATATTATTATACAGGAGATACTAATACCAGCTGTGTGTTATTGGATCTTCAAAAAGATTCCTATTACGATGATGATGATCTCCTGTGAATCACTGTGTGCCTGGTACCCAGTAGGTAGTGTAATAATGTTAGAGGCTGATTCCCGGTAACTATGTAAAGACCATTCTCAGGAATTGATGTCCCTCTCAAAGCGAGGTATATGTATATTAGAGCATACATAGCAGACATATAACAATAGTGTTACATCATCTTGTTGGATATTGGGTTACCGGTGAGGCGGTGACAAAGGGACATTAAACCACTTTCAATATTACTGGGCTATAGAATCCTGATTCAAATAGAATGGGGGCTTAAGATTAGAAATCTCCGTGCCGCCAATTTTCTGAAGTTAATAAGTATTCACTTTACCCACCATTTCTTTTTATTCCTACCTTTTTGGCACTACCCCTTCTTTCTATATCGTAAAGCTGTTCCTACATCTAAAACACGCTGGCAGGTAACCCTGCCCAAACGTAGGACTCCGTATAACGCTCAGTTTTTGTCGCAGTTAGGCGTACTTATTACAAGCCAGAGAAAAAATTGTGTATTGTCATGTCCAAACAAAAGACTTATTCAAAAATATTTCATAAAAATAATATAGTATCATGAAACAACCATAAAACAGAGCTCAAACAATATTTTGCATCGCAGAATTCTCAAAATTTTGAGCGTAAACTATCATGTAAATTATGTAATGATAATAAAGGGAATTCAATCAACTAATGAAATACATAAAAAATATTCCATTGAGACGTGTATTTATTATTTAATTTAATTAAATCTGTAAAATTTCTTTTATTTTGGTGGTCATTCGATTCAACTAACATTAAACGCATCACTGTTTTGAAGGTTCTTTGTTGCCGCGATGCACTATTGTCAATTATCTAGCTTCGTACGGTGCCTTAAAGAAATTACATAACGCCAGAAACAAAGAAAAAGCTCCATGGAAAAGAGTCTCTTAAAAAAATGGTGCAGAAAAAAATAGTTAATTGTGCTTTATTATTTAAAGCGCAATCCTGTGCAAGTACAAATTAGGCACAAAGACAGGCATCCCAGTTACGTCAACAAAATATACCGGACACAGGCCATGGAGACCGACACGGATACTCGCTAATTATTACTAGAAGTGAAAGAAAAGAAAGAAGAATAGATTTATTTGTCACAGAAATACGAGCGTACAAAAAGACGAGAACTCTAAAAAAAACAGACTTATACAAAACAGATTTATACTCACGAGCACAGAACTTAAATCGGTAGTCTGTTGGGTATTTAATTAGGTTTAGAACACCAAGTAAATACGGTGAAGTCTTTTGTATAATTCGCTATGATGGACAATGTTGACTCTGATATATTTGACATACCTTAGTGCGATGCCACGTCACAGTATCGGTCAATAAATATTTTATATGCGCACAACTGCCACCTTCGATATTCTAAAAAATAGAGATTTATCTACGGAGCGTCACTGCTCAGGCGGCAACGCCCGTGTAGCATCGCCCTATTACCTACATGTGAAGTAAACTAATCGAGCAGCGCCATTGCAATTGATTAAAACTTGTAAATATCATTATAGTAATGTCCTTTTAACTGCACAATGACACTGATGAAACACTGATGAAATTGAAATCGCTTCTTTTATTAATTAATATGCCGTTAAATCAACAATTTATTATTGCCTGTTTTAATAATAAGTAAATTTAAAAACTGTTGGTTATAATAAATATCCTATAAACAGGGTAACCTATCGACGCGCAAACTGTAACCAGGAATTCAGCACATGATTCTAGAGACCCTAGCGTAGAAATGTTTCGTCAGTTTAAAAAAAAAATGTGCTGTTTCATAGAAAAGTCCAATAGCTACGCGGTCGGAGTGTATGAAAAAGCTTTTTTTTTTTTCTTCAGAATCATTGTACTGAATCCATGGTAACAGAGGGGCAATTCACGTAATTTTAAGAACGTTCACAGTCTGATCTCAGTCTCAATCTGTCAAAAATACTTCTAATTTCCCTATTTTGACAAATTTTAGAAATTTGTTTGTTGCTAAGATGAGACAGCGACTAGATTTTGAGCGTTTTAAATTACGAGAATTGGCCTTCTAGTTACGAGTCGACATCCCTGCCACTCTGTGTGTTTAATATTTGCTATCATACTCAATAATAGTTAACTTTTTTAAATTGGAGTAAATTAATACTCTAAGAGCATAGCAGTGCAACATAATATTTGGACAGCAATTGAGAAGAAAAATTACAGTATTATTCAGCAGAGCTCATCTAGAATCCCTAATCCATTGTAGTCGCTCTTTTCTTAGTAAATTGGGCTTTATTTTTGCTGTCTTGTTTTGTCGTCTCTTCACTGTGAACGACAAAATGAAAAGCTTTTTTGAGTCTCTTATTTCATTGTTAGTGGTATTATTACCCTGCACCTCAAATGTGTTTCAGTAAAAAACAAGGCACTTTGTCTTCATCATTGTATTTAAAATTAGTCTGGATATCAAGGAAAATATGTTTTTAGTTGAAATTTTTACTCAATCTGCCTAGCCTTTTAACAACTATGTTGGGATCTGCTTCCAGTTTAACCGGATGTAGCTGAATACCAGTATTTTACATGAAGCGACTGTCTATCTGCAGACCTCCACAACCCAGTTACAGGGTAACCCAAAGTACCTTGGTAAGACTGGTTGTCAGACTTTCGCACATCTGAAAACCGGTAACGACTGTCAAAGGTCCAAGAATAGCCGAGACCAACGGCTTAACATGCTATCCAAGACGCGGAAAGGTCTCGGTGTGAAAAGATTACTACCCATCCGTGGACTGACCGCGGCAAGCGTAGCTTAACCTGATTGGTCGACCCGAACGGTTGTACAGACGCCAGCACATCGAGCTACTACAATCTGTCTAATTTCTTTAATAGATTTTCAACTTTATCGCTAAAGTATAAGGCTCAAAGTTGATTGGGAAAATTTCATAGTTTCAGGTAGCTTGATGTGCTGGTGGCGTCTGTACTACTTAGCCACGAGCCCGTCAGATAGTTTTACTATACAGTTGAAATTACTCAGAAACTACACGCTTTGTTGAACTAGTCTAGACTAAATTCCATAAGTTCCTTTCTTCTTCTATGACATACTTATACTCAACAAAAGCTCAAACTTTAACCGTTCTACTTGCAAAAGTATAAAAATATAAAGTCGAAATAACTCGGAATGCGCGCAGAGAATTTCTCAGAAAAATAAAACCAAGAACATTTTATTGGATATAAAAATTTTAAACATAAAACTGTAATTAACCGGTTGGCCGACCAACAAATAAACTGAAACTAGGAGAGGCTACGTAGATTTTATTAATTATTTTCAGCAAACGTGGAAAATTTGCGACGGAAATGTGAGTAGCCATGAATACGGTATGCTCGGATAAAATCCCTGAGAACGCATTTATGAACAAAATGAAAACTATCTTTGAAATTATGTTTCATAAGATTTATTTTGTGAGTTGAGGGCCAAAATTAGCCAAGCTTTTGGGTAATTTAAAAGTACCTCGTGCTGAACTTTGCAAATGTATTCATTGGTTAGTAATCATGACCACACCTCGTTATCATCGATGACTACTTACTATAACAGGATATGGAATAAAAACTCATTATCTGATTGGAATGAAGCCAACGCAATCGTATATTAATCAGTCTAAATAGACTCAGTGCAGGACTTCGCGATCGAAGAATACTATATTATTTACTCATAGATGTCTGTTGCGATGGGGCTTGTGGCTAAGTAATAACAGCCGCACAGTTCGATCGATCAGGTTAAGCTACACTCGCCGCGGTTGGTCCCTGGACGAGTGACCATCTTTACATACCAAGACCCCTCCGGACCTCGGAAAGCACGCTAAGCCGTTGGTCCCGGCTGTCATTCGTTTATCTTTGACCGTCGTTATGGGTCGTCAGAAGCCCGAAATTACCCAATAACTCGGTTCTGGAGGTCAGATAGGCAGTCGCATCATATAAAATACTAGTATTCAGCTGCATCCGGTTAGACTGGAAGCCGACCCCAACATAGCTGGGAAAAGGCTAGGCAGATTATGAGATGTCTGTTGCATTTTTAACCTATTATCCGCCTTTTGAAAATAATAAATGTGTAAACTAATCAATTTTCTTTTAATTTTGTAAGAAAACCAATTTATTTCATTAACCATATTGTGTTCTAAAATATATTTATATAATATATACAAGTGTTTATTAAAAAAAAACAGGCAGTAGCTCATTGGGCATCAAAAAATTCGTCCGCATCGCTGTCAATGGGATAAGTGCCCAAAAGGCTGGCAGCATTGCCACGTTGAATGGCAATGCTTATTCTTTGTGCTAAAAATAGGCCAGCCCTCTGGTCACGCGTAGAGTCAACCAACCGCTTGGCGATTTCCCGAAATATTCGATGAGCACCCGGACCCCAAGGCCCTAGTGTTTCAACCCCAAACGGCTCAAACATATAGCACCCAATAAGGTTGATAAATTTGCGCCGTTTGAGGTATTCTGCTCCTGCAGCAGCCGCCCCAGCACAGTTTCGTGCTAGGAAGATGGGATGGCGCGAGGGTGTCGACACAGGTTGCATCCCACACCAAAGGCATGCCCAACTTCCAAAGCATTATGATCATTCCATCTGGCCTCTTCCCATCGTCGCGTGCCAAGCCATTGGGTTCTAAAACAGCTGGCACCCCGGCGGTGACAAGAGCCCGACGGATGATGTCGTTAATGCTGGCATCACGGCATGCCAGCATCCAGGAAATACCATGGTGTCCGAGGCAGTCGACTGCTACACCGCATTGACAGCGATGTGGAGCTCCGCAAGGAGCGCCCAGACGCAAACATGTAGCGAGCCGGAATGTGGTGTCACCCAGCATAGTGCCTAATTATCTAATTACGTTTTTAGTTTCCAATTTTTTTTTTCTTAAATCCGTTTTGGCATTTTTAGTTACCTACATTCAACCATAATCAAGTGGAAAAATATTTCCAAAAATACATTTAACTATAGCTACCTCTCGTACCTACTGAAAAGTTTAAAATAAACTTTTTAAACTTTATCCTTCACAATTTCAAAACCAATGCAATGTAGCTTATACTTTTTAACTATAAAATATTGTTTTAATAAAAACTTACGATCAGATAAAATAATAAAACGAAAAAGTAAAATAAATACAAATATTTGTTGAACGCGTTGTTCAAATTGAAATACTTGAAAACGTTTTGATTAAACCTGAAATTCAATGGAAAACATCGACAGTTTCGATAGGCTTTCATTTTGGACACTTTGTTAACATCAGCAAACGTCCGTGTAACAATATTTTTGGAAGAATAAAAGTAATATTTTGCTCTGACAGACATTCAATTTTTATATAACTTGATTTCTACGATTAATGTTATTTTTAACCGACTTCTAAAAAAGGTGGAGGTTCTCAATTCGGATTTTTGTATTTTTTTAATTTTTTTTTTATGTTTGTTCGCGCATATCTCCGTCGCTTGCCAACCGATTTGTAAAATTCTTTCTTTGTTGGAAAGGGTATACTTCCCAATTGGTCCCAAGATTTTTTTTCCGAAATCTGATAATCGGTTTTTCAAAAATCAACAAAAATCTAAACATTCAAAAGCAATATTTTGTAAAAGGTGATGAGCAGTTGACATTAGGCTATTGTAACTTAGATAAATTACAAACTCTCCCACTAAAAAGTAAAAAATAAAAACTTATTTACAAAAAACACAACCGACTTCCAAAGTCGGTTGTGTTTTAAGTAAACAAGTTTTTTTTTAATAGTAGATTGTTTGCCAAGGGAGCAAATAACTATTTTGAGGGCGAGAGAGTTTCTTTCACCCTCTATGAAATAATAAGTAAGTGCAACTTATGAATAATAATAGTACGTTTATTTATTTACATACACTTTTGAGTAAACAATTACGAACGAAGACAGAATGTTTTTCGCGCGTTTTTTATTTGATTCACAAACTGTGTTTTTTTTATATTTCATCTAATCATACAGCCTGTTATTTAATTTTGTTCATAGAATGTTCGTGATTGATCTCTTTGGTGCTTGAAACTTTTACTAACAATATCCAAATTCATATCACTTTAAGTCCCTAGGGATTAAAGAGCTATTTTAGTCCCTGTTTACGAAGAATACACTAGCTCTTTTTGAATAGATGTGGTCAAAAAAAGAAAAGAGCTACTCAGATAGGCAGTCGCTCCATGTGCAACACTGGTATTTAGCTGCATCTTGTTAGACTGGAAGTCGATCCCAACATAGTTGGGAAAAGGCAAGGCAGATTGTGATGATGGTATATAAGAAATAGTTTTATTCATATTTACAACCAATCTGGGATTTGAGCCAATTCACTTCAAAAAGGCGACATTTCCAGCAGCCCATAAAACCTTATTTCCATGGAATTAGTATTATAGTTGCGAGTATCCACGAATTTATAGGACACGTGGCCGAACGGACTCCAGAGAAAATAGCATTACTATGTAGTACCGTTATTTTTGCGTATCGTAAAACTGAACCTTGTTACCATAAATTGGCAGAAATGTCTGCAAGGGAATTGATTCCGTGGCTGTAGTACTAAAAATATGTATATAATGACAAGACTGCGCTTCGAAAATACCGAATAATTTATGCTTTAGTTTACATTATCCTGTCTCAGTATATGCACTATTCTTGATGCTAAGCTTTTATGGAATATAGTTGATTCCGAGAACTGATCTCGATGTGATTTTGTTTTGTTGTCCTGTTGGCCCAGCACGAACGCGAGGATCTAACGTAAACGCGTTTGTCCGCCGCCACGTCAACAGGACGTCAACGAAAAACGAGATTATTCAAACCGAACGTGACGTCCCGTTGACGGACTTGCGGTGGCCACCCGGCCATAATAAATGTAGGTACGTATCGCTACTTTGGCGCATCTCGTGCTTGTTGACGTGGCGGTGTACAAACGGCCTAAAGTAAATTCGAACGATTTTAAAATTGAAAAAATACCCGTTTGTCAGATAATATTTGTTTCGTTTTAAGACATTATTCATGTCTATGGGTAATCATTATTGTGCTTGTAGCAAAAATTTTAAACAAAATGCTATGCGAAAGTTGTATTTTCGATTTTTTTAAATCGTTCTAATTTACGTCACGTTTACGTAGCACGTATGTGCTACGTGCACTTTTGTGCTAGGGCCTCTGGCCGCGGGAGTCTCTCGTTTAGATCATCACAATAAGCTACTCGTACCCTTTCCTCTGAGAATGATGAATGCAGAAAAGGGATTATATTATTGCAGAAAGATGAGTAACATTCATAACGGAACGGTAATAACGTACTCGACTAGGATTCAAAAGTTAGATCCAACGAAAATAAATCCTTAGATTTGTTTGCGAGGCACGGCAAACCCTTTTTTAGATTTTTTTTTCCTGTCGCGTAACTTTTTTTGGATAAGTATCACTACTTAATTTGTCTTTTTTAAATATTCTTTTAAAATCGCTTCATTTTCTGACGTAAGCAGCAATTCATCTTATTATATTTTATTTTTTTATTTCTATTTTGACGTTCAAAAGTGCCTTTTATGTGGCTATTTGAAATAAATAATTTAACTTTGACTTACACAATCTTGATAATACACAAGACGTTATTTACATCTCAAGACATAATACCTATGTAAATACTCACCGTGCAAATATTTATTTCGTTATGCTATATGAGGTAGGCAATGATCTTTACGATAGCTAGAAAGACAACAGTTAAGGCGATAACGAGTTGGGTGTAAATCTCTTATACGGAGTGCGTAGGAGTTCCATTAAGAGGAAATCGGTTTATTCAAGTGATTCATAGAATGGACGATAAGCAACTAATGCCCTCTCACTTAGCGGTGCTGTATTTTCTGTGCAACACCTTGTGAAGCAGTGATTTACTATTGACTTAAGAAGTTTAATGAACAGGGTGAATTTGTGAGATTATAGGTAGATAGAGAACAGTGGTGTCATAGTGGTAACGGCACCGACTTACGAGTTGTAGGTCGTAGGTTCGAACCCAGGCAGGCCCTTTAATTTGTGTAAATAATTTCATCACCACTGCTCCCAAAACGGTGAAGGAAATCATCGTGAGAAAACCGGCATGTTCTAAAACCAAAAATTCGAAGACATGTGACAGGTACCAGCCCGCAATGGGCTCGCGTGGTAGATTATAGCGCACTCCCCTCGAAGAGAGGAAGCCTGTCTCCCTGCAGATGGAAAATTATAAGCTGATTATGCATTATTATTCTAATGATTATATGTTGTATGTTGATTTAAATATTTAAATCAACTTACAACCTGACAATGACCTGCAAATTGATTCAAACGTAAGAAAAAAATTATTTCGGACAACCCTAGCGCATAACACCCCCCCCCCCCCCCCCCTTAAACTTTATTTTAAAACGCTGCTGTCACGGTCACGAGCGCTGAAAATTACGACGTACGGCATTTCATAAAAACTTTCAAGCACTTGTTTTTCGAAATCAATGAACCGATTTAAATGAAACTTCATACGCATAAGCAGGATTCAAAGGTCTAAAATGTTAGTAAAGAACATTTACGAAATGTGTTATTTAAAATAAGATAACTGGAAATCTCTGTTTCTATGGAAAATTTTAAATCGGTCTAATTTGGCTGTAATAATATTTTTCGAAAATGTTCTTAGCTAACTTTTTAGACCTTTGTATCCTGCTTATGCGTATAAAGGTATATTAAAATCGGTTCATTCATTTCGAAAAACAAGGGCTTAAAAGTTTTTATGAAATGCCGTACGTCGTAAACGCTCTTAACATACATAATAACAATATTTCAGTGTTACTTGTAAAGTTAGGTTTTAGCACTATTCTAGTTTAATAGCATTAAAGTATTGGTATAGTATTACGTAAGTACTAACCGTTCAACTAACGTTGCCGTGATATGCCAAACAGCTGGTAATTAAATTAATCAATGTTACAGTAAGCAAGTTTACTAAACGTATTCTGTTTGTTATTGTTCATGTTTAATTTATTCAATTAGTAGGCATGTGGTTCGCAGCTAAGTAGATAAACCATTAATTCTCTGGTTAGCATCATTTTGAAGGATATTGCTAACCCCTTGATTCTTACGTTTGAAAAATTTGTCTGCTCAACAACGTAAATAACGCAATTAATGTTGTTGAACTGTCAAAATTAAAGCGATTGCTACTGATAGTGTGTTACGCAATTACCCCGCAGGAAGACTTTTTCATCTCTTCGAAGTATTCTCTCGTATCTACAAAAATATAAAAAAAAATCTTAATAGTTTAGGAAACGCTTTTAAATTGATGAATTGTAACTTTTTGGGGGCCAAACTGATTTTAATATTTCCAAAAGACCTGACAGGCATAGCCAGAAGCTTTGAATGGTACCTATCTATCTACGTATGTAAAAATAACTGTTTTGTTAAGTGGGTTACTACTCTAGCGTTACTGTTAAGTGGGTTACTACTCTAGTGGGTAGGGTACTGTCAATTTATTGATGCCTTTGCATACATCCATAAAGAGTGCATATAGATTACAAAACAAAATTAGTCACTATCTCCACACACACTAATTTGGCCAGACATCCAGTTATTTGTCAAGGATTTACTCATATACATATAGCGCAAAGCTTTCTATATTGTATAAACAGATTATTGTTGGACGTTTTATTCCAAGAACCAATATCTGAAATTCTGAACACTCTCATTTTCAAGTACCAATTTCTGTAATTCTTATTTCCAAGAATCAATGTCTGAAATTGAAAATTACCATTCCGTAGTCATTGATACCACAATACACTGCTACATCTCCGAAATTATCTAATATCTCCGCTCCTTTTCACAACAGTTCCCCTAAAAAAAGATCAATATTTTAATAATAATACCCTTTACCGTGGCTATCTAATAAACCAACATTGGGTACAATTTACTTATGCATATATATTATATGAATAAATCGCAAGCAACGGCTGGTAGCCGACAATTTGCGCGGCGAGTCGTTCCGACTTTATTATTTCACCACTTCATATTTCGGGCTGTTTATTAATGATTTTGTAATTGGTGGGCTGTCGCTCGCAGTCGTACTTACGTGGCCCATTACATGGGATCGCCAAAAATGTGTAATACTGACACACCGACATTGCCGCACAATGGCAAATTTTCATATTGTGGCGAACGACGGCTTTCGCTCCGCTTTGATTGTTTAATATGGATTACGCTGCGGTGTATTGTTTTCATTATTATGATACGTGTCAAAAAACCATTGGGCGTTGGTTCTGCGTACCTTTCAGTGAAATTCAATCGAATCCAGTGTGACCTAGTGTTTTAATTTAATACTGTTTGCGCTGCCCGCTCGCCGTTCTCAGTCTATAATGACCGAGTTAAATAACGTAGGTACTCTACAATGCGACAGGAATTTCAGATTGTTTTAAATGCCTCGCATTGCCACAAAGTTCATTTAAATTAATTAGTAGCAAATAGGAGCAGACAAAGATCTCGCCTTTAATTGACGCATAATAGAAAGGACGACTAATGGTAGACTAATTACATAACTGACCCGCGCCTTGTCCATACCAACATAATTTTCTCTGTAGGTATCTGTAGCCTAATGAATAATGAAATAGAATGAACTAAAACATTTTATTAATACAGCTATGTAGAGTGGATTGCGATAATGTTCCGGGCAATGTGCCAAAAGGAAGGAAAATTAATATCCACATATAGACTTAAGGCTAAAGTAAGACGATATTATGAACACATTTATCAACAACAATCTGATTAATATTTTTAGATGACGCCAATAAATGTTTAAGTATCTACGATTTTAACAAATAAGTATTTTTAAATTTATTAAATTAAAGCTGTTCACACTCGACATAATATATCACTTACCGACAGAATCCTGAATAATGGTTTTAGTTCCACGAGACAGCGCCCTAAACAAACATTGCCGATATTTGGGTCTACTGTCTCCGTTATGTACTTTCAGGGACCTTTGTGCTACGAATACAATTTTTTTGTTAGTTCTCGTCTCGATATCGCATAAGTGTACTTATTATTGAGTATTTTGTTTACGTGAATCGCCTCTAGTGTTTGCGTGCTTGATATTTTAGATGCTTCAGAATTCTAGAAAAATATTTAACAGTATCTATTTATATTGTTTCATTCAGCGAAACAAGTAAACCATGAGTATATTTGTTCACAACAATCTGATAAATAGGTATCAAGCAGATTGTACATTTATTTTTTATTTTTGACTTAGTTTAAGTATTTGGTGATTTTTCTGTACGAGTCGCAATAAATACTTTTCTTTCTTTCTTTACAAAGACACTCTAACCGCACCTACCTATTGTAGATTACCATGTCTTATCAAACAAAACCATGTGATCCGTAAGGACCGTCCTACCTCAGACACCTTTCTCTGTTTAAGATTGTGCATTTTATTAACCAGTGCCTGTAAAATAAAAAAAATATTAATATATGGATTTATGATTACTGATTACAGTAGATTCATGTTAGGTCATGAAAATAATTTAATTTTGAATTAAAATAATATGTACGCAAATATCAACTACCTAATACCAAAATAATCTAACATCGCTATTTCATACGCAGCAAACATTTGTTTCCTTATACCGTTTATCGCGGTCTCCTATAAAAAAAGATTTACACAATGTTCATAGATAGCATCGGAAACAAAAAATAGATTGGTAACTACAGGCATTTTTCAATTAAGCGTTTTGCCTCGAAACGGCACGGCTCGATCTGTGCCGTCCGGAATCGAAAATAAAACCAAATATTCCCGTAACCGGTAGTGTTCATAGCTCAATCCGATAGTTAAAGCGATGCTCTTTATTATACACCATTTATTTTATGGAAATTTTCACTAACAGTTCGTTAGCTAGGATTTGTTAAAGAGTTATTTAAATAGAATATTTTATTTTTGTTTCAGGTAAGCTGGGTTTTGAAATTGAAATTGAAAGTTGTAAAAGTAAGGTAATTCTTTTTATACTATTTGTGCAGCGCAGAAACACAAGGGAATACAAGGTAGACAAATAAAGTAATACCCAAGTGCACAAC
The DNA here is from genome assembly GCA_963669345.1 of Gortyna flavago. Taxonomy (NCBI): domain Eukaryota; kingdom Metazoa; phylum Arthropoda; class Insecta; order Lepidoptera; family Noctuidae; genus Gortyna; species Gortyna flavago. The sequence continues at coordinate 10,021,021 of OY770138.1, forward strand.
TTAGGCTACATGCGTAATAACCAGATAATAACCAGTTGTGAAATAACCGTAATAACCAGATAAAACAATATTTATTTTTAATCAAATTAAGTACAGACGCCAGCACATCAACCTACCCGAAACTGTAAAATTTTCCCAATCAACTTTGAACCTTGTGCTTTAGCGATAAAGTTGAAAATCTATCAAAGAAATTTGACAGATTGTAGTAGCTTGATGTGCTGGCGTCTGTACAATGTACTGTGCTTACATTTCCTACTCATGTCTTCAACCATAAATATACCGTAACCCGTGTTTACTTATTGATATTTATCTCGGCTCGTATCAAAGATGTGTACTCCTCCTAATCACCACTTAACCGTCGCTTAAACAGCACAATGGGCCAACTCGTCCGACCCGGCCTTAAATAAGGACCCGACGATTTTATCACACGTCCACGCAAATTATCTCCGTGGTCGTCGAGCTGAATGGCTCGTAAAACATCCACTACACTTATATTAGCGTAATATCAGTGATCTCGGTCATGCTAAACGACCTTCAAGATTCAAGACATCATCTGAAGGGGAGTGTGAAAAACTGCCCCCGCTTTTCCTTCTTAATATAGATGTTATCGCTGAAATCGCTTCCGCTTGGCGTGTGTTGCTTGTTTATCACGGCTGCGGGTATCCCAGTCGTGATAAAAAATCACGGCAGGGATACCCGCCTTCTAACCTACACATCGTTCGAGCACCTATTGAGCGGTGTTTTATAGTAACTTGTGCTGATTGCGTAACACACTATCAATCGGAGTCTGAATCATTTTGAAGCAAATTGCTAATTCATTGCTTCATAAGTTCGAAAAATTTGTCTGCTCAACACGTAAATAACGTCAAATTCAAATTCATTTATTCATTTTTCATTGTCATTGCGTTATTTACGTGTTGAGCAGTTGTTACATGTTGTTGAACTGTCAAAATGAAACCGATTCCGATTGATAATGTGTTACGCAATTGCCCCGCCGGTTAGTAACGCAATTAATGTTATTAAACTGTCAAAATGAAAGGCATTGTCATTGATAGTGTGTCACGCAATTGCCTTACTGTTCCAATATTGAGACAATGTAAGTTGGCGTCGTTTCACTCTTTCAATTAAAAAATTCGATAGCAATATTTAACGACCTAATTATAAAACATGTAAAACAATGTCTTAAACAAAAAAAAACTATTGAAATCTGGTTTTCCAAGTGGCGAATTTATGATCGCTATTATCCGTCCGAAATCCCCGTGCGGCCGACAACGACTCAACTTCGCCTTAACCTATGTTTGTTTTATTAATGCCAATTACTAAGTTAAGCAATAAATTGTGGCTATAACAAAGAACATTTTAACTTGAACTAGTTAATAATGAAGTTCAATTAGTGAAGGAATCGACTCCGGGGAACAGAACCATCCTTGACCTAATGTGCTACTTAACCAGGCTTCCGTTCGAAAATGGAAATCTCCGTGCCGACGTAATTTAATAACTTATAGGTTTCCTATAGGAATGTATAATGGAAACCACGTGTAGGGAAAACTGGAGCAACAAAGTCAATTTATTTTCCATCCTGACTATTTTCTTTTTCTTATAAACAAACAGCTTTTTACTTGAACATATTTATGCAGTACAGTCAACCCCGTAAAAAAGATGTATACACGGACATGGAACCATTTTTTATTGTCTACAACCATTATTCCATAACATTGTATCCATCTTACTGGTACAAAACATAGTATACAATTTACCAAAACAAAGTAAACAGCTTTGTCCTAAAACATTTACCTATACCTACTACACCCAGACACAACACAAATAATATTTGGTTGTAGACAATAAAATGGTTCCTTGGTCGTGTATACGTAATATTATGTGGCAATAACGTAAACCTATAATTTCATTCCATTTCACATGGACGTTGCTGACTTTGCATCTATTTATTATAGTATGATTCATAATTATATCTGTTTCGATTTTGCTGCCCTGCTGTTCCATATCATGCCGAGCCGAACAAGTGTAAAGGACCTCTAACTACTTACATCATCTTTCATTCAACCCATCTTTCCTCTAATCTTATTTTCTAAAACCTCATCTGTCTAGCCTTTTCCCAGCTATGTTGGGGTCAACTTCCAGTCTAACCGGATGCAGCTGAATACCAGTAGTTTACATGGAGCGACTGCCTATCTGACCTCAAAGATGGTCACCCATCCACGGACCAACCGCGGCAAACAAAAGCTTAACCTGATCGATCGATCCGTGCGGCTGTTATTACTTAGCCACGAGTCCCTCTATGACCTCTATCTCCTAATCTTGACGCACAAAATTATTCAATTTAAAAAATCTTGACCTTACTAAGGCTTCAAGGGCACCGAACGTAAGTAATACAAAGACCTATTTTGTTATAGCGATTACTGGAAACGGCTAGGTGTTCGAAGAAGTTTACACTTAAACTGACAAATTCAAACAACTATACTATTTTGATACTGGATTCCGATATAGGTACCTACTGCGCAAACAGAAAGGAATGCACACTATTAGGTTTGTCCTAAACATTTGATATTTTGAATTCTTGAAGTATCCATAAAGTTATGTTTAAACATAGCTGCATATCTCAAAATTATTCGCCACCAATTTTTAAACTTTAAGCAGGCTATCCTTTTTGGTCTGGTAAGTGGTAGGAAGGATATACTCCAAAGAATTACCGCTTAGGAAATTCTATCAAAAGCTCGTCCATATCCCAAGTCCCAACTATAACTATAATATAGAAGGATAGTTAATGTTTTCCGACCCAAATGACATAGAGAAAAATATAAGAAAAGCGACTAATATTTGTGTTTGCAAACGTGAACTCAGTCTTACGTAACAGTTCTCCATCCAATTTCGATCTCCTCATGAATAAGTGCGCTCACTTACAATAATATTTTCTCCTTCAGACAAATTAACTCTTTATATGCGCGGACTACGTTAATTTCTACCAAAGCTCTTCGTCTAGTCTACGTCAGTGTCTTGTAGTTTAATGGTATGCAACTATTTAATTTTAGAAAGATCCTTCAAGCCTCCAAAAGCGGCAAAAATCAAATGTCCACGCACCTGCCTGTGACGCTCATATTTGCGGAAGTCGTTTCTAGAAATCGCTTCCCGCGTTTGTGTTCGCGCATGCGTGCGTCGCATCCTATCCCTTTCTGGCGAATTGCGCGCCAGTCTGTACTTCGCGTTGCGCCGCGTCGCCGCGCGGCTTGAGCTCGACACCACAACACTTCCTTCGGCACGATGATCGCTGACTTGCCGCCGATGCAAGCGTTGGAACGTCACTGCAAACGCAACGACGACTCTCTCACGCAGTGTCGGACCGTGCAACATGCGAATGGTACAGCACTATTTGTTTTACTTGTATGCAAAGCTTTCGACTACGGCGTAAGCGTACGGCGTATACATAAGTACTCAGTTTATGTATACTACGTGTGGTTACTCTAAGTGCATTCATGGGAGAAGGTGGATAAGCAATTACGTGCTTTGACAATATCAAACGACCGCCAATTTCCTTATAGTTGCATACGTATGTTTCATATGAAAATTGGGGTTATTACGTATCAGTGGGTCTGATCCGTATAAACCGTGGGTGGTGGTTAAGGATAGATGGTATCGTAAATGTCGTAAAAGGCCGGAAGAGGTCGTGCGGGAGCGATCGCACTGCCCTCGCGACTTGTTGCATCCCTGCTCGTTGTTTACAATGGTTTCCCTATTTTGGTGTCGATTTGCGACGAGAGAAACATCAAGTATCTGGACACGTATAATGAGTCGCAACAGATTACGCAAATAACATGATTATGTGTTTGTTACGTAAACCACAAAACAAAGTTTGTGGAGTGACTCGCAAGTGACGGAAAGTAATTGTTTGCTCAGCGCTAATTGTTATGATGCAGAGTTGTCTTGTCTTCACTCATTTTGTTTTCTTTGCAGACGATTTTGTGGAAGTTATTGCGAAGTTTTATGTTGCTTAAGAAACTTAAAAGCTTAGGTAGATTTGTTAGCTGTTTTCTTCTTCATGTTTTATTATTAATGGTTAGTCACAAATCTTGTTATTCTATTATCAGATTGTTCATTGTTGATTATAGAGTTTATACAACATGATTATAAGAGGTGATCAATATAAATAAATCTCCAGTACAAATTTACATTTTAAACCACAAAAGCTATTTGCAATGTAAATGGCATTTTTGTTCAAATAGTAAAATAAGCAAATAATAACTAATACCTAACTAATTAATAAAAATAACAAAATTAAATCGTAACTTAACTAAAACCATACAGAAACTAAAATGTAGTGTGGGGGGATTGTGGGGCAAGTAAAATGCTTTTCAAAACAATTACAGGTGGTTCAATAAAACTTTACTGACTATTTTTAATCTATAAAATCTTAGCGTCTTTTACTCTGCACAGTCTAAGTATCTAACGTTCCCTTCCAGTCTCTTGGGTAGGTACATTACCAGTCGACAGCGACGCGGATGAATTTTTCGACGCTATATCTGCAATTGAATTAAGTGGATTATAAAACTACACACAACAACATCTATAATTTGATTGAGGTTACTAGATTAAAAAAGTCAAGATAAGCGATAACTGAACTCGATGCATTTTCTTCGAGGCGGAGTCAATCGGTCTACGAGAGACTAAAGAGCCCACTAATGATAGTTCTCTGACAGCTAATCGAACGAGTGAACGAATGAATGAAGCTTGTGCTGTCGTACACGTACCATTTTCTCCACACTTCGTGCGATAATTACAGACGTTCGGTCATGGAGTCGTGAACACTATAGCCCCATTACGGGGACAAATGACATGTGATAGAGGGGTACAGTTACTATCATATAATTGACTTTACCGCTTCTTGTACAGTAATATTAATTGATAAATACAATGTATATTATGAACATTTCAAATATGAAATGGAAAGTGTTGAAAACGATGAGATCATTATTCGGATGTGAGTTCATTCGTCTATAACTGATGTTCGATGAAGTAGACTAAGATGCGTGGGAGAAAGCAAAGTCAATAATAATTGATGTATGTATGAAGCAAATGTAATTTAAGTAAAGTAGTATTGGTACATATCCTAATATTATATAACATATAATAATATTATAAAATATGCTAAAGTAAGTTTGTTTGTTACCTTTTCACGCCTAAACCAATGAACCGATCATCCTGAAATTTTGCATAGGTATACGTTGTCAGGTGTACAGAAACTAACATAGGGTGGGTACCTTTCATCCCGAAAAAAAGTGCTGTTCCCGAGGAAAACAACAATAACGTTATTACGATAATAGATGGCGCCACGAGTCTTTTGTCTTGTTCGCCGACGAAATCGCGGGCAACAGCCAGTATTAAATAAAGAAAATAATGATCAAATAATAGGTAAATATTATATAATTTTTTATAAATCAAGCCGTTTCGCTCAGTTTAATCAAGGGTAAGTTATACTAGCTGTAAGTAACTACAGCAAAGTCAAGTCCAAAGTCAATTTAACACAACTTCAAGCGACTTTTAAATAGAACCCACAACTTCTCAGTTTATAAAACTAATTTAACCAAAAAACCTAAACAATAACAACAAAGATGAGCCAAGCCGACCCTCACAACCTTGACCGACGAATCTGTTTAATATGAAGGTCAAAACGCTTAAATTTTGCTGGTCTTACTCAAGTAAGGGAGACAAGATAAGGGATTTAAAAAGAAGAGAACGTAAAGGAGAAGTATTAAGAACCTTTCTCAAAGAGCAACGAACGAAAAGCCTCTTAAATACGTCTGAAGTATTACAGGATGAGTTTCGCGGGAAAGGTGTTCGATATCGATAAAGAGGCTACCTTTTTATTCAATGCTTTAATGTCCCACAATATATCAATGTCCTATATTACTTCAATATGTCCTACATTGCTCAGACCGAAATACGCAACTTCATACGTGTAGCGTTGAAGGACATGACCTTAATCGCCATCGATTATTATCAGCGTTACAAAGCGTCCACCTTGGTTCTCTGCAGTCCAGTCTAGCGTTTTGAAGACCGCAATGTGATTCGAATTTCTCACTTTAGTGTCATCATTTTTTCTATCTTGAATTCTTTTTATTTGTGTCGGTGCTGCAAGTATTTTTGATTCAACCATGTATATATCGCAGCCAACTAGTTAAATTAGCCGTTTAGTTAACCGCCTGGCCTTTATAGTAAGCAGTGTTCGCCTCGCTTCGCTCTCTCGGCTCACACGCGGTTGATCACAGTTCTAACATAACCTAACCCATTTGGTCGGGGTGCCCTGGCTTAGTTACTGCGACCAATTCGGCTCGCGCCTGATTGGTTACAGACTTCCAACCTAAACTGTAATTGAATATCATTCAGGCCGTTAGTTGAACGGCCACCGTTTAGTTAAGAGGCTAGGCGGTTAACTGAACGGCTAATTTAACCAGTTAGCTGCGACATATTATTATATATTGTAAGTAAGTCATTCTACTATTAATCTTCCTTTTTGGCATTTGGCGCACTGAAAACCTTCATTATTAGTCTTTTTTGGGTCGGACTTTTCTTCTCTATATTTATTAGTAGAAATATGTACATATTCTATTTTAGCGATGTCGTTTTTCTCACTCCAATTCACCCCATTATTGGTATAAAGATCTGATTCTACTCCTCTCCTAGAGCTTTGAGTGTCTCTTTAGGTAAGGGACACATAACCTAAAAACTCATAAATAAGTAATCTAAAAACTATTTCTTTTAACCTTATCTTATCTTCTTTTAAATACACAGATCCATAATTTTTTACCTTTGGGCTCTAAAAATTAATCGACATTCAATTATAAGAGTTCTAGAACAAGTCTGAAAAAAAATCTAATAACTAGAAATAACTTAAAATGTTTTTATAATGTGTTTGATACAGCGATATTAAGTCGCTTCAGGGCAAAGAGGTCAGACAGGACACGGTCGCGACCTCTAGACCGAGGCATTCCTACAAAACTGCTCAGTACCTGAAACTGCTGAAAACGTGCATTTTATGTATGTGCCTTCATTATCTGAAACTTTAGATTGACTTTCATTTTAACTACATGGGATTATTTTAACTCATTTGCATAAAATCTTTGTAGTTAATATTCAAGTCTAGATTTTTCAGAGCAGTATTGGCCCAGCGGTAACCGCCCAGACTTACCGAGTCTTAAGTCGTGGGTTCGATCCTAGCCAGGCGCTTTACTTCTTCTTAATAATTTCATCACCATTGCTTTCAAAACGGTTAAAGAAAACATCGTTAGGAAACCGGCATGTCAAAATTCGAAGACGTGTGATGTGTGAGTTTCTGAAATGAAGAACAGAAAATAACATCTGAACATCAACGAAGCAAAAGGAGTAGGTAGGTTGTGTGTGAGGATCGTAGATCGCTACTCGTTCTGTGGTTTCTGTTTGGGAAAAAGGCGTGAGTTTTTGTACATATTTCATAATTAAAGTAAGAATATCATTTCAATAGTAGATAGGTCTACCTATCGATGACAAAATATTATTTTTCCCAATAATTCTTCAGAAGACTAGGTCGATTTTCCCAACGTCTGGGAATCTAGACCGCAAATAACTTCTAAATAACCTTGCAAGAGCTCTACTTATATCAATTTTTTTTTCCTTGAATTAAGCTCCATTTTTTTACATAACGCTGAGCTCCACTTTTTTTGCGAAAGATCTAGAAATCTCGACTTTCCTATTTATCATTGTACCTAACCTGGATTATTATCTCCGTTGACTGTTAGCTTTTTTCTATTTTTTTGTTACTACCTTCTACGTAGGTATTTATTAGACAGAATGTCTTTTTAATATTTATATTCCTATACTATAATTATGTACCTAGGTATATTTCATCTGACTGTCACTGAACTCCTCGTAAACGGCTGGAACGATTTTAATTTGAAAAAATGTGTTTGAGTGTCCCTGGATGGTTTAGGCCTGAGTTCACCAACATTCTAACCATCGGTTAGGTATTTAAACAGTTGATTTCCTTAGGAAATTTGACATAAATCAACTGTTTAAATACCTAACCGATGGTTAGAATGTTAGTGAACTCAGGCCTTAGATTCACAATTGGATTCGGTAGGTGGTGGTGGGTTCTAAAATTACTTTTCAATAAATGAGTCAATTCAAAACCTTCGTGGATTCCTTAAGGTTTCGATCTCTCAGTCTGAAATTATAATAATATAATTTTATTGGCTGGCTTGAGTAGAGATTCGCAAGAGCAAACGTGCTCGGAGGAAGGAAGTATTCCAGTAAGATGCTGGTAGGGATCTTGACCGTACTTCCGGGATTGTCCTGATAGCCGTGGAATACCTCTCTACTCCTCATAAGCACCTCAGGACATGGGGCCCTTGTCGCTACGTCACTATGTACTAGCGACCGTTTCCGGGGGCCCATTATTGAGTGTACAAGACACCTCCTGCCATTTTATCTGTGTACCTATATATTAAACATTGATCAGGCAGGGGTCATAGTTCTTCCATAGTTCTTGGTAACCAGTCCACTTTAGCCACCCAAACCCCAAATCCAACTTTTTATTTTTCCATATTCTGCAATAGTCCTACACAAACCGGGGGTTATCCTTGGGTGCACATGCATAGTGCATACAGGGATAATCGTCGGTTTGTGTCACATTTCATTAAAATTTCCTAAGGGGCCTCTGCAAGTTGGCTTCGGCCCCTCGTACGCCTTCCAATGAACCGGGACTCAATAGTCCCGAGATATGAAAAAGAAAACAAAAAATAATAATAATTTATTTTCAGATTAATTACATCCATATTTGTTAGTAGGTACAACTACGAGCTTACAAACCAAAAACCAAAAAACCAATGTATCTAACCACAAGTTCTAATAATTCGGCTTCCATTAATTTGTTCTGCTCTTCCTACATTGAATTTCCAAGAAAAGACTCGTTTTTAGGGTTCCGTACCTCAAAAGGAAAAAACGGACCCTTATAGGATAGGAACCCTTATAGGATCACTCGTGTGTCTGTCTGTCTGTCTGTCCGTCTGTCACAGCCAATTTGCTCCGAATCTTGTAAAAGGCGAAAGATTTATGCGTTTTGAAGGGAAACCAGAGTTATGCTCCGAATCTTATGGACCGATTAAGTTGAAATTTGGTACACATATGAATCTCTGTGACCCAAACACAGACGAGTAACTGACAACTGACTGAAACTACTGAGGCTAAAATTTTGAAAAAAATACAGAAAATAGTTCTATACCTATAGATTACAGGAAAATTAATAAGAAGTCTATAATCTTGAAACAACATGGTAAATCTCTCAATATTGTGCGTACAAACTTACATTTTCAGTTGGAATGTCGGTGTCACGTTCTTTAAAAAAACATGGTAGATAAAATATTCATCGTACGGAACCCTCTCCACGCGAGTTCAACTCGCACTTGACCGGTTTTTTTATTAGCACTGATGGAACTTGTGGGATGAATTAATGTTGTTCGAAATGTATGGAACTGCAGATCCTTATTAAAATACTCTTGAAAGAAGATTATTTATTTGTTTACTGTGTCAGGTCCAAAAACAACTCCTTTCGCTATTAAATAATAGAATGAACAAACACATGATTTTATTGTTTTTTAATGATTGGGATACATGTTAAAAGACAAACAAACGTGTCTCCGTAAACAAGTTTCACGATCATTTCAACACCTATAAAATAAATCAAATGACTTCCTTAAAATGACCCGCGTAGATCGCAAGCGCAATAAAATAACAAACATGAAGTATCAGTGAGTTAATAAACACGAATCACGTTAAAACTTTATAATCAAAAACACGTTTAAAATTTAAATATGGTAAATTAAACGTGCCCGTCTGTAGTGACCCAATTTGCTGAACGTCGTAAAATATACCTTACTGCGCGGCCACACATATGCTTGCTTCGGCCAAATTTCTCGAGCCCGCGAATGGGAACTTTATAGCTTTTATAGTACGGCTTGTACCTACATCTTTACTTAATACATTTTTAAAGTATAATGTGGGTAAGGCTAGCTCTTTATTGTAGGTTGTTCGGCTGTTAAAATTGTTAAAGTTGCTAGTTTTTACTCAGGTTTTTCGCTGAACTAATTTCAGTTTTATTGGATCTTTTTGCACGGTCTAGCTCTTTGTTATTTGTTGTTATCGTCTTTTTACAGTGCAGCTGACCGCTTTTGTGGTACATTGCACAAACAAAACCTTTGCCGAATTTAACACGTAACACGCCGATTATCTCCGATGGGTTAGGCAGGGAGGCACCTATGGTGCTTACACCCACATTTGTCCCTCGTATTCTAAATTACTTATCAATAATATTGATTAGTAGATAAGTAACAATAGATTTTAATGTATAACCTAACCTGAAATTATATTCACACATTAGGTAGGTACCATATCAGAGGGACAATTCTCGCTATTTTAAGAACGTTCACAGTCCGATGTCAGTCTCAATCTGTCAAAAATACCTCTAATTTCCCTACATTTCGACAAGTTTTTGACATTTGTTTGTCGCCGAGATGACACTGCGACTAGATTTTGAACGTTTCAAATTACGAGAATTGGCCTTCTGATCATTGTGTAATAAACCTTTAAGTCATTAAATTAATTACGGAAAAATATTACATAACAGCAAAAAAACGCAACATGCAATACCAAATTAAGCGTATTTAAATTAAATGACATGAAGCATATCATCCCAATATGGCGTCACACATGTAAAGAACGGAAGTGTCGTAATCGTCGCCCGCGCACCTTTTGTTCTTTCGTATTTAGAGATATCTACGTTTTATCGATAACGATTATATTATTACTTGTAGATGTCGTCGCGTGAGGCTTATCACGTGTTTATCTATCTTGTGTCGGCTTAAATGTTTCATCTGTTTTTATTGTGTCATCAACTAGGAATTATGATTGTTTTTTAATTAGACCTCCAACAATTCGATATGTTTTAAATGTCGAGTGTGTCGGAAATACCGAGTCGTTGTACAAAACAAATAGGTACGTAAATACGAAAATTATGTAATAGCGCAGGCAGGCGATACGATGCGACGGGGTGGGTCAGGGGAACAAGAAATTTCGACGAAGTTGCGGGCAGAAGCTAGTTAAAAATACATCACAATTTTATTAACTAGTACATAAACGTTATTATTGTGACAGTATTACAGTACATACAAAACCAACATAAATATAAACGAACCAAATCCACCTTATTGTTAATAACTTGGCCAAAATTACCCGTCTGGGCAAGTTTCTACGTAATGTACAACAATATAGCCGTATGGCCACCCACTGTCAGAATTTCGCATTTACCGCCAACTCCCGCGTATTCCCAACAGAAAGGTCAAAGGTCATCAAGAGTGGAGCAACACCCACACAAAGGTCATGTGAAACTATGGTTTTATTTATAACTCGTTTTGTGATAAGGGTATATTGACTCTTTAGTAACCTAGTAATAAAACACGAACACACGGTAAATGGACAAAATATTTTGGATCCAATAGTAATCATGTTCGTGACTTTATATTGATAAAAATATAACATAATGGGTTTTTAACTCAATAATCAATATCCTTTCTTGTCAGCTCTAATCCATTTCTTCTGCCTTCTAAATTCGTAATACCGTTTATCTCATAATTTTATGCCATTGTCTTATATTTACTAGAAAAATTTGCATGCTACAACACAAACTACGCATGTCACAGCATGCATGTCATAATTTGTGTCATTCTGTCATGTCATGTCATTCAATCATTTTGAATGCAATGGACTAAAAATATACATTCTTCATTAGTTTGTTATCAAAACAAAACAAAAGACTGATGAATATTTTAATCTAATCGGATTGTCAATCGTAAAGCCTTGATTAGGATGTATCTGTGGACAAATGTATTATTCAAACATGTAAGACAACTTTTTGTTTGATTAAAAAATCATAAAGTTGACAAGATGTCGACAAAAAATGAGATGCGAGTCGTCACTGAGATTTAATTATTGTTTTATTGTCGTAGAGCTGTGACTGATTGCTACTAGTATTGTTGTAATGTATTTATTTCTTTAGACTTTTAACTGAATAAGAACGTAATGTTAGTTTATTGAATAACTGTAGTGCAAACGCCTTTTATTTTCACAGTTAGCTATCATATTATAAAAAAAATATAATTATGTGTAAAAGAAGAAGTTTTTAGGAAGAGACGTTTTTTTCAATATTCAAGATTCCGAGCAAACTTACGTTTTCAATCAAAGCTCTTCAACTCGACGTTCGGCACTAGATTTATTGAAAAAAGCTTATACCCACCCGCACGAACTTTGATCAAAATCACTATTTTCGCTCAATACTTATTTTAATACAAACAGCTCTTAAAGACTTAATGACATTCCGTGATTTTACATCTCTTTTTATTAACAGTTTTATGACTAAAGCTGAGTTTTCATACGATTTTTCATGTAACTCTAGATTCACGACATTTATTATAATTTATTCTATATTTTATAAACAAAACTTGTTTAATGAAAATGTTACCTTATCGTTCTCGTATCTTGATTGGTATTTTTTGGTTCCTTATATCGAATATTCGGATCAACGAATAATATCGGCTTTACAACCTCCAAATAACATAATATTAAAATGTATGAAATTCCTATCCTATCGCAGAAGAATAATTATAAACATCGCTTTAGATTGCTTGTTATGTAATTATGTATATCACTTATATTTTGATGTTTATTAATAAACCAGCTTCTGCCCGCGACTTCGTTTGCGTGAAATTTCTTGTTCCCCCGACCCGCCTCGTTGCATCGCATCGCTAAACCTGCGCTATTACGTAATTTTCGCTTACCGTTCTTTCTTACTTTTTTTCGTTTTGCTCGGCTCCTTAGAGTCCTAGCGTGATGTTAAATAGCCTATAACCTTCCCCAAGAATTGGGCTATCAAATGCAAGTTTTTTTTTTCAAATTTGTAGTTTCAGAGATTAGCGCGTTCAAACAATCAAACAACAAAACAAAAAACTCTTTATTATTAGTATAGATCAGGGCTTACTGTGACTGGCCTTTTTGTCTATTTCGTTTAAAATATAATTGATAACTAAATCCAATGAACTCCAAATAAATGTCACTTCTTTTTGTTCTACCTAAGCTTCTAAACCTGAATATGAAAATATAACTAATGCTACTTATGCTAAACCCTAAAACACACAATTATAACTTATTGATACGACAGTTCATTCATGATTGTGTTAATATAATTATGTTGGTGTACTCTTCATGGAAAAACTTTTTTACAAAAAAAAAACAACCGACTTCCAAAAAAAAAACACTACAAAGTGCTAAATAACTTTAATTTCGGAAGTCGGTGTCGTTGGTTCTGCATTTTCGTTTATTGACACCGACTTCCGAAATTAAAGTTATTTAGCACTTTGTAGTGTTTTTTTTTGGAAGTCGGTTGTTTTTTTTTGTAAAAAAGTTTTTATTTTGTACTTTTTAGTGGGAGAGTTTGTAATTTATCTAAGTTACAATAGCCTAATGTCAACTGCTGATCACCTTTTACAAAATATTGCTTTTGAATTTTTAGATTTTTGTTGATTTTTCAAAAACCGGTTGTCAGATTTCGAAAAAAATTTCATGGGACCATTTGGAAAGTACACCCTTTCCAACAAAAAAATATTTTTTCAAATCGGTTGGCAAGCGACGGAGTTATGCGCGAACAAACATAAAAAAAAAAAAAAACAAAAATCCGAATTGAGAACCTTCTCCTTTTTTAGAAGTCGGTTAAAAATACCCACCCACAAACGCGACCTTACCTGAAGACGGCCGAGAAAAGACTAATGTCTGTTTTCAATAACACTAAGGGTCACCTAAACAAGAGCTCGCTGTTGGATTTTCAACTTTCGAAGCTGAGCTGAGCGTTGAAAATCTAACAATGAGCTTTTATTTAGGTGTCGCTTAGTGTGGGGTGCTATAAGCAACCGCTCTGCAATCCACCTTTAAATTAAGTTGTCTCTTTGCTAGCCAATCGCGATACCGAACGCAAAATGCTTTGCTTGCAACCATACAATAGTCTTTTTGTATTTTATGCTGTAAGATACAACCTACGTTGTAAGCTTTACCAGCCCACAGCATGGCTACAAGATATGCTCTATTTAACTGATACTCTAAAACTTATAGACCTTCTAATTATAGACACTTTTTTAAATAAATAAACCTCTAAAAATCTTTTCGCGCTTCTAATGATGCACACTTTTTTTTTTATTTAGCCTCTTGTTATGCAATAAGTTATAGAAAAAAGGACTCTTGCGCACAGTATGATGATGTGAAGTGACGATTCGCCCGTTTCGGGCGAGTAAATTCGTACAGTCGACTAATGGGCCGATCCTGGCTATACGTAACTGCATCCGACACGTTATGTATTTAGATTTATTCCGGTCTGATATTACTTCGAAATTGTAACCTTTAGTATAGCATAATCGGCCTAGGCTCCTCTCTGTGAGAGGGAGTGGGCCATAATCCACCGTGCGGGCCCAGTGTGGGTTGACAGATGTCACGTGTCTTCGAATTTGTGGTTCTAGGATATGCCAGTTTTCTCACGATGTTTTCTTACATTTTTACACTCTACATCCATTTTATGAATATTCGTCCCTACGTCAGAACCCGATTAATGCTTCTCATCTGCCCACGCGCTGAAAATGCCAGGCTTAACACCCACACGCCATCAACTACAATGTTGTTATTATATCGATATGGTTGTGTAGAAGTTGTTAGTGAAGTTATTTCAGTAAGGGGATGAAAGGCTAGGTAATAATAGAAATGCAATACCCACTGGTAACCTTGTGTTGACATTGGGTATTGTTACAGATTATTAAAATAGCGGCTTAGTTGGTTTTCAGTGATATTTCATAACACCATGCCTGTGTCTGAAGTAGTATAAGCAGACAAGGTGCATATTACACCCACATTCCTCCTGTTATATGAATATCCCATGTAATAGGAGGAGAACCTATTGCTATTAACTGAGCACAAATCCAGACTCCAGGCGGATACTGAGAAATTCCTGATAACTTCAGTAACACCTCTCTCGAGCTGGGATTCCAGAGCCAGATAGAGAGAGACCCAGGGAGACCCAGGACCCCACGTCGAGCAAGACAACCATGTACTCCACGAGAAAATAAAAAGTCAACTTGACAAACAATAATTTCACGTTACCAAAAGAAGCTAAGAACTTTACTTAACCCACATAAACATTTGAATTAAAAGACCCGCAACGTCTCGCTGACTAAATTAACAAATAGGTTGAAAAGTTTAAAAAAGTAATCTAGCCGCAGGTTGCGGTGGGCGGCGTGACGTCACTGACGCCGCCCGCCCACTCCGTAATACATGTTAATACCGCTGACAAGGTAAAGGTTCTTGTGAACTTTAGCGTAACATATGAATAGAGTATTCAAATAAGAATTTATTTATTTGTTTAACCATTTATGTACACAAATATAAACAGACAACATGAAAGGTACAAACAAATACGTACAAAGGTGATGCTTATTTCTAAAGAAATCTCTTCCAGCTTATCTGCGATAGGAGAGTATATAAAGAGACATAGACAATGTGTGTAACGTTAATTAGGACAAAGAGGAAAGATTCACTCTTCTTTTAAATACTTCAACAGTTTCGCAGTCCGTAATGTCAGGCGGAAGTAAAAAGTGTCAAAGATATTAACAACCGCAGTTCCATAGACAATTATTTTTTTTGTTAAAGGTCGTACCTGTAATTTAATACGTAATTTGTCCGTTTTTAAATTGTAGTTACATGCACAAATGGTGCATCGGATTCTGAAACCTTTCTCAATTTCTAGCGTTGAAATTATACTTATTCAGTTTCAACAACAACTAGAGCAGGCTGTCACATTAGAATTGAGAGCAGATTATTTGATCAGAGATTTAATCAGCCTGTCAAAACCGTCAGTTACTGTAGATAGTGTCCAATTTTGAACAGCTAGCTAAAAACGCCCACTAAATAACTGTACGTTTAAACTATGTTCCGAAACCAATAAATCTGATAGAGATAGTCAAAATACCAAAGCAATCAAGTCTAATATCTACAATTACCGTTTACTTGTCCATTTATTAAGACTTGGAACAATTACGGGAAGTTGTTTCGCGTCCATTAATAGCTCAGACCGCATAGCAGACATAGGATTAGTCCGTCTGAATTCCTATGGAAGTGCGTGCACTTATTCCAGACTACGTAAATATCGGAAGTCGGCAGTGTTAAGACAGAACGCAATGCCATGCATTATTATGGAGTCATTCATTATGCGCATGGGCACATGTGCCAAGTCTTGAGCGAATTAACATAAAATTCTGCGAAATTCGATTGCATTGCGTGTTCGTTATCGATAGTGACAAGATCCATGTGTTTTATTGTAGACCACATTAGCTACTGTCAATTCAAAAATAAAAGAATACACGTCACATACTGCCACCTAGGAACAGTAATTTGACAGCTTGACAATAGTTTCAAGCTGTCATATTACTGTTTTTCAGTACCGTCTCTTTCTCACTCTCTCTGTAAGCAATACTAACTTTAGTTTAGTCAGTGACCAATCGAATCACGTACATTAATTTATCATATAAGTGGATAAGTGGACGGATACCTTTACACCGTAGCCGCTATACGAAACCGACATTAATACTCAGTTTACACATGGCAGGCTCATTTTGCCGATGGGCACGTTAAATTGGTTTCATATCATTCAGTTTCATGGAACTTGAATAAAATTTTCGCCACCGTACCTTCTCCTTTTTAATCCTGTAACATGGAACACCTCTATTTTTTTAATATTTCATTGACTTTTATCCCAAGTTTTTGAGGATTTCGTGGATATACTTTCAACAGTTGTCGAATCCACAAAGTTATCTAGGTATTTAGGCAAGGTTTTTGCTCAACCGAGTCTTTAGTACTTTATTCAATCCCTAAAGATGGAATGATTCTATCGAACTAACAACATTGTCAAATTGATTGAAAATATTAACTGTGTTAAAATAAAAACTCTTCAAAATCTAGGGATAATAATCATTTTGCGTTCTTGAACGTAATTTTAACATTTTTAACAGTGTAGATTTTTAACTAATTATATTGTACTCCGAAAACAGAGATTCTTCAAAAACGGATAATGGACTGAGAATTGTGGAATGGCGCCAAAAAATAACGGAAACAGCCATGTATAATACACACCCATTCCATTTGAATTATTGTAAGGAAACCTTCCTACGTGTACATACTCCTCTAATACAAATCACCATCTTTATATTGTAGTATAAATAATACGAAATATTTCCTTATTAACTATGTATGCGTGTGGTTTCTAAGAAAAGGTCTTCCCTTTCAATATGCTTCAAAGAGCTATCTGAAGGATTGGCTGTACATTAATTCTGAAAATAGTCGGTTATTTCTTTTTTTTCGCTGTTACCTTTTGACCACGTAGGCATTGCACTTTTCTATGAAACAGATTTTTTTTTATACCTAACCAACGAAAAATGTCTACGCTATGGGGTTTAGAATCATTTGCTTAATTCATGGTTTTCCCTGCATATTTATACATAATACTTACTTTATTGTAAGAAGTTATACTACCTACGAAATATAACAATGGGCGGCCTTATCGCAAATTATATGCCAATAATAATAAAAGGTAAAAAGTAATAGGCTTGGCCAATCAATATTAGGGACATATTTGGTTTCTTTGTAACTTGATCTAATCTAATCTACCTATCCTGTATTGTCCCATCATCTACCTAGCCTTTTCTCAACTATGTTGGGGTCGGCTTCTAGCCTAACCGGATGCAGCTGAACACCAGTATTTTACATGGAGCGACTGCCTATCTGACGTCCACAACCCAGTTATTGGGTAATACGATACCCCTTGGTAAGACTGGTTATCAGACTTTCGAACTTCTGACGACCCGTAACGACTGCCAAAGATCCATGTATAACAGCCGGTACCAACGTCATTCAGTCATTCATCCACGGACCAACCGCTTCAAGCGTAGCTTAACCTGATTGATCGAACCTTGCGGCTGTTATTTCTTAGCCACAAGCCCCTCCCTGCTATCTAGCCAGTATTGTTCCACTGCAGGACAAAGGCCTCCCTCTCCCTTTTCCACACAATTCTGTCTTTTGCGAGTGCCGGTTACGCCGCCAGTTCCTACGATAGGAGTCAAGCTCGTCCCGCTATCTTTGTCTTAGCCTGCCGACGTCGTACGTTTAGTGGGACTCAATCTGTGATTTTTTTAGCCCAATTGTCACCTGACATGCGGCAGACATGTCCGTCCTAGTCCCACTTATGTTTAGCGGCCTTCTGGGTAACGTCCGTTATCTTTTTTATTTTTATTTTATTTTATTTATTTATTTTATTCACACATACAATTGTTGTAACAGGTAACACCCAAGTTAACAAAAGTATTTTATTATTATTTATTATTTTATTATCTTGGTTTTGGCGCGCAGTATTGGATGGACTAACTTGATAGAAAGGTAAATAAATGTTCGTGCTAACATTTCCCTGTATTATCTACATTTGACAAGTTTACTTAACCTTGATGTTGATGCTTGTTTACATTGGGCTTTTTTTAACTTAACTTTATCGAACACAACACGATAATGTTGACTTTACCTACTTTCTATATTATAAAACAAAGTCCCCCCCGCCGCGTCTGTTTGTCTGTCTGAACGCGCTAATCTCTGGAACTCCCAGTTGGATGTGAAAAATTATTTTTACGTTTGGTAGTCCAATTCTCGAAGAAGGTTATAGGCTATTTACATGACGCTACGACACTTAGGAGCCGAGCAAAAAAAAGGTTAGAAAAAAGGCTAAGCGAAAAATCGAAAATTCGGTTGTCTAAATTTCGCGGACAAAGTCGCCGGTAGGAGCGATGTATCTACTATTTTAGTTACTGGATCTTCGCGTTTGAATGTTACCTAAGTATGTGGTATTTTCAGTAAGGAGGACGACTTTACGATTTAACATACAAAGACTTTTATCGGGGTACACCCAAGTTTCGGACTCAACCAGAGCCCGAAGATGAGCTGGTAACGGCTACAGCTAGGTATCTCACGGCAAGCTAACTAAGTACGTTCAAACTCCTAAACTCGTATTAACAACAAATAAAAATAAAAAGTTATCAAAATACTCTATCAAGGTATCACTAGTACTATATAGTTTATGACCTAATCGGTACGGATAGCATCGTAGTATCATTATTAGCGGTATCGCTGTCCGTAGCGCGTAGTACGCGCTGCGGCGGTACGCGCCGCGTACCGCCGCGCACCGCACTCCCAAACCATACACACATAACCCTGAACATACATACATAATTCATACTTTTCATGCGCTCAAACCCGGAGTTATGTGCGGAATTATACACCTTTATCGAATAATATTTGTTCTTGCGATCATACTTCTTTATTGTAAATACAATATTGAGATATTACCGTAGATTTTCTGAACAGAAATGCTGGTTTTCTTATCGTTTATCGATCGACAACCGCTCTGTTGGAGCTTTCGATGTTACGTCGTCCTATTTGACTTTTTATTCAAAACGACCGCATTCAGAGTCTATTTACGGTTATCTTTACAAGCAGTTAGTAGATCGATAATGGTAACGATTTAGATAAGTAATGATGTAATTGATATAGAATATTGATTCGATATTTAAACGATTGATTAAATAATTGCAGACCTATAGTCCGGCTTTTAACACTATGTCAAATCTAATCAGACTTTACGAACTTTACTTAGTTAATTCTCAAGTTGCGCTACTATACAATAAATAAAATTAACAAATACTTAATCGAACATAAATGAGTACCGGTAAAACGAAGGGTAACTTTAGCAGTTTATGGGGCTACTTTAACAGCGCGTCAAATAATGATTTAAACGTGTGCGAAACGAACGCTAGTGACCTTGATTGGTGGCTAGTAGCTAGTCCCGATCTTCGAACCTATACCTTCAACTTCTTCTTTGCTTTTATTTCTATTTCCCCTAAAATGTATAAAACATTAATATTTTTTTATCTAAATGATGTCAAAGTAATCCTTACACTTTAGATCTTTGCCGTTGATGCCTTGTCAAAGTAACCCTAATTCGGGGTTACTTTGACTCATGAAAAATAAAAATATATATAATTATGTGGCCTGTAGGGCTTGATATTGGTATGGGATTGATAGTTAAAGGACACATTGTTCTGTTGGAACAAAAACATCATTAATTTAACTTAAAACTAACTTCAGAGCAGTGGTGGCCCAGTGCAGCAGTGGTAACGGCCCCGATTTACGTGTCGTATGTGGTGGGTTTGAACCCAGGCAGGCGCTTTACTTTGTGCAAATCATTTCGTCACCGCTGCTCTCAAAACGATGAGGGAAAACATCGTGATGAAACCGGCATGTCCTAGAACCAAAAATTCGAAGACATGTGACATCCACAACCAGCATTGGGTTTTTTTTTTTTTTTTTTTCCTTTCCAATTCCTGACATAGGAAGAACTGACGGGTGAGAAAAAAATTTACAGGAGACATGAAATGACCGCGCATAAGGCACTTTTTTTTTTTTTTTTTTGATGGGAAATCATCAAATGACCCCTCCCGCTCTGGGTGGAGCGGAAGGGAGTGTCAGACTGTTACTGACTAAAACCCATCCGTGTTCCTTCCTTAGCCCTTTGTATTCCGGGGCAGCGGTAACCCTTTCGGACAATCCCGCTGCCCCGGCAGGCTTCAGCCCTGACGGGCCCCTCCTTCGATGCTGACATCTCTTTGAGGCGCGCGTGGAACACATACGCGCCGTCCGGCACGGGCCTGGTCCTGATCGGACGGCGAGCTACCCATTACTCGCCGTCCGCAGGCCCGCGCCTACGGTGGCCGGGAGTCGTCACGCGGCTCCCGACGCCCGGAGCGTCTACCGCGGCGGCTGGGACGGGCGGCTCTCTCAGCTCTCTCCCTCGTTGGGCCTGCGGGGTAAATTATGGCCCGCTTCCTCTAACAGACAGGAGGCCTGTGTCTCAGCAGTGGGAACGTTATAGGCTGATTATGAACTTAATTCTTGCTGCAAGAACGCTCTTTCTCTCACGACACTCTCAAACAAATCAACTCAAAGCTACGATTATACGATTTATGATCAAGGATTAAAAGTCGGTGTAGTGCATAAACATGAGGATGATCAACCAATCGTCGGACGGATAACGTAGCTAGCAATCCATTACTCTTAGCCGATTGGTTCATTTTGCTGGGCCGGCCCTAGTAAGTCACTACTAGCCGGCAAAATAAACATATTCCCTCTTATTCCTAGATCATAATGAAAACATACTTGACATTTTTTATGAAATTACCGCACCAAGTTTTCTTTTGTGAATGCTTCCAAGGACTAAGAAAGTTAAGAAATATCACAGCTTTTATTTCCATATAGACGACAAAACTTCTAAATATTTCACGCCAGCATTCGCCATAAATACACGAGAAAATTGCGTCACGCAACGCATTCGGAATTAAGTTCAACGCTGCAAATAACTAAAATTATAACCGAATTACTAAATATTGGTATGAAAATACTAAACGGTAACATCCGATTTTTAACTCGAATTTATTGGCCTCGTAGTTTATACCGTGAAAAAGTTCTTTAAACGCAGTTGAACGTGTGCCAGCGTTTGGTAACTTTTATATGACAACAGTATTAGTTTATAGGTCGCATATCGCAATTAATCATAAACTTTTAGCTGTCTTATATTTGTGCAAATTGGCTTAATTCCTCGCTCCTATTTATATCTACTTATTTAATTTGCGAGCGACAGTATAATTCGCGTCGGAGATATCTCTGTCCCCATCTACGAGACATTCTACGAACTGTAAAGCAGACAGAAGATTAGTGTCAACCAAACATAAGGGGCATACGAATCAAACGATTATCGCCCACAACGAGTCCGTCGCGATATTTTTCATAGGGTATCGTAAATAAATCAACAGACTTTATCGAACGTAGTGCACATCATTGTTCCGCACAACCAGACGCTTTCTAGGTCAATCTGGGTGGTAATTTATTTGGAGAGAGCAAGCGTGAACTCGATACTGCGAAATACGGACGTACGTCTCTTTGCGCGGCCCATTACGCCGCCAACCCGACTATGTAGAAAATCGCTTTTTATACACCGACAATCCTGTAACCGTTCTGTTTCCTGTTTTTGCCGTTTCATATTGTTTGGATGAGGGTGGTTTTGGGTTTTAGGGAATTTGTCGTTGCTTCTGAATTACATTTAGTACGTGTACAATTGCGTATGTAAATATAAACGATTTGTAGGGCAAAACGTCTAATTTATTTACGAATTTCCATCTTGCGCCATGTTTTTCTAAATAATTTACTTACGTAAATCATAAAGTCTCGGTTGAAAGGGCAGAGAAGCCTTGCACTCTCGCGTAAAATACGCACTTTTGCCTGAAATGGTTATATTCTACCTCAGTCCTTTCAGTTTTTGCTGTAAAGTAAAACAAAGCCCCGCTGTCGGTCTTCCGTCGCGTCTGTAAAGTTTTTTATAAATAATCTGAAAATAAACCACAGCTGAAACCACATTTCAGTCTACAAATACTTACTTAGAAGTTTTAAGGAAAAATGAATATGTAACGCCATTTCGTAGTAGTATGTAGAATAATATAGTTTAATGGGACTGGTCTGGACACATCTGCCTTATGCCCAATGAGCTTTCGGCCAAAATAATCATTACTTTGAGCCCTGACACCGCCAGATGGCGTCGCGGCAGACCCCGTAGAAGTTAGTGGGACGAGCTGGAGAAACCAAACGACCAGTGGCCCATTTTAATCCTGGATCTAAAGAGCTGGAAATCAGAGAGGCCTTTGCCCAGCAGTGAACAGTAAGTAGTAGATGAGTAATTACGTAGATAATACATCGGATCATTATCATCATGCCATATTAGCCCCTAAATGTCCACACTGCCAAACATTACCCTCTCTAGTCCCCATATACGAGGCAAACATCGTAAGACAAAGGTCTGTAGTTCGGACCACAATTAATAAGCCTGTCGTAATTCCGTCACTTGGTTGCGAGATTACTGCGTTACGGATTCCACTATCTATTTATTAAATATCAACTTTCAACTCGTACACATTAAGTTGATTTTAGAATTAGTAGTAAACTTGAAAAAGTCATAAAGGATTTTGAATTTTATGTTCCAAACTACGTACCTATTTGTTTACATATTTCGAAACTAAATTACTAACGTATGATACATAAGTGTTACTTATCTTACTAATATTATATACGCGAAAGTTTGTGAGGATGGATGGATTTATGTTTGTTACTATATGTATACTATATATACTGTCTTTACTATACACATTATTTTTAGTATATGCGAAACCCGAAACACGTGTCTAGTACTTTTATGTAAAGAATCTATGTACAAAATTTCAAAACTGTATCATGAGAAATCACAAAGTTAAGCTTGTTATGTTACCTGGTTGTCCGTTCAAAAACTTGCTCACCACGCGGTGCGGCGCGGGGTGACCATGTTTTATACTCCTCCAGCATCGTACGCTCATTGATAATAGTTTCGCAGGAGGTACCTAACTGTACGGCGATTTTATTGTAATTGACTAGTGATTAAATATTATTGGGACAAAATATAACATGGTGTAAAAATTATTGAAATCGATTCAGTTCCTTATTCTGAATGAACTATATTCAGGTTTCGCATACCTATACTAAAAATAATGTTGTATATTAGTTATTTATATTATGTAATAATAAAATAAAGCTAAAAAAAATAGTTTGTAATGGCTGGAACTACCAGTCGGATTTAAATTTTGGTAGCTCAATTCAAATTAACATCACGCATGCAAAGCAATTTAACATCACGTTAGGACTTGAGGACCTGAGCAAAAATAAAAAAATAAGGGTACGCTAAGCGAAAACGATGCAATGCGACGGGGTGGGTCGGGGAACAAGAATTTTCACGCGGACGAAGTATGGAGCAGAAGCTAGTTATATTATAAAATCAAACTATTTCTTAATTTCAAAGCAAATCTACCATATCAAAAGAAACTAACTTGAAGTTCAACTCTATTTCCTATCACGAAACCGTCTAACTAATA
This sequence comes from Gortyna flavago, assembly GCA_963669345.1. Taxonomy (NCBI): domain Eukaryota; kingdom Metazoa; phylum Arthropoda; class Insecta; order Lepidoptera; family Noctuidae; genus Gortyna; species Gortyna flavago. The sequence continues at coordinate 10,045,194 of OY770138.1, forward strand.
GAACTCTAACTAGTAACTTACTAAGTAAGTAACTAAATAAGTTTATTCAAGTAATTACAACATAGTACGTCAACTTAGTACTTTAGGACGCTGAATGGGGTGCCTGGCGGTGCCTCAGACTACAGATAACAGTCATCTTTGTGCCTCAATTATACCAGTCTGGCGTTCCAGGATTGAGACTTGCCAGATGCAAAATTATTTTCTGGGAAAATTATTTTCTTCTGTTACACGCACGTTCTCGTTATATGTTTAGAAACGTGTCGTGTTATTTTTCTGAAAAAGATGATCAATTTGTCTTACCGCACTGATTGACGTCATCGCGTCAATTTAACGCCGGCTGTCGCTGGAAACCATCGTATGGGATGTCTCGCATAGGGTCTTAGCAATATGCTGAGCGATAGCCATTTTGCGTGGATGTGACGCATAATTTCCGCCAACTTGTTATTTTTTTGTGATTGTGTTCTTGATGTACGTCATGTTTACCGCAAATTAACATATTGTTGGCAACACAACATTTAGTTTTATCTGTCATTACTGTCAATGTCAGCAACGTCATTCACTGTACAAGAACACATTAAAATAAGCACACGGTTAATTCAACTATTTTCTTTGGATATAATCATGGATGTAAAATTTTTTTTTTTTTTTTTGTTATAATTCTAAAAATCACTACGTTTTCTCATATCACATCTGACATTGGCAGAATTGTCGACATCGGCACCATTGCCATAAAGAAAAATAGAATAGAATAGAAGCACACGGTTTTTCCATCCAATCTGCATTTTTTATTTTTTTATTAATAGTTTAGCTATTCAAGTTCCCCAACACATATTTTCTTTCTTATTAATTTAGTAACGCCGTGTTTTTCATGCTTCCCTAATACGCAACGCTCGTTTATTTTGCTTCATCAACGTTAAACAAGCAAGTGATGATTATGTTAGTAAGTACCTATCAAATACATGTAAATAAAGTTATGAATATCCGTAGTGCCTCATTAAATACAATGTAAAAGCTCGTAGAGGTGTAGATTATACCATAATTTATTCGTAATGATTACGTAATTTTGGTTTTTATCTGAAATGTCATAACTTATCTTTTAAACTTTTAAGTATACTCAACTTTTATTAACACTACAAGCTCACAAACACTTAAACACAGCAAAGACAACCCACTCTTAAACTTCAGTCTGAAACTGAAAAGAAAAGCACAAGAGTAAGTTATCCGCCTTTTCACCGGAAACGTCGTTTAGAATTAACTGGGGAGAATGTTGCTCACAGACTCGCAGCTCAGAAACATAGTAACATAACTAGCGGCTGACAAGCCACTATTTGTGTAAACTGCTCTAACAGGTAGACATTAGTGATGTAGGTATATTGTGTCAACTGCGCACGGAAAATCTTCTCACCTGTCTGTTTGTAGGGGAATTTTGATTAGAACATTATCCTTTCTATAGAGGTGTTTTTCTACCGTGTTTGCTCCTGGTGATTGAATGAAGAGTAAAGCCTACGGCTACCTATGAGTAGGTAACCATTAGAACCCTCAGTTAGGAACTTGGAATTGCATGTATTTTTCAACCCACACAATTTTCGACCCAAGTCTTACACCACACTGTGGTAATAAACTAGTTTAGAAATGAAATAAAACTCAACATAAAATGACAACGCACAGAAAACACAAAGAGACTCCCAGTAATTTCGAATATAAATGTATTTTTAAGCGAAATAAAGTTGTTTAAAACGAAAGCATTCCCGAACAGCGCAAAATTCCGATCAATCAGAGGCAGTCAAAACATTTATTGAATATATATTTGCCAGCAGCAGGGCTTTGAAAGCCATAAATAGGGCGTGAGAACAAGCTAACAGTTGTTGTTCTGATGGCCGATAGCAATATAGCATAGCACAACCCTAGCGACAATTGGATGCACAGAAATGGACCTTATCGTGCTGATTATAAGGTTGACACGTGGGGGTACGTATGTTCGCTGACGGCTGTCTCGTCACGTCTCAATTAATAGCTAATGAATATGGTTTACGCGTATTGCCGTGCTTCCTATGATCTTTGTGCTCCTGGTACACAGATCACTGGTATAACGTTCTAAGGAAAATTGGTTACATCCGTGCACGGGTGTTGATGTACTCCTTTGTTTGTAAATAATGCTGTGAGGTCACTGCTGTAAGGTAAATGAATGGACCAGTTTAAAGTAATACTTACAATTTGAGCTTAAATAAATAAACTGTTGCGCGTTTCCGGAAAATTCTGTTCGAATATTCTATGAAAACGTTCGTTGATGTTATTATGTAACTTTACCACGTCCATATTTACATGTTAAATACTTTATTTGTCGAATAAATAAACCAAACTAAACATCAACTATGTTTATTGAAGTAACTCATAGAATTTAAATGGCTGCCCTAAACGTTTAAAACATAATGAACACATCTACATTTTCTACATCATTAGCCTACTTATTTATGTGTATTAATCGAGGCTTTCGTTCGTCTACGTGTGTGCTACCATCCGCTCCACTGCTTATGGAAATCTGTCACGACTCAGGACGATGAGAAAGCTCTGTATACATCGTAATTATAAAGCGTCGTAACTCTATAAGAAGTTGACTGACGTCATGTTGTCTTGAATTTAAACATGGAGGGGTGCTCTGAAAGTATTGAAGACGTCAGTAGCTCGATGATGACGTAACGGGCTATTCCCCGCATTCACTGGTACACTTTCCTTCGAAGAGGATATTTGTTACAAGCTTACTTAGCCGGAATAACCACGGTGTGGAAAAATCTCTGGCGTAACTTCACAGCGTAACTTTAACTAGAGTTTATTAGAAAAAAGCTCGCTGTGAATGGCTATCGAATGAATTTAATATTTTAGAAGAAATTGCCTGAGTTATTTTTAGTCTAACTAATTATAAACTTCCAAATCTCCGCTGAGTTGTATTGTACGTATATCGTATTTGATGTACAGACGCCCGCACATCAAGCTACCCGAAACTGTCAAATTTTCCCAATCAACATTGAACCTTATGCCTTAGCGATTATGTTGAAAATATAATAAAGACATTTGACATATTTTATTAGCTTGATGTGCTGGAGTCTGTACTTACCTTACGCTTTATGTTCCTACCAATACATACCGCTCTACCTACCTATTAATTTCACGATTATTATACAAACAAATGTAAATTAATTTTCCAAAGTAAATCTTAGAGTATATTCTAACTAATTTAACCTAGAAAGTATTCTATGAGTGAGACAGTACAATTGAAATAATCTTTTAAATCAAAATCAAAAGTCATTTATTCCAACTAGGCTGAGAATCTGCACTTTTTGAACGTCAAAATTACATAAGACGATCACCCAAAACGCCCTTCACGACTTCCTAGTGCTTTAGTAGTGAAAAAGAAGTGGCGCTACAAACACCCCAGCAACACAGCTGTCTGTTCAGTTAGAAGAACTTGATTCTGCACAACAATAAGTAATAAAGATAGATTTTTATAACAGACACGAGGCAAGAGTAACCTACATCGTATACACGTCTGGGTGTGTACAAACTAGACTCGGGAAAAATAGCCATTCCTTTGTGTTATTTTCGTGATTTTCGGCCACAACTTGCAATAAGAAGTGAGCGAATAAAAGGTTATGATAAGCAACATTGTGGCACTAGTGCGATTACGAAGTAGAAGAGCAAAGATCTTGAACTAATTGGATGATTATGCTGCTTAAGGGCAAATAAATACGGGGTAAATCAGCCTAGCCTTTTCCTTATTGGGGTCGGCTTCCAATCAAACCATATTAACCAGCAGCTGAATACTAATTTAACATGGAGCGACTGCCTATCTGACCTCCACAACCCAGTTGCGGGGTAATATGATAAGACTAACTAAGGTAAGACTGATTGTCAGACTTTCGGGCTTCTGACGACCCGTAATGTATGTCAAATATCCACGAATGACAGCTGGGACCAACGGCTAACGTGCTTTCTGAGGCACGGAGGGGTCTTATGGTATGTAAAGATGGTCACCTATCCACGGACCAACCGTGGCAAGTTCAGCTTACCCTGATCGATTGAGCCATCCGGCTGTTATTGCTTAGCCACAAGCCCGTTTCCATTTTAAGGCAACTATATCATATTATGTAAGTTTCATAATGATACAAGTCTTCACTTACAACTTGATAAAATAGGTATTTTAATTCAAACCTAAAGTGCAACGAGGAAAGCTAAATGTAACGCACCAGCCGTCAAAGTTTCAGTTCAGTGCTGCAGATACCAAGCTGGGTGAAGACTAAGGAGACGAGCTATTGAGTTGCAGACTTGTTTTTAGTTTTGACATCAATATTACTGTTAAAGTAAATATTCAAGAGTAGGTAAACTGAAAAGTTTAGCAATGATTAAAATCAACTCTCTGAAAAACACACTACTATAAAGTCTAAACGATATTTATTTAATGTTTAATTTGATACGGTCTACGCTTTGAAAGAATTCATTTATTTTAGAATTCACTGCAACGTACTCATTTAAACAAGGCTCTAGGCCTTAGAGCCTTGTTTAAACTTTAAAGTCTAAGGCCTGTGTCTATTGCCTCTCCATTCTCTCTAAATCCATTCAAAGATTGTCTTTAAAAGACCGCTTTTAGTGAAAAGACCGCCCATTGTGTCAACCCTTCTAAATTTCTACACTCATAGGTATCTGTAATAATTATGGTGTACATAATAAAGAATATTCTATTATTAATTTTTTTCGATGATTTTTTAGGGTTCCGTACAAAAGGAAAAAACGGAACCCTTATAGGATCACTCGTGTGTCTGTCTGTCTGTCCGTCTGTCACAGCCAATTTGCTCCGAATCTTATGGACCGATTAAGTTGAAATTTGGTACACATATGAATCTCTGTGACCTAAACACAGACGTGTAACGTAAATAAATGAGTTTTGAAAATGGGAGTCATTTTTGAGGGGTAAATAGACAATTTAAAAAAAGTTTCGCAGTCTGTACCGTGTGACATATCAAATGAAAGGGCTTACCGTGAGGATCTCAATTTTTTTTTTTTTTCATAATTTTAAAGTAAATTGTATTAAAGTTATTTAAGACAATAGATGGAAATTTACCATTTCCCCCCCCCCCCTTATCTCCGAAACTATTGAGCCTAAAATTTAAAAAAAAATAGAGAAAATATGTCTATACCTATAGATTACAGGAAAATTAATAAGAATAAAATATTCATCGTACGGAACGCTCTCCACGCGAGTTCAACTCGCACTTGCCCGGTTTTTTATTTTACAATGGAATGACCGTTGTAAGAAAAAATTTGAGTATTAGCAACTTTAGCTACTTTACACAAATTCGACTAATAACGTGTAAATGGAGCTTCGACATACATAAGACAGTAATAATAACAGTCCAACCAATAAACAACAGCAGTATATCTAGTCCACTGCATAATTCGAGTTAACTCTCGCTTCCTTACGTTTTGATGAGCACGTAGCCATCACGTGATTTGTAACCGATGCTAATCGCATTATTGGCCATTTGCATTCAAACGGCAGCTGTGCTGTCAAAATATTTACGAATCCTGTCATCTATCGTCGGTGCCGCTAAATTTGCTGAACCAACGAGCGTAACAGTTTCACAAATTGTTATTGAGTACAATATCGATTTGGGATTTTTTTTGTTTTTATTAAGCGCTTAAAACGATGTAGAAGTGAAGGGTGACAAATATGCAGCGGGATTGTCCGAAAGGGTTACCGCTGCCCCGGAACATAAAGGGCTAAGGAAGGAACACGGATGGGTTTTAGTCAGTAAGAGTCTGACACTCCCTTCCGCTCCACCCAGAGCGGGAGGGGTAATTTGATGATTGCCCATCCTTAAAAAAAAAAAAAAAAAAGGGTGACAAATATAGGGGCCCTATAATTGCCCAACCTTCACTTTATTAAAAACATTCTGATGTAATACAGGGTTAATTTAAATTGGCTAGCTAAACTCCGTAGAAGCGATGGGTATCAATATCTAAACATAATAAAACAAAAAAGAAAACAATTTGATGATTGTTTTTTTGGGTCATCGATCGCAGTTATTGTAATTCTTATTTTTTGTGTAAACTACACAGACAACAAACACGATAAAACATAAGAAAAGAGTTTTTTCAACTCATAAGTAGGTACAGACGCCAGCACATCAACCTAACCGAAACTGTCAAATTTTCCCAATCAACTTTGAACGTCATGCCTTAGCGATAAAGTTGAAAATCTATTAAAGAAATTTGACAGATTGTAGTAGCTTGATGTGCTGGCGTCTGTACTTCAAGTAACAACTGTAACAGCGGTCTTCGACCTCCCAAAAGCCACCCAAGGTTCTTATTTTTCATTTTATCGTGTTTAAATATTGTTACCCATCGCGTCTGCGAAGTTTGGCTAGCCAATTTAAAATAACCCTGTATAGAGCAGTTTCTCTCTTACCGACAAAAAGCTCGACATTGCATTCGCAACTTACACTTAAATAAACGTTATTTACACAGAGCAATTAATTTTGATTGGTGTATTAAGTATTATGCACCTTCAAAATACCTACCTAATTATAAGAAAAAAAAAAAATCTTTTGAAATCAATTTCTTTTTAACAAAATAAACGTAACAACAAGTTAGGTATTATGTAGAACTTTCTATAAAGACTTTCTTCTTCCATTCAATTCTTAAATACAAACGTTCATATGTCTGTCTATACAAAGCTCAAACAGTCCCGTTTCAAAAGATTGTCAGACAGGCTACTCACAATCGCCTTGAATATTCACGTCTAAGTAGGGGTAACTATCTCCTTTCACAGTTAATCGCATTTTTCTTCATAACATTCAAACAAAAAATTTGTTCAACATCAATCAAACGTAGGTACCTATTACTTATTCATAAAAAAATGACAACACAATAAATGGTCCCGATTCAAACATTGTGATGTAGGGATCAGAGTATTCAGAAGAGATTAGCTTCAGCGCACTGTATTCGAAACAAATATTTTAGATCTGATTGGCCACAGCGTGGGCGAGTGTAGACAAATAATTGAATGTTCACCGAAACAATCCAACCGTACACTGCTTCCACGAAATAAATTGAAAAAAATACACAGCTAACGTTTTGTGAAATATTGATATAAGTATGGTGGAAGATTTAATATCTGCATGAGTTAACATTTCGATTCTGAGTTTCTTAAAACACTCAACTCGTAATAATTTTCGTTCGAAAGTGCCCATAATGTTTTTTTATTAAATTAATAGTACCTATCAAGATACCTGTTTACACCAGCGCAGCGCGGGATAATTGCGTATTACTTTAACAGTAGCAATGGCTTTAATTTTGACAGTTCATCCACATTCATTGCGTTATTTACGTTGTTGAGCAGACACATTTTTCAAAATTATTCAGATTGTGATTGCCAGTGTGTTTCGAATTGAGTGCAGCCAGTCGATTCTGTAAAAATCTCACCGTGAAAACTTGCGTGGAGTGAGCTGTCATTCCATCTGATGCTATAGGGATTGACACTAATGACAGCTCACTCCACGCTCACTTCACCTAAGTTTTCACGGTGAGATGGTTACAGAATCGCACTGCAGTTTATTATCATCGTTTATTTAATTGAGAAGGAAAGCTTCTATTTGTCAACGTGCAAGTTGGAGTCAACTCAAGGAAAACTTATTGTAGAACGTGTAGGCAAAGAGCCAGCAACAAGTCAGTATTGTGATCTCTGAAGCTAGTAATACACCTCGTGTTGATACCAGTTTAAAGCTTAACCCCGATACTACTTTCGAATCACAACAACAAAATAGTGGCTTACCACTGTTTTATTGTTGTAGCTTGGTCTGAAACAAACGATACTGAATCCAGTCTGGCGATCGGAATTTTATCGACTTTGGTAAGTTACGTCAAATCTAACTAAGCGATTTTATTCTTTCGAATAACCTCAATATTCGAAATATTCATCAATGTTATTAAAAAAATCTCAATTCCATACACATTCCTATACATATTCGATTGGAAGCATCTTCAAAGAATTCACGCAAAGTTTGCCAAATCACTTTGATAAGTTTAGAGGCCCGAGTTGGCGAATCACATCCAACTTTCTTGAATTTCTGCCGAATTTCAGATGCTAACATAACTTTATTCGTTTCCTCATCGAGCTTAATAACCAACTTATTTAACTTGAAGCCGTGTTTAATTTAAATAAAGAAAGAAGTGATATTATAACGAGGTAATCAAATGATTGTTGTTTGACAAGAAACAGTCTGGTTGAGACAAAATATTTTTCTTCAATCGATCAGATTTGGTAAAATTCTGCTTTTTTTATTTTTAAATAGAAGTAGAGGTGAATTAAATTAATCACTAGATAAAAGTATCATCATCTGCCTAGCTTTTTTCCAAATATGTTGGGGTCAGCTTCCAGTCTAACCAGATGCAGCTGAGTATCAGTATTTTACATGGAGTGACTGCCTATCTGACCACAACCCAGTTACTGGGTAATACGAAAACCCTTGGTAAGACTGGTTGTCAGACTTTCGGGCTCCTGACGACCCATAACGACTGTCAAAGATCGACGACTGACAGCCAGGACCGACGGCTTAACGTGCTTTCCGAGGCACGTAGAGGCCTTGGTATGTAACGATGATCACCCATCCGCGGACCAACCGCGGCAAGCGTAGCTTAACTTGATCGATCGATCCGTGGATCTGTTATAACCTACTTAGCCACAAGCCCACAGACAAAAGAATATAAAATTGATATATTTCTAGCAGTTGTTTACCAAGAAAAGGACGTAGGTATGTACTTCGACCTTTTTCCAGTCACGCACTCGCATTTATAAAAATAACGAGTCTTATTTTAGATACTACCCATTATCAGACAGACAAAAATAAATAAAAAGTATTGACGCATGCGACACAAATTGCATCTCTTTTTATATCGATGCTTTTGTCGATCCATATCGTAGACGCGGCTTCATCATCGACAAATTGGTCGACATTTCCGATAATGGATTGGTCACTTTAGTTTATATTTTTGTAACGGATGACATTATGAAAAATATATCGTTTGGCTACACAGTCATCATATTAATCAAATTTTTGGATGTATTGGATGGCTTATGAACATGGCTTTTACCTCTTAATTGTTTTTAAAGTCCGATATTGATGAATGCCAGCAATTTTTAAAGTTATTAGTTTCCACAATGAATTGATTATACAATACCGTAAATCGGTCAATAATTACAATTTACCGTAGAAGATGCACAAGCAAAAGAATTTAAAAAAGGAATGATTGAAATCTGTCGACCGAATGCGAGCCTTACATACCGGCAATAAAAAGTTTTATTGTCACCAGTACGATATGCCTTGACCCAGTTGTGACAGGAGCACAACACAGCGAGAGGCCGGCCATCTGATCGTACGGAATGTTTACGTGTGACAATTTCAATATCGATTACAATCATTCGCGGAAGGCTGACGAGTGTCGAGCTGTCAAAGGACAATTCCATCACTATTTTTACTATAGTATAAGATGCCTTGTAGAAGTTATCGATAAGACTGATTAGGACAGCACTAGTCGTTCTGTTGATAAATTAACGAGACGATATTATCAACAAAAGTTTTGTCCAATAATGTGACATCTTTAAAAGCTTTTCTGTTATCTGATAAAGAGGGCCGTAAAATATGGCAGAGTATCTGACGTTAATGGCTTCTAAAATTATGTATTTACATACCTACGAGTACTTATGTTTTTTCATACTTGTACAATAAAATGTTTTGAGTATTTTGTTTTTCGGTATCAATTTTAAATGACACATTAAAAAGGCATAAAAATCAAAGCGAAACTATTGCTTAGCTCCTAGACATTTTCTTCTCCTCAATACATAGGTACATAAAGTCTGTTAAAACTTATGTTTCAAATTAATACCTATTATTTCAAGTTAAACAAATATGAACTTTTGGTAATTGATTTCAGAGTGACTAGCACAATTGAAAAACTTACATGTTATACAATATAATACATACAATGTTAGAAGTTGTAGCGTAAACTGAACTTTATTGTGTAGAATATAAAGTTATTTTTCTATACACTCATATTTGTTTACATTTTTGGCAAATAAATCGCGAATGCAAATTACATAAATTCACGCCTTCTTCCCATGCGGATAGGCAGAAAATACAGAACGCCACCAAATACGATCCTTACTTACATATACCTACTCGTTTCGCCTCGTTTATGTTACTCCTCAGTAGTATAATATTTCCACAAAAAATAACTCAAGGAAGAAAATGGATGTTTCGGTAAACTTTGATAGTCGGATAGTTAATCTGATAAGTGTGTGGTCGGGTGAAGATCAAGTAAAGGGAATAAGGTTCCGCTATTCGGGATCGCTTGGAGGGATGACTGGCGGCCGTTTTGTGGAGGCTTCGTATCTTGTTATGTAGTGTTATATGACTATTTTCATTCATTTCTTGAGCATGAATGGAAATAGGAATATGAAGTAAATTGTTTGAAGGATTGAGTGAAAAAGAAGGTACAATAAGAAACGAACATATTTTACAAAGAGTACCGTAAATGTTCAAAAACCAAACTAACTTTTATGTACGAATCAAAGAGAATGTAAACACTAGCGTTATAGTACGAATGCTGAATAATTCTTCTGTACGTGTGTTTGTCACCGAACTCCTCCTAAACGGCTAGACCGACTATGATGTTTTTTTTTGTGTGTGTTGGAGTGGGTCACTGGATGGTTTAGATTCACAATTGGACCCGGAAGGTGGCGCTGTAATCGAGTTCTAGGAAACAGGACAACGTCTGTCCGGTCAGCTGGTTACCTATAAAAAAGAAAACTGTTTATTCATAAGCAGGTATCCTGAAACCGTAGACTATTTGTATTTATTCGATCCTTAGAACTCTAAAAAAGAAAATAAATGTAAAGAACAACGTGAAAATAAATTAGTTTCTTATATTATATCGCGACAATTTTAACCGCATTCATGAACTTATCTATGTCGAGCACATAATTAGCTGCTCCTAGCCGTTACCGGCACATTCTCTAACAATAATTTATCGATAAATAAACCAACTGTCTGTAGTTAACTGACTGATCCGAACCCAAAGATATAAAAATCGTTAGATTTGTCCTAAGTGTTCATTTCACCTGCACCTTGAATGACTTAATGAATGCCACTGATGCCGCAATCAACGTGGCCACCTACTGGGCTCAAACTATATAAAATATCGAAAAAGATGACCATCGACACGAAATGAAGAAGACCGTACTTAGTCACGAGAAAAATACGTAGAAGATCTCACACATGATCAAATAGCCTGCGTCATTGTGTGCCAGAGGTGTCAAAAAGAAAAAGAAACGAGACACCTTTTAACTCGGTAGGGCGAATCTATTGATTTAAATCTTTCTAGAGGCTCGTTAATTGGATAAAATAAGAAAGTATTTTAAGAACACTTTCTCTAATAAAATATCTTTCCGTTCTTAATCTCAACTCCGTTGAACATAAATTCTATCTCTCTTATCTCGCAACTGCTGTATCGATAGAGAAACAAAACGTTTCAAATTCATAGAAATGTTGTTTTTTTTCTGGAGATAAATATCGGGTGTAGAGATAAGTACCGTTTTCAGAGAATTTTCGACATCAGAAAGCTTTTTCTTCGGAACATAATAAACGAATACCGTGTTATCATTGACACGTTATACTATGTAAACATTTTTAGCTTCTCGTTATCCCGACTTATCTAATCAAGATTGGATGGGTGATGATAATTTTGCATGATACTGGGTTTTTTTTCGATAGCAATTTTAAGTGATGACTGTGAAACTTGTCGGTTTGTGGCTAAGTAATAACAGCCGCACGGATCAACCGATCAGGTAAGCTACGCTTGCTTGCTTGTCCGTGGATGGGTGACCATCTGTACATACCATTCCGTGCCTCTAAAAGTACGTTAAGCCGTTGGTCCCGGCTGTCATTCGTAGATCTTTGACAGTCGTTACGGATCGTCAGAAGCCCGAAAGTCTGACCACCCAGTAACTGGGTTGTGGCGGCCAAATAGGCAGTCGCTCCATGTAAAATACTGGTAATCAGCTGCATCCGGTTAGACTGGAAGCCGATCCCAACATAGTTGGGAAAAGGTTAGGCAGATAATGACCATATAGCTTGATGTGTTGATTTGTTACCCTGCGTGTTTAGTGCCTTATTATCGAGAGTTATTATTTCGTGCCAATTATCACTCTATTTATTTGTTTTAAAAGTTCAGATTTCTATTTTTAGTAAAATTGATTATTTTATTATTTTAACAGACTTATAACAACTTGTAATAACCGCTGCGATAAACTAGTCGCCACTCTGTGTAGGTATAATTTAATAATTAGGTCAGGTGTTAATATCGCATCATTATAGCAGCCCAAATCGACCACTAAAGCAAAACAAACACATTTCAGTCCACCCGAACACCCGACACTCCACAATAATTTCAATATAAATTAGTCATTTCAATTCCGTTCAAAATTAATTTGTCAACCGAAGTTAATCAGCAAATTAAATTCCCATTTGACTAAATCAAAATTAATTTAATAGTTCCGAAGTTATTGGTATTCATACATACTTACATTATAATAATAATTAATAAGCTTATGTCAGAGTCACGTAAAGCGACGTGCAAACGATGTACTCTTAATTAAAAGTACTCGTAAAATGCCAATGATAATTCTTGGGTCCATCACGTCCAGTAAACTCGTGGTCCGGGTAAATAAGCAATTATCGACTTAGTTAAGGTCTGATTTTTATATTTTTCCTGGGTAGGTACGGAGGGACAACTAATTGGGCAATAAATTATTCCCCAATTCCTTCGAATATCCCGCTAGGGTGGGTCCGGAGATTATCGCTTGGAACACAGCTGCCGCTCCGTTATCTCCATTCACATGAGCATTAAAGATACTGAGATTGAATGAACTGTCATTTTTAAGAGAGTGTGCTAAAATTAACAAGAACAATAAAAGGATTTAGATCAGCAATTGATATTATTTTTTTTATTAATATAATTGCGCTAATTATTTTATCTATTCTTTATATGCATGCGCTAGGTAGCTGGCGAAATTTAAATTTTCTTACGTTCTTTTCAATTTAGGTCAATGCAAGGTACAACCTGATACACCAATCATATTTTTATCAAGATACAGGTTGTATATTGATAAAAATATGATTCGCAAGCGTGACAAATATGACTACAGAAATAAAATTCTGTAAATACGTACTTGTTACGGTCGCGAATCAATTATTTTGTTCAACATACAATCTGACACTGACCTGCAAATTGCAAAAAAAGTAAGGAAATTTGTATTTCGCGGGCTACTTTGCGCATCCCCTTAACTGCTTTGATAATACCGCAATACATACCGCCTACCTTGTAGGCAATTAATTAATTACAATAATCGTCTATATGAACGATTGTAGTAGGTACAATTTACGTAAAGATTTCGTCAGTAAACAGCTAAACATATTTAAAATTGAGTGAATTCCCTGCAGGTAAATGAAATTGCGCGTTATTTTCCAGTCTGTACTAGGTATATTTAAAAGTTTTTGCAATGAATTCCATTATTGTATGGAAACAATCCATACCTACTAAACGACCGATTGACGCAAACTGAGTATTGTGATGTATCATGCATGCGGTTTTCAGTACAATGTGGTTTGAATTCTGAAAGATAACAACCAAATAGAAGAACAATTATACTATACACCTATTACTTTTTAAAACTTACAAAATAATATACACGGAAACATATAACAATCAAATCTATAATTGTTATAGAAAAATAAAAAGCTATCAATTATGTAGAGGAAAAAATAAACATTTATTATTTATAAAAATAATATTAACATAATCAGCCTATAATGTTCCCACTGCTGGGACACAGGCCTCCTCTCTGTGAAAGGGAGTGGGCAGTAATCCACCACGCGGGCCCAGTGCGGGTTGGTAGGTAGACGTCACATAAAAAAAAATACTTACCTAAATCAAATAAGTCGAAGTCGGAAGTGTGTGTATGTGTGCGTATGTGTGTTATGTACTGACGCTAGTCGTCTTCACCCATTCACAACGTGTTTGTACACTTTATTTACCACAAGTAAAGCGCGCGTTGTTTTGTGAGTTAAAAATACTGTACTAGATAGTAATAAGGCGATTGGCACACTGCTGCGTATAACGCAGCGGTCTGCGGGATACGGAGCCAAATTCCACGCTCGTGAGTGCGTTTTTATTGAATTTGTATGTAAAAAAACACGCGCGTGGGTGCGTTATCTGCGCCCCGCTGCGTGATGCGATGCAGTTTGGGCCTCCCCTAAGACTCTCTTACCTACAGCTAAAAATGTGCAATTTTCATAGTGAATCTCTAAACAAACATACCTGCCTACTTACATATTGATGACAAAAAATCACCATTGCATTTCTAAGATAAACGAATCCTTTTCAAACAGGTATAGGAACTAGGAACCAACAAAAAAAAAAGGGAAATATTTAACTGATCCGCTAAAAACTTTTTGCGCTATATTTAGTTTTTTATTTTCATTAGGAATTATTTGAGATTCTAAAAAGAGCGCAAACATTATACCTATTGGAGTGTCGAACAATATTTTTAGGAGCGCAAAATGGGAATTATTAAAGGTTCGATTAAGGATTAATTACTAACTAGCTAAACATACCTACAAATAAATACAAAAAATCCTTTTGCTTGTTGGTCACCCCAAATTGCAATCATAATACATCCGGACATTAGTATCCTTCGTCCAAACAGCGACAACACATATGGACATTCCGTGGACATTCGGTGGACTAGCCGAGTGGACCATGGGCAATACACGGAAATCTTTTGTCTACCTACGCGTTCAATTGTTTGTTCAAAAGCTTCGTTCGTAAAAAGCAAACACTAACGGCCGATCTCAATAATCTATCGAAAGTTAAACTCGGATAGCTACCAGAGATTTACTCTAACATCTAATCTATCTGTGACTGCCGTCTTAATAACAAAATTTCCGTAACGCTAACTATAGTTAAAGATAGATAGGGCCGGCAATCTTCGGTTACTGCCTCCCTCCGAAGCGTTCCGTTTTTGCATTATATAAAACTGCGTCATGTTTTAAGTTCTCGAAAAAAATACTATTTTTGTTTTGACGATAATGGATTGAGTAATATCATACTTCATTTAAAACCTACTTTTATAATTGTAAGTAAAACAATAGATTTATTATAATAAATAATGATGAAATACTTTCGAACATGAAGCAATGAAACGCATTTTTTTTGACATTAGCCAGCAAATGACGCTCGGATTCCCGTGTTCACATCTGTTTTGACTTTTACGAGTAACTTTGTTTTGTTTGGAAGTTTTTAGTTTATTTAAATTTACTTGTGCAAGTATATCACACACAAAATGGCTGAACAACAAAATGTAAGTAATACCTGCGCACCTACCTATTGATTATATTTTCAAAAATAAAATTATAAGACAGATACGTAAACAAAAACATTTTTCATTGCCACCAATTCGCGCCTAAATTAGGTATAATTTACTTTCAGATTAAGGCTAAGCCACTTGTAAAGGACAGCATTATTCTCCTGCTCGATATTATAATGAAGCACCAAGTAATTACTACAAAAGCGACGAACGCTTCAAATAATAAATTAAAGGAAGAAGCTTGGAAGTCGATTGCACAGGAGTTCAGTGCTGTTACGGGAGATATGCGGCGTCCTGAGCAAATGCGACTCAAGTGGGAGAACTTAAAGAAGTCTGCTAGGAAGCGTAGTGCTTTAATAAGACAAAACAACCTTAAGGTACGTAGTTCTAGGAATTTACAATAATTATTTGTAGTCATGGATTTATTGCGGTACCTTTAGACTTTTTTTCAATTTACAGACTGGAGGGGGGAAGTCTTACATCCCTCCTGATGAAGTTCTAGACCGAGTAGCATCTATTTTAGGTGCTACATGTAATGGCTTAACTGCGGAGTTTGGTGGTGATGCAGACACGAATGAAGCAGTTGCTAGCGAAGCCACCTCTGAAGCAGTTGTGGAAGTTTTGGACTTCCAACCATTGCCGGAACTAGCTCAGGGCAATAGTATTATGGTGTTGGATGAGAATTCTATTAATACTAGTGGTGGTGGTGGTGGTGGAAGTTACACACCAAAAAACTTTCTTTTTAACACCCCAAAAAATGCCTGTAAGTTACATATTTCTAAGTCTATTTACTAAAATTACAATGTTAGCTGCATAGTTCAGTAATATGTTTACCGTTGTGAGATAAGTGTTATATTTATACATGGGTAGTCAAAAGCCCGAAAGTCTGACAACCAGTCTTACCAAGGGGTATTGTATTACCCAGTAACTGGGTTGTGGAGGTCAGATAGGCAGTCGCTCCATGTAAAATACTGGTATTCAGCTGCATCCGGTTAGACTGGAAGCCGACCCCAACATAGTTGGGAAAAGGCTAGGCAGATGATGATGATTTATACATGTGTACTGGTTAAAGGTTGTAAGTTGTATAGACTGGATTCATGAGTGTCAGCAGTGGTGAAGGAATATTGATATAAAATACTGTTTAAATTAAATATAACCCTTTTATTTTTACAGTAAATAAACGGAGGAAGCTGTCTGAAGAATTACAGAGAGCTCAAAGAGACAAGGATCTGGGAATGGCAGCTTACTTTCAAGCTAAGACAAGAAAAATAAACCTAGAAAATATCAAATTAGAACTAGAAATAAGACTATTGAAGCAAAAAGTTGATGGTAATGAATAGGTTCCTAATATTTTATAAGTTAGTAAGTAGGTATATTGCATGCATTGTTTAGTTATTATGTAGTGTGGTGGGTAATTAATTAGTGTTAAAATAAAAATATTGTATCATGATTTCTGTGTTTTTTTTATTAATATTAAGTATCAAAAATATACTGAAGGTATAAGAGAGGAAAAATAAAATTTTTAATGTTCTTTTTAATTTTGATTTAATAAGCATTCATATTTTTTTTTATAATATGTCTTAGTTAAATCTAGCCACAAATCTTCTCTGTAGACATCTGAAAAAAGAAACAGTTTATACCCTTGATTAATATAAATTATTTTCAAGAATTATAAGACTGACATCAAAATGTATGATGTAGGTACATACCAACTAAAATAATTATGTATCAGTTGTTGTCTAGCACCATGATGATGGTGACCCAATCCCACAACTGGAATAATATCAACTTGCTCAAGCGGTATCTCAATTTCAGGTTCCACATCACTAATATTATTCAATCTACAAATGTTGTGTAACACAGATGTGGCAATAATAACAGCTTTTGTAGTTTGTAATGCAAGACGAATTTTCAATGAAAGCACTGGAAAGCGTCTTTTCCATACACCAAAACATCTGAAAAAATAATAAAATTATTAACAATATTTAAGTGATCCTGATCACTACCTACGTGTAAATTTAAAAACAAGTAGGTAAATGACCAATGATATTGATGAGTGGTGAACTTATGTGGTGATGATGTGGAAACCCAACCTTTCTATGGTGTTCCTCGTCTTAATATGTGCTTCATTGTAGCGAATTTCTGCAAGAGATACCGGGTTGAGCAATGGTGTCAATAGGTATGAAGTACAAGGATATGCACTGTCACCAATGAGCCATCTATTTTCAAAGGTCCCATCTTCACATTGCACTGAAAATAATAATAAGAATGTAATTTTATGTAGGTATCAATAATAGTTAGGCTTGAAGAATTAAATAATACATACACATACACTCACTTTTAAAAATTGAATTGTTAAATATAGTAGCATCATGAGCAGACCCTGGCCACCGAGCAACTACATTCATAAATAACAAGTCTGCATTACAGACTCCTTGGACATTCATTGAAAATATTCCTTTTCTATTTCTGTACTCTTCTCCTATATTTGAATCTAAAAATAATCATAGTATTAGATTAGATCTGAGTAAGTACATAAGTAACATTTTAACAGAAAAATACCAACTTACTGGGTGACTGTAGAGGTATATGTGTACAGTCAATTGCCCCAAGTACTTTAGGAAATCCTGCAATGGCATGAAAGGCATGCTGGGTGTTTTCCAAAACTTTAACATAATTAGGATACAGTCCAGCTATTGCACGAGATACATCAGACACAATTCTGCTAGCTGTAGCTTTTGAAACTCCAATGAAGTCCGCAACAGATACAAGCATTGTGCCCAATGCATAAAATCTAAGCGTGAGCAACAACTGGTGTAGTGGAGATACACCATAGTTCCTGAAATATATGTAGGAAAATATGGGTTAGTTGTAGTCATAAATACTTGAAAACGTAAAAATATTTCATGACTATCGAAGTACACTGTCATGATACACTAGTTGGTCATTTTTAAATACGTTTAGGTTATTTACTCACCGGGAGGATGTTACTCTCAAATGTGGTATTATTTTTACTAATAATTCATTTACACTAGTTTTATTTAATCTAAATCTAAATGTAAATTCTGAGTCAGAAAATTCACTTTCGTAGTTAATGCGACTGTACACTCTGCGTTCATCAGATTCTGTAGTTGCCGCAGAATCAAATATACCGGCCTCAAACATCTCATTATCACTTTCATCACTGAACAACTCCATAATTTTAATAGAATAAGTTGTAAATACTATATATACTAGCAGTTAATCGTCCGATTTCGAGAGATAGCAAATTCTTAACTGACAGTATTTCAAACAAACTAAAGTTAACGGTTAAAATGTTATTGAGACGCTCTACCTTTTTTTTCTATTGCTCTACCTATCTCTGGTAAGCGGTAAGCCCTCCCAAAGATAGATCAAAGATAGAGATAGTTATTCCTATCTATCTTAGTTTATCGAAACGCACATATGCGGCTACAGCTACTAACGATAGCTAGTTTAACAGATTGTTTAAGATAGATAGGTTATTGAGATCGGCCGTATGTGAGATGAGTCCGGGTTTACAGCCTCCTTTACTACGCCGATCGGTACGGCCGGCTACTTTTTAATTTACCTTCCCCTGTATAATTAAAACGTGCGGTAGCTTTTCTGCCCATTTTCGAGAAGCAACAATAGATTTTTTTTCTCACAAAAAGTAAGACAAGTAATTCAAGCTGGAGTGCTTCAACTACAAATCAATGTTACTGTAATTGTATTTTTAATATCATTTTTTGTTGGGATTTATATATTTCATTTTGTTGCTGTTTTTGATGTTTGGTCTTTCGGATTGAACATTATATCATAACATCACGCCTGTAGTTCCCAAAGGGTTAGGCAGAGGAGACTTATAGCACACCTGTGGGTGTATTTTTAACCGACTACGGAGGGTATATGATTTTAACCGGTATGTATGTATGTATATATCTGTTCTCTTATAACATCAAAAGTACTTATAATAATTTGACAAATGAAGTATCGTTAGAAGCGTCTTGACCGTCCGCTGGTTATAGGCTATGTGACGTCACACTAAATTCAATATAGCGCCCTCTAAAGGACATAAAGTAATGAATTTAAAAATAAATATTTTGGGTGCCTTGTTGGGTGTCAAATGAAAAGGCTTAATTAGCAAATTTCAAAAATATAAATATTACTGAAATAAGCCCCAAAATAATTAAATAAAAAATAAGTTTTAAAATTAAAACCAAACTACTGAAAAAGATGAAACAAGAAAGTACCTTCCCGTGGTACTTGTTATAGGTAATGGGTATAGGTACTAATATTATAAACGCGAAAGTGTGTCTGTCTGTCTGTTACCTACCTCTTCACAAAAACCGCGAAACCGCGGGGCGCTGCTAGTAGCATTAAGTATGTTAGTACAAATTGTACCTACAGCGGCATGCGACCACAGGAAGGTACTTTCTTGTTTCATCCTTTTCAGTAGTCGGGTTTTAGTTTTTTGCCGGTTATGTTTAAAGTCCAATGGAGGTAATAGGGGGCGAACCTACTGCCATCTACCGGGCACAAATCTAAAGTAACACATCAAGCTAGTACAATCTGTCAAATTCCTTTAATAGATTTTCAACTTTATCGCTAAAGCATAAGGTTTAAAGCTGATTGGGAAAATTTGACAGTTTCGGGTAGCTTGATGTGCTGGCGTCTGTACGTTACAAATTGTCTTCCCAGCTAAAGCACTAGGAAGTGGTGAAGGGCGGTGTTTTACGATACTTTCTTATGTAATTATGATTCGACGTTCGAAAAGAGCTGATTCTCAGCCTAATTTGAATAAATGACTTTTGATTTTGTGACGGTAGGACCTTTAGTTTTAGACATTTTAACCTTTTTGCAATACCACGGTCACACATTATATGTATTATGATTTAATTTATGTTAATTGTTTAACGATTGCGTCTGCTTCGCTGTCATTGAAAGTACCTACCAATAGGCACGACGCGATTCTAGCAGAACAATGTCCATGAGGTTTTCATAAAATGGTTCTACTAGAGTGGCATCGCGCCATCACGTCGTGACTCGTGCGTCGCGCCTACCTGCGAGAGCCCTTAGGCAATAACTAAGAAGCCTCAGCTGTCTGCTGCTTCTGACAATCAATCAAATTCGACTAACTCAGTTTTCTTTTTAGTTTTTGTACACATAGGCCTTTCCCGAATTACGTCATAATCTCCGCCTCCTGTTACTCAGTTTCTCATACCACCTAAAGTCATGAAGACAGACAGAGACAAAGAATAGTCTGACAACCTCTCCTCACAGAGAACAATATCGACAAAACCGTGCTATTTACGTCCAACATTGTTTAAAGCAGGAGCCACGAATGCCATGCCGCTAATTGCAATTATGCTTGCCTGATAGACATCTGAAGCGCATTTATAATTCTAATACAGGGCATAGTGAGCATTTAAGTTTATTAATGTTATGTGGAATTTAAGACAATGGATATTTTGATTAATCTAGATTGTATCTACAACTGATAGGTATAAATAAACATTTATTCTGACAGTAAATATGTAGTCCTTTCACAGTTATTTTAGCTCTGACAGCAGCAACGCAACAACAACCCTATTGTAACGAGAATGAAGTTTATTGTGATTTTGACGGTCTTTTTAATGCCAGCAACATAATGCAAAATCAGAGGTAAATAACTGTGAAAGGATAATACTTCTCACCTTTCAAACCTTCCCAAGTATTTTTGTTTGAAAAAGCGCAACAAACTATTCAAAAACCATTCCACCAGACATTTTGACTAGCAACCTAATTACGTAACACACTATCACTCTCAATCTGAATAATTTTGAAGGATATTGCTAATCCGTCGCTTCGTATGTTCGAAAAATGTGTCTACTCAACTAAGTAAATAACGCAATGAATGTTGTTGAACTGTCAAAATGAATCCCATTGGTACTGATCATAGACTATATAAGCACTATTATCTATAGTACTGATAGTGTGTTGCGCAACCACCCCGCTGATACGGCTCGTAGCCGCGTGATCGGTATCAACTCCAGTTTGGTTCACGTGATATTTACTTACTCCAAGATTTTTCTGTAACAATAGCCTTGCTATAGACAATGCTGACCCAACTTTCTTTAGAAAATTTAGAATAATACACTTCTTATGAACCATAGCCACCAATTACGGAGGAAAATTACTTGTGTTTCTTTTTTCGTAAAAGCTTTCTTCATAAATTCCCCAATTTCGTAACGGCTTCACTGTGCTGGGTCATTGTTCTTGGATTTTTTTAACACTATTGTGTTGTTGTAAGATTAATGCTAGTTACATTTGAAAAAAATGTTTGGTCAAGTCTGAGGGTAATCAAGTAAAGAGAAATGCAACACAAAGCTCTTTAAAATGTAGACTCATTTACGCGGAATTTTCTGGAACAGCAAACCTTAACTTTGTTAAGTTATAAGTTTATAACATATTCTATCATTCTCTGAAAGAATATAGGTAATTGATATTGGGTTATACCTACTGGCATCGCTGGAATCCTTAAGTTATTTTATGAGATACCGATAACCTTATATCGTAGGTAGATACTATCATATCGTCAACACTTTCAATATTACGAAATATAACTTAGCAATTTATACCTACCAAGTTACCCGTGACTTTGCAAGAAAATTCCTTCGTTTTCCGAGCATTTGCCTGGCATCTACTAGGTATGTCATGTGGACTTCATTTATGTTCAATATTTCCTCAATATTATTAAATAACCAAATACGCATACAAATATTTCGTGTGTAATGGATATTGATTCTGCCTGTAAAATATTGTTGAAAACCCAAATAGGAACAAACTTTCTTATATACAACAAAAATAAACACTAGGTACCCACTCAAAGAAAAAACAACCGTGAAGCTCAAACATAAAGCTCTGCAAGCTCGTTTGAATTTAAAACAATTACTTACATATCATTAGCACGGTGTTCTCTCTGTTCTCAATGACAACATCATCAACACTTTCACCTTTAGGCGTGTCCTTATTACGGCCGCCGCCGGCGCCGGCGACGGGTTGACAGCTTGCGGTTCGGCCATTGTTCGTCACAATGGTGGAATAACGAAACACCATGTTTGTCCGCTTGACTTTCCCTTGCAATAAGCCCACTTTTAATTATCTAGTTCCACTTTGAGTTGAGGTTCTGAATGTCTTTTAAATTTGTAGCTCGGTTATTGAGCTAAATGTTTGATAGTTTGATTCCGTTTGGTGCTCTAGAAAATGGAACTTATTTAGGCTGCAAATATCTTCAACTTTTTCAAAGACAAAATTATATCATCATCATATTATATAGTAAGTAGCTAGGTAGCTACGGTGGTAGGTAGGTGGTTAAGTAAGAGGGGCCAGTGGCTATGTGATAACAGCCACTCGGGTCGACTGGCCGCGGTTGCGAATGGGTGACCATCTTTACATACCCAAGACCCCTCCGTGTCTCCGAAAAAAGGCTAGGCAAATAATGATGATGGCGATTATATAGTCAGTAGGTAGTCCACTGTTAAAAATCAAGCTCCTACCAGCTACAAATAAATTAATAACCCATTTCCTATGATTTTAAAGACTTCGATCCACCTCCAAAGAGAGAAAAACATTATTTACAGAAAATTAATAAAGCTATGTTATCACTAATTCGTTGACAACCGTCCCCCATTCATTGGGGCCTTGGGGGTGACGCGTTCCCGTTACTCCTATCGCTGCCCAAAATCTAAATTGGCGTAAAAAACGAATCGAAAGAAACTTTACCGTACCCTGATTTGTTTTTGTGATGACGGGGTCCGATGGTGTGGATTTAGTTTGCTGTGACATGAAATATTAATGGTAATAGAGGGTAAAGTTTTTTTTGGACACACTTTATTTCTTCGGCTTGGAAATACGCTGATAAGGGAGTTACTTCATTACATCCCGAACGGTTTATTTTAAATGTTCTACTTACAAAGGTGGCTTCTAGAACTTTATAGGTTTATAGATATTTTTTATTTACATACTCATAAAGATATTCAAAATAGTTTTACACGTAACTCATAACATCACGCCTGTAATTCCTGAAGGGCTAGACAGCGGGGAGAACGAAAAGAGTTCACACGTTATAAGAATAACGTGTTGAACACTTGTAAACTCTTTTTTATATAATCTTGCAATATTTTTCCCTATTCCCTTTTAGGGTAACATTCTGAACCATCTTACTTTAGATTACAAAAAAGGAAATGCGCCATTAAAAAACCTTTAATTACTTAATTGTGGAAAGAATCAAGTGGTAGTCTCCAAATAAAACGAAAGGTACCAACGATTAAATGTCTTAATTTAAAACAGGTTTTAACAGTGTTAATTTTGTTTACCTGCGCCAATTACCGCTTCCCTATCGCTCGAAACAATAAATACAGCAAGGCATTTACCGTGCCGTAAAGTAGCGCTAATAAATACTACTTACATTCGTTCATCTGCTTAGAAACGTTTATACGATTGGTTTCAGTATATCTGCGTTAAGTAATTGCGAATTAATGTTTTTTTTTATTGCTGAATGGGCCCACTCTTGACCTCGATCACGCCTCATGGAAAGCGATGGATGAGGTCTATGATGGAACGAGCGTGCCCAGAAGATGCCTAAGGCACTGGAATTCCCACGCTTCGACGAAACACAGAAGGCAGCTTGAAGCGCCTTAAAAAAATGTGAAAAATATATATTTTGGCTGTTAATCTCAGCCTTATAGTGTATCTGGTCTCAATCGAAATTTGGTATCCTAAGAGAGCGATGAACAGTCACACAACAACGGCTGTCCAAATACAGCGCATTTTTTGATAAGTACTATCGCGGGCACTCCCGCCTGGCCACCACTAAGTTCATTTTTGCTTGCACTCAAAAAATAGAAGCGCTCTCTCGCGTCAAATAGTTCGTCCGTAAAATTCACAAAAGGAGTACACGTCATGCGTCACTAAGCTGCGCAGTGCAGGTTACAAATAATTGCGTTATCGCTTTCCTATAAATAGGCGAAAACTTTAAGGACGCCCCCTTAAAGTTTTCGCCTATTTATAGGAAAGCTTAATGCCTCCACAGGATTTAAGTGAAAAAAAATTAAGTAATCAGGCGGGAAAGGCCGCGATGGTACCTAAATGTCAAAAACTGGTGAAAATAACAGTCTTTCATGACGGCCATTCCAATACGATGGAATCGCTTTCCTAGGAGCAGTGGCGGCACAGTGGTAACGGCCCCGACTTACGAGGAGGTCGTGGGTTGTTAATCCAGGTGCTCTCAAAACGGTGAAGAAAAACTTCGTGAAGAAACGGGCATGTCCTACTTGTAAAAAAAAATTCGAAGACATAATGACATACCATCGCACTAGGCCCGCGTGGTAGATCATAGCCCACTCCCTCCCGAAGAAAGGAGGAATTAGCCCCAGCAGTGGGAACAATATAGGCTTTTCTAGGACACCAAAGCTTAAGGATTGTTAAGCTAAAATTTAAATGAGAAGACATTTCACTGCCTAGAAACAAATTGAGATCTCATTTAAAGTCCTATCTAACACATAGATTAAAAGCTTAGCCTCACCTTATCTCCACTTGACTTAACCATTCACTCCCAATTACAAATTTCTCACGCTCCTTTTAGTAAAACAAATAGTCAGAATTTTTATAAGAAGATACGAGAGAGACCAGTCCACTGAACATAGCCATATGAAGCAAAGACATCTCAAGCAAACATTGACAGCCATATTAATATAATTAATAACCCGTAAAAGTCAACGAGTATTGAAAAGGTAATTATAATCGTCAATTAATAAACGTCTTGTATTGACTGTATCAATGAAATACGTCCATTTTTAAGACCTTTCTGAACAACCAGCTGGGCGGCTTTCTAATTTATATTTTTCTTGATTTCTGTTATCTTTTATTCAGCAATAATTGTCACTATGAGAAGGGCCACGATATTTATTGGCCAATTAAAATTCATATAAACATCTAATCGCCATTCATGCAGAAGATATAGAAATTTATAATAATGTTTGTAAGTCGTTTAAAACCTTCGCATCAAAATCTTAATATTTCTATTTTATCTTAGGTCCAAAGCTAGAACTGATAAATAGGGCAACATTCTTAAGGCATAATTTTAGGGGCGACTAGAATCAATACATTTTTTTTTTGTAAATCCTGTTCAAAACGTTCAAACGTGCCTTTTTAACCGACTTCAAAAAAAGGAGGAGGTTCTCAATTCGTCGGAATCTTTTTTTTTTAAATGTATTATCCCCGATTTCTCGAAGAAGCCTGGACCGATTTGGAAAATTTTTCTTTTGTTTGAAAGGGTATACTTCCCAAGTGGTCCCATGATCATCAGGTCAGGATCAGATGATAGGATCCCAGGGAAATCGAGGGAAACCCTCAAATTTTATTGGCGAACCTATAGCGATTTGAATATTTTTTAGAGTAACTTGAGCATTTGCTTTCGGAAATCATCATTTGGTAAAGTGGAGCTGATGATGAAGACCACAGAGGGCCATCGGAACTACTGAATGATAAATATTTTACGGATTGCGATTCGATTACTTTAATATGGTTGCTAAGCAATTTATGCTCGTCACAATGCTTATGGTGAATGGTTGTTGAGGAGTTCTCCTGGTTCTTACCAGGAGAACTCCTCAACAATTAACGTCCCAGCATTGGGAAAAGCAATATTTTGTAAAAGGTGATGAGCAGTTGACGTTAGGCTATTGTAACTTAGATAAATCACAAACTCTCTCACTAAAAAGTGAAAGAAAAAAACTTTTTTACAAAAAAAAAACAACCGACTTCCAAAAAAAACTACAAAGTCATAAATAACTTTAATTTCGGAAGTCGGTGTCAATAAATGAAAATGCAGAACCAACGACACCGACTTCCGAAATTAAAGTTATTTATCACTTTGTAGTTTTTTTTGGAAGTCGGTTGTTTTTTTTGTAAAAAAGTTTTTTAATTATATGCCTATTTGAAATAAATGATTTGACTTTGACTTTTAATCCACAATCATATCGCATTTCGAATATTACATTACCTCCTTGAAATGTAAAACTAAAATAATAATGTAGGTGAGCCTAAAACAGAGTTTCAATCGCCAGATCATTGATTTTAAATACCTAGATATTAATAAAAAATCGACAATCGTGCTCATCAGATGCTTATATCACAAATGTCACTGAATACCATGATTTAGATATGTAATAGGCGTTTCGACAAAATGATAAGAGCGTCGTTCAAGGAAATTATTTGGTAAGCAAATTGACACACTGCGTCAATTTGAATTGTTATAGTCATTTCATACAACTGTCAGAGAATGAAATCTGTCGGAGAATTTAAGTAGATACCGTGTCAATTTGCTTATTAATTAATTTCGCTGACTTTATGGAAAGTCAGCGAAATTAATTAATAAACAAACACTCAACTAAGTACGGACCAGTTAAGTGTTTCAGAATGGCGCTCTTGGCAAATGCCATAGGTATGTAAATGAGGACCATTGTAAAATGACCAACAGACGAGAAATTCAAACGATTTACGTGATGTCATGACATGACAAAAATCGAACACACCCACAAAATTAAAATGATTGAGTTTCATTTAATTTATACTCGAGATCGGATACCTAGATTAATTGCCGTCTCAATTTGTAGTCGATAAAAACACTAATTGATTAAGTTAACACAAAAACGGGCGGCAGTTAAATAAATGTAAGTGTTTAATCAAAAGTATGAATTACTAGCTGCGCCCCGCGGTTTCACTCGCATAAGTGTCGATCCCGTGGGAATATCGGGATAAAATGTAGCCTATGTGTTAATTCAGGGTATTAGCTACCCCCATACACAATTTTATCAAAATTGGTCTAGTCGTTTGCGCGTGAAGAAGTAACAAACATACAAAAACACTCACAAACTTTCGCCTTTAATATTAGTGTGATTCAATGTTACCACTGTCAATTTATAAAGACAACAATAAATTAACAATTAAAAATAATTACGTTGTTTTATTTACACCTTGAATTTAATTCAGAAACCAATTTGTTGTTAATTTGGACTTTAAAAGTGAAAGAAAATCTTAATTCAGGTTTTTTCATGTTATTATTGGAATTTGTGGAAAAATAGCGTGTTGAAAATTATTCTGAACAACGAGAACCAATTGAGGAAAATTTACACCTGTGTAACATTTTTGTACATGTTAAATAACGCTAAAGCTAATTGCAAGTATAAGTTACGCAATTATATCCTTATTAGAGCAGTGGTGGCCTAGCGATAACTGCCCCGACTTACGAGTTGTAGATCGTGGGTTCGAACCCAGACAGGCGCTTTACTTTGTGTAAATAATTTCATCAACACTGCTCTCAAAACGGTCAAGGAAAACATAGTGAGGAAACCGACATGCCCTTGAACAAAAAACGGAAGACATGTGACATCTACCAGCCAGCACTGGGCCCGCTTGGTCCCTGCTAATTTTGTATTTTGTGTTTCACGAACTGTGTCCAAATATTTTTTTTTCTTTATTTTTCTTTCTTTCTGCTGTGGGAACATTATAGGCTGATTATGCAATAATATCCTTGACGTCACTAAGTCCCTAATCAATCTCTGTTGTTTTCCAAACTTCACGGCTAATTAAAAACAAAAGAAAAACACAATCAGTCGTTCTCTTTTCTCGTGGTGAAAGAACTAATTCTGACGTAAAAGGTTAGTCTTGTTATTTTTACAAACTGTCTCGTTGGTATAGTAGTCGCAAGCGCTACTGCTGAGCATGAGATCCTGGGTTGGATTACCAGCTCGGGCAAAGTGCTATTGGGCTTTTTCTATCAGGAAATTCTCAGTACCACCCCGGAGGTTCGATTTTGCCCGGTTCATGGCAATAGGCTCGCCCTATTAGATGGGATTTTAAACATAACTGGCGATATGTGGGTTTACTATAGATACACCTCTGTCTAACCCAACGGGGCTTACAGACATGATGTTATATATTTTACAATTTATCGCAACTTTGACTGAAGGTACTAGGTACTCAAACGGGAATACTTCTTTATACAAAGAAGTATTCCCGATTGAGCACCAATTTTTTGGGCACCTATGCACTGAGCACCAAAGGTATTCACATCCACTTGTATTTCCAACAATAAATCTTCTATTGTGTCTGTTGTCTGGCGGTCAACGTGTTAAGCAACGTTTATGAATAAAGGGGATTATTTGTATTTCCATTCCATTAACACTATAGCAATCATTAAAAGTCATAACTTTTATAGCATAGATACAAAAGGCGCGTCTCACTTAATTCGGCCTACAATCACAAAAAAAGCTGCGTAGGCAACTCTATTTACAGCCAAAAAGCTCCTTTAAAAGCACAAATGCAAAGCTAATTTAAATATTATACTGGCCAGTAAGCATTAGTGATGAGGGAGTTTAGGTACTCGAATCGAAAATGCAACCGAGCAACTACGCCTGCGGAATACTGGATGTAGAGAAAAGCGGGCCGCATCTAGCAGCCACTGGCTTTTCATTAAGCGAAAAGAATTGCTAAGCAGTTATCAACCGCGGCCCGCGCGCGGATTAACGCCCAACTTGTTATATTATTTCGAGATTAATTCACTAATTAATTCATTAATTTTGAGATTATTTCATTTCTATGATGATTTTTCATGGGCTTCGGAACGGGCCACCATCGGGATCCCAACTAACGGTAGGAGGGGTTCACATCGGCGTCGAGACGACGATGAAATACCTGGGTCTCGTCCTCGACAGCCGGTGGAACTTCGTGGAGCATTTCCGACGTTTGGCCCCCAAACTGGAACGGGCTGGGGCCGCTTTCAGGCGGCTCCTGCCCAACCTGGGGGGGCCAAACGCCTCCTGCCGAAGGCTTTACGCGGGGGTCGTGCGGTCCATGGCCGTATATGGCGCCCCGGTGTGGGCGCGTTCACTGCGGCTTCGAGCCGCCCACTACCTGAACGCGCCCCAAAAGGTGGTAGCCATAAGGCTAATACGGGGGTACCGCACGATCTCGGGCGAGGCGGCAAGCCTCCTTGCCGGACTGCCGCCATGGGATCTGGAGGCGATAGTCCTCGCGCGCCTCTATGAGTGGCGCGCGGAGGCACTACGCCGGGGGGAAAACCCGCTTCCGCGGCAAATTGCTGCGGAGCGGACGGACCTCCGGCGCGATCTCATGGCGGCATGGAAAGCGCGACTGTCGCAACCCAGCGCAGGGCACGCCGCGATAGCGGCGGTAAGGCCCCTCTTTGAGGAGTGGCTAGAGAGGCGTCACGGCGTCCTCACCTAAACCCTGACGCAGGTCCTCACCGGACACGGATGTTTCGGGAGGTTCCTGCACATTATCAGGCGGGAGGAAACGCCCGGGTGTCACCATTGCGAGGATCGCCCAGAAGACACGGTGGAGCATACGGTGGAGGTCTGTCCCGCTTGGGCAGAGCACCGCCGTGTCCTCGTAGAGGCGATCGGCAGCGGCGGCGACCTCTCGCGCCCGGCCCTG
Source organism: Gortyna flavago (assembly GCA_963669345.1). Taxonomy (NCBI): domain Eukaryota; kingdom Metazoa; phylum Arthropoda; class Insecta; order Lepidoptera; family Noctuidae; genus Gortyna; species Gortyna flavago. The sequence continues at coordinate 10,075,162 of OY770138.1, forward strand.
GTCCAAGCCATGGTCCGCGGCGAGAGGGAGTGGGAGGCAGTCACCTCCTTTTGCGAAGCAGTCATGCTAGCGAAGGAGGTGGCGGGATGGGCGAGGGAGAGAGCGGAGAGAGCCGCCCGTCCCAGCCGCCGCGGTAGACGCCCCGGGCGTCGGGAGCCGCGTAACGACTCCCGGCCACCGTAGGCGCGGGCCTGCGGATAGCGAGTAATGGGTAGCTCGCCGTCCGATCAGGACCAGGCCCGTGCCGGACGGCGCGTATGTGTTCCACGCGCGCCTCAAAGAGATGTCAGCATGTAAGGAGGGGTCCGATAGGGCCGAAGCCTGCCGGGGCAGCGGGATTGTCTGAAAGGGTTACCGCTGCCCCGGAACATAAAGGGCTAAGGAAGGAACACGGATGGGTTTTAGTCAGGAGGAGTCTGACACTCCCTTCCGCTCCACCCAGAGCGGGAGGGGTCATTTGATGATTTCCCATTCATAAAAAAAAAAGCAGTTATCAACCGCGGCCCGCGCGCGGATTAACGCCCAATTTGTTATATTATTTCGAGATTAATTTATTATTACACGTATTAATAGGGGCCAGTGGCTAAATGATAACAGCCGCACGGGTCGATCAACGATTAAGCTATGCTTGCCGCCGTCAGTTCGTGAATGGGATCTCGAAATGTAATGGAAGGTCTTCCATTACATTTCGAGATCCCTCTTTGCCTCACCGTTAGTCCAGGCTGTCATTCGTAGATCTTTGACAATCGTTACAGGTAGTCAGAAGCCCAAAAGTCTAACAACCAGTCTTACCAAGGGTTATCGTGTTACCCAGTAACTGGGTTGTAGACGTTAGATAGGCAATCGCTTCATGTAAAATACTGGTACTTACTCATCTAAATCCAGTTACACTGGAAGCCGACCCCAACTTAGTGTGCATACACAGGAGCGACACCCGTCGACGGCCGCCGTCGAAGCGTCGGCTGCTGCCGTCGACAACGTGCCCCTCGTGTATTTGATTACGGTGCTGAAATACACAAGCGACATGCAGTCGACGGCTGCTGCCGACACGCGTTGACGGGTGCAGTTGCCTCTGCGAGTGACACGTGTCGCTCGTGTGTGTGAGCACTTATTTGGGAAAAGGCTAAACAGATTAATTTATTTATTATTGCGATTCTGTACGCTGTTGTTATTTGACTTGATGCTCGTGATAAACAACATTGTTGTAGCTATTTGCTGTTTCAACAAAAGCTCGAACAGTATGTAGGTATGCTTCATAACAATGAATAAATACCGAATTTTAAAGACTTATCCTTTGTTACTTGTGTATATTTTTCTAAGTATTTGGGTCAATCATAACTTGAAGCCGACGGTTCTTATTTACAAAGTTAAGAGTGCCGTGGTCCGTTTCTAATGTACGTTAAGTGGGTCATAGTCCTCGTAAATGTGTCAGCCTGGACATAGATACGGCGCTTGATAGCACAGATTACATTGTTACTTGTTTATTCTGCACTGATAGTTTATGGACAAGGTGGAAGAGCTGTTTTAAAGAGCAATTTATCTACGACTAGCCGTGCCCGCGACTTCGTTCGCATGCATGACGAAAAACGTTTTAATTTATTTGCTCGGAACCCTAATTCTTTTTCTAAAATAATAAAAGTAGCCTTAGTTATTCCTTATTACATCAGTTATCTGCCAGTGAAAGTCCCATCAAAATCGGTCCAGCCGTTTCAGACATTAGCTAGAACAGACGACATACAAAAATTAAAAAAAAAACATATTTTGGTATATACCAAAATATTTTTTTTACCGTGTGTACATCCATATGCATTTAGTAACAAGCGGTTATTTTAATATTACAAACAGACACTCTAATTTTAATTATTTGTGTACCTAGATGTCTAGAAGATAAAATTAAAAAGAATGCTTGGTTAGCTTTCGTCATTATTGAACTTCGGTACTGATATCGATAATGTAGATAATATTTATGTAAAACAAACCTTGTGAAGGCCGCAGGAACTGGTTGTATGCGAGAAGCACAAAACCGGTCGAAGTAGAGGTGCTGGGGGAGGCCTACGAGTATGTCCAGCAGTGGACGTCTTTCGGCTGAAATGATTATGATATTTAAACAAATGAATCTGATTGCTTTTATCATTGAATGTGAGAAATCGAAAAGTGCAAAAGTAAATTCTGCTTTGTTTGAGAACAGTCTTCAGTAAAAGATTACCAAATATTTTCATGCGAGCTTACTGAAGAACTGTGTTTAGGTAAGTACGGCATTTCATAGTAATGTTATTTCACTTCAACAAAACAGTGTGTCAGGTTAAACGAGGGACATACTTTAAGGGAGTGTAGTACCCATGAAAATGATCAATTTTTACTAAGAGACCAACACTGAAATCGAGAAAATAAAACCAGCCGCTCTATACATTTATGTTCGCATTAGCTGTGCCCGCGACTTCGTTCGCGTGGTTGACGAATTTGTGTAAAGTGCTATTTGTGTAGAACGTTATTCTCGATCGGCACTGGTTTGGCAAAAAGGTCGCACTGAAATGCCTCGCCATACAAATTCATCTTAAGATACGAAAATATGAAATATTATTTATTATCTTCGTAGTGTGTGATAAGTCCATTGAATTGTATGGCGAGCGATATTGTATCTTATGATAAAATATTATAGTATCTTAGCCGTGTGCAGCGCCCCTTAGTGAACTGCGGGTGACGTAACCTACGACAAACTTATTTTTTGCGGTTGGTACAGTAATCGGTTCTAGGGATCGAACCGCAAAATTAAGTTTGTTTTTTATTGTATATACTTTTCCGGGATAAAAAGTACTCAGTGTGGTGCCCAGGATATTAAAGAATAATTATACCAAGTTTCATCGTAATCGAACCGGTAGTTTTTGCGTGATACCTGAACAAACAGACAGACATTTTTTCATCACATTTTTGGGTTCGGTTTTGGTCTAGTAACACCCCCTGCCCGTTTATTATTTTTTTGATATTTTCAATGTACAGAATTTTCACTTCTACAGATTTATTATAAGTATAGATAACTGGACAAAATGAAGGGAACAGCTGTTTTTTTTTTCTTTTTTTTCCCCATATGAAAAGTGGTTCATTTTCTTGAGTACCTACTACACTCCCTTAAAGTATGTCTCTCGTTTAACCTGACACACTGTATAAGTGTGAAGAACTTAGTGTTTAGTAATAGGTTCCAGTCGCTGCAAACCGCGATTGCTTGCGGTCCGATTCCTAGAAAAACTGCACTTTGGTTTTCTCATTAGGAAATCTTCAGGAATACCCCAAAGTTTGAGAGTGTGCCTTATAAATGCAGGACTGAATACTTGGGAAAAATACATATTCAGTATACACATCCATTACATTTTCGGAGAATAATTACAGAATTGATATGATGTGTGCGTTTCACAAAACTACCGACTACCGAGAAAACTTGACACGTCTCGTTCAATACAACGCTATCCCATTACTCAAATAAATTAGAAGTCAATCAATGTTTCCTCGTAACAGTAATTATCATTTCGACAACACATATCGACATTGCAAGTAACATTTGCCTATACACAGAAGGACAAGTGCCTAATTACTGTGTGTATGATGTTTGTTTGTTACTCAATCACCTTTCCGTGGACGAACGGATTTTGATCAATTTCGGTACAGAAGTAGATCACGTCTTGGATTAAACCATAAGATACTTTTTTGTCCAGGTTTATACAGCAGTTTTTCGAGGAATCGGGTGAACCCGCGAGAGAATTTAGTAGCAGATATAAAAAGAAGAAGTCCACAAATACATAAGACTGTTTTAGCTTTCTAAAAGATCAATAAATAAGTACCTAGGTCATAGAGAGGTCTCCACTAAAATAAGCTTTTGATTGAAACCGGTTGAATATTTTAATCAATATCCCCAGTGCAAGTTTTATACCCAACTTTTATTCTTAAATTTTATAGATACGTCCTCATTGTAGAATAGAAAATCTTTTGTTGGAGCAATCGTGGTGTTTTCAATAGCCGTGCTCCAAGTGCCAGTTATTGAATACGCGACGTTCTTTCCATCTCTCTATTAGGATTTCATTGTCATCTTTCGTATCTACTATTGGTATAACCAGGAGCATAGATAGGTGGATAGACATAATACTTGGTATATCTATGCAAAACTCTAGCTCTGAAGTCGTTCAAATTTGCGCTGTTTAGTTCATAACAGTTTTAGTGTAACATTTTTAAACCAGTTTGAATTGTACCGAGTTCAATCGTGACTAGTTTTACGTTTTAAAACACGTTCGAAAAAGCGCTAATAACCACAGCTTAGGAGCGTTACAAACGCCCAGTCTCGCTTCTACATAACATAACATCCCGCCTTTATTCCATGAAGGGTCAGACAGAGTACATGAGACCACAGCTACAGCCACATTGCGCCAGTAATGTTTATGTCCCATGCAATAGAGGGCGAGTCTATTGTCATTAATCGACCACGCATTCAGTCTCCGGGCTGCTCCAGAGAAACTCCAGATGGAAAAACCCAATAACCCTTAGCCCGACCCGGGAATCGAACCAAGGACCTCGTACTCAGCAGTAGCGCTTGCGACCACTAGGCACCAAATTATTCAGTTGCTTGCTTTTACTAAGTGTTATTTCTTTTTCATCCTTCGTTGAAAGTACGTTAATAATATGTAAAGTAATGTTTTGATATACGTAAGCAAACTTCTGATTTGGTGTCAAGTTTTAAGCTCCAACTTCGGAGAAATTTCTAGAGCTTTTTACTTCGTAATATTTATTTAGATCTAAGTAGGCAATCAGAATGTATTTAAAATGCTAATCCGTCGACATTTACGACGAAGGCACTATTAGCTTTGGAAGTTTAGTTATGCATTTTTCTATTGTCATGCATAGCAGTGGTACCGTCAACTACCCACATAACATAACGTACACTTGAGGTACATCTCTACAATGTTCCCAACGACATGCGACAGTCTTCTGTGTGTTTGGACAAATCTCGCAGATTGCTCGCTGGATTTTGTTAGAGCTTTCACCACTACTTAGAGATGTTTTCGAACAATGTTTTGGTGTATTTTTACGAGTTCCTCTATTCTTTCGCTACAAAGTATATTAAGTTTTAATATGTGCAAGCGTTTATGATACACCAATCTATACAAATAAATAAATCTGAAGTGTCTATTTGTAACGTCAAAATAACAGCTTTTCTACTTTACATATACACCGTATAGGTACTAAATTTTTTTTTTCTATCTGTTTGTTTCGCCTAATCTCCGAAACGGCTGGACCAATGACGAGACTTTCACTGACAGATGCCAAAAAAAAGAAAGAAAGTAGCCTAACTCCTTATAACAACAGCTATCTAGCTGTTGTTATAAGAAGTTAGGCTACTTTTATTGTAGAAACAGAATTAGGGATCTGCACAAAAAAAATAAAACCCAAATATTTTATTATATATCTCAACCGCACGCAAAATACGCGCATTGACGTGGAGTTGCGGACAACAGCCCGTATTACCTATTACCTATTACCTAACCCAAATATTTTGGGAATCCACACGGGCGAAGCCATGGGCAGAAGTTAGTATCAAAATAATTGGTTATGTTTTTAGTGTATGTTTTAACGATTTCTATGAATCACATACAAAAACAAGTATCATAATATTTAAAACAAGATCTCTTTGAAAGAAACCAGATTAAACGAACGAGACTTACCTAGTTCATGGAAATCACAAAAGGTGAATATAAAAGCACTCCTACGTACCTAGTTACCTACGTTATAATGCCGTTTTGCAAACTAAAACTATTATGTCATGATGGATCGAAAGAGCAGGAAGACATGGGGCTAGGCTTTTGCCCATGGTTGAAACTTAAATAAATGAAATGTTAAACAATTGTAGAGGTTTACCGGCAAGGATAGAACACAAACAGAACTGATTCAGTAGTCTACGTGTCTCTGTACACTCGTCTCACTGACGTCTACAGTATTTTTAGATACGTTGGTACAGTGTTTTCTTTTTAAATTGTGACTAAGCCCAGTACCTGAGCTTGTGTTTCCCGAAATTTAGTTAATAACAACATCAATTGACAGTGAGTCAATGAACAGTCGACAAAAATAAAACTGACAAAGTAATAATCCATAAAACCATGGAGAACTGCCCAAACGTCATGTGTAAGAACTGGACAAGCATTAAGTGAAATACGGTTATTAATGATGATGAAACTGCCAATAAGCTTATAAAGCCCCCTACTCAACAAAACAAAGCTACAACAGAGCAAACTCCAAATATACCTTAAGATAAATCCCAAAATCTGATGTTAGCTAAAGCCAAGTGCACACACACATAAGCAATGAGTAATACTGGTACTAACGGCAGCGAGGCGAGTCGTCTGCGCGATAGGGCACGCTCCCAGCCACCTCCCACTAGCCAGTCGCCGTCGCCACTCGCCTTTTTCACGGTTTCTGCAATTTTAGAGGTACAAATTTTTAAAATAATGCATGCACAGCAAGATACTCTTCGTCTCTTTGTTTTTGTGGAGTTCGCCGAACTGTTTGGTTGGTTTAAGGCTCATAAAGGATGTGATAGTTGGTTTGTTATGCAGTTTTTGGGATTATGACGTTTTATCTGTTTTGTTTGCATTGTCCGGGTAGATGCTTTGTTTTCTGATTTTAGCTGCGGCAAGGGGCCGGTAAACAGTCGATCCTGTAAGACCGTTGGATTTTGGCATTGGAATTATGATTACACTCAAAAATTTCTCTATAGGATTGTCAAAATATCACTTGTTACATAACATTTATCTGAAATAAATGTTGTGTAACATGTGGAGTCTTTAATGAAACATTATACATATAATATGCTGAACCTAAAGAGCAGGATAAGACCCCATTGCAAAATATTCAAATCAAACACTCTCAAATCACAAGACGATAAACACGAAAAATTCGAAAAGAAAATTATATTTAAGAAGCTCTTTGAAATCTATTCAAAGGAGTTTATAGGTACATTCTCAAAAGTGGCGGTCATGAAGATTGTGTGACGTCATATCCGGCCCTGGCGCACAATTATCGCGTCTGTGGACTAGTTTCAAGGACTACTTTAACATTACTGCATTTGTTTGCGAGTAAATCGTATGCAGATATTGTTTGTGCGTCTTTTTTGAGTGTACTAATTGAATCATTCGTGTGGTTCTTCTTTATCTGAAGCTTCTTTAGCTTTCTTCTTGTGTTTTTCTTTTGTTGTATTAATCTCTTTAGTTATTCCATTCATACTAAATCCACATTTTATGCTTGTACTACGATGATGTTTCTTACAAAACTAAGAGAACTTTTAACAGGAATTCTGTATATTACATTATTTAATACTCTACATATGCCTCTGAGAACCCATTAAACGCATGCCGTATAATTATAATGGCACTTAGATTCAATCTCGCGTCAGTCTAGAATGCACTTGATGACTCCAGATAACGGCTTCATAACATCATATAAGCTGAACTGATTCCACAAACCACATCTAGAATACTGAATTGCCATTCATCAAGGTCTACCTGCACCCTAATTGCGTAACACACTATCAACCGGAATCTGAATAATTTTGAAGCAAATTGCTAATCCATTACTTCATAAGTTCGAAAACTTTGTCTGCACAACACGTAAATAACGAAATAAATGTTGTTGAACTGTCAAAATGAAACCGATTCCGATTGATAATGCGTTACGGAATTGCCCCGAAACTCAAAACCTCAGACAGACAGAGACATCAGACACACCAAATCGTAAATGTTATTGTAATAAATTATAAGGCAGGGATATTTTTTTTTTTTTTCATTTGTAAAAGCTATTTGAAAGTAGTATCCACTTGTTCCAATCGATAAGACTTCTACAAAAAAAACTTTAATTAATTTTTATAAAAAAAAAGTAAGTAATCGATTTCACTTGACGACCTTGTGTGTTGTTTGGGTTGTGGAGGTCAGATAGGCAGTCGCTCCATGTAAAATACTGGTATTCAGCTGCATCCGGTTAGACTGGAAGCCGACCCCAACGTAGTTGGGAAAAGGCTAGGCAGATGATGATGACCTTGTGTGTTGTTTAGGGTTTGAGTTGTTTCAATTACACGTTATGTTTTTATGTATGAATGAAACTGCTGTAGATGTTCATATGCTACCTCCCGTAGTATCTATCATGGTCAGTTTCAGAGTACCAAGATATAGTAAAGTTTTGCTTTAAACGTCATACCGTTACCTCCCGCGGGGTCTGTGTTGAACTGGGTCAAGGTGGCTGTTGTACCTACATCGGTTTGTTGGTCAATGTTTAAACAATCTTCTTTTAAACTTTGCGAAGTGTTCTTTATAACTGTTGTGTTTGTAAATGATTGGTTTTTGAAGGCAGAAATTTAAAACTTATAAATGCGTAATATGGAAATGAAGCCTGTTTATGTGCATCATCAGGAATTAAACTTATTATCTATGAATTATTAAATATTAATAACTCAGCGTTATCTACTAGTAATCAACCACAATCAAAATTTCATCAATATTAAATGCCTCTTGCATGACTAAGTTTATTTAGATTTGGATATAAATATGAATCAAAAGACTTAGTAATCCAGATCCAGAAATGCACAATTCAGTTTCTATAATTTTAATTATCAAGCTGAAAATTTATTCAAATCAGTCTAGAAATAGAATTAAAAGAAGAATTTGTACGAAGTACCTGCTGAAATACAATGTATAGAATAGATGTTGAGTCAATGTAAAAGATGTGTACCTAAAAGTAACAGCGTTCGTTGGTTTTTCTCACTGACCCAACCTACAAATTATCAGTCGATACTTTTCATCCGGTATTGCTAAACTTCATAATCCTCCTGCAGCAGATGGTATTACAAATCTATAGACGAAAAACAAAACTGAAAGCTTTCATGGCCTGCATGAAAATTGTAGCCGAAAGGAGTTCAGCTACAGCACCTGACAGATGACATCGTGAGAATAGCCTATAAGAGGCAAGTACAAGATGAAATTGGCTCACAACAAAAGGATGGCGAAAGACACGAGGCGCAGACACAGTACAGGATAATTAGAGCTGATGAGATGGATAAAAGCCACGAATACGAGTTACATTATATCTAGCAACCTAGCAAAAACAGTACGGCCCGTATATCCTATAAAGATCGGTTTAGCTTTACTCAAAACTTTAGAACTTGATTTGAGTAGATGTTCTTAATAAAAATCTTAAAATCATTCATTCCCTGACAGGCAAAGCACAGCCTAAACCACTGTGTCTAGAAACATGAAATGTTGCAAAAGAATTCCTTATACTTATAGCGAAAGTGAAGAATTTTGAAAATTCAACCGTTAAAAGGATTAAATTTTAATAGGGAATGAAAGTTTGTATGGATGATCGTCATTTTTGCCGATGGGAATTATATGGGTAGTCAGTGCAGAAAGAGTAGTGGTGTGGCCCAGTGGTAACGGCCCCGACTTACGAGTTGTAGGTCGTGAATTCGAAGCCAGCCAGGCGCTTTACTTTGTGTAAATAATTTCATCACCACTGCTCTCAGAATGGTGACGGAAAACTTCGTAAGAAAACCGGCATGTCCTAAAACGAAAAAATCGAAGACATGTGACATCTACCCACCCGCACTGGACCCGTGTGGACTAGTCCACTCCCTCTCGAAGAGAGGAAGCCTGTGTCCCAGCAGTGGGAACATTATAGGCTGATTATGTTGCATGAGTTGTCTGTATAACAAAATCAGTCAGCTTAAAATCAAGATTCACAAAGGATCGTTCTAGGACACAAGCCAACGGCTAGTTAATCGACTATAAAATAGAAATAAATAAGCCTTCGATATTAAAATACCGCCATAATGCAACAATGGGCATTTAGCGGTGTGAAGTGACTCATTGACCGAGTTATCCATGGACAAAGCTCGCGTTATGATGCTAATTGATACCACACTTATGCTATAGTTTGTGATTGGTTCCAGTTAAAATGTACGGTGGATAAATAAACATAATACTGGGCTTTGTTGCCCCTTGGGAATCGCGCGCTGATATTGCTCGCTAGATTTTGTTTAAGTTGGATTTTCCCAGCGTCTGGTTTTGGAAATTTTTCATTAATGTTGGGTATAAGTTTCTGTTTTTGAAACTTAAATAATTACTACATTAATATTTTTGCATCCGCTTGTAATGTTTATCTATGGCTCATTTAATAATTATAACTGTATTTGCGAGATAAAACCGAAAGGCCCTTTGTACACGGCACAGTTTCTTTACGGTACGTCGTATAAAACCGCGCGGTAGAAAAAACGTGTCCGTCAACAAGCTTCCATAATGATAGTGATCCATACAACACTGACACTGCCGACCGTGCCTATACACGGCGAATAAACCGTAGTTTTTCACGGCAAAAAAAACGTGTGAAAAAATACCTACACGAGCTTGGTACACGAATTATTAGGTACTAAAATCATTATTAATTTCAGTTTACACCACATTATGCACAATATTTGTAACATTTCATCACGATTACGCTGTTTGTGTAGGCGGAATTATATATTGTAAGTACGTCCAGTGATTCAGATCAGAGCTACCTCGTACATAGATCATATCGGTAGGTACGTACTTACATTGCTTATTCATGTTTACACAAGTTTAATATCCTTTATCATGATGAGTACGAGAGTAGAATCTTTAATTACTAGTTACTTGACAAGTGGCAGTAACGGCTTCATTCAACAGTTTCTAGGAAAGTTGTAGTGTTAGAGTACTCATGTGGTTAGAACTACTGAACGCGTAAGTTTATTGTAGGTACTTAGAGAAACTTTAATTCTTGCTGAGGCTTGTATACTACATTAATAATTTACAGGCCTCTTATGAAATGCTGCAAAGTTGGACTTATTAGTGAAAATCACCAGTTCGATCCGAGTCGCGAAAAATTTAAGCTGTATTTGAGTGCTACGTATCAGACACGAGCACATCAAGCTTCTCAATCTGTTAAATTTCTTTAATAGATTTTCAACTTTATCGCTGAAGCATAAGATTCAAAGTTGATTGGGAAAAGTTGACATTTTCGGGTAGCTTGATGTGCTGGCGTCACCTTCCTACTACATTCCAGTGTTTTTGCACATATTTAGCAAATGCGGCATCCCGACAGACTGATTTCCGAAGGAGGAAAACTGGGTTAATTTGAGATAATTCTATAAAGTTCAGCAGCGGACTGCAATTGGCTGGGTAAATTGACACAGCAAAGAAAGAACCAATTTTTCAATAACCCTACTATACCCTACTATAGTTTTTGGGTTACGTTGTAACCTAAAAACTTCAGAAGTGATCACTAAGCTTGAACATGACTGTGACCTTGCACCGCGTCGATAAGATAACATATAAAAAGCGCATGATAACAGCAATAATATTCCGAGTTCCCACCACAAACAACTGCAGTTTCTCCTTTATAAAAACACATATTTTCACTTGTTGCACCCCTTTATATACCTATTTATAACACAATACATTAATGTGGTCGCAATTTCGTATGAATGCGTCAGTTGGACATGGTATTTGTCACTGACGGACTACTGACCGTAAACTCAATCTGACTCTACAAAGTGGATAAATTACTCTACATTTATATTCACAGTTTTAAAATAAACTCGCTACTTCGGTACCGATAAAATATTGCTCTTTATATGAGTGTGCTCCTTATTTTTTCGTGCTTCCCGAAAACTTGAATAGTCAACACTATTGCAGTTCTCGCTTACAAGTCCGGACGCGTTTCAATTACGTTCAGCGACGAGTTATTTTATTTGAATAGACGTGTGTCGGAGCGTGTTGAGAACCTAGTCAAACACATTCAACCAAAATACAAACAAAACATTGGACCAATTAAAGTTCACGTTTACAAACGTGAAGTTCTCATAGGTGCTGTTACGTTACGACGTGCTCTCGTATACTGGTTCTGTATGGTGAGTGATTGATTTCCATTCGTTGTTCCGTGGCTTTGTTGTGTGTCAAATGATCCGGTGTTTTTATTAGCACTGCATGTCTTTGTTCGTAATACATGAGTCTTTTCAAAAGGGGGTGGCTGAAAAAGTAGCACCCACATTTTTCCCTTTTTTCTGTTTCCCTGAGCTCGTTGTGGGGTGCCCCACACCGTGATTTAAATTGAACTGCACCTTTTGCGTGTATGACGGTAATTTGTCTCTTATGTAACGGGAAAATGCCAGGGTTTTTGCTGAAATAAGCGTAACATGAAAAATGCGAATTATTATGAAAAAGTTCTCACCTCGTAGTAAAGTTCCACTCAATAAAACCACATTGCGTTTGCGATAACAATAAGAAATGCTTCGGGTTTTACATGGAATTCCCCGACGATATCGTCTTGGGAAATTCCATGAATACTTTTATCCCGGAGCAAAGCAAATGGATTACGCTTAGCTTAAACATACATACAATAAGTAGCTGTTGTTCAGTGAGAACAGTGACTGTCGACTGTGAACATACAATGTACTACATATTACACGGTGTTGGCGGGAGGCGGTGGGTGGCGTGTTTGTGTTTGTCGGTACTCGGTATCGAAGGATCTAGGGCTGTCCCACCCGGCCGGCCACCCGGGACCCGGGACCCGGGACAGGTAGCCAGGAACATGCCGCCGGGATTCCCGAGACGTCACCCGCAATCCGAGAACTTCCTATAGTAAATATTTTTGAAGATGAATGGTTTAGTGGGCGCCCGACCCGACTCGTCTCCATTCAATTATGAATGCCTTTTAGTTCTCTCGTCGTCATTAATTGTTGTTTAGCCCTTTTGCTTGTTCGACAAAAAAGGTATGCTCTCACATAATTAAAGGTGATTTATGCTTTTACAAGAGACCCTTTGCAGACGTGATTACGTCATGATGTTTCACAAATACTCCTAACACTCCCCTCTCTGATTCATCCGCTGAGTCAGATTAGTGCATGTTCCAAAACTAATGCGGAGATTTTCTTTTTCCATTGCACAAACATAAACTACGTATGAATGAGCTGCGTAGCCATTAATCAGTTCCTAGAAGTTCTTAATAATTGCTACGCGATAAGTAGTCTGGTTTGAAAAATAAACAGACGTTGTTTTATCACATTTCAAAATAAATCATGTTAGGAAATTATGTCGCGATTTATTTAAAAAAAAATATTATAAATTTTTATTAAGTGTAGCAAAGTCAAGCAAGCAATAGTCAAATATTTCAAAATTTAACCTACTTACATTTTTTTTTAATTATTTATGTAGAATTAACATTAAATATATATTTTTTATTGCTGAATGGGCCCGCCCGCTCTTGACCTCGATCACGCCTAATGGAAAGCGATGGATGAGTTCTATGATGGAACGAGCGTGCCCAGAAGATGCCTAAGGCACTGGAACTCTCACGCATCGACGAAACACAGCAAGCTGCTTGACGCCGGACTCCGGTGGGAGGGTGGTCGCAAACCGCAAGGGAAGAATTGGCCAGTCAAATAAGGTGTTGGGTGTTACTGTCCAGGATGCGCCGAGCGCTCGGTTCAGTTGAGTAACTGGCGGAACAATCTGCGCTACACGAGGAGGCTTCTTCATGCATCCCAAAATATATTATAATAAAAATAAAAAAATAACCATAACAGCCGAAGAAAGCAATAAAAACAAACAAAATTAATTTCTATTACATTATCTAATTACAATTTCACTGCCGACCAATCTCCAATGTCGGTCTACGAAAAACTACAAAAATAGTGCGATGACTCATTTGCTCCTACGCTTTACCGATACATACTGAGCACATAAAAACATCCAAGCGGACACCGATTGCCTATTTGCCATTTTATGTTCTCGTTTCTATAAAAAAAACGTACGTAATATGGATGAAATCTCGTACTTTTACATAATCTCTGCGATAAAAAAACGTTTTATTTTTCTATTTTTTCTATGGTTTGCGCGCGTCACTACTTATTTATTTATAAGAGTTAGTTTGCCACGATGTGTATTCAATATGTATTTATGAGGTTTTCTTGTTTTTCCTGCACTTACATAACATTTTCATTTCCATCGAATGATTGAATGTCCTAGCACATATCTAGACATAAAATAAGAAAATCTATTTGTTCGTACACGTTTGCTTCAACGACATAAGAGGTTATTGGAAACAAATTTCAGTCAATTCATTTTATCCTGTCCTGAATCTTACTTATCCTTTTCGTAATCTCCATTTCCTACCAATAAAAGGTCAAATAAAGGTGGGGTAAATTGAAATTAGATATTTCAGTTAAACCCGCGTGGCATTTGGTATTTTGACATCTAATAAAATTTTATAACGAAGATTTTGGGTACCTACAACTTTGGCAAAGTAGATTAAAGTCTAACCCTATTGCTTTTGTGATATTGTGTTATTGTTATATTATGATTATGTATGTACACACGGCGACACATCAAGATATACTCTTCCAGTTTTAGCTGATCTCGCATTGTAAAGGTTTTCGTAAATTCTGAAGTCAGCTTACACTTTTTATGTATAGCTTGATGTATAGCCGTGCGTAATATGGTATTTTCTCTGAATTAAGTGATTATTTATTTTATTTTAACTTGCGAGAGCCAAAAAAGTACCTATTACTAATTTAATTACTTTTGAACTACCAGAACTGATACAGTTATGTCGATAGAAAAATATCTTCATGAAAGTGAACCCTCCCGTCGAGTCGAATGGGCTACTCGGACTCAAACTCAACCCACGCAAGGACGCAAGCCCATTTCTATTACAAGTCCCAGCAAATTAAACTCAACCTTTTTTGTTTCAGGTAAGAAATGTTGAAAGTCGTTTGAGCAGTCTCTTTTGACGCCAGTAAGTATATTATATTATAAGGTAGATGAATATCCCAATATACCTTTCATTTATGTCAATAAAGGGAAATGTTCGAAGCGCTACCGAAAACAATATTTTTTACGACTTTTTTTCCTTGTCTCGTGATGTAATTTATAGACAAATCAGCGTTATCATAAGCACGTTATTATCTGATAAATTTGCTGTTTCCGCTCCACGTGTTCGTTTTTTATCTAATGCTAACAGATGAGAAGTTATATCCATTTATTATAAGATACTTTTGCACGTTTTTATACAATTTTTTTTCTTAATATAACTGCTTTTCTAATAAGGGATTTCTATAAGGGAAAAGCCGGTTCCCCTTGAAAGCGATAACCTCACTTCCATAGATAACTACATACCTACCTGATGCATAATCAGCCTATAATGTTCCCACTACTGGGACACAGGGCTCCTCTCTGAGAGAGGATACAGGACATTATCCACCACGAGAGCCCAGTGCGGGTTGATAGATAACACATGTCTACGATTTTTTGGTTCATATGACATGGTGGTTTCCTCACGATGTTTTTCTTCACCGTTTTGAGAGCAGTGGTAAATTAAATTATTTACACTAACTCGAAAGTCGGGGCCTTTACCACTGGGCTATTACTTAAATATATTTTTATTTCCTTAATTGTTGAATCATTTACAGTACCTAGACCAATATGGAAATTCCACATTCATCCATAAAAGTTAAGTGAGCCCAAAGAACGAGCCATTGTGTTAAATAATTAATACTATAATTGTAGTTTTCAATTTATATTATTGCACTTACAGCATCAACAATTCTGCACTCAATAAATAGAGGCCTACCTATTCGATCTAAATTACCGTTTACCATACGTACTATATCAATTTCCATAATCACTATCAATTAGCTTCGCGATAATACGGTTTGCCAGATCATATCCAACATGATTTTAAAGTATATCTGCAGAATATTAGATAGACAAGCGAACCGATATGTTGATAAAGTGTCTTTCAACTGCGAATCTATTTAATCCTTCCAGTATTCAAATAATCCTTGAACAATCAATAAATAATCAGTAAATATGTCAACACACAGTTTTTCAGTTGTAAAAAAATGTTGTACTGCCTCTTTGGTTTAGTGGTCGCAAGCGCTATTGCTGAGCATGAGGTCCTGGGATTGATTCCCAGGTCGGCCAAAACGTTTTTTCATCACGAATTTGTCAGTAGCAGCCCGGAGTCTGGATTTGAGCCCGTTTGATGGCAATAGGATCGCAACCTATTACATAGGACTGAAACATAACTGACGAAATGTGTGGGTGTAGGTACACCTTCAGGGATTACAGGCGTGATGGTGTTATGTTAAGGCGACTACATGACCTAAAGCGCGGTCTTTGTCGGACTGCATAGAAAGGAAAGAGAAGCGCGATGACACAACGCTAAAAAAATTAAAACACTAGTGTTTTAGTATGTTGCTTGTAGAATAATCTGACAAAAAATTATAATGATTGTATGTATACGTATGGTTTTTATTGTAAAAATATATATTTTTAGAGGTATCTTCATGTTATTTTTTTATATCGTATTTAATTAGTTGTATTATGTTTTCAACACACTATCGAACCAGCATATATCCTGAAGAATATCATATATTTTTCTGATTTTTAGGGTTCCGTACCTCAAAAGGAAACAACGGAACCCTTATAGGATCACTCGTGTGTCTGTCTGTCTGTCTGTCTGTCTGTCTGTCCGTCTGTCACAGCCAATTTGCTCCGAATCTTATGGACCGATTAAGTTGAAATTTGGTACACATATGAATCTCTGTGACCCAAACACAGACGTGTAACGTAAATAAATGAGTTTTGAAAATGGGAGTCATTTTTGAGGGGTAAATAGACAATTTAAAAAAAAAGTTTCACAATCTGTACCGTGTGACATATCAAATGAAAGGGCTTACCGTGAGGATCTCAAATATATTTTTTTCATAATTTTAAAGTGAATTGTTTTAAAGTTATTTAAGACAATAGACGGAAATTTACCATTCCCCCCCCTTATCTCCGAAACTACTGAGCCTAAAATTTTGAAAAAAATACAAAAAATAGTTCTATACCTATAGATTACAGGAAAATTAATAAGAAGTCTATGATCTTGAAACAACATGGTAAATTTCTCAATATTGTGCGTACAAACTTACATTTTCAGTTGGAATGTATGGGAGAACATGTTTTTCAACTACAATGTTAAGTTTGTTCTTGGGATAAATTCATTCCAACTACGGAACCCTTCATTGTGCGTGGTCCGACACGTACTTGGCCGGTTTTTTTTTTTACTGTAGTCGATCATATACTTTTGTTGTTTCTAAAACCTGCGTTTTTTGCGTTTAAGTCCCGTAAGCCCCTTAAGAAAAATGTAATAAAAGGAATCATGGATCGATTTAAAATTGTATAAACATCCGTAACACGAGTGCTACATCCGTTTGAACGCAAAAATGTTATCATCTGCGAAGCTTTGAGGAGCATTCGGAAATACGCTCTGGCTTTATAATGTCGGCGTGCCTTTTAGCGAAACCAGCCCGTTGACATTACATGACATAGGGCTGTACCTACGATCTATGATTAGTTTAACATCGAATTTTAAACGAATTTGAAGCAAAATATTCCGCGTCTACAATTTATTCATAATTTTGTGATCCCGTTTATTTATGTGTACACGATAAACACAGCTATTTTGATAAACGCTTACAATGTTTAAGCCGAAAATCCGCAACGTTTATTTCTGATTTAAAACAGAAGCCGTATAAAATGTTTCTGAATATTCTTCACAATGCTCGTTTATATAGCGAATCCTCATCTCTATCGACCCTTTAGAGTCCCTCAAAATGAACAGCTCACAAACAAACCTCTTTTCAGAGGATAAACCATTTTGTTTATAGTTATGGCAACCCAAGGAAAGTGAGTGAATGCTCGACAGTTGGACCTCTTTGTGGCACGATCAGGAATAAAAACACATCCCTCTTTGTGTCCGGGCTCCGGACGGGACTAACGCCAGACGACGCGCGACGGCGACGGACGCACTTACACTCACTCTCCTACGCACATAATTATAGTTGTATACATATTTGGTTATGAAAAAAGGAGCTCTTGTCATGTGTGTCATACAATAGGGAAACTAGTTGGTAAAATCAAGGAAATTAATTTTATATATCAAATTGGCTACCAATTAAATTGTCCGTTAAATATACCTAACTTTTATCCTTTGAACTTATGACAGTTGCATGAAATTACAATCCTTTCATTTATTTTCTTTTGACCGCTGCAACCCAAAGTAACCTTATTTAAACAAGAATAAAGATCGCTGTGATTTTGACAGAATTGACAGTTGCAGCAACCCAACAACACCTTATTGTCACGAGATTAAAAATCTCTGTGCTATTGACAGTGATGGAAAATCAGAAGTAAAATAACTGTGAATAAACAACAATAAACAATATTTATTTGTTAAAGACTTAAACCTATTTACAATTATTGTACTTACCTTAAATTAGACTTTGTAACTTAGTGGCAAGATACAAGATGTGCAACTGAGCTATAAGCACCAGTTACTTCAGTCACCACCGTGATCGAGCTGCCATTACAAGTGTGGTGAAATGGTCTGAAAATGAAAAAAATAATAATAATAATAATCACTGCAAATTGACATTTACGTAGTGTGGCAATGAAAGAAAAAAAATAAAAAGAAAGAACATACGTTTATTTGCGGCAAACATGACGAATAAAAAAAAAACAATTTGGGAGAAAACATGCGTCACATCTACGCAAAATGACCATCGCTCAGCATAATGTGTGTGTGTGTGTGTGTGTTGTTTAATGTGATAAACAATTTCATTTACAGAACTGACCATTTTCAGAATAAATTATTTACAAAATATACACTCAAAGGAGACGTTTCAATTTTGTATGGGACTCCGGCCTTAACATGTACACTTTAGAAAACCTAGAAAACGAACCCCTGAATACAATAAAGAATGTTTTTTTTTCATAATAACTAATAGTCTTTAGGCACTAAATAAAAACTGAAAATGTTTGACGTTTGTTATTGACCATCGACAGCCAGCCATGACAGGTTGGAAAGATGACGTTTACATAACCTACAATTTGTCAAAACTGTGATTGCTGTTTTTGGGATTTGGGCCCACCAAGACACGATAAAATCTTTTGCACCATTTCTAGGTTTCATATCATCTTGATTAGGTTATAAAAGTGCGTAGAATGGGTATTATCTGTCTTATTTTATAATAAATATATTAGTATGGGATTTTAAAGGGGCTCGTAGCTAAGTTATAACAGCCGCACGGTTCAATCGATCAGGTTAAGCTATGCTTGTTGCGTTCGGTCCATGGATGGGTGACCATATTTACATACCGAGACCCCTCCGTGCCTCGGAAAGCACGCTATGCCGTTGGTCCCGGCTGTCATTTGTAGATCAGTCGTTACGGGTAGTCAGAAGCCCGAAAGTATGACCAACCAGTTTTAAAGAGTGCACGTGCAAGTTGTAGTCACCGCCTGAGGTATAGCAAAGAGTATAATATTAATACGGGAGAGGTATAATGTGAACGAGACCACAACGAGACTGACAGACTGATGTGATGTCAATGTCATTGTCAACAAAACAAACCAAGGTTAGAATCTTTCGTTCAAAAGTACCTACAAGTCTACAATCCACAAAAGTAGAATATATATTTTTTTAACGATGAATTGAATCGTCACACTTTCTTGTAATTAGTCAAAAAAGTTGTTTGAGATAGATGTCTTACCATCTTATCATAATAGCAAAGAAATACATACCTTTCAAATATAAATAAATAACGTCTACGTGATATTATTTTGTTTTAATGTAACATGATTTCTGGACGAAAGCAGTATGCAAGTTAGACGACGCCATGTTCAATAGAATATGGCAATAGTTTGAAAAACTATAATTTTTTTGTGCCCAAGTAATCAGGGGAATATTCAGAAAAGAATATTTTTCCACAATTCGTGGAATTATTTTCTATTTTTTCACTGCCGTACAGTTTATGGCCGAAAATGAAACATCTCCTTTGGTTTCAATTTTCAAATTGTGTAAAGTTTTAAATGGTTTTCCCGTTCGCCCATTCACAGAAGCATCACGCAGAGGATTCAATTTGTTTCCGGAAAACTAAACTAGACACGGCACCTTGTTAGAGTTATACTGGAATCGGCAGTGTTCGTGGACAACAATACTCTACGCTACACCTTTGTCTGCGCGTTACGTGCCCATCCCATCGCGGAATACAGGCCTGATGTAAAAGGCACTGATAGGATAGCCAGGGTAACCCAAATTGCGTTACGTCAATTGTCTTACGTGTTTTGCAATTTGCAGGTCAGTATCAGGTTGTATGTTCATCTAAATATGATTCGCGGCCATAACAAATATTTATTTATACGAGTAGAATCATACCTAATCATAAAAATCATCAATACATCTACATTGAATAAATAAAAAAAAAAATAAAGCTTATTTCAGACTACGCTATAATATAATAGCATATAGCATATAGTTCATAGCACAACAATATCGCTCGCCATACATGTATTTAGAACACGTTCACACTTTGCTATACTATAGTTCTAAATAAATGTATGGCGAGAGATATTGTTGTGCTTTGAACTATATGCTATTACTCGTATGTTATAGCGTAGTCTGAAATGAGCTTAACTATTTCATGAAATCATGACATTTGAGGCCAATTCTAACTTAAGGAGTTTGTGTTTGTATTGGTGATTTTAACAATTATAATTCTGCAAAGTCACAGGTATTTGTTACGGTATCGCGAATCATATTTTAATCCACATACAACCCGACACTGATCTGCAAAGGGCTACCTTAGCGCATCTCCCTTTAAATGAAGTCGATGCTTCCATATTGACTTAAGCAATATATGTAATTATTTTCAGTATTCGCGTAAACTAAAATAAAAAAGAAAAGAAAGGCTAAAACTCCGTAAGTAAGTTTAATTAACAACTTATTTGGATTCTGCTCAGACAAATAGAGACATTATGTGATCAAAGAAGTTTATGTAATACCTTTTCTACTGGCTTTAATATAAGTACTACGTTAGCTCACTTGCATAACGTCAGTTGAGTAGCTACTTGGTGTTACGTCACCCATCACATTAACTTATAAGTAATAGGGGACGATCACATGACAGTTTTGACTAAAATAAATAAATGAATATTGTATCTAATCTGCATTCGCGATTTATTTGGCAAAAATGTAAACAAATATGAGTTTATGGAAAAATACACACATCAAAAGTGTCTAGGGATCAAGCATTTTTATGCGGATTTCTTGAGATTGAGATGTGGCTTTGTAATAAATTTATGATTTTATAAATTTATATGGATCCTTTTTGGTGCATTTCATAATTTGAATCAGGAACTGTGAATCAAATTCGAGTAAAAGATGAAAATCTGCTGTCAATATTTTCCCTATAAAAACATACAACGCATTGAAGACATTATTAGTGCTACTGTTTCCCTACTACTGATTAAAACCAACGTTATTATGGAGCGGCGACGTCATTTAAGCAGGGAAGAAATGCTCAGAGCCGTGGGAATGATAGAAGCTGGTTCCCGGCAACGTACTGTGGCTTTAGCTCTGAATACAAGTCAGAGTGTTATCAGTCGACTTTGGACACGTTACCGAAGCACTGGTACCGTGGCTGAGCGCCATGGAGGACGGTATCGCTGCACCACACGGAGACAAGACCGATACATTCAAATCTTAACTCGAAGAGCTCCAACAATAACCGCCACGATGTTAGCCGTGAGGCTTCATCACTCTTCAGGGAACTTAATTAGCGACCAAACAGTCAGAAACCGCTTGCATGAAGTGAACCTTCATTCCCGAAGACCGCTACGGGTACCACCTATAGCAATGCACAATCGTAGGATTCGATATCAATGGGCTCTTGAACACAGAAATTGGGCAGAAGAACAATGGCGTTTCGTGTGCTTTTCTGATGAGTCTCGTTTTGGTATGAGACCGGATACAAGACGTATACGACACTGGAGAACCCCTGGACGCCAACAGCGATTAAAATCCTGCCAGGAAGTCCATCCTTATAGTGGTGGAACCATCATGGTATGGGCGGGTATTTGGATCGGCGGAAGAACTGAGTTGATTTGGATCAGAGGCAACCTCAACGCTCAAATTTATGCTGAGACGATTGTATCAGACGTCATCGTTCCTCTACAAGTGCAAATCGGTCCCTTATTTCAGTTAATGCATGATAATGCACGACCGCACACCGCAAGAGTTGTAAGACAGACTCTCGCCGCATCTAACATCAATGTCCTGCCCTGGCCTGCTCAGTCGCCAGACTTGAACCCGATTGAGCATGCATGGGATATGCTACAGAAAAGAGCTCTGCCGAATATGGAGGGTATCCAGTCGCAAGAAGACCTTTTTTTGTTGTTGCAACGAACATGGGCGGCCATTCCACAGCGTGATTTGGATGAACTCATTTTGAGTATGCCAAACCGATGTTCTTGTGTTGTTAGTGTTCGCGGTAGAAACACGGATTATTAATTGTTTAAGTTACCCAATAAAATTTTAAAGAAAACTGTTATTTCAGTCTTTTTTTCGAACTTTTGTGTTAGTGGTTCAAATGTCAAAAATCCCTTTATTAGGAAAATGGCAAATTTCTTTATTAATGCAAAGGTGACTTGGTTTATCGTTACTGTGACAAACGAAAACACTTTATTTGATGAATCCTTAAAGAAAATTTTAATTAATATCAATCAGGAGAAAAGTTATTGCAAAAATATATGTTGATCCCTAGACACTTTTGATGTGTGTAACTTTAAATCCTAAACAATAAGTACAGTTTACGCTGCAATTTTAAACATTTTCAATAGTGCTAGGCTCTCTGAAATCAACTTAATTACTAATGAAGTAAAGTTGATATTTGTTTAACTTGAAATAATATTAATTTGAAACATAATTTTGAATAGAATAAGTATATTTTATACATAACTGCCTCGTTGGTCTATCACGTTTTTACTTAATTTGCACCTTACTATGTTTAAAGTTAGTTGACAATTGACATTTTTCCACATCAGCTGTGATGCCACGTAATATTTTAAAATAATCAAGTACCTAGGTAGTCCTAGGGGATTACTTGTTTTTTTTTTTTTTGATAAATCATAAGTAGTTGAACTGGTCAATAAAAACGTTATAGCAGTTCAAATATTTGGATTACTAGAATTTTAAATCATAATGTGGTGTGTCACAGCTGAAGTAGCACCTGTTGCCGCCGAAAATGATAAAAAGGCATCTAGTTATTGTATATAATATTACATAGACGATGTTTCTAAATCCATCAGCCATGACGCTTCAGTCGTAAAACCTATCACGTGCGATACTCATAAACTATCAAAAGACGTGTTCCACATTGGGCATCCGTTTAAATGGCACCTGAGTGAATGTGCCGCTGTGTGCCAGGTGCATTCACCCAGGTGCCATTTAAGCGGGTGCCCAATGTGGAATACTTCTATCAAAGCTCTTACGTGATTCTTTCACGAGTACCTATTGTAAATTCATTGAAAGCCATCAGCACCCTAATTGCGTAATACACTATCAATCTCAATCTGAAGCATTTTGAAGGATATTGTTAAACCATTGCTTCATATGTTCGAAAAAATTGTCTGCTCAACAACGTAAATAACGCAATGAATGTTGTTGAACTGTCAAAAAGGAAGCCATTGCTACTGTTAGAGTGTTACGCAATTACCCCGCAGACAATAATCATCCTAGGTAAATCGAATTTCCAAAGCTACACTTCAACATTTATAATATCTGAATTTACACAATAATAGTTTCAAGAGTCAATGACTTATGTTAAAATTAATAATTGGACATCCAGAGGTCGTTTACTTGGGTGATGCAATATTTGTGGTAAACAAAACATTTAAATAGTTATATTTAAAACTTTATGAAGTACTTAACCGAGTATTTTTGATTAAGGGGAAGCGCTAAGGTAGCCCGCGAAATTCAAATTTTCTTACGTTTTTTGGAATTTGCTGGTCATTATTAAGTTGTGCGTTGATAAAAATATGATTCGCGGCCGTAACAAATATGTATTTACAGAATTATAATCATTACAATCAGTAATACAACTTTTTAAGTTATTATAATCCTAAAATGTCAAGATTTCATGAAATAGTCATTTAGTAGGATTACTTGGTCTTAGAGAGTTGTATTGATTACTTTAATGATTATAATTCTGTAAATACTTGTTTGTTACGGTTGCGAATCATATTTTAATCAACGTACAACTTGATACTGACCAGCAAATTGAAAAAAACGTTACAAAAATGGAATTTCGCGGGCTTCCCTGGCGCCAAAACTTTATCTTCTTACTTATTCTCTTAGTTTTGCTTATAAACATTGAATTGCCGTTCTGCAACAACATTATTGTTCACAACTTTATTTATAACTCAGATTTAAAAAAAAAAAACATAATCACTTACCTACAAGAATAAATGCGTGGAACTCGGCACTGACCTATAACCACGTTCTCCAACCTACACTTAAATGAGGAAATAAATCATTACTTACCTATAAACACGCGAGACATACAATTTATTAACATAATTGATTATATTGTTCCTCATTCTAATTATAATAATTATTTTATAACACACATATAGCCGGTTTCCCGAAAGAAAATTATCGCAAAATTAATGTGATAAATTGTCAAGCCCGCGTTTACTGGCTGTGATTGGTTGGGTGATTTATTAACAGCCAATCGCAGCTGTTTACGCGGTCTTGACAATTTGTCTTTGAAACTGACCCATAGACATACAGCCTATTACATCCTATAATGTTCCCACTTATGGGCCTTAGTTCTCTCGAGTGGGCCGTATTCCACAAACCGGTACGGGTTGGTAAATGTCATAAGTAAATGTAAATGTTTTGGTTGATATCCCGACCAGTCGTATTCAGCACTTCTTCTCCACATTTATTATGCGCACAGGCAAAGTGTGGAACTCTCCCAGCGTCTGTGTTTCCTTCCTCATTTAACCCGTCTGCCTTCAAAGCAAGAGTGAACAGGCATCTTCTGGGCATGGTCTAGTTAATTTACTTATTCGTTCTTTTCAAAATAAACTTGAACGATCTCGTTAAAAGTGAAAAGGAGACTGAATAAAAAACTGGAAAGCCGTTTGCAGTTTATTTTAAAAATGAATAATTTATTGTGCTATTATTTTCACCTACCTACTCATCTACCTTATTTATTTATTTAACCATTTATGTACACACATATAAACAGACAAGAAGAATAGGACAGACAGATCTTAGTTTTTATAACCCACCATTCAGCAACAATCAATCATCAACTTATCAATCTCCTAACACATAAACTTGTTCCATAACCACCGGACACAGTACAGTAACAAAAACAGAACAACAAAACAAAACCGACAGTAGATAATCTGTGGCGCTAACTATTCATAGACTATACAGACTAATACCTCGTGATACAGTCGACGAGCGATTTCGCAGTTAACGGTCCTGACTCTGACCGTTAAACTGGTTCCGTACTACTACCGTTTGTACCTGCCGAGATTTTCGAACCCCTTAGGAGAGACTTTGAGCTTCCGTGTACAGTAGGCCACATCCTATTATTATTGAGATTTTTTAATGTAAGTATGGCTTCTCGCAGTTCAACCTATGAGGTTGTCGTCTGCTTAACCCAAAGACTATATTCCTCTATGGCTTAACCGGACTTGCTTATTATTGAGGTAGATACCTATTTCGTACCTCTTAACGGTTTTTTTGAAGGTTGCTGCGGTATTAACCTTAATGATCGAACGTCGTAGTGATGTGCCCTTATTTATTTTATTATTGTAACCGTTGTTGTCTATTGTTAAGTTGTACCGTTATTCTCGATTATCTGGAATTGGGTGTTTATCATTTGCTATTTTTTGTGCTCTTTCACTTGTCAAAACCGTGTACTGTTTTTAAGATACCGATAAACGCCTGCCGCCTGCAAGTAGTCCATATGGTCCTCAAGACGGTATTTCGGTCATGGTGACCAATCTCAATTGAGACTAGCCTTCTACGAGAGATATTATTATAGTGCATAAGTGTGTGTAGACACAGGTGCACTCACTCTTCCTTCCCTCATAGTCAGATGGGAGTATGGGACGGCAATCCGACACGACCGGAGAGAGATCAGGCGCAGGACCAACGGCTTACCGTGTGTTCCGAGGCGCGTGGGAATCACACCGCCAACTTCCAAACTTCAGGACAGTTAATAAGAAATTCCTAATGGAAAAACCCAATACCACTTTGCTTGAGCTGGGAATCAAACCAAGGACCCCACGATCGTGTTCATAGCAAACAACTCAAACTATAACAATCAAATCTACGTCACAATTATTCGCATTAATTAAAGATAATAGTTGATAGGAACCAAGCCTCTTAAAGACATTTATAAACCCTGACATTAATAAGTCAATTTAGTGGATAATGTTAATATTATAAAGGAGTTCTATTGACTTGATTTGACTTGTGCGGTGCAAGTGAACGGTATCAAGGAGGTATTGAAGAGAAGTTTGTAGATGGAGTATAAATACGTGGATAAAGAATAGCATACCTATCTACCTACACCTACGTGAAGAGTTTGAGAGCGAAATATAAGGGCAGCTTCAAAAAAAATCTCACAAGAAAGGCTTTAAAACCTTACCTAAGCTACAGGCATGATGGCGTTAAACTAAAATACTTTGAACCCTCATAATAATACCGATGTTTTTTTAAAGGACACAACTGGCAAAATGAAGGTGTACCTACTGTAGGTATGTACACCCCTGACTAACATTCAGGGATTATAGGTGTGATATTTTGTATTTATAAAAGAATGAGCAATTGCTTATTTATTTCCATTTCCTTTAAAAGTATCTACGTACCCCCTTATTAATAAACGTTGTGTAACATCTGTATAGTTACACAACACTTTGTCTTCTTCTTTCGAAACTAAAATGACTGACGACTGAAAGAGAGAAATCGGTGTGTAACTATTCATCTGATGTAATACGTATATTAGTAAAGGGGTTAGTATCTACTTGTTGTATAAAGTTTATCAAACAAACATGTCACATAAATTTTATCTTGTCTATGCCCCACCATTACCTGTTCCCTTACAAATCGTTTGCTAACACAGCAATATAAATATTTACAAAAACATAATTATGTGAAATAAACAATTTCCATGCTGACTTAGCAATGAAAGAAAAACAAGATTTAGGTATCGCCTGCCTGTCTTGCTGTTATAGTCGTAAGTTAATTCAGAAGAACGAGTTACTTAACCATACATTGGCACTAACCAACCATTGGGCCCACCTGGGTCCAAGATAGACGAATCGCTTGCGCCTAAGTTCAAGTTCGAACTTCGAACCAAACGTTTGGCATATCGTTGTGACCAATATTTGTGTTAAACAGTCTGTGTGTAACTTGTAATACTAGGTAATACACTAACCCCCTTACTAATAAACGTTGTTTATCGTCTGCATAGTTACACAACGCTTTGTCTTCTTCTTTCGAAAGTCAAATTACTGACGACTGAAAGAGAGAAATCGGTGTGTAACTATTCATCAGATATATAACGTTTATTAGTTAGGGGGTAAATAAATTAATCATAAAATAAATACCTAAGTTTGTTTAGTTTAACTGTCGGACTTTTATTGCATTTCTTTGCCTCTGGGATTTTCCGTAAAATTCTGATCTTTTTAATTATAACTTATAATACCTATTATGTTAGTAGGTACCTACTACTAATCTAATAAAAACATTATGGGTCATTTTCTCGAACCAAAATAATGTGACAATTATCGAGCACGCGTGAACTCCTGCGATTGGCTGTTGGTTAATCATTCAACTAATCATAGCAGTTTCCGCGCACTTGACAATTCGTCACATTAATTTTGTGATAATTCTCGTTAGAGGAATAACACCCTAATTGCCTAACACACTTTCAACCACAATCTGAATCAGGATATTACTAATCCATTGCATCATATGTCCGAAAAAAATGTCAACTCAACAACTTAAAAAAAGGAATGAAAGTTGTTGAACTGTCAAAATTAAAGCTATTCCTACTGATAGTGTGTCACATACCTAATTACCCCGTAGGTTTAAGATAGATCAGGAAATGAACACCGCCTATCTTATAAGATTAGAAGAACTAAATAACGTCGTTCATCGTGGGGGTTCCACAAATAGCATAGATTCATAGACCGACATTTATTATTCAGTAGTCCAACATATTGGTGCTAATGTACGAATAACATCGCCCAGACGATTATAACTGTTGAAAAACAAACAGCAGTCTAATTCCAATCGCTTAAGAGGAAGCTGACCGTTACTCTTATTGATAACTCTACACCGGAAGACTAGAGCATAATTTAATACTTGGTCTTCGTCGAATGAGCCTTGAATGTATCTCGGTACTTCCTCTTCCTTCAGTAGAAGTACGTACGTAACCGTAACATTCCAGCTCGATTTCATCTGCACTACGACGGTGACACACTCAGATAAAACTTGACCTTAACCGCTCTAGAGTCTTGTTATCAGTCAACGACAAATATTTAGTGATCGTGGACAGGGCTGCCCGGCGCGGAGCCGCGCTATCTCACAAATTATGATAGGTACAAGAAAAACGGAGTTGAACGTTTGTTTAGTTTTATTTGTTCCGCATTCGCTTCACAAAGTTCGCCCCACGTTTTATATTCCTTGTTCGCCTCATTTTTGTTCCTTATTCGCCCCAGTTTTTTTAAAACGTTTTCCCAAAAACATGTAAATGTTAAAATAAAAATAATAAAATACACCATTTAAAACTTTTTGCCGCGTACTTCATAATCGTACACGTTCACCATAAATCGCTTTAACCATTTTAAATTTTATTAACCTTAACCTTTTAAAATTTGTTGGATCATGTGGGTTTTAATTTTATGTATCTCTTTTAGCTTGTTATTGGTACACCCCTAGATAAACTGTGCTAAGTAGAAACGGGCACCTTTCATGTCCAGTATCAGTATGAGTGACACGTTACTGATAACAATGATGTTATGCAGTAATGTGCGATTATTACCTACTAACTACCTATTAGATTTAATACCTACCTTGAAAAAACATGCTATTTGCAACAATAAAATTATTAACGTACTTATTCAAAGTTGTCCATTGAACTAATTAAACAGATGCCAAAATGCTAGATAATAATATGCCTCTTTCATGGTACGTTTCAACGACATTATCTCAATTCGTTCTCGATCGTTCGAGTGACGTCTGACAGACAATGTTCCGCAATTAGTAGCGGTTGCAAATTATATAATGAGCTTGACAGTACCCAAGTGTTACGATTGTGTCATAACAATGACAATTTATTGACAAGCGACCACCCTTTGTCCCGGCGCCCCGGACCCGTTTACACCTAAATAAAAATCAACAAGCTCTGCAACAAAACGCATTATCAAAGAACAGGCGCTTTGCGGAAGACTGCCGTTATTATATCGATGGAGAAACCACTCATTACTGTCATCTCGCTTCCCCGCGGGACAGCGCGGTTCGACAGCAAAGGATAGCTGCATGTCGTCGTGATCAATGGATGCAAAAAGGTGTAGTGACGTCGACAGGATGCTCGGGCGCAGCTGGCTGGAACTTTTGTGTTTTTGTTCTTTTTCTTTTTTCACAGACAAAAAGAGGTTCGTTTCGCGCGGTTTAGCTTCGAACAGCCCGCGCCTGTTTCCGTAATGGGAACGGAAAATGTTAATGAAGCATACGACTCAGTAGAATGCGTGTTAAATTATGCTCATGCCGTCAAGGTCCTGTAATTTGTGGAAATAATCGTTTCGAATACAGACAATTATTAAGGCTAAATATCGATTTCAGAGTTAAGCTCGCATCAACAAGTTTATGGATTAATTAATTTGTAATTCACAAATTATTGGAGTAAAACCTCGCAATTAGGTACTGGCAGGTTTGCCCTGAAGCGATGGGATGACACCCCCGCGTTTAAATTGTGTTACAAGGTTAGTCATGAAAGCAATTAAAATCAATCGGGCCATCGGGCGAATGCTCCCTCGTATAATTCCTCGTGTCATTAACAGATGTTAGTTAATGAAAACATTAACGATGGAATTTCATGCGTTTGATGCCGAAGGTAACGAATTCCTGACATAGAAAGAACTGACGGGTGAGAAAAAAATTTACAGGAGACATGAAATGACCGCGCATATGGTACTTAATAGTGACATTTATAATTTAATTAAACGAGATCTATCTGATCATAGATAGAAAAAAAAATAGCTGTATGGAAAAACCGAGGCAGCAGTAGCAAAACGGGTTCAATTAAATTATATACACATAACACACACAGGTATTAATTAGATCGATCCCTGTTATATTTGTGAATATTGTGTTTACGACATTTTATTTATTTTTCCTTGTCTTGAAATTCGTCGTCCGATACTCGAGTGCAACTTCTAGACTTCCATCAAAATGTACTTTTTCAAGTTTCCATGCCAATTAAATCAAAGCATCCGTTTCATAATTATATAAATAGGGATATATTATAGAAATTCAAACTTCGTTAAGCCTAAGCTTTTCAAAAAAAAGTTTTATAGGCTGAACTTTGTATCCCAATGAAATTCAAGAGTCTTTAACATTCAAATACCAAACAGCATCCTCATAAACCAGTACTATACTCTGTGCAAAGTACCTATATGGGGGTGTCGTAAAATACTTTTTCCATTCTGGTATTGGTGTAAAAGTTAAAACGTCTAGTTATTGTATCTTTATGCCGAACGTGTTGACCCAGATCTACAGTCGGTCTTGTGCCGCTATTCAACTTGCTTGAACTTAAAATATGTATTCCTTTGCATACAGAGACTGTAGTCTGACTTCTGCGGAGATATCGGATCTGATTGCTTAAGTATTTGTTTGTCTTTGATATGCTGCTGCATTGAACTCATCGTTTTTATTCATGTAAATGTTACTGCGCTCAGATTTACTCGTAAAAGTTCTGAATCTTTGATCTTCCATCTTACTTGAACATTTATTAGATTCAATCGTTTATGTTTTTGAAGTGAGGCTCAATCGATCGGTAAGGTGCTACCGAGAAAACTGGCAAATTTTCCTTATTCTTTAAGAATGTGAGAATTAAAAAAGAAACCCGATTTAATTGAATACTGGGTAAAGTCCCTGAAGGATATCAATTGCAATATAGATAATATATGAAAGTTGTGATAAAAATAATCTTTTAGATCAAAATTCTAATCGATATTTTTTAAGTTAAAGTTTACGTGACTTGATCACTAGTATTTCAGGTTTATCATTATCAATTATTTTGATAAAAGAAATCTGATATCCTAATTGGATTTTTTATCTTCTTTATTTATATCTTCGCACAGTCATATTACTCAACTCATTCACATCCTGGATACAGTCTATTCTATAAAAATATATAAAATTTAAGTGTCTGTTTGTAGTGTCAAAATAACAGCTTTTTATTAAATGCATATGGATGCATACTATACTGTAATTATAACAAAAAACAAATTTTTGAAATGTTTGTCTGTTTGTTCCGGCTAATCTCCGAAACGGCTGCTTTAGAAAAATAATTAAGTAAATAGGATTCCGCGCAAAAAAATTAAAACCCTAGAAATCCAATTTGTTTCCCGACATGCATACGAAC
The DNA here is from genome assembly GCA_963669345.1 of Gortyna flavago. Lineage (NCBI taxonomy): Eukaryota > Metazoa > Arthropoda > Insecta > Lepidoptera > Noctuidae > Gortyna > Gortyna flavago. The sequence goes on from OY770138.1 coordinate 10,106,762, forward strand.
GAAATCGCGAACACAGCTAGTTCACTTGTAAAAACTAAGTTTAGGAAAGATGGAATCTCGTATGTCCCAGATGTCCCTGTCCTGTCTGCAAGTGTCGTATTAAGTACAGTCAACAAAAGATATAAGTATGCAGGATCGTCAGATACCTATAGTTGAAGTTTATTAAGAAACCGATGGATGTTAATTAAATTTTATTTATAGAAAACAAACAGCTCATTTATAAAATTAAATTTCAGTCGACAACATCCATCGGTTTCTTACTAAACTTCAACTATATCCGACGATCCTGCATACTTATCTCTTTTGTTGACTGTAGGTACCTGTACGACACGTTTGCCCCTTACCGTTTTGCTAGTACCTACATACCTACCTCCCCATTAGCAGAAAGCTCTACCCACCCTATTCAGAAATATCGCAACTCCTAACATACCACGTGTCATTAACTTTTCCAAAAAAAGCTAGTTAGCTAGACTGAAATGAAAACAGTATTATTCTACAATTCTCCGAAAATTAGCCAACTGCTGAACTATCTACGAATAACAAATAGCTCATGCGAGATTTATTTAACTCCTACGCTTAAACTGGACTAATTGTGAAATGAAAGGTTAACTAATTATTTTCCCTGTGATATGAAAATGCTTTTACGGAATGCACGCTCTGTTCGACGTTTGTTTGTTTTAAGAACTTTAACTCTTCCATACAAAAGCTGCCAGTCGTCAATTTTATTCCACGAATAAAAATTATGTGTCGATTGAAAAATCAGCCCTTAATCGGACTATCCTTACCCTAACTTTAAGTAAGTTTGTTTGTTAATCTTTCACGCGACAACGGCTAAATGGATTTGGATGAAATTTGGCACACAGATAGAACCTGACCTGGATAAGTACGTAAACATAAACTTAAACATAACTGCCAAAATGTGGGTGCACTTCTGCCTAACCCATCGGTGGATGCAGGCGTGTTGTTATGTATACCTAATGTGTAACAAATTCCTTTAAAGGTGATGATTTGCTTCGTGTTGTCGTAGAATATCATAGTCATTAATCACCATGACTGGTGGTGACCACAGATTATAACAATATGCCAGCAAGTTTTATAAGTAGTAAGTGAGTAGGCAAACCTAATATGCTAATAGCGTTTCCTCTGAATTTTCCTGCATAAAACCGCAGCTGATCAAACTGCCTCTCTGGTCTAACGTGAACAAAAATCACTTAGGTAGGTTAGCAGTTGTAGGTTGTAGGTCATGCTTTTCTTTGAAAAATAATGTTTTTAGAAATACCTTTCCTGTAGCTTTTCCAAGGTAAACGTGTACAAAAATAGACTATTGTTTTTTTTTGCGTCTGTTTTTATTATTACTGTTTCTTTTACAAACATTTCATGTAACAAAATACCCTAATTCATCCTTGAGATTTATTCCCACAATACTTTGGTTCGAATCTTTAATAGATATACCTTATATTGGCGAACAAGATCTCCTTATGTCAAACTTTGAAGTGGGTAAGTGAAGATCAAACGTCAGTCTGTTGTTGGAATCTTGACCCGTGGCTTGGCGCTCCTCTACTCTATCTCCTTATGTCGGGGTATTTTGTTTATATTTGCATTGAATGTAATACTTCTTTTAGCATTGACTATTTCATATTTACTTTACGTTGCGCAGTTCGACGGCATCGGATGATGATAATAATATCTTATCGAACCAATCTCAAAGGTACCTAATATTTATCACAATCATAAAGTTTGCATAGCAGCTTGAACACTGTTCTTATCTCCAAGTTATTATTTCGCATAGTTCTCTTTTGACATCATGAAATTTTTCGCTCCAAGTAAAACTCACTTAACTTTTAATGTACTGTCTTTCTTATGTTTAAGGAGCTAAAAGCCTCCTCAATGTCTTAAGTTTCAAGGAGCCCCATTTCTGAGATGTGATACCTATCGTTTATATTTGAAACTTTCTATTACGTTAAGCCACATTCTCAGGTTTAATTACAAATTCATTTAAGGAAATGGGGCTTAGAATGTCAACCCCTCTAGATAATCGTCTTTCCAAGACAGAAAAGTAATTAATTTAGGACAATTCCTGTCGAGCACTAGGTGTTTTATTATCGATCTCCGTGGGCTTGCTTAACGGGAGTAGTAAAATGTAACGCAGTACCGAGTGACGTCAGTTCTATTTTCGCCCTACAGAAAATCTAACAATTCCAGGAAAGATGTTTGATTTATTAAGGCTGCTTTACATTAAATCAGTTAAAAGGCATACCAGTGAATTGTGCCAGTAGATGTTTATGTATATTAATCTAGACTGGACCGAGTGTAATGAGATAGCACAATAAAGTGTTTGTTGCAGTGTCGCAGTCGGTGTGCATTAGGTACCTGCGTCAGTGGGCCACGTGTCTGGGCCACGTGCCGTGTCCACGTGGTCACCGGCGTGATGATATACAGACGGATGTGTTGCGACTAACGTTTGGATCAACCGATGACTGTAACCATAATAGTCATGTTCTATGTTAGAGGGTTGTCTTTGTACTTCTTCCTTCAGGAGGACCACTGTGCGTGGGTCATGGCGGCCGTTGGTGGTTATTCTAACCAGCCCACCATCCAGAATCTAGGTGCCCCGAGCTATTCTATCCTAATCATCAATGATAGTCATACCTATCTGTCTAGTCCACAGTGCACCTAACCTATTGCTTTATAAAACTAGCAGGTACCTACTTATAATAGAATCAATTTTCATACATAACGTTACGGTTTATTAGTCACTACATAAATTAAAGTCTTGTAGGTAATTATTTATATAAGTAGACATCCTTTTTATAACACTTGTGTATCTTCGGAAAAACTTTAACCTAATAACTCGATAGAAATTAATTTTAGTTACTTACACAGACAATAAATTCAGGACCGCACGTTAATGATAAATGATTTTATTTTGTAAGTAGGTTTGTACAAACACTTTTACACGTCAATCATATTTTTTATAAAACTAGATGAGGTCGGCGTTTCCTATCTGACTACTCTGAGAAGAAAGGCCGAAACAAACTCAGAGGTCACAGTCTCTTTTAAAGTCCAGACATCATAATCTTGGTCAGGTTATATGAAGACCATGTAGATCGATGTCTGAGATGGTCTGTTGAGGAAAGAACCACACAGATTGAGAGGACCTGTCTAGTCAGTGCACGCATTTGTCAGAAATCGTGTAGCTTCAACTCAAAACTTAAGGAGCTCAACGATTCGACGAACAATACCAAAGAAAGGACATTTGGGTAGACCACATAAATTACTCAAACTGCCAGACCTAGACAAAAACTAACACAACAGAGAGAATAATAAAAATTTTAAAAAGTGACCATTGTCTTCACATAGTTCACATGCACAATAATTAAAATAATATAATACTTTACAAAGTAAGCAAATGTCATTGTTTAAATAAAATTCATTAATGTCAATGTGTACATAGAAGAAAAAAAATGAAAACATTCAAAATGTAAAAAAAAATGGAAGCAGCTCAATCCGAACGAGCTACCTATTTTCTTGAGCCTTGTTGTAGGTACAACAAATTTGTGTTTGTTCCTAGTATTTATATTATGGACATCACTGTATTTTTTAAACAATTTTATATTTTTATGGGCATATAAAAGATTTTCATAAATATACTGAGAAGGCACAGTCATTACATTAATCTCTTTAAATTTGTCTCTGAGAGAGTGTCTCGGACTTAATTTATAAATTGATCGAACAGCTCGCTTCTGCAAAACAAAGATGGTCTGAATATCGGCGGCATTTCCCCACAATAAAATACCGTACGACATTACACTATGAAAATAGCTAAAGTACACTAAACGGGCAGTCTCTATATCAGTTAAATTACGAATTTTTCTAACCGCGTATGCTGCTTAGCATCCAAAGTTATGCCCAAGAATACTGTGCTGTCTACAGGATTCAATTCCTCGCCCTTTATCAACACATTAGTTTTCACCTGCCTAACGTGAGGTAGCGTAAACTTAATGCATTTGGTTTTTTTCTCGTTTAGAAGCAAATTATTGAAATTGAACCAATGGACTACTTTCGAAATCGCGCTATTTACATCGTCAGTAACTAACTGCTGACGTTTAAGTTTAAACGAAAGTGAAGTGTCATCTGCAAACAACACTACATCATGATTATCCTTTATAAGGTACGGCAAGTCATTAATATAAATAAGAAACAAGAAAGGGCCAAGAATTGAACTCTGTGGGACTCCCATTGTTACTATAGATCCGGGTGATCTTTTTTCGTTAACGTCAACGCTCTGAATCCTTTTACTCAAGTATGAAGTAAGAAGATCCAGAGCAGAATTCCGGATCCCGTAGTGGCGGAGTTTCCTGATTAACGTTTCATGAAGAACGCAATCAAATGCCTTGGACAAATCACAAAAGATGCCCAAGGCATCGCATTTATCTTCCCATGCATTATACATATGTCCTAAAAGTTTCCTAAAATTAATTTCTCAAAAATTTTACTAAAGGTAGGTAGTACAGAAATAGGTCTATAATTAGTGGGGTCCGATGTACTACCTGATTTAAACAAAGGTATTATTTTACTATTTTTCATTAGGTCAGGAAACTCCCCATTGTCAATACAACTATTAAAGATAAGAGCTAGAGTAGGTGCTACAATGTCAATAATAGACTTAGCAACTTCTACAGAATTACCCCACAGATCTGCTGTCTTTTTTACATTTAAAGTGTGAAAGGTTTTAATTATATCTTTACAGGTAATATATTCAAAATGACGAATGACTCAGCAACAGAAGGTGATGAGTTTAGGGATTTAGTAGTTGAAACGGGAATATCTGAAAAGAAATTTTCAAATGCCTCGGCGACTTGAGAGTCTGATTTTATTATGTTGTCATTAATAGACAGGCTGTAGTCAGTATTTCGGTTACTAGACCTTCCCGTTTCACTATTAATAATGTTCCAAGTCGTTTTAATTACATTACTGCTGTTTTTAATCATTGAACCCAAATAACGTGACTTGGCCATATAGCAAACTTTTTTAAATAATTTTGAATAATTTCTAACATACAAATTAAATTCATCAGTTTTAACATAAGTCCTTTCATTGTACAGTTCATAAAGCCGAGTTCTACTTTTATGAATACCAGTGGTAGCCCAATCACTGAACGATGCATTACTATTAACCGAGATAGTCTTGGGAATAAAGGTGGAGTCAAATTGTTTACAGTATATATTAAAAAAGTTATCATATAGATGATTAGGATCATCATGAATAGACAGAACTGGTAATTTATTATTTAGTTTAACTTTAAAAGCCTCCAAGCGACTTGCAGTTTTGGGGTTAACAGTGATATCCTTTTTAGCCACTTTTTGTTTTGGTCTTGAATAGTTATCCTTTGCCCGCAATGATCAGAATCTAGTAAATTTATAATTTCTTTGTAGCTTGGTATAATATCTGTATAAATATTGTCTAAGCATGTGGCACTAGTAGAAATAACGACTCGCGCCCCTAATGTAATGACTTGCAAGCCTTTATCGTTTTATAATTTTAACACAATCGTATCTCTATCAATATGTAAACGTAGTTTAAAAACTTTGAATTTACCCATTACACAATAAAACAACTGCAGCTCGTATTGGAAATATTGGAGTATTATGGATTATAACTTTATAATGCAACAAGCATGCATGCATGCATGCTGCATCCGGTTAGACTGGAAGCCGACCCCAACATAGTTGGGAAAAGGCTAGGCAGATGATGATGAACTTTATAATGCCATAATTACCCAGCCAGAGTTGGGTAGACCTAGGTGAGTATGAGTAAACTACGAATTAAAATTTATTTTACTTATTATTCGGGCTTTACCCAAAAAGCTTGGGTAATGTTATGTCAACCCGGGTAAACCTAGGTTTACCCCCGTTTTTTTCTTCTAGCATTACCCGTAACATATAAATGGTAATGCTGCTTGAAAGATCACTGGCGTCGTCCTTGTTGACCTGTCAGCGGCATATAATACTGTCAATGTTAAAGAACTATTCGTAAAACTGTCAGACATGATTGACGACCAGGATTTTGTACGGGCACTGGGTGAGTTGCTACGTAATAAGCATTACTAAGACCTATTGAACTCCGAAAAAAAAACAAGGAGTCCTCAGAAGAATGTGCTGCCCCAAGGAAGTGTTCTGGTGCCCATTCTCATCAACATCAAACTGATGTTCTACTCTGCGGAAGGTTCCTGTACTCTAATTACCTTGCCCTGGGTAAACAAATGAAAAATTTGAAGACACAGGATAAAAATCTAGAGAAAGCTATAGCTACACGGGCTAGTAGTACCTATTTTCTATTTTAGCTAAATTAATTTTAATTATCAACTGTTAACATTATCTACTTCTGAACATGGACCCCCCAATAACAGCGTTAATGGTTTGTTAAAGTGGAAGTAACCATAAACATCACGTTTTGCAGATGAATTGGTGGCTATAGTGCTTTATTATTTTTATTTGAAGACAGGAAGCCGCTGCACAGTGGAACGAATGTATGGGAGCGGTTGGACGTAGACATGTCCGAAAAATAAGAGTAAAATTATGACAAACTAATGATGCCATCTTATTCGATTACTTAATGCCTTCATAAATTGTGGTGATGAATTTCTTCATAACTCCCATATTTCGGGAGTAATTTGAGAAAATGTGAAATTTTACTATGAAAATGAGTGTATCGAGCTCTCTCCCTCCTGATTCCGGGCTTGTTTCAAGTAGCGGTCTCTAATATCGTAATGCTATTACTAAGAGCTATATTTAATACTAAGACACATAGTGCGCCAAATGTGCACTTTCTGGGATAAAAGGAAATGAAAATTTAAAAAAAAAAACGTTTTTTCCCCATTTGTATTTACTTTAAACCGCAGACAGACTTATTAAGAGGTCTATAAATATATTATATATATACAGAAATATATATTAACAAAAATATTCACAAGAACTGATGAGAGTATGACTTTTAAGTAAGTTGATAATAAATTACCTAGTTTCATTAAAAGTACAATAAATAATTAAGATGTAAGCTCTAATTTACTAAGTTACACATTTTAAAACAATAACATCATTTAATTATCTTCGTCATCATCATCATCATCAATTAATTCAAATTCAGAATCGATGTCCGCTAAATCATTTATGTTAACAAATTCGATATCACTTTTCTCAGAATCCGTAAGCTCATAAAATTCCTTAAAAGAAGATTTTTTTACAAACTTATTTCCTTTTGGACGGATACTTGTAACAAGTGGATCAGAAGACAGTAAAAGATTGTGCATAATATCTTCATTGCATGAGATACTGCTATGCTTTCGAGAATGCCCCTCTCTATATTTTCTAAAATCTTTATTTCTAGCCTCAGATGCCTCTTCGGATAGAAAACCAATGGGCACAATTGACATGTTCTGAACTATGTCTGGCCCATGCATTAAAATTTTATGAAGTGAAGAAGGCATATAATACCATGGGTATAACTCCACGTAAAGCTTAGCAGTATCAAAGCAGAACTCTCGGAATTTAGTTACGTTGATCTTCTCTCCTGATGAAATACACTGCAAGATCACACAGATTTTTCTTAAAAGCATAGCATCTATTCCGGTCAGTTCAGCAGATTTAGTGTAGTTTTCAAAAAATCTCCTTGCCGAGTTGCCATTGTTGGTGGATCCACTGCCTTGTTTCACAACATCGAGAAGTAAGCCCGTTTCTCTTCTTACAGCCTCTTGAACACTTTTCTTCCTGTCATCAACTTGCCTTTTTGCTATATCACCCCTTACTTGCCATGATTTTATGTCTAATTTGTAGGAAATGTGTAATAAGCATTCCATTGAGCGAATCCAAGCGTGAAGGGTGCTTAAGCTATATTTATACATGTCCTCGTTTGCGTGTTTATCTTTGATTAACTCTAAATTATTCATTTCTTTAGGACAAGCCTTGCATATGTCACACACTGAAGCTGCTGTATTGGATATAATGGAATGAATTTTACCATCAATCATTGTCAACAGCAGTTGGTGTTTGACACTAATTCCATCAGTGATGGTGGATGGAGTTAAGGCTTCAATCTCTGCTTCGATTTCAGCCATCTCTCTCTGCACATTTTCTTTGGTTTCCTTTATAAACTTAAACAATATTGGCCGGCAAAATGAAGTGGAAGATGGTCGCTCGTTTTCCCAAATTGTTACACCTTTTGAGACGAGCCGCAGTGGTACAAGACTAATCATAAAATTACTAGCAAGATCGATTTGCTCATCTTCACTCGTCCTTTGATGATAAATGCTTTGGCTAGATGATCCGTCAAAACCCCATTTGCTGGTCAATACGAGCTGTTGATTGGGATCAACAGGGGTTTCTAACGACCTAATAAGTCTTCTTGAGGTTAAATCCATCAAGGCTTGTAATTTGATTTTTGCAGAGCTCTCTGTAACTGTGAGATCTTCTTTGGCCGGATAGCACTTAATTTTTTCTTTAACCAACATGTAGTAACTCGGGTATTGAAGAGCTCCTTCTTGAGTGTTGAAATCCCGAAGAGTGTTATAGCGCCATTTCGATAAGTTCATCGATACATAAAGAGCCAATGCCTTCAAAGGGGATATTTCCCGTACCTGAATTGATTTACCTTCAATGAAGGCTTTGATTTTTGAGGCCTCTTCTGGATTCTCCGTCAAGTATTTCATAACATAAGCTGTATCGCTTTGTCCTGCCTTTTGAAGCGCCCTTTCGGCCGAAAACATAATTTCAGCGCTGCTACTGCTGCATGAAAGACTATCTTCAGTGCGTCTTCTTTTTTGCCGGTTACTAAGGTCCTCAAAAGATTTACGAGGACTAGGATGTGTACAAGTTGAAGCATCAGATTTAGCAGGAGAAATTATGGGCTCGATGACGTCACTTATATTTTCTGTAGAAGGTTCCATATTTTCATTCTGTAATTCCGGCCATTGAATTGCAGCCTGTAGCCAAATCTCATGTTTCTTCCGAAACTTATCTGTGCTTCTTCCAGACTGTGTCCATTTTGCATAAATGCGGTAGCAAAATCGACGACACCAGTCTTTTAAACTTGTTTCAGCACTTTCACATAACTGAACACAACTGTTATCTTTTAAAACACTGAACAAATAGTTAAAGTCGCGTAAATCTTTATGTGCGCGTGCGCATAAAGCAACGTGAATATCAAGATTTGTATTAAAATTTGGAAAATACATTGCGAGATTAGCTTGGATACAACGAGGTGTAAATCAACACTGATTTTAAAGTTACTAATAGTGACCTATTTATATAAAATCCAGGTATCCCAGGTATCCTTTGTTAAATATTGCAAGGTAATTAGCTATTGTGATAATTAGTAAATGATGCATGCTAAATTAGTGTATTAAGAGCCATTTAGTAATTAAATAATAGCAATGTTCTTATCAGTAATCATTAGTGCATCAGTTTTATATGTAAACCTTAAGTCCCTAATTATATATCCTAATTAGCTTATATCTTCTCTAATTGGCTGCTCAGAAATGTTATTGTAATAAGGTAAACCTTTAGAAAAACGGTTTTAATCAACAAAATAAACAAAAAATAAAAAAATTGTGTTATAAAATAAACATCACTCTTTATCCCAGAAAGTGCACATTTGGCGCACTATGTGTCTTAGTATTAAATATAGCTCTTAGTAATAGCATTACGATATTAGAGACCGCTACTTGAAACAAGCCCGGAATCAGGAGGGAGAGAGCTCGATACACTCATTTTCATAGTAAAATTTCACATTTTCTCAAATTACTCCCGAAATATGGGAGTTATGAAGAAATTCATCACCACAAGTTATGAAGGCATTAAGTAATCGAATAAGATGGCATCATTAGTTTGGCATAATTTTACTCTTTTTTTTCGGACATGTCTACGTCCAACCGCTCCCATACATTCGTTCCACTGTGCGCTGGTGCCTATCTTCTTGAATTCTTGATATCATCCCTATGCGCATTTCTCGTCTTTCAGGAATACCTTTGCTATCACCATGGGAAGTAACAACAAATATATTTATATTTGTTTGATAACCTCATTTTAAATATTACTAAGAAAAAAAAATTGCTTTGACATCTCATCTTATAAAAAAAAAATAAGCTATTTTGTCCGGTGTTTACGAGACTAATTTCTTGAAAAGATAAGAGAAAAATACCTACATTATTTGTAATTACGTGGGCCTGAAGCGTATTATTTTACAAATACAATAATTATTTCTGTTATTAACACGTGCCTTCAGGTTATAGGAGGTTATTTAATTAAGACAGATATTGGTTGTGAAATTAGTTTTCGAAATTTCTTAGTACCTACTTACAAAGATGAACATTGAACTAGGTACTGTTGAAAATTAGGTTTATTGGGCACCTGCATTATTCTTCGAGTTATGTGCTATTTGTTTAACATAAGTCTGAAATTCAATAGAGTGCGCACACGCATGGGTTCCGGCGGGAAGCTCGCGCACGAGGCGAAAGCTTAGTGCATGCTCGAGTGTGAATTGCCTACACGAATATTGTCGTATTGCATTGCATTTAATGTGCAAGCAGAAACGAGCTTACGGTCACACGGTTAGGCGCGCCTAATGAGAAAGTTTATCGAGCGTTTATTGCGTAGCAGCGGGAAGCTTCGCCGCGTCGCCCGAGGCAAGAGGCGCTCCCGCCGCCCGCAGGTGTGCCCGCGCCCCCCGCACCCGACCCCGCGCCCGCCTCTCGCCTCCCCTCACCCCGCCGCGCACGACACAGCTTTCTTTCGTCCGTCCGCGAACGCCGCCAGTCGACTGTCAACCACGGAAGCGAACGGTCGCCTCGTATACGCTCTAATCGCAAAACGCCGCGCCAACTGTAAACACGACGCACTATCTGAGCAGTGCCTCCGTTCGCGACTTAACCTGAATTCAGCGAAACATTTCAAATCTAGTGTCGTGTTGTGCCAAACCAGTGGATGTTTTGATACTCTTATGGATCGTGAAACGCAACTGAACTTCCAATACATGTAAATGTCACAAGTGTCGCGTATGTAGCGGTGTGGTGTCGGCCGGCGAGTGCCGTTGATCAGATCGTGCAAAGAAATTGTGGTATTGTGCGAAACGGGTTCTGTCTGCTGGACGAGGTCGCAAAAGCTACCGAATCTACATACGGCTACTAGGTGTCGCAGGCCGGCTTTCATCGCGCCTATGATCGCTATCGTGCCGGCATCATCAAATAAGCTGTTTGACGTAAATGGACGCCGCACACGGTGTCACATTACAATGTTCACGGAATGTCAACAAGCGATAAAATATTTACTTGGTCAGCAGAACACAGCTTTCATGTTAACTCTATCTATTGCTAATATAACACATTTCAATACCTTGTAATTGTTATCTTTGAATGTGTAATCATGCCCCGAACGTTTTATCTTGGTAACGAAAAGCTTGGTACACTTGTTGAAGATAAATCAACATGTTCAAGGTCTCCCTAATCTTATTTACCAAAACAATATCAAAACAAAATTGTTTACTAACATAAGAAATCTAAATTCAGTTAGGATTTCAAGAATAACGGGCGGCGAGCTTGGAACATGCAGTGAAAACAAGAAGCTTCTCTAAATTAATTCTAACAAAATCCTTGAATTCACCTGAAATTCCGAGCTGTATCCATAGTAAACCTCCGTGGAATCTGTGCTGTAAGCCGAGCTTGTCAATGCTATCAATTAATGCCATCGAGGTAGTGCCCTAGTTAGACAAAAGGCGGCAAACAAGCTATTACGCTGGCATAGAGGGCGATTCGGACCGCTGTTATTGGCTCCACTAAACACCAATACGGAATACACCAGTTTAGGATTATGGAGAATTTGCAGCAATAACTAAAAGCTCTGTTTAGATAAAATATATAACACTACATTCATGTTTATTTATCTAAACAAAAGTTTTGGAGAACACTAGTGCAAGTTTAATGAAAAAAATCATGGATCATGGATAGGTACTTAGATATAGGTGGGTTCTTATCACTTAACTACATATTTACTTTGCTTCGAAAATTTATAAGCCAAAAGCAATCTCGCCACCTAAATCAACATTTCTAAATTCAAAAGAATCAGGTATTCGGCAAGGCCAGCAGCTTTCCCTTTACCTAATTCAAAATTTTTGAATTCAGAAGAACCTATAATTCTGGAAGAGTGGCTTTTAGAAAAAATATGACATTGCGCTCAAATACATCAGTTGATCAGTATCTCTTCCGTAAGGAGTTAATGATTTCTGGAAAGGAATTTTTCAAGGGATTTTAGACTAGTAGAGGGCCAGAGGTTTTAAGGATCCTATTAAATTAAATTTATTATTCTATGCTAAGCAATTCTAATTTGTACTTTGCCTATAAATCGCTTCATAAAACTAAAATCTATTATTCTGCCCGTACTTCTCAAATTACTTGTGGAGAATGCAAACCCATCCATAGTATGGTACTTAACAAAAGCGCTTAAATGTGTCTTTAAACTTTTCCAAACACGTTTAAAGTTTTAAAGCAAGATAGTAGACGTTAAATAACTAAAAAGATTTCATTTCATCAAGAATGTCTACCGCTTATACTGTTAATTTTAAGCAAATTGCTTTCTGGAAAGGTTGCGGACGCTTTTCACCTATATATTTTCTTTTAACATCAGTTCATAACTGAGTGGTACATTCATAATGTAATTCATTAGGGCTTTGTGTGCTCACTAGCGAGTTTGCGGTCTGTTGCTGCAGGTTGCACTCAAACTTCAACCTTTGTGGTCCTTAAACTTTACCTCACATAGCCATTCTCGACTCTCAAGTTAATCTTCTACTTAGCTTGCTTTAATAGTGTAAACCACAGCCTGTTGAGTTTAATATTCTCCGTTTAACTGAAATTACGCAATTCTAAAGTAAATACAAAATTTGAATTTGCTCTGTCTGGATTGACGATCGTAATATCTACGTTAAATTACTGAAGTTGTCAGTGATATTGCCGGAAAACATTGCTTGTTTTAATAAAAAGCCGCTCGAATTGACGTCAGGGATTTCATTGATTAGATGATGCGATAAGCGACTTCTGTATTCACTTTTACGATCCGAGGATAAATAGACGTTAATGCAATAAAACTGATACTGCGCTGTTAACTGTAACAGTTCCGTGATTTTTTGGAACTTTATCCATCGTTGCGATCTTGAAATTAATAAATATCTACAATAATAGGCATGATTGTTTAAATTAGTGCCGCGGAGCGTGGTAGGCCCGAGTGAAAGGCTTACTTTCTCCAGCCCTCCGGCCCTCTTGTACGATGTGGCTCTATTGCAAAATTTCACACTCTCCTAACACCGATAGCTATCAATTACATTGATAAATAGCTTTAGAAACCTTATCTCTTGCGCTTTCCTTTACTTTTCAGGAAGGAGTTGTTATGCTTTAATTACCGCTGCGCATTAGGCAGTCCTGGATCTACCATCTGGTTAATTACACTGTACCTTCTTTGTTCAATTGAAAGGATTTATGAGAATACCTTAAATTAAACCCCGGCACAGATGAGGTGTTTGTATTTTAGGACCATCATTTCAGGTCAAAATATATTCAAATGCTGATATAAAAATGTATGTTCTCATGATTGGCACAAATTAGCCTGAGTGACACGGTCCGATGCTCGTCCGACATCGAGAGAGTTTTCATTGCTCCTTTCTACCTCACGTATGTGGGTCGTCACGAATCGCTTTGTTACTCTCCCATTCTGTTTCGATAATTTCCCGAAAATTACCGTGACCAGATTTTATGAGACAGAATAATAGTGTCCAAATGTGACCCCAATTGTCTATAAATTATATTAAGAAAACTTTTAATAGCTTTGTCATCTTTACTGCTTCATCTTTCAGAAAAATATTAATATTCAAACTATCATAAATCATAATTTACTTCTAAACTCTCACTATTAGATCCGAGCTCTATTGTAATTCTTTTCAACGAGCTTTTATATTTATGGAGCCGATTGGGCAATAAGGACGGCCGATATAATCGATCTGTTATTTCGCACGGCCCGACGTACGTGAACTTAAAGCTAACTTACGATAGAGCTGTGCACCTAAGTGGAGTTTACGCAAGACGCCTTATGTAAGCAGTTTGTGATGCTTGTGAAATCAACCAGTGTGCTTTCGTTACTCGGGTTACAGAGAACAGGCCATCGACAAATTGCTAATAATGATTAATGAGATCGTGATGCTCTTTTGAAATTACCAATCAGTAAAATCAAAACAACTACTGACAGACTTCAATAAATCATAAAATGGTTTTCTTTTCTATTTTTATACCCTGAAATTAATATTTCGGCAGTAAAAAGTACAAATCAAAGGCCATAAATACATGAAGGAAAGTGTTAGATTATTTATTATTCATTGTATTGAGTTATCGCACTGTCACGATAGCGGTAATCGATACTGATAACTTCACTCGCGATAAGGCAACTCTCACTGAATCGTTTCTTAAACATAGTAGGTATCAGTGAAATAATGTCGAATTTATTATAAGTGTGCTATGGGCACATGGTCACGAACTCAAATAATATATTCGGATAGCACATGAATCATCTACATAGGCACTGGTCAAAATAAATTATTAACAATACAGTCTGTAGGAGTTGGTAAATAACATATCATAACACTATCTAGTACGAGTGGATGCAAGTATACAGCCGTAGTTGGCACAAATTGGGTTCTCGCCAACATTGGTTGCCAACTGCATCGAAGGGGCTGGCCTTTCGAGCGATTGGTTTTTTTCAACGGAACATTTTTGACCTGAAAGCTGATATTTATTGAAAGACAAAATGAATACCATCGAACACATCTCAGCACCGGAACGAAACAATAAAACTGCATCGGGAATTGGTGATGATGGCCCTGGAAAGAAGCGAGCGAACTCTGCCAAAAGAATTTAACTACAAGGGTTATTGTGAACCGGGTCCATGAAACTAGCAATTTCATATACCTATTAAAGAAGTGCAAACACGCATGACATATACAGACAAGCGCGCGTCAAGCAAAGCTCATCGTATAAGCTGAGCTATCAAGTGTTGGGCACTTGTTATTAGACCTTATTGAATGTTTGTCCTATTGGGCGACCGCCAGAAAACATTGCCAAAATATTTACAGCGTTGTCGCCATTTGCTAATGCTAGAACTTTAGATTGAAGCTTCAGTTTATATTGAACTGAATACGAAGGATACCTTCAGTGTCATCAATCAAAATCGTGAGAAATAACTATTGATTCTGAGAATCGCATATGCTATAATGTAGTCTGCACTTCTGCGGCTACTTGTAATAAAACTGCGCAGAATTCCTGAGGTTTTTTTCTTCTGCTAATTGTATTATAATTTGATTTATCGTTACGGCCCATAATTTTTGCACTTAAGGACTTGATTAATTAGGGTGGATCGTGTTTATGTTATGGTCCTTGGGTACTGATGTGTGGTTCTGAAAATAATAATTTGAATTGAGTGAGGTAGTAAGTCAGGTGGGGCAGGTAGGGCGGAAGGGGACCGGGGGGCGACCTTCCGTCGACAACATCTGTCATAGCAGCTGCGTACCCCACGGTCGCACGTGCGACTACACCTATTATTAAGTTTGTTTTTTTCTCGAAAACTTTGGAAGTGTTACGGAAGATTCCAACACATGTAGCCTGTTTCCCTTTTGTGTTACAATGGCAGTTATGCAAGGAAGCTATCGTAATTTCAACACGTGAAAGGCTGCCAGGTAAAAGATGATTATGATTAGGTATTTAGATACCTATAAATTTAGATAATCCCGAACACAAAAACTTATCACTGCACTTTGTCTACCTACATAGGTATATGTATATTATTTTTTAAGCAAACGATAAGTAATCCTTTGCACTTATGTATAACTGGCACGTGACTTACATACGCAGAAGACTAACAAAACTGTAGGAAAAGATCGCGAGCACCGATTTTTAATATGTGTTTCCACTGGCGCACACGTGACTTTTGTTTACCGGCGGACTCAAGGCCACGTGCATTATTGCGACGCTATTCTGTGCACGTAAGCGAATAGCGATGGATATCGCGAAATAAATAACCTCCTCCTTTTTTGAAGTCTGTTAAAAATAGTCTGACAATACTGAAAAGCAAGCCACAGCCCAACTCTTGTCACATTTATTAATTTTTAAAACGCTTTAATTCCGATTCTCAGAAATAGATTCAGATCAGATGAAAATATTTTGCTATAAGTAACCTGATTTACATGATACAATCACCACAAGTTGTGGTGTAAACAAACAATAATGAATCATCGATGGAGAATTACCAGGAATTGTGTTTCGAGATGCAAATCGAGCTAACTGTTCAAAGCGGTCTCGTTGGCGGGATAATTTGATGGATCCAGATAATCTTAAAACTTGCGTCACATTCGTTGACTTGCTCATGAAACTATTGACATTTTAAAACCATTTATCACCAAGTATATCATTCTATTTTGAATTTGGATTGAGAACAGTTGGGTCAAGATGACGTCAAGGCTGTCTGAGAACAACGTTCAAAGCATCGAACACGTGAACTACGCAGTTTAAATTAGTTAGACAATAACGGATCGTAACGTAGGTACCTATGTTGATTAGGCGTTGACTGTAGGATGAGGGATGTGGAACAATACCGCATCGCTCGCAACTGAAATCGTCCGACGACATTGCACCTCTGACCCGGCAAAGCCGCAATGCAGCGCTCGCCTACACCACACCAAACTACGCTTTACGTTTGTTTACCATCACATGCATAATCGTCGCCATCTCTAAATAAACTTCGCAAAACATCGCCAGTACCGGGTAATAACTCCTTTTAATTGCATTAACGGCTAATAAATTCGACATTATCAAGCCGAAGATAATATTGAATTACATCATAACTTAATACGCTGTTTAAACTGTCATCTCTAACAATTATGTAAGTGCTGTAGTATGACGCAAATAAAGCTATCGGTTTCCAAATTGAGGAACAAATTGGTTTCAGTGTGGGAGATGACATTTCAATATCAAAGGTCACAGTTATATGTATGTATAGTATGTATTGAGATATAGATGAAACGCAACCGATAAATTGAACGAAGCTATTTTACATCGAAGTATGAATTACAGGGTGCGACTGAATACGAACAGTCGCCAACATAATTTGTTGTAGGTACACGTCAAAAGTGTTAAATATACGGGCATTTTTTTTTTAAACTGCTACTATCTTTGAAAATAGCTTACTGATATTGTTTTGGATATTTTAGCTAATTCTTGGTTTAGTCGAAATGGTAAATTTTACAAACTTTGCTAAGTATGTATTTTTTTTATTATATGGCGGTTATTTAAAATAATATTTGTAAATAAATAGTAACTTAGATACGTTTTGGTCATGACCGTTACCATCGAAAGAGGACAGTACGGCAAGACGTAAGATGCCGCATTTCAAGATTTAATTTTGTTACTTTGTTTTAAATTTCTGTTAACAATTTAAGTAAAAAAAGAAAACTTTAGTCTTTTAGAACTATTTAATAATTACTCGACACTTCTATGTCATAAAAATGTTAGTTTTTTGAAACTTGTATGTATGGGACATCCCATAAGTGGGTTGGTAGGCATTTTGCCGAAAATGCCCATACAACGATTAAGATGTTGGCGGATGTACGACAGGCGATTTATATGTGTTGGTAAACTGCGTGTTCGGACTGATTTCGTTTCTAGGAAAGCGAAGTTAGTCCAAACTCGAGTCACGCTTGAATAGTTATAGAGTCTATATTAGACGTATATCTATTGAACAGCGGAATTCAACACGAATTTCTGTTTTAATAGGACCGGATTACAGACGGCCGAACTTGCTGCTGTGATATCTTCTGTGATGTGCGAGCCAGCCCACGGATATTTTTATATGTGATTTACTAGTGCCCAGTACAAACCGAGTACAAAAAAAAACGGAATATAGAGTTATATTTATTAGTGTTATTGGAACAATGAAGGAGGAGTGTAAGTTGTGTAGTGTGGATGGATGGGGTGGTGCTGCGCAAGGGATGACGGATTTTTCTATATCGTCGCTGATGCGGCCGGCAGCGAGCCAGGGGGGGCAGGATCCGCGGCACGATGCAGTGCTGCTGTCAGCCTACCTGTTCAAACTAGGTGACTATCCATTGTATACGCTTCACGATCACTACGCCAACAGCGGTGAGTATCGTGCACCACACACTAGTTCGCACGTACCTATTAACACCTCTGACACTAACAAGTAAGTTGATATATCACCTCCCACTAACACCTTCCTGTGCATTAGATAACTAATGTTAATTATGTAATTATTAATTATGTTAATTGTCGAAGGTTTCTTTTTTTTTTTGTAGCCAATAAACAGATTTTTATCTTAAGTTTTTATCCTACCCCCAAATTAGACACTTCTTAAGGCAATCAATCTTTATCCAACATTTTAAATACCTGTTTGAAGCCACAACTTGAACCGAGAAGTACAGTTTACAACAAATTCATCACAGATAAACGACGTTGAAAAGATTAACGAGATGAAATTGGAATTCCCAAAGAGACATCCTTGGAACTCATTGTATTCCCCGAATGCAGACGCGCTGACAAATGTGTGGAACTTAAAAGGCCAGTTACGTCTTCAATTCTTCCACAAATGTCCCAGTTTTTACTACAACAAACAGCGACCATAATCTGAATAAAATGAGAATTAACGACATTTGTATCTCCGTTAATTTTAATGCTTATTATATGTATATATTAAACGGGGCGTAATTAAAAAAAATATTCCAAATAGTATCTGCATTTATAATTTTTATGGCCGAAAATTACTAACATGAGCTAATAATGTCACCATACTGCATTGCATTAAATTTGTGATTACTCCAAGTTGGGTATCATCCACTCTATCAGTGTAAATTGATATATTGTAGCGCTATGTGCCTGTATGTGTAATTGTGTATGCGCATAAGTAGGCAGCACAATTTGCGTCAATGACGCTTTGTCCATACGCCAGTAAGGCCAGTAACTATTGTCCGTCTGTTCGCTTTGTTAAAGAAACTGCGCAATGATCGAGGAAAAAAACATGAAAAAATAACTTTTTAAATGTAAGGAACCGAGACTTAATATAAAAAACTTAAACATGATATTAATTTAAAACAACACGTGTTAAAATGCAAGCCAGTGAGTCACAACAAATTATAAACGCAAGTTTTATCATACATTTTTTATCCGTGGCTAGACACAGGAAGCGATATAAATACAGATTTTATTATACATTGTGGGAAAAAATACGTTACCGATCAAACTGCCATGAATTGATTTAACTGATATTATTCAATCTATTAACAATTACATTCTGATGATTCCATGTTTGGTGGCTAATAAGTATTTATTATTATCACGAAGCAATAAACACTTACGAGTAAATGGAAATCAGTATCCTTAAGCGTTAATTTACTTTTTAGAAGTGCACAATATGATAAAACGTAATAAGTATACATATATCATTTGACAGCAGAACGTGGATATTCCGCAAAATGCCGCCATAAGAGGAACGCTGCAGATAAAGTATATATAAATCAAAATTTGCAGAAACTAAGTTATATTAAAAATTTACACGGTACTCTACAAGTTTAAATATAACTATCGACAAGCTGGCGTTTAATATCCGGCATCGCCAACATTCATATCGAACCATTTTTAGGATAGCGTTTATAGCGCAAATCTAGACGTTTTAACCGTTTGATCATTTTTATTACTTATCGATAAATGTCGATAATATGATTTTTATGCGACTATTCGAATAACTCGTAACTGGGATTTGCGTTGTTACAAAGCTATAAATTCGCACTTATAAAGGATACTTACTAGAACAACCTGATTTAAAGCATTAATCTATGTATTTTATAACTAGGAATCTCTTCAACAAGACATTTTATCATTTTCGCTAACCCAACATTGACTCCAAAGGTTTATCAAGAGAGCTTTGTCAAAAACAAAGAAAGCAAGAAACAAGCTTTCCGAAGTCATGTTTTTATGAAACCGGCAACTTAGAGTCGGTAAAGAACATTCATTTGTTTTAACTGCGAACTTTAGAATTTGTCAATGTGGACGATAAGCTTAAAGCACTAGATGCATTTATCTAGTTTATTCCAATGTTATCGCAAATTATACGTCGTCGGCACGATGTGAACCGACCTCGCACAAATCCGTGAGCGAATCCGGATCTGTGCGAATGTCTCTTGTCACTTCTAGATTTATTCGAGCCATGATATGATGCAGTGATTCAATGACAAACAATATTGTTGTCAGTGCACGTCACTTAGCGTCACATAAAAGTGACGGGAGAATGCTAAGTAATAGGAGATTGGCCCACATAATGCTTTCAAAGTCTGTCGGTAGTAAACAGTTACATTATGTCTTGAGGAAAACGATGGATGATGTTGGAGCTAAACTGGATATAAGTAGATACAGTCTAAAACGTAGATATAAAATTAATACTTTAAGCCTTTACATAAATAACTAGTAAATATATAATATCATGATGAATATAGCCGATTAGTGCCTCATTACGACAACAATCATTGCAGTTTCAAATGAAGTTTTTGGAGCTGGAACTAAACTACAACAAAGAAATTTAATTCAAATAACATCCAAATTAAGCAAAATCAAAATAACTTTAAGGAAAATAAAGCAGACTTGCTAACTACTTACTTTAACAAAAAATAAAATAAAAAGAGAAAATCAAAATAATAAAAGGAAGTAAAAGGAAGGGAAGGAGAGAAGTATAGGAAATATTTCAGATTTTCAGACTAGGAAATTCAATCAGAGTCAACTGAAAACAAGTTACCCGGAAGTTTCGACTTTATTCTAAATACTAAAATAGGATTAAGTGCGGTAACATCGCTCCGGAATTGCTTAGATTTTATACCTGAAACTTAACGTTAACTCGTTTCATGTGGTTTCAGCAACAAAAAGTTTGTATTACGGCTCCCGCAGACAGGCGCGACGGTACGACGCGATTCTAGTAGAAAAATTTCCATGAATTTTTCTTAGAAATTGTTGTACTAGAATCGCGTCGCACCTATCTGCGGGAACCTTAACACTGATATCAAGGCTAATTATTTTTTCACGATAACAAACACACTTCTATGTGATAAAAACAGATTATCGTTACAAAAAAGTGCCTTTTTATTTATCTTTTGTTAGCCTTTATTGTATCCCACTGCTGGGTAAGATTATTGTCACAAAAAAGTAAGTACCTAATAAAAAAATACTTGCACTTTGCCGTTTACCTATGAATTCAGTCAGCATCGTATCGTATCTAATATACCTACAGTAGACTAATAGCCCATTAGAGTCAAGTCCTTGGACTTGGTAGTAATTGAATCACGACAATAGCCATGTGTATCTTTTCTTCCAGAAGTATCTAACTCTGCATTCTCAGCACGTGTTCCCCTAAACTTCGAAACCAAACATAATCAAACAAATCATCGATATTTTCCCTCGTATTTAAACTTTCATCAGGGCATATTAAGTTCATGACAGAAACAAAGCATCCATTGTTAGAAGCGTAAAGGCACTTTACCTACTGATGTAATCGATAAAGCAGTTAAATTGGTCTTCAATGTTTACACTGAACCATAAGTTGATGACGTCACGGGTAGTCCCACGCGGTGACTCACAAAAATCTCACTGGCACCACATAATCTCTTCCCGTTTTTTTTTTCTCTCCCTCTCCTTATTTAACCTTTGACGAGTGAGTGAGATAGAGCGCGCGACATTATCGTTCTTATTGCTCCAGGAAACGGTCGGGGAATAATCAACTCATTGAATTAATTCACACGAATCTAGAATCATCCGGAAAGTGGATTGTCTCTATTTGCATATTATTCATTCATACGCTTTTTTAAATAAAGTCCTTTCGTATTGTAATTTAATTTTCGTGTTCAGGATGTTCTTTATTGGTGAGTTTTATTTCGATTTACTCTTCTAAATTTTTACTGTTATAAAGTCTGGCATCTTGTATTTTTGTTTGAAAGTTGTGAAAAACCTAATTAGAAAGATCTAATTTATTGAGCAACTTATATTTTTATTACACCAGCAGTATCTACATAAATTTTGTGCAAAAAACGGAAACACTAAATAAAATGTAGTCCGATTATCTAAAACAAAATATTCAACACCACATATCTCAGTTTGTTTGCCGTTTATCTTGTACAAATTTCAAGCAACACACAAGTAAAACATGAAAACTGTATTCAGGAATTCAAATCTCTAAAATCCGATATAAAAGCACTCGGCCGATTCAGTAAGTAGATCAATTCTACCGGAAAAAATATTAACTGTATTCAGTGCATGGCAAGCTTTATTCCGCCCACTCCAGTTTAGTGCCGCCTCTCGGCGCGATCCAATAGGTACTGTTGGTTCACGAATGTTCGAGTTTGTGGGAATAGAAATAACTAGACTCTTCGTTACACTTCGGGAATATTCGCGCCGGATTTTTGTACGTTACATGTTTCAGTGTTATCTAAAAATATTTTATTTCTGTTTCCTTTTTGAAAATAGGCTTTAGATACCTACTGTCAAAAGTGAACTCATAGAAATATTACAGGTTTGTGCATAATAAAAACTCAGATGACTTAATTATTTTTACATCTGGTTTTAAAACGTTAAGGTAGGTGGTAGTTCATATAATTAAAACAAATAACCTTTCATTAAATTAACGTTTATTTAATGCTAATAAACCCATATTAGTGCCGTAAACTACAAATAACACATCCGCAAGCAACTAAAACTCAATTAAAAGTTTTAAAACTGTTCTTACTAAAATAACTTACACGCAAACATTCTGTCCCAACACCACGAGAATACAACCCTACGGAACAGGGAATGGTGGCCGCGTGATGGGCTATAAAAAGTTAAGTAAAACAATAATCAGTCGAGCGGGGCCCTTTAGCCCTTCGCCCTCTCTTTCCAACCGTAAACATTAAACACTCACTATGCATGAGGCAAAAGCTTTTTGTAATTTCAATAAAAAAACACATGAATATTTAAAACATTGCACTAATAAATATGTTCTAAAATTAAACCCTACATTGCGCGCTGTCCAGTTTTTTTAACCCTACTTTATGTCATTATTACTCAATAAAATTTAAAACGTAATTAGGCCCTTATTAGGAAATCATCTATTGCTGTCATAAAATTGTATTGCCTGGTTTGAACGAAAACGAATCATCACAAAACACAATAATTAACCTCCATCGACGTTTTTTGTTAAAAAATATTAATTAATTAGTGAAACGTATTTTTGTTGGCAGCTATCCGCGCCATTTATAAGGGCACGATAATGAATTATTTATTTAGTGTATTGACTGCGGCGGCTTTTGCAATGCCACGCATTGAATTATAGATATCATAAACCATTATGGCCACTTGATGTAGTTAGTAGTAGTTTGATGTTGAACGATATTTAATCATTTGTCTGTTAGTCGTGTTACACATTGAGGTCTTGTAGGTGTGTCTGACAAAATTGAGCAACGAAACATGTTTATGACAAATTAGCTTAAGGCGCGGTAAGAAGTAAAAAGACGAACGACATTAATTATAACAACAAATAAGTTTCAAAACAGCTATGCGTTTGATGTTAGTCGAATAGAATGACCACCAAAACAAAAGCAATTTTTAAGTTTTAATTATTATGCATCGAAAGATATATTTTTAAACTCTGTTTTACGATTGTTTTAACATGATATTATTTTATTTTTATGAAATATTATTTGAATAAGTCTTTGACAATACAACTTTAAGACAACAAGAATAACTTTAAGCTGTTTACGAAGTAATAAGTTCAGAAGAGAGAAAAAATGAAGGGAGTGAACAAACGCGGAACTACATACTTCGACTAATAGTAACAAAGTAATTTATATTAACAAGGGAAATGGAACACCTGGTAATGGTATAGCTGTAAACAATTGTGTAATTCTCATAGAATGCAATACAAACACAGAAAAAACCAATCAAACGTTAGTAATATTTAAAGAAGTAATTGGCTAAATGAAAGGCTATCGTTCACAAGGCGTTGCTACAAGCAGCCATATAGCCGATCATTAGATATTACGTATGCATGCAGACGGTATTCTATTGAGAATCCATTAGAATCTTAATAACCTCGTGCAAATAGACGTGTCTAACACTTTATGTTGCTTGTAAAAAGTTTAAATTATTTGTGTGACATTTCATATGAACGTAGTAGCTAAAGACACGGCTTTTATTCTTGATTGTAATTCTAAACAAATACAATGACCAATCAGTAATCTAAAAACTCCATGCCGATGATCTGAGACAACGGATTTAAAATCAATATGGCAATATCCCTAAGGTAGACTGGTAGAAAATGCCCAAGGCATTAACTCCGCCTTTGTACAGTTTTTTTACTTGTGCATAAAGTTTTAATAAATAAATAAATAAATATCCCAGTTTTATTTTCTATCGTTTTATTTTATGTATTTTCAATAGACGTCTTTCTCTCTCTCCCTGTCTCTCTCTGTTATCTATCATCGATACTAGATGGGCTATAAAATGTTCTATAGTACCTATATTTTAGACTCTCTCCCTACTTTAGTCTGTTCATATTGCCCTAACATGTATAATGCACTTAGATATAATACAGCTCGATTACAGTCCTCAGCTCCCAATTCAGATTCTATTTACTATTCCAGAATATCACGGGAAACTCTCTTGGAGGGTAACTAAGCTTAGCCTTAAACGTGTCTTTTGAAAACTCCTTCGCAGTAATGGACCTCTTTACATGCAGTACCTTCACACTCTTTACATTTATTGTCCCTTCTTTAAGAAAAATCTTAGAACTAAATTTCCAAATGTTTTGCATGATATGAAAATTAAATTTTTTCATCGTTTAAAAAGCCCATAGATGAGTATTATTATATTACGTTAGTATTAGACGATCATACAATAGAAATTCAATTTATATGCAGAAAGTTGTTGGACCATAGGCTCAGACGGTCTTAAATCCTACTGCAGCGAAGTTGTAATTTCAGCCGTCATGTGAAATTGAATACGTGCTCTTAATTTTATAACCTGCATATTAACTACTATATGACACAGATGTAATGTAGTTTAAAGTTAGTCGGCTTTATGCAGTTGTTTAAAAAGTCCGCATTTGGTTACAGGTAAGCCGCCCTGCACATGCAGCTTATGTGACAGAATGCCTCGTACCTCGAGTTACGGTGAGTTTCACAATAAAACAACCTACAACCTTGACCTTTCTCTCAACCACCTTGGACAGAGGTTGCAAACTACAGGCCAATTTGCATATTTAACGTCACCGGCTGAGTAAGGGAACTTTATGAATATAATCGCATTAACTGTGTTTCCAGCCTTTGTCCAATTGAATCCTCGGTGCAGTAATCAAGTGGGTACGAGAGTGGGTCAGCGGGTCGTTCCGAGCCGGCGCGCGCCCGCATCGTCCCGACTCCCACCGCCGCGCCGCCGCGCTCCCATGTTACATTATTCACAAATATAACTGACGATAAAAACGACCAATAAATATCTCACCCCTATGTTACGCACCACGTAAACACTAAACTCTTTTGTTTATCCCGAACGATACCACTATACGACGTTTCACTGCCAGCCCATAATGTAAATTCGAATTCGTTCAACGTTTGCAATTCATTTATTTCCCGTTTCCTTATTTGTTTGCGCGTGATATTATCATAGCTCGATGTCAAATAAACCGCGAGATCTTTTATAAGCGAGTGTTATTTGTGGAGGTTCTCTCTTGATTATGCAGTGACCTCTATTATTTCTGAGCTTTTGAATTTGACAATCGCAGTATTAGATACAATTACATCGATTGTATCCTTTCACATTTCAATGTAAACCATAGTCGATTGCGTTTCGTCGGCCTTCAGAATTGACGCGTATCATGTTTCCCCATACATAATCTTAATCATACAGTGTTCTGTATTTAACGTCACTTAATACCGACCCAATAAACCCGCTCGCTAATTGCTCGGTTAAATGTTGACGGCAATTTAATTTCGTCATTCGATGCGGCTCTCGTTGGCGCAACCCTCAGCTCGTTGAAAGGAAGTACGCACCGGTTGCTTCCCTCGGTAAACTTAACTCCACGTCTCCGTACTGCAAGTACATCGTTTGGTTCTATCGTGTGATTAATAAATAATATTAGTTGCGGGCCCGCATCGTGTACATTAATAACTCGGAATGGTGTGATCGGGACAGCAGGCGTCGCTAGTCAGCCGAGTACTACATACACCCAATCTATTATTTCATTTCAACTACTATAATTCGATTCTATTCGTGTCGCAAGCGGCACTTTCTCGATTGATTGTCGATATAATTAGCTGTAGGGAATCTCATCTGTATACTTTGACGAGGCAATCACGGCGTCCGTCCGTCGCCACCCACGGTACCTTTTTACGATTTAAATAAAATCGTGCTTACTCTTCTTTCGGAGCGTTTATCGTTCATCTGGCGATATAAAATATCTATTTTAGGTCGTGTTTAAATATTGATGGTAATAATAGAAGGCGTCGCATCTGTTATCGTCAATTAATCTAAACAAGAATGTAGTACCTCCTAATGCATCAGCCAGCAAATGGTGGTCATTTTACTATTGGAAACAATTTAATTAGGTTAATTAGACGATTGTCGTAAGTTCTATTATATTAGGTGTCCGTATTTTGCCGCACGAAAAAACGACGCGTGTTTAAATATTTTAAAAATAGTGATTGGGGTTACTCGTCTATTTTTAAAAGTTAACGAGACACTTTGTAATTACATGTTTCGTTTGCATTATTCATACCATACTACTGTAATTACGTTAGGTACTAGTTAATGACGGACTTGGGAGTCGCCTGACATTGAGGATTACATTCTAATCTCACAATAAAATGTGGATGATTTAATTAAACGATGCTTTTAGGTTTAACTTGTGACCAAAATGAAATATGCTTTCTATTGTAATGTTTCTCTCTTCATTAGAATAGAAGAGTTACTTTGCTGTTTATTATAGCAGCTATAGATTTATGATGAAAGTTTTTTATTTTTGCAATTTAATGAAGCAACCTATGAGGATTATGGAGAGAAAAGATCGCCGCGCCTGATCTCTCTCGTGTGTGACTATGAGAATGAGGGGAGAGGCAGTGCACCTGTCTGCGCACACAATTGTGCACTATAATATCTCCCGCGTCGAAGGCTAGTCTCCGTTGAGATTGGCCGTCATGGCCGAAATACGGCCTGGAGGACTTTGTTTTTTTATTAGGACATAGGATGCTTTAATCCCGATATTTCCACGGGATTGAGACTTATACGGTTGAAACCGCGTGGCGCAGCTAGACGTTAATAAAAAAAAAATACCTAGCATAAAACATTACCTAGGTTTGACCTAGTCATTTCCTAGTTCCTAATATTTCGTTAGATGTGGTCTCATCGCCGTTATCTTCATTTATTTTATCAATATTCGTACTCGTCCAGATAATGTACCTATGCGTTATGTAAATCGCGCTAATTTTTGCGAAGGCCGCGTCGAGACCTCGCAAAAAGCAGATTTGACCTCGTGTTTATCATTGTCGTGATATCTTGATATGCGCACTAACTGCCTTTTGATAGTGTTTACTTCTGTGGCTTCCTACTGCCCTGGTTAGACGCGTACGCGATAGTTTCAAGTACTGTTACTTATTTATTGTTATTAATATGTGGAAAAAGCTCCAAGCCAGTAAGTCCATTTTTATTGATTTTTTTTTCAAAGGGGACTCT
The DNA here is from genome assembly GCA_963669345.1 of Gortyna flavago. Taxonomy (NCBI): domain Eukaryota; kingdom Metazoa; phylum Arthropoda; class Insecta; order Lepidoptera; family Noctuidae; genus Gortyna; species Gortyna flavago. Next base: position 10,134,591 of record OY770138.1, read on the forward strand.
TTATTGTGTTTATTCATTCGTCTGGTGTCCGTTCATTCATTCACTCACTCATTGCATCGCTCGACCTTGAATGGCTGATCAATTTTGTCACGCGAGTTGTCTAATCGCAAATCGGGAAGTGTCAAATGTATTGTTTAATTGATTGTTGTTTTGCACTTTTATTTTTTGTTTAACTTTCTATTTTGCGCGTGTTTTTTCTTGTTCACAATTCGAAACATCAAGGTGATAAACTAATTTGTTCTTAATAATTAAAACCTTTCCAGTTATTAACCACTGTTTTATTATTATTTATTATGACTCAAGCTCCATCTCCTCGTTTCATTGCCATTCGTTACCATATTAGTCTGAATAATTAAGTGCCTACCTACAGTAAAAACATAATTTTAGAAACCGTAATACCGTTATTTAATGTGACTTCTGTAACATGATACTTATTATTTATATTTCGAGCAAAGTTCAACAATGATTTACTTATTAAATTATTTTTCTTCTAAGAAAAGCTTGGTTCATAGAGGAAAAGTTATCAAGAAAATACTGTTATTGCCAGGTACAATGTATAATGAAATAGATTTCTACATTATTATAAGTTAAGGATAATCTACACATACAATATATGTAAGTATTGTAGGTATATTGCATTTATTTATTCGTGGTCATTTTTGGTGATAACACTTCTATATTCCCCGCACAATAAAATGTTTTTTTAACAACAAAAATATGTTTATGTACGTATGTAATGATTTCCTTATAATACAGAGTTCAGATAATGAGTTCAGTTCATTTATCACTACACTTAATAGAGTAAGACTCACCCACGATGTGGCACAATTGAAAAGTTCAATAAAAACAATCAGCGAGAGTGGTCCAAGCGCCATTTTATTCAATTGCAGTCATATCTAAATTACTCGCGATACAATATCGTATGCAATAACATTAAAAACTAATCAAGTTGCTCATATTCATTTAATTTATTCATATCTTGTTTTATAAATAACCTCAATTAATATCAATTCAGCAATCGTTCTACGTTGGGCTCCTATCGAGGTAAAGTCTTAGAAGTTTCATGAAAGCAACTTCTAGTTCTTAAAAGTCGTTCAAGTCATTGAATTTCCAAGAAGTTCCTACACAGATTCAGACTTCAGTTACCTACTTTAGATTTTGCTTCTACATGATTCAAGCTACAAGAGCACATGCAACTCTAAAAACAACGCAACTTTACAGACAATTTTTACACCCAAAATATCATTGAGTAACCGAGGAATTCTACAAAACAAATAACAATAAAATTCATAGTTATCGCCAAACTGATTGAAACCGTTGAATATGTGTAAATAATAAAGTTGATAAAGTTATGTTATGTCAAAAGCTTAATGAATGACCGCATGACCAATCTATCGTTACGTGATAATTATTTTCAACCGAACACTATAAAATTATCATATTATGTACTGTGTATGTGTATGTTCAGACTATTAAATATTTTAATAAATATTATGAATCAAAGGCGACGTGTTAGCCGCCGGTACCTTGTAAATAGGGCTGGCGTTTCCAACATGTTGTCCACCGGCGGCCCGAACACCGCACTCGATCGAAACGGAATTTCCGAAGGATTATTTGGGCTAAAGAGCAAAATTTTACGTAAAGTTCCTAAGTAGGCGTTTATTTGCTTTTGTCTGGTCTTTACACATTTTCCACTTATCCTTATTAGGCCCTATTTTATCGGGGTTGGAGGAGTTTATGTAGTAAAAAATATAATATTTATAATTACTTGCTCTATCTCTACAATTTACCTCTAAACGTAAGTCACTCTAAATCATAGCTACATTTTTGTTGGCCATTGCCAACTTTAGGGAACGCGAATTAATAAGAGGTTCTATGTCAAATAACGGCCAACTTTTTTGCCAACCATAATGAGGACTTCTCAAGAATATTCAACGCGATGTTTTATAGCTGTTTGCTTGTTTTGTAAATGCCACCGACACAAGGCTACTCGCAAAGTGAATTAACTCGCCAAATCTGAACTTGTGTTCAAGTTTTTTCAAAGCAAATTATTTTACACGAACAATAAAATTATTATGTCGCATACGTTATATTGTTTCCGCAATTAGATTCAGATAATGCAGTAACACGTCATACGCTAAAATATTATTTGTTACAGCAAAAATTGCTCTAACCTTCGCCTGACCTAAAATCCCCATAATTTTGTTTTTCCACATAACTGAGGATGTGTTTCATGAAAATAAATTGTTAAGTGGATCGCAACAAGAAGATTTTCAATTCGCATTTAAAAGCACTTATTCTAGCTAGCTCAGCAACATTTATGAGTACATTCCGAGATGTAACTTTTACATTCAAAACGATAATCTATAGGTACTAATACTAATAATAAAGCTGAAGAATTTGTATGTTTGATTGGCCTCTGGAACTACCAGTTGGATTTGAAAAATGTCTTTATATTCTTTTTGCGTTTGATAGCCCAATTTTTAAAGAAGGGTATTTAACACCACGCTACGACTCTTAGGAGCCGTGCAAAAAGAAAAAAGTCAAAAGAACGCAATGTAAAAGCTCGGGTGGGCAATGCGATGCGACGCAGTTAAACTAAACGGCGGGTGAAACCGCGGGGCACAACTAATCTTCAATAAACCCGCCTCGGGCACATTTAACAGAATGGCAAATAAAAACACGACACGAATCCAACTACCAATAACTGTGTGTTGTTTAAAATTCTTCGCCCGTCAGGGATTTGGCACTTGGGCGCGAGTTTCGAATTCATAATACTTTTTATAGCCACCATCTTGATATGGATGAATTTGATGTATCGTTATTCTATCTGCTTTGGCATGTTTAAGGCGGGCGTTCTGTGTTGTTAGAGGAAATTCTGAAAAAGGAGAACAAAGTGTTGTATTTTTTATGCTTTTAAGTACCATAAATCTAACTAACAAGTTACTACAAATATACTTGGATAGTAATACTTAACCTTTTTTTTGAACAAAGCCTTCGCAGTACATTAATTCACACACGCACACACATTCATCTACAAATTACTTTTGTCCATTGTAATACTTTAACTTATTTAAAAAAACAACCAAATAAATACCTGCATACAACTTCCTAAAAATAATTGCCGAGATGTTTTATAATTTATTTCACTTAAAATCATACAGAACACCTCCTACAACCAAAATATTATTCTTTAACCGATACCAAGTTGTGTATTTTAATTCTAGCGACCATATTTTAGTTACATGTAATCTGTACACATTTGAGTGCAGCTAGCTGTCGGCTCGGATTTAATTTAGACAGCATTCGGCCAGCATCGCTGTCATTGGCTCTCTAGCGGATTCACTGGACACATAGAGCCAGTTAATAATGTATATTTTCATAGAAAATAAAACGACATACGAATGTTAATATATTTTGACACGTGCGTCATTGCTATGATACAATCATTTTATTTTTGAAAATCTGTAGTTACCTACTTACATAATCAGCCAATGTTTCCACTGCTGGGGACAGAGGCCTCCTCTTTATGTAAGAGGGAGTGGGCCATAATCTACCACGCGGGCCCAGTGCGAGTTGGTGGATGTCACATGTCTTCGAATTTTTGGTTCCAGTACAACCTTCACCGTTTTGAGAGCAGTGGTGATGAAATAATTTACACAAAGTAACATGACTGCTGGCCCGTGTCCCAGCAGTGGGAACATTAAAGGCTGATTGTGATAGTGAAAGTAACTGCTTGGGTTTGAAGTTTTGAACCCACGGCCTACAACTCATAAGTCGCGGCTATTACCACTGGGTCACCAATGCTCGTGACAGTCAGTCAGTTACATGACATAACAAAATACAAATACTTAAAGATATCTCCTGTCCTGCCTTACTGTAGGTAGTCGGAAAATCTCCTTTACGTAAAGCTAATAACATTTTCAACCCTAAAAAGGAGCAAGTATTTAAGTGCCAGTTTCACACCGAGTTCCTTCTCAAAATCTGTTAAACCGCCATTTCTATGGAAGCTAAGCTAAAGCCCAAAGAATTCAGTACAGAGTGTTGCAATAAGTAGTAACAGTTTTATACACCCTAATAAATGTCGCCTTAGAATACCTACCTTAGTAACCCATTTTCCGAGGTGAACTCTGCAGCGGAACGCGGGAAATGTTTTTACAACATTCTTTTTTTAAATCCGGGATTAGTAAGGAGTCTAAACTTAACTGACTTCTAGGATTGTAACTGATTGGGATTGTGACTGTGCAACGGATGAGACTGGTAAAAATAAATAGGATTACTTCGTTAATTTTATCAGATGACGTGCGAAGGCGGATAGGTAATCTGGGTTACCTACTTGAGTGCGAAAGCCGTATCATCGAACTTAGTTTCATCGAAAATCTTACAACGACATTTCTATACTACAACGCCTTGTTAAATCGACTTCTTGTTACATACATTTTAGTTTTAACAATATTTATATTCTCTTATACGTTTCATTTAGTTTTCTAACAGCTGAACTCATCATCATCTGCCTAGCCGTTTCCCAACTGTATTGGGGTCGGCTTCCAGTCTAACTGCGAGCAGCTAGATTATCAGTATTTAATATTGAGCGACTGCCAATCTGACCTCCACAACTCAATTAGGTACTTTACAATACCCCATGGCTAAGACTGGTTGTCAGAATTTCGGGCTTCTGACGACCCGTAGCGACTTTCAAATATCCAAGATTGCTTAAAGTACTTCCGAGGCACAGAGGGGTCTGGGTATGCAAAGATGGTCACCCATCCACGGACCGATCGCGGCAAACGTCGCTTAACCTGATCGATCGAGCCGTGCTGTTATTACTTAGACACGAGTGCCTCCACCTCCTTCTTTCTAACAGCTAAACTACCCCTTAAAAAAAGAAAAACTACCCTATTGAAATGAATATCACAGCCAACCTCGTAGACCTCGTAGACCCTGCTACGGCGTAGCAGCAACACTCGTCCTTTTTAGCGACCAATCAAACTAACGCCTCACTCGGTTCCAAAACGTCCAATCAAATTAGGAATTAACCTGGAACCTAGGACACTTGGTACACAAATAGAATGTTAGTAGAACTACCAGTACGATGTAACTGGAACAGTGAGACGGACGACTTTAAAAAACATTAGATTTTATCTCGAACAGTTTCGGGTCGTGTTAGCCAGCACGATGTGCCAATGACTTTACATACTCTCTTATCTTTCATCTCTTAACCGACTTGTGAGGTTTCTTATTGCCGTAACCGGAGGAGCAGTGGTGGCCCAGTGTTAACGGGCGCGACTTACGAGTTGTAGGTCGCAGGTTCAAGCCCAGATAGATGCTTTACTTTGTGTAAATTATTTCATCGCTACCAAAACGGTGAAGGAAAGCATCGTGAGGAAACCGGCATGTCCTAGAACCAAAAATTCGAAAACATGTGACATTACCAAGCCGCACTGGGCCCGCGTGGTAGATTACGGCCCACCCCCTTTCACAGACAGCAGGCCTGTGTCTCAGCAATGGGAAGTAAGGAACATTTTAGGCTGATTATGCTGTAGATACAAGGTAGTAAGCGACATTATCAAAAGTTCTGATACTTATTCAAATTAAGTGTTTCATATTATTATTCGTATTTGTATTACCAAATTAAAGGTTTACGACGTTTTTATGTACTTTTTGCGCGTTTCATATTACAGGGTAAATAAAGTTATTCTTTATATTTTTATTGTGCCACTTAATTTTTGGAAGTAAGTACCTACTTAGGTAATTAATAAGTACTTAACTTGGGCGTGAAGGTTTAAATACGACGTTTTTTTTTATTTAAAAGTTTTTTGGGTTTGAAGTTTAGTTTAAAGTTTTTTCATTACTTATGTGGTTATTCTGAAACTGGTTGCTGGCAATAGAGACGTCCTCTGTTACATGGGACTTAAATATATCTAGCGAAATGTGAGTGTACATACTATGAATGGATACACATACAAACTTTGAATACCATAACATCTTTACCAGGATCATAAATCTAATATTTATGTTCGATAATCCCTACTAAAAATTAATTTAAAAAAAAACACCAAAACGTGTTCCCTTAATGGACAAAATATAATAATCAAGTTTCCTTACTATCATATCGGTATCAAAGAGGTTTTTTTTTTATAACATAACGATGATCTTCCGTACAGCCAAGGTCAATGATTTGTTCATGCAAATCACTCGCCAGAGAATAAACAGACATAAAGTATGACAATATTTCAACACGGATTATGTATCGCTAAACGACGAATTTTATGGTTTTTATCCGAATATAAAACTACGTTAACTGGCGCCATGTAACAGAAATAAATGTTAGTACATTTTAAAAAATTACATTATTATTTTCTAATATGAGTATGAGTGTTTGAAACGTGTTTCAAATTAGCGACATTAAAATAGTAGGTAGCTTATTTGAGTAAAAATAAACTCAATTTCTCTATTGTTTATTCATCAACCTTCCAGTGCCAAACTTACCTAAACTAAAATATCAAACAATAGCAAATAAATTATGTAGATAGGTACCTACAGCATTGAACTGAAGCTCCACATTATTTAGCGATAGGTCAATAACGAGGTACTTAACACGTCATCGCAGAAGGTAATAATTTGGTTTTTATTAGGATTCCTGCAGACTGTGTTTACTCAAGTGTATATGTCGCAGCCAACTGGTTAAATTAGCCGTTCAGTTAACTGCCTAGCCTTTCAACTAAACGGCGGCCGTTCAACTAACGGCCTGAATGATAATCAATTACAGTTTAGGTTGGAAGTCTGTAACCAATCACGCGCGAGCCGAATTGGTTGCAGTAATTAAGGCATTGCACCCCGACCAAGTGGGTTAGGTTAGGTTAGAACTGTGATCAACCGCGTTCGAGCCGAGGGAGGAAGCGAGGCAGCACTACTTCTAAAGGCCAGGCTGTTAACTGAACGGCTAATTTAACCAGTTGGCTGCGACATATACATAACACCCACTGACCTTGAAACGACCGAATTTTATGTTCCGTACAACAAAAAGCCAACGTGTTAATTGAACACTTGATTTATATCGCGAAATATATTAAAAGTGTAGTAATTTAGGATGAAAGGCATATTTATATTATAACCCCGTTCACTGTAAACATACAATTAAGTACACTTTTTATTGGCGTGCGAATGTTTTCATGTGCTGCAAAAAGTGTGGCGAACGCAATCAATCCTTTCGTTACAGAAGGCGCTTAGTAACATTATTATAACTCATGAGAATTGGCATCTGAACGAAGGAATAATATAAGCGTTTTCCATAAAAAAATCGCTCGTTGTTGTTCACATTGTCTGTTTAGGCAGTAGGTATCGTTCTCAATACGTACAGACTACAGGCGGCCTCTTTCGCCCTGATCACTCAAATGTCTGGTCGCAATTAGGGCTGCCATCCGCTCCATCGCACGGACATCGTCCTAGTTTTTAGCACGACGAGGTGAACGTTCGGTGAATATCCGAAAATATCCGTTCGGCAAATTCGCCCGACTCCATAAACCGTATCGAAGTCTCTGAACAGCTAATAGTTTTAGTGTAAACGGTATCGATATGAACAGGAAAATGTTTACTGAAACCGCAATGAAATAGCAGTTTAGGTTCTTTATTATGTCGATAGGTATATCCGAATGGTTTAAATTAAATTATGTATTTTTTTGGAAAACCCACACTTGTTGCGGTTTTGGATAAACAATATTCTTACATTCATAGTAGGTAGGTACCTATAGGTACTTACCTATTATAAATTTTTATTCATTTCTATTGAGTATTTGCAAAGCGAAACGTATAAAGCGTCAAGTAGGTCCCTCGCTCCTAAAAACCATGTCACAACTTATTTAACATTTTCTTGTGTTAACTTCTGTGTACCTTAGGTAGGTATGGTCTTTTCCATTGCCCATATCCCTATACAAACTAGTAACATTTACTTACATACATATTTCCTAATTCAAGTCCACCATGACAAACACATTCACAAAGTGTGCTATGCTCCAAAAGCATAATTCATTTGTAGACATAGTCCTGGTGACCCTAAGCATGGGATGTAGAGCGTTTCGCCGGCGCCCCGGGGTGCTCATCTTGCGCACAGGCGCGACTAGCCGACTGCCCGCTGTTGACAAGCCCATTGTCAATACTGTGCCTACACCACCCACTACCCGGTTCCATTCAAGACATCGACACACTTCCCTTTTTAGGCTATTATATTTAGAACGGGGCGTAGACAACACTCCTTATTCTAAGATTTTATGGTAATGTTATACTCCGACGATCTAGTCTTTTCTTTGTTCAGTCTTTATCGTTGAAACATTTTCGCTTTTTGATTTATGTATCTAGCTCATGAATATTGGATTTCGAATGATATTATTTTAACTTAACTGAATGCTAAATTGGCTCTATTTGAAATTCGATACGTAAAGCTATTTTTCGCGTTTAAATCATAGTTTAGTTTTGATTTACCGAACCAAAGCAAAAATTCCCATGAGAAACCACTTGTTGGTGCGAAACGCTCATTTTCAATGAAGTATGCTCGATGGACGTTTGAATCAAATTTATGATTCTTATGAACATTTATGGTGTGTAAAACTTTAATCACTTCTCTGACCATACTATGAAAATAAAATTGAAAACCGCGTAGTTAAGTGCCTTTGAGGAGTATGTATGACAGCATTTCAAATGGACGTTAATTTCTGTCAAAGCTCGATTGATGGCTGGAGATAGGCGGTTACAGTGCAGATGTCAAACGTTACTTAGCTGTAATTATGTCAGTGTCGCCGTTCCGTTGCGCCGTCGCCGTCGATAAAAGCGTTCCGTGATCGTACTCGTCAGTCTTCGCTAATTGTCTGATTGGATCCGGATATTGTTATTGATTAAACATTACACTGGCTTTTAGAGTCTAACTAACATACTTCGGGACTATCTGCCTTTTACATCATTTGCATATTGAATGGCTACGAGTATGTATCCGAAACTAGCGTCTTCTTCTCCATTCAAGGCTCTGGCTTTGCTGTTGGCCTGCATCATCCCACTTCTGGGCAAAAGCCTCTCCCCATGACTTCCAGCTCTTTCGATCCAGGGTTAAAGTCGACCACCGGTCGTTTGTTTTCTCCAGCTCGTCCCGCCATTTTTTACGGGGTTTGCCGCGACGCCTTCTGGCTGTGTCAGGGCTCCACGTAGTGGTTATTTTGGCATGCATTTTTTTGGCAGACAGCTATTGGACTTTAATTCTTAATAATTTTCAGACTATTGAAACTTAGATTTGTTAGTCATCAGCCTAATATCTTCAAAAGAAAATTATCTTATCATTAAAATGCCATATAAGTAATCTCACATTTACTTATTATCTTTGATAATATAAGTTTTGTATAATAATATCCATTGTTAAACCTCCACATACATTAGTGCGGTGTCGGATAATTCGGATACAAGTCTTTTGTTCGTGACAAAACCTGGCAAAGCGGCTGATAGTGATGTAGGTGGCTACAGTTATAAAACCATTAACTATGTACAGTGTTTACTGCACGATAATAACCACTCGATGAATCGCTCCGTGCATCGGAGGGGGCCAACCCTACCCGTTCAAGGTCGCAGGGGTGAGCACAGCGTATACAATTTGTTTTATTTATGTACACTACGCTTTACGATGCGCGCCTCTTATATTTGTACGCTCTGTTCCTTTCTGAATAAATAAACGTTTTAGTGACAGTGTTACACACTATTCGTGTGTTTTTTTAGTAAATTGGCTTTCGATTGAATTTGCTTTTGTTAGGAATTATTGATTTTATGGCCTCATAAAAGTTTTGCTGAAATGCGTCATTTGTATGTCAAGTTATATAACTGGGTATAAACTATAAAACTTTTAATTGAGTATTAGCCGTAAAAACGTAGGCTAGGCACAGGTACATACGTGTTTGAATTTGTTTTAATTAAAAACAAAGTAGGTAGACTTTTCAACCTTTTTACATTCACTCTGTTAGTACATACCTACCTACCTAATAATTTTGTTATATTATAACGTAGGTGCTGTAACGTTGACAAATACGTATTACCCATGCAATACAAAATGAATGAAATGTTAATCAAATATAATAAATACACTACAGTTTTTCTACAACACAGCACGTATATTATTTATCTGGAACTGATAAATGCAAATTAACACTTCGACCGTCGCGCGCCGCCGCCGCCGCGCCCGCCGCCGCCGCCGCGCCCGCCGCCCGCAATGAAGTCGGCGTAGTATCCAAGTTAATGCTGCCTCCGACGGTTATAGTGTACGAGGCAATACGACGCATATCGAAATAGGTACGAGCCACACTAGGATAGGAACGTTTCGCTTCACCGAACGACTTTTATTAACGTTTCCCGCGAAATGCCATCATCTGAATTGTTTTTACTGCAGCGGCAGCGCCGATTTGTAAATATGACATCTGGATGTGTGTGAGCACGCGTGTAAGTTTTATTATTGGTTAAGTATTTATTATGTTTTGTATTTATAACCCAAACAATAGACCTTGATAGAAATACAAGTTGTTTTGACTTGTTTGTAAGCTTAGCTGACGTCTATGAAGTTATTGTGTCAGTTTGGTTGATTTTTTGTTACGATAGGTATCAATTTGGAGCTGATATTTACGTTAATTATTTACTGGTTTTATGTGAATAAATACAATACTTGAACATAATGACTAGCTGTGTTGAGCTGAGTTTTAAAACTCTACCTCGGCACCTCCTTGAAATCGAATCCAGTTAAAAGCAAGAGTCTGATACTGTTTCACATGCGGCATGTTTTCTGGAAAATATAAATTCCTTGTGCGATATCCTGTAAAAGTGCACTAAACTGCATAATATAATATTCAAATGTAGAAAAAAAGGGATATTTTCTGTTAAGGAAACAGCAACATCTAACAGAACATAACACAACAGAGCAATGACATACAAAAGAACCGAGAAAGCAGTAGAATCCCGCCAAAAGACTACCGAGGAAGCTCGACCTGAACCAACCTGGCGACGAGGTCGTTAAACGATGCCCCATCCATAGACAATAATTTACCTATCTCTCCACTAGTCCAATGCTTACTCTAGGATGCATAGGTATATCCGGTAGGCTCTGAAATCTTTCCCTATCCTACGGGCACGTCTTAACTACCATTACCGCGCCCCCCGGTCTATTCCTTGATATGCAATGGTCGCTGTAGCACCATGAACATGAGGCTACAGGAGCTAGCGCGAGTCATGGGGTTCATTTGATTAATCGAGTCTGGTTTAACCACGCTGGGATCGGTGCAATTCATTCGTAGCAAAAAGGGTTTTTTTCTGTTAGAAAATTCTAAAAAAAAAATTGTGCACAATTTTTTTAACCGTACATTTTGTCCAATTTTTTTTTCTCATTGAGACGCTCCTACGTCGTGTCTAGTAATTTGGCGAAGACTAAATATAGACTAATATATTAATAGTTCTGCCTACGAAGTTTATTTAACAAACTCTTCAATCAGAAAGTACAGGAAAGACCTAGGTACAAACAGTGATGCGAGGGTAACGCACGCGAGAACGACAAAAAGTCGCGATAAAAAAAACAACGCGCCGGAGTCGTGTCTAACCAATCCGAGGGCGTTGACCTCGCGAATCCGCGTACCTACACACTTTTTGCTATTCCACGTTTGGATACACACTCGTGCGTCAACCGTATAACTTTATACAATGAACTCCATTATATTATGCGCTTTATTCTATAAATAGACATTCAATTTTCGTCTTATAACTTAGCCACGATTATTCAATTGAAACTTAGCAAACAACACGTTCTTGTTAATCAGCCGGATGTGTGAAAAATTTTAAATCCTAATTGTCATGTCGTAAAATGAAAAATTCGGCGCGAAAATGTTAGGGAGAATTTTTTTTTATTTGTCTGTCTTCGTGTAATTACTAGGTATGTTATTTATGATACATAAATAACACGGGCGTGAAATACTTACGTAAATAATTTGAATAAAATATAGCGTTCTTAAAACTTCAGTCGTAGAAAACACGGATTAAACGGATTAATAACAAACATGAACTGGCAACACTGTTATTGTAATTGGTGTTTTTCACTATTCTGAATCATTGTACGATTGCCACACAATTCGCTGCGGTCGTTCACATTGCAGCTTGACCCCAACCGACTAAAATCCCATTGAAATAACCGTGATTATAGGGTACTGGGTACTTCCAATATTTTTTATTAAGTAAGACAGTTTGATGATAGATAGTTAAACACCATTTATTTATTTGGTACACACAAAATACAGCACAAAATACCTACAAAAGCACGATTAAATGAAAACAAATTACTAGAATATTAAGAAAATGTCTACAAAGTGTCAATATACTAAAAAAAAATCACTGACTAATTTATACTGTATTTCAGTTTGATTTAATATATTAAGGTACCCACTAACAGTTACTATGTAGATATGTATGTCGTTGTGTTCCAATCTAAAATTCTAAATCCATTTATTTTATTTCCTTTCTATAAGCTGGCCGTCTTTACTCTTTACATCGTAGTTGTGCAATGAGGGGAGGATGCAGAGGAGACTAGTCTGATTCATAATTCTACCAAAGATTAGGTGGAGCAATGGACCATTTACTTTTAAATACCCACTTATTACGTACTAGCTGTGGCCCGCGACTTCGTCTGCGATCAAGACAAAAGACACGTGGCGCCATCTATTATCATAATAACGTTATTGTTGTTTTTCCTCGGGAACAGCACTTTTATGGAATGAAAGGTACCCTATGTCCGTTTCTGAACACCTAACAACGTAGGTATATGCAAAATTTCAGGATGATCGGTTCAGTGGTTTAGGCGTGAAAGATAACAAACAAACTTAGTTTCGCATTTATAATATTATAGTTAGGATTAAGAATCTACATAAGTTCGAATTTATACATTAAGCATAGTTATTTGAATTATGTAGCGTATCTGTTAAATAATCCTGATAATATAAAAATGAAAAACGCAATAAACGTTCCGCTTTTCCCATTAAAAGCCTACGCCAAACCAAACTGTAAAGTTATCACTAGCAAAAACTTTCTAAAAGTAAAACTAATAAAACGCGACACATTAGTCGATTTTTTTAAGAAGGACTACCAAACTTATTTTTCATATTATCTTATTCAAATATTTTATAACATTACCTACTAAATAACAGTTATTTCACAAACACGACGCCCAAACTGGTGCGATAAATAATATGAATATCATTCATTGATACGTTTTCCTAACTGGTTTCATTTATTGTTTACAATATTGATTCCTAGTGCGGGCAATCACTTGATGACGCTATTATGTTGACTTTTGTACGAGGTAATTGGTTTTTTCTAACGATTGCCCTCGCTCTATAGAAACGTTATTCCCACGGGCCGTCAACCGAAACTATCTAACGCCCGCAGCAATTATCCAAAATCCTTAATGGAAATATTTTAATTCAGTTCTGTATATCAACAAAACGTTGAATGAACAGCCAATTAAAATGCTTATTGCATTTAATTCAATTATCTCTGGTGCTGAGTGGTGCTTATCGATATTGGCGCTTTATTTGGCAAATCACTTCCGCATAGGCCGCATACAAAGGTGATAAAATATTCAAATGCGAAAAAACTGGATTTACGTAACCAAAAGCTTGCCCGCCATTTACAGCACTCAGTTTTTTTACATAATAGATCTACTGCACCGGAACGGAACGTTGGCGATACCTAGATTGTTTTCATTTCACGGTCGATCTCACTAGTGTGAATAAACTCCGCGGCACGGTTCTAAATTCAAATCATATCGAATGACCAATTCAAAATTCGAATAGCGCTCGGCATTTTCTGTGGGCCAGTTTTAAATTTTATTGATATCGATTTGAGAGTAGTTACGGTCATCCACAGTGCTATTATTTATTTTAGGTTTATTATAAAGGAATGTGTCCGGTCGGGCACGCAAAGCTATTATTTCCAACGATAAGTTCATTTGAAAACCTTTTACGACTGCTTCTGCGAGTTTTTTTTTATGATTATCTTCGTTTTAACAAGTAAACGTAGAATAACAGCACTCCTCGCCTTTTGATAAGTTAATAAAAAATCCATAAAGTATAAACTCATTGAGTAAAAATGGAACGTTTCGGAGCAAAAAAAAAAATGAAGATCAACTTTCTTAGATGCTAAAACCCACATAACATCTCAAACAGTTTCTCGTGTGTACAGTACACAAAGAACAACAAGCAGACTACTTAGTCATCGCATCTAAAAAACAACTTGCATAATTTGCGTCTATTACGTTTATTTAAAGTGTGCGTTCCACGCAAGCGTCAATTATACAATAAGATCGTAGCATTGCCACGGTGGCATCATCCATCAACCTCGGTGGTCCCCACATTACGCTACTGCCGACTGCGCAACCGTTACAAATTCGCGTTTGAAGAATTATGCCTCTATCCGAGATCCGAGGAGCCCGAGCTGAGTCGGGATCATTTTCTAAAACGTCGGTTGTGAGTACGCGATCATATATACCGCTACCGTTCGTTCGGTTAATCTTGTTCATTCAATCGCTCGTAGATTACATCGTACGTTTGGCTTATTAATCTGTCTGAAAGTTCGAATCAGGGGTTTCGAAGACTTTATTTACGATGCGGGGATTCTGTCGGATATTATTTCTTCCAGAAATCATTTTATGAAACCCAATATCTCCGATAACAGGGATTAATGTAAAAACTTATACGTAAACAAGAAACCCAAACTGTGTTTTGGGGAAAATTTAATATATGTCGCAGCCAACTGGTTAAATTAGCCGTTTAGTTAACCGCCTGGCCTGGCCTTTAGAAATGTGCTCGCCTGGCTTCGCTCTCTCGGTTCGCACGCGGTTGATCACAGTTCTAACCTCATCCATTTTGGTCGGGGTGCCCTGGCTTAGTTACTGCGACCAATTCGGCTCGCGCGTGATTGGTTACAGACTTCCAACCTTAACTGTAATTGAATATCATTCAGGCCGTTAGTTGAACGGCCGCCGTTTAGTTAAAAGGCAAGGCGGTTAACTGAACGGCTAATTTAACCAGTTGGCTGCGACATTGTCGCAGCTATACTAAATATACATATATATATAATATATCTATATATAATACTGGTATTCAGCTGCATCCGGTTAGACTGGAAGCCGACCCCAACATAGTTGGGAAAAGGCTAGGCAGATGATGATGATGATGATATAATATATCTATACTATACTGTATACTATATGTATTATAGTATACAAATAAATAAAATTGAAGTGTCTGTATGTATTGTCATTATAACAGCTTTTTACTAAATGCATATGAAAGTATACGGTACCTATTTAAAAACAAAAAAAAAACAAATTTTAATATTTTTGTTTATCTGTCTGTCTGTATGCTCTAGCTAATCTCCGAAACGGCTGGACCGATTTTGATGAAATTTGGTATGGGGATACTGAACCCTGTGAAAGGACATAATTATGCTACTTTTTATCGGCATACCATGCGGGCGAAGCCGCGGGCAGAAGCTACTCTCTTAATAAATTATCTTTGACGAACCAAAATAGGTTCACTTTCGAAATTTATACTGAAGAACGTATTAGTGAAGATTTACCTAAACTGTGCAGCTGTTTTGCATGCGTTTGGTGGTTCTTTGATCATCGACAGTGAAATACTTCAGATGCTGTAGATAGTGTGCTGAACGTTAACTTTGTTTAGTGTTTCAAGGATAAAGCAACAATTTGAGGAATCTTCGGTAAGTTAACGCATTAATTTAGTGTATGAAGACGTTAAATTCATTAGCTGCAAGTAAAATTAAACAGCGGGATAGTTGCGGAACACACTAAGTATCAGTGGCAATGGTTTTTATTTTGACAGTTCTTCAACATTCATTGCGTTATTTACGTTGAGAGATTTTTTTTCGAAAATAAGAAGCAATGGATTGGCAATATCCTTCAAAATTATTCAGATCGTGAATGATAGTGTGTTACGCAATTAATATTAGGGTGCTGGTCAGGAGTATCTTCATATCATTTACTATAAATAAACGTAAGGAACAAGTAAGCTAAGAACTTAGCGATAGATCTAACTAAATAGAACAGTGCGTGACTAGATTTAAATGTTATGATTTATCTTGGCCAACCCGGGCTTTTCGGCTTGCAAGAAGGTAAAGGTACCTTCCGCAGATTTAGTGTAAGAAGCCAAGCATAAGAAACCATAATCAGCTTCCGTGCACGCATGATTTTCTTTTTGCGCTGCGTTTTCGTACAATAAGTAAAGGAGTATTCTATTTAAATACATACATCATAACATGGCAGATTTTTTCTCGAGATCTCGTAAATATTTACCTTACATTAACCCTACATTCATTTATAAGCGCTGTATTGTCACTTCGGTTGTATAATTTAGGCGGAGGGGACAGCCTGTCAAGTCCTGTCTTCATGGCCTGGGGCTATATTAAATGAAAGCAATCAATTCTATCACACATTGCATTTACAAACTGAATAACATTGAAAAATCCTTGGTAACGATATATTTAGAGACAGCTGTTTAGGTGTTATTCTTATGTTTATGTAGAAAGATGACGCAAGAGGCACGCAAGTTGCTTCAATTAATCCAAAGAAGTATGTCTATTGTACATAAAGGTATATATAGCCTGTGGCTTAGCAATGTGCGAACTAACAGATTTTCTTACACAAACCAGTTTTAGAAAAGGAAAATACAACAGTAAATATACTGTGACTACCTATAATAAATTCTAGCTCTGTTTACAACTTTATTACAATAACCCACAAATAAACCTACCAATCAAACCATGACTGTACCAAGCTATTTTAAAACAAAGTGTACAATATTGTGTATAAAACATATTAAAAGTAGGTACCTCCAACTCGAAGCACAGCTAAGATTGGCTAGAAAAATATTAATGATAGAATCCGCTAGAGGTTAAATGGAGGCTTTAAAATAGTATTGTACATTCTATGCCAGCTTTGCGCAAACATGTTTGTTTCCAGGGTCGGCAAAGTTTAGAATTTAACTGACTTCTCCGAGTTTGGAAACATCTTATAAATAGCAACAGGGGAGTGGAAATGAACAATGCTCCCTCGTTTATATACGAAACCTGTTGATGAAATTGTACAAGAAAAGCGCCTTTTACTGTTTTAATTTTAGCGATCTCCCGCAAAAGTACCTTTTTTGTTTCATAATAATGATTTCACAAAGAGTTTTTGTGTCACAATCACGACACCAAAATAAAAAATTATGTTTATTTCAAATAACTTTATTTGAGACCATATCCATTACTTACTTATCCATATTTGTGTGACTAAGTAAGGGCGAATTCCACCAAAATTTTATACCTAGAATAAGTCTTATCCTGAGAACGAATTTTGAATTTTTTACAGTTTTTCCATACTAGAACTGTTAGACGTCAGTTTTTTTTTTCACAGATAAAAGACATCTAGACTTTAAAATCAGCCCTAAGTAGGTACTAGATAAGACTGATCGTTTCTTGTTTAGACCCCAATCTTTCTCCTCTCCACAAACCCCTTCTAACAGAACCATGAATAGTATATTCAAGTATCTTATTGCTGCAACAAGCTTAATCTTAAAATCGTCTGTCGTAATACCTACTAGGCGTACTAGGTTGCTAATCGCTTGCAAGTGTCGGCCGTCGCCGTCGTCCGCCGCTTTTTGTGGTGCAGTGTGCGGCGGGTCTAATTGGCCGCTCTGTCGCTAATTGAACGGTTAGCCGGTACCGGTCCGGCGGTGTTTGTTAAACGATTAAGCGGCTTATTAAATGTGATTTGCGGATTTGAGCTCTTTTTTTTCGTTTGGCTGTGATTGGTTTCCTTTTTCTTTGCTTGAACTGGGTGAAATAAGAGTGCTGGGGATCATAGATGAATTTGAGAAGATCGATGACCATGATACCTAATATCAAGATTTTTCTGAAAGTGTCTCTTTCTCTCTCTCTCTCTCTCTAGACTTATCCCATTTCATTCGGGGTCTAGTCTCGTCATTCATCGCCTGACGTATCTGTTCTGGGTCGTCGAGACCAGTGTTTGAGACATGAGCTTTCTTCCGGTCGTTGTTGATAAGGAATCCAAGTTAGGGCTGCTAGCTGTTCTACCAAATATATGGTGATTGCCTTAAAACTTCGACAGCCTGTCTGCTTGCTTGGCCCCATTAACCACTTTAGAAAAGCATATTATTCAAAATAAGAATTCGTATTTCAAAAACGGCAGCATCACAAGATTTCGAGCGTAGTCCTGACTCCTGTAACATTACAATGAAACCGGTAGATAAATAAAATAAGTACCTACAAAAAGTTGTTTCAGAAATAGAGCCCCTTATAGAATTGCAGCTGCCCTCATACCGGCTCAAGGCAAACCGCCCGCTTCTTTTAGGCCCCGTTTTGCAACGTAAATTGTTTTTTTTTTTACCAATGAGACTAGAGCTTACAATGGCACGGATAAGTTTTAAATGCCTTCTTAGTATAAGGACTGTAATGGAAGTCGGTTTTAATTAATTTATAAACGCAGGCCGACGACAAAATTGGTGTTATAGCTCTATTATTATTTATGCAGTAATTTATTGGAAACATGTGTTTCTATTTTGCAATGATTTGTTGAACGTCATTTCAATTTGTTTTATTGTGTCATAAACTTCTATCAAATTGACTCATTGCTACATCATTGACCACAAACACAAATAAAAAAACATATTTAAATTTAGAAAATAAAATAAGTAGTAAAAGCTGACACGTTTTCATTGATCCTAGTGAGATTCTAGATCAGCATCAGCACTCAGTACTAGTCCGACAGAATTAAGTTAAAATATGTTCACTTATTCGCATTTTTCTGTCTGGTTTTATTCCTTTGAACGCACCTGCCTACGACTTTGATATCTCCGTCCTTATCTCCCATATTATTTCCAGCATAGGGCTCTCTCTCTCTCTATAATATCACATGTTTGTTTTATCGCCATTATTACTGGTGTGATTGTGATCTGAATGAATTAATGAACACTCCGACGTTGTTTTACGATATTGTAAGATTTTTTTAATGAACATACGTTATTTTTTTTTGAACTTATGAGAGGATTATCATGTAATAGAAAAGGTTTATTGAATTATAACAGAAAGTATGGTTGATTTAATTGAAATTAATTAATTTGCAAATACAGTCGAACTAACTGCATCATAACCACTGAGCAGATAATTCGTTAAAAATTGTTAAAACAAAACAGTTTTCTTACTATTACCGTGTATTAAAAGAACATAATTATTTTGATGCATATTGCATATTTTGAATATTCTGGATGGGGTGGTCTTTTGATTAGGTATTACTCGTAGGTACTGTTATAAAATTCATTCAAGTAATTAATTTATAAACTAGGAGTTCATAGATTTTGCCTACAGTTTGAGTTGCTTTAAGAAATTACGTTGAAAAACTCTATTTCCAACGATCTAACAATATCAAATAATAATACAATAATCTTGTAAAGCTAATTTGTAAAAAAAAAGATCGTGCCTGCAAGGCCCGGACTACAGTTCGAGAGGCGGTACGGTTGGAGTGGTGTACTCCAAGTAGGGCCGCCTCCCCGCCCTCGTATCAGCCGACCACAAAGTTCGCAATAACTATAACGGTACGACTGCACACTAGCGCCGCGCGGAATTTGCCGGAACTATGTTGAGTGATGTAAAATGGTTTTACTCAGTTTCTTGTGTTATTTTTACGCGGTAATAAAATTAATATTTTAACGCAAATAAACTACTTCCACACATTCAATAATTAATTCCACAATTAAGGTAGGTACCTACTTATAGTATAATTTCTAACACAACTTCAGAGGGGCAATTCTGCATGTCGATTCTGTAAAAATCTCACCGTGAAAACTTACGTGGAGTGAGCTGTCATTCCATCGGATGCTATAGGGATTGACACTAATGGCAGCTCACTTCACCTAAGTTTTCACGGTGAGATGGTTACAGAATCGCACTGCTGGTAATGATAAGAACGTTCACAGTCGGATCTCAGTCTCAATCTGTCAAAAATACCTCTAATTTCCCTACATTTTGACAAGTTTTTGACATTTGTTTGTCGCCGAGTTAAGACTGTGACTAGATTTTGAACATTTTAAATTACTTACTAGAATAAAATTGGCAATGAGATGTTGCACAAACTTTTTTTTTAACATGTTAAGCAGGTACCTAATTCCCAACCCAAATTAAAAATGATTTGCATCAAAAACATTCTAAGCAACCGCCCATAAAACGTTTTGAAGCTAAAATTACACATTTGCGTAATCGGAAGTGGTGGTGCACACTATCTACAAATGTGGTGTGAAGTCGTGCCGTCGGATGGTGTTCACGGGACGCTAGAAGACCACATCCGACAGATGGACGATACGCGGCCATGATAAAACTGTTTCAAGTTTTTACTTTGTTTATATTATACATTAGTAGGTTACGTACATAATTATAACGGAGATCACCGGTCGAAAGAAAAACCACCTTTAGGTGGTTCTTCTGACTCATTTCCTTTTATTCAATACAAAAATAATTATTTATTCAATAACAATTTACATTGTGTACTTCTAATGGCAATATTCCGTGGTCTTTAAAAAAACCTCAATCGTTGAGAACTGCAAATTCGAGAGATTTCTTATTTCCATCTTCAGAAGATTCGTAAACCTTCCTAATTGTGTTCATAAGCGGTGGTTGAATCGTCGAAAAATTACGTCCCTAAGCTTTTTTCATCGTTATTTTTGGTCCATTATCGTCAAATTAGGTTAAACGTACCTACCTAAACTACCTACCAAGCTAAAAACAAAAAAAAATTGCCAACAAGAACCCACATCTTCATAAAGCGGACTAGTGAACCACAGAGTGAACGAAAGAACGTAAAAACCGAAAACCATTTATCTAACTAACGCATCACGGCATCATCCACCGATGCTTCGTTTGAACGATAGGTAACTCACTTAACCCGCTTACGTTTTCGTCCAAAAATATATCGTAGAACGACGATTTCCATTGACTTCTGATCGAAAGCTCGTTTGACTAGCCGCCACAGCCCACAACTTCTGGTAGAAGTTTCTATGCTCATTTTTATAGGCTCAGGCTGACGTTTTGAAACCCTTAAGTTCTTTTCAATGTACTTCTACACCCGCTCTCATATTTTGGCCATTTTCTATCCATTTTCTATTAAATCATGCATTTAATTTACTAACTTACATCGAAATGATCAGTGTATTAAATTTATATTTCTCGTTGTTACAGGATATTATCAGCCCGCAGGACCGCTAATCAAAGAGACGAGCGCAGACGCAGAGCGCGCGCTCGCCAGGTACCACCCACATTACCACGCGCCACATCCACCGGTAAGCACCACATATAAAAAAAAATTACACTTGTTCACCCCCATACCATTGGTCCCAGAATTAGTATCTAGGGGACCCCACAAAAAAAATTAGAAGCATACTTAAATAAGAAAGCAGAGCAGTGGTAGCCCAATGGCAACATACCCGAGTTAAATGTTGTAGGTTCTGGGTTAGAACCCAGCCAGCCAGTTTATTTTCTGCCTCTTAAAACGATAAAGGAAAAAATCCTAAGGAAATTAATGTTCAAGAACCAAAATTTCCGAGAAATGGTGACAACCACTTATCTGCACTGGGCCTTCGTATGTTAGTATATAATGAGAAAGCACACAACGATTCTTCCGATGAAACTCAATCCGCATATAAGTCGGTCCTTGACATAACAATGTCGATTGTCGAGCCTATAACCCAAGCGGCTTTGTGTAATGGCTTAAGTAACACAGCAATCGGCCATAATATATCTTTGGTGTTTGGTCGCACTCGGCGTTAAACTAACGATTTAGTAATCTATGGTTAAACACAGGGATAAATTAAACAGAGTCTCAAATCTGTAAAAGGTTTTGAGCTATTGTAGGTAAAGTCATTTTCTAACAACAGATTTTGGACGGCAGTTTGACCAATGACAATAAATCACAAAATCCGAGGCATCTGTGTTTTTAACACACTTTTCTTTATTTCCCAGGTATTGCAACAATATGGACCGCCTTATTACCCGGACCTCTGTTATGGCCGCTACTACAGGCCTCCGGGATCTTACCACATGCCACCACCACAGCCGGAAGCGCAGGTACCTACAAATTATTGAATACAAATAAAAAACAGTATACAGGGTAGCACTAGCAGGCGCAAACTGTAATCAATTAATCACGAATTGAATTCAGCACATGATTCTGAACCCTCTAGATAGACCACAAAAAACCCACCCTTTTAATAACCGACGAAAAATTTCAACGCTGGGGGTTTCAGGATTATGTACTGAATTCATGGTAACAGGTTGCGTGTCGATGTATCCGACATCCGTAAAAAAAAAATATGAAAAAAAAGAAAAGCCTTGGCTCAACACTTTAAAAGGACAAACAGCCACACAAAACAAACCTGTTAATTCACTCTTAGTTCATCATATTTTTTATGATCATCTTGATAATATTATCTATTGTTGACGACCTCTACTTAGTACTAATTTAAACTTGCTTGTTTTCAGATGGTTGGTGTCGGTAGTGAACCGTACCCACCACCACAGTATTATGGTACTCCGCCATGTTACCAACATTCACCTCAAAGGATACCATACGTAGGTGAGTAACAGCGCCCTTTTTAAAAATTCCTCATAGGTCGAAGCACTTGCAAAGCTAGTGCGAAATTTACCACGTAGATCTTGCCAAAAGTTGACGTCAACAACAATATAATAAGTAACAATAGACGTCCTGACCTGTGCTCGTCGGGTGTACATGTCGCTATAATCCTTCTAATATTTGCTAAGACAATCCCCTCAATGATTAATTAATTAAAATCTCACGTCACGATCATGCAAGATGCTTAATGTATCTACCTTTTGTTACAGAATATCGCGGATGCCCGTGCCCATTAAACGCGTGTCCAAAAAACGTGCTTATTGGGCCCGCTACTGGTAAAGCCCCAACCGGTGGTGGCCCAGCAGACGTTCCCCCTGCCCTCGCGCCGCCCGGGGCCGCCTTCCGACCGAAGGTGCGGGCGTGCGCCGTCGACGCTGCCGCAGACACACATGGCAGCGGCAAGGTATGGTTTAGTCTATCTACTTCAATACACTCACACGAACATTTTATATATTTGCCTTTGCCATATCAAAACAACAAAAGCTTAAATAGGTAATAAAATCATACAGGGTTATTAACGCTCGACACCTTTGTTACAGGATCCGCCATTAGAGCTGGAACCACCAGCTGCAGCGGATGCTCCACATCCTTGTGCTATGCCCGCTATGGGCGGCGTCTCACCTAAACGTGAGATCTACGATGTCCGGGATAAGTTACGAATCGCCAGTGAAAACCCCGGCTCATCTGAAGCTCTCGGGCCACCATCGCCGGCGCGCGGCTCGGCCGGCGCGTGCGCGCCGCAGCCGCCGCCCGTGGCCCCGCGCCGCGCTCGCTTGGGCAAGGCCATGGCGCGGCGCTCCCTCGCAGGCGACGACACCGGCCTGCTGCTGTCCACGCCACAACCTCCACTTCTAGCACACCACAGCGACGCCGATGACGACGTCCTCGCTATTTCACCTCCGATCTGTGCTCCAATTGATCTATCTTCGTCAGACGAAAGATCGACCCCCCTAGTCGATGTCAAAAAGGAAAATGAAGGACCGACATATAACGCAGCAAGAAAACCAGACGCGCAGGCTCTTAGAGAACATAATAGTACTACTGTTATGGAGGCTAGCGTTGTCACTGACGCGGCTAAAGCAGTAAAGCGGAGGTATTCGAAGCCCAAACTAGAGATCGATATGAAAGATACTCAACTTGAGGAAGCTTGCAAGACGAATGGAATTGGTGAACATGTCAAACTCGTAAAGCGGAGAAAGGTTTCCGGTGATCAGACCGATATACAAAGGATAGAAACTGTCACGAAGGAGCCGAAGAAAAAACAAACCCAACCTAAAAGAACGCCTAAATCACCGACAGGTGAAAAGAGGAGCGCAAAAAGGAAATCGGAGTGCACAGCGGGTGGTCCTAAACCAAAAAAGATGCTACTCGATAAACCTGCTGAAGAGGATGCCAGGCTTAAAAATGTCGCTGCAGTGGCAGATGAACTGATACCCACAAAACCAAAAAATAAAAGTGCCCTACTTCTCGACAATCTCATAAGAAAAAATAGCATCGACAGGCCTGATGCAAAGGGCTTGGATGCTGATCTAAATCCTGCTGAACTATTTCTTTCTCCCACTGAAAATATCGCACAGAATTCAGCCAAGAAAACTTTAAATATTAACAATAATATCGTAGAGAATGCAAATACAGGTAATGGAGTTCGTGCCAGTGCCAATACACTTGCTGCAGTGTCTCAACTAATAGGCAAGAAAATGGCGTGTAAAGTAGAGAAAGTTGATTCCAAAGTTACTCATGGAGTAAAATCACTATTAAAAACACCCACCGTAAAATCTGGTTCCGATGGAGACCGTAAACCCTTAAGCAAGTCCGATAATGTTGATGAAAAATTGAGGACATGTGCCAAGACAGAATCAGAAGTAATTTTACCTCAAATCGAAAAGGATGTACCAGAAATAGTAAAAGACAATAAAAATTGCGCTAACGCTATTGCGTTAGATATAGATATACTACCTGCACAGATAACTTTAGCTTCAAAGGAAAAAGAAGATTTTGAACAAGATGTTGAGGAAATGGCTATCGAAGCCGAGATTACAGAAAAGCTTGAAGACGAGGAGAAAAAGATGCAAGAGGTTGAAAAGGAGATGTCGAAACCAGTGAAACTGGACAGGGCGACAGTGAAGCGATGCAAGCTGTCAAATGGAGAGCTGAAGGCTAAGAATGTGGAGAAAGTGGTTAAATTGTTGGTTTCAAAGAGGCCGGCGATTAAGACGGATGAAGCGACGTTGGTGGTGGAAGAGGCTTGTGCTTCGCCTGCACCGACAGGGCCAGCCTGCCGGCGTGCGCGGCGGCGCGGTGCTGGCTTCACGCGGCGCGGCCGCCGGCCCCTCGCGCCGCCCGCGTTGCCCGCGCTCGAACCGCACGCGCCACCGCGCTGGAGCAACGGCTGGAACTGGGACGGAGAACATTACTTATCCAAAGTCTACCTCAATGTGAGTATTACAAAACTTTTCATCTGACTTGCCTACATACATCTTCACATCCTACATTCATTTATTTCCCTTTGGCTTAACATTTTTCATGATCTATTTTGATGAACCCATATTCACTCTTACAGAACGACTCTCGACTGGACCGTACGGCGCGTTGCTGGTCGCGTATGACACACGCGAGCGGTGACAGTGTGGCGCGAGGCGACTGCGTACTACTGCGAGCGTCCATTGCGCGAGCGCAGCCTTACGTCGCCAGGGTCGCCAGTCTGTGGGAGAACCCTGATGATGGTGAGAACCGTGAGAACCATTCATATATTACTATTAGTTCGATAGTTTTTGGAAAAGAGAAGACTATAGCTCAATAGGTACTCAATCGTAATTTTTTTCCACTGCAGGTGAAATGATGGTATCTCTAGTATGGTACTACCGGCCGGAGCACACGGAACTCGGTCGACAACCATCTGATGCGCCCGATGAAGTATTCGCATCACGACACCGCGACGCCAACTCCGTGGCCTGCATCGAAGACAAGTGCTACGTACTCACCTTCAACGAGTATTGCCGGTCAGTATCTCCTCCTGTCGCGTTAACATACATACGGCTTGCTACTTAGACCATATTTCTGATATAACCTGAACTTACCAAACTTTGGGAACTTTAGGGACTTTTTGAGAATTGAAAGTCTAATCATGGTTGTAACGTTACAGGTACCGCAAACGGCTAAAAGCAGCTGAGGAGGGTTTCGCGGCCTCAACGATCGTGCCGCCCCTGCAGGCTAGCGAGGTGAACCCGGTATTCACATCCTTCACATCCAACGACTGTCGCCTGCCCCCGTCTGTGTCGCCCGAGCTCGTGCTCTTCTGCCGCAAAGTATACGACTTCAGGTCCAAGAAGATACACGTACCGAATAAATGACCCCCCCGCACGATACCCTCTGGATATCGTTCATAAAATCTGTGTCGATCTGTACACCGAGGATGAGGCGTCGGCGCGTTGCGGATGCGTCACAACAAATTTTTATAATGTATTTTATCTAAAGGAAGTGAACATCAAAGTTACGTTACGAAGTTTTAACACTTATTCGTCGGCGATGCTTCAGGAAGCTCGGTGTAAGACGGTGAAAGGACGCCTGTCCTCTACGGACTTGATCATTTCTTATCTAGTAGTGTCTCATCGCAAACCTTTAAATTAGTACAAAAACGCGTTCCCGGGTGCAAGTCGTAGAATGTGTGACCTGTGGCCATGTTATGTGAAGATAAACTACGTAATCGTTGTGTTTAGTAATCGCCGATCGGTCAGTTTTGTTGCTTGTGTCGTGATTTGTCGTAGAAGTTTCTTTCGTATTTAGATTTACAGTGATTTGCGGTATTCAAATAATTTGGATGAATAATTATTTTTATCAAAGGATGCCTTTTATAATGTGTAAGTAGTTGTAAGGAAATCATGTTTGAAGAAGATGCATAATTATGTATAGCAATATATTTTTCATTTTGCTTGAAACTAAGATGAGCGAATGTCCTATTTATTCTCACTCTTGCATAAGTGATGAGAAATGCTGAGTACTGATTCGATGGCTATTCTATATAGCTGATACGATTTTGTATGACATTTAATATGTAATTGGCTACTCGGAAAATGAAAAGGCATTTATAATTATTACAATTTATGTTTAATTATGTACCTATTTGTTATAAGCACAGACATTATCTAGTTATGTTGTCTGTGTATTGTTGTCAAGGTAGAGTCTATATTAAATTATTCTTTTATTATTTAAGAGCAGACAGCTGCGCATGAGCAATGTCAGAATCGTCGCGATTGGATCTCTTCTGTATATTGTGTTCGCGGTCTGATACATCACAGACAACGGTGCCACGTAGCTCGCGGTAAACGTATCGTTTCGAACCATACTGTTTAAGTTTCTAAAATATACCTGACTCTTTGAAAGAGTCAACAATTAAATTAAGTAGTTATTGATACATCACAAATTTTGCAAGTTTTATAATTTTATGAAATAGAAATTAATTTTAATCGGATAACGGGGTGAAGGTTGCCTCAGTTAAGTTCCGTATTGTGTACCCTGCCGCCGCCCTGCCTTCAAACTATACCTCCCCGTAGGCGCGTTCGTGTAGATTTATAAACTTTCTAAAAATATCAATTAAACGATACTTAGAATGAAAGTAATTAACGTTAACCCTGCCTTCGAAGGAATTGATTTTAAATTTGCATTTCGGCCTTTTAATATCCAAAGTAGCAAGTAATTGTTTTAATTAGGACCAGTCCAGAGTAGTTGCAGGAAGACTGATTTTGCGAAAAAACATGTTGCCTATTTATTTTATTTATTTAGCAACATTACCTTCATATAAATTAAAACAGTTTTTTATTTCGTTTACATGTCAGGCAATATTTACAATTTACGGAAAATAACAAATGGGAACATTGTAACATATTTTAAATGTAATATTAGTGCATAGTTGTAAACAAAAAAAACACTTTGGTGTTAAAGAGATATATTGTAAGACTTTAATAGTGAAATCTCTTTATCATTAGAAACATAATTTTAAGTAGTGCGATCGAAATAAAGAATATATATTTAACGTTATATTTCCTGTGTGGAAAATTAAATGGGCATTTATATCTAGGTACGTTTCAATTTGATTACTTCTCTGTTACCTACCTACATTATTTCCCGCATTCACTATTTCCTACAATGTATCTCTATATTGTGTTGACTATTATTTTTGTACATACTATTATTTGTTTTAGTATTTGCTTATTTAGTTATCTATCCAGTGAGATTTGTAACCACTAACTGTATTGATAATTCCGAACTAATGGAGGTAACATTCTCTTCGATTCATGTGAAATGTGCATTCCGTTTAACGATAGATAACTAGAATTTCTAGAGTCATACGATGTAATCGTACAAACCAAATAGGCATCACTTTACAGTATTTATCATGTTTCTTTCCTAAGGCTGTACCTACCTAACTTTTCTGAATATTTTTAGTAAAAAATCTGGTCGAACCTACTCTCTTAGTGCAATCCTGACCGCACAGGCATATCGACGGTGCAAATTTCAAATGTCGTATAAGGGACATTTAAAGCCCTTACGACATTTAAAATTTCCAAAGTCGATATCGGCTAAAAGCTACTGGGGATACAATAGTTAACTAGGCCTCGACACTCGTCTGATTAACTATCGGCTCGTCCGAGTCGCATAAAATCGAAGCACTGTCTTCCAATCCACACAGTTGGAAGTTATTCCAGTTTGGCCTAACTTTGTAACAACCGCGCTTTGTACCTTTGTTGGTAACCGCGCCCGCTAAAAAAATTGTGATTCATACCTACTACCTACCAACGTTGGCAGTAGGGAAGTATAGCCAAATCTGTCGGAAAGAACCCCTATACACGTGGTTAGTAATGAACTTAGGATCCCCAAGGATGCACTCAATATAACGATTCAAAAACCTAACTTATTTTTGGGTAATTTAAGGCTATCGCACACTTCAACATCTCGACGCCAACGCTCGTAAAGCATTGAATAAGTGGACTTTGTATTGGGTACAGTATTAATTCAAAAAACAAGTAAAAGAAGTTGATGGCCACTTTAGACCACTTGGGCCGCCTAGGCCCTCGTTGGGCTGGTGTCAAATTGTAGTAGTGCGCGAAAGCCTCTACTTTAGACAAGAGCATAATTCTAATTTTCATTCTCATAAGTAGTATACCACAATCTCACTGGTGGTCTATTCCAAAGCTTATGTTTTTGTTGCAAATGGTGGTTATTGAATATAATTAAGAGTCCCAGGTATTATTTGACTTGTTTTAATAATGTAGAAAATAGGACACACAAAAAGAACATGCAAACACAGTGGCGTCGTTGCAGAAAAAGGGAAGAGGAAGTTGGTGTTGTCATGCACCAAACCATATAAAATAATTTTTAACATTGCAATACTCAGTATTTCACAACACCCTCCCTCAATGTTAAAACTCTATAGAACTTTTACAACATTACAATTTTGTTGAACAAAAAAAGAAAACAAATTAACACAATCCCAAACAATCTTTGAATTTTTCAAACTTTACTTTACCCAAAGGTTTAGTTAAAATATCTGCCACTTGATTTCCTGTGCTGATGTAGTCAACACTTACAATATTATTATTTACCATATCACGTACAAAATTTACTTTAATATCAATGTGTTTGATTTTATGATGAAATTGCGGATTTTTTACAAAGTTTAATTACAGACTGATTGTCTTCTAACAACTTTACACAACCAGTTTTACCTTCAAAATATTCAAAAAGATTTTTCAACCAACATGCTTCGCTAACAGCAGAACTTAAAGCTACATACTCAGATTCGGTGGATGACAGAGCAACTGTAGTCTGTTTGCGAGAAACCCATGAAATTGTACAACCATAAATTTGAAACACATAACCACCAGTTGACCTTCTATCAACTTTGTCACCTGCCCAATCAGAATCAACAAAACCAATGATATTCTTAATTTTACATCTTTTAAAAACTAAGCTTATCTGTAAGCTCCCTTTTACATATCGTAGCACTCGCTTGAGAGCTACCCATAAATCATTACTAGCACAAGACTGGTATCTACTTAAAATACTTATGGAAAGGCATAGGTCAGGTCTGGAGCACAACATTGCATACATTAGTGAACCAATTACCTTTCTACACCTATGCTCTATTTCAGGATTCTCTGACTTGTCCCTTTTTAACACACTGTGATCAAAATTTTCTTCCATCGGGGTCACAGCTGCTTTACAATCTAACATATTACAAGTATTTAGCAATTTTTCGAGGTAAGTACTCTGATTTATTATTATTGTACCCTCCCTTATGTTCTGTGTTACATGCATTCCCAAATAGTGACTAATTTGACCCAGATCTTTCATTTTAAAGTGTTCATTTAACAATTGCTTTACATATTCTATCTCTTTAATAACACTAGATGCTAACAACAGGTCATCAATATATAAGAGTAAGTATACTTTACACTCTGCATTTATTTTCACATACAAACAATATTCATAATCACATCTCAGAAAACCTAGTTTAGTTATAACATCATGAAATTTTTTATTCCAATTTTTGGGCGAGTCTTTTAAACCATACAGAGATCTTTTTAACTTATACACATTAGAATTTTTCTTCTCATTATAACAACCTTTTGGTAAGGATACATAAACATCGCCATCAATGTCCCCATACAAAAAAGCACTACAAACATCTAATTGATGTATAGGTAAGTCATATTCATTACAGAAAGCTAAAAATAACCTTACAGAAGTTAACCTTGCTACAGGACTATAAATTTCGGATAGGGATAAATCTTGTTTAAAACCCCTAGCTACTAACCTTGCTTTATGGGACACAATGTTCCCTTTTTCATCTTTCTTACATTTAAAAACCCATTTACAGTCAATAATATCACAATTCTCTGGCTTCTCTACACATATCCATGTTTCATTTTCAGTAAGTGCTTTCATCTCTAACTCCAT
The DNA here is from genome assembly GCA_963669345.1 of Gortyna flavago. NCBI lineage: Eukaryota > Metazoa > Arthropoda > Insecta > Lepidoptera > Noctuidae > Gortyna > Gortyna flavago. The sequence continues at coordinate 10,165,303 of OY770138.1, forward strand.
TGCCTGTTTCCATTTGTTACTGTCACTACTCGACACAGCTTCCTCATATGTTACAGGATCTTCATTACAAACTGTCAACAAGCCCAAATCATAATCAAGTAACCTATCAGGTATTTTTATTTTATTTCTGTCCCTTAGCTGCAATCTACCATTTGCTTCATTATGACTTATGTCATCACTGCTCTGTTCCTCATTTATTTCATGCTCACTTTCGGTTGTGTCTACCTCCTGCTCTTTCCTTTGAATAGTCTCATCATCACTTGACACACCATTTTCCTGGTCTTGTACACACACATTTGAATTCTCTTTTTCCACATATTCAATCTTACACAAGTTAGGTAAAAACACGACATCCTTGTGTACCTCTACCTTATGATTATCACTAAAATATATGCGATACCCCTTTACGTTTTCACCATAACCAACAAACATACCTTCTACACTCTTGTTATCCCATTTTAGACGCTTTTCTTTTGGTATATGCACTGATACCTTACAACCAAACTCATGAAAGAAATCCAGGTTAATATCTTTATTATAAAACAACTCGTATGGGGATTTATTCTTGACTGGGCTAAGACCTGTTCTATTCAATGTATAACAGGCTGTGTTTACTGCCTCTGCCCAAAAAACTTTGCTCAAACCATAAATCATAGCACGGGCAGCTTCTACCAGTGTTCGCATTTCTCTTTCAGCTCTGCCATTTTGTTGAGGGGTGTACACTACTGAACGTTGATGAATTATACCTTTTTCATCCAGAAAAACTTTCAACTCATTACTCATAAACTCTAAGCCATTGTCTGTTCTCAAAACTTTCACTTTTCTTTCACATTCCCTTTCTACCTTTGCCACAAAATTCTTTATACACACAAAAACTTCAGATTTTCTTTTCATAAAAAACACAAAACGATAACCCGTACAATCATCTTTAAGCAACAAGAAATACCTTGATTCTCCAATTGAGGCATTCTCCATAGGCCCACAAACATCAGCATGGATCAGATCTAGTTTTTCTACTGCACGACTTTCACTTCTAGGATAAGGTTGTCTATGCTGCTTACCACGCAAACAATTTTCACACATAGTAAGATCACTGTTGTCTGCATAATTAATGTTATTCCTGGTTAATATATTTTTGATTTGAGTTAAATTTTGATGAGACAGTCTATTATGCCAAACTGAGATATTTTCTACTTTTTTAGTTAAATGACAACATGACATTTCAAAAACATTAGAATTGCGTTCCATTTTAGTTAATGGGGCATTAATATACTTAGGATTATCATAAACAAAGTTCATCTTATAAAGCTTACAAGATCTATTTGCTGTTGCACAAACTTCCCCATGTTTATTTATAAATTCACAAACTTTATTATTAGACACTAAACGCATACCCTTGTCCAAAACATATCCTGCAGAAAACAAATTGAATTTTAAGTCTGGAATGTACAACACATTTGACAAAATAGTTCTTATATACGTACAATTATTCCAGGCATACACTACTACATTCCCAACACCATAAACTTCTAAAAGACTGCCATCACCAACCTTTACTTTATTAGAGGAACAAGACTCCTCAATTACGGAATCAAATAAGGTTTTATCACAACACATATGCTCACTAGCTCCAGTGTCCATGTACCAAGTTCCACGTTCTGTACCACTGGTGCTGGAACACATAAATGCATTTACTTCACTGTTCTTTGAATCTTTATTTTCCTTCGTGTTTGTGGTGTTTCCTTTCCTATTCTTTAGCTTGTAGCAATTTTCCATGATGTGACCTCTCTTCTTGCAGTAATTGCACATCCTGGTTTCTTTTTGAGTACTTTTGTTTCTGCACACTTTAGCAATATGTCCTTCTTTACCACAACTATAACATTTCTTTATACTAGCCAATGCCACTATTTCCTTATTTTCAGAACCCAATCTTTCTTCTTCCAACAATAATCTTGATGTCAATTCTCCCAGGTTTTGACTCTCATGTGCAACTGACTCCCACGCAGAACAGAAATGCTTGTACTGTTCCGGCAAACTCATGAGAATCTTAGTCATTGTCATCTTCTCTGACACAGTTTCACCGGCTTGTTTAAGTTTGCTAATTACATCCTCCAATTTAGACAGAAAAACAGACATGGAACTGTCTTCAAACTGTAGCAGGAAAAACTTTTGCTGCAGTAGGTGCACACTGACAACAGACTCTTTATCATAGACTGACCTTAATTTACTCCACATGGAACTAGCAGTTGAACATGTTAACAAATGTGTCAGTGGCCCTGGCTCCATCCTCATAACAATAATCTCCTGAGCTTTTGCATCGTGGCTCCTCCATTCTGTGAGGGCTTTCGCATCTTCTGGCTTAACTCGCTCACCCGTAATAATTTCAAATAATCCCTTGCCTCTTAGAAGAACTTCCGTCTGAAAACGCCAGACCGCCCAATTCTCACCGCCTTTCAATCTCAAACTGTGCTGTGTGCTGTCCATCTTCATAAAACTGGTGACTATTTAATTTATTTCTAGTCACCACGACCACGACGGTTTTTTCATAACCTCAAAATTCTTTACAATACCAATGTTCTTCTCAAAAAAAACAATACTTTGGAACTGCGGGTTCTGGGCCCATAACCTGTTGCAAATGGTGGTTATTGAATATAATTAAGAGTCCCAGGTATTATTTGACTTGTTTTAATAATGTAGAAAATAGGACACACAAAAAGAACATGCAAACACAGTGGCGTCGTTGCAGAAAAAGGGAAGAGGAAGTTGGTGTTGTCATGCACCAAACCATATAAAATAATTTTTAACATTGCAATACTCAGTATTTCACAACAGTTTTCTATGTTCTTTTTTCTATTTCATTGCTTGATGCCAAAAAATTTGCTGCAAAAATTTTATTATTCAGTAATGATGTAATACCCGTCTCTTTCTATTTAGGTTAAAGGATGACGGGGGAGTCGGCGCCTGACTTTCCAGATAATATTACAGTCCATACCTAGTATCTAGGTCCAATTAGAACTCCAGTTTTAATTAAAAACTATTAAACCCCTTAGTATGCTTACAACTGTATTTATCGTTAGTCTATGTGTAGGAGATAGTTTTAGAGCACAAAACCTACAAATGGACGCTGTTTACAAGATGTTCATGTGCTGATTCACCCGACATCACTACTCATTATTAATTAATCATAGAATTAATGAGTAAATTCCATAATAATACTATAAGTGAGCTCTCCCTTGCTTGTAGGAGGATTGTTTTAAATGTTACCTGGACTATTGCGTTTGCTAAGAGTCAATGATTTTAGCGTTAGCTCTACTAATAAGGAAATCAATGTTTTTATTATTTATTTTTGTTTATAAAATTATATAGGTATATTTTATTATTGTAACCTACATGATTATGTTAGGTCTATAATATTAATTGATGTAATTAATATATGTATTTTTATTTCATCTCTGACTGTTATTTACCGACAAGAAATACATAGGTACCTACCTATCTGAGGACCGAACTGCAAAAATCTACACAGACTGAAAGGTGTAACAGCATAAATAACATAAAGGCGAGCAGACAGGTACGAAGCGACGCTGCGACGCGATTCTGGTAGAACGATTTCAATCGAATTTTCATATACATTGTTCTACTAAAGTAGCGTCGCGCCTTAAAACCTATCCAGTAATAAAAGTACTGAGAATAAATTGTAAATACCGATTTTATTTGACTAACACGTCATGAAGCAAGTATATACTACAACAAATAACATCAACTTCCATTAACATGTCAATACAAAGTAGATACACGTACATTTAACTTTCCAAAACACATCCAAAATTCACAAAGGATATTTTTGTAGTTTCCTCTATCTACATTATTAAAGGTCGGTACACATTGTATTAAATCGACAGTGTCTGCAAAACTACATAACTTGATTGAACTTGACTTGCAGCTGTCAGAGGTAAAATAACTATGAAAGGACTGAGTGTGTTTTTGAACCAATTTACAGAAATATCATCAATAGTGCCAGAATGTCCACTGATTGACGTCAAATTATTCTACCCTAATGATTTAATAGTACAATCTTGATAACCTAAACAAATGTGTACCGACCCTTATCAAGACGTGTTTCTTATCATTATCATCAAAGGTTTACTTGCTCTCGAAACATGTATACATACCTATACAACCTAAATAAATCTTATCCTCATTTGGATAACTTAATATTTGCAAGGGCCCGGCTGCCTTTTACAATATACAGATCTTATAATACCAACAAGTAGGAATGTAGTTTTTTTTTTGTCTGAATGCCGTGGTACTGTCTTCAAAAGAGTTAGGTCAACAAAAAAAAAACTTCACTATGTTGTAAATTGTCATTAAGTGTGCAAATTATAATTTATTAAAATTAAAAACACTGAACAGCGATGCGGCATCGCCGTTCTGAGTGTCTTTAATTTTAATAAACTTTTGGCATCGCCGATGCCAACGGTTTTACTACCTAGTACACACGGCTACACATCAAGCTATAAATAACCAGTATAAGCTGGCTTCTGATTGTACGAAAAACCAATACAATGCGAGGTCAGCGAAAACTAGAAATGTATAGCTTGATGTGTAGCTGTGTGTACCTACTCAACATCAGCACACAACACAACGTGCGTAAAAACATCATTACCCTTTTTTCCGTAATCGGGTAAACATAGTTGAATTTCTTTGCCTGTACAAAGAATACCTATCTCTTTTGGTGATTGTACTAAGTAATAAAATGCAGCCGCTATGTAAATCAGGTCAAATTCAAGGATCTAGGTCAGATAAGTTGTTAAAATGTGACCTCGCGTCAATGCTCCCGCCACCTCTTTATGTCCTATCTATACAAATGGGCAATAACTATAGATTTATGAACCGCAGTGCTTTTAAAATGATCCGACTACTTATAGATAGATACATAACACATATGCGCAGAGCATTATTAAACCAATAGGCACTAATTAGCATCTGTGGTACTTATAGTGTTATACAATATAGTAGGGAAAGCATAATATTGATTGATATAGGTAGGTACCATCCGCTTAAAGTTCTTTATTTACAAAGAAACGGATTGACGTACAATCAATTTATACATAGTTGTGATGTCATGACTGCGTCGCAAATCGGGCAAACACTGCAATGTAGGTACAGACAGTCTATTACAGACTTATATATATTCGTTTTTTACTACGTCTTTTAGTTCAAATTAGAAAGAAGATAGACTACTTTCGTTATCAATATTATTAGTTCATCACAAAGGAATCTCATTACAGAATTTAATGCACTCACGGATGACAACGCATTTCCGCATTGCGCCGTCTTTAATCACGTCCCAATTTTGCCACAAGTACCCTACCTATGAGCTGCGTCAGTTAAAATTAAGTAGCAAATAAAATTAAGTATCTCAGATAATTGGCAATTTAGTCAGGTGGGGAACAAGGTCGTTGAATATTTATCTAGCAGATGAATTAAGTATACATAATAATATTGTATGATGAACTGTGCGCTGAGTACCTATATGTATAGGTATTTTTTTATTAACCAACTTCTATTATTGTATTAAATTTAGACACATTAAAATACGTTAAGACGACGCTGACCGCGCAGTGGCGCCCTCATCGTTTGTTTGCTTATTTCTTTCTTTTAGAATGAAAATGCAGAAAATAAGCACGTTAAGTTGTGCTCCACAAGATTATACGTTAATATTATTACAAACGGTAGTTTTACATTGTTAAGTTTTATTATAATCCATAAAACGGATAATAGTGGCGACTCATCATCATCACCTGCCTAGCCTTTTCCCAACTATGTTGGGGACGGCTTCCAGTCTAACCGGATGCAGCTGAATACCAGTATTTTACATGGAGCGACTGCCTATCTGAGTGGAGGTCAGATAGGCAGTCGCACCCAGTTACTGGGTAATACGATACCCCTTGGTAAGACTGGTTGTCAGACTTTCGGGCTTCGGAATACCCGTAACGACTGTCAAAGATCCACGAATGACAGCCGGGACCAACGGCTTAACGTGCTTTCCGAGGCACGGAGGGGTCACGGTATGTAAAGATGGTCACCCATCCACAGACCAACATCGGCAACCGTAGCTTAATCTGATCGATCGACCTGTACGGCTGTTATTATTTAGCCACGGGCCCCTCAATAGTGGCCACTATTTCCCGTTTTAAGGATTATAATAAAACGATGAGGGCGCCACTGTGCGATCGGTGTCGCCTTAAATACATTTTACTTCCTGTTTTCTAAATCTCATGACACTCAGTACACTAACTAGCTTTTTAACAGTTACTACATTACGGACATACATTTTAATAGATATTTTTATGTAATATTGCTTAAACACATCCAGTACCTACACTGTGAACACTTTTTGAATTCTTCATGCGCACAGATATAGATACACGTACACCTAGATAACACAAGAAGAACTACTTCGCGTGCCCAGCTTACGTATAAAAATTGTAAGCCGCTACTTTCGCGCTCAGTCCGTAGTACAGTGACTGGCACGAATCTTGAGCGCTCGATGAAAGAGTGGGGACTTTTTTTACCATAGGTTTACAATACATAAATCGATCCCCACTCTTAAACCGAGCGCTCAAGTTTCGTGCATATCAGTATACTGCTGGTTGGGTGAGCGTGAGCGCTGGCGCTAGGCCCCGGGGGTGGGGCGAAACGTGTGCCGCACGCGGCGGATCTTTGATCTTTGAATCGATTTGATTTTCCCATCACTAAATAGTGCTTGGGGTGTCGTAGGTTGTCGTCGTAGTAGGTAGTCAAAAAATGGCACGTTTGGTTTTCATACAGATCATGATACTTACGTTATCTAGGCCTATCTATATCCGTGTTCATGCGGTATAGTGACTCTACTAACTACAGTAAATATACATTTTGATAATAATGGAAAAAAAATATCATTATGAATAACTTTTACTATGGGACCAAATGACCAATACCGAAATCGCGAAAAAAAAATCTGCTGTTCCCTACATTTATGTTCCTATAACTCGTCAAAATGTAGGGAACACCATTTTTTTTCGCGATTTCCCATAGTAAAAGTTGTTCATAATGATGAGTACAATGACCCCCTAGAGTTATGGGATATCAAAAAAACACGTTGTGTACAGGGTAGCAGGGACATTGGCATGCAACCTGTTACGATGATTCAGTACCTACATGATTCTGACCCCCATGAGGTGAAATTTTTCGTAGGTTATTTAAAAAAAAATGCTGTTCCATACATTTGGCCACGTAGGCCACACTACATTTGACCACTTTTCTATGAAACAGCTGTATTTTTTTTTTTTTGATACCTTGCGGAAAATTTCTATTCTAGGGGGTCTAAATGTTCCTGCCACCCTATATTATCATTACATTAATAAGTAGGCAGTGGTTATAACAATCAGTTCCATTTTTTTTAATGGAAAATATACTCTATGGAATCCCAAGAGAAAGAAGGGAAAACTCTTGAAAAGATGTTAGGATGACTTGGTGAGAACGGCTGGAAAGCCATGGACTAGACAAGCAAGGGACAGGGAGAAATGGAAGGGGTTGGAGGAGGCTTTTGCCAAAGGGCACACAGAGAACCAAAACTGATATTGAACACAACATGATATTCATTACTATCTCTCTAATCTAATCTAATCAATTAACTTCTGCTAAAATGGAGTCACCATACCAATGAGAAAAAATTGGGCAAAAATTCATGAGACATTATTATACACATTATTGGCTGACATTTTTATTTCTATGCAAGCACAACACAACTTCAATATAATAACTACTAGGTATTTGTTCAATATCATATTATTATAGAGATTATGAAATGATAGTCCATCTATACACATTAGGATGTGTGCAGCCATAGTTTTCGAATTATTGTAATTTAACACTTAGGCCACAGTGAAAGCAATTACTGATACACTTGTCAGTATCTTTATCAATAACATTGTGATGATCACACTGGTTTGGCATCATAGCTTCATTTATTAACAGAATAGGAAAGGTCAAATATGAATTTGACTACCTCATCTTAAGTTATTCGAAAACATTTCCAATAATACAAGAAACCCCCAAAACATTATATTTATGTAATACATACATAATCAAATACATATTGTGACGAATGTAAAGAATGACAGAAAAATAAATCTAACATTTTAACTAATAACTTCGATAGTGGGTATAATAATGGCCACAATAATATTTAATCAAGCCTTCAAACTCATCAAAACCATAATTATTATAAATTAATTGAACTATGGCCAAGTCAGGTATAACATCAGATTGTTTTAGAAATTACAGCAGCTGTTAGTCTTTCGGGCAGTCTTGTAAAACAATTTACTCTGCATTGATAGACTCTCAGTCTTAGCAACAACATCATCTAATTTCTCACCTCTTTCTAACACTGCCTTTATAGTATCATGTAGAATAATCTTAGTCTCATCCAAGTCATTCTGTATTTTAGTCAATGCATCAGCTTCCCGGGGATTCTGGTATTTTGTTAAATATTCTGGAAGAAGATGGAAATCTGTTGAGACTTCAGTACCAGTTGCCCATTGGCTTGCAGGCACTGTTGCAGTGAAGTCGTCCAGTATTTTGGTAATCAATGTGTGAGCCACTCTGTTTGGATACTCATGGTCAGATATTAGGACTCCTGCTAAGTTATCTGCCCTCACATACACTTGTAGCATGTACTCTCCCTCTTTGACAGACTGTCGAGATGCTGGCTGAGTTCTTTCTACTATTGTTTTACTAACGAAGACCATAAACTCTTGGACTGAGCCCCGTTGAAATATACTGAAGCTCTGCAGGTTGTACGCTGCTTTGAGGAGGCTAGCACTGTTCACACCTTTGTAAAGCACACCCAATGCGTAGATTTTTACCATCTTGATAGCAAACTAAACTACTTCAGGTACTCCAAGTTAACTGAAATTAAGGTAAATATTGAAAATAAGAAAAATATGATCACTCACAGCAAAGTGAAGCTTCTTCTTGGTAATCTCACTTTCTAATTACTAGTTCTAAGTTACAAATTATTGGAAAGTTTACAATAATTATGTAAAACACAGAATCAAACAGTTAAACAATGGCGTTCTTATGATTAAGTATACAGAATTGTACTAATGGATTGGTATTCTGCTCTATTAGGCTGGAACATTTAGATTTGTACCAATATAATTATGATTAAGCAAGGCACTTACCCAATTTACTACTCCAATTGGTGACTTTGGTGAGTGATACATAAGCTATTTCGAAGTAAATTTCACATCTGAACTTGAACACAAAACTCAAAAATTACCTGATTTTCAGACTGGATACATTTTAACTAAGATAGGACTGAAAAGAAAAGAGCAAGAAATCAGTATATCGAAATCGATGCTTCGTGCTTACGCGTATACGTCAAAAACGCAATCTAAATTGTCATATTGTGGTGTGTCAGCCAGGTTGTCAACTTGTCATTAATATCAAACGTCAAAACTGAGAATCAGCTTGGAATCAGCAGTGTTCCAAGTTCCCGTACCCGTACGGTTCCAAGTTTCCGTCGTTTTCACAATTTATAACATAACTATGAATAATTTCAATCAATCATTCGGATTTAACCTAATGCCACGATCAGACGCTATCGACAAATCTGCTATCGTGATAGACTCTGACCAACGAAAGCTGACCAAGAAAAAAGGCGGCAGTTTAAAAATATCAGGAGCTGTTACCCTGGCTATACACTGCGTAAACGCAATTGATACTATTTATGATTCATTGTTTTAATGACATTGACAATTAGGATTGTCAGTCCTAAAATGTCTCCAGTCCAATGTCTCTGTCACCTCTGACCTAGACTAGAGTCAAGAGCAAATCCATTTCAAATAAAAAAAAAAATATCTAAAAGTTTTGAAAATAATTCGTTGGCCAAACTCTATTTTAAATTCGCCTGTGAGTCGCCCCGGTGACTAAAGTCATTGCCTGTGTACTGTGTACAGTGTGTACGACCGACCTACCTAGCATAGCTTTAGGCGGGCATCATAATAGCTCGTGTTTATCCGCTTTTAGATGACTATTTTGTCTATGTCTTACGAAAAAGGCCAAGTCTTAAATGCCTCACAGCTGCAGCAACAATAAAAAAAAAAAACAAACAAACTGTCAAAAAGCAAAATAACATATTTCTTCGTGTTGTGTGACTTGTGTCCATGGAATTAATATGTACTTACGTCGTAAGTACATATTAATTCCATGCTTGTGTCTCACTTTCATACTAAATTTTTTTCCTCTATGGTCTCACTCTATCAAAAAGTACTCTGTGGTGTTGTGTTGTTGATTGTAATTTTTCTAAATTACTTACGATTGCAGTACAGAATATGGCAGAAAACACGGAAAAAGTTGAGAGTGGCCCAGATGCACGGAGACGAATACTAAATATAGCAGTTTCCACTGTACTGCTAGAAACTGGGTTCGATGCTGCTAACAAAATGGCTCTAGAAACTCTCACAGAAATGCTTCAATGTTGTAAGTAAATCTACCAATAAAAAAATAAAATAAAAATGGATTAAAATTATTATGAATGGCTTTTTGTAATACTGCCCCAAAAATTCGCTTGCCTACAGCAAGATAAATATTCCAATGTACATACAGATTATTTGCCTGTATCTGCACATCCCTCACATTTAGAGAAATTTCCAGTATATTTTTGTCTATTGTGTTACCTAATTTAAAGTATTACCTCTTTATAATTTATTAATATAGATAAAATGCTAATTTGCTATGAAAGTTCTGCAACTCGTATCAATACTATTAAAAATTGGCATTATTTTTCTAGTTCTGTCAGAAGTTGGCAACTCAGCTAAAGGCTACTGTGAGCTCTCCGGAAGGGTAGAACCAGTATTGGGAGATGTGGTTATGGCCCTCATTAATATGGGTAAGTACTATATTTTCTTGACCAGTAATTGGAAATTAATTGCATTTTGTACGACATGGATAATTAATGGTTTACACAACTTCTGAAAGGAGATCGCTTCGAGAAATTAAACTACTTATTACTTTTTCCTGTTCATTCTTCATCAATATTAAACTTTGTACCTTCAATCGATGAAAAACAATGATTACATAGTTTATTGTCCATTTACAGGTATTAGCCTACAAGGCCTAGAACAGTATGCAGCTCGTCCAAACCGGCATGTGATTCAGCCGCCACAACAGGCCCCAGCTCCTCGAACACCAGCCATGCTGTCAGCAGGATCTAAAGCAAAACCTGCTCCACATATACCATTCCACCTGCCTCCTCTACCTGATCCTCATGCCTATATTAGGACACCTGTAAGTTCTAAAAATATTTTTATACTGCCATTGCACATTGCAATCAATCTTCTTTTAATTAAGACCATTGTTGCTTAAAGTTTTAAACTTTAGCAACCTAAGTCAGAATGTATTGTATTTTTATTGTAACACAACACAAGTGGTCTGCTGGGTAACCCTTTAAACAGGCTTTAGAACACAAAGAAAAGTTTGAAAGACTATGAATTATTCTGACCCATTGTCTTCACACTTCTCTTTGTGAATTTCTTAAAAAATAAAGAATAAGAGAGATTTTGTGTGAGAGACGGGAGAGTGTTATATCTTTCTTCTCTCTCATGTAACAAAATGTGCCTAAACGTGATGCATCCTTTAAATTCACTCTCAATTCTCGTCCAATTATGGAATAACCTAATTCTCTGCCCGACTTCTAATCAGTTGTGCTTGAGCCCCCAGCACTCAAAAAAAATGTAAACCTAGTCTTGCCATAAATATTGTCACGAAGAAAAAATTTGTTTGTTTATTGCAAATAATATTTATTACTTTTACAGTGTGTTAGTTTAATACATAAATATAAAACAATTTAAAATATAAAAAGCTTATTCGAAGTGTTCTCCATTGGCTGCAATACAGTCCTTTAAACGTTGAGGCCAGTTATCAATAGAAGCACGCACTCTTTCCATGGGAAAATTCTTCACTGCCAATCGTATGGATTGTTTTAGGAACTCCAAATTATCATGGCGTTTAGAGCAAGCCATACACTCTAAAACTGACCATAAATCATAATCCAGCGGATTAAGATCGGGACTAGACGACGGCCAGTCTTCAGCTCTGATGAAGTCCGAAACGTTCACTTCCAACCAAGACTGCGTGGATCGAGCTTTATGACCCGGCGCCGAGTCTTGTTGGAAGGACCATACTTGGTTATTGAACATGGTGTTGTTAAGGGGCTTAACTACCTTCTCAAGAATGGTATCTTGATACACTTGTGCCGATGTTTTGATACCTTTTTCACAAAAATATGGCTCAGTCACTCCTTCATAGCTAACACCCCACCAAACCATCACTGAAGTCGGATAATGCCCACGTTGCACTCTGTCGACTAATTGGGAAGCTTCCTTAGAGCTTTGAGCATAAATACGGTAATTTTGTTTGTTAAAATGTTGCTCAATTGTAAAGATTTTCTCATCCGTAAACAAAATTTTTCTGTGACCTCCCTTTGCGTACCGCTTCAGTAGTTGTTTCGATTTTACCACCCTATTCTTTTTTAAATTATCAGTTAAAAAATGACCAGTGCGTCTCTTATAGGCTGCAAGTCCTAAGTCATCTTTTAAAATACGCGACATGGTTCTGGGTGCTATCTTCATCTCCCGAGATAAAATCTTTTGCTTTCGGACAGGTTTTCTTCGAATTCTTTCCCTTACTCCTTTGACCACCTTTTTCGTACGAACACTACGTGGACGGCCAGATCTTTTTCTGTCACAAACAGAGGAGGTCTCATTGTACCTATTAATAGCCCGGTACACAAACATTTGACTAATACCAAGCGTATTGAGAGTTATAAAAATTGCATTTGGCTCCATACCAACTTTGTGTAATGCAATCACAGCGATTCGGTTCTCTTTATCACCCCACTCCATTTTAATATCGCAAAATATTGTAGAATGTATTGGCGCCAAAATTAGAAAACTCAATGAACAATCGTATAAAAATGACAGATTCCAAATTCAAATGTAATATCTTTCTTATTTTAAACTGTAACAGTATTTATGGCCAGACTAAGAATACATATATATCTGATAGACTACAGCGTAATTAAATAAAAAAGCAGATTAAACGAATTGTGGTATTTGGTTGTAAATATACCTACGACCCTGTTGAAATGGACACGAAAATATTTGTCAGATTAATCTGGAGTAAGCGGGAAATTTCACTTCAAAAATTGCAGTTCTACTAGTAAGTATGTCTAAATTAACTGAATATCTTTATATTTCAGACCCATAAACAGCCAGTAACAGAATATGAAGCAATCAGAGAGAAAGCAGCTTCACAGAAAAGAGACATTGAGCGAGCATTGACTAAATTCCTAGCGAAGACTAGTGAGACACACAACCTGTTCAATACAGAGGACAATCAAGTGTTCCCATGTAAGTACTGCCAGTAATTTCTTATATATTGCCTCGTTGCAAATGAAAGCTTGTAAGTGGCACTGGCAAAACATAAGTGCTCATTGCATAATCAGGAGAACTTATCAAAACTAAAATGATTGAAATCATTGTACTACAGTACAAAATGCAATGTTGCCATTGTTACATTATAAAATATATTGTCGTCCGATCGTAGAACTAGCCATATCGTGATCTACCTGGCCATCTCACGATACGCCGCCATTTTATGATATGACCATCTAACGTCCACCATATAGTTCAACGATCAGCGTTCGACAATTTGCCCAGCGATGCTTGGGCATATCGACATAGATACGCGTAAAACACAACATTGTCTTTGCTGCCGCGCAGTCGGGTAATAATTCCTAATTGAATAATTCCTACTTTATGGTTCTAAAAATACTAAATAGCCAAGTAACTGCGACCAACTTAGATGTAGCGCTCGCCGGCCACCCCTACCGCGGCAACGCTTGCATCGCTAGCTCAGCTCTCTCGTGGTTGGTCACAGTTCTAACCTAACCCATTCGGTTGGGGTGCCTTACTTATTCGTAGGGTGCCAATAGCGGCATGAAATGCTTATTTTGCGATATGCCCAGTAGTTCACTGGGAATATCGATAAATAGACCAAATCATTATGTCACTCAGGCTGGCTGGACAAATCTTCAAAATAGCTCGCATTTAACAAGGTCAATAGGGCATTTATGTGACGGCTAAACACCCTTATTTCAGAATTTGTGACGCTACAGAATCTTAGATAATCGATCGAAAACGTGTCCAGCCATCTTGAAAAACCACTTTTCGCTGCTCTCTCAATCTCGGTAACGGAAGTGATTTTGACGACTTTTTGCATATCAACGGGCGGCACATAAATTTGTGACAGGCATCGAGCTAAAAGTTTTGTGATAAGTACAGCGGTTTAGTAGAAAAATGCAAAAATCTGTATCCAGCCAGCTTGAATTTACGTATAAAACTTTTGGCTGGCACTTCCGAATCTCAACAACGGGAGCGTTTTCGAATATGGTTCCTTTACTAACATTTAGTGACGCAATTTGTGACTGTAATAAAGTTTGATTTATGTCGTCACATGTAAGGGTTTACGAGAAATAAAGAAAAACTTAATGTCCAGCCAACCTGAATTCAAGCTGGCTGGACACATGTATCTCCGCTGCGTAATGATCTACGGCCTTCGAAATATGTTAAAATTTTTGTGACGGGGACGATAATGATTTACTGAATTTGTTACGGAGAAAGTTTGAGTAGTTTCAAAGATATTGATCATTTAAGTTTTCCCATACAAACATCCATTAATATTGTGAGGTGCCCATAATTTTTACATAAATAAAGGATTTTTTTAATTGACTAATCGGCCGGTAGCAGCCACGCCTGCTTTGTATTTGATTTTAATAGATGGCGCTGAGAAAACATCGTTCTTAAGGTGAAAGCGCCAGGGTAGCCCGCGAAATTCAATTTTATTTTACGTTTTTTGCAATTTGCTGGCCAGTAATAAGTTTTACGTTCATTAAAATATAATTCACGGCCGTAACAAATATGTATTTACAGAATTTATAATCATTAAAGTCATCAACACAACTCTCTAAGACCAAGTAATCCTACCGAATGACTATTTCAAAAACTATTTGAAATCTTGACATTTTAGGATTACACTAACATATCAAGTTGTATTACTAATAGTAATTATTATAATTCTGTAAATACATATTTGTTACGGCCGCGAATCATATTTTAATCAACGTACAACTTAATACTGACCAGCAAATTGCAAAAAAACGTAAGAAAATTTGAATTTCGCGGGCTACTTTAGCGCTTCCCGCTTAAATACCTACAGTTTTTCGTATTAGTATCACCAAAACACGGATTTTCATCCATTAAAGAAAATACCTTAAAATATAGGTACTTAGTCCTACATAAAACCTACAATATTGGTAACCCTACTGCAGTGTTTGTATGGGAAAACTTAAATGATCAATATCTTTGAAACTACTCAAAGTTTCTCCGTCACAAATTCTGTAAATCATTATCGTCCCCGTCACAAAAATTTGAACATATTTCGAAGGCCCTAGATCATCTCGCAGCGGAGATACATGTGTCCAGCCATCTTGAACTCAGGTTGGCTGGACATAAGTTTTTCTTTATTTCTCGTAAACCCTTACATGTGACGACATAAATCAAACGTTATTACTGTCACAAATTGCGTCACTAAATGTTAGTAAACTAACCCTATTCGAAAACGCTCCCGTTATTGAGATTCGGAAGTGCCAGCCAAAAGTTTTATACGTAAATTCAAGCTGGCTGGACACAGATTTTTGCATTTTTCTACTAAACCGCTGTACGTATCACAAAACTTTTAGCTCGATGCCTGTCACAAATTTATGTGACGCCCTTTGATATGCAAAAAGTCGTCAAAATCACTTCCGTTACCGAGATTGAGAGACCAGCGAAAAGTGGTTTTTCAAGATGGCTGGACACGTTTTCGATCGATTATCTAAGATTCTGTAGCGTCACAAATTCTGAAATAAGGGTGTTTAGTCGTCACATAAAATGCCCTATTGACCTTGTTAAATGCGAGCTATTTTGAAGATTTGTCCAGCCAACCTGAGTGACATAAATCATTTACCTAAGCAGGCACGATATGGCCATTTCTACGATCGGAATCACGATATATGTAACTGCTTAAATTTGACTAGTAGGTATACATAATATGAGGTGATATAATTTACGTTTTTTTTTAGTAATAGCCTGCAAACCGACATTCCCAGCATATTTACCATGTCTGCTACCAACAGACCAAGTATTTGATTTTGACGAGCTGGAATACCACTTCCAAGTTGCCAATAGAACTGAAGATATGCCAGCAGATAAGAAAGGTAATTCTAATAATCTTGATCAGCAATTTATTTCATGTATTAACTATAACTAGGTACCTACCTACCCTTTTGGTTGAAATGGCTCAATCCAGCTCAAGAAAAGTACCCTGTCCTTTTGCATAGAATTGTTATAGAATAATAATAAAATCCTTAGGTGTCCGGCTCCGGTAGCATTATGCCCTAGGCAAAGCATAGTAAAAAGTAGATATTTTTTTTAAAGAAAGTTGTTTTTGGCCTTCCTTGGAGACCTGGGGTGGACCGAATAATGGATTTTCCCACCCGTAAGCAAAATGCAAAATACGCACATTGACGTGGAATTACGGACACCAGCCCCTATTTATTACCTATTACGTAAAGAAAGTAATTAATCCTGCACCTTAAAAATCGCAATTTTTTTCGATGTGCGACTTTTGCTGTTGATGCTGTGTAATGTATCCGATTGTAGGTAATAATCAGAATATCTGTTACAGAGCCATCAGACAATGAAGGTGACAACATGGGCGATGGCGAAAACCCAAATAGTTCACAAATGGACAACCAGGACACGATGGCATCTAGCCCAGAACGAAGCAAGGCTGGAGGATAAATAAATTATGAACATATTATTTTTAGACTAAGCAAAGATTTAGTATTTTAAATAAATATACCATTTAAGGCTATTTGGTTTTTAATTAATTTGCTATTGATACTCCATGTGTTTGTTTGACTAGGACAAATAGTCGGGTTCCCAAAAGGTGGGGTGCGTAGTGAGTCACTACGCGTAAGCCTATTCCCGTTTGTGGGTCAGCCATACTCTGCCGCCTCCAGCAACGAATGTGTGATGGACGCAAAGAAGGTGGAAAGGGATCTATCTCTCAGAGAAATAACTAACAAAATCCTTTAATCCTTTACGCAAAGGGCTCGTTTAAGGAGACGTTTGTCCAATAAGCGTTGATTTGAGACGAAACATTGCTCGCGGAGAACAGCAATCCGAAGCGAGACTATTACAGCATAATTATACAACCTTGTTTGTGGGCGTTTTTTGGGTTCCATACCCAAAGGGTAAAACGGGACCCTATTACTAAGACTCCGCTGTGCGTCCGTTCGTCCATCTGTCACCAGGCTGCATCTCATGAACCGTGATAGCTAGACATGTGAAATTTTCACAGAATGTGTATTTCTGTTGCCGCTATAACAACAAATATTAAAAACAGAATCAAATAAGTATATAAGGGGGGCTCCTATGCAACAAACGCGATTTTTTTGCTGTTATTTTATATTTGTTGTGAAATATTGTATGATAGTACGGAACCCTTCGTTTGCGAGTCTAACTCGCACTTGGCCGGTTTTTTCCATTATGCGGATTTGTGTCCGCGTGCGTGTCTAGCCCGTATCCTAGTTTCGAACGAGTTTACAGGCATCCCATCACATCAAGGAGAGGAACGCACGTGGGCTAACCTGCGTGACAGGAAAATACGCCGTGGGTACTGACGCAGGCCCCACTACAAGTGATAGACCACTTCGAAAATCCCCAGGATAAAAAAAAACAATTATGGTGAAAATATTACTTTATTAAGAAAATTACTTCAAAAGTTCTGAGTTGATAACGGGCAGTATTTTGATGCCCTCCCTATTGACAACAGTCACTTGGAAGTTGGGCAGGCTGACAAACAATCTCCTATGGACCTCCTTCACACACATCTTCAGTATCTCATAAGCTTCCTCTTCAGTGGCATCTGAAAAGTAATGGTTTAGAAATGTGACTATCTTAATATTAAAATGAAGTGGGAAAAAAACTACCATCAAATAGTTATGACTGTGAGTGTAGTGAGAAAAACAAGGATAACAGCTGAAAAGGAGCAATGCTATATTGAGGGGGAGGGGGAGGTTATTTATGTGTGGTGTGTGGTATAGGCTATACAGAGTGGCAGGGACATTGAAACTGTAACCATGAATTCAGCACTTGATTCTAGACTGTAGCTTAAGAAGACGCCGACCGCGCAGTGGCGCCCTCATCGTTTGATTGGTTAATTCTTTTATTTTAGAATGAAAATCATCTTAGACTACCTTACTAACTTAGACTTTGAGTGCACTTCTAGAAAACAAGATAATATATAAGGTCATGTGGACAATATTAATTTACCTTTCTTGTGGTAGCGGTCCATGATACTCAAACTGAGGTAACCACCGTAACCATGACAAGCAAAAGGTACTTTCACACTGGATGCCAGGTAATCCATGAAGTATAGTTCCGGGCCATTCTCCTTGTCATAACCAGCCATCAACACATTCACGAAGTAAGGTGTCTGAAACATTTGATTTTTATTATTTTCTTAACAACCATGCAAGGGAACATGTTACCATGATGACTTGACTTTTTCATCTTGGTTTTGTTTTAACATTAGTTGTATGATGGTATATCAATATACAAGTTCTGTCTAGTTTTAGACAGTTTCTGCAGGCTTTCTAATATAACTTGTCTATAGACTAATTTAATAGTATATTGTTTTGAATTATACATACACTGCTTCTCAGATACTCGGCGAGATTCCTGCGTGTAAAATTGGCGGCCGCAGTGGGCCCTAGCTCGTATCCATTGCGCATTTTGTACAGCTGAATATTCTTAGCAATGTATTCAGCGAACTGGGTAGAGTCACCCTGGTCGCCAATTACACCCATTATCAGTTTGTCAGATATCTTGTGGATCTTATCCTCATCTAGAAACGATTCGAAGTATATTAGTGCAGGAACATTACAAAATATTATTCAATCCGTGATCAAAAACCGCTAACTCACCGTCTTTCATCACCATAATACTGTGGCTAGTGCTCTGATCGGCTGCTATCATTACGAAATCATTACACTGTATTCCAAACAGACATTGCAGATTAATGTTCGACATTTTGATGAATAAATATACACAAAAACTCTTAAATATCGCAAGAATAACCTACGTTATAATGCAAGCAAACTTCATTCAACAAACAATCTTGTCAAATCACCAAGTGTCACAGATTATGAAATCCACAGATGAAATCTATACAGAATTAGAGATTAATGGGGCTGGCAACCTCACCGTTTATCGTAAAAACTTATTTACAACAAAAAAAAAACAACCGATTTCCAAAACCAAAAAAAATACTACAGCGAAAAACTCTTGGAAGTCAATGTCGTTGGTTCCCGCATTTTCATATTTTAACACAAACTTCCGAAATTAAAGTTATTTTTCACTTTGTAGTTTTTTTTTTTTGGAAGTCGGTTTTTTTACCCGACTGCGCCGGGAGGGTTATTTTGTAAAAAGTGTTTATTTTTCATTTTTTAGTTGTATGTACAGACGCCAGCACATCAAGCTTCTACAATCTGTCTTTCTTTAATAGATTTTCAACTTTATTGCTAAAGCATAAGGTTCATGGAAAAAGGCAGTTTCGGGGGTAGCTTGATGTGCTGGCGTCTGTACCTACCCCACGTAAATTCATTTAACACTACTTGCCATGTAAATATCAGTGACAGGAGGTTATTAAAACATCATCAATTTAAATTATGTGGAAAAATATAGTAATATTGAAGCTAACTCAAAAACTACCCAAGCAAAGTTAATCAAAATATGGGACCACCCCTAAGGCATACCCCAAAAATTATTTTGCAAATTCGTTTATAAATGATGCAGTTATGCCCGAACTTAATGAACATAAAATATATTATATCTATACATTCAAATTGAGAATCTCCTCCTTTTTTTGAAGTCGGTTAAAAATGAGAACTATTCAAACAGTTGCAGACTCGCAGTCAAAGAGTACTTTGTAAATACGGAAATAGAGAGCCATCTTGCGCGATTTGAACGATAACATTAAAAAAGCGCCCTCTGCGATTAAAATACTAAACTACATACGTGTCAGTATTATAATCGCGCGACCTAGATCCATTCATGGTCCAACTGTTTACTATAACAGAGATAGTAAAATTAATAAGTATTCAAAATCTGTTTACTACAACATATTTAGATATTATTTAAATTACACACCCCCTTACTAATAAACGTATTATATCAGACGAATAGTTACACACCGATTTCTCTCTTTCAGTCGTCAGTAATTTGATTTTCGACAGAAGACAAAGCGTTGTGTAACTATACAGACGATACACAATGTTTATTAGTAAGGGGGATTTAGGTACAACGAACGATCACAGCATTCACAGCAGAACGACATCAAAACAACAACAGCCATTTTTGTTTATTACTTGCCAGTGCTGCCAGGGCATATATTTAAATATCTCTAAATTCTTACCAAAGTATGTAAGATCTTTTTATTTCAAAATTTTTTTCAGCAAAAATGACTTAACATCATGGACACGTATGTTTATATTTAATTTATTCTAACGAACCCTATATTTACAATAAACACTCTTTGCTTATCTCCAATAATAGAACTAATCAAACTTCTATGTAGCAAATAATGAATTAATTATGGCAACACATTCTTAACAGTACTACTAATATTATACCATTTATTTAGGGAGAACATTGTAAACCTTAGTGTAGTATTATATTTTGAATATTTTTTATTTTCCTATATTATACGCCACACTATCGCCTCTGATTTTACAATACTAAACTAACAGATTATTATACTACGAAATTGTAAAGCTATTAACCAGCTGGAAATATATCTTTTGTACATGTCATCTGTAATAAGTTGGGTTATCACAATGCTGTTGCAGGGTTTCTACGAGTAAGATTGTAAGGCATGCTCGCAGTCACAGAGTACAGACGCCAGCAATCAACCTACTACAATCTGTCAAAGGAGATGTTTCAAAATGGGCCAGGTCTATGTACAGTAACTCAAAAAAAAGAGAAAAATCCATAGAATTCAGGAAAAATACAGATAATTCAATTAAATGTATACTGTTCTGGTAGTGAATTGATACTTATCAATTATTTTTATCGACTTTCAACATGGCGTCTCACCGATTTAGTTACTCTGTGCTTAAAAACAAGGACAATTAACCATTGATCATAGAAATAGAACTGTTAGCTGTCACAAAAGTGTCACTTCAGTCACTTTCGTCTTGTCGTCGGTCGTGATTGTGTTCGTTTTGTTTTGAGTTTCTGGAGTTCTTTTTAACAACCTCGCTTTCGTATTTTGGATTTAATACCGTTTCTTTCCCATCTGTTTACCTAGCTTTCGTTTTTGGACTGTTACCCGGCTTGTGTTGTAAGGACTTCGACTTTCTTGTGTGGTTTCCTCCCTCAGAACAATAACTAAAGCATAGAAGGCGCTTTACGACATTAGAAGTGTACGCTGTCATAGACAAAAGAGTATTAGCTAGTGATGTGACTATGCATAAAATAAATAACGATATCGACTTCTTATTTTACGGTATCGCTCCATCTCCATGACAATAAATCTAAATATGCTAAATGAAATAAAGAACTCACTTCCATCTGATCAACTTATTTAAATAGAAACACAGGATAAATTATTAACAATATGAAATTGCCAACAGAACACTTAAATAATTTTAAAAGAGCGATTGGCCCCGGAACGAGTAACAAAAACTTTTTAACAAAAAGTTAAACCGCCAAAAAAACTGAAAAGCAAAAAATAAGACTTAAACCTTATTTATTTAACCTTAATAATCAAGTTCTTAAACTGATGTACAGTATACCTAAGTAACTTTAAGTCGGCACCAAAGTGATTTAGTGAGCTTTGTTCATTGATTGCTTGTTTGGCGCCGGCTCAAAATTACTTAGTATATTTTACATCAGTTTAACCTTTTCACCGCTTGGCTCATCTTGGCTAAATATAAATGCCGTGCCCCTGGCGCGCGCGGCGACAAATCGATAAAATAATACCTACAATAAATAAGGAGGAGCAAGCGTTGTATCTGGCCTCCACAACCCAGTTACTGGGTAATACGATACGCCTTGGTAAGACTGGTTGTCAGACTTTCGGGCTTCTGACTACCCGTAACGACTGTCAAAGATCCACGAATCAATCCGGGACCAACGGCTTAACGTGCTTTCCGAGGCACGGAGGGGTCTCGATATGTAAAGATGGTCACCCATCCACAGACCAACCGCGGCAAGCGTAGCTTAACCTGAACGATCGACCTGTGCGGCTGTTCTAATTAAGCCACGGGCCCCACTAATTAAAAAAAATACGCGTCGAATTTAGAACCTCCTTCGTTTTTTCATCGCTGAAATGTTCGGAACAAAATACGATGTTGTTTTTTCCATTCCCAGTTGTTACGTGCAATAGCGTTGATCCATTTTACCTGATATCAATATCGAAGGGAAATCTGAAAATTACAAAAGAAATCATAGCCACACATGAGTTTTAAATTATTATACCATGAGCCACACGGATTTTTGACAACTGTCATTTCATTACTCATACGTACGATTCGCTGGCAAGAACGTAGGTATTTAGGTATTTATTTCACTGTTAAATATTTAATCCTTCCCAAAACTACGTGTAAAAAAATATAATGCAATAATTTAGATGACGCTAGTTCTATCGATATTCTATCGATAGTTTTTGCAAGCACTATTGCTAACATTATACGAAAAAATGCGATGAACAAAGTCATAGACAAAAACCTGAGACGTTAAGTAGCTTTTAAACTTAGTATCATAAAGGTAGCCAAGGTAACCAAATTGACGTTTGCCTTGTGACGTTTTGCATTTTGAGCAACCTACATGTGTCTCTTTCTAATGCTGTTATGAGTGTATAAGAAAACAGAGACGACTATATTAGTTAAATTTAGCTTCCTTCTATGCTTTAGTTATTCTTCTGAGTTTCCTCCACAGAAATAAACATGTCAAACGTCATTAATCAATCAAAATGACAGTTTACCGCCATGACGGGTTTTTGTTGTGTGTTGCAATTTCAAGTGTAATTTCTTGTGTTTACCAGCAAAACAAGCCATTTTAAAGTAATTGGACAGTTGAAAACTGTTTTAAATGAATTTTCCTATTTTTTTGTATAGTGTACAAGGACCTGGCCCAGGCTCCATACATTTTGAAACATCTCCTTTCTTTAATAGATTTTCAACTTTATCGCTAAAGTATAAGGTTCAAAGTTGATTGGGAAAATTTGACAGATTGTAGTAGGTTGATGTGCTGGCGTCTGTACATTATATTATATTAGAATCTAATATTCAGTCGCTTTGGCAGTAAGGCGCCATCTATTAATAATTTTAGGAACTTCAACCGGCTATGTTCAGTGTTCTCGAACCTACCGATTTATCGGTATTTATACCGATATGGGCTCTGTGCTACCGAAATACCGAAATATAACGAATTTTCTACGATTTCTGGATATACATGGAAATTCTCCCGATTTCTCTACCGATTTTACACTTTTCAGTTGGCAACCCTTTTCATTTATGTTTAATTTAATGTTACGGACGGGGAAGCCCTCAATAGTAAGTATGGGCCTAGTGCAGAATGTTTCATATATTTTGGGGAATACCCTTGTTCCTACAACTTGTTGTCTTACAACTCGATGTTATAAGGGGCTTCCCGCTAGGGAATTTACCTGTAACCAGTCTTGTCTATATAAACAGGAATTCGGTTTTATTTTTTTCATTAATTTTCTTAACTTTGAAGAGATAGTAGAGTACTTATCCTAAAGAGTGCGTGAGAAGACCATTCAGTTAAAATGTCGTCTGACGAGGAGCCAAGCACAAGTGCGAGTGTAAGAAGAAAAAAATATCTACAATATTATAGAAAAGATTATTAATCTTTTGAAAAGAAAACAGCGAAATAGGCTGTCTACTGAATCAGTCACTGGTCTATTACACGCAAAACGACTCTTTAATACAGGTAACTGTTATGACTTTGAAATCAACTCGAAGATGACCGCGGCTATGGCCAAAGAATATTGGTATAAAAAATGATTATATAAATTAGTCTGTAAGTGATTGTATATAAATTAGTCTGTAAGTTTTTGTTTTCAAGTGGTTTTCAATAAATAAACGAATTTGATTGAATTCTGTTTGTTTTTTGTCAAATACCGATTTTGGGTACAAATATACCGATTTTAGCTGGCAACTCTACCGATCTTGCTCTATGACGTTCGAGACCACTGGCTATGTTTATACATATAGCTCCTCTCTCGTATATAATCTTAAAGATGGTTCCTTCCTTTGCAGAAAATCATATTCCTTTATCCTGAATTCATCTACTCTTTCCTCTGAACTGATATTTATGAAAATGCAGGGAAATCATTATCAGTGCAGAGAAAACGTAGATGAAAACAGTAATTCAGGTTATAAGGGGACAAAAATAAAACTCATTTCACTCGTTCAATTTGTTATTCAACTAAGTCTTACATACTTCTGTAATAAAATCCACAGTTAAGTTTACATGAATACTATAAACTTACTACGTGCTGTAGTGCAATCGTATTACGAACAACATTTGAACGGAGATTCCACAGCGTCAAGTCCGGATCGAACGCAAAATGGAAGTCCAAAGTAGTGCGCACGGGTCAAAACAATATAAACAGAGATATCTGTTTCCTTTGAGAGAGTAATAGTTGTCGAAAAAGCCACGAAAATAACAGCAAAACAAACGCAACAAACAACTGTCAGAGTGTCAGTCAGTATCGCCGGCCTTGAAAATCGAATCTAAGTAGATGTCTACAAAACGGAACTTCCAAATTAAATTATTTTAAAGTTGTTTCTTACAAAAACAAATACTTTGTAAAGATAATTATAAATGAATAGATTATTTTATTGACTTTTGTCTTTAAACAGTTTGCGTTACGGTATCGCTTTTGAAGAAAACAACTTTAACGTAAAGTTAACAATCGTAAACATTTTACGTAGAAAGAAATGAACAATCAAAACTATTTCTGCTGTAGAAAAATTAGAAAAATATATGTTTCATTTAACAAAGTGACACCTCTCGACGTTTTCCGAAACTAAACCTATTGTCCGGCCACCGTTGTAGGTGTTTTTTTTTTTTTTTTTAATATTTTGTGGCTATGCCACTGGCTTGGTTACAAGACCTTTAAGCCAAGTCTTTATTTTAAAAGTTGTTGGTGTTTTGTATGGACCAGTGTTGCCAACCCGTACGATAATTATGGGGGGGTATGATTTGGGCAATGGTACGATGTACGATAGTGAATGTCTAACGTACGATAATTTTGAGTAACAAAGAAAAAAAAAAGTTCCATTAAAAAAACGTATTTGTCAGACAAAATTAAACGCTATTAAAAAATCAACAATACGTTAATGACACTCATACAAGTAAGTTTATGTCACTGTACCTAAGTGTTTCTCTCTCTTTCCTTTCCCTTACGCCCTTACATTTCTTTCACTTGCGTTTCTATCCGTCCGAAACTCTGCGTTTTATCCTGTATTCCTGTGTTACGATACCTTTGTATTTGCTTTTTGCTTCTATCTAGCTATCTTTATGTAGTAGTCTAATGTGTTGTGGGCACGTGTGCGCACAGGAAGTAATAAAAAGTAAATGAACACTCCTGTGATACTTGCGTGATACATTCTGTCGGCGATTTGTTTATGAACTGTAGGTACACCGTACAATACTAGTGGTGAAACTTGGCATATACTTTCACTTCTTATAAATTCATTGTCGTTTGTTAAAAATTTGGAACTGATGTTTTACGTTTTTTTTTTTTGGAATTTTGTCTTTTAATTAATTAATTATAATTATAATTATAATATTTAATTATAATTATAATAAATTTATTGAACCAATGTTACAAACCAATGTTACAAGTATTATCTTAAAATTAACTTAATGTCGGTCTGTAGCTGTTAGCGATCATCATTTGGATCTTTACGGCGGTCCCCAAACTAGGCGGCGCCTGTATCTTGGGGACCAGAGTTGTTATACATAGGTAATGCTATTTACTACTGCAGTTTATGTAACAGGAGGTAAATTATTGCAAATCATTATATAAATCTAAGTTAAATATTGAGATCAAAGTGAAAGTAAAACTTAAATCGTAAGTTATTAAAAACAGAAATAGGGCTTAAATTGCGCTGAACAAAGCCTAAAGCTAAAAATATTAAACAATTAAAATGGAATGTTATATAATCAAGAATAGGGTGTGTGCGCGTGTGGTGTGTGTATTAGTGTGTGCGCATGTGGTGTGTAGGTGTCAGTGTCTGTGATGGGAGTAGGATTCCGAGTGTCACTTGAGTGATGTGAGAATGTTTTCCGATTCATCGTATGAAAGACCTAATAGCCATTGTTTGACAGCATTTTTGCATTTGGAGAGGGAGAGTTCTTTTGGGTCACAAGGCAAACTACTGGTGACCTTGTTATACACAAAAGTGTGTAGATAGGCAGGGCAGCGTCTTGTTAGGAGAGATGTGGTTCGTTGTAGCGGGATGTGAAAGACACGTTTGGAAGTCAATGACTGGTAATCAGGTCGGACTTTTAGGGTTTTGTGTATGCGTAGGTATGCATTGAGAATAAATAGTTGGCGGACACGTAGAACTTGAAAGTCTTTGTACAGGGAGTCAGTGGGGTAGAAAAATGGTTTTTTTAAGAGAACTTTTATAACAGCTCTCTGGGCTCTTTCAAGCTCGATCATTATTGTTTTTCCAGCTCCACCCCAAATAGATACACCGTATTGTATAATGGACTGGCATATTGCGAGATAAACCATTCGCAGGATGTCCTTTGGGGTGCGGTCTCTTAATTTCTTTATTATATGTATAAGTTTCCTTACTCGGCCAGAAAGAAATTGAATGTGAGCTTTAAATGATAGATTTTCGTCAATGAGTAGACCTAAATAACGAATAGATTGTGTCCGGTTAATACAGTCGCATGAGCAGTCTTTGCGTGATGTGTTCAGATGGTTCTGACATGTGTGGAATTTTAAAGTTAGGTTGGGAGGAGGGCTAGATAAGTGTGTTTTGAAAAATGTTATGAGTTTGGTTTTCTTTATATTGAGTGTAAGTAAGTTATGGTCCAGTATTTGTATTTACATACGATAATTTAGCCCACAAAACGATAATTTCGACGTGGGAACTCGATAATTTGAACATTTGGAGTTGCCAACACTGGTATGGACTGTTACGACCACAGAGTTTGCAGTAAAAGGTTACATGCATCGTTATGTCCATTACATAGTATATATTATATTAGTCTATGCATTAGATCACAGAGTACTTTTATATCTATGGGTTACATGCTCTGTGGTTTGCTGTAAAAAATCATAATATCATAATTTTATATTTTATAATGCACACTTGCACAGCACAGAGTACTGTCTGATAGTGATAAAATGTGAAGACTGTTAAATTAAACATTATAATGTTTAAAAAAGTTGCATTGGGAATCTCAGGAGGTGTTGATAGTGCCGTGGCTGCACTTCTTCTCAAACGAGCTGGTAATTTCAAAGGGCAACATGTAACATTTTATGTCGAGTTTATGTCAGCAAAGTTTTCATCATTAATGACTTTAATGATAATACTTACAGGGTACCAAGTAGAAGGCGTGTTTATGAGAAATTGGGATAACAACTATGAAGCCGGATTTTGTTCAGATGAAAGAGATTTTGAAGACGCAACATACGTCTGTCGTAAGCTCGATATTCCCTTGCATAGAGTTTACTTTATTAAAGAATATTGGAACGATGTATTCACTGTAATACTTAAAGAGTATGAGACGGGTCTAACACCCAACCCAGACATATTGTGCAATCGGTATATTAAATTTGATAGCTTTTTCCAACATTGCAGGAACAATTTAGGAATTGATGCTATTGCTACTGGTCACTATGCGAATACATCATTTGGCCCGTTTTTGGAAAAGTATAAGGAGAACGAAGGTATATTTTTGCTCTAAAAAGTACCAATCAAAGTAAATTTATAAACAATAGAATTAAAAAAATATTAATACTTATTTTCAGGAGTTAGGTTGTTACAGCCCACCGATAAGCACAAAGATCAAACATTTTTCCTATCACAAGTAAAGCAATTTTCTCTCAGGAAATGCATGTTTCCCATAGCCGGGTTACTGAAGAAGGAAGTCAGAGAGATAGCTAAAACTGAAGGCCTGTTGAATGTAGCCAACAAAAAGGATAGTACAGGAATATGCTTCATTGGCAAAAATAAGTTTCAGAATTTTATTGAAGAAGTAAGTACTGATGCAACCTCTGCCAGGACCTAAGAAACTTATTTGTGCCCTATCAAAAGTGTGTCTTAATTTATTATGTTGAACTCGCAACATTTTAAACATAAACAGATATTTTTTACTGTGGCAACCAAAGCCGATATTGACCATTCCTAAAGTGAATTGGAAAAGTAAGTGTGCATTAGTGTAAATTAAAAAATAAATAAGAAGAACAATAAAAATCTTCGCTGATACAGTTGGTCTTGTGAATAGCAGGTTCAATTCTAGATCTGTTTCATGTTTATTATTATATATATAAATTACGTGTCACGATGTTTGTCCGCGATGGACTTCTAAAATACTTAACCGATTTCAATCAAATTTGTACACCGTGTGCAGTTTGATCCAACTTGAAGGATAGGATAGAAAAAAAAAATTTACAAAAACGTTAGCCACAGCAACGCGTGGCCGGGTCAGCTAGTATTTAGATTAGTATAATATACTTTATGTATGTATTATGTAAATGTTGCACCACAGACTACCTACAGTATTTGTCTCTCCTTCCTCTTTTTAATCCAACCAAAGGTTGTCTTTAAAAGACCGCTCTTAGCGATAAGACCCCCATTGTAAAATTTCTCTATTTTATGTCTGTAATTTATATGGTGTACATTCTATTCTATTCTAAAAATCAAAATGTTTGTAGTAATGGTATAATTTTTATTTTACAGTACATTGAAACAAGAAAAGGCTTATTCATAGACATAGATACAGGACAAGTAGTGGGTGAACATGGAGGGCTTCACAAATGGACCGTGGGCCAGAGATGCTGTGTGCCTAGCTACAAAGAAGCATACTTCATATTCAAGAAAGATTTGGAGACAAACAATATTTATGTGGTATGTCATGTGGCCATAAAAATCAGCCTATAATGTTCCCACTACTGGGATACAATCCTCCTCACTATGAGTGGGAGTGGGCCATAATCCACCATGCGGGTCTAGTGTGGATTGGTGGATGTCACGTGTCTTCAAATTTTTAGTTCAAACCTCAAAACGGTGAAGTTAAAAACATTGTGAGGAAACTGGCATATCATAGAACTAAAAATTTTTAATATCACCACGGTGATGGAATACATTACACAACATAAAGCACCCGTTTGGAGACAAACAATATTTATGTGGTATGTCATGTGGCCATAAAAATCAGCCTATAATGTTCCCACTACTGGGATACAATCCTCCTCTCTATGAGTGGGAGTGGGCCATAATCCACCATGCGGGTCTAGTGTGGATTGGTGGATGTCACGTGTCTTCAAATTTTTTGTTCAAACCTCAAAACGGTGAAGTTAAAAACATTGTGAGGAAACTGGCATATCTTAGAACTAAAAATTTTTAATATCACCACGGTGATGGAATACATTACACAACATAAAGCACCCGTTTAGATTCGAATCCACAACCCTACACCACACACAACCTTTTAAGTTGGGGCCGATACCAATGGGGCACCACTGGTCAATGGCCTCTGCCATGTGGCCACTTTCATTCAACTTTTTGTAATATCATCATCTTTCTGCCCCTGTTCTATGTTACTTGGGTCAGCGCAACACATTTTCTTCGTCCATTCTCCCCTGTCAACCCCCCTGTCCCTGTCCTGTCATGTTTTTATTAATTCCCTAAAACATTCTCAAAACTGAGACCAAACCATTTAACTTTTTGGTAGCCCTACAATGTCCCACTACACTGGGCAAAGCCCTTCCCCAAATTCTGCCAGGTTATCTTTTTCTTTTTTTTAAACACAACATCTTTTTTTTCAGGTATCTGGCACCAAGCATCCTGCACTGTGGAATAACATCTGCTTTACGGGCCCTCCTCATTGGATACACACTGAACCACCACAACTAGTGAATGATCTTGTATTGAATTGCCACTTCAGATTTCAACACACTAAACCTCTCACAGCCTGTAGGGTGGTCAAAAATACCAAAGGACTTACTGTAATATTGGAAAATAAATTAAGGGCACTCACAGAAGGACAATTTGGAGTTCTTTATAAGAATGGAGAATGCCTTGGGAGTGCCAAGATAAGAGATATTTGTCATAATTTAGTTTATTCTTTAAATTCATGAACCATTTACTGTTGAATAAAGTTGTTTTAAAGACATTATAAATAGCATTTTTTTGTAAGTCAAACCTATAAACACCTATCAATTGAAATTTTGACGGTAGTTTTACATTATTTATTTATATTATAATCATAAAAACGGAAAATAGTAGCCACTGAATAATATAAAACTACCGTATAAAATAATATTAACGTATAATATTGAGGAGCCGTGCTTATTTTCTGCATTTTAATTCTAAAATACACACATCAAAAGTGTCTAGGGATCAACATATATTTTTGCAATAACTTTTCTCCTGATTGATATTAATTAAAATTTTCTTTAAGGATTCATCAAATAAAGTGTTTTCGTTTGTCACAGTAACGATAAACCAAGTCACCTTTGCATTAATAAAGAAATTTGCCATTTTCCTAATAAAGGGATTTTTGACATTTGAACCACTAACACAAAAGTTCGAAAAATAGACTGAAATAACAGTTTTCTTTAAAATTTTATTGGGTAACTTAAACAATTAATAATCCGTGTTTCTACCGCGAACACTAATAACACAAGAACATCGGTTTGGCATACTCAAAATGAGTTCATCCAAATCACGCTGTGGAATGGCCGCCCATGTTCGTTGCAACAACAAAAAAAGGTCTTCTTGCGACTGGATACCCTCCATATTCGGCAGAGCTCTTCTCTGTAGCATATCCCATGCATGCTCAATCGGGTTCAAGTCTGGCGACTGAGCAGGCCAGGGCAGGACATTGATGTTAGCTGCGGCGAGAGTCTGTCTTACAACTCTTGCGGTGTGCGGTCGTGCATTATCATGCATTAACTGAAATAAGGGACCGATTTGCACTTGTAGAGGAACGATGACGTCTGATACAATCGTCTCAGCATAAATTTGAGCGTTGAGGTTGCCTCTGATCCAAATCAACTGAGTTCTTCCGCCGATCCAAATACCCGCCCATACCATGATGGTTCCACCACTATAAGGATGGACTTCCTGGCAGGATTTTAATCGCTGTTGGCGTCCAGGAGTTCTCCAGTGTCGTATACGTCTTGTATCCGGTCTCATACCAAAACGAGACTCATCAGAAAAGCACACGAAACGCCATTGTTCTTCTGCCCAATTTCTGTGTTCAAGAGCCCATTGATATCGAATCCTACGATTGTGCATTGCTATAGGTGGTACCCGTAGCGGTCTTCGGGAATGAAGGTTCACTTCATGCAAGCGGTTTCTGACTGTTTGGTTGCTAATTAAGTTCCCTGAAGAGTGATGAAGCCTCACGGCTAACATCATGGCGGTTTTTTTTTTTTTTTGTTTTTTTTTTTTTATTTTTTTTTATTTTTTTTTTTTTGTGGCACTAGTTGTACTTTGTGCCATTTTCAGGTAAAAATTTGGGAAACAGGGAAATAAAAAACGGAACGGAAAGGATTACAATGATAGGAAATATGGATCAGGCAAGTCATTCATATAATATATTATGTATTATGTACATTATAATAAATAAACTAAAGTTTAATATCATTTTTATACAGAAAAGAGGCAATTAAATCATAATAAATTATTGGGTTATGTAATAAACAAATCATACGAGTGGGGAAAGGGGTTTTTAAACTATTAGGGGAATCAAGGAAATCAGAACGGTCATGACGAGAACATGAAAAAAATATATGGTTCAAGGTACCAACATCTTCCCCACATTCACACATGTTATCCTCTACAATACGGAGCTTGGCAAGATGATAAGGAGTACATACATGACCCAAACGCATACGAATGATTTGACTAACAATCAATTTGGAGCACTCAACCTTGAAAACCACGGCTTAATAGGAATATGAGGTTTTATAAAGTAATAACATTTTCCTTTTGTTTGTGCGCTCTCTCCCCATGAGATACTCCAGGCATTGCGAAGGTATGACTTGGGTAAATTAATGATATCATGGGAAAAATTTATATAAGGAAAAGTGTCTCCATCATTGACAGCCTCCTTGGCTAAAACATCCGCTTTGTCATTTCCTTTTATGCCACAGTGGCTAGGAATCCAAACAAAATGTACAGATTGCCCCTTCAACATTAGCTCATATAACACATTTTTAATATCAAATACAACGGGATAGAAAGCCTTCATTTTAAATGGGAACTTCTCAATTGCCTGTAACGCACTCTTAGAGTCGGAAAATATAACAGTATTTTGTAACTTGGCTAACAAAACATATTCTAGTGCCTTAAATAGGCCAAAGCACTCCCCTGTAAAAACGGAAGACTCCGGAGGTAGTTTTATTTTTTGAATAAGCTTATACTGTACATGATAAACTCCGACACCTACACAACTATCTAGCGTTTTAGAAGAATCTGTAAATATTAGGTGCCAGTCTTTCCATTTATTATCAATATTACTGATAAATTTAGGATTCGCTCCAGAATCAGTTTTGGCGATACCCATATCATATGTTATTTCAGGCTCTAATAGTAGAGAGTCAAAAACGTTATCATTAAATATTGCTAGCTTTGGTGCATTATGCACAGGCGATTCAAGTAACTTAAACTTCCTGTAACTAGTAATTAAACAAGGAACAGATTTGCATCTCCAATAGTTGGAGCTTTCAATCAAAGAATTTAGATTATCTAGCCTAATGATCAATGGATGGTTGGAAAATTGCATGATTTTAAATACAAACCTATCAGCTAACAGTTGTCGTCTTAAATATAAAGGAGGTTCACCACACTCTACTTGCAACGCATTTAATGGACTCGAACGCATTGCACCCGAAATGATTCTGAGAGCTTTAGATTGAATATTATCTAACTTTTTGAGCCATTTTTTACTACCACCTTCTAATAAAAAGGTACCATAATCCAAAATACTACGAATTATAGCATTGTATAACAATTTCTGGTTAAAAGGGTGAGCACCCCACCACACACCCGAGAGGCATCTCATAATATTCAACTGCTTTTCACATCTATCCACTATATAACTTAAATGAGATTTACCTGTCATTTTCTTATCCAAAATTAAACCCAAGAATTTAGCTTCCTCCCCAACATTTAGAGTATGATTGCAATAGGAAACTTTAGGTGGCGGAAAATCCCGTTTTCTAGAAAAAACTACTACAGAACTTTTGTTAGGTGATAAATCCAGCCCATTATTATCAAGCCAAACCTTTAATGACGTAAGGGATTCTGTTAATGCATTACATGCAGTTGAGATAGACATGTTTATTGAATAAATAAGTAGGTCGTCAGCGTATTGTAAAACACTAACGATACCATTTAAGGATGCCTCAAGATCATGTGTATAAATGTTGTAAAGTAACGGGCTAAGTACAGACCCTTGAGGTAATCCCTTATAAACAGTTCGTGAAAGTCTTGAACCTTGGTTTGTTATTACAAATATAAAGCGAATAGATAAAATATTAATAATAAAATTAACTAAAATTGGCGGCACCTGCAATTTCATTAGTTTATTTTTGAGCACTGCTATGATTACATTGTCATATGCTGCCGAAACGTCTAAAAATGCAGCAACCACCGATAAATTATTAGAAAAGGCCAAATTGATGTCTGTGGTAAAGATACTTAAACTGTCTATGGTACTTTTAGATTTACGAAAGCCGTATTGAGAAATCGAAAGCAAATTATTTCTTTCAATATGCCATTCAAGACGGTTCTTCAGGTGTTCTGCAATTTTAGCAATAACCAAAGATAAAGCTATAGGTCGATAAGCAGCCGGATCATCTGGAGATTTTTCAGGCTTTAGTATAGGTACTATTTCTTGAGTTCGCCAAGAGGTAGGAATGTTCCCAGAAATCATTATAGAATTAATTATTTCTAAATAATATAAAAGTGAGGAATCTCCCATATTTGAAAAGAAAGCATAAGGTATTCCATCTTCTCCAGGACAAGAATCTTTAACACTCGACAATACCCCTTTAAGCTCGTATAAAGTAAAAGGTAAGTTTAAACTATTCGATTCTTTTATTCCAGGATATAATACACAACAAGGCATCAAAGAGTTTTTTTCAGGAGCTGTTACAGGGGCCAATCTATCAAGAAAATCGTCAGCTAAAGCTGGAGACAACTGAACACCACAACAAAAATGATCTCCATCCCTCAAATTTCCTTTCCCTCAAAAAATCTCTAGTCTCATTAATTATACCAGTAAGTTTATTTAAATTTTCTTCTGACATATCCTCACCATACTCTCTTTCCGCTTCCTTTCTTCTTCGTACTGCATATGAACATTCAGTATTCCACCAAGGAGGCATAGGTAAATTGTTTGTACGGGAACTTTTTACAGGGAAAATCTCATCCGCTACTTCAAGCATGCAAAGAGCTAAGGCTCGAGAGCAATCATCTTCTCCTCCATGAAGTATTTCAGGTAACTGTGACACTTTGACTTCAAGGACCTGTTTAAATTTTTCCCAATCAGCTCTACCTAATCTGTACTTTAATCGAGGGGGACGCTTTTCATTAATAGGATATTTGTCGGGGGATGCTATTACTAGGGGAAAATGATCACTGCCTAGTGTAGAAGAAGAGAAGACAGACCAAGTGAGTGATGAGGCCAAACTAGGCGAACAAATCGACAAGTCCACAGCACTCGGCAATTCATTGGGCTTGGTACGTCTAGTGCGTGTCCCAGTATTTAATACACATAAATTATTGTCATCTAATATTTGTAGCAAACGTACACCATCACTTTTATTTTCACCGCATCCCCACGTCTGATGATGACAATTAAAATCTCCCATTATCAAGACAGGGCTTTTCAACGAACAAAAAATATCACTCATCTCTTGTAGAGCAGCGGAGGAAGGCTTTGGAATATATACAGAGGCATAAGATACGTTATTTACACGTACAGCAACGAAATCAACTAAAGAACACTGATTGGGTAATGTAATTTGAGAGAATGCTACATTGTTTCTGATTAATAAGATGGCAACACCACCGTAGCCATCAGTTCTGTCATTACGAATGCAAACATAACCTGGAATACTAAATATTCGACCGTGTTTAAGCCATGTTTCACTCAATGCAACAATAAGTGGTTTAAACTTGTTAACTAAATAGGAAAGATCAGATTTCTTATTAGTCACTGACCTGCACCCTAATTGCGTAACACATTTTGTTTCTTATTGCGATTCCGAACTTAAGCCAACTCCAGTCGTAATCGATATCATAGATCGGTATTGCGTAACTTCTTAAGATCCAAATGAAGTACAATCGTATAGAGATGTACATACAAAAAGGCCACAGTTGGCTTCAATTAAAAGTTTCGTTTTATCATAAATGAATTATTTGTTTCCGAATTAATATGCTATAATTTAATTTAGTTTTAATTACAACTGATGATCTACTAACGCTTACAAATGAAAATGTGCAATGTTTGCCGAAAAATTAAAAACCAATTTTTAAAACACTTTCTACCAAAAACTACCATATTTGAAATACGTAACAAAACGTATTTGCATCTGAAATTTTTGTAGATTCTAGTTCTGTGGCAAAAGTTGCATCTGACATTTTTGTAGATTTTAGTTCTGTGGCAAAAGTTAACTTCTTTTTCCGCCGTTGAAAAACTTTTATTGTAAATTGTAATGTTATCTGAATTATGTAAGTTATTATCAATTTCTTACTGTAAGATGAATTTAAGTGGTTATAAATATAAAGAGAGTGTTTGTTGAGTTTGGTTTTTTAAATGAAGTATGTTTCATGCTATTACATTAGTTCTGTTGATCTATTTTTTCAGAAATGCCTGCAACCAAAAGTTTCAGAGCGGCAGTAGGAGCTGCTGCTCCGATTTATGGAACTAATTTGCCAAGGGATCCTGGGCAAGACTAACAACAGAGCAGTTAGCAAAAGGAAAAACATTGCAGCCCGCCTCAACAGCGAGGGCGCGGGCTGCAATAAATCCCTGCTAATCCTGCAAAAAAAGCGAGGAGTAAGTGTAAGGAACAATTTATTTATTTATTTATCCATCCATTTATTTCAGGCATCAAGGCCCATATAAACACATACAATACAATATTAATATAAGTAACTTAAAAATACTATAAATACATACAACATTATACTAAAAAAACTAACACTAACATACACGAAGTGTCTGCGTCGTGTTTCGCTGACTGGTGTGATGTAGCTGGCCACGAAACCGGCGGTACACAACACCCACAATAATAATTATACTTGTGAGAGTGTGTGAAAAGGTGCATGTCCGTACGACGACATTTAATATCAATATACAATTCCAGTCTATGCTGCTTTTACTGTAAATTTACAACTTGACATCAATTTATTATGGCAACAAGTACGAGTCTTATTTTAGGCTGGTAGGCCTGTGCCTAGTGCATGTGGTATGAGACTGATTACAGAAATTAGATGAATTTATTCATCATAATAATTATTGTCAGGGAATCAAGTCAATTTTGGACAGAGAAAGTTCATTAGTGGCATACCACCCTTACTAATTAATACTAATACCACAGCTAATACTGCTAACAAATGTGCAATTTTAAAGTAAGCATTTTTTTTTAGATTATTGTTTCAATATTAATATTTTTACTTTGCTAGTATTGGAACAAGCAAAAATATAATGCCCGAAAGAAGTCATTGGGGCTCCAACAGCAAGCTTTGGCAATGGGAGGGGGTCCTCTGCCTCCCAAATTGGCCTCCCAGCTGTGGTGATGGTGACACGACCAGCTGGTGCAACAAGAGGGAGAGGAGGCAGAAGAAGAGGTACATACATTTAACCTTATATTAAATCTATGTTAGATTACTAACTGCTGCAGTAATTACAAATCAACATAATGATGTCGCGATGCTAGTTGTTATGCTGCATAAATCTTAGCTGTTGTAAACAGTATGTTATAATGACATGTCTTTACATCTATACATATCATAAATTGAAGTAGCTTTTCACATTTGTTTGTTGAACCGTGTTGTTCTTCTAAACTATGCAATGGATTTTGATGCAGTCTTCATCATCATTGAGAGCATTCATTATGGAAGGTTTATGTGTTACGCATTAATATTTAACATAATAATAATATAGACTGACTCGTTGATCTAGTGATTGCAACTACTGCCGAGCATGAGGTCTTGGGTTTGATTCACAGGGCCGGGCAGTGTTAAGTGGGTTGCTAGTTACATCATTATATAATCATACTTGTTTTGAACAAGAGCATGACACCTTTCTTTATTGTTGATTTAAACAGTTGTTTTATTTTCAGAAAGTAATGCTGTAGTCTATAAATGGATGAGAGAATGAAAAATAAAAGCTGGCGCCAACAAGTCAATGTATGTGACATTTACTCTCAGAAAAGATGACTGCCCACCTATTAAACTCAGAGATGACAATGACTGCCACATGGGACATCAGCTAAGTACCTTGGCGTACATCTCGACATGAAACAAACATGGAAATATCACAAAGAAAAAACTAAATGAGTTTAACATCCTACTCCGAAAACTAAACTGACTCTTGGGAAGAAC
Organism: Gortyna flavago; assembly: GCA_963669345.1. Taxonomy (NCBI): domain Eukaryota; kingdom Metazoa; phylum Arthropoda; class Insecta; order Lepidoptera; family Noctuidae; genus Gortyna; species Gortyna flavago. The sequence goes on from OY770138.1 coordinate 10,203,362, forward strand.
ATCACACGGATCACTGGAAAACAAAGTTCTCACCTACAAAGCAGTATTAAAACCTACGTGGACATACGAAGTTTAGCTTTGGGGCTCTGCAAAGAACTCAAATGTGGAAATTCTCCAGCGACTTCAAAATAAAGTACTTTATTGAATAAAGCCTGAACAATTTTGAGAGACAGATTCTTCGATGGAAGAATGGACCTCAGCAGTCAATATCCGCACAAAAAATCTGCTATTGCTTTACAACCGATTGCAAGATAAACAGGGCAAAAAAAATTGATCTGCTGGCCTACTCCAATTGTCTCGATGCTTCGCTGAGACCATGTATGTGTTACCTATTTATTTTATAGATTGGTAAGTTACAATGTTACCAAAAAAATAATCAAAATTTAATTATTATTATTTCAGATCATCGTGTGACGCCTGCCGCTATGGATTGGGTGGTCCAGTTGGAGGGGAGGAGGCTGGTGACTGACCAGGGCATTGCTGCAGCCCTGCAGAAGCTGAATGTGACCCTCCATGATATGCGGGTGGCGATGGAGGCGGTTGCACAGAGCCTGTAGGGCATATCTAGACTCATAGCTCTGCATCTAAACTTTTATCTTATGTATGTTTTATATATGTTTATCTACACCCATGCTATAAATTCCTCTATAAGTCTGAAACAGCTTATTGCCAACATTAAAACAACAGTATCATACTAACCATGATATCATCCAAACGTGTTATAATGTTGTACTAAATTTCACTATGCAACTTCTTGTCAAAAAAAGAACATTGTCAAGTACGCGCGTTTCCCTACCACAGCGCCGTATTTAAAAAAAAAACATAAAGGTTATTCAAATTCACGTCGTATCCCGCCATTTTTGTTGGTTAGTAGTATTGCAAAAATGTATTACTTTGTTGTTTACAAAAATGAGTGATACAAGCTTTGATTTCTAATGCAGCAATAAATAATTGTATTATTACCTCTACATAGTATGTTTGTATTAGATACTGAGCAAGTAAACTTTCCATGAATTTACATAGTTCTTACAACACTGTACAGCACCCTATGGTTTCAGAACCTTTTAAGGATTCATATCATATGTGTAGATATGTGTTATGTGGGTGTGTGTGGTGGTGTTGGGTGTGTGGAGGGGCCCGTGGCTAAATAATAACAGCCGCACAGGTCGATCGATCAGGTTAAGCTACGCTTGCCGCGGTTGGTCTGTGGATGGGTGACCGTCTTTACATATCGAAACCCCTCCGTGCCTCGGAAAGCACGTTAATTCGTTGGTCCCGGCTGTCATTTGTGGATCTTTGACAGTCGTTACGGGTAGTCAGAAGCCCGAAAGTCTGACAACCAGTCTTACCAAGGGGTATTGTATTACCCAGTAACTGGGTTGTGGAGGTCAGATAGGCAGTCGCTCCATGTAAAATACTGGTATTCAGCTGCATCCGGTTAGACTGGAAGCCGACCCCAACATAGTTGGGAAAAGGCTAGGCAGATGATAATGATGATCATATGTGTAGATAAAGTCTTGTATGCAACTGTACATAATTAGGTATTAAAGCACTCATGTGATACTATTATTACACTCGGCTTCGCCTCGTGTGATAACCCACATTCGTATTTTAATACCCATTACTTTACAGTAGTTGCATAAATAACTAATATCTACCTTATGTTATAGCGATAAAGTTGAAAATTAATTAAAGAAATTATACAGATTGTAGTAGCTTGATGTGCTGGCGTCTGTACAACATTAAAAAAAATTTGATGAGGTCGGCGTTTCCTGACTACTCTGAGAAGATAGGCCGAAACAAACAGAGGTCACAGTCTCTTTTAAAGTGCAGACGCAAATCTTGGTCAGAGCATGTAGATTGAAGTCTGAAATGGACTTTTGATATACAACCACACAGATTGAGTGGACCCACAGAATACAATATAATGCAGGAGAGGTCCAGTCAGTGCACGTATTTGTCAGTAATCGTGCAGCACAACACAACTTGTTATCTAACTATGTTAAAATATATTTTGTTTTCAGAATCGGAACCTATTGTTTTTATTTTAATTACCTATCCTATCTATGCAAACAGTAGGTATAATTAGTCACAACAATATCATTATTAGGTACTTAAGATCAGTACATTCAGTCTATGTAGAAGCGTAAAGGCGCGGGCCCACTGCACTGCACTGCCTGTGCACGGGCACGCGGCGTACTTTAGCTGCGTGTATTAATTTGTTTGAAAACGTGGGTCTACGTTTCCACACGAAGACTCACGACTATGTATAGCGTGCCACGGCGCACGGAGAGGCTACGCACGTGCCACTGCTATCCACGGACACGGGTTTCACTGCGAGAAAATGCGCTGCGATAAGCGAGCTGTACGTAGTCGTGGGTCGTATTCGTGTATTCCAGTGGAAACGTAGACACACGTCGACAGCGTTGAGCTATGTAACCGCCTATTCGAGCAAGTCACGCATGTATCAATGACGTCAATTCATGCGTAGCCTCTCCGTGGGTTGCAGTTGACACAACCACATACATTTTCTTACAAAGTGAAGCTTAATACACGTGCGTAGCCTCTCCGTACGCCGCGGTGGGCCCGCGCCTTTATGCTTGGAGTAACTTATTACTTTTAAAGTTAGTACTTCCCGTTAAAAATGGCAAAGCGGAAGCTACGATTGAGTACTGTTTATTTGAGAATTATGTTACGCAAGTAATATTGAACTAATAAATCCATAGTAATTTAGATCTAAATTTTTTAATCTTACTGTAAAACCTTAAATCATGAACATTTATCGATACCAGAATTACCAGAGGGCAGAAACTGGACACGTCCTTTGTGAACTTATACTTTATTGTCGCTAGTGTATAAGCTTTCAGCAGCTAAGTGTATGTTTGAGTATTGCCTGGGAGGGATAGAATAAATAGAAAATGAACAAAAAATATGTGATTTAGGATTTATTTATTTATTTAAACATTAGCTTATTATTATGATGTTTAATTACTTAATAAAATATTTCCTTCGTTCGTTTCGTTTTACTAGATGTCTCGGTGGACACTAGTAGGTTCCATGCGAAGCAGTCGCCAGTGCGAGTAAGGGGCCCTCGGGAACGGACGAATGACTTCTTGTCATCGGACCATTGGCCTTCCTAATACCTATTTCCTTATGACATGGATGGCCTTGACACAAACTGCCTTTGCAGTGAACACTAAGCAGTCACTGTAATGTGTCCTTGCATACCGAACCAAAATCAATGCAACCTAAACCCTACGACTACGCCGTAACCTGTCTACGACACCTTGTCTACCCTCATCAGCAGAGACATGCCCTTTGTGAGGAAGATATATGTGTCGCGAGATTTATATATTGTAGTCAACGGGGAAGCGTGCATTATTGACTAAATTGTGCAAGACTACACACGCATTTGCAAATCTTCTTGCTTTCACAGAAGAATAATGCTATACCCTATGAGCCAATAAGCACAGCCAGCGAGTCTTCAAAACTTCAATGCAGCGTTCGACTACAATGCGAGTCTGGACATGACACTGCGTGTAGTACTCCTCTGGCGACTCCGATGCAGCACGAAAGATAGGCGTCATCAGAAACCACCTTTGGGCGTACCCGGAGTCTCCTGAAAATGAAAAAAATATAGTGGATAAATTATTATGTTAGTTTAAAGATGCATCTGTTTTGATTTTATTTACATAATCAGCCTATAATGTTCCCACTGCTGCGACACAGGTCTCCTCTTACTGAGAATGGGCCGCAATCCACCACGCAGGCCCAGTGCGGGTTGGTAGATGTCACATGTCTTCGAATTTTTGGTCCTAGGACATGCCGGTTTTTTCACGATGTTATCCTTCACCATTTTGAGAGCAGTGGTGATGAAATAATTTACACAAAGTAAAGTGCCTGTCTGAGTTCGAACCTGTGACCAACAGCTCGTAAGTCGCGGCCAGTACCACTGGGCCATACTCTCTATTCATTTTTTATAAGACAATAGTTATTTTATATTATACTTTTTTAAGTAAATAATTTTTTTTTTGTTACCTAGTAGCCAGCACACTTCGCCTTGATGATGTAAGCGGTGCATAAAATTATGAATAGGCCACTGGTTCCAAATACGGGAATCATGGCTGGCCCCCCCAAATGACGCATCAATATATTGAATGCAGCATCACAAACCTGAAAGTATTGTCAATGTTTTAATTACTTTTTATATATTAGTAGGTGAGTTTTGGTGCTGAGTGCAACTATAGTCCTATTACTTCTACCATAAGTTTTAATATAAATATAGATAATTTAAACACTGATCTAATATATTTGTTGGTGGAATTCAAATTTTAATTAGTTTAGTAACAACAAGATTATTATTAGGTACTTACAATCAGTACATTCAGGCTATGGCTATAAACAGTTTTCTGTTAAAATAAGTTTCCTAATTTTCATCCACCCTGGATTATAGCAACATATTGTGTACCATCAATGCATCCACCACACCGAGAAATTGAAATATATCCATAAATCTGAAACAAAACAATTAGATTAATTTAATCATCATCTGCCTAGCCTTTTCCCTATGTTGGGGTCGGCTTCCAGTCTAACCGGATGCAGCTGAATACCAGTATTTTACATGGAGCGACTGCCTATCTGACCTCCACAACCCAGTTACTGGGTAATACGATACCCCTTGGTAAGACTGGTTGTCAGACTTTCGGGCTTCTGACTACCCGTAACGACTGTCAAAGATCCACAAATGACAGCCGGGACCTACGGCTCCGAGGCACGGGGGGTCTCGATATGTAAAGACGGTCATTCATCCACAGACCAACCGTGGCAAGCGTAGCTTAACCTGATCGATCAACCTGTGCGGCTGTTATTATTTAGCCACGGGCCCCTCGCCACGCCACCACGGCCACGGGGGTTATTAATTAGATTAATTTAATAAATAATTCAAATGATATTAATATTGAAAGAACATTTTTTGTGTTAAACCAATAGAAACAAAGGCAAATTATAGTCATAGATCTTTAAGCCTTGTATGTTTAATACTCTTGTACCCATGGTTATACACTTTCATACTCACTCCGTTTTTACAGCATCCTTCTCTTCCTGTATCAAAGGAAATTTAATATATTTCTTTTTTAAATAGCTGTTGTTGAGAACGTCTGTAACCTAAAACAAAGAGAAAATGATGTCAGTAAAGATTTGTTAGTACTATTATATAGAAATAGTTAGTAGTAGTATTACTTCGCATAGACAATCGTGTAATGTTTGTGACAGCCCCAGATGGTAATATGCACCAATATTTTTCTGAAATGCCCCATTGGCATAAAATGCTACTGCTGCTAAGACCTGTAAAATTATGTTATTTAATTAAGCACAGTTTTTGAAGACACTTGCTTAGACTTTGTAATAACTTGATTTTAACAGTGTCCTAAGTGTCCATGGAGTTTCTTGACCGTATTTCTGCATTAGAATGTATGTTTTGGAACGGGCAACTAGCTTTAACTTTCTGACAAACTGACTGACTCCTTGTCATTTAAAAAGTGCCTGTTTGGTTTTATTGAAATATAATGCTTGTATTGACCAACCTTTAAATATATATGATATGACAGAAAAGTTACCTTTAGGTCCGGACGTGTAGCAGATTTACGTCGTGGTTTCAGAAATGGAAATACTTCCTTAGCCTAGCCTAAAGTGGGCCACGAAGTTATTCGTTGGAAAATCGAGCGTTGCTGGGACTCCTCAAAAGTCTGCGGCTTGTCTTTGAGACGTTGATCTTCCGCAATATGCAACAAATAACCTTGTGACATTGTGGAAGCTGAAACAATAATAAAACTAAATTAGGAGATAGCCAAAAGTGATTTTTATTAGCACTACTTACGTGCGGCTGCCTAGGATATTGCCGGTATCTAAAATACCAAAAATATAGATTTAATGTTGCAGTTCTACACAAACACACATTCACAATTTATCTAAAAGGTGTTCGCTCACCTAATTTCGTAATAATTATGGAGATTTTATGAGTAAATCCCAAATTAATGTACAAAGAAAAATGAATGCGGGCAGTATGTTGCCTTCGGTATCGGAATCAAATTTCTAGTTGGTTTGAAACCAACTGACAGCTGTCAAAATGATTACGCAATTCGAATAATAGCCTCTTTAAGCACAAATCGTTCATTCTTTATCGTTTCATTCCAATGAGAAATTGGTATCAGACGATAGTTAAGTTACGCAATACGAAACGCGTAAAATGAAGCCAACTGTGGTGGAAACTAAGCCGATCAGTCTGAATCATTTCCAGATAATGTGTTACGCAATTAGGCTGCTGACGTTCCATTGAAGAATATAATCCATTATCGTTATTGTCTGTCAGTAATTTACAAATCAGCACCCTAATTGCGTAACACATTTTGTTTCTTATTGCGATTCCGAACTTAAGCCAACTCCAGTCGTAATCGATATCATAGATCGGTATTGCGTAACTTCTTAAGATCCAAATGAAGTACAATCGTATAGAGATGTACATACAAAAAGGCCACAGTTGGCTTCAATTAAAAGTTTCGTTTTATCATAAATGAATTATTTGTTTCCGAATTAATATGCTATAATTTAATTTAGTTTTAATTACAACTGATGATCTACTAACGCTTACAAATGAAAATGTGCAATGTTTGCCGAAAAATTAAAAACCAATTTTTAAAACACTTTCTACCAAAAACTACCATATTTGAAATACGTAACAAAACGTATTTGCATCTGAAATTTTTGTAGATTCTAGTTCTGTGGCAAAAGTTGCATCTGACATTTTTGTAGATTTTAGTTCTGTGGCAAAAGTTAACTTCTTTTTCCGCCGTTGAAAAACTTTTATTGTAAATTGTAATGTTATCTGAATTATGTAAGTTATTATCAATTTCTTACTGTAAGATGAATTTAAGTGGTTATAAATATAAAGAGAGTGTTTGTTGAGTTTGGTTTTTTAAATGAAGTATGTTTCATGCTATTACATTAGTTCTGTTGATCTATTTTTTCAGAAATGCCTGCAACCAAAAGTTTCAGAGCGGCAGTAGGAGCTGCTGCTCCGATTTATGGAACTAATTTGCCAAGGGATCCTGGGCAAGACTAACAACAGAGCAGTTAGCAAAAGGAAAAACATTGCAGCCCGCCTCAACAGCGAGGGCGCGGGCTGCAATAAATCCCTGCTAATCCTGCAAAAAAAGCGAGGAGTAAGTGTAAGGAACAATTTATTTATTTATTTATCCATCCATTTATTTCAGGCATCAAGGCCCATATAAACACATACAATACAATATTAATATAAGTAACTTAAAAATACTATAAATACATACAACATTATACTAAAAAAACTAACACTAACATACACGAAGTGTCTGCGTCGTGTTTCGCTGACTGGTGTGATGTAGCTGGCCACGAAACCGGCGGTACACAACACCCACAATAATAATTATACTTGTGAGAGTGTGTGAAAAGGTGCATGTCCGTACGACGACATTTAATATCAATATACAATTCCAGTCTATGCTGCTTTTACTGTAAATTTACAACTTGACATCAATTTATTATGGCAACAAGTACGAGTCTTATTTTAGGCTGGTAGGCCTGTGCCTAGTGCATGTGGTATGAGACTGATTACAGAAATTAGATGAATTTATTCATCATAATAATTATTGTCAGGGAATCAAGTCAATTTTGGACAGAGAAAGTTCATTAGTGGCATACCACCCTTACTAATTAATACTAATACCACAGCTAATACTGCTAACAAATGTGCAATTTTAAAGTAAGCATTTTTTTTTAGATTATTGTTTCAATATTAATATTTTTACTTTGCTAGTATTGGAACAAGCAAAAATATAATGCCCGAAAGAAGTCATTGGGGCTCCAACAGCAAGCTTTGGCAATGGGAGGGGGTCCTCTGCCTCCCAAATTGGCCTCCCAGCTGTGGTGATGGTGACACGACCAGCTGGTGCAACAAGAGGGAGAGGAGGCAGAAGAAGAGGTACATACATTTAACCTTATATTAAATCTATGTTAGATTACTAACTGCTGCAGTAATTACAAATCAACATAATGATGTCGCGATGCTAGTTGTTATGCTGCATAAATCTTAGCTGTTGTAAACAGTATGTTATAATGACATGTCTTTACATCTATACATATCATAAATTGAAGTAGCTTTTCACATTTGTTTGTTGAACCGTGTTGTTCTTCTAAACTATGCAATGGATTTTGATGCAGTCTTCATCATCATTGAGAGCATTCATTATGGAAGGTTTATGTGTTACGCATTAATATTTAACATAATAATAATATAGACTGACTCGTTGATCTAGTGATTGCAACTACTGCCGAGCATGAGGTCTTGGGTTTGATTCACAGGGCCGGGCAGTGTTAAGTGGGTTGCTAGTTACATCATTATATAATCATACTTGTTTTGAACAAGAGCATGACACCTTTCTTTATTGTTGATTTAAACAGTTGTTTTATTTTCAGAAAGTAATGCTGTAGTCTATAAATGGATGAGAGAATGAAAAATAAAAGCTGGCGCCAACAAGTCAATGTATGTGACATTTACTCTCAGAAAAGATGACTGCCCACCTATTAAACTCAGAGATGACAATGACTGCCACATGGGACATCAGCTAAGTACCTTGGCGTACATCTCGACATGAAACAAACATGGAAATATCACAAAGAAAAAACTAAATGAGTTTAACATCCTACTCCGAAAACTAAACTGACTCTTGGGAAGAACATCACACGGATCACTGGAAAACAAAGTTCTCACCTACAAAGCAGTATTAAAACCTACGTGGACATACGAAGTTTAGCTTTGGGGCTCTGCAAAGAACTCAAATGTGGAAATTCTCCAGCGACTTCAAAATAAAGTACTTTATTGAATAAAGCCTGAACAATTTTGAGAGACAGATTCTTCGATGGAAGAATGGACCTCAGCAGTCAATATCCGCACAAAAAATCTGCTATTGCTTTACAACCGATTGCAAGATAAACAGGGCAAAAAAAATTGATCTGCTGGCCTACTCCAATTGTCTCGATGCTTCGCTGAGACCATGTATGTGTTACCTATTTATTTTATAGATTGGTAAGTTACAATGTTACCAAAAAAATAATCAAAATTTAATTATTATTATTTCAGATCATCGTGTGACGCCTGCCGCTATGGATTGGGTGGTCCAGTTGGAGGGGAGGAGGCTGGTGACTGACCAGGGCATTGCTGCAGCCCTGCAGAAGCTGAATGTGACCCTCCATGATATGCGGGTGGCGATGGAGGCGGTTGCACAGAGCCTGTAGGGCATATCTAGACTCATAGCTCTGCATCTAAACTTTTATCTTATGTATGTTTTATATATGTTTATCTACACCCATGCTATAAATTCCTCTATAAGTCTGAAACAGCTTATTGCCAACATTAAAACAACAGTATCATACTAACCATGATATCATCCAAACGTGTTATAATGTTGTACTAAATTTCACTATGCAACTTCTTGTCAAAAAAAGAACATTGTCAAGTACGCGCGTTTCCCTACCACAGCGCCGTATTTAAAAAAAAAACATAAAGGTTATTCAAATTCACGTCGTATCCCGCCATTTTTGTTGGTTAGTAGTATTGCAAAAATGTATTACTTTGTTGTTTACAAAAATGAGTGATACAAGCTTTGATTTCTAATGCAGCAATAAATAATTGTATTATTACCTCTACATAGTATGTTTGTATTAGATACTGAGCAAGTAAACTTTCCATGAATTTACATAGTTCTTACAACACTGTACAGCACCCTATGGTTTCAGAACCTTTTAAGGATTCATATCATATGTGTAGATATGTGTTATGTGGGTGTGTGTGGTGGTGTTGGGTGTGTGGAGGGGCCCGTGGCTAAATAATAACAGCCGCACAGGTCGATCGATCAGGTTAAGCTACGCTTGCCGCGGTTGGTCTGTGGATGGGTGACCGTCTTTACATATCGAAACCCCTCCGTGCCTCGGAAAGCACGTTAATTCGTTGGTCCCGGCTGTCATTTGTGGATCTTTGACAGTCGTTACGGGTAGTCAGAAGCCCGAAAGTCTGACAACCAGTCTTACCAAGGGGTATTGTATTACCCAGTAACTGGGTTGTGGAGGTCAGATAGGCAGTCGCTCCATGTAAAATACTGGTATTCAGCTGCATCCGGTTAGACTGGAAGCCGACCCCAACATAGTTGGGAAAAGGCTAGGCAGATGATAATGATGATCATATGTGTAGATAAAGTCTTGTATGCAACTGTACATAATTAGGTATTAAAGCACTCATGTGATACTATTATTACACTCGGCTTCGCCTCGTGTGATAACCCACATTCGTATTTTAATACCCATTACTTTACAGTAGTTGCATAAATAACTAATATCTACCTTATGTTATAGCGATAAAGTTGAAAATTAATTAAAGAAATTATACAGATTGTAGTAGCTTGATGTGCTGGCGTCTGTACAACATTAAAAAAAATTTGATGAGGTCGGCGTTTCCTGACTACTCTGAGAAGATAGGCCGAAACAAACAGAGGTCACAGTCTCTTTTAAAGTGCAGACGCAAATCTTGGTCAGAGCATGTAGATTGAAGTCTGAAATGGACTTTTGATATACAACCACACAGATTGAGTGGACCCACAGAATACAATATAATGCAGGAGAGGTCCAGTCAGTGCACGTATTTGTCAGTAATCGTGCAGCACAACACAACTTGTTATCTAACTATGTTAAAATATATTTTGTTTTCAGAATCGGAACCTATTGTTTTTATTTTAATTACCTATCCTATCTATGCAAACAGTAGGTATAATTAGTCACAACAATATTATTATTAGGTACTTAAGATCAGTACATTCAGTCTATGTAGAAGCGTAAAGGCGCGGGCCCACTGCACTGCACTGCCTGTGCACGGGCACGCGGCGTACTTTAGCTGCGTGTATTAATTTGTTTGAAAACGTGGGTCTACGTTTCCACACGAAGACTCACGACTATGTATAGCGTGCCACGGCGCACGGAGAGGCTACGCACGTGCCACTGCTATCCACGGACACGGGTTTCACTGCGAGAAAATGCGCTGCGATAAGCGAGCTGTACGTAGTCGTGGGTCGTATTCGTGTATTCCAGTGGAAACGTAGACACACGTCGACAGCGTTGAGCTATGTAACCGCCTATTCGAGCAAGTCACGCATGTATCAATGACGTCAATTCATGCGTAGCCTCTCCGTGGGTTGCAGTTGACACAACCACATACATTTTCTTACAAAGTGAAGCTTAATACACGTGCGTAGCCTCTCCGTACGCCGCGGTGGGCCCGCGCCTTTATGCTTGGAGTAACTTATTACTTTTAAAGTTAGTACTTCCCGTTAAAAATGGCAAAGCGGAAGCTACGATTGAGTACTGTTTATTTGAGAATTATGTTACGCAAGTAATACTGAACTAATAAATCCATAGTAATTTAGATCTAAATTTTTTAATCTTACTGTAAAACCTTAAATCATGAACATTTATCGATACCAGAATTACCAGAGGGCAGAAACTGGACACGTCCTTTGTGAACTTATACTTTATTGTCGCTAGTGTATAAGCTTTCAGCAGCTAAGTGTATGTTTGAGTATTGCCTGGGAGGGATAGAATAAATAGAAAATGAACAAAAAATATGTGATTTAGGATTTATTTATTTATTTAAACATTAGCTTATTATTATGATGTTTAATTACTTAATAAAATATTTCCTTCGTTCGTTTCGTTTTACTAGATGTCTCGGTGGACACTAGTAGGTTCCATGCGAAGCAGTCGCCAGTGCGAGTAAGGGGCCCTCGGGAACGGACGAATGACTTCTTGTCATCGGACCATTGGCCTTCCTAATACCTATTTCCTTATGACATGGATGGCCTTGACACAAACTGCCTTTGCAGTGAACACTAAGCAGTCACTGTAATGTGTCCTTGCATACCGAACCAAAATCAATGCAACCTAAACCCTACGACTACGCCGTAACCTGTCTACGACACCTTGTCTACCCTCATCAGCAGAGACATGCCCTTTGTGAGGAAGATATATGTGTCGCGAGATTTATATATTGTAGTCAACGGGGAAGCGTGCATTATTGACTAAATTGTGCAAGACTACACACGCATTTGCAAATCTTCTTGCTTTCACAGAAGAATAATGCTATACCCTATGAGCCAATAAGCACAGCCAGCGAGTCTTCAAAACTTCAATGCAGCGTTCGACTACAATGCGAGTCTGGACATGACACTGCGTGTAGTACTCCTCTGGCGACTCCGATGCAGCACGAAAGATAGGCGTCATCAGAAACCACCTTTGGGCGTACCCGGAGTCTCCTGAAAATGAAAAAAATATAGTGGATAAATTATTATGTTAGTTTAAAGATGCATCTGTTTTGATTTTATTTACATAATCAGCCTATAATGTTCCCACTGCTGCGACACAGGTCTCCTCTTACTGAGAATGGGCCGCAATCCACCACGCAGGCCCAGTGCGGGTTGGTAGATGTCACATGTCTTCGAATTTTTGGTCCTAGGACATGCCGGTTTTTTCACGATGTTATCCTTCACCATTTTGAGAGCAGTGGTGATGAAATAATTTACACAAAGTAAAGTGCCTGTCTGAGTTCGAACCTGTGACCAACAGCTCGTAAGTCGCGGCCAGTACCACTGGGCCATACTCTCTATTCATTTTTTATAAGACAATAGTTATTTTATATTATACTTTTTTAAGTAAATAATTTTTTTTTTGTTACCTAGTAGCCAGCACACTTCGCCTTGATGATGTAAGCGGTGCATAAAATTATGAATAGGCCACTGGTTCCAAATACGGGAATCATGGCTGGCCCCCCCAAATGACGCATCAATATATTGAATGCAGCATCACAAACCTGAAAGTATTGTCAATGTTTTAATTACTTTTTATATATTAGTAGGTGAGTTTTGGTGCTGAGTGCAACTATAGTCCTATTACTTCTACCATAAGTTTTAATATAAATATAGATAATTTAAACACTGATCTAATATATTTGTTGGTGGAATTCAAATTTTAATTAGTTTAGTAACAACAAGATTATTATTAGGTACTTACAATCAGTACATTCAGGCTATGGCTATAAACAGTTTTCTGTTAAAATAAGTTTCCTAATTTTCATCCACCCTGGATTATAGCAACATATTGTGTACCATCAATGCATCCACCACACCGAGAAATTGAAATATATCCATAAATCTGAAACAAAACAATTAGATTAATTTAATCATCATCTGCCTAGCCTTTTCCCTATGTTGGGGTCGGCTTCCAGTCTAACCGGATGCAGCTGAATACCAGTATTTTACATGGAGCGACTGCCTATCTGACCTCCACAACCCAGTTACTGGGTAATACGATACCCCTTGGTAAGACTGGTTGTCAGACTTTCGGGCTTCTGACTACCCGTAACGACTGTCAAAGATCCACAAATGACAGCCGGGACCTACGGCTCCGAGGCACGGGGGGTCTCGATATGTAAAGACGGTCATTCATCCACAGACCAACCGTGGCAAGCGTAGCTTAACCTGATCGATCAACCTGTGCGGCTGTTATTATTTAGCCACGGGCCCCTCGCCACGCCACCACGGCCACGGGGGTTATTAATTAGATTAATTTAATAAATAATTCAAATGATATTAATATTGAAAGAACATTTTTTGTGTTAAACCAATAGAAACAAAGGCAAATTATAGTCATAGATCTTTAAGCCTTGTATGTTTAATACTCTTGTACCCATGGTTATACACTTTCATACTCACTCCGTTTTTACAGCATCCTTCTCTTCCTGTATCAAAGGAAATTTAATATATTTCTTTTTTAAATAGCTGTTGTTGAGAACGTCTGTAACCTAAAACAAAGAGAAAATGATGTCAGTAAAGATTTGTTAGTACTATTATATAGAAATAGTTAGTAGTAGTATTACTTCGCATAGACAATCGTGTAATGTTTGTGACAGCCCCAGATGGTAATATGCACCAATATTTTTCTGAAATGCCCCATTGGCATAAAATGCTACTGCTGCTAAGACCTGTAAAATTATGTTATTTAATTAAGCACAGTTTTTGAAGACACTTGCTTAGACTTTGTAATAACTTGATTTTAACAGTGTCCTAAGTGTCCATGGAGTTTCTTGACCGTATTTCTGCATTAGAATGTATGTTTTGGAACGGGCAACTAGCTTTAACTTTCTGACAAACTGACTGACTCCTTGTCATTTAAAAAGTGCCTGTTTGGTTTTATTGAAATATAATGCTTGTATTGACCAACCTTTAAATATATATGATATGACAGAAAAGTTACCTTTAGGTCCGGACGTGTAGCAGATTTACGTCGTGGTTTCAGAAATGGAAATACTTCCTTAGCCTAGCCTAAAGTGGGCCACGAAGTTATTCGTTGGAAAATCGAGCGTTGCTGGGACTCCTCAAAAGTCTGCGGCTTGTCTTTGAGACGTTGATCTTCCGCAATATGCAACAAATAACCTTGTGACATTGTGGAAGCTGAAACAATAATAAAACTAAATTAGGAGATAGCCAAAAGTGATTTTTATTAGCACTACTTACGTGCGGCTGCCTAGGATATTGCCGGTATCTAAAATACCAAAAATATAGATTTAATGTTGCAGTTCTACACAAACACACATTCACAATTTATCTAAAAGGTGTTCGCTCACCTAATTTCGTAATAATTATGGAGATTTTATGAGTAAATCCCAAATTAATGTACAAAGAAAAATGAATGCGGGCAGTATGTTGCCTTCGGTATCGGAATCAAATTTCTAGTTGGTTTGAAACCAACTGACAGCTGTCAAAATGATTACGCAATTCGAATAATAGCCTCTTTAAGCACAAATCGTTCATTCTTTATCGTTTCATTCCAATGAGAAATTGGTATCAGACGATAGTTAAGTTACGCAATACGAAACGCGTAAAATGAAGCCAACTGTGGTGGAAACTAAGCCGATCAGTCTGAATCATTTCCAGATAATGTGTTACGCAATTAGGCTGCTGACGTTCCATTGAAGAATATAATCCATTATCGTTATTGTCTGTCAGTAATTTACAAATCAGCACCCTAATTGCGTAACACATTTTGTTTCTTATTGCGATTCCGAACTTAAGCCAACTCCAGTCGTAATCGATATCATAGATCGGTATTGCGTAACTTCTTAAGATCCAAATGAAGTACAATCGTATAGAGATGTACATACAAAAAGGCCACAGTTGGCTTCAATTAAAAGTTTCGTTTTATCATAAATGAATTATTTGTTTCCGAATTAATATGCTATAATTTAATTTAGTTTTAATTACAACTGATGATCTACTAACGCTTACAAATGAAAATGTGCAATGTTTGCCGAAAAATTAAAAACCAATTTTTAAAACACTTTCTACCAAAAACTACCATATTTGAAATACGTAACAAAACGTATTTGCATCTGAAATTTTTGTAGATTCTAGTTCTGTGGCAAAAGTTGCATCTGACATTTTTGTAGATTTTAGTTCTGTGGCAAAAGTTAACTTCTTTTTCCGCCGTTGAAAAACTTTTATTGTATATTGTAATGTTATCTGAATTATGTAAGTTATTATCAATTTCTTACTGTAAGATGAATTTAAGTGGTTATAAATATAAAGAGAGTGTTTGTTGAGTTTGGTTTTTTAAATGAAGTATGTTTCATGCTATTACATTAGTTCTGTTGATCTATTTTTTCAGAAATGCCTGCAACCAAAAGTTTCAGAGCGGCAGTAGGAGCTGCTGCTCCGATTTATGGAACTAATTTGCCAAGGGATCCTGGGCAAGACTAACAACAGAGCAGTTAGCAAAAGGAAAAACATTGCAGCCCGCCTCAACAGCGAGGGCGCGGGCTGCAATAAATCCCTGCTAATCCTGCAAAAAAAGCGAGGAGAAAGTGTAAGGAACAATTTATTTATTTATTTATCCATCCATTTATTTCAGGCATCAAGGCCCATATAAACACATACAATACAATATTAATATAAGTAACTTAAAAATACTATAAATACATACAACATTATACTAAAAAAACTAACACTAACATACACGAAGTGTCTGCGTCGTGTTTCGCTGACTGGTGTGATGTAGCTGGCCACGAAACCGGCGGTACACAACACCCACAATAATAATTATACTTGTGAGAGTGTGTGAAAAGGTGCATGTCCGTACGACGACATTTAATATCAATATACAATTCCAGTCTATGCTGCTTTTACTGTAAATTTACAACTTGACATCAATTTATTATGGCAACAAGTACGAGTCTTATTTTAGGCTGGTAGGCCTGTGCCTAGTGCATGTGGTATGAGACTGATTACAGAAATTAGATGAATTTATTCATCATAATAATTATTGTCAGGGAATCAAGTCAATTTTGGACAGAGAAAGTTCATTAGTGGCATACCACCCTTACTAATTAATACTAATACCACAGCTAATACTGCTAACAAATGTGCAATTTTAAAGTAAGCATTTTTTTTTAGATTATTGTTTCAATATTAATATTTTTACTTTGCTAGTATTGGAACAAGCAAAAATATAATGCCCGAAAGAAGTCATTGGGGCTCCAACAGCAAGCTTTGGCAATGGGAGGGGGTCCTCTGCCTCCCAAATTGGCCTCCCAGCTGTGGTGATGGTGACACGACCAGCTGGTGCAACAAGAGGGAGAGGAGGCAGAAGAAGAGGTACATACATTTAACCTTATATTAAATCTATGTTAGATTACTAACTGCTGCAGTAATTACAAATCAACATAATGATGTCGCGATGCTAGTTGTTATGCTGCATAAATCTTAGCTGTTGTAAACAGTATGTTATAATGACATGTCTTTACATCTATACATATCATAAATTGAAGTAGCTTTTCACATTTGTTTGTTGAACCGTGTTGTTCTTCTAAACTATGCAATGGATTTTGATGCAGTCTTCATCATCATTGAGAGCATTCATTATGGAAGGTTTATGTGTTACGCATTAATATTTAACATAATAATAATATAGACTGACTCGTTGATCTAGTGATTGCAACTACTGCCGAGCATGAGGTCTTGGGTTTGATTCACAGGGCCGGGCAGTGTTAAGTGGGTTGCTAGTTACATCATTATATAATCATACTTGTTTTGAACAAGAGCATGACACCTTTCTTTATTGTTGATTTAAACAGTTGTTTTATTTTCAGAAAGTAATGCTGTAGTCTATAAATGGATGAGAGAATGAAAAATAAAAGCTGGCGCCAACAAGTCAATGTATGTGACATTTACTCTCAGAAAAGATGACTGCCCACCTATTAAACTCAGAGATGACAATGACTGCCACATGGGACATCAGCTAAGTACCTTGGCGTACATCTCGACATGAAACAAACATGGAAATATCACAAAGAAAAAACTAAATGAGTTTAACATCCTACTCCGAAAACTAAACTGACTCTTGGGAAGAACATCACACGGATCACTGGAAAACAAAGTTCTCACCTACAAAGCAGTATTAAAACCTACGTGGACATACGAAGTTTAGCTTTGGGGCTCTGCAAAGAACTCAAATGTGGAAATTCTCCAGCGACTTCAAAATAAAGTACTTTATTGAATAAAGCCTGAACAATTTTGAGAGACAGATTCTTCGATGGAAGAATGGACCTCAGCAGTCAATATCCGCACAAAAAATCTGCTATTGCTTTACAACCGATTGCAAGATAAACAGGGCAAAAAAAATTGATCTGCTGGCCTACTCCAATTGTCTCGATGCTTCGCTGAGACCATGTATGTGTTACCTATTTATTTTATAGATTGGTAAGTTACAATGTTACCAAAAAAATAATCAAAATTTAATTATTATTATTTCAGATCATCGTGTGACGCCTGCCGCTATGGATTGGGTGGTCCAGTTGGAGGGGAGGAGGCTGGTGACTGACCAGGGCATTGCTGCAGCCCTGCAGAAGCTGAATGTGACCCTCCATGATATGCGGGTGGCGATGGAGGCGGTTGCACAGAGCCTGTAGGGCATATCTAGACTCATAGCTCTGCATCTAAACTTTTATCTTATGTATGTTTTATATATGTTTATCTACACCCATGCTATAAATTCCTCTATAAGTCTGAAACAGCTTATTGCCAACATTAAAACAACAGTATCATACTAACCATGATATCATCCAAACGTGTTATAATGTTGTACTAAATTTCACTATGCAACTTCTTGTCAAAAAAAGAACATTGTCAAGTACGCGCGTTTCCCTACCACAGCGCCGTATTTAAAAAAAAAACATAAAGGTTATTCAAATTCACGTCGTATCCCGCCATTTTTGTTGGTTAGTAGTATTGCAAAAATGTATTACTTTGTTGTTTACAAAAATGAGTGATACAAGCTTTGATTTCTAATGCAGCAATAAATAATTGTATTATTACCTCTACATAGTATGTTTGTATTAGATACTGAGCAAGTAAACTTTCCATGAATTTACATAGTTCTTACAACACTGTACAGCACCCTATGGTTTCAGAACCTTTTAAGGATTCATATCATATGTGTAGATATGTGTTATGTGGGTGTGTGTGGTGGTGTTGGGTGTGTGGAGGGGCCCGTGGCTAAATAATAACAGCCGCACAGGTCGATCGATCAGGTTAAGCTACGCTTGCCGCGGTTGGTCTGTGGATGGGTGACCGTCTTTACATATCGAAACCCCTCCGTGCCTCGGAAAGCACGTTAATTCGTTGGTCCCGGCTGTCATTTGTGGATCTTTGACAGTCGTTACGGGTAGTCAGAAGCCCGAAAGTCTGACAACCAGTCTTACCAAGGGGTATTGTATTACCCAGTAACTGGGTTGTGGAGGTCAGATAGGCAGTCGCTCCATGTAAAATACTGGTATTCAGCTGCATCCGGTTAGACTGGAAGCCGACCCCAACATAGTTGGGAAAAGGCTAGGCAGATGATAATGATGATCATATGTGTAGATAAAGTCTTGTATGCAACTGTACATAATTAGGTATTAAAGCACTCATGTGATACTATTATTACACTCGGCTTCGCCTCGTGTGATAACCCACATTCGTATTTTAATACCCATTACTTTACAGTAGTTGCATAAATAACTAATATCTACCTTATGTTATAGCGATAAAGTTGAAAATTAATTAAAGAAATTATACAGATTGTAGTAGCTTGATGTGCTGGCGTCTGTACAACATTAAAAAAAATTTGATGAGGTCGGCGTTTCCTGACTACTCTGAGAAGATAGGCCGAAACAAACAGAGGTCACAGTCTCTTTTAAAGTGCAGACGCAAATCTTGGTCAGAGCATGTAGATTGAAGTCTGAAATGGACTTTTGATATACAACCACACAGATTGAGTGGACCCACAGAATACAATATAATGCAGGAGAGGTCCAGTCAGTGCACGTATTTGTCAGTAATCGTGCAGCACAACACAACTTGTTATCTAACTATGTTAAAATATATTTTGTTTTCAGAATCGGAACCTATTGTTTTTATTTTAATTACCTATCCTATCTATGCAAACAGTAGGTATAATTAGTCACAACAATATTATTATTAGGTACTTAAGATCAGTACATTCAGTCTATGTAGAAGCGTAAAGGCGCGGGCCCACTGCACTGCACTGCCTGTGCACGGGCACGCGGCGTACTTTAGCTGCGTGTATTAATTTGTTTGAAAACGTGGGTCTACGTTTCCACACGAAGACTCACGACTATGTATAGCGTGCCACGGCGCACGGAGAGGCTACGCACGTGCCACTGCTATCCACGGACACGGGTTTCACTGCGAGAAAATGCGCTGCGATAAGCGAGCTGTACGTAGTCGTGGGTCGTATTCGTGTATTCCAGTGGAAACGTAGACACACGTCGACAGCGTTGAGCTATGTAACCGCCTATTCGAGCAAGTCACGCATGTATCAATGACGTCAATTCATGCGTAGCCTCTCCGTGGGTTGCAGTTGACACAACCACATACATTTTCTTACAAAGTGAAGCTTAATACACGTGCGTAGCCTCTCCGTACGCCGCGGTGGGCCCGCGCCTTTATGCTTGGAGTAACTTATTACTTTTAAAGTTAGTACTTCCCGTTAAAAATGGCAAAGCGGAAGCTACGATTGAGTACTGTTTATTTGAGAATTATGTTACGCAAGTAATACTGAACTAATAAATCCATAGTAATTTAGATCTAAATTTTTTAATCTTACTGTAAAACCTTAAATCATGAACATTTATCGATACCAGAATTACCAGAGGGCAGAAACTGGACACGTCCTTTGTGAACTTATACTTTATTGTCGCTAGTGTATAAGCTTTCAGCAGCTAAGTGTATGTTTGAGTATTGCCTGGGAGGGATAGAATAAATAGAAAATGAACAAAAAATATGTGATTTAGGATTTATTTATTTATTTAAACATTAGCTTATTATTATGATGTTTAATTACTTAATAAAATATTTCCTTCGTTCGTTTCGTTTTACTAGATGTCTCGGTGGACACTAGTAGGTTCCATGCGAAGCAGTCGCCAGTGCGAGTAAGGGGCCCTCGGGAACGGACGAATGACTTCTTGTCATCGGACCATTGGCCTTCCTAATACCTATTTCCTTATGACATGGATGGCCTTGACACAAACTGCCTTTGCAGTGAACACTAAGCAGTCACTGTAATGTGTCCTTGCATACCGAACCAAAATCAATGCAACCTAAACCCTACGACTACGCCGTAACCTGTCTACGACACCTTGTCTACCCTCATCAGCAGAGACATGCCCTTTGTGAGGAAGATATATGTGTCGCGAGATTTATATATTGTAGTCAACGGGGAAGCGTGCATTATTGACTAAATTGTGCAAGACTACACACGCATTTGCAAATCTTCTTGCTTTCACAGAAGAATAATGCTATACCCTATGAGCCAATAAGCACAGCCAGCGAGTCTTCAAAACTTCAATGCAGCGTTCGACTACAATGCGAGTCTGGACATGACACTGCGTGTAGTACTCCTCTGGCGACTCCGATGCAGCACGAAAGATAGGCGTCATCAGAAACCACCTTTGGGCGTACCCGGAGTCTCCTGAAAATGAAAAAAATATAGTGGATAAATTATTATGTTAGTTTAAAGATGCATCTGTTTTGATTTTATTTACATAATCAGCCTATAATGTTCCCACTGCTGCGACACAGGTCTCCTCTTACTGAGAATGGGCCGCAATCCACCACGCAGGCCCAGTGCGGGTTGGTAGATGTCACATGTCTTCGAATTTTTGGTCCTAGGACATGCCGGTTTTTTCACGATGTTATCCTTCACCATTTTGAGAGCAGTGGTGATGAAATAATTTACACAAAGTAAAGTGCCTGTCTGAGTTCGAACCTGTGACCAACAGCTCGTAAGTCGCGGCCAGTACCACTGGGCCATACTCTCTATTCATTTTTTATAAGACAATAGTTATTTTATATTATACTTTTTTAAGTAAATAATTTTTTTTTTGTTACCTAGTAGCCAGCACACTTCGCCTTGATGATGTAAGCGGTGCATAAAATTATGAATAGGCCACTGGTTCCAAATACGGGAATCATGGCTGGCCCCCCCAAATGACGCATCAATATATTGAATGCAGCATCACAAACCTGAAAGTATTGTCAATGTTTTAATTACTTTTTATATATTAGTAGGTGAGTTTTGGTGCTGAGTGCAACTATAGTCCTATTACTTCTACCATAAGTTTTAATATAAATATAGATAATTTAAACACTGATCTAATATATTTGTTGGTGGAATTCAAATTTTAATTAGTTTAGTAACAACAAGATTATTATTAGGTACTTACAATCAGTACATTCAGGCTATGGCTATAAACAGTTTTCTGTTAAAATAAGTTTCCTAATTTTCATCCACCCTGGATTATAGCAACATATTGTGTACCATCAATGCATCCACCACACCGAGAAATTGAAATATATCCATAAATCTGAAACAAAACAATTAGATTAATTTAATCATCATCTGCCTAGCCTTTTCCCTATGTTGGGGTCGGCTTCCAGTCTAACCGGATGCAGCTGAATACCAGTATTTTACATGGAGCGACTGCCTATCTGACCTCCACAACCCAGTTACTGGGTAATACGATACCCCTTGGTAAGACTGGTTGTCAGACTTTCGGGCTTCTGACTACCCGTAACGACTGTCAAAGATCCACAAATGACAGCCGGGACCTACGGCTCCGAGGCACGGGGGGTCTCGATATGTAAAGACGGTCATTCATCCACAGACCAACCGTGGCAAGCGTAGCTTAACCTGATCGATCAACCTGTGCGGCTGTTATTATTTAGCCACGGGCCCCTCGCCACGCCACCACGGCCACGGGGGTTATTAATTAGATTAATTTAATAAATAATTCAAATGATATTAATATTGAAAGAACATTTTTTGTGTTAAACCAATAGAAACAAAGGCAAATTATAGTCATAGATCTTTAAGCCTTGTATGTTTAATACTCTTGTACCCATGGTTATACACTTTCATACTCACTCCGTTTTTACAGCATCCTTCTCTTCCTGTATCAAAGGAAATTTAATATATTTCTTTTTTAAATAGCTGTTGTTGAGAACGTCTGTAACCTAAAACAAAGAGAAAATGATGTCAGTAAAGATTTGTTAGTACTATTATATAGAAATAGTTAGTAGTAGTATTACTTCGCATAGACAATCGTGTAATGTTTGTGACAGCCCCAGATGGTAATATGCACCAATATTTTTCTGAAATGCCCCATTGGCATAAAATGCTACTGCTGCTAAGACCTGTAAAATTATGTTATTTAATTAAGCACAGTTTTTGAAGACACTTGCTTAGACTTTGTAATAACTTGATTTTAACAGTGTCCTAAGTGTCCATGGAGTTTCTTGACCGTATTTCTGCATTAGAATGTATGTTTTGGAACGGGCAACTAGCTTTAACTTTCTGACAAACTGACTGACTCCTTGTCATTTAAAAAGTGCCTGTTTGGTTTTATTGAAATATAATGCTTGTATTGACCAACCTTTAAATATATATGATATGACAGAAAAGTTACCTTTAGGTCCGGACGTGTAGCAGATTTACGTCGTGGTTTCAGAAATGGAAATACTTCCTTAGCCTAGCCTAAAGTGGGCCACGAAGTTATTCGTTGGAAAATCGAGCGTTGCTGGGACTCCTCAAAAGTCTGCGGCTTGTCTTTGAGACGTTGATCTTCCGCAATATGCAACAAATAACCTTGTGACATTGTGGAAGCTGAAACAATAATAAAACTAAATTAGGAGATAGCCAAAAGTGATTTTTATTAGCACTACTTACGTGCGGCTGCCTAGGATATTGCCGGTATCTAAAATACCAAAAATATAGATTTAATGTTGCAGTTCTACACAAACACACATTCACAATTTATCTAAAAGGTGTTCGCTCACCTAATTTCGTAATAATTATGGAGATTTTATGAGTAAATCCCAAATTAATGTACAAAGAAAAATGAATGCGGGCAGTATGTTGCCTTCGGTATCGGAATCAAATTTCTAGTTGGTTTGAAACCAAGGCCGCTTTCCGAATTGGCCAATATCGCTCACAGCACTCAAATCGTCTCACATGCGTTCCATAATGGATATCACGATTATGACAGCTGAGAGCTGTCAACAATTCGGAACACTGGTTAGCGCGCTCACAGTGCTTACTCGGTGTCAAAAAGATATTACAGCAGTATTTCTTCATAAAAACACCACACGTTTCTTCCTTTTCTTTGTTTATGTGGCGACTGTCAGCCAGAAGCACAATTTCGAAAATGCCACGTTATTAAAAAGATATGGTGCAACTCAAAACAAAACACACACTGACACATCCTCATCCTCACACACACACACACACACTGTCATTTTTGACAGCGCTCACGGTGATATTTGTACGAGGCATGGTCGGCGTTGTCGCAAGATGGCGCATGCCATGACGTCATCTATGACGATTCACGGGACATCGTTATCGCGCTCACGCCAATTCGGTACGGGTTTTAGCACGCTCAAATCGATTACATCGATTATGTCCTCAATTCGGAACGCGCCCCAACTGACAGCTGTCAAAATGATTACGCAATTCGAATAATAGCCTCTTTAAGCACAAATCGTTCATTCTTTATCGTTTCATTCCAATGAGAAATTGGTATCAGACGATAGTTAAGTTACGCAATACGAAACGCGTAAAATGAAGCCAACTGTGGTGGAAACTAAGCCGATCAGTCTGAATCATTTCCAGATAATGTGTTACGCAATTAGGCTGCTGGTGTATTTGTGGGATATTCAGAAATAAGCAAAGCCTATAAAATTTACATTCCGTCTGAACACAAGACCGTCATTTCGAGAGATGTGAAAATCTTAAAGAGCAACTTCTATGAAAACATTCATACTCAACCAACACCTCTAACACAAACGGAGACGATTGAAATTGAAGCTGTGAATAAGCAAGGAGTAGCGTCTAGGAACAATTCACAATCTATTGAAATTGAACTTCAAAACGAAGAAGATACAAACGATAACAATCATCAAAACGATAGCATCTATAAAGACACTGAACAACAGGCTGAGATTGAAAATGATCAAGATCAGGAAAACAACATTCCTCAGGGCACTCTTCCACAAAACGAAGAACAACAACCTGACGAACCTCGAGCTGATAATGATGAACACCAATTTGATGAACCTGAACTTAATGAACCTGTTGAAACACGGACACTTCGAGACAGATCGCCATTACGCCCACCACAAAAATTTGACGATTTCTTACTGGCAGCTGCAGATGATGTTATCAAACAAAAAGAACCAACTTCATACAAAGAAGCACTTGACTCACCAAACAAAGACAAGTGGTTAGAAGCGATGCTAAGCGAGATTTCATCACTCCACGAGAATGAAACATGGGAACTAGTAGAATTACCAAAAGGTAGAAAAGCCTTACCATGCAAATGGGTGTATAAAGTGAAAACAAACCCCGATGGAAGTATTGAACGCTTCAAAGCACGACTGGTAATTAAAGGTTTTTCACAACAAGCTGGTATCGATTACGATAAAACATTCAGTCCGGTAGCACGTCTCAGTACTATCAGAGCCCTTCTCGCAACTGCTGTCAAACAAAATTTAAGGCTTCTACAATTTGACGTCACTACAGCGTTCCTAAACGGAACAGTAGAAGAGCAAATTTTTATGAAGCAACCTGAAGGTTTCAACGATGGCACAAACCGAGCATGTCGCCTGAAAAGAAGCCTGTACAGACTTAAACAAGCTCCACGTTGTTGGAATACCTATATAAATGTTTTTTTGTTACAATCAGGTTTCAAACAGTCCGAAGCTGATCCTTGTCTATACACGAGGACAAAAGGGACAAAGAGAGTCCTCATAGCTCTTTATGTTGATGACGGGCTTGTAGCAAGCAACTCACAAGAAGCTGAAGCTGAGTTTGTTGATGAACTACAAAAACGATTGAAGATTCGAACGTCGCCTGCTACATATTTCCTAGGCATGGAAATTGTAAGGAAAGACGACAAGATCACACTACGTCAGACATCATACGTAAAGAAGCTTTTAGAAAAATTTACAATGAACAACAGCAAGTCTGTACCAACACCTATTGTTAAAGAAAACATGGGAGGAGATGAAGGAACACAAGCTGAAAAAAGCTTTCCTTACAGACAAGCCGTAGGTGCCTTAACATACTTGGCCGTGGGCACTAGACCCGATATCTCCTATGCAGTAGGAATAGCATCGAGAAACCTGGATAAGCCAAGGAACAGAGATGTTGCGCTTGTTAAACGGATTTTTCGATACTTAAAAGGAACAAGTGACAAAGGTCTTACCTACTGTAATGATTCGACTGAAAATATCGTCCTCTACTCCGACTCAGACTTTGCTGGCGATCAAACCACCGGCAGATCGACGTCTGGTACTGTGTGCTTACTCGCAGGAGCTGCTATTAGCTGGAGATCTCAACGCCAAAACGTTGTATCCATTTCCTCTACCGAAGCGGAAGTAATTGCAGCCAGCGAGGCTTCACAAGAGCTTATATGGCTAAACTGTCTATTGAAAGATCTGATGAAGTTGAACCAGCCTACACTATATCTAGACAATGAGTCAGCAATCAAGCTGTCACAGAACCCTAAATACGAGTACCACAAGCGTACGAAACATATTAAGTTGAAGCATTTCTTCGTAAGAGAATGCGTTGCCAACGGGGACCTTGAAGTTAAGCAAGTATCTTCAGAACTGCAGCTAGCAGACATGCTGACGAAACCACTCAATGGGCCCAGACTGCAAGATTTGAGCAAGAAGATTGGCTTGAACAGAATCCCTTAATTCTGCAAAAAGTTGTGAGGGTGTAAAGACTGTATAGCTCACTTTGTGACTCTTTACGGTTTTTCTTTTTTATTGGCGTGACGTTGCCAAGCAACCCCTCTGTTTTTAATGATTTTTTTTTTTGCTCATGTCATAATTTTTCCTTCGTATTAAATTTTATGTATTAAAACTTAATACTGGTTTCTCAATTTTTATCAAGTTGTTAATAAAGCGATTCAACCATAAAATCTCTTGTGCAGATTCACTTGCTGCTATAATCTCTGCTTCAGTGGAAGAGATGGAGACTGTCGTTTGTTTCTGGCTTCTCCAGCTAATAGCAGCTCCAGAGAATAAGCACACCATTCCAGATGTCGACCTTCCAGTAGTTTGATCTCCTGCATGATCTGCGTCGCTGTAGCAGACTAAGCGTGGAGGCGACTTTTTCGTATAGGTTAGCCCATTCTGTTGGGTCCCTTTCAAGTACCGGAAGATGCGTTTCACCAGCATGATATCTTTTTTAGAGGGTGCTCCGAGGTTTCGAGATGCGACACCCAGAGCATATGAAATATCAGGCCTTGTGCCTACTGATAAATATGCCAAAGCACCCACGGCTTGTCTATATGGGAAATTCGCGTTGACATCCTCTTCCTCTGCCGTCTCATTTTCTTTGATGATTGGCGTTGGTGCTGGTTTGCAATTGGACATTCTATATTTTTCTAAAACTTTCTTTGTGTAGGCCTTTTGACAAAGTGAAATGGACTTGTCCTTACGGACATTAATTTCCATTCCTAGGAAATATGACGCAGGTTTCGTAGTTATCTTAAACCTTGTTTTTAATTCCTTGATAAATTCGTCTCCTGCTCTGGTAGTATTATAAGCTACAAGTCCGTCGTCAACATAAAGACCAATAAAGACTTTAGATTGTCCTCTGATTCGAACATATAAGCATGGATCCGCTTCACTCTGTTGGAAATCAGAATTTCTTAAGAATTCAGCAATGCATGTGTTCCAGCATAGTGGTGCTTGTTTCAGACCATAGAGGCTGCGTTTCAGCTTGCAGACTCGTTTGGTGCCATCCTGATAGCCATCAGGCTGTTTCATGTAAATATTTTCATTTACTGTGCCGTTTAGAAAGGCAGTTGAAACATCGAACTGATGTAGTTTTAAATTTTCTCGAGCAGCTATAGCAAGCAATGCTCGAACGGTGCTCAGACGGACCACTGGACTGAATGTTTTATCATAATCAACTTCGGGTTTCTGGAAGTAACCTTTGATAACCATTCTGGCTTTATACCTATCGACGGTACCATCAGGATTCATTTTTATTTTATACACCCATTTGCAAGGAAGGGCTTTTCGTCCTTTGGGTAAATCAACCAGATCCCAGGTTTGGTTTTCATGCAGTGAAGTTATTTCACTCTGCATGGCATCTTGCCATTCAGCTTTGGAAGGAGATTCCATCGCTTCTTTGAAGGTCTCAGGCTCTTTAGGCTTGTGAAGATTTTCGATTTCTTCAGCTGCTGCCAAAATAAAATCATCATAGCGCTTAGGAGCTCTGATATTTGACCTGTCTCTCAAAGACCTCATCTGAACGGACGTATGTTCTTCAACATCAGCATCATGTTCATCGGCAACGGTAAAAGATCCGGAAAGAGATTCGTATTCACTTTCATTATTCCCTGGTTCCATTTGTCGAACGTCGTCAGTGCTATCAACCAAACTTTGTTGCAGCGTTTCATCTTGATCATCTGCGTCATAATCACTGTCATGTTGCTGATCATCTGCTTCATGATTGTCAAGCTGAATATCCACTCGCTTGCGTGTTGTTTTCTGCGATGACGATTTATTAAGTTGTTCATGTGAAAACTCTAAACCAGTGAGCAGTCTGGATATAGCATTTTTATTAGATTCATCGTAGAACATAGTCTTCAATACCCTAATATCTTTTGAAATTATAATGCTGTTCTTCGAGGGTATGAATATCCTGAAAGCTTTAGATGTTTCAGAGTATCCCGCAAACATGCCAGGAATTGCCTTTGGTGCAAATTTGTGACCGTTTGTGCCTTTCATCAGAACGTAGGTCTTGCAACCGAACACGTATAAATGATTAATACATGGCTTCCTTCCAACCCATCGCTCGAATGGCGTTTGGTTCTGAACAGCGCTATTTATACTCCTGTTTGATAGGTAGTTTGCAGTGAATACTGCTTCGCCCCAGAATTTTAATGGTGCCTGTGCGTCAATCATTATTGCTCTCGCTTTCTCCACAAGAGTACGATTCTTTCGTTCAGCAACTCCGTTTTGGTTCGGGGTGTAAGGTGCGGTGAGACGTCTCTGTATCCCGCAACGTTTTAGATAAGCGTTGAACTCTTTGTTTACATACTCAGTACCGTTATCTGATTGTAAGAATTTGATTTTGACCCCAGTGTGCGTTTCTGCTAACTCCTTAAACTCTTTAAACTTTTGTAATACTTCGTTCTTGCTTTTGATCATGTAGACTCGACTGTATCGACTATAGTCGTCTATAAAAGTAACGAAGTACTTGTTTCCGCTTACTGTAGGCGTCCTGATAGGTCCACATACATCGCTATGAACGATTTCTAAGCGTTCTGTTGTTCGTTGAGTTGTTTTCTCACGGGGGGCAGGTACTCGATGAAGTTTTGCCTGGATGCAGATTTCACACTCTGCCAAGGTTTCAGAAGTATCAAAGTTCAAGCCAAGCAAATTCTCATTTTTGAGTGCACGTTTCAGATCTTTGGCGTTCATGTGACCAAGTTTTCTGTGCCAGTCGTTTATGTTTGATAAATTCGATTTATTTTTAGTAATTGGAATCGAAACGGTGTCATCATTATGATTGGCCAGATTGTTGCGCTCATGTTTATTTGGTGTGATGTAATAAAGACCATCTTCTTGTTTAAATGCGGTGAGAGTTATGCCATCTTTTGGATTGTTGACCGTCGCTTTAGTTTTAGTGAAGAGGACAGAACAGCCAGCATCTGTCATCTTACTTACAGACAACAAGTTGGTGCACAGATTAGGTACGTAAAGAGTGTCTTGTAGCTGTGTAAGGGCTATGCTTTTACCATTTTTAGTTACAAAGGAGACTGTACCTTTACCTTTAATCTCTGTCGTTTGGTCTTTAGTTGCAAAGTTCAGTTTTCCAGATGTTCTCTCTATAGTCTTAAATAAGTCTCGTTGATAAGTCATGTGAGACTTACAACCGCTATCCAAAACCCAAATACAGTTTTCAGATTTTTTATGTGAAAGGAGGCATTGCATAGCAAAATTGGTCTTATGAGAACCGTTAGTGTGTTTATTAGGCTTCTCACTGTTTTTCTTCCAGCAATTGGTACAAACTTTGTGAGTCTTGCGTTTGAAGATATTACCACTACGTTTGCAAATTTTACAGGACGTGTATAAGGCTTCTTCTTGAAAAGAGGATTCAGGTTCGTTGTTATTAGTCATGTTTTGGCTATGACGTGCTTCACATTCTTCTATTATTTTAGTTTGAAGCTCCTCTGGCTTCGGAAGAGTGTCTCGTGATTCTATAGCAACTCTGAAGTTCTCGAATTCCTTTGAGAGACTATACAACATCATGATTGTTAGCAAGTCCTCATTAATAGCTACGTCCATGTCTGCCAATTTGTCAACTGTATCCATGAACTTGTTTAGATGCGTTCTTACATCGTTTCCTTCTAATTTTGTTAGGATCAGTTGCTTCAATAGGGATGCCTTTTTTTTTTTTTTTTTTTAAGGATGGGAAATCATCCAATGACCCCTCCCGCTCTGGGTGGAGCGGAAGGGAGTGTCAGACTCTTACTGACTAAAACCCATCCGTGTTCCTTCCTTAGCCCTTTATGTTCCGGGGCAGCGGTAACCCTTTCGGACAATCCCGCTGCCCCGGCAGGCTTCGGCCCTAACGGGCCCCTCTATGTCTGCTGACATCTCTTTGAGGCGCGCGTGGAACACATACGCGCCGTCCGGCACGGGCCTGGTCCTGATCGGACGGCGAGCTACCCATTACTCGCCGTCCGCAGGCCCGCGCCTACGGTGGCCGGGAGTCGTCACGCGGCTCCCGACGCCCGGAGCGTCTACCGCGGCGGCTGGGACGGGCGGCCCTCTCGGCTCTCTCCCTCTCCCATCCCGCCACCTCCTTCGCTAGCATGACTGCTTCGCAGAAGGAGGTGACTGCCTCCCACTCCCTCTCGCCCCGGACCATGGCTTGGACCAGGGCCGGGCGCGAGAGGTCGCCGCCGCTGCCGATCGCCTCTACGAGGACACGGCGGTGCTCTGCCCAAGCGGGACAGACCTCCACCGTGTGCACCACCGTGTCCTCTGGGCGATCCTCGCAGTCAATAGGGTTGCCTTACGCGCAGGTCCCTTGCTGGCGTACGTGTCTTTCAATTTTTTCCTTATTGCTTTAGCAGTAGTGCAATTTTTAATTTGTTTAAGCTCAGAAGGAGCGATTATAAGTATGAGTTCAGATCTCGCCAGTCTATCGCCTTCTTTATCTACCACTTCAGAATCAGTTTCGACGTATTTCCATAATTTGTGTCGTACGAGTACAGCTGCAGCCTGTATAACCCAAGTGTCGTAGTTCTCTCTAGTTAGAGGGTCAATTTTAGTGCTCGACATTTCGGAAAGGTTAAAACATATTATTACGTACACGCTCTGCTACCATGTTAAATATAATAAAATTACGAAGTATACATGAAAGAACACAGTTTTTAATATATATAATAATGTGACAATTTTTAAATCAACAGTATCTTAGCAACCATACAAAAGGTACCAAAGACATATTAGTACATTAGCTCTGGTCTGCCATAGATACTTCACAATTTAGATGAGGCTTACATTCATGCACGGCAGGTAATCTTCAAGTAAAATATCTTAACCTTGTGTTTATGGTTCACATATCTCATTTGTTCCTTCCCCTCCCGCCTTCCGTACTTCTGTCTGTATGACGTCATTCCGCCATTTTGCTATCTGTCTGTTGAAGTTTATTACAGTTTTAGTCTGTGGTTTCAGTTGGATTTATTGCCGTAACATAACCTCTCAATTTTTGTAGCTGAAATATTATCGTGCAACATGTATGTACAACAAGTGCTGTGTTGTGAACTGTGCTAGTAGTAGACGAAAGGACGTCAGTTTTCATGTTTCCAAAAAGTGAGATAGGACTCAAAAAATGATTACAGTGCATTAACTGTGAAAGACTGCGAAGCTTGAGCTTCCAAAAACTTCGCAAACAGTTTGTGTGTCGAAATCATTTCGAGAAGAGGTTTCTTTATAAAAATACGGTACATAATTGGATTTCCTTTAGAGAGTTCAAGAGCATAAACTTAAGAAAAGAAATTGACCTACCCTTCAGAAAATGCTGTGAGATTTTTCGGAATCATCATGGAAGAAGCAAACAAATACTTAGAAAATCAACCTGAACGGAATCCTGATATAAAAGGAATTAAAAATCGTATCAAATCTAAGTATTTGTTTGACTTCATAAATTGTGAATTGCATATGGATGCTGTTTCTTACTGCTTTTTCGCATTAACTTTAAGATTGGCAGTATTTAATTGGTGCAATGTTATTAATAAAATATTAAAAGGCACAGATGTCTTCAGACTAGAAAATAAATTGTTGCCCCTGATGCAATTAAAAGCTTTTAGTAAGTGTAGTAAAGAATAGACCCGTAATTGTAGATAGTATTTAGGTTTTATTTAACAAAATTCAACCTACTTATTCCATGACACCATGAATCCTGACAACTCAGTTTCTTCTTTACATATGGCGTTCTATATCGACCAAGGAGTTCATAATTATTACCACATTCTCCTGGGCCTATTTATTGTGCCACGTAGTCAGTTAGGTGAGCAGGCGGACGTCGTACTCTTTGAGAACGACGCAGTCTCTGTCGTGATGTTCTGTGGCTGGACCATCTCATTCTGGGAATCTCGCTGGTCATCTGTGACACGACCATCGCCATCGACCGCATCGACGAACTCGTCGTCATCATCATTGGAATCAGACGAAGATTCCCCAGCAGGAGCTAGGTGTCGATTTGACACGACTATCTCTCTTCCACTGCTCAAACGTACACGAGAATGTTGAGGATTACTTTCTAGAGTCTCTACTTCTTCAACCAGTGGATCATATTTGCTATTGCGATTATGGTTTCGCATTAATACTTTTCCTGGGGCGTTTAGCCATGTAGGCATCGA
The DNA here is from genome assembly GCA_963669345.1 of Gortyna flavago. NCBI lineage: Eukaryota > Metazoa > Arthropoda > Insecta > Lepidoptera > Noctuidae > Gortyna > Gortyna flavago. The sequence goes on from OY770138.1 coordinate 10,236,000, forward strand.
CTGACCAAATGAGGATCTCCTGGCGTGAGAGAACATCCGCTCATGGGGCGTAACAGTACGCCCCATGAGCCGTGATGTAGCCGTGCAAAGAAGTGATCTCACAGAATGTAGAGCCTGAGTTAAAACTGACTCCCATTTGGTTATAGGCAAATCATGGTTTTTCAGAGCCAATTGTACTGTTCGCCAAATAATTCCGTTGTATCTCTCCGTTTGTCCATTACCTTGAGGGTTGTATGGTGTAGTGTAGCTCGTAGCAATTCCCTTCTGGTGAAGAAAGTCTTTCATGTCTTTTGAAAGAAAAGTAGTACCACGATCTGAGTGTACGTAAGTTGGCATTCCAAATATAGAAAATAAGTCAGTCAATTTATTAATTACTGTGTTTGTACTCAAATCTGGGCAGGGATATGCAAATGGGAATCGAGAGTATTCGTCCACAATTGTAAGGATATATTTATTCCCATTTCCATCCGAGGGAAGTGGACCCTTAAAATCTATCGATATTCTTTCGAATGGGGCCATCGCTTTTATTAGTTTTCCCATGTTTTGTTGAAAACGAGACTTCACTTCTGCACATATAGAACAATTCGCAGTAATACGTTTTATCTCTTCAGTGGAGTAGGCTAAATTTTTGCTTCGAACCCAATGAAGCATTCTTGTTACTCCGGGATGACATAAGGTTTTATGCAGTTCTTTGAGTGCATTTTCTGAATTGTGTACAGAGGCTACTATTGGCGCATTAGCTCTTGATAAAGCATCAGCTGCTATATTCTCCTTTCCAGGGCAATAAACTATATCAAAATTGTATTCGGAAAGTTCTAATCGCCAACGTTGTATTTTGTCAATTTTAATTCTTGACGAATGCTGCTGATTGAACATGAATGCGACCGATTTTTGGTCAGTTATCAATTTAAACTCTCGTCCGATGAGGAATTGTCTCCATTTCCGAAGACATTCGACTATAGCCGCGGCCTCCTTCTCTATGGCTGGGTGATTCCGCTCGCTACTGTGAAGGCTTCTCGAGAAAAATGCAACAGGCCTGCCTTCTTGTGACAGAGTTCCCGCGATAGCATAGTCTGAAGCGTCTGTTTCAACAACAAATTGTATGTTGTCATCAATCGCGTTTACTGCTGATCTGGCTATCTCTTGCTTTAGAGCGTTAAAAGCGTTTACTGCTTCAGAATCGAGAGGGAATGTGCCTTGCGAAACGAGGGACTGAATTTTATTAGAGAATCTTGGCACATATTTAGAATAGTGAGCAAATAATCCCAACGCTCGCCGTAGCGATGCCGAGTCTGAAGGCAGAGGCAGTTCTAATAGTGGACGTAGACGATCTGGGTCGGGTTTAATTACTCCACTGTTTATAGTATATCCTAGAATACTTATCTCTTTCAATGAAAATTTACTCTTTTCAAGATTCAGTGTAAGGTTATACCGTTTGGCAATATCAAGAAAACGCTGCAGTTTTTGATCGTGGTCAGCTTGGGTAGTTCCGCATACTGTTTCAAGAATCGGAATCTGATGGTACGCACTTTTTAAGTCAATTTTGCTGAAGACACTATGTTTGGCTACCTTATAGACCATTTGTTCAATACTTGGTAAAGGGTAAGCGTCCAGTTGCGTATATCTGTTTACCGTCTGAGAGTAGTCTATGCACATCCTTTTTTTATGAGTTTCATTTGTAGTTACAAGTACTTGTGCTCTCCATGGTGATGAGCTAGGTTCTATAATCCCTTCAGCCAGTAATTTCTTTATTTCAGTTCGAATAAACTGCATGTCACTATCTGAGTATCTTCGTGACTTAACAGCTATTGGCTTACAGTATGGTGAGAGATTCGGAAACAAACTGATTGGATCGACATTGGCTTAAGATAGTGCACATAATTTCAATGGAGCTCCAGATCCGCCAAAATGCATTTCTAATGTACTATGTCTCTTAAGAATATCATGGCCAATTATGACATCCATACATAACTTCTCCATTATTAATAAGTTCACTTGAAAACAATGACCTTGCAAATCGATATTGACGGAGCACAATTCATCTACCTTTGTTTTTAGATTTGAAGTTGCCATGCTGACATGTTGGTAACATGGGCTCTTTTGTATATTATATTGATAAACTAGTCGGCTGTCTATAAAACTAGCAGTACTCCCTGTATCAATCAATGCTCTGGCTTTGAATAATCCGTTTATTTTTATCGGTATCATAGCTTTATCGAGATTAGTTGTAGCGGCCACGATACATGATGATAATTTCTGCGACTCTCCATTTTCCATATGTTTGTTTGGTTCATCAGTAGCACTAGTAAAAGCACTCCGTTGTGGTGGCGCAGTCTCTGCACTTTTGCACACTTTTGCGAAATGCCCTCTTTTTCCACATTTGAGGCAGGTTGTACCAGCAGCCGGACAGTTTTGCCGGGCGTGTCTCTTGTTTCCACAGAAATAGCATAGTTCTTGGATGTGTGTTCTCTGATTGTTAATGGGGACTGCATTGACAAAGGTACTGGTACTAGGTTGCTGGTAATCATCACTGTGTATTCGCGCCATCTCTAGAGCGCGGGCCTGCTTGAATGCGTCGTCTAATGTGAGAGTACTATTTTCCAACAGTCTTTGACGTACAATGGACGACGAAAGTCCAGATATGAAAGCATCTCTAATAAAATCACTTTCGTTTTGCTCAGCTGTCACTTGTTTAAAATTGCATTCTTTTGAGAGCAGTTTCAAGGCTTGTAAATACTGGTCGATGGACTCACCTGGTTGTTGCGCTCGTTTTGCTAATCTGTGCCTGGAATATATTTCGTTAGGTGGCTTTAGAAATAATGCATCGAGTCTTTTTATAGCAATATCGTAGTCAGTGCAATCCTGTATGCGCACAAAAGTTGTAGAGGACAGATGATTAGTTAGTAATCGCAGTTTATCTTCTTTTGCGATAGTTTTCTCGTTCGTAGCTATAGCTGTCAGAAAATTTTCAAATGTGCTTTTCCAATGTGTCCACTGAGGGGACAGATCTTGGCTTGAGGACGGATCTCCGTCGAAACGTTCTGGTCGTAGATATTTTTCCATTTTGTTAAATAAATTGTAGTAAAGAATAGACCCGTAATTGTAGATAGTATTTAGGTTTTATTTAACAAAATTCAACCTACTTATTCCATGACACCATGAATCCTGACAACTCAGTTTCTTCTTTACATATGGCGTTCTATATCGACCAAGGAGTTCATAATTATTACCACAGTAAGTATAAAACAAAATTAAAAAATAAAAAGAAATGAAAGTAAGAGAAGTTTTTTTTTCCCTAACATTCCCTTTTTAACTTATTCGAACATATTGTAATAATTGCAATAAAATTGCAATTATTGCAATATGCTCATAAAATAAAATGAAACTAAAATTACCAATAGCAAGAAAAACCTTTTAGGCTGAAGCCGTACCACGCCATTGCACAAAATTTCGCGCCAGGCTGTTACATTTAAAAAAAAAAAAGCTGTCATACATGATATGTGAACCATAAGGCGCGTCGATTTTTACTCTATGAGAGTGCCCTGTCTGAATGTAACTGTAGTCTGTGCATTCATGGTACATGTTCTGTGAACAAGTGCTGGCAAAGCAAAGATATTGCAGGTCCATAGAGTATAGTAACTAAAAAGCAGGTCCATCTAAAAGTATTTCACTTGGAGCGAGGTGTATTGTAAACGCTAGTGGAGAAAACGGCTTTGTACCAAATTGTTGTCTGGTGTACAGGTCAAAAAGTATATCTGCTGACTATCACCATGATATGAATAAGGACAATTTTACAAAATGGGTGACAGAGAAGCTAATTTCAAATATGACAAGACCTTCACTAATGGGGCCGACAACTGTCAAAGTGGCGCTAGTAGCGCACAGACCAATAACAAGCAGTTTTTGTATAGGAATATTAGTGAATTCATAATTAAAGACAATTATTGAGGAAATGCCTAGATGTTGTGTACCAAATTGTAAAGAAACTGAAGACCACCAGTTTCCTCGAAATGAGTAACTTAAAAAAATGTTGCTCAAAGCTATAGGGCGAGTAAAGTTTGAACAAAAACCGGGGCGAGAGTGTGTCATAAACATTTCAAGGAAAGTGACTATGAAAAGATTGGTAAATAGTCAGGTATGTATTAAAAATGATTACTTTCAGTTTGACTAGGTCGTCAAAAACTAAGTATTTCCTCTTATTTTTACATAACCTATACCCTGCATCATGTAAGATAATGCGATTTAATAAACCTTAAAAGAAAACAGACTGCCCATAATACACAAAAAAAATCTAATAATGAGCGCCCATGTTCTCGATATCGAATCTAGACCATTGCTTGTCGAGAACATGGGCCTTTTGAGTCCACTGGAGGTTTACAGATCTTCACCAGATAGTAATTGATCCATCTTGTATTACTCCTTGATATAAATACATATAATAATTGTTTGCTAAAGGCAATTCACTCTTTTGTGGGACCTTCAATCAAGCATTTAGGAAATCCGAAGTGTGTAAATGTTTGACAACTAAAATGACAAGCAAATGACAAGGGTTCGTATGGTGGTGGCGCCATCTGAGATCAGCTTTCACTTGCCAGCCCCATTGCAACTAGCTTCATATTTTCTGACTGACCGACTCTTGACAATTCAAAAGTGCCTATAAATGGTTTAATTGAAATAAATGCTTTGAGTTTGAGTATGATTTAAATGATAATATAGTTATTATAAATTAGTACATAAAGTAATATATGATTGATTTATTTTTCATGACATGTTTTCCTATGTTAGGAACCCGATGTATAACAACATTCTTCATACACATACCTAATATACTTCATGTTCATGAATACTATATACATAAATAAAAATTAAACAGTATCAAGATCGCTTAATTTAATTTCCCCAGTATTGCACACAACAAATTTTTATTTCCCCATTTGCCATGAGATTCCGGTAGACCTATACGTTTTTTTTATCAATAATTAAATAATTGATTTTTAAACTTTCTTTTATTTTAGCTCCTTTTTCCCATAAAATTAACTCTATTTCAGCTCTTTTTTGAAGGTGATCTAGCTCTCTTTAAAAAATTGAGTTGGCAACACTGGCCGCATACGGCACATTAGCTTTGTATCTCTCGGACTTTTCAGGTCTGTATTCACTGCACAACTACCCTATATTATATTGTAGTCTGTGTGTACACACGGCTACACGTCAAGCTATACATTTCCAATTTTTGCTGACCTCGCATTGTATAGGTTTTTCGTATACTTAATCAGAAGTCAGCTTATACTGGTTAAGTATAGCTTGATGTGTAGCCGTGTGTACAACTAAATACGGAAGCTCAGTCCATTCTCTATGTGCTTGGTGGCTTGGCTTGGCCAGACTGGCAGCACGAGGCGGGAAGCGGCGCGGCTGCGAGAACGCGCGCGATCTGTCTGTCCGCAGTGGAGCGCGGCTGCCACAGAACATAATACTCTCTATCGAGAGGCGGCTGCGTTCTGCGTGTTGTCGTGTCCAGTATTTGTCAAAATATAATATGGATGAAGAAAATTTATTTTTACTAGAAAAAAGCTCGAACTAGTTTGAAAACCCTGGTCCACGTGTCGACCAATGCGGCCATTTGTATGAACGAGCTATGGCGTGAGTTGACCGCACGCTTCACGCGCCGAGCAGCCCGTGCCGCTCACCGCGCCTGCGTGCCCCCTATGGAAACTCAAAGCGCCGCGCCGCGCCCATCTCGCACCCGCGCTCCCAATCTGGCCACGCACTATAAGTTTGAAGCAAAGCGGCAAAGGTCCAAATTATACTAAACGTGTTTTTTTTTTTTTTCACAAATCTACTTTCGTTTCATGTAAAAAAGTCTCAAGATTTCTCACGTTTTTTAGCTGGCTAGTCTCACGTTTTTCTAAATCTCATTTTTGCAACACTGGTCACTGCCTGTGTAGCTTGCTACTAATATCTTATCTGTGTGTGTAATACAAGCATGGACGTTTATAAGTCCATCGTGCCAGTGCGTATTGATTGATCTGTGGCATGGACTTATTATAATCATGGACTTAAAAACATCGGCTACTTTTTATCCCGATATTCCCTCGGGCAGGACCGACACTTATAGGGGTGAAAACGCGGGGCGCTGCTAAATAAAACAAAACAGCAAAAGGAACTTCATCAAAACCGAGTGCCGCACGACGCCTCTTGAGTCTTGACTTGTTATAAGTCCAAGGTCCCTAATGCGAGATTTCAAGAAAAAAACATCCATTCTTGTCTGATTGTCTGTGATTCGATCGATTGATCGAACCAAAGACTACAAACAAATGATAGAAACGTCTATGTCATTGTCAAAGTTATACAAAATTAGTTGTAGTTGTCAATGTTGTCATTGTCATAGTTGTTTAAATTTTCTATTCTCTTTTGAGCATTGAATCTCGTGTTCTCTTGTTTTCACACACGCAAAATTGTATTAGCTTTCCTGCTTTTGATCGTAACATTCGTAACCAAAAATTCAAAACATGAAAATAGTAATTTCTGATGGCAACATGTATTGTGTGTAATGTAAATTTTGTTTAAAATAAATATGCGAAGGAAACGTTTACCTGAAATGAAGTTATTAACTTGGCAGCGAAAATGTCCATGCCACCAGTGAACTACAGCGTTCCTCCGCCGCGGTTGGACATACCACCGCCTGTTCCAATACCTTCGAGTGTGCCGCTTCCGCAGATATTTAACTGTCCACCACCGTACGCGCCGCCGCCCCCGCTGCCTGCGATCGACCAGCCGCCGCCGCCGCCCTATGGGCCCATGACTACCTTACCCCCAATGAACGTACCTCCACCACCCGGACCTTATGCCGTGATGCCAATAAACGTACGCTCAGCCCCACCACCCTTCTATGCAAAACCACTAAACTACTCCAACGTGAAGCTCCATAGTCATACAAGACCAACTGCAAGTGGCTCTAAAGACTGGCAAAACCCTTTTAGTTCTGGAAAATCTAAATCATCAGGATCTCACAATGGAAGGGATGTTAGAACGGGAAGGGATTCAGTTGACAGATACTCTCGCAGTTCTACATCAAAACGTAGTTTTTCACCTAGTCGTGACAAAAGTTACGATAGAGATCATGAAAGAGAAATGAGATTTCGTGAACACAGACACAGTCGCAGTCCAAGTCGTCAGTCAGTCGCCAGTCGTGACAGTCGCCGCAGTCGCAGTCCGTCACACATGAGCCATAGAGACAGGGAAAAGTCATACAGGCAAAGATTTGACGAAAGACAAGAGTATGAGAGAAAAAGATGTGAATATGAAAAACATCATAGTACATCTCGCAGCAGAGACTTTAGAAGTCACAGTCGTTCTGAGTCTCGTGATTCAAGAAGGCTCAGGACTCCCAGCAGACGAAGCGAGCGATCACCCACTAGAGATTCCCGAGACTCTCGTCTTCGCAGCCGGCCAAGGGAGATGTCGCATATATCAAGACATTCACGTCATGAATCCTCCTCAAAACCATTGTCTGACCGTGAGAAGATTTTAGAAGAATTCAGGTATGTGAATGATTTAAATTCTAGTATCAATCAATCAATAGCCTTGTTTTATCCTGAAATTTCTTGTTTGTGGTAGTTTAATTGCTGTTATTTTCTTTCCTGAGTTATAATATATCTCTAAAGTTCAGTGTGCCACAAGTTGTAGCATACCGCATCACTATAAATTTATCTACAAATTTTATTGTCACTTGCCTCTTGCAATTGACCTCATGTGATATTTTTTGTCTGTAATTATTTTCGCAAACAAAATCCCAATTGCGTATCACGCTTTCTATCGCAACCCGAGTAATTTGAAGGAAATTGTTAAACAAATTCTTCTTGGTTTGAAAATTTTGTCTGCCTTGGTAAAATATGCAATGATTATTGTTGAATTGCCAAAATGAAGGGCATTGCCATTTAAATTCACAACGCAATTACCCCTCTGGCTTATTTGTATTTATGTCTTGCATTACAAAACAATAACTATTTCTTCATTTATAGGAAAAACTATTGCAAAACTTCTGAGGACTTTATACAAAAAATGGAGCAATGGTCAAAAGAACACAAATCAGATGATGAGGAGGTAATTCAATGACATTTTGAGCTTTCCCTTCTGGCTTTCTGCATATTGGTTTTATTCATATTGTTGAAACCCACCTTAGCAAGTGTAGATATACTAGGTCCTTTTTTTTTTTTTATGATGGGAAATCGTCAAATGACCCCTCCCGCTCTGGATGGAGCGGAAGGGAGTGTCAGACTCTTGCTGACTAAAATCCATCCGTGTTCCTTCCTTAGCCCTTTATGTTCCGGGGTAGCGGTAACCCTTTCGGACAATCCCGCTGCATATATTAGGTCCTTACATATGAAATTAGCGTTTTGTCGTACTGACCACTTTGATCTGAAATATCACCTCTTTGGTTAAGAATTCCAAATTCAAATTTATAAATTCATTTAGCTGGTACATTTGAGTTTTGAAAACAGTCATTCATTTGTTTTTTCCTCATTATTTTTTTCTTTGGCGTCGCTTATTACCGCACAATGGAACAATGAAACAGCTCGAAGGATAAATGATGTGTACGGCGCTGGTGTCGCAAAAGAAAGCACGGTACATTTTTGGTTTCAACGTTTTCGTTCTTCGACCATCAGAACCAACCCCGTGGACGGCCGGAGACCAAAGTGGAAAATGAAGAATTAAAGGCTATTGTGGAAGCGGATCCATCACAAAGCACTTCAGAGATAGCTGCAGGGTTCGGGGTAACTGATAAGTGATCCACTTGAAGCAAATCGGGAAAGTAAAAAAACTTGAATGATGGGTACCTCAGGAATTGAGTGAATCGAACTTGCAAACACGCGTCGACTGCTGTGTTACTTTGCTCAACCGACACAATAATGAAGGGATTTTAAATCGAATCATTACTTGTGATGAAAAGTGGATACTGTACGATAATCGGAAGCGCTTGTCGCAATGGTTGAACCCTGGAGAACCAGCCAAATCCTGCCCTAAACGAAAATTGACTCAGAAAAAGTTACTTGTGAGTGTTTGGTGGACTAGCGCCGGTGTCGTTCACTACAGCTTTCTAAAATCTGGCCAAACGATTACGGCAGATATCTATTGTCAGCAACTGCAAACCATGAAGGAATAACTAGCTGCTAAACAACCGAGATTGGTCAATCGCTCTAGGCCACTGCTGCTTCACGACAACGCAAGACCACACACTGCACAACAAACAACCACTAAGTTAGATGAGCTACAATTGGAAATTCTGCGACATCCACCATACTCCCCGGACCTTGCTCCAACAGATTATCATTTTTTCCGGAATTTGGACAACTTCTTACAAGGAAAAAAATTCAACTCCGATGCGGCAGTCCAAACCGCCTTCAAAGAGTTCATTGATTCTCGCCCCCATGGTTTTTTTTTATAAAGGGATCAATGAACTACCTATGAGATGGCAAAAGTGCATAGATAACAACGGTGCATACTTTGATTAATTAAATATTTTTTACAAAAAAAAAAAATACTATATTCCTCCTGTACAAAACGCCAATTTCATATGTAAGGACCTAATATCAGGTTTTAATATTACAAATTAGCTCTACATCTGCTATTTATTTTGCTTGTTTTTGGTTTATAGTTTATTTATTATATTAAGGATTGTCAACATTACAAATACTGCAATAGTAATAATACATTATTTAACAACAATTATTTTAGTGTTGCAACAATTATAGACAACCACAACATTTAAATATTTACCCCCTTACTAATAAACATTGTATAGCGTCTGTATAGTTACACAACGCTTTGTCTTCTTTTTTCTAAAGTTAAATTACTGACTTCTGAAAGAGAGAAATTGGTGTGTAACTATTCATCTGATATAACACATTTATTATTAGGGGGGGAAAACTTTAGCAAATAGTGTAAACATAACATTATAGAAACAAAACAACATTTAGAAAACAACATTTAGGTATGATAGCAAATTAAATTCTAGAAAGAACCATAGAAAAATATCTCATTGCACAAAAGACTTCATATTCTAATGCAATTTAATCATTTCAGGGATCAAAAATGTGGTACAGAAGCTCCCCAGCAGAATTATATTACAAGCAAGTAGATGATGGGCCTGGAGTCCAACAAACTCCCAAGCTAGAGAAGATCTGTGACACATTCTACAAGGAACTGATTGTTAGGGGGCGAAATGCTAGGCCTGAAGTGGACGAGCTGCCGCCTTTGAAGCCCTCTAAAGCTGCCATGTGCAAACATACATGTAAGTTTATAAAAGTATTTTTTTCCAGTTTACAATAAGTATACCATCTATCTATCAGCTAAGTTTATTATGGTGGCTCACAGGTACGACTTTACCGATTTTTTTTTAAATGCACGAATTTACCAAAATTAGTGTAATCTGGAAAAGAACTATGCCCAGTCTTTGCCAGGTAACAAAAATTATGGTAATTGTCCTAAGGCGCCAATAATTTCGTCATCACTGCTCCCAACGGTGAAGGAAAACATCGTGACGAAACCGGAATATCCTAGAACCAAAAATTCGAAGACATTTGACAGCCATCAACCCGCACTGGACTCGCATTGTGGATTACGGCCCACTTCCTCGAACTCAAACTCAAAGCATTTATTTCAATTATAACATTTACAGACACTTTTGAATTGTCAAGAAGTCGGTCAGTCATAAAATATGAAGCTAGTTGCCCATTCCAACGCGTAGGTACCTATGGAGAAGAACGGGCAAGAAACTCCATTTACACTATTTTAAATTATATTTAAAAAAAAATAGTTACCTCATTAATGTTGAATTTATAATTATATATGAGAATGATGTAAAAAAAAAGTCGTACGTGTTAAAAGCGTCCATAGTACAGCAAATAGTACTGTTACGAGCTTGGGGTTCGTGACAATTAAAACTGCCGATTTAATAACCAAAAAATAGACTCTTTTATTAAAAACACCAATTACAACTTTAACACACTAATTATAAAACACAATTGTACTACTGATCACTTCTAAGTCGCACTTGAAGATCGCTTTCGATGTAATCGCTTGTATCGCTTATACAAGACGGTGTCGGCTCGCGGCCCATACCCGCCTTATATAGGTCTAAGATAGTTCCAGAACCTTCTACTGTAGAAACATAGAATGTTCGAGTACATACCGGCTCCGACGGACCAGATGTCGATAGTTCTAGAAAGTTCTATCATCGATATTTCTAGAAGGATCTTGACTACTAGTTCTGCTACTCGATACTAGATGGCGCTAGTGGTAACGAATATTAATTGTGGCGCGCAACAGTACTTAGCAAAACAACAATCCAAAAAGAAATAATTAAAAAATAAGGGGCAGCTAAGTGATGACTAGCCCCAACTGACGGCGCCCGTTCACGAACATGAGTTAACATGACGCATAGATCAGCATCATTCAGCTCAACCATTTTGAAGGGAGCCAAAGACATTAAATTATTATTTACAATAGACGGGACATACCGAACAAAATCGTGATCCCAAACTTGTGGCCTGGTGGTAGCAAGTCTCTCAGTCTAGTTTGGTACGCTGGCGTGGCAAGTCGCATTCGTGTCTAACAAAAAAAAAAATTTTCTAAGGAAATATGCCGAGTTGCGCATTACGATACTGCAAGTCTCGTTATGGTAAAACGACTGAACCTAACTTCAGTTTATCTTCATTATGTATTATTAATATTTAGTCAGTAATTACTGAATTAAATAATTTTCTTAGATAGCTCTAGAAAATTTGCTAATTTTGTAATAAACGTCCTCTATTGTCGAGTAGCTTTACTTTAGCTACAGTAAAATTACAGCAGTGTTACCACTTTTTAACGAAATTTTAATAGTGATGTGACAAAAAAATTAAATTATTTCATTCAAGTAACATTCAGTTCAAAATCGATCCATTTTAAATAGATTTTATAAAATAAGATAATGATTATTAGAAGATAATATGATATTTATAATAAAAACAGGATAATATAAGTTTACAACAAAAACATTGAGCAATGACTAATTACTGTTTTGTCATCTCATCAGTGATTGGATTGAATTTATAAAAAGCATTCATTCTAATCACAAACATATCTTTTAAATACTCTTATTTTTGAGATCTTTGGTGTTTTGTAAATTATCCTTTATAGTAAACGTTATTACGAATGAAAACATTAATTTATAAAAAAAAAAATTATTTCATAAATCGACATAGTAGGAGTTATAAAAATTTAAACGAAATTATCTTTAGTAGATTTTGTATTTACGCTGATTTGAAACTACAACATTTATTAGTAAGTATTTTTATCCGATCAATACAAAGAATGGTATGGACCACAGGCTTTATTGTTTGTACCTACTTAGCGTCATAATTTGTTTAGTTTTCGATATTTATTTACCTGATTTGATCTATATTAGGTTTTCAGGCTTTATCCACCGATTAAAAACCGGATCTGGCAACACTGGCCTCACTGGCCACCTACCGAGCGATAGCTGAATATATTTGAATAAAAGTTTGCTTTATTGTCGCTCTAATTTTGCTATCTTACGCTAGATGGCGTCACTCAGACATGGGATCACAGTTTTTCTATGACATTTTTTTGCATAGCCTCTATAAGTTTCTTAAATCTCTTTGAAGGGAGCTAAATGATCCAACACACGCCAGCCGCCAGGGCAAATTCAAGTATTGACTTGAATGTGCCCTGGCGGCTGGCAAACATTGTGAAGACATATTATTACCCAGTAAATAGTAGCTCTATAATACATAGAACTCACATATATGCTATGCAATTATACAATACAAAGGAAATTGAGTTTATACAATGCAAAGATAGTCTTACAATCTTCAGCAGCTTCAACAGTATTTTCAAGTGTAAATCAATTAGTTGTGGTTGTGGAGCAGGACCAGCATTGAGCCAGGCATTTTTATCAGCGATGTAATCCCCTAACTTATAATATGCCTGCCTGCAGAGTGTGCGTTTTATACAAGACTTGAATTTTGTCTCATTCAGTTGAAGAATGTGGGGAGGTATTTTATTATAACATTTTAAACAGTACCCCATAAAAGATGAGTCTACTTTAGCCAGTCTGAAACTTGATTGAACTAATAGGTCCCTATTTCTAGTACTATAATTATGTCTTTCACCTCTTTTACTAAAAAGATGTAAATTTTTCCTTACATACATGATGTTTTTGTGGTATATTGACAAGGCACCGTCATGATGTTAATATCCTTAAACAGTTCCCTTAGAGAATCGCGCCTGCGGAGATTATATATGGCTCTGATGGCTCTTTTCTGCAGAATAAAAATAGAATCGATGTCTGCAGCCCCTCTCCAAAGTAAAATACCGTATGACATGATACTATGAAAGTAACTAAAATAGACTAGTCTCGCAGTATCTACATCAGTAAATTGACGGATTTTTCTGACAGCATAAGCTGCTGAACTTAGCCGTCCTGCAAGAGATGTTAAATGAGGACCCCATTGTAGCCTTGAGTCGAGCGTGATCCCCAGGAAAACAGTTTTATCAACGAATTCTAGTTTGTCTTGATTCAATATTATCTCAAGGGACGGACTCTACAAGGGAGAGAACTAGCTTCAGTCTGAACTACCTCTACGTCTAACTACCCTCTCGCAGAGAGGAGGCCTGTATCTCAGCAGTGGGAACATTATTGGCTGATTATGTCGTAAAATGGCGCAAAAAAAATTATTTGAGACCAAAACGAAGTTAGAGAGTTCTCAGTCTTGTTGAGAATTATTGACAACAGAGTAGCGCCGCTCTTGCTTTGACAGGATTTCTTCTGCAGGAGTAGATAGTCCTCCAAAAATATTTCAGGTTTCACTTTTTTTTTTCTATATTTGTTTTAAGCTGAAGACGGAAGTTCGTCGTCAGAGAGTGAAGATGAATGCTTGGATGAAGATGGTCTTCAAGGTTACACTGACAGGATTATGCTGGAGTTGCAGAGAAAACAAAGCCACCCTAGGAGACTTCATCCTGAGATGTGGTAAGTAACAGACAAAACAGTTTAATTGCGCAAGGGCGTTGGAGATTGAGCAACAAACAGTATCGATCTCTCTCTCTCCTTGATGGTTGGTTAAGACAATTTCAGTAGAGGCAATCCAGTGGGATTGAAAGGAAGCAATCTGACGAAAAACAAAAATATATTTCCTGTTTTTTTTCCTCCTACTGATCATCCAAAACCACTTTAATTTTGTGGTTACTCTTGTAATTCTGCACGCCTTACCTAACTAAAGGTTCAACAACACTGGCGAAATGAACGGCGGTCCGCTTTGCCGCTGCAGCGCGCGCGCTCGGCGTCAGGGCATGCGGCACGGAGTGTACGCAAGCGAAGAGGTCTTCCCGAAGTGTATGCCGACGCAGAGCAATATTGATAAGCTGTTTCATTACAGGTAAGCAGTTATTAATTTTTAGCCCAATGAGATCCCTGCTGAGATATGGTAGCTCGAGACCTAAAGAGAAGACGAACAGTGGAGTGTTTGAGATCTTCGATCGATAAGTTTCTACGTATTTTGTTCTGTTTATACCAAATTTTGTTTGTTGAAAGGCTCAATAGAGATCCTTAGGCTTACCTAAGGACCTCAAGCTCTTAAGCTTGCCTAGGATTTTCTATCGTTATTGCCGCCAAACAGCCTTCTTGTATTCTAGTAAAGTTATTGGTGCTGGTAAAATCACATACGTAGGAGAAGTTTCCATTTGATTTCTAATGTTACCAACACATTGGCGACCCTCTGTGTGTTGCAGATGTTAAAAGGGACAGTAACAGTAAACCACTTCCGATTTAAAGGGCCGTATTTGCCAACATGTCATGAAAAAAAAAAACTGCATCACAATCTCTCGTTTTCAGAATAACAGTGTCGCCACCTACAAACTTCTTAATAAAATCACCGACTATAATCGGACACGATGAGCACGAGTTCCTATTCTCTGGCTTTTCAATGTTTTCTCACTACAAACTCGCTAAGTTGCCGACTTGTAAAGTGATACGGTTCAATATTGAATACACCATCCTGTATGTGGAGGAACCACCGCCGCAGAACTTTACTGTGAAAGAACTGGATCTGTTTGGTAAGTGTTTCTTTTAATTATGGTTAAGTCTAAACTAGATTTAAGAATTAGCTGTAATGTCCCAGTATGTCACTCCATGGCGCTCTAATCTTGTTTAGTACCTGTATTAGTGTCATTATTTTTGTCTGGTTGACGATTTACCACAATCTCATTAATATATTCCTACTCCAAGGCTGACTTTCCACCATGGCTGTGCGAGCAAAGTAGCAAAAATTTTGTTTGACGGTGTAGCTAAGCGAGTAGATGTTTTGCTTGACCGTGTATGGTAAAAACCTCACTTCGTTTAAGCATCTCCCACTAGAGTGGCGCTGTGCTTTCCTAGTTTCCTAGCACAGCTCACACCACACTACCACACACCACAACATTACTGGAGAACATCGAAAACCAGACTGAATCAAACTCAAAGTCAATGTGTTCACAGTATCAAATAATTTGTTCTCAAAAAGTCATCCGTGACAGTTCTGTTGCGACTATCGCTGTCTATAATATTTGACCATAATATTTTTCAGAGGAATTCCTATTCTACGAACTGCTGGAGCTCGTCGATTTAGACTTGGGTAAAGGTACTGAAACAACGTGTTCGCAGTTCCACTTCATGCCGAGATTCGTAAGATACCTTCCAGAAGGTGGATGTGAGGTATAATTTTTTAATTTTTTTTATTCTAAATGTCTCATAATGTCATTAATTTATTTCATAAATTCATCATTTTCGTTTTAAGTAAATACTAACTGTTTTACTATCCTCTCCCTTTGTCCTATGTGCGCGACATATATATTTCTGGTCTCTATACCACAAAACTTTACAATTACAATTTACGTAAGCCTTACAAGGTGTACCACAAAACTTGAAGCCACATAATTGTATCGGAAAAACCTATTTTTGTAATTTATGTGTTACGCAATATTTTATACAAGTTGTGGTATAGGGCCCTGGTCTTGTATATTTTTAACTTAAAACAGACTCCTACCAATGTCTACGTGAATCATCGCGTATGGCGTTGGCCCAGCTAGTCGAACATTTAAATTATACGCAACGTATCATCGATACAATCATTTCAGCGCGACGCTCGCTATGCAGCGTTCGTGTTGACGCGGCATCAATGTCTACGCTGGACATACACTCATAAGATGTGCTACACAATTTTTCGGGTTGGCATTAAATGCCAAGAGGGAAAATAGGAATTTTGTAGTTATTGCTTCAGGACGGCTTTGTTGACCCGAACGAGTGTTTAGCACGCCTAACGGAACAGAGCACCCCTCTGTTCAGTTAGGCGTGCTAAACACTCGTTCGCATTGGGTAACACACTAACAGTAGCTATGGGTTCATTTTGACAGTTCAACAACATTCATTGCGTTATTTACGTTGTTGAGCAGACACATCTTTCGAACAATGGCTGAGGAATATCCTTCAATGATTTTCAGTTCGTGATAGTGTGTTACGCAATTAGGGTGCAGAATGTCACATAATGTGATATTCCTTTGAATGTCGCATCTTTTCGCGTGCATAAGCACATTAAAAAAACACAGAAACGATGCATAACTAGCTACTACGGACATTAGCTACTATTTTATAATTTCTAATATAACAGCCTTTGTCGCTCACACAGGACGTAGGGTTACTTCTTTTGCTTCTTCCACATTTATCATTATTTTTATACATGCTCACTGGTCGTGTTTGGTCAGGCGTCTAAGGTCAGTGTGTATGTTATTATGGCTATCCTTATTTAGTTAATTACGCCTTTTAATTCCTCTTTTATTATACCCTTTTAGTGTTTTATCGTAGATGTAGACTTTAGAAAACAGTTTTCTTTTAATTATTATTATTCTTATGACTAAGTTTTTTCATTACATTAACAAAAGAAGAATTATTTTTTAACTTATTAGTATAATTACTTGAATGTATGTGTTTTTACTCCAGGTTTTGTCAATGTGCGAAGTGCTGAAGTACTTGATAGCAGAAAGTGGATTACTGATAGCACCAGAGACGTTGGAACATGTTCATACAATGGATCATTATACTTGGCAGAAGTTCGTTGACAGGATTAAAGGTACATAGATTTCTTTAAATTGTTAACTATGAGGTGCTATTAAAACAATAACACTTCGAAATATATTACGTTATTAGTATATTATTATATCCCTGGACCATGCATGTCATGCTGTATTGCTAGGGCCTAATATATACGGTCTTTTCCTAAAGATAAAGATATATTTATTTGTAAACATGTGTAACATTATACATATAAATGCAAATGTGGATGTAAATTGTTATGTCCTAGTTAGATGGTAATTGTTGTTTTTGCAATTTGTTCAATTTCAAAAAGCAATCGTTTATAGTCTGACAAAGATTCTTTATTCCAGGAATGATAGTAACATACCCAGGCAAGAAGCCATGTTCCGTGCGAGTGGACCAGTTGGACCGCAGTCCGCCTACCTCATCGTACGACGATCCTGGATGTACTACAGATCTGAAGGCGTACTTCCCAGAGATTGTACACTTTGGCATACGCCCACCGCAACTCAGTTATGCTGGAAACCCTGAGTAAGTTAATTGTTTTTTAAAAGAAAGGCCGAATATAATAAAACAAGCTGTTGCCTGCGACTTCGTCTGCGTGTATTTTGTATTTCACCATTTTTAAATACAAATATTCAGGACTAGCTTCTGCCCGCGACTTCGTTCGCGTGAAATTTCACCCTCCCCCCATTCACCTTCTTTTGAGTGGAATTTCGAAAAACCCTTTCTTAGTGGATATGTTATAGGCAATGTGTATAATCCGGCATTGTATAGAATGCCTAGGCATTCTATACATTGCCTAAATCGTTCAGGCAATGTGTATAATACGATTCATTTCATACATTGCCTAGGTATTGTATATAATGAACGACCATTGCATCCAATGTCGACGGAGCTCCGCTTCGCGGAGCCCCTATTTCTGTGTAAAGGGTTTAAAGTAACCTAACCAAACCTAACCTCGGGGTGCCCTTCACTCGCTCTTGCATCCTACGTCACGTATCAACCGATCGCAACCATGCAACCGATTTTACCTGAAGTTAGCAAGTATTACTATAGCGGCCGTGTGTTGTAAGCAAGATAGTCCTTACGGTGTATAGATGTTCGTTTCTCCCATGGTACTTACATAACATTGATAAAAACAGACCAAATCCATTTACTTTACATATTACCTGTGAACCAGCAGGTATTCTATACAATGCCTAGGTATTCCATACAATTCCTAGGTAAAGTGTAAAATAGTTTGAACATTCAATATCATTTCACACATTGCCAGGACGACCCCGGCATTCTATACAATACCTAGGAAATGTATAGAATGCCTGCATTATACACATTGCCTATAACAGATACACTTCACAAAGAACACACTCTCCAAAAATGTCTTTACATGACCAGCGGTTTAGGCTGTGCATTGATATAATCAGTCAGACAGGATCACAGGACTTTGAATTTTATATTAGATTATAAAAGTAAACCTAAGTACCTACCCAATTTATAAAAAAAAAACTCAATAACAGAAAATAAAATACCTAAATAAACCTATTTCTGATGATAACTAATCTAAACTCAATAAATAAGCAAAATCCCTAAAAACTAATATCTATACGAATGACTAATCCTACCTAACAGATTTATAAAATAACCTACTATCACTAAGTACGTACACTATCAAATATACCACCCATACTTTAAAATTAAAATCTATACCTACGACTTATAAAAATAAACCTAAATAACTCTACCTTAAACTGTACTTAGTAAAAACTAAAAGGAATAAAAAGGTCGCACTGAAAAGCACGGTTTAGAATTGCAAGTAGCAGTTAAAACATACAATTTATAGAATGCTAATAAGAACGAACGCTCGCCACTCGATACGTCCGTTCAAATCAAAGTTCAAAAAGTGTAAGCTAAATTCATCCTTCAGCACTACATTTACAGTGCGGGTGACGTAACCTACGACAAACTTATTATTTGCGGTTGGTACAGTAATCGGGTCTAGGGATCGAACCGCAAAATTAAGTTTGTTTTTTATTTTATAAACTTTTCCGGGATAAAAAGTACCCAGTGTGGTGCCCAGGATATTAAAGAATAATTATACCAAGTTTCATCGTAATCGGACCGGTACGTTTTGCGTGTTGCCTGAACAAACAGACAGACAGACAGACAAAAATTTTTTTAATCACATTTTTGGGTTCGGTGTCGGTCTCGTAACAACCCCTTCCATTTATGTTTTTGATATTTTCAATGTACGAATATTTAAACACTACCAAAACAACTAATACCTATTTTATAAAATAACAACAAAAGAAATTCAAATAAACTATTTAAAGACTAAAAGTCGCGCTGATAAGCACGGTTTGTTAATATCAATTATTATCTGTCAATAAGGTCGAACGCTTTGAACGCATCAACAGCCAAATATTGAATGAAGCTCGCGCTTTTTTTTTTTGACATGACCACTCGCAGTTGCAACTCGCTAAGGTTGCCCGGACCTCCCGCCTTTTTATTATACCCTACCGCCACGACCCGCGTCGAGCGCGGCAACCGTTACACAAAAATAATCCTTGTGGCATGATTCAGTATTCACGCGCGACTTATTAGCGTATTTCATGTATAAGTTTGGTGTTTCTATACTGATTACTATGATTCTTTTTTTATTGAATAGGTAATAATATTAACTTCTTTTAATTAGGGATGAGTGAGAGTATTATAAACGTAAGAGTAAACAAATATAATCAGAAAGCTCCGAACTGCTAAGCTATTGGGACTTACACGTGTTATTGTGAGTCAACCATAAAAGATAGGCATATGCTGTTTAGATAATTTTATGTAGAACATTTCCGTCATAAATGATTTCTATGTAGCTTTAACCATTAAGGCTGCACACGCGACGGAAGCTTAAAAAATGGAGCAAATTCTCCCGTTTTCCCAACATTTCCTTTCACTGCTCTGCTCCTATTCATTGTAGCGTGATGAAAAGTACACTATAACCTCCCCAGGAGTATGAAGAATAATTGTACCAAGTTTCGTTAAAATCCGTCGAGTAGTTTTTGTTTCTATAAGGAACATACAGACAGACAGACAGACAGACAAAAATTTTGCTGATTGCATTTTTGGCATCAGTATCGATCACTTATTACCCCCTGATAGTTATTTTGAAAATATATGTCATGTACAGAATTGACCTCTCTACAGATTTATTATAAGTATAGATGAAGTGTATTCAATGGTCTTTCTCTAGGTCCCCAGGCTACCTACCTGTTGTGACTGTTCCTAAATTAGTCAAACCGTGAGCCCATAAAACTTTCTAAGTGACCCGAATCAAGTGCCAGTTTCAAAATAAATATAATATTTTGTTATTAAAAAGATTTAAGTGACAGACAGTTACATTCCCCCCTCTGAAAATCATACGCGTGACGCAGTATAGCGGATAAGCTTTCATAATAGGATGCACTATGCCTATCTTTGAAAGCGTTACTGAATATATACCCATATCTATCATTAAAATATCATTAATAGCTCCTTCAGTTATTAAATTCTAATGATTGTTATTAGTAAATGTATCAACATTATATTCACAAATCGCATTTTAATCGACATTCGACGTAAACACAGCTGTTATTTGCAAAAAAACAAGAAAATTTGAATGATCACATATACATATTATACATCTATACAAAGAGTACTAAAACCTATACGTAAGTAGGTATATATTACATTCCTGCCTTAGTTCCCATTAAGAAATGCAGATGGCGTTTCGAATCATGATGCTTCGAAATGGCACAAGAGGGCTCTCTTCTCCCGTATTATTATTATACTCTTTGTACACGGCTGTGTTTGCGCGTTTTAGTAACGTTCATATTTAATTGTTTACATTTAAACCGACCTTTTACCGTTGTAATTTCGTTTTGTCTCTATATACATGTCATGTTATACAGTCCACTCAACTTTCATTTTGCTCCACCACGACCTATCGTCGCGATTAGTAATAAACAGACAAAATTAAGCCTTATTAAACAGCGCAATTGAATTGCCTATGGCATACCATACGGTGGAGCAGTGGTGGCCCAGTGGTATCGGCTGCGACTTATGAGTTGTAGGTCGTAGGTTCGAACCCAGACACGCGCTTTAATTTGTGTAAATTATTTCATCACCACTGCTCTCAAAACGGTGAAGGAAAACATCGTGAGGAAACCGGCATGTCCTAGAACCAAAAATTCGACGACATGTGACATCTACCAACCCGCACTGGGCCCGCGTGGTAGATTACGGCCCACTCCCTCTTACTGAGAGGAGGCCTGTGTCCCAGCAGTGGGAATATTATAGGCTGATTATGTTACCATACGGTGAAGCAACAATAGAAGGTGCACCATCTAAGCAGTGTTTAGGCGATGCAATACATTTGTTGCTTCAATTTTATTGTATGTCTCATCAAAAGCAAGAAACTGAAATATTCCAGATACCAAAAAGCCTGGCGTTACTACGTAAAGTACCGGCACTTAATCGCCAACATGGCCAAACCATCGTTCAAGGAGCGTCAGAAGTTGGCCGCCAAAGAAGCAAAGTTGCAAGAGATGAGGACTCAGAGTAAGATGAAGAGAGATGTCACCGTCGCAATATCTTCGGAAGGTTTTCATACTACGGGGCTTATGTGTGATGTTGTACAGGTTAGTTGGGTCAGCTTTTGTATATTTTGAAACATAGTTGGAGAATCAAGAAACATAGGAAAACTTGATTCAGTATCTTTCCCTTGTTCTAATATTCCGGTATTGTAATTTAAAGTGATTGGACGGTATGAGACCTAGCTGCTGTTTATTTGATTCCTTTTGTGTCACGTTTAAGACTGTTACAACCTTCCGAAAGCACTCTCTTATAACATCAATGGTCTCAATACTAATTGTCACACTCCAATGTTCTTGATCTTTGACAGTTGTTACGGGTATTCAGAAGCCAAAAGTTTGACTACCAGTCTTACGAAGGGATATTGTGTTACCCAGTAATTGGGTTGTGAAGGCCAGACAGGCAGCTGCATCCGGTTAGACTGGAAGCCAACCCTAACATAGGAAAAGGCTAGGTAGATTGATTGGTCTCTATACTATGAGCGAAATTGGAACTCGTGGAGAGAGCTTTGTCTGGCAGTAGGTTGGTCCAGTATGGCTTTCAGTGACACAAGCCTACGCAACGTATACGCAAGCCTTCCAAAATACGCTAACATCGATGTACGCTAAAACATTCAAATTAGCGGCATGAATTCATAAAAGTCTACACAGAGCGAGTCTAAAAATACAACAAGATACATATAAGGTGGTCTAAAATAATCCTTATCACTACTACTTTAATTTTCAGCACGCCATGTTAATTCCAGTTCTAGTCAGGCACCTCCGTTTCCACAAATCCCTGGACAGTCTCGAGAGGAAGATAGGCTATGTGTTCAAACAACGGGCACTGTTACAAACTGCCCTGACCCACCCTTCGTATAGAGAGAACTTTGGAACAAATCCTGATCATGCTAGGAACAGTCTTACTAACTGCGGGATACGGCAACCTGAGTATGGCGATAGGAGGATACATTATACTAGGAAGAAGGGTGAGTTGTGTTATCTTTCTAAAGCTCTTTAAATGTAACTTAAATAATAAGCATCATCAAAATGCTTAATCATATTAATAATCAACCGCTTGATGGAAGTTGCAAGCAAACTTAACAAGTCGAATATGTTTAGCAACATTGTTGTAGCAAAATGTTTCATGACATGTAGTGTAGTGATGGTGGCATCAGCAAACGTTTCCACTGACTGCCTGTGCGAACAATTAAGGCCCATGAGCATTTGAAGAGTAAAAAAAAAACAGTGGCCCTCCAGGAGTGCCGACAGAAATGAAAACAAAACACAAATACTTTGCCATCACTCACTGGCATAATCGGATATACATTAAAACCGAGTACATCTCGAAGACAGCCGAACACACCTGCAGCGGTGTCGCTTATGGTAACAGTGGCGCGAGTTCAAAGAAGTTTTCACTTCAAAAATTGCGCAATTTTTGCTAAATGTTTGTTTATGAGTACGAGATTTAATGAATAACGGAGGTCATTGTTTCTTTGCTTATTTGGAAACTATTAAACTAGAACAGTAATATTTGCGACACTATGTTTTGTTTATATACTCATTAAAATGATTTTATAATGAACGAAACTACTTTTGAATGAATGCTTTTTACTCTTTCCCAGGTATCGTAACCCTAATAAACATAATGTCCCGCTTCGGCAAGCACAGTGAGACAGAATCCGACATCAAGCACAACGAGCGCCTGGAGTTCCTCGGCGACGCGGTGGTGGAGTTCCTGTCGTCCATACACCTGTTCCGAATGTTCCCCGGACTGGCTGAAGGAGGCCTGGCCACGTACAGAGCTTCTATTGTACAGAACCAGCATTTGGCGCAGCTGGCTAAGGTTAGTGGTTACAATTATAGGAAACTAAAGACTGCTCCGACCCGGAGCAAACAACCGGGTAACCCAACATTACTTCAGACAGCTTCCCTTCCTATAAAGATATTATTGGAACGAAGATATTCTTTAACGCGGCTACTGCAAGGAGAGAAATCGTCACGTAAAGAAAAGGCGTTATGTCTCAAAAAAGTATTTTATAGGTTTAAGTTATGCTTACAACAACGCATTGGTACTTATAACATTTATTTTGTATCAATACACTACACAACTATGACAAAAAGATATACAGTAAGGTGAAAAAGTTACCTAGTTAGCATGGTTGCTTGGTAGGCTAACTGCCACTGTCAGTTCACTTTCGTAAGCTCTCGTTATCAACAAAAAAGCCTAACACAAAATTAACCTAATCTAATTTGTTACAGAACATAGAATTGGAGCAATACATGCTATACGCGCACGGTTCGGATCTATGTCGCGAGGTGGTGATGCGACACGCTATGGCCAACTGTTTCGAAGCGCTCATGGGATCTCTATTTTTGGATGCTGGGATTGATGTAAGTGAAGAATGATAGATAAAGTTACCCTTTGGTGAAAATTTGTGGATAGATAGATAGATGATTTGTGGATAGAAATACTGGTATTCAGCTGCATCCGGTTAGACAGTAAACTGATCCCAACATAGTTGGGAAAAAGCTAGGCAGATGATGAGATAGATAGAGAATATCGATAGAAAAAAAAATTGTAAACTACGGGAGTTTTCGATAGATTAGACGTTAGAATCATAGCCAAATATTTAGATTTTGCGAGTTCAATAGGTCAGTCTCAAAATAATTCCTTACAAGAATCCCCCATATAAAAACAACACGTAGGCTTTCGAGGAATAGAGGCCTGTTGTTGTTTTTTTTTGCATTTATCGGGTATCATTAACAAAAACTATGGGACCTCGGAAAAATCACACTGGAAACATTTAGTTTCCAGTGTGATTGTTTCGGTACCGTTTATACATATACTTTTAGTATTATGCTTTTTTACTTTCACCATACTTATTGAATTTCATGCTCTAGGTGGCAGATCGCGTATTCGCTCTAGCATTATGGCACAACCAACCAGACTTGCTCGAAGTATGGGTGAAGGACAGAGCGCATCCGTTGCAAGAACAGGAGCCGCTCGGCGACAGGAAATATGTCAAGGACTTCGAGTTCCTACAGCGGCTCGTACATTTCGAAAACTCTATCGGTATGTTGTCATTATAATAAAATGTATAACGCTAACCTATTCCTGAACACATTTAAATGCTCTCGCCACAATCTGGTCCTCCTATCAGGGCGCAACTATTAGAATATTCTCGAACCCGTGTAGGAAACAGACGTCGCGCAGCGTCACCCGCCACAAGACGTCCGGCAAGAGAGCCGCGCACCGCGAGAGCGATCATTTTATGATTATCAATCTGTATAGATACTACTAATGTGTAACTTTGGAATAAACGTTTTACAGTACATGTGTCTGTTGAAAGAATTGTTTGACGAAAAAATAAGTGTGATCACGGTCATAAGTGATGTACCATCTTAGGGACTACGTAGTTTGCACTTTAGAGATGTCCAAGTGAGTTTGTTGTTTTTAACCGCATCCAATTTTTGGCCAGTACATATTTTGGCAAAATAATCCACTTATCCAACACTACATACGTATTCCTTGAAGAAGTTAATTGTTTATTTTTCGTTAGGCGTCCAGTTCAAACACATCCGTCTTCTGGCTCGCGCATTCACCGACCGTTCCGTGGGCTTCACACACTTGACACTAGGCTCCAACCAACGTCTGGAGTTCCTCGGCGACACGGTGCTACAGCTGGTCGTGTCCGACAGACTGTACCGACACTTCCCCGACCATCACGAGGGACATCTGTCTGTGAGTAACATCCAACAATCTGTCTATTACACTGACACACCACATAACCAGCCTATAATGTTCCCACTGCTGGGACACAGGCCTCCTCTCTGTGAGAGGGAGTGGGCCGTGGACACTGACACACCAACTTTACGCATTTGACCATCCACTCCAATAAGTTAGCATCACCACAGAAAAAAAATTGTGCTTTCTCTAATTTAAAGCCACTCAGCTTAACCGCTCGTTAAGCGATGTTAGGAATAAATGAGTTGTTTTGAACTCAATCAGAAATAAAGTCTTCTTAGGGCTGATTTTACCAAAGGCAGATATCTTTTATCCGTGGAATAAAATTGACGTCTGGCGGTTCTAGTATGGAAAAATTCAAAATTACTTATTCTAGGTATAAAAGTTTGGTGAAATTCGCCCATAAGAAGGCTTTGGTCAAAACATGGTCGCAGAGTTGCGAGAGGTCTCACACTAATATTTACTAATCTGTTTCACAGCTACTCCGTTCATCTCTAGTGAACAACCGCACACAGTCGATGGTGTGCGACGACCTCGACATGTCTACGTACGCGATATACAACAACCCTAAAGCGAAGCCCACCACTAAGAAACATAAGGCCGATCTGCTTGAAGCGTTCCTTGGTGCACTTTATATTGACAAAGTGAGTAGAACTAAGGCCCGTTGTACACACACGATTTTTTTTTGCGTGAAAACCTATGGTTTATTCGCCGTGTGTAGGCACGTCGTCAGTGTTGCATGGATCATTATGGAAGTTTGTTGACGGCACGGCGCCGTTTCGAGCTCACACGATTAATCTGCGGTGCGGCTAGCGCGACGTACCGTAAAGAAACCGTGCCGTGTACAACGGGTCTAACTTAATACTTAGCATAGCACCGTGGTACAAAATTAGTCTAAATATTCTCGTAAACTCTTGCTTTTGTCAATGGAGTATCTACATGTTAATGCGTTAATCAGAGCGTTTCGTCATGGGTATGATTTCAATGGTTTTTAAATTAAATTTCAAGATTGCGGTCATGAAAATTTTTAATCATAATTATTCGCATGAAAGTAGGTATCGTTTTTTGTGATGATTTTTATAGTTCCAAGGTTGGTCCAAGTAGAAGAATAAATAAATGAGTGCCATGGGAATCATTTGGATGGTTTTATAGGTGTGTTTTTTATTTTGTGTATGCTCGAATTTGCATAAAAAATCGGGAATTGGCAAAATCTGCCTGCTAGAAGAAAAAAAAAAGTATTGTAAGGCAAATATCACTACTGCACTTTATTTCAGAACCTAGATTACTGCCAAGCGTTCTGCAATGCGTGCCTGTTCCCGCGGCTGCAGGAGTTCATCATGAACCAGGACTGGAACGACCCCAAGTCCAAACTGCAGCAGTGTTGCCTCACACTGCGATCTATGGAGGGAGGGGAGCCCGATATACCGGTTTACAAGTATGTTTTGTTTGTTATACTATTCTACCACATGGGGCAAATTTTCATTCTTCTTCTTATAAGAAGTTAATACCATAGATAGTTTGTGAATGTGCGTATCATCTCGTGCATTTGCGTATCTCTCGTGGCAAGAAAGAGGCATGGCGCAACTTACACAAATTCGGGCGCCCGACAACACTTTTGCCAGCCTTGACGTATTCAAGTTTCTATTGCACGACTAAGCTGATAGAACTTACCCATTGCCCCGCAGACGGGACTGTTCGTCATTGTTCATTTGCATTCGGTGGCTAATCTAAGTTCCATGGGCATCCGAATTCGAGTCAGAGATCAATTATTGTAATTGCGAATTTAATTGTACAGCATATTTTTGGCTGTGTTAGAAATGGTTGTAAGCACGAGTTCTTCGGCCATTCCTTTCAAGTTTGTGATGAATGATATCTTCCAG
This sequence comes from Gortyna flavago, assembly GCA_963669345.1. Lineage (NCBI taxonomy): Eukaryota > Metazoa > Arthropoda > Insecta > Lepidoptera > Noctuidae > Gortyna > Gortyna flavago. The sequence goes on from OY770138.1 coordinate 10,263,354, forward strand.
GGTGATCGAGTGCCTAGGCCCAACAAACACGCGTGTATACACAGTGGGCGTGTACTTCCGCGGACAGCGACTAGCGGCCGCACGCGGACACTCCATACAGGAGGCTGAGATGAATGCCGCAGAAAAGGCATTGAGCTGTGCGCACGGTACGTAACGCAATTACTGTACTTGTACAATAATTCCTCTTGTATACAGCGTTCGATAGCTAAGTTGTTTTGGTAGTCTTTTAGTGATGTGAGAGAGTGCGTATGCGCAAAAATATTCATAATAAATTTTAATTGGCTCGCATGAATAATACTCATCCTGCTAAAAATGTAATATTAGAAAGTAACTGGAGTTCTGGATTTTATTTATTTTAACATAAACCGGCCGAGGCCAATTACATTAGTTAAAGACACAAACACAATTATGTAAGTTAAGTACAATAATGAAAAGTATACAACTACTCGCCAGTCATACGCTTATCTTACAATACTCCAGACATACTGACAAGATCTTCTTCCATTCATTCGCGAACACATCACAGTCATTGGGATGTTAAAACCAGAGATAGATAGATAATTGGTTTTTCTACCTCCAGTATGTCAAAACTGGTCATAGATACGTAATTGGGTTCGACCGTTAATTAATTTTTGCTAACATGTGATCATGAAACGTTAGCGTCTGGCTTTGTATCTCTTTGTGCGATAATTTTAAATAAATAATAAGAAATGTGACACCCTGATTCTTCATTCCAGTTGTTCTAGTAATAGTGCTGTCATTAATTTTATAAGTAAAGGTGATAGGATTTCGTGTTCGAGTACTTTGCAAAAGAGAGTCGCAAAACGTCCTCACTTCAAAACAAGTCTTAATCCTAGTACTTTCTTTTGGAACACCACCAGCAATGAAATAATTATTAAAAATAGGTTTTTAATCAACTGTTGTCAAAAAATCATATCGGCCTAGTGTAGACATTTTCAGCACGTACATTTTCAAACATTTATTTTCTTTATACAGAACTATTCCCACAACTGGACCACCAGAAGAGAGTAATCGCAAAGAGCATGCGCAGAAAGAAGAAGCGCACCGACGGGCGTAGCAGTCCCTCACAAGACGCCGCATCTCTGCGCAACCGCAAGGAAATCGATGACAAAGTGCCGAAAGCGTACCGTCTCGACAAACAGTACGAGAGCTCAGAAGAATCCTGCCACGCATTATCAGACGTAGAAATCATCGCACCAAACAAATCTAACGACGATTCAGGCTTGGATAGCGATTCTTCAGCACATAATGATAAATTGGATAAGGTTCAGGTAAGCAGCCTTCTAAGTGATATGCAGAAGATAAAAGAGGATTTGATAAGGAGGAATGAGTACGAGAAGTTGAAGGAAAAGTGTCGTCGATCTGATTCGGATGACAATTAGTCATATTTATGAGCTTAGGGGTGAAATCATACTCGTACTAACGCTCGGAACAACATTTTTCTGTATCTCTGGTTCTTTCTGTCGTTTACAGGCGTCATTCGGTAGAGCGAGTAGTCCACTCGCAAGCATCCGCACTCATTCGCATTGAAGAAAGCGCTTTTACGTTAAATTACAAATGTACTTCTCCCTCTAACGGAGTGCGCGCAATTCTGAGTGATAGAAAAGGACACTGATACAGGGAAATGTCAATCTATGGATTTCACCCTCAATGTACGGTTACGTTATTTAGCGATGGGGCTCGTGACTAGTTCGCTGTTTTTAGAGAACTTAGACAGGTGTCACATCTCCGTCGCGAAACCGCAGTAGTTCCACCATGATTTTGTCGGTTGTACGACAAGCGAAATAGAAACAAAACTGCCTGTTCTAACGCACAGATTTGATTGTGATTCGGAAACCAATTACACCTCCGCGCTCAGCCTGCTATTTTGCGGTGCCGCGTTTGTTTCGCATCATGTATCCGTGGCTGTCGACCAGTTTATAAAGCGATGATGATGTTGATTTTACGGAAAAACTAATCTAAGAGATCCGAAATAGACCTATTTATTTATTTTTATTGAACTATTTAGTAAATATAAAGCTACTACATTTTGCTCCGATTGTTACAATTCAGCTGACTCTCTTCCTCTACTCGCGCGACATAATGTAGTAATGTTTCTTAGCGGAATTCGTTAAGCGGTTTCCCGTCATTATTTTCGCGGCGGAGGTGTGCTTAGGTCCTTAGCTTCTGTATAGCGTTGTCTTGCTCTATAACCTCGGTCCGAAGCCCTATCGCTAGAATTTACCAGTAAGTAGGGAATTTGACATGATGAAGCATCAAATGCTAATCGAGACTGGTTTAGTCATTGCCTGAATGTGTAGAAAATGTCATTAGTTTTAAACATCATATTTAAAATGTATTAGAAGAATCAACACACAGCTTTGTCACTCAAGTACTGTTTTCAAAACAATATTAATCAATTGCAATGTAGTTATTAATAAGTAAGTCTATTTTATTGGTGTTTTTACCCGACTGTGCCAGAAGGAGGGTTATTTCTTCCGAGTCATAGATTTATTTATACCTTTGGGAGGTATAGATACGAGGCATGAACAATCCAATTCAAATTTTATATTTGCCGATAAATATGACCACTTTCAATTTATAAACTGGTAAGGGTAGAAGAAACTAATTTTAAAATGTATGTTAGATTTTAAGGGAAGAACATCAATATTTTTTTGACTTTGAAAGAATTTAAGGTGCTTGTAAACGGGCAATATTTTACTGCAACAGAGTGGCCGACAAAATTGCCAGCAATACCAGCCAGACTATGCAATATTGCAGCAATGTCCCGACCATATAGCCACACGTTTGGTATGCCTGGTTATGGCCAATGCATTTTTGATAGCAGTTCTATTTTTGTTTCAGTCTTTTGTTGTGGCATAGTGCATCTTTTTCTACCGCGAAATGAAGTTTGGCGTGACGCCGCGATTAGTTGCTATATTCTGTGCTTTATTTAATCTGTGCTAGTTGTCACGTTGTTATTTTGTAAGTATATAATATTAATAAAAATACTAATACTTGGACTAATAATTACTAATTACATAAATACAAAACACTTTTTACAAAAAAACAACGACGTACAAAAAAAAAGTCGGTTGCGTTTGTTCCGCATTTTTGTTTATTGACATCGTTGTTGTTTTTTTTTTAAATAAATAATTACATTTTTGTTGTGTTCGGTATTGCCGGGACAAGGTTTGTATGAAAGAAAATTTCCGAAATTCGAAAAAAAAATTCCCCCGTGCGAATTTGGGGCGGGCCGCTAATATACTATAATATAATACTTCCTATCAAAGTATCAGTGACATTAAGCTATTAAAACATCATCAATATAAACTAATAAGTGGAAAAAATTCGTATTATTGAAGCAAACTCAAAAACTGCCCAAGCAAAGATAATATTTATATGGCACCACCCCTGAGGCATATCTTATCCGCATTGCCGTGAAAGTATTATCATCCCGTTTAAAAGCACCATTATGTATTTTTTTAAAGCCTTTGAAGCAATTTTAATTATCTGCAATAAATCTACACTCCCTGGACACCTGAATCGAGCCACCCTGCATATTTTTTGTTCAAAGGTAGACAAAGAAACAAAGAAAAATAAATACGTGGTTTTGAAGCTAGTCACTCAAAATTAAAAGGCATTTATTCAAACACCTACCATACCGTCTGTCTGTAATTTGTACTTTATTATTCATTAAAAATATTTACATAATATAAGCTAACATTTAAAATAATAATATGTACATTTATATGAAAAAATATATTTATTCAAACTAGTTACTTATGACGGTCCCCTATAACGCCCACCCATTCACTTCCTAGTGCTTTAGCAGGGAAGAAGTGGCGCAATAAACTTCCCAAGTTTATGTCAGATTGACGAAAATGTCAGATAAGGAAAAATATGTTTTAAGTTTGTTATAATTTGTATTTATTTTAATATGAGTTCATGAACATATTGCTTGCTGATATAGTAGGTACCGTTTTCATTTCACTTACTATAACGTCAAACAATATAAAATAAGTTATCAGCGGTACCCCAAAACGTCAATTTATTTTGACATTACTAACACTAACCCAGAGTTTAGCGACCCACATCGATGCATTAAATATTTAAAAGTTTAACCCTAGGTTTAGTTCTAATTCTTGGTGACGCATGATGAATTATTTGATTAACCCTGAGTTACCTGTTAACTCCCAAGTTATTTAGGATAACCCATTAACGTGCAAGTGGAGAGCGTCCAAACTACGTTTTTCTTCTTTTTCAAAGTCATGAATTCAAATTTGGAACTATAGCGATTTCGAAGTGATGGCTCGATTGAGAAGTTCGGGAGTGTATTAAGATTGTACAGATTTTTGATTCGAACCAACTCCCGAATTTAAAATATTATTATGTAATACTAGCTGACCCGGCAAACTTCGTACCGCCTCAGAATCAATAAGAACGAATGTATAAGAAAATGAATAATCTTCATAATTTTTTATTTCGTGAAATTTTCCCCCGTTTTTTAAGTTATTCTGCTATTCTAGGCGGAGAAAAATCCAACAAATTAAAGATCATAAAAATCGGTCCAGCCGTTCTTGAGTTATAAATGGTGTTACTAACCCGACTTTGTTTTATGTTATACTAGCAGCGCCCCGCGGTTTCACCCGCATAAGTTTCGATCCCGTGGAATATCGGAATAAAACCTATCTTATGTCCTTTCCCGGGACTCAAACTATCTCTATACCAAATTTCATCTAAATCCGTTCAGCGGTTTGAGCGTGAAGTGGTAACAGACAGACAGACACACTTTCGCATTTTCAATATTAGTATGGATAGATTAATCGTAAAACATTGTTATATAAAAGCCAACTTAATTTTTTTTTGCTTTGAAAGTATTTATGTCTTTTGTTTAAAGCCATGATGCAGTTTTAGTTATCCGCTTCTCTATAAAATATTTTAAAAGAACAGATTTTTTGAATGTCATCCACTGTGTATAAATGTCGTCTCGATGTTTTCCGTGAATTTCAATGTAAAACAGTCAATAGGGCCTACTCCCATAAAGGAATTAAAAATATGTAGTAAATCTTAAAAAAAGAAACACTATCTTTAATAAAAAAAAAGCCTCTGGTGTGTATAGTGACGAAACATTTAAGATCAATTTTATTTTAAAAACGAAATAAAATAGATTCCAAATATTTATTTATGTATGTAGAATCATTTAGTGATAAGTTCATCTTAATATTAAATTAAGGGCAAATAATAAATGACATTGAATGTTGTAATATATATTTTATTTATATTTTCTACCTACATCAACTTAACACGATACAGCATAGTGTAAAAGCGATTGGTCCTTTCATTTTCTTAGCGCGTAACGTTAGCCACTGCTTCTGATTGGGAACATACATCTCTGCAGGCATTAGTTGTTCCGGAGTATCGTTTTCTGATACTGGAAAGAGGAATATGAACTTTATTTTAAAAGTTTGTAGGTCTATTAAAGAATAAGATACTATTTCACAGTACCCCGCCGATAATCTGCCACATCGGATTTTAGAAAAAAATATGTTTTTAGAGGGTCGTGTCTGTCACAAAAATACCTGTGTGTGAGACTTTTTCTAAAGACCGGAATGTCATATTTACTCCCGGGTACTGTTATCTCTATTTAAGTATAAATGAATTGCTATAGATTGCTTTAAACTAGGCGACTCGTTTTCCTATAGATTTTGCCAATTTCATAAATCCTTACCCCGCATTTACACACATATACAAGTTGTGATGCTTGTTTTGTTTTTTCACAAGACTTTTAAAAGACTTTCCAAAAAAAGGTCATGTATAAAATAAATCATACATGATGTTTGACGTTGCAGACATGTAACCAACTACCTATATTGCTCACATTTTGTACAGTTATCTTTGTATGTAAAGCTAGTTAGTATTCCCAACTAGTTTTAGATAGTTATAGAAGAAACTGTAGAACCAGGGTACATTCTGAATTAACCATAATCGCTCACTGCGCTCACATCAATAATTTGCGTACCGATTTAGATAAGAGCTGTCAACAATTCGGAAACGCTCGTGAATCCGCTCACAGTGCTCGCTCAGCATCAAAACTATATTCAATGTAGGATACATGTTTTGTACTTTGGTGTAAACGCGGGGTAATAACTGCAATCTCGTCATAGAGTTACAGGATGGCCTAGAGCCTCAATAGTTCCTCTTGGCATTGGGTAATAATACTGTAGCTGAGTCTGGCTCGTTGGATTACTGACCCTCCTTCCGAACTTGCTGGGCAGACTGCATAGTGGAGTCTTGCATCGATATCAGATCTCCAGGAGCGTGCAGTAGCAATCTACCCACACCTTCACACCTCCTGAATAAATTAAACGTATTTTTGTGATATGAACCTTGATTAGAAACGTATAAGGTCCATAATTATTATGCTTTTTACCTTAGGACTTCATTTTGTAGAATTTGTTTCCTCGATGCGGTGGCAAGTTGTTTGCAATCGCTCAGCCAGTTCCTTACTTCGTTAAAATCATGCAAAAGTTGCATTGCTGCATCCTTGCTATAAAAAACAAAACTGTTTCGATGAGAATTTTCTTAGTTATTCACAATGACATAAAAAGTACCTAACCTATACTTATCCAACATTCGGTCATCAAAAACGGTACGATGCCACACTATTAAATGACACGTGGAGTAGGACGGCATATCGTAATTATTGTGAGCGAAAAAGAGACAAGACGATATGTAACTTGGCTAAATAGCCAAGTTTTCACGTTTCACTTGTGGAACTCGCATAAACTACCTCTTCTTCACTTATAATATCATTGGTTATTCAGATAAATTTTAATAGTACTTTCGTCCGTCAAAAACGCTGATTGTTAAAAGGTCTTCTAAATACTTACGTGAATTTAACTTTAGCAACGTAGATGTGATGTAGCCACGATTCGCACATTAATCTCAGCACCATGTTCAAAGTCGTTATGTCTTGTGTTGCCATTATCACTGGTAACAACATTTTATCTGGAACAATGGGAATAATGATAACCATAAAAGAAATGGTTTTTGCAGTAAGTAGGTAGGGCCAGTTTAGTCTGCGCAAAGAAACAGTTAAACAAAAAGCGTGTTAGTACATAGTCGAAAAAGTAGGTGCATAATTTATAAGCTTTTTGCAAGAGTTAAGTGTTAGCCTATTTAGATTCAGTGACAGTAATTTGGCTCAGATGCTCGCGATGAAATAATTTACAAAACTTGCGAATAAGGGGGCCCGATGTTGTCGCCTATTTTGGTTGACAAAAACTATAGATATACTACTAGATTTTATTTGCTACTGGATTTATTCAGTGAAAATAGTTATAGTTTGCAGAACTTACTAAGAAACTCATGTACATAAATTGAGTTGATAGTTAGTGGTGGTCTAGTAACAAGCCGCCATTCCGCGTTGCTCGGGAATATCATAGTCAGGTGCGCCAAACTAGTGGTCGCACATACTGATGATAGCACTTGAATTATCTCCTCGGTTGCTTCCTGAAATAAAGCGCATAATAGTTCGTTACGACGAATCGACCCAGAATCAATCTTTATCTAAGGGGAAGCATTTGCCAAAAGAACCCCATGTTTTGTTCTAAATTCCAAATAAATATTATTATTTTTTATTATGACTTATCGGTATTATAATAATGATACTTCACTGGACTGATAATGATTACTTCAAGCATTTCTTTATTTAGCAGTTCTAATCATGGTTTTAATATTATGACAAAATAATCAAAACAAAACTTAATTAGGTACCTACCTTGAGTTTTTGAATGTTGACTTTAACTTCTGATACTAATTTCTCTCTCATTTTCGCGCACACATTTTCGTGAACTCCAATTTTCCCTGCAACCGAAAGTTGACATTAGGTTTTAAATATAGGTTCTAGCGTTGAAAAAATCGAATACCGACTTTACCTGATTCGATAGTAACCGTGTGATCAGCAAATCTTAAATTGATGAGTTGTTCCATACACGCTTGCATATCATTGTGTGCGATACGGAAGAAATCTCTCATCTCCCATAAGTTTGCTAGGCGTCGCGTCTCCGCTAGACACCACAGTCTGTATGTGTGTATAGAATGATCTGAAACATGGCGAACGAGTTAAACTTTACTTTATAGTTTCGGGTAAACGTATCCGGGACATCCGAGCTCAGAATTCGTCTGAAACACCGACCGGCCTGGGTTTCAGAAAGCCTTGACCCTAATTTGTGTAAATAGATCCTTAGGGAGTGAAATTTTCATGCTACACACATATATCTCGACTTTCTGGCTAAGGGAGTGATCACACTACGTGGAATCAGTTTGAGCCGGTCACGTATTACGTATCATGGTCGAGTCGCGTCGTCCGAGCCGAAACGAGGCGACTGACTTCTTGTTCGATTTTATTACATGGACATAAAGCTCTTTCTGATTGGCTTAAGCCGATTCTGCGTCGACAAATGTGATTACTCCGCGCGTCGCGATTTTTGTGTGTAGCACAAATATTTAAACTAAGTATACCACTCACAATCTCTTACCTAGTCGATGTAGGATGGGTATTTGCTCCACAATAGGCAAGTCTTCTAATGGGGCTCCTAGAATGTAGTCCCATGTGACTTCACACTGGTTGTTCAGCATTACTAATGCTTGTAACATCAACGCGAAACTTGCTCCAGATTCTGTACTCTGGAAAACATAAAGTAAGAATAAAATAAGTAAGTAGTGTTAAAAAAAAATCTTACACCTAAAAATTGCTCATTTGAAATGCTTACCTCAGTTATGTGTAACGATATTTCGGGATTGACTTTTAGTGTTGTTAACTGTAAATTGGTAGTCAGAGTTGCGCTGAAATAGATGGATAAACGTTGATATAATATTTCAAGTAGTGTCTAGGTGTTTTACAATGTATATGGATGCTAGAATACATTGCATTACCCACCCAAAATATTTATCCCAAGATGTTGATGTGACATGACATCCTAATGCATCAGCTAATATCCTCAACGACGATAGAATTAATTCAGGGGTATCTGAAACGAAAACGGGATGTAAGGATTGATAAAATTCTAAATGGTTGTATAAGCTTATGACAGAGTTTACTTACTGTTAACATTGAAAGTCGCAAATAACCACTCTCGAAGATTTTGGCTAGTATTTGGTGACCTGTAAGCAGTCAAATAAAAAAATTATAATTAACTATTGAAATTACTCATTAAATTTTTCAATTTAATTTGTAGCGGTATCTACAACGCCACATGCGAACAACGCGTCATACTGACGTCACGCAAAATTCTGCATCTCGCAAGCAGAGTTTACCGCGCAAATAGCATAGATACAACGGCCCGAAATTAATCATCGGGCAGTTGCCCGCCAGACACAACAGCCGTCTGGTCGGAGGATCCTCCCTTTTCTATAGAGGATGAGTGAACTTTACACCCTGTTCCTCATACCTCTTTAAATGTATAAAGACAATAGTTTTACCTCATAGCCAAAGGATAATGAGACCACCATAGAACGATGTGTTCAAGACAACTACCAACATCACCCCAAAGTATGTTCTGGTAGTATTCAGTCACTTTGTGAGCTGCCTTCTTACTCGCTTGTATTCGACCTGAAGAAAAACGAAAATTAAAAGACGCCCTTTTGGTACTAAAATTACACTCGTAGATTCAAGAGGGGTGTGGGCTCATAGAGATTGATGAAGAATTATTGATTGTTGAAGTGCAGAAAACATGCTTACCATTTTTTAACTTCTTGACACCATTTGGTCCTAGTAGATTAGGTGACATATGTGCTACTGTATCTAGTAATATTTCTATGTACATTTCTTCGCTTTGCAGTATACTGTTTATATTTTCTGAAACAAAAATGTTTTCATGTAGATAAGTATTTTGGAAGAAACGTGAGCCTCTAAAAACCTTTAATTAGCAACAAAATTATCAAAAATTACCTTCGTTGTTAAAAATATGTTCTAAAGTGTACTCATTAGTCAAGAGTGACAAGTACGGCACTTCCGCATCCGAATTCTGCGTAGTCACCAATTCGTTTAGTCTTTTATTGTGTTCGTTCTTCAACTCGATTAGGCTCTGCGCTTGCTTCATTTTCAGTTTTTTGTTCACTATGAAGGCGTCTCGTCGCTTATCAACAGTGTTTCGAGACATTGTGGATGTAGGTGGGGTGATGTGCTTCGTTAGGGTGCTGAAAAATTTTATACATTTTATTAGAAGAGACGGGAGGGAAGAGCAGGCTTGAGCCTTTTGATTCAATTTGGGGAAGCCCGCAATGTAGTCTAGCAGCGACTGCGTTAAACTAAATTTCTCCTTCACATTTATTATGCTCACGGCCAAAGTATGGAACTCTGCCAGCTTCTGTGTTCCCTTCCACTTATAACCCGTCAGCCTTCAAAGCATGAGTGAACCTCAGACCAAATAAAAAACCAAGAAAGAGGGCTGTCAACAGTAAAGTGAAGCCGATTTCGTAAAGATGTGTGCACTTAGTGAGGTGTAGTTTGATTGTAAATGGTTGTAAATGTGTGCGTGTGAGCGTGTATGCACAGAGCGGAGATGTAGTTTTGGCATGCTTCACAGTATCGTTCTCAGCGCTCTGTCTTGGTTTTATATTTGGTCTACGGAATGAACAGGCATCTTCTGGGCATGCTCGCTTCCATCGCAGACCTCGTCCATCGTTTTCAATAAAGCAAAGATCGGGGCCAAGAGCAGGCCAATTAGGCAATAAACACTGACATCAGAAGAGGATGCCGAAGTAGTTATCAAAAGACTCAAACATTCCTTCTTCATAAACGACCGGTTTTCTCAGTTCATTGCTGGAAATAGGATACCCAGTGGGTAGGATAGTCTTGTACATGTGGGTATTACTTACTGATATATTTCCAAACTCTCGGCCGAACTTGAACTTGAATCATTGTCGGAGTTATGAGCTGGTTGATATACTTTCACTAAACAGTTAATCAGGCGCTGACAGCTGATTTCAGCGCGGCTTTTAGATAGTACCTGTAAAAATAAATATTTGATTGCGGTTTTAAAAAAAATACTATCCGGGTTCAGCCGAGAAAAAAAATCGGTCGGTCTTTATGATAAGAATGCTACCTTTTAAAAGTTTATTTCTAAACTAAATGTACATCTCTAGTTCTATCGCTTCGTTTTAACACATGGGTATTGGTATTATAACAAGGCGAAGGGACTAGAGTTGTTCTTTTTCAAGGGCCCACGTACGAATAATGAATATTTCATAAGGTAGAATAGATTGTGCTCACTGATCATGTAGATTTATCGTCGAATATGTTTCTACCTATTCTTCGAATTACTTGTCTATCCCATCAGTTAGGTAGAGGTATTCAATGTCAGCATCAATTTCCTAATAGGGTAATCGTGTTTTCTAAACAATAGTATCGATTGCTATTCAGGAAGGGTTTGTAAATTAGGAAGTAACTGCGCAGAACTTCCAATGATAATGTTAAGTTTATACAAATTGATGCAGGAGCCATGAGAATGTTATCTGTAGAATCTATTCAAAGATTCTAGATAGGACGGTGCCGCTGGTGTTGGTTAGATAATAGGTGCAGTCCACACAACGAAACAAGCTTTGCCTTCGAGTGGGCGCCGAAAAAACAATAAAATACTTATTACTTACTTGAACAATCTTCGTTAATGTAAGATTTTTCGTTTCGCTAATGACGTTAGGATATGAGTTGCTTCCAATATTAAATTTTGCTGCGAATTTCTTATAACTTAATCCGATCAAGTCGTTGTATATTCCCACCAGACTGAAAAATATAATTCCTAAAGTAATCACGAAGAAAAATTAAAGGTGTTTATTTGAAAGTTGATCTGCCTAGCTGGTGAGCTGCCAGTCTTTTTTTTATAGACTTTCTCCATCGTGGGGTGACAGAGGGGCATGCCGGAGTCTTACCGGCTAAAACCACCGCGGTGTTCCACCTCTGCTTATGGCCCCAGTGCGAGATTCGCATTCACCGCTCCCCCGACAGGCCTCGGCCCGCTGTTCCTCAGCGGGTCACACCTGCCCATGCGGCCATTCCTATAATGGCCGCACCCACTCGAGTGTAGCGCGTGGAACACTGTGGATGGTAACAATATCGTCCGCCCATCTCACTGCCGGACGACCGACACTTCGTCTCCCAGTCCTAGGAAGCCATTTACTCAATCTGTCATCACTGCCCCTTGCCAGGTGCCCTGCCTAACTCCATTTAAGTTCCCTCGTTTTTAGATATCGGCCTTCGTCCGTCTGCGGATCTCGATGTTTGAGACTCGGTCTATAAGCCTTATGCCAAGCATGGAACGCTCCATGGCCTGGTACCACTCTCAATCCTGTACAAAGCCTCCTCCGTGAGCGTCCACGTCTCAGCACCGTATGTCACGGTGGGCAGAACACAATGGTTATAGAAGCGTGACTTCAGACATTGTGGACTTAGTTACCAATCTAGTCACCTACTGGGTAACACGATACCCCTTGGTGAGGCTGGTGGTCAGACTCTTAGGTTTCACGTAAAGTTCTACGAACGACAGCCGGGACCAACGGCGGGACAACTTCGGGGCTCGGAGGGGTCTCGATATGCAATGGATCGTCACCCATCCACGAACTGACCGTGGCAAGCGTAGCTTAAATTTTGATCGGTTCGTACGGCTATTATTATGTAGCCAGGAGCCGAAGAACTTTTTAAAAGTACAGTGAACAAAAACTTCTTACCTCAAACACGATTCTATCATCTTCCTCGAGTCTTCTCTATGCAGACAAGTATTCAATATTGTTGTTATAAGCCCATGTATAGTTTGTAACATCACAAATCGTATGCTACACAATTTATCAAAAATATGATCATGTTTACTCAGAAGAAGGCCATTATCCTTTTTCAATCGCGCCAACTTAGGATTCAATTTATAAAATGATTTCACTAATTTTGTTAAATATTCTATTATTTGATCTAATACCTGAAATTTATTGAAAAAATGAAACAATACACGTAGTAACACTAGGAACGCGATGTTTGTCCGTTCTTACAACGCCATCGATTAACGATTACCTACAAATGGGAGCTGAATGAATCAGCTGACGTTGTTTTGCTCTTACTGGTTTACTTTTCTTTCATATTTTATCCCTTATTCTTTTACTCCTTAATTTTTAAAGCTAGATACCTGACTAGTTTTTTTTTTTTATAATGTACCGATATCTAATGAAGTTTCTTGAAAAAAAGGTATAGCTAGATACTTAATAAACAAAAAATGCTGTATCTTGCTCACCTGTATATTCACTAATTCCATGATATAATTCCGATTGGACAATGAATGTGAATTAGTCTTGCCAAGTGCACCCTTCCATTTGTTGTCAGAGTCTAATATCACTTTCGTAACTGCAAAACAAACCATTTCCATCTCACGACAGTGAGAGAAAAGATCCTCTTCATCCGGTGTTTCCTCACTTATCCATTTCTTACTGGCCACTTTAGTGGATAACATTGTTAAAAAAATATTTTGTAGCGAAAATAAAAATAAAAAAGTACTATGGTCCGTACTAACTGGTTGGTATCATGGTAACGACTGGATCACTGCATAGTATTGTGTACAAAATCAATGTGTAGCGACGGCGGTGCCAGCCGCCCGAGGTGATTCCGACGAAGCGACAAGCGTCTAAACCCTTGCTGGACAACTTGCGAATTGCGATCGTTAAACTTTTTATTAGTGTTCAACCTTGAATTTTATGTCTAGGAAAATTGTCGAAGACTTTCCTGTGTAAAGTTGTTAAAACATTTCTATTGACTGAACAAATTAGCTATTTAAATTGGTTGAAAAGACAGGGACGTACCTACCGAAAATATGAAAATTAAGGAATATGGTGAAAATGGATTTGCACTTAATTAAAAACGAATAAAGTACCATTAAGCTTTGTCGAATATCTACTCAGCCTCATCTAAGAACCTGCTGGGGTTAACATCGTGAGATAGTGGTCAAATGCACTTATAAATAAGACACCAATCTTTTAAAGTTCGGCTACAAAGGACAATGAGCACAATAGATCAGTATAACCAGCTATAGCACATCTTAATTCGATGTTTCCTGGCAAAAACCGACTTTCCTATGACGGGTCAAGGTAAGTTCAGCAGCGAACAAAATGCGTCCTTGGTGAACAACATAAATCGTGGAACTGGCCGAGTGTTTCCTATCTTTATTGCAAGTATATTATCGACGTATAAAATCGGTAATATTTTACTTCCCTCTGCAATTTTTTCCTCGCATGATCATGAGTTGTTTGAGCTCCATAAATAATACTGAATAGCAGACCTGCGGATGTAATGTATGGTTTATGGTTGACTTATTCTTTTTTACAGTGAATCTCATTTCGAAATGGTTTGTACCTTTTTGATAGCATCGTTCAAAGTAATAATGAACCGAATTGAAACAACATGGGGTTTCATCTGAAGTAAACCAATATAAAAAAACTATCTACCGCACTATGCAATGAATAAGCGACGTAAACGTGGGATGAGGGATTTATATGCAAAACACATTGGATATGTACAGTTGATAAGTATTTTTAATAATTTGCGAAACAATATAAACAAACATTATTATTAACAAAATATTCAGGTAATTGTTCGAACGATATTGCGTATTGCGACATCATAGGAAGAGAATATCACAGTAACATAATTTATAGATAGCCCTGTACGGTTTAAAGGTTTCATGTAACTATGCTTAATTCATTAAGTACTACGTTAGTAGAGAGGCCAGCACATCAAGCTACCCCAATCTGTCAAATTTTCCCAATTGAATATGAACCTTATTCCTTTGCAATAAAGTTTAAAATCTTTCAAAGAAATTTGACAGATTGGGGTAGCTTGATGTGCTGGCCTCTGTACATGAACGTAATGTATAATGCTTTTTTTTTATTGATGCGGCAAGACAGACATTTTTATATCTTAGTTAATGGTTAATTTCCTTACCTTCTGATATATCTGGATAAGTACACAGTTGGCATAATTATTATTACTCTTGTCACACATGCAAAGGTTATTTTATGTTAATTTCTTCATTTCTAATACTAAGTTTGCCTGATGGAAGATAAATCATGTTCGCGACATAGCACGCTTTCGTTCTTGAGAGCCCAAACATTTATCTTGTTAAAAATAGTACTTATTAAAAAAAAAAAACAAGAACATATTAGTCAATTAATCAACACAACACTAAGGCTAGATTTATAGTTTAATTTGCCCTAAAATAGATTAGGTTTATGGAAAAATAAGCTATAAATATGGCCTTTAGTGAAAATTCTGAACAAATAGTGTCGTGGGAATAAATCACAGGCGATGCGTGCGCGTTCCCCTTTAGGGTGTCACTATCGCCACCCAGTTGAAATATGATGGCGTTTTTCGTGCAATATTGATGGCTTCTTATCACGTAACTCGTTCTTTAGTATCATTCACCTATTTTTGATATGCGTGCGTAGTAATATAGGAGAAAAGTTTCCGGTATTGAAAGCGCTTCATAAAAAAGAAAAGAATGGGCAAAAGTGGTCCAAATGGCCACCACTAACGAGACCTATATAACTGAATAGTGTCTATTAGATTAAATAAGGAGTAATTTTTATCAAGACTCCAAGAGAATTCCAAAAACATAATCTAATATATAAAATTCTCGTGTCACAGTTTTCGTTGCCATACTCCTCCGAAACGGCTTGACCGATTTTGATGAAATTTTTTGTGCTTATCCGGTATCTATGAGAATCGGCCAACATCTATTTTTCATTCCCCTAAATCGAAACTTACGCGGGGCGCAGCTAGTTTACTATAACTTTAATAAATAATGCAAAACCAAAAATGTTTAAAATACGTCTGCACTCAATAGTTGTCAAAATCTGTGATGTTTTAAATTCTAATCATCATCATTCATGGGGACTAGCCGAAACTAAAAATACCTATTTGTTAAAATTAATCAAGCCGATCAGGATAAAATTATGAAAAAAAAAATTGCTATAACTTTTCAGACTTAAAAGTTACTCCTTAATTAATATATTGACAGCGACAGGGGTCGCGGTCGCGTAGTGTTCGACATTTTGACCAAGCCCATTTGCTTAATGTCCTTTATGCAGCTCAAATCTTGATATTTTGGCGGATACTCGACAATTCAATTATTTAATTATTTGTATTAGCAAAATGTGGAAGAAATACAGTAATTACCTAATACCTATATCTCATCTAACACCTTCGGAAGATAGTCGTGACATATACGTATGTTGATATCTTCAAATATTATATACTGCTCACATGAAATGTCGAAAGTTCTTCTTTTTGTGTCGACGGTAATTTTAGTAACGGTAGTTTAAACTACTTTATATTGTTTGATGAGACCAGTAGGTGGTCAATCAAAAGTTGATTTCTAACGACATGTCTGACAAGATAGTGACCGAATAGTTAAATAAAAGTACTACTATTCATTTTGTCGGAAGTATTCACTTGTTTTAACATCATATTGTAGAATACAGTAAAAAAAAATTAAGCAGTCACAGGATTTCGGTATCCTATGATTCTTCACTTACATTACGTCAAGTAACTCACGGTACATACATTTTAAAAGCTCGTAAGCCATATTTTCTATAGCGCAAGTTAGACGGGGCTCTTTTTATATTTAGTCATTATAAAATAACACAGTTTTCTGTAGAAAAACTAATAGAGATAGTAACGTCGAAAATACATAATTATACAAGTTTGTGTTCTTATACCTCAGTCTCATTGAAGTCTGGCAAGACTACGACAGTTGCTCTTAGATCACTAAAGGTCAACTCACACTTGATATTGAAATAATGTATGGATCTTAAAAGGACATTTAGGTCCGCTTGCACCATACATCATAAAATACATTAACGCTGGACGAATTTAAATCTTCGTTCTATTTCTGTCAACCGTTTCAAGATGACTGAGACAGAATCATGTTTTTTTTATAATCTTTATTTTTTTGTTTTAAATACGTTCAGTCACCGCCAACCCCAACAGAGTTGGATAAAGGCTAGGCAGATGATGATGGTGCAAGTGGGCCTTGCTGAAGTACAAGAGCATTTACAACTTTAAAAAAATGAAATACTTAAGTCTCTTTATTAACACTCCTTACATAGTTATTGGAAATTTTCCTAAATTCTCTATTCAATTAACTACCAAGAATACTCTAGCGGGTCAAAGCCGCGAATAAAGTCGATCATATTGTTTCGAAGACAAAAACGTATAGTTTTTCAAAGGGGATTTAAGATTTTTATATAGAGCCTGGCATATCTATCTGTCCGCCATTTTGTTTTTTTTATAATGGCGGCCACGCATTTGACCTAAAAAAATCAAATTTGAATGTTAATATCTCGGAAACGACATTTTAAGGGGCTTGATCTGATTATGTTTTCTGTTCACATTGATGTCAGCTATAGATTTATATAAGATAAGGAAGGCCGCAATTTTGAAAAAAAAAATGGCGGACAGGTAAGTACGTATGCGTCGGACCTTCAAAGCCCTTTAGGAAGAAAGAAAGACCTTTTTCACTTACTTCTCATACTATAGTTTTTTGTTCTCGCAAACGTAAGGGCTAGGTTAGGGCAAGTTTTACAATAATCCTACACTAACTTCTTGTATTGTCATTGAGACAATTCGTCCGTTTAATGTGTGCAAAGCAAACACATTAACATTGTTAAGTATACTCTTATGCCCGCCAGCTAAAAATATAATTATATCCTACGAAAATTTACCTAAGAACATGATTTGCAAAATAAATATTAATTCGTACGCCTAAGAGTTGATACTTTAGAATATTTTTGCATCTAAAAATAATGGCAAAATATATATTAAAACTTGGTTAGGTTAGTAAATGTGACGAGAACCAACAATACTAGAAGCTACACAGCAAGATTGCTTATATTTTGATATGACTAACGATTATCACCATTACCTGCCAGGTTTAATACTAAAGCCACTTCATTAAATAAGAGATTAATTCATTCACAGGTACCTCCTATAAAAATACTTTAAAATTTTATCACTTTCAATATAATATGTTGCAAAATATTTCACTATACCAAAATAATTGATTGATACATTATGTATTGTCTGTGTAAAATCTTAATCTATTACAGCAGAAAAACGAAAAAGGATCAGAACAAAACAATGCTATTTGGTATTACAAAAACTTGGATGTGGGGGGTAGTTTAACGACACAAAATTAATAATGCCGGTTGAAACATAGCAATAAATAAAACGGTTTTATAATAAACATCAATGAATTAGCCTTAATAGAAATAACAATAAAAAATAATGTACACAATGTAATATCTTTTTCTAATTTAACCTAAACACGGAACGTGTAGCTTAGCCCTAATATCAAACTTAACAATGTTTAATATTGCTTCATTATAATATTTAGAAGCCTGATAAATAAAGAAGATATCATCTAACGAGTGAACACACATTTCAGCACTTACCAAGCTATATAAACATCAATCTGGCATGTCTATACTCGTAATAGGCACTACTGGTTTCATGAATTCGTTTTTCTTTGAATTCTTCTGTGATTTTTTGCTTTCTTTCACCTTCTTCTGCGTTTCGTCGTCTCGGTAAGGTTCGGGCGGGTCGCTCGGTACGACGTTGGCGCCGCGGTTGACGTTGTTGTTGTACGCAATGTTCGCGTACTCTTGTAACAGTGGGAATACAGATAGGAGGAACTGGCAGAAATCTTTCCTGATCCCGAACCACCCTGGAAATAAATACATTGTTATGCAATAATTTAATTATTTCAAACCTTTTGTTAGTCGCCTTTCATTCATCCTCTCAACATGGCGAAACCAAAATTTAAAAGAGTATGCTTAGGTGATCTAAGGATACTCTTTTAAATTTTTGTCACTACATGTGAGTCGAAACGCGGGGGACGGACGCCCTAGTACGACATATAGTGAATTTTTTGGTGATGTTCTTCAGAAAGGTCAGGTGCCAAGTATTCGCAACCGGCGTGTGTGTATGACCAGATGTATGAACGTAAACGAGGCAAAAGGAATATGTAAGGATCGTAGCCGGTGGCATTCTGTAGTATCAGCCTCCCCATGGGAAGGCGGCAGTTTATGTATATGTATGTAAATCATTTTAATTCAGACTATCTTGACATAAAAGACAGATAGACGAAAATACATTTAGTACTGGGATGATAGCATGCGAGTATAGAAAGTTATGCCAGGTCTGACTTTAAAATTTATCGTCATTAAAGGTAAGGTAGGTATTGGAGACTGAAATGGTTAAATCAATAAAGCGAATTGATGTATCGGTCAAGGCTTACGAGTTTACAGTTCTTTAACCCATAAAATCTTTGCTACGAGAACTTATGACTACCATTTATGGGTATTTATGTTTATGTATACTAACTTACAGATTTCGGAACAAAGACTCGCAATTGTCTACACCGAATCCTCAAGTTTTAAGTTTGAGATACACGATTACTGACAAATGTTTGCACTGGACTGGTCCACTCAAATCTGTGTAGTTCTTTCCTTAAAATACAATTTCAGGCACTAATTTACATTGTCCTCACATGACCCGACCAAGATTATGTCTTTGACTTTAAAATAGACTTTAACCCCTGAGTTTTTCGCCATTTCTTCGCAGGTAGCCAGATAGGATATGTCGACTCCAACTAACTTTTTTTTTTATATGACATGTCAAAGTGATTCCGATATCATATTCACAGAATAAACAATTTCATTACATTTCAGAATTGCTGATTTATGTTTACATAAATAACTAACTAGCCTGTATTGTCCCACTGCAGGGCAAAGGCCTCCCTCTACCTTTGCCACACAATTCTCTTTTGCGAGTGCCGCCGGCCAGTACTTTCGGAAGGATTCAAGGTCGTCCCACCATCTTCGTCTCTACTATAATAAACCATATTCACGCAAGCGGTCTTAATTTCTATAGCAATCCATCTTCGTGATTATTACAGATTCCATGGGCATCCGACCACTAAGCCTAATTATTAGTCATTCATGACGCTTGAGCGCCTTTGTATGCTACAAAAAGTGTCACTACAATATACCAAACCCCCGTTTTGTGGTTAAACTATTCAGCCATAAAGTTTTTTAAAACAGCGGTTCTTTGCCTAAACAAAAATTTATCATGCGCTCTTTCGCAATCTTAACTGGAGCATGCTTAGATTATGTCGTCACAACACATACTTCTTACCGAGAACACACATTCAAACGTGTTTGTACACTTGGTAACCACAAGTAAAGTGCGCGACGCTTCGTAAGATAAAAATACTATACTTCAAAGTGGGATCTGAATTGTAATTAAGTACTACAAGCAGTTCCTGGCAAACTTCTTTCGGACCTGACTTAGCCGCGGTAGCACGGGCTATTTTTTACGCGACGATTTTTTATCGCGCACTGGATTTTCAACAGTCGGTGTTGAGCCGAGCGTTGAGAATCCAACCGAATGCATCCTAGCGCGCCAAAAAAATACACTGTTGAATTTTCAACTGTCGAAGCTAAACAGTGAAGAACAGTGAAGTTAAGAACAGTACAGTAGGTACTGGGGTACAAGGGTGCATTTTATCGCTGCTTCAAAAGCTTTTTCATAGAACATTTATGAAAACAAAATACTCGTAAAATCGGATAAATGATGCTAGAGTTATGCCAAAAAAAACGTTGCGTTATAATATAATAAGAATGGAAGGGTGATACTTACATTTATTGCCGCCTTTGGAGCTAAACGACATGATGATGAGGGTGGCGTAGCTGACGAACAGTGGACTGACCACCACGGTGTAGGACAGCGGGAGTCCATCGTCCAGCTTGTTTGTTAATAGCACCTACGGAAACACAATATTCAGCATAACAACGTTCTATGGTATTATAATTATCATGCCAGACAAACAGCAAACAATAGTAAAATTTTAATAAAAAAAATATTATTATGAATAGTTTTATATAAAACTTACCTGCCTTACTTCTGAATAATAATAATGGATTTTCATTTTATGTGATTTCTTATTAAATGTGAAATATGAATAATATAATATTGTCTTCCATGTATGGATATATTTCCATGTTCGTTTCATATGACAAACCCCCTTGGAATTTTGCCAGTCTTCCAACAGTGCAACATCAACAAACAAGGTATGTACGGAATTCTATTAATAAAATGAGTATTTACCACTATTACACAATGCTAGCACAGGCAATCGCTTCATGTGACTTTTATATAATTGAAATAAGCTTTAAATTACAATGAACCTGATTTGAACTCGGGCTCGTGAAATACAATTATACTCACAAATGACTGATTTTAACAATAAGGTTATCATTACCAAAAGCTTATGCTTTGTTACAGTTATATCTCGCTAGTGAGTGCCTGGTTTTAATGACTATTTCCTATGAATAAAAGTATTGTGATACGAACCTGAAACACTAATATAGGTATGACTGTGAACGTGTAAGCTAGCGCCGAATTAAAGCTAGTCCGCCGCTGTTGTACGTTGACCTCCGGCGTTCGGAGCAAGATCCCAGCGAATATTATGCTGTATAGGACCCCTGGGAATAGAAAACATTCTTTTAATGATTAATGAATCAAAAATCTTTAAATAAATAATGATTATTATAAAAAGGTGGTTATATGATTCCCTATTCTTGGGCTGATCATCTTATTAGCGTGTCGATGGAATCCAAATGGACTCGGCTCAGAATTCGGCTACGTGTTTGGCGCCACCACTAGCGTCCATCAGTTCCTGTAACGTGCAGCTGACAGGACACGCAGGACATGATATTAAGTGTCCACTCGTTTGTGGAACAGCACCAATTACACTTCAAGGCGGTGTCGTCAATGAATCCTTAGTACGTTTGAGTGCGAAAATAGTCGGGCAACCTCGTCAACTTAAAATGATCTATGAATAATGGTAAAGTATTAGCGTTTAGATTGTATTAGTACTATCAGATCATTTTTATCAGCTAGTGTACCTACTAATCTTATTTACGAATAATGTGAGTTGAACTGGGTGGCACGTGGCCACTAATTAGTTTAGCTTTATAGATAAAATAATGTTGCTTTATAAATTAGTACAAAAAAAAAAATATAAGTATACGAAATAAGTATTTACTATCCCATGTGTCTTTGATATCTCTATAGCTTTATGTGTGCTTTTGATATTCATCACGGATTACATAGACTAATTATCATGTTTTAAGTTAGTTAGTTCTACTAGTGCCCGACCGAAGTTTCGGTTTCGGCCAGTCTCGACCAAAAATCGCGTCGATTGTGTTTCGGCCTAAAAGCCGCTGAACCTTCAGCCCAACAAATATATACAGGGCGTAGACTAATGGGGTCCGGTTTTCACCCGTTTAGTACAAACAAAAAAAAAAAGTTTCGAAACTAGAAGGGAAGTCGAAGATTCGGCTATGGTTTCGATTTCGACAGAAAACCGTGTTACGGTTGGACAATAGTTCGAATACTAAAGTACACAAAAAAAACATGAATAAAGCCGTACATACACTCACCTACAAGACTGAGGCACATCAGTATCCAAAGAGGCACGAACACGACCTCCCACGACCAGCTGATGAACTCGTCCAACTTAAGCGCCAGAAATATGAACTGAAGTATATTTACAGCACAAAATAGTTCCAGCTGTAACAAAAGTTTTAAGTAGAAATGCTGATTTATTTATTTTTAATTTTGAACTCTATCATAACATTGCAAAAGGGGCAACCCTATAATGTGTAGTGGCTCACCCACATATTTTGGCTTTTATAGTAACAAAGTAACAACCAGGAATCAGTCTGAAATTATGGCATTAACATAAAAATTTTAAGGTAAATAGGAATGGGGTGGCTTGTGCATTTGGGGGAACTTTTTTTACACATGTTTAATTTTTTTTTTTTTAATCAACATAATATGACAAAAAATATTTTCCCTATTATCTGATTGATGTTTTGAATTCATAGTCCAATTAATAAAAATTATTAAAATAATTAATGGTTGGACTTTGATACATGCACTATTTACCAACAAATATTGTTGATAAGTCATGAACTCATGAGTTCAAATATAATTGCCTACTATTGCAAAATAATTATTTGAACTACACAAATAAACAAAATTGAAGTGTATGTTTGTAATTTCAAAATAACAGAATTTTACTAAATGCAGGAAGTATAACGGTACTTATGACAAAAAAACTATTTTGTCTTTCTGTTAGTTTGTTCTGGCTAATATCCGAAACAACAAGACCGATTTTGAAGAAATTTGGTATGGGGTTACTTTGAACCCTGGCAAAGGACAGGCTACTTTATCGACTTCTCTGTCTTTTTGATCTTTATGGACATACCACGTGGGCGAAGACGCAGGCAGAAGATAGTCTTTAGTATATTAATTTAGCTTATCAATTATAAAAGGCATTAAGTCCGCCTCTGTGACATTTTTGTGCTTGATTAAAAAAAAAAAAAAAATACATGAGGAAATGTAGAATCACATATATACTAAGAATCAGGAAATTAATTAAACCCTTTACATAAAGGAATAATTTATACAAACCTCATAGCTGCGATCATGTTTCACAGACCATATACATATGGCAATGGACACTATGCTTATAAAGATAAGTGGTATAAAGACCAGTATCCACACATGGCGGCTGGTGGTCAACTGGTCGCAGACAAGCAACTCAAACATTAGCAGAATTAAGTGTATGGCAAGACTTATCAGCATAGCTTTGTAATGGATGTATGCTTCACCCTCCAACCTGAAAATTAACAAGTTTTTAGAGATCTTAAGGGCTGATTTAGTCAGATAACTTATCTATTGAAATGGGAGTCATAAAGATTGAATGGGAATGTGGTTGTTTTGAAGCCATTCTATTGAAATATCTTGTGATATCTTACTTTTCCTGTTCCAAATAAACAAAGTCGTATCTTAGATTACTAATCCTTTTAACTTGGTTAAGTGTGGTAATTTTTTATTTTTGTTTCTTATTATGTTATGCAGTGACATTGAATCATTATTAAATAAACAGCTTATCAACACTATTAATAACAAAAAATATATTCAAGGTAAGCAATGTTATAACTGGAAGCACCTTTCTTTTTTTATGTAACTTTGTTCACTGTTTTTATTTTGATTGTTTAATGTACACATTATTTGGTAACTAAAACTGGATTTAAGTCATGTCTTTGATTAGTGTAAAACTGGATTTAAGTCATGTCTTTGATTACCACTTACCTGAAGTGAGGGTACTGCCACCAAACATATGTGCCAACTGTGGCACCAAGAACTACAAGAAATTTCCACACCCATATTGGCGTAAACACAGCCCAGTACGACCATGATATAGAGTTATCTAACTTTAAAGCTAATAAAGCAGTGAATATCAGCAAACAACTGTGAACCACGAATTTGCTGTGAAAAACAATATAATATGTTTAACAACTTTACGTAATTTTTACCAGTAATTTCACTAAATAATTATCATGCAAATTAATTACACATTACCTAGGATTAAAATCCTGAAATAAAGTTTGTAAATTCATTTCCATACACATTCGTAATGTAGAATGTTTTTAACATCTCACTTTAAACAAACCAAGTCTTGATGACTGACTATTTAGATTTATTCGATATTATTCTCACAAATCACAACACAAGACCCATCAGGGTTGACAATCTTAGGCCGCCTTCCGAATTGGATAATATCGCTCACAGCACTCAAATCGTCTCACATGCGTTCCATAATGGATATCACGATTATGACAGCTGAGAGCTGTCAACAATTCGGAACACTCGTTAGCGCGCTCACAGTGCTTACTCGGTGTCAAAAAGATATTACAGCAGTATTTCTTCATAAAAACACCACACGTTTCTTCCTTTTCTTTGTTTAGGTGGCGACTGTCAGCCAGAAGCACAATTTCGAAAATGCCACGTTATTAAAAAGATATGGTGCAACTCAAAACAAAACACACACTGACACATCCTCATCCTCACACACACACACACTGTCATTTTTGACAGCGCTCACGGTGATATTCGTACGAGGCATGGTCGGCGTTATCGCAAGATGGCGCATGCCGTGACGTCATCTATGACGATTCACGGGACATCGTTATCGCGCTCACGCCAATTCGGTACGGGTTTTAGCACGCTCAAATCGATTACATCGATTATGTCCTCAATTCGGAACGCGCCCTTAGTAGTAGCAAACGAGTAATTGTTCGTATATAAGTATACAAAATTAGGATGGACACCTTAAAGTTTTGCCGATCCACACATTTAACTTACATTCTAATTTGGTGTCATTATATTGAATGGTAGGTCTAAAACCTACACAGAGATGGCAGTATTTATGATTTGAGGATATTGTATAAATAGGTAGTTCTACTACGGCATGTAAGATGGCGTGATTGCTAACGTGGTGTCTGTATGTAGTCTGTGGCTCCTAAACAGTGCTAACATGCCCAATTTTCACTATTTTCAGCAAGTTCAGCTTTACAGTGTCGTAAAAAAAATTCAGGGATGAAGATTCTTCAAATAGATATAATTCCATGTTTTATTTTTATAAGCTACATTCATACATACATACACTATGTAATGTCAAATAGTACTCTGTCGTCTCTTGGCTGCATTCCGAATTGGCTATAATCGCCCTCAGCACTCAAATCGTTACAATATTGCGATTTTGACAGCTGCCAGCTGAAAACAATTCGGAACGCTTGTGAACGCGCTCACAGTGCTAACTCAATGTCAAAACGATATTACAGCATTGTTTCTTTGTATAAACACCACATTTCTTCTTCAGTTCTTCTTCTTTGGTTAGGTGGCGACTGGCAGCCAGAAGCACAATTTCTAAAATGCCACGTTAGTTTAATTTAAAGCTATGATGCAACTCAAAACAAAAGACACTGACACATCCTCATCCTCACACGCACACATACACACACTGTCATTTCTGACAGCGTTCACGGTGATATTATTACAAGCCATGGTCGGCGTTATCGCAAGATGGCGCATGTCATGACGTCATCTATGACGATTCACGGGACTTCGTTATCGCGCTTACTCTAATTCAGTACTTACGGGTTTAAGCACGCTCAAATCGATTGGATCGATTTTATTCCCAATACGGAACGCACCCTCTGTCTATATGTCAAAACTGAAAACTGCCAAATAAACAAACATGGCAGCCGGTTTTTGTCGGTGTGTGGTGTTTTGTTTGTTTCATCTGAGTTTCTAGATTTTGTCGTCCAAAAGTACTTTTTCCACCTAAGTCCGTTGAGTTGAGCCCCTGCTCCTCCGGCCGTGTTGATTTTGTGCTTTCGTTGATATAAATCTAGGTATTGAGATAGGACTCTGACGAACCGTTTTGTGCTAATAGTAATTTATCGTTTAACATGTCTAACAGAAAGTGTTGCGTCCCCAGATGTGTAAATAGCTTAGGTAAGTATTTTATCTATCAGTGGCTGCTGAGTCAGTGTCTTTCAAAAGACAGGCACAGCACGCCGCGAGTGAATTTATTGTAGGTATGAAGGTATCACTAAATAGTGAAGTCGAAACCTAAATACCTAGTAAGTAATCAGTGTAATCACTTACGCTATTATTTCAGAAACCGAGGTGAATTTGCATAAATTCCCTAATCCAGCTTATAATAAGGAGCTATTTAATACATGGGTCTATTCCATTGGTGGTGACATTGTGCAACTTGAAAATAACCATATTTTCAAATACCGCCGTGTATGTCATGTACACTTTGATGAAAAGTATTGGTGTCGGAATAATCGACTTACCAATGAAGCTGTTCCAACGAAAAACATGCCAGGTCAGTGATTATAAAATATTTAATATACACATAGAATGCAGGTATTGAATGGGCGAATCCGAAACAATGAGAAAAGAGAAAAGTATTCATTCAAAGGCATAATGATCATCTTTTTTTTTGTGAGGATACATACTACATACTAAACCAAGCTGCTTATAAGATTTTTAAAGAGAATATAGCGTGGTATCATAATATGTCCTGCTTACACACTATTATAGTCTTCTTATATATACATATATTTGATGTAAATCAATTATGTAAATATTTATCAACCTATTTATCACCTAAGTGTTAATTAAAGTTTAATGACTTGCTTATAGGGTTGAACTGAACCATTATGTAAATATCTATCTATATAATCCAAATGTTGGTGTTATTACAGGATTATCCTTCTTAAAATTTAGCTCTGAAAGAAGAGCTTTGAGACCTCTTCAAATGTCAGAAGCATCTACATCTAAAGGTATATTTATTTATTTTTTTATCAAAAAATATGTATACTTTAATATTTCATAGTAAGAAACTTCATACCAGCAAAACATCAAAAGTATTATGATCCTTAATATTGAACAAATTATATATATTCAGGATTAATTAATTAATCTACACAAATGTATCTTTTGTTATCCGTTTAAATATCTAAGTTATTCTGCTATAATTATCAAGTAACACCAATTTAAAAATCTTGAAACACAAGTGCAATTTCCCACAATTAATTTCTTTTTACTTACTGTAATTATAACAGGGGGGACAGTACACCAACAAGGCTATAGACACAATAAAAGTTATACATAATAGATTAATTGTCATTTTAGAACCTGTTACATCACATCTGGATTCTGTGGCTGTGCAGCTACACATTCAAAGTGCAGATGAAGATGTACAAATGAAGGAAAATCTTGGTAAGTTATAATAGCAATTAGCAGCACGAATTTTGTTTTTTTTTTATTCATCTATCTAAATATGATTGCATTGTAACATAATATATATTTCCAAATTAATAATGTTAGTAAAAAGATAAGATAAAATGATGAAAGTTGATCAGTGCACTAAAATGAGTTTATTTTATGCACAATACAGCTGTGAATTAGTGTTCAACTTCCCATGCACAGAGGTAAAACAAGGGTACAAAATAAACCCATTCCTCTAATTTTTGAGTTCAAGTGCACATTTGAAATTAATTATCACTCGCTTTAATAGTGAAGAAACCATTAAAGGAGGCTTATGCCCAGTAGTGGGACAGTAATAGGCTGATACTGTTTTGTATTATATTATACAAACATAATACTAACAAATATTATAAATGTGAAAATTTATTTGTATATTTGTTTGTCCTTCTTTCACGTTGCAACAAAACAACGGATCAATCTAATATATGCACAGAGATAGCTATGGGGATGGAAACCAACATAGGGTACTTTTTATCGTCATATCTCGCGAGCGAAGCCTCGAGCAACAGCTAGTAATTAATAAACGTGAATTACAACATTTCAACATTGGCTGTGTTTATTAGCCATTGATTTACTCATTTTATTCCTAATACATTCATTGTCATTGCAGAACCTGTAACTTCACATCTAGATTCTGTGGCTATGCAGCTACACTTTCAAAGTGCAGGAGAAGATGTACATATGAAGGAAAATTTTGGTAAGTTATAATAAAGAATTATTAAATTGTTGAACAGTTAATAAGTTTTTATGCACTATCAATCTGTATTGTACTTCAATTAACTATATTTATGAAAAATTAACCAGATTAACTGTGGGGTTCAGCTATTTTGATTGATAATTGTGATTTATTTTATTGCAGAGCAACACAAAATGCAAAGGTCAAAAATGATTACCAAGAAGCACCTGAAACGTGTTGCTGTAACACAATCTGAGCATGCTCTATATAGAAAACTTGTACTGGTTGGAGTAAAACTCAGTAAATGCCGCAGCAAGGTTAAAAACCAGGCAAAAAAGATCAAGGCGCTGCAAAATTTAACTACCAATCCACAGTTTCTGAAAACACTAGACAACTTGTCTAGTACATCAAAAATTTTGACTTTGCTGCAATTCCGAGAGCATAAAAAGGGAAACAAAGGACGTCGTTTCACATTAAAAGAAAAAATTGTTGCTTTGTCTATCCTTAAGCAAAGCCCAAAAGGGTACAGATTCCTTAGGAAAATCTTTATACTGCCATCACGTCAAACCCTTCTAAAATTGTTAAACATGGCAGACATAAATCCAGGAATCAATAAAAATATGATACAGCAGATAAAAAAAGCAACAGAAAAAATGAAGTCAGAACATAAAATATGTATTGTTCTATTTGACGAAATGTCACTCAAACCCAATGTGACATATAATGAAAGAAAGGACAGAGTTAGTGGTTTTGTTACAAATGGCCAAGAGACACTATCTGAATATGCTGACCATGCACAGGTGTTCATGGTAAAAGGCTTAGTAAAAAATTACAAGCAACCTGTTGCATACACTTTTTCACAAGCTGCAACAAAGGGGCCTGAACTTGTGAAACAATTAAAAGCAGTCATCACTGAGCTCCAAGATGCGGGTCTTATTGTGGTAGCAACTGTGTGTGATCAAGGCACAAATAATGTTAAATGTATTAAATATCTCTTACAAGAGACACATGGTATCTTGTTGAGAAAGGGAGAAGAACCCAGAGACAACATCGTATTATTAAACAACCAAGAGATCATACCAATATATGACCCGCCCCACTTAATGAAATGCATTCGTAATAATTTAATCTCAAAACATTTGAAATATGTCAAAAATAATGAAACGAAAATGGCAAAATGGGAACATATAACTGCACTACACAAAGAAAACCCTGGCTACAAAGGAATACGGTTGGTACCAAAATTGACGGATTCGCACTGTGACCCAAGCAAAATTCCCAGGATGAAAGTAAAATTCGCAACCCAACTATTCAGCCAAACTGTGGCATCAAATATGGGGTATCTTGCAGGTAAATTTCAGCAGTACCTAATGTTGTTTTTACATTAAATTCCACAGCTCACAAGCTTTTTTTTGATATTATTAATGAAAACAAAATTAAATACTTGCCTTACGGTTCTCACCTCTTTATTATGCCAGATCAGTTTTAAAAACTGTAATAACAATTGACTTTTATTATTTTCCAGACAAAGGAATAATTCCAGAAGAAGCCAAAAGTACAGCAGACATCATGTTGTTCTTTGATCAACTTTTTGACTCTTTAAATGGAAGTTTCGGAAAAAGAAAGAAGTATGGCAAGCCTCTTCTAGGACCTGTGACGCCTACTTCCATACACCATAAAACATGGACAGAATCGAAACAATTCATGAAGAATATGAAATTTGTCAATCCGGAAACATTAAATAATGAACATGTTCCCACATTAAACAATTGGGTATGGACACTAGAAGGTATAGAATCATTATTAAAAAATATAGGATCAAAATATGGTGTAACATCAGTTTGGTTGCGGCATCTAAATCAAGATCCAATAGAAAACTTTTTTGGGTCAATAAGGAGCCATGGATGCCGCAACGTAAACCCTACACCAGAAAGGTTCGAAGCAGCATTTACTACATTGCTAGTTAACAGCCTGTCTAGTGTCCATGCCCCAGGGGCAAATTGTGAAGTAGACAGTTGTTACGCTTTGCATGAAGTACTCATCACAGGCGGGGGCAGCAAAGAACAAATAAATTGCGAGCTCGTTAATATTCCCGACATCACACTCACACCTCTTGAAGAGAAGAATGACCCTCGTAAAATTGGAGGCCTACAATACGTGAGCGGGTATTTTGTAAAAAACGCCAAGAAAAAGGTCTTCAAGGGGTGTGATCAATGTAATAAAAATTTGATGTCTAATCATGAGCCTGAATATATAAGGTACAGGGAATACGCAAATAAAAAATGGCTTTGCAGTCCCAGCGACTCTCTGTTAAATTGTTTTTCGAATCTGCAGGATATAAATTATGCAATATTAAAAGAAAACTTAGAAAAAAAACATTTAAAAGAACTAATCAAAACAGTTATATTAATGCATGTGGATTTTAATTTTATAGAGTGCTCAGTTCACTGTGAACAGATAATTGATTTTTTAATAAAAATATCCTGCAGATTCTTCATTTATAATTATTGTAAAGATATAAATAAAATATTAATAAATAAGAGAGAGTGTGATGATGATACGGATTTGCATAAAATTAAAGCCAAAAAACTGTTTATGAAATGTTTTAAAAGAAAGAAATAAATAGTTAAATCGAAGATTACTACTTATCATTGTTTTATTTTCTTAATGTGAATTACTATTCGCTTATCTACATACCTGCAAGCGAATATGTAATTCACATTTCAAAATACCCTAAAAATAAATCTAGCTGTAAGTAGGCGACGACGTACATATTGTATGTACCTACCTAGCTATAGCGTAGGATTGTGTTTGCATTAGGTCCAAAACCCGCGTCCAGAGGGCGACACTTGACGTTTCTCATTTTGATCGCGGAGATAGACCTCTATTCCATACTATACAAAAGTACTCTGTGAAGACCCATTGACCCATTCATTCCTTCCATTTCCATTTTATCAGCTGCAGGTAGAAACCACAGACTACAAAATGTTATTGCAGTTATGTCAAAATTATGTTACTGATATTCTATATTCGACGATATTTCTTCATTTTGCTCTCCCCACTTTAGTATTTGTACCCACAGAGTACTTTTTGATAGAGTATACCGGTGCGGGCGACCGACGACGGCGTGGTCAATGATAAAACCATGTTAATGTAGAGTTTAGCCAACGAAAGTTGACCACGAATTATTCTATAAACTTTTTTCTAAACTTTTAGAATAGAGACATTTTAGGACTGTCAATCCTAATTGTCAATGTGTAGCCGATGGACATAGGGCACAGAGTACTTCACAGTAGTGATGGGTAACTCATCAATTTAATTTGAGGTTGAGGGAGCCCCTCAATTTACGTCGCGAGGTCCTCACGAGGTGCCCCTCATTTGAGGCGAGGAATCGTACGACGACGTATTCACCCGTAGACAGAGTAAACTATAGACTCGTGGAGTCAGTGTCACCGAAAGGGACACAAAAAAAAGTACATCTATTAATAGGGTTACCAAGTAAGGTAAATTTTACCCAATATTTTGTAAATAAGAAAAACATTGTTGAAAAATGTTTAATTTAAATGAGGTTTGTCACAGCAGGCTTATCTTTACGCATTGGTAGGGTGGGCTTCGCTTCGGCGACAGGAATTAACCAACAGTCAATGATACTGCAAATGAAAAAATCGGAAAGTTACCTTTTATGCCAGTTTAGGTTTTTTATACGTGCCAGCACATCAAGCTACTACAATCTGTTAAATTACTTTAATAGATTTTCAACTTTATCGCTAGAGCATAAGGTTCAAAGTTGATTGGGAAAATTTGACAGTTTCGGGTATCTTGATGTGCTGGCGTCTGTACCTATGTACACATATCACATTACTTTTTACGTATAAGTATTATATAAAAATATAATTATACTTGTTGTTCATTCCAATTGATGAACCACCTTATAGGTCTCTTTTAACTGGTCCGAGGTTAAAATCCTCAATTGTCAAGGACCCCACTTAGCTAAACGGCCCTGCCAGTTCAGGTTTATCAATCTATCTGCCTAGCTCTTTGCCAACTATGTTGGTCGGCTTCCAGTCTAACCGGATGCAGCTGAATACCAGTATTTTACATGGAGCGACTACCTATCTGACTTCCACAACGCAGTAACTGGGCAATAAGATACCCCTTGGTGAGACTGGCTGTCAGACTTTCGGGCTTCTGTCGATGCCGGCCCGTAACGACTGAATCCATATTTATTACCGTATTTGGAAAAGCATCGGGGTATAAAAAAGCTTTGCATCCTTTTTTTATTAACATATTTTGTCAAAATGTTCGCTACAAATCCTTGAACTAGTTTTTGGAGCCCACTTAGGCCTACTAGTTGCAGTAATCCACATGCTTCGTAATTCGGACTCATTTGGAAATCTGCAAAACAAGTTCAATAATAATTTTGAATAATTCTTAATTTTTATTAATGACATACAACTTTGGTTTATTTAAAGTTCATGCATTGCATGAAAAAATAATAAGGATCAATCTTTTAACAGGGAAATAGGGTAAATTCCCTGTTAAAAAAGTGGCAACATTGGATTTTGAGGTTAAGAAATAAAGATTTATCAAAACCACGATTTTATTAGATTTAGCGCGTGAAACTAATTAGTTCGTACATAGCTGCGACTATTTGATTACGAATAGTAATACGCAAATTGCTTAGAAACACTTCAACATTGCAATTATCGAATACTTACGAGTGAAAGGACAATCCGGCAATCTTCATCATACTATTATTTTTACAGCCTATTACACTGCACCTTACCATTTTCACAGTTGCGCAAATGTTCTATTATTAAGTTGAGCACGAAACGGATCTTATTTTCTGTTGAATCGAGGTGTACTATTTATTATTTAGCTAAAGGTCAATCTGCATCCTTCATAAACGTCAAACTTGTTGGGCACATTAATGTGCCTTAGCCGACACGCAGTAAGGGACAGAAATATTCTTACTCCGTCTCTTTTCTTTGCTAGTGAGTTTAATATATTTCTCTTTTTCTTGTGCGAATGCAAAAGAAGATATGCAGCAGTCTATAGTTTACTCTGTCTACGTATTCACCTCACGACTCGTGGGCCCGAGCCGAGTTCAGACGAAGCTCCGAGGGAGCGAGGCGGGCGGGTGCAACGACGACTCACGAGTACTCACGAGTCATGGCTCTCCGATAATCCGATGTTTCACGTCCTCACTCTTTTACACACATTATTTTGTTTCGCTCATAAATTTTAGACCGCCAAAATAAACGAATCAATGACACTTGATTACCAATCTAATGAACCAGACCTCACCTCACTCATTCTCAATTATCTATACAATTTTTGAATTGGTTCATTCGCTCACTGAGTCCGCTCAATCACTCAATACTCACTCGCGAGTCACGAACTCGCTCGCCTCGATTTTCTATTGTCAAACGAGTGAGGTGATGAGGGATGAGGTGGTTCAATATTGAAATTCGAGTAACTCTTTCAATTTGCGATCACGAGTACCTCAAATGAGGTGCCTCATGAGTGAGGGACACATCACTACTTCACAGAGTACTTTTTGATAGAGTGAACATAGGGTTCGGGCCTCTGAATGAAGAACATGGTAATTTTTAATACAACTTTAATCACCCAAAAGAAACAAGTTTCAGGAAACACAGAACAAGCACTAGACATTTTAACTTAAAGATCTAGAATGGCCGGCACCGGCACTTTGCGAGTGCGGGCAGAGACACGTCGCGTCGCACCGGTGCACGGTGTAGCGGTGTCGAGACAGGCCTCCGTCACTCCATGTACTTGCGCGCTATAAGTGCCTACCGCCCAGCCGAGCGGTCTCGGTCCGCCGGCGGATCAAATTCAGTGCGGTTTTCGCAAGCGAAGCGCACGCCGTTCAATTTTAATAGTGCTGTTCGTTCGTACGCGTATTACGATGCCGTGTGGTGCCTTATGTGCTGTAGATGGGTGTAAATCAAGCAAAAGAAGGATAAACACCTAACATTTTTCCATTTACCTGTCAATGAAGAAAGGTAAGTGATAAATTATTACTAGTTTTTGTAGTTGAATTTGTTTTCCATTCACATACCGTCATTAGAGACATAATTAAAAGACAGTAGGTGTTCGGACACCGGTATCCACTTAGAATTTGACAGTTTAATAGGTATATACTAAGCATTAGCTTGCCTTTCAGACACAGATTTACATAATTTGTTACATAGAAACGTTATACAAACCATACAAGTCAAACTTCTCAGTTTGGCCTGTATGTCTGATCACCTCCTTTTTTTTAAGGTGGTTAAATATTTTATAAATGATAAAATTTTTAACTGCCACATAAAAGTCAGAACATATTCACAGTTCTCAATAACATAGATAAAAAGTTATGTTAATTTAATTTTATCGAAGAGGCAGCCCTGCGATTACTGTGGAATCGCGCGGTGCGAAGCAATCACTGCTGTACGCTTGAGCATTTAGGCGCATTTTAGCATACAGTGGTCGTTGACGCGAGGGAGTAGGCAATTATCGTAATAGGTATTGGAAATTTTCTACTGAGTGAAGTATCTGTAACGTAGTAACTATTCAGTAATCTGTGGTCGAGATTCTCGTTAGAAACGGGGCGCGCGGGAAAAATAGTGGCGGCCATTCTAGATCTTTAAGTTAAAATGTCTAGTGCTTGTTCTGTGTTTCCTGAAACTTGTTTCTTTTGGGTGATTAAAGTTATATTGAAAATTACCAAGTACTTCATTCAGAGGCCCGAACCCTATGCCCGTCGGCTACAAATGTCAATAAATCAATAAATTCGCAATGAATAATAAATAGTATCTATTGCGTTTACGCAGTGTATAGACAGGGTAACTCTTGACTTTTTTAAATTGCCGACTTTTTTCTTGGTCAGCTTTCGTTGGTCAAACTCTAATCAATTTATGTAAGCCATGAATCATTTTATTTTTTTTATTTTAAAGGCCTGTTGTTAGGACCTTTTAACCAAGTCTTTATTTGGTTTGAATCTTTTATGAATTGAACTAATCATAATAATATACATATAATCAAAATAAATGTTAGAAAGTTATTAGACGCACAACGAGGGGTGAACGATTGGGAAAAAAAAGGCGCGTTCTTCAACACTGTTATCGAGTGAAACAAAACATTCCCAGTCGTTATTAGTGTTAACAACGAGTCGACGCGTCGACTCGTTGACCCGTCGCGACGGGGTATTAACGAGCAGGAACGACCAGCTGCCACACTAGGCTACTCGTGCTCATAGACTAACTAAAGTTTATAAAGTACAGACGCCAGCACATCAAGCTACCCGAAACTGTCAAATTATGCCAATCAACTTTGAACGTTTTAGCGATAAAGTTGAAAATCTATTAAAGAATTTTGACAGATTGTAGTAACGATTTACTGGCGTCTGTACACACGGCTACACATCAAGCTATACATTTCCAGTTTTCGCTGACTTCGCATTGTATAGGTTTTTCGTAAAATCAGAAGCCAGCTTATACTGCTTGATGTGTAGCCGTGTGTACATACATATTGAGAGTAGTGTTGCCTATCGATAGTCGACTATCGCTAAACTATCGATATTATCGATAGTATGATACAGGGCAATAGTATTGATATACAAAAATAGTATCGATACTATCGAAGACCAGCATATGTTTAGGAGCAATACTATCGATAGTATTGATAGTATCGATAGCTCACACTATCGATAGTTTTATAAACGGCGATAGTATTGCCTTCCAATTTTCAATTAGATAGCTAGTTTAAATCTCATAAAAATAACAATATTTAATATTGTTGTACTTTATAAACTACAGTGAATTGCGAGCACAGAACATAATACTCAGAGGAGGTGAGAATAGTTTAACACTACTTGCTACATAAGCTATAATTGGGAAACGATACTATCGGCGGTTATTAAACTATCGATGGTGTAATACTATCGATAGTTTCATAAACTATCAATAGTATTGATAGTTTTAATTATTTAATACATCGATACTATCGATAGTATCGATAGTATTACTTTAATAAAATCGATAATATCGATACTATTCATAGTATTATAATGTAATAGTATCGATTCTATCGATACTATTGCTTCCAATCAATAGTATTAGTTAATTTGTGATATCGATAGTATCGACGGTATCGATACTATCGATATTGTTACTAGTTTTCGAGGTCATCTATCGATAGTGAAACTGTCGATGGTTGGGCAACTCTAATTGAGAGACTCGGGCTGCCGCGATGTTGCCATCTCTGCCCAGAAAACCAACAAAACAGGCTTCCTGTTTTGACGAGTAATGTTGCCACATTACGTCTCTTCCTCCTTTCCTCGCTACTTCCAATGGCATATGCCATGCCACTCAACGAGTGTGTGGCAGGCCCATATAAGTCCATGAGCAGGCCTAATAGATTTAGTACACACGGCTACACGTCAAGCAATACATTTCCAATTTTAGCTGACCTCGCATTGCATAAGTTTTTCGTATGTACACACGGCTACACATCAAGCTATACATAACCAGTATAAGCTGACTTCTGATTGTACGAAAAACCTATACAATGCGAGGTCAGCTAAAACTGGAAATGTATAGCTTGATGTGTAGCCGTGTGTACAGAGGCCAGCACATCAACCTACCCCAATCTGTCAAATTTTCCCAATTGAATATGAACCTTATACCTTTGCGGTAAAGTTAAAAATCTATCCAAGAAAGACAGATTGGGGAAGTTTGATGTGCTGGCCTCTGTACAATCAGAACTCAGCTTATACTGGTTATGTATAGCTTGATGTGCAGCCGTGTGTACTACTCTAGTAGTGTGTCAGGGTCAGTACCAGCAGTGTTGCCAACTCAGTGGATTTTCCACTAGATCAGGGTGGTTTACTTTCCTTTTAGCGGAAAACATTGGTTGTGGACTAATGGACTAGTGGATTTTTCTAGTGGCTTCAGTTAGTGATGGTACGATATTCAACCACTAGCGTAGTTTTGCGTAGATGTGACGCATGTTTTCTCCCAAATTGTTATTTTATTGTGCTTTTTTTCGCTTCTGTCGGCAGTCCCGGAGTGCCAGTTTATTTTTAATGATGTGTCATGTTCGACGCAAATAAACGTATTTTCTTTCACTAGTACGAAATTCAAAAATACCCTTGTTAGGAAAGAACGATTGAAACAAGTGTATATTTTTTTAGTTGTGTAAGCAACACAAGGTAGTGGTTTTCGGGGATTCCCCGAAAATTGTTTGTCAATATCATAAATAACATGTTTGTAGTGTCTGTCTGACATAACATGTATATCCCCAAGTTAATAAGCATAAGTAACAAACGCAGATTCTCTGTAAAAAGTAACGCCAAGTACTTAGCACGAGATTGATTGAGTTCACGGAGTACAGAAATGTACTCCATGATTGAGTTGGATTTGTGGTTTTCTGGTGGGTGGAGAGACCGTTTAACGATCTCTCAAACCACCGGTGTTATGTCAGACAGACGTTAAGTTCAGCGGTTTTCTGATTCGTCACGATTTCACGAAGCCACATTTGGTGGGTTTGTATAAATAAAGTTGGCAACACTCCAACTCCAGTAGTGTCAGTGTCACTGTCAAGTAAATAACTTGTCAATCTCTGAGCCGGATAGATTTTGCACCTTTTCTTTTTGCAATACAAAATATATTTTATGTAAACTGGAGTAATTTGTGAAGAAGTTGTAGGCAATATACGTATTTGATAAAAGTGATTTTAAACTTTTGAATTTGCTTAAATAATATGGCTTCGCCGTCACCGAAATCTCCGGAACAAAGTGAAAAGACAAAACAATACGACCGGCAACTTCGCTTATGGGGAGACCACGGCCAATCTGCACTTGAAAATGGACATATTTGTTTGATAAACGCCACGGCATTGGGTACTGAAGTATTAAAATCTATCGTCCTTCCTGGTGTTGGCGCAATAACTATAGTTGATGATAAAACCGTAGGTGATGAAGATGTTGGGAGTAACTTTTTCCTGGAGTGTTCTAGTAAAGGCATGAATAGGGGATCAGAGACCCTGCGGTTATTACTAGAATTAAATCCGGCTGTACAAGGGCATGCAGTTCAGGAACCACCAGACCAAATCCTCAAAGAAAACCCTGACTTTTTCAAGTCTTTCACTGTAGTTATAGCTACCACACTTGGAGAACAGACCATTCAAGATCTATCCCAACATCTGTGGGATATCAATGTTCCACTAATCCTGTGTAGATCTGTTGGGTTTTTAGGATCTTTCAGAATCCAGATGAAAGAACACGCAGTAATTGAAACTCACCCTGATAATGAACAAACTGATTTACGCTTAGATTATCCATTTCAAGCATTGTCTGACTTCTTTGATAGTTTTGATATAGATGCTGTTGATTTGAAAGACCATGGTCATATACCATGGATTGTAATTATATACAAAGCTGTCCAAAAATGGAAAGGCAGTAATCAAAATTGCTGGCCAATGAGCAGGAAAGAGAAGAATGAGATCAAAGCTATTATTGAAGACTTTGTTAGAAGAGATGAGAATGATATTCCAATCAGTGAGGAAAATTTTGAAGAAGCCTTAAGAGCAGTTAATACTGCTTTAATGCCCACATTTTTGCCTGTAAAGAGCCAAGAACTTTTATACTGCAGTGCTGCTACCAATTTAACTAAAGAAAGTGCCCCTTTCTGGATCATGTGCTCTGCATTAAGAGGATTTGTTGAGGGTGAAGGAAAAGGCAAACTCCCTGTGAAAGGTTTTTTGCCAGATATGACTGCTTCAACAGACCACTATATCAAATTACAAAATTTGTATAGAACACAAGCTGCTATGGATACAGAAATAGTATACAGAAAAGTGCAACAAATTGTTGCCCAATTACATTGCGACACCATCAGTGAATATGATGTGAAATTGTTCTGTAGACATGCACATGACTTGCACCTTATTAGTGGATCAAGCATAGCTTCAGAGTATCAACTAACCAGTTCTGTGGCATCTTACATAGCCAGATATTTAGAGGAACCTGATGTTATGATGGTCCATTATGTGTTATTAAGAGCAGCTGAAATGTTTGCATCAGAACATTGTAGAGCTCCGGGGGAATCGGAACCTGAAGGTGACACTCCTAAGTTGAAGGCTTGTGTAACTAAGCTTCTTAGTGATGTATCATGCTCTCCTTTTCCAAAGGATGAGCATGTTCAAGAAATGTGTCGGTATGGAGGAGCAGAAATACATACTGTGTCGGCCTATTTAGGTGGCTGTGTGGCTCATGAAGCTATCAAAATAGTTACCAAGCAATATAAGCCAGTGAACAATACATTTATATATGATGCTGCTTCAACTAACACTGCTACATTTACATTTTAAATGAATACTCAATTGAAAATAAATGATTATTAAACAAAATATGGGATTTTATTGTATATTGGACTCCAGTCAGGGATAAAAATAAAATCTAATGAATGCTATTGTTCAAATACTTTACTATGAATTCAAGGATTTCATATATTTATTTATTTATTTAACAGTACATAAAAATCAAGTAGATACAAAATGTCTACTTTGTTGAGTTAGTATGTTGAAAAAACGATTTTGATTTATGTGATAAAAATCAACATTGCAGGGTGACAAGTATAAATAAACAGTGACTACAATATAATTCTTCAAAGTTGTGTATTTAGTTTGGATATAAACCACTTTAAAATCTTACAGTCAAAATATAAAAGAATTGGTGAAAATATTTCATTAACAATTTTTAACACATAAATTAGATAAACATATTATCACATGACTAAAACATAATTGAAACAAACTATACATTTGGCTAAATCCTCATGGATGGCAATAGAAGGTTACACCATTTCAACAACAGTAATCCGCTTTAAATATGCTTGAGACAGCATGGCCTCCAGAAGTATGTAACACAACATTGAGAATTTCTCTTTAGATACCTACTTATTTCACCTAAGCCATAACTTCAATCTCAATGCATCTACACCATTAAGATAATATCGAAATAAGCGTTTGTCCCGCACAAAGCCGA
Organism: Gortyna flavago; assembly: GCA_963669345.1. NCBI lineage: Eukaryota > Metazoa > Arthropoda > Insecta > Lepidoptera > Noctuidae > Gortyna > Gortyna flavago. Next base: position 10,303,875 of record OY770138.1, read on the forward strand.
GATTCTCATAGAGCTTCAGTGCTGGTTTATTTGTGATTTCAGTTTCTAAAACTACTTCATCCGCATTGTCATTTATCATCGCCTGAAACAAACACATTTAGGATTAATACTATCTTGGAAGATATGTCCATCAAAAAGCGATTGGAAACAATTTGAATATGGACTATAATAAGTATGCACCAGCCAGCCTACATAGAATACTAATATTGTCACCAAAGGGTGTGTCCTACATTACATACAAGCTCAATTTTATGTATGTTTGGATTGTATAAAAATAAATAGTTCTTAAATACTATTTTACATAAACCATAAATACCTGTATAGCTTTCCGAACCAGTCTCGAGCCAATCTTTCTCTTTCTATATTTTTCATCAACAGCTAACATAGCAATGTAGCCTCTTTTTACAACATTGCGATGCATATCTAACTTACAAACGATGGCACCAATGCACTTCCCTTCATGAGTTGCTAAGAAGCAAAGCTTGGGCCAGTTGTGTATAAAATATCTATAAGTATAGATGGAGTAGGGTTCTGACAAATCTTTTTGTATAAGTCTCATGATCTCTGGCATTTGTAGCTCAGATTCGTAAGAAATTATCTCAATTTCATCTTGAGGTTCTTGCTCCTCATTGCTGATAACATTTCCGAGGTTTTCTAAAGCATCATCGAAAATACACCTGCCTGTTTGTTGAGCAGCTGCGTCTTTGCAATCTCGTTGACACGTTCCATCACTACACTGTACACTATTTACATCTTTCACGTCCTCGCTCGGAATATCTTGATTTTCCGATTTACCCTTCAGAACTTCGGGACTACCGTTTGGATGATCACTAGTTCCATTAGTTAGGTTACTATTGATGTTATTAATATGAAGAGTATTGGCTAACGTATCGCTTAAATTCTCTTGATTAGATATACTTATTTCGTCCGGATTTTCAGAAGGATCTTTGGCCTTTTTACTTTTGTTTTTCATATTCGTGCTTTTTTGACTGCACTTCATATTCTGAACATTTTCTTCGGTAAGTTGATTCATATTGACGTTATTCTAGCTATAATTATTTACACATTCAAATGATTGTATGCTCATATAAATTCCACATAAGCTTTTATAACGTTAGATACATCTTTTTCTTGTCAAAATTGTAGAAGAGTATCACCGACATCTTGGTAAGTATACAAGCAACAGTTCCCTAAACTTGATCTGACTGTATCTTTGTGCGTTCTTAGGATAAAGTAGACATATATAAATAAAATATTGAGACAATAAATAAGAATTCTGAAAATACTTCTTGAAAATATACGAAATTTGTAATAAGTCCAATGCCTTCCACAATCACATTGCAAAAAAATATCAGTTGCATTACAGTGCCATAAAACTGTAGTTGGTGATGCGTCGTTATTCATTTATTCATATCGGAATATACAGGCAATCAGACAAAGAAAGAAAATTCTAAATGCTTAAATTCCGGAATACACGGATAATCTGAAACGCAATTCAGTGTTACCAAAAACGACATGGTGTTGCTACAAAAATAAACCACCTTCCGATAGTGCGTACTTTGCTTTATCAGAAGTTTGACCAAAAATAAGCAACGTATCCATCCATACTTCCATACTAATATTATAAATTCGAAAGTAACTCTGTCTGTCTGTCTGTATGTTACCTTTTCACGCCTAAACCACTGAACGGATTTCGATAAAATTTGGCAGAGAGATAGATTGCATCCCGGGGCCTTCCCCGGGACATAGGATAGTTTTTAACGACATACCTCGCGGGCGAAGCCGCGGGCAGAAGCTAGTTCTCTATAAGTGATACTTTAAAGCTCTACATAAAGTAATCATGAACGACGTTTATGTAGTCAAACCTGATAAAATGAAGGTATTGAAATTGGAAGACTAGGAAATGCAGGAAGATTTCCCTAAAAAAGGTGCCAATTTTTTAGAAAACTATCACAATTTTTAAGTGAAATAAGAAAGTATGTACGAGTATAATACGCACCCCAGATCTTTGTGTTTGTGAAGTGAAGATAACTGAAAACTTTTAGGCCTGAGTTCACCATCATTCAAACTACCGGTTAGATACCTACTATTTAAACAGTTGGTTTATGTCAAGATTAAATATTAATTAATCAGTTGATTTAAATGTTGGTGAACACAATGCTTATATTTTTCTTCATAGACAAATAGGTAATAACGGAAATAAGAAAAATACTACAACGGACTTAAATAGCTATTCACAATCACTCGATACGCTTCCGTACCATATCGAACATCAATCAATGTTATCGTAGGAGTCCTCTAAACGATGATCACAAGCCCAAAACCCGAAAATTTTGTCAGTTTATATGAAATAGACGACCACTATTTTTTATATGCTGTTTACAAAAAAATCTCTCTGTACTCGCTATTAGTTAAAAAGCGGATAGTTTTGAATTGGAAGTTGAGTAAATCCGTCAAAAGTTGGCCGTAGCATCTCAGCGCTGATTTGCTGGATTCGTTTTCTCCTCTACCGATATTTCTTTTTTTTTTCTTCTCGCAGTTATTTTTGTTTATATGTATGTATGTATGTATGTATTAAGTAATATTTATTCTTGTATTTTATAGTAATTTCCTAGCTATTTAACACGTATGTTGCACCTGCCATGTTTTGTCTCTGCATCACCCTAAGGTTGACTGGTAGAAAATGCCTCAGGCATTAAGTGCGCCTTTGTACAGTATTTCTTTTACTTGTGCATAAAGTTTTAATAAATAAATAAATAATAAATAGCATTGTTCGAATTGAATCATTTACTGCCCCGAATATCTATGTATGCTAAGTATTGTTCACTATGAGGATTACCTTCTTGAATGTAGGAACCGAAATCCACTCCCATCTTCTTGGTACACCTACTTAGGTACTCGCACATTTATGTAAATCGAGTGGGTAGATAATTATTAAACAAATGCTATGGATCAATGTATAGTATAGGCCTACTTACTCGCACATCAATACATATTTAAGACGAGTACTTATGTAGACATTTATTAGACAAATGCTATGGATCAATGTACATACCTATAGTATGGGTGCTTTAAAAATTCCATTTGAAAGAATGTGTACATATACGATTTTGTGGAACTGTTAGGGGATCGTATGAGTACGTATGCTTTTAAACTATACATTATTGAAAGCATGAAGTCTTAAGGTAGGTAGGTATATAGTTCGACTAAGCGCCGAACGCCTTGTTGACGTCATGAAGAGAATCAACATGGCTGGTAAGCGACTGAAAGCGCGCGCGTGTACCGCCGCGGTAGGTGGTGTGCTTGGTTCAGCTTGGTTCTACGAGTACTCGACTCGATCGACTCGAGGAGACTCGAGTTCAGTACCCGGTTGACAGCCGGTGAGGCGGCGGCGTGACGTGGTGTTCCAAGCGCGATATACGCGCACGCCGCCTCTGCGCGATTTTCTATAAATTGTAAATAAATTTTGTATACAAAATATATAACGTGCTAATGAAAAACATTAACCATTTAGTGTGTGATTACCTAAGCTGTTTTTTAAAACAATCTGTTATAGTGTTGTTTATATATACGGAACACGTTATAAAGTGTCTTTAATACGATTTACTCTACTAGGCCAGGGAGTAACGAATCGCGTAATTCACAATCAAAACATGTATTTATTTATTGAATGACGTAGGTACTAAGAGATTATAATGTTCGTTCAATAATGTGTGCTTGATAACTCGCTCTAATTTTAGTGTGCGTTAATGACTGCCTTCGATGGATAGGTATACCTAAACAAAACAGTGTTACGGATGATTTTATATAAATCCTCCAAAGTGTTAAAAAATCCATTTGGAATTTGATGATTATAATATAATCAACAATGGCGGATCGTGAACGTCCTGCGAAAACCCCCATTAGGGTGGGTTTTTATGACATCGAGAGGACCATTGGCAAGGGAAATTTTGCCGTCGTTAAGTTAGCACGACATCGAATAACGAAGACTGAGGTAAGGGATAGCAAGCAATCGATAACTTCGACACATAATGCACATGGGTCATGCATGCCTTTATTACATGCTACCTAATAACCAACGTTAGGCCACAGATAATCTATGGTTAGGCACCTAGTTAGGTACTGGCAACTACCAACCTAAGTAATTAGTTATATATCCTGGGTAGTTGAGTGGCGGCATAACTGCCTAACTACCCAATTTCCAGATTAAAGAAATATGTACTTACTTAGACTTACCCACTTTAAGATTTATCAATATCGCAAAATTAAGAACCATGATTAAGATAGTTCTGATATACCTACCTACTCGGAGTATCAACGGGAAATACAAGTCTTCATTAAAACATTTAAAAGTCAAACAAAGTGAGGTAACTAGGTAGGTAATAAAAACTCGTACTTACCTAGCTACTAAGCCTTTATAGTTGATGTTATTAAATTACACTTGCTCAAAATCTTTGCAATAGGTACGTACATACATCGCGGTTTTTACGCCGCACATTTTTTTAATGAACCAGTAAAAAGGGTAAATTAATAACCCTGAGCATAAAACGTCGCAATTTGTTTCCAAATGTTTTCATTTCAGTCTCACTCTCATCGTTAATGGCAGTCTCATTGTCTGGATTTTCACGTAATCAGAGATTTAGATTTCGGCATACTTAATTTTGGTTTTAAATTTTCCAAAACACACAATTCCATGATTGTCATTTTGTTGTTACTTGGGTGGGTATATTATTATTAAAATGTTACAAATTATAAATATTCTAAACCCCAGGATGGCGCCATGTCGCGTATAGCACGATTAAGTCATACCTAAACTGAAAATAACAACGATTTGTAATCACCATCCTGTAAACAATGAGCTACTTATTCAATAAAAATCATAATGGCGAAGTAATGCAGGATCTTTCTCACTAATTTGACTGGCTGAGAAAGTAGAGACCTAGACGAACAGTTAATTAAAACAACAGGTAGGTTCACCCACAATAGGTGACTGAGAGTGGTAGTACAGTTCATCGACTAGAATGATGAAATGATCGCAACGCAATACTCAATCACTGTAGATATTTATGTACCTACCTATGGTTAGTGCAGTCCATAAGGAAAACCTGTATTGATGATACCTACATATTTGACAAATTACGTGACGTAGAATTTAGGTATGTTTGTTGTGACGTCATTTACCATGAAATGAAATAACGAATACACATAATCTGATGCAAATATAGCAAGCTAATGTTGAATTGATGATATTATCAAAAAATATGCCCAATAAAGATTGACACCTAACTCAAAAAAGGGCAGATCTCGGCCTTCGTCGTTTTAGCTTCCAAAAAAAAGTCAGCTCAAGCACCCAATTGGTCTTAACAACAATAATTGCCAGATCTGGAAAGGGTTTTTGCAAAGGCCATTTGGTAGTTGTTAACTTCCTATGGCTCTCAATGGAGAATAATATTTATACCTATACGAAGTAGAAACTGTCAGATGGTCTCCACCGTAAAATTAGTCACTTTGGTAACGCAGACTGATGCTTCTATAGTGGAAAATATCTAGAATGGAAATACCCCATCAAAAGACTGTCTGAGATTTGCACCCTGGAGTATGGCCAACCCGACCGACCAACACGGGCATGAGGAGAAAAATGTTGTTGTGCAACTCGGGAGAGGGGTTCTATAAGCTGATGTTATGCAATTTAATTAGGTGACTATTAATTTACATTACATAATCGGAGTAAAGTAAACTAGGTACAGTACAAACGTAGGTATATACCAGCTCTCCAAACATAGTCAGTCACGTTTCTAAGCCGTATGCCTCAACGCCTCCTCAACTTAGTTTGGTTCGGGTAACTATATAATATAAGTTTATTTTAGTTTACTAGTTATAGGTTTCAAGACTGGTGGGTTCAAAACTGTTGTTTAACTTTAGTCGACTTCGCCTACGGAACTTGAACTTTAAGTATTGATTGAGAAATATTCGTCGTGGCACCGACATTCCTTCTAAATTGACTAGAGCAACGAATGTAAGCCAACGTCCTATCTCAGTGGCAGGCGGGATATAGAATGAACGATTGAGTCTTCTTAAGTGTCGCGACCGTTCGTCTGGTTACCAAGTCATTGTTAAATTGCAGGAACTTAGCTTTTCTCAGTACGTGCGCTCTAAAATGCTAGGTCCACATTAAAGTCACGATATCCGTCCTCGAAATAGTTCCGTTAAGAAAAGTTCAGAATTGTTCACCTACATTTTTAAAGACGCAATGGAACTCGAAAAGTAATTTTACTCAAGAGCGATAGGAGCAAAACGTCGCTGCAAAGGTCATTTTCTATTTGTAAACTTCAAACTGCAGTATGTTTGTAGCAGTTACGGTGGACGCAGATTGCATTTTACGTGGTTACTTTACTGTATAACTATAGTTATTCGATGATGATTTGAAATAAGTTTTAGCATAAATACTCGTAGAAACGATACAAGTCTTTACATGAGTACTGGATGGTGCAAAAGAACAATTGGATCGGACAATTTTAAATTTTGGACTTTGATAATTGCTTCTATTGTTTTCTTTAGGCTTCAAATGGTGAAGAGTAATTGTATTTCTGACAAATTTACGGAGCTTTTAAAAATAGCGTTCATTCAAAGTTTTGCTCATATAAATTTGAAATTCCCATCTTACGCTCACATTGCAACTGCAAATTGCTGAAGCCAAACAATGCTTCAATCCTAAACTGAAGAAATTACTAATTCAATAGCCATCAGGTTATAAAAGGCTACTTGCAGTCGTACGAGTCTATGGCACCGAAGTAGGTCATTGGCCGAATACTGTACATCGCATTGTCGTCGCCGTGAATGAGTCACGGCGCACGGCCTGCGTTTATGAACGACTTTTCAACTGGGGATTACTTCGATTTCAGGGTTTCTCCTACTATAAAGCAGAATATAAATAAAGACTTTTGGTTGGAATCGACGGGAAGATGACGCACCACAGAAAGTGACTGCGACGTTGAATGAATGCACCAAAATAACAGAACGGACGCCCTCGGCCTTCGCTGGTGCTTTATTGTGCGTTTGATATGCAGATGGTTACCTTTTAACAAGTATAGTTACCGTAAATCCGGTTTAATGTTTACACAATCTTTAGTAGGATGCGTGTGTTGCTTTGGATACCTAAACCTACAAAAACTATACGCGTGGTAGAGTTGTTACCAGAAACGTAAATCTGGCATAACTCAACGGCTGTTCAACAATTTAAACATATGAATTAACAAGTAAATGCGTGAGCAGCTCTGAAAACCGGTGTAAATATAAACAAAGCGCCAAAAAAGTAATTTTAAAAACTTGGCGAAACATTTCGTTTCGAGGAACGGAGCTATCAATCAGTGATTCAGCATAGTCGGTTGGATGAGGTCGAAACGAGCGTCGGCGGCGGGCTGCCGCGTCCAGAAATACCACGGCATCGACCTTGCCTGTGGTGCACGCATCGTGTTGTTTTTATTATATTACTTTTTTCAGAGCGAGCCGTTAACACCAAGGTGACGGCCACATTCGACGCTCCGAATGTGGAGTCACTGGTTTCGTAGCTCAGATTGAGAAACATTTCATTCATATTGTAACATAAGTGACCTATGTTTAGTTGCATTCTTGAATATCTTATCATCTTTGCTAATCATCAGTTTGTATGATGTTAATGTATATCTTTGACGTCTCTATATCTATACGACCAAATGCCACACAAACAATCCATCGTAGTGTAAAATTGACAAACGATGTGTGCCTCTGCCTAGACAGTTTGAATTATTGTGTTGCGCTTGGTAAAATAAAGAAAGCGTGATCAGCATGGAGATGCGTGATCTTCACAAGTCTGGCGAATATTTTGCCAGGCAATCATATAGTATGGCACGCGCTCCGTTTACACTGCTTGAAAAATGTGCGCTTGACGCAAATGCGTTATCTATTTTGGAGCTCTGCGTCAGTCACTGGTTGTTATCTTCACTTTGCAGTCTGGCGGTCACTCTCGGCGTCTTCTCCGTCTTAGTTTCGGAACTTTCTCTTTATTTTTTGTCCATAGATGAATAGGTACTGAACTATTCATAGATATGTTAAAACTACTCCCACTAGGATCCGTTTATCAACAGATAATTCACCATGATAACGTGGAGACACGCGTGTTTGTTTGCTCTCGATAAGTAGTTATCTCCTGTCATGACGTCAATTGTTCATTTTGAATTGAAAATGGCTGTAATAAAATTGTATGTATGGGAGAGATCTCTTTAATTGGCTTACTTATGAGTTGTGACGTATTGCCGAAGTGTATCAATTGTTACTGCGGCTTTATGATGCCAGTATTACGATCCAGGCATATACTTGAGCTTCATTCATTTTGTAGTCATTAATACCGAATGCGAATTGCCACAATAGGTTTCAATGTAGAATGCACCATTCTTTGCTCACTGTTTTCCTTTTTTGGTATGCTACGTACTCATGTTGGTTTGTATAAACAGTGATGTAGGAAAGTCACAGGGAAGCAGATAAGAGCTGACAAATTGAATGCTCCGTGTGATGTCTCCCGTTTTTATCCTTGAAAAAGTCGTCTGTAGTGGTCCGGACGACATGATGGAAGGGGGGCACTAGAATGGAGGGTACTACGCTTCCCCGACGTAGCGTCGCTTCGTACTACATTTACTAGAAGTTGCCTACTCTTGCGTCCATTGTTTTGAAATGCGTAGGCAGAAGACTAATGGAACAACTTTCCACAGTTGACGGGTGTGAACATATTTAAGTTACAGATGTAGAATTTAGGCATCACAGAAAAGTCGTCAAACTCCTATTAAAATTATTTGAAATTGAGATTTATCAGTCCTTTGGGAGGTTTCTCTCTCTTATAGGGATTATTAAGTTACTATAACCACTGCAGGGAAATTAAATAGACATTTTGCATTCCAAACCATACCGCAGCTCCCAGCATATTTTGATATTTTTGATAAAGCCTGCTCTGCACGCCTAGCGCCTATGCGTTTCCGTTTTACTCTACATTGTAAAATCTTATCTTCTACTCACAAAGTTTATCAAACGACATATATCACTTATTACCGAACAGCATTTTGTGAATTTCCGCTACACCCTTAAATTGCTAAGGATTGTTAGTAGAGGAGAAAATGAATATTATCTGTCTTCCTCCCACGTATGCTGTCTCGCTTTGGCGAGTATATTGATCGTCGTCTAGACTTGTTGATTGTGCTGAAGGGCTTAACGTCCCTGAATTCGGCCGAAGTTTGGACTCCTGCATAGGAGCTAAAATACGTGATTTCTCTTCGAACTTCGAAGACATGAATCCAATCTTGGGAGAAGTCTTTTGAAGAGCTCATTATTGTTCCAGTCCTACTGCAAGTTTTCAAGAAGGAAATGTTCTCCACGTTTTATTGTTAGATGCTGTTTCCTTGTTTAAAATCGTCTTTGTAATTTTTTTGTTGGTCTGTTAGTATAATTATAATTCAATCCAAGTGCCTGTCAACCACTATAATCACATGCACTCAGTAGGTACTCACGGATATAATTTATGCTTTTCTGTTGTCATTATCCTTCTTAGTGTAGGTGTACTCGTTTCATTAAAGGCGTCAATATCGACAGCAAGCCAATGAAACATCTGTTCATTGTTAAAATTATCATAATTAGGCGATTAAAATTCGTTGTTAATTATGATAAATTATGACATGCAATGATTAGATGACTAATAAATGCAGAGATTAACAGCTGACGTAAAATGTATTGTATGTATTGACGTTATATTTTCCAAGTTGGGTAACTGCAATGTGACTTCCTTCTCTGGTTTGACCGTGACATAAAATTAAACAGTTCTGACAATAAGTATTTTATGCTAATACTTCCTTCCTATGTCTGGCCATATTGTATTTGTGTTGTTGCTTGATACACAATATCCGAAACTCTGCTGCTAAAAACTGCGGCAGAATATTGAATTTCTGGAAGCATGGTTTCGTAACATCTATCGTGCATTCAATTCAAAACTTCAGCATGTCTACCTACTATTTATTATCATCGCTCATTTGGAGAAACATCGACTTATACCATAACCTGTTAGGGTTAATGGAGGAACACCAAAGGAAAGACCGTTCTAAGGATTTCAATAATACGTTTATTAATCCTTTTATTTATATATTGGAAGGTGTGTTTACTATGTATTTTTTCCTAAAAATGAGTTAAGTATGCCAAAGCACCAAGTAGCAGTTACGTCGATGTTTCTCCAAATAAGCGCTAGAAGTATACTGTTCGACTACTCCCTTTGATAGATTTAATATGTAAAAGCTATAGAAGCGTTTGACAAAGTTTATGCATAACGTGAAGAACACGGTGTAAATGTATACCTACTGACAAATAAACAAGTACGCAGTTTAAACCTTTTTCATAACAATACTTAATTGGGTGGAAATCCGGGAAATCTTAACTAAAATTAAGAATATCTTCAGCCTTCCTCGATGTTAACAAAGCCAACATCAATTTGAATGTCAAAGTATGATAAGTCTGTGTAAGATGACAAAAGGAAGGAATGATTTGTTGAATCATACTAGGGACCAAAATCCTTAATAAATATTTAATATAGTCTACATAGACTAAATGGATGATTTCGTGTCATCACTGCTGATTATATTCTCTCCCTTTCGTGCCATGGTTCCTTGGTCTGTGCGAGTCTCATCCAGGTCTTCCCCGCGATCTTCTGTAGGTCGTCCACCCACCAGCACCCTAATTGCGTAACACACTATTAATCACAATCTGAACCATATGTTTGCTCAATAACGTAAATAACACAATGAATGTTGTTGTTGTTGTTGTCAAAATTAAAGCTATTCCTACTGTAAGTGGGTTACGTAATTAATTACCCCGCTGGCTATAATTGTTCTGCCAACGCTCCTTTTCTCGGCAACCATTCCGTTAGGAGCTCTGCTCCATCTGCTATCACCACGTCTAACCAAGTGTCCTCTCCACCTCCATTACACACCCGCTACCCTTAGTCCTACGTCGGAACAAGTAGAACTTCAAATATATTCCGAAGCTGCAAAAAACTCGATTTCTATATACATACATATTTGATACGGGTATTGTCTACTCAGGTAAATCCCCATTGCGGTTAGAATGTCAATTCAAGAGTCTCGATTTTCGAGAAATCGCCAAGATGCTCTGATTAGCAACTAGGTGTGAAACATATACGAGAGTCGTTGTCACCGAGTTAGGACACTAATGCTTATTTATCACTGGCCTCCTAATTATAGGAAACTAACAGCCAATGTGCGTCATACGTATTGTATAAGCGGTGACACTTTTATTAATAGCTGACCATAGATCTAATAGGTATTTTTAGTAGGTTTGTCGTTTAGTAGTAGAGGGGCTCGTGGCCTGTAATACTCGTAGTCGCGTGATTAAACTGTGCTTATTGTGGTCAGTTTATGACCACACAGAGATCCCAGATTTGAAGAACAAGTTACACCGCGTTGGTCCCGGTTGTCTTTAGAAAGCCAGAAAAGTCTGGTAATACACTAACAGTAGGAATGTAGAAATTTCATTTTGACAGTTCAAAAACATTAATTGTGTTATTTACTTTCTTAGGTAGTTTTTTTTTTCGAACATATTAATGAAGCAATGGATTAGCAATATTTTTCAGAAGGCAGGCCGGAGGGGTAAGAGGGGCAAATGAGGGTGGACGAAGTAGTACGGGGAGACGAGACGTAAGCGCGGGGACGACGAAGGGTAACGCACCGCACCGCGGTTCGTGAGCTTGTCCCGAGAAGCGAGACGATTACGTTACGATTCCGACTAGTGTGCGTTACAGGGGAGTTTCATACAAAGAATATTGAACGACTCGAGTTGATACGGTACATAACGATCCCTTTCCGATTTGATACGTGTGCTATGAGATTTAAACGTAAGTTCCATTGTTTCTAAGAATCTTGAATTAGGATATAAGTAACCGCTATTGTTTTCAAGAAAAATTATAGGTAATGATTTATTTCTCAGACGTCTAGCACGTTTATTTCGTGGAATGCCAGGTCCAGAGTTGTTGTCACTACTTATACCTCTCTGTTGAAATTAAATATCACTGTATCAAAAATTTTATCATAAAACCGTGCCCACTGTATTATTACCCGACTGCGGCAAAGCCAAAAAGGAGGGTTATGTTTTTGACCTGTATGTGTATGTAGGTATGTCCGTTTCTTTGTTCCCTCGTAACTCCAAAACGAATGAACGGATTTGGATAAATTATACTTCTTAAAATGGGCTTTTAGCTTTTCAGTTTTTTATAACTCAAGTTTTTTACCGCAGTTGGGTTTTTTAGTTTTTTGAATTAAGTAGGTACTTACTTTTTTATTAATTTTTGAACATTAGTAGAACATTAACAAAACTTAGTGGTGAACCAAAATGCTTGCACAAATTCTTAATTACGAAAATTTTCCTCCTGTGAAAACCAGCAGTACCTATTTCCCTATGTATCTAAGGAACGGGAAACGTGTAAAAACTTAATTAAATCACTGAACGACGACAGTTAGAAAATGCTTTATTGTTCACCAAAATGCACAAGGAAAACCTGAAAAATATTCACGTAAGTAAAAGTACATAATTAGTATAGGTGCACATTAGCACAATGCTCAGTTTCTTTACGTTCGGTTTCTCATTTGAGAAACCAATGTTTACAATGTTAAGTTCCCAGAACTTAATTCTAACTAAACAATGGGGTTAGCGGCCAATGACTTCAAGTTTCCCAACCATGGAGGTTATCGTATGATGAACGGAGGTTTGAGGTGTATCTGTGATACTCTACATCCGGATGGGAAGCCTGGCACTGGCAGCGTCCTCGGTTCATTTCGTTAGAAAACTCTTTCCGTGTTGTGCAATCGAAATTCCGCGCCGGCCAGTTACCTCTACCCACAACCGCGCGTTGGTACTACAGGCCGTGTTGAATTTTTGTGGGAAATTGTCCATCCGTATATCCGATGTTTTAATAATATTATGTCCAGCAAATATTGGGCCTTGTGACGGTTGATGTGGCATTACTTTATCTGCAGATAATAGCGAACGCGATGATGAAATAATTTGGTACCTAGTTACACTGCATTATTTACAATAAATCCTTATTGAAGGAAAATTCTACTCGGTAACACATGACGCATAGGTACTTGAATAAGGTCATTCTCTTGTGCGTTTGCAAGTCAGGTAATGTATTATGAATTTATAAAATAAACTGCTGTTTTGTTTCGGAATATAGTGCGAGCGAATTATGGATTTGTTTTTAATGAAATTCTAAAGCTTTATCAATAAAAGTTTGCTCTTCCAGTTTCCTGAATGAAATCAGCCCAGTTTGTGAGAATGACATAAGAATTTTAAGCAAACAATTTTCTCTAGGTAAGCGCTTTTTCATAAATGGACTAACAATAGACCATTACAACAACCAGCTTGTAATCTGTCACACGGACAGTGAGTAATGTCGGTATTATACAATAATTAACAGATTGCCACTTAATTGGACCATTAAATTTTCTCTTTCATTTGTCACGTGCGTCGCTCACGTCGTGTCACTTTCTACGTTTTATCGAACTAAAATTAAAATATGTTAAGCATAGTATGAGTGCTAGAAAATCTTTTTATTTAAACGCAAATACCATTTGCGATGTCATTTAGTAAAGTAATAAAGACACACGTGTTATATTAGTGTGACAGCTAAATCATCTGTGATTTTATATGTACAAGACGATAGATACGAATCTCTACGAATTACACAAAATACTGAAGGTAAGGTAAATAATAACGTGGCTAAATAATAACAGCCGCACAGGTCGATCGATCAGGTTAAGCTACGCTTGCCGCGGTTGGTCTGTTGATGGGTGACCATCTTTACATACCGTGTCCCCTCCGTGCCTCGGAAAGCACGTTAAGCCGTTGGTCCCGGCTGTCATTCATGGATTTTTGACAGTCGTTACGGGTAGTCAGCAGCCCGAAAGTCTGACAACCAGTCATACCAAGGGGTATAGTATTACCCAGTTACTGGGTTGTGGAGGTCAGATAGGCAGTCGCTCCATGTAAAATACTGGTATTCAGCTGCATCCGGTTAGACTGGAAGCCAACCCCAACATAGTTGGGAAAAGGCTAGGCAGATGATGACTGAAGGTAAGGTACTGAAATAGTAATACCTACATAAATACATAATTACTTGTCTTTGGCTTTCCTTGTGAGGTTACGTACTTGTCCCAGTGTGTATCTGGAATAAGGGGGTGTTTCCAATGCAGTGACGTAAGAGAGTCGTGTGCGCAATGCTGCTATCTATTCAATGAGGTCAATGTCAGAGCCAGAGCAGCTGACCGGTAGTTCAGCTTCTATTACTGCAATTACAATAATAAATCTCCCTGTGTCCTGTTCTAATAATATTATGTCCAAGGAACCGTGTTTGTAGACTAAGAGATAATAAAGACATAATTATGATACGAAGTCAAGTTACTAACATTTACTTTATTGGTATTATTTCCAGTGCGCAGTGGACTTTCTGTTCTTTGAGCAGTTATTTCTTTCAATAGGTCGGATTCAGTGATTCAGTCATCTGTAGGAATGGATCGAATCGAATAAAAATTAAGATTTTAACTAAGTATCAATTGAAACAAGTAGACATGTCACACACGTATCATTGACACCCTTTTTGAAGTAGATGTGGAATGTTGAGGTAGCTTTATCAAAACATATTGCAAGATACTTGACTATCTTTTGCGGTGAGCCTCATTTCGAAACGACAACAATGCATAGCTGGTAGTAGTTGCTGCTTACCATTGTTTAAATACGGATTGTTTCCAATACCTAGTTTATACTCCCTAGAGAGACTATATACTTAGGTCAAGCGCAGTAGGACAGAGTATAGTGGTTCCGACAGCATAAAGTTTCGCATATTGCAAGCAGAAAACGCTGGAAGAGGACGGTCATTAGCGTTTGTGCATTCACCCATCCACCAAAAACATATAGGTAGAGTCGTGATAGACCCAACAATCGTAAATTATTAGGAAACAGACCGGAGTTCTACACGTTTTGTTATTTCAAATGCTTTCATTGCTCCAAAAACGTTAAACCTTTCCGAAGCTAAAATTTGAAAGGAGAATGAAAACATTTGGAAACCATTGTGATTCTTGTTCATCCATCCATCTGATAAGGACATCTTTTCATTTTTCTTGCGGATACCTTTTCTTTGCTTGCGGGGATTGCATTGTCCGTAAGAAATAATACTGCAACAGTAATGTAGAGCTTTCTTTTTCCTGGGGTATTTTGCTGTCTCATAACTTAACCCAGCTGCGGTGGACGGATCCGTTGGCGCAATCACGTCAATTGCTTCAATCGTTGGGGAGTGACGCTCGTCTTGACGTCACAGCCCCTTTGTAAGCCTGGAAACACATGAGTCACTAACGGTATTGTTCCGTTACGATCACTGAAAAAACTTTATTAGGCAGCCGTCTAGGCGCTCTGACACTAAGTGCGAATATCGTTTGGCAAAATGTTTTTAAGAGTCACGATCAGTTTGTAAGATTTCGGGGAATACAAAGATTTGTAGCAAGAGTAAGCAAATTAGTTTTTCTTGAGATTGTTTGTTTGTTATTTATTACCAAGATTTCGCCTTTAAAATTTCCAAGAGCACATGTTTCATTAATACGAGTACCTACACCATCTAAGTGATGATAATTCAATTATCACTGTTGCTAACGTTACTTGTCAATTAAGGTTATGTTTACTTTTTGTTGCAGGTAGCAATTAAGATAATAGATAAATCACAATTAGACGCCAGCAATCTTCAAAAAGTCTACAGAGAGGTGGACATCATGAAGAGGCTGGATCATCCTCATATAATTAAGCTTTATCAGGTGAGTTCTAAAATTAATACATTCGTATATCTACATATAATATTTTATTATAATAAATAGAGACTAAAGTTATACATCTGTGAGGTGTTACATACAAGATGTAAATATGAGGCTTACATTGCACCCACCAGTGGCGTGATAGGAAGGTAAATACAATGACGATGATGATGATTTCATACAAGATAGTTGGTCCTAGTGCAAACTATTGTAAAAAAACTGTTAGCTTTACGGCTAATGGGATCAACAGAGGTCAGTAGCGGTTGGAAAAGAGAAACTCCTAAGGCCACTGTTAAGCAGCGGAACAAATGTACCTATATGAATTAGCAGACTTACCGGCCTGATAGACCGAATACCTATGCCTATTACGTTCTGCACATGACTCGCTCCGAATAATGCGACAATAATGCGATTAGCCGACAAAATGAGCCACTAGTACGACATGCCGTTAGCTGTTCGGACGCGTGACATTACTATGTTGGCAGCAGAAGCCAGTGGGATGGGACGGCTTCGGACTCATATTATTGCTTGTAAGGTTATGTTTTGCACATATGAATTACGTGGCAACGAGACCGAGACTCACCGAGTCATATACATATGTATACATCGTTCTGCGCCATTTATGACAAGAAATGTCGATCAACTCATGTAACTGTAACAAAAACTTGCGGCTGTCCAACATACTTAATACCATTTTTTTTTTCGAAAGTTTATATCTCGAAAACGGTGTGTCCTTCCTATCGTAAAAATAATAAAAAAATGGGCTCACATTAATAACCTCCTGCCTCGTATTTCTCAATAGGTATGTAGGTAATAATCAATTATGAAAAATTTCAAATGTTTCATGTTATCCATACAAAAAATATATTAAATACTTACTTTGTCTTTCAAACGTTCTTTACGTCAGAAACTTAGTCAATATTTAGCTTTTACTTGTGAGACAATTTACGTCAGCATCGCATGTTTGGCTCTCATATTTCTCGTCGAAAGGTAACCCACATGTATGTATATAGGATAAAAATAGGTTAACACGTTGGCTCATATTATGGGTTACCTCAAATAGGATTAAGGGCTCCTTTGGGAACGGTAACATCATTTATAGATTGAAAGTGAAACACACCAAATAGCTGGAAGACCAGAAAATTGAATTTGTCGCCAGTTTTATTATTTATGGATCAGTCAGTTTTAACCTGTACGTTATCAAGCCATTTAACTTGAGTAAAAGCTAACCTATTTTGCTCGGTCCTTGTTCGGTAAATACATGAGCGGGAAGCTCTTAACGACGCTGAAGGCGAGGAGCTAGCCTCGTGCGAAACGCGACGTGCCTAATTGATTAGACGTGCATCACCCTCACGTTGCTGCTAACGAACACATCGAGCCACCGAATGACAAGTGAAAAATCAATAGGTAATCAATATTTGGTTGGGAATATAGCTAGCCTATAGGCACTTTAAAAGAATAAAAGATTCATTACTTATTTTATGACTATCCATGATTAAGTAACTACCTACAAACGGAGACGCCGTCTCCTAAACTAACAGAGATTCTGAAATAAACGTCGCGTTACGAGATCTCGCGTGCTTAAGTCTGGTCGAGATTGGCCATTCGTATAGGTCGAGATTCAAGAACGTGATTTTCTTCCCACGAGATTGAATTTATAAAACCGGCCAAGTGCGAGTTGGACTCGCGCACGAAGGGTTCCGTACCACTATACAATATTTAACATTGCATGTAAAATAACGGCAAAAAAATCACGTTTGTTGTATGGGACCCCCATAAATATTTATTTTATTCTGTTTTTAGTATTTGTTGCTATAGCGGCAACAGAAATACTCATTCTGTGAACATTTCAACTGTCTAGCTATCACGATTCATGAGATACAGCCTGGTGACAGAAAGGCATACAGACGGACAGTGGAGTCTTAGTAATAGGGTCCCGTTTTTACCCTTTGGGTACGGAACCCTAAAAAAGGGTTTGAGATCTCGCAAAATCGAGATTGCATACCCTAGTTACACAGACAAGTAAAATTTTTGGATTTAACGAAATTTTAACAAATTACACATTTCGGAGCAGGTAGTCCATAAAGGGACACGGTGAGCTTTTGTAATGACATAGAAGGGCGGAAAAATAAAAAGACAAATAAATAAATAATTAATAATAGAGAAATAGTTCGAATGAGTCATGAGCTCGATGGTAAAAACTGAACTATAGTTAGCTAGATCAGCTAATGCTCATAGTGTGTTAAATATCAGTTAACACCAGCCTAATAGTCTGGTTGTCATCCATAAACTTTTAGAATAGTCGGCTTTATGATGAATCAGAAACTATAAAACCATTCCAATTATAGATACAGGTGTACCAAGAAACAAAGATATCTGTAGGTTTAGATATGAGTCATAAAAGTCCATGGGGGATGAGGACTACGAAGTGGATGAGCTCATAGGACGTTATAATTGCAAGCACACGATACTTTCTATTGCTATATGGGTATGAATAGAAAGCAGCACTTGATTCATAAGAAATGCCTCCAGACAGACTATAAAGAATGTTTTAATAAAGTCGGAAACCATTACGAATGAATGAGAAGGCTCCGTAGACTTAATCATTTGAAATTATTGCATTTAATATACATGTCGCAGCCAACTGGTTAAATTAGCCGTTCAGTTAACTGCCTGGCCTTTAGAAGTAGTGCTCGCCTCGCTTCCTCCCTCGGCTCGCACGCGGTTGATCACAGTTCTAACCTAACCTAACCCACTTGGTCGGGGTGCAATGCCTTAATTACTGCAACCAATTCGGCTCGCGCGTGATTACAGTAATTGAATATCATTCAGGCCGTTAGTTAAACGGCCGCCGTTCAGTTGAAAGGCTAGGCAGTTAACTGAACGGCAAATTTAACCAGTTGGCTGCGACATACACATTCCAATAGTATATGTTCTCAACGTTGGAATTTATTTAAGAAACCGGCACTAAAATCTGTTTTAGTAGATATAGTATGCACGAAGTAATCCCGCGTGCATACTGATCTCAACGTAGTAACAGTCTTACGGATGAAACTAAGCAGGTAAATAGGTTACAGCACAATACCAATACTTGTAATTGGAACAATGCAATGTTACATAATCTGGTTTCGGAACACGTGCCAAAGTATGAATGGATTTGATACTATTATTAAAGCTTGAATGGCACCAAGTTCCTTGTGTACAAACATTGTCATCGTGAATGGCACTTAGTGTTTATGTTTTGTCCTTAACCCACGGGAAGAGAACGTTTCCGCTTGTTGAGATGTTATCATTATACAATCAAACACCCATATCCGTTGTTTTCAGTTGCGAAACAATCATGTTACCCCACTATGTTTATTTATAGACAACAAAGCACGCTTTTCATTCATTTCTATGGTGTACGACTTCTGTACAGCTGGAAGCCGTTTTAAAAAGACAGACCAGGGGCCTTATTCTATACTAGCTGTGCCCGCGACTTCGTTCGCGTGGATGTCGGAAAACAATAGGTAATGTGTCGCTTAGGAAAGGTGCAATTGTCACTCCTTCATTGAAAAGGAAGAATCATCAGATCTTGCCTGGTAACGCTTTCCTTACCTAGGGTTCGCTACCATGGCCCTTTCGACTGCAATCACTGCGTCTTCATGGTTCATAATGACAATGCCACGAAGTGTCACTTTGATTTTTGAGAATAAATTAAAATAAAAGCGCCTGCTCGAGGCTGATTATCTAACCAAACAGCCATAATTATGTCCATTTTATTTTGCGTCTGTCTTAGAATACCAACTTGTAAAATCACATCACCATTTTATCTAAAGTATATCTGAGATTAGTAGGTGAAGTTCGAAGTCAGTTTTTCTAAGTCTTGGTTTCTTCTCTGTGGTAAATTTAGTACCTATTTCTTAACTTGGTATTGAAGAAATCATAATATACCTACCAATATTATGCCTTATAAAGCATCGAGATATCTAGATGATAAAAGGAAGAATACATTAATGGTAAGAGCTTCTACATAAAGTTGCCCGTGTAAAAAGCAACCCATTAAACTTTGGTTATATTTGACACCGGCCGCCATTTAAACTACGAAGATGAAACCCATGAAAACTTTAGACATGATTTTGATTTAGACCTTATACTGCCGAAAACCAAAAAAAAATATAACCGACTTCCATAAAAAACCCTACAAAGTGCAAAATAACCTTAGTTTGGGAAGACGTTGCGCGTTGGCAAGAAATTACAGACTTCTGAAACCAAAGGTCTATTGCACTTTGAAGTGTGTTTTTAAGTCGGTTGTATTTTATTTTATTTCACACAAAGTCGTGTAAGTTTATATTGAAAACCATGAAAACCACACACATGATAAAAAAAGAAAAAGAAAATTGCAGTCGCCATATTCGATTTTCATTTTGACGTCACAATCGGCTTCAGCACTCTCGAAAACCATGAAAACGACACACACTACGAATTTTTCGATTTGCAGCAGCCATCTTGGACTTTCATTTTAACCAGTACTGAAACGGCTTACCAACAGTCGATTGGTCCATGAACCGTTGGTCAACACCATTAACTTTTCATCCAAAGGACTTGTGACCCACGAACGTTTCCCCAACAGAACTCTACGTCAGTGAATGCTTAACCAACAGAATGTTTTGACCAATAACTTTTCACCCAAAGAACATTTGACCCATGTCAAATAGAACTAAGGATGCAAGGGTGAGCGAAGCGAGCTCGGGACTTGGGGCACCCCGACTCGGACAGGTAGGGTTCGAAGGGATGATGGCGGCTCAAATGAGCGAACAAAGCGAGCGAAAGGCACCCCGAGGTTAGGCTTGGTTAGGTTACTTTATACCCTTTTCACAGAAATAAAGGACTACGTCTTATTATTATTTTACTTTCACCTTTCCCGGTGTCTGTTGGCCTTGTTCTTTGGGTGAAAAGTTATTGGTCAAAACATTCTGTGGGTAAAGCATTCACTGACGTAGAGCTATGTTGGCAAAACGTTCGTGGGTGAAAAGTCCTTTGGAAAAAAGTTAATGGTTTAAAGATAATGTTCACCAACGGTTCATGGGCCAATCAACGGTGGGTAAGCCGTTACAGTTTCATTTTAATCTCACTATTGGTTTCAGCACTCTCAAAAACCAATAAAACGAAACCCATAAAAAAAAATTGCAACCTCCGTCTTGGATTTTCGTTTTGACCTGCCTATCGGCTTCAGCACCTTTGTAAATCTATGAAAACGACATTCATGACAAAAAATCAAAACAAAATTGCAGCCGCCATATTGGATTTTCATTTTGACCTGACTATCGGCTTCAGCACCCTCGAAAACTATTAAAACGACACCCATGACAAAACATTTAAAAAAAATGAAGCCGCCATCGTGGGTTTTCATTTTGACCTGACTATCGACTTCAGCACCCTCAAAAACCATGAAAACGACAAACATGATAAAAAATATTGCAGCCACCATCTTGGATTTTCAGTTTGACCTGACTCTCGACTTCAGCACCCTCGAAAACCATGAAAACGACACCCATGACGAAAAAGTTAAAAAATTAGGCAACCGCCATCTTTGATTTTCTTTTTGACCTCACTTACCGGGGTCAGGATCCTCGGAAACCATGAAAAATAGCTCACTCTCTCTCTCTCTGTGTGTGTGTGTGTCTCTATCTACCTATTACTTTGAAAAATGAGGCATAACGCTTTTTCGTTATTTGACGATTTCTCCCTTAAAACTCCTACCGCAAGCTCCATATAAGAACTTCGTTAAAAAACGCTCTGCGTTACTCAACTTTCTATATCAATAATTATCTAACTTCTTTATCGCTCAGAACACCACATTCATTATTATTATCTTACATTATCCTCACTTTTTGTTTAAAATTTTTTTGCGCCACAGGCGCCACTAAATAAACCATCAATGGAAAGCGATTTTGTTTAATATTATAATCATTATCATTACTTTTTAAAATAACATAGACATAAGTAGGTATCTGTGTTATTTCGTCATTTATGTAAGCAAAAACTAATAGGACGTGATTATTCACATCACAACAACAATATGTTTTCGTTAGTAGGTACTATATCGCGCCAATAGATGTCGTTACGTGTTACTAAAAAACGTAAAAAGTTGTTCTAGAATACTTTAAATTGATTATATCTTTTGATAGAGTGAACCGATTGCGATGAAATAAAAACTAATCACTGCTCCGAGTTCTACACCATATTTGAGTATAAAAAGTAACCGCATTGGTTTGGTACTTTTTACGTTGACCCTGTTCAAATCAATAATCTGTCACATCCAAACAGACAAACAGACAAACCGACAAACAGACAAAAATTCTAAAAATTGATGAAATGGCATCTGTTGGTTATCCTTTAACACCCCAACTATTTTTTTTGGAAATATTTTCAATGTACAGAAACGTCTCGTCTACAGATTTATTATATGTATAGATAGAATAGATAGAAGATATAGATAGAAGAATAGATGACACAATGAACGAAATCGCGCGAAATTAACGCGGAATTGGTGTGATTACCTAAGGAATTGACGTGGTTTCGAAGTAAGGAATCGTTAGGTAAGTGGTCATAGTGAATAAGGGCCCAGAAATACTGAGTCATGTTCGTATTTTTAGAGATAACTATGAATTTAAGGCCGAGGTCACGGGCGCGGTTAATCTGACTAATCTCGAAAACCTCTATTTTAATAGTGGATTAAAGTGCTCGGGGCCTAAAAGGCGTTTCCTTAATAGATTCCATTTACCGATAGATAAACTGCGTGGTATAGTTAGAATAGATTGACGTTATGAACATTTTGGTCTGATAATAATCAGTAGGTGATAAGGGCTAACAAAATTCTAGGACTTCACTGTTCTATCTTCTATTCTAATTAATATCTATAATTCAAATTCCTGACTGACTGATATATTAACACACAGCCTACCGCTGGTCCTAGAGACATGGAATTTGGAGGGTGTGTTCTTTATGAAGAGTATAAGGTATCTACTAAGAAAGGGTTTTTCGAAATTCCACCCCTAATAATTTCACGCGGACGAAGTCGCGGGCAGAAGCTAGTGAAAAGGACCAATCGAGTTATCTTATTAACTTTAGTATGAAAACATTATGTATTAAATAGTTTAAGGCAGTTTAAGGCCATGGAATGGAAAACAAAACAACATCGTATAGTGTACCAATGGTGTAGGTACACTTTACGATGCGTACGCGATGTCTTCAGATATAAAGAAAGAGGTCAAAACTTGACGGTGATCAAACTGTTTCAATTAAAAAACGCTCAACTTCTATTTAACAACAATATCTCAAAGTAATTTGAAGAAGGACTTGGAATTTTGAATCAAGCACTTTAAACGTGAAAGTTTAGGTGAATTTATTAAAAGGCCCTCATTGAATGCCTAGATTGGTACTTTTCCATCAAAGTTATTAAGGTGGCGTTTTATGGGACGTTATTGGGACCAAAGGCAATTGACTTCACAAATACAATCCTTATAAATTCGTCTTGACTTATCATTTTACTCAGATATTATGCTTACAGACGTCTTTTCCTAACCAAGCTCAGCTTTCACAATTCGATGTTGATCCTAATTGTTTCTTTTTTTAAACCCGACTGCGCGACAGCAAAGACAGGGTTATGTTTTACATCTGTGTAGGTATCTTCTTTTAATAATATGAACAGCTGTGTTTTTATGCGAATTATAATGATACTCAGTATCTGTGTTGAATTAATATATAGCATTCGCTAAAAAACCAAACGAATTATGTGTGAAAAATCTTTAAAAAAAAAACATCTTCCAAAAAATACACTACAAAGTGAAAAATAACTTTAATTTCGGAAGTCAGTGGCAAGCTACGAATAAGTGATAAAGTGGACGACACTACAACTACCACGTTTCTTTGGTACAACCCTAAGCCTATCAACTGAAACCAAATACCTCGGCATATTTTTGGACAAACAGCTGAATTGGGCAAAACACACCAACTACATTACTACGAAAGCCAGCATATCACTGTGGCAATGCAAGCGAATGCTTGGAAAAAATTGGGGAATTAGCCCCAGGGTCACTCACTGGCTATACACCACAGTTATCCGACCAATTATCACATACGGCTCACTAGTCTGGTGGCCCAGAACAGACCTGATCACAGCCCAAAAAGACCTTGAGAAGCTGCAGCGGTTCGCGTGTGTGGCAATCACCGGCTGCATGAGAACTACACCCACTGCTGCCCTACAGGCCATGCTCGGACTACCGCCTCTACACCTTGTAGTGCGGGAAGAAGCGGCCTTGGCTGCCTTCAGGCTCTCTACATCAGGAACCCTGAGCAAAGACTCTAGGGTCAAACACATACGTTTAAAAGAAAATGCGATCAAACGGCAGCCAATGATGGCATCACCCTGCGACAAAGCCCCGAAACAATACTGCTTCCAAAAGCACTACAACATAGTGCTTAAAGAGGAGCAGTGCGACTACTCAGGTTCGAAGGAACTGAGAATTTACACTGACGGTTCAAAGACCGACTGCGGAACTGGAGTCGGAGTCTTCTCAAACGACCTCAACATAAGAATATCCAAACCGCTGGGAAAGCGCAACAGGGTCTACCAAGCGGAGTGTGTGGGCATAACACAAGCGGCTTATGCCATAGCAGCCAGAGGAGTTGCGGACACCCATATTCGCATACTCTCTGACAGCGCCTCAGTCCTCCAATCCTTAGATAAAAAATGCATCACATCGAAACTAATACTAGATGATCTAATACTAGAATGTCACAATGCGCTTGAACAGGCAACTGTATTGAACCGCAATATAGTGACACTACAATGGATAAAAGGACACAGTGGATCGCTAGGTAACGACACAGCTGACGAGCTGGCCAGAAGGGCATCGAGCATGCCAGTCTGTGGACCGGAACCTATCGTGCCCATCCCCTTCAACCAACTACGCAGGTGGCTACAGGAGTACACCCACACACAAGCAGAAAGCTGGTGGACGTCGTCACCAGGCTGCAGGCAGTCCAAGGAAGCTATGCCATCACTGGATGGCAAGCTAAGCAGTCGCTTACTGCGATTGGACAGGAAAGGCCTGCGCCTGGTGACGGGGAACATCACGGGACACTGCTCGCTAAACAAACACTTTCACACTATAGGCATAACGGACAGCCCCCTTGCATGGAGGCTGATGAAACCATTGCGCATGTGCTCTTTGAGTGCACAGGCGTCACCCAGATCAGGACACAAACCCTCGGGACACCCAGATCGTACACAGATGTTCTCAAAAGACCAGGAGACCTAATCAGCTTCTGGAGGGAGGTGGGCTGGTTGGAATAACCACCAACGGCCGCCATGGCCCACGCACAATGGTCCACTGAAGGACTAAGTGCGGAAACCAAACCCATAACATAGAAGTGATAAAGTGGCAAGCAACGAAAATGCAAACCCAACGACACCTACGAAACTCGTACTTCCGAAATTAAAGTAATTTTTCACTTTTTAGTGTATTTTTGGAAGTCGGTTGTTTTTATTTTATTTTTCACTTTTAAGTTGTACTTAACCCACACTAATTCGTATAACACTACTTGCTATGTAAAACCACCCCTGAGGCATACCCTATCCATTAATTTTTTTTTTTTAAATCGATTTATAAATGCCGAAGATATCGCGTAACATAGGTACATACAAAAACAATTTTGTTTACTTGAATTTTTACCAGTAATTTTGGTTTAAAAACTAAACTACTGAACCGATTTTGATGAAATGTCTATGTGACCAATCTGCAAGTATATCCTTTCAAATGAAAAGAGAATTTTGCAAATCGCCGTAATTTTGATTACCTATATTATGATTATAACGGAGTACTCCTCCTTTTTTTGAAGTCGGTTAAAAAATAAAAATAAATATTCAACCGAATTGAAAACCTCCTCCTTTTTTGAAGTCAGTTAAATATGAATTAAGATATGAAACTAATGAAATTAAATTACATACTTAATTATTATTTAATACATAATTATGTATATTAGTTTCATCTGGATTTCCCATGTGTGTTGTATGTTTGTTACTTCTTCACGCACAAACGGTCGGACCAATTTAAAAAAAAATTGGTATGGATGTAGCTGACACCCTGGATTAGAATTCCAGACCTGAATATTGCCCGTTTTTTTATAGACCTTTTCTCATCCGTGTTTAAGTAAGAAACATGAAGTTTATTTTATTAATAAACTATATTCTATTTTCGGGAGTCTCTCCATGTTTGTAGAGCGAAATATTATGAGGACAAGAGAAGCTAATGAAATCACGATTGGTTTTAATAATTCTACTTTATCAGGACAAGCATCAGACTGCTACACCATAATGAGAATTAACTGGAATTTACCTTAAATCAATCGTTTTTTTAATAAATTAACTATGTAGGTTGTAACAAAGTAATTTCATAATCATGCAACACGAAGGTTTAATAAAAGCAGGGTAGGTACGAGTAGGTACCTACTTAGGTATTCTGCAAAATGTTTTTCACAGTGATTGCGATAATTAAAGGATAATTATTACCTTTATTAATTGGTTTGATGATAAAATAATCGATATTTAGGTAGATAATATTATAAATGCGAAAATCAGCTCTGTTTGTTACATTTTCACGCCTCAACAGCTGATCGGATTTGGGACATGGTTATACAAAAGAATCCTATGTCCTAACCCAGATCATGGGGACATAGGATACTTTTTATCCTGGTAGTACGTTCCCGTGGGATTATCGGGTGAAGTCGGGTGAAGTAATGTGGTACCTAACTACGTATGTATATGTAGGACATCGACACGACGCTTGCAATAATAGGGTACTCTACACCCTTGAAAATGCCTTGGAAAAAGAGTCTTGAGAGGTAACTAATTAATGCCATCGTACCTACATACATGTAGGTACATTATTCAATTGTCACCTGCAACCTTATCTGTTGGGCCATTATGACTAAGTAAAAGTCTCTCTTACAAAGCCCTAATTAAATAAGCCCTAGCATTTAATTAGCGAACCTTACGTAAGTTTAACGACTGCATGGTTTTAGCGTTCATACGCGTCTGTAAATGTACTAAAGCACATAAATAATGTACATATGAAGGTTGCAAGGAAGTTAGTTCTGCGTAGTTAGCTATGCTTAGGTACGGCCTTTGAATAAGTTAATTGTATTTCCATGTTTGGTCTGGAGTCGTCCCCATATTACGCTACTAGGAACCTATATAATTATATTATCTGTGCCTATATAAAAGGCAAAATATTTTAGAATGTACTTATAGCAAAAATTAAAATGGCCTCGTTATATTGACCCCAGGTTATTTAGGTCTAGGTGCAAAACTTTGGTAAACTAAATTCGGTAATAAGTATGTACATGGATTTAGTAACTTTAGAAGCGCACTAAACAGTATCCATCCTAGTTAATGTATTGAAGTTTCAAAGTCAATGAAAATTAGAGGTTACTTTATGTTTTTATCGAGAAAATTGTAAGTATTGTTTTGTTTCTGTTAGACAAAATGTTTGGAAATATCGTGTAGTTATTCATATTAACCATACTAATATTATAAATGCGAAAGTGTGTGTCTGTTTGTCTGTCTGTCTGTTACCTCTTCACGCTTAAACCGCTGAACCGATTTAGATGAAATTTGTTATAGAGATAATTTGAGTCCCGGGAAAGGACATAGGATAGTTTTTATCCCGATATTCCCACGGGATCGATACTTACGCGGGTGAAACCGCTGGGCGCTGCTAGATAATTTATATCTAAGACATGTCAACTTACGATTGGCTATTTTGCTTTAAGCCCCCACTTAATGAAAATATTGTAATTGTTTTAGGTCATGGAGACGAAGAACATGATCTACATAGTTTCTGAATATGCAAGCAAAGGAGAAATATTTGGTAAGTGCAATTCTCAAAAATAACCTTTTGATTTCATTTGCTAGGATGCCAAGCCAATGCAAAATACATAAATTCATTAAAATCGATTCACAATGCAAACCATGAAAATTTTGCTGAAAAATTTGTTACACTCTCTCTAACGAAACGAAAAGAGAATTTTATAGGAAAAATATAATATTACATTAAACAATACTCACAGACATACCTACATATTTGCATTGTTTATTTGTCATAGGATATCGTTAGTTATCTCATTTTTCAGACAGTCTGCGTTAAGTATTTAACATTGGCAAGTTTCCAGAATACGGTCAATGAGATCATCAATCTTGTTCACATGTTTTTATATTACATACCTACATGAATTAAACATTTATAACCTGACATAGTAGGTAGGTAACGACGTGTATATGTACCTAATAGAAACAGAACAGAAGGCCAATTCTCGTAATTTTAAACGTTCAAAATGTAGTCGCAAATGTCGCAATCTCATCTCGGCGACAAACAAATGTCAAAAGCTTGTGAAAAATGTAGGGGAGTTATTTTTGACAGATTGAGACTGGGATCAGACTGTGCAATTACGAGAATTGTCCCTCAGTTTTCATAGGTATAGGGTGAACTCAAATGAACATTTCTAATTCTAACTCATCAATTCACGAAACGTCTATGGAAGTATGGACCTGTGAGTAAACATAATATTCATAAAATATTTATTCATCGAATAGGTAAACAGTTTCTCCTGAACGCAACCAAAAATAAAACGTAGTAAATAACCTCGAAATCGATTAAGGCTATTGGTTTGGTAAGTTCGTGGCCGCTTTGTCTATGACGTAAGCAGGCCTGGCGTGACGTCACCGGCAGGGTGTCGCTGACGGTGGCAAGGGGAGTGGGTGGAAGAGGGAAGCAATTTCGCGCACAGCTGACTACGTTCCCCCAAAATCCAACTGCGATCTCCAAGGCTCGAATCCCGGTTCTTTTTCATGAATTTCATTAAATATGAACTCATCAGCGATTATGATTCATGCCAAAAGAGTTTTATGTTAAATGAGTGTTTCTGATTTGCAAGAAGCTTCACATTTAAATCATTTACCTGGTTTTACAGGAGTTGTGAAATTGTTTCACAATTTTTTTAAATGTGCTACAATCGAATGAAGGTTCGCTCTAACACGCTTTGGTAATTATTACCATTCAACATTTTAATGAGAAGGAAATGTCTTACTAATTAGTACACAATTACTATATCTAAGGCATCCTTTTAATTAAAATTTGCTTAAGCGGAAACCTTAAGATTTCCTTTATTATAACTTACCAAGGACTTAATTCGGTTTTTTAAAACTCTACATCCTATAAAGACTTTACGGATAATAATAATTTAGTTTCTATTTAAATGTAAACCTTTAATATTTCATTACCGATGACAGTAATGAAACAATAGCTCCATTCTTCAAAAACCAACGTAGAGGTGAAGTCCTATTAGATGATCACATAACACTATGTTGTTGTTATGAGCAGAGCCTGTTCTTGACATAATCCTCTGCCTTTTACACCCACCCAGAGGACCGCAGGGCTCAACATATGCCTAGCAAACTCGAGCGTGATTAATTTCATTACTCGCCGGATCCGCCTTGTCGTTTGGTCCCCTGCACTTTGTCCCGTCTTCACGAACAGATGTAAGTATACCTAGTACACATAGGTATAGGGACGTAATTAATCCGCGATTGCCAGTCGACGAGAACACAGCCACAATGTGCATTTGTTTGACTTTATCACCACCTGCGTCGGGTGTTTTAATTTCGAAGCGGATGAATTTAGAATTCCTGTTTCGCAGCAGCTTTTTTTATTAAATATTAGGTCCTTTTACATTTACATTTACCTGGCGTTTGGTTAAAACTTCCAAATTCAAAGTTATTTCAAATTTAGGCTTGTGTATTTCGATTTAGTGATTCATTTGTTTTTGTGCCATTTGAATTTTCTTTGACATCGTTCTTTTACAATATGGAAAACTTAAAATAAGTAGGACTGAAGGTTCAATCCTGATGTAACATAACATCACATTATTTTGGTGGCGTGTGATCCTCCAGAGGACGGAATGTTCGAAGTACTTACTGTAGTGCACCCCATATCGTTGTGACGGTAAATCCTTTGGGACCAATCATACACACGACCGACCTCCTTTAGGGCGGGCCTTCTTTTTGGGTCGGATACTAATTTCCTGGTAATTTTCATACAGTGACCCTAGTTCTACTTATCGAACTCTGGACCTCAAGGTCCGCAGCTGTTCTTGTTAGTCGATCGACAGTTTGAGTGGGTGATAAACTCTGACCCACTTTAGCAATAAACAGGTCGGGTTCCCTGGTAGTGTTGAGATCAAGGGCCACGTTACCACGACACAACGTCAACGTTACGTTGTGTCAAAGATACTATCCTTATCGTCTTTACGTAAATATTTTGTACGTAGGCCTGTTAATAGGTACCTATTTTTAATGAACTCTACGCTAAAGTTATCTGGCAAGTTATTAATAAATAATAAGCGCTTAATGTTCTTGCAACACTGTAAACTGCTATTACTATTACGCAACAGAGTTTATTTACCATGTTCAACTGTTTGTATTTATTTCTATCTATTATAACATAAAAAGGGTTACAGAAATAAATATATTACGACACTAGCTGTGACCCGCGGTTTCACCCGCATAAATTTCGATCCCGTGGGAATATAGGGATAAAAAGTAGGCTATATGTTAATCCGGGGTGTCAGCTACCTCCATACAAAATTTTATTAAAATTGGTCCAGCCATTTGAGCGTGAAGAAGTAACAAACATAAAACACACACAAACTTTCGCATTTATAATATTATTATTAGTGTGATACTTAATGTAAAATAGTAATAAGCATACTATAGTATTATCAGATTTTAGTATTTGTCTATTGACCTGTGTTAGTCCATCTTTACCGAGTCCTAACTTAGATAAAAATTACCATTAACTTAGTTGAAGTTGAAGCAAGTACCTACAAAGTTATGTTCTTGTGTAGGTACACAAGTTGCTTCCGCCGAATCTCGCGTTGATATTCAAACTAGGTATATAACCCACTGTTCCTGAAAATAGGCATAGTGTCAGATAAGCAATCATATAACTGAGTTCTCGTTTATTTATATTGGTAGATACATTTTCTCTTGATATTAAAATCAATTCTATGATCTATTTCTGACGTAGTTTCAGCGTGCGCCAACACCAACAATAAATACGCTACTTATCTCAATTCTTTATTATTAATGTATGTACTGTCGGCACCTACGTTAATGTATGATGTTCTAGCTCGATACCTTTGTATTCAGATGCATCATCATTTTACCGGAAACTTCCGATAATAATAGTCCGTAGAACAATGGCATAAGTGCTAAACGAGTGAAGAGTTGTCATTTACGATCAATTGTTTGAATTATTGTATACGTATGTACATACTTATGTAAAACCATAATGTACAAAAGCATTACATCATTCTATATAAAGGTGTGTGGTCTTTCATTGTTGGACGCACACGGTTATTGTCAAACACTGAAAATGTTGACATGTTTTTTACGGAAAATGTCATCATACTTCATCCATTTATAGAATAGAATAGATTTTTATTTTCTTACCACAAATTACAGCTTAAAGTTAAATTAGTCTACAGGTACATTTTGTGGAAGACTGGTGCCTAAACTAAGTTTAAACAAAACCTGCAAGTCAGGTCACCAGGCCCCCTTAACAATTTATATATTTCAATTATTGTACTGAAGACGTTTGTTTGAAATCACAGTAGTATTAATTCATTCATAATTATTTCATTTATTAAAAAATATTTATGTTAAAATTATTTAATTTAGTTTATTAATAAAAATATTGCAAATAAGACTTTATTTATTTTTTTATCTAAGAAACATGCAAAGGATGTATGAGAGTGTAGGGTGTAAGTGGGAGTGAGAGTGTGCGTATGAGTATGTGGAAGTGGGTGTGTGTATGAGGTTGCGTGCGCCATATTTATGAAGAGTTGCAAAATATCCATGGTCGATTGATATCTCTAGGTTTGTTCGGCTTACACCCTGCCAATAAATACCGAAAAGTACTTACGTAGCTCTTTGACAGTCGTAAAGGGTAGTCAGAAGCCGAAAGCCAAAAGCCAGTACAAACAGTCTTACCAAGAGATACCCTAGGCTAAGACGAATGTAGAGATGCCATTCGATCATTGTAGATTTTGTAACTCTTCGTGTTACCCAGGGCCTAGGTAACTGGGCTGTGAAGGTCAGATAGGCATTCGCTCCATGTAAAATACTGGTATTCAGCTGCATCCGGTTCTGCCGGGGCAGCGGGATTGTCCGAAAGGGTTACCGCTGCCCCGGAACATAAAGGGCTAAGCAAGGAACACGGATGGGTTTTAGACAGTAAGAGTCTGACACTCCCTTCCGCTCCACCCAGAGCGGGAGGGGGGTCATTTGATGATTTCCCAACCTTAAAAAAAAAATAAAAAAAAAAATGCTGCATCCGGTTAGACTGGAAGCCGACCCCAAAATAGTTGGGAAAAGGTTAGGCAGATAATCACTTAAACTTTCCAAGAAATCTCTTCCTCAACGCTGCGCGTACGACCATAAAACCATCTCAAGTAATGTCCATTATTTAATTCAGGTGATTCTTATCGTCTCTTATTTATATAATGTTGATTAACATCACAGATACAGAACGCATGTTTAGATTTCTGTGGTTAATATCAACATGTTGCTTGCAGACTACATCGCGAGGTACGGTCGCATGGCGGAGCAGGCTGCGCGGCGTAAGTTCTGGCAGATCCTCTCCGCCGTGGAGTACTGCCATGAGAGGCGCATCGTTCACAGAGATCTCAAGGTATGTGGAGTAGAACTGTAAGAGAAAAGGAAAGGCACGAACTAAACTCAAAAAAAAAAAAATGTGACGCAGACACTCAGTGGAACGCAACCCACACACACACACACACACACACACACACACACACACACACACACACACACACACACACACACACACACACACACACACACACACACACACACACACACACACACACACTTTCAATCACAATCCGAGGGTTTTTGAAGGAAATCCCTAATCCATTGCTTCATAGGTTTGAAAAATTCGTCTGCTCGACAACGTAAATAACGCATTGTTCTTGGTTGAACTGTCAAGGTGAAAGGCATTGCTACCGATTGCCATTGTATATGTGTTACCCAATTACCCCGCAGGTCATTCTACTTATGAAGACGGTCAACCAGCTGCAGTGATATCTTAGACTTAAATATAACAAATAATTCTGGCTACAGGTGTGGATGATTGATATAATATTTATACAACTGCACAAGAAAGAGTTACCTATAGAGGTTGAACTGCCTGTCAAGTCAAGGAGGAATATCCAATTCAAAGTGAAGTGTAATTTCTAAAAAAATAACAAGAAGGAATGAAAGTCTTAGCACTGGGGAAATAATTATTAATGAATGTAAAGTATGTGACTAATAGGGCACGCCGCGATAGCGGCGGTAAGGCCCCTCTTTGAGGAGTGGCTAGAGAGGCGTCACGGCGCCCTCACCTACCGCCTGACGCAGGTCCTCACCGGACACGGATGTTTCGGGAGGTTCCTGCACATCATCAGGCGGGAGGAAACGCCCGGGTGTCACCACTGCGAGGATCGCCCTGAGGACACGGTGGAGCATACGGTGGAGGTCTGCCCGGCTTGGGCAGAGCACCGCCGTGTCCTCGTAGAGGCGATCGGCAGCGGCGGCGACCTCTCGCGCCCGGCCCTGGTCCAAGCCATGGTCCGGGGTGAGAGGGAGTGGGAGGCAGTCACCTCCTTCTGCGAAGCAGTCATGCTAGCGAAGGAGGTGGCGGGATGGGCGAGGGAGAGAGCTGAGAGAGCCGCCCGTCCCAGCCGCCGCGGTAGACGCTCCGGGCGTCGGGAGCCGCGTGACGACTCCCGGCCACCGTAGGCGCGGGCCTGCGGACGGCGAGTAATGGGTAGCTCGCCGTCCGATCAGGACCAGGCCCGTGCCGGACGGCGCGTATGTGTTCCACGCGCGCCTCAAAGAGATGTCAGCATCGAAGGAGGGGCCCGTCAGGGCCGAAGCCTGCCGGGGCAGCGGGATTGTCCGAAAGGGTTACCGCTACCCCGGAACATAAAGGGCTAAGGAAGGAACACGGATGGGTTTTAGTCAGTAAGAGTCTGACACTCCCTTCCGCTCCACCCAGAGCGGGAGGGGTCATTTGATGATTTCCCATCCTAAAAAAAAAAAAAAAAAGTATGTGACTAATAGAACTTACTTTCATTACCACCTATATAATTCACTCGGGGTAATTTATTGCTGAGTAAGTTAAGCGCGAAGCCTTGAAATACTAACCCATTTAGATACCCTGTATTTATTACACCGACTGGCGGGGAGCAGATTAATTAAAAAATAATAATATAATTTTAGACAGCGGGGACCGGCATAATTTTTAATTACGCAAGGGACTTAATACTTAAACGCCCCTTATAAGTTATACCTATCGTGAAAAATACATCCCTACATTTCCAACGTCTGTCGGACGGCTGAAACGATCTCTTGGTTAGTATATAACTGAATATAGTTCGGAACTAGACTAAAATAACAGTTCGGATAAGCATTTTGCATAAATCCATCAAACTTCACTTTAGTTAGTCGACGCTGAGTAGCTTTGCGAGCCCGCGAATGTAGTTAGTTACGAGAGCGTTTCAGTGTCCTCTCAACCGGCACTCTACGTCCCTACATTTACGTAAATCCACAATTTCAACTATACTAAAATAAGTTAACTTAACTCTGTGGTGTGTGGTTTTATAAAATTAATTTTATGTTTCTTTTCAAGAGAGAAGTGTTTCCCAACTTTCATAGAACCACTTGTACTATGGGTTGCATCAATTGGGTACCCTACCCCAGTTGCTAAATGCTTTCAAAGGGGGTACCCAATTGATGTAGTCCACTGTACATATACCTAAAGAGAATAGGAAATTATTATATCAAAGTTTTACAGTTGTTTGGACTGAAAATAATCATGAATGATCTGAAAATTATCTGTGTTTTGCGCCCCTAAAACGCGACCTAAACACTGATGCTGGAAAAGGCTTTCCTTATCTGCCTCTTCCATAGGTTATACCATTTCTTTCCGTACATATACCCTACCAATTATCTTTTAGGGACGTTGGGCTTTAACTCATTGGAGGTAAGAAGAGGCCTTGACCAACTCACTGTA
This sequence comes from Gortyna flavago, assembly GCA_963669345.1. Taxonomy (NCBI): domain Eukaryota; kingdom Metazoa; phylum Arthropoda; class Insecta; order Lepidoptera; family Noctuidae; genus Gortyna; species Gortyna flavago. The sequence goes on from OY770138.1 coordinate 10,338,937, forward strand.
GCCTGTAAGATCTTATGGGGACGTATCGACTGCCCGGAACTTCTTGGTCTTTTCTGCCGACTATTTTGTGCCCGACAAATATCGGACACCGTCGGAGCCAATCTAGAAGAAGAACTAGCAGGGGATCGAGGAGGGGGGGTGGAGGGGGGACTCAGGGGATTAGACCGGAATAAATCTGCGCAACTGCCAGCCAAAACTGTAGCCAGAGCCGAATCCCCAATCTGTCGTACTTTAGAGGTGCTGAATGCCCTTCTGTTTGCCAACCCCGAATGTGATGTGTTTGCGGATGAATGGATTAAAATTATGCGTGTATGTCAGGAGTTCTGTGAGAAAAAGTATGCATGGGAGTCCACTGTTCCATGTTAGTTTTAAATTATATTATTGTCAACGTAATTATTGTCTCTATGTTAATTAATGTAATTGGTGTTGTACCGTTTTAATTAACTATAAATAAAAAAATAAATAAATGAAAATGTTGCTTTTTTGCTCAACGGAAATTGTAGAGACAGCGGGGAAATACGGGTATTTAGGTATTCCTGATAATTGTGTGGAGACGATTCAGTGTCTATTATTAGCCTCTGCAATTCTGTACTATTAATAGGGATATTACCGAACTGTACAGCGCGCAGCGCCTTGGAATGACTCGCGACTTGATTCATGGCGCAAGGGAAAAATGGCGACACGATAGCCAAGTTCAAAGTTTAATTTCCTCTTTCATTCAAAAATGAGGCTATTCATAAAATGCATAGAACATTTTAGTAAGGTAGGTAAGACATTCATACAAAGTTTTTAGGACCTAGAATTTCACAACGTTCTAAAGAAAACTTTTCCTTCTAGGCGGAAAACTTACTACTGGATGCGAACATGAACATCAAGATTGCAGATTTCGGGTTTAGTAACTACTACGCGACAGGCGAGCTCCTGGCGACGTGGTGTGGGTCTCCTCCCTATGCTGCTCCTGAAGTCTTCGAGGGCAAGAGATACACTGGCCCAGAAATTGACATATGGGTAAGCCTTAATGCCTTATAGGTATTAATAAAATTTAATTTTATTCGAGAACATCCATCGGTTTCTTACTAAACTTCAACAATATCCGACGATCCTGCATACTTATGTCTTTTGTTGGCTGTACACCAAGCTTGCTGCATAGCTTTGGCTTTGGTTCCTTAGAAAGTGGTGAACGGTTACAAAATGATGGCTATCCAAGTACATAGGGTTTTTTAAACACTGAAAAATTACAGATTTTCATGACGTCCGTTATAATAATATAATAAGGGAACCGCTCTCCTAGGAAACAGACGTAATTGATTTCTCCAATCACCAATCGATTGATATATTTCAAGTCTATTTTTATAAGCTAATTTGTTTTTCACAGCTGGGTGAGTGTAGACGTAATTTAGTTTCTTATTTCGTCATGCAGTCGACGCACTAGAAACTAATTTCTTACTTTATAACGTCCCAGAATTCGTTTAGTTTTATTATTTACGACTCAATAAATAATATCGTTATATTTATTTTTAACCGACTTCCAAAAAGGAGGAGGTTATATGTTCGACTTTATGTATGTTTTTTTTTTTTTTTTCTATGTTTACCGATTTCTCCGTTTCTCCGTCATTTGTGGATCGATTTCGAAAATTATTTTTTTGTTTGAAAGGGTATACTCCCAAGGTGGTCCCACTGTCAGCAAGTTGGAATCTGATGAGAGGATCCCATGGAAATCGAGAGAAACCCTCAACTTTTTTTGGCAAACATATAGCGATTTGGATATTTTTTAGAGTAACTTGAAGGGTATACTCCCAAGGTGGTCCCATTGTCAGCAAGTTGGAATCTGATGAGAGGATCCCATGGAAATCGAGGGAAACCCTCAAATTTTATTGGCAAACCTATAGCGATTTGGATATTTTTTAGAGTAACTTGAGCATTTGCTTTCGGAAATCATCATTTGGTAAAGTGGAGCTGATGATGAAGACTACAGACGGCCATCGGAACTAATCAATGATAAATATTTCACGGGTTGCGATTCGATTACTTTAATAAGGTTGCTAAGCAATTTATGCTCGTCACAATGCGTGTGGTGGTGGAGTGGAGTTCTTCAGGTTCTTACCAGGAGAACTCCTCAAAAATTAACGTCCCAGCATCGGGAAAAGCAATATTTTGTAAAAGGTGATGAGCAGTTGACGTTAGGCTATTGTAACTTAGATAAATTACAAACTCTCTCACTAAAAAGTGAAAAATAAAAACTTTTTTTAAAAAAAAAAACAACCGACTTCCAAAAAAAACTACAAAGTGATAAATAACTTTTATTTCGGAAGTCGGTGTCAATAAACGAAAATGCAGAACCAACGACACCGACTTGCGAAATAAAAGTTATTTATCACTTTGTAGTTTTTTTTGGAAGTCGGTTGTTTTTTTTTTTTTAAAAAGTTTTTATTTTTTTATCGAAAGTATTTGCAACCTTTTGTTTTGAAAGTTACGGCTAGGCTAGCTTAGATTTCGGGTTTATTATTAATTTTATTAACCGACTTCAAAAAAGGATTTTGAATTCGGCTTTGTTTTTTTTTGTTTGTTAAGTAATATTAAATTATGCATAACTGCATAAGTGCTTGACCAGACTGCAAACGCAGGCGCGGGGCGAGCTTCATCTGAGCGTCCATAGTGAGCACGCGGGCACGGTGAGCGGCGTGGGCTGCTTGACGCGGAGAGCGCGCGGGTAACTCACGCCATAGCTCGTTCATACAAGTGGCCGCAGTGAGTGCGCGGCGGGGGGCTCACGCGGAGACCGGGGTTCTCAAACTAGTTCAAGCTTTTTTCAAGTAAAAATAAGTCTTCTTCATCCCTATTATATTTTGACAAACACTGGGCACGACGACACTTAGAACGAAGCCGCGCTCGACTGCGGACAGGCAGATCGCGCGCGTTCCCGCACCCGCGCCGCTCCCCGCCCCGGGCTGCCAGTCTGACCAAGCACTAAAAGCTGCACTAAAAAACTTTCAAGCCCAAGCAAACAATTCCAAGTTCTTCCGGATATAATGTTAAAATACATTATTCTTTCTCCCAGATAGGCAACGAAGCAAGTTTCCAAGCCTAATGATGATGTACTTTCCTCAGAGTCTCGGCGTGGTGTTATACGTGCTCGTGTGTGGGGCGCTGCCTTTCGACGGCTCCACTCTTCAGTCATTAAGGGACAGAGTGCTCTCCGGCAGATTTAGGATACCATATTTTATGAGCGAAGGTAAGCGATACGAAACTCATTATTTTCAATGCCTGCTGTTATATCGATAGGTAACAATATACGCGTGAAACCGTCCGTGTCGTGACATTTTCCAGCCGCTATACATTATGTACACATTATTATTAATTTCTAATAGAATATTGTGCTGCACGGAACGGAAAGGAAAAATATATCTCTGTGATTGTACGCTGAGCGAGCCTCGACATTGCTTTCTTCATTGAAGAGCACTCAAGGTTAAATCTACGTCATAGCATTGTCCGACTATCATACCGAAACTATAATCTAAATTACCCTTGACGCTCTACAAATGGATGACGTATGTGTTTATCGTCGGATCTGTATGATTCCAGCTAAACGTTTCGAGATCTCGCCTTTAAATATAAGTTTCAAAGCACGTACGTACTCGTTTAGAATAACTTCGCGGACTAACAATTTCGCTTTACTTTTAAAGGGCGATGTAGGCGAAAACTCATTTGCTCAAAAAGGTAGACATGCAAGTAACAATGCCACTTTCCTCGCGTCGAGTTTGAAAAGAACCTAGAGTTTACCTAGAGATTAAGTAGGGCCCAGACTGACTGACACGTTTCGAATAACTTCACCAATTTTCTTTCTAAGTAAGAAGGTTCTTTCCATCAAGTCGAGTGTCTTAATAGCTTTGAGATGTTACGCAGACTTTGATAAAAAACGGAAGAGCTTTTATTTTTGTTCAATTAAGTCCCTGTTGTATAAGCTTTGGGTACACTGTTTCTTAATTCAATCTGATTTGTTTTTCTTTTACAACGGGCATAGTAGGTATTTTCCGTTTGAATTTATAACTTGATACTGAAATAGCACTTAACCAACGTAGCAGAAGATACTTATTTATTTTGTAGATCAGTTGTTATAATTGCTTACATGACAATGTGACTATTAATAAAGTATAGGTAAATATTCTTATTTAAAAAAAGTGATTCTATCTAGATTTCCGACAAAAATAATGTAGGTAATGTACAGAGGCCAGCACATCAAGCTACCCCAATCTGTCAAACTTCTTTGATAGATTTTCAACTTTATCGCAAAGGAATAAGGTTCATATTCAATTGGGAAAATTTGACAGATTGGGGTAGCTTGATGTGCTGGCCTCTGTACGTAAGCAAGATTTTGAATAGAGCATAAATTTAAAGAAAAGTAAAATATCTCAGTAAGCGATTAAGTAAGTAAATATTTCCCTTTCTAGTTATATTTAAAACCTCGTTACATAAACCTATAAATAGATAATAGTAGGTATCTAGGTACTACGTTCGAACCTACAGCTCTACAAAGTACTTACTGCAGCTTTTTGAATACTACAAGTATTTATAAACTTGCTCTACTTTGAGGTACGTTTCTGAGTTTCGTGAATGTAAATTTAACTCACGAGACTCAGAAACGTGATGAAGAATCGCGTTTAATCAAGTTAAAAACAACATGATGCCAAAAATAATTTGAAAGTTACCTAACCAAAAGATACCTTAACAATTTTGTTCTTAATTTAACGAGGTTAAGGAAAAATAAAATTCCTTAAATAAACGTCGAAAGTTAGTGAGGAAAAAGTCCTTGAGCACATTACGGTAACAACTTCCAACTTTGCTCTAAATAACAGCACTATAAATGATAATGATAAATGATAAATGATTTATTTTCTGTAAGTAGGTTTGTACAAACACTTTTACACGTCAATCATATTTTTTAAACTAGATGAGGTCGGCGTTTCCTATCTGACTATTCTGAGAAGAAAGGCTGAAACAAACTCAGAGGTCACAGTCTCTTTTAAAGTCCAGACATAATCTTGGTCAGATCATGTGAAGACCATGTAGATTGGTGTCTGAAATGGTCTTTTGAGGAAAGAACCACACAGATTGAGCGGACCTGTCCAGTCAGTGCACGCATTTGTCAAAAATCGTGCAGCTCAACTCAGAACTTAAGGAGCTCAACGATTCGACGAACAATACCAAAAACAGGGCATTTGGGTAGGCCGCATAAACTACTCAAACTGCCAGACCATGATTAAAACTGAAACAATGACCCACATAGTCCTCACATTCACAATAATTAAAATAATATAATACTTTATACAGTAAATGTACATGTCATTGTTAAAGAAAATAGATATTTTGAAAAAATAAAGTGTAAAATAGCAAAATGAAAAAATCAAAACAACAATTACAGTCTAAACCTATTGGAGCAGCTCAATCCCAAGCCTTTTTGTCCTCAATATAGTCTTTTAAAGTATAATAGGCTTTCTGGTATAGTTTTCGCTTTATAAAAGATTTGAATTTATTAAGGCTTAGTTCTTGAATGTGACTAGGAAGTTTATTATAAAAACGTATACATTGGCATCTAAACGACCCACCTATTTTCTTGAGCCTTGTTGTAGGAACAACAAATTTGTGTTTGTTCCTAGTATTTATGTTATGGATATCACTGTATTTTTTAAACAGATTAATATTTTTATGTGCATACAAAAGATTATCATAAATGTACTGAGAAGGCACAGTCATTATATTAATCTCTTTAAATTTGTCTCTGAGGGAGTGTCTGGGACTTAATTTATAAATGGAACGAATTGCCCTTTTTTGTAAAATAAAAATTTACTGAATATCGGCGGCATTTCCCCACAACAGAATACCGTACGACATCACACTATGAAAATAACTAAAGTAAACTAAACGAGCTGTCTCTAAATCAGTTAAATCACGAATTTTCCTAACGGCGTATGCTGCAGAGCTAAGCTTTTTTGACATTTTATCTATATGGGGGCCCCATTGAAGCTTGGCATCCAAAGTTATGCCTAAGAATACTGTGGTATCTTCGGGTTTCAACTCTTCATCCTTAATGAGAACACTAGTTTCTACTTGTCTAACGCGGGGTATCGTAAACTTAATACATTTCGTTTTTTTTTCGTTAAGAAGTAGGTTATTGACATTAAACCAGTTAACTACTTCTGCAAGGGCGCTATTTACATAGTCAGTAACCAGCAGCTGACGTTTGAGTTTAAATAAAAGTGAAGTATCATCTGCAAACAACACTATATCATGTTTATCCCTTATGAGGTAAGGCAAGACATTTATATAAATAATAAATAAAAATGGGCCAAGAATTGAGCCCTGGGGGACCCCCATTCTTACTACAGATCCGGGTGACCTTTTTCCGTTAACATCAACTCTCTGAATCCTATCACTTAAGTAAGAAGTAAGAAGATCCAGAGAGGCGTTCCGGATTCCGTAGTGGTGCAGTTTCCTGATTAACGTTTTATGAAGAACACAATCGAATGCCTTGGACAAATCGCAAAAGACGCCCAAAGCATCGCACTTGTCCTCCCATACATTATAAATATGTCCTAAAAGTTCAACTCCGGCATCAGTAGTTGAACGACCCCTTGTAAAACCAAACTGTTTGTAATGCAGTAATTTATTTTTATTAAAAAAACTTTGCAATTGATTTAAAATAAGTTTTTCAAAAATTTTACTAAAGGTAGGTAGTACTGAAATTGGTCTATAATTAGTAGGGTCTGATGTACTACCCGATTTAAACAACGGTATAATTTTACTGTTTTTCATAAGATCAGGAAACTCACCACGGTCAATACAATTATTAAATATAACAGCTAAAGTAGGTGCTACAATGTTTATAATCGACTTAGCAACATCCACAGACTTACCCCATAGATCTGCGGTCTTTTTAACATTTAACGTGTGAAAGGTTTTAATTATATCTTTCCAGGTTACATACTGGAAGTAAAATTCAGAATCACAAACTGGAACGTTTTCTTTAAGTAAAGACTCTGCAGCAGTGGGTGATGAGTTCAGAGATTTAGTAGTTGATACGGAAATCTCTGCAAAAAAATTTTCAAAGGCCGCTGCAACTTGAGAATCTGATTTAATTATATTGTCATCAATAGCAAGGCTGTAGTCACTACTTCGGTTGGATGACCTTCCTGTTTCACTATTAATCAATGACATTCCAAGTCATTTTGATAATGTAACTACTATTTTTAATTTTTGAACTCAAATAACGTGACTTGGCAATACTACAAACTTTTTTAAATACTTTAGAATAATTCTTAACATACAAATTAAATTCAGCAGTGTTTATACAAATCCGTTCTTCATATAATTCATAAAGTCGTTTTCTACTTTTATGTATACCGATGGTGGCCCAGTCACCGAAGGAAGCGTTACTATTAACCGATAATGTCTTTGGAATGAATGTGTTATCAAATTGTGTGCAATACATATTAAAAAAATCATTATATTGTTGATTAGGGTCATCATTAGTCAACCAAAGTGGTAATTTACTCAAGAGTTTAGTTTTAAATGTTTCCAAACGATTAGTTGTTTTTGGGTTAACAGTGATATCTTTTTTAGTAAAGTACTACAGTAGTGCTATTCTGTAAAAATCTCACCGTCCATACATACCTAGGTGAAGTGAGTTGTCATTCCAACTTTTGTAATATTCTGTAAAAATTTCACCTTGAATACTTAGGTGAAGTAAACTGTCATTTCCACAGTTAGAATGACAGCTCACTTGACCTAAGTATTCGCGGTGAGATTTTTATAGAATAGATCTGTTGATTTTTCTAAAAAATTTCTTAAAACTAAAATTGTAGTACTGTCATAGCAGTTTAATTTATATTTTTCCATCAGCTCCAATATTTTCAGTAGGTACCTAAGTGTGTAATAACTATCAGAATATACCTACTGCATATTAGCGTTTACAATCGTTTTAGGTATTTGCGTTAAATGCTTCTAAATTCAAAAGGATTACTCGTAATTAGTCGGTCTTAATAAAGCATTACACTAGCCTGGAAACTATCGTGAACGTAGAAGATAAAAAATAATGAAATCGATAAGCGGCCGGCACTTGCGTCATCAGCTTGTTCAATCATGCATCCCATGGACCGTCCGCGAACACGGACCAATAAATTATGACTGCCCAACACGAATTCTTGTGGAAAGAACTTGAATTGCTCGACTTTATCTTTAATATTTACAATATGTACAGGTATGTTGAAACAATATTTCAGACAACCCAATTCTGAAATACGATGGACATGAAAACCTGTGGGGTAATTGCATAACACACTATCAGTTGCAATGGCTTTCATTTTGACAATTCAACAACATTTATTGCGTTATTTACGTTGTTGAGTAGACAAATTTTCCGAACATATAAAGCAATGGATTAACAACAGATTGGGATCGATAGTGTGCTGGCTGGACCTTATTAAATTCGAAGAAACTTCCGAAGTGGCTCGATTAACTTGTAAGACTTCTAGTAACCGATGGAATTATGATTTAAATTTCCTGAAATGGGCCGACGCCCAAAGCTATTAATTCAGATTCGATTACCGAGGAGCGCTGGATTTCTATTATGTTGAGTAATTCAGTCACGGCGTATGAATTACACTGATAAGAAAGTTAGAACGAGTCTTTTTGAAGTCAAATCGCTGTTCGTGAGTGTGACACTGTTATTGAGATTCATTTCATGGCCTTCAGCAAGATTATCGGTTTTCTCAGTAAAGAATTTAATATCAAAGAACGGGCTCTACATATTGTATTGAAGACATAATTAATTATATGAATGACGCAGGTGATACTCCATTCAAAGATTCTTATCCCGTACCTAAGTGCCAAAAAAAATACATTACAATAAACACATAGGTACACATTTACACAATATTACAAGTCATTGCTTCAACTGCAAGAGTTTTTTAAGAATGTACATTTAAAACAACCCTTTTACCTCTCGAAAGGGCTCAAAGAACGGTTCTAAAGGTGGCACTGTCTCTTCCCTTCCGTCATCCCTCAAAAGATGTTTACAACTTATCAAATGTCCTCTCAATTCGTCAGCTTTTTATTCTACATGTTGCTTTTAAACAACGATCTGTTATCCCTGTTTTTGTCTCCCAGAACAACACTGATGTGCGTAAAAGAAGAAGGGACGTATGTCAATCTAGGCCAGTTAAAACTAAATTTGCTCGGAATTTCTTTCTTTTTCTTGGGCCATTTCTTTACAATAAATTAAATAACCTACTTTCAACACATATCCTAAGCAAAATAACGTTTAAAAAAGCATTGACTAAATGGCTTCTTTCCTTAGATTACGCCCAAACTGAAGATCTTTTCACTACCATATCCTAGTTTTAGTGTTCCCAGATTGGCGCACGCAACCTCATACACACACCCACTTCCACATACTCATACGCACACTCTCACTCCCACTTACACCCTACACTCTCATACATCCTTTGCATGTTTCTTAGATAAAAAAAGAAATAAAATCTTATTTGCAATATTTTTATTAATAAACTAAATTAAATAATTTTAATAAATTAAATATTTTTTTTAATAAATGAAATTATTATGAATGAATTAATGCTACTGTGATTTCAAACAAACGTCTTCAGTACAATAATTGTAATATATAAATTGTTAAGGGGGCCTGGTGACCTGACTTACAGGTTTTGTTTAAACTTAGTTTAGGCACCAGTCTTCCACAAATTAAGTACAAAATTGTACCCGTAGACTAATTTAATTAAAAAAAAAAAAAATTATGTTTTGATATTGTTTTCAAAATGGCGGCTACGCATGAAACCTATTTATATCGATAGCTGACATCAACGCAAACGGAAAATATAATAGTACCAAACCCCGTAAACGTTAAGCGTCACGATACCGAGATATTAACGTTCAAAGTTGATCACGTGACATAAATTTTTTTTTAAATTTCGTACATCTTATTGCTTAGATGTTTGATATAATCACTCTGAAATTTTAAACTAATCAATAGGTATGCCAGGCCCCATATAAAAATCTTCAATCCCCTTTAATTGAAGTTGTCTTCATAGTTCATGTGCGCAGGACAGAGAAGAGCTAACAGCTCAAATAAATGTTATTTTATAACCTCAGAGATGTTGTCTAGATGACGAATCAAAGTCACTCCAATAACGTACTAAAGGGCAAAGTCTTTCACACTGTATGTCCTTTTTAGTTAATTCAATGAGCACCTTGATGCCGATGACGGGTGTGATCCAGAAATAGGGGGTGCTGACGTTACTTCAGTACGTCGATACATTTCTCGCTGAAGGTTTGACGCAAGAACTGTTAATGACTTTGTATAAACACGGAATAAATGAGAATTTATTAAAAAACTCGAAAGTTTTAAAATGTTCCGTTTACGAGAAGGATTTTCGAAACCATTAGAAATCTATAATTAAGTTAATTTTAGTGTCAAGGTTATCTTTATTAGCGTCTTTTTTATTTGGGATTCTTGTTCACTAATAATTAAGTATTTAGAAATTTTATTTTGAATACAAGACAAGTAAGAAAAAGATGGAACCTTTTTGATATCACCTCGTTAAAATCCATTTTAATATATGCCCGTCAAGATCAACCTTCTCTCAATCAAATAAGGTCATAAGTCCTTTTTAAATTTCAAGTTTATGATGACAATAAAATATATTTTAACCGAAAGTTATGGAGTTTAAATACTTATATACGGAAGTATACTGACCCTCTCGCAAAATTATAACTGTGCTCAATTTCTTGCCACACAATAAATTATTATTTGTCACGTTCCACTAGTAACAGTGGTAAATACTGTTATTTTATTCGGGGAATATTACCCAGAACGACCTTCAGAGATTTGGTCCTGTTCAGGTGATAGGTGGTAGAGGATGTTACGTGCCGCGGCTACCAATTTGTTGCTTGATAGAAACATTAGGAAACTGCGAAGGACATTCGGCGAAAATTTCTACCATTGTTTATAACTTTATTTGTGTTTTAGGACTACTTTGACTACATGTAATATCACACCCGTTTTCCCTGAAGGACAGACAGAGGTGTCCTATATTAATACACCCACATTTCACTTTTATGTTTAAGTGACAGTTGCCAGTTGTGTTTGAAGATTCGTTTAACATTAATATAACAAACAAACACAATATTTAGTGAATTTATTGGTCTATCATGCGTAAAATTTTAGTCGGCCGTAAATTTTTAATCAGTCCAGTTCGTGGAGTGCTTTCAGAGGACAAGTGCGGTTGAAAACGTCCTCTAGACTGTAGTCAGTCGGCTGCGGCCCTTATTACGGGCGTTTTATGTCCCTCGCCCAAAAACCACCTTGTCTGCGTCCTCATCATGAGCAGTGCTTGTAACTTCGCCTGCGGGGACGAACGTGCCCATTTCAACAAATAAAAAAAAAAACCTGCCCTTTCGTCTCCACGCTATAGCACTAACGAACGGATTATTTCCTTTTACATGGCATAAAGGTTCAGGCCGCTGGAGGGATGTTAATCTCTAGCTTTAATCGTCGGTTTTAAGCATTACTTTTTTACATAAAAATATGTTCTTTGTATTTTAACGACTTTACCTACCCTATAGTTGATAACTTTCATCCAAAAAATGAGAACGTATTATTATTTGGGTAACGAGAGAGGCTATTTTATGAATTATTCAGATTCGTATTCGGTTTGGTAATAGGAAGTTCGTGTCGTGGAAAATTTGGTCTTGTCTTCGGAAGTTTACGAGTTTCGATAATTCGAGAAAACCCTTCCTGAATTAAGTAGGAAACTAGTAATGCAAACAAGTTTTGTTAACTCAATTCTAAACTTGTTAGATTGGACGACTGTGGATTTCTATCAGAAGTGTAATAAAAAATTTATATTCCATTTGGACTGAATATATTTTGACTAAACGGATCACAGACATGAAACAAATTACGGAGGGAACAAAGAATGAGAAACCTTTGGAATTTTCATTCATTTGTTTTTCCTTTTACGTTTAGTTAGGGAGAACTTCACACTGCTTTTAAAAGTTTAACCGTGTATACGCTGCTTAAAAATTAAAAATAGATAGCATACTACCCACAACTTTTCCACGTAAACATGTTTATATTCAGGTAGGCAGCTTATTCCCCAAAACATTGCGTGGACTGCGCAGATGTTCGGCACATAAGCTCGTGTTTCGAAGACGTAGATGTATAAATTTGTTCTCAACTTGCTACTCACCATCGATTGTCAGCCAGTGATGTATACCTAAAAGATTTTTCAACAACTATGTTCTTATGTCTTATTTTTTGCTTTGGATAACCAAGATTTTGAAATCCCCCGATTTTTTTGCCTATTAGTTAGTAGTAGTTGTGGTAACAAGCAAGACCTCAGAGGTCAAATCGTATATTTTTTTGCTCATTTACGTATTTGAATTTATAGCTGATTGATGAATGGCCATTGTTAATGTTGGTTGGCAAGTTGGTGGGTTGGTTGGTGATTGGTTGGTAAGGTGCAGAGAACTTATATTATAAGTAGCTTGAACTCAATTTATTAGAATTAATATACCGTGTACAGTATACGTCAGTCACCTCACCTAAATAGTTAAATACCTACGTTATTAAAAGCGGTCTGTATTACGATAAAGTAATCAAAGACATTTAATATCACATTCCGGATATGACAAGCGCATTCGGTTAGCGTTTCTCACGCCACTGGCAGTAAGCAGTAATGTCTCACTTTTTATAATACTAAACCATTGCGTGTAGTTATTAACGCCTAACGCCTCAAACAAAGTATATTTGAGGTGCGTATAATTTACTTTTTCCCTACATGCTCATGTACGTTGACGATTTCCTTTCCGTTGCGAAATTAATTGGTATGGACGCTCGTGCTGGCGTGTTAGTAACGTTTCTTATTAACCCAGTGTGCATTGTATTGTGCACATTAAGATTGCGGATAGAGATTATGAAACATCTAATCAACGTATACATATTACACCTAATTACTACACAAATAAAATATGCGTTCATTAAATTCAGTTTTTTAGTTTTAAATAATTAATTCTTTTGGAAATTATTGTCTGTATTAATAGTTACCACATACATCGCTGGGACAGGTTATACAGAAGACCGAAGGGTATAATCTGCCTCTCTGCTTAGCGTTTGTGGACTACGAGAAAGCCTTTGACTCGTTCGAGACATGGGGCTATACTGCAACTGTGCCATCGACTATCGGTACATCGAGGTGCTGAAATGTCAGTACAAAAACGCCACTATTTCAGTCCGACTCCAGGATCAGCATACCTACCACGAGCTCTTAACGCGATCCGAATTGCCAAACTTAAGTGGCAGTGGGCAGGGCACATTGCTCGCAGAACAGATGGCCGATGGGGCCGAAAGGTTCTGGAATGGCGACCGCGTACCGGAAGACGTAGCGTTGAAAGGCCTCCCACAAGGTGGACCGACGACCTTGTGAAGGCCGCAGGAACCCGTTGGTTGCGAGAAGCACAGAACCGGTTGAAGTGGAGGTGCTTGGGGGAGGCCTATGTCCAGCAGTGGACGTCTTTCGGCCGGCCGCCTGGGACTTGTTTTGGCAGATAGCTAAGAATACCGTGTTTTATTATTATCACTAAAACCATAGCAGACAGACATATTATTACCTGACTGGATTTAAATATTCTTTACTTGATTAGGTTTGATGAAAATATTGATTTAAGTAAAGGACATACACGCCGCAAGTTTCTTGCAGTAAAATTGAAGCAACAGATGACGATGGAAATATCGTCTAAACATTGTTTAGACGGTGAAACTTCTAGTTGCTTCAACTTTTGGTAGGTATGCTATAGGCAATTAAATAGCACCGTTTAAATCAGGCTTTAGGCAGCCTGCTATTATCCGTCGTCTGTTGTCGTGTAGCCGCGTCGTCATACATAATAACAGACAGGACATTATGAAAAATGTATTTTATTTCAGAGGCGATCGTTCTGCTTGCCTCTGACGTCAGCGGCGTGGACCGTCGAAATATTAGCGTTTCATGCAAATGCGATGACAAAACCAACTCGCTTCTGAAATTAAATTTTCTGAAACAAAAAATTATCAACATTTTATATGATATAGGAAAAAATCTTGTAGTAAATGCATCATGCTACGTAGTTAATTTAAAAACGTGAAATCCACTTCGTTCCGGACAATTTAAATTAACAAAAATTATTATTGAGCTGCAAATGCTGCAACTGTTGCAATTATAGAGATCGTTCGGACAGCATTTTATCTTGAATCTCTTTGAATTGAGTAAGTCATCTTCAATTGCGGGATAATAAAATAAAATTAACACTATAAAACTTAATTACAGGTACATTTACATTATATATCAGCATTACTAAAATACGTGTTTTTTATCAGATGGCTGCTATTATATTAGTTAGAGACGAAGTCTTTGTTAAATAAATCTCAGCAATTCCGTTCTGATGTCAACAGACGAGTCTGTATTGCTAACTTTACTGTTGGAACAGGCTTACCTAATACTGTTAGATATTTTCCTTTATAAAATGACTGGCAAACCGCAGTGCGACGTTCTACCGCAAAAGAAAATGTGGAAAACCCCAACGACGAAAGCTTCTGATTTAAAAAAAAGGCCAGCGCAAAAATCATAAAACAGACAAGAGTTTACAATAAGTACATGCAATATTATGGCGCACAAAGATGTCTGAGTGCTGTCGGAGCTCGGCGTGATTTTGTAATGTTATTGTAGTGAGCAATATCGTTGGATGTACGTCAACTGACTTATGGTTATGTTTACATGTGCTTTATGGCTTGTAAAATAATTGGCGGCATTAGCGGCGCGGGCCAATACCAGCGACGCGACGCGACGGACGCGCGGGCGAGCGCTAGCGGTGACGCGAGTGACGGCCAGCTCGTAAAATCGCACAAGTTCATGGATCACCAGCTATGCCGCTGATGCCGCCGCCCACCCGACTTTCCTCCGTTTCATTAAATAACACCCGCACATTTTTCACCCGATTGCGTCAATGGTCAAGCCAAGCACGCGATATTTGCGTCCGAGCGATTATTAATAGATTCGCCTGGCAAAAAGTCTACCACTCATCGGCTTTATTTTAGAAAGTAGAAGGAAGGTAAATAAAATAGTATCGTCAGAATTACTCTCAGCGTGGTGTTTTGTTAGCGCGATTTTGGGCGCGCGTTGGCTATTTTCATCGCGCAAGTGCGGTTAAACGAATATTTATAATCGTATTCGTCACTCAAATCGAAACTATGCAAGTAAAGAGGGAGTACTGCGAATGAAATATTTACTTAAGATTATTTTCGGCATTGGATTTATTTATTTCTCAACGGGCGTCATCCTCTTTCGGCACATGAAAGCAATTATTCGTATTTTCGAGGGAATGACGCATGACCTGAATGTTTTCGAAGGGACGACAATTTCTAAATAGATATCTTGTCTAAAATCTATATTTGTTCATTTTTGGGGTAGGAACTAATTAGGGCTAGAATAGACGGAACTTTGTTGTAAAGTATGCTTAGGTATTAAGCTGGGAGGTAAATCCCGTAAATTTAGAACAGAAGTAGGCATTACCTTAGTGATTAATTAAGAAATCGAACTTGGCAACTATGAAATGCTCTATAATGTACAAATCAAGCTACTCGAGACTGTCAAATTTACCCAATCAACCTTGAACCTAATGCCTTAGCGATAAAGTTGAAAATCTATTAAAGACATTTGACAGATTGTAGGATCTTGATGTGATGGCGTCTGTACAAGGAAGAGGATTATAATACGTCATGGAAAAAACGACGTTCCTGTTTACACCTTTCAATTCTGTACCTACCTAAACTAATTAAGATAACACAAAAATAAATTAAGTAAAGGAAAAGCTGTCTGCTTATAATTAAAGTGGTTAGAAGATTTTGTAGGTACGTAATTAACTACGACTAAGACTTAATTGACACGGTATTTATAAAGCTATCAGTTCTATTAAATTCTAATAATTTTACTATAGTACATTGTACCTACGTAGACGTTTAATAGGGTTCACCCCCTAAGTTGAATTTTTATCTCTCGGAAAAAGTACAAACAGCCGCAAGATAACTGGCCGATCACTGTTAAAAGGAGACAATCCACATGTAAAAACCAACAAAAAGTTAGTTTGAAACTGTTGGAGTTTGGACTAAACTTTTTACCAATTGCCCGTTGTATGATCTCTACATAACGAAGTATTGCATAGCACTCACAAAAAGTGTCGAGGTAAAGCTCTTCTAAGCCTTAATATAGTTAATTATTATTCTACCGTGAGTGCTAAGTCATCGGCTCACTGTGATCCGGCTTATGTACCTACTTTGATCCCAGAGTTGATGTCATTACTCTTTGTGACGCAAACCTAGTCTTTGTAAGTGAATTAGCGATATAGCTACATAGATTTAAGTATATAGAGCTAAATCACCTTAACAAGAACCTTTCAATGGAATATAATAAGGTCGCAAGTCTATTCCCAAACCCTCGGGGCAATTGGCGGTTTATTTTTGTTCCCCCAAGTTAATCCTCCACCCTAATTGAGTTACACTCTATCAAACTGGATTCCAATCATTTTGAAGGATATTGCTAATCCATTCCTTCATATGTTCGAAAAATA
Organism: Gortyna flavago; assembly: GCA_963669345.1. Lineage (NCBI taxonomy): Eukaryota > Metazoa > Arthropoda > Insecta > Lepidoptera > Noctuidae > Gortyna > Gortyna flavago. The sequence continues at coordinate 10,355,605 of OY770138.1, forward strand.
GGTCTGCTCAACAACTCAAACAACGCAATGAATTTTCTTTAACTGTCAAAATGAAACCTTTTGGTACTGATAGTGTGTTGGGCAATAATCGCTGTATTATTTTAGGCACCAATGTTTCATGTCGAAAAAAAAGACAAAATAACTAGCTGACACATATTTATAGTAACGTGTTTGTGGAAGGATGTAAATTGTTATCTAGTGTCTCATTCTACTGAATATTACCCCTGTGGGTACTTACATAGGTGTTAGAGGTGTATACGCTTCGTACATTTTGCAACGGATGTGACCGTCATTTGGCGCAACGACCGTATTTGCTCGGCTACAGAGGTCTGACGTCACGTTACCAAGTCACCCAGCCTGTGACCTTTCGGTGTTTTGCGAGCACCTTGCCGTGCTTACATACTACTCCGTTTATGACGTCAGTCGAGAGGATTAACTGGAGGACTTTGATTAGACGCTATTGTTGGAGTAATTCGGTGTGACAGACGTAGGTCTATAGAAAGCAAATATTTTAGGACCTACCTATAATTATGGTGGAATAATTTAGAGGGGCTTGTGGCTAAGTAATAGCAGCCGCACGGGTCGATCGATCAGGTTAAGCTAAGCTTGCCGCGGTTGGTCCGTGGATGGGTGACCATCTTTACATACCAAGACCCCACCACTATGATTCGGAAAGCACGTTAATCTGTTGGTCCCGGCTGTCATTCGTGGATCTTTGACATTCGTCGGTCGTCAGCAGCCCGAAAGTCTGACAACCAGTCAAGGGTTATCGTAACAACCCATGGCAGTAACTGGGTCGTGGGGGTCAGGTAGGCAGTCGCTTCATGTAAAATACTGGTATTCAGCTGCATCCGTTAGACTGGAAGCTGACCCCAACATAGTTGGGAAAAGGCTAGGAGATGATGATGATGGAATAATTTAGGTAGGTGAGCTCAAAATAAAGTAGCTGTAGGAATTGTAAATCACTGCATTGCAATTATTATAGGTACTTATACAGAGTGGCAGGGTCATCGACATGCAAACTGAAACCATGACTTCAGCACATGATTAGCCATCGACACAGACACCGACACACATCAGTATTATATAACGTAGAAATTTTTCGTCAGTTATAAAAGAGATGTTGTTTCATATAAAAAAACTTTTTTACAAAAAAAATAATCGACTTCCAAAAAAAAACACTACAAAGTGATAAATAACTTTAATTTCGGAAGTCGGTGTCAATAAACGAAAATGCAGAACCAATGACACCGACTTCCGAAATTAAAGTTATTTATCACTTTGTAGTGTTTTTTTTTGGAAGTCGATTATTTTCTTTGTAATTTTTTTTTATTTTTCATTTTTTTGTGGGAGAGTTTGTAATTTATCTAAGTTACAATAGCCTAATGTCAACTGCTCATCACCTTTTACAAAATACTGCTTTTAAATTTTTGTTGATTTTTCAAAAACCGCTTTTCCGATTTCGATAAAATTTTCATGGGACCATTTGGAAAGTATACCCATTCCAAAAAAAAAAAGAATTTTTCAAATCGGTTGGCAAGCGACGGAGATATGCGCGAACAAACATTAAAAAAAGAAAAAAAATACAACCGTCCGAATTGAGAACCTCCTCCTTTTTTAGAAGTCGGTTAATAATTAATACTTACGCGGTCAAAATGTATAAAACAGCATTTCTTTTAATAACCGACTAAATAGGTATTTCAACCATTGTGTGTCTGTCCTTTCCACCCTGTATACATGTAGGTATATAATATAGAAGACGCTTTATGCGTAGATATGTACTTAGCTAGGTACCTATTATGTAGAATAACAATATTATAGGTACCTAACCGGAAAATGAAGATTCTTCGTGGTCTGTTTATAGCAGAAAAGCAAACATTGAAACCAGTTTACAAATTCAAATCCTTGGTAGACGTGTTAATCTTGGGTATTTTGTTATATCACGCGTCGCATTACGTGTCACCGTCTTTCTGATTGGTGTTATTCAGGTTAATGACCATTGCTGATAAAAACTTGAACTCTGCAGTACCTACGTAATTGACAAAGAGCCAAACATTCTAAGCATTTTGTTACCTCTTAACGCGGACTGAACCTATTATGAGCCACGTCACTGAGCTATATATGTGGCTATATCTACATAATATAATCTTGTAGACTTTAACGTCAATTGTTTTATGAGAAACACATTGCACTAATAGATGTACCTACGTAATATAAAACAATGACCAGACTTGGATAACGTCAAAGGTTATGAATATGAATCATCTTGTAACGTCAATACTTCAATAGTCCGTACTTAACTTGTAAAAAAGTACATAAAGAGTTGCTATGACTTCATTATTACATCAAAGGCCGTTTGTTGTATATTTTCCTGTATACTCTGCACTGGGAAATTACCCAGATGGTCTCTTCTTCTTTTAGTAGATCTTAGGAAGAATTTTAAGAACAACATGCTTAATGTTTTTACTTTCGTTTTTTTATAATATTATTGTGATATTCATGATATTCAAAGTTTGGGTTTCAGACAATGAAGCATTAACATCATGAAATATTCTTTCCAGATTGCGAGTCCCTGATTCGCAAGATGCTAGTCCTGGAGCCGATGAAGAGGTACACGATAGAACAGATCAAGAAGCACCGGTGGATGGCAGCAGAGCCCTACGCAGTGCCTACAGTATCTGCCGACCCTGCGCGGAGTCCAGCACATGCGCCTGCGCATACCGAGCCTAACGAACAAGTGCTGAGGCTTATGCAGAGTTTAGGAATCGACCCTATTAAGACTAAAGAGGTAGGTGATGTTTTTTTTTTGTTTAGGAGTGATTAAAGTCGCATTGATTTTAGTTATTGGAAACCGTCCCAAATAAACTAGAAAGTTTACTAGGATAGGGATGAAATTGAAGGCTGTTGAGATTGTTCAGAAGTAATCCAAATCGGGTCTTGGTTAGGTATACTATGCGGTTTGTATGTTTGTTGATTGTAATATTCCTGAACTTCCTATCCGCAGAGCCTAAGATCCAACAGCTACGATCACCACGCGGCGATATACCTGCTTTTACTCGAGAGGTTGCGGGCGCGAGCAGCGAGCGGGGCCAGTGTGTCGAACGTGGATGCTCGCACCAGACCCGCACGCCGACCGTCCTCCGTAGCTGACCAGGCATTAGCAAAAGAAGCTCATGATGCCCGGCGGGAACATCACACTAGGTAAGCTATGTCATGTTATGAAAATATAGTAAACGACACGCATGCGCCGTTGACGGCGATGGCAATGGGCTTGCAAGCTGCAACGACACTTTTAAGATACAAATCTACAATGCTATTATCTTTATTTCAGACTTCTTCATGCTGGTGATTCTCAATCACGGGAGTACAACAGAGCCACACCGACAATATCCACTGCACCGGCGGACTCATCGTCTGCCGAAACGCAGCGACTACTGTCTCTCGCGGCTGTCAACATGACCGAACAACGACTGCTCCAGCGAAACTCCGACCCCTCGGATACGCATCGGAGCTTTCTAGTCGGCAACCTTGATTCTATCTCTAGAAGTCATGAATCAGAATCCACTAGGCTACTCTCCATGAGAAATATTGATGTAACTCAATCAAACCAAAGGCTAGGTGCTAAAGTCAATGAGAGTAATGTACCAACACATAGGCTCCTCACCTCAACTTATGAACAACAACAAAATATACTAAAACAATCGAGCGAAGACTGCCGACGGCTATTACAACAGTCGACGACCGTGGGACCTGAGAATAGCAAAAGTACTATCGACGGTACTAGGCTGCTTACATCATCAAGTTTTGATTCCAAGTGTGCTATTGACGGTGGAAGAAGTTCCTCAGCGACTGATCATAATGCCATAGCAAATTTTCTACAAAATTCTGCTTCAGCGACTAATTTCAATGTTGAAACTATGAAGTTACCCAATTCAACAACGTTCACTATGTGTTCTGAAGCAGCTAAACTTATGAATACCTTACAACAGTCACCATTACCTTTAAAGGGGACTGTGAACTTGAGCACAAGCCCTATTCCATCACAGCTTGGAGAATCCAAACTGAGCAGTGTTTTAGAACAACCAAAGCCTCTTGAATCCACTAGACTTGTATCACAAGCACAACAACAAGATCTCAATCGTCTTCAAACTAGTACGCCACCATTTAAAGACTATTTGAATCATCATCTTCCTGCATATGCGTATTTGCAAAATTCTGTCTTGCCACCGATGTCGAGTACAGCTGATGGAAATTTTTCTATGACTGCCACAGGTACCGGTGATTTATTTCCGACTGGGCTGTATAGACCAGATAGCAAATTTTCCCTTAATCGATATACAACAGGTCAAACGTATTCCCAAAATCTTCAAGGTAGCGGCAATACAGCGGAAGCGACAAAATTTCAACAACAGTATTCTTCGTCGACAGACGAAGGTTGCGAGACAGATATGGAGGACGTCGCGAACGCAACCACCGGAGTTCAAAACAGGCTAAGCTCTTACGCAAGTTCCAGTTCTAGTAGCGGTGTTGTCACTTTTTTTAATAACAAAAGTCTCAGTCAAAATCTGAGTTGCGATTCGTCACAAAGTAATTTTTCTACATTCGAAAGCCTGGATTACCAATTGTCCGACTGTTCCAGTGAGTTAGCTAGTAGTCTTCCTAGCTGTACCTCCAATGAAGAAAAATTGGCCTACGAGAACAATTCACTCGTGAACACGAGTCCAATGCATCCATGCGTTTACATATCTTCTTACAACAATAAAACCCCGGGCGTGGGATTTATTGCGCGACACAATCCATTGAACTATCAATCAGTCAATAATAAGAATTGTCCTCGGGCAATCACGCGGAGTCCGGTTGACTTTCGGGAAGGTCGTCGAGCGAGCGATGGCCTCGTAGCACAACAAGCTGCACAGTCCAATGAATCACAAAAGAACAGTTTGGCTTTTAACAGCCAGCGGTTAAATGAAAATTGTAAGGCGAAAGGGGTTTTGGAACTACATCTAGTCCAGAAAGAGGCTCAGAAGTTAAAAACGCAGTACCAGTCAACGATACCTGCAGAGGAAATGACACAGAGACAAATACAACACAATCAGTTTGCGGCGACTTTCAGTCCGCATTACTTAGATACAAAAAATCCTACACCCAAGCGTATCAGCCTTCCTGAAACCTTCACCTACTCGAGCACGTCGCCACCCATGCCCGCCAGTCCCAAAATGGTGGCACAACTACAAGACCAGGCAGAGCTGCAACACGCCGCTTCACAAGTCAAACCTCCGTTACAGCAGCAGCTCATGCAACACAGACTGTTCCAACAAAAGCGACAGCTACTACAGAAACAAATGACTCCACCTAACATCCCTGCTCATGATATGAGCATTCACACTCTGCAAGTAGGCCTCAGCAGGCGACAAATGCTGCGGCAGCAAAGCTACAAAATAGCTCAGCAACAACAAATCTTACCTCCCTTGCCACTAACGGAAACTGAGAATCGAGATTTACTCGCTTTCCAAGCTATAGTAGAGGGTCCGAACCGAACACCGAATCACAAATCGGAAGAAAGCTCGGAGGGGGCAAAGTTTGCATCTTATCAGGGTTCGATGGAGATCAGCATAATGAATAAGGAAAGGTTGGGTAATGAGACTTGGTCGAACTTGCCATCGACCCTGCAGAGTGCTTGTCAGATATCGGAGCTGGCGGGGCGGCGGGAGGCGAGGGAGCCGCGCGAGGCGGAGGGAGAGGCGGGCGCGCACGCGGCCGTGGACGCTCCGCTGTGGCCAGGACAGTGGAACGCTGCACTATTCCAGCCTCAGCCCTGCTTCCAGGTATTCCAACAGATCAATTAGTAGAACTCCACGTAAAGAATAGTCTTGTAGATTTTGTAGTGTGGATTACGTAAACACTGCATGGAATCTGTTCTCTAATAAGACCTACGGTTTCCACGTCAGTGTTTTCTAGATGAAAGAATGGTCTCAATAAGATTTATATTCGTACTGTGAGTATGTAAATGCGTAGAAAATTGTAATTTCACAGATATATTGCGTATATTTAGAGTGCATGACAATAAATAGTGCTTTAAAATTATATAGTACACCTGTAGATCAGTGGTTCACTGCAATATATAATCCAAACTGCCGTTAAGTATCTTTATAATAAAAATATTTAAACACCAATAAAATAGTAATGTATTCTTAGCATAATTTGCATTGTACCTATCGTTATAATAGATGCACTCAATTTTGATAATTATACCAAATAAATTTTAAATAAAAATATACAACACCTTGTTACAAAGTATTCATTCCGGTTGTTCATTACATTAAATAGAGCAAAATGTATTATAACCTAGCTATTCCATTTATACATTTTTTACTTGCCAAGTATTGTATTAATTTATACTAAACTTAGAAGTTGTATGTTTTGCATTTGCCCACTTGTGCTAAGACTACGAGTCACATGAGAATGTTCCTACATATTTGTTCGTTATTTCCTCCATCGTACATTACTTTTTTAGCCCTAAGTAAGTATCTATTTATTATAGATATTATAAGTTAAACGTTATGACTGTTATGAGTCTGTACTTTTTCTTTGTGAAAGTCTGTAAGTATAGTTTTTGTTATTATTTGCTAATTATAAAATAAGTTATGTAAGATGTGATAGCTTTACTTAGAGGCAAGTTTCATTTAAATACAAGTTATTGTAAATTTATAATAATAGTTTTATTTTTACACCTTATTATTTTTGGCAAATAGCTTTTTTGTAGTTGACACAATTGCTATGCACGTTTGCATTAGATGCATATTATTTTTTCATGCTTGAATGGTAAGTACTATATTGCGTGTCATACCAAAAAGCTAATGGTTGAAAAGCTGATTACTACCAACTAAGAAGCTTGGTTGATGCAGACATCGATTATTTTAAATATAAAGAAAGTTATAATATGAAATGAAAGCTAAAAAAAGAGCAATAAAACCATGCAAAAAGCATAGGTATTTGAAGCAAAGGTAGTGTAGTACTTCAAGCATTCTCAAATGAATCGTGGATTTCCAACTGCCCAGTCAGAAACATTTTCGACACCTATTCAGCTGGATGCAGAACCAGAAAAAGTTTAAAAGTAAGACGTAGACAATAGGATAAACCCGAAATGTCAAGGTGCAATCAATGTAGATTTCCTACCCTTTTTACTTGGCAAAGGATGAGTATTAAAACTATCAAGAAATTTCTGGACAGGAATAAAAAGAGCTGCATGGAAATAACTTGTAACAACACTGGTTCAAATACTACTTCTCCAAACTTATTATTATTATTTTCTTGATCGAAGTTTAACTATTTGTTTCCAGTCCAACTGGCAAGGCCACAGTCTACCTCCCACAGCTGGCATGCTACCTCTCAGCGAGAGCCCTATTCTGGAGCTCACCGAACAAATGGAGTCCATTTAATTGTAATCTTGAATGACCGTATTTACCTTAAACGTTGAATAAATTATTTTGGTGGTCAGATTGTGTCATTGATTTGAGGAAATTGACTTCTTTCTGAGAAAGACGCGTTATGCTTTTCTTATCGTACAAACTATATTTCCAAAGACAGAGATTAGGCATGGAAAATGGGAGCAGTTGACGTCATAGTCGGCACATTCTGCCCGATAACAAATCTTTTTATGGTCAGTTTATTTTTTTTTGACAAAGGATTTTCCATTATAATCAGTCGGGGAATACCCCTGAATTAGAATCATTATACCGACAAAACCAACTGGGTCTGCTGTCCTCATCAACGACACAATACGACTGTTATCCGAAACTCTTGACGACACTAGGATTATTTAGAATAACGCGATTGTTAGAGTACGTCAGTAAACGTAAACATTTATAATATTGTTAGTAAGTATAAATATGCACTGTGTTAGTCAATAAATTGGCGAAAAACCCAATGAATATTAAATTAATTTAGTGATAAATAACGCGACAATATCCATAGGTTAAGTTGTTACATGGATGCGTTTTAATTTTCTAAGCAACTTTCAAAATCTCTTATGAATTTTATGATGCTCTTCTTGACTTCGTTACGATTGTTTGGACAATAAAATTTTAAATGCATGAAGGTATCGACCGATGTACTCTATTTTTCAAAAGAAATTACTTTTGTATCTCTTAGGTGTACCTATTGAATGCATTCGAATTTAAACGTACTTTATACATGGGCCGTACGTATCCATTATGCTGCAGTGAAATATTAGAAGTCCATCATAACTTTATAAGATTCAGATCTGCGATGACCGGCTAACGTACTAGGTACCTGTCTACATGTGTATAGGCTTGTAAGGGCCTATACTTGCAAATAAAGACTAGTCTGGTTTTCATTACGACACTCATATTTACGTAGAAGTGAGTTCACCCATGTATCTAGCCTGTGTGTCCTCTGTCCTGTCCTATGGACATGGAGCCATGTCCGACATTTACTAGTACCGAACTCTTTCTGACTTGCATGTCTTCTTAATCTTAGTGTAAGAGGTACCTACTTATAGTTGTTTATGTCGTAGAAACTTAAACAAACAAGCTCCAGTTTTGATTGAATTTGTAGAAAACTGATGTGTCTAAAGCCTAATAAGTAAATTACCTACGTAGGTTTTCTTAACGTTTTGCTATAAACGATTAACAGGAGTGCCACAAGGATATTTTGGCGCCTGTACAGGAGGGCGTTGTTAGTAATTATTTAGGAAACTGAAATAATATCTAGAAAAAACAATATGGCGGTGTTCTATTTTTCTTTATGGCAATGGTGCCGATGTCGACAATTCTGCCAATGTCAGATGTGATATTCAGAGAAAACGTAGTGGTTTTTAGAATTACAACAAAAAAAAAAAAACTTATATTCTACATCCATGATTATAAATTTGGCGGTGTTAGTTCCGATTTTCGTCACGCGCCAAAAAATCCATGTACCGCGGTTGTAATTCTAAGTACCTATACCTACTCATAGCACCACAAAAAAGGTTCAACATTAAAAAACTAAGAGCAATAGATGGAGAGACGATACCATTTTTACAGGAAAACACAAATCCATAGTGTGTAAAAAATATTTACTTGCATTTGGCGTAATTTATTGATAGTTTGAAAAATATTGGTTTTTTAATTCTACCGAATGACGATCTTGATAACAATATTCCTTGTAAATAAACTACCTCTAATTAACTTCGAATACAAGACTGAATTCAGTGTCAATTCAGAACAATGTATTGTCACACGATACCATCCGAAAGTCGAAGATTTTTTGTTAATTTTAAACACAATTAAATTTTTAAGTTTACTTTGTAGAACAGTCTTTTAATAGGTAAGCGTGTTTGTGGCGATTGCAGTTAGGACATATCACAATTTGTTAGTAAACGTCACTGCACGATTATAAATTAGCGTAGGTAGTTGATACAATAATTTATTGACTGTTTCTGTATATAGTCAATAAAAAAAACTTGATCTTCAATATTCCAACATTAACTGATTAGGTAAATAAATAGGTACCTACTTGTAGGTAATTTTATAAAGTAACGATTGGTGAGCAAATTGTGGCTATTCATAATAGTCTCAAAAGTCCCAAATACACGTGCATTTTAGCGACGCATTGGTAGGTATATTGACGCATTTTATTGTTATTATCATTGTCCATTTATCTACTAAGTAGATACCTAAAATATAATCGAATCGCCATCAAAATTACCATTTATGATCAGTGCCACACTGATCACTATGAAGCTTTACCGAACCGTAACAATAACTTACATACGTAAGAATTAACTTATTATTACAGTGGAACTAGTTTTCAATAAGTCATTACTAATGTAGAGGATCGTAGAATAGGTGTTTGGAGGCTTTTACACAATTAGAATATTGCCACTTGTATTATATTCTGACATTATCGAGCAGACTTCATGTTATTCGCAATTAATAAATTAGGTAATCTTAGGTCATTAGATAAGTAGACAATTTTATATAATGGAGGATGTAGAAGACGTAGGTGACTGCAATATGTTCAATCGTTCATTGTACAGACGCCAGCACATCAAGCTACCCGAAACTGTCAAATTTTCCCAATCAACTTTGAAAAATGTTTTAGCGATAAAGTTGAAAATGTATTAAAGAAATTTTACATATTATTGTAGTAGCTTGATGTGCTGGCGTCTGTACGAGTATTACACGAAATGTTACGGCTTAACAGCTTCCTTTGAAGATTTTGTAGTGACGTTACCTATATACAGTTTTTCGTTGATTGTACCTTTTGGGTTGTGATAAAGTATATGGCTGATTGTTAATCAATGTATAGAGCAGTCGTAAAACAATACCTAATTAATAAAACTGTGTTTTATTTTACCTAAACCATTTCTTTCGTCGCCCTAAGCTAGCATAATCGGACAATAACGTTCCCACAGGCATTCTCTCTGTGAAAGAAAGCCGTAATCTACCACGCGGGCTGAGTGCGGTTTGGTAACTGACACAATGTCTTCGAATGTTTGGTTTTGGGACATGCCGGTTTCCTCACGATGTTTTCCTTCACCGTTTTGAGAGAGCAGTTGTGATCAATATTTTACACAAAGTAAAACCCTTGTCTGAGTTCGAAACTACGAGCTACACTGCGGTCGCGGCAACTGGGTCACCTGCACTGCTCCTCGCCTTTGAGTTGTAGGTATACAGGTTGAAATTGAAAACATGCGACAAATCGAAATGGGAGATTGTATTCATCATAATGAACAACTTTTACTATGGGACCAAACCAGAAATCGCAAAAAAAAATCTGATGTTCCCTACATTTTGACGAGTTATGCGAACATAAATGTAGGGAACAGCTGATTTTTTAATCGCGATTTTAGGATTGGTCTCTTAATAAAAGTTGTTCATAATGATGAGTACAATCTCCCATTTCGATTTGTCGCATGTTTTCAATTTCACCCTGTATAATTCATCTAAACTCTTTTCAAACTTGTTTCAAATTAATATTATTTCAAGTTGATATTTAATATTAACTTTATTTTAATGGTAACTAATTAATTTGATTTCAGAGTGACTAGCATTATTGAAAAAGTTATAAAAATGTTTGAAGTTGTAGCGTAAACTGAACTTTATTGAATAGGATTTAAAGTTATTTTTCCATAAACTCATATTTGTTTAAGTACATTTTTGGCAAATAAATCATGAATGCGGATTATGTATGTTAGATAGAAGTTGAAACTGTTTGGAGAATCTGCGCAAATATCAATTCGGCTCTACTAGACTATTTTCATGACATGTTATCATCATATTTATAAACATCCCCACGTTTGCCTGTGTGGTGATTTGATAATTATGTGTAACACATCGTTGTTTTCAAAAATAGTTTCCATCATGAAATTTTCAGGAGCAGCCAACAAATCCAGGCCCCGGCCTGGATTTGTGCCTGGTTGATGGCAATAGGTTCACCCCCTATTTTAAGGGACTTCAATAAAACTGGCGAAATGTGGGTGTAGGTAGGTACCTCTGCCTAACAGTTCAGGGATTACGGGCGTGATGTTATGTTGTTGTTATCCATTGTTCTCGAACATCGCAACCGTTAAAAAACTTCAGCACGTTTGGCAAACATGTTTTGATAATTTTTGGCGGCAGACACCAGACCATCAGGCTTAGTGAGCAACATAGACTTTTAATGTTATCAATACCATATTACCTAAATTATTGCACCTGTTATCAATCACGTAGGTACCGACTGGCGCAAAAATGTGTATTGCTTCCGTCTTACTTATCACACATAAGCGGCGCAGACGCACTTTAAATAGTAGACTAACGGTCATTCACTTGTGCAGTGTGTTTGAGTAGTGTGGTGTTAAGAGTTCTTTTATTTGCCGAGTTATTTACAAAAAGGTCGTGACCTATATGACGTAGACAATACGCAACCAAAGATAATCACAACAACAAATCGGTGACAGCTGTCGGTCAAAGTTTGTTCTGAAGAAAAATAAGAAAAAAAGAATAGAAAACAAAGCGACGTTTCAGCCAATTTTTCCGGAGAATTTTTGTAATTTTCTTAAAATGGAAGGACCGATGAAACTTACCGAATTGATTAAAAACAAAGGCAAATTCAGCTACTCATTTGAAGTGACTCCTGATGTCTCCGAAGAAGATATTGATAACTTGAAGGTGGATCCCGTTTTCTTCTCGGTGACTTGGCACGCGAAGACCCACAAATGTGCGAACCTGAGTATAGATCCTGTACGAACTGCTAGTCTTTTGAGCAGAAAACGAAAGCAAGTATTACTGCACCTATCGTGTGATATGATGAAGGCTACTTATTTAGAGAAACTATTGGCTCTGCTTCAAGAAAATAATATTTGCAATTTATTCTTGGTTTTGGGAGGTAAGTTAATTTCCTAAATTTAACACAAAAGGCAATGCAGAAGTAGGAATAAAATATTTCTGTAAATATTTACATAATCTAAGCTAACATTTAAAATAATAATATGTACTTACAATTATATGAAAAAATAAGCAAAAGAATCTTAAAGCATCAATAAATTCGTCCGTGTCGCTGTCAACAGGAACAGTACGTACCCAAAAGGCTGGCAGCATTGCGACGTTGTATGGCGATGCTAATTCTTTGACCAAAAAGTAGGCCAGCACTCAGGTCACGTGAAGAGTCGACTAACCACTTGGCGATAGGTATCTCGAAAAACCAAGTGGGCACTCGGACCCCATGGCCTTAGTGTTTCAATCTCAAACGGCTCGAACATATAACTCCCAATCAGGTTGGAATATTTTCGCCGATTGAGGTTTTCTGCACCTGCAGCAGCCGCCCCAGCACAGCCCACTGTGCTAGGAAGATGGGATGGCGCAAGGGTGTCGACACATGTTGCATCCCACACACCAAAGGTCTGCCTAACTTCCAGGGCATTATGGTCATTCCGTCTGGTCTCTAGTAGGAATATAGATTCAATTAGCTCTACCATAGAAATGTAATCTTATATCTATGAGCTCTACCTTTGTCAGCTCTCAAATTGGATTATGTGTAAAATTGGTAATTTTGACTTTGGTACTTGTGCTTGTACCTATATCTAGTTAGGTAGGTAAGGGTCAGTCACCTCACTAAATTGTGTACTTTTTTGAGTAGTAGATAAGGTCTATAATTGCTATCTTGAAAACTGCACGCCCCGCCGCGTCTCGTCGCGGTGTGAACTGACCCTTGGTTTCAGATTGAGCCGTACAGAAACCTGACCTACCAACCTGAACCTGATAAGAAAATGGTGACAGCAAAAAATATGTGTCATTTTTCGCCCTACCAGACTGTCCTAAGTGGCTTATCATTCATAGACGCGACGCGACGCGACGCTGCGCGCACATTTTAATAGAGCGACTCAAAATATAACTTTAATATCTACACGAAAAGATACACATTTCATTGTGAGAATTCAGAATACGTTGCGCCACACAGCGCTGATCACTGGCCTATTCAAGTACCGTCGCGTCGCGTCTCGGTGTGAACTGATCCTTAATAACAATAATATCTTTTACAGAGGGATACGATCCTGAGACCTCGGATTTCAAGAACACTTCGGAAATGATACAATTCATAAGGAAGGAGACAGACGAGTATTTCTGTATTGGGATTGCGGGCTTCCCCGGCTGCTCTGATGAAAAACTGATGCAAATTAAAGATAAAATTGACATTGGGGCCAACTTCATTTTAACACAAGCGTTCTTTGATGTTGATGCGTATAACCATCTAAAAGAACGTATTGATAAAATGGGCCTCGATGTACCAGTAATACCTGGAGTATTTTCGTTTGAATCACCCAAACAGCTAGAGGGCTTTATAAAAATGTGTAGAATAAAGGTATCTGATGATTTGTTGGAAGCTGCTATTAATACAGAGAAAATGAATAAACCTTGCACCGAAATAGCTAAGCAGATAATACAACAGCTACAATCTAAATGTAACACGACTCATTTTCATTTCTTTACATTAAATAAATTAGAAAATGTTCAAAAATTAATTCAAGAAATATAGTAATTCTGTTTAGCAACCATTTTTTTTTCTCATATCTAAAGTAAGGCACAGCCAAAGGGCCCGATCACAAGTACCAGGACCACATCGAACCCACCCACCACAACGACAACTTAAATTACTCTACGAAACGACAGTTGTTTTTTGTGCCGAAAGGGCGCTCGGGGTTCTCAGGAACTAAGTGGTAAGTGGGGACACGCCTTAACTAAACGTTAGTGGAACGGGTCGTATTAAACCTTTTCTGAAAGAAAATTATCTTACATGACGCTTGCCACCGGCTTCATTTAAACAGTGTAACTAACACACGAAGACAAATTACGGGACAAATTAGTTAGTAGCAAATTGCTTGTTAAAAGGGAGAAGGGACCCTATGGACACATAATTATTACAGAGATTAAAGCTAGCTGTATACAAAGAAACGTAAGTAAAAGGTTACATGCTCTGTGAACGTAAGCTTGGGCCGCCTTCCGAATTGGCTAATATCAATCACAGCACTCAAATCGTCACACATGCGTTCCGTATTGAATATCACGATTATGACAGCTGAGAGCTATTAACAATTCGGAACACTCGTTAGCGCGCTCACAGTGCTTACTCGGTGTCAAAAAGATATTACAGCAGTATTTCTTCATAAAAACACCACACGTTTCTTCCTTTTCTTTGTTTAGGTGGCGACTGTCAGCCAGAAGCACAATTTCGAAAATGCCACGTTATTAAAAAGTTATGATCAGGGCTTTAAATACCGGTAAAATTTTCATAACGTTTCCTTGATTTGACAGCGTTACCGTTAATATTAAAATAACGTTAATGGATTTAACGTTATTTTAGCTCCATTTTATCGGTAATCATTATTAACGTTAGTTGTTTATTAACGTTAATTTTATCGATACTTTTAGAACGGTTAATCTAGTGAGTTTGAAGTAGAGGGGGACGAGACGCGCGGGGGCAGGCCACCCGCCGTCGCCCCGCTCTGTGATGCCGTGCCGATCAAAACATTGCCGATTCTTACGCGTGAGAAGTAATAAGTGAGATACCTAACTGATAAGATAATTTATCCAACATCAAGATGAGTGAAGACAATTTTTTTTTTTTTTTTTTTATTATGAATACAGTAACTTGGCAATCTGTGTTAACACAATAAGCCATTCAGATGAGGTATCTCGATCTATGTCTTAATAGCGTAAGGAATTCCTATGAATCCCTTTTATCATATGTCACCAAATCTCACGGTAAGTGTAGAGACACTATGCCGTTTCAATCGGGAATGTCTAATACTTCCTGTGCCTTCTAGTTTGGATGCCAGTTCATTGACATGAGTTGATATTCTCGTCTGATAGCTTTCACTATATCTAGCGATCTCTTGTTTGACGGTAGTGATACTTAGGTCCTCGTGTATATATTTGTTGCTTACATAGTAGGGTATATCTAGCATGGTTCTCAGTGTCTTGCTTTGAAATCTTTCAAGAATCTCTATGTTGCTATTGCTAGCAGTACCCCATAGCTGGATTCCGTAAGTCCAGATTGGTTTGAGAATGGTCTTATAGATAGCTATCTTGCTTTCATGTGACAGGCTTGATTTGCGACCTATCAGCCAGTTCATTGATCTGACTTTCGTATCCAGCTGTTTACGCTTGGTCCAGATATGCTTTCTCCAGGTGAGTCTTCTATCCAGATGCATACCCAAATATCTGGCACCTTCAGCTTGAGGAACCTTTTCATTATGAAGTCTTATTGGGGGACAAGTCTGCCTTCTCAGGGTGAAGGTCACGTGAGCAGATTTTCCTTGATTAACCCTAATACGCCATTTATCTAGCCACTTTTCCACTTCATGGATGTGGGTTTGTATGTTGGCTGATGCTATAGCCGGATCCACATGTACCGACAAAAGGGCTGTATCATCTGCATAGGTGGCAGTTATAGTATCAGCGTGCATTGGAAGGTCTGCGGTAAAAAGCAAGTATAGGATGGGTCCCAATATGCTTCCTTGTGGTACTCCTGAGCAAATTTCATTTAAAGAAGAAACTTTATTGTTAAATTTCACCTCAAAGCATCTACTGTGTATGTACGATCGTAGAATCGGAAAGAAAGAGTGAGGCAGTAACTTTTTAAGTTTGAAGAGAAGTCCTTCGTGCCACACTCTGTCGAACGCCTGGCTAATGTCAAGAAAGACAGCAGAGCAGAACTGTTTGCATTCTAGTGCACGACTTATAGTATCCGTAATACGGTGTATCTGTTCAATAGTTCCATGTTTCTCTCGTAAGCCAAACTGGTGAAGAGGAATAACTTCCGGTAGATAGGGGCGCATCCTGTTTAGCAATATTTTTTCGAAGAGTTTACCCAACACGGGGAGTAGGCTTATTGGTCTG
Source organism: Gortyna flavago (assembly GCA_963669345.1). NCBI lineage: Eukaryota > Metazoa > Arthropoda > Insecta > Lepidoptera > Noctuidae > Gortyna > Gortyna flavago. Next base: position 10,371,987 of record OY770138.1, read on the forward strand.
TAGGAGCTTGCATCGTGGAGCGGTTTGCCTGGTTTGGGTATCATTATAACCTGCGCAATTTTCCACTGTGCGGGGTAAATTGCTAGTCTTAGGCAGGCGTTGTAGATGGCCGCGATGTGAATTATGCTTTTTCTAGGCAGCTGCTTGAGAAGTTGTGCGTCGATTAAGTCATAGCCTGGTGTTTTACCCTTTTCTAGTTTTAGGATTTCTCTCCATAGTTCGTTGGGGCTTGCACTTTTTAGTGGTAGGTTCATTTGCAGTGGTGCGTCCATATATTCGGAGGCTTCCTTGTCGTGTTCAGGATTTTTGCTTGGTAAGGGGCTGAAAGTTTTTAAGTGTTGCGCGTATACTTGGGCCTTTTCAAGATCTGTTTTTGCCCACTTGCCATCAGGAGCTTTTATGGGTGGTATATGTTCTTTCGGTCATTTCAGCCTTTTTGTTATCTTCCATAGAGAGTAGTTGGTGTCTTTATTAGGAGTAAGTTCTGCTAATTGTTTTTGTAGACGCTCGTTTTCTGCTTGGCAGATCATTTGTTGAAGTTCCTCAGAGGCCATGTTGAAAACTTTTTGTCACGGGGATATTTCGTAGAATGCCATTTTTTCCGCAGCAGTCTTCTTTCATTTACTTTATCCTTTATTACTTTAGAATAGTGGGCAATTTGTGTTGTTTTTGGTCTTGAAAAAGGCGTAAATTCTTTGGCCGCTATGTGAATAAGCTTATTGAGCGTTTCGATAGCTGTTTCAACGCTATCTACATTATTTAATGGCAAGTTCAAGTTAATGGATTCTGATATTTTGGTTCTGTATCTGCCCCAGTCTGTTGTGTGGTTATACAGTCTTTGTGGGTACTCAGTTAGAATGGCCTTAGAGTGAACATTGATAATTACTGGTGTATGGTCTGACGACAGGTCAGTAGATTCCTCTACATTTATTTGTCCAAGCGGGATATTTTTGGTGATGAAAAAATCCAATAGGTCTGGTACCTTTTGTGGGCCCGCAGGCCAGTATGTAGGAATACCATGTGAAGCGCAATATAGGTTAAGTTCGTTCGTGGCTATATAGAGTTGTCGACCCCGTGGCAAGGTTAGTCTGGAGCCCCAGGAGGCGTGTTTTGCGTTCCAATCGCCACCGCAAATAAATCTGTTTCCTAGAGTGTTGAAGTAATTCTTGAACTCATCTCTTGTAATAACATGCCTAGGTGGGCAGTAGATAGCAGACACTGTTGTTTCTATATTGTTATCCTGGATCCTGATTGAAGTTGCTTGTATTTTTTCAGTTCTGTTTTCCCCAAAAAAATTATGTTTGATGTTCTCTTTAATTATGATTGCAGTTCCTCCATGTGAATTACCAGAAGGATGGTTTGTAGCGTACACCATGTAATTTTTAAGTCTGAAATGGGTTTTTTGCGTGAACCTTGTTTCCGAGATTAAAGCCACGTCAACTCTTTAAAGTTTCAAGAACAGTTCAAGTTCCTGTCGACGTTCTGTCAGCCCGTTGGCATTCCAGGTGATTATTCTAAGGTTTAGGGGTGTTTTATAAGGCTTGTGATTAATTGGATCATACGATCCATCATGTTGTTTATCATAATATTTATTATGTTTTGAAATTTGTTGAACATGGCGTCCAGTACTTCCCCAAAATTATTTGGGTCCTTGATGTCGGTTAATGATCCTGCTGAGTTTTCTTGTTTTGTCGCTTGTGCGTATGTGATATTTGGTTTCGAGTGATTGAAGAGGTTCTTAGTTTGATGTTTTTCTTGTACAGTTTGTGTTGGGGTTTTGCGGTATTGATTTTGTGTTATGTTGTTTGTGTTTTCATTAGTTTCTTTGCCCTTTCCTGTCTTGTTTTTCGTAAGTAGGTCTTTGTACTGTTTGTATTTTGTGCAGCCTTTGTAACTTGCTGGATGTTTTTCTTGGCAGTTGGCACAAGTTGCCTCGGTGTCCGGTCTTTTTAAACAGCTTGTTGTTGAGTGTTCTTCCCCGCATTTTACACATCTAAATGGTCTGTTGCATTGGTTTTTTGCGTGTCCGAATCTTTGACATCTTTTACACTGTAAAATGTCCAGCTTTTTGTATGGTGCTTCAAATGAAACTTTTACGTAATTCATTCTGTTGATTTTAAAGATTTCTTTGTTGTTATGTTTGTGCTCAAGATCTACATAGAATAAAGGTAGCGGCTGTTTTGTGTTTTTATGTTTTACATTTATGATGTGGCGTACTTCATGCAGAAGACAATAATCAAGGTAATTAATTGTTCTTATTTATGGTTATTACAATTGTTGTTTAGACATGCAGGAATTAATAGTCTAACGCCAACGTCCAACGTCTAACTACCACGGAATTTGCGGCTTTAGCGCCCTTGAAAACCATAAAAACGACACACATGATGAAATAATAAAAATAAATTACAGCCGCCATCTTGGATTTTCATTTTGACCTCACTATCGGCTTTAGCGCCCTTGAAAACCATAAAAACGACACCCATGATGAAAAATTAAAAAAATATTACAACCGCCATCTTGAATTTTCATTTTGACCTCACTATCGACTTTAGCGCCCTTGAAAACCATAAAAACGATACCCATGATGAATAATTATAAAAAAATTACAACCGCCATCTTGGATTTTCATTTTGACCTCACTATTGGCTTCAGCACCCTTAAAAACTATGAAAACGAAACCCATGATAAAAAAAAATTGTGCAGCCGCCATCTTGGATTTTCATTTTTATCTCACTATCGCCAATCTCAATATCCATCCCTTTCTTTCTTCGTACGGCCAAATTACGAACGAATTACAAATTACGATTTTAACATTCATACTCGTTTGGATTTGAGTAGGCATGCCTACTTTAGGGTAATAAATTGCGAAGGTCGAACGTCATGGTATTACGCCGCGACACGTATTACGTATTACGTGGCGACGGCGTAGGCGGCACGGTTAGCGCGTGGCGGAGCGGCAACAGTGCATCTAATCCAATGCTAAGCGAGGCGCCCGCGCGAGCGCACAAAAATGTAAACAGACGGAACGGCAACGTAGCTAAATTAACGGTAAATATAACGTTACTGATGTATTTGCGGTAACGTTACGCTAACGTTACTTTACTGGTAATGTGACCAAGTAACGTTACATTTTTGTGAACGTTATTAAGGTATCAAATTGAAATTAACGTTACTTAACGGTTATTATTTTGTTATTTGGTAACGTTAACAAGCCCTGGTTATGATGCAGCTCAAAACAAAACACACACTGACACATCCTCATCCACACACACACACACACTGTCATTTTTGACAGCGCTCACGGTGATATTAGTACGAGGCATGGTCGGCGCTATCGCAAGATGGCGCATGCCATGACGTCATCTATGACGATTCACGGGACATCGTTATCGCGCTCACGCCAATTCGGTACGGGTTTTAGCACGCTCACATCGATTACATCGATTATTTCCTCAATTCGGAACGCGACCTTGGTACTGTCAATGTCAATTGTCAAACAACAATAGGCAAGATTTTGAAGATTTAGGTTATGCGCGGCTGATCTAAAGAAAACGAAATTATCATCAAATAAAAATTGTGGTAAATAACAATTACTACGGATATTATTTCGAGTAATAATTTCTGGAGTGCTCGTGCGTGAGTTTCCTTACATTCTTTTACTGCTTCTACAGTTATCGATTATTACTGGCGGTACACAATAAAGAAATAAAAATTTACATTGTAGGTGCTCAAAAAACGGTGAAAAATGTCGTTTCCCGATAGACAGCAGCGGAAACTATGTTGGGACTCCAGAGATCGTTACTGGGAATGCCTAGATAAGGAAAATGTTAAAGAAAATTCAGAGAAACCTAATGCATGCTTGGATTTAAGACAAATGTTTGAAAAGTCCTGCCCTACGCAGTGGGTCTCGCATTTCGATAGAAAAAGGGACTTTAACGTTTATAAAGAGAAAATCCAGAAAGAAGGATATGAACCCATTAAAGAGTCATAGTTATATTATCCTTTGATTTTTATTGTAAATATAGATTATGTAGTAAATATTATGTTTCATGAATAGTTGTTGTCTTTTTTTTATTAAAATAATTAGTTTTCTAATAGTCTGTTTATCAGACATACCATAAGCATAAAGGAGGTAAAGTTATTATTATTTTTAAATTGAATGTTTATAGTTTACTTTCAACATTATAGAATTATTACCCTTTTCAGATAATTTAATATTACACAATGGAGAGATATGATACAGTTTTAGCAGAGATTAACATTTCTACTTGTGAATTGAAGATAAAGTCTATACAGGTAACCCTTGTTTTATTTCTTGATCCTGATTTTAATTCTTTAGTTATGTATCAATCAACATATGATTGACATGTAAAAGTGTTTGTGCAAACCTACTTACAAAACTAAAATCATTTATCATTCAACAAAAAGCACTGTCTATTTTTACCTGACTGCAGTGAAGCCCAAAAGGAAGGTTATGTGTTTGACCTGTATGTATGTCCATTTCTTTTTAATGTATTAACCAATGCTCATTTTATAATTTTCAGGATGTGCTAAAATTATCAAAAGAAAACTCTAACACCACTAAAGAATTTTGGAACCAAGTGTCTGAAATTTTATGGGCTCATTTACAAACAGGATTTAAAACATTTGACGATCAATTGCTATGCGCAACATGCTTTTATACAGTGATACCACTATCAGATAAAAAAAATGTTTATTTAACTGAATTATTACAGACGATTGACAAAGAATTATTCATAAAGAAAGGGCATGAAGGAAAGTCTGCGAAAACGTACAATGTGGTGTCTATGATGTATGGAATGTTTCAATCAACTTTTCTTACACAAAAAACTGACAATGATGTCCCACAAACTGCACCTGTTTTAAAATCAATATTTGATTTACTTCTACTAATGGGATATGAATATTCTCAATTCACATTCATCTCATTTAAGACAATAAAATTATTCAAAAAGGTTCAAGGCACAGACTTTCAGGAGTGTATATTCAGTAAAGAAAATCAGATCAAATTGTTAAATTTTGTTAATCATAATTGGGAAAATCCTGTAACAGGAATAAGAGATTTGAATAGGTGTATATTTCAGACACTAATTTCAACAATAGATGATGAAATGTATGAGAAAGTGGTGAAAGAAATCAATGGGTTTTATTGGAACAAAGCAAAGTATCTGATGCTCTCAGAAATTATTGAACACAGGAAAGGGAACTTATTCTCTTTAGTTCATGATAACAAGTGGGTTGATGGCCTCATATACAGTCTTCATAAACCAGGACTGGTTTCTGCTGGAGCTGATATGTACTATGCATTGCTCAAAAAAATCAACTTTGAGAGTGATTGGTGCAAATTGTTCCAATGCCAAGTTGTCAAAATTTTAAATGGATCCAGCAGCAAAGCTATTGAGAATTTTAAAAACTTCTGGTGTTTGATCACCATGAAGAAATTTCCAACATTACCTTATGTATTACTTGATGAATTAAAAAATCAGGATAACTCAGAAAAAAATCTGTGCAGCCAATTGTGTATAATGAAACAAGCAAATAAACTAGGCATCATAGAAAAAAAATGGAGTTCCACTGAAGATTTCGGGCAAATCGAAAATACTGTTTTGAAAGGAATAGACCACTGCAACTATTACATTAGAATGCTAGCATTTGATATTGTCTGTGTGTCACAAAGAAAGTTAGTTCCAAGTCAATTGGAGTATGATTTAATTTTGAACTTCATAAACAACAATGTGAACTCAGATTGTACAGTGTTAAGATTGAGTATATTAAACAGCCTTAATTACTTCTTAACACAACTGCATTCCATATTTTTGATTGTGATGATCAAAGATGAGAGTACTAAAGACTTACAAGACTTACTAGAATTTTGTAAAAGACTACAGAGCTTTGTGGTAAACTCGATTAACTTGAACGGCAATTATCAAAGGAAGATCACATGTGTGAAACTATGCAACACCATTGTAAGTTGTTTTAGTGAAATTCCTTGCAAGAAAAGAGGTCAGACGAGACATGCAAACATTACAATGATAGAGTATGTGAAGAAAAACGGATGTTGGATACTGTCCACTGAAGATTTTGTTGTAAAGCTAGTAAGCTTACTAAAAGACCCTACAGATGATGTCAGAGAAAACGTGATAAAACTTTTACTGAACCACTACTCTGAGGAATTAAAAGAACCAAATATTATGCAACATATAGTAAACGGTGCTCTGAAAAGCATGAAGAGCAAGTTCTTCTATGAGATCAGTTGTGGCCAGAGTATGTTTAAATTATTGACCAATCTAGTCATCAAAGATAAACTTTCCATAGCAGAATACAAAAGTGTTGAAGAAATCTTTTATTTTGCATATAATGAATTAATTGCTGAACATAGAGCAAAAACAGATATAGTGAATTCTATTGAAACAGGAAAACAGTTACATTCCTTCATGAACATTTTGCTAGTTGTATTGGAGACTTGTGTTTCAAGTTCCTACAAAATTGATATTCATAGAATCATGCCAGAATTTGTTGAAGTCTTGGAAAGTATATCCAACCAGTTTGCATGGGAGGAAGAAAGTTCAACCAGTTCTGATTTTTCTAAAATGAGTGACATGGTTGAAAGTATGATTGATAATTCTGGTCTTAGTATTGGTGATGAAGCTGATCAGACAAAAATATCTGGTTTGCACCAAATTGTATTGAACTCCCTTTGGTTGAATGTTAAGGTAAATCATAATAGTATTTATAGCACTGTGACCTAAACCCGCACTTAAGGCGCCACTAGTCGATATTTTTTCCATACAAATTTCGGGAGAGTATTATTCCACTGTTTGACATTGTACATCCAAAGTTAAACATGATATCGTTTTGACTTATTATTAATTTTGTCTGTACGGAAACAGAATATTAAAATAAAAAGCCATTGAAAAGTTATAAAAGAACTGTAAAATCTTCTAAACCAAGTCCGTACCGACAAAGCTTAGTTATCGAAGGGTTTAATAAACTTTATTTATAATTGATTTATGCAGTGGTTTTTTCACAAAATCGATTTTCCAAAGCGTTTTTCGAATTTTTTAACGCGCCTATCTGTTCGGAACGGTGTTTCTGTGCGTGAGAACAAGAAGTTGTGCGTGTAGACTAGCGTCTAACTGCTCATCACTGACACTAGCTCTGTTAGACACGCAGCCAGGTGAGACATCGTGCTTTTTGGCCATGAACACCAGTGAGTTCGAGCTCGCGACTAGTTTACCCTTAAGTCACGCTTTTCTGTGAGTTAAGTAGGTAGTCCATTTTTATACAGAAAAGCGCAATGCACGGCGTTTACCACCTATGCTATGCTAGGACGCTAACTTTAAGACATGCAATATAAAATAGTTTGAGTAAAAACACATGGTTTACTTTATATGGTTTACAATAAAAATAGGCCTAAGGTAAGTAGAGTTGTATGGCAGCCAATATCTTAGCTAACATTACTTAATATCTTGTAAGTACTATTTAACAGTTCTATTTTTTTGTATATTTTATAATATTGTAAATAATGATTTTATTATTGTAGGCGTCTTGTGATTTGGCATCGATTTTGGTGCAGCTGAATAAGGATGATGCCAGTATGTGTGAGAAGTGCCTGAACATAATAACACATGTTTTGGAGACATCTCGTCATAAAGGAGCCATTGAAGCTGCAGGAGCTTCTCTGGGTAAATAGTCTAGTAGATCTACATTTAACTTATGTTTGTAGGGATTTCCAAGCCAAACAAATATCAACATTGCCTCTCCGAAAATTAAGTCGAAAATCAAATAAGTAATCTTAACTGCGTACCTCCGTCCGCATTGATGTTCTCTCTGACTAATGGAAGTTTATATATTTTCATCTTTATTTCAAGTCATGTAAAGTTGCTATTTACTTGCCGATGAAAACCGTGCTGGGGGCCTAAAAAGGCCACTTTGGCAGAATCATAAAACAATTAATATCACGCAATTTCATCTGTATGACAGTTTTGTATGGAGCTTCGTAAAATGCTTTAGGTACACCTCTGCCTAACCCTTCAGGGATTAATATATGTGAAACTGTCAAACAGATGAATTGCGTGATATGAATTGCTTTATGATTCTGCCAGAGTGGCCTTTTTAGGCCCCCAGGTCTGCGCCGGCCCTTATAAAAGCTAAAGGTGTCTATACCTACTCTATTTTATGTTTCTGAATTTTAGGTAAAGGCATTCAATTTTTATCATCTTTGCCTGAAGATAACGAAGCTTCAGAAGTTCCCAACTCTTTACTGCGATGCAAACTAAACGATTTGATATCAGAAACCAATAAAATGGCGTCCATAACGAGAAGGGGCGCAGGCCTATCTATCATGGTGCACAGAATAGTATCGTGTGATATGAAGAAGGGAAAAGTAAGAAAATCTTGAATACAATACAAACTTAAGTTTACCTAACCCTTTAATGTAAGGCCTGATTTTTCAATAGTCAGATACCTAATTTTTAACTGAGGAATAAATATTGCGGTTTGACAGCTTTTGTAAAGCAATTATGTCAGACTGTCATATTTAATTCTTTAGATAATTATCACAGAGCATGATACTTTATCAATCAATCAACTCAGGATGGATGAAATGGCGACAGGTCACAGGAACAACTTGCGACCCACGGATGCCCCTCAAGTTAAAGGGGAAATTTATAAGTCCGTGATAAGACCTGTCGTACTTTATGGGTCTGAATGCTGGGCCGTGAAGAAGACGGAAGAAAAAAGACTGCATGCAGCGGAGATGAGAATGTTGAGATGGATGTGTGGAGTGACAAGAATGGATAAAGTAAGAAATGAGTAAGTATATAAGAGGAAGTTTAAAAGTGGCGCCAGTGACAGAAAAGTTGAAAGGAAATCGTTTGGCATGTGATGAGAAGGGACGAAACGCATGTGACGAAAAGAGTGATGAATATACACGTTGATGGATGGAGAGGGAGAGGAAGGTCGAAGAAAAGATGGATTTTGTGAGGAATGATATGAAAGAGAAGGGAGTGAATGATAGCGTGACGGTTGACAGGGGAGGATGGAAGAAGAAAACATGTTGCGCCGACCCCAAGTAACAAGGGCAGGAAGATGATGATGATTCGTATAAGATATTTATGTATATCTGACTATTCAAAAACAAGTAAATAGTCAGCCCTTGGCTACATACATTTATTTTTATACTAGCTGACCGATCGGCGATCTTCGTACCGCCTCGAGAACGAATGTATGGGAAAATTAATTATCTTCACAGCTTCACAGATAATTTTTTTTGAATTTTTCCCATGTTTTTATTGTTTATCTGCTATTCGGGGCGGAGACAAATCCAACAAATCAAAGATCATAAAAATCGGTCCAGCGGTTCTTCAGTTATAAATTATGTTTTCAAACATTATAGCATTGTTCTTTGTTTCAGCCTTTATTCCATTACTTCATAAATACTCTATTACAAATATGTGACACCACAAAAGACACTCCAAAGAAGAATGACGAAAATCAGATTGACTTACCGAAAGCAATCTATATTCATTTTATGACGAGAATAGTCACTGACAGTAGTTTAGCTTCAGACATGATGTTTTATTTTGCCAGATTGGCTGAACTTGCGTTCAGTAATCTTACAAGTCATCATTGGCAAATCAGGTAAATTGTCGTAGATCCCTAATGCTAACTACAATTTCTAACAGGGATGTTGCGGATATTCGCGTCCGCATCAATTTGGACGTCTGCATCCGCAATCATCAATGTGGGCGCAGATGTAGCGCAGGTTGCGCCCAGACATTGGATGGAGCCAGTTAATGGCGCCTGCCGTGGGCACGTGCTGATAGACCAATAGGATTGAAGATTTCGGTGACAAGATCGGACGCGTTTGTCATTTGTTTCTCGTAAATCAATCTAGAGGGGCCGGCGGAGCATGCGTAGTTCATGCAAACGTACGTATGGACACTGATTTAAAGACGAGTTATGAGAAAATAAGTTTTCTATAGAAATTTTAAATTTCTCATATCTCGTCTTTATATCAGAGTCCTTTCAAAATATATATTTGGGAACCTAGATACTTTGTAATCCAATCGGAATAAATACACACTACCTTAAGAATATATTTGATTTACAAAATATTTTGGTATTACGTTTGTATGAACTACGCATTAGCATGCGTAGTTCGCCGGCCCCTTACCGTGTTTAGTTGCGCTTATAAACATTAAGATTTCGAATGTTATTGTGAGTATACAGTGAGTATTGGTGTTAATCGAGTTACTAACCTCACCATCAACACAAAGTGAGGTTTTCTGCACCAGTACGAAGTTTATAAAAAAAATCTTAAGATTGATTGTGGATGACAAAAATCTGCATCTGCAACATCCTTGATTTTAAACTACGATTACTATTAAATTTACTTACCTATAGTGCTACTCTTAAATACTTCCAGGAATGCAGCTCTTCAGTTGTATGGAGCCTTAATACCAAAGCAAATAGGTGAGAAGAAAGCTTCAGGCAGTGATGAGCAAACTATAGCGACTGTCGCGTGCGATGAGCTGCGAACACATTCACCAAAGCTATGGAAGTATATCATGGAACAATTAGAAGATAGTAATGAACCTGATATAGTTCAGTCTCACTCAAACTTAGTACCAATCTTGAATTTGTTGGCAAACAGTGCAAAGAGGTACAACTTTTCTTATGACATGGCAGAACAGAAAGCTGTTAATGAGGAATTATTTGATCATTTGGTATTGCTTCTTAATAGTCCCATACACACAGTCAGACGCTTGACAGCCAAATGCATATTTAACATTCATGAATTTCAGAATATCTCTGATTATTTATGGTTTTTATTATACCATGTTTGTGTGTCGGAAAATTTTCTACATGGTAGTTTAATTTTGCTAAACCTATGCCATAAGTATTATTCTTCGAATCAGGCTTACGAAAAGCATTTTGAAAAGTTCGAAGATATATTCAGAACAAAGTTTTGTAATGAGAGCCACTCATATTCATGTACAAAACTGTTTGAAGACATCTTTATAGACAACTATACGTTAAAAGATATTGAAGGAACAATGTTGGAAGTTAATAGTAATGTGGCCTTCCCTGGAGTTGACCTATGGGCAGAAGCTCGATTGAAAAAATACATTATAAATATAAGTCCATGGGATGAAATACCAGTTCTACTAAATATAATATTAAAGCAGAGTAATTACGAAAAGTATTGTGAAATAATTTTCTTGAAACTTAAAACACAGGAAGGTAAAGCAGAAGTTCTTTTGAAAGTGGTTGAAGTACTGCTAGCATTTGAGAAGAAATATTGCAGCAGTATTATTTGGAGAATACTTTTTGAAATATCTCTAAATACTAATCTGTCTGGCCATTTACATCCGGCAGAACTCCTGAAAAATTTACTGGAAAAAGAATCAGTATACATAATAAGATACAGTATCCCATTGTTAGCAAGAAATATTGCAAACATTCAGAATGATGATAAACTGAATTTGATGAAAATTATAAGAAAATTCAGTGATTTTGAAAACTCAGATGTGGATATGAGATGCATAGCAGCAATTGCTAACAATGAACTTGCAAATGCGTTAGATGACTTACCTGATTCAATGAAAGTTACTTCGATCAAATGTGCAATAATCCTGTTGCAAGATGAAGATGAGGATGTGAGACACGTAAGTGTGAACTTCTACCATAGACTAAGTAAACACAAAACAGTAGTACAACCATATGTTTGTTTAAATAATATATTAAGTAGTAAATTTTTGTGCACCATATTTAATGGATCTCAGCATTTAATTAATGAACTTGTAAAAGAATTATCAGAAATATTACAATCAAACCATAGTACAGATGACTACAATCCATTTGCAAATAATTCTAAAAATATTTACCTTGAACCAAATGTACTGAAACAATTGATTGAAAACTTGAATACTGTGTAATTTATAAATAAATTTATGGACATTTTCATTTGATTAATAGTTTTATTTGTTCTTAAAAAATTAAAAAAACTAATTAGTATTAAGTATAAATATCATGTACAATATGAAACTAAGGAGGCTTATGAATAAAATGGGGTATTTAATTACAAAACCAAGGACAATGGGGAGGAATCACTCATCATAACAGTACATTTGTGGTGGAGTAGTGTCGTCCAACTGAATAGAAACAATATGGCGACCGGGTACCATGACAAGTCCAAGTACTCTTGGTTCATCTGTTTCACCATCACTGCCTTTCAGGTACTCGGAACAAGCTCCTAGAAAAGAAAAACTCTTTATGAAATGTATATGTAGAAATAAATAGTGGAAGTACCTAGTAAATATTTAAATATATCTAACCATCTAACTTTATATCTTACATTTCATCATGAAGGTAGTTGTTATTCTGCTTGTTCTACTAACATTACAACATAAATGTTTTTAAATATAACTAGCTGCACCCTGCGGTTTCACCCACATGAGTGTCGATCCAGTGGGAATATCGGGATAAAAAGTAGCTTATATGTTAATCCAGGATTTTAGCTACCTCCATACAAAATTTTATTTATTTATTTTATTTTAAGAAGTAACAAACATAAACACACACACAAACTTTCGCCTTTATAATATTAGTGTGATAACTGATAAGAAGCTGTTTCCTTACCTAGAATGACATTGGCATCCCGATCTGTGCACAAAAATACTCCAATTAAAATCCTACCATCTGTCATCTCTATTCTAAAGTTCATATTCAGCCACTTCTTCAATTTAGCTTTCCCATCTTCAACATCCTGGAATGCATAAGAAAACACTTAGTTACATTACATAGATTGTTATAGCATGGCTATGGGGTTGTTGTCCTTTCCCTAATATTGCTTTGTTTGTAGTAAACTGAACAAAAAAACAATACATTTATCATTATTCATTCATTTATTAAAAATATTGATGTTGAGGGGCTTTATTCTTGTTTTCGTACTAGAATCTGTATAGAAATACATGCATGCAGTTTAATGACCACTATTGCCATTTGCCTTGCTAAAATGCACTATCATATTCCAAGTCAATCTTTTTTTTTTGGAACCCTAAGACAACCCACTCACCGGACATGCCTTTAAAAAGAATTTTCCCAGAGCATAATCAGTAAGAATTTAAGAGTAAAAGCTACCAAGGATGTAAAGGTACCGGTACCTACTATTATCTGTTATTATGGAGAAATGTTAGAAGTTCATTACCTTGACAGCATCTATAAATTGCTCCGAAATTGTAGTAGTCATGTTGCTTTTGAAAGTAAATTTGATATCGAAATTATACGTTTAAGAAAGTAATTTGTAGAAAAATCTTAATAGCCACACACAAAACACGAATAGCAATATTTTCACTGCATTTGACATATTGTCAACGTCAAAAACTTTTTAGTTTGACACAATGGGTTTTTTTTTAAACGATCAATAATTTAAAGTAGTAGGGTAGGTTCACACAATACTTGAGAAACCGCATGAATTAACTCTACATACTTCCCGGGTAAATCTTTTTTATATTATTTGTACTACTGCAGGGCAAAGGCTTCCCTTTCCTCTTTCCACTTTTCCCGGTCTACTGCGATTGTGGGCCGATCCTATAAGAAGAAGTATAGCTTATCCTGCCATCTCTTTCTGGGCCTACCACGTAGTTACATCGTGCTATTTATGGACACAGTGTGTGGTGGTTTTTGTGTATTGCTGCCTGTAGCAATTTGCTGCTCCGACATGCGACAGATGTGGCCAGCCTAGTTCCACTTTAATCCAGCAGCTGTGCGGCCAGCGTCCGCTATTTGTGTTTTGGAATGAACTTTTGAACTGAAAAGACCAGAACCATTATACGGCAATCCACGATTTTTTCAGAAAATACGGTATACGGCAGTCCTCTTTTTTCATTAGCGTAATGATTGAAACGAAACGTACACAGGTAATTTTATGAAAACAGCCGGGAAAATCCCGACTACAACAAACATGAAGTTGTAATTTAGTGGCATCTCTTTCGCCTTGGTTAATTTATGAAAAGGTTGCAAATGACACCACGGCCACGTACTTGTATATACTAACGTAACTGTTCCACCTACAGTGTTGCCAACTCGACTAAAGCAAATGTCGCCAGACAGAAAGTCAAAAGTCGCCAGATGTCGCTAGATACTTAAATATTAAATAATTGCTCATTTATTTAGTTTTTTTTTTTACGTATATAAGTAGTTTTTATGACGCGTTACTGTTATCAACAAACAAAAAATTGGAATTACGTTTGGGACGACGACTGGCGCCCCTGGCGCGGGCGCCAGCTCTCTATAGTTTTGATTTGATCAATATACAACCTGACACTGACCTGCAAATTGCAAAAAATGCAAGAAAATTTTAATTTCGCGGGTTACCATTGCGGATCCACCTTAAGTAGCGCGCTTGCGAAGTCAGTTTTAATAAAATCGTATTAAATTATACTTTATAAATGATAGCCAAATTAGAAAAGTCGCTAGAAATGTCGCTAAATCAAAATAAAAGGTCGCTTTTCACGTCAAAATGTCGCTTAATCTGGCGACAAAGTCGCTAAATTGGCAACACTGTTCACCTACGAGTACCACCTACATATTAGTACCGTACCTAATCTGTGCCTAGGAGTGCGACAAAATGAGAAGCAAGGACAAGACAAGTATGCACTAGATGAATCCTGAGGTAATAGAAACGATAACAACCTTTATGGAGAAGAAACAAATGAGGAATAGACATTTTTTTTTGAACACGGCAATTTAGTATTTTTTCCCATAAAATACGGCAAACGGCAAACCAGACTGTGACATACGGCAACTCAGATTTTTACGATAGCAACACTGAACGCAAACTTCAACTGAAGGAAGTCAAAACACGGCATGTGATATTGTAAGCAAGTGTTCAATGTTATTCAAAGTTTAATTAGAAAGGATGGCAGAAAAACCACATCTACCTTCTCTAGAAGATACATTTATGAAGATGTTCAAATATTATAAATCAAAAACACCAAAGCCGTCCTTAGAAGACATAATAACGGTAGAAAAATGCTCCACTGAGGTTTGATTATTTTCGCACTTTTCTTTTATTCCTCATTATAATTTTCTAGTAATTAATGTGTATAAATTTATAGGTCACCAATATTACTCTAGATGCTGTCATTGAAGATACAAGAACAGGACTATTGGGGTTGAAGAGTTTAAAAGAATGGGAAATATTTACTTTGAAGAGGCACCCGGGTTTACTTTTTATCAGAAATCCTTTCACGGCTTTAGGGCAAAGATATTGGGTTAGAAGATGTCTAGAAGAATACCCAAGGAAGCCAAATAAGTTGAATATAGATATAGAAATTAATTTACAAGACTGGTGGGAAGAATGCTTTAGAAATGGACAATGTCAAAAGCTGCTTCAAAAGAAACTTCGGTGGACAACATTAGGATATCATCACAACTGGGATACAAAAGTAAAATGTTAATATTATTTTTTAGTATACTAAAAATACCATACCAGATTATAAGTAAACTGGTATATTGGTGACATCTATCAAAAGGTGCAGGGTCCGCATGGTTGATTACGGCCCACTCTCTCTCACAGAGAGGAGGCCTGTGTCCCAGCAGTGGGAACATTATATAGGCTGATTATGTTGTGTACTTAAAATCCTGTTTAAAATCTATTGCTGTCCTAGAAAAACTGATATTTGCCTGGTCTTTTCCCAACTACGTTGGGGTCGATTTCCAGTCTGACCGGATGCAGCCAAATACCAGTATTTTACATGGAGTAACTGCCTATCTGAGCTCCACAACCCAGTTACTGGGTAATAAGATACCCCTTGGTAAGACTAATAGTAAGACTGGTTGAAAAAAAACAACATTGAAAAACTCATTTACCACATCTGACTTATAAATTTCTGATAATATAAATTCCTTAAAATGCAATATTAATATTTCAGGTTTACACAGAACAGAACAGGTCTCCGTTTCCTGAGGACTTGGCAGAGCTATCAGATGTGCTGGCACAGTACCTGGGCTACTCCAACTTCAGGGCTGAAGCAGCCATTGTGAACTATTACCACATGAGCTCCACATTGTCTGCTCATACTGACCATTCAGAGGTCAATTTGGAAGCACCTTTATTTTCATTCAGGTACCATAGCAGATTATTAACTTTTTAACTGCCCGACTACATATCAGACGTCGTGAACCCCGCGCCCAAAAAAAAAAACTAAAAAAATACCTCATAGAATACAGCGTTATTACCTAAATAAAAAAGCAGATTAAACGAGCTGTGGTATTTTGTCGTAAATATACGACCCTGGCGAAATGGACCCGAAAATATTTTTAATCCGATATAAGCGGTTTAAAGGTTAATGTGAAAATGGCTGATGAATCTTGTGTACAGAAAATCATGGGTCACATGATTTAAAGTAGGCCCATGTGGGCGAGGTTTTAATAGCACACTGGATTTTCAATACAATGCTTAGTGCCGAGAGTTGAAAATCCAACAGTTTTTTTTTTTGACGTGCCGGGATGCACTCTGTTGGATTTTTAATGCTCTGCTCAACACCGAGAGTTGAAAATCCACTGCACGATAAAATCCCACCGCAATATTTAAACATCCGTGCAAACATGGGCTAATGGTGTAATCCATACTAATATTATAAATTCGAAAATAACTCTGTCTGTCTGTATGTATGTTACCTTTTCACGCCTAAACCACTGAACGGATTTCGATAAAATTTGGCAGAGAGATAGATTGCATCCCGGGGAAGGACATAGGATAGTTTTTATCGACATACCTCACGGGCGAAGCCGCGGGCGGAAGCTAGTGTTTTATAAAGATGGCTCTTATAGTGTAATAAATAACAGCCTATTAAATCATAAATGTATGATTCAAAAGGCATTTTAGTCAAAAAGGAAGTTTGTTTAGCTTCAATACACGCAATATTCAGAATTTTCCTTCTTACAATAAATAACCATAACAATCTGTTTTTCAGTTTTGGCCAGTCTGCAATATTCTTACTTGGAGGCAAAGATAAGTCAATAGAACCATCAGCAATACTGATAAACAGTGGAGACATAGTAGTTATGTCAAAGGAGGCCAGATTATGTTATCATGCTGTACCTAAAATTATACTAGCCTCAGACTCCCCTTGGGATGAAGTAGATACTACAAATGCATCAAGTAAAAACTCTAGCTTTAAGTATATATCACAATCAGAAGATATCATATCACTTATGAATGAAAATGAAGACAATAAGAAATGGCAAAGATATAGAAATTATATCCAAGAGTCAAGAATCAATATGAATGTAAGACAAGTACTAAATGAAAAACAAACTAGTATATCACTGTAATATTTATGAAACATGTAAATTAATATATACAATTTTTACTATTTGGTTGTAGTATGATTTGTAAAGACAGAGGTTCAACCAAACCGCATTGGGCATGGTGGATTACAGTCCTCCCAAACATAGACGAGGCCTGTATCCCAGCATGTATGTTATTATGTTATAAATAGACGAGGCCTGTATCCCAGCATGTATGTTATTATGTTATAAATAGACGAGGCCTGTATCCCAGCATGTATGTTATTATGTTATAAAGAGGTTGGTAGTTCTTTAGGTTTTCACAGCAATATCATTAATTATTCTTGCATTGTTGTATGGCAGCTCTTGAGGTCTTGGTTGATCTGTCACTACTGGAACAAAATGGTCGATGTTACTGTCATAGCAATAAAATAGGGTAATAGTCCTCCAGACAGGGGAACTCCAAAGGAGTTTGATTGATTGTAAAATGTCGATGTCCGATAGCGTCTTTTTACGAAGTTTAGATGCCGCAACCGAATTGCACGATGATTCACAGCATACCTATCTCATTGCTGTGAGTTTTACTAACAAAAATAAAAGATTTGGCGCTGTATCAGTTTGGCTCTGTTTTTCTAGTGAATAGTGCATCGACACCCTCGTTGTGGATCGTGTCGTGTCGCACGGGTCGATTTATTCGGTTAACCTACGTTTGCCGCGGTTAGTTTGTAGATGGTTGACCATCTTTACAGACCGAGACCCCTTCGGCGTTGGCCCCGGCTGTCATTCGTGGATCTTTGACAGTCGTCAGAAGACTGATAGTCTTGACTAGGTAACAGTCTTACCAAGGGGTATCTAATTACCTAGTAAATAGGTTGTGGAGGTCAGATGGGCAGTTCGCTCCATGTAAATACTGGTAGATATTTAGCTGCATCCGGTTAGACTGGAAACCGACCCCAAAAAATAGTTGGGAAAAGGCGAGGCAGATGATGAGTGCATCGATATCTACTACATAAGGTGGTCTACGCGCTCTCGCTCTGGACCACCAGAGATAACCATGGCTCGCATGGAGAGTTAACATAAACCTAGGAACATAGAAAGAAATAGGTAGGTAGTAATCGATATTAGGTTAGTCTAACCTTTAAGATCTGGTGCGCGAATGATATCCTCGTTGCTTTTGTGTAGATCGCAAAGCCCCCAGAAGCATTTGATATAACTCTCTGCATAGCATTCATATTCGTCCTTTGCTTGAAACAGGCCGAGGCGCCGCGCAGCCGGCTTGATGCAACCATCGCACTTCAAACGCTGCTTCACCAACATGGTTGAAAGGTGGTAAAAAATTAAATCAAAAATAAGTACTTCCTAATTTTATAGACCCATTTGTCCGAATGTCAGCTATTTTTATCAGAACCTATGATGCATAGAGATGTCATCAAACATGTCAACATTTGGCATGACTACGAAAATATGAAAAAGTCGTAAAAACCTACTAAGAAGGTTCGAATGTCCTGAGAGTAAGTACTTAGATCTATAAATAGAAACTCATGAACTTAGATCTTAGGTATATTTTTGGCTAACATTGCTTATTCTCCACTAGCGACCTACTCTTGCTTCGCACGGTTTTCACGACTTGATAAAACATCAAAATTTCGTTACTTACCTATAACTTACATAACTATGTAAGTTATAACGAAAAGTTAATTATTATGTTTATTATTAGGATAGGTATTACCTGTACACATAAACCTGCCGGAATATATCTTCTAAATTGTAGTGAAAACCACATCAAACTCCGTTGCCTAGTTTAGAAAAACAACTAAGTAGGTACTTAAGTAAAACCCGACTACTGAAAAGGATGAAACAAGAAAGTACCTTCCCTTGGTATCGAATGCTGCCATAGCTTATAAGAAGGTACAGTGGCATTCGAAAACGGCAAGGTAGGTACCTACTTTCTTTTTTCATCCTTTTCAGTAGTCTGGTTTTAGTTTTTAAACTTATTTTTTAAATCATTGGTATAAGTAGATTTGATGTAGAAGAGCTTTTTCAGAGCTGATAAGCAAGATCTACATGAGAATTTCGTATTTTGTACGGGCACACTATTGACTCGCTACTCGAGTAAGCTCCAATATTCTGATCAGTTCTTTGTATCGGGTGTAGGTATTCATTCGTCGCTGCGATCGGCAGTTAGCTGCTCCATACGATATCGAATCCAGCCCTTTCAATCCGAAGCGAATGGCTGACGACAAAGCGGCACGGCTCTGCCATTTGCTCAATGGAAATGCCATTTGGCGTTTCACTTCAAAAAGATGATTATTCTCAAGATACTTTCAACGTCTGTTCGATTATTCTGTAGCAAACTTATCTAAATGCATAACACGAAGTGCAGCTGTTTTAACAAATAATAATAAGCAGATAAAGCTAGATATTACGTTGTTAAAAGATGTCGATAACATTTTTTAAGGCACAATCAGGCTTGACATTCGATTCCACATTGCCTGCCCATTACTCCAATCCTGAATTATGCAGCAAGACAAAGCAAACCGGGTGTCCCACCCTCTAGCGAAGCGATTAAGTAGGTAGGTACTGTTCACTACAATACGCAAATTGAGTTTGGTAGGTACAGTGTCGTAAACAAGCGGCGCAATTTGCGTGCGTGTCGACAAGACTCCCTCGTCAAGCGATTAGACTTGAACAAGTATACTGTCATACGCAACCGAGTTCTCAATCCACCATCGACGGTTTAATGGAGCCTGGGTGATGCTTGTATGGCTAGATATGTACCTACGTACTGTGTAAGTACTTAAACGTAATTAAACAAGAAGGCGATAGCACACATAGGTGTGTTCGGGATGTAATTACAATGGGTATCTACGCTTATTGACGTTCAGTCTGGATGGTGTGATTGCTGTAATATGATTTACTGGGAGAATTGATTTTCAATCAATCCAATCCAGCGAAGTACGTACTTACATAAGCCTATGCAAATAACTTAACACAACTACCTACCACAATCATATAACACACACTTAGGTATCTAGGTAGGTACCTACCTAGCCGTAGGTATGGGAAAAGGTCATGCGTACAAAGACCACTGTGTGAGGTGCCTTGTTAAATAAATCCTTGAATTAGCCTTGTAATGGAATGCAAGGAAATCGGCAACTCAGGCCCGGCTATAATCATTGACACATCACCTTTGTATGTAAAATGAGCTCGGTGACATTTGGCGGGCCCGGCAAAAAGCGCGAGCTGGCGTCTTCTCTTTTATTGACATTAAATGGCCGATATAAATTCAGTTGGCGGATTACAAAATTTATTGGCTTCAAAATTAAAGGAGACCGATTTCAATGGCGATGGCTGACAGCGTTCGTTTATGGGTGAACGAAGTGAATGAAAAAAGAAGCTTTTGCTAAATCCCTCATTGAAAAACTTATCGTTTTAATGGAGAGTTTTTGTGGACTAGGCCCTCTTGTGTAGCTGCGGAGTAGCGCTTTGCCTACTGATTAACTTTTATTGTGATGTGGAAGGCTTTGTAATGAATGACTGTATATAGAGATAGGCACTCTAAGAAATAAAGGCTTTATATTGTAGTCGTTGGCAGTGTCCATCCATGAGCTAGGCTTGTTTTTGTGCGAGGTGTGGAGTTGGAGGCAGTACACACTCATTTATCACGCTTTATCTACATTTCTTTGGCCATTACGTAGCATAGGCTCGGATAACTATTTAAATGGTTACCCAATATAATTTTATGGACAAAAGTGTGAACTTTCAGACAATGAGAAGGTCCTATAATATTAAATACTTCGAATTTGAGTGCGTCGTTATTATCAGAACTTAACATAACCGCTTTCAGTGCTTACCTAATAATATGATAACTTTATAATGCCGCTTTACTAACACATAGGTAGGTACCCAGATAGGTATATAATTTTTAGAGCCATAGTCACTTTAAATCACTGAGGAGGAGTTACATTTAAAAATAAATATAAATTTAATATACTTATCATATTTATATCCACCAGATTGATGTGGTGATGTGTGTGGTCTAGGGCGTAAACGGGATACATCAACAAAACCGATCAATTTCCGACTTTACGGCTTTGGAATAGCCAATGACGTTAAATTAATGAGGATTTAATACCGTTGTCACTTCCATTGACTTGCATGAAGGTGATTTTTTTGTCACAGGGCTATAAAAATAAAAGTGCGGGTCTTAATACGGCGTAGGGTGGTGAGAGCCATGTCATTAATGGTCAGATTAAAGAGCATTGTGTGATGGCAGCCGGGGACAAATATGGGTAGGTATGTCTGAAAAACCCCGACATTGATTCTGTCGGCCCATCCTTTCGATACTTACGGTCTACATAATTAATTCGACCTTTTCTACTGCGAAGGGTTTCCTTATTATCCGAATAGGTTCGTAGCCCTGTCTCTTATGTAGGCATGTTATGTTTAGTTCTTTTGGAACGTTTCGTATCAAGGGGCTTAGCCGATTGAGGTATCGAAATCCCCATTATGCCAATGGCAAATTAACATCGGATAACGATTTGATAAAACAGAACGGAAGTTGAACGGAAATTGTAGTCATTTTCCATATCAGTAGACCGGATAGTATCTAAGGAATTTATTGAAATCAAAATACCTTTCATTAAAACTACCTACATAGGTACCTTGGTCCTTGACCTAGTATTACTATACAACATATACCTAACAAAATCAAAAGTCATTTATTCAAACTAGGCTGAGAATCAGCACTTTTCGAACGTCAAAATTACAAAAGACAGTCCCCAAAACGCCCGCCCTTCACCACTTCCTAGTGCTGTCGCTGGGGAGAAGAAGTGCAGCAGAACAGAATTGTGCGGTCATATTTAAGGGTTTGGTACAGACCATCATACTGAACACCTTTCTCCATGGGACCATACATCGTAATAGCGAAAAAATAATCAGTCGTTCCATACATTTGGGTCGAGTAGGTATTGCAGTTTTGTATGGGACAGTTGATTATTTTAATACCTTTCTGATACATGTTGTATGCGCTGCATAAGCTTTAACTATACTTACATAGTCTCGGGGATTGCGTAGTTAGTGTGCAGCATACATAATTTATAGCAACAGAACAATAACAACTGAAATACAATAAATAATAACTTGGTAGTATTTGCTAAGTGTGGACGGCTATAGGCTATGGATGTAGTATCGCGCTGTTTCGTGCGCTGCACAATAACGAGTTAATTAAGAAAGTTTGGCCTGCCCGCACTCCGCGGTCTCTCAACCAATCAATTCTCCACTATTGCGCTCAAACATTATTACGTTTAATTACATTTAACATGTTGGTACCTACATTCTCTATTTTTGTGTACATTGTGTTGTTTTCAGTGCATTTGTGTTCATGATTCGAGCTGGATGGACAAACATTAGTCACAAAGATGGCAGACCTGCAATATTCTGTAAAAGTCTATTCTGTAAGGATTTCACTGTAAAAAGTATGGTGAGCTTGAAATGAACTGTCAATAGTGTCAATTCCTAGCATCAGCAGTGCTATTCTGTAGAAATCTCACCGTGAACACTTAGCTGAAGTGAGCTTAGTGTCAATCCCTAGCATAGGTATATGGTGGAATGACAACTCAGTCCAAGCTCACTTCACTTCACCTTTTGCACGGTGAGTTTTTTACTAAGTGAAATTTTACAGAGAACGGTTGCTGAAATGATATGGAAAGCCCATGTTTTAAAAAAACAGCACATGTGATGTAGGTACCTATCTACTAATCTATTTCCAAAGTTTCTGAAATGTCTAAATAACTATATGAGGCTCTATAATTATTGAAACACTATACCTACTTACTTACCTATCAATCTCAACCATGACCACCGTCAAAATATTATACAGTATAGTGGGCGTCACATGAATTTAATCAGCTGTGCCGAAGCGTGGTTACAAGCCCATATTAATTGCAAAATTACCAGACACTGGATGGCACACAATGGTGCAATAATGGGACAGGCTTGTTTGCAAGCCAGCCACAAAGTACAAAGCGCGTTTGTAAACAGCCTTATTGGTCTCGAAGCAATATTAATGTATCTACGTGAACAGAGTATGCAGGTAGCTCAAAGTGCTGGCAGAGCTGCTATTGCACGCCTCGTATTGAGATCGATTACCCATCCTTACACTGAAGGTGCATGAATATTTCAGGGTCTAATGAATGCAATTAAGGTTTGCACGTTCTGAGCTTTGATTGGGGGGTGGTAAGGTGGTAAAATATACCTACATATAAGAAGGCAGGTAGAAAATGAAATTATTCGGAAAAGAACCGGAGTTACCGACATAGCTTGCAGAGTAAATAAACTGAAGTGACAGTGGACTGGCCATATTTGTCGAAGGACCGGTAGAGCAGACGAGTCCTGGAGTGGAGACTGCGTATCGGCAAGCGTAGTGTGGGACGCCCCCAGCTACATGGATGGACGACCTTTAGGAGGTGGCAGAGATAGAGTGGCGCAGCCTGGGAGAGGCCTGTGTCCAGCAGTGGACTGCGATAAGCAGAGTTGATTAATTGATTGATTGAGGTATGGTAGACAAAAATAAAAGTAAAATCTATACAAAGATACGATACCTCGCGACATATAGAGAGTAGAATCATACCGCGATTTTATTTTCCAAGTCAAATAATTAAATGAGGCAGCCCAGTTAATTTCCTGAAATAAGATGTCACTCAGGCTGGCTGGACAAATCTTCAAAATAACTCGCATTTAACTAGGTCAATAGGGCATTTTATGTGACGGCTAAACACCCTTATATCAGAATTTGTGACGCAACAGAATCTTAGATAATCGATCGAAAACGTGTCCAGCCATCTTGATAAACCACTTTTCGCTGGTCTCTCAATCTCGGTAACGGAAGTGATTTTGACGACATTTTGTTTATCAACGGGCGTCACATAAATTTGTGACAGGCATCGAGCTAAAAGTTTTGTGATACGTACAGCGGTTTAGTGGAAAAATGCAAAAATCTGTGTCCAGCCATCTTGATTTTACGTATAAAACTTTTGGCTGGCACTTCCGAATTTCAATAACGGGAGCGTTTTCGAATATCGTTCCTTTACTAACATTTAGTGACGCAATTTGTGACAGTAATAACGTTTGATTTATGGCGTCACATGTAAGGGTTTACGAGAAATCAATAAAAACTTAATGTCCAGCCAACCTGAGCTCAAGCTGGCTGGACACATGTATCTCCGCTGCGTGATGATCTACGGCCTTCGAAATATGTTCAAACTTTTGTGACGGGGACGATAATGATTTACTGAATTTGTGACGGAGAAACTTTGAGTAGTTTCAAAGATATTGATCATTTAAATCTTCCCATACAAACACTGCAGTAGGGTTACCAATAATGTAGGTTTTATGTAGGACTAAGTATGTTTTAAGGTGTTTTCTTTAATGGATGAAAATCCGTGTTTCGGTGATATTAATACGAACAACTGTAGGTGTTTAAGGAGGAAGCGCTAAAGTAGCCCGCGAAATTCAAATTTTCTTACGTTTTTTGCAATTTGCTGGTCAGTATTAAGTGGTACGTTGATTCAAATATGATTCGCGGTCGTAACAAATATGTATTTACAGAATTATAATCATTACAATCAGTAATACAACTTGTTAACTTAGTATAATCCCTAAATGTGAAGATTTAATGAAATTATCATTATTTCATGTCATTCTTGGGGATTACTTGGTCTTAGAGAGTTGTGTTGATGAATTATAGATTATAATTCTGTAAATACATTTTGTTACGGCCGCGAATGATATTTTAATCATCGTACAACTTAATACTGACCAGCAAATTGCAAAAAACGTAAGAAAATTTGAATTTCGCGGGCTACTTTAGCGCTTCTCCTTAAATCGATAGAAGACAAAAGTGTAGAAGTGAGGAAGGGGGGGAGGGGTAATTTTTTGATGTTATTGCTTATTTACATGCAGATACCTACTCTTTTTAGTAGGTAGGTATTGGTGTTTTTCATGGTAAGTACATAGGTAGATATTGTGCCAGGATAACTAATGCTCGAAGGTATTTAAATGAAAAAATAATGTTTGCTGTAAATAAAATCACATTTATTGATTTGTACATTTTATTGAGCGTTTCAAATGACGAAAATGACGACAATCAACTCCATTTGCGCTTCAGTAACCCCCGCCTTGTACCACAACGTTGTTTTTACCGCCGCCCTAAGTGTTTGAAGCGCAAACGAGGTCGGTGGTCGTCATTTTAATCAAATATATAAGCGGTGACAGCGAGCACGGTGCGGTCCGCACAATTTTATTTTTAGTAATTTTGTCTATGGGAGTATCGCTGTCATTCTATTTTCTTTAGTAGAGTAATTGGCTGTGGTATTTTTATGCCAAAAAACCAATAAGAATCCACGATTCTAATAAGTTATCTGTAGTTAAAATTAAATAAATGGCCGCATCGATGTATCGTTCATAAACATCGATGTTGAAACTGGTAACATCGATGAAACATTGTTCTGAAGAACGATGTTTTCTCAGCGACATCTATGAAAATCATAATATCATACAAAGCAGGCGCGGCTACTACCGGACGATTAGTCGATAAAAAAAAATCCTTTATTTATGTAAAAATTATGGTCACCTCACAATATTAATGGATGTTTGTATGGGAAAACTTAAATGATCAATATCTTTGAAACTACTCAAAGTTTCTCCGTCACAAATTCAGTAAATCATTATCGTCCCCGTCACAAAAATTTGAACATATTTCGAAGGCCGTAGACCATCACGCAGCGGAGATACATGTGTCCAGCCAGCTTGAGCTCAGGTTGGCTGGACATTAAGTTTTTATTGATTTCTCGTAAACCCTTACATGTGACGCCATAAATCAAACGTTATTACTGTCACAAATTGCGTCACTAAATGTTAGTAAAGGAACCATATTCGAAAACGCTCCCGTTATTGAGATTCGGAAGTGCCAGCCAAAAGTTTTATACGTAAAATCAAGATGGCTGGACACAGATTTTTGCATTTTTCTACTAAACCGCTGTACGTATCACAAAACTTTTAGCTCGATGCCTGTCACAAATTTATGTGACGCCCGTTGATAAGCAAAATGTCGTCAAAATCACTTCCGTTACCGAGATTGAGACACCAGCGAAAAGTGGTTTTTCAAGATGGCTGGACACGTTTTCGATCGATTATCTAAGATTCTGTTGCGTCACAAATTCTGAAATAAGGGTGTTTAGCCGTCACATAAAATGCCCTATTAACCTAGTTAAATGCGAGTTATTTTGAAGATTTGTCCAGCCAGCCTGAGTGACATGAAATAAGTCAAGTTCAATAAAATAATTCACTGTTACTATTAATCGCTTTCAATCCAAAATGTTTCCGCAGATTCAGAACAAGTTGGGACGTTAGATGAATGAACCCATCCTCACAGTTCGTCCATTTCCCAACTCCCCGCAGACTGTAGAGCTCAGTTGAAAGACGTCGACTGTCCTAATTAGAGCGCGATTTCATAAATCATTATAATGATGGTTATTTGAATTCCGGACCTTGGGAGAGAATTAAGAACCCCGTAGATTATTCATAAATTATGAAGTAATAAAAAGCTGTTTTTTATATTGGATACCTACGTATCTTACCTACCAAAAGTACAGAGGAAAATGTACTGTTATTTATATTATTTTCTTTATTAGGATCTCTGTGGAAGTCAGTAGGAAATTACATAGTAGGTAACATACAATCAACAATATATTTTAGGGATGTGACGGTATACATAAAAAATCGATTCTTTTGCTCAGTAATAAAATCGATTAAAAAATAATCGATGTTTTTAATAAAAATGATCGATTTAAAAAAAAAAACGATTTTTTCCTTATTTTTTGATAGATTTAATTAAATACCTGAAATATCGAAAATCACTCTTTCACAGCATTCATAGCTCAGTTTTATTAATCTAATAATCAATAAGTTAGACATTAATTTATATTTCACATAAAGATTTTTTTTCAATTCTATTTTCGAGGAAGAGAAAAATCTTAAGGTGAATGTAGTGTAGTGGAAGCCCGCGAATCAAAAGATAACAAATCTAACTTTAGAGACATGGTATTGATGATTTTTATGGTTATAATAGTTAGTGGTTTGCTTCGCGGCACTTTGCGGCTTCGCGCTCCTGACTAAAAAGCTGTGTTGCGGCTGTTCTAGGTGAAAAAAATCGAAAAAAAAATCGAAAGTGAATGAAAAATCGATTTTTTATTACTTAATCGATATTTTGTAATATATAAATCGATTATAAAAATCGATTTTTAATCGATTTTTTTTTCACATCCCTAATATATTTACGAGCTATAATAATGTTGTTTGTCGGATTATTTTCCTGTCTGCTAGCAGAATATCACGAAGCTTTGTTAGGTATTTTGTCAGATACTGAGATTGGAGTAAATAGAAGTACAGGCATACCGCATTAGGTAGGTATTTTCTTTTTCACTTTATTGAAAAGAATCCACTTAGCTCTTTATTTGGCAGCCAGCCAACTCCTCAGAGTGGGTAGGTATAAGCCGAATAGTACTAAAACCCCATGAAGTAAAACTAGCTATTTTAAAATGTCCTTTTAAAACACAAAATAGGTTCTGTGTTTGAAAAGGGTTTTTTTTTAATAGTTGTTGTTTTTATTGTAATATTGATGTACTCCTACGTCTTGAAAGATAGGACTTTCAGGAAGAAAGATTACAACAAAATTACAATAAATACACCACTTCTTCTTCAGCGTATCGATTGTAAAAAGTTCAAACATGTTTGACCCAAAATTATGTGCGATCTCCGCTCACTGACACAGTCATAAGATCATCCAGTACATAGGTGACATGACATGCGGCACAGGATGTAAGGTGGGCTACATTGAAAAAAAAAAAATTCATACTGCAACACATTAAACTTACTGACTTTATACGGTGAGAAGAAATGTTTGTAAAACAGTAACTTTTAATCATTGAACATAATATTTACTGAAAAAAAAATGGTTTGAACGATATCACCAAATTAATTTAAAAGTTAATTTTGTGACCTTTTAGCTGCTTAAACCGATAAAGTTTATTGTCATGACGGTAACATTTTGCCTCAAGCTTTAACTGTTTTCAGATCAGTAAAAAGTACTGTTTTGAACGTTAGGCTCATATGGAACTGTTCATTTAATTAATTAATTTATTTATTTATGTACACACAGTAAAATACATAGGGATATGACATAATTATAATTTGAGTACTAAGGTACTGCTTATTTCTTAAGAAATTTCTTCCAGCAGACCTGCGAAAGGAGATGTAAAAAAGAAATGTAGACAATAGTGTGTGAGAATAAGAAGAGAACAATATGAATGTGTGAAGTCTAAAACTAAAATATTAAATAACACTACACATATAATGCAAAAATAAACATAATTATACTTAAATAAATACATAATGCTAAAATATATAAACTTATATATATATATTAATTATACTCACAGTATAGAGGAAAGGTAATGCTCTTTTAATCGACATTTGAATAGAGAAATAGTTTTAAAATCACGAATGCTAAGAATAGTAGCTTGTTTTATGAGGATGAGCTTTAAGGAGGGATCTAAGGTGTGATCTACACGGTGCGTCGCTAGGGCGAGCGTAAGAAAAATGCTCATGCAGGTAGGAAGGATAAGACGGGTTGTGTAAGATGTTGAAGAGGAGACATAATATCCGAGTATTCCTGCGAAGGCGGATTGGGAGCCACTTGAGTTGCTTGCGAAGGTGAGAAACATGGTCATACTTTCGAAGACCGAAAACAAAGCGAATGCACAGGTTTTGCAAACGCTCAAGCTTGTTTAATAGCTCCTCCGTAGCATCCAGGTAGCAGGCGTCGGCGTAATCTATAATCGGCTGAATAAGTGTTTGTGCCAAAGAAATTTTAGTCTTCAAGGGCAGAAGACTTTGAAGGCATTTCAGCGAATGAAAGGAGAAATGTAGGCACCTTTCGGCTGACCTCGTTGACCTGAGCACGCCACGAAAGGTTGGAGTCAATAACTACACCCAGATCTTTAGCGGTTTCAGTATAGTCAATGCGAACGCCATCGAGATATAAAAGCATCAGAGATTTAACATCAACCGCATTGCGAACGAATCTGCTGCCTATGATCAGGGCCTGGGATTTAGTTGGGTTAATTTGCAAACCAAATGACTTAGCCCAAACACTGATGCAAGCCAGGTCATGATTCATTCCAGCAATTGCAGAACCGGCGTTAGCTACAGTAAAATGCCGATAAAGCTGCAAGTCATCTGCGTAGAGATGAAAACTAGAGGAGATTACTCTGGTAACAAAGTTAATAAAAATATAAAAAAGAAGAAGAACTGAGGAACACCCTCAGTTAATTTTTATTTACAGCTTATTTCTTTTAGTGTATTGTCTGTGGGCAGATGCCGCATACGCACTTGAGATCAAGGCCAATTCCCGTAATTAAAAACGTTCAAAATCTAGTCGCAATCTCATTTCAGCGACAATGCCAAAAACTTAAAAAAAAATTAGGAATTTTAGAGGTGTTTTTGACAGATTGAGATTGAGATCAGACTGTGAACGTTCTTAAAATTACGAGAATTGCCCCTCAGAGCCGTCCATGAACGCCCATCTGAGGAGATTGTCTATTCTCCGACCGACTGGGCTCGCAGTCTATTTAGAGAATTCCAAGTCAGCCACGGCAGTGCGTGCCCAGATGAATGACTCTCAGATGGTTCAATATAATTGTTAGGGGACAAAGCCAAGGTAAATTGGTATTAGTAGGGTCAACGTTCGAGAAGAGGTTCGCAAGCTAGGTTGGTTATGGCGATGTTTTCCCGCGCCCGCCGTACACCACTAGCGGGTACACCACTCAAACCGTACGAATTTTAATTGGAACCAATGTTTGAGTGATCCACGTTGCAGGTAAAAATATGTAGGAACTCATAGATTTTTTGGCGGAATTCTAGATCGGTTACGACTAAGAGTGATTCATTTTTGGGATATTTCAATGTTGGAAGACTTGCCTTATGGAGTGCAGCATTAGCGATGGTAGGAGAGAATACTCTTTATTATGTACACTACCTATACAAATTTAAAATTATAGATATTATAGAAATTTTACATAGGGTGACACAATGGGCGTTCTTATCGCTAAAAGTGATCTTGACAAATTTTGGATGGATTTAAAGTGGGAAGACGGTGACGATAGTTCAAATTAAATGTTGCCCTGAGTTTTGTTTTTGGCTCGTCTTGGCGGGGGCACTACCTGTGCCACCAGATAAAGCAAATGATAATAACAAATACCAGTTTGACAAGATACCATCATCGTGCAACTTATCACCAGTTGCAAGTGAACATTTCCTTCTCTCTTTTAAAGTAACAAATTCTTGATCTTCCGTAGAGGATTTATCTTCTATTTCTTCCTTCCATTTCTTTTCAGACACAATAAGTTAACTTTTGTTACATCTCATGGTGTATTACTTATTGTTGTTAGGTATATAATTATATTCTAGCTCACAGTTAAGAAAGTTACCGAAGCGGGGTGGGAGTTAAGATGTGGGAATAGGTATCTACAATTTATAGAATATTGGAATAGTGATGAGAAAAAGAGAAAAGACGACTAGAAGAAAAAAACTGCAATAACTGTCACCAAAGAAATAAAGATTCAACTATATTTTCAAGTGTATTAGTAACGTAAAGCATTTATTGTATGTATAGATAACTAACTATTTACACTAGATACTAAAATAAATGACTAACTTACTTTACAAATAGATACAAAAACAAAGGACACTTAGGCGTCGAAATACTCGTCCGCATCGCTGTCATCCGGAAACGATTCCAGAAAACTGGCAGCATTGCCACGTTGAATGGCAAAGAGTTAAAGAATTGTAAGATGATTTCTCTATTTACCTACCACAACACTATCTTTCAAGAAAATTTACACAACCTCAATCGAAACCCTCTGTTTAAACATTCCCACCTCAAAGTTCTCAAGGTGTTTGGTTTGTTCTGTAACAGTTCGTATATGAATATGGAGAGCCTTGCGTGGTTGTCTACAGCCCTTAATATGCATGAACTACTAACTTATTAATTCACTATACAACTATGTAGGCACGCCAATCCGCTTACTGTCGGAGTGTCAGCAATGTCGTAGAACTGTGTCGAGACTGCTGACACTAGAGACAACGACAACGAATGTGCCGAATGTTTATTGAGTTTGTAGCTGTTAGAATAGCTCTAGAAAATAGTGTGTCGTGTTGAGATTATTGGGATTGAGGGTAGTTTTAGAAAGTATGTTAAAACATCTTGTTTAGGACATAAGTCTGCTACTGATGTTTAGGAGGTTGCTTCATTAGGAAGGATCGTCTGACTAGCCTTCCGTTCTTCCGACTAGTTTCCGGATGACAGCGATGCGGACGAGTAGTTCGACGCTAAAGTGACATCTCGTTTTTGTACTTATTTGTATATAGTTAGTTAGTTGGTCATTTAATTTA
The DNA here is from genome assembly GCA_963669345.1 of Gortyna flavago. NCBI lineage: Eukaryota > Metazoa > Arthropoda > Insecta > Lepidoptera > Noctuidae > Gortyna > Gortyna flavago. Next base: position 10,403,820 of record OY770138.1, read on the forward strand.
GTACCCAGTGTAAATAGTTAGTTGTGTTAAATATTGTAAAAGTTATGTAGGTAAAGTGGCCTCCAAAAGTTAGTTGACATTCTTCCACTTCAGCTGTGACACACCACATTATGATTTAAAATTCTAGTGATCCAACTGTTCCAACTCATTTTTGAAGGCCACTGTAAATAAACGAATACAAGTGAGATAAAGAGGTTTTACACTGAAATATCTTAAGGCTTAATGGAACTCAACCTTATCAAAACCATAAAGCACAGATTAAAATAATTTAAAAATATAAAGCAAAGAGATTTTCTGCCAACAGCAAATGCGACTCTTCATAACTAAAGTCTTGGTTACCGCAAATAGCAGTTATAAAGTAGCCGCGTCAAGTCAGGTGTTCCGCGCTCTCGCGTACCTCGGTACGATTCAACTATGATAATATTTTTCTAAGAAGTTAACAATTGCAGAAAGAGCTGTCAACGGCGGGTGCTGTCACGAAGTTTAAATGAAATCTCGGGGCTATGTCTGTGTAATTACAAACAAGTTGGCGTCGTAAGGCCGACGTCGACGCCGTCAACCGTGTAATGGACTTTTCAAGTATTCGTAACGTGAAAACTTTCACTTCAGCCGACTTAAACGCCTCCGACAATGTGCTTAACGATGTTTTTAACTACTTCACTCCATTCCTCGACTATTCCAGGTTAAATTAATTATTTGGGTGTCATTCTATTCAGTTCGGAGTTTGATGATTCTTAGTGCAGCATAAAAGTATGTACTTATACATAGATTTCCCTCTTTTCTTTCATATAATATACCAGCCTATTATTGTCTCACTTCAGGGCAAGATCTATTCTCACACAGAGAAGACTAGAGCATTGATCACCACGCTTGCTCAAGGTAGATGATGCGATTTGATTTTTATGTCAGTGATGTCCAAGAAAAATTTTGAAATTACAACATTTATGAATTGAAAAAGTCACATTACTACTTGCCAAGATTTGAACCCCCTCATTCGTCATACAACTATGTGATACAGTAAAATAGAGAATGGAAGTCTGTCCTACAATATGCATTAACAGATTCTGGACACGTCTATTGCTTTTAACTAATTAACCTCCTTTTCGCAAACAGTAGCCACGACACCTAGATAATATGCAAAACACTTCTTTATCGACCCATAAAGTTGGACAAACCACTCATATATCTCCCGATTTACTATCGATACTAGAGTAAAACTTATCGAATCGATATAATATAGGACATTGGCTACTTAGTTGATAGCCGCTTGGGACACATTAGTATGCGTGAAGCAAGTATTTGTGCGGTTCCAGGCTGTTTGTGTTATCTTTGGCACCAAAACAGACCAAATGCACGTTTAGAGCCATTTAACTGTGATTTTATGTTAGCAAAACTGGTATTTTATATCGATAATGCAGTTACACGGCCTATTGATAATGCATTTTCGTTCATATAACTGCTTATTGGGATTGATAATTTTGCACTGAAAACTCGACTAATTGAACGATTAAAAAAATGTGCTATGAGTGTAATCAAATCAAACCTTCCGACGTTAAACAAACTAATGCTAATTCCATGCATATGTAGATACGAAAGGTAACTCAAACAGGCCTTCCATACCTAGATTCCGATTCTCTATCAGTAAAGCTACGAAGATTTTCAGATTGCCAAACGTGCAAATGATGATCGCGATTGCAGACACGTTTTGGAGAGTCGACGACATCGTGTTATCACAATTACCCCCAGCGAAGAGTCCCCGGCACGTCGACGGCGAATAAAACGCGCTGATTGCACAAAGCTCCTTCCTCTCCCCTCTCATTCGTTATCGTTGCAATTGTCCTCTTCTGTATACATTTCTTAATAACAGAACACAGAAAATGATCAAATGCAATTCCCAGCGCATTGTAGTTCCCCACAAAGGCTCTACGACAAACATTTCATAATGAAAACTCCCTAATTAGCCGTATAATACTTTATTTTAACGTAAACCGCGCGTTTTTATTCAAATCCCGCGGGAATTTTCTTTAGACGCGTTTCCTGTAGGTATTACATTTAGGCAGCCGACGCTGTTAAAATAAGTTATTATATTTTCCAAAAGGGTTTCTAATTAATATAGCTGTGTTTTAATTAGCAGCGAACAGTTTATGCATTGCCGGGGTTAATTAAAAGAAGTCATTATAGGCATTTGAAAATGTTGAGTAAATTTTTGGGGCTTCATGTGATATTGATTTGTTAATTACTTACGAGTACCTAGCCGGGTAAATGTTAACTAACATTTTGGTGATGTGGCGACTTTTTTTTTTAAGCGCAAAGAAAACTTGGATACCCTTTTACTCCAAGACAGTTACTACGTTGACTTACCCTCGGTAGATGACAATCTTAGGTTTCAAGAAAGGGCCATTGTCTTTTACTGAGAGACATTCCAAAATAACAGGATCTTATGCACAGCATCCGCACTTGGTGTAATCGAATTTTGTCAATAAAATTGAGCCTCACAACTGTTTATCCTATCGAAAATACCGGCGTGGGATATTGTAAGTAGATAGTTTTTATTATGTAAGAAAAACAGCTTGAAGGAGAATCTGTCCGAAGGAGTGTAAGTCCTGGCTAATATTAAAGGATGTTGACGAAAAAAAGGAGATTCGGAATGAGTTTAATTTCCTGGTCATATCCGGCGAGTTTGTTACAAAGGACCACAGTTTTACCAAAGTGACGTATTATGCGATGTGATGTACTATAAATCTAAAACTGGGTTAGGATTACTATTATTAGTTTATGTCCTAGTTTTGAGCAGGTAGCTCAATGAATCTTTTCGATTTTGGACTGATGCTGCTGGTGGATGATCCATCATCGTCCCGTCCTGAAAAACTTGAAAATCCTTTCCCTGAATTTTATGCCTATGCTCTTACATAATCAGCTTATAACGATCCCACTGCTGGGACACAGACCATAACTCTCTGAGGGAGTGGGCCGCAATCCACCACGCGGGCCCAGTACGAGTTGGTAGATGTTGCATGTCTTCGAATTTTTGGTTCTAGGACATGCCGGTTTCCCCAATTCCTTCTCCGTTTTGAGATCAGTGGTGATTGAATAATTTACACAAAGTAAAGCACCTGTCAAGGTTCGAACCTACAACCCGTTAGTCGCAGCCATTACCACTGGGCCACCATTGCTCTTAGACATCAAATCTTAATTTTCAACAAACAGTAAATTCATTACCTCATGGAAATCAAATGTAACCGCTCCAACGCACGTCGCGGGCGCACGGTCTCGTTGCCTGATTCAATACTGTCTTTCATTACGTCGACATCGCTCAATTATCTTGAAACACAACACGGGTAAAACGAAGAAGAATGTTTTATTTGTTGGAAGTTCTCGGCAGAATTTGTAGAGCATTTTGTTGTTTTAGAACAAAAGTACATAGGTACATATAGGTAAACACGATACCTATACATCAAATATCAGGGAGGAACGGAAATCTCTAGAGGATTGTAGAAGAGAGAGTTTTGTTGATTGCATTGAAGGAGAGAGAACCTCTTATTTAATTGAAGGTGAAGGGTCTTTACCTTCAATTAAATAAGAGGTTCTTACTAGCGCAAGAATGAAAAATAAGGTTGACTTTATAGAATTTAAGAAATGGTATCCTAGTCAATTTTGAAATAAGAACTTTTGTATTTTTTTAGTAAGAAAATATAAGGCTTTTTTATATTATTTATATATTGTAAAGGGTGTAAAAATACCTATCATATAACCGTTATCTAAGCATTTCGTACATCAACCTAAGTAACATTGAACAAAACTTATTGCTGGGAAGTTTGAAAAATCACTTTTCGCAGGGCGCAATCTAACGCACAAAAGTTTTGGGTGCCTGCGTACAGGAGTTGTGGTGGGGTACAGTATTTTAATTCACGAAGCGACGCGCGCTTTACTTGTTTACCGCAAGTAAAGCATGTGTCGCTTCGTGAGATAAAATACTATATTCAAAGAAGTAAATTTTAACTACCTATTTAAAACTTGTTTTTATGAAAAAAGTTGCTTTGACCTTTAATATCTCCGTAACGAGAAGATACAGTCCATTAAGAAGAATGATCATAATGACGGGAAGTACAAGTTTCGGCTTCGTAAAGCGTCTTTTACACCAGTTACCTACCTATTATTTTAAAGGCTAGAGGCACGAAATCTCCTAAAATCAGTTACACGAAGCTCGTCCATCGACATCCTTCGTGACTCCCAGATAAAATGCTTCACCAAATAAATTTATGATGATCGCAAGTTTGTGAATGGAATTGCAAATGTATGGGGGATGTTTCGGCACACGTCATCACGCGAACTAACGAAGTGGGGTGGCAGGAGTACGTGACGATAATTCAGTCTCGCGGGACCCCTTTGTGCAATCAGTGCGGTTTCTTTGGACCTCAAACATTTTATTCGGAAAACTATGTGTTTTCTAGACACTCTTTAAGTACCTATAGGGTGACGTTGAGTGTTTATTTGAATATTCAGGAGAAACAAAGAAAGGGGACCCCTTATTTATTCAAGAATACAGTAAACATGTTTACATAAAAGACATAAGGTTGAAAATCGATATTAAGATAAGTAAAACAAGTTTACTCAAGATCTTAATAAGGAAAACTGTACTCTTCAATGAGAGATGGACAATGTCTGAAATAAAACGACATACTCTTAGTACTAAATTGTTGCTAAGGCTGACTAGATCTTCGTTCGGCATCGCATTGGTCCCCGAGCTAATATTTCAGCGGTACTGTATTGTCCTGCCTCGGACTCCGTCACATTGCGACTTTCTGAGCCTTTTTCGAAATAATAAGCCGTGTAATTGGGATTTATGTCCCTTTTACGATGATTAAATGGCAAGCTCTCTCATTTAAGCTCCCACAGTAATGCATTGCCTCTGAAACCTTACTGATGAGATTTGCAATCAACAACAATTAATTCTACGCATGGCCGCTTAAGTGTTCGAAGTAAGCTAATTGGTTCATAAAAAACTTTATTATTGCTCGGTTACGAATAAGATGATGGTGTAGGTACGTAACCTCATTGTACTTGGAAAACGGCGATACAATTAAGTAAAGTTGTATTGCGCGATATTTCTTAGCGAGGACGTACTAAATAAGAGCCATCTCATTAACTAGCGTGGTGATTTAAGCAACAAGGTTAAGTGAGGTGAACGTACGTATAAATATCTTTCTTACGAAGGATTTTTGGGAGTAGCCACATAAACCTGGCCGAGAATATTTAATGTGCTCCCCGGCTAAGAGCTTCTACATACACGTCGTTATTTCAACCTTTGGAGAAAAAAAAATCTTATTAATCATGCCTTGAGCCTGGTCGTATGTTATTTTTTTGCATGTTTACCAAGAACATAGTAAGTGTTCGAAAAAATCTTTGACGTTTCAAAATGCTACGAAACATTATCCAAGAATTACTATTAGAATTAAGAATATTATTGGCCTGAAATATAATGAAATATTATGTTCTTTCAGACACATTACATTACGACATCATTCGTGTTAAGAAAGTTTCATACAGAAAAGTATGTATATGATACGAAACAAAATACATTATGTGAATACTCACCTATATCGTTAATATATCTTGTACCTATATCTAAATAAAACCCGTACCTACCTAAACTTTTATTTCGTTTATACACGTAAACCAAAGCAAGACTAACTCATGTAGCTACGTAAGAAAACCACGTCTTCAATCGCCTGAACCTCACCTTACAAGTTGACCGCACTAATCCTGCAATTTCACGGAGAAACGAAGAAACTTTCTGCGTCCGAGTCCGAAGTAGATAGTTAAGGTGGAAACAAAGACTGTAACATTACTTACAACACTTTTTCCAAATGAGGTAAGTGAATCAGTTCTACAAGTCTGCTCAGACGGGGTGGCCTCACTTCGTACCCGTCAATTAGACACATGGGAGATTTATATGGCTATCTATCTTGTTCCTTGTACAGCGAACCCGTACCCAGCCGGGCCAACGGAAATTGTTTTTCAAAGGATCGTTTTGAACAACGTTGCTTTAAAAATAGAACTTGGCAAGGTAGGTAAAGCAAAATAAATGGCGTGTTTTCACAAAACAAAGAACGACACTGGATGTTAATGTTATTGGTGATTTATGTCCGTGAGTGCACCTTGTGTTGACAGCACATAACTTTCCTTTACTAGTTCATCGATTTATGGAAAATGCCAAAAAAAAAATCGGAGGCGCTCGGATGTCTGACTTTGGGCTTTAATGAACAGAATGAGTAAGGAAAGCATAAAGTATCTGTAACGAAGTAATGCAATCAACTTGTTGACTCGCTATATGTTAAACAGTTTGCTTTTGCCCCTGTTTTTTATGAATACGGGCTGATTGTGGGCGGCAGTGTTTCAAAATAAACATTGTTCCTGTGCGAATCACGTTGTGAAAGAAAGGTATCATGATAACATGTAACCGGCTGCATCCATAGATGCGGCCGGTTACATGTTATTTGAACTATATATATCACATTACAAAGAGAAAAAATTTGTTTGTTACGCTATCATGCTAAAAAGGCTGAACGCATTTGGATTTTTGGCACATGGGTAGACCATGACCTGGAAATAGGGTTTTTTTATTGCCTTTAATCCCACGGGATTGAAACTTATGCGGGTGAAATTGCGGGGCACAGCCAGTCCATGATATTTAGCATAAAGCTTAGTCTCCGAATAACGGTTCATGATAAGGTGCCTAATACGACCTTGGGAAATAGAAAAACACATTTTAAAGTTACAAATCATTAGGTACCACCGTTCGGCAATGGCTGGGCGCCACAGGAGGCTTTAACAAGTCCTGAACATGATATTTTATTAAAATTCTTAAACAATTATAAAGCTGTTTAGTGAGCCGGTTAATTTTACTAACATAGTTGTTAAGAAATATTGTTACTAATGTATTGATTCTATTATTACTTGTTAATTAAATATCATCATCTTCATTTCTTTGCTTCTTCTTTTTGTTCTGTGCTTCACGAATCCAGCGAATTCCTGCGGCCTTCACCAGGTCGTCGGTCCACCTTTCAACGCTACGGCTTTCAGTACACGGTCTCCACTCTAGAACCTTTCGGCCCTTCGGCCATCTGTTCTGCGAGCAATGTGCCCTGCTCACTGCCACTTAAGTTTGGCAATTCTATGGGCTATGTCGGTTAACTTGGTTCTCTTACGGATCTCTTTATTTCTGATTCGATAATTAAATATAAATTAAAAATAATTTCAATCAAACTTGTAAGTTCAAAGTCTACCTGCTTTTTAACTACAACCTATTAACAGTTAATGAACAACAATTTTCCTCAGTTAAACTGCCATCTGCGCAATTAAGAAGCCCATTTAATTTATACTTACGATTATTATCGTTTAAAAGATAACACATTGCAAATTAATTGTACTTTTATCGCTGCTACTTTATACCAATACTTTCCCACATGGTTAATAATAAATTAACCGACCTGGGCGAGATTAAAACAGCTTATACAGATAGCAAAACACGACGAAATTAAATGGGAAGACAAAAATTAAAGCGATCAGTCCGACGATTTAGTTAATAAGTAAATATAATCCGGAGCGGAACGTGAGCGGAATTAATAAGAGAAGTCGGTGTATGTGGTATGTTTGTGTGGTGGTGCCATTGTTGGTGTGGCTGGCTTTCGTTGATTGTTGTAAAGAGTGTGTTTTATTATTAAAAGTAGGGATATGCAAGGGATATGATATAGCTTTTCTATATCAGAGGGTTCTTTTGTGTTCAGGATTTGATTTGGAGTGTTACTCTGAAACAATAGGTTTCGGAAATAATTCTATTTGTCAGTGGAGATTTCAGTCACTTTTTCTAATGGTAACCTTATGTTACATATGTATATATCAGCCTACAATGTATCCACTGCAGGGAAACTGGCCTCCTCGTGAGGGAGTTGGCCATAATCCACCACGCGAGCCCATTGCGGGTTGGTGGATGTCACTGTCTTCGCATTTTTAGTTCTAGCTCACGATTTTTTCTTTCACCGTTTTGAGAGTAGTGGTGATTAAATTTAGTACACAAAGTAAAGTGCCTGTCTGGGTTCGAACTCACGACCTGCAACAGGTAAGTCGGAGTCGATACCACTGAGCCATCTGCTGCTCCTACTGCTTCTTTAAGTTACATGGCACCTAATAATTATTTATTTCTAGGTTATCGTAGATTCAAAATAAAAAATATCAATTTGTTCATGTCACTGAATCTACGATACCTAGGTATAATCTAAAGATAATCTACTACCTACTAATCTATCTAAGGTAAAGGCATGAACCGTTGCATTTAATAACAAAAGTTAGCGAGTAAAGATTTTATCACCACAATCACTTATTTAAGGAGCTATCTATACCTACGTTATGGCACCCGTATATAAGGAGTGAGAAAAGACGAGAGTAAGTATATTTATTTATACATAATATATCATTCTTGAGATCGTAAAGTTTATGACTTAAATGTATGATCTTTCATGACAGTACTAAAAGAAAGTGACCTGGAACATAAAATGGCTCGTTATCCGTCTGACGGTAGACTAAAGCCAATTTTGTAACAAATCGAGCAACTATGAGGTGTAATGTTTAGTGGCGTCGGCGCGAACTACTTTCGTTACATTTTATTAACAGTAATAAAGTTGGGTTCATTAGATTTTTTTATTTTCTGCGTAGTAAAGTGAGGCTCTGCACGTACTGAGTTCATACTTCATTCAGCTCGTAAAAGGCAGGTCGGGAATTGCTCGAATTTATTCACGAAGTTCCGCGCGGCGCCGTGCTTGGAGTACGAGTGTGAACTGACCTTTATGAGATAACGCCATGTTAGAACTTAGATCCTCTTTCTTAGAGAAAAAAAAAGAGACGTATTCGAAAATTTAATTTGACAGAATGTTATGAAATCCGGGTATGACGATGATGAAATGAAAAAAAAAAAAATAAGTGACGGAAATAACATTGGGAAGGCAGAGAAGACAGGATGCCATGAATGCAATTAACTTGAATAATGAGCATGAGTTTCTCGTGATACCAATGGCCAATTCTCGTAATTTAAAACTTTCAAAATCTAGTCGCAGGCTCATCTCGGCGACAAACAAATTCCAATAATTTGTCAAAAATTTAGAGAAATTAGATGTATTTTAGACAAATTGAGACTGTGATCAGACTGTGAACGTTCTTAAAATTACGAGAATTGCTCCTCTGATCAATTTATATTAAAATCTGCCAAGGACAAATGCTAAATTCATGCCTAAGTGACTCCGGTAACAAATCGCAAAAAAATGTGAGTGGAACGTAAGAAAATGTAATAAATAAGCAATCTGCTACAATTTGATGGTCCACATTGGTACAAATATCATTATGGATGGTACATTGCGTTGTGCGTTCGATATTTTCGCGCCCTCGTATCTTTATGAGCGTATTTTTTATTATTGATGCCAATGAATTTTATTTTATTTTATATCGAGGGAATTTTGAATATTGCTAAAAATTTATAAGATGGCTCAACTTATTGTACTCGTCGTATAAGAAGTTGAGCCATCTTATAAATTTTTACTAGTCAAGGAAAAGTAACCCTGCAGGTTAATACTTACTACCTACCTATATTAGTTGCATAATCAGCCTATAATGTTCCCACTGCTGGGACAAGGGCCTAATCTCTTCCAGAGGGAGCGGGTATCTACCACGCGGGCCCAGTACAGGTTGGTAGACGTCACATGTCTTTGAATTTTTTGATCTTGGACATGCCGGTTTTCTCACGATTTTTTCCTTCACATTCTGAGAGGAGTGCCGATGAAATGATTTACACAAAGTAAAGCGCCTGCTTGGGTTCGAACCCACGACCTACAAACTTGTAAGTCGGGGCCGTCACTACTGGGCCACCACTGCTTATACATATTAGTTGACTGGCCATAATTATTAAGCCCTTTGAAATTGCTGGTAAGGTTTTCTTTACTATACACCCAATTTAACTTTTGCTTGTCTAGTTGGTTTAGTGGTCGCAAGCGCTACTACTGAGCATGAGGTCCCATTCTATGAGGTTCGATTCCCAGGTCAGGCAAAGTGTTATTGATATTTTTTCTACCAGAAATTTCTTGGTAAGAGCCCGGAGTCTAGATTAGTGCCCGGTTGATGGCAATAGGCCACCATTAGATGGGACTTAAACATAAATGGCGAAATGCTGGTGTACTACCTATAGGTACACCTCTGCCCAACCTTTCAGGAAAACAAGACGTGGTGTTATGTTATAAATTGAAAACCTATCTAAAGCTTTCAAGCTCTAACAAAAATAATCAACATTCAAAACCAAGGAAATCCTTACCTGTAATAAATAAAAGCGTAGTGTTACAATTTGACAGCGCACGCCTGCAAATAACATCAGGCCCGCAAGGCACATTGCATCGCCCGGTATCGGAGCCATCGGGCCCGATACATCTAGGGATAGATCTAAGGATACTATAACTAAACGTTGCGATACCGTCTTTATCATTGAATTGTTTCTTTACCATTCTCGTTTTTGAGGTCCTGGTGATCGTGGGAAAGGGCAACTGGTTTTGTCGCCCAAAAAATCTTCCGTTACGTCATGAGATTGCAACTGTGGTTGATTAAAGTGAAGTTAGTACTAAAACTTTTCTTATATTCCTTGCAGTTCGCCCACAATTTGCTTTTAGAGCTAATAATGAAAACAGAATGCAAAGTATATGAATGCAGACTGGTAACATTTCTATCATATTCCGTTCGTTGACGCTTTAAGACAGTTGGAAAAAGATCATGATCTTTTTGTAGCGATTATTCGTATTTTAAGAGTGTTTAACTGTTTATTGGACCCAGTATTGCATAGCTTCACCATATTTATTGCTAATCAACATCATTTCCTAGTAACATCAGTATTTTTACTCAATGCTTGAATATCAAAAAATGCAATTTGGCATCTCTTCATCCCTCTTATTGGATACAATTCTATCGGTTTCGATATTAGGTCCTTTTGTAGGCAGGGCAGTGAATTCTAGCGCGCGCTCCATCTCACCAATTGAAGTAGTCACAGCATTTTATATTGGCACCGTGACTACTTGGATTGTAGATTTTACTGTGTTTATATTCGTATTTGACACATAAAGTCGTAATTCTTCTGTAAAAATCTATTACCAAATATTTGGGAGACTTTAGCTAATAATTAGCAGATAATCCTGTATCCTGAGTAAATGTATACGAGACATAGTTTTTAAAATAATCTTCCTCTTTATGTTCCATAGCTCCTATTTTAGTAACATCAATCGTAAAATTATTGGTCTCTTCAGAAAATATATCTTCATTTTTTTCACGACAATGCCCACAGACGACTAGAGAGAACATAAATAATATTGTATACTTCTGTCCCATCATAATCCAATCTTCAAATAATGAATGTATGTCTTTCAAGAAGCTTCATTCCTAAATACGGTTTTATTTGTGAGATTTTATTGAGGGGGACTCCAAAAGAGCGGTCCTACAATATTCAGACGCGGCTTTGCTTACGATTTGCGACTTTCCTCCAACAATAGGCATCTGATTTATCGCTCGTCGACGTAACATCGCTCCTTTTTAGGAAAACGACGCCTACACGGGACCGATTCGATATTGAACAGTGAACACCAACATATTGTCACGTTACAAAAGGAAAGTATTGTTGTCAATAAATTATACGAGTGCCTGATTGTGTTCTTGAATATAAAAGAAATAGAATCGTAATATTTTTTTGTAGCAGTGTTATTTTTATATTCGTAGCAGACTGCAGTAATGCGTTCACCGTAAAACTGAGCACAAAAGGTAACAGTGGGGGAGAAAATTGTGATGGAATTAATAACGCTTAAGTAGTTAATTCTACTTTAATGTTCTGCATTTACTTTACTATTTATAAAATAATTGATTTGCTTTCAGATCTGGACTATGCTACGGGAACAATAAGGTTTTATTGTTGCTTTTACTGTAACTCAATTTGTGGGGTTTATTATTCCTGGATTTACACCACGCGATGTGTTTTTTGTCTATTCTTCTCCATATGAAACTACTTTTTGGAAGTGGCGACTAGAATCAATTGTATTTTTTTGTAAATTTTGTTAAAAGTGCCTTTTATGTGCCTATTTGAAATAAATGATTTGACTTTGACTCAGGTGCTTTAAACCCTACCTCATCATCCACAACCTTTCAATTGTCAGCGTTGATCTTGCTTTATTCTTTCTACTTAAATTTTCAGTGCAAAAGTTTGTCAGCCACCACAAATTGGAAGTCCCCCCAAAGTTCACAGAAATGCAGTCCCCACCCCTTCTATAAAAATGTTGGTAAGAAACATTAAAACTCTTGTAGACAAGTGCACGCAGTGTCTAAGCATGAATAATTTACTGAAGATGCCTCTTTATTCGTCGCGAGCAAATCTTTGAATTATAAAGTGTAGTGAGGTGGGACATTTGGGGACCCGATGCCATCTGACGGCGCTGGTGTGAGTTAACAAGTTACATTCATACATATTAACTTAGCGCCGATGTTATTCCATATTCATGCGAGAATTGTGAGGTAGCGCTTCCGAATGGCGAATTTGCGTCGTGATTATTGTCTGCAATGTCAAAATTAAAGGAATTTGTATTAGGTTTTTGAGGTGTTGATGCGTTCTCTTCATCAACGTTGAAATCTCTTTGTCTTTTATGCTCCACGAAAATGGCAATGTTAATCATTATATTATGGGTTTGTTTTATAAATTAATATTAATGAGAGTTTTAGATTTTATTAAATCTCTATGGCAGCCATGGCAGGAGAATGTCTACTTATTTCATTATAAACTTTCTAATAAAAACACAAGGCATGAATGATGTTATATATCATACATAAATGATGTTCATAAATCATTTTAAACCCTCTGACACCTTCGGGTAATATTTTTTCCTCGATCTCAAGTACGCATGTGAGCTTCTTTATTAATATTTAATTCCTTTGTTCGACAAAGCTAAGTTCATCTAAAATTCATGTGAAATCTTCATCGTCCAAGTCTTGTTATTCATGGAATTCCTTAAGGGGCCAATCGTTAAGATTTCTGGAGACTAAATGTATGATCAAGAATAAAATGTTGCATTGCTTTTTATTTGTTTTTCGTTGGACCACTAGTTTTGATGTTTCGTGGAACAAAAAGGTTGCTAAGTTCAGATTTATTACTTAATGTGCTTTCAATAATGTAAGGAGTAGATATGAACAATTTGTAATTTTGCCATTCTTATGGACCAGAGCCCCGCAAAAACTTTCAATTCAAGGGGAGGTATCTACATACTTGGAAAGGACATCTTTTTATTACCTAAATAAAAAATGGATTCTACAGTCAACGGCAATAAATGTTAAAAGAAACCAATGACGCTTAAAATAAAGACTTTCTCTGTCTTTCACAAAACCCGGAGGTTGTTAATAAAATCGGCCACAATCTGTTCGAAAACTTTATTCTGTGAAGATCCGGTCGTTTCCATTGATACGCAATCTATACAAGGAATCTCTGTGTGTCACCAAAATCCTTATTTCGAGCTCCGTTCAGGCGGGCTTTATGTCTCGTTTCTTCACAAATCCGAAGATAACGGCTGTGTTGGCAACCCCGCCGACACTAGACGACTATAAAAGTCTGGACCAAGGAACGGTTACAAAGAAATTTTAAAAGAAATTTGCGTTCACTCACTGTGAAATTGTATAGATCCCAATCATTGCGAATTACCTCCTCCGATCAAAAAGTTTGAAATTTCTTCAAATTGTATTGGAGTTTTGAACGAGGTAATATTCTCAGGACTGACGGTGCAGTAAAAATGATATTCGGTAGAAGGTATCAAATAGGACTTTTATTTGAAATCAAATCTGAATTGTGAGTGAGAGTGTAAAAAATTTATGATCAAACCTGGGACGAAAAGGAGATTTACGTCGTTCATAATAAACAAAGGTTTATGTTGATATTGCTGATTTAGTAAGATCACATAATGCATAGAGATGACTAGCTTCTGCCCTCGGCTTCAATCAGGTGGATGTCGGAAATTATCCCACAGGAATGTCCTACCGAGACAAAAAGTAGCCTATGTCCTTCCTCAGGATACCATCTATCTCCTTGCCAAATTCGTTCAAAAAGAAATCTGTTCAGCCTGTTTTGCCTCAAAAAGATATCTGTTCAGTGGCTGTGTGAAACGGTAATATACAGACAGACTGCTTCGTCTTCACATATCATTAATGAATGTATTCAAAACATTTTATAAGAGTAACGGTGGAGTTTTATGCCCATTCTTCTCCATATAAATCTACCTTTTGCAAGGAACGACTAGAATCAATTCAATTTTTTTGTAAATTTTGACGTTTAAAAAGTGTTTTTAAGTACTCTGAAATAAATGATTTGACTTCGACTTCAGAGTTACTTCCGAATTAATAATCTAAAATATAAAATTCTCGTGTCACAGTGTTTTTAACAAAACTCCTCCGAAACGGCTTGACCGATTCTTATGAAATTTCGTGTGTATATTCAGTAGGTATGAGAATAGGACGAAAACATATTTTTTTTTGGAACACAATGTTTGCGGGGTCAGCTAGTATTATATAGTATTGATTGACTAAATGGTATAGGACCTACTGGCATGCAAACTATGCAACAGCCTAAATTGTAAAAGCCCCAAGAAAAGTTTAGCTAAGTCAGTCGCGTGGGCAGTGAAATTCTACATTTCCACACATTGAACGCTGTCCAGCTCAAATCGATCGCGCACCTGAGTCGTATAGATTGTTGTTATCTTGAACAAGGAACAACTGAGAGGGAACTAGTTACTTAATGGTGTAAATAACTCGCGTTTCCTTAATTTGTCTCTTGGAACCTGTAAGGAGAGATAAGACCTAACATTTCCTTGTCAATAAATAGGTTGAGATACATTTCGTTTATCTATATCTTCAAGTTCAATTTACCAAGGGAATTTGCAAAACTATTGGTGCAATAAAGAGTATCTACCTATCTATTGTTGCTTTGAAGGTCAGTATAGACTACTAGAGCATTTACTTGACACAGAACATCGAGCATACGTCCTTTTAAAATTTTATCAAACCACACTTCGAACACGACGCTCGGTGTTTTGTTAAAACCTGATTTTAAAAAGTAACGAGCGTATTGGCGTAAAATTTTTTTTGATCAAAGCCACTTTGGTGCGACATTTCAACAATGGACGCAAGGTAGAAAAAGATGGTACTGGTAAATGCTTACTCGCCGTGAGCATTACGTCGAAAGCAGCGTCGAGCATTCGCAGAAAAGTTACATTACATGGAAATGCTCGAGAAAGTGCTCTAGTGTATGCTCACCTTAACAGTTCTAGGGAATACAGTCGTTTCACAGTTATGCAACCCAACATCAACCTTATTATAACGATCATAAAGATCACTGTGATTTTGACTGACTTGTCAGTGGCAGCAACCCAACAGCGCCCTTATTTCAACAAGAATAAAGATCAATGTGATTTTGACTGTAATGCAAAATCAAAGGTAAAATAAGTGTGAAAGGACTGTACCTGTGGCACGTGTACATAGCCACGTGTACCTTGGCAGTTCTTTTTATTAGAAGTAGATTGAGTCGTGATTGTACTTCTTTGATTTCTATCAAGTACTTTGGTGAAATACATACCATAACATATGATCACGCTTATATTCCCCGAAGGGTTAGACAGAGGTGCACCTTATAGATACCCACATTTCGCAAGTTATGTTTAAGTTCCATGTAATAGGGGGCGAGCCTATTGCCATCAATCATGTACACACGGCTACACATCAAGCTATACATTTCCATTTTAAGTTGACCTCGCATTTAATAGGTTTTTCGTACAATCGGAAGTCAGCTTATACTGGTTATGTATAGCTTGATGTGTAGCCGTGTGTACAAATCCAGACTCCGGGCTGCTACTGAGAAATTGGAAAATCTCAATAACACTTTGCCCAACCCGGGAATCGAACTCAGGACTTCAAGCCCAGCAGTAGCGCTTAGCTCCGATTTGTGTTCCACACAAAATTTAAGAGTCATCATTGAATTGTATACGACTTTGCATATCTCTTATTTGATACATTATACGTATATGTTGCATGCTATAAATTAAGTTAGGAGAGTTCCATCGATAGTCATCATTAACCGGTTGAATGCCGTAATTACAGAAACAATTAAAAAGCCATTGTGTCTCGCGTGGTCCACGTTCCGGTATATGAAGGGTCATGTAAATAAATCATTGCCTCGTTCGCGCAGTAATAATCACACTTTACATTACAGTACATTATATTTATCTCACGAAGCGACGCGCGCTTTGCTTGTGGTAATCAAGTGTACAAACACGCTGTGAATGTGTGCGTGAAGACAAGTAGCGACAGCACATAACACACACACGCTTCTGACTTCACCCTTGTCTCATACAATACCGAGAGCTCTTGCGCTTACACACAGATTCACAGTACAGCGCGCGTCGCTACGTGAGATAAAAATACTACCTATAATATGAGCAGTCAATCTATTCTGTAAAAAACTCACCGGGATATTGTGGAAACTAAGGTGAAGTAAGTTTGAAGTCAGCTGTCATTCCACTTGATGCTAGAGATTGACACTGACAGCTGACTTCACCTTCTTTTTTTTTTTCTTGTTTTTCTCTTGGGGAAATCCTCATGGATACCCTCCGTCTGGGAAGAACGGAGGGTTATGTCGGACTCCTACCGACTAAAACCCCACTGTTCCTTCTAGTACCATGAGTCGGGGGAGATACTTGTACATTCGCTCACTTCACCTAAGTTTTTACAATGAGATTTTTACAGAATAGACTAGTAGCAAAGTATCTCCAGTTATGTTTAACGTCGGTTCCATCGGCTCTGCTGCCAAAACACAAAAAAAAAACCTCGGTTCGGATTAGGCCGCAGCTCAGTTAGTTGTCACCGAGACACTACGAAGTTCTGTTGTTGCTGCACACTGCAATTTTAGTGGACGCGGGTTTGCCTGCTACTGCTGAGTGCTTTTATCCAGATCGAGTGGGGTAAGTTAGGAGCGGATAGCGATTTTATAGGCGTGGAGGGTTTATTTAGATCTATGTAACAGTATCGTCTATAGTGTCGTAATTCAGAGTAATTTTACGCAATGTGTATTGATCACAGATTACCAATATGTAGCAAGCTAGTATTGATTCGGTCCCTGGCTGACATTGACATCAAGCAATTGACAAACTTTATTGGTTGAATACGAGGCTTTTGGCTACTTTGTATGTGTGTATTTTTTTTTGACTTTTTTTGTAATGTGCGTTTCGTTTGTGCAGAATTAACCATCTTTCTTTTCTATGCATGCTATCCATAATTGACATGAATGAGGAGGATTAAAAAAAGGCAGGCATTCCCTACAACGTTGGGAAAGTTTTCAAAGCTTACCTATAAGCCTAAGCCTATAGCGATGTAAAATGGGATAGGTCATTTGGATCGTATAATGCTAGGCTTCAAAAGTTACTCTTAGCTTTTAATTTTGGATACAACGATGCAAGAACAAAGTTTGCATATGCAAAAAACATTTATCTAGTACCCATCTCAAGATATAAGCGCAATTGTAGGTAATAATAAAACTAAAACACTGCAAATGCAACATCCTGAAATATTTTACAGACAGAAGATAGCTTAATTATTTAGCGCAACTTAAAACAAGCTAGCAAGTGAGGTCGTTACTTTAAAATACACACTTAAAGCTAGGTCGTAACTTGCGCCACGCGTCAAGTTCAAGCTGTTAAGCCGATGTTACAACAGATTTGCCGCTTTCATCCAGCGCGCGGATGCGGGGGGACAGTGTACACGCGCCCGTAGCGAAACGTCCCACCAAATTGAAGTGATAAGAAATGTGTGAATCGAACCGGATTCTATTTTAAATCTATGAATTTAAAACTGTGACCCGGTTTGCCGCACAAACCTCGTGTAGTAACACGTTGGAATCCGGAATATTTAACGTCACAAAATAGCAGATTCATTTTCATCATCGACTATTTGTTTTAAAAATTAGTTACAAACATGTTTGTCACACAATAAATAAACGGTGCTCCTGAATTGTTTTCAGGAATAACAATAAAGTGCGTCAATTTGAAACGAGTGATATAAAGCATGTTGTTTTTAGAATAGGTTTTATTTTTACACCCTTCGTTTTCGCTTTCATTCTGACTTTTTTCTTTTTGTTCGGCTCGTTAAGGGTCGTAGCGTGTTCCGTTCGTGGCCTATAAACTATAAACTTTCTCAAAAACTGGGCTATCATTTTTTTTAAATCAGGTTGGTAGTTCCAGAGCGCGAAACAAACAAACTCTTCAGTTTTATTATTAGTAAATGATAATAAATGATAAATGATTTTATTTTGTAAGTAGGTTTGTACAAACACTTTTACAAGTCAATCATATTTTTTATAAAACTAGATGAGGTCGGCGTTTCCTATCTGACTACTCTGAGAAGAAAGGCCGAAACAAACTCAGAGGTCAAAGTATCTTTTAAAGTCCAGACATCATAATCTTGGTCAGGTTATATGAATACCATGTAGATCGATGTCTGAGATGGTCTTTTGAGGAAAGAACCACACAGATTGAGAGGACCTGTCCAGTCAGTGCACGCATTTGTCAGAAATAGTGTAGCTCAACTCAAAACTTAAGGAGCTCAACAATTCGACGAACAATACCAAAGAAAGGACATTTGGGTAGGCCACATAAATTACTCAAACTGCCAGACCTAGACAAAAACTAACACAACAGAAAGAATAATAAAAATTAAAAAAAAGTGACCCACTTTGTATAAATATAGATTGACATATTGTAGTATACACATTGTAGTATAGATAGATAATAATATTACGTCTCCGTAAGAGACAGAATGTAAAGTGAAAAAAACAAATGCACCCGTAGCAACATAAGTAAATAAGATAGATAAAACCTGGACAAAATGCGACCCCGATGTGTTGTTGGAAGATGCGGTGCAAGAATGACTAGCGAAACTTCCTCACTAAGTTCTGCTTTTATTTCCTTTGGTAATAAGAAAGGCAGTCCAAGTTACCACTAACTTGGGGACACGTTTGTAATAAAAGGGAAATAGTCATTTATGATTCCCAATAGATGGTTTCAGGACTTTCAGGTAGTGGCCAAGAAAGTTTGACGAGGGAAGTAGTAAAATTGCTTGAATTTTTACAAAACATGTCGTCTCACCAACAGAAAATATTTAAGAGAATTACTTCGAACATAACTTTTGGTATAAAATTCTTTGCCTTTCATAAAACATGCCCCCCAAAAAAACATAATTCAATTTGTTGATAATTATAATACGTCCAAACAAGGAAATTGTAGCATGAAACAAAAATAAATCCTCCTTCTAAAATACCCTCAATTCCCAGTAAGCACCTAATCCTATGGACAATGATTTCGCGAGGCGGGACCAACTAAGAGTTTTTTCTCATAACTCAAAATGAGATCGTAACGTCGCAAATCTCGGGAGGCCTTAAAGAATAACAAAAGGAAAAAGCTCAAAATTACGTTGGCCGAGTAATTTTCGGGGCGAGCCACACAGAATGGTTCCTTAGGGACCCTCATCGGGACCCTTCGCGATTATGTAGCGGTTTTATAAGCTTGTTATGTTTTACGACCAAAATATAATGTTTACGGATATACCTTGCTGGCTTGCAGTCGAAATGAGAGGACGCGTGCGTATCAAAATTTTCTCCAAAGTAAATATTAACGACGGCGGCGACGTCCCTTCAACGGGTGGTCTTTATGGTTAACAACGTGTTTCTGTTCTGACCGAATCTATATACTGATAATAAAGCTGAAGAGTTTGTTTGTTTGTTTGAACGCGCTAATCTCTGCAACTACCGGTCAGATTTGAAAATATCTTTTTGCATTTGATAGCCCAATTCTTGAATAAGACTATGTAATATTTAACATCACGCTAGGCCCTTAGAAGTCGATCAAAAAGATAAAAAAGTAAGAAAGAACGCTAAGGGAAAACGGAGTGACAGGGCGGTCAGACGATGCTATGCGACGGGGTGGATCGGAGGAACAAGAAATTTCACGCGGACAAAGTCGCGGGTAGAAGCTTGTTATAAATAATACGATATCTATATTTTGTGTGAATACAGTGTCGCCGCCATTCATTTTGTTTTTGCTAAAAGCGTTGAAGATAAAAATTGCGTTCTCTGTATTGCTTTCATTTTGCGAAATTGAGTCTGTTATATGAATTATTATACATTGCCTATACTTAGTCAACTATTGTGAAGACGAAAGCAGATTAATATTTTCTTTCACGAAAAATCTGTTGTTGTGTCTACAGTGTACTGGCCCGGCTGAAGCGAATGACCCAAAGATCATTCTCTTCTCTCGAGATAAAACTCAAGTTTACTTTGCAAAGTAACAGTTGTTACGGACCAATCAGTTGGAGAGCTTTTTAAAATTAAAAAGTGTGGCATTTGTGTGTTCTATTCAGTGCACCACGTCCAGACTGGGATAGTGGGAACTGGGAACTAAGTTGTTATTTACGGGAGTGCTTTAGTATTTACCACTCTGAAGGTAATGTCTTTGAAAGTCTTTTAACTAAGATGTTTTTAGTTAAGTGGTTTCTGGTTATGTGTGTCGTGGACGTTTCTTTTAAGCTTCTGGAAACTAATTTTTAGGGGAAGTTATTGGTGTGCAATTGTATTTTTCTTAAATAGACGTTTTTCAGAAGATATAGTGTTTTTCCACATCTCTCCGATATCACATACGTCTCATGTCTGGTTACAGAAAACATACATAGAGTTATGCATTATAAACTCACTCGTTGGACTACTGGTCGCAAGCGCTAATGCTGAACATGAGCATGAGGTCCTGAGTTTGATTCCCAGGTCAGGCAAACCGTTAACTGCAATATGATTTTTAGCATTTTCAATCTCAATTAGCAGCGGGTTAATGGTGACCTTTCGTTGTAATAGTAAAAAATGCTCAAGAAGGTCATTTCCCATAGGAAAACAGTACTTTTTTTTCTGGTCGGCACTTATATTTTTGGGTACCTACGAAATGAATGATGTCCTTTGAATGAGAAAATTTATGTCGAATTCTCTTCCGCTGCCAAATCAGCAAGAAATGTCTATCTAACAAGGAAATAAAATAACTTTTTTAATATCATGAAATGATTACTTATTGTTGACAACCACTGTCAGTTCCTTTGGCGTTTATCCAATATCAATATGACCATTCTTTCTTCGATTGTCTTATTTTACTGATAAATTGACATTTTCATTTGTTGCTTTCGTTATTTTTACGATTGATACTGAGGAAAAATATGATTTTCCTTTGAACCCGTAAACCGGGCTCCGTGCGTAAACGGGTTTAAAATTGTGTTTGGCTTGTTTGAAATAATTTTGAACTGCAATAAAAATATGATTATGCACATTGACTTATATATTACTAAGCGATTATGCATGTGCCTTGGTTCTAGCTAGCTTTTGAATTCGTGGTGCTTACGAGTTAGTTTTAACTACTACTGCTATACCAACCACTAACTACACAGATGATATATTATACTTACTTTCGAAGTTTTGAATTTGAAGATATTTGACTGATTTGTCCTGTATGTTGCGTTACTTGAGATACGCACACACGACAAGAATAACACAGGTGACACAGTTAGAACATAGCGTAATCATTAGGCAGGCACTAGGCCGGATCTAGTCTAGGCAGACGCGGTCACTAATCAGAAACATAAAACAAAAGTATCTATAACCTAACAAAAAAAAGTTTTACAGCCGCCATCTTGGATTTTCATTTTGACTTTATTTACGGCTCCACGCTATAAACCCCGAAAACCATGAAAACAACACCCATGATGAAAACTATAAAAAAATTACAGCCGCCAACTTGGATTTTCATTTTGACCCCACTATCGGCTTTAGCGCCCTTGAAAACCATAAAAACGACACCCATGATGAAAAGTTAATAAAAAATTACAGCAGCCATCTTGGATTTTCATTTTGACCACACTATTGGCTTCAGCACCCTTAAAAACCATGAAAACGATACCAATGATGCAAAATTTGAAATTTTTTGCAGCCGTCTTGGATTTTCATTTTTACCTCACTATCGGCGGTCTCAATATCCATCCCTTTCTTTCTTCGCACGGCCCGTATATACAAAGTACTCTTTGGCACGGCCAAATTACGAGCGAAGTATAAATCACGATTTTAACTTACGAAGGTTGAACGTCATGCTATTAGGTACGCGTTAGACGTATGTATTTTTAATTTCGTCGTTATTTCTTGAACGAGTAAAGACCAATGACAATGCGCGAATAGTATACGGGAGCCGAGTAGGCCGTCTGGCGAATGCCTACTGCCGCGCGTGTTTATAGGAAGATTTTGTTTTTTCATAAGTATGATAATTTACTGTGGCCACAGTAAATTATCATACTTTCTAATTTAATTATACTTAATTAATTAATTTATAATTACACTAAAATGTAATTGACAGGCTTGGTGATTTATCGAGTTAGGCACTGCTTTTATGCCTATATGCAATGCACATTACGCTGCGTAATCATCCTATAATGTTCCCACTCCTAAGACACAGGCTTCCTCCCAGGGAGAGGGAGTGGGCCGTAATCCACCACGCGGACCCAGTGCGGGTTGGTAGATGTTACATGTCTTCGTATTTTTGGTTCTAGGACATGCCGGTTTCCTCACGATGTTTTCCTTCACCGTTTTGAGAGCAGTGGTGATGAAATAATTTACTCAAAGCAAAGAGCCTGTCTGGGTTCCAACCTACGACCTATAACTAGTAAGTCGCGGCCGTCAGAACACAGACAGTAACACAATTCGCAACAGTCCAGAATATCACACACAACATTCACATCAAAATATTCCACAATGTCCATAACAATAAACTCATCTGGTCGTTATTCAATCATCTGAAAACACTAAATTTAGCTGAAAGAATAGTTAGTCAGTCGTGGCCATTCATGAGTGCACCGTGTAAATTCAGTATGGCAACACAGGCAAATAAACAGCGCCTCTGTCGCATAAACTCGCCAGCTACGATGCGTTAGTTTGAGACGCTCCGCTGGTCACACCGGTGGTGTTGCCATTCGCAATTGCATAGAATTAGGGATTTGGAGTGGAAGGGATGTAAGATACAGGAAATGTTTAAGTAAATGGGAGGTAAATTTTATAGTATCATGAGAGTATTGTTGATAATACAGCCATAAAATAAACGAACAGATATATACCGAGTTGTAAAAGAGTACAACGTTGTGATGAAAAGTAAACAATGGCCTGAAAAAGAAATAGTGGAGAAATACTTGCTTTTTGTTAAGCGCAAGTATTTCTCCTCTTTGTCGAGCAAGTAATTTTTACCAAGGACAAGGCTTGATATCCATCCATTATATTAATCACTGAAAAATCATTATAATCATCATCTGCCTAGCCTTTTCCCAACTATGTTAGGGTCGGCTTCCAGTCTAATAACAGTATTTTACATGGCGCAACTGCCTATTTAACCTCCACAACCCAGTTACTGGGTAGATATATACGATACCCCTTGGTAAGTAAGACTGGTTGTCAGACATTCGGGCTTCTGACTACCCGTAACGACTGTCAAAGATCCACAAATGACAGCCGGGATCAACGACTTAACGTGCTTTCCGAGGCTCTAGGTATGTCACTATTTTCTATATAAAGTATTCCAATAAATATTGTAACATACAACACTGTTCACACAGTTCTGCATAGAGTTACGCATTGATAGTGTTAGCCTAGTGTAGCTTGAAACAAGCGAGTACAATCATTTTACAGTCATTTCATACGTGTAGGCGTGCATGTTGAAAGCAATAACATATGGCACATTGCAATTTGGTATCTACTGTGCAACTGTGAATGTTTGCGTCAACCTCCCTAATGCATACATAGATATATAGTTAATATCGATACTTGAGGCATATTTTGCATTCTTTGTCAACGAACTCTTCGTCGAGAACATAACTCATAGTTTTAGGACCGGATGTCAATATTCTTTTTCTTTTTCATCCATATGATCTCTCTGCTGGGGAAAAGTGTCCCACATAGGTTTCCATGTTCTGTGTTTCCTAGGCCTCCCTCGGCAACGACTCCCGTCTTCTAGCAGCCACTGCGTGACGACTCCACTCCAACTGTTCCAATACAATCGAGTATCTACAGTTTTACAATATCTTAACATAATCTATCACCTTTTAATTTATTTTATTTTGTATGTGAATGTTTTAAGTACAGCCTTCTTAGCCCACGTTCGCACGGACGTAAAAATATTGCGGCGGGATTTTATCGCACACTGGATTTTCAACTCTCGGTATTGAGCCGAGCGTTGAGGATCCAACAGAGCGCATCCCAGCGAGTCAATAAAACACACTGTAGGATTTTCAACTCTGGGTTCTCAGCAGTGCGTTGAAAATCCAGTGCGCGAAAAAATATCGCCGCGGGAAAAACGCGCCCGTACGAACCAGCACCCTAATTGCGTAACACACTATCGATCTCAATCTGAATTATTTTGAAGGATATTGCTAATCCATTGCTCCATGTGTTCGAAAAATGTGTCTGATCAACAACGTAAATAACGCTATGAATGTGTTGTGTGTGTGTTCAACAATACTGATAGTGCGTTACGCAATTACCCCGCTGGGCTTATAAGTACACATTCTATTTTTCCCGAACAAAATTTTATATATTTATTATATCCACTAACAACAAATTCCATAATATTCTCCATAAAAATATTATATGATAAAGATTCTAAGAAAAAGTCTTAAAGTTTCTTGTAGAGTTTATATTAGACTAAGTAGCCACTATAACTTTTAACTTTTACTTACAACTTACTTCCTGGTGGGGCGACGTAGAAGTTATGTTACTTACTTCTTTGTTTCTGACTTAGGTGCTTTTAAGCATCGTAAGTTTTCATTTTATTCTGAACAAGTGTAACCATGCCTTGGCTTGCCTGACTACTTAGAAGCCGTAAACTCAAAATTTTACGAGCCTCAGCACAAACGCAAGTGTTGCCAATATTAATAAAGTAACATGTTTGGTTTTTTACGGTTAAAAGTCGATAGCTTAAGAATATTTTTTCGTAGTAAATAGCGCTTTTTATCCCTGAAAGTTTACGCTCAGTTTCGCCTGTCTTTACTCGTATTACACACATATAATATATACCATTTCTTCCATATGAAAATAATATTATTTTATCCTGTCTAGGTACTTAAATTTCATCGAAATCCAATAAAGCCTGTGTGATTGATAAATAACAACATTTTCCTCTGTACCTTGTAAGCTGGTACCTACTTTCATTATAAAGGGACGATTACATCAGTAAATTTCAGTGTGATCTCGGTTTGACCAATTATCTTCGTGTTTGATGTCAAATTAGGAGCTTTGATAGTAGTATCGTATTGCGGTTAGCAATCAAGCTGGTGTGCCAGCTAATTACTGCATGCAATATCCTTTCAGGATTGCTAGTTGTGGCAATTGCGCGGGAGCCCGATTAGGTGACGTAGCTGCTGCTAATTTCGCAAAATGAATGAGCATTATAATTCATGAAAGTGTTATGATTTCCTTTTTATCAATTAAATAACATAACATCGCGCCTGTATTCCCCGAAGGGTGAGCAAAAAAGGGGTGTCCCTATAGTACACTCACATTTCGTCAGTTATGTTCAAGTCCCATGTAATAGGGGGGAGCCTATTGTTATTTTGGTGCAACCGGGCACACATCCAAATTCCGGGCTGGTACTGAGAAATTCCTAATGGAAAAACCCAATAACACTTTGCCTGACTCGGAAATCGAAACCAGAACCTCATGTTCAGTGGCAGCGCTTGCGCCCACTAACGAACGAGGCAGAAAACGCAAAAAAGCCTTAACAGCAAAAACATGACACGTACCTAGACTAGTTCAACATTTCAAAAATAAAACCTTACAAATATTAAGCATAATGAAACGTCACGTTCAAATAAATTATGTGGAATATTTTAGACATAAGGCCAGCTTGACAAGATATCCACTTAATACATTTAGCGCTAAATGATTTTAAAACATTATCCTGTCACAGTCTGCATTTTCAAACAATTGACAAGCATAGAACGAAGCAACTCATTTAACGATATTGTGGTGCAAACGGGCCCAAATGTCAGTTAGGTGGTTTGAATGAGTCGTCAGAGGTTCAGCGTCTTGTTGGATTGTCATCGGGTGCCTAAACTAGTTGTCTTGTTTGCGTAGTAGGTGAGCCGTGTTGACAGCTAACACGCTGTTGTGTCAACTGTAACGTCCTCTCCTTATTTGCGAGATAGAGCGTGAATGACGAGATGCCTGATTGCAGATGTGGGAATTAGAACGTGAATTGTGAATGAGAGCTGGTTATGTAGTGGAAATGGAATATGGAGCATGATTATAGTCGGTTTTACGTATCAATTAGCATAATGAAAATATACTTGAGTATTCTCTTGTGTATACCTACCATTGTAATAATGTTTGTAAGAGATCTCACACTATGTTCATCTTACCAAGTAACAGTCGCCTTACGCGATCTTAGGAATGCACTCGTAGCTCTGGAGTACTTAGTAGTACTTTCACTTGTGATAAGCAATTGAACATCTTTTAATTTTCCAAAGACCACACAACTGAAAAAAGCTGTTATGGTCCAGTGGTAACAACCCCGGCTTACGAGTTGCAGGTCGTGGGTTCGAACACAGGGAGGCGCTTTATTTTGTGTAAAAAAAATTTCACTATTGCTCTTAAGACGGTGAAGGAAAACATCGTGAGGAAACCGGCATATCCTAGAATAAAAAAATCGAAGACATATGACAGCCACTAACCAGCACTGGGCCCGCGTGGTTGGCCCACTCCCTCTCACAGACAGAAGGCCTGTGTCCCAGCAGGGTACATTACAGGCTTGTTAAATCTAGTACCACTCACATTCTCTATTTTAACGACAATCCTGTGGTGAACCAAATCTTCAACATAATCGAACATAAACTTTGCATAGCTTTGTTATCAACCCAGCAAGCCGTATCGATGGGCTGACGTCACATAAATCTTTAAAGACTCACTCAGTCCGTATTATTAGAGTTCACAGACCATCTTCTGTGACAGTCCAACTAGTTTGCGGCTGTAATAGCGAGTTTGTATAAACTGGAGTCAGCTGACACATGTCACTGAGGTAACGAGCACAGAATGCAGAGCCACTGCTTTCCAACAAAACACTGTGTAAATATCTGTAATAGGTAGCAGATTAGATGAAGCTTGTTCCGTGTTAGTTTGCATTAAGTTTTAGCATTGAACACATTCAATCTGAGATTAGTTTTCACATTATTCTGTATGATACATTATTTATGTGGGATAATAATTTGTTATTACATACCTAGATTTTATCTTGTATCTGGTTTCTATCACATTTTATATACGGTACAAGATGTTTCTTGGATGTTGTATGATCGCATCTTCCAACAGATAATATGACGTTAATTAATCCTTCATCACCGTCGGTTTTATGTCACTTACTTCTTGAAAAATCGAATTTAGAGAAAAATTAAATCAAACTTCTAGCCTAGGATTTCCGGTCAAGCAAAATAATGGTGATTGCTGATTCAGCGTTTTTCACATGTTTCATGCTTTATTAAGTTGGTAAACTGGATAAATATCCTATTTGTAAGACAAGAGAAAATAGTTTTCATTCTTTCTTTCAGGATCAGCCTATAATGTTCCGCAAGGAGTGGGCCGCAATCGCCCAGTGCGGGTGTCACATGTCTTAGAATTTTTTGGTTCTAGACATGCCGGTTTCTTCACGATGTTTTCCTTCACCGTTTTTGAGAACAGTCATGATGAACAAAGTAAAGCGCCTGCCTGGGTTCGAATCCACGACCTGCAACTCTTAAGTCGGGGCCATTACCCATTGCTCTCCGGGAACCACTGTTTTCAATAAATCTAATCCTAAACCATTTTTATTTCAATCGTCTCTTTTAAGAGCCTCTCACAACAATAAAAACCAAGGAAACGTTTTAGTACAGTACCTACCTACTATTACGAATTCAATTCCGAGGTTACCAATGTTTGTACGAAATGTGCCCCACATTGTGGAATACAAATGAAATGAGCTAGCAGCACTGCCAGTTCGCGTCCGATATTAGAAATAACAAGTTGCAGTGCACGTATGCCCGGGCTACGATACCGCATATTATGTACGAGTGTACGACTATGTTATATTAGATTAAAAAATTACAATTTGTACATGAAGGGCAGTATTTTGGTGGAAATTATGAAACGCTGTGATTTTGAGAGTTTTTTTTTTAAGAATTTTGGACAGAAAAGGGGATAATGTGAGTGTTATGCATTTTATGTATGTTCCTAAGAGCATCGAACAGTCTCAAACTTCGCGCAAGTAGTTTGTAAAGCTTGGCTTACTAAAGGTCCATAATGGATAGGGAATCCTCATGCAGGGGAAAACTTTTAAAGTGATAGTATTTATCTAACTACATATTGACATAATATCCAAGTTATACAAAACCTTTCACATGTCCGTATAAAAAGTTCACTAGAAGCGTTCCCATTAAAAAGGTCAAAAGACGACTAGAAAAGACTGTATGTTTAATAGAGAAACGTTTTCTACGAAACACATTCCACACAAAAGCCGAGCTCTAACGAAACTGAATCCCGATTCATGAGAAATTAGCACCGAAAATTCTAAAGTTCGCTTTTCACTTGCATTTAGGTGGAAGTTAAGTGCCGGCTGTATACATCAGTATAGCGACTAGATGTGACACCGAAATGGGTCAAGAGCCCACATTCACTCACTGTTGCACCGGTGTAATTTGTACACCTCGCTATCCGACCTGTATGCTTCCTACTACAAACGGTGGCATACATTTTAATGTGGCCGCGCTGCGTGACATTACAACCGACGTATATGCGCTTATATCTGCTTTATTTTTTACTTTAGGTACTATAAATTCAAAGGTGGTGAATCTGCGCTATCGAATAATAAAAAAATCAGAACCTAATTAAAAAATCTGTGAGAAAGCTGTACAAGAAGTAAATTTGGGTTTTGCGAGTGGACGTTTTTAGGGTCTTTAAGTGGCAATTTGCCAGTGAAGTATCTTTCTGAAATATGGGTCTAAGACGAAATTTTATAGCAAAAACATCAGAATAGAAATTGCGTACATTAGAATAAAAAAATGGGATAGCACGGTATCGTAGAATAGATAAAATGATTTATGCGTTTCCATTCCCCTAACCAAAATATTATAACGCAAATGCTATTTTGTCGATTTCCATTGGAATTTCCATCTCCCTGTCAAAGATATGGCTTTATATTCGGCCGGGAGTTGGAGAATGCATTTTCTCGTAGGGTAAGAGGTCAATAAGCGTTAGGGGAGGAAAGTTTCCGCGAACCCCTTACAACTGTCAACGCGAGTTATTCACCCCACGTCAACTGGGGTTAAAAAGTTATCGCCACGGCTCAATAGGAGAAAGTAATAGACGTCCATGGAGTTATAGCCAAAGTTAAAAGTTTTACTGGATATACAAAAATGTTGGGTAGTTTGGTCATCCCCGTGATATCCCTGGGGTCGCAACTAAATCTCTGATGTCAACGGATAGTTCTGTCAACAGTCGGTAAAATGGGATTCGAAGTTTGAATTAGGTTTTCAAGTTACGAGTATCGTCATGCTCTTATTGGATAGCTTGATAAAAAAAATAACTTTGCAGTTAGTTAGAAATAAGTAACAATGTTTACGATATAAACGTGAAAGGGTCGTCGTCTCGTCTTGATGTCATATTATTGTTAGGAGGAGGTTGCCAGGATGAATTTGAATGGTCAATCAGGTGTCGCCTTCGATCAATTATTGATCGAAGGGTTTCACAATACTATCTACTAGAACTATAGTTAGAAGTATACTTCTTGGATTTAAGTACATGAGGTCTTGCAATAAAATGTGCAATTAAGAAGAGGTATGAGCACCGGTTACCTTCCGCAAATACGACTTGGTCAACGTTCCAGAAAACAATATGAAAATAGTGCTCTTCCGAATCCAGTATGCATAAACAATGCAGAGCCCAGAGCACATACAATTTCACGATATCGCTCACACGTAGTCTGTAAAAGTTAATATGGGTATCCATTTCCCTTCCGTCGTAAACTGTTTGCGATAAAACGCTAAAAGGATTATTAAACAGCTGCTAATTACAGTTGCGAGTTATAAAAAGTAATGTATTATCTCGGTTATTTCCATTGGGGGATAGCAGGAGTATTTAATTATTGTTTGTACCGTAATGGACCTTACCTGTATTGATTTTTAGTCGCCACGGGCGGATCACGCTTCCCGAGTATTTTTTGGGGATGTTCTGAGAGGTATATCAGAAAGTTCATGCGTTGGAAACACTGATGAGTGTTCTGAGTGTAACTATTTTTTTTGGAGAGTTCCAACTCTAATTATGGAAGGTAAAATGTGATATAAACATGACTAGCATAATAATCAGCAAATTTCGTAAATAATGATTTTAGTGGTTTTAATGGGGGAACGAAAAGTCGTCCGAACGAAGAGTAGTTGACACCATTTAGGGCATTTCGAGTCATACATGTTTAAAACGAAATGCGTTTTTTTTACCAGTTTAATTTAGTTGTAAAAGCCAATTTTTTACTGTTCATTGCCAACAGTGTACCTATTTAAAGTTGATATGTTATATTTTTTTCTTTTTTAGGTTTTTTCTGATGTGTATTAGGTACTCATATAATCGAATAAACCAAGTACCAAACATGATTGTGTTATTGAAAAAAAAAATTATAGACACTTTTGATGACATAGAACAGTCATACTTCTTAAATTGAAAAAAAAAACTGCCAAGTTTATGCCTTTTTTTTTTATAAAATACCTTTTGTTCAGACCGGCTAAAATGCCTGCTACTAGTACAAAATGCTCCAACTGTCATCCCTTTCAGGCTTTGCACTTACCTTCCAAACATCCTGTTAGGTATATCGTTGAATACTTAGCAATTTGGTGGAAAATAAATCATCGTTAGAATACTTTGGATATTCCGAGAGCGGCGTAGTCTGGAAGTTAGTAAAGGCCAAACTGATGAACCACGCTTTAATATAGTCGATGGCATTACAGTCAGATTTCGAACGAGGAGACGACGACAATAATGCATTGTCATCTAAACGTGCAGCCATGTCTGTTGCGGTTGATGGCAAGGCAGGCTATACTCGCAGTAATCTACGACACCGCATTAGACAACTATTGTGACGTTCACCCTACATACTAATATGTATGAAAATCTATACCTGCTCCGAACGTGAACACTACGTAGCCTATAGTGAGGGGGTTTATTTATAAACGATGATTAAAGAGTGACGTTCAAATGTCAAAAATGTATGGTTTTAAACAGCCGCTAATCACTTCTTAACTTTAAGCATCGTTTATGAATAAAGGGGCTAATGTTTAGATTTTTATTTAGGTAATGTGTGTACAGACTAAAAGCATTTGGCCTGTATTAAATCAAAAGATCAGATTCTGATTAGATTTACCTACAATACTAAGAATTTAATGGACTTTAATGCAAAAAACCCGATTAGATTGTGTAAATGTGTTGAAAAATATTTATCTGATTTCATTGAATAAATACCAAGTGTAATCACCATACATTGTTTTATTTATGTCCGTCTTTATTGCATACTAGCGGCCCGCCCCAGCTTCACACGGGTGTAATTTTTTTTTCTAATTTTCTAATTTATAAGAATTATCTAATTTGGTGCAGCCATTCGGAAATTATGCGCGTACAGACATTTCGGTGACTTTGTTTCATACCATGTATTCATATCTTCAGAGATTATTAAAAAGTTGTGCCATTTAATTATGGTCCTCCACAAATAACTCATTAACTATTAAGTATAATTATTAAGAATATTATAAACAAATACTGCTTAAGTAAGCAAATTTATGGAAAAGGGTACGATGGGGCTGACATATCTTTGATAAAAGCCCCTAAATAAAATAGAAAAATAAGGATGAAAATGGTCCACCACTAACTACCTGCAGTATTGTCTCTCCTTCTCCCTTTAATCCATCCAAAGGCTGTCTGTAAATAATCGCTTTTAGCGATAAGACTGCCCATTGTGTCGCCCTATGTATCATTTGGGTGTGTAATGTTTGATATTATACCTAATAACAAAAGTTCTAATGATCATATGACCTAAAAATTTCTACATTTATAGGTTACTGTTATTTTTATGGTGTACATAATAAAGAGTTTCCCGGGTCGGGCGAAGTGTTATTGAGTTTTTCCATTAGGAATTTCTTACTAACAGCTCGGAGTTTGGAAGTTGGCGGTGTGATACCCCCGTGCCTCCCTGCGGTCTGGAGGACTTTAATACAAGAGTATTCTATTCTACTCTACAGTTATATTTTGTCACGATGCATTGCATTCTAGTTTCCGCGAAATTATTACACGGTACATTGTCCATCCTATTGTCACGATGTCATTTCTATTTGCAGCAGCTAAATAAATTGCAACATAGATGTGTCTGAATTTCGTTCGTCAGCTATATTTTAGACTGGATATTCAATTGAGTCGGCAGATTATGCGTTTCATGTGATTTATCTCATTTATCTCATGACATCAGTTTTGTTACAAGCGAATGTGTTATCAAAAATTTTTGCGTATAGATACGTACCTCTATACGAAAAGCTTTTTTTTTTTTGTTTTTTCGAGTGAAAATAGTAGTATAATATTCACTAAATATTACTTACATCCGGTTGAAAATTATCAACACCCCATCATTTTGTGTTCAAGAAATATTCATTTCCCGGGTAGGTACTTACATTGCAACTGTACGATTTAGATAGTAGCGACGGATACAACCTCAGTAATCAAAACGGAATATAGAACAAATAACTCTAAATTCTGATATCATGCTCTATCGATATTCAAAACCAGCACTATCTATTGATTTCCCGTTTGCATTGGCAATAGTTGCTCTTAAATTGTTAACAGTTGAGCCCGTCCCTAATTATTGGTGCGCTTTGCAGCCAATAGGCCGACGCCGAACGGTTCCAGGTTTCGTGGCTAGTTAATTGTAGAACACAAGCTATTGCCGCTCCATAAATCTCCGTCGACTTAACGTCGGCACTGTGAAATATTAACCACACGCCCGTTTTGACGCCCTGCGCACACTACACTAAATAAATAATAAAATATCGCTGGAAGAGCCTGTAAATATTTTTATCCGCGCGCAAGTTGATTAAGAAACTCATTGTTTTTGTATCGTTGCACATTAATTTTATCTCTGAGTGTATTCGCCGCAGTTCATTGGCTATCTAAGTATAAATAAGAATCCAAACAATTGGTTGGAAGGGAAATGGACAGGCTTAACATTAATTAGTTCCATATCTTCGATTTAATGGTGGGTAAGAGCGTTTATTGAAATTAAACCTCTTTAATTAGTGATGCCGATACTTTTGTATTTGCGCTTTTTGTACCCTTGACTTTTTGGATTGATTGATTGATCAAGACAGCACAAAAAGCACGTTGAAAGAGTACGTTGTCTTTCATTCTTTCAATAAAAAACCCAAATCATCATTATTTCGCTTTCTTTTCGTTTTGTATCGTATCATTTCCAGTATTATTAGCATAATGCTCCGTGAGCTCAAATTATGACTTTACTATGCATACGGCGCTACGTGGGAGGGGTGGTTTAGCATCAATCAAGGAATTAGGACGCTAATCTCATTTGTCCGTTTATACTGGTCGGTCCCTCACGACTATGCGTGAGCATTTGCAATGATAATCACGCGATACACATCGTGAATAATAAGCTATGCACATACATTAGTTTACACTAACTTTTTAACGAGTCCTTAATTATCTAATTATATAATTTGTATAGGACTGCTCTGTCGTAGCCATATTGTTAATTGATAGAATTATGTGTAGGTATTTATTCTATTTGAACATCACGTTACGTTAGTTAATTATGCAAACTAACGTTACTTGATGTTCAAATAGAATAAGTTTTTTATTCGAAATATATAATTTTATTCATTGCATGTTTGAAACAGGCGTATCTACCTATTCGTTATTATTTGAATACCGGAAGTCGGGCTTTGATATATCACTGGGTTACTTTAATATCTTTTAAAATTTGGCCCACGGAGAGAAAAACGCTGAAAGGAGAGGAGAGGATTCACTGTTTTTCGCTAGGATTTAACAAGATTGGTTTAAAAAAAGTCACTATGCGCAACTCATAAAACTGTGACACAAATTTTCGAAATTCCGTTCTTTTATTATATGTGCTGGTTTGCAAATTATTGGCAGTGCCATCAAATAATAATATCCTTAGACATTTCACACAATGCCATTTAGTCCCAAGCTAAGCAACCTAATGCTTGTGTTATGGTAACGAGATGGCTGATAAACTACTTATATACATTTTTTTTTTGTAAATACATACATATTATAGATAAAACACCCAGACCCGGAACAAATACTTGTAGGTCGTACAATATTTGTTCCGTGCGGGAATCGAACCCGCGACATGCTGCGCAGCAGTCAATCGCTCAACCACTGCGCCAACCGTGTCGTCAAGGCAAGTGACATGCTTCAAGTTCCCATATCTTTGTCAAAACATTTACAAAATTGCATTCCACACACACTACGAGTTACAAATTATAGAACCTATACAATGTTCCTCTAAAAATGTCGCTAGTTTTCCACTGAATTTTTTATGATTTTTCATTTTGATTTCGTTACAGCTTCGCTTCAGGCCGTAAGTTACGCCTATCACATAAAAGTGACGAGAGGACAAGTGATATATGAGTGAGGTAACTTTGCCTAAACATTGACAAAAATGCATTCCCCACACACTACGAGCTACAAACTAAAACCTACACATTCTTCCTCTACAATTGTTGCTGGTTTTCCACGGGATTTATTGAGCGGCCATTTTGATTGCGTCGCAGTTACGCTTCAGGCCGTAAGTTACGCCAATCACATAAAAGTGATGAATGGACGAGTGATAGGTATTAGTGACGGACATTAGATCGACTACTCTTTATCGAGGTAGGTAGGACATAAACTCTTAAAATAAAATTGAATTTCACAAAGTTCTTATTAACTTCCCATTCTTCCTCTACAATTGTCGCTGGTTTTCCACGGGATTTATTAAGCAGCCATTTTCATTGCGACATAGTTTCGCTACAGCCCGTAAGTTATGCCAATCACATAAAAGTGACGAGAGGACGAGTATTATATGAGTGAGGTACCTTTGCCTAAACATTGACAAAAATGCATGCCCCACACACTACGAGCTACAAACTAAAACCGACTCATTTTTCCTCTACAATTGTCTCTGGTTTTCAACGGAATTTATTAAGCGGCCATTTTGATTGCGTCACAGTTCCGCTTCAGGCCTTAAGTTACGCCAATCACATAAAAGTGACGAGTGGACGAGTGATATATGAGTGAGGCTTCGGAGCGATCCGATCCATACGTTCAGTTTTTACGAAGCCCCCAGCCAATGATTGATGTTGCTGACATTGACCCGAATCGATTACCGGTCTCCACTGAATTTTGGTAGTAAGTACTTTCTTTCTTTATTCCGCTAATCATTCATTATTGGTTTTGTTGATTCACCTGCTGATAAATATTTTTATTATTGTTTGAATGAATCTATGGGAAAGCTTTTCGTGTGTTCAATAGAAAGCAGTTGTAGTTATATTACAAACACATCTTTTTAAAATTAATGCTTTCAATTCCGTAAACAGACATCTTGTTGACAGAAATTAAAAAAGAAATTTGGGTATTTCTTTTTTAATTTCTGTCAACAAGGTGTCCCTGTTTACGGAATTGAAAGCATTAATTTTAAAAATTTACAGTTTTCTCTATCAATGTTACAAGCACCCCTCTAAATTACTTTATAAAGACAACCTTTTGAGTTCAGCCGTTGGTTGTCAACAAGGTGACCCTCTTGGGCCAGTCATTTTTAGTTTGGCAATAAATTCAATTGTTCGACAACTAAATTCTAAATTCAACGTATGGTATTTGGATGACGGAACCCTAGGAGGTGATATAGACACAGTCTTAAAAGATTTAACTTTTTTAAAAGACAAATTCAGTTCCATTGGCCTAGACCTGAACCTTTCAAAATGCGAAATTTATCTTCCCCAAACGACTGACAGACAGACTACCATAGAAAAATTTAATACAATAGCTCCAAATATCAAAATTACGGAAAGAAACTCTCTTCACCTACTAGGGTCCCCAATTTTTGACGAATCCTTTCCAACGTTCATTGAGGAGAAGATACAAAATTTTAATGATATCTCGGAAAGACTTTTCAAAATTAATATTCATTCGGCCTTCACACTCATTCGGTACTGTTGTTTTGGACCAAAATTTACATATAGCCTTCGCTCCTCTCATCTATGGAAGCATCGACAACTTTTAGAAAAACCGGCCAAGTACCTGTCGGACCACGCACAATGAAGGGTTCCGTAGTTGGAATGAATTTATCCCAAGAACAAACTTAACATTGTAGTTGAAAAACATGTTCTCCCATACATTCCAACTGAAAATGTAAGTTTGTACGCACAATATTGAGAGACTTACCATGTTGTTTCAAGATCATAGACTTCTTATTAATTTTCCTGTAATCTATAGGTATAGAACTATTTTCTGCATTTTTTTCAAAATTTTAGGCTCAGTAGTTTCGGAGATAAGGGGGGGGGGAATGGTAAATTTCCGTCTATTGTCTTAAATAACTTTAATACAATTTATTTTAAAATTATGAAAAAAAAAAAAATTCAGATCCTCACGATAAGCCCTTTCATTTGATATGTCACACGGTACAGATTGCGAATCTTTTTTTTTAAATTGTCTATTTACCCCTCAAAAATGACTCCCATTTTCAAAACTCATTTATTTACGTTACACGTCTGTGTTTGGGTCACAGAGATTCATATGTGTACCAAATTTCAACTTAATCGGTCCATAAGATTCGGAGCAAATTGGCTGTGACAGACGGACAGACAGACAGACAGACAGACAGACACACGAGTGATCCTATAAGGGTTCCGTTTTTTCCTTTTGAGGTACGGAACCCTAAAAAGTAGACCAAATTATTAGAAACACATTAACTTCCATCCTAAATGTGGCCCTGGACGACCGTGCGTGGCAGCAAGCCACACTACCAATTCGCTTGGGTGGTCTCGGCGTCCGCAAAATTTCAAGTATTGGTTTACCGGCCTGCCTCTCCTCGGTCCACAGTACCGATAAATTAACCAGGAACATTTTATCTTCCTCACTGGTCGATTTTGAAGTACGGTGTTTGACCGATGCGATGAACGCTTGGAAAATGGCTTGTCCCAATACGGTTTTGCCCTATAACCCGTCTTCCCAGAGACGGTGGGATGAGCCGCTCTGCAGTATTATACGGAATACCCTTGTAAACACGTCACGTAATACTGTTGAGCGTGCTCGTCTGCTGGCTGCGGGAGAATGGGAGTCAGGCTTGTGGCTTCAGGCGCTCCCGTCATCCACCACAGGCACAATGATGGATGACTCATCGTTTCGGCTCGCTACGTGTCTCCGTTTGGGCGCACCTTGTGTTGCACCGCATCGATGTCACTGCGGTGAAGCTGTCGACAGTCTCGGACACCATGGCCTGTCTTGCTGCAGGAGCGCAGGCCGCATAGCACGGCACGCCAGCATCAACGATATTATTCGTCGAGCCCTTGTCACCGCCGGCGTGCCAGCGGTGTTAGAACCAAACGGCTTGGTACGTGACGATGGGAAGAGACCAGACGGCATGATGTTGTTGCCTTGGAAGGTGGGTAGGCCTCTGGTGTGGGACGCAACGTGTGTCGATACCCTTGCGCCATCTCATGTTCCTAGCACGGCGGGCTGTGCTGGTGCCGCTGCCGCTCAAGCGGCGCAAATACTGTAACCTTATAGGCAACTACAGCTTTGAGCCGTTTGGGGTCGAAACGCTCGGGTCATGGGGCCCGAGTGCGCGTCTCCTTTTTAAGGAAATTTCTCGCCGGTTAGTCGACTCTTCACGTGACCAGAGGGTTGGGTCGTTCTTTGGTCAAAGAATTAGCATTGCCATTCAACGTGGCAATGCTGCCAGTCTTCTGGGCACGTTTCCGGATGACAGCGATGCGGACGAGTACTTCGACGCCTAGATGTCCTTCGTTTTTGTATTTATTTATATAATAAGTTAGTTAATATACCTATAAATAAAAATGTTCCTTTTAAATATTTTTTGTCAAAGATTCACTGTAGAAATTGCCTAAAAATGTATTAAAAATTTTCTGTTACCACTCAAATATCGTGCAGGGTAAAAAATAAAAATGCAGGTTTTTTAAATCTAAGGCCTGAATTCCTGTTACGACGTCGATCGCGTACGGTCCGTACCAAAATACGCGCCGCTGACAGTGTTTTCAGAGAGCAGTGTTTCCAGCCTTAGCCTCAGCGTCTAGGTACACGTACAGTACGCGACCGACGTCAGCGTAACACTATTTCCAGCTTTAGACCTGAATTCCTGTTACGCTGACGTCGGTTGCGTATGGTCGGTCGTATACGGTCAGTACTAACATACGTGCCACTGACGTCAGCGTCTTAGTATGGTCACAGTGGGGCTATATAGAACACAATGTATATGCATAAGCGCGACCGACGACGTACGCGACTGACGTCATCGTAACAGGAATTCAGGCCTTAACTTCAATTTATTGCTTGTACAGACGCCAGCACATCAAGCTATCCGAAACTGTAAAATTTTCCCAATCAACTTTGAACCTTATGCTTTAGCCATAAAGTTGAAAATCAATTAAAGAAATTTGACAGATTGTAGTAGCTTGATGTGCTGGCATCTGTACATGTGGAAAAGTGTGATTAGAAAAGAACTGCTTACCTACTATAATGCTACCTCTGCCAACAAACTTCCTAGCCTTTTCCCAACTATGTTGTGGTCGAACAATTGAATACCAGTATTTTAAATGGAGTGAATGCTTATGAGTTTCGCACCAAAACCTCTATACGCCAAAAACTAGACATCTAAAAGCGTCTATCTGTTCTGATCCAAAGGCGCATCTTCAAATACTTCGGGCATGTCGACGAGGCATGAGGGTGACTCTAAAGAGTGCCTTGCGTGCAGTAGAGTGGAGGGCACTAGATCACGGAGCTCACCCATGAGATGGACTGACCAATTAAATCCGTAGTGGGTGATGCCTTGTAGAAGTGCATTAAATATATCAGAAATCGGAGTAGGTGGCAAGAAATCGTCAGACGAATCACATCAGCCATTAGACAAGAAACTACATTAGGACCACGACGGCTCTGACAAGAAGAAGAAGACTGCTTATCAAACCTCCACAACCCAGTTACTGGGTAACACGATACCCCTTGGTAAGACTGGTTGTCTGGCCTAATATTATGTAAAAAAAAAACAAAAAAAAAATCAGTATAATATCTATAAATACATTGCATTATTTTTCATACCTACCAAAGTAGGTAGCTACCTTAAATGTAACATTGGTACTGTATGGAACATTGTGTGCAACGTGCTTTAAATTTGTAATTCTAAAATAATGCCCATTCCCTAAACGGAATGAATCGAACTTATCTAGCCCACGATTGCGTCACGTGATTAGCTCTAGACAGACATTTACCTAGTTAGGTATATTAAATATTTATTAAAATAATCAGTTAAGATATCATCTTCACTAGTTGAGTAATGTGTGCACTAATCCTACCAGATATATATCTAACAGATTATAATATTATAGACCGATAAAGTTGTGAGAGTCATGCTCGCGTAACTGAGAGTTTCCGCACCAGGTATTTTTCTTCTATAGTCAGTTAAACTGTTGACACTGTATGCCATCAATGAAATCCCTCATGAGCAAGTCACTCGATTCTCAACTCTCTTTTCAGGGTTCCGTACCTCAAAAGGAAAAAACGGAACCCTTATAGGATCACTCGTGTCTCTGTCTGTCTGTCTGTCCGTCTGTCACAGCCAATTTGTTCCGAATCTTATGGACCGATTAAGTTGAAATTTGGTACACATATGAATCTCTGTGACCCAAACACAAACGTGTAACGTAAATAAATGAGTTTTGAAAATGGGAGTCATTTTTGAGGGGTAAATAGACAATTAAAAAAAAAAGTTTCGTTATCTGTACCGTGTGACATATCAAATGAAAGGGCTTACCGTGAGGATCTCAAATATATTTTTCATAATTTTAAAGTAAATTGTATTAAAGTTATTTAAGACAATAGACGGAAATTTACCATTCCCCCCTTATCTCCGAAACTACTGAGCCAAAAATTTTGAAAAAAATACAGAAAATAGTTCTATACCTATAGATTACAGGCAAATTAATAAGAAGTCTATGATCTTGAAACAACATGGTAAATCTCTCAATATTGTGCGTACAAACTTACATTTTCAGTTAGAATGTCGGTGTCACGTTCTTTAAAAAAACATGGTAGATAAAATATTCATCGTACGGAACCCTCTCCACGCGAGTTGAACTCGCACTTGACCGGTTTTTTCAATTACAATTTAACAATGTTATTCAAAGAATAATTGTTAGCAAAAGTGGTGAGAGAATAGTTGAAACCTTCTAATTAAAGATACTTAGATAAGTAAATATGTTACTGATTCCCCATTAAGAGATTGTGTAAGAATTTAAAATAAACTGGGTTTGTTTACACTTTTATCATATACTTTTGGAACAGACATTACCTACAATAGGATGGATAGATTGCACATCGTTACAAAGTGTCCATAAGGCATGCTTAAAATTATTATAATAGATCTCGTTGGCATCCTTTATGTAAGGAACCCTAAAAGAAGCAATTAGTACATAAATTAATTTGTCATAGCGATAGTAAACGTAATAGATTTATATTATAAGCCTAATTATGAAAATAGATAAAATAATCAATGATTATACGTAACTGACCAATTAACGTCATACTAGATTAAAGTACGACAAATGACTGTTAAAACACAAAAATTTGGAGCCAAACACGAACGCAGATTTTTTTCATTCTACTACGTTTCATTGAATGTCTGCAAGTTTGTTGCCATATAATCATGAATAGCAAACTAATAATTATTAGCAGATAGCATATTCAGCCCGTAATGTTGCCACTGCTGGCCTCCTCTCTGTGAGAGGGAGTGGGCCGTAATCCACCATGCGGGCACAGTGCGGGTTGGTAGATGTCACATGTCTACCAATTTTGGTTCTAGGCCGTTCTTATACCGGTTTCCTCACGATGTTTTCCTTCACCGTTTTGAGAGCAGTGCATGGTGATGAAATAATTTATACAAAGTAAAGCTTATGTTGAAGTGAGGTGCTTGGGGGAGGCCTATATCCAGCAGTAGACGTCTTTCGGCTGAAATGATGATGGTGTCGAAAGCGTCAGGGTAGCCCGCGAAATTCATATTTTTTTACGTTTTTTTGCAATTTGCTGGTCAGTATTAAGTTGTACATTACAACATGTACGTAACAAATCTAGACACGCGGTATCGCTACCACTAAACTATCTTTTACTACCACTACACTACCACTGGCTACTATTTTTATCACAGCCTGAGTTGTTCGAGACAGGCTCGACGTGACAGTGCGACGCGATTCTGCTATATACATTAAAATAGATGGACAAACTTTTAGTAATCATTCAGACCACCAAAATAAGGACGATGGTAAAAAAAATAAAGAAAAACGCATGAGATAACTTACCTACAAGAAAAATAATCAGCTAACGAAAATACAGTAATGTGCCGGCAATTTATTATTTTAGATGAAACAAAACCGTTCACGATACTGCACCTACAACCCGCAACCCAAGCGGCCCCTCCCGACCCCCGCGCTGTTGCCGCTCTTGCTATCGACGCTTCAGTATTGCGCGCTTACGTCATCCAAGCGAATTCTCAAGTAAACTCTTGCGGGTTGTGCGTGCTGATAGCTAATAAGAGAAATATAATTACTTAAGTTGGTTTACAAATTATTTTGCACCAAACAATCAATCTACCTAGCCTTTTTCCGACTATGATGGGGTCGGCTCCCAGTCTTACCGGATGTACTTAGCTGAATAATAAACCAGTATTTTACATGGAGCGACTGCCTATCTGACCTCCACAACCCAGTTATTGGGTAACACAATACTGATTGTCAGACTCAATGGGCTTCTCACTACCCGTAACAACTGTCAAAGATCTACGAATGACAGCCGGGACTAACAGCTAAATGTGCTTCCAAATAGACGGAGGGGTCTTGACTTGTAATGGATGGTCACCCATCTATGTTTCGACCGCGGCAAGCGTAGCTTAACCTTCGATCGACCCTTGCGGCTGTTATTATGTAGCCACGATTTTGCATCAAACAAAATGTACCTACCAATTCCTCTCAACAATTTACACTAAGCAACTGACAATTAGAACGTAGTGAATAGCTTTGAAGATTTGCGCGATTGTTATTTGAGTTTACTGTTACTGTTAACTTTATAGTTGGCATAAATTGCCAAGTTTATTCATCGTCTCTCCTCAAGCATGAAACAATAAACTTGAAGGCCTTTTCTCCTATGTCATAAATATCGCGTTACTATAAGTGAGAATAATAAAATTTAACGATATAACCACATAATGTCAGGATTTTGCTAGGAGTGTTTGTGTTGGGGCCATTATTTTTACGCGATTACGGCTAAAGTAGGAGTTATGAGTTCGACATTTTGTGTGTATGTGTGGTGTGTTCCAAAAGT
The DNA here is from genome assembly GCA_963669345.1 of Gortyna flavago. Lineage (NCBI taxonomy): Eukaryota > Metazoa > Arthropoda > Insecta > Lepidoptera > Noctuidae > Gortyna > Gortyna flavago. The sequence continues at coordinate 10,446,646 of OY770138.1, forward strand.
ATTAGATGAAAATTTAAACAAATGGATCAGTTATATACCGTTTTCGTATAACCAGAGTCACACGTAATCTGCACGATTAATGCTTTAGTTACCTAAATAACATATTTAGTAGTAATTAACTTTTTTTTTCGGATTAATGTATGTATAACAGATAACCAATATATTTTCAATTTATCTTACCAAATACGATCTAGTCTTTCATATTTTTTTTGGTAACACTACATCCGCTATAAGTCACCATGTTGATGTGATGTGATGAAATACCACCACCTTACAACCTTGTTTGTCAAAATTCGACGAGTAGTTTGGAGTTATAAGGGAACAGATAAACTGACTCTATGGAACGAAGTGAACGAATTTTGAAAGGGTTACCAGGAGAATAAATAAAATGACCAATTGAAGCAGCGTTCAATGATGCCAGAAACTAGCAAATTTTTCGGTAATCGTATTTAGAGATCCGTAAAATGTGACAAATTGTCAACGGCTGGATAATTTTGACTGAATGTTTGATGATTTTACATTTGGCTTGCGTTCCAAAATTGACCGCGGTTATTACACTCCACTCCACCGGACACCGCTTCGATGAGCGGTTGGCTGCGGTTTTTAAATTTGAACAGTCAGTCAGTAGGTACAGACCTAGACGGCATGGAGTTGCGGTGTCAGTGTGTAATGCCCTACGGTTTTTGCATACAAATCAAGATTCTGGTACAGTGTGATAACCGCCTATTTGTGCCTTCGGGCGTCTCGAAACGTATAGATAGATGACTGTACTTCAAAATCAAATAAGGCTTTTAAGCAATTAGTCATTAACAAATACAGTCTTTTACGAATTGTTTAGAATACAAAACTTATTAATATTGAAAATCGAAATAGGTCGAAGAAATAAATGGTTCTTGAAGGCTAACAATTTTCAGTTTCATTGTTTTGATAAGTAAAACAGAATATCGAAACGATTCCACGATATTGCTCTTTTAGTGTTTAAAGGCGCCGAGTCCTTTAGTGTTATCTTTTAGAAAGCACTTATATAATGAAAGAGAATGGAGCACTTTGGACAAAATGCGGGTAGTTTTGAAGCTCTAGAGCTTATAGCGTAATACTGATTTTATTTTGGTAGCTACGCCATTTAATTGATTGGAAAATAAAGGAGGAATAGCCTTTACTTCTTTTGAGTTTCATTGGAAGTTTACGTGAAAAGTAGGTACCGCTATTATTCAACCCACATTTTTAGGTAAGGATTCGGTTAATGACTATCTCTTCAAATTATGGAGCAGTGGTGGCCCAGTGGCCATATGCCATAGTTATGTCAGTGACCGCGACTTAAGAGTTGCTTCGAAGACATGTGTCACATCTACCAAACCGCACGGGGCCGCTTGTGAACGTCCTCTCACTGAGAGGAGGCCTGTGGCCCAGCAGTGGGAACACTATACGCTGATTATTCTTATGCTTCAAGTTAACCTCAGAGGATCAAACTTAATCTTTATAATTTAGAGAGTGAGAAACGTGAAAAGTTCATAGAATATTATATGGATTAATCAAACGACTGTCTGTGGACTAATCCAGTTTTCCTCTAATAACCATAACACAATTAGAGAGCTACGTTGATGGGCGGCTGAACATAATCCTCAACCTAAATTATTCCCAAATGTTCGTTGTATCCTTTCCTTTATACATCAGTAGCGATTTACATCTCTGTTTAATATAAAGACAATGTTACCTCAACTATGTACAACTCTGGACTGACCACGAAATTTAACATCACTCAGGAGTGGCTATAGCAATTACAAACTTATTATCTAAGCCGTAAGTTCCTTTATGTATCGCGGGGAATATAGGGGGAACTTCAGAAGTTCATTAAGACGATACGGTTTCCCTGCACCGGTCAAAGTTGGGCTCTCAGAGATGCTCGAGCACCTTTAGATACCGTCTTAATGTTGCTAACTAAAGATGTAGTGCCTACCCTCCACTTTCGTTATTTTATCTCTGACAAGATTAGTGAATTACAACCGCGAGTCACACTTTCACGTTAGTAACTAAGTATCGGCACATTTCGGTGTTAAAGTAACTTTTATGTTAGAATGTATTTGGTTTCTTTTCGTCGTTAACTTGTCATTTGTCGGAAAATTTTATACCTACCGAAAAAATGAGGATTGTTTAAAATCTGCTTAATAAAACAAAAACAGTCCCCAGACAAACGAAGCCGAAGGAAAATTTTCAACAATGAAAAATTTCTCTTCTCCCTTATCTCGTTATAATGAATACCTTCGGAGGATTCTTTTCGCATAGTTCTGATAAAGAGGAGCGTCGAAACTTCAAATTAAGATTCTTCGAGTTCCGCGCAAGGGAATAAGATTAATAAGGATGGCACCTGGGGGTCGCCGCCCCACTAACGATAGCAGCGGATCAGAGGGGAAATAATTGTTAAAAATAATAAACGGAAAAAAATCCTCATAGATACTGTAAGGAAGGAATAGACGTTTATAAATTGTGGAAAAGTATACTAAAAATTACGTCATAATTTGTGGGTTTTACCTAATTAAACACGTCGAGGAATTTATAATATTATGTAACTAATTTAATATCTATTAAAAAATAAACGTAATGAGAGTTTTCCGAATTCAGTTGCAGTGTATTTATAAACTCAACATTTTAGCGGCATCACACCTGAATTGCAAAATAGTTCTAAAACAAATCCGTAACAGTTTTCTATTCAACGCAGCTATTCTGGCGCATTAGAGTGTGCGTTAATAAGACAATATGTATGTGTCCCAAACAATGAGAATAATAACAGCGCATAATGGCGAATGAGAAAATTGCTCGTTGACTGCCACTAGCCTGAATATCACAATGAGACGAGACAACAATGGCCTAGGACCTATATTCTCGAGCCTAGAGTAGCGAACTTAATGAAACAAAAACCGCTTTGGAACTTGAACAGAGGGTGTACGCAAATTGGAGGAGAACGACGCTGTTATAGACTTGGCAAAGTTAATGTAACGTTCTTTGTCAGTACGTTTTTATTCCGTCTCTTACAGTTTAGATTGGTTGTACCACGAAGTGCGGCTTAATCAAAGACCTCTATTGTTAAGAATAGTTTCCACATTGTGCGCGGTATTTCATCGGTCTGGTTCTATATTTCAGACATTCTCTTGAAACAATGCGTTGGTAACATTTTGAAACGAGTTTCTCTTGAACGTCGAGTTGTTCATATCACTTTGTGCGGTGGCTTGCTATGCATATTATAGTGTATCGATTGGCTTACTGGTTTAACGTAAGGTTAACATAACTTTGTACCTATACGTACTATGACAGTACTCTTATGGTGTAAGTTCAAAAAATACACACTTTCAATCTGGGGATGGGTGTTGTGTGTTCATGAAAACCTATTTCTATTCTAATTTTTGTTGAACACAGCTTCTGATATAGATCGCAAGCTCACAACAAAAGCTAACAATACACAAATCAGCTGACAATGTAACTATCGACGCGCAACCGTAGTTTATACGCAGTTCCATACAACTATAGTGCACTAAAGCTGTGCTCGGACGGATTTTTATTACTTTTTTCATATCAACCGTGAAGTTTATGGATGCAATTATTGTTGAAACACGCGGTGAGATTTATAGCAACAATCATGGTGACGCTTGGATAGTGTTGCGCAGATTGTTTGATCATCATTAAAATATCGCCAAACTTGCTGGGTTTATTTATATGTTTGTTATTCAGTAAGGGACTGGTTGTTTTATTGTGTAGGTATACGATTCATTATATTAATGTTATAAACGGTATATTCTTGAGAGCATTTTGCAAGATAGGTTCGGTGATCAACAAAAAGTGTTACGTAGTAGGCACTTCACTTAAGTTTGGCATAAACATAGCTGTTAATCACGCTCGGAAAAACGCAAATACCTACATACTTTATCAAACTCAGAAGCATGAGAATGTTGTTCAAAAGACGATACATCGTTTAAACGGAAAACACAATGTGAGAGAACTTTCAGCAACTTCAAGGAATCTTGAAAGCCGCTAAGACCCCAACATCGCGTTGCGCGGGAAAACAAGACAATGCTTTTAACCGATTCTAATGTGGGAGGGTCCACAGCTCATATATTTACATTTTCTGTAAAGAGTTTTTCCGAAGTTTTCCGGAAATATTCATGAATATGTACTCTAAGTAAAATAACTGAGTACCTATGCAACAAGTTCAGACAGGATTTATGTCGGATGTGACTTACATATATTTATACAATGTGTAACATAATTAACGCAAGACCTCATACACCCCAATTAGAGTATTGACTTAAAAGTATAATACAATGACTAAAACTTTAATTCTTTAAAGCTACCTATTATTATTAAGAAAATCGTGTTGACCCTTGCATTACTTTATGCATTTAAAATTGAGTGGTATTGCCTTGAAATAAAATTTTATAATTTCTTTTGACTCAATTGGCGGCCAGTATGGCAAAATATATAATTAAGAAAAAAAACCTATATTCAAAGTTACTGAAATCGATTAAGTAGTTAATTGTGAACAAACTACTTTCAGGACTTGTGTTAAATCTGTTACACCTTGTATACTATCTAAGTCCTGAAAGATACCTTATTATAATTATCGCGGACATCGTAGGTACTTAATGATAAATTTTGGGTTTGTTATAACAAAAACGAACAGCAACATGGCATCATTGGGTGAACTAAAATCATAATTTATTTGTGAATCTTAGGTCTATAACTATAAAACCTGCAAACTTATAGTAGGTATGTAGGCAGGTAATCCATTAATGTTAATCTATATCTATATATACTAATAATGAAGCTGAAGAGTTTGTCTTTGTTTAAACGCGTGAATATCTGGAACTACCAGTCGGATTTAAATATTGTATTTGACAGCCCAAATCTTTAAGTAACTCTATAGGCTAACAGCACACTAGGACCCTTAGGAGTCAAAGTCTGAAAGAACGCTAAGCGAAAACCAAGTTGTAGCGCAGGCGATGCGATGCGATGTGACGGTGTGGTTCGGGGGAACAAGTTTCACGCGGACCTTCGTCCGTCACAGGCAGCACCTAGTACACACGGCGACACATCAAGCTGTACATTTCCAGTTTTAGCTGAGCTCGCATTGTATTGGTTTTTCGTACAGTCAGAAGTCAGGTTATACTGGTTATGTATAGCTTGATGTTTAGCCGTGTGTACAAACATAAATAAGACAAAACTGATTTTACTTTGGGATCGATCGTAAGACATAGTTACCGTTATAAAGGTTTTTACCAAAGTTTGGCGGAAATATTCATAGATAGGCACTTTCCTAAAATATCTGATTAAGTATCTAGTTTGGGCCGGTATTTTATCACTTGTGACTTGCATATTAGCTACGCGCAGATATAAACAGATTGTTAATTACCTACGTGATACTGATATAGTGATGATTATCACGTATTAGGTAAAGAAAGATGCGATTTGTTTTGGTCGCGATGATTAAAATGATAATAAAATATTATGTATATTGTGCATCTTTGGGTGACCCAAAAACATATTATTTTAATTGGTAAAGACACACATTTGAAATCGTGCATGCTTAAATTGTTTTAGAGTTAATGATAATATAACTTCTTCTAAGTATAACTTACTTGGTTTTACTTTAATTGAAACAAAACAAATAAATTGAACTGAAAGCTTTCAGTAGGTAATAATTTGTCAACGAGCATTAATTTATAGCGAGTGAAAAAGAACAACTTAAAAAAAGTATTGTGTAAGTACCTACTTATGTAATTGTAAACATAAAAAATTACATGACGTCAGTGGAATAGACATAAGTCATTATCTAACCAGATCCTGGTTTATAACAGGCTTATCTCACTATCTCATCGGAATCAAAAACCTACATGATAAAATAATGAGCATCATAATCACAGAACAGATAAAATTTATCTGTTCTGTTATCATAATTATGAATAAGCTCAATTTCTTGATAGTTTACTTACAGAAACAGAACACCAGAACCTTATTTGCCTAACCCTCAAAATACAGGTTGAAATTGAAAACATGCGACAAATCGAAATGGAAGATTGTACTCATCATTATGAACAACTTTTATCATGGGATCAAACCTGAAATCGCGAAAAAAAATCAGCTGTTCCCTACATTTATGTTCGCATAACTCGTCAAAATGTAGGGAACAGCTGTTTTTTTTTCGCGATTCAGGTGGTCCCATAGTAAAAGTGAAGATGAGTACAATCTAACATTTCGATTTGTCGCATCTTTTCAATTTCACCCTGTCTAACAAGTGATTACAAAGATAAACTAGTAACTGTACGAACGTTCAACTTCTTTAAACCGCCGCGCGCCGGCAGCGCCGGTGTATGATATGATAAGTAAATAAAAACCGCGACGATCGCGATGTCCCGTTGGCGATCGCTATTTTTTTATCTTATCAATTTGCATGTTTATAGAAATTCTTGAAGGCCCTATGTAAATTCTCACGTCCACCATAAATGATTTACGTCGTAATGAAGATCATGAATCACTGGCCATCGTGACTGGCCGTAATTGCTTTGCCAATCGAATTAATTCCTTCGCTTAGTATTTTATGGTACAGTTTTTGTAATTGATTCCACTGGGTTATCAATAAGTATAAAATGTGTTTATAGTGGTCATATTTTTGAATGTTTATTGTACAGCGTTGTGTAATGTTGTCTGGAATTTATAAGGGTTTTACAATTGCTAGTGTTTGTGTAGGTATCATAGTGTTAGAGTTTATTGCAATTTGATAAACGTTTCAATGTTTATTGGTTTCTGGACCCGTATTTTCCGTAGTCTTATCACTGTTACTCGACTTGCTCCAGTCAAGGGGTAATACAGGGAGATAATGTCATATTATTACGTAGATTGCACACATACGATTGCTGTTAGTGTTTGTTCTATCAGTGTATAATTTAGCGCGCACGCACGGCATGGCTGGTGATTAAGACAAAAGGAGTGTCATTGGATTAGTAACCGGCTGTATAAATCGGTTTCAAATGTAATATTAAACTAGCTTTATATGCTGAAATACATTGAGTTCGATTTTGACAAATAAAAGTGGGCTTGCCAAAGCAAGCCCAGTGCCCTGGGACCAATCCCATAACGTTCCATGGGTACTTACCTACCTACGTTTTAGGAAACTATTGTAACAGACTATCATACAAGTAGATTTTAATAACAGATAATTTTAAATTAATGTCAACGGTAATAATTGCTGCTATGTTTGTTGAGTTTCGTAGTGATTTTGATAAAACAAATTTTACTTAGCTCCTGGGGAACGTAAGTAGGTTTCATTAGATAAAAACCGGCCGAGGCCGAGGGCTCCGTACTAGGTATGTAAATAGTATATCACGGGTTTTTTTTAATGTAACTCGGATTTTTTCCTTTACTTGTGCTACATGACCTTGCTTCTTGCCAAATTTCATGATTCTAGGTCAACAGGGACACTATAAATTTTGATTCCCTTGAGAGTGTCGAAATATATGTTTTTTTGCGGCATAAACGGCCGTATCTTATTTTTACGTTAACTTAAAATTTAGATTTTTTCGCAGCTTCAAGGGACTGTAGACCTGAGTATATGGTTCGATACCTCCACGCGTTCACGAGATAAAGGGTTTTGACAGACAGACAACAAAGTGATCCTATAAGGGTTCCGTGTTTTTCCTTTTGAGGTACGGAACCCTAAAAAAAGCAAATTACACAGAGAACCCAAAGCTCAGTTGGATATCAACGGAACATTAAATCTTTTGTGCCAACCAGGGCGCAAATACTACTTCTTTCCACAAACCAGATCGTTACCTCAACCCACAAAAAAAAAAAAATTACAAGCGCTGTTTGCTCCTAAATATTTTCTGCGACACTTTTTAGGTTCAAACAAATTATTCCTTGTATTAAGGCGACCCGAGATATTCACTTTTATTGCGACAATTTCTTATATTTATACGTCAAAAAAGCAAACCCGTGTACCTTTGCAGTAATAAAAGGTAATGGTGGCAGGCAAGTCGCGTATCGTTTTGTCAAGAGAAGGTTGAATTTCTAAGGTGGAGCCATTTTGTCGGGGGTTATGGCTTCATCCCCAAAGGAGCATTAAAAACACAAAGCTGGCCATTTTCGGATTGTCTCGGTGTAATTACGTGTTTATTAAAATAAGGGTGGTTACTGACTAAATCTATTTGAAAGGTGGTAGACGGAGGGCGCACATGAAGTATGACAGTAGAAAGGGGATGCCTATACTCTGCAGTGGTTGATTCCGGGCTGTAATGATGATGACGAAGGGTATTGGAGGGTTTTTGGTCTTTTAGCTCTGTATCTGAATGTGACAGCTACATATCATAGAAAATTGTTTTCTGATGAAGAACCTTACACCTAATACTGGACCGATGCAGGCTAAATATTGTTTTTCTGAATATTCTGATGAATTTTATATAGAAGAATCATCATATCATCATCAAGGTGAATTGATATAAAAGCAATTTCATACAGCTAAATAGAGACTGTGTTAGAGACAGAAACCGACAGCAATGAATAGGATTTAAATAATAATACATCGTCGGTAACCATGAGTTTTATTTGTGTTATGAATTTTATTTATTCTCTATCTACTGGTAAACACAAAAGAAAACATTCGAGCCACTTTCATTTCTTTTTTCAAATTCAAATATTCATAACACTGAGATAAAGTACTATGTAATAGTTCTATGATTCATAATTATTTATTTGTGATACATAGATAAAATGTTATGGTAAGGATGTTATAAAAAAAAAAAAGTTTTATCAATAAGCTCTGCCTTGCAAGGCGTACAAATATGGTCTACACAATAGTTGTAAAGGTAATATAAAAATACTGCGAAGTAATCGTTTTCAATAATAATGATCAATTGATAGAAATATTTATAGAAATAGAAAAATATTTATTGTCCAGGTAATACAATAAGCAGGTTCACTAGTTAACAGCAAGTTAAGACGACATGAGTAACTTAAAATATTACCTACAGCTAGGTTACAATATAGTATTAACTAGTGAGCCCCAAACTAGACAGTTAGTCTGTATCTTGGGGCTCGGAGTACGACTACCAGAGTGGAGACTAGAGAGGTGATTTCAGCTTTGGTATGGTACATTTGTATGTGTGATCTTTGTGTGGTGTGTGTGTGTGTGTGTGTGATGTGTGAGTGGTGTGTGTGCGTCTAGTATATGTGTACGAGTGTGCGTGTTTGTTCCATTGTCCTTCGTTTGTTTTGGTGTCAGGTCAGGGTCTTTATATCAATTGTTCCGAGTCATCATAACCAGTGTTATGCAAAATTTCCTTAACAATTTTTTTGCAGCCGAATGAAGTAGTATTTTTAATTTCGCAGAGTTTGCAGACTTTATTGTATGTATTAATGAGAGAGTAGGCCGGGGAGCGTCTTGCTAGCAATGAGGTGCTGTCAGGTGTTGGGATTCTGTAATTTCTTTTGCTTATGATAGATGCGTAGTCAGGTCTTCTTTTAATATTTTTGTGCGTTTTTGTGCAGGCAGAAAGAATAAAAAGCTGGCGAACTCTGAGGACTCTCGTTTCACGGTAGAGTAGATCAGTAGAGAATCGGTAGGGCTTCTTAAAAGTTACTTTAAGAAGCGCCCTCTGTGCTCTTTCAGCTTCAATTAAGTAGGTCTTTCCAGCACTACCCCACACGCTGATGCAATACTGAATTATCGATTGGCATAGCGCTAGGTAAACTTGTTGTAGTGTGTCTGTGGGCAGACAGTCTCGTAGTCTACGCATGGTGTGAATAAGTTTTCTTATTCTGCCAGAAAGGCTGGATATATGTTGTTTAAACGTTAGGTGGTCGTCGATAAGAATACCAAGGTATTTAATGTAAGAAGTACGTTCAAGAGGAGGACAGTCGCAAGAGGAAGTAGAAGTGTTAGAAGAGCAGTGATGTAGTTTGAGTTTAAGATGTTCCGGTGGGTTTGAAGCGGCGGTTTTGGAGAAAACAATGTATTTCGTTTTACTGCCATTTAGCGTAAGCAGGTTTCTGTCCAGGTTGTTTGCAATTAGTGATAATCCCTCTTCTGCTAGGGAGTGTACATGTTCCCACGACTTTCCGTGAAATATTACGGCAGTGTCATCTGTATAAGTTATGATTTCAGCATTATTTACGGAAAGGTTTAGTATGTCGTTGATATAGACAATGAAAAGCGTGGGACCAAGTACACTTCCCTGTGGAACTCCAAAATCAATGGGAAGTTGATCACTAGTGAAAGAGCTTACTTTTGTATACTGCTTCCGGTTTGTCAGGTAGCTTTTAAACCATTCAAGGCATATTCCTCGTATTCCTATGCATTCTAGTTTCTTAAGGAGGAGGCCAGTTGAAACCGTGTCGAACGCCTTTGCAAGATCGAGGAAGATGGCTAGGCATTTTTCATTTTTCTCAATATGAGAGGAGACACAATTGGCAAGGAGAGTTGCAGCATCCTCGGTTGACCTATTCCTTCGGAAACCAAATTGATTATCAGATATAAGACGATTTTTATCAATGAAAGAAATAAGACGGGAATTAACTATCCTCTCTAATATTTTAGAGACAGAGCTTAGCAGTGCTATAGGTCTGTAGTTATCTGGTGCATGTTTGGGACCGCTTTTGTAGATGGGGGAAACCGCAGCTATTTTCCAACATTCTGGGAAGGTACCGGTCTCAAGGCTCAGGTTGAAAATGTGCATCATTGGTACTAGTAAAGATTTTAAAGCTCTTTTGATAAGAATAACCGAAATTTTGTCAGGTCCTGGAGCACTATCGACTTTGAGGTCAGATATAATTTTGATAATTTCGTAAGCATCTGTCGGTTCAAGGAGAAGAGAGTGTGGGTTTGATACGTTAGATGTGTAAGTTTTTATTAAAGATTCATGAGATAGTTTAAGTTTTTCTAGTATTTTATCTGCCAGGCGGGTTCCTACTGAGGCGAAGTATGAGTTACAGGAGTTAAGTGTTTCTTTTTCTCTATTGGGGCTCAGTAGTTGGGAGGTTTCATTACTTTTAGGAGATATGTGACCTATAGATTTTATTGTTTTCCAGAGGTTTTTTGGATTGTCTTTGTTATCAATAATCTGTTGGTTATTGTACTCAGATCTGATTCTTGAAAGAAGTTTGGAGAAAAAGTTTCTGTATCGAGTGTATATTTTATTTCGGACAGGATCATCAGGGTTAGATTTACAATCATTGTGCAACTTGTCCCGATGGATCATGCATCTTATTAATCCCGGGGTGATCCATGGTTTTATGCATGCCAATTTCCTACCAATTTTTATATTTCGCGTATGTTTGTCTACAGTGGAAGTAACAATGTTCGTAAATTCAGTGGTTGCTGTGTTTACATTTGTGTCATTTGTGATTACAGACCAGTCAACACTGTTTAGGTCAGCAATAACTGCTTCGGTATCTGTTTTACTTATCCATCTCTTTGCAGTACTAGTTGAAGGTTTGCTTGAGGAAATATTAGCAATAACTATATCATGATCAGTAATTGAGGACTTCTGGCTTTGTTTATGAATCCTATGTGGATCGCGGTTCACGTTGAGATCACGGTGTAAGGATATCGCCGCGCAAATTAGTACCATGATTGTAGACCCAAAAAAAATCTGCTGTTTCATACAAAAATGCACTACACACCTACACTGTCATGGAATCGTTGTTTTTTTTTTGTAAATAGCCCACGAAAAATTTCAACACAGGTGTTTAAAAATCATGTACTGAATTCAGAGTAACAGTTGGTGCATCGATGTCTCTTACACCCTGTATTCCGAATATTGTATCAGAATATTTAGTATTATTTTAGTTTCTCCAAAGAACATGTGAGATTATGGTCCTATTTGATTATGTTATCCGTATCCGATATCTATTACACCATTTGTAATACACACACTATTTGACACTGATGGCGATTTTATCATAAAATAAAACAATTGATATGACGGTTAGCATCATTACTTTTTATGATAACTACCGGATTCGCGCGAACCCCTGCTCACAATAACAATGCTAAAATATACTAGTTTATCGGAAGTATTATAGGACATTGCACCAACAGGAAAATAGTTTGATTTGTTACGATATAAGAACATCATATTGGCCTAATAATAAGTAGGGCGTAATATATTATTTCTAAATGAGCATGTTTTATGTGTGGCAACAAACAAACTAACCATCGCTTAGTGTGGGGATCGTAACAGGCGACAAATAGGGATCATTTTAAGGGTCCACATTTCATTCCGTTGAATTTCGTGGAAAAAGCTACAAAAGAGGCAGATTGATAGTCTCATAAATTAAGTAACGTAAAAGACCTTACTGAGTTCGTGTTTGTGCTCTAAATACTATATATAGGGACTAGAGATTATGACTTACGGAGCCGAAACGTGGACACTCATCGGTACGGCTGGTCCATATATCCAAGGTCGCACGGTGGAACGGGCTACGCTTGGAATCTTTATGAGGGATTGAATCCGGATCGAGGTGATGTTGTTGACGTTCAACTGGATTCTCGGCAACTCTCATCCAGTCACCCTGCGAAGATGCGAATGCGAATGGGCAGGCCATATTAGCCGTAGAACCGATGAACGTTGGGGTAGACGTGTTCTTGAGTGGAGACCGCGAATCGGCAAACTTAGGGTAGAACATTCTCAGGCTAGGACAGCGGTGGCCACGATCGTCCCTGGGAGGCTGGTAGCAGCTGGATGAGAGTTGCAAGTTGAACGGCGGGCAATTAGAGAGGCCTATGTCCAGACTGCTGTAGGCTGATGATGAGGAACTAGAGACGTATAGTATTATGCAAGTAACGGTAACGATAATTTTATGATATAACAATATATTAGGTACAATGCTCGATGACTTTAGTAGGGTTTCTGAAAGAGTAGGTCTTAAACGTAAATGGAAAAAACGAAGGTCATGTCAAATCCCCATTTAACACCCACTCTTATGAAGATCGGAGACGCTACACTCAAAGTTTTGGACGAGTGGGTACTCGTCCAAAACTTTGAGTGTAGAAAAGCAAGCAAAGCAAAAAGCAAAGCAGCAAAGGAAAGGAAAGCATCATTAATAAATATCCTAGGTATCCTGGGTAGGATACCTAGGATATTTATTAATGATGCTTTCCAGATAACAAAATAATATATCTGCATAATAAAACGTAATCCAATGTATTGATAATGTGTATGTGACTTCATAAAAGTATTATTTTGGTTGAGACCTATAACATAATTACAGTGCAGTAGGTACCTATAATAATTTTATATTTTACTAAGTTTTCCCGCGCAGTGGTGACCCAGTGGTAAGGGACACGACTTACGAGTTGTAGGTCGTAGGTTCAAACCCAGACAGGCGCTTTACTTTGTGTAAATTATTTTATCACCACTGCTCTCAAACTGGTGAAGGAAAACATCGTGAGGAAACCGGCATGTCCTAGAACAAAAAATTCGAAGACATGTGACATCGACCAACCCGCACTGGGCCCGCGTGGTGGATTGCGGCCCACTCCCTCTTACTAAGAGGAGGCCTGTGTCCCAGCAGCGGGAACATTATAGGCTGATTATGATTATTTCCCGCGACTTCGCCCGCATCGTGGTCGGAAAAAGCCATCGCCCTACAAAAATAATGTGGGTACATGTATGTGCCAACTATTATAGTGATCGATCAAGTGGTGTTGGAGTTTTTCAATCTCAGACATACCAACATTAATTTTAATACAGGATGGCGGGGACATCGACGCGCAACCTGAAACGACGAATTCCGCACATGATTTACGGTTATCAAAAATTTTGCTGTTTCATAGAAAAGTACAACGCGGTCCTACGCGGTCAAAATGTATGGAACAGCGAATAAAAAAAAAATACCGACGAAAATTTCAACGAACGAATCATGTACCTGGTGAATCCGTGGTTTCAGTTTGCGTGTCGATGTCCTGGCCACCCTGTATATGTATATATATATTGCATATCACTGACCGTGACACTGAAGGAAACCTGGTGATTAATAAAAACAATAATAATCTGATGTGTTTCTGCTTTTATAGGCACAATTTAGTAGGTACCCAATGTGTAATATCTTTAGATTAAATGTTTTGTGGCTACACATTGTTACAATATTGTGAAACAAACATTATAGGCAATGAGTTCTTGTCGATTTACACATCTTTTTGGGGCTGACTTTTCAATTTCCAAGCCTTTGTTAAAATAGCCTATGTGTTCTGATTTAACAAAGCTTTGGAAATTAAAAAGTTTTGTGATCGTATATTTTTAGTTTAGAACGCTGGTTTTTTTTTCTATTTTAAAATGAAGTTTGCCTTTCCGCGTGTCATCGTCGACAAGGGATAGCGCCATGTGTATGCTTGCGATCCGCTTTTTCACGCTCCCATAACTGAATTACTGATACAAACTTGTTTATCTGTGTCTTTGAATCCTTAATCCTTCGGAATAAAGTCGACAATTGAGGTCAACAAGTTTGCATAAAAGTTTGTGACGCAACGGGAAACTCTCAAACGTCCCGTGAGCCCGTCCGGCCGGCAGTACGCAAAACATTGGATTCTCTTCAAATATTAATTGTTCAGAGGGCCTTTGCAACATTTTAACTAAGAAAATCCATTAAAATAGCTTTATGTTGCTTGCCATTTTATAAGGGAACTTTTCAATCTGGCTGAAAATATCCGATTTCACTGACCTCTATTAAACAGTACTTGTATATGTTTTAACGTCAGTGACCTATTTACTATAAAAAACATAGTGTAATCTATGAACAACGCTAGTGTTCACAGAGCATGTAACCTTTCTAGTGTTTACATTCTCTTTGTGTGAACCCTGTGTCTGTGGCTTGACGTGACGTCAACAGTCGGCGGCTCGGGGCTCGGTTGACGTTATTTTAAAATGTCACTTATTATATTACAGCATTATTTATGTTATTATTTTATTGTATTTACATAAATCCGTACGTATTCAAAAATGGCAAAAGTGGCAGCGGTAGCCGGTTATGACAGCGACTGTGACCTTGAATGCCAAGGCAAGAAAGTTGCAGCAAAGACAGGCAATCGCCATGAATTTGTGGGTCCCGTGAAAATAGTATTAGTTGAGTCAACACCTGTGGACTATCAACGTAAAGTATGGGGTTCAGCTGTGTTTACATTTGTAATGTTGTTGTTGGGAACTACAGTTTTCACAGTGTTTTTCTTCACGTTAAACTTTCGACTACCTTTTAATATGAACGTACATGTCCTGCTGTGTACAATGGGAGTAAGTACCTTTTTATACTTTCAAACGAGAATGGAAAACGAAGTATGTGTTTCTGCCCTGAAGCCCAATAGCCATAAGATGCATACCAATAGAAAGAGCTTTTCAAAGAGAACCTTTCCTACAAACACGACTTTTGCCAATTATTATTGTTAGTCAGTTCGGAGTTAAGAGCGTTTACGCCGTACAGCATTTCATACAAACTTTCAAGCCGTTGTTTTTCGAAATGAATGAACCGATTTTAATGAAACTTCATACGCATAAGCAGGATACAAAGGTATAAAAAGTTAGCAGAGAACATTTTCGAAAAATTGGGTTACAGCCAAATTAGACCGATTTTAAAGTTTCCATAGAAACAAAGATATCCAGTTATCTTTTTTTAAATAAGACATTACTACTTCATACTTAATTACTCAAAATTAGAGCTCTGCAGCTCCTTACGTACTAACAGTAAAGAGAAGTCGTCCTAATAAGAAATATTCTCCTTGATGAGATCTTTCCATTGGTATTTATCTTAACGCTATTGGGTTTCAGGGCAGATTTGCCCAATCTCGTCAATCAACGCACATAATCTAAGAGAGTAATATTTTTGCCTAGCGGTAAATAATTTAATTAATCTGATAATACAACTTTGTTACAGTACCAGTTGTTTACGACGACAGGGATTATGATGTTCAGCTCATTATTTGGCGGGTCAATGCATCTGAAACCCGCAGAGAGGAAGTTCCAACATTTTTTCATAGAAGTATCTGGAGTCATTTTTGGTACTGCTGGGACAGTTTTCGCGATAGGAAACATGGCTTTTACTCTACATGCATTAACAGGTATTTATAAAAAACCGTTCAGCGCCTGTTTTTTCCCAAAGGGTTAGGCCGAGTACCAATAAGTGCAGCTACATTTCACTAGTTCTGTTTAAGTTCTATCTCATAGGGGGCGAGCCTATTGCCATCCACCGTTCCGTTCCGGAATTTTACTAACAGGAAAAAAATTACAAACGTACGTAAAATACGAACGAACGTACGTATCACTAAGTAGGTACGTAGGTACCAAACGGGCCTTTTAAAAGATTACTGTTTTTATCCGTACGTCTGTCACAGAAGTTTTTCTTAAATCCTGCGTAATTTAGAAATATAAAATTGGTCATAATAAACGAAGCCGAACGAACGAATGGTTTGAACCATAGATACGAGTCTATCACTTAGCTGCCTCGGCTTATTTTTAATTATTTTATTTTTGGATTGTTGTTTTGTTAAGTACTATTTGCTGCAGTCTGAACGCTTTTAACGCGTACGTCTTTTTTTATTTACATCGTTCTCACATATAATTATACATTCAACATTAATGATGTAACAACATTATTAATGATATAAAAATATAATTTATAAGAGTGTCCATGGAGTTTCTTGCCCGTTCTTCTCCATTGGTACCTCCGCTTTGGAATGGGCAACTAGTTTCATATTTTCTGACTGATCGACTTCTTGACAATTCAAAAGTGCCTGTAAATAGTTTAATTGAAATAAATGCTTTGAGTTTGAGTAGATAGTGTGTTGAAAACATAATACAACCAATTTGATACGATAGAAAACAATCGTGAAGATACCTCTAAAAACTTTCTTTTTACAATAAAAACCATACTAATATGCCTACATAGGTACATACAATCATTCTGATTTTTTGTCAGATTATTCTTCAAGCAACATACTAAAGCACTAGTGTTTTAATTTTTTGGTCCAAACAATAGATTTTTGTAAATAGATAATTGCTTCATATTTTGCAATAAATTAAATTACCAGTGTTGTGTCATGTCGAGCTTTTATTTCTTTTCTATGCAGTCCGACAGTGACCGCGCTTTAGGCGATGTAGTCCCCTTAAGTACCAAATTTTGGGGCAAGTTTAAGCTCTTTGTGATGTCTAAGTATATGCGAATAATTCTTTATAAATCTAATATATAAAATTCTCGTGTCACAGTTTTCGTTGCCATACTCCTCCGAAACGGCTTGACCGATTTTGATGAAATTTTTTGTGCTTATCCGGTATCTATGAGAATCGGCCAACATCTATTTTTCATACCCCTAAATCGAAACTTACGCGGGTGAAACCGCGGGGCGCAGCTAGTAATATATATATATGTCGCAGCCAACTGGTTAAATTAGCCGTTCAGTTAACCGCCTAGCCTTTCAACTAAACGGCGGCCGTTCAACTAACGGCCTGAATGATATTCAATTACAGTTTAGGTTGGAAGTCTGTAACCAATCACGCGCGAGCCGAATTGGTCGCAGTAATTAAGGCATTGCACCCCGACCAAGTGGGTTAGGTTAGGTTAGAACTGTGATCAACCGCGTGCGAGCCGAAGGAGGAAGCGAGGCGAGCACTACTTCTAAAAGCCAGGCAGTTAACTGAACGGTTAATTTAACCAGTTGGCTGCGACATATATAAAACAAAGTTAGTTACACCGTTTATAACTCAAGAACGGCTGGAACTATTTTTATGATCTTTAATTTGTTGGATTTGTCTCCGCCCCGAATAGCATAATAGCTATAAAAACAGGGAAAAAATTCACGAAATAAAAAATTATGAAGATAATTCATTGAGATAATACATTCGTTTTTATTGATTCTGAGGCGGTACGAAGTTTGCCGGATCAGCCAGTTATTAATATTTGTACGCCATGTTTCTTGCATCGCAAGAAATTCTAAATTTTACGGGCTATAATGAGAAATCATGTTATAGCCTAGTGGTCATTGCCTCCACGGCACGGCAACCGATATTCGGGTGATGAATCATAATATTAAGTCATTTCATATTCTATATAGACTCGGGTCGTAATTACTAAAACGAATGATTTCGAATATTTATTCCTTACCAGATTGATATAATTTTTTTCAACCTTTATTGTCTGGCTGCTGGGTAAAGGTTCCCCCACAGCTCTCCACTCTTCCTTGTGTGTTGTCTTCTCCGGCCAATCTCCCATAAATACCTCGAGGTCATCACGCCAGCGTTTCCTCGGCCTCCCTCAGTGACAACGCCCGTCTTCTGGTTCCCACTGCGGGACGACTCTGACCCATCCTTGATCACTTGCGTTTCTGACGACATGCTAGTAATCCATTCTGATGTAGTCTACGTACATACATGGCCAATGACGATAAATTATGTGACTAAAACTCGAAGTTACAAAGGATAACTTAAAACCATCTTATTTAAAATCGATTATTATGTAGTTACTTACCGTATAGGATAGGTTTAATTAACGTAACATTTTAGCTTGAATATTGTTAGGTATCTAGTATGTGCTTTTTAATTATTTGCGAGAGCTCTTATAATTTTGCCTTGGACTCCCGGGAGTCTGGCTTTCGAAAAAATTAAAATTGAAATGGACTTCTTATTCCAGGATTCCTCGCTGCAGTTCTTTCAATAGTATCCTGTTTCGTCGGACCCACTGTTTATACCGCAAATACAGAGAAGTTGTTAGGGGTATTTAACAAGAAAGCACACAGAAGAATCGCAGTGCACACTTTTATTTTGGGTTCAATCTGTTTTGCTCTAGGACTGATTAAAAAAAGTTTTTTAAATTGGGCGCCGGTCAAATATTTGCATTGTATTTTGATTTTATTTACTTTCATATATTCTGGAACTGCTGTGATGTCCATGGTTTTAAGGGAACAATACGACTGTTAGAACTTTAAAATAGAAAAAAATAAACGGTTTCATCTAAAAAGATTTGTTTAGTTTAGGTCAACTAATTATCCTAGGTAGGAACTTGGTTGCGTTTTAAACGTTGATAGCTTGGTGAAAGCCAGCGATTTAGAAGCAAGTTCCCTTCATTAAATGTAAGTTTCTACGCTATTTATAATAGTGATGATAACGTGCTACGCCATAATGTTTAAATTATTAGATTATACTTAGATGGATTGTGGAGGTCCGATAGGAGGTCGCTCCCTGGTACCCTGCAACCCTGGTATTCAGCTGTATCTGGGTAGACTGGAAGCCGACCCTATACATTGTTGGGAACAAGCTAGGCAAATGAAAGAATGAATTACGAATAATGGGTCAGTTTAACAATTTTTTAATAAATTTAGGAACCTTGATTAGAGGGCCATAGTTTACCAGCTTAGAACTTAAAAATTCAACAACATGAAAGAAACTTTATTTTTTTACACACTTAATTTGTGCGAAAAACGTCTGTGACATATGAACTGACGAACGCAAAAGAGATTTTGAAATGGTTTCGTTTTCCGTGTAAGGTTTGGAACCCTATAAAACATGGCAATATGTTTGTTATAGAATAGATTAATCCCCCATGTTCCTAAGTAACTAGGTTTTACTTTCGCATTGCTTCCCTGGTACCTCTTGGCTCGCTAACCAGCGGGGTAATTGCGTAGCACACTATCAGTAGCAATGGCTTTAATTTTGATAGTTCAACAACATTCATTGCGATAGTTACGTTGTTGACCAAACAAATCTTTCGAACATATGAAGCAATGGATTAGCAATAATAACCTTAAATATTATTCAGATTGTGATTGAAAATGTGTTATGCAATTACGGTGCTAGTACCATTTGGCTGGATAACCTGTTTGGGCCTTTATCTCTTCTATTTGTAACGGAAACTGATGACATGTTTCCTCAATTTAAATTTTTTAAGAACCCTATACTTCTTTCCAAAACACAAAAAGCGGACGCTGGCCGCACAGCTGCTGGATTAAAGTGAAACTGGGCAGGCCATATCTGTCGCATGTCGGAGCAGCAATATGCGAAAGCCACCACTTAGTGGATTCCCATGGCAAGAAACGACTGCGCGGCAGGCTCAGAAAGAGATGGCGAGATGAGCTGAACGCCTTTTTAAAGGATTGGCCCACAATCGCAGTAGACCGGGAAAAGTGGAAACAGGGAAGGGAGGCCTTTGCCCTGCAGTGGGACAACACAAGCTTATAATAATAATAATAATGTACCGAAGACATGAGCATTGAAATACATAATTTTGATTCCAGGCTTATTAGCTGCAGTACTAGCAATAACCGCCTTAGTCATGGGACCTTCAGCATATGCCACTAATTCAGCGAATTGTTTCGGGAAATTCACCAAGAATTTGCACAGAACGTTCGCACTACCCGCTTTCATGTTCTGTAACTTGTGTTTTTGTCTGGGATTGATCACACCAAGTTTCAAAAGTTGGTCGCCATTCAATGGTTTACCATATTTTTTAATTTTTTTATGTTTGTTATATTCTTCTGGTGCTATGTACTCTATACATTTAAGATCAAATTATCATGTGTAAACATTGTTCAATTAAATTTTTTTTTCATTTGCTGGCCTCTTCATTGGGTTGGGTACTGAACTGGGTTGGGGTTGCCTTTTCGTAGTAGTTGCATAACATACCAATGGGTTCCGACTTTTTGTACTATATAAGTCTACACTGATAGTTGATAGTAGGTTGAAGTCAGTGTTCAAGAAGGTAACTGTTATATATCATTATCATCATCATCTGGACAAGTTTCATAATAATTCTGCCTCTGATAATAATAATGTTTAAAGGTAGAAACCCTAGTTTACATGAGAGAGTTTCTTTGGCATTGGTAGGCGAGAAGAATCGTCAGGCGATTTATCACACTCAGTTGGCACTCACTAACACTCACATCGTGTTAAAGAACGAATCGTGTAAACTTGAACAAATGAGCACGAAAATCGCCAGTTGGACCTAGGAGTATCGCAAGGACATTCTCGCCGAGTCTCCTCGGATTATTATTTTATGATCTGTGTTCGTCAGATATGAGCACTGAATATGTCAACGATCGAAAACGTCATGACGAAAGCTCGTGATCATGACTATAAAATTATAAATAGCGTAGAAACGTAGTAAGAAACAGTGTATAACATAGAAAAGTTACCTTGTAGCAGTTTATCACAATGGCTGATGAATTTGAATACGATCAACTTAGAAAGTTGCAGCTCCAGCTCCATGGAGCGATGAGAAGGACGAGTGAATCTGTTTCCGTTCGTTTGAACAGACTGGTTGATGAAGACCGCCGTGGAGACTCATACTACACAACAGTGTGGTTAGCTGCATCGGTTGGACTTGGACATACACTCATTGGTGCAGTTATTGTATCTATTGTTTTATATTCTTCCCGCATGCAAGATGTTCATGCAGCTTTGTTTGCTATAGCGGTGAGTCTCGGCTTTCACATCTTTGACTATGATCCGAAAGTTGTTACCGTAAGGTTAGCGCGGTCAACACTGAGAAATTATACTAGTATAAAAAATCGAATAGATAAGAGATTGTACTTGGAGTTTTCGGTTCGACAAAATTAGAAGCTTAAACTCCAGTAGTTTTACATTGAATATTAGACCTGAAAGTATTTATAAAGATTATTTATTTGAATTGATCATACGATTAGTGGACCCGTAAGTTTTATAAGGAGAAAACGTGGCACATTTATTGTGTTTTGTGTAACTGATAGATTTAGGAGGATTACTTAGCTGGTAACTTACTTTGGTGGTCTTAGCTATGGCCTTTATTGGCCATCGTAGCAGTTATTGAGAAGCTACTGATAAACAGAATAGCAGAATAGGCACTAAATTAAAATCAGTTTGTTTAGTACCTGGTTTTTCAAAACAAGGCAATATCCTTATACTGCTCACATGAAATGGGCGTGCGTTTTTATGGGAGAAAGGCCGTTATTCGTGGTATTTTATCGCAGACACCTGTACCTAGCTTTATGTTGACTCAATAAAAAACAATACCTATAAATAAATTAATATGGAACCTTTTTACAAATAACTTCTTTGATATCTAGTCTATGTCATGAAAGTCTATATGTCATTATTATGCTCTTTGGTCATCATTAAAATGGCAGTAACATCATTAGCAAGGATAGTAAGAATAAGTTATAAAATAATGCCGATTTTAGTAAAGATAACGTATGACCGCTTGTTGTAATGAAAGAGCCTGATGCTGATGCACCTGCTACTGATAGTATTGCTAGTCCAAAGACAGTACGAAGCAACAGGGTAAGGTTTGCAGGCGCACTTAAAACTCGTGTGATTGCAGATATTGGGAGGAATTATTCTAAAACTGTTGGGTGGGCCATCGTGATAGGCATTTCCCATGTGCTCATAGGCGCCATTGTTATGACCACAAGTATTTATTCTTTACACACAGGAGAGTTTCACGGAGCTCTGTTTAATATGGCAGTAAGTTTACATTCATATACATGTGCAGGTTTACTTTAGGGAAATAAAATGTTAAGGATGCATCGATTTAATTAATGTTTTTATGCGCGTAATTACCCATAGCTGCCATATTTATTCCTGTTTAAAAACTACCTTCAAAAATATATCACTGGGGTATGGAATATTGTCTGAATTCAGAGAGGATTCGGTATACTGTTAAAATGTAACAAGTTTTTCTTACAACAACTTAGATTAGTTTTATCCGAGAAATCAAATGCAGCGCGTGGGGTTTTATACAATATGAACCGGGTTTCTTTTCAGTTTCAGAACTATAATAGAGAGAAGTACTTAATTCTCACAAAACGATAGATATTAGACGAAATTGTTGAGCTCCTTAAGTTTGAGTTGAGCTGCACGGTTACTGACAAATGCATGCACTGACTTGACAGGTCTACTCAATTTGTGTGGTTCTTTCCTCAAAAGAACAATTCAGACATCAATCTAGTGGTCTTCACATGATTATGTCTGGACTTTAGAAGAGACTGTGACCTCTCGAGTTTGTTCCAGCCTTCCTTCTCAGGGTAGTCAGATAGGAAACGCCTAACTGATCTAGTTTTTCTAAAAATGATTTACGTGTAAAACTGTTTGTGCAAACCTAGTTACAAAAATAAAATCATTTATCGTTTGAAATTATAAAGTTTTTACTGAATAAAAACCTCACTGATTCAATCATTTCTTTCAGTTTCATTTTCTTGCTGCGGAAGCTATTCTAAGCTTGAGTTTCATTAACGGCTGGTCCACGCCCTTGCGGAGGAACCATCGACAATATGCTCATGCACTTCTTCAAATTTGTGCGATACCTTTCACTGCATTCGGAACACTGGCGTTATCAGTGCCTTATATAGCACAGTCGAGGACCATTCACGGGTTATCAGGTAAGTACTCACACGTACGATTGTGCAGTTACCACTTTCAGATCACTATATATCATCAACGGTATACGGTCATGTATCATTAGACAATATAGTTGCATACTCGAATGGTAGGTATGCAGTAGTTTACTTAGCCTCAGATCAGTTTTCCCTGTTCCTTTGGATTCAAGTTGGAATAAGAACACTAAAGCTAGATATGAAAGTTTCTTTCTCTGTTAAGTTTATAAAGCATAATTCTAATGATTAGGAGAATATGGAGGCCTTTTCCCAGTTGCAGTGGGACATTAAAAGCAAAAAAAAAAAGAATTATTGAAATACTATCGTGAATTCGTGCAAGCCTAGTACTTTTTATTAGAATATTGCTCAAAAAGTCTGGTCATATTTCAATCATGATTCGAATGACGTTCTATAGCAATTGTGACAGTCGAAAGTTATTATTCTTTGCCCCGGAAAGAGTATTTTTTTCTGGATGAAAAGGACTCTATGTCGTTTTCTGTACCCCTGACAACGTGTATGCAAAATTTAACTATGATCGGTTCAGTGGATTACGCGTGGAAAGGTAACAAACAAACAAGCTTACTTTCGCATTTATAGTTATTAGTTAGGATAACGACCATGGCAGCTGGCCCTGTCTATAGCTAATAGAATAATGCATCGATGATTCGTTGATCTATCGATCTACTCAGTATTTAAGGTTAACTTCTAATATATTATATTTTAATATATTAAATATTCACTGGGCTATCATAATTATGCAGCGTTTACAAAAACCTTTGCTTTGTCTGTATTATTAAGAGTCCCTATCAATTTCGCGGTCTAATAACAGAAAATTAAATTTTTTTCAGCGCTTAATTCTCAATAATCTTAGTTATCTAGTTTTATTTTTTAATACACGGTATTTATCACCTTCTTATCTAGTAAGTGTACAAATTTAAATTTTGATAACTAGGTACTTAATATAAAATACGAAAAATAAAAATCTCGTTTTTACGTAAGCACGAAACACCATGTTTTTCAATTGCTTTCTTAGCTTACTGGTAGCAAATAACAATCTGAAAAAAATCCTAAATACTGGGCATATAGTATATGAGTAAGTCTACAATATTTATTTTAAAGTTTAACGAATTATTACTTGTAAAAAATGTTGACCACGCTGAAAAAACCCAATAAAGTCAAGTGCAAAACCTTTGTCTACGCGTAAGAATTTATTGAAAATAACAATAAGTGTTGAATATTTTAAATTTTTTGGTGTTTATTTACCAAAATTAATTTTTGTAATTAAATTTTGACTACTTATTTAATTGTAGTGAAATATCTAAATAATGGCATAAAAACTTAAATTTAATTAATTTACATGACTACATATATTTAATTTACATTCATTCAAATCAATTTAGGTATCTGTAATATCGTTTTTAGTATTTTCCCATTAAACTGTAAAACTAAAGGTGCCTACAGATTTGCTTGAATTTTGACGCTCGATATACTGTGTTTTGACGATCTAAGTATGAGATCTGTCAGCTTCTTAGAGATTTGCTTGAGATATACAATGTCGATCGTCGGTACATATTAAGATACTTGATTTTGTTTGATTACACGTGTCGATCATCGAAATTCGAGCAAATCTGTAGGCACCTGAAGCAATTTTTGTTAAAATTAATATAACTTTGCAGGACTGATTACATTGGTTCTTGCTGTTGCGAGTTGGGTACTTGGCTCCTTAGCCCTAAACGGTGTCCGTCCGGCACGTTTTACTCACATGGTAGTTGGTATAGTTTGTTTTGTAATGTCCACGTTGTGCTTGTGTTTCGGGTTAATCAAGGATAAGTTCAAGAAATGGGCTGGCCAACCAGTTGCTAATATTCTGGTGGGGTTTGTAATATTTTATTCATTTTTTATTGTCTATACTACATTTATGAAATGTGTACAACGCTACAAGATTCTTTTGGCGCGTTACAAAAATCGGCAATAGTGCCGCCATCTTGTTTTATCAATTAATTTTTTGTGACAATTTCACAGGTAACAAAAACGCCCTGTCAATGTCATTCTGGTGACAAAAGTTCCTTGTAGCATTTTAAAGATGATGTAAGCTTAGATTTTTATAATGTTTATATACTTATTAAATTTTTATTCTATATATAAATCTTTTTTCTTAAACCCTTAAAACCGTTAAAACTTTATCGCTCTTTTATTCTCCGGTGGAGACTAAATAACTCTGTTTTTTGTGTAGATGCCTCATTCAGGTAAGTATCTACTTCTGAACTACTCCGACTGCAACTAAAAAGTTCAAAACAAGCTCACTTTTCAAGCAGTTGATGCAGTTCGTAGCAGTCATTTTAGTTCAATATCCGATATTACGCCACGAACTGCATCAGACTATTTGAAAACTGAGCTTGTTTTGAACTTTCGTTTTGCAGTGGGGTTTTTTTTATTTTTTTGCTAGAATGTTTTTTTTAAGACATTACTTGACACCTGAAATCCGTTACCATCATGAGTCGCCGTTATGCTTCGAGGGTATACAGAGTACCTACCTACCACAGATACGTGTGCGAAACATACCCTTGTCTTTGCTGTAGCGCAGTCGGGTAAAATGAGGCAACATCTCTGTTTGTCTGACCGTTAGTGCGCCGATAACTTAAGAACTACTAAGAAATATCATCAGGGGGCCTAAAAAGGCCACTTTGGCAGAATCATACATCAATTTATATCACGCAATTCATCTGTTTGACAGTTTCATACCTATATATCCCTGAAGGGTTAGGCAGAGGTGTACCTATAGCATTTTACGAATCTCCATTCAAATTCATTCAAACTGTCATACAGATGAATTGCGTGATATTAATTGTTTTATGATTTTGCCAAAGTGGCCTTTTTAGGCCTCATGATCTATGCGATTGTTCACTTCTGTCACTGGCGTGTTCTTTGGAAATATTATTTTCAATAATCCATACTAATATTATAAATTCGAAAGTAACTCTGTCTGTCTGTCTGTCTGTCTGTCTGTATGTTACTTTTCACGCCTAAACCACTGAACGCATTTCGATAAAATTTGGCAGAGAGATGCATCTCGGGGAAGGACATAGGATAGTTTTTATCGACATACCTCACGGGCGAAGCCGCGGGCGGAAGCTAGCATAATATAAATACTGCATTATTTAAGTTATCTCCAATAGCAGATATTAATTTTTGGCTTAGATGGCTGGTCATTAGCGTCACTGATAAACATTTTGTAATGGTGATAGCTAAGGCGAAGATAATTTAAAATGATTGATTAATTAATCATTAATATGAGACTGATTAAATGTGACGTAAACTTTATAATTGCTAGAATAAAATACAGCTGCGGTTGTTTTTTTTGTCAATATTAAATTATTTGTATATCATTTTGGTCTAGTAAATAAAAAATCAGACTTCATGTAGTACGAAGTTGCATTGTAATATTAATAATGTGATATAATTATGATACAACAGAGATTTAATGAATTATTGTATCTTATTAAGTAGGTATGCAAGTTTTGGAAAGTTTTCCAATTAATTATTAAACTTTTGTGATACTTACTGATCATAGGTAGGTAGGTGTCAATTAATATTCTCTGTCCCAAACATCACCAACAAACTTGCTTTTTACAAAAAAAAATTTATTCAATTGCTTTGCATCTCTTCTATATTCATAGAAATACTAGGCATTGATTTCTGAACAATAATTTATAATCGCCTCTGCATCGCATAGAGCGAATATTCACATAGGTACAATAGAAAACTCGTTTCTGTTTTGCATAATAGTTTCATTATTTTCTTTGAATACAGCTTCGAACTTCACAGATCTATAAAAATAGGATATGACTTAGGTACCTACTTAAGGTTGATTTAATTAATTCTTGATTACTTGTTCTAATGATCCATGATCGCTACTTTAAAACGGCGTGTAGGTATTTAATCGAACCTCTACTAATTCCCGTTTTGCGCTCTTAAAAATACTATTGAACATTCTAATAATCTAAATGATTGCGCCTCTTTATGTAATCCTCAAATAATTCCTATTTTGGGGTCCTAAAATACGAATACTTGGATGTAGCGCTCGCCGGCCGCTGCAGCGGCACCGCACCGCTAGTTTCGCTCGCTCGGATCAAGCGCGTTTTTTCAGAGTTCTAACATAACCTAACCGTTTTGGTCGGGGTGCTTTAGAGCTTAGCAACCAATTCGGCTCGCGCGTGGTTGCTCGCAGTTCCAACCTAACATCATCCGTGTTGTCGGGATACCCTAGCTTAGTTACTGCGACCAACTGTGAGAAAAGGCCAGAAAGTTAAAAAAGAAGCTCAATTATTTTAAAAAGTGTGCTTCATTAGAAGCGCAAAGAAATTTAAGTTTCTTAATTTTAAAAAATGTCCATCATGTGATCAGTTAAATATTGTCCTTCTAAAACTATGTAAGTAAATACTGTAGATTTGGAATGTGAACTTCAGCTAAGACGTACAATTTTCCTCGACAAATCTTTTATTGTCCAGGCTGCACATTTGTGGAATGCATTGCCAGTTGAAATAAAACGCGCGCAGTCGTTATGTGTGTTTAAAAGACTTGTAAAGGAACATTACTTGTCATTGTGATGTCATCTTGTTCTCGAAACTGTAATTGTCTATAGTCTTCATTTTTTTTTATTTTTTTTTGCTTGTATATTTAGTATATATGTATCTAATATTTAGGATATGTATTTATCTGTGTATCTATTTTAGTTTTTTTTTTATTTTGCACCGACGACAACCCCATTTTATGTCCAGGCAAATCACTGTCCATTCCAAGGTTGCCTGGAAGAGATCGCAGAAAGCGATAAGGCCGCCCATTGTATATTTTTTAGTGATCGATAAATTTTTTGTTATGTATTTTTGTGGTGTACAATAAAGTATATATAAATAAATAAATAATCAATAACCTCAATCATTTTTATTAAAAAAAAATGCCTAAGGTAATATATTGCATAGTTAAGCCTCGATATCAAAGTCTGAAGATAAAATTTCTGCTTCAGCCGTTTATCAGGCAAGTGTCATCTGAGGCATTTGATAATGTAATATGCATACGTCATGTCCTACCGTTTGTGGATCTCGAATCCGACGATAGAATACGAATAATGTCGCAGTGGGCTCCCGGTCAAAGGTCTACACACTCCTACTCGTAGTGTCGCATTTATCAAAAGATATGGTCGTTCATCTCAAACATTAGCAATGGCAACAATACTCTATTCCAGAATGTGCGTATCGAGGGCCATTACTCTTCCCCGAGTTTCCTTTATATGTTTAGATGCCATAAAGATAGGTGGTAGCGCACCGCCTAGTTATCCGTTGTGATCGCTTACCTACCTGTTCTCAATAGACTTTAACGATATCGCTTTTAGTTTTTATTGTGTGTCTTCTACGTCCTTGTTTTATTTAGTTATTTTCTTCAGAATCTTTGCGGGTATCTCCTAAATTAGGTTTAACCTTTTGTTAACTTTTGAAATGATTAAGAGAAAGAAAAGGCTAGTTTTCTTTACGTATAATTATTTAAATTACCCTTAAAACTAAGAATATCTTTATTTATACTAACGATAAAAATAAGTGATTCTATTAGGAAAATACATTGAATTAGGCCAAATACTGCATAATTTACACTAAAAAACTCGTCAATGTTAATAAGTTTTTGCAAAAGATCTGGCAAAAAGCAAGCATAGATTGTAAGTCGCTTTACTTTTAATTCAATGAGGCAGTCTTCTTATTGTGTCACAGCTTTTTACGAAACCAGTCATGATTATTCAAGTACACAGTAATAATTTGATCAGAACTAGTTGGTTTTGAATTTCTGGAAGAACGTGATCAACGGGGCAAAGGTGATGATACCAGTTACGAGAGCGGTGAACGTAATCAGAGTGTTGACTACTGGGTCACTGTTTGCAGCACCCAGCCAGTTTCTGAACATGCCCTTCTCAAAGCCGTAGCAGAGGCTGACGTTAGCAGCCGCAAAGGCCACGATCCCGAAGCATATATGGGTGATTTTGGACAGCTTGGAAGGAAGGCACTTTCTGAACTCGTAGGCATAGAGCGATGTTAGCCCGTTGATTAAACTGGCCACTGTGAATACTAGAGCCACTAACGCTGTAAACAAATAAAAATCGAGTTAAATTGAGATACTGCCGCTGAATACTAGTAAACATTCTAGAAAGATGATAATAAAATTAAAAAAGGTCAATATAATTTTTATGCAATTTAAAGTAGGGTCGCCTTTTTACCCTTTTTTTAGACTTGGTAATCTCAAATCATGTCAGGGTTTGAAATATAATTTTATAGGTACATTAGAATAGACATTCCCCTTACTCTATATTTACTCGATTGCCTAAGGTTATCATTATACGGCTTAGGGCTGATTTTACCAAAGTCAGTTAACTTTTATTCTTGGAATAAAATTGACGACAGACAGTTCTAGTATGGACTAACTGTCAAAAATTCAATAATTATTCTCAGGATAAGACTTATTCTAGGTATAAAAGTTTCGAATCGAATCAAGGGCGCATTCGACCAAACTTTTATACCTAGAATCGAGTAAATGGGCATTTACTTCAGACTGATCACCTCATACTTGGAAACCTCATTAATGCCTGCTGCAGTCGGGTGGTTCGTAACACCGACACATCAAAAAAAACTAATGTACCTGTAGTTTGTTCAACAACAAAAATTTTTAAACTCATCCACACTATATTCGGAGCCCAAGGATGCTTTGGACAGATTTTAAATATTTTATAGGTTCTTTAACTCCAGGGTGCGGCGAACGTACATTTTTGTATGTAATATATTTATCGTTACTCGAGGATAAGATTTTAGTAATGCTCCCCTATTGACAACTTGTCTCGGAGATGTTTTGCCTCTATGTAGTTTATCATAGAATAACTTACCAGATATGCCGTGGGGAGTATTCCAATTAGTAGCGTTGGGATTATTAGCTTTGTCTATAATCTTAACGAAACTGCCAGCGATCGCCAACGCTGATCCAAGAATCTGAAGAATCCAGTGCGCTCGTTTTTTGTCCACCAGTTTCAGATGTGTCGACCAGGTGTTGTAGGGAGACAGGCTGAGGATGGCTTGTGCCATCAGAAATTGGAACTGAAACATAAATGGTGCTTTTATTTTTAATCGATTTCAGGATGGGTCAGACTTTTGTAACCGATATATTTTTGTAAGACACGTTTATTTGTAAATTATTTGAAGTCGGTGTCGTTGGTTTCGCATTTTCGTTTTTTGACACTAACTTCCGAAATTAAAGTTATTTTCATTATGTAGTGTTTTTTTCAAAGTCGGTTGTTTTTTTTGTAAATAAGGTTAATTTTTTAATTTTTTTGTTGTACCTACCCCACACAAATTCATATAACACTACTTGCTATGTAAATATCTGTGACAGGAAGCTATTAAAACATCATCAATATAAAGTAAGTGGAAAAAAATCGTGTTATTAAAGCTATCTTAAAAACTACCCAATTTAATAAAATTAATATAGGACCACCCCTGAGGCAAACCTTATCCTTATTAAAAATATTATAGGTAATTTAATTAATGTTGTAAAGGACATTTTATAAACTTAAGTATTTTAAACAGATATAGTTGCATAAATGGTGCACAATTAACTAGAATACAAAAAATTCGTAATTTAACTTACAAACAATTTTGTAAAGTTTTTTCACGTCATAAGTTCGAAGTTATTAAATCAAAACAATATTCAAAATTCCTATTGTCTTAAGGGGTGTTTTGGCGAAAATATGTAACGCAGAGTACCTAATAGTCATCATAACGTTTGATTTCAAAGACGTAAGATGACTATATATATCCGATTACAAAGGAAAAAACAGCGATGCCACGAAAAAAACAGTTTTCCGTCCGGTTCGACAATTTATCCCATAAGCCAATTGAAATTACGAGTATCGAAATGTTAAACTACTCACCCCGAGTACACATAATACTATATGTATAGGTGTGTCTCCTAGCGGCATCGGAAGTCTGAACACGTAGACTAAGTTTACGCCAACTATAATGCCTATCAATGTATGACACAGCAGATTCAGTGAGACATGGAACGTCCTCAAATGGTAACTCGCGCCTGTCAAGGGCCCTGGACGGGGTTTCGATTGAATTCCGTTTTCAGTATCCATGATTCACAGTTTAAAACCTAATAAGTTTTTTTTTATTTTATGTATTTTTGTGGTGTACAATAAAGTATTTATAAATAAATAATAAATAAGTATCCAGCTTCCTCCTTGGGTTTCAGACAGTGAATGAAGGCGTCCGGTGAAATATCGGCATGAAATTACTGTTGATAATTTTATCAGAGACTTATTGAATGACTTGACTCTGCATGCCTATTTTTTTTGCACTATAGCTTAAGTATAATCAACCTATAACGTTCCCGCTGCTGGAATTCGAGAGGGAGTGGGCTGTTATCTATTACCACGCGGGTCCATTGCGGGTTGGTAGATGTTCCATGTCTTCGAATTTTTCGTTTGTTCCAACTAGTACTACCGAACTGTACCACCGGTGGTACTAGTGGGGAATTTCATTCTCTATTGGGTCTAGAACATCGCGATTTCCTCACGATGATTTCCTTCACTGTTTTGAGAGCAGTGATGATGACATTACACACACAGAGTTAAGTACCTGCCTGGGTTCGAACCCATGCACGAGCTACAACTCGTAGGTCGGGATCGATATCACCGCTCTTTTTCGCATCATGATTTTACATAAGGTACCAAACTGATTAAGAATAAGTCATAAGTTATTTATTTCGTATTCAAATACATTGTGTTAAAAATATTACAGTGGTGATAAATAAATTAATAATAACAAAAAAAAATACATTACTTAAGTACATTCATATTCATATTACGCATTAAAAATGGAGCAATATAAATAATAAATAATTATATGTCAATAATTCATTAACATAAAATTAAATAATCACCAAAAATTACATTTAAAGGAGGATGCAAATACCTCCAATAGCTACATGTAATCGTTAGGTATTTTTGAGCTGAACAAAAGTTACTATGGCGCCAAGTTTTAAATCTTATTCCGTTCCGAGTTATGCTTTAACCTATCAATTGAAATTGGCAAAGTCTTACTGCAGTGAACATTTACAAAATGGAATTTATACAATAGAAATATACCGAGAAGCTGTACTGGAGGATTTACCTGATTTAGGCATTGTTGATGATGCTTGACTCTTACGTGGTCGCAATCAGTAGCGACACATAAGAGCTACAAGGTACAATTGTTATTTATTATTTCACAACAACAATATTATTCAATGATATTGTAAAAATGTTTGATTTTTACCTTATTCAATAAATACAACCTAAAATAGCTTATCATTGTGTTTTATTTCTAAAAAAAGTAATTTAGAAAAATAAATCGACTTCATAAAGAAATTACCTCAAAATTATGAAATAACTTTAATTTCGAAAGTCGGTGTCTTGAGATCTGTATTTTAGTTTTAATTGTTGCCACCGACTTCCGAAATTAAAGTTATTTCATAATTTTGAGTTGTTAATTTATTTTTGAAGTCAATTTTTTTTTTTTTAAACTGGGGTATTTGTTTGTAATAAGTAGGTAATAGTTTTGTTGTAAATATTGCACTAGAATTTGACCAAGGTTTTGAGATGTTTTCCCTTTAACACTACACCCGTAGCTCGTATCAATAAGCCAGGCCATCACACTTACACGTATTAGTCCATAGCTTGAAAATTACTGAATCGATTTTGATGAAACTTGATATGTTCCCTAAGTTGAAGTAAATGTAAGCCAAAAAAAATGATCACGATCCGATTGATAGTTGCAGAGAAATGCGTGGACAAACATACATACATCATAAAATGTTGATTGTCATATATGAATGTAATGCAGTTCCTATAATATTACATACATACGTGTCAAATTGATAATCTCCTTTTTTTTAAGTCGGTAAAAAAACTCTTTACGATTCGATTGATAACGGTAGATAGGTAGATAATTATCTGCCTAGCCTTTTCCCAATGATGTTGGGATCAGATTCCAGTCTAACTGGATGCAGCTGAATACCAGTTTTTTTACATGGAGCGACTGCCTATCTGACCTCCACAACCCAGTTACTGGGTGATACCCCTTGGTATGACTAGTTGTCAGACTTTCGGGCTTATGAAGACCCTTAACGACTGTCAAGATCCACGAATGGCAGCCGGGACCAATGGCTTAACGTGCTTTCCGAGGCACGGAGGGGTCTTGATATGTAAAGATGGTCACCCATTCATGGACCAACCGCGGCAAGCGTAGCTTAACCTGATCGATCGACCAAGACCCGACATCCATATATGCATTGTATTAGGAAAAAGCATTATTTTTGGCTATTGTTAAACTGATATGTTTAATAATGCATAATTCTGAACGGACTAAGATTGGTGACTTGGTGCCATATTAACTTTTGTTCAGCTCAAAATTACCTATCCAACGATGTATTTAGAGTTCATATAAATCCTGGCATCTAATCCGTTATAAAAAAATCGTAGGAACACAAATAATAATTCACAAATCATTTAATTGTGACTGTCGTTTATCATCTATGAACTGACTCATCGATAGGTACTGTAATAGCCCTTCCTCAATAAATATGTCTACAATTTGTTTTTAATCAAGTTAATGCTGTTTATACCTTTAAATTCTCTTGGCAACTTGTTGTATAATAAAAAGACAGATTGAACTCTATGGCTGTGATGAACCACGTTCAATTTCAGTTGGATTGTGGAATGTAAGTTTTTCCTAAGAGTAGGTACTATCTCTAGTTTGTCTTTCCTCATTAGTCTCGTGCAAATTCTAAACCAAGTTGGTTAACAGCACTAAATTATACAGACATGGAACTGTCAAAATGTTAAGTCTGATGAAGTGGTCTCTGTATGATTCTGTCTGTTTCACGCGGAGCATTGTTCATATTTATTATGGCGTCTTTTTGAATTATAAATGCCGAGTAGACCGTTTCTTCCTCGTGGTCAAACTTAATGGTCAAACTTTGTAGCTGTTGCCCCAAAACTCAATACTATAGTATTGAGTTTTGGGGCAACAAAACAGTAGCAAGTTTGGGGGTTTTGGGGTTTTGTTTTGGTTGAGTCAAGGCTCAGATATATCTGAGCCTTGACTCAACCAAAGCAAAGTATACCATCCTTATTTGAGAACCATGAGGGATGAACTAACTTTGGACTACTTTGGCTTCTGATTGCATAGCATGCGTAGCTAACAGATTTCGATATAGACAATGTTTCAACCTTCCAGTTTACTAACGCGTCTATGTGGACACCTAAGAATTTAACATTATTTACTACTTCGACATTGTTACTACTAGACACAACTTTAAGACGCGCTATTTCGTACTGTTGACTTGAATAGAAAACATTTTGTTTTATTTACATTAAGTTTTAAATTATTTGTACCAAATCAGTTTTCAAAAGCTTTAAAAGCAGTATTAATCTTGGATTCTAGATTACTTATTTTATTACTTATATTACTATTACTTATCTGCAGAAACTATTGCATTAGTGTCATCAGCAAAAATAAATTAGTGTTATGTCCGTTATTCGTTTTCTAATATACTCAACCAAGTCATTCAGGAATACTATGAAGAAAATTGGTCCCAGAACGGGGCCCTGAGGAACACCTCGAGATACAGTCACTAGGTTGGTTTTTTTTTTCTCCATCCACAACCGTCTTTATCTCTATATTCTGACGTCTATTATGCAAATAGGAGCTGAATAGCTTTAATACATCTTCCCCTAAACCATAATGTTCCAAGTTGGCCAGAAGAATTTCATGATCTACTGTATCGAAGGTAGAACCAAGGTCCAGAAAAATACCTGCGACTTTATGCTTTTCGTTTAAATTACAGACAACCTCGTTAATTAATGTCCCAATAGCGTCAGTGGTTCCTAATGATTTTTTGTATCCGAATTGCTGACTATTTAAAGTACTGTGAGTTTTTAAGTGCCTCACATGAGCCTATTCTACACTATTTTTTCGAAGATCTTCGATAATACAGGCATTAGAAAATCGGTCTCCAGTTAGCAGGATCTGTTTTTGATTTTAACCTTTCTTAAAAATTGGAAGCACTCGAGCGATTTTAAAATGATCAGGGAATAGGCCTGCCGCGTACGTCAATGTTGTTTCATGAAATAGATTGTTTATTCAAAATTGAAACTTCAAAATTGAAACTTGAATATAAACGTTTCGTTTTACGAACATACGTAAAGGTTTAGAATTTTCAGTATTTTTATACGATATCTAAAATATTTTGCGTAAAGATAACGAGGCATGAAAATCAATCTGTTGATTATTACATGAATTATGGAAAGTCCAAACATGATCAATATCAGTTTTTTTTTTCTTTTCTTAGGGTTCATCAATAGGATAGACCCTAATCTTATTACAATCTAGCCTTACAAATAGACTAAAAAGTAATTTAATTATAACCTAAACTATTAAATTGTCTTTAGTAAGAATGTGTCCAATAGCACTTTTCTTATTGTCTCTATTAAGGCGAATACACTTCGTTCTTGTGTATGTTTGTTACTTTACATTATTCACTAACACTAAACACTAGCTCGAACGGTTTTGTTCTTTTTAGTCTTTTAACTATGTTTGTGTGGTCGAGAAGCTGGATTGCCTCGACGTTCACATGCTGGTGAAGTCTCTTTTCGTGAGCTTCTGCAAGTTTCTGGATCACTTTTTCGACGAACTCAACTTTTAGGTCCCGGTGGAGGTCATCATTTCGTATGTACCAAGGTGCATTTACAATTGCCCTTAGCACTTTGTTCTGGAAACGTTGTATAATTAATATATTGGTCTGTTTGGTGCAGCCCCATAGCTGAATACCCCATAACTGTATAGCAACAATTTGTTTTGCACGGACAGCGTGGAGTTTCTTCCAAGCAGCCAATGCATTCTTTTGAATCGGAGGTCGAGTTCATCTTTTTTCTTCTTGACGTGAATATGAGTGAGTTAAAGTTTTACAGCCATCATGCATCGGTTGAATTGTGAACTTCATTAGGATAATTGTATTACCTAAAATATCTACTTTTCTCATAAACATTTATTGACATTTTATTATTTGTTTAATACTTCAAGCATATAAACGTACATAGGCACACATCATACCCATAATCCATAATTTACACTAACATTAAGTAAAGCGCCTGTCTGGATTCGAACCCATGACCTACAACTCGTAAGTCACCGTTACCACTGAGCCACCAATGCTTATATTAGACATAGGCGGACATCATGCCGTAGGCATTTTCTACTAGTCAACTTTTGTGTGGTGCAGAGAGATCTTTGAAAACATCATGTACGTAAGGAAAAATTTAAATCTATTCAGTAAAAGAGGTGGTGGTCTATAGGATTAGAAATAGGGACCAATTAGTTCAACCAGGTTTCAGACTGGCTAAAGTAGATTCATCCTTCATGGGCTACTGTTTAATATGTTACAATAAATTTCCTCCCCACATACTCCAACTGAATGAAACGAAATTTAAATCTTGGATTAAACGCACTCTACGCAGCCAAGCATATTATAAGTTGGGGGATTACATCGCTGACAAAAATGCTTGGCTCAACGTTGGTCTTGTTCCACAAGGGCGCATGAACTAATTATTTAGCATTCGGACACATTGTTGGAGCTGCTGAACATTGAAATAACTATCTTTGCATTATATAAATTCAATTAGGTACTTAGTATTGCATAATTGCATAGCACACGTGTGAGCACTATGTACCTAAATATTATAAAGCTGCCACTTACTGGGTACGTCTTTTATTGACTTGAATGTACCCTGGCGACTGAGAGTATGTCATGCTCACTCTAATGCCTCGCTGGTGGTGGCGTGTGTGTTGGATCATTAAGTTTCCTTCAAAATAGTTGAGCTGAATGTTGCTGATCCATACGTCATGTTCGTGAACGGGCGCCGTCAGTAGGGACTCAACTCTTAGCTGCCACGGCTTATTTAAAATTTAAAATTATTGTTAAGTTTTTTTATAACGGATGTACACGTCTTTCTACATCGTTCTCACGTGGATAATTTCAACATGAAAGGACTAAATACGCTTTGAAACAAATAAATGCATTTTTTTAAATGGTTTTTAATTAAATCGCAAAGATATTTGTAATCTTTGCGATTTGAGATTTGAGTATGAACCATAAACGATAACCCCTTGATAAACCTTGGATTTATCGATGGTATCCAGAAGATTTCCTTTTATTATTTACGAACTTCCAAAGTTCTTATGGCGACTTTATTTATTGCTACTCTCATCTGGCAAATAATTTAGGGTAGGACTCCTCTTGAATAAATTTACCCGAGATCTTAATAAGATGTATTCGGCGTGGTTTGTTTAGGATTTGAATTTTTCCACCTTTGTGTGCCTTAAAAATTTTTTTGATAACGTTTATTTTTTTTTTTTGTGGTGGAGGGTAGCATTTGTTTTTTACTATTGAACTGTTTGCGTCTGTCAGTCTCGGTATTTAATTTTTAGGGTTCCGTACCTCAAAATGAAAAATGGTACCTTTATAAAATCACTCTGTCGACTGTCCGTCTGTCAAGACCCTTCTCCTCATGAACGCGTGGAGTTATCAAGTCAATTTTTTTTGTTCAAGTTGAAATTAATATCATGTACTCAGGGCTGCAATCGTATAGTTTCATTTGCTTATTTACAATAGTTTAATCCACGAGCTCGAAAAAGTGCCGTCGCGCATTTTGTGAAAAACTTGCTTCGGAATTTTGACTATATACTTAAAAATATAATTTTAAGAAAAAATTGCGATCAGCAAAGTCGACATAACCTAAATTAATAACTATTCTCCATTATTCAATAAGTCAAAGTTCTGGAAGTCTTTGAGCGCACCATACCATACCTGAAATCACCTTTCTAGTTCTTCTTCCGCTTTGAAATTCCCCATAGATAGCCCCAGGATACAGACTAACAGTTTGGGGTTCACTGGTAAATAATATATTGTAAGTTTGTAACTAGCTGTTGGTAACAGTATTCTAAGCTACTTATGATCGTTTCACCTTGATGTTGACATGTGACCTGCTTTCCAGTATTACCTGGACAACAAAGTATGTTCTTTTTTGCTATTTCTATTGTGTACCTCATTCAATACCTAATTTGTCTTAATCACTATTCTAAAAACTGCAGAGTTTGTTTGCTAATCCCTGAAACTAACAGGTCCGATTGCATTTGATGGCCCAATTCCTGACATTACCTACGCTCTTTTAGGAGCCGAGCAAAAAGAAAGAAACTCGGAAAGAACGCTAAGCGAAAACAGCTTTAAGTAGGATAAACAAGAATTTCACGCGGATGAAGTCGCGGGCAGAAGCTGGTAGATAGATAAATGCTCACAACAAAATTGCAATGATAACGTTATTTTCTTTTATCAGTAAAATACGTTAATCGTTTTATCAAAACCGATTATTTTCGAATTCAATCGAACTTACTAGAGCAATTAGTTTCAGACTTCAGAACAAATCGCCGCATGCTGTGCGTTTGCGCACACTAATACGAGTACTCAGTGATCAATTAATGCGTCGGTGTTGTGACATAGGTACGTATTATGATTTCGTTTACCAGGAAAGCGGTCCCGTCATTATAACGGTTGTCATGAAAATCTGTAATATTTACCGAAAAATGATTTGTATTTATTTGGACAGCCATTATTGTCTGACCGTTGTATGACTACGCTTTTTTATGAAACCAAAGTTTTACCCTTTTAACTTTAATTAACCCTGGACTTATTAGTGAAAAACCCTTATTTACCCAGATGTTTAAAAATATATTTTACCTAAATATTGTTACAACACTGTTATAATTTTTAGATAGGATTTTTTTCTGTACCGTGACTTAAAGGTAGGTACCGTGGTACCAAAAAATACGAAGATCAAAAGGTAATTAAGTATTAAGATGACAATAATATCTACTTACTCATAAGTAATTAAATATGTACTTAAAATAATACAGAAGACAGATCATTATCATCATCATTTCAGCCGAAAGACGTCCGCTGCTGGACATAGGCCTCCCCCAAGCACCTCCACTTCGACCGGTTCTGTGCTTCTCGCATGCAACGGGTTCCTGCGGCTTTCACAAGGTCGTCGGTCCACCTTGTGGGAGGCTGTCCAACGCTACGTCTTCCGGTTCGCGGTCGCTACTCCAGAACCTTGCGGCCCCATCAACCATCTGTTGTGCGAGCAGAAGACAGATACGAGTATAAAGAACATAATAACAAATATTCTATTTTTGTAACTTACACATTCCAACAAACATCAAATACAGACAATGCTGTAACTAGTATTCCACTGCACGTCAAATGCTTCTTTATTTTACGGCGCCCGGTTTCGCTCGAAGTCTCGATTCCGTACGAATATTGGAATAAAAAGTATCTTATGGCTTAATCCAGATAATGGTCTACCCATGTGCCAAATCCGTTCAGCCGTTTTAGCGTGAAAGGATAACAAAAAAACCTATGAAAAATCTTCTCTTTAAAATATTACTTTATCCATACTAATATTATAAATGTGAAAGTGTGTCTGTCTGTTACCTCTTCAAGCTTAAATTGCTGAACCGATTTAGATGAAATTTAGTATAGAGATAGTTTGAGTCCCGGGAAAGGACATAGGATAGTTTTTTTACCCCGATATTCACATATGCGGGTGAAACCGCGGGGCACTGCTAGTAATTTATAAGGAGCAGAAATCTGTGAACAACAACAACACAACACATACAACACAACACAACACAACACATTCAACACATTTTTTCACTGCGTATTTTCATCCGAATGCGGTGGAGCCCAAAAGGAGGGTAATGTTTTTTTGTTTATTTATTCAACAGTTTATACACACGTATAAACGGACGAAAATAAATAAACAGAAATATACATACAAAGGTGATGCTGGTGGAGAAATACACCAGTGTTTCTCCTTGTCGACTGTGGTGAAAAATTTAAAACACCTTCTCAACTCAGCAGCGGAGTAATTGCGTAACACATTAGCAGTAGCAATTTTCATTGTGATAGTTCAACAACATTCATTGCGTTATTTACGTTGTTGAGCAGACAAATTTTTCGAACATGTGAAGCAATGGATTAGCAATATACTTCAAAATGATTCAGATTGCGATTGAAAGTGTGTTACACAACTACGGCAGGTGTCCAACTTCTGTTTATAGGTATCCTTTAGTTAGCTCTCTATGAAGAATTAAATTGAATTTTATTATTATAGTCACATAAAACTTTGTGATAACGCTTGGAAGAAGTCAGAAGTGGAGTGGCTATATATCCCCAATAAAATAATGAGCAGTTGAGTGCGATTGTAAACTAAGTAATTGCAGGTGCTTGGCAATAGGTAGTTAGGTATACTCGTGCTTAATACTAAATGAGTGCACTATCAATTATTTTCAGGCATGGCTGCAGTCACGTCCGTGGATCTACGTTTCTCAGATAATTACTATCCACTCATCGGTTTCAAGGTAACAGAGTTTCCGGGTTCTTTTTCAACGTTATCTATAGCATACGAGGCCTATCGCATTTTTACCGTGATTTTTGCGTTAAATGAGATGATCACTATACTGAACAACTTTGGGAAGATGCTTGAGAAAATTCTTATACTCGCTTCCCAACACGGCATCGTTAAATCACGTTCAGTCAATACCAATATTCCCGAGCATACCAACTTTGTTGTTACTGATATGAATGACGGTGCTCAAGTGGATGTATGTATTATACAATAGAAAAAATAAAAAAACTTTTTAAAAAAAAAAAAAACAACCGACTTCCAACAAAACACTACAAAGTGAAAAATAACTTTAATTTCAGAAGTCGGTGTCGGTGGTTCTGCATTTTCGTTTTTTGACACAGACTTCTGAAATTAAAGTTATTTTTCACTTTGTAGTGTTTTGTTGGAAGTCGGTGGTTTTTTTTCGTAAAAAGTTTTTTATTTTTCACTTTTTCGGGTTCCTTACCTCAAAAGGAAAAATCGGAACTGTTATAGGATCACTCGAGTGTCTGTCTGTCTGTCCGTCTGTCACATCCAATTTTCTCCGATTTTAATGGACCGATAGGTGTTGTCTGAGAGTCATCACTTCATGCTGCTGAGCCGATGATAAGTGAAAGTCAAATACTTTTATTCTATTAGGCCTATTACAAGCTCTTTCGACAATTACAAGCCCTTACCATCATCAGAAGCGGGACATGCTCGTCTCGTTACATCATTACGAGAAATGGAATGATGAAGACGATTGTTTTCAAGTCCATGTCTATCCAAGAACTGCTAAGTAGTTTCTGTAGACATATTGCTGTATATCCTAACTCCTAACAGTTAAGGACTGCTGTGGCTACCATCGACGGCTCGGTAGCATTATAGTCGGACTTTTAATTAGCTGCAGTAAAACGACAGCTTATGTATAACTTAAATGACTAACATTGGCGTCTTTTTGTTTTTTCGCGGCCATCAACCAAACCATGTTATTCTAGTACAGAATAGCGTAACAAACGAAACTTATTTGACATGCATATCTCTAAATGCAGTCCGAAGTTATTAAGAAGTGTAATTTTACTGCAACTAATTAAAAGTCGGAGTATAGGTAAGTAATGACTCTCAGACTCAAA
Organism: Gortyna flavago; assembly: GCA_963669345.1. Lineage (NCBI taxonomy): Eukaryota > Metazoa > Arthropoda > Insecta > Lepidoptera > Noctuidae > Gortyna > Gortyna flavago. The sequence continues at coordinate 10,488,698 of OY770138.1, forward strand.
CACTTGAATCATCAATAGGTTTCATTTGATTTGAGAGAGTTCAACTAACACACTGTACATGCCTACCAAAGAGGATTTTCCTCGACTTTCATGGGATCCCTTCATCAGACTCTGACTTGGTGACAATGGGATCACCTCGAGAGCATACTGTTTCAAACCCTAATGTCAACTGCTCATCACCTGTTACAAAATATTGCTTTTCCCGATGCTGGGACGTTAATAGTTGAAGAGTTATCCTTTTAAGAACCAGGAGAACTGGAGCTGATGGTGAAGTCACCATCAGCTCCACCTCACCATACGCATTGTGACGAACATAAATTGCTTAGCAACCATATTAAAGCAATCGAATCGCTACCCTTGAAATATTTGTCATTGAGTAGATCCGATGGCCATCTGTGGTCTTCATCATCAGTTCCACTTCACCAAATTATACTTTCTGAATGCAAATGCTTGATTTGTTAATGAAAATACCAAAATTGCTATATGTATGCCTATAATATTTGAGGAGTTCCCTCAATTCCTCATGGATCCCATCATCAGTACTGCATTTTGACAAAAATGGGACCAATCTGGAATCTTTCAAATAAAAAATAATTTTCCAAATCGGTTCATAAATGACGTAACAAACATAAAAAAAAAAGTACAACCGAATTGAGAACCTCCTCCTTTTTCTGAAGTCGGTTACAAACCAATTATTTTAAGTGTGCTTCATTAGAAGCGAAAAGAAATTCATTTGAGTTTCTTAATTTAAAAAATGTCCATCAAACGATCTATTAAATAATGATATATTAAATTTAAAACCCCTTTAAAATTATGTAAATAAATACCGTAGATTTAGAATGTGAACTTCAGCTAAGACGTTATAACCTCAATAATTTTTGTAAAAAAAAAAATCCCAAAGTAATTATATTGCATAGTAAAGCCCCGTTATCAAAGTCTGAAGAAAAAATTTCTGCTTCAGCCGTTTATCAAGCAAGTGTATGTACGTTTATGAGGCATTTGATAATGTAATATCAGCATACGTCATGTCCTACAGTTTGTGGTTCTCGAATCCGCCGATAGAATACGAATAATGTCGCAGTGGGCTCCCGGTCAAAGGTCTACACACTCCTACTCGTAGCGTCGCATTTATCAAAAGATATGGTCGTTCATCTCAAACATTAGCAATGGCAACAATACTCTATTCCAGAATGTGCGTATCGAGGGCCATTACTCTTCCCCGAGTTTCCTTTATATTGTGTGTCCTCTATTTCACGTACGTCCTTGTTTTATTTAGTAATTTTCCTCAGAATATTTGCGGGTATTTCCAAAATTAGGTTTAACCTTTTGTTAACTTTTGAAATGATTAAAAGAAAAAAATACTAGTTTTCTTTACGTATATTTATTTAAATTACCCTTAAAACTAAGAATATATTTATTTATACTAACGATAAAAATAAGTGATTCTATTAGGAAAATACATTGAATTAGGCCAAATACTGCATTAGTGCATAATTTACACTAATAAACTCGTTGTCAATGTTAATGAGGTTTTGCAAAAGATCTGGCAAAAAGCAAGCATAGATTGTATGTCACTCAACTTTTAATTCAATTAGGCAGTCTTCTTATTAATAATAATAATATTCATTTATTTCAGGTCCGAGACCCATATAAAAACAACGACAGATAAAAATACAAAATACAAAAATTTGCAAATTTTTTACAATTATTGTGTCCACAGATTTTTTTACGAAACCAGTCATGTTTCTTCAAGTACACAGTAATCATTTGATCAAAACTAGTTGGTTTTGAATTTCTGGAAAAACGTGATCAACGGGGCCACGATGATGATGCTAGTTAAGAGAGCGATGAACGTAATCAGGGTGTTGACTACTGGGTCACTGTTCGCAACAACCAGCCAGTTTCTGAATAGGTCCTTCTCAAAGCCGTAGCAGAGGGTGATGTTAGCAGCCGCAAAGGCCACGATCCCGAAGCATATATGGGTGATTTTGGACAGCTTGGAAGGAAGGCACTTTCTGAACTCGTAGGCATAGAGCGACGAGAGTCCGCTGATTAAACTGGCTACTGTGAATACTAGAGCCACTAACGCTGTAAACAAATAAAAATCGAGTTACATTGAGATACTGCTACTGAATACAATGAACATTCTAGAACGTTATTAAGGAAAGCTAACTAGGTTTTTCACTAAGTTAACATTAAAAAATTTAAAAAGGGCAATACATTTTTTATGCCATTTAAAGTACCTAGGGTCGCCTTTTTTATTCTCAAACCATGTCAGGGTTTGAAATAGCATTTTATAGGTACGCTGACCCAGCAAACATGTTTTGAAAAAAAAAAATTGTTTACGTCTTATTCTCAGACCAGAATATACACACAAAATTTCATAAAAATCGATCAAGCCGTTTCGGAGGAGTTTTGTTACAAACACTGTGACACCAGAATTTTATATATTAGGTTATATGGTACATTATAATAGACTTTCCCGTTACTCTACATTTACTCGATTGCCTAAGGTTATCATTATACGGTATGATGAGAACCTTAAGTCGCGTATTCCACAGAGCCTAAAGACTAAGGTCTTCAATCAGTGCGTCCTGCCAGTTATGACTTACGGAGCCGAAACGTGGACACTCACGGTACGGCTGGTCCATAAATTCAAGGTCGCTCAGCGAGCTATGGAACGGGCTATGCTTGGAGTTTCTCTGAGGGATCGAATCCTCTACGAGGTGATCCGGCAGAGAACCAAAGTTGTCGACATAGCTCACAGAATAAGCACGCTGAAGTGGCAATGGGCCGGCCATATTAGCCGTAGAACCGATAACCGTTGGAGTAGACGTGTTCTTGAGTGGAGACCGCGAATCGGTAAACGTAATGTGATACTCTGCCATATTGATGATGATGAAAACCTTAAGCAATCTAGTAAATGGGCATTTACTTCAGTTTGATCACCTCATACTTGGAAACCTCATTAATGCCTGCTGCAGTCAGGTGGTTCGTAACACCGACACATCAAAAACCTAGTGTAGTTACCTATAGTTTCTTCAACAACGAACATTTTTAAATTCGGCCACACTATATTCGTAGACCATGGATGCTTTGAACAAATTTTGAATATTTTATAGCTTATAACTCCAACTCAACTCCAGGTTGCGGCGAACGTACATTTATGTATCGTCACTCCAGGATAAGATTTTAGTTAATGCCCCCCTATCGACAACTTGTCTCGGAGATGTTTAACCTCTGTGTATCATAGAAAAATTACTTACCAGATATGCCGTGGGGAGTATTCCAATGAGAAGCGTTTGGATTATTTTCTTTGTCTATAATCTTAACGAAACTGCCAGCGATCGCCAACGATGATCCAAGAATCTGAAGAATCCAGTGCGCTCGTTTTTTGTCCACCAGTTTCAGATGTGTCGACCAAGTGTTGTAGGGAGACATACTGAGGATGGCTTGTGCCATAAGAAGTTGGTACTGAAACATAAATGGTGCTTTTATTTTTAATCGATTCCTGGATTGGATAGATTTTAATAACCGATATATTTTTGTAATTTATTTGTACGTTATTTTGGGTTATTAGGTATAGGCTGAAGGAAAAGTATCTAGCATTTTTGATTAAAAATATGGTCACTATTGATCAAACCTTTTACATTCTGTAAGTTAAGTCGAGAAGATTTAATGCCAGTTATAATTTAAGTTTCATCAAAATAGTTTAACGTTTACTTGCAAAATATAGGCAAAGAACCTGACACAAGAAATTTTGGTAAAAATAAGATAGGCATATAGGTAATTTAATTAATGTTAAAAGGACTTTTTATGAACTATATTATGTATTTGAATCAGGTATAGTTGCATGAATGGTATACAATTTACTACTACGAAAACAAACAATTCGTAATTTAACTTAACAACTAATTTTGTTAACTTTTCTCACGCCTTAAGTTCTAAGTTATTAAATCAAAACGATACTCAAAATCTATAGAAAATATGGCAGAGTATAGTCATCTTAACGTCTTTAAAATGAGATTACAAAGGAAAAAACAGCGAGGTCGCGAAAACAAAAAAACAGTTTCCCGTCCGGTTCGAAATAACTTATGCCAATTGAAATTACGAGTTTCGAATACTACTCACCCCTAGTACACATAATATTATATGTGTAGGTGTGTCTCCTATCGGCTTCGGAAGTCTGAACACGAAGACTAAGATTACACCAACTATTATGCCTATCAATATATGACACAGCAGATTCAGTGAGACTTGGAACGTCCTCAAATTGTAGCTCGCGCCTTTCAAAGGCCCTGGACGGGGTTTCGATTGAATTCCATTTTCAGTATCCATGATTCACAGTTTAAAAACTAATAGGTAAGTAGGTATCCAGCTTCCACCTTGGGTTTCAAACTGTGAATGAAGGCGTCCGGCGAAATATCGCCATGAAATAACTGTTGATAATTTTATCAGAGACTTACTATATGACTTGACTCTGCATGCCTATTTTTTTTCGCACAGTAGTATGATCAACCTATGACGTCCCCCGCTGCTGGGATTCGAGATAGAGTGGGCTGTTATCTATGACCACGCGGGCCCATTGCGGGTTGGTAGATGTCACATGTCATCGAATTTTTCGGTCTAGAACATGTGTACTCACGATGATTTCCTTTACCGTTTTAAGAGCAATGGTGATGAAATTACAGACACAGAGTTAAGTGCCTGCTTGGGTTCGAATCCACGAGCTACAACTCTTAAGTCGGGGGACCAACACCGCTGGGCTATCACTGCTCTTTTTCGCCGCACCATGATTTTACATAATGTAGGTAGGCTCTACCAATTCGCACTGGGCCCGTGTGGTGAATTACGGCTAACTCCCTCTCACAGAGAGGAGGCCCGTGTCCCAGCAGTGGGAACATTATAGGCTGATAATATATGTGTATGTAGGCAGGCACCTAATTGATTTGCTTACGTCAATGTTGTTTTATGAAATAGATTGTTTATTCAGAAACGAAACTTGATTACTGACTATTTTTATTGAAGTTATTTCGTTTTACGAACATACGTAAAGGTTTAGAATTTTCAGTGTTTTTATACGATATCTAAACGATTTTGCGTGTAGATAACGAGGCATGAAAACCAATCTGCTGATAAGATTTTATATGAATTTTGGAAATTCCAAACATTACAGCCATCATCGGTTGAATTGTGAACTTCATTAGGATAATTGTTTTAAAATACATAATCTACTTAGGTCATAAACATTTATTGACAATTTGTTATTTGTAATATTTCAAGCATTATAAACGTACATATACACAACATAATACCCATAATCCATAATCAGTCTCTAATGTTCCCACTGCTGCTGGGACACAGGCGTTCCCTCTTCGAGAGGGAATGGGCACCTAGGCCTAGTGCGGGTTGGTAGATGTCAAATGTCTTCGAATTGGTTCTAGGACATGCCGGTTTCCTTCACCGTTTTGAGAACAGTGGTTATGAAATAATTTACACTAAGTAAAGCGCCTGTCTGGATTCGAACCCACGACCTACAACTCGTAAGTCACCATTACCACTGAGTCACCAATGCTCCATATTAGACATAGGCGGATATAATGCCATAGGCATTTTCTACTAGTCAACTTTTGTGTGATGCAGAGACAAGCAATCTATTTTGTAAAAACCACAGATGATACTAGCTTTCGTACAAAAATCGTAAGCCGCCACTTTCGCGCTCAGTCCTGTGTACTGCTGGCTGGGTGAGCGCAAGCGCTGCGCTGGTGTCAGGCCCCGGGGGTGGGGCATGACGGGTGCAGCACGAGGCGGTGTCTTTGAATCGATTTGATTTTCCCTTCACTAAATAGTGCTTGTGACGTCATAGTAGGTAGTAAAAAAATGGCACGCTTGGTTTTCATACAGATCGTGATAATTGCGTTATCTAGGTCTATCTTATATCTGTGGTTAAAAACCCACAATCGAACTTACTTTCGTATTAGTTTATTACTTTAGATAATATTAATTGTTAATAATGATAAGTCATTGAATAATCAGGGGAGGGACTAAAACTGGTAGGTATCTCAAAAAATCTATTGCTTTTGCAACAGTTAGTTGTTCAAAAATCATCGTCTCTTGAACCCTCGCCTCATTACTTTCATTGCCGATTCAGTCCCGATCAGTCCACACTGCAAATAAGTAGCTATTCCTATTCGCAATATGAAGTTGACCTTGGGCTTGGTAAAACCAATCATGCTTTTCATTCATAGGAAGTTCGCCGAATGGATCCTTTTAAAACATTTATTTATTTATTTTATATAACGTAGCGGCACAGCTGACAGTAAGTTTATCATAATTATTAATCCAAACATTACACCAATAATGAAATGAAAAAAAAAAAACATGAATAAGTGTTTATTCGCAGAAATAATTTTAAAATAGATATATTAAGTTCTGCCAAACTGCAAAGCAGTTTGTTGGCAGACGTAGCTCCTTTTTTTTGTAGGTATATATTAACATATTATATATTTTACACTTCTCATGCTCTAAAAGTTCGTCGTATTTTTTTTTGTTCTAAGACTAAGATAAGATAATCAGGCCCAACAGCACACACGCACAATAAAACGTCCGCGTCGCAGATTAAAGTCGTTATTATCACATCCGTGTTTTCTATTGCTAATATATTAGAACCAGATAAGTGTAATTTATTATTTAAAAACGCAAGGAAACGTTTCTAAGACTTGGCAGTATGAAGTACCCAAGTCGAATGGACACATTTTGTGGCGGGTATTAGCTATTCTCTTCTTCTATTTTGCAACATTTTTGAACAGTGCACACACACACACACACACATACACACACATACACACACACACACACACATACTTTATGCCTTTTTAATTTTCTCGCAATCGAAGTGAAAAGCAGAGTGTACCTATATCTCGGGCATTAGACGAATCATTTTAAATAAAGGGTTAAAATGGCTTCTTTCATGCACTAGTTGTACAATCTATTATTTTTATAACACTTTTTCAAATACAGGGTACCTAATAAAACTATGCCTTTAACTATTTCTTAAATTAAAAAAAAAACAGACAAACAGATTTTTTTTAGATATTGTCTACTGTGAGGTTTTGACAAAAATATTAAAGAGGTACTTATGTATTTTATATTTAAAGGCGGTTTATGTGATACAACTATTTATGTCGACTGGAAGGTTATTAAAAATAGTTGGAACTAAAAAAATTCTACACCTTCGACCATAATAATTATTACAAGTGGGTAGTGGGCACTACAATTAATCTTCTCATATTATTGTTCCTTTGAGATCTTGTGCGTATAATATTGTTTTTAAATTCATTGCTACAATACCGTTCTAAAGCTACTGACAACACTACCCTCTCATGAACCGGTGTGGAAACTAATATAGAAACACGCTTGTATGATACCACTACATACAGAAAGCAAAGTTAATAGAAATCTCTATTCCTAGACAGTACGTTTTGCCGAAAACTTTGTTGATAGAAAATATTGTTTGCAGATATCTCGGTCCATATGAAGCATTGTTGACAGAGATCTCTGTTCATAGAAACCACTGTTTCCAGATACCTTGGTTCACAGAAAGTGCAACGTAGGATGCAAGAGCGAGCGAAGGGCACCCCGAGGTTAGGTTTGGTTACTTTAAGTTTAAACCCTTTACACAGAAATAGGAGCCCTGCAAAGCGGGGCTCCGTCGACATACGATGCAAGAGCGAGCGAATCGGAATACAACTTATATACAAATAATTATATAATTGGTTTCCGTGAACCACAGGCGCTTTCTGTGTACAGCAAGAAGTGCTATGAACAGAGATTTCTGTCAACAGTGCTTCCTATGGACCGAGATATCTACAAACAATGTTTTCTATCAACAAAGTTTTCGGCGAAACGTGCTGTCTAGGAATAGAGATAATATCCTTGGACATAATAATATCCTTGGACATTTCACACAACGCCATTTAGTCCCAAGCTAAGCAACCTAATGCTTGTGTTATGGTAACGAGATGGCTGATAAACTACTTATATACTTTTTTTTTTTGTAAATACATACATATTATAGATAAAACACTCAGACCCGGAACAAATACTTGTAGGTCGTACAAATATTTGTTCCGTGCGGGAATTGAACCCGCGACCTGCTGCGCAGCAGTCAATCGCTCAACCACTGCGCCAACCGTGTCGTCGTGATTTCTATTATAACACGTTGACTGCCAGACAACAGACACAATAGAAAATCTATTGTTCGCGGTCACCGCGTGGCAGCGAATGTGTTAACTGTGCTTTCTGTGTGTAGTCGCATTGTACAAGCGTCTTTCTATCTTAGTTTTCACACTCCTCATGAACCGGCAGCATTTTACATTCCAAAAATAAGTCTTCGTAATCACTACTTATAAAACGGTTTTTTGTGACGAACGGTGCGTACAACACCGTTCGTCACAAAAAACCGTTTTATAAGTACGTACACAGAAAAATAAGAAATACAGAGAGCGACATAATTTTTAATATTTATAGTGTGTGCTTGCGTGTAAATGTGGGGTGTAGTAGGTGCTGCAATGATTAAAATTGGCTCTACTTAATAAGCTAAGTATCCGGCGTTTCATGGAGAATTTGAATAATCTGCGTTTTAAGTCTATTCGTGTGGTAAAAAAGATGGGAATTTATTCATCTTAGCAAGTTCCCCTTAATACCTACGGCTTTGGTTTTTCGATCAGAATGCAGAAATCTACCCGGACAAACGCTTTTACAAAAGTGTATTACCCGCTTGAGCACCGTTATTCATATCAGTAACAACAAAGTTGGTAAGCTCGGGAAGGTTGGTATTGACTGAACGTGTTTAATACTAATCTGCTTTCACGATTTATTTGCCAAAAATCTGTCATTTTGCGTTTCTGACGTTCTTTGCCCAAACCTTCTAAACAACTATAATTCCTACACAATAATGTTCAGTTTACGCTGCAACTTTAACCATTGTTATAACTTTTTTAATAGTGCTAGTCACTCTGAAATCAAATAAATCGTCATTGAAATAAAGTTGACATTTGTTTAACTTAAAATAGGGTGGGGGTGTGCAGCACTGCGCACTTTTATTATAGATGAGTGCACTATCAATTACGCAACTACGTTCCTCAGATAATAACTAACCACTCATCGATTTCAAGGTAACAGGGTTTCCGGGTTCTCCTTAAACGTTATACCTATAGCCTACAAATATTACTTATTCGTAGCCTATAGCTTAACCCTTTCTCAGTCAAAGTAGTGAGCAAAACAAGAACAATGACAATTATTCTGAATCTACGGACTGTATCAAAATTATCTGGTGAAAGTGTAAAAAAACAAATATTCCCACTGCTGACACATTGTTCCCACTGCTGGGACACATGCCTCCTCTCTGTGAGAGTGAGTGGGCTGCAATCCACGACGCGGGCCGAGACAGACAGAATAACATGCCATTTCTTAAATTCTGAAATCTAGTCAGGATCAGTAAGACCACGGTTACCAGTAACCCCATGATATTCTTTGGAAAAAGCCATAAGAAAATTAACTTTAAAACTATTGCTTTAATGCCCATCAATCCGATATTAATTACATAATTCTATATTCACCTCCAAGGTGGGAGGGTGACCTATATTAAACCGAGACCTCACAGGCTAAGTGTTTATTATATCACACCTACAGCATTAACACCGTGTGTGCTAGGAGTAATTGAATACGTAATGGGATGATATTCTCTGCATGCATGTACAAGATGTCATTTTACCATAATCTTAAAGGACGATAGGTAGGTATTTGTATACGAGGGTCATTCAATAAATACTTAGCCTACAAAAAGTAAACGAAAATTTTGGAAAAGTTGCAATTTATTTTTCAACATAGTCTCCTTTTAGTTCGATACATTCGGTTTTTTAACCCGTCCGAAAAATAGTTTTTGTCAAACTCTGCAAAATAGGCCTCCGTGGCGGCGATGACCTCCTCATTTGATCCATATCTATTCCCGGCTAGTGATTTTTTCAGATTAGGAAACAGAAAGAAGTCACAAGGGGCAAAATCTGGAGAATACGGTGGATGGGGCAGCAATTCGTAGCCCAATTCGACCAATTTGGCCATGGCAACGGCAGACGTGTGAACCGGTGCGTTGTCGTGGTGAAACAGCACTTTTTTCTTCGCCAGATGGGGTAGTTTTTTCTTTAATTCGGCGTCGAATCGGCCCAATAAATCGGCATAGTAAAGCCCTGTAATTGTTTTACCCTTCTCGAGGTAATCGATGTAGATCACACCTTGTGAATTCCAGAAAACGGTAGCCATAACTTTTCCGGCCGATTTTACAGTTTTCGCCTTCTTTGGAGCACGTTCCCCGGTCTGGATCCATTGTTTTGATTGCTCCTTGGTCTCTGGTGTGTACCAGTGGATCCAGGTTTCATCGACGGTCACAAAACGACGCAAAAACTCTGCTGGATTCCGCTTAAACAGCGCCAAACACGTCTCCGATGTGGTCTCACGGTTGCGCTTGTTTTCTGGTGTGAGTAAACGCGGCACCCATCGCGCCGACAGCTTTCTCATGCCGAGTTCCTCGTGAAGAATATGATGCACTGTTCCTTCTGAAATGCCTACAGTCTCAGCTAGCTCGCGAACCTTCAATCGGCGATCTGCCAATACGAGATCATGGATTTTTTTTATGTTTTCCTCCGTAGCAGCTGTTTTCGGTGCACCTGGACGTGGTTCATCAAAAACCGACGTACGGCTACGTGCAAACTCGTTGAACCAATTCTTGACGGTGGCCATCGATGGAGAAGAGTCACCGTACACAGCATCCAAACGCTCTTTTATTTCGATGCGCGTTTTCCCTTCAAAAAATAGCAATCGAATCACCGAACGATATTGCTCTTTTTCCATTTTTGTAAAACCGATCGACACGTTCGCTTCCATAAGTTGTCAAATTAAAACAAATGAAGGGATTGGAATGAAAATTTGAAAAAAGAATTAAAAAAGAATGTGCTACACTGTGGTAAAACTCTTTTGAAACTACAGCGCCCTCTGGCGATGAGGCTAGGTACTTATTGAATGCACCTCGTATTGGATAATTTTCGGTGTAACGAATTCGATGAATTGCATTCTGTTTCGTGTCATTCATTGCTTAAAGACCAGCCTACAAAAGGCAATTCATCCGCTTTAAGGCTCCCGCAGACAGGCGCGACGTGACAGCGCAATGTGATTCTAGTAGAACTATTTATTTATATGAAAACTACATGGAAATTGTTCTACTGTAGTTGCGTCGCCCCTGATTGCGGGAATCTTATTATGGCTTCTGGTGCTCATAAAAACAATAGAACACGATCCACTTTTATTAATACCTAGTCCTAATATTTTCAACAACTTTATAGATTATTTTACACATTGTGACCAAAGGATTAATAGTCAGAACAAAGGTGAAGATGCCAGTGAAGGCAATGACCCCATTGGTCACTCGGTCGCCCGTCCAGGTTCTGAAGGAGTTCTTATTGTAGCCATAGCAGAGGCAGCTGGAGGCAAGGGCAAAGGTGGTAATCCCCAAGACGATGTGGGGCAGCTTGGAAACAGAAGTCGGAATGAACCTTTTCAAAGAATAAGCGAAGAGAGATGGTATCCCGGTGCATAGGCTCAATATCGTGAATATTACGGCGACCAAACCTGGAAATAGATAAAAAACTGTGTTAGATAACGTTCAAAAATAAATCTAGGTCGATATAATACATTATTTTATTTTAACTTCATCATTTTGAACCGACTCCAATAGAAGACGAGTTAATGAAATATTATCTTTAAAAAGGAGCTATTAGTCTGTCTCTTATTCTTTTATCCAATGGGGGGGGAACGGACGGAGATGGACGGCGCCGCCGAGGTCGGCCCAGAAAGCGGTGGCGAGATGACCTGGACGCGTACCGCGAGGGCTGGTTTGAGGTGGCGCGGGAAAGGAGTTCCTGGAATTACTTGGGGGAGGCCTTTGCCCAGCAGTGGCACAGTATAGTCTAATAAAAAAAAAATTGTCTAACTGGTTCGAATTCTGTTATTCGACAAAGGTTTGCCAATACGTACAAAATATTTAAAATTGTATTTGAAGTAAGTAGGGCATGATTTCACATGACACAGCCTGTAGGTACCCTACGCCTCGCTGCCAGGTGTCGATGTCGGTATAACAAGGATCAATCTGTCGTATCGGATGATACGGGGTCTTAACACTATAAATATGGATCTCGTTAATCCATTTGATAAAAGATTACACTTTAATCAGCTACCTACCGAGTAATTTTTAAACAAATGTGGTTATCTAAACTATTTCAATAATGGAGGTACTTAAGTATGTAGTTTTTATTAAAAAGTCGTCGATATCTTTAACAAAATAATGGTAATTGACAATTCGAATCCTATTTAAAAGTGCCATAGGTCCTACTCACTATTGCATAAATGAGTTCGTAATTTGAGAAAATGGTCAAAACTGATTTGAAATCTAAATCAAAGGAAGGAGGAAGGAGGAGTCGACCTCGCGTTAGGCTGCTTACGCACTGACAGATGACTTAAAATACATACACGCTAGGCGACTACTGAAGTAGAGATGAGAATATTGGTTGAAATTGTTTATTAGGTAATTGTAAAAAAAAAACGATATGTTTATTGTTTGTAAATATTCGTTACTATTTTTATTAAAATATCAGCAAGATGTTGAATAGTTGAATATTCTATTAACTAATGCATGTTGAAATTGTTGACAACTTAATTCAATCATTAACCGACCGAAATATTTGTTAAAAATATCACTTCCTTTGTTTAGAATAAAATATGCCCAACAGTAAATGTGTTTTATCGTAAGAGAGATACAGCATACAAAATTGAATGCATTACGTGCATTAAATTTTGTATGCTGTATCTCTCTCGGAATGATTATTTTTAATTATTAGTCGTTGAACTTAGATGTTTCCAATTTTGCACCGAAGAATTTGATATGATATTGTTATTCGATAATATTAATTTTGTTTATTGAATATCATAGTTAATTTTAAATATTAGTTATGGTTGATGGTTATATTCATCATCTCTATAGACAGTGAAGGCGTCAAGTGCGCAGTGTGGCCGGTTGCGTAAATTCTAGAACGTTCGTTTCACTGCGCTACTCGTAAGCCACCTGCCAGTGCGAACGTAGCCTTACAGTTTGATTGAAAGATATTAAATGTATGATTAATGTATGAGTGTTGCAGAAAACAGAACATGCACACCTGTTTATTATAAAGCAAGAGACGTCATCACCTACCAAGTCTTCCATGCGTTGTATCAAAATTTACATCCTTATACAACATGATGATGATGCTGCCAGTGATGGCCATCGCTGAGCCCAACAACTGCAGGATCAAATGCGCTCGTCTTTTGTTGTTCTTTTTTAGCGATGAAGACCATGTGTTGTAGGGGCAGAGACTGAGGAACGCTTGCGACATCAGCAGCTGGTACTGGAATAAGAAATAAGGATTTATTAATAAGAGTTCGTAATGAGTTACTTTTTCCGTAGATATTATGTCGGCAGCTGAGACTTGCATCGGGTAGGCCATTTCAATACAATAATCAGCTTTAAATGATCCCACTGCTGGAACACAGACCTCCTCTCCGTAAGAGGGAGTGGGCCATAATCCACCACCCCGACCCAGTGCTTGTTGGCGGATGTCACATGTCTTTGAATTTTTGGTTTTAGGACATGCCGGTTTCCTCACGATGTTTTCCTTCATCGTTTTGAGAGAAGTGAAGCTTATATTGAAGCTTATAATTTCACAAACAATTAATCACATTAGCAAATTACACACTGTAGGTACATGACAACTAGATACACAGTAAAATAATTATGTAGAGTAACACAGTAATTGTGAACAAATCGTAGGATCGATTACTGTTCGTATAGTGACAGAGTCACCCAAATATAGCGTATTTAGAATACATGTATGTAATTCCAGCAGCAAGGCTGTACTTTAGTAAACCGACAGGTTTGTCGGGAGCTAGTGCTCTGCAAGGAGTAGAGTCCGAAGACCGACTGCCGGGATGCTGATGTACTCTTAAAGTTTGAAAAATATACCGTATTAATTTGTAGTATTTTATCATAATTATCATTCACATAAGGCCGAAATACGCGATGAAAAATTTCGTAAGAAATGTGAAAATTCTTATATCATAGATTTTGGAGAAATTAGTCATGCTGATTGTATTAACATTAAATCGGAAATGCAATTTGCACTTGATAACATAAGTGTGGTTATAAAATAATTTGGGGATGTGTTCATCAATTTATCTGTAAGAAGATACCTAAGGTTGATAAGATGGTTGGCATTCTAAGGTGTCGTTTCAAGTGTGTTTTTAACAACGAATCGTTTGATTTTTTTTCTTACCTTTAGATTTATTATAGCCCTAGTCCTATAGTATATATTAAAATCTGTGTCATTAATGTATTATTTTCAGCACAGTTTAATATCGTCAGCAGTAGAGGAATAACTTACCCCAAGTACACAAAGTAGAATATGAAGCATAATTATATTATCTGGAGCAGACGTAGCATTGAACTTCTTGACAACTGCGAAGAGTAGTGGTATCGCCACCGAAATTCCCAGCAGAAGATGAATCAGTACATTGTATGACGACAGAATCGTTTTAACCAAATTATTTTCTTCATAACTGAACATTGAAGACGCCATCTTGACTGTTCTATCACAAAATTTTAAGCAAACGTATACAAATCAGAATATGTATATCACAGTTATTTTGTAAATATCTACTATTATCACATTTTTTTTATCTTGTCTTTAGTTTGAAAGTAGAGATTTTTTATTTAAAAACATTTTTCTGTTTGCGCGCGCGTATCTATCGTCCACACTGACGAGCTAGTAAAATGAATCGTAGATAATTTTTTCAATATCCAGCATACAAATATGTAACATAGATTACGTTTTATCAAGATATTCTGATTAAAATGTTATGACAGATATCAAAAATGTAAATAAGTATCAAGTTTTTTGCTTGTGAATAGTTTTTATTTCTATTTAATATCTTGTTTTCTTTCTGTTAAATAACCAATTTCAGAGCAGTGGTGGCCCAGTGGTATTGGCCGCGACTTACGAGTTGTAGGTCGTAGGTTCGAACTCAGACAGGCGCTTTACTTTGTGTAAATTATTTCACCATTGCTCTCAAAACGGTGAAGGAAAACATCGTGAGGAAACCGGCATGTCCTAGAACCAAAAAATCGACGACGTGTGACATCTACCAACCCGCACTGGGCCCGCGTGGTAGATTACGGCCCACTCCCTCTCACTGAGAGGAGGCCTGTGTCCCAGCAGTGGGAACATTATAGGCTGATTATGTAAATAACCAGTTTCTATTAAGGAGCTATGAGATAATCTTTTGATCATAGTTTCTGACCTGATTAGATATGGTATAACATTTGTTTCACTTACGTTATTGCTTATTAGTGCTTGTTGAATAATAAACTGCTGTCGATTGATTGAAGATATAAAATCGCGAGAATCTAAGAGAATATAACGAAAACACATAAATGTGTTGAATCGCATCCAATATAGGCACATTCAGAGTGGTCGGTAATATGTACCGACTGTCATTTAAACTTATATTATAAAAAGGTGAACTTGTCGAAGTCGCGAGCAGAAACTAGTATCGCATAATTCCAATTGCTGGGGTGATTAATAAAATTTTTGATAATTAAGTCTTTGCTCACATAATGACTCACTTATTTTATTCAGTCATTGGTTCCTGTAATTAATCGGTTGTTGTAGGAATTAGTTGGTATCGGAATACTGAAAGTTGATATTAATCACCTCAAACATGCAGTTCAGCCCAGGTGACCCGTACTTTCAAGTTGAACAACCAAGCTCCAAGGACCCAAGTCCTTTAACACACATGATTATTTCAATGTAAGACGATCGGCGTGGAGTAAGGTTTGAAAGCTCCATTGAAATGCAGGTCAAATGTGGTTTGCATATTTAACGCTCACTGTTTTGGTTCTAAGTTATGGGGTGTACTCTAAAGTAAGGGTGGAGTAAGTAATAAGAGACAGCGATAATGTGACTGGATGCGGAAGGCGGAGGACATGGTGTTATGGAGCAGCCTGGGAGAGATAGATTTTCTATAGGTATGTAATAATAATGGATGAATTATATAGAGTTGCTGTTGTGATTATGATCAGTGTTTATGAGTTTTTGTTTTTTGTTACTAGCCTACGCTGTTCCACGCCTGGGCAAAGGCCTCCCTCCACTCCTTCCATCTTTCGTGAGCCGTCGCATCCTCCTTTCAGGTTTGATGGAACCTATCCAAACTGTGGGCCTAAATAACACAGAACTGGTGCCCTGAGACAGTGATGCGGGGTCGCGGCAGACCACGTAGGATATGGCGGGACGAGCTGGATAGATTCCGTCAAACCTGGAAGGAGTTTGTGTTAGAAGGCGTAAAAAGCATGAGTAGATCGTGTAGTATTTATGTGTCTTTCTTTATTAATTTATTATCCCCTTTACTAATAAACGTTGTATGGTTACACAATGCTTTGTCTTCTTCTTTCGATAGTCAAATTACTTACGACTGAAATCGGTGTGTAACTATTCAGCTAATATAATACGTTTATTAGTACCTAAGGGGATAGATTAATTGTAAAACATCGTAGATGAGTAACTTAATCATTTTATAACACCATGATTCCGCGATCGCTTTCTCTTATCCTTTATATTTTCTTAGTATCCGAAATTGAGAGTAATTAGAAGGGTAGGTCCTATTGGCGATGTAAATTAATGTTCTGGCCATTGCTGTGTATTTTAGACTAATAAAGTGAATTGGGTAACAATTTATTTGTCTCAACTGAAGTAGAACATGTTCATTAGGTAGGATACAAGTTGGCAATTTTATTACAAGCCTAGTATTTTTTTATGGGTTATGCGCTAATCCACGATATTCAAATTTTCTTACGTTTTTCGTAATTTGCAGGTCAATGTCAGGTTGTAAGTTGATTAAAATACCTATGATTCGCGGCCGTAACAAATGTGACTACAGAATTATGGGTACCTATTATTAAAATTATCAT
This sequence comes from Gortyna flavago, assembly GCA_963669345.1. NCBI lineage: Eukaryota > Metazoa > Arthropoda > Insecta > Lepidoptera > Noctuidae > Gortyna > Gortyna flavago. The sequence goes on from OY770138.1 coordinate 10,505,802, forward strand.
TAAAATTATCAATACAACCCTCTAAGTTCAAATAATCCTATTGAATGACTATTTCATGAAATATCAAATTATAATGTTGACATAGATCTGCAACCCAGTTAGGTACCTATTTGAGGATATTTATAACTTAATACGGTGTTAGAATCTGGTGAAGCGTCAATGCCTTTCTCAATATAAAAAATAAGTAAAAGAATAACATTTTAGGATTTTTTCTAATAATGTAATATGTTAATATGTCAAATTAGATATTTTAACTTCTCAATTGATGAATCCTCGCACCGATATTTGTCGCCGCAGCGCCCATGTATCGAAATTTTTCTTGAGTTTTCTTGCTATGGCCGATAGATGGCATTAGCGGCACTGTCGTTTTCCCGCGGCCGCTCGGAGACATTGCGGGCGTTCATCACTCCGCCTTATAAAAAATATTTTTGGTGAAACCTTGATGATACTCGTAAAATAAATGGACCTGCATCTGTGTTTCATTGCGAACTTATAGTGCAGTGTTGATTTTTGGAGTTTTAACCATTCCACCGTTGGATTTAAGAAGATTACGCGCGCATGAACGAGGTATCTTCCCATCTCCCTGGGTCTGAGTGGGATCTCTGGATTGCCAAGGTACGTGGGCATGTTTTGCTGCTAATAATTCTTTGGTATTGGTTTCTCGAGGATTCATCAATAGGGAAATTGGTTATATTTTTGAGGTCCGCCATTACACTTTTAGCATAGGTTCTTATTTCAAATTTTTATAACAACCTTCTCTATTCTATTCTATTTTTAATAAATGGCAAGCAAAGCCGATGTCGACTATTCTGCCAATGTTAACAACCTTCTCAAAGGTGCAGGCTATTTACATAACACGCCTCACCAGAATCATTGACAGATTTTCAGATTGACAGATTTTCGAATGTCCTTAGCACACGCACATAAGACAAATTATACATAATATTTTGTATATCAACCTATAATAATAAAGGTCCAAAACATTAGGTTGACGTAGTGCAAAATACAAGGATCTTATTAATTAATATGTTACACACGCAAATATAAAGGTGTGCACACACATTTTCAGCATGCGTAATACCAGCCAATATTCGTGTTTGCAAATGTTTTCTATAATGAAATGACGCACGTTCTCCGGCAAGGTCCAGCCAGGGCTATATAATAAACCGGCATCGGTCAGCACAATTAAGGGGTCCCATTTGGACCTTTGCTAATGGAATTAAATCCAATTAGATTTTAGGGTTAGGAGGTGAAGTTTACCGACGGTAAACAAATGGCTTTCTATTAGGGTCTACACCTGCTGTTTAGCCTATTTGTCCACAGACAAATGTTGCTGTTCGGTTTGACGTTTTTGCCATTAATTAGTTTTATCTTAATCGGTACTCGTCTGCTTATTATGTTAGATATTTGCTTATATTAATTTGTTTCGATATTTCATTTTTCTGGAAACGATGGTGCCAGCAGGTTACAAATGCTACATTATTTTCTTCCCTAAATTAGAGTTTAAGTTATGATGACTGTCAGACATAATACTCAATTTCCTTCGAAATAATTATGAGCGTCAGTTTCGTGTTCAATGATGAACCACGGACTTTATAACGCAAGTTTTCAAACGTTAATAAAACCTATTTGGACTTATCGACTGAATCCGAACTTCAACTAAAGTTACAATCTAGTTTTCCAAGTTTCCCACTATTCCCTTGTTGGATTAAGACAGAGGTCCAAGCGAAGTAGTTAGATATACAAATGTAGAACATACGTGTTACACATACTAACTTTTTCCTCCATTTAATGAGTTGGTAGCCGTGGCGCTGACGACTGTAGACACATCGTTACGTAATTTGCGAACATCGCCAACATATCGCTATGACGCTCGCAACTTTTTCTCAACGCAAACATGACTGGATAAAATCAATCAGAATCCATCTCACGAGTATCTGAGATCAAACACGCCAAGTGTTCCGAACTTGTTTGGCTTAGAGCGTGCTGGTTGCAGCATATTCGATAAAATCCATGAAAGTTCCCCTAGCGAGAACATTTTCTCTAGCTACAAGGTTTCTTGCTACGTGCGGTTTTCGATCAAAGTTTTCCGTTTCATCGTCTACAGACAAGTGGGAGTTTACGAGCGTAGGCATCTCTCCGCAAAATGCCATGTCTGGGAATACGACAATTTGTGATTTACGGACATTTTTATGTTAAATTTTGCACAGATTTTTAGGTTGAAATAAAACAGATCGTTCTAAAAGTTTAATTTAGAATTCTGATTTGTTGTTGTCTCTTTGTTACTATATTTCAAATGAGAACGAAGAGCATTTTTCTGGTTATAAAATAAAGTTTCTTGAATCATATTATCTGATTTGTGAAATTAAAGGATTTGAGTTATAAGAAATTCTTTCAGCAAGTTCGTGAAGTCTTTAATCTTGTGTGAGCACTTTTACAAGGCACCTTTTTAATTAAATACTTAATTTATGAAGAGCTAGCTTCTGCCCGAGACTTCGTCCGCGTGAAATTTCACCTTCTCCCCATTCACCGTCTTAGGGGTGGAATTTCGAAAAACCCTTTCTTAGTGGATACCTCAATACTCTTCACAATGAACACACCCTCCAAATTTCATGTCTATATGACCAGCAGTTTAAGCTGTGCGTTGATATCTAGATCAGTCAGCCAGTAACGGTTGCTTTTTAGATATACAGATTTAATCTGATATTTCATGAGGAGTTTTAAGACATTTCGATCAACGCACTGTAAACACTGAGCATTTAAAATTGTACATCTGCAAACCTCGTAGTCCCTCGCTACACTATCACACATTTGTACCTATTTTTCTGTTCTGTTTTTTTTTTTCTTGTCCGTTTATTATATGTGTGTACATAAATGGTAAAAAAAAAACTATTCGCTACAGTAGCAGCATCAACACTATTTGCCTACTTCCTGCCATTACTCGAACAAACAGTTGTAAACGCACAAGTAATTTACGATCAGCATTCCCCTGATCCAAGGCGAAAAATTCAATAACATAGAGACATTTGTTAGCGCAACCGGGCTGGCTTTCATTTGGTGTCTCCCCTAGGCACTTAAGTTTACATTAAACTTGTCCAAGCGCGAAATTGATCTTTTAGTGAGGGGATCCCTCAACGAAAATATAAATTGCCACGCGATCCTATTGATATTAGGTACGCTCCAATGTTGAATTTTGGACGCGAAAGTATTTGTATTTCGCTTAACGATTGTCCTAAGTGTGGGGGACGACAATGGTCACTGCCGTCACTGGTAAAGGAAAATATTTTGTCAAGCGAGAGTTATTAGGGAACTGAGGGAAATTGGTTTTTCGTGGTTATTGGACTGATAATCCTGCAGAAGTAAATATTATTTATTGCCACGTTAACCTTAAATAAAGATTTGGCTTTCTGTTTCTATTCGAACTTATTTTATCATCCACGTAAAATCATGCAATTAGGGTTCACAGGTTAGCTATAGATGATCGATGAGCTATTGATCTACTGTTATTTGCTGACGTTACAAATGCAACTGCAAATAAGAAAAATATTTTATATGCCACATGCAATATTGTCTCTCCTTTCTCCTTTAATCTATCCAAGGTTGTCTTTAAAAGATCGGTTTTAGCGGTAAGACTGCCCATTATCTCACCTCTTGTAAAATTTTCATATTTATATGTGTATTTTTTATTGCGTACATAATAATCAGTAAATACTTAATTCTATCTATGAAAAATAAATGAGTTTTGGTCTTGCAGTTCAATGTTCATAAACTACCCACTTGCATTACTCATTACTATACAATGGGCAATGTACCTTATGACTCCCGACCTATACCCAAGAAGCATATACGATACCTACTTAATTAATAACAAACGTAGGCACACACGTATGTAGGGAAGCCGCAGAATAATGAGGTTTTTAATTAACAACCTACATCGATATAAATAGCAGGCATAAAGCTGTATCCATCGCAGGATTACGCTTGAAAATTTAAAAGTATATCTCCAGTACGGTGAAGTAGGTAAGAGGTGAAAGATTTCGATTTCCTTAAATATATGCAGGTAGAGCTTTAGGCGCGCCTCTGATGCTGAATTACAGGAAGCGCGAAAGTGTGGAATGGAGGAAACTTACGTATGTATGCGTGAATTATTACGGTGTTGTAAGGTGTGAGCAAACTTTTGATGTGGGAAGTACTTACATTTTATGAGAATTTATTTATTTCTTTTTATAGCTATTAGAACAGCCTGCTATTATTTTAACTTGCTAAAGAGGACTTTGCGTCATTGTTAATAAATAACTTATTAAATGGCATAATTAGAAAAATACATTCATTAGGTATGCAAATAATAATTTAAGAAAAAAATAATTGCGAATAGTTATTAAATAAATAAATAAAAATCTATATTGCAGACCACATGATCCATAAAAAAAAGTTACTCCAAAAAAAAATACAATAAATTATACTCAAACAAACTCAAGCCTTTTTCCGTTATTGTGTTTACGTTACGAGAATATGGTTTTTTTTTCAAAAATAGACTGTTATAACCAAAAATATAAAAAATAAGTAAGTTTATAATATAATCTCATCCATTCTCGTCTGACATCTTTGGCATCTTTGGCTCAAATCTGAGCAGGAGGAGTGGGACGTAATCAAGGATTAATTTTCTACTTGGATTATTTTCAATCCACCTTCGTATGTGAGCTTTAGATGTGTCTTCAATTTAAAGGGCTCCTCAGCTCCCTTTATAATTTGAAACGTCATGTATCTAGGTCGTGAACTCCAAAAGTGACTCGAATAACGAAATGTCTGCGACTTTTTAAAGTCACTGAGGGACATCGAAGGAACTTCTAAGTATCTACTAATTTTCATTTTGGTTTGCAATATGTCTACTGGGTTGTGGAGGTCAGATAGGCTGTCACTCCATGTAAAATAGTAGTACACTAATGCTAGTATCCTGCTGTATCCGGTTAGACTGGAAGCCGACCCCAACATAGTTAAGAAAAGGCTAGGCAGATGATGATGATACGTCCACCATATTTCATTACAAAGTCTTCGTATACGTTCTAACATGAATTATTCACATAACATAATAACAAATGAAATGCATACAGCACTCTTGTTACAATCCTCATGTAATATTGTCTATATTTTAATTAGTCTATGTACTTTCCTGTAATGGAAAATGGCTCTAAAATTACACTGTAATAATGTGTGTACCTACTGAAAATGCGGACTGTATATTCTCTCTGCACATAGGAATGTTTAGATGATGAAGGTTCTTTCATTTCTAAGCGTGTATGAGGAGATTTATGATGGCGTTCAAATAAAATACAATTTCATCTCCAGTTTCGGCCTCGCGAGGAGGAGAATTAGAAAAATCTACATAATAATATAATACCGGTTCTCATATTCAATGGGCATACATTACCGGCGTGATGACACTTATTACGTTTGTAAAGAGATCTAAATCGTGGCTAGACGTGTTATGAATTTTTTTGATAAAATGCCTACACCTTCGCTGTACTCCTAATAAGAACCGAATCCTGTTATTTACGACCTATTTTATAATTGAAAGCCCGTAACTCTGGTTTTTTATTAACTTAAGAGGTTTAAAAAATGATTTATCTTAAGAAAGTTGGTTACGTTCGTAAAACAAGTTAATCTTGGTTGAGTAAACTGACAATCAATTTGACCTGAATTAATTTATTAAAACAAGACAAGGATGAAATAACTCGAAACACCAGTATTTATTACGAAATTCGGAATATTACTCGAGAATATATTTCTCGAATGGTAGGTACTCAATCGACTTGGTTCTTTAACGGCTATTAATTTGTAAACTCGAGTTAAGTGAAGCTACCGGGACTACGCTAACCAGAAGCGGATATTATGAAATTTATTGCCAGTAGAAAATAAACGGTGTTTTATCGTGTCCCGACAATTTCCTATCGTCATTTAATTTAGTTTGGAATTTTGCATCAACTCGTTAAACTGTAATTGTTTTAAATTAGAGGTTCTGGTTTAGCTTGTTGTTAACACCATGATAAAGTAGGTAAAGAGGTTGCTATTTAAAGTGTGTTTGTATAATTTTGGATATTTTGGAACATTTGGTTAATACAGTATTAAACATAAACGGAATAAAAAAGCACACAAGCAGTAATAATCCGAACAAAATCAGTGATATCGCTTACTACAATCTTTATATCCCGCTCAAAGCTAAGCAATAACGAATGCCGATTATCAAACGGACAATGTGTAAGGTACATATCAGTAAAATGCGATCTATCACTAGAAAAGCGAGATGCATTACCGGCGGACATCCGAAAAGTATTTCCGGGCCGTCTGTACTACATCGAGCAATGAATTTTAATGACAGGGCCACATTCGAATGTCGAATAAATACAAAAACGAATTTCGAATTCTAAGATTCAGGCCAATGTTTTTTTCAAGGCATTTTACGTCATTTTTATTATGGCTAAAATGGCAGTGGTCATTTCAATTTAGAAAAGGTTCTTTCGGGTCCGTATTCCCTAATGCTCAAACATGAATTTCGATTTAAAACTAGATTTGTATAGTAAAGACAAATACATTTATTTGTCGGATATGGTAGGTACAAAGTTGGTTAGTAAAGTTATGTTCGACACATCCGCCGCTATTCATAAAAAGTTTTCGAACATCTAAATGCTTACAGACAACTAAATAAATAAATGCAAACAGATGAATTGCGTGATATGGATTGTTTCATGATTCTACCAAAGTGGCCTTTTTAGGCCCCCAGGTTGTCAAAAATTGTTATTCATAAACGCATTTGTGGAAATGAAATGGTAGATAAACGGTATCACCTTATAAGCTAAAGGTAATGATTATGTGAAATAACGCTTTTAAGTATCTACAAGAATAGTAATAAACAACGCTTCATTATTGGCTGGACACACGAGTGTTAGTTTATACCAGTACCGGTCAGAAAGTCATTAGGAATCGAGCTTAATTTATTGATCGAGTGCAAGTTGTGATGGATAGTTACGGCTAGCCTCCACTCCTTCCTAGTTCAGCTCCAATTGGAAAGATGGCGCTTGTCGGTCTCTCTAGGAAACACTTATTACTGAGCTTGTATTAATGGCGATACCGTTGATTTCCTACCTACCGTATTTGTACTTAGGATATTAATAAATCTATATTACATACTTAATTAAAATGAACTGGATAAAGTAACGGGAGTTTGTCTATGTCTATTTAAGGTCTATGCTCTCGTGTTTCATTCCATACATACTTGTTTAGAAGTCCGCATTTTTTTTCAGTTATATGGTATAGGATTCACATTCTTTAGATTATGATTGCTGTATTTTTAGTGCTTAATTAGGATCTATGATTGATTTTTCGTTGAAAAAATATTGTGTGCTTAAAATACAGGTAAAAATGGATGGTATTTTGAGAACTATTATTAAATTATTAGTTTGCGTCTAGAATTGAATTTCGCGAAAATGATTCGATGATTTTTCTTTGCCGTTTTTGATAATATTTACAGAATCTTCTTTTTCTTTGTTCACCGTAATGTTTAAAAGCAATCTGCTATCAGTGTCGAATTTTATATTTATTCAGTTCATTTGAGAATATGCTCGATGTTTATCTTTGAAGATTTATGCATAAAGCGGGTGAGTAATTGTTCTGAAGTGGCAAGCTCTTTATGAAACTCGTATTAATCAATTTTTTGTGTTGAATGATGCAGTCTCTTAATAGTGCTATGTCATCATCAGTGGGCGGTGGATGGGTGTTCGTGCGGATAGGCTGGATTATAGTCTGTTCAAAAATTTCTGGTAAACATTTAAACAAATGAATCCAAAACCGTTGTCTAGCCTGCTGACCAAACCCAGCACCTTACACTCTTGCTCGCAACCAACAAAGCAATCAACAGTCAGATTGGGTAGTATTTACTAGAGTCTGTTCCACAACTATCTGATGAAAATGTAAACGAGTGGACCAGAGGTCAGCCTCTGGATGCCAGTTTGTAGTGCCACAATACTTACAAATTGAGTGCTTTGATTTGGTTATTTGAATACTTAAACTCGAAATTCTAGATATAATTTAAATCAAGATGTTTTTCATTTGACAATTGAGGTTGATTGACCTCAGTTGGAGAAAGTAGTGATTTTATGAAGTCGAAATACAGATGAATGTGTTACGGGGGTATCACACCGACAACTTCCATATTCTGGACTGTTTCTAAGAAATTTCTAATAGATAAACCCAATAATACTTTGCCTGACCCGGGAAATGAACCCAGGATCCTACGCTCAACAGTCGCGCTTGACCACGAGACCAACTGGGCAGTCCAATATATGTTGTACTAGCTTCTGCCCGCGACTTCGTCTGCGTGAAATTTCACCTTCCCCCTTTCGCCCTCTTAGGGGTGGAATTGCGAAACACCCTTTCTTAGTGGATACTCTTCACAAAAAACACATTCTCCAAATTTCAAGTCTCTAGGACCAGCGGTTTAGGTTGTGCGTTGATATATATCAGTCAGTCAGGACTATAGGCATAGGTATATAGAAACCTATGTACTTATATTGTAAGTTAATATGAGGTTGCTATGCCATATAGATAGAAAGCAATAAGGCTCCACTCTTGACTATTCAATTATACTAAAACTCAATTTACTAAGGGTTGCGTCGAACAGTTAGCAGTTTCGTCTCTTTAAAGCAGATATTGGCCATATTTAGGTAACCAGGTTAGTCTGCAGCCGTTAGCTAAATGTATTAACAAGGAAATGGCAATATGGGTTAAACCATAAACAGACGCTTTGTCTGGTTTCATGCGAAGAGAAGAAATGGGATAAAACCCTAGGACATTTTGAAGGGCGCGTGTTTTTTGGGGGACCGTCTTGTGAAATTTTGGCGTTCAAAGAGTACTGATACACAGCCTTATTAAAAAAAATGCTGAATGTGCCAGCTCTTGACCTCGATCCTGATGATGGAAAGCGTTGTATGAGGTATATGATGGAACGAGCGTGCCAAGAAGAGCGTGCCTGTTCACTTTTGCCCTGAAGGCAGACAGACTGGTTAAATGCGGAAGGGAACACAGACGCTGGCAGACAGTTCCAAATTTTGGCTGTGCGCATAATAAATGTGGAAGAGAACCACTATGTATGGCAAATTTTAATAAATTAGTTTTGATTTCATACATTTTCGTTAAAAAAGATCATGGGAGTGCGTCAAGAAAATGCGTGCTGCACGTTCTTCTTCAAATAACCACAAATTGCGATCAACAACTGCAGTCGGACTTTTAATTAGCTGCGGTAAAATGACAGCTTAGGTGTTACTTAAATGACTGATATTGGCGTCTTTTTTGTTTTTTCGCGGCCATCAACCAAATCTTTTTTTCTAGTACAGAATAGTGTAACAAACGAAACTTATTTGACATGCATATATCTTATGCGGTCCGAATTTTACTGCAGCTAATTAAGAGTCGGAGTATAGTTGACCTAGTGTATAATCATGACAAATTTCTCCATAAATGTACATTGTGCCTAGCGGTCCTTTTCTTTCAGCCAAGGATGCCATTACTATAATGATGAAGCCGTAACCATAAGCTTCCATTGAATACCAAGTAGAAAGTGAGTATTTATTTATTCCCTCCACTACTTTCTTTTATTCACCCCTTACGATCTAATACCCACAGTTAGGTTTTAATAGTTTATTTAGCACATACGAAAAGTAAGTGAAATATATTCATGGCTTCGAGTACGTCATTCTAGCCGTTGAGTCAATATTGGAGACACGCGTCTCCCAAGCGAGGGAATTTAAATTGCAAATGGTCCCGCTGAAACATTGAACTGGGTATATTATAAAAATATATGGTGAATTTGTTTCACGTACTGTGTTACGTTCAACATCGTTCAAGTATCATTACGTTTGATTTATTGAGAATTTTCGTATCTTCGTGAAGACGAAAAGGTAATTCTGGATGATTCTGAAGTAGGATATCTCTTCTTCGTGTTAATAATAAGCCAGTTGGGCTTTTGAAATAAATAACATAATCACGTCTGTATTCTCCGAAGGGTTAGGCAGAAGTGACCTATAAGTACACCCACATTTCGCCAATTATCTTTAAGATCCATGTAACAGGGGGACGAGCTTTTTGTTATCAATCGGGCACAAATCTAGACTCGTGCTGCTACTGAAAATTCTTTACGGAAAAACTTCCTGACTTGGGAATCGAACCCATGACCTCATGCTAAGTAGTAGCGTTCGCGGGCAATCAAAATAAGAAAAAAACAATTCAAAATCAAAAGTCTCAAATTAAGCTGAGAATCAGCACTTTACAAGACAGTCTCCCAAAACGCCTGCACTTCACAGTAGTGAAGTGCAGGCGGCTTCTTCTTCCTAGCGAAAGCACTAGGAATTATCCTAGTGCATTAGCTAGGAAGAAGAAGGGGCGCAACTAACTCCCCAGCATACCTAGAATAGACCAACGAGGCAGTCTCAGTCGCAGATCTCTTGAAATACATGCACCTAAGTAAGTAGGTACAGACGCCAACACATCAAGCTACTACAATCTGTCAAATTTATTTAATAGATTTTCAACTTTATGGCTAAAGCATAAGGTTCAAAGTTGATTGGGAAAATTTGACAGTTTCGGGTAGCTTGATGTGCTGGCGTCTGAACGTAAGGACCCACTCACTTTATGGTTTGAAATCTGGCATTTCAGTATTTCGTTGTCTAAACTTTAGAGGATTAAAGCCAGGTTGTTTCTAACTGTAAATCAACCTGATTTAGGTTCCCGCATTGGTTAAGCAGTGAGGGGCTCGTGGCTAAATAATAACATCCGCGCAGGTCGATCGATCTGGTTAAGCTACGCTTGCCGCTTTTGGTCTGTGGATAGGTGACCATCTTTACATACCGAGACCCCTCCGTGCTTCGGAAAGCACGTTAAGCCGTTGGTCACGACTGTCATCTGGTGGATCTGTGGAGTCTGAAGTTTGACAACTAGTCTTACCAAGGAATATCGTATTACCCAGTAACTGGGTTGTGGAGGTCAGACAGGCAGTCGCTCCATGTAAAATACTGGTATTCAGCTGCATCCGGTTAGACTGGAAGCCGACCCCAACATAGTTGGGAAAGGGCTAGGCAGATGATGATTGGTTAAGCAGTTAGCTGCTTGCAATTCTGTAAAAGAACATAAAAGTGATAGGTAGGAAAGCTGCAACTTCGTATCTCAAACTACCAACTGACAGAATGTAATTGAATTACTTAACATAAAAGATAAAATCATTACTCATACATTTAAGGCAACGAAAATACAAGTTCATATCTGAAACAAGATCAAATTGTCTGTCGCCACCCTGTATCTACTCCGTAACTACAGTATAAAATTGTATAAGCTTTGTCGCACTAAAAGTTAGTCTTTGTATTTTCGTAACATTCAACTTGGCTATAAAATTACAACTTGCAGACGGGTCGACAGTTGGGACTGGCTCTTGGATCTAGCTGAACGCTGGTCAGACGGAAACTTCAAAATTAATTTCGAAGTTTGATCGAAAAATGTTTTGCTCTGTCGTCAAACTGTCCTATGCTACTGGGAAACGGGGGTCGAGAGAGGAGATGTTAAAAACTTCCTCTGATGAGTTTTTGTTTTAAATTGAGTTAAACGAGTTCTAGATTTCCCCTTTGATAAATGCTACTCTGATAGATAAATGACGTAATCGAAAATACTAAAATTATAAATGATTCTAAATCATTTTCAAGTCGAAATGTGACAATGAATAATGACTTATCACCTCCAAATCTTTCCCAAATCCGAGACATTAATAATTACCGCTGTCATATTCCGCAAAGTTCATAAGTTGCCTGTCGAAAATACTTCTAGATACACGTCATCGAAATATAATCAAACAATACCCACTCAGCTCGTCTGGAGCCGTGTCATTGATGGACGGTGTAGATTTAATAGATGATTTTTCTAACATTTCAAACAATGAGGCATGTATCATTAATCTCTAGACTACCGGTAACGGGCCGTACGGCGGACAATGATAGCTAACTACCAACCGATGCTATCGGATTAGATGGACTAATCGATTTACTGGTCCCCGGTTGGCTTTCATTAAAACTATTGGGTCACGATTTGGTGATGATGATAAGTGTTTTGCGCCAGTTAACCCATTACTGTTATGTCGGGGAGCCAAAACAAATAGTAAGTAATACTCTATCAATTAACCCGACGAGATACCATCTCTCGTATTGTAAGATGCAGTTCAATTACAGCCTGTAAGTAAACTTGTTAGCGGCGGATTGGTGTTTGATTTTCACACGGTGTAAAACATAAGATCGAGATTACGATAGTGAATTAACAAAGGATATGTTTACTTCAATTATAATCTCTTCGCTTTTAGAATAAAATATTAACGGAAGCTCTAAGACTGTTCATGATCGCAATAAAAATGCGTTTTTATAGGATGAAGTGCCGGAAGCATAGATTTTTAATAGAACAGGTAATGTAAATTAATTGGTCGCTCGACGACGTCCCGGCAAAATTTCGTCCATGCCGGTAGCTTTAATAGTACTAGATTATTATCCCCTGTCTAAATAGAATAAACTGGCAAAGTTATCGCGAGCGAAAAGCATATAAAAGCAAACACGGTTACTTAACACGGTGCCATGCACATAAATAAAACTAAGATATTTAATTGGTAGTACCGTCCGCTCAAAGCTTGTATTGTTGCTATCAAATTGTAAATACGAGCGTTTGCTAAATTGCCACAAAGCCGACGTTTGCGGATACACGTGTGTGATGGAAATCTCGTGTCAACATTGTGTTTTTGGTTTGCCTTTATTGTGGTATCATTTACATAGTAGGATGTCAAACCTAAAATTATGCAAGCACTCCTGTTGGCATAGAGTCAATAAAGTTTTAACCTACTCATGGAAATTAAGAAATCGATAATACCAAAAAAATAGGAATTATTTTAATTAGTCCAGGACATTTATGAGCATATTGTGGTAAGTCAGATCGGGCAGTACGACTGTGACATATAGATACGAGTTACAACCGGTTTACTGTGGCTCTCGAGATGCTCGCACCATGATATCTTTGCAAGAGTCGGAATGGCTCCAAGAAATTCTTTCCGATATTTAAAGGTACCAACAGAGGAGATAGTGACACGCAAGCTAATGTAGGCATCGATGTGTACCGGATTGAAGTTTAAACAAGAACATTTGCGTTTCGCGAAGGGCTTATAAATTAATAGTTGGGCATTTACAATGTAATCGATCCATGTTCTAAACTTTTCTGCATTGAATTTAGTTAAAGTTTTATTTGACGATAGATTTCTAAAACATTTCAGTTACGCTAATTTATAAAATAAACAGTGTTTATCTGTGTTGCTCTCATGAAAATTCCCTTTACAAACTACCCTCACATTCGGAATTAGAACAGACAAACAAACTGTTAAACACATTATACAAAGTTTCACGTTAGGCGGCAGTTTCGCGATCTGGCTGCATAGGAAATTATAAAATACATACAATACTGTACATACTTACATAGGTATAGTATCTAGACGTTAAACATGTACCTATATGATGCTGCACATCCCAGTGCCTACTCGTTAATCGTAGGAATACGATCAGCCGCCGTCATGCGGAAGCACATCTTTGATCTCGGGACTAATCAATTGGTATCGATATCTCGATGTTCGACAATCGAGTCAAATCGAAAGCGATTCAACCCACGCGCTGCCTGTCTTATTCTATTAACGAAGGATTGTGATTAAAGTTCTTTATGAAGCGCCCACGCCATGTCGTTTCTATTGTTTGTTTACAAAGTGAATGCGGTCCTATGGATGTCCGTTTATCAAATAGACGCATCAAACATGATCTGACTGAACTGAATTTATTTCGCACATAACTTGCAAGTTTCTTTAAGGATATTTTGTATTTACGGCATGATTACTCACTTTATATTGAGTTAACTGCAGATTTGTACAGCCAAACTTAAAAATATCGATACCTTGCAAGTACAGCCGCGATGTGCTATCTCAAACATGAAATATGTATATTGTATCATCCGCAAAGCGTCCTCTATTAACACAAAATATCCTACTGCCTCTCTCTGAATCACGAAACTCATAAATAAACCACGTATAGTGAATATCGATGCAAAGTCAATTCGTGACCATTAATGTGAATTTGAAAGTCGAACATAACTCGAACGGTTAACCGGGGACCATTAAACACTGATATAATAATGTCGAAATTATAAAATATTGCTTTCAGTGCGCCTTGGGACTATCGGGGCATCGGGCTTACAAATTAACAATAAATATTCATGCGGCCAACGATTACATACACTCAATCGATACCTACGTTGTATCAATGTTGGTACACACGGCGACATATCCAGCTATACATTTCCAGTTTTAGCTGACTTCGTATTTTATAGGTTTTTCGTACAATCAGAAGTCAGCTTGTACTGGTTATAAATAATAGCTTGATGTGTAACCGTGCGTACCACAATCGATTTTTATAAATGTACACGTCATTTTTGAGTAATGATTTCCAATACCTATTCGGTACAAGCTATTGTTGCTTTTAGAGAACATCGTTCAGATTCAAGCTTTTAACTTATAATAGGATCTTACTATAAAAGTTGATAGCCCGGAATTTTTCTGAACCAATCTGCAAATGAAAGGAAAATGACGAAGGATTATCGCCCGTCATCCTTTTGTGGGACTTCTTTGAGATTGACTAGTTATTAGTCGTCTCGTCAGATTTGCTTTTTATAGGCTAAATGACTAGCACTCGGCCCTCCTTGTACATAGTTTATTTTTAGGGTTCTGTACTCTAAGGGTAAAAACGGGACCCTATTACTAAGACTCCACTGTCCGTCTGTCTGTCTGTCACCAGACTGTATCTCATGAACCGTGATAGCTAGACAGTTGAAATTTTCATAGATGTTGTATTTCTGTTGCCGCTATAACCACAAATATTAAAAATTAAATAAAGTTAAAATTTAAAGGGGTATAAAAGAAACGTTTGTTTCAGCGTTTATGCCTTGTGGTACGGAACCCTTCGTGTGTGAGTCCTTATAATATTATAAGAGGTACAAAAAGAAAAAGGATTGTAATTTTAAAAGTTCACATTCACGTCCTCGTAAAAGAGCTTGCGTAGGAAAGCACTATAATGCACTATACCCATTCCTTTGATCAAAAATAATAAACATACTTATAATGGCAAGCCTGTCATTTTGACAGTTCAACAACATTCATAGCAAGGTTTATGTGGTTGAGCAAATAATTATTTTTTAAATAAAATAAGATTAAATTTCAGATAATAATAATAATTATTTGGAAATTGGTAATCCATTGCTTCATAATAAGTTATGAAGCAATGGATTACCAATTTCCCTTAAAATCCTTATAATTGTGATTGAAAGCGTGTTACGCAATGGTGGTGCGGGTGTATCTCGGAGTTCTGACATTATGAAATTTTGCAGTTGACATAATTGTTAGGTAGGACTTCTTAATACATCAATATTCCCTCAAGCGTCCACTGTACACCAAGTGTACATAAGAGAAAATGCTCGAAACGTCACAGGTACACCAAGTGTACACAACTATTGTCATTGTGAAAACAATGACTTCACTGCGTCCATTCAACTGCTTCGACACATGGGGTGAGTCGACAGGTACGCGGGCAACGTGTGAGAGGTAAACGATCCGAATATCAATCGTAAATTATTTTATTACTGTCACTTTTACGCGTCAATCATATTTTAAAAACTAAGTGAGGTCGGCGTTTCCTATACGACTACTCTGAGAAGAAAAGTGCGTCGGCACGCTTCTAAAACGCGCGTCAACGGCGCGTTTAAAAAACGTAGTGTGCACAGGCCCTAAGAGGTCACAGTTTCTTTTAAAGTCCAGACATAACCTTGGACAAATCATGTTATGATCATGTAGATTGGTGTCTGAAATGATCTATTGAGGAAAGAACATATGGCAAGCCATCTCCCAATTCCGTCTCTAAAAAGCTAGTAAAAATAAAAATGGCTTCGTCCATCTTCAGTTTGAATTACAGCAACAACTTAGCTCCTCCATGAGAATGTTACAAAAGTCTCTTCACAAATACAAAGTCTAAGTGAAAGTATCTCACACTCGTGTTTGTGAACTTTAAGTCAATAAACACTGAATGTATGACTGATGAGAAACACTAATGATTAATGGTGCTGAGAGCTTTACTGTTGCTTTAACTGTTTGTTAAAGATGAGTGTTCACTGGCTATTAAAAATGTTGAATGAGAGATGGGTAATAACTTGTCCTGTAATGTCATCTGTGATCGGTGGATGTTAGATGGCCAAGAAATCGAATTATAGAATAAGAAAACCGGTTACTTAGTAATACAATCAGCCTATAATGGTTCCACTGCTGGGGAACAGGCCTCCTCTCTTTGTGAGGGGAGTGGGTCATAATCCACCACGCGGGCCCAGTGCGGGTTGTTAGATGTAACATGTCTTCGAATTTTAGGTTCTAGGATATATACATAATGTTGCGCATCATTGATCGCCCAGTGCGTACGCACCTTTAATGATGATGCATTGTATAATCCGTCACTTAGATCAAGCGCCGAATGAAACTGTTTGCTTTTAGTTGCGTATCGCACTGAGATGCGATTGGTGAATAGATGAATGATTAAATAGCTGCATGTTTTTATAAATCAGTAAGAGACAGGTTGGAGAATGAACTGTTTATACAGAAACGGTTTCATAGACAGTATTTTAAGCACTATAATGTGTTTATTATGGTTATTCAGACTCTAGTTGATAATCATCTCATCTCATGCGACCTTAATACTTGCTGCTCCTGCTTCATTATACAGGCTCGTAGACATTGGTGTTATAATCGTAGAGATAGTCTAAGATTTTTTTTGTATTGTAGTACGTAAATTCGATTTGTAACGATGAGAATGGCATAGTCTGTCTATATTAAAACCCTCCTTAAAAGTAATGAAGAAAAAAAAAAGTCACTGTTTGATAATCATGCCAAACTGTGCCCTACACCTCTCGATTTCATTAAGTTATCACAAATGTGATGACTTAAGAGATATTACGAGACCACAATAATGTTATCAATATCATTTTTGGGTTTCAAATAGGCACCAATACTTTTAACAATCGAACTATTTATCCACAACCAAAATGAAAATCGTGCACGCAGAAACCACATTTCCCAGAAAATGTATATTTATTTACCTTTTATATGCATCTTATGTAAACGTAGGTGTATAAAGAAAATTGACAAACACACTCCCACACTATGTACACAAACATAGTGAAAGGCAACCGAACAGTGACCATAGATAGATGTTGTGTGTTCCCTGAATGATTCGGTGTCATCGGCTCTTAGTTAGAGGATCATTGTAGCCCAAGATTGATGATAGCCTTATAGCCAGCCGACAAAACCGCGGTGGCTATACTCTTGGCCTAATGAATGGACTCTGTATGAAGCCGCTTTGGCACTTCAAAAGATGTTTTTTGGTAGTATAATAGAACCTGGGAAGCAACAAGTGAGGTATTTAGGAAGTTAAATACTCGTTTGTGAGGTCGTGATATAGAACTTGTAGAATTTCTAAGTTAATTTTATAATATTTCAATGAATTGGGAACTTTATGAAATGATATAGATTTTTTTGTTGCCTGCAAACCGATAAGAATTTGATGAGTCTGTTAGGTACCTACTGTGAAAGCAACAGAGTGCCTTCTTAGAATTTAAATTTTTTGTAAAAAAATTTGAGATTATAATGTGCATTATAAGCCAACATTTTTTGGTACACAAACAAAACCCCGACAAAGCTAAAACAGCCTCCAAAAATGAAGCATTTTTCTTACATATTTTGTATTCCTTTGTGTGATACTAAGAAACGCTTAAAGAATTTAAATTGCAAACAAACAGAGGTCGCTAGTGTGTCCACGGCTATTTCGGGGAGGGCTTAGCAAACATTTAAATTGGGCTTATGCAAACAATAAACAAATGATAACAAGCTCTCTGAGGGACAAAATAAACTTTATTAAGGTTGTTATGATTTATTTACTTTAGAATTCTGTCCTTTGCTCCACTTTGATTGTGGTTTGTGATTGGTTATCTGTAAAAAAAGGATGAATTAAACATCGCGGGGTCAAAGTTTGGACTCGCAATTTTATGTGCATGGTTAATGAACCCTTTGACTCAATTTTAAATCAAATCGACTAAAGTGATTACTTGTGTTTAGAATTGCAAAACGAGGCCCGGTGATTTTTTATGTTTTTTTTCTACCTAGCTAAAACTCAAGTTTAAATTGTTACATTTTCTTATCAACTACAGAAAATGAAAATCTCAGTTTATACACTGAAGTTACCACACTTGCCAAGCGAGTTAATTACCTAGATTTGCATACATAAGCTCAACAAAATAAAAGCAACGCAACACAAGACCGAAAGAATCACTTGCGAGCAATTTAGTATTCAATTTGCTAAAGTTAATCGCTAGTGCGCCAAACTCGGCTACGGTACAAACCGCGTGTTGCTCCTATAACGGTTACAGTTTCAGTAATATTCCCACATTCGGGTGGTCCTCATAAACGCCGCAGTAACGTACTCGATACGGAAATAATGAAATAACACCCTCCATTTAAAAGCAACTCTAGGAAATTGAAGAAAAATCGATTTTCCACCTGCAGTTTATAGTGAAAATAATCGCACGAAAGTTAATTAACTAGCTCGTTAGCTCTGTTACGTGTTTTTCATTAAATGTTTTATCGAAAATATGAGAAACATGCGAGTTTTGTTTTTTTTTCTCGTTTCACGCGTGTTCTGTTTCTGCAGCTTTGAAAAATATTTCAATGAAATATGCAGTTTGTTGAGCTGAAAAGGTAAAGTTGGTCATGTCGTTTGTCCACCACCTGACGAGTATGAATTGCAATCACATTTAGCACTGTGTATGAATGTGAACTCATTTAGTTCAACCACTACTCTGTGCCATTTAGTAATTGTTCTTCGTAGCCTCAGCATTGTTCAAATATTTTAGTGCCGATTCCCTTGTTCACAAACTGAACAAAATTTAAGTTCAGTGCATCTTTTTCTTTCTATTTCATTGAGAAAAGGACAGAAGAAAAATTTTAGTTTTGTCCTGTCAAATTAATCAGCGCCTTACAACTCAACCATTTTGAAGGGAACTAAATTAACCAAAACACATGCCACCATCAGGGAGACATTTGAGTGAGCTTAACATACTCTCAGAACCAACTAACCCTACACATGATCTTCATACACTTCCATCCACGTATGATCAGAGCTAATACAAACACACGTGCATCAAGTAACATGCAACCGTTTTTAAGTGATTTTAGACAAATAGTGGAGTCGGTCCCACAGTCGGGTGGGCTGTAATCGCCGTCATTACACCGTACCGGAGGGTTCTCGTGCAGGTTAGGGGTGTCACACGTATGATGCAGGTGAACGGTTTAGGCAACTATGCAGTTTTTATGAACCAAAATATAATAAGATACACAGAAATATCAGACTGAAATAAAATCGGCCTTTGTACTACCTACTTTTCGCCGCAGGCATTTTTATCAAAAACTAACTGAATAATCTATTGTGAGGGATTGATGGCTGGATAGGATACACATCCTGGCTGGCTTTAGAGTTAGTTATCATCGTAACTGCTAATAATGTCAGACTTTTGTTTTTTCTTACCTACCTATTGAATCTTGTACCTATGCATACAATAGCAATACTGACAAAAGCCTGTATTTGTTAACCATACCTACCACAGTATAGATAAAGTGTGTTCTGTATATTACCTGTGAAGATTTTATAATAAAATATGTATGTTTAGGTTAAGGTATTAAATAAATAAATAAATATAGGTATTATAATTACCAACAATTTTTTTTTTAATAAACTCGGATCGTAATAAAATCCACCGTGACGCCCCTAGATGCAGCTACCCATGTGATTGTTGAGCCCTGTGAGCGAACTCCCGCCATTGTCATAATTCGCATATTGCATGTCTTAGTGATTTACGTTTTTAGTACTTTATAATTGTGACATAAATTGAAAGTGTAGCGGTCTAACGAGTGATTATGCTAAATTGTAGGTTATGAAGTGCTAATGGACGGTGAAAATTTAGTTTTTCTCTTTTTATGATTTTGTATAATCGAGTGGAAGTTTTATACATAAAATTGCTCTAGATTGTCTATCTATGTTTAACTTCTAAATTAAAGTCGTGTCTGTCTGTGAGATCGCGTTGGTCTTCTAAACTACGGAATGGATTTTGATGCGGTTTTCACCATTATTTAGAGAATTTATTCCGGAAAGTTTATGAGTATGTTACATTAAAATCTTCATGTTTTTGAAGTCGTAAAAACAGTGCGAAACAGGGGCGGGTCGCTAGTACATTATATTATAATTAAAACAATGTCCTTCTACATTAGACACTTCTAAGTGTGACTCACAACTATGTAGATTATTTAATTAATTGAGTGCTACACAACACTACTTTGTTATCTCAGTGTTAGTAGTGTGTTAAATCATAAAACTAAACAAGTACTTAAAGGTTTGTGCACATCACACGCAACAGGCAGGTCACTACGAGTATAGCTAGGCATAATACATAATATACATATTATTCGGACAAAACCAAAAAAAAAAGAAAATCCAAAAGTGCACGACATATAATATCATTTGATTGTATTAAAAAACATAGTATTTTGTTAATTATAATTAAACTACTTTGAATAATAGAGCCATTTTCAATAGGGTTCCTGCTACGGGTGAAACGAATCTATAAAAAAAAATAACTCGAGCTAAAATGCTTTCAGGTTTTACACTTGATTAACGGGATTTTTTTTAGAAATATTTTAATATTTTTTCGTTTCTACTGCATTAAATACATTTTTGAAAACTACAGAATTAATCTCCATTAAATTATCTATAAATTAAATAGGTTCTGTGTACTAGCAGGAGTATAAAATAAATAGAAACGAAAATAAAAACAAATAAAATAGAGGCAAAAAAAATAATTTCGATAGTAAAGCACTCTCTAATGCTTCGTATTATGAGTCGTGCAATTAGCACAGACTAAGTATTGTTATTAATTTTAATTTCACTATCCACAAGTTATTCAATTGTAATATTGCGTTAATAACACGACTGTAATCCTCGAAGCTACCCACATTTCGCCAGTTAAGTATGTTTAAGTCTCATGTATTAGGGGGCGAGCCTATTGTCATCAACCGACCACTATTCCAGACACCGAGCTACTACTGAGAAATTCCTGATGGAAAAACCCAAAAAGGTTTTTAAATCTATTAGCTATGTAGAAAATCGGTATGATCACTGATTTCCAGTGGAGTATGAGTGAACTTTACACCCTGTTCCTCATACCTCTGCATACATAGCTATATCATACTTCAGCATACATCTTTAAAGAAGTGATGCACACTGCCCCGTCTGTAAAATCCCGTTGAAATAAGATTTCTAACTCAAACTCAAAGCATTTATTTCAATTACTTAAACCATTTACTCAAAGCATGTATTGTCAAGAAGTCGGTCAGTCAGAAAATATGAAGCTAGTTGCCCATTCCAAAGCGTAGGTACCTTTTGAGAAGAACGGGTAAGAAACTCCATGGACACTCTTTTAAAATATATTTTTGCAAAAATATTAGTTATACATCATTAATGTTGAATTTATATTATATGTGAGAACGATGTAATAAAAGAAGGAAAAGAGAGATGAAGTATTTATTGTGACTTGTACAGGAAGATCACAAACTGAACTAAACACAATCCATACTTCCATACTATACTAATATTATAAATTCGAAAGTAACTCTGTCTGTCTGTATGTTACCTTTTCACGCCTAAACCACTGAATGGATTTCTATAAAATTTGGCAGAGAGATAGATTGCATCCCGTGGAAGGACATAGGATTTTTATAGACATACCTCGCGGGCGAAGCCGCGGGCGGAAGCTAGTCATGAATAAAAATAAAAAACAAAATTATATAAAAGGAAAAAAACAAAAAAAAAACAGAAAGTCTTATACGAGGCTAAAAGGTTCCTATCTCAGCATAACGATAACGCGCTTTTTTTTTTTTTTTTTTTAAGGATGGGAAATCATCCAATGACCCCTCCCGCTCTGGGTGGAGCGGAAGGGAGTGTCAGACTCTTACTGACTAAAACCCATCCGTGTTCCTTCCTTAGCCCTTTATGTTCCGGGGCAGCGGTAACCCTTTCGGACAATCCCGCTGCCCCGGCAGGCTTCGGCCCTAACGGGCCCCTCCATGTCTGCTGACATCTCTTTGAGGCGCGCGTGGAACACATACGCGCCGTCCGGCACGGGCCTGGTCCTGATCGGACGGCGAGCTACCCATTACTCGCCGTCCGCAGGCCCGCGCCTACGGTGGCCGGGAGTCGTCACGCGGCTCCCGACGCCCGGAGCGTCTACCGCGGCGGCTGGGACGGGCGGCTCTCTCAGCTCTCTCCCTCGCCCATCCCGCCACCTCCTTCGCTAGCATGACTGCTTCGCAGAAGGAGGTGACTGCCTCCCACTCCCTCTCGCCCCGGACCATGGCTTGGACCAGGGCCGGGCGCGAGAGGTCGCCGCCGCTGCCGATCGCCTCTACGAGGACACGGCGGTGCTCTGCCCAAGCCGGGCAGACCTCCACCGTATGCTCCACCGTGTCCTCAGGGCGATCCTCGCAGTGGTGACACCCGGGCGTTTCCTCCCGCCTGATGATGTGCAGGAACCTCCCGAAACATCCGTGTCCGGTGAGGACCTGCGTCAGGCGGTAGGTGAGGGCGCCGTGACGCCTCTCTAGCCACTCCTCAAAGAGGGGCCTTACCGCCGCTATCGCGGCGTGCCCTGCGCTGGGTTGCGACAGTCGCGCTTTCCATGCCGCCATGAGATCGCGCCGGAGGTCTGTCCGCTCCGCAGCAATTTGCCGCGGAAGCGGGTTTTCCCCCCGGCGTAGTGCCTCCGCGCGCCACTCAAAGAGGCGCGCGAGGACCATCGCCTCCAGATCCCATGGCGGCAGTCCGGCAAGGAGGCTTGCCGCCTCGCGCGAGATCGTGCGGTACCCCCGTATCAGCCGTATGGCGACCACCTTTTGGGGCGCGTTCAGGTAGTGGGCGGCTCGAAGCCGCAGTGAACGCGCCCACACCGGGGCGCCATATACGGCCATGGACCGCACGACCCCCGCGTAAAGCCTCCGGCAGGAGGCGTTTGGCCCCCTCAGGTTGGGCAGGAGCCGCTTGAAAGCGGCCCCAGCCCGTTCCAGTTTGGGGGCCAAACGTCGGAAATGCTCCACGAAGTTCCACCGGCTGTCGAGGACGAGACCCAGGTACTTCATCGTCGTCTCGACGCCGATGTGAACCCCTCCTACCGTTAGTTGGGATCCCGATGGTGGCCCGTTCCGAAGCCCATGAAATGTCATGGCTTCGGACTTGTGCAGAGCCACCTCGAGACCCAACTGCCGGATCCTCTCCACGACTATCGCAACCCCGCGTGTCATTGCGTCGGCCGCCGCCTGATGCGACCTCCCCTGCGCCAGGACCAGCGTATCGTCAGCGTAGCAAACTACGCTGACGCCATCAGGGAGGTCTGCCCGCAGCACCCAGTCGTAACCGATGTCCCACAGGAGCGGCCCCAAGACCGATCCCTGTGGGACACCGCACGACATCTCTCGCCGGTTCCATTCCCCATCGCGACCGGGGTAGATGACGGCTCTGTCCGTCAAATACGCCCCGACTATTCGACGGAGGTAGGTCGGCACCCGGTGATACCGGAGTGCCTCCCCAATGCAGCTCCAGGGCAGGGTGTTAAACGCGTTGGCGATGTCGAGTGACACCGCCACGACCACCCCACCCCGGGACACCGCGTCCCCCGTCGTGAGGGCTCTCACGCGCATGACGGCGTCCACCGTAGAGCGCCCCTTGCGGAAGCCAAACTGGCTATCCGCAAGATCCGGCCCCGTCCTCACCAGGTGCCCGACGAGGCGGCCCGCAATCACTCTTTCAAAGAGCTTGCCGACCTCGTCGAGCAGCACGATGGGCCGGAATGCGGACGGAGAGTCCGCAGGGCGCCCTGGCTTCCGAATGAGGACCAGCTTCCCCGTCTTCCAACGGAGTGGAAACTGGCCCCTCTCCATACATGCGCTTAAGAGCGCCTCCAGTCGGGGTCCGAGAGCCGTCGAGGCCAGGGCCCAGGCTTTGCCCGGCAAGCCGTCGGGCCCTGGGGCGGTATTTTTGGCCTTCAGCCTGCCTACCGCCACTCTCAGATCTACCCCGGTCACTTCAGGGATGTCGTCGTCGTCCGCGTGGTCCGCTTCGGACACCGCAATTGGCGGAGCCATGGGCGGGGGAGTATGCTCCCCCCGTGAAGGGAACAGAGCGCTCACCACCTCCTCCACCAGCTGTGGCCGGAGACTCTGCGTCAGTGGGGGGGCCCAGGTGCGGAGTTTATTCCGCACCATTTTGTAAGGGCGCCCCCATGGATCTCTGTTCAGAGTCTCCAGCATCTCCTCGCGGGCCACATCTTTGGCCCGCTGTACAGCCTCTTGGAGGGCGGTCTTCGCCGCTCTGTACCCCTCGTACAGCTCCGCCTCCGAACGATAACGCGCTGGTATTCTATTTCTCGCTTGAGATTCGCCTGTCACCCTTGATGTGTGCACCCCTTTACATCAACAGTAGGTTCTGTTTACACTGAAAGCACTGAAGCACGTAATTTGAGTGGATATCTAGTATTCGCAACCGATCCGCTAGTTATGCTAACCTTCGAATTAGATTGATTAAACCATAGGCCGCTTGAATAAGAATGAAGCTGAGGTATATTCTAAGTTGTTGTTATTGTATTCGTATCGATATTGATTCAAGCAAGTTGGAATATAATTATTTGCATGTACCTTCCTATCTAATTTGTTCCATGGTAAAATACTGTATAGAACGTATACAAGGTCTTATTAGTACATAAAATACTATAGGTATACTAATAAGACGTTGTCATCAACGTCTTATTAGTATAATCTTCCTCATGGCTGTGTTACCTTACAACATAGTCGCGCCGTATTCAAGAACCTATCACATTTTTGCAACAGCAATTTCATGCTTACTTAGCTTGAAACATACATCCAGCTTCCATACATCTTTATTGCCTACCTTCTAACAGTTGACATTTATCCATTACACAATTTACGACGTTACAAACAGCTCGGGTGATATATTAGACGTCTAACATTAAGTGCGTAATTCAGCTGAGATTTCTCGTCATATTTTAGGCTGTACGCACACAGGCAGGCGTCGACCGCACGATAAAACGACGTAGATTGGCTTTAAAAACACTTTATGACGTCGTGAACACACTTCAATCCGACCTGTCTTATGTCTTTATTCCCTTTATTAGTTCATTCAACGGCTCTTGGTTAATTTATAAAGAATCTAGGTTATACTCGTACGTGCACAAGGAACCTGTTTTGCTGTTAAACGTGGGGAGTTGATTAGGTTTCCTAAGAACTTGCTGCGTGCGGCTTCGATTACAAACATGTTGTGGACGCATTGAAGGGATATTTTTGTTTCGTTTTTGATGTTATTTGTGTTGTGGCTTTAGCTACAATGCTACCAGTTATTAGCTAAATGTTAGCCTTTACTAATATACTCGCATCCCAATATTATATACATCGCCAACCCAACGTAGTAAATAGATTTTGTATTATGTACTGGCTGGCACGGTTTCACCTGCATAAGTTTAGTGTCGATTCCGTGGGAATTTCGGAATTAAAACTATCTTATATGTTAATCCTGGTTATAAACTATCTGTGCACCAAATTTCATCCAAATCCATTCCGAAGAAGTAACAAATATACAAACACACTCACAAACTTTCGCCTTTATAATATTAGTGTGATAACTTTATTATTTAGTGTGTTTGTCTATAGCTGCCTGAAAATAAATCAATTTATTATATTTTTAAGCTTTTCGCATATCTCGAGACCATAGGTTCCTGTGCCTTTGGTAGGTATATGAGGGGCCCAAGCCAACTCGCAGATGTCGTTAGACTCTATTATAAGTAAAGGAATTAATAACTGTTATTACTATTTTGCGTGTGGGGGCAAAAATTACCTCTTGCTGCTATTTTCTGATTGGCCTATATTGTGATTATGAGCTTGTATGATTGTGATAATTTACATGTTATATGTTACTTTCAATAGAATTATAATGTTCATTCAGTTTTGTATCGGCTATTACAACCAATTTGTGGTTCGAATCCACAGCTATTTCGTGGTTGAATTGTGTGTGAAACTTGAGTCTGTAGCCTAAACAAACAGGACCTAAACCCATAAAGGTTTTAGATTAAATTAATTCAGGTTTTGTTTTGGTAAAATAACTGTTTGTTTTACATTGATTATCTATTTGAATACTGGGCTCTGTGGTAATGTTATGGTAAAGTTAAGGGAACATTCAGAAATATTCATCGGAATGTTTGTACTGGTTTCAGTTTGAAAATTTCAGCGGCGTTCGTTATGAAACCTCCAGAGTTTTTAATCATCCGAAATTTTATAAAATGACACGAATTTCGTTACACGTAGGTACCTGTAACTGTGGTGAAGTTAAGCGGCGGAGAGCGTTTCGTACGGACGGAATTTATAATAACATTCGCGGAATACTTCTCTGGTTGAAATTTTTAATGAGTTATGGCTGTACACTCCGAGCTCGAGACTTAAAATGAATAGAGTCTCCGAGAATTATAACCAAAAATTAATTAGAGGACGGCCCCCATTCAAAAGTTTGGAATTGTCGCCACCTGGCAATCGCGATACAACACAAAGCAAATACAAAAGCGCCGAAATCGTCTTCAATCTGAAATTATATTGTTTTATCTACCATAAGTATATATCTAATATAAATTCGTGTTCTCAGAACGATGCGTTATTGATTTTATATCTATAACTTATTTTCATTTTATTTTATTAATGAAGGCCATTTTAATATTCGTTTGTAATTCTGTAGGTATTATAAACAGGCAAGCCAATTCCGGCGAGAGTTGGTTATTTCGCATTGTATTTCAGATTAATAAATTTATCTACAAAATTAAATCCTTGACATATTTCTCTGGTATCTCTAAGTAATTAGTTTATCTAATTTTATTTGAGTCATTGCCTAGCTTAGAAAATTACTCTACTCAAATTTCGCTACCATTAAATTGGTACAGATAACAGGGTTTCAATAGAGCCGTGGCGAAACTAACAACTTGATAATATGATCTAAACTATCGTTGAGGGATTTAAGACGTAATTACTGTTTGGTCACTTTATCGGGACCATTAATTTTATTGTGGAACCCGTTTGACTGAACATAATTCCTGAGATGGCGTCCAAATTGCGCGATCGGCAGATTTGAGCGGCTCGACGCGTTGAGCTAAGTAATAGCTTCACTAAACACATATGAATATTCATCGTCTTATAGGGATTTAGTGAAATTCGATCACTGCTTAAAACGATATCAGAGGATAATGGTGTTAAGGTCTGTAACAATACAGCTGGCGATGTAATTAGTCGTTTGATTGCCTTGTAATGTGTTTATTATGGCGGTGACAGTTTCGGTCCCACTTGGGAATGTAATTGATGGTTTCGTAGTACCTATATCAAAAGACATCTCGAATGTTTTCTCAGCCTTGTTATGAAACAACCCGATAAACATAAAGAAAAGTTATGATAGAGTAATATATCTATTCGGGCAATACGGATATGTCAGAATGTAGTCGTACACGGGCTCAGCGATGAAAGGGTCTGGCAATAATGAGATACAGATATAGAAACAATTTTCTTTCATCTCCTTGAAATCATATTTAAGCGAATAATAGTAACGGTATAAAATCAACCTCTTTCATAAATATTAGATTTAGTGAAGAGAGCCGGTTGGGTATATCTAAGCCAAATTTTCGTCTATTTATCTCAAGCTAAGTATTTGAGTGAATTGTTAGGGAGGCCGGCGCCTCGAGCGGCGTCCATAATAATGGAGTAGGTACCTCGAGTACTGATCATCAAAGGGAGGTAACAATGAGTGTTTTTGACGGTCATTGCTCAATGCTCTTTGATCTAAACGCTCGTGGAGAAATGTGCCAAATATTTGAGGTGGAATCACGGATCCCTTAGGTCAAGCGAGCAAAGGATTTGTGTGGGCGCCGACATCTTTAACATCTCAAGCGCCCTACACTGGGTTTGATGAGGGGACTTAAACAATTTTACATTTTCTGCCCACGTAAGTTTAATTTGGCGTGACGTTACGAAGCTAATAGCCATGCAAATTATACGCTTAACAACGTTCCTATTATTATTTAACAAATTCAAATACTAATTCTACAAATTAATGGGCGGTCTAATATGCCTTTAATTACATATTTATTAATTTGGAACATTCATCATAATGCGTCAATTTCCACTCGTATTAACCCTACGAACGCGTACGTGCAAATAAGCACAGAACGATACGCATTGCGTGCGTTAATGACCCCTAAACTGGTTAAATTCGTTTCATGCTCGGTTTGTTTCATTCACGATATTTTGATAATGGCGTAAATTTATGCAGCCGTACTTCGAAATCCGAGACTGCATAATGACTTGGTGTCGGGCTTGTTTTATGCTAAGTACGAGGAGGAAAGAGCCTGCAAATGTATGCAGATCGCTTGCGTGGGAAGTAGCAACAAGTGGCCGAGACGTTGGTACCGAAGCGAAAAAAAAAAGGCTTTTGGATCTTTTTGGCAGTCGAGATTAGCCACGGGTTAATTAAAACATTAAGCGGCGGTACAAGAATTCGAGGAATCATGACAACATCAGACCATCTGAATCGCAAAAAACATTACAAACCTTAGGGGTTGCATTAATGTTAAGTGTTCTAAAGGTGAAACACCTCAACAGGACATAATTGTCGAAGAATATAGGTAAAGAAAATGTATGGGAGATAGCACAGTAGTATCTATTATTTCATATTTGTGGATTCATGGCCGATTATTATCTGTAGCAAGGATATTTTAATTTAACCAAGATAAATGTTTTTATGTTAAGTATGTATAATACTTACTATCGAGAACTCTCTCAATGCGGTCTGTGAGTTTGACACCTAGTAAACTTCGTTCCATCGTAAATTATAGTAAATTACTAGCTGCGCCCCGCGGTTTCACCCGCGTAAGTTTCGATTTAGAGGTATGAAAAATAGATGTTGGCCGATTCTCATAGATACCGGATAAGCACAAAAAATTTCATCAAAATCGGTCAAGCTGTTTCGGAGGAGTATGGCAACGAAAACTGTGACACGAGAATTATATATATTAGATAGTATACTTCGTTCCAAAACACAAATAGCGGACGCTGGCCGAAGTTGCTGGACTAAAGTGGAACTGGGCTGGCCATATCTGTCGTATTCGGAGCAGCAATATGCGAAAGCCACCACTCAGTGGATTCCCAATGGCAGGTAACGACTGCGCGGCAGGCCCAGAAAGAGATGGCGGAATGAGCTAGACTCCTTGTTAAAGGATTGGCCCACAATCGCAGTAGACCGGGAATAGTGGAAAGAGGGAAGGGATGCCTTTGCCCTGCAGTGGGACAACACAGGCTTATAATAATTAAAATTATTTAAGATAATTGCTGTTAAAATTATTACAATCAGAATAATATTTTTACATTTTTGTGTCTCCAGGGGATTGCGATAAATGTCTACCACATTAAAGAGTATGTGAGTACTTATTGTTTTTTTTTTATATTTATCAGAAATACCTACATTGTCCTAATAAAAATAACTTAAATATTTACATACAAACTGTTTTTTCCATAAAAGTTTATAAATATTTTGAAAAAAAGTTTCAATAAAAAATATCATTACAAGCTTCTTGCATTCTTGCTACACGACAAGGTCGATAATAAAATGTCCTTTACTGCACATAAGCTAGATTTCCATCAGACAGCCAGAGGGTTGTAAGGTGCAATGAAACAGAAGTGACACGCTAGATTCTGCGACGTGCGGCGGCGCGCGGCGATGTGGACACGGGGCTGGTGACTCATTCTTGTTCAACATGAAATCTTGCTACGCTAAGCGATCTCGTTTTGTTCCATGTCGCCTGTCAGTGACAAGTGTAAACATAGAAGCAGGTGGTATGTCATCTGGTCTGTTCTGTAAAAATCTCACCGTGAAAACTTAGGTGAAGTGAGCTGTCACTCTACTTGATAGACAGAATACGTTGGCTGTTGAGCGAGTTACTTTTCCATAGTCCCTTGTCTGTGACTGTCTTTTGCGTTTGCCATTGTTTTTTTATGATAGACCGGAATAACTTGACTAATTAAGTAAGAAGAAAACGGAACCTTCATTTAAGAACCACTTTTTATTTTGTAGGTCTAATAGTCGCAATGTGCTACTGCTGACTTTGAGGTCCTAGGTTTGATTCCCAGGTCAGGCAAAGTATTACTGAGTTTTTCCATCAGGAATTTCTCAGCGCTGGGTCTGGATTTCATAGCTCTCCCTGCTATCACCCGACTGTCTTTTGCATTAGCCAATTTTTTATAAGAGGGACTAAATAAGTACCTAAGTAGAAAACGGAACCTTCTTTAAAAACCACTTTCTCTGTCTTGGTCTAGTGGTCGCAAGTGCTATTGCTGAGCATGAGGTAAAGTGTTCAATTACCAGGTTGGACATAGTGCTACTGGGTTTTTCCATTAAGAATTCTAGTCGGAGTCTAGACTTAAACGGAGACTTAAACATAACTGGTAAAATGTGGTTGTACTGGATACTTACCACGAGCTCTTATTGCGATCCACTTTAGGACCTAAACTGAACTGTTCTTCTAATTCGTACCAGGACGTCAGTTTAACGATTCAAGTTAGGCCGTGCCATCTGGATACCTACCACGAGCTCTTAACGCTCATTCACTTTCAACGATCCAAATGCCGCTGAGTGTGTTGGACGTCATGGTACGACTGTGAGCGATGCAGTTTAAGAACCTAAACTGAAATGTCTTGCTTTTGAATCGTTTTTAAATAGATCATGATAGGCCTCCTGTAGGTAACTCTGCTATACCTTGCGGGGAATACAGGCGTGATGTAATTCAAGCTTTGTGAATTTATTTGAACTCGTACTAACCTAAAACCTCCTTGGTGCATCTGCATACGCACTGGCCTGCATGTAAAGGCGCGCGGTGGGGCGTGTCGTCGCGATCGTATCGCCGATCCAGTAATTACCAGGCATCCACTAAATTTTCACAAACGCCCTTTATCAGATATTCAGTCAGTATGTTAATAGCACATATTCTGAATGCCGGCAGCTCGTAATCTTTTTTCCGTAGCGTTTATAAGCCTTCGAGGGTGAAACCACCAATTATAGGCAACAGTAATGCGTTTTTAAGTGTTTTTATTAAATAGAAAAGAAATTGTAGCAGGAGAAATAAAAATTGTATTTCCTAGTGCAACGATGTTACCGCGTTTTCTTGGAAATTTACAATGATTGTTTGTTTTAATTTACATTTCTATCACTTTAAGCTAGAAGTGTAGAACCATTTCTAGAAAGGAATAAAAGTAATCAAATACATGCCATCCTAGCGAAATTCCAGGAAAAATGTACAAACGTTTAACAAGCACTAGTTCTGTCGTTATTCACTTCCGCCATTACTTTATATTCATAAAAGCTTTATTTTACGACTTAAGGATCATAATAATTGGTGGTAGATAGTCTACCTAGCCTTTTCCCAACTACATTGTGGTCGATTTGGCTTCCAGTCTAACAAAATGAACCAGTATTTTGCATGGAGCGACTGCCTATTTGACCTCCACAACCCAGTTACTGGGTAACACGATACCCCTTGGTAAAACTGGTTGTCAGACTTTCAGGCTTCTGACTATCCATAACAACTGTTAAAGATGTATCAGGCATGACCAATGGCTTAATGTGCTTTCAGAGGCACGGTGGGGTCTCGGTATGAAAGGGTCACCCATCCACGGACCGACTGAGGCAAGCGTAGGCAAAGGTTGCCAATAAAAATATGAACCATTAACGTTACTTAGTACGAAAACTGGGGCTTCAACCCCGCACTAGTAGGCGATTCGTATTGTACCTATGCTTACTTTATGCATTAAGCTAGAAATATTATAGTTTTATGTGAGTTGTAAAAGAGCATGACGTGCCAGCTATTTTACTTCCTCATAAAATTGAATTATTGAAGTTGTTTTCCATTTTCTACAGCGAATGGCTGTAGAAAATGGAAAACGTACAGCTTGGATGAAAAATTATGGTTAAACAAAACTAGCGTATCCTAGTTACGAGTATTTTAATATTACCTAATCACCTAGTTTCCAAACATACTAATTACCAAGTTGGTACCTGAATCCATGTAGAAAGAAAAAAAAACAGTTCATACGAATTTACTCAGGAATATAGCAGTAGAATAATAACATATCAGTTATGTGAAAAAAAAAAAACAATGTTAAATGAAAGCTGTAGTAATTTTATTGCAAGCACACATCAAGTGATCACGTTTTCTAAATATTTCTGTAGACTTTGATTTTGAATATTTTTATTTACAAAACCAAAATCTATTAAATTATTTTACGACAAGACATGCATACAAACACACACTCCTGAGCTTGCATCTCTTTACTTTTAAACACGAAAAATGTCAACTATTCCTTACCAAATGGAAGTAGTAGAAAAGTTGGCATTTCGTCGGGTGATTCATGAGGGGAACCGACGACGAGGTAGATTTATAGTGGCTCAACCTGACGGCTGACGTTTATTGCACAGAATAGCCCTCGATCTGCACACACCAACAATTTTGTTCCGTTATGTACCGAATGTGTTATTTGTCACAATGTGTTATGCACTTTTAGTGTCACCATTTGGGGTTTAGACGATGCTTGCCTTTCTACTAGAACGATTTGTGGTTTAAGGTTATTTAAAAGTTAATTGGTACATCGACTACTAGGAATATTTACCTACCAGCGGGGTAATTGCGTAACACACGGTAGGAATGTCTTTCATTTTCAACAACAGTTGAACAACATTCATTGCGTTATTTACGTTGTGGAGCAGCCAAATTTTTCAAACATATGAAGCAATGAATTAGCATTCAAAATGATTGTGATTGATAATGTATTACGCAATTAGGATGCAGTAGTTATCGTACACCTTCTCAAGAAATCGTACTGTTAGCACAGTTAAACAATATGAAACAAGTCGTTATCTATTATAAGACGAGCTAATAAATTGCTCATCTTAATTAACAAGACCCTTTTGCAAATGAACTCGCATATCAATAAGTTATTGCTATAAGTATTTGTAACTATAATATCTGTATCGCTATCTGTATCACTTTATATTCAAAACAAGAGAGTGCAGAAGTCGGTTAAAAAGTAGCACGAATGTCTTTAAAGCTGCTCCAATAAAAAATCTTTAGCATTCAGCACGCATGTCTATGACCACTTTATTTTGCAGTGGGAGACAAAAAAATGACACCAGTATCAGCTATCAGGTACACTTATCACGTAATGTCATTACGTGCCTTTAATGGCAAGGTGTAAAACCAGTTAAAATGTCTCGCGCAGGATTTGCTTAGTAAATTGCATCGCATCCATTGCACCCAGAGAGAGGCGTAAGTCAGCGAGCGCTCGGGGCAATGCAGTTATGACGTCATTAGCACGTTATGTGACGTCATAACTCTCCAGCTATCTTCCGCCTGTCAGCAATTACCGCGATGGATGGAGCTACACGTGGTCCAAAATGTGCGTTATTTTTTATTCTATAGTTTATTTGGCAGGCAGTTGCTGCGGTTGTCATTTAGTTAAAGTAAAAGCTCCATGAAATACAGGAGGTTTTAGTGCATTTTTCGCTCTGCAACTTATCTCAAATTTACCTTTCAACGCAAAGTTTTACGCTGCGATAACCATTTAAATTGCATTCAATTACGCAGAACTTTACGAAGCTGTAAACAAAGAAATACAAACAGTTTACAATAGAAAGCAAAAGGACGAATAAAAATAAAAATCATCCATATATTCAGTTGCATCGCCCAACTTGTAGACGTAAATGAGAATAGTT
The DNA here is from genome assembly GCA_963669345.1 of Gortyna flavago. Taxonomy (NCBI): domain Eukaryota; kingdom Metazoa; phylum Arthropoda; class Insecta; order Lepidoptera; family Noctuidae; genus Gortyna; species Gortyna flavago. The sequence continues at coordinate 10,539,899 of OY770138.1, forward strand.
GGTTCAGACAATGGATTCATAAATCGCGTGATCCTATCTACTAGTAAAACTGCTAAAATAGAACGCTAGGCGACGTTCATTATGCGTATTTAGTTCCATTGTAATGAATGTTCTACCAAAAGAGGAGGGCATGAATATTACAATATAGAATATCTAGTTGAGCTTTTGAAGTTGTTAACTGGTGCTGTAGATAAGCTGACAAAAGTTCAGTTCTTTGTTTAGGTTTCTGAATAGGTTCTAGTCGTACAGGAGTTAAAGTTTTGGGACAAAGGGTTTATTTTCACTTATGTCCTTACAATAATTGTCTGTGGACTTATCTGAGTAAATGAATCAGGTAACGGTGTTTGTTATATAAAACACATACATCATGTTTTTAATCCCCACAGGGTTAGATAGAAATGTGCCTGTAGTACCTACGCCCACTCTTTGTCAGTTATGCCCCATGTAAAAGGTGGCGAGCCTATTACCATCAACCGGGCACAAATTCAGACTCCAGATTGCTACTGAGAAATTGTTGATGGTAAAACCCAATGACACTGCCTTTTTTTTTTTAGGATGGGATGTCATCAAATGACCCCTCCCGCTCTGGGTGGAGCGGAAGGGACTGTCAGACTCTTACTGACTAAAACCCTTCCGTGTTTCTTCCTCTTCCCCTTTATGTTCCGGGGTAGCAGTAACCCTTTCGGACAATCCCGCTGCCAATGACACTGCCTGACCTGGGAATCGAACCCGGGATCTCATCCTCAGCTGTAGCGCTTGCGATCACTAGACCAACGAGGCAGTCAAGTCCAGCAGGCCAGTTGCGTAACACATTATCAGCAGCAATGGGTTTAATTTTGACAGTTCAACAACATGCATTGCGTTATTGAGCAGACACATTTTTCGAACATATCGACGGTAAAAAGGAAGTAGGGCGCATAAGCGACATTTTGGTCAAAAATGAGTTATAATTATATTCCATCCTACGTAAAATTTTCCGCTCTTTCGAATGCGCTTACTCCCATGGCTCTACGATGACTTTTTGGCGTTTATGCCCTAGCAAAAAAAACATAATGACAAAATACGTCAGTTTTCTAAAATTTAAAACTTTGAACGGCTCTCCTGAACGTTTCATTTTTTTGTCACTTATACCCTATTTCCTCTTAACCGTCGATATTATGGAGCAATGAATTACAATATGCTTCAAAATGATTGAGATTGAGAATAATAATAGTGTGATATGCAATTAGGGTGCTGGTGTTTGTTGTAGTGTTTCGATTAAGCACTGTATTCGTGAGCACGAATGGTACCTAATTGCCATTTTAATGTTTATTCTTTATGGATAAAACCCGTTGGTTGCAGAGCAGAGGTTGCTAGACATTTCTGACAGACGTTAGAAAACTTTCTCTTTTGACTACCCTTATCTTGACTACCGGTGGGCTTCAATCCAATTTAGTCAAGTTCCATTAAAGGATTGCAAAAAATAAGTATCATTTTGGATATAGCATTGCACTCGATATGTGTATAATTTAACGTTTTAACCGCCCGTCTTCATAACAGTTGTCGTGCATACAGCGCCCGAAAAAAAAAAAACAAAAAAAAAATCTTGATAGAATACAGCGTAATTACCTAAATAAAAAGCAGATTAAACGGGCTGTGGTATTTGGTCGTAAATATATGACCCTGGCGAAATGGACACGAAAATATCTGTCGGATTAATCTGGCGTAAGCGGTAAAAAGGTTAACTATACCTTCGATACCGATAGCTATCAACGAGTCACTGTAAATAAATGGTACTAATAAGTAGTCTTCCTCGTATCATAATTAGCCTCAGAGGATTTCGTATATATTCTCTTTATTTCGTCTATATATTTAGAGAGAACCCCTGTAGCCATATATTCAGGCACGTGTTAGCCCCCGTAAAATTCTTTAGTATCACCTGTTTTACGTTGTCTCCCCTGCGGCGATGACCTTTCCATTTGCTGTTATTTATCCTAAACATTCCTGATAGACTTGGAACGTTTTTCTCTTCAATTGGGAATTAGAGAAACTGGTCTTGTTGTTGTACTATTGACAATTTTGTGCCTTGTTAGGCCTGATATACTTTTAAGAGAATGATCTATTCAATCAATTTCGAAACAACATTGTATTGCCAAATATTTTGTCTTAAAGTGTTTTTTACTAATTGGTTTATTCAATCAATTTAGTCTGATAATTGTCAAAAATCTTAAAATATTTTAAATCTAACCAGATTTTGATGGAGCTTTATATACCAAAAGGTCAGTGGGTATTGCATACATGGGCGTCTTAAATGAGCATTCATTTTTCCATAAAACTCGAACAGTACCATATTGATCTAAGAAACACTCATACAAGTACGTACATAAATACATACAGATGACTAGGAATGCGTAATCATTCCATTAAAAGACGCATTCCTAAGGATTTGTTGGTACCCTTTATCCTACGGGAATCCAAAGGAAAAAAAAGGTCGAGTCATTTGTCTTTACTTGGAGGATTTATGTTGGGATCACTAGTATAGAGCAGTCGCCTGAGACTGGATGCTCTCAGAATGAATTGTTGATTATAATCGCCCTGTAAGGACATATCACGTAACTGATATCTTACGTCTAAGTATCTTCGTGGGTTGTTTAAGGATTGGATCACGTTGCGGAACTGTATTGTTTGCTATCGGATATTGTTGGCAGATCTAAACATAGGAATTTATTTTGACATTACCGCCTGTGCCAACAAACTCATTATCAAAATCCGATTGACGCGCATCATTGCACTCACCAGCAATATTATGAGTGAGTGCTATTTCATGTTTTACTAGCCAATACTATCTCCCTGCTGGGAAAAAACCTCTCCCAAATTCTACAATAGCAGGACTATGGTCTACAGCGGATACCTCATCGACTAAGACAAGTTTTCATCTAATAGGCTGATGAGAGAGAAAACCATCCATTCGTGTGAAATATACGAATATAGCTAGGAAATGGAAATGCTGTACGAAATGTTTATTTCCAACTCTATTTGTCTAGTGAATTGTCTAAGTAAATGTGAATTAAAACATTCTCTACGTAAGTGTGTACAAATTAGTCGTCGCTGAGACTAATTAAATGCAAGCTCATCAAGGCCAAAATCTAAAAAATTGTGTCCTGTTTTATATCAATCAGTCACTAAAGCGTGGTGCTTCAGATACTGCATCAGTATGCCCAGTTACTGAAAGACCGTGTTCAACCTTTTGTTGATATCCCAGTCCATTTGCGACTATGGCTTAGCTACTTTCGTTCTTATTTCGTGTACAATATAATAATGCTTTAAAGGATGTTGTTGGGGCTGCCGAGATGCTGTAGTGCATCTGGCATGTTTATGGAGACTCGGATTGATGGTTTTCATGCCATCATGAGAAAGCGAGCAGCCTGCATATTGTACCGTATCCGAGCAAGCTCCAACAGCATTCTGAAAGTAATAGCGGACCGTTTAGACGGTCCTTTTCTTAGACACTGGATCGCACTCCACGGTTCTATTTTTTGGTTTACTAAAGTTCTTAAGTACTAGCTAACACAAATATGGATGTTTTTTCAGAAATAAAGTTTATTATTATTATTATATATTATTTTCTGTATTATTTTGTTGCTGGTTCCAAAACAGTTGAATCATTTTCCTGAGTGTCGCTTTTCTTTTATCAACACTGTACTTACTTTCTGACTGACATTTTGTGGTTGAGAGTAGCGTGGTAGGATGAATGCCCCAAATTATAAGACCATGTCCAGCTATGCCAGTTTAACGGTATGGTATGATGAAACAGACATGAAGTCTGGATTGAAAACTCGAATATTTTATCCGGTTCCATGTTCCAATCAAATACTGCTTTCTTATACATGGCAAGTTTATCCCAAGATTAGCATTGAAACATATAATTGTATAAATAAAACGTATGATTGCGGGACACAGACGCACTTAGTCGGGTGTCAGTCACCATGATGAATGTCTGACACTTGAAGTATGTACCGGCTGTACTAGTTTCTGAATGGACAGGTATATCCATTGCCGTTTTAGATATCAACCACGTGGCTAGAATTTATGGATGAGGTAGTTTTCTCCAGTAGTTGAAGAAAAAGTTGGCACAATCTATAGTGCCAACATTTTAATCGTCACGACTTGGATTGCTGCAAAAAAATTCGATGATAAATCGAGTACTCGTCGTATGTGGTGTACTATGGAGTTTTGTATGTAAGTGCCTTTGTATTTTTTACTCTCATCGTGCTGGCTGACTGCACTAGGTGGCTCGCCGAGGTAAGGTGTCAGAGAATTATCGTCTGAAACATTGAGGGGTTTATTTAAAAATTATGATTAAAGTTAAGTATCGTAAATCTATGGTTAGACAGTCGCTAATAACTACTTAACTAAGAAACGTTTAGAATAAAGGGGTTAAACGTAAAAAGATAAATAAATGACAGAATTATAATGTCTCTAATTTATGAGCTCTCACACCAAATTGCAATACCTGTACAATTCACATTCAAACATTCCAAATTATTTACCTACAACTATACAAGTATCCAACTCTGCATGCTGAGCATAGTAACGTTATGACATCATGTACAAGACGCTATGTACATCAAGAGTTAGATATATCGTACTTGATACCATGTAATAGCGTTGCAAGGCATCGGTTCGGCCGTGTGCATTCTGGCTGGTAGCAACTGATGCGTTTGATACATCGCCTCATTACTACGCACGTGTGCACCAAGCCGCAGGCGCATAATCAAATGGATTTCAATAAAGTATTGTTAATTATTCACCGAAGGGCATCGTGATTATGATTTGAGTAGACCTATCTCCTCATTATTTCTTGCCTTTATGAGGTGCTGTTGCTCTGATGTATTCAAATTAGTTGCATATTTTTTGTAAGTTGTGGAAGATAAATCCAAAGTCACTTTTCGGAGGGTTTTAAAAACAAAATCCTCTGTTTATTTATGTATCACCATTTCGCACAAAAAGATCACATAACCGTAAATAGGAATCTAGTTCTCTTTTGCAGCGTAATATGATCAGTAATTTTAAAATAACTGAGACAAACGCAACCAATGTTATTTCAGCTATTAACCATAAACACTTGATCATCAATAGCAAATTACACCACATAAAAATACTAAGGGCGTGAACGCACAACACTACTCACCGGGCAATGCGTCTTTGCGTCACCTCATTACATTACACGTCGCGATTTACGTTGTCGTTGCACGCACGTTCTTGCTGTTCTCGCGTGTCTGGGACATGCAGCCGCGGTCTTATTATTTCATATTTCTTTTAGCGAGTACTTGATACTAAGATATGAATCTAATATAGAATTGAAGGCTCCCGATAGTGTGGGCAGCTGTTGATTGATACTTCATCAGTATTCAATTCGGTTCAACTATTCATATATATTCTGACAGTGTTGAAATGGTGATTGAGATTCTGTTATCCGTTTATCTTTACGGTAGGATGTGTAATTACGGGATTTTTTTATATTTATGAGGAGTTAGCTATCAATCATAAAACTTAACTTGTGTAACTTATGATGGTTAGGATTGATGACTTGTATTTATCATTTTCGTTTTAATAAAACGAGCGACAGATATATACTTAAGCGTGGGCAGAGCTTTGGTTTTGAGCTAGATTTCAGCTGAATAAGAATACTAACGTACATATTATTCTTGTCAAACGTTTGTAAAATAAGCAGAACAGTTTTTCAAAGAAAGGAAATGTATGACATTATCGCTTTTTATTATTTAAGTAAAGAAATTGTTGGAAACCTACCTAGAAGTTAAGTCTCATCAATGAAAAAGCTTGTACTTAAGACTCTAGAAAGAACATTCACATTCCACACACAGACCCGAGAAATTCCTTCCCATTACGTACACCCATTGTCTTCATAATATCCAAAAAGCTTCAGGTTTTACGAGTAATAGGGAGACAGAATAGTCGAAAGAACATTAATTCCACCCAAGCGACTTTCGCTCGGCAAATATTATGAGTGGCCTCCAACAACACTCACATATGAATTGTTCAGTGTAACGAAAACGATGCTATCCCTAAGGATACCGCATAAATTGTTGAGCAACTTTCTTTCTGAACCTTTGTTTTATTCGAATTTTAGAGAGAGATTCTTTAATAGCAAGAAATTACGAGTTTGGTAACCTAGATTCAATTATTGTAGTTGTAAAAAGCGACTTTCAAGAGCACTTTAACACCTTATCGACTTATCATATTGCTTGCTGACTTGTGGCATCTCTGATAAGCCGTAGCAGAGTTCATGTAGGTTTCTTTACATGTAAAATAATTGAGAATTGTCTTAAAGTATGCGCCACCAACGCCAATGCAAGTGAGCCAACTAAGTAAGTGAACTGGTGATTCCGTAAATGACGCTGTCAAGAAGATAGGCAGCAGTTAGTTCCTGTGCACTACAACAAACTTCAATCACTACAGTTCTTTGACATTTATTTTACCTCAGGCAGCAGGAACCCAACAGCAACCGTATCGTAACGAGAATAAAGACCATTGTGTTTTGTCAGACTTGTCAGTGGCAGTAGAGATAAAGAGTACTATGATTTTGACAGTGATGAAAAATCACAGACAAAATAACTATGAAAGGACTGAAACCAGTCAAGCCTGGTGATTGTGTCATAATTACTTTCACAGTGTTTCTTTCACACTTGCAAAGTTGTTCAAAAGGAAATATAACTTCAAAACTCCTTTAGACTAAGCACCTACGTTCCCAAGTTAAGTATTCAAGATTTGTTACAAAACCATGTGAGGGGCAGGGTTTAGTGTATTTGCACATTGCGGCATTAAGTCTTCCACTTGCACAATGGTTGTTAAAACTCATGTCCAAGACTTCAATAGACCAAACATTTAATTAAGGTCCTAAGTAATGTACCTATTCTTTATTTCTTACAAAACCATGTAAAGGCAGTAGGAATGTATATCTATGGTGGTGGACCATTTTAGCTATTCTAAAGCAGCGGGCACACGGTATTTATTAGCGATGTGTGTGAACAGTGTTTACCTCATACAGTACACCAGAACACGAAGTTAAACCCTGCCCTACGCTTTATTTGTTATCAAGTTCAAATGTTAGGAAAACATCGTGAGAATATAACTAACAATTAGATTTCAATATGTAGACTAGGTTGGACTGGGGTTTATTCTAAATTCATTACGAAAAACTATAAAACAATGGCCTCTTCATGAACGTTCAGAGTAAAATTTCACCATTCAGCTAGCTAGGCAAGGAAATTAGTTAGTATGTATTTTAGTTGATTAGTTAGTTGGGGTATTCATATGATTTTCCAAAATTATAGCCCCTCGTACTCGTTTATAAACGGTCAGAAGAAGGTCAGAAGGCCAATTCTCGTAATTAAAAACGTTTAAAATCTAGTCGTAATCTCATCTCAGCGACAATTAATGCCAAAAACTTGTCAAAAATGTAGGGAAATTAAAGGTATTTTTGACAGAATGAGACTGAGATCAGACTGTGAACGTTCTTAAAAATTACGAGAACTGAGCAATTTTTATGTAATTCCTCAACTCAAAATTGAGGTAAAATATCAATTATATTATGCAAGCTGATGTTGCCATAGCTTTTATAATAAACATCATTATTTTGTGAAGCTTTCCGCTGTAGACTGAAATTATCCACCATAATTATTGTCAAGAGTTCACAAATTGTAAACATGCCTCGTGCTTCATACTAATAGACAATACGTTTGATAGTTTACTACTTAGCTTTGTGTTTCTAAGTTATTAATGTTCTTCAGAACTTAACTTCAAGTAAACTTTGGCTAGCGTAGTGTGAAACGCCCCCGGGCTAGATGGACCGACGACCTAAGAAGCTGGCTGGGACTGACTGGATGCGGAAGGCAGAAGACACGGTGTTGTGGCGCAGCTTGGCCTATGTCCAGTACTGGACTTCGATAGGCTGAGTTGATTGGTTGATAGAACCTAACTTTAACCCAACAGCAGTAGGCAATTTTTGGAACTCATTGCTAAGGTCCTACAAAGGTAGGTCATAGTATCTTGGAATACTGATTTGGTTTTGTATTTGATTCAGTTACTGTCCTTAAGCAAAAAAAAACAATAATCAAATAAAAACTTCCCCTTTTTATCATTAGGTACATAAGTATAAATACCAGACACGCTTACTATAAGGGTAAATTGGATTTCTGATCTCCAAACATCTTAGATTTAAGCTGATCGGATTCCTGTCAACAACATTACTTTCGATGTACTAGCGAGTACATTACGTTATCGCTATATGATACGTTGGAGTTTTTTATTTCTTGAAGTTGTATTTGCAATATTGATCACCAACATGTCTGTTACCACGAAGAAATATAGCGATCATTATAAGCCATTGGAAAAATCATGGTCTACTGGTCAAAACCGCTACTGCTGAACATGAGGTCCTAGGTTCGATGCACAGCTTGGGTACAATGTTATTGGGTTTTTCCTTCTGGAATTTCTCAGTAAAAGCCTTGCTTTGTGCCCGGTTGATGGCAATAGGCTCACCCGCTATTATATCTGACTTAGACATAGCAAGTAAAATGTAAATTTACTAAAAGTTGTAACGCGCGATTTTGAAATTTACCGCGACGCTGCGTGTGAGAACCCCGCGGCATCGAGTGGCAACATTGGTCGGCGGAACGCGCGCCGCACTAGACAATTGCCGGCTCGACTGAGATGATAATCTGATGAACTGTAAAACGATAACTAATTTCATGTGCATGTCTTAGTTTTAATCTTCACCTGGCAAGTTGGCAAATATAAACTGATTCCGTGTGTACGAGTGTTTCATTTAGTAGTAAAGAACTTACGAGTTAATTAAACTAAAAACACTCCTCTGTTTCAGTCGGAAGTTAAAAAGCAGACTTCTGCCCAACCCTTAGGGGAATACAGGCGCGATGCTATATGTAATTCATAAAACACCTAAACAGTTCGAATCACAGTAGGTAGATTTTTTCCAAATTTCTCTGAAAACTAGGACTTTTGAAGGCGTGGTTTGCCAGTACATAAATAGTTAGGTATGTGCGTAGTTTGCAAGTACATACATATGTAAAGTCCATTGCGATGCTAACGCCATTAAATTTTCCAAACATGCACAGGACAACAAGCAGACCCGCTTTTTACCAGGTTCTAAATTATAAGAATTTCGTTTGAACAAATCAAGTGACTATGTTAGTACTTACGTAGGTAGTTAAACCCAACACTAATAATCTTGTAACCCCTGCACATAAAGCATGTTGTCAAAAAAATAAAAAAGAACGTTTGAAAACAAAATGAATGATAATTTATTCGCAGATCAAGAGTCTAGTCGCTCTTAGTCTGGCGACAAATTAACATCTGACAAGATTAAAATTAATGCAAATGCACTTAAGTTAATTAAATCAAAGTCGAATGAAGCTCTAGCACTTAGTCACAATTGTAGGATTACTTAAGCATTTGATTGTGAGTATTACACTGACTAATGACGTCTGCACCCTTGAAGATAGGGGTGAGGAATTTGAGCACTTTCATTTTGTTCCAAAGTATTTTTGACAAATAAAAAAATATGGTAACACAATACCAAGTTTGTGCTCATATACAGGAGCGGGACGTTGTCAACGCCAGCCTACATAGACGCGTCGACGGCTGCCGGCGACAGAGTCAAACTGCGGAAGTCGACAATGTGCCGCTCCTGTATTTGAGCACATGTAGCACATGTACCTAGTGTTTGTTGTCGACGGCAGCCGCTGACGCATATCGACAACTGCAGTTGCCTCTGCCGTTGATGCGTGCCGCTCGTGTGTAGGAACACTTACAGGTAAAGTTGATCGGTAAAATATTTCTATAAATCAGTTACCTACTATGAATCCTATGCACGATTTGCAGTTGATACAAAGGCATAGCTTATTGTTATGTTAGTGAAACATAAGCAAATCTATTGTTAAATATATGCACGTAACAACATCACATTATGCACTGAACTGCATTGTTTGATTAATGTTAATATTGTGTATTGTATGGTTTCGCCTTGTCGCACAAATTGCTAGCAGGTAAATAATCTAAACATACAATTCGCTGAACTAAGCTGATCCCGCCGAAATCTCTGAGTGCAAAACTATTTCATCGTTTTTATAAGCGAATACCGCCCATGGAATAAATCCTCCAATCATAGTAGCACTTTTCTATGAAATCATACATAGTGAGTGTCTAAGTCACAGGAGTGACGCGACACAAGGGTGACAGAGATGACGTGGCGTAGAAGGGTCATGAAGTCCCAAGGACAAGTAGGTACTTGGCAAGATCTGTCGCAAGACTTATCTCTCTGTCTAAGGCTTTTTACTGTCGTCAAGTCAGCTGCATATTCCACAGCCTACCTAACCGTTTCTTTCGTTGATTTGCAGACCGCAGCTGAATCCGTAGCATGAAATGAATGAAAGATAGATTGTAGACAGATTATTACGGCGTTTTTTTAAATGTCGAAAATGAAGGAAATAAATGTTACTTTGCGTAGAAAGCGAGAAGTCTATTCTTCGTGTGGTAGAAATAGAAGTGGTCACGCTTCGTGTCCTGAACATAGTCCTGTACTGTCTCGTCTCCGCACTCTTTGAGTCTTTTATTGTAATAAATGCATTAACTGAACCCTGAAATTAATTGAATGTAGGAAATTGAATGTTGCTCTAGAGCTCAACTTATTGCCAACAGACTGAGGAGCAAACTTATAATTCCAAGTATGATATTGTTACAATACGATCCATATCCCTTTGTGAGAGAAGATTGATAATGTATATCCCATAGCTGAAGTTAATTGCAATCAACCGGGCTACGTAATACGAAATAAATATTTAACAATTACAATGTTGATGCAAACACGTCAGCTCAGACGAATCTTTTCGGTCACAATTTAAATATTAAATTATTCGACTTTTTCAGTATTGATGACGTCGATTGAAACGAGTAAAAATTAAAAAAATATTTTTAAAGCGGTACAAACATAAATAATTTCGTTACGTTATGAAGGTAGGTAGTTGATACAGAATTCTTGATTCGGTTTATGAAGTTGATCAAATAATAAAATGATATTCACGTGACCACAAGGCTAGCCTATTTTTTGGCCAAAGAATCAGCATCACCATGTAACGAGGCCATTTGGGCACTTTTCCTGTTTACAGCGGTGCAGACAAAATTGATGCTCTGCGATTATTTTCCCTCTTTTCTATATACATGTAAATATTATTAATAGTATTTTAAACCCTTGTTTAATATAAACCCTTGTTAACCCTTGTTAATAAAATTAATATTTTTGGGGGCTTCTAAAAGAATAGGCATTTATTTTAAGTTCAATTCGTATTCAACTTACATTCTTCTCTTTTTTGGAAGCAACCCAGCTGACCAGCAAAATCGTAGGGATCTACCTTCTTGTTTCTGCAAAGCAAAAACAAACCCAGAAATAGCCGATGCGGACCATTCTAGAAATGTAGGTCAAGGAATAAAGAAATTGGTCAGGCGTTTTCTGATCTCCACAAACAGTTCAATACTCATTAAATAAAGTCTTATTTAATGAGTATTACGGTCAGCACAAACGTTTAGTATGAATATAAACTGCTAAGAGGAGACAAACAAAATCTAATTAACATAGTAAACGTGTTATAACCAACTAAGTTTTCTATGCATTCACAATGCAAACACCTAGCTTGATGTACCAAGGAGGTTCTAGACGAGTTGAAAGGAATTTCTGCAAGGAACATGCAAGTATGCAGATGTTAATGAAATTATTTCTGGGAAAGTAAGATCTGAGACGGGTGCAATGCCCTGAATGCTGCCAGCAATTTGCATTTTGAATACTAATGACGGGGAGCACTCACTACCGGCGACATCGCCGTGAACACTATAGAATAATAATAAAATTGCACGAAATGTAATTATTGATTAAAATGTTGCAGGCTTTACAATGTAGCGAGGGGGAAATTGTTTGTCTGCTTTGTTAATGGCATTAAAAGCAATTTTATAGAAATGTTTCGCCAGCGGAAACAGACTGAAACGCTTTTTATGTAAACACAACAATAATACGCCAAGAAGATTCGACAAAACCGAGAGGGAGAGAATCCGCCCAAACACTTAACCGACTTTAAAGCAATTCTATTCGACGTTGAAAACCCGGACTAATGTTAGAAGAATAAAAAGCACATCAGTGGCTGTTAGCTGTTCAACAAATTGTCCATTTTGAAATAGCCGTAGCCTGCAAAAACTGTTCTCAGTAGCGGACAGGGCGACTGGGCGATAAGGAATGCTTTTATTAAATTTTCTCGCATCGCCTGACTAATGCTGCCCAGCTGACGCGTATCCGACACACTTACTTTCTCTTTTTCGCTCGCTTGGAAATTTATACGGATTACTAAACACTGTCGTCATATTTTCCACGAATTTACTGCCTGGGGACCATTTTGATACGACATTATTCCGAAATAATAACGTTTCAGTTAACATCAGATTTCTAACAATAAATAAGTTGTAAAATAACAATTGAGTCGCTTTAAAATACTCTAAATTAATACGGTAGCTGTCTACAACAAAACATCTTCGGGAACTTGTATTTAATCACACCGTTTCTAACTTAATCAATCTAAATGAACAACGGATTAAATGGGGCGATTTAAAATTGGCTAACATTATTGAACATCTACAATAGCGAAACGTTTGTTCAGTTCACATTAATTAAGAATGTTCGTTTTGCGAACACTACAGTCGATGGGAGGGAGCGCTCAGCCCATTCGATTCCACGAAATTCATTAATTAATTTAAACGTTCAGGCTTAATTATCGAACTCTTCAATTAAAAATGCCTTTTAATTTGTTGCTTTGTTTATTTACTCTATTACACTCGTTAAGTTAAATGCAAATATCGGACTTTTCGCATGTAAATCTATGTTTATCGTCGGACCATCGGCGGTTGTGATAAACGAGTAATTAATGGTGTAATTATGTTTAACGGTGCTAATTACTTATGGGGTGATTTAATGGCGATCAAACACGTCCCCGAGGTTTAATTCAATTTGACCTTCAAGTGTATCATTGAGTGGTGTTCATGATCGGTAATTTCTGATTCAATTTGGAGACAAACTCTTTACCTGTTTTGGACGTCAGAAAGCCTTTCCAAAATCACGATCTCGGTTAGAGTCATCTGAAATTCTACTTCCGCAATATTTTTCTAAAAATACCTTTTTACCCATAAACTCCAACAATGGGTGACCCGGTTTACGCTCGAGAACCAGAATTTTGAGATCGTCTTCAAAGAGAACGAATTCCTTATCCTTACGTAGGCAGCAACGTATCACTGAATCAGAAACTTTTAATGGTGGGACTCGTCAGCAATCTGTCTGCGGGACTCTAAAGAAGGCATTCTATCAGAACGTAGCGTAATACGATCGAAGAAAATGTGCTCCCGTCGTAAAACATCTCGGCATTTGGTTTTTGGACAACAAGCCGAAAACGAATGACAGCTCAGTACAAACAGATTTGATTTTTGCGGTAAAATCCTACCTGAAATCTAGACACGAAAAATAAATCCAGACTAAAGAATTGTCAGCAAGAAAATAGTAATATCATCTTTAAAGTATTTTCTTGTTTTATTTTAATCCTTAACTTGACATCGTTGACATGCACAGTAATTACCGACTGTTAACACCTTCGTTCCAAGGCAGTGACACAGTAACACAAGTTAGGTGTTACTGATATATTTGTTTTATATATTATAAAAATAAAAGAGTATAAATAGTCGAATCGATTTTATGTGTGGCGTAATGTGTAATGTAAATATTTACGGCTTTTAATCAATCGTTGTTTTCACTTTTGTAATTAGGGGTCAATCGAGCAGGAGTATCAGTGGAATTACGAAGAAATTACCGACATTGCAGTCACAAATCCACATGATCAGCGTGTATATTGTCAGTAGTTGTGTACTGTAGTAACAGACCTACAGCTTGAGTAAACCCCTATTTACACGATGTACTGTATGTTGCCTGTGACATACAATAAAATTAATCTACTGATTAGACGGTGCAATTTTTTTTGTAGCTTCAAGTTATAGTATACCACGGGAAATTAAATCACACCGTATACATTAGGCTTAAGATAAACTGTGGATGTATACGAACGAGGGGTGGTAGATAATAATGTCGTTAAAGTCGCGACGGTGTGACAGACGGACATCTCACGTGCACATCGTCTAGAGCTTGTTATTGGACAAACTTTCCACGTGACCACTTCCAATACTGCTTAGTCACATTTTCTCGAAGAAATATCTACTTGCAGTGTACAGAAATTTCTTTAGTTGTTATTTATTTTTAACAATCTTCGCGAAGGATATTTCGGAATAAGAAATTAGATGTTTTATTGGCATGTATACTTTATTGATATTTCCGCCATGTTGGTGGTTTACGGACTTCACACATTGTGGTTGCCATGATATAAAAGGCAACGAAATGATTATAATTACGTATCTACTTAAGAGGAAAGTCTGCCTGATTCTTGAGGGTCAATAAGAACATCATCCGATGACTAATCCGTTTGTCAATAGCGTAGGTAATAGTCATTATAAGCTCTATACAGAGCGGTGGTCGCACCACTACTGGTACTAGTTACGTACAGTCGATTTGTTTACTTGCTGAAAAAAGCAACGTAGTAAAAAATACATGCAAACACTGCCACGAAATATTGGCATGCATTTCCGCTCCACTCCGCTACACTAACACAATACAACTTACCTTTTTTATCTTCAACAATGTAGTACAATCGATCTAATACTTCTTTTGAAGTCTTATCATCGTATTATTCACATACTTTGAGATCCTTTTATTATTTTGTAGGACCTTTCGAAGAAATGACACGGTTTGTACCGATACTGCAGCATCAGTGAGGTTAGTTTGATCTGATTTTTGTTCAAACACAGTTTTATGCCAAGGACGGACCCGAGATATTGTTTACAAAGCATATAGAAGAGAAATGAAGACTAGTGGAGCCCTGGCGTACGTTGGCTTGCCTGCGGTTGTTGTGTGGTGCATATGATAGGAGGTAGAGTGACGCCGCAAACGACGTTGATAATGGTTGACGTTGATAATGGTTAAGTCCTAACTTTTATAGGTAGGTAGGTATTATTTCCACTCAGTATTCGGTTTTTATTTAGCGCTTTTATGTAATCAATGTATCTTTATCGTGCGCACGGATTTTTCGAGTAAGAATTTCTCTCAGTAACAGCCCGAAGTTTGGATACCCTTGTGCCTCGGTCCTGAGCCTGATCTCTCTCCGGTCGTGTCGGATTGCCGACCCATCTATGGGAGTGAGGGAAGAGCGCACACACTTATGCACTATAATATCTGCCGCGTAGATAGCTATATATTCTCCGCTGGGATTGGCGGCCATATGGCTGAAATTCGTTCGGATGTTTTTTTTTCAATCATTACTGTGTTGATCAGCAGTCTTAGCGGGTGTATTGATTTAGACATCCTTTCTGGTTGGGGCATTTAAATGTACCAGGTTAATTATCATTGGTCAGCGTTGCCTCGTTTGATCAATATTGCGTTAAAATTCTTTTACCATTCTAGCTTTTACTTGTTTAATAACGGCGTGGTCAATCTCAATGCTTTAAAATGTCATGTCTCCGACGCATCCGCTTATAGTTTATACACTTCGTCAGCATTTGCATTCTGGGCGGCGCTGCCGGGACTATCCCGGGAAACTCTCCCGCCGGGACACTATCTGAATAGCTATGTATTTCTAAGTTGCCTTACTGCCACGTAAAGATTATATGTACACGTGTAATTGTTTCTGCTTCACTCAAATCACTTCAGGTATTTCGAAACTGTTCTAATTGTTTCCAGTTATATCGAAACTATTTATCCTGGCTGCCAACTATATTAATTTTGGTTGGTCAGAGTGAGGCCCAAGGTAAGCCCCCTCATTCTGGGAATCATGTCTCGTTTATTAGTTAGGAACTGCGATGGTAACTAGATTGAAGTCCATTTCTATGTAATAGATGGCAGCACGTGTACCGTTTTCAATACCGTAGTCAGATTCAATGTGATTTCGGTTGATGGACGATTTCTCTGTCGTTTCAATAATTTCCCGTAGAATGCATACCCAAATACATTTAATGAATAGATACGATCCATCGTTTCTCAACAAAACAACAAATTCTATTGTTTCAAGTATTACTATTAGTCTCTTTAACATATTTTCTGTATTGTTCAGCGGATATATTTCGTTGTTTTGCTACGGGATGTGTTCTACTTACAATATGGTGAAAAATCCTCTGTTTACCGGGGTTCTAGCCAAGAAACTAACAAAAGCCACTGTTCTGTATCTACAAAAATTTACTTAATAGTATTTGGCAGAGGGAACTCTTCCAAGCGAGTGGCAGAATTAAAAAAAAACTGGAATAACGAGCGGCATTCTGGGGAAATTGTTGAGTGTTTACGTACTTGGTAAACTGTGGCGTTTAAGGGTTGAGATTTTGATATTTTTAGTCACGTTTAGCTATAGCTGCAGACTAAGGTCTGTTGTAAGTAAAGGCATGAAATTTTTTCGTCGAAAGGTTTCGTTGTACCATCAATTGTATTGTTTAGATTGTATACTATTATTTTCATAACAATGTGATTCTGGCTCTCCTTAACGTTTTTAGGGTTACGCACCCAAAGGGTGCCAATGGATTACTAAGCCTCCGCTGTCCGTCCGTCTGTCTCTCAGCGGGCTGTATCCCATGAACCGTAATAGATAGATAGTTGAAATTTTCATAGAATGTGTATTTCCATTGCCGCAATAGATAATAATAAAAAATAAATAAAGGCGTGGACCCTTTATTTTTTTTTCAGAAGAAAAGTGTTTCTTTAAAAACATGTAGTGTTAAATATTGTACGCTGGTACGGAACTCTTTGTGTACGAGTACGATTCGCAGTTGGCGGGTCTTGTTTTTGTCGCATAGAGGCGGAAAATTAAAGTCTAAAGACGAACAGATGCAACTTTATTTACGCACTTTTATTGTCAGTAATTTCCTCCAAGATTTACTTACGTGGCATACAGTATTGGATGTTTACTACTTACTAGTACTTTATAGATACCTACTGCGTATTTTTTCCGGGCCGGGATATGATTAGTATGATAATAAAATACAAGGAAATAAAATAAATGATGTAATGTGTAAAGCAATGCATAACTAGGTCATTGTAAATGACAGAACCGCATTGGTTTTCTAAACACAAAACCAATGCGGTTCTGTCATTTACAATGATCATGAGTCCTACCTATACAAAATTACGCAAACTGAGTAGGTACACCAGGTGCACAAAAGCGGTGAATAGAATACCTTATTCACAAATGATACATTCACTATGCGATTGCATTTAATTCATTCATTAGAAGTTAATATACAGTCGTCACATCTCATTTGTCTTCGATTCATCTACCTCCTATCACGGCACTACCACATCGCGGCATCGTTCCGAATTTGGTAGTGAAGAGATTTGCATTTAAAGCGAGTTCCTACCACGACGTTATCGCGACTCCGCGGCCCCGGCTCAATGTCTCCCCACTCTCCTTGACAAAAAGGTCCCATAGAAAAATGGGCGAAAGCATTTTTTTGGAAAAGCTTGGCAACCCTTTTAGACGCTGTATTAAAAAGAAAGAAGTATCTACGCTGTCTTTGTGAACCATCGTCTCTTCTGAGACTGCTGAAATAACTGTACCTACCTGTTATGTTCAAGATGTAGGTCAATGCTTGCAGTTGCTGAAGATTTCATAATATAAGAGAGTTTACTTTAAAATTTGCTTGAGTTTACAACTGCGTATTTTGTTTAAAATTGTAGTCTATAAATTAAATTTTAAAGTAACGGAATGATGATTCCTGTTCGTCGAAAATGAAACTGCCAACTGAATAATAAAAATAAAATATTGCGAGATTAATTTTATTTTCAATAAGATTTTCAATAATACAATTTTATTTCGCTTTTTGTGCCTTCCGTTTTCATTAGTGTACCTAAAAATAGACCCATAACATTACAAAGCCACATAAAATTGTGTCATTCAATTTGGTAAAATCTCATAAAATAACGCAAATTATCTTTTGATGTTCCAGCGTACATACATCAAACGCCGTGTAATAAGCATGTTCATGGCAAAATTAGCGTGTTACATTTTTCTCGCACGTTTGAGTTCGCGAGCCCTTACGGAGTGGTATCAAAATAAAACGCCTTACGCTTTGGCACATTTCAACGAAGTTCCCTGGTTCCCTGCAGGTAGTCCTAACTTCAAAGCGGCTTACAAACGGACGCCCCTAGACAACATTCGCTAATTCACTTTGATGTCACCCCTCGCGCCCCTTACTTTACCCCATCCAGTAACGAGAAAACGCGCCTTAAAACTTTAAACCCAGCGCGATGTAAAATATGATTAAACGCGCAACAAATTTCTAATATTTTTACAAACGAGAAATTGTTTTCAAACTTCTTTGAAAGGAAATTTTCCCGACGCCCCGTTGAAACAACAAAAAATTTACAAGCGATTTTTTTAAATTAATTTAAAAAAGCAAAATTAGAAACATCACTTTTAAGTTTGCATTCTTTGTAGGTATTTGAAATTCGTAAAATAACAAAATTTATATTTCGCTGTGCTGTTATTTTACGACATTTGTGTTATTTTAAACCAAATTCAGTTAGATTACTTTGACATAAACAATACCACATTCTGTAGGTACACACAGTAACCATCACACTATAGACATGATTCTGCAGTCTCTATAGTCTCCGTATATACTCCCATTGTTAGCCGATAAAGGTATTAGGTAGACAACAGTGTTATTCGTGACTACTGAATCTAACCTATACTACAAGGCCTTCCCAGTATGTAGTACTAGCTAAACTAAATTAGGCAGGCATGTAGGCAGGCTTGCCTACATGTATCTTTAGACCAATTTTTTTATAAAAAAATTGGTACACTTTTATGCTTATGCATGCATTTGCGTCGTAGCTCTTGCGTAACAGCATTATAACTCACTGAAATATTTTTCACTCATCCATACTAATCCATACATATTATAAATTCGAAAGTAACTCTGTCTGTCTGTCTGTATGTTACCTTTTCACGCCTAAACCACAGAACGGATTTCGATAAAATTTGACAGAGAGATATTATATTGCATTCCGGGGAAGGACATAGGATAGTTTTCATCGACATACCTCGCGGGCGAAGCCGCAGGCGGAAGCTAGTACTCAATACATTATCCTCATAATATTCAAGCAATCATCCACATTAAAGATAAACCTGTCCAGATACACTTCCAAAAACACATAAAACAATATTGATATTAGCATATGAAGCCCTGGTCGCAGTTAATACATATTAAGCTTTCAGCCATATTGCTTTGTGAAAGGCCAGCCAGGTTACAACGAGCTTTCATAACGTAGATTGAAAACGATACAAAGCAACCGCAAGAACGCTTTGTGGTATATTTCGCGTCTCTTTTGTTTACAACTAAACTGGCCAACAAACTCGAGGGTTGTTCATCTAACAACGGACATACCTGTGGGATGAGCTTAGCCACTTGAGGTAAATACTTTATAGTCTTAGGTATGCTTAGTTTTAATGAGGCATGTTTGAAAACGGTTTGTTAAAAGTATGTGCGGTTTTGTTGATGAAAAGTTGTTTTGAGAATGTGTTGGTTTTATTGTTAACTAAGTTGACGGTAAAATGTACAATAAGGGCTGGTAATCCTTTTTTTTCTGCTCACACAACAATAGATCGTAATTGTAGGTAAGTAAAAACTAATCTATTTCACAATTAGAAAGAAAGAAAGAAAAAACGTTTATTCGCGGTGAACATGTCGCAAAAAAAAAGAACAAATACAAAAAAATGCAATGCAATTGTGCAAACCTTGATGTAGAACTAAAACGTTGAATATAGAAGTGATCACAAATAGCCAGTTTTAGTCGCCCGATTAGTTTTAGTAATCGGGCTAAAACTGTATTTGTAAAGGCCGGTTTAATCGGTAAATGTTCGCACTGCCATGCATCCTTTCATCTATTGGCAATCAAACTAAACTATCGAAGTAAAAAAACCTAAACTGCTGCAATCTGCAATGTTAGACGAACACACCCATTATTCGGATTCGCAGTTTACACCATTTGTTTTTACACCTATCTGTAAACATGAGTTTTGCTAGAATCTATATTACTTATAATAAATCTGTAAAGTGAAAATTCTGTACA
This sequence comes from Gortyna flavago, assembly GCA_963669345.1. Taxonomy (NCBI): domain Eukaryota; kingdom Metazoa; phylum Arthropoda; class Insecta; order Lepidoptera; family Noctuidae; genus Gortyna; species Gortyna flavago. Next base: position 10,560,162 of record OY770138.1, read on the forward strand.
TTGAAAATATCAAAAAAATAAATGGCAGGGGGTGTTACTAGACCGACACCGAACCCAAACATGTGATTAAAAAAATTTTTGTCTGTCTGTTTGTTCAGGCATCACGCAAAAACTACTGGTTCGATTACGATGAAACTTGGTATAATTATTCTTTAATATCCTGGGTACCACACTGGGTACTTTTTATCCCGGAAAAGTATATAAAAAAAAACAAACTTAATTTTGCGGTTCGATCCCTAGACCCGATTACTGTACCCACCGCAAATAATAAGTTTGTCGTAGGTTACGTCACCCGCAGTGGAGTCTTTGTGAAGTGTATGTAGGTATCCACTAAGAAAGGGTTTTTCGAAATTCCAGTCCTAAGAGGGTGAATGGGGGGAGGGTGAAATTTCGCGCGGACGAAGTCGCGGGCAGAAGCTAGTATAATATATTTCTTTGGATCTAAAAAAATCCAGAGAAAATGATCGATTGACACTTTGTTTAAGTAGGGCACTAATGCTAAGTTCCAGCAGTAGTTCGTTACTACTTACCTGCACTTTACCTAAATTTTAGCCTGAAGCCTGAAGTGCCGTGCTTGACCAATGCGGTGAGTGCCTAGAAATGGCTTGCTGCCCGGATACAAATCGATCCTGTGAACATATCTTCCAGGAGACAGTGCTTTTTTGATGCCATATGATTCTTTCCCCTTCTTTTTTATATAAGTACATGTGCATATTATTATTAGTATTTTAAGACTGTTAGGTTTTAAATTATGTAAATATATAATGCATAAGAACTAAAATAAAAATTTCCCACAATGTGAGAACAATATAAAAAAAATAAAACCTAATGCCAACAGTTAAAATACAATGGCACAATAATATTTAGTAATCATGACACAGACACAAATGTCCCACACTGAATTGGAACTAAAAGATAAAAGTACAATTAACATTCCCGGTCTAGCAAAGGTAACAGACATTCGCGCCTGATCACAACTAGATAAATCAAAGTAGGCTAATCAAATTTTAGATTTAATAGCTACCATTACGCAACCAACATTACTAATAACATTCACAATCGACTCGTGAACATGTGTTTAGCTTGTCCCTATTTTAATGGATCTGTAGAACACGTAATTACCAAGGAATCTACCCGCCGTTTGTGAGTTAAAAGGGCTCTGTATGCAAATGTTAGGTGCGCAATGTGCGACTATGTTGCCAGCTATTCGCATTGTCTAGCATCCTAGTTACGACTCAATTATCTTCAGAAAGTAAGGAACACCAATTAACATCCTTTTATGCTGTCCCTACTTCAGTCGGTAAAAAACGAGTTTCGCAATACTCGACAACTTTCATTTGCCGTTCGCGAATTCTTCTCTTAACGAGAGTCCACCTTTTATTTTGGTACACAAAGACTAACTTTTAGTTATTCGATGGCAAAATTATTGTTGTAAGTGGATAAGGAGTGATGCACACTCATTTGCAAGTGTCCGCGACTAGATTACGTTTTGACATGTCTTAACAAACGTAACCAGTTGAACGGGAGTCGGATCGATTTGTTTTATTAATTTAAAGATTACTTTGTGAATAACGACTGTGCTCTCTAGCTTAGTTAGGAACAGAAATAACTTGAAATTGAATCATGATAAATGGTTATTTTAAAAGGAGTATGTGTCATTCTACAAGTTTGTGTTTACGAAATGTGGCGTGGTGTTTCTGTATTGTGAAATACTTGGGAGGTAGTATGGAATAGTTGCAACTAAAATATATTTATGTAAGCATTAAAAGCAAATAAGCCAGTGACAGCATAAACGCACAAACATTTCTACGCGGACCATAGAATGGGAACCGCAGCACAAGCGTACAGACGCGACTAAAATTGTTATTAGAATTCCTTCTTCGAGCTTCTTTATAAGTACGTTAGCTTCTGTAAAAAAGGTATGGTCGTATAAATATGTTGTGGAAATATCTAAATATCGTAAATATCGAGACTTTAAAATTCCTCTGATTTTGAACAATATTTCGTTAGAAATTCATTTAGTCAGCGAAGAAAATCTACATCAAACTACTGATTTTGGACATGGGAAAATTAAGATACGATAATTGACAATTTCAATCAAATTTGATAACCAAAAAGTCAAATAGCATCACCATAAACATTTTCAGAATGACCACTATGTTCTCTCTATAACATTACACAAATCTTGTAACAGAACGCCTAAATTCCCTTAAACAAACCTATTGTTAGCGGAGGTACGCAAGCTAGGCGGTGTTAGCGGCAAAGCAGGTGCCAACCCGAGTTCCATTCAATATGGCCCTATTGTACCATTATGGGTAATCGAGATACATTTAGAACGAGATGAGGTGTCGAATTCATTACTAATATTGCCTTGTACGTGGGCTATTTGCTATTATTATTGTGCAAGCACTTTTGGTATTGGAAAAAGTATGATAAGCTCAGGTGCGAAGTGGGTGGGTATTCTGGATGTGGTTTGATATCGAGTTAGCGAGTTAATGCGGAAATATCGTGGATAGCCCATAACTAGGGGTACCAAGGGGTATCGTATTAGGTACCTAGTAACTGTGTTGAAAATTGGGTAAAAGCTAGGCAGATGATGATGATGAAATGCTATAGTAGAGATAACAAATTGTTAGAAAGGAAGAGAGTTTTATCTACCTTCTTCAGGCTTAGGATCTTTGACGCTATCCATTGTCTTATCCAAACCCGTGAGTATTTACCTCTCTTCACAATAACTTCGTGAGATTCTTGTTGGTGGCCTTAACACATTTCTTTTCCCACAGCCTTTAATTCTTTCTGGTGAACTCTAGCTTATAACGTTAACCTAAAGTCTCATTATATAATAAATACCCTTTTATATGTATATTTATGTACTAAGTTTATGATCCGAAATTCCGTTGGCCATGTCTATAAAACTGAAAGCACTTTAGGTCATAAAGTGTCCCCTAGCCGTTCATAGGGGATGTTTAGTAGGGTGAGCTCGCTGAGCTCATATCTACATGTTTCGTAAAGGCCTAGCATTCTTGTGTACGGCCATCAATGCTTTACTACATGCTCGTTTAAGGCATTGTTTGGTTTTTAGCGTAGCATTACATACTTGTGGACTACATTGCTATTTATATTTCACGTCTTTCATAATCCAATTTTTTTGTGAATTTTAATTTTGATTTTTTTTGCAGTGCAGTTTTGCAGCCTTTAGCGATAGTTGATGTCCCGTTGACGCCGCGATAACGCACTAACGTTGCGTATACATGTCAGTATCGACACTAAGGTAATTTTGACGCGACATACGTCTACGTATACGTATACGTCTGATGAATTTTAAAGTTAGGTGCGTAAGTTTATTACTTACTCCTATGGAATTCACAAATATTTATTAATTCATTTTTGTTTAACATTGTTGTTTATTACGTTTTACACACATTCATTTAATTTCATTTTTCCCGACTACGGCGAAGCAAAAAGGAGGCTTATGATTTCAAGGAAGATTGATTGGCTCGCGAAGTCGCGACCGGTTGAAATGTTCACTTGTATTGCAATGTCAGAACGTTAACATTTTTGTTTATTTATGGAACCTTTATTTTGTGTAGTGTGCCTATCTTTGTACGTAGATAGGTTGGTATACGTTAGGAGTCATAAGCTACCCACGCCAGTCGTAAAAGTTGATTGGCTTAAGGATTAGGTTCCCTACTATACAGTATATAAGTCTGGTTACCTACAAGGCCATATAAAATATGTACCTACTTACTTAATATGTTGTTACCAGCTACCTAATACTTATGTGTTTTTATCTCCGATACAGAAGTTTTCATACTTGATATAATACCTTAATTTTTTCCTCGCCAATCATTTGTTTCTAAAAGGGCTGATTTTTCCATAGCCAGATAACTTTTATTCGAGGAATATAATTAACGTTTGACAGTTTTTGTATGAAATAACTGTCAAAATTATTCTTTGAATAAAAGTTACCTGGCGATGGAAAAATTAGCCCTAAGGCAACTAAAATGTATTGAAGTTCTTGAAGTTTCAGGCGACATAGCATAATCAGCCTATAATATTCCAACTACTAGGACACATGTCTCCTCTCGGTGTGAGGGAGTGGGCCGTAATCCACCACGCGGGCCAAGTACGTGTTGGTAGATGTCACATGCCTTCGAATTTTTGGTTCTAGGACATGTCGGTTTCATCACGATGGTTTCCTTCACCGTTTTGAGAGCAGTGCAGTCATGAAATAATTTACACGAAGTAAAGTGCCTGTTTGGGTTTGAACGAATGACCAACTCGTAATTCGCGGCCGTTATCCCCTGGCCTTCACAGCTCTTAAACTACATTTCAGGCTACAAATTCCCCAAATTAATCACCCACTAATTGTAAGTTTACTACCAGGAGATCATACGCGTACAATACATAGTTCTGTGCACTCGGCGTCTAAGTTTCGCAGCATTAGCAGATAACTTAGCATAGACAGTTACGTAGGAATATGTGTGGTGTGGTGTACCACTGATGTATTTACGACGCACCCGAACCGACGTGTTATCTCATCCGCGTAATTTAATCGGCATTATGATGCTGGCTTTGTAATTAATTAACTCTCTATCCACTTTATATTTTGGAATGGACGAGACTACTGCAATATTGAAATACACAAACCGACTGTAGGAGTTTCCGCTTGCTTTATTTTGAACTGAAATGACTTCAACATTTGTATAGAGTTAATTTAAATTTCAAACTGCTCTGAAAACGTTCTGACTGCATTTTGTCTTAAATACCTGTTGCTTTTCTCGTTGCTAAGATTAAACACCTAAAATTTTTAAGACGCCATTACATACCTCATCAAGTCATCATCTACCTAACCTTTTCCCGACTTTGTTGGGGTCGGCTTTCATTCTCACTCGATGCACCTGAATACCAGTATTTTACATGAAGTGACTGCGTTTCTGACCTTACAACCCAGTTACTGGGTTATAAGATGCCCCTTGGTAAGACTGGTTGTCAGACGACCCGTAACGACTGCCAAAGATCCACGAATGACAGCCGTGACCAATGGCTTCACGTGCTTTCCGAGGCACGGAGGGGTCTTGATATGTAAAGATGGTCCTCCATCGACGGAACAACCGCGGTAAGCGTAGCTTAACCTGATTCCGTGCGGCTGTTATTACTTGACCACAAGTCCCTTTACGTACTATTACTAAATAAATTAACTATTTGCAATATATTTTGGTAATTGCAAACACTCCACTAGAAAGACCAGCCTCACTGAAAGCCGGTATTAGTATTATCGTCTTTACGTCGTTTTTCGCATTCCATGCAAATATGATATTCGTTCTTTGCAATATTACTTTCATAATTTACGACCCCATGCAATGATAAAATAAGCATTTGGTGTATTCAAAATGTCTCATAAGTCATAGTTGAGTTTCCCATAAGTTCGCTAATACATTCGTCGATAAACCATAAAATGTTTATACCTGCTAGTCATGATGTCTGCTGTAATGTTAATACTTTGTTCTGTGGATGTTATGTATTGTGGTGTAGTACCTTTTTGGCATGGATATAATGGTTACTAACTATGACCTGACGCACATGATCGACTAGACTTTGCGACTGATGAGCGATTTGCATAACTGATAGATAATCAACCTATAACATTCCCACTGCTGGGACACTTGTTTTGTTGGTGAAAGTCACATGTCTTCGATTTTTTGGTTCCAGGACATGCCATGTCTCTTCACCATATTTTCCTTCATAGTTTTGAAAGCAATGCACACAGGAGAAAGCTACCATACGTTGTTGCAAAAAGTGTTATGTCTGCACACAGCCTAAACTGTAAAAGCGTTTATGACCGGATCACTGTGACCGTATTCATTCGCATAGGAAGCTATTTAGTTGATACTACAACCGCTAAATGTTTATGCGTTTAGGCAGAGTTGATATCGTTGTCTCCTAACGTTCATGTTTTGTTTTTAACGACTTTTGAGGTCGGAGCGAAAATTCACACGGAATATTTGAATTTCATGTTTGGATGCGGTTTTAAAACTGTTATGTGAATGTTACAGGGTAAATATTCCTCTTGGTATTTGAATAGAACAGTTGCATTTACATATGGTTGCGTTATAGTAGAAACTACTTTTCGTGCTAAGGATCTTACTCGTACCTATATACTGCAATGTCGCCTTTCACAATCATTCTTGGTATCCTAAACGTGAAAGTGAAGTGTGTTTGGTTGGCACATTTTCATAGCTTAACTACCCACACATTTTGATAAGAGAAAAATCTTCATGAAAATGTCTATGGTGAATCTACTGGTGAAAATGTTTGCGTATTGTCGATATTACCATACAGCTTTTTTTATATATTGCTGGGCAGGCTGGTCTTGACCTCGACCACGCCTGATGGAAAGCGATGGATGAGGTTTATGATGGAACGAGCGTGTCCAGAAGATGTCTGTTCACATCTCATTTGTTCGTCAAACCCTCATCATTCAGATAAATTATCTTATCCTTTAATGCTACGTTTAAAAAATAAATAAGCACCCAAGCATCTAAGTAGGTATGTTAATATAACGTTCATTATGCAAATTTTCATATCTAAACAGTTTGCACCCTTAAAACTTAGAGATCGTACTGAAATGCCAGCAGGTGTAGCCCAGAGCTTCGCCTCGATGTGGTCTGAGACATGTTGTCAAGTAATGAGCTGACAGCGGGTTGGACAAATGTTTTAGTAGATTTGTGTGAAACAGGTGTTCATTTTGAACATGGCGAAAGTATGAAGAAAGTGAACTGGAGAGTTAGAAAGAAGATTTTCATCTATAAGTGAAATTTGTTAGTTTCAATCAAATGAAATATTTTGAGGAGGTATAAATAATAAGAATTGTGTGGAAAAGGGAGACAGTCCCTCTGCAGGGCAAAGGCTTTACAGCCCTGCAGTGAGACAATTCAGGCTAGTTAGATTACATATATTAATAAAAAAGGAAGAATCAACAATTTGGATCCATTGTTCTGCAAATAATTAAAACCTCTTTGATCTTAGAGCTTACATATTCTAATGTGTATATCACTTTTACTCGTATGTACAATTAACAAAATCGATAAGTAGGCAGTATCAGTATGCAGGATCTTCGGATATAGTTGAAGTTTATTAAGAAACCAATAGATAAACAGCTCATTCACCAAATTAAATTTCAATCGACAACATTCATCGGTTTCTTACTCAACTTCAACTATATCGGACGATCCTGCATACTTATCTCTTTTGTTGACTGTAACTACTTTAGAAACCTAAAAGCAGACGCTGCTGTAAACACTAAGTATCACAATCACAGTACAAAAGCTGACTCAACACAGCTGTCAAATGAAACTCCCATATCTCTTTACTTAAACCACACACATGTTCCCTTGTGGTCCAGTTTACAGCAGTCCTTTGTTTTGAGGCGTCGCCCGCGGCCTGTCATCAACCGTTAAACGCCGTCGACCATTCCCATGTTGCTTTGTTAATTTCATGCCAGTCTGAATTCGTCCTTGGGCGTAGCGGTGGAATAAATTTATTATACAGCTGTGGGGTAAATTACGTCGTAACGTGTTTATGTGTCTAATTGCTGGAGAATTTGTTTGAGTTCTATTAACGGTGTTGTTGAGTTGCAGGTTAAATGAGGAGGCTATTGTTTCTAGAGCTGTCTGCATGTTGTCAAAAGTTGTAAAATGTAGGTATTCCATTTTCACACATTTTTGGTAAATAAGTCAAAGTCAAAGCATTTATTTCAAATAGGCACTTATACGGCACTTTTGAACGTCAAAATTTTCTAGTCGCCCCTTCCAAAATGTAATTTTCGTATGGTGAAGAATGCGCAAGGAACTCCATTGTTACTCTTTTAAAATATTTTACAATATTTTGTTTACTACTTTAGTATTTACTATTATCTCAACATCACGCCTGTGTGTGTGTGTGTGTTGTTTATAAAAGCTGCTTAAATAAAATTTATTTATCATTATTAGCTTAAAAGCTACAGAACACAAACAAAGAAAGCAAAAGAAAAGTCATCCATTCTTTCGTTGTCGATGTTTCAATTACGCTTGGAATTAAGTGCTACAAGTAACAAAGATACTTAATATACGAACTAATTATTGCCCTTTAGCTGTAGGTACAGAGTTCATACCTATATAAATTGTTCCGGAATTAACGTACAGCACCAGCAATTAAAATATTATGTTATAATAATAATTTATACACTGTATTTATACTATTATTTATAAAACATTGTTTATTTAATGAATTAGTTATACTGGTTTTAGGAGAAAATTGTGGTCACATTACAAATCTACGCACGCACATAGTCGCACACGAATAAGGACACTATTACTAACACTAGTACTGTATACTTCGTCCATTTTGGAAAAAATGGCCGAAATCGATTCAGTAAAGGATTCTGAACACATTACTTTCATAAAGTGCATTAATTCAGTTAAACATTGTATTGTATATCTTAAAAGCCGTTAGTACCTACCTAATACGTAGGATCTGTAGCAACAAAAGAAATTGATCCCGAAGTAGTAATTAACTCATATAAAAAGTAAATAAGTGTAATAAAAACTCCTTTTAAAACCCAATTACAAACAAATAAGTCCATTTGGCACCCGAAGTCGGCAGTAAAACTCGTTCATAGTTAGCCACATTAATTTCAGCGGAAAAGTCAGCTATTGGAAAATTGAACAATTTATCCGAATTTTTCATTTAAAATGGCGGCAACTGTATGGAAACTCGCAAGAGCCGGACTCATCTTGAGATTGCAATTCTCTTTTAGGGTAGGGCTGTCTCCAATTTCTTACGAAATAGTTTATTTTCTGAAAAAGTTTGGGGAAAAATCTCCTGAAAATTTTCATATATTTAATAGGTATAATATTTATTTAGGATAATTTGCTTTTAATAAAACACTTAGGTAGGTAATTAAAATAATTATGTAAAATCTTGACGTTGCATTAACACAATTGTATAAAGTATGAAGGTAATTGTTATAAGTACCCTTTTCAACCATTGCGCCTGCTTTGCTTTTTTGAAAACAGGCATAATAACAAGTATAAGAATAAATTTATATTGCTAAGTTTACATTCAAGTTGGTCTTTGACAAACATTCAAAAGTCCGACATTTGGTATGGCAGCTGCCACTTACTGGTATTTATAACGTTTTTGATACCAGCCAAAACAATATTTGAATCGTGATAAAATGACAAACAGCGCATTTGTTTGTGTGTAATTTGTACCAACATTTAGGTATTTGCAATTTTCAAACGTAAATTCTAATGTTAGATGAGTGGCAACCCTAGCCTTCTTGCAGTACTTTATTGCTCGCTTCATTAAGCAAAAAGTATGCTGATGTTACGATCCAGGAAAACAACCAATTAATTAGTTTAAGTAATTGGTAGTATCTGGGCACCGTAACTTTGCCCATTCCAAATAAATCCTAAACTACTTGAATAATGTATGAAGGATTTTCTTTCGTGATTTTTCGATCGAAAACTCGTGATTTTTCGAGTTTGTTTTGTTGATTCGTGATATATTTAGGAACATTTATTGAAACTGAATTAGGGCAATAAATTATTGGTGTTTGCTTAAAGTAGAGCTTGTTAGGGAAAGTTAATATAATTTGGGTTTGGTATTTACTTACTAAATGAGAAAATATTTTGAGGATAATCATTATTTACACAAAGTTTATGTACTATTCTAGTTTAACTTAAGAAAAAATTAACTCTAATGTACCTAGTTTCTAAAATATAAGTGAATTCTCGTCTAAAGAAAGTTAAATAGAAGTACGTAAAAAGTTAAGAGAGTATTTCTGAGAAACTGGCATGATAACTTTCCATGAAGTTTTTCTTGTAAAAAAAACGAATAATCGTGTTATCCGTCCGAAAAGTTTTAACGACGTCTCTGATCCTCCGTGGTAGAACGAAAACTAGTCATCGTTTGATGAAAATAATTTAGTGTAGTAGTTTCTAGGAACACAGTTTTTGATGTTGTTTATTTTATTTTAGTTTTTATTGGATTATGGTATTTATTGTGCTTATTACATAGTTATTTATTGTGCTTTCTTTTTCTTTATAATTTTATTTTTACATTGTTTTTTGTTTCTATTAGCTGTTGTCTGGACTCTTTTAGTGTGTACGTTTTTTGTACATCGTTTTCACATTATAGTTATAAATTAAACATTATTAGTGAAAGTTATATTTTTGTAACAATATAATTTAAAAGTGTATCCATGAAATTTCTTGCCCGTTCTTCTCCATAGGTAGGTACCTACTACGCTTTGGAATGGGCAACTAGCTTCATATTTCTGACTTACCGACTCCTTGACATTTCAAAAGTGCCTGTAAATGGTTTAATTGAAATAAATGGTTTGAGTTTGAGTATGATTGAAAACAATAATCTGATTTGAATATTAGTGTTTCCTGTCGTAATGGATGTTCTATTTTGTATTAATTTTTATTCTTTTCTCCAAGACACATTAAGTACAATATCGCCATTATTTGTTCACTTTTATGATAAAGCTATTACAGAAGCGCCCCGGGGTTTCACCCGCATAAGTCTCGATTCCGTGGACATATCGAGATAAAAAGTATCCTATGACCTAATCTAAGTCATGGACTACCAATGTGCCAAATTTCATCCAAATCCGTTTAGCCGTTTTAGCGTGAAAGCGTAACAAACAAACATACAAAAAATTAAATCTCTTCTCTAGATAAGTAATATTAGTTTTGATAGCATATTTCGGCCAGAAGATGACGTAGTAGCCATAAAGTGTAAATCTTACGAGTATAAAGTGGTGGGTCTCTAATTACACTTGTAAAGTAACTCAACCTTCAGGCCATACCAACCGGTTCCCTCTATCTGGCAGAATTTTGATGCTCCTAAATTTATTTGGCATAACACACTTGGCATAATCTTCTTTAAACGAATATAATTATATATGGCATTAAATGATTTTTATCATTTAATATTAGGTCCTTACATATGAAATTAGCGTTTTGTCGTACTGACCACTTTAATCTGAAATATCCCCTCTTTGGTTAAGAATTCCAAACTCAAATTTATAAATTAATTTAGCTGGTACATTTGAGTTTTGAAAACAGTCATTCATTTGTTTTTTCCTCATAATTTTTTTCTTTGGCGTCGCTTATTACCGCACAATGGAAAACATGAAATATCGGTATATTTACGAGTACGAGTTCTACCGTGGCACCAGTGCTGCAGAAACAGCTCGAATTATTAATGATGTGTACGGCGCTGGTGTCGCAAAAGAAAGCACGGTACGTTTTTGGTTTCAATGTTTTCGTTCTGGAAATTTCGACCTTCAGAACCAACCCCGTGGACGGCCGGAGACCAAAGTGGAAAATGAAGAATTAAAGGCTATTGTGGAAGCGGATCCATCACAAAGCACTTTCTGAGATAGCTGCAGGCTTCGGGGTAAGTGATAAAACTGTATTAATCCACTTGAAGCAAATCGGGAAAGTAAAAAAACTTGAACGATGGGTACCTCATGAATTGAGTGAATCGAACTTGCAAACACGCGTCGACTGCTGTGATACTTTGCTCAACCGAAACAATAATGAAGGGATTTTAAATCGAATCATTACTTGTGATGTAAAAGTGGACACTGTACGATAATCGGAAGCGCTCGTCGCAATGGCTGAACCCTGTAGAACCAGCCAAATCCTGCCCTAAACGTGCATAAATAACAACGGTGCATACTTTGATTAATTAAATATATTTAACAAAAAAATTAATTACTTTATATTCCTCCCGTACAAAACGCCAATTTCATATGTAAGGACCTAATATAATTATTGTTTGGCCGAATGTTTATATGTCCGAATTTACAAAGGCATACTTTTAAGATGGCAGAATTTTATTTGGCATAATTACTTTTGGTAAAGCTTAATTTCGCATAATTTCGTTTCACATAACGTTTATTTAGAGCGACGATTATTTCGAATAAACTTGGGGCACCCCGACTTGGGTTAGGTTAGGTTCCTTTAAACCCTGTAAACAGAAATAGGGGCTCAACTACGTCTTATTCATTATTGTTGACATAAAAAGTTCTGCTATAAAGGGTAGACCCATGCATGGTGTGTGCTTTTTTGCATATTTGCATGCTACACGCTGCTGTCAGAATCGTCTTTTGGCATAAATTTCATATCCATAAGGATATGAAATTTATGCCTAAAGATGATTCTGACTTACAAAATTATGCGTTTTTAATGTATTATAAATGAGTGTATGCCAAATGATTTTCTGCGAAATTAAGTTTATGCTATGCGCTGTTATGTAAAATAATATTATGACATAAAAAGTTCTGCTATAAAGGGTAGACCCCATACCAACTGGGTATGTTTTGTAGGCAGGAGCCGGCGAACGAAATTTTCAGAAACAAAGTTAATAAAAATGAAGCTTTCTTAAAGTCCCGACGCCGACATCGCGGAATATAATTAAAATTTATTATGAATTAAGAAATTAAGATTGTCGAAACTTAAATTAAAAACGAAAACAGCCAAATTAAATTAAAGGCACATTGAAATTCGCGAGCGAATTCAAACTGCACACGCGTCTCGAAGCACGACCTCCGCCCGTCGACGATTTCACGCTACAACTATTTTCACTCCTACGTCGACTTTTAACGCACGTTTGTTGCTAAGATATTTCGCTTTAAATTCTCATTCCGTTAACAAAATGTAAACAGAAACTTCGGGCTGAAGGCGCCAGGGGGCGGAGGAAGCGCGGCCCGTTTACACTCCTCCACTGATATAATTGAAAATTTGCTCAACGCCGTTCCTCCGCTATCTGTCCCCTCATTTAAGCCGTAATGGGAGTATGCTAATAAATTTTCCTACTTGGCTATTTTGTTTATTATGACGGCTATTTTTGTGGCGTTCATTTGTCCCAGTTTATGAATTGGATTGTCGATTTGGAAAAATGTTGTTTTAATGAAATTTTTGTGGTTTTTGTCGGGTTTACGTTTATCTTATTCAGGATGAAAAATATTATACATAAACTGTTTGCTTCAATATGCTTAAGTTTTCCAAATGGTATTCTTATCGTCATATTATTATATCTATCTATCTCTGGATAGATAGATATGACGATAGGTAAAAACAACAAAAACAAAACATTAATATTGTTAAACAAAATATTGTTTAACAATATTAATATTTTGTTTAATCATATGTTGTTCATGTTAAACATTATTTTGTTTAACAATAACAACACAAAGTTAGTTAAGGAAGTCAAATCAATCAATTGCCTTGACCTTCAATAATTGCTTACGTAGGTAAGCAATTATTGAAGGTCTATGTAGATAGGAGGTTTATGTAGATAAACCCCCTAATTTCCCATCAACACCAAGTTAAAGTAAACATATAAAATATGGACTTCAATATTGGCCAATGGTGTTAGATTGTTGATTATATTAATTTAAACTTAAAATTAGGGTTGTTTCACAAAAACCGTTTGATTTGGGGTTCTCGAACTTTGGTGATAAGGGTTCGAATGATGCAGAGTGCTTTTAATTCCTGACGAAGCGTTTATTTGCTTTATTCCGTATAATCACTCTGTTTTTTTTTGTTACTGTTGCATTATATTGGATAGGTCGTTTTAATAAAAATCTATATAATTATGTATATCTATCTATCTACTAATAATAATACAGCTAAACAGTTTGTTTGAAGTTCAAACAATTGGGCCATCAAATGCAAAACTATTTTTCAAATCCGACTGTTAGTTCTAGAGATTAGGGCGTTCAAACTTTGAACGCCCTAATCTCTAGAACTAACAGTCGGATTTGAAAAATAGTTTTGCATTTGATGGCCCAATTCTTGAAGAAGGCTACAGGCTATTATTGAATACCACGATTGGACCCTTAAGACCCAGAAAAGAAAAAAGTCACGCTAAGCAAAAACAAAGTAAGTAATATAAAATACGCGGGCAGGCGATGCGTTGCGACCGGGTGGGTCTGGTCGGGGGAGCAAGGAAATTCACGCGGACGAAGTCGCGGGCAGAAGCTAGTATCCAACAAATACTTAGGTACCTACCGGAATACGCTAACGGGACAGCTGGAAGCAATAAAAATATAATTTAAGTACCCATGAAAAGTCAAATAATGAATTTAATTTCAGACTAGCTTCCGCCCGCGGCTTCGCCCGCGAGTTATGTCGATAAAAACTATTCTATATCCTTCCCCGGGATGCAATCTATTTCTCTGCCAAATTTTATCGAAATCCGTTCAGTGGTTTAGGCGTGAAAAGGTAACATACAGACAGACAGACAGAGTTACTTTAGAATTTATAATATTAGGATGGCAAAAATATCCGGTTAGATTGGAAGCCGATCCCAACATAGTTGAGAAAAGGCTAGGCAGATGATGATTATTAAAAGCCATTCTTAAACATTTAGCTATCTTAAAACATTATCTGTTTCTTGAACATTTAGCTCAATCAACGCGCGCACGCTATATAATGCCAAAATTGCTCATTTCCTGCCCAAGACTCAACTCCGTTTAACGTCTTTATGAAAACTAACTTTATAAAACTTTATTTGCGTTTTGCCTTCAAAGAAAGTAATTAGTTTTTAAATTATCCTTCGCCGTGTACAAGGATAGTATGAGATAACGACGTCTAAAGCCGAGGTTTGTTTAAACTTTACTTTTTATTGTCTTATAAAAAAGTAATTTAAAATATTCTGCAGATGAGCGACTCCAATATAATTGGACAGCAGACAAACATAATTTTCGTAAGAAGTTTCGAGCGATTTGGGGCTGGCAAAAAGGAAATTAGGATTTGAATAAGTCATATTTAAGAATATTATTCAAGCTACCGCTGATCATGAGGTCCTGGGTTTGACTCCCAGGTCGGTAAAAGTCCTATTGGGTTTTTCTATTAGGAATTTCTCAGTAGCAACCCGGAGTCTGGATTGTGTCTGGTTGATGACAATAGGCTTGCCCCCATTATATGGGACTTAGCATACTTGGTGAACTCTGTGTAAACTATAGGTACCTACAGACACAAGCATAAGTATGTATACATTTGGCTTTATTTAAAGACGATTTTCTCCTTTATTTTTGAATGAAATTGTATGGTATTACCATAGACTTATAAAAAAAGACGGACTCCGCGCCACGCATATCGAAAGTGAAGCATCGTACCGATCTATGTGTGCGTGATTGACGATTGACGCTGTCGTGTCACGTAATGGTGGCCGGTCGGCATACTATGATGTAAATGGGAGCGTAAGGCGTGTTTTTACAAGCGGTCCCGGCATACTTACTGTGCTTCACTTTCGATATGCGTGGCGCGGAGTCCATCTTTTTTTAAAAGTCTATGGTTATTCCGAACAGTATTTTCGAACCCATATGTTTATGTAGTGTCGTATTTCAACGTTGCATTCGTCACTTCACGGAAAAATCGCAATTGAAAGTTGCCAAGTGTTGACATATTAGTGCTCGTCACTGTACACCTCTGTCTAACCCTTCCGGGATTACAAGCGTGATGATAGGTTATCTGATTCAACCTATTACAAATAACAAGATACAAAATGTTTTCGCAAAAAAAGTCACCAGAGGTTTTGGAAGAATGGTTTTCGTAGTGGGTCAGAAAATAAAAGTTCTTTTTGTTGATGTCGTCTTCAGCATTTAGCATTGTGGTAGGAACGTATTCTATATTTTAGATAGCAGTGTTTTGATTAGCATGCAAAAATCGAGGTATTCCTCTCAGAGCACTGATTTGAACCGTACTTGGACGAACCGCACCTGTGCACTTCCACTAATCGCACTGATCAAAAATTTTGGAAACAAATTGTCATCTGAAAACAATAAACATTTAAAATTATCCTAATAACAGCGCTCATTAACTTATACCTAATTAATAGGTAATTTAAATAAAAACATATTATCCTAAACTATTAACAAACTAAAATATGGTGTGGAAATATTCCTCCGCATCGCTGTCGACTGTTAATGTGCCCAAGAGACTGGCGGCATTGCCACGTCTTAATAATAATAATAATAAGTGGCCCGACTGTCAAGCTGACGTTGAAAAATTTTTTACTCCGTTTTATTTCTATTATTTTTAACATAAATAATAATTCTATTCAGTATATTGTGACAATAAATAAGCAATAATGTTTCTCTACGACCAAACGATTATTTTAAGACCAAAATTTACATAGCGCTACAATACTAAAATAATTATGGACTAAGATTATGGATACAAGAACACAATGCTGACACGAAGTCGGGCAAGACGACACGAATCCACACATCCAACATCTTCGGGTTCGTCGCTCAGCTCCGCCTCGCAGTTGCCGGAACCTGCTCCAGAAGTGAATCCAGTGACACCGGCCGCTGCAGTTGCGTCGAGCTCGAGCGACGAATATTTTTCTCCGCCGACGTCGCCAACACCCGTACGTCGGCAGGGGAGAGGCCGGCCACCGAGAAGCTTGGGACTTAGGGGCCAACCGGCCCCGAGCCGGGTCCCCGCTACCGGTGGTTGTGTGCAGCGCATGAGATGGACTCAGTCTATGAATGAGAACGTCATGCGCGCATATTACGGGTCTACAGAGGGGGGAACTAATCTCACTGCATACCGCGATAGGATGCTGTCTCTGTTCCAGGAACTGGAACCAACTGTCAACGTCTCGGCCCAACGACTGTCGGATCAGGTGCGGGTCATCCAACGCAATCACAGGTTGGATGATATCGCACTTGATAGGCTGCGCTCAGAGGTACTGTGCAACCATATCGTCTCGGTTCCAGCACAAACCGCGGCACAAGCGTCAACTGTTGATGCCCTCCCGCCGCGGTCCAATCATGTTGAAGAAGAGGATGATAGGGTTGCCACAGTAAGTAGCCAGTGCAACGTCCGTCTGAGGAGCGCACTGGAGGATGCAATTCGTGAGTATAGGTCCACTCCAACCGAACTTAGACCACGATTACCTCGGTTACCTATGCACAAAAAAAATAGGGCGTTGGTGTGTGCCTTGGACTCGCAGCTCAAGAATTTCTTCGAGAGCAGCGAGGATCTTGTTGATACACACTCGATCCTGTATTGCGCGGCTGTTGCGGCATGTCGTTTAGCTAACGTCAAGTTCCCATGTTATGACGGAGCTACTCGACCAAAACAAACCGTACCAGTCTGGCAGCACAGGATCGAGGGTCGTATCGATGGAGCCAGGGTACTCATCGGCAAACTATACTGCTTTAGGGAGGGCAATACACGACCACGTGTGATGCGCTTTGTAAGGCGGGCATTCTCGGGGACTGGAATCAGCCCTCGAGAATACATGTCCCGCGTCACAGAGCGCATCGACTTCCTAAAGCAGAAAGTTTGTGCATGGGCGAGCCGAATTCGGCGGTATAAGCGGCGGGTTGATCGATACACGCAGAATCGCATGTTCCAGAGCGATGAAAGGTGGGTGTATAGAGCTTGGGAGCGACCTGAACAAAATGTGACAGATGTATGCCGCCCGGATGATGCCGACACAAGTGCATTCTGGCGAAACATCTGGTCGGTACCCGTCTGTCACACTGAGGCTGGCTGGATTCGGGATGTCGAGCCAGTGTGTGAAACTATACCAGAAATGGATGCAGTCCTAATTACGCCATCAGACGTTGCCAAAGCGGTCCGTCCGTTACCGAATTGGAAATCACCGGGACCGGACGGACTGCACAACTTTTGGTTGAAATGGCTAATTAGTTCACATACTTGCCTGGCATCTCAGTTCCAGTCATCTTTAGAGTCTGGGTCGCTACCGCAGTTTCTAACAACAGGCGTTACCCACCTGCTCCATAAGTCAGGTAGTCCCGCGGAACCCAAGAATTATAGACCGATCACGTGTTTGTCGACGATTTATAAACTTCTTACATCCATTTTGAGAGCGAAAATTAATACACACATTTACAGTAATTCGATTATGTCTGCCTCTCAAAATGGATGTAGGAATGGGTCCCGCGGTACTAAGGAGCTACTCCTCATAGACATGGCCATTAGCCAACAGGTTCGTCGTTCCCGAAAGGATCTGTCGACATGTTGGATAGATTACAAGAAGGCCTACGACTCGGTGCCACATACATGGCTCATGAGGGTGCTAGAGTTGTACAAGATAGATGCAACTCTACGCACCTTTCTTGAGTCGTGTATGGGACAATGGAAGACAGTCCTTCGTTATCCAGGGTGTCGACAGATCCATGGGAATGATGAACATGTATGGATTAAACGGGGAATATTTCAGGGCGACAGTTTGAGTCCACTTTGGTTCTGCTTAGCCCTGAATCCTCTAAGCACACTACTGGAGGATTCAGGTCTAGGCTATCGGTTGAGGAGAGGTGGTCAGGTCATATCTCACCTCCTCTACATGGATGATTTGAAACTCTTTGCCCCCAACAAATTGCGTCTGATGGAGCTACTAAAGGTAACTGAAACTTTCAGTAGCGCCATCAGGATGGAATTTGGTGTGGACAAATGTGCAGTCATGCATGTAAAGAGAGGGGAGATTGTGGAATCTGAGGGAATTCAACTCTTGGATTCCATAAACCTCAGATCCCTCTCTTCATCCGAAAGCTATAAGTATTTGGGTATGTCCGAAGCGTTAGGCATCAACGATACTGACATGAAGCAATCGTTGAAGGAGCGCTTCTTTTGTCGCCTGAAGAAGGTATTAAGTAGTCTTCTTTCGGGCGGAAATAAGGTGCGCGCCTTCAACGGTTGGGTCATGCCGGTTTTGATGTACTCTTTCGGCATACTCAAATGGACTCAGACCGAACTTGACGCCCTGGATAGAAGGGTCCGTACACTGTTGACCGCAAACCGGATGCATCACCCACGATCATCGGTGATGAGACTGTATATCCCGCGGAAGTGCGGGGGTCGAGGCTTTTTAAATGCAAAGACACTCCACAACCGCGAGGTGTGCAGTCTCAGGGAATATTTTTTAAAAGCTGAAGTGGGTATGCACCGTGATGTGGTTGCAGTGGATAAGGGGCTCACCCCGCTCTCCATGGCTAAAGAGAACTGGCGCAAACCTGTAGTACTTACTACCGATGACCGCCAGAAGATATGGCAAAGCAAGGAGCTTCACGGGCGCTTCTATCGGGCTCTTCATGAGCCCGGTGTAGATTTCTTAGCGTCCGTATCCTGGCTACGTTTCGGTGACCTATTTGGGGAAACTGAAGGTTTCGTCTGTGCAATTATGGACGAAGTTATCTTGACGAATAACTATCGGAGACATATTATGAAGGACGGGACGGTTGACGTGTGTCGGGCATGCCACCGTCCGGGTGAGTCTATCAGACATATTATCTCTGGTTGTTCTCGTCTGGCTAACGGCGAGTACTTGCACAGGCATAACCAAGTAGCCAGGATTATTCACCAGCAACTTGCTTTGAAATATAAACTTGTGGATTCTGAGGTACCGTATTACAAGTATGTGCCCGACCCAGTTCTTGAAAATGACCATGCCACGTTGTACTGGGATCGGTCTATCATTACTGACAGGACTATTGTCGCCAATAAGCCTGATATTGTGGTGATAGATCGATTAGTGCGCCGTACAATGATTGTCGATGTTACCATTCCACATGACGGGAACCTCGTGAAAGCTGAGAAAGAGAAACAAATTAAATATCTTGACTTAGCACACGAGGTTGTTGACATGTGGAATGTGAGCTCGGCTGTCATTGTCCCGATTGTCGTATCGGCCAATGGCCTGATGGCCGAAAGCCTCGATCAACATCTATCGAGGCTCTCGTTAGGCGGTTGGATCAAGGGCCTGATTCAGAAGGCAGTACTCCTCGATACGGCTCGCATAGTGAGGAGGTTCCTGTCTCTGGAGACCTAACCACCGGTAGCTTGGACCCTGCTCCCGACACCGGCGGATCCCTATTTTTTTTATATTTTTAAATGTTTTTTTATACATATTTTTATATTTTAAGAAATATTTAAAATGTAAAAAAAATTGATATATAAATAAATAAAAGAATAATAATAATAATATCCTTGGACATTTCACACAACGACATTTTAGTCCCAAGCTAAGCAACCTAATGCTTGTGTTATGGTAACGAGATGGCTGATAAACTACTTATATATATTTTTTTTTAAATACATACATATTATACCTAGATAAAACACCCAGGACCCGGAACAAATACTTGTAGGTCGTACAAATATTTGTTCCGTGCGGGAATCGAACCCGCGACATGCTGCGCAGCAGTCAATCGCTCAACCACTGCGCCAACCGTGTCGCCGTGTCGTCTCTGGCCAAGGTAAAAGCCGTACCTTCTAAATGAAATTGTTTATTCTGTGTAATATAGGGTGTCGGAATCACTTTTACACAGCATATTATAAAAAATAAGCTAGATGGAGTCGACATTTCCTATCCAGCTACCTCTGAGAAGAAATGGCGAAATAAACTCAAGGGACAAAGTCTCTTTTACAGTCCAGACAAAATCTTGGCCAGATCATGTGAAGCTTTAACCAAAACTCAAAAATTATGACAATATTCCAAAAATTAACACCGTCACCTAAATTCTATAGTTGGACTTTTAATTAGCTGCAGTAAAATGACAGCTTAGGTGTTACTTAAATGACTGAAATTGGCATCTTTTTGTTTTTTCGCGGCCATCAACCAAATCTTGTTTTTCTAGTACAGAATAATGTAACAAACGAAACTTATTTGAGACATGCATATCACTAAACGCAGTCCGAAATGATTTATTAAGAAGTGACATTTTACTGCAGCTAATTAAAAGTCGGAGTAAAGATAGAAACGTCCCAACCGTTACTTTAAATAAGGGCCCATTTTAAGTGGAAATGAAAAATAAAGTTGATCCAGGTTGATCTCGAGTCTAGATTAAAGTTAGCCTATTGAGAGTTAACTAGGCTAAGCCAGCACCAGGGATTAATTCCATCGTGCTTTTTTAGTTCCAGTTGGCCCCTCTGTGTCCCAGTTAGTTGAATTACTAAGCCTATTAACAGTTGTTAACGAAGGTAACAGTTGTTACTTGACTTTCCGAGCTTAGTATATAGATTTATTGTGCTGTTTCCTTTGATGCTTTGTATTTAATATTAGGTGTTTAACGTTCATTAGAAGTTGAGTTTTATTTGAACTTTATTTAGTCTTTGTGTTACTGTTATCGTCTTTGATATTTTCACTGCCGTTTGTTGATTGTAATCATTCATTTTAGGACAATAAGGATTTTCTGTTGTCATCAGTCTTTTCGTCATCATCATCATTCAGTCGAAATATGTCCACTGCTGGACAGGCTAGCATAGCCACAAAGAGCGGTCCTTTAGGTACTTTCCGCATCTAGTGTCAATAAATGGTCAGTATGCACATAGCTGAATATCATGTAGAAAACGATAGATTTAATGCAACGTAGCGTTCCCCAAAAACTTCATCCACAACCCACCCTCTAACCTAAATCCTGACACGATCCAATTAACCAGGACACAGCTGACCTAAACAATTCCCTCCTTCACTCTAAAACGGGTAATTGAATTTTTCACCCAACACAAGATATAGGAAGTCTCTACGTGTTTTGGCATGTGCATTGCTCGGTACCTCGTTAGCGCGCCACTCACTATCGCCCAATTATGGACCAAGTTCAGATGACGTACGCCATCAATTAAATCTGTACGGGAATTTGTCACGAATGAAATGATGTAAGCCTTTTGTTAGTTATTGTTCAACTGCTTGTTGTTTGCGCTGTGGCCTGTGACGTTTTTGTTTAGTTTTGCTCCGTGGCTCGCTGTTGTTCGTTATGTCTGCTTAGTTCGGGTGACGGATTTTGTAGAGATTGGATTAGTGGTTATGACAATGTTGGTGTTGGGATTTATGTTTTTATTTACGGGAAAGGGAATAAGTATAGCTTTTTGCTCAATACATAGCGAAGATGTGTGAAAAAAATATACGGCAAAAAGCTTATTTGAGAAGTCAAGGTGAGTCAAACAAAGCTTTGGCGAATCACACAAGCGAGAAGACCTAAGTAAACAAAAATAAATCCTCTATCCTCTGTGACTATCCGAAAAAGAAATACAAACAGTACCGTGGATATTTAGGTCTGTGAAATGTGACCGCTATTGTAGTGTGTACCTCTGCTTGCGAGTGTTGCCAGTCTAAAAAATGCAAAACAAGCACATGTTTGGCCTCGTTTGTCTAACAAGCTTGCGGTGAACTAGGACTGGCTCGTTACAGCCTAACTACGAGTAGGTACCTAACTGCTAAGGTCGCGACCGGACCCGACCGCATCGCTTTTTGTTGTACTCCTATTTATATATTGTAATGTAAGCCAACATGGCGGGGTGTGTTTGTTTTTGTTATGTCGTTTGCCAAACATAGTCTTGAGTATTTAGGATAGACTGGGAGGATAGTAGGTAAACTTATCACACAATATTTTCGTCTAACAAATGGCTAAGTTTACTGCATTAAAAGACTTGAGTGGAACTAATTTAGTTTTAAAGTTCTTTACGATCTTCTACATTATTATGTTTCGTTACTTTGCACGCTCAAAAGTGAAGTCAAATGTCACGTATGTGTTCATTGTGAAAAAATTCTAAAGTATACGTCAGCGAAGAATGAGAAGACTTCAGAAACATTTCCAATAACCTACATTGTAGGACATCCCGACATGAATTCCTATTGACAATCCTGTAGACTGACAATTTCTTCGCCAGTCCGGCTTGACAGTACTATTTCAACGCCAGGCTTAGTTCCTGGACAACTGACTGTGAGAACGCAACGTTGATTGGATGTATGAAGTTTCTGTGAAAGATGGCCTTTGCATGGGAATGTTTCGTGGAATCGTATCAATCTGAAAATTGGCGCAGGGTTCCATTTACAGAATGGACAAAATATGGCCTATAAGATTTCCTTTTTATTCATTAAACAATTTTACTCATTTTGTTAATATTTTTTGGGAATTTCCAATTTCAAACTAAGTTTCAGATAGGTATTTTATACTTCATTACTATTGGTAACTAAATAAATGTGGTTGATAAAATATTAAACCATAGGCATTAACGTTGTGGTAAAGCTATTTATTTATAAATAAACATGGCTTTGTGTTAATTTAATATTCTATTTAGTCAGAATTCGTTGCGTTTATGAATTCTATTAGCTGTGATGAGTTCAGTACAATGCACGTTGGTTAAGCTCGTTTTAAGCTGGATATTCTTTAGCGTTTGGTACAAGGGACAAGCTATAGAAGTTGATTTCTTCGTTAAATAGTGGACTTCTCATTAGAATCTACATCTGGTTTAAATTATTATATGTTTTGTGTAGCATAATCAACCTATAGATGGATCAGGATGGCTGGTAGCAGCTGGATGAGAGTTGCCAAAAATCGAGTTGAATGGCGTGCAATAGGAGAGGCCTATGACCAGCAGTGGACTGCTATAGGCTGATGATGATGATGAATCAGCCTATAACGTTCCCACTGCTGGAATACAGGCCTCCTCTCTTTTAGTTTTGTTTAAATAAATGATACAAATGATTGTAAATCGACGGATTGTCAGAAGTATGACAACCAGTCTTACAAAGGGGTATCGTATTACCCAGTAACTAGGTTGTGGAGAATACTGGTATTCAGTTCCATCCGGTTAGACTGAAAGCCGACCCCAACATAGTTGGGAAAAGGCTAGGCAGATTGATTGATTTTTTATTGACCATGTACATATTTACGTATCCCGTTTACTTATGAGAGAATGACAACTCGAAAATACAGAACACGCCATTGATTATCTCATTGTGATAAGGGTTTCCTCTCCATTAGGCTGTTATTTTTTTTTAGAGTGTAAAATTTTACCTTGATTGTGTTGTATTGTTGAGTTGGCTCAATACGTACTACACAGCCGTCAGTAGTAATGTTCCAAAAGTTTTTTAGCCCGCATAGTTTGCACGACAGATCGAGGTTGCACGCACCCCACCAGGTTCAAAATCTCTAGACACTTCGCTTTCCACAGTTTTTGTCAAATGTGGGCCTGATATCAGAGGGGCAATTCTCGTAATTTTAAGAACGTTCACAGTCTGATCTCAGTCTCAATCTGTCAAAAATACCTCTAATTTCCCTAAATTTGATAAGTTTTTGACATTTGTTTGTCGCCGAGATGAGACTGCGACTAGATTTTGAACTTTTTAAATTACGATAATTGGCCTTCTGAGTTCATGCAAGGGGGATTCCCCTAGTCTACTTGAACTGCTGGGCAGCAGTGTTGGCCCAGTGGTAATAACCGCGACTTAAGAGTTGAAAGTTCGAACTCTGAACCCTGTAAATTATTTCAATGTCACTGCTCTCAAAACGGTGAAGGAAATCATCGTGAAGAAACTGGCATGTCCTATAACCAAAAATTCGAAGACTTGTAACATCTAACAACCCGCACTAGGCCCGCGTGGTGGATTGCGGCCCATTCCTTCACACGAAGAGGAGGTGCCCCAGTACTCGTACTTGTTCCTTTTGGTCAAGAGAGGACCTATGTACAGGGTTTTCCAATAAGAGGTGTTATTTTGAATAGGCCGCTATTTCGGTAGATGTCACTTTTGAAGCTATAATTTTTTTACATTTGACAAGTAGAAATGGAACGATACACGCTTCAACAACGCATTGAAATTATATTAAAATTCACTATAAACATGAGGCTAGAGCAACAGTTACGGTGAATGGATTGCGCTATCGAGAGATGATTAATGATTTTTTATGGCCGGATTTGGATGGTATTGATCTGGACAACGTTTACTTTCAACAAGACGGCGCTACGTGCCACACAAGCAACGAAACTGGAAAAGTTTCCGGACCGTGTTATCTCTCGAAGAGGTGATTACAATTGGCCACTGAGATCTTGTGATCTTGTGATTGTGTGTTTTCTTGTGATCTTGTGAAGAGAAGGTCTACGCCAACAATCCAGCGTCGATTCAAGACCTCAAAGATGGAATTCGTGAGGCTATCGAGGACATAGGGCAGCCACTTTTTTGGTTTTGGTTATGGAAAATTTCATGAAAAGGATATGGTCCTGTAAGCGTGGTCGTGGTGGTCATTTGCCTGATGTTATTTTCCACTATTAACGGCATACCTTCCTCTTTATAATGAAATAAACATCCGATCATTTATATTAAAAAATGAAATTTTTCTTCGAATATCAAAATAACACCTCTTATTGGAAAACCCTTTATATGAAGTCTAGTCTATGTTTTCGACCTACAAACTCCCGCTTCTCTCATAGCAACACACCAAGCAGTATAGAATGCGATCCTCTTCGCAAGAGATACGTGTCGCAAACAAGCACGTGTCGAGGATTAAGTTGTTGTGCATAATAACCACCCACTTTATGTACACACCCTATTTTGATTACAAGGCTTAAATACAATAGTGATATTATGTAGGTATAACTGAGGGCTTAAGTCTGTTTTGGGTAGCTTTGGTTGGACTTTTCAGTGGAGAATGTGTTCTTGAAGTGCGAAATGAGTATTTGAGATTGCCATTTTTCGCCATAAGAGTTGTTTTTTTATGGCCATTAATTATACCTAAAGCTGACATTCAGCTGCATCTAGTTAGACTGGAAGCCAACCCTAACATAGTTGGGAAAAGGTTAGGATGATAACCATTCCTTTTTAATGTATAAATTGTAAGGTGGATGTAATAAATGATTACTATAATATAAATTTAGATAATATATTAATTTGCTCGACTGTCATTTACCAAGTCGATTGTGGATCAATTAATCGTACAAAAGTATTGTTGCATTTATGTCTTGTATCATAATTAGCCAATAATTTGTAGCCTCTGCTGGGAAGACCTTTCCTACTCGTTTTCCACCTCTCTCTGTCCAGAACTGCCAAGGACCAATCCTTATTAAAGGAGTTCAGCTCATTTATACCGATTACAAAAATTAAAAATCATGAACAAAGGCTGATTGTCTAAATAATGTTTAAAATTAAATCTTCGGGTCGATATTTTAACTTCGAATATAGTAACTAAAATATTATTTTAATACTTTGTCCTCCAAAGTACACTTAATCCGATGTCAATCAACGTGATGAATGCTTCGGGATCGTTGTAAGGGTTCGAACTAATGACGCGTCTCCGTCCAGTACCCCTAATCACTGGAACATTGCGGCGCTCTGATTGGCGGG
Organism: Gortyna flavago; assembly: GCA_963669345.1. Lineage (NCBI taxonomy): Eukaryota > Metazoa > Arthropoda > Insecta > Lepidoptera > Noctuidae > Gortyna > Gortyna flavago. Next base: position 10,586,319 of record OY770138.1, read on the forward strand.
AAATGGTTTGTCATCATCTTGTTACGTCTTTGTCATCTTTGTCATTTGCTGAAAGAAATTTTGTCACTGTTTGGAATTCGCAGTTGGAGCATGGGCTGCAGAATAACGTCATGATTTTCTGATAATTGGGTGACTATGGCAGACCTGTGGTATCTTTGTAACGATCAGAGAGGCAATTCCAGTATTTTCATGAACGTTCGCATTCAGCGGGGTAACTGCGTAACACACTATCAGTAGCAATGGGATTCATTTTAACAGCTCAACAACATTCATTGCGTTATTTACGTTGTTGAGCAAAGACATTTTTCGAACATATGAAGCAATGGATTAGCAATATCCTTCAAAATGAATCAGATTGAGATTGATAATGTGTTACGCAATTACGGTGTTAATCTCAGTCTCAATCTGTTAAAAATACAATCAATTTCCCTACATTTTTGACAAGTTTTTGACATTGATTGTCGCTGAGATGAGATTGCGACTTCAATATCAACATTTTTTAAGTACGAGAGTTGACCTTCAGCTTCTAGGCTAACTAAAACCGACTTCATAATTATTTGCAAATATATTGAGCGGCTGTCCTCTACCACTCTACCCAGTAATTAATAACAAATAGAGTCAATTCAGAATATAAAATAAATCCATTATTTGTCAAATTCTACACCAATTTGAATATTCTAATCTCGCAGCCCAACACAAATAACTCTCACCGAATTTAAATATAAATTAATACCATTAATTCGCTAACAGAATCCGAATCTGCCATCAAATATATTATTAACCAATAGAATGTCCTCCAAAGAGCCGTGCGGGGTCCCTGGCCGATCAGAGGGACTGATTCCCCCGGTCGATTATTTGCCGATACAGACGACAATCAACACAAATTTGCATGTGAGCCGTATTGAATTGAGACAAGCGAGCGTCACGAGCCACCCCTGCTGGGTCCCGATTAACTGCGGTACTTTGCTGGATGCGTCAGTATTTCGATTGGTTCAATTGTATTATGTTAAATTATGTATTTAAGCAGATCAGTCTGTTCTCACATACTTTGTATTACCAATACTGTAGCATTTTTAGTTGCTTTTATTTCTAGATCTCGAAACAAATGCCTCTGTAGGTTATGCAAACACTTGTTGAAACAGATCGATACGTTGTGTTAAAAAATCGGAATTGAATATCTGATGCTTAGAGCCTTGGTTGATTGATTTTTTTAAGAGGAACAGTATGATTGAGCGTTTTCTTTAACCTTTACGACTTTATGTTATATAATATTTCTTCACTAGAATATAATACAAATTAAAACTTTTAACATACACACATTGTGGTATATAAACAATTGGGTTTGTGGTGAAGAAAAAGATTGGTAAACTAGTACTTTTAGTGCGGAGCACCGTTGACAGCGTCAGACAACTGTTGTCAAAAGAAATGTACGGCGCATGTCTACGGAAGAAGCTTCTAGAATATTCTAGAAGCTTCGCGTGGCTCTTATTGGCCGGGCGGGAATGTGACGCATTTCCGCCAGAAGTGCGTGGATTATGGCGGGTGCGGTTAGTTATCCGACCTCTTCACGTTATAAACTCATTTTTCGTCATTGCAAGAATCACGGGCAGGACCTCAACAAAAAGTCCTTGACCATTCCAGCACTTTACATCTCCCTACAAATTTGCAATTCAGTAATCTACCGCCGCCGCGCCGAAGGGAAAGATAGCCTTCGAGTTTAATTTAACCGTTTGTATCACGGGTCATCCGTTCCATCCATTTCATTAACGTTACGTATATTTTTATAGTATTAAGTATTGTATGAAATCATTATGTTCATAGCGGTCTCGTAATGGAAGAAAAACAGCGCATCAGCTGTGGCCCTTCCCACGCAAAGTTAGAGGGAAGGCTCTGTTATGTATCGAAATAATTATATTGTGCCGTGATGAAAGGATGTTGCGTTGACGTTACTTCATAAGCTAGTTGTTACGGGGAAGAGTCAAGTCAATTCACACTTAGCATTTACAAAGAGCGAACATTTAAAAGCTGGTGAATATTTGGAAGTGTTGACTTTGATGCTGATGAAAATTTAACATATTGAATAGCGTATTGAGGCTCAGAAGTCCAAACTCAAGCTGTGCCAATGAGCGATGGAGCGTAGCATCTTAAAAATTTAACTCATCGACCAAATTTGCAACATCACAATACGCTCCAAGATAGTTATCGACGATGTTGGCAATAAGTCTGCGGAGCTGAAGTGGGACTGGGCGGGTCACACCATGTGGATGCATCTAAATAGATGGCCGGCTAAAGTCGTCACACAGGGGGTGTTTGACCGGCAGCGTCACCGAGGCAGGCCTAGAATAGCTGGCGTGACGATTTGGACTCGTTCTTAACAGATTGGACAAAGAAAAGTGGAAAAGTATGGGGGAGACTTTTGCCCAGCAGTGGGACAATATAGGTTAATTGAAGAAAATAAGGGATTTTTATTTCTAACTGGCTGTGCGCCGCTGTTTCAACCGCAGTTTAAATTTAAATTGGCCCCCGACACACCGCGTTACATCGCATTGCTCGTCAAAGCTATTACGAGTACTTTGTTTTGGCTTAGCGTATTTTTTTTCTTTTTACTCGACTCCTAAGGGTAATAGCGTGATGTTAACCTTACCTCACACATTTCAAATCTGACTGGTAGTTCCAGAGATTAGTGCGTTCAAACGAACTCTTCAGCTTTATTACATGAGTATAGAAGTGTGTTTGACAAGCATACGTAAACATACGTATAATTTTTTTACCCGTGTGAAGAACGTCCATCAGAAAAACTCTGCTGTAGTTCGGTTAACATGTCAAAAGTATCCCCTTATGATATAGTGTTAACTTTCTATGTGACAACCGCTTTATTGTTGTTGTGAACTGGGATTCTTCGCAGAGCTCTCACCATTTCTCTACTTTATTTCACTTTAAAGTTTCTTACGAGAAAGCACGTGGGTTTAAGATAGTTTCTTTAAATACTTAATTTTTGGACAGCTTTATTTATGATGATTTCCTTAAAATTACTAACTCTTTCAGTAATATTTTACTGACTGCTAATCGTTTGTTGAACGATTTTATACTAAGCCCATGTTGAATACTTAATAAAATACAGGGTTTACAGAACATAAATGTACGTAGTTTTGACCTAAATTATGGCTGTGCCATTTTTCAAATAAGTGAAAGAAATGTGCATTATGAGCCGGGGTACTTATCTCATGAAATATAGCAGTCTTTTGTGTGCCGCTGCACCACGCTCCGGACTTTTAACAAAACATTAAAAAAGCTATTTCTCAATGGAAAGTCGAGTTAATGGAGAAAATGTTTTCGTGTATTAAGAAAATTATGATGAAGGTGACGGGAATTTGTAGTGGTGCGAATTTAAAATATTATTTATATTATTTTCATCATTTCTGCCGAAAGATGTCCAATGCCGGACATAGGCCTCCGCCAAGCACCGCCACTTCGACCGGTTCTATTTTCTGGATTCCTGTGGCCTTCACAAGTACTTCCGGTACGCGATTGCCACTCCAGAACCTTTCGGCCCCATCGGCCGTCTATTCTGCGAGTAAATGTCACTTAAGTTTGGACTGTTACTGTCACTTAAGTTTGGAAATTCTTCGGGCTACGTTGAATACCTTGGTTCTCCTGCGGATCTCTTGATTTCTGATTAAAATAATGTATTTCAACCATTTTATGAAAACCAACTTCCTGACACAGGTACCTGCTACCCTAAAATAAAGCTGCACATATATTTTCATACATTTTCAGTGATGAAAACAACGACATCTTTTGACGTAGCGTCAAAATGGACATAATGTTTAGGAATCTGGATCTAGTTAATTACCCGTGCAATTTTCAAAATTGTCCTTAACAACCTAAAATGTAGTACGAAGTCAAATTCTGATGGGACTTTTCGGAGAAGTTCCCTTCTCTCCTATAGGGAGCAAAAAGTTTTAATTACTGATGCCATATTTCACTGAATTATCAAAACTGTTCAGGCGAATCCGAGGGTAGAGGTAGTTCATCATCATTAGGTATAATTTTAAGGACTGACTGACTTAAGGCGAAATTCATATTTCACAAATGTCTACCCAGGCAGACATGTGAAATATGTATGTGGGCTAACTAGAACAATAAATTGTTAAAAGGAGCACGTAGTATTTTTATTTATCAGCCTTAGGATAAAATAGTAACTTACATTCTCACATGAATAGTGTTTTGTGAGTTTGAGGGTCAGGCTTCTTCAATGAACTGTCCATTTATTCTTTTAGGTTTTAGGCGTTTATTTATGACATTTACATGAGTTGCAGAGTAGAAAACAATTAAAGTTAATAAAATTGTGATGGTGAACCCACTACCATCTTTTTCTTGATCTCTGTCTCGAACGAACTCTTGATCCGTGGAACGAAGAAATTGAACGTTTTTCAAAGTCCTTCGGCGACGACCAATCAGCTCTCTCCGTGCGTCGCTCTCTCGTTCCATCCTCTTCCGCCGAGCCTCCGTTTACTCGACGCTAGAGGGTGCCATGCAATGAATGTTGACTTTACATCAATAGAGGGCGTTAACAAATAGAGAGGCTTGTGATTAAGTAATAACAGCCGCACTTGTCGATCGATCAGGTTAAGCTATGCTTACCGCGGTTGGTCTGTGGATGGGTGACTATCTTTAGAAGCTTGAAAGTCTGACAACCAGTCATAAGAAGGGGTATCGTATTACTCTGTAACTGGGTTGTGGAAGTCAGATAGTTTCTTTTTATGGTTTTTTTTTTTTAATAGCATGTCTCAGTTCAACCTGTGGGGTGGTCGTCTGCCTAACCGGGCTTGCCTGTGGATGCCTCAATAAATTAAGGCTACGGCACCCTCTGGGGGTACGGACCTCGGCTTAGGGCGTCGCTGGGAGAGGGCAGTAAGGGACAGGCTGGATTGGAATTATTTTGGGACGAATTTAAAACTACAGGCTCAGCGGCGCGGGCTGGCTGGCTGGGCTGGGTCGAGGCGGACATAGGGCCTCGACAGCGAGAACGGAAGGGGGCTGTCGGGACTTCGGAGGTCAGATAGGTAGTCGCTCCATGTAAAATACCTCAGCGGCATCTGATTAGACTGGAAACTGACCCCAACATAGTTGGGGAATGGCGAGGCAGATGATGATTTGCACATGCATAAACTCACGCCTTTTTCCAATGAGGGTGGACAGAACTACAGAACGTCACACGCTACAATTCATACTTACGTCATAGGTAGGTACTCGTTTTGTTTAGACCTCGTTCATAATTCAGGAAGCCATTTCAAATTTTCTCAAAAGGCATATCCTAGAATTTCTGTGTAACCCAATCCTACCCCAAAGTATATTTTCCTACTTTATTATGGAACCCAACAGCATTCAGCAGTCTGTAGTGTTCAAAATGTAAATTAGGTGTAGAGGTTCAGTGCCGGGCCGTGACCCCGCCATATAAAATGCTCTTTTATATTGTTATGCCTTCAGGTGACACGGTGCTCTTCGGGCTCTGAGACACTCTGACGTGAACGTACGGTCTCTTACTAAACATCGCAGCTACTTAGAAACGATGAAATAAATAAGGAATTTTGAAACTAGTACCTTAAAGAAGATGAAACCAATTCTGAATTTGTATTTTGATTAAAGATAAAGCTAACCTAAAAGCTGAGTCGCTCATAACATAATCAGCCTGTAATGTTTCCATAGCTGGGACACAGGCCTCCTCTCTGTGAGAATGAGTGAGCCGCAAACCGCCACGCGGGCCTAGTGCGGGTTGGTAGATGTCACAAGTCTTCGAATTTTTGGTTCTAGAACATGTCGGTTTCCTCACTCATAGTAAATGATATTATTGTAATGACGTGCTCCACCATTAACCATTTATTTAATATATTGTTCAGTTACCCATTTTTTTGGTATGCGGATATATCCGCTGAAATTATTGCAATATCTCACAGCTATTCAATGCAGAAAACCAAATAATAATATTAAGTATAACATATTTTCAGTTTAACCTACAAAATCTGCAGGTTAAACTGAAAACGTCATATACAAGTTGCCTTGCACGACAAATAACCTAGAACCTTAAAACTACATCTTCCCGACTTTTACAACTAATATTTCAAAGCAACACTATTTTCAGTAACATTTATTTAGCTGGTTTTAATCGCAACGTTCTGCCGAATGCGAGATTTGTTTCAAAACTAAACTGAAATCATATTAGAGTTGAGCGGAGTTTGCTTTGGCATATTTCCAAGCATGTTAGTCACGGCCAACCGAACTAAGGCTTCGTCCATAATGGAAGTTTTGCGACCGACGCTGGTGACGTAATTTGATTAAAAGAAAGAAGTGAGTTTGTAAAAAAAGACGTTTTTTTAAAAGATATTAGGTAGTATTTATCTGAATGATGACTGTCGTTCGTAGATTAGTCGGACGCCTAAAAGTCTAACAACCGGTCTTACTGGGGGGGTATCGTGTTACCCAGTAACTGGGTTGTGGAGATAAATCAGGTAGGAGACTGTTTTCAAGGTTACCAAAAATGATTCATGCTGTAAGGCCCACTTTGACCACAAATGGCTACATACGTTTAGCGCTAAACTGACTTTAAACTTTCTTCTATTTCTGTCAATTGTTTGGTTCAAACTTCCCGTGACCAAGGGCTGGCTGGCTCCGCTCGCCATCCGGCAAGGACCAGGCTCAGGTCGACAGCGCGTTGTGTTCCACGCGCGCCTCAAAGAGATGTCAGAACTAAGTGACGGGGTCCGCTAGAGCCGATGCCTGCCAGGGTCGTGGGTTGTTCGAAAGAGATACCGTGGCCCATGGCACAGGCAACTGAAGGAACACGGGTGGGTTTTAGTCACAAAAAGTCTGACACCCCGCTCCGCCCAAGGCGGGAAAAGTTATTAAAAAAAAAAGGGCTGGCTGGCTGGCTGTGTTGACAGCGATGTGGAGAAACGACTCCATATTCACCGTTTTTTAATAGTTTTAGTTAGTTTAATAATTCTAGGATATTTTATTTTAATTTTAATAGTTTGTTAGTTTATTTATTATGAAGTTTATCCATTGTTTGGAGTTTGGTCAGATTGTGATTGATGGTGCCTCTTTTGAACCAGCGTAGCTATTCACAACCACTCTATACGCTTCCGTACCGAATCGAACATGAATCAATGTCATCGTAGGAGTCCTCTAAACGCTGAACCCGAAAATGTTGTCAGTTTAAATCAAATAGAGACCGCTATTCTTCCGACAGCTGTTTGTTGTTTGGGGCAAGGCAAATTAGGTTATCGAAATATGTCATTTTCGACACGATAGCCTGTTAGATGATTGTGAATAGCTATATATGCAGATTAAGAATGCTCTGCGATTTTGTTTCAACTGCAGTTGTCCCATTTTCGTAATGATCGTTTTGGCATTTAATGCAAATTCAACTAAAGTTGTTTAAAGGCATTTGTTGCATAATTTCGTTTCTTGCTTTGCCTTATACCGATCGTCACCTAATACCATTAGTTTATAGTGAATAATCACAATGTGCTATTTAATCAGCTCGTTAATTTCCCTAGCTCAAAATAGACTTATGTAGGCTACAATAATGGATATTAAAGGGGTATTGCAATCACCTTGTTTGGCAGGCGGATTACTTACAGTACCGACTTGCTTATGACGGTAGGTAGTATTACAAAACAAGGTGACAGTAATATGATATAAACATCACGCCTTGTTTCCCCCAAAGGTTGAGCAGAGGTATATATAGTACACCCACATTTCGCCAGTTATATTTAAGAGCGTTTACGCCGTACGGCATTTCATACAAACTTTCAAGCCCTTGTTTTTCGAAATGAATGAACTGATTTTAATGAAACTTCGTATGCATAAGTAGGATTCAAAGGTCTTCAAAAAATAGTGTTACAGCCAAATTAGACCGATTTTAAAGTTTCCTTAGAAACAGAGATTTCCAGTAATCTTTTTTAAATAAGAGATTTCGAAAATGTTCTTTAGAAAGTTTTTAGATATTTGTATCCTGCTTATGCTTATGAAGTTTCATTGAAATCGGTCAATTCATTTCGAAAAACAAGAGCTTGAAGTTTTGTATGAAATGCGAGCCTATTACTATCAACCGGAAACAGATCCAGACTCTGGGCTGTTATTGAGAATTTAAAATTAGAAAAACCCAATAACACTTAGCCCGACCTGGGAATTGAGCCCAAGACCTCATGATAGGTTGAAAAGTTGAGGCTCGTGCAGGTAAAAGTGTTGATCCTTTTAATATAATCTCCCGGTTGATGCTTTTAAACCCACGTGAATAGTTCAATTCAATATGATATTATTGTAGTGTAAAATAAGCGCAAAGTTTACAATATCCAAGTTTATAATAAGCCTCAATATTTCAATACGTTTTGTAAATAGTTTTAACAGTCCGTGACTAGTTGATTTTATACTAGCCGGCTATCCGGTATTTAAAATACCTATGAAATAAATATGAAAAGTGGCAATATAAAATACGCCATAAAATCGATATGTTCGAATATCGATATAAAACGACGCATTGAAAGCAGAAACAATGCCGAATATAAAATATAACATTCTAATGTTATGGCACTTAGGTACCTACAGCTTCTCCTTTCTATGGTAATAAGGAGATCGTAAATTTTTTACGAGCGCCTTCAAGAAACTTTCATAGTGAAATTATGCCGTGGTTTAAAAATATGGCATCCGTTTTAGTGTCGACAGAAATTAAAAGGACGAAGATTGATGTGAATGAACTTTTCATGGAACGAACGAACGTCATACAAAGTGTAGGTAACTTGGGGTCAGAAAGAACAATGAATGTTTAAAGTGAGGATTATTACTAGAAACCTTGTATTTATCATAAAAAGAGTTAGAATATTTTACATTGGGATATACTTACATGCTATATAGAGAATTTGTAACAACTCCAGGTGATTATGTTGAACTATAGTAGTGCAAATTAATTACTGTTATTTAATTATTAACAACTATATCTACTCCAATTGTAAATGACGAAAAAAAAAATACTAGCTGCGCCCCGCGGGTTTACCCGCATAAGGATTGATCCCGTGGGAATATCAAGATAAAACTATCCTAAGTCCTAATCCAGGTCGTGGTCTATCCATGTGCCAAATTTCATCCAAATCTGTTCAGCCGTTTTAGCGTGAAAGCGTAACAAACAAACATAGAAAATATTAGTTTAGATTAATCATTTCTACTTTTCTGGCAAGATCCTGAAATGGTTTGGTCGTGACTTATTCTAAAAAACTAATGATATTAAAAACTTAAAAAACAAAAAGGGCGAAAACTACCAAAAAATATTCCCTAACATGACCGCACAACAAACTTCAACCCAAATTAAAGCGGGCCTCACACGGCATTTACAGGTCACGAGCAAAGCAAAAGGGTGCAACTAGCTCAAGGGCACCGCTATGGAGATAAGAGCCTCGGTTTGGAAGCTCCTGCTCTCGCACAAAACGTGTCGGTACCCCCTTGTGCCTGTAACCAAAACACTTTGTTTACTGTGAAGTACTCGTAGGTAGGCTCGTGTATTGAAGGAAAATAAACGTGTAACGTTAGAAAACATGGGAAGTTTTCTTTATGGTGTAAATAGGTTATGTGGTTAGTTGGTCAGAAAGGTTTTTATTTAGTAATTAATGCAACATTGTCCGTAATTGTTTTTATTGGCAACATTCTATAGGTATGCATGATGTAATATTATGTCAATGTCAAATGACGTGTGAGTCAAATCTATTCTCTCTGTTTTTTTTTTATAAAGTAGCACGATTGGTGGTACCTTATTTACATTACAATCTAACCTATTACCTAAAAAGTAATTTAAATATAACTTAAACTGCTAAGTAACTTTAAAATTATTCTTATTGTAAAATTAGTGTTTCTAATTCACTATAAGTTAAGGGGAAGACACTTAATTTACGTGTTCTTTATAAGATTCAGCACTTGCACTACAGTTGTTCACTTACACTGCACTAAACTAATTTAACCTTTTTAGTCTTCGCACAAATTTAGTGTTGTCTTTCTGTTTTTGCAAATAAATTAAATATTTGTTACTAGCTGTGCCCGCGACTTAGTTCGCGTGGCCGTCGGAAAACAATAATGTGTCTTTTTACTAAATCTCATTTTTTTTAATAAAATAATCGCCTTAGTTATTCCTTATAACATCAGCTATTGGCCAGTGAAATTCCCGGCAAAATCGGTCCAGCCGTTTCGGAGTTTAGCCGGAACAAACAGACAGACACACAGACAAACATGTTAAACATTGGTTTTTTGTACCGTACCTATACACTTTCTTAAGCATTTAGGGAAAGCTATTATTTACAAACAATTCCAATTTGTGTATAGTTTGTATAGATTTGGGACCTGAATCCATTGACCTTTTCAGTACGAAAATAATTTCTCACAAGAAGTTTATAGAATGCGGAAGAAAAAAAAAATCCGATAGAATTACATTATTTCTACTACGTTAAACATTATTTTAGCCGCAAAAGATTTTAAAAAGTCTGATGTATTTTTTTACACCAGCTCTCTCTATTTCAAACCATCTCACCGCACAGGTAAAATAGACAAAGTACATAGTTTCAATTTAAATGTCACGATATTTTAAACCATAACCAACGACGGCAACGCTTGTAAATAGAGGCGTAACTTAACTCTAAGAGCAATAAATAGAGAGGAGGTGGTGAGCGCTCTGTTCCCTTCACGGGGGGAGCATACTCCCCCGCCTATGGCTCCGCCAATTGCGGTGCCCGAAGCGGACCACGCGGACGACGACGACGACATCCCTGAAGTGACCGGGGTAGATCTGAGAGTGGCGGTATGTAGGCTGAAGGCCAAAAATACCGCCCCAGGGCCCGACGGCTTGCCGGGTAAAGCCTGGGCCCTGGCCTCGACGGCTCTCGGACCCCGACTGGAGGCGCTCTTAAGCGCATGTATGGAGAGGGGCCAGTTTCCACTCCGTTGGAAGACGGGGAAGCTGGTCCTCATTCGGAAGCCAGGGCGCCCTGCGGACTCTCCGTCCGCATTCCGGCCCATCGTGCTGCTCGACGAGGTCGGCAAGCTCTTTGAAAGAGTGAATGCGGGCCGCCTCGTCGGGCACCTGGTGAGGACGGGGCCGGATCTTGCGGATAGCCAGTTTGGCTTCCGCAAGGGGCGCTCGACGGTGGACGCCATCATGCGCGTGAGAGCCCTCACGACGGGGGACGCGGTGTCCCGGGGTGGGGTGGTCGTGACGGTGTCACTCGACATCGCCAACGCGTTTAACACCCTGCCCTGGAGCTGCATTGGGGAGGCACTCCGGTATCACCGGGTGCCGACCTACCTCCGTCGAATAGTCGGGGCGTATTTGACGGACAGAGCCGTCATCTACCCCGGTCGCGATGGGGAATGGAACCGGCGAGAGATGTCGTGCGGTGTCCCACAGGGATCGGTCTTGGGGCCGCTCCTGTGGGACATCGGTTACGACTGGGTGCTGCGGGCAGACCTCCCTGATGGAGTCAGCGTAGTTTGCTACGCTGACGACACGCTGGTCCTGGCGCAGGGGAGGTCGCATCAGGCGGCGGCCGACGCAATGACACGCGGGGTTGTGATAGTCGTGGAGAGGATCCGGCAGTTGGGTCTCGAGGTGGCTCTGCACAAATCCGAGGCCATGTCTTTTCATGGGCTTCGGAACGGGCCACCATCGGGATCCCAACTGACGGTAGGAGGGGTTCACATCGGCGTCGAGACGACGATGAAATACCTGGGTCTCGTCCTCGACAGCCGGTGGATCTTCGTCGAGCATTTCCGACGTTTGGCCCCCAAACTGGAACGGGCTGGGGCCGCTTTCAAGCGGCTCCTGCCAAACCTGAGGGGGCCAAACGCCTCCTGCCGGAGGCTTTACGCGGGGGTCGTGCGGTCCATGGCCGTATATGGCGCCCCGGTGTGGGCGCGTTCACTGCGGCTTCGAGCCGCCCACTACCTGAACGCGCCCCAAAAGGTGGTCGCCATACGGCTGATACGGGGGTACCGCACGATCTCGCGCGAGGCGGCAAGCCTCCTTGCCGGACTGCCGCCATGGGATCTGGAGGCGATAGTCCTCGCGCGCCTGTATGAGTGGCGCGCGGAGGCACTACGCCGGGGGGAAAACCCGCTTCCGCGGCAAATTGCTGCGGAGCGGACGGACCTCCGGCGCGATCTCATGGCGGCATGGAAAGCGCGACTGTCGCAACCCAGCGCAGGGCACGCCGCGATAGCGGCGGTAAGGCCCCTCTTTGAGGAGTGGCTAGAGAGGCGTCACGGCGCCCTCACCTACCGCCTGACGCAGGTCCTCACCGGACACGGATGTTTCGGGAGGTTCCTGCACATCATCAGGCGGGAGGATACGCCCGGGTGTCACCACTGCGAGGATCGCCCTGAGGACACGGTGGAGCATACGGTGGAGGTCTGCCCGGCTTGGGCAGAGCACCGCCGTGTCCTCGTAGAGGCGATCGGCAGCGGCGGCGACCTCTCGCGCCCGGCCCTGGTCCAAGCCATGGTCCGGGGTGAGAGGGAGTGGGAGGCAGTCACCTCCTTCTGCGAAGCAGTCATGCTAGCGAAGGAGGTGGCGGGATGGGCGAGGGAGAGAGCTGAGAGAGCCGCCCGTCCCAGCCGCCGCGGTAGACGCTCCGGGCGTCGGGAGCCGCGTGACGACTCCCGGCCACCGTAGGCGCGGGCCTGCGGACGGCGAGTAATGGGTAGCTCGCCGTCCGATCAGGACCAGGCCCGTGCCGGACGGCGCGTATGTGTTCCACGCGCGCCTCATAGAGATGTCAGCATCGAAGGAGGGGCCCGTCAGGGCCGAAGCCTGCCGGGGCAGCGGGATTGTCCGAAAGGGTTACCGCTGCCCCGGAACATAAAGGGCTAAGGAAGGAACACGGATGGGTTTTAGTCAGTAAGAGTCTGACACTCCCTTCCGCTCCACCCAGAGCGGGAGGGGTCATTGGATGATTACCCATCCTTAAAAAAAAAAAAAAAGAGCAATAACTTGTTTATTAGCGCTAACTTAAATACTAAAGGACATTTATAAAATAGTAAAAAACATTACGCTGTCCTTCCAATGACAATTTTATTTTTAATTTGGACAGTAGGTATTCCGATTGCAAATGTATGCAAATTATTTGCGTGGGACTCGGTCGACAGCAATCAAATTACGCGACAGCAAAAAGAACAGCAAATGACGTGCTATAAACGTATTATGATTGTCTATTTTTTAAGTATTTTATAGAAAATGTGAAAACCGCTAAACATAAGTGAGACTAGGCCGGACATGTCTGCCGCATGTCAGATGACAATTGGGCTAAGAGAACCACCGATTGGGTCCCACTAAACGCTCGACGCCATCGCGGCAGGCCGAGACGAAGATGGCGGGACGAGCTTGACTCTTACCGTAGGGACTGGCCGGCACTCCCAAAATACAGAATTGTGTAGAAAAGGGAGAGGGGGGCTTTTGCCCTGCAGTGGGACAATACAGGCTAGTTAGATTAGATTATAGAAAATGTATGTCTTTTATTATACCTTACCCTTTGTGATCGTACATTATGTCCTATCTGTTTGTTGCTATGGAATTTAGTTGCGAACCGTGTTGTGTAGGTACTGTGTGTTGAAAAACTATGTAGGTATGTGTATAATAATATATAGGCTATAGGAGTCCCATATAGGCTATTTTCATAGAACTTGGTTGCCATCACTGATTCTGAATAGGTACATAGTGTGTATTCTGTTTATTTACTTCATTTATGTTAACCTTACGATTCAAATACTAGGTAGAAACAGATATTCAGCATAAACTTCACTCTACTGAAAAATTTCTGCACACCTAAATAGAATACAATAACAAATCGCAAAATAATTTTTGTCACAAAACTGAAAGCTGCTCCACAGCTTAACAATTGTTGTTCGTGCAATAATTTAAATTGGATTATTTTACTTTCACAGCACATTTCGTGAACAACCTAATTCCGGTTATCCCCGACGACACTCAAAACAAACGAAAGTCTGATAAATGTTGCTATTAATCTTCCTGCAGCTTCAACGTTCACCCTTGCGAGAAAGGGACGGAAACAATTATAATAAAAATCTAGAGAAGTTCGCTTGGGCAGACAGTTTATGCCACTTCACGTCACTGTTTAATGCAGGAGAAGCAGGAATTTATTTATTTATAAATCCTTTTTTCGGCGTTTGCTGGACCGAGGCCTGCTTTTCTCATGGAAAACCGACAATAAAATGAGGAAAAAACGGGTTGATTTTGCTGTAAAGAATGAAAATTGGATATGTTTTGTGTGGTTGTTGTTATGAAATAGTGTAGAAGTTTATTCTTTTAGGCCTGATTTATCCAACGCCAGATAATTTTATCCGAGTAATAATTTGGAATTTTTGACAGTTCTTCCTTACAGAATCTGTCAGGCGTTAATTTTATTCCACGAATAAGAATTATCTGTCGACTGAAAAATCAGCCCTTAGTAGAGCGGGGTCAGGAAAAGCAGCCAAGCTTTCAAAGTTAGGTGTTTCTTCGACGAAATTGTAAAGGACAAGTATTCGTCAATGCTCATTAGAAAGCTTCGGAAAGCAAAAAGAAAGGTCTCGACAAATCCTTTTCTTCCGAGTCACCATGGTCAGCACTAACCAACACCCACGTGAATATAGGGTGTTTTATTTTTAGCTTCGTAACACAGCGTGTGGTAACTCCTTCATACACTTACTATTTTTACTTAAAGTTTCTTACGCGTAATTGGGGGTATTAAGTAATGCGACACCACCAATTATGTCGCAGCAATAAAAACTGAGCTGCAACCAACGAAAAAGGTTTCAGTTTAAATATAGGAGAATAGGGTCAACGAAGAGTAGTGGACGTCTGTACAATGGTAACAATACGGAGGAATATAACTAGGACAAATTGCATGGGAACATTTTGAATGGCAACAAGTGGACTGAAACTCCCTGAAATATGATTATCATATTCCGGAGCCGTATCCCCCCCCCCCCCCCCTCACCTGTTTCATAATGTTTTTGTTTTTTGTTCTCTACGTAACGAGCATCCTGTTTCGTGGTTAATTTGAATGCGTGTTTTGTTGCTAGGCATTTGCCGTTGTATTTTTGTCACTTTTATTTTTTATGTCGCTTCGTAATTTCAGCGGAGGGATTTGTTATTTTTAAAGGTTCCGCCGCCGAGTGGTTGGAACGGATTTTTTTTTCAAGAGTTATAGAATGTGCGGTAGCCTAACATAACAACTTGGTGCGAACCGCTTCGCTCGCGGAATGGAATCCTACTGAATAATGGACGAGCACTGCTAAGCACTACCTGACCCATATTAGACTAACATGCCGCTTTAAACGGTATAAACACTTGTTCAAATGAGGAAAAAATGACTTTGGATGAAATCAGATCTGGCATTATTATTAAAGATTCTATTGAACAAAAAACATTAAACAAAAGCCGATCGAGGCGAATAGTCTATTAGTTCAACCAGTGAATAATAGAGGTAGGTTATGTAATTTTTATTATTATTTTAACATTTTTGCGTCACTGTGTAATATTTTTATGCCACTTATTGTGGCAGTACAGAGATATACCCTTAGGCCCTTTATACACGGCACGGTTTCTTTATGGTGGCGTATAAACCGCGCCGTAGAAAAAAAACCACGCCGAATGAGAACATGTCTGTCAACATGCTTCTATAGTGATCCATACAAAACTGACGATCGTGCCTACTACACACTGCGAATAAACCGCAGTTTTTCACGGCAATAAAAACGTGTGTATACAAAGGGCCTTATAGGTAGTTTGTAACACTTATGTAGGTACACAATAAAAACAAAATTTTATGTTAGCATGTAAATAACGATGTAAAAACACCAAGAAGCGAACATAACATACCAGTCTTAATAACCTCCAATCCACTCAATCGATAACAACTTGGCCCTTTCAGGGAGAGCACCAAAAGCTTGCAAATTAAATTACGGAAATAAGAATACAGTAAAGTAAACAAACTTCGCGAGCTAAGCCACCTTTGAACAAAACGAGAGGGGGATGGGGGATGGTAGCTTCAAACGCTTTATCGTGAAAACACCTAAATTAGAATTAGATCTTACCAACGAGCTCACTAATTAATTTTGTGATAATAGGTTTACCGTTTTTTCTCGTGCAAATTAGTTTTTTTCTCTCTCTTATTCGGGCTAAGGTTCAATGTTTGGTAAATTATTTTTCTAGTTTATTATGCAAACAGGAGGTCAGCTGACTCGTATTTTTGGTAAACAACGATTTCATTTTTAACCGACATAAAAAGAGGATTTTTTATTCGACTACATTCTTGTTTTGTAGTGGGAAATATATTCAATTAATATCAATAATGGTGCATGTGCAAATCCTCGTTTCTCAGGAACTCCATGAATTCATTATTATGAGCTGGCAGTACAGCAGAATCCGATAACTTCGCATTGTGTCGAGTTGCTCTCTAGCGGAATGCTAGAGTTGCTCGGTATTTGCTCCGCGATCATATTTGAAGTTGATTTAGTGCGCTTTCTTAGTCGTAAACTATCCAAATGTATAGCTTTAGTTCAAGCCATACACCGACAAAATGTTAGGACGAAGAAGATGAAATTAACATACATCTTAATTAGAGTTTCAAATAAATATTTGCTCATCTAGCCTGCCGTAGCATCATAAATCAAATAAAGCATAAGTTACTCAGGAACTTTGTAATTTTAAAATTATTCTGAACCATGAAGATCTCCCATTTTGAATATATTTTAATCACGTAAGCCGGGAAGCCTCTCTTGCAGCCGATCTAAGTGATTCGCGCCACTTGCGTCATCAGAATTCGTCCCTCAAACACAATCTCCCTCTGATAAGGTCAGAATATCAGTCGTTCGCTCTAAATGCAAATATTACCGCACCCGGGAGAGGTGTTATAGCCTCGGTTTTGAGGTAAAAAAGGACGAAAACAGCGCTAAATGGCAAGAAAGCGCTTTTTATGCTGACGGAATTGGGTAGTTAAAGATAAAGAATGGATAGACCGGCTCCTTAGATAGTTGTTTTAGTACACTATAGGTAGATAGCCACGTTACTTACTGTTTTATTTATGTAGGTAATGGGACGAATAAGTTTTTTTAAATTCTGCCTTTGGTGAGGACTGGGGTGCATTATTTTTGATGGGCTAAGGTTCTTGGGGATCATTACGTTGGAAAATGTTGGACTTAAAAGAGTAGATGAATGGAATTTCTGTCTTGAGGTTTTCATAAACTCGATTTATTTTTGGTGAAACTTAATTCTTATATGCTGATATTTGTATACTGTTAACGCAACGTCAACGCAACCAGCGCTGGAGCTCTGTCTCGCATAAGGTCGTAGCATTATGCTAAGCGATGGCCGTTTTGCGTTGATGTGACGCATATTATCCCCCAACTTGTTGTTTTTTGTGTTTGTTTTTTCTCTGCGTCATGTTTACCGCAAATAAACGTATTGTCTTTCTTTGTTTCTTATTTGTTTTCAAACTGAAAACCAAATCAATCACTATAACATGAGTCTTCATTAATTCTGGTTTTTTGCAGATGGTTAAAACATTTAAAAATTCAAACTTACATTTTACCTTTTTACAGCTATACCTATACTGCTACATTAATTTATGATTAAAAGTCGAAGGAGGTCGATCGTTTCCGTACTGGTAGGAAACGAACCCTCCAGGGAAATGAAACTACGAAGCGCTGTTCATTCTCTTCACTCTTAGTTACAGCGAATTGATTTACGTACCTACATTTTTCAAAGGAAATCTAGGTACCTACTAGGTGCTTAGAGGATAGAATTCCTTGTTCAAGAATTGTGTTGTTGCTGGGAAAATTGTCAACACGTGTTACTGTTTGTGACTGGTTCTGTTGATTCTGATTACTGAGAACCGACTTTAGTATTCCTGGGTTGTCACTGCCGTTTGTTGATTTCAGGGTTTCAGTTTGACTGTGTTACGGGAGTCTGAAAGACAAATAATTCCCAATGAATACGTACCCATCATCATAATATCTGGTGGTATCTAGTGGTGCTGGTTCTGTGGTGGTGGTTCATACAAAGAAGGCATGAGCATTAATCGCCACACTTCTTGAATAGGCAGGTACTAAGTTTAACAACCTTTTTTTGAACTTGGTTGGTATAAAAACTGCCCAATTTTGTCAAAAAGCAAGGTAGGTTATTACTTTTCATGAATTTCATTATCCAACTATCCACATCAAGATATCTCAACACAAAAACCCGCGGCGACAAACCATTTTCTGCATCTCAGAGACACTCGATAAAGGCAGTAGTAGCTAAATTAAATCATCAACGGTCGTGTGCACTTGCAAACAATATACTGCACACGACCACAATAAGATCTTGTTTGCAGTTTCTGAGTAAGTTTAGTAAGTTAGTCGCCACATCTATCGTTCCTAGTTATGTGCAAGTACGTCACTATATGGCTAACTTTAATGTCTTCGTATATAGTCGTATGTTCTATCTATTAGTTAGGTGTTTCTTAATGAAACTCCATTAGAAGGCAAAGAACAACGGGATGTGAGTATAAACGAAGAAGAAAATACAGGCGAAGTTTGTGTGGACAATGATGTCAGTTTTGGTACTGAAACATAGGTGAAGAATGAATAAAGAACAATGGAAATTTTTGCACTGGTAAATAAATAGATATCTTAATGTTAAATAGTAAAAAGTTTAGGGCTCCATTTAGACTAGCCTAAGAGAGGGAAATAGATTATAACAGGCAAATACTAAATGAAAAACAAAACAGCATAACGCTAATTTACTGAATTACCAATTACAGTCAAAGCATCGTTTAAAACGTTCGTTAAACAGCTTTATAAATCAGATCTGTCTGCAAACACAGCGATGATAAATTCAACTAATTCTCTTCAGTAGATACTAATACTAAATTGAATACGCCTTTAATAGCTTTGTAGATAAAAGCTTATAATTCCTAGCAGACAGCCGAGATATTATGGTTAAGGAAATAAATTATTGTTATGTTCTGTAATATTGCTGGTACTGTTACACACGTAATCGCTTAAATTAACCTGGAAGTATAACTAGGAGTAATTGCCAATCATTATAGAGCCTACATACGTCAGAATTCCCCACACGATTTGCAAAGTCGATAAGTTAGGATCTTGGGAAATCAACAAATTAATTGTTAAGGAATTCACTTTCCAAGAAAGGACTTTCCAAGAACAACAGCAACAAAGTTGATAAACAATATGTTTGACAATTAATTTCCCTGAGATAACATTAGTGACACAGTTATTTTAGTTAAAAACCTAGCGCAAACCTAGCCAGGGCTTCACCTTGTTTGTTTTATATGCCAATAAAATAATTTAAACTTAATTATTTATTTATTATGTTATTAAATGGGAGTATGATTTGGTTTTTCAAATCATTGGACGTGAATCCACACTATTAATTCACCAAATTCATCGCCAGTCTATTCTTTATTAGTAAGGATGCTACGTATCATTAAAGATTTTCGTAGTAACCATTGCTTAGATTTGAAAGTAGCAGTACGCTATTTTCCAAGCCATTGTCTATAAGTACCAATAGTATGAATTCTGTTTCCTCAATTGATTTTCATGATAATAGGTTGGATCAAATATGATTTAATGTAGTACTAGATGCTATCTGTATTGCGTAGGCTATATTTTTATTATTAATTTCATAGTAAGAAACTCGCACAGACCAGGGAAACATGGCGCAAAACGGAGGAGGCTTATCAGCAGTGGGTGAACGTAAAAACGTAAAAATTAACGGCCATTGTTTTCAGTTCCGCATAATACTCAATATTGAGTTTCTATCGAAGCGGATTTTCACAAA
The DNA here is from genome assembly GCA_963669345.1 of Gortyna flavago. Classification (NCBI taxonomy): domain Eukaryota; kingdom Metazoa; phylum Arthropoda; class Insecta; order Lepidoptera; family Noctuidae; genus Gortyna; species Gortyna flavago. The sequence continues at coordinate 10,606,198 of OY770138.1, forward strand.
ATTCATATGTAAATATTCTCGGAAAACTATAACAAAACAGCAACGAAAATACACATATCATTTTTATCCTAGAAATATCAAAAGATATTGAAACATAAGACAATTGATTCCAATCCCCAACGCTTCCCTGATAGAATATTCAGGTTTTACGTGAATATATTTATCAGAAATTTGAGCGTACGGACGATATCTGTTGAAAATAGAAGGCAACGACTTTCCCCTGGGAGCTCATTAGATTGTCGCGCGCTGGTTGCTAGGGAATCGACTGCTGGATAACCGATTCACCGCTTCGATTTCAAAACGAACCGTGTAAAAATACAGGGTATTGACAAATGATGTCGGAAATGATATTGATATTAATGTAAGTTTTTTTCTGTATAGTTTTTTTGGATTGGCAATTAGTGGTGGTGGTGTTAAATGGAATTTCTGATTACTTTTCAGAGATACAAAATAATATTTGCTGTAACTCTTGTTCTGCTACTTTTGAATAACTGTTTCCATAATTATTATTAAAGACATGTGTGACAGTACATGTGTACAGTTGGAACGTTACAAAAAATATTATCCGATTCTTCAGTTTTATTTGTTTACAATAATATGTCTATTTCATATCAATCATCGGTGTCAGATTGGCGCCTTCTTTGACGATCAAAGAAAATCTTTCACGTTGCCATCAATTCCCCGTAAGGTTATTACTTCTTTATTGACTGAATTGCCTGACATACGACGCACATTATTACAAAAGTATTGGAACAGTGGTTTCATCTTTATCACAGCTTTGTTTGTCCCAAATATGTTTTGTATAGTTACACTGCACTAAAATTGTTGTCAAATCAAAGTTTTTCCGAGCATCTGTAACACTTAAAACTTTGGAGAGCACATAATAGCAAGCAATAGATCGAAAAACACACCGAAGTATGTCTACTGTTCTCAACCATTGTGTTCATGACAGATAGAACTTGGAAACTACAGGGGACAAGTTAAATATTGAAGTTGACAAACTAGAGCCCAAGTCTGTTCGGCGCGGATCCAATTTGAGGTTAGCTTCGACTCACACTGTATATGTTTTAATAGAATTAACAGAATAACCAGCTTTATGAATAAGCGTGTCTAATGGTTTTTGATTTAGACAAAGATTTATTGTTACATGATGTGACTTGGGACATAATTTACAATATTACAAGGGCATCGGGTAATATGCGCATTGGAGTTATTAGTTCAGGCCTGTGACACATGTGCTGTTGAATTAGTGAGCATAGAGTTTCTAATACATGTTCGATGCGATGCTTTTGTTGAGGTTTAAATCACATTATTGCCAAAAGTTTCAGGACACTTTAATTTTCCATGTTTTTTTATATCTTTCAATGAAATCAAAAGTCATTTATTATATCATTATAGGCTGAGAATCAGCACTTTTTGAACGTAAAAAACATGAGACAGTCCCCCAAAATGCTCGCCCTTCGTCACTTCCTAGTGCTATGCTGGGAAGAAGAAGTTGCGCAACAAACTCCCCAGCAGTTTATTTGTAAAAAGGCTGTATTCGCGAAAAAATGCTCGCCCTTCGTCACTTCCTAGTGCTATGCTGGGAAGAAGAAGTTGCGCAACAAACTCCCCAGCAGTTTATTTGTAAAAAGGCTGTATTCGCGAAGCTATTATATTTTCCATGATGAAATACTTTATATCAAGTAACCAAACATTGCGTTTTTGTATAGCATAAATAAACAAAATATTGTATCTTGTTTTAAAAATATTTTATTCCAATTGCACCTATTAATGTTCATTCAATTTGACTTCATAAATTCCAAATATGAAATTGGGTTGGCCTTTCACTTTTTTTTTTCACAAAACGTATGCAGCAGAAAATTGTTTCAGTGATATTATCGCTCAAGCATTACTTGGGTCGTTAAAATGCCCGCCATACGCAACTGACATGAGTAACATAGAAATATAACTATTCGTTCGGCACATGTGACGGTAAATTACAATTTGTGACCGGGCGTTAACTTCACTGACAGATTTATTCTTCGTATACACGTCCTACTTTGTGTCACAGCTCATAAAGATGTCGTTATGTTGAATTAATATGGTCGCACATTGAATTAATTTATACTAATAATGTCTTTCGAAAATAAAAAGGGCCGTGACCAAAAATTGGTTTGTTTATTTCTCTGGTTGAAAGACGCGTGGGGCTAATTTAAAACTGGAATGTTAAACAGACACGTTTGACCTAAAATCTTTGATAAAATGGACTAATTAATCACTGGAGGAAAGTTATTTGGGTATGTGAGATTCACACGAATACTGGTTATCTAGATTTAAAAAACTTTCACGCCTTCAGCATTCAATAGCTTACCTAAGTTTTGATAGAGGTAGCGAATGTGAATTCGAATTTGTGAATGTGTAAACGAATTTACATTCGCTACCTCTATCAAAACTTAGCAAAACTCGCGAAGATAGGCAGAAGCAACGTTGTAAAAAGAAAGGTTTCGCAGTGGGAGTCTGTACTGATAAGCTATAGTCTGTTAAAATTATGATTTTTAAGTATCTACAAATACTGTGTTATTTGTGTGAGCAGTGGTGGCCCAGTAAAACGGTGACATCGTGAACCAAAAAATCGAATACATCATGACATCTACCAACCCGCACTGGGCCCGCGTGGTAGGTTAAAGGTAGCTCACTCGTTTTCGAAAAGAGGAGGCCTGTGTTCCAGCAATGGGAACACTAGGCTGATTATGCTTTGTTATTCTGGTATTTTGTTTAGTTATATTGTTTGGTTAAATAATAATAATTTAAGTAAATTTTGCAACACAAAAAGCAATTTCAATTCGAATGCACAGCAGTTCAAATTCATAAGTTTATATAATAATTATTTCTAAGAATCTTCTCTCATCTGGATTAAATTTGTCCGGAAAAATGTGAATAAGAAAATGGATCCCGGGTTCCTGAGGAAATTAACTTGAGTAAGGATTTAAATTTTTCATCAAACCAACCTAATTAACTTCATAATTAAACTTGGCAATCTTGTGGAGTTTAATTCATCTATTGAGAGTTCGCCCGTTCGCGCTTTGATCAAGTCTTTATTATTTCGAGTTAGTACTAAATCGAATTAGGTACTCCACTGTAATCTCGCAGTTTCTTCATTAACAATAAAATTTTATAAGTAATTTATTAATACGTAAAATTTATAATTAAGCAACGAAATGGTTTTCGTTCAATAAACGTTTCTGTAACAAAGCCTCGTTCAGATAAATAGGAAACGTGGAGGGCGAGCTCCCTTCAAAATAAGCATTGTTAAATCTTTGTGAAGTCCTTTTTTTTTTTTTTTTGTAAATGGCATCTCGCAGTTCATCCTTTATGAGGATGGCTACTGCTTAACCGGACTTTCCTGTGGATGCCTCGAATTAAGGCCTCCAGCCGGGGCATACAATAACTTAAAAACTAAGCGACAGCGCTAAGGGTAACCCCCTGCGGGGTTCGGACCTCGGCTCAGGGCGTCGCTGGAAGAGGACAGCAAGGGACAGGCTGGATCGGTATTATTATTGGTGTTTAGGGGCGAATTTAAAACTACAGGCTCAGCTGCGCGGGCTGGCTCGAGCAAGGGTCGGGGGGGGCACGGTGATGGTGCGGGGCGTCGCGACGGGCCTCGGCGGCGAGGACGGAAGGACGGATGTCTGAGCTTGTTTTTGTGTTGTCGACTGAGAGTACTCGTGGCCTTACTGCTCTCCTGGAGGAGGGTAGTGGCGTCGTCGGGGATGGTGAGGGTATGCCTTGGTCGGCGAATCCTACTTATGCGGGAGGGAGTGTATCGGGAGGCCGCCGCAATCAGGGGATTGGGGTGCTTTATGGCAGAGTCAAAGAAGCGCTTGGAAAGGCGTTTCATGAACTGCTGGATGGTGGGGAGTCTGAGATCTAGATGCAGATTCACATTTCGGACATAGAAGGGGGCTCCCGTGACCTTTCGGAGGAAACGGTTCTGGAGGGTTTGCATTTTATGCAGAAATCGCGGCTTGGCGTGTGCGAAGACTACGCAAGCATAGGTCATGATGGGACGGATGACCGCGGTGTAGAGGCGCAATTTGCACTTGAGTGACAATTTGCTGCGGGCAGTTATCATAGAGTGGAGCCTACCGAGAGCGAAAGAGGCGCGCGAACGCGCCGTCTTTATGTGCTCGTTGAAGGTGAGGTTGTGGTCTAGGATGACACCTAAGTATTTGGCTCGCTTTCCCCAGGGGATCGGCTTGCCATACATAGAGATCGGGCGCGGGAGGGGGGGGGGTAGTTTGCGCGGTTTCGAGAAGATGACCGCCTGACTCTTATCGGGGTTGACCTCGATTCTCCATTTCCGGAACCAATCGCTCAAGGCGCTTGCGGAGGTTTGGAGGTTTCGAGCTATGGATGACTGGTTGACACCCGAACAGTATATGGCAGTGTCGTCGGCGAAGAGCGCCAACTGTGCCTTTTTACTGTTCGGGATGTCACTAGTGAACAGGGTGAAAATGAGGGGAGACAGAACGGAACCCTGGGGGACTCCGGCGCGGATGGGGTGAGGGGGAGAGAGAGCGCCCTCGATACGGTAGCGGAAAGTGCGGTCCGACAGAAAATCTCGTAAGATGAGCACGAGACGGTCTGGCACACCTAGCAGGTACAGCTTATATAATAAGCCATTGTGCCAGACCTTGTCGAACGCCTTCGCTATATCGAAGAACAGGACGCCTGTCGAAGCACCTCGCTGAAAAGCAGCGCTAATGTGCTCGACTATGCGGTGGAGCTGGTGGATGCACGAATGCTTCGTGCGAAAACCGAACTGTTCGGGGGGGATGAGGCTCTTTGCTTCGGCATAGTCTTTGAGGCGCTTATAAATAAGCCTCTCGTAGACTTTACCGAAAACATTGAGCAGACTGATGGGGCGGTAGCTGGAGGGCTCAGACTTGGGCTTGCCTGGCTTTGGGATGCCTATGACTGTGGCTTCTTTCCACATTTGGGGGAAGATGTTGTTGCTCAGGGCGCCATTGAAGATGGCGGTCATGAGCAGTATGAGGGGGGCGGGGAGGAGTTTGTACACCCTATTGGTGATACCGTCCGAACCGGGGGCTTTGCGGGTTGCGAGCCCTTTTATGATGTCTTGCACTTCGTCGGGAGTGACGGGAGGCAGAGGATCATCAGGGTCTTCGACTGGCGGGAGGGAGGCTCTCCGTTCGACTTCAGCGTTCACCTCGTCGAGGTGCGCTCTGTCTACTGGTTGAGAGCTGGGAGTGCATTGAGCCTCTAGGCTGTCGGCTAGGCATTCGGCCTTTTCGAGATTTTCGAAAGCGACCGTTTTGTCGGGGCGTGTGAGGGGAGGAACTGTGGCCTCTTCAGAGGAGCGGAGCTTCCTCTGGAGCTGCCAGAAGGCGTGGTGGGTGGGCTCGAGTTCGCCGATCATCTTATCCCATCCCTCGGAGCGCCATTCCCCTATGCGTTTCTTTACAGCACGCTGTAAATGGCGCATGTGGGATTTGTTCGCGTCGCAGGGAAAAGAGTCATAGGCACGAATGGCAGCGTTCTTCTCGGTCACCAGTTCACGTACGTCATCGGGCAGTTTCCAGCGATGGTCTTCCATCACTGGAACTTCCCGTGAGCAATCCGTCAGTACGGATTGAACGTGCTCTGTGAACGAGTCGATCGCCCCAGTCGTGTCTGCGACTGAGATAATTTGCTCGGGGATGGAGTCTAAGTGGGGAGACGTGGTGGATTTCAGTCTTTCGCTTACTTTCCTCCAGTCGGTGACTATTTTGGTCTGGGGGGGCTGGTTGGGGTCGTGCGGGAGGCCCGAATAGGGGGCCAGGTGCAAGATGACCGGGCGATGGTCAGAGTCGAGCTCTTGTACCGTCTCGATAGACTGCAAACGGAGGTTTACATTCTTGAGAAGCGCTACATCGAGAACGTCAGGACGTTGGGCGGGGTCGCCCGGGAAATGAGTGGGATACATCGGAGCGATGATATCGAAATTGAGGGAGTCGCCTAGTTTGAACACGATCCTACCTCTGGTAGAGGTCGTGCTGCTATTCCAAGCGGGATGTTTGGCATTGAGATCCCCCGCCATGATGACGGAGTCACTCATACCGAAGAGGGTAGTGAAATCGGTAGAGAGAGAGATGGGATCCTCCGCACCATTGGTGGGCGGGATGTAAGCGGAGATGATGGTGATTGAGGGGTGACCGGTCATGCCGAGCCGACAGATAGAGATCTCTAGCTGAGAGAGGAGGGCAGGCGGGTCTATCGGGATGCAATGGAGGGACTTCCTATAGTAGATGAGGGTACCGCCCTTGTGGCAGCGAGACCTGTCATTGCGAACTATCTTGTAGTTGGCAATGCTCGGGTTCCGCAGATGGGGCTTCAGGAAGGTTTCCTGGACTAAGAGGACATCGAGCTGGTGATCGCGGAGGAACGCGGCGATCTCTTCGCGTTGTTTTTTAATGCCGTTTGCATTGAAAAACCCTAGTCTAAGGGATCGGGGTTTGGTAACGCTCATTCTTTGTAAAGCCATTGGAGCTTTTAGAAGTTGAGGGTTTGCATGACTTGCGTAATCTGAGGATACGCATTGAAAATCTCGGCGATGCGCCGAGGATTGCCGTTACAGGCTTGGATTTCCGCTGCCATGGCATTTGCGGGGGCAATGAAAGCTGCGTAAGCACCGATTATTACCTCCATGCTGCTAGGCTGGGGGCGGGAGGCGGGGGTCGGGGGGGACCTACTGGGACCAGCGGGAGCCCTGGGCGCGGCGGCGGGAAGGGCTACCGGTGGGGCTACTGGGACCGAGGGGCCTACTGATGGCGCGGGGATGACAGTTGCCATCAGCGCTGGGATAGTCGGGGGTGGGGGGGGCACCGAAGCTGCGGGAGCTTTGAGGTGGTTGAGGTTCGCCCATGGGGAGGGCCTTTGGGGACTGAGCCTATCGGGCATCTGGGAGGAAGGGATCGGGATCCTCACAGAGGGGCTTTCCCTTTGCTGACGGTCGCTCGCGCGCTTCGTCAGTTTGGGAGAAGAAGACTTGGGAGCCTTGGGGCAGCCACGGTAGTTAGCCGGGTGCCCGGATTGGCCGCAAAGAACGCAGCTCGGTGGCTCTGTGCACTGAGAGCGGTCTTTGGGGCGGGGACAGTCTGACGTGCCGTGGGCACCTAGACACTTGACGCATCTAGGTGTCGCGTAGCAGTGGGATTGGGAATGGCCATACAGTTGACACCTGTGGCATTGTCCGATGAGGTTGGACTTCCTGGGTTTCTCGATAGAGATACCCGAGAGGGAGCAAACTGACTTCACCTTGAAGATGGGGTGATGTCCTTCAGTAGGGTCGCAGATGACCAGGACCATGTCGTAGACTAGGCCCTTCCATGCTTTGTGCAAGCGATGGACTGCTGAGACGGGGATGCCTTGTGAAGCAAGGTCTTCTTTGATCTCCTCGGTGGGGATTTCTTTGGGGACGCGCCTGATGATTACGCGGGTGGGGACTTCCTCCGGAAGGGAGTACGTATGGAAGGGGTAAGCCCTTGTCTGGAGGAGACGGGTAAGGTCCCTGTAGTCCGAGGACGAGGCGACCGTTACCTTAATACCCTGTTGGGTTGAGCGGGCGTTCGTGTAGTTGATCTTTTGATCAACACACGCTTTGGAGATTTCTGTCCATTTGGACTTATCTTGGACATAGATGGGGGGCGGGGGTCGTGGCTTCTTTGCGTTCGAAGCGGGAGGGGTAGCCGAGAGGCTAGACGCGGGATTGGCCTGCGGTGCGGCGGGGGTTGGGGTGGGGGGGCGGGGGTTAGAGGGGATTACCGCGACCGACTTTTTGGCCTTGTTGGCGTGAGAGGAGGCGTTCTTCTTTCTCTTGCCACCCTTTCCGACGACTATATAGTCGTCTTCCGAGGAGGACGAAGAGTCAGAGAGGGCTTCCTCTGAGTCGGATTGAGATTGGGGTACGGACGTGTCCATACTCTCTGGAGTATCTGCTGCGGAAGCGGCTGGCACGGAAGGTGCGGGATCGGGGACTGGCACGGACGGTGCGGGTTTCGGGGCGGACACGGAGGGAGCGGGTGATGGGGCTGGCACAGAGGGTGCGGGTTTTGGGGCGGGCACAGAGGGTGCGGGTTTAGGGGCTGGCACGGATGGTGCGGGTTTTGGGGTTGGCACGGAGGGTGCGGGTTTTGGGGCTGACGCGGGGGGTGCGGGTTTGGGGGCTGGCACGGAGGGTGCGGGTTTGGGGGCTGGCACGGAAGGTGCTGGTTTGGGGGCGGCGGCTGGCACAGAAGGTGCAGGCGAGGGGGCTGGCACGGAGGGTGCGGGAGGGGAGGCGGCGGCGGCCTCGGGGATTTCGCCTGAGTTTGGCGGAAAGAGGGGGCTGACTAGCGCGTCGCTAAAGTCAATGTCGATGACCGAACCGGGAGGGCGTCTAAAATTTATAAGACGTTGGGCATACTGGTTAACGAAAGAGGGGTCCTTGAAGAGGACCTCTTTAACGAACGCCAATATGACCGCGTCTGCCATGATCGGGATGGGGGCGGGGAGAGGGAAGAACCATAGGGGGCGTGAATCCCTAACAACCTAGCACCCCGGGTGGATGGGCCCGGGGGTGTGAGATCCTACCCTCCCTGTCGGGTGTGAGACAGGGAGGTGAGTACCTGAAGTGAGCCCTAAGCTTGTGACCCGTCGCCGATCTTATTGTGCGAACGGGGCCCTAACCAGTCTGTGCGATGGGTGTAGAGACACCCTAGACCGGCTTCTAGTACGAAGGGGTTGACACACCCAACCGTACTAGACGCGAGCTGTGGACAAGGGATTAGTTACGAAGCTAGAGCTGACTAGGAGCCACCCCCAAGGCCAAGCTTCTAGCTCCCGATTCCAATTGACAGCCTCGCCCTGATGGGGCTCGGCGGGTGAGATTGGGGCACCACCCCCTTGGCTTCGTTGGCACCGTGAGGTATCCACCAAGGACCACGAAACTGTGGTTTTTACCCGGAAGGGGCCAAAAACCTCGACGACACGTGTGATGACGGTTCTCTCTTAAAGAAACAACTTCTATCAACCACGCCTTGAAAAAGGCGGCTATTGACAGGGTGCGGGCGTAGTCCGGAGACTACTGAGCTCGTTACGGCTAGCGTAGCGAGAGCGGGCGGTGGCGGGGCGGCGAGGCGGTGGGGGCGTGCAGCGAGCGAGAGCGGGCAGCACGACCGTCCACGGCGAGCGTCGAACGGCGAGTGTGTGGCCCCCTTTGTGAAGTCCCCAACTTTTCGCCATTATGTACAATTTAGGTATAGAACTTAAATGAAGTGGAAAAGTTGACCGGAAAGAATCACCGTAGGGCAAGTTCATCCTATCTACAGGGTGTAAGCTATAAAAATATATAATTGTATTCTTTCACATTTTCGTTCAAACTTTTTTAGTTAAGCGATGAATTTATGTTTAAATTATATCAAACGAATTAAGTTGTTTCTAAGTTGGAGTTTGGTATACTAAAAGTTAGCTGCTCCTAGAATCAAAGGTACAGTGAAAGTTTATCAGCTGAATCTAATTATATAATTACTAGCTTTTGCCGACTGCGACTTCGTCCGCGTGAAAATTTCTTGTTCCCCCGATCCACCCCGTCGCATCGCATAACCTGCCCGCACTATTAGGTACTTCGTTTTCACTTAGCGTTCTTCTTGACGTTTTTATTTTTGCTCGGCTCCTAAGGGTCATGGTGTGATGTTAAATAGCCTATAGCCTTGCTCAAGAATTGGGCTATCAAGTGCAAGAATAATTTTTAAAATCCGAATGGTAGTTTTAGAGATTAGCGCGTTCAAATATACAAACAAACAAACTCTGCAGCGTTATCATTAGAGATACGAGTATATAGATTCTCTGAAGCAGCAAAACCTCAAGATGCAACACGATTAAAAAAACTAAATTCCTTTTCAATGAATAAAACAGTATAATGGCTTCATTCGCTTCCCCATTACACCTTAAAAATAGAACGAAAAAAAAAAAACGGATGATAGCGTGCCAGCCAGCCCATCCAATTATACAGCGATTATGTTAGTACATACCATTCAATGTAATAGTTATGTCAAAGGCCGTTAAACCCGGCTAATTGTTAGTTGAAAGTGGGTCATATAGCCTGCACTATTACTTGGTTAATACACAAACTTTGTTGACAAGGGTCCAATGTGCAGGGCTCCGAAAACCGCTTCATTAACATAGGAGTTTTAGTTTGATATTGTACTATATTTCGTGTCGTCTACTGAATACACTTGCTTCTGTAGGCCTGTGTTAATTACCGCTCTAAGGCCACGGACACGAAGTCAGCGATTGCAGGGCGGTGGCGCGGGGAGCGGCGGCGCGGCGACGCAGACCCGGTCTCGAAGCCAGCGGGCAGATAGCGCAGCGCTAGAACGGCGTAGTGTTTTATTCATGAACGAAATGTCTAAACAGCGACGAAAACATCTTTTTGATACATTTTGAATCGTCGCTCGTTAAAAACCAATAAATAAAATGTACAACCGCGCCGTGCCGCGCCGCTGCCTTCGAGGCCAGTTCCATATAAATCTATGCATTGAAACGCGCCGCCTCCGCGCCGCGCCGCGCCCGCTGTCTTCGTGTCCGCAGCCTAATACACTCAGAATACAACAATGTTCATCGTTAGCTGAAAGTTATTTGGCTTAGGAGGTTTATGGAAAATGGATAAGTAAATTACGTTGATAAAGATAGAATAAAAAAAAAATACAAAATACAGGCTGGCAGTGACAACGATGTACAACCTGTTACCATGAATTCAGTAGGTACATGATTCTGAATCCCTCTGAGTAGAAATAACTGCTTTTTCAAATACCTAAAAGTGCACTACCTACGCGGTTAAAATGTACTGAACCGCAATTTTTTTTAAAATAAACTTTACAACATTTCTACGCTAGAATCATTTGTTGAATTCATGGTTACAGTTTGCGCGTCGATGTGCCACCCTGAGCATGAAAAGACGAAGATTTAGTTCACGACTTTTATTTAATTACACCCTTTTAAATATTAAAAAGAAAGTACTGTTTACTAACCTTTTATCTTCCAACTTCCTGGCTGACTAAGATGTCTTTAAAATCTTCAGGATTACGTAAGACTCAATAAAAAACGACTGTGTGTTGTTTTTATTCAGCGCTACGCTTGTATTTTCCCATTTTACGGTTGTCTATACAAATTGGAATCAAACTTTACGTTCAATTTATAGTGGTGGCGACACACCCCACGTGTGGTCTGAACGTACGCAAAAACTATTCCAACATTTATGGTGCCTTTCGGAAGAATTTAGTACCGGAACGTGGCTAAAAGTTATTTAAATAGAATTTGATTGAAACAATTTATTGTAAAGAGGTTTTTTGAGGCCTACGCAGTCCACTCCTGGGCAAAGACCACTCCTTCCATCTTTCGCGAGCCCGCGCGTCCTCCTTCTAGTTTTGACGGAACCTATCCATCTTGTCCCGCCATCTCCTACGTGGTCTACCGCTACCCAACCTCACTGTCTCAGGGCACCAGTTCTATACTATTTGGGCCCACAGTTGGTCATACGGCAGACATGGCCTGCCTAGTCTCATTTAAGTTGAGCAGCCTTTTGAGCCACGTCAGCTTTCTTTGTTTTGGAGCTCAGTATTGTGTTTTGAATACGATCCGTTAATTTAAAACCACTGCGCTCCATTGCTCGTTGGCAGACCTTGAGTTCTTAAAGTAAAGAGGTTATAAGAGGGATAACAAAGTGCTTCTTTCTGCCTCAAAACGTTTTATAAAAACATAAACAAACGTATTCGGCAAACTCTTGGAGGCATGTTTTAAATGGGTCATAAATTACATTTATGTGTTAGGAAGTAATAATATATTTTCTATTTTTCCGATGTTAAAACCAGCAGAATATACTGGAATCAAACGTACAATTTATTGTGGAGGCAACACTCCCCTCACCGCGTGTAGCTTGAACGTATGCAAAAACTATTTCAGCTTTTCAGATCGCACCAACCTTTGTTATGGAAGAATTTAGTGCCAAACCGCAGTTAGAATGCTTTCATAAAAAGTTTTATTCATTCATGTTGGTTTGTTGAATTGTATAGAAAATGCAGTATTTAAAAAAATACGTAGGTACCTATGTCCTTACTAGGTATGTACGTAGATTTATGGAATAATTTTAAGGGTTAGTCATTACTTTATTATAAGTCTTCTTTTTTGCATTATAGTTTCCACTGCATTTTAGTTTCTACTGCTGAACGTATTTTCTTGCTTTCAAAAACATTATTTACTATTAAGCTGGGACAGTTGGGTCAGAAGAGCCGTGGATTTCTTCGTCATGAAATAAAATCCTATCTCCTTCAAAACCACGACAGGACATTGCATCACCGAGCCACAGTCTATTGTAAGTGATTTCAAGAAAGCGGTCGACACAAACATTTTCTTAGCAGACATTGGAAGGAAGATTGTGTGGGACATAGGTAAGTCACTTTATGTCTCAAGCTGTCTTATGTGAGCTCAAGTCAGGACATACTTGCGGGTTTAGATTTTAAATACAATCGGTTGTTTGGAACTGAGAAACAATTGCAATTTATATGGTGCACAGAGTATTCTATTCTATTGTAAAATGTAATAGGTACCAAAGGTGGTTAGCCATATCAGAAAACAGTTTAAAATCTAGTCGCAAGCTCATCTCAGCGACAATCAATGTCAAAAAAATTACAAAAGTATAGGGAAATTAGAGTTATGTTTGACAAATTGAGACTGAGATCAGACATGGTCGAACACTACGTTCTTAAAATGACGAGAATTGCCCCTCAGGTGCATGTATGGTGTGAATTACACAGGCTTGTTTGTTTGATCAAACTACACATTAACAGGCTTCATCTTGGAAAGAAAATTTAAAATTCAGTGCAAAAGAATCATCGCTTGTTTACTGTTAGTGCATTATAATATTAAGAATTTTATGAATTCAGAATTCTGTACCCAATACAATGATAGTATTCCCGCTACCACAAAATTATATGGCCAACTAACGAAACGAACTGCAGGGAACAGCTCTGCTCATTTTCAACGAATGCAGTTAGAACTTTGAAAACCTCATAAATAGTTACCTAATCACGAGTAAAAAACTTGGACTTTACATATCACGAGCGCCAGCGAAACTGTTCGGGAACTATAATAAAGTTCCGGACTTTTATGACCAGAAATGTTCCCCAATTTAAAGTTCTATCGTAAGCCAATGTGACATTTAAAATCCAAAATCCTTGTAAGTAGCCACTTCAATTTGTAACTGACTGTGGCAGGCTAAGTTGTGCTGCCCGGGGGCAACGTCTCCTCCCTCTAGTTTCATACAAATTGATATTTACGGTAATAGCATGAGTTTTTCAACGAGAAGGCAAAGTTAGAGGATAACAGGCTCAGTTGGATACGCTCCGGAATCCAAATGGGCAAAAACGTTGAGCTAAAGAAGTGAAAAACGGATCTACAATTTTCCACGGGCGGAATTATTCAAGATCAATTTAATGTTTTACGAGTTAGCTTTTCAGTGGGGATTTTGTAAAGAATAAAAGCGGACGGCACTCAGTGTGGATATTACATTAACAATGGCACCAACAGTCTGCCGGAAGTGAGGTTTGGAGTGGTCACCTACTTAACATTTATTACGGATCGTAGCATTTAATGATTGCGTAACGTGGAAAGAATGAAAATAAAATACACATTTGTTGTCCTCATTGCGATTGTTTTCATTACGTAACATTTCATGCCGGTGTATTATAGGCCGTAAATGGGTTTTTCATTTTAAATAGCAGGCATTATTTTGTTTGTAGCTGAAACACAAATTAAGAAACACAAAAAAGAAACACTCTTTAAAAGAACGAAAGAGAACGCTCTTTAAGCATTGTGAATACCAAATAAGTGGGCTCTCAACAAGGGTTATTCTCTTTAATACTGTTGTATTAAAGATTATTATTGAAATGTCGTTTATTTGAATTGAATGGATTAACACCGACCTGATTGATCTTTTCACAAGGTTCTAGTTTATGTCCGAAATTCCGAGAAAGATTATTTATACTGCGATATTCATTGAGGAAAAATATAACAGCCGACTTCTTACAATGACGTAACTACGTCTCCAAACACACATACAACACAAAGCGCTGATCCTCCGCACACAAACAAGCCCACAATAAACACCTTGCGTCTCAATTTCTTATTCAGCGACCTCAAGTAGGTACCCATCCTGATATTAATAACAGCCGCAGAATACGTAACTATTAGATCCAGGTGCATGATTCTGAATAGAGATTCGTAAATACGCGTCCCGTCCGCGCCACAGGCGGGTACAGTCAGCCCAATAAATTATGCGGCGGACCACAGTACCGGGATCCGGACGCCTGTCGAATCCAACGGGAACCAATTAGTCGTACTCGAGAATATTTATTTGCGGTTTTCTCAAACAAGTGAGCATCCGACACTTTAACCTCGCACACACTTCGTGACTCGACTTCTTTATGTGATAGATGTAGTGGCCGTTGAGCTAAGTGATTGCGATTAATGCCCTTCTTAGAGGTGTTCTCTTTATTTTGCGCCGCACTTATCGTAGATTCGCTGCCATGTATCAAGCTGTGTTGATCTCAATAAACTTCTGTGGGGATCAGTTTGTGGTGATCGTTCCGATTTTATATTCGCACAAAGTTTATTGACGACAAGCGGAGTTAGTGACGCAGCAATATAATAAATACAGCAAGAATATTCAGGCCATTAAAACAATTCATGAAAGGCTTTTGGTGTCACTGAAGTAAGTAATATTAAACATTGCTTACTTTAGTGAAACGACAATTACTTCAGATAAATTGTATCGATCCCACGAGGCACAATTAATGACTACAGGTTTACTTACAATAAGGTTTTTTTTTTCTGAGAAAATAACTCATATTAACTAAATATTACAGACACAATTAGATTTTTCTAGAAAGAAAAACAAAATAAAAGAAGCACCCACAAACAGTAGACTGTACCTCATAAGGAAAATTCTAACCAAAATACCCATCGTTATCCACATAATCCATATTTCAATACCCCAATAAATGAACGGGTAACATAATTCGATAAACGCAGTCGTTTATCTATCTGTCTAGTTTAGGTGGGTCGAGTCGGCTAATATGAACCGATGTCGGCAAGTACTACCATGTCACGCACGGCAAACACGCAACCGAATATCGTTGATCCCCACATAATGCCATGATTGATCGATGTTGGCACTTACTACATTAGCCGTTGTGAAAAATATTAAAGAGGTGGCGAAAACATGTCGCCTACTGTACCATAAGCCACGAAGTAGGGAATAAAAAGAATGGTTTCTGTAGTGTATTCTGCATTTAAAGCTGAGGGCAAAAATCGTCTGTCATTGCTAACCGAGGCCGAGACTTGCGTCATTTGTTGCATGTGCGTTTGCTGACTGTTGTTGACGACTGGTAACTCCATTTTACTTAGTACTCTGTGCTAAAAGGTGTGCGTCAGGGTATTAAGTGACCTTTGCGGATTGTTAATTTTGTGCTAGTTGTGACAAATGATTTCTGAATTTGAAAATAACTAGCTTTTATGTAGTTATTATTTAACAATTTGTCGCTGTTATAACTAAGTACGTGGAAACCAGAAAATGGAGGTCATGATTGATGTTGATTTTAGCTGTGGTTTAAACTAATTTTACTCTAGAATTTCAGTCATGCTTATGTAATGGTGTGTAATCAACCACCTAACATGACGGGGTTTATTTATAAACTATGAATAAAGTTTAGTTTTAATATATGTACATTTTATTATTTTAAATCTGTTAGCTTATAGAAATGATTCTACAGGCAATTATTATAATACATGAGCGGCGTACTCTTATTGACGAAGACGCGTACGCTTATCCAATAGTACTATCCAATAATACACAATTCCCATTTCTAGTTATTTTGAGAGATAAAACATTTTTTTTAAATATAAGTTTATGAATTGTGGACGTAATAAATGCCTAGTTGATTTCCTAGACTTCGTTTTTATTTCGAATCTTAAGTGCGTACTCCTTGACCGGGTTACCAAATATTATCTTGTAAAAAAATTAAAATATTTTACTAAAGTTAAGTTACATTTAACCATCAAAAATGTACGGTTAAACAGTCGCTATTGACTACTTAACTTTAAACAACGTTTATGAATAAAAAGTATAGTTTAGGGTACAATTTGTGTAAAATGCATAATTATAAAATAAATAATGTTTGTCTTTCGGAAGTCGCGTGTAATTTTAACGCGCGTGGTAGCGACGATTTTTCAAAAACAAATTAGGTTGTTTTCATGTAAAGCACTATATTAACGTAATGTGCCATTTAAGGGAAACTCAAGGGAGCGGTTTCACGATATTATTATCATAATAATATTAAAAACGTTTGCATTGTTGTAATATCGTTCAAGTTGACGTAAAAATATTGGAATTTTATACCATTACAAACATGCTAGTTTAACGGATCAAAAAAGAAATACTTAGATACTCATTTTGTGCAGTACAATAACATTGTTTTTGTTTTAACCAGGTAGATAAGAACATGATTAAATTTCGCTTGGGCTTGCTGTTCTTAAATTTTCTATAAGCTGTTGCCAAGCTGTGCTTCAAACATTTTCTTGGCACTTTCCACGAGGAGCGCCATACCGCATGGCAAATGTTCGGATCGTGAGTAGCCACCAAAAGGCTAACAGGCGCGACGTGACTGCGCGATGCGACTCTGGTAGAACAATTTCTATGAAAACTTCATAGAAATTTTTCTACCAGAGTCGCGTCACAACTGGAAGCCTTTAAGGTGGAACTAGTCGCGAGCTCGAACTCACTGGTGGTCATGGCCAAAAAGCACGTTGTCTCACCTGGCTTCGTGACCGATAGAGATAGTATCAGTGATGAGCAGTTAGACGCTAGTCTACACGTACATCGTCTAGTTCTCAAGCTACAGAAATACCGTGCCGAACTGAAAGGAGCGTATAAAAATCTAAAAGTGCTTTGAAACATCGAGTTTTATGAAAAAAACCACTGCATAAATTAATTACAAATAAAATTTATTGAACTCTTCGATAACTGAGCTTTGTCAGTACCGACTTTGTTTTGAAGATTTTATAGTTCTTTTATCACTATTTACACCCAAAGTTACGTTAAAAATAGCAAGAAAAACTAATATTTGTTGGCTCATAACTTTTAAATGGCTTTTTATTTTACTATTCTGCTTCCATACAGACAAAATTAATAAGAAGACAGCACGATATCATGTTTAACTTTGGCAGCACAATGTCAAACAGTGGAGTAATATTCTCTCGAAATTTGTATGGAAAAAATATCGACTAGTGGCACCTTAAGCTTTGAATATCCTACAGAATCTGTTACAAATAATTATAATGTTTGAAAATTATTTTCCATACCAATATTAGACGTTGCAATATAAACACTCAAAAGTACAGTACTGTATACAATTGGAACACATTTAAAGCAGAAAACCTTCAACAATGTCGTCGCGAAGTTCCTTCCTTGTAATCACGCAGACCTTGATTACGTATTAACCTCATTTGTTTATACAAAGTAAGTCGAAAAGTAAACAGCTATTTTCTTACCCCTGCTATTTTGTTTTAACCTAATTTAACTTTAGCTATTGGAGGCCCATTTTGCGTTAACGAAGTTATCGCGTAGGGTGGTATCATGTTCGTTGTTTTGTAACTGGCGATGCCATAACGTATAATGTACCCGGGAACGGCAAATATTAATAAATTTTTGATTAGTATTATGTGTGCAAGCAAAATATTCAATGTTTTTAGAGCTTAATGGGGCGCCCTGTTGACCTAAACGGGTGAGTAAATTGATGGCAAATACGTAACAGTTAGATTTTTTTACAATCACTCGTTTTCCGATTTTCTTTTGTGTTTTTAACGCGAAGGTCCTAAACAGGTGTTTTTATTAAAACATTCTGGGAAATAAATTCAGTAGAGCGGGATCCAACGAAAATAATTTTTTTTTTTTATTAATTAATTTTAAATATCTGAAGAGTGAGATAGAAAAATATAATTTTATTATTTTAGTACCTATGTGCTGAAATAAAACGGAGGTGAAACAAAGATATTATTAGCAACTAGCAGCGCCCTGCGGTGTTACCCACATAGGTCTCGATCCCGTGGGAATATTGGGATAAAAAGTATTCTATGTCCTAATTCAGGTCTTGGTCTGTATTATAATTATTCATAATTAGCCTTTAATATTCTCACTACTGGGACTCAGGCTTCTTCTCTGAGAGAGAGTGGGCCCATTGCGGGTTGGTGCATGTCATATGTCATGTCTTCAAATGTTTGGTTTTAAGACATGCCTGTTTTCTCACGATGTTTTCCTTCAGTTCTTCACCTTGAGAGCAGTGATCATGGTGTACCCATGTGCCAAATTTCATCCAAATCCGTTCAGCCGTTTTAGCGTGAAAGCGTAACAAACAAACATACAAAAATCAAACCTGTTCTCTTTATAATATAAGTTTAGATAACAGTAGCACGTTACAAAAGTAAGTAACATGAATTTTCACGGCCTACGTATTTTCATAGACTTCCTTTCCCATTTTCCGAATTAATATAAGGCAACTAAATTGTGCGGTCGTGTTCAGGGCAGGTTTTGAAAAACCATGGTTATGGGCAGACTTGACGTTTACCGCTAGATAAATTGGTATTTATTATTATAAGTAACTTTTTTACTACGGTAAACGTCGGATGGTAGCCCCAAACGAGGGCCGTACTTAACCCAGCTTAAACATTTTCTGTAGATAGGATTTGTAAAAACTGCTATTGAGGAAAATATTTTGGAGAGAATTGTATGTTCACATAATATGTTAGCCACTTCTTTTCATCTTTATATTTTTCGGTGAGTTACTTGGAGTATTTATGCAGGAATGTTTTCTTTTGCTCCAGGTATTCTAGCCGTTGGTTCTATACCTAAATGGAAGTACCAACATTCAAGACTCAAGATCACAAACAGCAAGCGGAGCTCGGCACCGAACTCACCATTGAGGCCTCCAAAAAAAGCATATATAAATAAACAGTCTTCAAAATTATCCTTTTTTTTTTTTTTTTTTTTTTTTTAGGATGGGAAATCATCAAATGACCCCTCCCGCTCTGGGTGGAGCGGAAGGGAGTGTCAGACTCTTACTGACTAAAACCCATCCGTGTTCCTTCCTTAGCCCTTTATGTTCCGGGGTAGCGGTAACCCTTTCGGACAATCCCGCTGCCCCGGCAGGCTTCGGCCCTGACGGGCCCCTCCTTCGATGCTGACATCTCTTTGAGGCGCGCGTGGAACACATACGCGCCGTCCGGCACGGGCCTGGTCCTGATCGGACGGCGAGCTACCCATTACTCGCCGTCCGCAGGCCCGCGCCTACGGTGGCCGGGAGTCGTCACGCGGCTCCCGACGCCCGGAGCGTCTACCGCGGCGGCTGGGACGGGCGGCTCTCTCAGCTCTCTCCCTCGCCCATCCCGCCACCTCCTTCGCTAGCATGACTGCTTCGCAGAAGGAGGTGACTGCCTCCCACTCCCTCTCACCCCGGACCATGGCTTGGACCAGGGCCGGGCGCGAGAGGTCGCCGCCGCTGCCGATCGCCTCTACGAGGACACGGCGGTGCTCTGCCCAAGCCGGGCAGACCTCCACCGTATGCTCCACCGTGTCCTCAGGGCGATCCTCGCAGTGGTGACACCCGGGCGTTTCCTCCCGCCTGATGATGTGCAGGAACCTCCCGAAACATCCGTGTCCGGTGAGGACCTGCGTCAGGCGGTAGGTGAGGGCGCCGTGACGCCTCTCTAGCCACTCCTCAAATAGGGGCCTTACCGCCGCTATCGCGGCGTGCCCTGCGCTGGGTTGCGACAGTCGCGCTTTCCATGCCGCCATGAGATCGCGCCGGAGGTCCGTCCGCTCCGCAGCAATTTGCCGCGGAAGCGGGTTTTCCCCCCGGCGTAGTGCCTCCGCGCGCCACTCATACAGGCGCGCGAGGACTATCGCCTCCAGATCCCATGGCGGCAGTCCGGCAAGGAGGCTTGCCGCCTCGCGCGAGATCGTGCGGTACCCCCGTATCAGCCGTATGGCGACCACCTTTTGGGGCGCGTTCAGGTAGTGGGCGGCTCGAAGCCGCAGTGAACGCGCCCACACCGGGGCGCCATATACGGCCATGGACCGCACGACCCCCGCGTAAAGCCTCCGGCAGGAGGCGTTTGGCCCCCTCAGGTTTGGCAGAAGCCGCTTGAAAGCGGCCCCAGCCCGTTCCAGTTTGGGGGCCAAACGTCGGAAATGCTCGACGAAGTTCCACCGGCTGTCGAGGACGAGACCCAGGTATTTCATCGTCGTCTCGACGCCGATGCGAACCCCTCCTACCGTCAGTTGGGATCCCGATGGTGGCCCGTTCCGAAGCCCATGAAAAGACATGGCCTCGGATTTGTGCACAGCCACCTCGAGACCCAACTGCCGGATCCTCTCCACGACTATCGCAACCCCGCGTGTCATTGCGTCGGCCGCCGCCTGATGCGACCTCCCCTGCGCCAGGACCAGCGTGTCGTCAGCGTAGCAAACTACGCTGACGCCATCAGGGAGGTCTGCCCGCAGCACCCAGTCGTAACCGATGTCCCACAGGAGCGGTCCCAAGACCGATCCCTGTGGGACACCGCACGACATCTCTCGCCTGTTCCATTCCCCATCGCGACCGGGGTAGATGACGGCTCTGTCCGTCAAATACGCCCCGACTATTCGACGGAGGTAGGTCGGCACCCGGTGATACCGGAGTGCCTCCCCAATGCAGCTCCAGGGCAGGGTGTTAAACGCGTTGGCGATGTCGAGTGACACCGCCACGACCACCCCACCCCGGGACACCGCGTCCCCCGTCGTGAGGGCTCTCACGCGCATGATGGCGTCCACCGTAGAGCGCCCCTTGCGGAAGCCAAACTGGCTATCCGCAAGATCCGGCCCCGTCCTCACCAGGTGCCCGACGAGGCGGCCCGCAATCACTCTTTCAAAGAGCTTGCCGACCTCGTCGAGCAGCACGATGGGCCGGAATGCGGACGGAGAGTCCGCAGGGCGCCCTGGCTTCCGAATGAGGACCAGCTTCCCCGTCTTCCAACGGAGTGGAAACTGGCCCCTCTCCATACATGCGCTTAAGAGTGCCTCCAGTCGGGGTCCGAGAGCCGTCGAGGCCAGGGCCCAGGCTTTACCCGGCAAGCCGTCGGGCCCTGGGGCGGTATTTTTGGCCTTCAGCCTACATACCGCCACTCTCAGATCTACCCCGGTCACTTCAGGGATGTCGTCGTCGTCGTCCGCGTGGTCCGCTTCGGGCACCGCAATTGGCGGAGCCATAGGCGGGGGAGTATGCTCCCCCCGTGAAGGGAACAGAGCGCTCACCACCTCCTCCACCAGCTGGGGGCGGAGACTCTGCGTCAGCGGGGGGGCCCAGGTGCGGAGTTTGTTCCGCACCATTTTGTAAGGGCGCCCCCACGGATCTCTGTTCAGAGTCTCCAGCATCTCCTCGCGGGCCATATCTTTGGCCCGCTGTACAGCCTCTTGGAGGGCGGTCTTCGCCGCTCTGTACCCCTCGTACAGCTCCGCCTCCGCGGCTTCCGCATCCGGAGGGCGGATGCGTAGCCTGCGGTGCCTGGTGTACAGGTGTCGCGCATCAACGCACGCCTTGCGTAACACTCCTACCTCCTGCGACCACCAGTACACCTGACGTCGGGCGCATCCTGGCCGAACTCGGGGCATTGCCACGTCACAAATCTCGGACATGGCCTCCCGGAACCACTCCGCCTCGTTGTTAATGTCGGCAGGCCTGTCTGGTGATGACACCCAGGCCTGCACGATTGAGGCTTCCAGGAGGAGCTCCCGGTCCAGCTGCTTCAGCGTTCAAAATTATCCTTAAGTTACACTTTCATACGTACATATTGTTAAGTCCTCTATTGTGTTGCTGTTTTCTGATGAAACCCCATGGAACAATATACTTAAAGATTTATTTTTTAATATTGCCTTCAAAAACTGTCAAATACATTATTAATTAACTTAATTTATGAATAAAAATAAAAAACTTATTTTAAAACAACCACAAAGGTTTTGAAATGATTATTCATTTACTTTGATCATTATTATTTATCTCTACGTTCTCGTTAAATTAGCAAAGTTTAAAATTTCAAAGCTTGAAGGTATGTAATTACAAAGTTTAAGCTCTGAACTTTTAGTACGCGATGTAATTTCAAAAATAACTTCGCTTATTTAAAAAAAATGTTAGTGCTCACTTAAAATTCATATTTGGTACGAGACGCGTATTCAAAGCTTAAAAGAAAATCAATCACTGTTACAACCTTTAAAAGGATTTTGCAATATTTATGAATGAAAAACATGAGTGCTGGAATAATTATAAATTAAACTAACATTGCTTGCCTTAGTCACGATACAAATTGTACGGTATGCCTAGGGAACAGTTTACAGAGAGGCTAGTGACGGAAAATTTGTCGAGATCGATACAATTAATCCTGTCTATAGGGCATACAAATTGGAGCAACTTAGAGCAGCAACTGGCAGAAACGGTCCAGCATCACCTTTAACGCGCAGTATGGCGCCCTGTTTTCTTGAACGAAACTCAGTCCAGTTGTAATAGATGTGGATTTCACATCAAAGCACAGTATCCAAGCGACTGCGGAAGTATATACATTTGCACTAACAGTGGGAATCATAGATAATTCGTTTGGGTAGTCACAACTTTTAACCTTTATTTATAACTCAAACAAATCAGCCAATTCCTAAATTCTGAAATAAATCACCTTTACCCTTCCTCATAAAAATCCAGGGATGCAAAACATACATGTCACAGAAAAAGAAGCTTACAAAAGTCCACAAAACGTTCAAGATAAGCTTACATTTAGTCGCATAGGTGCAGCCATATATCGGACATGTCACAGGAATCCATGTCAGTGCTGAGTTATGGGCCGGTCCGCCCGTATTTTAGGGTGAATTGTTAATTAAACCGCACCAATATGCCACTCACAACAGCTTAATAAAATTATAGACCCAATTTCTGATCAGATTTAAATTTCTGGTGTACGTTGTTACGTAATTAGGTATTGCTTGTGTGAAATTATTGAGATTGGGGTTCCTATTTTGGTTTTATATACCTACATTCTTAGCTAGGCAAATGACTGCTATAATCGACAGAGATTAAACTAACTAACAGCCAAGATATATTTCAGGGGCAGGCTCTCGGAGTTGGTGCACCCTGGTAGTATTACACGGTAAAGGAAAACATCGTGAAGAAAATGGCATGTCTTAGAACCAAAAATTCAAAGACATTGTGACATCTACTAACCCGCACTGGGCCCGCGTGGTAGATTACAGCCTACCTCTCGAAGAGAAGAGGACTGTGTCCCAACAGTAGGGACATTATAAGCTGATTACGAGAGCTATTATTCATTGTTATAACAATTTGAGTTCAGCATTCGACACTGGGTTTAATTTTCGAATTAATTGAATGTATATGCATCTATCCACAGCAATTATGGGAGCTTGATTGAATCTAATATACATTGTTTATCCTATAATCGCCAATATTTATACAATTTACAATATCTTTAGGTGGGTTTTCATGTGCTTTTAATTTTAAACACACACACAGTAAGAAAAACTACAAAGGCGGTCAACCTTAGGATCACCCTAAGGTTGACCGCCTTTGTAGTTTGCATAGACAAAAAAATGCAAGTGTAACATAAGAGATAGGTAGCCGAAAAATAACAAAAAAAAAAATACATACATCTAAACAACATTTTGATTGGGTAGCAATTTCTAATACAAAAATAATGTTGCTTTTTGGAAAAAAAAACTACACTAAATCGAGTTGTTCCAGATGAAGTATCCAGCCGAGTCAGAAAAGGGTAAGGACCGTATTATTTCATATTTTAGTCGTTTTGCAACGCTGCAGCTGTTGCAAGTTGATTTATGTTGGAAAATGAGAGCCGAGGGATAACAATAAGTTTAGGACCGAAGAATTATATAAGGAAGGGAGAAAAAATAACAGTAGCTCGCAATGTGGCGATATTTTATTTTTGTGGATGAAGATGTTGGACGGAAACACGTTTTTATTATTACAAAATATTAGTAGCTTTCATACAAATGTTTATTTGTGTATTCCTACGTAAATTAAAATAAAAATAATCTACTAAACTATAAGATTTGGATTTGTAAAGTAATTTGGTAGAGAAACCTGTTGTAGGGGCTTGTGGCTAAGTAATAACAGCCGCACGTGTCGATCGATCAGGTGCTACGCTTGCCGCGATTAGTCCATGGATGGGTAACCCTTTTTTACATACCGAAAACCCTCCGTGCCTCGGAAAGCATGTTGAGCCGTTGGTCCCGGCTGTCATTCGTGGATCATTGACAGCCGTTACGGGTCGTTAGAAGCCCTAAACTGTGACAACCAGTCTTTACCAAGGGGTATCGTATTATCCAGTATCCACAACCCAGTTACTGGGTCAGATACGCAGTCGCTCCCTATAATATACTGGTATCAGCTGCATCCGGTTAGATTGGAAGCCGACCCCAACATAGTTGGGTAAAGGCTATAGGCAGATGGTAGGAGCAAACTATTGAAAATGGCAACAGTATTTTTGCGGACTTTCTTTAAACAAATGAAGAAATAAATAAGAGTAGGTACCAACCTACTAATCGATCAAGAATACTCGATGGAATGGGTACTCAAATGGGTACTCTCTAAAATATTTAAGTTGCAAATATTCAATGAATCCTAAACTCAATTGATACGAGCTGCTTGTATATACCAAATGAATCCTTAGCAAATAATACCTAAATCACAGGCGTTACAACCAATTAGTGCTGGTACCAGACGCCTAATTTCTTACAAAACCAGTATCTATTGATCTAGTACGACATTCAACTAAAACTACACTCCAGTACAAAATTATCCATTCATAAAATCGACAAAACCAAATTCGAACATTATGCTATAGTTGTAAAGATAATTTTGCGCAGTTTCCTAAAGATTTGCACATAGCCTTCGGCTCATAGCCATTCCAAACAGCAATTATGTGTCCCAGTTATCTTGTACTATTATTATGTAATATTTTGAGAGGCCTGCCAATGAGTTTAGTTTGCAAGCGTGAACCGATAGCCGCCATTACAGGCTCTGATAACGGCTGAAAGTTTCAGTTTGTTATGAGACGGCTCATGGTTCAGAGTTCTTGTTCAGCGATAGTGTGAATTTTATGGGGATTTTATAATCTGGTGTGATGATTTGTTTTCTAGTTTAATGTGGATGAATGGATTTTCATTTTTGTTATTTGCATTTTATGAAAAATCCAGCGTATTCTTATGAAAAGTTATCATTGAAGAAGGAATGGTGTAGTTACTTGTCTTAAAGATAACGGATTTTCAATCAAATCAAACGTTCGGGAAAATCCAACTGTTATTTTAAATTTTGCTTGCGTTGCGTTGCGTTGCAGCTTGTCTTACCAGACAGCTTTTTTAAAGCATATTTTTTTCGTAGTAGGAATTCAAACAACATTTCCAATTAAAGTGAAGGAGAGCTGGCAACCAGTCAACGCAAACAAAAAACTTTTTTAATACATCACGGTTGCACGAGAATTTGAAAAATACCTATGTATGTTCTAGGTACAGACAGATACCTACTTCTGCGGGATTCCGTCTGACGTTTCGACCAGACTGGGACTGAAGAACCAACCGACCGACAACGTGCCGATCATGTATTTGTGAAATACACGAGCGGCACGATGTCGAGGGCGGCCGTCAACGAGTGTCGAGGGCGGCCGTCGACTAGTGTCGACGGCTACAGTTGCCTCTGCTGTTGACGCGTGCCCCTCGTATGTATGAGCACTTACAAATTTTTATTATCTTTTCAAAAGAGAATAAAAACCTGTATCCTTTCGAAATAGATATAAATACTTAATTTCATATAGCTTTCCATATATTTTCAAAATTAAATTCATAATTCCCATATAATTCACATGCAATAGTGTGAAAACAGCGCAAACTTTCAAGAAGTATTTACTTACCGTAAAAAAATTGCCAATACAGAATTCCAGAACAAAAATCTCTACTTAAAAATTAATGGTAGGTACAAAGTACCTAGTATTAGTTACACCTTATTGCATAACCAATCTTCAATATTATCGCAAGCCCTTCGCTAGTAGCACTTCGCTGTTTAATCTTAGGGCTTATATAAAATTTATTAAAGGTAAGGTTTGGCAAAAAACGCGAAAGAAAAGTAGAATTCAGATTCAGAAATGAAATGAATACGGGCTTGAGGCGTTTCGTCGCCGATGAATAATTTATTTCAGAACTGAGTTTTCACGAAATTACTTGCCATCTCATTTGAAAGAGTGTGCCGACGTTTGCTGAAGCGTCTGTTAATGCTGTACGTAGCTTTTTTTATATTTATATTGTTTTTTTTTTAAGAATGTTATGACAAGCAATGGAGTGTGTTGAGAAGATTGTATTTTATGTTTTATGATTGAATATATGAAAAGCAAGTAGCCACGATGGTAATGAAATTATTATTTTTGCTATCAGCAGTTTATGTCCCACTGCAGGGCAAAGCCCTCCCTTCCCTTCTACCACTTAACCCTATCTATTGCTGTATATGGTCAATCTTTGACAGAAGAGTCGAGTTCGTCCCGACATCTCCTGTTTACTGCTATGGTAAAATATAATAAAAATCAAAATGACAATCACGGATATGTTACCTGGATAGATTTTGTTGATAGTTTTATCTTCTACAATTCAGTTCAATAGTAAAAAAAACCCACTCATTCTGGTACGTATTTGAAAAAGAAATTTAGACCTCTTTTGCATTCGGACTTCTAATTTTTTATTTAAAAGTAAAACTTTATAAATAAAAGTAAAATTTTATTTTTATTTTAGAACAAAATAGCATGGGCTGTGAAACTGATGATAGCTACAAAAGTTGAAAACTGTGTCACAGCTAGCAACGCCCCCATCTAAACATAAGAAACACATTGTTCCACACTTAACTATGATGATGATGAACCTGAAGTGTCTTCTCGTCACTGCTACTCTACAGGGCACAATCTTGCAGATTCTGTCGGAGAGTCGTTTCGTAGTACTATAGGTTGGGTTAAAGGGTACGAGCTTGTGTTTTTTGAGTACAGTCTACCATCACGGTCTTTTCCGCTTGATCACTTAAACTTTTAAATCCTGCGGCGGCGCCAAGCCACGCCCCCTTAAAGTTTTCGCTTATTATTAAAGCGAAAACGCAATTAGTTGCAACCTGCACTGAGCAGCTTAGTGAAACATTTTACGGACGAACTATTTGACCTTGAGCGATTATATTTTTTGATGCAAACAAAAATGAACTTAGTGGTGGTCAGGCGGGAATGTCCGCAATAGTACCAACATTATAAAACATAGTCATATGTGTCTAGGGGTTTCGGTTTTCTATACTAAGGTTTAATGTTACCTGGTTGTCACAAGGCGTTGTGTAATACAAGGAACTGTTATCAAGTACCAACACTGCGTGTTTATGCAAGCGTCCTAAAACCAGAAAAGCTTATGAATCTTACTTAAGTTTCCCGACTACTTAGTCAAGACCCTCAGATATTCCTGACTAAAACAAACAAAAGATGCCATAAAAACACGAAAATAAAATGTAAATCAAACAAACCACCTGAAAGCAGACAGATATTCATTGGGGTGCTCATAACGAATTTCGTGATTGACATCCACCATTCCTCATTCTTAATTAAAATGAGAACCTGGTTTCAATATTGCCCAATACCCGATGAATGACAGCCACTCAAACCATTCCCCCGTGAAAACGATTTTCTTACAATTTGAAGAACAATAATTCAACACGCGAAATATAGGCTCGGTTACCGCAAAGTATTCTTTATCTAAACAAATGTTCTAAATTGATTAGGAAAATCGTGGAGTTCCTTTAGATTCATGAAAGTAACGACTGTTAAACGTAGTGATCGTAAAATCTAGCCACGTTTTCGGACTAAGTTTCAAATTAGGGTTTCTTGACGCAGCCGAACGATGTTCGCAATGAATGTTTATAAAATGAAACTTTGTTTTTATTTGCGATTTTAGGAATGTAGTTTGCCACGCCATGCTGTGCATAAAGAAGTGTCCTGGTTTTAAAGTATGGCCTGAAAGTGTTAGTAATACAGTTAGGCCCTTTGTACATGCACGTTTTTCTTGCCGTGAAAAACTACGGTTTATTCGCAAGTGTGTAGGCACGGTCGTCAGTCAGAGTTGTATGGATCACTATGGAAACTTGGTGATGGCCACGTTTTTTCTAGAGCGCGGTGTAAATGCTAAAAACACTGCTGCAATATTGTCTTTATTCATAAAATATGAAGCAATACGGGGTCTGCAGTAACTTTATAATATAAGAAGTACAAACTGCTAAAATAATAAACAAAAGTCTAAAATTGTCGAAGAAACTTTAGCCTTAACGCAAGTAGTTTGTATTTCGATGTCCCAATTATGGCAAGCAATAAAAGTTTTCTACGGGGCGCGACGTGACGACGTTACGTAGACGTTACGTGTGACGAATGGACAATACCCAGCCCGTGGTGATACCAGGATTAAGTTTTGGGGAGTTTTAGAAATTTAATAAAAGTACCTACCCACTCATTTTAAGTTACTAGACAGGAAAAAAGTGAAAAGCAAATTGAAGTCTTTACTCCCGTCTGTTTTTTGCTGTCTTTTCTCTCTAGATATAACAGGGATAAAAGGCCACTTTTCAGCTTCAGCTTATGAATTTCTACTTTTGCGGAGGTTTTGCCCAAATCCATTATCATACATGCCTAAGGTTGTGTCTGTTGGGCAGCGGGATTGTCCGAAAGGGTTACCGCTGCCCCGGAACATAAAGGGCTAAGGAAGGAACACGGATGGGTTTTAGTCAGTAAGAGTCTGACACTCCCTTCCGCTCCACCCAGAGCGGGAGGGGTCATTGGATGATTTCCCATCCTTAAAAAAAAAAAAAAAAAGGTTGTGTCTGTTTGCAAGGTAATCCAAAATGTCTCCACGTGTTTATCGTAACAGAAAGTGAATAATAATAGTGCGTTCGGGCAATAAGCTGATAGCATACAGTTCTAGTACCAACCCTCATTACAGCACCCTTTGTGTGTGATCAAGTAACGTCAACTGTGTTATACCAGTGACTGAGCCACAATAGCCAATCTGTCTGTTTGAACACAGTACACATAGTAATCCAATGCCTTAATATGCCTCTTCGGTACGTAACTGTACCTTTAAGATGTACCTAGGTATCTAACCTTAATTATTTTTTTTATATATTTGGAACAAAAAAAAACAATTGTACAATATCTTTTATAAAAAAGAAAAAAATATAGACAAGGGTAAATGTACACAATCAACAACGTTTCCACAGATTACTTGTGTACATTGTTAATTAGATAGGTAAGTACAAATTACATTTAAATACTAAGTAGGTACCTACCTATCTTACCTCCTATCTACCTATCTTAAACTTTTAGCTTAGTTACTAATCTTTGATCATCGCACAAACTATCAAATATTTTTTTCTTGAAATTGCTTTGACACAGAAAGAAGATATCTAAATGATAAAAGTACTTATTAGTTATAAATTTTTACTAGTCCACGGAGTGGTGCTCGCTCACCAGCATGAAGTTCATTTATGAGATCAATAATATTGTTCCTCAAACGGATCGTGTTCCTGGTCAATCACATGGGTTATGTTAGATGTGAACAGCGAATGAACGATATACCTACCTTGGGCGATATGAACCCAAATAGTGTTTAAAAAAATTATTAATCATTACCTTAATTGCTTAACACACTTTCAATCACATTAAAATAATTTTGAAGAATATTGGTAATCCATTGCTTCAAAAATTTGTCTTCTCAACAGCATAAATAACGCAATCAATGTTGTTGAACTGTCAAAATGAAAGCCATTGATATTGATTTGTTACGTATTACCCCGCCGCGCCGTTGTTTGCTAATGGGTCTTTCATTTTTTACCAACGATCACAGTAGTGAAGATTAAGAGGACTTGCTAAACAAGTCCATTTCAGTATGTAGCAGGAAATGGTGGCGATATTATTATGACTATGCTAATAAATCGGCAATAGATACTTTATTCACGTGAATAGCAAATCCAGTGACGCCTTTTCCCGAAAATGACTTATTTTAAAAAGATTTAACATTTTTTGTATAGACACCTGGTAGCCCCGAAACTCTTCCATTAGAGATGTACTACGTGTTCCGTCCTCACATAAAAGTGGATTGAACAGAATGTTGTATCACTTTGGAAAATGAAGCCACTTGAGCGTTTATCGACGTTTTTTACTTTGATACGTCTCCGATGTTCGCTAAGACGTGATACGATGACGGCAAAGTTTGTTACTTTATGTATGTGTGATTGTAACTTTATGCTTATTAAGATATAAAGTGTATTATTAGAAGAGATCTTCACAGAGCTTTCGGGAAATTTTACAAAATATGCTCTAGAATCTTAAGACTCATCCCTCCATAAAAAAGGGAGGATCCTCCGATCAGACCGACCGGGACCGGGTTTTGTGTCTGGTGGGCTACTACCCAACGATTGATATCGGGACGTTGTATCTATATAATTATGTTAGCTGCGCGGTAAACTCTGCTTGCGCGATGCAGGATTTTACGTGACGTGTCAGTGTGACGCGTAGTTCGCATGTGGCAATGTAGACGTCGCCACAATGCTTAAGTAGGTAGGCACATTTGTTGAATAAAACCAAAGTAGTTTATTGAGGCGAAAGTTAACTAGCTTTTAATAGCCTGGATGACCATCCAGGCTACAAGGTCAAATGTTTTTTTTTACTTTTTTTTATTGCTGAATGAACCCACTCTTGACCTCGATCACGCCTGATAGAAAGCGATGGATGAGGTCTATGATAAAATGAGCGTTTTTGAAATAAGTTAGAAGAAAATAAAAAGTATTTATGACTTGGCTATGATGCGTGTTGTTTTCGTAACTGGATGCGAATTTCAATAAGCAAAATAGAGAAAACTACCTAGTTTTCTCAAGCACATATAAACCTTATGGAATTAATGTGAGCTTCTGACTAAGTAGTTTACTCTCGAAGTAGTTTAATAAAGAACGGCTTTCTTATTTAGTTTTTAGGGTTCAGCACCCAAAGCTGTCGCTGTCCTTCCGCCCGTCCGTCTGTCTGTCAGCGGGTTGTATCTCATATGAATCGCAATAGGTAGACAGTAGAAATTTTCACAGAGTGTGTATTTATATTACCGCTATAGCGACAAATAATAAAATGAAGGGAGATCCTCTTTAATTTTATACCATACGAGAAACGTATTTTTTCAACATTTTTTGCCTTCAGAACGTACCCCTTCGTGTGCGAGTCCGACTCGCACTAAGCCTGTTTGTCTGAGACTACGAGCTTTTTCACAGACGAAATCAAATAATAAAAAGCAACAGAGGGATTTTCTCCTATTATTTCAGAAATGTAATGAAAATGTACGCGCCTTACTGAAATTTTATTATTTTTGTTAACGTAAAAAGAAAATTAAACAAGTCTGGAAAATGAGTTGGATGACTAAGCACAATAAGCATAATTATTTATTTATTTATACAGCGCTTCAACGACTTACTCCCTAAGACATACACAAACAAAAATCATATACAGTTTTAGGAATTGTGAATTCGTCACTTACAGAAGTGCACAGCACTAGCACAGAAATTAATAGTACGTAGAATATATCGTTAGTTAAATTACATATAAGTTTATAAAATAAATTAGAATTAAAATTGAATATCATAATCAATCAGCCATTCAAATTCCCACTGCTGAGACACAGGCCTCCTCTCTGTGAGAGAAAGAGCCGTGATCCACCACGCGGGCCCAGCATAGCTATAAGAAAGAAGGGGACCAGTGTGGGTTGGTGGATGTCACATGTCTTTGAATTTTTAGTTCTAGGACATGCCGGTTTCCTTCACCTTTTATGAGAGCAATGGCGATGAAATAAATTATACAATGTAATGGGCCTAGGTTCAAACCCACGACCTACGACGCGTAAGTCGGGGCCGTTACCACTGGGCCACCACTGGTCCTCAGATGACCAAGAAATTTGCAATACGAAGATTGAAATTGAATCAAAATTATAAGTTGGTTTTACTTCGAAAAAGGTTGAAAATTCTGAGATTGCAGTTCACATGTCTATAATAATACCATACTAATATACATAAAATCATTCTGATTTTTTGTCAGATTATTCTACAAGCAACTTACTAAAGCACTAGTGTTTTAATTTTTTTGTCCACACAATAGATTTTTTGTAAATAGATAATTTCTTCATATTTTGCAATATATGTATTACCAGCGTTGTGTTATCGAGCTTCTCTTTCTTTCTATGCAGTCCGACAGTGACCACGCTTTAGGTCATGTAGTCCCCTTAAGCCTGTACACGAGGACATAACAACCGATTGGCGAGCGTCGATGGACAAATATTAGCATAGACATAATGACAAAACCACAGAGTCAATGGGATTGTCGGGCGTGCGGTCCGATTTCAGTCTATTGCGTGCCTCTATACATTTATGTTAGTACAGGATTAGTAAACATCGTTATTATCGATTGATTGATTGTAGTAATCGATTAGGCTTATACCAGTGGAGATTATATGGAATGGGATGGATATGTGCCTCTTATTACATGGGACTTATACTGAAGTGGTCGCGGTCGGTCAGTGGATGACTGACCATCTTTACATCCGAGATCTCTCCGTGCCTCGGAAAGCACGTTAAGCTGTTGGTCTCGGCTGTCATTCGTGGATCCTTGACAGTCGTTACGGGTCGTCAGAAGTCCGAAAGTCTGACAACCAGTCTTACAAACCCAATAACTGAGTTGTAGAGGTCAGATAGGGCAATCGCTCCACGTAAATTACTGGTATTCAGCTGCATCTGGTTAGACTGGAAGCTTACCCCAGAAATAGTTGGAAAAAAGCTAGACAGATGATGAATAAAAACTTATTAAAATGCTATGTAAGTTCTCCTAAACTGCTAACAAACTTCAGTCACAGTAAAACTATTGTCCTTAGGGCTGATTTTACCAAAGTCAGATAACTTTCATTCTTGGAATAAAATTGACGACTGACAGTTCTAGTATGGACTAACTGGCAAAAATTCAATAATTTTTCTCAGGATAAGACTTATTCTAGGTATAAAAGTTTGGTAAGTATAATGCGCCCTTA
Source organism: Gortyna flavago (assembly GCA_963669345.1). Lineage (NCBI taxonomy): Eukaryota > Metazoa > Arthropoda > Insecta > Lepidoptera > Noctuidae > Gortyna > Gortyna flavago. Next base: position 10,639,487 of record OY770138.1, read on the forward strand.
GTAGGTATTGAAATTCGCACAGAGTAAAGTATCTAACTGAAGTTGTCGAATTTCAGGTAAATTATTGGGAAACTGCAAAGCCATACAATGTGGCCACATACTAGGAAACTGTATCTAGCTTCATATATTTCACCATTTTGCTTGGTATTTTAGCCTCCGGTGACTCTTATGGGTTTTGCACGAGATTTCCTTGGAGGTCAGCAAATAATAAATTGAAAGAACATTTATTTTATCCTTGTCAAATTAATACTAAAGGCAAAAGTTCGATTTATATTCCGTTTTTATTTATGTAACGTGTTATACCTACTTCGTAGAATTTAACCTCTGACAACTCGTAGACCGTACATAAAATAACCTACGCTTGAACAATTTTAAATACGTTCATTTATTCTACTAAATATATTTTTTAACGAGAGCCTTTATTCCAGGATAACAGTAAAAACATGCCCCTTGGTAAAACTGGTTATCAGACTTCCGGGCTTCTGACTACCCGTAACGACTGTCAAAAAACCTACAAACGACAGCCGGGATCAACCGCTTAACTTGCTTTCCGAGGCACGATATGATGGTCGCCTTCTACGGACCGAACTCGGCAAGCGTTGCTAACCTTGAAGATCGAACCGTGGCGGCTGTTATTATTTAGCCAGGAGCCGCTCCAAATAAAAAATGGACATGACAAAAAAATATTTTTTATGTATTCCAATCATGTGCTTGATAAAAACACCTTTTAAAAGTACCTATTACACTACGATTCACTATCATTCCGGGTTACTCAAAAAGTAACCCTGTGGGCCTAGCACGAACGCGTAAATTGGAACGATTTTAAAATGAAAAATATTCGTCATGCACATCATTATTTATATGGTTCTTGTAAGACTATTCATATCCATGGGTGATACTAATTGTGCAAGCTGCGTAAACCAAAATGCCATGGATAGAATATGTTCTATTTTCTATTTAAAAATCGTCCGAATTCACGAAGGTCTGTTCCAAATTCGAACGGGCATAGTCACTTTGGCAGGTCACAACAAAAAAAGAAATAAAAAAGAGTGCAAAGTAAAGATAAATAAAACACCAAAGAGTACAATTACGTATTTCTATTGTCCCGTTTGATTTTATACTCTTGAACGTGCAGTAACAGGCACAATACAATAGATAGCTACAATGAACGAGGGTTGAAGAGGGTTGGCCACTGGATCCTTAACGAATTGTTATTTTGATGCATTCATTCGGAAAAACAATCGAGGCTCGTGAATCGAAGGGACAGAATTAAACATTTGGTACGGTTAACTGTGATTCGGGAAAAAATATTCTCTTTTTTCTTGAACAAATAATCTCGAATGTTGATTTGTGTTTTCTGTGAACTACCAAAATATTTTCTTGGTAGCGGAAAAATAAAAAATTGTTTCTAGAATCTTATTTAATTTCAAAACAAAATCAACAAATAGCGCGGAAATATTACCAGCTTTGAAAATAATTGGTTTGCAAAAACTTTTTGCTAGTTTACAGTTTATCATAACAAATCAGTTTCTATTAACAATCTTCAAGTATTTGAATAGGCAGGTACTTAGTCACATACCGGAAGGCCAATTCTCCTAATTTAATACGTTCAAAATCTAGTCGGCGACAAACAAATGTCAAAAACTTAAACTATTTTTGACAGATTGAGACTGAGATCAGGGGCCTAAAGACTCTTTGGCAGAATCAGAAAACAATTCATATCACGCAATTCATCTGTATGACAGTTTTGTATGGAGATTCGCAAAATGCTATAGGTATACCTCTTTCTAACCCTTCAGGGATATGTAGGTGTGAAACTGACAAACTGAACTGAATTGATATGAATTGTTTTATGATTCTGCCAAATTGGCCTTTTTAGGCCCCCTGACTGTGAACGTTCATAAAATTACGAGAATTGCCCCTCTGGTTGATTGCGCAGGTTTAATTCGTTAAACACGTCACAAAACTTAACAAAAAGCATTGAAAGTAGCTAGTAGCATCGTCCTGTATATTGATTTATTTATTCCTCGGTAGTACTATTTCGTGCGTGCACATCGAATTGATATAAGGTCCATGCAAAGCTTGTCTCATTCATGGAGCTTAGAGTTAACCTAACCATCCCCGAGACTACAGAAACATAAAAAAATATTTTCAAGTTAGAGAAAAATTGTTCCAATCTGTATAATAAAGTAATCGTGGGCGAGAGCTCTCCGCTGAGGTGCCAGTTAACGCCTTCAGGAGGGTTAAGTGAGGATAATTTCCCTTTGCGTGCCCACTCCTAATGACGAGCGGGAGCTATGGCTGGTGAAAAGTATGTTTAGAAGTTCCACTAATGACAAAAAAATCTTTAGAAGTGCTATATAATTTGTTAATACAAAAAAAATATTCGGTATCCTAACCAGATGAACGGTTTTGTGATTAATTCAAGAGAAAAGGGTCAGAGGATACGAAACGGGGCATTAAGACAAAAAAGACTTAGAGAAAAGTGTTTTTTATTTTATTTGGAGAAGAATAGGTCTGTGTAATTTATATCTAAGTCAGTAAAATTTCCTACAAGAAATAGGAGAGGTTTTATAATTTCCAACGTGACGATATTATAGTGGACGTCCAGGTCTTAATTTGAATATTCGCAAATGTATGTATGCATTCCGATGATAACAAAATAATATGGTACGGAACTCTTGAATAACTTTTATTAAACCCATAGAGTCTGGGTTGGTTAGATGTGTCTCAACGAGTCCTGTTCATTTTACCTGATGATGAGGACCTGATGACTGACCTGACATTAGATAACAGACTCTTGAATAGCTACTAGTAAACCCCTCGAGAGTGTCGATCATTAGATGTGTCACATAAAAAAATGAGAATATTGTCTCTTAATGGTTCTTATTTTTTTGTGGAAATAGGTTTACTTAGTGCGAAAACAATATACAGAGTATTATGAATCTTCTGACTTATCTCTTTTGTGGCACGAGGGAGCCAGGGAGCAACGCACCCTCCTTTGGAGGGGCAATTTCGATTTTCTTCGTCTTGAATATACTTTTTTTGTTTAATTATTCTTTTTTTTTTGGTTCGGTTACTAATCGTAATGTGAAAAGGGTAATAACTTTAAAATAGCGGGTAATTGTAAAATGTTTAGGGAAGATTGGTTTGCTGATAGGTTGTTTTTAAAATAAAGTTTTCTTGTCCATAAATTATTATTTGATTTTATTAGCAGATTCAGTTATATTTTAGTCATTTTAATGGAACACAAAAATCAGTGTTAAGACTGTAATATTGTGTCAAAAGTAATATCGTTGCAAAAAACAAATTGGAAGTGGAAATGGTTTTCATTTCCCACGTTTTGATTGCCAAAAATGTGTACTTCCCGTAACGCGAAGGGTTTGTGAATTTATTACGATCCTTAAGTTGCCATAGTAACCATACATCTTCTGGCTGGTGCTTACGTCTCTATATAAGATCTAGTATAAGAACGTCACAATTTATGTGACACAGTGCCAATGTCAGAGAATATCTGAGCTTTCACAAATCCCAGTTCCACTGGCTGACCTGAAACAAATAGGAAAAGAACCATATTGAAGTTAGTTTTCCAAGCTTAGCTTAGTAGCTACTACACTTTCCCTTTTACAGAAGAAGCCTGAGTCCCAGCAGTGGGATAATGTTGCCACTGTTGGGATATATGCTGCCTTTCTGTGAGAGGGAGAACGATTATATACAGACTTAGATTTTATGTCAATCAACACGAATTGATAATCAGAGTAGGTACCTATGTTGACAACACAGATACTCATTCTCTTGATCATCTAAGAAGCCCATGGTAAGAGCCATTAAACATGAACAATGAACAAACCTCCATTAATAAAAAAAGATTAAAAAAAGAGCCACTAAGGGCAAACGGCACAAAAAAAACACATAGTAGCTTACAATATTGTACTTGTCAAGCCAAGTTCGCAAGACTAATGGGTGCAGAGTAACGGTAACAAAGTGGCTTCTTACACTGGACTACGATATGACAGAAAGTCTCGTAGTATAAGTAAAACTCACACAGATTGACAAGCAAATACATAAGTGCACTCGCTTACATACGTACCTATAGCATACAGACACTCTATTACAACACCAACACAACTGACACAATTACACCACACTCTTTTTATGCCTATTTTAAGTTTTAAGTTTAAAGATGTACCATATTATGAATGTTAACGGAACGAAGGACCCTGAATCTCACAACACAGGGAATCCTAGTGTGAGGTCTAGGAATTCAATCCACTTGAATGTAATCTTTAGCAAAATAAATTTATTATTATTATTTATTTAAACATAAATCGTACACAATAGTGAACTTGAAAACTGTGAATCCGATAAGTCACACATGATTTTCATTATCTCTAGCTAAACGCTGTAATGGAATGTCCACATCGCGGCCCCGTGCGAGATATTTGCCTTAATTAAAACTTGTCCCAGTCCAGTGAAACATGGCTAGAAAACTGCTGGATACGATAGAGATTCGTGTTGCGATTTTATGGATTCTTGGCAGGCTGATGACAAAAGTAGTCGTTGCAGGAAAGTCTTTAAAATAAAAATGTTACATCAGCAATAGCAAATCCACACTAAGTATTGAACATAATGAACATTTACACTTACATTGCATATCTTCTTCTTTTCGTTTTAACGGTACATCTTTGTTGTTTATACTGTTTGGGCCCATTTATTGCTCCGTCAGAGACGTTGTTCTAGTCGTCAAGGGAACGGACATTTGGGACATTTTAGCAGATGGGTCTGTTCAGGAGCACCGTACTCGCACTGTATGTTGGATGAGTCGAAAAGTGCCCTATTTCGCCAGATTATGTTTGCAACGGCCTACTAAGGTACGCAAACGATTCAGTGCTTTCCCTCACAGTGAGACAGAACATACCTAAAATTCTATGACGCACCGTGTTATAAAAATATTTTGTTTGAATTTGTGACCCACTGGGTCAACAAAAATATTTTGCCCGAACCATTTTACTTATCTTTTATAATTCATACCTATCTTTCGAAAAAGACTGGATCCTGCGACACATGGTATTTATATATCCTAACACTACTTGTTTACGAATCAATAAACTTTATTATTATTATTATTTTACCTTGTGTGGTTTCTGACCGTGTTTTTCTTCTCTAAAATTTCACCCAAATTGGTAGGTACGCGTTTCACCAATTTTAAGTGCAGTCTTACAAGTTCTTCTAGAGCAGTGGTGGCGCAGTGGTTTTCAGCGCTTTACTTTATGTAAATTACTAGCTGCGCCCCGCGGTTTCACTCGCGCAAGTCTCGATCCCGTGGGAATATCGAGATAAAAAGTATCCTATATGCTAATCCTAGTTATAAACTATATGTGTGCCAAATTTCATTTAAATCCATTCAGTAGTTTTTGCGTGAAAGAGTAACAAACATCCATCCATCTTCACAAACTTTCACGTTTATAATATTAGTAGGAAGTAGGATAGGAGGATTTAATCACCACTGTCCCCAAAACGGTAATGGAAAACATGTAAGGAAACCTGCATATTTAGAATCTTAAAACCTTAGAAACTTTTTAGAACCAAAAATTCGGTTCGGATACATGTGACATCTAGTCATCTACCAACCCGCACTGAGCCCGCGTGGTGGATTACAGCCCACTCCATCTCACCGAGAGGAGGCCTGTGTCCTAGAAACATTATGCTGACTGTGCTTATGCTCACCTACTCCATTACTGTTTTAATCGTCAACGTTCTCTATCATGCTTCCAGTGAAAGAATATTCAAAAACATGATACGTAAATTTATCTAGTGGCCCTCTACATCTTGGTTAGCGCGCTCGTGTCCAGTAGCCGAACAGTTTGTCTTACAACGGAACTCATTAAGTTACGAGCAATATCGAATCGGTGCTTCTCAGCCCGTTAATTGGCGCAATGTTCATTGCGTAATAGCTCCTCATCTTGGTAGAATTTCAGCATGAATTGTTTTAAAATAATGGTGTATTTTGTGGGGCTATGTAACGAGTTTTGAGTGGTAGTGAGTTTGTGGGTTTCGTTTTGAATACTGACCTATGCCTGGAATCAGTGACCTATTGATCATGGACGTTTCGATATACCTAAGAGTAAAAATGGAGTTACACATTGTATTTAGCTTATAACCAAGTTCGAGGAACGGTTGATCCTTGTGATGTATTGAAACAACAGCTGTTATAATTCGTTTATATACTCTAGATGATTAGATCAGATTCGAAGAAACTTACTTTTTCCCTAACATTGGTCCCTCAAAGAAAAGCTAATCAATTTGTACGATCATTGACCGGTCCCATCCGTACTTATGTTTACCCTGTTAACCCCAGTATCATCACCGATAAATAACAAATGCACCATTACACTTCGTCGCTGCATCCTCGAGATTTACATGATTCACTAGGTAGTACACTCCTCAATGTACTAGGCATCGCACAATTTTTAGATAAAAAACTAAAAAATAAAAATAAAATTAGATATTAAACGACTACCGAAGTACCTGCCGTGGTGGGGCGTCCACCGCGCCCGGCCATCTACGATCGTTGGCTTGTCATTCGCTTCTTTTGTGCGGGCATCGCAACATTAATATTGTTGGTGGTAAAAATATTCTATAAATTTTTATCCAATTTGCGTTTTTTTCTTGTGAACATGGGACGAAGACGACATGAAGATGATCCAGGGACCATCAGACGAAAAATAAGGCGACTGGAAAAGCGTTTACAAAGACAACAAGAACACACATCCAGTGATGAAGGTTAGTCAGATTTAAAGTAATACTAACGGTGTTATTTCATTTCATCGGTATCGGTGGTTTTTAACTATCAGTCACCGAGTTATAATTCTTTCAAGTGTCTTGTTGTTCGCAAACGTGCGGTGTGACTCATGACTTTTTTATGTTGTTATTCCATTATAATGTCATATTATATAAAGTGGAATCCTTTTGCATCGATGCTACTTTGTTTTTACAATCAATTAGTTAAATTCATTGGACGATGTGTACTGCGACGAGATTGCAGTCGTTCCAGTTTGTCTTTATGGAATATGTAAGTTAATAAGTACCTACGTTCCTATGCATATTCTGCAAGTACCGTGATGAGATCCCGGTCAAATTAAAACAAATATTGTATAAATGGCTAAGTAAGTGTCGTGACGCGATTACGACCGCCTAATGAGTGATTGTTATTGTCAAGTGGTTTGACGCGATCAAATCCTTTTGTTGTCATTGTTTCAAGTCAAATTTGATCCAATGCTATAGCAGATCGAAATATCGTTCCAGATGTTGAGTCTGGCCACTCAGGACCTGCCTCATTACCTCCAGACTATGAATCCTCTGAGCATTACCAATCAGATGGTACTCAGTCGAACTTTCGATCTGTGGTGACAGTTCCACCACACACTATCTCTGATACCGTTACTGGTGGCGCTAGTACTAGCGCCGCACCAGAAATTGTGGAGGCCCTCCCGCCTGATATATTAGAGGTTCTTGGAGAATCTAAGGAAAAAGATGAAGTGTTGGGGCCAAAAATCAGAGAAGAGATCTCCAAACGTTGGGGAAAGATTATTATGGAAGGTCTAGGTAAAGAACAGAAACAAAAGCTGTTTAGTAATATTTTGACCCCGGAGAATTTTCAACTTATTAAGGCACCAAAACTTAATCAAGAAATATCCTCTGTCTTAACGGAATCATCCAGAAACAGGGATAAGCGTCTTGAATGGACACAAAACCATCTAGGCATTGGTATAGCGGGTATCACTAACCTACTGTCATCAGTAATTGACGGCAATGTAGAAAAAGCTGAGATTATAAAAAAGCTCTCAGAAATAGCACAAATATTGTTAGATTTGCATTGCCAAAATACTGCTAACCGAAGGAAGTTAGTTACATTCAGCCTGGATAAAAAATTCTTGAATATTGTTCAAGGAGTTAAGAGAGATACTTTTCTCTTCGGAGAGAATTTGGGCGAAAAAATCAAGGCATCTAAGATGGCTGAAAAATCTGGATTACAGATAAGGAGGACCGAGCCTCAACCATCTACCTCCCACAGATCGACACGCTCTAATAATAATTATCGTCAGGGAAACTCGAGGCGCCCACTTCGTCACCAGAACTACAGAGGCAGGTCGAGTGGGCCCAGGACACAAGCCTCCAACCTGAACACACGGAGATATCCAGCGTCAACAGAACGGTACAGCTCTGCGAGAGAATTTGAAACGGGAGCCAGGTATTCTACATTGAACACCTATCGTTCGGCGCTCGGTTTAATTATAGGTAGACAATTAAGTACAAATGATATTGTCAGCAGATTTATGAAAGGTGTTTTTAGATTGAAACCAGTTTTCCCTCGATATCAGTCTACTTGGGACACTAATGTAGTTTTAGACTTTTTGTTCAATTATTTTCCCAATGAAAATCTTTGTTTAAATAAATTAACAAAAAAACTGGTAACTCTGCTTGCGTTGTCGACTGCACAACGCGTGCAGACGTTATCCTTTATTCGACTGTCTAATATAAATATTTGTGATTCAAACATTATAATACCAATTGATGATTTGTTAAAAACCTCTGCACCTGGCAGACAAACACCCCGTTTGATTATCCCATTCTTTCCTAATAAAATAGAGATATGTCCAGGAAGGACTTTATGTTCATATATTAATGTTACAGATACATTTAGGACTGAATCAAATACCGAAAGGTTAATATTAACTACTAAGAGACCGGTCCACAACGCCAGCTCCTCCACAATTAGCCGCTGGATTAAACAGACGTTAGCAGATAGTGGTATAGACACCACAATATTTACGTCACATAGCACGCGTCACGCGGCTACATCAGCGGCTGGTCGTAAAGGTGTTTCTATAGATTTAATTAAAAAAACTGCCGGTTGGTCTGGTAATTCTCTAGTATTTGGTAAATTTTATAACAGACCTCTGCTTACAGAGGAAACCGATGATTTTGCTCGTGCTGTTTATGATAATAACGTTTAAAAATAGTTAAATTACCATATATTATACACACCTATATTTTTTGTATACTTTCACTTCGTTGATAATATCAATACTAAAATTATATTATGATTTAATAATACTTATTTCTGTGTTAAAAATAAATCATATAATATTATTAAAAGCATTTATTTTCTTCGCCACTAATGTATTGGCTATTTATCTCTAAACTCTGAACATCTACCTAGTGAATCATGTAAATCTCGAGGATGCAGCGACGAAGTGTAATTAATGGTTAAACAAACTTACCTGAAGTGAAGTTTGACCGCAATTACACGAGTCGCTGCATCCGAAGAGATTTACAAACCCGCCCAACCCTTCTTTGCAAGAAATCCCGGTATTAAATATAGTTTAAGATAAATAGCCCTCTTAAATGAATGACAAGCCAACGATCGTAGATGGCCGGGCGCGGTGGACGCCCCACCACGGCAGGTACTTCGGTAGTCGTTTAATATCTAATTTTATTTTTATTTTTTAGTTTTTTATCTAAAAATTGTGCGATGCCTAGTACATTGAGGAGTGTACTACCTAGTGAATCATGTAAATCTCTTCGGATGCAGCGACTCGTGTAATTGCGGTCAAACTTCACTTCAGGTAAGTTTGTTTAACCATTAATTAAATGGCCTTCTTGTCCAAATAAAACGTACATTTGTCCGATTAAGTCCGGACCGGACAGAATTCATTGATGTATACGATGGAAAGGCGACGTGGACACGGCTGCGGAACAGGGCCGGAACGTGAGGATGACATGCGCTTTCCGGATTAGGAAAAATACAACCTTTTTTGCAGACATCAGAATGTTGAATGGGCCTGAAATATAAATTGGCCGAATTTGATGTTGTTTTCCTGGTAAAATTACTTGGAGATTTTTCTAGATTTAATTGACATGAAAATAATTAGTTTAGTTAGGACCATTAATCAAAAAATAAGAAGTTTTTTTTACAAAAATGCCTTAACGTTTGTTAATGTTGAGTATATGAAAGAAAGAAAATACGTTTATTTGCGGTAAACATGACGCAATAAAGAACATAAACACAAAAAATAATAAGAAAGGGTTGGGGGAAGCATGCGTCACATCCACGCAAAACGGCTATTGCTCAGCATTATGCTGCGACCTTATGCACAGAGCCCCAGCGCTGGTTTTCAGTGACAGCCGGTGCTGAGGTAATGAAGTCGTCCGGTGCAGCAAACAATTATTAGGACGCTGTACCGGTACAGCGTACATAAAGAAAAATAATAATATAATTGAATTTAAATGTGATAGAATATACTAAACAGGAATATAAAAAAAGGAAATAGATATACATGCTACGAGAATATCATCCTCAATAAACGTTTTACGCTTTATGTATTGGCAACATTTCTAAACGTCATATTTAGCTTGCTACATATTTGTAATCTGTGGAGATATTTGATATAACTGGACTGCACAGCACTGCAACCGTTTGTTTCGATCATATTTCACCGGTTCGACGGGTGTGTAAGCATCGGCTTCTCCATGAGGCCAGGCTCGATTAATGACCCCGCCTTTTTTCTGCTGAACGCCAAATGTTGCGGAATTAGACTGCATTGTTTTTAAAAGTGGCCAGTGTTAAGATCTACGTAGGATACGGATAGGTTTTGATTTCATTTCATTATTCAAAATCGCTTATTAAAATTTTACTAACTTGTAGACTTCTTGAGTCTTGGTATTAATAAAATAATTATGTAGTATTAAATCATTAGGTAGAGTATTAATTTGATAAGAGTGAAAATTTGTTTTCGAGTGTGTTTTTAATGACACTTTATAAATTTGTTTGGGTTATATTGGATTCAATAATAAAAGTGGGTTAAAAAGTAATGTTTTGTTACACCATGTTTAGGGTTCCGTACCCAAAGGTTGCCATCGGAACCCTATTACTAAGCCGCTGTCTGTCCGTCTGTCTGCCAGCGGGCTGCGTAAGTAATAGGTACACAGTTGAACTGTTCCCAGAGTGTGTATTTCTATTGCCGCTATAATAACAAATGTTACAAATACAATAAAGTTAATACAAACTAAGGGGTTCTCCATACAAGAAACGTGTTTTTTTCAGCTTTTTTGTCTTGTACCTACGTAACCCTTCGAGTCCGACTCGCACTTTGCCGGTTTTTATAGTGATACCAAGTATGTATTTATAAATTGATTTCAGAATAATTCAAAGGGCTTTTAAAACCTTTTAATTTCAAACGTATAAAAGCTTTGTTTCAGCAAACAACAACTGAAATAACAAAAAAGTACCATTCTCTTTCATTAGCATACCTAAATGTTTTGACAGATGTGTAGGTTTAAAACGTAGTCAACGTCCTCTGTGCAGAAAATTATGCAGGCGAGAACATTTCATTTTAATTAACTTTAATTACCTTTGACTCCGGTCGTAATAGTAGCATTTTGTAAATTACAAATACTGTGTAAAGCCCTAATACAATAAAAGCTTGGTGTTAACAAATCACACGGAGGTAAGGACGACAATAAGCGAGTGCGAAATATTAATTTTAATATATTCAGAGTGTACGCCCGTTTCGGCCGCGGCAGTAAATTAAGTAAGCGGAAGAAAGCTCATTTATTTTTGGGCGGATGCGGCGAAATTCACATCCGCGTTAAATACACAACTCGACGAAACGCGCACTTTCTCGTTTCGCGTGTTTTCTATTAAAATTTAATTTCTCGCCGAAATTACTGTCTTTTTGTTCATTCACTTTCTGAATTTCTGATGACGAAATTAGCTCCTCTCTTGATCATTAATTCAGACGCTGAAACACGTTTAATTGAGAATTGTTATTAAATATTAATCAAAGATTTTGGCTCAGCGATGCATAGATAAAACATACATATTTATGGATATTACTTTGGCAAATTAATAATTCGTGTTGGGATGGTGAAAATATACTAATCCTTGCGTAGGAAAAGTGGATTCTGCGAAGAGACTTAGTGAGTGGCGTCGGGAATAACATAGTTGAGCTCCCTCGGTGGGGTTCCGTACATTAACGAACAGTATCATGCCCTATTCGAAACTAAGTGAAACCGATAGTAATCTCGGCTGTTCAAGGTTAATTCTATTAACAAAATTCAGTTGGCACTGTTGTATCTTAATTAAATTTGTATGATATCTAGACCCATATTCTGCTTTGTTTACCTACTGACACTATAAACACAAAATACAGAGAGTACAGAAGTCAATATACATACAAAGTGCGCTCGAGCAACGCAAACATAGACACTGCCCACGGACACGATATCTCGGATCGGTTGGGATCAGTGCGAGCTCGAGTGCCATCCGCTTGAGACCCAAATATTAGGTACGTAAGTTTAAAACATGTTCTTTTGTTTGTGTAGATATTGTGTTGTTTTTAGTGTCATTTGATAGGTTTAGGCCTAAAACGGATAGTTATTAGGGATTTTCGATAGTGAAAATTGACAAATGTACAATTTTTTATGTTTTTGTTCTTTAAACTTTAACAACTTTACAACAATAAATCAAACAACTAGATACGAGTACCACTACCACGATACTTTTTGTGCATAAGCCAAAGTTAACAAACCTAGCACGACCGCCAAGTAGGTATAAAAAGTGAAGTACATACATGTGGTTGCCTTCTGTTCCTTTCTGTTTTGTGCTATAAACCTGTAATTATTTCTGTATTTTACTGAGGACTAGCGCCCAAAGGCTAATAATATAGAAATAACTAGCACAGTACCTTAGCATAGTTAATACATATACTCGAAAACAAAGCAACAACCCTTCCTTTTATCTCCAGTCCAACAAAATGAGACCTTCCCTGAACCACCCAAAACCTCATTAAGGCAAGCTAATTACGCCAAAACTTTGGTCGCAACTAATACAGCCCAAACAATCCTGAAACAACCTCTAACACGCAATTACAAAACAAAACGACATATCGCCCAACAACAACAACTGTCCACATGTTGTTCTATTCATTAACCCTCGGTTGCTGTATCGTCTCTAATCTGCATCTAAAATACAACAGCGAGCCAATTAAACTTGACCCTATAGCGTTCCGGTACTGCACTCTTAATCAGCCGGCAGATACACGGTTAATTAATGTGATCCGCTTTTATTATTCTCCTCTTAAAATGGGATATTCGTCAGGATTTTAAACGGTAGTGCTTGGTAAAGATTTTGGTATTATAAGGACGATTTACTGGCTATTACGATGGTTTATTTCTGGTTGGGATAGTTTTTGGTAAGGAAAGCTTTTAATTTTCAATTTAGCATAATTGTTTTTTTTTTGGTCGAGGTGCGTTGTGGACCATAATGTAACACAACAAAAATCCTTCTATAATAATCCTAATACTACATTATATGGTATATATACTAAGTCCTAACTAACTAATTAGTTTTTGTTTTAAGTGCTTATAGTCGATAAATAAATACACCCATCATTCATCTGCCTAACATTTTCCCAACTATGTGTGGGTCGGCTTCCAGTATAACCGGATGCAGCTGAATACTAATATTTTACACGGAGCGACTGCTCCATAACCCAGTTACTGGGTAAATACGATAATCCTTGCAGATTTTCGGGCTTCTGACGACCCGTAACGGTTGTCAAAGATCCACAAATGACATGCCGGGACCAACAGCTTAACGAGGCACGGAGGCGTCTTGGTATGTAAAGTAGGTCACCCATCCACGGCAAGCATAGCTTAACCAGATCGATCGACCCGTGTGGCTGTTATTACTTAGCCACAAGCCCCTCTTAAATACATACACCCCTAACTATTAATTAATCACTTTCAACATCTATTCGACTATTTGTATCCATCTTTATTTTCTTTATGATAATTATTCTAAATAGGTAGAATTTTTAGAAAGTCTACGTCATAGCACCGTCAACTTCTAAGCCAAAGTAAAATATCATGTAGGTATTTAATTTTAATTTTCCGTCCTAATGCTAGAAATGAAACGCTCAAGTCTTGAAAGCGACCATTTTGAGTCGAGAAACAGAGAAATAAAACGAAAACTACGTCTGAATTCAGTACATACCTAGCTTTTTAAAAGTGTTCAACGTCGTCTGAAAAGAATAATTGTTCAAAATAAATAACACTACTACTTACGTTGCGTGTTCAAGACGCAATACATTAACTGTTTTGTTGTGCTAGACACGAAAGCTAATAATACGTATTCGGTAATGTACCTAAATGCAATATTCGAGGCCTGTCGGCTGTCACTCAAGCGGGTTGCGTGATCGTCATTGCAATCTACATACTGTGTGGCAGGGGTTGTGCGCCCATATTATTTTTATTTCTGATAATATTTACCAAGGTAACTTGGAAAAATTTTTACTATTCAGATTCAAATAGGCTCTTGTATTCATGCTAATATTTAAAAATGCACATAGGATACTTTTTTATCCCGGTAGTACAATCCCATGAGACAATCTCCGAACTCCACGCGGGTGAAACCGGGACCAAAAGTTAGTACTTAGATCAATAACAATAATTTTCAGAACCATCAAAGTTCTCTGCGAGACTACGAAAAAAACACAAATTTAGGTAGGTATATGAATACGTGCATAAGAATTTTAAAACGAACCCTATTCAGTAGGTACTGTAACAATTGTCATGACGAAATTCGTTGTAGTGAACGTGACAATCATTGAAAATAAAGAAAAGCTTTATATCCTTGTATTATTTATATACATTCGTTTACGTAAGTAAGTATAATGTATGAAAAATTCAAGATACACCACCACAATATACACATAACATTAGTTCTAGATTACTCGTATGTACGCTAAACTGAATATTTCTATGTATGTACGCTAAACAGAAGTATTTTCAACGGTATCAACTTAAATAAAACACAAATTTCCAAGAATCGGATGTAAGATATTTTCATAACTAATATTTTTCCACCACGTGCTTCCCTGAAGCGTAGCAAGATAGGTCTGAGTAGGTACCTACTACTAGTGGTTGCATAGAAATGTGTATCTATGATTATGTTTTTTACTCACTGATCCGAATGAACTTATTGACGATGATATCGAGAAGCTATCGAAGATTATACCTGCAAATGTTATTATTAAAGGCATGTATTTAATCGAACACTCACATAGGTACACATTATGGAACACTCTAATATAAAGAATGCGCTTCTTTTTTTTCTTATTTTTAAGTCATATTTTGGAGTCTTAAAAATACTAAATAGCCAAGTAACTGCGACAAACATGAATGCATCTTTCGCCGGGCGCAGCCGTGGCACCGCTCGCTCGGCTCGCATCGCTCGCTGCGGTTGCTCACCGTTGTAACCTAACCTGTTTGGTCGGGACCAATCGAGTTAGGATCATCCTAGCTTAATTACTGTGACCAAGTGTCAGTAAATGCCAGAACTTAAAAAAAAGCCTTTTTTTTATTGTGCTTCATTAGTGGCC
This sequence comes from Gortyna flavago, assembly GCA_963669345.1. Taxonomy (NCBI): domain Eukaryota; kingdom Metazoa; phylum Arthropoda; class Insecta; order Lepidoptera; family Noctuidae; genus Gortyna; species Gortyna flavago. Next base: position 10,654,933 of record OY770138.1, read on the forward strand.
CAAACAGTTTTTAAAGGTTCGTTAATTTGAAAAGTGTATTATAATTAGAAGGTCTATGAGTTTTTAGATGACCAGTTATACATATAATTATATTCCTTTATTAAAACATGAGGTATTCAAAACTGCAGCACACACAATGTTTAATTGTTAGCGATGATTTACTAAAGGACAAAATCTTAACATCTCGTACCTGCTGTTAAAATAATATCTACCACCATTTATACAGATTTCAGCAATAATAATTTCATCCCCTAGCACCTAAAAACATTTACCATTCATGTGAGCGGACATTGGACACTAACCCGACACCCCGATCACAACATCAGAAAACTGCAATCAACGTAAATATTCCAATATGTCCCCCACTCGGGTTGCTTAACCAACTTACCAACGTTTGCCTGGGGCGACATATTATTCGTCTGCTGGGGTACGTCACTCAATCGCTACGTCATGGCTACGTGCTCGCAATCAGAATACGGACAACGCAATCGTGCAACGCAAACTTTGTTATCAAAGTATTGATTTTTAGATCAACTGCGCTTAGCCGTCAATGACTTTATTGAAGTCTGAAACTTTCATATTGTGTAATGGAAACGAGACGTCCACTTATAGTGTTCCGAGGTACGATTAGCTAGAGAATTGGAAATATAAATTAGACTTAATTGGGTTTTCGTTCAGAATTCTAAAATATTGGGCAGTTAGCTTTCGGATTTCAGGAACGTAATTTAGCAGCTTTTGTCAATGGGTATTCAAGTTTTGGGGTCTAAAATGTTTTATAAAACGGTCGGTTATCTTTCGGAGATAAATCATTAATTTAGTTGATTAGACAAAGTTAGAACGAAATTAGATTTGTTTGTTCGTGTTGTCATAATATTAAAGGGTAATGTAATCTTTTTAAATGAATTAAAAATACACATAATAAGGAGATGTTTTTAATTAAAATAAATGTAAAGACTTACATAACTGCAAAAAACTCCAGCAGTTAAAACAGAAAACTGTTGCTTAACACCGTAAGAATGCACAAAGTAAACTAATTTATAACTTTTAATCATGCAAGACGCATACAAGCATATATCTTAGTTGGGTAAAGTTTCCCTGCATTCTTGAACAAGGAACTACAATCAATAACAAAGTTTGTGCCTTTTTCATTGGCGTGCTCACTTTGAATTAGACTTACTATGAAGATATAAAGTATTGCCATAACTTCTACGTTTCCAATTGCAGAACTTGTATTTGTGAAATATTTTTCTTCTGCAGTTTAGGTGAGCTGGTATTAAAAGTTTGAAATTACAGCTTTTGTAGAGTGTTTTTCTGTTTCTGTTTATTATAAAGACTGATTTTGAATATAATTTTTTGGTATATGGTGTCAGGTTTTTTTGTGACTTTATTGCTTTTCAGGAGGAGATGGCGGGACCAATTCGACTCTTTTGAAAGATTGCCCACATACAGTTGTAAATAAGGATTATACAGTGGAAGGACGGCCGGCTGATAACAAACATTATTTTCTTATTTTCCAAATAGTAGGACATTCACGCCCAAAGAATGGCGTTAAACCATCCACAGCCTATGTTGTTTCCACTACTGGACACAGGCTTCCACCCGCACCAGGCCCACGTGGTGGATTATACCCATAATCCACCACGTGGGCCTGGTGCGGGTTGGTAGATGTCACATATGTTCGAATTTTTGGTTCTAGGACATGCCGGTTTCTTCATGATGTTTTCTTTTACCGTATTGGGAGCAGTGGTGATGAAATAATTTACACAAAGTAAAGCGCCTGACTGAGTTCGAACGTACGACTTATAAACTCATAAGTCGCGGCCGTTAGCACTGGGCCACAACTGCTCTCTTAAACAAAAATATATAGGTATCTCAAATTTAATATCAAATGATGAGCAGCTACGAGTATCTTCATAATACATCTCCACCAATCACTTAAAGGGTTTAAGAGCGTTTACGCCGTACGGCATTTCATACAAAATTTCAAGCCCTTGTTTTTCGAAATGAATGAACCGATTTTAATGAAACTTCATACGCATAAGCAGGATGCAAAGGTCTAAAAAGTTACTCAAGAACATTTTCGAAACGTCTTATTTAAAAAAAGATAACTGGAAATCTCTGTTTTTATGGAAACTTTTAAATCGGTCTAATTTGGCTGTAACACTATTTTTCGAAAATGTTCTCAAGTAACTTTTTAGACCTTTGTATATGCTGCTTATGCGTATGAAATTTCGTTAAAATCGGTTCATTCATTTCCACAAGGGCTTGAAAGTTTGTATGAAATGCCGTACGGCGTAAAGTGTACTTAAATTATATTGATTCTAAAGAAAAATAATTGCGTGTTCTAATCTCTAAACGTGTTTGTTCTATTTGGCTCGAAGCGATACTCGCCACTGCAATCAGTAGCCAGAGTAACAAGTTTCTGCGCCATTATTAATTTGCGATAAGCTGCTAACACACTTTGCTGTTTTCTTTTTTGATCGTGATTATTGTGAGATATTTGTTTACGCTGTTCAAGTACTTATTAAGTTAGACTACTTTGTAGGAAAAGTAAAGTTTATATTTTATTTAGTATTACTTTTTTCTACACTTTGGGTCTTCTCTAAAATTTAAGCTTCAATAGAAGCATTTTTTGAACATTCGGTCGTAGTAAACATTTTTACAAAAAAAAAACTGACTTCTAAAATATCACTACAAAGTGAAAAATTACTATAATTTCGGAAGTCAGTGTCTTTAGTTTTGTATTTTCGGTTTTTGCTACAAACTTCCGAATTTTTCACTTTTTAGTTCACTTTTTAACAACAATACTCAAATCGTTAAGGTGTGCCTGTAATACGTATTTCTCATCCTCCCGTTTTTGTAGTCGGTTAAAAATAATGATTAGGTTCAAGGTATGTAGGTACCACACTAATAATGCTTGACAAACAATTAGGCAGAACACTACTGCTGATGTTCTGATGGACACTAGTCGCAAAGGCAAGATATTCTTTGTAACAAACGAAACGAGCGCTGTTGAGAGTAAAGTTACTGTAAGATTTTGTAACTGTGGCACGTAAGTTCATACACTAAATGAAGGCTTGTTCGGCGCTCACATATACCGACTTTACGTTTATGTGCCTAAATAACAATGCAGCTCCCGGTGCAAGTAAACCTTTAGAAGCATAAGCTCCGAAATTGGGCTAAATCCCAGTTTACTTAAAAAGTGCGATTCCAACTCCAAACACAGGGACCACTGTGTTAAACTCGGCTCAAAACTGAGTCTCTTACATAGGAAGTGACAAGAGTCATAGTGCTGCGTAGTTCTCAGTGCACGTAATGGAAAACGTCCCCAGTATAGCTACTAGCATGCGTTATTTGAATGTGTAATCCCTAGCTCTCGCGTGCCAAGGATTTTGTGGATTAGAAATATCAGCGGTATTACGTTCAGAAATATTTCGCAATAACCGTTACTATACGTACACTACGTGCTTTTTCACTTGAGCAATCTTGCAGCGGAGTTTGGGCCAAATTTGCAAAGCAGTGTTTGATTATTCTGTTTAATAGCAGTGTGAGTTTGCCTGTATTTCGAGCTTATTCTTCCCAGTGTGTGTGAATCCACAAAAGTTCTCGGTGAACATTAAATTTGAAATTGTTGTTGCTTCTTAACTGGGCTCTACGTGGTTTGTTAATTAGGAACATTCTACCTGTGTTTAAAAAAAGTTGTAGTTTTTCTCGCTAGATTTTCCCCCCTTTATTCATAAACGTTGCTAAATGTTAAGTAGTGTGTAGCGACTGTTTTTAACGTTTAAACGTCACTGAACGTTAATCATTCATACTAATATTATAAATTCGAAAGTAACTCTGTCTGTCTGTCTGTATGTTACCTTTTCACGCCTAAACCACTGAACGGATTTCGATAAAATTTGGCAGAGAGATAGACTGAATCCCGGGGAAGGACATAGGATAGTTTTTATCAACATACCTCGCGGGCGAAGCCGCGGGCGGAAGCTAGTCGTGAATACCAGTATTTTATATGGAGTGACTGACTACCTGACTTCCACAAACCTGTTAACACGATACCCCTTGGTAAGACTGGTTGTTAGACTTTTGGGGCTTTTGACTACCCGTAACGAGTGTCAAAGACAATTCCGAGGTACGGAGAGGTTTCGATATGTGTGGTCGCCCATCCACGAACTAACTGCGACAAGCTTAGCTTAACCTACCATCAATCCTTGCGATGCCACAAGCGCCTGCTCAATCAAATAAAAGACCTTTTAAAATTATAGGTAACTTGTCATTAAATGGTATTGATTTGGTCGTAACTACAACCTTTCGGCGTTCTTTCAAATTAGAACACAACTTTTCAAATGACCATACTGTTTTAGAGTTAGAGCGAATCCATTTAAGTGAATTGAGATCGTAATTTCGCTACAAAGCGCTACATTTGTGTAGTCAAGCTCCATAATTTACAAACGTGACAGATAGCTAGAAATTTAGCGGCAGTTCAATTGCAAATTCATCACAAATACACTACAGCATTTTACTGCAGCGCTGCAGCGGCTTCATAACAAATACAACAGGTTATACCAACTTGAGCCACAAAGCTGCAGACTCCTACCTATTCGTTATTCTATACCGTCTTATTCTCTGAAAGGTTCTTCACAATGTGTTCAGTCGTGTTATAAGCTCTCTTAAGGCCACTTTACGGTGAGCGTATAACTTACATTCTACGCTTTACTTTGTGCTTTGTGAACTATGAAATTATTGCTGCATAATTTCAGCGACAGCTTGAAACGACGTCAGGTATTATTTACTGTCTAGAAAGTTTCGATTACAGACTAGTTAAGAGCACCATTTCAGGTCACAGTTTGAAATGATGACAACTTAACAAAGACAGTCAAAAATGCTTTCATGGAAAATGTTTTTTTCCACAGAATTGAAAGCAAACCAGAGATATTTTTATCTTACGCCAGTATTTTTAGAAATAGGCCTCCTTACCGTCGTGATAAGCTACTTAAGATAAGACTGCACTTATTTCGTGGGCGAAACACTCTGTGGTCTCAAACGAATTTTGCGGAACCCGCTTATCAAGGGAATGCGTGTTCATGTTAACAAATACGCAATCTACAAGAGCCAAGGGAACAATCCGGTTCATAGTACCTACGGCTTTGACGGCGGGACGCGTAATATTTGCCGGTTGTGGCTAAATTGCATCTCACGCGTTCCTGGCTGACAACTTTAATCAACTCGATGGGAATTTGTCTTACTTGGGAGTTCAGATCACGTCTCCGCGGATCCACTGAACAATGAGATTTGCTTTAGATAAATTCTTGCGTTGGGAGCGCGAGACCTGAATGGATGCCCTGTTCTGTTATTCTGTGTACCCACATCTGTTACATGCTGCAAGCGAGAAACTACTTTATTTTCTTAGTTTAAAGAATAGCTTTTGTTATATAGTGTTTGATACTACATCTTTTTCATTTTAAAATGACTCGACTATACGTGACAATGACTGCGCCACGTTAAGAAGCTTTATTTCTCAGTTCCACAAGACCAATTACACTTTTCTTTTTACCAAAAGAATATTAAAATGTCATACAATTACCCTCGGCGTTACGGATGAAGTTAAAACATTATAATGAAATACCAGCCCATTCTTTACGACTCCATTAAGTTGTTGGAGAAAAAATAAAGGGAGAGAGGAAATGGCAACCACTCAGCACCGTCCAGCCCTCGTCAAGATTGGATGGAGCCGCGAAAATTCTTTTCTCGATCGACTGACTTCCATGAATACTAATGTTCGGCGGAATGGGTGAAACATCACCAATACAAATGGCGTCGCAGATAATACCGTGAAGGTGATAAGTAAGTGCCAGGAAAATCTCTTTATCTAGTTTGAACTCACCTTGAATCGCACGAAATGTAGCACTTTTAGAGATTTGTTCAAAACTTTCCAAAATACAGTATGCAAAGTAACTGAATATAAACTAGAAGCTATGTGGACATATGTGTAGTAATCTACCTCCAAAGTAATAATTTACACAAACGGCTGCCTCACAGTGGAACGAATGTATGGGAGCGGTTGGACGTAGACATGTCCGAAAAATAAGAGTAAAATTATGACAAACTAATGATGCCATCTTATTCGATTACTTAATGCCTTCATAAATTGTGGTGATGAATTTCTTCATAACTCCCATATTTCGGGAGTAATTTGAGAAAATGTGAAATTTTACTATGAAAATGAGTGTATCGAGCTCTCTCCCTCCTGATTCCGGGCTTGTTTCAAGTAGCGGTCTCTAATATCGTAATGCTATTACTAAGAGCTATATTTAATACTAAGACACATAGTGCGCCAAATGTGCACTTTCTGGGATAAAAGGAAATGAAAATTTAAAAAAAAAACGTTTTTTCCCCATTTGTATTTACTTTAAACCGCAGACAGACTTATTAAGAGGTCTATAAATATATTATATATATACAGAAATATATATTAACAAAAATATTCACAAGAACTGATGAGAGTATGACTTTTAAGTAAGTTGATAATAAATTACCTAGTTTCATTAAAAGTACAATAAATAATTAAGATGTAAGCTCTAATTTACTAAGTTACACATTTTAAAACAATAACATCATTTAATTATCTTCGTCATCATCATCATCATCAATTAATTCAAATTCAGAATCGATGTCCGCTAAATCATTTATGTTAACAAATTCGATATCACTTTTCTCAGAATCCGTAAGCTCATAAAATTCCTTAAAAGAAGATTTTTTTACAAACTTATTTCCTTTTGGACGGATACTTGTAACAAGTGGATCAGAAGACAGTAAAAGATTGTGCATAATATCTTCATTGCATGAGATACTGCTATGCTTTCGAGAATGCCCCTCTCTATATTTTCTAAAATCTTTATTTCTAGCCTCAGATGCCTATAGATGAAACCAATGGGCACAATTGACATGTTCTGAACTATGTCTGGCCCATGCATTAAAATTTTATGAAGTGAAGAAGGCATATAATACCATGGGTATAACTCCACGTAAAGCTTAGCAGTATCAAAGCAGAACTCTCGGAATTTAGTTACGTTGATCTTCTCTCCTGATGAAATACACACTGCAAGATCACACAGATTTTTCTTAAAAGCATAGCATCTATTCCGGTCAGTTCAGCAGATTTAGTGTAGTTTTCAAAAAATCTCCTTGCCGAGTTGCCATTGTTGGTGGATCCACTGCCTTGTTTCACAACATCGAGAAGTAAGCCCGTTTCTCTTCTTACAGCCTCTTGAACTCTTTTCTTCCTGTCATCAACTTGCCTTTTTGCTATATCACCCCTTACTTGCCATGATTTTATGTCTAATTTGTAGGAAATGTGTAATAAGCATTCCATTGAGCGAATCCAAGCGTGAAGGGTGCTTAAGCTATATTTATACATGTCCTCGTTTGCGTGTTTATCTTTGATTAACTCTAAATTATTCATTTCTTTAGGACAAGCCTTGCATATGTCACACACTGAAGCTGCTGTATTGGATATAATGGAATGAATTTTACCATCAATCATTGTCAACAGCAGTTGGTGTTTGACACTAATTCCATCAGTGATGGTGGATGGAGTTAAGGCTTCAATCTCTGCTTCGATTTCAGCCATCTCTCTCTGCACATTTTCTTTGGTTTCCTTTATAAACTTAAACAATATTGGCCGGCAAAATGAAGTGGAAGATGGTCGCTCGTTTTCCCAAATTGTTACACCTTTTGAGACGAGCCGCAGTGGTACAAGACTAATCATAAAATTACTAGCAAGATCGATTTGCTCATCTTCACTCGTCCTTTGATGATAAATGCTTTGGCTAGATGATCCGTCAAAACCCCATTTGCTGGTCAATACGAGCTGTTGATTGGGATCAACAGGGGTTTCTAACGACCTAATAAGTCTTCTTGAGGTTAAATCCATCAAGGCTTGTAATTTGATTTTTGCAGAGCTCTCTGTAACTGTGAGATCTTCTTTGGCCGGATAGCACTTAATTTTTTCTTTAACCAACATGTAGTAACTCGGGTATTGAAGAGCTCCTTCTTGAGTGTTGAAATCCCGAAGAGTGTTATAGCGCCATTTCGATAAGTTCATCGATACATAAAGAGCCAATGCCTTCAAAGGGGATATTTCCCGTACCTGAATTGATTTACCTTCAATGAAGGCTTTGATTTTTGAGGCCTCTTCTGGATTCTCCGTCAAGTATTTCATAACATAAGCTGTATCGCTTTGTCCTGCCTTTTGAAGCGCCCTTTCGGCCGAAAACATAATTTCAGCGCTGCTACTGCTGCATGAAAGACTATCTTCAGTGCGTCTTCTTTTTTGCCGGTTACTAAGGTCCTCAAAAGATTTACGAGGACTAGGATGTGTACAAGTTGAAGCATCAGATTTAGCAGGAGAAATTATGGGCTCGATGACGTCACTTATATTTTCTGTAGAAGGTTCCATATTTTCATTCTGTAATTCCGGCCATTGAATTGCAGCCTGTAGCCAAATCTCATGTTTCTTCCGAAACTTATCTGTGCTTCTTCCAGACTGTGTCCATTTTGCATAAATGCGGTAGCAAAATCGACGACACCAGTCTTTTAAACTTGTTTCAGCACTTTCACATAACTGAACACAACTGTTATCTTTTAAAACACTGAACAAATAGTTAAAGTCGCGTAAATCTTTATGTGCGCGTGCGCATAAAGCAACGTGAATATCAAGATTTGTATTAAAATTTGGAAAATACATTGCGAGATTAGCTTGGATACAACGAGGTGTAAATCAACACTGATTTTAAAGTTACTAATAGTGACCTATTTATATAAAATCCAGGTATCCCAGGTATCCTTTGTTAAATATTGCAAGGTAATTAGTTATTGTGATAATTAGTAAATGATGCATGCTAAATTAGTGTATTAAGAGCCATTTAGTAATTAAATAATAGCAATGTTCTTATCAGTAATCATTAGTGCATCAGTTTTATATGTAAACCTTAAGTCCCTAATTATATATCCTAATTAGCTTATATCTTCTCTAATTGGCTGCTCAGAAATGTTATTGTAATAAGGTAAACCTTTAGAAAAACGGTTTTAATCAACAAAATAAACAAAAAATAAAAAAATTGTGTTATAAAATAAACATCACTCTTTATCCCAGAAAGTGCACATTTGGCGCACTATGTGTCTTAGTATTAAATATAGCTCTTAGTATTAGCATTATGATATTAGAGACCGCTACTTGAAACAAGCCCGGAATCAGGAGGGAGAGAGCTCGATACACTCATTTTCATAGTAAAATTTCACATTTTCTCAAATTACTCCCGAAATATGGGAGTTATGAAGAAATTCATCACCACAAGTTATGAAGGCATTAAGTAATCGAATAAGATGGCATCATTAGTTTGGCATAATTTTACTCTTTTTTTTCGGACATGTCTACGTCCAACCGCTCCCATACATTCGTTCCACTGTGTGCCTGTGCAAAAGCGAAATATTCCCCAGTAAGGTGGCGCGGCGTTCAGACGTGGTGAAATTTACCTCAATTTCCATGCAGAAAATTCCATGAAAATGCACATAGGGGAAAATGTTGTTCTTATAATTGGACAGGTGCAACACCTAAGTCGTGCGTGGCATTTCTACAGCGCTGCATTAGCATATAAATAAGCGACAGCCCCCTGAAAGCCGACGCCAAAGGGCGGTTCAGATACCGAGCAGTTTTTTACATTTTTATGACCGGAAATCCAATTATCACAAGCAATTATCGAGTCAGCTAGATAGAAAGCGAATTGCTTTTTCAAAATGCGAAATGCAATTTAGAATTCAATGGTCGCAGTTATTTCGGTATTTGAATTTTGGCGAAAGAATTTTTTCGGTTGGGTTAGTTGAATTTCGTAGGTTTTCGAGTGGTACTGGTCAATGCGAATGGGAAAAGGCGAATAGTGCGGATTTAGGTACACATCGCGTCTCACACATCACTGGCGCACACATTAATCTGGTGATACATTGTATTGTACGCTTACGCCCTCACATTTATACAGCGTTTGGGGCAAGAGTCGAGCACAAGCGTTGCATAAATAAAAAATACTAAATACCTACAATTATTTTCTCAGTCACAATCTAAGAATATCTAGCCAGTTGCAAAGAGTTCTGCAACTAGACTTCACAAAAATCTTGAAAGTGTAATTGGATTTTCCATAATTAGATGTTTTTTTTGATGTGACCACTCGCAGTTGCAACTCACTAAGGTTGCCTTACTGCTTAACCGGACTATCCATAATTAGATGTGTCATCTGCTTCTTAGTATAGTTTTTGTGGTAACGAAACCATAGCGCGATCTAATTCGATGCCACATCATCTAGTTAATATAAAAGAAGTACAATATAATTTTATATTTATTATTTTAAAGGGCTTATTTTTAAGGGAGAAATAATTTGATTTCAAAAACTGTTTATTCTTCGATTTAAAGATATCTGACGACAGAAAAATGAGCCCTGAAAAGAAATGCTTTAGTGCAAACCTTCAGTTAGGTAATATTGTGAAAACCCAAACGCGAGTAAGGGACCATTATTTCATGACGTCCTTCTCTATTTTTCCAGTCCCATTTTATTACTATTATTATTTAATACATGACCTCTACAAACTTGGTAAACCGACCATCTGTCAGAAATTATACTCGTAATAATTAATACCAAAGTCTAGTTTAACTTTGTGGCCGGACTCATATTTAAGTTCACTTTAGACCGACCTAAGGTCAAGTATAATTATTAATATGACGTGACGTGACGTCACAGCCCGCTGGAGGTCATCAATCAGACTGTAGGGTGACGTCGACGTCGCGCGCCGGTTAACCGCAACGCTGATATAGCATGCTACCCTTCGTGACCGATGCTGGGGATGGCAGTGTTATATGCAATTGTGTGTATTAATATGACCAGTATTATTGCTAGACATATACATGTACTCGGGCATAGGTATATAGTCGTCATCTGTCACCAACAGTATCGATCCCTTTGTAACCAAAGCGTTAAGGTTAAGCTACGCTTGCCGTGGTTGGTCTGTGGATGGGTGACCATCTATACATACCGAAACCCCTCCGTGCCTCGGAAAGCACGTGAAGCCGTTGGTCCCGGCTGTCATTCGTGGATCTTTGGCAGTCGTTACAGGTAGTCAGAAGCCCGAAAATCTGACTACCAGTTTTACCAAAGGAGGTCAGATAGGCAGTCGCTACATGTAAATCACTGGTATTCAGCTGCATCCGGTTAGACTGGAAGCCGAACCCAACATAGTTGGGAAAGGGCTAGGCAAATGATGATGAGTTACCATTTCTAACCAAGTTAACGGTATAGCAGTGTTTAATATAACTTGACTCAATAGAATAGAGCTGAGTACTCGTTATTATGTACACCATATAAATGAGCCATATAAATGTAAACATTTTACATGGGGTGACACAATCAAATGAGAGGTCTTATCACTAAAAGCGATCTTTTAAAGACCTTTGAATGGATTATTAGGAAGACCAGCTACCTACTATTGTGCGATGAAATGCGCGGATTAATTAATTATGACGATGTGTTTGAACGTGGAAGTCTGGCATCGACTAAACAGGTTTTGGTCTATCATGCGGCCGTCTCATTTGTTCATTTATTTATCATTATGTTTTTGGTTATTCTTGGAATGTTTTACAATTCACACTATTTATGTTTTTTTTTTGTCTGAAACATATTATTTATTTATTTAAGTATGCACACACACGACGCGTTGCAACTAAAACTGATTTACTTTCGTCACCTCCCACACACATCAGGTCCAGTTGAAAACCAGCGTCAGGCACTAGTTGTCTGGCATTTTTGCTGAACTGGGCCTATTTGGCGCAGCCGAGAGGCACACTCTCCTGCAAATTTCTTTTATTGATTTTATTTTTATCTGGTGTATGTATTTGGTGTATTGTGTGTCTTTTAGTCTGTGCTAAATAAATGTATTTTCTTTCTTTCTTTCTTTCTATTGTTTGGTTACTTTGGGTACTATTGTTTGGTCTGTACCTAATTAAGTATAATGCTAACATAATATACAAATAAATTAATGTAAATTCCCCTATGTTGAATTGGCAGTTGTTTTTCATTAACTTATTTATCATTCTTGAAATAAAATCATTTAACATTAAGATGCCGAATATGGTCCTATTAAGTTTTTTATAAAACAAATTATATTTTTAAAATCTACTTTCAAAAATTTTTTTTTTTACAAAACAGGTGAAAACAAAAATTACGTAAACATGTAATGTCAAAAGTTCCGTGTCTTCAAGCGTTCTGAAAATGGAAAGAAGGTTAATAAAATATCAAATTCAGTTTTATGCTGTAAGATGGTCGAAAGGATTTCCGTTTAGTGTTGATCTATATTGCTAGTCTGTTACGACCATTTTACAACGTGTTGATAGATTCATAGACGTTCAAATAATTTATACTTCCTCACCGATAAATAGTTTTGGCACTAAAATGAAAGATGCAACACGCTATTTAGGTACTAAAGGGAACTAAACTATAATATTTCCTAAACGACTCATAACATTTACCCTTTTATTCATAAAAATTGCTTAACGTTAAGTACGTAAGTAGTGATTAGCGACTGTTTAACCATAAATTTTCGTTTTATTTATAAAACTTTAATCATCGTTTATAAATAAACTCCTATTTAAGTTGCTTTATTATTCCCAAAATATAAACACCGTCAGTACAACAATACCAACAAATCAACAATAGGTGACTTAAAATAAAATAGAATACCTCCGCACTTATGTGCCTGAATAATAATAATGATAAATGAACTAAGAAGAAACGAATAAAACTTTAAGCGTTATTCATTAGCCGGTAACTGAGATGAATGCGATTTATTACAGCCATTCTAGCCACACATGGGAACAATGACTAGTTCGCCCGCAGTTCGATAGATGGCGCGACTAGTAGCTTCATATTAAACTCTCCGCTTTGAAGGATGAGGCGTTTTATCAACTTTATAGCATCGTGTGATTTGATATAATTTTAGATAAGAGTATTTGTTTGAATGCACCAAGATTTAAGAACATCTGTGATAAGATTTAAAAGCTAAACTTTTGGTTTTGTTTGATTATAAGAATCTGTGAGTCTGTTTTTTATCAATCAGAAAATGAGCTTCCTTTTATTTTTCAAGTAGATCAAAGACATGTACTTAACTTTAAAAATATTCTTCTGTGTGTTGCTGTAAAGTATAGACATCTAATGTCAAACTTGTCAGGTGTCACTGTCAAGTCTTATTATTAGATTATTCGATATGTGCCATTGATCCTAAAATAAACCACCGCTTACTTATTATTCTAAAAGTATGTTATAATAACGAACTCAACGTTCAATCAGCACGGTTAGCACCTAAATACGATAACTAATCAAAACAAAATAGAACCTTTCTATCTCAATCGTCGCCATCTGAAACAGTCTACCGATACTTTCTTGATGCGCCATTTTTAACAAACCACGCAAAATATGACACTTCAATATCATTTAAACTACTGTAACTTATTTTTGATGTCATTCATCCTAACTGTCATAAGTCATAAGATAAGACTCAGAGAAAATATCTCGGCAAGGGATTAATCATAAATCTCGGAGTCATGGCATTACATATTATCAACTTTTTACAAGTCGCCTAAATCATCCTTATACGTTTACAACAGTAACAAAACTTCTTTCGGCCTTATTCGTTCGTGATGGCAAACTTTTTTACTCTGGCCGCCAATCAGGGTCCCCAGACTTACAGGCTGTTTTCAGGACACAGTATATCTTTTAATAAGTACTTTAGTCTTTAGCCCAAAATTTCGAGAAAACACGTAACTAAAAATCCGTTTGTTCTGTTTTGAGTTGTTAGTGAACATTTACCACCCACAGCTTTTTTTTGTCAATTTTCCAGAAAATAATGATCACTAGTTTATGATTTGAGTTTACTGTCGCTCGTCACGGATTTTTTTTCTAACACACACAAGAAGTTTGTTATTAGATTAATCATCATCATCATCTCCCTAGCCTTTTCCCAACTATATTGGGGTCGGCTTCCAGTCTAACCGGATGCAGCTGAATACCAGTATTTTATATGGAGCGATTGCCCATCAGACCTCCACAACCCAGTTACTGGGTAATACGATACCCCTTGGTAAGACTGGTTGTCAGACTTTCGGGCTTCTGACGACCCGTAACGACTGTCAAAGATCTGCGAATGACAGCCGGGACCAACGGCTTAACGTGCTTTCCGAGGCACGGAGGGGTCTCGTTATGTAAAGATGGTCACCCATCCACAGACCAACCGCGGCAAGCGTAGCTTAACCTGATCGATCAACCTGTGCGGATGTTATTATTTAGCCACGGGCCCCTGTTATTAGATTAATATAATATAATATACAAATAGCGAGGTCATTGCGTAACACATTAACAGTAGGAATAACTTTCATTTTGACAGTTCAACAACATTAATTGCGTTATTTACGTTGTTGAGCAGACAATTTTTTCAAACATACTCTTATGAAGCAATTGATTAGCAATATCCTTCAAAATTATTCAGATTGCATTAAGATACTGAATGATGATTGATTGATGATTGAGATTGTATCTTACCACTGCAGTCATAACAGTCATGTCAAATCAAAAAACAGCAACAAACGACTATGGGCTTCTGAATGATTGCTACAATGGAAAGTCAAAGGGATGATTGCCATAATCACCCACGATGGACAGAAGGATTAGTGGTTGCAGTTTGTTTGTTACTAGCAAACAGGAGGACGCTGTTGCCAATGTCCACCCTTTTGAGGTTATCCCTTAGTTGTCTTTTATGATATCTATGTTGATTCCAAGCCTGAATAATTGATAAATCTACCATGTGTAAATCAGCCAATGTTCATCGCCATGTTGACTGGTTTTTATCATAAAAAAATATATGATTTTTGAAGTTTTGTTTGTGGTATTTGCCCGCCATTGTTATTCAATCGTGGAAATTTCCCAAAAATACCGATAACTTGGATGCTCTACCGCCAATAACTCAAGATACGTTGTCAACTTTTTTATGACTCAAATGTTGGCGTACAAACATTATTAGTTTATGCGGTTATCGTGTCTGCTATGAATTATTGTTGTATTTTGATCAATTTCGTCACAAAGTGATGTTTCTTGCAAAAAACTTGCGGCAGAACCTATAGAGTTTTTTGAACTCATGTTTTTTTCATTTCAGCATAAAAATAAATTTGACCTGAGAAGTAACAAAATATTTTTATGAGCTCATTCAGTAGCAATTCATTGTTTCAGATGAATTAATTAAGTTGGGTGTAATTAACTGTGGATAGAATTTTAGACCTCCGGTAATTTGTAAGAAGATATTTTTCCATAATTATAGTAATTATTGAACCGAAATTAACATTTCTACGAAATACAAGCTTGTCTGTGCACAAATTATGTAAATGCCTTTATCGAATGTCTAATTCTTTGAATAAAATTAAATAATTATAACATGACTGTATTGTAATTTCTGATTAGTCAGTGATTTTGTACAAAAGTATTTTTTTTACTGTCGACAATTCTATAATTTTAGACAGCAATAAAATCACTTTTGTGTAAAATTCACAGTCATAATTTCAACCGAAAGACGTCCACTGCTGGACATAGGCCTCCCCCAAGCACCTCCACTTCGACCGGTTCTGTGCTTCTCGCATGCAACGGGTTCCTGCGGCCTTCACAAGGTCGTCGGTCCACCTTGTGGGAGGCCTTCCAACGCTACGTCTTCCAGTACGCGGTCGCCACTCCAGAACCTTTCAGCCCCATCGGCCATCTGTTCTGCGAGCAATGTGCCCTGCCCACTTAAGTTTGGCAATTCTATATGTCGTTATATGTCGTATAATATGTCGGTTACCCTGGTTCTCCTGCGAATCTCCTCATTTCTGATTCGATCACGCAGGGAAACTCCAAGCACAGCCCTCTCCATTGCCCTTTGGGTGACTTAGCCTTTTAATAAGGCCCATTATGAGCGACCACGTTTCAGTGTCATATGTCATCACTGGCACACGCACTGGACAAATGCACAGTATTAGAGTATAAATATAATTTATTCACGATTATATTTTTCGTGGAACATAACAAACTTCGATTATATTCGGTTTTTTGAAGTAAGTAATAAAACAGTAACTTCGAATTTAATTTCTAAGTATTCTCTTGTAGAGCAATCAAAGTCTTCATCAGCTATTTTTGAAATTATTCTAACTCCTTGAATGAAAAGTTTTGAAGCTACTTTTGATTTCGCGTTATATTTTAGCTGTAATTAAATTTTAATGGATTTACTGTCAAAAGTCAATTTATGATCGACAATATAATACCACAAAAGTTATTCTTCAGACAATGAGCAATAGAAAAGATTGATAGAAAAGATTTTGTCATGGTTTTGGAGGACAAACCTATATTGTTCCACTGCTGGGAAAAGGTCTTCTAGTTGCTGAGTAAAACGAAAAAAAAAACAAACGGACCCTAAGCGAAAATGAAGTGATAGCGCGAGCTGATGCGATGCGACGAAATTTCACGCAGGCAAGGTCGCGGGCAGATGCTAGTACCTATATAGATATAGATTATACGTTGCAATTAATTAACTTGGTAGATTCCTGATATGATGACATTCGACTGAAGGAAACTACTTGAAGGGAATAATTCGATTCAGCAATCACGTATCTATAAATCAGTTTATAGTTTCAATGGACGGCTTGTCGCATATAAATCTAGTACTATGTATAGGATTCGGCGTTAGACAGCTGCGAATATTGACATAAATCACCTCAATGCTTAGCCCGAATGTTAGTGGGCTGGTTATGTGAGCGGATTAGACATAATATCGCGTAAACTGTCGTAACCATTCCGACCTTTACACCCAATGCGTCAATGCTCCATATTGCTTGGAGCGCTCGATACGTTTAGCGTTACCCTTTAGATTCCCATTACGCCCATACTTGAAGAGAAATTGAGCTTCAGTTGACTAGTTAAGTTACCGTGCATTTTCTGCCATGGAATAGGCCAACCGCTATTTTCATGTTGGTGTAGTAAAATAGGTTGCTCACTCTCTGTAACATAGGTTGATCACTCCTGTTTGTTTGAGGGGATGAGTAGTAATACTCGTATCCACATTGTGTGCTTCATTATTGCGTCTGCGACTGCGAGCCATTTTTTTTTTTTTTTTAAGGATGGGAAATCATCCAATGACCCCTCCCGCTCTGGGTGGAGCGGAAGGGAGTGTCAGACTCTTACTGACTAAAACCCATCCGTGTTCCTTCCTTAGCCCTTTATGTTCCGGGGTAGCGGTAACCCTTTCGGACAATCCCGCTGCCCTAGTGATATTCTGTAAAAATGTCACCCTCACTATTGACAGCTCACTTCAAACTCACTTCACCTTAGTTTTGCATAGAGAGATTTTTACAGAATACTTAGACCGACAGGTGAAATGACAGCTCACTTCAAAGTCAATTCACTTAAGTTTCTACGTTGAGATTTTTACGATTATGGCATTTTTTCATTAAAAATTATAGTGGACTATGCAGAGGAACGCGATCAACACAGGACGTCCTCACTTTATGTTAAAAACTAAATTATTCAGACTTTTACCGTTTTATTTCAACATTCAAATATATAAACGGGTGTCATAAAACCCTGTCTTACGGAACCATGAAACTGGAACGTAAAATTTGAAAGGCGTGTATGTTAAAGGTCGTAAATTAAGTGGATTAATAAAAATTAAACACGCTATCGACAATAAACAAAGCTACAGCAGAGTTTAACAACGCTCAGTAGCGAAATTTGAAATTTTATAACTGTCGTTAAAGTGAAGGTTACGTTTCGAGTTGGCGTATCCCCTTAACTTGCTTTATACGCGAATGCGAAGCTAATGAAAGCAACCTAGCATGTTTTATTATCCTCTCAAATGTGGATGATATAGTTTAGAGTTGAGGTTCTCATAATCTACAGTGGACTTGACAAATGTGTCTGTAAGAATAAATACGTTTGACCGCACGACAAAGTTGGGGCGTGCGGAAGGAAGTTTGCATGGCTCGTTTTATGGGCTTTAATTAAAGTTGATGTTACATTGTCGTATTAGTGCCTATGTACCCTTTGACGAAACGACTGTTAGGATTACTCTTTGTGGAATTAAAATAATTTATGCGTGTAAATAGTCTGGCCCGCGTAAATATCAGTTGTTGTGAAGGGCGTGTGTATTATCACATTGTTCTAAGAAATAAGTTGTGAAATTATTTAAAGATCAGTTCAGTGTTTCAAAACATAGATAGTAAAACAATTGTAAGGCACTACTTCATGAAAATTAAAAACTTTAATATTAGGTGAGAGTGAACAGGTATGATCTGGGCACGTTCGTTCCATCGTAGACTATCGCTTTCCATCAGTCCAGATCAAAGTCCAGGCTCATCAATAAAAAAAAAACAGTGACACTCCGGGAGTGCCGACAGAAGTGAAAACAAAACACAAACAACGCGCCTAAAGAAGTTTTCACTTCAAAAAGGTAGAATCCAGTCGGAATACTCTTTTTTGATATTCAAGATGAGTAAGCATTTAGATAGATGATTGTTAGGAGATTACCCCTGTTTTATATTGTGATAAATGTAGATACGAGTACCATGAAATGAAATTATACATAAACAGGTACTGTTTTTGTTCTGTTTCTTTCAAAACAAAACCTTTTTCCCCAGTTAAACCTTACATTTACGGATCATAAACCGATATTCTCTCCATTTTTCCTTTACTCCAAGTTAAGCATAGCAGAGCAATATAAATAGCGCGGGCTACTATATTTTTCGCGCGGCTCCGCTCGCATGGTCCTGTGGGCTTATTCGGGATTTGCTTTATTGCTCATTCACTTTAGACAAACTGTACTCCGCTGTTACCGGGGCCAAAATAGGGGCTTTTAGTACCGAGGCCAAAAATCCCAAAATTCTCTTGTAATTGGGCGCTGTATCATGTGTTCTGTGGTATGTTTTCCAGTGTTGTCTGTACAAATAAAAACATTTTTATTTACAATAATAAAAAGATGTAACTTTCTTATTCTTTGAAAGAATCAGTAGGTGTACGAGTACCTAGTGATTCTTTTTCTGTGGGTGTGCACCTTTGCCTAGCCTTTCGGGGATTGCAGGCGTGATGTTATGAAATGAAATGTCTAATTATGTAAATAGATCTTTTAAGAAACTTTTACGCGTTAATATTTTGTATGTCATTAGTGATTATTGCCAAAAAAACTAAACATAATAGTGTACCCGTTTAGTTTCCAATTATTTCCTAAACCGAGTCCATTTTGATAATAAAAATCCACAAGCGTCACAAATTATTAAAATTCCCAGTCGTTCGAGATCACGGAGTAATTCGAGATGGTCGCGCATTGCGGATCCCTGATGTACAACTTTAATGTCAAACTTCCGTCGAACTATGCAAATTTTAGTTAACACTTCCAACAAAAGGCGCTTTCCTCCACTACGCCAGCGCTACGCCAGTACTACGCCAACGCTACGTTGCGTTTTTATTAACTACCCTCATTTCAATTTAATGAAAACATTATTTCGTTACTTTACAACACTTCCCGAAGAGCGTTGAAGTTAGAATTTTAATTAGTTTTGTTTTTAAGTTCTAAGACGGAGAGGGGATAAAGGAAAACAGGAATACGAAATGAATTAGCTTCGGAAACATATTCTAGAGTAGTATCTTAACTTAGTTACTGGAGTTGCTGATAGAAAGTCTTAGTAATTTGATTATTTGCATCACTCTGTAAGAGGGAGAAAATGCCTGGAAGGATACCATTATTAGATTTTTGCAAAGAGATTAAGTACTTTAGTTGAGATATTGTCTTTCGTGTCCCAAACAACACTAAAGGCGATTTGCTATTATAATTACTGTTTGGTGGGAAGCTTGCTTCTAGATTCTCACTAAGATTCATCATTTTAATTGAGGCCTAGAGGCAATTTGCCTTCATTTGTGCTAAATCATGCCAGCCCGTCATGCCAACCACAGTTTGGCTGTCGGATTGGTGACTGCAATTTGTTGTTGCTTGCAGCACAGACGACGAAGGACGGATACGGCGGATTTACGGTGGACATTTCGTTATAGGCCTATTGCGAAACCAAAGTAGAAAGAGGTCTACCTAAAGTCTATTCTTTTTTCGATCGAACGTGGTAGTGACAATCAGGGAAATGAATTGTCTATCAAATCGGCACACTACGTCAATTTAGGGTGTTACAGCCATTTCTGGCAATCGTCAAAGAGTGACAGTTGTATCATCTCAGCATATCGCAGTCCCCTGCTGGACATAAGCCTCTCCCAAGCTGCGCCACAACACCCTGTCCTCCTCCTTCCGCATCCAGTCTGTCCCAGCCACCTTTTTAAGGTTATCGATCCATTTAGCTGGGAGGCGTCCCACTACGTTTGCCGATACGCGGTATCTACTCCAGGACTCGTCTGCTTCACCAGCTATCCGTCCTTTGACAAACAAAGTTAGCCCGCTGCTACTTCAACTTGCTTACTTTGCAAGCTATGTCGGTAACTCCGGTTCGTTTCTGTCTAACTTCATTTCTGATCTAATTCTTCAAGAAAAATCCGAGCATAGCTCGCTCCGTAGCGCGCTAAGTGACTTTGCATTTGTAAACCAGCCCGACTGTCAGTTTTCACGTTTCGGCACCATAACGAGCAGGACGCACTGGTTGAAAACCTTAGTCTTCTCCTTACTCCTTCACAACTTCGAGAAGCGACGCTTAAATGTTGATCGGAGTCGACAAGACGTGTGAATTGTACAGGATTTTATCTTGTCCGAATTCGTAAGACAGTTGTATATACTGGCAATTTAAGTTGGTAATCAACTTGATAAACAGTTCGATTCCCTGACTTTACCATTGGGTACTTTGCCCCAAAAAGTCACTTCACATTACAAAATACCACCACTTATCGTGAAGAACCCAGATACAATTGTTGTATCTAGTCAAAGCAAACAAATCCTTACAAATTGAATTCAAAAAGTAAATAAAATTTGAACTGGCAGTGAAATAATTAATTAACATTAGTCCCGTCTCTACCAAGAAACTAAGTTAATGTTTGTCTTCCCCTACCGAGTTCGAAGTTACATAAAGACGAACAATTATTACCTGTTTTTTGTGCTTGTTCTAATAATATTGATTTAAGTTAGCTCACTATTAATGCATAACTTAAGGGTATACCCTTCTGGACAAGTTTCTGTTCGTTTTGTACAAATATTATTGTATTCGAGTCTATTTGGTCAGCTTGGATGTGAAAGTGATATTGTTGGGTTAGATGTTTTTGAGGTTTTCGTGTTGAGTGGCTTGTACCAATTTTTGTGTAGTCTGAAATGGTTTTGTTGGTTGATGACTGCTTAAATTTTTCTAGTATTTTTTTAGGTCGTGTAACTTTCGTGAAAATTCAAAGAATCCTCTGCCGTGGACTCAAAGCTCTCTCACGTAATCTTCCGCATAGTAGTACCTACCTAGGTTTAACTAAAGTTTTTCTTATAAAAAATAATTTATCTATCTGAATACCTACTAAAGTGATATTGTTGGATTACCTACATGTTTTTAAGGTTTTCGTGTTGAGCGGCCTTTCCCAATTTTTGTTTGGTATGTAATGGTTCTTTTGGTTAATGAATGTTTTAATGTCTGTTTTTTATATCATATTTTAAGAAAATTTTTTTTTTTTTGTATCTGATGAAAATTGTAAGACTTGTGCTTCCACCTTTTCAGAACAGTCAAGGATCTTTACACAACCTCCTTCTTATCTTTCTTCATTACAAATAATATACCTGTCTGAATATTATTACGTTTTTGTTAAGCTGCTTTATTTATTTTAAAACTTAATTAAATAAATTCCTACGAGCATTTGTTTGTCCGAACTATAGAGATATCTGTTGTATTTAAATTTAACGTTTACATTGTATAATTTTAGCCTGAAAAGATAACCCGAAATGGATTTGAAGTATTCAACTACAAGCACCTTGTGTTTTCAATGCTTTTGTTTGAATGTTCATAATTCGCTTTTTTGAAGTTTGTCTCCATTAAAACTCAATTAATATGTTCCAATATACCTGATATTGAGTCGTTAACCTATTTCATATTGATATTAATCTTTTAATGCTCTATTGTTACAACATAATCATATTATTTCTATCCATTGATCTATTTATATCATGATATCAAAGCATTCAATCCAGTAATGGGTTGCAGCGCATCACTAAACTTCCATTTACTCGTATGTTGTAGCTATCCATTAATGTAAACAGAAGAGCACCCAACAAGGCCATTGTGTGCACACCAATAAAACTTTTTATATAAAAACATTCGCAACAGCGAGCCATAACATAAAATCATAACCCGTCCACTGCAGCGGGCATAAACCGCTCCGTATTACAATGACGGATGACAAACAAGTCACATCATACAGCCCACGTAACCTACGAGCGGTACCGCGCTTAGACACAGTATTTTATACAGTAGGAGGTATATGAGCATATGGTACGCTATAACCGTAAAATTTTATCGCTTTCGATGCTGAAATGATACACGAAACAATCTAAATTATAGCGGGCGGCGTGTCCCTGGCATCGGGCCAGTGTATTGGTAATGACAGCGCTTATCCAATTTGTAACGATATCTGTACAAAAGGTTTGACAGCTACCGCGCCTGGACCTTAACTGCTGACGTCAAAATATCAAATATTGTTGGGGCTTGGGACCGTCGTATGTTTACTATTGTTGACGTAGGTGTGTCTATTTTTAAACGTTCATATCTTTTGCCAACACAAGCCTTTAATTTACCTCAAAGATTGCATCAATAAAATTAATCATTGATTTATTATATTACCTATGTACGATTATAATGCATTTCATAGTAAACAAGTTCAACTGATGAAAAATCAATTTAGTTACTTATTTTTCACTATGATTATGGTATCAGTTGAATATTAATAAAAATAAAGAGGGAGTAATTTCCTGAATTAAGTGGGTGCTTTATAATAATGCTGTTATAAAGACGATCTCCTTATTACGGTAATATGATTGTGAAATTTGAAATAACCTTGAAGGTAACAGAAGGTTGAGGTTCTCAGAAGCATAATAATATTGATTAAAACATTAGTGTGTTTGAGTTTTGGTGTTAATTAATTACTACCTACGAAGGGCGACCTTATAAAAAATAAGACTTCTAGTTCACTGACTTTTCTTTCATTAAAAGTATAAATAAACACGCAGCGAACTTCTCTTGGTATGGAACGTGCTCCAATCAAATTACGACAAAATACAATTTAAAAAATTTCCAACTTTATCTAGAACGCCAGCTTAAAAGGTTTGTAGTGCCTATATTTCTTATACCAAGTAGCTACATTTATTGGCAAGTGAGGCGGGCTAAGTACACTACTTTACGCCTATATTGCTTGGCCGACGACGTCGTAAGAAAACTTGCTCCCGGCCAGTGATCTCTCCTTATCAAAACACTGGAGCATAGCCCTGAATGTTCTAAGTAAATAATAAACTTTACTTTTTTATGTCGAGTTGTCAATTTTTTGTCGAAACGATGTTATTTCAATGTATGAGATACCTTTATTGATTTCGGTTTGCTATTTTTTGTGTGTTAGCCCTTTGTTTGACCGGTCCACATACTGCTTCGTAGGCGGTCAGACCGGAGGAAATTCTCTTTTTTATTCTTATCGAACATTATGATATTCGATATGTGTATAAGTCTAAATAATGCGAAGCGAAATATGAACTTCGAATAAGTTTTCGACAATGAATAAAATAAATTAATCAATAATAACGCAACCACCGCAGCGCTTCATAAATATTCGTTCTTTAAAGTTTATAAAAAATATATAAAATAGCTTACCGGCGTTGCCTTGAGCAATCTACATTGTTATTTTGTTCTAATAAAATGTACTTAATAACAAAAAACATTAACACCATCCTAATGGCAAAAAAATCACTGTTGAACTCTCATAAAAAGGGCCCTAATCGCTTTAGTTGAAGTGCATCATAAAATCACGCCCCTACAATTTTCGATAGCGAAAATGAACCGCAGGCCATCAAATCTGCACTGATGATTAACCCTCAAGTCGCCATTAAAAATAGATAAAACAAAATATTGTCGGAGCTGGGTCCCTAAGGCCCCGAGCACGTGACGTCGACGTACGCTTGCTAGCAATTCAATTACCTATCTACTATTCTGGTCTACACAATATCTGCAATAAAATCAAATAACTATGAGACACCGAGCAGGAGAGGGTTGCATTTGCTGTAAGATAAAAAAATTATTTTTAGAATGTACGAATAAATCTATATTTGGAGAAAATCGATTTCAACTATTGAAATTCGATTAGTATTGTTATAGGTATATCCCTGAATTGATTTATTTTCATTGGATCCCACTTTTGAATCCCAGTTTAATATTTTTGGCGTTGGATCCCACAAACAGAACACGTTTTGTAAAACGTATTTTGTTTTATTAGTTTTTTTTTTTTTTTTAAACTTTATTTGTGATTTATTTAAGCTTCATTTTTTATTTCCATTAAACGCACAATTTCAAGGACGTTGAAAACCGTTTTTAGCTAAGTATGTACAAAACGTCTATTTTCCCATAAAACAATTTCGCCGAAATTCCCCTCCATAGGTATAACGAGGTCAATAATGCAAGGGAATTTAATCACTACAATGTACATGACGTGCCAAACAACTCCGAATTAATTTTGCATCCAGCAATCTAGGGATGCAACGCGGCAGCAGCTGCCATGACACATACTGACCGATTTGATATGCACCCTTCCGCTGGGTCTAGCCCACCATGGTTATTCCGTGCTCATATTTCCATCTGTATCCCTTGAGTGTGAGTATCAATATGTACAGATACAGACATCTACAGATCAATAACTCAGAAGATATATAAACATGCATCTGGTTTGACTGAGAGCTCTCCATAATATACGGTAGATATAGGTTTTCGCTTCGAGATTTTATAACTTACTTTTGTTAAGCTCGCCTTTGTCCATTTTTTGTCAGAACAATATAATTGCATTAGAATTTCTTTGTCTATACCTCCGTATAAATAACAGAAAATATAATACTTTTCGGTGAAACCCCTTTTTGTGAAAACACTTTGACCTGGCCTGGCCTGAGTTTCAATAGAAGCGGAGGGCAGTTGATGCAACTTTTTACCACTGATGTAGCATTTTAAGGCCTTCCACAAGGTGGACGGATGATCTGGTCAAGGCCGCAGGAATCCGCTGGATTCGAGAAGCACAGAACCGGTCGAAGTGGCGGTGCTCGGGGGAGGCCTACGTCCAGCAGAGGACATCTTTCGGATGAAATGATGATAATGCGGTCTGCTTTAGGTATCTACTAAAAATACATTGTACGCCAAATCTTTAAGTGTGTTTACAGCTGACGATTATCCAATAAAAATTGTCATATCGCTTTAAACACTTGAGACAAGAATAAGATGATGATTGAGTAAAGGTGAGTGCCTTCATAAAAGTATGCAGTTGTAAGATGGATGTAGGTACTTATATAAATCTAAGGCGGTAAGCACGCTATGTGGCACGCTGGTGTGACAAGCGACACTAATACGTTAGCGGTGTGCGGTGCACTAACTGACTTTTTACAATATAGGTAAGTAAATGCGACGCGAAAATCGCAGTGTTGCATGGAGCTGCAAGATGAGGTATTGTGTGAAAAACGCCTTATGTTCACGAGCAAAGCTTTACGACTATATGGTATGGTATATAAGGCAAGATAAAGATGGAAATAGAAGCCCATTGACACAATATTCAATGAAGAAAGAGAGAAAATCGTCACTAATACGATAGCAGTGTGCGGTGCAGCTAGTGACTTTATACAATACTAGCTTTTGCCCACGGTTTCATCCCACGGGAACATTATTACACACTAATTTAATCTTAATGTATTGCATGACAATTTGATGTATTGTATTTTAATTATGTACTAAACTTATGATATGAATTTTGTATGCCTCAATGGCGGGACATAGCAGACTTACCTGTAACTAACACACCATCTTATGAACCTATGGTCTCTCATTAATTTAAGTGAACTATTTAAGTTCTTTTTGAGTATTTTTATTTTGAACCGATAGTCCAACCATCCGTTAATTTTTTCAAACCGTCTTCGAGTTTTGAAGGTGATGTGGAGAATAGCAAAATATCATCAGCATAGCGGAGGTTTGTTGGTGGCCGCTAACATGTATGCCTCGTAACCGCCATAGGTGTGGGTAAAATTTTGGGCCAAAGCATTACTGACTGATGGTCTATACTATACTGTAGAATGCCTTGGCGTAATCCACAAAGGATAGGAAAAGCTGTTTGTTGAATTCCATATATTTTGTTCTATTACTTGATTGATAGTATGGAGATGATTTCCAAAATCATAATCGCGGAAAGATTTCGTGATTACGTTTTAGTTCCATGGAAAAAGTTGTTTCGTTTGATGGTCTGTAGTACAGACGCCAGCACATCAACCTACTACAATCTGTCAAATTTCTTTGATAGATTTTCAACTTTATCACTACATCATAAGGTTCAAGGTTGATTGGGAAAATTTGACAGTTTACACCAACCTTGATGTGCTGGCGTCTGTACAACACAATTAAACATAACCACAACTGTATATTCAACAGAACAGAGAGTTCAATTATAACATGGATCTGTATTTGTTCAGGCACTCTATAAATAACTGTAGATCTGACCCATTCACAGGAAAATTGAGAAACGTAGAAAATTAACATCATAAACCATAATGACTCGTTATGCTAAGTGAATTGCTGGCTTAAACAAAACGCAAATTAATTCGCGGAACCCAAACATTACGCTGAATCCGACGAAATTATCACGAATAATTAAATTTGGCACTGTTATAATAAAATTAAAAACGTATAACACAAGTGAATGTCGCTTAATGAGGCTTCCGATGTGAAATAACATTTCAATATAGTGAAAATATTTCAATTTTATTTAACGTTAAGTAGAGTAAACGGGTGTGTGGTCGAAAGTTCGCCAGTGTTGCCATTGCATACAAATCACCGTTTCCGTTAATGCAATTACCCGTTATCGTCACATTAAAGCATTATAAATGCGCTTTGTTGACATTTTGAAGGTTTTACAAACTGGCATACCTAATTGTATCGGTTTAATGTTATTAATATTTTTTTAATTAAATACGCGAAATTAAAATTTTCTTACGTTTTTTTGTAATTTGTAGGGTAGTGTCAGGTTACCTCGAGCCTTTTCAGGAACAACATCGTAAGCGACAATTTGCACTTTTTACAGGAAATTGTTTTTTCTTTCCTAATAATATTAATAGGCACTATTCTATTAGATCAATAGTTGTATAAATAACAAGTCGTGACAATTTTCTGTAAAAAAGTGCAAATTGTCGCTTACGATGTTCTTCCTGAAAAGGCTCCACCCATTGATTGATATTTCATGAAATAGTCATTCAATAGGATTTTAAGAACTTAGAGGGTTGTATTGATGATTTTAATGATTATAATTCTTTAAATACATACTTGTTATCCTCGGGAATCATAATTATTATTTTGTTCAACATACAACCTGACACAGGATCTGCAAATTGCAAAAAAACTTAAGAAAATTTGAATTTCGCGGGCTATCTGGCGCATCCACCTAAACATACTATCAACTAAATTACATTATTACGAACGTATCGATCGATTTGACTACCAAGAAAATGAAAAATATAAGTAAAACTGAACATCCCTGTATTTTCCCCGCCTGATTAGATGTTATCCGGATTAACTTACTTAAATAATGTACTAAAACATAATTATGATCTTAGAGGCGGTAGAGGAGACGAGCTTAGCAACCTGTCAACATCATATTTATTACGATATATTACTATATTGTTTGGTAGCTACAAGCAAGGCTTATTGTACGATCTTAACAAGTATTGTTTAATACCAAGAATATTGTTTCAGTTTCGTAACGCGACAGGTTTATTGACGAGACAATTTATTAAATTGAACGTAGAAGGATTTCCTCATAACTCTTTTCCTGGAATGGTATACCTTTACCTACTAACATGCCTGTCATATCTACCGTTGTATTTTCCTTGGCTGAGAACTTCCTCAGTAATTGCTAAGTTTTGGAATGAAAACTAAGCTTGATTGCTAAAATTGCTTTATTAGTATCTAGTCAAACAAAAAAAAATCGACTTTATCGAGACGTAAATTTAATGTAACTTAGCCTATAATGTTCCAGCAGCTAGAACACAGGCCTCCTCTCGGTGAGAGGGAGTGGGCCGTAATCCACCACGGGGGCTCGGTGCGGGTTGGTAGATGTCACATGTCTTCGAATTTTTTGTTCACATGCCAGCCAGTTTCCTCACGATGTTTTCCTTCACTGTTTTGAGAGCAATGGTAACTTACTTGCTTATAAATAACTAGCTTCTTCTTCCCGCGAATTCGCCCGCGTTGAAGTCAGCTATACTACATCTATAATACACCCAATGGCACTCGGCAATAGTATAGCTTTCTGCCAGTGAAATAATTTTCGAAACCGGATCAGTACTTCCAGAGATTTAACCTTCTACATCCAAAATGACTATAATTTTAGTGAGACATAAAGCTTGTAAAAATGAAAACATACTATGAACTCAGACCAAATGAGACTATGAATTATAATAAAAAGCGGAAAACCGACTACATAATGAATTTATAATAATTGTAAAACCATTTTATCAACTAAGTGAAATCCAAACCATTATTAAAACATCGCTGTTGTTATCAACAACAAACTGATTCGAGTAGCGAAAAATGAAACAAAATCGTTGTACCAATTGCATTAATTCAACTGCATAAAAATCAGCCAATTATTCAAATCGGGAGCGCCGTGGACCGAAGACCGTATCAATGAATATTAATTGTTTTCGATCGCAATAAAAAAGAGTGAAATAAACTGAATTATCTGAATAATCGAGTAAGATTGTTTGCGTAGACAATGGTAATCAAGCGATTGGTTGATGCCATTAAAATTGACAATTTATTCATTGCTGTTACTTGTGTTTGTTGTCACTATAGTTGTTTTCGCGTAAGTTCCCTGTATGTTCTGCATCATTTTATGCCACTGTCCAAAGATTAGTGCTTATTTGCGTCAAACAAGTTTAAAAAGTTAATAAACACTTTCATATTTGACTTTTTTTGAAAAAAAATTCTCATTTTGTACAGAAAGTCAAATAAATGAGTTATATTCCAAAAGTTAATTCGAATTACATTATGATTGAAGATTTTTCATTATCTAGATGCATTTGACTTTCGCGATATTTTTTAAAAACTTTTTCACATCAGTTTCACAAATAGCCTTATGATTAGATACCTACCTAAATTGACTAACTTATCAATAGCTTAATTTGGACACCTGTACCTACCTGCATACAAATTTAGGATAGTAAATACAGCTTTAGGTACCTACGTTTAATTTTGTCACAGAGGTCGTCCTAGCAGACATTGAGTACTTGAACACGGTTCTAGTAGGTACCAACGTTTGTACCCGGAATGGTACATTTATATACGGTATGTAAAGTAATTTTGTTTACTTACGGTTATTGTAGGGTTGTAATTTTGTAAAAGGTCTTTTATTAATAAAAACACAAATTGTCCCTTGTTACACAATTATACCTTGTTACAAATTGATAGGTACTGTGAGATTTAAAACTCAATTAAAATGATGGCATAAAAAGGATCCTTTTTTTATTGCTTCGTGGGGCAACTTGAAAAAGCCTAGCTAGATACTTAGATAGACTGTGATTGAATTGCGTTAATAGTTTTCGATAAATCCTATGAATACCTAGGATTAACTAGAAAATCCTTTATACGGGTTTTACGGCAGGTAACGCACACCTACCTACATAAGAGAAAAGTGTGCCATAACAGGAAAAATATAACCCTCCTTTTATGTCCGCACTCGGCGAATACACGCGAAAACAATAAACGCGAGATAATCAAGTTTCATTTGAACGAATCGATTTGGTATAAATATCGGAATACATTAATCCGTTTGTTACATTTGCACATTTCATGGCAATGGATGTTGATAAAATTATACCCTCTGGTTTAAAGATTAAATTATATTGTGCTGAAAGTGTTCATTACCAGTCATTTTAAAGAGGAATACGTATTGCATATTTTATTGATTTCTTGTAATATTAAAATGGTTTATAATGTGTTCACTTGCATAGTGCGTACAGGGATAATCGGTTGGTGCTTCATTTCATTGAAAACATCTAACGGGCCTCTGCGAGTTGGCTTCGGGTCCTCGTTAGCTTTCCAAAGGTCTGGCACATATCTCGGGATTATAGACATGCTCATATCACAACAAATAGACATAGACATAATTAAAATAGTTTATAAAATGATATTTCGCAGCTACCCACAGTGTTTTTAGATTTTGTGGCTTATTGTTGAATCACAAAATTGACAATTGGCCGATTGAATAAGTTTATTAGATAATAAATAATAAAAAAAGTTTTAAGGAACGTAATCAAAAATAAAGTTACCATGCAAGCAGTCAAACACATTCTTCCCTACTCACGGTTGCGGTTGAAAATGGCTCGGGTGCTCTCGAAATGGACGCGAGGCTTCCTCGTCCGACCGATTGATTGAAAAAGCAGTTTCTGGTGCTAACCAAAAAACTGCTTTTTTAATCAATCGGTAAATATTGCCCGCTTTCTACGTAATGCAAGGTGCAACTACTTAATTGTATCTATAGGTGGAATCCGGAACCGCGGGTAATGGTCAGCGATTGTGAAAAGTTAGAAGGCTTTTATAAATATTTTGCTTGTGATGAGGCTTATTTTTCGGCCAGACGTAACAACACGACACAAATTACTAAGGAGATTCCTTTCAATATACGATTGAAAAATCGTCCCTTAGATAATCTATATTATACTTTGAGAATCTATATAGATTGTGACGTCGACATAAAATGCTTCAAAGTCAAAGTCAAAGTCAATTTTATTTGCTTAGATTGCAGGTACATAAAATAAGATGGGTGAGCCTTATACAATCTACCTTATATAAGGCATGCAAACATTGAAATTGTTCACCAAATTGAAAATACATTTATTAATGGAATAGCACATCCATTCTTCTCCAAGAGGTGCGATGTTTCGATGTACCTATACTATGCCTGGTGCATCCTGGGTAGCTGTTCAACAACCACATCGCAGACTGGTCATGACTGCATCAGCGATTCTTATATTAGTTAGAAATAAAGAAGGAAAGAAAAATATTGTATTTGGTACACGGACAGGAAATAAACGGTGAAAGACAACAACGTGAGGAAACCGGCATGTTTTAGGACCAAAAAATCCCAAACATTAACAATCCCTACTGGGCCCGCGTGGTGGATTACGGTGCATTCCCTCTCACAGAAAGCAGGCCTGTGTCCCAGCAGTGGGAACATTATAGACTGATTATGCTACAGGAAATAAAAAACAGTATAAAAAGGAGTTCGTGTCGGTATGAGAAAATAACTATACAAGTATATACACCTATACTTTGTCTCAGAAGCAGTGACGTCGTTCAATTATTTGTTCAAGGTGTGTTACGTATAATAATTATAAAGTATACTACTACCTCATTAAAACTAACTACAGCCTGTAGAGTCCGCGTACACACTACATGGAAACCCTATTCCATTATCACTTGGAACTAGGAAACGTATTTCACGTACAACACTTGTATATTTCTATACATTTGTAAGTCCTTAATATATGCCTACAGTAGACTTATCACCTAAACATTATCGTGTTTCTAACGATAATGGAACTTTCGAGTGTCTGTAACCCAACATTAATTTAACTGGTACCTTCACGTAATGGCGTCGGTTTTGCTAATTGTACGTTAGAATAATTATATTACGCCACACGCGTATTCATTTTAATGGATTTTGAGTGTTATATACGGTTAAATGTCACTTGTACTGGTATTTAATGTAAACTAATTTAAGCTACCAGTTTCTCTGTATGGCTTTGTGTCGGTTTAAAGATTAATGCCGGAAATGTATTTCTGCATAAGCTTTGGTAATTACTGCTGTAAATTTTGTATCCGTTTTTACTACTCTGTGAGGGAAAGTTAGAGGAAATCAACATTTTCTTGGTTGATTTCTTCATTACATAGATACCTATTGGTTTTTGTACCTAGATGAGTTTTGTCGCATCGTGTTGGTCTTTATGAATGCAAATGTTTTATTTTTCAAATTTATAATGAGACTCATGAGAGTAGAGAAAATATTTTGAATGATAACGTCATTCCTGTATTCCCCGACGGGTTAAGCAGAGGTGTAACTACACTACACCCCGATTTCGCCAGTTATGTGGAGTTCCCATGTGATAGGGGGCGAGGCTATTGCCATCAACCGGGAACACATTTAGACTTTAGGTTGCTATTGCAAAATTCCAGATGGACCAACCCAATAACACTTAGCTTGACCCGGGAATCGAATTCAGGCACATCGAACCAACGAGGCAGCAAATGTTGAATTAGTATTCAGGTCCAGTTGAAAACCAGCGTGAGGCACTAGTTGTCTGAACTGGGCCTTTTTGGTGCAGCCGTGAGGATCACTTTCCTGGTTTACATATTTTATTTGATTTTTATTTGTTGCTATCTGATGTATGTATCTGGTGTATTGTGTGTCTTTTAGTCTGTGCTTAATAAATGTTTTAACTTTCTTTATTTCAAAATTATGATATAGGCGTACCCACGGAGTAAATAAGCCCGTACCACACACCTATTGTTCTATAGATACACGAAAATTTCATTAGTCAGTTACAAGCAATGTAACAGGGTACTACATCTCCTCGTTACAAAAAAGGCAAAGTTCCAAGAAGTACCATAATGATCTATCCTTTGAACAAGGCACTAAACACGGTGAGGTCAAAGGTCCCAGATGTACTCGGAGATACCTTGCTAACTCATCGCTTACGAACATTATTAAGTTACACCCATAACTTGTGATAACTTTGTGGGTTTTCTATCCGTTGCTAATATACTTTCCCTTTTTTGTTTACATATTCTGTGGTTGTAGCGAAAACTGTCTGTAACTAAATGTGGTGTCGATTTCTTTGGACGATATAAATATTTCCTCCTCTCTCATATGATCTATGCTGTGACCGATAGTGCCCACAATTATTTCCCTGCCAACTATATACATTTTGGTACGCAATAAAGAATTGAGAATTGAGATTGATTGAACGCTTTAAATGGAGGTAGGTTATAGGAATAGTGAAGTACCGTGCATTCGCGATTTATTTGGCAAAAATGTAAATAAATATGAGTTAATTGAAAAATTACTTTGATACTACAAAATAAAGTTTCAGTTTACGCTACAACTTCAAACATTTTTATAACTTTGTCAATAGTGCTAGTCACTCTGAAATCAACTTAATCGTCATTGAAATTAAGTTGATATTTGTTTAACTTGAAATAGGGTAGGGGTGTGCAGTACTGCGCACTTTTACTAGGTATAGTCTGGTGGAATTAGGGAATTACTTGCTTTGGGTTT
Source organism: Gortyna flavago (assembly GCA_963669345.1). NCBI lineage: Eukaryota > Metazoa > Arthropoda > Insecta > Lepidoptera > Noctuidae > Gortyna > Gortyna flavago. Next base: position 10,688,553 of record OY770138.1, read on the forward strand.
GATTTGCAAAAATTACGTCTTACAATTTTTTTTTCTCTTCCTTTTTATGTTTCCGTACCAAAATGGTGTAATAATGTGCCCGTTACTGGTAACAAAACCAGTATAAGCTGGCCTCTTATGCTACTGAACCTCCTTACTACGCTAGGCCAACTCACGGTCAAAGTGTTACCTACCACCCACTGTACGGTCGACTGTACAAAACTAGTTATGGTGCGACTTTGTCTTTAGGTCCGTTAGTTTTACTTTCTTGTCGTTGTTCTTTTCAAGGATTTATTTCATTACGGACAAGTCACATACAGGAATAGAAAGGACTGTGTATTGAAGGAATACCCCAATTAGCTGAGACAAAGCATATCAGTTTGGATCATCATTGTCACCATGTCCTGCCAAGCTGTCAGGTGCAGTCGATTAGCAGAATGTACGTTGAACATGACAATGCCACACTTCTGCTGAATGCTAATCATAAGCTGATTGACGTAATACATACTTGATTAGGGTGTAATCCAATCTGTATCTGGAATTTTGATCATATTCTTATGGCCACTAACTTTACTCAGGGTTCTGACATAGTAAGAGACTTTTACTATCACGTTCTGAGCAGCCAGCACCCGGCGGGAAAGCGCGGTGATGGGTTAAGAAAAAAAACCATTGTGCTATAGAGAAAAATGTTATTAGTATTTTGACAAAATGTTCAATAGCTTTTGTAAAATATGTACAATTCTACACTCGTAATGTAATATAATGCCGTGATATAATAAATTGTAATTTAGTTATTGCGACTTGCAAGTTGCCATTTTGAGAGCATCACAAGGATTCTGTGCCATTTTATGATGATACCCTTACATAATCCGTAATATCCAATACCTAGACATATCTACCACGTACAAGCTGTAACATTAAATCACAACAAAAAGTTACACGTACAAAAATGTTTGTGTATCGGAGTAACAAGCCACGATGGAGCATAGAAAATGGCGTCTTCAGTGCCAATATATTGCTTTCTCGCGTGTTGTCGTTATCCACAGCTGCTGCTGTAACCTACTTGTTTTTGCCGCCAATGTTAAACATTATAAAATTTTCTAATTTATCATTCCCTGGTTTATAAAGTTTACTTTGCTATATTAATTGCAGCTGCAGCATGCAATGCGACGATCGGTTATGATCGTGTTTTATAGCATGCAACTTCAGTTTTGTGAAGTGTAGTGGGGTTTTTGCATGTTTTAGAGATTGGTAATGCAGTGATGTTGTGAAATTGTTATTTATATTGTTTGTTTATGTAACAGTTGCTTGTAACTAAAACTTCCATTTTGATTTTGCAGTTTACAAATAGGTTTTTACCATAGGAATAAGTGGTGACAGCCTATGTGGATTACACAGTATCTACATAATAGTGTCTATAACCCCAATAGTAAACAAAATATCTACAGCAGCAATTTCATTGTTTGAAATGTTACTTTTCCACAAAATAATGTGATTTTTTTTTCTGTCTTCAGTTAGGTTACCTACCTACCCCAAGTTTCAACACTAATAACGAAAAGATTGTCGCTTTTCGTAATATTAATCTTCTCTTGAATCTAGTCTACAAAATTACATTCTGAGGGTGTATGTTCGTAACAAAGAACGAATACACAAAAAACAGCAAAACAAAATCGTAATAAAAATACAAAACGGAAATATGCCACGCATAAATTAAAAGGATTTAAAGAATTTGGCACAAAAGAAGTGGAAAACATAAAAGGAAAATAATGAAATATTGATAAAAGCGCTGTAATACGATCTTTAAAGAATCATTATTTCGATGCCGATAAAAAAGCGTATGGATAAAGATAAAACAAACACTAAAAATGTTTACAAGCAATACTCGTAACTTTTAGAATCGTTCAATACATCCGAGGCCCAAATCATAATAAATTGAGTGGAGGTTAAAGGATAACGGGAGATTGACAGCGGTCTTTAACACAGCCCCGGGGCAGGCATCAACTTGTGTTTCGTGGATAAGTCTCAATTTTATCGAGAGAATCCAGCCGTAATAATTTTTGAGAAGTTTATACTGAAAGCTTTCCCTTTTGATCGTTAAAGGCAATTCGGAGGTCCAACAATACGGGCCCGGGACTATTTTTTGTTTCAAAGGCCAAGATTCCCTTATGTCTTTTTTATAAGTTAATGTTTTATTGTAGCGAATGCTTTTTTGTCTCTTGGATATTTTGAGGTAGGTAATAAAAAATATTTATATAGTCGACTGTATGACCTTTTGTATGTTAGTGGTGATTGCATTCGTTTTTATAATGTTCCTATTTAATACTGTACTTCAATTAAGTAATTCAATTCATTCCAACGTTTTCTGACCTTTTATAAGTGCCCTAGCATAATCAGCCTATAATGTTCCCACTGCTGGGACACAGGCCTCCTCTCGGTCAGAGGGAGTGCGGGCACCACGCGGGTCGCACGTTTTCGAATTTTTGGTTCTGGGACATGCCGGTTTCCTCATGATGTTTTCCTTTACCGTTTTGAGAGCAGAAAAAAGGAAATTATTACAAATTTACACAAAGTAAAGCGCCTGTCTGGGTTCGAACCTGTAGGCCACCATTGCCCATGTAGGTTTATGCAAAAATAAATATTTTGAATTTGATTCAAATTATTTTGTCTCAATTATAATATATGAAAAATTTCCCGAAAACCATCCTAAATAACCATTCCGAAGAAAACGTTTTTGTCACAAAATGTAATGTTTTTTCGACGAAAGGTGTAAAACTTTTACGATAATGGAAAGCGAAAGAGGTCGAAAGAAAGTTTAAAATTCATATGCTCGAAACGGAAAACACCTATAAAAACCAATTTCAAAGGGTGTTGGTGTGAAAATAGGGCGTTTAATAGAGCACTCGGGCCTCACGTGTGATGACGTCCCTATCGCGTCCTAAATCTGTCCTATATTGCTTGAAGGCTCTGCTATATAGAGAGCGAACGACGGCAGCTGTTCTATGGATTTGTATGAAAGTATGAATGAACAGCGGTCCCTCTGAAAGCGGGGCGGAAAGGCAAAGTTATTGTGAAGCGAGCGCGCCGCGTTCAGTATGACGTAGCATAAGCATAATCAGCCTATAATGTTCCCACTGCTGGGACACAGGCCTCCTCTCTGTGAGAGGGAGTGGGCCGTAATCAACCAGCGGGAACAGTGCGGCAGTGTGATGTAGCCCACTAAAAACTACGTAAGTCGGTCTGTGTGTACTGTCTGACAAATAATGTTGACATTTTTAAGGGTATCAAAACACACTTGTTCCGCTACCAAACAACTTCACCAGCTTTCTGACATTTAAGCTGACTGTATAAATATTGTACGGAAATCTAGGTCAATGTTAAAAAAAATAGGATTCTTTTGACAAAAATCTTATTTGGTTTCGAGATTTCGAGGGCAACAAACATTGATTTAAGAGGAGTGTCTCATAATTGATTCTGAAGTTAGTGGACACACGTAATCGATTTCCAATTCGATTTGTTGGAGATCACACAAAATGTGGATGCGTTCCCGATTGAAATTATGTACACAAGTGAACATAATATTATCTATGTCGAGGCTATAGGTATGTTTGTGAAGGTATCAAATTATCTACATCTATATACTAACAATAAAGTTAAAGAGTTTGTTTGTTTGAATGTGCTCATCTCTAGAACAATCAGTCGAATTTGAAAAAATCTTTTTGCATTTGCTTGTCCAATTCTTGAGGAAGGCTATAAGCTAATATTACACTAGGACTGAGTTGAGCAAAAAAAAAAAAATATAAGAAAGAATGCGAAAGCAGCGCGGGCAGGCGATGCAATGCGACGGGGTATCGCGGGCAGAAGCTAGCCTAATAATAATTTAATAATAAAAAATGTCCATTATGATTTAGGTTTGTTTATTTTCAAAATATGAATCACAGAAAACATTTTGCTTGCTTATCTAAATTACGATATCAGTTTGCCGTATTCAGGTCACTCTATTGCCCATTCCTTCCTAAGTGAATATTTGCATGCCGCTAGTGGACCTTAGGTTACGTTGAAATGGCCTATAAAAAGTAACTGGCTTTGTCTTCAGCGGTTTAATAAAAAAAGTACGGTCAACTTTTCATGTTGAAAAAATAATTAGGTTGTGAAAATTGACTCATACGTCGTAAAAGAAAAGGAACTTAGTTAGATTAGTTTTGCTCTTGGATTCACTGAGTTTGTTAACTACGTTCTTGCCTTCCTACTTTCCATAAAATAATTTACTACCCTGAAGAGAATATATGATACGTTTAATACAATCTAACATTAATTATGGATATATCCTGTTAACGCGTAGGCAGTGAATGGCCATATCAACCGCTCACCTACGGCAAAAATAATTCATTTCTCAGAGGAATGATTAATGTCTAAGATATACTTAGCCTTATAGCCGTAGTCGGTCATAAAACAGCAAGCAGGCTATGAAACCGTAATTTATTAGTAATTAATAAAGAAGACAAATGCAGAAATGTGTCGGTTAGCGGTGTTCATTTGTTTTTAGTCAAGTGTTAGAAATCTATGACGAGTTTCATTTGAGCTTATTGTTTTGAACGTACGGTATACCTATATTGTATGTATCACAAATGGACCTAAACACTACATTTGTCTTGGCTTGTTGTATTCTGCTTTAACAGCTTTAGTAGCCAGCCCGTTAACCATTGACCATTACAACCATTGTTAACTCCGTATCGGTTGCATTGGTGGGCAGTGGGGACACCTCTAAAATGACATCATACTTTGGCGATCAATGAACCAAGTTTTTCTGTGATTGCTCATCGTTTCAGACACCTCTGACTTAATCTTTTAAAGGGTCCGTAATAAAAATACCGACTTCCACCACCCTGGAGCCTACAAACAAATGACAAATGGTACACTCGGCCACACAAAATAGAAGCCAACACAGAAATGACAAACATACGCTCTGGCTCATCATCTGACCCAAGCAATGATCATTAAGTACTATATCACGGGAAGACAACGCAACAGCTATCAAAGCTGTGACCAATTTCAACACATTTGAGGCCGCAAGCGGAATACTATTAATCATAAGTCAGCATATCCACACAGTGTGCCGCGTGCGCAATATATTACCTACGATAGTAAGGAGAAGCAATGTGAACAGTTGGCGTTAATGGGCGGCCCTACCCCAGGGAAATGCGCTCTTGATAATATGAACAGTAATTTTATGTTGCAACAAAAGCGATAGTAGTTTGATTCCTTCATACAGATAATGTCCAATTTGAATATTAAGAGATGGGTAATGGAGTTTTTTGATGGACTGTAGTTGACTGTACCTCGTTTTGAATAACAATTGTGTATGTTTCTTTTGTTTCTATTCATAGTTTTCTATGTATTTGCATATTTATCTTGAGTTTTTTATTTACCATTTAAAATGATATGATAAGTTTTTTAAATTACATCTAATTTATTATTGGCTATTATAATTGTAGATTTTATTTGTGTAGTTTTTTAACAAAGGCTTTTTTGTTTTTTTATAATAAAATACAACAGCTTCATTCCCAAAAGCCTAGGAACTATCAAAAGAAAGAAATGTGAATGTGAAACAAATGGCTATATTACATTCATTTCTTAAAAATTCTGTTATAGTTAGAGCCCTCTCTCCTCTAATAAGAGGAGAGAGGGCTCTAACTATTCTAGTACTACTCCTAACATAACTTAGACGGTGTAATAACACCGTCTAAGTTATGTTAGGACTCCTTAAGTTTTATCACATCTTTAAAAATAATTTCGCGCTTTAAAACCAAACATTATCTAAGACTAGATCATTAGCTGTAATAACTTTTAAACCATAATGGTTCCATAAATATTTCCATATCACAGTTCAAGTTAAAGTTCCCGATATACGGTTCAAGTTTTAACTGTAGCGGTGTTCTGTCTTATTGCGAGCTTTATCTACCCTCCTTTGGTCTCCCCTTGAAAAAGTAAGTACTGAACTCGATAAATCAATGGGCATTAGATATATCTGGTTTAGTGTTGTGTTTCTATCGATTGGTTTGACTCGATTAGACGAAAAGCTTTTAGTCTTTTTTGTAAATATTTATTTAAAACTTCATATTGTGGCTAAGTAATAACAGCCGCACGTTTCGATCAATCAGGTTAAGCTACGCTGGCCGCGGTTGGTCAGTGAATGGGTCTTTACATACATAGATCCGTGACTCGGAAAGTACGTTAAGGCGTTGGTCCTGGCTGCCATTCGTGGATCTCTGACAGTCGTTAAGGGTCGTCAGAAGCTTGAAATTCTGTCAAGCAGTCTTCTTCTTACCAAGCGATATCGTAATAACTAGTAACTGGGCTGTGAAGGTCAGATAGGCAGTCTCTTCATGTAAAATACTAGAACTAGGCTGCATCCGGTTAGACTGAAAGCTTATCCCAACATAGTTGGCAAAAGGCTAGGCTGACGATGATAGCCGTGTACCTAATTGAGTTTTCAGTATTAAAGTGGCTACAGAAACATTTTCATTATTGTTCTTGCTACTTAGTATGCTGCACGAGTGTAGTTTGCCACATCAATTGAAATACTTAACTAATTGTTTTATTCTGATGAAGGTGACTTTGGTTCACCCTCTTTTACACTTGTGGTAGCCCTAGACAGATCTTATTTTGCAAACTTTTAGCTTCAGTTCAGCATTATTTCGATTATAGATAGGTACTCAATTCACTTGAGTTGAATATCGCACCGATCGCATCACTACCCGAGTCTGAGCCGACAAGTTAGGGCTCCACATTGGCAAGCCCTGTTACTGCCAGGCTTCTAATGAAATGATTTGAAAGAACCCTATGTATCTAGCCTAACTGACATTCCAATTCAAGAATTCAGGTCGAAGTAAAGAACGTAATGACATTGACGAAGAAAGATCCATTGAATTCTTTAGATGCCTACCCCCACATTTTATTAGGGCAAAGAAAATGGCAGACCAGACTTAGCACTTTCTTTACAACCTGCGCAATAAAAACCGTACCTAACTATTAGTTTTCCTGAAAAAATTATTCCTTGATAGGAAAATAAAATGGGGTCACCGTTTTATGTTATCATAGTATAAATATCATTACAGAAATGTTTTTAGACGAGCGTCTCGGAAGACGTGAAATAACAAAGACAATTTCTAAATATTGAAATACAACGACGACCTACGCAAATAATGTAGGTATGGGATAAAAATGAGCCTAAATACATACGCAACGGATCTCGCGAGGATTCTTTTGCTATATGTATTTGCAAATCTTACCTTTTGAGATGTAAGGTGTCTGAAGTGCGTATTGCTGAAAACCTTTACGCATTCACCGGCTCTGTCGTGTAATAGTACACAAATCCTGTCTAACAAATACTGGCACAATCCATTCGTGTACGTCAAAGAGCCACGTATTAAAGCATTGGAAGGACGGGATTGTCCAACCTCTAATTCCGATGAAAATCGTCTTATTCCACTCGCTCAATGAAATCTTCCTAAAAGCTTCTTTGTTGTCGTCCAGCAACGCGAAATAAAATACCATTTTCTCCGGCAATATTCTTGAAATTACATTTTTGCTTGCTATTTTAATAGTACCTCATTTCTAACCGTCCGTCCTTTTTGCCTTGACACAGTACAAGATAACTGAATAGAAGCTAAAATTGGACAACCGGTTATGCGGCTTACAAAATATTTCCATAATTCTTAAACAAAATTAAAGTTCCGGCGCTGGAACGGGAGTTCTTACACCTATTTGGGGTTAAGGACGCGTTTTATTTGAAAAATCTTGCTGTAAGTCGGTAAACACTGAATTTATGTGCAAATTATGCAGCAGAACCTAAAGCTAATAACAATTTTCTTTCAAATTTACCAAGCGTATAATTTGGTCGGCGTGCAAGCAGGGAAGTTGTTGCAGCAGCGGTGAGGTTTGTGAAAACTCAGGTTTACTATTTGATTGTGTTGAGAATTATTTTAATAAAAAACGATGCGATAGGTTTAACGAGCAAAATATTATATATATTCGCCATCTTATTTTTTTACAATATTCGAGGAGAGGGGTGAGGGAACAATATTTTAAACGGAAACCAATCACGATCGAGAGATTACTATGACGTAGCGTATGGTGTAGTTTTTGTGCCTCGAGGTGTCGCTATCAATCGCTATGTGTATTTACGGAGTACGAGTTCACAACAAAGTTATCTATCCAGATATTATGTCGGTGCCCCCAACAATTAAAGCCTACGCATCCGTTAAACAAAAGTAACACATGTTTAATTACTCGCCGTAGCGGAATGACCTATGGCTTCGGTTGTTTGTCCCTGAAGTTGGGAAGAGATCCTTGAATTTAACAGTCAAACAGTGGCGATGTGTGCGCAAACAAAATATGCAAAGTAGGTGCGGGCGAGGGAGATACGGGCCTCGCTAATTATGTGGGAGCACGGCGTGCTGTGTCCGACCGTCGTCCTACATTCGGGAAGGCTAATAAAAATGCAAAAAAATGTGGCAAATTATCAATTATAATTAGCCGCATGCTTCGTTGGTGGCTTTGAATTCATGGCGAGGCTGTTAAGATCGTGGTTGCGACCATTGTTACACAAATATCCAAGGTCAATAAAAAAGTTAAAAGAGTCTGTTTCTCGGTCATTGGTACATCATGAATGTGGACTACAAATATTGACCTACTCTTTGTTTGCTGGACAAACACAGTGCATCTTACACGCGGTATTTCTCCGAATTAGATTTAATTCGGTTCAAATATTACAAAGTGGTATGTCTCGCTTCAAGTTATGAATATTTATGAAGTGTCTAGAATATTATTTTTTGTTTAAATAAAAACAAACCCTTCTCGTTTTAAGCTCACCCAGTTATCTTATGATGCTCGCAACTTAACACCTAAATATCGTTTTTCTACCGGATGACGTCATGATTTATTGTCAGTAAGACGAGCTAGCAAACGAAGGTTTTATCTCCCCCTCCAGCGCGATTTATATAACACCAAGATGTTTGAGATATTTCAATAAATCACAAAATGCGTGTCGAATTTCTAAAGTAAAGTCCCCTTTCTGTTATTTCTTTTTGTCGGGTCGTCCAAGGGTTGGAAGGAAGGAATTTTAATCTCTAAAGCTCATTTTTAATCACGTGTCTTGAGCGTATCGAATGTTTTGTGATCGAGTAATCCTATTAGTTTAAACGATTATCGATTATGTATGTCGGAGACTTCGAAGCGTTAAGACAATGTTGTAATTTGTAAACACGTTTGTGTCCGAGTGTAAGGAGATTGATAAACGATAGCGACCGTGGGCGAGCACTAACATAACAAAGCAATGTTAAACATTTGTTTTGCTCTATAGATTATTCTGTAAGATGTCATGTTGGTAAATATTTTACTATGATGTTGCTTCGAAGACAGGCGTGATTTGCACCATGAGAAAATATAATTTGTTAGTCGAGAGTGCTTTGTGGCGTGTATTAGGGCTTATTAATCTTCTGTGGCTCGTGTAAGTAATGCAGGCAAGAATTAACTGAAATGAATTTCTAATAAACCCACGATTCTAAACCTGTTTGAGTGTTTTATGGGCGTTGGTTTTATACAAAGGCTGAAATTGGATAGATACTTGACATATTGAGTAAATTAATCAACTGAAAACTTTCGACTAGATGCTTGAAAACAATATTTCAGAATTGGGTAATTTTAACATTTTAATTGATCACTGTGCTTTAAGTTAACCATAATATCACATATAAATATGAAGTAAATTCACTTCATTTCTGATGATAAAAACCTACAATCCTATAATATGGTTTATTTCCACCTCTAATGACTGTCATTTCGCAAAAGTCTCGATCACAACAAAACGATATTTCCCATCGCAAAAGAATTCGAAATTCAAAAAGTTAAAAACTAGCATCTCTGCGATCGGTTCACCGCGAAGGCTGCATCGTGTGCATCGTGGATGTAATGAATACCTGTCAGGCGCGCGTGTGGGCGATCCACCGGCCCGCTCTAAGTCGAACGCAAACATTTACCCTTCGCTCAACAGTAATTGTTTAAAATTGAGCCTAACTGTGTGGGCCTCGCCTGTTGCCCGAGTCCTGCCATGCACTCAAATACGCCGTCTTTCTTTGTTCATACACAATAAGTACCCACTAAGTGATACTGTATAGTCTGCAGTTCTGCACCGATTTTTGGTGTACCTACGTTCGTATGCGTTTTGAATTAAAACTTCCGCCTCAATAAATAGAGATATCGACAAGTTAATGGAATTAATTGGACGTTTGCTGTAAATTAAAATGGTCGCATCGTTAATTTTAAGCCTCGCATTTTGTATAAAATAATCGTTGCTAGGCCACCTAATACGATAGTAAATTAGGGTGTTTCGACGCAGTGGCACGGCGGCCATGCTGACGCGAACAGTTTTAGCTGATTTATGTCGCGCCGTTATCAGGATTACACCGTTGTCACTAAGCTCTAACTATAAGGCATTAAACAATGTTTGCCGTGAAGTTTGTACTTTAATTAATCGTCTTATGAAAACGCTTCGCAGCGGAAAATTCTCCATTTTCACGTGATAGTATCTAAAATTTTAATTAACGACGACAGTGGTTGATAGTTACTGTCAAATATGGTACCTACTTACACGACCGTTGTGATTGAGCGTCATATAAAATCATAATAATATCTTCAGTATTTCATCATAATCTTTCAACTCTATACCTCACATTTTGCAGTATTCCAATTAATCACAGCAGTGCAACAATAAAATAAAAGACACTCGAGAAAGAAAACAAAATTCGTCACACGGACACCAGTGCCGAAAAACTCCAATGATTTCACTCATACGTTAGCAGCTAGCTTCGTTCACTATCAATCAACAGCATCCCATACTCAGTATCAGACTACAGATAAACAGAACGAATGACAAAAAGAACTAAAAATAAATCAGCCTTTTGCTTTATAAATGGAAAATAGAACATGATCGGGGGTTGGAAGGAGTACAATGCACAACCAGTGGACCATTGCGATGGCACAAAAGAGTATTGTTCTTGCCATGTCGAATGTATCGGATGGGAACGGCAATACGTGAACTTTATTACCTTCTTCATTATGAGGAAATGATAGAAAATGTCGATAATGAAGGTTCTGGGAATTAGGTTAACATGGAATTACCTAAATTAAAAAAAAATACATTTCGATGTTACTACTTAATATTATTGTAAAAAAAAAAAATCGGCCGATTTCCATGTAAGTAGTATTGGCGCAATGGATGTCAATTCAAATTGGAGTAACCACAGTAGGCAGAGGGATAGATAGATATGAAAAATTTAATAAGTTGATCTTTCTGTGAAATAAAAAGTGTGTCGAAATAAAAAGGTCTAACTCTGAAGCCTACTGTTGACGTTATAGTGCCTTTAACTTTAAAAACCCGTTGTGTAGACAGGTCAAGCTGTTTTCGGGAGTTGTGCACGTGTTTCACACCTAAGCGCCACTTTTGACGACAACGCTCCCCGTGCCAATACTAATGTTGCTTGGTTGTATTTAGTTCAAATATTTGAACTAAATAGGCCACACCGTTGGAGCTGTATAAGTAATTAAAGGCTTCTATTTATATCGAGTAATAGCTACTAAGTAATCATAAAGTGAGACGGCCAAGTCTATATTATTATTCATGCGTAACATTTGAACTAAGGGTGCCAATTTATACTAGGCCTATAAATGACCGCGACACTTTCTACCATAAAAATCCAGTCTTTTGGCATGCCCAATCAAGTATAAAAGCACATTTGCAGTGTATATCATTTATTTTGCTGTCAGTCCAAATTAATTTTAGAGTTACAGTGTATTTTCAAAAGGGTGTTTGGAATGATTAACGAGCTGTATTTTTTTCTGCTTGAAGTAAATCGATAGGAGCTCTGTGTTCAACGTAGACGATGACCTGATTTTTAGAAACTGTGTCTGTAATTCTGTAGGTATATTTGATGAGGTTGTATTAGGGTCTAGTTTCGATATGGTAAAACAAAACAAGTATTTGTTATGTCTATGGCAGGCATATACCTAAAGGTTTTGGTAAAAGCAAGAATAAAAAGATTTGGCAGAGGTATTCACATAAGTATTATTATTGTAAGCGTATTTTGGTATTGAAGCCAAGAATAGATATTTGGCAATACCTACAGGAATGTTTGTAGTATACGTATGATCATAGCTGCAGCAGCTGCATTTGACAGGTGAGCTGTCAATCTTCTTACCCTATAGTTAATGAGCCATAATAATATGACAGAGCATTATGCATTATTATTACAGCTTTGTTACGAATATCTATTATCACTATGAATTCCTAATTATCAATTATAATACATAAATCACTGATCTTCTAACTGACTGCATTATGAGTAGGTACCTTGCAAAATTCAGCTAATATTTCGCAACAATAACTATGAATAATTCAACATCATTATAACGTTATTTAGTTCATTATAATGTAACTTTGCAAGCGGCAGGTAGGTATTGTAGCGGTCGAAAATAACTAATAATGTAACTGGAAATGCAAACAGAGCGTCATAGCGGGGACCATACATCACGTGATTCTAATTATTGTTGCGGCCGGTCTAAATCAATTCTGTCCCGGCACACCACTCGATTTACAGCACATTTCTATAATAAAATGGATTAACGTACACCGTACTGTCCCGCGCCACGCAATAACTTTGCTTCTTAATGGTGCATACTCCACTGTTATGACGCATAACTCCTGGCGTTTTCCTTTTTTTTTAAAACAAAACCTCGTTTCAATTTTGTTAGAGTTATTAAATGTCTGCAGTATTTACGTCGGTTATAGTAATTTGGCCGTGTAAATAGACGAACGGTGACCCTACGGTCACAATTTGCCCCTCGGCCTTGCTTGAACTTCGGTAACGTTGTTACACCGCCCCTGCGTCCCTTGAGGCGTTGAATGTCCCTACATCTGTTCCACAAGTCCAACTATAAAACTGTAGCGTAGTTTACAATCCATTTTATAGCTGATATTGTACAATAAATCATGATGAGTAAGACTTTCATTCCGTCTCTTTGTTCTGTGGTTGTTAAGCCTCGATCTCGTTAGATGTGTGAGTTAGATCTCGGCCGATTGCAATTGAAAAACTGCAGCCTCATTTTCTTCGTTGCTATTGTTTTATCCGCCTTTATTTCAATGGGGTTTCCTGCTTTAATATGGAAGATAATTGTTTTCTTCGAGGAGATATCTGTATTCCGTAATCGTTAACAAAGGAGGGGTGCTTAAAGATTGACCAGGGTTTCTGTATTTATTCGAGCAGGTGTCGCTTCCCAGTATAAAATGTTTTTCTATCGTGTTGCCTTGAAGCGTCCACCCTCCCCCGAGACGAAGCAAGTCGTCCTAATAGACTTAGAGACGTACCTACTGTAGACTGCATCCCTTGGGGCTAACGTGTCCCCATCCCACCCTATGGCTATACCAAAAAATGAGATTAGCTTCTTTTGTGAAGCTTCCACTCGTTTATCTGGAGACATTTCGGGTAATTCCGTAGCTTAAACGAATCTCTTTTTAATGTAAAGCGTTTCCTTTGTTTTATTATTTCCTACTTTGTTGCATTAACTAGTGAGTAGTGTAACATTTTAGGATTCATAAACAATATGCTAACGACGTAGCTCGGGTCATAAACAGTGGAAAACTGGGAATGACGTTTGTAGTAATGGCACAACTTCAATTTACCTAGTTTTCGAACAAAAGTTTGAGTTAGTTGCAAAATACACAGACTACCTATGTTAGAACATGTTACAACGAGAGCATATTGAAGCAAAATAATAATAAACGTACGTAAATGGCAGTCCCCTGGAATGTAATTACCAATATGCGAATTTCATGTTACCATTATGGCAAATCAGCACGTGCCTCCGACATAAATATTCACATTATTGCGTTGCCCTAATGTTGCGCGATTTTTTTCTCGATCTCCTGTTGTGCATTTAGATGTGAAGGGGACGGGGCGTAACATATCGATGCAAAGCGACGGAGGGTGACGCGCGTTCGCCTACTGTTTAGCCATTATTTGCTATAATGTGGGTGAAATTTAGCTCGTTTCGTACACTGTGCCATAATTGTCTCCGTTCTTTTATTGGGAACGGTTTTATTTATAGCGTGGTGGGGTCCGCATCGAAATCCCGGATTATTTGGCTAACAAATTATAGCGTATCTGTTAAGAATAGGACGGGCCTGTCAATAAATCAATGTGCGGATTTATTGATGAAAGCTGACAAGTTTTTGCTATAGAATTTGTAGATTCTCCCTAATATTGATGACGATGTAAAAATTGTTCGGTTTAACGTTAGCCATGTGATTAGTTACAGTAATGTGATGTGTAGTCATTATGTTTTGAATGTGTGAAAATGTATTCATAATGAAGGTGTAAATTGTGTTAATATTTTGCTATATCAATTTGGATTTTTTTTATTGAACATGATAGTAATAATATTAGTAGGTATATATAGATTGAGCATAAGTTGTCTGAAAAAAATCACTCGAACATTATATACCAGCATTATAATAAACCCCAAAAACCATACACTACAAAAACCTCAATCTAGGAAATGACAAACAAAAATATATAAAATTATCCGGAATCACTCAGTAGATTAGGTACATACATTTCTGGCACAAATATTGTCTAGGTCAGACGGGGAGGAAAACAGTGAAATATAGTAGCATATACAGCCACAAGGCACCGCAAGGCTACCCACAGTGATTAATGAATCCACACTATAACAAATATGTCGCATTCGTAAACGTATTCTGGGGTCTGTGAAGCAAATGCTCGTGTCGAAAATGTTATTTGTAAAGTCATTGTGTTACTCGTGTGTGGATCGGAGAATATTATCAATTGAATTTTTACTTAATGTTGTTAAAGTATGCTGTATGAAATTACCAGCGGGGTCTCCGCTGGTAATTTCATTATGTTGTGGTCAAATTAAATTAGCTAGTGAAACTCCGCAGACGTGATGGGTATCGATATAAATAGATGAGTTTTTTTTTGGGGTCATGAACCGCAGGTAGTCACTGGGACTACCAGTTTAAAAAAATATGTTTTTTATGTAAACTTCACACCTCACAGACGTGATGGATTTCGATATACAAACACTATAAAACAAAAAAAAAACAAATTTTCTCAACTTGTTTAAGTAACAAGAGGTCGTTGACTCAAAAAAACATTAAATCTCTTTTTGTTTTATTTTATCGTGTTTAGACTAATATCGATACACATGACGTCTATAGAGTTGCTCTAGCTAATATAATTTGACCCTGTATAGGTAACAAGTAGTTGTAATAGGAAAAATAACTTGTAAAAGTTTGTATATAAATAGGTTTTATAGGGTTAATGTTGTCATTAACTGAGCCTGTTGTAAGTCACAGCTGTGCATTCATGAACCTTTACCATACACTGCCATGCAAAATTCAAAAGCAATTTTCTCGTAAAATAACGGTTCATCATAATCAGCCTAATGTTTCCACTGCTGGGACACTGGTCTCCTCTCTGCGAGGGGGAGTGTGCCGTAATCCACCAAGCAGGCCCAGTGCGGGTTGGTAGATGTCAAATATCTTCGAATGTTTTGTTCTAGGACATGCCAGTTTTTTCATGATGTTTTCCTTCACCGTTTTGAGAGCAGTGATGAAATTATTTACACAAAGTAAAGCTCCTGCCTGGGCTCGAACCCACGACCTACACCTCGTAAGACGGGAACGTTACCACTACTGCTCACACATCAATTAAGCAATGGTGAACTAAATTGAGGTCTTATGAAGGTCTTATGGCTTACATTTTGTTACCTGTACCTAGATATTAGTTTCAAAAGTAAGTCAGTCAAACTAATTTTCTTTTAATGGCTAGTGTACTGAATTAGGACAAACAATTCTAGCAAAGTAATGCCCAGTTCATAATGTATCATTAACTTAGCGTTAGTGTCTACCTACACACAAACCTACAGACAAATAGTAATGTGAAATTAACTTTGTTTAGTAGAAACAAGAAAGGGTGTCTTTTTTTTCTGAGGAATATTCTGTAAAATCTTTTGGTGTAAGGTTGAGTGTATTCCGAAAGTTTGCGAAATCGGAAATAGCTGTCAAATATTCCGTTGTTTTGATGAATTTGTCAATATAACTAAATAAAATTACGAAATATCAATGTGGAGTGCTCTCAAATATTACCTAATTATAAACTGGTAACCGCACCTTCTTACAAAAAAAAAAAATGTAAGTTATAGATATTATAAATATTAAAAGGCTTATAATAATTATAAATCTGCCATCATTTTCAGTGTTTCACTGAATGTATGACATTTAATATGCAAAAACTTAATAACAAACATCCTGCCAATCTAAAATCAAGACAGAACAGACACAAAAAACACAATGAATCTAAACCTAAGCTTAAAATGAAGCTCACTAATAAAGCTGTCTCCTTAAATCGCTCCGGTGATCCCATTTCGTCGAGGATCGTACCTCATATTGCATTGAACGCACCATTACACACCTAAATTACAAGTCGGACACTCCATATGTCACAACGCTTTATAAACCAAATATCTCGTAAACCCAGGACAGAAGTACGGTGAGCCTCAAAATCATGTACCCATACATTGACAAGAATTTATTTGATTCTCTACAATTTGTGTTCCGTAATACTGTATCAATGTGTTAGTTTAAAATTAATACTCAATGTTTAATATGTTTTGTGGCTACACATTTATACTACTTCGTCTGCGATCAAGACAAAAGACACGTGGCGCCATCTATTATCATAATAACGTTATTGTTGTTTTCCTCAAAAACAGCACTTTTTTAGGGATGAAAGGTACCCTGTGTCCGTTTCTGTACACCTGACAATGTATACCTGGTCTATGCAAAATTTTAGGATGATCGGTTTAGTGTTTTAGGCGTGAAAAGGTACCAAACAAACAAACTTACTTTCGCATGTATGTAAGTTATTAGGATTATAGGACAAAGATTGTAGACAATAAAATTTATTCTTGTCGATGTAGCCTTAAAGCGATGTATAGGTACACACATATGTATACATCTTTTTGCGGTTGACTGAATCTACATTTAAATTATTTATAATAGAATGAGCAAATTGACGCAGCATTACCAAGTGAAATTGGCAGATTATTCTGATTAGGATTATTAGTTCGCGATTCATTTTAGAACGTTATTTATGTCGATGATAGTCGATATAGATAGGTAATTAGGACGCGAATAATTTTCGATTTATTGAGTCGGAAATATTTGTATTATATTTGGAACTTTCACACTGTGCGCACGTAATTTGCATAGTCATCCGGATATTAAATCGCACATCATCGTCATCTGCCTAGATTTTCACGCATTTTTTTTATGCATGCAGCTGTATACCAGTACTTTACATGGAGCGACTGCCTATCTGACCTCCACAGCCCAATTACGATACCCCTTGGTAAGATTGGTTGTCAGACTTTTGGGCTTCTGACGACCCGTAGCGATAGAACTACGAATGGCAGCTGGGACCAACGGCTTTACGTGTGGTAGGGATGGTCAACCATCCACTAACCAAATGCGGAAGAAGTAGCTTAACCTGATCGATCGATTTTCTCTCTTCTTAGAAATTTTATGGAGGTCTAACCGAATGCAGCTGAATACCAGTATTTTACACGGAGCTACCTATCTGACCTCCACAGCGCAGTTTCTGAGTAACACGATAGATCAGATACACTTTGGTAAAACTGGATAGACTATCGGGCTTCCGAGTAGGTATCCGTAAGGACTGATTTTAGAATAGAGTTAAAATTTTAGGCATGATAACAAAAAATTAGCTAAAATCCCAACGTTATTTAGGTCAGTTAAATATAATATCCACCGCTAAGAGGAAACGGAAAACAAAGGAAAAAAGTCGAACATTCATTTCCCACTATGATAAGGGGGAAGCTAATATATGCGTGAATAAAAATCTAGTTAATGTGAAGTTCTATGAAAAACTGTTCACATAAAACTAAGTGCAACATTTACAAACACGTACCTATTTCAGGACGCATAGAGTACATTTTTTATTACTCTTTCTGTACTTTTTTATAGCCTGTGAATGACTTGTAGCATCTGTGGTGGATTTCAATTTCCTTTACTTACACAACTTCCGTTACTTAAGCTATGTATCGGTGATAAAAAATTTACAACTCTTTTATTTTTCAGTTGACGTTTGAAACGAGAATAGCTTTAATGTTTTCCTTAAAAGTACGCCTGGGTCTTTTTTCTTGTACCACATAGATACCTACATTGGAACATTACATTAACATGATGTTTATTGAATATTTGATCAAACGTTTTGAAGATAAAGTTAATTTATTTTTGTTATAAAAATTCTTAAGTTATTATTTATACTGCATGATTACTTTTACCGTCTCGAAATTTTTATAGGGTGTTCTACTCATGAATATGAACAACTTTCACTATGGGACAAACTTTGAAATCACGAATGAAAAATCTGCTGTTTCATACATTTTGGTCTAGTAGGTATTGAAATTTTGTATTAAACAGCTATTTTTTTTTCTGTGACTTCAGTGTTGGTCCCATAGTGAAAGTTGTTCATATTCATGGGTAAAACAAACTGTAAAAATTTCGAGACTGTAAATAAATAATCCGGAATAAAGGTTAACTAACTAAACACATACAGCAATAATCCAAAGTCTAAATTATAGGAATGCACGGCACAACGGCAAAATTAGCGCACTAGAACATTACACAAGTAATTATATAAACATCAAATAACAAACAATTAAAATAAATAAAAAAATAATGAATACAGTTAATTAAGTTACAAATTAACACTAAAACCTTAATTAATAAAACAGCTAGATGAAACTAAACAACATGATTAATAAAAAAATGGCGCCAGTCCTCTAATAAAAATATAAACTAACAGACCTGTAAATAAAACTAATTCAAATGCAATAAAAAATGTAGCAAGTTCATTAAAAAAATGCTTGGAGAAATTAATTAATTCTTATATTATCTTGTTGACAAAGTCATTCGGTCCCCAAATGTGCGCCCGCGCAGCCATCAACAGAACATTCGTTTGAAACATGTGGCACCAATTAAAGTTCTTTTACAGAGAGGATAGTAAAGATAAGACTTGAATAATGATCTGTGGAGAAACGTTTTACGAATGACTGCCACTTGTACAAGTGACAAACTTATAAATAACTGTGTAATACACACGTTAAAATTAAACTAAAATACCGTCAGTAAGTCAGTGATTTCCGTCGAGGTAGACAAAGGCGAACTTCCACACACCACCATTCGGCCAATGACAGTTTTAGGTCTTAACTTGATAAATGGCGGGCCTATCGCTGTTTATCATAATCACAGCTCTAATCCTGCATTCAGGATATTCTAATACAAAACTGTAATTTAACACAGTCAGATAATATGGGTATTGGACAGTAGAAATGGTGCTTACGGTAGGTAAGAATTTATTTTGAACATTACTATACTATTCTATGTATAATTCTAAAATCGTCAACCCGTCTTGAGCACGCGTTGTGATCAATGCTCGTACCTTCTCTATATGAGAAAAGGTTTTTGCCCTGCAGTGGGACGGTAATAGACTGGTATTATTATGACTGCTAGCTGGGTTTTCGAGTAAAAGTAGTTTCACGAATTGAGTAGGCCAACAGCTCTGAATCGGTGTACCTAACTACATAGATAAGTGCCCCAATCCATAAATGGTAAGCCGATTGAAATCGAAATTGCTTTACTAGTACAGAGAGGCTTCACTATGGAAGGATTCCAAAAACACTTCTATTGTGTTGAACAACAGCAAAAAATACTCCAACCTGTGCAGATTATTTGGGCATCCCTTTATGCCTGTCTGTTTTTTGGCAATTTCCTAGAAAAATGGGGTTTTAAATTTCGGTTGTGACCTACATATATTAGTACTTGCAAATAATTGACAGATAACTGATGTCACGGCGATAATACGAGTATCATTTTAAGAATATAAATTGACTGTGTGATTGACACTAAGTACCTTAAGAATCCAGATTTAAATGTTATAAATACGTTCACACTATTATTCAAAATTATGTACGTAGTATATTCACATTAAGTTTCCAAGTTAGTTATACAACAAAACTTATGGCAATAAGATTATGAAGTTTCGCTTGCAGACTAAGTGTTAGTTACCGAGAAACATGGTTATAGAATTTATTGAAGTACTTTTCAGACATCAATATAAGATATTTTACAGTCTAACACCAATATTTCAAACAGCACAAGGACAACAATCGTAGCGCGGCAATAGCCAGCTGCAATCACTAATAAAGTACAATATTCATAATAATAAAATACAATAATCTGCAAGGTAACTAAAAATTATTGCCGTAAGCGCTGAGTTCTATGCTTTGAATGTCACAGTAATTCTTTTAAATTACAAGAGAGTATTAAGGCAGGAAACTGCAATAATGATTTTGCATAAGCGACTGCTCGACGGGTTCAATTAAAATTGTAATTAATTGCTTTGCTCAGAGCACTGACAGGTTCACGGCGAGCATCATTCACTTTTATATTTATGCGAATCCATTTGACAGGTGAGGAATGATGCTCATCTTTTTCTAATACTCGTCCACTTTATTCACATCACCTCGAATAGTTTGTGAATAAATAAGTAAATAATTTTAGATACTATTTAACATTACGTCTTCGTTGTTTAGGCCTAATGTTAAGTTTTAATTATTTTGTAGAACTGTGCCAACTTTTTGACCTGAATAAGTATTAGTAGTAAACAAACGTTTGTTACAAAATATTTTTATATTCTTGAAAATCATGATTTGTGATTTCCAACATCGTCCTAACTCGCACACTTAGTAAATACAGCAAAAGTATTATCAATATGTAAATAGACATCTTGTATATCCAAACCCGTAATGTGTGTCAAACTTGTCAAAACCATATATGCTTCGTATAATATCTTGACATAACTGTGATTGGTTAATCGCTGGGATATTCAGCAAATGTATGGAGATAACTCCATAAGTTAGCTACTTATCGAACTCGTGTGGAACTTCAGCGAATTTATCTTACTTTGGCAAAGGCATGTAAACGACATTAAATATACGTTGGCTCCGATGTACTCGGGAACTTTGCCAGACCTTGACGACTGTAAACTTAATATTTTGTTTTTCTTTGGTAACATAGCTAATATTCAAATAATAAACACAAAAGAGACTTTTGAAAATGTTTTATCTACACATAGCAAACTTAAATTATATTTAAGTTAAAAATATCTGAGGGTCAAATCTTAAGTTGTCGTGCTATACAACGGACAAGCAAGGTTACCAATGTTTATTTTGCTGTCATTTTTAAATGTGAATGTGTGTACACAATTTTAATTATCCAACGAAATGTTCGTTTTTGACCTTTGGGGTAGTCTGAAAAACGTTTGCCTAACAATAAATGTTAGCCGTATATCACAGCACCAATATTTTGTAAATGGTTAATGATTGTTAAAAAAACATTGTGAAGGCAGTTTGGTGCGGGTTCTGGTGTAATTTTTGCGCAAAAAACAAAGGATTTTACGACTTTTATGTGTCATAAAAGTAATATTTGGATGCCTAATCTGTGTCTGATGGTATATGTGTGTGGAGGAGAATAACTCGGTATTTTGTAGGACTCTTACCTAGTGATTACAAGCGCCTCTATTGAGAGGTCCTTGTTTGATTCCCAAGTCCCGAGTTATTGCAATTCAGAGTGTGAGTTTGATTCAGACATTCTTAACGGTGTCTACATCATTGTTTTTGTTAGATTGTACAAATAAACCAGTCTTCAAACTGTCAAAATGATGAATAAGTAGGCTGTAGTCTCATATGTATGTGTAAAAATAATTTTTAACAAATTTCCTACGAAAATAGTCCTAGCATGTGTTCCCAAATAAAACAATCAAGTCAGCCTATCGCAGTTCATTGCTGGATAAAGACCTCTTCCAGGCTACGCCACAAAACCCTGTCCTCCTCCTTCCTCATCCAGCCTGTCCTAGCCATCTTTTTCAGGTCGTCGGTCCATCTAGCTGAGGGGCGTCCCACACAACGCTTGCCGATCGCGGTCTCTTCTCCAGGACTCGTCTGCTGCACCGGCCATCGGTCCTTCGACCAACATAGCCAGCCCACTGCCACTTCAGCTTGCTTACTCCGCAAGTTATTACGGTAACACCGATTCTTTTCCGCATAATTTCATTTATGATTACATCCTTCAAAGAATCTCCTAGCATAGCTCGCTCCATAAAAATAAATAGTTATTTTTCCGCAAATTTCATATTTTAATTACCTAAATACGTAAAATAAGAAGATAACGAAACTAATTACAAACAATAACGTTGATCTGCAAGCAGGAGCAAGTTACGAAACTGCGGAAGCTGTAACAGTCAACTCTAAGAAACGGGTTGGCATCGCAACGAGTGATTTAGATGAACCAGGCTACCTCTGTGCTAACTTGTTTGCCGTGTGACCTTTAAAACTGGTGAAGGTATATAAAATAAAGCTGTTTACTTTAACTAGAACGGTTGAAGCTAAACATAAATAAATCTAGACTTGATCTGGGTGTTAATTTATTGTATTCGTAGTTAACGGATTTTTAGTAACAGTAGTTAGTAAAGCTATGGTCTGTTCCAAAATTATTTGATGAAAATGTAAACAGATGGATCAGAAAACGTATAAGTACCTGTGGTTGCCAATTTGTAGTGCCACTTACAAACTAAGAGCTTTATTAGATTATTTAAATATTTAAACCCGTAATAATAATCATTATCACCATAAAAGGTGTTTTTCATTTGGCGATTAAGGTTAATTTTACGACTGATATTTTCGTCGATGATTTTTCAATTACAATTTAATAATGGTAATCTAATAATAAGTGGTGATATAAAGTTGAAACTTTCTAAATATGATGTGATGAATGTATTGTTAATTTTCTTTAGTGAGTACTCTTAATTGCGTAAGAATTTGACCTTAACAGGATTTGTTTACATTTTCGATAGATACTTTTAGAATTGACAATACATATTTATAGAAAGCTAAGCTAGAGCTTCTGTAAATACCTAGATTTAACTTAATCAAATAACTGTAAATTAAAATGAGACTTTCCAAAATATCTACAGAAAATATTGATAACTAGCTTCTGCCCGCGACTCTGTCCACATAAATTTTTTGTTCCACCAAACCACCCCGTCGCATCGCATCGCCTACCCACGCTATTACTTCGTTTTCGCTAAGCGTTCCTTCTGGCTTTTTCGTATTTTTCCTTGGTTCCTTAGGATCCTAGCGTGATGTTTAATAACCTATACCCTTCCTCAAGAATTAGGCTATCAAATGCAACAGTGGGGTAGTCCCAGAGATTAGCGCGTTCAAACAAACAAACTCTTCAGCTATATTATTAATATAGATGGCAGCATGAGGTAAGTAAACTGTGACTAAGCTGACCTTCCATAATCTTATTCCAGTTGTGTTGAAAACTAAAGTGACCTTTAGCCATTACTATGAAATGCATTGCCTTCATTTATTATCATCCTGGGTTTTAACTGCACCATATTTCATTCGGGTTTTGTCCTACTTTTAGTCACTTCTAGGTTTTAACCGACTTCCATTTTATGAGACTCAGCGAAATCTCATTTTTGAAAAGGGTTTTAGGTTGGCTTACAGTTATGAAATGAGCTTATGGCTGTACTCTTTAATTTATAATTGATCTCATACCTATTTTGCCGATGTTTAAAAGTAGGCTTTGACAAAGCATCGTTAACATTTATATAAGCACATAATAGTCAATCAACTCGGCCTATCGCAGTCCACTGCTGGACATCACAACACAACAGTCTGTCTCATTCACTTGCTTAAATGATGTCGGTACATCTAGCTGGGGGGCGTCACACGCTCTAAGCTCGCTGATTACCCATCTCCACTCCAGTACTCGTCATATACATAATAGATAATGTGTAGAAGGTACACATAATTGAAAACTAAGTCCAGTAGCAAATGTACTAATTAGTGTACCTAGTACCGGAGAAGGTACAGCACAAAGAAAACTGGAACAATATGAGGGAGATCTTTGTTCAGCAGTGGGACAATATAGGTTCACGGAAAAAAAAAGAGTAAGTACCTATGCAAGGCGGTTTTGAAACCTTCAAAAGGCACCTGACGACCTCCGGAGAGAGGTCGGGGAGTGTGGGATTTTTACCTCACTAAAACCACCCCGGTGATCACCATCAGACTGACAGTTCGTTACACTGTACGGACTGCTGCAAGAATGGCTACCCTCTTTTCTAAATTGGTAGGCTTAAGGGGTACCCAATTCATATACGTGTCTCTACAATGTCCTGACAATACATCAACCCATCAACCCAATATCTACAACCAACATTTCGAATTCTCATAAAATAAGACACAATTTAAGATTCCTTGGACAGAATAATAGAAGCAATTTTTAGATTGTACTTGTACCGCTCACCCTTTTGACCCGCCGCAAATGGATACTCTATACAATACCTATCTAAACATAGAAGGAAAATCTCTCACAAAGAATATGTTACCCACATAAGTATGAAAAGACTTTGTATCGTTCACAATAGGTCGGGATTGATCGGGTCCCTTCGGACGAGCATTTTATCAGCCCGTGGCAGTTGAGGGGCATCCGTTGTCCCGCGTTCACATAAATAGGACTTGAGAGGTCCCAAGGATTAACCTGGGATGGTACTAATAGCTTCGTCCTATCTGAGAAAATATTTTTGGGTCTTTGTTAAGCTTTTCTTTTCTTTAAGTTGCCGTTATTTATGATGCTCGACGAACCACTAAATAATGTAACTAAAATTTTGGCAGTATTTCAATTGTGGGATTGTATTTTACTCAACCATATTTTCTGCTTTGCAATATTGGCCAGGAGAATCAAGGAAGTTATTAACTATTATTTTGCTAGTAATTTTCTCTCATTTTCGACTTTTCCGAGGTCTTATAATACGTTGAATCCACAGGCGTTTGTAACCATCAGAAAGGCCATCTGTCTGTGTCCCACCCTGTAACATAAAACAACATGATTACAACTTATATACACACAAGAAACCGATATCATTCCAGCTGAGAAGATACTAAAGGAAAAATCTCAAGAAAGAAAAGACGGGCGTTACTAAAACTGTTCAGTAATTCGGCAACACTGTTCAATAAGACGCTGACATCACACAATAGATGTACCATCAATTTTGTTCAGTAAATCGTTCAATCTTGTATAAAATTCATGGGGTGTAGCAACGAGGAGAATGATAAATAAGGCAGAGGCTCGGCCGAATATTCTCATTTAATACGTGACTTGTTTAGAGAAAACATCCCTTAGATATGAGTATCGCGATGGATGGTAATGCTGGAATGTTATCTATCACACGTTGTTATCAGTAGCGGGGTTGTGAGGTTTTAAAATGGCGGGAAAACATGACGGTTTCTGAAAAGTAGTTTAGTGCTCTTTGATTTTGATTTTAATGAAATGTAACACATATGTAACCTATTATATCACAATTGTACAGTACTCGTATTGACTTCCAAAAGTAAAATAAAATAGTCACAAAAGAAATTTTAATCCTGCTGAACTTCTAAAGTCCACTATCACTAAAATAAAGGGGCACTACATAAGTTTATTTGCACCTCTTTTAAAACTTCAATAACGTATTTGTGTCAAAAATACTTGTTTATGAAACTTCGAACATTCTGTATCTTACATAACCTCTGGTATTGTGAACAAAATAGAAGAAACCAACTAACGCAAGAATACAAAAGTCAAGCTAAAACTTGGAACAAGATATTCGATAGATATGATGCATGTTCCTTATAGTCAAGAAAACACAATAGTAGGTATGCCACGGTTCATTGCTTCCACAACAATGTTGAAATACCATACATATTTGAAGAATCCAAAACTGTGTGTCAGGTTCCTACCTACAAATCCATTCTTTGAAGGAAAGGTTTCGTAGAAAGCCAAGGATTTGTTTATTTAGGTGAGTTGGTCTAAGGCATCTTAGTTAACTTGGGCAATATCAAAAGATAGTTTGAAGAGAAGATTTTGGAAATGACGATTGTCTTTTTAAGTGTTTCGATTTTAATGTAGTTTTATAGCATTGAAAATGCTTGGTTGCTTTCATGCTAACCAAATCAATCAACATACAGGCCTTACCAATAAGTTACACACCAATTGTCACCATCCCGATTACAGATCGACAGGTTTTTGATATACAGTGTGTCAAAGTCAAAGCATTTATTTCATAAAGGCAAAGACGAAACTTTTCTACGCTTTTCTACGTCTAGAATCATGTGCTGAATTTATTTGCGCGTACAGTTTGCGCGACGATATCCCGCCACCCTGTAAACCTAATGAGGAATATTTCTGAAATGTTGTCATATTAAAATACTGTAGAAATGGGATGACTTGCTCTTTTCCTTTTTTACTCAGGTTGCGCAGCATGCCTTCTTCTTCCATATCCTAGCTCTTAGTATTACAATAAGTGAAAGATTGCATGTTTGGATGTTTGTTACTCAATCACGCAAAAACGGCTGAACGAATTTTCATGAAATTTAATTTAATGGTGCGACTAGCCTATCGTTCATAATCAGCCTATAATTTTCCCACTGATGGGGCACAGGCCTCCTCTCTTCGAGAGTGGGCTGTAATCTACCACGCGGGCTCAGTGCGAGTTGGTAGATGTCACATCTCTTCGAATTTTTGGTTCTAGGACATGCCGCTTTCCTCACGATGTTTCGAAGAATCGGGCATACTCGGCCCTAATCAATCGGTGACCCTGAATTGAATCGTATACTCGACGCCAGTAGTAAGTTTTCACTTCTATAATGCGGTCATAAGCACACACCCTCTTTTTTTTTTCTTATACTTAAAAGTAAAGTTGTTGATAATGAGACATTGTCACTACCACCTGAATCCCCTATACTTCGTTAGCCAAATACCTAAGCTCATGCACCTAATAACTTACAAAAACGATACATCAAAGAAAAACATCTTTAACACGTTGACTGCCAGGCAACAGACACAATAGAAAATCCATTGTTCGCGATCACCGGTGACCGCGTTGGCAGTCAATGCCTTAATGATATACCACATTAATTACACCTTTCTTTATTTTCTGTGGCCCAATACGTTCGAATCCGTTCGTCACGGGGGCTGTTGGCATAGTGCCTCGAACGATACCGGACGCCCGGCTAACATCCGTTTCCTGAAAATGGCAGACAGTGCAAACGGTTCACTTTTATTGTTTTCGTCTCTACAAAAAAACGGTCCGATGCGGTGATTAAGAAAGAAATTGTATTTTTGTAAGGTTTTTGAATTAACTACTTAGTACTAAGTAGAATGAAGAAGAACTAAGTACTTAGCTTTTATTTGGATGAGGTTCGGGAATGATGCAATTAGCTATAAGTATAAGTACAGGTACCAGACTAGGACTGAAATTAAATAGACAATTAGTGTAGGCAATATTATGCATGAAGGACGGTGTGTCTTTATGAAGAACTATAGAAAAGGGGGGTTTACGAGAAAAACGTCTAAAAACTCAAAAAAAAACTGTGTAAAGTCAATCATAAACTTAAAAAAACCGGTCAAGTGCGAGATGGACTCGCACATGAAGCGTTTAACTTAATTTTATTTTAGCTTATTTTTTTATTTAATGTTAAGTATAGCGGTAATAGTGGTACACACTGTTAAAATTTCAAGTGTCACCTTTTACGGTTCAAAAGATATAGGCCTGTGACAGACAGACGGACAGACGGACAGCGGAGCCTTAATAATAAACCCGTTGGTATCCTTTGGCTACGGAACCCTAACAAGCATTTTTTTATAGATTAAAAAATCTTTACAGTTTGTGAAGTTTACCTAGTTTATTTTATTCGACCTTGTGTTATCCACCATGAAACTTAACTTGAAGAAATGTATTCGGTAGTCGATCTGCGTTTCGCCTGAGCCTTTCGATTGTTGCTGCGCTTAATTAGTTGCCTTAAGCTCAGCTTTAAGTGTAAGTCAATAGCAAATAAAAACCTAATTAGGCTCGACTTGGAATTCAAACCCAGGGGCGTTGAGGGCGTGCGACCCGATTTAAGTTTACTGTAGGCTATATCGTAACTTGTGAAAAAAGAAAAGAATCTTGTAGGTCTTCGGGGACCTATAAATATCTATTTGTATTAGCATCTGCCTCTCTGGTCTAGCGGTCGCGAGCACTGCTGCTGAGCATGAGAACCTGGGTTCGATTCTCAGGTCGGGCAAAGTGTTTTATCGTCTGGAATTTTTCAATAGCAGCTAATGCCTGGATTTGTGCCCGGTTGATGGCAATAGGCTCGCCCAATATTGCACAAGGGACCTAAATATAACTGACAAAATGTGGGTGAACTATGTGTACAACCCTGCCCAGCCCTTCGGGGAAAGAAGGTGTGATGGTTTTTTAAGTTATTTTGAATTAGCATCACAATAACTAACTACGAAAATAGAATGAAATAAATGAGGTACTATAAAATGAATAGAACCAAATAATTCCACCATCAACCCGTGTCAACAACCCGACATAATAGAAACATAAATAGACCTGTTATGAAATCAAACAGAGAAGATAATAGAAAATTAACAGGCTACACTGAAAACAAATCAAGAAATATATTCGTGTACAAATTAGTTTTAGAATAAACTCAATTTCAAACTGTTAACGCAAACAGGGCATTAAATTGAAACAAAACACTATCACACACCCGTGCTGGGGTGACCCTAGAATGTGTGGGAGCGCGCACACATGGCGACTTAGACGCGCGATTTTATAATGCGATTGTGTACCCTGTATTACTGTATAGTTCATTAGTTACATTGTTAATGTGGATGAAATCAGCTGTAGATAAAACAACCATAACGTTTTTTTCAGACAGGAGTGAACAGGCTTTCTTATGCAAGCTCTAAAGAAGTAAATTGTCAAATATCAAGAATTAGGACACCAGAAGGCCAATTCTCGTAATTTAAAACGTTCAAAATCTAGTCGCGGTCTTAACTCGGCGACAAAAAAATGTCAAAAACTAGTCAAAATTAGAGCTATTTTTGACGGATTGAGACTGAGATCCTGACTGTGAACGTTCTTAAAATTTCGAGAATTGCCCCTCTGGTCGTCATGCTTGTTATGTAGACTTTTGTCGACTGAAGAATAGAAACATTTCTTGTCTTCAGTTTTATCATTCATTAGCCATGCTTAAGACGGTAGAAATATTTCTACAATCTGTCATTTTGTCTATTCTTCCGTCGACAAAACCCGTTTCTGTGGTGGTCATGCTACGCGTGCTGGTACTTGCCGCTTGTTCTTTCTTGTGTGAATTTTGTAACTAAGACACAATACACCGAAGAAAGTATTGTCACCAAACTTTTCTTGAAACTGTGTTAAATTACACTTCACTTCACTGTATTTCAGCCACCCTTTACTTTATAACGTGAGATGATTAGATTTAATTTTACCATGTACCTACTTGTAATTCACTTACTGATAAATATAGACATACAGGTCGATCTAAATACAATATACCTACCTATTTATAGGTAATACACTTACATCATAATCTCTACGTACACAACCGACCTAGATTAATAATTAGTTATACGGATCCTGGCAAATTGCCGCAGGCGAATTGGAATTAAGTAAAAACATTGTTGATTACCGACACTGTGTTTTACCGAGACATTACATAGAATTACTTGGTTATAAATAACACAAAGTTTACAAAGTATATTTTTTTATAAGGCTTTTTTAGGACTGATTTTAATACACTCTGAATAGTGATGACTAATAACTCTTTGAAAATATGTAAAGTATACACTGAAAAGTTGACATGTGTAAAATGGCTAAAACTACGAAGTAAATGCAGGAGTCGTATCAAAAGCATTATTACATCATGGTGTTTATTTAAATCTCCTGAGTCACAAAACTAAATGCACATACTCGTAGTTGCCAATACTTAATCCCAAGGTGTAGGACCCCTCAGCTGCGTAAACAACCAAACTACCTAACATGTACAGTCCTTAGGACTTACATATATTCCATAAGATTATCGCGCCCTCGATGGCATCTAATCTAACAGCGTGCAGCCGTCGTAAGTTCATTCAACCTCAATTCGTCGCAGTTTTTTGCCAATAGGAATTAAATCATAAACGTCGGATGGTTAAACACGGCATTTTTCTTCGGGCTCTGATCATCATTCAACGTCGGGCTGTAATGAGCCAGGACTCGGTTGCGTAGAGACGATATACATAAATCAGGGGAAATTATTCACTCACGCCTCTCTACTTACTTCGATGGATGTTGACGTGTCCTGTGTGGTTATTAGATGCATTTTAGCTGCATAGTGTATATCTTTCTATTTCAGGATTGATTTTGTGTAGTAACATCTGTTATTGTTCGTATAAGTATTTTGTTTTGAATTCCTTGAAACAATAATAGTGTCTGATACAGTTGACAAAACATCGAGATTTCTTTATAATATGTCAGTTTAATATTGATAAACCTTCCGGAATAAATTCTTTAATGATGGTGAAAACCGCTTCAAAATCCGTGGCGTAGTTTAGAAGAACAAGACGGTAGGACACGAAAAGTGACTTTAATTTATAATATGTATACCTAAACATAGATATGAGTCATCTATGCTATAGTATCTGATAATTTAAATTTTACAAATACCTAATATTTTTTTCGCAATAATCTTGTCATTTTTGATTTACAGTATGAGTGTTCAACACAGAAATTAAATTAAAAGTCCATGTAATTTAATTTAACTCCAATATTGCATATGGTAGCCGAGACTTTTTGCAACACAATTATATGCTAATATAATCAACCGTATACCCACATGCCCGTTAAACAAGTTCATTGAAGCAGATATTAAAATAATTGCCACAAAAGTATTAAAAATGTAAATAAGCATAAAAACCGGTAAGATAATTAACGTCAGTTACCATATACATTGAATCATAAATACAAAATTATGGTGTTCATACTTTAATTGAATTTAATTCGTACATTTAGATGAACGCAATTACTGCAATTGTTGGTAAAAATAAGAAGGCATATTAAAAATGAGACCATATCCTCGTAACTATGGATAATGATAAAGAGACCACCACAACAGGACTACTTAACGAGGATTAAAAAACGTTGACATGGAACTTAAAACCGCCAAGTTAAATTGATAAGCAGGTTTGGAATACATAAAATAAACCAGTAGACTTTAACAGTGGTTTTTTTTAACAAATAATAACAAATGTCATTGATCACAGTCACAAATCTCTTAACAAAGCAATCTTTACGACATCGACTGTTCCAAATGTCGTAAGCTCAAGAAAATATTGATTAAACTCATAAATAAAATTGATCCGTAAAAACCGTACCCGGTAATTTGGGAACACCGAAAGCGTTCGGGCGAATGGTTTTTTAAAAAGGCGTCGCAACAAAAATTTTTACCTACACCATCTTAATTGTTGGCCGATCGATGGCTAAAGTCGTAGCGATTTTATCTCAAATCGGACGCGTTATTCTGCATCACTTTTTTTTTTGTTCTTCTTTTAGACTTTATGGCGATAATCAAAGATCTGACCCGAGTTTAGTTTGTTTGGTGATTTGGGTGGAATTCGTAATGAGTTTTGTTATATTTCATCATAAAAGTTTCGGTTGGACTATAATAATTTGTTTCAGTAATTTTGTTATAATAATTCAGAGACGGTTCCAAGTAATTATTTCGGCGAATAAAGAATAATTTGGAGATATTACTTGGGTCTCATGTGATATGAGCTTGATGATGAAACTTAGTTGATTATTCTAGCAAATTAAGGAAATAAAACAAACTTCGGAATTATACATGAAACCTTTCACAAAAAACATTAACATTGGTACTTATTTTTTTTTTTATTCCACATAAAAAAAAAAACATTAAAACCCTATATCAAATTATGTTGTTACATTCACTTTCACTAATTTTCAAAAATCTGTGACTTCCAACCCAAATCAACAGTTCTAGGAAAACTTGTACCCGTGTGAAAGTACTTAACCTATCCAAATTGTTTCAGAATAGTCCACGGAAGTAAGCCCGGAGTCGGCGCCGCCCGCGGCCGCCCCGCACTGTTATTATACCAGCTCCCGAGGTAAGCCACTTCTGCTATTGATTTTTATCGTGACGACATTATTACTAAACTTACGTGATAAAAACCAAACTCCCAGTCTATAATTATTTTTTATTTATTAACAAAAATTCTATTATCTTTAGACTAAACTAATATTTACCAGCAAATCGCTCCGGCCTGAACGAATTCCTTCGTTGGTTCAACGATTAGGTAGTTTGTATTTTAGACGATTACGAGATAACCGTGAAGTTTGGGACTGTCCTTGGATTATGGTGTTAGATAATAATAAAAAAAAAACTATGCATGTCATCATCTGATTTATTTTAATTATTTCATACATTAAAATGTTTATTTAAATAACGCAACTATTTATACTAGATACTAAATTAATGACTAAGTTAAATATACAAATAAATACAAAAAATCCTATTGTTTTTTGGTCACTTAGATGTCGAAGTCCTCATCCGCATAGTTGTCACCTGGAAACTTGCCCAGAAGACTGGCACATCATCATCAGAGGGGCAATTCTGGTAATTTTAAGAACGTTCACAGTCTGATCTCAGTCTCAATCTGTCAAAAATGCCTCAAATTTCAGTACATTTTGACAAGTTTTTGACATTTGTTTGTCGCTGAGATGAGACTGCGACTAGATTTTGAACGTTTTAAATTACGAGAATTGGCCTACTGGTTAGATACCTTAACTGCTGCATGCACTCTGGAATAGAGAAAGACGGCAATATACATGCAGTGGTTTTACATTCGAATTGTGTTGTTACAACGTTGCCACCAAATGATTTGCATACCACCATCTGCATGTTTAAACAATAGTTGTGACAATGTGTCGTGTTCGAAATTGCAACATTCTTAAGTAAGTTGTAACACATTGCTCCCTTATTCAACAGAGTCGTCAACTCGTAACAAAAAAGGAACATTCTTGACAACAAAACAAGTAAGTTTTGATGAAACCATTTTACGTCTTCAGAGGTCCCGACATCTCTATCTAGTAAAGGTTCTTGCATAATTCAAAGTTCAACCGAAAAACTTGTGTCGAACTGTCGAAGTAGGATAATCTGGTGGATCGGTGGCAGACGAGACCAGACGTTCCGCACAGAAATTTATGCGTTAACTTTTGCACATCACTTTTTCTTATCGCCAAGTTTGTTTGAGCCAGTAATCTCTGCTCTTTAGTGGCGTTTCAAACCGTTAAATCCTCTTATTTGAATCGAACACCCGTGAATATTCATAGACGGCGTCCACACACGCAGTAACTTCGCTATTGAATATCTTTAAAGGCTCCAACTGATGGCATTTATTTTACGATTCAAACTACAGCTATTAGCTACCGTTCGGGATACATTATTCTGCAGCATCGCCATCCGCTGACATTAAATGAAGAAATTATTGCTCGCAAAATTATATTGATAAACATAAATTACTCATATTTTTGCAAAACGAAAAATAAGAAGTGTCTTTAGCGAATACTGTCATTATATTTTACGCTTGAAACTTTATAGTGGACTATAATTGGTATAAAATATTAATGATATGGCCACTTATTGCCAATATGTATTCATTGGTGATCAGATAAGATTTCTTTAGCGTCCCTAGGATGTTTAACAGTAGTATAATTCCAGTTTACAAGCTTGTAGCATGCAAGCTCCGTGGGTGGCGTTTACTCAGTCTGCGCTTATCGAAGCACACTCTTAATGACAGCTATTCGGTAATGGGCTCACGACTAAAGCAAGGATGTACTTTTATGATAATTAGTGAGATCAAATATTTATTCGAGCGGTTTTAAAGGCCGCCCTTTTATCTTGTTGTTTATTAGTATTGCCCCTGCTCCCAATCTGGCTTACTCAATGCTAATTACCTATGCTTCATTTGGCTTTAAATTTTTCGTATTTATTATTACGACTTTTAATAATAACCTGTTTATAAATGAGCAAAAGATGGAAATAGTTTTTGTTCGTAATCGCTCAATCTTCTTTTGTTTCTGAGAAAGATAATTCTGTAATGATGTAGAAAGAATAAGCGATAATAGCGTGAGAAATGGTAACAAAGCTCGGAGCGATACGCTTAGTCTAATGTTTGCCGTAACTACCGAAACACGTTACATCGTTCCGACATTACACGTAATCGGGGTAATTTTTACACATTTTTTTTACCACTCAACACCGAACACACTTAGACCGTAATTCATTTCCATCGTGTATCAGAAAAAAATGATTGATGCTACACGAGTAAGTTTTTCAAAATTACGACATATTCTCAAGTCATTAAATAAAGTTAACGCAAAAAAATCAATAATCGAGCTTGTCTCATATATAGAAGACATAAAAAAATATTAATGATGCATAAAGTATAAAAAATACATTAGCATCTTAATAATCTTGGCTGACATGTAACCGCAAGAAATATAAATTAAGGCGTTTGTTTGGCAATACCTGACCATTATTTAATCTACTAATAACGTTGAAGCTTATAATTATTAGATTTGAATTAATCAAAAGCGGTAGTTTTTAATCTTTTACCAGGAGTCCGCGTGCTTTGTAGATTTTAGTTTTGATTGGTTCAATCAAAAGGAATTTATTGTCATTTGATATAGAGGTACTTTCATTTGTACTTTGATATAAATTTGTTTTCACGTTTCCGGATGAAAGCGATACGGACGAGTACTTCGACGTTTATATGTCCTTTGTTTTTGTATTTATTTGTATAGTAAGTTAGTTATAGTCATTTAATTTCGTATCTAGTGTAAATACTTAGTTATCTATACATACATTTGTGAAAATTAAATCACAATTAATTAGAAAATCTCAATAAAGAGGTACATTATTGTGTTGTATCAATTAACAAAGAAAATAGGGGGTGACTGCCACTGGACTGACAATAAAGTTAACGGAAACATAAAAAAACCTAGTAATACTATTAGAAACACTAACTATGATGTTAAATATTAAGGATCTGTTTCACCACCACCAGATTTTGGTTTATTTTATGTCGCTTTTTTTTCATACAAATTCTATTCCATATTTTTGTTTAAACCAGGAAAATAATAGGTCCGCACCAGTCCGGTTTTTGGAATGTGTCTCCTTAGCTACTCGTAGAAATCGTCACGTAAGGAAAAAGCGTTATGCGACTATCTGTTTCTCTGTCTCATTCTATTATATACGAGTGTGTGTATGCGTGCGGTATTGTGTAAGGAACGTTGCTGAACGGGAATCCGACACGTTTTTTAATGGTACGGAATCATTCCATTTCAAAGATTCTCACTTGTCCAGTTTTTTGTTGTCTTTATAATTTTTATTCAACTTTTTTGATGTTTTATTAACAGCGAGTAGGCATTTTGTAAGGGAACCAGTTACAAAAATATCATGTCAGTTATGTCAGATTATCGATACGTTTTAAACTAATAAAAAGTGTAGCGTCTTCCTTAGTAACGCTCAGTTTTAAGGTGTTTTTACCAAATGAAGAAAAGGAGGAGGTTCTCAATTCGTCTGTAGGCAAGTACACTGTGAATACTTCTGTGTGTATTCTAGTTCACTTATGCCATTTTTTTATTTTTCTTCCTACAAACGAATATTTCTTTTCCATTGTATAGTTTTATCTAAATCTAAAAAAGACACAAGGAAAATACGTTATGTGCATTTATTTGTAAACATTACTCATGCCACTACTTCAAATTGAAATTCTAGTTTAATTAAACCCATAGCAGAATTGAATTATTAAGCAAATTGAATTCAGTCGACCACTAAAGCACTAGAAGGGAAATATATGCTATAAATCACAAGTAAAAAGATAATAAACATTTCATTGTTACCGGCTGACGGTCCAGACATACCGTATTTCATAGAGATTTCATTCGAGCATAAATTTTGCTCACATTGTTCAGTAATTATGCTTAGAAATACATTTGATATTACACTCTCTATTCGTTCTTTTTCCAGGTTAGTTTTGTATCGTAAATCATGTGAGCTAATCTTATATTTAGCGTTCTAATATTTAGCATAGAAATGTGTTGTGACAAACAGTTGTATGTACAAACTATGTCTCTATTGTTTTATTATTTATCTTTTCCATTTGCAGGTTTATTTTTGCTTCTAGCTTTTATTTTTCAGGTTCCGTATCTACCCAAAAGGTGCCAACGGGACCCTATTACTAAGGCTAAACTGTCCGTCCATCTGTCACAGGGCTGTATCTTTTGATCCCTAATAGGTAGGTATACTTGAAATACTATGGCCGCAATAATAATAACAAAAATAAAATAAAGTTAAAAATAATTAAAAGGAAGGTAGTACAAACTTAAAAGCGTTGTACTGCCTTCTTTTTAATTTTTAACTTTATTTTGTTTTTCCAAGTGCGAATCCAAGTGCGATTCGCACTTAGCGAACTTTTTTTTAATTTCTTCATCGACCCCATTACAAATTCGCATTACAAGCAAGTATAACCTTATCTACTCTTCAATATACTAAAAATACTAAATGAACCTAATTCAACTTTTAGTATTTATAGAGGATTAATTTAGCTAAACCACAATTGATGCCATTTCCGCTAATTCAAAATCAACCGCATTTAATTCAGGAACTGTCTATACAATTGATTTAGCGGTTGCAGTTTTCAGTTTAATTTTCCAGTTGTATTTGTGCATTTTAGATTGAATTTTGTTTTGATTATTGGCTTCTCACGAACACATCCACTAAAATTCCATGTAATTTTTAAGTTATCGATTAATAAAATTTTATTAATTGCATGTAAATCCAAATAACGTCAAAATCGCACCCAATTTCCTATCGATAGCTCGCTGCCTCCGAACAGTTCGAACTACATGCTCTATGTGAATGTCACCCATCTCCCGACCGCAAGGATTACACAAATCTAAGCTTACACGTGCACTGACTCGAATGTTAAGGAGATAAAGTTTGTTTTTGCTTGTCGGAAATATAATGGTATTTGCATAAGAGCACCTAGATCGCACTTCCAAGCGGTCAGCTGGGAGCGATGGCTAATTAAGAACCTAACCTCACGGTCTCGGTGGCCTTAGGTCCGCTAAATGCGAACTAAGTGAGCTCCTGAGTTTGTCTTCCAAAGCATTAGTGAGGTACCTACTACGTACTTGGTATTTACATTCGGTATAGACGCCCAATGAAGCGTTTCGCCGCTCAACGATAAATTTTGCATGAATTGAATTGCAAATAGTTGTTAAGTTTACAGTTTCGTATTGATATGCGGGACACTGTCTGTGTGTGTTTGAAGATTTATGATTTGGTAATTTGTACTTTGTAGGTAGTGCATCTCTTCGGTCTGTTTGCGGAGAGGAAATAAATTATAGGTGAGTTGTGATTTGTTACATGAAATACACTGGTTTTTATAAACTCTCTCCCTCTCGAATACACTTTTTTAACAATTCTTTTTCTGCGGAGTGATTGCGTAACACACTATCAGTAGCAATGGGTTTAATTTTGTCAGTTCAACAACATTCACTGCGTTATATTTACGTTGGTGAGCAGACACATTTTTCGAACACATGAAGAAATGGATTAGCAATATCATTCAAAGTGAATCGGATTGAGATTGTGTTTTAGGCAATTAGGGTGCCGGTCTATTTATTCAGTCTCGTATTTAACCTAGTATTTTGACAGATACAGGCTAAGCCTGCATTAACCTAACATCCACTAGTTTGGGTAATTTTTCACAAAACGTGACGGATTATCATAACAGGCGGCGTCTTTTGGCTGGAATTTTATAAGAATGAACGTTTGAAAGCGTTCTCAAAGAATAGCGTTGCGCATTAATATTCTCAGTATGTGCGGAACATCAGAAAATGCGAGTGTGCCAGCGGATCCCTGGAGACGGTTATTACGTTCAAAAACTGTATTATCTTATTTAAAACTTTGCATGAGAGGAAACTGGTGCTCAAGTAGGTAGATGAAACTTTACGTTTAACTCCAAATTATGTTGGAGTCTAGTATATTCACTACGGATACTGTGTTAAAATACAAACTATTTATGTAAGATTTTGCACTCTAAAAACTGCAATTGAGCAGGCAATTCTACAAAGTAAGTACCAAGGTTTAATCGATTAGTATTGATATATTTCCAAGTTACAGTAGTGTAACCGCGTCATCAGCCTAAAATTTTTCTACTGCTGTGATACAGGGCCCGTAATCTACCACACGGGCACAGGTGCGGATCACATGTCTTCGAATTTTTGGTTCTAGGACATGCCGGTTTCCTCACGATGTTTTCCTTCACCGTTTTGAGAGCAGTGATAGTGAAATAATTTCCACAAAGTAAAGCGCCTGTCTGGGTTTGAACCTACGACCTACAACTCGCAAATGGGCCACCACTGCTCGTACACACTGCAGAGTTACACTTTACAGTACAAACTTATACTATATTCGTAAACCATTTTAATAAACAGCGCTTTAAAAATGTGCTTTTACACATACTCTGGACTTAAGTATCGTCCTAATAGCTTCAATTTAAGGTCGACAATAAATCGAAAACATAATAAAGTTATTCAATAATGATTTATATTGGATAGAAGTATTACATAAAAACGTAATATTTCATCGCTTTACAGAGTATAAAAGTCTATACTTTTTATTTTCATGTTATCCCAACTAATTTTAGTTTTCTAAGCACGTCTTTCGTGATAACAAAGTCCAATATAGACTGAGATGGGTACAACGATAGCGATGTTTTGCAAATGCCTATTTATTTAATAAAAGATTATTAGATTCAATTTTGAATAAAAAAATAAAAATAATTAAGAATGTGCTTTGACTACAATGGCTTGACCACATCCTGCTTGATGGCAGGAAGCCTTTTAATTAATAATTACATATCTCCTATACTTAATAGGTAACTGTGAAACATATACGTTTCACAGTTACCTATTAAGTACACATAAAGTAAGAAAGAAAGAGAGAGAGAGAGAGAGAGAGTGAGAGTGAGTCATTAAGTATACATATATTATAATATATGTATTTATTTCAAGTAGGTACAAACCTTCATTACAAAGTAGCCGACACTAAAATGTATATTATGTAAAATAAAAAATAAAAAGCGAGGAGCTCATTGGGCATCAAAATAACAAATATATAATTTACTTTCAAGATATACCTTAAGAAAAATGAAGGACTGTAGATATATGAAAATGTCACTATACTTAACTAAATCCTTTGATGCAAAATGGACATCACGGAAGGCAGCACAACCTACCTTTGTTCATCAAACAGTACACCAATAAAATACAATATCAAATATTCACAAACAATAATACATTGACATTATATTTTATTACAAAAGGTTTCTCGCCTACACTCAAACTCGACCCGCCTTGTGAGAGAAATTTCTAACAAATGAACTGAGTAGGAAATTTTCAAGATACTTTATTACCTCGTAAAACCAACTAGATTATTTATATTGAAGCACTTTTATTACCGATATCTTTTTTCATGGAAGCTAATTATTACCTACTTCCTTCCTCAAATTAATCGCGTTTATAGATTTAACGAAAATAACTTAGGAATTCGCTGCTCATAAAAAATTGGAAAGAATTTAATAAGCATGCTTGAGAAAAAGTTGTGATGGAATTGATAATTATTTTAATGGGATTTTTAATTTATGGGAGAAGTTTGATTATCTATTGCCTTTGTGAAAGAAATATGGGACGAAAAAGATAAAATAAAATAAAACAATGAATGATCAACAGTCTTGAGGAGATAAATGTAGATACATATACGAATATCGAATAAGGTAATATCGAGAACGTGAAAAAAATGTAGGTACACGCGAAAATGTACCTTATTCAGCCATAAATCAAAAGAACGACATAAAAAATGACATCCAAGAATTTGTCTATTTTACTCGAGCAAGTTGCGATGGGAAATAGAGACGTTCTGAAAGTTCCCAACACATAGGTTTTATTTTATTGGCAGATGCCTCCGTGTATCATTGAGGTTTACGATGCACAACCCTCTTTATTTCCGAGTGCAGGCTTGCATTTTATTGTAATAAATTCTCTGGCTGTTTAGAACAAAGCTTCGACGTTGGAAAAACTATTATAAACGATATTTTATGTTCCGTACTAGTTATAATTTGTAGGATTTATAAATTTATTTGTTTGACGTAGGTACTGTGTGGTGAAGTTACTGAAAAAAACACTGATACAATAAATCGATGAAGTTACCTTTGGCACTGATTGCTTTTGACGTCATACGAGCAAAAACTGGTCAACGAAGTGAAATGGCAAACACTTTCAAAGTTTCAATTAAGGTGGCAAATCATTGTTTAATTGTGTACGTGATTTGACTTGAATATAAAAAGTAACAGGTAATTTTTATCATTGAAGAAAACTGCTGTTCAGGAATTATAAAAAGTCTTGTGGGATTAGACGATCTATTCTGTAGAAATCTTACCGTAAAAAAATAGGTGAAGTGAATTAGAAATGAGCAATCAATAGTGTCAATCCAGTATTTGGTATTTCCCAGCATCAGCACTCTAATTGCGTAACACACTATCATTCTCAATCTGAATCATTTTGATGAATATTACTGATGAAATACTTCGAATGTTTGAAAAATGTGTCTGCTAAACAACGTAAATAACGCAATGAATGTAGTGGAGCTGTCAAAATAAAAACCACTGCTACTGACAGACATGAATGACAGCTCACTTCAAAGTCACTCCACCCAAAATTTCACGTTGAGATTTATACGGAATAGATCGGTCTAAAAGTCTTAGGTACTTAATGTTGAGCAATAATATCATTAAACATGAACAAAAATGTAAATCCAACCATGAAGACATGACCATAGTCACACTTGAGCATATCTAAACAGCAAACATAAGTATCACGTGAGTTAGAAAACAAATTGCTGAGTTTAAGATTGTAGTGAATAATGACTTGTTGGCCGTCTATCTTCTAACACCATCACAGTTGCCTATTTCTCTGAGCTGACCTTACAACTCGCGTATTCTAAGCACTTGATAAATAGCTTCATTCATTGTCAGATCTATGAAGTGTATATTGTCTTATATTACTTTATTCTGCAATTTTCTTGGCGTGTTCTATGGTTTTGCTTTGCAAGAACTGGTTCTGCTGCAGTTGTGGTTACTTTTGTTAATAGATGAACGGGCAATGGTTTATTATATGTCACCTACTGAAAATTCTAAGGTACTTTTATAACCACAGATACCATCTTCGATCAGCTCATATTCTTCTGGATCAGGATTTGTCTTCGATGACTTTTTGCCCGTCATTCTTACAACACCATAACACTTGCCAGTTTTCCTAAGCTGACCTTACAACTCGCTTTTTTTTTTTTTTTTTTTTAACTATGGCATCTCGCAGTTCATCCTTTATGAGGATGGCTACTGCTTAACCGGACTTTCCTGTGGATGCCTCGAATTAAGGCCTCCAGCCAGGGCATACAATAACTTAAAAACTAAGCGACAGCGCTAAGGGTAACCCCCTGCGGGGTTCGGACCTCGGCTCAGGGCGTCGCTGGAAGAGGACAGCAAGGGACAGGCTGGATCGGTATTATTATTGGTGTTTAGGGGCGAATTTAAAACTACAGGCTCAGCTGCGCGGGCTGGCTCGAGCAAGGGTCGGGGCGGGCACGGTGATGGTGCGGGACGTCGCGACGGGCCTCGGCGGCGAGGACGGAAGGACGGATGTCTGAGCTTGTTTTTGTGTTGTCGTCTGAGAGTACTCGTGGCCTTACTGCTCTCCTGGAGGAGGGTAGTGGCGTCGTCGGGGATGGTGAGGGTATGCCTTGGTCGGCGAATCCTACTTATGCGGGAGGGAGTGTATCGGGAGGCCGCCGCAATCAGGGGATTGGGGTGCTTTATGGCAGAGTCAAAGAAGCGCTTGGAAAGGCGTTTCATGAACTGCTGCATGGTGGGGAGTCTGAGATCTAGATGCAGATTCACATTTCGGACAAAGAAGGAGGCTCCCGTGACCTTTCGGAGGAAACGGTTCTGGAGGGTTTGCATTTTATGCAGAAATCGCGGCTTGGCGTGTGCGAAGACTACGAAAGCATAGGTCATGATGGGACGGATGACCGCGGTGTAGAGGCGCAATTTGCACTTGAGTGACAATTTGCTGCGGGCAGTTATCATGGAGTGGAGCCTACCGAGAGCGAAAGAGGCGCGCGAACGCGCCGTCTTTATGTGCTCGTTGAAGGTGAGGTTGTGGTCTAGGATGACACCTAAGTATTTGGCTCGCTTTCCCCAGGGGATCGGCTTGCCATACATAGAGATCGGGCGCGGGAGGGGGGGGGGGGTAGTTTGCGCGGTTTCGAGAAGATGACCGCCTTACTCTTATCGGGGTTGACCTCGATTCTCCATTTCCGGAACCAATCGCTCAAGGCGCTTGCGGAGGTTTGGAGGTTTCGAGCTATGGATGACTGGTTGGCACCCGAACAGTAAATGGCAGTGTCGTCGGCGAAGAGCGCCAACTGTGCCTTTTTACTGTTCGGGATGTCACTAGTGAACAGGGTGAAAATGAGGGGAGACAGAACGGAACCCTGGGGGACTCCGGCGCGGATGGGGTGAGGGGGAGAGAGAGCGCCCTCGATACGGTAGCGGAAAGTGCGGTCCGACAGAAAATCTCGTAAGATGAGCACGAGACGGTCTGGCACACCTAGCAGGTACAGCTTATATAATAAGCCATTGTGCCAGACCTTGTCGAACGCCTTCGCTATATCGAAGAAGTTACAACTCGCGGTTTCTAAGCACTTGATAAATAGCTTTGTTAACTGTCGGATCTGTAATGTATATTATCTTCTGTTACTTTATTCTATAGATATACTATTCACGATCTGTTACCAAAAGATTTTAGGTTACTTTGGTCACATTGCCCGTCAGGATCCAGATAATCTGGAAAAGTTGGAGGGGATAGGCAAGGTAGATGGAAAAAGACTGGTCAGACCAAATAACCGCCTTCACTGGACTCTCTGTTACGACCACCCTGAGAGAAGCTAAGAACCGAACGAAGTGGAAGAATATCACCATATTCTTCCACTTCATTTGGTTCGGTAAAGGCCTTCATGGCTTTATGCACCCATAAAGCCATGAAGGCCTTTCAAAGATACTACCTTCAGTAATGAAGTACGCGACCAAGAAAAAGAGGAAGAAGACTTAATTCTGGTGTTTTCTTGGTGGATTGTCTTGTCTTTAATCAGTGGAAGCACATTATTATTAATATGTAATACTAGCTGCGCCCCGCGGTTTCACCCGCATAAGTTTCGATTCCGTGGGAATATCGGGATAAAAAGTCCTCCTATGTGTTAATCCTGATTATAAACTATCTGTGTGCCAATTTCATCTAAATCCGTTCAGTAGTTTTTGCGTGAAAGAGTAACTAACATCTGTCTATCCATCCATCCATCCATCCTCACAAACTTTCGCATATATAATATTAGTAGGATTTGCGAAATTAGGGACTTTTTTTTTTCAAAATATGGCTATTATGAAACCTATCCTAGTATGTTTATTTGACCAAAAACCAATTTAATCAATGGCAGCCAGCTATTCGGTATGGAGTAGGTTAAATTTTGCCTCACAGTATACAAAACTTATAATTGTTTAGTCATGAATAAATTAAATGGTAATTTCATGTAATATTATACAGTTATCAACTATTAATCATAGCCCCGGATTTGTCACAAATCGGATAGTTGATCACTAACTTTATAATTGAGTTATGTCCGATATATAAGCTAATTGGATAAATATATTGTGGTTATAGTATTAGTTACATACATTGGATAAATATATTGTGGTTCTAGTATTATAATTAATAATATACATTAATGAATTAAGATAAATGACGGGTGTTAATTTACTTAAAGCCAATAACTTTGAGGTAAGCATGAAAAAAATACAAACGAAAGTAAAGATTACGGATACTGTCCCCACAGTATCCGTAATCTTTACTTTGATTTGTATTTTTTGTGGCTCCCTAGCCACAGCTATTTATGTCACTGATAACTAAAACAAATCGTCACGAGATATGACACGTTGACAAAAATACAAGGAACAAAAATAGGTCTTAATAATGTGTGTCAGCTGAAGTGACAAATACTCTATCAATATTCTATCCCGTAGAGCGAAGGTTCCTCAATAGCTACCAACTATAGAGCAAAAGGCAATGCGTGGGTGGCGCTATGTCAGATGTAGAGATGGCCTGGTAAGAGCCACGGGGGAGGCGTTGGTAGCAAGAGGCATAGAGTCGTTTGTGTTGGAAATCCATGTCCAGGAGTGGATGTCATACTGTCAACAGATCA
This sequence comes from Gortyna flavago, assembly GCA_963669345.1. Lineage (NCBI taxonomy): Eukaryota > Metazoa > Arthropoda > Insecta > Lepidoptera > Noctuidae > Gortyna > Gortyna flavago. Next base: position 10,733,034 of record OY770138.1, read on the forward strand.
TGATTCATATTGAAGAATATATCAATTGATACTCTTTCTAGAAAACACGATCTTACAAAGAAATATTGATACAGGCGAAGAAAGTTTTCTATATATGAAACGTTACATATCCCTGATACCTATAAACCATAGATTAGATGCTCGGGGAGACGACCCTGCAGAAGCTGCATTTTTGCATTTGCATTTGCAGAAGCTTTTGCCTGAATAAGGGCGTCATTTCCACCTCAAATATTATAATCAAAATAATACAATACGATTTAGTCTTTTACAATTATATAGACTATACTACCTAATTTGTACGCATTGCAAGGTAGCACATAGTGACACAATTTTTTTTATGCAATCATGTACATTTCACATAGGCATGTGTAAAAATAAATAAATTTTAATTTGAAACGGTAAAGTGCAAGCCTTTATCACTGAAAATCACACCAGTAATGTAGCTTTAAATATCCACAAAACTGAACTGTAAATACAGCTCACTGTTGCAGACTGTACCGTACCATAATGCAAAATCGGCATACTATAAATTTGCTCACGAAATAGACGTGCGTGCGGGTTCGCTTGCAGTAATAAATAAATTTTATGTGTACGTATGTGTACCTTTGTTTTGGTCACTTAGAGCTTGGGCTGATGATCGACAGTACTGTTCTACTGTATGAACAGTTTTTGAATATTCTAATAATAATAATATCAAGCAATTATTGTCCCACCACAGAGCAACATTCCTATTGCAAAGAGCCTCATGGACAAAATATTATTTGACAAATTAGGCAATCTAACTGAAATAATCATAATTATTAATTATTTATAAGTTCAAAACTAATGAGATAACAGAAATCATTTAAAAAATACATACATAACATAACATCCATAACATCTTTATTTCCCAAAAATCGAGATAAATGTATAATATGTTTACAATTTTTGAATTTATAATAGTGAACGTTTACATAAAACATTTGGATGCTGAAGAAATCTGTACACAATAGATTAAACTCTGAAAATAATTCCTTAATAAATTGTAGAACTGAACGGTAAAGTCAGGCTCCCTTTGTTGGACAAAATAACTTTGATCATTGACACAACAAATGGTTTTCCGAAAAACCGATCGTGTGTCCGTTTCCTTATTTATTTGCACAACATAGTTTCAGTTGCGGTTCCACAAAGCTTTGTCCCGAAAGCCAACCTATTTATCCTTTGTTAAAATAAAAGTTTTAACCTGTATAAAATCGACTTTTTAGCGGTATTTATTCGCTAGAGGTAAAATTAATTATATAGGTACGTTTAAAATGTGCGGGTTAAATTAACCAGTAATAAAATATGTATTTGCAAACATCGGTATTTAATTATTGTTAGTTTCTGCATAGGCCCTGTTAAATTTTTTTTTTTATTAAAGTCATACTACTTAGGGCTGATTTTTCTATCGCCGGATAACTTTTATTCGTGGAATAAACTTGACGTTTGACAGTGTTGTATGAAATAACTGTCAAAATTTCAAAATTATTCCTCTAATAAAGTTATCAAATGATTGAAAAACCCACGTTTTTAACACCATAATTATTATCTAAGCCTCCATTGCCTAGTTGGTACTGCCAAGCATGAGGTCCTGGGTTCTGACTCCCAGGTCGCGCAAAGTGTTGTTGGATTTTTCTATCTGAAATTTCTCAGTAGCAGTCCGGAGTCTATGTTTGTGCCTGGTTTATGGCAATAGGCTCGCCCCTTTTTACATGGGTCTTAACAATAAAAAAAAAAAACAATAATGTGCAAGTCTTTATCACTGAAAATCACACCAGTAATGTAGCTTTAATTATCCACAAAACTGAACTGTAAATACAGCTCACTGTTGCAGACTATACAATACCACAAACTCATGTACTCTAAGTACCTACATCTAGTCTGCCCAACCCTTCGGGGAGGCAAGACGTGGTGTTATGTATGTTATTATCTAATCAGATTTTGAGTATCTATAAACTATAAAGGGGCGTTTATGTCTGTAATCATAAACAAAACTCCCTCACAAAATAAACGTAAGCACTTCAAATACTTACACCGCAAACTAAAGTTTCCCATGATATTAAAATAATCCGATCCAAAACCACGATGTAACGGAATAATTTCAAAATTTTGTGACCGGAATAACGATTAATTTAAAACAGCGCATTAACTCGAAAAGTTTTTACCACAAAGGTAATAAGAATCGATCGTATCTGTATATTCCTGGGCAATAAAATCCTCTTCATGTGATATTCCGAGACGCGACTCGATGGAACCGATATTACATTGTTTTGCAATGAAAATGATTTTAGTTTTGCGAGCCGAGCTCATCGTAATCATCATAATCAACATATACCCCTGAATGGCAGCAAACTTAATTTGACCTTTCAAATTAAATTAACTAGAGAAACTCCGCAGACGTGACGGGTATCGTTATCTAAACATGATAAAGCAAAAACTAAATTAATTTGATGATGCTATTTTATGGGGTCGTCGACCGCAGTTAGAGGATTCAGATGAAATATCAGTTTAAAAGATCGGTTAGTTTTTTGTAAACTTTATGCATACGTGATGAGGAGATATCTAAACAAGATAAAATAAAATAATATAGATATCGTCGATTCATACTTGAGTAACAAGACTAAATTAAATTAAATTTGACCTTGTATTTTGTCCCACTGCTGGGATGCAGGCTTCCTCTTTGTAAGAGGGATTGGGCTGTATTCCATCACGAGAGTCCAGAGCGGGTTGGTAAATGTCACATTTCTTAAAATTTTTGGTTTTGGGCCATGCCGGTTTCCTCAACGATGTTTTTCTTCACCGTTTTGAGAATAGTGTTGATGAAATAATTTACACAAAGTGAAGTGCCAGCCTGGGTTCGAACCTACAACTCGTAAGTCGTGGTCGTTTCCACTGGGCCACCACCGTTTAGAAGCATAAGCGCGAAATGACAAATGTGTTGCTAATTGTCAAAAGAGCAGAATGTCAAAAGCGTAGAAAATCAAAGGCGCACAAAGTCAAAAGCGCACAAAGTCAAAAGCGCACAAAGTCAAAAGCGCACAAAGTCAAAAGCGCAGAATCCACTAGGCCGCTTAAGGGGCCGGCGAACTACGCGTAGTTCATACAAACGTAATACCAAATTAATTTGTAAATCAAACATATTCTTATGGTAGTGTGTATTTATTCCGATTAGATTACAGAATATCTAGGTTCCCAAATACATATTTAGAAAGGACTCTGATATAAAGACGAGATATGAAGAATTAAAAATTTCCATAGAAAACTTATTTTGCTCATAACTCGTCATTAAATCAGTGTCCATTCAAAATATCTATTTTTGAACTTAGATATTCTGTAATTCAATCGGAATAAATACACACTATATTAAGAATATGTTTGATTTACAAATTATTTTGGTATTACGTTTATATGAACTACGCATGCTCCGCCGGCCCCTTAATAAAATCCTCTTCATATGATATTTAGTGATACTATTCGATAGCAACGATATAACATTATTTTGCAATGAAAATAATTTTAGTTTTGCGAGGCGAGCTCACTGGAATATTATTATGTGCCTCCCGACATAAACTACCATGTTAGATTATAAGGTTGTGTTCCAAAACCATATTCCTTTAGTATAGAAACAGTTTAATGTCAGTTATCCTGCCTATAATTGACATTCATTGTTTCTTAGCTACATCTTTAACCGTATTCTTCTCATGGTATAGTAAAAGTAAGCAAAGGTTAGACAGAGTATTCCATATCTTATGAAGATTGTTTTGCTAAGGGTTCATGGCTAAATAATAACAGCCGAAAGTTTTGTCGCGGTCGGTTCGTGGATGGGTGACCATCCAATACATCTCGATAACCTTCCGTGTCTTGGATATCAGGTTAAGCCGTCGGTCCCAACTGTCATTCGTAAGTCTTTGAAAGTCGTTATAGTCAGAAGCCCAAAAGTCTGACAGTCTAACCAAGGGGTACCTATCATATTTTTCGGTAACTGAGTTGTGGAGGTCAGACAGGCAGTCACTCCGTGTAAAATATTGGTATTCAGATGCATCCGGTTTGACTGGAAAACGCAAAAGACTAGATAGATTGATTGATGAAGATTGTTTTGCTGATTCATGTTCTGAGTCATGTTTAACGCAAATAAACGTATTTCCTTTCTGTATTATAACTACCAAAATATTTAAATAGACCCACAACCTTTATTTAAAAATAATGCAAACTTTTCGCTTCATTGCTTTTGATGCAGACTCTACATCATAAACTTTTGTAAGGTATTTATTCACTAGATCGAATCAGGAAATTATAAATAGGAGTAGAAATATTATTTATCTGTTTATATTTTTATCGGATCGGTGCGGAAACGGCGATGGCCGTGCAATTGATCATGGTACCTTACACCTGATTAAATACTCAGATATTTTCTTTATCTACTGCAAAGGAAATGCGTGAAACGCTCATTAATATTACTATTTTAAACCTGTTCAAAGTTTGTTATTTAGAATCTAGGTAATAAAGTTGGAATTAAACTTTGAAGATCGTGTTTTATGTTAAGTTTTTTTTACTATCTCCCTAGATAGATTCCTAGCTACTAACGCAATAGTACATTATGATACATGTGTGCTATGTTCATCATTATGCTCGAGGCGGTATTAGTCATTTATTGATAAGGAAGCCGAGTGTATAATGATCAATGCACACGCGTTTCATACGACGTTTTTTAACACACTTGCGAGGAATGAAACAGACTTGTATTGTTAACACTTGTATGTAGTATTATTATGCACGTGTGTGTTATAGTTCGGTTTATGGCCCTAAGAACGATGTAATAAGGTTAATTTACGAGCTAGTGTGTTGAAAAAAAAAAAGAAACATAATTAAGCAATAAAGTTCCTACTTAGCGGGAACAGTACCAATGGAAACTTACTTATTGAGCAAACAATAAGATTCAGTATTCATATGCTGCGCTCCAAAGCGGGGATCCTAGATGAAAGCAAAAAGGCTGCCAAGCTGAAATGGGATTGGGCAGGTCACATCAACCGCATGCACAGTAACCGCTGGTCAACAGTCTCCACACGATGGGTGCTTGATGGTCGACGGCGCCGCCAAAGCCGGGGTCGTGAGACCACCTAGATGTGTAACGCAAGGATTGGATCAAGGTGGTTCTAGAAATGAATGCCTGGAAGGATTTGTGGGACGCCTTTGGTCAGCAGTAGAACAATGTAGGCTAACTGAAAAAAAAAAACTTTAAAAAATAACACTTTTTACCAACACATATTATATATTTTAAAGAGATCAATAAAACCACATGATAGATGACAAGCCTATCGCAGCAGGACAATAATAACAAACGCAATAATACACGATCACTTAACGTCACGTAATCTATGATAATAAAACAGATCTAAATTACTTGCATATTCTATTCGAGGCATCTTTATTAGCCAAACGGTAAGTGCTGAAGGATATTATTACACATCTTTATTATATCATGGGATATAAAATTCCAATTGATATATTTATTATTCAATAAATTGTTTGCTTTTCTACTTATATCTTGTGTTTATTTTTGTTATAAATAAAACATCGTCGTTGCTTTTATAATTTTACGTTTCAAAACTTCAGTAATTTTTTAAATTAAATACCGAAGTAACCTTCTATGTTTTATATTTTATGAGTTGCAATGGTAATAATGTGAGTTTTTTAAATTAAAACAGGATAAGAATTTAATAATGATTATTCAAAAGACAGAGAAAGTTAATAAAATAAAATGAAGAATACTGGGTGATATTAATTAATTTAATTAGCTTGTGAAGTTGTGTCAAGTCCATACCGTTCTTTTCCATAATCATCCCAAGTCACTGGGCTATTTTCCTAGCAAATCCAATCAAGCATAATCTTGACGGGAATACTTTTGGACTGTCTTTTAAACGTAAAATACTGTAAACTTATGTAGTAACTTTTAATCAAGTAAATCTCAAGTACACCAAGCACACCATGGCGACTACAACAGTACACCCGTGCCCATTACAGAAAACCGTTAGCACTTGAAGTACAACCACAGCTACCACAACTAAACTACCAATCAGCGGACTGAATGTGTGGCATTAAACATCCATTCCCGAGCCCATTGCGGAGTTAATTAATAATTATACACAAGAACACTTTATTAAACAGCGCAATTACTAAAACCCAGACAAAATCAACGATAATTTAGCGCTTCGCAATTAAATCGACACTGCGCTGACTGGGTTCAGTAATAAGTGGTCCAGAACGTTCGAGACTATTGTTTATGTAAATAAATCAGAAATCGCTGTCACAAATTACGGAGATTACAGAGTTCGAGGAGCGCATGTGGGCAAAGTGCTGTGAGACAATCCTTAATAGTAGGTCAGGGTGTACCTAGATGTGCCTCAGGCAGACTAGTGCGCTCTCCAGATTGGTTTCTGCACCTAATGGAGACGACGCGTTCTGTGGTTTATGTGTGGCCGTACGAAAGAGGTCGGTTATGTAACGAGTATTGTTATGTGAAATGTATTCTTCGGTCTGCACGTTATTAAGTGTTGAGAGATCTGATTCGGTGTGGTTAGAAGTACTGTTTGTTACTGTAATACATTCTTAGAGATACAAAGTTGTAAGTGTGTAATGTATTACAATTTTGTATTATCAAGTACGGGGTTTAGTGACACATTCATTTAATATTTATTAAAGCATTGATCACACATTGTACATTGTATCTTTGACGATAGGTTGGCTATTACTGTCACGAATGTGAATGCATTTGCGTGCAACACATTAATCTACATTGTAACATTATGTGCCATAGATTACGAGGTCTAATAAATACATTAAGTACATTGAAAATCAAACAATTATATTGGTATGTCATTAAATTACTAGTAAGTAGGTATTATTTTATTGGTTATTAAACTTTAAATTGACTCAAGGCAAACGACTTCCAATCTATATCCTGCTGCGAAATCATACACCGATTTAAACAACCACAAAGTCGTTTACTTCAAAATGTATGAATTAAATATAATATGAATGTACGTTAAACATTGTAAGCATCGGTTTTCGCATATTACACACGACACTTGACTGGCTCAGTTGAAAATTTGTAATAATTTGTAATTGTAATTGAGACAGGACGACATGGTACAGAACATAAAATTTTACGACTGTTGTCATTCGTTGCACTTTACGATATGAGCTAAAATATGCTTTCTTACATTACTAGGAACCCGCGTCTCGTTCACAATGAATTATTTATTTGCCAATTCATATACGAAAATTCATTATGTACATCCTCTTTGTCTGCCTAACCGGCTGACTGTAAAATTGCATTGAGACTAAGTGAGAAATTGTAAATCTGCAGATACGACTCATAAATACAAACTAAGCGCTTATTTAACTTCAAAGTCTTGAGACCTATAATTTTTGCAGTTTAATGACTCAATTTATTGCATGTGAACACGTTTGTGCGAGGTGATGAATTCTTTTGAAAATGATTTTACATTCACGTAGCTTAATGAATTCATAAATGGATGCGAATCTTTTTAAGCACCTAACAATTCTACGAGAAATATTTTGTTGAGACAAAAGATCATCTGCCTCCACCCTACACGCAGGCTGATAAACAAAACTCTCAGATATCAAATGCAATATTCTAAGAAAGGGCACTCTGCTTTCATACTCCCAGAGCTACTCCCGGGGCGCACCTAACTAACCGTGATAAGAGTCAAAGAAGGGGGACTCAAAAACTTCACAAACTAAATCTCCGCCCAGTTTAGAAAGATCCATATCTCCCTTCTGAAATTTCATAGCCAATTCAAAATATTTACATCGTCAAATTTTCCGCAGTTCTAGCTTCCCTGGATAGCAACGCAAATATTTCTCATATATTTTCGAAAAACACAAAAAATTAAAAGCATTCCCAAAAATTAAACGCCATGTTTTGATACAAGCCCAAATTAAAAATCAATTTTGGGAAATCAGATTGAATATCGAATGCTATAAACATGAATCGTTATTTCATATGAAACAAGTCGGCTACCGAAAGCGTGGTGAAATAAAACTGTAGCGATTACGGTAAATGAGGCAAATCGTTGTTTGTTAAGTGGCATAAGCACTCACAGCGCACTTTACTTAAGTTCTATATTCAAATACTTTTATACCACTCACGGTACGCTAATGCACTTTTTCGTTGAGGTGGCCAGTAATAACGTAGTCCATTAGTTGTTTCGACCCAAGGAGTCAACGCGGCGTTAGTGCTGCGAACTCAACTAACTATCGATAATCGATTCCGAGTTCAGAGGATATAAACAATAGTTTCGTAACGTATTCGAGTCGTAGAGGTAGGAAAAGGTTATATCGATAGATCTGATGTACGCTATCGACAAACTTAAACAAACATAGCATTCGACGTCCATAAACTTTCTCACAGCGGACGAAACGCTTGAAAGTAAAATATTGTGACAACAGTGACATAAGTTTAACATTCAATGTAAACATTGACTTCTCGGAATCAAAACCATCGACTGGGTAATAGAGTTTACTGAGTAGAGAGCAAATAAAATAACAAACGGGCAAGTAGTGTAGGTACATTCGCGATGGTACACGAAGACTGGCTCGTTACCAGCGCCGGGTGTTTCATCCATTCTGTTTCTTTCTTTGTATTCTGCTACTTACGTGGGTACTTGTGTTTAGTTCGTATCGAATTTTATTCTAAACCTGAGTATAGGTTAAGAGTCTTGAATTTATTGAGTTATTTTCATTTCGAATTTTATGGTGATTCGTGAAATGTAATCGGCATTTGAAGGTTGAATTTTATTGCTGTCTAGATTGATTGGAGTCTAGATTAAAATCCGGCCGTCAATTCACATTAAAGACTGAATGGTATCGTCATCCTGTATTAGATTAAGGCGGCCTCTTTGATGTACGTTATTTTGTATAGTAATTTTAGGTGCATGTAATGTGATTATGTCGTAACTTCTTTTAGCTACTACCGTTTTTTTATCGTTACCAGTTGTACATGAAGTTTTGGCTACTTTAAGATTTAGATCATCAATTTTTCTATTAGCTAAATACTTATGAGTCAGCTAAGAACGCTTAATTTACCTTACTTACCTAACTGCTTTTTATTCGCTCATAAAGTTGAATATTACTTAAATATAGGTAGAGGGTGGCAACCATCGACGCATAAACTGTTACTTTGGATTCATGGATTTTCTGTACATGAATGATTCTGAACTAAACTGGGTTAAAAGTTTTCGCGGGTTATTAAAAAAAATTTGCTCTGCCATACATTTTGACCGCGTAGGTATTGAACTTTTCTATAAAAAAGCGAACTTTTTTTTATAACCGTCGAAAAGTTTCTTCGCTAGGGGTCTAGCATCAAGTGCTGAATTCATGGTTTCAGTTTGCGCGTCAATGTCCCTGCAAACCTGTATTTAAGATAAGAATATTTAAAACATTAAATTTCTAAAATTTTATTAATTTTAAGAAAACTCTCAGCTAATACATTCGAGTAGTCAGAAGTAATATGTTCAAGAAAGCCAGTTACAAGTTTCACTTACATAAATGTTGCACGTTTAACATGACAACTGTCTTAAATTCCATCAATCAATTTGTACATTGATAGCATACTTTGTCACTGCAAATAAACGCCTTGCATACCTGAGTCACGCCGCAGAATGGTATGACATGAGGGTTAACCCTCCCGTCATTCAAATCGAACAACATAATCAAACCCAAAACCAGTAGCACTCAACTGACAAACGAAACAAAATCATCGCACGTATTTATCAAGAACACATTCGTTCATATTTCAACGTCCTAAATAAAGATATGTAAAAATGAAAGAAAAGATATGTTATAATGGCCGTGATAAAAAGCACCTAAGCCCTTGTCACACGTTCAAGTAGCAGTCACATGATTTATCATTGCCCCCACTAATTTATTCACCGACCACGGCTCTTACATTATTTTTATACACAAAACCAACGGGTTAATTTATTATGTTAATTGGTGTTTGTTAAGTCACCTAAATATAGGTGTAGTTAACAAGGATATTTTTTTTACTAGGTATAACAGGAAATTTGTCACGTACACCTTTTTGTTATTTAATGTCTGAAATTCTTGACGTAGGTATGTTCAGTTTTTCACGATGAAATACCCCATAATTTCAGAGTGCAAAACTAAACTAAACATGAATGAAAGTATTTAATATTACGTATGCATGTCAAAGAAAATTCAACTCCAAGAAATACTTACTGTTGTAGTGCTTATAACTAGAGTATAAGAGGCTTATAGTGTTGTAGACAGAGTATTTTCTATTCATTCAGACCTACAAAGAATACATGCGATTGTTACGACGACAAGACGGTAACAGGATATTATGTTACTATTATGATATTGTCAGACACATCTGCCTACTTCTTAGGAACGAAAATTCATGGAAGTGTATGTTACAAAAATATACATTTAAGTACTTTCTTAATGCTTATCAAAAATAGGTATAGGAAGGTATTTTGAAAAAAAAATATTATACGTGACTTTATAATATTAACCCGTAATGCAACTGTCTAGTGGAACTCTAGATACTTCTAAAAACGAAAGAATAACGACGGCAAAATCAAATGCCTTTGAGAATGCCATCTTTTTAGGGGATGCTCTGGGAGGACATTATAGTGTTTTAGAAACAAATTCTCTTAGAAACAAATTCAAAGAAGTTTCAAGAGAGAGAAATTAGAGTCTCTTAGAAACAAATTCAAATAAATCGATATACTAACTCTGCCTTCTCTTTATATTTTAGAAAATATTTTGTATGTTCGCAAAAACTTCGGACTTTTCAAAAAAAGAAGCGATTTCCATAATATAAATACACGTAGTAAACATGTAATTGTGATACCCAAATTTAGATTAACTAAAACTAGCAAGTCATTTCTTGTAAACAGCATCCGTTTTTATAACAAGCTGCCAAAGCCGGTTACAGAACTTAGCGATGGAAAGTTCAAAACCCTCATCAAACGTGTCCTTATCAAAAAAGCATATTATAAGATTAAAGACTACGTTGAAGACAAGGTAGACTGGCAATAATTCCTTCTGCACATGTGGCTTCCCTGGCATCTCATTAACGGCATAACTACTTAAATGTCTATTAATTGCTCTCAAATCAAGATGTTTATTTTTTATATACTTCTTTGACATAAACTTTTATTATTTGACATTGTATAGACATTTCTAATTTTTCACCACTTTATTAGTGTTTGTAATGTCAATCATATCACTTGGTTTTAGTAGGTTTTTATAAATTTTATTATTTACTTTATCCTTTTGATGGATTCTAATTTTGTAAATGTGAGTACTTTGTTGGCCTTTTAGACTTTAGATCTGTAGATGATTTTTATATTATCAAGTACCTGGTACTTGTTGACAGGCCTATGCTGTCCTCCCATACCTATTGTAACTCGGAAACATTGTAAAAACGCAACTATTTTTAAAAGAGTAACCGTGGAGTTTCTAGCCGGTTCTTCTCCATAGGAAACGACCAATTGGAACCGTGCACCTAGCTTCTGACGTTTCATAAGTGCCCATGTAGGTTTATGTGAAATAAAATATTTTGATTTTGATTTTAGTGACCTTATTGATGATTTTCTTCAGGTAAACTCAAGGTTTGCCAAAGAGCGATGGAGCGTAGCATCTTAAAAATTAAACTCACGGACCAAATTCGCAACTTCACAATACGCTCCAAGACAGGTATCGCCGATGTTGGCGGCAAGTCTGCGAGGCTGAAGTGGGACTGGGCGGGTCGAGGTAAAAGTAGTATGTAAGGATCGTAGCAGGTGGCGTTCTGTAGTTTCTGCCTACCCCCAGGGGACAAGGCGTGAGTTTATGTATGTGTATTTTATTCCAGTATAGTACCATGACGTCTTCCCACAAGCGAATAGGGTATCTCACCGTCACCAATCAAATAAACCGATGATTTGGCTAATGGAAACTTGGATTATACTGGATGTAAAACGCTAAGAGCCAAGTATTAAAACGTATCAGGAAATATGTCTACAGCCTGATGGAAACAACACTAGGCTAAGTTGAGTATGATTGAATTTCATTCGGCAATGACAACACAATATCTATTCAAGATAGTTAAAAAAACAAATGAAGACAATATGATATCAGCACAAAATTTACTCTGTCTAAACATATCTCTTGGTAGGTCAAGACGGTAATATCTGATATTTATTTTCCTTTTCCAATTCCCTATAGTATAAGTCGTTGGTAAAGATTTTCTACGTCATTGACCCCCAGTAATAACATTATTCAAAGCAGATAGCTCACAATGCTGCTAGATGGACTCTTTATAAAGATATATGTGCGGTCCTTATAGTCTTGAGGTGATAATCTTATGTTTTTGCTCAGTTTAGTAATCGTGTTGAATAAATGTTTGTTGCGCTGATAATTTTGACATCGATTATGATGATTTTATTACTTTGAGATTTATTTTCATTAGTTTTCTTTTGTTTTAGAAATAAATCCTATCTTATGAATTTAAATCGGTTCAGGGGTAAAAATTTTGGTGGAATAAAAAGAAACTCATACAAATGAACCCTAAAAATATAACACTCCTTTTCTTGGGCAGTCTTATAAGAGCTAGACCATGATAAGGTTTAAAACACATTTGGTTGACTCTACTTGAGGTAATAAATATGGCAAAGGTTTTTTTTTTCTGGAGAGTCTGACGAAAATATCGGCGGCGTACGCAGAACAAATCGACTATACTTAAACCTGACTGACAATTTTGAGATTACAATCTAGTTTCACAAGAACTCACTCAGTATTATTCTTTGTCTTATCGATGATTTTGTTTCTATATTGGCAAAAAGAGTATGTATATTTACGTGTTTACGTATATATATTTGATCAAAGTATATGTTATGTATTATCAAAATGTTGAAGCAGACCAATTCTTGTCAGGACGATGTAACTCAGCTGATCCTCATGTAATGGTATACAAGATGCATTTTCCTTAGTGGATCGTTGAAGATACTTAAACCCAGTTAGGTACAACATGATTTTAAAACGTACTTTAGTATTGTCTGTTCTCTTCTTGGTGGCAAGATTGTTACCTATTTACGTTGGCGTTAAGAACGTTGCGTGGGACGCTAGAACTATGGGCACTCTTTGTTTCCGTGTATAGTGAGTACTAATACTTGAATATTGACTCAAATCGAAATGCTTTTATAGGCACATTGAGTGCTGAAGGTGCTTGTAATATTTATACAATAAAACTGTTCTGGTGTGGTAGTGGCATGACTATCTGTTTGTAGGTAGGTACCTAATCAATAGCTTTATATGCTGAATTGAATGGTCGTATTTTATATTTTACAAGTAAGTACCTTTACCCACACGGTCTTTATTAGGGTCCAATTCAAGTATACAGGGTGATTTTATAAATAGCTATGACAGCTATCCTGGTCGTTAAGATTGGTGTGACGTTCTGTATGTATGTTGTCATATACTGGTTGGTCACTCTAGTTCAAAAACTCACCATTTAATATTTGTCAACGACAAAACTGCAAAAAAGAGAGTTATATTATAACGGTAGTTAAAAGACTTTCTGTGTTAAACAAGGGTTGTCCCCAACTGTCGGTCCCTATGGCAATAATCACCAACCTTCCTACCGTTGATAAAGGCAATAAGAAGTCATTAGCACAGGTGGATGTAACTGCCCATCCCCTTTCTGTAATCCCTTTGTCACGTCTTACGACACTCATGGGAACTGATGGGGTGGTTCCATTAGCAAACGGAAACAATCCTGTAATAAAAGTGCGTAAAAGGTGAAATTTATTCGGCACGCACGTTATTATGTATAGATGTTGCCTATTCTGTCACCTATTCAGAATATTGCAATGGGTACTATAAACGTCCGCGGTGCGTCGATGATTTTACACGGGTAACAACACAATTATTTTTTTGAGTGAACAATGGAGCTTTATAACCTAATTGAGAAAAGCTTATCTATACGGTTTTCTGTGGATTAGTCTTAAAGACATGGATTTACCTAATGTTGAAAAGGTTTATTAAAAAGAATACCTACAAGGCTTAACATTTCACATTCTATTTCTTTTAACATTTTTTACATACTGACAATTTGTGTTGTATGTACATAATATTGTACTCATGTTTGAAATAAATGATTATCAAATCTTATCTTAAGGCATAGTAAAATCAAAATCCGTTCCCATTTCAGATTTTCCCCATCTGTACGCAGCCTTAGTTCTCCAATTTCTGTACAAGATTTTGATCGCTTTTCTATATGCAAAACTACACTCCATGAAGAACTAATGCATTTCTCAACAATGAGTTTCATGTTACTCTAAACACACGATAAACCACCAACAATGACAGGAAATATAATTTGCAAAATCGTGGGTATATTAGCTATTTAACAAAGCAACACACTGCCCTGTGTGTTCGCATTGTCAATCAATCTACGTAGTGGTGGGTTGTCACGCTAAACACGCACGTATAACGCCGTAGCGACGTCAACGTCACGGTACGTTCACATGACTCATGTAGTGTTGATTTTCGCGTAGCAGCTTGCGTTTTGGTTTGATACCTACAAATACAAATGCGCCTTTGCGGAAAAATTTACAAAGTGAATTGTTGCGGTTCTGAATTAGAAGTAATGACATTCGTGATCTTTTGAAATGAAGTTCGTTAGTGTACGTTATTCCTACTCCGCACACTTGGCGAATGAGAACTAGACCGAAAAAAGTATGTTTAACATTTTCACCGATACGTCAATCATTCCATTTCGTTTAACTTTGTTCCAACTGGGATTCCCACGACACCTCTTATGTTTTTATTAATTCTGACAAAGTACTCCTGGTCCTAAACTCTTGTTTGCTACAATAAACACCAGTTCTTACTTCGATAAAAATAAAAAGAAGATATTGCTTTCATTTTGTAATCGTTCGGTATTGCAAGTTTTTTTTTTTTTTTTTTTTTAACTATGGCATCTCGCAGTTCATCCTTTATGAGGATGGCTACTGCTTAACCGGACTTTCCTGTGGATGCCTCGAATTAAGGCCTCCAGCCAGGGCATACAATAACTTAAAAACTAAGCGACAGCGCTAAGGGTAACCCCCTGCGGGGTTCGGACCTCGGCTCAGGGCGTCGCTGGAAGAGGACAGCAAGGGACAGGCTGGATCGGTATTATTATTGGTGTTTAGGGGCGAATTTAAAACTACAGGCTCAGCTGCGCGGGCTGGCTCGAGCAAGGGTCGGGGGGGGCACGGTGATGGTGCGGGGCGTCCCGACGGGCCTCGGCGGCGAGGACGGAAGGACGGATGTCTGAGCTTGTTTTTGTGTTGTCGACTGAGAGTACTCGTGGCCTTACTGCTCTCCTGGAGGAGGGTAGTGGCGTCGTCGGGGATGGTGAGGGTATGCCTTGGTCGGCGAATCCTACTTATGCGGGAGGGAGTGTATCGGGAGGCCGCCGCAATCAGGGGATTGGGGTGCTTTATGGCAGAGTCGAAGAAGCGCTTGGAAAGGCGTTTCATGAACTGCTGGATGGTGGGGAGTCTGAGATCTAGATGCAGATTCACATTTCGGACATAGAAGGGGGCTCCCGTGACCTTTCGGAGGAAACGGTTCTGGAGGGTTTGCATTTTATGCAGAAATCGCGGCTTGGCGTGTGCGAAGACTACGCAAGCATAGGTCATGATGGGACGGATGACCGCGGTGTAGAGGCGCAATTTGCACTTGAGTGACAATTTGCTGCGGGCAGTTATCATGGAGTGGAGCCTACCGAGAGCGAAAGAGGCGCGCGAACGCGCCGTCTTTATGTGCTCGTTGAAGGTGAGGTTGTGGTCTAGGATGACACCTAAGTATTTGGCTCGCTTTCCCCAGGGGATCGGCTTGCCATACATAGAGATCGGGCGCGGGAGGGGGGGGGGTAGTTTGCGCGGTTTCGAGAAGATGACCGCCTGACTCTTATCGGGGTTGACCTCGATTCTCCATTTCCGGAACCAATCGCTCAAGGCGCTTGCGGAGGTTTGGAGGTTTCGAGCTATGGATGACTGGTTGACACCCGAACAGTATATGGCAGTGTCGTCGGCGAAGAGCGCCAACTGTGCCTTTTTACTGTTCGGGATGTCACTAGTGAACAGGGTGAAAATGAGGGGAGACAGAACGGAACCCTGGGGGACTCCGGCGCGGATGGGGTGAGGGGGAGAGAGAGCGCCCTCGATACGGTAGCGGAAAGTGCGGTCCGACAGAAAATCTCGTAAGATGAGCACGAGACGGTCTGGCACACCTAGCAGGTACAGCTTATATAATAAGCCATTGTGCCAGACCTTGTCGAACGCCTTCGCTATATCGAAGAACAGGACGCCTGTCGAAGCACCTCGCTGAAAAGCAGCGCTAATGTGCTCGACTATGCGGTGGAGCTGGTGGATGCACGAATGCTTCGTGCGAAAACCGAACTGTTCGGGGGGGATGAGGCTCTTTGCTTCGGCATAGTCTTTGAGGCGCTTATAAATAAGCCTCTCGTAGACTTTACCGAAAACATTGAGCAGACTGATGGGGCGGTAGCTGGAGGGCTCAGACTTGGGCTTGCCTGGCTTTGGGATGCCTATGACTGTGGCTTCTTTCCACATTTGGGGGAAGATGTTGTTGCTCAGGGCGCCATTGAAGATGGCGGTCATGAGCAGTATGAGGGGGGCGGGGAGGAGTTTGTACACCCTATTGGTGATACCGTCCGAACCGGGGGCTTTGCGGGTTGCGAGCCCTTTTATGATGTCTTGCACTTCGTCGGGAGTGACGGGAGGCAGAGGATCATCAGGGTCTTCGACTGGCGGGAGGGAGGCTCTCCGTTCGACTTCAGCGTTCACCTCGTCGAGGTGCGCTCTGTCTACTGGTTGAGAGCTGGGAGTGCATTGAGCCTCTAGGCTGTCGGCTAGGCATTCGGCCTTTTCGAGATTTTCGAAAGCGACCGTTTTGTCGGGGCGTGTGAGGGGAGGAACTGTGGCCTCTTCAGAGGAGCGGAGCTTCCTCTGGAGCTGCCAGAAGGCGTGGTGGGTGGGCTCGAGTTCGCCGATCATCTTATCCCATCCCTCGGAGCGCCATTCCCCTATGCGTTTCTTTACAGCACGCTGTAAATGGCGCATGTGGGATTTGTTCGCGTCGCAGGGAAAAGAGTCATAGGCACGAATGGCAGCGTTCTTCTCGGTCACCAGTTCACGTACGTCATCGGGCAGTTTCCAGCGATGGTCTTCCATCACTGGAACTTCCCGTGAGCAATCCGTCAGTACGGATTGAACGTGCTCTGTGAACGAGTCGATCGCCCCAGTCGTGTCTGCGACTGAGATAATTTGCTCGGGGATGGAGTCTAAGTGGGGAGACGTGGTGGATTTCAGTCTTTCGCTTACTTTCCTCCAGTCGGTGACTATTTTGGTCTGGGGGGGCTGGTTGGGGTCGTGCGGGAGGCCCGAATAGGGGGCCAGGTGCAAGATGACCGGGCGATGGTCAGAGTCGAGCTCTTGTACCGTCTCGATAGACTGCAAACGGAGGTTTACATTCTTGAGAAGCGCTACATCGAGAACGTCAGGACGTTGGGCGGGGTCGCCCGGGAAATGAGTGGGATACATCGGAGCGATGATATCGAAATTGAGGGAGTCGCCTAGTTTGAACACGATCCTACCTCTGGTAGAGGTCGTGCTGCTATTCCAAGCGGGATGTTTGGCATTGAGATCCCCCGCCATGATGACGGAGTCACTCATACCGAAGAGGGTAGTGAAATCGGTAGAGAGAGAGATGGGATCCTCCGCACCATTGGTGGGCGGGATGTAAGCGGAGATGATGGTGATTGAGGGGTGACCGGTCATGCCGAGCCGACAGATAGAGATCTCTAGCTGAGAGAGGAGGGCAGGCGGGTCTATCGGGATGCAATGGAGGGACTTCCTATAGTAGATGAGGGTACCGCCCTTGTGGCAGCGAGACCTGTCATTGCGAACTATCTTGTAGTTGGCAATGCTCGGGTTCCGCAGATGGGGCTTCAGGAAGGTTTCCTGGACTAAGAGGACATCGAGCTGGTGATCGCGGAGGAACGCGGCGATCTCTTCGCGTTGTTTTTTAATGCCGTTTGCATTGAAAAACCCTAGTCTAAGGGATCGGGGTTTGGTAACGCTCATTCTTTGTAAAGCCATTGGAGCTTTTAGAAGTTGAGGGTTTGCATGACTTGCGTAATCTGAGGATACGCATTGAAAATCTCGGCGATGCGCCGAGGATTGCCGTTACAGGCTTGGATTTCCGCTGCCATGGCATTTGCGGGGGCAATAAAAGCTGCGTAAGCACCGATTATTACCTCCATGCTGCTAGGCTGGGGGCGGGAGGCGGGGGTCGGGGGGGACCTACTGGGACCAGCGGGAGCCCTGGGCGCGGCGGCGGGAAGGGCTACCGGTGGGGCTACTGGGACCGAGGGGCCTACTGATGGCGCGGGGATGACAGTTGCCATCAGCGCTGGGATAGTCGGGGGTGGGGGGGGCACCGAAGCTGCGGGAGCTTTGAGGTGGTTGAGGTTCGCCCATGGGGAGGGCCTTTGGGGACTGAGCCTATCGGGCATCTGGGAGGAAGGGATCGGGATCCTCACAGAGGGGCTTTCCCTTTGCTGACGGTCGCTCGCGCGCTTCGTCAGTTTGGGAGAAGAAGACTTGGGAGCCTTGGGGCAGCCACGGTAGTTAGCCGGGTGCCCGGATTGGCCGCAAAGAACGCAGCTCGGTGGCTCTGTGCACTGAGAGCGGTCTTTAGGGCGGGGACAGTCTGACGTGCCGTGGGCACCTAGACACTTGACGCATCTAGGTGTCGCGTAGCAGTGGGATTGGGAATGGCCATACAGTTGACACCTGTGGCATTGTCCGATGAGGTTGGACTTCCTGGGTTTCTCGATAGAGATACCCGAGAGGGAGCAGACTGACTTCACCTTGAAGATGGGGTGATGTCCTTCAGTAGGGTCGCAGATGACCAGGACCATGTCGTAGACTAGGCCCTTCCATGCTTTGTGCAAGCGATGGACTGCTGAGACGGGGATGCCTTGTGAAGCAAGGTCTTCTTTGATCTCCTCGGTGGGGATTTCTTTGGGGACGCGCCTGATGATTACGCGGGTGGGGACTTCCTCCGGAAGGGAGTACGTATGGAAGGAGTAAGCCCTTGTCTGGAGGAGACGGGTAAGGTCCCTGTAGTCCGAGGACGAGGCGACCGTTACCTTAATACCCTGTTGGGTTGAGCGGGCGTTCGTGTAGTTGATCTTTTGATCAACACACGCTTTGGAGATTTCTGTCCATTTGGACTTATCCTGGACATAGATGGGGGGCGGGGGTCGTGGCTTCTTTGCGTTCGAAGCGGGAGGGGTAGCCGAGAGGCTAGACGCGGGATTGGCCTGCGGTGCGGCGGGGGTTGGGGTGGGGGGGCGGGGGTTAGAAGGGATTACCGCGACCGACTTTTTGGCCTTGTTGGCGTGAGAGGAGGCGTTCTTCTTTCTCTTGCCACCCTTTCCGACGACTATATAGTCGTCTTCCGAGGAGGACGAAGAGTCAGAGAGGGCTTCCTCTGAGTCGGATTGAGATTGGGGTACGGACGTGTCCATACTCTCTGGAGTATCTGCTGCGGTAGCGGCTGGCACGGAAGGTGCGGGATCGGGGACTGGCACGGACGGTGCGGGTTTCGGGGCGGACACGGAGGGAGCGGGTGATGGGGCTGGCACAGAGGGTGCGGGTTTTGGGGCGGGCACAGAGGGTGCGGGTTTAGGGGCTGGCACGGATGGTGCGGGTTTTGGGGCTGGCACGGAGGGTGCGGGTTTTGGGGCTGACGCGGGGGGTGCGGGTTTGGGGGCTGGCACGGAGGGTGCGGGTTTGGGGGCTGGCACGGAAGGTGCTGGTTTGGGGGCGGCGGCTGGCACAGAAGGTGCAGGCGAGGGGGCTTGCACGGAGGGTGCGGGAGGGGAGGCGGCGGCGGCCTCGGGGATTTCGCCTGAGTTTGGCGGAAAGAGGGGGCTGACTAGCGCGTCGCTAAAGTCAATGACCGAACCGGGAGGGCGTCTAAAATTTATAAGACGTTGGGCATACTGGTTGACGAAAGAGGGGTCCTTGAAGAGGACCTCTTTAACGAACGCCAATATGACCGCGTCTGCCATGATCGGGATGGGGGCGGGGAGAGGGAAGAACCATAGGGGGCGTGAATCCCTAACAACCTAGCACCCCGGGTGGATGGGCCCGGGGGTGTGAGATCCTACCCTCCCTGTCGGGTGTGAGACAGGGAGGTGAGTACCTGAAGTGAGCCCTAAGCTTGTGACCCGTCGCCGATCTTATTGTGCGAACGGGGCCCTAACCAGTCTGTGCGATGGGTGTAGAGACACCCTAGACCGGCTTCTAGTACGAAGGGGTTGACACACCCAACCGTACTAGACGCGAGCTGTGGACAAGGGATTAGTTACGAAGCTAGAGCTGACTAGGAGCCACCCCCAAGGCCAAGCTTCTAGCTCCCGATTCCAATTGACAGCCTCGCCCTGATGGGGCTCGGCGGGTGAGATTGGGGCACCACCCCCTTGGCTTCGTTGGCACCGTGAGGTATCCACCAAGGACCACGAAACTGTGGTTTTTACCCGGAAGGGGCCAAAAACCTCGACGACACGTGTGATGACGATTCTCTCTTAAAGAAACAACTTCTATCAACCACGCCTTGAAAAAGGCGGCTATTGACAGGGTGCGGGCGTAGTCCGGAGACTACTGAGCTCGTTACGGCTAGCGTAGCGAGAGCGGGCGGTGGCGGGGCGGCGAGGCGGTGGGGGCGTGCAGCGAGCGAGAGCGGGCAGCACGACCGTCCACGGCGAGCGTCGAACGGAGAAATGGTATTGCAAGTTACTAGGCCTTTTCCATTTATATTAATCGTACACAATAAAGTTTCATGTCCAAGTGACACGGTAATACTGATGACTTTTTGTGAAACCAGGATTTTAGTATTTAATTAGTCTACCTACCTGCCTACATTGTCAATCAATCTTACAGGAGCTGGTTGTCACGCTGTAACACGCGGGTATCACGAGACCTCACGCTCGGCTCCACATGACGTATGAACTGTTAGCTGCTTAGTTTTCTCTGAGTTGGTCCTTATTTCCTAGACATGATTCTTCTTTTATTCTTCGAAACACAATCAGCATCGAGTTCAAATTCAAATTCATTTATTGGTGTGATTTTTGGTACATTTTACACAACATCTTAATAATAAATAATTAGTTCCTCAAAAATCTACTCTAAAGGTATACACTCTTTCACACAATTAGTAATTATAAAAAAGAATAATCAACATATTAACATAAAAGAACTACAACAAAACACAACATAACTTACGACAGGAAAAAAACAAGCAAAACATTAACAATTGAGTATACATATATTATAAATAATGAATAGAAATAAAGATAATAATACAATGTAAAAATTAAATAAATATCAATGCCGAACAACTTACAATTATTTATCACTAAGGAATTCGTCAATAGTATAATAACATTTTTCCATTAAGACATTGTCTTAATTTGTTTTTAAATTGAATAACATTTAAGTCCTTAATTCCATTTGGTATTTTGTTAAATATTTGTTCTTGACGTCTATTATCGTAAAGATAACTCGTGCTCGTTGCAAGCAACTCATTGCAACGAACAAGTTATGAATTATTTATCGGACAATGCAATATATTCTAATTATGCTGTCTTATTTACGACGTCAAACGCACTCATTTATCGCATAAATCGGTATTAGGCACAACGGCTTCCGACTGTACCCGACTATCGTATACCGATAATAGTAGATTGTAATAAGACGGAGCACTAGTCTGTAAAAAAAGGTGCTTATTTCACACGCGATGCACGCGAAAAGCAAGCTAGCTTTACAATGTTTTAACCCCCGCGTAGTCACAGAGCGCTACGTTGTCACGGCAATGTCACGCTGTCGCCGCGCGTGCGACTGTGACACGCAAAATTTAAATCAGATTTATTGGTGTCACAACAAAAGGTATCCACGCGACCGTTGGAGGGTTATATTGTATTGTCTTTTGTTGTTTTGAGGAACCGCACAGACGATCGACGGACAATACTGACTCTTTATGTTGATGGTGTGACAACAGTTCGATTTGAATTGATATTTTTGTCGATTCAATCGGTTGTAAAGCTTTTTTTTTGTAAGCGATAAATTGTGGAGCCGGAAATGAGGGGTTAAACACAGCATTTAAAGTACTTGCCTGCACATTACGCAACCGAAGGCGTCAGCTCTTTGTGTCATATTAAATTCATTTCTTACCTAATCGTTCGCAAATCATACCTCTATTGCCATTGTGTTTATCCGTATTTCAAAGCTCGCAGCTAATACAATCACTAGATAAACTTACATTAAACAGTCGCCATGATTCATTATGCAGTTTTCTTAATATATTAATATTAAGAAAACTGCATAATGTCAACAAGATTTCCGTCCGACGATTGCCATATCCTATGTACAAACGGGGCACGGGCCAATCTAAATAGAAAACAGTAGTCGACGAATATTGTACGAATTGGAAAAGAGATTGGTTATGTTTAAAACAAATAGAATTGCAAATATATAAAATCAATTTATACCCAGAGCCTTGATCCAAACCAGACTACAAATATACAGTGCAAGTTCTGCCTCCCAGGAGATTGCTGGATAGAGGATCACTGTATACCTGTAGGGATGTGGTGTCCAATTTTTCTTTTGTTGTACTTGTTTTAGAGAATTTTGTTTGGTAGTACTTTTCATTTGTAGAGTGACACAATCAATCAATCGAGGTATTTTTAAACAATTCAACCGATATTCGTCGTGATTTTTCGTCTTTTGTAGTGTTCTGTGAACACTTTGTCGTTATATAATAGAATACTCGTTTATTTACCTCATAAAGACTGCAAGCAATTCTTACATAAACGTTTAATATTGTAGCAGTTTGTTTACCGAAGTAGGTACTATTGTGAGTTCCGAACAAGTTCTCATTTCATAGTAAAGAAAGGAAACCATGTACTATAGGCCGACCGCTTAACTGAGACGTTGCCTGAGGCAGCAGCGCAGTGCGGGAGGGGTGTGGTGACAGTGATTCGTTAACTTGTGACAACTATTACCCCAACGTCTCGGTTAAGCGGTCGGCCTATAGCTGAACTTATTTTGATCAGACAAAAAAAGGAAGTTTTAAATTACAAAACACATTTCCCAGTTAAGTACCTACATAACATAACATCACGCTTGTCCCCACGCCCAAAGGGTTAGGCAGAGGCAACAGTTCGCCAGTTATGTTTAAGTCCCATGTAATAGGGAGCGAATCCAGAGTCCGAGCTGCTACTGAGAAGTTCCAGATGGAAAAAACAATAACATTTTGCCCGACCCGGGTGAAGCACCCTGGACCTCATGCTCAACAGTAGCGCCAGCGACCACTTGACTAACGAGGGGGTCCCAGTTATTAGAAGTTTAATAAAAAAAAGTGGTTCTAATCAACATATTCGATTCATTCGGAATTATTACGGGTCCCGCAGACAGGCGTGAGCAGCCGTTGCGACGCGATTCTGGTAGAATAATTTCCATGAAGTTTTCATATAAAATTCTACTAGAACCTGGTTTTCAACGTGGGCGATATAACGCCCCCTCGTAGGCATTTGAGAAAAATTATTTATCTTATCTTACGACTATATAATATTACAAATATAATCATGGCAATAGCTGTTTCAGATTCATGACAGACGGTAAGTAAAAAAAATTGGGGGGCTCTAAAAATTTATATTCTCAAAGTGAGTGGTGGGCAAAATAAGGTTGAGAACCGTCGCGCTATCGCGTCGCACCTATCTGCGGGATCCTTTATTATTTTGTCGGTGAATAGGCCGCTTTAATCCCGCGAATGTTAATCTAGAAATGCTAATGTGATGCTCTAAATTGGTATTTAAAAGAAAATAATCCTCGTTTAATATAATGCCGTTTTTATTAGGCTTTATCTTTATTGTATTACATTCCTTGTCCGTTTGTGTGGATGCCATTTGCCTCCGCGGATTGAGTATCAAGATAAAATATTGTGTTTAAATGGTACAGATTAAGGTTGCTGTTGATACGAGATATAGCAACGAGGTGCTAAACGGATACGAAAAAATAAATGTGTTAAACTTGTTAGGTGCGAGTCGGGTTCGCAGAAGACGCGTTTTGTTCAGATAAAAAATTGAGTGATTTTTTTTAAGATTTCTTGTTATACAGTGCGCATATTCCAAACAGTTTTATTTGACAGAGCAGTCCCCACTCAATATGATCAGCCTATAATATACACAGGCCTCTCGGTGAGATGGAGTAGTCCCTACTCAGACGCAATCCTAATTACGAAATAAAATAACAAAAAAAAAACAGATATTCATAGAGCTTTTTTTCCAGAAGGACTTGCAGCTCATTAATTTGTATTTTATTCTTTTATCTGTAGTATCTAAAAAATATTAAAAGGGAACATGTGCATTCCTCACGTGTTGTTAAACAGATTACGTTTTAAATTAGCCAACAATGTTGCATCGAGTAAATGATAACACAAATAACGCATCAGGTTATTAAAACAATGAGTTATCTAAACGCAGTGTTATAGATATCGTTTTAACAATATGTGACAAATGTAGTGGGTAGATAGGTATACAATGTGGCGACAACAGTACGACAATAATGTAATCTGAGTATACCTAATGCCGTTCCCAAACTGCATTAGGAAATTAAATCAAATATATCCAATACCTTTGTCACTATAGCTAGACAAAGATTGACAAACCCATAATCAGCTCAACACTACTATTTAGTTTGATTAAAAAAAAACACTTTTTTAATTTCGATGCTAGTTGATGGTCCAAAATACTCTTACGCATTAATATTGTCAGTGTTGTCATTTATTGTCGTATTGTTGTCTCTACATTGTTTGAAATGCTTGAATAATATTTATTACCGACTTTTAAAAAATGACGACGTTTTTTTTTGGAATCAACATGTCTTACAAAAAAAAAACAACCGACTTCGAAGTTGAAGTTGAAGTCGGTGTCTGTCTTTAGTTTTGTTTCATTTTTACTATCAATTTATTTCATCTGCAATTACACATAGTTAATTTTTAACATCGTAAAAATGAACTCGGGGAATTCTTATGACTTTGAGGTTGAGTTTTTATAACTTGCACTGATTTCAACGAGCATGATCCTTATGTTTATGAGTGGAAATTCTTCGTATAAGTAAAATTATTAACTATTAAGTTCGAAATAATCTGATTATAATTAGGTATGTGAAATGCTAAAAACATGTTAAAATTTCTACCTTACGCTTGATTTTGTTATGAAATTAAATGAAATTGTTTATTCCGTAAATAGGATATCGAAATCACTTTAACAGGTAAAAAAAAAGCTAGGTGCGGTCGGCTTGTCTTATCTGACTACTCTGAGAAGAAAAGCCGAAACAAACTCAGAGATCACCAGTCTCTTTTAAGTCCAGACATAATCTTGGTCAGATCATGTGAAGACCATGTAGATTGAAGTCTGAAATGGTCATTTACAGAAAGTACCACTCAGATTTGAGTAGACCAGTCCAGTTAAATGTTTTCGTAAAATACACTACAGTATCTCAATTTTGGTGGCTTTACCGTAGTCCGTAATATTAATCTTCTGTATCAACCACAGACATAGATACACCTAGATAACGCAGGAGCAACTACTTCGAGTCATCGTGTGCCAAAAATCGCACCAGCTTACGTACAAAAATCGTAAGCCGCCACTTTCGCGCTCAGTCCTGGGTGCTTACTCTCGAATATAATTCAGATAGATCGATATTGGAATTGTCAGTCAAACAGTTGTTGTTTAACTCGACCAACTGACGTTTGACCAATGTCGATCTATCGGAATTATATTCGAGAGTTAGCACCCTGAGTACTGCTGGCTGGGTGAGCGTGAGCGCTGGCACTAGGCCTAGAGGGTGGGGCGAGACGGGTGTCGCACGCGGCGGCGTCTTTGAATTGATTTGATTTTCCCATCACTAAATAGTGCTTGTGACGTCATAGTAGATAGTCAAAAAATGGCATGCTTGGTTTTCATACAGATCGTGATACTTGCGTTATCTAAGTCTATCTACATCTGTGATATCAACTAATTGGTAAATTCCCTAACTTTTATGAGTCAAAAGACACCTAATTTTCTTAATTATGACTTTTCCGGTTTTCTATCGTGCATCGTAATTTGTAATCATTCACAAAGTTTACTAGTTCTGTACAATTAATGTCATAAAATCATAAACGGTCCGAGGAAGGCGATGTAACGCAGAAACAAGTTTCAACAATTTATGAGGTTACAAAAAATATCTTGACCAAAAAGACCTATTGAGTATTACGTTACATGATACCACTAAGTAGGTATAAATAGAAAATCGAATTTGGAATCACAAGGAATATCCGTATCAGTTTTATACTTGCCTCTTCTTGTTTTATAATGTCATCCACCTGCATACTATTTTAATTACAAACCTGATATAAAAAAAAAAATATTAACTACATAGCTACTACTACTACTGCTATTACTGCTAGGTGCCATAAACATTCATTTCAGAAGATTGTATTTCTTTTAAAAGCTTTTTCAACACAACCTTCCAACCAAGATTCGAAAAATCAAAAGTGCGTTTCGACAATGGTAATCCAAATTTGGCCCTCAAAATCATAGATCTATGAGTTGCTTTTTCGTTGTACCTAGCGTAGGCTAGATATGTTACCGGCTACACATATTTCGAGTTAGATGTTACATAATGAAAGAAATTTATGTTCATTTTATGCATGAGCAAATATCGGCTTGTATTAATTACTAAGAAAGCCGGTTAACGAACAAACAATCATAATAACTTTTTATTATTGTATCGTGTTTAGATTGCGGTGAAAAATTAAATTTTAGGAGATTCAGCTTTTTTCTAAAATTTATGTTGCAATAACAGCCTAGCAAGATGGACGATGGGCTGCTAATAAACATACAAATAGATGGGCTATTTGAGAACGTCCAAGTGAAGTTGGTTGAAAAAGATATAACCGTCATATATATATCTAGGTAATCAAAGTCCTTTATTCCTTATGAACTGGCTCTGGCTAGTTGCTGGTCTAAAGTATTGTGGCTTTCAAGATAGGTAAAAATTTAAGCTTGCAAATTCCAGCAACCTAATTGCGTTACACAATATCAATCACAATCTTGATTCATTTGAAGAATAACACTAATCCATTGCTTTATATGTTCGAAAAATTTACATCAACGTAAATAACGCAATAAATATTGTAGAAAGCCATTGCTACTGATAGTGTGTTACATAGGCTGGTTGGATTTTGTAAGAAGGTCACTTGAAGATGATTGTCTTGCTAAATTTAGAGCATCAGCTGTTGATCCTCCCGTACTAACTGACAGCTGCCATGTTGTCTCATACTGTCTAGTCTACCTATTATTTTAATTTATAATGTTATATGTTATTAATTTATTCCCAAGTGATCCCATAGGTTGTTCAATTAACCTTTCCAAAGAAACTTACCGTTGCATCATTAATCCACAAAAAAAAAACCCGAACGTAGACTAGATCCGCTTCAAACTACGAAATTTAATACAAACTTTTACAAATAACATACAGGGAGCGTGACGCGGCTTACAGACATTATTTATTGACATATTCGTTAGCATGCTATAAATTACAACAAAATATTTCTAACTAAATGCTTTCTGGCTCATAAAAATATGAAACTCATTTCAAATATTCGGAGAGATTCATTTGGAAGCGGCACAAAACCTCATTCTGTTTACTTCGTTTTGTAATTAAGTTGGAGTCTTTAAAATAACTAGGAGCTGCGGACGGGTTTCACTGACTTGACAGTGATTGTGGCCAAAATATTTAATTGAATGTCGACTGATTTAGTAGTGTTAATTTTTTTTTGCAATAATTTATGTGATTTTGATTAGAGAATGCTTGATTAAAAATGTTTTTTCTATCTTCATCAACTAATGCATACTTGAATTATGGCTTGTATATTAATAATTAAAGTAAGGCTAACTTCACTGTACAATACTTATTTATTTATTATAGAACACCAAAAGCATATTAACATTAAACATTGGTTTACAAAAGTATTTAGGAATGGTATTACTGCTAATGTAGGTACTAACTAAACACATAATAGGTGTACATATAATATATAGATTAAAAATGCATTAGATAGAAGCTACTAATAAACTAAAAGTAAAGTAAGTAAACAATGAGTTCCTCTGAGTTTACAGAGAGACCTCCAAGTTTGTTTCGGCCTTTCTTCTCAGAATAATCAGATAGAAAACACCGCCGCCGACCTCATTTAATTTAAAAAAAATATGATTGACGTGTAAAAGTGTGTGTACAAACCAAAATACAGAAAATAAATAATTTATCATTAATTTATTATTGATGGCAACATCCTAAGAAATAGGTTTTCCTTTGCTAACTTCGCTTACAATGTAAAACTAACATTTTCTTCGCCACAAAACATACAGTAAAATAAGTGGTTTCTAAATTCTAACATGTCACGATGCTATTGACCAACAAGACTGACCTGCCCTATACTTTACATACCCAACTACGTTAGAAAACCTAAGTCACGTAATTTCTTTAAGTAATTATGTTATTATTGCTTTTGCTACCAACCAAACTTATCGTTGAAGAAAAATGAAAACGTATGAGAATCGCGGAGCAGGAGATAACAGTAATTAGATCTAATAGTCGGTCCAGACGTAGCCGCGGGGTTTTTTGTTCAATTGCAGCTTGCCGGAGATAGCACGTCCATCAAATTATATGATAATCGGTCCGAGTTAATTCCATTACCCACAATCTCAATGCAGCTACTATACGGTGGAGTACAACTTAAGCCACTTACGACCACAGTGGAATAGAATCTCTTACGACTCAACATATAAAACTTACAGTATCTCCATTTCATCCTACGGTTTTTACTTACTCTGTGGCAATGTAAGTTCGGTCGTCGGTGCAATAAGAACTTGTAGTCACCGGCAAAGTTGAATGGTATCCGTCGCTACCATTACGACGGATTATGACATCAGTATAATTATATATTAGTGCAATAAAACTAGAAAGTTCAATTCGGTAGGATGATGATCTCTTTTTAATTTTTGTTTTTTTTTCGAGTAAATTCCTTCTTTTATTTTGGATTGTAGTTCATAGAGCTTTAAAGAAAGATTAAGTCTATGATTCTGAAATCAAATAGCACATATAACTATAAAGATTACATGACTTTCAAAACCCTGGTACAGACTTTCAGTTAAACAAAAACCAATTGATTAAAATTGACTTTTAATAAAGTCATATTCACAAGAATTTTAATAAAACCACATTCCAGCTAAAACAGAAAGGGTAAACTTTAAAAAAACACCACTCGATCACTTAACAAACAGTCATTAATCGACCTTAGACACTAATAACGTACCGCTGAAGATTAATCGAGCAGCCGTATAGTAATAGAATATTCAGTCACACATGCAACTTGCAAGTTATTATAAAATTGAAGTACGCTTTGATAAATTAGCTCTATCCGTCACGATTGGTCACGGAAGCCTGGTACAACACTACGGACCGAGCCAAGCCAATGTTGGGACGCTTTTACACTTGTTTCTTTTACGCAGCGATCACGGTAAGCCTCCGGACTTTTTTTGTACGCCTGCTGCGTCCTAAATTACGATACGAGTCAATTAATGCTACTATAAAATTTCGGATGATTCGACTGTGAACTCTTTATGAGATTATCACTAATGTACCTGATAGATTCTTGAGCTCTCTTGATTACGTATAGAGCATCACTAGTAGAAACAACAGTAAAAAGATTTGGGGGTCATACTTTCTGAAGTCAGCAATTTTCTGGCAGTGTTCCAATAATGACAATTCTCTAAGAACTGATTTTATTATCTTTTTAAGCGTGATTCCTTGTAAGCGGAGGACTGGTTTTTGTGGCGCAGCCTAGGAAAGGCCTACCTATATCCAGTAGTGGACTGCGATAGGCTGAGTTGATTGGAATTATTTATAAATTATCTGATGAATAAATATGACGGTTTGACAGCCTTTGAATAGAAAATATACTTTGTTTAGATAACATTTACCGATTTATAAATCGGCCCTGAATAAAGTTTCAAGTAAATATTACTCTTCGTTTGCGGATAAAATATTTAATCGAATGTCAATCAACGCTGTGCTTGCATGAAACTGATACATTGAATGGTAAACAAATAACACGATGCAAAAGTTATGCTTGTGGTGTTAATTAAAACAAACCAAAACAAGTTTTGATTAATTCAGCTCTTATATGTAATTTATATAAGAGCTGAATTAATCGGCGGCAAAACTATGATGGGGATAAATAATATAATATTATTTATCTCGTTATAGTTTTGCCGCCTGCTGCCTGCCGGTGCTGGTCCGTGGATGGGTGACCTTGTGATGGGTCTTTACATACCGAGACTCCTCCACGCCTCGGAAATCATGTTAAGCCGTTGGCTCCAACTGTCATTTGTGGAGTTGATCTATGATAGTCATTACGGGTCGTCAGAAGCCCGAAAGTCTGACAACTAGTCTTATTAAGGGGTATCGTATTACCCAGTTACTGGGGTGTGGAGGTGAGATAGGTAGTGTTTTGCTCTGTAAACAACACTGGTATTCAGCTGCAGCCGGTTAGACTTGAAGCCGACCCTAATATTGTTGGGACTGCCTACGTGAATTGTCGTCACACTGGTCAATGTAGAAAAGGTTTGCATTCGCTGAGCTATCAATTTTAAAAGTTATGTTGCTGTGTTAATTTTGTTGAACTGCTACTAGGATGGTCTATTGTCACCTTTACAACGTGACACAAAAGGTGTGTATGAAGGGGTTGTAGTAATGACTCGTTATATTTAACTATTTCGAGTCCGGACGTACGCGTTGGTATCACCATTGTACTGACGTGGGACTTTTTGGAGGGAACTAATTGCTTTCATTATGTTTTTGGTGTAATATAATAGTACGAGTGTTTTAATTGTGCTTGTATTCATTTGGGGGGTATTTAATTAGGATATTTAAAATATCATTGTAGAAAAAAAAAGAGTTATTTAAACTTTCAGTCCAGAGCACAGAAAAACCAGTGAATCCAAAAATTAAAAATAACAACACCCTGTGGATTCTGATAAGAATATTAGGTCAGTTTGTTAGTTCTCTTCTTTTTTAAAGCAGTTTTTAAATCTCGGTAGTTAAGTTATTTATAACTATAAAACCTGCCTTAAAATTATAATAAGCACTATCATTATTTTACTAATTCTAGATAAAACACTATACCCACGCAATAAACTCTAGTTTACGACATTATCACACGCGTGTATTGAAATGAGCCCTAAATGTGTTGAGGTGTTAAAAATGTTACAAATCTAAGCCTATAAAGTCGTTAAAAAATAAATTTTATTATGTGCCGACGTCGTTAAGAGCACGATTTATATAAAACATGTGACTCGATGACAGGGCTTATTTTAAAATCGTCTGGGACAAATTCATTAGGCACTGAAGGAGCGCACGTGAGCTGAAAAATAATAACGCGCAATAAAAAATCAAGAAACTGTAGAGAACATATTTTTCAGCACTATCAGGGTTGATGAAAATTGGCAGATTCTTGTATTTTGACAACACTGCGAATCGATTCACAGAATCCGCGCTAGGTTTAATAAATATAAAGCCGTGCATCGAATGTGATATATGTAGATTTATTTCTCTACGTATAAAAATATAAGAAACTATACTTATCCAGTAAGAATATCAGGAGTCTGGGGAACTGGTGCTTGCAGCTTGAAAATTACCCCGCTTCTGATTAATCATGCGCAGCGTGTGTGACATACTCTTAACCTTCGACTCATCTACGCAATAAATAACTCCCAACCTTCACAAATCTCTGAGGATCCCATCTTCCAACTATATTCCGCGAATAATAAAAAAATGTCACACAAAAGACATTTAAATGACGCAAGGTATCACCGAAACTGGTATGACACCGAGCACATGGTGCCGTAATGGTTTCCTGTTTCCTCGACCCATGCACAATGGAACCTTCGGACTAAAATTATAAATATTCTCATGCGAAAACCCCCTTTTTTGGAAGATATAATAACGCTCGTTAAGTTGTGAAAGATGATATTGTGTGTGGTGATTTAAAAAGCGGCTCTGAAATGCTAAAGCGGTGATATTCACAGATGGCAGTGTGAAGTTATAGTGTAGATCCTGTAATTGATAAGGACATCTAGATTAAAATGTTAAGTGTTGAATCAAGAAGATTAATGTAGGAGACTGACCGAATCGGGTTACAACCTTTAAGAATAAGTTCTAAAAGAAGTGTTGCTACAAGACACTGAAATATGGAATATTAAATTTAAATTATAAAAACAGAGTCGAGCCTTTGCCTCCGCTAAACTTCAATAAATGATATACCGTTCTATTCAAAATAACACCTAACCGCAAACAACACATTTCTCAGTAACCGTCCCCTTTTGTCATTCAGAAGTAGGCCACTACAACCAAAAAGCTTACAACAGAACAGACCAAAACCGTCGAACCAAAAACAAAACAGAATTGAGACACTACACCATTCAAATGGAAGATCGCAGTAACGAATGGCCAGCATGGTCGCATCGCGTATTTGTTTCACGCAGGGGGGTCGAATGGGGGTCATTGGGAGGTCAGCGAGGAAGCACGTTCCTCACATTCTTTCCGAAATAACACCCCGTCGCATGTGTGAGCGCCGACATCGATTAATCACTTCACACTTGTGTCCAACTACCAAATGTTTAGGAGTGTAATCGTCTATTTTTTTGACCTATCCCTTTTGGTGAATGCTGATTCGGGATTTGTGATTGGTTCTCAGTATTGGTTGGTATTGAATAGCATAGTTACGTGTACGTTAGTGGAAGTGTAAAATGTTGGCAACGATTTGAAGAAATTGTTACGTGTATGCAGTTGTTTATGCAAAGAATAAAATATGGTACATATATTTCAATAATCAACTCCAAAAGAAAACTATTGAATCCATCTGTCAAGTGGTTGAAGTGGTGATTGCAGCAATATGTGGTGATTCCCCAATGATTGTTCATTACAGCAGCGGGTTTTATAGGCTAAAATGAGTAAGTTACAGCTTTCATGAATTGAACAACACAATTTTCTCAATAAGGATGCTTCTATAATAAACCTTCAAGGTTATACCTATCAGTTGCTATTTTTTATTTATCGATCTTTGGTTATATTATTTTTTTCCAACGAACTCTCCGAAGGTGGCGTGGTGATGAATGGAAAAAATAAGCACGAAAATATAACTACATGATAATAATGTTACAAAATTAAATTGAACAGAATAAACTTTCAGAATTTCAATTAAGTACATCGCATCATGTAGCTTCAAAAGCTCATCTAGGATAAAGCTGCAAACGTATTTTCTGTACGTGACTTCAAAAGCAACTTCAAGATAATAAAGGATAACTTCTTTAAACAGACTTTCTTTTTTAATTTCCTT
This sequence comes from Gortyna flavago, assembly GCA_963669345.1. Taxonomy (NCBI): domain Eukaryota; kingdom Metazoa; phylum Arthropoda; class Insecta; order Lepidoptera; family Noctuidae; genus Gortyna; species Gortyna flavago. The sequence continues at coordinate 10,766,667 of OY770138.1, forward strand.
CAACCTGCGCCCTCCGTACGTTGCAGCGAGCGGTCACGTCTTGCGCAAGTGCTCGGCTTAGCCACGCCAGCCAAATTGAGCATTGTTCCGATTATTTACATTCGCCTAAAGAAGACTGTACCTCTGCTCTGGTTTGGCATTAATTTACGTTTTTATGTAAAAAAATGGGAAGTAAAAAGTTGGTCTTTCCTAACATTTTATGTCATTTTGGAATTCCGCTGGCATGGTAAAAGAAAATACACGTCTAAGAAAAACTGTTCTTAAAATTTATGTAGGGCGATGTTTTTTTCCTCAAGAGAGAGTAAACATTAATAATTGACTGCGTTTATCCTCTTTGAAACGGTGTCCCTGATGTTTACAATCGTTTCTTCATGTTTAAAGAGAGAGAAAAAATCAAAGAAAGGATTATCATTCTGAAACAGGTGGAACTGAGATTATGCGCATTTTCCGCCGCCCGCGCACACAATGTAAACGTTTTAGAGCACAGCTACGTGACTAAATACGCTCCGCTCACTAATATGAACAATGGATTTGCTGGAACGGATTACTTTATGTGACTGGAATGCTCAAACATTTGAATGTTTCCAAACGAACACTGTTGGTTTTACATGTCAAAGCCAACTAAGTATGAGAACACGGATTATTACGCTTCCGGTTACACACAAAGAACAGGTGCTTTAAAACCCCTAATTCGATTAAAATTGGAAAAAATACCACTAGATAATTTTAATGAAAAAAGCAGGAATATCCGTATCATCGCAAATAATGAAGGCAACGTACAATCCAACCGAGCACTCCGCGCCGCTCTGTCATTATAAAACAAGAAACTAAATTCGACACAAATGATAGCTAATCCGAAAAAACCTCTCAACCTTTTTGGGGACACAAAATGACAACGAATTCGCGTTATAAAGTAGCGTTTTATCGAAAGACGGGCACTAAACGAACACGGCAGACCGATTGCTACCATAAAGATAACAATAATTAGCCGTAATGACCACGTCGTCTGTGGGCCCCAGTCGGTTTTTTTAAGTGCAGTGGGCGGCACGAACCAGTGATCGGGAGATAGTGCGTCCATCAAATCATATGATAATCGGGCTCGGTTAATTCCATTACCAATAATAAATGCACGCATTAAATTAGACCTGTCGGATGAGTCGACGGAACGCGGTCCCGCGATCGCTCCCATCACTCGGATTATGATATGAATAATTTATCAGTAAAAAAAATAAAGGAACTCCAACTTATTATTGTTTTGAATTTCGAACGTCAAGCGCGATATGTCGTTGATCGTAGACGCGATTGTGTCTGCGCTCAGAAAATAAAATGATTACGAGTGCAAATGTCGCGTCCAAGGTAACTGATGTGACAGTTCGTTTAAATTATTCTTTTTTATTCTGTGTGTCATGTAGCTTTGCCTTTTTTAAACTTCTTGCTTTGTCACAAAAAAGGACATCTTGACGTTGAATGACGTAAACTTCTCCTAAGTAATGATTGCCAGTTGAAAAATATTCATTCCTAATAATATTAAACATAGTGCTAATACATAATAATAATAATAATAATAAAAAAAAAAAAAAAACGTAAAAAAAAAAACGTCCAACGGGCCTCTGCGAGTTGGCTTCGGCCCCTCGTACGCCTCTCAAAGGACCGGGACCCCATGGCCCCGAGATATGTTAAAAGTATAAATAAAAATAATAATAATAAAAAAGTATTTATATATTTTTTTCAATCATCTTTGCGGGTGGTATGGAATAACTTCTCAGCTGGCCTCCACACACTCCTCTTCTATAACTTGGCCACTGAAATGACTTACATATGTTTGTCTATACACAGTCATCTGTGCCCACCCTAAAGTTTCATTCAATACTTTCTTCTTGAGAACTGACTGGCCACTATCAGCGGGGTTATTTCCTTACACATAGCAATGGCTTTCATTACAGTTCATCAACATTCATTGCGGTATTTACAGCGTAGAGCAGATTTTTTTTCGAACATACCTATTTAGCAATAAATTTGCCTATCCTTCAAAATAATTCAGATTCTGATTGAAAGTGGAAGTAGTATTCGTATAGCACCTATAACCGTTATTATCGCTGATGTTGATAACTTCACCAGAAAGGAAAATAAAAAGTACGAGTTAAGGAACAATGACGTGTCAGAATTAAACATACATTTAGCAGTGGGTGGTTACAGGCTTAAGAAGATGACAATTAATGACTTAAAAACGAATATAAAGATTTTTCACATTGTGCTTTGCACAAAATTTATTTAACGTGCTAATATAAAACCCATTCTGCGTTTTTAATATAACGATGTGACATCAAAAGTCGGGTTTCCATACATCATACCAGCATAAGGCACTAAACAATCTAGACGCCTACGTAGAGAGACAAAGAGAAAGCTGCATTGTTAGCAAGTGTCGCGTTTAAAAGGACATAACTCATGGGAGATTTTGTTTCGGGCGTAAATCACCAGCTGTCACAATTTTATAAACAGTGATATTTTTTTAGGAAACAGTGGCGTAACTGGTGTTACAATAAATTGTGGAAATGCACGAATAAATTGGTACGCTGCCTGTTTTTGGAGGCGGGAATTAATTGGATTAAAAACGTAAATATTGAGAATGGAAAACAACACGCAATCGTTGGATGGCTATTTAGCTCGTGGCTGATGCAGCAGGGAAAAAAGCTACGCAAAAAAAATGTATGCTAGATTAATAAAATATATCCCTAGTCGCATCAATGAAAGGCTGGAACTATATGAAACACCAGCCTAGAATATTGCGCAATCAGCAGCCCAAGATCGTCTTACACATTATGAAACTCATGATCCCCTTACCAAACCGCTACAACAAAGAATTTAGAATGCGCTGATGTTCACAGTCTCAAGTAACTTAGTTCATAAGACGAACTTCGTTAAACTTAAGACAAATATGATGAACGCTTCCCTAACGCAATTAATAAAGCAGATGACTTTCCTCTTCTCAATGACGATGAAAACGATTAACTTAATTTTGTTGCGTACTAACCGTTACCAAGTTTACTCCTGACTCACCGTGAGCCGCCATATTCGTACCGAGACTGCCTAATAAAGTGTTTTTTATTCACGAGTCAGTTTTAATTACGATATGATACCTTTTTGATTTTATTGTCTCGTCTTCCAGGTAGCAGTTAAGTGTTTTATTGCATTGTTAATAAAACTGGTGAATAAGGCCGCTATTTTGAGAGCAAACATCTTTAAAGGTTGACATGAAGTTTTTTTCGTGAAAGGATTTTCGAGAACTGATGTTAATAAATTGTTTGGACTTAGTGGTCATATTAAAAAGTCGGTAGATAGACGACGTGTTCTCTTTAAACAGAATCAATAAGAAATAGCAATAAAATATGGTCAGATTTATTATCACTAAACATTTATTCAACAAAAAAAAATAAATTTGGTTAGCGAAAAACTAGTCACGGTGTGCCAAAACGTTTTAACAACTGCACTTATAAGTCGGTGGCACATGTTGGTATAAAGTTCCCAATTTCCAGTTGTAAGGTTAAACTTTTGTAACTTTTTTCCAACATCGTTTGTACGGATCAAACCGCATTTTGTGTTATAATTAATGGACTGTCTCTGGTCGTTACAGAAGCTAATTAGAATGGGACGGGTCGCGAGCGCGACGCAAACAAAGTCAATGCTTAGAGACAGGTGGCTTTCGTAGATAACAGGAAAGAAGCATTAGTGTACGGGTGCTCGTATTAGCTTGCTTGTAGATGTGCCTTCTGTTGACTTAAAGCTTATTAAATCTGTGTTAGAATGTTTCAAAATTGCTATTGAGGTATTTCAGCATAGCCTAATATGGAAAGCAAGACTTTAGTTCATTATAATATAATCAGAATGACCAAAGTTCTACTTGGCGAACTGAAGGCCAAATTAAGATTCAATAACTGATACTGCATTATTTTTATTATTTAATTGGGAGAGACCTCTATGTCCAGCAAAGGACATTGGTATTCTTTTATCACATTGGTTGATAAATAGATAATAAAAACCACCATATAAGGTATCGTAAAAAAATACATTAATGAATTAAGGAAACATAAAACGTCTGATCTGGTTGTTATCTTTTTTGACTTTGGTTGAAACACTTAAAACATTATTACAATAATGAAACACTTCTAAGAAATCGTTTCAAAATGGTAATGCAGAACGCATTGACTTGTTTTTTATGCCAACTGATGTGATTAATGTTTTCAATCATATACGAATAACACGACACATTAATTTGAATTATTTATGTGACACGAAACACTTCTAAAATTCGCAAACAATCCTTATGATTCGAATTCACTTTTGCTCTCAAATGAAACAAAAAATACTTTGAATAGTAAGCAACAAAAAAAGCGACGCGTCATAGTACTGGTCAAAAATAAAAATAAAACAAGAGAACAATGAAAAGAATTTCGAAAAAAGAAAAATGGTTTCCAAACAAAACAAAAACGAACATGGACGTAATTAGAGCACAAAGTGTTGTGTTAAATTAAAGGTAGCTAAATGTAAGGGAAGAAGGAACAAGCGAGTTGGCGAACCTTTAAGTCAGCACTTAATTTATGGTCAATTAACCTGGTGTTAAAGTTAAATAAGGTGACATTTAGATAGCCTCGGCTTAACGTAGTGCTACTGTGAATCTAAAAGTGGCAATTATGTGGCGATAACTTGGAAGTTGATAGCTGATTGGTCGCGCAGTTATGTAATTAAGAATCGATATTAATTTCGTTAAAAAAATCTGGTGTCAGATAAATAATTATACCTAAGCAAAAATATTGACACAAAGAGGATGTTTTAGATAGATAGATCTAGATTCACATGGATATCAGTTCTATTGTTTTCTATTCACAATGGTTTAAGAATTTGAATAACTAGTTAAAATTAAGATGATACTGCATGCTTATGCAGTTACTTATAGCATCAAAATAATGAACGAGTCTTGTCAACGATATCATTTACAAGCGTAATTTCATCACCAGCTTCATTCTACATACCTATATTGCCCCGATAAGTTTGTACTAACTACTTTATCCTCATTCTCAAAATTTTCTTCCTCTACTTCATAATTTAAGCTATCAAGACCGATAAACGTCACATCGCCATTTCACCTTATATGCCTATTATACTTGTTACATTGAATTAACAATCTCAATATCGGATCAAGATACGATAATAGATAGTGCAGTCGATAACGTCGATCAACGCTATGGATTACTTGGGAATTAATTAATTATTCCCGTGAAACTATAACACCTTCGGATCTATTAGAAAGTTGTCTTGTTAGAGGTGCATTGTTCACGTTAATTATCTTTTGAAGGGTACTATGAATAATGATTTTGCGAAAATTGTGGCTTGTTACACACTTGCCATCGACTTTAGTTGCTAGTGTAAGAGTAGTTTTGAAGTTATTACCTGCAGTGTGAAGAAAGGGATACCGTTAGTAGGTAGTGTCGTTCGATAATGTTTCGACTGACATAACTGTCTGTAGCTCCAATGACAAGTTGCAAGTTGTGTTTTGAGTGTGTGATTCTATTCCTTGTCATATGTTAAAAGATATCCGTTTTTTTATATATTTGGATTAATAATTAGTACTTTTTGCCAGTTTTTGGAAATAAAGAATTAAAGAACATGAAAAAGAACAGAACATGAGAAAGAACATGGGCGTAATACGGTTTTTATCATACAAAAGTTTGGTCTCACGTGCCACCAAAAAACTTATCCACAGTTCCCTGATTCTAAAAAACACGACGAGCTACTGGAAAAGAGAATAATATTAGCGTTTAATAATTTTAGGAATATATAGAAGAAAACAAAATTTTGAATGATTGTGATCTCAGTAAAGGACGGATGGATCAAGTGATAACCATGGGTCGTGACTCGTGATGGGGTGCCTTATTAAAGCTGCTGGAAAGTGTCCATTGCGATGGTTGACTATTGCAAAAGTAGTCTTAGATGCTGAGAATAAACTCCACGATTATAATAATCTTCGCAAAGCCTAAATTATAAAATATTACAATTTTAAAGCAATAAATATAACGAAATTAGCACCCAGTGGCTATTTAAACTAGAAAATTCGGTTCCCAAACTTCATTAAAACATCAAAGAAAAAAGCTATCAATTTTAAAGTCTATAATTATTAATCATTAATTTACTACACAACTTGGTTATTTAACAGAGGCAAATGTCTACATAAAGTAATTTATAGCCTGTGTATCATACATATAAAATATATTATACATATAAAAATTAATGTGTAATAAGTTGGAGGTTCGAATACAAAATAAAGACCAAACGCCTGATTACACTGACCCCGGGCGAAACAAAGCACAATTATTCCCGATTTGATTTATAATGTTTGCTTTTAATAGCTGTGAAGCGTAATCGTTTATTTATATAAGTCAGGTATATTACGGACCGGTTCTGTCTCGTAGTAAGCGTCCAACCGTAGATTATCTACGGATAAATGCTTGGAACTACGGGGGAATCTACATTTGCTTGAAATGAACTGTCTCGCGGAAATTGGCGAAGAGAAGACTGGGAACTATTGTAATTCTAAGCTCGGCTGGTTTAAATTCCAGGCTAGATGTTTCATAAGATGGTTTAGTGTACCTTACAACTATTTGAGTCTTGTATGCAATTAATTTAAACGTGCCACAAACGGTATCAGTTTAGACCATATTTTTAAATTTTTTTATATTTATATTTCTATGGTTGAGACCAATGTGTACTATTATAGCTACGCGAATTGTTTTCCAATAGATATAAACTTATTTAAAGCAGTAAAGAGATTGTCTAGGCGCAGCATGTAATAAAAACATATTTAGTGTAAAGATTCCAATAGTGCCTTTAACTAGTTTACAGGCAATAAGCAAACGACTTTACCGAGCAAACGGACTGAGCCTTTCAAGCCACCCCTCTATAATATCCTGTGTATTATACAAGACACCTTGTTTAGTAACTAAATTGAGATTCCGATGCTGAATAGCTTCTTGTAACCCTTCGTTGTACGTAAGACGGGAAACGAAAATTATCATGGGGTTCCTTTAATAAAGAGTACAATAGAAGGGCAATATGGTGCTCGAGGCAACGGGTACAAAGAACCGGATTAACCCTAAATTAGACATATAAAAGAGACATAATTAAAAAAGCAATTTGCGAAATACATGTACAGAAAAGATGCCGCGAGCAGAAATAAATGATTGTGCCTACCTACCTATGTGTTATTATAACGATCTTATTTTTGTGTTGTATGATATTTATATTGTTGATAATTCACGTACGTTTGAGTCAGAAAATAATTGTGCTCTTTATTTTTTTACTAGAATTTATTTTGCGGTCTGCTGACTTAGAATTGGAAATTGAAGCTGTCAGTGGGAATATTTACAAGTTACACGCTATAAAGCTTTGGATGGGTATATTTAAAATACGCTATAATAACAACAAAGAATCTTTTGTCTTTAACAGATACAGAATTTGATATCAATCATATTTTATATTACATATAACCAGCGAAAGAAATTCAAAAGCTTTTCACAAAATTCTATCTTCAGAACCTTTTTTGTGAAACCATTAACTTTTATAATTAAATCTAAACCTGTCAGCAGCATATAAACACAAATAAACTAAAGATATTGTTATTTCCAATTAATGCTGAAGAGTCGCCTGTCAATGGTCTATTAGCGCCGAGATGAGATATAATCAGTACCTACCTACTCTGGCGAAACAATAAGTATCCGTTGGGCGCCGGCGTGTTATTGTTTATCATGTCTCGAACTCCCAGCGGGAAACCTTACTACGAACAAATCGACGAAAATATTGTAACGGTCCTCACTATAAGATTTATATTTTTAAATAAACGGGCTGCTGCCCGCGAGTTCGTTCGCGTGACATTAATAATTTTTGATTTTCATTCTTTTTCTTAAGAGCGTTTACGCCGTACGGCATTTCATACAAACTTTCAAGCCATTGTTTTTCGAAATGAATGAACCGATTTTAATGAAACTTCCTACGCATAAGCAGGATACAAACGTCTAAAAAGTTAGCAGAGATCATTTTCGAAAAATTGTGTTACAGCCAAATTAGACCGATTTTAAAGTTTCCATAGAAACAGAGATTTCCTTTTTTTTTTTTTTTTAATAAATGGCATCTCGCAGTTCATCCTTTATGAGGATGGCTACTGCTTAACCGGACTTTCCTGTGGATGCCTCGAATTAAGGCCTCCAGCCAGGGCAAACAATAACTTAAAAACTAAGCGACAGCGCTAAGGGTAACCCCCTGCGGGGTTCGGACCTCGGCTCAGGGCGTCGCTGGAAGAGGACAGCAAGGGACAGGCTGGATCGGTATTATTATTGGTGTTTAGGGGCGAATTTAAAACTACAGGCTCAGCTGCGCGGGCTGGCTCGAGCAAGGGTCGGGGGGGGCACGGTGATGGTGCGGGGCGTCGCGACGGGCCTCGGCGGCGAGGACGGAAGGACGGATGTCTGAGCTTGTGTTTGTATTGACGTCTGAGAGTACTAGTGGCCTTACTGCTCTCCTGGAGGAGGGTAGTGGCGTCGTCGGGGATAGTGAGGGTATGCCTTGGTCGGCGAATCCTACTTATGCGGGAGGGAGTGTATCGGGAGGCCGCCGCAATCAGGGGATTGGGGTGCTTTATGGCAGAGTCAAAGAAGCGCTTGGAGAGGCGTTTCATGAACTGCTGGATGGTGGGGAGTCTGAGATCTAGATGCAGATTCACATTTCGGACATAGAAGGGGGCTCCCGTGACCTTTCGGAGGAAACGGTTCTGAAGGGTTTGCATTTTATGCAGAAATCGCGGCTTGGCGTGTGCGAAGACTACGCAAGCATAGGTCATGATGGGACGGATGACCGCGGTGTAGAGGCGCAATTTGCACTTGAGTGACAATTTGCTGCGGGCAGTTATCATGGAGTGGAGCCTACCGAGAGCGAAAGAGGCGCGTGAACGCGCCGTCTTTATGTGCTCGTTGAAGGTGAGGTTGTGGTCTAGGATGACACCTAAGTATTTGGCTCGCTTTCCCCAGGGGATCGGCTTGCCATACATAGAGATCGGGCGCGGGAGGGGGGGGGGTAGTTTACGCGGTTTCGAGAAGATGACCGCCTGACTCTTATCGGGGTTGACCTCGATTCTCCATTTCCGGAACCAATCGCTCAAGGCGCTTGCGGAGGTTTGGAGGTTTCGAGCTATGGATGACTGGTTGACTCCCGAACAGTATATGGCAGTGTCGTCGGCGAAGAGCGCCAACTGTGCCTTTTTACTGTTCGGGATGTCACTAGTGAACAGGGTGAAAATGAGGGGAGACAGAACGGAACCCTGGGGGACTCCGGCGCGGATGGGGTGAGGGGGAGAGAGAGCGCCCTCGATACGGTAGCGGAATGTGCGGTCCGACAGAAAATCTCGTAAGATGAGCACGAGACGGTCTGGCACACCTAGCAGGTACAGCTTATATAATAAGCCATTGTGCCAGACCTTGTCGAACGCCTTCGCTATATCGAAGAACAGGACGCCTGTCGAAGCACCTCGCTGAAAAGCAGCGCTAATGTGCTCGACTATGCGGTGGAGCTGGTGGATGCACGAATGCTTCGTGCGAAAACCGAACTGTTCGGGGGGGATGAGGCTCTTTGCTTCGGCATAGTCTTTGAGGCGCTTATAAATAAGCCTCTCGTAGACTTTGCCGAAAACATTGAGCAGACTGATGGGGCGGTAGCTGGAGGGCTCAGACTTGGGCTTGCCTGGCTTAGGGATGCCTATGACTGTGGCTTCTTTCCACATTTGGGGGAAGATGTTGTTGCTCAGGGCGCCATTGAAGATGGCGGTCATGAGCAGTATGAGGGGGGCGGGGAGGAGTTTGTACACCCTATTGGTGATACCGTCCGAACCGGGGGCTTTGCGGGTTGCGAGCCCTTTTATGATGTCTTGCACTTCGTCGGGAGTGACGGGAGGCAGAGGATCATCAGGGTCTTCGACTGGCGGGAGGGAGGCTCTCCGTTCGACTTCAGCGTTCACCTCGTCGAGGTGCGCTCTGTCTACTGGTTGAGAGCTGGGAGTGCATTGAGCCTCTAGGCTGTCGGCTAGGCATTCGGCCTTTTCGAGGTTTTCGAAAGCGACCGTTTTGTCGGGGCGTGTGAGGGGAGGAACTGTGGCCTCTTCAGAGGAGCGGAGCTTCCTCTGGAGTTGCCAGAAGGCGTGGTGGGTGGGCTCGAGTTCGCCGATCAACTTATCCCATCCCTCGGAGCGCCACTCCCCTATGCGTTTCTTTACAGCACGCTGTAAATGGCGCATGTGGGATTTGTTCGCGTCGCAGGGAAAAGAGTCGTAGGCACGAATGGCAGCGTTCTTCTCGGTCATCAGTTCACGTACTTCATCGGGCAGTTTCCAGCGATGGTCTTCCATCACTGGAACTTCCCGTGAGCAATCCGTCAGTACGGATTGAACGTGCTCTGTGAACGAGTCGATCGCCCCAGTCGTGTCTGCGACTGAGATAATTTGCTCGGGGATGGAGTCTAGGTGGGGAGACGTGGTGGATTTCAGTCTTTCGCTTACTTTCCTCCAGTCGGTGACTGTTTTGGTCGGGGGGGGCTGGTTGGGGTCGTGCGGGGGGCCCGAATAGGGGGCCAGGTGCAAGATGACCGGGCGGTGGTCAGAGTTAAGCTCTTGTACCGTCTCGATAGACTGCAAACGGAGGTTTACATTCTTGAGAAGCGCTACATCGAGAACGTCAGGAAGTTGGGCGGGGTCGCCCGGGAAATGAGTGGGATACATCGGAGCGATGATATCGAAATTGAGGGAGTCGCCTAGTTTGAACACGATCCTACCTCTGGTAGAGGTCGTGCTGCTATTCCAAGCGGGATGTTTGGCATTGAGATCCCCCGCCATGATGACGGAGTCACTCATACCGAAGAGGGTAGTGAAATCGGTAGTGAGAGAGATGGGATCCTCCGCACCATTGGTGGGCGGGATATAGGCGGAGATGATGGTGATTGCGGGGTGACCGGTCATGCCGAGCCGACAGATAGAGATCTCTAGCTGAGAGATGAGGGCGGGCGGGTCTATCGGGATGCAATGGAGGGACTTCCTATAGTAGATGAGGGTACCGCCCTTGTGGCAGCGAGCCCTGTCATTGCGAACTATCTTGTAGTTGGCAATGTTCGGGTTCCGCAGATGGGGCTTCAGGAAGGTTTCCTGGACTAAGAGGACATCGAGCTGGTGATCGCGGAGGAACGCGGCGATCTCATCGCGTTGATTTTTAATGCCGTTTGCATTAAAAAACCCTAGTCTAAGGGATCGGGGTTTGGTAACGCTCATTCTTTGTAAAGCCATTGGAGCTTTTTAGAAGTTGAGGGTTTGCATGACTTGCGTAATCTGAGGATACGCATTGAAAATCTCGGCGATGCGCCGAGGATTGCCGTTACAGGCTTGGATTTCCGCTGCCATGGCATTTGCGGGGGCAATAAAAGCTGCGTAAGCACCGATTATTACCTCCATGCTGCTAGGCTGGGGGCGGGAGGCGGGGGTCGGGGGGGACCTACTGGGACCAGCGGGAGCCCTGGGCGCGGCGGCGGGAAGGGCTACCGGTGGGGCTACTGGGACCGAGGGGCCTACTGATGGCGCGGGGATGACAGTTGCCATCAGCGCTGGGATAGTCGGGGGTGGGGGGGGCACCGAAGCTGCGGGAGCTTTGAGGTGGTTGAGGTTCGCCCATGGGGAGGGCCTTTGGGGACTGAGCCTATCGGGCATCTGGGAGGAAGGGATCGGGATCCTCACAGAGGGGCTTTCCCTTTGCTGACGGTCGCTCGCGCGCTTCGTCAGTTTGGGAGAAGAAGACTTGGGAGCCTTGGGGCAGCCACGGTAGTTAGCCGGGTGCCCGGATTGGCCGCAAAGAACGCAGCTCGGTGGCTCTGTGCACTGAGAGCGGTCTTTGGGGCGGGGACAGTCTGACGTGCCGTGGGCACCTAGACACTTGACGCATCTAGGTGTCGCGTAGCAGTGGGATTGGGAATGGCCATACAGTTGACACCTGTGGCATTGTCCGATGAGGTTGGACTTCCTGGGTTTCTCGATAGAGATACCCGAGAGGGAGCAAACTGACTTCACCTTGAAGATGGGTCAGAGATTTCCAGTTATCTTTTTTTAAATAAGACATTTCGAAAATGTTCTCTGCTAACTTTTTAGACCTTTGTATCCTGCTTATGCGTATGAACTTTCATTAAAATCGGTTCATTCATTTCGAAAAACAACGGCTTGAAAGTTTTTATGAAATGCCGTACGGCGTAAACGCTCTTAAATAAAAGTAGCCTAAGTTACTTAGTCCTTACATCAGTTATCAGCTCAGTTCAGCTATCTGCCAATGAGAGTCCCGTCAAAATCGATCCCGCTGTTACAGAGATTCGCCGGAACAAACAGACAGACATTTTTTTTTGCTACATTCTTTCATATATACATTTAGTAAAAACCTGTTATTTTGACATTACAAATATACACTTAAATTTTATTTATTTGTACGTATAGATATTTGATGGTGTTATAAAATGGAAATGCTGATGTTTGACCGCCAATGATTACATTATAACGTTCTATAAAACGCTATTCGTAACTTTATAACGAGAATTATTGACGTTCTCATTTGAATTTTCTCAATTTTGTCTGCTTTTTATAGTGATTTTTCGTCGTAAGAGCTTGTTCCTGCTGTGTTAGGTGCTAAATAGTGTAAATCTAGACACTTTCTCTATTAGAATTCAATTCAAATTTACTAAATATATTCACATATGTGTAAAAAGTATATTTATTGCTGTATACTGCCGTTCCTTATGGGTTAAATGGAATAATTCAAATTCTTGAAATGTTAGCCCTGTTGAACTCCAGCTCGGTTGGACCGTATGCGGCATGTTTACTGTTTAAATTATTATGTTGTTTAAAGGAAATATCTCGTAGTAAAATACTATAAAATATAACATTTTGTTCAAGATTCAGTGTATGAATACGATGTACCGATAGCTATCATCCAGTGTAAGTAGATACTTACCGCCGTTTTCAGGTCATTACAGACGTTTGAATTTTATTACGCCATCATACTAAAATCCTAAAGTTGAGAGTTTCCTTACGATGTTTCTCTTTAACGTTTGTTTACAATAAACCAATTTTCAACTTTGTGTTCAAAAAGTACAATAACTATTAACTAAAACCTAATATGTAATAGGTAGTCTACTTATCCTAATTCTAAATTAATTTCGAGTACATATAGCGGTGTTGACTCCATCTAAAATGTTCCCTAACAGTGTTTCTTCTCGAATTTAATTTTCGATTCAATAAACGCTGGCTGAATCAACTCCCGTTTGATCCACACGTCATCAATGAAACCCAATCAATTGTTGAAATCGATATCGCAACCATCCGTCAGATCCCTTACCCTAACCGGCTCATTGTGGGATATAATTAGTTTTTGTCACTTCACATTGACAAATCCCATTCGAATCTATGGCCCGATAGCATAGACCCCACCACTTGTCCCGCAAACCGGTTCTTATCAAAGAGAATATTATTTCAAACGCCCCTGTCAACCCCGATGGGCTTTTCGAACCCCAAATCCAGTTTGTTATGAATGAAATTACAGAAATCGAATAAGGTAAACACAACTCGGAGGCAACAAAAGCTTGCTCGAAAAAAGCTAAATTGAATTCAAATTGGTTTCGTCGGGTATTAGGGATAGCCGGGGGACGTTTCAAGACGAGCTGAGCAACATATAGCGGGCAACAATTTAAAGTAAGTTTTTTGTCAGAGGGCGACAGACCGCGTCAGATAAAACCTACAGAGGTGATTGAATGAAAACAAAAAACGAAGCAAGAGACTTTGAGTGCAAAACTTTTAGTAAGACAGAAGTTCAAAAAAATACAAGTTTTAATTGATTTTGAAATAGATTGGTACCGCTTGATCAACGAAAACAATTCCATACCATTGCATATTGCAATTAATTAAGCTCGATTTCATTACAGATGGAATTTCAGTTGCGCTAACGAAAATTTAAATTCTGAAAACTATTTTGAATCATATTTATCCAATACGATTGCGGCGACGTGTCGACAGCACATTTCAAACATACAAGAAATAATGTGAAACAAAATCGTTTCACGCCCAGAGAACCGATATGGCGAGAATTTTCAACAGAGGTTCAACAGGTATGCAAATAGTTGGTTAAAAACATTGATGCGCTATTTGAAATATTGAAGGGTTTCGGTTACAAACCGAGAACTTTAAGTTTAAACGTAAACTTTCAAATCCATGGTTTACCTGACAGAGAGCGTTGTGGTTAACCGCGCAAAACGATTTGACTTTGTTGCCTGCAGCTTATTTTATAACGGTTTGTTGAATTGAATTTTGCGGTTATTTATTTAACTGGAGCTTAGAACGGCTACATAAAGTTGCTTGATGATGAAAAATGGGATACTGTTTACGCTTTTGCTTTTGTGATTAATAAAATTGCAACTTGTATAAATCATGGAATTTTATGAGTTCACTAACTCTTATCGATACTTTGCACTGGTTTTATAAAACTTACCGTATTTCCACCGTCATTGCACATTGAATGAATTTAAAAATTCCATGAATCAAATGTCTGCAACCTGGAATACGTTTTTATCGTTGTAAAGACGCTGAAATCCAATTGTATACTTTGCCTTTCAAGCACAGTTAAACCCAATTAAATACTATTTTCATGTTCAGAGTTCTGAATTCCGATTCCGTCCACATAAATTCCCAAGAAGTATAGGGTAAAACTTTTAAGTTTAATATCCATTTTAATGAATCCGATAATCTTTGATGTTTAAAACGCGGACGTGATATAAAATACATCAGAATTCGCATGGGACTAATAGAAAAGCAGATTAAAGGTAACGTCTCAATGGTCATAAATTCTGTCGTATCTCCTTTATAGTCGATTCAAGAGCTAAAAGATCGTTAAAACGTGGTATCCATTAACGTAATCATTCGGGAGCCAATAACGTCATACGAACATGCAAACGTTGGACGTAGAGTAGGGAGAACATTCGGTTTATATCTATAGACTGCTAACATTCCATTAATCTTATCTTATTTACATGAATAATTAATATGGCTTTTAATATTACTTTGCTCCTTTTTCCACGTTTCGAAATAGAGATGTATAATACCGTTTTAATATGAGTAAATCTTACCTATATGATTGCATCAGAATCTTGCTTTTTGTTTTTCTTTACATCCAGAGTCATCAATCATAGTAGTTCTCTCGCCGTTCTAAAAATATTTTGTAGATTCAACGATGATTTATAAACAGGTTCTCAAAATTGATCATTTTTAGAGTCATTTTTTAGCTTTACGTTGTCGATATGAATAAAAATCTCGATTCAGTTGCCACTAAAATAGCTCAGTTAAAATGAGGCATCTGAGTACAATTTTACCATCTGCCAACTGCAGGAGAGTGGCGGGTAGGCTGCACGTGACGTCACGTTGGCAGTACGTCGGCCTCGTCGCAGTGACGTAAGGCCGACATATTCGATTGTTTGACTCTATATCTGCAATACATTATTTACAGGGATTCTTAAAGCTTGTTCATTATAAAACTTTAGAACAGTGGCGCAAGTTAGGTAGCATTAGTTTGTTTGTTGGTCAGAATATGTTGCAATCACAGGAAAGTCTTGGCAGACTGGCAGTATACGTTGAAGAAAGTGATCGCGCACTTAAAGATAAAAAAAAAAGTTTATCTAAAAAAAAAAGTTTATCTGAACTGAAATTAATAAAGGACTTTAAATTACCCGCTATTTACGTCGTTCTCATCGTATTTTTTTTTTAAATATATAGCTTAGAGTCATCTTAATACCTCTCTCCCTTGAATTTGTATATATTATAGTAAATATTTATGTGCCTTTATGTATCTTTTTTGTTGTTCTCTTAACCAAAGGATCTGCCATCTAATCTCTTCACCACCCTCGGTTGACTTTTAAAGAATGCCTGAGGTATTAAGACGTTGTCCAAACGTAGGACACCGTATTTTGTCGCACAGTTAAGCGTATTGGTTTGTATTACAAGCCAGAATAAATAGAGCGTATTGTCAAACGTTCAAAGAAAGGACATAATCAAAGACATATTCAGAGCTCAAAAATTATCATTCGTCGCATAATTCACAAAATTTTGAGCATAAACTATCCTATTTTATGTAATAATAATAAAGGGAATTCAATCAACAAAATCGACAAACATTTTATATTTTTATTAAAACTGCAAAATTATTTCTATTTTCATGGTGGTCATTCGATTCAACTAACATCAAACGCATCGCTGCCGCGCTGTTTTAAACCTTATTTGTTGCCGCGATGTGCTGTTGTTCTTTCTTACAGGCCCTTTCTACATGTTTAAATAATATGTAAATAATAATAATATTTTTACAGAAAAATCGTATAAAAGAGCAAAGGATATTTATTTGCCAGCTACACAGATATTGTAATATATTACAACAGCTGTGTTGTATGTCACAGATCCAATTACCATAATAATTGTTTCTAATATAAATTCCAGTAGTTTAATTTAATGTTAGATACGAGAGGACTCATTACAACAAGTCGTTAGCTAGTTTATAGGCCACGTTTCTAACCTAAATGCTTAGTTAGAAAGGTCAAATGAAGTTATTATAAAAAATATTTATTATACACGTATTATGTCAATATATTATAACCTGGTGGTAGTAGTGGGTAGTGCACCGTGCCTCAGTGGGTGTAGTGATTGGCTGTAATGGTTGCGGTAAGAAATGGTTCCTAATTTAGATAATTCAATATTTTTTACTGACCATTCGTGAATTGCGTTTATTTAACTGAAAGCTCATAGAAAGCAATTTGTTTCTTAGACGGAAACCAATAAAATTTTCTATTATTCTTGATGTGAATAATCTTTTCAAATTTTATTTACATAATAATACAAAACAGTTTGTTTGCCATCGAAAATTCATCTTAATACCGAGGAAAGGTCAAAAGACAAAATCAAAGTGTAGTTTTCGACTTAGACAAACAATTTCCGTTTACTTTTGAAAGTGTGGGCGTCTTTCTGCCGTCTAATAATCTCCGGAATAATTTAAGCACCTGCAGTTCACGAAGTAATAAATTTTTAACGTCACAGCATTTACGGGCAGGAACTTAGTTAAGCTTCCACTGTTTTCTGCAATTTAATAATACTGGAAATGTCACTAGTACGGCTAATAGTTCTTATCTGTCGGATTTATCGTTCTGTGGGATTGCTAATTTACGAATGACTCAAACAAAATTAAACTTTAAGTCTAATTATTAAGGTGGTAAATCCAAATGTTGCTTTGTAAGTGCATTCGTAAACTAAGCTCAAGTAATCGCAGATTTCATTATGGTAACTGTCATTGGTGGGAGATCTGTCTGCGATCTTGCATTTCCTAATAATGGATTGTGAATTGTGCGATTAACACATAAATTAATGTAATCATTAGATACATTCATAATTGCCTAACTGAAACAATCGGTTACACAACGATGCCAAACACCTAGCATGCATCTGTATACATTCAAGGGTACAATATTGATGAAAACAATAATATTCTTGATAAATCCTTAAAATGAAGTGGAAAAAAAAAATTCAGGAGGTTTAATGGATCAAAATCATACAAAGCTTTACAATCCTAATGCACTTTATGAAAAACTCTCCACTTTTTATCTTAGAACATATTTTATCATGTACCTAATCTTTTTCGGGGCTATTTTAGTTGCGTAAACTGAATGTCTAGTACATTCAAAAACATAATAATTTTTTTTAAATCTTAATCTTTATAAAAATGTTAGTCATTTCAGGGGATCAGACCGGAATAAATAAAAAAATCGACCCTTTCAACTTTAATTCACTCTTCTAACTCCTTATCGAAATAACAGTAGAATAACATTCCTCCAACGCAGACACCTATAATAGGATTTTGCGAAGTTATGGACGGTCAAATGTCAGAATTCAGAATTCCTTCCACCCGCATCGGTTAACCACAACTATACTGCAGGCGACATGCCGCTCTCAGCTTTACAATTCGACCAGTAACAATGTTATTGCTAGGCTGTAGGTCGATACATTGCCTGTGAACTGCGGTTCTAAAGGTAACTGAGTAATCAATACAATTCGGGGATTAACTTTTAGATTTCCCACGTGAGCCTAAAAAAATTATTCCAGATCAATTTATTTGTTTTGGCATTATTATAGTTTTTTCAAGGTATTTACATAACATACATTATCAGCCTATAATGTTTCCACTCCTGGGACACAGGCCTCCTCTCTTCGTGGGCCATAATCCACCACGCGGGCCCAGTGCGGGTTGGTAGATGTCACATATCTTATAATTTTTGGTTCTAAGATATAACGGTGTCCTCACTATGTTTTCCTTAACCGTTTTGAGAACAATGGTGATGAAATAATTTATAAAACAAAAAGTGCCAGTCTTGGTTCGAACCTACGACCACAACTCATATATCGCGGCCGTTACCACCAGTGTTCAAGGTATTTATTATAGTCTGCTGAAAATACCTAATTATGTATGATGAATTGATGAATAATGAACTAAATTATATATGAAAAGTGGCTAATTTATTAGGAATGGGACTAACCATTTCCAACTGAAACTATCTGCATGTGCACATAAAATGTCAAAGTATAATCATCCCAATTAAATTTTCCCCAAACCGTGTAAGTATTGCCTTAGCCTAGTGGCGGTCACAGGTCGACGAGCAATAATAACAGCATAACTCATTAATTCCTTTACAATCGTAATTACATACGGAATCGACATTGTGTTACCCTGTGTAAATTCACATCTCTAGTATCAATATCCCCACTCAATCAGCTCTCGAGTTTTCCCTTCTACAGTCCTCGTTCCACGAAAGAAGACAGGAGGTTCTATCATTCAAATCTGTGTTTATTTAGTCATTTCCCCAGTAAATTATCGACATAACGACCGTACCGTCCTATCTCGAATGTTAGTGTCGTATGGACTCCCAACTCTAGTGCAAGGGAAACAGTGATGTTCAGTCACTAGAAGCGGCTTAGAATCAACCATTTCTGGAAACAAAAATCAATAGCCTGATGCTTATTAATCCCTAGAGAATGTATGGTAATCATGGATGGTGGTCATAGAATACTTGTACGACACATAACAGATTTTTAATTCAAATAATACAATACGCTCACAGGGCTTAACATTATTGAAACGAGTACAAAAGGATACAAGTATAGCATTATCTACAATATTCTCCCCATAATATTATCATTTTAATAAGTTATCCATAACAAAAAAAGATTTCTAGATATTGATATTAATAGTCAATGCAATGTCACTTACAATGAATTTGGAATAACATTTAAGTTGCTGTCAACGGCAAAAAATTTCCGCTCTGAAAACAATTGTGCAATTAAAAACACACATTTATTTTAATCCAATTATATACGGAGTAGACAGGCAGCCATCAAGGACATCAGCTACCTAGCCGCTCGCTGATAAGGGCATGCAATGTTACCGGTTCTTAAAAGATTAATCTACCTATACATTTTTTCATAACATGATATGTCAATCAACATCAATTTACCATTAATACATGTGTAAGAAGTATAAAGTTTTTGTGGTCTTGTCAGTAGTTGTATTATGTGTAAATTTATTAACTATATGAATATCTTTGTACACAAAAGGCAAAGTTTATCGACCATTCATCAATTCTCGTTGGAAATAATATCAACATGAAATTTTATATGGCTCTGGTCTGTTGTCTACTGAAGCTACGACCAAAAACTGGTATACGAACAGCTTTGCATCGAAATTAATTCATATGGGTATTACTATCGCGTTTACTTGTTGGCAGATGCCTTTTCCATGTGTTCTAATATCCATGATTCACAATAAAGCGCAACATGGTGTCCAACCATTACCATTATCATTTGCTTTACAATGAAAAGGGCTTGTCCTGATCCGATTCAAAGGAAACCATTTCGCCCTAATAACATTAAACATAAAGAAACAGCGGGGTGTATCAGTGTCACCCTTTTATATTCGTTTATGAGTTATTTTAAATAAATCTACGGGCTATTGCAAGTAGTAGGGTAGTTTATGAAAAGCATTCGATGATGTCAGTTGCATGACAAGATTATTTTGGGATAAGATTTTATTTTTTAGCATCAGTGAAAACTTTGTTACATTTCGCACCTCTTCTGTAACTAGTAAGGCCCTTTGTACACGGCACGGTTTCTTTACTGTACAGAAACCGCGCCGTAGAAAAACGTGTCCGTCAACAAGCTTCCATAGTGATCCATACAACACTGACGACCTGCCTACACACGGCGAATAAAACGTAGTTTTCCACGGCAAAAAAAACGTGTGGTAGAGGGCCTTACATTGCATCACGTTTAGTCACAAGGCTCACAGGACAGTATAAACGCTAGCATTTTAAAAATTTTCATATATCTCATGTTGCAATTAAATATTTATTCACTTTTTTATTAAATTTTTATTCACTTTAAACAACACCACAGAACTCAAACACTAAAGTTCTTTAAAATAATCGTACTAACGAAGCTTGAGGCACTACATTACTACTCAACAACCCTTAAACGCGGTCCATAAATCCATGATCGACTTCTTAGAATAATAAAATAGAGTTAAACAGTTAGTCTACCGGTAATAACAAATACTGCGTCGTTTGCGGGAAGTCTTGGGGCGGCATACAATTGCTGTTATTATTGAGCGACGGGAGCGAAGTATTCCGACGATAACGGATATTTTGTATAAACAAATAAGTTGAATGAACGCTCTGTCCGTTCAGTTTTTCATTATTTCTTGGGTTGAAGTAGTTTCTTGACGTGACAACGTCTCACTCAGTAAAATTACCCCTAGTCTTATTTATCACTGGCCGCTTTGAGGAACTGCAAGAACGATTTGCAACAACAAAACATTATGGGAAAAGCGCCAGGATAGGCCGCGTAATCAAAATTTTCTTAAGTTTTTTCAATTTGCAGGTCAATTTCAGGTGGTATGTTGATCAAAATATGATTCGAAATGCGATGCCTTGGGCATCTTTTGTGATTTGTCCAAGGCATTCGATTGCGTTCTTCACGAAACGTTCCGGAATTCTGCTCTGGATCTTCTTACTTCATACTTGAGTAAAAGGATTCAAAGCGTTGACGTTAACGGAAAAAGATCACCCGGATCTATAGTAACAATGGGAGTCCCACAGGGCTCGATTCTTGGCCCTTTCTTGTTTCTTATTTATATTAATGACTTGCCGTACCTCATAAAGGATAATCATGATATAGTGTTGTTTGCAGATGACACTTCACTTTTGTTTAAACTTAAACGTCAGCAGTTGGTTAATGACGATGTAAATAGCGCGATCTCGAAAGAAGTCCACTGGTTCACTGTTAACAATTTGCTTCTAAATGAAAAAAAAACCAAATGCATTAAGTTTACGCTACCTAACGTTAGGCAGGTGAAAACTAATGTGTTGATAAAGGGCGAGGAATTGAATCCTGAAGACAGCACAGTATTCTTGGGCATAACTTTAGATGCTAAGCTTCAGTGGGGACCACATATAGATAAATTGTCAAAAAAACTAAGTTCCGCAGCATTCGCTGTTAGAAAAATTCGTAATTTAACTGATATAGAGACTGCCCGTTTAGTGTACTTTAGCTATTTTCATAGTGTAATGTCGTACGGTATTTTATTGTGGGGAAATGCCGCCGATATTCAGACTATCTTTGTTTTGCAGAAGCGAGCTGTTCGATCAATTTATAAACTAAGTCCGAGACACTCTCTCAGAGAAAAAATTAAAGAGTTTAATGTGATGACTGTGCCCTCTCAGTATATTTATGAAAATCTTTTATATGCCCATAAAAATATAAAATTGTTTAAAAAATACAGTGATATCCATAATATAAATACGAGGAACAAACACAAATTTCTTGTACCTACAACAAGGCTCAAGAAAATAGGTGGCTCGTTCAGATGCCAATGTATACGCTTTTATAATAAACTACCAAGCCACGTTCAAGATCTAAGCCTTAATAAATTCAAATCATTCATTAAACGTAAGTTGTGCCAGAAAGCCTTTTATACTGTTAAGGATTATATTGAGGACAAAAAGGCTTGGGATTGAGTTGCTTCCAATTTTTACATTTTGAATGTTTTTTTTTTTTTTTCTAAATACACATTGACATTAATTAATGAATTTTATATAAACATTGACATTTGCTTACTTTGTAAAGTATTATATTATTTTAATTATTGTGCATGTGAAGACAATGTGGGTCATTTTATGATTATTTTTTTTGTTTAATTTTTATTATTCTCTTTGTTCTGTTAGTTTTTTTTCTAGGTCTGGCAGTTTGAGTAATTTATGTGGCCTACCCAAATGTCCTTTCTTTGGTATTGTTCGTCGAATCGTTGAGCTCCTTAAGTTTTGAGTTGAGCTGCACGATTTCTGACAAATGCTTGCACTGACTGGACAGGTCCTCTCAATCTGTGTGGTTCTTTCCTCAAAAGACCATCTCAGACATTGATCTACATGGTCTTCATATAACCTGACCAAGATTATGTCTGGACTTTAAAAGAGACTGTGATCTCTGAGTTTGTTTCGGCCTTTCTTCTCAGAGTAGTCAGATAGGAAACGCCGACCTCATCTAGTTTTATAAAAAATATGAATTACGTGTAAAAGTGTTTGTGCAAACCTACTTACAAAATAAAAATCATTTATCATTTATCATTCGCGACCGTAACAAGTATGTATTTATGGAATTATAATCATTAAAATCATCAATACAACCCTCTAAGTTCGTACAACTCTATTGATTGATATTTTATTGAATCATATTTTACATTCCTAAAACCTGACACTGACCTACAAATTGCAAAAAAAGTAAAAAAATGTCTCAGGGTAAAATGGCTTCTTTTATGCACTAGTTGTACAATCTACTATTATAATTATTACATTGCAAAATTATTTCGATTCTTTTTATCTTGGCCTCAGCAACTGAGCAAACGTCACCCTATTTTTTTATCAATTCGTTTGGGGTGACAGTTGTGTGCCCTTGTGCAAACTCAATGTCCAGAAAATATGGGAAGGACTAAAGTTGGTATATGTACTTAAAACATCAAACTGCCTAGCCTTTTCCTTACTATACTTAGGTCGGCATCCAGTCTAATCGGATGTAGCTGAATACCAGTATTTAACATGGAACGATTGCCTATCCGAATTTCACAACCCAGTTACTGGTTAGTTGGTAGACTGCCCCGTTTGGTCTCGTGGTCCCCTCGGAAAGCACGTTATTGCCGTCCCATCGGAATATAAGAGCGAGGAAGAGTGAGTGCACCTGTGTATATAATATCTCCCGCTCCGAAGGCAAGTCTCCGTTGAGATTAGCCACCATGGCCGAAATACGGTCTGGAAGACTTAGTTGGTAAACTTAATAGGTTGGTTTTTTGGGCCGCGTTCACGTTACTATTATGAACACGGAACAGATAATAAACATACCACGCCAACCGACGCGACGATGGCGACGCGGTGACGCGACGCGACACAGCACAAGAACAATGTAACACAAGTAATTACGCATGCTGTTAACTAAAAGACTATTGTTCAAGTTGTATCGACCCGCATCGCTGTCGCACTACCTGTCACCTGTGTGCCGGCAGCCTTAAGTTTTACGAACAAATTGAATATTATTAACTAAAATTTATCTAGTCTAAAGTTACTTCGACAAAATAATATTATTTTATGTTATTTTTAAGATAATTGTAAACGATAGTTTTCCTACTGAAACGTAATACCTACTAGTTTATATTTATGTTTTACAACATTTATTTTTTTATGATAGAATAAAGTTTTTAAGCGTCTGTAAGTTAAATCACGGATTACTGTTTTATGTTTCAGGTACTGAGTAGAGCTTATATTTTTATGTGAATCGTAAAGGAAATGGTTATGAAGAAATCTTCTTGCTCTTTGCAGTAAAAAAACATATTTTTAGCGTAAGTCATCCTATCTGGAATATATTATTCATCAGAAAAGCATTGTTCCCCTTCCGCCATTTTAATGATGAAACCGTTGAAATTAAACCGTTGACGTTTGGATTTAATTAATTAATTTACCCATAAATTGAAACCTGATAAATGAATACAACTTACCTGGAAGCTGCACCAATTTACATACGAAGTTTGTGCCTCGCTCCCTTAACCTAAATAAATAAACCATAAAAGTAAAATCTTATTAAATATAACATTAATTATCGCGGTAATGACATAGCCGCCACTT
This sequence comes from Gortyna flavago, assembly GCA_963669345.1. Classification (NCBI taxonomy): domain Eukaryota; kingdom Metazoa; phylum Arthropoda; class Insecta; order Lepidoptera; family Noctuidae; genus Gortyna; species Gortyna flavago. The sequence goes on from OY770138.1 coordinate 10,791,024, forward strand.
TTAACGACACGCTGCAGAACCCGTTCCTACTTGCAGTTATCAATCATAACAGTACAAAAACTGAAGTTTACTCATGAGGCGAGTATCGCAACGTACGGAAAGTTTTTGCAATCTATATAATAATAAATAAATAAAATTGAAGTGTCTGTTTCTAATGTCAAAATAACAGCTTTTTACTAAATGCATTTGAAAGTAGGTATTTACGGTAGATCTAAATACCTACTTATAACAAAAAAACAGCTTTTACCGTTTTTGTCTGTCTGTTTGTTCCGGCTATTCTCCGAAACTGCGGGGCCGATTTTGACGGGACTTTCACGACATATAGGTGATGTTATAAAGAGTATCTATCGTTAATAAAATAAGGAAAGCAAAAGTAACGCGAACGAAGTCGCAAGCAGCAGTTTGTGGGCAGCGGGATTGTCCGAAAGGGTTACCGCTGCCCCGGAACATAAAGGGCTAAGGAAGGAACACGGATGGGTTTTAGTCAGTAAGAGTCTGACACTCCCTTCCGCTCCACCCAGAGCGGGAGGGGTCATTTGATGATTTCCCATCCTTAAAAAAAAAAAAAAAAAGCAGCAGTTTGTGCTAGTGCGTAATAAAATCTCAAAGAAAACTATAACGTATGTTTCGCCTGAACTCATCTTGGATTAAATCGAGCTTTTTAGGTATGTCTGTAATGATCCTCAGTCTCTTTGTTCGATGTATTATAATAATGTAGGTACATATTTCATGCAATCTATTTACTTTTTGTCTATCTGCAACCATGAAGCTTATTCATTTTTGCGTTGTAATGAGCAAAAACTCGGTCATGCACGAGCGGAAACTTTATTTATGGTTTACGAGAGCAGAACGAACCGTGAGATTTGTGATCGGTCTTGACCGTGGCAAACTTTATTGGTATATAAGATTTCAAGGAGCTGTCCGTCATAGAAATGAGGAGAAGAAGTTCCAAGTTTGCCGCCATGATACAGATAAAATGTTTCTTCAATGTACACAAAAGACATAGCACAACACAGAAAAGCACAATTAAATGATAACAAATTACATTATTAACAAAAAAAAATATACTTAAAGAAATAAAGTGGCATTATGGCATAGGTACTTTAAATATATATATAATAGGCTTTTTTTAAATTTTATTATTTCCTTTATCCTTTTGATGGATTCTAATTTTTAACCGACTTCCAAAAAGGAGGAGGTTGTATGTTCGACTTTATGTATGTTTTTTTTTTTTTTTTTTTTGTATGTTCACCGATTTCTCCGTCATTTGTGGATCGATTTCGAAAATTATTTTTTTGTTTGAAAGGGTATACTCCCAAGGTGGTCCCATTGTCAGCAAGTTGGAATCTGATGAGAGGATCCCATGGAAATCGAGGGAAACCCTCAACTTTTTTTGGCAAACCTATAGGGATTTGGATATTTTTTAGAGTAACTTGAAGGGTATACTCCCAAGGTGGTCCCATTGTCAGCAAGTTGGAATCTGATGAGAGGATCCCATGGAAATCGAGGGAAACCCTCAAATTTTATTGGCAAACCTATAGCGATTTGGATATTTTTTAGAGTAACTTGAGCATTTGCTCTCGGAAATCATCATTTGGTAAAGTGGAGCTGATGATGAAGGCTACAGACGGCCATCGGAACTAATCAATGATAAATATTTCACGGGTTGCGATTCGATTACTTTAATATGGTTGCTAAGCAATTTATGCTCGTCACAATGCGTGTGGTGGTGGAGTGGAGTTCTTCAGGTTCTTACCAGGAGAACTCCTCAAAAATTAACGTCCCAGCATCGGGAAAAGCAATATTATGTAAAAGGTGATGAGCAGTTGACGTTAGGCTATTGTAATTTAGATAAATTACAAACTCTCTCACTAAAAAGTGAAAAATAAAAACTTTTTTACAAAAAAAAAACAACCGACTTCCAAAAAAAACTACAAAGTGATAAATAACTTTTATTTCGGAAGTCGGTGTCAATAAACGAAAATGCAGAACCAACGACACCGACGTCGAACGCCGAAGTCGGTTGTTTTTTTTTTTTGTAAAAAAGTTTTTGTAAATGTAAGGCCAGCGCAGGGCACGCCACGATAGCGGCGGTAAGGCCCCTCTTTGAGAAGTGGCTCACCTACCGCCTGACGCAGGTCCTTACCGGACATGGATGTTTCGGGAGGTTCCTGCACATCATCAGGCGGGAGGAAACGCCCAGGTGTCACCACTGCGAGGATCGCCCAGAGGACACGGTGGAGCATACGGTGGAGGTCTGCCCCGCTTGGGCGGAGCACCGCCGTGTCCTCGTAGAGGCGATCGGCAGCAGCGGCGACCTCTCGCGCCCTGCCCTGTTTCAAACCATGGTCCGGAGCGAGAGGGAGTGGGAGGCAGTCACCTCCTTCTGCGAAGCAGTCATGCTAGCGAAGGAGGTGGCGGGATGGGCGAGGGAGAGAGCCGAGAGAGCCGCCCGTCCCAGCCGCCGCGGGAGACGCCCCGGGCATCGGGAGCCACGTGACGACTCCCGGCCACCGTAGGCGCGGGCCTGCGGACGGCGAGTAATGGGTAGCTCGCCGTCCGATCAGGACCAGGCCCGTGCTGGACGGCGCATATGTGTTCCACGCGCGCCTCAAAGAGATGTCAGCATCAAAGGAGGAGCCCGTTAGGGCCGAAGCCTGCCGGGGCAGCGGGATTGTCCGAAAGGGTTACGCTACCCCGGAACATAAAGGGCTAAGGAAGGAACACGGACGGGTTTTAGTCAGTAAGAGTCTGACACTCCCTTCCGCTCCACCCAGAGCGGGGGGGTCATTTGATGATTTCCCATCCTTAAAAAAAAAATGGACGTTGTAGGCCTTTTAGACTTTAGATCTGTAGATGATTTTTTATATTATCAAGTACCTGGTACTTGTTGACAGGCCTACGCTGTCCTCATACCTATTGTAAATGAAAACATTGTAAAAATCAACTATTTTTAAAAGAGTAACCGTGGAGTTTCTTGCCGGTTCTTCTCCATAGGAAACGACCAATTGGAACCGTGCACCTAGCTTCTGACGTTTCATAAGTGCCCATGTAGGTTTGTGTGAAATATATTTTGATTTTAATTTTTTGAAATCAAATAAAGAAAAACCGGTCAAGTGCGTGTCGGACCACGCACAATAAAGGGTTCCGTAGTTGGAATTAATTAATCCCAAGAACAAACTTAACATTGTAGTTAAAAAACATGTTCTGCAATACATTCCAACTGAAAATGTAAGTTTGTACGCACAATATTGAGAGATTTACCATGTTGTTTTAAGACCACAGACTTCGTATAGGTTTTCCTGTAATTTACAGATATAGAAGTACTTTATGTATTTTTTTATTCCTAATTTTAGGCTCAGTAGTTTCGGAGATAAGAGGGGATGGTAAATTTTCGTCTATCTTCTTAAATAACTTTAATACAATTTACATTAAAATTATGAAAAAAAAAAGATCCTCACAGTAAGCTCTTTCATTTGATATGTCACAAAAAAAAAGTTACAAAGTAAACGAAAGAGGCTCTATTGGAAAGCTTTATACGAAGACATCATGTCTAATATTCTAAACAAAAATATATGAAGAATATTACGTAAAAGTCTGACGGTTTGGAAACTTTACTGAACCCTTTTTTTCGCAATAATATTTGCGTGATCAGCTTAGCTTTCATGAAGGACTAATCTAGCTGTAGGCTGTAAGATTTGAATAATTTCCTAGTCAAAATCGAAATGTTTTAAGTACCTAGCTTAGCTATCTTATATTATTATTATATCCTACAGTTTTACACAGAAGACCCCTACTTGATATTCTGAAATTCAAATGACTTCGGGACCAACTCCAGAACAGAATCGTGTTTTAGTAGAACAAAACTTTGTATACAAAGGACCTTTTTTTAATTTATTCTGATAATATCTTTAAAATAGAGCTATTTAACACAGCTGTAGAACATAATAATAGTAATTCCAGTAAAACGTTCTGCCATATCCGAAAATTACAATTTATGGAACATCAAAGAAAATGTTTGAGATAACATAATGACTAAGACTTGTAAGTTTTAACATAACAGTTTTATTCTGAGAACCGAATCGTGATAATTCTTCAAAGGCCCGGTAATAGGGTAAATGGTTACCATCTCTGCGTATCTGAAACGATGCTGAGACGTTTAACAATTATGCAAAGCCCGAGGCTTCTTCGAAGGTACTTGATCAAGAACCACTTATTAAGATATCGCGGTCACATCGACCATTACGCAATGGAGGAGGCAAGGCAATTTCTTTACCCCGTAATACCAGCCCGCGGAATTACCATGACAGTCATCAATAAAATTTTACCGTTCCTCCAACTTTTGCGAACAACGAGATCATCGATTTCCTTAATCTGATTTGGAAGAAGATAATTTATTCGATGCCTCTTTTTTAACCAAAATGATGTGTTTTGGTCAGAATATTCAAATTATTCTACGATCAAACTAATCTGTAATAACAAGTTCGAAAGTAAAGGTCAGAAACATCAATCACACCAAAATTAAACATTAGTCAGGTAACAATTTCATAGTTGACATGTTGCGTGGCCGCTCCTGTCGGTCGGGGCGGTCAATTTACATCAAATTACATCGAATGTCATTAACGAAACCCGACAAACTTTTATTTACCTCTCAGGAACTACCAAAAAGACCTTTGATTCTTGGAGATAACGATTAAAATGCAATAAAAATTCTCTGTGGCGCGCCAAATGAGATTTGGAAGCCGTGTAAAACTAAAAACTGCAACAAAAAGTTGGTCCCACGAAAACGGACGTCGCAGATGACACTGAGGTGACTTTAATGACAATTTAATAGCATCGCCTTCTGTTGCCGGAGAGAACGTGTAATCAGCGCTAGCGATAAGACCCCATTATGTCAGGATGTTTTTTGTCACGGACCGAATTGACCATTTCTAAGAACATGATCCAGTTCAGGTGTACGTAATGATGTGAATTGATATTACAGACGTGGTGCTGGTTATTTGAAACTAATTGTGGCGCTATTATTATGATCCTTTCGTTGAATAGATTAGAATAATAACTTCCTTTGTAAGGACCCTTTTAAGAATGGACGCTGAACTCGGCATTTGGATTGGCATAGAAATATTATCTTAATTACTATTGTAGGACAATGAATAACAGAAGGCCGGTCTCTCTTGTAAATTACCAGTTGATCCATATCCACAACCCTTTATATATTCATAAACAGGAAACCAATTCGCTTGAGTCGTTCTTAGTGAAAATTTTGTTAATGAACAACATTTTGAAATTTATTTCATAACCATACACGTCACCTTTGTGTCTGAAATTCTCGGCATGTTCTCCGATAATATTTTTTAACAGGGGCTTCGGGTTAAAAGTTCACAAACCGGCTTTTCGCGTCGTCGAAGCTTATTTAAGAATTTTGACACGTTAGGTACATTTGAACGCTTTGATATAGGTGTCACGTCCTGGGTTATCTTAAACACTCTGACAGCGGCACCCTCTAAAATGATAGCTAGGTAGATACTGGCATTTTATATTCCCTCCGAGTTCCTTTTACCATGCACGGGGTGTCTCTTTAGTATGCGGGCTTCGCTACGACACTTATTAGTCTCAAAAATTCCGAGGTTTCTTACAAACTTTTCGATGTAAAACGCCCCTACTTCGACCCCATTTAAAACTTAGGTACCTAATGTTTAATACATTGACGATATTGCTTTTGATAAAGCGGTTTACGAATCTAAAATTTAAAGCACGATCGAATACTAATGCGGCCATGTTTTGTTTGTGTCGCGGTCATAAATATTAACTTGGAACACGGAGAGGTGAAAATTTCCAAGATGCACTTTTGAAAAAATCGTAAATTTTGAAACGACTGGACGAGACTTATGAGAGATTTGTTGAATATGAACGAGGGAAGTTCATATGTATGTAAGCTTGCAAGAACAAATGGAATGCTTTTCGTTGAGACAGCGTGAAGATGAATGATAGCTTAAGCACAAGAGCATTATGGAAAAAAACTTGATTTGTGGACTTGTCTATTTGAAATTTCTCCTACAAAAAGGCAACGTAAGCACATAACTGATCAAAACGTATTTTTTATTCCGGACAGTCATTGTTCTACAGTGATCTTACAAGATTTGGACGTGTCTACAACAGCGAGTGATGGCAAGCAAGAAATATTAATTCATTCTTGTCACTTTGACGTTATAGTAAGGAAATGGTTAAACCTACCCATTGTTTAGATATGAAACGTAATGTTCCATGTTAGAATGATATTTCATAAAATGTTCGTACTTAACTTGTTGAAAAGTTCTCATTGTTTGAATAGTGGATTGCGAGATTCATAAAGTTTGAAATGAAAAATGTCAGTGCGTATTTTTTTTATTTCAAAATATGGATATCTTGTTTCCTATACCTATGTTTTTTCCTATTTCAGTTTTATAAAGATTTTTGTTGAAATAAAATAAATATAAGAATTTTCTCTTTTTCCATAACCCTGTGACTATTACAATATGCGAACTTTATTTCGTTTCCTCGGATAACACAAGTGTAACCATATTACATAGACTGTGAAACACTTGCAACAGCAACTGTTTAACATGAAGTTGCGGAGCGACTCACAAAGTTGCGGCTCATTTTGCCTCATTTTAAAATGTCGAACGTGCTATTTCCGCGGCAATTGTTTCGCTCGCAGCACAGTTTCCCTAGACTACCACACCACACGTCTGTTCCCTTTATAATAATTTAGCTGATAATGCGAAAAATACGTGCCTTTAGCCCTCTCTGCAATACGTGAGTGGGACCTTATTGCCGCTTATTGCTCTCGAATGAAGCGAAATTATAATCTTAATGTGGTAACATTCCGCTTTGATTGGACCAACTTTTACCTACACGCTTCTATTGTGTGGAATGAGCTCCACAATAAACAATTGCTACCCTAATTAGATACGTTTTACGTCATTTCTGGTGGTTATTAGAGGATTGCGGTGTTCCGTTCATTTGCCATTCAGAAGTTTTATGTTTATTGTACCTATTACGCCATAACGGCTCACTTATTTAATTGAGCTTTGTAATTGCAAAAGCGCCTGAATTTCTGAAACTATCTACGGTTTAGTAATTCTACTTAATTCTAGTGGGAAATAAAACAAACAGGCAAAACACGAACTGGAATTCATTGCATAAAACATGTTAACGAAAATAGTTGAAAATACAAGCTTTATAGCGAACAGATATAAACATTGGCACAGTGCATTGCTAATGACAAGCTGTTTGCTTCGAGTTCTATGAACACGAATCCGCCATCACTTTCAATCGACTGTTACAAATTGCGTTGTGGAAACCTATATTTTATTATTTTCTATCATCAATTACCCGTATCAGTTCACATAATCAAAATGAAGTTTAGAATATAATAATGTAGGCGTACAAAAAAGGTACAATTTTCCGCTTCTGTGCGTCGATATTGACGTCCGTAAATTGTATGAAGTGACGTCATGTTTCGTGAAGTTGGCTGGATTGACTCGTCTATCTCAAGGGCGTGGATCTTATGATAAATCCGTGATAAATGATGAGGACGGCATGCAACTGCGCAGGTTTGTTAGGACCTATCTGCACGTCAATCTGGCTATGTTATTTAGGCGTTAGTGTATGACGCAACAGTTATGAACGACCTCACAAATTAATCTAGCAACAATTTGCTACCGTGTTCTAATTACTGTGTTCTAGAATTCGAAACGCTTTATAATTTAAATATTCAAATTCCATTTATTAAAAAGCTTTTATTTTTTTATTTCCAGTCAAGCTGTGATACCTAGTGGCTAATTCCACGATCACAGTTTGACTGGAAATTAAAAAAGCACATAAAACTGTATGATCTTTTTAAAATTCATATTTTAAATCTAATGTGCATGTGTCATTTCTAAGAACTTTATTAGGTAAGTGTGATGAAATCTTGTGATATTACGTAAAATTATACTATCTTAACACCAAGACCGATTCATCAATCATTCTTGAGCGTTAAAACTGATTTATGAATTTGATAGCTTAAAAATGAGCGTTTCGTTTTATAAATCTGAGATTACTCATACTTATAACCTCTAAAAGTCCGTTGTTGTAAAGTGTAATTATTTTTATTTAGACCACAAGATTTCGTTGAACTTTGCGGTAACGAAGAATTGATAAAATCGGTTATTCGAAATTCTGAACTTGATATTATCAAACTAAAATTGAATTTCTGTAGGCAACTTTAACAAATGTTTTATAATAATGGCAAATAATTGTATTGAAAAGCAAAAACTTAACCCAAACTATTTAAATTGTTTAATCTTTGCTTGGAACTTTTCTGTTTACTTTAATTAAATATTATTATTACAGCATTGTTTAGTCGGTAACAAAAAAAATCTGCTGTCTCATAGAAAAGTGCAATATCGCTCATCGGTGGATGTCCCTGCCACAGACGAAATATATTTTAGAATAAGTAATAAGTAATTCTCAACAGATTAATAATCAATCGTTATCTTGAGCAAAATCAGTTAGGTAATTTTATATTACACTAGAGAGGCTACCAAGGAATGAAATTGTATCTGTGTTCTTAGAATGGAGTAGGTAGTCCCTGAAGCTACAAGATACATAGTACACAAGCTTTTACAAATAATGTGGTACACTACAGATCTTCATTATTTTGTTTATTGAAGAAAACAAAAGACAATAACTATTGTAATTTTGTTTTTCTCTCGCTGTGGTAATTCGCGATCAGATAGTATTTTTAACCGACTTCAAAAAAGGAGGTTCTGTGTATTTGGTTGAGTAGGTATGTATGTATGCATGTATGTTTGTATGTCTGCGATTTTCTCAAAAACGAATGAACCAATTTTGATGTTTCATTCACGTGATCTACATACTTTCAGGAAGGTTTTAGTATATAATACATTAGGTAATTATTAAGCCAAATGATTTATCGATCAAGAACAACTTACAGGACATTTTCGGACTTCACCATCAGATCAGCTAAGTTAATGGTCATTAAAAGTACAGACTACTGAAATCAACTAAGGGTGTTAGGTTAAGTAATAGGAAAAAAATAACGAAAATTTAACTGTAAATTAGTTCATTTGAAGGAAGTATTGAATAAAACCGCCTTTTCTGAGTAGGTACACTTAACATAAAAAATCCAAGGTAGTTTATAAGAATTGCTTAGCCTTAGAACAATGTACGGGAATCTTGATGAAATTCTAGTTCTTACCAGTAAAAATCGTGACCATACGTGCGTATTTATGAATCATGCATTACTATCCGATTCTTAGGACTTATAATTGAATTTACTGATCCTAACGACACATGCATGACAATGAAAGATAGTCCTGACTATTGTTATCCACCGCACATATACATTCAAAGTTGACTGTCATGGCGATGGCAAATCACATTCATCTGTCTTTTATCTTACAAACCATCTGCTTATAAAATACAATGTGATATAGAAAACAAACATCTACGTTTTAGAAACAATATATCACAGTAAAACAACGATTTATAAAAGTCTCGAATCAAAACAGAGATCCGGTCGGCGTCTTAAGCTGGAGTCGTACGTGCCTACTTGTGTTTTTGTTAGACAGCTATTCTTGGACTCCATTTTTTTATTGTGTCACAGTTCGAGATTAGGGTTAAAATCACCTGATTTAACTATTGCACCTTTGTTTTTTACTTCTAGATTATTTGATTGTCCCAAATGTCCAACCTTTTTCAGGTATTTTTAGCTATCGTAGCCATTCGTATACACACATCATTATAAATTCTGATAAGCGCCTTCTTCAACTTTCGAGTCTGGTCTAGCGTTACATTTTATTATGCTTCTATATGGTTCAGTGACTAACTTCAAAGCAATATTATGACTATTGTTACTTATTCTCTCGTACCATAACTCAAAGATCTAACACATGCGCTGTAAACAAAATGAGCACATTTGCTGTCAACATTCAAAATTCAAGAATACAGACGCATAGCCAACACGCCTAATGCATAAAATATGAATCGCCTCTTTGAATTTGTCATATCAAAACGATAGCAGTCGATACGGCCCGGATAAGCCACGCCCACCATACAAACTGCAAGAGACTTTACTCTTTATGACAAGTGAAATATATGCGCATAATTTGTATCGACTGAGTGTCTGATTGGTAACAAATTGAAATTAACCATTTAAGACCTGCGCTCCGACTGCGTCGTAATATTTTGTGTGCGTCGCAATCCGTTTTGATCTTTATAGAGCGAACTTTATGGCGGAAGAAGGACATATACATATGACCAAATAGTAATACAGTTAAGCAGTGCTAGCAAACAAAATATGATGCAGAAATACAGCTTTAGGAGTAAGTAGGTAAGTCAAGCATTTTGCTTGAAAAAATAAACAATCTGAACAATGTTTGCAAAACCATAGTGTGTTTATTTATACTTGAAATAAAAGCATTCCCAGATACCTACTGGTAACGGTGATATTTCGGTATACGTATAGTTAATGCAAATAAACGCTTAGTCACAGCGCGTCGCATCAAATAAAGAGAATTCAAACAGACTGTAAAGTGGCTTTTGCATTAAATCTTTGTTTATTTACGACCCACATCGAAACCTCGTTGTATTGTAAATTATTACCGGCTGAGTTTTAAAACGATAAAATGTACGTGAAATACAGTGCCCCGATCAAGCGTAGGGTGTAAAAACCGGAAAGCAATTAAAATTAGTCAAACGGCAAAACTGTAGATCTTTATAGGCAGCTAGAGACATAAAATCATTCGATTTATGTTAAGAGACAAGTCGCCCGACGGACACTGCTATGTTCGTGTCATTTTGCTCAAAAACCTGACGCTCAATCAGGTTTGTAAGGTGCTAAAAAAATGTTCCGAAGAAAATTATGAAGTCACTAACACGAGAAAAATAGCATTTTTATTATAGTTTGCTCTAAGCTATGAATAATAAGTTTTGCATAAAACGTTACAGATTTAATTTGATACGGAGATACACCCACGCCTCTGAATGAGGTAGAAAACAAAGATTCCAATTGCTAGAAGATTTAAAGACGCGATCAAATTACGCGTGTGTTTGTATTCGATTTGACTTTTCTTTCTATTTGTTAAGAGTAGGTATCAGATTTTTCTTATCGGGAAAATCTACTTTAATATAACACCAGAGACTTTAAGTAGTGATTTAATTAAAAAATAGTCTTTGTGTCCACTAAGTTGAGGTTTTATGATACAATTCGACAATACAAAATCTCATATTACATTAAGCAATTTATTCGATGTGCAAAGTACCTGTATATTATTTAAGAAACTCGTAAAGCTATTAAGTAAACTCTACTTAATAGTCCTGTATCTAAGCACAAAGCTTTATTAGAATCGCAGTGGGTCCTTAAGTTATGAGTGGAAACACATAAAACAAGCAGCAGGTATTAAGCTATAAAATTCGATTCAAACGCCACAATTCGATTTAAAAGTAAATTATTGCTGAGTCAGCGCAATGGTAAATTGAATATCCGATCATAATGACCTTCGTTTGTGCATAAAGGCGAGTCCGAAGGCGGATGCCGTCCAACTTCTTATTACCCTCAGCCGGGACACACGGCCGGCCCGCTTATATATCCCTAATTACTTTGAATAAATTATCATTTTAATCGAAAGTTTCCATTTCGAGGACGAAACAAAAAAGTTTGCGAAACGAATTGGTTTGCAAACACCAGGCAAATGAGAAAGATGATGATGGAACATTCTTAATTAACGACTTAATAGAAGAAACGAGTTGCCGTTTTTTGTGTGTAATAGGTAATTATGAGTTGTAAAATAGATGTTATTAAATGTGTTAAATATATTAATGTGTATAATCATATCAAATAACAGCCAGGAGTATTTTTAGTGTTTATTATATTGCAATAAAAACCACCTACTGAGAATTCTTAGAATTCACTAATTAACTTATTAAAATATCTAAACGCGTTTCTTAAACAATGATACACCATACAAAATGGCACACCATATTTCAGTGGCCCCCTTCTCTTACGAGACGATCAGCATTCCGAATGCGGTAATTTCGCTAAGGTTTTTGGAACGCACAGTTACATCGTTTTGAGCTTAAACATTTCAATTGCGCACAAGTAGTGCTCGCTAGGCCATTGTTATTTACCCGTTTCTCAGTTAACTCTTGCAATAGCCAACAATTAGCTATTGTTTGTCGAAGTCAATATAATGAGCGAATGATTGAAAATTACCCTAACAAACTTTATGTTCGTGTTCAGAAATATGTTTCTATATCATTGTAGCTTTTTCCCAAGCATTGTGGGGCCGATTTCCAGTTAACTGGGCTCGGTACCTATTCATATTTAGCAAATGTCATTTAATCTCCGAAGCTCAATATTTTTTGAATTTTCATTGTTTGTTGCTTCAGAATTTAAACTAGTGTTATGCCAAAGCACAGACAAATCACAGTGTGTCAAATATTACACATTCAGGATGGACTTTGATTTGATCTTTAGCGAGGCAAATCAATATTTTCAGCATACCGAAAAGCTTTCGCATAATCTATCCTCCAAAACCCCATACTGCGGTTACTTGTTTTCAAAAATACCGAGCCCTATGTCCCATGATATAAGTATAGTTTCACGCATCGATTACTATCCAATTTTGAGCGCGCCGAATACCTGTCGGACGATCTTTTGTCGCCCTGTCACGTGCCTCAGGCTACCTCCCGGCCTTTATTTTCCAACGAATCCAATGAAAAACGTGCTCTTTCTTATGTCAACAAAACTACATTGTTGTGTTCAGCTTATTTAGCGATTCTGTTACTGTTTTTGCTGCTTTGTTGGCTGATTATAACAAAATTGTGAAATTGGCAAATGTCAATCATTTTTATTTTTGGGACGGTACAGATTCCGTATGAAGGTAGTGTGCATTAATATAAAAATAAAACCAGCTTAGGACTGTCCCACTGCATTGCAAAGGCCTCTTAGGGCAAAGAAGGCATGAGAGCTCAAGACGAGTTGGCGATTTCAGACTTATTTAAACTGTAAGTCCAGGTTTCCTCACGATTTTTTCCTTCACTGATGTCAGTAATGTCCAAGATTGCATTGTTATTTGCCCGGATTTGAACTCACAACCTCGTGCATAAGAGGCGAGGCCTTAACCACTGGGACATTACTATTACTAAACCACCATTGATAGTATTTTTTAGGGTCCTCAAAAAAAACGGAACCCTTATAAGATCACTTTGTTGTCCGTCTGTCCAAGACCCTTTTTCTCAGCACCGCGTGGAGTTATCAAGTTAAAATTTAATATCAAATGCTGCAATCCCTTGAAGCAGTGAAAAAATTAAACTTCTAAGTCAACGCATTCAATAGATACGGACGTTTATGTTCCGGAATCAAAACCTATAGGGCCCGTTGGCCTACAATCATGAAATAAACCTACCTGGTACGAAACCCTTGGTACGCGAGTTCAACTCGCGAGTCGCACTTGACCGGTTTTTTTTTTAAGAGCGTTTACGCTATACGGCTTTTCATACAAACTTTCAAGCCGTTGTTTTTCGAAATGAATGAACCGATTTTAATGAAACTTCATACGCATAAGCAGGATACAAAGGTCTAAAAATTTAGCAGAGAACATTTTCGAAATTTCTTATTTAAAAAAAGATAACTGGAAATCTCTGTTTCTATGGAAACTTTAAAATCGGTCTAATTTGGCTGTAACACAATTTTTCGAAAATGTTCTCTGCTAACTTTTTAGACCTTTGAATCCTGTTTATGCGTATAAAGTTTCATTACAATCCGTTCATTCATTTCGAAAAACAAGGGCTTGAAAATTTGTATGAAATGCCGTACGGCGTAAACGGTCTTAATATTGTGCAATTAGTGCCAAGGGTGCAGAAACAAGACAGGCGAATATTCTATGTGAGAAGGAATGTCTTGTCAAAAATATATCCAGCAGGATTGAAACTGTTGGGTATTTATAAATCCTGATAAAGAAAAGGTAAGACCAAACAGGTGATTTGCTAAGTATAAATACCGTGCACAGAGTTATGTTAGGGTGGATACATATAGCATGCAATAACCAAAATTCATAAGAAATGTAGAAACAAATATTGTACATAATTATATTCCTATAGAAAACGAACTGGAAACAAGTGCTAGAACCATATAACATATCTAACAACAGTTTTTTGTGTGTGTCGGTTTAAATTCCGGATAAAATTACTATTCGCGCCTCGCAGTTTGCCCGTAAAAAATAGTTTTTCACAATGTAGCTACCAGTTTTTTACGACTACAGTTTTGATATTTGAAAACAGAAATATTTATGGATACAAGTCATAGTAGATAATTGATTTCACGAACTGATTAACTTTGTAAACATTTGTAATGTTGTTGATCCATGACAAAATAATTATGAAATATCGTTAGCTATTCCTATATTTTACGCTTATTTTCACAAATTTTCGATAACAACATTACGGAATCATGGCAGATACTGGTAATACGTACATGTTGTACAGCTGATTGGAATTTAAAATAATGGAATCAGAGAGCTAGAATATAATGATTTTCCAAAATGAATAGGTACAGGTAGGTGGAGATTTACAAAATTTTGCTCCAATTTATTTGAAAAGTAGAGCCAATGTTTGACTTAAGGATAGCACCAATTTTTAAGCGATACTACAAAGTCATTACAGTTGGGATCAGGAAGTCCTCTAAACTTTAATAATAGTCATCTTACCGCTGTTGTCAGTTCAGTCAAAATCTTGAAGCGTTTTTTATATCTATGCAAATTTGGCAATAAAAAATCTTTGCTTTTTATGGCATCATAAAATCGTTTGACAGAGATGCTCATTAGAGTAGGATGTAGATGTGAGATTAATTTGCAAGATAAGATAATATAAGATAAGATTTCTTTATTTGTTTAAACATTGTGTACATACAAGAGCATGCAAGATATTATATCGTTTGAGTCCAGTCATGTCAAGTTTCTCAAAGTGTCGCATTTCTAACCAATGAGGTATTTGCGTAACACACAGTAGCGATGGCTTTCATTATTCAATAACATTCATTCATTGCGTTATTAACGTTGTTGATCAGACAATGTTTTCTAACACATGAAGCAATTGATTACAATATCCTGGCCATTGCAGTGAGTCATCAATTTGTAATCAACGTCTATGATATGCGTTACTAATCTCTTCAAGCTTGAGTATCATCACAGTCGGGACTAACAAAGCAGGATCACTTGAATAAATTAGAGTGCATATATGCATAAAAGCGTCAAGCCCACTCTTATTAAGATCAGAGTAGGATGTAGATCTTAGATCTGTGAATTAATCTGCAAGTTTCTGAATGTGTCACATTTATAACCAGGCCATTGCAATAAATCATCAATTTTTAATCAACGTCTGTGATAAGCGTGACTAATCTGTACAAGCTCGAGTACCACAGTCGGTACTACCAAAGCAGGATCACTAGAATAAATTAGATGCATAAAAGCGTCAAACCCACTCTTATCAAGATTAGATCATAGTTCTGATTATGACACGATTAAAATATATTATTATGAATTTAAATTTCCTTACTACCGCCTCTCGGTTAATTCGAATAAACTTATACTATAAGGGATTAAAGCTCATGTCAATCACCTTAATAAGCAATTCAAATTTGGTTAATCCAGTGAAATTGGTGCATGTGTAATTACTACCCACCGTATGGGTTAATTAAAGTGCCACTATTTTCCATTTATGGCTCCGAAATAATTGAGGTTTTTTCAACATTACGTAAATGACTTGGGTGCGATTATAGCTTTATTACATGTGTTTCCGATGTTATTTTTGTGATGTACCTAAGTGAAAGTTTATTTGGATTTATACGTTACATCATCGAAAAAGTCTAATATTCTAGTCTAATAGAGAAGTATATTGGGTATTTTTCCTTTGTCTGTCTTCAAGAACATGTCTTCGAGAACCACAATGCCACTATTATTTTGATCTCAATAGAACACAATATTCTTGGTATTTAGTTTCAGAGGTCACCTTTTCTTCTTAGTATATTGATGGGAAAAAGTTCAATCAGCTTTGGCCCAAAATTCAGCTGCGCAAACTCCGCTCACTGATGCTGAGGTTACCTCTAAAATACTCATTCTACGTTAAAAAAATCAGCATAAAACTTTTTGGCCTTGGCATTAACTTTTGGTAGCCTTATCACTTCTATCTACATAAACAACTAAATAATTTATGATCCTAATTATTTATTACAATTTAAGACAGAGGAAAAATATATTTGTCTCATAAAACTTCACATTTTACTCTTTTATCATTGAAGATCTAAGATTTTAGACTGTTTATATATAACTATCACCTTTTTATTTACAACATAATTATATTTTTATTACTTTTCCTGCATCGCATAATAAAATTCTAGATCGCCATATCGTAAACTATAGTTGGACTAATTAGCATTATATGGAACAACAAATAATTCGATTATATTAAAAATCTCGTTCTGAATTAAGTATTAATCATATACAGTTTGGTAATTAACATGCCAAACCAGCAGATATTTTCTTTGAAATGTTCATTAGAGTATGGCATTAAATGATGTCGGCGTCTATAAATCGTTTAATGTCAATTATGCTGGGAATTGCCATACCAATTAAGATTAGGTTGGTAGTGATTCAATACATTGAATAAAACATTCTGCTCTGATATATACAGGACGTATTTAAACTGAAGCGGGTTTAAACGAGTGAGCTGTATATTGATTCAGAATCCTAAATTGTATAAAGGACACTTTGATTGAGTTTTGCCTTTACGGAAATACTGGTTTGAGTGTCAGGCGGCAAGGTAAACCTATATTTTCACAACAGGGTCATCATGATGTCTTCATTAATCAGTCCATGTTTACTTTGAATTGACTTAAACAATTGCCCCAAAGCTTCCTAGTCTTGACCAACTTACTGACTAAGACAAAACGTCAAGTAACGTGTCTAAATTGTGTGTATTATTGAAAAGCATTCAGAGAAACTTTAACATCAAGCCATCCTCTTTAGATACAATTGATTCACCCTGTATGTTAGGTTATTAGCCAAAGCTTTTAACGCTATTCCTATCTTAAAGTCTTAGGTAGTAGAGTCTATTATTCATCGATCCTTAATTATGCAAATTTTGGACCGTAGGCGTAATTAAGTCTATTTTCATATCATATTGTTTGGGCGTGTGTTTGTTTTTGATATCTTAACGTGAGTTTTAGTTGTTTTTATCTTAATGGATTTTAACAATCAAATTAAAACTTGTTTTAGAGACGGTACAAGAAGCTAAGCAAGATAGATATTTTGTGCAAATAAGATGAACAGAAGCCATTTGCTTAATGTTATTAGAGATAATGATAATATACAGGATATGGTTTTAAATTTTAGATTACTGGTTTACAAAGCTTAAGAACTGTATAGTTGAGAAGATAGCAAAAATGTCCCGCATATCCATAATTTAATTTAGCACCGTAATCCATCTCAGGGGCCTTATTTATTGCCGCTCCGTAAGAAACGTGCAATTACAAAATCCATTTTGCAGATAAACAAACGCAAGGCTGGTAAATCGTGATTTGTCATAGAACCGCAATTTATATAATTGTATCAGTTCATAAATGCCAATTCGTTGCAACAGTTGACATTAATACGATTTACCAATACTGTCATTCAGTCCATTGCAGCACCTGTAATAGATTAAGCAGAGATAATAATTTTCATAATGGATTAAATAGGTACACACCTGCATTATGGGGAAATAGAAACATGTCTCTTGAGTTCATTAGTCATGTGCTTTAGATTGGCCATTATAATATACGCCGTTCTCCGCTTTCTTGCATAGGCATGTTTTCTTCATAAGATGGGCATTTTAACAGACTGATCAGCTTTGAAGCTTTTTCACTAGAACGATTTTGTTTAAACGGCACTTTTGTATCTTCCCTATACCAACATTACAACAGATAATTGAAATAAAGATTAATGATCGAAATAATTATTGTAAGATCACGATGCAAATACAGATAAGGGTTAAAAAAAAAGATCTTCCTACGTACATTCTGCTAATCTAGAAATGAAAGAAAACACTATTTCAGATGGTTGTTAACCCGCACAAGTTGTAAGAGTCAATTGCAGAAACCAGTTCTGTGATGCTCGCAAGCGATGGATTACTAACCTGTCACTGCTACAGCATCTAGATGCAAGTACTTATTGCTACACACAGTCTGAATGATGCTGCCGCACTTACGATAGATACTGCATGTAATTTTGTTCAACTTGTTAAAGAAACTGGATGCGAAGATGTTAATAAAGAAGCCGTTTCTAATGCAGAAGTCAGTGAAGATATAATAAAGCTAGCAGAAATCACAACAGAAATAATGAAAGCAAACTCTCTTATAGAAGCTGTTACAAAACCCAAGCAAAATCAAGTTAATTTACAGGTTGGACTATATATACCTTTTCGTAACGCTAATAGAAAGGTACAGGGTCTACGGACGTCCATAGTTTGTAACGAAATTACCTTTATTGCGGGTTGAGACAAAGCGGAATGCTGGGACGTCGGGCGGCTCCTATAAATCACTGGTCGACGCAACTGATTCAGATTACCGGTGCAGTAAACTGTGAGGTGAGATGCAAGGGTTGACTGCGACATGTGATATGTTGGCTTTTCTCTGTAATTCAAGAATATGTTAGAAAGTCCTGTGGTGGATTCACGCATTACATTTGATGCTTATATACAATGTAACCTATATGAAGATACATCTTCAAATAAAGACACAATAAATAAGAATCATCAATATTTTTTGCAGTTACATGTTTCAAACCATCGATATATTAAAGTGTATATATCGATATATTATATACAGTCAATTAAAGTGTTAAATTAAAACTAAAAACTATTTTCTATATAATCCAACGTCGCATCAAAACAATTTATCTCACATTATCGCATGTACTGCATCTAGGCCTAAACATCCTGAGATTGATTATACTGGATTACTAAAAAGTATAAAACGAGAAGCAGGCTAGACCGGCGCGCGTTGCCTCAGGCGCTCTGCGATAGAAAATTATTAAGAAAATTAAATGATCTACCGTGTGCCGGTTCACAGATATGCCAATTATTGATACCATCTAAAGGCAAGCCCTGAAAAATGTGTAGGCTGTTTCTCTGCATGTTGCAATTTACTTACGTTTTATCTGTAAACCGTCTTGGTTCTAAAACAAATAGTAATTGATTTTATGTTTCTAGCAACGTTGTGAGAAATGAGTTCGTTCAGTACGTATGTTTTAATGAGGTGAAAAATATAGGTACAGCCTTGTTTTATGTCTGTTCTGACTATCGGATAACATGCTTGTAATAGGATCTTAAGTACAATCATTCCATTCGGCATTTGTGTTTCGAAAATTAAATGATAATGGATGGACAAGTTTATGGCTCTAATGGAAAGTCAGACATTATATGGGAATGGGGTGATTGATCGCCTAATAAACACTTATAGCCGATCCCCTATAACTTCATAATAGAATACGCACATTTGCAGATTCTTTTGTAAACCCATCAATCTCAATTTTGAAAATTATTGGTAGTTGCTGCAATGTAACATGAGTACATGACTGACATAGAGTGCCACTATTTGAAATTGTTCATTAGGGTTACTCGAGTGGAAAGCAAAAGTGATATTATTGTTTTTCTCAGATATCGGATACAGAAAGATTGAATTCTATTGTTTCTACCGTGTCGTTTAATGAGTTCATTGTACGTCATTGCCTCCTCATGATACAGCGCATCAACATGATTGTGCTCTCCTGAGTACAATCGTGTTGATGCGTTTTTTATAGCTATACGACAAAGATGTTCTCGACAATGATGCTTGTGATGAAGAAATCTCTTTTAGCTGTTTCTTCATCATATGCAAAGTGTTTATTATTCTGTGGTTCCTCGAATCCAGGCATAATTTCTTCTTTATCATCATCATAAAAATAAACACTAACTGTTGGTCATTCATTTACATTCCCTTTTTTTATTCGAGTGCTATATTTCCATGACCCACGACAATGTTATTTACCTACACATTGTGTATACAGGATGCATGCAGGCTATCAGATGCCCCGTCACGTACACAATAAAACTCACAACTTCACCACGAACGTTAGTTTGTCACAAAAACTCCGCCGCCGGGGCTTGCAAGTGAATTAGACTATTAAAGCTGTAGTAAGCCGCCATGAGATTGGTTCAAATGTTGGTGATTGAGTTGGTTAAGGTATGGAACACACTCACAAAACTTCTTTTTAATCGGAGTGAGAATAAAGATATTGTTGTGGCGGGTGCTGTAAGTACTTGTGTGAGAACAAACTTGAATTGAAACACCTGAGACAGCTGAAGCTTTGAAGTGTCTATTGAAATATTGTAGGTTTCTATCAATTGTAGGTTTTATCCAAAATAAGACATTTACGAGTGTCGACATTTTTTTTAAATATGCAAAAACCTAGGCTTTATTCCACAATATCCATCTAGAAATTATGATCAAATGTTGGCCCCAACATTGGTCCACAATGCATCCATTGAGTCACGCGCAGTACGCACGATCAACGCACGCGCAGCGCAAGCTAAAGTAGAGTTTAGTAAATTGTGCGCTGATTGCTACGTGATATGGAGTTATTATTTTGTTTTTTACTGCAAAGTAATGTGGTTTAACATGAAGCTACTGCTGTACCTACACAGCTAAACAAAAAGAGGTTTTGAGTATTATGATATGATAAAAAGTTGTGTGACGGCCTGACGACGGCTGGTTGCTTGATCCATCTAAGAATTTTATTGGTGCAAATTAAATTCAAGCAAATGAATGCCTTTAGTATTTTTGAATATAACTCGAAACTTCTTTCCGTAATAGACATTGTGTGCAAACACAATTTCAAGATTTGGCCTCAAATCTTGTGCTCGCCGCTTAAGGACATTTGCCCACGAAATCCCAGAGCCAAACAAAATCGGATATCACCATAAAAGTTCACAGTTACGACATGGCCCACGTGTTAAATTATACATGAGTTGAGTCGCCGAAAAGCGACCACGCCTTTACGGACAGCGGCGTGCCCCTCCCACTACCGCCCCTTACTAATTATTATAACCGGTTTTGTTTATCGTAATTAACCGGTAACGCCACCTGTTGTACTCATTCAACAACATACGAACTATTCGTAATTGCAACTTTGGAAGCAACAGTTCAGCTATCGGATATCGAAGTTGAATGCTAATTTTAGTTAGGAATTCGAGTAGAAAAGGTATTAATTTAAACTTGGTAACCGCTGGCTTTTAAGTAGTTTCTTCAATGGATTTGTTGAGATTTTTAGTAGTAACGATTTCTATTGTAATAATAGAGTTAGCATTCATTTAATTCAGTACATCTGTTGTTTTTATATCCTTGTCTTTTTAACATTTATGAATTAATAGAATTGTATGTCCTTTCCTAAAAAAACTTTATAGTCTTTTTTGGTATTATGCTAGGCCAGGCTCAAAATAAAATAAAAAAATTACTTAACTCAATACTGCTCTTTATAATACAAGTTCAAGTTATATAAGTCTTGTAAAAGTCAACTGAAACAAGTTGTTATCGTGATCGCAAGAGATGGGTAAGCGATTTGTCTCGTGCCAGCGCGATATTTAAACCTAACATGGCTTTGAGACCACGCAGAGGGTCTCAAACCAACACTATATGGTCAACACTTGGAAATGTGTTAATTTAGCTCTAGTTATATTTTCTAGTATTTCTATACTGACTTCATCTTCTCACTAATATGGAGGTTGTTGATACTTTGTGGCTCGAAGGGCGTAAGTTTCATTTTTATTGTCTCTAACGACCTTTATGTCTTGCTCAACTTAGTTTCAGTACTCATTTTGCTACATAGGTGTGACTGCCTTCTAATCCATTTGTTTACTAACAACAACTCTATCAGCTTATTGTACTTTTGGATCAGCTAGATCTTAATCTCCTTTCGTAATGGCTGGATAAGTAATTACCGATTTTATTTCCTAGTTGGTATGTCCTAGTTGTTGTATGTGTCGATTGATGTGTGTCTTTGGTTTTATGTTTGAAAGTATCATATGGGTTACTCTTCTATAGATCCGTGGATGGATACCGTCACTAATAAAATTTTAATGAAGTACAGTACCTTCCACCTTTGTGAACCATTTCGAAGAATTAAGTAATTGTGTGTGTCACATAATATATATATCACTTAATCAGCCTATAACGTTCCCACTGCTGGGACACAGGCCTCCTCTATCTGAGAGGGAGTGGGCTGTAATCCACCATGCGGGCCCAGTAAATAAACATCATGATACGCCCTGGTCTAATGAATATGTTTCGTAGAACCTCTAAATATACAAATTCACG
This sequence comes from Gortyna flavago, assembly GCA_963669345.1. Lineage (NCBI taxonomy): Eukaryota > Metazoa > Arthropoda > Insecta > Lepidoptera > Noctuidae > Gortyna > Gortyna flavago. The sequence goes on from OY770138.1 coordinate 10,813,456, forward strand.
ATTCACGTGAAAATTTCTCTTCACGTGAATTACCTACTGCTTAATATCAATAAACTTTCAAGTATTTACCGATACGTGGTTGTTGCTGATAAAGAGTAATGAGAAAAAATGTGAAATGGGAATGTTGCATTGGGTTCCCCACCTGTAAAAACAATTGTAAGTGATTTAAATAAATAAATAAGTTATACTATTTCCGACTATGTTGATTTAAAATCTATAGCTTAACATAACATCACGACTTTTTTCCGAAGGATTAGGCACAGGTGTATCTTTATAGTGCAACCACATTTCGTCAGTTATGTTTAAGTTCCATCTTATAGACGTGCCTATAGCCATCAACCGGGCACAAATTCAGACTCTGGGCTGCTACTGAGAAATTCCTGGTAGGAAAACCCAATATCACTTTGCCTGACCTGGGAATCGACCCTAGGACCTCATGCTTAGCAGCAGCGCTTGCGATCACTAGACCAGCGAGGCAGTCACTAAAATGCACGTTAGTTTTAATCAAAGACAAACTTTTCTTGATTTTCATTGTTTTCCTCATACATAATCGCATCATGAACTCAGCGTCAACTTAATTGCAGAGTGATTGTTTAACCCGTCGTGAGTCTAATTAGCAGACACAACAGAAATTTTAGAAATTTTATTGTTATCGGTACACATGGTATACGCTCGATATGCGTTAATTCAAGCTTCGATTTTTTTATACCAAACTTATCAACCGGACTAGAATATTTATCGAAACATTTGTACGTTTTATAGAATTTTATTCATCACACGTAATTTCGGTGATATTTCGTTGCTATCAAGAAAAAATCTTCCAATAAGTAAACCTTCGAAAATCGACGTAACACAGGAACTTCGTCGAAGGAGGTGCACGACGATAATTAACTCCGTGAAGTTTCCTTCGTATTTGATCTAGCAACAGTATGTAATTTCTAAATGGTTATAAACAGTTATTTCGAGATAAATTCTGGCTTCCGCGAATTATTGATTGATTGGCATCGGGAGCCAGTGTATTGCTGTGGGTTGCCTCATTTCAGAAAGTTACCCTTAAATTGAGGTGGCATTAATTTGTGTGTCGGAACATAACGTTAGCTTTTGAAGTCGCTGGCACACACATCGCCATATTCAAAGACTTTTTTTTTATTTGTCTTCATTAGATATCGATCCCGTGGCGTCAGCGGAGTTTATGTAGCCAATTTAAAATAACCCTGTTTACAAAAACACTAGAATGTCTGTAGCCATTGTGGCTTAATCTACATAATGTGTAAATCTCACAACGAGCGCCGGCGCAGTATATGATAATTATTTTCTATAGGTACCTACATCATAATAGCAGGACATTATATTCGCAAATCATCACGTTCTCAAAACATGATATTCTCAAAACATCATATCCTACAGAAACCATATTCGCCATTATATCATATTCGCAATTTATGATATTTTTTGTCAAAATATTCTGAACCTTGATTTGTTTTCAACCATTTAGAAAATAATTCTGCACCCAGGTCTTAACACCTCTACAAAACAGCTTTTCAGCCATTGAAATCAACCTAATCTAAGTAATAATCACTATATCTATTCAAGATTCCAGTATTCACCGGCAGTTACCAGTTACATTGAGTGTTGGGTAAATCGAACATGGCAGCTTGCAACCCCAATGATAGGCGTAAACGGGCTGCATTCAATATCGGTAAGTGTTTATTCATAAGTACCGCAGATATCGGTGCCTATCTAGAAGAGTAATGGCTATGGGACTACAGGTTCTTCTGATATAATCGCTAACCCTCGTCGAGTGACGGAGTAATAGTGTGGAAGCTATGTAGTTTGCGTTTTATATAATCATGGAGGGAGTTTTTGATCGCGTATTTTTATGTTTAGAAATGACTAGAATATAGTTTAATAGTATAGGTAATGTAAATAAGCAATTGTTTAAAGTTGGTTGATCTTATGTTTCAAGTTGTTCTCAAATAAAAAGGGAAGCAATGCTGGAGAGAGGGATGATGATGGTTCATAGGTATCTTAAACTACTAGGTACTCGTATTATTCAGTGGAGAAGCTGCAACTGCTAATACCTACGTAGACACCGTATTACAGGTTGTCTATAAAAGGGGACCTTACATAATGTACCTACTTAAAAGAAGTGTTTTTTTTTAAAGTAAACTTTACTGAGGTAATTAAACGTAAACGTGATTACGTCCTCTTGAAATAAATAGCTAAAATTCAGTTTTGCGTTTTACTTAGGATGAACGCCTTTTCAATTCCGCTACCAGGAAACCTACCACGAGCTCTTAACGCGATCCAATTTAGGACCTAAACTGAACTGTTCTTCTAATTCGTACCATGACGTCAGTTTAACGATTCAATTTAGGCCGTGCCATCTGGATACCTACCCCGAGCTCTTAACGCTCATTCACTTTCAACGATTCAAATGCCGCTGAGCGTATTGGACGTCATGGTACGACTGTGAGCGATGCAGTTTAAGAACCTAAACTGAAATGTCTTGCTTTTGAATTGTTTTTAAATAGATCATGGTAGGCCTCCAGAGGGCTCATAGGCGCTGTACATTAGGTACCTCGTGTTGTCCTAAAATCGTTAATAATACAAGTCTACAGAACAACCTTTTTGAAACTCTAGACTGGACGTCCTTGGTAATGTTGATAATATTTCAACTGAGAACACACATTGAATAAACACTCATATACTTCGTCAGGTCTGTTTGGATTATGTGAAGTAGGTTAAGTATTGCCGCATAACTTAAACATCATGTTAAGGGTTTATAGACTTGTATAAGTGGTAAAGTCGATTCACATGTCGTTAGTGTAACCATTGCAAAACCTATAAAAGACGTGGTTCTATTTGAAACAAAATGTACTAGGGTTGTAAGCTGTGCCAATCAGCACAATCAAATGAAGAACCTACCCAATATTTTTTGCTAAAAAAAGGATAGCAGGCTATTATGGTTTCGAATTTTAGTATCAGGACGTTGTTGAAAGCTTTTAACACCCATTTAAATACATTATTTATTTTTTCCTTGATGAGTGGTTCAACTCTTGCGCTTAGTATTACCTGGCCATTAGCACCTCAAATAAACTAATTTACACTTCAATTAATTTAATGAACTCCACGTCAACGTCTTCTACAATTACAGTAATTATATCAAAGACAAATATTTACCTTGTATTTACAACTGATGTTTAGTCGATCGCCCACGCGTTGACAGCCGCCCATTACTGCGCCGGCGCACCGGAGGGCTAAAGCCCCTTCACATTAGCTAGCTTGTTCGTATCAAACTGTCTGGAGTCCTGGATGATGTGCTAAAACTATGAATCTACCTATATACTACCTATGAATTTAAAGAAAACAATTTACCGAATGTTTATTAAATTAATTGTTATGCAAACTATAAGTCAATTTGCCATATTATAGCCATTTCATACAACTGTCAAAAGATGACAGTTGTGATTTTATTACCTATGTGAAATTAAATATACTACCTATGAATTTAAAGAAAACAATTTACCGAATGTTTATTAAATTAATTGTTATGCAAACTATAAGTCAATTTGCCATATTATAGCCATTTCATACAACTGTCAAAAGATGACAGTTGTGATTTTATTACCTATGTGAAATTAAATATTTTGATGTGATTTGAGTCCTTAACAAAAAAAAAAAATTCTAAATTACAGAAATGAAATTAAAAGATTAAACACGCATCATTTTTACTAATATCTACTATAATTGACTGACTACATAAATGAGCATTTAGTATGCTTTTAGTGGCAAATAAAAATAAATCTAGTTATAAATACGGCTTAACATAAATTACGTTTAGCTTAGCTTCGTAATTAAAAAATGTTCAACTTGCTTGTACAAAAAATGGACTTGTAAAAATTGTTACTACAACAATAGTTTGTAGGAATATAGCTATACAAATTGAACACTTGTTGCCAATGTTATATTTAATTAAATTTTGTTCGTTTATTTCGACAGAATCTTCATCATGTTCCAGTTCACTGGTATTTCCCTAGGGTTAGGATCAACTATTGAGATATATAAAATAGAATACTATGCCTAGTTATAAAATTTATACTACTTTTTAGTTCGGTACCCAAAGGGTGCCAACGGCGTCCTATTAAGGTCCCGCTGTCTGACACATATCTGTATCTTTTGAACGGTAATAGGCAGACACTTGAAATTTACACCGAGTGTGTGTATGGCCGCTGTATCAAAAAAAGAGTTTACAATTAAAGGGGGCATACAAGAAAAGTGTTTTTTTCGGCTTTTTTGGGTGTAGCATAATTATCTTAGTAAAATTATGTAGGTGGTACAATATTACGTCTGTGAGTCCGACTCGCACTTGGCCGCTTTTTTTTGCATAAAAAAGACATGATTCTTTTGTTTATACGAACGCGATCCGCAAGTTTAAGATTCATGGAAACCATAAAATAAACGTCGTTCCAAACGTTTGAATATAAATTGTTCATCTTCACTGTTTTATCCGCGTCAACCTTTTTCAAAATAGAGTCATAAAAACAGTTTGTAATGCAATAAATTATTTTAAACGTTTTTGTCTTCAATATTGATTGGACTGTAGGAGGTAGGCATAACTGGAGTCCTTGTGTGGTCTTTAATGTCAAACAAAGACATTATAACCTCTATCCCAAAAATAGGGTACCTACATAGACATTTTATCACTGGTTGGTCTATCTAGACAAATTTTGATTATTTCAAAATACAAAATATCCACTGAAAAATAAATGTCTTGGAATCAAAAAGTTTTCTAGCTCAATACATTTTTTTTCCTGTATTAATAACAACTACAGTTTTTAATAATTGTTTTAAATCTAGACTAATAAGCAATTTAACTATTACTTATTATTTTACGTGATAAATAATGTTTTATATACTTAAGTACCTATATATAGTGTCTATTTGCAATTTTACACCACACAAATTTGCTTAACTTTCCATATATAAAATAATCCATACATACCAACAGAACGTGGTGTGTGAAACGGCTTCGTTTTGATAAATGCACTCTCGCGAGCTCAGATAAGCAGACGTACAGCTCTTGATATGTCCGTCTGACAGTCGTTAAGACTAGTGGTAATTGCTTTGAGAGCTTGCCATCAATTAACATTCAATTCTTAAGAATTTATTCGACCTTTCGTTAATATTGCCAATCCTTAATTGCTGTCTTTGATTGAGAGGAGGACTGACATTTTGAAGAGAATAATTTACAAAACCTTAGACTGTTGATGAAATTGACAATTTTATCGCTAATTATGATAGCAATTATACATCCACATAAATAATATATTTTCACCTTTCGGACTGATTCATGAAGCTTTTCATGACGAAATAATTGGTAGGTACAGTATAAGAAGTTAAGAACGTATTTACCTTGAAATCTGCTTAGTACTTCTAAGCCTCCACTTGGCAGTATGTAGGTAACTACATATTTTCCTTTTAAAACATAAAACCTCCATAGGTATACCTGTCCTACATTAAATACAACGGCTGCTAGTATTTAGATTCAAACCGCAACTTTAGATAAGCAGCCACGCTTCGGGCTCTTGAAATGTCCATCTGACAGTCATTAAGACTAGTTTAGACTAAGGGTAATCGCATAACGTGAGTTTCCGTCCTATCTGAACTAGACTTTAGTAAATGGACGTATTAAAATTTTAATGTTCCGTGTGTGTTTGCATTGATATTACGTAATTAAAGTATTTAAGGGCCAACGCATCCTGTGGTTATATCCTGGAACCGTTATCAGGAAAATGAAATTTTATGGCCTTACAAAGCTGTTATTATAAAAAGCTTATAAAGCGTGTATCAGAAATGTGTGGCCATTTGTATGGGTGTGGTACATACCATCAAACTGAACAACTTTCTTCATGGGACCAACATCGTAATCACGAAAAAAATATCAACTGTCCTACATTTGGGTCGAGCAGGTATTGAAGTTTTTAGGACAGCTGATATTTTTTAACCGACTTCTAAAAAAGGACGAGGTTCTCAATTCGGATGTTTGTATTTATTTATTTTTATGATTGTTCGCGCATAACTCCATCGCTTGCCAACCGATTTGAAAAGTTTTTTTTTGTTGAAAAGGGTATAACTTCCCAAATGGTCCCATGAAAATGTTATCGAAATCGAACAAATGGTTTTTGAAAAATCAACAAAAGTGTAACAAATTTAAAGCAATATATTGAAAAAGGTGATGAGCATTTCACATTAGGCTATTGTAACTTAGATAAATTACAAACTCTCCCACTAAAAAGTGAAAAATAAAAATTTTTTACAAAAAAAAAGTCGGATGACGGAAAAAAGTTGGAAGTCGGTTGTTTTTTTTTGTAAAAAAGTTTTTTCGCGATTACGATGTTGGTCCCATGGATTATCTTGTAGATACTTTACCATCCTTTTCTTCATTTGCGAACACTAGAACACGACTTACTTACTCGTTTTGTTCTTTCCATATCCATGTTGTTTATATGTACATTATGTAACATTGTCTAGCCACTTTAGCATTTGTCTCGTTTACCACAGTATCAGATTTGTTACGATCAATCTTGCCAGAAAAAGAAGCGTAGTCAGTCTTAAGTAGATTTCTTTCATTCAGTGGATTATTTACTTACCTACATCGATTTATTTTTTATGTTAAATGGGTTACTAAGCTTGTTTTGCTTACCTACTAATTATCTAACAAAAGATTTAATTTAAAGGCGAGTCCAAAATATAAATTCAATTACATTATTCTAGTGACCAATTGGAAAGCCTGTTATCGCCAAGAATGGAGCGATAAAAACTAATTGAATTACTTTCACTAACTAGAGAGATAAAAGAAGCTAGAAACACAAAACAATATTCATCACACTGGAGTGTAGATACAATTTCAAATAGTAACAAATCCAGCTTTGAAATAACAGCCTTCGGTATCAGACAACATTTCAGTTACATAAAAGATAGTTGTACTGTGGGTCGTTAACAAGAAAGTCTGTCCCACACATTCGCTTTGCATCGGCAGTTTAGATAGGATCAACTTTAAATATCCCGATTGCAATATCTCCAACTATAAGTTAGGTTATCTATCGACGTGAAATAAGGATTTGTAATCGCGGGATAATCCAGATCATGGAGCATAACATGATGTGTTATTGGGGATCGAGACTGAGCTGATATCTCGCAATTTTCCTTCTAACTTATTAGATTTTCGTACTTTTTTATTTTGTGGTAGAATTATTTATAGTTATTTGATATTTTTTATAGGTAGTAGAGTACTTGGTAGGTACCCATACCGCTCTTATAACGGGAAGAAAGCACCGTGAGGAAACTGCCATATCCTAGAACCAAAAATTCAAAGATATGTGTCCACCAACCCGCAACTGGGACCGCATGGTGGATTTCGGCCCAATCCTTCTCACAGAGTGGAGGCCTGTGTCCCAGTAGTAGGAACATTATAGGCTGATTATGCAGAGTACTTGGTAAGATGAATCATGGTTGGTTGTAGTTCTAAATGATTTATTCATTAGATGGTCATTGAAAATGGAATGGGAATACCATAGTTCTTTAAGAAGAATAAATCATAACCATTTTGAGTCACAAAATTAATACCAATCAGTATGAATTAAAACGAACCGAAAAAATGTCTACATTTAAGGGACTATCGTATCCAAAGGCACATAAGGAATAAGTAATGTGCTCAAGTTCTGTAATAAATCTTAAAAGAATGCTTTGCCCGCTCCCAAAAGGATACTCTTGGAAGCGTTCACCTTCTATTTTCCTCGTTATTTATGAGCCTATGCTTTATACTAGAACCGCGGGCCAAGAATAAAATGGGTAACTAAAATAAATGGCCCTACGTTACCATAATCATAGATTTCCAAAGCAAACTGAATAAGTTTTTTCTTAATGAAAACGAATGAGAAAAACTGGGAGCCGATACCAAAAGGGCGACTATCTAAACTGCCTTTTTATAAAAAAAAGACACCGTGATTCGACTTTAACGATGAGAAAACAAAAAGCCTATATCTAATCTTACGACGTGAATTATGGGGATCCGTGGATGCAGTCGTCTATTATAGTTCAGAATGCCGACTCTGTATTCCACTTACACGTAATTTACATTAAGATGCCTTCACATTTGCATGCCGGAATAACCTTTTCATAATCGTCACGTCTCCGCGTCGGTGGCTCCCAACTTAGCGATTAGCTTAATGGATTTCTCAATTTAATGAAACTCAAACTTCGTAATTGGGTTTTTAAAAGATAGGACGGAATTTACGATTACTTACTTATTTCGGTTTTTTTCTGTGCGTCGCCTGCCGATGGACTTTTTTTGGAGCGACGCGTTTTTAAAACAGAATTCATTGTTGTGTCCCGTTAATCGAAAAAAACATATTGGTTAAGTATTTAAGCTGGCACGGACAGGACTACAATAGTTGGAATAGGGGGTACCTTGGTTGTGTGAGGCACAAAAATCTTTTTGTTTGATCAGGCGTTTGTTGACAACAAATTCGTTGACGTTAATCCCTAGACAATGGTACCGTTTTATCCGGGGAAGGCTAGACGGCCCCAACGGTATCCTTTAACCGAAGTTAAATCTCAATGTTTGTTTAAAGGATTCTTTGAAATGATTGATGTTTATTCAAGCGACAAATCCCTGCTAAACCCACAAAGTATTAAAAATGAATATCGATTTTGAATTGTTATGAATTGTTATATTCTATTTATGACATTTATTTGCTAACGCTCAAGCGTACTATCTTTTCAAAACCATTGTTTGGTATTTTGTTTTCATAGACACTTTACTACATAAAATAAAAAAAAAACAGTTATAAAAAAATCTGTCGATTACAAATGTCGATAAACCTAAAAACTGCAAAATGTACTAAAACTACTCGTTGGCATTTATCGAAATACGTACTAATGTTTTCAGACTTCGATGCCTTTAAAGTATCATCGTATAAAAACGGTAATTGCCCAACACTCGTTTATAAATCGTCAAGAAAGTTCGAGAATGTAATGAAAAAGTTCGGTAATCTCGCTTAAGGTGTCAGAACCGTTCGTTAGCCGTCATTCTTTCCGTCCACTCTAAATTATATAAATTACCAAAGTATTTAGTTTTTATACAGACGTCGTTCCGGGAGCACTGGAAAGATTCTTTGTGCAGTATTTTAAAACAAAAGACGATGAGAACAATAGCACATCTATTTTTTTTCCGTCAATGGAAACAATGTTGTTAAATTAAAACACGGCTGTAATTTGGCAGACATATTTATTTATACACGTTAAAGATCAGCGTCGTCATTTATAGCAATTCGTTTATTTACAAAATCGAGTGAAGGTACGTACTAATAAATCACAAAAAATAAATAAATTTAATTAAGCTCCTAACTTACGTCCTACTCGGATTTTGGTTGTCACAGAACCAAAATTTGTTTCAAATTATATATAATTTTGGTCTCTTTTACACTTTTGCACTACGAAAAGAAACTTAAGTTATTAAGTACAAGTGTTTAAACCCTAACATCAACTTTAAACAAATAATTATGACACTACACTGTGATATACGTAATATTACGTGTATGGCTAAGAGATTCTGAGAGACATATATCAAGGGAATGGGCATATCGCATTAGAACCAAAACTTATAATTTGTGGAAGAAACCTTAATCGATACATCCACCCGTAGCTTCTACAAATATCTGTCATAGGCCAAGAAAAATATAATTTCTCTGTTATTTTTTTACAATAAATGTTTCCATTATTTACAAATACATACATATAATGTTTATTGCTGAAGAAGACGTCGTAAAGTTCACTAGAATGAGTGAGAACCTCATCAAAACTATTATCGTAAAATATATCTAAAAACTATGTTTTAACTAAACGATAATAAGGACTAGTTGTAAAAATAGTTCTAGATATTTATACCGATTAGTCTAATAAACTTGATTCCGTATAACAGTCGACTACAATAAGATGAAACAAATTGAAACTTCATTCTATATTCCATTTGAAAGATCTTGTTGATCTCGGTCCAAAATCTCAAGGGAACCTAAAATGATACTTCATATTTCGTACTTTTGTAGTAGATCCCGATATTTTCCTTAGAAATACAAAACGAATTGAAATTGAACATCGAAATCCGGTACACGCATTACAGTTATTTATTTACAAGCAGTATATAAATCAAGTCATATTTTAGAAAATTATCATTTAGGTACTATTTTTCTTCTTAACATATGTACATAACTAATTTTTCTGGTGTTAACCTTACTGTGTTTCATAAATACATTTATAAGTAGTAACTTTTTAATTTACAATCGCCTAACTCTACGTACAAACAAAATTACACGAGTAATTTTTATTACAGTAGCATTTAAATACAGTGTTCCAAAGTCCATTAAAATTTACAACGTAACAAGTTATACGACATTCCACAATAAATGCAATTTAACTTTCACTTATTATCTCTCTTTAAGAGTTTTAGAGTATCACAAACAGCACTTTTTTTCCACTCGAACTACTTGTCTTTTAGGGAGTTCGTCCAAATGCTTAGGAACTGAAGACGCGGTCTTCCACCGACAGCATATCGAAGCTGTGACGTCACACGACTACGTCACGCGGCACTAAATCATTGGTCGGTGTCTCCGGCACCAGTACCGGCTGGAAACAGTGCGCGGCTGGAGCGAAATCCTCAACAAGCTTTCGCTTTAACACAGAAGACGAACCGATGTACACGTTGGTTCCCGGGAAAGTTCCTCGCCGTCTCCGCCTCCATAGGACCGCAGCTAGTACAGCCAATCCAAACGCAATCATAGCTGACAAACAGCCTAGTACTAGCTCAGAGTCAGGTGATCTCTCTGGCACACGTTCCCCTCTCATAGAGCTGACCAGAACGGACATTAGGCGGTCTCCCTCACTCACTTGAACATCCTGAACGCTTTCGGTTGAAACGCGTTGAGCTCTGCTGGTATCGATAGTCATGGTCTCTGACCTTTCATTGTCAACACCAGGTGTGCGAGATACAAGCTCCACCTGAATGTGGTAGATTGTGTCCGGCCATAATGATAGAGTAACTCTGGTGGAGTCCGTAAACAAATTGCCTTTTAGGCCTCCACCGTCAACTTCCCAAGTAACTAAATAGACACCGCGTGCTATTCTAGGTTCCCATGCGATTTCACCAATAACTAGGACTTTTTGATGAATGAGGGATATCTCTTTGAGTGTCCACTTGTGTACATCGTGATTGGAAGTGTTTGTATCATGGGCTACCCAAGTTTCATCAGGGCTGTAGATGGTGACGAGTCCTAATGGGTCGACAACAAGTACGCGGAGAAGGGCACCTTCGTTGTTTGAAGGTACTCTTGTTGCTAGGGCTTGTGTTTGTATGATTTGCCGCCAGGGGCCTTCCGCGGCACGTCGCATGACGACGTAAACGAGGGGCACGGGGCGGGACGCGGCGCGGGGGGCCGGAGGGGGCCAGCGTGCTAGCGCTCCACTCACACGCATCACCCCTTCGCCCTTCGTGTGGATGACAGGCTGGGTTTGAGACGCGCGCGCCGCTTCCGAATGGAATTCACATGCGATCTTGCATCCAGGGAACTGTAAACAAAGGTAAAATTAGTTCTACTGCTCGTAAAACAATAATTAGGAAGTTGTATGAAGTTGTCAACTTACACAAATATCTTTCTCGTCGCAGATGGCTCCCCAAACCTGGTAGTTGGACTGCAGAAGTTCACAATTTTCCCAGCACTGCAACAACAAACGCATGTTGTACAAAACCATCACATCACAAATTCGTCACAATTAAACTAGTCTTTTGAACTCCTTTGATTTATTATCGTGTCGGTCATTACGACGATGGAGGAGAGTGTACTGACACAGACAAATTTAAAAGTTAATGTTCATCCCAGAGGCAGACAGAGTGTGTTCAAACGGAATCTTTTTTGTCAAATTAGTGTGCGTTATCGGGTGGTCGTCGACTTGAGTGTGGATACAGTCGTTTGTCATTACTTATGGAATTGGGTCGAGCTCATTACTGACATAGAAACACTGACACTATAATGTAAATAGGGCATAATTATGTTCAGATAGCTTCGAAAAAACGTGTTATTATGAACAGGTAAGCAATTATTTGGAATTATATTTGGAGCAAAAACTGTTTCTTTTGTGGATCGTATCCAAAATAGTTTTTAGGTAATCGTTATAAATACATCATACCATTCATTAATTCTTAACTAGCACTTTAATTTGTTCCATAATCTTCAAGAGCCGTGAAACTGTTACATTTCTTATGTCTGAGACAAAACATAAACTTCTACAATTATTATTTATTTTGTAAGTAATACATTAATTTGGTTAATTCCCAGGACAACGCCACATCCAGCCAAATTTGACTACTCCGTCGCTTCGAATGCAGCATTTGTCATTGGAAACGCTCATTAGTTGGAGTTGACGTTAACTTGACGCCGCTCTTGCCTCGGTAAGCTTTAATAATTATAAGAACGGGCGAACCACGATTATTAATTACTGGTATTGACAAAAGGTACCGTCGGAATCCACGATAATTTATTGGATTTAGCTAGTGCTAAAAAATAAATGACTTTTTTCTACAAAACATCTGTACAGGTTTAGTACCTGTACAGATGTTTTGTAGAAAAAAGTCATTTATTTTATTTTCAGTATTTTTAGTGATACGCAGAACGGTACAGACAGAGCTTTGACGCAGTACTGGCGCGTAGCGTTGTAACAATGATTGAAAAAACATAAAAATAAGTCATCATCTGCCTAGCTTTTTCCCAACTATGTTGGGGTCGGACTTCAGTCTAACCGGATGCGGCTGAATACCAGTATTTTACATGGAGCGACTGCCTATCTGACCTCCACAACCCAGTTATTGGGTATTACAATACCCCTTGGTAAGAGTGGTTGTCAGACTTTCAGGCTTCTGACGACCTGTGACGATTGTCAAAGATCCATGAATGACAGCCGGGACCAACGGCTTAACGTGCTTTCCGAGGCACGGAGGGGTCTTGGTAGGTATGTAAAGATGGTCACCCATCCACGGACCAACCACGGCAAGCTGATCGATCGAACCGTGCGGCTGTTATTTCTTAGCCTTGTGGCTTTGTAGCCATAACGAAAAAAAAACACATAAGGAGTACTATACACTTAAATTGAAATGGGTTTCGAAAATAGTTTTAATTAACTTTTACACCTTTGTCATAAAGACAGTCGCTTGAAACGAGTTAGTAAGGAACCTTGTACTATTTCGTCCATGGTGGTACTGCTTAGTTTTATGATAACTGCCTGCTTTTAATTTAGAAAAATACTATAGCTTCAGGCATAAAATGATCGTGAAGTATAAAAATGTCTAGAAATTCTACAATCATAAATATATTATTATGATAAGAGAGAGCACTCGTAATTAAATGTTATAGCAAAACCAATTAGAATAGCTTTACGAGTTTCCTGAATACTACTAGCCCCTAATTGTTGGGAACTGCAGATTTTAATATTCACAGTTAGTATTTTTGCAAAGCTAGTAAAATATGATGGCTGAAGCAGCTGAGCCTTGAGAATTGTTTGTTCACTAATTGAAAAGCTATGTTTGTCCAGAAATGGCTTTGTTTAATTGAAGGAAAAATTTATTAATTTGTCATTAATACCATTGAAGTTTAAAGCTTCATATTAATGTGCTAGTTTATGATAATCTATTACACATAAATATTGTTATTCAATCAGAACAATCATTATTGAAAATGACTGTGTTCTAATAAATATATAAGAAAATTGATTTTCAATTTAGTAATATACTGAACGGTAAGCGACACTGTGTTAGGGGCGCTTTCAATTTAGACGTTTCGTGTCGGACCACTGCGGTGCCGAAGCGGTGCGTTTGCCGTATTATGCACGGACGATCGTTTGTTTTCATACAAAGCTCGCGGTGCGGCAACAGTGCGGCGTCGGTACCACGAACGCTCGACAACACGCACCGCGCGCTTTGTATGAAAACAAACGACCGTCCGTACGCAATACGACAAACGCACTGCTTCGGCACCGCAGCGGTCCTACACGAAACGTCTAAATTGAAAGCGCCCTTAGAGTGAAGCTACACGGAGCGGAGCGTCACGGAGCGGTGTCGCAACATCATCCTGCATACAAATCACTATGCCATATCACACGATGCGTTGGGCCGTGTCGTGCGGCGTCGCACCGTAGGCGGCCCGCGCTTGTGACCTACGAGACGAGGCGGGGAGGGGTGATGCGCTGCGGCGCGGCGCCGCGCCGGAGTGCATCGTGCCGCTACCGCAGTATTGTATCGAACGTGTTTATTCTCCGCACCGCGGTAAACAGTCTTCTACTGCGGTGCCACACCGCCCGTGTGGCACCCTATAGCTCAAGTTAATTGCGGTGCGCTGCCGCACCGCACCGTTAACGCATCGTGTGGCCTTACTCTTAATTATTTCCCTTTCTGGAAATAGAACTTAATTAAGTTTAAGTAACAATAATAATAATTCATGATTGATTATGTAATAATCTCCCTACTGTTGTTTGAAAATAACACTTAGGTTCAGGTGCTCGCGAGTTACAGGTTATAGAAGGAGTTTCTTGGTAAGTTTCTTGAAGATCGCTAGGTTTAATGTGTCTTGGTGTAGTTTTAAACCATCTAGGCACATTTTCTTTGAACACTCACCATAAAACAGTCGGGGCCTTGCAAACACGAGGACTCCCCGCCTGGCCGTGGCGTTGCAAACTGTGAACAAACAACAAAAATCAATGAAAACCACCTTCATTAAAATATATGTTGAATTAACAAAAATTATGGCGATTTTCAAACGATTATAGACTTTTTATTACTTAATAATAATATATAATTTTATTACTTTTGTTTAATAAATAGAGTGGAGTGTTAAAATTCATCGTTCAGTTATTTTTTTGTAATATCGAATGTCCTAGCCAGTTTATATTACCAACGACACTCGAAGAAACTATAAAATATCGCCTTACAGTGATTATTGCCTGACTTCTAACCGTCAGACCAGAAAACCAAATCTCAAAGAAAATGCGAAAAACGTATGCTAAAAAAGCATAGCTTATAAGAAACAATTTATACTACCTAAGTAAGGTAGCTTCGGTTATTTCTTACGGTTATTATGGTTGCCAATATGCAGTTTGTTGACGACTTTAAGCTTGAAATGGAAAGTAATTTTCTTTGCCATGTAAAGAAAACTGGAAATAACCACATTATATACAACAATAACCAACAAAATATATACAACAAATAAACAATATAGTAAGTATTTGCATTCGTCGTTAGGTACTGTCCAAGTTATCAGGATGACTCACTAAAAGAACATTATTGAAGTATGACAGATCTGAACCTTTTTGTCTTGTTTTCTGTCTCCAGTGGGACATAACATAAGACATATAGGACATAACACAAGACACATAGGACAGAAAGTAAGAAACTTTACACAGGACATAATATAAGACATATAACAAATACCTACATTATTTGCTTGATCGTAGACTACCTAATATTAAATACTGTAGTGATTCAGCAGTGTTGTTATAACGAATCATCATCTGCCTAGCCTTTTCCCAACTATGTTGGGGTCGGCTTCCAGTCTAACCGGATGCAGCTGAATACCAGTATTTTACATGGAGCGACTGCCTATCTGACCTCCACAACCCAGTTACTGGGTAATACGATACCCCTTGGTAAGACTGGTTGTCAGTCTTTCGGACTTCTGATTACCCGTAACGACTGTCAAAGATCCACAAATGACAGCCGAGACCGTGCTTTCCGAGGCACGGAGGGGTCTCGATATGTAAAGATGGTCACCCATCCACAGACCAACCGCGGCAAGCGTAGCTTAACCTGATCGATCGACCTGTGCGGCTGTTATTATTTAGCTACGGGCCCTGTTGTTATAACGAATGTGAGTACAAATACAAACCATTACTGGTTTAATGGTGCAAAACAACCTGTGAACCTGCATAAATACAGTCTATTTATAAATAAATATTTAAAAAATAAGCCACTAAGGAGGCCTCCATTTTCTCCTTCCAAACCTCCCTATCTTTTGCGATTTGACAACTAATCCCCTTTTAATCAAATCAACCTTTAATGAAAATAAATTCATTTAATAGGGTCTGTCATCACCCCATAGTCAAACAACTAAACAAAACCTAAAGCGCTTAATTAGCGCTTCAATCGCACTTTAATTTCGGCCAAACTCTATATAAAAGGGACATTTAATTATTCGACGGAGGACCAATACATTACTCGTTATCTGAACAGTGTTCCCAGAGGTTTTATGTGAGGGCCACAAAAAAAAGAAAAAAATGTTCGATTCGAGCAACCAGTTTAATGTATTTGATAAAAGTGACGGGCATCTGCTTACCGTCGTCGGCTGGACTGTCGCTTTAATTGCCTGATATGCCATGGCCCGTGGCTGGGGAAGGTTGAACCACAGCGCAGTGGCCTAAATGTCAAATGTTTTAATGTCGTGATGAAGAGTTTATGTTGAGAGTGACGATTTGTATGCTTTTAATTTTTTTTTTCCACGATTGACTCTTGATGGGCCGTAAATATGTTTTATAGTGTTTGTAGTGCCAGATTCTATGTTCGCTGTTGTAGTTAGAGGAACGAATTTTTATTTAGTTGCTGAATTATTTACGACCATCAAAAAAGTCAAAACAAACGCTGATTTTGTAATTTACTTAGCTCGAAATTCTTTCACATTTTCCGGGCTCCGAAGAAGTATTTGCGTTTTCTTTAGAAAGCGACGTAGCTAATTACAAAACTGATTGCATATTCAAGTGTTATCTAAATGACAGGCATTAAAGAAACCTATTTCCTCCCCGGATGCTATTTTAGACATAAAGATAACTTTACACAAGAACTATAATTCCAGAATGTACAAGCTTTTATTTACGACTGTAATTATTAGAACTAACCCATAAAATAAATGCTTTAGAAAGCAAGTAGTGAACAAAGAGTAGCAAAGGAAAACAAAATTACTCTTTTAGGTCACTATCATTGCGGCTAATGATGCCAATCTGTGGCAGAGGCCATCAAACGACTCCGTCCATCTACCCGTTATTAGATGTAATCATCGTAATTTTTCACACAATTTATTTTTTTTCTACCACGATACAGCTCAGAAGTGTTATTTCACGTCAACTAATGACAACAAAAAATACACTCGAGATTGAGTGCGCAATGCGCCGATTATAAGAATACCCACTATATTTAGGTAGGTACTACATTCTTATTCTCGCCGGACTTAAAAATAGAGCCTCTTTAATTAAGTGAATTAAAAAGATACAATGCTGAAGGCACCTCTGATCTAGACTAATAGTTTTAAGTACTTTATTTTTAGCATGTTTTTATGAAACAACAGTCGACTTTCGCCTTTCCAAATACGTAAACAACGAACTTCTAACTGATTTAATAATTACAAGTATTATATCGCACGACTTCGCCTTCGAGAGTTTGAAATATGAAAGTTAAACAAAACAAAACGTGAATATACTTCGGCAACTGCAAAGGGAAGTGAGTGAATAACGAATGACGGTGATTGAAAACAGCCCGTCGAGTGGCCTCGTATTTGTGTTAGATGCCGCCGCAGATTACCCTTTTGTTAATCAAACAACGCTTATTGAATAATATTTAATTAATCTTTCGTATTTGACTTCGGATAACGTCCCCCAAAACGGATCACTTAGAGATTTGAACGCTAAGATACGCACAAAAATAATTTAAATATCATACAAAGCAATAAATTGAATCGAAGAAAAAAAAAGAGACGTCGATAAACGTTCTAACACGCGTCTTAATAGTTATTTCGAGTCAACCGTTAATCTGAATAGAAAATTAGGGTACAAGGATGTTTAACATATTAAAGGCGAGCCAGGATGTTGCATACCAACACTTAAGAGTTTACGAAATCCATTAAAGATAATCGTCAATAAGTCAGGCCCGAGGCTGCGGCCGAACAGGAACTAATCGATCGATGGGCACACACGGTCGTTTACAATCAATCCATCAGCGTTTATGTAACGTGCAACTACCGATGATCTTCATTTATCATTTTGTTTTGTGGGAGCAAGCGCGCGCTCTTGGGGGTCAAACCAGAGGTTCGTACAAAATAAATGCCAGTGACTTACGAAATATGATATGTAAACAACTTTTTCTCCTTTAATCTAACGACACATCTTCGAGATTAATCACTTGTGCAATCGGTAGTTTGGAGTTGATTAACTTTTGATTTATCGCTTTGTACTGCGAAAGATATATTGAAATTAGAAAATAGAAGGGCGTTTTATTAAAATAGAGGTAGCATCAATTAAAGTGTAGTAGAATTTGTGATCTTATCGACAACAATAAACAATGGTGAGTGCGACATTTGCATGTAAGTTAGATAGGAGGAAAACATTAAACACCTAGCAGCCTCCGTTGGCGAAAGAGGCAAAAACAGCATGAATTATGATTTCGCATAAAGATAAAATACAATCTAAGCTAGCGCGCCAAATGGCGAAGAAAAAATGAAATTTCTCCGCAAAACAGATTGTATGAGTTGAAGAGCGTAACAAGAAATAAGGGTAGAATCTAGTGCCTGATGCGGATTTCGATTAAGCTGATGGAGCAAAAATATTTATTGAATACGCTCTGGTCGAGTTAGGCTATTTTCTTTGTTTACGTGGTTACATACTTCGGTTTAAAGAAGCTTTATTCCCAATAAAGACATAAGTTACTTACTTGAGAACAATACTAAAAAGAAAAATATAGTTTACAATATGTTCGTCATCAGTATTACAATTTAATAGTTACCCATCCAATGCATTCATTTCTCCAGAAGTGATCGATCCGCAATTATGTGCTGGCTAAGTTGAGTTTTGAATGCCTTGTAAGAGTGTACATTTCTTATAGAGGACGGTAATTTGTTATAAAGCTGTGCTCCTTCAAAAATTAGCATTTTTTTTGCCATAGTTAGTTCTAATTTTTGGCAAAACTAGCAAGCTTGCTCGCCGTGTACTGCGTTGACTAACTTGTTTATATTGAGTGAGTGTTATGTTTGAGTGAACGCTTTTGTTGAGAATATTTCTGATGAAAATGCATGTGTTATAAATATAAAGTTGTTTTATGTTCATTATTTTTGTGTCTTGATAAATTTTACTGGTAGATGTTAGATATGGGTAGTTGAATATTATTTTTATGATTTTATTTTGGGCAGTTTGAAGTTCTGATAATTTAGTTTTACTTTACCAGAGTAAATAATGTTTTTTGACATCACAATCAAAACAGTTTGTTTTCTAAGCAAATTAACAGTGATAGAATGATAGAAGAGTATTACTACAGAAATCAAGTAAAAGATGCATTTAATGTGCCAGGGAAAAATATTGTGCATTTCACAAAAGAACTCAATATATTACAACTTCACCAAACGATAAAACATAGAATGAAACACTAACCTAAAAAAGTTACAAATCCATCAAAATAAACACTTACCCAGACCGAGATAACCACACCATTTCTAATGCAGTTTTCAATTCAATTTAACGTTTCCCAATAAAAGTCGGTCAAAACTATCAGACTTTAATACCGTATGTGGGTAAGTATACCCGGGCATCTGTGTACCCTGTCTTCCCTCCTAGTTGCTATTTTATTTGATCTGCTGTAGGTAAACTCTATTACCGGTCCGTTTTTACAAGTAGAAATTCAATTTCAGTCCCGTTCGGTTTCAGGTTCTTAGTGGAAAGTGGGTTAGTCGAAGTAGAGGGATAAAAATAAACGAAATATTTGATGAGACATACATTTTCTATAAATTGTTCTTGTGGTCTGGGCTTCCGGGTTCAAATTGATTTGAGAAACGATTGGAAACATCGGCCATATTGGTTTATTTTTTATCTTTAAATTGAGTTTGATTATGTATAGTATAGTCCTCCTAAAATGAAAAAGGTATTTACTATTATAAAAACGAAATATGGAACAGCTTTGATACAAAAAAACTTATTACATTTTAAGAAGGTCTACATGTCCATACATAAACGAACCTGTCGTCTAATTAGTGATACTTCTATTTTATTTAGTTTCTTTTATAAGGCATCAAGTACTCGCCGTATCGCGGGCATGTAGTATCATAATACACGATTAATGAAAAATATGTCCCCTGCGGCAATAAAAGATGGCATCGACATCATTAGGTACCAACGAAGATATGAATTTTTCATGAAATATGGACTCGCAGAGCTCTCGCACGTCGCATCGAGTAGAAGGGACCGAGGTATCAACATTATTATTTCCATCAGTTCCATTCGTTGTACGACTTTTTGCGATTGCCTGACAGACCACAACAATTTTATCTTGCCTTTAGAACAAGACCATAAAATGTTTCAAAGTCGTCGGAAAACGTGCGACGGAATTCATTATTCACTTTTGGAACAAAGCACATATAAAAATCCTTGTAGTACAAACCTGTGCAGAATAGTTTAAAACAAAAATGTTACATATACTCCGAGCAAAGTGTTGACCCATTTACTTATTATGAACACATCCTGCCAATTTACTTTATTGATGTTATATTATAGCATCATTAACTTTTTATACCCATTGCCTCTCTGACGAGCCGCCTATAATTATGATGATACGAGGCCGCAATCCTTACACTATTTTTAAATTATACCAAGACGATCTAAAATCTGCCCCAATATTATAAGGATCGAGTGAATTCTGAGGTCGATATCTTGATTGGCGCCCGCCAGAGTTTAAGGCTTTTAAAACAATTGGTTTTTAAAATATGAAAAACGACCTGTTATTAAGTAAACCCTTAGAATAATTTCGTATGGAAATAAAATTTTATGTAAAGCAAACGTCTTTCTAGATACAGTGTCAAGCCTCTCTTTATTTGTATCTACTCTGTAATTTCGCGATGATTACAGAGAAACGAACACTTTAACAGCTCATCCAGACGTGCATTGAAATACGGACAATGTCGCGGCTCGCTAGTGTCCGTAGAAAGCAGGATTAAATCAAGTTGCCACTGTCGACCTAACAATGATATAAATGGTCACAAACACGTACCAAATTTGATCATGCGGCGAATAAATTAAATGGGAACACAATCAAGGATTAAATTACTGCTTCATTCTGCCTCCCACACGAGCGGGCGTTGCGACACATGTGCGACACATCGCTTGCAACCGACCGATGCGTGTTATGTATGTAGGTGCCTTAACATATAATATTGTGGCACATTGTGCGGCTCCGCGACCGCATATAAATGCGCTGAGAGCAAATAAAACGGTGCTATAATTTCAAATCATACGGACAGAGAATGGGTGTGGACGGCGCTCTCATTGTGTGGAAATGATGTAACCGCTATTAAAAGTGTGGGCCGTATCCCTTGAATATTTCTTGCAACGAAGACGTCGTAGGGTCATATCGGTATTTTATATCTCACCGGAGACAATAGCATACATTTCCAACAAGAAAACTGGCTTCGTACGTTAAGTGGTCGTGGGTCCGCATTTCAATATTCGCCCCGATCTACCGGCATTGCTCTCTTGGACGATTATGTTATTAAATATTCCAAATCAGATAGCGATCAGTGATTTATGTGTCGAATGGACGTCTAATGATGGAGTGTATTATCTAAAACGCTTTGTTATTTGATTTCTTATCATAAAAATACAGTTTTTTTATAGACAACGACGTTCTATTTGACATTTGAAACAACCGCAATAAATTAGAAGACTTTATGTAAAAATAAAATGACTAGTAAAATGTTTTAAAATTAGTAGCGTTCAAAAACAATATTTCGTTAGTACTATAAAATCCCCAATTTATTAAGCCTGCCATCCACAATAGGCTATAAACGGATTGCATTGACGGAAAAGTCACTAAAACGACTCATCAATTCACCCCTTATATGCGCACGCCATTTTCAAATCCACGTGAAAGCCACTAAAGAGGAAATAGTATAAGTTCAATGCTCTGTCTTATACCAACAATTACGAACTAATACCAAATCTATTTCGTATCAAATCCCGGGCACAAATCACTCCCCCTAAGATAAAGACGTGTAAAGGATTACACGAAACTATAATGTTATGTTTAGTTTCGGAGAACCCTTTGGTTTGGATGTCCGGATTTCTAACTAATTTTGGAACATTTGGAAGCTCATAAAACAATACGCCCACACGATAAACAACGTGTGGGTGTAATAAAAATAACTTCACATTTTAGAACACGAAATCAACAGAAAATGCGTTGACAATATAGCTTATGACAGCTTATGAATTCTGATTAATGCAATTTCTGTTAAACCAAATAAGATTTTTCTTCGAAATTCATCGAATCCGAAGGACATTCTTGTATCCGTGGGGATAATATGATTCAATGTCGTCCCTTTCCAGCCAATAGCAGTATCATATGTAGCTATCCTTTTCGGGCAGACGCTGTCGGTTTTTGTGAGTCTCAGAAGTTCTGTGGACCATGCGACAGATGTGCGCATGGCTGCGGTTGCTAACGAACCATGATTGAATCGGAATAATCTATAATATAAAATATCTTTGATTGTTTGACCGCTGCCTGCTTCTTTGACATTCGATTGACAAAATAATTCTTATGACTTGTTTCATTCTTCATACGTAATTTGACAAATTGACTGTCCAGTCCTTTAGTAAATTTGAATTCCTGTGGTGTCTTTTTTTTAAACCATGAACAAATCGCAATAACTCCAGTAATCGGTCGGAAACGTTATAGATCAAAACATCTAGTCTTATTTATTGTTTTACAGACATACATAATGCATTCTTAGAACTCATTTTAGATAAAGCAGAGTATAATCAAGATTCAAGTTAGAAGGAAATCGTGTAGAAAGCAGTCTCGATGCAAGGACCGTTACGAAGCGATATCGGCACCGAATCCGATTGCCGCAATGCGAAAATTATCCGCAACCGTAGAGTACAGTGGAGGCGTAAAGAGGTCTCAGAAATGGTTATGTTTTGCTATGTATCTGATTTAAGTTGTGACGTGTCGTTTATACTGCTTACATTGAGTTAGATGCGATCAGTTTATTCCTGTTTTATGGTTATACCACGTCAAATATAACTAAAATAATGCCAGGAAACTTCACTATTTTAGCGCTTACGACGTTATTTTATTTACATTCGCTACATTAGTCTTGGTGCAATGTTGAACAGAAGTTAGTGGCATTTTATTCATAAACGTGTTGTTATTTCCTTATTGCATTACTTTACTTAGAAACGAAGGTAACGTGAGAGATTAATTAAATCGACGCCATTCCTGAAATAACAAAATGCGCGTTTGTAAATTCCGATCACGAATGAGTAACATTATTTACACCGAATCGTAAAAATAATTCAGAGAGGTAACTACTTTATTTTGAGACGGGAGTTCACTACTAGGTATATAGCTTATACTCGATAGACGATATTGTAAGGCTATATTACATAATGTAGTTAGTATTTTGCTCACGAGCGTACTTATCGATCAGAAACGTGAACCATAGAGATATCATTAGTCCGAATGTACAGTTGCACGAAACACTTAGGCCGATCTCACAATCTAAAGGGCACTTCCTTTGATCTAAGCCACCGATGAAAACGGTTACCCATATCAAATCGAATATGATCTCTAATGAGATTAGCGCTACACTTTTGAACTGAAATGGAGCACACGTTTTTTACGAGTGCGTTTACGATTGGCGGCATAACTTAAAATTATCAAAGAGCATATTTCAAAAGCATAAAATAAGAAGAGCAATTAAAGCGCTCATAACCGGGCTAGTAAATGGCCGCATAGTATTACAAATATTTATTTAGGCGGTCGAACAAACAGTAGCGTTAAAAGCAAAGACATGCGTTAATCCAAGACAAACAGGGCTGAAAGAATTACACGAGAGGGACACAAACACCATAAGCCTCCTCTCTTTCCCGTAGGGTAAACAGGAGTGCGTGAAGTGAGGTAATCCTTCCTAGGTGTAGCTATGTAGACCTATTAAAGCCGAGTACCTCCATTCAACATGTAAATGGCTTACTTAGAAATTCTCTAGGGGATTAAGCTGCAATCTGCATGCGTATGGTAATTTTATGCACATTGTCAATGGGTCAAAGTAAAAACGTTTATTTATAATGCAGAATTTAACACTACGTGTTTCGGCAAGCGTAAACACTTACGTTGGGTCTGAATTTACATAAACATACTATGCTTAACAACGCATTTTTCAGTGCATTGCAAAAGTCAAAGTCAAAGCATTTATTTCAAATAGGTACATAAAAAGCACTTTTTTTGAACGTCAAAAATTACAATGAAAGAGAATTGATTCTAGTCGCCCCTTCCACTTTTACAATATTTTGCATACATTAATTATACCTACTTACGAGTATAATAAATAATTTGTGAAGACGAAATTGGAATAAACCAAAACACATTGTTTTATTGTAAATATCCAAGAAAAGAAAGTATAGTCTCACGATATCCAAATAACTAAGTAAAGAAGAGGCACATAAAAAATTAACAAAAAATTAAAAGTTTGTTCTGCTGTCACTGCGCCTTAACAAACTAACATCCCATGCGTCGCAAAGGTGGGCGTACATCAGACACTTAGATACTCTAGTTTTGCCGCTAATTGTGACTCCACCTGTTTTAAGCTCCAGCAACTAGGGACAATCTTGTGTTAGCAAGTGCCTAGGGGAGGCATCAGTATGCTAGTGTGCATGTTCTTATGAATCATTTATACTATATATCCCTACATTGGCTACTGTGCGTGTGAATGTGAACTTCCATTGAGGTATCTGATCGATTCAATTTGAATTTGGAATGCCAATTACACTGGTGCAAAGCACTCGTGATTATGTGAGGTGAAATCAGATAACCAGACTAGAATTTTCAGTGGCGAATTAGATTGCTAGAACAGAGTTGATACCTACGGATATATTTACCTGCTTACATCGAAAACAAAATAAACGTAAAATGCAAGTACCAAAATTACTTTTATACTTCTCTCAACGCGAGAATAAATTTTTATGTAGTCTCAAATTGCACGAAATTACGTACTCGTAACAGTCACATAAATGTCTCGAAACTTGAAACGGGCTTAAATTTCTCATACAATCCGAGCTAACCGGTGGCGTACTAAACAATAAGTATTTATTACAGCTAACCGTTGGGACGTACAATACATACATAAATTTTCCGCATTTACCCAGTTACCATAGGCAGATCTAACAAGACGAGAAAGCGTACCGTATACTCGGCAACTGGCTAACTTGCAGCCGCTTTTAATTTATAGCCAATTAAGTTAGTGTTAAGCTAAATAAACTGACATGAAGATAGCACAAGTAACCGTAATACAAAATACTCGCCCCCAGTCGCTTAGCACAACCAACAAGTTTGTGTAGGCCCCACATTTAATGCTAAATTGCTGTCGACAAACCAACATTTTAAATAGCCTGGTTTATCTACAACAAGCTTTGATATTACGGCACTGATGACAAGAACACGACTATTTGATTTATAATATTAACCACTGAGCTAGAAAGTGTCCCTTGGTATTACTGCTACAGGTCTTGTCTTTCATTATTGCTTATTGAATCGGCTTCCAAATGAGGATTAATAAGGATTTATGGATGCAGAAACAGAATGAAACTTTCCATTGCTAAGTCGATTAAATATAGTTCATTTACCATTCATCTGTCGCGGTGCGCATTTGTTCTTCAATCTATTTAGCGTTGTGATTTATTTTGTACCGCGCGGAATGCCATCAGGTAGGTAGGTTGTACGTCGCGCCGAACTTTTTGAGCACCCTTTAAAATCATTTTACGTACAAAGTTTAAAATGACAAAGTTCTTAAAATGCCAAGTAAAAACTGAACTAAAGAAGCCAGATGCTGCAGACAGTTGGAAACAACTGGCCGGAGTTGCTTTATAAAAAGTTAGCTTTTAAAACCCTCGCTATAAATCAATAGAAAGGAGTTCAGAGGAAGTGGAAGCGTAAGGCGGATATTTACGGTGATGGTATACTCGCTCTACTTGCAACGCGATAAATCTTTGGCCAGCACGCTTTGTAGCTTGACTTTATGGAAGTGCTAATCATTATTGTAATAGAACACGGTGCCCTACCAACCGTTGCCGAATATAGCACGAGTGGGTCAACAATATCAGTGTTTTGTTTCCCTATCCACTTTAATTCCAGTTTGAGAACGTTCTTTGAATTCAGTCCACTGCATTCTTTATTGTACGAGTACTTTCCTTAAAAACTGTTTTAGAAATTGGAGCGGTTTCTTTTTCTTTTATCGCGAATCTGGAGCTACGTAATGATCTGATGCCAGCACAGCGAATACAAGCAGACGTTCGGCGGTACCGTAACATTTATTCACAATATCATAATATTATTCTTTACGAGAAGAAAGAACTACGGAGACCTGTCCATTGTGTACTCAGAATTACGTAAAGATACTAAAGAAAGGGTAAGAATTTTTTTATAAGATAAAATCGTCACGCTTCGATTGGTATCCAATTTACTTAGGAGAGGCCGCGGCCCGATGCTACCTGAGTCTTTGTCGCGTGGTCACGCCAGCCGAGGCCCGGCCGTTTGTAAACGTAATAGCTTCTTATTTATGTTGGTACTTTCAAATTAAAATATTCGAGAGACGATATCGTGCTGGACAAAAAACTATTATAAGATGACTTTGATGAGAATAAATTGGATTGCGTCGGAGTATGGACGGTTGAACTTAATAGAAATACAGGTGAGGCATGTAAGCACGGTAGAGCTAAATGTCAAATAAGTTGCGTCACGGACATGATTGTAACCTCGCTTATGTAAGGCTGGGTACATTAAGCTTGTACTCATACAGTTATAAGCTTGCTAAGGCTAGTCAAGATCTTAACCATAACTCACCTAATTTCTAGCTTTAGGCCATTTTGCTAATTAAGTTACGTAACAATTTCTTTGTTTTGAGAAAAATTTAATACAGCAGTGTTATGTAATCTTGGATTAAAAGTGTTTACAATTTTTTTTCTGATCAAAAGAGCTTTCTTTTTTAAAGGAATTCTGTGACCATGAAATCTAGCTATCAAATTCAATAATAGATTTTTTTAACATTGTATTTTTATAATTTCTTAACATTCGTATCTGTCATAATGTGAGTTCTAAAGCCTCCGTAATCTATTTGTCTATTTACATCAATGCTTTCAAAATAATTCTGCTAATATTATATTTTGTAACAAAGGATGAGAACCTTCTCATCCTTTGTTTCTAAAGCGTATAAACACAACTCGAGGTCCGAACACTCATCACAAAATCGCAATAATAACTGCGCATATAATTAGCGAAACAATACAATTTCTTTCCGAAAAATTTTCATAAATATCGGACAAAGGCTTTTCAGAGAATTTCCTTGAGAACATTAGGGGAAACAAAGGAGAAAAAAAGATTATCTACTTACAGTCTGACCAGCCACTTAGAGTATAAACGGTACTTACAGTCTGACCAGCCACTTAGAGTATAAACGGTACTTACAGTCTGGCCAGCCACTTAGAGTATAAACGGTACTTACAGTCTGGCCAGCCACTTAGAGTATAAACGGTACTTACAGTCTGACCAGCCACTTAGAGTATAAACGGTACTTACAGTCTGGCCAGCCACTTAGAGTATAAACGGTACTTAAATCAGCAAAAACAAAAGCCGACTAAGTAAATGCTTTTGCCTAGTGCCAGCTCTTTGTACTTATATCCTATGCTTATCTATGACTAGACCAACTTTATCTAAGTAATACAACCTAGGTTTAGGTGAAGGAGGATTTTCTGTTAGTTGTATGAGATAGAAAATGTATTGTAATCTGTGTTTCGATGTAAGTGGAGTTTAGGAGATAGAGGCGATTATTAACAGGCAAGATTATTATGTGCTTTGATTTGAGTTTCGCTTTGAAAGTCCACACAGACACAAACATTTCTAAAAATAGTACCCACGATTCGAGACTATGAGACGTGTGTATTGATGTTGTGCGATCCTGTCATTATAATTATACCAGCCTGTTATTGTCCCACTGCAAGGCAAAGGCGATGAGAAGAATCTCATACAGAGAAGGCACGAGCATTGATCACCTCAAAACGTTTTGAGGTGATCAATGATGAATGATGGTGTAAGTTAAGTAGTTATTAGCGACAGTTTAACAATAGATTTTTGACGTTTAAGGCATTTTGTTTATTTTTTTAAGGATGGGAAATCATCAAATGATCCCTCCCGCTGTGGGTAGAGCGAGAGGGAGTGTCAAACTTTTGCTGACTAAAACCCATCCATGTTCCTTCTTTGCCCTTTGCGTTCCGGTGCCACGGTAACTCTTTCAAACAATCCCGCGACTCGAACAATCCCGCGGCACGTTTATTAGGCCTGAGTTCACCAACATTAAAACCACCGGTTAGGTATTTAACAGTTGGTTTATGTCAAATTTCCCAATGAAATTTAAAAAATAGAGCTGATTAAATATTTAACCAGTTGATTTAAATGTCTGTGAACGCAAGACTAAACGTATCTTAACTGTAATCAGCGTTTATAAATAAACCTCGTTGTAATTCTTAACTAAGCAACAATAATAAATGGCCTTTTGCCCTTTAGATGAACTAAGGCTTACGTAACACTACTGCATCTTAGCGGCAAATAAATGGATGTATTTTCAGTGCTTGCAACTAATAATATAATGATGTAATCAATCAGCCCAACGCTGGACATAGGCCTATCCTAAGTTGCGCCACAACACCTGGTACTCCGCCTCTAGAATTATCTGTCTTCATCAGGTCATCGGGTCATCTAACTCTTATGTAATTGTGTATGCTGTTAATTATTAACATTAGTACTGATTACTGTAGCTTTAGCCAGAGATAAGTAACATTTTGTCAGTTAATGTACCTATAACTGATGTTAGTTACTATACCACGACAATTTCTCCACCACTCGAAACTAGTCATAAAACTTTAAGCGATGGGCATATGTTTCAAAAACTGTAGACAGATTTCCTGTGGACAATAACGTCACTGTGTCGACCACATAACTGTCACATTTAGAGTCACCGTTAAATGTCGGACATAAAAATAAGTGAAGCTTCTAATACAACATGAAAAGGCTTTATTGTTAAACTTATAAGTACCCTAATCGTTACTTAAGAGTTTCAAAGTTAAAATGAACACCAGTTTAAGTTTCCGTTACATGTCATGTTTTTATCTGAGCATGTTTCCTGTATCTATAACGATGCATTCTAATTGCTGTCTGGTGTTCAAATTAAACAGATGAGTTTGAACTCATTAGTGATACTTAGGATTGTTTTATCAATCGTCAGAAAACTTTGATCTGACTAATAAATAATGCTGATTGACACATTTTCTACACAAAAGCTCATATTCAAAGATGTCTGGAACAAACATCTTACATGTACCTATGTTTTGTGGGGTGGGGTCTTATGTTAAGTCATACCTAAATTATTCCTAATAAACTTATATTTTAATATATTATTATTATTCATTCTTCAGATAAGAACTATCTGACGATTGAAAACTCAGCCCTTAGTAAATTAAATTGGATAAAAAAAGAAAAAATGCATTCGATTAAAGTAAACTAGAAAAAGGTATTTGATTTTAAGGCATTTTGTATTTTAATCACTCGCCATTTAAATTACCTAAGCATCTGGATTATATTTTAAATTTTATAAGTTCAAACAAACTTTTTATGTCTCTTTTTAAAATTAACCAATGAGCTTTTTTTCGGGAAAAACCATAGAGTTTTCTTTTATCTGTGACATTATCTATAGACGAATTAAGTTAAACACTCGCCCCTTTTTGCATGGGACTTAAACTTACAGGCGAAATGTACTATAGGTCCTCCACTGTCTAACCCGTTGGTGAAACACAGAAGCAATGATAAGCATGTAATGAAAAAGAAATATTTTACAAGAAATACTACTAGTGCTTTAAGCATTCTTCGACATTATTTTCTAAGTGAAAAACCGACATAAAATACGTGAGTTGCTTACCATCCCAAACAGGTTGTAAAAGCCGACCGAGGGTAAGGGTCGCTGTTGCAAGTAAATGGGTGGTAACTTGGCAACGCGCCATAACCCAGTTATATAAAATTTCATCCACCGTATTTGTCTTAAATGTGGTACGCAACTACATTTTGGCAATGCCATTGTTTGAGCTGTAATTAGTTTAATCTTTCAATGTTTTTTGTATCCAATTTAGACTTATATTCTTTCCGGGACACCCAAGACGAGAAATTGCTGTACAATTATTTCAATTTCAAATTAAAATGGTCAGCTGCTAGCAGTAACTTGTTAAATATCTACCCCATAATTACAAAACGTATAAACATAATTGTAAAACGAAACTCAAATTATATATAATTTAATAAGTGAACGTAAATCAAAGACAATCCATTTAAGGCAGAGATACAAAATCGTTTAATTTTATCTGCCTACTTAAGGCCGCGATAAGAATAAGTGAACACATCGCTGCCCGCAATTTATTATCCTTTACAAAAACCAACATAATCTTAAACCCTTGCAATTTTGTTCTGCATTATATTAGTTAATACACGTTCAATATTATCTTCGAATAAACGTCAAAATGGCTATAAAGTAGGTCTCATAAATTATAGACTAATAAATCTGTATAGCGCCTCGATGCCGTATCGAGTCAGGATATTCAGTGTGATATGGAAGTAAAGCCAGCTTTCTTAGATAAGTCGAGCTCAGTGCAACGCCGGCTCAGCTTGACAAATGGTGCTGTGACGTCAGAGCGTCTCGAGCTACGAGAGACAGCGATATTGAACGCTTTGATACGAATTTTGGATTGGATTTACTAAATCCGAGATTTAGATTGAAATTGCATTATGTGATACGAAAGGAATCCGTCCTTTTAAATTCTAGTGATTCACGAGACCAAATATGGCTCGTTTGATTGACTACCCATAAAAGGATGATAAAACCAAAGGATGCCACGGTAATTAATTAACATCATAATGCGGTTTGAAGAAGAAAAAGTTGAGATATACTAATTCAACCACATAATTCACTGATTAGCATCTTAAAAATGCCCAAACACACCACAAACGCGATGAAATCCAAAAGAAGCCATTAGGAGCATTTAGCAACGTTCCATACATATCGTAAACTTACATCATGTATCGTGCTTAGAATTTTAATAGAGCATTTTAATATAGTTCACAAACGGCAATAAAAATCACATAAACAGTTAACGATTGACCCACTAGGCTAGGAGGTCCGGAGTCCGCCACGCCGATAGTAAAAACTGGCCAGGGTAAGATGACCTTTCGGAACTCTGTTGTCTGGAATACAATGTTGTTGGGTTATGGAAGATCTTGGTAAAATGGTTGCAGTAAGGCACTCGATGTATCAGATGCAGATGGGACTGGAGATAACGTCTATCATGCCGTATGAAATATCGGGGAATTAATTAATAACAGACGTAATGCGATTAGCTATCGTGCATTCTCGCGGTAGCCATTGTAATCTGACTACTGAGAAGAGATTATGAGAAAATTCTATAAGGGGAAATGTTTGGACATTATTTTGCGCATCAGGGTTTATTTTTATGGAAACCGTTTTAATCATCTGGGGTTTATTGATTGTAATAGACAGCCTGCCACATAAACTTAAAATATGGAACTATGGTAAACTGGATTTTATTTTTAAAACGCTTATTTTCTTGATGAGCACAATTAAACATGGAAAAATAATTTTTATCAGTTTAAAAGCAAGCATAATATGTGTATTTCTATTTTAATTATTTTAGAGCAGAACACTGTGCTTATGCTATTGTATATTTCAAAGAATGAAAATGATAAACATAATAGAAATATTGTCCCAACGGTCCTAGTAAATATTCCCTTATCCTCCTTTGTAAGCGATTTTTGGGTCAATTTACTCACAACGTCTTCTAAAATGTTGTGACTACCAAAGTTTAGATGGTATCCCACTGTCCGGATATTCGGTCTACCGCGCGTAATACCAGTAATACCGCAAACTCTTTTATCCGTCAACAATGGTCGTTCCCCAAAACGATACAAAAACCATATCAGTATAACTGCTATTCATTCACAATTTTTTCATAAATTACGTTATTTATCTGGATATTTGTGCGTAGTGTGAAAGCCAATTAGAAAGGAAGTGCATCGGTCGCTTGTGTGCGAACAATAGCTTTGGCGGCCACTGGACACGTTCCATTACATGCCCACAATGGACAAATTATAAACAGTCCACTTGCCTCCATACAGGACACATCACTTCCTCTACCTATTGTCAGTTTTCAATACAATAACTTTTATTGAAATGACGCTAGAACGTGTCTTTTGCCAACTTTCAATGGCCACGATTTATTTTGTGAGCTCGATTGTGTTGCGACCTATACGTACGATTTCCGCTCTATAAAAGGTTCGGATGTACAAGGAATACGTCGAATACCTCTACTACAAAGAGTTTTTTATTTCTGACTTGTGTCAGTTTTGATACTCATTCATAGGTGCGGTTACTTACTTACAATAAATTGTGATCAATAGTTGCTAAGGAAGTCGATTGTAAATTACCTGTAACAAGAATACAACATTCGTTAGAAATTTGTAGCAAATAAGGCAGATGTACAAAGTTCGAAAATTGGTGCCAAAATTATGTAACAGTTCTTTTTATAATAAGTTGCCGACCACGTGAGTACCTAACTTGACGGCAGTTACTCTCCAAGATCTTTCAGTAGACCCACATTCTGTACTTGACATTTGTGTTTTATGCATATATCTCAAATTTCCTAAACCCAGCTCCTGTACTCTAGAGGGAATATTCAAACCAAGGTAAAGGGTCAGTAAGCATCAAAGGATACGAAGGGTCGAG
Source organism: Gortyna flavago (assembly GCA_963669345.1). NCBI lineage: Eukaryota > Metazoa > Arthropoda > Insecta > Lepidoptera > Noctuidae > Gortyna > Gortyna flavago. Next base: position 10,846,407 of record OY770138.1, read on the forward strand.
ATACTTACACTTATAGTAAGGAAAGCTTTGCTCGAAAATCTTGCATTAAAGATCTAGAGAGAACTATCAGATTCAAGAAACAGTTGAAATTTAATACGTCTGAAAAGTTAAATGTATACTTGAGTGCATATCCAAAAAGACGTCTGGAATCTAGGCTAGTAACAAAAAAGAGGCAATCTATGACGTAACTCCTCCATGTAGGTCTAACAAAAACTGGGGCTGTCATGCATATTGCTATCCATTTAGAAGATTGAACTCTGACAGACGTATCAGATCCAATAGATAATACATTTATATTGGAACTGATTTCTTCGTGATTGATGCATTCCGGTCCATCAGAATTAAATGAAAAAGAATCAAATAAGATACATCGCTTAATGCGAAGATCTTGTCTTATACCGTTAATAATAGAACTTAGATTCTAAAACAGTTCAATGTATGCCGACTTATATCAATTATCTGCTTGATTTAGCCTTAAGATTGAATTAAGTTGTATCTTGTTCGACTGCCGCATTAAAGTTTACCCTGCCAAAGCCAAAAGGAGTAGTAATAAATATAGTATTCTAATACATTTATCCTGATTGGCTGTTTGTTTGTTGCTCAATTACAATATGTTATCGAGCTGAGGCTATATCCAGCAGCGGACTGCTGTGTGGTTACCGACGATAAAACGGGCAGCCATTTTGCTTTAATCATGGTTTAGGAGGCATCATTTTCTATAAAACGCAATTAAAACTTTTTTCATATTCATCATCCATTTGCCAAGTCTACCGTTGATGACAATATTGGTAAGAATGCATTATATGACAGATTAAGTTATCTGTTGATCTGAAGCTGTGTAATCAACGCTACAGGAGGATAGACCTAGTTCGGCCACATAATGCGAAGGGCAGATAGCAGCCTTGAAAAGCTGGGCATCGTGTGCAATGCCGAAGGAAAAAGAGCACGAAGGCGGTCGCCAATACGATGGTCTGCCCGAGTAAAAGAATCTAAGTCCTTAAGCAAATTTCAGCATGTGTTGATGGCAACTTTAGACCGGAGTCGGTGGAGGCAGGTTGTCTGCTTAAAGGGGTCCAGTAACCATGATCCTCAGTAATGAGGGAACGATTGAATAAGAAGAATCAACGCTGCTCACACACAAGCTAGTGGATTGTTTTTAACAACCCTAAAACATGACAGTAAAAGCATTAACAGTTTATCACTGTATGATATACTTGTACAAAGTTCAAACAACACTTGCACTGGTATTATTGAAGCCACATGTAAGGGAACACATCTTGTTTAAATACTGCACTCGCGGTAAGCGGTTGTGAGCACATCCGCTGTGGGCATTGGCTAAGACATTTCCTTTAATTAGAACGTACTTGGGGTACTTGTATTCTTTTCAAGTATGTTCGATTTTATATCTCTTCTTCTTGATCATGAATGGCTGAGAAATATATTTTCCGTCTACAAAAAAACTTAAATTTTTTGCCTCTTATATTACATCCTCTATCGAAGCATCAGCTGTCCAAAAATGAAAGCACAATATCATAGAGCTATTTGATTCCTTTCAAAAATATCCACCCTTTATAATTATATTATTAGCATGGTTATTCGCCAACCGCAAAGAAACAAGATCTATTGAGAAGGCCTTAGTATACTTCCGTCATGCATACCCAAGCATAAAGAAGAAACGGCAAGATGTATCGCAAATAAACGTTATAAAAAAACAAAAAAAAAAACAATAAAAAAATCAATTGATATTCAGCCATTTTATAACCGTAAGCTTATTATTAAAGTCCACTTTGCATGTGGGACACTTAATCAGTATGAACGCAGTAAGGAATGGATATGTCGCAGCCAACTGGTTAAATTAGCCGTTCAGTTAACTGCCTAGCCTTTCAACTAAACGGCGGCCGTTCAACTAACGGCCTGAATGATATTCAATTACAGTTTAGGTTGGAAGTCTGTAACCAATCACGCGCGAGCCGAATTGGTTGCAGTAATTAAGGCATTGCACCCCGACCAAGTGGGTTAGGTTAGGTTAGAACTGTGATCAACCGCGTTCGAGCCGAGGCGAGGGAGGAAGCGAGGCGAACACTACTTCTAAAGGCCAGGCAGTTAACTGAACGGCTAATTTAACCAGTTGGCTGCGACAGATACAAGTATAAAGTTGGTCTGAGACATAGCTTATTATATTGAGCGCCTATTAGTACTCATTTACAGCGTGAACTGGGCTTGTTCAGGTCAATGCACTGATTCTACCGTTATCTTAGGTTCCATTATAACACTGGTTACGGCATTATGATTATTGAATAAGATATAAAGTATTGTCAGTTTCTAGGTCCTTTGTACTAGTAAATTGCAATTAGCTTTGTATGTTTCGTCTGTGCTGTGGAGATTTTGAGAGCTATGCTAAGTGGATTCTGGGATTGTTTATTTTTTGTATCCTTAACCCTTTACAAACAAACAGCTAAAGCTAACAAGCTTAAATAGGCTGACTTTGAAAAGAAGACCACCAAAGGAAGACTAGTGATCGTTCAATCATACAATTCCATTGTCAATTTCAACTGTAAGATATAAAAAAAAAAAAATTTGGTAAGTCATATAAATTCCTTGTGTTTTTCATAATAATATGGAATTTTTGTGCAATTCATATTTATAAAATCCATATTATTACGAGACATTTATAAAGGGTGATGCATAGTTAGAAGTTAATATCTATGCATTATAATTCCCATTAAAACCAGAATAAAGTCAAGCAAATCAGAACCTGACGATTTCAAAACAGGAAATAATTTTCTGAAGCTAATAATCTAATATAATTACAATTATCTTAACTATAAAAGCACATCGCTTTGTTAAAATGATTGATGGTTCTAATAATACATAATGTCTAATGGCCACGATACACCTACTGAACAAATATTTAGCTGCAAGAAAATTTGACAGCAATGATGTATGGCCGCGCTACTTATTGCTGTAGCTCTGTTTTTGTTACACTTACCTACTTGTTTTTTTTTTTCTTGTAAAAAGAACAATAGTTTATATAAAGGAATGACTTCCTTGTTGTCGTTCTTCTTGAAAGAGACTGATTATGTTTGAACACTTGTATTTTTTAATTCATCGTCATCAGCTCAAAGAACTCCACTGTTTGATTTTTAAGTTTAGTTTTGACAAGCAAAAATATCATATATATTTTCTAACATTGAATATAAGCAGGTACCACTAGCTAATCAATTTGATGATCTGTCTCAAAATGCCAATAGTTTTTTTTATAAAAAACTGTGGTCAAATGTCTACCCAACCGCAAAACTCCTAATGAAAAGATTAATCACTAAATAAACTATTTGAGACGCACAGTAACGTATGTTTTTTTGTCCACAAAGTGTAACAATGGTCCAGTGATCAGAGCAGGTGCCTGATCTATTGTATGTGATCATACTGGTCATTTATCATTACTTTTTTTTACATTTGGTAGTCTATGTGCATATTGATAATCGGTTGCTCAAATGTTAACATTTGAGCAACCGATTACCTATTGTGCTTACATGCATACCTAGTGGTTCCGTCTATGTACTATAACTATTAAGTATAAGGTTTCGCATAAGTGTCGATTCCGTAGAAATATCTTGATAAAGAATAGCCCATATGTTAATCCAGGGTGTCAGCTACCTCCTTACAAAATTTTATCAAAATTGGTCCAGCCGTTTGAGCCTAAAGAAGTAACAAACATATAAACACACACATACACTCACAAACTTTCGCCTTTATAATATTAGTGTGATGTGTTGTAGTACATGGAAATACCTTTTAAGGTTGATAGATAATTTTGACATTATCTGTTTTACATATTATTATTCGAGTGTAAGTATCGTGGCTAAGTAACAACAGACGCAAGGGTCGATGGATCAGATTAATCTACGATTGTTGCGGTCGATGCGTGGATGGGTGACCATCTTTACATACCGAGACCTCTCCGTGCCTTGGAAAGCACGTTAAGCTGTTGGTGCCGGCTATCATTCGTGGATCTTTAACAGTCGTTACGAGTCGTCAGAAGCCCGCAAGTCCGACAACCAGTCTTTCCAAGGGGTATCGTGTTACCCACAACTGGATTGTGGAGGTCAGATAGGCAGTCACTTCACGTAAAATACTGGTATTCAGCTGCATCCGGTTAGACTGCAAGCCGACTCCAAATAATTGGGAAAAGGCTAGGTAGATGAAGACTTATTGGAGTGTAAAAATAATGGCAAAACTTTAGTAGGTAGTGATAAAAAAGACAGAACAACAAGTAAACATAGTCTACATCAACTAAAACCAAACTATATAATTTACTTGTATCAGTTTTCCTTATTGTGAGTAGTGTGAAAACACCAACATACCTTCAAAAGGGCGTCCAAAGTTCAACTAAGTAAAGGATCTAATTTTCATGAGACATCGAACCGTGATGTAACCACTAAGGAGATTAGGCACTTGTTACTTCGGCCTCTCTTGGACAGATTCCCTTAATAATGTGTCGGGTAAAGGGTCTTTGAATAGGAATTAGTGGTCATCAAAGCTTTCAGGTTTAACAATATTCGAATACCTTTGCTAGTGAACACTTTGCTGCGTCTCCAGGGTTATATTTTATTACCACATTACCGGTTGAAACTACAGAGGTTTTCCATTAGTTCTCAGAAAATTTATCTCGGAAAATTTATCTCACAAAATTTTATGGAATTTTACGCTAAGTTAAGCAACAATTACTTCACGACTCACCTTCCTAAACAATAGTTTATCTATCAAATAAAAGTTCATCTCGCATTACACCATTAAAGTATGTGCAAGTTGTTCGGATCTCACGGCGCGTGTCCGAGCGCGCGCCACCTGCGCATGATCATGAATATGAGCGGATTGTATGACAATTATACAAACCTGCTATTGAACCACAGCCATATTAATATCAAGTCAATGACTCTCTGATTATCCACCTTACAACGTTGCAGCCTTCCAAGCCATATTATGCAAATTATATACGCAAACAAGAAATACGCAGATCAAATACCCCCTTTACCCGTTTAATTAAAATAAAACCTTTTAAATAATTTATGCAATCCAACGTTGCGTAAAGACTCCACGGCGCAACAATAAGAATACTTCATTCCAAACTTGACGTCACATAAAGTCGTGGGCGAGGAAGACAGCGCGAATAAAAACAAAATCTTTTTTTAATTTAAAGCGAAGAGACAATGAGCAAACACAGCTGGCGGAATGCAAAACGAAACTGAATAAAGGGAGAAATCCACGAGTTGTGACATTAGCCGAAGCAATACTCGGTAGCACCGAACAGTCGAGTAATTTATGTGGAAACAAAGTGTCGGGGATAAAAGAATTGTCACGTCACGTGCGATAAACGAGAGCCAGGACAGCGGGAAGAAAGACTTGGGTGTCCGCGGTGAGGACTGCACCGAGGGGTGGAAAAGCTTTTTATTTAGTGTGTACTGTGCAGATAATACGAACAGGACAACGGACGTCTGACGCAGCCCGATAGCCTCCCCGATACTCCTTACGACATCAGATAAGCCAAGAAGCGTCCTCGGGCAACTGAGAAAGGAAACGCTCGAGATGTATTATTGTGACTATTGCCTACCATAAAGCGTGGTCGCAAATCCTTAATTAACAAGCAACGGAACTGTATCGAGTGTCGCGTCCGCAGCTATAAAACTGTGTACGAATGGCTCACTTAGGGAGTGCGCTTCCATGTTTTCAAATAAATATGTCCGATTAATACGATTCATGGCCAAAAACAGCGATATTTAGGAGTCAATTAAGAATAAACACGTTGGAACGCCCGGCGTGTCTCGCGTAAAACGTAACTAATAGCCGTTTAGATGGCAACACTGAACAGCAGGAAGCCATGTTGAGAAAACCTGTGGCACTTGCACCGCGGGTGCTGCCGACCACGGCCGTGTTTACGACACTTCTCCCGTTCTTATTGATTGAATTCGCCACAAATTAAAAAGTTTATTGCCCTATTCTGTAAAGTTTTGCTCGAGGTTTTTTTTGGGTTCGTTAATAAACTTTACAATACCGTCACCTTCAGAGTTTCCAAAGCACGTAAATTTAAGTTAAGGGCTCTCAGACACTATGCTGTAGCTAAACGTTTAACGAAATAGTCGTATACTAATACTCGTCCATACTTTAATGGCTAAACAAAGTGGCAGCTAAAAAGGTAACTGAGTTTAACCGAGAAAGATAAAATAACAGATAAAAAGACCCAAACAGACGATTCAGCTCTCAATATCGTAACTAACCAAGCAAAACACAAAGATAAAATTAATCTTGAAATGAAACTACAGTATTCCTTATAAAAAGACAATAGAATCTATTGTGTAAGGTGATACCATTTTACGACTTAAGAAGCCATACGAAGCAGACTGAAGAAGCATTGAGGTGTCATTTCTTAAAGCGCAAACGATACGTTAATCGGTTTTAAAGACGGACGAATTCACAATAATATTAAGAAATAATTGATAAAGCGCAAGTGTAGCGGTTAATAAAACATGGAACGTGAAAGTTTAGAGAATGTACAACAGTCATCTCGTAAATATTCAAAAAGACGCGTCAAGTCGTCAAGTCGGGGTCCCCTTCAAAGTACGTCCCGAACACGTCAATTTGTTTACGAATTACGCATAAATTCGTCCCCGGAGACAAGACATCTCGTGCGGCGATCGCTGTTGCGACATTTCAATAAAATTTACGATTGTGACTTAAATGGCGTGTCCGATGAACAAAAAATGTCCCGACATGTTCCTCTTTTATTTTAGACGTACCACATTCGGTTCGTTAAAATATCTGGGCCGTGATAATAAAACTGTCCATGTACTGTACCACTAATAAATACACCATTGAAATCGATATTATTGGGATAAAATAGCTAATTCGATTCTGAATCGATGAGTTTAGAGACACTTTAGAAATTTTATTGACTCGTTACGCGTCTTTTCCAAGAATATAGTTTTCACGTATTTTTATTAAAATTCATGGAGTAATAAAGTCGTGTTTATTTTGGTTTATTTGCATTCAGATGCACATATTTCAGAATAATTTAAGGTATACTATACTGCCGATCTTCCAATCAAACTGTATATCAAATCAATTTAGCGCACTTTCATCGTCTAGAAAAATCAATCTAAATCTTAAAAATATCCAATTCAATTTTCAAATCCACTTCAAATTCAGACTGAGCAAACTGATAGCAATAATACAATTCACTGCTCATTGCGTACATTTTTTTACATGAGAGGAATGTTATGACTATACGCTAAAAACAAAACAAAAGAAGTAGAATGGTAGATCAACTGACATAAAAAAAGAAAAATAAAATACGATTTCAAAGTTACAATTCGTCAGTGTCGCAACGCGTCAACTTCCAGATGCTAATAAGACAATAGCTGAAGAGGAAGAAAAAGAACAATATTATTTTAAGATTCTAAAATAAGTGTGTTACGTGCTTCAGCCAAATACACGGAACATTGATGGGTGCTATTGGGCATGACAGGCAAGTCTTAAGACGAATGGCTTTGAACAGTAACCCCCGGTATTTTAGTCTACTCGTCGTTCCAACCGGTCGTATGGAACGTGTTTACTCAGATGAGTCGGAAATTTAAAATTAGGTGGTGATTTAGTGGATCTACATGGGAAGAATTTGGGTATGGTTTTCTTTGAAGAGTTGGTGACACGTGTCGCACCTGTTGTAAGTTTGCAAGAGTTGCAGATATAGATGATGATGATAATACATACTCGTAACACAATAAAATTGCAGCGAATGTTTGATGGTCCCCACGTCCCTACATTTTGTAGTAGGTATATTTTTGTGGGCTAAGATTTTTTAATCTGCAAAGAATAATTTACATAAATGTTTAGCTGAACTATAAACAGACAAAGATGTAGATGCAGGAACTGACATAATATATATATTCGGAGCTAACTGAATTCTATGGTCCTTTCCTGTTCATTTACATGAATATATTTAATTTCCACACACAACCATCTGTCCAAATTGAAGCAACCCATTTTGTATGATAAACTTTAATCTATTATAATAAAATTATTATTCATGTTACTTTAAATTAAAACGCTACCTTACACGTTTTATGCATACGAATTTATTTAAATGTGTTATTTCTCTATTAAATATTAATACACACGAAATATTAGATTTAGTAAAAATAAAATACAGTCATACCTATATTATTGAATGTTAATGTTCTAAAACAAACACACAGTATAAAAAATCTCAATCTGAATTCCTTACTAAACACAAATACGTTCGCCGCGGGTTGTACTTTTTAAAAGCTAAGGCGTTTAAAACTCTCAACGTTTTACATAAAAAACTCCATAAAGAGGCATATTTCATTATTTTTTTAGCTCTAAAACAACGGGGTGCCTCGTGTTTTTTGTGTGAAGAATACCAACTGCGACGCGGCCCACGCGAGCCCCCAATGATCGTTTCACACTTTAAGTGGCAGTACAGTAGTGATATACATGCTCCAACTATTTTTAAAACAACTATAGTACGTAAAGTCTATTCAAACTTATGTTTCAAATTAAACAAATATCAACTTTATTTTATTGGTACCTAATTAAGTTGATTTCGTAGTGACTAGCACTATTTAAAAAGTTATAAAAATGTTTGAAGTTGTAGCGTAAACTGAACTTTATAGTGTAGGATTTAAAGTTATTTTTCCATAAATTCTTATTTGTTTACATTTTTGGCAAATAAATCGCGAATGCAGGTTAGGAACTTTGTACGTGGGATTGTGTTCAACCACCCTGCTATTTCTGCTAACTATACCTACATATTTTTACATTTTTAAAACTTTTTTAATGACTTGCCGAACCGACAAACGACCATATTTTACTTTATGCTAATATTTTCGTATTCTACCTTTATAAGACGACAGTAAAATTAATTAGGGACTCAGAAAATTAATGTCTTTCAGAGTAATAAAAACGACAGTAAAATTAATAACTGGACCTCGCAACGATTTTTTACCTTTGCCTATACATATAAACTATGGCCCTTAAAGTGAAAAATAAGCCATAATAAAGTACAATCTTCTACATCTGTGACATACTCTTGGCTTGTATCGACACCTCTAGGAATTTTGATCGTCGAATTATAGATTTGAGCTCTAGATAAAAGACGGTCCCCCATCAATTTCGTACAAAATATTTGGTAAGATCCAAAGATTCGTTTTATGGGTTTTAAGAGATTAATGCGGAGATAAAGAGATTTGGGGCGGATCTGACGGACCGGAATTTTCGGAACACGATAAATTCTGACACCTTTACTTTTGAGGGAAACAAATGGATCGGAATTATCACTACTTGCTTTTTTTTCGTAAACGATTTACGTCTTCTAAGTTTAAACATTTTAATTAGGGTAGAAATAATGACTCCCCCTCTTTAATTCCTTCCCCACCCTACGAAAAACGTTTTTGCTTGCGCGTACGCAAAGGCTCCGCCCATCGCAGAAATCCTACTGTGCTTTGTTTAATAACGAATTTCTTGAGCCATGAAGCTTTTATGTTTTTATTTAACATACTAAATGACGTAATTTTATATCCAAATTAGGTATTACAGTCCGTTTTATATTTAATTGTAATTTTTTGTTTATAATTTGTATTCGGACACTACACAAGAATGAAACAACGTTTTCATTCCAAACATTGCAGAGAATGAAATAACAAAACTTTACATTGAGTTTGCACTGTAATATGGAGAGTTTCAAGTTTCCGCTGAAATAGTGCACGTGGCAGACACTTTTCCCAACTAATAGCAAAATATTTTGAGTGCAAATTTTAGTTTTTAAACTTGCGCAAATACCCGTACGAAAGTGATTAGTTGATCGGACGTCGGAGTCTCGGAATGAAATTTACGAACATTAAAACTATCTCCATTTCATTGCAGCCTGTAGGGCTTAGTCTACGCCTTTAGTGAGGGCAGCTGCTTTTAATCGAATCCCAATTAACTACGGAACGTTGTAAAATAGTTTACTGAAACATTAAATAATATGTAATCAAAACTGCCGCTCTGTCTCACAGCACCATTAAAACTGATTAACTGTTTCATAATTTTTAATCTTCACATCGCTGTTGTAATGTTTATCTTACTTCTTTGTTTATGAGCGATCGTAATTTGTAACCCAAGGGGATTTTTAAAACGTTAAAAGAAGCCATAATTATGAAATATGAGTTCGAACAAAACTAAGTATGTATTTGACAGCTTAAGTCCCTTTGTACTACAGCGCCGCATTAAACGATAAGCAAATAGGAGTCATTAGATAGCACGCATAGGTTGATTGATCGTATACAGAGATAAATGGGAAAGGATCATTAATTTCTTATTTACCGACCTAAACAACGTGTGTGTCGTTTGTGGAAGAAAACGGTTAACGTCAAAAATTGGACGGGGACACAATGGTGGAGCCAGGATTAAAAGCGAAGCGGTGTAGCAGTAGCGGACGCATCATTTATCAGAACAAGTCGAGTCGGCCGCGCCGAGCTTTAACAGCGATGGATACCCCAGCCAACAAATAATATAGAACCAAATTACCTAACCAATTCTGTCTCAAATTAAAAATGGCCGATATGCCCAATAAATTAGACTTGTTTTTGGTAAACAAGAGTTCACAGACCATTTGTCATTGACTATCTGGAATTTCCGATTTGATAAACATTTAGGTACAATATTCACACGCGTCGGCGAAATATCACCAAAGGTAATTTTGCGATCGTTACTTCAGTACGATTTATTGCAGATTCATTATCTTCGATCCAATAATCGTTGTACAAATTAATTTCAGCGTTTTGTTGTTTTATGAAAATTCTGCCGTTGACACAGGCTTTGATAAGACCCTTAATTAATTATCAAGGGAATTATTATCAAGTAACTTATCGAGAAAGTCCACAAAGCAGTATCAATCAGTGTTTACGTTAGAATTGAGTCGGAGTCCACGTTTTACTTAGTTTAGTCAGAAGCGTGCTTTATCGCCGTATCGCGTGACAAGAGACTCTTCGTCAAATTTAGGACTAACGGAACGTCATGTAATTTCTAGTAACGACGTGTTTCTTTTATTGTCACATGGCACCGGAATATTAAAATATTGACCTATGTGCAGCCAATAAGTAATCATAGTGTCAAAGTAAAGTTATAGCCATAATCTCTTGCCTTTGTCTCTACAGAGAGATCATATCATCATGGGAAACTAAAAGAACATGTAAAATATTTTATGGTTCCGCAAACGCCATATAAGAAGTTATTGGCGGAGAAAACAATTATTATTTATTACTTTAAGTTTTTTATATGTTTGTATTGAATATTTTATGTTCATTTCCGTGAAATCTCTTGTGTCCTGCAGTGCGAGAGGACGATGACGGTCCACACCATACGTATCAAAGTCACATGAAATCTATAACTTCACACTAAAGCCGATTGTAACATCAGCTTATTGCCACCAAACAAATAAATTCCTTCACCTTCCTTATCTTGAATCTTTAAGAGAAACCCGAAACCGTAAACATGCACGTTGAGCATACAGTGTTAACTATTCATTCGGTGTCTCTAGGGAATATATTGAACAAAAGACGGGCTCAGCATCCGACTACACTATTTCTCACTACATCGGTGCGATGTAATCAGAGAAGACGACGTGTCGCGCTTATTTATGTATGAACGGGGCGCGGGCGAGGGTGGGCCAAACGCGCTGGATACAAACAGAATAATATTGATGACACTGCGCTACGAGGGGTCATGAATCATTAATCGTCTGCTCTGGTATACGGCTCTATTACAACTGCTTGCCGGATAAGCCACCCTTCACGAGGTGAGGCCGTATGAGCGCGAGCCGCGCCGCAAGCGACGCTTGCCTTTTCTACATTGTTATGAGCACTACGAAATTTACGTCTTCAAGACGCCAATGGTCTTTCTCTCGTGTTTATCTATCACAACAGCAACAGTTGTTTGCTTAAGACAAGTTATCAATTTGATACAATTTATTTTCCAATTTGGGATATGGAATATAATCTTTCACTACATTTTCATAATTATATTTGTAATACCTATTCTTAAAACTACATAACATGCCAAAAATGGAACCACAACCTGTTCAATTGTGTCAAAGCACCACCAAAATTTAAACCACAAAAGGAACTTAGGGCAATTTTCTCCAATACAAAAAAGCGAAGGCAATTTAAGTTAATTCAGTAAGCAGCAGACATAGCTACTTCCAAATGAACTCAAACGTAACAAAAACGAAAACAAATCGTGGACAAAAACGCAGGTCATTTCGGCGTGGACTTTCTCGTTTATTTTTTCTAAACGCTGCGTGGCCCGAGGACGTGCATCCGAAGCCTTGAGATCTTTTTTTTCTATTTTATCTTCGAACCAAATTTTTATTCTACCTCTTGTGCATGGCTGAACAACGATAAAATAATAATGCTCCAAGTCGGAGTGACTTCAAAAAGGGACCGTAAGGGAAGGCCGGAACGTTCCTAAATTTCTAATCGAGATTTTATTTCACGATCGGGGCCCCGTTCCTTGTGGTCTCTTTTTGCAATGTTTTAGGTCTCAAGGTGAAGCCGGTATTATTCTTTTTTTAAGTAGGTACAGTAAGATGGTTAAAGTATTTGGGTAACTTAAAATTTGTGCAGTAAAATTTACAAAATGGAGTCATAAAAGTTGTTGATTCAAAAACGTTGAAACTGTGCCAACAATCAGCTAATGGTTTCTACAAAATTGTTACCGAAAATGGTATGACCTGATTTCAAATTGTGCATATAGGTTATACCTATTTATTCGGATATGAAAACACAGTCCCCAAGGGTCGTGTGAGAAAAATACACATTTTCAATCAAAAATTTAAAGTTGAAACAACTATTTGTACCAAATGCGTAGAAAAAACCAGGCCGCCGAATAAAAATATATTGATGAAAATATGTTCAAACATCACTGTAAAATAAATAATAAAAGACCTCATTCCGATTCTAAGCGCACACATCCCATAACAATTTCCCAAACAAGAAAGTATTCAAAACGATTTTTTATAAAGAAACGACACATAAAATTTACATGACAAGTCAACTTACATGCCATAATGTAGTCATAACCATATCTATATCTTGGCACTTAAAGTACTTTTTAAAATTCATCACGTGTTCTCAAAGTCCAACTTGCCATCGAGGGAGGCACGCTTCTAACAAAAAGGCTACCCAAAAAAAGAAAACAGTTAAAAAACACAAGCCAATATATTTTAAAAGGACCATGTTTCAAGGAGACACAATAGGATAAAATAGTTTCTGGCGACAGCGTGGCCCGTCAATGTCTGCATTTTTTACAGGGACAGTTACTATTTTGTCACAAAAGTTTTTAAAATAAGCGTCCAATTGTTTTAGGCAGTCTTTTGTGTTGCAGTTATCCTAATATGGAATTGATTGTTTTTTTTCGATGGCTAATAACGGGAATCGTTTTACACATCAACCCATAAAAAGCAAAAAATCTAATTTTATAAGATCACTCCTGCCTACAATTTAGTAGGTACAAAGGCAGGTAGGCGGCCAATTTCTAAGCCTATAGTTAAGTAATTTGTGTATTTCCTCACGTACCCTAATAATGTTAAAAAGAAACTACCTAACCTTCCGCCTCCGGCAACGTCACGCACATCCCTTTACAAACAAAAAGAAAAAAAAATGGAGATCATTGTGCCCTTGTCCCAGGTAGAATTTAATAAAAAAACGCCTACTAAAAGCAAAGCATTAGGTCTGCAAAAAATGGAAGCGTGATCGCAGTAAATACGTCCTGGATTAGCAGCAGATGTCGATTTCTGAAATGTAGATGTGCATGATATGGGTCCAATTTTTTTTGTAGCGTTCTTACCTGAAATCATAACTATAATATCGCTAAAATATATACTGAATAGATTAAACTTTCGAGTGCGTGTCCCATGAGTTCATGACGAATTTGGGATAAAGGATTATGCTGCTCCGCTAAACAAAAATGCGATATTTAGCAAAACGGTTACTGAGGAATGTCCCGGACCGAAATCTTGCATGGCTGATTTTTCCTCTTGAGGCTTTTACGAAATCAAATTATCGAAAGATATTTCGATAAAATGTACTATGATTACTTTATTATATAGAAGAGACCATTACTTAAAAGCATGTGAAGCATATACAGCGGTGATGATGATGAAAGAAAATGACACACCAAGAAAGTAATTGTTGTAATGGTCTGCAGTCGCAAAAAAATATGGGTTTAATAATAATATAAAATTTTTGGTTGAATTATCTTCATCTTCAAACAGGTACTTTAAAAGAAGTAACACATTTAATTAATTTTTACATTTTACAATAACATACCTACATGCTATGGCGTCCATGGTACCGATGTATGCGGTCAATTTTCTCCAACAAAAGGTTCGATTAAGAAGGCATTTTCGATTTAAGTAATTTGATTCCGGTTGTACCTACTTAAATAGTTAACGTTGCTGACACTACTAATTTATGATTCCATTGAAATCTGATTTGAAACGTGGTTCTCGTTTGATAAAGTTAATGGACTCCGAAGCTATTTATTGGCAGCTTCTAAGTTATTTTTTAGATACATTCTTTATAGCTTCACTATCTAAACATTCTTCGATATGGGATCTGTGAACAATTCTATCTTCGTTTTATTCTTCTTTAGAACACAGTTTTAGGAAAATCTAATTTCAGAATTAATCAACGCATAGAATTTTTTCGGCTTTTGGACAGTATACTGATGATCAACCTACTTATAATTTCATATTCATTGGTAATAAATAATATTTCGTAAAAAAATATGCTGGCACATATACAAGAAGTACTTAATTTAAAGTTTACTGAACCAAGAAATTGATTAACCAACAAAATAATTTATAGTGTAATCTCTTAGTGGAGAGCTGAAACAAATAAGTTTATTCCAATTTAAAGGGGATAGCCGATACAAATTACGTTTATGGAGGCATGGTCCGCGCACCGATAACCAGCAGGCAACCTGTTCCGAATGATTCAAATAAATAATGCGACCAGTTTAGATAAATCCTATCTGTAAATACTGATCGATATATTATTATGGGTATGGTTTTCGAATATTGATAAGTATCGAAGAGAACAATTTGGTTTTGTTGTTAATTGATAAGAATGCGGAGTTAGATTTATTGTTATTATGTTCCTTTCACATTTTTTTAATGGAAAACAGTTTAATCATAAACAGGTAGATATATATAAAAAGTTAAAATTTGTTTATAATATGCTGTTCTTGATGTATCTACTACCGTTTTACAATCCACGATAACAATGTTTATAATATGCTCGATGCTTTTGCACAAAAGTGGCATAGTTATATGCACAGATTAATTTTTCGTTTGGAAAATGATTGACAGATCCCGCATATAGGCCTATTTAGAGCGAGCTTAGGAGTTGAAGGAGTATCGAAGTTAATAATTATTGCTGATGTAAATATTCAATGTGGTATAGTGTAATAAACAATACACCAAAAGTATGTAAATGTAAACTTTATTCATAAAATTATTCAGTTTTCTGTTTTTTTCTGAACTATGTGAATGTTGATGGTAGTTACAAAAGTATAAATCATGAACCTAGGTTCTCCGTTTTTGTGGTGCTAACCAGAAATGAGAAAACAACTGTTTGATTAGTTTTGCAATATCAATATTGAAGCTTAGCCGCATACATGTTAAGCAATATTTCAATTTTGTTATCAGTTTATCACAAATGAATTTCCTTCCAAGAATCCGAATGAAGTCAATAACATAATATCCTGTGTGGTGTTTTTGCAATTAAAAATCATTATGGCTATTTGACATAGGAATCTTAAAAAATTAAAATCTGCGTGAGCAATTCAAGTCAGAATTAGAGTATCAGCATTCTTGAAGGAGGATATAAACAAAAAGCTAAAGGTGTCAAAAAAGTTGTCATCGATAGGGATTAATTAATTTCTCCCTTTCTTCCGCTTGTCACTGCAATTTTACATTTAATCAACAACTCTGTCATCGCAGCTTTTGAATGTTGGATCGTCAGTCAATATAGCCATGTTGATTTCTTTAAGGATCCTACAAAGTGCTACAGTAGTAGCAGTACTTTACTTTTTAGTAAAGATTCAAGAATGGCAGGATTATGTGTGATGGAAACCGTGAAATTACGTATGAACGTGGCTTCAAATCGTCACGCATGACTAAAAGTCCTATCTAATTTTTCTAATTTTTTAGCTGATGTACAGACGCCAGCACATCAAGCTACTACAATCTGTCAAAATTCTTTGTTAGATTTTCAACTTTATCGCTAAAGTATAAAGTTCAAAGTTAATTGGGAAAATTTCACAGTTTTGGGTAGGTTGATGTGCTGGCGTCTGTACGTTAGGACAACTACATTTTTCTATTCGTGATTCTTTACACTTTTCACTAACCGTCGTTACTCTATGTTATTTGGATCTCAAAATATAACCATTTTGAAAGGCAACAAAATGTAAAGAATCACGATTAGAATAATGTAGTTGTCCTAACTAAAATCGGCTAAAAAATTAGATAGGACTTTTAGTCATGCGAGTGACGAAATGTATAACAGGTAGAATGAAGCAGTTTGATCGAAGGACAAACGAACAAAAAGGCATTCTCATTCTATTATGTATTCTAATTCCGAACAAGATTCGATTTTGATTACAAGTTCATTCAAAGATCTAGTTCAACGATAAGTAATTTGGAAAAGTCAATACAATCACATTGGATCACGGTCTTGTTCTCTTGTTTTCTTTTTTCAAATGCTTTCAATTATTACAGTTGTTGAACAATGAGGGAGAGCTCTGTAATTGCTTTTCTTTCACTGTTAAATTGTGTAAAAGCTTTGACAGCTGTATTATAGAAACATCTTTCTTTTTCCAAACACATGGCTCAGTGCTGGTAGCTCTTTATTTTTATCATTTTGATGTTTGCTAACACCATGACGTTACTATAAATGTATTGCGTATTAATTAGTAGTACGATCAATAGACCATGCTGTATTTAGGTTGTAATGATTTATGATATACTTAGTTTCAGAACATTCTAATGCATGGCTATGGCGCACCATCTACGACGGAAAACAGCACTCGGTCAAAGGATCAAAGGATAGCCTAAAGGGCCGCGACATGAAAGTTTACTCAAGAGCTCACAATTTTCAGACAACTACTCCAGTTTTGATGGAATGCTGCCTTCATATCTGAAATGCATTGATTTTGAGCTATCCATAAATATGTAACTGGGTTAAACGCAGACAAAACCGATGTAGGTATGTATACATTGAATCCAAAATTTATTGTTTCCTTACCTTTTGTAAACATGTTGCTCTGCATTGTGCTACCCGCAACGGAGATGACACTTCCTCTTCAGCCGACACTCCAATCCAAGACATAATGAGGGTAAACAAGGAGAAACAATAAAATAACATTTTGGCACACATTTTCTTTGGTATTCCTCTTTTACAAATCCAATTTTGGTCAAAGCTCCGAGCTTATCATAACCGGCACATTAACCTAAGCGACGAAACATCGCTCATAACTTTTCCTTGATTTTTCTTCAGTGTTTACAATTCCAATCTTACAAGTTTTTCGTCACAAAAACATTGTACTTTATAGTAATACGAAAGTCTGTTGCTCCAATGTTGAAATCCGAAATCCAAAATTCAGCGGAGGCCGAATCATATCAATAAAAAACTTAATGTAAACACAAAACGTTAACAGTGTGAAATCGCACTTGGAAAATATTTTTCACAGTTCGAATCGTTTCCGGCGGAATATTCTTCGAGAGGCGACGTTGCCGCCGACGCGGTCGAATGCGGACTAACCACCCCGCTTGAAGAAGCTCAGTTCCTCTCCCCTCTGTTGGTTAATTTTTACGTCCGTCTCGCTCGCACGCTAGCTTTCCCTAGCCTCCGTCCCTCCCGACACAAAGCACCCATCCATGGCTACGTTCGACGTTCGTACTACTACGTGTGCCGCTCTCTCTGTTCTCTGTACTAGTGCATATACATTATTCTATCTCGTTTCATCTCGGGCGGTTTCAAGTTGTTTTTCCTTGATGCAGTTTAACGGATGGGAATGTAGTGGTTATTGTTAGACAAAGACGGTGGTAGCAAAAATTTTAGGGTTGCTCAAAAGGGGTGACAAAGAATCGAGCTAATTCAGGGCTTGCGTTTTTATGGGAACCCACGCGGTAAAAAGTATCCCGCCTCTCTCGTTTGTTCAACTTTATGGTCCTCGTATCGTGAAGCCATATTAATAATATTAATGGCTGCCGCATCAACTAATAATATGACTTTTATAGGTTACTGTTTATGAATTCTTAATTTTATAATAGTTTATTTGGTCATATATAAGGTTTTATGAAGGACAGCTGAAACAATTTTAATAAAAAAAGTATTAAGTTATAAAACTTAGATCATTTATGCTTGCTTAAGCTGACCATAAATAATGATTTTGACAATACTTGGTAATATTTCATTGTCGAATGCTGGTGACAGAAGAAACAATACATTGGGAGAGGGAACTGTGCACAACAGAACCCCTTGAGCAAAAAGATTAAATAAGAATACAGTGTTCGTGACAGCGCACAAGCCTTTACGTAAAGGCATTTTTCGTTTTCTTTCTCCAGAAACTAGGCTCGTTCTATTCATCTCGCTGTCTTTAATCTCCCAGCCTCTTGGCAGACTTTGTCTAGACGAGGCCGTCTTGAGGTAACTGCGCACAATTTCGATACGGTCGAGCCAGGACGAATGTTTCTGTCGGACCTAAGTTATTAGTTTCGTACTTACTGAAGAGCTACAGTTATGTACAGGCTTTACTGTTATTTCGCTCTAACTAGATGGTTAGGATTAGGCGGAATTATGTTGGTAGGATCTTAGACACTGAAATTGTAATAGTTGTACAAAAAGGTTTAACATTCAAATGATATGGAAAATGCGAACTATACCTAGTAAAAAATATAACAAAAATAATAACAAACGTAACTATCTTAGATACTTTAAATCCATTCTTGGTCCTAATCTACAGCTCCAAAGCATTACTGAAAAAAAGCATTATGTTAAGTTGAATGGTGGCGTGGTGACGTGTACCGTGAGGGCAGGTTAGGTGGCGAGGGAAAAAGTTCCTGAACGGAATTGGGGGAGGCCTTTGCCCAACAGTGGGACAGAGTATTGAACTTTATTATTGCTTATCCTATGATTAATAAAAAAGAAGTTAAATGCACCTAATTTATTGCATAATTTAAGATTCTTTTCAGAATACTATACCTACCTAATCATCAATTGCAGATGAGCAATTAATTCGTGCCTTTTTAAAATATATTTTGCTAGCTGTTGACCGTGACTTTGTGTGCGATCTAGGATGTAAAGTAGCCTATGTCTTTCCCCAGTTCATGGTCTACCTATGTGCCAAATTTCATCCAAATCTGTTTTAGCTTTAAAGAGGAACAAACACACTAATTTTCGCATTTATTACAATAATATTTAGTAAGGATAGAATATAGAAACAAGAAAGCTTTCTTGAATTCTTGTTTAAACGTTTCTAAATTCAAAAATTTCTTTATTAGCTTTCTTGAGCAGTAGGTACTATAGATTTTTATTCCTAATTCGCGTGTAGGTCTTCGCGATTATTTTGTTGCATGCCATATAATTCCAATTAAGTTTACTTCTGGTGCACGCCTACAAACTCCATAAAACCTAATTGATGGCTACTTTTCCTTACATTGTTGCTGTGTATAATTATTGTAAATTCTGAAACAATCTAATTCTGGATAGTTTATACAAACAACACAATAATTGCCTAACGCAATGTGGCTGCAGGCTCAACTGCTTCTGATATCGAAACAAACGAAACATACCAATTGTTTTCACGTTTGTATGGCTCCAGTATTATCTATGATTTAAAAAACCACCTGTCACAACAGTAGCCTTTTAAATACAGTATTCTTATCTCACGAAGCGACTCGCGCTTTACTTGTGGTTAAAAAGTGTATAAATACTGCTGAGAACATGTGCATAAGGGCTGGAGCTCTCGGTACTATCCAAGGCATTACCGAAGTCAGAACATGTGTGTGTGCGTATGTGTGTTATGCTCATCTTCACGCACACATTCACAGTGTGTTTGTAGACTTGGTTACCACAAGAAAAGAGTGCGTTGCTTCGTGAGACAAGAATACTGTATGCTTATGAGCATGTCCTAATTATGTAAGCCTCTCATTACTTTCCACACAGAAGTTAAAAAAGAAGCATGAATGCTATGGGTAGTGGTTGTATTATCAATATGAACAAGCCATATGCCCCGATGGTATTCGACGAACTTCCATACAAACTTTCATCCCTCATTTAAACTCTTTAGGACTTTCGTTCTACAGGGTGGCAGGGATGTCGACGCACAACCTGTTACCATGAACTTAGTACATGATTTCTGCGACCTGCTGATGACCTGTGCGTTGAAATTTTTCGTCGGCTGTGAAATAAAAATTTGCTGTTCAGTACATTTTGACCGAGTAGGTATTGCACTTTTTTGTATGAAAAGGCAGTTTTTCTTTTACGAAAAATGTCTGCCCTAGGGGATCTAGAATCATCCGTGGTTACAGTATGCGTGTCGATGTCCCGGCCACCCTGTATAAGGAACCCTTGTGCAAAATTTCAGGCTTCTAGACTCAGCGGTTTAGACAGTGCGTTGTCTGTCAGTGAATGAAATTAAGATTTCTCTCTCTCTCATCAATAAAAATCTTAGCAAATAAACTGCAAAATCTCACGAACACTAATACTAGAATAGATCAATGAACCCTTAACGAATGAATGGAATGAAGCAAGGTCTAAAGTTTATATTGTTGACAAATGCGATCCGTCCACCACGTCGGCAGTTTATAGCGCTCCATGTCAGCCGACGCATTGTCGACCACGTTGAAAGGTTTACTACGACCTCGTAAAAACAAGTGTTCCTTTTGGGAGGTCAAAGTTTGCTTTATTGTTTGCCGAAGGAAAATTCACTGGAGGATCGATTTTATTGAACAAATAGGGGTCAATTGGCAGGTTAAACTTGTTAATACTGATAATCTAACCCAGCTTAGTTATTCGGAGCTAATAGTAATATTATACCTACTATCTGCCAATACAGCTAAATTAACATTCATAATGAAAATCGACGACGCAGACAGTTCTACAAGTTCTCATTACCACTGATTGTAATAAATTAGGCCTGTCAGTTTCTTATATCAACCGAGTAAGTATGTAGTCGTAAGCCAAAGCTTTTTATAGAACAAAATACACTTACACTATTTTATATCTCGTAATAAATAAATACTGTACGGATGAGTGCTGTTATCGCTACCCATGTATGCGCATATTATCCTACTTACAAGAGGAAAGCGTCAGAGAAAGGAGACTATAAATTACGACGTAAACAGATCTGCTGCCGATACCGAAGGCCTGAAACTATATTGTGCGACTTTGATATTGCAAGGCTATAATGTATGATTTAGTTAGATTATCATAATCTACGACACACGCTTATGCGGTAATTGGTCGTCGAATTAGGATTTATCGTGTGAATTTGAGAGACAGTTATAGAGATGGTGTTATCTGTGATAATAATCCAGCTGTTGAACTGATGATAATTTGTTGATAGGCTGTTGCTTCAAATAAAATACTGGTATTCCCCTGTATCTGGTTAGACTGGAAGCCCATACCAAATTAGTTGGGAAACGGCTAGGCAGATGATGATTGAACTGATGATAATTTACCATACCTAATTCTTCGAGATAGCTAAGCAATCTTAATATTTTAGACTCTTGTACCAATTCATGGGAGAATAACTCGACTTCGTGAAAGTCAGAACGTGAGAACAAAATAACACGTGTATACTTTTTTGCCATGTTGTTTTTGCTATAAATAGAAAGACTTCAGCGATACGTGGATGTCGTGGAAAGCTTTTGTAATAAGCCAAGAGTTATAACTAATAATATCTAACTGTAGGTGAACGCCCACATAGTACTCCAGCTAAAAATACAAGGCTACATTATCCAAAATGTTATTTGAAAAAAATTAAAATATCAGACTCTCCAACTGATATTGTAATAAATTGATTGCCCAGTAATTATGTTTAAAAAATATAATGTCATTTTAGTGTCTTCTAATCCGTATGACAATGTTTTTTCTTACAATATAAATGTGTTCTCAATTATACCCTCGGTTTTGAACTAACTAGTTTTCACTTATTACATGGGACTTAAAACATAACTGGCGGAATGTGGGCATACTTTAAGTAGGTACACCTCTGCCTAACCTTTCGGGGGATAGAGGCGTAATATTGTGTATCTTCAAGTTTACAGTTATTTCAGCAACACTTTGTATAGCTTTTGCTCTAAATAACACGGCGCCACCAAAACCTGGTTTTGCAACTCTAAGATGGAAGTCGCAAAGAATGGCGAGTTTTTCGTTCATTCCATGAATGAAAGAGCTGGTTGTGGTCATGAGTACACGACTAATTGCTTCAACCAAAGCCGACGAACAATAGCAATTCGTTAAATAAAATAAAAAATCTTTCATCTCAGACGCAGTCCATAAAAAAGTTGTTGTTTCGTAACAACTAGGTTGTAGTAATAGGTAAGTAGTTTTAAAGCATAACAAAGCATTTAAGTACTTCAATCATAATTATGGATAATCAAAAACGATAAACTTGTCCCAGTGAACAATACCTCAAAACTATACTTCCTTGTGTTAGATATTATTACATTTTTCAAAAAGTTTGAAAACTTGCCACGCGGTGGTAAGTTTAACATAGAAAACCCTAAATGTCAAATAAATAAAATAAATCTTTCTGTAATCTTGGGTGTAAAGTCTAAACTAAGCAAGCAGTAACAAACATTGCTTCATCCCAGTACAGCCAAGCCAAGCAAATGTAATAGAAATAACCGAACATCGTTGTAGGTAGCTGTTTCTAGAAACAAGGGGGCTAATTAGAACTTGTAAGATGGTCCGAGTAACTAACAGTGAGGGGCTTAGGAACAACTTGTGGCATTAGCGCGACGGTATGCCACTGTACTTAACAATCTATGTCATACGTGGTTACATAGGTACTAGAGTGCGTTTCACCGAATAGTACCTATGGCGTTATGTTGGCAGCATAAGTGTATAAGTGTTTTGTGCCCATGTCTGTCAAGATAGTAGATATGGGAAGACGATTCTGCGGATTCTTTTAAGATTTATAAGGTTTCCGTTTTAGGAATCATGCCCAAAACATTAAGGAGCGGTGAAGAATAAGAAGTGGTATACATTGTGCCAACATAACGCCATAGGTACTATTCGGTGAAACGCACTCTACTGCTACTGCGCCTTGCACATTGTACATACGATTTGTGCCCGAAAAAGCCAGTTGGATTAAACACCCCGTGTAAAGTCTAGGCGTTAGATGTCTTGGGTTACTTTGTTGCGAATTAGAATGCCGTAGTTTTATTAGAATTTGGATACATTTCTGAGAACGAAAATTCCATTTGAGGATTAAATAAAAATGTATCGTCTACCTGCTTCTTATTCTGGAGGGGAAAGGAACACGTTTGTTTTCTAGAATAGTTGACTAGTTACCGCTTGCAATTTTACACCAGTGAACTTTTACTTTGTACTCCAACTTGTAACCACAGACGTCATGTTGTGTTTGTGGTTATCGCTTGAATTCACACGATGCAGGTTCTTCTGATACCTTCTGTGTGTTTGCATCAATCTAAGTAAAGGATAGTTAATCGAATGCATAACATAATCATCCTATAATGTTCCCATTGCTGGGCCACAGGCCTCGAAGGCTGTAGGTAATCTACCACGCGGGCCCAGTTCAGGTTAATAGATGTCACATATCTTCGAATTTTTGGCCTAGGACACTCTTCACTGTTTTGTGAGCAGTTGTGATGAAATGTTAATCGTAAATTTACTCATAATTAATTCCACTTACCTACATATTGTAAAAACCACTCCACCTAATCGTCTACAAATATTATTGTCATTCGTGTGACTTATGATCATTACATAAACGATGCGTATGTTTTTCTAATCCAAAATGTTCATCCACAAGCAATCCCTTGAGAACTTTCATCCAAATTAAAAGTAACACTTCATGTTTTTCATGTTACGGAACACAGAGGAACATAAAAAGCAATCGTCAATAATTTTCATTCGCATATTCGCGGAAAACCAATATGAGTTCCCTAAAGCCGATCGTAAATTTTCACGCTTACGGTAACAAATATAAAAATTAACTAGGTACTGTTGTGTATGTTTTTCCGGCGTATCATCTAGTATGCATAAAACCTGCAACTGAGGAGGCTGGGGACCGCAATTCTCTACTCCTTCATTGATTTTACAGGTACTAAGAGTGGAGTTGAGTCGACATTTGAATTTAAAGTCGGTGAAATAGGTGATTAGCGTAAAATAAAAGTGCTCGTTTTACTAAGTAATTCTGACAAATTAGGGTCTTAACTACTTAGGTACCTATGAATTTAGAAATATTTTACCGTCTAAGTCTTGATATTTTTTACTGGAATCGATGTCAAGACAGTTTTTTTTCATACCCCAAGTTGTAAGATTGGGAATCATTTATTAATTCGAACTATAAATGTAACTTAAAACGATATTGACATTCCGTATTTATCATGACCACTATCCAGTCAAGCAATGTGTCATTAATGATGGCGCTACCAAACAAAATCATTTTTACGATCAATTTACTTTTAAAAGCATATTCAGAAATGTTTACCACTGTGTATATTCAATGCGGTCTCTTTAACTGTTCCATGTCAGTTATTTACACAATTCCAATTAAGATTCTCTAACTTATATTAAGAGATAACGAGAATATTAGGCGGTGTATTTTTAAACTGAAATTTCTGTACATCTAAGGAATCTCCATGCATTCCTGTTCGGGATCGTCATCATAATAATGCATACTTTCGTTTATTTCTTCAGTCTCAGCATTTTTATTTCACTCGTTCTGTCTGCTATGCAACTACAGCTCTTAAAACAACAGAGATTACTGTGACAATTATCGCGTTGGATCCCTTCTCTTATTGGGAGAATTTTCTTGCGCCATTTTGAGGGAAAAAGCATTGGCATTTGATAGCAAGTTATTGTATTGTGCCTTGTGCATTCAAGATTAGATGATTTTAGTGTTTTGCTGTAAGTATGACAAATACACTCATTAATTGATGGATGCTTGACGATTTTTCGGAAAATATGCCGCCAATATTTTTTCGAAAAATCGTATTTTTTATGTTTCCATGCTTGGTATGGTTTCGCCATTTTGGAGTTGTTGTTCTTCAATTAATATAAGAAACACTATTTTCAGAAAACATTCTAAACAGGGGTTTTTATTATTGTCTCTCTCGGTATTGACACAAATTGTACGGAATAAACTCATGGCTGAAAAAAACAATGTTTTAAATATTATTTGACTCCCATGGCACTTTACGAGATGAAACAATCAAATCATGCACCACGACCGCTATAGGGATTACCAATTTTGACAAATTGCAAGTCTCTGGTTCCGTAGCTTACTCTGTGTACAGAAATGTACAGTTGTGAAGACGAAACTGTTACACCTAAGGAAGAACAGAGCCATCTCTCCTTATTTAACTATTTTTATGACATTATTTTTAAAATGAAATGAGTTTTGTAGTTTTCATATTCTTGGCGATGTCAAATGGTCTTTACAATTTCCAAGATTCAATCTTGGGAGTATCTTTTCTTTTGTGTGTTTATTCTTGGCATCCCCGAGATTTGAAAAATACCAAATTCTACCTAAAATGTCTATCCTTCAGCTATGGCTGGGTCTTAAATAATTTGTCATCGCTTCTAAAATGTGATTTATTATTGTTTGCCTGTGTGTTCACGAAGTTAGGTAAAGATAGATAATATCTATATATTATATATTTCTGTTTGGTTTACGTAAATATTTACCCCCTTACTAATAAACGTTGTATAGCGTGAAAAATAATCAGCTGTCCCATACAAAACCTCAATACTAACTCAACCCAAATGTATGGGACGGTTGATTACTTTTTCGCAATTACGATGTTTGTCTCAGGGAGAAAGTTGCTCGCCGTCCGATCAGGACCAGGCCCGTGCCGGAAGGCGCGTATGTGTTCCACGCGCGCCTCAAAGAGATGTCAGCATCGAAGGAGGGGCCCGTCAGGGCCGAAGCCTGCCGGGGCAGCGGGATTGTCCGAAAGGGTTACCGCTGCCTCGGAACATAAAGGGCTAAGGAAGGAACACGGATGGGTTTTAGTCAGTAAGAGTCTGACACTCCCTTCCGCTCCACCCAGAGCGGGAGGGGTCATTGGATGATTTCCCATCCTTAAAAAAAAAAAAAAAAAAAGGGAGAAAGTTGTTCAGCACGATAGTCTGTACCATACCCTTAAAATATATTACGACTGCACATCTCTGATACACGCTCTATAGTACGTACCATATAAAAGGTTAATAAAAAAAGATAATTACAGTCACTATAAAATAAAGTAACTTAAAAAACCTCTCCCTTTTAACATTTTCTAACTGCTAAGTGCCAAAAATGGCCGGACAACGTCCTTACAAAATTGAAGCTAGAAAAAAAAATCGTGTTTCTAAAGTTTGAGAGTTGCTCCATCGTTTCATTCTTTGAAGATATAAAAGAGTTTTCGGTCTCAAAGGAGGATGAGCTCACGTCGTTACTTTGATTAGAACTTCACTGGCTGCCTATTGTGGGATGAGATGGTAGAACGCAGCAGATATCAATAATATTCTTATTTCTAAGAATACTTCACATTAGAACGGTTGATATTATGGCGAAATATTATATTTATTATAATTAACATCATTGATTATGTATATTGTATTATGTTCATGACCTTCTTCGTTCTCTCAAAATTAATTATTGAATGGAATCAAATATAGTGAATCCGTGAACGTATATGATTTTAATTTGCTAAGAAAACATGACAAACATTTTACATGTTTACTTAAACTTATAACTACTGACGAATTACTTATTTATGTACTAAACAACATCAGAGTAAATGAAGTGTGTTACGAAATCCCGTCATATTTAAGACTGTTTTCGAAAATTTTGGTAGCTAAATTTAAATTCCCTAAAAAGCTGTTCTGTGAAACATTCCTTAAAAATATTGTATGGATTGTCGAACACAGTTCATGTTTTGAATAAAATTTTCAATACATAACATATTATTAAGAATCATATTAATATTTTGGTAGAATTTTAAGACCTTCAAACAAGAAAGATCTCTTTGTTGTATTACGTAATGTAATCTTAGTATACAAATACAAAGAAAATCATAACGTGTAGATTAGCTATCGTAAACTTGCTCATACATAGTTTGCTCTCAGAAATTTATATTAAGATTATAAGTCGGCGCTGTCCGTCGGTAGCTTGTAGCGAGTCCAGAATTACTTGGTCAGTATCTTTGGCCAACTTTAATGAAGTTTCCCTTTTATTACGACAGAGTCTTAACCCCAAGGATCTTTGTGTTTATGATCCTGTTATAACTTTAAAGAGATTGCACCAGCGGGGTAAGCGTTAATTTTTTATTTACGTCCTTAATGAGAATCGGTTATTTGTTTTTATGTGATAATCGCTGAACTTGTAACATGCGCGGAATTTAATTAAATACAAGTTAAGTGATCTTGCTTTTTAGATCAAAAGCTTTTGAGCTTTCAGTCAAAGATACTTTCAAAGATAACATTTTACGTAAAGTTATACAGAAACTGTTCAGTATCATAGGTTGTCCCTAAAGAAAATCCTACCGTGAACTTACATTTCACCCTCATATCGGACATAATGCGGAAATGCAATTTCCATAAATTTTACACCCTGTGAGCAGAGTCCCCATCCGAAAAGATTGGACGTGACCACATGATAGGTATTATAGAGACCTTTATTACTGCGCTCTGCAGTTTTTGAAGTAACTACATAACTTGTTTTAAAAACGCAATCAAAAAGCTATTCAGATCCCGCAAAACGAGAATTCTGAACGAAATAATTTAAAAAGATTTTCATGAATGACAAATTTCAATGTGCATCCACCGGGACATACATTTTCATGAGAGTAACTGGGGTAGTGCGGTCGTAACAAACCAAATAAATTATAAAAGAGATCTCGTGTAGGAGACAAGGCTTTTCGTGGGACAAGTCGTAAATTTAACGGTCGAAGGAATCCTTATTTCCCCCGGCTATTCACGTGGTTGAGCTAGCAAAACTATCTCCTATATGAGTAATAGAAAAAACCTGTTCCCGCTAAAATATTAACCGCTACCGCCGCCGCCGCCGCATAATTCCATTTCGCATAACGTTCAGCGTATATTCAAAACGTTTTAAAACTGTTCGTGTTTTCTGCAGCAAAATTATTAACAATGTTAATTTTTTCTCTCTGCTAACAGCAAACGTAATCCCAAATGTTCCATTAAAATGTAACTCCGTGTGTAACTCCCTTAATTAACGCAGTCGATCTCCCATTCGCCTCAGAAACTCCTCCATTGTACAAAATTTGTAACGTAGTAAAATTCTTCGACCGCAACAAAATTACCACGAAATTATGAGAATAATTTAATTAAGACATAACAGCACCTTTAATGCCGATTAGTCACACGATCCGTGGTTTGGGCGTACTAGGTAATTTGAGATCTTAATGGGTTTACTGCGGCTTTGGTCATACCTCCTCCTCCGCACTAGCCAATCACGAGCGCCAAGCTTTGGTGCTTCGACGGCTTCACTGATTCATCATTTGTGATTAACACTTGCTGGTATTCTGTGTTCATTCACTCACGTTTGCTATATGATGTTTCATCAAAGTTTCATTAGACGATTCTAATAATCGCTCATCATACCCTATAAAACAGAAGCTCAAGTCAGTAATTTAAAGTAGAATTTCCCCTTCATTAGGTGCCTGCTTTGATCTAAGAGATTGCTGGGCAGAAATTGTTTTGTTTTCACAGCAAATATCATTAGTCTTGTCAGTTACAAATGTCTGCTATTACTGGGATATTTTATTATTTTTTAGCATGGAATCAAGTCATTTATATAAAGTAGCGGAGTCTAAGACAAAGCGGAGCCTACTGGCCGTCACAGCGGGCGTGCTAATAAGCCCCTTACGTCAGTTGACTCAAAGCTAGTATTATTTTTCTTAAAGATAGCATTGCGGGAGTTTTCAATGTAATTGCCCCGGTTTCTTCAAGAGGCTGACAGCTCAAAGGCCAGTCAGTGACGTGCTCATTGTCGGAACGCCCACGGTTTACCTTATTCAAAGTTGGTGGGTTTTTTTCTTTAAATATTCACAGGGAGTCAGTCGGTAATACTCTGTAATAAGTGTTTTATTTGCCGTATTTTGCGTAATTTTTTATATTTCAGTACTAAATCTGTAGCTTTGAGGTTTCCAAACATTTTATTTCTATTTAACTTCATATAAACTGACTGAATATTCTTCCGCAGGATCGTTATAAATGCGAATGAATTCGTATTTTATTTTGCTTTAGGTATTCCTCTAACTTCTCCTTTAAAAAAATACCAAAGTTTTGCTAACAGTGTTTTATAACGTAAAATTATAGGATACCATGATAATTTCTTTATAGTTCACCGGTACAGTGTACTTCAGTCCTCCAATAGAAAATGTTCCAATAGTCATAAAACTAAATTGTGGTTGTAAAATCGTGTAATTAGTGAAACTAATGGTGGTAATCGACTTCCATATGAAAATTACATTCGTAATTTTTTTCCATCGTAAAGCCTTTAAATTCATTCATAAAATTAAATTGTTTTGATTATTTTATAGAAACATAATATTATCTATGGGAATAAACAATCAACATATTTGGCTTGCGACTATCGATTCACTTTGTTCGTAATTCTTTAGGTAAATCGTATGACAAAATAAACAAAAGGACAAAAAGTGAGACCATTCTTTCCTCTTTGGTAACCTGATATTGCTCATTCAGTTGTTTTCTGGCTGTTTGGGTATAAGATTACAAGCAATTTATTTCAATATGGCAATCGAATTTACGAACGCACTCGGATTGTTTAAGGAGTCCATTTTATAGTCGACAAACTTTTATTTTATTTACTTTTCCTTCTTTTCATAATTAGAATATTTTATGCTTAATATATTTTATGCATGAATTACTGCCTCGCTGGTCTTGTATTCGCCAGTGCTACGACTGCTGCTGATCCTGGATTCAATTTCTAGGTTGTGCAAAGTGTAATTGGGTTTTTCTATCGGAAATTTCTCAGTCAAAAGTCTGGGTTTGTGCCCGGTTCATGGCAACAGGCTCTGAGGAAATATGGGTTTAGGTTCATGTCATTCGAGGAAAGAAGACGTAATGTTACGTTATGTTATGCATGAATTAACGTCCAGTGTCGCTTACTTGCGTACTGATGTTGTCAAAATCTATTTGGTTGGTGTGATGACTGGCCTCGGAATGTCAAAAACCTGTCAATTTGACACTTTATTAGCCATATCAAGTTCATCTTACATGGGCATTGACAGTTATTTTTGATATCCTACATTAGTAATTATGTCAACGTGCGCATATAAGTTACTAATTAATCAAGTAAGAAGTCGTTAAGGGTGATTCTCTCGAAAAACTTTTAATAGATAAAGGTCGTTTTATAGTGACTTTGTTAGGCGAAAATGTCTGTTATATCACTACAAAAACTCCACGTTAAAGAAAACCTCGGGAAAAACGTATTAAATTAAATATACCTTATCTATTTATTTACTCACCCCACCCGAAAACCAATTCTACCTTACTTTTTCAAGAGGAAAGTTCAAAAAGTTGTCACATCAGACTTCAAGCAACTTTTTTCAATAAACATTACCAACTTTATGTTGTATATATAACTTCAACAATAGACTCTATCTAAACTCCTAGACCTTTTTGAGACGTTTTTCGAGAATATCGGTTATCCGTGCAATTATCGATGGCCGAGGCACTGGCGGCCGTAAGATCGCAATCTCCAGATAGGTTGGTTTAATCTACAGATTTATGGGTCCAGCTACTACACTTTAATCCGTTTACTTTGAAAAACCAACTCGGATTTTATTTAGCAAAAATTCTAGCTGTGTGATTTTTCTACTTTGTTTGAAGTATTTTGAGTAGCAGTGTTATAGTGTCTTTTCACACGATCCCGCTTTTCGGTTCTGGGTAACCCGCGGGCGCGGGGTGTAAGCGTAACAGGCCAACAGTAGCAATGGATTTTGGCAGTTCATTGCGTTATTTAAGTTGTTAAGCAGACAAATTTTTCGAACATATGAAGCAATATCCTTCAAAATAATTCAGATTGTGATGTTTGCTACGCAATTAGGGTGCCGACATGAGCACGGTGCATGGTGCTCACATGAGCTTTCACTCGTAACAGTAGGTTGTACGTTCGTGGTAACACTTTGACCTTAAGCTTGCCTAGCGTAATACGGAGTTTCAATAGAATAAGACGCCAGCTTATAGTGATTTTTTTATATGACATGAGTCCGTGCACATTAAAAACAGTGGTGACCCAGTGGTAATGCCCCGACTTACGAGTACGTGTCGTAAGTCGTAGGTTCGAACCCAGGCAAGCACGTTACTTTATGTAATTTATGTCATCACCAATATTCTCAAAACGGTAAAGAAAAACATCGTGAGGAAACCGACATGTCATAGAACCACAAATTCGAAGACGTGACATCCCCAACCCGCATTGGAACCGCGTGGTGAATTATGGCCCACCTCCACTCGCAGAGAGAGGGCCTGCCTGTGTTCCATCAGTGGGAACGTTATAGACTGATTATGCTACATGGGCACATCACCATGGCCGGGTACTCGGCAGCCAGAGCGTGTGAATAGGCACTTATTCTGTTAAACTTATTTTGTATAAATACGGAGATTTCAGAGAATTTGGATTGACCCACAGATTTCGCACTGTCAGCTTTCAGTCAGTGTCACTAACACTAGCATACTCACTTCTGGTTTGTGAAATAACTGATTGGCAGAAGAATTTGACAGCAAAGTAATAGAAAGAAAGTAAGTTCATTTTCGTTTGCCGGTATTGCTGAGTGACATTCTACAAATACTATCTACCGTCTCTCTCTGTTTTAATATCCAATCTTCTTCATTTAGTTCTTTCCACTTTGTTCCAAGAAGTCATAAACCTTTCCTCCTTTTCCAAATCGGGGCCACGTCAGATTTTAGAATAATTATTTATTACTTTAAATTCCTGCTCATCAAGTTCGCCTTATATGGACATGCTCTTATGACACCCCCTTATTTGGATATCTTAACGAATGTCACAATTAAGCCAATCAAAATGTACCCATTAGTTGTTAACTAAAAAATCCATTACTTGGATAGAACTATAAATAACTCCGAAAAAGAGATACAGACACACCTTGTTTTTTTTTTATTGCGATCATTTTTTGCGGCTTAAAGTGGCAATAAAGATTAGTTACACCTTTATTTCCTATAAAAAAATCTGTATTTGGTCAGTTAATTCCGGTACCCGATGTTCTTACAAAAAACATAGTACTTTCAATAAACATAAGGTGCCATGTGTGTTTCGCTTCTTCATTGCAAAACGAAACTAATCATGTTTCAAATTCAAAGTCTAGTCAGGGCTGATTTTTCAGTACCTACTCCAATTATTTATGTCTGAAGATAAATATATTTTATTTGACCTATCATCCATACAAAATATGTCAAACAGAAATATTTAGTCTTCAAAGTAATAACAGATAAAGAATCACACAGTTATTGTATAAGAGTTTGAACTTTAATAAAAAAAAATATTTACATAAATTTTAGCAGCATTTTTTTTTAATAATTTAAAAAAGAAACTTGCAGAAACGTTTTTTTTTAAATAAGGATGACAACTAAGGATGAGATTTCATTTTAACAATCCAGTGTAGGTTCGACGGAACTCCATTGCCCCTGAGAAGGAAACTGTTGCGTTTATAGTTATTATGATTAGCATGCGTTATGTTAGTCCGGTCCGTGATTTAGAGGCTTTCGCTTATTCCTGTTAGAGCTGACTATTTTCAAATGGCGGGATTTTGTGGTACAATGTAACGGGT
This sequence comes from Gortyna flavago, assembly GCA_963669345.1. Classification (NCBI taxonomy): domain Eukaryota; kingdom Metazoa; phylum Arthropoda; class Insecta; order Lepidoptera; family Noctuidae; genus Gortyna; species Gortyna flavago. Next base: position 10,879,537 of record OY770138.1, read on the forward strand.
CATGTGGCCATGTGAATGTTTTGAACCGTTTTTAATCATCATAATTTAAAATTACCGTAGATGGGCGGATTTCACTGTTTATTTATTTGATTTTCGTAATGTTTGTTAAAGTCATTAGGTATGTTCATGTTCTTGCGAAAAGAACTTTACTATTGATATTAAGATGTATATTTAATGTACTTATTTAGTTTTATTTGGAACTTCTCTGGTTATTGAGACTTGTCAACTTCTCTAGTTATTGAGTGAGACTGATATCAATGTAATTTTTTTTTTATGTACGTATATTTATCTTTGCTGCCTCACATAGGTGACATAGGTAAGTAAGTACTTAAATGGCGATCCATAAGCAATATGAAAAAGGTGTTAGGTCGTAGCTCACATTTGAAAATTTAATTTGACATTTTTATTTTAAGCTATTGATATTGTAACTTAATGTCTTTGGTTGTCATTTGAAAGTTGATATTTAGACAATTTGTAATTTAACTATTTTTCTTTGACATTTGTAATTTGATAAATGTAGACAATTCTTGTCTATTAGTAATTTTTTTTTTGACATGGGAATTGAATAATTTAAATTGATTAGCTTAGAATTAGTATTATTGTCACAAAATTTGCATGCTGAATTTTGAAAGAACTATTGTATACTTACGTGTTAAAAATCTGTAAAATACCATATTTCAGGCAATAAATGAATCTATCTATATAATATCTATCTTACCAAAAAGAGTTTCGTTTGCAAATGTGACGTAAACAAATGAAACAGTATTTCACACTATATTTGAATACGCCCGTTCCGTTTTATTTACAGTGCCTACCTATTGCACAGCTGCATCGCCAATTGCAAGGCCGTTATAAAAGTGCATGGGGGTGTATAAAAACAAAGGCAATAGAATGGCAGATCAATAGTGAACGAAAATTACGCTTTTTAGATGAATGCGGGTAGAATTGAAATGTTTGCTGAAGCCTGCGCTGGATTAGAAGTGAGTGGTTTTATTAAAATATGCTGATATTTGAGGGCTATTTTTGTTCTGGTTTTGTGGGGTATTATTAATTCTTGGAAAACCTGAAAACTGTTGTTCGTTGTTATTTCGTTTGATATAGTGCTCACTTTGAAAATTCGTTTTCTCGTGAACCTGGATCAACGTAGGTACTTAATGGATATTCTTGGAAAGATCAAAAGAAAGCTCTTTCATAATGAGTTTGCAATTTGGTGCTGGTGGAATTTGGATAGGTTAAGCGTAGGTACCTACTGCCTACGCGTAGGACGTAGGTAGGTACCTAGTAGGTATAATATCTACCTAGGGTTTCAATACACGACATCTTACTTTTATAAAACTTAAACATCATTGTTTCAACTCTGTCCAATGTTTCAATAAACGTACACTCACGAAAGCCTCAATCTCCGGACGATTTAATTTTCGAAAATACGCCTCCGAGTCAGCTTTTTGCTCAAAAACAAAACACGCACTTGAGGTACCGGTGTGGTATAATTCTGATGACTTAATAAGACCCAATGTCCAGAGGTTAACAAGAAAATTACATACGTAAAACCTATCTTCTTGCCTGGACGTACTGAGCAAACAGAATGTTGTAAGTAATTATTTTATGTAGAGCAATTTACTTGTACATTAAAAAACGCCGCTTATGATCCTAAATTACAAGCGAAATACTTGGACATTGCAAGTCATGTTGAGGTACCTATTGTTAATTTTTCTTGCTTTTATATCTCATTTGGTAAACAAACACGGTATAAATCCAAGAGTTTTCGCATAATCTACCACTTTAAGTTATGTACGAATATAGAATTGTAAAGAAACATTTATAATTTTATACTGTAAAATTATGATGATAATAGGAGTGGAAAGCTTTGCCCAGGGGTGGGACAGAGCAGGCTATAATAAAAACAAAAAAGTGTTAATGAAGTAGGTAGTAGGTATATTTTTGTAGAATAATCTAAATACTAGAATTGTTATTTCAGGAAAGTTTTTTGTTATCATGAGTAACTACAAAAATTGTGTGTGTAAAGTATCGTTTTCTAAATAAAACTGCCGGCCCCTATACCAACATATCGCTCATTTGGAGAAACATCGACGTAAATGTATTTTTTCCAAAAAATTTGTTAAAATATGCCAAAGCACTTAGAAAGCGTGTTTACGTTAGGAAAGCATATCATCTGCCTAGCCTTTTCCCAACTATGTTGGAGTCGGCTTATAGCCTAACCGGATTCAGCTGAATACCAGTATTTTACATGGAGCGACTGCCTATCTGACCTCCACAACCCAGTTACTAGGTAATACGATACTCCTTGGTAGGTACGACTGGTTGTAAGACTTTCGGGCTTCTGACTACCCGTGAAGACTGTCAAAGAACCACGAATGACAGCCGGGACCAACGGTTTAACGAGCTTTCCGAGACACGGAGGGGTTTCGGTATGTAAAGATGGTCACCCATCCACAGATCAACCGCGGCAAGCGTAGCTTTACCTTATCGATTGACCTGTGCGGCTTTTATTAACAGTATATGTACAACTATACGTTAGGAAAGCATAGACATAAAAAAAGTAGCAGTTAGGTACGTCGACGTTTCTCCAAATGAACGATATGTGTAATTAATTATATTAGAGATGGGATTTATAACGTCATCCTTGTGAAAAAAATACCTAAAAAGACTAAAAGATTAACACTGATAAAGTGTATTTTTTTTTAAATATGCTTTTCAGAAAATTATAATCTTTTAAAATTAATAAATAATAAAATAAGCGACGTAAACAAACACGGTATAAATTCAAGAGTTTTAGCATTGATCTCCTATTTTTAGAAGTAGAAAGGTTCATAGAAGAGGAAAGTAACATGTATAATTTTGTAGCATAGTTTATAAACATAACATAACATAACATAAAAAAATTCGTTTCGTTGGGAAAGTTGTTTGCTGTCGTGAATAGGTATAATCAAGTGCATAAAAGTGTTATTTACTTAGATAAAAATGCCAGTAACCCTATACCTACCTAAGTGTAATTTAATTAAAGGCTGGATTTATTACGTCCTGGTGAAAAAAGGACCATTAAAAAAGACGCTTTTATCAGCAATTGTTAATCTTTTAAAAGAATTAAATAATAAAACATGTCGAGGACTGAGTAATGTCGGTTTAAAAATAATTTCAATTATACCATCGCAATTTGCAATAATTACGCATATTTAACAGTACGAATAACTACTTTTTTATTACGGGAAGTAGAACTAACCACAACGTATTACTTATTGCATAGCTAGGAAACGGCCATTTTAAATATATACTAACATAATACCGTATAATTATGGGGGCCATTGCTATAAATATTTTAATGTAAAATGATAAATTTTATTGACTACATGTCCTGCAAAATGTAAATTACTGTGATGTTAAACGTTACAGCTTTCCTGTACTTACTTATTGCGAACATGTGTAATTAGGCTCTTACAAAACGTACATGCCATGCTTTTATTATAACCATTTAAGGTTTTTAAATTATTTACGTTAAAATACACATTATTATGATAATAATGATAGGTAATAACTTTTTGAAATAATTATTTAATGAGTTTAGACAGACACCTACCTACAACAATTTGTGTTTATAATTAATAAGACAACCCACTGACCAAAATTTGTTACAGTTATTTAGTCATAATTCTGCTTTTTCTATTTTTTGCATTTTTTAAAAGCAGCAGGCGTTTTTACTTTATTATAGACACTCACGTCGATAAATAAGACATCCGTACAAAGCCTTCTATCTTTTTATAAATAAGAAGACTACGTTAATGATCTACTTATTGAAAAAAACAGTTAGGTACTTAACAGTCACTAAACCAAAATATAAGTATTGATGATTCTTTCCTACATTTCCAGTTAACAGCACCATTATCTTTAACCAAAACAATGAAATAAAAGTTATTTCTCCCGTAGACCTAATAATAGATTCAAATAAATTGTAGAAACGATAATTATTTTTCATCCAATCCAATGCCTGTCGTCTTCGATTCGTCTATATAATTATTTTCTTCCGCTTAACTAGCGTTGAACAAAGCCAATCTGACAAGGTGGGTACTGTTCCTTCGACCCGAAGCGTTGTCCCGTGAAATTGACAGATGTTCAAAATAATAACAGAAAGTTACAGTCCAACGGGTACGGCTGAACGTAATTGGGTTGCCAATGGCCTCAAATCAATTTTGAAATAACAAAAATCAACGAACAAAAGTTTTAAATACGAACATTGAAATTCGGTAATTGGAAACTAACAGAATTATGCCACACACACCTCAACATTGTTGTTTACACCCGGTTTCTGATTTGAAGAAAGTAGCAAATCTCAACTAATTATTCTCAAATACAGTCATACTTCATACTTAAGTCATACTTAAGTACAGATTAAGATGTTCTCAACTTCAAATTCTCAATTCAGAAACTGGGTGTTAGTCTGTCAAGTTCTAAGTTTGAACTCGATTATAAATCGGCGAAAGTTGATTTTTAATCGAGTTGTTGTGTCCAGAATTTAATAGCTTTTATCGCAAAAAAATGCACATAAAGTAGATTTTTAGCAGAGCATGGTTTCGATCCACGGACCTCTGGGTTATGGGCCCAGCACGCTTCCACTGCGCCACTCTGCTTACAAGATAGCACGGCGAAATGTTACTCCTATACACAATAGCTGATACTCGTACAACAGTAGGAAAATGTTGTTCAAGTGTCTAGTTGCTGTGTAGATTAAATTCCATAAGAAATATTCAAAAAGTTATGTTAGCAGAGCATGGTTTCGATCCACGGACCTCTGGGTTATGGGCCCAGCACGCTTGCACTGCGCCACTCTGCTTACAAGATAGCACGGCGAAATTTAGCTCCTATGTATATATCTGATGTGTCAAGAAAACACTGAGCAAATGTCTAATACGTATGCTTGGTTTATACTGCTATTGGAAACATACAAAAGTAATGTTAGCAGTGCGTAATTTCTTAATGCCCAGCACTTCCATCTTTGCATCGAGTAATATCACTTCTGCCTATCTATAATACTATCCTTCTTTTGAATGTATAGTACTTTCACACAATATAACTATTTTCTATTACATTCGGTTAACTCTTAAACTTACAGGTCAATGTGAAAGAAACAATTAAAATATCTCCGTTTCTCTGTAGTGTTTAATACAATAAATAAGATAAGCTACCCGGCCTAGGTTTGTAATATGGCAAAGTTCCAAAGTAACCAAGTTGTTTTAAGATTCCGAAACTTGGAAGTTTTTAGTAATAATATGCTGGAACATGCTGAGGCTGTAACCCAGAGGTATGTGTATCGAAATCACGTACTTCTAATATAATTTGTGTATGTTTCCAAAAAATATATTCGAAGCAAAAAGTAATATTGGTTAGAGGAAAGGAATTGTATAATTGTAGCTATTATCTCTTGATTTGTGATTGTTTTATTTTGTTTAGTTAAGTTTTTATTGAGGTCATGTAAAGCCATATTATTGGAACATATCGTTTTAGTACAATCCTACTTAATTTTGTCCAATCCTACTTAGATTTGGCAATGTTATCTTAAAAGCAGAGTGGCGCAGTGGAAGCGTGCTGGGCCCATAACCCAGAGGTCCGTGGATCGAAACCACGCTCTGCTATAAACAACTTTTTGCAGGAACAACTTTTTATTGTTTCATTTTATTTTCTGCGCAACAATAATTTGTTCTTGTCATTGTAGAAATTTCAGCACCTTATTTTGAACTATTACTATGTAAAAAAAACAATTCGTTTCATTACTGAGCATTATTCTTACAACCAATAATCTCGCTATTAATGTAATTTTAATATGAATGTGAATTAAATTATTTTTATTGTTACCTGTTGAGCCGTTTTTTTTTATTATTTAGAATGTAATATTTTGAAAGTTTGGCTTTGTATTATTATGTAAAACCGTACCTAAATGGTGCATGTTGTGTTAGCCTATAAGTAATTGTTGCACTTAATGTATTATTTAGGAAAATATTTGTAAAATGTATCTATTGTGTAAACAATTGTTGGCTAACCTAAATAAATAAATAAAAAATTACCAGTACCTAAGTAATAAGCCGACATACATAAATAAGACAATTGTGGGTACATTATTATAACCGAAATGCAAATTTGATGCCATTGCAAGAATCATTAAAATTAGCTTTGTCGGTTTTACTTCAAAGTAAGTAACACGATGGGAAAATACAGAAAAAAAAATCATTTTTTTGACTCGACTAAAATCACCGATCACTATTTCAACCGACCGTCTATATTATGGAACCAATTTTATTAGGGCAACAGAAGGTACCGGCAATTTTATTGAACTAGTACAACAATAGTTTATGTTCCTCAGGGTTGTTTGAATAGGTTGACGTAATAAAATTCAAGGAAGTTAAAGATACAGCGGCGTATGGTTTGTTTATGCATTTTATTGTATTGCCCATGATTCCAGCAAGTCGGTTTTTGCGTGGCTAAAGCCGCCACATTACGTCAGGGGGCCATCATTATTGAATCGTCTACGTAGCGGCCACCCGCGTGGGACACACGGCCTTGTACTTGGAAGCACTTGTGTGCCGGGTCCCCCTAAGATGTTGCGGGAATTGCGCAAAAAATAAATGACAGGATTGGCAGAAATAGGTTAAGAGGTCTGTTGGTACTATTATTATACGTTTTAATATTAATGATCTTCCTTGAATAACGAAATGTGTGGTCTTTGGAAGTTGTCCTATTTTATCCTTGTTTATCCTTGGTAATGATGACGTAGATATAGGCAACTCGGCAAAAGACAACTAGCCCCTTTTGTCATTTGATTTGTCACCGCTCGAAATAAGCTCAGTGTGCCCAAAATAGTAAAGTCGTCTCCTACGTGATCCTAATTTTGAGAAACAAGAAAAAGCTTTTCCCTTCGATTGAATTCTCTTAATTATTTCATTGTGGGGTCCACCTTGTGTGTCCAAGTTCGATCTAGTCGGTGGTCGACCAATTCTGCTAACAATTAGTTAAAAACCAATTCGAAGTATCTAATGCTCGCGGGCCGCACATCCAGTGAGCCTCTGTTATGTTCGTTGGTGGCCGCCGCCGGGACTATTCCAAATATTTCACAAATTGCAAGATTGTTCGAAGCGCCACGACATCACGATGCGATACGGCGACGATCCATGGAAATGTCAAAGATCGATCGTTTAGCGATACGATGAGTTTTTGCATTCGGATAGAATATCACTGCCTTTAAAATTGCAAATATTTCTTCACAAAAAGGTGAAATTATCAGGCAAAAAGTTTTAATTTAGGTGCTCCAATTTCTTTTAAAAAATTATCTAATAAAGATTTGGACCCGCTTTCATTAGAACAACCGGTTTTTGTCGAAAATTAAACATCTAATTTCACCTTATAAGTGGAGTTCTCTCTAAACTTTCTGAGAACATAATTAATGAATTTCCTTGGAAACTTTGCTCAAACGTTTCATTAAAGGCACGTGCACAAAAACTCGAATTAATAGTTTTGTTTTTGTGCTTTATGAGTGAGTGAAATAAAACTGAGCTTAGCAATTCTTTCAAGGAAAATTTAAAATACAAGCAACCTTGATATGAATACAAAGTGAGGTAGGTACTGGGCTATGAAAATCGACGTAATTCAGGTTCTTTTATGACTTTAAAACAGAAATTTAGCTTTTAGAACAAGCTGTTTATAAAGAGTGAAAAATCAGCACTGGGTATTATTACTACAATCGCCAACCCTTTTGCTAAAAGTGATTAAGAAAATATTATTTCAGTATTTTACTATTATTGCCTGCCATAATATAATAATGAAAGAGATTTCGATCTCGACTTCAATAAAGGAAAACATAACATATTACGCACATTACGCAACCGAAAATAGTTTGTACTGAACAAGATCCCATATGCGATACACAAATACGGTTCGCAATAAATAAAAAAAACATCCGGGACTGATGCTTGCACTTGTCTACCGCTCAAGATTCCAGCCACAGCTTCATTACAGCAGCTAAATAATGACTACTGATGGAAGTTTTCAATAGTCCCGGCTTGGAATAAATCAAATAACCCCGTTGGATTCGCTGTCGTTGGCAAATGTGTCTTCATTCATGACGGTAGGACGAGGGATTAGAATGGTATGGAGATGAAAAGGGTGTCGAAGATTTTAAGTCATTCAGGTGTCTCGTTTTGTTAAGAAGGTAGATATAGTATTTGCTGAGCCAAAAAAATCTAACAACAAAAGTATATCGAAGACAGAATTAAGTTTATTAAAGAATTCAAGATATTATGAAAGAAAAACATTAGGTACATCAAGAATAAAACGAAAGCCCATTCCTTAGAAAAAAAAATTAACTACAAAATTAAGTCATGAATTCAAGCTTAGACCTCAAAAACTACCTCCAACTATTTTTCCGCCTATCTATAACATCAATCTGTAACCAAGTCATGAAAAATACATAGCATCGTTTCTTTTCTAAAGTTTCCAGTCATTGTAACAACTCCACGGACATTTTTTCCATGATGGACGCGGACAGGTTCGAGCAAAAATAGTCTGGACTGTGATCGGGTACATAAAGTCTATTACAAAAGCGTCTGACGAAAGTGTAAACAGACCCTGTTCAGTTGAAAAATCTTACGAAATCACTCATTAAAGGGTAAGTAACACATTCATCGGTATTTACCAAGAAGATTTCAACTTTATATCTCACGACTTTTTCCAAAAATTATTGTTTGAATATTAAAATTAAATTGCAATTGAAAAATCATTGAAGAAAATTAAAGCTCAATGTTGTTAACTTTAAAACTCAATTTTTATTTTATTATTAATATTTAAAGTCCTTCTTTTTTGACTTTTAAAATTATTTTTTTATTTTCATAGTCTCTTAACTATTTACACCAGGTACTGAATTAAAAGACTGAATACATAAAGGTAAATAAACACAAAAACAACAGTATATTTAGGCCTCGGAGTGCTCGTCCGCATTGCTGTTATCAGGAAAAAAAACTGTACTAATAAAATAATAATACTTTTGTTACTGAAAAATATATTTTAAGTACTTAAATTAAATTAGAATTTCGGGTTCATTTTGTAAGTGGTACTACAAGTTGGCACTCACAGGTACGTTTTCTGGACCTTTTGCTTACATTTTCGTCAGATACTTTTGGAACATACCATACGTACCGCGGGACAATACATTCATTATTGAGATGCGAGCGGGCACAGCTGCCCCAGTCACTATTACGGACGCGGACACGCGGCTCAAAAAGCTAGGTAGGACATTAAACTTCGTACGTTGTCATGGTTATCGAGTTTAGTTTGGTTATACATATAACTTTGTATGGTGTTTATTGTTGCTTGTGTAACCTAAATATTGCTTACACATGTATTAGGTACTACAAAATCACATTAGGTAATAATTTGACATTATATGTCGTGTAGAGTAAATTATTAATGTGATAGGGAAATGTAAACGTTATTAATCGTTAACGGAAGTTACCTTTGGTTCGTTTTGTAACATTTTAAATTGAGTCATAAAAGCCGTTTTCTTAATATTTGTGACAGGGCAGTACTTCTTGTAAAGAAAGTATTTATTATTTTTCAGCAACCATATCAATGTAGACTTTACCCGCTTTTAAATATTGATATTGAGTGTCTAACCAGACAAAGAAATCTCCAAACGGCTGATTGACCCTTCCCGTGAACCAAGGGCTGGCAAGTACCTACCTTAAGCAGAGGCTACGCATTGCCATACAACGTGGAAATTCCGCCAGTCTCTTGGGTATATTACCAGTCGACAGCGATACGAAGGAATTTTTTCGACGCCATATATATATGTGGTTAATTTTGTTACTAGTTTGAATTAGGTTAGGTTATTATATTTTAATTTTAATAGTGTGTTAGTTCATTTAGTATAAGAATTTTATCCAGTCTCTTTAAAAAATACATAAATAGTTAAAATTGTACCAAACTACTTTTAAATAACATATGGAAGAAAAAATAAACTCAAACATAAAAAGTCAAAAAAGCTGTTTATTTTCTTAAAAGATCATAAACCTATTCAAAGATACTTAATAGCCTAATCTCATGCATCAATAACTTCAAATAATTTCTCCAACAAAACTAACCAACTAAATATAACCCCGCCTATATCATCTGAAACATTTCTTTATATCTCGCAATACTGGAACCATGGAACGTCATTCTATCGGCAAGCGATCTCGGAGCAAAACGAAAGAAAAACTTAAAGATCACCGTTCGCCGACCAAAATAGTATTGGACTCTATTCAAAACTCTTTGGAATTACACCACTATTTGTTACCATCGCCCATTCAGTAAGTCAACGCGTCAAAGTAATTTGTTACTACAAGAATTCGACAGTTATGAGACGAATATAAATTTTTAACGTTACGTGGTGTATGTTTACATTAAATCCACTGGAAAGCCAATGCTCTAAGTTATTTATTACACATATTAATTTTGATGATTTGAAGCAAGCATTTTAATATGGTGGCTATTTGTAGACACTTAACCACGAAACGCTATGGACGTATTGAATGTGATTTAATGATCATGTTTATTAGTTTACAAAGCCGGGAATCCCATTGAGAATGTTATTGTTTTTCTACAACTTAGATAATAGTTTTTAAGTTATTAATTTGCTCGATATAAATAGATTTAAAATAAATTGAATGGTTGCCCAAAATTAAATGCCAAAGCTCGAATGTAGAATTACAGCCTTATCTTTCGAATCTAAGGTTAAGTTAGTATGTTGTATATTAGATTATAACATTTTCAGAGCCACTGAAAACTCAAACAAAGCACATAAAGTTACTATAAGGTAAGCATTTTTTTAATAAAATAATTACAATACAAAGGTCAACCATCTAACAAACTGAAATAATCGAGTCGAGCCTAACCCCACTCTATTGAACTTTAAAAGATAAAATAAAACAAAAGAAATATTCAATTCTCGTCTCTTTTTGACTGACTGGAAACAATAGCTCAAGATAACTTATCTACATAATAGAAAATATTTTTTATTTAAATATCAAAGCCCGAGATACTGTAGCTTTTGCGATGGCGTTCCAGCCTGTACTCTTTTCTTAAGCAATACGTTATTTTAAGAAAACAACAACAAAGACAGCAGAAAGTGAAAAAAGAAACGCAGTCGAAGTCGTGCCTTCGATGTTATGTCCAGGCAGGGCACCACTGACATTCTACACATTAATTACGAACGAAAGGCAGACCACAAACGTTAAACAAAAGGTAATACACTCCGCACTTAATCTGATTCGTATTATTGCAGTCCTAACGCAACATTCTCCTGGATTTATTACAAAAGAGCTGTTAAGAACGTTTTCCACTGAAGACGGCATCGGACCTTTGGATCAGCAAAATGAAGCGTTAGAATGTTTTAAACGAAACATGATTTATCGAGGCGGTCCGTGGTTTAAGAGCAAGTATTCGCTTTGATGCTTACGCGAAATGTAGCTTCGTGCAAAATGGTATTCTAGTTTCACACGCAACAAATGTGCTCATTATCTGATGAACTTTGCGAAGCGGCGCGTTCGGCGCGTAGACTAGGCGGTATGGCAGACGTGGAAATTAATATCGATAATCATATCTATAATCACGAAAGTCAAAAAAGGATTCATAAAAAATGAGAAACAGCGCAACGTTAGGACGATATTATCTACGAGTATGTCTAGAATGAAAGCCCGTTATTGTATTGCACACATTTCGGAAAGCTTATATTAAGCCACTGCATAGAGATCGCCGGATTAAAACCGGATGGGTCTCGATCTTACTATATCTCTGCCGGTATTTTTTTTTTTTTACTTTGTCTTCTCTATCCCACTGCTGGGCAAAGGCCTCCCCAAAATCTTTCTAGGCATCCTTTTCTAGGGCTCCTCTGTCCAAAGTCTACTAGAAAATTAAAAAATCGAATACTTACTGAGACACAATATTCTAGTTAAACTACTAAGGGTTGATTTTATATCTTATGTACGAGGAATAAATATAACGTCTGACAGTTCTAGTATGGAAAAACTGCCAAAAATTCAAAATTTATTCTAAGGATAAGACTTAAACTAGGTATAAAAGTTTGGTAAAATGCACCCTAAGTACTAAGTACTTATTAGTTATTCTGTGGTTAAACTGGTAGCCAACTCCAACTGGATAAATAATTATGATAAAGTCTCTAAAACAAATAATGACCATAGAAATGTTAATTTACGTTTTGGTGGATTAGTAGCTCAGATCAGCTCTAAACTGCCGTAATGACATGGAGCGTTTGATCATTACGTGACTAAATACGTCAGATTAGGTTTGGTAGCCAAATGGACTATTGGATGAGCTAATTCGCGTAGCTGTTCAGTACCATCCGATAATACTTTCCTTTTAGTTTAGTCGGAGTAACAAAAATATATGAATATTTGTTTTTTATATGAATAATGAATAAGAAATATATTTTTTCACAGCATTTGTATCATTTCATCTGTTAACTTATTAATTATACCCGTGACTTCGTCCGCGTGAATTTTCATGTTCCCTCGACCAACCCCATCGCATCGCATCTCCTGCCTACAGTAATACTTCGTTTTCGCTTTCGTTTTGAGTTTTTTCTTTTTTCTCGGCTCCTTAGGGTTTTAGCGTGATATTAAATAGCCTTTCTCAAGAATTGGGCTATCAAATGCAAAAATATTTTTTCAAATCCAACTGGTAGTTCCGTAGATTAGAGCGTTCAAACAAAAAACACTTCAGCTTTAGGTATTATTAGTAATATGTTGTATAGATTGAAATTTTCTGTTGTTTCTGCAGATCGTCTTCTTTCGCATTGACGCTAGAAATTTGGATTAGCTTTAAAGAAAAGTAAATAATTATGTATTTTTAACTTTGTTGCAAATGCAAGGATACCTGTGGTCGATCGATGACTGATGCCTTACAATCACCATCATCAACAAAAACGATGAATCCCAAATTAATCACACATCTAACCCACAATCTCCATATAAACCTAACAACAAAGTCAATAAAGGATGCAACAAAAACATCCATTCATAACGCTCGTAAATCGTTGATCACCTCTGGGCACTGTTACTCTGTGTCCCCTGCGTGTTTCGACTGTTCGATCCCGATCACATCGTACATGGGAGCTTCGATGCTCTGTAGCTCTTCCTCTGATATCATTAATGCACAACGGGAGATTGTGTTGCGCAATCAAACTTAATTACCTCTGCAATAATTACCTACGGTACTTTTTTACAGTTGCGAAATAGTATTGATAAGGTGAAGATGAAGTGTGGGATGTGAACGATTCAAATTGTGGTTCTAAACGTATTTAATAGTATATTGGTTTCAACGTAATTTGCTTCAGTAAATTGCTCAGACTTAATAAAAGCAAACGTTTGCGTTTTGTTAATAATTTCTAGCAATTTTAATAACAACTGTTCCAACCCATTTTCCATGTATTTTTAAAGCTTGCGTTCAAATAATGAAGGTCCTGCAAATTCTAATTTGTGTAAACTGCTCGAAGGCAGTTAGAATTAGATCTTTTAAAACTGACTTCTACATAATGATGTCCAGCTGAGCATAACATGCTCTTCGAATGGAAATTGTGCCGAATTACGTAAATTATCTCAAATTATCGTCTGACTCGGTTACTGTGGACGCTACCCATCATCAGTGGGAAGCATTAAGGCCTGCCTTGAGGCAACCCGTCGCGTGACAGCAGCGAAATATTAATAATTATGATAAGTAATTACGGTCGATCAGATCCTTACGCGCGCACGATTCTTATTTTATGTAAATAAGGTTTAATTTGCCAAAAATTAAAATCGCCTTTTATGTTACGGGGAATTCTTAAGCGATTTTAAATTGCGCTATGAATTTTGTGCTGAAATTGTTATTTGTTGGTAAAATGTTTACAAAAATTATCACAGAGGACATTGGGAATTACTGAAAGCGCAAGTCTCTTTTAAAAACATGTTTTTACTGTACTATGTGTGTGACTTACGCATAAATTGTATCAGCATTATTACGGTATTAATTTCCACATCATACATATTGTGTGTATGTTCATATTTTATTACATTCGTCGAACTTTAACAATACTGGTGTAATATACAAAATGAACATTCCCATAAAATAATATCTAGAAACCGAACGGGTTGAAACAGGAAACTTCCAAAGAAATCAAAATAAAGTGTAATGAATATCGACACTCGTATAATGCTTACGATAGATGCTTAGCTCTTTAATACGATATCTAATATTTTTATTTGTGTGGTCTAAACGTCACTATGTGACGAAGATTTACTTACAACGTGCCGGCCGCACGAGGATTATGGACCCATCTCAAATTTTAAAAGAGAAAAAGTTTAATGTAAAGATCACTGACAAATTTGTAACAGAACAATGAATCGGATATTAAAGTATCCTCTTTCATGACACGGGCGAGCGGATGGGTAGGTTAGGCTGCGGTCACAGTGGCATGAGAGATGAAAATATATTCAATAATACCAATGATAGGTACCCATGCATAGCATGCTGAAGACCAATTTTCAATTCTTACAGTAAACAATCCTTGCAAATGCACAGAAAGCACCGCTTATTTTATTTTGATAGACTTAAAGATAATGTTTTACTGCCTGTAGACCTTAATCTAAGCGCTGAATTTACCTTGCCGTGTACCTTTAAAGCTTTGCCAAAGTAGTACAAAGCACGTACCAAACGTGCGTGACATCTAGTAGTCTCCAGCAAGATTACAGTCGTTGTGGAATAACTTAGCTGCGCTGAACTATCGACGGCGTCCTTCGACCTACGCTCGCCGCATCGCTCATCGCTCCGCTTAATGCTCTGCGCTCACGCGACGCGACCGCTTGCGAACCTCTCGGTGGTGTTAAATGTATCCGCCTGCTTGTATCAGGTTACCGTACCAAAGGCGTGGGCATTGACATGTCCAACTTGTTTTGTTTTGTTCACTCGACCATCGTAAAGGTTGACTTTCTACGCGCATCGACGTGACGTCCCCGCCGGTTGAATTACTTTAAACTTTATATGAGATGCTTGTCAAATGTCACGTCGAAACACTGCTGGCCCGTTACGAGGCTGTGAACAGTAAACTCCATGTTGTATCGGGAAACTAGTCATATTATGATCACGTTATTTGAAATCGAACACGCATTAAATCAATTCGAGCGACAAAAATTGATGTTAAATAATTGCATCGGTTAATTTTGCGTCGAAATAATTGAATTTTTTGTTGGCACTAAATTATTTATTCGCACATTCGAATTAATGTACTCGTAATTTCTGGGCTCCGGAATTATTTATTTCTGCGTAAAATGTCACTCCGTTGAAAAATAATTACGGTTGTGTTCGGTTCACGTCATGCTGCGCCGACACGGCCCTTCAACGGATTATTAAGATGTTCAAGTGCAGTGCGCATTTAGCGGGTTGTCTCTCATTGTTGTCGGACGAAGATATGCCAACTGATAATCGGAATGACCGAACCCGGAGCGACGACTCATTTAATGCTTGTCGATTTGAATGCGAGGAAATATCACAGGGTCATAATTAATATTTGTACTTCTTCTTTACAACTTTTTCGTTCGAAGGGAACGAAATTTCTTTTGCGGTATATTAAAAACGTGCAGCCGCAGCGGTAAAAAGGCCTTTGGTTACATGTAAGCTACATAAATCTTCATAGGCGCTTCACAGTAATTACAGCGGATAATATTCAGCAAAGCACGTCTTTTATCCTACGCCTAGATCACTTTGATCAGTTTTATAGCTTGAATTATAATTTTTAAGTGCTTTCTTATATACTGGAGTTATGATTATATTTTAACGGCGTCATAAATATCTAATGTTTTCATACCACCATGAATCATTTATGAGCTATGCTATCTAATAAGGGCAAGGAACTTTTAGTTGCAACAAAACGCCACCACGCGGCGCCACAAGTGCGTGAGACCATTCTATTACTTGGACAATGATATTTAAACTTTATTTCTAAACTCTATTTTGACGAAATAAGGTTGAAAACTTGTTGGAGTATGTATGAAAATGTTGTGAGCCAAAGTAACACTAAGCACCACACTTGAATACATATTCGGTTATTATGTTGATAAAAACTGTCACAACATGGTTGGAACTAAGTCGGGACACGGAGGAAATACATTTGAAAGTCCGTTATGTGTGACAGAGAGCATTGTGATGATGTCATTTGCCAACGTAATGTCCTAATTATTTCCAATATATTCTAAGTACACGTTTTACATATGAATTTAAAGTTTTGAACCTACGACTAGATGCAAATGATATTGAATTTTAACGCTTGATTTTTACATAAACATGGCGGTTCGTTTAATAAACACGTCACGAAAAAATTATGTCATTAACATAATTCTTGACTAATAATAGAAAAACATTCCCACCAATTTCTTATATGAATCTAACAAGTAAAATTGCTGAAACCACCCGTAACAATAAAAATTTCCTTCATTCATAATCTTTCCCCTACCCAAAACATTTTTCAAACGAAATTGCCAGACGACAAACATGAAAACTTTTCAGTCTCCAATTTAAACTCTAAACAAAAAACAATCTGGACTCTATCCATAGCCTCATATTTCAACCTGTACAAAGAAACTAACAAATTGTTATCGCAAGGATAAAAATGCAGCATCAAGTCTAAACCTTACCTCCCTTTATGAAATCCAATGCTTACTTATTCAATAAACGTTTACTGTGTGGGAACGAAATATAACCCACTTTGTTCTGAAGAAACTACAGCTATTTGTCAATGTGCATCCGTATTCTGGGAATTTGGTTTAAATTTTATGCGTGTACGCCTTTTATTTAATATTAGGGTAAGTTGAAGCTGTTTACATGCGTTACATAGTCACCTGTTTACAAGTAGTGTAACTACTCATAACGGCACGGTGTACCATGATATGTAGGTATCTACTTAAGATTTTATTACCCCTTTTCACGATTAGGAAGTGATACTTACATGAGCTTAATGATCTTGTTACATAATTATATAATTATCTGTTTTATCTTCTTGTTGACGAACATCTCATCATCATAACAGGATAAGGAACTGGTAAGATTATAGCTACAAAGTGGTTAATCAACCACTCATGGTTTGAAAACTTCTTCAATAAGCCTGGCCTTTTCCCAACCATTTTGGGGCCGGCTTCAAGTCCTGGATGTAGCTGAATACCAGTATCAACAATGGAAGAAAATCAAAATATTCCTTTTGCTTTCCACAGTTCTCCCACACCATCTCAAAAATCCCAAAAGATGAATAATAAAGTCCGGGACCTACACATGTCAAGTACACCGTCGTGTGACAAATGTGACACCATCACCACCACACGGAACACATCAGGAGCATTATATCTAAATTTCACCGCCAACAGCTCCCATAAACAAATACCACCTATTCGGGGAACAATTTCACGCCCTATTTTACCCCTACGAAGTTTCCTGGTAGGTACGCCAGTTGAAAATTTCACACCGACACTCCACTCCGGCTTTTTTTGTTTCACGCCATTTCAGTTTTTCGGAATAAATTACCTCCATTCAATTTAATTTTTAAGTTGTGAAATGTTGAAATAAATTATTTAATTCAATGCTGGAATGCTATAATACACAATTATTCACTATGGTAGTAGCCATAGCGTAAACAGTAGTAAATAATGAAGATTCGAAAGCGATTAGTCCGTCAGTTTTATAATACACTTTATAATAGTAACATTAAAGACTTGTAATGAAATGAAATGACTTAATTGATTATATGATAAACATTATCTACATAATGAAACCCCAAACCCTTGTAAATTAATTGGTATCAATATTAAACTAAGGGTTTAAAATTAAGTGGAAATAGAATCCATTATTGTTTTGATAGCTCTTCTGAAGAAACTGCTTTAGTTTGTACGTCATCTAAATTATACCATTCTAAAGACTTAGAAATCCACAATACAAATTACTGTGTTAACCTCCAACACTCGCTCTAGCTCAGCGAACTGTGAAACTAGACTAAGTAGATATAGAAAGGCGAGAATTTAATTTTCAATCAAACTAAAGCGTGAAAACTGACTTGAACTGTTCGACTCACACTCCTACGCAATCGTATTAGTTTGAAATCACGCAAAGAGGAAAATAAAATAAATGAAGTAAACAGTCTTGCAATAAAAGAAACCAATGAGCTGATAAATATATTATGTTTTTTTTCCATATAGGTATGGTATTTTAATTCCTCAACTACTTGAATTCTAAAGGCATTCTCGTCGTCAATACTGATGAGTATACTCTGATTTTAATAGGACAGATGTGGCGAAATCCAACTGTGAGAATTGAAGTTTCTTTAGAGACTTCATTTCTTTCGTATTAGCATCCAATCCTGTTTTATTTATTGTTGAAATACAAGATGTAAAAGATACGTTGAGACCTTTGGAAATGGTAAGCATTTTTTTATATTTTTTCAGATGTACAATTTTTTTTTTTTCTATGACTTTCCTTCCTCGGCTGTGGGACTCGTATTCGACAAAATATTGTTTGGGTTATGAAAATAGTTTTCCATTTTATTAAATTTTAATCAAAACACAGCACAAGTGCACGAATTTAATAAAATTATTAAAATATTTCAACTGCTAGCGATTATTTGTGCAATAAAGTCAAAAATGTATCTGCATCCCATCTTTTTGTTTACTTTTACAGCTTTTGGGTATTGCGAAATCAGTATTCGAAAGTTGGCTGACCATTCTAGTTGCGTTTTGTTTCCTTGTACATCGCAGTGAGCGGTAGATGTGCTCTGCAGGACGCCACTCCTCAGCTAAGTGATTTTATTTGTGTCCACATTCCGATGTGTATCAAATTACGCGGTTCTGCGACCAGCTGCTTGATCGATTGTCTGCCGCCTTGCTAAAAGCACTATATTGACTCAAATAATTATCTCGGGGGTATTGTGGGGTATGAATTTATCTGTAGGCCTTATATGGGTTGTATAAGTAATTGTTTAGGCTTAGGAATGTTGGGAACGTTCACGTTCACGTTTTGTGTCTTGGTAAAAATGAATGTACCTAATGGGAAAGTTTTGTTTGGAGAAGCTTGTAGTCTAAATGCAGAAAAGTTTCCTTAATTATCTGATATTTTAGTAGTCTGTTAATTGTTACAAGATTTCAAAACTGCCCAGCTTCAAAAATTTCTCCCCATATATCGATCGGTGTATATCCACATGAAAACAGCGTTAAAGTAAGGAGGTCTAAATTCTAAACCGAAGCAGTGCAGCATAGCGGAAAGGAAATTATACGTACGATATTGGACAACTTCACTGGGTTGGTTGCGTCATGTCTAACACAGACCTATTCATTTGTGCACAGTTATCAGGCATGACTGCGCTCAACAACATTAGTTGTGTCGGCACCGCCCCAGGACGTAACATGTTGGGTTTAAGGGTTATTACTTAAACTAAAGTTACAAGAGAAAATGAGCCTTGATCTAGTCATCTCTGAAGGTATAGCCTCGAGGAATTTCTGTTAAGTTATGTGTTAAAGGCTATGTGAATAAAATTGGAGAGGTGGAAAAATTTACTAGAGGAATACGGATTGGCAATTAGGTGTTACAGATTTACGTTTCGAATGACAACACCCAAAACAATAATATTGATCCTATAAGTAATTGAATCCACCAATGACTTTTAAGACGAAAAATCTAAAATTTACTCCTACGCTAAAGTATTCCAACCCGTCGAATCAAACATTGATTGATCCAGTTGCACTCGATGCTCGAAAGATATAAAACCAAAACTCAAATAAAAGTGATGAGAAAATAGATCAAGAAAATATCGTTTTACCCTCACTTAATGAATATGATGCCTCAAATCTCTTCAATATAATAATGTTCAGATCTCCAATAGGTTGATGTGTTAAATGACTCGAGGCGGCTGCAATAAAACTGTTGCGGGCGGGATAATGTTAACATTTGACATTTTTATGTTCATTTCACGCAAATAAAACTTTGTTGCTTCCTTCTATTCGATTATTGTGTCGTATTTATACTCATTTTGCTGTGTAAATACTCGATCTGGTTTTCAGAAGTCAGTGGAAATTTAAAGTAGGTATGAAGGTTGAATCATAATCAGCCTATAATGTTCCAACTGCTGGGACTCAGGCCTCCTCTCTGGAGCCCTAAGTGGGCCATAATCCAAAACACGGGCCCAGTGCTTGGCGTGGTTGGTAGATGTCAAATTTCTTCGAATTTTTGGTTCTAGGACATACAGCGCCTGACTGGGTTCGAAACCCACGACCTACAACTCGTAATTCACAGCCGTTACCGCTGCCAACACTGCTCTGAAGGTTGGATACAGTGAGTATGTAAATAAGTATAGATTCGTGCGAACAATCTACTGAATTGCACTACATGCATTGTTATGACTTTGAATAAGAATACTTTAAAAAGAAAACGGCAAATTGCAAACCCCTGTCGCAGATACTCCCATATCCAATATTCGTCTTTCTATTCTTTATGCAAATGTAGAAACGCCGAGACGCGGGCCAACCTTATCCAAGGGTGTCACTCTCAGCTGTGGAATCGATTTGGAAGTTTATTCAGGCTGACAACGCGTGAAGCAGGGCTCAGCTCGAAATCTATTCCACTCTGTACACCTATATAAGCCGACGTCTCAACTCGGAGTACGCGTATTACCAGAGCGTTCAAACGCCGATTCGAATTTGGTACGTTAGTGCTATCCAAATCCAATCTATCGAAAAACATTAGACTCGTAACTTGACTGAATGACTGAAACAAGCTCGTATTAGAGTCGTCGGCCTATACTTGAAATCTAAATTATACCGAGTAGTAGGGTTGTCATTCTTCGCATCGGACACTTTACGTTAATAATCTTTTGTGATGTTGCACATTTAAATAACTCTGTAGCGCTGTGGAGATAGCATCTAAATTTATGTGTTGGGGTTGCGAAACGGTGGCAGCGTACAATTGGATGTGACAGACAACGCGCCCTGTTTCCCAGAACATTTCAGTCGAATACAGACTCGTCGCGTAAAATGGGAATATTGTAAAAATAAATGAGAACGTAGACGAGTAAACGGCTTTTATCGGCTGTAAAATGTTGCAAAGGTGATAGTTACGCAGAATTTATTTAAAAGAAAATGTCGACTGTATTACTGTTTTACTTTCTTTCTGGGAATTGTGAAAGGCTATAAAAGAGACCTTTGTCCAACAATAGGGGCAATAGAGTGTAAGAAATTTCTACATTAATGCAAAAAAATATTTTATGAAAATTATTAGTCGCTATAAAATTATTAGTTGTTACTTTTCGCGTAACATGAACACTATATAACGGGTTTTGTCGATGGAAGAATAGACAAAATGACAGATTGTAGATTTTAAAGAAATCTGACATTTTGTCTATACTATCTGTCATTTCGTCCATTCTTCCGTCGACTAAAACCGTTTCTATTGTGGTCATGCTGCTCGTGCTGGTTTAATTCACTTTTTTTTTTTAAAGAGTTTGCTTATGTCCATATAAACTTGCTTTGTACCTATTCGGTGTTCAATACAAAACTATGCATAAAATTAAGATCTGATGTTATCTATTTTTCATATCCATAACGAATAGTGTAAGCGATTTCAATCTTGCTGGAGTAATTTTCATTATACATTCCACGATAATCCTATCTTCCAAGTGTAAAGTCGAAAAGTTAATTTTACACATAATTACGTAGCACAGTAATAATGTTTATTGAAGTCAAATTCATACATTATCCAATTTAAATTAACATAATAAGTAGACTTTTAGATAGGACTAGGCTGTCATACTGACATGAAATTACCATAATGCAGTAAAAAAAGGGGTTTTAAGACTACAGGTTTGCAACAGTGTTCTTGATATGGTGCGAGAAGAACAATTATCATTACTTACACGTTTCTTTTATTTAGTTCATACAAGAGACCGTAACCAAACATGTGTTTATCGGTTGTCGAACAGGACTTAATATTTGAAACGTTCAATTTACTTCTGCATACATTATCGGCGTGTAGCGAAGCAAACTCGATAGCGTTTTAAATTTTGTTTCGCTTTCCGTGTCGTATTTTAACAATGATTCGACATGGTTTCTTTATTTTGTTCGAATAACAGAACACGAGTGTAAATCAATGTATCGATTCCTAATTTATTGTTTTATATCGATTGGTTTAGTTTTTTTAAACCCCTTGCCAAGGTTGGTGATTAAGGCCGTGCCTATCACTCACGGTAGATTGCGTAAAGCTACGGCATATTATTAATTTACCGGTTGTGACGTCACTGAAACGTTATGTACGAAAGTAAGTTGGTGTTAGAGAGTCTATGTTCTCTATGTTATTGTTCTCTATGTTATAGGTTTCCGCACTTATTCCTTCAAGTGGACCATTGTTCCTGAGTCTATTTTACCACCGTAAATTCAAACCCCGCTGCCATCATTTTCATAAAGACCGTCACTGTGACTGTTATACAGCGGCCATCGCTAGTCAAGGAACTTAGCTTTACAGTGTTTGCAGATCACCAAATATTCTGTACTTGCAGGTTGCAGGCCCGTCATGTGAACAAATACTTGTGTTGTGGTTAAAGAATATTTATTTACTGAAAATAAATTTAATACAAATATCAAATATAAATAAATATAATGATGACATTCATGAGCAGAGTTAGTATGACACGCACAAATATTAAGAGAAGACAGCAATAATTAACTTACATAACAAGATATTGAAGATAGCATCAAAAGATTCATGCGAAACAAAAATTTAAATTTTGTAGGTAAATTAAAGACGTGTTCATCGGTCACATCATACAAATAAAAATTTCCATAGAAAATGCGTCAAAACAGACAAGCCCAAATTGCTAGTTCGATTTTGCAAAACGACCCAAGCTTTATGTAGATTTAGGAACTCGCAGACATCTCGCGTTAACATCGTTCCCAACGAAAAAGCGTGTCAGTTCCATTGATAACATTCAAGTAGAAAATCCTTTGACTGGTTGCGACAGACTGTGCCCAGCCTATCTGCGTATCGATACATGAAGACATAAAGACTTTGTTCCAGGCATCTTTGTTATAGTATGGACATGGTTGATCGAATGAATACGTATATCTTTGAGGACTATAGAAGTATTGTTGTAAGGAACAATGTGGTCTAAGTTGAAATGCTTACAGAGTTTTACAGTCGGATACCTCTGGTGCAAGGAGATGATGATTTAAAATTAGGATATTTTGTTATAAAACTGAATAAAATACTGCATCTAATAAAGAACAACGCCATTGGTATTAGGTACTACATAAAATAAGGTATCTGGCTGCTTTTT
Organism: Gortyna flavago; assembly: GCA_963669345.1. NCBI lineage: Eukaryota > Metazoa > Arthropoda > Insecta > Lepidoptera > Noctuidae > Gortyna > Gortyna flavago. The sequence goes on from OY770138.1 coordinate 10,902,923, forward strand.
TCACAACATACTAAAGTTAGCTACATAGCACATCAAAAGTAACGTGTTTGTATTTTCAACTTAGGTATATAGGTACTTTAACTACATCATAATCATTGTATTAACATAAAAACGAAGACACAGAATTTTGTACCAAGCAACAGTTTTATGAATAATAATAACGGCAAAACACGACTTGAATATTAATTTTAATATTTAAACTGATTGGATACAAGAAACTACTCGTAACAGTTCGCTCAAATTGCGTGGTTAATACCAATATTAAAATCAAGTTGATAATTAATGGTGTTTTCTGTAGTTTTAATTTAAACCATCCTCGTTTTCTGTAATAAAATGGATATCAATTTGATTAGTCTAAAGTTTAATGAGCAAATTAAATATTATTGTAGTGTCTGGAGATGGCAAGGCGCTACTGGTAATAAAGAGTTTTTAAGGTGCTATAAAATCGTTAAAATGAGCGCTGAAGGTAACAACTTTAATAGGTCTTGTAAACAATAGCATATTTAAGCCATCTTCAACGGGCTTTATTTTTATTTTTTATCTATATATAACAAAACGCTATAAAACGTCATTACACAATACACAACTATAACATACATAATTGGAAGGTTAATTAATAAAAGGTGTGTGAAATATTAATAATGTTATGAAATGACAGTATTTAGGTACTTATTGCTTAAAATTCAAAAGATATACCTGCTTACTGCTTTTATTGAATGTAGTCATAAATAAAGAAAGAAGCTTAGTTTTTAACGAAGATTTCAGCAGTTAATGGAACACAAAATGCAAACTAGGAAACGACTCTGTATAAATTGCCAAGATGTGAGATTTTATGTTATTTTGTAAGTTCTAAGACTAGACTTAAACGCTACAGAAGTAAGTATACAAGCTTAATCAAAAAGGCGATAACTCGTAGAAAAACTTTTTATTGTGAAGAACCCTGAGGTCTTAAAAGTAACGCGTAGGTACATAGTAAAGAGAGCTACAAAATTTTACGACGAATTGATACGCCAAATTAAGAGCAAACTTCGTGATGCTGCAATCATTCAAAGTTTCTATGACACAGTACTAAGAAAGAGTGCTAACTTTTGCAAGTACACTCGTAAAATTACGAAAACTTTAGCATTTACTAATTTTATAGATTTAGGTACTACTAAGTAATTTTTTTTGTAAAGTTAACCGACTGTGATACTTCAAATACGTGTAACTACTGTGAAATATGTATAAACTAGCTGCGCTCCGGAGTTTCACCCGCATAAGTGTCAATCCCGTGGGAATATCGGGATAAAAGTAGCCTATATGTTAATCCAGTGTGTCTGCTACCTCCATACAAATTTTTATCAAAATTGATCCAGCCGTTTGTGTGTGAAGAAGTAACAAACATAACACACACACTCACAAACTTTCGCCTTTATAATATTAGTGTGATTAAACTGCTAAATAACTATAAAATTACAAATTGTCCAACGTCTAACGTCGTCGTATAGGGTGTTTGTTATCTGATACTGAATTTAAATCAAAGAAACATATAATGGGTGGTATAAGTCTGAACACTTTAACTTGACCAATACTCATGGATTATGTCAGACGCATAAAAGGTTTTTTGAGAAACACGTCCGGTTATTAAAAACATCTACTGAATTGCTTTAATTTTGGTGTTAGCTTTGTGTCAACACCAGTCAGTAACGTCAAAGACTTAAAATGAACTTGAATTCTACAATTTCCATCCAACTTAAATAACAGTCATTCAGTAAAACAAATTTCGCACTACAGTCTAGTGCTCTCTATTCTGAACGCTACAATGTGTAGCCTTATAACACGCGATGGGGCTTGGGTGGGCCGTACTCGGCCCAATGACGACAGAATTATCGACAATTACGCCTCGCCGTCGTCAGCCCGCGACTGTCATCCACGGATGACGTTTAAAGGGCCTTAATTGCTCCCGCGCAGACTTGGTTGTGTTTGAAACAATGTGTATGAGTAATTTCGATTTCGTGGAATATATTCAATGATGTGTGAAGTGTCCTTTGTCTTATTTGGAGCCGATTGATTGTGATTATTTTGGTACGATATTTATTTAAATGAGGTGTTTTTAATTTGGTTTCGGGTAACGAAAGGACGGATCGATCGGTGAAACGATATGCCTAAACGATACTTAGAATGTCCTTTATAAATCTTGAAACTGCACAAGGTGATATTCAAAGTTGCAACAAAGTATTGAAAATGGATTTTACGAAGAAAAGCGTTAACTTTATGAGCCCATTTTGTAAGTCTTCAATATTTTGCCTAAGACTGCGTAGCTAAGTTTAAAATTGTTTCAAACATAATACAAATCTCCTAAAACTTCTAACACCAGTTACTAGAGTAACATAACATCAGAACTTTTCAATAAACCATGGACTTCTAATAAATATGTGATATGTAACCGAAGAACCGCACACATCGTCCACAAAGCCTCGCCCCGGCGCGGTAAGCCCGCTTCCTCGCAGCCGATTGGCCGACGAACCACGGCTTACCCACTGTATAGGGTTTCAGCACCACATGGATCACACTGGTAATGCCACGTCACTCCGATAAAAGTTTTAAGCTGTTTTTAAAAGGGATTTTTGTGGTGGCTTCTTAGGTGACGTAAAGGTGTGATGTTTTTTCTTAATCCAAGATAGGTTACGCTTTGTTGGGTGCACGTTAATTTTGAGGATATAAAAGGGGAGAACAATAAAAACTGTTTTTTTTTAATGGAACTGCTTTTCTTTTTTATATGCACATTCTCATAATTTGATAACATTTTAAGTTAACTTTTGCAAGGATGGGCGTGGAGGATGGCAACTTTAACAAGCAAAGTAGGTATATACGTAGAATCGACTTCGCCTGAAATTCAGCAACAATTTAAGCTCAAAATATTGATAAGGAAATTTGCACTTAGATATAGGGTAGGTGTGCAAATACAATTAAACACAGATCAAATATTACCGTTTAAAACCCACTATACTTACAAAGATACCCCACAAGACAGAACAGAACATATAACAAAGAAGCGATTTCCACAAACAATACAAACATTTATGTCTCGTCAGCAACACATTCATAACCACCTAACAAAAACCGAAAACAAGGTCGAACGACCTCGTGGTATCTTCGACAAAGTTCCCAACCTTATTGCCAATTGACATCCAGACACGAATACCGCTTTTGGTCGTGATCGAAAGAAAGAAAGATACTCGTTATTTGCGAGCAGCGTTCGTCCATAAACGTTATCACTAACTAGCGATCGGGGCGGATCGATCCCCTTGATTCGCTCACGAAATTAAGGAAATCGCTCATGGGGATATTATTCTCGGTGTGAGATACCATCTGCTCTGGATGAAGAAGATTTGCGCTGTACTTTGACGGGACTTTTCGGCGTTCGCACAAGTTTTTGTCGATGATGTGGCCCTTATCTGTTGATCAATCTCAGCCAATAGGAAAAGCTACGACACAGGAAAATTGTAATCCAAGTATGAAGTATAAATCCTAACAAAACCAAAAAAGTATATCAATCAAGCATAGACTTTTAAAAAAGACGGACTCCGCGCCACGCATATCGAAAGTAAAGCACCGTAGCGATCTATGTGTGCGTGATGACGATTGACGCTGTCGTGTCACGTAATGGCGGCCGGTCGGCATACTATGACGTAAGTGTGAGCGTGAGGCATGTTTGTACAAGCGGTCCCGGCATACTTACTGTGCTTCACTTTCGATATGCGTAGCGCGGAGTCCATCTTTTTTAAAAGTGTATGCAATCAAGTTAATTCAGATTCATTAAAGCAGCAATTACAATTATTAGCCATTAATGTCCCACAGCTGGGCAAAGGCGTCCCTACTCTTTTTCCATCTCTCTCTGTCCAGAGCTGCCAGGGTCCAATCTTTTTTGAGTATTATTTAGTTTATTTATTTTCTTAGTTATTAATAACATTTAAAAATGTTTTATAAGGAAAACATAAAAAACAAGTATTATTATTAAGTATTATTAACTATAAAACAGCAATATTTTGTGAAAATAATCAAAATTGAAATAAGTATAAATCTGGAACCTTCGAATTGATGACCCAATAAAACATTATGGCCTTTTAAAGATAGCAATTAATATGAATCTATTAAAACCATGATTACTTTGTTTAATCGTCTTTATCTAGATTTTGAGTAGGTTCCTACCATATAAATAAACAATTACATCGTTTCAATTTGCAGTAATAGTCTGCTACTGCAGCCATCTGCCCAACACAAAATTATATTCAATACAATATGTCCATTAAGCTCTGAATAATCTTTATTCTATTTGAATATAATTTATCCAATATTTTATTGCTTTTTCATTTGTTTCATAACTAGTAACCCTTTTAAATTGCCAACTATAAAATGTCTACTATAAAAGACGTTCGTGTCCATAATACCTCCCATATTTAAAAAAAGAACTGTGCAGATGTCAACCATCTTGAATCGTTCTAAAACATCATTATGTCATCTACACACAATACTAGGAATGACACCATTATTTGGGCCGAAACAAAAGCAAAACGCCCACAGTCTACAATTATCAGCTTACCTTCCTTTTTGTGTGGTAACAAATTGTTTTAGCCGGTCCTAGCTGACGGCGTCACCGTATTGACGAGTCCTGGGTGGTCCCACTAATTGCCCAGTGACGGCGATGCTGGTGACAAATCGGACAAAGTCAACAGGAGATAACACATAGTTTGATCAATAACCTTTGTTATTTGAGTAGATGTTGTTTTGTTTTAATTTGGTTTTAAGCTTTGATAGGAGGATGATTTATTAGAGTTTAAAAGGCCAAGTTCCGCTAATGAGACACAATTGATTTTCTATTGTATCGTGCCACATGTAGTACGCGCGGGACTTGATCGGTTAATTGAGAAAGTTTGTATGTAATTAGAATACTGTTTATAATTTAAATGTTTATTTTAGGTAAAGATAAAAAAAAAAGTTAAACTAAAAAGTTAGTGTCGCTAGACAATAAGCAAGTCAAAATACAACTATTATTTATTCAATCTTTATAAAACTTCGAGACCGTTTACAAAAGGGCTTTTTAAAAATATCTTTACTTTCTATATTGTCATTATAAACAATAATTCACAGAGTTAACACAAGCTTGCAGCACAAAGTCTTTCAGAACATTTTTCAGCGAAGTTTCCTCGCCCGAGGATATGAGACCCTAGTTTTTATTTAATTACCATGCTTTGACATCAACTTGCGAAATTCTGAAGTTAACAACACAACCACAAAAAGTTAGGGACTGCATGCTTTCGGGTTAAATAGACATCAAGCGCTTTAGACACAGACAGCTTTTTGCTCCCTTTACTTAAAAAGTTCTCTTAGAACGTGTAGGTTTCTCGAGTTTTGGCTTGAAGCTCTTTTAATCTATTTTCAATTAGCTAAACGTAAACTTCATAATTTTCAAAGCACCTTGCCTTTGATAAACGAGAATCAGAGAGCAGTTACTTCGTAAACAAAAACAAAAAAGGACCCACTTGCATTGGCAATCAACAGTTGGTAAGGAAAGTTAACCTTGGAGCTGTGCTTGAGTAGGCTTGAAGAACATTTTTTTTCAAATCGATGTAAAAGTTCGCGCTAAGCTCTGCAGTCACAAAAACCACTCGCCTTTTTTCACACTGTTTTTTATGCAGTGTCCTTTTGTCCTTTTCACCCATGCGGTTGGGCCCAAACTACAGAAGGCCACCTACTCTCTAAGTTCGTAAACGAAGATACGGACCCGTCCGAAAGTACATACATAGATGATCCATCAAAACAAGTGCCAAAATAAATTTTTCGAACGGGAAAACACATCGGGATTACGGAAAACTGTCAAATCGTGTTGTCATTAATTCTTGGTTCTGGCCACGGATTAATTAATTATGTGTCCGTCAGGCTTCGTTTCCACCAGAAATGTGCGAGGATGCGTAGCGAGGGATGTGTGTGAAACAAACCAATAACATCGCTTCATTTTCATAGCTTGAACTAAGTTAGCGTTGTTATTGGTTAGTTTTACACACATTCCTCGCTACATATCCTCGCTCATATCTGGTGGAAACGCAGCCTAAATGAGATAGAGTAGGAAATACCCGTAACTATGGATATCGTGCTTAGTTTAGTGTGGTGGTGCGAAGCGAAAGTACGGATCAGGAACCAGGGGATCTACACGGTCGTGATCCTTACTTCCGCTTCACTTACGTTCATACATCTAGTCATTACTTACGGAAAGGTTAAAGTAAATTAAAATACCATCCTTATACAAACGTCGATGATAGATAATTGTTTAGTAGACCGTTTACGTAAACACATTCGATCTTTCAAACACTGATAAATTCCGTTTCTCATTTTTACATGAAAGTTAAAAAGACGAAACGATGAACATTTAAAACAGTACATCTCAAAGGAATTCATACATTTTCATTTACATATAAATAATGCGTTGGTAATTTGAGTGAAATTACTCCTGGGATCTCGAGAGCACAGAAGGATATTAAATGCATATTAATCAGTTTAGTGCCGGCTTGATGCTTTACCGTTCTGAATAATTTCCTGTTGGTCCATAGAAAAATACGGATCCTGTTGTAATGGAATATTTTTATCCTGTTACCGGATTTTTATCCGATAAATAATATGATTTTGCTACTAGGTTTTTTTTTGTACACGTACATAAAAAATCCGTGGGATTATAAATAATTGTGAGAGACACAACAGTTTTGTACAGTAGGTACAGTCGCCGGCACGCAACTTGGACAGAGTCGTTAGTGATTCCTCTTCTTTCTTTGACTTTCTTCTAAACAGACATGTTCAAAAATAAATTATGGCAATAACCATAGAATGCAAAAAAAGTTACCATTTTTATGTTGCACTAAGTACACTACGCCAAAACCTTGCCAAGTTACGTGCGACTGTACAGTAGAGAAAACTAACTGTTTGTGAAAGGATTTGCGTACACCTATGTTGACGAGCCATGTAGGTAATGTTAAATAGCTAGAAAAACAAATCACTTGCTACTATGCTAGATAATAGTCTTCAGAATCTTAATATTTTACATAACTTTTGCTCATACCTGACAAATTATCTTCACTAATTTGCTTAAATTTCCCATTATAGCCCTCCATACAACTATTAACCATTCCGAATTGGAATGCCAATCGGATAGCGAACTCAAGAATCCCAATATAAATTTTGCGCGTTTTAAGACAGAGTCATAAATCGCGATAGAACTGATAACCCCGTCGTGCAGTTTTAAAATAACCCACCCAAAGGCAACTTGCAAGTCGTAAACGTCCTGCAAGGGACTTGTGGCCACTTGCGACAAGTCAGACGTACATATGAAAGCACTCCGCGCTAAGTTGCATAATTCGCGTCATTTATTTTATCAAAGATCGTTGCTACCGCTCGGCCAGTTATGGCACCAAAGCATAAAATATTTCGCCATAAAAGTTTAAGCATACTTAAAATGTTATCTTGAAAGTTGACGTTGTTTGTCACTGTGCAGGATTATCAGTGGATTATTTTTGTACTGTCTTTCAAATGTCCGATACAATTTCTTCAAATTCTTCGCTGATGCATGCTGGATTGCTGAAACTTTTATTTTTGTGAAGGCAACCTACTATTTAATTTTTGAAACTATAAACTTAACTGACCTAGATTATGTCTGGACTTTAAAAGAGACTATGACCTCTGAGTTTGTTTCGGCCTTTCTTTTCAGAGTAGTCAGATAAGAAATGCCGACATCATCTAGTTTAAAAAAAAAAAAATTACGTGTTTGTACAAACGTAGGTTACAACTCCCGCACACACTACTTTATTTTTAACCCTCGACTTAAAAAGAGGGTGATAAAAGTTTAACGTATATGTGTATCTATGTGTCTGTCTGCGCCATCGTAGCTCCCAAACGTCTGAACCAATTCTGTGTTTTTTTTTCTTTCTAACTCAAATGCCAAAAAAATATCATCTAAGTTTGGTGTTGTTGTCCTTTATAAATCTGTGTTAATAAACATCCAACTAAACTTCTGCTATTTAACTTTTCAACATACTCGTACCTACCACATTGTCGGCTGTCGTTACTGTTAAAGCGCACATGTCCTGCCTACGTCTGCCTCAATACAGTTTAGTCTGCAATTATTTTCGTCTGATGACATTACCGAAGTTAGGGTGAACTCTTCGGCGAACAGATACTGATCATGACTTTAATTGTACGTGGCGCTAACGTAACGTTTCAGCTACACGTGACGACAGACTCGGTTTACATGCCGCAAGCTGCATATCTATAGGTACGTTATTTAATGGCGATTTTATATGGAATATTTCTTTAAATCAGCGTTCTGGTTGTTAATACTTATGAAGGTTTGAATAATAATTGCGCAGTTTTTTTTTCCATCAGGATTTTTTAAATTGCAGCCCGGTGTTTATACCTAATTGTTCCCGGTTGGTGGGTGATAAACTTAACCCTTTGGGGAATATAGGCGTGATGTTATGACGCTGTAAAATTGAAATTTTCTAGTATGGATAGATATATTATATTGAATGATTGAATAAAATGTGTAAACGGTACCTACGCAGACTACAAGCAGGTGGTACTGTTACTCATAAATATTATTAAAATGGTTGTCATTTATGTGTCGCTCATAATAATGTAACAAGTTTATCTCTTACAAAAATGTTACAAAGTTACATTAAGTGGCGATAAAACTGCAGTAAAATTAAGGACACACATTCCCGTACTTTTTCTATTTCCCATATAAATTCATGCATACTTTACATCACTGACAATAAAGTAATAGATGCCTCTATTAGCGGATAGTGAAGTGGCTCATCGTGTAATTTACTGCTATTTATTAATGAAGGGAAATAACCCTAAATGGGAACCAAGTATACGTAACTACAGTTTTACTGCTCAAAGTCACGGATGATTTAACTGACGAAGAAATTTGGAAAGGGCTCGCCCTTTCACATCGTTATCGAGTTTTACTATCGACGAACATACATCAAGTGTTAACTACACTGAATAAACAACAGCTAAGTAGGAAAAGAGACGTTATAATGATTTAAATAAACATAGAAATATTAATATCAGTAATCATTCATGTAGATCTCAAACCAGTTTGGGTTTTGATTAACAAAATTTATTTCACAATTTGAATTATTAATAGTAAAACTGTTAACTTCACGCTGAGCGTGAAACTTTGTAAATAAATTGAGTTGTTTTGTAAAAACAGTTTGTTAAAAATTATAGTGTTAATTAAAGTTACTAAAAATAACTGAGTGAAATTAATGAATACATAATCAACCTTTTATAATGTTCCCACTGCTGGGACACAGGCCTCCTCTCTGTGAGATGGAGTTGGTTTTGGAGATGTCACATGTCTTTGAATTGTGGGTTCTAGGACATGCCGGTTTATTCACGATCCTTTCCTTTACCGTTTTGAGAGCATTAGTGATAAAATAATTTACACAAAATAAAGCGCATGTCTAGGTTCGAACCTACGACCTACAACTTGTATTTCGCATCCGTTACTAATGTGCAACCACTGCTCAATTAATGAATAGCTACTATTAATAATAAGGTTATAAGGTATCGTTTAAATAAAATTATTAGGTACTAGCTTCTGCCCGCGACTTCGTCCGCGTGAAATTTCACCCTCCCCCCATTCACCCTCTTTGGAGTGGAATTTCGAAAAACCCTTTCTTAGTGGATACCTATATACACTTCACAAAGACCACACTCTCCAAAAATGTCTTTACATGACCAGCGGTTTAGGCTGTGCATTGATATAATCAGTCAGATAATATAAAATTCAAAGTCCTGTGATCCTGTCACAGGACTTTGAATTTTATATTAGATTATAAAAGTAAACCTAAGTACCAACCTAATTAAAAAAAAACTCAATAACAGAAACAAAATACCTACCTACACCTAAATAAACCTATTTCTGATGATAACTAATCTAAACTCAATGAATAAGCAAAATCCCTAAAAACAAATATCTATACGAATGACTAATCCTACCTTACAGATTTATAAAATAACCTACGGTCACTACGTACACTATCAAATATACTACCCATACTTTAAAATTAAAATCTATACCTACTTATAAAAATAAACCTAAATAACTCTACCTTAAACTGTACTTAGTGAAAACTAAAAGGAATAAAAAGGTCGCACTGAAAAGCAAGGTTTAGAATCGCAAGTAGCAGTTAAACATACAATTTATAGAATGCTAATAAGAACGAACGCTCGCCACTCGATACGTCCGTTCAAATCAAAGTTCAAAAAGTGTAAGCCAAATTCAACCTTCAGCACTACATTTATAGTGCGAGTGACGTAACCTACGACAAACTTATTATTTGCGGTTGGTACAGTAATCGGGTCTAGGGATCGAACCGCAATATTAAGTTTGTTTTTATTGTATATACTTTTCCGGGATAAAAAGTACCCAGTGTGGTGCCCAGGATATTAAAGAATAATTATACCAAGTTTCATCGTAATCGGACCGGTACGTTTTGCGTGATGCCTGAACAAACAAACAGACAGACAGACAGACAGACAAAATTATTTTTTATCACATTTTTGGATTCGGTGTCGGTCTCGTAACAACCCCTGCCGTTTACTTTTTTGATATTTTCAATGTATAGAATTTTCACTTATACAGATTTATTATAAGTATAAATTTGTAATTTGAACGAATATTTAAACACTACCAAAACAACTAATACCTATTTTATAAAATAACAACAAAAGAAATTCAAATAAACTATTTAAAGACTAAAAGTCGCGCTGATAAGCACGGTTTGTTAATATCAATTATTATCTGTCAATAAGGTCGAACGCTCTGAACGCATCAACAGCCAAATATTGAATGAAGCTCGCGCTTTTTTTTTTTGACATGACCACTTGCAGTTGCAACTCGCTAAGGTTGCCCGGACCTCCCTCCCGCTTTTTTATAATACCCTACCGCCACGACCCGCGTCGAGCGCGGCAACCGTTACACAAAAATAATCCTTATGGCATGATTCAGTATTCACGCGCGACGGCGCGATGGCTTATTAGCGTATTTCATGTATAAGTTTATTGTTTCTATACCGATTACTATGATTCTTTTTTTATTGAATAGGTAATAATATTAACTTCTTTTAATTAGAGATGAGTGAGAGTATTATAAACGTAAGAGTAAACAAATATAATCAGAAAGCTCCGAACTGCTAAGCTATCGGGACTTACACGTGTTATTGTGAGTCAACCATAAAAGATAGACATATGCTGTTGTGGGATATTTTTAGGATAATTTCATGTAGAACATTTCCGTCATAAATTATTTCTATGTAGCTTTAACCATTAAGGCTGCACACGCGACGGAAGCTTTAAAATGGAGCAACTTCTCCCGTTTTCCCAACATTTCCTTTCACTGCTCTGCTCCTATTCATTGTAGCGTGATGAAAAGTATACTATAACCTCCCCAGGAGTATGAAGAATAATTGTACCAAGTTTCGTTAAAATCCGTCGAGTAGTTTTTGTTTCTATAAGGAACATAGAGACAGACAGACAGACAGACAGACAAAAATTTTACTGATTGCATTTTTGGCATCAGTATCGATCACTAATTACCCCCTGATAGTTATTTTGAAAATATATATCATGTACAGAATTGACCTCTCTACAGATTTATTATAAGTATAGATTAACTTTTTAAGTTTCCAGAAGTTTCCGATATTCTACACAAATTAAAATGCAGGTGTGTAGGTACTACCACCTATCATCAAGACATTATGGTTTAATGACAAAAGTTTATTTGTCGTGGATCTATTGACATAAACGGGAATTACCATAATATTAATAACTTAAATATTATTATCATCGTCATGTAAGCCGCGTCAGTACGCGTCTAATTTGGGCCAAGTTGATTTCGTCGTTTTCTCATTATAGCGAATGCCGGGTGGCCGTCGCTTGACAAGAGGAAATTGTCCCCAAGGATAAATAAAATTTGACTCGCTTGAAAGTGGCAGCATTTATATGTTTATGACGGTAGTTTAGCATTGCGGAATTTACAAGACACGCTTCATATTTTGCGACCGCAAAATTGGGTATGTTAAGCTAATACTGAACTCTCGAAATGAATTTTAATAATCTGACCGTACATTTCCCCTTCTAAATGCAGCTCATTAGGCTCAAAAAACATAACGGAGGATTAATATCAACCTTTTTATCAGTATCCTGTCATTATCGAAATCGACTACAATAATATTTATCACAAGAGAAAATAATTAAGCAATAATTTCGAGTCAAATTATGTTTAAATTGGAGTAGTTCCAGCGACCAGATCCGAGTAAAAAAGAGTAATATTGATGTCGATGCCCGGAGAGTGGACATGGGCGCAATTACGCTCTCCCTCGACAAATTGGTCCACTTATTTATGGTTAATGAAATTCAGATTTTATAATAACACCCCGGGTTTTACGCTCTCATTTACGCGTTTGTAGTACAAGACCATTATTTTAAAGAGCCTACGCGTCCTGTGAAACTTTTAATATCGCTGTTGTCGTTGTTTTTTCCTAGTCTCCTTAGATTTATTACTCATTATCCCGGTAATGTGTTGTAGGACCGCAAGGCGTAGCCAACGCGGTGTAATTTGCGGTGTGCGCAAATGTTGTATTGTTCATAAATGAGTATCGCCTAATTTTATTAAGAATAATTAGGAGGAGGATGAATGATGATCTTCAGTGAAAGATGGTGAGTTCGTTGTTACAGTGGATTTTTAGGGTCATAACTTACGAGTTAGTGGAAACTGAGAGTAAAGGAAATAATATAATAAACTTAAACAGATGAATTTTGTCGAGGACTATGTTTAACTCACTATAAACCATTAGAACCACGATTGAAGTTTATTTCACCTCACCTCACTTAATTCATCAACACCCGATGACGTACTACAACCACTGGGCTCCTAATACACTGTCCCCTCGACGCTTTTATACTTCGCCGGAATATTAACTAAGTCCATCCCTTTGAATCCGTAACGGAGGATTTCAACCTTCGAAAAGTCCATCAAAAAAGGTAATTAAGATGAAATAACGATCACAAAGCCGCGTTCCGTGCTGCTCTACGCTGTAACCTTTATTTCTTCTAATTGGCTCCCACGCCACATAATTTTTACAGCAAATTGCTGGACTAACGATTAACTTCACCCGATGTCTAATTTTCTGGGACAATAGTCGACTTGAAAATTAAAGAAATATGTTAATTTCTATCTTTGTCCCGGCCCGTCAGAGCGGAAGATTATAATTATTAGGAAATTGTTAAAAAGCACCTTGCTTTGTTATTGGACTCATCCAGCTGGATGGGTGCTTAATGGATCTTTTTACTAAATCTTTTTCAAGTCGAGAGTACGCTATCGTTTTCCCTGTTCGAGAACAGCCGTTCAAAATAAAGAGAAAAGTAGAACACGAAACAATAACGTCACTCAATATTTTATTTTATATTGGGTTTTCTTTTTTGCGTTCATTTTATTTCTTATTCGGATTGGACTAAGAAAGTCAAGCTATATAAATGTTTTTGTTTATACTCTCGGAAACTAGTCTGGAGCTAAAATGTATTCTGATTTCCTAGAAACTCAATTTCGCAACAAATTGATGTTTCAATATTATTTTAGTTCTGAAATATTAATTTTGGTGGTGCAAGCCTTTGCTTTGGAGAAAAAACAAAATGTTTAATTTGGTTTTTTTTTACTCTTTGTCACGATCAAGCCGTATTTTTTCTGTTGCCGCTACTTTCTCGTCCATAATAAAAAGTGATGTCTTTTTAATTAAAGTCAGCAGTGAACCAAGCACATGTGCCAACGACGGTCAGGTGCGAGTCAAACTGCTTTTGAATTTAGCAAACGACCAACATGCTTTGAGCTCTGAAATTTTGTGCATTTAACTTCCATTAATTAAAAAGAGTTGGTTACAGAGAAAAGACCAAAAAAGCTTGTTTCAAAAAAAAAGCTTCTGCTGAATTTCCATGAAAGTCAAATATCAAACAATCCAAACATCTAAATATTGATACCATGTCAAACCGATAAATTATAATAGAGTTAATCTTTAGTTTACAATTCTAGATTTACTAAAGACTATTTCAACAACACCTAAGCATTAAACCGCAACAGCAATAATACAGGTACATAATTGATATAAAAAAAAACCCGGCCAAGTGCGAGTCGGCGGACTCACGCTCGAAGGGTTCCGTACCATTGTCTATAAAAACGGCAAAAAATCATGTCTATTTTTTTTTTAATTATTTATTTTTTTAAGTGAATATTTCAAGCGTATAATATTTCAAGTGAATATTGCCGTTATCAAGATCGACCAAAAAAATCACGTTTGTTGTAACCCCCAACAACTGCTCAACTGGGGGGTTGTTGCCCCCTTAAATATTCATTTTATTCTGTTTTTTAGTATTTCTTGTTCATAGGGGCAACAGAAATACATCATCTGTGAAAATTTCAACTGTCTAACTATCATGGTTCATGAGATACAGCCTGGTGACAAACGGACAGACGGACAGCGTAGTCTTAGTAATATTAATTTTTAGAGTTCCGTACCCATAGGGTAAAACGGGACCCCCGTTTTACCCTATGGGTACGGAACTCTAAAAACTACAGCTTTGCAAAATAAATAAAATCTTCAATCCTAGCCTAATAAAAAAAAAATCACCCATACACATACAACACACCAACACAATCCTTCTCTAACAGCACAGAAAGCCTTACAAAAAAAACTGCCTTTCCCAAAAATTCAGCTCAAACAGAAACTAAGTAAAGCAGGGTTCACAACATTCTGGTCCGCTTATCTACCTCGGCGCGGTGTCAGCGGTCGTTATTCAATAAAACGTCGCAGTCGTACGCGCCCTTTTGAGCATTAGTCGCAATATCTTTCACTACCAACGGGACAAAAAACCATGGAGTTATTATTGCCATCAACACCACCATCTGCTCTTATGCTCGTCATAAATATGAGGATTTCTATTTCTGATTTTTCGCTTAAGGCAAATTGAGCGGCTTCTTGTTTGGTTTATACCAATAGTTTTTCAGTTCGTTCGATTGTTCTGTCTTCTGCTTTATTTTTCTTAGATATTTTATCTATAGGCATTTTTCATTAGAACTTGTGAGTATAAAAAAATAAACTACAGTTCATTCACAGTTATTATGCATCACTGTCAATATTACAGTGATCTTTAAGCTCGTATCAATAAGGTGGCTGCAACTGTCAAGTCTGTCAAAACCACAGTAATCTTTATTGTTGTTGTAATAAGGTTGCTGTTGGGTTGCAGCTGTCAGAGGTAAAATAACTATGTAAGGACTGTAAACCCTACTTTAACTGAAAATATAAATGTCATTGTCTACCTTTACACCAGTTCTACCATCAACAATGAGTAAAATATTCACTCCATCATAGTTTCTGATTGAATTCAGCTCAATTTCAGTGAGAGGGGATGTAATAAATATTTAAGGTAGTTATATTAATTTCCTACTCCACTCCTATTCCAATAGTGAAACTTCATTGCCTCAACTTGGACTAAGTCTCGCCCAAACTGTCTGTTTCCACAGAACGAGATAAATTAAATTAATGTGAGTGTTAAAAGTAATGAGAATGTTAGAAATGGTGTGTGTGCGTTTGTTAAAAGTATGAATCTAATCTAAAATGAATATGTGTATGTATGTAAGTTCAAGTAACTACTTTTTAATAAGTTTGTATTTATGTACTGTTCATTTTGTTTTTAACTCAACATTCAAGTTATCATCTAAATCATAAAAAAGAATTATCAAAGAAATTAAAGGTATACACGTTTTCTTGGTATATAAATAAATATCTAGTGGTACATATCTATTGTTTAAAAGTTTTGCCATCGAAAGAAAACTTCCTATAATCCACACCTTTCATTTAGTGTACCTACTTTACAAGTAATTTAACTAAGGACATATTATCCTGCTAAAAACAAAAAAAATATTAATAGGTATCATTAACTGCAGTTTCAGTAAATATTCCACAAACTTCTATTATAATCAATATATTAATATAAAAAAAAGTCTTTCATATCCTCGGTCCACGGCCGGCACTGATAAATTAATCAGGAAAATCCTAGCCTCCACACTGATTAATTCTGCTGTGTCTGTCTGTGTGCTTCACCGAGGCTATAGATGCCTGGAGACTCGCTTGCCCGAATACAGATCCATCTTCCCAGAGTCGGTGGGATGAGCCGCTCTGCAGACTAGTACTGAAAAATTTACTTGACTCGTCTGCTGCTACTGCGGAACGTGCGCGCCTTCTGGCTGTGGGTAGGTGGAAGTCGGGTGTTTGGCTTCATGCACTACCTTAGTCGAACATAGGCACTTTGTTCGACGAAGGTAGTACACTACTTTTCGCCTCGCTGCTTCCCTGCGACTAGGCACTCCTTGCTGTTCTCCTCATCGCTGTCACTGTGGCGAAGGTGACCACGGACTGTCTTGCAGCCGAAGTGCGGGTCGCTTATCGCGATACGCGAACATTAATGACATCATCCGACGAGCTCTTGTTACCTCCGGCGTTCCAGCTGTATTAGAACCCAATGGCTTGGCACGCGACGATGGCAAGAGACCGGACGGTATGTCTTTACTTCCATGGAAGGTGGGTAGGCTTTTATTGTGGGACACAACGTGTGTCGATACTCTTGCGCCATCCCATCTTCCTGGCTCGGCATGCTGTGCTGGCGCTGCGGCTGCGGCTGCGAAAATATAATAACCTTATCGGAAATTATATTTTTGAGACGTTTGGGGTGAAACCCTCGGGCCGTGGGGTCCGAGTGCTAATGGCCTTTTTAAGGAAATTTCGAAACGGGTGGTTGACACTTCCCGTGACCCAAGGGCTGGCTCTGACCTTGGCCAAAGGCTAAGCATTGCCATACAAGGTGGTAATGCCGACAGTCTCTTGGGTAAATTACCAGTCGACAGCGATGCGGATGAATTTTTTCGACGCTACATTTCAGTTTCTGTATAGTTTTAGTTAAGTTAGAATTTAATTTTGTTATTTTTATTAATTAGTTAGGTATTAGTTATTATTTGCTTATTTTACTGTTTTACTTGTGTTGAAATATTAAAATAATTATATTAACATTGATCATAGAGAAGTTTGTCTTCTTGATTAATGGCAGCCATAGGTATATTTCAAAATAGATGTTAATTACGAATGCTAATTCCGCTACGAATTCTGTTGCCTACCGTTTATATTATGTAAATCTAAACAGGCAGAAATACTCCAGATTTAAGGAATATCTTAGAAACTTTCCAATTACCGTCTCAAACTTTAGTGATCTTACATTTCGGATTTAATTTATTCGTATCTGTCTTTCATCGTAAATATATAACGAACGAATGAAAAGACTTCAACGAGAGAGAATTTCTTAGAGAAATCCGAGTAATATCTAATGATGAGACACATAATCCGTCCTCGATCGCCTCTCCGCACTTATTGAGTTGGAATTTTCGATTAGTCTGTGATTGATTGAACCAACTTCTCTTCGAGCGACGTGCATTTTATGATCCGTTCTACTTCTTCGATCAGTCCCCTTTATAGTAAACGGCAAAATGAGGATGCTACATTTGCTTTTTCAAGATAAAAGTAAGTTTTGCTGCAAATCCTGTAAGTTTCTTCGCTACTCCAACCAAACTTCCGTATACCGTTTCATCCGATATTCTAGGAGTTTTCTCAGTTAAAATAACATATACTTTTTTGCTTTAATTTATGCCGTATTATATGTTAAGCAGAACTTGAGAGCCTTCAATCTTTAGATCTTGAATTTTATCGAAGTTTTTACAGCTACCTTAACGCATGAATAAAACTTTAAACAAGAACCATCCAACGAAGTATTTTCCCTTGAGGTAAATAACAAACACGTGAAATTGAAAAAAAATAACGAATATGAACGTTTTTCTTGTATGATTCCTGCAGATTTTTTTTTAAATATACTAGTAGTAGTATAGTATGCAATTCTCCCATTCCCGGATCACACAATTCGGATACACTTACTCGAAATTCTTTCCTTGAAAACTTACAACAATGAAACTTTGTCAACATTTTCGATATACTATGGAATATCCGCACAAGCCTTAATGCAATTTGCGGTAATGTAACATGGAGCCGAGTACGAACCGTCCACGTCGCCGAACGCGGTACGATTCCGAACACACCGGCTCTACGTCACTGCTTCACTAAAATACCACCGATCCAGGATTACAGTCACGCTTATCTAATCATGTAGACAGATTGAAGATCACATTGATACTTTGTAATCTGGAGGTAATTTAGAAACCCGATAGAAGTCCTTGCGAATAAGGACTATTCCTACTTAGTCTAGATACATTAGGCTACATACGTAAAGAATGTGGAGATTGGATCGAGATAAGCCTTTAGTTTCATTACCCAATTTAGCCTTTTTTATCTGTTCCAGGAAAAATGTTCATCGTCGAAGGGACTTATTTTGGTACACACTTAAATTAAAGTGCCACTCTTTCTGAAATGCGTTATTGCCAATGCAATATAATATTAATGCCCAAATATGAGATGACATCTCCACAGCCCACTTGGCGAATTCACCCCAAATATCCATTCCATTAATAAGTTAAAATCCATTAAGTTAATAATGCAATATTCTTTCCCGTTGAAAACAAACCTCTATTTCATTTTGCAAGCGCGAAAGCTGTAAGCTGAATTTTTTATGACTCCCAACGTCTGGCTACGTGGGAAATTTTTAAAAAGGTTTTTCAAATTTTCGTGATTCATCTTTCTATTCCCCGGTGACTGGGTACCATCATACGCGTATCTTTGTTTAACCTCGCCACATTAAACATTTAAAATTTGTTCTTCGCACACATTGTCCGAGATTTGTTCGCTGGTTTAGGATTTGCAAACTTTTTTACAACAGAATCATCAATGTTAGATTTATCATCTGAAAACCGAGAGATTAATTACTTGCTATGTTTACCCATACAAAAAACCATGTAAGTTTTAGGAGAGAGTAAAATATATAAATAATTCCCCTTCATTATGTTCAGGCATTTCCACAAAATATTTTCCTCGGGTAATTTATCGTTGGTAATTATTCGCCGAAACAACAAATCTGTGTGTTTCACTTTGATTCGGTGTCGTCCGAATTTTATTTATGTGGTGGGCATTTTTCCACAATAGCACGCGAGGTCAGCTTAAGAGGGAGGAAACGACTTTGGCCTAATCCGCTGACTTTTATTTATTCAGTGAATTAATCTCGCCCTGGCCGGGGTGGGGACATTGGCCCTTATTTCCTGTCGCCTGGCAGCGATACCACGGTTTCTCGACTGCATACAGTGATAAAACTCAAGTCTGTGTCCCTTGACAAGTACGATTTATAGGTGTGCCAAGTATCGCAGCTGTCCAGTGCTTCACTAAGCTCCATGAGGTGATATTTAATGAAATAATAATAAAAATACTATTGAGGAATATAGGAAAAATTTGAGAACTCCAGTTGGTTAAAATTGGATGAAAAATAAATATTCTTACGCAACTTCAAATAAATATTTAACGAAGTTGCGGTGCATAATAAATCTACAAAGTTTAGATCGCTATGGGTTCACGTAACAAACTCCGTTTATTAAAACGTGCACAGCTCCAGTATCATGGAATCTACGGATATCTTTTATGTGTATCTTCTTCTTTAACACCATAAACATGCTTATTTATGAACACACATTTAAGTAGTTTTATTTCATAACGTTGACATGTTGACTTTTAAAGATTACTATTACAACTAGGTACAGTTACTATCAAGTACTATCTGAGTCTCCCACAAAACTCAGAAACAATTTCACCAGTTTTACTCAAAGACCACGTAATAAGTTACATCCATATCAACAAGTCAAGTCAAACCACTCGCGCCAAGCTAGATCGCTCACTTCTACAACTAACAACTTACACTGCTCAGTGCTCTACTGACTCAAACACACAGATTTAACAAACTTCTCATTCCTTAGTGGAACTGTCTCTTTATTCTGTCTTCTGTGATTCTGTTTCTGGGTATATATTATTGCTTTCCTTAACTGAAAATGGGTAATTATGGAATTTATTATAAACTTTTTATGGTCATAAAAAAGTGTATACAATATAATTTGTTTACAAGTAAGTTAGTAATGGAGGATTTTGCGTCACGATTGGATAAGGATAAAGGAAAGAAAACGAAAAAAAGAAATACAACTAAGAAACAAGTAAAAGAGACAGAGAAATGGAAAGTAGGCAAAAACAAGTGAGAAAGGAAAGGAGAGGTGGAGGGAGATTCAAATCTTCTTGACGATCACCACGGTAGAAAAAGCAGTAGGTTATTCCCAAAAAAAAGACGATAAAAACAACACTTTATTTTTGTCAATTAGGACGAGTTCCAAGTTCATGGTAAGCTTGTATGACTCACAACAATCGTATTTAGCTTCACAACGCTAAAAAGCAAAATAGAAGCAACACGATTGCGTGGGCTTAGCGGATTGGAATTCCATTCTTTATTCACGCCACACTCCATTTTTAACTTAGTACAAATGTAGCTATAGATTTTGTTGCAAATGATTACAATTGGGGGCACGTTTCTTTAGTGGAGGATGTAAAGAGATGTCTTCATTATTAAAGCATTTGTTGATTTTTATTATCTGACGAGTGTAGAGAACTGTAATAGTAGGGAGTACAAGTAGTAGTAGTGGAGATATCCTCAGAGATACAGATGCAGATAAAACATAAAATGTACTTGAAACCATAAATTTTCATAATTTCTGTTTATATCATGTAAATCAAAGCAATAAGAACCAACCAATATTTTTTTTATTCCTGCACCCTAATTACGTAACACAATATCTATCACAATCTGAATCATTTTGAAGGTGGGTTCTTGACCTCGAGCACGCCTGATGGAAAGCGATGGATGAGGTCTATGATGGAATATATCCATCCATTGCTTCATAATATGTTCGAAAAATTTGTCTGCTCATAAACGTAAATAACGCAATTAGGGCGGGTTGTTTCACGTCCACATTTTTGACGTATTATATACGCATGCGTCAACATATATAGGTATGTCAAAAATGGCGCTAACTACCGTGAAACTAAAAAAGCCTTGTTTCAAATATAATTACGAAATTATGGCCTTGCATTATGTCAAATAATTACGATTACGTACTCGTTATTATCTGACGTACGTATGTTACGTTACCCAACCATTTGAAACAACCGGCCCTTAATGTAATGTTGTTGAACTGTAAAAATTAAAGCCATTGCTATTGTTAGTGTGTTATACAATTACTCCGCAGTTTTTCACAATTTAGCGAATACACAAACCAATCCAAACTTTCATGTTCGTAAGACTAGGACTGCAAATATAAATACTTATAAAGTAGGCTTTAATACCTACTTGTTTTCCTGCCACAGCCCATCAAACCCAGGCCAAAACTATTAAGCTACAGTAAAGGATATTTAGATAAGGTTCAGTTACATTTAGTTACGTCAAACTTATGTCAATTTGTTTCAATTATGTTTCTCTAGACTTTGAGTCGGCCTTCAAACAAATAAGTGTTTAAATACAAACAAAGGAGGATTTCAGGCTTATGATAGGGAAAATGTTTTCTCCAAAAACTTAAGTAGCACTTGAGAAAATTGGACAGAGACACAAGAAATAAAGTTGTATAGTCTGTTGCAAAAGTTTTTGCTGAAAATGTAAAAAATTGGATCAGAAAACGTACCTGTGGATACTAATTTATAGTGTCACTTACAAATTGAGTACTTTGATTGATTATTTTTGAATACTTAAACCCAAAATTATAATTTTAAATAACGTTTTAAACATGTACCTATGTCACTGCCGATTGGCATTTATTGTATAACTTAAATTTTCGTAGATGATTTTTCAAATACGAATTAATAATGTTACTTGAGTTGTTGTTACTAGTGGTGAGATATAAAGTTGAAACCTTCTAAATACAGATGAATGTGCAACTAATTCCCTTGTGAGTGATTGCGTAAGAATTTAACCTGAACCGGGTTTGTTTACACTTCCACCAGATACTTTTGGAACAGACTATAGATACCTTATTTCTTGCTTTAGTCAAAGTTTCTCTGTCCAATTTTCTCAGTATTAAGCGTTGGCTCTACCTACGTAAATTCCATTTTCGGATAACAACGTGGGTGTATCGGTAGACCTCCGTATTTGCTTCCGAAGATTATAAAATCACTGATATTAATACCATGTTTCAGAGACCCGACATTTTTGCTGATATCTATTACATATTTTTTATCTTGGGAGGCTACTCTAAAAATAAATGAGCTAGAAATGTTTTATATTCTTTTCATCAGCTCTATTTTAAACATGTGTTAAAGTTTAGAAATCTAGCTTATGTGGGTGGAGTTTACTGGAAAACTTTAGATACTAGTAAGTATATGATAATAATGGGATCAGCAAATAATTTTTAACCCTGGTGATTATCATTCTAAAGCCATGATAATGTATACAAGCAATAATTATCACTACTTACCGCAAGTTTTATAATTGCATGCGAAAGTCAACTTTTGCAAGTAATGTTGTTAATCTAAACTTCGCTTTAGGACAACATAATAATATTTTGAAAGTTCAACATAAAAATAATACACTATGTAGTTCGACTTCTATAACAAAATAATATTGGATATGCTTTTCCTGAAATACACAGCGATTCAATATCCGTGCACAAAGTAATCAAAACTAGTTATTTTGAAATTGATATCAATCATTTTTAAATCTCTAACAGTGTTATCTAGGCCAATAATTTTCCAACAAAAAAAGTTCTAAAAATAGAACTAATAATTTCGGGACTAAATTGAAAATTCCTGTGAACCGTAAATTGTTGACTGCTGATGCTGATATGTTTATTATTCCTACAGTTTCAAACAGAGAAATCGAACGGGCTATTTCCAAAAAAAGATCTTTTATTGCTCGTGTCGCTTTGATCGCGTGTGGTCCAGGTTTCTACCGAAATGTAGTGATATTAACATTATATTTATTGCTCGTTACTTTTCTGTATCTATTTGCTGAACTGTATTGGTATTGATGGCTTCCTTACGGTTTGTGGAAGTCGTTTTATTCAGCGCAGATTTACAAATTGCTAGCGTGAAAATTATTTAGAATACTTGACGATGTCAAAAGTGACCAATAAAATTATAATTTCAATCAATCATAATTTATTTATACCGTCCGAAGTACTTTTATTCTAATTACTGATCACATAAATAAATAATTACATAAGCAGTAATCAGTCGATTATGAAACGCATATCATAAACTCCCCACATGGAATAGATATTAATGTAGGTATGCAGGTGTTGTTTTAAGCAGATATTTTGTTTCTGTCGTTCCATTCTTCTTGAGGTCTTCTGTCCATCTAGCTGGGAAACGCCCAAGCTACACTTACCGATACGCGGTCTCCACTCCAGGACTCGTCTACTCCACCGGAAATCGGTCGTTCGACAAACATGGCCAGCCCACTGCCACTTCAGCTTGCTTACTCTGCAAGCTATGTTGATATCTTCAGTCCGACGACGACCGACCGACGATCTTTATAAGGTAGCTGGGACAGACTGGATGCAGAAAGTGGAGGACATTGTCCAGCAGTGGACTGCCATAGGCTGAGTTGATTGATTGTTTGTTCCATTCTACTGCCTATTCATATAATACAGTGGAGTTTAAATTATTTCGTCCTATGCAATAACAACTCATGCAGAACAAAGTTGCCGCCTAACGGATTAAAATTGTGAGCGAAAGGTGACCAAGCCACTAAGTAGAAATATTTGTACCCGTTACTCAAACACAGGAAACATTTACCTTTGTTCTAATGCCACGCGCTTTATAAGTACCTAATAAAAATATAACAGTCGTATATATTTTAATTAGGCCACAATAATGGTCCTTAACATCTCGGACAGAGGGACCAGAGTTGATTAATTTATTTAACTTTGTGTTACCGACGTTTGTGGTTTTGATTATGAAAGCCTGACGTAGGTTGTTTTTATTTAGGTACTTTTTAATAAAGGAAATGGGACATTATTATTTGTAGTTCTTTATGGCTGTGCGACGTCAGTTATAACAATTATTTTACATCACAATAACGTTAACTCCATTTTTTTTTCTATGATTTACATTTCACACAAAAATTCCACATAAGCGTTTTCAGGCATCGTGAAAATTCAATTATAAATACATAAATTCTGAACAGAATTTCCAAAAACTTATTCACCGATTAATACAGCGACATCCATTGTGAGCAAAAGTGAACTACAAGCACTGTGCAGAACTTTCTAAGACGGAAGGAAGACTGCTTCCACAGAATCACAAATTCAGTGGACTGTCTAATTTATGATTAATTCTGTAAAGTTTTATCGTGGGACAATACAGGGGTAAACCGAAATCTATTGTTTCACTTAAGTGCCTAATTTACATTCCAAAGCTCGCGATGGAATGCCTAATAGAAGTTTTTGCATTTGTAACGAACCTCGAAAATCGATAGGAATTAAATGAAGCGTGTTCAGAACCTCCCGACCAGCTAGGGTTGCCATTTATTGCCAATTTTGTCATAAAAGTTCTGATTCTGTTGAGTAGGCCTGACTCATGGTCAAAACCCTTGACTTTTATTGCCGGGCAATTTATTACTCGTGCTACAAGAACTAGCTCATAAACTTAAGTTGCATTTTATATCTTAAGCATCTTTATTCTATTAAAACTAGTTAAAGTCTGCACCTACAAAGTTAGTTATTAAATTATTCAATGACTTATCACAAAAAAACTTATAAGGTTAAGTAACGTAGGGGAAACCTGTGTCCCGGAAAAAGACAGTAGATTTTTATCTGGCTAAGGTAGAACGCTGGTCTGAATTTTAAATTTTCCCGAAATTCATGAATCTCAACTTAGTGATATAAATTGTTCTCGGCGTCAAACTAGAGTAACTAAAAATTGGCCTTCCGACACGCGTTGTAAAATATGCACGAATATGATTCGCAAAAATAGTTAGGTAGGCAAGGTAATGGTATGCCAGTAACATTTTTCACCTGGCTGAGCACTAACCCAAATACATGACAGGTCTGGAACGTTGGTTCGCCTTAATTTGACAGGCGACTGCATTTCTAATGGTAACATTAGCTTGAAAACCTGACCTATTTCCTCGTCAGGCCAAATAACCGATGCTAAACCTGTCAGTAAGTCCCGTAAAACTTGGTTACCTTACTTCACTCAAATTGCAAAATTAAACCAGTGCATCCAATAATTGAAAGTATTTTGCTTGAATATCCATTTCACTTTCATTTGTAAAATACTGATATTCAGCTGCATCCAGTTAGACGTAAGCCGACCCCAACATAGTTGGGAAAAGGCTAGGCAGATGATGATGATGATGATCCATTTCACTTCCATTCATTTAATTTGATTCCTTTATTACTTTACTAGATTCAGAGAAGCTTACCAATAAATATTCTGCGGATACTTTTAAATCAGAACAGTTCGATGCAATAAAAACATGCACAAGTAATCCAATAAACGAAGTTTGCGTACAAACTAGATCATTTGGCGCATATGAATTTAATTTGCTCTTGTAATAGTTTTAAAATATGCTGGCAGAGCCAACTAAAATTTAATAAACAGTGAATAATTAAATTTAGGGTTACCACTCGTGCATGGAGGATGGCCAATAAAGGCGATTTTATGGCATTTTTATTATGATGCATAAACGTGAATCACCTATAATGGGGGTCATATAGTAAGAGAAAAATTACGTCTGGCACTCGACAAATATTAAATTATACTTTTTTAAATACGGGTGGCGGGAATAAACAAATAATTTACTGCTTCATCTCTCCACAGTGGGATGCGCTCGCTTGAAACGAGGACACTTAAAAATTCATGATAATTTAATAATTATGCGCGTCGTAAATAGCTTACTATGATTTTGATGCGGTTGTGGTTGAATACTGTTTTGTTTACTGCATAATTATGAAACTGGTTCATATAAAGCTAAACTAATTGGTTGTTATTATTTTGGAGTTCTTTAAAGTTTGTCAATTCATACTGTGGCTACCAATATATTATGTTCGAAGTGAGAAAATTTAAGGTGGAGAATTTTACGTTGTTCCAAAATGCAATGACATTGAAACTCTCCACGACACAATAAATTGCAATTGTCAATTTTACGTGATTGATACACATTGACGCGCAAATTGATCATCTTCCAAATGCAATTGCAGCGATTGACAATTATTACTACGACAGCAATTGATTGAAATTTATCGATTGCAATTGATCGTTTCGAGGATGCTTAAGAAAAATCGATTAGTTATTGGTCTTAAAAAATAAAGACCTTTAAATTCTCCATTCATTCCACAAAATAGAAGCCAAACACACATCCCATTCTATTAATAAACATTGAACAGCCAATGTTATTGAAACGTATTGCACCCTAAAGAACACAACCCCGGGCATACAATAAATTATCTGAAATCAATTTCTAATACGAGACATGGCTTATCGGTAGGAAGTGCATTGCATTGAATGGCGGCGAACAAGGACGCAGGAGTTGAGAGGTACCTATTCCACCTGCATTATTTATCGCGTAACATTATTAACTGCATATCAGAGGTAGATGACTATCGTGTGCACTACACGCTCGGTCGAGGCGCACGCGCTTTCCACTGAGAGCGCGATATGGATCGCGAGGTGTGTGTCCATTGTTTTGTAATTTTTTTGTGAATTTATTTAGTCATTAAAATTATTATGTATTTTTTTTAAAGCTGTAAGTCTTCCAAAGATAGTAATTTTTTGATAAATGTTGTTGCAATATTCTATAAAACAGCTTTTTAGTCAAAGGCACAGACCACAAAATTTGTACGCCGCCGCCCGGCAGCGTCTAGGGACGGCAGTACTAATACATAAAATGCGTAGCGCCGAAACGGCCGGCGTTGAGCGCACAACTTCTGCCGCGGACCGCCATTCAAAGCTTTCAATTTCTATTCATAATTTGTGTCATAGTGCGAACGGTAAGTAAACGGTAACACGCTTCATTACGCTTGGTTTTTATAGAAAGTGTTGACAATTCCGTCTCTTGCGTCATCGCTGAGACGTGTCCGTGCTCTGTGCTCAAAGCTACTTGGATTCTTCTACAGCTCGACAAAAAAAGCTGTCCCAGATGAATCTAACTTTAATATAGTGCCTTACTTGATAATTGACACTAGAAAAATACATGATGGAGGTGCACATGATTTTTAATTTTTAATTAAGAATTGCTGCCTGATTAACACACAACAACACACCTCTTTTATCTAATTAAAAAAACAAACGTATGAAAAAAGCAATTTATTGACATACAACAGTAATCATGTTGGGGTCTCTTCCAGTCTAACCGGATGCAGCTGAATACCAGTACTTTACATGGAGCGATTGCATATCTGACCTGCACTGCCCATATTTGGGTAATACCCCTTGGTAAGACTGGTTGTCATTACTTATAACCAAATTTATGTTTAAATCAACGCCAATAAACGAAAGCCTGTCCGAAAACCCACAAACTAATATTGTTACAGGTATTGTATTGTCATGTCCGTATCATTATTTTCACGATATAAGCAAAATATTCGGAGAACCATTTTACAAACAAGACGTCAATAACAGGGTGATGGAAACACACGTGTTTTGAACTGTGCGCGCACATAATTCTTTTGTCTTAGCAATTACACTTAAAAATATTGATTTCATCTTTTCCATTATTTTAATACGTACAAAAGTTTTATTAGATCCTTTCAGCGATATTTATGTTTTACAGATTTATGTTTCCACAACTGTGTGAAATGGCTCACCTTTAAAGTTAAGGGCCTTTCCGCTTTCAAGGCTCCAGCAGACAGGCGCGAAGTGATTCTGTTAGAACAATTTTCATGTTTTTTTTATAGAATTTGTTCTACTAGAGTCGCGTCGCGCCTAGCTGCGGGAGCCTTTACGCTTGCCATTCGTTAGGGAATGGCAGTAGAGTGATAGGGAATGGCAGTTTAGACTGACCTACTGCCATTCAAAAAACCGTTATTAATATTTGAGTCTAGGTATTAGTAGATTACGCTTCCCTAGTTAATCATAACGAGAAAGGTTGTCTATGCATTAGCGTATAATTTATGTATCTACACTCTACAGTGAAGCAATGGATCCAAAATTCGAAATAATTTTAATAAAAAATTGACAGTCTTGCGAAAAATTAGAAGCTGACTCTCAAAAGGAAAAGTCCTGAAAATATTTCAACGATATCCTGTAATGTAGTCACGTAATCCTTCCCTCGTCATCTCTTATTGCGATCGAATTTTCAATCTTACTTTGATTGATTGAAACGACTACGGTGGGACCGAATCGACTTTTGAGTAGACTTAAGTAAGAAAAAGCTCTAATAAATCGTCCAATATTCGATACAAAGACACAAGGGGATGAAATTCTATTTACAAGGATTTGACAGAAATACGATTATGGGATTTTCTCTGCTTACGTATTTTTATTTCGGATTAATTTTATAAAACGTCTTTGGTTTACTTAATATAATCATCATAACATTTTCGACTTTGCTCAATTTGTGTTTATTTACTTTAATAAATGTAGGTATTTTTAATGAACACTTTTCGAAATTAGAATTTCATGTCTTAATGCAGGACCTAAACGCATAAAACGCAAGTTTTAGAAGCAATAAAAGTATATGATCGACTTCAGCAAAAAAAATCTGAAAAAGATATGATATTCTTCAGGATATATATTGTGCTAGTTAAATAGTGTGTTAAAAACATAATACAACTAATTTGATAAGATTGAAAAAAATCATGAAGATACCTCTAAAAACTTTATTTTTATAATAAAAACCATACCTACTAATATACCAATAATTGCTTCATATTTTGCAACAAATTACCAGGGTTGTGTCATCGCGCTTCTCTTTCTTTTCTATGCAGTCCGACAGTGACCGTGCTATAGGTCATGTAGTCCCCTTACAAATATTACGTGTTGTGCCTCTTCGTGTTATATTTCTCACACATTTTCATTTTCAAATATTCTGCGTTACGCTAAATAACAGTGACTTTTCTGGCCACTCACACACAACAAGTAACAATTCGATACAGTGAAATTTATTCCAGAAAACTTTTTCATTATCACTAAGCTTTGCACGTGCTCACCAAAATTCAACCAACGTTTGCTTGATTACTCTGTTTGTACGAAAAATTCTATTCAAATACTATCTTCCTTTGAAAAGAGGCCAAAGATTAATATTAGAGCAACAAGCCACAGGTCTGGATTTTAGGCCTTCGGATACAATATTTATATCCGCTATTCCCTTTAGTGGCGCATCGACATTCAGGTGAGGCCCAGAATTACCATGAACACGGGCCCAGTTCATTTAGAGAAGACAGGGGTGGGCAGCGATGTAGGGATTACTGGATGAGATAGCTAACGAGCAAAGTAATGGTTAAAAAAAGCTTGTAATAAACTAAAATGACTGGAATAGAATATTTTATTATTATAGCTTATATATTATTATCCAAATATTTTATTTAGCTGAAACAAAAATGATGATTATGTTTCGACTTTTTAATAAGTTTACCTACTTTGGCACTTTTCTATGTGAGGGTAGAAATAAAGTTGAATAGAAAAAATGTAGGTATACTTATTGGCCATAAAGCAGTTTTAATTTTGGTCTATTTAAAACACCAAAAACAAAATTCTAAATAAATAAAATCCTCTTCTGTCATCCAGAAACTTTAATCCTTGTCTGCGGCCGCCTCGCCTCGGGACTTGTCCCAGTGCCGTAATTACGAGTACACACCCTACTAGCGCAAATAGAAACAAAACCGCACACATTCGCATATGTAAATAGGGGAGGATCACGGCCGAAATTCGGTGTGCTCACCCTACCACCGACTTGGGAAAAATAATAGACATGTTACAGGGTAAGCCTGTTCAATTTCGTGGAACTATTTTGTAGAAGGAACGGGCCTTGTAAGCAAGTAGGTATTAAATATTTATTAATAATTCCTAATACGAAGTTGGCAGAGATGTTCTACGAATTAAGTAAATGTACAGCAAGAGGCTTTTTCTGTAAAGCCTCTTTGACGAGCTTATAGGTACTTGTAATATTTTTCTTACAAATGGGCCAAATACCTTAATTAAATATTTTTTCATTTATTTTTAGAAAAAAAGTGTTTGTTTATTCTATAAGGCAAGGAAGTATACAAATCCTCAAAGACAAAGTATTAAAATAGATAAGTGGAGTGAGAAAACCAGCACCGTAATTGCATAACACCTTCAATTACAATCTGAATCATTTGAAGGAATTTATTGCTAATCCATTGATTTATATGTTCGAAATTTATTGTCTGCACAACAACGTAAATAACGTAATGAATATTGTTGAATTGTCAAAATGCCATTGCTACTGCTAGTGTGTTATGAAATTGCACCGCAGAAAAGCTGACCCTGCTTTTGATGAAAGAGAGAGAGTAAGGGAGAGGATACAATTAACTAGTCCATCCTACGCATGGTACAGTTGGCCATGAGAATGTACCGAGGAGAGGAAATTTCATAATAAAAAGACTAATTTATGTTTTAAGTTTCAAAGCCCTCGTAGTCATGCAACATTCAAGAGTCTAGGGAATCTACGTATAACAAAGTTCAAATGTACCACTTTATTAGAAGTTCAATCAGTAACATTGCAGACGAGATACTATAAACGCAAATTCTTATACTTCTCTTGGGATTTTCATCTTTTAAATTAAATTTCTTAAAACCAAGACCGTTATTTTATTATTATACAAAATATATATTTTTTATTAGCAAGCTATCATAAGGTTTTTATAACTTAACTCTATTTTAATAATATGTTTAAGAGGGCATAAGGTTATGTTGCGCGTGACGCAATATAAGCCTAAC
Source organism: Gortyna flavago (assembly GCA_963669345.1). Classification (NCBI taxonomy): domain Eukaryota; kingdom Metazoa; phylum Arthropoda; class Insecta; order Lepidoptera; family Noctuidae; genus Gortyna; species Gortyna flavago. Next base: position 10,933,924 of record OY770138.1, read on the forward strand.
CACAGACCTGCCCGCACTTTGAACAGGCGGACTTATTCTGTTGTTCTCTGGGTGAATTTACAAGGAATGCTTTGTTTGGTATTAGTTTATAAGTAGCAATTAAGTTCAGTATTAATTAAGGCGCATTTACCGCATTGGTTAGTTGTAATGGTAGTGGACAATCCCGCTGCCCCGGATTTTGTGCCCCCTTCAGTGTATTTTGTGGCTTGTCATCTACCAAACTAACATCCAATTAAACACCAATAAAAACACAACTAATTATCATCCCCAATATCTACCCCAACAACATCGTCCGTGTACAACATCTAGCCCCATTTTAATATTTAATAAGGGGCCAACAATTATTTATTCAATGCTCGGTATAGCACACAGGCTTGTTGTGAACTAGCCACAAACTAAATAAACAAAATATTCGATGAGCCGCCATAATTTTAGTTACATTACGATATAAAAGCAGTTATAGGTTGCGTAATCTCGTTTTGGTGTGATTTGGCCAACGATTTCGAGGTAGATTTTGATATAGGTACCTACTTTATCATTCGAGTTATGGGGTTTAAGGATTAGGTAAAATAACTGTGTATTTTGACTTGTCTTTTGGTTTCAGCATTGAAAACGTATATTTACGCGTGAAAATAAAAGAAAGTATGCATACAAAGTTTTGAAATTTATTAAAAAAAATCAGGACTAACCTTATTACAAATCTTGAAGCTTTTTGGTTTGTGCACGTTTATGTAACAATTTTTTTAGGCAAATGTCTTTTATTCGTAGAACTTTACCCGCGACTTCGCCCGCGTTGATATCGGAAAATGTCTATGAGACTAAAAGTACCCATTGGGTTAATCCAGGTTATAAACTAACTGTGCGCCAAATTTCATTCAAATCTGTTCAGCCGTTTTTGCGCCAATCCGGAACAAACATCCAGACAAATGGACAAAAATTCTAAAAACTACTCTTATATAATTAGCCATTAGACTCGTTCCCACACCCCATAGCAATTACTTTTTTCCAAAACATTTAATGTCCAGTTTTAACTTCGTTAAGTACTATTTTATTATATGAAAGTATAGATATGTCGGTATAGATATTTTCTCCCTACAGCCACAAAATGGAACCAACAAGAAATATTTTAAAACCCTACTCATAAAAGTATCGATTATTGAATCCTACTTAGACTCATAAATAACATAATAATCGTCAATAAAAATCTCCCACTCGCCACCCCTGTTTATATCGGTGCATCAGGATCAATAAATAAATACATAGATACTAAACATTTGGCAACCCTACCGAAGTCACGTGCAAGTTAAATGATCTGAAACGGGAAGCAATAAACCTATTGTTTACAACATTCGGTTGTCGTTTATCAATATTTATAATATTCAATACACTGATACTGCGTCACCGAAGATTTATGTGTTCACAAATTACAAATGTGTGGTTCACATGTAGATACAACTTGATGTTATCCTTGTCTTATCCTTGCATAGTTTAAAACAAAGTCGACGAAATATCTGTACGCGCATAACTTCCTAATGACTGCACCGAATTGGATCATTCTTTTTTTGTTGTGTTTTGTATTGCCAGGACAAGGTTTGTATGAAAAAATGCACCCGTGCGAAGCTGGAGGGCCGCTACTATATACTTTTAGTAGAACCGTTTTCAGAGATGGTAAAAGAACACAGCCGAGGGTAGGTACAGCCCGACTTCACCTACTGCCAAACCCTACGGTCCTGTGCCAGCCTCATTCAGATTCAGATTAAGTAACAATGTCGTCCGCCCATCTCGCTGCCGGACGACCGACGTCGGACGCCACTCGGGCATTGTCTTACTCCACCTGTCATCACTAGCCGTTCGTTGTCGTCGTCGTTATTAAGACGATCTCACTTCTGAGACACAGGCTTCCTCTCTTCGAGAGGGAATGGACTATAATCTACCACGCGGGCCCAGTGCAGGTTGGTAGATGATCACTAGCCCTATAATAGCTAAGTATTCTTATGATTTTGACTTCTTTTTTCAATTCGCAGTCGCGGTGATATAACTTCATGACTCCTACTCCCCTACTGAATATCAAAAATTTGAAAAACTCCATTACTTACCTACTCGTATGTTATGTATGGAATTTGCCAGAAGATTAACAATGTCTTCCATAAATCAACACTTTGAAGAGGTAGACATTTTTCTTAGTTATTTAAATCCAGAATAAGACATTCTTACCTATTTGCTTATTTTTAAAGATTATTTTAAAAGCCTGAAAAATAAATGCTAGTTTTTAAAGTGAAAGCAATTTAAAAAGTGAATTGAAAACTTTGAGCAATAATATTCTAAAAGGGCTGCATTATTACGCTAGAAGTACTTAGATAATTTCTTAATTAGCGGTCATTTTTGTGACGGTGAAAATTCTATAAGAACCTACCTACTAACTTAAAATAATTTTCAAGACTCTTTAATATTCTTCTCTGGCATAAAATTGGTAAAATTTAGATTGAAAACTTCATCAAAATTCTATTTTTACTACATCTGTTGGCTGTCTGATTAACTTGCCCTAAGTTCATACAGGGCGGCCATTTTGGTTAATTGATACTCAGGCTCCATAACCGCAATTTGATACTGCAGCGAGGGGGTTGAATGCCGCTATTCTTGAATTTTTAACCAATCAGATCGCTTCACTTTGTTCAACACTATAATAAGTACTGGTCTTTGTTATTTTTGTAAATAGACACATCTGCTTGTAATGTACCTGGTACATACCTACCTATAATAGACGAGTACCTACCTATAGGTATTCGGTTTCAATAGATGGTACTAAAACAGGATGGTACTGAATTAGCACATAGACGGTTGGTACGATGTAAATCATAAGATACAATTAGTTGTGATCAGAACTTGGCGCTTATAAGTGGTTATAAATTCACGGCATTTTAACAGCTCGTCTATTTGTTGAGATGATATAAATTATAGATATAAAATTAATGCACATGGTCCAAATGGTTCACAGCTAGGTACAAAAGTGAAATAATTAATCTTCTGAGACCCTTTTGGCATTATAATAATTGTTTTCTGTTTTTTATAGTTTTAAGGTGTATTTTTTACTTACTGTAATGCCAATAAACCGCATTTTTCTTTCTTTTCTTTCAAAACAAATCAAGTTGAAACATTAATTGTACTCTCACGGGGGTTAGTCTGTAAAACAAACGACATTTTATATTAAAAAAAAAACAGACGAAAATATTTTATAAAGCACCAGCCATTTGTCTTCGAGCCGTTTCATAGCAAAGCAAACTCAACAAAAAATCCCGTAGTTTTATTATAACAAGAGTAGTTTTAGAATAAAGGGGGAAACAGACGAGTCGGGGGAACTAGACTTGTAGAACAATGAGCAATGTCTGTAAAGGGACGTTGGACGTCCAATCAGAGGCTGTCACGGTCGAGAGTGTACTTTGTTTTAATAGCCCTAGGCTGGATTAGTTTTTAAGTACGCTCTAAACAATGCTTCCCGCATGTCTGTAGGGGAACCATCATGCCGCCATGTTGGATCGAGGTAACTTATACGCGTATGAGGTGTTTCTGTGGGGGTTAGGTACTGAACTTGTTTATTTGCCTTTGTTATGTACTTTTATTCTGGTTCACAAGTAGATAATTTAACTGAACAAATTTAGAAACGAAAAAAAAAATTGCCATCCAAAAAAATACAATCTCTAAATTCTACGCAGTCTAAATTAATTGAGAATTGAAATTAAATATTTCAGTTTTGAATATGTTTTCACTAGATTTTCGTAATCCCTGTACCAGAGCTACACCACAACTTCACAGCACTTTGAATAAATAAATATGTTGTGACGTGTTCTGTGTTGTGTTGTGTTGTTGTTGTGTGTGTTGTTGTGTTGCGTTGTGTTGTGTGTGTTGTGAAAATCTAGTTAGTAGCGCATAAAAATTAAAACTTCAGCATACACAACAATAATTTAAAAAACACTACACACCACAAAACGCTCTCGAATGGTCCACAAAGCGAATAAAAGATTAGAGATACCCGCGTCCTTTTAAATTTTTTTTTAATTCTCGTAATCTAGGGATTATGTTAGCCTGTGCGAACAAAACTGCCGAGGTACAAGGCTTTACTGGCAACCGCATGAGGATTTTAAGGGATTTAAGCCCTTTATAAAACGCTGTCTGCCATCAACCCGTAATTTTAAATTTTCTCGTTAATACGTCAGTTTTGGGCGGAATTAAAGCGGTATTATTATGTATTACGTCAAGGAAAAACCGATGAGTCCTCGATTTTAATTGGAAACTAATTGGTTTGGCTGTCGTATTGAGAAGTAGTTCACCTGTCAGGTAAGTATAATTTGTTTTCTGTTCAGTTTACATTTGCATTTACCTATTAAAATTGCACCCTATTTGCGTCACAATCTGAATTATTTTGAAGGATATTGCTAATTCACTGCATTATTCGCAAAAGTCTGCTCAACAACGTAAATAATTCAATGAATGTTGTTGAACTGTCAAATTGAAAGTGCTACTGGTAGTTACGCAATTACTCCGCGGATAGTAATTTTTCCATCTCTTCATTTCGTATTTTTTGCAGTCCTAAACTTTGTATCCTCATATCGTATGTGTCCCCACTACATAGGTATATCATCGAACCATCTGGCTGGTTTCTATGTTTAGCATCTCCTTATCTCTTTCGAGATAAGCGAACTTGTCTTATCTACACCTACCGCAGTTGAATTTCGATGCAGAATTATTCCACAACATACATAGTTCTTTGTGAAACGATATCATTGAGTCGAGCTAGACTTTTAAATAACAGAGATTTGATCTATTTGTTTAATTTGATCTTCGAGGAATAAAAATCTAGATTTCAGACATAAATCGGGCTTAATTTTTTTAAAGGTAGGTAGAGAGATACGCAGCGGCAAAATCGAAGCAGCAAAAAATGTTACCCAATTTTTTTTGCTCAAAAATCCGTAGGAATAACATTCAGTGTTGAATGTTATGACTACTAATAAATTTATCGTTCTGAAAAACAAACAATTAGCTAACTCAACGGCACAAAAACGCATCCATCTCATTCTTAGAACTAATAACAAAAGATGACAACTAATGACAAGCAGATGATACCTGTCTGTCCAAACGTGAAAATCAATAAATACTTCCCTCCAACTGGTGCGTCGCATCTGGCGTCAAACGTCAAATGTCAGACGTCATTAGTTAAAATTACCAACGTCAGTGCAGCACCAGAGACTAACAACAGTCGTTTCGTTTCATTGGCCAAATTGTGGACCGCTTAAATTATATACGGCCTGACATATTTTATTTACGATGCAAGTGTTGCAACGTTTGTTCTTTTAGTATTATAAATAGCACCTGTTAAATGTGTTAAATGTGTTGAAATTAAAATGGTGAAATCAAATAATATGTAATTGTTTTTATTCCGATTTCCTGAAAATTAATTACCTACTACTGTACGAGAAAGTTCTCGTAGTTTCTCGATTGACAATAATAACGCATTTTGTGCTTAATTCAATGGTATAACACTAACTTATTATGACATTTGATACAATAATAAAGTAAAATAGGTACATTGTTCGTGCCTCGAAAAGCACGTTAAGCCGTTGGTCCCGGCTGACATTCGTGGATCTTTGACAGTCGTTACGGGTCGTCAGAAGCCCGAAAATCTGTATCAGTCTTAATAAGGGGTATCGTATTACCCAGTAACTGGGTTGTGGAGGTCAGATAGGCAATCGCTTCATGTAAAATACTAGTATTCTGCTGAATCCAGTTAGACTGGAAGCCGACCCCAACATAGTTGGGAAAAGGCTAGGCAGATGATGACATTGCTGCCTAACTTGATGTGGATGTACCTACTAGGTAGGTACATACATGTCTGCCTAACCCTTCGGGGAAAACCAGCGTGATTGTATTTTATGTTATCGCTACTGTCAAAATCAAATATGTAATTATTTTAATAAACGAACAAACAGTAATATTTATTTATATTCATATAAAAGTTAATTAAATAATGGAAACCGCAGCGCAATCGAAAAACGTTACGCTAGTTTAACCTAGAAAACGCTGAAAATTAAACAATATAAAATTAACGATAACACAATTTCACAATAATTTTCTTGCAACAGCGGAAGCGCTGTATAAATGTTCCTGAATATAAAATTTATGAAATGCAATTACAGCTACCAACCATAAGTTTCCTTTAAATTCCACAACAACAGCCAATCAGCGAAAGAAGACAACATTGGAGAAAATATTCCAAGTTTAAGATGCAAAATAATGTAAATAATGTTTTTAGTTGTGCAACTGTTGGCAGGACTGAGAAGCTCGGCAGTTATTATTGGCCGTACCGGCGCTAATTTGACCGAATTTGCTTAATGCCCCACAATTTGCACGCTGACCCACCGCTTATTATAATAATTTTGCTACCAGTTGCAGCTTGAGATTCTGTGAGTTAATTTTGGAAGAATCGATAGGTATTGTCTGCAGTCAATAAATTTTACTGTGAAACTTATAGGTAATGTTGGCAAATTCTTTGACTTTTGCAGTACTTACAATGATTTACTGACACGATATGTTTTCTTGGAGTTAAAAAACTTCTTTAGTGGTTTTTAACGGACTTTTATTGAAAAACTGAGTTTTCTTACTGAAGTATTAAACTTGTGTAAGAAAAATTACTACTAAATAAAAAAAAAAATAATCTGCCTAGTCTTTTTCAGCTGAATACTAGTATTTTACATGGAGCGACTGCCTATCTGACCTCCACAATCCAGTTAAGTACTGAGTAATACGATAAGACTTGGTACATAAGACTGGTTGTCCGACTTTCGGGCTTCTGACGACCCGTAACGACTGTCAAAGATCCACGAATGACAGCCGACATCAACGATATAACGTACTTTCCGAGGCACGGAGGGGTCTTGGTACCTATGATTTACATAGGTACCAAGAACCCTCCGTGCCATTGCAGCCATCAACGATAGACCGCGGCAAGCGTAGCTTAACCTGATCGATCGACCAGTGCGGCAGCTATTACTTAGCCACAAAATGTATGTATGTATGTATGATATTTTATTTATGTATGACAATATTTTACCAAATGTCACGTTATTTATGACATAATTGTACATTTAACACTGTGTCAGTTGTTAGTTACACAATGTGCTTTTGTGCGCGATTTAATTTCATGCGGGATTTTTTTTGGAAAGCATACGAGTACATGTGTTTGTGGTTTTAAAGATTTTTAAATAACAATGCCTTGGCCGTATGCCAAAGCCAAAATACACGATACACCTGACAGACGGTGTAACAAAGATTCTCAAACAAATCATAATTTGGCACCTTTTGTTGGTTTTTTATTCTATTTTGACAGTTTTTGACAGCGATAACTTATTGGAGAGCGATTAGTGACAGAATTAGATTAAGTATCCACACGTTTTTTTTCCTGTAACATGTTAACGGTAATAATAGTAAATAAGTAAATGAGAATGTTCAATATGATATTTCACAAAATAGTTTTAGTGAGAGCAGTGGGGGCCCAGTGGTAACGACCGCGACTTACGAGTTGTAGGTCGTCGGTTCGAACCCAGACAGGCGCTTTACTTTGTGTAAATTATTTCATCACCATTGCTCTCCAAACGGTGAAGGAAAACATCGTGAGGAAACCGGCATGTCCTAGAACCAAAAATTAGAAAACATGTGACATCTACCAACCCGCACTGGGCCCGCGTGGTGGATTACGGCCCACTCACAGGGAGAAGGCCTGTGTCCCAGCAGTGGAAACATTGTAGGCTGATTATGTAATAGGTACCTACTTCTTCAATTTTCATAGGAACATTCGTCTATCAACCTAAAGTCTACGGTATTGTTAGGTTAGAGGTATCTTTACAACCGATTTATTCCTAATTTTAATCTCAAAAAGAACTTTCCTTCACAACAGAGCAAATCATAACGAACGCTAAAATATTCCGAGAAGTTTTCACAGCTCGACTTCAAACGTTTTGTATTTTAATTTTTCTTGTAGTTTGGCAAAATATATCTTCAGTTGAAAAAGAGCTGAAGCTTAAAAGCAAACATCGCGATTAAGATCTTTGTGTACAAGAATAAATTTGTCGTCGGCCGTCCGCCTGTTTGATCAACAGATTAAAAAGTCGACGAGAGTTTCGAGCAAATGGTGCATTTTAAAGTTGAGAACTTCTATAATATATATAGATGCTTGTTGCACGGCGCGACGCGTCACATACGGTAGAATAATGTATGTGAATAAATAAAGTTTTTTAAACGTTAACGTTTTTTTAAATAAAGTTTTATTTCGGTATAAGTTCATTAAAAGTGTATGGAGATAGGAAATAGAAAGCCACAAGCTGATTTAAAGAAATCTTATGTAAATTTAAGCTTTGTAAAACTAATGCTGAAATGTAAGAAAAGTGGATTCTAACCGTCATTCTCGTGCTATTTGAAGTGTATGAAATTTTTGTACAGTACACATTACAGTACAGTTACAGTTTGCGCATCGTCGTAACAACAGCCAGTAAGTATCTCCACCTTATCGCGTGATTAAAGCCAACAAAAGTGTCCAATATTTCAGGGCTGCCCGATTCCCGTCGTCTTGAACGATTATCCTATCTTTAGAGGGTAAATAAACGAATTATTTGTCACCCCTTTTGTTGTTACTCTGAAGCGTTTATTAACAAAAGCTTAATCGTCTAAATGGAGCATTCTCCCTGTTGTTAATCTTTGTTAGAGGAATATTTTAGCGTTGAAAATAAATCTATTCTTTTGTGTAGAGTGATTCTTAGTAACATTTATTGAAGATTTATGAAAGTACTTTGAAGTTTTGAGATGCTGTCAAGTCAACACTGCCTAATAATAGTGCTAAACTCATTTTGTAATTAAATTTAATAGGAATAATTAATTACTCTTTAGTATCTGGAGAGACCTTAGGATCTAAGTAAGACAGGCATAATATGTATTTAACACTTTGTATTTTTACATGAAATCTAATTGGGAAAATTGGGATTACCTACATGAAAATTAGAATCCACGTAGAACCCTCGAAAATTATGGTCCTTTTGTTCTGTGCTCGTGATTATAGCTCTACTTATTTTTTTTTTGTGATTAGGTTGATTATCTTTTTGTATCCACGTGTTTCAGTGACAATTAAACCTATTTTTATTTCGTTCTTCTTTCTATTTACGTAATAGTTTCGTTTAATTCAATAATTTAGCATTAAGCTTAATTATAACATAATGACGTAATGTTATTTTTCGTCATAATTATACTTCAATTAAGTCACCAACAATAATTAGATGTACTTTGTGGCTATGACAAAATTCTTAAAAATAATATTTGAAGTTAATATTAATATAATTATTTTACAGGAGCGTCGGACAGTGGAACGCTAAAGGCTAAAATAATTTGCATATTGCGGTCCTTTGCAGGCCTCGCGCCAGTCTCATAATCATTACTTGCCAAGCGAAATTAGCCCCTAAGGTGCTCTAGGTGACTACCACTACCGCTTTATTATCCCTCAAACGTGCCCGCTCATGCTAATTCGGACCTTTGATGTGGTTTACAGTATCGGAACTTATTAGTGTAGAATTAAACACAATGAAATGATGAAGGCACGTACGTATTAGATATGGTAATCGCTTTAGAATGGACGCTTGATTGCCAATCTAATGTCATGGTTCACTTGAAGATGTGTGGTATTATGAGCGAACTTCTGCCTTACCTTTAAATCTTTGGAAGGTATTTGTCCGTAAAAAAAGTCTCAGTTCCCAAAATTTGCTCACAATGATTAGGGTTCGTTCGCATCTGGCGTTGGTGCTGGACGCCTGAAAAACAAGCAAGCCACGTAAAAAACATAAAATAATTGTGCCTATTTCAAACTTAGGTAAATATTGTTTCTGCAACAATCTATTGCATTTCGAAAACTGTTGTCTTATACAAACCATAAATTCTATTCTATGTTTATTGATAACTCATTCATATGCAAACTGTGACATTTAGGGAAACGGTGTTATCGATACCAAGCACACCGAATGCGGAATCGATACTACTGCAGTTATCGATTGGAAACTGTGGTATTGTTCTCAACTACACGATTACTATGGAATCTCTAGAGAAATGGGGCCAAGTTTTAGAGGTGTGCTCATGAAAGCCTAGACTTCAAAAGTACTTTGATAATGTATTTATAACTAGCTGTGCCCGCGGCTTCGCTCACGTGACATTTATTCTCGTTTAATATAAATCTCGCGGTAAATTGTTGAGGAATAAAGGCATAATGCAATATTGCTAATCTCCCGTAGCAAATAGCGTGATAATATCCAATTATCGTTATTAAAAACGTTCAAAATCTAGTCGCAATCTCATCTCAGCGATAATCAATGTCAAAAACTTGTCAAAAATATAATGAAACTAGAGTTATTTTATTGAAAGATTGGGATTGAGATGACACCGTGAACGGTATATTTGTGCAAAATTTTAACAGAATCTATTCAGTAGTTTTTGCGTCAATCCGGAACATACATCCAGACAAACAAACAAACGAACAAAAATTTTTGATTCGTTCTTACACCTCGTACGTAGCAATAACTTTTTTTATATTTAATTTACGGTTTTGACTTTGCTACTATTTTATTTTATGTCTAGATGTTTAGTTTCGTGAATCGCTCGTTTATCCTGTTACAAAAGACTCAATTTGTGTAGATAATGAAATTTATTCTGCATGTCACCAACTAAATTGAATTCTAAATCTCTTAACAGCGTTTTTTCTCTTGAAAAGAAAACGCTCAAAGAAAATAAGTCATCAGCGAACTCTTATCGTAATTGGATGTGTAGTGGAATGAATAACTTAATATCAACGCAATTTTACACGAAAACACAGTTTTGGTCAACATAGGCGTGGCAATTGCTGTGATTTAAGTGACCATTTCACATTTACAGCTTTTGTCACGCTTACGTAAAATAAATTGAGACATTTCGCCACCGTTATGTGCGATATTTTAAATTAAACTTTATTATTTATTGTGACACTTTTACGATCATTACTGTTTTTAATGTAATGTTTGTTTTGTGGTGTTTCTGCTATCATTAGCTGGTGCTGTTTTGATAACAACTTATTATCATGTTTTTGGTTGTTCTGTAATGTTGAAAAGCAAGGCCATAGTTCATCCTAGTTTACAATACACTTCGTAGGGTTTCATTTAATATAATTAGGCTACTCACATTATTACTGTGCTTGTTTTATTTATGGCTTCGGTGTCAATCCAACTTAATGGTTACACCATTCGGAATCGAATTAATTTTGTAAAAGAAACCCGACAAAACTAAAGCAAAACGCAGATAATTTTTTTTCAAAAAAAAAAAAAAAATTCCTGTTTCATTTGCACACCCACTTTTTGGGACAATTGCGTGGAACTACGTTATCGGCGTTGATCCGTCGATTCAGATGTATGTTGAAACAAAACAGAATCCATTGGGGGATAGCCGTGAACCGTGAAATTGCCAAAAAACTTCCGAAATCCATCACGAATCAAATGACACTTTGAAATTGTAAAGCTAACTGAAGAGCGAATTGGATCGACTGGGAAAACAATTAACGAGAACTGCCGATGCGAAAAATTGGAATAATCAACCGATGCCGTGTTGAATAACGTTTGCAAATTTAATAAATGTAATTTTTCAAAAGCGTCAATCTCTCACAGCCCTTATGTTGGAAGCTCGAGCCTTCAGCGCTACTGACCGACAAACATGTTTAAAATAACGAAACCACGGCCTAAAATCCGACAGTTTTTGTTTAATGTTGAAGGCCGGTTATGAAATAATTTGTAATATTCTAAGTGTTGATTGATGAAAGCTGGAGTTAGGAAACACATAGCGTTTTATTTATATGTAGAATACGACCAAAGAAACAATTTCGTTTAGTAGATACAAGCAAAAGAACGAAAGTACCAAGCACATAGATCGCACTTTGTTTAAAAATATCAAAGCTCCCATAACATTTTCGGTTTAAAGAATTTTATTTTACAGTTATATATCAAGATTTTATAAGTCATAATTATTAAAATTTTAATTACGTTAGTAAATCTTCCGTTCAATGCCTCATAAAACGCAGTTTTACGTTCACATAAAGCACTAATTAATATCCTTCCCGATAAAATGAAACAATGACGCGCCTTATTTAAACTGCTAATTATCTATCAACTAATTCATTCAAGTATTTCTATTAAAATTTTAGAGGACAAAGTTACCGATAGCTACTCGTTGAAAGCCAGGAAATTGAGCATAACGTATCCATTAATATTTCAACAATTTCCTGGCGATCAACAGTCCTAAATACGTTGTTGTAATTTCAACTTTATTGTGTCGAAATAGGGTGTAATTTTGAGGTAGTGGTAGGCCTATAGAGAAAACCCCATGTAGGGGTTATAAGTTGGTAGGTGTGTATATACGTGAATACCAAAACGCATCGCCTCGCGCACCCCAAAGTTAAACTGTGGAAATTTTAATACATCCTGTCTGAGGGGGTTCAATTCGTGCGTAGCTTACATGGCGGCTTTTTTGGTTTAGCGTTTTGCGTTTTGGTACGTTTCAAACAGTACTTTTTTAAACATGAGTGATACTGCTAAATAAGTTTGTTCATCAAGGCAAAAGTTATAGTTGCAGTTGCAATATTTCCTAACAAAGTTAAGACTTAAGTACACGTCTTACCACTGTTTTGACCTATTGCTGAACACATTCCAATTCTATCCGAAGCTGGGGCGATAAACATTAATTTTACCACTAGCTTACGTGTATGACGCAAATTATACCACGCACAGTGTTTTGTGAAGACCATTTTTCGGACATTGCTTTTTTATGTTAAAAACTGATAGTTTTAGTTTTTTAAATACAATATTTCGTATCCCCATTTCACTAGCATGTTTTGATTTTGAGAAAAAAATTATTGAAAATCATCTTTTTTTCAACCGGGTATTTAGAAAAAAAATCATTTCTCTGAAACTAAATATGATACGCAATTGTGACCTGAGAAACATCGATGGCGTTTTTTATGCTGCATATTTTAGAGTAAAAATTAACCTCGGAACTTCGTTAGATTCAGACTTATACGAGGTTTTTAGTTTTTAGTTTTTATTTTTTTTCTCGGTAATTCCGTCGTATTTGGAAAAGTTATTTATACTGAAATTATTCCCTTCAGCTTCCCTACATACCACAAAAATAACACGTCCTAATTGCGTGGAATCTAGAAACCACAACATTTTAAAGTTTAATCCGTATTCTACGTCGTTAGGGTTGTCGCGCGATCATATTATATTAGTTCATATCCGGATCTGAAGTTATCTCTTTAAATAAAAGGAGAAATTGACTGACTAACATACCAAAGCACAGCCGAAACTACAGAGAATAGGAACATGAAATTTTGCACACGGTTTCGTTTTTAACCGACTTCAAAAAGAAGGAGGTTATAATATGTTCAGCTGGATGTATTTTTTGTTTTTTATGTATGTTCACCGATTTCTCGGTCAATTGTGGACCGATTTTGAAATTTATTTTTTTGTTTGAAAGGTTATTCTTCCAAATTGGTCCCATAGAAAATAGTTATGATCTGATCATGAACTTCAAAGACATGGAACGGAACTCCTTATAGGATCACAGCACAACTGTCGTAACAAGTAAAATTGCTTTGTTTATACGTGTAGTCGATAACTGACTGGAGGAAGAGGGGGATATATCGAACTGATCTTATGATGAACCCGGAAAGTAGGTATCGGAACTCTGTAATAAATCAATGTAACGTAACCGTGTTTTTGATAATTAGAATTGTCATGAGATGCACTCTGGCTATAAGGTACCATCGACCTAATCTGATGATGGAAGGTACTTTTTAGTTGTAGAACCACCACAAAAAAGTGTAACAAAAAACTACCCTCAAAATACAGTTTTGAAGGGTGTTAAAGTTTTTATGAAAACATTCGCGAACGAAGTTGCTGGCAAAGTGCTAGTTTCATTATAAATAACTTATCCCAATCCTACGGAATTATCGAGAGCAAAATAAATAAAAACTAAAAATCTTGTATAAGTCTGCATATAACAAAGTTCCTAGGTTTAATAGTCGAACTTTTAATAACCAATACGTCCCATTAAATAAAAATTGAGTCATCAAAATTCTGATTCGAAAGTGACAACCCTAGCAAAAACAGTTAATGTGGAATAACTTCTAGATTCCACGCAATTAGGATGTGTTATTTTTGTGGTAGGTAGGGAAGATGAAGGGCATAATTTCAGTATAAATAACTTTTCCAAATACGGCGGAATTACCGAGAAAAAAAATAAAAACTAAAAACTAAAAACCTCGTATAAGTCTGAATCTAACGAAGTTCCGAGTTTAATTTTTACTCTAAAATATGCAGCATAAAAAACGCCATCGATGTTTCTCAGGTCACAATTGCGTATCATATTTAGTTTCAGAGAAATGATTTTTTTTCTAAATACCCGGTTGAAAAAAAGACGATTTTCAAAAAATTATATCTCACAAACTAAACATGCTAGTGAAATGGGGATACGAAATATTGTTTTTAAATAACTTAAACTATCAGTTTTTAACATAAAAAAAGCAATGTCCGAAAAATGGTCTTCACAAAACACTGTGCCACGGGACCATATTACCGGGGTAAAAAGTATCCTATGTATTAACCCAGGTCGTAAACTATCTGTGTGCCAAATTTAATCCAAATCCATTCAGACGTTTTTGCGCGATTGAGTGTCAAACACGCAAAAATCTAAACAACCAAACTTTCACAATTCATAATAAATAGTATCCCATAAAATATTATCTAGGTATTATACGTACTTGTATTTTCTATCTCCTGCCCATATTTAATTCAGAATTTTCTCAACAACAGTACGTACAACCGGATGGCTCCGGCAGTACATGCCCAACGGTTCGGCATACCCCCTTGGGGGAAGTGCGAGAAGCCCACTTTATAGTTCGACGGGCTCCCTAGGTTATCGGCCTGTTGTCTGACATGCTACTAACTCCACAATATAACTGTTCCATGTGTTGCTTTGCAGTTGTCTTCGTTTTATTGCTTTTGTTGTATTTAGAACATGCATAGAAACATATATGGAATAGGTACTATAGAATGTGTCTTTGACGTAATTGCCGCTTATTCGATTTCGAATTGGAAAAAATATTTCTGCTTTTATTTTTGTCTGCATATAAATTAAGTTAAATATGCGAAGTAATAGTAGTATATTATTAGTCAATAGGTACAAAAAGTACATGACATATTAAAACAATTCAAAAGAGCACAGTCTAAAACAGAATAATTTTTTTCGCAGTTTCAATTTCATACGACATATGAGCTGAATCTAAAATTAAAATCTATCTCACTACCTGTTTCCGAGGCTCGCTCACCAATGTTAGAATTCTCGTAGTACTTTGTATTTTTTATACAAAATATGGCTGCTTTGATTCCCCACATTAAACAGCATACATATTCTAGTAATGTTGAATTGTATATCAGTTATATTATTTTAATAAATACTCCCTTGTGAAATACTCCTGCTGATTTGTAGAACCATAGGGGTTTATTTTTATAAAGCATTTAAAGTTCTATTTTCAAACCTGTAGTACTCATTATTGAATGTCTTGAGCTTTTTTCTTATTAATTTACAGAAACAAAAGACGGAAGTTTTATCCTCACCTTATTAGCATTCTAGATTACGCTTCCGAATATATATTTTTAAGAGCCTCTTGAACCCAGTAATAAAACGAGGCAATCCAATAGTAAAACCTTACTATATATACCTCTTAGTATAAAAGGGATCAATTAAACCAAGCCTACGCAAAATATTTAATACTACCTGCGAGCCGCGGTTTCACCCGCATAAGTCTCGTGATAAAGATATCCTACTCCAGGCTATGGTCTACAATTCCCACATCCGTTCAGCCGTTTTAGCGTGAAAGCGTAACAAACAAACATACAAAAATCGAATATTTTCTCTTTATAATATTAGTTTAGACTAGCAGCGCACCGCGGTTTTACCCGCATGGAAATTTTTCTTAAAAACTGTACATTTTTCTTACATGAAAAGTACTTTTTGTTATTTAAGAATAGTGTAGCTTCCTATCAGTAGAAGATTTTTTGTAATCGGATCAGTATTTGTAGAGATTACCGCCAACAAACAAATTCTATTATAAACAGACTAAAGCGCGCCATCTAGTTTTAAAATATTTACCAACAGAATATTGACATGTAAAAGTGTCTTAAAAGATGTACTTCCAGAAAAAACATTTCATTTCATTTCAAACCTTTGAGATTAAACCGGCCGTTATGAAAATCTGTCATTTTCACCAAATTTGAAATTAAAAGTAAACTAGTCGCGAGCTCGAACTCACTCGTGGTCATGGCCAAAAAGTACGCTGCCTCACCTGGCTTCGTATCCGACAGAGATAGTATCAGTGGTGAGCAGTTAGACGCTAGTCTACACGCACAACGTCTAGGTCTCACGCACAGAAACAACGTTCCGACCTGAAAGGCGCGTAAAAAAATTCGAAAAGTGCTTTGGATAATCGAGTTTTATGAAAATACCACTACATAAATCAATTACAAATAAAGTTTATTTAACTCTTCGATAACTGAGCTTTGTCAGTACTGACTTTGTTTTGAAGATTTAACAGTTCTTTTATTACTTATTTACACCCAAATTTACGTTAAAAATAGCAAGAAAAACGAATCTTTGTTGGCTCACAACTTTTTAATGGCTTTTTATTTTACTATTCTGTTTCCGTACAGACAAAATTAATGATAAGTGAAAACGATATCATGTTTAACTTTGGATGCACAATGTCAAACAGTGGAAGAATCTTCAGAATACCTAAATATCGACTAGTGCCACCTTAAGGTGTCAAAAAACGCTCTGTATTTGGACATCCTGTATTGTGTAACCGTTCACCACTTTCTTAGGAAATCAAAGCTTTTAGCCTTTGAATGTCAACCGCTAATACAGAGCTATCTTATCTACCACCTAATTGAGTATTTATCAATCTGGGAGGCACTTAAAGGATAATCAAAGCAGTAGTTGTAAACAAACGAAGAAAGTTCCCGAGAGCCGGGCAACTACAGCGAAGTCAACTAGGACTTGACCCGAGTTTAATTATAAACTGAATGAACAAGTTGTGAGAACAATCACGAACTTAGATCATGCTGCCGGTATCGAAATAAGTGCTTTTTCCGATACATTTTTTTAAAATGGTACTCTATTATAGGATGGATATCACTTGAGGGTGGTTTAAGCGGCTTCTCTTAGGTTTTTTTTAAGTCCCTACCGTCAGCTTTGCTTCAATGTCCATCAATTATTATGAAACTGTATCAAATCTTGCAGTAAATAGGTACAAGCATTCTAATGTGCTTATAATTACTACTGTTTACAATTACGAAATAAAAAAAATCCTACCAATTTTCTATTTTATCGTGATTTCATATTTTAATTTAATTAAAAGTCATCAATACGTGAAATTCTCGTAACTACTAAATTAAACATCACAGTAAACGGACATGACAATTAATTAAAATAATTTGATTGATATGATTCGTTAATTGTATTGAAATTATTATAATTTCGCTCGTACATTTCCATATCGTTTGCGAATTATAATGGTAACCCACGTTATTGTTCGTAATTGCCGAGTAATGTTGCCACAATAGAAAATTTGACAAACAAAAGAAATTAATAATATTATTGGTAACTGCATAGTGAGTACCTGCCCTCATTTGAAAGGCAGATTAACAAGTCTGCTGGATAATTATTATATTTTAAGTTTTATGATCAAAATTACCATTACTATTTTAGTTTATTCGTTTTCGAGTACGCTATTATAGTTTTCAATAAAACCTTTTAATTTTTAAGTTAAACAAATAATCATGACTGACACTTAACATTTTCAAGGGCTGTAGGCCGGCTATTGGCCGTCATAACAATGAAACTTCTATTATGTCTCGTTTACTGCGCTGGAATCCTGTTGTTTACACCTTACAGGAACTGATGGACGCTTCTGAAGGTGTAGCCATATTGTGAGCCGACCCAATTTATGTTGCCATCGACACGCCAAGAAGATTTTACCCCTTATTATTGCCTTATCATTGTACAACCGCTATCATGTAGGTACTTATCTAATATTTTCCATGAAAAACCAGAACCTACGAGTACTTTTCTATCGTACCTACCTTGGAATGGCCGATAGAAAAGTACTCGTTGGTTGGTTGGGGAACCAAGGTTAAAATAATATTTGAACAGACAACACCGGGGAAAAAATCTTTGGCATCTGGAAATAAATTTCCCCGTTGACATTTAATACCAGAGTTCCGTATATAAATAACGTTGCAGACGTAAGATGATTGTGCTTGAAGCTCTCACGACAGATATTTAGAAACATTTTTAACCGCCTTGAGCTTTACAAAGCAATTTACTTAAGTAAACAATCTGTAACTTTGTGGGATTTTGAACATCTTGCTAGGCGTAAATGGCGTTTACTTGGTATAGGTACCTACATTAAGTTATGAGTATGTAAGTGCTCCAGTTTTCAGAGAGTAAGTAAAGAATGTCAGCAGTGAGGAACGCCTTTGAAGACATTTTTCTTGGGATTTGTTTCGTTGGAATCAAGTCTGCAGTGAGCGGAAAGACAAGAGCACTGCGCTGAATAACTTTGTTATACTATATTATGTTTTTCCAGGGAATATTATAATAATATGTCTAGTAATGATTCGGAACTGAATCCTTATTTCATGTTGGCGGATAACAACAAATCGTAACTCATGTTGTTCTTGAAACTTCTGTCCTAATTTTTTACACCACAATAGGCATAAACAACTACACCAAAACGGTTCTCAACCTCAATCAAAATACACACGTGGTTTCTTTGACAGGTAAGTAATTTATAACTAATTTTAATACCTAATTTTGTTAATAACATTAACAAAATTAGGTATTTGCGTTCAAAATCCACCAAGCAAGCAAATTACATGCCCAATTAGGTACTTACATATCTGTGACAAAATTCAAAGATGGTAGCGTCAGGCGCGAGCCTTACAATCAGTTCACCACCGAACGAGGATACGGGCGTTGGAAGCACTCGCAAGATAATCCAATTATTTGAGAGCAAGCTGAACAGGCGGCCAATTAGAAACCGAAACTACAAGAACGCACTGCCTTTATTAGCTACAGAGCTAGTCTAGTCCTACTATAAAATAAACGCTGACTTTTCTAAATGTTTGGCCTGTTTTTGTTGGTAAATTAAATAAACAATGGCGTATTTTTTTTGCTACGCTTCAAATATAGAACTTTGCAATATAGAACAAGTTATAGATGAAAGAAAATTTTGCTGTCAAAACAAATTCAACCAAATCTTCCAAACAATTTTTCTTTTCAGAAATGTCCAGTTCTTCAGTTTTTACGGTTTTTTTGAACCAAAGAGCATAATAAATAATGGTTGAAAATTAGACTCTTCATATTTCTTTATTCAAAAGTTTATCTGTCATAGTCACCAGTGCGCCGCACCGCAAATTATGTTCGCTGACCAAAATACAGTCCCTTTGTTTAGTCTTAAAAAGCCACATCTAATCTCTCTCTTTGAGAACAACACAGCAGTAGCAAAACCAACAAAACATGGTAATATAACTCCTGTGTCCCGAGAAGCTAATTACTAGATTAAAAACATAGATCTAGACGATAATGCCCGCCCTCGGGATAAGTCTGTCTCTGTTCACACAAAACGACTAACGACTGTCTGTATTTTAGTAGCAAGAATGTGTAGGTGGATAACTCTTAGTTTATAACCCCGAAGGTTTAAACCATTTAAATTAACGTAAGCTTCTCGTATTTTATTTCGAGCGGGTTAACTTTATTGCTATTGTCTGTTATTTTACTGTATATATTTGGAGGTATACATAGATGCAGTTGTACAATGCTATTTTATTATTATTTAATTCTTTGTTGGAATATAATTTCAACCAAAACTTGTGAAAACAAAATATTCTGGTCACTTCAATTTATTAAAATAATTATGATCTGTGGTATTACGATAATTCATAGATGAGAACTGTTAATAGTACCTACTATGAAATATTATGGCAGCGGTAACCCTTTCGGACAATCCCGCTGTCCCGGCAGGCTTCGGCCCTAACGGGCCCCTCCATGTCTGCTGACATCTCATTGAGGCGCGCGTGGAACACATACGCGCCGTCCGGCACGGGCCTGGTCCTGATCGGACGGCGAGCTACCCATTACTCGCCGTCCGCAGGCCCGCGCCTACGGTGGCCGGGAGTCGTCACGCGGCTCCCGACGCCCGGAGCGTCTACCGCGGCGGCTGGGACGGGCGGCCCTCTCGGCTCTCTCCCTCGCCCATCCTGCCACCTCCTTCGCTAGCATGACTGCTTCGCAGAAGGAGGTGACTGCCTCCCACTCCCTCTCGCCCCGGACCATGGCTTGGACCAGCAGCAATTTGCCGCGGAAGCGGGTTTTCCCCCCGGCGTAGTGCCTCCGCGCGCCACTCAAAGAGGCGCGCGAGGACTATCGCCTCCAGATCCCATGGCGGCAGTCCGGCAAGGAGGCTTGCCGCCTCGCGCGAGATCGTGCGGTACCCCCGTATCAGCCGTATGGCTACCACCTTTTGGGGCGCGTTCAAGTAGTGGGCGGCTCGAAGCCGCAGTGAACGCGCCCACACCGGGGCGCCATACACGGCCATGGACCGCACGACCCCCGCGTAAAGCCTCCGGCAGGAGGCGTTTGGCCCCCTCAGGTTGGGCAGGAGCCGCTTGAAAGCGGCCCCAGCCCGTTCCAGTTTGGGGGCCAAACGTCGGAAGTGCTCCACGAAGTTCCACCGGCTGTCGAGGACGAGACCCAGGTATTTCATCATCGTCTCGACGCCGATGTGAACCCCTCCTACCGTAAGTTGGGATCCCGATGGTGGCCCGTTCCGAAGCCCATGAAATGTCATGGCTTCGGACTTGTGCAGAGCCACCTCGAGACCCAACTGCCGGATCCTGTCCACGACTATCGCAACCCCGCGTGTTTACGTCGGCCGCCGCCTGATGCGACCTCCCCTGCGCCAGGACCAGCGTGTCGTCAGCGTAGCAAACTACGCTGACGCCATCAGAAAGGTCTGCCCGCAGCACCCAGTCGTAACCGATGTCCCACAGGAGCGGCCCCAAGACCGATCCCTGTGGGACACCGCACTACATCTCTCGCCGGTTCCATTCCCCATCATGACCTATGCTTGCGTAGTCTTCGCACACGCCAAGCCGCGATTTCTGCATAAAATGCAAACCCTCCAGAACCGTTTCCTCCGAAAGGTCACGGGAGCCCCCTTCTATGTCCGAAATGTGAATCTGCATCTAGATCTCAGAATCCCCACCATCCAGCAGTTCATAAAACGCCTCTCCAAGCGCTTCTTTGACTCTGCCATAAAGCACCCCAATGCCCTGATTGCGGCGGCCTCCCGATACACTCCCTCCCGCATAAGTAGGATTCGCCGACCAAGGCATACCCTCACTATCCCCGACGACGCCACTACCCTCCTCCAGGAGAGCAGTAAGGCCACGAGTACTCTCAGACGACAACACAAACACAAGCTCAGACATCCGTCCTTCCGTCCTCGCCGCCGAGGCCCGTCGCGACGTCCTGCACCATCACCGTGCCCGCCCCGACCCTTGCTCGAGCCAGCCCGCGCAACTGAGCCTGTAGTTTTAAATTCGCCCCTAAACACTAATAATAATACCGATCCAGCCTGTCCCTTGCTGTCCTCTTCCAGCGACGCCCTGAGCCGAGGTCCGAACCCCGCAGGGGGTTACCCTTAGCGCTGTTGCTTAGTTTTTAAGTTATTGTTTACCCTGGCTGGAGGCCTTAATTCGAGGCATCCACAGGAAAGTCCGGTTAAGCAGTAGCCATCCTCATAAAGGATGAACTGCGAGATGCCATTATAAAAAAAAAAAAAAAAACAGTAGTAGTAAGTATCCAATGCGTTTTTCTTATATTTTTTTTACCATCGTCCTTATTTTGATGGTTTGAACGATTTCTAAAAGTTTGTCCATCTATTTTAATGGATCCGCGCCTGTATGTATAGCTGTAACACGGAATACACATAATTATTTATAATACTGCTATAATTGAAAGCAAAAAACAAAACATAAAAACGGTTTACCGGAACAACTTGAAAAAATATGTATAAAGCTTACCATATTGTACACAATTTTAGTTTTGCCCTTTGAGATTCTATTTCAATATTCACATGCAGATAGCGTGGGAAGATGAATAGCTGATACACTCGACATTCACGTTCAGATTGTGAACTTTGATGTAGAATAAAATTATTAAGATCTGGTAAATGGTATCACATATGAAGCAAAGGAGCTGAGAGTACCAAAAGGATCTGATGAGGTGTTCACATCATATGCTTACAATTTTTTTTTAGTTTGTTTGTTTTTTTTTTATAATTATTCAAAACTAATCACTGATCTGATTCCGAAAATTCTTTAACTATTAGGAATCTACAGTAATGCCAAATTTTATGTTAAGGCAAGAAGAAGAAGTTTTTCGCGGAAAAGTCTTGGATGGAAGCTAGTACTTTATAAAGTGATCATCAAATCATTTGCTAAACGTCGACATGTGGCGAGATTCTCACAATATCAGTTTATTACAAAGCTTTTAGGTTTCTGTGAAAATTGGACAATAACAATTGGTGGCTACCTGGCTAACGTAGCGTAAATTCTAGGAAAAAAATTAAAGCACCCGGTACAGTCCGCATAACAGGAACTCTTATTCCCGGATTTTCTACAAAATACGTTACCCCATGGCAATATCTCTCTGAAAAACCCCTATGTGGAAACTGTTAGATTGTTAACTGAACCAAAACGTTTAAAACTAGTTTTTCTTCAGAATTGCTCAGAATAGAACTTTGTCCTCTGCAGCTCTGCTTAGAATCTAATCTAGATGCATTATACATACGTCATTATTACCGCACCTACAATCATCATCATTGTACCGTTCGTTTATCAATTATTTAGGGATTAGCACACGATTTCTTCTTTTCCTATATGTTCATATCTAGCTGCCAACATTTCTGTATGCGTTTCCCGTTTTGCCATTTAAATCTTTCATACACAATACATCATCGTTTCCTTGGTCTTCTCTCTATTCAATTCTGTTTGGGATATTGTTCTGTATGTCTTGACATTAGTGGTATCTGTGAAGGAAAACATCGTGAAGAAACCTGGAATTATAATTAACATAAGTCTGAAATCGCCAACCCGTCTTGAACATGTATGGTCATCAATGCTCGTGCCTTATCTGTATCAGGCCTTTACCACGTAGTGAGACATTAATAGGCTGGTATTATTACTATTGTAATATTAGTGTTGTATTTTACTTATGTTTAACACGATTTTATATGTTATATTGCCTTCATTACTAAACATGTCAGAAACAGAACAATAATACAACAATCAATTTCACGAAATTCAGTTAAATTCCTTATCGAAAGCTTCAACAATGGCAAGGAGACTGAATACGAACGTCTAAATGCAGAACATGACGACGCTATGCACTTAAGATTGGTCGACTGAAGACGCAATGTTCTTATTGTTCAAGTTCCCACTGGGAATTTCCGATACAAACTGTACTTTCTTTTACGACGATACAGATTGTTATGTAATGTGTTGTGGGGAGAAAAAAGACGTTATATTTTTAGAGAGGTTTTGTAATTGGTGGTTGCAACTAAAGCCACTGACTGAATTAGTAAGTGTAGTGGTGTCTTTATTTTCTTTGCGGCTATTGTAAACTGAACATTGGTGGCCCAGTGGCAACGGCCCCAACTTATGAGGTCGTGGGCTTGAACTCAGGCAGGGCAGCGGGATTGTCCGAAAGGGTTACCGCTGCCCCGGAACATAAAGGGCTAAGGAAGGAACCACCACCCAGAGCGGGAGGGGTCATTTGATGATTTCCCATCCTTAAAAAAAAAAAAAAGGCAGGTACTTTACTTGTGTAAATAATTTCATCACCACTGCTCTCAAAACGATGAAGCAAAACATCGTGAAGAAACCGGCATATGTCCTAAAACCAAAAAATAGAAGACACGTGACATCTAGCAACCCGCACTGGGCCCGCAGATTACAGCCCACTCCCTCTTGAAGAAAGGAGGCCTCCGTCCCATTAAGGCGCAGATATACGACTTCTAATGATTTTAAATTCAACATCACGTCTAATCGACCAGACTGATTTCTTTGAAAAAAAAAATAAATGTTATACTAGACCATTTGCTCCGTAATTTGATATGTGAATATTTGCAATTATATTTTTTTAACATAGTGTAATTAATTTGTAAAGTAATGTCTACCGCGGACATAAAAACGATGATCACGCAAACACTTTCGGGTGTATTTTCATAAAACTTTCACCATATAAAAGACAATTTAATTCCCCGAATTTTAGATTTGATAAATCAACAATAGATGATTGTTTCATATTTTGCAATAAATTACCAGCGTTGTGTCATCGCGCTTCTCTTTCTTTTCTATGCAGTCCGATAGTGACCGCGTTTTAGGTCATGTAGTCGCCTTAATGGGAACATTAAAGGTTGATTATGTTCGCAGATTCCGATAGAAGTTTTGTAAACTTGATGCCTTAGTGTAAACATAAAAAGACATCGGTCATAGACTTTTACTTTGAATTACCCCTCTAGAAGACTAGAAAACTGTCTTGTATTCAATACAGGGTTGTGATGATTTGAAGAGTTGCCTAAGACCAAGGGTTTTTGAACTAGGAAAGCAATCATCCTATTAATTATGCTAAGTTGCTGTGACGTTCTTGAATCGGATGAATATAAATTTAGCATTCGATGTGTATTGTGTGTCCATCGGCACATGCCAAAGCAGGTAATAAGAGTTTTTTAATTGTATCTGCTGATTTATTATTCATAATTTATATTTACATGTACATTTTTGAGATGTCTTGTCACAATATCCATGTTTTAAAAATATAATGAGCCACGTCGTGGTCTACCAAATCCGTTCAGCCGTTTTGCCATGATATAGTAACAAACATCCAAACTTTCAGATTTATTATATAAGTAGGATTCCTTTAAAATTATATAGTGGCTTCAAGCGTTTCTTCGTCTCGTTTTTTTCCGTCTTCGTCTTTGGATCCAAACTTAAGAACAGACAAAAGATACGCTCCAGCTAGTCTTCTTCAAATAAACAAGAGGTAAAGAATAGAAAACTGGAGGAAAACAAACTGAGTTACCTACTATTATTTTTCTAAAAATATCAACTTTGAAGTGTACTTACTTTAAATTCGCTTAAAGCTGTAAAGCAAAATTATATCTCTATTTTCAAACAAGAATTTAAAACAAAAATAGCGTTGTGAGCAAAAATCGCGAGCACCTGTACAAACTGCAACGGGAGTGAACGATGGGATCGCATTGTGTTCCCGAAAACATAGGCCATTGTGTTGGATATAGGTCGGCTGCATTTTAGCTTTAAAACACGCTATTCTCCGTTCAATTTTTTTTTTTTTTTTTTTTATAAATGGCATCTCGCAGTTCATCCTTTATGAGGATGGCTACTGCTTAACCGGACTTTCCTGTGGATGCCTCGAATTAAGGCCTCCAGCCAGGGCAAACAATAACTTAAAAACTAAGCGACAGCGCTAAGGGTAACCCCCTGCGGGGTTCGGACCTCGGCTCAGGGCGTCGCTGGAAGAGGACAGCAAGGGACAGGCTGGATCGGTATTATTATTGGTGTTTAGGGGCGAATTTAAAACTACAGGCTCAGCTGCGCGGGCTGGCTCGAGCAAGGGTCGGGGGGGGTTCCGTTCAATGTTAGCGCGTTTCTTATAATACCATGTCACATGAAATTATTGTAAGCGGTACTTAAAAAAAAAGTTTTGGCTTCCGAAACGCTTCATTTGTTGATGTTTTCCCTTTGACACTACACCCGTAGGTCGTATAAATAAGCCAGGTCATCACACTTACACGTATTCGATCTTAACTTGAAAATTACTGAATCGATTTTGATGAAACTTACTCTGTTCCCTAAGTTGAAGTGAATGAAAAAAAAATGTTGATCACGATCCGATTAATAGTTGCGGAGAAATGCGTGTACAAACATTACATACATACATATCATTATAACATTTTATATGTTTGCTTGGAAGCCTTAATAGATTGTCATTTATTACATACATACGAGTACTTGTCGAATTGAAAATCTCCTTTTTTTTTGAAGCCGGTAAAAAGAACCGTTGTGAAACTAATTAACAACGAACCAAGACTTGGTTGGTTGTTTATTAGTTTCTCAATATCAATCAAAGTACTTAAACAGTCAGGCAAGAGTTATACATTCTAATACAGTCACGTAATAATTCACTAGTTAACGTGATTATATGTCGCTAAGCATAAATTCCCAGTAGGAGAGTGTGCGTTAATGAAGTTCCCTGTAACAGGCAAAACGTGCCGAGAACTGATAAACTTCCTCCTCTATTAGTAGATATAGCTGAATTGTTGGAGGTATTGAGAGTTCCGATGCTTATGTTTAATATGGAGACAATCAACATGGTTTATGATGAAGATCGGACCATATTTCTTTGTTTATGCAGCTGAAATTTTTCACTAAACTAAAGAATTGTTGCGAAGTCTTTAAAACTTTTCATTCGAATTACCAAATTCAATCGTAGTGCGGTCTAGTTTTTTTATGAGATTTGGCTTTCCCATAACCAAGATTTTAATTTATGTAACTATCTATACGTAAAGTTCGTTTTTATTCCCAGAGACCAATCTGAAGTAACCAACAAGTATAACATAGTATTTTTATAACCAAGTTGATATGACTCCTATATCTCGCAAATTTGTCCTTTAGGACGCCTATTATTGGTCAGCTTCGAAGCACTTATATGATTTAAGATTTACGAGATAAATAAAAAAAAAAAATTATACCAATATTCAAATGCAAAAAATCGTTTGCATTAGCTTTCACGTACCTACATGGCTATGTAGAATCACGCGTAATATTGATCACTGGGGTCGCTCCGAGTGCTCTCAAGCCGAGGGCCGGTCATTTGGTCATCAAAAGCACTGTTGACCGTTGTGAGCCTCTAGCGGTTCCTTTTAATGTTTTAATTCATAAAAAAAATCGGCTTCCATTTGTAGGCTTTTGAGAGCACCCATTCTTTTGATATACATGAATGTATAATTAGAACTAAGTGGCACTAAGCCTCGACCGACCCCCTCTTTGTTAAGCACTTAGTACTTAAAGTAGTGACCGCGCGTGTGCCTACTTGTACTTACATGCATGTTTTATTTTTTTAGCTAACGAGTGTTTCTACCATAAGTACAGACTCCAAGCACGTCAAGCTACCCGAAACTTTCAATTTCCAATCAACCTTGAACCTTAATGCCTATGGCATTAAGTCCGCCTCTGTACATTTTTGTGCTTGAAGTATTAAATAAATAAATAAATAAATAATCTTTTCCTTTAGCGATATAGTTGAAAATCTATTAAAGAAATTTGACAGATTGTAATAACTTGATGTGCTGGCGTCTGTACATTTGGTACTAAACCACGTAATGAGTGGGTAAGATCTACACTTGAAACCAACCAAATTTGAATAAGTCTGTCAAGATTCAACAACAAAATTAATATTGACCGGTCATGTTTTCAGTCCTATATTCTTCACCATTTTTACCTGTGTAGTGTGTTTGGTAGTTAACTTAGTCAAATGTTAATAAATTATACATATCGGCGCAAATACAACGATTCACCTATTATAAAAACAAGAATAATTAAGTTTCTTAGTCTGATTATTCTAAAATTAGTTCATAAATCATTAATTGATTAATTTGAGTTTGTTATGATAAGCAGCATGTCATTATTTCTGTAATTTCAATACTTAACCTAAAAACTTGAAAACACGTGCACGTGCGCCGATCCCTATAAATACGGCCGCACTGTCGGCGCTCGGTCATTCGTGCTCGAGCCGTCGTACAGTACGGACCTCTCTGGGACGTCGCTACGCTGCCCGTTGAATATACGAAGCTATTACTACTTGTGAAGTTTTCTTTCGAAGATCCAAACATGAGTCATCATCATGAAGACAACAATTGTGACGTCAGCAATGCTGACGGCACACTTTTTAAAAACACTACGGAGGTTTCTCTCCCGTCATCAGAAGTGGGATTACAAGGATCTCCCACCCAAGCTGCTCCCTCATCAGCTCGTTCACCACCTGTTCAACTGGAACCAACCAACACTCAGCAGCAGGAACCTGTGCTGGTTAACGATACACCATTGGGAGCGATACCACCGCAATTCCTGATGCAAATGATGGAGATGATGCAGAAAATGTCGGAGCGCTTATGTGCTTCACCTACGGAAGCAAAAATAAGAATCAAGGACGTCTATTTACCATCATTCGATCCGGACACCCACGTTGGTGTACGAGAATGGTGCCAGCATATAGATCAAGCAATTGAAGCGTACAAGCTGAATAATTTCGATGTACGTATGAAGGTCTGCAGCCTGTTGAAGGGACGTGCAAAAATGTGGATTGATGATTGGATGGTCACTACTACAACGTGGGAAGAGTTGCGGAAAAATCTAATCACCACATTCGAACCCGAAAATAGATACTCCCGGGACATCATCATGTTTAGAGAACATGTTTACGATTCCACAAAAGACATTGCGGAGTTCTTGTCACGTGCTTGGATCTTGTGGCGAAGAATTACCAAAGACAAACTGGGAGACGAACATGCTGTGGAGGCAGTAATTGGATGCGTAAACGACGAACGCTTGCGTATCGAACTATTGAATGCCAGGGCAACCACTGTCCCTGAGCTCATCTCAGTTGCAACATCCATACGGAAGAAGCGTAGTCACCCAAGTGCCAATTCCACTACATTTAATAAACGTCCGCGTTTTTCGGACCATACACCATCTACATCAAGCTGCCGCATATGTAAGAAGACAAACCACAACACTAACGACTGCAGATTTAAACCTTCGGAGTCTAAACCTGAAGCTAGCAACAATAAGGATTCGAAAACAACAGCCGCACCTACCTGTACCTATTGCAAGAAACCAGGCCACACTTACGAAACTTGCTTCAAACGCGAACGTTCACTAACTTCAAACGTGAACTGCGTAGCAAGCAATAAGCTGGCTCCTATCATCATCAAAATAGGTGAAAGGATTCTGCAAGCCGTCTTTGACAGCGGGGCGGAGTGCTCAATCATCAAAAAATCTGTTGCTGCAGCTTTACCTGGTCAGAGGAGACCAGTAGTTAATTATTTGAAAGGGATTGGTCAATTCCCTGCACTATCATTAATCAAACTTACAACTGTATGCGTCGTAGACACCATCAGTGTTGAGCTGGAGTTTTACGTATTGCCCGACTTTGAAATGTCAACGGACATTTTAGTGGGCATGAACCTGATCCATAACACTAATCTAAGTGTGATAATTACACCCAACGGGACGAAGCTAATCCATAGAACACTCATCAATCATGTGAGTACGAGTTCTTCTCTCTTCAACAACTTGGACTGTGACCTAACCAATGAAGACGAAGTCGTGCAGCTACGTCGACTTCTCAATAAGTACGAACACCTGTTCATTCGTGGATATCCTAAGACTCGGGTCAACACCGGCGAGCTTGAAATCAGACTAAAAAATCCTGATAAATTCGTGGAAAGAAGACCATATCGCCTCAGTCCAGTGGAATGAGAGAAAGTTCGTACCATAATCCAAGAACTTCAGGAACATAACATAATTCGTGAGAGCAAATCTCCATACTCGAGCCCAATCATCTTAGTCAAGAAGAAGAATGGTGACGATCGGCTTTGTGTGGACTTTCGAGAACTAAACTCGAATACTCTACGTGACCATTACCCACTCCCGTTGATTTCCGATCAGATTGACCAGCTGGCAAGTGGTTATTTCTACACAAGCCTTGATATGGCAGCTGGCTTCCATCAGATTCCCATCAGTGAGACCTCCATAGAGAAGACAGCGTTCGTCACACCAGATGGATTATATGAATACCTCACCATGCCGTTCGGTTTGAGCAATGCTTGTTCAGTTTACCAACGATGCATCAACAGAGCTCTGTCATCATTGCTGGGAACAGCTGCACAAGTCTACGTAGATGACGTGTTAAGTAAATGTACAGATTTCCCTGAGGGAATCTCACATCTGGAGCGAATCCTCATAGCACTGCAAGACTCGGGATTTTCTATCAACGCAGATAAGTGCAGTTTCTTCAAACGGTCCATTGAATATCTGGGAAACGTAGTTTCTGACGGTCAAATACGACCGAGTCCACGAAAAGTAGCCCTCATCAAAGCTCCAATACCCAAAACGGTCAAGCAAGTCAGGCAGTTCAATGGTCTGGCTGGATACTTCAGGAAGTACATTCCTGATTTTTCCCGTGTAATGGTACCCTTGTATGAACTGACAAAACAAGGAGCAAAGTGGACATGGACAAACAAACACGAAAAAGCTCGTAACACAATTATCGAATGCCTAACGTCTGCTCCAGTACTTACATTATTCCGAGAAGAAGCACCCATCCAACTATACACGGATGCAAGCAGTCTTGGATTTGGTGCAGTACTGGTACAGTTGATCGATGGACGTCAACATGCAGTTGCCTTTATGAGCATGAGAACCACGGAGGCTGAAAGTCGCTACCACTTCTATGAGTTGGAGACACTAGCAGTGGTACGTGCTATAAAACACTTTCGCCAGTATCTATATGGGCGAAAATTCACCGTGATAACAGATTGCAACGCGTTAAAAGCGTCAAAACACAAAAAGGATCTCTTGCCAAGGATTCATCGCTGGTGGGCGTTCTTACAAAACTACGACTTCGAGGTAGAGTACCGCAAAGGTGAACGTCTCCAACACGCTGACTTTTTCAGTAGAAATCCAGTTCACTTTGCAGTCAATGTTATGACAAAAGACCTGAACTGGCTCAAAATTGAACAGCGACGGGACGATGAACTACGACCAATAATGGACAGCCTCAGTGATAATAACCCAGTAGAAGATTATGTCTTGGAGGACAATATCTTAAAGAAGAACGTCAATGATCCTACCTTTGGTCAGCAGCTCAGTACTGTCGTTCCCAAGTCCTTTCAATGGAGCATTATAAACTCTTTTCACACTGCACTAAAACACCCTGGCTGGGAAAAGACACTGCAGAAAATCCGAGAAACTTATTGGTTCAACAAAATGAGTTCTATTGTTCGAAGATTTGTGGATAACTGTGTTATATGCCGAACATCCAAAGGAAGATCCGGAGCCATTCAAGCCCAATTACACCCGATACAAAAACCGACGGCTGCCTTCCAAGTTATTCATATGGACATAACAGGGAAGCTGGGCACTCCAGATGATCAGCAGTACGTCATAGTCACCATTGACGCTTTCTCGAAGTACATTTTACTGTACTTCAGTACTAACAAAAACCCACACAGTACATTGGCTGCTCTAAAACGTACTGTGCATCTATTTGGCGCACCGGTTCAAATCATAGTCGATGGAGGAAGAGAGTTCCTTGGCGAGTTCAAGGAGTACTGTGACAACATTGGAATAAATATCCATGCTATCGCCCCAGGAGTCAGCCGAGCGAATGGCCAAGTCGAAAGGGTCGTTGCAACCCTCAAGAATGCATTAGTAATGATTAAAAACTACGAAACAGAGCAGTGGCACACTATGCTTGAAGAACTTCAACTGGCAATGAACTGTACAACTCATCGAGTCACCGGTGTTGCACCACTGACACTTATTACACAACGAAAGCACTGCGTACCTCCTGAGCTTCTCAACTTGGTGGATATTGACAACGAAACCATTGATATTGAAGCACTTACTCAACAAGTACAACAGAAAATGATCCGTTCTAGCGAACAAGACAGGCAACGTTTCAACCTACATAAAGCCAAAATCCATCATTTCCAAAGAGGAGATTACGTTTTGGTTAAGAATAATCCCCGCAATCAAACCTCGCTTGACCTCAAATTCAGCGAGCCGTATGAAGTCTGTAGAATACTGGAAAACGACCGATATTTGGTAAAAAAAGTTATGGGGAGAGGACGGCCCCGCAAGGTTGCCCATGATCAGCTGCGCCGTGCTCCACAACCTGGTGATCAGTTGACCGTATCGGCGGGAAATGAATCGCCTACTCATCGAGATCCTGCTGTAGAACCAACCGAGCCTATTCCATCAACCTCACGAGAAGAACTACAAATACAACCAAACCGCGAGCTACAAGGTGAAGATAACCCATCAGAATAAATGGTGAGTAACTCAATTCAATAATTCCAAATAACCCGACGAGAACCTTTAATAAATCTACGAGAACTCTACGAGAACCTCCGAGAACTCTACGAGAACCTCCGAGAACTCTACGATAACCTCCGAGAACTCTACGAGAACCTCCGAGAACTCTACGAGAACCTTCGAGAACCCTAAAAACTCCGAGAACCTACTAACTTTACTAGCATTGATATTCCCAAACATTCATAACAGTTGTTTTGATGTAACAATTAAGATAAAGCAACGCAAGTTGCTTACAGATGCACTACTCAGAGAAGTTCTTTCTATTCTTGCAGGTCAATAAGATTCGTCGAGAACCTACGAGATTCTATGAGAACCTATGAAAA
The DNA here is from genome assembly GCA_963669345.1 of Gortyna flavago. Taxonomy (NCBI): domain Eukaryota; kingdom Metazoa; phylum Arthropoda; class Insecta; order Lepidoptera; family Noctuidae; genus Gortyna; species Gortyna flavago. Next base: position 10,966,649 of record OY770138.1, read on the forward strand.
TCCACAACAACTTACGAGAATTAACAAGGCTGGTGCAGAGCGCGCACCGCCTGTCAGTATGGCCGTATCGGCGCAAATACAACGATTCACCTATTATAAAAACAAGAATAATTAAGTTTCTTAGTCTGATTATTCTAAAATTAGTTCATAAATCATTAATTGATTAATTTGAGTTTGTTATGATAAGCAGCATGTCATTATTTCTGTAATTTCAATACTTAACCTAAAAACTTGAAAACACGTGCACGTGCGCCGATCCCTATAAATACGGCCGCACTGTCGGCGCTCGGTCATTCGTGCTCGAGCCGTCGTACAGTACGGACCTCTCTGGGACGTCGCTACGCTGCCCGTTGAATATACGAAGCTATTACTACTTGTGAAGTTTTCTTTCGAAGATCCAAACATGAGTCATCATCATGAAGACAACAATTGTGACGTCAGCAATGCTGACGGCACACTTTTTAAAAACACTACGGAGGTTTCTCTCCCGTCATACATAATCAGCCTATAATGTTTCCACTTGCTGGGACACAGGCCTCCTCTTGGTGAAAGGGAGTGGGCCGAAATGCACAACCAATGCGGGTTGCTAGATGTCACACGTCTTCGAATTTTTGGTTCTAGGATTTCCTCACAATGTTTTGAGAACAGTGGTGATGAAATAATTTACACAAAATAAAGCGCCTGTCTGGGTTCGAACTTATGACCTACAACTTGTATGTCGCGGTCGTTACCACTAGACCACCACTGCTCCCAATAAATGATAAATATATACTCATTGCATTAAAAGGAATACCCACATCAAAGTATGGACTTTTATCCGATCAAAATAATCTGCAATTAATAACTCTTCGATGACAATTTGACAGATCTGTAACGCAAAGTATCGTGTTAATACCTCTGATGACCACCGCGGGACCTTTTCAATAAAATAAAGTTGCATTTAAGTGACATAAATACCTAACGGATAAATACTTGATGCTTTTAATATCAAGGTCTTAAGGAAATGATCACCTTTATTTATTTTAAATCCGAAAGCGGGTTTAATGCACTCAAGAATAACGTTTTTAGTGGGTCCTTGCCTTTTGCAGTCATTAAGAAATTAAGACCTATTCAATGCATAAAGCATAGTTAGCCTATACTATTGCTCCCACTGCTGGGACACAAGCCTTCCACTGCTGGGACAAAAGCCTCCCCCTGCGGAGTGTGTCGTAATCCACCATGCGGGCCTAATGCGGGTTGGTGGATGTCACATGTCTTCGAATTTTTGGTTCTAAGACATGTTGGTTTCCCCACGGCGATATATTCCTTCACCGTTTTGAGAATAGAAGCGATGAATTAAATACACAAAGTAAAATTCCTGCCTGGGTACGAACTCACGATCTACAACTTGTAAGTTAGGGCCGACAACTAGGCCAACACTGCTCTCCCTCTTCAATGCGGGTCATAAACCGCAAGAATTGAACTTTTATCATAATAACGACGACGTTGAACATTTTTCCTCCCCAAATTATCTCACAAGCGAGTTTTTCACAGCACAATCTCCGTAATTGAATATCTCGATACCTGAGGAGCTCCCTTATAAAATTAGTCCATAAATCTTCCCCCCATTGGCTGCGCTCACGACTCTGTAAACTAATCGGTAAATTAAGTAATTACTGTGCTCGGTGAAAATCAATGTGTAGGAAATTTAATTTGTCAGCCAGACAGTGGTAATTTTCAATGTAGCTCCTAGGGGGCCCGCTCGCTCGTTTTTCTTTATTAGTTAACAGTGAGCATAAATTAATAGGGTGCTGGTTTATGTCACTCGTGATAACGGTAGGCCACAAATGAAGATAGCTCATTTGTGAATATTAAAACTTGGGAAGTAGCCGGTGACTCAGCAACAGATGTTACACTGATTGTCGTTTTTGGGCCACGGATTATGGAAAGTTGGAAAATCTGGCAGTTTACGGAATGTCGCACAGATAAACGAATTATCGATTATGGTTATTATGAGAGAAGTGCAGAGAGCTAAGGGTAAGGGCTAAGGGCTGTCTAATATGGGCGAAAATTGTAAGCCATGACGTGTATGGTATGTACCAGAATAAAAATATTTTGTTGAAACAAACGATTTTTATTCTTTGTTTCAATGTCGATGCCATATTTGTTCCACAAACTTTTGTCAAAATCACGCGCATATTTGAAATACCTTTTTCGCAAAATAACGAAATATTCTCACAATAATACCCGTGTTAAGCAAGCTTTTATGTCCACTCGGCTATAGAGAGAGTTCAGTTGCAAAAAAGCGGACCAGAAAAATTTCATTAGGCCGCGACAACACAGAAACAACGATCCTTTGTCCCATATATTGACTGAGATTGATTGTCAGTCGGCATGTGCTAAACGAGTTGCACGACGAAATAAAAGCAAATGTTCGCAACCCCTGTCGACATCCGTCACGAACACGGATCGTTTTATTGAACTTCACTACCGACCATATTAACTTTTGGTTACGTTGTGTTTATTTGCCTCAAACGATTCCTCTGTTCCACAGCTAAGTATATGAAACGGAATGAGAAAGTTTTAATGTCGCTAAATAAACATTTTTGTTTCCACTTTCAGAGTTTATAAAATGTGGTTTTATTTGCTAAATCGTTTCCTTTTAGCGTGTATTTAATTTAACTATCGGTAAAAATATGTTCTTAACGTTCTCGGGATTTAATACAAGTTCTGTTCTCGCTTCCTTATCAAATCCATCCGAGCGTTCCTTTGCCATGACAAAGAAGAAATCTTTTCCCAAGAGCTGAATACCATCACCGGAATCTTGTATTTATTTTAAAATTGGTATCATTAGGTGCGTTCTTGGCTTACTTCTAAGATAACAAGCATTGTTGAAAGTCTCTCGAGCTTCCGACCCTTTTCTCACTTTGACAAGTCACCCGTAAAGATTGCTTAGATCCCTAGTGACTGGCCCTTAACTTGAAACAGCCTTATCGCCGAGATAGGATTAATTGCGGAAACACCGAGACGATAACGAGCGAGTTATAACTAGCCGAGCTTTGTGAGCAGGCCGAAGGTTTCAGCTGTTGAAGCGATTGTCTCGGAGCGGTTTTACGGCACTGTAATCCATCCCGCCGTTATGGGAATAAATAATTTGGCTGTCAGCAGATAGAGTGTTGATAGATACTCAACTTCCGAGGGTCATTGTCTCCTCTGGTGTTTAACGTAAATAATAGCTATGTACAATTTGTTATGACTAATAGAGAAGTATGAAAGAAAAATTCATGTTGCGCCGACTCCAAATCAATTGGGATAAAGGCAGGAGAGTGATGATGACGACGAGTTATGTACAATTAAGTAAATCTACAGTTTAGAAACTTTATGCTGTAATATTTGTGTTATATGTAGGTAAAAGAGGTTTAAATTATATCTAGAATTGACGGTAACATTTCAACGAAATACAACCTATATTTTATTTCGCGCATAAAACTACTAACAAAGTTTATAAAGGTATGACATAATTACCGAGACAACACTAAACATAAGTTTGTAAACAAATAGCCAACGACGCTTTAATTACGAAACTTTTTATTCAAACAAGGCAAATACACTGTAACATTAAACCAAACTTTGTCACTGAAATGTCTTTGATAAAATGCAGATAAGCGAATTTATGGTATACTGTATTATGTTGCTTTATGAACAAATTCTGCGGAGTCACTTTACTTTCTAATTAATGAGAACTGGCTCCCTCAGAGAATGAATAATATAACGGAGTGAACTGAGTGAATTGCTCAGCGCCCCCATGTGTCAATGTTAGGTAATTAAAGGTGCAACGTTTTATTAAATCAACGGAGAAACTAATCACTTGAAAGAAGAAAGAAAGAAAGAAAGAAAAAACGTTTATTTGCGGTGAAAACACAGCACTTGCGTTATAGGTATAATTGCGTATCACACTATCAGTAGCAATGGCTTTCATTTTGACAGTTCAACAACATTCATTGCGTTTTAAACGTTGTTGAACAGACAAATTTTTAGAACATACGAAGCAATGGTATAGATTAGGTATGTAATGTAAACATTCATTAGCTCAGTCAGTCATTTATTTTATTTATTATTTTTACGCTGGCGTACTCAATTGAATCTCATATGTAAAACTCTTTAAAAGTATGAGACGTAAGTTCAGTCGATATACCTATTAATATAGGTAACTTAATTTAGCAACTAAGATATAAACAACTCAATTCAATTTGAATTTACTTGATTAAAATAATGATTTCGGGCAACTTTGAATATTGAATAATGAACACAGTAAATTTATTTTACTGACGTATTTAATGCCATTAAAGTCGCGGATATTATAATATATGCCACAGTTTATATAATATAGATTATTAATTAAGTAGTTAAATTTATGTAAGCATTTATCACTATAATAATAGGTACTTAAGACAGTTTTTAATTTTGTCTCTAAAGTCGACATCTTTATCTGCCTATCCTTTTCCTAACTATGTTAGTGTCCGCTTCCAGTCTAACCGGATGCAGCTGCACACTAGTTTTTTACTTGGAGCAACTGCCTATCTGACCTCAACCCAGTTACTCCGTAATACGAGAACCCTTCGGTATGGACTGGTGGTCAAACTTTCGGGCTTCTGATCACCCGTAACGACTGTCAAAGCTCTACAAATCAAAGCTGGGACCAATGGTTTAAACTAAACGTTCTTTCCGAGGCAAGGAGGGATCTTGATATGTAATGGATGGTCATCCATCCACAGACCGACCTCGGCAAGCGTAGCTTAACATCCTATTGACCCGTGCGGCTGTTATTATTTAGCCACAATCCCTTGTCTCTAAAGTCGACAACGCATAGACAATTCCCATGTTTGGTTTCGTCACTTAAAATAATATTAGATTGTTGTATGTATATTTTTGAACAAATAAATTGTACTTATGCTTTTAATACGTGTCGGTGACGTTTTTTTGAGTTCTTAGAAAAATATAATTACCTGAGAATATCCTTATATTTTCAAATTATTTCAACAATGGAAAACCCTAAGCTTTGCAGGACACCGACCACAATAGTATATTTTCTGTAAGTATTTTATTTTTATTAGTGTTTTCAATCCAGATATATGATTTCCCGCTCACAAAGAGGAGGCATGTGACCCAGCAGTGGGAACATTATAGGCTGATTATGATTAAATATGCTGTGTATGAACGTAACAGCAAAAGGTATGATCGTAGTAGGTAGCTTTCAGTAGTATCTGCCTACTGCCATGGGAAGAACGCGTGAGTTTGAAGCATTTATATAATGTTTTCTGTTGACTACACGTATTTAATTTATCCCTATAAAACGACAATGGAACAACGACTACATGCTGCCTTCACACGTGCCAAAAAGCACCATCTAAATGAGGCTCCCAAAAACAAGGTCGCTAATTCCAGGCAAACAGCACTGCCTCCTAAATTATAATACATACGAGTACATGCATTTACTAACGTCGACTCTCTTACTCGACTCGCCGCAATCGTCGACCGCATGTAAACAACCCTCTATATGGGGTGGGTTTTGTTCAGCAACATTAACAAGAGCACGTTTTTGGTGTAATAAGGATTCCCAACTAATGTAATTTTAAATTCTTGTTTGGATTATCATCTTACCTTTATTAAGTGGGTTGTGGTCGATACACATCTGTTTACATAGCTATCGTGTTGTTTTTCAAGCTTCAGTTTTTTTTTGCGATTAATTTTTCAGAAAGAATATTTAAATCCAGTTGTGAAAAAAGTGCTTCAAACATAAAACCGTAGGTATAGTCGACCTCGTATTGCTTGATCACTTTATTCCACAAAAACAATACAATTCACTTATCATGAGAAATACAAGTTAATCTTAATACTTGATACACGAACTTATAAATAACGTAAAATAAAGTAGTCAGCAGTAGATGCACAAAAAAATTTTTTTGACACAGTGCTGTGAGTAACAAAAAAAAGTGAGTGTAACATTACATGCATATCCTTTCTTGATGGCAAGTTTTGACAACAATTCACTGTAAATTAAAGCTTCACAAATAAATTGAAATAATTTAACTGTTACATAAATAAAAGCTTGTCTTTATATGATGTGCAAGTGACATGCAACCTTAGGGTGATAAAGCAATAACGACGTCTACTATACTTAGGCCTAAACAGGCTGGCAGGAACATCGACGCACGACCTGTTACCAAGGATTCAGTACATGATTCTGGACAAAATGCTAAAAAAATGCTGTTCCCTAAGAAATGCATTTTTTTTTTCGATGAATAGTTTCAAAACCAAAGCATTTATTTCAAATAGGCACATAAAAATCACTTTTGAACGTCAACATTAATTACATTAAAATATAATTTATTCTAGTCCCTTCCAAAAGGTATAGCTTCGTATGGAAAAGAATGGACAAGAAACTCCACCGTTATTCTTTTAAGTGAAGAGGTGTACAGAATCTTGTACTGAATGCCGACTACCTGCTGCCACCCTGTTACTCAAAAGGGACCTAACGAGGGAATAACGATCCATGTAAAAATGCCCAACAAAAACCTATTGTATTCAAAACAGTTTTATAAAATCATCAAATTATTGCACATGTAAAACTAATTGACGTTCATGAATATAATTTAACTGCAAATATTGATAGTGTTATTATATAATTAAACTAGCTACCCGGAAGCATTATGCTGAAAATGCCAACATTATTATAATTAAAACATACACTCACGTATACAACACTGCAACCCGTTAGTACACAAATATTATGTTGGTATGTGTAGACCGTACCTACTGGCACTGATGCTAGGTACATTTGGGAATGTATTAAAATAAAGATAAACGCATCGCACGAAAATACACAAATGTATTGAAAATACATAAATGCACTGAAAATACATAAATGTATTGAAAATACATTGTTTCGATTAAAAGATTATTATACATTTTACTAAACCCACTTCCTTATTCTGCAGGAGCTATTGCTGTCTGTACAGCAATTTAACCCTGTGGTTAAATTAAATTAGCTAGCTAAACTCCTCAAATGCAATAGGTATCTTTGTATAGGTATCTGAATGTAATAAAACAAAACCGAAATTAATTTGATGATTCTTATGGGGTCATCGACCGCGGATATTTGTAGTCAGTTGAAATATCATTTTAAAAATACTGTTTATTTTTGTGCAAACTTCACAGACGAGACGTGATGGGTATCGATCTTTCTAAACCCGATAAAACATATTAAGAAAACAGTTTTTCTGAACTCATACAAGTAACAACAATAACAGCCCGGTCGTTAATCTCCCAGAAAAAAACATTAAATCTTTTTATTTTTTTATTTTACACTTCGTTTTAAACATCCCAAAGCGTACCCATTGCGATTGCGGAGTTTAGCTACCCAATTTAATTTTACCCCTTATACTTACCAATAAAAACAAACACGCGGTCGTATTAGCCAATATCAAAGCATAGTTAAAATAGTTTCTAAACCTAAAGCTAAGTTAAAATTAAGTACTAAAATCGGTTCTGAAATCAGTTCCAAGCATTTTGAACTTCGACACCAACCTATAGCTTAGATCAATTAAAACTGCAAAGTAGCCAAGGAAAACTCAACACAGCCAGAAGGCTCTTTTAAGTTTGCTTGGAATCCTTCTGGATTCCAAGAATGTCGGATGCTACACAACAACGTGCATTTTGAACAAAATTAACCCTAATGCACACTACCGAGTCATTAAAACACCACACCATTACAGGTTATGTGCCAAAACTACGTTTGTTTCTCCCTTACATGTTAAGGTCGGTTCAGATATGAGTATAATGTAAGCGGTATTCTGTACCTCCACTGAGCAACCCTCTACCCTCGGGTATCGTAAAAGGCGAGTAAGGGATGATAATAATATCTGGAGGGCAGCGACCTCCTGTTGGCTAATAAAATTATAAATTATTGCAATCACCCAATTTGTCTGCCAAGAGAGGTGATTGTTGACATTTACAACAACATTTACTAGATAAGTTTTTCAAAATTATTGAAAGATTTAAACATATAGATAATTATTATTTGTGTGGTAATGTCATTGAATTACTAATACTCATCAATAAGTTTTACATTTATTTTATTATTCACAATCCGTCTTTATTTTTCGTTCACGTTCAGTGTGTCTAACCAAAGATATTTAAATAAATTAAATCACATCGATCTTAGTTTTTATAAAAAATAAAACGCTCACTTAAAAATATATTTCTTCTTTTACAACGCTTGCGCTGTCTAAAAAAAATAATTCTATACAATCTCTTAATATATACTAGTACTTAAAAACTAGTTCTCTTTAAAAGGCATCTACTATTCTGAACCAGCCTTTACAGACGCATCGAATTAAAATTCAGTGATGTGACAGCACTGTGGTTTGTCATGGTACTCACGGCGTTTGTTATGACGCGAAATTAAAGGGTAAAAGCTTGTCGACGATTAAGAGGAAATAGGGTATAAGCGACAAAGGGGCCCGTGGCTAAATAATAACAGCCGCACAGGTCGATCGATCAGGTTAAGCTACGCTTGCCGCGGTTGGTCTGTGGATGGGTGACCATCTTTACATATCGAGACCCCTCCGTGCCTCGGAAAGCACGTTAAGCCGTTGGTCCCGGCTGCCATTCGTGGATCTTTGACAGTCGTTACGGGTAGTCAGAAGCCCGAAAGCCTGACAACCAGTCTTACCAAGGGGTAATATCGTATTACCCAGTAACTAGGTTGTGGAGATCAGATAGGCAGTCGCTCCATGTCATCATCTGCCTAGCCTTTTCCCAACTATGTTGGGGTCGGCTTCCAGTCTAACCGGATGCAGCTGAATACCAGTATTTTACAGTATTTACCAGTTTTAAATTTTAGAAAAACTGACGTAAGTATTTTGTAAGTTAGGAATTTTTTTGCTAGGACATAAACGCCAAAAAAGTAATCGTAGAGCCATGGGAGTAAGCGCATTCGAAAGAGCTGAAAATTTTACGTAGGATGGCATATATAACTCATTTTTGACCAAAATGTCGCTTACCCTACTTCCTTTTTACCGTTGATGTGTTTGCGTGGTGTCATAGTGGTATTTTGTAAGTAATTAAAACAATTTAATTATTTACAAAGTATAGTGTTTACGGTGGTTTGTGACATCATTGAAAGCTGAACAGAATAAAATTATGTTAGTTTTTGTATTTCAAAACTGTTACTAAACTGTCGTCACTCAGTTGTATTAGGAGCCAAGAACCAACAAAAAATTGATATAATTTTTTGTGTTAATATTTACAAAAATGATTATAAAAATGTTACTAAACTGTCTTCACGCAATTGTATTAAAAGCTATGAAACCATTTTAGTAAGACCAACAGAAAAATGTAATATAGTTTTTGTGTTAAAATTTACAAAAATGATTTTAATAATGTTACTAAACTGTCTTCACTCAGTTGTAATATGAGCCAAGAAACCACTGTAGTAAGACCGAATCGTTGAGCCAAGTCCCCATAGATGTTCCTAACGAACAACTGCTTTCTGCGGCTCGTCTTCATCAGGTATAAACAACCTGTTGGATTACATAAAACAAGTATTTAATATAAACTAGGCACCTCTGATATACCCAATCTACCTAATTTACTTAACACTGCGAATAAAAATAACAAAAAAGCCTACCTACCCTCAAACTTCCCGACAAAAAATTATCCAATTATTGTCAAAAATATAAAAGCTTCTCTATTCAAATGTTACAACATTGTTCTCCTCATTCACTATACTGTTCGTTCTGCACGGACAATTTATTACAACGCAAAGCTAAATACACTCCGTTTAGCGAAATCCTATTTCGGCAGCCTCGGAAATGACGGGGAGAATTTGCATGGCTGATTGCCGTCCGTTGCTCAATCAAGGATATTTAACAAAATTAACTAATTGAGTGAGCGTACCACCACGCCATCCCGTCGACTAACTTGCCGACGATAAATTGACTAGACAACAGAAAAGCAATGTATCGAGGAAACCTAATAAGCGATAATAAGTTGATTTCCTGCGGTCCCGCCGCCGCTTGCTGTTCGTTTTTCATTAGGCTGGGAGCAGAGTGTAATAATATTTTCATTTTAAAGTAGAGGTTGTGAATTTTGTTACTGGGTTTTTGTACATATTCTGGAATGAGTGAATTATTTGTAAACTATCTGTACAAATAAATCAAATTAGTATGTCTGTTTTCAATGTCAAAATAAGATATTTTTACTTAATGCTGATGAAAGTATATACGGTACTTATAACAAAAAAAAAACAATTACATATAAATTTTTTTGTGTCTGTTTGTTTCTTTTACTGGCAGAGAGCTGATGTTTTTAGGAGTAACTAAGGTAGGCTACTTTTATTTTAGAAAAAGAGTTAGGGTTCGCGTAAAAAACCCACGAAATCTAGTTTGTTTTCCGACCTGCAACCGAACGAAGTCGCGGATACAACTAATAGAAAAATATAAAAGGTAGCCTTACCTATTGAAAAGAACCATTTTATTATTGTGAACCGTAAGACAGTTAAGATACGCAAATAAGATCACGACTTTCAGATTGTAATGAAAAACAAGCCTAAAGTTGTTAAAAGTTTGAATTTACAGCCATTCAGTGTCATATTTTTTGTTCAGTGTTTGTGTTGTTTTCTCCTTATTACATTACAGATTACAACGCCTATTAATTACTTGCCTACAGTCTGGAGTTGTTCCAAACAAACTCTAATTAAGTGATTGAGTTACAAATTCGTTGCTCTCACAACTCCCTACCATTATGTCAAGGCTATTGTTATACGAACACGTTAATTTAATATGTTTCTAGACAACTTTTTGATTAATTGTAGCTGAGTTGTTTAATTGGCCTAGAATAAAATAAAAATACGCGCATTGACGTGGAGTTGCGGACAACAGCCCTTATTACCTATTGGTCTAGAATTTTTAAATACCTATCCTTAGCTTAGCATGGAGAGGAAATATAAAGAAAAAAACCAACACGCAACAAGATTACACTCCACTATTTCGCAATTTTGTCCATCTCATTGAGTTCTGATGACAGAACGTCTTTTTTGTAACGTCTCACTCGACCCTTGAGCAAAAACAGGAATCCCAAATCGACCTTCTGTCGGCAGACGCTAGCAAAAGATTTATATCCTAGATGAATGATCGGTATGTCGATAGGAACCGCTTTGAGCATTGAGGACAAAGGACGTAGAAATTCTGATTTAATATTAAGATCTAGCGCTATTTGAATAGCATCCATATCTCGGATTAATTAATGCCTTTCTTTGACTCCAAGAAACTTATTCCAGAATGGAAATTACAAAGGTTCTTTTGTCAAATGTTCGACTTAATTTAACCTTGTTGGTCGTACAAAAAGTCGCTCACAGCCGCAAGGCTAGGAAGTGGACGGAAAGTGCGTCGAAGCTTTGTGGTTTCATGCGGATGACCACAACGGTCTCAGTCAAAGGAGAAGTGCCACAACGTATTAATTACACTATCAATCTAATTCCGATCGGCATACGGCAGGTGCTTGGGTGTCGAAGCGAGCCTCTTTGAAGCGCAATGACCATTGCCAGATACACTATAACATGTTAAAATTATTCAAGGTTATTTCTGAATGTTTATTTAGTGTTAATTTTATTTACTTTCAGAATGTAAACTCCTTTTGAATTCAAAAAGTTTATACGTAAAAGATTTCAAATTAAAATTCGTCCTTCATCTAACTAAATCAATTACTGACTGGTCCCTATTCTGCCATTGGAAAGACATTACAATATGGCAATAATGATTCACAATCTTGTTGCCAAGGCTTTGCGGAAGTAATCCCCAATGGTAAGACATGGCAGACACACGAACAACATCCTACTACACTGATGAACTTCAAACTAGCGTGTCCACTTCTGGACGGCATGTAACCAGGAACCTAACTAGGCTACTGCCTTAGGCTAGATTGATCGAGAATATAACGGTACAGTATTCATCGGCAGACCACGATGTGGTTGATTTATCAATAGAACCACAACACGTATTTGGCTTTGCGATATTTTGTGCGTACCACAACATGCTGTGGTCTATGTTTCCATGTAATTTGCATTTTTAAACATTGTGGCTGGCAACAACTGTTCGTAGTGTGATTAATTTATGTTCAAAACCTACTATGCAGGCTGTTTTGTAATAAACAAATTAATATGCAGAAGTTACAGCACAACTTTAGATGGTTGCGATCCCAGATTTGTGTCCCCAGCATGAATAGTTTTTGTAGATACAAGAGGATGCTCCCTGACCGTGGCTGTCATCCCAACTTTTAGCCACTTTTGTGGATCCCCCGAAAATCTTTTTCCTTATAGCGGTTCTCCTGACAACTGAACCAATCTCCGATAAATAACTTTTCAAGTACCCAATATCCCAAAAGTAAGACTTATAAAGTATTAACTTTAATATAAGAGCACTTTGTACCAAAATCCTTGTGTTTCATCAATTTAGGCTTTGTCGACATGAAACGTTTAATCCCAGTAGGCTAAGGACAGGTTATTAAGTACTAAACCTTAAGTAAAGGCACTTGAGCCCCATCATCGGGGCATTATGTAACTTGACTAATTTCACAATTAATTCAGCCCTGGCTTGGTAAAGCCACAACTTATACCCAAGTTCCTTTAGGGCTGGACTACTTGTAGAATAGGACGAATATTTTAACAAACTCAAAGCTGTTAACGTTGATGAAGTTATGAAATCATTTTTAGGTACTTGATTTACAATAACGATTTGATGAACAGCTCTACTAGAAAAAGATTCTGAATAAGAAAATAAATAAATAAATCTCCAGACCGTTTTTCGGCCACGACAGCCAATCTCAACGGAGACTAGCCTTCTGCGCGGGAGATATTATAGTGCACAAATGTGCGCGCAAACACAAGTGCACTCCCTCTTACCTCACTCTCATAGTCCGATGGGACGGCAATCCGACACGACCGGAGAGAGATCAGGCGCAGGACTAACGGCTTAACGTGCTTTCCGAGGCACGGGGGTATACCAACTTCCAAACTCCTGGCTGTTACTATATTTAATATTATGTATATTATTTAAGATATTTTCTTTTTTTGGTAAAGAAAATATAAAGTAACAGAGCGGCAATTGTCGTAATTTTACGGACTTTCACAGTGTGATCTCAGTCCCATTCTGTCATTTAACTTTTTTCCTCTAATTTTCCTACGTTTTCGATAGTTTTTGACATTGATTGTCACTGAGATGAGACTGCAACTAGATTTTGAACGGTTTTAATTTTGGGAGTTGGCCATCATTTCGCAACCTTACCTAATCTATATTATATAAAATTCAAAGTCCTGACTGACTAATAATTATCGACACTCAGCGTAAACTGCTGGTCCTAGAGACATGAAATTTGGAGGGTGTGTTCTTATTGAAGAGTAGGTATCCACTAATAAAAGGGTTTTTCGAAATTCCACCCCTAAGAGGGTGAATGGGGGAGGGTGAAATTTCACGCGGACGAAGTCGCGGGCCAGAAGCTAGTCATATCATAAAATGCTGTTCATTACCTTCTAGTAGTCAAGAGCACGATTAGCTCTGAGAAAAGAAAGATTTGGAAAACATTAAACATCTCCTTTAATCTAATGACATTTTCCAGGTAAAAATAAAATCACATCTTAAATTAATTCCAGAAAATAGCCCCAGTTTAACACTCAACACCATCACAAAATAGAGAACCAATTATTCAATTAAATGTCTTGTTCTCCACATTCAGTGTCTCGTTAAACGTTAATGTCATTTTACATTGCAGAACTACATGGAATAGATTACATTCTAAAGTTAAAAGAAATCGTCGTCTAAATTGGAAACTGTCTCCTTTAGGCATAGTGCAGACCGGCAATTTTTATCGGTCATCGAATCGTGTCCGACACAGCTGATTCCTGGCGGTATCATAGCGCGATTTCTACCGACTCATCGCACACGTCCTGCATTAATGCGTGTTCACTCGTATGTTTTATCCTTTTATCCAATTCACGCTTACGGTTGTAGTTTCAAATCGACTAGTGTTAGACTTTTACAGATTTTTTGTGTCTGAATTTTTTAACCAAAGTTTGTTAGCATATTGGTACAGTTATACCTACAGCGTGTGTCAGAAATGTCACATTTAAAGGTGTGGTACAGATCATCAAACTGAACAACTTTCTCAATGGAACCAACATCGTAATTGCGACAAAATAATCAGATGTCCCTTACAAAACTTCAATTCCTACTCGATGCAACCGATTACGATGTTGGTCCCATGAAGAAAGTTGTTTAGTTTGTTAGTCTGCACGCTATATAGAAAAGATACAATTGATGTACATCGTTTTTATAAGATATTTTGTACTATCCATTTATGCAATCTATAATTATTACTGTGAGAAGAAAGAAACGACCTATCATTATTAAACCGATTGTTCTGAAGACTAATAACGTCGATCGTCTGCGCTCTCCCTATAGGTCCAGAATCTCAATGCGTGCACAGGCCGGCTACAGACGTGGCGTTTTGTTCTATTTCGCACGCGTCGTTTAATGTGCGCCTAACAATCACTTGCAGCTAGGCCGCTCAGTGATTTGTTGCATCCTCAGTGGTTGCATAACATGAACTACGCTTGAGTGCGATATTTATTTAGAAATTACTGAAATGATATCTTTTGAGAAAACGCAAAACAAGCACAAGCTAATTTTTTTTAATGTTAAGTTACCTGTAATTTGTAAGTTGTTCCCATAAACACATAATAAGGTCTCCCATAAAAAGGGTGAACTCTATTTTAAGACTTAATAATTAAGTATAAAAATATACCTACTGATCACAGTGTCTTTGTAAAACGCCGCGTGCTTTTAAGTCAGGTGAAACGATTCTCTACTGTAAAACCTGACAATACTGAAACTTTCTACAACATCAGCACTTCAGCAGTAAGAAACACATTTTGCTGAAAAATCCTGAAATAAAATGAACAATTACATTGTCTGGACACCTTTTGTCACCACTGTGGATGTCCTGGATACAGGAAACAATTTTATTTGCTCCAACTAGCGACGCGGTGACATTTTTCTTTTTCTATTTTGTGCGTTTCGCGTGCGTTGCGTGTTTCGTCGGCGACATTGAATGAATACGTCTTTTAGTTCATTTTGGTACAGTTTAGATTAATGTATCTTGGATCTAGGTAGAATGGACGAGAGATGTTGAAGTGATATATGATGGGTGATTCCGCAAAGGTCGCTGTGATTTCTGAATAATAGTGGAGTGGAGACATCTTATTTTGTGAAGGGTGAGAAGAAATAAATGGTCATCATTCCTATTATATATAAACTAAAACATGATTTCGTAAAGAAAACACTAATTTGCCTTAATTTTACTTCGCATATTTAGCACTTTTAATACAAAAATAAACTTAACTTCCTGATTTCTTAACTTCAAATATTCACAGCTTCTCTTACTTATTTGCATTATAAAACATTGAGAAAAAAGACACAAGTCTGTCAAAAACAACAGTAATTTTCAATATATTTTCGGAGCATAGTCTGGTAATTTTAAACAACTGAATATTGGTTCCCGATACGAATGTCGCTGAGGTGAAGTGCTGCTCGAAAACCCGAAGTATCTATGGAAGGGAATCTGATAGATACTTCGTGGTTTCGATTGCTGCATCATTATTGATACAGATTCGGTACTTGTTTGGTCTATTTTTGTACCACATACGAATCTGTCTGTTCCTGTAATGACATCAATAGCAAGAAAAATAATCGGGAACAAAATGGAATATTTAAAACTTAATTCAGAAAAATATATAAGTAGTCAACGTTTCCAAAACATCATGATTTATTTCTTCGCAAATATTGTTGACGGCAAGAGATCGAATCCAGTCAAGTTTCTCAGCGTTACCTTTCTCAATCAAAAATAAGTGAAATAATTTAAACGCTCCACAAGGACACTCGTCAAAGCAAATCTACTGAATGGGAATAATGGAGAATACTCGACGGCCCATAGCCGGGGAAAGGAGAGCTTATGTATTTCTGTTTTTATATTTCATTATTGGCCCTCTCATCTCATATTGCACTCCATTCGGATTCATAGAGGCTGCTATAAAAGATTGAAACGCGAGAGGGGCATTTGAATGGCGTAATTGCAAGTGCACTTTTTTTTAATTCAATTCCTGGCGGCCTCGGTAAAGGTGGAATGCACTTCATTGATATCGCTTTAATGTAATGAGTTTTATTCATAATTCGGTCCCCCTTTTGTTGGTTTCGAGACGATTTGCGTTCGATTTTTTAGCTGTGAATTTATGTTCGATGAAAATGTATTTTTTTTTTCAAACTTTTCCATACAAATACTGCTTTATTAGGAAAATCCTGACAATGGAGATTAATATGAATTAAAATGTGCAATATTTTTCTGAACCAGTAAATAGATTTAAAATTTAAGAATTTCACGTTATGAAAAACGGGATTTGAACTATAATTATCAATTTGAATACGACAAAAGAATTATGTTTTAAATAATGTAGTAGGTACTGTAGTTGGTAAGAGGGTACCCATTTGCCTACTGTTTTAATTTCATTAGCTTTTGTTTATTCCGGGACAAATTGTTTTCGCTTTTCGCGTTTTGTGCGCGCAACACTCGGGACCGGATTACCGATTTTTATGGGATCGTATAAAAATGTGTTGGGCTTAGGATTTAAACCTTTTTTGTCGTATCGTAACTTTCATAATGGTTTAGTACGCATTTAACCAAAGCTTAGTTTGTAAGTACCGCCGTCGTTTTCGAATTGGATAGAGAATATTTTTATTCCGTACGAGCAAAAATCCTTTGCATAACATAATCAGCCTATAATATTCCCACTGCTGGGACACAGACTTTGGTGTAACTGTAATTGAATATACTCGTACTATCTATGAGTTTGAAAACTCTCGTTTTTTTTTTAAATTGTTAAGTTTTCGATATTATAAGCTCTTTATAGATCGTTTTAATATAAAAATAATTACAGACCATAGAAAAGGTTATTCAATAAATCATCTGGTATTTAAATATTAAATCTAATTATTTAGAGAATCTACGTAAATATTCGTTTATAAAAAAAACTTGTTATATTTTAACCCTTTCTATAGCCAACTCAAATTAAATAAGGAGTAGGTACCACCAGAGCCGTACCAAAACAGTTAGCCATCACAAGTATTATTTTATGAGCACAATTTTAAACCAAAATGCTATTAGTCTCTAAGGTTTTTTCCAGGAGATGACGAGGAAAATGAGCAATTACACGACGGCGGTGGCTCGACTTAAACGCCTAATGAAATTTAGAGTATGCCGAATGGAAACCGACCGCCGTGGAGCGGACTTTAGTAGTAAAGACTTTTATATGACTTTAGAGTCTAAAGTCATGTTTAAAAAAATGGCCACCGATTCTTCATGTGTTATTGAGGAAGCGTAGTGCAATTTCGAATTTAGGAGCTTCTAGAAACTAACTTTAAATATGAAGAATCATTCGTCTCTCTTTAGAATGGATTGCAGTTTCGTGTCCACGTCTTTTTGAGGCATTCTTTATTACATTATTTTTTACAATTTCGCTTATAGTTCTGCCCTTGTTCTTGCATCCATCACGTTACATTGATTGGAATAAGGTAGATATTAGAATTAGGTTTTAAGTTTAAAATGCATTTATTCAATATTTATTACCTCCACACCACTCAATGTCTCCACATCTTTACACCATCAGCTAGCAACTCTAGAATTCAGGAGCTCGGAAAATTATCCTTAAATACAATTAAAGTGTAAAGCAATTTATTTTAATTTTAATCCGCGTCTACCCGCCATCTTGCGCGAGGCTTTGAACCCTATAATAATAACTGGTGTTAATATTCACAAGTTCGGATAACGTATATTACTATTACGACATAAGCTTCTTAGTAGGTATATAAATATAGTAATAATATATATTTTTCGAATATAAAGTGTCAGACGCAGCTATAAAGATATCGGATTAACTACAACGCTGTGGTAGAGCCCATACAAATCAATTATGATAATCCCGATTGTCATTATTTTGTTCATATTTAATTAACATTTCAATGCTAACAAATAATAAATGACGAATCGATTCGCAAATGAATTTAGCGTCCCCTCAGCAGTTGGTTCGGTCATCAATCATAACCTATTACCTAGTGTTGTACACATTACGACGAAGCTTGAGTAAGAATGAGTCACAGAGTGGCAAGTCTCCATACAAAACCTTTGACTCACTGGGCCTTCGCACAGTTGTAATCCTCTGTAATTCCTTTATATTGGCTATTGCCGGCCAGTTCTTTCCGTAGTGTGTAGGTGTACTGACACAGTTTGCTCCTATTGGTAGCTATTCAACAAAGAAGGGGTAGCGATTAACTGCACACAATATTGAGGGTGAAAATGCACCTTTATGTTTTGTCAAGTTGATTTATGACGGCTCAATAATTTTAGGGTAATTGGAATATGCATCTAATCCGTGGATTAGATTCAATTATCGTTTTCCTTTAAGAAGAATACGAAAACGTCTTTCAGTATTTTATTTTAGGTAAGTACAGCTAAGGGTTGAAATTCAGTTCAAGAACACCTGTCTCTAGCTCCGTCTCCGCTACCTTCAGCGCTCGTGGTTAGAATGTCTCGTTAAATTATCATCTGCTATCTGGGAAAAAATCTTAAAAACATTTTCAAGAATACCCACCAAGAAATAACTAGATTTTTTCCACTAAACAAAATGCAAACTGGAAAGGGCAGCAATGTGGCATTATCCGAGAGGAATTTCATTACGATGACAATGTTGGCCAGTTCAATTTTCTTGTGAGATAACGAACGTTGCAGAGATTGTTTCAAGTTTCTAAGTTGAGGCCACTTTGACCCCTGGCCCGTGAACATCGCCAACATTCTCATTAGATGTCCACAAAAGAATACTGTTTTGTTTAAAAAAGTAATAAAAACAAGTGAATATTTAAATGGTTCAGATTAAAAACGTTTTGTGTCTACTTAAGAGTTTTTATTTGCGGCTGGCGCTGGCTCTTTCGGATTCCATTTGTAATGTTGAAATGATTTCTTCTGGAAAACAGGTTTCGAAAAGTACTTGTCTTCTCAATCAATTAGGGGGAATTTCTACGTTCATTATGTAGCTCTAAAAAAAAAACTTATGTACTGTATTTTAATACATCTTGAGGCTTTAGGAAATCCCCTGACATTGACTCCCCTTTGTTTCGGCCTTTCTTCTCATAGCAGTCAGATAAGAAACTTCATCTAGCTATTATTTTTTCTACAATATAACGTGTAAAAGTGATTCTGATATCATATTTACAAAATAAACAATTTCATTTCATTTCATTACATGGTCAATAGAGTTTCAGCTAAAATCTACTGTAAACATTTTTGAGATAAAATGGTCATATTTTTTTCTTGAAAATTATATTCCACCTGATATTCCTGCAACTCGATACCACAAAGCACCTCTATTTCAGCCTCAAAATATAATCATCTCAGCACATACTTCTATATACCTACATGCACTAAATATGTAGTTACTGCGGTACGTACACAATATTAGCACAAACACGACCGGCCGGAATTCCATGCCGTGCCATTATAATTGCATTAATTCCTCGGCACACTAATTACGATTGCTGTTAAATCATTGTCCACACAAATTGCTTTGACCGCAGAAATCGCTTAAAGTTACAAGAGGACTATTTGACCGTGACGTGATATGGAGTTATTGGCTTCTGAACTATGTTGTGATTAGGAGACTGAATTCATTACGTTTACATACTAGTTGTGATCACAGCTCTGCTTGCTTAAACTAGGTAGGTACTAATGGCAAAACCTACCCATAACATATAGTAAGGGAAATTAATTGGTAAATTTGCCGTATTATAGTCATTAACAATGCGGTCGACAAGAGTATGCGTTCTTGACACCTGTCTGTTTCATATAAACGAATACGACGTGTTTTGCAAATTTGATCTTTATTAGCTACTGGAATTGTCGCACTGACAAGCGAAGAAACTCATTCTCTAGACGGCCGGACTGTTATACAACATTCAAAGAATCATAGTTGATTTGAACATACAGATAATTAAAGTTAGTAGTACATTTGGTTCACAATTAATTTCCTTGATTTTACCTAGGTAAATCGGATTAGTGCTTTTCGTTATAGCAATAAATAACAGAAAGAGTGACGATTTTCTATAGAAATAGTCAGAACATGAACTTATCTACTGAACCGACTTACCTACATGTAGAGTATAAACAGGCTTTTAGTCAACCTTCAACTGGATGATCTGAAACAATCAAAAGAACCCAAGAATCAGCGGAATAATTGCATAACACACTAAAAGTAGCAATGGCTTTAATTTTGACAGTTCAACAAAGTTGCTTGCGTTATTTACGTTGTTGAACACTCACATTTTTCAAATATACGAAGCAATGGATTAGCAACAGCCTTCAAAATAATTAAGATTGTGATTGATAGTGTGTTATAGATGTCGCAGCTAACTGGTTAAATTAGCCGTTTAGTTAACCGCCTGGCCTTTAGGCCTGAGTTCACCAACATTCTAACCATCGGTTAGGTATTTAAACAGTTGATTTCCTTAGGAAATTTGACATAAATCAACTGTTTAAATACCTAACCGATGGTTAGAATGTTGGTGAACTCAGGCCTTAGAAGTAGTGCTCGCCTCGCTTCGCTCTCTCGGCTCGCACGCGGTTGATCACAGTTCTAACCTAACCTAACCCATTTGGTCGGGGTGCCCTGGCTAAGTTACTGCGACCAATTCGGCTCGCGCGTGAATGGTTACAAGACTTTTAACCTAAACTGTAATTGAATATCATTTCAGACATTTGCTAAGGTATCCAGGTTAATAAAAACAGTTTATTCCGTAATCTTTTTAAGCACAAAGTAAACTATGTACCTACGTAATATCACGGCCATAAACATTCTATAGTATATTTTTAAATAATAAAAGCACAGAGAAAAAGTTGCCAGGATGTAGTTAGCTTTTTATTCTGAAAAAAGTTTTCATTTCGCCGTTGCTATTTTTCCAAAGCAAAACTAGCTTCGGTTGTAGCATTGGACATGTTCAGAACTATGTTTGTATATGTATTTTTTCTAAATAAGAATTTACATTAGCAAATATATCTGTACCAGGTGAACTTCTTTTTGCATTTTTTTTAAGTATTTGTACTTTTTCTTTTTCAAATCTAAGTTCCAATTAGGTAGGCAAATGTTCTAAGCGGACATTCCATATTTTCACATTGTATATGTGTCGCAGCCAACTGGTTCAATTAGCCGTTCAGTTAATTGCCTAGACTTTAGAAGTAGTGCTCGCCTCGCTTCGCTCTCTCGGCTCGCACGCGGTTGACCACAGTTCTAACCTAACCTAACCCATGTGGTCGGGGTGCCCTGGCTTAGTTACTGCTCGCGCGTGGTTGGTTACAGACTTCCAACCTAAACTGTAATTGAATATCATTCAGGCCGTTAGTTGATTGGCCGCCGTTTAGTTATAAGGCTAGGCGGTTAACTGAACGGCTAATTTAACCAGTTGGCTGCGACAGATATATTCCATGTTTCGTCTTTGCATGACCATGGTAAAAAATACCTCAGGCATTAAGTCTGTCTTTGTACAGGTTTTTTACTTGTGCTTATTTATTTATTTATGTATACTTTATTGTACACCAGAAAATACATAACAAAAAATACAATTATCACAAAAAACATACAATGGGTGGCCTTATCGCTTTCTGATAATTTTAATAAATATTAATGGGTGCCTGCCTATTATGTATAAATTTTATTAAAAATGTAATTTAATATAATCAACTAAAGAAAGCAGTAGTTCTACGCAAATCATTAACGAACCAAACTTTCTTCTACAAAATAAACATGTAAAACTTCAATCTTACATCCAGTGCCTACATTTATTTAGTCGTCCAACCAGTTGATTTACTCTGTTATAAAGCTAACATAAACAGCTAATGCATGAATGTAAATCATGAACTTATACGTATTGTCCAGAAGACCAATATTGGAAAAGCACTCGACTATACGCTAACGAGATGCGAAGTCTAATGAACTTGAAATCCTGCGCTTCCATTTTGCATAATGGACACAAACGTGGATCTACGAAGGGCTGACTTAATAGCTCAAGTAAAAATTCACATTTTTATATCACGTCATCTAGAATTATTAGTATCATCGAGAATGAAATAAAGAATCGCCGTAATAACCATAATGTAATTTACTCATAGGAATTGTAGAATTACCTCGTTAAATATACAATGCAGAATATTTCAGTGAATAAAAGCATAAACTGTGCTTATTGTTGAGGAATTTCTGCAGAGCTGGTTACGTCATTAGAGATAATTCTGTGACGGTCAGAAGTAGACCTATAAACGCCAAGTAATTAGGCCTACACCTATAGTAACCCTAGGTAGGTATACAAGGCTTTGTTGATTATTGTCTCGGCTTGATGGTTTGATCTGGTGGCATAATTACATAAACTGCACCTGGATTAAGGCTGTTGTGTGTTCTGATTGTGTATACATAGGTCATTAGGTCAGAACAGTGTGGGGTGCTGGCATCATACATACCACAGTGCATTATGTCCAAAGGTAATTTAACAGCAAACAATCCTAGAATAGAATTTCGTCTTTTGCTGTCTAACAACGAATGGCGTCGCGAAAATTCAAAATAAAATCCGGGTATTCTAAGCGAACGGACTGTCTTCATATCTATTATATTTTTTTCTGAATTTTGGCAATATTTACCTCTAGTCATGGACTAAGACATGAATTTCGTAACGCAAAAAACCTTAAACGTGTAAGATGAAATACTTTCAGCGTATCTCTTGCCCCCAAAAATTACTATAAAAACGTCCTCTATAAACTGAGTTTTCATAGCTCTGTGTACTATTTCATTAATTGTGATGACGCGTTTCGATGTGCTTTTCGTACAATGTAAGCCCCGCAATGCGTTTGTGGGAATGAGTTGATGTTTGTAAGCAGGATTATATACGGTTAAAATGTCCGATGGCTACTCTCGTATTGACGAAACGCCAATATTTTATGTGCCAGATTATGGCCGTTTGTGTGCCAAAAACATAATGTGATAATTAATATTCATTTACTTAATAGCTTCAAGCTCGTTTGTCGTGATTGGGTTGGGCAAGCTTATTTTGATACTGTTGTTTTATTTGCACTCACTTTCAACCAAACACGAATCTTTGTTTCATTGGCAATACGGTTCTCAACACTACACTGAAGACTTTATTACGCTGTGAAGACTGTTACGCTATACATATAAAGACTTATAGCGCTATGAGGATGGAGACCATGTTATGTTCTGAACACTACGCTTTGTGTAAAAGACAATGTCTCCTATGTTGACTACGTTTTACTATGATAATCATACGCTATCAAACCGATATAACGCGATTAAGACGATGCTATTATACTTTAAAAAACTTATGATGTGAAGATGGACGTGGATAATCAGCATATAATGTTCCCACTGCTGGGATACAGGCCTGCGCTCGGTGAGAGGAAGTGAGCCGTAATCCACATACGTGGGCCCAGTACAGGTCCAGCACGGGATCCAGTACGGGTTGGTAGATGTCACATGTCTTCGAATTTTTGGTTCTAGGACAGAAAAACATCGTGAAAAAACAGGCAGGTTTTCTCACGATATTTTTCTTCACAATTTTGAAAGAAGTAGTGATGAAATAATGTACGCAAAGTAAAGAGCATTTCTTGGTTCGAATCTACGACCTACAACTCGTAAGTCGCGGTCGTTGCCACTGGGCAATCGCTGTTCATGAAGACGATTCTACTCTAAAAACATTATGATAAGAAAATGGAATGTAGAAGTCTTACAGTTTAAGCATTTATAAATTTACAAAATGATTAAATTGTGCAACACACAACACAATTTCAAACTAACAACACGTCATACCTCCACACCGCCGCGCCGTTCACACCTCTAAACTTCAAACAGCTAAATTAAGGACAGTAGCATACATTATTCACACAAGTTTCACAAAGAGAATGTTGAACAAGTAAGCAGCAAGACCGTACTAATCATATTAACGGTTCACTACTCGTAAGTAGCCACCGTTACATCCGAAACTGCTTCTAAATTGCTAAGCAACTGGCTCTTAGCTTCGTAAACGTATGTCCAGTTGTTGTCGACCCAGCTGCAAGCTTTTAGCTTGATTATGCATTATAAATTGCGTGCGACTACTCGCAAATTGTACTTTAAATGTATGTACGGTCAATGATTCGGGTAAAAATAATAGGGTAATTTTTATGGTGGTTGGTATTTAGATAGTAAATGATATATGATTTTATTTTTGTAAGTAGGTTTGCACAAACACTTTTACACTTTAACTAGATGGGGTCGGCTTTTCCTATCTGACTACTCTGAGAAGAAAGTCCGAAACAAACTCAGAGGTCACAGTCTCTTTAAATGTAGATCGATGTCTGAGATGATCTTTTGAGGAAAGAACCACACAGATTGAGAGGACCTGTCCAGTCAGTGCACGCATTTGTCAGAAATCGTGTAGCTCAGCTCAAAACTTAAGTAGCTAACGATTCGACGAACAATACCAAAGAAAGGACATTTGGGTAAGCCATAGGTATACATTACTCAAATTGAAAGACCATAACGAAAACTAATAGAACAGAGAGTTTTTAATCAAAATAAAATGACCCACGTTGTTTTCACATTCACAATGATTAAAATAGTATAGTACTTTACAAAGTAAGCAAATGTATTTTTTTATATAAAATTCATTACCGTCAATGAGTATATAAAAAAAACATTCAAAATGCCAAAATAGGAAGCAGTTCAATCCCAAGCCTTTTTGTTCTCAATATAATCTTTAACGGTACTATAAAAGGCTTTCTGGCACAACTTACGTTTAATGAATGGTTTGAATTTATTAGGGCTTAGATCTTGAACGTGGCTTGGTAGTTTATTATAAAAGCGTAGGTATGATGGCATTTTTTCAGATGCCAGTCTGAACGAGCCACCTATTTTGTTGAGCCCATATAGTGTTGAGTTTATTGCCTGTTGTTCTGGAAAGTATCTATCGTTTAGAGCCGTGTCTGTTAATTTACCACAGGCATAAACAATTCATATTATTTCAACACTACGGCTCTCAAAATGGTAAAAGCAAACATCGTGATCAAACGGTATGTCTTTGAACAAAAAAAACGAAGACGTGGCATCTACCAACCTGCACTAGACCCGCGTGGTAGATTACAGCCCACTTCCTCTCTCACAGAGGAGGCCTGTGTCCCAGCAGGAAGAACATTTTAGGCTGGTTATGCTATACACCATGTTATGCGTGGCCTATTGACTACTATTAAGTTCGTCATTCAGAGATATCACGAAATAAATAAATAAAAGAACGGGCAACCCGTTACTGATTTAATTAATAAATATATCCCATAGATTCTTCACATACCTACATCTACAGCTGTAATAAAACCTCTGAGAACAAATCCATAGAGTGAAAATTTTGTAAATTGATTGATAAATGATGATTGATCGCAATCAATTTTTCTTAGCCTAGAATGATGGTTACGTTACAAAGGCTCGAGGGCATAATCTATTTTTCGATTTTTCGACGTCACCACGTAAAAGGAGTTGCTCATTTTTTGCCCCAAAGTACACGTTAAAAGGATCCCAGACCGATATGGAGGTATATCAATATCAGTCAGTGCTTAAAAGAAAAAAGGCATTTTGCAAATCGGCTTATAAATAACGGAGTTACGAGTATGAGGTAACAAACATAAAAAAATATAACCGAATTGAGAACCTCCTCCTTATTTTAAAGTCGGTTAATAAGGCCAATAATTAAATAAAAGGTAATTGCTTGCTTGAGTACGGAAGCAGTTCGAAGCTCCTACCTTACCTATGCTACCTACTATTGCTCCAATAAGCTAACTACACTGACCAGTGTCTTAAAGTCGTAGGTATATAATTAATTAACGGAAGTGGGCTAACATGGCCCTCGTTGGCTAAGGGCTATATACCACCTGCTATGCAATGGGCAATGTGGGACCGTTATGTTTATGGTGGTATTTTGCGAAATTATGTTTGAATGGTTATTTGCGTGGTTGAGTTTGGGAAGAATTTGCGACTTTGCAATTTATTTTATGTTTAACTTGTTTTAAATTCTTAGTTAAGTAATTTATCAGATACGTAATTTTGCATTGATAAAAGTTCTAAAAGTGATAATTTCATATCAATGCTGATTTGCTGGATTCATTTTCTCCTCCACCGGTCGTTATTTCTCCTGAAAAGTTTATTTTATTTAAATGTTATCTATCTATTAGTATTTATTCTTGTATTTTATAGTCATTTCCGAGCTATCCCGTAGGTATGTTGCACCTGCCATGTTTTGTCTCTGCATCACCATACTCAGACCAAATAAAATACCAAGACAGCGCTGAGAACGATACATTGAAGTATACCAAAACTACACCTCCGCTCTGTGCATACACACTCACACACACACATTTACAACCATTTACAATCAAACTACGCCTCACTAAGTGCACACATGTTTACAAAACCGGCCTCACTTTACTGTTGACAGCCCTCTGTCTTGGTTTTTTATTTGGTCTGAGTCACCATAAGGTAGACTGGTACAAAATGCCTCAGGCATTACCTAAGTCCACGTTTGTACAGAATATTTTATTCTTGTACATATAGTTTTAATAAACCATTAGGTAATATTTCAGTTAAAAAATTCAGCTGCTGACTGATGATATACATAAACTAGGAACAATCAGGTTATATGCCATACCTAACTTTTCACAAATTACATACTTAATTGTTCAATCTTAGAAGTACCATCGCGTGTCGAGAGGTAATAGGTATTGCAATTTATGACAAACTAGCTTCCGCCCGCGGCTTCACCCGCGAGGTATGTTGATAAAAACTATCCTATATCCTTCCCCGGGATGCAATCTATCTCTCTGCCAAATTTTATCGAAATCCGTTCAGTGGTTTAGGCGTAAAAAGGTAACATACAGACAGATCAGACTTTCGAATTTATAATAGCACTATGGATTCGTATTCCTTCTGTTTCTTACGCCTTCATCATCATCAATGCAGCCGAAAGAACGTCCACTGCTGGAAATACTAACGGGGTATTTGCGTAAAAGGTTTCATTTTGACAATTCAATTACATTAATTGCGTTATTTATGTTATTGAGCAGACACATTATTCGAAAATGAAGCAATGGATTAGCAATATCCTTCAAAGTAATTCAGATTAAGATTGATAGTGAGTTACGCAATTAGGATACGGTTCTCTGCTTCTTCTATATAGCGGATTTATATATTACTAGCTTCCGCCCGCGGCTTCGCCCGCGAGGTATGTCGATAAAACTATCCTATGTCCTTCCCCGGGATGCAATCTATCTCTCTGCCAAATTTTATCGAAATCCGTTCAGTGATTGAGGCGTCAAAAGGTAACATACAGACAGACAGAGTTACTTTCGAATTTATAATATTAAGTATGGATTTATATGGGCGAGGGAGAGAGCCGAGAGGGCCGCCCGTCCCAGCCGCCGCGGTAGACGCTCCGGGCGTCGGGAGCCGCGTGACGACTCCCGGCCACCGTAGGCGCGGGCCTGCGGACGGCGAGTAATGGGTAGCTCGCCGTCCGATCAGGACCAGGCCCGTGCCGGACGGCGCGTATGTGTTCCACGCGCGCCTCAAAGAGATGTCAGCAACATGGAGGGGCCCGTCAGGGCCGAAGCCTGCCGGGGCAGCGGGATTGTCCGAAAGGGTTACCGCTGCCCCGGAACATAAAGGGCTAAGGAAGGAACACGGATGGGTTTTAGTCAGTAAGAGTCTGACACTCCCTTCCGCTCCACCCAGAGCGGGAGGGGTAATTGGATGATTTCCCATCGTAAAAAAAAAAAAAAATAAAAAAAAAAATAAATAAAAAAAAAAAAAAAAAATAGATATATATTTATGCCATATAATTCAAAGAGAAAAAACTAGTTTTTATGTCAGTGAACCTTTCTTTCACAAAGACATACAATATAGCATGTCCCAAACTTACCATAGAAGTCCCAATATTAATGGAATATCCCAATGCATGTATTTTCTATCAGCCTATTTCGGAGAAACCCCGATTTTCTGTGATATTATTTTCGGAAAGCCAAACTAGTTTAGGTAGTAACTAGGGTCCACCTTATAATCAGCGTTTTGTCACGTTCGGGGTAACAGCCTTGTTTTCCGACTTTGTGTCGTTTTCTATGAATTTTATTTACGAACAAGCTGTACCTATCTGCGACTATGTTTTAGTTTTTGTTATTTTAAGTATATAATAAAAAATAAACTTGGTTTTTTTAGGTACGTATCCGACCAATTATTATAAAGAGAAGATATTTGAATTTTTGTATGATTGTTTGTTACACTTTCACGCTAAAACAGCTAAACGATTTGAATGAAACTTGGCATTTGGGTAGACCATGACCTGTATTAGGACATACTTTTAATGTCCATATTCATTATTCAGTCTAGTATTTTTTTTAGTATTCACCGACATACCTCATGAATTCTTTTGAACTTGTGGTTTTCTATTAATTTATTTATTCAACTAGTAGGAAAAATACAAGGATGCATTAATTTCCATTAATCAAATACTCGCTTCATACGTCATCCTAACTAAAGAATTTAGCCTGAAAAAAAAATCTGGAACTAGAACGTATCAAGTACTGGGCTGTAATCAGCACTACAGCACGAAGTAACACTTTAGTCTACGTGCATACATTTGGAATGGAAACTTATCTACCTACAGCCATAGCAGTAAGTATTTAGTATGTATTCCTAAATTTATTATCTCGAGGGATGCATTTTAACATAAAATTATTGAGCCTATTTCATAACATAACTCCCTTATTGACCGAAGGGTTAGGCAGAGCTGTATCTATATTACACCTACATTTCCTCAGCTATGTTTAAGTCCCATGTTATAGGGGGCGAGCCTATTGCCATCAACCGGGCGCAAATTTCAAATGGAAAAACCCAAGAACACTGCCCGAATCGGGAATCGAACACGCTTACGACCAATAGACCCACGACGCAGTAGTGTATAGTGTATTAAAGACATTAGATAGCAATGCTCAACATGTACAAACTCCAGCACAATAAGCTGTCCAATTTATTTAATACATATTCAACTTTATCGCTAAAGCATAAGGTTCAAGTGCAGTTGATTATGAAAATTTGACAGTTTTGGGTAGCTGGATATGCTGGCGTCTGTACCTATGTTTACTACAGATAATTAAGTAGAAGAGAGAAGTATCACGTTTTCTTTGCAATGGAAGATTACTGGCTTTTGAAAAGAATAACATCAGTCTTCCCCAACTGGCCTACAACTCTCCTTTTCTTCTACAACAGAAAAAGACTACACATTCCCAAAACCACTCTGACAAGTCAAATCCTCATAGAACTACATAACAGGAGACGCACTCATAAAGCAATTTCGTCGTACATTCCCATCCATTCACAACATCAACTGAGTCAAGATTATGCGGCGTTTTAATAGGTCAGAATTAACATATGAAAGCTTGGGTCACCTCTCCTCTGAAGGATTACGTGTTAATAATGCCTTAGATGTTAATATCTTATGAAGGGTTAAGCTTATGTGCCCGTAATGGATATTATTCAAGACGTCATAGCTGAGGCACAAAACGGTCTCCGGGCACGTTCTAATTGTGCTTTGATGGTCGGATTTGATGTTACGATATTATTGTCGGTGTCATAGATGGATTAGCTATCGCCCGCGGTTTCGTCCACGTGGACATTGGAAATTATTTCACGAGAACGTACTACTGAGATACAAAGTATCCTATGTGCCAAGCCAGTACCAAGCACCGTAACTGCGTAAAACACTACCAATCAACCAGAATCATTTTGTAGGATACTCCTAATTCATTGCCTTATATGTTCGAAAAATTCGTCTGCTCAACAACGTAAATAACGTAATGAATTTTTTTGAACTCCCAAAATGAAAACCATTGCCACTGATAGTACGACGCAATTACCCCGCAGGTTACCTGACCAAGATTTTGTCTGGACTTTAAAAGAGACTGTGACCTCTGAGTTTGTTTCGGTCTTTCTTCTCAGAGTAGTCAGATAGGAAACGCCAATCTCATATAGTGTAAAAAAAATAATTATTGACGTGTAAAAGTGTTTATGCAAACCTACTTACAAAAATGTAATCATTTATCATCTACATGTGATCTGTGCAGCCGTTAAGGCGTGAAAAGGTAACAGACGGACAGACAGAGTTACTTTTGAAAAGATATGTATGGATAGAATAGAGGGACCCGTGGCTAAATATCATGTCGCCGGCCGTCTACCTAACAAAGGACGTTTCAGAGAATTCAAACTGAATAAAACAATAAAAGACAGTCACACGACTACAGTCTTGTCTTTTGTCGAGCAAAGTCACGCAACATTGCACTTTAAAAAATCCAGAATACTGAATATTCACTTTTATTCCACGTCATTTATCCAATGGAAGACGGAGAAAGTATCTACCTATTCTAATATAGCTAAGAAAGTGGAGACAGAAAGGTAACGAACCTTCGTAATAACTAGTTTCATTATGTTGGGGCCACGTCTGGTTAATCTTACTGAAGGTTCTTTCTAGCCATATGGTTAAGAAAAACGGTTGCAAATGTGATTGTAAGGAAAATTGCTCTTGGGAATTGTTTAGATATAGTGTTGAAGGTCATAAAGGTTTATATAAAGACTAGCTGTGCCCCGCGGTTTTACCCGCGTAAGTTTCGATTTAGGGATATGAAAAATAGACAGTAGCCGATTCTCAAACCTACTGAATATGCATATAAAATTTCATAAAAATCGATCAAGCCGTTTCGGAGGAGTATGATAACTAACATTGTGATACGAGAATTTTATATATTAGAAGAAGATTAACAGAAGACCAATTCCCGTACTAAAAAACGATAATTACCGTAATGCTGCGTTTATAATTAGATAGCATAGGTTTATTTAGAAAGAAAGAAAAGAAAAGGAAAACACATGCATCATCATTCTCCTGTCATTGTCCCAATTTATTTGTGGTCGGCGCAACATATCTTTTTCTTCCATACTTCTCTATTAGTCGTCATCTCGGTCGTCACCCACTTTCTATAAACCATATCATCATTCACACAGTCCATCCATCGGTTCTTTGGTCTTCCCCTACTCTTAGAGCCATCTCTTATAGACATTCATACTGAAAACTTTCCTCGCGACATTTCCTCATTCCTCCGTATCACATGCCCATACCATGACAACCGATTTCCACACAACTGTTCAGTCACCGGTACCACTTTCAGATTTTTCAGAAACACGTGCGTACAAAAAGATAATTAACTCCAATTAAAAGAAAATTTGAAACAAAATAGATCTACGTCTGCACGTCATGACCGTGACGTCACGTTACGTCCGCCCACGAGCAACTTTTGTCTCCGAAACTAATTTGTCTCTCACGTCAAGTCTATGGGTTTGTATGACGCGACAGCTAGCAGCTGGGAGACATTTTTGTCCGCGAGTTTGGACGCAACTGTCGCCCGTCTATTAGTTGCAATGCAAATGCACGCACGGCGACAAGAAAGTTGCCAGCTGACCAGTTGCCGCTCAACCGAAAATTTAACAAAAAAGTAGCGTTTCTGTAGCTCCCGTCTGCTATTTGCAGTCACAATAAGCGTTTTTCATAAAACTCTGATAACTTTCAATTAATATCTATTGTTTTTAAAATCACTATTTTCACTTGAGACAAGGTAATTTTTACTCATATTACTCGTTTTATTTAATTTTGTTTTGGACGCCGTTATTGTTATTATGACACAGAGAGCGACGAGCAACAAAATTTAGGACTAAAATCTACAATCTGACGTTTCATTTCACGTTGTTTTACATAACCTCTAATTTTTGCAAAACGTAATGCAAAATGCAAAACGTTTATGCAATTCTGCTTATTAAAGTTCAGTGCCAATTATGAAAAACCGCTAAACGTCATTCATAACGGACGTGTTTTGTTTACAAAACAGCAAAATTTTCCTATTTTAAATATCCGTATAATTCCTTGCCAACACATTGTTTGCCTAGCTTCTAAATTATAGAAAGTATTTCTACTCCGTATTCAGAAAATAATTCTAACACATCTAAGCACTGCTTTATTGACAGAGGTATCATCACGCTTCCACATATCCTGGGGGTAATCAGAAATGCATAATCGAATGTCAATCATTGTAATGAACGCGCGGAAATCGCGAACAGTCGCGTACAGTAGCGTTACGCTCGAGCGACGGCGACGTGACAGCCGACGGTACATAACAAGACTTGCAGAAAATAACAGCTTTTGATGCTGCTATTATCTTAGTTGGTGAAGCTTTTACAATACAGGATGAAATTTAAAACTTGCGCGAAATCGAGATAGGAGGTACAGTACATAACCGTTACTAATTGTCATAATGTTACATACATTTAAAAAATCGTGTAATTATAGTCTTAGATAGTGAAAAC
This sequence comes from Gortyna flavago, assembly GCA_963669345.1. Classification (NCBI taxonomy): domain Eukaryota; kingdom Metazoa; phylum Arthropoda; class Insecta; order Lepidoptera; family Noctuidae; genus Gortyna; species Gortyna flavago. The sequence continues at coordinate 10,999,260 of OY770138.1, forward strand.
TAAGTTATTGCATTCTAGTAGACAGGAATTATCATCGTTACAGAAAAAAAAAACAATTAAAATAAGAAAATTTTAAAAAGTCCAAATGTCTGACAACCAGTCTTGCCAAGGGGTATGGTATTTCCCAGTAACTGGGTTCTGGAGGTCATATAGGCAGTCGCTCCAAGTAAAATACTTATATTCAACTGAATCCGGTTAGACCGAAAGCTGACCCAAAAATAGTTTGGAAAAGCCTAGGCAGACGGTGATTAGATCTAGTAGGACAGGAAATAAGTTTAATAAAATAATTTGAATTTTTGTTAAGAATTTCTTTGCTTGATGGATCTTACGATCGATGCTTTTACGATTACTTCTCACTCAAACCAAATTTAATGCAGTATTTTATTAACATTGCTTGAAACATTCAACGTTGAAAGTTACGTTACTTTCCATAAGTAACTCTTCTTTCTTTTTGAACTACGTCTGTAGATAATGTTCGCTGCACACAATTACATTTTCAATTTAAATTAAAACCGTCTGCTCCATTAATGTCAGCGTTTTATAAAACAAAAAACTTTTTCAAACTATGTTTACTTAAGCTACTTATTCTATTAAATTTAGATTGGAAACCGTAATATTAGCATTCTAAACGAGATTGGAATCTTGATTATAGAAAAATAAACATGAATAACAAACTAATCCAATTATCTTTTATTGACATTCAGAAAAGTTTAATAAGAAAAGTCTTTGCCCAGCTGGGGGATTAGTAACAATCTTACTATAGGTCTAATGTCAAGTCTAAATATCTTGTGGTTGGTTTTTAAATTACTTACTCAATAACAAAGTATGAATAAAGGGTCATTTATTTTAATTATTGCTTGGGTTACACTTTGTTGTAAAAAAATCATAACAACACATAGTATGTCAATCAAAAATCATATATATACCTATGATAATCGAAGGACATACATAAAGGGCGTGTACTAGGAGTTTATGAAAATAAAAATCAGCTGTTTCATACATTTACAGTCGCTCCATTAAATTTTTCCATTCCATTCCATTTAAATTACTGGGGGCCTAAAAAGGCCACTTTGGCAGAATCATAAAACAATTCATCTGTTTGACAGTACCTACCTACCTATACCTACCTATATACCCACCTGACCTATATATTCCTGAAGGGTTAGGCAGAGGTGTACCTATAGAATTTTACGAATCTCCATACAAAACTGTCATACAGATGAAATTGCGCGATATGAATTGTTTCATTATTCTGCCAAAGTGGCCTTTTTAGGCCTGTCTAGTATTCAGCTGCATCCAATTAGAATGAAAGCCGAACCCAGCATTTGGAAAAAGGCTAGACAGATGATGAATTCGACAAAATGTAAGGAACAGCAGATTTTTTTATAATGTCATATTTAGTTCCATTGTAAATGTTTTTCGTTTTCATGAGTAGGTACTAGTATGACCCTCGCTTAACCGAGCTCTACTAACACACTGTATAATGTATATTCTGCCTGATTCCTTATTTACTTCCATATCCTGATTGTTGATATGAAACATGTGCAAGCCATAAAAGCACACAAGCATTAATAATTTCATATTATTTTCTTATCGTAAAACACAGAGCGTACCTTGTAAATTTTGAAAGAAATATTGAAACATCAACGCCGCAAAGTTACGATTCTTTTAACATATAACATTGTCGTATATTTTTACGATGCAGGAGCGTGAAGATATGAATATTGGGTGTTGTGGTTTATACAAGATGAAAACATAACTTTTAGATGACGAGGAAATTCTATGGTTAACATGCGCTTGTACTCAGCTACTACTACTCGCTTGTATTTTTTTAATTTTCAGCTTTTTAAACTGCATTAGTTATAAAAATAAATCTGCATTTACTAAAAAACTTTGTGCAGTAAACACCGACGAGTGCTCAGTACATAAATGAATTATGTCTTGTGAAATGTAAAACTTCTCTAATGAAGAAAAACTTCTTTGGTGTTGCTCCACAAGTATAGGTACAATATACTCGTAATACCCGATGAAATAAAATGTATGCCATTACAGAAGTTTAAAAAAACACTGGTTCATATGTATCGAGAATCATACTATAGGAGTTTCGAGATTCAGTTCCTTAACTCCGAGACTCTAACATGCATTTATGTGGGAATATTTTATGTAGGTACCTAAAATACGTGCAACAATTTCATGATAAACAAACAAAACTATGCTCCATATAATATTACTCTAATTCCAACATCACGAACAGAGAACTACAGAGATAATGAACACACAACACTAAAATCTCTGCAAACAAAACTTAACAAAGGTATGTTCTATACATATACCTATCTAAGCTCTGAACTCTGCCCTCAAACCACAGCCGCTCCGTTCAGAATAATTTATACTGCTCGCCAAACCTGACCTTCCCTTATGAAATACGACACTAAAGACGTTCCTAATAAGGGTGCCGATGACCCTTCACAGACTCGCCTATATCTCGGCATTCCCTTTTACGAGCCAAGGGTGTGAAGAATGTCGTCTACCCCGATACAATGGCGGTAAACGTACGGTTTCCCAATTTAACGAGGTCCCTGGATACTAGGATATTGAGATAGTGAATAAGACCTGGGTCTAAGGGTGGGACGCTTTGAATTTTGGGCCAATCTGTTGCTGAAGGCCCCTGCTATTGTTTTCAGATATCTTGAACATTGGAATTAATATAGAAAATTATTTGAAGTGGTGATTGTCGTTGTGTTTGCTGTATACATGCCTACCTATCTGAAATTGCTATATATTTTAACACAAGAGTGAATAATCAATCTTCTACGAAACATTATTACTAATTCATCCTGAAATTAATATACCTACGTAATAATTATATAGGTACCCAACTCATTTTCATTTATAACTCATACTCGTATGACTGAAAATGTCAACTGTGATTGCTCAAAGTAGAGCTAAAATGTATATTAGACCACCTAGCATCGCTTTGAACAAAGCTTTTCTGAAGGTTTTCATAAAAAAGTCGAAAAGTCGAACGTAAAAAAAAATCGCGTCCGCTCCACCCGTCTGTGAAATGTGCACACGACAAAACCACTAGCTGTAACTTATATCCAGCTTCTATACGTATAAATGAAACAGTAGGTATTTTTCAGTATTTGATTTAACTAAAAACTCAACAAAGTATTGAAGCAATAACTTAATGCGAAAAAGAACAAATCATATCTAATAGAAACTGCAACTTTTCTTGTTATATTCCAGTTAAACCGAAATGAACATACTTTTAAACGCACTAGACATATTTAAAAGGCTATTCTGAGGCTTAAAATTGACGTTTCATTCAGTGGCCAGTTGTAAGAGGTTGAATGAGTAAACCTAGTGTGTGGTGTAAGTCACAAGACAAAGCATAATCAGCCTATAATGTTCCCACTGATGGCAAACAGGCCTCCTCTCTGTGAGAGGAAGTGGGCCGTAACCTACCACGCGGGCCTAGTCGGGTTGGTAGACGTCACATGTCTTCGATTTTTTTAGTTCTAGGATATGCGGGTTTCCTCACGATGTTTTCCTTCACCGATTTGAGAATACTGGTAGTGAAATAATTTACACAAAGTAAAGCGATTGTCGGAGTTCGAACTTACGACTTACAACTTGTAAGACGACCACTGGGCCACCACTGCCCCAACAAGACAGAGATTTTCGAAAAGACAGATTTATTCTCTGAGCACGAGCAAAGAGCAAAAGAAATTCTACCTAATGACATAGTTATACTTATTTAGTTATGTTTTTCAAATTAAATATTGTGTGAAAAGTAGAATTTCAATTACCTAAAATGAAGCCAATGTTCAAACAGCAAGAGCTCATTAAAAAAAAAAGGCACGAGGTGATTTTTTGTTCCTTTCAGAAATTGTCTATCAGGTCTACTGGAAAAACTAAAATTTTTATGTTATCTATACATATTATAATTTTAAATCGATTTTCGTGTCCGTCTGTGTGACTGCGCTGTTCTTCTAAATATTTAGAGAATTTATTTATTTGACGACACGGTTGGCGCAGTGGTTGAGCGATTGACTGCTGCGCAGCATGTCGTGGGTTCGATTCCCGCACGGAACAGATATTTGTACGACCTACAAGTATTTGTTCCGGGTCTGGGTGTTTTATCTATAATATGTCTGTATTTACAAAAAAAAATGTATATACGAGTAAGTAGTTTGTCAGCCATCTCGTTACCATAACACAAGCATTAGGTTGCTTATATATGTATATGTATAGCATTAGGTTGCTTTTTTATAATTGTTTTTCTTTTGATGCGTCATGTTTGCCGCAAATAAACGTATTTTCTTTCTTTCTTTAATTTCTTTCTTAGATTGGGACTACATGGCGTTGTGTGAAATGTCCAAGGATATTATTATTATTCCGGACGGTTTATGTAAAATCTCGATGTTTTGTCAAGTTGTATAAGCCATGTGAAGCAGAGGCAAGTAGCTGCTAGTGTATTATATGTATAAAACAAAGACACTTCACTATCAGTTACTAACTTCCACCAATCACTTAAATGTGAAGCATGTCGAAGTAGCCGCGGTCAGTCCTCGTGTCGAGTGCGGCATTATGAGCGTCTGCTATGCCCAACCCTCGTTCAGACTCCAAATTGAAAATTTAAGAAATGCTCTTTTGTTCGCTGCGAGCCTTGTATAGTTGTTGCTTATTAGAGTTTCAAAGAGTTAGGAATCTTCAAAGTTAAGTATACACAGATGATAGAAATCTTTTAAATATTTATTCTTACTTATTTTGTTACTATTACCACTTTCATTTGTTTTTACAGGTGGGTCCCAATACAAAACGTCACCCAAAAACCAATAACACAGCACCACCAAAACTAAAATGTTTTTAAATTGTCTCTCTCTGTCTCTCAATCTGTATTTTGACTGACAGGGTTCAAACGACCTGTCGAATGATTAACAATTATGTATTTTAACTGAAAAAATACGCGAAACAGGCTCAATAAAATGCGTTTAATGTAGTTATTTCATAATTTTTGTAGTTGAAAGTATTTATTAGCTATTATTATAAAACAGTTAAATATTTTCACAGTATGGCTTTTAAGCTTTCAAAAAGGCTATATTAGAAACTTCACGCAACGAAATGAGCTTCAAAGGTAAAAGTACTTAGTACTAATTAATAAGATTATGGCCTCTCAAAAACATAAAGAAAGCTAAAGTTAAAATCTGTAAAAATAATATTAATTAGATGATGTAAGTAGTAGTAAGGTACCTACAAGTCTAATTTTCTACCATCTTGACATTTAACATTTTTAATCATAGAATAATAACATGTTCCCTGAATTTTTCTTTGTTCATTATTCGCTTGAAACTCTTTATATGTCTAAAAAATGAATACTGCCCGGGGCTCATAGACTCGCATTTAAGGACGTCAGAGCGGGATTGTATGAGAAATAAAATATAAATTATTCAACAAAGGCAATGAGCCCACGTTTCATCTTCTCCATTAGGTATAAATATTTGGAGAGATACGTTCTTGTTTAACCTTATTTCGTAAATTAACAACGTGGCTAGATTACCTACATGGTATGTTGGAAAATTTATATTTGTTAAATTAATTCAAGTACCTACGTAACTATGATTTATGATTCGCGTCCCTACATGTATGTGCAAATATGTTATTTTTATCTCGCTGAATGTTGTCTTGACACAACATTGTTTTCATATTAAATTATACTTTGAATTACATCTTGTTTAATTTCGTGTCTTGCAACCCAAGCCACGCCTAAGAAGTCTGAAATGTTAATGGAATTTTATATTAATTCTTTCTCTTATTCAGGTTATTTCGGAATTTTAATACTTACTGAACAGTGTGAAACTTCTAGAACAATAAGCTTAGTTAACAAATGTTTTGATTGCATCAGTAAGATTTAAAGTAATCATTCCCTCTACGTCGATTCTTATGCGTCTCATAAAATTTGTTTATATACATGCTGTGCTATGCCGTGCATGCTTTGCTATGTATGCTATGCTGTGCAAGTTTTGCTATACATGCTATGCTATTATTGCTATGCTATGCATAGCATAGCAATAAGCTGGATTTTACTAATACTTACTGAACAAATGTTTTCACTGCTTCAGTAAGATTTAAAAGAATCGTTCCTTCTACTCGTATGTCGATTCCTGTGCTGACTTTTAAACTGCACATACTAAACTAAAAATACCTACACAAATATTATCAAAGATGGTAAAGACAGGCCTATATTTCACGACATTAACATTCCCGGGTGAAATATACCTACTTCCCTAATAAGAATATTACTTGCTACTCGACTTCGCAAAATGATACAAGCCCCAGTAATAACTCTTCGGTTTCTCCGCACTTGAAATTAAAATGAGCCCTATTTATTACAAAATACTGAGGGTAACTACTCAGGCTATGCATATTTTATTAGGTACAAAGTTACGGTTAAAACTAGCCACAACTATTGGACCCAACTTAAAGTATGTACCTACTAAATTAAACAGAGGGACCGTATCATGAATAATTGTAAGGCAACAAACATTGTTTAGTTTAATCAAAGAGCCAGCGATTGCCTTCACTAACCTTGTCTGTATAAACTTCAGAGTAAATTCAATTAATACTGGGATCACAACAATAACATTTTCGGTAATTATGTTTGTTTTCGAACTGTGTGCTTGCATGTAGCCCAGCCTAATTTACCTATAATTATGTAATCCTCTGTTAATTAGTATTGTAATTTACCGATAATATGATTAGATATTGTGGTGGACAGATTGACATTGTTGTGTGGCTTGTGATATGAAAATTATGGTTTGCAAATTAATATCCGGCTTTGTAGGGTTTTATTCAACGATCAATTGTGATTTTATAAATTGAACTAGCTTCTTTCTGCCCGCGACATCGTCCGTCTGCGCTACTACCTTGTTTTCGCTTAGCGTTCTTTCTGACTTTGTTTCTTTTTTCTCGACTCCTGAGAGTCTTAGCTTGATGTTAAATAGCCTACAGCCTACCTCAAACATTGGACTATCAATTACATAAAGAATTTTTAAATCCGACTGGTTATTCCAGAGATTAGCGCGTTCAAACAAACAAACTCTTCAGCTTTATTATTAGTAAGTATAGATAGATTACATTGAAGAAATTCTTTAATTTAACATAATATTGTTTAGAGTTGTGTTCATCATAAAAAAGTGTTTACTTCTATCTCGTCTAACTCATTGCTGGACTTACTCATAATGAGTTAGAAGTAAAAACAAGCCGATCGATTTTTAGGTACTTACAACGACGACACTACTAACAAAAAGCCCTTTCTCTGCGCATCGGTCGCTTCTAAAGTGGTTACCCATACGCCAGCGTAGAGAGCTAAGGGCGCTGACCACCTTGTTCTCATTTCTTGATTCTCCGTCTCCCCCGAGTTATTTAGCCCCCCTCTTTCAGTACATTTGCGCCAACCACAATAGAAATCTACGTTCATCACATAATCGTCTTCTCCAATGTCCCACTCACCGCACAGACTTCATTCACTCTTCCTTCTTCGTTCAGTCTATTTCTCTGTGGAATGCGCTCCCCCAGGAAATCAGGATGGCAACCAACCGATTATCCTTTAAAGTTAAGGTCCGCGAGCACATTCGCAAGAAGCTGGCAGTATCATCACAACGGTAATATTTTCTCTTTGTTTGTCTCATTTCTTTTTATTGAGTAGCTATATTCATGTATATTTTTCTGTGCTTATATTTATATGTAATTAGGTATATATTATATTCATAGTTTTAATAGGTTTATGCGTATCTTTATATTTAAAATATTTATTCCTCAAATTTCATTATTGCACCTACCATTGTTTGTCTCTGCATCACCCAAAGGTTGACTGGTAGAAAATGCCTATGGCATTAAGTCCGCCTCTGTACATTTTTGTGCTTGAAGTATTAAATAAATAAATAAAGCCTTTTTTTTTAAGGATCAATCATCAAATGACCCTTCCCGCTGTGGGTTGAGCGAAAGGGAGTGTCAAACTTTTACTGACTAAATGGAAAAACATGTTCCTTCTTTGCACTTTGCGTTCCGGGGCCACGGTAACTCGAGGTAGGTATTCCTTTCAGAGCACTGATTTCAATAGCACTTAACGTCTTTCGAACAATCCCGCTACCCCGGCAAAAAGCCTTAATTACAATTTAAAGCCTAACACAAAAATATATACAAGTATATAATAAAAAATAAAAGTAAAAGGGAGGAGCTCATTGGGCATCAAAAAATTCGACCGCATCGCTGTCAATGGGATTAGTGCCCAAAAGGCTGACAGCATTACCATGTTGGATGACTATGCTGATTCGTTGGGCTAAAAATAGGCCAGCCCTCTGGTCACGTGAAGAGTCAACCAACCGCTTGGCGATGTCCCGAATGCAATGACATAGAGTTACTTTGGAAAAAAACATACAACTTTAAGTCAACATAAACATTCATAAAAATACCAACAAAATAATATATTTCAAAAGTGGTTTAAGCGCTACTCATCCCACAAGAGATTACATAAGAATGAAACTTTCAGGAATATCAGAGGCGGAAGCCTACAGCGTTTTATTTTGTTTGCTTACAAAAAAGGAAGGCATCAGCTAGCTACAAAAGAGCTCTTACCTTCTACAATTAACAACGAGTTGTTAAGAGGAAATGCGGTCGGAGAGACTTTTGAAAAATCCTAAGTAAAAAGTCGTGATTCGAAGTTTGGCTCTCGCTTATTTCCTCCTCCAATATTGGACCAATTTAAAAGACATTTCATAAACTGAATAAGAATCATATATACTGTGTCCCTATGTTTTCCTTTTTTTATTAATAGTTGTCAAATTTGTACACTACGGCATTTTTTGAGGGTAGTGTTTATAAAATATTGCTTTTCCCGATGCTGGGACGTTAATTGTTGAGGAGTTCTCCTGGTAAGAACCTGGAGAACTACACTCCACCACCACACGCATTGTGACCAGCATAAATTGCTTAGCAACCATATTAAAGTAATCGAATCGCAAACCGTGAAATATTTATCATTGATTAGTTCCGATGGCCGTCTGTGGTCTTCATCATCAGCTTCACTTTACCAAATGATGATTTCCGAGAGCAAATGCTCAAGTTACTCTAAAAAATATCCAAATCGCTATAGGTTTGCCAATAAAATTTGAGGGTTTCCCTCGATTTCCATGGGAGCCTCTCATCACATTCCAACTTGCTAACAATGGGACCACCTTGGGAGTATACCCTTTCAAACAAATAAATATTTTAAAAATCGATCCACAATTGACGGAGAAATCGGTGAACATACTTACAAAAAAAAAAACATACATAAAGTCGAACATATAACCTCCTCCTTTTTGAAAGTCGGTTAAAAATAATGTATCATTAAAAATTAAAACATAGGGACATACAAGTAGTTAATATTTATTTATTCTGTAAAAAATCATTGCTTTATGGTCATTAACCAGAAAGAAAACAGGTGATTTTTTTTTTTTTTTTTTTTTATAAGCATCTCGCAGTTCATCCTTTATGAGGATGGCTACTGCTTAACCGGACTTTCCTGTGGATGCCTCGAATTAAGGCCTCCAGCCAGGGCATACAATAACTTAAAAACTAAGCGACAGCGCTAAGGGTAACCCCCTGCGGGGTTCGGACCTCGGCTCAGGGCGTCGCTGGAAGAGGACAGCAAGGGACAGGCTGGATCGGTATTATTATTGGTGTTTAGGGGCGAATTTAAAACTACAGGCTCAGCTGCGCGGGCTGGCTCGAGCAAGGGTCGGGGGGGGCACGGTGATGGTACGGGGCGTCGCGACGGGCCTCGGCGGCGAGGACGGAAGGACGGATGTCTGAGCTTGTTTTTGTGTTGTCGACTGAGAGTACTCGTGGCCTTACTGCTCTCCTGGAGGAGGGTAGTGGCGTCGTCGGGGATGGTGAGGGTATGCCTTGGTCGGCGAATCCTACTTATGCGGGAGGGAGTGTATCGGGAGGCCGCCGCAATCAGGGGATTGGGGTGCTTTATGGCAGAGTCGAAGAAGCGCTTGGAAAGGCGTTTCATGAACTGCTGGATGGTGGGGAGTCTGAGATCTAGATGCAGATTCACATTTCGGACATAGAAGGGGGCTCCCGTGACCTTTCGGAGGAAACGGTTCTGGAGGGTTTGCATTTTATGCAGAAATCGCGGCTTGGCGTGTGCGAAGACTACGCAAGCATAGGTCATGATGGGACGGATGACCGCGGTGTAGAGGCGCAATTTGCACTTGAGTGACAATTTGCTGCGGGCAGTTATCATAGAGTGGAGCCTACCGAGAGCGAAAGAGGCGCGCGAACGCGCCGTCTTTATGTGCTCGTTGAAGGTGAGGTTGTGGTCTAGGATGACACCTAAGTATTTGGCTCGCTTTCCCCAGGGGATCGGCTTGCCATACATAGAGATCGGGCGTGGGAGGGGGGGGGGTAGTTTGCGCGGTTTCGAGAAGATGACCGCCTGACTCTTATCGGGGTTGACCTCGATTCTCCATTTCCGGAACCAATCGCTCAAGGCGCTTGCGGAGGTTTGGAGGTTTCGAGCTATGGATGACTGGTTGACACCCGAACAGTATATGGCAGTGTCGTCGGCGAAGAGCGCCAACTGTGCCTTTTTACTGTTCGGGATGTCACTAGTGAACAGGGTGAAAATGAGGGGAGACAGAACGGAACCCTGGGGGACTCCGGCGCGGATGGGGTGAGGGGGAGAGAGAGCGCCCTCGATACGGTAGCGGAAAGTGCGGTCCGACAGAAAATCTCGTAAGATGAGCACGAGACGGTCTGGCACACCTAGCAGGTACAGCTTATATAATAAGCCATTGTGCCAGACCTTGTCGAACGCCTTCGCTATATCGAAGAACAGGACGCCTGTCGAAGCACCTCGCTGAAAAGCAGCGCTAATGTGCTCGACTATGCGGTGGAGCTGGTGGATGCACGAATGCTTCGTGCGAAAACCGAACTGTTCGGGGGGGATGAGGCTCTTTGCTTCGGCATAGTCTTTGAGGCGCTTATAAATAAGCCTCTCGTAGACTTTACCGAAAACATTGAGCAGACTGATGGGGCGGTAGCTGGAGGGCTCAGACTTGGGCTTGCCTGGCTTTGGGATGCCTATGACTGTGGCTTCTTTCCACATTTGGGGGAAGATGTTGTTGCTCAGGGCGCCATTGAAGATGGCGGTCATGAGCAGTATGAGGGGGGCGGGGAGGAGTTTGTACACCCTATTGGTGATACCGTCCGAGCCGGGGGCTTTGCGGGTTGCGAGCCCTTTTATGATGTCTTGCACTTCGTCGGGAGTGACGGGAGGCAGAGGATCATCAGGGTCTTCGACTGGCGGGAGGGAGGCTCTCCGTTCGACTTCAGCGTTCACCTCGTCGAGGTGCGCTCTGTCTACTGGTTGAGAGCTGGGAGTGCATTGAGCCTCTAGGCTGTCGGCTAGGCATTCGGCCTTTTCGAGATTTTCGAAAGCGACCGTTTTGTCGGGGCGTGTGAGGGGAGGAACTGTGGCCTCTTCAGAGGAGCGGAGCTTCCTCTGGAGCTGCCAGAAGGCGTGGTGGGTGGGCTCGAGTTCGCCGATCATCTTATCCCATCCCTCGGAGCGCCATTCCCCTATGCGTTTCTTTACAGCACGCTGTAAATGGCGCATGTGGGATTTGTTCGCGTCGCAGGGAAAAGAGTCATAGGCACGAATGGCAGCGTTCTTCTCGGTCACCAGTTCACGTACGTCATCGGGCAGTTTCCAGCGATGGTCTTCCATCACTGGAACTTCCCGTGAGCAATCCGTCAGTACGGATTGAACGTGCTCTGTGAACGAGTCGATCGCCCCAGTCGTGTCTGCGACTGAGATAATTTGCTCGGGGATGGAGTCTAAGTGGGGAGACGTGGTGGATTTCAGTCTTTCGCTTACTTTCCTCCAGTCGGTGACTATTTTGGTCTGGGGGGGCTGGTTGGGGTCGTGCGGGAGGCCCGAATAGGGGGCCAGGTGCAAGATGACCGGGCGATGGTCAGAATCGAGCTCTTGTACCGTCTCGATAGACTGCAAACGGAGGTTTACATTCTTGAGAAGCGCTACATCGAGAACGTCAGGACGTTGGGCGGGGTCGCCCGGGAAATGAGTGGGATACATCGGAGCGATGATATCGAAATTGAGGGAGTCGCCTAGTTTGAACACGATCCTACCTCTGGTAGAGGTCGTGCTGCTATTCCAAGCGGGATGTTTGGCATTGAGATCCCCCGCCATGATGACGGAGTCACTCATACCGAAGAGGGTAGTGAAATCGGTAGAGAGAGAGATGGGATCCTCCGCACCATTGGTGGGCGGGATGTAAGCGGAGATGATGGTGATTGAGGGGTGACCGGTCATGCCGAGCCGACAGATAGAGATCTCTAGCTGAGAGAGGAGGGCAGGCGGGTCTATCGGGATGCAATGGAGGGACTTCCTATAGTAGATGAGGGTACCGCCCTTGTGGCAGCGAGACCTGTCATTGCGAACTATCTTGTAGTTGGCAATGCTCGGGTTCCGCAGATGGGGCTTCAGGAAGGTTTCCTGGACTAAGAGGACATCGAGCTGGTGATCGCGGAGGAACGCGGCGATCTCTTCGCGTTGTTTTTTAATGCCGTTTGCATTGAAAAACCCTAGTCTAAGGGATCGGGGTTTGGTAACGCTCATTCTTTGTAAAGCCATTGGAGCTTTTAGAAGTTGAGGGTTTGCATGACTTGCGTAATCTGAGGATACGCATTGAAAATCTCGGCGATGCGCCGAGGATTGCCGTTACAGGCTTGGATTTCCGCTGCCATGGCATTTGCGGGGGCAATAAAAGCTGCGTAAGCACCGATTATTACCTCCATGCTGCTAGGCTGGGGGCGGGAGGCGGGGGTCGGGGGGGACCTACTGGGACCAGCGGGAGCCCTGGGCGCGGCGGCGGGAAGGGCTACCGGTGGGGCTACTGGGACCGAGGGGCCTACTGATGGCGCGGGGATGACAGTTGCCATCAGCGCTGGGATAGTCGGGGGTGGGGGGGGCACCGAAGCTGAGGGAGCTTTGAGGTGGTTGAGGTTCGCCCATGGGGAGGGCCTTTGGGGACTGAGCCTATCGGGCATCTGGGAGGAAGGGATCGGGATCCTCACAGAGGGGCTTTCCCTTTGCTGACGGTCGCTCGCGCGCTTCGTCAGTTTGGGAGAAGAAGACTTGGGAGCCTTGGGGCAGCCACGGTAGTTAGCCGGGTGCCCGGATTGGCCGCAAAGAACGCAGCTCGGTGGCTCTGTGCACTGAGAGCGGTCTTTAGGGCGGGGACAGTCTGACGTGCCGTGGGCACCTAGACACTTGACGCATCTAGGTGTCGCGTAGCAGTGGGATTGGGAATGGCCATACAGTTGACACCTGTGGCATTGTCCGATGAGGTTGGACTTCCTGGGTTTCTCGATAGAGATACCCGAGAGGGAGCAGACTGACTTCACCTTGAAGATGGGGTGATGTCCTTCAGTAGGGTCGCAGATGACCAGGACCATGTCGTAGACTAGGCCCTTCCATGCTTTGTGCAAGCGATGGACTGCTGAGACGGGGATGCCTTGTGAAGCAAGGTCTTCTTTGATCTCCTCGGTGGGGATTTCTTTGGGGACGCGCCTGATGATTACGCGGGTGGGGACTTCCTCCGGAAGGGAGTACGTATGGAAGGAGTAAGCCCTTGTCTGGAGGAGACGGGTAAGGTCCCTGTAGTCCGAGGACGAGGCGACCGTTACCTTAATACCCTGTTGGGTTGAGCGGGCGTTCGTGTAGTTGATCTTTTGATCAACACACGCTTTGGAGATTTCTGTCCATTTGGACTTATCCTGGACATAGATGGGGGGCGGGGGTCGTGGCTTCTTTGCGTTCGAAGCGGGAGGGGTAGCCGAGAGGCTAGACGCGGGATTGGCCTGCGGTGCGGCGGGGGTTGGGGTGGGGGGGCGGGGGTTAGAGGGGATTACCGCGACCGACTTTTTGGCCTTGTTGGCGTGAGAGGAGGCGTTCTTCTTTCTCTTGCCACCCTTTCCGACGACTATATAGTCGTCTTCCGAGGAGGACGAAGAGTCAGAGAGGGCTTCCTCTGAGTCGGATTGAGATTGGGGTACGGACGTGTCCATACTCTCTGGAGTATCTGCTGCGGTAGCGGCTGGCACGGAAGGTGCGGGATCGGGGACTGGCACGGACGGTGCGGGTTTCGGGGCGGACACGGAGGGAGCGGGTGATGGGGCTGGCACAGAGGGTGCGGGTTTTGGGGCGGGCACAGAGGGTGCGGGTTTAGGGGCTGGCACGGATGGTGCGGGTTTTGGGGCTGGCACGGAGGGTGCGGGTTTTGGGGCTGACGCGGGGGGTGCGGGTTTGGGGGCTGGCACGGAGGGTGCGGGTTTGGGGGCTGGCACGGAAGGTGCTGGTTTGGGGGCGGCGGGTGGCACAGAAGGTGCAGGCGAGGGGGCTGGCACGGAGGGTGCGGGAGGGGAGGCGGCGGCGGCCTCGGGGATTTCGCCTGAGTTTGGCGGAAAGAGGGGGCTGACTAGCGCGTCGCTAAAGTCAATGACCGAACCGGGAGGGCGTCTAAAATTTATAAGACGTTGGGCATACTGGTTAACGAAAGAGGGGTCCTTGAAGAGGACCTCTTTAACGAACGCCAATATGACCGCGTCTGCCATGATCGGGATGGGGGCGGGGAGAGGGAAGAACCATAGGGGGCGTGAATCCCTAACAACCTAGCACCCCGGGTGGATGGGCCCGGGGGTGTGAGATCCTACCCTCCCTGTCGGGTGTGAGACAGGGAGGTGAGTACCTGAAGTGAGCCCTAAGCTTGTGACCCGTCGCCGATCTTATTGTGCGAACGGGGCCCTAACCAGTCTGTGCGATGGGTGTAGAGACACCCTAGACCGGCTTCTAGTACGAAGGGGTTGACACACCCAACCGTACTAGACGCGAGCTGTGGACAAGGGATTAGTTACGAAGCTAGAGCTGACTAGGAGCCACCCCCAAGGCCAAGCTTCTAGCTCCCGATTCCAATTGACTGCCTCGCCCTGATGGGGCTCGGCGGGTGAGATTGGGGCACCACCCCCTTGGCTTCGTTGGCACCGTGAGGTATCCACCAAGGACCACGAAACTGTGGTTTTTACCCGGAAGGGGCCAAAAACCTCGACGACACGTGTGATGACGATTCTCTCTTAAAGAAACAACTTCTATCAACCACGCCTTGAAAAAGGCGGCTATTGACAGGGTGCGGGCGTAGTCCGGAGACTACTGAGCTCGTTACGGCTAGCGTAGCGGGAGCGGGCGGTGGCGGGGCGGCGAGGCGGTGGGGGCGTGCAGCGAGCGAGAGCGGGCAGCACGACCGTCCACGGCGAGCGTCGAACGGAGAGTCCAGAAAACAGGTGAGAGCGTTCCTATCTTTCTATGGAGAAACGACCACCCCGCATTTTTGCAGTTTTAATTTTTTTTTTATTGTTGTTATTTTTTTATACCTACTGCAGTAGTTACTTATTGTAAGTGAGTAAGCATCTCTCTTAGAATAGGTACCTACCACATCACCATCATCATCATCCACTGCTGGGCATAAGCTCTCTTTTCTTGTGCCAATCCCCACCCTCCTGTGCCAGCCTCATCCAATACCTAGAGAGAAATGAGTCCGTCGTCCTAGTAGCGTACAATGCCTACGTAACATCTACTTTACGCTATGGAATTATATACTGGGGAAATTCTACAGATAAACTCATCGCATTCAAGGCACAGAAAAAATGTTTACGCTCTGTTTTCAAGCTAAAATCAACTGACAGTTGCTTGCCATTTTATAAAAAGTATAAGATACTAACCCTACCATGTTTATATATTTATGAGACAGCAGTATTCGTAAAATCAAACTTACATCTATTTAAAACACTAAAATCGAAACGTCGCAACAATGAGATTTGCGCTAATACACACAACACAGCTTTTTACACCAAAAGTTTTCTAGGCATGGCACCCAGATTGTACGATAAAATACCGGAATCTATTAGAGCAAAACACCAGCTAAATGATTTAAAAAATGTTTTTAATAATTTCCTAACTCAAAAGGCATATTACTCCATTAATGAATACCTAGAAGATGATGATAGAAGTAATGTGGATAAATATGTGTAAGTAGTAAGAATTAGTTTAAGACAGCATTTAATCTATGGTTATGTTTGTCAGATGTAAATATACCATTATTAAAATACAATACACAATTTTTCGAAAATGTTCTCTGCTAACGTTTTAGACCTTTGTATCCTGCTTATGTGTATGTAGTTTCATTAAAATCGGTTCATTCATTTCGAAAAACAATGGCTTGAAAGTTTGTATGAAATGTCGTACGGCGTAAACGCTCTTAAGAGTTATTCAATGTAATTTACTTTACAATATAGAGAATTATTATATCAAAGTTTACTCAAAGTAGTTTTAAATTGAATTTATTTATTTTGTAAAAAAATGAGTAAATTCGTTTTGGCACAAACGTCGTTTTATCCCGAGCGCACGCACATTACAGCCATCACTCTTCCTTTGCGTTTCAAAGTAATTGCATCACTTTCGCTCGCTTAGTAGGTTTTCAAGGATTTTAGATTTTCGAGGTACCGCCTTAATTATTTTATATAACTTAACATCACGCCTGTAATCCCCAAAGGGTTAGGCAGAGGTGTACCTATAGTAGACCCACATTTCGCCAGTTGTGTTTAAGTCCCATGCAATAAGAGGCGAGCCTATTACCATCAAACTGGCACGAATCTAGACCCTGCACCTTAATTGCATAGCTCAATCTGAATCATTTTGAAGGTTATTGCGAATCCATTGCTTCATATGTTCGAAAAATGTGTCAACGTAAATAACGCAATGAATGTTGTTAAACTGTCAAAATGAAACCCATTGCTACTGATAGTGTGTTACGCAGTTACCCCGCCGGGCTGCTACTGAGGAATCCCTGATGGAAAACCCAATAATACTGGCCCGACTTGGGATTGAACCCAGGACCTCAGTAGTATCGCATACGACCACTAAACTAACAAGGCCGTCAGTTAATTATTTTCTAATTTTTTTATACATAAAGACCTAACAGGTACTATCATAAACAAAATCTACTTAATAAGCCTCCCTTTAGAGATTACAGCAATACCGCTAACAGAAATACTCCTAGCACAAACTTTGATATGTTGCGACATAATTTCCTCAACAACAACCCATAACGTGGGTAATGAAAACGTTCTATCGCTCTTCAAGGCTTCTACAAATAAATAGGTGTAGGGGTACTCAAGGGAAATCATAAACAAACACGCTATTGTAGCGAAGTGTGAGCTAAACTTGCCAACATAAATAATTCTATATTTTATTTCATAAATAAGTACCGAGGAACACTTCTAGTGCCTCCTTGAGGATTAAAGGATTAGATTGTATTTTTTGTTATTTATTTGTCTGACCTAAGCCAATAACCTCGTAGATCTCTGGGTGAGTAAAATATATTTGTAAATGTTTTACCTATGTAGACCTAAACCAACATTCTGTAAAAATCTCACTGAAAATTTAGGTGAAGTGAGCTCTCAACAGTGTCAATTCCTAGTATCAGCTGGAATGACATCTCAATCAAGCTCAATACACTTAAGTTACTGTTATCACGGCAAGATTTTTGCACAATAGAACGGCTTTTCTTTTAGGAACTTCATTTTTGGATAGTAAACCATCCTACAGTTACCATACGAAAACTACCTTTTGGAAGGAGCGACTAGAATCAATTATATTTCATACTTAATAATTGTTGACGTTCAAAAGTGCCTTTTATGTGCCTATTTGAAATAAATGCTTTGACATAAAGACCATGGCGTAAATTTTGAAGAAGTCAGGTCTGCAATGTTCTTTATTTTTGGCATATTGCATAACCCACAAAAGCAATATTGCGCATGTTTTTCTACACACATAACACATAATCAGCCTATAATGTTCCCACTGCTGAGACACAAGCGTCCTCTCTGTGAGAGGGAGTGGGCCGTAATCCACCACGAGGGTCCAGTGCGGTTTGGTAGATGTCACATGTCTTCGAATTTTTGGTTCTAGGACATGCCGGTTTCCTCACGATGTTTTCCTTCACCGTTTGGAGAGCAATGGTGATGAAATAATTTACACAAAGTAAAGCGCCTGTCTGGGTTAGAACCTACGACCTACAACTCGTATTTCTGTTTTTCTATACAAACAAAAATCTAAAAGATAATAAACTAGCATATTGAAAGCTGACCTCATCCAAAATATACCTCTAAAAGTCAACTAAACATCCAAAAAAGCGGTCAACCTCAGCTCTCATTCAAGCCTTCATTCACATCGCCTCATAGACACACTGACCTGCCCTCAAAAGCCTAACGAGCTACATTAAAATTAAATATAAAACTGTTCAAACTGTCCGCTCATTAACTAGGTCTTAACTCAGTCATCGTAGCTCTGCTAATTACGGGAACATCTGTATCACACGCTTGTACACACGGCTACACATCAAGCTATACATAACCAGTATAAGCTGACTTCCGATTGTATGAAAAACCTATACAATGCGAGGTCTGCTAAAACTGGAAATGTATAGCTTGATGTGTAGCCGTGTGTACATGATACGGGCAGTAAGTACGGCCCATTGTCTGAAGGGCTGCTGTCTCGTGCATCAAATGACTTGTTTTTTATCACTTATTCTTTGTGTCGCGTCTTCCTTACATAGGCAGTAATTTGCGCCGTGGATTCATGTTTTGGTATGGTAAAGGATTTTGGTTTTTGTTGAGATTGTGACATGTTTTGTTGCTATATTCGTATGTTTCATGGCTTTTTCTTATGGTTGTTAACAATGTTTGTGTCTATTTGGAGGTTTTATTAGTGCCATCGGGAACCAATGATGTTAGTCAACAATTTCCATGGCCATTTCGATGGCTTCTGCCTCTTTCTTGGTAACCTCTTCTTTGTTATATCTTCAAGTAAATTCATTTTCATCGTTAGTTTTTTGTGTCTCTTTTATCTTCATCAGCTATGATGTAAGCTTTAGCTTCATGATTTATTATAACAGTAGGTAGTTGTATGTTTCATCATGTTTACCACAAAATTGCACTGTTAAAGTGTACATTTGATTGGCATCATCAAACATTCTCAAGCATCATTTCCGTTGCTAACTACTCCAACCTCTTTTAGGTTCGCTTCATAGTCTCAAGGACTGTCTCCTGCTTCAGTTGACTTGTTTTTTCTCGCTTGTTCTTTGTGTCTCGTCTACCTTACATGGCCTGTAATTTGCGATGCGCGATCATTGTATAAGTATTATTTGAGTGGAAGGTTTTGTTAGCTCTAACATTTTCGATTGCTTTCAAAGAGTCGTACCTACTTTTTATAAAATTAATATGGTTCGATCGTACTCGGAAGAAGTGTTGGTTATTTTTATAAAATTAAGTAGCGTTTAACTCTTTAGGATCACAAGGAATATAATACTCGCTTTAAGGCTTTCCCTACCACCATTTATTATTCTGCTGCACGTTTATACCTATTCGAAATTAAAGATTAGTGGTGCTGATTAAATCGGTAACAAAAAAGGACTTTCCGATCTTATTTTGTTTTCCTAAAAATGTCTTATAAAGTAGCTTGCCTTGAAAACAACACATAACAATAGGATCAATATACTTATTACTTATGTATACAAGATTTTCCTACAACTCGGTTGAAAAATCCTTGCTTCGCGTCTCCATCCGTATAGACAGTAATTTGCTCTTATTGTGAACGACGACATACATTTCCAAGTAGAATGTTTCATGGCGTTATTTTTCTACAGAAAAAAAAGAAACTGCTCTCTTGGAAGCTGTTATGGCAGATAAGAATCTAAAATCCTTCTTTAGATTCAACTATATAGACAAATACATTTTTGTGCTGCAATCCAATAAGTATTTCTACATCATATTGATAAAAATATATATTTTATTTATCATCTTAATACTCCTACTCCAATTTTAATTTAGTTGTTTGGGGTTAACGCGTTAAGCATTTTTTCGTCTTCCAGAACTCTCTAACGTATCAGATCACATCTCAGTAGGTAGTAGTCATACTTCTAAGCATATCATTTTCCACGCGACATATCAATCGCTTCTTAAGATATCCCTATCCATTCTTACAGCCATCTACATTCAAACTTTCGTCACAACATTTCTCTCCCTCATTCCTTCGTTCACATAGTCGTATTATGACTACCAACTACTTTGAACCATTTAATCAAAACTAAATGCACAATTTCCTATAGTGAGCCACTTTAGGCTCCGTCCAAGTGTTAACTATCTTCTATGTTACTTCAAAGGGCTCTCACCAACTAGTAACTAACTTGTTCAAATCCCTTCTCAAGTGTACGTAGGTATCACCGGAATACATAAGCACATCAAGTCTAAACTTGTCGATAACTAACAGCATAAGATAAAAAGGTACAGAAGGTCGAGTTTAAACAACGAGGGAGAACAGGAGCACGTACACATAGACGCTTAAATTTAAAGTCAAATCATCTATTTCAATTACGCTCATATAAGGCACTTTTGAACGTCAAAATGTACAAGAAAATAGAATTTATTCTAGTTGTCCTTCCAAAAAGTAGTTTCGTATGGAACTCCATTGTTACTCGTTTAATATGTTTTACATTATTTTGCATAAATTAATAATATAATTTTATTATAAATGTGAAGACCTGGAATTATATTACTATCATCATCTGCCTAGCCTTTCCCAACTATGGTGGGGTCGTCTTTCAGTCTTACTCGACGAAGCTGATTACTAGTATTTTACATGGAGCCACTGCATTACTGACCTTCAAAACTCTGTTACTGTGTAATGTGATACCCCTTTACGTACAAAGAGTTAAAACGAAGCAATAAGCGTACGTACGGCAATTTTAGGCTATCTCGGCTAATGCTAGTCCGCAGAGCGCGTGCGTATCGCCCGTGGACCCGCTCTTCTGTACCCAATTTATTCTGTGTCTTCAGTTTGGAAATCATTACTCACACCGTAATTTCAAGTGGCAATACTAGGTTATTTAGTGATCTTGGAAACTCTGAAACATAAACGTTCTGTGAAACATTTATGCGGGTACTAACTTCTAATTTACTTGTATGGGTACCTGAGGTTGAAGTGTTTGCTTAGGTCTTCAATATTGGTCATAAAATTAAACTGGTATTAGTTCTTGACAAAGTACAGGGTATTTTGGATCCGTTGTTAGCCTTAACATGGGTATACATAATATTATATACTTGCTGAAAAGCGACCGTTGTTAAACATAGACCTTCAGTGGTTTCGTTATGGCCACTTGCGTCCAATTTTAAATTTTCATGCATCAAATATTTGTGTGAATTGTGATAAATTGACACACGCATTCAAAATACAGGGGTTGGCTGAAATGATCGGTAAAAATCTGAAAGTGTTGTTTTCGGCAAATAATTATTCGATCGTCCCATGGGTTTCGTTAAAAGAGTGTGGTAAATGCTATAGGTAAATGTGTACAGAAATGGATACCTGAAAGAATTTTCGGAAGCCTTTGCTCAGTAGTGGGACAGTGAAGGCTAAGTTTAAAAAAAATGTAGACATGTGATTGGCTACTACATAACATCAACATAGATAAGTACCTGTTGCTGACACCATTAGGTATCTGTCAACAATAATGTCATTAAGGCATTGACTGCCAACGCGGTCACCGGTGACCGCGAACAATGGATTTTCTATTGTGTCTGTTGCCTGGCAGTCAACGTGTTAACAATCATTCTCCACAAATCATAGCTGGGCAATATTTACTCGATAAGCTGTCCAAGGATATATTATAAAATTTATTTTCATTACAAAAATATTCATAATATGGCCACATTATATCATAACATGATCCTTGAACCCGACAATATTAAACTCAAATTAATATGTGAAAGGAACAACCTTTTACATGTAGCCGAAATACTTACATAAAAACAACAATACGTATAATAATATACCGGATTTATTATATAGGGTACTTCCAAACAATATTGCTTATATTAGATTTTTTAAGGCCCGCGTACTAGGCCAGTATTAGGCACTTACGTAATACTCAATATGGTACAGCCAAGCCACGAGTTTGCCATGAATAAATATAAGATCTTGCTATATGGGATCTGATTCTCCTACGCTGTTTTTAGGGTTCTGTCGTAATATTGAAAAAATCAGCCACTCTTATAGGACCCCGTTCTTATTTTCCATACAGGCAAGTTACCTAGATTTCCAATTACTGGTTGATTTTAAGACTTTTATTAAAACGATTTTTTTCAGAATTAGTCAATGATAAAAACTATGTTGAAGTGACTTTGTTATGACCTTTCTTTGTATTGACCTTTCTATTCGTATTAATCTACATGCAAAAGTCGTAGTCGCTATTAATCTACATGCAAAAGTACACATAACATCACGCCTGAATTCCCCTAAGGGTTAGGCAGAGCTGCACCAGTACAGTCACGAGCACTAATATGTCAACACTTGGCAACTTTCAATTGCGATTTTTTCGTGAAATAACGAATGCACTTTACATAAACCTATGGGTTCGAAATTACTATGTTCATAATAACATAAACTTTCATTCAAAAATAAAGGAGAAAATTGCCTTTGAATAGAGCCAAGTGTATACATACTTATGCTCGTGACTGTACACCCACATTTCACCAGTTATGTTTAAGTCCCATGTAATATAGGGGGCGTAAAGCGTAAAGACAAAACAAATGAATCATCCAATGTAGTGCCCAATCTCAACGGAGATGAGCTAAGTACGTTGGAGATATTATGAGGCACTCAGAGCACTGATTTCAACAGCACTAAGCACAAGTGTGTGCGCCACACATGTGCAGTCTCTGTTCCTTTCCTCTCATAGTCCGATGGGACGGCTATTAGACACGACCGGGGTGATCATCAACCACAGCACCAACGGCTGCTACTGAGAAATTACAGATAAAAAAACCCAATACTTTTCCCGACCCGGGAATCGAGCCCAGGACCTCTGTCCTAGCGACCACTACACCAACGAGGCAGGCTTCCGATTTTTGCTCGAAGATCAATTCAAGCTTGACAGTTTCTCTTTGAGATACAAATATCCCCAAACTTGATTACCGCTCATTTATTATTAGGGATAAAATCAATAGACGTTGTGTTTGATTCTTTTGTGTTTTCTTGTTTATTATCCTCTCTTGTTACGTGGTACGTGACTACGTGATTATCGTTAGCGTTTGGTAGACAATCAATTGGCTTCAAACATACATATGTATCGATAAGTTAATTAGGGAATCAAATCTTATTTGTTCATGCTTGTCCCCGAGTTCTGCAGAAATTAATCTTTTAAGTACGTGGCTCAAAAGGCTACTCAACTTAAATACGACTGGGCAGGACATGTCTGCCGCATGCCGGACAAACTGTAGGCCCAAATAGCGCAGAATTGGTGCCCTGAGACAGTGAGGCGGGGTCGCGGCTGACCACGTAGGAGATGGCGGGACGAGCTGGATAGGTTCCGTCAAAACTGGAAGGAGGACGCACAGGCTCGCGAAAGATGGAAGGAGTGGAGGGAGGCCTTTTCCCAGGAGTGGCACAGGGCCGGCTAGAAAAAAAAAAAGTAAAGACTGAACCTCCAAAATACTGGATTTTAATTATATTTTCATCTTGATCTGAAGTTATGAACTCTACAAAATCACACATAATCTGGAAAGTACCAAACAAGATATTTGCCAAAAATCTAAATAGAAAGCATGGTGGAAAATGCTAGACGGTATCACGTTGTTGCCTTGGAAGGTAGGCCGCTGGTGTGGGACGCAACCTGTGTCGATACGCTTGCTTCATCTCATGTTCCTAGCACGGCAGGCTGTGCTGGTGCCGCTGCTACGGCTGCTGAGACCCTGAAGCAGCACAAATACTGTAACGGTTTTGAGCTATTCGGGAACCAGAGGGCTGGGTTGTTCTTTAGCCAAAGAATTAGCATTCCCATTCAACGTGGCAATGCTGAACATAGGCCTCCCCCAAGCACCTGCACATCGACCAGGATTCCTGCGGCCTTCACAAGGTCATCGGTGCACCTTGTGGAATAGTTAGTTAGGACTGTGTAGACGTCTTAATGTGTGGTTTGAAATGATTGTCTTACAAATATTAATATTCTAAAATGATAATCCTAACTAATATTATATAGGCATGCGAAAGTAAGTTTGTTTGTTAACATTTCACGCCTAAACCACTGAACCGATCACCCTGAAATTTTGCATATACGTTGTCAGGTTTACAGAAACGGACATAGGGTGGGTGCCTTTCATCCCGAAAAATAGTGCTGTTCCCAAGGAAAACAACAATAACGTTATTATGATAGTAGATGGCGCCACGTGTCTTTTGTCTTGATCGCAGACGAAGCCGCGAGCAACAGCTAGTAATATAATACTTTACAAATTAAATGGAAAGCATTAGGTAGGTATACCTAATAGGCTACCTTGCCTTTCTACAAAAGATACGCGAAAGATAGTGCGTTTTTTTATTTGAGGCCCTTTAACTGCTGTACTATTAACATCAGTCAAGACCACGTTTAAGATACGAGTCATCAACAAATAAAACATTTACTAACCTTCTGCAATTTAATTCTAAAGTCTAGACTCATTTATAATTTACCCAAGTACCTACAAGCTGCTCAAGGCATTTATAAGTCTTCTCAACACGTCACTAAGAACATACTCATCTAACATATTCAAACGGTGCACATAGAAACAAAGCGCTGAACCGTCAGCGCACTAGCACTATTCATATACTGCACTCGAACAAAGTGGAGGGGTGCGCGTTGGACCAATGACGTCACTCCCACCCTCATGCCATGTTTTTACATACACGTGCGATTCGCAAACATGGCAGACGTGAGTGTGAATGCGAATGGCCACTAAATGCCACTGTGTATTAATGACAACGAAAATTCATTACCTACGTGTTATTGTGACCTTCGCAAGTTGTTTGCTTGTTCGTAATTAAAATTCTGCTGTATAACTTTTCTTTTTTATAGCTGAGGCAGTATTTACGCTGAGTTTACGACATGATTGTTGTTTAGCTTTTTAAATTGTTAATTTTCGCGAGAAAGTTTGCCTCATATAAATGGGGGAGGCGTTTCTGTTTTATGTGTTCCAATGAGTAAGTAGATTTGAAGTCTGGTTGAAAACAAATCTGGATTAATTTCGGTCCATTAATTTGGCAAAATGTGATAGTTTTTAAACAGGAAGCTGGTTCGAAGAATACTAATAAAATGTGTAAAAAGGTGAAGGGAATCGTTTTCAAAATCTTACTTCCTGGTAATATTATAAATGAGATTTTTTTTTTTTTAATGGCCTCTCGCAGTTCATCCTATGAGGATGGCTACTGCTTAACCGGACTTTCCTGTGGATGCCTTAATTAAGGCCTCCAGCCAGGGCTAATATAAAACTTAAAACTTGGCGACTACGCTAAGGGCACCCCCCCACGGGGTTCAGACTTCGGCATAGGGCGTCGCTGGAAGAGGACAGCAAGGGACAGGCTGGATCGGTATTAATTAGGGGTGAGAATATTTATTGTTACTCAATCACGTAAAAATTACTGAACAGATTTGGATGAAATTTTGTACACAGATAGTTTATAACCAGGATTAACATATAGAATACTTTTTCGGATTTGGGATCGAAACTAACGCGGGTGAAACCGCGGGGCGCTGCTAGTACTGTCATATTTACAGCATTTGTGATCGCCATATAATACTTAGGAGCAGTGGTAGACCAGTGATAACGGCCGCGACTTAAAATTTGTAGGTCGTAGGTTCGAACCCACACAGGTGCTTTGCTATGCGTAAATATTTTCATCACCACGGCTCTCGAAACGTTGAAGGAAAACATCACAAGGAAACCGGTATTTAAAACCAAAAATTTGAAAACATGTGACATCTACCAACCCGCACTGGGCTTACTCCCTCTAACCGAGAGGATGCCTGTGTCCCAGCAGTGGGAATATTATAGGCTGAAAATTATGCATATTAAAGTTCCCAGAGAGCAGTAAGCTAACTTACAATCCAATTGTTTTACTGGGAATTGTCTCACAACAGTAATCGCAGATTAATGGGTTAGAATTTCTCACAACCTCTTAATCACTCAGTACCGGGTATTGGGTACGAGTTCGCTTAATCGAATGTGCTCGATTGGAACGTCCATCTTAATTATCTAATACGTTTGAAGGATGTTGTTGGGTAATCGTTTCATGTATTTGTGGGTAAATAATTGACCATCTCTTTCTTACCCATTGTGTGAAAAGAGACGAAAACCTCTCTTCTCCTCCTCGCTCCTTAAGTTTTGAGTTGAGCTGCACGATTTCTGACAAATGCGTGGACTGACTGGACAGGTCCTCTCAAGCTGTGTGGTTCTTTCCTCAAAAGGCCATCTCAGACATCGATCTACATGGTCTTCATATAACCTGACCAAGATTATGTCTGGACTTTAAAAGAGACTGTGATCTCTGAGTTTGTTTCGGCCTTTCTTCTCAGAGTAGTCAGATAGGAAACGCCGACCTCATCTAGTTTTATAAAAAATATGATTGACGTGTAAAAGTGTATGTACAAACCTACTTATAAAAATAAAATCTATAAAAATAACATTAGAAACGAAGGTGAGTAGACTCGCCTTGCTATAACAAACCGCAGTCATCATTCTGTCTGCCAAGTGTGGTGATTTTGGCAGTACTTGCAGCGAGCTACAATATTTAGTGTCCAAAAGTGGCAGTTTTGCTGTAGTTGGCAGTGGGTATAAAAATAAAATAAATACTCCTTAGCGAATTTCGGTTCGTTGGCCGATCTAAACGGAGATTAGCCGAGTACGCAGTAGATATTATAGTGCACAAGTGTGCGCTAACACAGGTGCACTCTCTGTTCCTTTACTCTCATAGTCCGATAGGAGCCGCGGCTATCCGACACGACCGCAGAAAGATCAGGCGCAGGATCAACGGCTTTACGTACATACATGGCTTGAGGGTGTCGCACCAACTTCCAAATTCCGGGTTGCTTCTGAGAAAATTAATAGAAAAACCCAATAACACTTTCGCCATCATCGGACATCGAACCCCACGCCCAGTAGTCGCGCTCGCGCCCACGAAACCAGACTTCTTTCAATAGGTAACCAATTTATAACTCCCCACGGAACATTTTATTCCGATCATGTATTTATTACATACGAAAACATAAAGCAAAGGGCAATATATCATACTTACGTACAAGTTATCCAATTTAGTCCCTAAAAATATACACTGGTATGTAGGTAGAATGAATAGGTAAACGTTTGGAAAACATTTTAATAACCACGGTGGGGCTTGAGCAAACGTGTGGGTTAAATTATCGAGCTTTTTGCGACTAACAGGTAACAAGTAAGTGGCCTCTAGTCTGTAGGCCCTGTAATTAAAATTACTTACTGGCAAATATTCTTGTGGAAGTGTTTTTCATTACACGTAAGTTTAGATAAATAGGTAGGTAATTTGCGAGATGATATTATTTATCTGATATTTTCAAGGTATCTATTTTGGTATCACTCTAAACTCTTCATTACTTTTTAGCGTTCCGTACCCCGTCAGCCATAGACATAAGAAAGGCCTCCGCTGTTCGTCCGTCCGCCTATCAGCGGGCTATATCTCATGAACCGTAATAAACAAACAGTTGAAATTTTCCCAGAGTGCGTACAATTATGACCGCTATAACAAAAAGTAATAAAATTAATTTAAAAATTAAAGGTGGAAAAACAAGTTTTTTTTTAATATGTAGTGTTAAACATTGCACTGTGGTATGGAACCCTTCGTGTGCGAGTCCGACTCGCACTTGGCCGGTTTCTTACACGCCACTAGTAACTACACTTTTTTCACGAAATCACACAACATTAACCTGACCATGAGGAAATGTAGGAAAAAAGGTATGGAGAAACTAAAAGCAAACCACCATATCAGTTTATCTCTTTGGGCAAATCAGGACAAATAGCAAACGGGTAAGTATTTTATGGTGTTTGTATGAAATGACGGCGATACATCACTGGTAACTGCGGCCCTACAAACCATACAGGAGTCTCCAATTACCATTGTAAAGGACAGGAATAATGTTACTTAGAAGTAACTTAGATAGAACTCCAAAATTATTTCGTTTTTCTTCCTCTGATGGATAAATTTTATGAAACCAGACAGACTTTAAGCATAATAATGAGGCATACTTACTGCAAGGTGTGCAGCTAATAAATATTCCAATAATAAATAATCTAGCCACAGCACAACTTACCTTCATATCGTACGAACATGTTCTAGAGACGGGGTAAAACTTTTACCAGATAAGGTTTCATAAGGTCTTAAATTTCAATTTCAGGGGATCAACGCGAGCATTTGTAGACTGAGGCAGGCAACTCCGGGTCGTGTGCCGCAGCTAATTCTTACATCTAACTTCTTATGAAGAAAATTTCATTTCATTACAGCGGATTTGTTGAAGGTAATTTAGAGTTGTAAGTCTGGATTAGAATTTAATTCTTGAATGGTAATAAGCGGGTTTTAAGTTAAATTAATTCTATAAGTTAAAGTTTTTTATTGTTAACTTTGAAATAGAACTAGTGCGCTTTCAACAACTTAATGTCGAAGTAAAAGCATTTATTTCAAATAGGCACATAAAAGGCACCTTTAAACATTAACATTTACATTAAAATATAATTGATTCTAGTCGCCCCTTCCAAAAAGTAGTTCCGTATGGAGAATCATGGGCAAAAACTGTTATAAAGTATTTTACAATATTTTGTATTCATTGTATATTTATTTTAAGTGAAGAATATGCAACTAAAATAAAATTACTGTACCTACCACAATAGGTAAAAAGAATTGAAAATGAAGCAATGACAGACAAATTAATTATGTTATTATAGATTCATGGTGCTCGCATTTATACAAACATTGTGCAATGCGACCTACATGAAAATAATCTACATAAAAGTACCTAATTTTGATAATTTACGATTTTAAAAGTCCATGATATTATTTTGTATAGATATATACAAAATAATCTGCATCACAATAACTAACTGCCTTTTACTACAACAAGCTTATGAAGACTGAATAACGGAAATATCGTGTTAAACAGTTTTTTTTTTATTTTATTAATAACGTGTCATTCCACTATTGTCTCCAAAAAATCCTTGTTTCTTTTGGCCTGTACACTGTAATTCACAGTATCATAAAACGATATTATTTTTTAAAGCATTTTTCGGAAATTTTAAGTCAAAGTTCGATTTTATGAAAAGCTAAGCTTTTACAGTCGAAATACGACCAGAAAACCATAACGTCTGCTTTTTATTCAAGTTTCTTTTTACTGGGTCTAGTCGTTCTGTGAAACAATTTCAGCCCTGGTCCAGTTTCGAGTGGAGCATTCGGCGACGGCCGGCGATCGCGATGTATTTGCCTGAATATTTCATATACGAGTGTACAGCGCGCCTTGTGGTAAGTATGTTGTACTCAGATCGAAACTGTTTAGTTTGGGGGATTGTACTTGGTATTTGATTCGCGTTATCGAGGACCATCTAGTTAAGGACTGCTTTTTGTTAATATAATAATTATATTACCAGGCGATAGCGATTAGTTGGCAAGTGGGATTCTGCAGTTGCTGCCTACCCCCATAGGCGTAATTTTATTATGGATGTATGTAATTACCATAGTGCTGATTTATTTTCATACAATTTCAAAGTATCACTGGTCACTGCTAGATCTACATGTGAAGCTGCTGCAACTGTTTTTTATGTCCCTGTTCAAAATAAATTGATGATTGAATGATGTGCAAGAATTCGATATTTCTTTTTTGTTCCTAAAATATTTTTTTTTGTTACTACTGATAAATTATCTATGCTTTTGACCTAGCATCACCAAAAATCTACTGCATCCAGTAACTATTCTCTAGAAATCATCAATACTTAATCCTACCGGTTTAACGACTACCTACCTCACCGCACCCAACAACGCAGGACCAAGAACTTTAGTTGAACTACAGCCAACTCCCAACTTCTTGGCGCAGAGGAATGGTCCCATTATGCCTGTGACTGATTTGTTATTTATTGGCCACTCGTGAGCTTTCCTACCCTACTTACACGAATTTGCATTTTATGATGAACAATGTCGGCGGATTTTGGACATAATATTGTCCAATGTTGGCCAAAAATTATTATAGCTTTAATGGTGGTGGAATATTAATTAGTGGGGCATCAGTTATTTTGGATGCCCTTGTTTTATACAGATGCTATTTAAATAAGTCATTTGGCACTTCGAACCCTATTATACGTATAAATAATAGTGTATAAAAAAGTCGCCTGACTGTAGTCTATCTTGTTGCCCACTGAATTCTTCTGAAATTACGCAATGGATTTTTATGCAGTTTTCGCCATAATTTAGAGAGTCTATTGTTGATGGTTTATGTGTTTAACTTAACTCATTAAGCTCCGCTAATGAGACACAATTGATTTTCTATTGTATCGTAACACATAGGTAGGTTACGCGCGGAAAAATTTAATATATTGACATGTCGCCACATCAGTAGATAGCACCCTTGCGAAGCTGGGGTGCGTCGGTAGTATCCCATAAATTGTAGTTACTTTAACAACCACAATACCTACTGCTGAAAAGTGTAGATACCTAACAGTGGTTTAATTCACAGCAAAAAATTAGAACAACATTCAATTCCTTCTCAGAAATATCTGGGATATCACATACTCCAAAATACTCCCATTACATCCAAAGCAAATCCACAAAAAAACCATCCAACCGAATTTCATTGAAAAAAATTTTTATTTTGCACCGAACTTTGCAAGCGTAAAGAGATTCATGAAATATTATCGAATATTTTCAATATTTTACAAAGGATAAAGGATGCTTAACGAATACTAGTTTTCATTGGCGATATTGCTTTTGTTCACTGACATGAATGGATTACTCTTATTGTGTTGATATTAAACTGGATACGGCGATACTTCATCATGATGCACGATGAAAAAGCAATCGTATTCATTTCAAAACTGGCTGCTTATAATGATTTTTTATTTCTGTGTGTGTTCATGATTTTATTCATGATGTGCTTTTTGGTGTGATTTTTGTACTGCCCATTATCATCGTCAGTCGTCGTCGTCGTTAGTCTTTTACCCAACTTTTTTGGGGTTGGCTTCCAGGTTAACCTCTGGATTCAGCTGGATACCAATATTTTACATGAAGCAACTGCCTATCTGACTTCCACAACCCAGTTACTGGGTAACACGATACCCCTTGGTAAGACTCGTCGCAGCGAAGAACCGCGTACTTTCTTTATATTTGATTGATGATTTCTGGGCCATTAAATATGTCCCACAATTTAAAAAAAAAAACAAATGGGTAATTAAGTGTACGGTCTAACTAATTTGTAAATCTTATTTATAATACATATTATAGTTATTCTTTCATTAACTATCATCCACATTCGACATAATGTGTTTGCATTCATCAAATCATTTATTGCGTCGTTTGCAATACTTCCTAAAAATGATTCCCCTTTTTATTTTAAAAGTAACTTAGCACTCGAAAATATTCATAATTCTATTTCAAAATTTTCAGATTCTCGGAAACCACTCAGAATCGCTGTTGCCTCAATGCTGTCTATATACCAAAATTTTATTTAAAACTAAGCCGAGTAATGGATGTCAAAAATTCATCGGAGCCGTTATCACGTAGGTACCCACTCACTGCCTGAATAAAATATTAAAGTGCCAGAAATTGCGAAATAATTTTTTAAATCGAAGAATTTTCTAGCAACAGGAATGTGCTTTTATTTTGGAAAATATAAGAATGGAATTTGCCAATATCTGCAGTTTGGCGATATCGATTTTGAGAAGATCTGCTGAGATTTTATGTTGGACCACACCTGATAATTGTTTAATTCGTTCGTAGTAGTTACTTAATGAAACTTATTTTATCCGAATAAAATAATAACTATGTTGTTTTATCCTGGGCCATATTTATATAACTGAGAATTCAAACAAATATGTCAAAAAAGCCGGTCCAGTACGTGTCGGACTCGCGCACTCCTTTACTTGTGCTACATGACATTGCTTCTTGCGAAACATGATTTTAGGTCAACGATAAGTACCCTATAGGTTTAATTCCGGTATATAAACGCCTTTATCTTTTGATTGTGTTGACTTCGAACTTTGATTTTTTCACTGCTTCGAGGGATTGCAGCTCTGAGTTTAGGATATTAATTTTAACTTGATAACTCCACGCGTTCCTGAGAAAAAGGGTCTTGACAGATGGACAGACGGACAACGAAGTGATCTTATAATTGTTCCGTTTTTCCTTTTGAGGTAAAGAACCCTAAAAATAACAAAATTATCACACTGTCTCGACAGGCGCTGTTTAATAAAGCAGAAAATGTATGAAAAAAACTGGTAAAATTATCAAATTGTCGGATTGGCACTTGTCGTCTGTCGGGTTTTATTAAATAGGCCCCTGTTCTGTACCAGGTGGCTTGCGTGGTGGATTACGGCCTACTCTCTACTGAGAGGAGGCCGGTGTCCCTGTGGTGGCAACATTATACGTTGATTATGCTGTAACAGGAGAAAAACCACAGAAAAACAATTGGCTATTGTACCATTGTGCTTCTATATTTAATAAATAGAAAATGAAAAAATACCTACGTGTTTATCCCGCATACTTTTATTACTGCAGAGACGTAACTCACAATTTTGTACGGGTCCTGAAAAAACCTTCAGAAAAATTCTAATTTCCCAGTGAGCAAAGATTAAATCAGTGTCATTTTATTAAAACAACATTCACCGTGACCGCTCGGCCGCCGCTTTTGGCCCGGTATTTGATATAAGTACGGTCACCATCATTGGAATTAGTAGTCCGGACAAAATGCTGAAAAGTAAAAATACAAACATATTTACATTGGACATGGCCTACGGGGACAACGGGAATACAGGAATTACACAGTGCCCACAGTGTGGTGGCCCAGTTATTTCGGCCTCGACATAAGAGTTGTATAGGTCGTGAGTTCGACAGAGAGGCACTTTGTATATTTAATTTCATCACCATCAAATCATCGTGACCAAACCCGCATGTCCTACAACCAAAAAAACGAAGACATGTGTCATCTACCAACCTGCACTGCCTCCTCCGGCCCATTCTCTCGCAGAGAGGAGGCCTGTGGTCGAGCAGTACCTATAGATTATAGGCTGAATATACACTATAACAGCATTATTATAGTGCAGACTGTGTCGATTTTCAAGAAATTAAGGGGTTTCCTTATTTGTTGGTTTAGAGCGATCTACTTACCTTAATAAAGCTTATTGGAAAATCATTATGGAAAATTATTACGCGATTACTCCGCCAATTGTAGACCGATTTTCAAAATTCTTTTTTTGTTCGAAAGGAGATACTTCTGAAATGGTCTCATAGTCACCAAGTCAAGATCTGATGATTGGATCCTGGAGAAATCGAGGGCAACCCTCAAATTTTATTGGCAAACCAATAGCGATTTGGATATTATTTAGAGTAACTTGAGCATTTACTCTCGGAAACCATCATTTATTGGTGATGTGGAGCTGACGATGAAGACCACAGACGGCCATCGAAACTACTCAATAATAAATATTTCACGGGTTGCGATTCGATTACTTTAATATGGTTGCTTAGCAATTTATGCTCGGCACAATGCGTATGGTGAGTGGTTGTTGGGGACTCCTCAATAATTAACGTCCCAGCATCGGGAAAAGCAATATTTTATAAAAGGTAATAAGCAGTTGACGTTAGGCTATTGTAACTTAGATAAATTACAAACTCTCTCACTAAAAAGTGAAAAATAAAAACTTTTTTTCAAAAAAAACAACCAACTTCCAAAAAAAACTACAAAGTGATAAATAACTTTAATTTCGGAAGTGGGTGTCAATAAACGAAAATGCACAACCAACGAAACCGACTTCTGAATTTAAAGTTATTTGTCACTTTGTAGTTTTTTTAGGAAGTCGGTTGTTATTTTTGTAAAAAAGTTTTTTTTGTGTCATTATTTCGTTTCCCATCATCGTCAGTCGGCAGCATCGAAGATGGGACTGATGGATTTAAAGACATTCTTATCTCCAATAATTGGCACTACAATTGACATACAAATGTAATATTCTAGTCTGACATGAAATAATTGCTTCACTTAAAAATACTGAATAAATAAATTAACCGACACCCATATAAAAAACAGGAGAATTCAAACCGCCTGGTAACCCTATACCTACAAACGAAATGTTATTCGGGGCTCGCAGTCAAAAGAGTTCCGTACATCGGACGGTGCAGCCCTGCCTGTATTTGCATTATCTAGATTCGACCGGGCCGCTCCCATCTCGCGCTTTGGTTATATCAAATACAATTTGCGATAGCAGATTTTGTTGGATTTTCCATTTTTCCTGTGCGTTTCAGTTTGTTTTGTGCAAATGCAGCTAACATTTTGAAGTATTCAATTTGTTTGTTAAAAGTTAAAAGCGCACAGGTTTTACGTGTCTGTTTCCGAATACTCTGGCCTTAAAACACCCAGTACTTATAGTAGGTACTTTTTTCACCCGATTTTTCTAATCCTTGACTCTAAGCTTAGAAACAAACCTAAAGAATTAGTGCAGTATTAAATTGTTGTGTAGGTACTCGTTTCATAAAATATCATCTATACCTACTATAATACAAGTAAATAAAATTGTAGTGTCTGTTTGTAATGTCAAAATAACAGCTTTTTACTAAATTCACATACTAGTATATACGGCACACGCTTTTTTTTTAACAAAAACAAAACTTAAAAAAAAAACCGTTTGTCTGTCTGTTTGTTCTCCGAAACGACTGAACCGATTTTTACGGGACTTTCGCTGGCAGATAGCTGATGCTATAAGGAGTAACTGAAATTTTACGCCATGCTAGCAAACGAAGTCGCGTGAACAGCTAGTATCTACTAAAACATTAACGACCATGTCTGAATACATTGGCTTTGTTTAATGGTATTCACAATGTGTTGTTACAATCACACAAAAGGATCTCGTCGTATGCCAACCATCATAATGTATGGATCATCTGATGATGCCTTTGTCTTTGGTACAAGTGCAGCACTTTGTAGAACATGCCCATTCTATAACGCACTTTAAACATAATATCATTGAAGGTACTCGTCACTCAGAGACGAAATTAAAAGATGACCAACCTGCCTGACAGGGGTGGAGAATTTTAAAGTGATAACTTCTTTAGGCGCACTTTGCGCTCTTTCTCAATAGTGAACGAAACTGAACCGTCAATGACGCTGAATCATCATATACGTACTTGGCTCTATAGACGGTCGGTGACGCTGAATCGGGCATACTCACTTCTTCGTGTGGTCATCACTAGACACCTTTTTGTTTCTAGATACCAAGATCAGTGCAACAATCGCACAGGTTGATCGATCAGGTTAAGCTACGCTAGCCGCGTTTGGTCCGTGGATGGGTGACCATCTTTACATACCAAGACGAGAAAGCACGTTAAGCCATTGGTCCCGGCTGTCAATCTTAGATCTCTGATAGACGTAACAACCAGACTTACAAAGGGGTATCGTATTACCCAGTAATTCGGTTGTGGAGGTCAGATTGGCAATCGCTCTATGTAAACATCCAGCTGCATCCGGTTAGACTGGAAGCCGACTCCAACATAGTGGGAAAAAGGCTATTCAGATGATGATATCAAGATCAGCGCAAAATCAAACAGAGTCACACTAAAACCTAATTCCTAAGCTCCTAAAGAATGTATAGATACTTACAAGTATTTAGAGCGGCAGTAAATTTTCCTTTTATCGCGATTCCGAATGCTACCCCTGGAGTTACGTGACAAACTCCTCACTTCATTAGAATGAGGCGTGACCGGATTGATAAAAGACTTCACTATCTTCGGGACATTTCAATAGACCTGTTTTGGTGGGTATTATACTTGTAGATCTTGGTAATTAACGGGAAGAACTCTTTAGGAGCTGTTTAAGACGTAGAGTAACAGACAGGTATTTGTAATAGGTAAGTTAATATTACAGACAATATGTACTTTTTTGAAAGCAGTGGTGGCCCAGTTGTAATAGTGGTGACCTCGACTTACGCGTTGTAGGTCTTAAGTTCAAACCCAGACAGACACTTTAATTTGTAGAAATAATTTCATCACCAATGCTCTCAAAATGGTGAAGGAAAACATTGTAAGGGAACCGGCATGTCTAAGAACCAAAAATACGAAGACATGTGACATTCATCAACCCGCATTGGGCCCGCGTGGTAGATTACAGCTCACTCCCTCTCGAAGAGAGGAGGCCTTTGTCCCAGCAGTGGGAACATTATAGGCTGATTATACTAGGTACCTGTCTGTATACTGTTATCTTTAGATTTTTTTAAACAAATACAAGTGTCCTGTAATTTTGATCCTCGGCTACTCAAATCCTTTCTACAATCATTGAATTTAAATAAAAAATCACAATAATTTAGTGAGTATATAAGAAAAGGTTTAGAGAGACGTTAAACTATATACCTACAATAATAGAACTTTAGACTAATTCCTCCACCAGGAAATGTCTCCACTGGAAATAATGAGCACACATACTTCAACTGGATGTAATACCTTCGGAATAGTTTCCCAATTTATACCGTCTCCAATTTATAGCAAAACCTTTGAAACTGAGAGAATGTTCGGACGGTATTCCGATATCAATGAATCTTAGCTCTGTTCTCGATCTTGAGACCCGAGGGCCGAGGCCGGGTCGTGACCTGCTTGCCAGGTGCAAGTAAAGACTGCCTCATAACGAAGACAAAGCGAAAACCCCGACTTTTTGCAAACTCCGTTTTCCAGTTAAGAAAATGAATGAAACCAGGAATTTTACCCAAGATAGACTTTATGGTTCATCATTAATTCATCAGTCTATTCGCTACACTTCGAAGTACCAATTTAACATTTAAATTGGACACTAAAATGTTAGGAAAGCACTTCGCATTCATTAGACATAATGTTTATACCCTGTTCTACAAATCGCAAGAACAAAACTTAACATAAATATTCTTTACCAGCAAGTCGACAAATCTCATATTTCTTTTGCGCTGGTCCGAACTCGCATAATGACTATGTAAGAAAGTTGTGAACGCTTGAATAGACAACAATGAGATTATTAGCTAATTATTCAAAGTCGTGTCGCTTTGTCTGTCGCGCATAACGCGTGTGTGTCGGCAGCCTTAGCTGGACCACCCGAACACCGCAAGCTCGACGCCAATCTAAGGCAAGCCTTATTATTTT
The DNA here is from genome assembly GCA_963669345.1 of Gortyna flavago. Classification (NCBI taxonomy): domain Eukaryota; kingdom Metazoa; phylum Arthropoda; class Insecta; order Lepidoptera; family Noctuidae; genus Gortyna; species Gortyna flavago. The sequence continues at coordinate 11,036,623 of OY770138.1, forward strand.
ATTTACGAGGCACGTGTGCCACTGAAGTTTTTGGTGTAGTGTTCAAATTATGACGTAATTTGATTTTTAATTTCAATTTCAGTAATTTTTAAAAAGTACAAATAATTAACGATCCCATAAAAAAAATATTGTTAAACAATGTCTGGTATTTAATTTATTCTTTATTTCCTTTATTTTTTTAAATGAAAGATGTTTATGTTCCAATAATTGTAGAGCAGGTAATACCTACAGCTACAATATTAAAATTCATAACTGACCATTTTACTTTTATGAAAAAACGTTTTGAAACATAAAACAATGGTTATTGCCATTTTAATAAAAAAATAACCACCCTCGATTTTTACAGAGCAAAGAGCACCTGCGCCTCTAAAACTACGATACAATAATTGAAAATTGCTAATACGTACGTAAATAACACTGCAGGCGGTGTGTCACGACATTTTAATGTTTTATGCACAACGCTACTACGTGATAATGGCCACGATGAGCCCCCAACATAAATTTTAAGGCTTTTATCCCATTTTTGTGGCGTTTTGTTGAGCAATTTCCTCCGCGATCAACCCGTATGTTTAATGACAACGCCCCGTACTCTCAAGATTGTCGTAAAAAAGCTATAACACACGAAAATTGCTGTAAAGTGCGGCATTTGGTAAGATTGGAATAACATTTTAGAGTAAAAGAACTGAAAATTGTATAATTAAAGAATCGATTATTATATAACGGGTATATTTTCTTATACCGTGTTCCCTCCGTGCCTCGGAAAGCACGTTAAGCCGTTGGTCCCGGCTGTCATTCGTGGATCTTTGACAGTCGTTACGGGTAGTCAGCAGCCCGAAAGTCTGACAACCAGTCTTACCAAGGGGTATCGTATTACCCAGTAACTGGGTTGTGGAGGTCAGATAGGCAGTCGCTCCATGTAAAATACTGGTATTCAGCTGCATCCGGTTAGACTGGAAGCCGACCCCAACATAGTTGGGAAAAGGCTAGGCAGATGATGATGGGTATATTTTCTTATATTTACTTAGCCAAAATGAATTTGTTGAATTTGATTTTTTTTTTGTAATGTAGCAAAGGAAACAAATTTTGAAAGTCAAAAAGAAAATGTCTAGCAAACACACTCCCAGATGAACTTGAACCGCAAGGTGCAACGCTAGCAGTAAATATTTTACTAGCCCAGAATGGATATTTCACGACGCCAAGTAAAGGTTAGATTGATATGGCTTTCTGTCAAGTCCACAGAGATATTAGACTCCACTTTTACGATCTAAAAGTCATGGAGAAAATAAACGTCTCGGGCCACTCTTTACCTAGTTTATTGCCGATCAATCCGCAGCATACGGAGTCAAGTTTTCAATTTTAAAAACCCTAAAATGCCTAACAAAACGTAGATCCGACTCCTATTCAAGAGGGGGTATAAAATTTACTACGTGTTTTGCCGAAACGATGTGTTAGTCTGTTTTTAGTGTCGATTTTACGATAAATAGCACCATTTGTTGTTGCCCATTAAGGCTTGACGACGTATAGAATGGGCACTTGAGATTGTGTGCGTCGTTCTGTGTGGATAAACTGCAGTTCCTAGCGGTCCCAGTCGTTGTAGCCGTGATTCATTTGAGGCGAACAAACAAACAGTTTAACTGTGACTGCACAAACGGCTACACGTAAAATGCGTGTAATTAGACACATATTCGAGAAGGTTTCCGACTGTTCCGCTTTAAGTGTTCCTGCTTTTAGATATTGCATACATTTCACGGCTTTTACTCGGAAAATTTTGCGAACTGTCGACTAAATGAAAGATGTCATACTTGTTTATGTGGTTTTTGGGTTCGTATCCACGTAATTAATTTCGAGCTAAATATGGATGTAATGACTACTGCTTTTTCTCCTTGTATAAACGCGTATTGGTCATATTCGAGCACTTTGATTTTCTGCGAAATAAATTAGGCTATTACAAAAGTAAGTAGGTATAGTGCAAAGTTCCAGCCAAAATAATTTGTACAAAAGCAATGACAAAATTAATCATTTGTTTACGAGCCAGAAATTTTGCGCCATTTATCACTGACGATACTTATGATACCTGTCCGTGACTACAGCCTCGTAAAATTTCTCGTTCCTCGGACCCACCGTCCCTGACTTATTGTATCGCTTGCTCGCGCTATTACTTAGTTTTCGCGTTTTCTTTTTGCTCGGCTCCTTACAGTCGTAGCGTGATGTTATAGCCTCCCTCGAGAATTGGGCTATGTAATGCAAAAATATTTTTGAAATCCGACTAGTAGTTCCAGAGATTAGCGCGTTCAAACCAACAAACAAACAAACTCTGCTTTATTATTAGCATAAAGACTCACAAGTCCATGCCACGTTGTCCCAGCTGTAATTCCCGGATCTTTGACAGTCGTTGCGGATCGTCAGTAGCCCGAAAGTCTGACAGTCTTACTTAGGGGTATCGTATTTACCCAGTAACTGGGTTGTGGAGGTCAAATAGACAGTCACTCCATGTAAAATACTGGTATTCATCCGGTTAGACTGAAGAACTAGAAAAAGCTAGGCAGATGATGAGTTAGATAGATTAGATACTATTTTGTATGAAGCGAGCTGAAAAAATCTAGATAACACTTGACACCTGTCTACAATCATATTTCCTTTTATTTACGGCTAGTACGTAAGTGCCTAAGTCGCAATTGTTGGAAGATTTATCGCCCATAAACATTGGTCTGAGAAGTAAGTGAACAGGTACAGTGAACATAAAATGCATTTCCAGCGCATTATTGTCTCCAAAAGTTGCCGTCAAGTGCTTTAAATTAAAATAATTGCTTTGTCGGACCGGCGGGGCAATTGCGCAACACATTATCAATCGGAATCAGTTTCATTTTGACAGTTCAACAACATTCATTACGTTATTTACGTGTTGAACAGACAAATTTTTCGAACTCATGAAGCAATGGATTAGCAATTCGCTTCAAAATGATTCAGATTCCGATTGATCGCGTATTACGCAATTAGGGTGCGGGTTATACATTTTAGTAATGTTAACTTGTAATAGCGGACAAAACAAATTTTTTTTTGACAAAAACGTGTACAACTATAGAACAGCACCTGCTACGATCCCTACACACTCCTTGCTTGCTTGCTTCGTTTACGTTCATATATCTGGTCATACATGCACGCCGGTTGAAAGAAGAAAGAAAGAAATAGTATCACACACAGTACAGGAAGTACAGGAAGATCACAAACAAAACATAATCAAAAATAAAATAAACAAAATTACATAAAATAAACTAATAAAAAAAAGCAACATACGAGGCCAAAAGTCTCCTATCTCAGCATGACGCTGCGAAATTTAAAAATAAATGTAGCAGCGCTGGTTACGAGAACTACGCACCGGACCTTTCTGAAGAACATCACCAATAAGGCTATATAACTCGAAACTCGGTACTAAGTACTAAAACAAATATAAAAAAGTAGGTGGGTGTTTTAGGGTTTTTCAAAAATCGACTCCTACCATGGAGGAAAAGGATAATAAAGTTTAAGGGGTGGTCTTGAAGTCAAGTTATGAACACTTCCCAAACGATTTTTCAAAATTCCACCCATGTGGGGGTGAAAAGCGGGGGATACAGTTTATTTGAAAAATCTGACTCCTTTGATCTATGAACTTAAAAATTGGCCCGAATACTTTTTATTTAAATAATTAAAAGATCATAAACATACATTTTCGACAATTTTAGCGAAATACACGCGGGCGAAGTCGCGGGCAATGTGCTAGTAAGGCTATATGTATCCTCTTAGTGCGTCTCCTCGCTTTTCATTCCAAGAATCCTATTTACAAAACTGTAATGGGTTTCTAAAGATCAATCTACAAACATTTTCAAAGAAGTATCTCGTTAGAACGCAAAAGAAATACGCAAACTCAACGCTAACTACCAAGAAAAAAAAGTTTGAAAAAAAGAACTGTAAATAATTCTTTGGGCGTAACTACTCAGCAGAATTTGCGTTCCATAACTCAATGGCGTTATTTAATTTTTTCATTAGCCAGATGGTGAACTGTGGTATTTCGGCGTCGATTATTTTCCTAATAGACTATAATAAAGGTCTGGCTCGATGGCGTGATTTCAGCTCAGCCAGTGAATTGTCGTTGGGTACAAAATTGTCATAAATTTATTCCCTGTTGCGTTTATAACCATTTTCTGCAATAATTGAGACACTTGCACTGGAATTGCCCACTGTAAGATTGAATGACAGATCAGGGAAGCGCCATAACGCTCTGACGGATCTAATCTCATCATCTACCTAGCCTTTTCCCAACTATGTTGAGGTCCGTTTTCAGTCTGACCGGATGCAGCTGAATACCAGTATTTAACATGGAGCGACTGCCTATCTGACCTCCACAACCCAGTTACTGAGTTATTAGCCAGTAACTAACCCCTTACCACTTGGTAAGACTGGTTGTCAGACTTTCGGGCTACTGACGACCCGTAACGACTGTCAAAGATCCACAAATGACAGCCGCGACCAACGGATTAACGTGCTTTCCGAGGCACGGAGGGGTCTTGGTATGTGAAGATTATCACTGTTGGCAACACAACATTTAGTTTTATCTGTCATCTGTCAATGTCAGCAACGTCATTCACTGTACAAGAACGCATTAAATTAAGCACACGTTTTTCCATCCAATTTGCATTTTTACTTTATAATTAATAGTTTACGCTATTCAAGTTTCCCAACAATCACCCATCTACAGATCCACCAGCGGCAAGCGTAGCTTAACCTGATCGATCGGCCCGCCCGGCTGTTATTATTTACTTAGCTACAAGTCTGAGAGATCTGCTCTCTAAGCATGAAATTCGTCTATTCAGCCGAACTTACGGGCGTTTTCTACCTCGTATCACCTAAGGAAATAAGATTAGTTTGGCGACGAAACTAAGAATAAATGACAACAGGATTTGACAAGTCCTTACTCCCGATAAATGTTTGCCCGTCCGAAAAATAAAGTAATCGGAAGTAACCCTTCTTTCCGAAGTATCGAACTTTATCTTTTACTTTATCGAAGTGTCTTTGTTGACGGACTCAGAGAGTAAGTTGGTTTGAAAGGGGAAAATTATAACCACGGACACCTGGCATTAAGGTCTATGCTTTGTAAACATGCGACGTTTATTTTATAGTGGTGCGACACGATTTTATGTAGTAGGAAATGAGCAGGATTTGATGGCTTTGAACCCAGCTTGACATAGTATTATTACAATAGAGCTATAATGTATTTACAGTTAACGTTTTGTAACTGTTTTGCTGCATAGTTTTATTGTGTGAAGCCCTGACTCCCCTGAAAAGTGGTGAATGGATGTTTTATAAGGTGTTTCAGAAACTGAATGTCAATTCTTAAACATACTGAAATTTTACAGACTACAAATTCCATTTTTGTTTTGTAAGGTAAGCTCCAGCAAAAATATACCGTGTGTTCTCCCTTAACGCTGACGGCCATACAAATATTTTGTAACATCTGGGAATTGAACCCGTAATACGTACCACTTCTAGTGCTAAATCGAAACACTCAGCCATTCCAGCAATAAAATTGTTTCTCAACGTACAAAGTAAGACATTACAACAGATTTGCAGCACTGATATGCACAAATTACGCGTCCGTGGATATGCTAAACGCTCGTTTTGCATATACATGACGGATTCTGCCATTGACATATTATGCATATTACATTCCCTTTTGTCGATCGCCGTTTGGTCCGGCCCTTTCTTGTTTTGTACCTGTAGTGGTGCAATTATATTATTTCTCTTCTTCTTCGAGTTTTTAGTATAAAAGATTAAGTTCCACTTTCAACACAAATGCATTGGGATGCATGAAGAAGCCTCCTCATGTAGCGCAGTTTGTTCCGCCAGTTACACAACTGAACCGAGCGCTCAGCGCATCCTGGACAGTCACACCCTACACCTGGCTAATTCTTCCCTTGCGGTGGTAGGACTAACGCCCGCCTGGTTTGCAACCACCCTCCCAAAGGAGTCCAGCGTCAAGCAGCCTGCTGTGTTTCGTCGATGTGTGGGAGTTCCAGTGCCTTAGGCATCTTCTGAGCACGCTCGTTCCATCATAGACTTCATCCATCGCTTTCCATCAAGCGTGATCGAGGTCAGGAGCGGGCCCATTCAGCAATAAAATAATAATAATAAATGCTTTTACAGCTAATCATATTTTAAAACATCATTCGGTCTCCCCCTATCATTGTGTCTGTGAGACCAATTCTTGACTCAGAAAGCACGTTAAGCCGTTAGTCCTGGCTGTAATTCTAAATAATCAATTTAATCTTTGACAAACGTTACGGGAAGTCAGAAGCCAGACAACTAGTCTTACCAAGGTGTTTAATATTACCTACCCAGTAACACGATTGCGGAGGTCAGATAAGCAGTCACTCCATGTAAAATACTGGTACTCAACTGCATGCGGTTAGACTGGAAGCCGACTCCAACATAGTTGGGAAAAGGCAGGCAGATGATGATTCTGTTTATATATTTCAAACGATTGACAGGAATAGATCGATGTTTTAAGAGCGTTTACGCCATTTAGTACAAACTTTCAAGAGCCCTTTTTTTTTCGAAATGAATGAACCGATTTTAATGAAACTTCATACGCATAAGCAGGATACAAAGGTCTAAAAAGTTATCAGAAAACATTTTCGAAATGTCTTATTTAAAAAAAGATAACTGGAAATCTCTGTTTCTATGGAGACTTTAAAATCGGTCTAATTTGGCTGTAACACAATTTTTCGAAAATGTTTTCTGATAACTTTTTAGAACTTTGTATCCTGCTTATGCGTATAAAGTTTCATTAAAATCCGTTCATTCATTTCGAAAAACAAAGGCTTGAAAGTTTGTATGAAATGCCGTACATAAATATAAATGTACATAAATGCCTCTTAAGACCATTTTTAAAAATAGTGTTACAGCCAAATTAGACCGATTTTAAAGTGTCCATAGAAACAGAGATTTCCAGTTATCTTTTTTTAAATAAGACATTTCGTAATTTTTTTTTTTTACACAAATTCAACTAATGAATAAACGCTCTAACAAAACTTACTAAATATTATGATGTAGCCAAAAGCCCAGTATACAAAACGCCTGATTGGGACAATACTGTCCCAATCAGGCATTTTGTACAATTATACAATTCATTACCATTGTCCATGTGTACTGTGAATTTCCAAGAATTTGTCTTTGTCAAGTGACAAAGACAAAGACAAGGCTAATTCTCGTAATTTAAGACGTTCAAAATCTAGTCGTAGTGTCATCTCGGCGACAAACAAATGTCAAAAACTTGTCAAAATGTATGGAAATTAGAGATATTTTTGACGGATTGAGACTCAGATTAGACTGTGAACGTTCTGAAAATTATGAGAATTTCCCCTTTGGAAATTCACAGTTATAATTATAGCACATCAAATAGCCACATAAGTCTTTGAATTTGAGTGATAGAATAGAATGGTAGCAACAGTAAGCCCATGTAAGCACGAACGTAAAAATATCGCGGCGGGTTTTTATCGCTCACTGGATTTTCAACTCTCGGTGTTGAGCCGAGCATTGAGAATCCAACAGAGCGCATCCCAGTGCGTCATAATGAGACACTGTTGACTTTTCAACTCTCGGCGCTAAGCAGTGCGTTGATAATGCAATGCACGAAAAAATATCGGCGCGGGAAAAACGCGCCCGTGTAAATCTGGGCTAAATAAAACAACAAAGAGTGGATTCACAAAATGAATCTTCTATCTATTTATACATATAAAACAAAGTCGGGTTAGTTACACACCATTTATAACTCACGAAAGGCTGGAACCGATTTTTATGATGTTTGATTTGTTGGATTTGTCTCCGATCCGAATAGCAGAATAACTATAAAATCGTGGGAAAAATTCACGAAAAAAATAATAATGAAGATAATTAATTTTCTCATGCTAGCTAGTTTGAAATAAAATATGAAAACGTAAAACCTAAAATATTTATTATTTTCGCGGAACTTTAGAATATGCATTTAACGTAGCTACATGATGTTTAAAAAAACACGAAAGTTTATAAATAGCAAAACATTTTGACACCATTTTAAATTGAAAATTGCAGATCATAAAAACATTTATAAAATATTTTCATTGAAAATAACGTACAATAACCACTTTCATTTTAACTAGACCGAACATAATTATTATCTAAATGAGTGTTTTTATTTTAGATGTAATTATCGTCCTTTGTTCTTCTTTATAATTTTTATTACAAAAAAAATTCAATCTTTTTTAATCCACCTAAATGATGAATATTTAATCTGATTTCTTGTTACAAAATTACTTTTATTTTTTTTGGAGCGAGTCGTCAATCCGGTTAGGTTATAGCTCTTGTTCACAAATACAGGGTGGCAGGAACATCAACGCGCAAACTGAAACCATAAATTCTGCACATAATTAGACCCCTACCGTAGAAATGTCTAGACGGTTTAAAAAAAAATCTGCTGTTTAATAGGAAAGTATAATATACCTACGCGGTCAAAATGTATGACAAATCTATTTTTTTTTATCATCACCGATGAAACATTTCAAGGCAGGGGTCTAACCATGTGTTGAATCCATTGTAACAGGTTGTGCGTCGATGTCCCTGTCACCCTGTAATTAAGGTACCTACACCAACAGCGTCTATGTATAATTTGTCTTAAGCATTATAGATCACAATAGTCTCGGTCTTAAACAGATTTTTTATTTAAAAATTTTTAATGGTAATAATAATGGTAAACTTAAGTTTACCAGCAATCTCAGAAATAAGTAACAAGTACAGTAATCATTTGCTGATTTTTCAATAGTCAGATTACTTTTATCTGAAAAATATATGACAATTTGACATATTTTCTATACAAAAGCTGTCAAACTGCAATATTTATTCCTCAGATAAACTTATCTGACTAATGAAAAATCAGCCCTAAGATTATTGTATTATTCTCAAATAGTGCTGCAAGAAAAAGAAGATGGGCTCAACCGACCCGCATGGAAAAGCAATGCTTTTTTTTTTTTTTTAAGGATGGGAAATCATCAAATGACCCCTCCCGCTCTGGGTGGAGCGGAAGGGAGTGTCAGACTCTTACTGACTAAAACCCATCCGTGTTCCTTCCTTAGCCCTTTATATTCCGGGGCAGCGGTAACCCTTTCGGACAATCCCGCTGCCCCGACTTTTACATCCCCATCGAGACCCCTCTGTCACTCGCAGAATACGTTTGCCCTAACCCTAGTTACTTCTAAGAGATACATGAGCCCCGAAGCAATTGGAGAACCGGTATCAGTTCTTAGGAAGCCGATAAAAAACTGCAGCTTAGCAGTTTGTTACCTAGGGAGTTCAGACAGGTATTACTCAACGGAAAAATACATGAAATTTTCCGTCCGAAAAAGGCTTAGCTGATGATGGGTAACATCCCTAACGAGGCACATAGCTAAAATTCCTCTACACAAAATGAAGTCTGGCAGCAAGCCTAAAAATCTAGGACGTAGAAAATTGCTGTTTTCGTAATAGATGTTTAGTCCCTCAACGTAATTACATAGGTATCTCACACGAGCTCCTTTGTTTCGGCCGTCAGTTCAAACTGAGGGGTCTAAGTGATCGTTCAACGTTTATTTTCGTTCCGGAGTCAGCCCTTTTGCACCCTTGTCTTGTCTTGATACATTGTGAGGGGTAAATGAAATACATTCTACTTTAGCTTTTTATTAAAAACTACAGCTGACGTAGTGGGAGGTGTATTGAGGTGGCTTTTCTGTATACGAAAGGGGAATGAACTAAAATGGAGATGAACAGAAGGATTCGACAACCCTTTGCTTCTACCTACATATACATAAAAATGCTTAACATGCTAGATATAAGAAAGCTATTTGTTAGGTACTAAGTAACTAAATAGTTTTTGTTTGTTTTTTGCGTTTCTTCATTTAGAATACCCACACTTATAATTACATAATTATAACTTTTTCTTTTCCATAATAATGGGATAAGATATACTTAAAAATGTTTTTATTTAAATCACTATAATAACAACACCTTTACAGAATCATCTAAGGCGATGCTATAAGTCACAATGTCTATTCCTTTAATTAACATGTTTCCATGTCATGGTAATTATTTTTCAAGAGTGAAATTACTAAAACAGAAAGGTTTTAAGGAAGCACCAAGATCACCTCATCATACTTCACTATTTAGTTATTTTGTATAATAATTTCATATTGTATAAAAAAAGGTACATAAATATGTGTAATTAATACCTTTTAATTTTTAATCTTTAAAACTTTTTGAAATTACGCCTGTATATTCGCTGTTTCCAGACTTTCGTATTCAGCAAACCCAACGAAAACTTCAGTAATAAATCGTTAATTATACTTTTCAACTCCCAATAAGTCCCAACACCTTGTTTCAATTTCCAGGAAAACAACTTGTTAGCTCTTAAAATGCCCCCAAAATGCTCCATCACGATTTTCGGCAACGAAGACTTAAATACATTTGAGCACCCTCCAACTGGATTCAATTCAAATCCTCGTAGAGATCCTATTATAACAGTGAGGTGTCTAGAGCTAAGTAACCGTAGCATCTCTCTGTTTCGAGACAAAGTAGTAAATTAAACAAATCCGATTTTCACGTGCGAAGGGAAACGAGACTCGTTTACCGAGGACGGTGATCGCACTGTTTATTTGATGACAAAAGACGGGGAAAATAGATACAGAATCGTTGATGAAGAAATTATGAGAAGAGGGATTAAGATTTTGTTTATAATTAACGTTTTCGTTGAGATATGAAAGAGTTTATTATAAACATCGGAATAACAATAGTTAATTAAAGTGAGAAACGAAAATCATAAAAATAAATATTTCTTAATATGTTATTTTCATGTGAATCGACTGCCAACAAAATTCGAAGACATTGTGTCATCTACCAACCCGCAATGAGCCCGCGTGGTAGATTACAGCCCACTCCCTCTCGTAGACAGGCCAGTGTCCCAGCAGTAGGAACATTTTATAGGCTAATTATGCTGATGGTATTAATTAAATATTTGTGCACTTAACAACACTATCGTTATCGCAGATATTTTTATTAAAAGAAAAATCGTTCTGTCAAACCAACATACATTCCACGACGTCGTTCTACGTAGCCGATGTAGGTAAGTGCAATCCATCTTTCATGAACCTAATGTATTTGAAATACATTCACATTTTATGTATGCAGTGTATGCAACAGAGTAGCTACCTATATTGCTGAAAGCTCTTGGAGACACGTGTTGCATTAATAAATTAGTTTCGATTTTGAAGTTGCAAGCGCTTATGTGATAACTTTTTTTCACAGATTTGCTATAGCTAACTATGCTTGGGAAGTTACTTTATTTTCCAATGTAGAGGTGGAAACCACTTGTTAAATTCATAGATAGATAAATTTAACCTCTCACTCGTTTGCCCGCCTACCTGTCGAAACACCCCACGCGTCGGAGTAGTTGAACGGGCGCAGTAAAGTAATTGTTTTAACAATGCCAATAGAATAACGAAGCTGTTGTGTACACATGGTGTATCGTTGACGTTTCGAGCACTATCTCTTATGTACACTTGGTGTACACTTGACGCTTGAGGGTTATAAGTGTACACAAAAGATAGCACAACACACAAAAGTACAATTCAAATGATAACAAATGACATGAATGTACAATGTGGAAATTAACATACGACAATAAATAAAAACACTGGCAATACTAATGCATAGGAATAGGAGAATTTACGAACAATGAATTAAATCCTAACATCGAAAAAAAAGTGTTTTTTTTTTTTTTTCTAACAATCTAAATACTTAATAGTGACGTGACGACTATGGGCTTTGCCAATCTTTGACTTGATATAGTGACTAAACTGTTGGATATATTTGATTGAATTTTTGGATGCAGACTGGGAACGTCATATGATATAAGCAGTTTCATTTATTATCCTATTTTCGTCTCCACCTTGTATATAAAAACAAGTTGGCAATATACAAAAATAAAAAAATTTAGTAAAACACAAAAATAGAGTACAACCACATGACACGTGACAGATGATACATTTTATGATAACTTTTATGTGACACTGATAACGGACGTTATAATATGACGCTTTGAAATATTTAATGAACTTAATATTTTAAATTGTACCTGGTGCAGCTACTTTGAAAATTAAGTAACGAAGTATGTCTCCCTTTTCAGGGTTAATCTTTTGAACTAGATGGAAAAGGTTCTCAACGCCTTAGGGCAGATAGAGTTCACAGCGGGTCAGTCAAAAATCAAGCCAACAAAATAAAATAATCAGTGAAAACCTTACAGAGAAAGGAAAAGCGCTACTACAATCATCAAATCGTAACTTTATGGAGCCATACCTTAATAGAGAGCAAAGAGGTAAGAAGAGGAGAATGCCAAAAGAAAATAAAAGGGAGAAACCGTAAGTACGCTATGCCGAACACGTCCATAAGAGTCGGTTGATTTCAGTGTCACGTACACAGAAAAAAGAACTTTTATTACTTCCGAGTAGCGTAATTGTTATGGAGAACTGGTATCCCTTATTACTCAACTTTTTTATGTAGTAACATTACTACCACACTAGTTGAATGCTTTTGTTTTTCCTCTGGTCTTGGTTTCGATTTTATTGTAATCTGCGCCAATGTTTGTGGCCAATCTGCCTAAATCAATACGATGGTAAATCTATAACCCGATTTGCAATGGTATAAATAATAAATTCTCCAAGTATCTACCCCTTCCTTAGTCCCTGAAATTTGATCTGCGTATTACCAATGATAAACTGCATCCAGTTAGACTGGAAGGCGACCCCAACATAGTTGGGAAAAGGCTAGACAGATGATTACCAAAAATGAGAATGAAAAATTATAACATATCGGAAAACATAAAGTACGAACAATACAACGATAAGATTCGAACAAAAGTCAAAAGAATCTACAATAAAACACACGTCAAGATATAAAACCACAGAATAGCCAATCAAACAGTCTTAAGTCCTCATAACATTAGGAGATAAGACAACGACCCTATCTATTTTGTTAGGTTGTGTCAGGCAAATAAATGTGCGATTTAGTTTTACTCCTGCGACCATTATCTGGTACTCACTAGAGGCATCATTAGTAATGTTATTCTTGTCACTGATAGGATCGCTTTCATTTACATTTATACAACTAAAGCGAGATTTGCCACCGTTTTTTGTTGAGCTTCATAAGTTTTGAGTTGAACTGCATGAATACTGACAAATGCGTGGGTCCACTCAATCTGTGTGCTTCTTTCCTCAAAAGACCATTCCACACATCAATCTACATGGTCTTCACATGATACGATCAAGATTATGTCTAGACTTTAAAAGATACTGATCTCAACTGGTCCAATTGAACAGGAAATCTTTACGAAGAAGAATTGGTTCCATGATATTTTTTTTAATAAAAAGATAAGTTTACTTAACTTTCTGACCTTTGATGATTTTAAATTTCGCTGAAAAATCTTTTGTATTATTATTTAGTATGTTGTATTCATTGAATTGTTTCTAACTCTGAGTAGATTAGACTTTTATCCGATACATAAACAACGATAAGTAGATCCAGCTATTTTCTTTCTCAATACATTGAGTTCTATCAAGAAAATAGAAAAAAATATTCTTAATTTGCAACCTTTTTTACTGTCTTCAGTAACCTTAAACTCGAACCGTAAAAGCATCCACGCAAATTATTGAACTGGCTGTTCACATGCTTCAAGCTAGGTAGCTGGTGATAATAGAAAAGTATGCTAGTTCTACTCAATTGTGAAATAAATCGGTCTTTATTTTTCATTCCCCTCAAGATCTAGATCCAAACAATAGTCCGTTTTCTTTAAAAATATTAAACAATACTGCCTCACATAATGCATGTAGCCACTGCGGCAGTGTAGTCAGGTGTTCTTTCATACAAACATTGTTGTATCGCTAGCATAGCCGTGGGGAGCTGAGACTAAGTAAACTTTCCTCTATTCATTATGCCTCCGAAGAAACCAGCTGGAATAATACTCAGAAGTTATGTAATATTGTGGACTTTTTCTGGGAATGTACAGTGAAGGAAATTCATTGTTTATCAAATTGGCACACTACGTCAATTTGCCGTGTTAACGCCATTTTTTGGGCAACTGTCATAGAATGACAGTAGTGATTTGAATATACGGACAATTTATTTTGGTAGTCAAGTTGCCTAAAAATAATTTTCCTGACTTTACTGAGGTATTACATATTAGTTTAGTATTTGGTGCACAAGTCCACGTAGATCCTTAACTTGTCAAATATGTGTTTGACTTCAATCATTGGAGTTTCTTCAAGATTGTTTGTGGTTTACAAACAAGTTACGGAGTTTGGTAGACCATTTTATGGATGGCACCTTAGACAGGGATCGCAAAGGAGTTTATTGGCTTGACCTCTGCGTATCACTCTTCGCTCGTGTTAGGGTGATCAGCCGACAGCTCAAGCAGTAAACAACATTGCATTTAGGTACGTACATTTTAGCACTTGGCAATATAAGTAAACTATTTTTAAGTAAAACAACCAAGGTATCAAAATAAATTCACGGTATATGATCCAGTTTGTATAAAACTAATTTCAAATTGCGGGCGAAAGCAAAGCTAAAAAATTTCGGTCACAATATTAGCCGACTTTCTGTAAAAAATTCTGTACAACAACCGACTAAAAATAATGTCAAACTAACAACCTGTATAATTACAGGCAAGCACTTTCAACTGTTATCAGTGGCTATAAATATTCAAGTAATGAAAAGCTAATAGGTCAATAAGCTGTTCGTTGGCCGGTTATTACATTGTTATGAGTTAAGTCACGCTTGACCTGACCAGGCCTTTGATTGAGCAATTTTCTTCGACAGCAAACTCACACGATAGCAGAATTATTAACACGTTGCTCTACATAACACGACGTTATTATTTGTAATTATTTTTGCGGGAATTAATCGGTGGGGACGCCTGAAGTCGAGTAGGTGGTTGAGCGTTCGTTTGTTGGCAGGCTAATAGAGCAATTTTTATCGAGTAAAAGGAAATAGCGCCGCAGATTTAAACATTTTCGTTTTCATACTAAACTACTTAAGCTTTGGTTTCCTAGAAAAGTTTCCGTCATATTATAACGCCCATCATGAAAATCTGTTATTTTCACCAATATCTGACATTCAGTCAAACCCCGCTGACCAAATATTTGTTCTCACCGTACTTGAGTCACGCGAAAAAGTGTCCAGACTGAGAAGAGTGAGCTCACACATTATTAAATAGCGTTTCCATGACAATCAAGTCACGGAGTCTTTATGTGCCAGAGGTGTCAACACGAAACAGAAACGCGACTATCTTTTGACGCGGTAGGGCGAATCTAACGATTTAAATCTTTGTCGCTGTCATAATTTTCATGACAACCGTCGCGTACGGCCGCTCCTCTAGCACCGTACTTCTAAGAAACCGTCTTTTTTTTTTTTTTTTATTAGGTATTGTCTTTTCCAACGCCAAAACTCACCAAGTCGAAACAGTTACCAGTATACCATAACACTACAAATAGTTATCTATTTCCATCGCTCATGGAAACTCCCAAAGACATTTAGATTTCAGAAATTTGTAACACGACGCGCGTTCTCATGGCGAACCTATCCCGTGCATGTTGTAAACTATGCTCTTTAAACCTTAACTTTTATACGTTCGGAATCCAATCACATGCAGTTGGGCCATGGCGTGGCGTTCGTACAGCAAACTCTTGGAGTTCAAACCGACCGAATGTGCCACTAGTCGATTCCCTCTGCGAATAACGGAATTTCCGATCAGACAGGACGCTTCTTCCGACGCTTCGTCACTGTTTGTTTATTTTCTTTTATGTATTCCACAAGCCACGAATTTATTTTGAAGTCGTAGTTGGAAAAGTATGTTTGAACAAAGCGGAGTAAGTGCTTTTTTGCGGAACTACGTCAAAGGATAGAGTGTAGGAATATTATATCAGTTCAGGACTCGCTGGTCAGTTCTTGTCTGGAAAATTTCAGCGTTATAAATGAAAAGCTTCAGAAGTAGGTATGAGTCAATGCCTACAGATCACCTGCATTTCCATATTTTCCCTTAAAATTTTAACGGACTTTAATAAAACTATTTAGTGGTATTTAATGTTGAGCGAAAATATCGCCAACACGGCGGCTGGTGTAAATTTTTCTCACTTGTTTCCCAGCATTCGTTACTCGTAATGTAATTAAAATTTTAAGCCATATTTCTTAGCGAAAACCTTCTATTTTCGACTCGCACCATCAAAGTGATGGTGTCAAAGCATCGTTATACTTTTTTTTTCGGCGCGGCTCGGAGCGGCGCGGCGTCGCCTCACTCTTCAGACATCTTTCGAAGTTTTTTTTTTTTTGCAAAAAGTAAAGTCGTCATATCCTCCTTGCGCAGGCTTTAGATACGATCTGACGGCATGTCTCAAGTGGCCAGTGACCTGTCGCCTGCACACATATCACTTACTTTGTAAAAAGTAATTAACATTGATCGATAAGTCGATTAACGATACGATACGATATCGAAATACTGGTAATGAAGATAATTTTAAAATGTATTGGATATAGTCTGTCGTCTTAAGGTTTTATTACAAAAGTCAAGTATTAAGCGTTGCCGACAGGAAATGTAGTAAATTAATATTGCGGATAGTATTAATATGTTGGCATTAAATATTTATAATATGATAGCATCCTTTTTGTTGTGTCGTAAATATCATTCGTTGATACCTTCGAACTTAAAATCTCGTATTCAAAAAAGATGAAGAAGAAAGAGGCGTGATGCTTTCGTCGTCTCTTTCATCGCTGCTTTTTTCGTATTTGAAGGAAAGAGATGACGTGGCATTTCCCTCAACTCTTTCAGTTTTCGTTTTTATTCACTTTTTCCAGGATTCCTTTTGTCTAAGCATAAAAAGCAACCGTGCATTTGTAATTGAGCTCAGAAACCGTTTCCATAATCACATTATGATATAAGTTTAAAATCTGAAGAAATATGAACGCAATATTCTGTCATATTGACGAACTCGAAGTTCTTTATATCTACTTTGGAATACACGATTTAGAACGATAGCTCCGCTTTATTATTTTAATCTTTATTTTACTTAATCTACTCAATCCATAACTCACACATTAAAAAGTTTTCATCAAAATCTTTGACATTACTGTAGACTTATCTCACCATATTATATTGACAGCGTTTAGTCCGACAAAAGATTATAAATTCGTCTTTTATTTTGATTAAAAGATAAAATTAATCTTCCAAGCAATACAGACGTTTTAACTTTATTTTTTTCAATTTGCAAAAGGAAATTAAAGCCTGTTTGTTTCCCAGGCCTGCATTTAAAGTATTTATTTTGTTGTAAGCCGTATTGAGCTTACTTCATCTTATCTAACGATGCTTACGACGAACTCGCTTTCGCAAACAACAGCTGGGTAAATATTTTGACTTTTGAATTTTGTTATTTATATTTTCTGGTAATAAAATCTGGATATTGTAGTTAGTGTTTTTTCTAAATTTATTTTTTTATTGCTGAATGGGCCCCGCTCTTGACCTCGATCATGCCTGATGGAAAGCGATGGATATGGTCTATGATGTAACGAGCGTGCCCAGAAGATGCCTAAGGCACAGGAACGACGACGCATCGACGACACACAGGAGGGTGGTCGCAAACCAGGCGGGCGTTAGCCCTACCACCGCAAGGAAAGAATTGGCCAGTCAAATAAGATGTAGGGTGTGACTGTCCAGGATGCCTCAGGCGCTCGGTTCAGTTGAGTAACTGGCGGAACAAACTGCGCTACACGAGGAGGCTTCTTAATGCATCCCAAAAAAAGTGCTCGTTAAGATTTACCTATAAGAACTTGAGGCTAACATAACTTCACGCCTGTAATCACCAAAGGGTTAGGTAGAGGTGTACTACCAATGTATAGTACAACATTTCGCCAGTTTTGTTTAAGTCCTATATCAGAGGGGCGAGAGCCTATTGCCATCAACGGGGCACTAATAAAAAATAAAAGTTTATTGACACAAAATACCTTTGTACATAAATAAATAAATAAATTTCACATAAGTACTTTGGACTTGGGAATCGAACCCAGGATCTCTTTCTCCGCAACAGCGCTTGCGACCATTACATCAACGAGGCATAACTTGAGGCTAGTTCTCGGTGTAACCCAATATTTATATATTTATTTAGAATATTATGATGCACATAAGGTGAAACTTACTTCGTTCAGTTATTAAATTATTCATGCGAATTTCAGTGGATAGATGTATACGTTAACGTGGTACATTGCAAAACATTTACCGACGCCGCTTTCAAACGGGAAAACCCCTTATTAAAAGGGAACCAATTTCATACAAAGGCAGTCAGTCTTATAAAGGTCGTAAATTAAACTATATTATTTACATTTCTTCTTGCGTGTATTAAAACTCAATGCAGTTGCTGTAAAGTTCCTCTAGCGTCCACTGTACACCAAGTGTACCTACATAACGCATGCTTAATGGAACATTGACCCATTAGTAGGTAGGCAGATCAGAATTATTTCCGGATTTTATTTACTCAGACCTCATCAATAGTTAATCATACGTTCAAAATACAAGCATTCATGATTAATTAATAATCAAATCAGTTTTAATTTTATGCGACAACAAGTAGGATGAGTCCTCATAGCAAGATCTTCTTTTGCGATTTCCCAAAAATCGTCATTCCATTAAGCATGCAATAAGAGAAAGTGCTCGAAACGCCAACGGTACGCCAAGTGTACACAACTATTGTCATTTTCATTGTGAAAACAATGACTTTACTGCGTGCATTTAACTACTTCGTCACGTGGGGTGTGTCCACAGGTACGGTAAACGTGTGAAAGATTAATGAATTTTTTACAATAAGTACTACTTTTATGTAAGATACCACAAACATTGCCGCCAATGCAATGCCGCCATTACTGTCTACAGAATAACGAACGCGATTTACACAAAAATAATAAACCAGAATTGTTTATGAGTTTAGAAATGAAGTAGGTAAGCAACTAACACTCGAGAGCTTTCTTGGCTTCAACAATAAAAGTTTATTAATTCTACCTAAAGAAAATCCAAACTTATAACTCCACTAGAAACTTGCTTAAGACGTTGAAATGAGAGCTGGCATCGAGAGATTTATAAGTATTTTCTTAATTTATGTAGTAAAATGAAGTAATGAAAAACCTCTTATTTTCAACCACGAATACTTACAAGAAATTTAGGTGTTTTTATGATAAATGATATTTGTTTTTCTACAAATTAGTAAAAAAACACTTTTTTACGTCAAGTCAAAAATTTAGAATTTATGTTTTAAAACTACATGAGTTCGGTGCCGAAACATGTCTAAGTCCAGACATAATGGTAAGGCCATTTAATGACCATACAGATTAATATCTGAATTGTTCTATTGAGGAAAGAACCATAAAGATTTGTGTTGACTTGTCCACTCTGTGCACATATTTGTCTGTAATCGTGTAGTTCAACTCAGAACTTAAAGAGCTCAACGACTCGACGAACACTACCAATTACAGGACATTTGGGTAGGCCGCATAAATTACTTTAAAGATACTCATTGACAGCCTGAAATATAAAGTGCCTGTGTGGTAGGGATGGTAAATTACCTCGACTTACCATATCTGAACACACCACTGATTCTAAACTAAGTAAAATAAGAGCAGTCGCAAAGCCTAAGAATTATTCATTATTACTATTTATTCCACGAAATGAAACATTAAGTGACTAACAGCCTATTGTTACATTACTCGATCTTGCCAATTACACCACTTTTGCCATTCATATAGCAATTAAAATTTCTTCCTTCTTTGGCTGTACCTAATCGACATGTCACGGCAACATTTCCATACCAGTAACCACCTACGCCTCCGCTACACGGAAATTCACAACCTAATTTATAACAATTTTATGCAAAGTAATCACTACCAAATCATTAAATTCATTTTCTTGTAAGAAAGAACAGGAGGCCTACCATGATCTATTTAAAAACGATTCAAAAGCAAGACATTTCAGTTTAGGTTCTTAAACTGCATCGCTCACAGTTGTACCATGACGTCCAATACGTTCAGCGGCATTTGAATCGTTGAAAGTGAATGAGCGTTAAGAGCTCGTGGTAGGTATCCAGATGGCACGGCCTAAATTGAATCGTTAAACTGACGTCATGGTACGAATTAGAAGAACAGTTCAGTTTAGGTCCTAAGGTGGATCGCGTTAGAAGCTCGTGGTAGGTATCCAGGGCTGAAGATAGCACACACAGATTGGTTTATGATAGATTCAGACAGTCGCAAAAGTAACATAACATCATATTTATTGAAAGTATTTATTTATTGAAAGGTTAGGCAGATGTGTACCTATAGAACACGCACACTTCGCCAGTTCGCCAGCCACCCACACTTCGCCAGTTATGTATAAATCACAATGTAATGTAAGGCTCTTGCCATTAACCGGGCACTTAGGAGTTCCACTGAGAAATTCCTGATGGAAAATGAATGAATGAATTGTACCCATCCCAGCGTGGTTAAACCAGACTCAATTAATCGAATGAACCCCAAGAATCGCACTAGCTCCTGTAGCCTCATGTTCATGGTGCTACAGCGACCATTGCATATCAAGGAATAGACCGGGGGGCGCGGTAATGGTAGGGAAGACGTGCTCGTCGGATAGGGTAGGATTTCATACTGAGAAATTCCTGATGGATAAACTCAATAATAGATCCTTTGCCCAACATGGGAATTGGACCAAAGACCTCATGTTCAGCAGTAGGGCTTGCGACCACAAGACCAACTAAAGTAATTTGGCAAAAAATGATTCCTTGTTCAACAACGACCAGTCGACCTTTCATGTCATAAAGGAATCCTCTTAGGACTCTTACAGTGAATAAGGGATCCTGATCTGCCGATTTCTACCTATCGAATATAATGGATTATTGCACGAGGACCACAGATATTGATATTTTTGGCTACCTACAATGACGTCACAAGCACTATTTAGTGATGGGAAAATCAAATCGATTCAAAGACACCGCCGCGTACGGTACCCGTCTCTCCCCACCGTGCCTAGCGCCAGCGCTCACGCGCACCCAGCCAGCAGTACTACAGGACTGAGCGCGAAAGCGGAGCTTACGATTTTTGTACGTAAGGTGGGCACGCGAAGTTTCTCTTGCATTAGCTAGGTGTATTTATATCTTTGATCGGAACGGATTACCATATCAAAAGAATGCATGATCTCATGTCGAACGTTAATTTGGTAAAACATTCGGCTCAAAAGTCGTGAGCCGTGAGCAGTTATATTGCGTTCGAGAAATTCTTAGGAATATTACGGCTGTCTATGTAATTTTGTTACACACATCTTTTATTCTCCTTTTATTTTACTTACGTGTCACGTGCCAAAGTTTCCTTTCGGAAACTTTGTGTGCGGTGTTCGATGACATCGTTAAACTTTGGTGCTAGCGCTCTCCTTCCTTTTACGGGTTTTTCAAACAATAGTCGATGTGTATCGACTTGACGTTTATTGTTTATCAAACGAAGGGTTATTTCTGCTGCTTAATGTACTTTATGCCGCCAGCATTCAATTATGCATATTCTTCTTCTTAACTCACAGCTAAAAATATTGTTGTGGCCCTATTCCGTAGAATAATATATACTGTAGAAAATATTTTAACCCCAATACCGTCGTAATAGAAATAAAACGCGAGCTGGCGCCTAAAAGCCTCATTGGGCTTACATCCAGCCATCTGATGAAGACGGATTGCCTGAAATGGATCGGATGATTAACTAAGACCAAAATAGGCAACTTTTATCTAAACAAGCATAAACGAATTATATAAATAGGCCCGTTTCAGCATACTAAGTATCAAAACTCTCTAGAAATCTTAGTCATTCTGACTCACTTCAGTCTTTATCTATAACGTACAGACGCCAGCACATCAAGCTACTACAATCTGTCAAATTTCTTTAATATAATTTTGATTGGGAAAATTTGACAGTTTCGCTTAGAGTCCATCTCACGAAAGAAGTCCCGCGGCATTATGTGGAACTATATTTTATTATATAATTAGCAACATTCCTACAACAACCCTCTTGCCTCAGACACCTTTCCATATTTTTATTATGCATTACAATAACCAGTGTCTGTATTATAATGTTGAGGTACTTAAATAAATAAATAAAGATTTATGTCTCCGTTACATGCCTGTAGCGCCACGTCTGCGAGACTTCTTTCGTGAAACGGACTTTAGCTTGATGTGCTGGCGTCTGTACATTTCCGAATATTAATAACCAACTACCCGCTCCTGCTTCACACACTTTTTGCAACTTGACTAAACACCAAGATTTCTTTGTTATAATAATAATTAGCCTGTATTGTCCCACTGCAGGGCAAAGGCCTCCCTTTCCTTTTTCCGCTCAACTGAGCCAATATGGAACAACTTACATTAATATCCTCACGACCGATTTCGGTCATCTCAACGGAGATTAGCCAGGTACGCAGGAGATATTATAGTGCAAGAAGACGTAACTCTATGAAATTCTAATATACCTAATTATTATTGCCCCTCCCATTCTACATACATCTACTTTTTTGCTGTCAATACATTAGCATACCAAAATATCTTATAAGTAAGGTACTAGTTGCTCAGTCTCATTTTTATCTAGCTCAATCGTTCCACTGTAATGTCCATTAATTAGGGTTCAATACCCAAAGGGTACCAACGAGATCCTACTAAGGCTCAGCTGTCCGTCCGTCTGTCACAGGGCTGTATCTTTTCAACAGTAAGAAATTTTCACAGAGAGTATACTAT
The DNA here is from genome assembly GCA_963669345.1 of Gortyna flavago. Lineage (NCBI taxonomy): Eukaryota > Metazoa > Arthropoda > Insecta > Lepidoptera > Noctuidae > Gortyna > Gortyna flavago. The sequence goes on from OY770138.1 coordinate 11,059,503, forward strand.
AGCCGCTATAACAACAAATAATAAAAATTAAGTTAAAAAAGGACCTCCTTTAATTTTTTTTTAACTTTATTTACCATACAAGAAATGTTTTTTTTTCGGCGTTTTTTGCTCGATCTTAAAAAATATGTAGTGTTAAATTGTACGATGGCACAGAATAATTCGTGTGCGAGTCCGAGTCGCACATGGCCGCTTTTTTTTCATGATAGTTGAATTTTTTATTTAGAATTTATTTATAGCGTCACAGAATCATAAATTCATAATACAAAACTTGTTTTTACTTCAAAGACGCCATAGATCATCACAAATTAGTCATTAGTGTCAACTTGTAATTTGTAGTTGATTTCTTACTATACTGTGTTATCTGAACTGTAACTCAATTTGTTTGGCTGTAAAAATAAATGTTACAGAAAAAAATTTAAACTAATTTATGAGAATTTTGACAGTCAAATTATTTTAAGGCGGTTGTATTGTTGCATTTAAAAATAAATCGCTGTGTGTTTAGTAAGTTGTAAAAAAGAAAGAATAATGTTTATTTGGACATAAAATAAAACACAAATAACGAAATAATAAGTGAAAATAATGTAATAAATAGAACGATTAATATTGATTAACAATACATCATTAGGTACATTTTAAGTCCGCAAAAAAATTGGCTAAAAATATACAATTTGTAAAGATTTACCTATTTTTTGGCCACGTTTTTGGCCAAAGAATCAGCATTGACACAGAACGTGGCACTTTTCCTGTTGACAGCGATGCTGACGATTATTTTGATGCCCTATGATTCTTTCCATTCCTTTTTATATACACGTACCTACATATTATTATTATTATTTTAAGACTTATAGCTTATGTATTATGTAAATTTTACCTTACTCGGTACTCAAATTTAAAAGACATGAAAAGCAACGACAGGGTGTTGCACACCCAACCGATACAATTCTGCAGTTCGTTTTAACGTCTCCCTGTAGGTAAGGTGACCTATTTTTCCACACACCTTACAGCTATTCACTTCAAAATACTACACCTAGATGGTTTACTGCAGATTTATGTAACAAACAAATTGATTCCAGGATTCGAAGCACTTAACGCAAATTGCTTGCATATATTAAGTAGCTGTTTGTCTTTATACGTGAGTTGTAAAACACAATTGAAAGATACGACTTCCAAGGAGCAATTGTCACTGATTGAGAGATGTAGGAACGAATTTTAAACCCCTTTTATTCGTGAGAAAGAGAATGTAGTCTTGTTTTACTTCTATTAAGCAGAGATATCTCGTCATGTTCGTGAACGAGCGCCGCCGTCAGTAGGGACTAGTAATTATTAGCTACCACGGCTTATTTCAATTTCTGAATTGTTTTTTTTTTAATCTTTTTTATTATGGACGCTATTAACGTGCACGTCTTTCTACATCGTTCTCACATGTATAATTTAAACACGAATGACGTAACCAATATTTTGTAACATTTTTATGATTTAAAAAAGAGGGTCCGTGGAGTTTCTTGCCCATTCTTCTCCATAGGTACTACGCTTTGGAATGGACAACTACACTCGAGAACAATGAATTAGGTTCACATAAAGATACCTGAAAGTCTCGCAAACTAAGAGTGATAATGTGTATAATAAACAATTAAATGTTCCAATAAAATGTATGCGTCACTTTGTGTTTTATTGCACTTTGTTTATCTGCCCCTCTTATCACAAATAGGTATGGAAGTTATAAGTGTTTCAAGAATAATATTTTTCAAGGACGAAAACTGTCAGTATGAGGTTCCGGTATTTCCACTCAGCCATTCACATACGCACGATAAATCCCTTTCGTAGGTAGTCGCACGATAAATCCTTCCATCTTTTGTACCTTCATCTATTTTTACCAAAATGTTACCCAGGGCGGATTTTTCCTCAGGCAACAATAGAATAGGCAAAATTATTATCAACATTGCTTCTATGGTGTAGTGGTTCCAGGAAGATGTTTTCAGAGGTTTGATATGAATTGCAAAACTACCGTAGGTATAAACAAAGTCCTCCAGAACGAATATCGGACATAGCGACCAATCTAAACAAAGACAAGCCTTCGGCGCGGGAGATATTATAGTGCACAATTGTGTGCGCAGACACAGGTGCACTCTCTCTTCCCTCACTCTACGGAACGGACGGAAATCCGACACGACCGGAGAAAGATCAGGCGCAGGGCCAACAGCTTAATGTGCTTTCCGAGGCACGGAGGTATCTCACCGCATCTTCCAAACTCCGGGCTGTCATGAAATTCGCAATGGAAAAACCCAATAACAATTCGCCCGACCCGGGTATTTTTTTCATTATTTATTGTTTTATGATTTTTCCCAACCAAGTTAGCGTGAACTTCCAGTGTGACCAGCACCCTAATTGCGTCTTTCAATCACAATCCTATGGATTTTGAAGGAAATTCCTAATCCATTGCTACGTGTGTTTGAAAAAATCGTCTGCTCATTAACGTAAATAACGCAATACACGTGGCTAAAGTGAAAAAATAAAAAGTATTGCTATCAATTGTGATTTTATGTATGTTTCGCAATTAGGGAGCTTGTTGGTCGCTGGTCTGTCACTGGTGACAAAGGTTAGCTTTTTTTTTAAAACATATTTTTATTATATTATGCTACCTTTAAAGTATGTATACAGAAGTTTAAACTGTTCTACCCTATAGATTCAGAACATTGAACCCTCTCAGCAAACTTCACCACAATTTTACGTATTTATGAAAATTTCAGTTTCCATCTTCTCCTGATACTCTCAACGGCGCTTGTCTTCCGTTCGGGCTTACCACATCCTTTGCGAGTTCGAAATTTTGGATGTTCACCCTCAAAGCGGTGTCGCTGGCCGGATACCGCCACCAGTAGGTAACTATTATGGCGCCGAAGTGTTAATCCATAGAGATTGTGATAGTAGAGTAACATTTCCAAAAAGAGCTCGGTATATATTAAGACGCCTTAAGCCATGAACTTTTTAATTGGCGAGGTAAGTTCAAGCTATGGATAAAAAAAAGATTATGAGAAAAAGGAAAGTTAGTATCATAAAGAAATATTCAGCTCCACGATAACTCTTCAAGAACTCATTTTAGACATGCTAAAGAAAATCTGCAGTTTCTTGATTCCAGAATATTAGAAGGCCAATTCCCGTAATTAAAAACGTTCAAAAACTAGTCGCAATCTCATCTCAGCGACAATCAATGTCAAAATTGTAGGGAAATTAGAGATATTTTTGACAGATTGAGACTGAGATCAGACTGTGAACGTTCTTAAAATTACGAGAATTGCTCCTCAGAATTCTACCTGTTTAAATAGTGTAATACAAACATTAGAAAACTGTAATTTCTACAAAGAAAATCAAACTTACTCCTGATATTGAATCCAGTGTAAAAATCCATTTCATAAATACACAGACAGACGTAAGGTTAGTTAAACAAACATTGAACGAACAACCTTTTGAATTTAAAACATTGAATTTTATAGTAGAACTGCCGCGCTCCGTTCAGGTGCACCGAAGCTCTAAAGAAAATATCAGCGTTATTTAAATAGCAAAGGGAACCACTCGAACATGAAATCCCCGGGGTATTCGATGGAGGAACTTAAAGACAAGCTTACACTATAACGAGTATTGTTAGCGTTCCTCGTCTGGAACGCTTTGACCCACCACCGGCCTCTTAACAATTCCTTTCCTATTAAAATTCTTTCCCCAACTCGGGAAAACTTTATCTCAAAATATAACGGGCCCATCTAAATACGAAATAACGGGACAGTACGCCGCTGCTTATAATTAAACGAGTTCTTAACATTTTCGGTGTGTGAACTTCATTTTTTGTGAGAGGAAAAGGGAATTTGTTAGATTTTTCGAGGATACTTTGGACTTTCAGTAGGTAGTTGGAAACGAGCGACTGAAAGTCAGTGATAGCAATTTCGGAACTCGTGTTCAGTTTTTTAAAACATTTCTGGGGGCCTAAAAAGGCCACTTTGGCAGAATCATAAAATTAAAAAAAAATACTGCACATACATTTACCTATCTTTTATCTCTCGATAAATAAAAGGTGCAAGAGAGATAACAAAGTTTATTTTCAGAACCGTAGTAAGATGTTTCAGGGGTTCGAAATTGTGAATATTATCAGGGGGGCACTTGCCCTCACCCTCAGGTAATCGTCTGACAAAATGAATGTCTATGATATTTTACCAACTTCATTTCTTGGATGCTGCGAATTGTTATGAGTGAGGCATATAAGAACCATCCTACACTTTCCCCCTTTAATTGAAATTGAAAAAAAACTTTTTTTTTTTCGTAAAAATGTTGCTTGTTTGTCAGGTGTTACACACAGGTTGTAGATATATCGGCTATATTTCGAAACTTACGTACTTACTATGTAACTTGACTTACTAAGTCATAAAATATTTATTTTAAGTATTAAAAGATATATGCACAAGTAAAAAAACACTATACAAAGTGTGATGCAGAGACAAAACAAGGCAGGAGCAACACACGGGATAAATAGTTCGGAAATTACAAAAAAAAATGCAATAATAAATACTAATACATACAACAACAAAATGAACTGTCAGGAGAAATAATGATCTGTAGAGGAGAAAACGAATCCAGCAAACCTGCGCTGGGATGTTTCGGCCAACTTCAACCAACTTCAAAATTTCATTTGTTTTAGAACATTCGTTTAAGAATAAACGTGTTATTATTATCAATTTAACTATTATGCTCCAAGTCAACAAGCACAATCAGTCCGTGAAAAGGAGGCTGTGTCAAGAATTTACAAAACAACTTATATTTAGAATCCAATTTCTTCTTATTAAACGTGCGCCAACGCAAAACTCACCCAGCTAGTTATAGTCTATTATAACGTAATAATATTACGAGCAAAATATAAGGGTAATAAAAGTTCATAGACCTGTAAGCGTGGTGTCGAATTTATACCAAAAATACCCATTTTCTTACCACCCGCCAACAATAAGGTGCAAAATTAGGAGGAGAATTAGGCTCCCCCGATGTGGCGCGTGCCGCGAATGGTGATGCAGCGGCTGCAGAACAAGAGAGGATAAAATACCAGGGAGCCACCAGCCACCCCTTCCACGATAACAATACATCACACGTCTATTGATTTATGCGACGAAAGGTATTTCTTAATTCAGTTCTGTAGATAAACGCTGTAGGTACCATTAATATAGGTGACAGAGGTACCATTATGAAACTTTATAGAGTTTTGCGGGTACGTAAAAGGAATAACAATGTATTGAATTACTTTTGTACGCACAATGGACTATTTGAGGAAGGCGGGAACCTATATTGGATGGTATTTATGGCCGCTTTTTCCATGTTATCGAGGGATCCGAGGGCGGAAAAGGAAAATTACGTACACTTGACGTAATAACTATGAGTCCTTATATACTTTTAGTTATTCTTTAAAAGGGAACCAATTTTATACAAAGGCAGTCTTATAAATTTCGTAAATTAGAATATATTTACTTTTCTTCTTGCGTGTGTTAGAACTCAATGCAGTTTTTTGTAAAGTTTAATAATTCTGAGGTTGTCGCAACGTCCGCTACTGTGATTAGGTGATTAGGGAAGCTCTTTGCGAACAAAACGCGGCGAACCGCTGACTAAATTATAATGCCTTCTTAAATACTTGTTCTTGAGAACTCAGAAGTAAGAAGCTCTATTTTAACTAATATTTAGATTAAGCCTAACACATAAGTCCAAGGCTTTACTACTACGAAACTTCAAAGGAATCCTGGTAACCAAATCTCCCCGGGGACCTGCGTACCTAATTTTATTTTACAAATGCTTATCTTACAAGCTTCCAAGTCACACCGAATATCGTCACACTGCCAAGAAAATTCAACTTAGATAAGCCTACATAAAACCAGAACTTTGTTAGCTTACACAACTTGAAACTGACAGAAAAATTCTAGAGGCATATTTTTCTTATTTTATGCGTGAAAATTTTAAAAGCTCTCTTTGACAAAAGCGGGCTCCAAGATACGGGCGGCGAAGGAAAAGCTTCACTCGTATAAAAAAGTAAAAAGTAGTGTCGCGAAACAAAACACTGCTGTCTATGTATCAGTCACTCGTCGAACGAAGATATGTCAATACATAAGAAAAGCCTTGGAAAACAAAAACATTTTTCTTACTGTAACCTCGTGTTTACTGCCAAGTGTTTGCCGTCCTCGGGGCCCAGATGTTATTCGCCATAATCCTCCCTTATTAAGGATTCCGTGTGTTCAGCTGTTGGAACAAGCTGAACTATGTATTTTTATTTTGGCGACATTATTAATATTTTCCTCTTATAAAAATGCGGAGGAACCAAAAGAAAGGTCCATGTTTGGGTAACGTAAAGAAAATTAGGTAAACAGAAGTATAACCGTGGTCGGGGGTGTGCAGAGGTTGTGTTAGCTATTCGTAATCGTTTGTGAGGGAATACATTGAGCACTTTAGTCTACCCAGGCGTAATTGCTAGCTATTGTGTAATAAGAAATAGTGATTGAATGTTTTGTAGGATTTACATTGTTATTGGGCCAATATTAGTTTGGCTTGTCACAAACAGAACACTACAAAATTTTTACATTCTATAATGATTAAGATGTTAACTATCAACAAACCAATTGACTATAGTATCTCAAATATAAATGAGGTCCTGAATATTTCTCTGTTCAAAGGAGAATGGGCAACAAAGTATGGGTTACTGCCCAATAGCCATAAGATGTATACAATTGGAATGAGCTTTTCAAGGAGAACACTTCCTATTCCTTTTCAATTGTGAGTCAGTTCGGAGTTAATGTTTTGGATAATAATTAATTAATTACTCACATTTAGAGCTCTCACTGACTAACAATCTAGAGAAGTCGTCATTTCACGAAATATTCCCCGTGAAGAGATCTTTCCATTGGCATATATCTTAACACTATTGGGGGTGCGGCAGGGTTAGTATTCTCTCCAGCCGACCGACTTTTAAAAACATTGTTCCTAAAACGGCGTCCAGGAGGTCAATGTTTTATAATTTCCGTTCATAGCACAGACTAAATAAAAAAGTCGAGACATAGCTCTGCAAACAATACAGTGAAGCATGCCAAAACTACACCTCCGCTCTATGCATACACGCTCACACGCACACATTTACAAACATTTACAATCAAACTACACCTCACTAAGTGCACACAATGTTTAAGAAACCGGCTTCACTTTACTGTTGACAGCCTTGGTTTTTTATTTGGTCTGAGGTATATTAGGCTTAAGTTCGCAAGGCACAGAATAAATTAAGTTATTATTTTTATTATTTATTTATTTAAAAAAAAAAAAAGCAAGTTCCATAGACTTAAACAAAGCATTTCGTCAATTAATTAAAGTTAATTAATTGCAGAAACCCGTTGGATGTGAAGCACAGAACCGGTCGAAGTGGTGGTGCTTGGGAGAGGCCTATGTCCAGCAGTGGACGTCTTTCGGCTGAAATTATGAATTGACGAAATGCCAGAATTTAAATAATACTTATTACTCACTATCATACTATTAGTTCCATAAGTACTAACAATCAAGAGAAGTCGTCACAGTAAGAAATATTCTCCTTGAGAGACCTTTCTATTGGCATATATTTTAACGCTATTGAGGGCAAATTCAACGAACTTCAATTAAAAAAAAAAAATAAAGAAGTACACAGTCGTTCTTAAAAAAACTTAGTTATAATAAAAATACAGGTTAACTTTTAAAAAGAACAACATAAATTCTTATAAATTTCAAACAATTTTTTTCCTTAACTTAACTTGGCTACAAGAAACATTACATTTCATAAGAAACGACTTCTTTAGGAATTCCTCCCCATCATAGCGGGGTTGAACAAAGATCCTAGCTTGAAGGCAGTAAACTTCAAGTTGAAGTATGAAAATACGAAAGAGTTCCGCTTTACCTTGTTAATATACTAGCTTTATAAAAAGGTTATTTTATACTTAACTTGGGTGGGGTTTGTTTTGAAGTTTTCCAAGAAAATCTGCAAGTGTTGTAGCTTTGTTCTGTGGTTGCTTTTCACTTATTTAAAAATCACTCATTAATACAAACAAACTTTATTCTTGAGTTGTTTTAAGGTGTCTTGCTTGTTTCTAGATTGTGTAGCGTGAATTTTAAAGCATTATACTGATGGAGATTGTATAACCACATGACAGTGTGAAACTGTCTAGAATAGCTAATCTCTCAATCTCTCACACCAATCTGCACACTTTCAATCATAATCTAAATTATTTTGAAGGATATTGCTAATCCATTGCTACAGATATTCAAAAAATTTGTCTGCTCAACAACGTAAATAACGCAATGAATTTTGTTGAACTGTCAAAATTAAAGTCATTACTACTGATAGTGTGTTACGCAATTATCCCTTGGGTACTTCAAGGAGAATAAGTCGTTGTGTATTATAATATAATACACAACGACTAGGTAACTCCTACAATCAACCTATGACAACGTATGTCCACGCGTTGAAAACTGTGTGATATACGTTAAACTAGATTGTATATTCTGTAGGTTACGTTATAGCTGTTAATATTTTTTTCAAAAAATGTTAATGTAACACGAAATTTTTTTCAAAAAATTAACGTATCCACCATGTCATCTTCGAAACTTTAATAGTAGGCTTCATATGGTTTCTTTCAGATAACAGGTTTCAACATTTTGAGAAAAATGCTCTAAACAGCATTGCAATAGTATGAGTACACAAAAAGTTACAACTCTTTTTGTGAATTGAATTTAGTTTTTTGCCTCTCCTGTAAAGTCGCCTTTTGGCGGTTACATTTATTAATAAATGTGTTCCATCCAAATAGCCTCTTATTCCAATACCTCAGACAGCAGACGTATACATAATACGTCTGCTGTCTGAGGACTGAAATTATAAACAGTAAAATACATGTTTAGTCCGGAAAAGTTATGGTTCAGCACAGTTCACAGTTCAGCACATTGACTGCCAAGTTAAATTGTCCGCATATTCAAATCATAACTGTCATTCATTGACAGGAGTGATTTATATATGCGATTATGCTGACGTAGTGTGTATGAATTAGCTATAACACGGTAAATTGACATAGGGTGCCAATTTGCTAAACAACTAATTACCCTAACGGTACGGTCTACATTCAGTGAGGCCGACGAGAGAACGCGTGATTGACACCTGTCAGTTTCATACGAACAAATACGTGTTAGCGAACTTGATCTTTATTAGCTACTAGAACTGTCGCACTGACATGTGTCAGGAACGCATTCTCTCGACGGCCAGACTGTAGTTACGTTTATTCTTGTAAGTAAACTTTTTATACTCGTATCTACAAAGTCAGGCCATATGAAATAAACAAAATTCTATCGCATGTCATACCAACAGAAGTCTACGCAAAGTAATCGTTCTCGAAACTCAACAGTATCATCATATTTCAACTTAAAGCTGCCTTCTAAAGCATGAAGCTTCGCGTAGGTATATAGTCCTAATCCATCATTTCGGGAGTGGGAAAAAAAACGAGAATATATTTTACGTTCGGTCAGGTGTCGTGGGAGTCCTGAGGGAAATCTAACTTTCCCGGAGGCGCAGACACCAATCGATTCTATTCAAATTTATGACAGAGAGAAACGGTTTGTGTAAAATTTATCTAGAGCTGATTATACCAGCGATATTTTTAAAATATGTTTGTGGATTTTCTTGTAGAAGATCCGAATATGGAAGGTTCGCTTGCTTGGAAAGAAATTCTGCCATCGTTACCAAGGTCCTATTAGTTTCTTAAATATTTTAAATTCACTTCGTTCTGCAGCAGTGAAGCAATGAAAAGTGCAAATCCTTAAAAATGTTTTTTAATTTTATTTAAATTCACAATCATACAGGGGGCCTAAAAATGCCACTTTAGCAGAGTCATAACACAATTCGTATCACGCAATTTCATCAGGGGGCCTAAAAAGGCCACTTTGGCAGAAGCCAAAGTGGCCTTTTTAGGCTCCCTGATCTGTTACGATAGTTTATCGATGATAGGTGATTTTTATTATTCTTTGAAAGTAACAATCGTCATTAATTTTAAAATTATCAAAAAATGTCTTCCAGTAGGTATTTTCCACTCTGTGAAGGTGCCATTACATTCGGAACCCTATCGATGGCTGTCTGCAACTGGCAGACTTGGCGCCGACTTCTCACAAAATTCCCGCCCTTATTTTATTGCCTTCTGTCCAAGATTAAACTTTCCTTCGCCGTTTTTTAACAATCTATTCACTCAAATACACTCCGTAATAAAACTCAGTTCAGAACGAGCGAATAAAAATAGAATACGTAGAAATAAAATAAAATTACCGTTCATAGGAGACTGATGCATACAAGAATTGTATTTGTGGGTTCGACAAGATACTTTATCGTGCGAATAAACGTTTGCAACATGCAACGTAACTAATGGTGTAACGCAACGTCGTTGAGCGAACACAAATTGGAGTGACAGTGCAATTACTATTGCATTCCATTGGTCGAACGGCTCAGTACCCGATCGGTTAACAGACCAAATCAGTGAACGCTGTTACATTACGTCACTAATTACATTGTATGTTGCACTAATTTGCACCCTACCCTTACAGGGAACATAAAAGTAGTTTTAATAGCAGAATCAGCCTATAATGTTCCCACTGTTGAAACTCAGGAATCCTCTCGGTGATAGGGAGTGGGCTGTAATCTAACACGCTGGCCCAGTGTGGGTTGGTATTGTCACATGTCTTCGAATATTTGGTTTCAAGGACATGCTGGTTTCCTCATGCGCGATTTTTTCCTTCACCGTGAGAGCTTTGATGGTTACCTTGACGTTTTGATAATATTTCTATTATTATTAAGAGCGTTTACGCCGTACGGCATTTCATACAAACTTTCAAACGATTGTTTTTCGAAATGAATGAACCGATTTTAATGAAACTTCATACGCATAAGCAGGATACAAAGGTCTAAAAAGTTACCAGAGAACATATTCGAAATGTCTTATTTAAAAACATATAACTGGAAATCTCTGTTTCTATTGAAACTTAAAAATCGGTCTAATTTGGCTGTAACACAATTTTTCGAAAATGTTCTCACCTAACTTTTTAGACCTTTGTATCCTGCTTATGCGTTTCATTCATTTCGAAAAACAATCGCTTGAAAGTTTGTATGAAATGCCGTACGGCGTAAACGCTCTTGATTATCGGTGGAATTTCTTATGATGAATAGAGGGAGTTTCTTGTAATTATCGGTACAAACAAATAAATAATTATATGATTTATATGGAATATTGTGTCGTCCGCAAAAGTGACCCGTCAACTCAAACTCAAAGCATTTTTTTCAATTAAACCATTTACAGGCACTTTTGAATTGTCAATAGGTCAGTCAGAAATATGAAGCTAGTTGCCCATTCCAAAGCGTAGGTACCTATGGAGAAGAACGGGCAAGAAACTTCATGGACACTCTTTTAAATTATATTTTACAAAAATATTAGTTACATCATTAATGTTGAATTTATAATTATATGTGACAACGATGTAAAAAAAAAATATACGTACGCGTTAAAGTGTCCAGAATACAGCAAATAGTACTTAACAAAACAATAATCTAAAAGTAAAATAATTAAAAATAAGCCGAGGCAGCCAAGTGATGACCAGTCCCAACTGACGGCGCCCGTTCACGAACATGACGCATAGATCAGCACCATTCAGCTCAACCATTTTGAAGGGAGCCGTAACAATAAAATGCGATTTCATCGATTGTTTATCAAGTAAATCACACCAACACCATCTTTCCACTTTGTCATAATTGCATATATGCAATTATATATATTTATTATTAAATTAAGTTTATAGGCTGGGCTGGGCTGACTGACTGGGCTGAGGGATGGGATTGGGTTTTATGGCTGATTTTTTTTTCAATCGATTGACGTCTGACAAATTTTGTATAGAAGATCTGTCAAAAATTCAAAATAATTCCTCGGATAAAATTATCTGGCATGGCGTTGGAAAATCCAGCCCTTAGTGATATTATTTTAGAAGTATGTAAGTATATTCTTATATAGATGTTTATATTTAAATTAGAGAATTGTTTTGTTTTTTTTTTCTTTCTAATATTACGTAGTCTACATCTCTTTTTATGTACTCTCTTACCGGAGGTTTGCTGGAAGAGATTTCTTTAGAAATAAGCATCACCTTTGTACGCATATTTTTTATGTGTGTATCTGTTTATGTGTGTACATGAATGGTTAAATCTAAATAAATAACAAAGTCGGGTTAGTTACACCATTTATAACACAAGAACGATTGGACCGATTTTTATGATCTTTGATTTGTTGGTTCTTTTTCCGCCCCGAATAGCAGAATTACTATTAAAATCTGGGAAAAATTAACAAAAAAAAATTAAGATAATTCTATGTCCCACAAATTTTGTATGGAACGGCTTTTTTGAAGATATCTCGAGAACAGATTGACTGATTTCGATAATTATTCTGAGTTAGTACGTAGTTCGGCCGGGTCAGCTAGTAAATAAATAAATGTTCTTTAACAAACGGCACGTTAGCTGGGTTGGTTGATATTTGAAACAAGTGGTCCGGAATGATCACTGATCTTAGAACATTTACAAAATTTGTAGATACCTAGTAATGCGTAAAATCAATCAATATTCTTTTACCGTAACAAAACAACATATCTCTTTATTAATTCTCTCCTGATAACAGGGATGTCACCGTTTGTGAAATGAAAGTAACTTAATTAAATTCTGCCAAGTTCATTAGAAAAGACAGATTTCAGCAAGAGCCGACAAAAATTTTTAAACAATATTCATAAACTTATTTGATTCAAAAAGTCTTGGAGATTAATATTCCATTTGTCTAAAATTTTCAGAGGAATCAGAATGAATATTAAAGACTAGCTCCTGCCTGCGACTTCATCCGCGTAATTTTTCTTGTTCCCTCGACCCATCCCGTCGCATCGCATCGTCTGCCCGCACCATTTATTCGTTTTGCTCGGCTAATATGGGCCCTAGCGTGATGTTAAATAGGGTAAAGCCCTCATCTAGAATTAGGCTATCAAATGCAAAAATAATTTTTCAAATCCGACTAGTTGTTCCAGAGATTAGCGCGTTCAAACCAAACAAACAAGCTCTTCAGCTTTATTATTAGTATAGATAATGATATAGAGATACATGAAGGAAACAACCTACGTTTTTTTATAAGAGCGTTTGGTCTTATTCTTTAAGGGAACAGAATTTTCGCAAAGGTAACTAAAGGAAAAAAGTAACTGAGAAGTGCCGTGGGTAACAAATCTCCATTTTGCACCTCTCTGTTTTATATAATAAAATGTAGTGTGAAGCACCCCGAATATTTTACTGAAGTCAACTTCCAAGTTTAAGATTGTTATTACCCATCCTTTTCTGGCAAAAGCATTGCTGCTTGGTGCAACAAGGAGGTACAACAAATTTGGAACATTTGTTTGCTACGTGTTGACTTCCTACACAGTTCCACAATGTGTACGTTAATTCAGTTTAAGTACGTAAATACTGGCTTACAGAATCTTTGAAATTACATTACTTGTTTGTTCATACATATTTATACGGAGTTGGGGAATGAAATTAGTGATACGTTCAGTTTGTATTGTATCCTCCCTCATTTGCATTTTAGGGCTGGGACTCGAGCTCGTTTTTAACATCAACGGTATGTAAGGATCGTAGCAGGTGGCGTTCTGTGTTCTGTAATTTCTGCACTACCCTCATGGGAAGACGGCGTGAAGAAATCAACGGTATCAAAAAAACTAAAATCATCATCTGCCTCGCCTTTTCCCAACTATGGGGTCGACTTCCAGTCTAACCGATGCAGCTGAATACAAGTGTTTTACATGGAGCGACTGCCTATATCACCTCCACAACCCAGTTACTGAGTAATGGTAAGACTTTTTTAGGGGTAATACGATACCCCTTGGTAAGACTGGTTGTCAGACTTTCGGGCTTCGGACGACCCGTAACGACTGTCAAAATTCCACGAAAGACAACCGAGACCTACGGCTTAACGTGCTTCCCAAGACACGGAGGAGTCTTGGTATGTAAATACAGTCACCCATCCACGAACCAACCGCGGCAAGTGTAGCTTAACCTGATCGGTCGATCCGTGCGGCTGTTCTTACAAGACTTAGCAACAGGCCCAAGGTATCAAAACCAACATGTTTACCGAAATGTTGAATTACAACATCATTATTTTGGAGACAAAGCCCAATAAATTAAAGGAAAATCACATCTATTTCTATACATCAAGCGGTATCGACTTTCATTATTTCTAAAGTACGAATCTGGGATCATTTTCTGTAATAACATTTCTGTTTTATCCCGAAAGAACTTCAACCAATTACATTCCGCCCGGGATCAGTAAGCAAAACAATCCTTGTTATGATATTAAATATTATTTCTTTGTTAGGTACCTAACTACACAGTTTTGAAAAGGAAAAAATACGCGTTCTCGATAAATTGAAACATTTCTAAGAACTAAGGGCATCACTATTTGTCGTGTAAATTTTTAATTTTAGTGAGGGGAATAGCAAGCCTGGCGATGTTGTCCTTAATTTTTTATGTAATCTTCCGCTGTTATGGGAAAGCGAATTACTTTCAAGTTTTTAACTGCTTTTGCGAACAATGTCCACGATGAATAAATGATTGTAAAGTATAGCTCACATTGGGGCACATTTAATATTGTCTGAAAGCATTAAAAGAGTAATAATATTATACTGATTACATCTAGCACAAATGGACGCATCAGCCCCGCTACCCGCATAGTAGAGCTTACTGGCTTTTCTAAATCAGAATCAATATGAGAATAACCTTTAGGTAGCTCTTTAAATGACCAAAAGTAAAACCATTAGTAACTCATTGCAAATTTAAATGACCTAATGTATAAATATTGCTAGTCATTGCAAATTTAAATGACCTAATTTAAAACCATTGGTAATTCATTGCAAAGTAATTAACTACGTTTATCGAGAGTTTTATCAAACTAACGGCAATCATTTTAATTTATAGTTTATTACAATGAGATAAGAGTTTGCAAGGATTTATTATGGTTTTACGTCAATCGTGAATGTCCTTCTTTAGTTTTGCCAACACGAGATATGAAAACGTCTACTTTATTTTTGATGTAAATCAAAACTAATATTTAAAAAAAAAAACTGGCCACATATGTTCCAGCTTTTTATATAAAGACTAGTGTTCAACAGTGTGCGTTTATTGTACAGAAAAGGCAGTTACTAGTTTTGGGACAGGAAACGCAATTTGTGCTCCAATATGGACGAAGCTTAACACCGACACAAAAGAAACTTTATTGGAATGGATTTTATTGATGCCATGTCGACATGTGGCAAGCAGCTTGATATTAGAATTTGATATTGCCGAAAATCCAACATTGTGATGGAAAATATTAAGACACTGAGCCTTATTCGAGATTATTTTGGTACGTTCCTCGTTATTTATACACGACATATTATTTCAGTTCGTTTTTTTCACATTGAATACATATTTAAACGCTTAATATTTTTATACTTCGATAACAAAAATAGGTTTCAGTTTTTTGTATTCATGACATTGATCCTCAAAGGTAATGTTCTTGTAGGTATATTTTTGATGGATGTTCTTTAAGATCCCTTTTACTCCGAATACTCAGTAAACAATACGTTTAAGAAATGTAGCTTTTGTAGTTAAAGTACTTTTTCAATCGAGGGAAACTGCTTCCGAAAAGAGAATTGTAAGTAAACGCAAAAAAAAAAAACAGAAAATCATTTATATTAATTACAGAATGTATCTAATTGAACCTCAAATAATTGCCATTTTGCTTTCCTAAAAATATTATTGAACACTAATACAATCACGCCTGTATTTCAAAAAGAGTGCATTTAGTAGGTATACCTACATTTCTCCAGATGCTGTTTTGCCCGGGATACACGAGGCTAGTTTTTAAAGCTACAATAGCAAGCTAGAACCTTTATATTTTATCCTGGGTTGCTGGCCTGGCTTGGCACAAGCCAGTGCTGTTTACATACACCATGCTAGTAAGTTTAAAGCCAATAGCGATGCGGTGACCTAGGCCGTAAAGTAAAATGATCCGATTGGGTGCCTATTGCCATTGCCGGCCACACAAGGCTAGTACATAAACCAGGATAGTAAGTTCGGTTGTGGAGGCGCTACTAGCTCAAAAATAGAACACTATCCTATTAAACTATCCTGACTTGAGACGCTAGCTTAGTAGCTTTCTCACTAGCCTACTAGCCTAGAAATGAAGCTGGGTGTGTGTACACGAACCCAGAGTTACTAGCTTGCTAGCTTAATAACACTAGCTTTCTATCCTAGCTTTAAAAACTAGCGTCGTGTATCTCGGACATTATGCCCATGTACAGAAATTGGTTTCTATAACTAACTGATATTTGTATTTTGATTGCGCCTGTTTTTGTGAACCGCAAATAATTAACAATTTTGAGGTCCTGAAAATACTACCTAAATAGCCAAGTAACTGCGACCAACTTGGATGTAGGTTGGTCACAGTTCTAACCTAATCCATTTGGTCGGAGTGACAAAAGGCCAGTTAAAAAGAGGCTCAATTATTTAAAAAAGTGTCCACCATTAAATAAGTTTTTAGAGGACCAGTTAAATATTTCCCTTACAGTACTTATCTATAATAACTACTTTTTCTATCATAGGTATTCATAATAATTTTGCTACCAAACACGTTAATTACCTGTGACATAATTAAGTTTACGCCGAAGGCATCTGTTCCAGAAGCCGATGTTCACAAGTGGACGTTTGACATGTAAATGTTTACACGTAGAGAAAGAGCTAAGTAATTAAAGCGAACTAAATTAATATCCTCGTAAAGGCTCATTTACACTAGGAGAGATTCTTGCCTATAATAGGCCATTAGTGAAAGCAGATTAAAAGTTGCCTCGTGTAAAGAGCAAGTAAATAGGTATTTATTCCCTACCTATCAGAAAGCAGTGAAGAGGACAAGCAGTGGTGGCCCAGTGGTAACGGTCCCGACTTACGAGATATAGGACGTCGTGTCCCAGACACGCGCTTTACTGTGTGTAAATTATTTCATCACCACTGCTCTCAAAATAGTGGCGGAAAACATCGCGAGGAAATCGGCATGTTCTAGAACCAAAAATTCGAAGACATGATAAACTTACCAAGTCGCACTGGGCCCGCGTGATTGATGCCCACTCCCACTCCCTCTCGAAGAGAGGCCTGTGTCCCAGCAGTGGGAATATTATAGGCTGATTATGCTTACCTATCGGAAGGAGATAAAATACTGACTCGTGCAAACAGCCTTAAAATACTCGCAACTTGAAAGCGAGAATCGCCTAGCTTTTGGAATTGGAAGCGTCTGCGTAAACAAATGGGTGGGTACCTAATCGTTTTCGGATTTCGAATGGCAGCTTAGAAAAATCGGCTAACGCACCTCGTTTATGCGTAAAGAAAGGTGCGTGGTTATCGCCAGGCAATTCTTGCCAGCAAGACTCGCATGCACAGATTTAATGCTCGCATGGACATTCTCGCCTATCAATAGCCGAGAAACCCTCCTCGTGTAAATGTTCCATAATGCCGGGTAAGCGAACAGCGGACACACAGTATCTGAGCAAGTTTAGCAACAAACTGATGAACTTTAAGTAAGTAACAAACTTCTTCCATAATTCCTTTTGAAGCGGCATCCTTTGTATTTATAGTTGAAATTAAAAAAACTGTACCTACACGTTGTGGTTAGAAAAAACAAAAGAATCGACTTAGGGTTGCTAAATTTTTCAACGCTTTCCCAATATCGCAAAAAAAAATACTTTTACGGCGTGTGTCAGAAATGGTCATATTTAAGGATTTGGTACAGATCATCAAACTGAACAACTTTCTCCGCGGACTAACATCATAATCACGAAAAAATAATCGGCTGTACCACACACTTGGGTCGAGTAGGTTATATTGAAGTTTTGTATGGAACTGCTGATTATTTTTTCGCGATTACAACATTTGTCCCATGGAGTAAGTTGTTCAGTTTGATGATCTGTACTACACCCTTAAATATGACCACACATTTCTGATACATGCTGTATACAAAATCAATATAATTTAGGTTCTGAAAAACGGCAATAATAAAGCACCCATGAAATATATTTTATTCGGTAGAATGATTCTACTTTTTATTGTTTTCCAGTGATTGAAAAATTTTATTGTGAAAGGCATTCCATAAACTGGCAACTCCAACATGCTCTAGATGTTTAAGATATCGTGTACCGTATCGATTTTACGAACACATGTTTTAAACCCAAAAACCTCGTAACTACATAGTATTTTTTATTTAAATTGTGGTAAAACGAAAAGTTTTGGGATCAATGTTTATTTTGGTTCGATGGCTCTGTGGTACTTATATGAATTAATTTTAAAAGTGACTTATGTAGTAGGCTGTTAAAAAAGGTTTGTTGGCTTTTTTTATTTCTTTGTTTAACGTTAATTAATAATAAAACAGGATTTTAATTTTATCAACCTACGCGTGATCACAAGGTGTACCTGATAGTCTATTATAAAGGTTTAAACAAATACTTAGAACAAACACCACCTAACACCAATATTTTAGTTAACTCCAAAATCGAAATTCAAATACGGTTTAGAAACTTTGAACCAATATTGGACTAACCCAAAATTGGCACGAAACTCTTAAGCAACGTTCCGAAATACTGTAACGGAATCAGTGTGGGTCCAATTCCCCCATTTACTTTTAACTTACATCATAACATACGAACGGCTGGCAAACACTGATATTAGTTTTCTGTATAAGCAATTTTCGTAAGTGTCCCCTGTTATTTGTACGTAATACCGCCCTATGTTACCCCATAGTTGCCCCTGTTCAAATAACGTGTTACACAGTTATTGAAATGTAATAAAAAGGCGACGGAGCGTTGTTAATAATGTTTTTGTTATTTCTGAGCTTCTATGTTCTGGTTTTTGTGGAAATAATGGAAAAGTCTAGATTACTAAGAACCTTTGTTCTAAATAAAAAAATAAGTATTTCTTACATTTTAACCTACAGACAATTCTCCGAAAGGCTGCCCACAATGAATAGAAAACAAAAATAATTATAAAAATGAAAACGTTACAAAAAATTTAAGTTTCCCGCGGGAAATATAAAAATATAAGTGCGTGTAACATCAACGGTCGGCTACTTATATAAAATTCTTCATCTTCAACACAAAAAGGGCGAAAATTTCACAGTGCCAGAATATTTTCTAATTTATTTTTTACATCGAGATAAACAAAACAAGAGAATACGTAATCATAGATTGTAGAAAAGAGTAGCTTACTTTCGTACATTTTGTGAGTCGGGCGAAATTTTATGAACTAATTTCCCAGAGACAACATTCCTTATATGCGAGGGAGGCGCCTCGGGCTATGTAGGCATTTTTTGGACAAAAACCGAGCTCTGTGTTTAATGAAAACTCTGTACCACAATATGCCTCAGGGGGCCGCTTTCACTGATTGTAGGAATTTTTCCATACTTCGTATGAATATTTTTATAGCACGAAACGGCGCGGCGCTTCGTGCGGGCGCAGTGACGTTAACTTTGACTGGCCCATGATGAAAAGGTTTAGAGGCAGTTTATTTTTCATTTAAAGCGTACATGAAAGGCTTTTCAGGAATATTACTGGATGACGTAATATTACCTGTAGAACCAATATGTACCGTATTGTTTCAGTATTTCGAATTATGCGCTGATATTAATTAGGACTTATAGATATAATAATCTGAGTACATGCCTGCCTATTACTGATTGCTCTAATTAGGTATGTTCGATGTTGTTGCGAGTAGGTATCAACTTGATGTCTTCATTAATTTACCTACCTATAGATCACAACATAATTTTACATAGGTAATTATAACGATTTATTTTTGCACGGTGTCATAGAAATTGTCTTTTATCATATTTTTTTACAGAATAACATGGAAAACGAAAGTAGGTACGAAAAATAAGATTAATAGCATTATTTTTCTTGTCTCTGGCCACTCTAATGAAAGAATAACATAAACAAGGCAACACTGTACACGACAGAGAAGATTGATTAGACAAAACGAACATGCCCTAACGTGCCTGTACTGAAGAGATTCACAAACATTATATTGCAGTATCGCAAAGGAGGTTTAATAGCAACGGAAGGTGAGCGTAGGAATTTGCAATAAGCTCCACCTTTGTCTCGCAAGCCGCCCCTTTATTTCCCAAGTTCCGTGAATTTCATCCACTATGTACATAGTGTAGCAACACCGAATTGTTCAAACACATTTTTCTTCTAGTCGTGACATTTTCTCGTTTTGTCGCCAAAAGTTCTAGATACCTAGCGATAAAACCGACATACTGAACTTCGTAAATATACTTTTTAGCTTTTTTATGTACCTGCACGATTTATTGCTAATAGTTCATCAGCAGCCAACACGAAATAAGTTGAAATAAAATTTTAAATTCTCATTGAAATAATAAAATTAATTGTTTACCATTTCAGCCCGTCTTATGCAAGCGTGCTGGACAATGTTACCGCCTTCTCTGTATGAGAAAGAGGCCTTTCCCCTGCAGTGGGACAACAATAACAGGCTGACTTTATTATCTATTTATTATTATTTATCATTTCGGAACGTAAAATGTACCTAATTATTTGTTATCAAACCGCAAAAAAGAAACAGTTTACACAGCTCTGGAAAACAAACTATGATTGTTACAACACGAAACAACTATTATTTGTTAATTATACGAAGGCGTAATTGCGTTAGCCAATCGTACATTTATTACATTCGACTTTGATTAGTTTCAAGCCAAATTGCTTTATCATTGTTCAGCAACTAGTCATCGCTTAGAGAAGGGCTGATTCATTGCTCCCCAAACGCTTCCATGGTTCGTTAGAAATGTAAAAACTTCAAAGATTAAACTTTGACGCAACCCACGGGTCCTATTCAAATTAGCCACACCGAATTGGGGAAACAAACGTTCCGATTCTACTGAAGTTTGTGGTCAAAGTTACAACTCGTGTCCGCCTAGAATACTGATCACATTCCGAAAACCTTATTCCGGCAATGAAAACCAATAAGTTTTTAAATTACCTGGAAGTGCTAACAAGCCACAAGTAGGTCAAGCTTACCAGCGACATTTCTAACGATCATATCGCTCACAATGCAAAGAGTTGGACCGTAAAAAATGTAATTATAACTCCCAGTACTAGGGACGGCTATAATATTAATTTATAGCGACTGCGGAAAATATTTACACGCCAACGTTTCCGTTGCTCACAGCTGCAACCAAACTGTTCAAGAACGTCTCACGTGACAAAAGCCTATATTTTCAGGAGTGTTCGTTCGTTCCTCGACGAAAGGGTTTTATGTGCCTATTTAACAAGCAACAATAATTTCTCAGTATTGTACAGCGGTTGTTAAACCCCTACCTACTACTGCTCTAGAGCCATGGTCGGCCAAGCTACATACATCCAATATCGTTTTCCAATAAGAAGGGAAACTTTGGTCGATATTACTCGGGTAAATCTTTTCAGGGTTTAGAAAAATAATTGGATTGCTACATTGAAGGAAAGCAATTACATTCGGCAAGAGAAGCAATTTCGATTTACTCAACAACGACGATTTAGGTAAACTTCCCGTATTAAATTGTGCTACCCCATTTTATATAATATTTGCATCATAAATCCCGTTTAAGGGTTCGATTACGATTTTCCCTATACTTATTTAAATGAGATAGGAATGGGTACCTAACTGGGTATTTTACCACAGGTTGCAATAAAGACCGGTTTAAATGGGTACCTACTTGAATACAGGTGACTTCAAATAGATATCATTGTCCAAATGTTTTCGTTCGTTTAGATTAGCCTTTGAATTACGAATTACTTTATTATATTTAACTACGACCTAAGACCTGCTCACAATATAGGTAATATTGTGAGCAGGTGTTAGGTCGTAGTTTCAAACCCAGCCAGGCGATTTACTTTGGGTGTCTTTGTGTGTTTGTATTTCATCACCACTACTCTCAAAACGGTGTAGGAAAACATCCGAACCGAAACCGGAATGTCCTAGAACCCAAAATTCGAAAACATGTGACATCTACCAACCCGCAATGGGTCCACGTGGTAGATTACAGCCCACTCCCTTTCAAATTGACGAGGCCTGTGTTCTCGCAGCGGAAACGTTATTAGGCTGATTATGCATATCTAGTACCTATCAGTTTTCATGTTCTTCTCCTATCTGTTTTTCCCTGAAAAACAATCATATAATCAAAATTCCGTGACCTTCTTAACCTTCTTCAATTCCAATAATAAAATACTGTCAGAATCAATTGTAATTTTTCGTAAATATTTATCTTTCAAATATAGTCAGATAAAGTTACCCTCCATTCCAATCAAGCCCTGGGGCATAGACAACGAAATCAAAGACAAATTACTTGAAATACTCTTCGTGCTAAGTTTGGTTACATGTTGACTGATAGCTTTGAGTGGAGACGCACTCTTTATAAACTTCTTATCGTGTATAAGCAATACCAATCTTCTTAATGCCTGCGGGGTAATTATGTAGCACACTATCAGTAGCTTTATTATATAAATTCTCCAAAATTCCCATCGTCAAAAAGACAATAATTGTTTTATTCATATACAGTTTGGCTCCTGCTTGCTTGGTTTCATCATCCAAGTTTACAGTTTTACCTCTTCATTTTTTTTACTTCATAGTTTCCTGACTTTGCCACATGAGAGTGCAATTAAGATAGTTGAGTTTGGCTTTCTCCGAGAACTAGCACTTTCTCGTTGTGAAACATAATATTCGCTAACATAGGTAGCATTTACTTCATTATTTCTGCATAACTTTTGTGTTAAATGTACTGTTTCTCCTCTACCAACAGTATAAAGTCTACAAAATTTGTAATTAGATGGTAGGTACAAAAGCCTTAAGTAAAAGGGGCTGAAAGATATCATTCCGTCAGTTCAGTAACAAGTAATTAAGTCTAGACTAGTAAACTTTTTATGACAACATTTGTCAAATGAGAATCCTCTCTAAATTTTTAACGAGTCTCTCGGAACAAGTCAGACATAAAGGGGATTTTACTTTCGCCTGCCGGAAAAGTAAAATTGTAAAGATAATGCCATACTAAGCGAGCATTAAAGAGCGGCCCGAAATTGTATTTGAAGCTTTCCAGAAACTTAGGCATTAGCGAGCAAGTTTTTCCTAACGCACATGGATGGGTAGCCTCTAATGGCGAACGGTCTTACGAACTTTTAGCAGAGACGATGGTATAAAAAGTTTTCTTTAACTGAAAACTGCTAAAGACCGGTCTCTTCCTTGCTCTGAAGTATTTTTGGCAAAGAAAATAAGATCTGAACTTGCAGATACGAAACTTACTTCAACAAAATAAACTGGCGTCATTTTCGGTACACGAAATAGATGATAATTTTTATATGTATATTATGTTCACATACATTTTAAGTACCAGATGACTCCATAGTCATCTGAATCCATGAATGTCATGAAAATTCTTTCAAAACTGGACCCCACAGACCACATTGCCTATAGTGAACAACAGCATAAATTGTGCCTACCCAATCCCCATTGATTTTAACCATTCAGCTGCCGTTTGTAAGATACAACAAACGTTCGTATCCTCACATGCCGAGTCAGGGGTGGCGCAGGGGAGAAACGAGACAAGGTTCAGCCAATATTAACTTGCCGACGCTAGTTTGAGGACGATGGTGGAATAAGAATGGCATAGTGTTGGCTTTCTCTGACTTACAATTCAGCGACTGTGTGTGGTGGAGTGCATTAATTTTGTAACTTGGGGTAACGTTGTTCAGCTTAACGTTTGTTTTCACGAAAGTGCTACTTCCGTAAAGGTACTTTCTGTTAGTGGTTCTTCGATATAAACATCATTTGTATCAATAACAAATGAAGATATTCTTTTCATGAAGCTTCCTTGATTTGTAATCAACATAATTATCGACCTTGCTATGCAAATGAGCAAATATTTGGTGTAGATATAGTTAGTAATATTGCGGTTGCATCTCGCGAATCGTAAATGTATTTGTGTCAATATTAAACTAATCACCATTACTATATTATTATAGTTGACATTTGATTGAAATACGGACATTCCTCAGGAAACTGACCCTAACATACATACTGGGGAAGAAAAGACTGTAGATGATGATGATCTATATTTATAAAATTCAAAGTCCTGGCTGACTGATTTAACAACGCACAGCCGCTGCTCCTAGAGGCATGCAATTTGGAGGGTGTGTTCTTTGTGAAAAGTAGATATAATATCCACTAAGAAAGGGTTTTTCGAAATTCCACCAGAAGGTGAATGGGGGAAATTTCACGCGGACGAAGTCGCAGGCAGAAGCTAGTAATTAAATATATGTGAAACTATTCCCAACTACGGAGATACAAAACCCTTCTCGAAAGAAAAATGAAAATAGTAACATCAGATTTCCCCAAGCTAAAATGTCAGAAAATAAAAGCAGACACAATGATACACTACAAAAGACTGTAGCACTAGCAACACTAAAGGCCGCTCCTACAAGGTCGAGAGACGCACAGACTGGGGATCAGATGGCACGTTTACGAACATCGTCTGAAATACCAACAAGCTGTTAGTTAACACAATGTATTTATATGCTTGTCATGTGCTTATTGTTTTTATATTTGTACTGTTTTGTTGTCTGCACCATTTTGCTTTTTTGGCAGAACTTTTCTTATTTTTAACCGAATTCCAAAAAGGCGGAGGTTATATGTTCGACTTTACATGTTTGTTTTTTTTTGTATTTTCACCGATTACTCCGTCAATTAAGGAACTATTTAAAAAAAAATTTTTTTGTTTGAAATGGAATCTGATAAGAGGATCCCATGGAAATCGAGGGAAACCCTCAAATTTTATAGGCAAACCTCTATCGATTTGGATATTTTTTAGACTAATATTAATAATAGTATTTTCAATAACTTGAGCATTTGCTCTCGGAAATCATCATTTGGTAAAGTGGAGCTGATGATGAAGACCACAGACGGCCATCGCAACTATTCAATGATAAATATTTCACGGGTTGCGATTCGATTACTTTAATATGGTTGCTACGCAATTTAAGCTCGTCACAATGCGTATGGTGAGTGGTTGTTGAGGAGTTCTCCTGGTTCTTACCAGGAGAATTTCTCGTCCCAGCATCGGAAAAACAATATTTTGTAAAAGGTGATGAGCAGTTGACACATTAGCCTATTGTAACTTAGATAGATTACAAACTCTCCCACTAAAAAGTAAAAATATAAAACTTTTTTACAAAAAAAACAACCGACTTCCAAAAAAAAATACAAAGTGATAAATAACTTTAATTTCGGAAGTCGGTGTCAAAAAACGAAAATGCAGAACCAACGACACCGACTTCCGAAATTAAAGTTATTTATCACTTTGTAGTTTTTTTTGGAAGTCGGTAGTTTTATTTTTTGTAAAAAAGGTTTTTTACATTGGATTTTTCGATTTATTCCGGTCTGATCCCCTGCTAGTTCTCGCGTGAAAATCAGTGACATGATGTGTAGAACTATTCTTGTTTTTTATTTCAAGAGTATTGAGATTCTTATTTTAATGTTGACTATATTTAGTCTTCCATCATAGTTTTAATAGGAAAGACATGTGAGCCTCCTCTGTAACATTTCAAAGTGATCATTAAGAAAATGTACCAGATGAAAAGCCAGATGACAAATGAAGCTAAGACAGATACAACCCTCATACGACGCATTACGGTGGTTCCTACAAGTCACCTTGCAGCCGCGTAGGGTTAATTCCGCTAACTCAATTATCGCATTGTGTACACACTAAGATTGAGTTGTGACAGGTAACGAGATAACTACTTAGCTAATAGAGTCACGGGTTCACTCGCGACCTGATTAGAATCACTAAGATTATATTATTGAAAAGGCAATCCTTGCTTCAAATATAGTCTTTATACAATAAAATAAATAGGTTGATGCTATGATTGATTGTATAACAAGATTACATAGCAAAATAAAAGCAAAGAGTAAGTAATAAAAATAAACATTGACTATGGGTTTATTTATAACCGTTGCTTAAAATTTTGCAATGATTAGCCACTGCTTAAACATACATTTTTTGACATTATAACGTCTCTTAACTTTTTTAAACAACCGCAACGGTTTAAAACTATCCTTAAGTACCTCATGGAATTAGATGAATCCACTCCTGTACATTAATACTTATGTATATGTGAATCTTGATAAATAACTTACAACACATTCAATGAATTGCAACTTTAATAAAAACTCCACCTAACCTTAATAGCTTTCGAGAAAAAAATAAAACCGCGTGCGTTCTGGAGGGTAGGTATTAAGTAATTCGAAGGGTTGAACTCAACCCCTAAGAGTTTCATCCATCACCGGTGGTGCTCAATTGACATTGACGTCAACGCTTAACCTCTGGATGCTTGAACTTGTCTCACATGCCTTTAGAAGTTTGTTTCATTTAATATTGATGTATTATCAGGACAAAAACAAATATAACCATGAATTCGTCAATATTATGATATCAATCAATATTATTATCCGTGGTTCGGCCGTTAGTCCCGGTTGTCATTGATCTTTGACAGCCGTCGTTACAGGTCGTCAGAAGCCCAAAAAGTCTTACCAAGGGGTACCGTGTTACCCATTAACTGGGTTGTGGAGGTCAGATATTCAGTCGCTCCATGTCAAATCCTGATATTCAGCTGCATCCAATTAGACTAGAAACTGACCCCAACTTAGTTGGGAAAGGGCTAGGCAGATTGGATGGAATCTTTACCACGACGAAGAAGGAAAAAGTCCACTGCTACGTAGGATGTGCACGGAGAGGCTTGTCACGTTAGCTGCGCGGGTCATTTGTTTACCAGCCAGTGCGTAGCGTGGTCATGGGTAGCAGTAGACGACCCCGCGTTCACTTTCATGCAAAGCGAAGATAAGTATGTGCGTAGCTTAGCCGTAAGTTGCTGTGGAGCAGCGCCTTCATCGAGGCATAGACCTCCTCGTTTGGTATAGTCGTAATGGCTACTGGTGAATTTGAGGTCCTGGATTTAACCTCCAGTTCGGACTGTGTAATTTTTTCATTAGGAATTTCTCTGTAGAGTCTGAATTTCTGCCTGGTTCATGGTAATATTCTGACCCTTGTAAGAGACTTAAACATATTTGGCGTAAATAGGGTTTATACCTACACCTTTGCCTATCACAACGGAGAAAATAGGCGATGTTATGTTATCGGCACAAAGTATCGATATTGTAAGATTTACGCTACATTTGCAAGTGCCACGTGATATTTCCCGTATGATCCGTTTTGCCGTCCGATCGTATCGGATATAGCCGCTTTGTGGGCGGCTCATGTTCAGTTCAAGACATTTATAGGATAATATGACTGACTGGACCGATTTTGAGATAAGTTTCTTCTTAGAAATATATGGGAAAATGTTCTTTTCGAGCAAAAATGTTAAAGTAGAATAACATTACTCGCATACTGAATAGCAGAAGCTTTTTTTCGTAAAGCTGGTGAAAAATTTATATGAGATAGGAATAAAATAAAGAGACTCTAACTACAAATTTATATATCATTTTAGTTTAAATAAAACTGTGACATAAGGTTATGTCTATTGTATGTCCACGACCTCATTCCATCTAATGCTATAAATATGATTTAGGCACTATACGCCACACAAAGCTTCAACAAATCCCTAAAAAATAAGACGGTTACGGACAAACAGTTGTATACACTAAGATTCATTTTTAATGCGATCATAAATAACGTAGCTTATTATATATTACTCAAGTCGTAAAAGCAATGCAGGTTATAATGAAACTCTTTCTACATACGGCGCCATGTAAGCCTAGGCTATAGTAAGATTTATGAGAGCATTCTTGCTACCACGTATTCGTACGTCAAGCGTGATGACTCCTGTCAATCAATCTTGAAATTGTCGTGCACAACAGCATCTTATGGTGCTTGTGATCCAGCGGGGTAACTGCGTAGCACACTATCAGTAGCAATGGCTTTAATTTTGACAGTTCAACAACATTCATTGCGTTATTTACGTTGTCGAGCCAACAAATTTTTTAAACATAATTACGAAACAATGGATTAGCAATTTCAAAATGATTAGGATTGTGATTGAAATCGTGTTACGCAATTAGAGTGCTGGCCGAAATGCATTTGCTAAAGTATCAGTCACAAGTGTAGCTTATGGGTAACAAGCTGTAGGTTCAAAAAGAGATTGTATATACAAGAATCTTCGGAGTTATGCAACTGCACAGAAATTCCCAATAGGTAATACATAAGATAAAATTTATAAATAAAGATTTCCAACAGGCTAGATCCGCTATTCGTTCGGAAAGTAAACCCCAAGTTGCACTCTCGAAACTCATTAAAAGTAAATCCGGGTGCATTTTCTAAAGACGTTGAATTAAAGCTTCTTTAAAGAAATTTTCTTAAAACTGCAAGCGGTGAGCGTGCCTCATTTGCCACTATTGAGGCGTTTCCTCATAGTTCAATGCTCTGCCTTCCGTTTAAATGAAGCTAAAGATTGAATCGTTCCGGATTCGTCTCTTTGAAAAACCCGGTTTCATCCTCGTCGACTGTGCATTTCACATAACTTGAGAATCCTCAATCTGGCTGTGTCAGACGAATTATCTGATGTAAGAACTGGTACACCTCATTAATACTTTTATTCACGAAATTCAGGAAAAAGAGTTTTGAAACGTGAAATTACCTCAATATTACACGAATTAAGTTTTATCATCGAAATTAGTTGAATCTCTCTAACACCAAACTGCACAACTGCCAAAAACGCAAGGTGCAAGACCATTCAAAGGCACCGAGAAATTAAACCCTCAATTGCGAATAATACTGACAGCTGTAACAACACCAACTGTCATTATTACCCTTGATTAACTATCAATCAATACAATCACTCCAAAATATAATGTCAATATCTCCAATAATTATATTAAAATATTAAAATCCTTGCAACATCTGCAGGAGCGATCGACAAATTTGGATTTCAATAATTTACCGACGCTCGACGCTCCTACTGCTTCGTCCGCAGATAGTGATACAGCGTCATACGAGTTGCCTGTTTATTTAATAACGTTGCGACGACGACGTCCCGATAAGTGGGTATTGTTATTGTGTGAACCTTGTAGGACTCACTGGCCGTAGACGCGCTGTAATTTGGAATTTCGATTTTGTAACGTGTCTTGGTGGGATTCGATTGGGTGGGAAAGTGGATTGATTTTAATCTTCTTAGATATTTAATATGTCTGCTATTTGTAATGTGCCTTATAATTTGAATTTGTGTTCTGAGATTAGGAATGTGTGCTTTCAATTCGGCTTTTAGTCTCGTTACTGGTATGCTTGTTACCTGTTGAATCTACTTAATCAGCACTGGTTTGAAACTAGTAGCTGAACAAAACACACTCGGCCTCATTACAAACCAATGTTTATTTTTAGACCCAGGTTTAAACCATCGAGACATTTTTAAATTTAGAACTATGATCCGACAAAGTTCTTATTGCAAAGGTCTGACGTTAAACCCGAGTCTAAGTTATTTAGCATTAAGAACTTTACGTTTGTTGGAATAAAGTTCAAAATACAGAAACTGGCTCGAAGGTTTAGGCTAGGTCTAAAGTTAAAACTCGTTTTGTGATAAGACAGAAAGTTATTTTTAGTACTACCTAAAATAGTACCTATTTCATCCTACGTCCTATATTCTTTACAGTTACAGTAATAACTGCACAACGCAATGCATCTACGTCTTCACTGGAGTCATGTCATGTCCTTTTCAGTCTAGTAGTTAGACTTTTTATACCCTTATTTTCTATCAACTCTTTCATATTTCTTTTTGATTACTACGCAGCAATATTTGGATTTAAGCTAACCCTATTCCCAATATTATATTCTGTCTGCTCTATTAGTTAAATTGTCTATGCTATCACCCCAATTCTCCAAATGCGAACTGCTTGGCAAATACTGATATTAGTTTTCTCCAAAAGTACTCTTCTTAAGTGTTTCCTTCTATATATCATTTAGAACATAACATTCTAATAACTTATACAGCTTTATTTACATTCTGCTCGTTATTTCGCCCATAATGTATGTGGAATAAAAATTGTGTCTTAGAATTGAGTGTGAATTCTTTTGTCTTGACACCCCCTTTTGATTAAGGAAAAAGGTTTTATTTTTTGTTTTCTTATCAACTCGCTATTTCAAAATGTTTCAGTTTTTCTGCCTTATTTCAGACATTGACGTAACAATAACAAAACGACTTTCCCCAAAAGTTGACTTCTACCCAATTTTTCTCAAGGTAAAATAACTTAAACGAAAGTAAGATGAAGACGCGAAATTTACCTTTCCAAGTGAAAAGTTGCCCTCGGAATCTAACGTCTTGTGTTCAGCCCACCGGAAAATGGCCATCTTCAAAATTAATGGATATTTTATTGCGTTACAAGTTAAATTATGCGTGAATGCGTAAAATCCCTCAAATATATTTGGAAAACCTTTTATATCGATGTGTCCATTTGGCAACGTAAGCTAAATAATAGGTGGAGCGATCCCATCTTATGGATTCAATAAGCTAAAGCATTTGCTAAAAGATTTTACCAGCGTATTTTTCAAGAGCGAAATTGATTCTGACGTTGTGTTTCACAGATACAATTGAAATGCTTTTTAAGTCTTCTTACCTTTCTTTGGCGACAACAGTCAAATCAAATATATTGACGTTATTCAGTTTGCTTTTGTACGTAAATGCAATTTTATATCTGGAGTTTTCCATATTGAAAACAATGATAACAGCCTATTAAAAAAATATAAGTGTCGACGTAAATTAGATTTAGTAACGAGTTTAGTCGTACAGACGCCAGCACATCAACCTACCCGAAACTGTCAAATTTTCCCAATCAACTTTGAACCTTATACTTTAGCGATAAAGTTGAAAATCTATCAAAGAAATTTGACAGATTGTAGTAGGTTGATGTGCTGGCGTCTGTACTAAACAACATTTCTAAATGTTAATGATACTTAAAATGGCCGATAATGGCACCTATCATATTCAATATCACATTAAATATTTTTATTGCAGAAATAAAACTTAAAACGGTTAGAACTAAAATGGCCTCATTTCGCCAGCATTTCGCTTCAGTATAAAGAGGTTATAATGGACTTAAAACTCGAAGAAAAGAAAAGCCTTTTTTTGACGACGATTTTTTACTGTTATTTTTCAACACCATGACAACACACAAAACCAAAGACAAATGTACTCATTTAAAAATC
The DNA here is from genome assembly GCA_963669345.1 of Gortyna flavago. Lineage (NCBI taxonomy): Eukaryota > Metazoa > Arthropoda > Insecta > Lepidoptera > Noctuidae > Gortyna > Gortyna flavago. The sequence continues at coordinate 11,090,876 of OY770138.1, forward strand.
TAAATTCTATAAAAAATATATATCTATTCAATAAGTTCCGTCGCTTACAGAGGTAATGAAAAGAAAAGTTCGGATTTCACGACACATATATTATCCTTAATGCTCTCTTTTGTCCACAATGTATGTGAAGTTTTCTTATAAAATTTTATGAAAGTAGGTTTCAAGTGAGGTCCGAATTCAATTTGATGTTCCACATAACGACTGATTTTTATGGAAATTCTTTAAAAAAATAATCGCTGATGCTTTCTTTTTAGTACACTGGTACCTTCGTGAATAAAGCCAGTTAGCAAGGTGCTTTAAAAATATGGCCTGTGAATTTTCTCAGAAGAATCTGTATTTCTTTGTCTAGATTTATTTTCGGTCTTATTGTGTTTCTTAAATTCTGAAACTATTTTAACAAGGAATCATTACCTTAACGCTTCAGATGATTTAATTCCTATCACTGAATCACAGTCTTGTCTTTCTGAACCCAAAGACCTCATAAAATCCAATAGTGTTCTCCATTTTCTTCCACACAGTTCACGTGTTCAAAATCTACATCACAATGAGCGTTAATCCACAATACGTCTCATTGTCATCCCATTTGCCAGCTAAACCGATCAAATAAAGTTAAATCTCGTCTAATTCATGTTTACTCAAGCAAAATTCAAATGCCATTATTCGCAACACCATTACGATTCCATAGCACTTTTCCAGCTGAACGGGACGAAATCGTCCGCGCGTCTCTGTAATGGTCTCCCTGGTTCAAATTTGTGCAAGTAAGTGCACTTTACATAAGAGCAGATAAATGGAACCAACAGAATATTTCATAGCTAGTACAACTTGGCTCAAACTCAACCAAGTTTAGGCTGACTGCGAGTGCACGCCATTGTAACACCACCTGATTGGTAATTTATTGCCGCACTTCCCCTTTGGGGATACAGTAATATATTTTCCCCAGTTATCTATTCAGAGTGGATACGGTATCCTCGGATATTGGTGACAAATATTTTGGCATGATGTTTGTGGAACAGGAACAATTTGAACCGTCTGTTTTCATGAGTTGACTTGACTTAGTTCCCACAACGACCTAATCAGACTCCATTTACAAAATCTGAATCATGTCTGTCTACAACACAAAATGTAGAATTCGTTATTCCACATTTGTATTGAAGACAGACACAATTCAGACACGATTCTTGACAAGATTATGGCAAGGCATAAGTTACATACCTAAGCTAAATTGCAGAACAAAACATTAGAAATTTAATCAGACCCTCTAAAGACCTTACTATCCTTAGGGACCTCTAACTCCGTTCAAACCCTCTTGCGCCGACAATACATCGGTGGATTGTCCGCAGATATATTAGCAATCTGTTTACTCGGCGGGGCGTTACACGAACTCGTTAATATACGTCGTGATGCCGACAAAATATTGCCACAGAAATATAATAAAGGCGATAGTTGCTTCTCCGTTTGCCTAGCTCCTTTTACGAAAATCCGTGTTGACGAGGCGCCACAAATTGGACGACCGATACTTTTGGCAAGAAGTTTTTAGTGCTTCGACTTGATTAACTAGAAGCTAACTTAATGAAGAGCTCTGTGTAACTATAAAATAAAATGTAACTTAACGACCCACCTTTATGACGGACTGCTGAAAATCTCCCAGTAAAGTCGGTTGCTAAATATGTTTTTGATGTTGAAACAGGTAGGAAATAATCGTGATGAATAAGCACATCTAGTTCGAGCCTGGAGATTGAAGGTCGATGGAGTCCTAACGAAGATATCTTGGTAAGTATGTAATTTCAGAAGCGGGTAACAATTATTGTCAGAAAGTTATCTATGCGTGATTTAAAAAAACGGAATAAGAACAACAAGGTTTTTAGCAAGTGAAAATATGTGCTAAAAGTTATAAGTCAAAGAAAGTATAATGAAAATAATGTGCCACGTTCATAATTATTATACCTTTTCATACAATAAATGCCCATGCTCGTTTATATAAAATGGTATAGGTAGATCATACGTCTTATTACTAACTAATAAAGGTAATAGCAATTTTCTAAATAAAGCTGCCCATGTTCACACACGTGAACCGTTTATTGCAAAGCTTGATAAGTCTTATGTAAATAAAGGCACCTAAAGCTATAATAATATTACTTAGTGTTCATAATCCTACCTTCGAAGTTCAACGTTCTACACCGTTCTACGTAAATGAAGCCAGTGAAAGTCTGTCTTTAAATTCTAAGACTTTTGCTCTCAAACTTTGTCCAGCTTTTCCATTTGACATTCAAGCGGTTTAATTGTTCCACTGGCTCTGAATTTTTTTCAGAATTATCACTTCCACCTCTGGACTAAAAGTACTAAAAGAGCTATTAACTTTTAAATAATACGAATTTTTTTATTACATTTTTTGCTCACCCTACCACAGGACCTCTTTTGTTATTAATTCGCTACCTACGTCATACCTACCTCTGTTAGTCCATTATCCGAACGAGGAGAATTCCGCTAGGCAAACAAAGAAAAAAAGTCACGTTAATTAGGATGTCAGCTACGCAAATAATAATCCCAGTGTGGCTCATTTCGTATGCAGCCCCGGCTCGCGGCCAAAAAATTTATCTTCGCATTTTTTAGACAACGCAATTACAGGAATATTTACTTAATGTGGGCCCTCTGCCCGACAGAAAACATGTACGACTGGATTTTTAATTTGGCGTGGTCATGCCCAGGTCGACATTATTAAAGCGATAAATATATCGTCTACACAACGATATGTGTAGGTTTTCTGCCCTGCATCGTTTATATGGGTGCCTTTACATTGTCGAGCAGGTTTTAGTGCAAGCAATGACTTCATAAAATTCATAAAAATGTCGGCGCCAATTATGTACGGTATTATTTAAGTACCCCGTACCCGCGTACTGGCACGGCAGGTTATTTACACCGCATTATTTCTGTCGTTGTAAATACTCGCTCTGTTTGTACTTAAATATTTACCCAAATGACAAAAGGTAGTCGACGATTAAAAGGTTCGTTGAATTTGAATAGGTAAGGTAATCCTTGGGCCCTGAAATTACCCTTACATAAAATTCGTATAAAACGGATTATATGTCTGACCGATTTTGCGAAAAGCCAATATGAAAATGTAAAATCTTGGGCGCGTTTTCTTCGCTTTCCTATGCATTGGACGTAAACAAAATAATGTAGTAACAGAATAGTCATTCTATTTTTGTATCACCTGCTTGGTAGCTCATTCATATTCGCAAGTTCACTGAACATAAACTGCACGCTCCTTGTGGATCAATAGAAAAGCTCATTTTGTTTTATTCCACTACTCTAAGGGAACGCCCGAACCCTTTCAAGGGTGCTGTGTTTACTTACATTTCGCTATAGAACAGCTGTTCTCAAACTTCTGACTTTAACTACTCTTTTTGTAACTGTTTTTCCAACCATCCAAATTGTTTTTTTAACTTTCTGAAAGCTGAAAGTTTTGTTTTTCTTAATGGCTGGAGAGCTTATTTATAAACAATTTTACTTTCTAAGTAAAAAAGTGGGTTTCAACACTTTTAGCTTCCACAATAATTTAATTCCCACCATCTCCAAAAGTTTTTCTTAGACTTTTCAGCGAATTTCATGAAAGTTTTACGAGCATTGCCACTGCGTATGAAAGTTTGAAAACCACAGTGGCAGATAGTGGGAGTGAAGATGCGGGAACGTAGGCAATTATCGTGGTTGAAACAAACAATCCGAGTGGATGGTGAAGAATGGATTTTGGCAGAGCATATATTTGGTGTCTATAGATCTAAAGATTCACACTTAATACTAGGGGGGTGGCGACTATTTAAACATCCCTTTGCCCTTTGTGTTGAACTGATACGTAGGTGTTACTTTTTAATGGGTCTATAAATAACACAAAAGATAGGATTTGTAATATCAGAGGCAGAGACATACAATGTAGACAAAGCTTTAATAAACAGGGTTGCTATGTATATGCAAAGAAATGAACCCTCTTTGCCTGTGGGAGTCATAAAAGACGACTGGTGTATTATATCAGGAGGTGTTATCAGTATCCAAAGGCATCCCTCGCCTTGATCATGACGGCCAACAACCCCTTCGGTCTCTTATTTGTAACTGTCATTAAGAACCTTATCATCTGTAGTTTAAGCACCGTAAGCTTAAGCATTCTTTTTGGGTTTCATTTGTCTTTTACTAGATCAAAGTTACCCCATACGCAACGTGCCCTATTTTCATGCGTAATTCCAAAGCTATCAAAGTAACCCCATTGTCATTATAACTTTGATTAGACAGTTTTTATTTTTTTTCTCAGAATCAAGCCATATTTTTTCACATATTATTACAGAAATCGCGAATTTAAAAAGAATCGATTACTAGAACGATTTTTTTTTTTTTACAACCAGAGATTCAAAAGATATGGACCTTGAAAGTTCAATATTGATCAAAGTAACCCCGGTTTACGGTACTAATAGACTTGCAGACGACTGGCTTAATTAGGTTCGTGACTAAAGAGCTCTAAATATCATTATTTTTCTTAACAAGAGAATCTGAGACAATTATAATTAAGAATGAAAAAATCATTTTTTTTATATTAACTTAACTACACATAACAATACGCCTTTATTCCCGAAAAATCTGCTGTTCCATAGAACAGTGCAAATACCTACGCAGTCAAAATGTATGGTCAGCAATTATTTTTTTATAACCGACGAAAAATTTCAACGGGTAATTCAGAATCATGTATTGTATTGAATCCATGGTAACAGGTTAAGCGGGGATGTTCCTGCCACCCTGTATGCATGACTAAGGAGCAGTTCTAACCTAATGATAATGAGGAACAGTGTCTAAATAACGACCTATTTTCTTTCGCATCAAAAACATTATATCTTTTTCTATAATGTGGCACTCCACATACCAATAAAACTAATATCACAGCCAGGCAGTTTTTCGAAAGAACTAAGTTTCGAACTATTCACTTCGGAAATTCCCATGTTGGGCCGGGAGACTTTCCACACTTGAGCGTCGAAGGATTCCAGTATAATAAAGTTCTCGTAGATTTTTGGCGGACGCGACAGGCAAAAACGTGTAAACAGGGCTACGCTTGTAAATTCTTTTGACATGGTAATTTTGCTACTTGCTTCAGTGAAACGGCAGTGTTTTGTGATATAGGGGCAATATTTTTGTACTGGCACGTATGTGGGTGTGACATCAGACTGCTAGAGTCACTCAAATATGTAAGTAGGTAACGTCATGACGATATTTTTAAGACGTAGGTGCCAAACTTATTTAGAGGTGACTGATAACTAACCAATGTTTTTACAATCTAGTTAGTAGTCCTTCTCCTAACCTTATCCCAATTTATTTGGGGTCGCTGCAACATGTATTTTGTTCCACACCTTATACCTACTTCTCTATTAAAGTCGTCCTCTCTGTGGAGTTACTACTTTTTAGCCATGTCATCAGTCAGTAGTGGTATGGAGTTTCATGCCCATTCTTCTCCTTAAAGGAACCTTGGTGCTTTGGAATTGGCAACTAACTTCATCTTCATTCTGACTGACCGACTCCTTGACTTGAAAAGTACCTAGGCTATAGATGATTTCAGTAATTGAAATAAATACTTTGAGCGACTGCCTCGTTGGTCTAGTGATCGCAACCTACCGCTGAGCATGAGGTAGGTACTGGGTTTCGATCCCGGGTTGAGAGAAGTGTTATTGGGTTTTTTCAACAGGAATTTTTCAGTGGAAGCCCGGAGTCTGGATATGTTACAGCAATAGGCTTGCACCTGTAGGCTACACCCTATACACCCACATTTCACCAGTGAGTGAAATGTGGGTGTAGGTACTTTAGCTGGTACACATCTGCTTAACCCTTCGAAGAATACAGGCATGACGTTATATTCTCCATGGGACCAACATAAAAAATAATCAGCCCTTACATTTGGGTACAGCAGGTATCGAAGTTTTGTGTAGGACCCTTTATATTACATTATTTACTCAGTAGTTGATAACGAGACGTCACCTTTTAGACTTTAGCTCACTACTTGCATTTCAAAATAGCGCCATCTATACGTAGGTAGCGAAACTTTTTCGTCGAACAGAATCTACTTCTCTTACTGCACAACTCACATGGAACATTGTGGAGCTCTTGGAAGTCGTAAAATCGTTGAAAATCAGTGAACGAAAGGTTGAATGTCAATTAATATCAATGAAAATAATAATGTCAGTAGGATTTGTTTTTTTTTTGCCACAAATTATATTTATAACTTTTTAGTGGGAGAATTTGTAATATAGCTAAGTTCATGGAATTGGCATGGCTAAGTTACAGTCATAGATAAGGGTAAGTTACCCTCGATTTCCATGGGTTCCTCAGTTGACGGAGAAATCGGTGAACATACATTAAAAAAACCGGCCAAGTACGTGTCGGACCACGCACAATGAAGGGTTCCGTAGTTGGAATGAATTTATCCCAAGAACAAACTTACCATTGTAGTTGAAAAACATGTTCTCCCATACATTCCAACTGAAAATGTAAGTTTGTACGCACAATATTGAGAGATTTACCATGTTGTTTCAAGATCATAGACTTCTTATTAATTTTCCTGTAATCTATAGGTATAGAACTATTTTCTGTATTTTTTTCAAAATTTTAGGCTCAGTAGTTTCGGAGATAAGGGGGGGGGGAATGGTAAATTTCCGTATATTGTCTTAAATAACTTTAATACAATTTACTTTAAAATTATGAAAAAAATATATTTGAGATCCTCACGATAAGCCCTTTCATTTGTCACACGGTACAGATCGCGAAACTTTTTTTTTTTAATTGTCTATTTACCCCTCAAAAATGACTTCCATTTTTTAAACTCATTTATTTACGTTACACGTCTGTGTTTGGGTCACAGAGATTCATATGTGTATCAAATTTCAACTTAATCGGTCCATAAGATTCGGAGCAAATTGGCTGTGACAGACGGACAGACAGATAGACAGACAGACAGACAGACAGACACACGAGTGATCCTATAAGGGTTCCGTTTTTTCCTTTTGAGGTACGGAACCCTAAAAAAAACATACATAAAGTCGAACATATAACCTCCTCCTTTTTGGAAGTTGGTTAAAAAATGCTGCGACCTTCTCTTAGATATTTTAAAATAGAATACCTACATCTTTTCAAATAAGCATCTGATTATTGATTACTTGATTTTTGAACGCACCTGAAAGACCTGATAATGATTTGTCAAATTTTATAAGTTCGTTCTCTTTGCGCGTTTTTGCGAAATATAAAGTGTTTTGATTGGTCAATAAATAGTTAATTAAACGTAACGTTCCTATGAACGTAACGTGTTTCATAAACAAAAAAGATTTTATAGCCATTTGAAAACAATTATTAACATTTTGTAAAATATCAAATAAATAAAAAACACTGTTTACGTTATATTCATCAAGTTATTAAATAGTTACAATTTTACGAACTATCTATGTAATATTGAACGGACTTGTTTCTTTACTTTCAGCAATGATAAAAGTCGGAACGTACCTTTCTGCATTTTTGGTCTGCTGAGTAAATTGTGTAATAGAAAACATATCAATGACAAAGTAAACCGACTGAATTGCTTGTCATCGCCGCCGCAAACTAAAAATATTGCTAGAAATTAGATGTAAAAGTGCTAAATCGAGGTTTTATCAAGCATTTCATTTTATAAACTATAACAGACATGAGTTCTATTGGAACGGGTGTAAGTAATTAGCTTAGAATTGCAATTTAATGTTTAGGTTATAATCCATTTTTGTTAGACTTTCGAACTTTTGTGTTTTACATTTCTCATTTATTTCACTGCGATGTTATGGTGAAATGCGTATTTGTATTCTTAGAAACGATATCAGACTGTTATTTAAAGCAAACCTACTAATTACCTTATTTTGCATGTAATTACAGTATGATCTTTCTGCTTCACAATTCTCGCCCGATGGCAGGGTATTCCAAGTAGAGTATGCTGCAAAGGCCGTGGAGAACTCCGGAACAGTGATCGGCCTCCGAGGGAAGGATGGAGTAGTGTTCGCTGTGGAGAAACTGGTTACATCGAAGCTGTATGAACCTGGCGCAAACAAGAGGATATTCCATGTTGATGAGCATGTTGGCATGGTAATTATTTTCACAAATAACTATTTCTAGTTTGATTGTTCACCATTTTGTGGATTATTTCGTCAGGCTTGTGACTGAACTTCAAGTTACATTACTTATGTACGCCACACCTTTGGCAATCAACCCTGATACCAACATCTCTTGACTACCATATTTTATACTGCAAACACAAGAAACAAAGATAATGTTTTTCTTAAGAATAATAATCTTCTTTGCTTCCATGTTCTGCAATAGTGTTGCACCAACTGGGGGTTTTCCTTGGATGCATTTGCAGTGCAAATAGGGATAATCGCCGGTGCCTCATTCCATTTAAAATTGACTTATATGCCATGTAAAGGACTGGGAGCACAGATTCGGAAATATGTCAACGACATTCTTTAAAAACCATTACTATTTATTCTTCAAATTCTATTAAAAACAGTAAAGATTGGTTTAGAATCATATTGATTGGTTTCTGATGAACTAATTTGTGTTTCTTCCTAAAAAATAATCCCAATCTCTTATTATTACTGTGTCTTCCACATATTGTTAAGGCCCTCAGTACACAACCAAGTTTTTAACAATAATACTTACATGAATACACTTCTCAATTTCAGGCAGTAGCAGGTCTCATCTCTGACGCAAGACAGATTGTAGAAACAGCTCGCTCCGAAGCATCAAACTACAGATCTCAGTATGGTGCCCAAGTACCACTGAAGTACTTAAATGAGCGTGTTTCAATGTACATGCATGCATACACACTGTACAGTGCTGTCCGTCCATACGGGTGTTCTGTTGTCATGGGAACGTGGAATGACTATGAAGGCCCTCAGATGTATATGCTTGATCCTAGCGGAGTGACCTTTGTAAGTATTTGTTTGAATAATTCTGCCATCATACAGTGAAAAGCCGTAACTACCCTTTTTATCAAATATGACTTAAACATATGTACGGACTTGCCAAGCAATTGCCTGCCTTTCTATGTAGGTGATGTATATGTAATTAGTTTGTAGTCAAAGTTACAAATACCTATTTAAAAATTCATAACTTAGCCCCGAAGACATTTAAATGAAAAGTTATAATTTCCATGTTGAGCCCTTTCTTATTAGTAAAGCCAGTCAAATACCTAGTTAAAAAGGCATAACTTAGCCCCGAAGACATTTAAATGAAAAGTTATAATTTCCATGTTAAGCCCTTTCTTATTAGTAAAGCCAGTTTGCATTTTACATGCACATTGCAAAAAGCCGTAAAAGGCTTAAACCTAAAGATGTTTAAGCCTTTTCATATCAATCGTGATTTCGCTATCCTACAATCAAAAGATTACAGCTTTTCATCTTTGTATGTCACATGTCATTACCCCGCAATGATTCCAATTTTTTTTTTTTTTTATAAAAAAATAATATATTCAGTAAATAAATAAAACTAGGTATTTTTAGAAACTTTAAATTATTTAACAAATTATCATAAGAGTTTAATCAAGTGAAGTCCATCGACAGTGTTTCAAACCACACTTCAGACAAAACTGTAATTTACTCAAAATACACTTTGAAGTAATTACAGCTATTCACCGTATGACAGGGGAATTGTATTGTGTTAGTTTATTTTGTAATTGCAAAATGGGCCTGCTTTTTACCTTGATCTCGCCTGATGGAAACTGATGGACAAGGTCTACGATAGAACAAGCATGCTTAGAAGCTGCCTGTTGGTTTTAAAGTGAATCACTCAACTAGGACTGCCTATAGCAGGCCACTGCTGAATATAGACATAAACCACTCCTGGGTCTTGCCGCATTACAGCACTCTGCTTTCCAAATTCAGTATTTATCTGTTGTTTTGTGCATGCAATACTTTTAGTTTTTTATGTACCTATGTCAATATAGTAAGGTTTTCTTATAATAAAAACATACACACTTTTATTACACATAAAAGTCACAGAAATACAGTATCAATCATTTAACCATGGATTTTCTCTGAACAAAGAATTCATCATCTGCCTAGCCTTTTCCGAACTATGTTGGGGTCGGCTTCCAGTCTAACCGGATGCAACTGAATACCAGTATTTTACAAGGAGCGATAGCCTATCTAACCTCCACAACCCCGTATAGGGTAATACGTTTTTTACATGTGGTGGCGGCAACGCAGCAAGATGATTATGTTCCTATGCAAGTGAGCTAATTCTGTAAATCAATTATAATTTCAGTCATACTTTGGATGTGCAGTTGGCAAAGCAAAACAGGCTGCCAAGACTGAAATCGAGAAACTGAAGCTGGCTGACCTCACTGTCAAGGAACTTATCAAGGAGGCTGCCAGGATGTGAGTAAATACTTTCATTCATCACTTGTCATTTAATTTTCCATAAACTAATATGATGCCAATGCAAGGACTGATTTCCATAAAAGCAGACTGACTTTTCTACTCTCTTTTTTGGAAACCGGCCAAGCCATAATTCTCAAACAAACAAAAGACAAAACTTTTTAATTATTTTTTCCATGAACCTAATTCAGATTATTACGAACATTTTAAAACAAATAGCCAAATTCATCCAGCCATTCTCAAGTATAGATTGGTCAGACTTATGTTTTAGATGTTTTTTTTTTAATATTGATTATCACCTTCCTATTGCTAAGCTGTTGCTCAATAGATTAACAAAATAAGCACAAGGAATACTTATGCAGGGTTATCTACCATCCGGCGGTATTTGGAATTAATAACAAAATAAACCTAAATTTTATTTGATCACCAACATTTATCATTCTCCTATCACATTTCAGTATCTACCTGGTGCACGATGAGCTAAAGGACAAGCAGTTCGAGTTAGAACTCTCCTGGGTTTCCAAGGACACGAAAGGATGTCACCAGCTGGTACCCAAGGAACTTGCCAGCGAAGCTGAGAACTTGGCCAAACAGGCCCTGGTTGATATTGAGGACTCTGATGAGGGAGACATGTGAATGTATTTCTAGATAATAAATTTTATATTAATACTTTTTGCTTGTTTCATTCTTCGTAGCGTATCAGGGTAAAAATAATAAAATTAAAGTTAGAAAATTCATTAGCGCACTTATTAGGTCCTCAACGACAGAAAAAAGAAATTAACAACACAGGCTATTGGCTTTGGCTGGCTGTTAAAGTCTCACCGTGAAAACTCTGATGCAGTGAACTGTCATTCCATCTGTTACTAGGGATTTACACTAATGACAGCTCACTTTAAGCTCGCTTCACTCAAGTTATCACGGAGATCTTTACAGAATAGCACTACTGTCATTCCACCTTTGTTGCTAGGGATTGACACACGTTTTCAATGTGAGATTTTTTACGTATTAGCACGGGCGCATTATTCCCGCGGCGATTGAGGCCTTGAAGTTGAGGTTGCATTGCGACTCCAGTAACTGCACCTTCGGCGTGTGACTCGTCTTCTGGCGCACGTACTCCACGATGTACTCGGCCTTAGTGGTGTAGTATATCCGGGAGATGTAGGTACACCGGTGTGTTCGGCTTTGCGGCACGCAAGCTGACTTCGGGCTCCGTAGGAGCTTTGCCGCAGCGGTTCTTCGTTTGCGGTCGGCGCTTCCTCCTTTGCACCGTCACGAAATGGGTTTCGTGACGGTCGATGATGAGGGCATCATCAGCCCTATTCGGTACCTTTTCTGGCATAGGCTTCATACTTATAGCACCTGGGGCACTCGCGGTGACGCTAGCGGATTCCTTTTGTTGGGGCTTCGCCTGTGCTGCAGACACTGGCAGCGGGACGGGCGCGGGGCACCCGGGCCTGCTCTAATGCATGCATCGGTTACGTGCTACTGCTGCTGATTATACATCCTATCATTAAGAGTTAGGACAGAAACTGTCAACAACTACACACCTATTGCCGTGCTTGCTGCCCTATCCAAAGTACTAGAGAGGATCATGAACAGGCTCGTTGACTACTTAGAAAAGTTTAACATATTGTCAAATATGGTTTTCGGGCTGGCAAATTCGATCCCGTTGATGATCTGACTATGTTCACAAAAAAAAGCTTTTGCAAGGTCTAAGAAGATATTGTTAGACCTTGCAAAAGCTTTTGGCACTGTTTCTGCACCCATTCTTATTTAATGGAAAGAATAGGCATAACCGATACAACTCGAACTTTTTGAGGACTACCTACCTGAGTGAGCGTACCCACCCCGATTATATCGTCAGCGAAGAGCGCCGTCACCTGTGGGGTCCCATAAGGTAGCGTAGGTACTCGGTCCAACTCTCATATTAATGGGAGCTGCGTATACTCACCATCCCCGAGGATAAAATTATAACTTTCGCAGATGACACAGCCTGCCCCTCTTTAGGGCAGACTCATGAAACGAAGTTTATAGTAGTCCGTCCACAAGACTATAAGCTGCGTATTCTATTGAAACTCAGCACTACGCTAGGCCAGCTCAAGGTCAGTGTCACTGTTACAATCGCCGTGCTGTCTGCTGGCAAAAGCGCGAAGCATGGGGTCCCGGGTTCGATCCCCGGGATGGCGCCGATTCCCTTGTTCACTCACTGCATCTTTTTCTGGACAGTAGATAAATATTAGTTTAGTCCTGTCAAATTAGTCAGCGCCTGACGTAAATTACGTATTTTTAGTAGCAAATTTTTAATGACGTCTATACTTATCTATGGAGTATCTTAGTTTGACAGGACTAAATTAATATTTATTTATCTTCTGTCATTGTGAGCAGCCCGGAGTGAGAGTTTGAGCCTTTGCGTTATTGTGCTCAATAGGTGCCTATTGAACACGAATATTCCCGATCAAAGTTGACGACATGGTATTATTGATCGGGAATATTCGGTCGGCTACGGAGCGTAATTCCGGTTGTGGAAATAATGATGGTCCGCGGCGCACGAGTCATGTGCCGGCGGCGCGCCTGGCACCAGTGCCGCTGGCAGTGTGTAGCGGCCTTAGGGTTAGCCGTTAGGAGCCTTTGGAAAAAAATGTTGGCTAAATATGGCTGTACCTTATCACCTCTATACTCTTTCCTAGAAAACCGAACGCCACCCGCAGTCGACCATCGACTAGTGTGGGAAAGATATGGAATTATACATTGTCTCTCTCTTCACACTGATGTAAGGTTGTAAAGATTATAATAATACTATGTTATTTTATGTGGTGATAAGCCCCCTTTATGGCTAACTACATACAATAATAAGGTAAATAAAACTCCAGGCTTAATTCTTCATAATTATTTGTATTGTCAGTTTATGTGTAATAGTTCACAACATTTGCAGAACTAAGATATACAAATTTTATGACCAATAATATCGGTGATGACTCAAAATATTTATAAAATGTACAATATAATCTCATTCATTTGACTTATACAGTTAAATATTTACAAAATATTAGATTTGATAAAATTGTATACAGCGTCGTTACTTTTAGATTACAGTGATATAAATACATAAAAAATAAAAGTAACTAATAGATATTTACAAATTAATCAGGTCATAATTCAAGACTTTAATCTTGCTGTGTGGTTACTCGTGGATATAACTGAAACAAACAAATTACAGACATTAAATACACATAACATTTACAGGGTGGATACACCACGCACAATGGTCCTGAAGGACTAAGTGCGGAAACCAAACCCATAACATATTAGAACATAGAACAGGGTGGATACTCGAAGTAAAGAAGGTTTAACATAGTGTTTCAACTCACCCCAAGCAAGTTCCTAGGCACATAGCCCTCGTTGCCCTGGTCGTCGCGGCACCACCACCACTCCCTCTCGTTGTCGTCGCCCTTCCTTAACACTTGCAGCCGCGCGCCCGTGTCGAACGACAGCTCGTCGTTACGCGCCGCGTTGTATGAGAACACGGAATAGACTAGACCGTTGTTCATGATGCCGAGTTTCTCTTGTACACCTGGAAATTTGATAAAATGTGATTTGTATTTATTTATTAAGTACTAGAACACGAGTTTTAGAACCTGTTGAAATATAAAGTAAGACTTTTGATACGAATACAAGGTCAAAATAAATTAGCTAGCGAAACACCGCAGACGTTATGGGGATGGGTATTATCGTATTTAGCACGATAAAATAAAATAATCTCTCTTTGATTATAGCTGGTAATGTACAGTCAGGGAAATTACTTGCTTATCTAAATGACACTACGTCAATTTGCATGCCATGATATAGCCATTTCATATAACTGTCAAAGAATGAGGAAAGAAAGATTTTTTTTATTCTGAACAAACAAAACAATTGACAGTTGTGGTTTGATTTTACGGATATTTTTTTTTTTAATATTATTTCCATGTAGATATTATTATAAGAACCTCCTCCTTTTTAGAAGACGGTTAAAAAACAAGCGCCATCTACCGATAGCCACACAAATCCGTTTATTACATGGTTGGGTAAGGTACTCACTGTAAAGATATTCGGAGCATCCGTCGAACCCCTCCTCGTCTTCTTCGCACTTCTCGGCCGCCGTCTCATGGTCAGACAGCGTGGTTGCGAATATACACGCGCCTGAAACAGTTAACGAATAAAAAGTTAGATGGCGTTGGCGTTAGGTGGAGGGAAATATGGAGGGATATACCCTCCATATTTCCCCATAATAATAATAGGTTGGATTGCATCCTCTATGATTTGAAGATCATAACTCCCTCGCATGATAATAAAGGCAAAATCGTATCGATGGCACTTAGAAGCACAGGAAGCACCCATATTTTGTCAGCAGAGTATTCCGCCACGGAACGGTTTCTTAATCAGCTCAAGAATATTAGCAATCTGACCAGTGGCCCAATTTTGGTACATTTAAATTAAAGTAAGGGTTGTTGATGATAGTGGTGAAACAATAGTAACAGTACACATACCGTTATCGACGAGGAAGCGCACCATAGCTAGGTTGTTACACGAGGCAGCGCAGTGCAATGGCGTCCACCCGTCAGAGTCCTGCGCGTTCACGTCGCAACCTAACTCCACTAGGAATCTGGAAATATACAATGATGATCCTTTTAGTATACTCTTACATCGAAATTATAAATCGTATTATTTTATTTTCTTTGCGGATCCATAAAAAAAAAATTTATTGATGATCTCAATTCAACTAGCGAAATGTGGGTTTAGAATAGATACACCTCTACCTAGCCCTTCCTGAAAAACAGGCGCGTTGTTATTTTGTTATGTAAATTGATTGTGTAGTAAATTACTCATTTATTTTTTCGGGTCATGTATTTTGTTTCAGCCCTCAGAGCTCATATTATTTGGTCTAGAAATTCATCATCATCCGCCCAACCTTTTCCCAACCCAACTATGTTGGGGCACAGATAATATAATAGGGGTCGGCTTCCAGTCTAACCGGAGGTAGCTAAATACCAGTACTTTACTTGAAGCGACTGCCTATCTGACCTCCACAACCCAGTTACTGGGTAATAAAATACCCCTTGGTAAGACTGGTTGTCAGACTTTCGAGCTTCTGACGACCCGTAACGACTGTCAAAGATCCACGAATGACAGCCGGGACCAATTCCGAGGCACGAAAGGAGGTCTTGGTATGTAAAGATGGTCACCCAACCATGGACCAACCGCGGCAAGCGTAGTTTAACCTGATCGATCGACCCGTGCGGCTGTTATTACTTAGCTACAAGCCCTTCCTTCGCCACAAGCCCCTCTAGGTCTTGGTCTAGAATACATTTTCAGTCTGAATTTTGAGCCTCGAATTCTTTTACTTAGCACCCAGTCGTTGCCTAAAAATAATAAATAGGCAATTTATCGAAGTTTTCATGGTAAGTTAAATTACTGAATATTCAAACTTACTTGACGATTTCGAAGTGCCCTGCGCAAATCGCGTTGTGTAGAGCAGTGATCCCTTCGTCATTTGCAGCGCTTGCATTCTGCACCTGAAATCGTATTCATAGAAATTAACTCAAGTAAACATAGTCTTATTATTTATAATGTACTTACATATGTATGCTTATTAATTGGACAAGTAAATTTGCAGCATTTTGAAACTTACATGAATTCACGTAAAAGAAAAGGTTTATGCTGGAAAATTTACATTTAAAAATAAGCATTCCCATGCACTTAACTTATCTTTGTGTACATAAATGGTTAATAAATAAATAAAGGTAACATACCTGTGTTGCCGTTTTCTTAACGAGTTCCAACTCGCCTTCTAAACTAGCATCCAACAGTAGTGCGAGGGGATCGAAGCTCACCCGCCTGGCCAGCGGAGCCTTGCCGCCCTGTTTCAAGTTGCCCTTCTTCCGCCTCAGAACATTCTCAGGGCCCTGAGAATCCTGACCGTTTAAGTCTACCGAGCTGATTTGCTCCGTTATATCTGACACTACAATGTCCTTACTATCTTCTTGTGCTATTGATATGTTATTATTATTCAATGCTCTATCAACCTCATCCTTCTGCTTCTTTTCCTTTAGGCCATTCTCATTAGGCATGGAATCGACTAAATGATCCATTTCAGGGAATAAGAAAGCTGGTGGCATTTCTATACGCCTGTTTATACTGACACTTATTCCGTTCTTTGCATTACTAACATTTCTAAGTTTGGGCTGTTCGCTCATCGGTGGTTTTCTTATAGTAAGTGGGCGTGCTTTGATGATCATTTCGTTGCTACTGGTACTGCTGACTGACTCTTTCTGGTTTTGATCACTGTCGTTTGACAGGTCTGTAGGCAAGGGTATGGTGGGCATAGGGGTGATGTCAGCAGACTGATTGTAGCCAACATCAGTGTTCACTGACTGTCTCGGTGGTGTCTAAAATTAGAAGTGATAGTGTTAAAATGTAGGTATTTATTTAAATTATTTTGTGGACATAAAGGTTGACAGGACTGATAAACACATAGGTAAGTTACAAATTAACATAGTTAACAACTTTGGAAACGACAATGAATCTAATGCAAATGACCAGTTGTATTAGGAATGAGTGCAGTGACTACATACCTTGATAGTTGGCTTTGGAGGTAGGGCCGGTTTGGGAGATTTGTCTGTACCGCTAACATCGGGCGTCGAGAGCGGCGTGCTGGCACTCTGTGGCGGTGACAACAGGATACTCTGTGACGACGCATTCTGCCCGGCGAACGAACCGCCCGTACTTGACAGTCCTGATGCCGTGTTCCTAACGATCTGGGGTTGGGAGGTCACCACATTACTAGCTACATGATTTGATGATGAAACAGTGATGCTTTGGGTCTGAACGGTCTGTGGCTGGACCGGTTGGATCTTTGTGGAGGATGTCTGGTATATGGGTGACGGTTTCCCACTCGAGACCTGAACTGATGTGGGTGCTACACTCGATACAGGCTTCTGGAATGAATGAATGATGATGATATTTACAGGTGATGTGTGGATAGTGTGCAGCAACTGATATAAGCTTTCTATGATAACATAAATATTGGTAGTTGGTGATGATAAAACCAGGTGTGTAAAGGTGTAAAATATGCTTGAACATTATATAAAAACATTTTTGGCAACTTATTAGCTCCATGGCAATTTGGCAAACTATACAATCATTACAAAAACTATGTATAAGCAACTAAATATAAACTCAGTTTTTTTAAACTGGAATTGTGAGTGTGTTTGTATGTTTGTTACTTTTTCACGCACAAATGGCTGGACCAATTTTAATAAAATTTTGTAAGGAGGTAGCTGACACCCTGTATTAATACATAGGCTACTTTTTATTCCGATATTCCACAGGATGGGTACTTATGTGCGTGAATCCGCAGGGCGCAGCAAGTGTGATAATAGACACAAAGTTCAACAATTTCACATAGTACATTTTTTGTTACAATACTCTGCCTGCACCCAGTGAAAGTACTTTGTGTTTGATATTGAGAAAATTCCCCCCTCTGTTATTAGTTCTTAAAATTAGACAAAAGTTTTTGCATGTAAGTATGGAAACTCACCCCAAATCCAATAGAACTGCTAGCAGATGTTGTACCAGAACCCAAACTTGGTGAGCTGTTTTTTAACACCTGCTGGCCTTTCCCGCTGCCTTTCGAAGCTTCATTGCTCTGACTTAGCCTATTCTGTGGATATGCGTGGTTCTCCTTCCCTTCTTGATTACATCTACTTGAAGAGTCGGATTTTTGCAACTGATATGTATTTTCTTGCTGATATGTAGTTTCTGTTTGACTTAGAGGTGTCGCTAGACTTTTATTCACAACCGATAGTGGTGTAGAATGTACAGTCATGTGATTTACGTTGATTCCATTTTTTGCGTCTTGGCTTTCGATGTTCTTACCATTGACTTCAGGTTTTAATTTCCCGTTCGTACTTTGAGGGAACTTAGTGTTGTAGGGCAACGTTTGATACTTAGGATCTGACTTGCTAGCAGCAAATTCTGGGAGGAATTCTTGTTCGTTTATTTTCAGATCTTTGTTAGTTTGATTGCTGTTAGAACTGCTCGTGCTGTTTGGACTGTATTGCGGTTGTTTTAGGTGGTCCATATATTTGTTCTGATCAAGCACTGACTTCTGATCGTACGCGTTCCCAATGCCTTGCTGGACGTGACTAAAGTTCTCATGTTTGTTTGGGTATTGCCCCGGATATTGATTCTCTTGTTGCCCCTGCGAATGAGTGTAGCCGTTGAATAAGGGATTGATCATTTGTTTCTGTTGCAAATAATGCGCTTCCTGCGCTAAATGACTCTGAATGTTGTCGCTTTGTGTGTGTTGTTTTAATGGCACGTTGTTTTGTATTAGATTCTGCTTTGTCGCCTGAAAGTTATTATTCAAATTTAGATTATACACCAAAACATCTATTTTAGCAATGAAATTGAATAAACTTTTTTCCCGCCGGGTTTTTTTGAGACATTTTGGTTTGGTTTTGACATTGACAATGTAATTTTTTGTACTCTACTCTTTCTGTCATTGGCAACGTCATAGGAAACAGAGTCAAAATAAAAAAAAAATGTTAGCAGCTGTAAAAAACTGAAACTATTTTTAAGAGATATTTGTACAGAAAGTGATAAAATTACCTGGAAATTGGCATTATGGCTAACGCTCTGAGCATGGGGTACATGATTATAAGGTTCGACAGCAGCAACATTTCCTCGGGCTTGTTGGTTCTTTGGTTGACTGTTTACCCCAGTGTTACCAGCAGAATAGCTGGGCAACTGTTGCAAGGGCGTGGGATTCGTCGTTCTGAAAATTAAAAATCCTAAAATGTAATATTTATATGTTTTTATTTAGTCACTGTCCTGAACTCCTGACTTACGTACAGACGCCAGCACATCAACCTACTACAATCTGTCAAATTTCTTTGATAGATTTTCAACTTTATCGCTAAAGTATAAGGTTCAAAGTTGATTGGGAAAATTTGACAGTTTCGGGTAGGTTGGTGTGCTGGCGTCTGTACATACAATAACTTGCTAGCACAATAACATTAAAAGTCTATTATAATTATTTGAATTTTTAATGTCAAGTTATGAAACGTATGTACAAACCTCTGCTGCTGCGGCTGTCGATGCGCGGACGCCAGCTGCCTGTTTAAGGCCCTCTTCCGGAGAAGTCGCGCCTGCAGTTCGGAGACGCGCCGGTCAATGCTACGCATCTCCTCCTGCCGCGCCCCGAGCGCTGCCCGCTGCGCCGACAGCCTGCCGTTCTGTTGCTCGTTCAGCTTGTTGCGGTACTGGAATATATGAAGAAGTTGGTAATACAGTATATTATTTATAGTGCTAACTTGAACCTTGAGTACAGCTACAGGGGGCGTTGTTGGTAAGCATTTTTTTATGAAATCGTCACAGAAATAAAATTGTATTGAAAAATCAACACGGTGTTAGTTCCGATTTTGGCCACGTCCCAAAAGATCCTAGTACAGTTGTAGTTTCAACAAATGCGAGCACAAAAGATGAGCGCAATGTTGAGGACGCATTAAAATACGACTCACCAACAAGACTCGAGAGTCGATGATAACATTCAAACCCATTATGAACGATATTTATTTAGGTAAATAAAATATTTCGAAGCTGTGGAACAGCCAAGCTGGCAACCCTAACCTTCAGTTATGGCGCCAAAACCTACGTTAAAAGCGGCAGATTTAAAATGGCAGTTTTACAAAAAGGCAACGGGAGCCAAGGTTGATACTGTACCTACCTACGTTTTAGTACCTTATGGTATATTCAAAGAGGAATATAGGTAAAGCTTCCATCATATAGCTGTAAATGCGGTACTAATAGCACACGCAGCTAAGACTATAGTATTTTCCACCAAGACTTTTAACTGCTTGCGCAAATTACTGTGATGATATTTGATGATAGTGGATTATCCTATCATTATAGTTTGCTTTGTCACCGGTCTTATTATCAATAAGTATTCTTTTGTTTTCTGTATAACTTGAAAGTCATGTGGTGTATCGTTTAGCAGTGGGATTGACATTTCTATATAAATATGTCTAAGTATATTTAAATATAAAATGAATCGCCGTTTATGTACCTACGCGCATGAATTCCGACATACCTAGTATCTCTAGTAGTCTGTGCTTCCGACCGACTGCACTGAATTGGATAATTATATTTTTTGTTGTGTTCGGTATTGCCAGGACAAGGTTTTTATGAATAAAAATTTCGGAAATTGAAAAAAAAAAAATGCCCCCGTGCAAAGCTGGGGCAGGCCGCTACCTGAAAATAAAATATGTGTAAATAGGTACGTGTACAAAGCCACACATTTCTCCTTCTGCTTTTTATTTACTTATAAAAAAAATAAACTGAAGTCTGTAGGTCCTATCTATGTCCTAAGAATTTTGCAGACATTCCTATGATAAAGTTCCTGAAAAGTTCATTGTAAACTCAAATTCTAAGTATTTACCTATTTTAAATAAACCAATTACAGGCATTGAATTGTCAAGGAGTCGGTCAGTCAGAAAGTTAAAGCTGCTGTAAGTGCCTAGATGATTCCAAATCATTATACCCCTGATTTATCTAACCACGAATCATTTCTTGAGCTGAATCAGTTCATGTGAATAACTTTTTTCCATGTCAACGGATTTTCTGGTCAACATTAAGAGCAATTTGTATTTGTTGTTTCTTAAAGAGTTAAACGAAGAGAAAAAAGCGGCTAAGTGCGAGACTGACTCGCACACGAAGGTACATACCATACAATTAACACTAAATATCTTTTTAAATAGGTACTGTAGTAAAAACACTTTCTTGTATTCCCTATACTTTTTAACTATATTTTTATTATTTGCTGTTATAGCGACCATAGTAGGTACATAGTAGGTACACTCTCGGTGAAAAATTCAAGTGTCTACCTATTAAGTAAGGTGCAAATGATACAGAGCTTTGTGACAGACGGACAGACGGACAGCGGAACCAACGGGCCCGTTGGCATTATTTGAATACGAAACCCTAAAAAGTAAACTGCTTGGAAGAGTAAAAACTATCGCAGTTTATTATTTTCCATTTCTTCTATCTTTGCCCATTGCGTTTTGAGTTATTATTGCTTTTATTTTCTGTTTTCTTATTTCAAGCTATTCAACCAATTAATTTTGAGTTGATGGCTTGTACAGACGCCAGCACATCAAGCTACCCGAAACTGTCAAATTTTCCCAATCATCTTTGAACCTAATGCTTAAGCGATAAAGTTGAAAATCTATTAAAGAAATTTGACAGATTGTAGTAGCTTGATGTGCGTGCTGGCGTCTGTACATCGATTCATATTCAGAGGCTTTCCTCTCAATATTTTTTTTTGGTGACAGTGTTTCTTAGGTGCTTACACCTAAGAAACACTGTCACCAAAAAAAAAAATTGGAGAACAATTAGTGCATAGGGTACCTAAGTCATGATATTTTTTGTTACTATTTTCCAAGCCTAGCGACCAGGCTTCAGTCATACATGCAAAGTAAATAATTGAACGATATCGATCAACAATTAAAGACCCGTGGGAAAATAAACAGCTGATTCACAATGCTTTACTTTTTATTAGTTCGCCTTACTACCTATTGTTAGGATTATGGGTAATTTTTTTTACCATGAAATGTAGGTGATAGGTACCTAGGTACAATGCAGTGCATAATGAAAAGATGCAACCCAAAAGCGAAGATGCAGTTTTTTTTATGCAGGTGTTTTATGTATGTTGAAATGAGTTTGTTGTTGTGTATCAAAGCTGATTCAAAGATATTTCTTTTGAAACTTACATTTCGTAAGCGTTGACAAATTATTAAAATGCCTAGTCGACTGATTTCAGTCGACTACCTAAATAATTTGTCATTGGATATCTAAAGCTTTTGCTTTAGATTTCTTTTTAGATTTGATTTAGATAGGTACTAAAAGCAAGTAAAAAATCCGTAACTATAAAGAACGAAACAGCTTTCCAGTTCCAAAAATAGAATGACTTATGAAAATTAAGGTCACAGGCTCTGAGTTGGGACTCCTTGGGGACTTAATACTACATCTGGGGCTCCTACATTTCCTTGGAGACATACTTAGACGATACTGACTGTAATTGTAAAGAATTTAAAGTCGGTAGGTAATAGATTTTACGTTAGCGTAAAACCACTGTGTGTAAGTAAGAACCTTCATCAAAACTTTTTACTTTTTAGTTCAAGCTATTTAAGTTTTGCAAATTCACGTCAAAGTATTTTATTCGAACTAAAATGGCCTGTGTATACAACTCTTTAAAATATATATTATAGAGATAAAGAAAAAAGAAAGAACATTCCTGATTTTACTAGATTTTAATTTATGCAATTTGAATTTAAACGACGTCCTTTTGTTTTTGTATTTCTTAGTACGTTAGTCATTTAATTTAGTAGGTGCCTAGTAAATAGTTATTTGTGTTATATATTGTACTAGCTTCTGTCCGCGTAAAACTGTTTGTTGCCCCGACCCATCCCGTCGTGTCGCATCGTCTCCTCTCTCTCGTCTCGTCTGCCCGATTACTTCGTTTTCGTTCTGCGTTCTTTCTGACTTTCTTATGGGTTTTGCTCGGCTTCTAAGGGTCCCAGCGTGATGTAAAGATCAAGAATTTCAAATCCGAATAAGAAGATTCAAATCAAACTGGTACTTAGTTCTAGAGATAATTAAAGCGCGTTCAAACAAACTCTTCAGCTTTATTGATAATATCACAGAACAGATATAGTATAGATTTAAGCATTTTAATGTACTTATATAAAATAAAATATTAGATAAAGACCGTAGTTCCGTACAGAATCAGAATTAAAAGACAATCTCTTACGATTCACGTCGCGAGCTCTATTGACTCAACGAAGAAAATGTGGACTCGTTTTTCCTTTTCAATTCCACTTTTTTTAGTAAGCAAGTTAAATTCCTTCCTTACCTATTCATTTAATTTAAAGCTTACCTATAGGTAGCCTACTGTGTTCTCCTATAAGTGAACGAGTGCACCGAATTAATACCTGATGTTGCCCTTTATTTACGTGACATGCATTGCATTGTGTACATCTTTTGTTGGAGATATTCAATCAATAAATCAGTTAGGTAACCTGTTAATGCTACAAGTCTCATTAGCCAGGTAATTCTGTAGATTGACAATGTAAATTCAAACAACTGGCGATTAACTAGGTAAGATCCTAAGTGCGGATATTAATCCGAATATCCGACGTAGGGTCATCGCCAAGAGAGAGTCCGCTGTAATTACTGTAAAGGGATATCTGGAATTGTACGTTTCTACATATAATTTAGTTTTAGGAGTGTTTGTTACTATTTCTTAGTTTTATTGATCATAAACTAGGTATCGTAAAGCTTTGTAAAGCAAGTGAAATTAATAATTAAAATAATTACCTTTGTTTATTTCTAATGTTTAGTCTGTAAATAATCTTGAAACTACACGGTAAAATTCTACTCAAACACATTCTTGTAAATAAACTGAACAGTTTTAAGGGTGGTTTACAACACAAGTAGAAAATATCTAAGTAGCCACCGACTTGAATCTTACCTATAAATCGTTTAAGCAAGTCAAAGATTACGTATTTATCACAACAAACGTCTCATTGAAATCCGATCCACCTTGCATAAATAACATGGATCTTGAAAAAGGATAGAAAAGGGTCCAGTTTACGAAATACGACACAAATTGAAACGGGTACTGGCAGACTAACTTGATCTACTCTAATACCGACCTTTCGCCCTCGACCCACTTGTTGTATTAAAGGTATTTCAGTCACATCACAACACTTAATTTTAAGTCCACTGGTCCATTAATTTCACTACACTGTAGATAAGTTGTTTTTATAAGGTCAACGGATGAACACTGGGCCGGTTGAATGCCGCGTTGGTAACTAAATTGTCAAATTGGACTGAATCAAAATGTTGGCATTAGACACACTAGCGAAATTAGTCCGGTGACGTGGGAATAGTTGTACTCGTAGTTACCTGTAGGGTTGGTGAGTTTATCTAACGGAGTTATATAATAAAAGGTTCCCGAAAAGAGTTGTGGAAACTTAATTTAGATAAAGGGTAGGTGTCTAATTCTGCAAGTAGCTAGTCACGTGATCCTTTAATCACAATTACAATTTACAATAACATTGCTAGAATAATTAACGATAATATTAACAGTTTAACAACATAATAGTCCAGTTAACGAATGGCTCAAAAGGGGGTGTAGAGTACGTGAGCAGGGACCTTAGCGATTCCTTCAGAAACTTAGGTATTCAGTGTATTTAGGGAGTGAACATTCCCATTAGATCTTTTTTCCCTACGACGCACCGTTTTTGAGATATATGCGAAAATCCAAAAGTGGGAACTTTGTTTCCCCCCCCCACTCTGCCTCACCTAGACGTCAGGACTTTTTGTATGTTCACCTAAACACCCTGAACAAGTTTCCGAAGGAATCGTTTAGGTCCCTGTTCACGCACTTTACAAGTCCTTTATTGACTGGACTTCTATGTATGAAGCACTCACAAAGGCCCTCCAAAAAAACAAAAAAAAAGCTGTTTAGTTGTTTTTACGCAAACATTTTCTAGTCGAATCCTATTATGCCGCTGCAATATTTAAGTTAAAAATAGACTAATCTTGGAAAATGCTGGAACCACATTCCAAAATTTAGTAATTGAAAAACTTCCAGTCGGTTGATCCGACACGAGACACGTTGGTCCGGCCATGTCTATTGTCGGATCACCTTGCAGTTACGTGCAGCCCACGGGGAAAATATATCATCATAATTAACTGGCACTATAGATTATGCTGCGTGGAATATATTTAAACGTTTCTTGAAGAATGTACTAATTACTGTGAGAAAGTAGGAGGAACTAATTATAATTTAGAAACTATCAAAATGGAAAACTCAATTTGGAACTAAATCTACAGATTTAAATTCTCGGTGGAACTGTGAATTTCTTGACACTACCTACCTTCATCTGAAATGGGTTGTCCAGTTTACTTGTCTGACTATTCCGGGGCTTTCGGTAAAAGGAAAACTCGCCTTTTTTTAATTCTGCGCGAATTTCTCGAAACCCTTTTATCCTTCCTAACATCGTTAACTGATGCAACCCTGAGTCCAACACATAGATATCGCCTACCTAATTACGTGTTGTATAAACGTTCACACTCTATCCCTATCATAGATTAGCATCACGGTCAAAACATTATCGCTCGTTATTTAGATGTCCACTAAATTAATTTACAAGTAATTTATCGTCTATGTGTTGATAGACTGTGTATGCTATGCATCTGTAATTGCAGCTAGCTCAATTAGTTCGCTTAGCACTAAATTTACAGTTGCATGTTTCTCTAACTTACAATAATTTGAATTAATTGTCATTTCTATTAGTATAAATTATTGCTTAAACCTACTACCTAATCCATAAATTATCAGGCTTGTGTTGACTGAACGTCGTGTCGTGTATGCACTTATGCAGTGTCACGTTCAATGAAATCCTTTCGTTTTCTACCTCTTGGTTTGTTTACCCTATCTGTACCAACAGATGTCACGGCGTACCGGCTGCCAATTCAACCCGTTTACGAGATCAACAAGCGGGACAAGGAGATATTTTCACCAATATTACCTTTCATTTTTCCTGTTATACTGACAGAAAATACTTTATTATTGCTCTCAGTAATATAGTAGGCGTCGGATGTTTTTATACATCGACGTCTTCAGAAAATATACGGAGACCAAGAGTCTTGTTAGACGCATGTCTCATTATTCCAGTTCGACGAGTTCAATATTGTTTCTTTGGCAATACATCCGAGCCAGTCGCGCGAGTTTTATGTCGTCTCGTACACAGGGACTATTCTCGAATCTCGGTGTCATATATATAGCTGTATTAGTGTTCTAATATTTAATTGGTTCAGAACTATGTATTATGATTACGTGTTCCTTCGTAGAATATCAATTCCTAGAGAAATTTGTTAGCGCTGGATAAGTCTTAGTTACGAGAAGTATGATTGTTCTTATAACAGAAAAATAGTCTAAAATAATACTTTTCAGTTTGATTCTCAGAGAAACAATATCGAATCTTAACATTTCTGTAAAAGATTTGTCAGGTAGATAAAATTAACAGGACACCTGCTGATCACCGATCAAGTTGCTGATGTTTCTGTAGAAAAATTGTCTTAATTTTCCTTCTTCATGTCGCTGGCACAACCGTATTTTCCTTAAGTATATTTTTTTTTAAATATTAGGTATATTTAAACATAGGTAAGTTTTGCAAAGGAAAGTTTCTCTAAAGCATTTTCATCTTTATCAGCGACATAAACAACTAAAAAGAAATACAAACGAACAAATGACGATCAGAATAGCCCCTCAACTATCAAGTCCAAGATACGGGTTCAAGCGGCCGAATGCCCGCAACCTAGTTGGCTGGGCACTCTCTCTACAAATATTACAGTGTGTCCCGTCACCCGCGTGTTAGCGGTCTCGTTAGCTATCCGAGGCATCTCCCAGGTGAATGGGATCATCGCCTTTATTATATTATTAGGACAGCCGCTATGGCGCTATTGACCATCAAAGCTTTTGTTGTATGAAACGTAAATGTGAAAATAAAAACAGGTAGGGTAAACTAACTTCGAAATAATAAAATAATGATGCCTAGGTGTGAAATGGTTTGGACGTTGATACCTTAGATTTGGGTTGATTAAAAAAAAAACTGCACACAATTCCGAAACGTTTTCACGCATATTTTTATTATTATAAGCCTGTTGTGTCCCACTGCAGAGGGGCAATTCTCGTAATTTTAAGAACGTTCACAGTCTGATCTCAGTCTCAATCTGTCAAAAATACCTCTAATTTCCCTACATTTTGACAAGTTTTTGACATTTGTTTGTCGCCGAGATGAGACTGCGACTAGATTTTGAACGTTTTAAATTACGAGAATTGGCCTTCTGGGTAAAGGCCTCCCTTCCTTCTTTTGTTTTTTGATTAGGTATATTTATGGCGTAAACACGAAACAATTTTACCGTGAAAACTTAGGTGAGCTCGAAGTGAGTTGTCAATAGTGTTATATTTTTATTTTTGTTCCACCCTGCGGCAAACTAACAAGAGCCCAGAGGGCAGGGGGTCGGGTATTTAAATTTAAATAAACAACCAACTATCTTAAACACAGTTTAATTTATAAATGAAGTCTTCACAATTAACAATCTTACAAATTAGGTAGGTAACTACAACAAATCCCTAGTATTGCCAGCCAGCTAACATTACAGCAAATAGAGCTATGGTCGTGGGGAGTTGGAGATAAAACCAGTACTGTTCCTTTTTTTAAGTTTAAATTAAATATCAATATGAAGTTATAACCTTCCAGTTAATATTATTGTTACTTATAGATAAATGGGCGCCAGGGACTTAGAGAGTCCCGGATCCCGGAGCCGACGAAGGTGTCCAATATACTTCTGGATGAATGAAGAAGGTCGAACCCAAGATCCTTAATTTAAATTAAGTTGAGGACCAGTTTCCACTTTTGAAAACTGGGTTAGGTTAAATGTATGGTTCCTACGGAAGCCATATTGAAATTTAAGAAAATATGTTTTAAGGTATAAAAAAAAACCGTCCCGCCTGCGCTTTCGCTAGACGGACTCAGCCAGCCGCACAGTCGTCTCCACAAGAGGCTTCAAGCAGACTCGAGGAACGGGTCTCGCGTCCAGGCTCCAGACGCTCCTCTAGATCCTGGCGGCGAGACGAATCTCTCGAGGTGCCTCTCCTGGAATCGACAATACGGAAGCCTAATAATATGATGGGAAACTAATTTACCTTCCTAGAGGTGACCGAGCATGGGATTCTAAAAGGCTAACAGTGGTGGGACAATAGGAATCAAGATTACCCACGTGGCATCCATCAACTACACAACAAGGACTCACTTGTAAGAATAAGAATTTAATACCATCGTTAACACTGAGGAATATCCTATGGCAAATAGTCAGCGGGTGAAATACTCACGGTTGGCTTAGGGAAAAACTCTTGACTGTAAGATCCTCGACTGGCTGGAAAGGTGTCTGCGTATGCGCAATTTGGAATCCTGTAATAAATATCCATGGATCACGAGAATATCCTTTTAACAACCAGGGAAGGGCTCACAGACCACTTCCGAGCACTATTACCACAAAATCCTTACCTTTTAAAACATGGAATTAATTTTGGAGTTTCACTCAAGCGTGTTCAAGTGCAAATAGACGCCACCACTGTCCAACAATCCTGTCATGGTTAACAAACCGGAACTAGACAGAGCATCTCAAAAATCTCCCCTATTCCAGGTAAAATGATTATAAGATCACTGAAGATAAACACTACACCAAAATACTTAATTCTTGAAAATCACTAATAACTTTCCAACGTGACGTTTAAACTCTGAAACAATACGAATCTTCATGATCTAGATCAACAAACAAATTATTTATAGTTTCCAATACGAAAACTTGTTTTGATTGGGGTAATTAACCCAGAATATTAATTGGGCTAATTAGCAACGTATAACCTTGCTACATTATGTCAAAGACAATTCACAGATTAAAAATGGATTATTTGACAACGAAGTTTCTAGAAAGAAGTCTATAATGAAAAAACTAAGTTCATTTCCGCTTTCGGTTATTTAGTTTATTATTAATTTTTACTGAAAGCTGAAAATGATTAAGTATTGCTCCATACGATATTAATTCAATGGTTGGCAATCAATAAGTTCAATATCGATTAAACTACAACTGTGAACCGGCGACCACCAGATGTCGCCTCTAACTGTCAGAAACTGACGTTCGACTGGATGACAGATGGAATGTAAACAATATATTTATTGATCCGATCAATTGTGCAAACCTGTTTAACAGGGTCTAGAAAAGTGATTTAATGTTAGGAAGTGTTAACTAAAGAGTCCAGTGACGAAATACAGTTGAAGGAATGAATCCTTCTATCAAGTACAGGCCAAAGTCACTTGTACAAACTACAATGAAATATATTACTCAGAAACCTCATAATGTAATGCTAATGTTTTCAGGCAAATGCTACTTTACTTATTAGTAATGCAGCTGTGTAATACCAACCCTTGGTAGGTACAAAATTTACAACGTAACAGTACCTCCCCAACCACCAGAGATTTGACCCTCTAGGGCAAATCTCGACGCTGGCCCTCCAGCGTCAAAGCAGACTCCAAAGAGCCACACACACTTACAACAATCTACAACATTCATGCCTGAAAACAGGAACTGAGAAAGAAAAGAAAAAAAATGTATGGAAGCCGGTGTACGATTTCTACTATTAAGCACTATTCTCATAGCTGATGTAAATGTAAAATATACTATAAAGGTAGATAAAGTATATACATAAACAATACAGAATTCTTGTTACACTTCAAATATAGAGTAACAGACCGCTCTATTAGGCGACATTGTAGTAGGCTTTGATTGTCGGGTCTACAATTCCGCCCGTGTTTTATGGCTTATTTTTAATTATCCATGTAAACTATATGAAATATACTAATTTGTGTTTTTCTTATATACTACATATACATACAACCTAAAAGGGTTCTGGTCACACTTCAAGTATAGAGTAACAATCCGCTCTATTAAGCGACATTGTAGATGGCTTTGGTTAACGAGTCTACAATTCCGCCCGTGTTTTATGGCTTATTTTTAGTTATCCATGTGACCTGTGTAATATATATTTTTCCTGGAGCGAGTCTAATCCATTTACAAACATGTAAAAGACAAGCTCCAAAGAGAGTAAAAATATAAGTCTGACCTACTATATTTCTATAGGAGAGACCACCCTACTCCATCGTACACCACCTTTCACAATGAGTTGACTGCCGACAATAATGCTGAGCTGGTACACAAATAATACACCAAAAGAAATTAAATGCTACAAAATAATGAATATTGGCTAACCGTCTTCCATAAAAGGAATGAGACGGTTATTCTGCCCCTGTAAAAAAAATACCATCTAAAACGTTTTCCATCAATGCAGCCTACACGCCCGCCATTATGGCCTCCTATCTCAGGACTATCATTATGCTGCCTTACCAGCAATCCGGAGGTTTACACACTACAGGGGTGTCAATCTTGCAACAACCACAGACTACAAACAACTTTTAAACAATCGCCATCTCTACTCCTAAATATAGTTCACAAATGTGAACACAGTTAGAACCTGTGTACCACTACGAACCGCAAAAACAGTGTAAAATATATTATCCTACTGTATTCTATCACCGTGCATATACAGCCACTAATGCTAAAATAAAAAAACTAACAATCTCAGGGCATAAACAACCCTCAAGGCATATACAGCCCTCAGTGGTCACTGCGACCAACGAATTTAAATTTTAGTTTAAATTCCAATAAAATATAAATATAATTAATCCTTGCCACATGGTGATTTAAAATCCTTGATATGCCATGTGCCAAGGTTTTTACCGGAACTACAGCCTTCCAATTCATACACTAAGGGTGAAAGTTTTTTCCTAATTATACATCTCTCGTATTTAGGGGCTAATTTGGCCATAAAGAATTTGGAGGCGTCACTCTGGGGATATGTTTTCTTCCACACAGTGTCGCCTACCTCAAACTCCGCGTGCCTCCTACTACTATTATAATAACGAGCACTACGATCATGTGATTTGATGAGCGCGTCCTTTACTTTAACGAAGATACTATCCAATGCCCCTAGCTGACTTGCATATGAACTGCGGGAAGCGCAGGCTAGAGTGGGCTGATCAACGGTATCATTGCCGAAGACATCACCACTACTAACTGCCTCTCTGCCATGTACTAAGAAGAACGGCGTAAAACGAGTAACTACATTTGTGGAGGTGTTCATAGCGAATTGGATCTTTGAGATGTTTACATCCCAGGATCGATGATCATCCTCCACGAGAATTGATACCGCGGTCATTATGGTACGGTTATAGCGTTCCACGGTGTTCACGCTTGGGCAATAACGAGGTGTGAAGTGAACTTGAGGTATTTTGTACCTCTCTAATAGTGAACGAATCTCATTACCCGTGAATTGCGTCCCGTTGTCTGCTATCACCGTACGGGGTATACCGTGTACCAGGAAAACGCCGTCCTCTAGTTTCTGTGCTATAGCCTTACCCACAGCTCTACGTAAAGGAAACAGTAAACAGTACTTCGTAAAACAGCACACGACAACTAAAAGATATGTGAATCCCGCTCTAGATCGTGGCAACGGACCTACCAAGTCAATGCTTATGGTTTCAAATGGCTTGGAACACTCCTTCGCATCACCCAATAGACCGGGAGGAGGTAATTGTGAATGTTTATAAGCAGCGCACGTATCGCATTTACCAACGTAGCTAATCACATCCTTATACATGTTAGGCCAGTAGTATCGGAGTGCAAGTCCTTTATAGGTTTTAAACACACCAAAATGTGGTGATAATTCGCCACTATGGTGACTCTTCAATAATTCCAGACGATTGCCCTCCGGTACTACCTGCTTCCAATCATAGTCACTAGCCACACCGAATTTATTTTTTGAATAACGGTATAGTTTGTCCTCCTTAATAATAAAGTTAGGGCACGATCTGGGCGTACTGACACATTTATCCCACAACCCTTTAAACCAAGTGTCAGTGTCAGGCACTTTAATTTCCAGCACCGGAACGCCACGAGATAAGGCATCTGGAACCACATTGTCCCTGCCTTTGCGGTGTTCAATGGTAAAGTTATAAGGTGATAACCGACAACCCCAACGGGCTAATCGTCCAGTTGGATTGGTTAAATTAAAGAACCATTTTAAACTAGAGTGGTCAGTTATCACTTTAAACGCAGGGCCGCCTTCCACATAAGGACGATAGTGTTCCACGGCGAAGACTACAGCGAGGGCCTCGCGCTCCGTTGCTGAATAATTGCGTTCCGCCGGATTAAGCGAACGACTGCAGTAGGCTATTGGGTGCTCCTCCCCATTTATAACCTGAGTCAGAGTGCCCGCTATCCCAAAACTGGATGCGTCACAATGAATCTCAAAAGGTTGAGAGAAATCTGGACAAGCCAATACTGGAGCAGACACCAATGCCTCTTTTAAGGTTGAGAACGCGGTTTCTGTTTCAGCCGTCCACTCAAAAGGCGGCGCTTTTTTGCTTGTACTCGTTAGTGCGTTTAAAGGGGCCGCTATTGAGCTAAAGTTTTTAATAAAACGTCTATAGTATGAGGCCGTTCCAAGAAACATTTTCACCTCCTTACGAGTTGTAGGGGTTGGAAAGTCGACAATTGACTGAACTTTCGACGGATCAGTGTGTAAGCCATGCTCGTCCACTCTGTAACCCAGATATTTTAGTTCTCGTCGAAAGAAACAGGACTTAGGTAAATTAATTGTCAAATTAGCCTGCCTTAATTTATCTAAAACTCGTTGAAGAAGTGAAATGTGCTCCTCGAAGGTTGATGAGCAAATAATGATGTCATCTAAATATACGAACACCTTATTACCAAACTCCGGGCCGAAAAGTCTGTCCATTAATCGCTGTTGGGTCGCTGGAGCTCCCGTCAACCCAAAGCACATAACTTTAAACTGGAACAAACCTCGACCGGGAACCGTGAATGCGGTTTTTTCTTTGGATGAAACGGAGTCCAATTCAATTTGCCAAAATGCAGATTTCAAATCAATCGATGAAAGGTATCGCGCGTCCCGCAACTGGTCTAAGATGTGAGAGACGTAGGGTAGTGGATACGCATCTTGCTTGCTGACCGCATTCAGCTTTCGGCTGTCCAGGCAAAATCGCCATTCCCCATTAGGTTTTGGAGCCAGTAGAACCGGGTTATTCCACGCACTATTGCTAGGCTCCACCACTCCCATCTCCAACATCTCATCCAGCTGACGGTTTAGTTCCTTGAGGCGTTCAGGTGATAAAGGATAATAACGCTGTTTAATAGGAGGAACATCCCCTGTGTCTATTTTATGACGCAACAAATGGGTACGACCCAATCCTTTAGCCTCAAAGGATACCTTTTCGAAATCTTTAATTAATAACTCCGCTTCATTCTTTTGATCTGGTGTTAATTCGTCAAACGGCTGTAGGTGCCTAACCTCCGAGACGCATGTATGACCTCTATTGTTTTTTAAATATTGTAATGGTAATTTATTAAAAATTTTTGGAGCCAAATTAAAGGATTTCCAAAAATCAACGCCAAAAATCAACGGCGTGGTAATGTCTGGAATAACATAGAATTTAATAACCTTAGTCACTCTCATGAGAGTTACTGGTAAAAATAAATAACCCTCTACGGATGCCCGCGAATCATTGGCAGTTACGATGCTGCCCAACTGTCTATCGGCGTGTAGAGTCGCACCAGCCCTTATGAATTGTTGGCCAACATCGGAACCCAACACTGAAATGCTAGAACCCGAGTCGAGTAAACCGTAATATTGCTCATCATATATAGAAACGATTAAATGTGGACGGCTATCGTCCGTAGTCTTATAACGTACTGTATCTACCCTTAGTGATTTAAAAAATAATTTTAAAATTTTTAAATAATTATCCCAATCGGATTTATCAAAATTTTGGCTGTAGTTCCGTAAATTTAGTTTTTTGAAGTGCAGGTTGGACAGGACTGAGCATCCTTCTGCTTTTTACTGCACGTAGGGCACGATGGTGCACGTACGCCCTTCTTGCCGCAACGGTAACACACAATTGCTTTGGATTTGCATTGTGATAACGAGTGTCCCTTAACCCTACAACGAACACAGAACAACGAATCAGAATCAGTTTGCACGGCTTCAATCCTATGTGAACCTTTCGGGGCTTGGTATGCCAAGTCTGCTGCAACAAAAGAAGACGTTGGTTTGGGTGGCTCATGGAACTGAGCCCTGCTATGAAACCCTAGTTCCAGTTGTCTACACTTCTCTTTTAACTCGTTCAGCGTGTTGATAGTCAATATTGATAACCCCGACGTGTATTCCGGTCTCATGTTGAACTTGATCCGTGCTAAACGATCGCGTTCTGGAACCATATAAGATAGCCTATTGTAGAGATTCTCCATGACTGCTATAAATATACAAGACAGCTCAGTCGACCCCTGCGTTCTATTAGTTATTTCAGACATGAGACGCATATCGTAATCAGGCGGAGCGAATGCTGTGAGTAACTGCTCCTTCAGTTCCGCCCAATCAACAACCGACGCTTTAATTCCCCGGTACCACAATAAGGCTCCGTCCGAGAAAAGGTCCAG
Organism: Gortyna flavago; assembly: GCA_963669345.1. Classification (NCBI taxonomy): domain Eukaryota; kingdom Metazoa; phylum Arthropoda; class Insecta; order Lepidoptera; family Noctuidae; genus Gortyna; species Gortyna flavago. The sequence goes on from OY770138.1 coordinate 11,125,534, forward strand.
AGCAGATTGATGTAAGGAGGCTTCGCTAATACCTCTGGCCTCGCACAGCTCCTCAAGACGCTCAATAAACGCTTTTACGCAACCCGTGCCGTCAAATTTATGCCCTAGGGTTTTAACCGTCTCTTTCTTGTAGGAAATGATGACGTCCTTCGTCTGCAAATTTGACTGCACGTTTGTTGGCTCCTCGGCGATGGTAAAAGACTGATGGAAACTCGCGTTAACCGAATCTATCCTTGACAAATACTCGCTAAGCTGCTTGTCAACGGCTGCATAATCTGTATTAAGTTCCGTTGAGGGAGTAATCCTACTGAAACGATGAAACAGGTGGAACCCTAAAGCCTTAGCGCGGTTAAATTTTTTGAAATTGGAGGGGTACCTGTCTAGTACTTCACCAATTTCTGGTAGTTTGGCCTTAATTGCTTTCAATTCGGTTTTTGGATCTATATTTGTCTCCACGATATCGTCGGAACATATTAATTTACTGAGATCCCTAATCTGAACACGTAGTTCTTCTACGGTTGAAGCGGGTTTCGCGTCTCGGACCAGTACTTCATATATGAGCTCGTCTTTGCGAAGTAAATTGAATGAAATGGGTCGTTCCATTTTGTAAATTTTAAAAAAAAACTGAAACTGAAGTAAAAACTGGCTGTCACAATTTACGATTTCGGGCAATGTGCCAATAATATCTATAGTAAACGCAGTTACATAAATAGCAGTCTTAAAGAGTAAGTTTGTAATACCAGGCTTTTATATCCAAGGACAATAGTCTTGGTGTTAAGTTAAAGGACACAGGTAAAATAAAATTGTAAAGTGTATAAAGCAGCAAGAAGTGTAAAAAAGTGTAAAAGTAAATAAAAGTGTATAAAACAGTACAAACATAAACATGAACACGTTAACAAAGGATTCCTCGCGACGGTTTTTTTTTCTTAAAATTAGAATAACTGGGAGGTTCTAGAAACAGTACTCTGGTTTGTAAGGTACAGCAATAGACGTAACCTCTATCTCCAACTAATACACACGTTGGGGGCCACTGTTATATTTTTATTTTTGTTCCACCCTGCGGCAAACTAACAAGAGCCCAGAGGGCAGGGGGTCGGGTATTTAAATTTAAATAAACAACCAACTATCTTAAACACAGTTTAATTTATAAATGAAGTCTTCACAATTAACAATCTTACAAATTAGGTAGGTAACTACAACAAATCCCTAGTATTGCCAGCCAGCTAACATTACAGCAAATAGAGCTATGGTCGTGGGGAGTTGGAGATAAAACCAGTACTGTTCCTTTTTTTAAGTTTAAATTAAATATCAATATGAAGTTATAACCTTCCAGTTAATATTATTGTTACTTATAGATAAATGGGCGCCAGGGACTTAGAGAGTCCCGGATCCCGGAGCCGACGAAGGTGTCCAATATACTTCTGGATGAATGAAGAAGGTCGAACCCAAGATCCTTAATTTAAATTAAGTTGAGGACCAGTTTCCACTTTTGAAAACTGGGTTAGGTTAAATGTATGGTTCCTACGGAAGCCATATTGAAATTTAAGAAAATATGTTTTAAGGTATAAAAAAAAACCGTCCCGCCTGCGCTTTCGCTAGACGGACTCAGCCAGCCGCACAGTCGTCTCCACAAGAGGCTTCAAGCAGACTCGAGGAACGGGTCTCGCGTCCAGGCTCCAGACGCTCCTCTAGATCCTGGCGGCGAGACGAATCTCTCGAGGTGCCTCTCCTGGAATCGACAATACGGAAGCCTAATAATATGATGGGAAACTAATTTACCTTCCTAGAGGTGACCGAGCATGGGATTCTAAAAGGCTAACAGTGGTGGGACAATAGGAATCAAGATTACCCACGTGGCATCCATCAACTACACAACAAGGACTCACTTGTAAGAATAAGAATTTAATACCATCGTTAACACTGAGGAATATCCTATGGCAAATAGTCAGCGGGTGAAATACTCACGGTTGGCTTAGGGAAAAACTCTTGACTGTAAGATCCTCGACTGGCTGGAAAGGTGTCTGCGTATGCGCAATTTGGAATCCTGTAATAAATATCCATGGATCACGAGAATATCCTTTTAACAACCAGGGAAGGGCTCACAGACCACTTCCGAGCACTATTACCACAAAATCCTTACCTTTTAAAACATGGAATTAATTTTGGAGTTTCACTCAAGCGTGTTCAAGTGCAAATAGACGCCACCACTGTCCAACAATCCTGTCATGGTTAACAAACCGGAACTAGACAGAGCATCTCAAAAATCTCCCCTATTCCAGGTAAAATGATTATAAGATCACTGAAGATAAACACTACACCAAAATACTTAATTCTTGAAAATCACTAATAACTTTCCAACGTGACGTTTAAACTCTGAAACAATACGAATCTTCATGATCTAGATCAACAAACAAATTATTTATAGTTTCCAATACGAAAACTTGTTTTGATTGGGGTAATTAACCCAGAATATTAATTGGGCTAATTAGCAACGTATAACCTTGCTACATTATGTCAAAGACAATTCACAGATTAAAAATGGATTATTTGACAACGAAGTTTCTAGAAAGAAGTCTATAATGAAAAAACTAAGTTCATTTCCGCTTTCGGTTATTTAGTTTATTATTAATTTTTACTGAAAGCTGAAAATGATTAAGTATTGCTCCATACGATATTAATTCAATGGTTGGCAATCAATAAGTTCAATATCGATTAAACTACAACTGTGAACCGGCGACCACCAGATGTCGCCTCTAACTGTCAGAAACTGACGTTCGACTGGATGACAGATGGAATGTAAACAATATATTTATTGATCCGATCAATTGTGCAAACCTGTTTAACAGGGTCTAGAAAAGTGATTTAATGTTAGGAAGTGTTAACTAAAGAGTCCAGTGACGAAATACAGTTGAAGGAATGAATCCTTCTATCAAGTACAGGCCAAAGTCACTTGTACAAACTACAATGAAATATATTACTCAGAAACCTCATAATGTAATGCTAATGTTTTCAGGCAAATGCTACTTTACTTATTAGTAATGCAGCTGTGTAATACCAACCCTTGGTAGGTACAAAATTTACAACGTAACAATAGAGTCTGAATCACTCGCATCAGCTGGAATGATAGCTCACTTCAAGCTGAATTCACCTAAGTCACGGTGATATTTTACAGAATACATGCCGGTGGTAATCCCTGGTGATATGAAAAGTCGTTTACAAGCAATGTCTGGCATACATCTAGAAGGTAACAAATAGGGCGCGTTATCGAATTTAAGGTATATGATCACTCAATAAAGGAACAATAAATCAATCACCATAACCTTTTTCAAAAAGTCGGCCTCTATTCTATTCTCGTGCTCGATTGATTGATTCGTATTCTAACGTCCACCAAGATAGCAATCTATCAATGTAAGACGAAAATGCTTTATCACTTGCCATTGTATACAAGGGCCCTTAATAAGGCAAGATAATTATAGGCAAGTATCTCTTGAAAGTAATTGGAGTGTAGGTCTGAGTCTTCTTAAATATATACGTTTAGCTGTCTATATAAATACATAATATTGAAGGGGCTGTTTGTAATGTCAAAATAACAGCTTTTTACTAAATGCCTAGGAAAGTACCTATATCGCACCTTCATTTCGAAACCGTCACTAAAAATTTTCGCGAAATTGAGTTATTAACGTTTCTAATATAACAAATAAAGCCAGAAATATCTCTTATGTGTTCATTACTTTTTTATTAAGAGGTAAATAGTCATGCAAAAATCGTAAATTAGCTCTCCTGTAAAACTTAGTTTTTTTGTTTAGTAACGGTTTCGAAATGAAGGTGCGATATGATACGGTACTCTAACAATTTTTTTAAATAATTTTTTCTGTCTTTTTGTTCCGGCTAATCTACGAAATGGCTGGACCGATTTGGACGGGACTTTCACTGTCAGAGACTTGGTATAATATGGAGTTATGCAGGCTACTTTTTGTTTTTGAAAAATAATTAGGGTTACGCGCAAAAAATATACCCATGAAATCCAATTTGTTTTCCGACATCCACGCGGACGAAGTCGCGGGCACAGCTACTTCTAAATAAATAAATTTGTGAGTTTACTTTTTGTGGCTAGATTTTCGATATGAAGAAATATATTCACTTGTCTTTACCTACTTAAGTATCTAGATAAGCACACTCGGGATGCAATAAAAGTTACATTACTGAAATTCATAATTGGATAGAATCTACTGAAGGCCAGAATTATTTGAAATCGTCCACCTTTAAAAGCAAAATGTTCAAAACTGATATCGACAGGTGGGCCACAAAAAACCGTGGCCTCATTGACTTTGACAGGCCTTATTACAATTATCGGCTATCAGGTACAGTGACTGACAAGGGCCGGAAATGTGACGAGGGACCTCCTGAAAGTGAAGTTTATTTTCAACCAGCTGCTTCAATCAGGATATTATTTAACCTAAATAGGGATATTATGCCTGAACAAAGTACAATGTAAAAGGAGGACTTTTCTTTCTAGCCACATAACCTAAACGCGCACATAGGTACATGCCATAAATATCATATTTTCAGCCTCGATTTTAATTAACGATTTAAAAAATGTGAGGAACAGTCTGTACTTACCTTTATTTCTACCACGGAAAGGCTTTCAAAAAAGACATTGATATTTTTAATTTTGATGGTGAGCTTTATTCATTATGACCAACACTGATCCATTTTCTTAACAAACACAAATTGTTTATTCGTGGGTATTACTGAATTGTGTTGTGAATTTACTTCAAGACAATCAAGGGATCATTTTGAGTCTCTGCTCATTTTCTTCCCAAGGGCGTCTTTTCCAGAACTCAGACATGCGGTTATTGTCTTCATTTTTATTAATTAAGATAAAATAAACCGCTGTTGGAACTCAGCGTCCTTCCCCTTCAAAGAAAAGGAAGCAATAAGTCAAGTTTCTATAGCGCTTTTTTAAAGATAATTTTACTTAATAATTTATAGACTAAAAGTGTTTGGAAGTTGTTATTAAGTTTAATGAACTGGTAAAGTTTAGCAGACGTGCATCTTACTCCAATTTAATAATATATTTATGGAATATACATTATCAAGAAACACGGAAGAGTCGCCCTGCTGGTTAAGATCTTGTTCTGAAAGCGTGTTCTTTGAGAATATTATTAAAATTTAAGTAAATAAATGGGCCGAATGATGCAGTGGCTGTTAGTATATTGGCGTGGCTAGCTGTCATTATGGAAAATAATTTAATTTAATGTTCTGTCTTGTAATCTGAACAGACAGCTGTGCTGCTGGGCAGTTTGTTGCGCCACTTCGTCTTCCCAGCGAAAGCACTAGGAAGTAGTGAAAGGCGAGCGTTTTGGGGGACTGTTTTTTGTAATTTTGTCGTTCGAAAAGTGCTGATTCTCAGCCTTTTTTGAATAAATTACTTGATTTTGATTGATTTTGCTACGTAATTTGCATCTGCGTTACTAGGGCTTGCAAGTCCGAACTCATATGGAATAAAATATTTGCATGATCCATGGGTGCGTTTACAGACAAAAATACAAAACAAAGGACGATACAAGAGAAATCCTAGAGTAAGAACAACGTGTAGGTTACGAGTAACAACATTGTTTGAAGAGGGAAGCGGCGGGTAGCCCGCACAATTCTCTGTTGTATGTTCTTCAATGTTGAATGTTCATTAAAATATGATTCGCGAGCGTATCAAATATTACTTTACATATAATAATAATCATTAAAGTTATCAATACAACCCTCTAAGTTCATATTCCTATTGAATGAAATCAATAAATAGGATTGTATGAACTATTTTGCGCGAATCATATTTTCTTAAACTTACAACCAGACACTGATCTGCAAATTGCAAAGAACGTAAGAAAATTTGAATTTCACGGGCTACCTAGCAAACGATACTCTGTAGATACCTAATAAAAGAGTATACCTATAGGTAGGTCGGTTAAGGTCCCCCAACAACCGTGTTACCAAGTTTTCGGCTACATACGAGAATATCATGTCAACCCTTCTCACGGATATCGTAAAAGCTGTCTGGATAATAATAATAACCCAATACAACTGTAAAGATAGTCGTGATGATCCCTATTTGCCTGTCAACCGTAGCAGCCATCTTGTTATGACATTATTATTATCAAGGACTGTGTCGGACACATTTTGCTCGATGCACCTTCGCGCCTGGCAATCTAAAGTTTATTAGTAATTTATGTATGTGCACGAAGCCTTAATAAAATTTCCTTGTTAATTTAAACAATTAATCAAATACCTACTAACGAAAATTAATAGGTTCACTACCACGGTATTCACACGTTTATCATTTTAGTAGTAAATATCACATTCATTAATCCTGGGTTAATGACGATAAGAGCGACGACAATTCCCGTATTTTTATGAAAGTCCGCATTCTATTTTCAGTCTCTCTGTCAAAAATACCTCTAATCTCCTTACATTTTTATCAAGTTTTTGACATTGAGTGACGCTCATGAGATTGATACCAGATTTTGATCGTTTTACGGATATTGGCCTTCACCTCAAACAGAAAAGCGGTAAAAAAAATCGCAAATAATAAAATAATAGTGTCCAGCTTACTTCAGAACTCACCATTAACTCCCGGCGCAGCTTGTCCAGCTCATGCGCAGATGGGGGCGCGGGCTGGACTCTGCCTCTCCTCAACTCCTCAAGCTGCCTCGTCAGCTCCTCCACTTTGGCCACCGCCACTGACAACTCTTTTTCCTTTTCATTGAATAGCGCTCGTATTGACTCTAGGTCGCTTGCTGTGGACAAGAAAAAAAAATGATTAGGTATCTACTAAGGTTAAAGAGATAAAAATATAGTGATTAGTATTGATAAGATCCATTTATTGGGTTCCATTAAAAGCCAAGGGGTCGTACAACCCACTGGTTGTGAAGGTCAGATAGGCAGTCGCTCCATGTTAAATACTGGTATTCAGCTGCATCCGGTAAGACTGGAAGCCGACCCCAACATAGTTGGGAAAAGGCTAGGAAGATGATATGATAAAACATTATTGTTATTATCACTAATAACCCTAACAGCTGTTTACGAGTAATATGTTCAAGTTTTGCTTGATGAAACACTTCCTGGCGGAAATTATTTTTACCTTATCCATTAGGATCTCTATGACATCCTAATGGATAAGGTAAAAATAATTTCCGTTGTAAATTGTAGTAAAATTAACAACTTTTGATGTTATGAGTAATTATGACACGAAATGACGATACTATTGTTTGATTTTCATTCTTCATAAATACAGAAAAGCGATACTTACCAAGAAAATATCAATTACCTTTCAAAAGAAGCGACTTGGAAAACCCAAAGGTTGGAATTTGTTTCAAGTTGTCAAGTAAACGAAGTAAAGATTAGCATCATTTGATGAATAACTAAATCTGTCTACAAGTGCCTTTTCAGACCAAGAAAAAGTATTTTTACCGTCTATAAAAAATATGCTCGAATAAGAGAAAATTTTGAGGCATTTGAGGCATGAATAAAAACGGCTGAAGGCCGAAAATTTGGTTATCACCTGTCACGTTAAAACAATAAAAAAAAATGCTTTAACGTGGGTACGGATGTTAAAACGTTTAACGTAACCCACTGTTGACATTTACAGGTAGCTAAGTCTACATTGTGAAAAATGTTTTGAAATATTGTCCGGAATATGAGAGGGCGAAACTGTGAAGAATTCAGAATGAACGTTATGAAAAATCCTTTGATAATGGTTTGACGTTTAGTACATAACTATGCGTGGGAGTCAAACGGTGCTCACGAAGATTTATGTTCCGAATATATATTTTTAGAAGCATAATTTGGAGAAGATCTGGCATTCCCATAACAACACCAGTAAAACAGAATTATGTATGACAACTCAGGTCCCCAAGATGCAGGCACTAGTTTGGGGCCCACCGCAAACAACAAATTGAATGTCACCAACAGTTACAGACAGAATTATTATGTTAGACTAATCACATCTTGAGGTAATAATAGCAACAATGTCTAAATAAATTTTATTATTATTAAGTATTATATTTCAGTTAAGGAAAGCAGTTGCAGGTATAATGGAAGAAGAAATTAAAAGCCAACCTGCTGATAAGAACACTAACAACTCTTTCAAGTACATGAAGTACAGTGTAAGTACTTGGCAACAATACAGAAACTTTTCACAACAAAATAAAAGAAACGAACCAACTAATACTAAAGTCTTAACTCTCGATTTTAGTGCTCAACTTTACGAATTGTTCACTTCAATTTATAGGCAAATAAACATTGATTTCGCCTAATAGTTGCCATTAGAACAACAATAAAACTAATTTGGACCGAACTAAACGGAATAAAGTTAACAATTTGGACCGAACTAAACGGAATAAAGTTAACAATTTGGACCGAACTAAACGGAATAAAGTTAACAATTGCGTAATTCTAACGTATTGAGGGGCAAAAATGCTATTTTTACGCAGCGCGGACCCAGCTGAGACACATTTAAGAGCTCCGAGAGGAAAATACCTCCGACCTTTCAATTACAGAAGACAATAAAGAAGGCTTTATCTGTATGAAGAGTCCCTCCGTTTTTACACGACACGATGGAGCAAACTCATTTTTTGGTAGGTATACGCTTTAAAAGCTAAAAATATCTTTAGGTGTAGAGGTATTTAGTTGAAAATTATGCTTTCGGGGACATGATTAGACCTGTGCTTTGACCGTGTAGTTTTTGGTAAAGAATAGGTGATCTTCCCTTGCCTATGGGTGTCGTACAAACCGAATAAGGGAAAAAAATGTTGCAGTTTTCTCCAATAACCCACAAAAATACGACAAGTATGTCTATTTCTATTTTATAAAGTACAGGCCTACAATGTCCTCTCATTATAACATGGGATTCAATGGAAATAGAAAATGAGACTCATCGTTAATACCTAAAAATGGGAATCAAAAGTGGGATCCAACGAAAATAAATCCCTATTAGGTAACACTGAAATTTGAAAACCTTTTAAAAATAATTGGCTTTTACAATACAGCCAATTATTTTTAGAAGAGTAACCGTGGAGTTTCTTGCCAGCTCTTTCCATAGGAAGTGACCAATCAGAACCATCCACCTAGCTTCTAACGTTTCATAAGTGCCAATGTAGGTACCTATACATTATTTTGATTTTTGTTGAATAGTTTTAACCAATGTGACCATTTCCCCATTGACCCTTGCTTTAGACAATTGCAGTAGACGATATTAATCTACTCTAATACGTGACAATTTATCTACATTGCATATTTGAAAAGCAAATTAAACCCTGCAGCTGAATATATGCTAATTCATTTCACACTGAATGAAAGCCAAGTACGGCATTCAAAGGTCTAGCTTTAAGTTACCATATTAAGACTAAACCTAGCTCACTAGTTTATAGCTTGCTTACATAGATTAGATAAGATGATTATAGCTTATATTAGTAAGCAAAGATTTAACGAGAAACGTAATTAAGATCATTATACCAGTTCAGTCCATGAAAGTTGGGGTCGGTTTTCAATCTATCTTGAATCGTCTGAATATTATTACAATATGATCTCTACAATGATTATAGTGAAAGAATTATAAACTCGAATACTTGTAAATCACTTTATTGGTACTGAACACAGAAAATTATTAATTGTCACTCGAGACCACTTTTATCATCTCAAGCGAGAGGGAAATGTAATTCAACTTTTCCCGCCGCTTTTCATGCAAAAGTCAGATGGCTTTTGAGTTGTGGCAACCCATAGATCTGGGTTGCCACAACTTACTGGGGACAACTTGGGGAGTTTGTTGCGCCACTTCTTCTCCCCAGCGAAAGCACTAGAAAGTGGTGAAGGGCGGGCGTTTTGGGGGACTGTCTTATGTAATTTTGACGTTCGAAAAGTGCTGATTCTCAGCCTAGTTGAATAAATGACTTGATTTTGATTTTGATTTTACTCTTCACTTGCTCTAACATGATAAGTTGATTAGTACCTATACTGGGTATTTTAACATAACAATAACATCACACCGTATTTACCCGAAAGGCTAGGCAGAGGTATACCTACCTATAGTACACCTACATTTCGCCAGTTACGTTTAAGTCCCATGTAATAGGGAACGACATTATTGCTATCAGCTGGACACAAATTCAGACTCCGGGCTGCTACTGAGAAATTCCAGATAGAAAAATCTGACAACACTTTGCCCGACCTGGGAATCAAACCCAGGACCTCACGCTCAGCAGTAACGCTGTTACGGCCAACAAGGCAGTCATAGGTATTGCATTTATTTTAAACTCAGAAGCAGGTAGCTTAACATTGATTAAAGAAGCTTAGAGGAAATGTGGGTGCTCTTTTCTCCATAGAAACGCTCTCGCTTGTTTTCTTTCTGGTTAATGAGCATAAAGCAATGATTTTTTACAGAATAATATTTATTAACTACTTGTATGTCCCTATGTTTTCCTTTTTGATGATATATTATTTTTATAGAACCCTCAAAAAATGCCTATTTAAACCGCTGTCAATGTAGGACTAGTGAACAAATTTTACAACTATTACTGAAAAAAGAAAAACATTGAGGCACAGTATATGTATATCCTTCTTATTTAGATCATGAAATATTTTTTAAATTGGTCCAATTCCAGCCAAACCTCGAATTATGACTTTATACCTAGGCTTTTTCAAAAGTTAAGGAGTAAATAAGGACCCTCGCAGGTGGCGTTCTGCAGTTTCTGCCTACCCCTGTTTGGAAGAAAGCGTGAGTTTATGTATTAGGTAACTGTTCTACCATCGTAAATAGCTAAGTCCATTTCGCTTTCATCAATAAAGTATCTTTCCATCTCATTACCCAACTGTTTAGAAAAAAACATTTGAAGATTTTCAATAACCAACCGTTCTTTTTCAAAACGTTTTCAACCACGATCCATTCCCTTTACAACCCAACTGGGAGTAAAATGGGACCTCATAATGGTCAGTCGGTATGACTGATTTGCTTACCACGTCACTACACATCAATGGTTGATTTGCCCCGTCAAAGGGCCGTATCGAACCGTGAAATAAAGAGTGCAAATAATGTTATCAGTGCCCACACACAAGCTTTTTCGGAATACAATACTTAGGACGTTCCTGGATTTTCATGAAGCTCCGAGTAAATTGAATTTTGTGTTCGAAAAATTGTTCTAGTCTTCTTGAGCTAGGCTACTCGTTGTTTTCTAGGTGAAAATAGAAAATATATTGACATGGTTCATTTATGTAACAGTAACAGCTTCTGAAAAGAGTTCATTCATCTCATTTTTTTAAATAATGGGACGTGTATTTTATTTTATTTCATAAGGGAAAACAAACAGAAGTATTTAAAAAATAAAAAGAACACCCATTAACCAACAAACCCACTACATTTTCCACAAATTATAACTTAGATATTTACAAACTCGAAGATACTTAGAATTCATACATCTAATGGTAAGCTGGAATTTATTCCAGCTTACCATTAGATGTATGAATTCTAATTGTAATTGTTGTTGTTTGTGATTTTTAATTTATATGTTTACATATAAATTAAAAATCACGTAACACAATCTAAGAAGCCACCCACATCCCTTGAAGGAAACCGATCGAAAACAAAAGCTCTGAAGGTCATATGTTCAGCTTTTCGAAACAGTTGCTTCGCTATTCGTGAGTGTAGGACTTCCGAATAAGTTTATGAAAAAGAATTACCTATTTAGTTTATTTACATTTATTTTATTGCTATAACTTTTCCCGTAGCTTTTTTAGGTTTTGCTAGAACTCCTTTTATGCGTGTGCACGCTAGTTTACTCAACACTAAAAATGTTAACTTGTTCTTATAAAAAGTTTTATAGTATAGAGAAACTTTTAAAAGCAATTATGAAAGACATGTTTCAGAAGTTTTGTTCAGGGCTAGAAAGAAAATGTTCCGTTCAACTGTGATTTAAATCGATTCCGCAAAGGTCGTATTCGAGTAGCTCGAACTGGATTGCCTACATACAAAACTATGAACTAGAGCGGGTCACAATCAGCTTAATGAGGCGAAACTTGTAAAGTGATTAGCCGCAACAGAGTGTTGAACCGCTCCACTAAAATCCACATTTGTAGGCAGGGAGCTAATGTAGGTGTGACCACAAAAACCTCCTTGCTGACGCAGACTGATGTCTAGGGACGAGAACAAATGGAACTTTCAACTTTAACAACGATTAGTTTGGATGAAAAATAGCAACATGTAAATACCTATGGGGTAAGTTTTTTGCTCGCATTTATTCGCCGTCCGAGTTCTTACGTTTGGCAGTGGGATAAAAAAAAGTATATAATGCGTGTATTAAACATTGGTAATTGCGTAGCGTTTTAGTCTTAGTACTCAGTCTGCGAAATAAATAAAAGATTTGTTGGTGTCTAAAAATACGTCATTAAAAATTACTAAATGAATTTATCACATTTATCACTTAGGTGTTTTTCCAATGATTGACCAAAAGTCTGTGTAAAAACGATTAACTAACCAGTTTAAAAAGTTTTAACCTGTCATATTCTTTGACATGTCAACTACAACAAAAAATATCCTACTTTCCACCGTAGGTACCACGTTTAGTATTGATTTTCGTAAGTTCTGTTGATGCGTCATCGCCTGTGTCATTTGAAGACTGGTACTATACGCCATTATTATAACATCAAAGGCATAGTTACGTAACCAAACGATATTTCATTTTTATAGACATCGTAAGACCTATAAACATGAAAAATTATTGTCGATAAATAAAAACCGTAAAAACGGTTTTTCTTCAACATCGCTTTATGAATTTTTAATGTAAGTGTAAGTAAGTAAGTTCAGTGTAAGTACCTGAAAGTTTTCGTTTTGATGTTATCGGAAAATTTCTGTAACAATCGAGAAATGGAAGCAAAAAATTGTTTTCGCTGTGCAAGTTTCAGGAAAGTTTTAACAGTTTACTTAGTTTGTTTTCCTAGATCTTATGCTTGATTACAATATTTGATTAATACAGTAAAGTTTAACTTGAACACTAGATAGAGGATGCGGAAGGCGGAGGAAAGGGTGTTGTGGCGCAGTTTGGGGGAGGCCTATGTCCAGCAGTGCACTGCGATAGGCTGAGTTGACTAGATTGAGATTAATTTAATATTCCTTGTTATCGCGGGATTCGTAGGTTTATTTTTATAACTTGATTTTATGTCACATCGAAAGTACGTCGTATGTCAATTATAGACAGAAATGTTTTAAAACGCAAGAATTATCAAATAGAGTTGGGAAAGTAACACATTCATCAGTTTCGTTCATATTTCTCCGAAATAAGTAGGGGAAGACCAAGACCAATGAAACGATGAATAGACTGGTTAGAGGAAGATGATGTGGCTAGAAAGGGGTGACTACGGACATGACGACTAATAGAGATCTATGGAAGAAAAAGACATGGTGCGCCGACGTCAAATAATTTAAGTTGGGATGAGGACAGGAGAATGATGAGGAATTTTTCCAAATATTTTGTTCGATGAAAAATAAAGAACAGAATACTTACCACAAATAAATGTAAAAAAATAACGATTGGACCAACACGACTAGGTGAACAGAAAGTCCTTTTTAGGGTTCCGCACCCAAAGGGTAAAAACGGGACCCTGTTCCTAAAACTCCACTGTCCGTCTGTCTGTCTGTCTGTCTGTCACCAGGCTGTATCTAACCGTGATAGCTAGACAGTTGAAATTTTCACAGAATGTGTATTTCTGTTGCCGGTGCTATAACAACAAATACTAAAAAAAGAATAAAATAAATATTTAAGAGCGACATTCAACAAACGCGATTTTTTTGTCGTTATTTTATATGTAGTGTTCAATATTGTATGGTGGTACGGAACCCTTCGTGTGCGAGTCCTACTCGCACTTGGCCGGTTTTTTTATGTTATCCTATATTGTATGCCACGGCTAGGCAATGGCCTCCCCTTTTTCCTTCAAAACCTCCCTGTAATATGCCATCGCAGGCCAAGTCGACCCTGCAAACATTATCACATCGCCACAAGCTCTTAATCAAATCAAAATATCCATCTCAAAACTAAAACAGACTAATCAAAACACGTACCCAGTCTACAGAGTAGACGCAATGGTGGCGGTACCTACATATGTTTAATTATATTTTGGTTTAGCCTACCTTCTTAGTTTAACAGTCTCTGGTTACTTTGAACCCGTTGCTATAGACTACCTTTGTGATAATTAGGTATGGTTGTCAAGTGTGTTTTGGATTATGAACATTTTGTTTTAAGAACTTCTCTTACCTACTAGCGAAAAAATCCTTTTTTATTTGGAAAATTATGTAAAAACCGTTTTTATCAAGAATTAATTCTGGCAACAGGAAAAAAGTTTCTGTTGATTTGAACATACCTAAATTAGATCATAGAATGCGCGCGACGTTTGACTTCAAGATCCCTGCTAGTACTTTTAATCACTTTCGGCATAATGATGGCAATTATTTACTTTAGAAAACACGGAACACAACACACTCTCTTGACAAAAACGTAAAGAAATGGCGGCAAACGCCTATTTTTGATTTCGGCCGCGCGCAGTATTATTTTGCGAGCACTTTATCACAAAAAGCGATTTGATTAAAATTTGTTTAACTTAGAAATTATTTTATTAAATCTATTATTTAGTACTTTGAACCCGGTAAAAATAGTACCTACTTATGGATTTATTAATTTAACGCCACGATACTAAGGACCAATCATTCTCGTTGGATACAAAACATCGCTTTACGGAAAATCAACACTTTCCTAATAGTATTCACCGACGGATAGCATTTTATTATCATCCTAACTACATTCATCTTCTTAGAAAAAGCTTGCCTCTAAGTAATTGGATATTTGCTTGAATGTGAGATATAACCAAATAGACCCCTCTAAATCGAACAATCTGTGCGAATAGCAACGTTACCTACCAATCGTGAGTGAATAGCCCAATACTCGATACAGATTCGTTTTTATCGATAATTATTGTGTTTATTGTTCGTATGTATCTTCTGCTTCCTCAGTTTGGATAGAGTACCTAATCGATAGCCGTCGCTCATAATATTTATCGCGATTGCGTCAATACGATATTTGGTTTTGATTTCGAAATGAGTTCTCGAACGCTATTAAGTTCTATTTCACCAAAGTTCTGTTTAAGAAGTTAATCTATATTTGGTACAACAACATTCTAAGTTTGAAGACTATTATAGCAGCTAGGTGTACGGCGTGTGTACGGGGGATAAGTGTTAGTTATCTAAATTTATTGCTAGTTTATTATCTCTGGCATAGTGTTAACCTGTTTTCCTGAGTTATCCTTCGTAACTTGTGCGAGATATGTGCAGTAAGAGTATGTTTGCAATACAGTGCCAATACTATCTCACCTCGAAGCTTTTGTCCGTTTTCCCCACAAAGAATAGTTAAGAATTCACAAGATATATGGTTACTATAACCATAAATAAAATAAACCAAACTAACACTAAAGAAAACCGCGCACTCAATCACTTGAGTTTCGTTCGTAAAACACAATCTATCTCTATCACGTCGGTAAAGGTACGCAGGAGTGAAGAAAATTGCCTCAACGGACATTTATAACCCGGCAAAATTCAGACGCTCCCCATTTTATCCTCGCAAGTAATCTTAATATGAACTTTATCTATTTTGAGGACAACACAAATTGTGGTTACAACACAAATTTTACGCTCCATCGGCGAATCAATGGCCCATAAAATGTTGACGTTATTTATTTAGGAGCTCGCACTTTCAATCCTGTTTTATTTTATAGCTCTAGACTTGGAGGGAACTTGTTTGCCTTAAAAGGTTGATGAAATTGATTTAACAAATTAATTTAAGAGTAAGCCATACGTCTCGAAATAAGAACTTGTGCTAAAAAGTATTTTTATTCCTGTAGGCACTTTTAATGAAGTGATTGAATAGAATTCGAAGTATTTTTAATCAAAATGTTGTAATTTGTTTGTTGTACGTATTGAATGGATACGGTAACAAAGTAATTACATTTCCATCTTGGATTCGGTTTTCTTGGAATCCAATACAAATCATCTGGATTTTACTACTTTCATAATATAGTCGTTAAACGTTTAAGCGTGGGACACATTGATAAACGAAGAGATGATGAAATAAAAATGTCACTATAAATTCCCCGGCAAACGAGTTGTTTAATTTCAACTCCATTTTCGGCTCGAGTCTAATAAATAAGTATCTATATACTTATTTTACTATTCTAAAAATAACTGTCGAACAAGATATTAATATCAGATTTTTAATTAAGCAATAAAACATAAAACTTTACAACGTCGCGAAAGGTTCCCGAATTTGAGAGTAATAAAAGATTTATGACCAATAAAAAAATCGGAATGAACTTTTTTATTGTATATGTTGCCATTATTGATATATTTTGAGACTGAATGTGACTTTAAATTATTCACAAAATTTGCAAATTTCATAATACCGAAATTGGGTGAATAGGTTTAAAAATTCAAAGGGTGATTTAAACCCGTATATACCCGGGCGGGTATAAAACACACCTGGGCCGCTGTAGTGCGCCCTGGCCCTGAGAAATCAGGATGAACATTAAGCCGTCTTATTTACGCAATGGGCGGCTGACTGCACCGTACGAATAAAACAAGAAACTTAATTGAACTTTGTCGTAATAAAATAGGTACTTTTGACAGAAAACCAATTTCATGAGGATATTCTTAACAATTAGGGAATGTAAATTGAATTTTATCAAGGAGCTTATATTAAATTAGTCATTTTTTGAGCTCAGATTATAAAACAAAAGAAAAACTAAATGTTTGGTCTTTTTTATTATTTCAGAGAAAGAATAAGAATAGGTATACAGTTTTAGTGCTAGAACGATCTACAAAACTACTAAGGGACGGCTCGTTTTTACTTATATTATCTTATTTAAATAACAAACGCGAAATCAGGAAGACATAAAATCTATTTTCTGCTTACAAAGTAGTTTATTATAAAAGAAAGTAGAGCAAGATCATCATTTTCCATCAAAAACAAAGCCACAAAGACGGTGATATGAAAAATACTTGAAACAGCAAGACCATCAAAAATTCCAAAATATAAAAGCTTAAACCTGCTCTTCCTATAAACCAAACATTTGATCCCAATTATTAAAACATTAATTGGCATACAAATGCAAGCGCATTGCAGTGCGGTTATGACTACTTAGCGAACCAAACTGGATTTAACTGGAATGCTTTTAATTAACGACGATCGAAATTCGAATCTAGGATGCTTCTAGATCATTTTACGATTAGCAAACGTCACTCGAGTACCAAGTATCTGGATTATCCGAGTTATGTCTTGGGGAGGAGGCGGATTCGGGAGCACTCGGCATATTTTGGAAGATAGGACGAATAGTTTGTCATGGTAAGCATGGAGCTACAACGTGTTAGAGGTTTGCTGGACTCATGTTAGACTGCTAGAGTGAAATGTTTCTTTGTGGTGATATTGTAGATTCACACGCCCGGGTTTTTCCGTGACGTTGTTTAACTGTCCTGAACACTTTTTTATGCTTGTTGGATTTGACTCATAATTAAAACTAAAATATTGTGGAACATTTTTGCAAACAGCTGTTCAAAATAATAAAACTCCTTTTATTATTTCTATGATAGCATACAAAACCGTTTCTCTCGTGAAATAAAAATGTAACTTTCAGAAAATCCTATTTCATAATAATAATTAAAACCATTTCGTAACACCAATACAATTTTTATTATTATACATACTTATATTATTATAATTTATACAATTTCTGCCAATACTTTGGGAGAAAATCAAGGGGCTTGTGACTAAGTAATAACAGCCGCACGGGTCGATTGATCAGGTTAAGCTACGCCTGCCGCGGTTGGTCCATGGATGGGTGACCATCTGTACATAAAAAGACCGTGCCTTGGATGCACGTAAAGCCGTTGATCCCAGATGTCATTCTTGGATTTTTGACAGTCATATCGGGCAGTCAGAAACCCGAAAGTTTGACAACCAGACTTACCAAGGGGTATTACCCAGTAACTGGGTTGTGGAGGTCAGATAGGCAGTCGATTCATGTAAAATACTGGTTTTCAGCTGCATCCGGTTAGACTGGAAGCCGACCCCAACCTAGTTGGGAAAATGCTAGGCAGGTGATGATGACTTTAGGAGAAAATGGCATTAGAATCTTCCGTAAACGTAATGTATTTATGCTCGTGGTTGTACACCACAAAACGTTTTATATTCCTCGTTCGACATTTTTATTCGAACATCTTTACATAAGCTCGTTCGACTGGCATTACAAATGTACTTCCCCTAACAAATAGTATTAGGGAGGCAAAGGAAATCCATTTAGGCCTTATAAACGGCGACCCAATAAGTACCTACATGTGTATTGATATTTATAGGGTCATGGCATTTACAGGAGTGCCGCGCTTATGAAATACCCCTAGATAATAATATCTAAGTTTATGAGCATAGGAACTAGATTCGAACATTCTTTGTTGCTGTGAATTATTTGGATTTTGGTCAAGTAGGTATTGAACTTTTGTATTAAACAGCAGAATTTTTTTTGTGGTCTCAGAGTTGGTCCCTTAGTGTAAGTTGTTCATATTTATGGGTAGAACACCCTGTAAAAAATTGGAACCGGTAAAAAAAATCATCCGGTATAACATTTCAGTGACGTTATTTGCCGACGCTATCGTCACCGTTCTTCTAGGAAACCATAGCTAACACTAATTACCCACCCCCAAAGATCTATTTCCCCCATTAAATAAAATTTCCGAAACTACGAGTAAAACACCACAAACATTTCAACTCAACCCAGAACTTAAATGGTTGAATACATTCATCTTTACTTCGAACTCCCAAGTCCCAACAGATAAGTGTTCAAAGATCGCATTACGTAATACAAAGCTGTTGAGTTAACCCTGTTGATTTAGACGGGACAATCGGCCCATCGCCTGGTCACTAAGCGATACGACCAGTCCCATTTGGACTGTGAAGCCGCGATACGAACGGATTGACATTTCTATTAACGGTTATTATTTTTGAAAAGGGAATATTGTGCAATGACGCCATATTGTTAGGTATAGTTAATTGGGTCTATGTTTAAGTTTGTAATACATTGAGTTTTTGTAATGTTATTACAGTATTTTGTTTATTATAGCTGGGTTTAATTGTTTTTTGTTTGCTACCGTTAACACAATATTCAGTTGTTCTATCAATTGGAAATATTATATAAATGGTAGTTAAGCGTAATTTAATAAGATTTTGTTTGTTTTATATATTTCCAGATGAAAATCGAGTTAGAATAATTTATTAGTTTCTTTTTTCGAGATTATTTTTACTACACGTAAGCATTTGTGCTAGACTATCTATAGTTTACTTTTAGTTAAAACTACTACTAAACTATCTTCTTAAACTACAAAACACGTACTTTAAAAACTGCTTTCAGAACAAATTCGATCGTTCCATGTGCTTCCGTGAAGCCAAACAATCAAATTACTGTTTTCTCATTAGACTCCCAATAAACCGCGTGTAGACAATTAGGCCGCACCTAGTAACAGATACTTTTACTAATTCAAGGCGTGGTTTCATTTGTTCAGCTTTATTTTTCAACAAACATTTGTTTTCTCGCTTTATTCAGCGTTAGGGAATGAGATTTAGCTAGCTTTTTGTGATAAATATGTGTTGGTAGGTATTATTTATGACCTCTCAAGCTCCGCTAATGAGACAAAATTAATTCTTTATTGTATCGTACTATACGGGGTACGCGCGGAGTTACAGAAAGGAATACTTATGGAAAATTGAACTGTATCGAAACCCGTGATACCATTTATGAATGAAATACAACCAGTTGTGTTTAACAGAAAATGATCAATAAAATATACCATTCATTCGATGATCCTCTTTGTAGCGGGCATTAAAGGATTCCGAACATTAAATTATTCAACTTCCTCATCGCATGACGAGATTATTAATGCAATATTCGTGAATCCGATTTTTCCGAGCGTGTTTAATTTACATTTGACATCAACCAATATTATCATTTTTTTGCGTGCTTTTCTCGGTAGTGTTTGATTTTTCCTTTATTTACAAAAATTGTTTTTAATAGTTTGTTCATGCCCTCTGTGTCAATTTTTTTTTATCAGCCTTTTCGATTCTACGATCAAAACAAACAAGACTAGTCTATATTTACGGGTTGCCATAAATAAAAATCTGCATCGTTTGAAATAGCGCATCGTATATATGATTCCATTCAATGCTACAAGTCCAATGTCAGAGAACCCGTCTGCACTCCGAATAGACTGCTCTTGATCCAATAATGTGACCCATTTACACCGGTCTGCTGACGTGAATTTGTAATTACTCTAAATATACTGCTATTTTTGGTATGGTAATGTTTTACTTACGGTCTTTCTTTTTTTGTAGACCTTATAGGTTTTGACCACAGAGAATGCTTTTGAAGATGTTCTTTACACATTAACACTTTACACCTCAGGGGCAGGTCAAGCCTATTAGATTTACGTTCGAATACTCTCCGAATATCTATCATCAGTGTAAATAGCTCGATAAGTCTAAAAAGTGACAGCTGGACTATTCATTGGTAAGCTATCTACATACTCGTACAAAAATATCACATAATATCATAAATATCTGTAATTTTTATGACATGTACACAATAAAGAGTATTTTATTCTATCTTAGCTGTCATATTGGAATATGGAGGATGTCAGTCGGTCGGTACCTGTAAAATATTGACATACAAAACTGTGGCTAAGCTACAGTAGGAACCGACTTCAGAACCAGTTTTGAATAAGATAATACTAGGAAAAAAATCACTGAAGACAAATGAAAATATATAGGTGGGTAGGTGAGTAAAAGTGGAAAAAGCCAATCCATTCCTAGCAACTGGCAAGCGAATTACAATGTAAATTGCAATGCATGTTTAATGTGAATCGGAACATGGTTCATTTAACTTCTTTCTGTTTCAAGAGCGGCATGGAACTCATTCCGTTGTTCAATGAAATAATAGAAAACAACGATGAAAAAAAATCGATTTTGTTTGTAGGTCGTGGGTACGAACCCAGCTAGGCAAGCGTTTTCTTTACTTCGTGTAAATAATTTCATCACCACTACTCTCAAAACGAAAGAAAACATCGAAACCGGCATGTCCTGGAATCAAAAATTCGAAAACATGTGACATTTACCAACCCACACTGGGGCCGCGTGGTAGATTACTGCCCACTCCCTCTCGAAAAGAGAAGGCCTATGTCCCAGCAGTGGAAATTTTATAGGCTGATTATGCTGTACAAGTCCGTAGCCGACTGCAGACAGCAGCAGCAGGCGACATGTCGCCGCGACACTCCTGGTTTCTATGTATTTCTATGAATTACGTGGCAGACTACGTGTCGCTAGCTACGGAACGTGAAACAAGTAGTGTTGTCTGCAGTCGGCTTCGGAGCTGTACCTTAAAATTGAGTTTATTCTGTAAATACCTACATAGTTCATTAATACACAAAATGTTTAGTTTTATTTTATCTGAATGGTAAAAAAGACAAAGCCAAAACTCCCCTCAAAGTTCTACTTACACAAAACAGAAGAATTCAAAACCTCTCGAGAGGGAAACCCCTATAAAAGTTATTCAACTAATCCAAATTCACTTCTCTCCTCATTTAAACTCGGTCTACGGACTCCTTCGTAAATCACGTTGCTTTTAATTCCTTTCTTATTTCATCAAGCAACAGTCTACCCTGTAATGGATCATTGTTGAACAGTTTGTATGGAAGTTTTCTATTTAACCCTAACAAACAAGTCTTTGGCTGACCATTGATCGTAGTCCGTCTCATAATGAATGAACGGTTGTTGATTATGTTCCACGGACGTTGTTTGTACTTTGTAGTCATGTGGTGCATCGGTACTTTTGACCTCGTCGCAGTTGGAGGTTAATGTCGGAATGTTTAAATAAATCACACATTACATTACACTTAATGTGGGAGGTTCCAAACTGAGTGTTTAACCATTTTAATTTGTTGTTTTGTTTGTTTAATAACTTTCAACCAAACCCAACCTGACAAAAGTCATGTTTATTCTTTGCAAACCACAAATTCTTCATTAAACTTTGCAATTCATAATATGTACTTTCTTAGTTTAGATATCTTGGCCATCACTGACATCGTTGAAGGAAACATAGTGAGGAGAATTGCGCCTTGAGCAAGCGTAGTGATCAATGCTCATGGCTCATGAGAAGTTGCCTTTGCCTTGCAGTGGGACTGGCATTCTGGTATTATTAATTAAACTGAGCTGCATATAACCATTGTCAGTTGTCACCATTACTTCTTCCACACAACAATATTGAAAAGTTTCAAACAACATAAACAAAGAGTTTATATTCTTTTTCGATGAAAAGCCCGTATGCCCGTAAAACAAAGTGGCAAACAAGTTGTCCATACGTTTTGCGGAACATAAAAAACGTTTTAGGTTATTGAAACGGCTCTGGGAACTCCAATAGAAATGTGTAACATTCAAATAGAGAACGCAATATAAAAATATTTTGTTCGTGTTGATGTTTGACTTTTCAACAGCGTGGCGCTTTAATAGCGACACTGGTTTAAGCGTTTTCCTTTTATGAACATATTTTAATTTAATTAAACATTACTACATATTTGTTTGCAATTTTATAAATTAGCATCTTGAAGCAAAATACACTTAAAGAACTGTAGCGCAGGGGTCATTTGCCAGGGTCAAGGAGGAGAATAACGTGCAAAGACTAGGCGAATTTAAGGAAAGAGAGAGAGCCCTATGTGGGCGAGCGGCGCGAGCGGCGCAGGCGGCAATTTTCAAATTACGAATTATTTTGATGATTACTGGCCACTAGCCCTACCCGTGTGTTACAATTATGTTACCATTGTAGCGGGACGTTCTATATTATTTTCAACAGAGTTACTATAATAAAATTGTTGCCTGAATCTTACAAAGAGGTAAATGGTATATTCTGCCCTAAATTACGTGAATAATTGATTAAGCCCCACACAATAATGAGCGAGCATATTGCCAATTTACCACTAAGCGGCCTCATTTCTAACCGACAATAATCGATATTTGTCGACAGGATACTCACTACTGCCCGACCTTGAAATAAAAATACGTACAGCGAGCAGTTAAATAAATCGGTCTAAAAACGTCAATATAGTTAAAAATATACCTGAGTCGTTACAAAACACAGCGTTTGGCGTATTATCTGCTGATCCAAGAATACGGTGTGAAAAAACCCATCACAGCCGTCAACTACGCATTCTGTAAGTACATCAAACTAAGTAACATTGCACAAAAATAATTGTAGGTAAACGGTATTAATTTTTGGTGCGATAATTTGCTGTTTGCGATAATCAATGAACCTTCTAATTAAAATCAAAATTAAGTACGGGTGTAACCATTAATTGGGTTTAAAGACCCGATATCATTCAATGGCTCCGTTCAAATGGCTGAGAAGTGGAGTATCGCGCGGTTGTTGACACTATCTCGTATTAATCCTCAATGAGATATATTAGCATACATTTAGGTTATCAGGGTAAAACAACATTATTCGCAGTATATTTTAATGTCCTAGAACCAATAATTCGAAGACATGTGACATCTACCAACCCGCACTGGGCCCGCGTGGTGGATTACAGCCCACTCCCTCTCACTGAGAGGAGGCCTGTGTCCCAGCAGTGGGAACGTTATAGGCTGATTATGATGATTTTAATACCATAAAATATGGTACAGAATATTAGGTACTGATTTAAGTACAACAAATGTTGCCTTTGCAAAAGGCAACCCTATTTCGCGTATGCCTCATTTGTAAGGATTGTGAGCCGCAATTCGTAGAAAAAGGGACTTAAGTATGAGGAAAATCAGAACAGTTTTCTGCGACCAATAATATAGCATAAGAATTATTTGTGAATGAAATCTGTACATAATAACGGCTGTAAAGACCATTTGTAGCATATTAACGACTGTGGGTAAAGTTACTTCTATGTAAGAATCAACAGAAAAATCGATTCAAAATAACTGAAGAAAAATGTAAGGCAAAATGGACTATAATAGTACTTACTAAGTGCGATATTCGCTTGCTTGTTTCTGTCGAGCTGCCCCCGTAGCGCTCGTAGCCTGCGTAGCTTCAACTCTTGCGCCTCTACGCGCTCTCGTAGCCGCCGTAGCCGCTCGCCTTCGACCGCCACCTATCAACAAATGCATGAAATTACAACTTTGAAAAAGTTATATCAACTACCCTTTTGAATAAAAACACATTTATAAAGTGCGGTTCCGATATTCATTGATTTTTTTTACGCTTTTTAACTTTATAATAACGTAGTTTAGCTCATAGTTCAAAACGAGGGCTGTTGAGAGCGTGTGGAAAAGTGAAATTTATTTAAACATCGCAGTTGATTTATATTAACAGCCAGTGGATTTCCTATTCAAAATAATGTTCCATTAATTAAGCTATAATAACAATATTAAGCTTAAAGAAAATCGATGAAGACGAGGGCTTATTAAATTCAAAGGGAGTATTATAATGAATATAAAATTAGATCCGTATAAAGGCTCGACGTCGAGCAATTTTGTTTATTTTATAGGCGTACTTATTGCGTGAGAAGAGTTTATTTTTAAGGCAGCGATAAATATCGCATTAGGCTAACGCGCGTCCGGCCCGCCCCGGAGAGATTTATTAAGAACGGGGAAAATTTAATTTTTTCTCTCTTATGTGCTCAAAATTTCTCCAAAATATTCCAGGAAGTCTTCATCCCTGATAACTCAGTTGGTCTTTTTTGATGTCACAATAAATATGCTAAAGAGAGAGGATTATTTGCCAAAATATCAACTGAAGCTACTGGCTAAACAGAATAGATAACGATTGTGATAAGGCATCGAATTTTATGTTTTAAATTCTTATTTATTCCGTGTGTTACTTAAAAATAAATGATTTTTTTAAGACTTTTCTAATGTTAAATATTGCATATATTGTTAAGAATTTTATTGTCCTACATTTACCATAAACTATGAGCTCATGCCGCCTGTGATACAGGTTTATCCTTATACAGGCGTCTAACATTATAATACCTTTGTAAATTTCTAAGACTTTCTGTTAATATTTTACCCATTTTAATACTGAATTAATATTCTTTTTTTATTGAAAACTACTGTCTGCTTAAAGTAGGTCTTTATCTATTAACCAAATGTAGGCAGGTAACTATCTAACGTGCTCCAAAGGCAGAGTTCTTTTCATTTTATTTTGTTGATAAAATACTTTCAAGATAACGGCCTTTATAGTTATTTATTTACTATCACATTTAATAATTTTTCAGTTGTAATGAATGCTTCTTTTCATTTCATAAAATTATGATACTACATTAATAAAATACTCTATTGGTCCTTGAAACTGACAGAATATTAGTTTACCTCTACAATTATAGGTTTATTACAAAGAGATACGATATAAGTATTTCTTGTAATAAATTTTCCCACGATGCTCAGCAAATCACCCTACTTTATCGTGGGAATTCACTTAAATGATTCGACAAGATTATTAATCTTCGCAGTTAAATAAACAATAGTACCTCGAACTTAGTGATATTCAATTCTAACGTCTTCAATGTTAGACTGTCAGAGACAATTGCGTAACGAAAACAAGACGGACTTGAATTAAACAACACAATTATGGTTATACAAAAGCAATTTAAAAACGTTGACGTACAAACTCGTAACTGAGAACAAAGAATTTTCGCTTTATTTACTTTTCGTGTTTCTCTTACTTCATTAAAAAACCTTTGTTTTATATCACGGATTTCTGAAACCCTTTTTAAAAATTCACACCTTCCCTTTTCATACGTGTCACCCTTTGTCGAGTCCAATTATAAATAAAATCTGAGCCCATTTTATTGTTATTCATAAAGAATAACAATGAGAACCACTAACATATAAATGCAGTAGGTATATACCTATTGGCTTAATTAAAAAATAAAATAGGAGCAGGGGAACAAAACTTCAAAGAATTTTGATAGCAATTTTCCAACGGCCCTGGAATTTGTATTACGCTTTTTTTTTTTTTTTTTTTAAGGATGGGAAATCATCAAATGACCCCTCCCGCTCTGGGTGGAGCGGAAGGGAGTGTCAGACTCTTACTGACTAAAACCCATCCGTGTTCCTTCCTTAGCCCTTTATGTTCCGGGGTAGCGGTAAGCGGTAATTTGTATTACGCTGCATTAAGATTTCGCTTAGAATGTGATGTATTCACTTTTAGCGAATTCAACCTACTTATGAGCTCCTAAAATACTTAAGTATCCCTATAAAAGTACCTACATACTACTTGGCAAAAATTTGTGCACGCGTTTACAAGTCAAGTTTTAAGCTCAAAATAAAAAAAGATCCAACGATACTTTGTGTAAGACACCACATAAAGTGTATGAATCTTATACTTAAATCTCTTAGATTTTTTCCGAAATTACGAAAGCGGTTAGGCAAAACATTTCGTAAATTTACTGGGTATTTATGGCATATATTTCTGTAGCAAATAATAGACGTAAGAGATGCCCCGCGGAGGCCGCTAGTAGGTCGAGGACCCTGCACTGAGTGGATTATTTGCAAACCCTGTCGATACGCAGCTGTGCCTTGTTGACTTAACTAAGCATCCTATATCTGGCGTAGTTACCTACGAATCATGGTTTGTTGTAAAGCACAACAAATAACGTAAATTTACGACATAGCAGTCCATTTATAATGGAATTATAATTAAGGTAGAAACACTTTTTTTTGCGCAAAATTTTACACATAAACACTACACTAATGAATAATTAAAAATGTACATGCAGCGGAGATTTTAGTATGCCCAGCTTAAGTTACACAATCTTAGGAATTAACAGGCTTTTTGAGACATTAATAAAAAGTAAGCTACCTACCACAAAGTTATTTCGGCGACTATTTTGGTAGCAAATAATAAACAGCGTAAATGTGACCATAAAAACCGAAAAAACACATAACAGCAAAATAAATCAAACGCATATGTTTAATAATGTCTCAGAAGAAATATGAATTCCCGATGTCATGTCGCGAACGAAACAAAAAGCAAAATAAAAAGACAATAAGCGATATATGATTTCCAAAGTCAGCGTTTGACTGAATAACACCAAAAAGAAAATGAAAATATGAAGGATAGAGTAAACTTGATACATCTCTGGAACTTCACAAAGAAGAGAAAAAAATCTTTTGATCCTCCGGGGTTGATTAATAACACCCAGTATTCATTCATATTTTACGTAAATTCTAAAATACTTTTAATACTTTTTGGGCTTCAGAGAATCTGAAAAGTGGATTGAAAAAAAGAAACCTAATTGAATGAACGTTTGGAGAGCTATTGGTGAAACAATATGGAGTTTATTGCGTTGTTCGGAGAGTAAGGTTCCTTCTTTAAGGGATAAGGTATCAAACGAGGAATGGAACGGTATATCAGTTGCGTTTAAAGAACCTAAAATGGTCTGATTTCAGTCGCTCCATTTATGTCATCATCATTTTTTTTTTCCTCTTTATTTATTAGGGACTTGCAACCATTAACAGGTCATGTCAGCCCCATAACAAGTTACTTACAACATTTTATTAAGACTATTATATAAATTTATAAATAAGCTTAGCTTTATTGGTTGCAGGGTAAGCCAGAATACATTGAACTGGCAGACTTGTTCTACGCACTGCAGATTATGTGGGCATTCTTCCCGTTTGCTCCAAGAAATGAGTAGAATATTCTGTTGTTTTATTTTTTCATTTGAAGTTTTATGAAATACGGCCCGTAATCATGGCACACAATTTGAAGGGTTTGGTATCGGCGTTTAAAAAGGCAATACTGATATTTAGAATCAAGTATTAGATGATGTTCATTCATGATCCCCAAACTGCGAGACACATTCGAATTTCTTTTGTTTTTTTTTTGTTTAAATACCTATGCGGATTACTTTTTATACATACTCCTAACTAAAGCAAGAGACAAAAAGTACCAAAACGTATTCTAGTGCCAAAGTTTCGTAATTTATTCAATAAACTACCGACCTCGATGTCATCTCGGCGATCTAGTACCTAACGATTCCCGTTGAGACTGTTTCTCTAGAACCGAGTCTTACTTACAAATTGAATCTGTCACTAAATCCCAAAAGAAATTGATACTCTTTTTACTAGAAAGAAGTTGGTTGCCAGAAATATACGTAAAAGTGTTGTTTTTAAATGAAGAAGTAAACTTTTTCGTTTGGGAACTAGTAAATAATAGTTTTTTTTTTGAGAGAGAGACAAAATTAGCTATACCTTTCCTTTTCTGGAATTAACTTTAATCCACTTCTATAAAACCTATTAGTGATCAAATTGACGAAACATTTGACTACATAGCTGCTGGGACACAGGCCTCCTCTCTGTGAGAGGGAGTGGGGAAAAAATTCAAAGACAGGTGACATCTAAAAACACCACGGGTTGGTAGATGTCACATGTCTTCGAATTTTTTGCTACTTGTAGGACATGCCGGTTTCTTCACGATGTTTTCCTTCACTGTTTTGAGAACAGTGGCTATGAAATAATTTGTTACGTAAAGTAAAGCGCCTGTCTGGGTTCGAATCAGCGACCTACAACTCGGTAAGTCGCGGCCGTCACTGGGCCACCACTGCTCCTCCTCGCTCACATATCGGTACAATAATGTAATAATGAAAATCTCATTCGGTAATATACAGGAAGATTTTTTTATCACCATCCAAATTTTTACAGGGTGTTCTACCCATGAATACGAACAACTTTCACTATGGGACCAACTCTGAAATAATGAAAAAAAAATCAGCTGTTTCATACATTTTGGTCAAATAGGTATTGAATTTTTGTATGAAACAGCTGAATTTTTTTTCGAGATTTCAGAGTTGGTCCCATAGTGAAAGTTTTTCATAATCATGGGTAGAAGACACTGTAAAAATTTGGATGGTGATTAAAAAATCTCCCTGTATTGACGGGAAGCCCTTCTTGGGCATCTAACATAATTTAATAAAAGTACCTACTTACCTACTAATATGACCTTCCATAGCTTATGCAATATCCTCTCCCATTGCTACTTCTACCATCGTCATTAATCTAAGTAGGTACCGTGATATTTACGACTACGTACTGGTTCAGAATGAACAACACTTTCAGTGAAATTTCATTAACGTGTATTTGCAAGGTGCACCATAATTTTAACGGTCATAGGTACAGACAACCAAATAGATGAGTATGTAGTGGTAGGCGGGTGACTACTTTTTACCCACGTTTTGTTTGTGCTGAGTACTCAAGTCTGAGCAGTGGTGGTCCAGTGGTAACGGTCGTGGACTTACGAGTTGTACACACAGGCGCTTTTGTTTGTGTCAATTATTTTATCACCACTGTCGCAACGGTGAAGAAAAACATCGTAAAAAACCAACATGTCGTAGAACTAAAATTCGAAGACATATGACATTTACCAACCCGCACTAGGCCCGCGTGGTGGTTTACGGCCACTCCCTCTCACCGAGGGAAGGCCTGTGTCCCAGCAGTGAGAATATTATGGGCTGATTATGCTACTCAAGTGTTTGGTATTCCTCTTTTCAGAGTGACTTAAGTTTAAAAAATTATTATAGACGAAATTACAACCTGAATAGGATTAGTGCAAGGATGTCTTGTCTGTTTTACCTGTATTCATATCTCGTTTGTTGGCTGTACTTATGTAGGTTTATGTATGTGGCCGTAACGACATCATTACTACAGGGAATCGCGTTGTAAAAGACTTGCTAGTAAGTACTAAGTACACATGTCCCATGGGAGGTCAACTTAGTTACTGCTCCACCTTATGTTTTAGATATAATACTGAACTCAGAGACTTTATTGAAGATGAAAAGCATAAATTGTGACTTCAGGACTAATTTTAAATGAATTTGTCTGCAAAGTTCCTTAAGTATTATATAATATTGTTGGTCACGTAGCCATGATAAACTTTAAAGTCTTTTATATGGAGCAAAGGAGAATTACGTTTGGTGGATTTTGTACTCCAAAAGTCTTTTTATCTGGTTGATACATCACCAAATTGAGAAGCCTTGACTAGAAACCGACATTAGTATCAATGGTGCGAATAGTCTGACTGTGGGGACCAAAGTACTATAATTAGATTAAGATCTTTTTTCAGCAATCCGCGAGTAACAAACTATTTGGTACCTACTTTGATTGATTTGATCGAGTTTTGACTAGCGTTTACATAATTTATTTGCATTTAAAGTCAATTAGAAATTCATATGTACTTTCTTTGTTAATCTTGGACCCTACTGACATCGGTAAAGAAAAACATCGCGAAGAAATCTGAACTTAATATACCGGATGATTTCTTTTACCGTCTCGAAATTTTTACAGGTTGTTCTACCCGTGAATATGAACAACTTTCATTAAGGGACCAACTTTGAAATCACGAAAAAAATACTGCTGTTTCATACATTTTGGTCTAGTAGGCATTGAACTTTTGTATTAAACAGCCGATTTTTATTTCGGGATTTCAGAGTTGGTCCTATAGTGAAAGTTGTTCATATTCATGGGTAGAACACCCTTTAAAAATTTCGAGACGTTAAAAAAAATCATCCGGTATAAGATAACCTTACGCCTACCATGTATTCTCCGAAAGGTAATGCAGAGGTGGAACTATAGTACATGGACTTAGATATAGTTAATATCGCCAACACGTCTTGAGCAAGCGTGGTGATCAATGCTCGTGGCTTCCTTGTACGTGAAGAGGCCTTTACCCAGCGGTTTTTTTTTCCCTACTGACCTGATGTTGCCTAGCCTCCTGCTGCTTGAGGTACCGCAGTCGCTGCTCCTTCGCACAGAGCAGCTGATGCTGCGTGTCGATCTGCTGCTGTTGGCGCAGCGCCATTGCGCGCAGCTCGCCCAAAGTCAGCTCCACCCCTTCCCCCAACTGAGGACAACATAGAAATATACTATTAAAATCGTCATCATCAATATTGAGCAGAAAAACTTCCATTGTTGGACATTTCCTCTCCCATGCGCCGCTACAACGCACGGTACTGTGTTTCCCGAATACAACGAATTTCCGCAACCTTCACCGGGTCCGTATTTTGGGGGCTTTTTCGCAGCGCTCTTTATTAAGAGCATAATATTTGAAATTAATTTATTAGTATCAACCTTCTTTAAAGGCACAATAGCATAAACATTTATGCTATCGATTACGAAAAGAAAACAATTTTGCTATACTCGTTCAGACGACAAAGCAACAAAATTAAAAAAAAAACGGGACGTGTCCGAATATTTATTGAAAATAAACTGAAGAGTTGAGTGCAAATGAAAAATCATTTTAAAAGATTCGTCATCATAATCTAGGCTACGTCACGTACCAGTCAAAATAACATTCCTGTAGTCTAGTGACGATGAAGATAGAAGACAATACCTCACATCCTGTCTACGTAGCTTCCGCCAGTTCTTTGTACTATTTGCACTAGTGGAAACCAAAATAATGAAAAAGACTAGATCACTTTTCAAAAGAGGTCTTAATTATAGCAACTCGGATGGCAGTGAGACATTGCCAGGAAGAAAAAAACCGGTGAAGTGTGTGTCGGACTCGCGCACCGTGGGTTCCGTACGTAGGTATGTAACTACAAATTTACGGTTTTCAGATTTTTTCCTTTACTTGTGCTACATGAAATTACTTCTTGCCAAATTTCATGATTCTAGGTCAGCGGGAAGTACCCTATAGGATTTGATTCTCTTGCGAGTGTTAAAATATGCGGCATAAACGTAGCATAAACGCCCGTATCTTTTGATTGCGTTGACTTAGAAGTTTGGTTTTTTCACTATTTCAAGGGATTGCAGCCCTAAGTATTTGGAATTAATTATAACTTGATAACTCCACGCGTTCCTGAGAAAAAGGGTCTTGACAGACGGACAACGCAATGATCTTAAAAGGGTTCCGTTTTTCCTTTTAAGGTACGGAACCCTACAAAAGAAAAACTGTTCCGTGCTTTTTGGTTGCGACGGATTGCAATTTCGTGGCTTTTAGCAGCTTTTGGATAGTGGATCTCATCGGGGTCAAATGTGTGGGACTCATGGAGTTTCGTTACAAGGGATTTTATTTGAAGTAGTTTTCACGATACATTTTACGGGTTTATTGGTTTTTCCTATACAAATTTTTAAACGATTCTAACACTTATTGCTCGGCTGGGCTTGAGGTGTGCTGATTTAGTGGTTTCTTGCCTGAGTGTGTGATACACACAGAACAGATAAAGACGTTTTATCTGTTCTGTGGTGATACAGACCTCGCTCGGAATTTACATTTTTCCAAACGATCTATCACGGTTGTACACATACATAATGTCTATAAACTTGTGTTTCAAATTACGAGATTTTCTGTTATCCGTGGAATATTATTGACGTTTGTCAGTTTTTGTATAGAAAAACTGTCAAAAATTAAATTTTATTCGCAGGATAAGACTTATATTAGAAACGTGTGCGCTCCGAAACCTTGGATTACGTTACGTGACGATTTCTACCAGTTAATTCCTACCGCAATAGAACTTCGTTCCAAAAGTTGGTCGAATTCGCCCTTAGCGTACATTGACATATATATTACTTGTTAGCGTAGCTATTTTTCGTATGAAGTTTATTTTGGAATAACTGTGAGATTGCTCTATTCTTTTTCTATTAAAAGCTCTATTTATATTCAGGCGTTGTTACTTCTAGTAATTGAAGGTTCCATTTTAGGAGAGGCAATAGAGGAGATACTGAAACTATTGTCGTCGCGTCGACGCTTTTGGTCGAAATATGGAGCGGATATTATTGACAAATTAATTATGTACTCTATTATAAGAATATGTATATTGCGTTTAATTTAGAATAAAAAAAAAGAAACGAAAAAGTGTTTATGCACAGAACGATCGTTTTAACAAAATATATGACCTCCTCCAAACGACAAAGCCGTTTGTTGGCACGTTTTCCTCTTATGGCCGCGTCCTAACCAAAATGATCGTTCGCGCAAATACCGGATTGCCTCGTATGTCACTTTTTATCTGGAAAACCAGAAGACGCCCTCCATCAGTGCGACCACGGTTTCCGGTTCACGGGGTATGTATAATTGTTGTCTTAGAGATAATTGAACTATATTTCACCAGCAAGATATTGCTGTGACTTAGAGAATGTCATTAATCAGATGCAGCAGACAACCTGGTCAAGTTCCTTGGTTGCCATTGGATGCGAGCAGTCCAACAGTTAATGAAGGTGGTGGAAATTCTGCTGACTTGATAAAATATAGTCAATGCGTCGCAGCAATATCTTACTCGTGAAACGTAGTTGACAAAGGATTATCATGACATTCAAGAGCTTATAAAATACATCAAATTAAGTAGTACCTACCATATGCAGAACAAACTAAATGACAACATATATACTACATAGCTCGAGTTTTTCCGGTCAGTGAGCTATAGTTTTCATTGTTCCTTCTTTAGTTGCTCCCAATTAATGTTTCATGTATCTATCTGGACACAAAACCTATCAAGCTACCGTCCACCGCAGTGTGGTTATAACAGGTTAATCAACCACACTTTATCCCGACGTACATCATGGCTAAAGCTCGCTGCTCACTGCGTCGCAGCGATAGTTAATGTTCACTGACATACGATCCTAGCTAAAGCCATCACACATATTAACTCTGAGTTATTAGCATACGGGCTTCCTTTAGTATTTTCCTGGCTGTCAATAGATGGGTTTGTGTAGTGTGGATGCTTTGATTTATGCATTTTTCCTGTGGGTTATGGGCAGAACTGAACGACGCATTACATAGGAACATACATACATAAACTTACGCCTTTTTGCCATGGGGTAGGCAGAAACTTCAGAACGCTACTTGCCAAGATCCTTACCATACACCTTTTGCTATGTTTACGTACATATCATACACTTACGCCGGTCGCAAGATACTACACAACGCATTATAACTACTAAATTATGAAAAAAAGTACATACATTAAAACTTTTAAAAGAAGTTAAGGTAAAACTTAGTTACGAGAATCTAAAACATATCCCTTTAAAACACGTTGAAACGAGTACTGCAGCTGGACAAGTCTTCTTGTCTGTTAGGCATTCTACTAACTTGTTCGGGTGGGCTTGGTTGGGCACAGCCGGGTGGCAAAATGTACAATCGATTTTGCCTGTGCCGAATCAGACCAAACCCAACATGTGTGACAGGGAAAGATAACAATATTGAAAAACATTTCATGAAACATAATGAATGCGGGAGAAACAAGATAGGGAAGGATTGTAATTATTAAATTGTAACGCATGTTTTGTAGTTTCTACGAAACCCCACGGGGTTCGCGTGTATACATTCAAGGAAGACGTGACTTGACGAATACCGTTGTTTTCATATATTATTAACTAGCTTCTGCCCGCGACTTCGTCCACGTGAAATTTCTTGCTCCCCCGACCCACCCAGTCGCATCGCATCGCATGTCCGGGAGCGTTTACTTTATTTTCGTTAAAGCGTACTTTCTGACTTTTTTTTCTTTTTGCTCGACTCTTGAGGGTCTAGCCTTCCTCAGGCTATCAAATGCAAAAAGTTTTTTTTAGATGAGATTAGAGCGTTCAAACAAACAAACAAATAAATTCTTCAGCTTTATTATTTGTATGGATGAAACGTAAAGGATGACGGCAATATTTTGTTCTACTGCAGGCTTATAACTCAGAAGATAGGCTTATATTTACAACTTATGGCAGCATAGCTTTTTGAGGATATCGACTACTAATTTATTCATTTTACCATTGCAAACGAAAATAACTGAAATCCTTGTAACCTCTATTTAATTTGAGCATTACAACTACAAATGGATACACGTACGAAACGTTAAAACAACTTGTAAGAGAAAAGCTACGCAGTAAGATTGGTGCAGGTGCAGGAACGAAGAGAAGTGGCATTAGATATACACTAGCTCCTCGTTCACGAGACGGAAACAATGCACTTACGGGGCTTACATGTTGCGAGTGACTCAAATATAACGTAGGTGACGCAACAAGGAGAGTACTTATATACAGAGTTATTGGAAAAACACCAACAACCTCTTAAGGGGTCATTGTAATCAACATTATGAACAACTTTTACTATGGGACCAAACCTGAAATCGTGAAAAAAAATTATATGAACATAAATGTAGGGAACAGCTGATTTTTTTTCCCGATTTCAAGTTTGGTCCCATAGTAATAGTTGTTCATAATGATGAGTACAATGACCCCCCCCCCTTTTTTGTAAGAGGTTGTTGGTGTTTTTCCAATAACCCTGTATTTAAAGCTATACGAACACAGAAACCTACATGCAGACCATGACCAGACCAGACCAGACCACACCTACATGCACTCACGTGTATATTTCAGGTTTCAGGTTTCAACCTGAAACCTGAAATATACACGTGAGTAACAACTCACGTGTATATTTCAGGTTTGCCTGATTAGTTTTGAACTCGACTGGAGCTTTCATTCATACACTTTTGATACATCGCAATGTCGCGAACTTTGTATCTACAGTTCGTTTCTAGTATTACAGGTAGTATTATAAAGAGTAAAATCTGACAAGAAACTTAGGTTAGGTACTAACACTTATATCGCACTAAGGCGGAGAAATAGGCGATAACAACACATTTGCCTCATATTGCATAGTACAATTTTATTAACTTTAAACCATAGTGCTTTTATGCATCGCCTTAACTGTTATTTTACAGTGTATCTTAAAAAGGATTTAGTTCAGCCGTGGGAGGTAACCAACTTATTTACTTTTATAAAATTAAAAATGTCTAAGTTTAGAATACAAATATTTAGTAGGTTCAATCCATAGATATCCGATTCAATCACAGTTGGATTTTTTGTAAGACGTGGGTGTCGATCTTTTTAGGTTTTCGTACAGCCGGAGTGTTACAAAAAGGCTTTAATTACATGACATGGTAACGAAGTGCGACATCGACTATACGAATACCTAAAAAAATCGACATCGATGTCTTGACCTTTTTAGTTGTCATTTTTGTCGTAGTTGGGGTTTAATTTAATTAAACTACATTTTAACTGTTGTCTAAACTACCTACTTCAAATAAATCTACCACAGACATTTAACAGAACATAGTTGCGAACACAAAAGACTTCACTCGCGTCCAGTAATTGCATTTTTGTGTACATCAGGAACACTGACCGACCCACAGTCCGCCCAGGATTAAAGAGTGCTCAAATATGAGTGTCTCTCAGAGATAACTTTAGGTCAACCGATGAAGAGGTCTGCCCAGTGGGTTCTTAGAGGTCCACGATTGTTAAGAATTGTCTTCGTAATTCAGTTGGATCGCCCTTTTCCATAACTCAGGAGTAACGTATCGCGTTGGCGGCCGCGCCTCGGATATCTGGCATTTATTATTTTTATCATGGGCTGTTACGGCTGTTAAAGTTATAATAACTGTTCTAGTTGATAAATAACTTTGTTGTTTACGTCACTATATCTGTGTGTATGTGCAATATATGAAGCATGATTATTGTGAATGAGTAAATAGGTATGTAAGGATCGTATCAGGAGGAGTTCTGTAGTTTCTGACTACCCCCATGGGAAGAAGGCGTGAGTTTATGTATGCATGTAACGTGCATTCGCGATTTATTTGCCAAAAATGTATACAAATATGAGTTTATGGACAAATAATTTTAAAACCTAGGCTATGCGCGCACTACTTTATTAATATTTATAAAATCGTAAACACAAAAATTTTGCGATTTTTTTCAGCAGTGCGCGGACACAGTTTGACGAATTTTCTTCGCAACGATTAAAATTCGTAGTGCGCGCTTAGCCCTACACAATAAAGTTCAGTTTACGCTACAACTTCAAACATTATTATAACTTTTTCGATAGTGCTAGTCACTCTAAAATCAACTTAATAACGAATAAAATAAAGATCATATTTGTTTAACTTGAAATAATATTCATTTGAAACATGAGTTTGAATAGACTTTATGTATGTGATTATTATGAAAATAAAGCACCTAATGACCGCTCCTCCGTAAAAGATCAAAGAGGAATTAATTCAATCATCACGCTTATAATAAAGTAGATAGAATGATATTCATTTGATTAATAGTAGACCTAATCACAATTAGATTACTTTGACAATATTAGTGATTATTGAAACCGTTTGTCAATTTAAATTCAGTCAAAGATAATCAGCATACTATAAATTTATTAGCCGCATTCCTAAACGATCCAGTTTTGACAATTAGTCATTATTAGTCTAGATTACATGTTGATTTTATAGTATTATCCTACGGACTACTAACTAATTTGTACATTTTAATTTGTCTAACAAATACAAATTAAAATCCATACTAGTATTATAAATGCGAAAGTGTGTCTGTCTGTTACCTTTTCACGAATGAAACGCTGAACCCGATTTAGGTGAAATTTGAAATCTGCTGTTTCTTTGAAAAAGCTCCGCGGTCAAAATGTATGGAGCGGCAATTTTTTTAAATTACCTGCCGACGATTTAATGATTTATTTCGGTCTGATCCCCTGAGCCCCCCTCCAGGCAGTTTCATCACTAACTGTCATTTATCAAACAGATACTACGTTATTAGGGACCAAAAAATTCCGTATTAGTGGTCAAACTATTTTCCCTGCTTGCAATAAACTATCAAACAACCGTCAGAAGATAACACAACAAAATCCTATTGTGAGTTTTCATACTCGTACCTTGCGGTCCAACGAAATTCTTCGATTTGGTCCCTTTCGGCTTATCGTCGGAATTAAGGGCGTCTGTGGGCACGATTTATATATATCTTGACACTTGTTGATAGCTGGCCCTGTCTGGGGTCTGCAGTATTGGCAGGAAGATAAATTGTATTACTGTCGACCATGAAAGCGTATAATGACGCTGACCTCCGCTTGTATTCAAATTCGGAATGAATGGAGAAGGATAGCGCGATAAAAAATGAACCATAAAGCCACACGTATTTATCATTCATTCATTTTCAGACGAGAATGAGTGAAAAGGTTGACGTGATAATATTGATTTTAAATATTTTCGTTTCCATTTTCAACGTTTTTATCATGTGCCTCGGAATGTCATTCTTGAATCTTTGTTAGAGGAGCCCGTGGCTAAATAATAATAGCCGCACAGGTCGATCGATCAGGCTAATCTAGGCTTGCCGCGGTTGATCTGTGGATGTGATCTGTGGATGGGTGACCATCTTTACATCACGAGATATTTTTAGTCATTACAACAAAGTTTGCTATTTTAATTAATCGCATTACATGTACCCACCTAAATAGAACGCTCATATTAAACAGCACAGCGCAAATAGTCGTAGATATAATCCGATGTAATAAAAACACAGTCTCTGCCTTTTAATTTAATTGCATTGTGCGACAATATTTTTCTCTCCCGTATTAGTCTACACAATAAGATACAATTGTGAAAATGTGCTTGTTGCGTTATTTGAAAAGGAAAATTAAGAGAGAGCTTTTAAATGAAATTCCGCATCATTTTAATCTATCAATCTACGAAATCGGTTCCGTCACGTTATAACGGCCGTCATGAACATCTGCCATTTTCTCCAGTACCAATTTGACAGTAAGGTGTCAAAAACGCTCTGTATTTGGACAGCCGCTATTGTGTGTCCGTTCAATGCTTTTTTAGAAAACCAAAGCGTAACGGAAATCGGACGTTGATCATTGTGCTGAGAATTTCCAATTATAAGAGTTAGTAAAAAAAACAACGGAAAATAATAAAATATAAAAGTTTTCGTACGCCATAATTAAAGAAACACAGCTCTCAAAAATAAACCGAGAGAAAAAACATCTAATGTTTTGCAGACTCCCAAAAACGGTTCTTTTACTCCAAAGTATATTTTATTTCCCATTGTCCTCTCGTTACGGTATGGAGGTTACACAAATATTAGGTCTCATAATATAGAGAACTCCACGTATAATAACGGGTGAATAGTTTAGTAGCATATAAACGTAAGTGAATTTCTGTGTCGGTCCATTGTAAAAATTTGGATGGCAAGCCCAGCTCCCATACTTATGAATAATGTATTAACTGACGGAACTCTAATAGTTGCCACCAATCGGTTTGTTTTTTTACAGCTCGACACTTGTATTTTGTAATGACGGATTGGAACTTTATTTTTATAAAGAATACTTTGAAGAAGGTTCAACTTAGTATGCAAACACACGAGCGACACTAGTCGACGCACGGTTGCAGTTGCCTCTGTCGTTGACGCGTGTCGTTCGTGTGTATGCACACTTAACTATACTTTTATCATAACTTACTACATTTGAATTGAATAATTTAGTAACTACAAACATAAATATACGTACATTAATACACATCATATAATATTACATCACGGCTGTATTCAACACTAGCTTTCACAAGCTTCGTCCGTGTGGTTTCGGAAGTTATCCCACGGGAACGTACTACCGAGATTAAAAGTACCTACCCTGTGTTAATATAGGTTATTAACTATATGTGTGCCAAATTTTATCCAAATCCAGTCAGCCCTTTTTGTGCAAATCCGATACGACAAAAATTCTAAAAACTATAATAATATGTTTTAGCATCAGACTCGTTCCCACGTACTCTCGTAGCAATTACTTTAAAAAAATGTTCAGTTGTGACTTCGTTATTATATGTATAGATAACTGGCGAAATGTGGGTATACCTATTATAAATACACCTTTGCCAAACCCAGATCTTACACATATGTTCTCAACAGGCCAAGAGACCTGATTTGAGGGAGGTGGGCTGTTTGGAATAACCACCGACGGTTGCCATGGCCCACGCACAATGGTCCACTTGAAGGACTAAGTGCGGAAACCAAACCCATAACATAGAACATAGATCCCTGCTTCTACAAATCGTGACCCCATAAATGTCTACTTTTAAATCCCCGTCTTCCTCGTCCCTGGTTCTACTTCACTCGTCTGTCATAACGAGCAATCCTTAGGGGATTACGCTATAATCAACACGCTTGGCTTGCGGATTTCCTTCTGCTTT
Organism: Gortyna flavago; assembly: GCA_963669345.1. Classification (NCBI taxonomy): domain Eukaryota; kingdom Metazoa; phylum Arthropoda; class Insecta; order Lepidoptera; family Noctuidae; genus Gortyna; species Gortyna flavago. The sequence goes on from OY770138.1 coordinate 11,165,633, forward strand.
TTTTACATCCAATAAAATAAAAAACGACAAGGTCTTTTTTACCTACATTTTCAGCAAATAACGCGGGTAAATAAATGCTAAGCTAATGTTAAATATGCCTTAGTAAAACATCCATCTAGAATATTTAACATAACCAAGTTTTACTACATCGTGAATTCGTGACCTCGGTGTTACCGTCTATTTACTTTAAAGAAAGTTGATATATCCAAGATGTTCTCAGCTTCATAAGATCTTGTATGCAAGCGTATACTAGACGATAAAGCTCTCTCAAATCCGCACCATCTTTCTCGACGACAGAATTATCTTGGACACGGATTAAGATGAAATAAATCCTTCCATAAAATCCAAGAAAGTGCAATCTTTCGTAGAAACTTTTCACTTTGCGCAGTGTTAGAATCGGTAGAGATTTCTCAAATGTCGAAATGAATCGAGTGAAAAGTCACGAGGTATGCCTTTGAATCGGAACGTACGCATTGTATTGTATTAATATGTTCACGTGCATGAAATAACGATCAACTTCAAACAATTTGAATTCCATTTTTATCAAGTCACGAAGCGTTTTACCTTCGCGAGATAAAAGTTCCGCTGTTTATATGATTTGACAGCGCTGATTTTATTTTGTATCAGAATGAAAGTCCTTTTTATTTTCAGACAAAATACATCATTTTAATGTTTTTTGTGAGATGAAACTGGCAACTATTTTAACGTAGAAACAGGGTCTTAACGTAGAAATAGGGTCAAAACATTGTGGGTTCTCTCTATATTGGTGTTATTTTATAACTTTTACACACACACGCGCGTAGTTAAAGCTCAAATTCCAAAAAGAAATCGTTTATTCAGTACGTTTTCTTTACGACTACGACTTCATTAGAGATTCAAAGACACTGAAACTTAATGTGTTAAACTTTGCCTGTTAATTCTGAGCTTCTGGCTTTTAAGTTGAAATTAAACATGGGAATAAGCACAGACGTAATCCGACTTCGGACTGCGAGAGATAATCCAGCGTCACGTGGGACACTGAGCGGCATTGTATGAACAAGCTGACATGTTACATGAACTTAAATGAACTGTATTTTGAAAGCAGTACTCCGAAATCCTTGTTTGTAAATATTTAAAGTGTAAGTACCAAGATTTGAAGAGAGTTTGTTCTGTTGAGGTTTATTTTACTTTAATCATATTGAGAGAAAGCAATGTTAAATATAGGATCAATATTCCCTTAAAAGTGCAATGTCACAGTCTATTTCGTATTTCTCAGTAACTCTACTGTGCATGTTCCCGGGTAAGTAAATTGCCATTATTATTCTACGAAGAACGAAGCTTCGTCTAACTTGACTTGTGTTTAAGTTATGTAAAAGCTATTACCAAGTAACAATTTACGTACAAATACGCCACTCAATACACCTCTGTTATTTCTCTAGCCAATAAATTATTGCATGAACATTCAACATGTTAACAGGGAAACTGACAAATGCAGCTGTTGCGAAAACTAACGTCAACGCTACTGATGGTGATAAAACATAGAACAGTTACAAAGTACCTAGTTCTAACAGCAGATAGAACAAGGGTTATAATAATAATAATTCTGAGAGCATTCTAAATGAGTTTCGCGTTATAGTTCAGCAACGGTTAACAGCTTTCCTAGCGTCACGAGAGTCGTTTCAAAGGCAAAGTCGTTTCTCACAAATTAATTACTCGCTTAGAGCAAAACTACTGCTTCACACATAAATTCAGTTGGGAATGACCCTTATGTGGGTGGTTTTTAGTTGCGCTCGACCACAACTCAGTTGATGGTTTACACGTGTTTTAATTCCGGAACGTAATTAAAAATGAAAAGAATTGTTTATTTGACATTATCCTGGATTTTATGTCAGCTTGATTTTCCCTAGTGCTTTCCAAATTTTCCTTTTAATACGTTATGGATTTTTTTACTGTGTTTTGACGTAAACTCTAATAGATTCAGAAGTTTTTTTCATGCGGAAGTGTCCCCGTTCCGATTATTTCCGTAACGGATTTTGGTGAAGATTTACTACAGGAAGGCATAAAAAGGGTCAAGCCGATGGATATGATAATATTAACCTCTTTGCACTTTCCTATCGGATATGTTACAATGTGCAGATATTGTTTCATCTTTAAATAATATCCCTAAGATGAAATCACAGGGTGCGTACCTTACAGATAGAATTAAAGATTGTAATGATAAATAAAGGCGGGTTTGTAAAGCCCTAAATCTTTATTTAATGACTAAACATAAAGCTACTTAATGAAAATCGTTTCAAATAATTTTACTTATATGGAATCTATTCCGGATAATCATAAAGTTAGGTTTTCATGCTTATTTTAATTACTTGATACTTTAACGACAAAAACAAGAAAATTCACTGTTCTAACACTTCCGTCTTTACCATATAGGTAGGTACATATTTCGTTTACTGAAGGCGCTTTTTTTCTGTTCTGTTTTTTTTCTTGTCTGTTTATATATGTTTGTACGTAAATGATAAAATAAAAAAATGCCATACAAAAGTAATTTCCGATGCGTTAATATACTTACCGAAGCGGAAATGTTCAATGTTTTTGGTACGACTGCTTACTGAAATTGTCACGGAAGGAACAAGTCCCCTCCATGCTAATTTCTAACTCTCGCTCTGTCTCTTTCTATTATATACGAGTGCGTGTGTGCGTGCCGGTATCACGTAATGTACTTTGTTCCTTGACAGAAGTCCGCCGACCGTACACTTTTTTTGACTTGACTTAATCTTATAAGTCGGTCCAAATACGTCCCTATTTGGTTCTCAAAGATAACTAGGTATGCAAAAACTGAAATGTAAAATGGCCCATCACACCCCGAATACTTCTTAAATAACAAATACTTACTTAATTTATGTTAAACATATTGCTGTTGACTAATTAAAGCAGAGTTTAATAAAGTTCAAATCAACGAACAAAAACCTCTGTTCAGAAGGTAATTAAACCTATGGAGTGGACATGTAAGTGAGGAGGTAGAGAACCTCCTATCAGTCGATGAATAAAACATAGAACCCTGTGAGGACGCCCTTGGGCGGGCCCTAAACGATCAATTAAATTACACAATATCACGAAATTAATATTTTTGACAGTTTGGGGTTAATATTGAAGATTGCACAAACAAAAGTTTGACAGAACTTGCTCACGCGAAAGCATTGAAGCTGAAAATATAGCTTGAGGCTGTCAATGACATTGCGTGAAAAGAATGGATCGTTTAAATGCAAGGGCTAGTTCAATCATATGACAATGATCAAGTTTTTCTAACCGAATAGACAGGCTATGTGCTGTTTAGGTTTGTTGCGATACTTCTCCCCAGCAGACTTGGAAATGGTTAAGTGCGGGCGTTTTGGGTGACTGTCTTATATAATTTTGACGTTCAAAAAGTGCTGATTCTCAGCCTAGTTTAAATAATAGAATAAAAGAAGAAAAGAATAAAAGACTTATGATTTGCACAATATAGATATATATATATTGCGCAAATTAAGTGTATAGCAGTGTTCATAATCTCAGATAATTTACATTCCATCGCCACATAATCAGTTACTTATCTACTTTAGTGAAATGTATTCTAAGTTGATTTTTGAGTCACCATTTGTAACAGAAAGGTCCTTATACCTGTTTGATTGCAATGGAATTTGAACTTTGTTAAGTATGACATTCAGTTTGTTGTTCCATAACTTGAAAATTATCTCTAATTCCTGGTCCTAATAAAGGTGTATTGCCCGCCTAAGACGGAAGAAGTATGGCGCAATCCATAAACTTTAATTGATCTAATATTAGAGTGAAGTGTTATTATACGGCGATATAATGTCGCATAAAATATATAGATAGTCTTAGCCATTAACAAGAATTATTAGAGACATATTTCTTGAAACGTGCTAAAGAATTTATAACTGTGTTTATTTTAGGGAGCTATTTTGTAACTTAATGGGCTGTTGTCGATCATAATAAAATTAAATGAAACACCTGGGACACGATTAAACTTTATATTTATGAATGACTAATTTTTAGTCGTTCTTCGTCCATAAAACTGATAAAATATAGGGTGGCAGGACATTGTCGTGCAAACTGAAACCATCAATTTAGCACATGGTTCTAGACCATAGAAATTTTTGTTTGGTTTTTTGCTCTGTTATAAAAAAAGTATGCTGTTTCATAGAAAAGTGCAATTCCTACGCGGTCAAAAATGTATGGAACATAATTATTTTTTTACTAACCGACGCAGTTCAACGCTGTAGAGTTCAGAATCATGTACTGAATCCATCATGGTAACAGGTTTCGCGTCTGTGTGCCTGCCACCTTATATAGTAATAAAAAGATTTAACTTTAGGACACTTTTTTTTGGGTTGGAAATTATCAAATAGCTTCTCTCGCTCTGGGCGGAGCGGGCATACTTTTACTGACTAAAACCCACCCGTGTTTCTACAATTGCCTGTGCCAGGGGCCACGGTAACTCTTTCCAACAACCCGCGACCCTGGCAGACTTTAGGACACTTATTGTTGCCTCAGCTGTGAGCTTCATTTTATGCTCTCAACACGGTTTAGCTCAAAACTTGGACCGCCTTACAACGAATGAATCACAATATGGAATCGGTCACTCGGCAAGGATCATTGGCTTCATGAATTTATTTGATATTCGACCCTTAGCGTGAAAAAATGCAGAAACATTCAACTGTAACATTTTTTACGATGAAAAAACCCGAGTTCCCACTCTGAAATACGTAAAAAGCGGCTAAGTGCGAGTCGGACTCGCGCACGAAGGGTCCCATACCACAGTATACTTTTTTTTTACCTTTACTTTTTAACTTTATTTTACTTTTAATATTTATTCTTTTAGCGGCCATACACACTCAAAATCTCAAATGTCTACCTACTACGGTTCAAAAGAAATAGTCCTGTGACAAACGGACGGACGGACAGCGGAACCTAGTAATATGGTTTCATGGGCATCCTTTGGGTACGAATCCCTGAAAAGTTGTAAAACGGAGTAAAAAGTTGCTATCGATCTCATGACAACCACGTAGACTACTCGAGCGTGAAAAAGATTTTCCGTGAATGACGTTCGCATTTTTTCCGCTTTACGTGACCATTCATGTGAGAATTTCATTTATGTGGTTTAATAACGTAATGTAGAATATAGGGTGTTTTGTGATGTTGCTATGTGAATATTGAATTTAAAGATGAATATAGACTGACTATGAGTCCCACTGGTGCGATGACATTCACGCGATACTTTTATTATACATATAGGCAAAAAAATCAGCTGTTCCATACATTTGACCACGTTGGTACTGCACTTTTTTGAGAGGCTCGTGGCTATAATAACAGCTGCACAGGTCGATCGGTCATTTTAAGCTACGCTTGCCGCAGTTGGTTTACATACCGAGACCCCTACCGTGGCTTGGAAAGCACGTTAAGCCGTTGCTTTTCTACGAAACAGCAAATTTTTTTGGTAACTTACGAAAATTTTCTACGTCTAGAATCATGTGGTGAAGTCCCTGCCACCCTGTATTTTATCAAGATCTTTTCCTTAAATGACACTATAACCTATTGTCTACAACTTGCAGAGTAGGTTACAAGGATCACCAATATTCTGGTCTATAACAAAAAGCTACACAAAAAATTGGTTGTCTGTAAAGTCGCCGTTTAATATATAAAAAAGGAATCGGATTATTTATAAATAAGTTCGTTTTCGCTAAACGTTATTTCTGTCAGTTTTTGCTTGTTGCTCTGTTCCTAAGGATTGTAGCGTGATATAAAATAATCTGTAAACTTCTTCAAGAATTGGGCTTTCAAATACAAACAGATTTTTTTCAAATCCGTCTTGCAGTTCCAGAGATTAGCGCGCTCACACAAAAAAACAAACAAACTCTTCAGTTTTATTTTTACCTACACGAGACTGCGTAATTCACATTCAGTAAAAAAAATCAGCTTTATTATATTAGTATTGATTTCTATCTTTCTTAATTAAACAAAAAAGCTAACTAACAAAGGTACATAACATAATCAACCTATAATGTTCCCACTGCTGGAACACAGGCCTTCTCTCTGTGAGAGGGAGTGGGCCGTAATCCACCACGCGGGCCCAGTGCGGATTGGTAGATGTCACATGTCTTCGAAAATTTTTCGTTCTAGGACATGCCGGTTTCCTCACGATGTTTTCCTTCACAGTTATGAGATCAGTGATGATGAAATACTTAATTTACACACAGTAAAGTGCCTGCTTGGGTTAGAACCTACGACCTTCAACTCGTAAGTCGCGGACATTACCACTGGGCCACCACTACTCTTTACAAAAGCTAACTGCAAGAATGTAATTCAATCAAAAGAAACAACGCCATATATAAAATAATTACGCGGGTAAAGCAGCTTGCGTAATTAAACTGTACAGAAACTTACGTGGCACAAAATGGCTTTATGTTTCAGTAGGTGCGTACATTAAATTCTGATTAATATTTATAGCGCGACTCTACGTGTGGACGGGAACTTTGTCAATTAATTTTCTCACCACCCCTTACAAATATGCAAAAACTCTTGTGTGTGTTTTAATTACACACTTTGGTAGTTGTGTGTGACAGGGCTTTCATGAGTTCGTGCAGTTTCTCTGTATATTATGGTGTAGTGCTTTAGGTGAACTTAACGAGGCGGTCAACCTAAAAATCATCTTTTTTGTCTAGACAATCATTTAGCCATAGCGAGGGATTTTGTCAGATAGGCGCTCTACTGTGTGTAAATAATTTTATCACCAGTGCTCGCAAAACGGTGAAGGAAAACATTGAGAGGAAACCGGCATGTCCTAGAACCAAAAATTCGAAGACATGTGACATCTACCAACCCGCACTGGGCCCGCGTGGTGGATTACGGCCCACTCCCTCTCGTAGAGAGGAGGCCTGTGTCCAGCAGTGTGATCGTTATATGCTGATTATGTATGTATGAGCTCAAATCCAGACTCCGGGCTGCTACTTAAAAAATCCAGATGGTAAAACCCAATAGCCCGACCTGGGAAACAAACCCAGGAATTAATGCTCAGCAGTAGCGCTTGCGACGAGTAGACCATGATTTGAGCCAGTTTAACGGCAATAGGCCAATATATGGGTGTATTATAGGTACATCCACGGATATCAAGGTACATCTCTGCCTAACCCTTCTGGCAAACAAAGCGTGATGTCCGTGTTACCGAGTTAACTTATAAATATGTAAAACAACGGATCATAACTGTGTACTATAAAACCTTCGAAGAAAATAGGTAGGTATTCTAGTTCCGGAAAAATCGATTCGAACAAGGACGTCACACGTCGTGCGTCTGTGTTGTATGGAAGTAGTGACATTGGAAATACACGTATGTAGTTGGAGTTAAGTTTAAGTAACACTTAGGACACTTCAGTTTAGAATCACAACGTGTAAAGTACCGTAAAAGCTTTTAGGTACAGATGACAAAAGAGATTGGAATGCATCCATGAAAAAGTACCTAATCACTTTTTGAACATAACCCACACTTAGGCTAGCAGTTTTGACTTGTCAGCACAAGTGAATTAAAAAGTTATTGTACTTAGCTGCTTCCACACTTATAGGTATCATCCACTGACTATACTTATCTGTGTACATTGTACCTACAATAGCTCCACATAAAACTGTAATACAATTCATCTACCTAGCCTTTCCCAACTATGCAAGGGTCGGCTTCCAGCCTATCCATATGCAGCTGAATGCCAGTACTTGACATGGGTCTGCCTATCTGACCTCCACGACCTAGTTACTGGGTAACACGATACCTCTTGGTAAGACTGGTTGTCAGACTTTTGGGCTTCTGATGACCCGTAACCACTGTCAAAGATCCGCGAATAACAGCCGGGACCAACGGCTTAACGTGCTTTCCGAGGCACGGAGGAGTCTTGCCTTGAGATTTGGTATGTAAAGATGGTCACCCATCCGAAGACCAACCATAGCGAGCATAGCTTAAGCTGATCGATCAATCCGTGCGGCTGTTATTACTTAGCCACAAGCCCCTCACGCGGTCAAAAGGTACAAAACAATTTTTTTTTTATAACCGTCACCAAAAAACGTAGGATTTCAGAATCATGAATAAAATATTGTAAAACATTTTAAAAGAGTAACGGTGGAGTTTCTTGCCCATTCTTCTCCATACGAAAACTACCTTTTGGAATGGGCGACTAGAATCAAATCTATTTTATAATAATTTTTGACGTTCAAAAGTGCCTTTTCTGTGCCTATTTGAAATAAATGCTTTGACTTTGACTTTGACATGTACTTACTGAAAATATGGAATACAGGTTACTGGTGTGGTAATAATGAATATTTCCAAAAACGGCAGAAAGGACAATCTATGGTTTTCGTTCGCTGTCTATTTTTGGCGGATGACAGCTAAGTGGATAATATGGTATGGTAGTATAGTATGGTTCTGCTAAAGTAGAGCCAGTCACTTGGTGAACCAAGTGACTGGCTCTACTTTAGCAGTGTATTAAATAATTAGTAAATTAGATACTTTACGTGAATAGTTTCTGTCAACGACCATACAGCCCAGTTTCTGTACTATATTGTGTGCTCTGTTTATCACGTAAATCAAGTTAGCTCAATGTCAGGTGGCGTATGATTAATGACGCTCATGATAATGCTATAGTTGCTCTGTCGATCACACCCTGTATGGATAGGTCACTATAAACAGATAGGGCAATCCCTAATTTAGATTAATATTCTATGAGTAGATGTTGAGTTTTGTTATTATTTATAGAGGTCTACACTAATATCTTGGACCAAAGTTAAATTCTGGAATATTTTTCATATTATCTTTCATAGGAGTTCTGAATTAGGTATATTTTGAGGTTGTATATTTAATATTAATTTACGGAAGAGCGAAGTTTCAATGTAATTTTTTTTAATAGCGAGATACACCACGTGCTTTTTTTTTTCAGAAATTTTAGTATAAGTAATTCTAGTTGAGTAGCTCTGAACTAAATAATTTCATGTAGTTTCCAGCACAGACATGACGAAATAATCTACAAAATTATGTGCACTGCAGAGTGAATTTTTTTTCAAACCAGTGTGTGTACATTATGAAGATTATTAGGTCATAGAGGATTCCGCTGAAATCAACCATAATAATGCTAAATAAAAAAAAACATAAATAAAATTTTTAGATAGAAGTTAGGAGTTGATAGGTGCTATAGGCCTTTTATAGAAGTTAGGTACTATAGGCCTTTGAGTGTTACATGATTTAGTTTCTAATGTGATGTAGGAACGAAATATTAAAATATTTTTGAAAATACACTCCATTTTCATTTATAAATTGACGCTCGTGGTCCTTTTCTATGACCTGTAGCATACAAGTCACAGAGAAAAATACAGGATTGAAGAAATTTCAGTATTTTTTTTAAATTAAGAATTTGATTTGACTTTGTTTTTTTTTTTGGAATTAAGAAGTCGGGACTTTTTCTAAATCAGTATAATATAAAAATAAAATTGCGTTTGTTGGTAAGGTTCTTACGGAAAGAAAAATCTGAAAAGTTGCCGGGAAAATTGAAAAATTCTCGAAAACTGTGAGTACATTTTATAAGGGAATCTCGTATGAATTATTGGAATTTGGACTAGACAAAGTCTGTCGGGTCAGCTAGTACAATGATTATTTAAACGCCTTTGATTTTATTTTTTACAAAGGCAGTCTTTAGGTATTCAAGCGGGAGTAAATTCCAAATACGAATCTTTATTATTTTGAACTCAGAAAGAAGTAGTCGGTATATTGTAAAAACAAAAGAACGACGCATTAAAATGGAAATGGTAGTGACAATATCGATTTAATAGTCAGACGACGACGTTCAATATTGACGGTTAAATTAAACAGGCACCTACTTACATTTCATGCTTCAAAAGTCGGTCAAGGTGACATTTATAGGGGTTATAACTTATAACACGAAAGGTCGACGTAGCGTGCGGTAAACTAGCTTACATTATTACTTTTCATTTTTTGTACCTGAATAATAATATGAGAATTTTATACGGACGTTTGTGGCCCCAGCCTCTGGCTACGGCCATCATTTCCATAACACAATAACGTTAATCTCTGCTGGGTTTTCATACGGTTTGAAACTAGGATTAACTAAATACCTACTTATATATTTTATGGCCACTCAAAGTTATCCGAAGTAATTAGTGAACTAATAAAGTAAAACAAACATCAGAATAATTAAACTGAAAGCCCTTTCAGTTTAATTTTTAAATAAACAGCCCTGTTTAATTTAATAATGAGGGAATTCGAATTATTTGTAATTAAGAACTAAATCAGCGCCAATTTATTTTTATCGACTGATGTACTTGGATTGCCAATTACTGTAAAACGGCAACTATGCCTGTAAACTGCTAAAAAAAGACCAATCTGCAGATAAATTGTTAATAAAAGCACAGGAGGACCCCGCTGCCTATTCTAAAATTTATAATCCATAGCTTAGCAAGATAATTGATTGAACCTAGTATCGTTAGTAATACTTACAACTAATAGATGTAGGTAGACCAACTAAGTATAACAACAGAGAAATCAGTAAAAACAATTGAACACACAAAACAGAGAATCCACACAGTGATAACATGTTGTGTATTTTAACCGGATTGCCCAAAAACGGATCGTTATATTGTTTCAGAGGTAATGGTTTCTTTTTTTTTTTCAATTGTGAAGCTGTAGTACGCCTTTGCTGGTTGCCAGTTTGGAAAAAATCTAATTTAGAACTCATTTCCTGCAAATTACACTTCCAGTGAAATGATAAAGTCTATACCTTTTTGTTCGCTTTCATTTTGTTTGTATACTGAAACATAAAACACAAGTTGTAATTGAATTGGTATTGTTTTAGACCGGTTAAATGGAGCCGACATTGATTTACTGTGGCGACCGCACCTGTATCCCTGTCGTGCATAATAAACTTGTTTTATTTCTACAAAAATCAATATGAGAATGTTTACATTTATGCTTAATGTTTTGGGTTATGAACGAAGATGCTGGGGCAATATTGGATAGAAAACAAATGCTCATAACCATGCGTCATTTTTACAGCGGTGCTTCTTGCCTTCGCGTTTTGAACAATTTTGTAAGGCGTCATGATGTTTTAACGGTGCATAACTATTATATTTTTGGCAGACTATAAACCGATTGTTTGGACCCTATTCCTACTTCTGGTTACCTACTGCGATTTTGTATTTTTTTTCTTTTCATTACTTTTGTAGAATAATTTAACAATTTAGGTCTTTTAGGGGATTATTTAAAAACGCTTAAAGTTATGAGACGTTTAAACGTCAGAAAATCATGGTTAAACTCTGTCATCATCATGGTTAAAGTCGCTAAAAGTAACGTTTATAAAAAGGGGTTTGTTGTGAACGCGAATACTTAATATATTAAAATAATTTGACATATAAATCTGTACCTACATTATGCAAAATGTTTAACATAACGCTGACCAACTCATGTCAAGTGAACCCCAGAAAGAATCGAAAATCTGTGTCAGTAGGAAATCGTCCACATACTGACCTTAAGCGGGAATCGCCAAAGTTTCCCGCGAAATTATTTTTTTTTTAAGTTTTTTTGCAATTTGCAGATTAGCGTCAGGTTGTAGGTATGTTGAAAAAAAAATGATTTTTAACAAGTAGGTATGTACATAATTGTAATCATTAAAATCATCAATACAACCCTCTTAAGTTCTTATAAACCAATTGATTGAAATTACATGAAATAGTCGTTCAATAGTGTCATTCATAATAACGTAAGAATTTCGCGGGCTACCCTGGGCCTGTACTGCACTACCTACACAAATGTCACCGGGGGATATATTGCCATAATCATCCTTCCAACCGGATTAATGAGAGTCCATATGTTCACAGGACTCTGACCATCCTCAGGGTAATACCCTTCAGTAGACTATTACGACACCCCAGGGAAGCAGCCTGACAGTATCAGAATATTACCTCCCTGTTGCGAATTCCACCAGCATATCACCTTCTTTCGGAACATTAATATTGTATTCTAAATTCTAGTGCGTCTGTCAGTTTGGACTTGTCATCCTGGTTTGACTTGTACTTTTTTTGAATGTGAAAATAAACTGTGGCTATAACTTACCAGCGCCTTTAAATTATTATCGGTAATACTACCGAAAAATAATTCGTTAACCTTTTGTTTTGTTGTTTACCAATCCATTTGAAGAACTGCTGCTCTTAAACGCAGGAATGTGATGACTGATGACAAATAAATGGTATGCAGTTAGTACTTAAAATACATAAATGGTTGACACGATTCGTTTGTTTACGTGGCCAGAAATACTTCGTGTTTCAAGGGATAATGTTACAAAGAACAGCTCTCGTTTAACCCTATTGTGTGTCGGTATGCCGGCCGGTTCATCGGAACAATTTGGAATGAATAGAAGGTAAATTGATACCGAGAAGTAAGAGAATTTTTCTGAAAGTAAAATTAAAAACTACTTGAGTAAGCGCACCCCTAACTATTATCGAATAAAAGATCGAACTGAAAGAGAACTAAGCCACTTCATTCATAGATACAGACGGTTTCAGTCAATATCGTGAAGGAAATCTCATCATTATCAATAGAAGAACGAGATAAAAATATCAATGCGAGTTCTAATAGCCCACATCTGTAGTCCCCCGAGGTTGTCCCGCGCCATTTGCTGGGCCCATAACTTTGCTCGCACCACTGCCCCCGAACTTACTGCTTCAAGAAATATGTTCTAAGGTGAATGAACTTATGTAATGTCTTTTGGTAAAACGTTTGGGATGGAAATCGGAATTTATGTTTCTTTGATGTGCCTGTGAAAGTCGTAAGAGTGCTAATAAACTTAACATTGTGAGAAAATTCTTATTTTGTACCATAAACACAAGCTACTTAGTAGTGAAATAAATTTTCTACTATTAAAAGGTATCATAAAATGAATTTTATTTCTCTACTGATCTAAGCTATAAAATATTTTTTGTAGGAAAAATAATTTCAGAAGAACGCTGTGTTTCCAGTGAAAACATTAGGTACATCTCAATTTCATTTTCTATTATCTATGCAATATTTTGCCGTTGTTTATCGCGTGTCCAATCATGCAATAGCTGTAGCCATGAAAGGAAAATATAAACCTGCAGCTTCACTAATTACTGGTGTATTCTTTACCATACATAGCACATGTGTGGCTCATGCTGCTATATCTCGGGTAACAATAGCTCGACCCTGGCTCGCCACTTCAGCCTGTTTTGTTCCACTCTCATTCTTCTGGTTGACGTTATTACTTGCTCTATTGTCTTCCACGGCCTTTGCTACATGTGAAAAATAAAGCATTTTGTACGCCTCAAGAATGTTTCGCGAGCCCCGCTTAAGAGCCTACCCATAAAATGTCGGCCTTTTTCATTAAACCTCGAAAAGAGTCAATGTAATTTTCTTTACAATCTAACGTCGTCTCAAGTGTATAGATTAAGGATACTAAAGTTTACAAAGTCCATCGCGAAAGCCAAGTAGCGTTCAATAAAAAGCGACATCTAAAAGCCCTATTGCGGACATTCTTTGGCCGCGAGCGCCGACTCGCCGACTCGCCGAGGCATCCCGACACTTTTCTGCACTTAGCCTCGGATACATACGTTTCAGTATGGCGAACCACTATGTGACCGCAATTCGTTTCTGGAAAAATGAGAACGCTTTTATTGTCAAGAAAATAAATTGCGAGAAAAGCGCGTCTCGCGTCTAGCAGTATGCGGTAGACGAAACAAAGCCTGTGAAGCCCTCGTCGGTTACAATTACGAAAACCTTAATACGCGTACGACGGCCCACGAATTTATGGGCGCCTGGTTTTTTTCACAATTCATTAGCATTCTTCTCGTTTAGAATAAGATTTCCAGCAGTAATGGGACGACGATTCTATGGGCTAACGATGCAATAAATATCTCTAAACATAAACGAATGCTACACTAGTTTTTCCGAGACTAAACAAGGTTATGTAACTCGGTTATCTTAGCCGCCGAGCTCTGGCGGTGGTTTTAATAAATGAAGTTGTCGGAGTGATGCAAGTTTGAAACTTCTTCTACCTTTGCGTTATCTTCGTCATGGCTTAAGATCTACTATCTTTTCAGTAAGTAATTGCTCCTGCGACAGGCTCAGCTAGGAATTTTCTGAAGTCTGAAGATTTTTTAATTGAAACTTGAGTAGGTACCTGCCCACTCAATTTTATGTAATTACCTAGGTACTTATTTAGGAACAATCTTTGGTAAAGAAATGTACATTTACATGTATTAAAATAAAGTCTTAATATTCAAACAGTGAAAGTAGTCATAAATATTTTATGATATTTTCGTCGACCCTTGTTTCGTTTTCGACAAATAAGGTATTTTGATGGATTGCTCTAACTACCTCAGCCATGAAATTGAAATGAGCTGCGTGAAAATATTCAAACATTTTTCTGGAATTTAGTGAATTTCAGAAAAATGGTTGAATACCTATTTTCACGCAACTCATATTCATTCAATTAAGGTTTACCTAGCTAGACCAGATGGTTTTAGGAGATTTTTCAAAGCAACAAGGCAATTAATCAAACACATGTCGTAGGTTCAATATTTCATAGAAAAGTGAACTAAGTGACTATGCTATACTATGCCTATGTAAGGTGCTACAGACAAAATTTATTGACTTTTGAACGGAACCCACATGGTGTGTTTGTGCGCAAATTATAAATAAACGGAGGGTTCTAGTCAGCAAATCATTCCACTTGAAACGGCTCGATAAGTTTGTATCCGCTGTTTAATGGACGGTTATTTGCTTCGATATACAATGTGGCGATTGGCTACTCGAATAGTTACTATTTGTTTTATAAGTTGTAGTAAATCGCTTTTAGCGACCAACGCGTAAAGGAATACGTGCTCATGTAAGCTAGTCAAGATATAATATTATCGAGAAGATCAGAAATATATTATTAATTTTCACTATAAAAGTTTTCAATAGTATCCACCATGAATTTAGAAATAGGCGTACCTACCTAAGTAATTAAATAATTTATGTATTTCAATAATACTCACATCTGGACATAGATGTATAAGCACATACTTTACAAATATTGCATTAGTTTAACGACTCTTACCAAACAATAAGGGTGAAATTGCTAAACCCAATCCTATTCCTATTTCGATCGCATTTTGAAATCGGACTACCATCATTCAGTCAATTGAACTAGTCTGTATTTAAAATTACTATAGATAGGTACATTTCAAACTTCATACATATTTCATTGTATGATGCCATCATATCCACATAAGTACTAGGATCCCATACAAAGGCCAGCGGTGTCGAATTAGAACTTACGATCGGAGGAGTTTATATGGATCATATTTTCCTTAACGAGCGAAAAGATAATTTTTCTCATGGAAGTTATGTAGAAGGCGTTAAAATTATTAGGCGTAATAGAAAGATTTTGTATTCAAAGATTAGAAGATGTCAGTTTGATTAATTTCTCTTTAGGTTTAGGTAATCTTTGATCTTATTTTTACAAGGTCATAATACTCATAATCTTATTGTGTGATCTTGCGCCACTTTGTATTTCTACGGCTCCCGTAGCAACGTAAAGTGTTGTCGTAATTATTTTCCTCTAGAGACGTACCCAAAAAGATATTACTTTCAACCTAATTTTGATAATACAGTTAATACTTTTCTTAAATAAACGAAATCCACAGTACGCTAACTAGTCGACAAGTCACGTACTATAGTCCCTTGGGAACGAACTGAAGTGAAGACGGCGCCTGTATTCACGAGTCTGGAATTTGGAAAACTCTCAACTTCCAAGCGTACAAGAACAGAAACTTTTGCCGAAATAGGATATTCTTCGAATTAGCGTTTAGCATGACTAAGCTGTATAAACTGCTTTTAAAAATTAATATCGGAGCCAATGATCTGAGCGTCGAATGCACCAATATCGAGGCAAATAAAATAGATCCATAGACTGATTGATTGTACACGGGATTATCGCTAGGAATATTTAAACAGCATATCAAGTGTTCTTCACTCAATTTCAATAGCCTATAGACGCAGGTTATGAAAAGAAAATCAAACAAAAGTGAGGGCAATAATTGCTCAATCATTTATAATCTCGCTGTGAAAAATTGGAAGTTACTCAACCAAACGTTGCTGCTTGATAAGCATCAAAAACTTACGACAACAAAAGGAAAATTGCTCCGGATTAAACATACATGCCTGCGTCATAAATGTCAACAAATACATAGGAAGTAACTAGGTTTGTTGTTCGGGAATAACCGAATCAAAACGAAATGAAATCCGAAAGTTTTTACATAATGGCCAGTTTTCCTTCAATTATTATGAGCGCAGAACAAAATTGTATTCAGTTTCTCGTTAGTATTAATCTTCGGAAGCTTCCATTCGTTTTTGGATACATGACATTGGTGGAATTTATATTTACAGAGGCTATTAATTACTGTGGAAAGATTAATATTGGATGGAGAATAATTTAGTAGAGTAATTTATTGACTTGTAAATAATGGTTAGGATTAACAAGAATTCCAAAACTTTTGTCGCGACTCTATCAGATTTGAACCAAAAATATACTTTGAAGAATGTTTGTGGTTTCAATTAAATTAATGCTGCATGCACTAATCAAGAAAAAGATCCGTTAACATTGTTTAGGAATGTTTTAGATAAAATATACCTACTCGTGGACTCTTAAATCGAGCCACTATGCAGACCCATGTGAGGTTTAATGGCCTAAAACATAAAATAATGATGAGTCATAGAAAAAGTGTTTATGCAGCTTTGAAGCCATCTTACTCTATAGATGCTGGTCATAATTTTGGTGTCATCATTATTCCGAAATTCGAATTCCAATTCCCGACCATTTAAAAGTTATAGATAGATCAAATATAAATCTCGCAAGCTCCAAAAATTTCAATTACCTTTGGCAGTAATTATCAAATATTGCCGTTCGTACGTTCCAAGTGAACCAATAAAATTATACGAGATAGTTCCCAGTAACGGTTGATCCCTCATATTAATTTCGGCTGCCGATTTGTATTTACGATTTCGCAAATATGTGCTAGACTCCATTTTATATAGTGACTGTACGTTTTCCATATAATTTATTTACTTCGAGAAGGATTATTGAAATTTTCTTGTGTACTCTTAATTAGGATTAAATAAAGACTAAGTTAACAATGAAAAGTACCTTTTAAGTAGAAACTCTAGGGTTTTCCGATTTCCATTGCCTTTAAAGCAAAGTACTGAGCTCCGTATGCCTAATTTGTTATGCCCAAGCAATCCCAGCACAGCCGCATAAGTGGAAAGCATTTACTTCCCGATAAAACGAGCGATTAGCTACCGATCTAAAAAGCAGACCGTTAAAAGGCAATGAAGTATTTATCTATGTTAAAGAACATTAGTATACTGTCCTGCTTTCTTATGTAAGTGCCTTCCCTCTCGGTAGCACTGTCATAAAATTTTACACTGTAATTACAAAGTAACATAACATGTAGTAATTATTCTGTATTCATATTAAAGCTAGGGCTCCTATCATTGGGTTTGAAACAAAAATTGATAAGGATAACGAGCTCCGGCAACACTAAAGTAAACCTAACACATAAATGCGGGGGTTTGATTAAAATTTTAATGGATTCCCAGTTAGCTCGAGCTAACTAATCCAAAACGAACGTAACGGAGGAAAGTAGGAAGGCTGATGAATATGATGAACGTACTGAAATTCAGAGGGTAGGTACTGCATGCACAGGTACATAAAACAAGAAAATACGTTGTTGCACAACTGCTAACTGTGGAGGCTAGTAATTGGCTTGCCGTGAATTACGTACCTCACTATCACTTTTGTATTGATGGGGTACACTGATGTTTGTGTCTTGAAGTGAAAAATAAATAAATTATTACATTATATTGGTAAGTATCTGTACGCCACCCAAACACAATAAAATAAAAAGTCCGTATATTCAAAACATCTCATTTTATACAATTTGTCATTATTTGACAGTTATATAAAAAGGTTATAACACGGCAAACGGTCGTAGTGTGTCAATTAGACAAACATATAATTTCAAAGACAGTAAGTACATGTCATATATACGACCATTTTCAACACCCTAAGAAAAAATAAAGTTGTCCTCGGACCATAAAAAGAAACCAGTGCGAGAACAAATTGTTAGCAGCACACTGCATATAGGTCGAAAAAACTACACCCTTCCTCAACCATAAGTACCAAGCTTACTAAACTACTTTTCCCCTTCAGCAATGGATTAGCCACTTGACGTAGCACTGAACTGCACATAACAATCTCAGGACTTAACGCCAGTTCAAGCACCGCTTTGTAATTTGCGGTAGGCAAAGCTGTAAAGACTGAAAGTCAGGTAATAAGGTAAGGAAGTCATATGTGTTCCTGCTTATCTACTAATCTTGTGCGGAACATTTTGAAGATACGCTTTAGTACGGATGGGTGGGTTTTAGTGGAATTGTTACTGTGTCTTGGCTATGTTTGGTTATTGCGGGCTCTGTGTAACGAGGTGGTTTTGCTTAGTAGTAACTGTTCCTTTGAAAGGAAGGTTAACGCTAAAAAGATAGAACTCCGCGTTATAAAAACTAAACTTCAACATTTTCAAAGATACCAGCAAACCAATTGCTTATTATGAAGGAAACTTTATAATCCATTGCTTTTTATGTTTAAAAAATCGTCAGTTCGACATCGTAGGTAAATAACGCAATGAATATTGTTGAATTGTCAAAATTAGTGGCATTTGGTATTCTGAGTGTAGGTACTGGAGGATAGCATCAAAGGTTCATATTCATTATATTTTTTCAGGGCGATGACATAAAATGTTATTATCCTACTAATATTATGTGAAAGTTTGTGAAGATGGTGGATATTTGTTACTCAATCACGCAAAAACTACTCAACGGATTTGGATTTTGGTACACAGGTATACTTTTTATCCCGATATTCCCACGGGATAGAAAATAACGCGGGTGAAACCGTGGGGCGCTGCTAGTGATACATAATGAGAGCAGTGGTGGCCCAGTGGTAACGGCCGCGACTTAAGAGTTGTATGTAGGTCGTAGTTTCAAACCCAGACAGGCGCTTTACTACTACTTTATACTGGCTTCTCACGGCGTGAGATATCACAAGTCGCGCCGCGCCGGCCGATTTGTACGAGCGAGCATGCGCCAACCATTCTCACGGGCGCGGCGAGCGTTGGTCCACTCCATATTGCGAGAGTACTCTTCACATTTGCGGGGGTCGAAACGAAATGACCGTTGTTCACCCGCACCCCCGCGCGCGTTCGAGTCGCCACTAGTGCGCTCGCGCCGCGCCTTTGTACCGACTTTGAGCGGATCGGACGAGCTTGCACGCGCTAGCCTGCGTCGCCTCGAGCCATTACCTTCAGACGGGGCTTAGGCGCGAGCTGGCGCGGCGCAACTTGTGATATCGCGCGCCGTGAGAAGCCGGCTTTACAAAAATTCGAAGGTATATGACATCTATCAACCCGACTGGGCCCGCGTGGTGCGCATCACGGCCCAGTCCCTCTGTGCCTGTGTCCCACCTGTGGGAATATTATAGGCTGATTATAAAGATAAATAAAGTTTATTTTGACCTGAAACTCAAAAGTTGGTACGTAATTGATTAAAAAAAACGCAATTCTACTTCGGGGTCCATGAAGATGAAAAGATGTCACTATCATTTTGTCGCAGCGGTTTTTTGGACAGCCATGTTAAATTTTATCTTTTCTTCTACTTTCAGATACCTACTTGAAGAAGGGACATCTCGTGAAAGCTGTCACGGCGAGTCGTAAGTCATTGTTAAAATGACAGCTTTAGATACTGAAATGACGTTTTACACTTTACAGAAAAGTTTTGCTTTGATTGTATTTTATCGAGAATTTAGATAAGATTTTCATATTTCTTATACGAAATGATATGGGTTTAAAATGTTCGCTGATAATCCTAGCACAGTATTGAATGCAGTTCTAATAATTAACACTTTTTTATCTACTTTGATGACCTAGTGAATTGATTTAACTAAAGTGGCGAGTAGAGTAGCGACGCGACAACGCTACTCTTGTAAAACAATTATTATGAAAACTTCATGGAAATTGTCCTACCAGTATCACGTCGCACCGACACGTCGTGCCTGTCTGTAGCATTTACGTCTTTACCATATTTCCATAAGAAAACCCGTCTTGGTTCTAATCGATGCGCGATTTAACTCATACATTAAAAAATCAATCCATTATCTATACAGGATACATTTTTAACCAGTGCGCAAACTGTATAATCATGAATTCAGCACATTATTGTAGACCCTCTAAAGCAGAAAATGATAGTCGATTATAAAAAAAAAAAATCCGCTGTTTTATAGAAAAGTGCAATAAGTACCTACGCGGTCAAAATGTAAAGCAGAGCTAATTTTTTTTAAAACCGACTAAAAATTTCAACTCAGGCTTATTCAAAATCACGGTTACATACAGCAAATGAGTAGATAAACATTATCTATTTTTGTGGTTACAGTTTGCGCACTGGTTAAAAAAATATCCTGTATGAAAATATAAAGCAAATTCCACATTATGTATGTAACTATTTCTGACAGGCTGGATGCCGAACAAGTGATAAATTGTTAACTTCGAGGTCACTAAGTAGATCCCACAAAATTATACCGAAATAGCTTACAATATGTATGACGTGGCCGATACATCATCTTCAACCCTTAATGGATTAAGTACGAAGTTTCATTATCAATATCCTACATATTTCATGAAAAAATAATGCTTTATTGTGTACTAGCTGCACCTCGCGGTTTTACCCGCATAAGTCTCAATCCTGTGAGAATATCGGGATAAAATATCATATGTCCTAATCCAGGTCATGGTCTACCCATGTGTCAAATTACATCCAAAACCGTTCAGCCGTTTTAACGCCAAAGCGTAACAAGCAAACATAGAAACTTACAAAAAATCAAATCTTTTCTCTTTATAATACGAGTACCTATTAGATTACATGAATTCGTTTTGTACCAAAAATATTATTTCATTTTAGAAATAAGTAATCGTAATCAGCTGTAACGACCATTGTAGGTATGGAAAACCATGATTACCGGGACTTTATATTGTTTGCTTATAACTACGGTTAAGTTAGCCCAACCGATTCATCAAGTCTTAACAACATTATCCCACAGCAGTCCATACTTCCCAAAGTTATCTATAGTTCAAGGAAATACTAATCCAGTTTCCTATGTCAGTTTATTTATGCTCCCTAAACTTCAGTCTAAAACTTCGGCGATTGCAATTCAATGGAGTTATCTGAAACAGCGAGCTCTTCCTAGGAAAACACGGAACTTAGTTTTTGATATAAAACTGGTTACCAGCTGCTGGTCAACGAGCTTCTCGTGGTTCGTAGATTAAACGGGCTTTGTGGAAACCAGAACATTATTGAACTACAACGCAGTAGCACTCTTAAGGCTAAGTTCAGATCGCAAGCGATTAAAGCGCTGTTTTCAATTGCAGCTTTACAATGAGAGAATAACAATGCTGGATTGTTTGTATGGGTCAATAATAACACGATCATCCACATATAGTGCTTTGTGCTTTTGCTTTGTGAACTAAGCTATAGTACCTACTCTAATAAGTTCTAATAGGTACAAAAAAAAATGTAGGTACCTACTATAGATACACCTCTGCCCTATTATAGAGAAATACAGGCGTGATGTTTTGTTTATGTAGATATAGGCAAAGGTATAATTTTAATGACGTCATAATCCATTCTAAACGCCCTGTCAAACAGAAATACCTAATATTTATTCGGCCAGTATTTATGAAATGTCCATTAAATACATTATTTACAAGGTTCAAACGCTGCGAAGGAAAATATAATGAGGATAGTCACGCAAAGATATTCGATAATGTCGATAATAGTGCTACACTACAACAGTATCTATATATTCTGATAAAGGTCGTATTCGGAATTACCCGTATATCGGTCTACCCATCAGTCCTGGGGAGCTGCTAATCCACCGACCGTCTGTTAGTTTGGGCATAATCCCTTCGAAGCACACATTGAATAGGTTGACCACAATTTGACTATTCCGAGGAATATGGCAATCTGTTTTGGTAAAACGCAGCCGACCGATATTCTGAGATTCTCGTCATGTGAAATAGACGTTCCTTCTCTTCGGTAAACGACATAAATTGGAACCGTACATACATGTAAATTCTGACGTATCTTATGATATGCATGTATGGATAATAAAAATAAAAAAAAGATTTTTCACATACTTGCATCAATCAGTTTTTTCATCAGCTATACAAACAGTACCTAACTTAGCGACTGTGGTCTATCTTTGTACGATATTAGTTCAAGTTCCAAGAACCCTTCACTGGTTTTCTTAGGTGTGTGTAGGTATTGGTTTCCAATGGAAGAGATTGCAAGCCACAGTCTCTAAACAATTTGTATAGAAAGGAATAAGGTTAATCAAGAGCAAATATTTAACATGATGCCACAAAAAATATATATCTGTCCCACGCGAAAGCTCGTATTTCATGGATTAATAAATTTCCCTTTTTTGACCACCTTATTTCTTCAGCAAACTAAACAAATAATTCCGAATAAATTCTATGAGTAAGAAAATTATCATAGCCTATAACAATAAATCTTCATGACCACTCCTACCCCATTCCACAGAGTGACGAAATGAATAATACGAATTCTCGCATCACGTATTCCTATTTGCAAGGGACGGCGGCAAGGGCGAGGCGTCTCCTTATTATTATACCAACGAGCCGGGCATGTTAATCCTTATAATTATTTGTATATCTTGACGTGACGGCTGATTATTTTGTGTGCCTTTAATATTTTAACATAGGGTGAAAGCTTCTTGAGGATTTTGACACTTTTGGGTTCGCTTATTGCGAAAATTGTTGTATCATGTATACTTGTACGGGGTTGTACGGGGTAAGAATGAAAGAAGCGACACAACATACTTATGGTTGTAAAACATATATTTAGTTAAATAAAATGTAATGTAATGTAAATGATACACCACAGATTACCTTCAATGTTGTTCTCCTTCTCCCTTAAACCATACGAATGTTGTCTTTAAAAGATCACTTTTATCGATTAGACCGCCCCTTGTATCATCCCTTGTAAAATTTCTACATTTATATAACTACCAATAATTTATCCATGATAAACGGTTTTACACGCTATTGTGGAATAGAGCACACAAGTCGCGGGAATTAGCTTTATGTGCTAGAGTAAACTTTGCAGCGCGCTTCCTTCCTTAATGCACCGCAATATCGCTTCGAAGTAAATATACTCCCTTAACCTAACAAGAAAATATGTGAATAAAACTACGTACGAACCCATCTAAGGCCACATGCACAGTGCACACCTCTAGTTTTAATTCAGAATTCTCCTATTAACATTCACGTCAAGTTTGTTTAGGCTGTGGTTCACGTGTGGAAGGATCGGACTTCGGACAATCGTTTTCGGTAACATTGTTCTGTCTATCTGCAGCCTTCATACCTACCGTGAATAAGTAAGTGGACTGGGCGAGCCTGTTAATGCCGTACCCTCAGAATAGTGGTACAGGATACGCCTTTAGCCTTTATAGCAAGAGATAAACACTTATCTACATAAGCGTAAATAGTGATTTTGTTTCGGGTCGGATTTGTTTTCGTCTTTGCACCGGTTTACGGAACAAACTTGGATGTCAGTGGGGATTAAGTGTTTGAGGTTGATCTTGGGTGAGTGGAGA
Organism: Gortyna flavago; assembly: GCA_963669345.1. Taxonomy (NCBI): domain Eukaryota; kingdom Metazoa; phylum Arthropoda; class Insecta; order Lepidoptera; family Noctuidae; genus Gortyna; species Gortyna flavago. The sequence continues at coordinate 11,189,431 of OY770138.1, forward strand.
AAATTTAATTCGTAATTACACTAATAGTAGGCTGTGTTGCCTAGCTACTAAGCGGATTTCCTTTAGTTTTATGTACAGTCAACAAAAGAGATGCAGATGAAGTATGCAGGATCGTCGGATATAGTTGAAGTTTGGTAAGAAACTGATGGATGTTGTCGACTAAAATTTAATTTCATAAATGAGCTGTTTGTTTTAAAATTTTATTCGAGAACATCCATCGGTTTCTTACTAAACTTCAACTATATCCGACAATACTGACATACTTATTTCTTTTGTTGACTGTATACGCCTTGGAAACAGTGCGTCGTCGCGTTGTGGACGCGTTTTACGTTATCAGTACGTACGATGAAATGTAATCCGATTGTTTATTATGTAAATAGGACATCGGAATCACTTTTACAAGTCACATTAAATAAATAAAAAATGAGCTAGATGAAGTTGACATTTCCTATCTGACTACCCCTGAGAAGAAACGGCGAAACAAACTCAGGGGTCAGGGTCTGTTGGGTGGAGAGAGCCTAATTGGTAATTTATCGGAAAACCCACGGACATAGAAGAATTTTCTCTATAAAATCTTAATAAACATGTTTGGAATAAATAGATACGCGTTAAGGGAAATCCGCCTACACGGAAACAAGAATTGTCAAATTCGCTTGCAAACCTATTTCCTTTTTTGCGTGTGGTTCTCGGATAGAACCGATGCTATCTCTTTCCGTGGGCGTCAATCGAGACTCAAGTAATAAGAACCTAGTGCTATTTAAGGTATCTGTTTACGCAGATTATCATGTAAATAGTTTCATGTCTGCCCTATCCGTAACTCGTTAAGTCGTGATGCTGGACAAGACCAGCTATCAAGATAGATACTGGTAGTCAGGCACTTGCTATCAGCACTGTGTTATCTAGGCGGCTGTCCTGACATGATTGCTACCTACATGTAAGCTGCCATTAACATTCTTGAAACGATTATTACTTATTAGAAAGCCCGTTTTAACTTAATCAGTGGTTACATGACGTACTTAACTAAGTTTAAGGGGCAAAATTAAGTTGTACAGTAACTCCCTTACTAGTAAACGTATTATATCAAATGAATAGTTACATACACCGATTTTTCTCTTTCAGTTGTCAGTAATTTGACTTTCGAAAGAAGAAGACAAAGCGTTTTGTAACACAGACGCTATACAACGTTTATTAGTAAGAGGGTAAAACAAAAGCTAATAAATGAAAAATGAAAACGGGATGAAGCAAAGAACTCTTTTACTATTTCTGATTAATTTCGTTACACTTCGAGCCAAAATAGTTTACCTGCGCATTAATTTTTATAAACCTAATTAGGATCTCTACAAAAGAATTCAATCATATATTTTTAGCCAAATATAGACGAACCTATCTATATTCACTGAAAGTACAAAATGATATTTTAGTGGATTACTGGCAAACAAATTTGTGTTTAACTAACAACGTAGTTCAGAGAGTGGCCGAGTAAACTTCATCTCAGTAAGCTGAACGAACCAAATCGGCGATGCACTGGCTAATAATGTTTGCAGATTTACTTTTTCGTTCCAACGGCTTTTTTTTTTTTTTTAAGGATGGGAAATCATCAAATGACCCCTCCCGCTCTGGGTGGAGCGGAAGGGAGTGTCAGACTCTTACTGACTAAAACCCATCCGTGTTCCTTCCTTAGCCCTTTATGTTCCGGGGCAGCGGTAACCCTTTCGGACAATCCCGCTGCCCTTCGTTCCAACGGCTAAGATGATAAATTTAATGAATTGCAGACAGTTCCTACTTACTTCTTGTGGATGAAATTAAAGTGAAATATTTATTTTAAATTAAGTAATTGTTGTTTGTTTTGACTTAAAAAACTATTTTATATGAAGGGTTTTTGATATATAGTCTACGATCAATCGGATAACCTGATAACCCTTTTTTATTGTTTCCATCCTAAACACACAACTTTGAGATGTTAATTGTACATAACAGAGAACAGGGTTGTATAATCTACACGCTAGCCGTTTACCAGAAGTTAGAACCAATATTTATAAGCCATACAATTTTCTGCTTTGCTTAAGTTTGTTGCTAAGGAAATTTAACGGAAGACGGGCAGTTGTAGGTATTACCTACGTTCATTGGGGTATCGAATAGTAAGACGGGGTGAATAAAAATTGAGGATTTATGATTAATGCGTGGTGTATTTTGATGTCAAGCCAGCCTGAAGAGACACTGGCACTTGTAGTATTTGGAGCTACTGATACAGTAACTAAAATCGCATCAAGTGATATTCAGGTGGGTCATTTTATTGCTCCTCCACTATCCAGAAATAGTCCTAAACTACCCTTTCCGTCTTTGTAAGACAACTTAACATAATATTTAATAAATTCATTAATATTTTTTGTAGGGTTAAAAAATTTTTTATTTGGGAAACCAGACAGACAGACCAGACATTTCCATTAAAAATTTACTTTATATTAAAAAGGTCTGTTATGAAATGGCTGCCTCACTGGTTACTTACTCAACTTTTGAAAGAAATGCATAAACTTCGGAAGCATAAAAATAAACTTCATTTGCCAAACAAATAGAAAGTTTTAATTGAAAAACAAAATTTTCAAAGGAAAAGGCTTCATTTTTTTTCCAGGTTTCTTAATAAAAGTGGCGAAGTTGATGTCTAATTGAGTGATGTTTTTGATTTCAATTCCTTTAAACGTGGTATTATTTTTTCGAAAAGAAAGTGTAAGGGAAAGATAAGTTTTTTTTTTTTGTTTCATTAATTACTGCATAATCAGCATCTTATGTTCCCACTGCTGGGGCAAAGGCCTGTTATCTACCACTAACACACGGGCCCAGTGCGGGTTGGTAGATGTCACATGTCACCGATTTTTTTGGTTCTAGGACATGCCGGTTTCCTCACGACGTATACCTTCACCGTTTTGAGAGCAGTGGTGATGAAATTATTTACACAAAGTAAAGGGTCTGACTGGATTCGACTTTCGTAAGTCGGGGCCGTTACCACTGGGCCACTACTGCTCATTAATTACTGAATGAGGAAAAATAAATAATCGATTAAAACAGAACATAATATTTTTGTCAGTACGTACACTACCCTATATTCAGATTCGATTCTTAAAAGCCGTCCCAAATGTATCAAAGCAAAAAGCACTTAAACCAGCGACAACTCCAAGTCTCAATAGAACATCCGTCTTAGTCATAACCTTTCATTTCGCGTCTAAAAGTCTACACCGCGCCAACCTTTGACCAACTGTAAATAGACAAGGCCTCGACCCACAAACAACCTGAACAACACTCCCGCTCATCATGGCCTGTTTTCTTTTCACATTTAAAAGAAGAACTAAGTGAGAGCGTGTTTTCCTTAAAAAGGCGGCCTGTTCCCCGTGTTATAAAAAATAACACGTAGATACATTTACTTATACGAAAAAGAATAGGTACTCCTTACAGTTCTGAGGTGCCTCATTGAAACAGGTTCTCAATGTCGCCCTATTTCTATAGAACTTCCTTAAAGCGTTGTTAAAGCACCATAAAATGTTTGAAGTTAAACGTAAACAATGAATAAGCATGGATAATGTAATACTTTGGATGCGTTCATTATTTGTACCGTTTGGATCTTTATAGCTTCGGAGTAAATGGGAGTTCCTTTCGCAGGCTCGCGAGTGGGCTAAAACATTTTTCAGTTTAAAAGTTGCAAGTTGTTGAGAAAGAGTTGAAGTTGTAGCAGTTGAGGATTGCAACACCGTCTACATATATTTAGCGACACTTCCGTACGTAAATAACAACTAATACCTACCTATCTATTTAATTAATAAAAATAACAAAATTTTATCCTAACTTAACTAAAACTAGTCACCAACTAAAATATAGCGTCGAAAAATTAATCCGCATAGCTGTCGACTGTCTGTATCCAAGAGACAGGCGGCATTACCACTTTTTAAGGCAATGCTTACCCTCTGGTCAAAGTAAAAGCCAGCCCTTGGGTAACGGGAGTTGTCAACCCACCGTTTCGAGATGTCTGAGCACTCGGCCCGAGGGTTTCAACGAATAGTTGAATTTGAAAACGTTTCCAGTTTCCTACTAATTCCATTAATCAACTTGGCCTTTCTCAGTCTACTTGATATAGCTATCTTCAAAGTTCCTCAGCACTCGGTCCTCGGCTTTTAATTACTCAGTACAAAAGCAAATTAGAAACAAATCAAACAATGAGAGAGATTAACAAACTAGGTGTAATAGTCATTTGAGTTATAAATGTAGCGTAACAATGTGCCACAGCCCTCAACAAAGAAGTGTAAACAGTCATAGTGGCCATTGTACGGTGAAAACTAAGTTTATGAAACTCGCCGCACGCTAACTTAATTATACCACCTACTGTGAACGCTGGGAATTTTTGCAACGTTTATTCGTCAAACGACTCCTACTAAATACAGCTTTTGTGCTAAAATAATTAACCCCAAAAGGTTTACATTTTTCTTCGTAATTTCCCGTTAGAAAAGTTAACCCGAAGAAGATTTTTTATAATTATTTTAGGGAGATGAGAACAATAAGTTTGTGTAGGTAACGAAATTGTGTCGATTTCATTTCTATTTGTTTACTTTTCCGTGTCGATGAATGTATAAATTGGCTACTCAACTCAACTCAACTCTAATATTAGTTACATCATTGAAGTTGAATTTATAATTATATGTGAGAACGATGTAATAAAATAAAAAAGACGTACGTGTTAAGAGCGTCCAGAGTACAGCAAATAGTACTTAACAACACAACAATCCAAAAAAAAAAAATCCGAGGCAGCCAATTGATGACCAGCCCCAACTGACGGCGCTCGTTCACGAACATGACGCATAGATCAGCACCATAATAGTATACAGCTACATAATAGTACATTATGATACATGTGTGCTATGTTGACCATCGCACCCGAGGCGGTATTATTCTATATATTTATTATTCTATATTCTATAAGGAAATCGAGTGTGTAATAATTAATGCACACGCGTTTCATACGACGTTTTTCAACACACTTGCGAGGAAAAAACTTGTATTTTTATTAACTTTTATGTAAAATGGCGCGCTGGTTTTGTTTTACCGCGCGCCGCGCTAGCGATTCGCGCACAGGTGTAAATAAAGGTACTGGCAAAATTGCTAAACAGCCTATATAAAAATATAATAAACATAAAATAATGTTTAGTCTGATCATAGTGTTGTCGTATGTCAAATTGTAGTTTAGTTAGTATTGGACTTAGAAAGTACTATTGGCATAGAGAAATATACATTAGTTTAGTGAGAATCCGCAATAATTTAATGCCAGTCAGGGTTTTTTCCGTTTGATTCCAGGAGGACAATTTAAGGTAGTTCATTTTGGGATCAAGGACAATTCAGACTATTATCTCTTTGATGAGATTACATAAAGTAGACAGCACTGCAAAGTAAATACACTGCATTATGGACCTAAAAGCGGTTCATTACGAGCCACTTTACGAGCGTGTTGAAAAGTTTTTTTTTTCGAAACAAAACACATGTGCGTACCCATCCAATACACACAGTTATAATAAAATATCCAAAATATAATAAGAGCCAGTCTACGTGTTCCTAAGTAAGTGGATTTTCCTTAATTAAATACCTTTTACAGGGCGCGTACACTCGGGCGCCATTATTTAAACTCTTACCTGAAACAAAAAAACGGAAACATTTAATTTATTAGTAAATAAATATTGTAGGAAATCCCACTAATTTACTCTTGTAGTTTGCATATCAAAGCTAATAATAGATAGTCACCAAAATAAGAATACTTCAATGACAAAACATACAAAAAACAAGAAGAGACATTGTTGCTGCACTGAATTTGAATCCAAAATTAGTTACTCGGTTTGAAATACGTATATATTAACAACAGTGCCGAACACAAATATATATATTATGCAACTGGATATAGTGTAATAGTGCTCCAGCGCGCAATGCAAGTGTTTCTGTTGGCTTTGCCACCACAGTCGGATACACACAAGAGGCTTTATCATTTCCAAGGGTTCCATAAATCGAGCTCCTAGCGGAACATTTGCAATGACTGGAACATCTGTTGCTCCAATAGAGTCCGATAAAAGATGCAACTTGGAAACAATGCCTTTCAACACTGTCCATTTATTTATATCTAAGCGTTGCTTTTATATGTTTAAACGTTAAAGAAACCCATAGGATGACTGCTAAACATAGACAGGTACTTATCTATTTGTAATAGTGGTGATACAAGTTAAAGAATACCCTTATTTGTATTGTTAATATTTTCACCATTACACAACAGATTAAAACCAAATTTTATTCAGTTAAAGCGTTTGCGTAAAAACAAAATCAGCCTCATCACATCTAAAGCGTCTAATATTAATATTTATGCAAATGTCAGTATTAAAATCATTCCGAGCACGAGCCAGAATATCAATGAAGCATCAAATACGGCCGACAGAACCTTTTTCGGTACGCAATCGACACAGAATCGATTCCCAATGAGGTTTTAGCGAAGCCACAATGAAATTTTCCGGGCTTTGGGCGCCGGATATTAAACACAGATGGGCAGGGACAATCACACAGCTAATAATTCCAATAACGCAGCGAAATACACAGTTTTGTCGAGCACTTCAATTAGTTAAGTATTAATTTGTGCCGACTGTATTCATGAGCGGCCATAATGCCTATTCACCTACATTTGAAGTAGAGGTGTTAATACTTACGTAGAATTAGACACTTAATATATTTTCAATTTACATACAAATGTTGTGAAAGTATTATATTTGAAGCGATTGATGAGACACATCATACTAAAATAAATAATGGTAGAACTGAAATCCAAACAATGCACTCAAATGCTTCATGACATGGTTTTGATAATTAATATTATCACTAGTCCATTGAGAGGAATGAAGAGGAAAGGGAGAAGAGATGAGTGCAATCCGAGAATGTTCCAGCTCGCCATTAGCATACAGATTGATCCACATGCCGAGACGACCGAAATGCTGGTAATGAACCCAATTCAATATACAACACTGAATGATTGTGTTTCAAGTTGTACTAGTGTGCTTTTGAAGCGCTGGGAATGCAATTTAATTACTGTTCCCGCCACTTTCCTTTAAATAGAGATTTGTGTTTTTGTGTAGAGGTATAAAAGTTTTTAAAATATTTCTGTGTTTGTGTACCTTTTTTATTTATATATTTTTTTAATCTTTGTTCCTCTCAACCAAATCACCGGCCATCTAATCTCTTAACCACTCTTGGTTGACTGGTAGAGAATCCCTAAAGCATTACTTACTTACTTAGCATTACCACCTTACCTTATTATTAGCTTATTAGCTTTTTTTTACTTAGCATTTTCCTTTGTACCTTTTATGTGTGGCAAAAGTTTAAATAAATAAATAAATAAAATGAAGCTCTTTTGATTAACGCTTGCGAAGTTAGACTTCGCAAGCGTTAACCAAAAGAGCTTACTTTCTTACCTTCATTTCCTTAACTGCTATATTATTATCAGTCTTTCCCGTCTCCATTTGGTCATTTTTTAACATTGCCTCATCGGTCATTGTTCCTTCATCTACTAAAATTTCTCTGCTACTTTTCTTTGAATGGTTAATTATATCGGGTTTCTCGGCGCTCATCAGGTTACTCGAATTTTCATTTGTACAGTTTTCTTTTCCAGATTTTCGGTCTTCGACTGAACGTGATTTATCTTCGGAACTTTTTATTTTGAAACAAGATATCGATTTCTTATCTTCTTTACCATCGCTTCTACTAATTGGATCATTTTTATCACGTTTGCGTTCGTCTTTCTTGTGGTTCTTCGCGGCGCTTTCCAACTTGAGACGTTTTTTCTTTCCATTCCACTTGGAGGTGACGTTTTTGGATCGATTGCTATCATCGCTTGTGCCGATGCTGTCGGAGCAGACGGGGTTAACTAGGATTTTCGTTGATTTAGCTTTTCGTTCTATTTTTCTTAAATTCAATAAGTTTCCGCTTGAGTTGATGAGGGTTGGCGATGAATTGTGTGACGGAGAACTGTCTTTTGCGTCGTCGCTGGAGCGTCGAACTGTTGCAGGTATCAGTTTCATGGCTTTCATGTCATCAACAGGGTTATGACGTATTTTGTGTGTACCAAGTGGCCCCATAGCAACTGGTGGTCCTCCTTTAAATAATAGCGCCGTCTCCGTTGGTTGACACACACAAGCTAACATTTTCAATATTCATTTAATTTACTTATCACTATTATCACTCACATATTTGGTGTATTATTATGGTGTAACGACACGTAACTAACTAAAAAATTTGGGTGTAGGCGTGAAGTATGGTTGGAAACCCTGTTGATTAGGTAACAAAACAATGCAACAAATTAGGCAAGATTTAAAAGAAGACAAATCAAAGATTAAACTCTGTTATGAAGACAAACTGCGCCGCAGGTATACACAGCTAAATGCGACAGTATACGTGAGGTGTTTACGTAAGTACCTGCACACGAATGTAACATATTATTATCTCATAATGCATCACACGCGTATGACGCGTACATTAAACTTCCCGCCTGCCGCGGAGATATGTTATTTCTAACTGAATAGCGTAATCATCACCATCATTTGGATGCTCAATGTGTCTTTACTTGAAGCTAACTTTCTCATTTTTATACAAAACATACGAGTTTGGATAACGAACACATTGTGTAGAGAACAATTTGGAATAATCCAGATAGTGTGGAAAACAACATTAGCATCAAAGCTTTTAAACCGTCAAATCCCACAGAAAAACTATTTGCATCTAAAATAAAAATATTCAGAGTCATTTATAGAGTTTACTGAACTAAATAAGCCAAAAGTGAACCGCAAACATTTTGTCCCCGAATCCTTCCTCTGGGGAGGAAAAAGTTCAAAAGCCAGTTACTGCTTTATTTCGCGTACACTCGTATACGTACTTACGCCACGAGTGAAAAGTAGATTTTCTGCTCGAGCATGTCACACTGTCTTACAGTGGTTTGTATTTATCGTGGTATAGATCTATTGCGGTTCTGATACAATATTTTCTTGCCGAGGTTGCCCTGTTTGCAACTTTATCAAAACCTGAAGAACATTGTTGAATATTATTTCAGTGACGCCCATCGCCCTTTATCATAAATTTCAAAAGGTAATATAGCTGCCCTTCCTAAAAGCATTCATATCTAAAAGCGTCCACCAAAGCCCTCCCCACTTGCATAATTATATGAATAATCAATCAGGTAAGAGCAATGAAAGTGAATCACTTGAATGCCAAGCGTTTACTTTGGTCCAATGTTCAGACTTTGAGTGCCAGTGAAAAACAACAATTGGACCGATTCCCCTCAAGAATTTACATTAGGAACGATTCCTATACGATGGTGAACGGGTACTTAAGATATATCGTCACGGAAGAATGAAAATGAACACAGCGCATAGGTTCGTTACGTTGTCAATCCCATAACGATTTTATTTCGTTAGGTATACTTAACCAACCGAAAATAAGTTTCCTGAAATAAAATGGCGTGTTTCAGCATAAAATCTTTTTATTGAAAAATGGAGAATTCATTATTACGCCCCAAATAAACTTTGCGTATAAAATAAATGGAATAGTAACGAAATTCCACATTTTTCAGAAAATCTATTACAATTTCATTGGTTATATTATTTTAATTCAAGTAAATGTTAAAGTCAACATCAAATTTGAACATTCAATTTAGTACCGTGCGTACAATGTAAATTATAAATCAAGTAGGTGTTTTCGAGTGAGTTGACGCAAAAATACTTCGGTGTGTCCGCTTCTCAAGTTAAAAGCACATGAAACTTTTTACTCTCCTCGTGTGCTCTTCAAGCCAAGTATTAAATGGGTCTAAGCGCATTACAACATCCTTTCACCATTAAACTCTACCTTATAAATACAAAAACTTTTCTAGTTTCAAGCTCGAGTGACGTTAAATATAAGTATATAGTGACGTCGGATCGTGCTATGCAAAATTTGCACGTAGGGAATTCAGTCCTCGCCGAAATATCTAGGTATGGTCAGGTGTAGTGGACGGAATGCTTAATATTGAGTGTACGAAGACCGCCAGCTATGTAGGTATTCAAGGGCTTTTTTCTCATTTGATCTAGGTTGAATTTGCAACATAAACTATGGTCAAGGCATTGTTTTTTTCCTATATGAAATGGCTCTTTGAATATGTACTGTATGGACGAAATTAGATGACGGACAAGAACGGATTATTGTTTATGAATAATTTACTTTAGTGTACTCCACCATAGAGTCAGAATATTTGCAAAGTGTAAGTCCAATATTATTATTTGAAGTAATTTATTAAATTAACTTCTGACAAAAAGGAACCTATATTTCAGCGAACGGAATATATAATCATTGTTGACAATGAAAATGAAAACGCATAAAATGCAGGCCCATATACCTACGTCTGCAAGAAATGTAATTTCAGGTACCACAATGTTGAGAAATTTAATTTCAAGTTGCTGAAAATTGTTATGAGGCATTCATATTGCAGAGGGAAACTGGTCGGAACATTTCAGAGCCGTTTTAATTTCAATGTAAATAAATATTGAATGGACGTCGTCAACGGAATAAAAACGTTACAAATAAGATGCACGAGGACATATTTTAATTAAAATTATTACATTTTATACTTTACGGTATACGTAACACAAAGTGATAATGTATGTTGCAAGAACTCTCAAAGTCAGTTTAAATGAAATTCGTAAACGCGTATGCTTAAAATATATCGTAAAAAATATAACTATACCTAGCAAGCATGAGCAAAACTTTTAGTACCTAGACAGTTTTCGCGTATGTTTTGTGTTTAATTGACGAAGCAGCAACTCATTATTTCATGTTTATTTCGAGATTAAAATTTCATCCTAGAAAAAAGTTAATTATAAAATGAGAGTTTTAGTTTAATCGTTGGTGACACATGTCGCCTGAATGTCACAAAAGATCCTTATGATGTAGATAGATGAATAATAAAACAACACAGTAAATAAAAAAATAAAACAGGCCGTCATGTGGACTGCCGACAGTTTAAGTGAAAACTTAAAACTATATAATAATAAATATTCACTTTCTCTCCTGGCCAAGCGCAAAACATCATACAGATAAGATTAGCATGTCGGTGACGCAAACCATAAGATTTTCCCCACTAAAAATTACTCAACGCGCTTAAAGAAGTTTATAATCCGAAAATATATTTTAAAAGCAAAACACACTTTACAAAGTACAAAGGGTTGTTAACCTTGCCCAAACTCAGTGACGTTAGATACTGCCAAGAGCACATTTAGGGCACACGACACTGCCACATCGGAAGTAGGCTCGGAAGCCAAAGTGAACCGATTCTCCCGCCTCCACCCACAACTTGCTATCCTCCCCTATCACCTTCATACAGCGTCAACTAGCTCACAGCTAGACAAGTTACAGGTTTAGAAATACGAAATTACCTTCTTTCTGTTCGGGAGACACATGTTACTATGGAAACGACGTTGCTTTTAAATAAATCTAATTAGTTTCTCACAATTCATTCATGTTTGGAATACTAATGCGCTTAAACGTTGAAAGTTCCATTTAAAAGTCCATTCGCGAAAATCTCATTGATTTACTCACAGAAACACTCCACTCTCGAAATAAAGGACCAGGAAAAGCCCATTAAAAGAGCGTTATTATTCAACCCGACGCTCTAGCGGAAAATTAAGAAGAATTCCTCACACAATGGTTAGTGAAATTGCTTGTGACTTCGCAGAACCGTTTTCATACTGTGACATCAATCACAAAGAAGTTGCTCGTCGGCGCATGCAACGCCTGAAAGTCGGTGCAACGCTTGAAAGCTATTGCACGAAAAAATAAAACAGTTTTTCACGCAGAAATTTTAAATGCATATCCATTTATAGATAGCGTTTCGTGAAAGTCAAATTTTCATCTTTTTGCTTGAAAAACAAACAATTTGCAGAGCGCTTGGAGGCGCCGTAATTTTAATTTTATAATAATTGCGTACATACATATAGACTGGAGGAGTGCGGTAGGAATGAGTTGTCCTTACTCATTTTCTTGAAACATAATTCACTTATAAATATGACGTATTTTATTAATAGGTGCGACAAGACGGTATTAATCTATTCAACACCATACCTCCTACTTACCTACTTTATTAGTTCAAACGCCAAAGTTTGCGTTCACACAGTCTTTGAGAAATAAGTCACGACTTTTTTATCACATTATTTAAATTGTATATAATCTTCATTAAAATGCATATCCATTTATAGATAGCGTTTCGTGAAAGTCAAATTTTCATCTTTTTGCTTGAAAAACAAACAATTTGCAGAGCGCTTGGAGGCGCCGTAATTTTAATTTTATAATAATTGCGTACATACATATAGACTGGAGGAGTGCGGTAGGAATGAGTTGTGCTTACTCATTTTCTTGAAACATAATTCACTTATAAATATGACGTATTTTATTAATAGGTGCGACAAGACGGTATTAATCTATTCAACACCATACCTCCTACTTACCTACTTTATTAGTTCAAACGCCAAAGTTTGCGTTCACACAGTCTTTGAGAAATAAGTCACGACTTTTTTATCACATTATTTAAATTGTATATAATCTTCATTAAACTTAATTTGCGTAAGATAAGATTCCAATTAAGCAGAATGATGTAATTTTATCAAATACCCAATAAGGTTTAATTAAGAACGTAGGTACTTATAACGGGCCAAAAAGGTACTAAAGATAGGACAGTTTTACAATTCATTAGAGACGATGACATCGTATTAACGCTACTAATAATGTACTAAAGAACCCACTTCATATTTCAATTATAAATTTGTCGAATTAAAATTAGGCGAATCGTCACTTTTAAATAATATTATTTTTTCCATAGACGACTCGCTAGAAGTTAATTTATTTGTAGGCGAGTCGTCAACTCCAGAAATATGTATTAGGCAATTGGCACATTTTTAATAAGCATCAAGTTTTGGTAATAAGTTCATACTGTCTTTTGTTTATAAGGAAGGGGACTCAAGTGCAGATGACACTGAAGTATGTTCATGATAGATGCGTACAGCCATCGATCCTTGCTCAATTAGAGTGAGATTTAATTATCACGCCCGCATTGAGTAGTCGCCCGAATGTGAATCTGCCTTTATGGAGGGACGTTTAATTTATTAATTTTCCTTACTCTACGTGGCATAATTAATGGGAACTTCTCAGTATCACTTGGAAGAGACGATGTTTTAGTCTAGTCGTAAGACTCTAGAGACAAAAAGCAATCTTTGTTATGCTAGCTTGAGTTCAGTCTGAAGTATTAAAGTAAATTTGTTACTTTGTTTTAAAAAAAAAATTTGCTTCTGCCGGTGACTTCGTCCGCGTGAAAGTTCTTGTTCCCCCGACTTCGCATTGCATCGTTTGCTATTACTTCATTTTCGCGATTTTTCTGTTTTTTTTTTTTGCTCGGCTCCTAAGGGCCCTAGCTTGATGTTATAGATTATAATAGCAAATATTTTTTCAAATCCAACTGATAGCTCCAGAGATAAGTGCGTTCAAACAAACAAACTCTTCAGCTTATATTATTGGATAGATGCATTACATAAACTACAACCTGCAAACTAGTAATAAAGTCTCGTAAATCCTCGAACCAAAATTGAGTTCCATAAATAATGTCTTTTCTGGGCTTAAAACATTGTTTTCTTAGAATTTTTTATCACACCGTTTCAGAGAATGAGTCAGTGTAATTGGAATATTTCATAAATTAATCAGATTGAAAAAGTTTTCAAGTGAATAAGTTCAGTTGGCGACACCAGAGGATTCCGACAAGTTTGGGTTAAATTTTCATTGAGTTCCTGTCAGGATACCATTCCGTGGGTTCCGTGAATTAATAACAGAGGATCTTGGCCGTTTTTGATGACACTGTTACTAATTGAAATAATTATGTAGACTCGACATCAGTAAGTAACTTCCGTAATAGCTTTCAGTTGTTGTTGTTATGTAATAATTAAACTTGAACGCAACCACAAGCAGCTATTTCAATTCAAACTAATTTAAAATACCTACGAGTTAGGGTATCGTACCCAAAGGGTGCCAACGGAACCCTATTACTAAACCTCCGCTGTCCGTCCATCTGTCAGTGGACTGTATCTCATGAATTCTCATGAACCTCTCATGAATTCTCATGAACCATAATAGGTAGACACTTGAAATTTTTACCGAGTGTGTATTTCTATTTCAGCTAAAACTAAAAATAACACAAATAATAAAAATGTTAAATATTAAAGAGTCTCCACTCCATACAAAGAACATGTTTTTTTTTTAAATCCGACTCGGTCTTAGCCGGCTTTTTTAAAAAGCCACCGTAAATTGAAATTAAAAACTAATAGCTTTTTAATCCACTTATTTTTTTAGGAGAACTGCAATCTCATAACCCCGTTTCTACACTGCACTAACATCCTTTCAAGGCAAGTTTACATAGTCATCTCAGCCACCCTCATATTAATATAACCATGTAATGAAACCTCATTGTGCCGTCCTCATATGAAACAATAGCAATTTATTATTAAACTCTAATCCCGCCAGCCACTTCCACGGTAATTAGATCAATTTTCTCCAAGGTTCCCACTCATCTTAGTAATTGGTTTATTACTTATGGCAATCTGTTAACTGAGTTATATGTATAAACCAAACTGTAATTTATTGTTAGGAGAATTAAAAAAAAAAAATTTACTGCTAACATTTTTAGAATGAAGATTGCCTAGCAGTGGCGAAGGCTGTTTTCATAATACAGCCAGCGGAGTAATTGCGTAGCACACTATAGTAACAATGGCTTTAATTTTAACAGTTCAACAAGAATCATTGCGTTATTTAGGTACATAGTCGAACAGACAAATTTTTCGAACATTTGAAGCAACGGATTCGCACAATATACTTCAAAATTATTCAGATTGTGATTGAAAGTATGTTACGTAATCGCGTAATATACTTTCGAAACAAAACAGAACAAAAATGTATACAATTATTTTGTACACTAGTGCGAATCTTGGGACCACGCTAGGATCGGTGCAATTCATTCATTCATTCATAGTAATTTTTAAGAACACTATTCAATCTGAATCCTTAAATTATCATATAAAATGTCGTCTTCATAAAAAAATAAACTTGTACTGCGTTAAAAAAACTTTAAGTAACTTTATCTTTCAAACTTCTAAAGGCAATGTGACATTCAGTTTTTTTTTTTTTTAACGGCACCTTTATTGCGTAACACTATCAATCTCAATTTGAATAATTTTGAAGGATATTGCTAATCCATTGCTTCATATGTTCGAAAAAATTGTTTGCTCAACAACGTAAATGACGCAATGATGAATGTTGTCGAATTGTCAAAATGGCACCCATTGCTGATAGTGTATTACGCAATTATCCCGCAGATGTATGTAAATAAAACTTGTGTTGTAAAAGCGAGCACAAGAACCACTAAACGAGTGGCAGACCTACTGCTCAGTGGTGGCACATTGCGAGGTTAGATTAAATTCCAGATCGGTTGATATCAAATACGAGAAGAAAATAAATAAAATAATTCTCAATTCTGAACAATTGTGTGGTATTAAACCACTCCCTTCAATTGCCAGTAATTCTCAGACATAATAAATTACGTATCATTTACAGTCGTTAAACTATTCCGTGGTACACACACCTATTGATAACTCCACGTCTCTCTAATAGGCTCAATAAATAATTCGCTTTGCATAGTGTGCGGGCGAGCCAATGGATAATCTAACGACTATTAAACCCAAATAATCTAATAGAAAACGAGCTTAGTTTTAAACAGCCGTAAATCAATTTCGGCCCAAACCTCTAATTGAGTTGAGAGAACAATTCAGTTGGAAGATATCCGTTAAAGGTAATTTCCCTAAATTTAATATTTGCTACATACAGGATTTACTCGTGCCGAAACATTAGCTATTATATAATGCACAAAACAGAAGCCTGCGAAGGCTGCTTTGATTCATTATGGAATATTAATTACCCTGAGTCTGAATTGTCCAAAGGAGCGTGATTTATTTTATAAAGATTATCTATAGGAGATTGCCCAGCTGAAAATGCGGAACTTAGGGTATCCATTGTTTGTCCTGACATCCGAGATACTTAGATTTACGACTTTTTGTTTTTCTTTTGTTTCCAATTAAGCCATTCAACATAAATCTTTGCACTGAATTTTTGTTTCACGAAGTCTTCCTTATGTACAACGTAGTTATTTCTCATAGGTACATGAAAGTTTAGTGCTATACAAATACTGGTTTAATAATTGTGTCTTAAGCAAGTCCATATTAAAACCAAATTACTAAGATAACATAAACTCGCAGTAAGGCAGCATGCAAAGTATTTCTTAGTGGAAGTTTCAACTCCTATCATCTTTAGAAGGAATTAGCTCAGCGAGCCTTACTTCAATGTTCCGCTCCATTGGCGCTCATGAAGACTTAAAGGTTGCAGCGAAATTATATCATGGCAGTGTTTAACTTTGCAAAATTCTAAAACTAGTTGAAACAGTTTTCCAATTGAAGTTTCAAAGATATGATAGGAATTGTATAGAGCGTTTGTAAAGACGGATGGGTGTTGATTTTATCCGAAAAACACACATTAAAGCTTACTTTACAGAGCATCAGAACGGATCAAAAGTTATCGAACAAAAATTTTTCATATTATATCTTGTGAATTTAATCTTCTCGTAAAATTCTGCGCACACACGAATAAAACTTCACAGCGAAGGCTTGGAAGCCCCAAAAACAAGAATGAACTGCAGAATCCAGCATTAATTTCAAAACAAGACATTCTAAGAAATACTTTCAACCCTGACCTTTGCCGATGATTCTAACTTTTATAGAGCCTCCCGTGGCTCCCTAGGGCACGTCTCCTTCCACCGCTTATGAAACATCGATACCTACTGATAAAATGGCGCTGTTAGTATCTTTCATTTGTTACCTTCGAGGAAGAACGCCCATTACTCATCGGTTCCCTCAAATTATCTACTTTTCAAGTTCGTTTTACACAACAATTTAGGCTACATATTTTTTTTTTCTCGAAACTTTTACGTAAAGGTAGTTTACTTGTTTAATTTAGAAAGCCACGTAGTTACAAATGACAGAATAAGCTTTGGTGTTAAACTAAGAACATTTCATCAGAGTGAAGACTAATTCCAATTTCTTTCTTTTTTTTTTTCAAAATAACTTTCTAGCTAGACTTTTGAAGACATTGTCAAGTTAAACCACGTCACAGAACTTTATGAAAATGTGTAAATTTTCTTACAAAGTTACGACTTTACGACATGATGCTCATACGCAAACAGGCTCCAAAATGTAAATCTGCAATGCATGAATGAAACACGAAGCTTAACAATACGCTTTTTGCCATTCAGAATAAATCACTTTACCAAAGGAGAGCAAATGTTTGTATTCCACCCTCCGTTTACGACTTCTAAGAGACTAGGGGCATTCATTCATCAGAGCGATCGTATGTAAGTACGTAAATACAGCTCTATAACATGCGATTTTTATCCACTGACGCCATCAACAGACGACAATGGCATGGTCCGATCCTGACCTAAATAACAGGCATCCCGCATAATTATTTGCAACTTTAAGTCGCAAGACGTAATCGAGATGCGATCGCAAAATCGTTGTAGCGAAGTTTTAATGTTGATATAGTAAGTTTACGCGACATCTGCTACTTTTGGGAGTGCTTATAGCGGCTTACGTTATTCGCGTGCTTAAATTGCAGAAAGTTTTAGTAACATTTTCTATTTAGATTTACATTTTGGATGCATGATAAAGCCGCGCACATATATTTGTAACAGTTTTATTTCGACAAGACAAATCCACGGAAGACACAATTTAATCCAACTGAAAATACTGTTCTGTCTCAGAATACATTTTGTCTGTAGTCCGTCTGTTTTTCAACGTAGGTTATGTAATATGTTGAAGTTACTTCAACACATTCTAAACAGACCGATTCTTGAACATTGTAAAGGCAAGTCCCCAAACATTTGGCCTGTGGCTTGCGGAGATCATTCTACCTGTTGGATGTAGCTGGATCATTAAGTTAATACCCCCCTTTTACTTGGCTTACGGGATCCCCGAAGTGTTTGGGTGTTTACATGACGCATTTTTGTTCCGTTCCTTCCTTTCTTCCGAAGATTTATTATCTTGCCTAAAAGACGGGTGAAAAGGAGTTGAAGGGCTATTAGAAGGGAGAAGGATCTGTATAGCAGGTCTTGAGAAGTGGTATAAGACGTTTCATCTTATGATACCTACTTGAAATCGAACATCTGGAATGTGTTATTGCATAAGTAGATGTATGTTATCAATGATTTAGCAGGCAGGGCCAGACTTGTCCCATGAGCGTCAGGTAATTAAATTCACTTCACACTTAACATGACACACTACACAACCTAAATCATAATACAGGGACATCGATTCGCAACCTGTATGGATTCAGTACATAATTCTGAACTCCACTGCGGTTATTCAAAAAAAAATTGTTTTCTGTAAAGTCTGTTTGCGGACGATAATTTTACGTGATAACGTCATAAGAGATAGATGCGTCACAAGCCGAACGCTTAGGCCAATCGTGCCTCTCTATCGCTGTACCGCGCTCTTGCTTGCACGCTCGGCTCAGGCGGAACGTGACACTTTTTCGTGCGTGCAGCCGGCGTTCATCGATTTATAAGACGTTATCACGCCACAAAGCTTTTCCATGTATTTTGACTACATAAGTATCGTACTTTTCTTTTAAGCAGCTGATTTTTTTTAGATTATGGATGTCCCTGCCACCTGTAGGTATATCTAGGGATATTTCCCACAAGTACGAAAATGAATAAGTAAATTATAAAACTATTAAAAATTACACTGATGAGAAAAGTTAAATGAAAACCTAACCTTGGAAATCATATTTAGGTAGGTAAGTAGTTCTCGGCATTCAAGGAATACATTTTGAATTGAAACACCGCATTCCATTTTGTGTTCGATTTGAACTTGTACAAGTACATAGCTAAACAAACTGTATTTTCACAGAATGTGAGAAACATAGAATTTAGGACAAACCTAACTGTAACCGACGATTTTCTACGACCACACGGAAACTACTGTGGGTCATCGAAAGGCGTAATTAATCCAAGTTTATGGAACTTACGCGTAATGACCCATCAAGAGAACAACATTAGAACATTAAATACAATCGATTTTGTTAACACATTTATTGCTAATTGGGCTTATAAGCCTCTAAACAGTTAGCAGTGAAGTACCTATTAAAAAAAAAACGAGTTCCTTGATTACAGGCTAAATAGGCAGCGTTAATTTTATTGTGATGAAAATGACCTTTATCGAACTTAAAGGTTTGAATTTTCTCTTCCTATCATCTATGGTGATTTTTTGTTGAGATAAATAAGGTAGATATGGAAAGCTATTTCCCGAAAAAAGTACTTACACATACATAAACTCACGCCTTATTTCCTTAGGGGTACGCAGAAACTACAGAACGTCACGTGCTTACATACTCCATTGGCTCTGTTTCCATACGTTCAACTTTTTAGGAAATTAAGAGGAAATGCGGTCGGAGAGACTTGAAAAAGCCTAAGTAAAAAGTCATAATTCCAGGTTTGGTTCTCACTTCCTCCTCCAATATTGGACCAATTTAAAAGATATTTCATAAACTGAATAAGAAGGATAATATTTGCGATAGTTCCTATGTTTTTCTTTTTTCATTAATAGTTGTCAAAGTACACTAGGCCTCTGTTGACAGCGGTTTAAATCGGCATTTTTTTAAAGGGTTCTAGTGCTTATAAAAATAATGTATCATCAAAAAGGAAAACATAGGGACATACAAGTAGTTAATATTTATTATTCTGAAAAAAATCATTGCTTTATAGTCATCAACCAGAAAGAGAACATGCGAGAGCATTTCTATGGATAAAAGGCCACCTGCATTTCCTCTTAATGTTGTTTATCTCACAACGTTACTTCATTATGAAGAACGACTTACATAAGGTAGTTACTGCATTAAGGGTGGAATTGCTGTGCAAAATTAGAGAAAAAAGTAGTGTTACGAAACTTGGTATTGATTATCTTGTCTGTAAACAACCTTTCGATAGAAAATTATGAAAAAAAAAAATAATGAGTAAAAAGGCGCTTACGTGTCACCGCAAATATGAGCCTGTAGCAAATTCATTAAACCTTTTATGTAAATCCAATGGATGGGTTATATGTTTTCCTACGGGGCCACGTCACATATAGGACGTAAAAGGAGGCAGTCCCCATATACGATGTCATCTATACAGAACACATCGCAAATGTCACCAGTAAAGAATAATGCTAACTTGATGTTCATGTGTAACTAAAATTGTATGTTTATCTTGTAAAGTTCCTTCAAGGCAAATAATCGTATCTCTAATATCATTGATATAACTGACGGATGCTTTCCAGGGTAAATCAACTGTGGTAAACATACTGGAGATGTTATTGTTTACAGAAATATTGGGTAAAGATCCATATCTATTAATTTCCTTTTGGACAATATCGAGGAGTTTATTTTGTGAATTAGAATTTGTGCGGATGAGTTTGCACAAAAATCGGAAAAAAGACGTGGCAAGAACAAACACATATTCAGCATTTTTGTTTACAATCATTAGCACTGAGAAATCGAATGAGACAGGAGGCAGCCTTTACAAGCAATTCTTATTTTAGTTACTCTCATAGAAAGACCCACTTCAGTTTGATTTATGCCTTGTGTAGCAGTAATTAATAAAACAAATGCACATAAATGTAATTATGTAAAGCTTGCTACAATATCAGGAAGAGAGATCAGTCAGTAACATGATAACTTTGCAGTAGGTAAACATTTTAGATAGCTATGTAGTTACTCTGTGGTGGCTGCACCGTATATCTGTCCTAGGCTGACCAAATTCCGCAATCACTATCGGACGACGCGTTAATATCGACAGTACGTCCATAAACTGTCCAGTTAACACGTTAATTAATTAACCAATTTTAGCCTCTACCGTAAATAATAATGGAATTTTAAATATTATTTCATCGTGTTTAAAATATAAATACGCGACTTACCAAGTTGATTTTTACACGTTGAAATAATATCGACACTGCAGGTGACATTATTGTGGTATTCACTCAGTATTGAAATTCAGTTTTTTTAATAGTTAATCATTATTTTCACAAATACCAACAAACATTTCATTCAAATTCAAATTATAAAATAATTTTAGATTTGAATGCAATCTTTCATTAGCATTTATAAAATATTTAACTTTGAAAAATGGTTTGTTTTAACATCTGTTGGGAGGAATTCATTTTACCTAACAAACTAAACATGGAAAAACGAAAATTAAACAAGCTCAAGTTTAAAATGCTTTACCTATCCCGCACGAAAACTAGCCTGAAAATAGGATGAGAAAATTTCTAACTTCAAGCCACTCTCAACATTTAGGCTGAAATATATAAAAACTTTGAGTAAAGGTTACTCAAATTTTATTATATTTCAGCCTAGACGTCACGCGTCGTCAAAATAAGATCGTCGTTTTGAACTGAGTAAAGGCTCTTATACCATAGTAAAAAGGTAATGACGAGTTTATGTCACAATTAACTGGCTATTTCGCACAAAATAGAATTCTTAGAAGGATACAGTTTGTCGGTATTACAAAGTGGTTTCAGAAAAAAGGGATGACACATTGTGTGGGTCCCTATAAATCACAACCACAATATTAGTTTTTGTGGTTGGAAATGACATAAAAATATATTTTTGCTGTATATTTTGATATTGGTCTCTAATGTATACCAGTTCAAATATAATAGTAGCTAAGCAAACAAAATGAACACCAATGTTTGTTTTCTTCAATTTATTCTCTATACCTACGTCAATTATTCGTCGAAATAGTGCCGACCGCAGGGCTCCACAGACAACATTTATTACATACCTCTAAACTACTCAAACATAAGTCCTGTCTTCCCTGTGGTACGCTTAGGGCTGTCACACGAACCTTATGCGACCCAATAAAATTTTATTGATCTTAGGTCTCAACAACCCAAAACTTAAGTTATTAAGCCTACGTTGTAGTTAATGCAATTGAGAAACTTTTATGAAAGTTTGTGACCGAGAAAATGTATTGTCCTGTTTTCTTCTTTTCTGTTTTTGCTATGTTTACTCAGGAACATCAACACTAATAAATATAAAATTAAAGTGTCTAATTGCCAAAATAACAGCTTTTTACTAAATGCATATGAAATTATATACGGTAGGTACATATAACAAAAAAATCAAACCTGTTCATTACGTGAATTACGTCCATCAGTTTCCTTGAAAGTTGTTCAATTTTATATAATTTTTTGGTGTTGTATTCCATTTTCCAGTAAGTCAAAGTCAAAGTCAAAGCATTTATTTCAAATAGGCACATAAAAGGCACTTTTGAACGTCAAAAATTACAATGAAATAGAATTGATTCTAGTCGCCGCTTCCAAAAGGTAGTTTTCGTATGGAGAAGAATGGGCAAGAAACTCCACCGTTACTAGTAGCTTTATAAACCAATATGAACAATAAAAAGACATCAAAAATGAAAAAAACCTTAAACTTATACCGATTGAAACTATCACTTTACTGAGTAAAACGATCCACTCAATTTTAGAAGCCAACTTTTGTTCTAAAAATTGCTACGTCTATTTTGAAATGGAAATCAATATGGCCCAGATTTACCTGTCCAGGCTTGAAATAAGTTGAAAACTTGAAATACAAATTAATAATTTATTACTGGACGACAGAATAACATTATTTATATAGGTCCTTATCAAGGCCGAGTATTTAACTGTTGTAAAATAACTTATTGTAGCCTGCGGGCAACGGGATGCCTCCGACTATTATTTTGTAAAATAATATCTTCGTTCTTGAACTGAAAATGAACTTAGAGATATCAAAATAAAGTATATAAAGAAGTATTGCGGAATAATTCAAAATTTTCTGGTTTCTTGGAGCCGATAAAAATGTTGAATTTTGTCATACTTTTCTGGGTATCGTGATCATATTTACCAATCTTTTCTGGGTATAGTGAAAATTTAATTTCTAGTCACGGGTGTGACATTGTGAGACAATGATCAAACATTAGTCGATTCAATAATAAATAAAATAATTAAATTTAAATGACAGTAGTATAGAAATACTCCCCAACAACCGTTCGTTAAATCGAGGGGGCCCATCTTCAATAGTGGACATTAACTTTTATGTCCTGTAATTAAAACGTTAAGACCTTCACGCTCGTTTTCCTTTTAATAAATACTTGAGCGGTATTATAGCTTTGTTAGTTGCCCTAAAACAACATTTAAGTAACATTGAACTCTATTCAGCCGTCATAATTAGAGAAATTATAATTATTATACTTAATTAAATTACTTGAAACAATAATAGGTCATTAAGTAGTCATTATTCACTGAGGGAAATTATTTTGACGGTAGCTTTATACATTTTATTGTCAGTGTCAAAATTAATGCTTTGAAAGCTAAGTTTGAATAGTACAGACACGTTCTATGTAGTTATTGCGCACTGAAGTATTAATTACTTTATGCCGAGTGTAGGTATTTGAAAATGTAAGTGTGGAGCAAAATATTTAGGTGAAATGGAAACTATATCGAAGTAATTTCGATATACAACTATTTTGAAAAGTATAAGCATAATCAGCCTCAGCCGATAATGTTCCCACTGCTGGGATAAGGGTCTCTTCTCTGTGAGAGGGATAGGCCGTAATTCATCAGCGAGGCCAGTGCAGGTTGGTAGATGTCACATATCTTCGAAGTTTTGGTTCTAGGACATCCACAAGTACACACGAGGACAGAACGCTCTTATTGAAAACCCGCGTTGAAAACGGACTTGGAGCCGAAGCCGTTGCCATGATAACCACTTCTAATGACTGGAGACGTCGCTCCGGAGATGAGAACAAGGTTTCTTCACCATTTTTTTACACAAATAAAACGCCACAAAAAAAAAAAATACCACCACGCGGAATCAGTGCGGGTTGGTAGATGTCACATGTCGTCGAATTTTTGGTTCTAGGACATGCCGGTTTCCTCACGATGTTTTCCTTCACTATTTTTGGAGCAGTGATGATTAAGTAATTTACACAAAGTAAATCACCTGTCTGGCTTCGAACCTATGACCTACAACTCATAAGTCGCAGCCGTTACCACTAGGCCATCACTACTCCTATTTTGAAAACGTTCATAATTATAGTATCCTAGTACCTTCCCATTCCTGTTTAAAGCTACGCTAGGAAACACTTAAGAATCTCCGTGTCGCGTATTTTTATGTTACACTTCAGGTTATTGAAGCCTCCAAGGTAGGTATCGATTTTCAATATTTTGATAAGCAAGCTCCATGAAGGTGACACAGAGGAGAACGCATACAATAGTCTTCACAATACAACACATACGTGTATATACGGTAACACGTTTATAGTCGATCGAACTTGTGTAGGTTATGTTGTGTTACATGTAAATAGGTACGTGTATTGTATAGATAGGTATTTTTACGTATTTTATTGTTATACACCAGGTTTTAGGCTACACGTGATTGGGATTCAAAAAAGTCTAAGAAAATATATTAGTCGAAAATGTGTCAGTAATTTAAATGTAAGAAATAAGCAATAGTTAGATATGATTTCGTATTTATTTAAAAAAGAAAATTACCAGGATGCCTCTACAATATTTGTCCGAACAAAAAGAATAGAGTTTACAATATAAAATCGTTTTCAAATGCAAGCACTGTCCTCTGTGGAAAAGCCTTTGCAAAGTCAGCAAGCGCATATATACTTTGTTTGGGCCATATTAGCATTGCAAACCTATTGGCCAAATGATTGTTCAACACTGAAATGTTCCACCGATTCAATATAGCGCATAAAATGAATTCGGCCGTTTTATTTTATACCGTTTTCATTGAAATACAGAGCTGTCCCGATGAAAATAGTTAATTTGAATATTATTCCCTATTTTGAAACGCTTTTACATTGTTATAAAAGATTTTTATTGGTCACTTATTATGAAAGGTAGCTCGTCTCTTTATTTATTTTACCTACCATAAGTGTCCAGAAAGGATGTATCTTGAAAAATTGTATTGGTGTTCTGTTACTTGGTAAATTAATGTAACCTTTAGTAAATAAATGTGTAATCAACCACAAAATTGTTTACGTACAAAAATAACGTAACATATCATCACGCCTCTAATTCCGAAGAATTAGGGAGAGGTGTACCTACAATGACCTACATATTTGGTACACCCACATATCGCCAGTTGTGTTATATTTGTAAAGTCCTAGGGGGCGAGCCTTAAAAAATCTTCGCAATATTTAGTTCATTACGCGAAGTAACTATCAAAACATAAATTAAAACTCAAGCCACCTAATATTATGTCAGAAAACACTTCTTTATTTACTTATACCAATTCAATATATTGACAAATCAATCGAAATTTTCCTAGCATTGAAAGCCAGGTCAAGGCGACACATTTCAGCCAGCAAACAGTACCCTAAATAAATAAGTACGCACGTTAAATCTAGGAATGATGTTTGTAGATGTTTACTCACAAATCCTTTATGAAAACAACCTACTTGTTTATTTATTATAACGCTAACGGTGTTGGTTGTAGAAGAACTGTGAGGTGAAATTTTAAAACGCGTAAGTTAACTACGGCACTTTTTATTAACCACCGTAGCTTTCAGCAAAGCCTAACTAATCACTTTATGATACTTTTAAGGCACTTTATTTTTTTAACAGCAAGTCAACATATAATGACGATCCCAATAATAATGATAACACCGTAGCTTCAGTAAAGCTAAGCTTCTAATCACTCTAAGATACTTTTGAGGCACTTAATTTTTTTAACAGTAAATCCTCAAAAAGTCTGGTCAAAAGACAACATCGCGGAATGATGTGCTAAGGCAACGTTGCGGTTTAAAAGAAGATGCAGTTATAAAAATTGGAAAAAGTATGCTTGGATAGTTTGATCATGCGGAGAGGATGAATGAAAGGCGACTAACAAAAGTTATTTACAAGGCAGATATGAGAGCTATTATGAATTAAAAAAGGAACACAAAATTGGTTATGAATATTTGCGTGCTACGAGATTCGTAGCGATGTTCGTGTGACAAACTGCATGGAATTTTCTTTCTTTATTAAGGTAAGAAAATGTCCTGTTAAAATTCTGCATAGTTCTACTTCAAATAACTAAGCTAGACTACCTTAAGCTTGAATGTGGACCAATAAATGATGACGTATTACGGTGGCTCTAATAGTAGACTAAAAGGAATACGACATAGACACATGCAGTGCAGACACTTCATGACTGTCCCATACCATTACTGACACAACACACCAATTGTCCTCACATTCACCTAACAAGGACACTAAGCAATTAAACACAGGTTGACTGTCCCTAATTGCTACAAGTAATTAATTCTGAATCTCATACAACACAGTTATGCAATCAATGCTGATCACAAGTTGCTTGTAAACAAGTAATCCATAGCTTAGGACTTAGGTACAGTTAACTTAAACTAGTAACTTGAAACTAGTCGAGGTATGATAGAAGTAATAAATTGCAATCACAAGGCCTACGATACGGTGGGACATTAATAAACTGTGTTTGCTAATTAAGTTTAACATGGAATATTTATCAGATGGACTATTAAGGGATTATAGTAGTTCTACTTATGGTTTCGGGCGGTTTAGACGTATTAAGTGATATAATTTCAATAGTTTATGTGTTGTTATTAAGGGTACTGAGTTTAATGAGTTTTATTGACGTTTTCCTCTGTAAAATGAGCTGGAGGCTTTTGCATTTTGAAATTATGTGCGACTAAGAATTATGTATAGGAAATTGGCTGAAGGTATCATCACCAATCCTGGTTACATATTTACTTAACATTTTTTTCTGCATATTTCTCATTGAAAACACTGCCTGCCACACTTATTTGAAAAGAAATACACACATAGAAAAGTGACCGCTCTAATAAATACCCACAAACCGCGTCATAAATATTGAATAGAAACGCAGTGGTCGTAACAGGTTGTTTGACCCGACTCCCATGGGTAAGGTGTCGTCACCCCAATAAGTCGTGAACACCCCCTTACAAAACTCGTGACAGCTCCACCAAAGTCGACAACCCTAGTGTAAAAGTTTCAGGTCTGTTTTGAAGAGTTTTTGGAACTGTTTCTTAGCCAATAGGGGCACGGAAGACAGGTAAAGGACCAATGATAGATCGTCTTATGTTTTCTGGGTTATGAATAGTACCTGAACACTTTAGGGTTGATGCATGGTCAGATAAGGCGTTTTATTTCTCGTATACTGGACATACAGACGCCCGAGAACTTATCTGGACTCACTGGAATGAATGAAAACATTTATTTGTTAAACACAAGAACATGTACGGATATGGTCAGGAATTTGTCGGTAGGTGGCTGGTTTGGTTATTTGTCGAATGGAATTGTGATCGAAATATCTCGAGGTTATAAGTACTTGGGTAACAGTCAGAAAACCCCTATCTGAACAAGGTCATCCAAAATCTCTTCCCCGTTTTAGAAATCAGTGATATTTGACGCGAAAGCGTATTTTCGAAGTGACCTAGGACTTATTTTAATAATAATAATAATAATAATAATCTGTGGCCCGACTGTCATGTTGACGATAGCAAAAATTTTACTCCGTTTAATTTATAGTATTTTTCAGCATAAACCAATGTTTTGATATGTGTTCTATAATTTTTGAAGACCAATTATACATGAAAATGAAAAAGAAAAATGAAAAATGTTTATTTGTACCAAAACAGTTACGTATTATTATGACATGAATGAGATTTCCTCAAGATGCTAACACGAAGTCGGGCACGACAATTACATAACCCCACACACCCAACATCTTCGGGTTCGTCGCTCAGCTCCGCCTCGCAGTTGCCGGAACCTGCTCCAGATGTGAGTCCAGTGACACCGGCCGCTGCAGTTGCGTCGAGCTCGAGCGACGAATACTTTTCGCCGCCGACGACACCACCACCAGTACGTCGGCGCGGAAGAGGCCGACCACCGGCCAGCTTAGGACTCCGAGGCCCACCGGTCTCTGATAGGGTCCCCGCTCCCGGTGGAAGTGTGCAGCGCATGAGATGGACACAAACTGTCAATGAAAATGTCATGCGCGCATACTTTGGGGCTACAGAGGGGGGAAGTAACTTGACTGCGTACCGCGGTCGGATGCTCTCTCTGTTTCAGGTGCTTGAGCCGGCTGTCAACGTGTCAGCGCAACGACTATCGGATCAGGTGCGGGTCATCCAGCGTAACCATATGCTGGATAACGTCGTACTTGATCGACTACGCCTCGAATCACGGAATAGCCATGTTACGCCTGCTTCGTCATTGGTCGCGGTACAACTGCAAGATTTGCCCAGGGTTTCACCGCGACCCGACCGTGTTGACGTAGAGGACGATGACGATGCTATATCCGTGAGCTCCCAGTGCAATACAAGATTGAGGAGCGCTTTGGAGGATGCCTTCCGTGAGTACCGCTCTATTCCGCCTGGACTTAGACCACGTTTACCTCGTTTGCCCATGCACAAGAAAAACAAGGCGCTGGTGTGTGCTCTAGACTCACAGCTGTCAAATTGTTTTAACAACAGCAAAGACCTTACCGATACCCATTCAATTTTGTACTGTGCAGCTGTAGCGGCATGTCGTGTGGCTCATGTCAAATTTTCCAACAGTGACAGAGCCCCACGACCAAAACCAGCTGTACCAGCTTGGCAGTGCAGGATTGAGTGTCGTATCGGTGAGGCTAGAGCACTCATCGGCAAGCTAATCTGCTTCAGGGAGGGCAATACTCGCCCTAGAGTTATGCGCTTTGTGAGGCGGGCGTTTTCGGGGACTGGTATTAGTCCTCGAGATTATTTGTCGCACGTCACAGAGCGTATTGACTTCCTGAAGCAGAAGATCTATGCATGGGCAAACCGCATTCGTCGGTACAGGCGGAGAGTGGAGCGGTACACTCAGAATCGCACATTCCAGAGTGATGAAAGGTGGGTTTATAGAGCTTGGGAGCGACCGGACCAAAGTGTGACTGACACGCGCCTGCCGGATGATGACGCCATGTGTTCATTCTGGCGAAACATCTGGTCGGTGCCTGTCAGTCACACCGAAGGTGACTGGACTAGGAAGATTGAGGGAGCGTGCGATCTAATACCAGAAATGGGGGCACTTATCATCAGCCCCCAAGATGTTGCTAATGCAGTCCGTCCGTTGCCTAACTGGAAATCTCCAGGGCCGGATGGGCTGCACAACTTTTGGATAAAATGGTTAAAAGGGTCGCACGCCCGCTTGGCATCCCAGTTCCAGTCAGCCTTAGAGTCAGGGTCGTTGCCCCAGTTCCTAACGACAGGAATAACCCACCTGCTCCATAAATCAGGTAGTACCGCGGATCCCAAAAATTATAGACCGATCACTTGTCTTCCGACGATCTATAAGGTTCTGACATCCATTTTGAGAGCTAAAATTAACAAACATATAGACACCAACTCCATCATGTCTGTCTCTCAAAATGGATGTAAGAACGGGACCCGGGGTACTAAGGAGTTGCTCCTCATTGATATAGCCATTAGCCAACAAGTTCGTTGTTCCCGAAAGGATCTGTCGACATGTTGGATAGATTATAAGAAGGCCTATGACTCGGTGCCACATACATGGCTCATGAGGGTGCTGGAGTTGTATAAAGTAGATACAACTCTGCGCACCTTCCTGATGTCGTGTATGGGACAATGGAGTACGGTCCTTCGCTATCCAGGATGTCGAAATATCCAGAGGAATAGCGAACCGATAAGGATCGAGCGAGGCATATTCCAGGGCGACAGTTTGAGTCCGCTTTGGTTCTGCTTAGCCTTGAATCCTCTAAGTACACTGCTGGAGGATTCAGGTCTAGGCTATCGGTTGAGGAGAGGTGGTCAGGTTATATCTCACCTTCTTTACATGGATGACCTGAAACTCTTTGCCCCCAACAATTTGCAACTGATGGAGTTACTGAAAATCACTGAAACTTTCAGTAACGCCATCAGAATGGAATTTGGTGTGGACAAATGTGCGGTCATGCATGTAAAGCGAGGTGAGATTGTGGAATCCGTGGGAACCCAACTCTCGGATTCCACAAACCTGAGAGCCCTCTCCGCATCTGAAACCTATAAATATTTGGGTATGTCGGAAGCGTTGGGCATCAATGTTACTGACATGAAGCAATTGTTGAAGGAGCGCTTTTTTGGCCGCCTGAAAAAAGTATTTAATAGTCTTCTTTCAGGCGGAAACAAGGTGCGCGCCTTCAACGGTTGGGTCATGCCGGTTTTGATGTACTCTTTTGGCATACTCAAATGGACTCAGACTGAACTCGACGCCCTGGATAGGAAGGTCCGTACACTGCTGACCGCAAATCGAATGCATCACCCACGGTCATCGGTAATGAGGCTGTATATCCCGCGAAAGTGTGGAGGTCGAGGCTTTTTAAACGCTAAGACTCTCCACAATCGCGAGATATGCAGTCTCAGGGAATATTTCTTAGAAGCCGACGTGGGGATGCATCGGGATGTAGTCGCTGTGGACAAGGGCCTCACCCCGCTCTCCTTAGGTAAAGAGAACTGGCGCAAACCAGTAGTGCTTGACACTAATGATCGCATGGAGGTATGGCAAAGTAAGGAGCTTCACGGACGCTTTTTCCGGGCCCTACATGGACCCGATGTAGATTTGTTAGCGTCCGTAGCCTGGCTACGTTTCGGTGACCTCTTTGGAGAAACCGAAGGTTTTGTCTGTGCAATTATGGACGAAGTTATGATGACGAACAACTACCGGAGATATATTGTGAAAGACGGCACGGTTGACATTTGTCGGGCATGCCACCGGCCGGGGGAATCAATTAGGCATATTATCTCCGGGTGTTCTCGTCTAGCTAACGGAGAGTACTTGCATAGACACAACCTTGTATCCAGGATAATCCATCAGCAGCTTGCTTTGAAATACAACCTTGTGGAATCGGAGGTGCCGTACTACAGGTATGTGCCCGACCCAGTTCTCGAAAATGGTAATATCACATTGTACTGGGATCGATCCATCATCACTGACAGGACTATTGTTGCCAATAAGCCTGATATAGTGGTGGTGGATCGATCAGAGCGGCGCGCAATGATTGTTGACATAACCGTCCCGCATGATGAGAACCTCGTGAAAGCCGAGAAAGATAAACAAATCAAGTATCTTGACTTGGCTCGCGAGGTTGTCGACATGTGGGATGTTGACTCAGCAATCATTGTGCCGATAGTCGTAACAGCCAATGGATTAATAGCCAAGAGCCTCGACCAACACCTAAGGAGGCTCTCGTTGGGCAGCTGGATCAAGGGCTTGATTCAGAGAGCGGTACTTCTGGACACGGCTCGCATCGTTAGGAGGTTCCTCTCTCTGGAGCCCTGACCGCCGGTAGCTTGGACCTTGTTCCCGATACCGGTGGGCTACTATTTTTTATATTTTTAAATGTTTTTATATCTTTATATCATAATATTTAAAAATATAATTTATATGTGTATATAGTGAAATAAAGAAATAATAATAATAATAATAACCCCATCGCCGTATCTCTACGTTGACGTCGTGGTGGGGCTTGCGCGCTCCAAACTCTAGGCCTGTGCCGGAAGAGTTTACTTTGCCGGAACAGGTCTAAGGTGAGGAGCCAGACCAAGAGAGATACAGAAACCCGCAGGGCAGCATGTGGCGAGCTGTTGGGCAGTAGCGACCCCACGGACCCTATCTCCCGGGAGAAGTTTGTTCCTCACCTCTGGCTTGCCTTTATTGGCCGGCTGGAGTGAACAATGACGAGGAACAGAGCTCCCACCTCATTCTTGCCTTTATTGGCCGGCTTGAGTGGAGATTCGCAAGAGCAAATGTGCTCGGAGGAAGGAAGTATTCCAGTAAGATGCTGGTAGGGATCTTGACCGTACTTCCGGGATTGTCCTGATAGCCGTGGAATACCTCTCCACTCCTCATAAGCACCTCAGGAGATGTTGCCCCCTTGGCACTACGTCACTATGTGCTAGCGACCGTTTCCGGGGGCCCACTATTGAGTGTGCAAGTCACCCCCTGCCATTTTATTCGTGTATATATAAAACATTGATCAGGCAGGGGTCATAGTTCTTCCATAGTTCTTGGTAACCAGTCCACTTTAGCCACCCAAACCCATAGTCCAACGTTATATTTTCCATATCCTGCAATAGTCCTACACCAACCGGGGGTTGTCCTTGGGTGCACTTGCATAGTGCATACAGGGATAATC
This sequence comes from Gortyna flavago, assembly GCA_963669345.1. NCBI lineage: Eukaryota > Metazoa > Arthropoda > Insecta > Lepidoptera > Noctuidae > Gortyna > Gortyna flavago. The sequence continues at coordinate 11,221,819 of OY770138.1, forward strand.
GTCGGTTGGTGCCTCATTTCATTAAAAACGTTCAACGGGCCTCTGCGAGTTGGCTTCGGCCCCTCGTACGCCTTTCAAAGGACCGGGACCCCATGGTCCCGAGATATGTTAAAGCATAAAAAATAATAATAATATCCTTGGACATTTCACACAATGCCATTTAGTCCCAAGCTAAGCAACCTAATGCTTGTGTTATGGTAACCAGATGGCTGATAAACTACTTATATACATTTTTTTTTTTTTTGTAAATACATACATATTATAGATAAAACACCCACCCTATTTTATTTATCCAAAAGTGGATTAGAGGTTTGACAGGTACTTACATGAGAAATTTCTTAGTGGGTCAATGTTTCTATGGAAACAGGATTTTTACTATAAGATTGACAGGGTTGATTGATGTAAATATATATACAGACCCGGTTAAATGTGTTGAATTCAGCTGCACGAATTTACAATTCATAATTGGAAAACCTAAGCAGTAGCCCTTGGGAGCGGTCATGAAAAAGTGTGTTACAAAAATAGAAAATCTATTTATAAAAAGGGGTCGGTGTTCATTCGGAATAGACTAAAATGGTGGCGATGTGTATTCATACAAATCAGGGCGGCAGGGACATCGACACGCAAATTGAAATCATGTATTCCGCGTAATATTCTAGACTAAACACTACTGATTCCTAACGAAGAAATGATTCGCCGGTTATAAAAAAAAAAAACAGAAAAAAATTTCATAATATAAGGAACAACAATTTTTTTTTTAATAACACTAAAATTTTCAACGCACGTGGTTCAGAATCATGGGACTGATCACTGAACCTATGGTAACATTTAATGTCTAACACCCAGTATATTAATACTAGTACCGCTTTTATGCTGTCGGTGATGTGTGCGGTGGGTATTTGTGTAAGGTAAGTCCGCAACAGCAGCTGGTTTGTTAATAAGAACATATGTAGGTACGTAGGTAGGTATTGTATACTATAATCACCAATGATAGTTTGGTAATATTCCCTTATGAAAATAACGGCTTTTTTTCTGTCTACCGTCATAAAAACACGTGCTTAGGAAACTTGTACATCCGACAGGCATAGTATCTATATTTTTCAAACAGGAAAACGTTTTTTGGCGATCTTAAATTGAATTAAACAACCAGATTGGGCACCAGCTGTTTATGCTCCCACGCAATTCGTCCAAGTATACATTTCACGCTGTAAATTATCGTACCGCGTTTGTCGTTACAAAGTTAGACAAGTACTTTAAATTCTAATTAGTCATTCATTATGAATAGCTATCTACTTAGTTGATTGATTCCCAGATCGGGAAAAGTGTTATTGGATTTGGTTTTTTCATCAGGAATTTCTCCGTAGCAACCCGGAGTCTGGATTTGTGCCCGGTTGATGACTATTGCTTGCGAAATGCGGGTGTACCTGCTATAGGTACACCTCTGCCTAACCCTTTGGTGATTACCAGCGTGATTTTATGATGTAGTGATATCGGAATATAATTTATTTAATGGAACATGAAAAGTCATGAAGGTTGCTTCTCTGGTAAGAAAACCTGTGTCATTTGTCTGAAGTTTGGTCTTCATTATGGTTTGACACCAAAAGACACTGTCTATGTCCAAGAGTTCGAGTATCAGATCAAAACTGTAAATGGTGTAAGGTGACCTGTAGGTTCTCAAAGGGACTATTATAATATCTATAAGTAACTATATATAAAATTCAAAGTCCTGACTGACTGATATCAATGTACAGCCTAAACCTTTGGTCCTAGATACATGAAATTTGGAGGGTGTGTTCTTTGTGAAGAGTAGGTATCCACTAAGAAAGGGTTTTTCGAAATTCCACCCCTAAGAGGTTGAATGGGGTAGGGTGAAATTTCACGCGGACGAAGTCGCGGGCAGAAGCTAGTAATACCTAAAGTGCCCTAAAACTCGTTATCAAAGAAATGTGGGTCTGCCTATTCCACTATAAAGTTCAAACTCCTCAAAAACTTAGCAAATAGTTTCTACTTTACTGACCTCGAGTAAGAAACCTCTTTGGAACGTGATATGAAATCCTCATGCGATAAGTTGCGGTTAGCGATATAAAAATATCAAGTGTACTTACTTAAGCATAAGTTCTGAACAATTTACTTGCTTCAAGTTGGCCTAACCCGTTTCAGATCGTGGGAATATGACGTAGGCTATAAATAAACCCGTAAACATTCAGCTGAAAAAGTCTAAAGTACGCATGAAAAAGATTCAATTTAAAGTATAAAGAAATGAGGAAGTCAGTTTGTAAGATTCAATACCTATATTAAGTATGAACATTTTCCATAATATCTTGAAGATACAAAGTTCGTTCAAAGTTGTATTCGTATTACAATAGCAATACTGTTTTGTCTATTGATCCATTAGGATATGTATGTGTTCATATAATTTATGGTCACCAAAGTCCTTGTACTTAATTGACGTCTATTGCTATAAAAACTGTACTCTACTACGTGACTCTATGCTTTTAAGTAGCAACATATGGCAACAAGATAAAAAATCTCATTGACTTGCCACAACATCACAGAAACATGAACTCAAGGGTTCAAACCGAAATAAAAACAGTTCCAACAAAGCCGACCCTTATTGTGTAAAAAACACAGGTACCCGCAAAACATAACCTAAACACGACTTTAGTTACACATTATACTTACAAGTTTCAGCTATTTACATTATACTATGAACTAATATTTTTTACAACGTAAACATCGATGAAATTAAATACTTTCCGAACAACAAACCCTCACAAAATTAAATTTAAAAAAATATTTATTTAACAAAAATCTGTCAATAAAAAACTTCTTCAAAGTGAAATTAATTAGGAAATGGAGGTCAAAGGAGCCTCTTCGAAAACAATCATCAAGGTTTCCAGCCAATAATTGTGAACGCACGCATAATCCAAATAACATAAAATGTCTTTGAAAATAAAACTTCACTAAAATACACGGGTGTATCGGAAGAGGCCGTATTGCGGCATCGCGGGAGAGCGCACGACCACCCCTTACCAAGGGCTCGAAGCTACTGAACTGACGCAGACGGACGCCGGAGGACGACGACAGAATGAAAGCTAGTGTGCACCCCTCATCCCTCTTCCCCAACACCTCATTCCAAAAAATGCACACTAAAAAAAAGAAAAACCCAGCAAAGAATGTAAAAAGTGTTGCACGTTCCATAATTACTTGTGCCTTAGATTTGGGCCTTTGTTTATGTACGGCTGTAAACGAGGCCGCGAGCCGGAATGCGCTACCTGTATTGTTCTGTAGCACTTGTTGGAATTCATTTATCTACCACCCCCGTAATTATCTTCCGTGTTCTTAACATTTCGAGGTGGGAGCACCGAGATAATTAAATGTTGTTCATCATAACTGAGCGGACTTTGAACTACATGTTGTTACATAGTTCATGTATGCATTGAAAGTTGTGGTTGTTGCAGTTGACAGTTCGGTCGAGAATAGAGACCCAGTGTCGAATATTTCGAATCAAATATTTACTTTAGCGGTGAAGAGTTAACTTTGGTTTACGAACCCGTGTATCGCTTCGGTTGAAAATAAAAATAGTCGTTATACATTTGTTTCACTAAAAGGTTTTTGTTTAATTGAATGCATTAACTATTTTTAAGGAATACAACTATTTTTAAATTACCTTTTAAAGTGCATTTTCGATGAGCGTCGATTTCCAATAAAATTCTCCGGTGTTCGTTCGACTGCTGTAGGCGTTCGCTCAACTTCGCGCTGAATACTGAATTCATATGACGCTGAATCGGCGATAGGAAAAACGAAAGGAAGTTTTTGATATCTGTTTGAATAATACGGGCCGTCGAGGAGTTGTTGGAATTTGTTTGTCATTTTTACGCAAACGCAGGTTCGGTCAAAGCATCATCGGGTGTTATGGCACCAAACAACCATTGAATAACCAAAACAGACAGAATGAACCATTTAATAAACTCATAAAATAATGAACATATATTATATTGTATGATTTATATGGTGTACATAATAAAAAGTATTTAATAATAGTAAGTGATTGAAAATGTAATCAGGAGATAAAAGCATGAAATTGAATTACAGCGTGTCAGTACGTTTGACCGTCGTCCGCAAAAAGAATTACGAATCTGTGAGTGGACGTTGAAATGGAGCGAATTCATCGGAGACCGCCAATCTAGAGGTGTCCCACTTTGTGCAAGCTCTGAATGGAAGAGTGGCGAGCGACGAGAGCCCACACCTGGCCGTAAATCAGATACCTCGGCCACAAAGGGAGAGCGAAATAACAACCGTAACATCCCAAAGAGAAGGTCTAAAGTTACTAAAATAACTTTAGACTTTGTATCTTTCATACGGTCGAGAATGTGCTATTGAGAAAAGGGCGCTCCCATAAAAGGGCTTTATCGATGCATAAAATATGTTATTATGAAGTTGGTCGGGGGTTTTTCTAAGACGCGCTGCGCCGGCCAAAAAGAAGTAGGCCTTTATTCATTGAGGTATTCGTGGCATGTCTTTATTTGCACCTGTCGTAAATTTGCGACCTTCCCGCGGCCTATTTATGTGACAGATCGCGTGAGTGGATTACATCAACACTGCCTTACGGGATTCATTTTACTGTTATCATTATACATATTTTGATATCATATGAATAAGTCAAGCTTGCCCTAGTAAGTACGTAATGTGGTGGAACTCCGCAGAACAGAATAAAAACATGAGCGAAATCAAGTACACTTGGGAGCAAATAAATCGAGCCACTTCCTTTTTTCACGTTTAATGGTTTTTATTTTTGGTAATAGGGAACGTATCAATTCGAAACATATATCGCCTAAGAGGTTATTTATTAACCTTTATAATGAGGGTAGTTTGTTGTCAACTTTTCATTTTAAATTAGAGTTTAAAGGGTAGACTAAAATTATCGCATTTAATTTGCTTAGAACATTTTGATTGTACTCCATTAAGAAAAGATTAATTAGGGGTTTTTGTTAATTATACCCACATTGACGTGTTATTGTTTTCTTTATCTGTGTCTGTGTAATCAATTATCCTGATAAAATGGATACTACACCGACGGAAGCTGCCCAAGTTGTAGCTTTACTTGAGGCTGGACACGGACAACGTGAAGTGGCTCGCAAACTTCATTTGAGTCGTTCAAAGGTACAGCGGGTATATCGCAGATATCTGGAGACTGGTGTTTTTGTTCGGCGACCTGGAACCGGCAGAACACGGGCAACTACAGAACGTGATGACCGCTTTATCGCAACCAGTTCGTTGCTCGACCGTGGACTTAATGCTGTTCAGCTGCAGCATGCGTTACGTGACGTCCGAGGTATCGAAATCAGTAGGTGGACAGTGAGACGAAGACCAAAGGAACGAAATTTAACATCACACAAACCGGCAACTGGCCCAAAATTAACTGTAGCTCACCGCCAATTTCGCCTGGAGTTTGCTCGACAACACATTAATTGGACTTTAGAAGACTGGAGGTCAGTTTTGTTTTCTGACGAGTCGAGAATCTGTATTTTTAGCAATGACGGGAGGGATCGAGTGTAAAGACGACCTGGTGAAAGATTTGCCCAATGTTGCATTCGAGAAACTGTAAGTTTTGGCGGTGGTTCTTGTATGGTGTGGCGAGGAATTTCTCTAGACGCAAAAACATAACTTGTCTTCGTCTACCCCGTCAACGATGAAAGTGGTAGACGTGGATTAACAGCTGATCGGTACATAACTGACATCCTCGAAGACCACGTAATGCCGTATGCGGGTTTTATCGGAGAAAATTTCATGTTTATGCATGACAATGCGAGACCTCATACCGCGCGGATCGTTACGGAGTACTTGTCGACGATCGGGATTCAACAAATGGTGTGGCCAGCACGAAGCCCGGATTTGAACCCGATCGAACATTTATGGGACGAGCTAAAACGGAGAGTCCAAGCTAGGGTTCCCGCTGTTTCGTCTAATCCCGAGCACAGTTGCTCTGCTTGAAGAGTGGGAGAACATACCACAATATGTCATCGTAACGCTGATTGATGAATAACAGACTACAAGAATGCATCAGGGCACGGGGGGGTAATACAAGATATTAAGAATAAGTTTTTAGAATAATTTTGTTTTGAATATTGTTTTTTCTGGACTGTGTTAACCCTAAAATTTTCTATCAAAATTATCGTTTTTCTTTCAGAGCCAATAATTTATCATTCAATAAGGTTATCATTCAATAATTTACCCTCATTGTAAAGGTTATTAAATAACCTCTTAGAAGATATGTGTTTCGAATTGATACGTTCCATATTACCAAAAATAATAACCATTATACGTGAAAAAAGGAAGTGGCTCGATTTATTTGCTCCCAAGTGTAGTTAATACAAAAAAAAAAAAAATGGAATGTCTAAAACTTGGGAACACAGAAATTGTTTTTTATTCGTGTTAACAAAAACGCAAAACGTGTTTTCTATCAAGTTAAAAGATGATTTTTTTTAATTATCTCTTAGGATTGAGTAATTTAACGTAATTAATTCTGACAAGAGATTTGTTTCGAGATAAAACAAAGCACTTAACCGGTGCAGCGGGATCCCAATTTAGTAGAATTGTTGAATGCGATTGTCTGGCATGAAACTGTTAGTTAAAAGGTTATAGGATTAGTTTGAGAGACAGCTGTTAAAACATTTCTGCACGTTTTCTTCTAATCAGGGAACTTTGCGGTAGCAGGCAATATTTTAAAGCGTTCCATTAACTTACTGACCTTGTTGCTGATAAACTATTTGGATTAAAAAGACTCTCAGGATTTGCTTGGTAATTTTGAAAATATAGACTCATTAGAGTTCATAATAAAGTCATATTCAGCAAAACAACTTCTTTAGGATATTTTTTTTTTAAAGTCAGCACTCAGCACTGCAGCCCAGCAATCCAGGACTATGGGTTATGATGATGATTCTCTTCTTCGACAATTCTCTTTGATTCTGATTTCCGATTCCTGATTCCGATTTCAGATTTGGATTGACCAAGTAAACATTTCTTAAGACTAACTTGAAAGCACTTTTATACCTATTGGAAAAAACATACTGAGGCATGTGTCAAGATTTTGTTTAATACTTAAAAGTCTGAGAGAAACATTCAGTTGAAAATCAAGTCAAAGTGAAACCAAACAAGTGCACATCAAAAGTTCAATACTGACCCCGGAACGCAAAGGGCAAAGAAGGAACATGGATGGGTTTTAGTCAGTAAAAGTCTGACACACCCTCTCGCTCAACCCACAGCAGGAGGGGTCATTTGATGATTTCCCATCCTTAAAAAAAACGGCAAAGGTAACCTATGAAATGGAATTTATAATTGCCTCATAGTTGAGAAGCTTGTCACAAGTATGGTATTCATGTCACAACGTCTACCACGTGGCATGTCGCCAAGAATGTGGGCTGCAGTAATTCGCCGTATATTATATGTATACCTAGTGCTGGATTCAAGCCTGGGCTTGCCTGCGATAGTTTGTGGTGGTGACGTCAGTGACAGCTGATATATGGAAACTGTCTTGTGTTTGAGAGAATTCTGGCTTTGTGTTTTGTGCTGCACAGTTAAGAATAAGTTGAAATGCTGTTGTAATTCTCATTAGCAATAGCAGTCCTCATTTTCAGTTATTGTTACCGTTAGCCTGCATCGTCCCACTGCTGGGAAAGGCCTCTCCTTCCGGCCTTTTCGATCCAGGGCTAATGCGGACCAATGGTCGTTTGTTTTCTCCAGCTCGTCCCGCCATGTTCAACGGGGTCTACTACGAGTACTGCAACGTCTTCTGGCTGTCAGGGCTCCACATAATGGCTATTTTCTCATTTTCAGTAGCGTAGGGGAAAAAATAAAAATTACTGGCGAAACAAAACACAAGCAAAAGTAAATAAAATTATATAAATAATAAAATAATAATAATATATTTATTCAAAAATTATAAGGCATGAAAATTATTACAGTTTTGCTTAAAGAAAAACTATATTGCTAAGACTTACGTGCCTGAACTAGGTAATCCTGTGTTTCAGGCAAGAAGAGCTAAAATAGTCTTTTAAAATTAATAAATAATCAAAATTTTACAATAGACAAATAATTATAACTACTTATAATAAACCCTTAGTTTCTAAATTAACGAAGGTGAAAATTGTATAACTATATTTACATTAACACGGTTAGTAAATTTTCCGTTTCTTCATAAGACATACTTTGGAGAGCATCCTTGAGGATTTTCTTACAATTTGTATAGTTCACAGAATAAATGTTTGCTTTCGAGTTTAGTCTATTATATAGGAGAGGTCCGAGGTACAGGTAAAATTTGGATATAAAAGCATGTTTTGTTGAAATTTGTGGACAAACTATATCTTTACGTCTTTTATTTGTATATCTAGAGCTGTAGGGTAAAGCTTTGTGTTGTTTTAATACAATGCCCATAATAAATAGCTGTCGAACTGTTAATACTTCACAAGATTTGTACAGTAGGTTAGTAGGAAAAAGGAAAGGGCGGAATGTAGACACTTTGAGAATCGCCCTCTGAGCTCTCTCGATGGTTAGTAACTTTGTTTTACCCGCTCCACCCCATGTGGTAATACAGTACGTTAAAATCGATTGACATAGAGCAAAGTAAACTTGTCTAACTATTTTTGGGTCAGCAATACAGCGTAATTTTTTAAAAACAAAAATCAACTTGCGAATTCTATTATTTAAAGCTTCTATATGTTGTTTAAACGAAAGTGTTTCATCTATTATAACACCAAGGTATTTTGTTGTATTTGCTATTTTAATTTTAGGACAAACACATTGGTTATTTGTAGGAATTGTGCAATTATGAGCATATAATGTCGAGATGGTGCCAGTTGATGTTTGCTTGCGCATCGAAAACTTAATATAATTTGTCTTGTCTGCATTTAGTGTTAGTGAATTAAGTTGAAGCCATTTATTAACAATATTGAACCCGCGTTGCGCAACTTTGTAGACATTTTTTTCTGAGTCAGCCGAAAATAGAAGGGCAGTGTCATCAGCATAAGAAACAATTTGGCCATGATCTAGACTTAGATTACAAAGATCGTTTATGTATATCAAAAATAGTGTAGGCCCTAAAATACTTCCTTGGGGGACTCCGAAAGACGTGTTTTTTTTATCCTCGCTGACAACATCTCCAATCCTTACACATTGGGTACGATCTTCTAGATAGCTCTTAAATAGTTTCAGCTGGGTGCCTCTGATACCTATGGTTTCAAGCTTGTGCAACAGAATAGGGATAGAAACAGTGTCAAAAGCTTTGGCGAGGTCCAGGAAGATTCCTACTGTGTGGTTACCATTATCAAGTTCTTGTGCTAGATAGTCAGTCAGATGGTGTACGGCATCGTCTGTTGACATTTTAGGCCTAAATCCAAACTGCCGTTGAGACAAAATTAATTTAGCCTCCAAGTATTTGTAAAGCCTTTTATTTATAATTTTTTCTAATATTTTAGACATAGAAGGCAGTAACGATATAGGTCTATAATTTGTGACTTGATCTTTACTGCCTGATTTATAAACGGGGACAACAACAGCTTTTTTAGACACTCGGGAAAAACTCCTGCAGATAAACATTTTTGGAAAATATAAGTTAGTGGTGGTACCAAAATGTGCTTGAACTGTTTAATAATTTTATTTGATATGTTATCCCAGCCAACTGCACAGTCGTCTTTCAAACTCATAATTATCGTTTCTACCTCGGTCTCATCAGTGTCTAGCAATGCAAAAGATGATAAAATAGTGCTACACGTAAATGGTGTGCCCGTTAAATATTGTGATTGACCCCGAACTTTTTCAGCTAAACACTTTCCCACATTAACAAAGAAATTATTTACAATGTTGGCAGATGTTAAGTGTGATGAGTGTGATTGTAATAAACCTGAAGATGACTGATTTTGTTTCGAATTAAACGTTACACTTTTAATAAAATTCCAGATTTTTTTACTATTTGTACCAGCCTTTTCTAGTGCAATTTTATCGTAGTTGGTTTTTACTTTTTTCAGAAGATCATTACAAAAGTTACGATATCGTTTATACGACAGTTGCAAAATTAAATTTTCTGGATTGGATTTAGCTTTCATATGCAGTTTATCTCAGCAGCTTTGCGATGCTTTTTTATCTCTGCAGTTTATCTATATGAATAGTAGGTACTCATTAATCTTTCTCCTAAAACACGTGAATGAAACTGGAGACTATCATTTAATTAATAAAGCCATATGAATATAAAAAAAAACTTTTTATTAATAACAGACTTCCTAAATTAAACTCTTTGAAATAAAGTAGCTTTAACGAAACAGAGTAACGAACGGACGCGGGACGTAGGGTGCTTCTGGGATAGATTTTCTACGCTAAGGCACTGCTAACAATTAAATAATTATGAACTACTAGCTGCGCCTCGCGGTTTCACCCGCATAAGTGTCGATCCCGTGGGAATATCGGTATAAAAAGTAGTCTATATGTTAATCCAGGGTGTCAGCTAGCGGTTGTCAGCGAGCATTCTCGTCCTTGAATAGCCGTATTTAATTGACATCCCCAATCAAACGTATACCTTCTGTTTATAACTGCTGCTTTAACCTTGTAAATATTATAATCGTTTAACTCTACTGGTTAAATGTTAGACAACAGTTTACTGTTGAACTAAGTTACTTCCATGATGTTATACTAAACTACCGGCCAGTTGATTTACATAAGTAATACTCGTATATAGCTACAAGAGCAATAGATGGCAATACAAAAGCAAGTAATGAAGTGGTAGTAACTTCAACATTTATTTTCAGACTTTACGCTTGTGATAGTGGCTATCAAAGCAGCTTTAATTCTAGCCAAAACTTGGAAAAATATAGTTTATACAGCATGTATGAGAGAGTTGTGGAAATTTTTAAGGGCGTGGTACAGACCATCAAAGTAGGTATTAGCTCTCCCATACAAAACTTCAATACCTACTCGACCCAAATGAAAAGAACGGCAGACAATTTTTTCGCGATTACGATGTTGATCCCATGGAGAAAGTTGTTCAGTTTGATGGTTTGTACCATACCTTTCTGATACATGCTGTATGTATGTATACCTATCTGCCTACTACTTGTGTGCTAAATTTACTTAATTCACACTTCACTGATACTGTCAATAAAATTAAAATCATCATCATCAAAATAAATCATAAGATCAACACTAAACACACTCAAATCCAACCGTCTTTTAAGTCCTTTCAAGATCTACATAAACATAACACATGTCATGCAATGTTGACGGAACATGTTTACACGTTAGGGATAATTCTTTGGTGTCAAAAGGGGATTTGGAGGCAACGTCGTGAAAATGTAAAGATCAGCCTGTCCTCTAATGACCTGCAAACATGGGGATATCACAAGCGATTTACGCAGGACGATTTACGAAGCGGACCTTTAAAGGCTTCCGCAGAAGGGGCAACTCGACAGCGCGACGCGACTCTGGTAGAACATAATCAGCCTATAATGTTCCCAATGCTGGGACACAGGCCTCTTCTCTGTGAGAGGCGGTTGGCCGTAATCCACCAAGCGGGCCCAGTGCGGGTTGGTAGATGTCACATGTCTCCGAATTTTTGGTTTTAGAGCATGCCGGTTTCCTCACGTTTCCTTAACCGTTTTGAGAGCAGTGGTGATGAAATAATTTACACAAAGTAAAACGCCTGTCCGGATTCGAACCTATGACCTACAACTCGTAAATCGCGGCCGTTTCCAATGGGCCACCAACGCTCTCCACTGGGCTAGAATTTTTTTTCTGGTAGAACAATTTTTATGAAAACTTCATGAAAATTGTTCCACCATAGTCGCGTCTCGCCTGTCTGCAGAGTAAAGGTCGCTTTGTAAAGCCTCCCTTCTCCCTTTACGAAGTGACCTTTAATCTGCTACGACCCGTAATTGATAACGGATAGGTGTAGATAAGAGAAACCGGTGGGTAATGCTGGTCGGCTGACATGGCTTAAGTTATGGTAGCTCAGGTTTTGGTTAGGGATAAATCCCTAACCTAAATTGTGATGTATTTTCATTGCTTTCGGCTTTGGTGATGATTTGTTGGGTAGATTAATAACGAAGATACGTGTACTAAATTGGTTTACTTACTAGGTAATATTAAGTTACACATATCTATTGGGTTGTCACTTTGTGCAGATCGAGTATCATCTGGACGAGACAATTCTGTGAAAATCCACAAATCCGTAACACACAGTAAAGGCACAGTATAAAGATCATATCATGATATTATTACCGTGGTAATGGGTACCTACATTATCCGCAGGGAGGAGACGCCCTAGATGGACATATAGTGAGTGCCTTTATTGGCGATGTTCTTCAGAAAGGTCAGGACCGTAGTACTCGCAACCTGCGTGCGTGTATTAACCAGATGTATGAACGTAAACGAAGCCAAAGGACTATGTAAGGATCGTAACAGTTGGAGTTCTGTAGTTTCTGCCTACCCTTACGGGAAGAAGAGTGAGATTGTACCTACTGGCATCGAGGAAAACAAAATCCTGTGCACACGATGACCACATCTGTTAGCAAGCGTTACTATAGCGGCTGAGCGCTGCAAGCAATAATAGCCCTTACGGTGCTTCCTCGATAGTACCTATATGTATAGTTAGAAAAAGTCGCGCACGTCTGATAATCAAGTCACACAAGGTTAAAACATTTAAAATAATGCCTAATTTCTGTGCATTACATTACAAATTCTGTATAAAATTACGGCCAACTACATAATAACATTATACTATGACAATATTATGCTAACAAAATAGTCAAAAAAGTTTCATATATAAAATGAAATTCAAATATAAATGTTACCCTCAGTAACTGTTCCTTCATTTTCTCATACATTTTTGGTTTTAGAGATTTTAAAGTACTTTTTAGATAAAACAATAAATACTAATAGAATTAAAGGTGAGTGAACCTTTGGAATTAGTTACAAATTGGCGTTTTAAAATCCAATAAAAATTGAAATATTCGGTATATGGGAACAATAAGAGAGAAGTGAGAAAGATGCAATAAAAATCCATGAACGCCTTTGTAATCATATAATGCGCGAAGATATTGACTTCCCGCATCGCATTTATTTGTATACATTTCCGGGATCAACTTGCAATTGCCTTATTAAGTTTGACCCTTCATAACCACTACCATTATTGCATAACACACTTTCAATAACAATCTGAATCATTTTGAAGGATTCATTGCTTCATATGTTCGAAAAAATTGTCTGCTCAACAACTTAAATAACGCAATGAATGTTATTAAACTGTCAATATGAAAGCCATTATTACTGTTACTGTGTTACGCAATAATCCCGCTGATACACTCGTAAAACTGTTCGCATTCTTGTTAGATCGGTAGGTTCTATTTAACAAATGTTTGTAAATCGATCTACAAAATTAGTTTCGCGTCTACCATCAATCTTCTTAATAATTAGGTTTTCAGGCACGTAGAAACTTTTTTTAGGTGGCAAAGACTCACACAACAGGCCCACATTAGTTTGGCTCCGCCTCCAATGACCCACAAGTGTTTCCTTTGCCCATTTTTTGCTTTAAAAAGATATTAAGCTGAGTTTTGGACAAAAAATGTTTTTGAGTTTGGCACCCAGCGTTCCAGAGAGTTCTATTATGATGTCAATTTGGTTCCAGTGCTGAGACATAAAGTTGACAATTTCACAGATTGTGTATTGTTTTGCTTTTCTAAAAGAGCAAAAATTGTGTTTAATGGGACACGGATTTTAACAAATAATATTTGGTGGATTTTGTAAATAAATATTGTGAAATCCTCCTGGATGCCTACCATGATCTATTTAAAAACGATTCAAAAGCAAGATATTTCAGTTTAGGTTCTTCTCACAGTTCGCTCACAGTCGTACCATGACGTCCAATAGGCTCAGCAGCATTTGAATCGTTGATAGTGAATGGGCGTTAAGAGCTCGTGGTAGGTATCCAGATGGCACTGCCTAAATTGAATCGTTAAACTGACGTCATGGTACGAATTAGAAGAACAGTTCAGTTTAGGTCCTAAAGTGGATCGCGTTAAGAGCTCGTGGTCGCTCGTGGAGTTCTCTCAGAAAGTCAGGTGTATGACATATTGTATGAACGTACGAAGAAAAGGAGTATGTAAGGATTGTAGCAGGTGGTGTTCTGTAGTTTGTGCCTACCCTAATAGGAAAAAGGTGTGAGTTTATGTATGTTATATATGTAATATGGAATCTCTTACGATAGATTGTAAGTTATCAGATCCACGTCAATCAAACTGGTTAACAGGTCAAGAGGTCAGATTTCCTATTGATTGTGAGTTATTTGACAAATGCAGTCTCACGAGAGGAAATTGTAATAAATTATGGAGCAGTATCCTTGTGCGAAAATTAGGTGACTAGTTTTTTAGGATACGGAATTGTCCTATTTTGAGTGCTAATAACTGAAATGAGATTTTCTTGGAAGCAAAAAGCTTGTCTATAACATAGTAGGTAACTTCTTATCTCACAAATTACGGATATTAAAATTACTTCGTAATTTGGTTGAAGGTGTAATAAGGTTTTAGTAACTAAAACGTATAGGAACGCTCAAGTTAACTTTGTCTTCTAAAGTTTACAGTTCGAATTACCGTAACACACATGACGAAAGAGAATTCCTCCTACAAACTCTTCTAAAAAGATTGTACAGTCACATAAAAAATCTTCTTCCAAAAGTCTGATAAGAACAGGTAATGCATAACTGTACTTCAGTCGAAAACATCTTAGGAATGTGAAGAAATGCTATGTTCCTTGACATGCATCCCTTATCAGCACGTTTTATGGCAAGCAGACATCTTTGAGGCCACTAAAAGGACTCGATAACGTGCACTCCGGTTTAAAAGGATTTCGACCGTAAATCGCTTACCCGAAATTGTTGCCGACAGTTGAAGAAAATTCTAGATGGTCTTAAATATTTCAAGGGAGAATACCTATTTTATAGGTTTATACAGGTGCTACACTTATAAGGTAACATGGGTACACACATATTTGTTACAGCTTAATTTAAAATATGTCTACACAAGCATCTGACGCAGTATAACAACAAGAGCCTTAATAGATCGCTTAGATTTTAACCTAAAGACTTCTTCCTTTCCTGCACGTAAACAACTCTAATCTACCCTAAGACGTTAATTTATATCGTTACCCCTAAACTCACAATCCCTTACAAAGATCACGAAACATACACGCGAAACACACATATACCTAAGTACATACCTATAGAACGACCTCCACCACCGTGCCTGTTTAAATGCCCATTTGTGTGGAATTTTAATTCCGTCATACATGCCTTTGTATGGATTGACAGCAAAGCGGGGAATTTCACGCCCTCTCCTAATTTATACTTCCTCGTTTCTTCTTTGAAAGGCACGCTTAGCCGACGCGCGACGGGCTATTCAGTTCAGACTGTTTTGTTTATATACAATACAACCATTTATTTTGTGGCTCAAAGGGGATCTTTAAACGGCATAAGCACGTGTAATTAAATGTAACATATGTATATTGTTTTCTTTTTATATAAGCATATAAAGCTAGATTTTGTATTACGTTCTTGCCGGCGCTTCTCCATAGGAAACGACCAATTGGTACCGTGCACCTAGCTTCTGACGTTTCTTATGTGCCCATGTAGGTTTATGTGAAATAAAATGACAGACAGACAGTCAGACTGAGTCTCATCATTAGGGTTCCGTTTTTAACATTTTGGTACGGAACCCTAATAAAGTTAAAAATTAAAGGGGTCTCACAAGAAACGTGTTTTTTTCGGCGTTTTTATCTTGTGGTAAGGAACCTTTCGCGTGCGAGTCCGACTCGCAAGAGGCCGGCTTTTTTTAATTATGACGTCAACTGTACAGTAAAAATGTTATTCAGGTAAAGCTTCTGTCTCATTAAGTTCATCAGTTGATTGCGCCTTCCAAGAACTACATAAATACACAAGAATTGAATCATGGATTTTCAGGAACAACAATGCTAAATAAATACGCCAGCAAAATCTAAAAATAGACCGAAATAACAGCGTAATACAATCAAAATAAACGAAAGTGCTCAATAGAGCTGCTTCCACCTAATATATACGAAAACAGAGATGAATTTGATAGTCTCTGTTTATCGAACCCCTTACCTATTACCCAAGTTGTTTATTGAACTTGCCAATTGAAACAAAACTGTATACAACATCAGGACTGCAACAACTGCTGCCGGCGTTTTAAGGGGGGGCATAAAGCCAGAAAAAAATCAAATTTCACCCGCGCTTCCTTGCCTACCCCTCTCATCAAACACGACAAAAACAAAACACAATCCCTTCCCGCCAGCAGAAACTTTTCGCCCGGCCAAGTAAGCCAGAGATTAAAACAGAAGAATAACTAGCAGGGGATCTTGGGGTTCTCATGGGAACAGATCGGTATAAATCATATATATTTGTGTTTGAATTTCCATCTTCTGTAATAAGTATATGCAAAATAATCAGATGAAACGGCTCTATTCAATGTACCTAAGTATTATAGCAGGCTGTGCAAGTAGATATCTTGATATATTTTGTATGTCCCTGAATCGTTCCGATGTTGGTAACAGATTCACGGACATACATGTAATACAGCCTATCTATGAATTTCCAATTCTGGATTGAAGGACTAACTTTACTATACAGTAAAAAAAAAAACTTATAGAGCAAACCGAGTTGAATGCCTATACATTTTCGATTCCGAATGAAATTACAAATGAACGATTTTTGGATATTTTCCTGTACCTATTTATGCTGTGAGACCTTGCTTCTTGCCAATTTTCATTATTCTAGGTCAACGGGAATAATTAAAACGTATAAGGTACACCCAAGGATTTAAATTTCAAAACACGCGACATGAATGGCAATTTATGCTAGCTTCTAAGTCAGCGTCTTTGAGGCTTGATATTTCTACAGCTCCAAGAAACCGTAGATCTAAGTATTTGATATCAATTTCAACTTGATACGTATTCCTGAGAAAAAGGGACAGACGGATAGACAACGAAGTTATCCTGTATCTAAGGTTTTCGATTTTTCCTTTTGAGGTACGGAACCCTAAAAAGCAAAAGCACTTCCATCAAAGTATTATATTACATACTCCTAATCATAAATCATGATGAAAACAAACTCAACTAATTTGTTTTTTTAACAATATAAAGGCCAATGTAATCACATCGCTTATCTTATGATTTTTTATTTTGAGTTATATAATCAAGCCTTTTTAGAATGACGACGTTGTAATGGTCATATTAAGGACAAAGATGATTGAAAATATCTATCAAAAATCTTAGAAAACTTGTCGCACCGCAGTGATGAGCAACCCTATTTAATTTTCTCGTATTGGTTTCTCAAATTACAATATCGAAATATGATCATTGTTCATTCCCTTTATTTTCAATGCAATTCTTTAGTAAGTAAAAACATCCGTTTATTTTGCATATACTTACTATACGCTAAGTTTGAATTCAGAATCTAAGAATCATGTCTTAGTATTTTTTTGGAACTAGAAACTCAATGTTGATGTGACAAAGTTCAAATTCCAATGTAACCAAATTTTGTTTAGGACCTACAAGTTGGACGTCACCACATCTTGATGAAAAACAGTGTTGACCAAGAAAAAAATTATATTTGTATATCGTGGATTTTTCTTTGCAGGATCGTGCAAAGTCAATAAATTAGCAACAGTGATACCCAAATAAAAAATGATATTCGTATGGTGGATTTTGCACTGTATTATGCAACGTCAAACGGCATGTGTCATAAAAGCCTTTCCTGCGCGAAGTGCGAGTAGGAAAAAATCCCCACCGAAAACATTTGTGGAAAACGAGGCTAAGTTCGGAACAAAAGAAGTACATGTTTGTCGGATTTACCAATATGGCATCTATGTAAATGGGTTCCAAAGTCTAAAGTTCATTAGGTTCCTCTTTTGTAACTGTTGAAACTTTCCAAGTTTCCAACTTGCCAAGTTATAATATGAACTGTAGACTTTCTCTCAACTCTATAGAACTTAGCACCCATTCAGAGCTTAACTCTTTTATCGGCGAAGCCGACAATCTCAAACATGTTGATCCGTCACAACCTTTACTCATCCTCACCATAAAAAGAAGGCTAGTCATGAGAACACTATCTGTATGAAATATTTCATGTGCCGTTTCGTACTTTTGTCCACAATAAACTCATTACGTATTTAATTTCCGATATTTCTTTTGTATGCTCCAATAATAATATACCCTTTACGCTGAATTTCGAGTTTCAACTTGATTTAGGGAATAGTACTTACTAAAACCTTATACGGAGTTTGTCAAGAAAAGTGGAAGAAAACGAATTTGGATTTTGAGTTAATCACAGTAAGGTCTAAAATCTCCAGCACGAACTTTCAAATGAACGCTAGTTGGCTATGTTGCAAATTTTCTCCGCAAGAAAATGAACCGAAATGCAGAACAATGGCGCTAGTGGTACTATACCAGTCAAAAATCTGTCAAATAAAATGTATGTCATCTCGACTTTTCAAATATCAACATTGAATTATTTCAATATTTTTATTTTACAGTTTTGCCTCGGTATTTCTTTAGTTTATCAAGTCTTATTGTTTTTAATAATCGTTTCGGGAGTGGTTTTAGTTATTTTTCCATGTTTTCTGTTTCACAGTGTCTTTCCTACAAAGTGATAAATTACGAAAATATTGTTTACGTAAATTAAATAATAGCAGCGCAGCCGAAAATTTGAGCGCAGTCCTCTCGTCTCAACAGAGCGGGGGCGACTGATTTGTGAAACATATATATGTTTGAAGTTCCCGCAACGTGCGACGGAAGATGATTTCTTCCACGAACTAAGAACGTCGTAAGTGCTATAAGCTTATCGTCGTAATAAAACCACAAATAAAAGTAATAAAATAAAATCCTTCCACAATCTAAGTCGCTTTATATTAATAAATTAATCATCAAATTTTCATTCTAGTTGTCATTAGCATATTAAGTACAAATCGAAAAGTCGTGAAAATTGGAGGTAACTTCGTGATGTTTTTTATTACAGAAAATTTTACTATTTTGTGATTTGTTGCCACAATAAGTTTGGAAATATCATGTAGTTATTCGTGTTATTTTTATTTTATACCTAAGTCTCATCAATTTCATGAAAAATCATATTGAAGTTAGGCTATTTTGGTTGATACCTGCAGCCTAATTGCGTAACACATTATCTGGAAATGATTCAGACTGATCGGCTTAGTTTCCACCACAGTTGGCTTCATTTTACGCTTTTCGTATTGCGTAACTTAACTATCGTCTGATACCAATTTCTCATTGGAATGAAACGATAAAGAATGAACGATTTGTGCTTATAGAGGCTATTATTCGAATTGCGTAATCATTTTGACAGCTGTCAGTTGGTTTCAAACCAACTAGAAATTTGATTCCGATACCGAAGGCAACATACTGCCCGCATTCATTTTTCTTTGTACATTAATTTGGGATTTACTCATAAAATCTCCATAATTATTACGAAATTAGGTGAGCGAACACCTTTTAGATAAATTGTGAATGTGTGTTTGTGTAGAACTGCAACATTAAATCTATATTTTTGGTATTTTAGATACCGGCAATATCCTAGGCAGCCGCACGTAAGTAGTGCTAATAAAAATCACTTTTGGCTATCTCCTAATTTAGTTTTATTATTGTTTCAGCTTCCACAATGTCACGAGGTTATTTGTTGCATATTGCGGAAGATCAACGTCTCAAAGACGGTTTATGATAAGCCGCAGACTTTTGAGGAGTCCCAGCAACGCTCGATTTTCCAACGAACAACTTCGTGGCTCACTTTAGGCTAGGCTAAGGAAGTATTTCCATTTCTGAAACCACGACGTAAATCTGCTACACGTCCGGACCTAAAGGTAACTTTTCTGTCATATCATATATATTTAAAGGTTGGTCAATACAAGCATTATATTTCAATAAAACCAAACAGGCACTTTTTAAATGACAAGGAGTCAGTCAGTTTGTCAGAAAGTTAAAGCTAGTTGCCCGTTCCAAAACATAGATTCTAATGCAGAAATACCGACAAGAAACTCCATGGACACTTAGGACACTCCGTTAAAATCAAGTTATTACAAAGTCCAAGCAAGTGTCTTTAAAAACTGTGCTTAATTAAATAACACAATTTTACAGGTCTTAGCAGCAGTAGCATTTTATGCCAATGGGGCATTTCAGAAAAATATTGGTGCATATTACCATCTGGGGCTGTCACAAACATTACACGATTGTCTATGCCAAGTAAGTGCTACTACTAACTATTTCTATATAATAGTACTAACAATCTTTACTGACATCATTTTCTCTTTGTTTTAGGTTACAGACGTTCTCAACAACAGCAATTTAAAAAAGAAATATATTAAATTTCCTTTGATACAGGAAGAGAAGGATGCTGTAAAAAGGAGTGAGTATGAAAGTGTATAACCATGGGTACAAGAGTATTAAACATACAAGGCTTAAAGATGTATGACTATAATTTGCCTTTGTTTCTATTGGTTTAACACAAAAAATGTTCTTTCAATAATAATATCATTTGAATTAATTATTAAATTAATCTAATTAATAACCCCCGTGGCCGTGGTGGCGTGGCCAGGGGCCCGTGGCTAAATAATAACAGCCGCACAGGTCGATCGATCAGGTTAAGCTACGCTTGCCACGGTTGGTCTGTGGATGGGTGACCGTCTTTACATATCGAGACCCCTCCGTGCCTCGGAGCCGTAGGTCCCGGCTGTCATTTGTGGATCTTTGACAGTCGTTACGGGTAGTCAGAAGCCCGAAAGTCTGACAACCAGTCTTACCAAGGGGTATCATATTACCCAGTAACTGGGTTGTGGAGGTCAGATAGGCAGTCGCTCCATGTAAAATACTGGTATTCAGCTGCATCCGGTTAGACTGGAAGTCGACCCCAACATAGTTGGGAAAAGGCTAGGCAGATGATGATTAAATTAATCTAATTGTTTTGTTTCAGATTTATGGATATATTTCAATTTCTCGGTGTGGTGGATGCATTGATGGTACACAATATGTTGCTATAATCCAGGGTGGATGAAAATTAGGAAACTTATTTTAACAGAAAACTGTTTATAGCCATAGCCTGAATGTACTGATTGTAAGTACCTAATAATAATCTTGTTGTTACTAATCTAATTAAAATTTGAATTCCACCAACAAATATATTAGATCAGTGTTTAAATTATCTATATATATATTAAAACTTATGCTAGAAGTAATAGGACTATAGTTGCACTCAGCACCAAAACTCACCTACTAAAAAATAATTAAAAAAGAATTATATAAAAAGTAATTAAAACATTTACAATACTTTCAGGTTTGTGATGCTGCATTCAATATATTGATGCGTCATTTGGGGGGGCCAGCCATGATTCCCGTATTTGGAACCAGTGGCCTATTCATAATTTTATGCACCGCTTACATCATCAAGGCGAAGTGTGCTGGCTACTAGGTAACAAAAAAAAAATATTATTTCCTTAAAAAAGTATAATATAAAATAACTATTGTCTTATAAAAAATGAATAGAGAGTATGGCCCAGTGGTACTGGCCGCGACTTACGAGCTGTTGGTCACAGGTTCGAACTCAGACAGGCACTTTACTTTGTGTAAATTATTTCATCACCACTGCTCTCAAAATGGTGAAGGATAACATCGTGAAAAAACCGGCATGTCCTAGGACCAAAAATTCGAAGACATGTGACATCTACCAACCCGCACTGGGCCTGCGTGGTGGATTGCGGTCCATTCTCAGTAAGAGGAGACCTGTGTCGCAGCAGTGGGAACATTATAGGCTGATTATGTAAATAAAATCAAAACAGACGCATCTTTAAACTAACATAATAATTTATCCACTATATTTTTTTCATTTTCAGGAGACTCCGGGTACGCCCAAAGGTGGTTTCTGATGACACCTATCTTTCGTGCTGCATCGGAGTCGCCAGAGGAGTACTACACGCAGTGTCATGTCCAGACTCGCATTGTAGTCGAAGGCTGCATTGAAGTTTTGAAGACTGGCTGTGCTTATTGGCTCATAGAGTATAGCATTATTCTTCTGTGAAAGCAAGAAGATTTGCAAATGCGTGTGCAGTCTTGCACAATTTAGTCAATAATGCACGCTTCCCCGTTGACTACAATATATAAATCTCGCGACACATATATCTTCCTCACAAAGGGCATGTCTCTGCTGATGAGGGTAGACAAGGTGTCGTAGACAGGTTACGGCGTAGTCGTAGGGTTTAGGTTGCATTGATTTTGGTTCGGTATTCAAGGACACATTACAGTGACTGCTTAGTGTTCACTGCAAAGGCAGTTTGTGTCAAGGCCATCCATGTCATAAGGAAATAGGTATTAGGAAGGCCAAAGGTCCGATAACAAGAAGTAATTCGTCCGTTCCCGAGGGCCCCTTACTCGCACTGGCGACTGTTTCGCATGGAACCTACTAGTGTCCACCGAGACATCTAGTAAAATGAAACGAACGAAGGAAATATTTTATTAAGTAATTATACATAATAATAAGCTAATGTTTAAATAAATCCTAAATCACATATTTTTTACGTTCATTTTCTATTTATTCTATCCCTCCCAGGCAATACTCAAACATACACTTAGCTGCTGAAAGCTTATACACTAGCGACAATAAAGTATAATTTCACAAAGGACGTGTCCAGTTTCTGCCCTCTGGTAATTCTGGTATCGATAAATGTTCATGATTTAAGGTTTTACAATAAGATTAAAAAATTTAGATCTAATTTACTATGGATTTATTAGTTCAGTATTACTTGCGTAACATAATTCTCAAATAAACAGTACTCAATCGTAGCTTCCGCTTTGCCATTTTTAACGGGAAGTACTAACTTTAAAAGTAATAAGTTACTCCAAGCACAAAGGCGCGGGCCCACCGCGGCGGTACGGAGAGGCTACGCACGTGTATTAAGCTTCACTTTGTAAGAAAATGTATGTGGTTGTGTCAACTACAACCCACGCAGAGGCTACGCATGAATTGACGTCATTGATACATGCGTGACTTGCTCGAATAGGCGGTTACATAGCTCAACGCTGTCGACATGTGTCTACGTTTCCACTGGAATACACGAATACGACCCACGACTACGTACAGCTCGCTTATTGCAGCGCATTTTCTCGCAGTGAAGCCCGTGTCCGTGGATAGCAGTGGCACGTGCGTAGCCTCTCCGTGCGCCGTGGCACGCTATACATAGTCGTGGGTCTTCGTGTGGAAACGTAGACCCACGTTTTCAAACAAATTAATACACGCAGCTAAAATACGCCGCGTGCCCGTGCACAGCATGCGCCGCGGTGGGCCCGCGCCTTTACACTTCTACATAGACTGAATGTACTGATCTTAAGTACCTAATAATAATATTGTTGTGACTAATTATACCTACTGTTTGCATAGATAGGATAGGTAATTAAAATAAAAACAATAGGTTCCGATTCTGAAAACAAAATATATTTTAACATAGTTAGATAACAAGTTGTGTTGTGCTGCACGATTACTGACAAATACGTGCACTGACTGGACCTCTCCTGCATTATATTGTATTCTGTGGGTCCACTCAATCTGTGTGGTTGTATATCAAAAGTCCATTTCAGACTTCAATCTACATGCTCTGACCAAGATTTGCGTCTGCACTTTAAAAGAGACTGTGACCTCTGTTTGTTTCGGCCTATCTTCTCAGAGTAGTCAGATAGGAAATGCCGACCTCATCTAATTTGTTTTAATGTTGTACAGACGCCAGCACATCAAGCTACTACAATCTGTATAATTTCTTTAATTAATTTTCAACTTTATCGCTATAACATAAGGTACATATTAGTTATTTATGCAACTACTGTAAAGTAATGGGTATTAAAACACGAATGTGGGTTATCACACGAGGCGAAGCCGAGTGTAATAATAGTATCACATGAGTGCTTTAATACCTAATTATGTACAGTTGCATACAAGACTTTATCTACACATATGATCATCATCATCATCTGCCTAGCCTTTTCCCAACTATGTTGGGGTCGGCTTCCAGTCTAACCGGATGCAGCTGAATACCAGTATTTTACATGGAGCGACTGCCTATCTGACCTCCACAACCCAGTTACTGGGTAATACAATACCCCTTGGTAAGACTGGTTGTCAGACTTTCGGGCTTCTGACTACCCGTAACGACTGTCAAAGATCCACAAATGACAGCCGGGACCAACGACTTAACGTGCTTTCCGAGGCACGGAGGGGTCTCGATATGTAAAGACGGTCACCCATCCACAGACCAACCGCGGCAAGCGTAGCTTAACCTGATCGATCGACCTGTGCGGCTGTTATTATTTAGCCACGGGCCCCTCCACACACCCAACACCACCACACACACCCACATAACACATATCTACACATATGATATGAATCCTTAAAAGGTTCTGAAACCATAGGGTGCTGTACAGTGTTGTAAGAACTATGTAAATTCATGGAAAGTTTACTTGCTCAGTATCTAATACAAACATACTATGTAGAGGTAATAATACAATTATTTATTGCTGCATTAGAAATCAAAGCTTGTATCACTCATTTTTGTAAACAACAAAGTAATACATTTTTGCAATACTACTAACCAACAAAAATGGCGGGATACGACGTGAATTTGAATAACCTTTATGTTTTTTTTTTAAATACGGCGCTGTGGTAGGGAAACGCGCGTACTTGAAAATGTTCTTTTTTTGACAAGAAGTTGCATAGTGAAATTTAGTACTTACAACATTATAACACGTTTGGATGATATCATGGTTAGTATGATACTGTTGTTTTAATGTTGGCAATAAGCTGTTTCAGAGACTTATAGAGGAATTTATAGCATGGGTGTAGATAAACATATATAAAACATACATAAGATAAAAGTTTAGATGCAGAGCTATGAGTCTAGATATGCCCTACAGGCTCTGTGCAACCGCCTCCATCGCCACCCGCATATCATGGAGGGTCACATTCAGCTTCTGCAGGGCTGCAGCAATGCCCTGGTCAGTCACCAGCCTCCTCCCCTCCAACTGGACCACCCAATCCATAGCGGCAGGCGTCACACGATGATCTGAAATAATAATAATTAAATTTTGATTATTTTTTTGGTAACATTGTAACTTACCAATATATAAAATAAATAGGTAACACATACATGGTCTCAGCGAAGCATCCTGAGACAATTGGAGTAGGCCAGCAGATCATTTTTTTTTGCCTTGTTTATCTTGCAATCGGTTGTAAAGCAATAGCAGATTTTTTGTGCGGATATTGACTGCTGAGGTCCATTCTTCCATCGAAGAATCTGTCTCTCAAAATTGTTCAGGCTTTATTCAATAAAGTACTTTATTTTGAAGTCACTGGAGAATTTCCACATTTGAGTTCTTTGCAGAGCCCCAAAGCTAAACTTCGTATGTCCACGTAGGTTTTAATACTGCTTTGTAGGTGAGAACTTTGTTTTCCAGTGATCCGTGTGATGTTCTTCCCAAGAGTCAGTTTAGTTTTCGGAGTAGGATGTTAAACTCGTTTAGTTTTTTCTTTGTGACATTTCCATGTTTGTTTCCTGTCGAGATGTACGCCAAGGTACTTAGCTGATGTCCCATGTGGAAGTCATTGTCATCTCTGAATTTAACAGGTGGGCAGTCATCTTTTCTGAGAGTAAATGTCACATACATTGACTTGTTGGCGCCAGCTTTTATTTTTCATTCTCTCATCCATTTATAGACTACAGCATTACTTTCTGAAAATAAAACACAACTGTTTAAATCAACAATAAAGAAAGCTGTCATGCTCTTGTTCAAAACAAGTATGATTATATAATGATGTAACTAGCAACCCACTTAACACTGCCCGGCCCTGTGAATCAAACCCAAGAGCTCATGCTCGGCAGTAGTTGCAATCACTAGATCAACGAGTCTGTCTATATTATTATTATGTTAAATATTAATGCGTAACACATAAACCTTTCATAATGAATGCTCTCAATGATGATGAAGACTGCATCAAAATCCATTGCATAGTTTAAAAGAACAACACGGTTCAACAAACAAATGTGAAAAGCTACTTCAATTTATGATATGTATAGATGTAAAGACATGTCATTATAACATACTGTTTACAACAGCTAAGATTTATGCAGCGTAACAACTAGCATCGCGACATCATTATGTTGATTTGTATTTACTGCAGCAGTTAGTAATCTAACATAGATTTAATATAAGGTTAAATGTATGTACCTCTTCTTCTGCCTCCTCTCCCTCTTGTTGCACCAGCTGGTCGTGTCACCATCACCACAGCTGGGAGGCCAATTTGGGAGGCAGAGGACCCCCTCCCATTGCCAAAGCTTGCTGTTGGAGCCCCAATGACTTCTTTCGGGCATTATATTTTTGCTTGTTCCAATACTAGCAAAGTTAAAATATTAATATTGAAACAATAATCTAAAAAAAAATGCTTACTTTAAAATTGCACATTTGTTAGCAGTATTAGCTGTGGTATTAGTATTAATTAGTAAGGGTGGTATGCCACTAATGAACTTTCACTGTCCAAAATTGACTTGATTCCCTGACAATAATTATTATGATGAATAAATTCATCTAATTTCTGTAATCAAAGTCTCATACCACATGCACTAGGCACAGGCCTACCAGCCTAAAATAAGACTCGTACTTGTTGCCATAATAAATTAATGTCAAGTTGTAAATTTACAGTAAAAGCAGCATAGACTGGAATTGTATATTGATATTAAATGTCGTCGTACGGACATGCACCTTTTCACACACTCACAAGTATAATTATTATTGTTCCTTACACTTACTCCTCGCTTTTTTTGCAGGATTAGCAGGGATTTATTGCAGCCCGCGCCCTCGCTGTTGAGGCGGGCTGCAATGTTTTTCCTTTTGCTAACTGCTCTGTTGTTAGTCTTGCCCAGGATCCCTTGGCAAATTAGTTCCATAAATCGGAGCAGCAGCTCCTACTGCCGCTCTGAAACTTTTGGTTGCAAGCATTTCTGAAAAAATAGATCAACAGAACTAATGTAATAGCATGAAACATACTTCATTTAAAAAAACAAACTCAACAAACACTCTCTTTATATTTATAACCACTTAAATTCATCTTACAGTAAGAAATTGATAATTACTTACATAATTCAGATATCATTACAATTTACAATAAAAGTTTTTCAACGGCGGAAAAAGAAGTTAACTTTTGCCACAGAACTAAAATCTACAAAAATGTCAGATGCAACTTTTGCCACAGAACTAGAATCTACAAAAATGTCAGATGCAAATACGTTTTGTTACGTATTTCAAATATGGTAGTTTTTGGTAGAAAGTGTTTTAAAAATTGATTTTTTAATTTTTCGGCAAACATTGCACATTTTCATTTGTAAGCGTTAGTAGATCATCAGTTGTAATTAAAACTAAATTAAATTATAGCATATTAATTCGGAAACAAATAATTCATTTATGATAAAACGAAACTTTTAATTGAAGCCAACTGTGGCCTTTTTGTATGTACATCTCTATACGATTGTACTTCATTTGGATCTTAAGAAGTTACGCAATACCGATTTAGGATATCGATTACGACTGGAGTTGGCTTAAGTTCGGAATCGCAATAAGAAACAAAATGTGTTACGCAATTAGGGTGCTGCTCTTAATGCACTTAGGTACCTATATTAGGGATTCAATACCCATTTTGTATTTCCTCACAACTTCTGTAGGTTCATCTAGCTTCATTAAAAATGTTTGATTTAATATACAATAAATACAAAGCAAGTCTAAACATGGAGCTGATAAATAAATTTTAGATTAAACTTACTGTCTCGTAGGATTATACTCGGTCCGGTTCGGTCCGGCTCGCACGAACTGTAGGTACTTACCTACGGCTGCGGTTAATTTAATGTCGCTATTCTGACTCCGGTATGCTTTAAGAGCATAAAGTGAGAGATAATAAAACATTCCGGCCCCAACAAAACTCCTGTCGGATGTTCCAGATATTTATTTAATACTATCATTTATGAATACGCGTCCGTCATTTAAACCTCTTTTATTTCACCCTTGGAATAAACGCTTTGTCCGAAACGGCCTCCCGTTAATTCCGAACGAGTGAATCATTAATGTTCATAAATGTACGGTTTTGTGGACATGATGGAATAAATCCGTAGTTTGTCTGCACGGATATCGAACTGGTGTTTATCACGATATTAGTGATTCCTGAACCACTATTAAAATGTCATTAGAACGCCATTTTGGTTGTTATCGAAGCGCCTCTCATGTTTAATGTTGGCAACAAGAAACACATTAAAATACACACATATGCAAGTAATTATAGACTGTTTACACGAAATATAATCCTTAAGCATTTCTACGAATATTTCCTAAATTGAAGAGAAGAAAATACACCACTTCTTCCTTACGCGTCATTTTTACTCATTGTCAGGAGGACGGACGGCAGAATCGGCTGTATGCGTTGTGTAGCGTGATGGATTGCCAATATATATTAAAGATAGAATCAAGGCAATACCAAATAGTGAGCTACATAGGTATTGAATTAACGTTTTGGTACTAATGAAAGATCTGAAATGCGAACAGAAATATGTGCACACGATATTTATTAGATGCAACGCGATCTAAGAGCAAACCCGACGTGTTTGAATTAGTGATGAAGGCTACGACTGCTGCGAGCATTACCATGCTATGAGTATGTAACTTGAGCCGCCATCAAATGAGTGTTTACGTATTTCAACGGTGTAATTGCTAATGAACATATCTATTTACATTGGGGTGAACGATTATGTCAACGAAAACTCGTGGGTTTAGAGGTGTAATAAAATATAAGCAACCATTTTTTTTGTACGATTACAAATTCAAATCATTGTTCGAAGGTAACGATTCGAAGTTAATGATTGTCTTCACTTTATACATGAGCCATCGAGTTCAATAACAAAAAGCAAATGTTCTCCTCGACGATTCCAAGACGACTTTAAATGCCATCAAATTTTACGTTCACGTCTTTATGCAGATACCCTTTTATTTGCAGATCAACTGATCAACATGGATTGAAGGAGTTTCCCCGACAAAGCTTTTAAAATATTCCGATCCATAAATATTTGTATGAAACTGTAGATATAAAATAGCACACTATTTGTGATTGCGAAGACACAACATTAGAGCGAAGCTACATTTACATATATGAATAAGGCAGGCTCAGACGAGCTCCCTTTTACGCGAAATACGACGAAGGCAATGTACTCGCGACTTCAAAGGATGTCGCATGACCATTTCCTGATGGGAGTAAACACTCATCTGAGGGACTGTATCGACGTATTTTTTCCCTTTTCCATTGTAGAGTTAGGTGCCTATACAAAAAGTACTGTAGGTACACCGGATGTCAACGCGTTTTTCGCGTGTGATAAAAGCTTTACTGGCTGCGAATTTTTTTTTGTGTCCTTTTTACGTCAAGTGTTTAAGCATTTTTTACGAGGATTATATTTTTTTTCCTTAAAAAAATAATCATCGTTTTTATCAAAATAGACTACAATTTACCTCGACAAAAAAAAATACGTCGTTAAAAATATATATGAAAATGTATCCTACGACCCTGAAAATCCTAATTACCCAAAGTAAAACATTGATTCCCCGTAATCTTTTTGCACATGCTCCAATAAAGAATAAATAACCCTGAACTCTTGTATTAAGCCTTCAATATATCTTCTTATACGGGGCTTAAAGTAATCTTAGCTAAGTGTGATATATTATTTGGAAAACAAACTCGCACGCATCTCGAGGTTCAGGGCTTCAAGTAAATCCTCTCGAAGAAACGAGAACAAGACTTTACCATCGGTTGATAAGGCAGCTTTTTGTATTTTTTTTTTCGGGTATACTGTATAAAGTTTTAGTACGTTTTTAGTATAATAGAATTTGGGGTAAGTTAGCTCCATCGCATTGGTGTAATGGAAGGGTCGTGAAGTCAGGTCCATTCACAGGTTGGGTGTAAGCTAATGGATCTGATAATAGGTTTTTGTTGATTAGCTCTAGATCGGAAATGGTCCTGGTAAAATAATGTCGTAAGGTCTTCAGAGAAAAATTAAATTGAAAGGTTTTTAAAATTCAGAAAACTTTGACTTGTGATTTTTCTCACGGTAATTTATAAAGAATCTATTTATATCACGCAATTTCGGGAATAAGATAGTGAATGAACGTTTTTATCTTCCTATCAAACATATTTGTCTTTGTACTTAATCTAATTTCTGTAACCAAGAAACCTTAACTCAGTATTATGAGTTTAGGCAAAAGCACGCGGGTAGCCCGAAAATATAAATTTTCTCAAGTTTTTTTTTTTGCAATTTGAAGGCCAGTATCAGGTTGAATGTTAATCTAAGTATGACTTGCGACTGTAAGAAATATTTATTTATAGAATTATAATATCACTAGCTGCGCCCCGCGGTTTCACCCGCGTAAATGTCGATCCCGTTGGAATATCGGGACAAAAAGTAGCCTATATGTTAATCCAGGGTGTCATCACTAGGTGCGTCCCAAGATTTCACCCGCGAAAATGACGATCTCGTGGGAATATCGGGATAAAAAGTCTATTTGTTAATCCAGGGTATCAGTTACCTCCATACAAAATTTTATCAAAATTGGTCCAGCGTTTGAGAGTGATGAAGTAACAAACATATAAACACACACACACAAACTTTCGCCTTTATAATATTACCCCCTTACTAATAAACGTTGTATATCGTCTGTATAGTCAAATTACTGACGACTGAAAGAGAGAAATCGGTGTGTAACTATTCATTTGATATAATACGTTTATTAGTAAGAGGGTTAGTGTGATAAAAGTCATCATAAGTTCTTAAATTACATTTACTCTATTGAATACCCTATTGAATGACTATTTCATGATGATTTCCTTACCGCATCCCCCTTAACTAAGTATTATGAGTTAATTAAGAAGCGCGCATTTATTAGTCCTCGTGTGCACGGTGTGGTAATAGCTTGTGTGTCCCCGGGGCAGAAACTATCCTCGTCGCCTTGACTAAGTCTTTATTAGCTATTTAATACTTTTATAACTAGCTTAGCTTTCGAAGACCATAGAGCAGTGGTGGCTCAGTGAGGCCGGCCGCGACTGGCGTTTTACTTTGTGTAAATTATTTCATCACCACTACTTTCAAAATTGTGAAGAAACCTTCTATTCTCATCTCCGGAGCGACGTCTCCAAAGTCATTAGAAGAAGTTGCCATAGCAAGGGCCTCGGCTCCGAGTCCGTTTTTAATAACCGCATTCTGTCGTCGTGTGTGTACTTGTGGATGTCCTAGAACCAAAAATTCGAAGACATGTGACATCTACTAAACCGCACTGGGCCTGCTGGTGGATTATGGCCCACTCCCTCTCACCGAAAGGAGGCCTATGTCCCAGCAGTGGTAACGTTAAAGGCTGATAAAACAGCAGAAGGCCATATTCTGACCTGTAATAGTTATTTATATAATAATAAGAATGAATAAGAAGGTTTTTTTTTTTTTTTTTTTTTTTAAATGGCATCTCGCAGTTCATCCTTTATGAGGATGGCTACTGCTTAACCGGACTTTCCTGTGGATGCCTCGAATTAAGGCCTCCAGCCAGGGCAAACAATAACTTAAAAACTAAGCGACAGCGCTAAGGGTAACCCCCTGTGGGGTTCGGACCTCGGCTCAGGGCGTCGCTGGAAGAGGACAGCAAGGGACAGGCTGGATCGGTATTATTATTAGTGTTTAGGGGCGAATTTAAAACTACAGGCTCAGCTGCGCGGGCTGGCTCGAGTAAGGGTCGGGGCGGGCACGGTGATGGTGCGGGACGTCGCGACGGGCCTCGGCGGCGAGGACGGAAGGACGGATGTCTGAGCTTGTGTTTGTGATGTTGTCTGAGAGTACTAGTGGCCTTACTGCTCTCCTGGAGGAGGGTAGTGGCGTCGTCGGGGATAGTGAGGGTATGCCTTGGTCGGCGAATCCTACTTATGCGGGAGGGAGTGTATCGGGAGGCCGCCGCAATCAGGGGATTGGGGTGCTTTATAGCAGAGTCAAAGAAGCGCTTGGAGAGGCGTTTCATGAACTGCTGGATGGTGGGGATTCTGAGATCTAGATGCAGATTCACATTTCGGACATAGAAGGGGGCTCCCGTGACCTTTCGGAGGAAACGGTTCTGGAGGGTTTGCATTTTATGCAGAAATCGCGGCTTGGCGTGTGCGAAGACTACGCAAGCATAGGTCATGATGGGACGGATGACCGCGGTGTAGAGGCGCAATTTGCACTTGAGTGACAATTTGCTGCGGGCAGTTATCATAGAGTGGAGCCTACCGAGAGCGAAAGAGGCGCGCGAGCGCGCCGTCTTTATGTGCTCGTTGAAGGTGAGGTTGTGGTCTAGGATGACACCTAAGTATTTGGCTCGCTTTCCCCAGGGGATCGGCTTGCCATACATAGAGATCGGGCGCGGGAGGGGCGGGGGTAGTTTGCGCGGTTTTGAGAAGATGACCGCCTGACTCTTATCGGGGTTGACCTCGATTCTCCATTTCCGGAACCAATCGCTCAAGGCGCTTGCGGAGGTTTGGAGGTTTCGAGCTATGGATGACTGGTTGACACCCGAACAGTAAATGGCAGTGTCGTCGGCGAAAAGCGCCAACTGTGCCTTTTTACTGTTCGGGATGTCACTAGTGAACAGGGTGAAAATGAGGGGAGATAGAACGGAACCCTGGGGGACTCCGGAGCGGATGGGGTGAGGGGGAGAGAGAGCGCCCTCGATACGGTAGCGGAAAGTGCGGTCCGACAGAAAATCTCGTAAGATGAGCACGAGACGGTCTGGAACACCTAGCAGGTACAGCTTATATAATAAGCCATTGTGCCAGACCTTGTCGAACGCCTTCGCTATATCGAAGAACAGGACGCCTGTCGAAGCACCTCGCTGAAAAGCAGCGCTAATGTGCTCGACTATGCGGTGGAGCTGGTGGATGCACGAATGCTTCGTGCGAAAACCGAACTGTTCGGGGGGGATGAGGCTCTTTGCTTCGGCATAGTCTTTGAGGCGCTTATAAATAAGCCTCTCGTAGACTTTACCGAAAACATTGAGCAGACTGATGGGGCGGTAGCTGGAGGGCTCAGACTTGGGCTTGCCTGGCTTTGGGATGCCTATGACTGTGGCTTCTTTCCACATTTGGGGGAAGATGTTGTTGCTCAGGGCGCCATTGAAGATGGCGGTCATGAGCAGTATGAGGGGGGCGGGGAGGAGTTTGTACACCCTGTTGGTGATACCGTCCGAACCGGGGGCTTTGCGGGTTGCGAGCCCTTTTATGATGTCTTGCACTTCGTCGGGAGTGACGGGAGGCAGAGGATCATCAGGGTCTTCGACTGGCGGGAGGGAGGCTCTCCGTTCGACTTCAGCGTTCACCTCGTCGAGGTGCGCTCTGTCTACTGGTTGAGAGCTGGGAGTGCATTGAGCCTCTAGGCTGTCGGCTAGGCATTCGGCCTTTTCGAGGTTTTCGAAAGCGACCGTTTTGTCGGGGCGTGTGAGGGGAGGAACTGTGGCCTCTTCAGAGGAGCGGAGCTTCCTCTGGAGTTGCCAGAAGGCGTGGTGGGTGGGCTCGAGTTCGCCGATCATCTTATCCCATCCCTCGGAGCGCCATTCCCCTATGCGTTTCTTTACAGCACGCTGTAAATGGCGCATGTGGGATTTGTTCGCGTCGCAGGGAAAAGAGTCGTAGGCACGAATGGCAGCGTTCTTCTCGGTCACCAGTTCACGTACGTCATCGGGCAGTTTCCAGCGATGGTCTTCCATCACTGGAACTTCCCGTGAGCAATCCGTCAGTACGGATTGAACGTGCTCTGTGAACGAGTCGATCGCCCCAGTCGTGTCTGCGACTGAGATAATTTGCTCGGGGATGGAGTCTAGGTGGGGAGACGTGGTGGATTTCAGTCTTTCGCTTACTTTCCTCCAGTCGGTGACTATTTTGGTCTGGGGGGGCTGGTTGGGGTCGTGCGGGAGGCCCGAATAGGGGGCCAGGTGCAAGATGACCGGGCGGTGGTCAGAATCGAGCTCTTGTACCGTCTCGATAGACTGCAAACGGAGGTTTACATTCTTGAGAAGCGCTACATCGAGAACGTCAGGACGTTGGGCGGGGTCGCCCGGGAAATGAGTGGGATACATCGGAGCGATGATATCGAAATTGAGGGAGTCGCCTAGCTTGAACACGATCCTACCTCTGGTAGTGGTCGTGTTGCTATTCCAAGCGGGATGTTTGGCATTGAGATCTCCCGCCATGATGACGGAGTCACTCGTACCGAAGAGGGTAGTGAAATCGGTAGAGAGAGAGATGGGATCCTCCGCACCATTGGTGGGCGGGATGTAAGCGGAGATGATGGTGATTGAGGGGTGACCGGTCATGCCGAGCCGACAGATAGAGATCTCTAGCTGAGAGAGGAGGGCGGGCGGGTCTATCGGGATGCAATGGAGGGACTTCCTATAGTAGATGAGGGTACCGCCCTTGTGGCAGCGAGACCTGTCATTGCGAACTATCTTGTAGTTGGCAATGCTCGGGTTCCGCAGATGGGGCTTCAGGAAGGTTTCCTGGACTAAGAGGACATCGAGCTGGTGATCGCGGAGGAACGCGGCGATCTCTTCGCGTTGTTTTTTAATGCCGTTTGCATTGAAAAACCCTAGTCTAAGGGATCGGGGTTTGGTAACGCTCATTCTTTGTAAAGCCATTGGAGCTTTTAGAAGTTGAGGGTTTGCATGACTTGCGTAATCTGAGGATACGCATTGAAAATCTCGGCGATGCGCCGAGGATTGCCATTACAGGCTTGGATTTCCGCTGCCATGGCATTTGCGGGGGCAATAAAAGCTGCGTATGCACCGATTATTACCTCCATGCTGCTAGGCTGGGGGCGGGAGGCGGGGGTCGGGGGGGACCTACTGGGACCAGCGGGAACCCTGGGCGCGGCGGCGGGAAGGGCTACCGGTGGGGCTACTGGGACCGAGGGGCCTACTGATGGCGCGGGGATGACAGTTGCCATCAGCGCTGGGATAGTCGGGGGTGGGGGGGGCACCGAAGCTGCGGGAGCTTTGAGGTGGTTGAGGTTCGCCCATGGGGAGGGCCTTTGGGGACTGAGCCTATCGGGCATCTGGGAGGAAGGGATCGGGATCCTCACAGAGGGGCTTTCCCTTTGCTGACGGTCGCTCGCGCGCTTCGTCAGTTTGGGAGAAGAAGACTTGGGAGCCTTGGGGCAGCCTCGGTAGTTAGCCGGGTGCCCGGATTGACCGCAAAGAACGCAGCTCGGTGGCTCTGAGCACTGAGAGCGATCCTTGGGACGGGGACAGTCTGACGTGCCGTGGGCACCTAGACACTTGACGCATCTAGGTGTCGCGTAGCAGTGGGATTGGGAATGGCCATACAATTGGCACCTGTGGCATTGTCCGATGAGGTTGGACTTCCTGGGTTTCTCGATAGAGATACCCGAGAGGGAGCAGACTGACTTCACCTTGAAGATGGGGTGATGTCCTTCAGTAGGGTCGCAGATGACCAGGACCATGTCGTAGACTAGGCCCTTCCATGCTTTGTGCAAGCGATGGACTGCTGAGACGGGGATGCCTTGTGAAGCAAGGTCTTCTTTGATCTCCTCGGTGGGGATCTCTTTGGGGACGCGCCTGATGATTACGCGGGTGGGGACTTCCTCCGGAAGGGAGTACGTGTGGAAGGAGTAAGCCCTTGTCTGGAGGAGACGGGTAAGGTCCCTGTAGTCCGAGGACGAGGCGACCGTTACCTTTATACCCTGTTGGGTTGAGCGGGCGTTCGTGTAGTTGATCTTTTGATCAACACACGCTTTGGAAATTTCAGTCCATTTGGACTTATCCTGGACATAGACGGGGGGCGGGGGTCGTGGCTTCTTTGCGTTCGAAGCGGGAGGGGTAGCCGAGAGGCTAGAAGCGGGTGCGGCGGAGGGTGGGGTGGGGGGGTGGGGGTTAGAGGGGTTTTCCGCGACTGACTTTTTGGCCTTGCTGGCGTGAGAGGAGGCGTTCTTCTTCCTCTTGCCTCCCTTTCCGACGACTATATAGTCGTCTTCCGAGGAGGACGAAGAGTCAGAGAGGGCTTCCTCTGAGTCGGATTGGGAAAAAGAAGGTTGAATAAGAAGGTTTTAATACCTAATTATGTACAGTTGCATACAAGACTTTATCTACACCCATGATATGAATCCTCTATAAAAGGTTCTGAAACAGTTTTTTGCAATACTAATTGAACAAAAATGGCGGCCGGCGGGATACGACGTGAATTCGAATAACCAGTAAGTTCTTTTTTTTAATTACCGGGCTGTGGTAGTGAAACGCACGTGCATGACAATGTTCTTTTTTTGAAAACGAGTAGCATAGTGAAATTTAGTACAACATTATAACACTCGTTTGGATGTAATATGGTTACTATGATACTGGTTGTATTAATGTTGGCAAAAAGCAACTGTTTCAGAAACTTTTATAGAGGATTTATAGCATGGGTGTAGATAAAATTATAAACTTATACTTTAATTTTGAAAGTGCTTTAGTATTATAAATTATTGTAGAATTATAAATAAACACGAGGGCATTGAAAGTTATCAAAAATGATATTTTTTGATAACTTTCAATGGCCTCGTTTATGCTATACAAAATCGAATACCAGCATCACCTGAGTTCAGTTATTTGTAAAAATACAAAGACAACTTCAGTTTAAAAAAAATACAACAGAACCATAGAACTATTACGGGTATTTTGTTGACAAGGATATTGCAAACAGATAACAATTCCTTAGCAGCACAAGATACTATGAAAAAGTCAATAAGAGAAGCAAATTCAAACACTTGTCAAAGAGATTCCTTATCCCTTTGAACCGGACCCTCTATCATATCTTGTGAACTTTCTCCATACTTCGTTTTTCTTCTATTTGTTGATACCAATTCTTTACACACAATAACATAAAGTGACGCTTGTCGACGCCAAGGGGTAGCCAGTGGTTCATTGATGTGCAAAAGCATTTCGCTTGTTATGTACCCCGAAGTCCTATAAAAACCGGCCAAATGCGCGTCGGACTCGCACACGAACTTGTATAAAAAAAACACGTTTCTTGTGTGGAGACCCCCTTTAATTTTTATTATTTGTTGTTATAGGTATAGCGGCAATAGAAATACATACAATTGTCTACCTATTATGGTTCATGAGATACATCCCGCTGGCAGACTGACGGACGGACGGATAGCGGGGGCTTAGTAATAGGGTTCCGTTGGCACCGTCAGGGTAAGGGACCCTAAAAAGGTGGCAGTCAAGACTGAACTGCTACTGAAAATTTTTCTCAGGAAAAACCCATTTCTCTTTGCCCTTCCTTCCTAGGGATCGAACCCAGGATCGACCACTAAACGTAAAAGACAGTTACAGTCTCCATATTTAGTTTATTTTTATTCCCTAACACACGTTATTACATTCAGTGGTCCATAACAATGCTGACTGCGTTGAATTTAAAGTAGCACTTTCCATTTTATGTCGTCTTTGCTAGACTAGTTTTAAGAATGGAGACTTTGCAATGGAAATTACTGGATTAAGGTCATAAAGTAAATAGAGATTTCGGTTTGAATTTCAAGAATTAAATAGGAGAGAGTAGATTTTTTAAGCGAAGTCATATAATCAACATTTTTACTGAGGGTACGGTCCTGGAATCACTCGTCAGTGGTTAACACTTGAACTACGGAAATCGCCCTTACTCATCTTCATCATTCTCTTACAAGGGTAAGACCCCCACATTCGTTTTGGTCCAAAACAGCCCTTTCTGCTACGATTTAAAATAAAAGGTTTATCAAGTTATCAATTAATAACAAAATAACCGGTGCAACAACGACATAACCCCACATAATGTCTTCGTTATTAAATACCAGGGCTATCATTGTAAGCGTATCATTCCACTGAACTTATTGTTACCTGCGTGCAGTAAAACGTTTTATAGCTCGAGTAACGGCCTCCTTGAGCACTCTTTACTATTTATCTCAGAGTACTAGATGTCTGGCCGTGTATGGCCATATATCAACGCCAACAATAAATTGTTAATTAATAACAGATGTGTGCGTTTTAGAAAAGTGGGTGTTAGCCAGACGTAAATTATTTTTGGTTAAATTAATCTAACAGTTTTAGATAACTTTTATAGGAGGTATAAATATAATTAAAGCCCAAGGTTCAAACATCAAAGGCAAATTAAAATCTACTAAAAGTGAATCAATAAACGTCGTCTATAGTTACGTCGAAAATTCAATAAATATACCGATCAAAATAAGTCATAAAGACCGATCAATTCATTTTTAGATCACACAGCAACAGATGTTCGGAGTTAACTTTGAAAAATGACATTCTTAACGTGAGTGCGATCAAAGGCGAAGAAGCGAAATTCGGGCTATAAATATGAAATAACTCTGAGACAGCTTCACACGCGAGGATTCACAAAATATGCGAACATGTCGCGTTTCCAAACAAATTTATATCATGGCTCCTCGTACTTTCAGCAATATTTATAACAGCTCATTCTTCTTCATATGGAAGGGCACTATATCAAAACATTTATTATGAACCGAAACGGGACTTTTGAAACCATATGCACAATGAGAACAAACATTTGTGTAAACATGATTAAAACGAGCGAATATGTATGAGGTGACTTATAGATATCGGGGCCCTGGGAGTGGGTGCGCCATAGATGGGTGGTAATGGAACCGAGTGACCTGAACTGGCCTGCCTACCCTCTGTTTATACACACAATACGCAAATATGTGGCCAGTGCTAATTGAACGTGTGTTTACACGTAGCCTATATTTAACCTACATCTTTGATAGGTTTTTATTTACATCAGATGGAAAAAAGTGTCATTTTGTTAAGTGGTAAAATGAATAAAAAGTGACATTTTCTTTGTGGTGGCGTCGCAACGTGGACTTTATAGCAACTGATAGTGACAGCAGGAAAATGTACTGCGGTGTGACCTTTATCCGATGTGAGCAGATGTTTTATATTTGGCGAAAAACATGAACATGGCTTCTTTTTCCGGATGTTCGAGGTAACTTCAGAAATTTGATCCTTTTTGTCGATAACGTTTTGGAAACCACATGATTTTCTTGCTTTCAGTAGATCAAAGCATAGCCATAACCGTTGCTATTAAAATTCATCGTGTGCAGTCGTTTTTCTACTGCAGGGATTCACCACGGGCTTTCAAAAGTCAATATTATACTAGAACAAAACTTTAACTGAAGAAAAGTTTTACGTCACGGAAAAAGCAGGAAAATTTAAGAACAAAAACTTTCGTTCTTTAATGGACATGAACTGTTTTTGAACGTTTTTATTATGTTTTATAAATCTAACTTTAATAACGTTAAAACAATACTTTCTATTACATTTTCAGTTGTTTGAATGCTAAGTTTTTTTTCTAAAATTCAGAGAACTTGCGTGGCGCTATCACAATTGCCTTTTCTTACACTAATTTACACATTATAAACTAATAATATACTCTCGAATTTTCCCATTGAGGTAGCCAGAACACACAGAACGCCCGCTGCTATGGTTGTTTTATACAAGAAAAAGCATGTAAGTTATTTTAAACGCGCTGGTTGCTCTCTCACTACCCAAAGTATCGTAATCAGTAACTATATAAAGAAATTAAATAAAAATGTTTATTTGTCACTAGAAGAAAGTACATTAAAAATATAACAGACACTCAAAGTCACAGTCTTACAATATGAATGTAAGTATTAGAAAGAATTGGTAGTAAACTAGGCTTAGGCCTGTATTTTTGAGGTCAGTGTTCTGTCATGGGATCGGATAAGACAAGACAGCATTTTTTATAGAAGAGTGTTGCCATATTATTGACACGCTATTTATAAAGGCATAACGATAGGTGATATGTGGAGTTGCACAATAAGAAAATGCAGTAACTAACATGCACACAAATACAACATTCAACTAAGTCATCATTCCAAATTGCAAACTACAAAAATTAATGCAGATAGTTTCAACATAGTTCCGGATCCGACTGTCCGTTTCATAAAGCTGTAGCATTGGGACCTACTAATTTAGCGACGTCTGAAATCGGACTCACTGTAACATTCCCAGAGGAAACACAGTAAGTGATGCTATTGCGGTTGTCATTTTAGTGGAAACTAGTTTAGAGTTGCTTGCAGTAAATTAGGTTAAGTGACGTGGTTAATATGAGCATTCATAGCTAAGCATAAAATTAAATAAGACAGTGTTGAACTAGAAACAAATTAAAATGCAAATGTTAATGACTAACTCTAAAATTCAATGGATGACGTTTGATTCAACAAAATGTACGACAAAAGTGAGTCTTGCGTTTTATAAAGCTTACCAGTAGGTATATTTGTTTCATGGAAAGAATAAAGAACTATAGTAAACTAACACCATACAAAGGGTACCATCCAAATCTGCAAAAAAAAAATTTGCCTGCTAATTTCTTTTATTGTTTTTTTTTCTTTTATCTGATGCATGTATTTGGTGTATTGTGTGTCTTTTATTCTGTGCTAAATAAATGTATTTTCTTTCTTTCTTTCAATAATCTTTACATCCCCCTTACACTAAAACTAGCTTCTGCCCGCGACTTCGTCCGCGTGAAATTTCACCCTCCCCCATTCACCCTCTTAGGAGTGGAATTTCGAAAAACCCTTTCTTAGTGGATACCTTTATACACTTCACACAGAACACACTCCAAATTTAATGTCTCTATGACCAGCGGTTTAGGCTGTGCATTGATATAATCAGTCAGACAGGATCACAGGACTTTGAATTTTATATTAGATTATAAAAGTAAACCTACTAATAAACCCTACCTAATAAAAAAAAAACTCAATAACAGAAAATAAAATACCTAAATAAACCTATTTCTGATGATTACTAATCTAAACTCAATAAATAAGCAAAATCCCTAAAAACTAATATCTATACGAATGACTAATCCTACCTAACA
This sequence comes from Gortyna flavago, assembly GCA_963669345.1. Classification (NCBI taxonomy): domain Eukaryota; kingdom Metazoa; phylum Arthropoda; class Insecta; order Lepidoptera; family Noctuidae; genus Gortyna; species Gortyna flavago. The sequence goes on from OY770138.1 coordinate 11,262,905, forward strand.
GATTTATAAAATAACCTACGGTCACTACGTACACTATCAAATATACTACCCATCATCATCTGCCTAGCCTTTTCCCAACTATGTTGGGGTCGGCTTCCAGTCTAACCGGATGCAGCTGAATACCAGTATTTTACATGGAGCGACTGCCTATCTGACCTCCACAACCCAGTTACTGGGTAATACGATACCCCTTGGTAAGACTGGTTGTCAGACTTTCGGGCTGCTGACTACGCGTAACGACTGTCAAAGATCCACGAATGACAGCCGGGACCAACGGCTTAACGTGCTTTCCGAGGCACGGAGGGGACACGGTATTTAAAGATGGTCACCCATCCACAGACCAACCGCGGCAAGCGTAGCTTAACCTGATCGATCGACCTGTGCGGCTGTTATTATTTAGCCACGGGCCCCTCAAATCAAATATACTACCCATACTTTAAAATTAAAATCTATACCTACGACTTATAAAAATAAACCTAAATAACTCTACCTTAAACTGTACTTAGTAAAAACTAAAAGGAATAAAAAGGTCGCACTGAAAAGCACGTTTTGGAATTGCAAGTAGCAGTTAAAACATACAATTTATAGAATGCTAATATGAACGAACGCTCGCCTATTATTATTATCTTCGTCGTGTACTACGACAAACTTATTATTTGCGGTTGGTACAGTAATCGGGTCTAGGGATCGAACCGCAAAATTAAGTTTGTTTTTTATTGTATATTTTGTTCCGGGATAAAAAGTACCCAGTGTGGTGCCCAGGATATTAAAGAATAATTATACCAAGTGTCATAGTAATCGAACCGGTAGTTTTTGCCTGATGCCTGAACAAACAGACAGACAGACAGACAAAAAATTTTTTAATCACATTTTTGGGTTCTGTGTCGGTCTAATAACACCCCCGGCCATTTATTTTTTTGAAATTTTCAATGTACAGAATTTTCACTTTACAGATTTATTATAAGTATAGATTTGTAATTTGAACGAATATTTAAACACTACCAAAACAGCTAATACCTATTTTATAAAATAACAACAAAAGAAATTCAAATAAACTATTTAAAGACTAAAAATCGCGCTGATAAGCACGGTTTGTTAATATCAATTATTGTCCAGCCAAATATTGAATGAAGCTCGCGCTCTTTTTTTTTTTTTTTTTTTTAAATATGGCATCTCGCAGTTCATCCTTTATGAGGATGGCTACTGCTTAACCGGACTTTCCTGTGGATGCCTCGAATTAAGGCCTCCAGCCAGGGCAAAGCTCGCGCTCGGACCTTCCCGCCTTTTTATACCCTACCGCCACGACCCGCGTCGAGCGCGGCAACCGTTACACAAAAATAATCCTTATGGCATGATTCAGTATTCACGCGCGACGGCGCGATGGCTTATTAGCGTATTACATGTATAAGTTTGGTGTTTCTATACCGATTACTATGATTCTTTTTTTTATTGAATAGGTAATAATATTAACTTCTTTTAATTAGGGATGAGTGAGAGTATTATAAACGTAAGAGTAAACAAATATAATCAGAAAGCTCCGAACTGCTAAGCTATCGGGAGTTACACGTGTTATTGTGAGTCAACCATAAAAGAAAGACATATGCTGTTGTGGAATATTTTTTAGACAATTTTATGTAGAACATTTCCGTCATAAATGATTTCTATGTAGCTTTAACCATTAATGCTGCACACGCGACGGAAGCTTAAAAAATGGAGCAACTTCTCCCGTTTTCCCAACATTTCCTTTCACTGCTCTGCTCCTATTCATTGTAGCGTGATGAAAAGTATACTATAACCTCCCCAGGAGTATGAAGAATAATTGTACCAAGTTTCGTTAAAATCCGTCGAGTAGTTTTTGTTTCTATAAGGAACATACAGACAGACAGACAGACAGACAAAAATTTTACTGATTGCATTTTTGGCATCAGTATCGATCACTAATTACCCCCTGATAGTTATTTTGAAAATATATATCATGTACAGAATTGACCTCTCTACAGATTTATTATAAGTATAGATATCACGAGTTTGCCTAGACGCTGCTACTAAAACAATATTTGACCTGGCAGTCATAATATATTAAAACCACACTGCACACATAATAATATCGTATACAGTCGAAACTCGAACAATAACTTTTCCTTTTAACACATTGTTCAAAATACTTGGATACAAAGTTTGTAAACCGCCCATTTCTGGTTATTGAAAAAATCTGGTCGAACTCGTTATTGCTTTGTTACCAAGGTGTAATGTCACTTACATGTCATAAAACGAAAGGATACGAGTATATTAAATTTGTCTATGTGGCGGTTAGATAGTTGCAACCTTAAATACATTTCAATATTTTCAATTTAATGAAAATTTAGTTAAAATTGATAAAGTAATTATGAGCTCGAATATATTATGTAAAGCTAACGGTGGACTATTAATTATAGCAATATTCCACAACAATAATGACACTGACAGCTCATGAACGCAGTTTATATGTGCTGAACGCGTTCAGTCTCATTGGTGAAATTGGCACTAAGTAACAAGAAAAACTCACAAAACCTATATTAGTCCTAGCTTCTGTGTACATACTTAAAATACAAAAAAAATTAAAGAAATAATATTACGAGTATTTACCTATTATGCAGCCAGGAGCAGTGCATGGTGGCCCAGAGGTCACGGCCCCCTCTTACGAGATGTAGGTCATGGGTTCGAAAAAAACCTGGTGCTTTGTGTAAATAATTTAATCACCGCTGCTTTAAAAACTGCGAAGGAAAACATCAAGAGGAAACCGGCATGTTCTAGAACCAATTATTCGAAGACATGTGACATCTACCAAACCGCACAGATCCCGCGTGGGGTTTTTTTTTAGGTCGCGTTTTTTTGTGTAAATTCTTTCATCACTACTACTCTCAAAAAGGTGAAGAAACCTTGTTCTCATCTCCGGAGCGACGTCTTCAGAGTCATTAAAGGTGGAAGACCAAAAATCGAAGATATGTGCCATCTACCAACTCGCACTGGGCCCGCGCGGTAGATTACAACCCACTCCCTCTCGAAGAAAGGATGCCTGTGTCCCAGCAGTGGGAGCATTATAGGCTGATTATGCATGCACCCATTTATCCAAAACAATGTTAGAATGTTTATGTATAATACCTATTCAGTTCCAGAGTCGCTATCTTATACGTCTATCATGACACGTTTTGTCGCTCAACAAGTAAATAATGATGGTAAGTCGGTCACTTAGTGAATGCTTGTCACTCACAGATATAGATACCTACCACTGAGATAAAGTACTAAGTAATAATAGTTCTATGATACCAACACTTAAATAATGCAAGAGCAACTACTTTGCGTGTCAAAAATAGCACCAGCTTACGTTCAAAAGTCGTAAGCCACGGCTTTCGCGCTCAGTCCTGTCATCCTGTGTGAGCGTGAACGCTGGTGCTAGGCCCCGAGGGTGGGGCGAGACGGGTGCCGTACACGGCGGCGACTTTGAATCGATTTGATTTTTTCGTCACTAAATAGTGCTTGTGACGTCATAGTAGGTAGTCAAAAAATTACACGCTTGGTTTTCATACAGATCATGATACTTGCGTTATCTAGATCTATCTATATCTGTGTTGTCACTCAATGTAAATCGAATTGTAGCAATTGTATTTACATAGTAAGCCATGATATTAATACTAGAATACCTAGATGGCCGAAGTTGCAGTATGTACGCAATCAGCTTAGAATGTTTCCATTGGTACACAGCCCTCTTCTCTGTTTGAGAAGGCGGCCTTCTTTTTCGAAGGGAATTCCTTATGGTTATCCTCTGTCTGGGAAGAAAGGAGGGTTATGACAGACTCCTACCGACTAAAACCCCACTGTTCCTTCTAGGACCATCAGTCGGGGCCCGGGAGATACTTGTACATTCGCCGCATCCCGACTGGTATCAGCCCGGGCTCCATCACTAAGTTACAGCATTATAGTAGTTATATAAGTTGAGAACATTATAGGCAAATTTACATATACAATCACTTTATACCTAAAGTGAAGTCGTAACTAGGCCCCTAAAAATTTTGCTCAAAACTCCGGAAATACACAAGACACAAGAGGCATTAGTATTCCTTGGCCGCTTCCCTATGGCATTAACGGCAAACCAAACTAAAATATTCGATATATGACGTAGGATCAAAATAAAGGTCAACAACGTTCAATGATATCTAGAGCAAGTAGGTACAAGTGACGTCGTAAGCAGCTGCACGAACATTGAAAGCAGCGGGTAAGCTATTCACAAACGATTGTGTGTATGTATGTACTAGTAGAATAAAAGAATATTCAGAAAATCAATTAGGCCCTTTCTACACATTTTCTTGCCGTGAAAAACTACGGTTTATTCGCCGCGTGTACGCACGGTCGTCAGTGATGTGTGGAAGCTTGTTGACGGACACGTTTTTTCTACGACGCGGTTTATACGCGAAACCGTGGCGTGTACAGAGGGCCTTATTGTTCTGTCGTCTATAATTTCAAGCATGACTCAAAATCTTTCGTCTACAGGAAGACATTCAAACTGATAATACTCACGTTACCTCTCAAAGACGTGAAAATCAACCCAAGCGGTAACAGCACAATTTTATCAACAGAGTAACAATCAGTTGTCACCACACCATCCAACAAATATACTTGTTTCCTCCATGATATTGTGCGAGGTAATCTGCGTGATTTACACGTCACATCGAACCGCCGCGGGAGTGTGAGCTCGATTGATGGCATGTGTTTGACTACAATCACATCAAATCACATCTCGTTTAGATAGATGACGGTTGGCGTGATCGAACGTTCACTGCCTTTGTTGGTAACGTTTACGAAAATATAGAAAAGGTTATTTAAGATGGTGGGTTTTGATATTGAAAATGCGTCTAGACGGTTTGTCCTTCTTTAAGTTGAGGTAGATGTGAAGAAACCTGCATCAACGTCTCCTTGATGCTTCAGAAAGGACAGCATCCTGATGCCATAGGTATCTATTTTGTACCAAACTAGGTTTACTAATCTGCATTCACGATTTATTTGCCAAAAATGTAAACAAATATGAGTTTATGGAAAAATAACTTTAAATCCTACACAATAAAGTTCAGTTTACGCTACAACTTCAAACATTTTTATAACTTTTTCAATAGTGCTAGTCACTCTGAAATCAACTTTATTACCTACCATTAAAATAAAGTTGATGTTTGTTTAACTTGAAATAATATTATTTTAAAACAAGTTTGAATTGACTTTATATTGATTGTAAATATAGGTTTATTTGTGTGCATGCAGTTTTCAGAAAACTAAACAATACCTATGTCTTTCTTCTGGCAGTCAAAGTTTACAGAAAACGTTTGACAGCCATAACATAACACCTGTTATGCAGAGATGTAGGTACCTAAAAGACACCCACATTTCGCTAACTATGTATACGTCCCATGTAATATAATTGCAATATTTTCTACGATTCCCGGTTGTTGACTGACCTGCTATTCGAAGTTTTTATTAAGTTCTTTACACAATCTAACTATAGTTTCTAACTGCAATTTTCTACAGTAAAGCTTAGAAACTCATTCAGACACAAGCAGACCCAGCACTTCCATAGCTTAATCTATTATGTCCTCTTATGAGTGTGGTTATTAAAGGAACCGAAAATACCCCTCGCCATAAATAAAACGCTCAATAAAAAAGATTTATTTTATGAATAGCTCTCTATGATTGATTGATCGTTCTCGCCGAGCTGTTGAACTTTTTTTTATTTTCATTGCATGATCTATAAAACATTTTCAATTTATTTGTGTAAAATGCTTTCCGTGTTTGGAAAAATTTAAATGGGAATTGGTAAAAAAATAGCAATAACATGATTGCAGTTACAAGAACAATTTTGCGTTAAAGATATCAACAGTGTTGAATATCACGCATGAGGAAATCACGTATCTACGGAGATACTCCAATTACTTCCTAATACTTCCTAACCCTTGAAGTTTGACTTTTACACGTGCGTGAAAAATTTCATGACACGATTAATGACTACGATACGACTTGTAAGTATTATAAATCAGCGTTTTGGCGTGATTGATAATAATAATAATAATAACCCCATCGCCGTATCTCTACGTTGACGTCGTGGTGGGGCTTGAGCGCTCCAAACTCTAGGCCTGTGCCGGAAGAGTTTACTTTGCCGGAACAGGTCTAAGGTGAGGAGCCAGACCAAGAGAGATACAGAAACCCGCAGGGCAGCATGTGGCGAGCTGTTGGGCAGTAGCGACCTCACGGACCCTATCTCCCGGGAGAAGTTTGTTCCTCACCTCTGGCTTGCCTTTATTGGCCGGCTGGAGTGAACAATGACGAGGAGCAGAGCTCCCACCTCATTCTTGCCTTTATTGGCCGCCATGAGTGGAGATTCGCAAGAGCAAATGTGCTCGGAGGAAGGAAGTATTCCAGTAAGATGCTGGTAGGGATCTTGACCGTACTTCCGGGATTGTCCTGATAGCCGTGGAATACCTCTCCACTCCTCATAAGCACCTCAGGAGATGTTGCCCCCTTGGCACTACGTCACTATGTGCTAGCGACCGTTTCCGGGGGCCCACTATTGAGTGTGCAAGTCACCCCCTGCCATTTTATTCGTGTATATATAAAACATTGATCAGGCAGGGGTCATAGTTCTTCCATAGTTCTTGGTAACCAGTCCACTTTAGCCACCCAAACCCATAGTCCAACTTAATATTTTCTATATCCTGCAATAGTCCTACACCAACCGGGGGTTGTCCTTGGGTGCACTTACATAGTGCCAACAGGGATAATCGTCGGTTGGTGCCTCATTTCATTGAAAACGTTCAACGGGCCTCTGCGAGTTGGCTTCGGCCCCTCGTACGCCTGTCAAAGGACCGGGACCCCATGGTCCCGAGATATGTAAAAGCATAAAAAATAAAAATAATAATTTATTTCAGATTTCTCATAAATTGTTAGTAACACGAAAATACTTAAGAGCTAATGTTAGTAAACAAAACAAATAATAATAAAATATAGATTTTAGGACAATCCGACACCAGAACGCATGTATGCTACATCACTGCGTGCAGCCGCATCCAGCGCTCAAGCATCGGAGAATCCCACCGGTCCGTCAATAAAGAAAGCAAATAAGATAAGCAAACACTTAAAAATTTTACATTAGTGAAATGAAACCCAAATAATACCTACCTATATCAATCCATCAACGCCGCTGTCTATAACCGACCGCTTGTAAATATACCTAAGCTCTGTAGTGACGTCATCCCCTATACCTAAATATTGTAGGTATGTATTGTAAACATAGCGCGAATTAAACTCCTATCAAAGCTTTACACGTCGCACTTACGTGTATCTTAGTAGCGTAATGAACGACGAAATTAACAAAATCCCGAGTAATTCCTGGTAAAGCGACACTGTGTAAAGGATTAAATAATATATATCTGTGCGGGAATAGATTAACATAAGTGAGGGATAGCGGTCGCAGTGTTTAGAGGTTCTATTGTGATAGAGGCCGCATTTACGTGGCCGACGAATGACTTTAACGCCATCTGGATTTTAAAAGCACTGGAAAAGTTTTACACAAAAGAAAATTCTTTTAATTAGTAGCTTTACGTAGTTTCACATTGGAATTTAAAATGACGCAGTAGAGGTAGTAACGGCAGTAAAGTTCTTTTTAAACTTATTTCCAACTGCGATTCTTGGTATCCGCGAGCTTAAAAGCTACTTTACACACATATTTTCTCTTTCATTACCAGTTGAACACGCAAAATAATATGGTAATAGTGACCTACTTACAATAAAACTTGGAAAACATGCACTCTTTACGAACAAACGACCTGAAAATAACAATCGCGAGATGTAACTCAATTGTCAATGTTGGTTGATGGATAAATATGAAAATGTCTTTATTGGGTCCGTTTTGCATTGAATTTTCACTTGGAAAATGTTCTGTGCAACTCTGTGGGGCGCGGGATGCCGGAGCGGTCATTCGTGGAATGAAATTTTTGGTACAATGTCGGTGTCACATCCATGACACGGCGCGCTAGATATTTTGGCCTATGACGGCCCAAAGTTAATTAGAATTTAAATAACCTTCCGAGCCTAGTACATTATTGCTGGACATATTTTAAATTTAGTTCGAAATAATGTTTCACAATAATGGATGAGACGGAGATGGCGGGATGAGCTGCTCTCTTTTAATAAAGATCAGCTCTAGACAGAGAGGGGTGGAAAGAAACAAAAATTTTGGGATGCATGAAGAAGCCTCCTCGTGTAGCGCAGTTTGTTCCGCCAATTACTCAACTGAACCGAGCGCTCGGCGCACCCTGGACAGTCACACCCAACACCTTATTTGACTGGCCAATTCTTCCCTTGCGTTGGTAGGGCTAACGCCCGCCTGTTTTGCGACCACCCTCCCACTGATTTCAAGCAGCCTGCTGTGTTTCGTCGATGCGTGGGAATTCCAGTGCCTTTGGCCTCTTCTGGACACGCTCGTTCCATCATAGACCTCATCTATCGCTTTCCATCAGGCGTGATCGAGGTCAAGAGAGGGCCCATTCAGCTATAAAAAAAAGACGGTACCTATGTCCTTTGCTCAGCAATAGGACGTTACGGCTAATAATTAAAATTAAATAAAAATGGATCTGAGAAGGATTATAATAAGAACTTTCAAAGCTGAACATTAAATAGTCCTTACACTAAGGCTTGCAGAGTAACTTCAGCTCCGTCATGTCACTACAACTTCCCAGTTTAATACCTAATCGAGTTGTCTCAATATGTTTGAAGTAAGATGTATGAGTTTAAACGTCTCTCGTGAAACTTCGCCGGGGAGCGAGAAGCGCGCTTTATTACAATTAAAAGTCAGTCACCGTGCAGTCAAGATGGCGACGGCTCATTTAATACATTAGTTACTTTAATTAGCGCATTGAAGTTTCTCCGCCACACTAAAAGCTTAATAATACTATGCGATATAACGCAGATGTGAGTTTATATAAAAGTTGTTTAAACAATTAGGAGTTTATGATCTACCAAATTAGACTGTGGATAAGATACTTAAGTTATTGCAACGGGCGTAAAAAATATTATGATAGTGTAAGAATCCAGACAAATTATGTTAAAAAAGTTAGCACATCGAGAAGTGAATGTGCCAGCATTATATTCTTATAAAGCCTGATTTTACACGGTGCAATTTAATGGCCTATGGCATGCCATAACTTGAAGCAACAATAAAAATGTTTAGACGTAGTAAATTTTTCTTCATTTGTATTGTATGCCACAGACAAGAAACTTGCACATAATATTTGAAGAATAAATATACCACCCACGAATATAGGGACTAACTACTTCGTAACTCGAACATAATGAATACAATTCCATTTTAGCTAATAACAGTATTCAAACTCTGAAACTGTATTCCACTCCACGTCAAACTTGTATGACTGTCACACACAAACTTGACTACTAAACCGACCATGACTTCGCAAGGCACGGCCAAACTTAAACCTAATTAACTAAACGTTCACTCATCTACGTTTTGCATGAAGGGACCTGAAGAGTCGACGACCCCTTTGTGATGACTTTAGGTACAACCATTGCAGGCCCTAAAGATTAACCGATGATAATACCCTAAGCATCACTATGACCCATTCTAATTCACATAGATCGTTGTAACTTAGCAAGTTGGAATAGGAAACTTGGTCAGTGGTTCCATCTTGCATCCGAGACTCATTGCTTTGTGGTGCCCTAATAGAGTTCTCAGATATTCTGGCTCTAAGTTGACGTTACCAAATGAACTTTGTTTTAAAGGAAAACAATAATTAAACAAAGTAATTGATACGACTTAAGCAAACTTAAAGCACCGGAATGGCACTGTACGTACAGGCTTAAGAAAACGTTGCATGTAATTGTAATGGTTTAATCCATTACATAACAAAAGTTGAACAAAACGTAAGTAATAAATTATCCTCTTAAATGCTAATTACCTGTCCTTGTCACTCTGATGATTTTATTACTCCTATTTATTCCTTATCAAAGGCCAATCATTACACCTTCAACAACATACCTGCAACAAAAAAAGAACAAATTAGAACAATTATCACGGATCACAATTATCTTGTACAAGCGAGAAAAATGGCCGCATAATTTTTCAATGCCATTCAAAGAACACTAAAAGTAAACGACTTGTAAATGAGTAAAAATTAATTAGTTTGTTCTCGGTCGCGGTTCGTTGGGTGTGACGTCAAAAGAAAAAAGATAATTGGGGGGAAAGAAAACGGGGAGAGATTAGATTGATGTTGTTAGCCATTAGTGGATACCTACTTAATTGTTTCACGCGTTACTCTGAAAAAAGGAAACTTACGAGACTAGAGAGGGAGAGAGTGTTCTCTGTGATTAGAAATAATGAAGTGATTGATTACTCTGATGTGTTATTCTCTTTGTTGGTACCTGTCAGCAGTGGTGTAGAGAGTCTAGGTGTTAACTGTTATCTACTAGGATTAATGCTGTGATCTCGCAGAATAAAATTATAATCAAATTGTAGTAGATATTGTTGTTTCTCTACGAGCACATAATATCCATTCTCAGGTCGAGTTTTAGTTAATATATCAGCCATGTAAGTAGGTTTTTTATTTTAATCTACCTAAGTACATTTACATTTTATAACTTTCTTTTAACTTTTTTTTCGTGCAATAGTAGTTGCAGTAGAAAGTGCTACTCCGTATCAAATATACTTAAAATGAAGAAATTAACACTAATTAGCAACACAACATAATTAATTACTTTTTAACTGAATATATTTAGAAAGTTACATTAATTTTAACAAAAGATTGTATTTCGAATTTTGCAAAAATTCACTTACGTACTTAATTTATTTTTAATTTCCGCTCTAAATACTTAAGTACCAAGTCAATGAAGCCAAGTAGTAGTAAAACTTCTTTATCAGAATCTTAATATATACAATGTACTAAGAAGTCTCTTGTCATTAGTGTTTCGTTGGACAAAATTGGAGCATTTTTCATATAAATTAAATTAAGCAAAGTTTCTTTTTGGAGCGACATCCAGTAAATTTTCCTAGCAACTGACGGATGGTATGAAAAATCTCTCGTTGGTCGTAGGTAACTTGTTTCATGGTAGAAAGCTCGCAGAACCCAGGGGATGACTGGCCGTCCTAGTTGCAAGTAATGAGTGAGAAATAGAACAGTAAATTGGGAAGCAGAGAAATACATAGGCCTGCAATATAATACCTTTGATAAAAAAACCGAGAATTTGGACTGAGAACGTCTTTTGCATGTATCGCTCTGCCAATCGCTTCTATTCGAATATTGGTACCTACCAGGAAAACATGTTATCTAGGCCATCTTGAGGAGAATTCTAAAATTGTCGCACATCCCCGCCTAATAAATAGTCACAGGTGGTTTTATAATGCTTTTCGCTGTGATCCAAGTTTAATAGCAGATACTTTTAGGTTTTCTTACAAAAAGCGTGATTCTATGTTTTCTGAAAGATTTTGTTACTGTGCTATTTAATTTCAACGTCATTAGATTTGGCGTAGGTACCTAATTTCGTTCCTAATGGAAATTCGGCCATATCATTTGGAGTTTCCGCTGAATTAGGACTTAAATCCAGACGGAAATAAGAATTAACTTCATCCTCATACCCCAGGAAAGCTGACGCCAAAGATTATGGGTATAATAAAATTATAATACCGGCTAAAAGTCTTTATGCTTTGTGATATTTTATTAAAGAACGTAATATTTTTTTAATTTTGAGAGGTGTAATATTATGTTGGCTGTCCCTGAATTATAATGTTTTGTTTTCACTGAGTACTTTGGAAATATTACGTTCGCTTACCATTTTAAACAAGATATATATTATACTAGCTTCCGCCCGCGGTTTCGCCCGCGAGGTATGTCGATAAAAACTATCCCATGTCCTTCCCCGAGATGCAATCTATCTCTCTGCCAAATTTTATCAAAATCCGTTCAGTGGTTTAGGCGTGAAAAGGTAACATACAGACAGACAGACAGACAGACAGACAGACAGACAGACAGACAGACAGGCAGACAGACAGACAGACAGAGTTACTTTCGTATTTATAATATTAGTATGGATTGCTTAAATAACACCATTTGTATTTCCTTTGTCGTTTCCGTGGTAATATAAGTATGTTAATTAATGTTGGTCATTGCAGTGTTTTAATCAGTTACTGTCACCTTCCGTGTTGTTTATATTCTCCTCTTAGATTAAGTAACCGTATCTAGTCAGAGCGTAAATCCGGGAAAACATAAATTTGACTTCCCTATTGGACTTAATAAGTTATAATAATAATACCGGTCTGTTATTGTTCCACTGCAGGTCTTCTTTTCATACAGAGAAGGCACGGGAATTGATCAGCTTTCTCAATACGGATCGACAATTTCAGACTTATATTAACAATAAGTCCAGTTTTCCTCAAGATGTGTTCTTCACCGATGTCAGACCTAAACAAAACTTAGAAATATTCTACTTCAATAATACTTAGCCTAAAATGCCTTGTCTTAGGGGACCTCTCATATTTCAAACCTTCTTATCGCTTGCTTCAATTTTACCCAAGATGAATATCAGAAAGCGAATTTGGGGAATTTTCACCAAAACATCAGAATATTTCCGACGATATTAAGTACATTCTCAGTATAAAGCAAGCGTCGTCCTTTTATAAGGGCGCTAATTTTTTCCACTGTCATTGATGGATGGTGTTTAGCAGTGGCGTGCACAGAGATTTCAGACAGGGTATGCACAAAAAAATAGCGGCCGATTTTAATTTACTATTTAAACACACTTTGGCGCCAGCACAGGTCTCACATGTATAATTTTCCATTTTTTACAATAGACACTAAATAATTACTCGTCAATCATTAGCGTATAGCGCCAAGAAAAACAATATGGCGAAAAAAACTTTGCAATTTATTACGTTACGAACTAATTAGTCGGTCATTTGGCCAATCCGACTAAAAAAAGTCGACCCTCTGTAATCAACAATCAAGCGGTGTTTTTACGGGTTCTCAATTTGAACGGTTTGCAATGTAAGCTATGCTTCAAAAACTTCAACACGCGCACACATTTTGACGCACACAGTCACATTTTTGCTGTGTACTACACGAGATGCGTTGTATGAAGAATAAGCAAGGCGTAGTATCGCTTTTGCTCACGGGAGCGCTGCCTGCGCGGGTGGCGGGTGTTCGCAGCTCCAACGAGTCAGTTCCAAAAAAAGTAATAGATGGCGCGTAAGCTAAATTAACATGTTTTTTTATATTATAGTTATTTATCATTTAGATGGGCATGTATGTATGGGACTACAGGGTATGCAGAGCTTTTTTGCATGTATGGAGTGCACGCCACTGGTGTTTAGGGAGCCTTGAACGAAAGTGGATTAACATTGAGATTAACGCAGAAAGTAGACATAAATATAGGTATGTGAGCATAGGCAGAATATACTGAATTATAAAGAATCCCCTTTATTTATAAGTAGGTTCACGTGGTTTATAGTTACGAGACGTTTAAACGTCAAAAATGTGTAGTTAAATAAACAGTCGCTACTCGGTAGTACTTATACAGGTTGAAATTGAATACATGCGACATAGTTTGTAAGCCCTGGCTGGGGGCCTTAAAGTTATTTTTGGCCACCACAGGATAGTCCGGTTAAGCAGAAAGGCAACCTTAGCGAGTTGCAACTGCGAGTGGTCACGTCAAAAAAAACAGCAGATATTTTTTTCGCGATTTCAGGTTTGGTCCCACAGTAAAAGTTGTTCATAATGATGAGTACAATCTCCCATTTCGATTTGTCGCATGTTTTCAATTTCACCCTGTATAAATAGACAGAGAGAGAAAGAGAGAGTATTCTAATCTATTCTATTCTAGACCCCAATATGATTTTTTTTAAAGAAAAACAAGGAATAAAGAGATCTGCGAATTTACTAAAACTTCTAAACAAGCTTAGGTTTACAACTTTAGATTATTTTAATTTTCACCTCGTATTAAATTATTGATATTCAACGGTATATTTATAAGCTCAAAGTTTGTGATTTAAATACTAAGTAGATGATGAATGCCAAGAGGTGATCGATAGATATTCTTCATATCGCGCTGATTGCAAAAAAAAAAAAGTAATTTTTTTTGTTCTTTTTTTCAAAAAGCCATCACAATTAATTAAGCTTTAATCTTGCCTTATAGAGATCTTTCCTTGCTACTATCTACATTCCTTGTCAGCTGACTGACTTTATCTCACAAACAAGACTAAGTTATCAATAGATACCAGAACTATTCCGTTCGATAAGACCGGCCACGACAGGCACTACTGAGATAAATAGCAACTTTCACAAAGTGATCTCAAACTTATCGCTACGTTGAAAGACAGAACTTCATCACGATAGCCGGGTCGTTATGATGTTTGTTAAGATAGATCTTTGTTTCTTTTACAGTTTCTTTAGATAATTATTATCAACGCTGCGGCTGCTAAAACCCTCAAGCGCTGCAAATACTGTACCTAACCCTATGAATAACTAGAGCTTTGAGTCGTTTGGGGTCGAAACGCTCAGGTCATGCCCGAGTGCGCGTCGGAAATATCTCGCCGACTAGTCGACACTTCATGCGGACGAATACTTCGACGCCTACGTGTCCTTTTGTTTTTGAATTTATTTGTATAGGTAGTTAGTTAGTCATTTAATTTAGTACCTAGAGTAAATAGTTAGTAAACCAATAAACAGACCTTATTAAGGAGGTTAAAGCTTCATACGTACCAAAGGATGAAGTTTTGTAACTTTAACTGTTAACTAATCATAAATATGTTTTGACCAAATAAAAAAATGTGTTATTTTTGCCATCGAGGCGCTAAGAAGAAGAATATGCAAAAAAGCTGTAATTTTTTTTTGTTATTTCTTTGGTGAAATGTAATTTTGTCTGTCTGTTACAGCCACAACAGTCTTTGACTTTGACAATTTTTTTTCATGTTCACCCTTCGTAAGAACGAGGAATATTTAAGTAACTGGCTTATATTTTATGTAAGTAGGACTGAATAACTTATAATTTCTTATTTAGACAAAACCTCTACGCTCCTAAAGAAAAAACTCAGGTAAATATACCGCGTTCTCATTTAATACGCAGTTATTTCTGTACTTGGCTATGGACTCACGTACGCACTTCATGTCACTCAATAATAGATGATCGTCGCTCTCGAATCATATCTACCCGTATGATCAGCCGCTGGATATGGATATCCGCTACAAGCCTACCACGAATCGGGCGAATAAACATATTACCTAGTAATATTGACATTTGGAATGACGGTTAGGTATATACTGTAGTAACATTGCAGTGTGCCATTTTGATCTCGATTCCACATACATAGTATCCCAATTTGTATAAAAATGACGCAGCAGCGAGAAAAAATAACAACATCACGCCGTGTGTCCGCGAAGGGTTAAGCAGAGGTGTATCTGTACACCCATATTTCGCCAGTAATGTTTAAGTCCCATGTAATAAGGGGCGAGCCTATTGCCATCAGCCGGGCACAAATCCAGACTCCGGGCTGCTACAGAAAATTCCAGATGGAAAATGACAATTAAAAAAAAAACGCCAAAAAAATTTGGTCTATAAGTCTAACAAATAGGTAGGTATAATAAATTCTCATTTCCGACTCATTATTCCAGCCATCTCGCCAATATCAACAAAGATTAAATAAAACTTCAATTGCAGATATTTTGCCAATACTATCGTTTGAAATTCTGCCAGGAACTAAATTAATACGAAATTCGCAGAAAATCGGTCCACGGTCCGGGCAAATGAAAAATAAACTCAATTTTACTGAAAAAGGTGCTTATGAAATTGTTGCCAATCTCAATAATATCACTTTGTGAATAATAACAGGAATATTGCCAACTGAATATAAACAAAGCTTTTGGCCAAAAATATGGAAAGGAAATCTGTTGCCAATTAAGTTTCATAGAGCAAAAATTTTGCTTTAAGTACGAAATAACATCAAGAATTCATTGTTATCGACTAATTAGAGGAAGCTTGTTAAAGTGGGTTTTCAAAGAACTCCAAGCAATAATATAATAATGAAATACGTTCAATAATTATAATAAGTAGGTATGGTATTTTCGAGTTTATTACAGTAGAATAAAAAAACTACGTGCGGCGTGCGTGTATGATATTGTATGAACGTAAACGAAATAAAATGAGTATTTAAAGATCGTAGCAGGTGGCGTTTCTGCGTACTCTCATTGAAAAAAAGGCGTGAGTTTATGTTATGTTTGTAATAAAAAAGCTTTATTAAGGTAGATATTGCTGAAAAATAATGACTCCACAAGACTGGTCGATGTGGTGGAACTTGGGAAAACCTATGTCCAGCAGTGGACGTCTAAGCAAGAAAGGATCATGATGATGAATGACTCCAAAAACTCTTTGATGAGAAACTTTATAGACCATGCTTTTGCATCACCGCCATAAAAGCGAGCGCTCCATTTAAATAAGCCTTTCAAAGGCATTTGAACGATTGAGGCCAAATCTAATCAACATGTCGGCATGACCATAGAAATCCGCCAATTTCCGGCACCGATACCCCGCGAACACCTTAGCAATATCCG
This sequence comes from Gortyna flavago, assembly GCA_963669345.1. Taxonomy (NCBI): domain Eukaryota; kingdom Metazoa; phylum Arthropoda; class Insecta; order Lepidoptera; family Noctuidae; genus Gortyna; species Gortyna flavago. The sequence continues at coordinate 11,279,530 of OY770138.1, forward strand.
GAATTATAATGAGTATGTTACTATCATTAATCTCCGGCATAGATACATTTCTGTCATGTCATTACGAAGATAACCTATAGGGAAATTGGGGCTTGCAAATTAGTTCTTTCTATTGACAAAACCATCATCCTGCCTTTATTTATATCATATATCATTTGCAAAGGGGCTTGCGGCTAAGTAATAACAGCCGCACGGGTCGATCGATCAGGTTAAGCTACGCTTGCCACGGTTGGTCCGTGGATGGGTGACCATCTTTTCATACCAAGACCCCTCCGTGCCTCGGAAAGCACGTGGTCCCGACTGTCATTAATGGATCTTTGACAGTCGTTACGGGTCGTCAGAAGCCAGTAACTGGGTTGTGGAGGTCAGATTGGCAATCGCTCCATGTAAAATACTGCCATGGTATTCCGCTGCATCCGGTTAGACTGGAAGCCAACCCCAAGTAGTTGGGAAAAGGCTAGGCAGATGATGATGATATCATTTGCAAATACTTAATTTAAATTTTTCAAAGGTACATTTTTGACAACCGTCATTGTTCACTTAGGTACTTTTTAGCCAAATCATCTTTCAAACTATTCATCCATCTATTCTTTGGTTGCCTCTTTTCTTATTTCCATCCATATTCGTAGCCACAACTTTCCTCGAGACCAATAATGGGAAAAAAAGGTTCTATAAATTAGATCTTCCTATTGACAAATTCATTATCTTCCTGTCCCAATTACTTTCATTAAATATATACATCTCTATCAGCCGTCATTTTAGTGATCATACTCAAAAATTTCGTCAAAAATGGGCTGTAGGTAAATGTTTATTATTTAGGTATCCTAGTTTCTCAATAGGAAGAGAAACTGAGAATGTATAATTAGACCTTTATATAATATATAATATATATATATATATATATATATATATATATATATATATATATAATTATAGACCTTTAGGTCTACCTCATTCTTAGAATTATACATTGTTATGTTCCCATGCGTGTTTTAGAAGTCACAAGGAATGAGTCACAGACTCCTGTTGTGAGCTTATAAGTTATCGTTACTTACGCATTGTTACTTTCTCAAAGCTGAAATTAAACTAGGAAGTTTAATTTTAGATTTGTAAAGAAACTTAGTGTAAAGTTATGAATAGAGGCAGTCTTATGTATTTCTTATAAAAATCGTTTTGAAAGTATTAGACACGGTATTTCCGTTGAGTGTTCCAGGTTCTCCCTTTTCTAATATCTATTCTGCCTTCTGTTAGTCCAAATGCAGCTTCCTTAAAGTTATGTCAGAATTGCGGCTAATCGCTGGCCGAATGGTTGATTGTTTGCAAATGACCTTTACCTACAGTATGTTCAACGGACACAAGTCCATTAACACCCCAGGTACATTCACTCGCAAAACAATATTAAATTACACTTCCGTAACCTGCTGTACACAAAGACAAACAGAAACACGTGTATCTCACCTCCATGTGCACTGTGCAGTCCAATTAGGCGCTGGTCCACGTGGGCGCCCCTTTTGTCTCCCGAGTGGCGCGTTGTTATGACAAAAATGCTGCATTGTATGCATGCACATTGTTAGTTACGTTTTGTGCCTAGACAGCTTCAAATTGAAAATAAAATGCCTGTCTGTTCGTCTTGCCGTCTAGTAAACCTTTGTTCTGTAATTTGTTTTTTGCTGTTTTATCAAAGCTCTAGTGCAGCGACGGCTGGAATTTAGAGAGCGTTTTATTTTTCTTCGTGATTATTCAATTCAATTCTCAATTCTTTATTGCGTAGCATAATGTATATAGTTGGTTGGTATTCTATTGTCTTTCCGCCAAACGTGTATTTCATTTTCATTATACTTCTCTTATAGTTTTGCACACCAATGTGGGTTTTATTTGAGGGCAAAAAGCTTGCTTTGAATTATAAAATATTGAATAAAAATAGGACTATTTTCTTTTTTAGTTTACAATTACACAGATTAGCTGAGGTCCGCCGTAAGAATATTCATTATTCTGAGGGTCTGCATTAATTTTCTTCTGATGTCTATCTATTTAGACAAAATCTTCAGAGTTGTATTTAATAATGAGATTGGCTTACAAATCGGCTTTTCCTAACAAGACATTTTATCTCATGCCTTGACTGAACCCGTCTGATTATCTTGTCTCTCTTAGATGACGAAATGTAAATAATCAAACAACAAACTTCCCTTCTTAACGCTTACTAATTAAACGTCGCGACGAATAAATTGAAGGCGAAATATCACTTTTACGTAAATAGTAACTTTGGCTTGCGCGCCGCAGATTAAAATACTTTACTTATTATATAAAGTTTGGCGCTCTGGCGCCGAAGTATTTTCGTTTCAGTACATTAGTATAAAAGTTGAATATTCAAGCTCATGATGTTGTGAATTCTTTATCTTAATCATACAGTTTTTTAGCCAAAGGTTCCTTACGTGATACTTGTCATAATACGAAACGATATATTCAAGTAAAGTATCTACTTTTTATGCTGTTTTATATTGATGGTTAAAGTGGATAGGCACAATAAATCATTCCATTGTTATTTCTTCTAACTATTCGATAAGCTCTCGATTTATTTATGGTTTTGGCTATACAGTATTGGCAGAGGTGAATTATTAAGGTAAAAAAAACGGTTCCCTATAAATAGGTAAACGTCGAAGTATTGACAGCGTTTTGATAGATATTCTCGTCGAAAAAAGTTTTAAAATAAAGCAATTAGATGTAGTGCTGTGTAAAACTCTTAAATAAAAACCTTTTATAAGAGTACAGTCAAAATAAAATTGCAGTTTCTATTTTCAGTACCAAAAACTTTCAACACATTTTATGTTCTCTTGAAAACTGCAACAAGTATAAATCTCGAGTTTGTCGGAGCGTAGCAATTTTCTAGTACAAATTGATGCACTACAAACCGATTGAAACACTTTATACAAGGAGATGACGTCATAATGTTGTACAAAGTGAGAATTGACAACAGTGTTGACTGAATGATTGAACAGAAAATCAGAAGGCTGCGGTGAACTATTGTGTGGCAAATTCACTCTTAGCAATTGCTATTTTGCATTTCGCTTGAAACTATGTATTAATATTATGCTTTGACTTTGTTAACGAGTGTAGTAGTAATATCCTTTCAAGGCTGTCCTCGATAAAGATTTAATTGTGTTTGAAATTATGTCACATATTTGAAACATACTAAAACTAGCTAGCGAATTTCTTTTCATGACAGTCAAATCAATCGCATATTCAAGAATCAACTACCAATTAAAACAACAATTAACATACTTCAATACCTCATACAAACTTCACCCATTAATTTCCATAATAATTCAGCGTAATCTGTCAATTTACAAACGCTGTTACCCGCTTAGAAAGAGGCTTACACAAGCAAAACCCTTACTTGTAAGTTTAAATTAAAGTATTTGAGAAGGAAACGCTAACTGAATTCCGTTTTCTGCCGGTAGGGGCGATAGGTGTCGTAATGTCTCGAACCACACCGATGGCGTCGGGGAAATTGCCCGAGATCGACTGCGCCGTATATTGTTAGGAATAGGGGCGCCGCCGGGGCGAACTTTGAAAATTACACGAGTGCTGGTAAATCAAATTTCTGAGGTGGAGGTGAGATCTGTCTGGAGGTTGGGTATTTTGAGAACATTTAAATTGTAAGATTAAGGTGCTCGCTTGCCACTTCTAGACGTTTAGCAAAAGCAGTTTTAACCTTATGCAGTGTTCGATGGAGTAGCAATCAATAATGTTCCAATAAAAACAAAACAAGCTTTTAGACAAAATCGTATAAAACCGTCTTTCAGTACCTATGTCATATCACTCTTAGATGACTTTAAAACTATACACTTATTAACCAACGACGATAGCCTTCAAAAAACCACATATAGGTACTCCCATATTAGTAGGTGATACAAAAAACCAAGCAACTCAGTATTCGCGCGACTTGCTCCGGAATGCGACGACACTTCCCGTGTGGAACAGAGCCAACCGTCTGCCAGTAGAAAAAAATGTATGAAGTACATCTGTGGCCTGACTGACATAGACAGCCGGCTTACCTGTAAACTGGATGGGTCATTGACTGCTGTTTAGTACCTAGTTACTGCGAATGTTTAATTTAAACAGCTATAGGCATTTGACTTTTTCTGGGAAAATGGTTGGTTTAATCGTCGCAAGAGCTACTGCTAAGCGTGAGGTCCTGGGTTCGATTCTCAGGTCAGGCTTAGTGTTATTGGGTTTTGCATCAGGAATATCCAAGTAGCAGCCCGGAGTCTTAAACATAACTGGCGAAATGTGGGTGTACTAAAAGGAATACATCTCTGCTCTTTCTTTTGGGGAATACAGGCGTGATGTTATGTTTACGAAACAAGGAAAACCTTATCCAGATATTTTCTGTATCTATATTCCGATTAAATTCTTTATATACAGAATTATAAAAAAGTATTTAATAACAATAGATAATTATTATTCGTGAATGGAGGTCGTCACGCTAAACCAAATTAAGGTCAACAGAAAAACTGTGAGCAAGAAGCGAAAATTATAAGCAAAAAAATACCGCACATAAATCATTCTGTCTTATAAATTATATCTAACTGCGAACAACTTTCATAGAACAAATTGTGGTACTATTTTATGGCTTAGTAGGCGTTTCGGCCGCTGAGTTTCGTCCGATCCGGTTGAAACAGGAATTTCATTAGGTACTATTAATATTTCTGAGTGGTGTTTCGGACTATACTTTTTTTTAAGCAAATTTTATAGGTACTGGTCCCGCAAAGTGTTAATCACTAAAGCCACGTTTAGGTACACGAATGCTAGCACTGTAGCTAGACATACACTAGTTTGCCAAAAGCTATGGCCATCACAATCTTCAAAAGATGACTTTTAGACTCGACGGGCGCGACGCCACGGTGCGACGCGATTCTGGTAGAACAATTTTCATGAAGTTCTCATAAAAATTGTTTTACTAGAGTTTCGTCGCGCCTCTCTGCAGGAGCCTTTATACAAACCACACTGTATTTTTAGTGCCAGATTGACATGAAAAAGAAAAAAAAATCGTCACAGTTTTGTTCGTGCCCCAGAAACCGTTTAAAACAGCGTTTTGTTATTTTGACAGTTCTATCAGTGGTTCATGATAAAATACGAACTTCCTGCTTGGACTGACGTAGACAGCGACTGTTTTCCTTTGATTCCTTCAAGAATAGTTGCGATAATATTGTAGGCCCTCAAAGTAATACCAAAGCGGTTATTGAAATTGAATACATTATAGTAAAACAATCGGAAAATATAATAATGGGAAATTTACTTGACGAAAGTTAAGTACATTCATCATCATCATCATCATCAGCCTACAGCAGTCCACTGGTGGACATAAGCCTCTCCAATTGCACGCCATTCAGCTCCATTCTCGGCAACTCTTATCCAGCTGCTACCAGCCACCCTACGAAGATCATCGCTGTACCTAGCATAGCGTCCTACCTTACGTTTGCCGATTCGCGGTCTCCACTTAAGGACGTCTACTTCAACCAACGGTCATCGGTTCTACGGCTAATGGGGCCGGCTTATACATATAAGTATTTTTATTGTTGTTAATTTAAAATTATAGGCTAGGCATCCATGATTATGAAACCGGTCTATTACTGTCCCACTGCAAGGCAAAAAAAGTAATCTACTCATACAAAGAAGCCTTGCTCAAGGAGGGTCGGCGAAGAATATGGTGGCGGCGATAATTATACATTTTGTAAATATAATGAAAGCAAACAAGTAATGGGATCTTAGACGATCAATGATGATCAAATAAATTCAGAACAATACAGTTATTATTACGTTTGTACTCAAATTATAATTATGTCATAACCCTTTGTATTTTAATGTGTGTACATAAATAATAAAATAAATATTATAATAATGGCAGGTTCAGAACAAGCCATAACAAACTTTAAAATGGTGGTGTATTATAATCATTCATTAAAATTATTAAAAATAAAAGACTGACGCAATATTTATCTTTCAAATTCATTTCACACCAAAAGCATATGCTTCTATTTAGAAGTCATAACATGAGCACGTTTTAGGATATAAAGATGCAAGATTTATGGATCTTGGTTCAAGATTCAAGGTATGCATTACGCTTGCAAGGCATCTTATATTCGTTTAATCAAAACATCCGCCGACATCCACGGACGCCATATTAAAGTCTGATAGGTGCGGCTCGGGTAATACGAATGAGGATTAACTGTAGTGCGGCTTTCGTACCACCAAACGAGCTGTGATGCCTTTGAAATTCGTTTAACAATGTTGGTAACATTGTTAAAACGAATAACTTTCGGGGCTCGTTGCTATGAGGACTGTCGCTGTTGTGTCTTGGGTGGCTGACCCTCCTTTACACGGAATTCTTAGCACATCGAGCATCCTTCGAAAGTTAATGGTAGGTACTAGTTAACATAAACTGAAAGTCTGACAACTAATCAGCCGCGTTAAATGGGAAGCGCCAGGGCGGCCTGGAAAATTCATATTTTCATGTTTTTTGCAATTTGCAGGTCAGTGTAAGTTTGAATATTTCTATGAAATATCAATCAATATGATTATATGAACTTAGAGGGTTGTATTAATTATTTTAATGATTATAATTCTGTAAATACATATACATACTTGTTGAGTTGTTGCAGTCGCGGATCATATTTTGTGAATTGAATTTCGCGGGCTAAATCAAATCAAATCATTTATTTTTTGCCAACATGGGTAGAGGTATAGATGTTACACATGTTTTGATAAGGTTCTCCATGCTCTGCCGTCACTTGGGCATGCAAAATTAGACATAAATTACAACCTACTATCAAAATACCATGCTAAATAATAATAAATATTCAAAATTATTAAATTGGTAAAACATTTTAAGCTTTTTAATTTTAATTTTTCAATGTTAAGGAGTATCCAGTAGTCAATACCTAAAATGTCACAGTAAATATACTAGCTACTCTGGCGTGCCGCTAGCTCTCTCTATCTGAGGTAATCCTTCTACCATCCAATGAATGTGATTCATAAATGTACCTACAGCTTCATTCTCCAATGAAAAAACTACTATCTTCAATTAGGTACCTAATGGCATAACTGTTTGTGTACGAGTACCTATATCCCTCAAAGGGTTGATGTAATATCGTATTCGCTAGTATCATGAATTCAAGAACAACAACAATCTCCAACTTAAAATTATCAAATTATTATTGTCTGCGGAACAAAGAAAGTCTGTTGTTTGGGTTTAAAGAAGAGTAATCCGTTTAGAAGTTATTAGAGATATTCGATAGTGAAAATTGACAAATGTAAAATTTTATGTTTTTGTTCTGTAAACTTTATCAACTTTACAACAATAAATCAAAAAAATAGATACGAGTGCCACTACCACGATGGTTTTTTGTGCATAAGCCAAAGTTGACCACCCTAGCGCGACCGCCGAGCGTAGATATGAAAAGTGAAGTACATACTCGTACTGTATGTGATTGACTTCTGTACCTTTCTGTTTTGTTCTTAATGTCGTAGTTTTGTGTTGTTAGTAACGTACTGCTTTAGTTTGGATTTAAATATGTTAAAAGAGGATGTGCTCCTGATATCTGCCGGTAGATTATTATAAAGTTGTACGCCTTCGTATTTTACATTTTCCCTGCCATTTTGCGGCCGCGGAAGGTGCGTCTGTATTTGATTGGGGCTTCTTTGGCTGGTTCCTATTTCACAAAAGTTTTTCTCAGTAGAACCCTGTTATTTAATTCCCTTAGCATATTTAATTAGGATGAAACAGAAAGTAACTGCTGCTCAAGTTAATACCCACCATACTCTATGATAACATACACAACTACACACACATTACACCCCACATTTACTCGCCTCAAATGTTTTTGTTTAACTATTCTAGCTTCTTTTTACTCACATTTTTGTTAATTATGAATTATAAAATTAAATATTAAATTATTAATAGTTAATTTTTATGAAATCATTAATACCAAAACTGACTCAATTAGTAACTTTATATAGTGTTTGGGTCACCAAAATACCTACAGGCTGTGCCTAGTTTGGGACTTGTATGTTTGTGAACACGTATAAGTTTTAATAAACGAATTATTATATTATTAATTTATAGAATAGCATAGCACCCCATTAAGATACAGCATTGCAAAGGCATATTGATAATTTCAGCCTATAAGTGTCCCACTGCAGGGCAAAGGCCTCTTCTCATCAGAGAAGGCACGAGCATTGATCACCACGCTTGCTCAAGACGAGTTGGCGATTTCAGACCTTTATTACCTACTAGCTTCTGCCCGCGACTTCGTCCGCGTGAAATTTCACCCTACCCCATTCACCCTCTTAGGAGTGGAATTTCTAAAAACCCTTTCTTAGTGGATATTTATATACACTTCACAAAGAACACACTCTCCAAATTTAATGTCTCTATGACCAGCGGTTTAGGCTGTCCATTGATATAATCAGTCAGACAGGATCACAGGACTTTGAATTTTTTATTAGATTATAAAAGTAAACCTAAGTACCTACCTAATAAAAAAAAAACTCAATAACAGAAAATAAAATCTATATCTATCTATACTTATAATAAATCTGTAGAGAGGTCAATTCTGTACATGATATATATTTTCAAAATAACTATCAGGGGGTAATTAGTGATCGATACTGATGCCAAAAATGCAATCAGTAAAATTTTTGTCTGTCTGTCTGTCTGTCTGTCTCTATGTTCCTTATAGAAACAAAAACTACTCGACGGATTTTAACGAAACTTGGTACAATTATTCTTCATACTCCTGGGGAGGTTATAGTATACGTTTCATCACGCTACAATGAATGGGAGCAGAGCAGTGAAAGGAAATGTTGGGAAAACGGGAGAAGTTGCTCCATTTTTTAAGCTTCCGTCGCGTGTGCAGCCTTAATGGTTAAAGCTACATAGAAATCATTTATGACGGAAATGTTCTACATAAAATTATCTAAAAAATATCCCACAACAGCATATGTCTATCTTTTATGGTTGATTCACAATAACACGTGTAACTCCCGATAGCTTAGCAGTTCGGAGCTTTCTGATTATATTTGTTTACTCTTACGTTTATAATACTCTCACTCATCCCTAATTAAAAGAAGTTAATATTATTACCTATTCAATAAAAAAAGAATCATAGTAATCGGTATAGAAACACCAAACTTATACATGAAATACGCTAATAAGCCATCGCGCCGTCGCGCGTGAATACTGAATCATGCCATAAGGATTATTTTTGTGTAACGGTTGCCGCGCTCGACGCGGGTCGTGGCGGTAGGTTATAAAAAGGCGGGAGGTCCGAGCGCGAGCTTCATTCAATATTTGGCTGGACAATAATTGATATTAACAAACCGTGCTTATCAGCGCGACTTTTAGTCTTTAAATAGTTTATTTGAATTTCTTTTGTTGTTATTTTATAAAATAGGTATTAGTTGTTTTGGTAGTTTTTAAATATTCGTTCAAATTACAAATCTATACTTATAATAAATCTGTAAAGTGAAAATTCTGTACATTGAAAATATCAAAAAAATAAATGGCAGTGGGTGTTATTAGACCGACACAGAATCCAAAAATGTGATTAAAAAATTTTTTGCCTGTCTGTTTGTTCAGGCATCAGGCAAAAACTACCGGTTCGATTACGATGACACTTGGTATAATTATTCTTTAATATCCTGGGCACCACACTGGGTACTTTTTATCCCGGAAAAAAATATACAATAAAAACAAACTTAATTTTGCGGTTCAATCCCTAGACCCGATTACTGTACCAACCGCAAATAATAAGTTTGTCGTAGTACACAACGAAGATGATAATAATAATAGGCGAGCGTTCGTTTATATTAGCATTCTATAAATTGTATGTTTTAACTGCTACTTGCAATTCCAAAACGTGCTTTTCAGTGCGACCTTTTTATTCCTTTTAGTTTTTAAAAAATAAACCTAAATTATTATTTAGGTTTATTTTTATAAGTCGTAGGTATAGATTTTAATTTTAAAGTATGGGGATAGTGTACGTAGTGACCGTAGGTTATTTTATAAAACTGTTAGGTAGGATTAGTAGATATTAGTTTTTAGGGATTTTGCTTATTTATTGAGTTTAGATTAGTTATCATCAGAAATAGGTTTATTTAGGTATTTTATTTTCTGTTATTGAGTTTTTTTTTATTAGGTAGGTACTTAGGTTTACTTTTATAATCTAATATAAAATTCAAAGTCCTGTGATCCTGTCTGACTGATTATATCAATGCACAGCCTAAAACGCTGGTCATAGAGACATTAAATTTGGAGTGTGTTCTGTGTGAAGTGTATAAAGGTATCCACTAAGAAAGGGTTTTTCGAAATTCCACTCCTAAGAGGGTGAATGGGTGGAGGGTGAAATTTCACGCGGACGAAGTCGCGGGCAGAAGCTAGTACCTAAATAAATATATTTCTGATGATAACTAATCTAAACTCAATAAATAAGCAAAATCCCTAAAAACTAATATCTATACGAATGACTAGTCCTACCTAACAGTTTTTTAAAATAACCTACGGTCACTACGTACACTATCAAATATACCACCCATACTTTTAAATTAAAATCTATACCTACGACTTATAAAAATAAACCTAAATAACTCTACCTTAAAGTGTACTTAGTAAAAACTAAGAGGATTAAAAACAGAAAAGCACGGTTTAGAATTATAATTATACCAAGTTTCATCGTAACCGGACTTTGTACTTCGTACTTTTTGCGTGATGCCTGCACAAACAGACAGACCTAGACAGACAGACCAAAATTAAAAAAAAATTATTTTTGGGTTTGGTGTCGGTCTAGTAACACCCCCTGCCATTTATTTTTTTGATATTTTCAATGTACAGAATTTTCACTTCTACAGATTTATTATAAGTATATAAACAACAAAAGAAATTCAAATAAACTATTTAAAGACTAAAAGTCGCGCTGATAAGCACGGTTTGTTAATATCAATTATTGTCTGTCAATAAGGTCGAACGCTCTGAACGCATCAACAGCCAAATATTGAATGAAGCCCGCGCTTTTTTTTTTTTTGACATGACAACTCGCAGTTGCAACTCGCTAAGGTTGCCTTTCTGCTTAACCGGACATCGGACCTCCCGCCTTTTTATACCCTACCGCCACGACCTGCGTCGAGCGCGGCAACCGTTACACAAAAATAATCCTTATGGCATGATTCAGTATTCACGCGCGACGGCGCGATGGCTTATTAGCGTATTTCATGTTTAAGTTTGGTGTTTCTATACCGATTACTATGATTCTTTTTTTATTGAATAGGTAATAATATTACCTTCTTTTAATTAGGGATGAGTGAGAGTATTATAAACGTAAGAGTAAACAAATATAATCAGAAAGCTCCGAACTGCTAAGCTATCGGGAGTTACACGTGTTATTGTGAGTCAACCATAAAAGATAGACATATGCTGTTGTGGGATATTTTTTAGATAATTTTATGTAGAACATTTCCGTCATAAATGATTTCTATGTAGCTTTAACCATTAAGGCTGCACACGCGACGGAAGCTTAAAAAATGGAGCAAATTCTCCCGTTTTCCCAACATTTCCTTTCACTGCTCTGCTCCTATTCATTGTAGCGTGATGAAAAGTACACTATAACCTCCCCAGGAGTATGAAGAATAATTGTACCAAGTTTCGTTAAAATCCGTCGAGTAGTTTTTGTTTCTATAAGGAACATACAGACAGACAGACAGACAGACAGACAAAAATTTTACTGATTGCATTTTTTTCATCAGTATCGATCACTTATTACCCCCAGATAGTTATTTTGAAAATATATGTCATGTACAGAATTGACCTCTCTACAGATTTATTATAAGTATAGAAGATAAGTCCAGGTTGCCTCACAATGTTTTTCATTCACCGATGTCAGTAATATTCAAGATAAAATGAGAAAGTAGGTACATATGAAGTAAATAAGTCATATTAGTACTTGCCCGGATTTGAACCTCTTGCATGAGAGGCGAAGCCTTAAGGCATACCTATTATCTTGCAGAAATCTTGAATCTTTTTTTTTCGTATGTCAATCGAGCTCAAGCACCTCTTACACCTACGGAAACCTCATCAATGATACTTCGAACACAAATGGACTCAGACAGTCAGACCTCGCGACAGTGGTCTAATATCATTTCTGATTCAAATATTTTCTGCCGTCAGCAACTTAAATATGTTTGTCGTCCCAAACTACAATTTTTTCCAAACAATTTGTCAAAAATTAAGTTTCTTGCTCGTGTAATTCATCGTCTATAGTTTGGAAAATTAATTCAACCTTCATAACGAGGCTCGGTCCTGAAGCCTCGTCTGAATTAATTAAAATCTTTAGCAAATGATTTATAATTTTCTGAAGGCGGTAAACGGACCATTCATATAATGAGGCAAGTTCAAATGTATAGCTATTACGGTGAAGAACGTTTCGCTTATGTGAGCTGCATTTATAAAGTTAGACTTCAGAGCGAATGTGATTTTGTTAAGTTTTCATTGATACGCTTTTTATTGAATTCCTGAATAATTCAATAATAAGTAGGGATTCTAATCACATGACTAGAATTACTATTACTACAATAGGATTGCAATCAATGTAAAGATATAGATTGTAACTACTATATCTACTGCCTATCTTTGCAATTTCTCCATTGCGTAATGAGAGCTCAACGAAAGTAATTAAAGGCACTAATCGAGTCCAAACAAGGGCTACAAAAACACATATCTAAGAACTAACTAACTATTTATGTTCTCGTCCGATAAGATGATTGCGATTTATTAGCGCCAGACAAGACCTATAGTCATTCTCGTTTTAGTTCTTACCGGCTACTTAGCTATACAACTGCTTCCCTTCCCATCCACGTTTTTATTCCATCTTTCTTTTAAAACAGGCTTACAGGGATTTAAGGAACTGAACGCTAGATATTGGATAGAATCGAGCAGCGCGAGTGGCGTTACGGACGGGCCGAATGAATGTTAAAGACTCGGGTTGATACTATAAAAGGCTTATTTGATTTCGATCCAATCTCTTCTACATTGTTTTCGTTTTCTTGTGATTCGTATAAATGAGTGTGGGTTTTTTTCACTTATGTCGGAGGCTATTTAGGAAACTTTTTCAATAGTCTTAGGTTAGGTCTGTTTTCTGTTTCGGTAATGTTTTAAGGAACAGTTTATTTTATTTAAATCTCATCTCCTTCTTACAAAATCTACATATTATATGCATACCCCTCACGGGATGAAAGGCACAAATGTTAAACAAAATTAAACGAATAATACGTAGGTATTGTGCAGAAATTCTGACAGTACTAATTAAAATCGTACAGCATACCGTGAATCGTGGCGTGCGTCCGCGTCGAGTGCTCGCGCGCGACTTGCCACCGAGTTTTATTTGCCCAATATGAAATTCGAATTCTACATGCAATTCATTCTAAAATTGTTTTTTCAGTGGAAAAATAGAACGCGGAAAACTGGCTGAATATAAACATTAGGGAAATAGAAATGGTCTTTGTATGTTCTGAAAATATTGGTGTTTTGTGGAAACAATTATTAAGATTAATATTTGTATTCTGCAGTCATTAAAAATATGTTAATTAAAGTATAATTTTTACAGTGACTATTATTCAACCAAGCAGGTTATATTTTTAGAAAATAACTGCAATCTTCAAACGTTGACTTCATAAGGAAGCACTCACCTTATACAAAATTAAACTAGCAGCAGTTCATCGTTGTTTTATTTACAAGGCTGCTTTTTAACTAAAGAGACGTTCAAGAGTAATGTAGGAAAGCAAATATCAACGCTGCAGCAGTTATTGCCGAGCACACTGACCTAGGAAACGCGCTTCCAACCACATACTACACCACGTCACTGAACTACCTCAATATGTAACATTAAATAGACGAACTTTATCATAATTATGAGTACATGAAGCATTCAAGGAAAGAGCAGTTACTAAGGCAAATGCCAAGGAAATGAAAGTTTGTAAGTATATTTTTCGAACATGTTTCTTTCTTTTGATCTTGTTAGTCACCAATGAGCTCGCTAATAGAGCTATATTATATAAACATATTCGAACAGAGGATCAAAGTATACCATCCATCCGCACTAACAACTCTAACTCTAACCTACATACATTAAATTATACAATAGTAATTAACAAGCTACACGAGGACAACACACCGGATTACGTACACACAATATAGCACTAATTGAACACTTTTCACGTGCTGCTGCAACGCTCGTTATTTTTGTGACATTTCAATTTAATTCCGTCGAAACAGACAAAAAAATATCGAGAGCGAGAAAAAAGAAAATTAAATGTTAATTAGCTGTCACAAACTTTGACTCCAGTCAAGTCTGGCACAATGAGAAAAAACGTCGAAAAATTTTTTCATAAAGAGCAGTGGCGATATTAATAAAGAAAGGCTCACCTTTTTGTACCCGCCGAGCCGCAGTGCTCTCTGAAGGCGCGCGGCTCGCGTCGTCGACAGGTACACTATTGGCACCGCCTCCCCCGCTTCCAATTCGATATCGAAGTCGTTAACTGCCTCACAAAACTTATAATCCTCAAACTTTTTTGCCTCACTCTTCATTAGTTCCTCACTGTCCCCATCGTCACTTATCTCGTCTTTTAAAACTTCGCTGGCCGGGATGAAAAGAGGGTTTTCGTAACAACGATTAAGAAGTTTAGGACCTTCGTTTAAGTTGTCTATTTCTTCGGAAATCCGCTTTTTGATGTCGTGAGCTGATTCCGGCTCGCTATCTTCCGGGAAAGTTATCAGATAATTGTCGGTGCTCGGGCACTGTTCATCTGCGCTCAAGTCTTCGATCGCTACGGCCGGCATGTTCGTGTCTGAAGACGCGGAAGGGTATGCACTCCACCTCAACCCGTTGTTGAGACGACCGCACTCCATTGTTCCCAGAGTTATGTTTGCACTGACTGAATAACTTTGTTTATTATTCGAGGGGCATAAAAATGTATGTTTAACTTTCAGTGCGACAGTAAAAGTAGAATAATGAATTGCGTCTGTCGACGAGTGGGCGTATTAGGTATCTGATTTCAATCTGCAATCATCTGAACGCTGCACACTTGCATGTGACGGTCGTGAAAAATGAGCCTTGTGGCGCTATGCAAAGAAGTTATTTTTGGAAGCTCCGCAGTCGTACAAATAAAGCAATGTAAACATTTTTCTAACACAAGCGAGGAAAATTAAAAATTCTGTATGTTCGAAAAACAACTTTATATTTTTAAGGGCGCACTTTGCCCACGTGTGTCAGGTGCAAAACACATATTTTGTTCGTTGCTTATTGCTTTTTTTTTAGAATACGTAGAGAACACAAAATGTTTAGACATTTAAAAAACGGGTATCAAATTGTAGCGGGGGCTGTCCACAGGTGGTGAAAGGTAGGTGATAAGGGTCACAGAGGTACGCTCGCGCGTGTCTACCTCCCATCTTACATAAGCCATGTTCAGCCTTATGGGAATACTTTATATTGAATTTAACCCTGCCGTTGGCATTATTTCGTTTATTTTGGAAACAGTGTTGTTTACATTACATATGTCTTTTCTTACGACCCTGTAAAAACGTGAAATATAACCAACACGAATAGTTGTGTTTATAAGATTAATCCACGAAAATGTTCGAAGTTAATTTTCAAACCAACTCGTGTAAACCACGAACGAATTTGTACCCGTTGCCATTTATGAAGGCGTCTGAAATAAATCAGACGCAGTCCAGACGGCACAACCAAAAACGTAAATGTCATGCAACAAAACTATGGTCGGTACTCTCGGCACGGTGTCATCGCTCCCAACCATCTATTTAGAAGCCACAATATGCACTAAAAGAGGGATATCATCGCTTAGAGTCTGTTCGCTGGAACTATTTAATAGAGTGTCTGTCAGTGCAGCGCTCGGAGAATGCTTGGCGCTCGATGCGACCGTTGCTTCGATACATCAAACGTTCTAGTACAGCGTACAGCGTACAGCGCCACCTATCGAAGGATTTTTATTTAATTTTTCAGTGGTTCTATTTTGGCAAGTAACAAGAAATCGAATACTTTCTGGGTTTCTTAAAAAATCTACCTTCTATTAATGGACTAAACATACTTAATTAAATTCAGACATTGAGGAGTAAGTAAATAAATGTTCATTTATTACAAGTAATTAGTTCGATTTTATAAATTTTGTATCCTGCTTTACTGTTACTGTATTTTAATTTAGGTTAAATTATTCTTTCATTGTTAATTAATCTTACATGTTATTTTAGCTATGTAAATTGTAGGTAGATGCACAATATATGCTTCAGACTGAACGATAACTGCGTAAAACGAAGTGATATTCCAAAACTTAGGAAAAGCATTGATTTAAACATGAAAATAGGTTCATCACTGCATCTAATTCACACAGTTCGATTTAATTACCTTTGGTATAGCAAAGGTTACGGTTACAATAAAAGGTGAATCGTCTAAACACTGTGTTTAGACGATGCAAGTCATATGTTGCTTCAATTGTACGCCACAGGCAAAAAACTTGCGTCGTATAAATGGGCTAAGGCTGAGTGGCAGAAATAAACTTCAAAACAAAATCACGACTGGCAAGTAAGTATGTAAAGCTTTTAAGACTAATATTTTGCCAAGTTTAAATGGTGTATATAAAGCAGTAGGTACCTTTTCTATACCTCCACACACGGCTGCAGCTTGTCAAAGTTCACAATGAGCAGATTTTCAAAACATTAGCATATATAATAGACCACAAAGTGATTACAATAACTAATGACAATATCCAATTGTTGCTAGAGATGTTATTTAGTAAATACTGCCAATGTAACGTTGAGCTGACAACAAGCTCGAATCATTGTTATTGGCAAACAAAACAACGTTTAGTTACTGATTATTAATTATTATTTGTGTGGTCAATGGTTTAATTTCAATATTGAATATTAGCTTGTATTCTGTTCGTGTCAGTTGTAAAACGGAATAAAGGCTTAGTATGTACAAACATTTTGTAACACTTTAGATGATAAAACACAAAAGTTTAAAAAGTAACATTGAATATTGACGGTTTATATCTTTCATAAAAAAAGCGACTTGCGAAATAACCAAAAACAACTGATAAACTTTTCCTGAAAGAATAATATATACTTAATCGATTCCCTTGACTGTAAAAATATGTTTATTGTGATCCTAACTCATAAAAGCTTTCAAAGTTTTTAAAGAAGTAAGTTAATCCTTTTTTCGTTTCCTCTAGGGAGAACCCCTTTTCACAATAAAGGCTCTTAAGAGAACAGTGTTTAAAAAATAACGTAAAAAATATACGAGGAAAGTGATAATTTATAAACGCGAGGAGATTTTTTTTATCAAATTGCAGATTGATTACAGTTCACATACAAATCAAAGCTTTGTTTAGTTGTCAAACACAATTTTGAAGGAAAGCACTCTAGCCAAATTTCACGAAAATACAATTTTTGTCGCACAAATTATTATAAATTACATAAAATATTAAGTTTACATGATTATGATATACGGATGAACTTGTCACATTCGTTTCAAATATGTCCTAACGATAATATTTATTTCTTGAATGATAGTTTCCGATTCAAACGTCAACGGACCGCGAGTCAGCGCACGCGCCACGCGGGATGAATCGAGACTGAACGTTCTAATTTTGAAATGAAGTGGGTTTAATAACATTGCGTATTTTCCCGTTTTCTCCCGGTGACATCCGCGATGACTCAGTAGTCCCAGTTTTTGCGCCTGAAGATTAATAAAACAATTTTTCTTGGCGCTTATTGAAATTCTGACGATATTAGAGTAGTCACCGTCACAGTACCTGTCATTACCTAGAATCAAAGAGTAAAATAGATTGGTTTCAGTTTTTTTTTTTTTATTCAATTTGTTTGAGTAGAGTTTTGTTTTTTTTTGTGCTATTTTTATGCAACAAAACGA
Source organism: Gortyna flavago (assembly GCA_963669345.1). NCBI lineage: Eukaryota > Metazoa > Arthropoda > Insecta > Lepidoptera > Noctuidae > Gortyna > Gortyna flavago. Next base: position 11,297,520 of record OY770138.1, read on the forward strand.
TAGACAATGATTGTCTGACGATTGATACGTAACATGGTATAAGGGCAACAACCCAGGAAGATTATGGTGAAAGCGATGAAATGTTTCATCCAAACAGCAAGGACATAGGCAGAGAGCAAGGACACCTATTAGGCAGCAACTAGAGCGACAAATATCTCAAACTCTCAACACCCTCGTTACATAACACAATTTCATTGCTTCCAATGATTCATAATTATGTTAAAAAAATTGCCTGCTCAACAACGTATCAATACTATTAAAGTGTCAAAATGAAAACCATTGCTACAATAAAGTAGTGTGTTATGCGGCATTAAACTTTTACGTTATCAGCTTTGTATAACACAAAGTTAGGTTAAATGCGATATGTATAGACTGTATTCGATATAAAAAAATTGTTTTTAAAAGGTCTGAAAAGATTAGCTCTGTCTGAAAAGAAAAGTAAAAGAAAATAATTCCTAGTTAATGTCTGTGCCAGGTTTGAGCGTGTTGGCTTTATTTGCACAATATTTGTAACGCTATTTTTCACAGTTTCGGTCTTTGATCAACAACCCAAAGCAAGTGATTCACTTTTATCATAGAAACAATTTTCCGAATAATCTGAAAACTGACATATAATGTTGTCATTCTCCATAATACAGAATCCGTTACTGACCTTCCAAACAAGACCTTCAAATGATCTTCTTGACTTTTCCGTCCTCATAAAACAAGCAGACAACCTTGGACATCGACATTGTTTTTGTTTATTAAACGGCAGTATGATGTAGACTGATCTGCGTGAATTTTATTTTATTAGCTAGTAACTGCGACCTTGCGTCGTCCGTCGTCTTGATCCCGTGCCAGGACCACATTTGCACCGAACGAAAACATTGTGGATATCTCTCGCGAAAACTTCGAGGATATATGAAACATTCAGTAGCTCTTGCCTCTGAAATATTACACGTCTACATCACCGACAGACCGATAGTATAGCTCACAATGTACACTTTGATCTTTCAATTTCCACTATGGCCAATCGTTTTTGCTTCTACATTCATAAATTGAAGTATCAATAACACTGTCTTTTTCATTTCAGTCCAAAAGCTTAGCGTCGATGACATTCATTCGTCTTGACCTTTGCTAATGAGGTTACCAATATAATACCAATCAATTTATCTTCATGACAGGCCAAATCCCCCAATATGTCCAAAGCATTATCCGATAACAGATAAAATTATTCACTACCGTAGCATTCATTAGCATAAAATAAAATGGTTCACAAAATAAATGATAATGGGTCCTCCATTATTGAAATTTCATACTTGTGAAGAGGCTTACAAAGTTGGTAATAAACCTTGATCTGAATAGTCGGTTCGGCCGTCGCGCGTCGTGCCGTAGGTTCATGTTTATGCTATTACACTAGTAATCCCTGGAGATGTGGCAGGAGTGGTCCTGGCTCCCAGAGCGTATATTCAAAGTCACAGTACTCGCAGCACTCTAGCACAACAATCCTCATGGGGTTTGGGCTTCGACTGAGAACTATCTGAACAGGGAAACCTAATCACAGTCTCTTTTAATCTTTGGATTGAATCTAGGACAAAAGTAAGTAGCCCCAATGACGCTATATCGCAGGTAATTGTTTCTTTCAACACAGTTACCACAAAGGGAGGGATTTTTGTTTCCCCTCCGCCTGTTCAAATGTTTGTGGTGACAACGCTAACGAAATCCCGGTTGCGGCGAGCTCGCACACATGTTGCGGAGATATATATAAATAAGCTTATAGCAGATTTACATGATATATTACGTGCAAAGTGTGCCATTAATGCTGAATAGCTTTTTTTGCTTGGAATACTAACAAAATTGTACAATGTTTACAAACTTTCAGCCAGCCTAAAAGAAAGATCAAAGGATTATACAGCTGTTAAGTAGGTACTCGTAATTTAGTAACATTTGTCAGTTTACAAAGAAAATTGGAAGCATGAAATTAATTTACTAAATTCTGAGAATGTTAATGTATACATCAATCAAAGCGTAACAATCTCTCCCTATGAGCTCAATGCTGACCTTGTAATTCATACACCGAGCCAAAAGCCAAATAATTAGAAGAAGTGTGAACCTGTGACGGAGTAGTAATATGTTCTAATGAAGTCCCTATTTCACCTGTAGGATACAAAGTATCTATTAAAACAATATCGTTAGAAATATGATATGATTACGAAAGTGACCTACATAAAGCTGTAATGTTAAAACAATGTGAACAAAACATACACAATAGTTTTATTTCCAATTATGCAAAGAGCCTGAAACAGTGTGTCGAGAGGTACTTTTAATCCAGAACTGCTCTTTATGCATTCGTTAATAAAATATGGGATACATTTGCATTTATTGTTGTACTACAAAATTGAAATCAGATTGGCTCGGTATGGCGATGTATTTCTATTGGTAGTTACGGTATAATGTTTATCGGCTGCCTCGTTTTGCCAGTCTCTGATTAACTCCAGACCAAACTATTCCTAGCTTTTATAGGTACGCGTGTTCCAGTTTAATTGAAATAACGGAGCTCATTATTTGTTATCGAACGATGCTAATATCTGATGACGAACTACAGACGAAGAAACCGCGTAGTTCACGCAAATTAAATTTGAATTAATTTCAAGATTGATTATTAAATCTTCTATATTGTTAATTTAGGAACAATTTCGTTTGTTACGTGTAATGTTTGTGGCTTCGTGGCTACTTGTTATACACGTAAATAAGGCAAGGACTTATTCAAAAGCTTGAAAATTTGTTATATTCTTCCTCATTGTACCTACTATGGACTAATTTACTGCCATTTCATTTCTAGATTAAAAGCTGAATCAATTAACGACCTACTCATTTCCTCTCATTATAATAACCATGACATAAGTAAGAAGTAATTATTTAGGTAAAGCCTTGCCGAACAATATTTCCAAATTTATACAAGTTGATAGATTCCTTTTGATTTTGGTGACATGCCATTCAGCTATTCATATTGATTTTCTATAAACATACACGTACTGCGGTTGGTTTGTGGATGGGTGACCATCTTTACATATCGAGACTCCTCCGTGCCTCGGAAAGCACGTTAAGCCGTTGGTCCCGGCTGTCATTCGTGGATCTTTGACAGTCGTTACGGGTAGTCAGAAGCCCGAAAGTCTGACAACCAGTCTTACCAAGGGGTATCGTATTACCCAGTAACTGGGTTGTTGAGGTCAGATAGGCAGTCGCTCCATGTAAAATACTGGTATTCAGCTGCATCCGGTTAGACTGGAAGCCGACCCCAACATCGTTGGGAAAAGGCTAGGCAGATGATGATACACGTACTGTTCACCTTTTTGTAAAATAAATTCAATTATGGTATTTAATACGCTGAATAGAAAGATCAGAGTGTAATATTGTAAGCTAGAACAATAGAGATTAAAGATCGCAAATTAGGGCAATTTTATAATTAACTAATTTTGCCTAAAACAAGATTGAAATAGAAATCGCCCTAAATGCGAACATCGCGTGCTTTTTCTAATCGAGGATCCCAATTTGAATGTTCGTCAATCAGCTTCCAGACAGTAGCAGTAAGAAATTAGGTTGGCTTGCCAAATACTTAAACGTCCCGTCTGGACACGCAACCTGATGCAGCACGAAGCTCTCGACTTCACACGACACGTTATTTTTCGCGGTTTATTTTGATCTCCAACTTATACAACAAACTTATTCCTCTTCTACAACAAAAGCGAGCTAGCTGCTAATTTAGACCACAACGAGGTTCCACCTAATGACGCTGTTAACAACACACATAACACTCAAATCAAGAGAATCAATAAACCACTCGCCGGGTTCCCCATCATCAATCAAACGCGAGCGGGTCCTTTTGAGCTCATAAAAACTGACGTCACACTGGCGTGTACATATTTATGAAGCATCCAAGTGATCTGCTATTGATGGGCTGTCCCATTCATCAGTCAGAGAAGCCGTCGACGAACAAAAACCTGTTCGTAACAAGATTTTTGTGGGTGGATAGTGTTAGACGGAAATGCGTGGATGTCTGCGGAATTTAAGAGGTTGAGTTACATGAACGAAACCTTGGCGCGAGGATTGCTTAAGAAGGGATTTGTGTGAAATAAAACACAACTAATGGCGTGTTATTTGAAAGAATTCACAACGATAACTTCGCATAGTTTAATGGCTTAGCTAAAGTGCTTAGCGCTGTTTATTGTTAAAATGTTAACTTCAATGCCGTTTGCTTTGACCAAGAACAAGAAAAAAAACAGTTTACATTAGAGGGAGTTCATCATACATCTTGAGTTGATTAATCGAACCGTCATAAATAAAGCGATGTATCAGTAAAGTGCAATTGTGGGTGATTGCGGTTGATATCAGCTCTTTATTGATGGACACCGAGACACGGCTCGTAAATTGCCACTTGCATATGCATGCGGGGAGCGACCGATTGGCAACGGTGCACTCTGCCCGTTATGACTGTCGTTCCAACCTACGCCGCCGTCACAATTAACGGATGTTATGGTATTTTTTAACAACGTTTTTTCTTTCATGAATGGTATGATTGATTGAGTTTTGTAAAATTTGTGCCCGATATTTTTGGACATTGTGCATAATGCACGTTCGTGACCCAAAATGTATAACTGTATATTCTTTAAAGGAATACGGTAAAAAAACAATGTGGCTGGTTGAATTAAATCTAATTATGTATGTATACGGACAATACTAAATTGAAAGTAAAATATGACAAAAGTTTTAGCTATAAAATTGGAATCAATTCCAACGACCAAGCAAAATCTCACCGTTCAGCTCGGTAAATCCAACTTAAGAGTTGATAAACCTAATGTCTACATTTATCGAAAACATTCCAAGGATACAGTAGGTAACTTTTGCATTTATAAATTGAGGATGAAACGATAATCCATACAGTCCGTCCATCAACAGCTCATATTTATTGAAGCGTTTATCGCGGGACCGATTTAGCACAAAAAAGTAACAAAAATGTTTTCGGTTTATATTTTGCTGAGATAAAAACGTGAAAGCCGGATCAGTGCTCTCAGCTCCGCGTACGTATATTGAACAATTTTAATCCAAACTATGTAGGTGTACGCTGGTACCTATCCTATTGCACAATGGGATTGACATCGTTTGGGAACGGAACGCTGGGAATTTTTCGAGCCCTCGGCTTGTCTGACCACGGTCCGATGGCAGTGGAACGCCAATCAATACTAGCATGGCATAGATAAACTTCAACCATCCTGTAACGTGCAACTGCAACCATGGCATCGTTAGACCTACAAAAATAAATAACGGAAAACACACTTTCAATCATGCTTTTCTTCCCTATTATATTATACAGCGACTACACTTTTATTTCTTTTGCGGCCGGATTTAAACGTTCTAATTTTGTGTTCGGTAATGTTATTTTGTAAATGATTTGTTGAAAAGAAAAACAATTAATTAATATCAAGTAAATACATACTTCATTTGTTTTTCAAAGTTCATAAAACACTATATTTTAAATTCTAAGAATGTTCTCAAGTACTTAAGTGAAATCCTTATAATTTCTTATTGAGAAATATATTTCTTTAACCATAATCAGCGTTTTCCCCATACTACGGTGTATTATAAGTTAATCGCAACAGGTTTCCGCCAGATCAAAATGATAAGCAGAAAACTTATTAGCTCACTTCATACATCAACCTGATTGATCCACTTATCTTCATCAGCGACGCAATCGGTCGCACTACTGACAAGTGACACTATTACATAATAACCCTCCTGGGTCGTATGTACACAACCTAGTCAAAGTCACGTAAAAGCTGTAATGCGGTTGGACGACACGCCGATCCTGTTAACGCAATCAAATGTTGGCGTATTTAAATGGACTTGTGGAACAAACGTCGGGAGCCGCGTAGGAGTCAATCAGAGCTGTTAGGAGCTGTTGAACGAATAATTACTGCGTGTTTCGCGAGAAATGTTTGCAAATTAAGTTATCGCGAATCTTTCGGTCTTACGAGTGTGAATACAGCTAATGATATCATTCGTTTGGAGTAACTTCAGCAGGTTATGCTCGCATCTGATTGTCATTGAACCTGTTTGCATAATAACGCAGAAACTGGTTTCAATACGATGCGATTACGATGTTATTCTTAACAACTGAATTTTCTAGAAGACGTAGAAATGATTTAAAGTTGAAGTAAACAAATAAATGTTTACTTCAACTTTTATTCAACTTTTAAGCTTTTTGCAAAATGCCGAAATTTTTTAAAGGCCCTTTAATGTCCTTTATAAAATTTCTCTTCCTGAAAAAAGGTCATATTGATAGCTATCTTACGTCAAATTCAAAATGATAAAAATATTGTTCCTTTTAGGAGAATTTAATAAATGTTTACTTCAACTTTCAATCTTTTTTATCCAATCGAGGTTAAAGTGTTATCGTCGCATGTCTCATGTGACGCGAACAGTGTCGGTCAGTCCGTTACGTTTGCGAAGCCTATTTGCTGGCCGCCGCCCCGCACCGGTCGGCCGGACGGCTGGACCCAGCCGCAACCGGGTTAACCTCAATGCAACGTCTTGTTGACCGGCTGTAATTGACCTAAATCTTTAGTACCTGCCTAAGAACTTGTTAAATAAAAATAATATGAGAGAAATACTAGTCAATATTTTAATCTAACTTGGCGTTCGCTGTTATGCTTTCAAAAGTACGTAAGTACTTATTATTTTGTGGTAACTTAATTCACATTATTGATTCGGTATCACTTTCTTTTCCTACCAATTAACGTTGCCTAATAACGAGAGGCCTCAGGAAAATGTCACAGGACCGACTTCAGAAAACAAATCCTTTTGCTCTTTGCACACTTCAATATTTTGAAAATATTAGAAAGCCGAGATAGAGCTCGGTAACTGAATTTGATGCATGACCAATCGCAAACTTCCCGGAAAATAGATATTTCAGGACGTTAAATTGAACAAAAATGAATTTTTGAGTTCAGACCGACAAGCGGCCAACATGGAATAACCCCTCATATCATATGTTTCACTACACTAACTATTGAATGGAGTAGATACTTATCCAAGTTTATTATAACATGTTATATTCTCTGAGTTTGTTTCGATCTTTCCTTTCAGAGTAATCAGTAACGAATCACTAAACTCATCTAGTTTTAAAAATAAAAACAATTTTATTTTGACGTGTTAAGTGTTTTTTTTAACCCATTTACAGAAATAATTATAAATTAAAAGAATGAAAATACCTAAATCTAATAGAATACATAGGTACCTATAATGTAGGTACCTAAAGCCTAACTAAATATAATCGCCGAAAGGATTTACTGACCACTGAACAGCTTTGAATTTCAGAGAGCAAGCGCCATGACAGTAAGTGACGGACAGCAGATTACGGATATCTCATAGAATCGGATCCGAATCGGATCGCGACCGCTTTGACAATAATCAGAGTGGGCACGGAACTAAAATGGACTTAGATGCGGATTACACGGGACCCGTATATATTCAAGATTGCTTACCTATAAATTGATTGGATAAGTACGAGAAAAATGCGGAGTACCTATGTATCTAGCTTTTTAAAGAGCCAAAAATTAATTTTATATTTTCATGTACCTAGTTTTTTTAGATAATCATATTGTTGACATTATTTTGTCCCCTGGTAAATATGTGCACGTACAGGGCTAATGTATGTCTTTGTAAAATAAAAAATAAGTTGAAAAGCCTTATATTCGTCTCCAATTCCAAATCCTGTTTAGTTAGGTCGTATAGCGAAAACCAAGAATTTTCCAGTAATAAAGAGTTAAAAGAACAGCTTTTCAATTAAGAGGTGTTACCAACAAAGTGCCATTTCACCGTATATTTCCTTCAGTTTCTAACATGATAACAAACGAGTATCGCCTCGTTCTTGTTTATTTATATTCGCGTCGCGACGCCACAACAGACTTGGCTTTACTCCAACTCCCATTTTTTTAGCAATTTATTTCAATTCATGCGTTTTGGCTTTTGTAATCGTGTATCGTTCGAATGATTGGCAATAAATGCTGAGCAACAGATATTTTATCGGTTTGTTTGCTTTTCAGTGTAAATGTTGGGAAAATTTCGAAATCCTGGAGGAATTGACAAAGTGAAGTTCTATCAGTGATAACGATGACGGAAAAGTCAAAAATGGATTAACATAAGCTACCGAAAAGCTTATGTCAATCATAATCAAAGTCGTTGTAGATTTTAATACGAAACGCTTTGAAAGCGATTGCCACTTGTCCAGGCTCGGTGATGACAATTGGATACCATTTATCTGTGATAATTATAATATAGTCTTCCCAGTATTTTATACCCGAATCTAAATCTATACTAATAATAAAGCTGAAGAGTTTGTTTGTTTGAACGCGCTAATATCTGGAACTACCTGACGGATAAAAAAAAAATTGCATTTGATAACCCAATTCCTAAGGAAGGCTATATGCTACTTAACATAAAGCTAAGACCCTTAGGAGCCAAGGAAAACAAAATAAGTCAGAAAGTAATAGTGCGAGCAAGCGATGCGATGCGATGCGATGCGATGTGGTGGGTCGGGGGAACAGAAATTTCACGCGGACTAAGTCGCGAGCAAAAGATAGTTTTTCAATAACTTTCAAAATCATATTATTATGCAAATTTGAGTGTCCCATAGCTTGGATGTTAATATTAAAGGGTGACATAAAGACTACCTACCTACTCACCCTTACTGCAGGACCATTCACCAGCCAGCAATTAAACGTGAATGTGAAGCGAACAATCGCAAAGGGCCGGAGAGTAATCAATCATCTACAGTTGGACAGGTCATCTGTTGAATACGACCCTAACGTCCGAATCATAATCGAAACGCGCCCGTTTGATTGGCACATGTGATAGTCGCTAATCCATACTAATATTATAAATTCGAAAGTAACTGTTTGTCTGTCTGTATGTTACCTTTTCACGCCTAAACCACTGAACGGATTTCGATAAAATTTGGCAGAGAGATAGATTGCATCCCGGGGAAGGACATAGGATAGTTTTTAACGACATACCTCGCGGGCGAAGCCGCGGGCGGAAGCTAGTGGTTGATAAATTAGAGAAATGGGCTGTTGTTTGGCACGATAAGACGGTCGCGGTCATCTCGGCTGTCATTCGTGGATCTTTGGCAGTCGTTACGGGTCGTCAGTAGCCCGAAAGTCTGACGTCCACTCTCACCAAGGAGTAATATTACCCAGTAAATGGGTTGTGGCGGTTAGATAGGCAGTCGCTTCATGTAAGTAAAATACTATTCAGCTGCATTCTGTGAGACTGGAAGCTGACCCCAACTTAGTTGGGAAAAGGCTAGGCAGATTATTTGTTATTTATACTAATATAAAGGAATTATTTCCGACCGGATTGAGTTATTAAATCATAAAAATTCTTGACGTAATCAGAAGTCTCTTCTGTAGAAAGTATCTAGATCGGTTGCATCCTTTAAAATCCACAAACGGACAAACAACCCCGATAAACCATAATTTCAATGAAATATAACATTACAATGATATCCGTTGCCAAACAGCGATATCAAATACTTGGGTAACGTACGTAAAAGGAGTAAAACGGTAAAACTTCAAGGCGATTGGACCGCCTCAAACAAGATCTGCAAACGAATCGCGTAAATCGCCTGATTTCGAATACCTTTGGATCTTTGCAATCCGATTCCGATCGCAAGTAACGATGCGACCTTTGTGTATTAAATAGACGAGCTGTACAGCGGTAATGTTATTGTTCGATACGATAAACAACAACCAAAACAATTGTCAAACAAAATAAAGGTCGACGCACAAGCTTCAAAAGGCGCCTGGTCTTTGGGGATAAAACCGGGGAGTGTGGGATTTTTACCTCAATAAAACAACCCCGGTGGTCATATTATGAAAACAAAAACCCGGTCAAGTGCGAATCGTTCCACCAAAACTATAAGTTGTTTTATTCAAGATAAGTACTATATATCCGACCAATCGACAATCAGATCAGATAATACTGTTTCTCTCTATGTACCTATAGCGAATAACTTTTTAACCGACTTCCAAAAAGGAGGAGGAGGTTATATATTCCACTTTATAGTATTCATACTCCAAGCATGTGTGATTATGTCTTTTGAGGTGTAAGGGCTCCTTTCTTAGCAACTAAATGTATGAGAAAATGAATTGTTTTCGTTATAATTTTTTTCGTGAATTTTTCCCATGTTTTAATAGTTATTCCGCTATTCGGAGTGATTCGGGGCGGAGACAAATCCAACAAATCAAACATCATAAAAATTGGTCCAGCCGTTCTTGATTTATAAATGGTATAACTAACCCGACTTCGTTTTATTTACCTATATTAGATGAGAATGAAATGTATACAAAATTGTCTTCAATACAAGTAGGAATGTTATAGTGGCTGATTTATGAAGGGTGGATGGATTAAAAGCGCAGTCATATTTTCTTCCACAAGATCATACGTAAACAATAATATTTTTTATTTTATCACCACATTATTACAAAATACATAAATTACTAATAACTATATAATAATTATATGGTATCTGAGTCAGATAACATTTTAATATTGTGGGAGACTGGTGCCAGAAACACATGGCAGTTTCTTTGTCTTTAGTGAAAAATATCAAAAATAAGATACATACCAGTTCCTCAGGTGATCCCGGTTCCTTCATACCATTGCTCTTATCCGTTCCCCCCGTCTCTGTAACCAAAAGAAAGAAAATATTATTTCAAAGCCAATATTTAGGCCAACTTAAAATCATTAGATTTGGACAGTACGTTTCAAAGGTGAGTAACTTTAAAAGATACAGACGAAGATACATCCTGCAAAATCAGCCTATACTGTTCCCACTACTGAGACATAGGACTCCCCTCTGCGAGAGGGAGTGGACCGTAATCCACCACGCGGGCCTAATGCTGGTCAAAGATAAATTGGGATTATGATGATGAGCAATAAAAAGTGATTTCCTTTATTCCTTTTCTTCATAAAAACATATATGTATTCACATCTCGCAAAAATCCACTCCAAACCATAATTAAAATTAAAACCATCTTAAATTATTTTAGAGGAGAGAGGAGTTAGAATAATGAATCTAAATCACAAATTGGAAATCCGAACTCGCGATAATGAATTGGAGCGTTACTAAATCTCGATATAACATTAATTAGCTGACCGAAACGAGTTTCATGAACCACATTTTCCCTGCGCGGAATATTAATGTTTTAATAAATATTAAGCTGGTAAAAGTAGTCTCTAAATATATTATACAAAACAAAAACGAAAAGATTTTTATAAGAGGAAAAAACATTGATATCTTGGAAAATTAAGACAAAAGAAGGCACAGAAAAAATTGTTTAAAAACATAATACCTACTAAACTACTTATTTATACGGGAGTGAAGGAGACGGTATTGAATCTGCATACTTAGGTAATGAGTTTGGATAGACAATCAAACTAGGTATCATGAAAATATTACCTAGTATCACCCAATGTCTTGTTGAGCAATCTATCATAAAATCATACCTATATGCATAAACCCACGCTTTCTTCCCATGGGAGTAAAAAACAACAGAACGCCAAACGATCCCTCCACACACACTCATCTTGCTTCGTTTATATTTTTATAAAATCTTGTTACACATTTAATATAAAATACTGCCGCATGCCGCTGAATCTTATAAGTACCAAGTAAAAGTATTTACATTTTGCTACAATGCATCTTACTGTTCTTGAAACATTATTCACACTTTATTAAATAATTTATGAGACGAAGTTATTTTGGGATATTACGGAAAGGAAATTCCTTTTTCGTATGTACGGTCGGCTGTAATAGAAAAGTATCTGTTCTAATTAACGGTTTACTGGGGTAGGTGGATACTACGATAAAGAATACGATAATAAATTAAACTGCGTATAGGTAATACATATTTATGATAAAAATATTAAAAACGTATAATATTTCATACCTACCTAAAACCGAAGATGATGCGTATACAGACTCATATAACTATACTCATTTGTATCTATTATTTCGGCACAAATTACTTTGGAAGCTAAATAATATGGAACACGTTGTATTCTTTATTAAATAAATGAGATTTCAACATTCGATGTCAACAACAACTTTCGATGTCTAAAACTTGCTTTGATAAGCCTTCGAAAGAGTAACGTAAATTATACATGTTTTCGAATAAGTTATGTAAAATTTTATTTCTTACATTGGGTAGAAACCAAAAAACAAAAAACTAAAACACAAAAAATCACTCACACTAAAAAACTTACTGAAAATATCGTAGTACGAAATGGTTTGATCAACAGTTGGTAAGTTGCTTGGCATACAATCTCTTAGATAAATATTATAAGGGAAGTAACAATTTCTTACGAGATAAGTACTATCTTTCTTTAGTAAAATGAACTCTGATATAATCTTAGACATCTTGAGGATAGTATAGGATTAAATTATCTTCAAAGAACTTTATCCCCCTTAAAACCTTGTTTGCTAACCAGAGTCAGCTAGCACCCCATTGACACACTTGCACAGCAAAGTACCGCGTCTTGCACGACATGAGTACACACTCGTTTTTCTTTTCCATTTTCTCTGACTCAGACATATTTTCCTCCTATTAAAATACATTGAAACGGGAATTGTATACTTCAAAAGCAAAAAGCTGACACGGAGGCAAAAAGCGCGATTGTGAAAACTGTTGATGCATTTTGTACGAATGCTCCCGTACAACGTTTAATTGAAACGTCACAAATCGTACATTAATTAATCCACGAGAGCTACAATAAGGCACGGAACGCGCAAATTAGTGTAATACAATTTGGTAGAACAATGAGTGCCGGGAGGTCGAGTGGTTCGTGATAAACTATGGACGTAATAAGCTCGCGGTAACTAGAATTAATAATTAACTACATGAAATTATGGCTTTCGGTGTATCTGTTGGCGTTACATAACAGCCACGCTTATTTCCACGAGGGCGGGTAATTAATACACTACTCAAACAAATCGCTGGAGACGTTGCTAAGTCTGCTATGTGTGTGATGTAGGTACCTAATAAAAATCTAGTATTTTCAAAGAGAAGTACCTAACTCTTTTCCCGGTCACTTGAGCTGGATGTTTCACGACTGCGCCTACAACTACTTAACAAATGAGATGATATTTTTAAACGACTCTAAGCACTAAGGATGTGTTAATTAAATATTGGCTCAATATAATTTATGTAAATCTCGTTAATTAATGATGTAATTAACATTAATTTCAAGTTTGGATCGTGTGTATATTTCAACAAAACCGGTTACTTTAATGGTAGTAAAACATGTTTAAAGTTATTTCTCTACGATTGCGTGTAAAAATTTCTACAGAGAAGCTCGTCTTAGACATGGTGTAGCTCTTAACATCAGATTTACTTTTAAGTTTTTCAAAGGTGTTTATTATTAGAGAAAATTAGAATCTTATCAAAATTGATAAACGAGTTCGAGTATCCTGAATGAATCTTTCATCAATTGTGGAATAAATATTTAGTCCTTACAAGCGTATGATTGGAGAGATTATTTCCAAATTGAAATTAACTCCAAACTGAAAAATTGAGCATTTTCCCTCATTTAAAAAGATAAGTACAACTTAACATTAAATAGGTTGACATTTAAATAATTAAATACCTTTTTACAGAATATGATACCAACGTTAAAGTTCTCGCCGCCGGCTGAGTCCGCCTCGGAGATACGAATTTACTCATAACGTAATCATGAAAATATTACATTCCTGATTACTTTCGTAAACACTTTTAGGGTATATTTCCCCTAACTATGTTGAATTTGGCTCGTAGCGCGGCCACAGGTTATTATTGGGTTGTTCCTATTCTCAAATTATATTAGGTAATTGTTGAAATAATTACGGAAATAGGTACAAAGAATAGTCTACAAGGTTCAACCTCGCCTCAAACTCAAGTCTCTAATTAGTAGATCTTTCGTTAGCTGTATAATATCGAAACCAACAAAGTAACAACCAATTGAAATACATATATCGGCAAAGGATCAAATTGACATCATATTCCAAATTCATCTCTTAGAAATTCAGGTTTTCCTTTTCATGTTCCACAAAGGAACACTGTACCTACTAAATTCCAATTCAAATTATTTATTTTCTCTTCGCAATAAATGGCATCATATTAATTTATAGAAGAAAAGTTACGTAACAGTAGTTTGTGAGAAACTGGTGTTTGCACTAGAAATAAGTTCCACACGATATGTAAACTTAATCAGTTATTTAGTAAATGTGATAATAACAAAAATCTATTATGTTTAAGGAAATTAGCCGAATGGACTATTTTGGATGAGTTAGTAATTCCTCAGTTGCTTTGTGACTTTATAACTTGTAACACCTAACCTAACCTTGTAACTCTAACAAGCCTTTGTGGTTAGGTGATAGATCGTGGTAATACGATTTATTTTATTATATAAAGAAGGAATACTATGAACCATAAATCCATGTAAATGAATTTTGTGCAAATTAAAGTTAATGTCACCAACAAGCGGAGGTTAATTTGTTTCGATTCATCGTCCCTGAAGCGACATTGATTGCGTCATACACAGACTCAATCAACCCTCTTGTATACTAACAAATTATAACAGGGTTTCCATTGAGTGTACTGCTTTTTAATATCATATCACCTCTAAGTGACGTAGTTGTTTTTAGTTCAGAGCTTTTGAGGCGAAAAGTTTGTGAAGAAAGATGATGAAAATTAGAGTTCACTTCAGTTTTGTTGCAAGTCTAAAAAAGTCTGTTGTGAAAAAAACAACCGACTTCCAACAAAACACTACAAAGTGAAAAATAACTTTAATTTCGGAAGTCGGTGTCGTTGGTTCTGCATTTTCGTTTTTTGACACCGACTTCTGAAATTAAAGTTATTTTTCACTTTGTAGTGTTTTGTTGGAAGTCGGTTGTTTTTTTTGTTAAAAAGTTTTTATTTTTCACTTTTGAGTTGTGGTGGATGGTGAAGTCACCATCAGCTCCACTTTACCATACGCATTGTGACGATCATAAATTGCTTAGCAACCATATTAAAGCAATCGAATCGCTACCCGTGAAATATTTTTCATTGAGTAGTTTCGATGGCCATCTGTGGTCTTCATCATCAGTTCCACTTCCCCAAATTATACTTTCTGAATGCAAATGCTTGAGTTGTTAATGAAAATACCAAAATTGCTATATGTATGCCTATAATATTTGAGGAGTTCCCACAATTCCTCATGGATCCCATCATCAGAACTGGAGTTTGACAAAAATGGGACCAATCTGGACGTATGTCCTTTCAAATAAAAAAATATTTTTTTAAATTGGTTCATAAATGACGGCGTACTGAGGTAACAAACATAAAAAAAAAAAAAAAAAAAAAAAAAAACTTACAACCGAATTGAGAACCTCCTCCTTTTTTTGAAGTCGGTTAAAAAGAAGCGCACTTGCCTTACTATAATTGCTTGGGTTTAAAATGTAGGTAGGTAGATATATGATCATAGAAATTTCTAAGAATTGCTATATTTATTGATTATCTATACCTACTTAATACTAAAAAGAGGTCGAGTTTGTATGTAGGGGGTAATCTTCGAAATTACTGATCCGATTCCGAAAGTTCTTTCACTAATGGGAAGCCAAAGTATCACCGGATGTCACAGGATATACTTACAATATTCACACGGACGAAATCCCGACCAGAAGCTAGTTAAATTAATAATCTTCAAACTTTCGAATACACTAATTACATGCCTTCGAAAGTTTGAAGATTATTAACTTATAATTACTTGCAATGATACAATATATGTATTACGGAATAATTATACTGTAGGTAGGTATTTTGTTTACTATTGCAAATAATTATTTATTTATTAAAGAACACCAACAGCTTAATGCATTCAACATTAGTTTACAAAAGTATTTAGGAAAGGTATTACTGTTAATGTATGCACAAATAGGTGTACATAACATTTAAAGACAAAAGACATGAGAAAAAAGCTGCCTATAAACTAAAAATAACATTTAAACAAAATTAACTGACGCCAATAAAATAAAATAGGTAGGTAACCTCTCTGGAAAAACTGGGCAATAGCCTAATTAGGCTAATAAGTAAGTTCGTAATTACGAACTCAGCAATTATTGACCACTTACTATACGAGTCAACGACTCGCCATTAGGCCGCCGTATCTAAATTTTAATCCTTTCACAGATAAAACCAGGCTGGCGTGTTATTTTGTTGGCAGGTAATTACCTACCTAGATAGGTGCGCGCTTTCAGGAAACGCTATTTCAGAATACGTAATAGTTTCTGGCGTAGGTACTAATTACATGATACAAAGCTTGTATAAAAGCGTAAGTAGACGGTTCGTAATCTATATATATCTAAGTAAATCTTATATCAATGTATCTAAATCTAAGTAAATCTATTGTAAATTAAACTAGCTTTTTGTGTTTGGTAGTGTGACCGCGTTGTTCTTCTAAAGTAGGTAGGCAACAGATTTAGATGCGATTTTCATCAATATTTAGAGAATTTATTCTGGAAAATATATGTGTACCTATTATTTATATCAATCTTACATTTATAATAAATAGGTACATCTCGATGTTTTGTCAAAATCGTAAAAACCGTACGAAACAAGGGCGGGTCGCTAGTACAATATAAAAGATTAAATTATTGCGAACCATTGGTTTTCTTGCTGCCACGTGAAAAAAAGCTTCAAAATTGTTCTACGGCAAGGCTTTGCCGACATTACAGAATGCAAAGTAAGCAAATAACCGAAATACACATATAAACAATTAATTATGTTTTTATTAAGTTAATTATTAATGTAATTAATTAAAAACAGAACTCAAACGACTCCATGTTTTTTGTTCGTTTCAATTTTAACATGCAAATTAGTGTTCGGCAATATAGTGATTATGAGCTATAATAAAACTATCTGGTGGCTCTGTAATTATTTACCAGTGATAAATATCCCTACTACTGATCAATTAAAATATTATTAAAAATGTGTGGGCATTTTCCATCACAGGAGCGGCTAATTACATAAAAGTTTTATTATACAAGGTAACTTGTTAGTCGACTTGCTTCTTTAAAGGCGTGATAGATTGTCCAGAGTGACAAGTTTAGCACACAATATATACTTCATAATTAGCACCTCTAAGATTTTATTACTATCCATTTATGGATAATAATAAAATACAGAGTACTCTGTATAAATGTCTATAGCCCACAACGATCCGACCGAGAGACAAAAGGCAAGAACTTACCACTAGATGTTACATATAACTTGTAAATAAACCTACGTAAATTCTATGTATTGCAGAAGTCTTCATTACAACAGTGACGTTGTAATGAAGACTTCTGCAATACATAGAATTTACCAGATGGCTATTAAATTGCCTACAAATACCACAATAACCCGATTCTCTCACGGGACTCTCGGACAGATAACGGAATAGACAGATTAGTTGCGCCATCCGTTGAGCCAGCCAAGCCGACAGGGGAAGTCAGAATGGCTTGCTGAATTAGGTAGGTACCTATGTATGTAAGTACTTAAGTATGTTGGTCTGCTTGGTTGTTACAGCCTTGCTTCTGAATTAGGCGGTGGGGCGGTGCTATTGTATTTGCTAACTTTGAGGGGGTGGCTTACGCTCAATGAGCTGCGCGAACAAACATTAAATATAGTAAGTGAATAATTAAGTTCTCCAAATATAGGTAATAGGGACAAGAATTAGGTACAAAAATCGTCTTTGGTTCGAATCGAAAGGTAAAATTTACTGATTAATCAAAAGCGACCATGCATAATATTTATATCGTGGTAAATAAAGTAGATTTATTGTAAAATCAGTTTGGAACATATAGACGAACAAAAGCACACATCACAGATGAATTTGCAACCTAAAACCCGTAAAACAATGTTACTGCTAAAATTACAAATCGTAACTGATTACGTAACTGCCAAGCCAGACAGATGACAATAACAGTATTTGAACAAGTCCAAACACACTATCACTGTGTACGCTAGCAACACTGAAATATAGCCATGTCTAGAGCGACACGTACAATTGTGCAAAGCCTGCACAAATGTCATATCAGATTGTCTCGCTTATTGGCACAGCAGGCATAATGCCATCACAGTACATTCTATACAGAAAATGGTCTGATCCATCCACGATTGTACCTGATGCTGCAATTTAATTCCAACTCTATTTATTATAAAATAGGGATCATTTTAGGGCATACACAGATTTACAAAACAGAGATTAGCTGATATATGGTAAAACTAAAAACAATCCAATCCATCTACGATGTTCCGATAAATAACGTTGCTATTTCTAAATCGATATTTTGTGAGAATAATGGCTATGTAGGTAAATTGTATGAAATACATAATTTAGTTCTGTAAACAATTGTAACAATATAAAATTATGCTTGCGTAAGTTAAAATATGGTAGAATTTACTGAGTAAACCTCTGAATATTTCCCACGGGTAATAACGGTTTCAAAGGTTCATGAATTATTTTGAAACCTATTATAACATCAGAACCTATTCACTGACATTAACATCAACACTTTAAATAGGCAATTAGCGACATAATAGTTAAATAAATAACTACTTAATCTCACCTCCTGTTTCCTATAACCGGCCTATAAGTGCCTCTCTTAATGGCATACGACGAGGAGTTATAAAGCGCTGACTGATTACACCGATGAGACCATAAACGCACTTTATTCGTCTCACGTCCATTGCGAGCTTTTACAGATACTAATTCCACCGCTTCATGGTTAGTCTCGCTGCAAAAATAACGCCCGGTTAGATACGTGTGACCATGCAAATTATATCATATTAACAGACTCTATATATATCGATATCCATCAATCAAATTCTAACTCTATTGCCGGAAACTAAAGTATAAACTCCATCAAAGAAACCACCTGTAGCAATTTTATAATAGTTAAGTAAATCGTAAATCCGTCCGGTCCCAGGAACATTACATCACTAAGCGGAAACATTGTACGATTCTTTGCGTTGAGTTATAGTGACGTAACAAATCGGGGGTCAACGATGTCTTGGCGGTCCTCCCGAACTGACGCGTCGTATAAAACGGGTATAGTTTATGCAACTGACGATGGGAACCGCTTTCAAAACTTTCGCCGTCAATTAAAAAGCGGCTACCGCTTTTAGCGAGACACCTGGTCACGATCCACGCCGTGACCGATGACTTTCTGTTACGTGAACCACTATTGTTTTCTACTTTTAGCTTCTGTCAAAGCTAGACTATTATGGGTCGGTATAGTGTCATAACTCGCTCATCAATCAATGTTACTGGACGTGGCGCACAATTAATCATAGTAGTGCAGGTACCTACACTATCTGTGGCAGAGATTTAGTTTCCTCCGGCTCCACAATATTAATTGAATTAGATTTAATCCAATTCTCCATTCCAATCTCGGCAAATCTCAATACATGAACTAGTAAAGCGCTGTACTTAGAAGTAAGTAAAGTCATATTTCCTATGCGCTGTTTATTAATTATAGCCATTCTTATGTTATGAACAAGATAGCGTGTTCGATGGAAACTGACACGAAGTAGACGGAAAGTCAAAGTTCAGAAGTATCATCCCTCACCTCAAAGTTAGTCGATACAAAAGTTATCCTAAACTCAAGTTTTGATAACAATATTAAGGATCAAACTTGTAAAGAAGGAATAACTTCCCGGAGTTCCAGTATTGGAAATATATCTGATCTGTGTATATGGCTGAAGGTGATTTAAGTTTAGTAATTTAAGTGGATATATCATAAGTCATAAGTTCATAACAGACAGGAGCCGTTGGTGATATTTTAGAGTCGGCACCTGTGAAGGGTCTTTTAATTACAACACACGTCGTGTCCATAAGCTTAACGTAAACCCCATAATTATTTGGCCAGACTTGTAAACCCATAGCCATTAGCTTTACGAAACATAAACAAGTTATTACCATTTTATTGGGCCGTGTAAGTGGCGTGTCAATATTGACGGTAATTACCGATTCGATGCCATTCGTCAGTGCCTGTCACGATGCAGCAAATTGGTTCAACGGCGAAAATTCTTGAGATTTTGGTTTAGGAGTGTTTGAAGACGGCAATTATGTGGTGGGTTTTAAGTCATTAAAATAATCTTATTCTTGCAGTTGAAATAAGTGCTAACACATACGTCCTAGTAATTTATTACAACTATGAAAACTGAAATTAAATCAAGTCATTCGAATCATATTTTAAAGTGCATACTATCCTCATTTGCATCGTTGTTTCAAACATTTCAATAATAATCATACATCTACTTTTTTTTTTCAGAAAGAAGGTTGTTAATTTGTTATATTATTCAAAATGACATTCCTGTTTTGACTTTACAGAGCAAAACATCAAAACGTTCTTCACCTTTACGAAAGACGACTGCAATTTACCTTTTAAGAATTTCCGTTTTTAATCACATGACTTTCTCAACGAGTCTCGTGTCTGCCGGAGCGAACGAGGTGAGGCTAGCGGGGACGTCGCCAAGAAACCAAGATTTCGTCTCGTCGCATCTCCACTTACGTCCATAAGTGTCCGTATAAATAAGTATTTGGAGAAGAAAATGCATTAATCTTTTCAAGTATAAAATATATTTTAAGAAACAATTTTGAACCTGTCTCACTTTGGCCTGTTTAATTGGAAACAGTACTCTCTCGCAATTGTAATTACGCCTGTAAATTATTGCACTAAGTAAATGAAGTGTGCCTAGGAGAGGAATTAATTCGGCTTTAAAGCAATACGTTAATACACATAGTATGAAAGTGTCATACATTTGTGCAGAAAATATACAATGAGGAGATGACGATACGACATTAATTCGTATAACTATAACTAATTACGTTCGCAGTCTGCATACAAAAATTTGATCAAATATTATATCCAGGTTTGTAGAGACACACACCTACACATCAAGATATACATTTGCAGTTTTAGCTGACCTCGAATTGTATAGGTTTTTAGTACAATCAGAAGTCAGCTTATACAATCAAAAGTCATTTATTCAAACTAAGCTGAGAATCAACACTTTTCGAACGTCAAAATTACAAAAGACAGTCCCCCAAAACGCCCGCCCTTCACCACTTCCTAGTGCTTTCGCTGGGGAGTAGAAGTGGCGCAACAAACTCCCCAGCAGGTATATATTTTAAAGGTACTGGTTATGTATAACTTGATGTGTAGCCGTGCGTAGGTACTAATTTTATCGGTATATCGGCAAAACCGGCCCATCATTACTATTTCGTTTGTTTTGAGAAACACATGGTAATATTCATTATTTTAATGCACTAGGATTACGAGTAGGTATTTTAATTTATTGTCTTGTTGTTGTCTCCACATTGTATATTGTGCACGATTTCTTAATTCGAGGTAAAGTGAAACCAGTCAAATGTAGCATTTGCGACATCAAGCGAAGAAGAGGATACCTATCGAATACACAACAAAGTAGTATTTTCCAATTAGCACTTCAAATGCCATTCGTATCCCACAGTTAGACAAGAATAATGAGCTCGGTTCGTACACCGCTAGACCGCGGTACTCATGTGTTTGACAAAGACTTATTGTTAGAGAACGTGGACATAGTAGACGACGCTGTACTATATGGTGCATATTAGTTCCATGACCACGCGAAGTATTTATTTGATCTGAATAAAAAATGCGGAGAAACGAGAACGTGAGTTAGAAGGTGAAAAGTAGAGGAGTAAATGTATTTGTTTAGAATGACTAACACCCCTTTTTTTATGGATGGGAAATCATCAAATGACCCCTCCCGCTCTATACCCCTGACCCGACGTCCTTAAAAATGGTGGCTGGGACAGATTGGATGCGGAAGGCGGTGGACAAGGTGTTGTGGCGCAGCCTGGAAGAGGCCCATGTTCAGCAGTGGACTGTGTTATGCTGAGTTGATTGAATAAATAATTTAATGCAGTTTGTTCCTTTTCTTTCATAGCTCCATACAAGATTGTTACAATAATTGATTATTTAATTCTAATATGATAGAAGCAGGCCGTTAGTACAACATTTCTCAGGAATTCTTTGAGGTTGTTACCACGGAATTTAATAACGGAGAGCACTTTCCCCCAATCAGGAAAACTTGTGCGGTCGCGTACAGTTTCAAAGTTGGAAAGTATAGAGAGACGTAGCCATTAGTTAGGTACTTACTCTTTATAGTCTATTTACAAAGAATCAGATATTATGCCGTGAGTTTGCTTCCAATCCTACTGACAATATTATAAATTTGAGAATTTGTATGTTTGTTACTCAAACACGCAAAAACTACTGAACGGATTTGGATGAAATTTGGCACACGGATAGTTTATAACCTGAATTAACATATAGGATACTTTTTATCATGGTAGTGCGTTCTCGTGGGATAATTTCCGGCCTCCACGCGGGCGAAGCCGCTGGCAAAAGCTAGTTATTTAATAAAAGTAATCTTAGGTATAGAAACTCTGACAATGGTAAAAAAATTTAGAATAACAAATGTGGCAACAATGAGCTATATGACTCCACACAAACTTTAGATTACTGAACACCTGAAAGATAATTTGATACAAATTATTTTTAGTTGCAAAAATAGATATTATTCTAATAAAACTTGATTATTTTGCTGACTAAAATCAACTGCAAAAATATCCACATATTGTAAGCTGCCACGATGACATGACGAAACGGAACGTGTAAACGGTTCCCAACAAAAATGGAAGAACACAACCTGTGTTTACACTCAGAGACTTTTGAATTTTTTATGTAGTTAGCAACTCTATGTAAAACGTTGTTTGTGAAGAAGCAGCGGACCGTTAGGGACCGCTGAAAGGTGTTGTTGTAAAGTTTAAATTTTGTTTTCTGACTCTTACTGTACTCGTCTTGTTAGTCCAGAGGGCGCAAGCTTGACTTGCGGAGACATAATAGCGATAGCGTTATAATATAATTGAAAACTTTTATTTCAGACAGGAGTCCATAGGGTTAAAAAAATTTTAACAGCTAGTAATACATAAAAACTTACGCCTCTTCCCACAGGAGTAAGCACAAAATACACAACGCCATCCGCTACGATACTTACAAACTCCTTTTGCTTCGTTTACGTTCATACATCTAGATTTTTCTTTATTTGGCTCACTAACCATTGAATACACTGATACAAGGATATGAGATAATATATCCTATAGACTTATAGACTAGAGTACCAATTTCTTACAAATAAGCTGCACATCATGCATTACTTATTCCGGTTATTTCGCGAAATATGTCTCTAATATACACCTCCTACATTCCACTTAGGGTCATGAAATCCGAAGACATGTAACATCCACGAACCCGCACTGGGCCCGCGTGGTGGATTATAGCCCACTCCCTCTCACAGAGAAGAGGCCTGTGTCTCAGCAGTGGCTGATAGTGGCAATAGGCTCATTATGCTAAGGTGGTCAGGTACATTAGAAGGGTTGCGTCTTATAACGTTACACAAGTGACGCAAGTTTTGATTAAAATGGTCGTTGTTGGTTTATTTGCGGTCGTAGAGTTGTATCTAAAATCCCCAGACGTGAATTAATGTGCTTATGTAATGTGCTTATGTGGGTATGAGAGTAAATGTTACGGCTTGGGTAACTGACCTACTCGAAATTAGAATAACTGTTTACTTCGCCCTGAGGCGTTAAAGTATATTCGAGATCTTGGTTCGAATCGCTTGAATATTTGGTTAGTTAATATGTAAAGAGAAATTTGAATTTAATGTAGGATTTAAAGAACCTTATCTTCATTTGTTTTTAACTGAGCTGATTATTACGGTAGCGGTAGGTAATTAAAGATTAGGTTTTGTTTTTTTATCTGTAAACCGGGTTTGAAAGTAGGGTTCATTACCAAGAGGTTCGTCATCTTTAATTCACTAAAGAAAATTCAATAACCAATATGTTTAGAGTAGGTGAACATAAACATAACATTATGTTTAAGTCCCAATATCATTATGCATAACATAATTTATTAACATAACATTATGTTTAAGGCAATAGGGGGCGAGCCTATTGCCATTAACAGGGCACAAATCCAGGCTCTGGGCTGCTGCTGATAAATAAAAAAAAATTTAATGCAACATTTTACGACCATGACATTTTAAATTTCCCATGTAATAAATCCCAATTAATAAAAATAAAAAGAACTTATTAAGGTAGGTACAAGACCATCGATCATACGACCATGAAAACTTACACAAACACCAATAAAACTTATGCATTTCCCCTGTAATATTATATTACCCAATTAATAAACCTTAGTATACACGCGTACCCTTTATTGTCCATAAGGGTACAGCTGTAACTAGCCCGGGAGCCAGGAAGCATAGGTAAGGAGTCGGGATAATTATTCCTTTATACGGATTGCGCGCTTCGTGATCATTGTTCAAAATCTGAAGGCCGTATAAATAGTTACAATGTTATTTAGAGTATTTTAGCGTAAGGGTAGCGGTTAATTAACTAGACAAATATTGCTTCCGTAGTCATAATATTGGGAAAGTCAATAATACGTATACTATTTCACCTATTTCATTTGGCCTAACGCTACAGGTAATAGTGTTGGTTATCGTGACTTAAGTGAAGTTAGTGTGAGACGTAACACAATGATAAAAGGTCAAGATTATTTTTATCAGATCTTATGCCATCGTTTCAATTATTTATTTCATCCGCCTACATACGAGTATAAGTTGTCAGTCATTGCCCTTTACTCATGCGCGATGCGAGTCGGAAGACACCTTGGTTTACCTCCCACTATCCAGCCTTCACAAATATCTTGCAAGTTTAAGTTTAAGTCAAAGTAGCAGTGAACAGTCTTTATCATCTGCCTAGTCTTTCCCAACTATGTTGGAGTCGGCTTCCAGTCTAACTGGATGCAGCTGAAAACCAGTATTTTACATGGGGAAACTGCCTATATGACCTCCACAACCCAGTAACTAAATTAATAACTAAAACACAACTAAATACTAAACAAAAAACTAAATACTACTACTTTACTAAATATTTTTTCTTTCTTTTCTTTCTTTAACTGGGCAATACGATACTCCTTAATAAGACTATTATAGTTGTCAGACTTTTAGACTTCTGACTACCCATAACGACTGTCAAGAAGCCTATGAATGACAGCCGAGACCAACGGCTTTACGTGCTTTTCCAAGCACGGAGGGGGTCTCTATTGAAAAATCAAAGTAAAAACAATAGAAATTCAATTGTGTCTCATTAGCCATAGTTGAGCTAATACGTTTTGGATGGTTACTCGTCTACGAACAAACTAGCTTAGCTAGCTTAGCGTAACTTAACAAGCCCCTAGAAAGTCCATCTAGAAGTCAACAATATGAAACCAAAAGTGACCAAAACATGAAAGTCGACACGACACAAAACTTTCACCATTCTGCCATTACCATAATCACAATAATCTTATTATATAACAAAATTACACAATTATCGACACATGATATGTGATCTAAACACAAAATAACTCTATGATAATAATATGCATTCACATAAATAAGGCATGCTGGTTCGTCCAGGAATCCCGGCCACCCACGCAGTGGGCCTTAATCACAGATTACATGGCTAATAGGCTTAATCGTTGACATTTGTTTGAAACGAAGCGACGTTGATAACGATAGCTTCTAATGTATTATAAACCGATATTCATTTATTTTTACGATGGTTATTCGATAGCGAAACATCTTGGCTTCGTTAGATAAGTACTCACTTTTTTTTTTTTTCATATTATTCTAATGTGAAAACGTTATTTTGGTTTATAGCTATGACAAGAAACTTTTAGAGAATCATGCTAACTTATTTTAACTTGATGTGAATCAAGTTAAAATAAGCTAGCTTAATATTGGTGTCAATTTAACGCCAGATTGATTGGAACAATATACATTTTATTATGATAGGCATACCGTAAAATGTTCTGAGAATATTTTACGTATTTTCTTTGGACGTTCGTAAATAATTATGAATTCTGCTGTCTATCAAGAGTATAGGTAACATACAGACTTTATATAACACTTTATCGGTATGTCCGGACGTCACGTCACATACTCGGAATTCGACCGTTAATGAGTCAATCACAGTTTAATTTATATCGATTGGTTCCCATCACTAGATAAAGTGTCCCTGATTTTTTGTACAATTACATACTCGTTAGACCGGATTTTTTTTTCTCGTAATTACATAAACTGGTTCAAGCTACACTATTATATGAAGTGGATCTAATGATTCTTTGCTTTCTAGTTTATTGGTAATTTAATCGCTGTAAAATTATGCCGAAAAGAAATATTTTTCTTTGAAAAATATTATATGAAAAAAAAAAAAAGAAAAGAAAAGGAAAAGAGTTCTTGGAGAGATTTGGGGGAGGCCTTTGCCCAGCAGTGGAACAGTATAGGCTAATAAAAAAAATAGGTATGCCGTGCTTAGCTATTGAAAAAAAAACTTGCTATTTATCTAACTTAGCTAGGGGAGTTATTACAAGAACAAGAAACATTTGCAAAATTAAATGTTATTTATACTTGCTTACGAGAAAACAACATAAAAATGTCCTTTTAATTACAAAGCATGCGTGCACATACTGAATATACTATCATAAAAACTCACTAGTAATCTCAGTTTTCCAAGCACCATAGAGTCAGGCGCTTGGCCAGGCTGACTCTAAGAATGCCGCCGATCTTGCTCCGCAGCTTCATAAATATGGAGTTGGTGATTAAACGGCGTACTCTCTGAGTTTTTGTACGACACCCCCTCCCTAGCCGTCTACCAGTTAAACCTTGGATTAAATCATGAGTTACGGGCAGACGGTATTTTTTCACCGCACTATCTGAATACAGCCGCATGGCTCGCTTCCTTTTGCTTTTTAAATTGGGACTGGTTTAATGATTAATCGTCTTGTATTTAAAATAGACTATTGATTACAATAACACCATTAAGATTCTTCTACATTGATTCGCTTCAGAATTAATTAATTCAGTAACTGTCAAAAGAATCTTGTTTTTCTTTTGTTATACTATGGGAACCTACCTTTATCGACTCGCTAAAGCTTGTTCTGTTAGACCAAGCCCGTAATGGCACCCTTTAGTACTGAATCATAGGTCCCTAGAGCGATGTTAGTAGGCGTGAACGCGGTGAAGATCCAAGACACGATGAACGCACCACCATTTTGCAGATAGGTACATACTGGAATTACTGGATTATTGCGCAAACGTTTGCAACCAAACATTAGTGGTTAGCCTAATCACCAGCAATGAAACTGATTCTTAGATGAATTATAGTCTTTAAAGATTGCAAGTTAGGGCTAGCCTTTTACAAGGAGCTTAGTTTGTATTACCAACGTTGTAACATGCAGTGGAGATTCTAGTTATTTTTCAATAGACATTGGAGAAGCGAGGAGATTAGAGTGTTGGAGAATTGTCGGAAGCTAGATACGAGATTGGATAGGTGTTTACAATCTGCATTGCATAGTCCTATTTCATCAGGTCTATGGGTCTATGGTTATAAAGGGGGTGAGTGACTACAAAGATGACGACTAATTGGGAAGTATGGAAGAAAAAGATATGTTGCGCCGACCACAACTAAATTGGGATAAGAGCAGGAGAATTATAAATTCATCACGACTAAAGTAAAATAGCCTATCTGCCTTGTAGGTCTAGTGGTCGCAAGCGCTACTGCTCAGCATGAGGTCCTGGGTTCGATTCCCAAGTTGCGCAAAGTGTTATTGGATTTTTCTATCTGGAATTTATCAGTACCAGCCCGGAGTCTGGAATTGTGCCCGGTTTATAGCAAAGACCCCACTATTAAATGGGACTTAAACTTAACTGGCGAAATGTGGGTGCACTATAGGTAGGTATACCACTGCCCAACCTTTCAGGGAAAAGAAGGGGGTGATGTTATGAGTAAATATCAGAGGTACTTTCTTTAAATTCGACGTTTAGCATATAAACGACGAGTACGTAAGAAACCATTACCTTTCAAACCCAAAATGAAACGTATACGTCGTTTATGTAAAATAAAACGGAATCACAATCGTTCGCGTTCAATTTATACCGATAAGTGGTTGCCTACACAAGCTGTTTGGCGTCGAATCAAAAGAAACATTTCGATTCATCGCATCAGCACAGCTCCCTGAAGACGCCTAGCAGAGGTTGAGACAGCGGAACAGGCGCCCCGGGCTGGGAAGCAATCTATTGCGGGACCCGAGGACCCAAGCCTCGTTTGAACTACCTAATACTCGACTGGATTCAAACACCTTCAGAGCTTCTGTTGATTATTTTGATTGTAATTGATGCATTGATTCTCAAAAAAGTTCTAAAATGTTTCAGTTTCTCATAATTTTTTATTACTTTCGGACGTAATTCCATTTATTTTATGTTTACATTAACAGAACTATTTATTTAAAACTGACTAGATTCGATCCAGCTCTCTTAATCAACACCGGAATAATAAATTATGGATTGAACCAGTTTCAATTCATTTATTTTAAAATCCTTTCTGCTGCAGAATATTCAGAGAAGACCATTCATAAATTGAAAGAGCTTTATTTTTACAGTTGCAATATTTAATTTTCACTCCCGTATTTTATACGACCTCGATGGGAAGATGACACAATCAATTTTACCGTTAATCACTTAGCAGCATAATTACATTTTATGTCCCTCGCTCTGCTAACTGTATTTCACACATCTGATGAAAATAACGTGGAACTTTTGCTATTCATGATAAATAATGCCTAAGACAGCTTTATATCTACTACACGTACCCGAGGGTTAAGTTTATTTATGGTTTACCGAATTAAAAGTATCTAAGTCAAGATAGCAGTGAGATAAAGGAGAGCAGGTAGTGACCCAGTGATATCGGCCACGACTTACGAGTTGTAGGTCATGAGTTCGAACCCAGGCAGGCGCACCTTACTTCGGTATTTAATTTCCATCACTGCTCTCAAAAACGGTGAAGAAAAACATCGTGAGATAGATGCACTCAACATCTAAATCCACTCATCTATCAGTATTGCCGATGAGATCTAGAAACAATCGTAGTAAGATGTTATAAAAGTAGATTACTAGAATGCAAGTGCTAGTTCACTTGCATTCTAGTAATCTCACAAAGTAATATGGATAGTAAACAGCGTTCTAAGCTCGCTGTGTACATGTGTAAACGAAGCTGCGCTTAACGATTCCCTGTTTTGTTACCAGACACTGATTGGCAAAGTTCGATTGAATGTATCCCACATTCTTGCTTCTTTCCTACCAATATTTATTTACGACCAATCTTTACTAAAATAATTTTGTGTTGCGGACCTATTAGTGTCATTTCCTAATATCCGGCTCAGAAAAACCAGCGGGGTAATTGCGTAGCACACTATCAGTAGCAATGGCTTTCATTTTGACAGTCCAACAAAATTCATTGCGTTATTGACGTTGTTGACCAGACACATTTTTCAAACATATGAAGCAATGAATTAACAATATCCTTCAAAATGATTCAGATTGATATTTATAGTGTCTTACGCAATTACGGTGCAGAAAACAACTAGTACCAACATTCGAGTACATAATTCCAGATTTTAAGATAAAATAGGCACTATATTTAAACCCGATTACGATAAACGTTATCTGTTGAAATATGTAGGCAGAATTTAAAACTTATAGCGCGATGAGATATGCATCTATCGGTAGCCATGTAATTTAATAAATTATTCTCTTCGAATTTAATTTGGAAACTTGTGATGCAATAAAAGTAATTGATAGAAGTAAATAGTGATATGGACAAACTTTAAAGCATCCTTTAGAATACAGTAGTCGTAAACTGCGAAGGTGTCACGGCAGGGGGTTGGTGCAGCGTGAAAGAAAAGTACTTTGGAAACCATTCTATGCGATCAGCGCGCATGCTAGACCAGACGCTCCGTATAAGGAAACCTACCGAAGAGACGAGATGGTTGACGTCTGTCACTATCGTCTGCTCACCAACGTAAAAACTTCTTGCTTTTGTTTCATGGGAATTCATGAATATAGACTCTATTGTTTGCTATGAAAAATGGTACTCCTATAAATAACTTTATCGCTACTTCTCACCGAAATGTCCAAATAGGTAACAGTGAATAACCTCAAAATGTTTCATACCAACTAGTATTTCTTGTTCCCTCGACCTACTTTGACGCATCGCATCGCCTGCCCGCGCGCACTATTAGTTTTCGCTTAGCGTTCTTTCTGACTTTTTACTTTTTGCTCGGCTCCTGAGGGTCCTAGCGTGATGTTAAATAACCTATAGCCTTCCTTGAGAATAGGGCTATCAAATGCAAAAATAATGAAATGTATTAAAATCCGACTGGTAATTTCAGAGTTTATTGAGTTCAAACAAACTCTTCAGCTTTATTATTAGCTGTATATTTCTTGTCAAGAAATAAAGGTAACTTAATCAAATCCCGTCGATGGACAAAAGGCTTTCTCGGCATCTATTGTCGTCCTTAAATATAATAAAGGAACATCAAAGCAATATTAAAGGTCTACTCTTTTCACTGTTCCAAGTCAAACAATTAAGAATTTACGTCAGACGGTAAACCTCTTAAAATATATTATTACAACTCTGTGATTATAACCATCATAAGATATATTGGAGATGGGATACGCTATTCCTAACTTGAATAAAATAACTTAGCATATACAGAAGGAGAAAGACTGGCCATTTTAATCTCTCGAATTGATGCATTCACCAAAAGGCACCTTAATTGCATTCTACCTCAAAATTGAAGAGGGACAAACAGCAACTAAATCGCGCAAAAGGAAAAGTGACTTGCAAATTGAGCCTCGCCTTGGAGCCTGATGCAAAGTAGTTCACCACACTATCTTCACAAATGCAAGCTTCGCAGAACTTTTCAACGAACTTGCAGTACAGACGAGGTACAAAGAACGTACTCGAAACTTTGCTGTAAGATAATTTGCTACATGGTAAATATTCACGTTAGGTCTGGAGGCAGTTGAGTGTGTTTTGTCAAGAGATTCTTTCACGTGATTCTCCGCCAACCCGCATTGTGCCCGCGTGGTGGTTTATGGCCCGCTCGAATGAGCGGGCGGGCTCCTCTCTGTTAGAGGTAACAGAGAGGAGGCCAGTGTCCCAGCAGTGGAAACACTTGTTATGCGTAATTACTTCGAAATATGCACGTGTTTCTGTGACAAATAAACCTTTTCTTTCCTTCTTTCAGCGCTCAAGCTATCACAAAAATGGGACAACAGATTTTATAGAAAATAAAATATGACAGTTTTCCATTACAAAAAGGTATCTTAGAAAATAAAATTAAAAACTAGACATCCCTTTTAGTTGAGTTGCATAAAGTGAAGCTGAATAAAGAACATCTATCGAGTCTCGCTAGTGATCCGATATTCATTTTACTTTTTAGAACGAACAGCTACATTGTCTGTCATCACGGAATAAAAAAGGAAATACGAATAAAGCTATTCTTTTAAAACTGAAATGAAATTAAGAAAAACGTAGCCTTGATTTCTTTTATAAAAGATTGTTATAAAGCGAAGAACATTAAAATAATTATATTAAGTATTTTTGAAAGTCCTCAAAATATTCGAGCTAATATTACCAGAGAAAAACGTTTTTTTATTCTTTGATCGATATTTAATTTCTTCATAATATAAGCATAGTTCGTGCCTACTTTCAATCGAAGAAACAAAATACTGATCATTGTTACTCGTAGTCGTAGGACATAATAGAATAAGTAAACATTTGTTTCGCGCAACTTAGACGAGAGGTGACATCAGACTGCTGAATGAACGGACTCAAACAGAACTCTCTGTCTTTGTCCTTTGAATACATACGATTTAGTATTTGATCAATCATTTTGACGAACGTAAGTACCTAACTTCCTATAGGTAGGTACCTAGGCGAGAATGGTTTAAAAGTTAGATATTTTGCAAATTGGTGTTACAAAATTGTAAGTGATTTTTTATATATATTTATTCATCGCATGGAAGACAAATTTCCAGGCTAATAATCTTATAACTTTAAAATAAAAAATTTAAGAAAAAGGCCTCATTGGGCATCAAAAAATTTGTCCGCATCGCTGTCAATGGAATAGGTAAGTGCCCAAAAGGCTGGCAACATTACTTAAAATATGTATAAATAATCCTGTGCCAATTACAAATCTTCACAAATAAAAACTATCAAATAAAGTCTAAAATCAAAGTTTTTTTTCCACATTACTTTATTTTCTTTCGACCCCAGTTTAATGCTTGTTGCGTATAACATTAGCTTCAGCGCTTTAATCCCGGCTGTTCCCCGTTATGCCCCATAGCTCTGGCCAGTCGTAAAGGTCCCCTGGCCTTGACTCCTCCATGGCGAGTCTCGCCGGCGACCTTGCACCTTATTGAATATACTGAGCTTACTACACAAGGCAGAAACGTACAGAAGTAGCGTGATGCAATAATAGGTAAATCCCAAATAATCGAAATCGCCGAAAGGATCTATAAATATAAATATAGTTCAATAAAGGTTCAGGTTTAAAGGGGGGTTCAGGGGATCAGAACGGAATGAATCGTACTTATGTAGGGGGTAATCTTCGCAACTGCTGATCCGATTCTGAAAATTCATTCAATACTGGGACGCATTATTATTATTCATTCAGTATTGCAGTATCAAATCCTAAAGGATATATTTTATCTTAAAACAAGAAACACGCAGATGATGTTGCGGGCAAAGTTAGTCTCTAGATAAAGTAATCGAATAAAGGGTATTTTATAACGCAATTTTGGGGTTTTTTTGTCAATGCTAGGCCTTCGTGTGCTGGGTTTTCCGCCTTTGGTATACATTAACAAGGAATACCACTTAGGAATATTCATCAATCTATGAAAAGCTTTGTGATTTTGTGATCCTTCTGAGGCCATTTATTCGTCGTATACCTAAACTGCAATGCGCGCGCGCCCCGCCCTGTCTTTTGCGCCAAGAATGCTAGAGCGAGACAATGTAACCAAACCAGTTCCAGAAACGCCGGAAGCCTTTCTCTTGTAGCGATAACCATGTGTACATTAAAGTGTTCATTGTAATATACCATTTGAAATATATGAGCTTTTTTATTACACTGGAACTTGATAAAGGCAGGATCAATATTTCAGGTTGCCCGTATGTTGATACAGGTACGGTTATTCGAAAGTCGCAGTTTATGATAATGGTCGTATAAAACAATGATGTTTCCTATCATTAAACTGACTGTATACACTATAAAGCTACAGGATGCAGTATTTTTTTACAGCAGCCATGATTTCCACTGGATGAAAGCTAGGAAGAAATATAGTGTAAGTCCTATCTATAAGGCGAAAGTTTGTGAGGATGAATGTTTGTTACTCTTTCATAAAATACTAACACTGAACGGATTTTGATGAAACTTCACATGTGCAGTCATATAGCTTATACCTACATCATAATAACACATACGCATAATTTGTAAGGATATTGTGTAAATTGGCTAAAATACCCGAGCAATGCTGCGGACAAAAGCTGGTTATTTTCTATTTATTGAACTCTTTTTGTAGCAGTCATCAAATTAAGTGTTAAAAATAAAAGGCTTTTACGAACAACAGAATTATTGTTTTAAATTAGTTATTCAACCCTAAAGTCTTCATTAAAACATCTAAATCACTTATCGAAATATCGCCTGAACATTAAATTACCTCCCGACCCATCGAATATTGATTGATTAACAAAGTTAAGATTATATTTATTTTGTTCAATGTTTGTTCGCCGATGGCCCAATAAAGCCTCCTGATAACTTTTTATCTGTTAATTATTTATTCCGCAAGAGTTGCCTAATCAAATTATCGAAGCTTACAAAAGCAATTTAGCAATTACTGTTCATTCGCATTTGATTCAAACCTGATACAATTTAATTATAGGTAACTTATGTAGTATCTATACAGGCAATGTTCTGTCTGTTGCCACACGCTACAATTTGTCTTAAAGCTCGGCTAATGTTACTAGATAGACTTAATTACACCTTTCATTGCCGCCTAATATCAAACGACTAGGCATTAACTCGGTGAAACCGCAGGCGCACCTAATCGACACCGAACCGAGATTAAATTCCCTGTCAAATCCCAGTCGGCAGTTATACCCGAGGCTACCCGAGGTTTCCCGAGTCTATCCGAATTGAGACCGAATCTCTAACATTCCTGTATCACCTAGATGAATCATAATCTAAAGTTTATTGCTCTCTGAATCATGACTATTCAACTATGTACCTATCTATGGCTTTAGGGTGAAGCTACGAATTGCTAACCGAAGCAAATAGTAATTAGATACTATGACATAATTAATGCAATGACGCGTAATGAGAGTTAACGGTTCTTTTAAATTATAGTAGAGTTTTGTTAACACATAATAATATTATGTCTAGTTACAGCTTAATACATAAGCAATACCAGAAGGCAACACAACACAAAGTACTAACAAAGTGTCTATTCTGAGAGCTTTTAGTTAAACAACACAACTAATTGCAAACAGAACTGGTAACTACAAACTACAAACACTTTATAAACTACACACAGATATATCATATGCAAATAAGTTTATTTTAGTCACCAATCCAGCCAGCAATCGGCGGGCCCACCCTACACGGATGTATAGGTAGGTAATGGCGACTGTTGTGCAAGCACCCACGTATTCAAATAAATATGCCAGTAATAACTTTCCTATAGAAACTAAATCGTCCAGTCACGAGCAAACAAGTCAGTCGGTATGGACTGGTTAGCTATCAGCTATCTGTGCTGTCATTATCTATCTGTAACAACAGACGGAATAGCTTGATGGGATTGCTTCGTCAAATACAAATTGTATGAACTGACTAGCTGTCTCCGCGACTTCGTTCGCATGCATGTATGAAATACATTGGATTTCACGGGATTTAATTTTTTGAGGAATCCTAATAAATTTTCCTTCTTAAGGCTCCTTCAAACAGGCGCGACACGCGACGCGAATCGCGAGCGGTGCCTTTGCGTCGCGTGCGATTCGCGTCGCATGTCGCGCCTGTTTGCAGGAGCCTTTATAGCATCAGCTATCTGCTAGTTAAAGTCCCGTCAAAATCGGTCCAGCCGTTTCGGAGATTAGCCGAAACACAGACAGAAAGATAAAAATTATAAAAAAATGTTTTTTGTTATAAGTACACTTTCATATTCATTTAGTAAAAAAGCTGTTATATTGACATTACAAACAGACACTTCATTTTTCTTATTTATTTGTATAGGTATATATACCTATTTAGATAGTTAAACATCATAATCTTATTTATGCACATCAAGCTAATCTGTCAAATTTCTTTAATAGATTTTCAATTTTATCGCTAAAGCCTAAGGTTCAAAGTTGATTGGGAAAATTTGACAGTTTCGAGTAAGCTTGAGGTGCTGGCGTCTGTACAATCGACAAAAATTATGAGTACGCATATAGTAATGTTTAACCTGATAAAGAGGTCGTTACATTTTGTCTATATTGTATTTAAACTCTTTTGCCGATTCTAAAAAAACAGAAAAACATAAAAGAAACAGTTTTTTTTATTACAAAGTTCTCACGTTTGTAATTTGTTTTCATTTCTTCAACCATACTATTAATTTACCCTTATAGATGATAAATGTAGCAACAATGGAGTAGGTATAAAGAAAAGGGATTTAATTTGTAAACAGTAGATATGATAACACTGAGCCACACTGAGCGCCTTTCAGGATTTCATAAAAAAAATGAATGGAATACACTCCCGGAAAATTCTCAGCGTAACACGCGCTCCGCTATACGTATTGAAGTGAGACACTCCCACTCCATCATTTGTGGGGATTGGTTTTGTGGCTTAGACATTTTCAAGGGCATTGATTGGCCAAGAATAAAAGGTTTCCTTCCTTTTTGTCCAATAAGATGAATTTCTTGATAAGTCAATTATTTTCTTTGATAGTTTAACTAGTTCCTGATAAGTTTTATTTTAAATGGCAGCGTCTGACCGTCTTTGTCTGAATGTCCATACTCTTGAGCGGCACGCGTCGACCACAGAGGAAACTGCAACTGTCGACGCGTGTCGGCGACAGCCGTCGACAACGTGTCGCTCGTGTATTTGAGCACCGTACTCTAATCAGTTGTCTATGTTGTCGACGCCTGTCCTCGTGTGTATGCACACTTAGTGCTCTTATACCTACATCCACTAATAACTTCGTTACGGTAGGTATAGCACGGGGCACACCTAGTTAGGAATATTCAGCTTATTCGACATAAGAGATCCAACAACTCCAGAGTAATTTTCCTCGTCACATGAAGTCACGTGCCAAAAAAACTCAATTTCTGTGTCATGTAATAAGTAATAACCATCAAAACAAAAACTCGTCATGTTTTGTATGCCTTCATGAAGGTAATGGAATTTTCAATTTCATTTCGTCCGTTGACATGTTTTTGCGGAACCGAAAACATATACCGTCCGAGTACATATCATATACTAAGAAGTACCTTAGTAACTCATACCGAACATACTACAAATGATACTCTCCTTAAAACATCAACTATCTGCCAGTGAAAGATTAGCCGAAACAACCAGACAGATAGACAAAAATCTCAAATGGTTTTGTTACATAAGTAGGTACCGTATATACTTTCATTTGCATTTAGTAAAAAGCTGTTATTTTAACATTACAAATAGACACTACAATCTTATTTATTTGTATGTAGAGAAACATGCCTTCATAGTCTTACGTACAGTCGACAAAAATTATTCGGGACTCAACACACATACTAAAAAGTACCTTAGTTACTTCTTTTATCTGTTCTGAGGTTACTCGTGCCGAACTTACTGCAAAGTCCGTTTCATCGCTTACGATGTGTTAATAGACAAACTTAACATTCTCATACGGTCTCATTAAACTGCTACTACTAACTTAGATTCCTAACTTCTGTACCTTTACTTACCACAATTTGCACTCAACTTCCATAATCAGCGAGATAAGTATAATAGACACGCTTGAATAAAGCCATTTGTATTAGGTACTTTCGCGTTGCCGACAACAACAAATCTGGTATTACCATTTAAGCTAAGTCTTACGCCACTAAACTAACACCTGAATATTTAGTTGGATATGCGGAAAGATCGATAAAAACTGTTTGCAAGACTGTTCAGGCTATTTAAAGGTATAATGTCTCTAGACAAATAATAAAAAATCATAAAACAAGTCCATTATAAAAATTCGCCCACAAAAAAACATTTATGTATTGTCTAGAATATTTTGACAGTCCACAATTACGTTGCTTGTCTAAATAAAAAACAAAAATCTGTTAAATTCAACACATATTTTAGTTCCCTCCACCGCCTGGCAAGATAAACTGGATACTTGGTATTAAGTCTTCATTCGCATTACTCGGGTTATAAGAATAAAACGCAGCATCCGCGTCTCAGAAGCCAGGTGTTTCCCGTCATTGCATACCATTAAAGATCTTAGCCGTAACAGTACTATAATATAACCTGTTATGAGCCCTACCGCAATGGGCTCCCTTATACCAGTTTTATTCTTTTGCTTGGTTAAATTCGTCAAGATCACATTGAGTTAATTTTCTTCCTTAAAAAGTTATTTTCCTTTCCTTTTTAATAGTATGGAAATAATAGGTGTACATATCAAAGCCTGACCCAAATCTATATCATGTTTGACGCCTTCATTATAAATAATTTTATTTTTGAATCAAAAATCTCATTTACTTTGCCCAAAAACTGTTAATATTTATAACTTTTCAATAGGTATGCATGAGTATACACACACACAGGCCGGCTTCAAGCAATATGGTAACAGGGTGAAGACACGGCGCGATTACTCTCCAGCCGCGGCTCGACCCGAGCAAGTGCCCTCGAGCGAGCACAGAGATGTGGCTCAAGTGGCCGTGTGGAGCATTGTTTTTAATACTACCCACTAGCGAGGCATTGGAATTTTCATATTAGGTGGTTTTTTATTCTAACTCGTTTTGAAGATAAACGAAAAAACATACGCGGGCAACACTGTCTAAATAATTTGGGAAAAAAAGTCAAGAGGCCGACTAGCCAGTTCCAGCACCTTTTTCAGTCTGTAATTTGGCACTTAAGTACCAGTGTTGCGCCAAAGCAATTAATGTTTGTGTCGCTTTCCAGTCAGCCCCTTGGCCCCTTAGGGACACCAAGCGTATAGTAATAAATAAATTACCTAATGAAATTCTTCTAGAAGATGCAGCTTTTAGTACCAGAAGTTTTGCCGCAATGTAAATTATCCTCGGTTTTATATTATTCATGCTCAACATGTGACTGAAGTATCAAGTTGTCCGGCTGACCTTAGGTACTTGATTCCTAATCCTCAATTCCGGCTAACTAAACAAGGGACCAAAGCTTCCAACATTAAGATTAGCTGAAAGCTTATTTTAGGACACAGTTCTCTGCATAATAAAAGCAAAATGTAAATTAAGATTCGGGATAAATAGCTGACTTTAAAAACTGACTGTAAAACATAAACATGTAAACCACCTTTTTCCATGTAAACGAGAAGTAAAAGGTTGTTGAAAAGCGCTGAGTGTATGAAACAAGACAGAGCATTATAGCCTACGTGTACCTAACCTTTGTAATAAGTTACATGGACCCAAACAAACAGTGTAACAGACTGAGACCCGTTCGTCGTTTACGGATCGTGCTTGTCAAACAAAGACGTCTCTGTAATCCGATCTGGCGATGTGCAATTAACATTCTAAGTGTTACGTTTACTGCTCTCGAACAATGAGCGTACTGCAATCCCAGACCACTCGGCGTCGTTTGAGTACGCCCATTGTAGATCTGTGTACTAGACTTACGTCCGGAGTGGTCAAACATGATGAAGTGGACGTGCTAGTTGTTTTTTCAAACTGATTCGAAGAAAATCCTTTTATTTAATTTGTTTGAACTTTAAACCTTCAAATTCCACTTTTTAAACCTGATAGAAATTATTTTACCTTTTTTGTAGCTCTATTTTACGGCTTTTATGACAAGACTTTATGTCTCGTAATCCTAAAGACTATTATATTTCGACCTTGACTTTGATCTTGATTAAAACATTATCCGGGCATAATACCCCAAATATCTTCCCGGAATTATGTTAATTACTTCGGTTCAGTAGCCGCGCTTAAAACCTCTTTGATCATAAGAATAGAAACAAAGTTATTTCATAAATAAATACGCCTTGTCTTTAAATTCTGGGAATACTTTTACCGTGTATTTTTACTTAGACATATTATATCGCTTGACTTTAAATTAATACAATTTTAAAACGATGGGAAGAAAAACTACATGTAGTTTTTACTTCTACATATTCGGTTTTGTCATCGGTAAACTGACATCCATTGCATAAAACGGATTAGAACAACCAAATTGTTTTATCAGAGAAAAATCGTTTCAAAATGGGCTGAAAATTGAATATCAATGCAAATATTGGTTGAATAAAATTGCTTGATATAGCAATTTTTACAATAAAAAGTAGAACATCATATAATATTCAATAGTTACGTTATACGTACCTACTGATATCAATTCTTCTCACTCCAATAAAGGGAAAAACAATGAGAGCAGTCGCACTATTGATACGAATACAATACAATTCAACTTCAATTTGGAAAATATAATGAAAACCAGAACATATCGAGAACGGAACGGTATTGGTTTGGCACTCTAGTACCAATTGGTTTCGTGTTGCAACTTTGCGTAGATTTTTCTGATCGAACCTCGGGATTTGTATCCTTAAAATATTGTATCTAGTTCGAAACTAGCTCACTTCTCAGGCAGTCTGATGCAGTTGGTGGCATCAAATCTGAGATTAAACTAAAATAACATACCTACTGCCTGTCGGGTTTCTTTAATTTAATCAATCTAATCTCATGCATTTTCATCAAAAGCACAATAAATAATATCGTCAATGGAGCGACAGTCCAAATCCAAAATTCTAACGGTACTTGCCACAGCAACCGATCATTTTGTTCGTCGACGGCGGCGGCGACTAAAACCTATGAAGTAAGATAATAGGTAATTAATAAAAAAAAGTTTATTCTAGTTCAAATTTCCTGCAATTATATTTGCAGTTAAACGAACAGCTAAAGTTCCTGGTCGAATAATATAATACTTTCAACTCTTTAGTCGACCTGTAGGTACATTAATAGATTTTTTTTTCTGGTTATGTTTCCATAAACTGACCTGTAATTTACAAGTTGTTTAATAGAGGTCAGTGTTTCCATACGATTTTCATGATTTTCACAATTGACGTTCCAAATTCAAATTCATAATGAAATCCAGTACAAAACTAGGGCTTAAATGACTTGCTTTAGGTTAGGTTTGCATGACATAATTTGACGTTAGCGAGCAGCCGGTCGATTCTGTTAGAATCTCAACGTGAGAAGTTAGGTGAAGTGAGCTGTCATTCCATCTGATGCTATAGGGATTTACACTAATGACAGCTCACTCCACGCTCACTTCACCTAAGTTTTCACGGTGAGATGGTTACAGAATCGCACTGCTGGTGGTGTGAAAACTTTTTTAAACTACAAAGGAATGTAAGGTACAACGTGGGGCCTCTAGGCAGCCATTTTGTGCGTATGTTCCGTTTGTTTACGTTTTATTGAACGTTGGGTAGCGCTACAAAACCAGTTCCCGACAATTTAGCAATCCACAAAGGTCAATCTACGCACGCAATCCTATCCCACGTCGGCTATCAAGGTTATACTTGTGTGTTTAGTATCAATTTAACATAGGATGTTATGGGAACGGTACGGGTTCTATCTGCTGAGATATTGACTGGAGGCTCGGCTTTAGGCATTAGCTATGGCAGTAATATATGGAAACATGGTTTGTACTGTACTGTGCTGTAGATAAAGATTTGTGGAGATTTGATTTCAAGGTGTGCTGATAACTCTACTAAAGGATGAGGAAATTGTATTGAAGCGAGTTCTCCGCATTTCGGGTTGCGGCAGTGTCCAGCATACGAGTAACAATTTTTTTTGGTCCTCAAAAGTCATTGTAAAAATTTCATTTACCGATGTGGCAATGAATGCAAGAATGTTAACCACGACTGTCCATGAGTACAACGTCTTTCTCTTCAACTTTCACATCAACACCTCAATCAATAAACAAATAAACCATTACGTGACCATAAACACACGCATGGCAATGTTAGGCGATATAATTAGCCATGATAATTTCAATAAGCGTTGTACGTTATGATTATGACACAGCTAATAACTGTGACCGCAGCATGCAACACGCAACATCGCCTACTTTCTATTCATAGCAACGTTGACGTTGCACGATAATGAAAGCATAAAATTAGCTAAGCGTACTTTATATGCGATGCAAGATGCATTAACGTTGAGAGACTTACTTGAATAGTAGTCTAGGCGATAATGTTCTAAAGAGTTACAAAGTAGACAAGGATGTCTTAGACCTGATCAGTTAAACATTATAGAAGACGAATCAATATCGTATTTAATTCAAGTTATTCCTGCTGTTATCAAAGGTATATCCAGATATGCACGGGCAAACAGTTTTCCTGTAAGTTCCAAATGCCTATTAGAGACCATATTGGAAAAAATACAACCGCATTATAAAGGCTTTTCTTGGAGATGAACAATATCATTAAAGTTTCTCTGTCATGGCAATAAAAAAATAGGTACCCATGATGCCTTGATGGTTAAAACCTTCTTGATATCAGACCTAATGTGGCAAATAAGGCGACAATAAGGCGTTGCATTAATGAACTCAGTATTCTCGACGGACGGCGTCGGCAGTGCACTCAATCGTGTAATACCCCAGACACTAGACTGGCTCGTGACACGGGGCTTTACATGTTCCAGGAAGCGACAACTTAAGCCCGCTGAGTCCCCGTGACACTAGATGTAACCTACGTTGCTTCAACTTTAGCAATTAAAAGTAAAGTTTTATCTAGGAC
This sequence comes from Gortyna flavago, assembly GCA_963669345.1. Taxonomy (NCBI): domain Eukaryota; kingdom Metazoa; phylum Arthropoda; class Insecta; order Lepidoptera; family Noctuidae; genus Gortyna; species Gortyna flavago. The sequence goes on from OY770138.1 coordinate 11,339,546, forward strand.
ATCTGTTTAAAAAAATATTTTATCGTAAAACCTTCTACGGTACCCAGACTCTTAATCGTATTCAGTACCTTGACAGATCGAAGCCAAATAATGTTACCATACTATAACATCGTCATTCCTCATCGCTTTAGAGTTATAGTACATAAACGAATATAATGTGTTTTAATGTTTAAGTTGTTAAATTCATTTTAAAATACGCATGTTAGCACATTCAAAGTTCATTTTTCGCTCATAATTTTTTTCATTTCATTTCTCTTTTTTGTCAAAAACTGGTATCCCTGCAACAGTCAAGTTACTGTTTACGATTAAAGTTCAAGTTTAGGAGAAGTTTTTCCTTTAGTGACATAATATATATTATCCTATTCACTTTTGACATTGGCAGAATAGTCGACATCGGCTTTACTTGCCATAATTAAAATTAAAATAGAATAGACCACGGAGTAAATACAAAGAGATGTTGTAATTAGATTTCCTTAGGAAACAACGCGTGACATTTTGCGGGGTGAGGGGGTGCTAGATCCCGCCCATTTCTTTATTTTCCATCTACCGGTCAATAGTAAAACTTGTATTCGTTCTGACAATTTTATTTTGTAGTTACGTAACTATCTCACACTAGATGTCACTAAGTGCAGGATGCAACAGGGTCGTACTCAGAATTTTCGTACCAAATTTTTTTATTGAAAGTGTTATTACTATGAAAAAAAATGTTTGAATAAAAAGGTTTTTGATGAATGACGAAAGATGATTATTAGACTTTCTCTTATTTTTAAATTACTTATCTTGTTAAAAAGAGTTATCAAGATGTTCTACAAAGCTAGTCTTTTTAGAAAAGAAAAAACACCTTCTCCCGTTTACGTGACAATTCATCGTTGAGCTCCTTTAGTTTTGAGTTGAGCTGTACGATTTCTGACAAATGCGTGCACTGACTGGACAGGTCCTCTCAATCTGTGTGGTTCTTTCCTCAAAAGACCATCTCAGACACACATGGTTTTCATATAACCTGACCAAGATTATGTCTGAACTTTAAAAGAGACTGTGACCTCTGAGTTTGTTTCGGCCTTTCTTCTCAGAGTACTCAGATAAGAAACTCTGACCTCATCTAGTTCTAAAAAATATGATTGACGTGTAAAACTCTTTGTGAAAACTTACTTATAAAAATAAAATCACTTATCATTTATCATCCGAAACCATTAATGTCAAACATAGATATATGAAAGAAGGAGATATGCCCGGTAGTTGAAAATGTATTAGAACCCGATGTCGCTAGGTTGGCCCCACCACCGCGCCACTACTACACATTTAGTTCAGTAAAAGCTTAGACAAAGTCGCGCACACACTTGCAATTCATAAATCAGAACGTTCTACTCAATCAATTATAAACCTTAACTCATCAAACACAACGTGCATTTACCATGCACCATACAACTTACACAAAAACATCAATCTCCTATCGTTGAGCTGTGCAAAAGCCATTTATTTTATATAAGCGCTAGTGATTGACTAAATCGGAAAGTTATCGATTCTTCCATACTAAAAAAAATATAGGGTCATGAAAATAAAATAAATAAAAACGATATGTCCAGAACATATTAGGTATATTATGGAGGGGCCCGTGGCTAAATAATAACAGCCGCACAGGTCGATCGATCAGGTTAAGCTACGCTTGCCGCGGTTGGTCTGTGGATGGGTGACCATCTTTACATACCGTGTCCCCTCCGTGCCTCGGAAAGCACGTTAAGCCGTTGGTCCCGGCTGTCATTCGTAGATCTTTGACAGTCGTTACGGGAAGTCAGCAGCCCGAAAGTCTGACAACCAGTCTTACCAAGGGGTATCGTATTACCCAGTAACTGGGATGTGGAGGTCAGATAGGCAGTCGCTCCATGTAAAATACTGGTATTCAGCTGCATCCGGTTAGACTGGAAGCCGACCCCAAAATAGTTGGGAAAAGGCTAGGCAGATGATGAGATAGGTAGGTATATATTTAATTTAAAGGAGATTATATTTTTATGTCCACCGTTTTAAGTACTTTCCATTTATGAGACAGCCGCGGGACATTCGGTAAAATAATTGGATTCTAATTACGGCCCTGTCTTTTTGTTTTTTGTTCAGAGTTGACTTATAGATGGCGGTCCGTTTACAAAATGATATAAAAACTACAAAAATAGTATTTTGGCCATTAGAGGGTTTATAAGAATATTTGTCGAACAAATTTCAGTACATATGATTATTAAAATATGTTAGTACTGAGCTCTACGTACCTAAATATTTTTAGTTCCCATGACACCAAGTGTCGCCATCTAGTGTCGGGTAGAATTATGTTTGGAAACGCCGACGCTATGAGATTTTTCTAGAACAATTTTCTTAAATTACGCATGAAAATTACTTACAAATGAAATGTGATGCCATCCATAGCTTCAGAACGTCTATCCGAGTAGGTTTTACAAGATAAAACACAACACTTCATTATTTTTTTCTTCTAGCGCGAATATGCTGTAAAATGGGTACTTTTACAAAGTTGTGCACAGGACGAACGCCAACAATCCACTGACAACGAGGCCACGCCTACATGATGACGTCATGGCCTAGTTGTAATCACAGTGCACAGTTGCTTAGGCCATCTCCTCTTAGTATTTACTCCGTGGAATAGACAGTGCCAGTGCAGGCGCCATCTTGGTTTTAACAAAGCGATAGTCCATCTAAAGATTGTTGACTCGGGTCTGCGCACAGCCTAAATGATGCATCATGGCGACAGTATATCAATATGCAATAAAGTGCCTACAAGACAAAGAGTAATTTTGCTCAACTGACCGTCTTTTTCCGCAGCAATATTTATTCAAGTCACTGTCATTAAACAGGGCACTTACGAAGCCAACCAGAGGAAAAGTTAAGGCCGTCGCGGGAAATTAAAATAAACATAGAGGTTACACACTAGAGCGTACTATTGTTCTAAACCAGAGACAATAGGTAGTTAAGGGCGGAGCTGGTCCATAAATTTAGACATACTTTCTACATCCCGCCCACAAACTTGTCACAATTGTCGCTGAGAGGCTGAGTGACAAGTAACCACGGCTGAACTATTTACTGACGTACCTACTTGTTATGAAGTTGTATCTTTCTCTAACTGAGATAAATTTTATTTCGGTGTACATTAATCTGTGTGTCCATTTAAGGATATAGTGATCAGCGGGGTAATTACACACTATCAGGAGCAATGGCTTCCATTTTGACAGTTCAACAACATTCATTACGTAATTTACGTTGTTGAGCAGACATTTTTGGAACATAAGAAGCAATGGATTAGCAATATCTTTCAAAATGATTCTGATAGAGATTGAGTGTGTGTTACGCAATTAACATGCAGGACAGTGACACATTTTTGCCAAATCTTCTCTGTTTTCATTAAAGCTATTCGCAAGGCAAATATTGGTTTAATAATTTGTAGACATATGCTAGCCTAACAATTAAAAAGCAAAGCTAAGATTTTCTGAGCTAACCTAACCTTACTTTTAAACGATGAAAAACAAAAAACTATTTGTTGTCATTAAAAACAAATTAGTGAAGTCCCGTAAAGGTCCCATGTTTATGGTAAGTTTCGTTTTGAAACCAATACGTGAGACTGTTACGAAACCAACCGCAGCTACCAGAAGGACTGACACTTCGTCAGTGCGGAAGTTGCACACAGATAAAGTCGTACTAGATTCACAAGAAGAGCATTTATGTGGTGTTGGGCAAAAAGATTCAACGCTTTGTCTGTGTAATAAGTAGCTAATCACTAGTGCACTGCATGGTATGGTTAAATATGGAAGTTATGAATATTTGGCTATACCTATAAAAAAAGGTTTAATTAAATATTTCAATGGGTCATCATCATCTGCCTAGCCTTTTCCCAACTATGTTGGGGTCGGCTTCCAGTCTAACCGGATGCAGCTGAATACCAGTATTTTACATGGAGCGACTGCCTATCTGACCTCCACAACCCAGTTACTGAGTAATACGATACCCCTTGGTAAGACTGGTTGTCAGACTTTCGGGCTGCTGACTACCCGTAACGACTGTCAAAGATCCACGAATGACAGCCGGGACCAACGGCTTAACGTGCTTTCCGAGGCACGGAGGGGACACGGTATGTAAAGATGGTCACCCATCCACAGACCAACCGCGGCAAGCGTAGCTTAACCTGATCGATCGACCTGTGCGGCTGTTATTATTTAGCCACGGGCCACGGGCAAATATTTCAATGGGTATTATTATTAAAATTAAATCTGATCATTCCATTCAGTTGTTCAGGTTGTGTTGATGTAAATAGATATTTATCACTCCACTCAAGATTTTTAGGAGGGCAGATCAGGAGCTTAATATTCACTAAAGAATACTATACGTCATAGCAGAAACATTTTTAATTGCTAAATGGGTCCGCGTTTGAAAAGCTTACGTTTTTGCCACGACTATGCTTATTACTGCCCGTTTTGACTAACACTAGGTGACACTTAAAGTAATGCCTACATAAAATAGGGCAGTTGGATTTTCAACTTTCAGCGCTGATCAAGCGTTTAAAATCCCACTAAGCATTCCTTTAGGTACCGCCTAGTGTTAGTGAAAACAGGCAGTCCGTTTGTTTAGTTAGGCAAAACAAGATAACGATGGATTACCTCGATCAGTTATAACATCAACTACATGTATGAGATATATGTGATTTAATCAAGTGAACAAGCAACGCGAATGCATTCGCTATCTGACCGATTTGGCATGCAAATAGCGTTACGTTATTTTAAACAAAATGCCGTATCGTCCGCTCATCCATTCCAAGCCAATATTTGGAAGCGTCACAAATTGAACATTTTATTTATCTACAGTTGTAAACATAAAAATAAAAAAAACGTTTCAGTCACACTGTTTACGAAACTTATAAACCAATCACGTTGATGTTTACTATTTTAAATTAAATTTAAATTTCCAATTCGATGCTGCATTGCGCTCTTCGCATATGCTTGTATGGATTTAATTCGTTAAAAATATACTTTACAGGGGATTACTTATTCCATTGAAAATCCCTTTTTATTTAAGACCTTCATTGGATACAGGGGGGTTAACTTTAATGATATGCTATGTTTATCCATGCAAATAAAATGCACTGCCTGAGAATGATAAGAAAATACTACATATTGCAATGCTTTATTAAACTATAATATCGACGGTAAAAAGGAAGTGACATTTTGGTCAAAAATGTGCCATCCTACGTAAAATTTTCCGCTCTTTCGAATGCGCGAATACTTCCATAGCTCTACGATGACTTTTTGGCGTTTATTCCCTAGCAAAAAAAATCATAAATGACAAAATACGTAAGTTTTTCTAAAATTTAAAACTTTGAACAGCTCTCCTGAACATTTAAATTTTTGTCACTTATACCCTATTTCCTCTTAACCATCGATGTAATGAATCATCCATTGTTGTGAATGTATGCAAATTAAATGAATTCATTTTCTCACTACGGAAAATGGTGTCGGAAGCAAGATAACTCTTAGGTAGTAGTGAAATATATAGGAAAAAAATAGAAACTGCGTCGTTTGTCTAGTGGTCGCCAGGGCTACTGCTGAGCATTAGGTAGGTACTGGATTCGATTCCCAGGTCGGGCAGTGTGACGTGTGAAGTGTTATTGGGTTTTTCCATTAGAAATTTCTCAGTAGTAGCCCGGAGTCAGATTTCTGACAGGTTGATGGCAATAGGCTCACCCCCTGTGTGGGTGTACCTACTGTAGGCACCTCTACCTAACCCTTCAGAAGTTACAGACTTGATGAGATGTTATCTTACGTAGAAATATAAAATAAAGGTCATGATTCTATGAAAAATCTTTTGTCGGTAAAAGGTTAAGTAGGTAGTCTATTCAAACTCAACTGAAGTGAATTTCTTACTATTGGAACAACGTTATCAACTGGGATTTATGTAAACGACGTAAACAATTTCCGCTCGTGTGGGTTTTAATCGCAAAAGGTAAAGTAAACGACCCGATAATAGTTAACGAACACGAGTCATAGTTCAAGAGCCTATAACCTTTAATTCAGATCAAATATGTAGGTACTATCGCGGCCTTTTCCGCCTGACCACCACTAAGTTAATTTTAGCTTGCACTCAAAAAATAGAAGCACTCTCTAGTAACTTAGTAAGCGCGCCAAGGTCAAATGGTTCGTCCGTAAAAAACACAAAAGGAGTACTTATACGTGATGCGTCTTCCTAATAGGCGAAAACTTTAAGGGGGTGTAGCTTGGCGCCGCCGCGCGCCGCGCAGGATTTAGGCGATAAAAATTTTAAGTGGTCAGGCGGAAAAGGCCGCGATAGTACATAATAAAACGCATGTCCGTAATCTTTACTCCCAGTCCCGTTTGAAATAGTGAACCCGATACAACGCACGCGAAAGTACTGTTATAATAGTACTTTACGACGCCACTATAAGTACTTACCGCCAGCACTAACAATCCCATACGCTAACTGTTATAATTACACACTGCTGACTATTCTAGAAAGCAAACTTTCCTTTTCAACTTTCGAGCATCACACATACTTGGTAATAAAACGCCGAAAACGTAAACGTAAACGTTACGTAAACAAGATAAAGTTCATGTAAAAACATTCGAAAGCGTTCAAATCTCTAATAGGTAATTACACTGTTCAGCGAAATGCAACAGAACCGGAAACCGGGTCCCGCTATACCGGATATTAATATGACGGCATTGGATCCCTCGACGCCACGAAGCACACTTCCGACCACGACTGGAACAATACACCTACATTCCATATTTTATGAGTTTTATTAACGTCCGGTAAATCTGCTAGCCATCACGATGTCTGTGCATTATTAAAAGGGTTCCTTCTGCGTAGATACCATATGAATTAAATGGACCATTGAAAGCAGTTTATACCCAACAAAAGCCCACAACCCTTTGAATGTGAACTGCCTCTAATATATTAATTACAAAATAATGGACTTGAAAGCTCCAATATGTCGTAAAATATACCTAAGTATACACTAGCTAAACCACGTAACACAAAAGCGTAAACAATAACAAACCACACCCATTGACGTTTAAAATTCAGGCCAACAAACTCTTTTATATCGGAGAAGCCAACCAAAATGCCTGTAATAATAAAAAAATCGCTGTGTGACACAATCTTCACTTTATAGACTCCGTAGGGGTGAACCCTGAACTCTGGGGACGGGCTTAAAAACGGCAAAGTTTCAATTTTGCTCCCCCAACTCGCGGATAAACGGGATGATAAATGAAAGCTGAAACGTCATCATTCTCTCTTCATCTTACGAGAAATCGAGTCAAATGGGTTCTGTATTAAAAGTGTTTGATAAAGTGGAGACAATGGCAAAGATTTGATAGACAACGGGATTTCGATACTGCGTCGCCGCAACATGTGGTTTCAGGAAGTGTTATCAAGCAGTAGAGCTATAAAATAAGTGGTCAACTACACCCGTTTCACGGAAACTATTTTGTGGCACATTTGCATTGACAGAAGTACACAGAAAAATAAAAAAATGCATTGTCTTCGAAACAGAATCAACAAGTAAAATTTCAACTCCGTAGGATAAGTGGAAGTGGATTAAATTCAACTTACAAGATTTGATCTAATAAGGCAAGTTAAATAAAAGTTTGTAGTAATTCACAGTTTAAATTCGACACATTCACTTTTTCAACTTTTTTATTACCTATACGCTCAGCTCGTTATTTTATTAAGCTATTATTTATTAATACAGGCTATAATTAACGTTAATTATTGACTATATTATTGGTTATTTAAACAATTATATAATTCCACAATGAGTGAATGCATAAATTGTTTTCATTCGTACTATTAAATTCAATAAAGTATTTAAAACTCTCAATTAAAATATTCGATTACCTACACAACTCAACCCGCGAGACACCTACCTCTAAATAATGTTGAAATTAAAAAATAATCTCTGAATGCATACAAAATCAATTCTCAACGGAATCTTATCAACGATAATAACCAATTTGGCATCACAAAAGATTACATCAACAAAGCAATCTTTACCTAATCGCCATAGCTATCCCACGAGATTTATCTCTACTTTCGCCGCAGGAAACTAAAGTGAAAGCTTATTTAACTCGCATTAAGGAACATTGCACATGGAACAAGGAATACTGGAACTTATCTCATTTGAACGTCAGCGCACCGCTGCAGTAATGAAGATGAATTCTGCATCAACATACATAGTTACACGACTCCCACGACTTTGCCGGCGTCGTTTATTGCGATACTTCTTGGTATAATATATAAAACGATTTGTTTCTTGACGCAATATTTAAAATCGATAAAAGATAAATTTAGGTGAGTTGACACAAGATTTGATTTGATATTGACAAATGACATAAGTGATTCTACACTTATGTCATTTGTCAATATCAAATTGTTGCCAACAAAACAATTCAGGAAAATGTTGCATTCATCTACAGATTGCTCCGAAACGAAAACCAGTACTGCACCTGAGGGGCCCTAAAATGATGTCACACGCACATAATATTAAAGAAACTTCCAAAGGTTTTCCTACAATGTGATGATATGGTAATAGTCTGTGACTGGTACCGTTGCATGTGACTCGCGAAATACGTCCCCCTCTGTCGCATTAGCAACACAAAAGTTGTGGTTGTTTCACAAACAAACACACATTTGAAAAGTTCATAGATGTCACGAAATAGGTAGTTTACTTACGTGTCAAATATTCAAGAAGAACAAATTGCAGAAAAGTTTTCTATTTCCTTTTTGTTTTTATATCAGTGGAGATAATTCTCATTTCCTAGTCTTACCTATTTAGTAGGACGCAAGAGTATAAAATGTGTGTGCATAGTGATAACCTCTTTTGCATTATTGCGATAAAAGCTTACTATGGTAATCTGCGTTTATCCTTCTGAAAAATAAATTTTCAAAGCGTGTCTGGGCCACTGACCTGTATTATGCGTAGGTACTTGTTTAATAGAGGTCAGTGGTGTGGGCAATTTCCTTTCTCAAGCGAACAAAAGAGATTTTAGAATACGTAACAGAACCTCTTTAAAAAACTTTACAAATGGATGTTGTGTACCTACGTATTATGTGATGAAGAAAATATATAAGTTATAAGGTTAAGACTTCTCTTTTAATTTAGCTATCTTATGTAGTTAAGTTTTATCTAGGTAGATATAGCTGCAGAACACAGTGTCTGCCTCTGCTTTGACTATATATCTGATGACATACTCCTTCCGGAGGACTAATCTATGAAATGTACGAAATCACAGAAATTGTTAAGATTTTATTCGCATTTGGAATGTAGTCTCGCCAAACGATGATTAAGGTAAACGTCAAGTGAGGTAATTCTACAACTATAGAAAGGTAGTGACGATTTATTCCTTAAATCATAAAGACAGAACACATTACCTCAACATTGGTACCAGCACAAAAGCTCAACCTCATTTATTCAGCCACGCCAGGCTACATTTTAAATTCCCGCTTTGAGCGTTCCTTGTAGCAGCCGACAAGAAACATTTCATCACATACTAGGTGCATGAACAACTACCTATTTAATAATGTAGCTGAGCGAGTGTGGTTGCTCTTATAAGCGGCTCCGACGTGCAGGCATGCGACAGACGTCGGGACGAACCGCTGCCCAGATTTGTTTTGTAACATAGATACTGTTATTGAGAAGACGTATTTGTATTAGAAAGATTCGATTCCAACCTGATCGAGCAACAACGCTCAAATATAAGGATGTCATGTTGATTTTAGGGGCAAAAACTTTGGAATCAATGTTTCCATATTTTTGCATATATTTTTATTGTTAACAATTTAGATTTCGTATTTTGAAGCACAAGCCTATTGTATACGACACGGCGCGTCGTGTCAGCCACAAATTGGAATATAAAATATCGAACATGGAACGCACTTGTAAAAATGACGTGCGAATATCTCGACCGTATATTTTTGCGTTCGTAAAAAATAACCTTTACAAAGGGCAAAAAGACGGTAAAAGGCTGGATTCTGTTGCTGAATAAGGCTGTGAGAGGCTCGTGACTCGCACGAGCGATCCCGGCGAACATTACAGCGGCGTGACCGCGCTCTCGGTTTAGTAATAACTCTCCGGACAACTTAAGCGTAATTGCATAAAATCGTTTTTGTTGGAATTTCGCTTGCTCAATCCGCGGAGGGTGGTATTTCTGCTGTTTCCTCGAATATTTTGCAATTTCTTTCACGAATAGTGAACGTCTCACGCTGCAATCAGTCATGCGCATAATAGTATCGTTTGTGTTGGACGTCAATTCTCATGTCATACTTAACTTTTGTAGCAGTCAATAGAACACGGTTGACCTCTGGGGGTCTCTTTAATACAGTCAACGAAGATTCGGGCCCGTCTGAAAGTAATTGATCAGTCAAAACAAGTGTCAAGTTTGATTTTTCGTACGGGCAAATACATAATAATATCGGGAGTAGGGACAGCTGTCAAATCGTGTTGTCATTAATTCTTAGTTCGGGCCCGAACTAATCTTATATTAGAAGGTGATACGATGTAGGAATCGCCCGTAACTTCGACCAATACTACGGATTTCGTGCTTATAGAGTAGACATGCAAGTACTGCTTACTCCTATTAAAAATTTTGCAAGTAATGTTGGCTGAATCAGTTTTCCTTATAAATAGTCTTGACATTCATGAGGGTAACTTCTATTTATTATAGCATAAATCACAGTCTTGCAAGAAATTCATCAAGACGCGAGCGCCTGTAGCGCTTTCTTGAAATTACAATATACATTAAAGTGATTCTTACGTCATTTGAAATTCTAACATCAGGTAAATATACAGAAAACGCCTGATTTAATATTCGTACAAACCATTTTTGTTCCCCTACGTCGCCGTGGCATAAAAATTCTAATGTAATCGCTATACAATACGTAGAAAGCAATAAATTCTTATCTTGAGATAAGCTACTATTTCAAACACTACCTGCATTAAGATTACGACACACATGCACGCGCGTCTCCGGTTTTGTATATGAACGCCTATATTTGAGTTTACCCTATATTTACTTTAGGGTTTTTTGTAAGTACTTAATAACAATTGCAAGTCCTTATTCCAAGATACCTACCTACCTACACACCTACATTACCCATGTCAATATCTCGGGCTTTGTAATAGGTAGGTAGCTAGGTATATGCAGATAGCTTTCGCCTAGAAGTATAAACGATCAATGATTTTGTTTAGGGTAATAAAATACTTGTAACTATGGTGATTAATACGAGCGACACAAACACAGTCAAAGTGGTTCTCTTCTAATCAAGGAAAATTCAGAGCAATCTTCTAATTAGAAAGGTAAAGTACTAGTTGATAAATGAGAAATGCGAACTTGCTGAACTTAGTTTAGATAAAAAATAAGTAGGTACCTAAAACCTGTCATTTACCAAACTTAGCTATGTTTGTAGGTCGTTATTTTTCGTTCAAACCTAACAAATGCTCCAGCGTTTGTCTAAATAGATTTTACTCTTAAGTACTAGCTGTCTTAGTAACGTATTGCTGCAAATAAATAATAAACGAAGTTGCAAGACATTCTACTAATTAGTTGGGAGCTCTAACTCACTGTTCAGGACTTCAGGACGCTCACAAAGTCTGCTCGTAAGTTATTACGAAAAGCAGTCACAGAGGATTGGAACTTGTACCTAGACTGCTAAATATAGATTAGGAATGGCAAAATGAACCTTAACCTAGTACTAGTCGACGTCGCACGTCGGTCCACCTTTATAAAAGACTAGCTTCTGCCGCGGCTTCGTCCGCGTGGATGGTGGATTTCATGAGTTTTATTTTTTTTGCGCGGTGCCCTAATTTTAGGTTTTTGTTTAACATCAGCTATCTGCCAGTGAAAGCCCCGTCAAAATCGGTCCAGCCGTTTTGGAGATTAGCCGGTAGAAACATACAGACATTCGAAAATTTTAAAAAGGTTTTTTTTGTTATAAGTAGTGTAGCGAAATAAAACGCGGTGACTTCACAATTTCACTACCATTACGTATAATTTTGTTGTAAAAATAAAAAATTCCAAATACAATAATTTAGTATAAAAAATTAAGAAAAAAGATTACTTTAAGATACCTTGTGACGTTGGTTATAAATACGAATATGAATGAAATAGAAATACTTAAGGTTTTGGGTTTTGTAAAGACAAAAATAAAGTGAGAATTTTGTTACATTGACGTGATTGCAATCAAGAAAATATTAGATAGATTTAAAGTTTGCGCGGTCCAAGGGAAAAAAAGTTAAAATAGCACACCCGCCGTATTTGAATGATAAAAATTCACGCAATTTTGATAGGAAAATATATCTAGACAATCTACTATGAGAATAGACTAAAAAAGGTATCTGTTCCCAAAAAAGGGGTCTTCGTGTCCGTTCTCGGGATCCTCGTATATTAATAGAGCAGAACAATAATCAGGTAGCAGATCCTCAACAGCAAGTAGATCTGCAACAGCTAGCTGCGGGCGCTCTTCTGGCGAACAGCTTATACTTCGTCTCGAGAGTCAGGGTAGAGTGAAAAATCGATCAAATCGGCTTGCCCATAATTCGGGCCTTATCCTGAAGTAAAATTTAGGAATAAGTACCGGTGGAGCAAGCAGAATCACTTGTAACCAAGAAATAGAATAGAATGATACATACCAAAAATGAAGAAAAAATATGTTCACAAATAGTTTTTTAAATTTATAGATAACGAGGTACGGAGGAGTAAAACTTATTGCGACAGCAATTAAATTAATTCAACCAACTCAAATTCACAATAAAATTTCGGCGTTAATATTCCACAAAAAACATGTTCTTCGTCACAAGGTTATTTTCAAAGTCACCATGCCTACCGTGAAAAATGCCATCTGACGTAAATACGATTCGTAATTTGAAAGATTTCAGATGGAAATTTCTGGACAGACTATGGTTCAAAAAAAGGTTGAATATGAGTTTAGAAGGAGGATTAAAGCCAAAATTACCATGCAGGATTTGTTAATACTGCAGTAGCTTTTATACCAACTTTCGTAAGCATTTAGTAAAAAGCTGTTTTTTGAAACTACAAACTGATACTTTATACCTATTGATTTATTTGTAAATGTATAGAAAAGAAAATAATTTCTAGTTCTACCAACATTCAAACAAATAACTCATGAACACAATTTATTTAAGTACATGCATAAAAATAATCTAATAAGGATAAACCTTGAAAAAATAATAAAAACACGAATATACCAACTATGGCAAACAGCGTTGTTATTCGATAATAGTGTAGTAATAATACCTTACCTGATTCTAATTTTAACAAAACGGCAGCTTATGTACATAGAATTTACCCAGATAACAATTATAGCAAATGAATTCGTAGTATACACGTGTTTATTATAATCGCACCATAATTATGAACCAGATATAAAAACTTTACTTATCTATACTTATAATAAATCTGTAGAGAGGTCAATTCTGTACATAATATATATTTTCAAAATAACTATCAGGGGGTAATTAGTGATCGATACTGATGCCAAAAATGCAATCAGTAAAATTTTTGTCTGTCTGTCTGTCTGTCTGTCTCTATGTTCCTTATAGAAACAAAAACTACTCGACGGATTTTAACGAAACTTGGTACAATTATTCTTCATACTCCTGGGGAGGTTATAGTATACTTTTCATCACGCTACAATGAATAGGAGCAGAGCAGTGAAAGGAAATGTTGGGAAAACGGGAGAATTTGCTCCGTTTTTTAAGCTTCCGACGCGTGTGCACCCTTAATGGTTAAAGCTACATAGTAATCATTTACATAGTAAGCATATGTCTATCTTTTATGGTTGACTCACAATAACACGTGTAACTCCCGATAGCTTAGCAGTTCGGAGCTTTCTGATTATATTTGTTTACTCTTACGTTTATAATACTCTCACTCATCCCTAATTAAAAGAAGTTAATATTATTACCTATTCAATAAAAAAAGAATCATAGTAATCGGTATAGAAACACCAAACTTATACATGAAATACGCTAATAAGCCATCGCGCCGTCGCGCGTGAATACTGAATCATGCCATAAGGATTATTTTTGTGTAACGGTTGCCGCGCTCGACGCGGGTCGAGGCGGTAGGGTATAAAAATATTTGGCTGGACAATAATTGATATTAACAAACCGTGCTTATTAGCGCGACTTTTAGTCTTTAAATAGTTTATTTGAATTTCTTTTGTTGTTATTTTATAAAATAGGTATTAGTTGTTTTGGTAGTGTTTAAATATTCGTTCAAATTACTAATCTATACTTATAATAAATCTGTAAAGTGAAAATTCTGTACATTGAAAATATCAAAAAATTAATGGCAGGGGGTGTTATTAGACCGACACAGAATCCTAAAATGTGATTAAAAAATTTTTGTCTGTCTGTCTGTCTGTTTGTTCAGGCATCAGGCAAAAAACTACCAGTTCGATTACGATGACACTTGGTATAATTATTCTTTAATATCCTGGGCACCACACTAGGTACTTTTTATCCCGGAAAAAAATATACAATAAAAAACAAACGTAATTTTGCGGTTCGATCCCTAGACCCGATGACTGTACCAACCGCAAATAATAAGTTTGTCGTAGTACACGACGAAGATAATAATAATTGGCGAGCGTTCATTCATATTAGCATTCTATAAATGATAAATGATTTATTTTCTGTAAGTAGGTTTGTACAAACACTTTTACACGTCAATCATATTTTTTTTTAAACTAGATGAGGTCGGCGTTTCCTATCTGACTATTCTGAGAAGAAAGGCCGAAACAAACTCAGAGGTCACAGTCTCTTTTAAAGTCCAGACATAATCTTGGTCAGATCATGTGAAGACCATGTAGATTGGTGTCTGAAATGGTCTTTTGAGGAAAGAACCACACAGATTGAGCGGACCTGTCCAGTCAGTGCACGCATTTGTCAAAATCGTGCAGCTCAACTCAGAAGTTGAGGAGCTCAACGATTCGACGAACAATACCAAAGAAAGGACATTTGGGTAGGCCGCGTAATGTACTCAAACTGCCAGATCATGATTAAAACTAACTAAGAAGGAAAACAGTAAAAAAAAGAAATGACCCACATAGTCCTCACATTCACAACAATTAAATAAAAAAATACTTTACAAAGTAAATATTCATGTCATTGTATATATAAAAATCATCAATGTCAAAGTGTATATAAAAATTCGGGCATAATCTTTGAGGGCCATGTAGATTGGTGTCTGAAATGGTATTTTGAGGAAATAACCACACAGATTGAGAGGACCTGTCCAGTCAGTGAAAAAGTATAAATTGTATGTTTTAACCTCAGTGGTTTTAACTGCTACTTGCAATTCCAAAACGTGCTTTTCAGTGCGACCTTTTTATTCCTTTTAGTTTTTACTAAGTACAGTTTAAGGTAGAGTTATTTAGGTTTATTTTTATAAGTCGTAGGTATAGATTTTAATTTTAAAGTATGGGTAGTATATTTGATAGTGTACGTAGTGACCGTAGGTTATTTTATAAAACTGTTAGGTAGGATTAGTCATTCGTATAGATATTAGTTTTTAGGGATTTTGCTTATTTATTGAGTTAGATTAGTCATCAGAAATAGGTTTATTTAGGTATTTTATTTTCTGTTATTGAGTTTTTTTTTATTAGGTAGGTACTTAGGTTTACTTTTATAATCTAATATAAAATTCAAAGTCCTGTGATCCTGTCTGACTGATTATATCAATGCACAGCCTAAACCGCTGGTCATAGAGACATTAAATTTGGAGTGTGTTCTGTATAAGTGTGTGAAGTGTATAAAGATATCCAGTAAGAAAGGGTTTTTCGAAACTCCACTCCTAAGAGGGTGAATGGGGGGAGGGTGAAATTTCACGCGGACGAAGTCGCGGGCAGAAGCTAGTAATGTAATATATAATAATATTATAATGTAGGTAATGTATAATCTTAAATGTGAAAGTTTGTGAAGATGTTTGGATGTTTGTTACTCAATCACGCTAAAACTACTGAATGGATTTGGATGAAATTTGGTACACAGATATTTATAACCAGGATTAACACATAGGATACTTTTTATCCCGATATTCCCACGTGATCGAAACTAACGCGGGAGAAACCGCGGGGCGCTGCTAGTAATATTATAAATGCGAAAGGAGGTTTGTTTGTTACGCTTTCACGCTAAAACGGCTGAACGGATTTGGATGAAATTTGGCTCATGGGTAGACCATGACCATGGGTAGGACATTGGCTACTTTCATCCTGGATCGCAAATGAAGTCACGGGCAACAGCTAGTATATTCCGTAATATAGAGTCCGTCATTATTCATTAGGCCGTCATTTTTATAATCGCAACAAATGAATATATTCAGCTAAATTAAACCATTATTGATTAGGTGTTGAATGGATCGACAAAGTTTGATTTGAACTTCGACCTTCTTTGTTGTTAGTTAAAAGACACGACGAAAGTAGGTAGAAGGTGTTGTGTCATTGGCGAATGTATCGTCAATGTGGTTTTGAACTTGTTTGTAAGTTCAAATCAACCACTATTCATTCGCAGCAATATTAGGAAGGCTGTCAGCAAGTTTTTCAATGTGATAGTTAATTACGAACTTATAAATACGTGCTCAACTTTGGCCTCTTATTGGCGTCTACTTCCATAACAACTGGACTATTATGTATTCTATGATAGCAACCATGTTTGGCAGAAATATTGGTGATCGTCGTCAATGAATAATGTTATTAGTAGCAAGACACATTACTGTGTCGTTTTGCGTCATGTGGGTCGGGATACACCAATCAAACGAATCCGTTCAGAACTACGTCAAATCACAACGAGTTTTGATTGGCTAACACAGCGTCAGAAGCCGTCACCACACGATATAACACAGTGATATGAATCCAGCTTTAGCCCTTTCTGCCAATTTCTCTACGTAGGTACACGCCATTTTCAACTACTTACTTAAGTGAAGTGAGCAGTCATTCCACAGATAGACATTGAAACTATTGACAGATCCCTTCACCTAGGTTTTCACGGTGAAATACGCTATGACCCTTAGGAGCCGAACAAAAAGAAATAAAGTTAAACGCTAAGCGAAAACCAAGTGATGCGACGGGGTGGGTCGGGGGAACGAAAATTTCACGCGGACGAAGTCGCGGGCAGAAGCGAATAGTGTATAAACTGGAAGATATTTTTGCAATTAACTAACACACTCAACAACAAAATGCTACATCACATATAAAGACTCATCATCATCATCTGCCTAGCCTTTTCCCAACTATATTTTGGTCCGCTTCCAGTCTAACCGGATGCAGCTCAATACCAGTATTTTACATGGAGCGACTGCTTATCTGACCTCCACAACTCAGTTACTGGGTAATACCATACGATACCCCTTGGTAAACTGGTTGTCAGACTTTCGGGCTCCTCACTACCGACTGTCAAAGATCCACGTATGACAGCAGGGTCCAACGACTAACGTGCTTTCCGAGGCACGGAGGGGTCTCGGTATGTAAAGATGGTCAGACATCCACAGACCAACCGCGGAAAGCGTAGCTTAACCTGATCGATCGACCTGTGCGACTGTTATTATTTAGCCACGGGCCCCTCAATGATGGCAGATGTGTAATTTAATGAACTCACTATAAAGTGTATTGCGGCGCCAACTCCGAAGGGTAACGATAGACGTCACGGCAGTGCATGAGTCACGTACGGGCTGGCACGCGACCGAAATATCGATGTTAGTCTGTGGCTGTACTGCCGTGCAGGTGCAAACAAACCTACCTATCTATGGAGGCATACTCGTCATTGTTTGCGTTGCGGTTGTAATGGGGTAATTTTGTGGACGCTCGTTCGATTGGGTGAATCGAGGTGTTGATAAAATGTGGAATATTTTAAAGTAAAACCTACTATATAAATAAAATTTTGCGGCTACTTAGCGAAGCCGATGTAGATTCGTGAAAGCGATTGCAGGACGACTGGAAAAAGCATGTATTTAAAATCGACTAGTTCGATCTACCTCTTTATTCATAAAAGTTGCTTAAAGTTTAGAGGCGTTTAAACGTCAAAAATGTATGGTTACACAATCCATTGATGATAGTGACATCAAAGACATTAAATTATTTACTTAAATCTCTTTGGTAGACATCATTAATCATCATTAATGGAGTCTGGTTCCTAAATCAATAGTGGATTTCGCCCAGTTGAGAGATAAAGTCACTGGTTAGATTAGAATATTAGTAGGTATTGAACACGTGTTAATTAGCTCGAGGTTAGCAAATCCTGCAACAGTGAATAGCATTTCCACGACTTCCAGATGTAGCTCAAATTACCCACGTTTCAAGACTCTAGAATAGAATGATTTGATGAGTTAAGACTTGATGCTGCAGCCAATGTTTGCAGATGTTAGCTTATAACCTAAAATGTTATTAGAAGTACGAGCCATCATTATTTTTACATTAACGCACGCATTATGTGCGCAGTGCGTGCGCATAAAATGCAGCTCATGATTTTTGTTGACACAAGACACTTGGTATTCACTTGATAATTGCCTATTGTAAGACAGCTACGCATTTTATTAAATAGAATGCCCGTGACAAAATGTACATTTACATAACAACATAATGTTGAACTGCTGGGACACAAGTCTCCTCTCTGTGAGGAAGCGGGCCATAACCAACCACACGGGCCAAGTGCGGGTTGGTGGATGTTACGTTTTCGAATTTTTGGTTCTAGAACATGCCGGTTTCCTCACGACGTCTTGCTTCACCGTTTTGAGAGCAGTGGTGATGAAATTAAATCACAAAGTATAGTGCCTGCCTGGGATCGAACTCACGACCTACAAACTCGTAAGTCGGGGCCGCTACCACTGGGCCACTACTGCTGCAAAACTTAATTTTAGAGAATTTTCAATCAAATACTCTACCTACATTGAAATTCAATGATATCAACATAAAGTACTGCCTGAATCCTAATGAAGAATAACAACAGTCGTAGTACCTACCTAGTACCTACTAAATATGGGAATTTACACCAGTGAAGCTTGCGCGACATCATCCACGTAGGCCTATTCTTTAACTCCATGACTAATTTGAAATCTCCTACTAAATTATTAATTTGTAGTCTATTTTGACACTTTTTTACCTACATTATTTATAACAAAAACACCAGCAGCTATTAACGCTAACTCTAAACAGAAACAAACAAAAACTTCTAAATTCCTGGCATAAAAATTAAAATGGTCTTTCTTTGCGCATTTACAAATTAATCACTTGAATACCCTTACAAAGAAGCTCCCTGACCGTACGAAAATACCTCCTCTGTATTTATTACTAAGTACGATTTGGCAACCCCTTCCCACTTCAACAGCTGTTCTTCATAAAAAATGCAGGTGTCAGTAACTGACACGCGTCTTGACAAACGGCCAGTGCCACCTTTGACGAGTAAAGGTTACTTGCTCGACTGCCCCTTAAACGGCACCCCAGTTTGGCGACGCCACTTAATGAATTGTTACTTTAAGCCTATTAGGTACATCTTGAAACTAACTGCTCGATTAACATTAAATGGAAAACTTTGTATAATTTGCTTACAAATCGTCTGATTACATTAATTGGGTTTTGAATTAAGCGGTCGGTTAAGGGATTAAGTTACTAAATATTCGTTTTAATGTGGCTCAAAACTTGCATGTTACTATAAATAAACAATCTTAAGCCGTCTACGTTTTCTTGCCGGAAAACCAAGTGTCACCCGAGTTACTTAGTATACTTAATTAAGTGCACAGAAATTATTGCCTATCCTTATTTTTCTTTACCTTGTAGAGTAGCTTAATCTCATAACATTCCAACCAGAAACAATTAAATATATTCTAACAAACCAATAGATTATCTCGACCGTAATGAAATGCCAAAATCGAAGGAATGCGGCCGAGTATATTATACGTGATGTTACTTTAAACTTAGTTTAAACTAACGACTTCAGCATACCGTGACTTCAGTCATCAATGTAAACAGAGATTACGTTGAGACAAGTCTATTAAATACTTCATACCTATCTGTCACTCTGCGGTATGAAAATATGTAAAAAATCTCTCAAAGAAAGCTTAGAACATTTAAATGGCTATCATTGTCAGATATCAAAGTTTCTTTAGAATCTGATATCAGTTTTATTTATCGCCTTTAGTTGAAGAATCTTTAAAGAATGACTCGTCGATGTTTTATTGTTGAAACTTTTTGGGTAGGTACTAATACTTGAGAAGACATATACCTAGCTGTTCTAAGTTCGAAAGTTTATCCTAATCTAGTAGAAAGATTCATGCCAACGATGATCTTAGTTTTGTCTCTGAAGTATCTTTTCGTACAAGTTTTCGAGATACCAGAACTCGCGGGCACTATAATTTCCGTCCTAAGCAGAAAGGCTTGCTGCCACTGAGGTAAATACTTCGGTAAAGGGAAAACACTACTTCATACCTCCATAGATAAAATTCCTTCGAAGCTCTCGGCATTAAACTAGTATCCCATGGTAATCCCCCAACAGCCCATAATAGTGTGTTGTATAAAATTTATGATGGTGTCTGTATGACCTTATTAATTTTATGGAAGCACTTGGTCCACTTGGAAACAGGTTTAAAGAAGTCAGCGATGAGACAAGGCTTGGTACTCCGCGTTTAAGCCGCTTAAGAAATATCGGTTAGTATCACTGCGGACTACCGAGCTGAATTTATTGAGTGCCTTATGGTAGAATGAGGACGCACCATGTGTATGGATTAGAACTCATTATCACTATTTTATTAGGAGAAACTTCCCGTCTTGAAAATTCTTCCGAGGTTGTATAACTTTAAGCTGTCCTCTCATTTCGGTACAAAAAACCGAACCTTTTGTAAGCTTTTGTTGATATTTAAAATGAAATACTTCAAACCTAAAGCTTTCAAGAAGTTATAAAACACATTTTATCTAACCTTTCAATCGTCCATTGAAATTTTTATCAGCGTCACGATCTTCGATATTTCATCAAACAATTGCCATTAGGTACACGAAATAACTCTCAGAATAATTGCTAAAGTTTGGCATTAAGCGTTAATCAATGAAATAGTTTCTACTCCCACATTGCTCAATATAATTAGACAGCGCGATAAGATCGAACGGTCGCGAACGGTAACCAATAGCTATTTAAATGTAAATATTTGTGAGATAAGCTGGCACCTTTGTTTACTCAACTCAGGCCGGCCAACTAGCAAGCTCAACTACTCAAATATACTAAATGGTATTTAGTTCACACATAGCTAATGTTATCTAGTATTACCCACTGTAGGTATAACTTATAACTCTTATAAGGTAAGGTCAGTAAAAACGATTTCCTAGCTTTTCAATGCGATCTCGCACGGCTTTTTATGAAACGCAATGCGAACGCTGATATAATACAATACTACATGATATTATGTATCAGATATACATTATGTAACGCTATTGTCTTTCAGTCTAAGTGGGTGGCGGGACGAGCTTGAGCAGTAAGGAATGATCCATGCTTTTACAAGACAGAAAAGAGAGCCTTGAGTAGGTAAAGAGGACATTTTCCTAGGGGACAGACAACACAGGTTCAAATTTTTATGGCTACGTATTACTTTAAGTAACCATATTTAAAACGAAAGCAGAACTAAAATTTAAAAAAAAATCTTACAATGAAATCACGGTAAGTAGGTATCTTGAAAATTTAAAATGGTTGTTGGATAAACTTGCATAAAAAGTTAAAAACATAACTTATTGAACTAAGCACAGGCATTATGTTAGTGTGACTTAAAATTTTCTTGATATTGACTTTGAAATATGCCGATTTAATGTCGTTATTATGTGGTTAGTTATGAATATTACATGCGTAGCAAACTAATCTTTAAGATCTTATAAAAAGGTGTTCAAAGTACCTACTCTGACAGCTGTTTCACACAAAACAAATGCTGTACCTAATCTAAGGAGTTAGTCTATGTCTGTACCATTGCCGTGAGATCGCAGATAGCAGTGACAATGAGTCCGCAACAATTAAACGCCGCATTTAGATAGCTGGAACAATCCACAATGGCACGTGAGAGGAATCGCATGGGAGATTTTTTCTCCATTCAAATGAATAGGTCACATAAATTAGTCAGTTGTTCACGGTTACGGATATGGTGCGTTTAACGCGGCATTTGTGCCAGAACTAATTATTGAACTGCAATTAAGCCGAACCACAGCGGAACGGTTACGTATTCTTTTGTTATTGTTTTGCGTTATGGGAGCTATTGTAATAAATTTCAACATTCGCAAGATTACGAGTATCAATTCATAATGCTGGCTGTTGACCGCGAGGCTAAATGAGCACGTAAATGCACGACTCTCGCGCGTGAGACGCGGTACCCGTTGCGGCTACGCATTCCACCAAAAACTATAATGATCCTGACATTTTACTGCTATTATGAATTCGCCATTTTAATATCCATACTAACACGTTGACATTTAACACATTTGCGTGCGCCATAACTGTCCCGCTCGTGCTTCAACTCATAGAATGGCGATTTTATCACGAGCGACCATTTAAATCTCATTTTCTAGTTTGGTATATTTATTAATGATCTATTTCCACGGACCTGTTGTAGGCTCAGCCGGTTTCGCCGTAGATTCTTAACTCATCGTTGCCTACACTTGCCGATTCACAAAACTGGTTCCGCCGACCCATCCACTTGATCTTGAGCGAGTGTTGGCCAACTTTCACGAGATTCCTCTGGGGGCCCGCGCCGCCTCGTGAGAACATCTGACGGCGCGACGTCGCTCGAGGGTTACGCGGTCGATGTGCCAACACAACGACGCTCTTTTTCCTGTTTCCTCAATATTTACTCACTTTCCTTCGCCATAAGTGCTTTGGAAACTTCGGAAAAGCTTTGGTCTCATTTACATTTGAAGTCGAGTCTTCAGCTTTTATTAAGTTTGGCCAAATCAAAATCAACTACATAACCTTTGTGGTGATACTTTCCGTCAAAAATACAATCTGAAAAGTCAAGCTTAATCGTATACCCGACAGAAATTTTTACTTAATTAGTAAAGATATCACATTTTTTCTATCAAACGTAGAATAACAAGTTCGTATTAGGTAATCTTACATCATTTTCAAACAGCAACACCATTATTCATATCCGCAGTTAATAAAACGTGCTATTTATCTAAAGAGATCGTTGACCAAATGAATATACTTATGTCCCATAACAACCAATTTGTGAAGGAGTTAATAAAGTTCTGCTATCCAATATATAGCAACGACGTGTTTTTGAAATATCCTGTCGCATGTTATGTTAGAGAACATTTAATATTATAATATAATATGTATATTTATGGAGTATATTTTTACCAAGACAACTTTGCGCGTGAATAATTATCTAACCACCTTGGAAAGCAAAATATTCTAAACATAAGTTCGCCAACGTTTGTTTATACGTTCCAAGTTCCAACGTGGCATTTTATTGTAAAATACTTGAAACACGGTTTTGTATTCATGAATACAAAAAGACACAATAGACAGTTTAAATATAGTTTTCTATGGAGTGGATAATTAATCGCTTCCTTCCGTTGTTATAAGATTTTTTGTTAAAGATTTATATATTCATAAATTTATAAACAAACTTATGACTTTTTTATTTAGACACTCGTCTATTATTCTTAAGAAAATAATACCTATACTTGGTCTGTTTTTTATTTTTTTATTTTGCTAGACTAAAATGGCAGCTGCGTAGTAATAAACATTGTCAACATGACAAAAAAACATCGATCGCTGCTATAATTATGGTCTATCAAATTAAACATCCGAGTTTAGGTACTTTTTCTAAGATTTATTAAAGAGTTGAAGGCAGTTATATTAGTCACAAACTATTATCTACCAAATTCTACCTACATTCAACAAGAGCAGTTTTGTTTAGCCTATATTATTACCATAATTTCATTCAAGTTGAGTGCTTCATGAATTAATGTGTTAAAGTGTATGTGTTAAATAGGTAAGTAAACGTTTGATACAGAGAAGCCGGTGTATAACACAACATTTGAAGGTATTTGTTTCAAAGAATCAGTAGGCTTAGACTTAGCAGGCAGCCTTATAAGTTGAGACGTTAACGTCACGCCTGAACACAACAGGGCCAACTTTACCTGCCTCTAATAAAAGGTATCTCCGGAATGTGCTGCGTTGTCAACGGAGATGTTTTACGAATTCTAACTTGAATACAATCAAAAACACACCCTAACTTAAACAAACAAGGTTGTAGTTTCTTTAATATGAAATGACAGATTTATAATTGAAATCTGAACAATAGCAAATTGGTGAAGTTTGGCGTACCTATATCTTTACAACGTTGACACAGGATTCCCTTTGAGGTGAGTTTACGTTTAATGTTCTTTAGTTCAAGTAGGTATCAAGTAGTGTTGATTTCAAAAGGATATCGTGAATTTTTTTCGGAACCGTGTAGCGGTATTCTTTTATTTTTATTAGTGATGTAAATGCGTTCATCGGAGTTCACACCTGCAGATTGTAATTTACAGCTTTTGTGCATAATTTTTATATGCAGTATCAATAAAATTAACCTTCGTATAACTTACATAATACAGATTCATATCTCCATCAATACAGACGAGTCATAGCGATAATTCCAAAACAAGCAATAAATCATTAAAATTGAATTACAAAGTAGGTAACACTAAATGCCCAATGATCAAAATAAATCAGTAACTGGGTTTAAAACTAATTTTATCTAAACGGGCCACAACGCATTTTCTTTCTGACACGTACCTTTCTAAAACACTCATCCTGTGCTCTCGTATACTGTCTACCGTCATCCATAACAACATCAATGATTTTCCATAGATTAAAATGCAATGTTTTCTTGATAATCTGTATTAGCATGCATGGCAAGGGACCTATGTTCCTAGCCCACTCCTTAGTATGTCGCGCGTTGATGTTCTTTTAAAGGCCGATTCGTTCAGTACGGTCTCCGACATTTTTCCACTATAACGACGCATTTTCTTGTAGATAGAGAGTTTAGTCAGTATTGTGGGATAACCCAAAGAGAATGTAAACACTGGCGTTATAGGATAGCCCATAGTCATAGTGTTTGGTGTTCGAATTTTCAATTTATTTATTTTTTTCATTTAAGGCTTATTTTACCAAAGTCACATATCTTTTATTCGTGGAATAAAATTGACGTCTGACAGTTCTAGTATGGTAAAACTGTCAAAAATTCAAAAAAAATTCTCAGGTTAAGACTTATTCTGGTATAAAAGTTTGGTGGAATGTTAGTAAGTAAGTTTTCAAACTGCTTTTTATAGCCCAGTTAGTTATTTTCTAATCGAAGCCTGCAGTCCTGAACTGAGCAGTTTGTTTTTGATCTCAACCACGTGATCAGCTGAATTAAGGGCTCAGTTGAGTTCGAAAATGCATCAAAGTTACCAAATCATATTGGGACTTGGGAGACAGATCGGTATATTCTTGTTTGTAAATTAACTAATTAATATTGAATTTCATTCTGATAGATACCTACTTATTGTTATTTATGCAAGTCCGTCTATGCCTGTTTGTAGACATTTAGACCGTTTGGAATAAAAGCTTTGCAACTAACATTTTTATAAAATGTTAGTTGTTAAAAATATTACGTTAAAAATATTAAAAAAAAAATGTTAGTTGGAACACTTGGAACCCTTTTATTCCCAACGGTCGTTTTACTAGTGCGAATGTGTGATAAACAAATAATGACGGATGCTGTTCAAAAACATCTTCTAAATTATTGCTACGATACGATTCATAAATTGAATATCTATTACAAATTAATCGTAAACAATTGTAAAAAACGCAAGTAAATTAATTTTACACGAATATTATTATAGGAGAGTTAAACCTAGAATAAAAATAACTTTCTTAAAATTATCTTGAACATATTTATTTCATAAAATATTTATTTCAATTTTCCTGTTGACCCCACCTTTAATAATAAATAACAAGACTGGACTGACCACGATAGTAAATTCCGGTGTCAAGGTTCGAATCCACGACCACACGAGTGGTCACGCCGCTCTAAACCACTCCGTAATCGAAACTTTTCATAATAATAATCATTCTACCTCATAATAATATATATATTTTAATGTTGATAAGAAGAAACATGCTAATTATTGCTTGAGTAATTTCAGACTTGGGTCTAAAAGATCTCAGACATGAAAAGACAGAGAACCAACGTCATCTCATGATATCAAACACCTACCATATAAAGGTGTTTTCGACTACCGATACCGTTAGTAGATAGAACAAATCGATATAGTAGAAAGTATTGAAACTAAAGTACACACGTACATACCCTGTTTTAGTCTGAAGCTAATCTCCCAATCCTTTATCAGTTGCACTTATCCACTAAACACAGTTGCACAAAGTATAACGTGCTAGAACCTTTTTTATCTCCGCCACAAATTCGAATTTTAACTTTGCACTGGCACTTTTAACGAACCTACATAGCACTGGGGTACATGGCGTGATTTAAGCATTCACCGAACGAAGGCTGTATCACCACAGATTTTCACAGCCAACACATAACATGCACATTTGTCGTCACAAAAACCACACATACGGTTCTCTAATTTAAATTGTGACGTGTTGAACACAACATTGCTGAAAACCGACCGTTAAATCGAATAAAACAAACGCTGCGTTACAACGTTAAGTTAAAACTAAGTTAGGTCCGCTACGCGAGAAAGACCGTTGATCCAGTCGGCGGTCGGTACAACAGCGCGGGCGCTGCTTTACCGACACTGAAAAGTTCAACGCTCTGTCTCTTTCACAGCAGACCAATGAGAGAAAGATGGCGATACTACTATGCCAGTATAGTGGGAGAACTTACAACCTGCGCCTGCGCAAAGCCTCTCAATACAACCATAGCAACAGGTGAATTGTGCGCGTGTGTGCGTGTCTCGCTGTCGACGTGTGCGTGCTTTCTTGATTGTGGTTTAATGATAACATAGTATTTTGTTCGGTGCTATTTTATCAGTTCCCCGCTACGGTAATGATCCGACTAGTATGCAATTAGTGTTATTTATTAAGGCTAAACACTATTTTAATGCGTCTAGGTCCGTAAAATAGACGTGACCGAAATTTAAATCTATCAATCTGATGCGTTCACAGCGTTATTCGTTTTGTGCTGACGCTAATAATACTGAATACTAAAAACAAACAAGTTTTTGACGTGATACATAAAGTATGCTTAGCTCCATATTAATCTAACAGCTATCTATCTACATTTTCACAGGCAGGAATTTTTATGAGTTTTATTTACCCTTTGTTTTTATTTAAAACAGTCGAAGAATCCAAATAAAACAGTAGGTAAATCATCAATCACATTGGAAGTGAGTGTTAATAAAAACGCTATGAATTCCTAAATGCTAATGTTATGTATCTAAATAAAACTTTTCGACTTTAAAATAATTAATTCGACGAGTGGGATTCAAAAGCATTTATTTATATAGCTACAATTTATTTGAATGATGTAGGAGGGCAATTGAAAAAGTATTAAGTTTTCTTAATAATAAGGTTTATCCATTTTGATGGACACTGTACACTCTGTCTTCTGCCTCATTTACCTATATCAAGAAAATTTTATAAAATAAGCAATTTATTTCATACAAAGTAAACTGTATTTATTTCCATATTTCTATTTCTGAGCATAATGAAGCTAGAAAATGGGAATGAGTATTTTGAAGGTTTATTTTACTTTCTAAACACAATGACTATTATTTATTAATTAATATTTACTTTATTGTACACACGGCTACACATCAAGCTATACATAACCAGTATAAGCTGACTTCTGATTGTACGAAAAACCTATACAAAGCGAGGTCAGCTAAAACTGGAAAAGTATAGCTTGATGTGTAGCCGTGTGTACACCACAAAAATTCATAAAAAAATAGATCGAGCACTACAAAATATACCATTGGCGGCCTTATCGCTTCCTGCGATCTCTCCCAGGCATCACCCTACCTAATGAATCAGGTGTTACAAAAATCACCACGTGACAGGCAGGTAGTAGCTGATCGGGGGGGATTCCGGGGGTAGGTAGGGCAAGAATACGCGCGGCACTCAATCCCGGTTCAAGGAAGCGCCGTGGTAGATACACAGCGGAGTAATTGCCTAACATAGTAACAACGGCAATACCATTCATTTTGACAATTTAACAACAGTCACTGCGTTATTTACGTTGGCAGGCAGACAATTTTTTCAAACATCAAAGGGTGCAATCTGTAACGACACACATCCCATCTTTCTAGCACGGCGGGCTGTGCTGGGGTGGTTGCTGCAGGGGCAGAAAACCTCAAACGGCCCAATATAACAACCTTATTGGGAGCTATATGTTTGAAACACTAGGGCACGACGGCTCATCGAGTATTTTGGAACATCGTCAGGCGGTTGGTCAACCCTGTACGTGAACAAAGGGCTGGCCTATTTTGAGACCAAAGAATCACATTGCCCTTTCAACGTAGCAATGCTGCCAGCCTTTTTGGGCACTTTTCCCATTGACAGCGATGCGGAAGAATTTTTTGAAGCCCAATGAGCATTACGTTGAATTAAAAAAAATCAAGATAAATTTCTTGAAGATCAACGGATCAATAATTTTCTTCAAAATCCTTCGATTTGTGATAGGAAGTGTGTAACTCAATTGGGGTGCAGGTCTGTTCAACACGGTGTTCTTCTAACTTTCTTCATGCTAACATGCGGATGATTACCCATTTATGTCATGTCAGCTGTAAATGCTGACGTTCGGCAATCTAAAATACACAATACATGAATATTGAATATAATTTTTTTTTAAGCACTATGGCACTAACTAAGCCTTAATACTTAATCTTCCATATCTAGTAATGAATATTTTTTGTCCGTTTATACGTTCCGTATTGGCTCAAAAACCGCTGAACGGATTTGGACGAAATTTGGCACAAAGATAGATTATAACATGGATTAACACATAGGGTACTTTTGGTACCTGATAGTACATTCCCATGGGATATTTTCGGATATCCACGCGGGCGAAAAGCTAGGTGTAATGTAACATAGTCTTACTACATCTGCCTAAATCATACATGAATCATAAATTAAATATGTAAAAATGAGAACTATTACTAGAAAAGCTCCGCGAAAACAAAAACGTGAATAGCAAACAAATATTAAAATGATTTGGTGCAATGCTTTCATTATTGCAGCTGTTGCTGAAAGCAATATTAACGAGAGCACAACAAATGTTTTTGGTTGAAATTCATGGTCTCATCCGAACATAAATTCACTTAGTATTCATTGTTTTCTAATAAGAGTCCGTCGTCTCGTGAATAAATATTGTAATTAGGTCTGTCAGGGCGGGTAACAGACGACATGACGCGAAAAACTAATAATCTATTCTCCCGAAGTCCAATTTAGAAAAAGTGTTTTCCCCCATTAATCTTTATCCGTCTATCAGTCAAGAGGAAATCAAGCAAAAATAAGAAAACGATTCGGAAAGCTCTTATAAGAAGTATCGGATGACGAAAGTGACAATAACCGGAGGATGATCCACGGTCTTATTAGCAGATGGATTACTTTTATAAGAAGTTCGAAGGATAAGTCTTCTACATACTTCCTAAGTTTTGTTCAATACTTATGTCGGATATCTAAAGCTGAAGAGTTTTGTTTGTTTGAACGCGCTAATCTCTGGAACTCCCGGTCGGATTGGAGATGGCATTTGATAACCAAACTCTTGAGGAAGGCTATTTAACATCACGCAATGACCCTTTTTTTTTTTTTTTTTTTAGGATACGGTGGCCGGTAGTCGTCACGCGGCTCCCGACGCCCGGAGCGTCTACCGCGGCGGCTGGGACGGGCGGCTCTCTCCGCTCTCTCCCTCGCCCATCCCGCCACCTCCTTCGCTAGCATGACTGCTTCGCAGAAGGAGGTGACTGCCTCCCACTCCCTCTCGCCCCGGACCATGGCTTGGACCAGGGCCGGGCGCGAGAGGTCGCCGCCGCTGCCGATCGCCTCTACGAGGACACGGCGGTGCTCTGCCCAAGCGGGACAGACCTCCACCGTGTGCTCCACCGTGTCCTCTGGGCGATCCTCGCAGTGGTGACACCCGGGCGTTTCCTCCCGCCTGATTATGTGCAGGAACCTCCAGAAACATCCGTGTCCGGTGAGGACCTGCGTCAGGCGGTAGGTGAGGACGCCGTGACGCCTCTCTAGCCACTCCTCAAAGAGGGGCCTTACCGCCGCTATCGCGGCGTGCCCTGCGCTGGGTTGCGACAGTCGCGCTTTCCATGCCGCCATGAGATCGCGCCGGAGGTCCGTCCGCTCCGCAGCAATTTGCCGCGGAAGCGGGTTTTCCCCCCGGCGTAGTGCCTCCGCGCGCCACTCAGAGAGGCGCGCGAGGACTATCGCCTCCAGATCCCATGGCGGCAGTCCGGCAAGGAGGCTTGCCGCCTCGCGCGAGATCGTGCGGTACCCCCGTATCAGCCGTATGGCTACCACCTTTTGGGGCGCGTTCAAGTAGTGGGCGGCTCGAAGCCGCAGTGAACGCGCCCACACCGGGGCGCCATACACGGCCATGGACCGCACGACCCCCGCGTAAAGCCTCCGGCAGGAGGCGTTTGGCCCCCTCAGGTTGGGCAGGAGCCGCTTGATAGCGGCCCCAGCCCGTTCCAGTTTGGGGGCCAAACGTCGGAAGTGCTCCACGAAGTTCCACCGGCACGCAATGACCCTTAGGAGCCGAGCAAAAAGAAATAAAGTTAAACGCTAAACGAAAACCAAGTGATGCAAAAGGGTGGGTCGCGGGAACAAAAATTTCACACGAACGAAGTCGCGGGCAGAAGTAGTAGTGTATAAACTGGAAGATATTTTTACAATTAACTAACATTACTTTTAAACCGAGAAAAATCATAATTATTATGAACTTGTAAAAATGCTACATCACATATAAAGACTTATCATCATCATCTGCCTAACCTTTTCCCAACCATTTCGGGGTCGGCTTCCAGTCTAACCGGATGCACACATATACAAACACACACATCACATCATCACACATAAAGACTATTCGCTGAAATTGGTTAGACAGTCACCTGTAAGCCATGACCTCTATTTTACGTGTTATGTCCTGCTTTGGTCCTAGCACGAAACGTAAATAGTAAAAAGCACGTACTCGTACGAGTACGTAGCGCAAACGTAAAGTAAATTCTAACGATTTAAAAATTCAAAATACTCGTTTCGCAATTAACATTTACTTTGTTTTAGGACTCTATGGGGTGATACTATAATGTGCTTGTCGCAAAAAATAAACCAAAATGCTATGGTTATTTGTATTTTCGATTTAAAAAAAATGTTCAAAGTTACGTTACGTTTACTCCGCGCGTTCGTGCTAGGCCCAATGATTTATCATACGAAAATACGTACTTAGCCGATTACAATAGCTATCAACAACACATTGTTCCAACAATATTACTGTTTCTACGTAAAACAATAATGTAGTGTCACCACTTTTCCAGCAATAAGAACACCCTTTTTTTTTTTTTTTTTTTAAGGATGGGAAATCATCCAATGACCCCTCCCGCTCTGGGTGGAGCGGAAGGGAGTGTCAGACTCTTACTGACTAAAACCCATCCGTGTTCCTTCCTTAGCCCTTTATGTTCCGGGGCAGCGGTAACCCTTTCGGACAATCCCGCTGCCCCGGCAGGCTTCGGCCCTAACGGGCCCCTCTATGTCTGCTGACATCTCTTTGAGGCGCGCGTGGAACACATACGCGCCGTCCGGCACGGGCCTGGTCCTGATCGGACGGCGAGCTACCCATTACTCGCCGTCCGCAGGCCCACGCCTACGGTGGCCGGGAGTCGTCACGCGGCTCCCGACGCCCGGAGCGTCTACCGCGGCGGCTGGGACGGGCGGCCCTCTCGGCTCTCTCCCTCTCCCATCCCGCCACCTCCTTCGCTAGCATGACTGCTTCGCAGAAGGAGGTGACTGCCTCCCACTCCCTCTCGCCCCGGACCATGGCTTGGACCAGGGCCGGGCGGGAGAGGTCGCCGCCGCTGCCGATCGCCTCTACGAGGACACGGCGGTGCTCTGCCCAAGCGGGACAGACCTCCACCGTGTGCACCACCGTGTCCTCTGGGCGATCCTCGCAGTGGTGACACCCGGGCGTTTCCTCCCGCCTGATTATTTGCAGGAACCTCCCGAAACATCCGTGTCCGGTGAGGACCTGCGTCAGGCGGTAGGTGAGGGCGCCGTGACGCCTCTCTAGCCACTCCTCAAAGAGGGGCCTTACCGCCGCTATCGCGGCGTGCCCTATAAGAACACCCTTTGAACCGATACGTGTTAAACAGAGCATTGAAAATCCAGTGCGCGATAAAAAATCGCCCGTGGGTACGAGAGCTTCGAACTCTTCCCCAAGAAACACATACCTTTGAAACTAAAATATCAGTTACAGACATAACTAAGTTTGAAACTTGCCGTAGTTCCGAGGTAAAGGCGACACTAGACAGTAGGTAATCAGGTCGCCCCAGCCACTCGCTAATGAAATGTTCACAGAACGAAACTGATAATTCGATTGGCAGACCTGGGCTGGCAGTTTTATGGTGTCGTCTATAAGGTAAGGCTGTAATTACGAGCTCGATAAACAAATGCTCACGACGTTATGTTGCTCACTATGTCTCTTAATTAAATACTTTACTAATCTTGCTTATTGAATGTCGCAATGGTCGCGTGGTCTTTGGTTTAATTTCCTTGTTATTCGGCTGTAGGGATTCCGTAGCCTGAAGATAAATTTTATTTTCTCTAGTATTTTAAGATAAGTGAGTACTTGAGTTTAGAACACGCCAGTCATTATTTTGGGATTATATTGTCGTTGATTACGGCCTACTCGCTCTCTCCGAGAGGAGGCCTGTATTCCAGCAGTAAGCACATTACATTTTTTATTTACATTACAATTTTCTTTTACTTAATCTCGTGATGATTTTTCGCAAAAGCAAAACAATAAATAGGCGCTACTTACCGTCGATGTATTTGAGTACAAACTGGACGTCTGGTCCTAAGGCGGAGGCAACTTCCAGTGGCAACTCGGTGTCTCGTAACACGTGCACTGAAAATAAACAGCAAGTTATTAAACAGGCATTGTAAGATGGATACAATTAGCACATAACCATGAAATTAGATTTTAGAAGACTATTTAGTGTAAGTATCTTATTTCAGTAGGTACGGACACTGATAAAGAAAATTTAGGTTCATGGTTTAAAATAAAAACATCGCCTTCTTTATGGGCGTCGCCGCAGTTGGGTAAAAAATTAAGTAAAAAAACTGGGTGTCACATAATATTTGTTACATATCTACAAGATTCGCAGGTGTACGCGTAAGTCTTCGGCGCATGAACCCATTGGATGCGAGAAGCTCAGAACTGGTCGAAGTGGAGGTACTTGGGGTAGGCCTACGTCCAGCAGTGGACGTCTTTCGGCTGAAAATGAATGAACGCGTAAGTCTTTCAAATAGCTAACAACAACAAGGTAAACTTTTTTTTTTCTTATACCAAAATTGAACTGTTCTGAATCTAAGAAAATGGTCAACAATATCTAGATAATTACAAAAAGCAACATCAACGTAAAATGCTCAGGTACCTAATTTAAAAGAATATCACTCACGAGTCTCTTTCATTACGTCAACGAGGATTGTCTGACTGTTAAAATCATGAAAGAAAAAATATGTGAAGATTTTTTCAGAGTTTGAATTGAACTCATTCGTCTCGGGACCACGTCGGCACACAAAACAGATTCACCGTCTGATTAAAACCTACCTTAGGTAAACAATTATAACCTGAAGGATATGTATTATTAAAGGATGGTGATTGCAGCCTGCAGCATATTTGGTAATAATAATTATGTAACTACAGGCTTTTATGGCGTAACTGGAAAGTCACACACAAAAGCCAATAAATTAGAGACTCTAATCCAAAAATTTTACGTAAAAAAAAAACGAATAAAAAAATACATCATTTAGGCCAGTCACCGCAGACTCAAAAATCGCGTTAAGTCGCAAAAAATTGCACGGCACTGATTTTTTGGGCTGTTTATTTATTTAATACTTCAAGCACATAAATGTACAGAGGCGGACTGAATGATGTTGTTAGGATAGATACGAATAATGTAAATCCAAGTTTGCTTTGAAAGTTCTTTTGCTAACAGCGTATTATCGGTGCTGATTTTCATTTATTCCACCAAAAATAAAAATAAATCGTTCAGTTAAAAAGGCAATAAACTATCAAGTAAGTTTATGTGCTAGTAACTTCATCAAATATCCAACTAACCGTATTCAATATCACCGGAAAGTGATTTATTAATATTAGGTAACTTTTGGTTGAAGGCAAGGATTCCAAATAATCTCTTCTGAAACAATCAGTGTGCGCATTTCGCTAACTTTGTCAACTGGCAAGCTGTCATACCCTCATTTCATTGAAATTTTCCGAGAATTTTTCCTTGGAACCAGGTGTTCACATTTTTATCTTTAATTTACTTATTTGAAGGCGCTTTCTGAAGTTCCGATATTCCACTTAAGGCTCTCTCCCGTATTTCCGATTTGCTTTCCGGTTATCTGATCCGATTGATTGCTTGTCGAGCTCGATAAATCTAGAATTGTGATCTAATTTTTTCTGAGCTTTCATATAGATATCCATCAATTGTAAATAGGTACCTACTTATAATAAGCACTACCTCAAAAAAATGTCTAGCCTTAAAATTATTAAATAGACGGACTCGTGAAATTCATATCCTTATTATATCTCTTCAGTCTATCTCAGACATAGATAATAGTAATTAGACTTTTACCAAAGTAAACAAATCCTTCCCTTCAAAGAGCCAATTTTACTGATTTATATAACAAAGTTGTTCGAGATGTAACTACTCATTGTTCTCTCCGTTGATCAAGGCGACCGGTACTTGATTGTTTGAACAAGAGAGACGGGCCTGGCCTGACTAAACCAATTGCTTAAGCCCCCAAGTTATAAGATAATTTATGAACAACCATGAAATATTAGTGCGACCGCTATATTGAGGAGACGATACAAAGTGGCTTGGTTGCCGTCTTAACTTTAGACTGGGCTTACTAACCTACTATAACTATTAAATTCATCCTAAAGTTACAAAGGCTGTATTAATAAATCATTTTCATTTGAGAACTCTCTCTAAAGACCCAGTTTATTATCTCTTGAAGTGCTGATTCAGAGGAGTGTCAAATTCAGTTGATTTTAAGTTTTTGAATGACAATGGAAAACCTGCCTT
The DNA here is from genome assembly GCA_963669345.1 of Gortyna flavago. Taxonomy (NCBI): domain Eukaryota; kingdom Metazoa; phylum Arthropoda; class Insecta; order Lepidoptera; family Noctuidae; genus Gortyna; species Gortyna flavago. Next base: position 11,374,895 of record OY770138.1, read on the forward strand.
CAATGTAAGCTTGAAATATTTACAAAGGGGTCTATGTTTAAACCATGATTAAAGTTACGTGACGTTTAAATATCAAATTGTATAGTTAAACAGTCGCTAATCACTACTTAACTCTAAACAACTTTTATGAATAAAGAGGTAAGTAACTAAGTTAACGGTTCTGTGAACCAACATTTTTTTTTGTAAGGGCTGATTTTTCAATATTAAGATATTTTTTATTCGTGGAATAAAATTGACGCCTAACAGCTTTTTTATGGAAGAACTGTCAAGAATTCAAAATTATTCCTTCGATAAAAAAATCAGCCATAAATAAAACGAAAAGATAAAGAACCTCGTTAACTCTTGTTATAATAATAAATTCAACATTATCTTTAATAATTGTGTATGTATCCAAACTAAAGATCTCCCCTTCAATCCTTTTATTTCATAAAAGTGTAGGCAGTATTTTCCGGTGGCTGTAATTTCTGTCATCATCATAAAGATTTTTATAACCCCGTAATAAAAGCGTAACCAACTATATAACAATAAACGAAGGGCGTAGTGGGAATTTTTTCTATTAAAATGTCTCGTAAAATATGTTGAGTGTATGAAGTAGAGTTATACTTATATACTTCCCAAGTAGAGTTATACTTAATTATTTCCTAAGTCCAATTAAGAGCCTACTGGGTAAATAAATAGCTTTTCATGCTCACTTGCACTTTTCATGAGATTTTTTAATTTTACAAGAGGAAGTCGTACTTATTTTCTTTCATTTTATATTAATGAAAGCAGTTAGTATGTCGTTTACAGTTAAAGGAATTTCCAAATTAAAATTAAAGACTACTGAAACGAAAATAATGTTGTTTTTGTAGAGCGCCTACGCAAATTCTATATGCAACAATTACCACAACACATAATCATTGCGTGAGCCTCCGACGTAGGACTTTTACAAAGTTGCCATGTACCTACTTATTACCGATTCAGTTACCGCTTCAACAACACAAATTGCAATTAAGACATAAAATGAGTCCGAATGTCAAAACAAAAGAAAGCTAACGAGCAGGTATAAAGCCGTTCTCACACATTGTGTGAGGCCAGCCCTTTATTCCGTCGCGTGCTAACCTTATCTTGACCATTCTTTGAATGTGAGTTCATTATATAAAATTATGGTTGTTATGTTGCAATTTGTGAATGTATGTTTCGCTGATGAGTAACAACATTAACATGCACTTTGTTTGCCAAGCTAAGACATGTCTACATGATCGCGATAGGCATCACAATAACAAGATCGAAAACCACAAGAAACCGACTGGTCTTAAAGATCTCAATTCAATTAACTCAGCGTCGAGTTCACAGCTGGACATAATAACACACTACAGGAATTTCATAGCTCATCAAATATGTGCGTATTTATCTCACTTCTAAACTATAAAACCAACATACCTCTCGGACTCCATAAACGACTTCAAAAAACCGAAGGCATCAATCCGTATCGTTTACGTAATGGTAACATCCGAATTTGGGCGTAACACCTTATCTATGTCAATAAAAGTTCTAAGACATCCGTCGTTTACTTTTCCTTATAAAACTAAGCTTTAGGCTTTGTGCAGACTATCAACATTTCAAGCTACGTTTGAGACTTATTGCACATTAGGGTCCCGTGGTCTGTTTCCGCGGACTAAAATCTTCGCCTGTCCGTCTCGTCTGCCGAAGGCCTAAGTTAGTAGTTCATAGAGGTTAGGTAGGTGGCGACATGGGTACTTCCAGTGCACCATGCGTCGCATAATAAGGCGGCTCTTTGCACCATTACTCTGTAAATGGGCACGACGAGTAAATATTTATGAGGCCCATTGTACACGGAGCCTGTTCCACGATAACATCTGAACGGATAATTACGCTAAAGTACACTTTCACTGTCCAAATTCACATACGAACTTGTGTGGTATGGGGACTCTTTGCTGTCAATTAAATTGCCAGTTAAATTGTTAGGAGTTAGGAATTCTTGAAATGTTTGGCTAATAGGTCTTAAATATTTGTCTTGGCAATTTCGACAGTGTTTATGGACTTTTAAAATTCCGCTGATACACTTTACCTTGGTGGTTCTTTACGAAGATTTTTGTACACTATGAATAGATTACGAAACATAGAGATTACCTACTGCCTGAAAACCCATATTGTTTACCATTAATGAAATGACTGGGCTCAGTAAACTAAATTACAGGTTGCTTCAATTAAACCAATTTTTCTGTCAGCTGTTACGAGTACCTACGTCAATAAAGAGACACGATCTAAAAATAAATAAATGCCTGTGGAAGTAATTATCATTTATCCTAAGGTCAGAACGATTTCAAGAGGCGCGCTTGCTGAGTGAATATGACTTTCGGGCATATCTTTCCCACGGACTGGTCGATCGGGATGCAATTACTGCCGTCTCGAGTTTTTGCATCGAAGTAAATCGAGAGACCTTTTCTTCCGAGATGTACGATCATCGATTCTTCACGCAGTGACATAGTCGCTAACGGTGATATAATATGCAAATGTTGTAACACGGAAATACAAAAACTAGAAATGTTCTGTCGTAATTGAGACTGGCGTTAGATTTTCGAGATAATTTATTCGAGCGTGTCTTGTTATCGTATGTGTCAATCATTAATTACCGTAAAATATGTGGATGAACAGCCAAACTAACTTTTGAAGGTACTTAATTTGAAATTCAAATCTGATCTGTGATAAAATTGCGTAACATCTATCAGAGTTAGAATATGTTATAAAGTATACAAGGTGGAGACAACAATAAATTAAAATGACGTTCCCCGTGGGCATACGAAAATTCAATCAAATATATCCAATGGGTTAAGGCGACTACATGACCTAAAACGCGGTCACTATCGGACTGCATAGAAAAGAAAGAGAAGCGCGATGACACAACGCTGGTAATTTATTGCAAAATATGAAACAATCATCTATTGTTGATTTATCAAACACCAAACAAATAAAAACCGTATACTAAAATTCGGGGAATTAAATTGTCTTTTATACGAGTATGGTGAAAGTTTTATAAAAATACACCCGATAGTGTTTGCGTGATTATCGTTTTTATGTCCGCGGTAGACATTACTTTACAAATTAATTACACTATGTTAAAAAAATATAATTGCAAATATTGACATATCAAATTACGAAGCAAATGGTCTAGTACAACATTTATTTTTTTCAAAGAAATCAGTCCGGTCGATTAGACGTGATGTTGAATTTAAAATCATTAGAAGTCGTATATCTGCGCCTTAATTAGGATCACTATAAGAAACTAGTCTAAGATTGGCAAAACAAAATCTATTTTCATTTCAAAGCTAGGATTTATTTGATTGTTCCAAAATACTCTTAGGCATTAGTATTGCCAGTGTTTTCATTTAATGTCGAATTGTTGTCTCCACACCACACTGTATAATGAAGCTGTATTATACACACAACTACAGCTGACTTAATGGCATTTCTTCTATCCTTTCCTCGCTGACTTTTCCGATCACAAAATACTTGGAAAAATTTACACGCGTCCACGTACAAGTAGGCCGTCCAGGCTGGTATCCCACGTCGTCTTGACAGGGTTAGAGGCCTATCAAGTACTGTTAAGGCGAATTAAAGTGACATCTTGGCGTAACGGGGCGTGACGTTTTTGTCGAGCCACATCGCAGGCCCTGCGCAGACCGGGCAGCCGTGGACGGCCGTGGTTCGATTTCCAGATACAGCGAACTTAACAGGATGCTAAGCGTTCTTTGCACGGGTCAAGGGATATTAGATGTTCTAATGCTGGTTACAACTGTCTGGTGAAAAAGGGCATGTAGGTAGAGTTCTTTTCTTGTAACTGTTGTATTTATTTTATCATTTATGTACACACAGTAAAATGGATACAGATACGACAATTTAGGTGGGTGCTGCTTATTTTTTAAGACCTTTTTTTTATTTAGATCGGTAACATTTCCTTAGTTCGTTACTTATTGATCAACTAAGAGTAAGTTTTAGTTAATAAGAAGAGGCGTGTGAGGTGGTGAGGGTATCAACATGATTCCCACAACTGATATCAATACAGGTTTTTATTTACATTAGGTAGTTTGTAATATACCTTTTGAAAATTATAATCGTTTAATTAACGTTAATTAGTGCTATAAAATTATTGAAAGAAAGAAAGATAAAATAAGTTTATTTGACCCAGGTTAAGTAAGGCACACAATATTCTTAAATAATTTGTAGTAATATGGACTGTACTTAACATGGTCTGAATTATAAGATTTATTTAATTAATAAATTTGCCTACATATACCTATGTCCATGTCAGTTTACCACAGATTGTGTCATTCCTATTTCCACAATAAACATCGTGCCCTTTCATAAACGTTTCTAAAGCACACTTAAGTATATACATTGCTTAAGCGACTAACTCATAATTACACATATCATAATAACTGATGAGGTACATATTCAAGATGGCACATCTCAATTATCTCTGTCACGAACATAGGATTTAGTGCGCGTCGTTTGCAGACAATCTGGCTAACGAGCATCTAAACCAACGATGGCAACCATCTGGCAATATGAAACTATACATAGAGGCTTTGCATCGCCAAAAATACGTATAGGTACCTACAACAATAGACTAGGTAGGTACAGTCAGTTTTAAAAGGATGACGTCGACAAGAATTGAATTATCAATTTTTTTTGGATATTACATGTTTAATAAAATTGTTTATATTTACATGCACTCCCACACATTAAAATGTGCAGCCACAAATCATATTGCACATTGGGTACTTCCAGCTACACTTTGATACACTTGACTTGATATATAATACTTCATCTTTTCAGCTGAAAGACGTTCTCTACTGGATATTTCCCCCAAGCACCGCCACTTTTCACCGGTTTTGTGCTTATCGCATCCAGCGGATTCCTGCAGCCTTCACCAAGTGATAAAGTATTATGAAACACAAATTGGTAGACAATCAAATGAATTCGTAAACATTTTGAAGTTGACTGTACTTTCCTAGTGTATTCTTTCAGGTTGTACATAGATTAAGAAGAATTTCAATACCTAAATATAAAATGATACAAACAGAGTCCGCGATCCTAACATAGTTGGGAGAAGACTAGGCGGATAACGGCGCGGTCCCGGAGATTGCGTTCTCTAAATAAAGAAAGAAGAAAGCACTGACTTTCGCTTCTAAAAAAATTACTAAAAACAACTGCTCTATTTCTATTAAATCTCTAACTAACTTGAAGTTTTTCCTTCAAAGTAACAAGAATTTACTTTTATATACTTGATAAAAATAAGACAATATTTTTAAAAGAATTGTAGAAGAAATCTGCAGTGGACGTAAGAAAATGATTTACGATCTCACGCAGGAAAAGCTAAACATAACACACATAAGAAAACATTGGAGCAAACTAAATACAGCTTGTGGATATGTTTCACATTCTTATTAAGGATCCTTTGTTTTGATGAAACTTTCCATTACTGAGGAATGTTTTACACATGTCTTTCGTAATAGAATTATGTGAAGAATCTTATTCAATCTGAGCAAACATTTGCCTTAACATGAGTAGATATAGGACGAGCTTTAAAGGGGACCACCTGGTAGTGGTCAATCTATACAGTGACATGCCAAATTCAGCTCGGTCTTAAGATAACCTTACAAAACTTACCTTATCCTAACTTTTGGATTGTCGGTAACTAACATGTCCATAATGATGTCGGTTAAATCTCCTCAGGACACGAACAACCGCCATCTTTTAAAACTATCAATTCAAAACTACATAATTATGAGGTTGGAACTATTGATGTAGGTAGGTATGCTAAGTACCTACCTATGTCCATCTTGCCTCTATGATAATGCGATAGTAATAAACAACCACTTACAACAACGACAATTGATACAGTTTGTGGGAACCGCAATAAAATACTGAACGCTTTATCTGAAAACGTGATTAAGCACTTGTAAATAATTACAGATGTTGTAAAAAATATATTTATGTATATCACAGGCCTAGCCTACCGTTTAACTGAGGTAGCTGCGCGGTGTGTGATGGATTTTGGCGAATAACTGAGCTCTCGCGACACCACCATATGGGAGGTATCGCACCGCGCAGTTTCCTTTAGGCACCGCCTCAGTGAAGCGGTAGGCCTGTAGTAGCCAATCTAGCCTTACCTCCATGTTGAGGGTGCACGCTGAACAGCAAGCACGGTTCGTCGCCGGGTTCCCGGCAGCACTCGAGCACGTCGCGACAGCTCGTGTGCGGCGTGACCGGCACGTGAGTCGGCGCCCATCCGGCACCGCTCTCGCACCACACTCGCACTATCATCTGGGTAAGGGAGAGCACATGTAAGACATACATCACATTTATATCTGTAACTAATGCCCACTTCCATGTGCAGCTGGTGACCAGTGGGGTGGTTTTAGTGAGGTTTTTCCCACTTTTCCCGGTCTTATCACCAAAGCCTGGACGCGTTTTAAAGGTTGCCCCCAGAAAACAACCTGTATTATTACATGTATCCGATGTATCGTCATCTCTAGCAAGGCCTTTTCGAATTTTCTGTGACCGTATTTCAAAATTCTTAATAAATTCTGAATATGTTGACTCTATCACCTTTAGCATTACAAATTTCCTACAAAGTAAATCATTATGATACATTATTTTTACAGATGATTTCAAGTAACGCTGTAAAGATAATAGCTCCATGAAGTTTCACATTTCAGCCTGCGCAGACTTTGTAACAGTGAAACGAGCATCAAGATAAAGTAAGATGACGGCAACTCTGATGTAAGGAAATATTGCTGACAAGCAGAACTCAATCTCAGTTAAGCAACACTATAAAAGCCTTACAGAGGCTTCCTCGTGAAACTTACATAGTGAAATGGCTGACAATTAAGATTTATACAGCTGCTGCCGTCTCTTAAAAGCGCTTTTATGTTTGAGAATAAACTTTTACTCCCACACTTTGCAATTTCTCAGATATTTGAGTCTTTAAAATACCAAACATAGAAAGCTACAAATGGCAATTAATTAACAAATTAGGTAAGAATAACCAGAGAACGAGGTAATAAGCAAAAGTCAACGACTTTAGAAAAAATTACTTCCAGCTTCGATCGCGCCTAGCTTTACAAATTAAAGTTCGAATTAGTCATAGGTAGGTGTGCGTCCGAGGGCGGCAGCTAGCAGAATTTCTCCATCAATGAAACTTTCTATGATACTCGTCAAACAAGATCCCTTCACGGGAACACACGCGAAGTGATCAAAGAGAAAATGGAAAACCTGGTAACTACTACCCAGGTATTTCCTATTCGACGACTTGTGTAGTTCGCGATAGGATGCGAACGATGTTTTGAGAATATTTCCATAGGCCGCCCGTCCGACTTGGCAGCGGACGCACACTTTAATCAATCAACACAGCCTACCCACTGCTGGATATAAGACTCCAAAATTAGTACCTACCTAGCTCTCCGCCTTTCACATTCACCCTGCTACATTTCGTTATAAAACATACAGCTACTTTATTCTCAGAATTAGCACCACATTGAGAAATCTAACGCTTAACTGCAACCCAAAACAATAGCTACCACAGTTATGTGCGTGATAATTCACATTCTAATACTCCATAAACTTTATCAATCGCAACATCACCTAATAGGGAACTCTGGCCTTATTTTGAACACAATTTGTCCAGCGCCCATTCATTCGCTAATTTGATCGTATTCAGCCCAAAACGCACTTGGAATTCTCAGAATGTAAGTGCAACTTGTGTGGTTTTAATGAATGCAGTGCGTATTGGGAAACATGTAGTAAGGTGTACGAATTAATAAATAGCGTGAATATTTGAAATGCACTATCTATAATATCTGTACGTATAGTATAAAACAAAGTCGGTTTTCATGTGTGCATGTGCAGTTTTCATCATCATTTAGACCATTTATTCCAGAAGATTTATGTGTTTAATACACTAATATTTATTACTTATATACAGCGAAAAATGTCGAAGTTGACATGTCTCCATTGCAGCCGTGCGTGTTAGGCCTGGTTGCTAATAAGTCACTATATCGATCAAAAGCGTATTTTGGCGGACTGTGACAAAAGCTTCAGCATCATACATCATACCATACATTCTTTCAGACCATCGGTCTAACTGACATATGTTTGACAGTTTAATTGCCCAACATTTGTTTAAACGGCGAGTTTATTTTTGCTGTCGTGGTTCAAATACTTACCTTTTATCCCTTTTGCAACAAACTTCCAGGCATTATGGCTGTATAAAAGTGCTTACAATTTTCTACACGCTCTGCCGCTGCAAAAAATGTTCGAGTTTCCTTAGAATTTGAATTTGCAATTCTGATATATCCCGCTGTCCCACTTCGCACTGAATTTTTATCCCTGTTAGCGGCCAGCCCAAGAAATATAACAATAGCTTACTACGACTACGTAATATCTTTACGTTAGCGTACGTGGCAAGTCCAAGTAATGGGACAAGAACTATTCAGAAAAGTATTTTTCTGTACTATTCTTTTAAAATACTTTGTTTTAATTAACTTCAATCGTAACTGAATAAATAAGAGCTAAGCTACTAAAAACTTTCTGTTGAGAGGATTGCGCAAATTATAATATACCTACCTACATGGTCACGAAATACGCGCGCGTGAAAATTATTCGCTAAAAATTAGTATTTAGATATATCAATTTACCTAAATCCTATACAATAAATATAAATATAACACACTATCCACACTATCCACACTACCTCACTTCCTCAGGCACCAAAGTATAAATATTCCATTCTGAAAAAAACCGTAGCTAACTAAGTAGATACTTTCCTGAAGATCTAATTTACAGCAGGATAATCTGTGATGAGCCCCTAATATGCTTTTTATTTTATCTACTAAGCCAATTTGGAATAAACTTCCGCCTTGGGGACCACTTAGGATGTACTATTATAGCAATTTGTGAGTCGCTAAAGTAGGTACCTACTTAATTAATCCACAAATACTAGGGTCAGTTACATTAAACTAGAAGAAGTTAAGTTTCTTCGAAGTCAAATTCATTATCTTTTTTTCTGAATGGGTCCGCTCTTGACGATGGAAAGCGATGGATGAGGTCTATGATGGAACGGCCGTACCCAGAAGATGCCTAAGGCACTGGAACTCCCACGCATCGACAAAACACAGCAGGCTGCTTGACGCCGGACTCCGGTGGGATCTACAAAAATGGTTTATTATTAAAAATTTTAAAGCCAGTATTTTTGCAGCACTCTTTCCAAAATTTTCGTAATAATCATACCAATTATTGACCCACTGCCTGGCAAAGGCCTGTTCTCTTACAGGGAACACATGAGCATTGATCACCATGCTTGCTCACGACGGGCTGGCGATTCCAGACTTATATTAGCTATAAGTCCAGGTTCTCACAATGTTTTCCTACACCGATGTCAGTAATGTCCAAGACAAACTCAGAAAGTACCTATGTATAAATTGAAAAAATAACATTGGTAAGTTGAGCGGATTTAAACCCACAACCTCGCACGAGAGGTGAGGCCGTAACCACTGAGCCATCACGACAAACGTCCGTGTGTTCCATAAAATATTAATGCAATATGATATGGTGCATGCATTATTAAAATTAAACAACCAATAGATCTATCGATAAACACACGCTTTTGGAAAACATTGCATAATTTAACAGTTTTGTTAAACAAACATCCAATCGATACAACGGATGCAAGCTGCAACACATTAACTAAATCATCCTATACCTACAATCGTCACGTCCACTCAACTAATCCATTCATTCATGTTCACACAAACGTTTTCTATTTGAGCAAGAGTCACATTATCCCTCATATGGGACTCAAGACCATGAGGAAGCGACTCATTTACATTCCAACGATAATTTGTGAGATTTTTTGTAATTAGCAACGCACTCACTTTCCTTGTTGCGACGTGTTTACACGTACGCCCATGCTCGGAAACGAATGATGAACAGATAGTCGTAGATTTGAATGTATAATTGTGTTTCCCATCCCATGTCTGAAAAGTAATTGAGAATGGCAGTTTTAAAACCAAACCAACCAACCACATTTTCAGAAAAATAAGACACAACATAATGTTTTGACAGCGGAGACGCATAGAAAAGAGCCGAAAGTAATACAGAACTGAAAAAGACTGTATTAGCTCACCAACATCCAGCAGTTCATAAAGACTTAAAAAAATTATTTTCGAAATCGATGCACTATTGCCGGAGATAATACAAAAAAAAATACAGACGAATTGAGAACCTCCAACTGTTTCAAGTCGGTTAAAAAATAAAATACGTAACAATACAAGTGTCTCGTTCTGCTGCTTTTTTGCTTTTGTTGCTTACATACATCAATGTTGCTTACCAAAACATCTTTAGCTCTTCAATAACAGTATATCAAAACTTGCCTTTTCAAGAATTGAAGTAGTTTCGTTTGAATTGACTTTTCTACGAATGGTTAAACTCTCAATATTTCAAAGCGAAACGTTTTTCGAAAAGCTCAATTCGTGTACTCGATATCCAAGTGCTTTACGGATTTTTCAACCTTCAGCGGAGAAATTTAATCAATCCTATTCGAGTTTATTTTCATCGGCTACTTCTCATAGAAATCAGTAAATCACTGCGACGAAACTACGTATTTGTGAATTTATTGAACTCCATGTGCCTTGTTTTACCAGTAATCAAGACAGCTATGGATTCGACACACCAATTCTATTCTAATTCTACAAAATTAAAGCTCTGCTATTATTTAATTGCTTAATCTAAAATTCTAAACTATCGAACCTATTTTTCAGAAATTGCAAAAGTCAAATTATTACTTGTTTGTGACACTATTTACATGACGAAAAATTCAAACTTGTTCAGGCAGTGGTGCATCCACTTTTAGTTTGGGCATATTTCATCAGCTTTATTTTGTAGTTCGAGTTGGAATTAGTCCTATTCTTTTGTAAAACTATCCTATTTAAGCCTTGTACTTATATCCATCTAGTCTGGTAAGATAGGAAGTAAGTAACCTATACAGGGTGGATTTTTGAGACGAGGCAGTAATGGTAGGTACCATAACCGTTGTAGCTACAGGAAAATGGTCTAAAGAGACTGTCATTAATTTTTAAGACATTTTTATCTGCATTCATAGATATGAAAAAAATTACAATCAGCATGAAAATAGGCAATTTATACGAAAACTTTTTTATTTCAATCCAATCTGGTTCTATTAATGATTAATCTACTGGACCGAGATTTAAGTGCTAGAAAAGTTAGAAATCGAAAAAACTTTTCCCATACATTTCGTAGGAAATGAGACTCGAAAGTTCGCAACGATACTTTTTATTGTGGATATGTCGCAGCCAACTGGTTTAATTAACCGTTTAGTTAACCGCCTAGTCTTTTAACTAAACGGCGGCCGTTCAACTAACGGCCTGAATGATAATCAATTTTATTTTAGGTTGGAACTGTAACTAATCACGCGTAAGCCGAATTATTCGCAGTAACTAAGCCAGGGCACCCCGACCAAATGGGTTAGGTTAGGTTAGAACTGTGATCAACAGCGTTCGACTATAGAGAGCGAAGCGAGGCGAGCACTACTTCCAAAGGCCAGGCGGACTAAACGGCTAAATTAACCAGTTGACTGCGACAGATATCCTAGCCGAAAATAAACAATAACATTTAAACTTTTAATTACGAATTTTATTTGCTTTAAGAATAAAATTACACAATTATTATTTAATTATTATTCAATTACCTCCCCTTACTGTCCCATCACAAAAATCCACTCTGTATACAGTCGTCCTTCCTGCCAGCCTTACACGTGTTAGTGATAATTTGAGAAATAAAAAAATACAGACCACTGTAATTCTTCCACCTTTTTGTCATTTCCCTACGTTTTAATGATTACTTAAGATTAGAGCTGTGTTTCGTAACTTCCTTATTTATGTTATCTTTAAGTAACTGTAAATTGAGGAAAAGGGCTTGTTCATTGTAGTCCTAAATGTAAATGTTAGTATTACAAGAACCTATCATTATTCGTGCACTGTTGCAGTTATTAAAGGTAATAAATGTTGTAAATGGTAATAAAAGTTACTTTCTGTTGCAGCCGGTGTTCCGCTACGGACAAAACATGCAGGTCAATGTATGTACTTTGTCTCAAGATTCGTGGTCCATTGAAAGTAAAATAAATAAAATAAAAAACGGCAAAGTGCGAGTCGGTTCTCACACAAAGGGTTCCGCTACACAAGGCAAAAACGCAGAAAAAACACCGAGACCATTTCAATTTTTATTAACTTTTTTGTTTTTTATTATTTTTTGTTATAGCGGCAATATAAATAGATACACACTCCGTGAAAATTTCGACTGTCTACCTATTACCTACGGTTCATGAGATACAGCCCGCCCGCTGACAGTCGGACGGGCGGACGGACAGCGGGGGCTTAGTAATACGGTCCCGTTGCCACCCTTTGGGTAAGCAAACCAAAAATGGCAAAATAAACACTTAAAGAAACAAATCGTTGTTTAGAGTGTAAAGATTTACCAGATAAAACAAATACATACAACGCCAAACGAACCCTATTCATCTATGTCACCCCGTATCATATAACGACGAAAAAGCGACGTACGCGTAAGGTAGCTTACAATCCAAACCTAACTTGAAAAAGCAATAAATATTCAATAACACCCTCTAAGATCCTTTACAAGAAATTTTATACATGCGAAGTTAAATTGAAGAAAACTATGGAAGACAGGCAATTTACAAAGAGCGCGCGATATGGAGGCACCGCTAACGAGTTGCGAACTACCACACTACCGCCACCTGCTGGCAAACTAACGGAAAATCGCATTATTGGAACACCTAACCATACTAGCAAGTGCAACGTCACCGGTCATTTTAGTGACAGCTTTTCCAGAAGTTGTGGCTTCCTACCAAAGTTGTGGTAATTTATTTACCAAAAGACTTAAGAGCGTTTATAATACGCCGTACGGCATTTCATACAAACTTTCAAGCCCTTGTTTTTGAATAAACCGATTTTAATGAAACTTCATACGCATAAGCAGGATACAAAGGTCTAAAAACTAGAACATTTTCGAAAAATAGTGTTACAGCCAAATTAGACCGATTTTAAAGTTTCCATGTAAACAGAATACGAATCTTCGAACTCCGACTTATACTCGACTCAGGTCGCTATAACAACGGCTGCAGAAAAACTTATTTTGCTTCCACTTGATTATTTAGGTACTTTTAATGTAGGTATTAAAAGTATAAAAAATTGTTTTATAATTCATTTGAGCAGCTTGTTGAGCTTAGTTTTTCGTAAAAGCGCTGTGCTTACAATGGCAACATTCCGCCCATATCTTAACAACACTCCGTCTAATTACTAAATTCCTAACATACTAGCATCGATACAAAAGAGGTATAAGAACATCGTATCAGCTACAAACAACTTAGTTCTTTTGTTTGTAATTCTACTTAGAAAAGGAAGAAAATCATGTTAAAAGGTACTACGAGAATTAAAAACATGCAACAATGCCCTGGGGCTTCAGGTGGCCTATAAAATCATTTAAACCTTCTTATTTTTTTTTATAAATTCGTAATCTCTCACAGGGCAGGGGGCCTAATAAAAAGGCCACTTTGGCTGAATCATAAAACAATTCATAACACGCAATTTCACCTGTATGATGACAGTTTTATAAGGAGATTCGTAAAATGCTACAGGTACACCTCTGCCTAACCCTTCAGGGATATATAGGTGTGAAACTGTCAAACAGATGGATTGCGTGATATGAATTGTTTTATGATTCTGCCAAAGTGGCCTTTTTAGGCCCCCTGCCCTGTGAGAGATTACGGTGCCGGTGGCACACAATTATTATTAAAGACTTTTTTTTTTATAAAGCTGGAAATTAAAGATTAATAAGTGCCATAATGTTTAAACGTCTTTAACGTGTGTTTACTAAGAGGATGGGCTGCTGAATCCTCTATCAATAACAAAAAAAAAAAACAAAAAAAAAAGCAACTGACTTCTTCACTTTGTAGTGTTTTTTTTTTGAAGTGTTGTATTTTTTTTTGTATTTTAGTTATTGTCTACCTCACACAAGTTCGTATATCACTACTTGAAGTTTTATAACATCATCAACATAAACTAAGTGATATTAAATACTTATTATAGAACTCAAAAGCTACCAAAGGAAAGTTCACACAGACGAACGTGAAGGAACACGGGTGGGTTTTAGTCAGTAAGAGTCTGACACTCCCTTCCGCTCCGCCCAGAGCGGAAGGGGGACCCTCCTACTTTTTTTAAAGTCGGTTAGAAATTCTGCCATCACAAATCTGACTGCCAAGCTTGGGCTCATGACAATATATTCTTTTACAGTCGTTGGTTATAGCTGTCTTCTGAAAGTCGTGGGTGAACATTTCCTTTATCGATTTTAATGTTTCTGTAAGATTGAAAGAAATAATTTATCTATCAGCAGCCTGAAATACCAAGTCGTTTACATTTAAGTAATAATGTGTTTCTCCAAGCAACAAACAGTCGATTAACACTTATTGCTTTGGATAATAACTTCTACATTACATTTTATAGCATTTTGTAGATATCGTATAGAGAGAAAAGTAATAAAAGGAAAATGAGCTCTTTAGAAAGTTTCGCTAAGAAACTATTCAATATTTTACACACCTTATCAAGTAGATACTCGAACTTTCACTTAGTAACTTGCAGTTACTTGTATGTACCTACGATCAAGTAATACGTATATTAACACCTACATAAAATACAGGCAAATATCTAAAATAAACTTGTAGCCACTCTTGAACAATGTTAGAGATACTGGTTCCTTAATAAAACATAGTTGGCAATCAGGAGATATCAAGTGTTCCAAGACTGCTAACACCACAAAATACTCTATTCTGCTATGTCTCCGACAATCTTTGAAATCTATGCAAGCACTTTGTCACACGGTTCAAGCAATGACGGACTACATGGTGCGAAAATTCACAACTCAGAAAATGGAATGCTGGTCATATATTTAGATACACTAACTAATCATGGCGTCAAGCCGATTGAGTTGACTATGGATTCGATTAAACCATACTCATTCTAAAAGTAAAGATAAACGTTCATTAAAAAAATACTTTCAATTTCATTGTCTACAGCTACACAAAAAAATCGTCATCGGCAAAATACATCCCTATATCCATTACGATATGGGAAATATATGATGAAATTCGATGTTATCACTGTCTCTGATCATAATTATGTGAATGCTGTCAATTATTATCTTTACATTAGCGGGACCTACTCTTAAACATAGGCCTCAAATCAGGGCTTTAAATACCGGTAAAATTTTCATAACGTTTCCTTGATTTGACAGCGTTACCGTTAATATTAAAATAACGTTAATGGATTTAACGTTATTTTAGCTCCATTTTATCGGTAATCATTATTAACGTTAGTTGTTTATTAACGTTAATTTTATCGATACTTTTAGAACGGTTAACCTAGTGAGTTTGAAGTAGAGAGGGACGAGACGCGCGGGGGCAGGCCACCCGCCGTCGCCCCGCTCTGTGATGCCGTGCCGATCAAAACATTGCCGATTCTTACGCGTGAGAAGTAATAAGTGAGATACCTAACTGATAAGATAATTTATCCAACATGAAGATGAGTGAAGACAATTTTTTTTTTTTTTTTTATTATAACACAATAAGCCATTCAGATGAGGTATCTCGATCTATGTCTTAATAGCGTAAGGAATTCCTATGAATCCCTTTTATCATATGTCACCAAATCTCACGGTAAGTGTAGAGACACTATGCCGTTTCAATCGGGAATGTCTAATACTTCCTGTGCCTTCTAGTTTGGATGCCAGTTCATTGACATGAGTTGATATTCTCGTCTGATAGCTTTCACTATATCTAGCGATCTCTTGTTTGACGGTAGTGATACTTAGGTCCTCGTGTATATATTTGTTGCTTACATAGTAGGGTATATCTAGCATGGTTCTCAGTGTCTTGCTTTGAAATCTTTCAAGAATCTCTATGTTGCTATTGCTAGCAGTACCCCATAGCTGGATTCCGTAAGTCCAGATTGGTTTGAGAATGGTCTTATAGATAGCTATCTTGCTTTCATGTGACAGGCTTGATTTGCGACCTATCAGCCAGTTCATTGATCTGACTTTCGTATCCAGCTGTTTACGCTTGGTCCAGATATGCTTTCTCCAGGTGAGTCTTCTATCCAGATGCATACCCAAATATCTGGCACCTTCAGCTTGAGGAACCTCTTCATTATGAAGTCTTATTGGGGGACAAGTCTGCCTTCTCAGGGTGAAGGTCAAGTGAGCAGATTTTCCTTGATTAACCCTAATACGCCATTTATCTAGCCACTTTTCCACTTCATGGATGTGGGTTTGTATGTTGGCTGATGCTATAGCCGGATCCACATGTACCGACAAAAGGGCTGTATCATCTGCAGGTGGCAGTTATAGTATCAGCGTGCATTGGAAGGTCTGCGGTAAAAAACAAGTATAGGATGGGTCCCAATATGCTTCCTTGTGGTACTCCGGAACAAATTTCATTTAAAGAAGAAACTTCATTGTTAAATTTCACCTCAAAGCATCTACTGTGTATGTACGATCGTAGAATCGGAAAGAAAGAGTGAGGCAGTAACTTTTTAAGTTTGAAGAGAAGTCCTTCGTGCCACACTCTGTCGAACGCCTGGCTAATGTCAAGAAAGACAGCAGAGCAGAACTGTTTGCATTCTAGTGCACGACTTATAGTATCCGTAATACGGTGTATCTGTTCAATAGTTCCATGTTTCTCTCGTAAGCCAAACTGGTGAAGAGGAATAACTTCCGGTAGATAGGGGCGCATCCTGTTCAGCAATATTTTTTCGAAGAGTTTACCCAACACGGGGAGTAGGCTTATTGGTCTGTAGGAGCTTGCATCGTGGAGCGGTTTGCCTGGTTTGGGTATCATTATAACCTGCGCAATTTTCCACTGAGCGGGGTAAATTGCTAGTCTTAGGCAGGCGTTGTAGATGGCCGCGATGTGAATTATGCTTTTTCTAGGCAGCTGCTTGAGAAGTTGTGCGTCGATTACATAGCCTGGTGTTTTACCCTTTTCTAGTTTTAGGATTTCTCTCCATAGTTCGTTGGGGCTTGCACTTTTTAGTGGTAGGTTCATTTGCAGTGGTGCGTCCATATATTCGGAGACTTCCTTGTCGTGTTCAGGATTTTTGCTTGGTAAGGGGCTGAAAGTTTTTAAGTGTTGCGCGTATACTTGGGCCTTTTCAAGATCTGTTTTTGCCCACTTGCCACCAGGAGCTTTTATGGGTGGTATATGTTCTTTCGGTCATTTCAGCCTTTTTGTTATCTTCCATAGAGAGTAGTTGGTGTCTTTATTAGGAGTAAGTTCTGCTAATTGTTTTTGTAGACGCTCGTTTTCTGCTTGGCAGATCATTTGTTGAAGTTCCTCAGAGGCCATGTTGAAAACTTTTTTGTCACGGGGATATTTCGTAGAATGCCATTTTTTCCGCAGCAGTCTTCTTTCATTTACTTTATCCTTTATTACTTTAGAATAGTGGGCAATTTGTGTTGTTTTTGGTCTTGAAAAAGGCGTAAATTCTTTGGCCGCTATGTGAATAAGCTTATTGAGCGTTTCGATAGCTGTTTCAACGCTATCTACATTATTTAATGGCAAGTTCAAGTTAATGGATTCTGATATTTTGGTTCTGTATCTGCCCCAGTCTGTTGTGTGGTTATACAGTCTTTGTGGGTACTCAGTTAGAATGGCCTTAGAGTGAACATTGATAATTACTGGTGTATGGTCTGACGACAGGTCAGTACATTCCTCTACATTTATTTGTCCAAGCGGGATATTTTTGGTGATGAAAAAATCCAATAGGTCTGGTACCTTTTGTGGGCCCGCAGGCCAGTATGTAGGAATACCATGTGAAGCGCAATATAGGTTAAGTTCGTTCGTGGCTATATAGAGTTGTCGACCCCGTGGCGAGGTTAGTCTGGAGCCCCAGGAGGCGTGTTTTGCGTTCCAATCGCCACCGCAAATAAATCTGTTTCCTAGAGTGTTGAAGTAATTCTTGAACTCATCTCTTGTAATAACATGCCTAGGTGGGCAGTAGATAGCAGACACTGTTGTTTCTATATTGTTATCTTGGATCCTGATTGAAGTTGCTTGTATTTTTTCAGTTCTGTTTTCCCCAAAAAAATAATGTTTGATGTTCTCTTTAATTATGATTGCAGTTCCTCCATGTGAATTACCAGAAGGATGGTTTGTAGCGTACACCATGTAATTTTTAAGTCTGAAATGGGTTTTTTGCGTGAACCTTGTTTCCGAGATTAAAGCCACGTCAACTCTTTAAAGTTTCAAGAACAGTTCAAGTTCCTGTCGACGTTCTGTCAGCCCGTTGGCATTCCAGGTGATTATTCTAAGGTTTAGGGGTGTTTTATAAGGCTTGTGATTAATTGGATCATACGATCCATCATGTTGTCTAACATAATATTTATTATGTTTTGAAATTTGTTGAACATGGCGTCAGTACTTCCCCAAAATTATTTGGGTCCTTTATGTCGGTTAATGATCCTGCTGAGTTTTCTTGTTTTGTCGCTTGTGCGTATGTGATATTTGGTTTCGAGTGATTGAAGAGGTTCTTAGTTTGATGTTTTTCTTGTACAGTTTGTGTTGGGATTTTGCGGTATTGATTTTGTGTTATGTTGTTTGTGTTTTCATTAGTTTCTTTGCCCTTTCCTGACTTGTTTTTCGTAAGTAGGTCTTTGTACTGTTTGTATTTTGTGCAGCCTTTGTAACTTGCTGGATGTTTTTCTTGGCAGTTGGCACAAGTTGCCTCGGTGTCCGGTCTTTTTAAACAGCATGTTGTTGAGTGTTCTTCCCCGCATTTTACACATCTAAATGGTCTGTTGCATTGGTTTTTTGCGTGTCCGAATCTTTGACATCTTTTACACTGTAAAATGTCCAGCTTTTTGTATGGTGCTTCAAATGAAACTTTTACGTAATTCATTCTGTTGATTTTAAAGATTTCTTTGTTGTTGTGTTTGTGCTCAAGATCTACATAGAATAAAGGTAGCGGCTGTTTTGTGTTTTTATGTTTTACATTTATGATGTGGCGTACTTCATGCAGAAGACAATAATCAAGGTAATTAATTGTTCTTATTTATGGTTATTACAATTGTTGTTTAGACATGCAGGAATTAATAGTCTAACGCCAACGTCCAACGTCTAACTACCACGGAATTTGCGGCTTTAGCGCCCTTGAAAACCATAAAAACGACACCCATGATGAAAAATTAAAAAAATATTACAACCGCCATCTTGGATTTTCATTTTGACCTCACTATCGACTTTAGCGCCCTTGAAAACCATAAAAACGACACCCATGATGAATAATTATAAAAAAATTACAACCGCCATCTTGGATTTTCATTTTGACCTCACTATTGGCTTCAGCACCCTTAAATACTATGAAAACGAAACCCATGATAAAAAAAAAATTGTGCAGCCGCCATCTTGGATTTTCATTTTTATCTCACTATCGCCAATCTCAATATCCATCCCTTTCTTTCTTCGTACGGCCAAATTACGAACGAATTACAAATTACGATTTTAACATTCATACTCGTTTGGATTTGAGTAGGCATACCTACTTTAGGGTGATAAATTGCGAAGGTCGAACATCATGGTATTACGCCGCGACACGTATTACGTATTACGTGGCGACGGCGCAGGCGGCGCGGTTAGCGCGTGGCGGAGCGGCAACAGTGCATCTAATCCAATGCTAAGCGAGGCGCCCGCGCGAGCGCACAAAAATGTAAACAGACGGAACGGCAACGTAGCTAAATTAACGGTAAATATAACGTTACTGATGTATTTGCGGTAACGTTACGCTAACGTTACTTTACTGGTAATGTGACCAAGTAACGTTACATTTTTGTGAACGTTATTAAGGTATCAAATTGAAATTAACGTTACTTAACGGTTATTATTTTGTTATTTGGTAACGTTAACAAGCCCTGCCTCAAATATCAAATCTATACGTACGAGTATCTACAAGCCCAATGTTTATCTATGCGGAATTTTATTATCATAGCAAGTATGTTTCTATTTGATATTCCCATAGTGTGAATTGAACCTTATCCTCCTTACAAACAATAGAAAATAACTCCGTATTTAATGTTTCCGTTATAAGTAGGTACTGGAATTGTTAACAGCAAAGTAGGTGGTTCATGTGGGAAGCAGATATCCCAAAATACAAAAGGTTTGACGGCGATGGTCAAATACTTACAAACATTTCAAGCGAAGCAATGAAACATGCAGTAAAACGACGATCAAATATCTATAAACTACTAATTCTTGCGGCAAAATTCCAATGGGTGTGGGAATAGTAGGACCTATACAAAGTCTTCCTGTACTATCAAACGTAGATGGCTTTAAAACAACGTTAATAAATCACTACGAAAATTCCAATAAAATTCAAAGTAGGAAATGTAATAATATTATTACCCCCTTACTAATAAACGTTGTATAGCGTCTGTATAGTTACATAATGCTTTGTATTCGTCTTTCGAAAGTCAAATCACTGACGACTGAAAGAGAGAAATCGGTGTGTAACTTTTCATCTAGAGACTAGGGTCATGGCATTCTAAACAATTTCTGATTAATCTCCCATAAGACATGTTTAAAATAGATGCAACCAAATGAAGAATCAAAATGAAATAATCATCATCTTCCTACCTTTGTCCCGGCCAACACGTTTTGTTCTTCCATTCCCCCCTGTCAACCGTCACGCTATGATTCACCCCCTTCTCTTTCATATTATTCCTCATACAATCCATCAATCTTTCCTTTGGCCTTCCTCTCCCTCTCCATCTATTAACATTTATTTCCATCTTTTAGTCACATGTGTTTCCTCCCTCCTCATCACATGTCCATACCAAGCCAAACAATTCCTTTTAACTTTTCTGTCACTTTCAAACTTCCCATTTGTACTCATTTCTTACTTTATTCATTTTCGTCACTCCACAAAGCTGTCTCAACATTCTCATCTCCGCAGAATTCAATCATTCTTCAATAATGAAAAAGAAAATCATTGAATAATTATGGTACCTACTCCTTTCAACTTTAGTTTCGAAACGCTACACGCCAGAACATAGAACTGATTTATTGATAATCTGTTAATGTTTTATACTTCTTACAACCACATTACACCGTCTCAAGCCATCGCAGTTCGATAGCTCGAGACCCCCGTTCATTGTCTCGAAACATCAATAAATAATGTCTATAAGACGATTCTTTATTCGAAGGAAGCTACTGTATTATGTAAAGTCCCACCTAATCACTGTCAACTATGAACAACTGTCCATCCGTCCGTCAGTCAAAACTGAAGGAAACATATTGCCGCGTTAAGAAAACTTTCCTTCATTTTCATCGGTTGCCCAATGAAAATGAGTCTTATTTTGATGCACTTAGCGTTTAATTGAAACGTTTAACCCGCAGCTATATATTTGTTAATAAAATATGAGATATTTAAGAATTTACTTTTATTTATGACTTGACAGTTATTAACTTTCCTGACAATGATGCAAGAGTTGTGACTGACGCAATAGAAAGGCGGACTATGCAAATACTTGCACTGACTCTTACAGAATATTTTGATGCCTAGCTTAGGTTTTTTTGACATTCT
The DNA here is from genome assembly GCA_963669345.1 of Gortyna flavago. NCBI lineage: Eukaryota > Metazoa > Arthropoda > Insecta > Lepidoptera > Noctuidae > Gortyna > Gortyna flavago. Next base: position 11,396,620 of record OY770138.1, read on the forward strand.
TGGTATTATAATTTGTAATAATTCTGCATTGAATAGCGAAAAAAACCTCTAATTAAGTTAGACCTTTTATGAGACTGCACAATTTTTTTACATAACAATCATCATATCATTACACCCACATTCGACATTTTAAGTTCTGCAAACCAACCGACCGAAAATACCAATATAGAAAAAATATCCTTAACAACAAGGGAAACAAATGACCCTCTATGTGCACATGTGAACAACTAAATAGTATTCACAAAGCACTAAATACGAAGAAAAACGTATGTACTACGTTGTCAGCATTCAATAAGCGCCTGTTTCCTTTATTACGATGGCAATAAGTCTGCCAGCTGCCCGGGGCAGATGCTGGTGTAATTATTTCTAAGGGGTGACTGGCGTTAAGCAAATTTCTCATTATATGTTAGTACTAGCTTTTATGTGGCCTTCCTGTGTGATGCTCTTTTGTTAGGTTGTTAAGCTCTTAATCTTAAAAATGTTCTTTAACATTGTGTTAAATTTCAATGAGTACGGTCTTATTTTTGGCTCTAATCTTAATGAAATACTTACGTCATCTCATGATTGCCAGTTTTAAATCTGCGTACAAAATAAGTTGGTCATTACTAAGTCGGTCGATGTTTAAGAAACCCTTCTTTATGTTGGTATCACTACTATTTGATTTGTATACGACAAGAAAAGTGTTTCATATACATACTCTTGGTGTAGGTATCTATAATTTAGGACTTTAAACAGGGATCTACATCAATTCTGGACATGATCTTAGATATATTTCGTCGGTTATAAAAATAAATCAGCTGTTTCATAGAAAACTGCAATACTTACGCGGTCCGATCAGATCATGTACTGAATTCCAGGTAAAAGGTTGTGCGTCGATGTCCCTACCACACTGTATCTGTATAATCTAACTACAGTAATTTATTACCAATTATTTAGGGATGACCCAAAATATTATTTATTATTTTAACGCGGTGTAAAATGTTGTACTCACCGGAATCATTTTTGGGGGACATGTGTGTTTCCCCCTTTAGTAACCACCACACCTGAAACAAATAACATTGTTTTAAAGTTATTATAAACAATAAGAAAAACTCTAGAACCTATTACAAGGCTGTGCGGTTCACCACGAACATAATCTAACTTAATACTTAAGTTACAAATAACATAACCTACACTACAACAAAATGACATATTGATCTAATATAACATAGAGCAAAATAGAAGCTACTATACCTATAAGGTCAATATTAATTTACATTATAATAACAGCTACCTACTTAACCGGCACCCTAATTACGTAAATCTGAATAATTTTGAAGGATATTGCTAATCCATTGCTTCATAAGTTCGAAAAATTTGACTGCTCAACAACGTAAATAACGCAATGAATATTATTGAACTGTCAAAATGAAAGCCATTGCTACCGTTAGTGTGTTACGTAATTAACCCGCGGGGTTTCTTTTTTGTCTCAATTTATTTTATTACTTATACCTTCTTTCGTAAAATTTATATGATCAAATAACGCCTTGAGACGCACATCGCTGTTTGTCTTCGCTAAAAGTCATAGTATCACTTTATTTCTCTAATTATGTTTCTTATTTTTTGTAGGTATATTGGCACCTGTTTTATGTTTATGGTTTTTGTTACCATTTCATTGTGCTTTTGTATGTTAAGCTATGTCTTTTGGGTGCACCAATTAAATGGTTTATCTATCTTTATACTCATTTCTATCTAAACGTCGACACTAGTTAACAACCGTCTGAAATTACAGATATTAAATGTCTTTCAGAAAATGCTTCAACAGGAATTGATAAAGACGTAAACGCAAATGCTTAAGCAAATTATAAGTTATGTGTGGCGCGGCCGTGGTGCTCAACCGGTTTTATGGCCCGATCTTGATCTATAATCATAGGAAGCTGGCTACCGTTGAACTACTTTCTTTCGATGTACGTACCTACTATAGGTACTTTATGTTGACTACTAACTGTCATTAACTATACAGCTATACTGCTTTATCTTTATGGAGTTTTATGGGGCCTAATATGGCGCCTTGAGGAACACCCGAAATGTTACAAAGAGAGCATTTTTGGGTTCGATCACCTCTCAAAACATTATAAGAAACTTTCAAGAGCTAAGTCGTTTACCCCTTTACATTCTTCGATATATTACGACGCATTAAAAAGTTACTGTTACATTTTTTGTCAGAATTAATCTGAAATAATTCGTCATCTATTGTTACATCTTTCATGTTTGAATCATATTCGCTAAGTCGGGCGTGGGTCGACACGAGTCATTGTTTGTTCCCGACCTAGCCCCTGAATAATAACCGTATTAAAATCTTAACTAGTTTATCGTACATTCATCTATATGCCTCGCCTTTTTCACGTCTATTGCTCCACCTTGGAATTCAACAAAAAAAAAATTTGGATAAAAATCTTTGCTTGCTCGAGTTACCGAGTTATTTGTCTGAATTTGTTGATCGAATTAATGGTAAGGGTAGATACCGCTAAATACTTTTCTCAATGTACTCCCGATTAAACATATTTCGAAGTCATTACGCTAACGGTCAAAACATTTTGCACGCGAACTCGTTTAAAGTTCACAGTTCGAATTACTTCAAGACATTTCAGTGCACATAAGAATTCAAGGAACATATCTCGCGTGCTAAATATTCATACATTCAAACCGCAAACGCGTCGTAGTATGAACGTGTGGGTGTGACATAAAACGTGTTATTAAGATTTCAACTCTAAAGACAAGTCGGCATAACAGAGAAGTATACAAGTAGTGGTCTGATATAGGCGTGGTGAAAAGTACCAATAGGAACTATAATGAAAGTGTGGTAATGACAGCAAGAGAAGTATGGGATATACTACGATATACAGTCTCATTTAGAATGCATACGAGCTGTTCTACAAAATGACATGCTTGAAAATGCGCTTTGGTGTCGCATTTTTATTGCAACAGGCTTTTACCAAAGTCATAATCAAGTCACTAGCGTTGGACCTAGTCATCATCCAAAGTAAATCTTTGTGCTATTTCTTGAAGTTTAGTATTCATAATTTTTTCATAACGACAAACAAAGTTTTACTACCCGAACATAAATATTTTAGGGTCACATCTGCACGTCATGTTGAAATTACGTTTGGACAAAACAGCAACCGGCGGCGCATACGCCATGCATATTTGTTTATTGTCAGAACGTTGAATGGAAAGGTGAGAGGTGTTAAGTGGGTATAGTTGTGAGTTGTGTAAAACGTGGCGCGAGTGAGGTATAGCGGGCGCTCCGGTTAGCGGCGCCAGCGACGTGACGGTGACGACACAAATTACATTCAACATCTGAATGGCAATGACGTTAGGAATTTCTGACAGCCAATTTGTCTTTTGCCGTACCGGAGCGAAGCCGTGGTGCGAATGCAACACAATAACATTATAATATACGGTCCTTTATACTCACAGTTATAATTGGAATCCAGAGACCGCTTTGGTGGGACAAACTTCGTCGGCTCGATTAAGACACGAAGCCTGAAATCCCAGTAGATAGTTTCGAAGGAGCAATATTGCAAAATCAGAACCCATAGCTGTGGGTCTGCGGTATAGATAAAATTAATTAGATATCTCCAATATTCAGTAGGACACCGAGATTCAACCCCTTATATAGGAAATCTATTTCCACAGAACTGGTCGCAGTGGCCGGCGGCTCTTTATTAGCGCGATGCCTACGGGAATGACAAAATCACTGGCACGGAAGGGACAAATTGGTGGTCGCGTGGTTTCCGGAATGCTTATGGGACCGTTCGATAGGTGGTGAGGTCGCGTAATTTGGGCGTCCCACGCGTCGTTCGCAGGCCGCCGTCAGCGTGAAATATTTGGTAGCGAGCGGGCGCGTCGGACCGATTTGCATACAATGAAATAAACCGACACAATCGAGGGTGGGTCCCTCGCTGGAAAGCTAAGCCTTCTTACTAACATTTCGGAAGTACCGTTCTAGTGGGATCCGATATTTTATTTCGGTTATTTGGGTCGTGAATTCGTGATCCACTGAATTATCAAAAGGTTTCCATCGGTCAATGGGACAGTAGAGCACGAATTTGCCTCCTAAACGATCCATATTGCAGACACTCCAATAAAACTTTATTGGGGTCGCAAAACTTTAGATACGATTCGTTCCAATTCGTGTAATACTTTGTGTAAAAACTTAAATGCTAAAAATATGCTAGTAGTAGGTAAATGGAAATGACAGAACTTATTTTCGTTGAGGTCTGGGAGGCTTTTTAACCGACTTCAAAAACGGAGGAGTTTTTTTTTTGTTTTTTACCTCAGTACAAAAAAAAAAAGAAAAGGTAGAACCAACGACACCGACTTCTGAAATTAAAGTTATTTTTCATTTTGTAGTGTTTTTGTTGGAAGTCGGTTGTTTTTTTTTGTACAAAAGTTTTTTCCTAACCATATTAGGGTCCGCTTTTAGTTTCACTAAAGATCCTAAATCAACATTAATATCGACTCTTGACAATCAAAACAATTTGGCAGAGTTGGCAGATATTCTAAATATAGAATCGAAAGCAATCTCCTCCATTTTTTATGAATCCCTAATCTGCTAATCATTACTGTCATTAAATCACGTTTCAAATAGCTGATAATCCCTATTTCCCGGCAAGTTCTTTAATACGGGCAATCATCAACAGACCACCCTGTAAACGAGTCAAGGATTAACGTCAAGAAATAGCTCCTTGTCGGTGATTCAAGTATCCGAGGTACCTACTTTAAGAACGACGAATTTAAATTGTGGCCATGAAGGTGTCTTTTTATTGGAATCGGTACAGACGGTTCGCACTTACCACTCTTCGGGTCGTAAACAGACCTTGTAATAGGTGTTTTTTGTTGAGTCTCTCGCAGAAAAAAAGGTATGTTTACCTGTAGCTACCGCTGAGCTTGAGTGTACCGAATAGATTCTGCGTGTATTATTCACGTGTTTTGTTATTTCTTTTAGCCGAGCAGGAGTATTCAAAACTCTGACATACGTATATGGTTAGGTACTGTGTCTAAAATTGGTCTAGAAATAATGCTCGTCGAAAATTAGTTTCATTCGTGTGTAAAAATGACCTTAAACTATATCGTGTTAAGTTTATATAAAAGGTTATGTCTCACTGTATTAAAGAACACATTTTTCTTCAATCATGAAGAATTCATCTCACTGGGCTCGACTGTTGACGGACAACTAAGAAAACCTTAAAATCGTGCAGCAATGTTTTCGAACTTTTTTCTTTAACCCTGTAGTTCACGGTCATCTGCTGTGCGGGGTAAGTTCGTGAGTGAATGCCAAATGTAATTGGTGGAAACGGCATTTAGCATGTGCAGTAGAGGCGCGGGATCTCCGATACTTACGCCCAATCATTCTGTCAATCTGTCCGTCTGTCGGGACGCCCGTGGGAACACCGCCAATCGATAAACAGGATAATAGTATTGTACTTTTGATGTTTTTAAAGGGTTCAATTGCAATGAAATTGTAATGTAGCTTTCATGGGGTGAGTGCTGTTGTGTGGATGTTTTGTAACAGTTTTACGACAAACAGACTACGCCATTTTAAGCGTGTTAGTAGCAGAGTAAACAGTTGATATCGCGAGATCAAAGGCGGAAGCAAAAGTCGTTTCAGGAGCAATTTCAGTTTATTGCCGCTGCACATGATCAAAAATAGCTACCGCAGCAGCCTTATGAAGCCAATTTACAAACCAGTGTGTCCACATGTCATTTGTACGTAATCTGGTCCACTTGTGCGACAAATAGTTTATATAACTATTTTAATTGACTGACAAGCAGTTGATTAAGTACGTTGCGTTATTCGATTCTGAATCGTATAATTATCTGCATAATTTAGTAATTATTTTTAGAGACAAGACAGCTCATAAATATTTGGAACACGTGTTCACGACACGGTCAGGTGGAGAAATCAACATTTTTGATTCGATGGCCAAACTTTTTGCTGCAATAGCTACTTTGGAAACTGACAGCTACTGAACGAAACGTATGTGAGAAATTATGCAGTCTCGAATACTTTTATTAGCAAATATTTCTTCTGTCTTCGTTGACGTATGCAAGTAGTAGCATAAGCTTATAATTTACCCACTGCTGGGACACAGGCCTCATTTCCTCGATAGGGAGTGGGCTGTAATCCACCACGCGGGCCCAGTTTGTAGATGTCACATGTCTTCGAATATAAGTAGTATATAAAGAAAAATGAAATACTTCTCGTTTTCAAACATAAACCAAACCTTGACAGACAGACGATACAGAAGTAAATCAGTTTAAATATCTTCATTAATTATCATGTGACATTCAAAAAACCATTACGAAGAAGATGTAGCTACTCTACCTACTATTGTAATGTGACAAACTTCTGTACCTACAAAGTTTCGTGTCGAAAATATTCTCAGACATACAAAGACCCATCTCATAATATTTTCAATGCCACGCACTGTGTTATTATGTTCAAGGCTGTAGATAAGGCGAAGGCAATTCGGTTTTTTGTGAATGAATCCTTAAATAACATAATGTGTGTTATCGTGCGAACTTTGTGGTTATTAAACATATAAAAACAATTGAATTAATGAATGCTACGTTAAACTTACAGTATATGACTCAAAGATGGAATATAATTTTTTGCAACCGTTTTTCTTTGTGTAGTTAGAGATTAGAGCATCATTTCTCAGAACTAAAAATATATAAAATGAAAACCTAAAACTAGCAAACGGAAAATTACAGGAACAAATAGGTGGGGGAGCCACCTATTTGTTCCTGTAATTTTCCGTTTCCTTTCGTAGGAGCCGTAGACTTTTGTAGAGGGTGCGTAGAAGACACGTAGCAGCATTTTGCGATCCAATACGTTTCATAAGCGCGGTGTCTACGACTTCTTAACATTTATTTTTCTTGTAGGTATCGATGGAGCAAATATATTAAACATTTAGATCGTTTTTTTATACGTGAAACTTATTTGATATTAGGATGATACACGTACCTACGCCTTTAACATTATAAATTAATGCTCCGCTAACCTTTGAATATATAATACCTACATGAAAAAAGTACTATACTACATTTCGACTGAACGTTACATTTCAAAGTTAGGACCGTTCTCATTATCATGCACTGAGTTGAATTTCATGTAGCCTTTATTCGAACCATTGCATTCTAAATGAGAGCTTTTGGACTTCCTTCCTTTTGCATTGATACTCTAAAAGAGCTGCATATTTTGATTAAGTAACTTTCAAGTATACCAATAAAATCAAGTTTTTACTTGAACTTATGCGATGACCTTAATAGTTAATGCCTCTTCACATAATACAACAAGGTACTCGTAACTCAAAGTTGACCGCAAGAATCACCCAATTGGATAACTAATAATAATGATCATGTCGAACTTTTTATCATAAAGATCATTATATAAATTACTCGCAGAGTTCGAGAGCGCTGCAATACCAATTACCTATACAAATATGTACACGATATTAAGTTACATAGATTCGTGTATTAAAGAATTAAAGTTATTATGTGAAAAAGAAATCATAATTTTTTGAGGCTTACAGAATGTAAAAAGGTAGGTATTGTACCTAATTATTAAATATTTTATCCGTAGAACAAGTGGACTCTTTGTTCCATAGTTTTTCTTTCCAATAGAATTATTCAAATCTTATACAAAAGCTTATTGCGAGTTACTAATAAATGTTATTTATATTACAATGACAAATTCCATGAAATATTACAAAGCTCTTTAATAGATTCAACAAATATTTAACAAATCAACATAAATAACAACAGGGTAGCTCGCATCGCTAATTGAGGAAATATAAAAAGTCTCGCCAAAGGCCACAGCGCTACCAAATGAAGGCAAAAACTATGAGGTCAAGGCACTCTACATGACTAACAATATTTTAAAACATAAAAAACAAGAACAAAGAACAATATTTTAAAATCAGACTTCACATCAATCAGGGAAACAACCCACAAATTGATATGAAAAGATTTTTATCTAAATGGCTCAAAGAACTTGAGTAGGTACGTCGCAAAAGCAATTTCTCAAGTCTTTTTCAACTGGCAGCATCGTCGAATTCGCTCTATAGCAAAACTGAGACTGTCAAGGAATTCTCAGTACATATCGATCACTCTCGGGATCCACAAAGCGATGATTGTTCAGAATCCTTGAATGGAACATAAAACTCACATTATTAATTTTATTGTATTCGAAACGAGATGTCGCTTGTCGCCTTGAAGACAAGATCATTACACACACCATGACCATTGAGAGCTGACCTCTCGCGAGCAGTTACAAAACGCTGCGATTACTAAATGGAATGTATTACATAGAAGAAGTCACGAAAGTTCAAAGTAAATTGGTGGCGCTACCCGAACTTCACTCTCCCACAAACCTATTGTAGAAACCGGTCACAAAGAATCCGCCTTGCGTCATTTAGCCACGTGTAAACATTTTAATTGATGATATGCGGAAGACAAAAAGCTAAGATAGTGATCGGCATTTTGATACTGGTTTAAGTATGTAGATATCTTTCGGAGTTGCTATAAAAAGTACGGTTAGCAGACCATTATCTATGTAGCGCTTAGAACAACGATATCTTTGCTTGACCGCAGGAGGGCAATATCAGATAACACTTCTAAAATAATATCAAAGAAACCTAAAGTAAAATCTCCGGTGCGTAACAATTTGCACTCAATTATAGGGGACGCCAAAGAAATTGGAAATATGGTAACGAGTTCACGAAAATGGGAAATATCCTTTGCAAAGGCAAACATTAGATATTCGTTTTACACAAACGGACAAAGGGCAAATATTATTCTATAGAATTAGTCTGAGTCCCGTTATGTAAAATTTTTGTTATTGGGTTAAGTTTTAAATCTCACGTTTTTACGATTAAGAGCAATTTACTTATAGGTATAACCGAGTAATTTAACAAATGTATGAAGCAACCTACACTCATTATGTCGTCTAGATTTCTTGCGGAGGAAATAAAATTGTGCGCAAAATTGCCGTGAAATGCGCGGTAACGGATTTATATTAACGGCATTTTACAATTGAATTAACTCCACTAGATATAAACGTACGTTTAATGTCTATCTTTTATGCGCATTATAAAATTAATGTAACGTTCGTCCATTTATTGGGATCCAATCGAAAACCACTGACTCAGCACTTATGCGGTTTTCTCCTCTGAATATATTATAAGCACTGTTACATGAAAATACGTTTTATGGCTACATTACTGCTTTTATGGCTTTATTTTAGCAAAATTGCCTACTGTTTTGAGGGAAACATTAAAATTTAGGAATGCCTGAAGGTGATTTCGTCTTCGACCTTCAGTATTCGTTCATATAATAGCTCATAGACGTTGTCAGCGGGACATAAACGTCGTCTAAACGCGACCTTTTAGGGTCGCAGACCACACTGAAGAATGACGTTGAAATCTGACACCTTACTTAGAAAAGATAATCTTGTACCTGAGGCAGGAAAAGAGCCCAATGGTAAACCAGCAGTGCTATTCTATGAAATCTCACAGTGAAAACTTAGGTGAAGTGAGCTGTCAATCGTGTCAATCCCTAGTTTCGGGTAGAATGCAAACTCACTTCACCTACGTTTTCACGGTGACATTCTTACAGAATAGACCGCCTGTAACTTTGAGCTAACATCGAGTGGCTTAAGATAGTGTGAACGAATAGACATAATAAACATATGAACAATTTCAAAGAATTTCAGCAGCATGGAAACACGAGCTATCTTCGTACAGATGTTTATGTTTATATCCAATACGATTTCCAATAATCATGTGAAGCTATGTCGAGTCCACCCCAATTAACGACCATCAACAGATGACTGTTCATGGCCTTTATCGCTGCTTAGAGGAGTACCCAAGTAATAAATATAGTTTATATGTCCCATAGTAGAATAATTCAAACTGCGGGTTCATTGCGTAACACAATATCAGTAGCAATGGCTTTCATTTTGACAGTTCAACAGCATTCATTGCGTTATTTACGTTGTTGAGCAGACAAATTTTTCGAACTTAAGAAGCAATGAACTAGAAATTTTAATATCCTTTAAAATTATTGAGATTGATAGTGTATTACGCAATTAGGATGCAGCACCTTCATTTGTTACTACGTTATTGTCATCACAACATACTCTAACTACAATTTCCAATACACAAATTAAATTTTAGATTTTACCATTTCGCATACTGTTAACTACATAATGCTAAGTACCGAACATCAATAATTACCTGCACCAATATGTACAGACGAGACGCCAGCACATCAATCTACTACAATCTGTCAAATTTCTTTGATAGATTTTCAACTTTATCGCTAAAGCATAAGGTTCAAAGTTGATTGGGAAAATTTGACAGTTTCGGATAGGTTGATGTGCTGGCGTCTGTACATAACTGTTTAATAACGTTTCATAAACACGTCCTATATTTCAGTCATTTTGTGGCACTTAATTTAATACGATTATCACAAATTCTTGTCCTTATATAAATCGTGACACTATGCCCTTAGGTGAAGCCATAAAAACCAAACCTGATCGGTGGAGAAGTTGGCAACAGACAACCGATGATTTCGAAAGGAAATTTTATGGTGTACCTATACTAGATAATATTTTCACATTTACTGCATTTATCTGCCGCTGTGATCTCTACTATTGGCGGTGATTGCTTCAGTCAGGTACGCCATAAATACAGAAACCTCATTTAAACTGGAAAGGACAGTGAGCCATGGTCTTTAGAAACGAGTAAATCATGACTTCACGAGCCGTCGGTGCAGAGGCGTGAATTGATTTAACTTTACAATCAATCGCACAGATAGTTATGATCGATGGGTATCAATCGGTCGGTATGCGATCGACACATAATTAAGCGGCGATCGATCGTTGTCTGTCGATAGGCATGCCTCGCGTCGTAATAAGTGTCGAGTACGATTGACGAGTTTAGAACGATATCGATTTGAACTCGTAATGTCAGCAGAAACTTGTACGAGTATCATTGATTGACGGTTTTTACGCCTGTACTAGAAATAAATTGGTTTTAAATGTCACCGACCGAAGTTCTGTAGCACATTTGAATTAAAATCAGAATGAAATCGGTAGTAATGAAAATAAGCTAGCATGTATTTATACCTATATGCTACATACATTTCCATTTTATTACCATCCGTTCCAACTAATTTCAACTTCATCCCGAACTTAGATCATAATAAGTTTTTTCAATATCATTTCCAACACCTTTTACGGCTAATGAAAATCATTCAACACAATTACTTTTCTTAATAATTTGATTTCAAACGTTGTTTATCTTATAATTTATGTGTTTTATCAGAATGAACAACGATGGCCGCTTCGGTCACGCTTCTCGTAAAATGTGTAAGCTCATCCAGTAACTCTATTGGTGTGGCGGCGACCGCATTCGATACGTTCGAGAGATGGAGCCTGTAAATCTGTCAACAGCCAAATTACAGCCACGCGAGGACTCCATGAAGGGCCCTTTGTGAAGTCGTGTGTGCGTGCAACACCCATTCGTGATGGATGTTTATAACCGTGCACATATTCTAAATTGCATCAATATTTGCCCATATTCTACCAGAAAGGGGGTAAAGTGTAAATACTAAGATGACAGCTAATACGCGGTTTAAGAAATAGCTACTTTTAATCCAAAAAATGGGTAAAAGGCAGTAGGATGATGATGGCAGTTAGCCCATATTTTCGTCTAAATTCGCCATTATGACTCGTATATCAGAAGACCAATTCTCGTAATTTAAAACATTCATAATCTAGTCACAGTTTCATCTCGGCGACAATCAAATGTCAAAAACTTGTCAAAAATGTAGGGAAATTAGAAGTATTTTTGACAGATTGAGACTGAGATCAGACTGTGAACGTTCTTCAAATTACGAGAATTGCCCCTCTGTTCTCTTTCCAAATATCTAGCTCTAAAGCGGACGCTTGCAGTGTAAATGAATTTCAGTGAACTTTGTATCATGTAAGCGTGAGTTTGACACTAACAGGCTAGCCTGCAAATTTCATTAAAACCAAATTCGGTCAGTTTAAAATATTCGTGTTTCCGAATTTCCATCTTAATTTTAGTTTCGTGTGACACTCTAGCTAATTGAAATAGGTACATATTTCACTAGTACCTTTTAATTACCAAAACTGTCATCAAAGACATAAAAAAGAACGAACGTTGTACCATAGTAGATTAAATACCGTAGGTATTTCAGCTCGACTGCCTCGTTGGTCTAGTGGTAGCAAGTGCTAAGCTGCTGAGCATGAGGTTCTGGGTTTGATTCGCAAGTCGGGCACAATATATTTAGGGTTTTTCTATCTGGAATTTCTCAGTAGCAGCCCGGAGTCTAGATTTGTGCCCGGTTGATGGCAACCCTTATTACACGGAACTTCGTAACGGGCGAAATGAGGGTGTACTATCTGCCTAACGCTTTAGAGATTACAAGCGCGATGTTATGCTATGTCGATATCGGCACCAAATCCGTAGCATGCAATCCAGTATTATAAACGAGAAAGTTTGTGAGAATGGATGGATGGATGTTTGTTACTCTTTCACGCAAAAACTACTAATACAGTTAATCAGAATAACACATAGGATACTTTTTATCCCGATATTCCCACGGGATCGACACTTATGCGGGTGAAACCGCGGGACGCTGTTAGTAGAAGAATAAACTTATATTTCTATTTGTCTCACTCTCAACACGACTAATGACGCAACAATAGTTATAATTAACTTATTTTATTTCACACATAAAAAGAAACGGCGAAAGCCATATAGTTGCGTAATAACTAACAACGGCAAATTATAAATTAATAAGGGAGATCTGTAACAATTTTCACACAGTTCGTGATTCATTACTTTATTTTCACAATGGGTTAATTAAAATTAATTGAATATTCTTTTTCCCATCTCTATTAACACTGTTAAGTTTAATGCGTTATGTTTAACTATAAGGCCCTTTGTACACGGCACGGTTTCTTTACTGTACGGTCTACGGCGTATAAACCGCGCCGTAGAAAAAACGTGTCTGTCAACAAGGTTCCATAGTGATTCCTACAATACTGACGACAGAGCCTACACACGGCGAATAAAACGTAGTTTGTCACAGCAAGAAAAACGTGTGTGTACAAAGAGCTTTACATAACGTGTCCACACTTCATGTGACCAGAGCGCTGGCTCGTTCTTTGAGCAAAGAATTAGCATTGCCATGCAAATTGGCAATGCTGCCAGTCTTCTGGGCACGTTTCCGGATGACAGCGATGCGGACGAGTACTTCCATGCCTAAGTGTCTTTTTGTTTTTTGTATTTATTTAGGTAGTCTTTTTTTTTTCTTTTTTTTATCGCTGTCGTCTGGTAATGTACCCAAGAGACTGGCAGCATTACCACGTTGTATGCAATTTTGTCAACCAGCCGTTTAATTTTATCATTTAATTTAGTGCCGCCAAGTGTATATATTTAGTTATGTTATAAAGGATAAAAGGAGTAACTTAGGCTACTTTTATTCTAGAAAAAGAATAAGGATTCCGCATGAAAAAAGTTTAATCCCATAATTTCCGAAATCCACGCGGGCGAAATTAATCAAGATTCGTGCAGTAATGCGTACGCGAATGACATTGTGCATCCTCTAAGAGCTAAGCTAGGCTGAAGTTAGGCGCGCCGCAAAGGCCGAGTATGCACGTCTTGTATGCACATTGCCCTAGGTATGTGATATGTCAGATATCTAGGCGCGTTTGCTTAGAATCCTGGTTTAGTTAGCCCGCATCCAACTACGTATGTAAACCTGAAATTATATTCTCGCATATTAAAATCAAATAGCTGATCGTAACAATAACTTATTATACCTAAGTTTTTCAGAACTTGAATGATTTCTTGGAGCCTTTCAACTTCGAGAGCAAGAGCAGTGGTAACCGCCCCGATTTACGAGTTGAAGGTCATGGGTTCGAACCCAGACAGGCGTTTTACTTTGTGTAAATATTTCATCTTCACTGTTCTCAATGTGACATAAATACCAATCCACACCAGGCCGGTGTGGTAGATTATGGCCCACTCCCATCTCACAGAGAGGAGGCCTGTGTCCCAGCAATGGGAACATAGGCTGATTATGTGTTTGCCCAACGTGGCAATGAAGTGCATCAAAACATAGTATTGTTCCTGGAATATTTATCATAAACACACAGTAATTTTAACACAATGTCCCATAACCCATGAATAAAACTCTTTATCTACATTAGTATAGATAGCTCCCATACAATACGTCACCGGAAACGCTTCCGTCAACAAAACGAGGGTATTTTTGACAAACACTGTTGACTGGTGTGTGAGCCGTTGTGAATGAGGCCTGACGGGTCCCATTACTCATACTCACTCTATCATGCCGTTTAGTGGTCCACCTCCATGACGACCTGCTTTTACACCTTCCGATTAACTAAATAATTTAGTTGTAGATATACCTAGTCAATGAGGGAGAGTCAAAGAGAGAATCCTTTTTGTTGATCCAATTGTAAATGTACCCGTCTTAGGTTAATCGTCGTCATACATTCCCATTAGGCAAATTCAATAGGGTCATAGTGTAGTCTATAAATCTAAAATTCTACATCATGATACGTAATCCAGTTTTGCGATTAATGTTGCACTAAATTATGTTCAGACCAAGCTTTTCTGTACCACAATTAATAAAGCTTAAAACTCAAATCCATTTACAGGCTCTTTTGAATTGTCAAGAAGTCGGTCCGTTAGTCAGAAAATTTAAACTTGTCCATTCCAAAACGTAGATCTCTATAGAGGAGAACGGGCAAGAATATCCAAAGGACACTTTTTTAAATCAAGATATTACAGAATCTTTGGAACGTTATACTTGCTGCTTCTACTGACAACAGTTCAGAACATTTATTAATAGTGGTAGGAGTAAGTCGGAAGCTGTAAGAGTCCCCCTGCAGAACAATGGACCGGATTCTCAGTTTATCCGCATCACACGTTTTGTTTCCATTTATCTCGGACAGCGCCGTTACACACGTATAAATTTTCTTCGGGTAGTGGATACGAGCGCCTAATGATATTGCAGACGTATTAAATGGGAACATGAATACGTGAATTTCTAATAGTTTTGAACAAGAGCTGAATTACCAAATAGTTCTTATTTAGCACTCCCAATTGGCTCTAACGATTCATGATGCTTATTTAGAGTTAAAAGAAATTGCTAAATCTACATGCAGGTAGGACTCAGGTTACGCAATAAGTTACAAATTCAACAGAATTTTAAATGAAACTCTAAATACTTAAACAGCTCTATTTTATCTACTTACAGAAAACTTGGCGAACCGATAGATCACAATCATTCTAAACAGATCTATCAATCTAAAGTCTGCATCGTTTCAAAATAACTGCTCTGTAGGCGTAAATTAAATCACTGACAGTGTTAAATTACTTTCATTGCAGAATTTTAGATCGCCTTTTTTACTTGCATAAAACATGATTTGTCAATACGTAAAAAAAGTTGTTGAAATGAAGTAAAACTGGAGAACGGCGGATAGACATGGAGGCCACTGGATCGATGGCCGGTGTCTCTTACAACCAAACCCGCTACTGATCAGATTACCACTGCCTGTGGTTTGCAACACACTTGAAAACTGCCATTACTTTAAAATCACTGATTCGAAATTACAGTTTAGGTAAGCAGGATCATCAAGGCGAACCACTCAGCCCTCGCAATCCGCACATAAAAATATTATCGTGAGACTGCTGAAAAAACTGCGGCAACAATGGGACTATTATACATTTCAACTGTTTTCAAATTGCCTCAACAGCACCTTATATAAATATTTTAACGCAATCGACGAACCAGCCTGATATTTTTATACGAAAGTATAAAAAATAACAATCACGTTTATTGTCGATGAAAAAATGTCTGAAATGTCTGTATCTATTTGACTCTCAAATAGCGAGTCGATTATCACAATGATTGATTTTATTGTCTTTTTCTCACCTCTAGGCAATTTTTCGTGTTCCGATTGGTCACGGATCAAAACGGATTCTTTGTTTTCCTCAACAATTCGCCAGAGGTCGGCCGAACCAATTAATATTAAACACACACGATACAAATAAAATCGAGTATCAACGTCGAAACTTGGTTTGTTTGTGACAGCCGTAAAGTCAAACAGAGAACATTACACAAACATCGTTTTGCTCGCTAAATATTTAAAACAAAAATTTATAACCTACAGTATAAGGTGGTAAATTCCATGAACATTAAAACTTCGTATGTGCCACTACATCGTGGCTTGTTCAGCAGGCAACCCCGAACTTACCACGTAGTATGTTATCAAGAAATTGCACACCTATTCTGATACAATATTCGTAATTGAAACATGCAAACATTTCCCAACTCTTAGTAACTGGTACAAAAAACAAACTGAATTACTTCACATTACATATTCGCTAGCTGGTAGGTCAATAAAATTTCTTCTTCCAAGTCAATGATTTATGTTTGCCAATTAATTTATGTTTGTCAATGAGTGTTATTTACCTGAAAAATAAATGATTTTTTTATTATTTATTAATTGAACCAACGTATCAAGTGGAAAATGACTGCTGGAATAGCTGTAAACAGGCGTTTCTTCTATTAAATTGCATTTTTTATTTGAACTTCCTCTACTAATCAGCCATCAGGTAATGAAGGCTTTTAAATTCGAACTGTGATTTTTTAATACTACTTATGAATTTCAGCTACACGGGTAACCTAACTAAAACTGAGAGTATAATCTCAAAAAAATACAGACTGACGCTTTAGATTAGGATTAGGCTACATTGGAAACGACTTTATTTTTATAAACTCATAGATCTTCTTTGATATTTTCCTTTCAAGTATCAGTTGCATGGAAAATAGAACATCATTTTATTTGGGCAATCTCGGGTCACTGTTGTTGCCAAACAAGATCAAACCTGGATCAAGGGTACATTAAAATGGGTAAATAACAAAATTGAACATCACACCATGTTACGGTCTTATAGATTTGACGGCTCATAGAGACCAACAGTTCATCACGGCACTTGATGACATCGGTAATCTACATTGACGTTAACGAGGAAGCTTAGGATCAGGTGACATAATCCGTCACGGTTTACCAACTCCAACACCGTTCTGACTAACCACGGTTATTGAACGAGCGTTTGAAAGTTCTTTGAAAGAGAAGATTATTGCTAAATCATATGGGAACAATAGCCTAGCCTTTACAGTAAAAGTGTTGGAAACATCGTGATTACCTACTGATTTCTACATAGGTTCACCATTTGTCTGTTTCTCAAGTTTTCTATTAATATTTTTTGAAAGGCCTAAAAGCAACCTTACTTTCGCAACCTATAATGTTCGCCATTGCCCAATATTTTTCCACATTTCTGTTTTCATTCACATATTTCATTTCGAATCTGAAATATTCACTCCTAACCTCAGACCCCAAAAAGTTTGGGAGTTTTAACATACGTAATCCCAGATTAGCGATGCTATACTTTTTACATTTTTCATTTCCAGATAAAAAATCACTCACAAAAACGGGCAGAATGTTAAATGTTTTGATCGAACGAATGTATGCCTAATAGCCTATTAATTGCTTAAAAATATAATATTTGTTAATGGAGAGACTATTGCTGCATTTTCTTGGGGTGCGCCTGTGTGCTGTTTGTTTATGTACTTAAACCTACCTAATCTGCATTCACGATTTATTTGCCAAAAGAGTTGGAAAAATAACTTTAAAACCTATATAATTAAGTTCAGTTTACGCTAAAACTTCAAACATTTTTATAACTTTTTCAATAGTGCTAGTCAATCTGAAGTTTATATTTGTTTAACTTGAAATAATATTAATTTGAAACCTAAGTTTGAATAGACTTTTAGTAAGTATCTATAACGAACTCAACTCTTTAAAAAATTACCACATACTGCCAATAAGTGGAAGAAGGGTAGGGAGGCCTTTGCCTTGCAGTGGGACACAAACGACTGATAATAATAATGAATGAATAGGTAAGTACCTACACAAATCCGTTGGTCCCACCATCCCGACGTGATTGAGAAACCTCAGGTACTTATGAGATACGTCAGAATACTCTTCCGCGTCTCAAACTATGCTCCGCAGAGATCTAAGACTGACAACTTCAATGTACGTGCATTCCTTATTAACATAGAAACATAATAGGTATATATACTATGCGGAGCACATAGGTAGGTAAGTAGCTAGTATTAACTAAGTTCTTGAGTAAACGGATTGTGATGTGAGGTTAATCTTGTTATTGTTATTAAACCTTGTATAACTAAACTTGTTGTGTACATAACTACTTACTTACCTATTAACGTTAGTTTAACTAATATGTTCGGGCTGACGCTTCCTTTTTTATTGCCTTAACCTATTTCAACATAAAGTCCCATTTTGTTTGCAGACACCAACAAATCTTTATATATACTTACATACCTATATGTTTGAGTATATCAGATACTCAAACATAAGGGTCTTGCGCAAACGAAGACGGGGCTAAAAAACATAAGAGTATCAATAATGTCAAAAGAATATCTGTAACAACGAAACGCAATGAAGAGGAAACTGGAAGTACGGAGCTTGACATTTCGCGATCCGACATCGACACCGCATTCGTCGCATCACTGCGAGACTCCGACACTGCGGTTTTGTGACACGACACAAATGTAAGACGACACTGGAAAAAGAGTGCGTAGTATTTAGCGACGCGCCGACAGAGATACGCCAGGCTTTGTCGCGCTACGTTTTGTCTATGTGCACATCCTGAACAGTCGCGGGCCGTTGACCTCCGATGAAAATCCGATTTCTAACAGCTCTTTTGTGCGAGATGTGAATGTCCGACGGAGCTATTTTACGTACTGTGCACAATTATTTTTAGGGCCCAGTAATTGCATTCATTAAATCATGACTCGGTTCCTACATCCGCAGTACAAGTAGCAATTGACGGTGGATTTTTTTATATGGATTTACAAAATTACCTGTCATAGAGATTAGCCTGATCATTAGGTAGGTACTTATTTTTTCATACCGGAAGTTTGCTACTTATTTCTTTCTCGTGATAAGCTTTCTTAATAAACTATTGCTGATTGATGATCATTTTGTCGGTAATGAATAGGTACCTAAGGCTGGAATATAACCGCGTTCATGCATATTGAGTTTATGTGCCTGAAGGTAAGAACACGTCAGCCTCTAAGAATAATAATCTTTTATCTAATAGACCTCGATAACTCCCATTATCCTATACACTCCATATTATAAGGCATTTCTTTCATAGTTACAGCTTTTTAATGGATTTTATTTCATGTCAGCGGCAATCATAATAATGGTCTTAAGAACAGTCGCCATGGGTTGTAGACCAGAGTGATCATTAAACGTTAATTTAACTGCATTTTGATAACTACAATAAGGCGGGAACATTATGAAGGTAGCTATGATATCAAAGTGGCACTTACATTAAGTAAATGCTACTTACATAGTCGGTAATGGACGGAGAGCATGTTTAATTTATTTTGTAGTAAGATTACGCGCGTAATGTAACATTATACTGTTGAAATACTGAATCTTTTAATGCCGTCTGACTGATACGATCATCGCTTTCGTGTCCATTTCATTTTATGTGATTGTACGTTTAAATAATCTGTTTCATTTGCTGCGTCAGATATACTTATGTCAGTACTTTTTCTTGTACTTACATTGAATTACTTTTATCACTCTTTGTCCGTATTACGTATCTACTACATTATATTCTTAGGATTAGTCAATGGTATCATCACATTCTGCCAAGTGTGGCGTGTACCTTATAAACAATTGATGTTACAGACGAAATGTTATTTTAAGGTTTATTGGAATTTAAAAAATTATATTAGAACACGTCATGTAGATATTTTTATTATTTATTTTACATGAAACAAAATTTATTAGACTAAATATGGACTGTACAGTGTACATTAAACCACCAATTTGTACTACTGGTAACACCTATATTTTCTGCAAATAAACTATTCTTATTCATAGTCTCAAAAATTACTATCTACCCACTAGCGGCAGTAGCGAACCTGTGGTAATTTCGTGCTGTTTCATTTCGAAAGAGAAATTGCCATAAACTGCTACGCCTATTGCAATGCTACCTTACTGAGTGGAAGGCAAAGCCGTCCTATCTTTCTCAAACCACTCCATTGTACTGTCACCTCACGTTTTCAATTCTTCTGCAAACAATAATATGGCTGCTAGTAACGCAATCGTAACAACAACTTTTTGTAACTTCGAAATTAAAATACTTACGGACGAACTTGCGTAATGAACTTGACTTTTTTAGACGATCGAATAACATTGGAGCGAATATAATATACTTTAGTATATATAGAGCTAACCTTGATGTTGGAGGCTTGTTCTAACTAGCTAGGATCATGGAATGAAATAACAATGCTAAATCAACCAGTCTAGACATTGTTTCTGACGGCCGCGTGACAAATGCATGCACAGTATTGAGGCCTAACAGAATACTAAAATGTACCTACCTACTTGATTCGTCACTATGCATATTATAAAGCTGCATGCACCAAACTACTTTTTGTGTCAAATAAATGAAACAAGAGAAGAAAGTACTTCTGCCTATCTAGCCCCGACATTGCTGCCAAAGTTATTCATAGAATGATGCCGGGCTGAAATTACTTTGCTACTAAAATACCATGGGGAGATAAGCCCAAAATTTCAAATCCATTACCAAAACTATTTTCATAGACATTAATAACAATCATGATATTACAGTTAAATTGCCCATGAATGAGTCCCAAATTGTAATTCTAAATTCACCAAATAATGCAACAATTTGTAACGCAGTAACCGTACATGGCGCATTTAATGCATTTTATACTGCAAGTGAGGTGCCGGCTTTTGAATGGAAATTTATCTCCTCACAGGAAATATAAGACAGCGCGGAAACGCCTCCGCGTGCCCTCAATTTCACTTTGATCTATTCAGATGCGACATCCTATACTACGGTTCAATCGCAGTATATCATTGTACATTTCTCTTTCCTCGTACTTGAGATGCGGAAGCTAATATTGTATGATATACGTGGGTTTTTATAATGTGATGCCGTTTTTGTTGTGGGTTTTGGATTTGTTTTTATGACTTTAGCATCTACAATAGACATCATACTCTCATGCCCAATATTCTATATTCATCTGTATTTCAGATGGAACATCTAATGCTTTAATGTACTCAAAAATTAAATTGTAACAGCCTTTTAAAGTTTTAAAGTACCTATTAGATAATAATTATTTAATAATACCCTTCGGCAATGAATAGGTCTGTCAGTTCTTTCCGTAACTATAATACAATATTTGTCAACTACAATTTTGATTCTAAGAAGGGTGATCAACAAACTGTCCAAGGGTTTTCCCAAAATAAGATAGGTAATGCTCCAAATAATCTTAAGACTATCACTAAATCCATTCGTGAAACTAGATTACCAAGCAAACTTTATCTAAACGACGCTAATCCAGACACGACTTAACACATTTCCAACTATTCGCTACCGGTAACAGTACCAACTATAAGCCACAACACTATACCTGTACCGTGTACTCTTGGTACTTTATAACATTCACGATGAAAACGTGGTTGTTCTCATTCGAGCATTTTATTATGAGCGGCTGATAGGCGCGTGCCGCGAAATTGATTGTGCATGCTCTCACGTACCTAACAAATTGCTATTGCAATGCCTCTTTATTCCTTAGTACGTGAACGATGGCTAGCTTGCGAGGCCTAAGGATTTACTTAAGTGTCATAATTTATTGCCAGACACTCGTTTATATGTATAAATTGTGTAGACTTGCAGGGAACGTTCCAGTCGTAAAGCATTATGTTTTGTTGCTGTCGAATTATTGAGGAATTTTCTATCTGATGACCGATTTGAAGTTGGATTTAATTAAGAATTCAGTTCTTATAAAAGCGTATTTAGAAATTACAAAACCCCATTGATTAAATAGACCGTAAATAAGTATTTATAAAGTACGCACATTATACAAATTACCTACGCTTTAATGAGATAAAAACGGGTATTTCAGATTAAATATAAAATTATTGAGCGAAACAAATTCTTTAAAAGTGAATCTGCCCTTTTTATGACATTGCAAGCTCCCTTTGAGCTTAAAAGCCGTATAAATGTATTTTTATTGGTCACTTACTTTGTAGTAATCTCTGGCAATGTAATAAAGTGCCACTTAGATAATGTTTCAGTGACAAATCTTTAAAAGGAATGTCGTAACAACTTATTTACTGTTAACGACTAGAAAAAATTACGTATTATTGATAAGGTAATAAAAAGCGCCTATAAAGCTAAGTAAGTATGATTGTTAAAAAATAATTACGCATAATGACCGTTAGACAAGAGTCTCCACACAACTGCTGCCTGAAGATGGATGACCGAGGTCACCCTGGAAATATGTAGCCAGATAACCTGAACCTATCACAAGGGCTAGTTTGAGGTGGCGCAGAAAACGAGTACTGTACAAGGAAGAGTTTTGAGGGGGCCTAACTTTTCAGAGGGACAATAGGGAAATGCTAATTTAAAACTTAACGTAATAAAAATGTCAAAGAAAATTCTAGTCCATAGGTAATACGATGACTATCAGTGCGAAGTCCCATTGAAGCCTTTGAAGGCACATGGGTTTAATCCCTCTGTCGGGTGTAACCGTGCCGGTCTGCCCTTTGACATCTGAACGAAAACATAATAATGTCTGGTCTACACACATATTTTGTTGGTAGGGTGAAAGAGGGTTAGCTAACACGAGTGGCTTCTTTGCCATCGATCTATCGTATGATAGTGTGGGAGATTAACGCATGGCATGTGATACTGATGTTCACACACAATATACCTAAATCAAAATTCAACGAACACAATACGACGTCGTCAACGGACTGAGGAAAATGTCGTGGGGAAAGTTTTGAGTATGGATGTCGATGACTATAAGAGTAAAGAAACAATGGATTGACTGTGTGAATGATGATATGGTGGGTGACTACCGAGATGACTGCTAATATAGAAGTATGGAAGAAAAAGACATGTTGAGCCGACCTCAAATAAGTGATGATCCCACATTAACTAATTTTTTATAAGCTTGCTGGAACTGCGTTTCAGGGTCGTTTTTGTATACTTAGTATGGATTTTATTAAAAATTAAAAAATTACGAGTACATTGCATGAAACTTAATTTAGGTTATATTTCTTTACAACTTGAAAATAAAAGAGAGAAAGAAAATTCAGTGTAGGTAGGTATCGCCCGCATAAGTTGTTAAAGTGAACTAAAGAAACAAGTTGCTTTTAAGCGTTTGTTACTAAGAGCTGGCTTCACTTCACGAACTTGCTTCTATTGACTTTAACTTGAGCCTAAAGCCAACATGTTATTACTTACTATTGATGTATCAAAAGCACAAGTCAACACCTAACACGACACAACAACACTTAACTTTCGAGTTATAGGTACATATTATGTTTCCAACATAGAAAAACATAATTCCAAATTAATTCCCGTAATTCCAACTTCATTACCTATTTTAATTCTAAATTAAATTAATTATCGTTAAAATATAGATATTCAATATAAATTAATTACGAATAGCCATTTTCATTGCCAATCTTAATTCTGATTTAATCAAAAATGACCGTAACTCTTCACCAAACTGCTTGAACTATCGCAATTTACCAGCGCAAATAGATGACTCCACTTCAGAAATGAAGAACATGAACAACCCAACTTGAAAAGACACCAAAAAAACAAAGGACTCCTGAAAAACTCATCACGAAAACTCACATAAGTCGTTGACTCCGTTATGTGAATTCCAACGCTAATTCTCACACGAATCCCATTGTCTTAGACACACAGAGCCATGCTAAATGTGGAAAAAACCAAATTAGACACGTTATAATTCAATTAGCGACCAGTAGCCGAATGCTTAGTTTTTTAAACCTACACCAAACTTGGGAAATCGATGCTTTTATAGGATTACGTTATCTTAACCTTGAGGTGAGTTGGCGATTCATAGTGCGGCACTAGGGCGTTGTCAGATAGGTAAAACATCATAAAAACTTTTTAGGTCATTGCCAATATTCATGGGTTACTTAAATATACAGGCAAATATTTGTCGGAGCACGCAGTATCACAAATTCGGATACTCTCTGCTATCCGATTCTCACTGACGAGATTATAAACGAGCCCCTATTGGGTACACCGCATCAGCAACGTAAACAGAACCACGGCTAAAATCGATTGTAACACGGGCTTACCTATCAAACGGATATTCGACAATACGCCGCCGACAAACACTGTGAGAGCAGTGTCGTGACACACAAGCTATTATTCAGACGCACTCAAATCAACATCTGTCACTGATTGACGATACTAGGATTAATTTGCATCGCAAACAGCTTCGCATAAATCCCAACTACATGAGATACAAAGCTAATAACACATTGTGTGTAGGTATTATAAAACTCTTTAGTGAACTTGGTACCTACTGTAGGTAAATACAAAATTGTTTCTGTTTGAACGTTACGTTTTAACGCCTAAACCACTGAATAAGTTTTTATGAAACTTGGTATACAGCGTGTATCAGAAATGTGTGGTTATACGAGTATTTATGGGTGTGGTACAGTCCATCAAACTGAACAACGTTCTCGATGGGACTACATCGTAATCGAGAAAAAAATATTCAATAACAACAATTAACTGTCCCATACTTACAAAATTCCAATACCTACTCGATAACTCGACACGCCATATTTTTTTTTTCGATTACCTTGTTGGTCCCTCTGGGAAAGTTGTTCAGTTTGATGGTCTATAAACCACACCCTTATAACCACACCTTCCTGATACACGATGACCGCCGCGCGCCGTAGCGATAGTTTGAGCCCTGAAGAAAGACATAGTGCGATTCGGACTCGCACACGAAGGGTTCCGTACCACAAAGCAAAAAACGTCGAAACCCGTTTCTTGTATAGAGACCCCCTCTTTATTTTTGTATGGAAAACCCGAAATTCACGCGCACGAACACACAAGTCTCGTAATTCATAAACTAAAGTCACAAAGATGTGTTTTTCTAACAGTTACAAAATAATTCTTGTTAGTGACGACTCACCTACTTTTAGGTGAAGAATGTGGATACAGATGTTATGCTACCCACTTTGGTTAAGCAAACGTTAAACTAGGCGTTGGTTATTTATCTTCTATAGTATATTAAAATCAAGTCCTTTTTTACGACATTCGATAACATATTCGAAAGTGTCTTCGTGTTTATCACGTGCTTTTGTTTTAAATAATATTATCTCAGTCTTTATTAAAATACTTTCAAACACCTAATGAAGACACAAGCAGACTGTCTTTTAATTTAAGGGCGACGCAGCGGTTTGACATTAATAGCTAATAACTTACCTTTAAGTGTACAAATCAATAAACTATGTCCGCCATCCAATAATTATATGCGAACAGATTTTAAACATTCCTTTTTTGGAAATTCCAAGTATATAGGCAGGTTTGAACGTCGATTTCACTACTCGCCATGGGTTTTGTTTACGATGCCGGCTGATATATGGTTTCCTAGACACTATACTGTTTCCCATAGCAATGTTAACTGCCTCTCGGTTCAGTTTCATTGTCAACTCAAATATTTATTGTAATTTATTCCGACACTCAACAAAGTTTCTTGAGTTTGCATTCTGTTCTTACAATAAGTATGTACACACACATGACACACATAACTCGTGCTTGCTATTTCAGAATTTGCATAACACTAAATAATAGGGAGCTTTAGCCAGTTCAGCAACATTACTGACGGCAGTCGCACTTTCGTTTGCATATTTTTGTGGCGTTTGTAGTTTAGCACCCTGATGTATCTATTTTTCATTTTGACTTACAGCTCAGAGAGCCTCATTATAACAGTTAAAGAGAATTCTTCACAATAATATTCCGTACCATTATAAAAATACGTGTATTTTTATATCATTCGGAACAGCGCTAGTCGCTACAGGCAGCTGTTTCCGTCGAATTGGAAAGAGCTGAACAGAATGTTCCTTACATTCTCAATTTTAAAACAACTTCGAGAGCCGTCCCCGAGATAATAGAATGTCACATCTTTACTTGTTGATAACTACGTGTTCGATCTTTTCTACGATAAACTTTTCTAAAGAAGTTATAACTTTGCTCCCACGCAACATAGGTGTACTCTCCTTTTTTATTTCAATCTAGGATTAATCTTGGCTAAGAAAGCACAGGATGACTTGACGAATTTTGTTTGAAATTCTATGCAGAAATTAAACACGACGGATTATGTTCGCGTAGAACGTAGCTCTTTTCTCCCTCGTGAAAAAAACTAAAAGATCACTCTAGCTAGGTATCATAAGGAAAATTTTCATTCCATTTCTCTCACAAAGTTAGTTAACAAACTGAAACAGGAATACAGGATAGGTACATAAGTAGTACGATGTCATTTATGAGAACAAAAAGTCATTAAAACAAACATGTATTGAATTTGCATTCTTACCGATCTAGTCCACCTTTCCATCTATGTTATGAATGAACGCGTGGTACAACGATTCAAGTCCATCAACCGCCTACGATTCGCGAGTCAGTACTTTCGTGGGAGGTTATTGTTCTACCTTCAATATCAAGTCCATAGAAATGGAAACGTTAACGCGTGCGTTATTCAGACCTCGATTAAGGTCATGAGACTTTTTCTTCTCGATTTTTTGTGAAAAATTATAAAGTCGTGGTGGTATTGATAACAATTATAGCTTTTTAATGTGTTTGTTTAAGTAACACTACGATGTGAAATCGTTGGAAGATAGAAAAGCGGTGTGTTGGAGATAAAAACATTTCGATTTGAGTTTTCGAAGATACTTATTCTAGCCGGAGATTCTAATGACACTCAAAATCAAAAGTCATTTATTCAAATAATCTGAGAATCAACACTTTTCGAACGTCAAAATTACATAAGACAGTCCTCAAAAAAACACCCGCCCTTCAGCACTTCCTAGTGCTTTCGCTGAGAAGAAGTGGCGCAACAAACTCTCCACTGCTTGGCCCAATACCTATTAAGTACCTAGTGCAAAAACCCAAACACTAAACTATAAACATAACAGACTTCGAAAACCCACTACCAACCGGAACTTCCGGCTTATCACACCTCCGTCTCTAACAAAAACGACCTACGACTTCGTTTCCTATAAAACCAGTTCCTCCTACCTCTCTACTTCTCTATACGATACGTATAAGTATCGCACGCCGTAATACGATTATGATTAACTGCAACCTTTAGAACGGCGTGCGCGCATGCGTTATTTGATCATAACCTGTCGCTCCCCGAACGAGTCGTAAAGTTTAATCCGTGCTCATAATTTGTCAATACATCGGTACTTCGGTAGGTAGGTCTTTACTAGGCCTCATAAAGTCATGACTCATCAATAGGTTTCCAACTATATCTATAGGATAATCATAATCAGCCGATAATGTTCCGGTGGGAACACAGGCCTCCGCTCTGTGAGAGGGACTGGGTCATTCTATACCAATATCATAAAGAGGTGAAATTTATTTCACTGATAGAAAGCTACGCTATTGCCGAGTGACATGATGATATGTTTTATGTTATAACACGCAGACGAAGTCGCAGGCAGAAGCTAGTTCAGTTATAAAATAAATTAAACATAATATTCTTCAATCTTCATTATCTCTTGTGTCTGATTAGTAATATTATTAGATTAATCCATGTTTAGGTTTTTCTTGTACATAAAACTGTACCTACTAATCAAGCCTTAATATTGTAAGTACTTATAGAGAAGGAGGATATCAAAGCTCTTTAATCAATCTTTCCTTTGAACAAAAAGTTTTATTCTATTTACATTGGAATGCTCGACGACAGAAAAAGAAAATTCCTACACCCTCCTAAGTCATCATCCAGTAGGGGAAAATCCATGGGTACCTACTATGTTACTCATATTTATAAGTTGTTCACAAATGAACATCCATTCCTTAGAATGTCAGATGCATAACTTTTCCTTTTGATTGCGCCGCAGATGAGTAGAAAACTCATTTCCAGTTACAAGCAGATGTATTACTTTCCCTAGAAAAGACATCGCTATTTACTCGTATACTAATATTATAAATGCAGAAGTAGGTAACTCTGATTGTCTGTTTTCTGTAACCTTTATACGCCTAAACCACAGAACCAATTGTTATAAAATTTCGACAGAGAGATAGCCTGCGACCTGGAGAAGGACATAGATTACATTTCATCCTATACTCTAATTGCGAAACACTTTCAAATGTTTCAATCACAATCATTTTGAAGGATATTGCTAATCCATTGCTTCATATGTTCGAAAAATTAGTCTGCTCAACAACGTAAATAAAAGCAACGAATGTTGTTGAACTGTCAAATTGCAAGCCATCGCTACTGTAAGTCTGAAACGCTTTACCCGCTGGATAGTATTAAAAATTTTAAATACGCAGACGAAATCACGGGCAACTGACAGCTAGTTTTAAATAAGTCTTAAGTACTTTTCAGAGGTAACCTACGTAGATATTTGTGTGAATTTATCCACCGAGCGTGGTATTTATCGGAAAACTGAGATTTATTCTTGTAGAAAGAAGGCAATTGCGTGAGAAGTAGAACTAAAATGGCGGAAAAGGTTTTGTAACCTGAAATCAATATACAAGGACAAACCTTCTTACTTCCTATAGAATGTATTCTTAACTATTTACATAGGTACCGAGAAATGCTATTAAAATCTCATTTTAATAGCATTTCCGGCTCGGTAGGTACATACTTATTGCGTTTTGTATCAAATTTCAAGACATTATTCAAGTACCTACTTACCTACGAGTTCGAAAGTTTCAGAGTTCATTCAAAATGTAAGTCCGAGGTGCATCGAAACTATTTGATTGCGTCTGCCTCTCAATAGTTACCTTAGCACAGTGTCTCTTTAGATTTCCTTTGCAATGAGTGCAACAAAGACCTTTTGTTGACTATATGAAGCCCGTGACTTCCCCGTATTTCTCGAATCTAATTATGTGAATCAGAGGTTGTTTGTATAGTTAGTGGGTGTTTGCTACTACTACGGGTGCATTTTCCTGGTTTCGATATTATTATAGGTACTTTTTTTTTTTGTTAGCCTATTTTGTGTCCCACTGCTGGGCAAAGGCCTCCCCTTTTTTTCTTCCAAACCTCCCTGTCTTGTGCAATCTCTGGCCATGTTGGTCCTGCAAATGATATTAGATCGTCACACCACCTTCGCCTTGGTCTACCTCGACGGCGATGTCCTGCCTCAGGCGTCCAGTGAGTGACGAGGTATAGGTACTTAGTTTAAAATAATTTCGAGATGGAAGGACAGTAGGGAGGCCTTTGCCCAGCAGTGGAACATCAACTACAAAAAAAAATCGGATAAAATAGTACAGAATACGATCCACACCATTTTGATCCGGAATTGTTTTAGAATATGTCTAAAAATTACTTGCAATTGGGACTTGCTTTAAAAGCAGTCTAAGAGACAGAAAAAATAAATAGGTACACGCTAGTGTGACGTAGGAACAGTCCTAATAAAACGAATTTACCTATATCTTTCATCAGCTTCTGCCGGTGACTTGTCCGCGTGAAATTTCTTGTTCCCCAGACCCTGCCCGCGCTATTACTTCGCTTTCGCTTGGCTCCTAAGGGTCCCAGCTTGATGTTAAATAGCCTTTGTCAAAAATTAGGCTATCACATGCAAAAATTATTTTTCAAAGTCTACTGGTAGTTCCAGGAATTAGCGCGTTTAAACAAAAAAACTCTTCCAGATTTCCCAAGATTTCTATAAACTTTGCTCTCACTACAAACAATATCGATATTCAATCAATAAATACAATCTAACCTCAATTTGATAACCGCGTTCGTCATGCCATAATTCACGACATACGCCTAACATAGCCACATGTATGTACTTACATGACAAAAATGACCGCGTACCCCGAGCTTATGGTAAGCCAACATGCTTCATTAGTCAATCCCACGCATACTGTGACAATAGAATGAACACTATTGTTTACCGATGTTGTAATGTGGACGTTTGATTTAGATTTAAACTATCGGGAGTGTAGAGAAAGCTTGATTAGAATTTGAACTTTGTTGTTTAGGAAGTAGGTGACGATGACGTCATAAATAGTATGGTAAGGACTAAAGTACCTATACTCCATTTACAGCATTAGAAAAATAGCGGCTAATAATGACAGTCATTCCGTAATATTGTTGAAATTACTGCACTTTAGTTTTTTTTTTTATGTAAATGGTAAATAGATTGCATTACCTTGTATTTATCGTGAAATAACGGAGTTTATTATACATTTATATCGAAATAACTAAAGGGTGATAACTGTTATTTTTCTAATGTTATTATAAATGGTGTTTAAGTACCTTTTATAGACCGTGGGCGCCCTTGCGAGTCCCATCAAAGCCATTTTTGTCGAGGGTGTCGTAAAAATCTTCAATCAAAACAAAGCCCTAGTTACTTAGGTACTTACTTCACATTTCGTGTCCAACAAAAATAGGTGAAGTTAGAATAGATTGCTAAAGGTAGTAGGTACTCTAGTAAAAGGTCTCCCCCATCGATCTCTTGCCTCAGCAGCTAGTGGGTGATCCATTTCCTACCTGTGACTACAAACAACAGGCACTATTCGTGTTCTCTTTTAGGTATTTACAGGTCAACCGGAAAATAAATCTTTCAGCCAGCATTTCCAACATTTAATGAACGACTTCAAAAAAAGGAAATTATGCGTTTCTCTGGCATGTGTGCAGACGGAAGGAATGAAACCTTGATGTTTTCAACATAGATTTATAATCATGAGGATCTTTGTCTTTTTTTTCACATTTTTCTAGAAATTGCTACTTGCAAGCATAAGTAGGCATGGTATACAGGGTGGCGGGACATCGTCACGCATCCTGTTTTCATGGATTCAGTACATGATTCTAGACGAAAAATTTCAACGCAGGTTCGCCATTTGTGATTTCATTCGTTTCTTCGGTGGGTCCTGAACTGATAGAAACATTCTTGATAACAGTTTGTGGTTCCAAATTGTTCCTGGAAAATCTCTTGTTCCTATACCTACTTAGCTGTATAGCCTAACCTAACCGCTGCTTTAAATGTTGATGCGCTCAGGCCATAAAACTAGTCAGAGCGAGCACATGTACATTTTATAATAATTATTTACATGCAATGATATTTTCATTAATTTAACCTGCAATATATATAAATCGACTCAAGCTATAGATCGCGGGCCATCATTTACAACAACTGTAACCCGTTTTCCCACAGCTGGCATTATAAACAGCTGATACAATCTATATTCCCTTTCATTCCCAACTCGGCATGGATATAAATCTCGCATTGCATACCTACATTTATTTTTATAACCTACTTATTTGCAACACATTGATCGGCCAGTATAACTTGACATATCGCGGCGGCGCGCGGCGCTGCGCTTCTTGTGAAGATATTATGACAGCTGTCAGCTATATGTCAAATTCAGTAGGTAGTTTTTAAAAATAGTTCCTTATTTCACCGTCTGTCAAAACAAACTGGTATCTTTGTACTTACTTTCCCCTTTTATAAACAATCGCCCTACGCATGTAGTAATGTGTATTACATAAATATTATCTGTTGGGATTTGTTATTCACGCATTATTGCACTCAATGGTCGGTTGGGTAAAAAGTGATCAATTGAAAGGCATAAATCCTAAAGTAGGTAATTGCTTTAAGAATAAATCAGTCTTTTGTTTTTGTTTGGGAGTGATTTACACTTTAACTTGTAAGTATATTTTCCTTAAATAAAGTCCTCTAGACCGTATTTCGGTCGCAGCGGCCAATCGATATTATAGTGCACAAATCACAATTGTGTGCGCACTTGCGCAGACACAGGTGCACTCCCTCTTTGCCTCACTCTCATAGTCCGATGGCACGGCAATCCGACACGACCGGAGAGAGATCAGACACAGGACCATTCCGAGGCAAGGGGGTATCACACCGCCAACTTCCAAACTCCGGTCTGTTACTAATAAGCCCAATGGAAAGACCCAATAACACTGCCCGAACCGGGAATCGAACCCAGGAACACAGTCAGCAGCCACGCTTGCGACCACGAGACCATTTCCTTAAATAACTACGTGTACTTATAAATAAATAGCTGACCCGGCCACGCGTTGCTGTGGCTAATGTTTTGTAATTTTTTTTTCTATCCTATCTTTCAAGTTGGATCAAACTGCACATGGTGTACAAATTTAATTAAAATCGGTTAAGTAGTTTAGGAGTCCATCGCGGACAAACATCGTGACACGTAATTTATATATATTAAGATTATTAACGCTACGCTATATATTTCATACCACTCTACGTAGCCGTAGGTCAGTGAGCCACTCACAGTTTGTAGTAGTTAAATTTGAAAGCCCTCTGTGGGCGACAATGGGCCATATTGAAAGTTTCTGAATGACGCATACTGCCTACAGCGATCCGAAGGCAATTTTTACATTTTAATTACCTCGAATGTAACTGTTAGTTCATTCGGTCGTACACTATTGGCAATTAGCGTACTCGTTCGAACAATAAAACTTCGATGGTTATAACATATGATAGTTATAATGGTATATGTACACAATACTACATTATTGGCAATTCATGTCAATTATTTCATCGCATAAATATGTTAAAATCGTATAGTGTTTTACCGATAACGACTTAAACGTTTAATTTAAATACGTGTTGAGAGTGTTGAGGCTAATAACATAACACATACTCCCTTATTATAGCCAACTATATGAGTAATGAAAGCTTTGCTGAATCAATTGGTTACACATAAAAATATAATAGCTAGGTACACAAGCTCAAGTCGTTGACCTCTAAACTACTCGAGTTACAGTTAATAATTAATAAAACAACGGTATTCAGCTGGTGAAGAGCGAAGCACGCGATGTAAGAACAAAAAATTTAACGAAATTATTTCAAAGTATCCCTATAATATGATATTATTTCGAAAATAATTGTTTAATTCTAGTCAAGAACACCTCGCACTCTACAATTAAGACAAAGTTAAAAGGTTAAATAGCTAACTCATTCATTCTACATGGTAATTCATTAAATTTTATCATATTATGTACCTTGAGGTATGTACTAGATAGTTATTTAATAAGAAGATGCTGCTGAAAGGACAAATCTTTCCGAAAATACCAAGTAATACCAAACAATAAAAGAAAAGATGTGACTACAGATAATTCGTGAACAAAATCATTTTGTATGTGAGAGTTTTCTTGACTATTGTAGAACACCAAAACACCGGAAGCATTTCATATCTCAACCAGGAAATTGAGTAAAACAATAACTCGATGTTCTGCACACGATCTGCGCTCAAGCATACATAAATATTATATATGGTATTCGACATGTGCATGCATGCATTGTCGGTCAGCACTAGCCTGAAAATAGAATTTTTACGAGGGAAGTGTCAGACGTCCCTATAGCTAAGTATTCGCGAACATGCGCGGTAGTTATGAATAAAGATGGCGAATTTTACTGAGATACTTAGAAGGTGTCATCATAGTGTCAGGAAAGCTTGTTAGTGCTTTGAGCTGAGACGTGTCAGGTCGCCTGCAAGAGCAAAACATTGAATTATATACAGGAAGATTTTTTGATCACCATCCAAATTTTTACAGGGTGTTCTATCCATGAATACGAAATCACGAAAATAAAATCTGCTGTTTCATACAAAAGTTCAATACCTACTTGACCAAAATGTATGAAACAGCAGATTTTTTTTTCGTGATTTCGGAGTTGGTCCCATAGTGAAAGTTGTTCATATTCATGTGTAGAACAACCTGTAAAAGTTTGGATGGTGATCAAAAAATCTTCCTGTATAAAGGAAATTCTTCTGCAGAATAACAAACGGGGATGAGTATTTTTTCGAGAAAGCTACCCAGAACACAGCCTGAAATACATAAACCTGAAGAGAATCAGAATTTTGTACCAAAAGGCCAAAATAGAACTCCAAACTCAATTGCTATGTCAACAAACCATTCAAATGGCGAAATCTAATGGTCACTCGCGTGCAGTGCTTTAGAAGCACCAAAGCTGTGACTAAAGTATCAAAATAGCATCAGTGTTGCCAAAGGTCATCGAGGCACGTAATTAAACCCTCAAGTGTGGCAAAGTGCAACAATGGGCGTTTCTTAGCGAAGTGTCGCGATCCTCATTAGATGAAGCGTGAGGACGTTAATGAGGGGAGATGGTATCGTCAGTGGGCTGTGCCCGTAGCGGTCGCATACTTTCACTTCTTAAGGGCAATGCTGTCTCGGAGCGATGAATGTAATCTTGACGCTCGATTGAGACTGAGAGCTTTGTTTGTGGAGCCGACACGATTGTACAAATCTTGGTGAAGGAAGGACTTGTATAAGTAGTTCAAATAATAATTTATTTATTTAATTCAAACACAGTGATCCATATTTTTATGTTAGTATACTTAAAAATTATGTTAGTAATCAAAGATTAAAATCCATGGCACAATAATACTATTATAACTAAAACTAAAATTACATAACTGAAATATATAAAATCAAATTGTAAAATAAAATCATTATTAAAATCGCAATCACCTTTAAAATTATTAAATATTTATATATAAAAATTATTATAATATAGTAAGGATTTATTTTTTGACTCTTCAGAGTAGTTTTAATAAATACGTACCTAAGCTATTTTTCTAAAATGCCATTGCAAGTTGAACTTTTTCAGTTTCCGTTATTATTACACACTGTCTACGCTTTACTTAATCTCAACGCTCGCTCTTTTACATAACATAATAAAATATGTTCACCATACAAACAGTAGAGTAGGTAGGTACTCAATAAATAAATTAATACACAAGAGAGAACCACCTACTCATTTCAAAATAATTTCACCCGCCGCATAGGCATTATGTCTACGAGTACGAGCTACGAGGCAATGACACATTGACTCGAGTGGAGGCTTTGCGTGTCATGCGTGCTTGTTGTTGATAAACTAATTAGTACTTATCATCTTTACTCAAGCCTTAAGTTTCCATGTTTTATAGGTACTACGATACTCCTGTTTTGCACGTAATGTTTCAATTAAGCTGAAGGCTAAAAGTTATACAGTGTGTATGACTTTTCTAAAAAAAATATCATTATTTAGTATTTCGTTAAAGCCTAACACGTACACAAGTTTATTTCATAATATTTTCAATCTCATACATAAACGATGCCTAGTGAGGTACAAATAAAACAAATATTCTCCATAAATTAAAGGGCGTAGGGGAAATCCGCGTGCACGATTTCATTTCATATCCATTGTGCCAACAACCACGTTCGTCTGTTGAAAGACATGGATATCGGAAGTTCCGTTCTCCCGCCTGCGCTTGCACACCACAATACGTGAAATGCGAGTAGCTAGGTAACTAGGTAAAAGGTGAGTGATCTCGCAACGCGCTCGGAGAACAACGACCAAGCTAGACTATCAACGCTCTCCCGTGTTATTTGCACAACAAAACCTAAACAAAATATAACGCGACACAAAATCGTTGGTCATGAACTTGATTTCACGCGTGTGTTCAAGATAACGGGTAAAACACGCTTAATATAATCGTAATACAACAATGAAGAGGGCCAATTACATCACAGCAGTAGCAATAGTGTATAATTGGCTGCGTTCATCGACTACTCATTAAGCGTAAAATTATTCCCAGGCGCTGACACGGCAGGTGCTCAGTCTGGTTCTGTGCGGCTGTTAACATCGATGAGTAAATAGAGAAAAACAATCAACGGCCAACGTCGGTCAACCGCGGCAGTGCGAGACGTATTTTATGCACAAAAAATGGACAAGCACGAATCGATCGTGCGAACAATATGTGCGTCGCAGAATTAAGACTTTTCTAAGAGTGGGGCACGCTTTTATTCGGATTTTAGGCATGATCAGCTTGTTTTTTTGTCAATAGGTGATCCAAACTGTTACTTAGAATTCTAGACCAGTTCTTTGGACTTCTTTCATTAACAAAATAATTCCTAATCTGATTTAGCTACGATCAGAGCTACGAGGCGCTAGGTAAAATTCAAGGCGCATCGAAAGATTCTTACAAATAAGAATGAATAATAGAGAAACAT
Source organism: Gortyna flavago (assembly GCA_963669345.1). Taxonomy (NCBI): domain Eukaryota; kingdom Metazoa; phylum Arthropoda; class Insecta; order Lepidoptera; family Noctuidae; genus Gortyna; species Gortyna flavago. Next base: position 11,432,890 of record OY770138.1, read on the forward strand.
TTTATAATTCCTTCTTTGATCCCGCGGAACCCTAAAGCACATCTAAATATTACAGCATAATTGCCGAGGGATGTCTCGAATAAATTACTGAGGATTACTTACCCGGCAATGTTGCTCCTACTTCAGGAATATCTTGGCTCTAGAAAACATAACGAGTATTAAGTTCTAAGTACTGGACCCAACCCTGCCTAATAGATACGATTCTTATCATGTTTTCCTTTAGTCTTCTAATAAGATCTTTAGATAACAATGTATTTTTGGTATTCGTAAATATGCATGAACTTGTGTAATAAAATTGTGCATTAGTTATGTATGTATGTACCTACCTACAAACATAGATACTGAAGGTTCTCTGTATTTTTGTCCGTAGGTAAGTCTAAGTAGGTCCGTTTTACTTCTTAAATCCCTGTGGTAGATACCTAACCTGTAGTTAGGTACCTTTATAGATATCTTTGACTTATAAGATCAATAGTAGGTAGCTTTCATTTAATGGTTACCGCATAAAGGTAATTTAGAATTTTCAAAATGTATTGCACCTGTAAGCTGTAGAGCCGCGGAGGGCGTGAAATCGAGTTGAATTTATAATAATTATTCGAAGTCAGAGTCTCATATTATTGTTAACGATTGCAAATTATTCTTAGCTGTACACAGCCGTAATCATCGGACTAAACGTGATCTTTTCATCCTTGCATCAGATTGTGATAAATTACGATCATCAGAGAAAACCGAGTTCTACCAACTGTAATAAATAATAAGTACGTGTCTGTTTCGAAGCTCGTGCTATTTTTCTTCATGATTAGATATTATTTTCGATATGAAATTATACAGAACGTCGCACAACTAGAACATTAATTACAGAAGTACCCACATTTTCGTTTTCTTTTTATCCACTCCTCAGTTCGACCCTCTTTTGATGGAGCTTATCAGCTTATTTTGCGACACATCTTAAACTTATTACCAACTTTCTGGAATTTGCACCAACAACCATATCAATTACTCAAGACAGATAGGTACCTATGATTAGTTTTGAACCCAAAAAATATCTGTTTTATGATCTACATATTTTAGATTGGTCATTATTTTTGCCTGTTGGCTGTGTCGAAACAAGTAAATAATACATAGGCTCCATCTTAGAATTAAAACTACGACATTACTGGCGCAGAACCTACATATTGTTCAAACATTACTCAATTGGCCGCCGGCGGCGGCGGAGGCGCAAACACCCGATATGGCGCTCTCGTGAACGTTAATCTACATGTACCGAACTATACCGACACACAGACAGACACGCAGACACACACGTATCGTGTGTCTTCTGTTACACAAAGACGCGGCGACTCCATCTGCGAACTAATCTGCCACGCGTGATCATATTAAATTTGTCGTAGCAGGCACAACTTCGAGAAATGAAAATTCATTCATAATTACCTATAAAGCTTTTGTCATTTATTTGGATTATTTTGGGGTTTGAAGTCTTTGCTAGCGTTGTGTTCCATAGAAATTGGAAGAGGGTAGAACTCTGCAGGCAGTGTATGTAGGTAGGTAGTTAATTTAGAGAAAGTTATGTAAATTGTAAACTTGGGCCATAGGTAGTTTAACAACGTTTATTGTACGGTAAGTCTGAAAACAGTTTTATCAAAGACAATCTTAATTTGTTCATAAATTATAATAAGTACTTATTTGACGTACTTATCCTCCCTTAAACCTAAATCAACTCCATCTTGGAAGCACAAACACTAGCTAGGCGCAAATATATTGCCACAGAAATAGAACCGAACAGAAATGTTAAAATAGTTGCGCCCTCACAGAAACAACTAATGAAAATCCCATCAATAAACCGCAAGCCTAAGCAAACAAAAGGCGAAAGTTGATGCAATTATTGAGCAAAATTTCGATTTGGCAGCCGAGGCGTAAACAGAAGCTCAACGCTATAACAACTTTCATGGCACTTACGAGCGAGTTTCAAAACTGCCTCGGTATCGGAACTGAACTTTATATCCCTTATCGAGCACTGCACGATATAGAGTCAAAAATAGACTTCCCGCAGAAGCAAATAAAAGTTCTTTGCATGAATAATGTGTGATGACGTGTGTAAGGGTGTGTGTTTGTGTTTAGGTACCATAAATAATAACAAAATTTATTTTCACAGTCCAATATATGCTTCAATTGGAAAAACATGAAACAAGTTTAAGAATAACAACATTGTAAAAAATATAGGTATTCGGCTTTACACGGCTCACGCTAAAATACCTACCTTGAAGTTTTTTCTTCTGATAGATTTTAACATCGCCGCAGAATTCATAAATGAAAAGTTTGGAAAAATGCGTAGGTAGTTAGGTTTTCTCAGACTAGCTGTAATTGATGATAAAAAAAGATGACGAGAATCTGACAATAGGTAATTGTAGTTTGCCGGTGGTCATAAAAACTTCTCAATCTTAGTTACTCATCACGAAGAAACTTTAGCAGTTTACGATAATTTTGCATTAACTTTTCATGTCACACACAGAGTAGGTACTATTCTCTCAAGGGCTTGGAGTTTATGACATGTGCCCATCTCGTGTCAAAATAGTGATGGAATGTTTATACAGCCAAGCAACATTGACCTGTCTACAGCCTTGTCCACACTAAATAGTGACACAGAACGGAACATAGAGAGAGAGCTAAACGTGAAAAACTGTTAGAAAATATTAACTACAGTGTCGTTTTAAATGCGAAATTACTGCGATGATTAATTATTAAGTATGCAGAATATCTGAATAATTATAGCAAATAAGGAAGTAGGTAAGTACGTCCACCTCCCCACGATAGGCTTTGATCAAAAATCTACAACAGATTTATAACGTCCAATTAAAAAGTTACGGAACTTCGGGCGAAGACGTGAGTATTGTGCACGATACAGATGTGTATCGGACGTACATGCACGTACAAATAACATAATATTTTCCTCGCGAACAACGACAAATATTTTATTTTCGCCAAACGATTCGTCATCTCCGTGCTACCGACGAGCTTTGTCAATATTTACTCCCTCGAAAGTACTTCGCAGGCACCTTACAGTTTGGAAGAACCAACCTGAAAGGCGCCTCTGAGACACGAAGCATACACCATTAAAACGCCCACGCTACACCTTGTTTACTATCAATCTTTATTTATCTATGAAAATCATTTTAAGATCTATCCGAATTCCGACTACTATCTACTACTCTGGTTAAATTATCATATTTTTACAATAATTTATAGGTAGAATCATATCGTACCTACGTAGGTTAGCTGCTGCTAAATGTTGATAATTATGAATCATAAATGACATTTGTTTCGTAATAAATGACATTTATATGGATGAGGCCACAGAACAGCTTTTATCTGTTCTGTGGATGAGGCTTTTTGCAACTAAGTTAGGGTAGTATTTTGAGGGTCAACATTTGTAAGAGAACATGAAATGGTTAAAGAAACTGCTTGCGTATTATTAATACTACTTCTTACCAGCCAGTATAAACAATCGATTTAAAGTGCTTGAAGATACGCGCTTTGACCATGAAACTAAAGTTACAAACGTCTATTCGTTTCATTCGCAGTGGGACAGATTTATGCGACTCGAATTGGTTCATCGCACCCGACACCGCAACGACGACAGAATAATGTGCACAAGTACACCTACAAAATAACTTCACAGTTCGTTGATCTTTCGCGTGTTTTCTGTATAAAACGTACCCGATTCGAGTGGATATCAATATTTATCCTAGAATCAGAAAATATGGATGATATTATGGATATTACTTATGATCTATGCACAACTGCTGTTTCTGCACTCTTTAACAACATCGCTTGTGTTTTTATAAGCAGTCAAATATATTGAAAAAAAAAACCGGCCAAGTGCGAGTTGGACTCGCACACGAAGGGTTCCGTACCACCATACAATATTTAACACTACATATAAAATAACGGCACAAAAATCACGTTTTTTGTATGGGAGCCTCCCTTAAATATTTATTTTATTGTTTCACACATTCTGTGAAAATTTCAACTGTCTAGCTATCACGGTTCATGAGATACAGCCTGGTAACAGACAGACAGACAGTGGAGTCTTAGTAATAAGGTCCCGTTTTTACCCTTTGTGTACGGAACCCTAACAATACCAATTAATGAATGTATTTACATTACGAAAACGAAGAATCGGGGTTCTGTATCGATTCTTCGTTTCCAGAACCGAAACCAAAAATATTTAGACTTTAGACCACAGTTCTATTCCCCCTGAACTCTTAGGTCCTTCTTATGATAATATACATAACGAGCCAATTAGAACCAAAACATGCTCAACAATTAAATGAGGGCGGATGCAAGATTGAATCTGCTCTCGCAGTCTCGACGACACTCAGCGCCATCCGCTTCTTCCATGTACACAAGTGCTTTAGAAAAAGTCCCAACAGTCCGGAACGCGTCCGATCCTATTACAGAAACGAACAGCCAAACTAGTTTTACAGTTACCACGAGACGATTCGATTCTGCAACGATACGTAGTCGAAGGTCGCGGAAACTCGGGCGAGACCAATTCGAAATTCGTTCTGCAAGTTGCCGGTGATTCTGGACACCGCAGACAATGCCACAGCACTGAGGATCGTGGATTTCGAGGACGCGATCAATGGTCGCACTTGACACAACGACATGGAAAACTTTGAATGAAAGAATTGTGTTCTGAGTACGTATATCTGAAATTGGCCAAATAATATACCGCCTAAATCCCGTGAGAATTGTAACACCTAAGAAGTCTTATTATTTCTGTTTCGTACTCCGAACATTTTCGCAGCAAGAAGGTAGGACGCCTTCGGCATACCCTGAAAGAGATAATTAGGAACTAGTCCCTAGCGTCCTTTGGATAAAATGACTGAATTCAGTACAGTTATTCAGAGCCAAGATGTAGTGTAGTAAGTGCCAAGCGAAATGTCCAAAATCTTGTGTCAGAACAAAACTTATAATGAATGAACAAAACAATGTCGTCTGTAGGAAAGCACCATAATTATAAAATTAAGAAGTTCAATAAACTGAAGTTGTAAAAGTATTTCAGCTTGGTATTTAATGGTCGTAAAAGTTAAATAAAATTCAAACTAGGTAGAGGCGCAGTAACAAGTAAAATGTTCTTTTTATCGCTGATGTGCATATTCGTATTCGTACAGTTATTAAAGTTCTCATGTGTTTTATTGTCCTCAAATGATTCTAAATTATATACAGATTTTTTTCCAATTCACTATCTACCTGAGCATGCTAAGATCAAAAATTTTTAGACCATTGATCATTGCAACTTTCTTTGATATATTATATCTACTAACACGTCAAAATTTATCTTCATCAAACATACGGTCTATATTTTGCACGAGATTTTGTTTTCTTTAAGCTTTTCATAACTCTATCGAGTGTTGGAATTTAAAAAAGTAAAAGATAACTTGTTTTATAGACGTATTATGTGACCAACTCGTTTCCTCGTTTCTTATAGTAAAAACATATAAAGTCCAATCAAAAACATGATGCCCGACTTACCTCCGTCCGATGAAACACGTTTTAACGTTTAAACACTTCCGTTTTATCCACACAACAACACCTTTGACACAGATTCGTTAATTAGTGCTTTCGATTACACGCGTCACTTAGGTCGATTAACTGACAGATTGGCGGGTAGTTAGCAACACAATGCGATACCGGACAATAGTGATTGAATAGATCATAATCACGCAACACTCACTAACAACATAACTATTCACTGTTAAATCCAAAGCACATTTAAAAACACAATTAAAAGTAATCAATTAATCACACACGATAGGTATTTTATGTAAAAGAACAATGAAGTGCAAGACGTAAAATTCGCTCGGAATTATTTGGATACGCGCGAAAAGTGCGGCGGAGGCGAACCGGCCTGCGCGCACGTCGCGCGTGCTTTGTCCGCATGTGCCGACAGCTGACTGAATCGCAATTCAAAACAACGCTGCAATTACGAGGCTTCAGCCTCAAATTTTTCGCTAACAACCTTTTTAACATGTACCGACCACGGGTCATCTGCTAGATATTCTACATAAAATAATCATATCAATGAGTATTGATACTCCGAATTCCCTTTTTTAAGTGATGGTTGTTAAAATGTCCACTACTGTTTGCAAAATAGAAAGCACTGGATTTTTATGTAAAACAAAACATTATTTAACAGAGACAACGTTGTCAAGAATTTATTTTATAAGATAAATACTTGACAATAAGCTAGCTAAGATCATTATTTACATAAACCAAAGGAAATAGAACTTCTGAATATTAAACACGAATAAATATTGAAAATTTCATAATCTCGCTACTACGTTCGTTTATTCAAATGTGTAAGAATAGAACAACAAAATAGGGCCTTCTCTATCTAGTTTGAAATGTTTCGTAGCGGACGCTAATGACATTGAATTTGCGATCTAGAATCGCTTCCTGTGTTTTGAATGCGACGAAGCGGCCTGTGTACACGGGCCGAGATTGCGTACGGTAATGTATAATAAATTGTACAGCAGATTCGCCTCTCTAGCTGCAACTAGATGTGATTTATGTACAGAACTGTGTCGAATTAACAATTACCGCCTTTATGGTAACGTTAACCGAACACGACCGTTATTGTGCTCTTACGTGGGATTTTAACTAAGAAATGGTGTTATTAAGTTCAATATTTTACGTCAGATTGATTTAAAACAACGTTTGTATTGGCATCAGGTGTTTATATTACGAATTGCTATGAATATTGTTACAAATTACGGTTTCTTTATACATCGGCCGATCTTGGGATTCAATAGTTCTCTTAACGTTTGATATTCTTATATTAGAACTAACTTGCACAGGGTATTATTATTTTCTACTAGTCTTAACAAAGAGCTAAACAGATAGAGTTTATAAATCTTGCAATGTTCCTTTGTTTCGCTTAGGTGAACAGAAAAGGGAATAGGTTTAGTAGTAAACTTTCACCTCCTAATTATACCCATTCGTAGTTACTACCTAGATATAGTCAGGCATTTCGACTTTCACTAAGTAATCAACTTCATAAACTGTGTAGGAGAGAAGCTAGAGCTCTGGTTACACCTATTATTAATACATATAAACAAGTATTTGCCATTGACCCGCTGCTTTCTTAAGCGAACAGCTTATGGTACCTGTTCCTCTCTTCTTACCAGTACTCGATAAATATCTGTAATATAAACGAACATTTAAATATGAACGTACTTTTAAAGACACACAACAGCCTACGAATAAATCTAGTGCACAGTCAGGAGCAAAATGCTTTTTAGGAATCTCAGTAAAGCTTTTGATATGGTCAACAAAGAAGGGGTTGTAATTTGAAACGTAAAAAAGATGGGATAATCTTTGAAGTAGCTAAAAGTAATGAGTTGTTGCCACAAAATAATAAAGTAAGCAGTCATTTTCGACAGTATTATATCAGATCCATTCGAAATTTGCACAGGGATGTCCCAAGGGTCCATACTCGTACCAATCCTATTCGCGGAAAATACTTCTTGTTATTTCTGAAGGCATTTTCCGAATAACTCTTCGTCAATGCATTGACAAAGTTTGAAACCTTTGCCCAAGCAATTCAAAGAAGCCCGTTAGGTTATCGAAAGATCTCTATTCCGACGATTCAATTTATAAGAATATCAAAGTTCAGATGGTTCACATACTGTCGCTTTTCATGATAAATTGGTTTGCTAAAAATTTATGGACAGAATATAAGCGGAAAAATAATAAGGCCTGTATAGCAATAACAATTTGATAAACAACTATTACCTATGTAAAAAAGCTTAGTCTTATCAGAAAAGTGCAGAACATTTGCAAATTCATTAAATAATTTGATCACCTTAACGTTTATCAAGATTCCTTTTTACGCAACTCGTAGCTAATCAAATTGGACCTCGGACTTGCTTTGAATCTTTAAAACATTTATTGCAGAAGGTTAATAACATATTCCCTTGTCAATACAGGCCTTAATATATTCCGTGCTATAAAAATAGGATGATATAACAACTATTCACAACATAAATTTAGAAATCAGTCTCCATCAAAATAATACATTTTTGATAAAGATTTATGGAATGGTACACTAATCGTGTATTTCAAAAACAACTTAATCACATTTTTTTACATCTAGCATACTAATTACAGAGTATAATGATTAAATAACATTTTTTTTACTTTTTTCATAGGCCTAATCACACCTCACATTAATAGATAATATAAAATTCAGGACCACTTCAAATAAATACTTAGTATAAAATATACGTAAGTATGTGAAGTATATAATTTAATTATTCAATTTTTTAATGCATGTAAAATAAAGTGCTGCTAAAATGCGCAAAACTAATATAATAATCATTACTTTTCATACATATAACCCTCTTCAAAAAAGGTAGCATTTCAAAACCAGGAACTTATTTAATTCAGTGACAATCACAATTGATAATTATTACCTATCTCTTATTCAATAAAGCTTATTCTATTCACAAACATAGAGGTACATGTCCACATAAAGAAGCAATAAACTAAGCCAGTGGGGTTATTTTATAACACACTAACATACAGTATCAATAGCTTTCAATTTGACAGTTCAACTACATTCATTGCAATATTTACGTTATTCAGCTGACCAATTTTTCGAACATAATTATGAAGCAATGGATTAGCAATATCTTTCAAAATGATCCGGGTTGTGGTTGATAGTGTGTTACGCTGTTCTATTGAATATTACTTATTACGACTAAAAAGGCAAATTAAAGTAGTCTGATCCAATAAGTATTTAATATATTTAAAAAAAATGGACCTATGTACGCGATAGCCTGTACGAGGCACGGGCGAGCCACGTACGAGCAATGGTACGAATATTTTGAAGAATCTACGTTATCATCGGTACAGTCAGAGCACGGAATCGCCACGCAGGAGCTGACGGCAATACGAATAAAATTGGTGGTGCCAAAACTGCGCATTACTTCTGTCATGAGCCACCAGTCAAAGATGTCAGTTTCTTAACGTCATTTGCGTGGTAGGGCGAGTAAATGGTGGCACCGACTGACACGCTTGGTGTGTATGGAAAGTGTTGACAATGCCGCCTCTAGCAGCGGCCGCCGAGACGTCTCCGTGCTCTGTGGTGAAGTATGATGTTTCTTACCATTTTTTATTTGGAAACAATACAGCTAAACACATTGATTCAAAATGTATATAAGTAGTTTATCAGCCATCTCGTTACCATAACACAAGCATTAGGTTGCTTAGCTTGAGACTATATGCCGTTGTGTGAAATGTCCAAGGATATTATATTATATTATTATTATAAATTTAATTGAACTAAAAGCAAAATGCGTCTATTTCACTTGTACCGTTCAAAACAGGGTCACACAGAGAGTTCACTAATATTTCCTAAAAGTGGCAAAGTAAAATATTTTTTTAAACTAACAGATTACTTGTGATTACATTTCGCTGTAAATCTATATAAGAAGTCTTCAAAGTTCAAAAAGTTTGAAAAACATACTTACTACTTACTTATTTATTTTAACTTGACCATAGTAAAATAAATAAAACATCGTATAGAAGTTAAAGCGGGCTTTTGACTAAAAGCGCAATTTCGAACGCGTTCAAAAGCGTAGGTACGAAACGTTTAACCTGTCAAGATAGTAGCCTGGTGCGCCCGGAACCCCTACACTATTTCCGGGCGCCTCAAGGTAATTTTGAAACTTTTGAAGAGTACGAAAAGTTCAACCATTCAAGAACGCCCCGAAATTACCTCAAACGCGCGCGTCAAAATAACGCAATAACCCTACAGAGTTATAATGTGATTTTGAACGCGTTCGAAAAGTACGGAGTGTACAACCAATCGAGATTGTACCCGGTACATATTATGCCCAAAAACAGTAGGGGGTAATAGCGAGATTTTGGACGCATTCCGAGTTTCATACCTCTACGAAATATTATTTCTCTCTCTATTAACTTGACTAACCTATTGAAATTCAATTCCGTTTTGTAAGCATCTGTGCGATATAATACCTATTTGATTAATTAAATGACTATATCAGTCTTAAGTCCGTACTGTTGGTACACAAAGCCAATTAGTTCGGTTTACATCCCACACACGGATAGCTGTGTTGGTATGAATAGTTACGCACACAAACGTTACAATAACTCAATAACTATATTATAGTAATCATTAATTTATGTAATTGAATGAGTTATAATATTTCGCACTTATTCATAGTAACAGGTTTGGCACAATGGCTAACGTCTTTAGTTAGTGAACAAGAAGTCTCAAGTTCAAAAATCGGGTGCGCAAAACATTATTTTCGTTTTGTAATCATAATTTTTCTAAAACATCATTACCTAGTTGAATTTATTGCTAACGATTGAATCCCGTTCATAGATGAGTAATTTACAACGTTTGAGAGGAATTCTCAGCTAATTTATTTTGACGGCTTAGGATATAACTACCCACAATTTTTATATATTTTTTACCTTTCACCTTAATTTATAAAAACCCTAAAAATTGAGAGGATAATGTGGTTATTTTTAGTGATGAAAAATGTTTTAAGTAATTAAGTATGAAGTGTAGGTAATGTTATTGTTTTGCAGTTAGAAATTGTCATAATTTCTTACTATCTAGCATGTTGATTCTCTTCACCTTCAATTTCACTTTTTTTTTTTATTTGTATACATTGAAAAAATATTTACGTCCATTCTTATTGAACAAAAAACCTTTTCTTAAAAAACTGGTAAAGAAGTTACCAGCAGTGTTCTACTCATCCAAACGTTTGGGAATAATAGTTTGCATTACTTACTGTATTAGCCACAAGTAGTTTTTTATTTGCTAACATTATAGCCCATGCCAAATTGAACCTTAAGCCAATTATTGTAAGAAACATAATAGTCGAAACGAGCTGGCTCATTCACTAATGACACAAGCGATATGGAACAATAGACGCCCGCATTCCAACGCCTAGTTTATTTAATAAAATACTTCAATTTATTTTATTGGTTTTATTTGATTACCTTTTATTTTTTTGTTTCATTAATTTTATTCGACACAAAACTGATGTCTTATTTTAAAAGAAAAAATAAAAACCTTTAAAACAATATTCCTCTGCCGGGGTTTGAACTTACGACACGAAATTTAAGTCGTTATCTACGTCAGGTGCTTTCACCGACCGGCTATGGGACACATATTTATAGCGTTGAAATATTGGGTCTCATTCAATTATGATTACTATACATTGGTATATTAGTTATTGGTATATGTGGCTATATCATACGCACACAGACAGTTTAGCGTTTGCTATCCATACCCGACCGACCGACTCATTAATTTACGCACACTGTGACAATAACCCGTACTTATGTGTGAAATGTAAACCGAACTTCTTTGCTGTGTGTACATAATATATCGTAAAGCAATTATATAAACAATCTAGTTCTCAATACATATGGACCATATTATATTATTTGTAACAATTTACAGTAGACACTTAAATAATTGTGTTAAACACTATGTTTCCATCAAAACTTTAAATAATTTGCGTGAAAATAATATTTATGGAGGAAGTCCACATCGGAAAACGGCTAAGGACGAATTTTACCAAACTTTTATACCTAGAATAAGTTTTATCAATATCAATAATAATTTTTTAAACAGTTTTTTCCAAACTAGAACTGTCAGACGTCACTTTTATTCCAAAGATTTTGATAAAAGATATCTGACTTTGTCTTTCTTTCAGCATGTATCACAAATTAATGTATATCTTTTCTCGAGAGATTGCTGATGTGTGCAAAAGCTTGTGAATGCAAAAAATAAAAAATAGCGATGGCTTCATATTACAATTTATGATGGAATGCAAACAGAAATGCCAATATGCAATGGAATATACAATGAAATCCGATACTTCAAATTGAACATACAAATATAACGTGACGTAATTATAGTACACAGTGGGATTATATTACTGTTTGTTTAGACACTAAAAGTTGAAATATATCATTGTACAGACGCCAGCACATCAACCTACCCGAAACTGTCAAAATTTCCCAATCAACTTTGAACCTTATACTTTAGCGATAAAGTTGAAAATCTATCAAAGAAATTTGACAGATTGTAGTAGGTTGATGTGCTGACGTCTGTACAGTTGGATAAACGCACTATAATGTTTACATTAGAAATTCACATTTGAAGACGTTAGAATCACAAACTCCGAAGTATACAGTAAATGGAGCATAAATAGAGTCAAAAACTGTTTCCTTATCTTAAATAGATATCTCATAAGTATTTTAGTTAACTCTAACACATTCACGAACTTTTCTTTCTGCTTATTCCCGATTGTGATTGCTTTGGTAAAAAGCATATTTCAGTAGTGCTGACATCTATAAAGTTTTCAGATCACAAAACAATGAAGTGAAGCAAAACATTACTTTATGGTCCGTCAAATAAATGTGTTTCCTTGACATTATTAATACTTGTTTTACCTTAAATTGAATTATTTTCTACAACTTGCAATAAAATAATTTAAACTACAAACAATTTACTTATTTGGGACATGTAATCATATTTGTTCGACAGACTATTTATTTACACAAGTATACACAGTGCTTGTAAATCTCTAAGAAAATGTTCAGGGCTATAATATTATGGTATCAAAAAGAACCTTTTGCATATTTGGAAACAGAAAATAAAAATCGATATATCCATATCGTATGGAAAGATAAGATTTAATTTCTTGCATATTAATTCCAAAGTATTCGAATTCGAACAAAAGTTGCTAGTTAAAATGAGTATCTCGTAAACATTTTCTATTCACTAGAACATTGTAAAGAAAATTAAATTAAAAGAATAATAATCTGAATGATTACGAACTAAAAGCGTGCATAAAATATAACATTACACATGTGTAGAAAAATAATTATTCGCATAACATTAAAACGAGAGATAACAATACCTTACACAATATATGACTCATCGAAGCAATCAATTTAATCCAATAACAATGCATAAATTTAGTGTTCAACACATTGAAAATCGTATCAATTGATATTCATACCGGTTATACCGAATTTTATTGGATCCATTCCAACATTTATTAAACCATTTATTTTATGGCCTAAGTATTCTTCCTCATAAGCGCCATTACAATCTCCATTTGTGTAAACTTTGTTCGTGTTCCTACTCTCAGCCTCTTCTATGGAATCTAAGAGATGCTCAAAGAAGTTGGGGAAGTTATCATAGCTTGGATAGACATTAATGTCTATGACTGCATGTCCGCCAGTGATATTGTCTATGACAACATCGAAGCCAGCTAAGAGTAGGCCAATCCTCTTTCTTAGTATCCTTAAGATAGTTTTGATTTTGTCCTCATTGAGCGTCATTGTGATATCGGTATTGTCGTGAGGGTCGAGGATCGAGAGTGTGGACTGACTATCTGCCTTACAAACTTCTCCCGTACTATAGTAAATTGGTTCTAAGTCTTCTGATGCATAGAAGTTTTTCAGGCTTGGGCGTTCGCAAATGTGATACCTGGAATGAAACGGATTTTTTTAAAATTTAATTTGATAACTAAAGGAACAAGTAATTACATTTCAAACATTATTGAGTTGCACAATGTTTAAGAAGACATAAATAATCCCATAGAAAAGCAGGAGTGACATGTTTATTTGTAAACATAATGTTTGAATTTGTTTAAACAATGGGCGCAGTTCTTCTTCTTAGTGCGTAGATGGCAAAAATAACACGACAAAATATACTTATACTTAGAGTTTTTTAGATTTGTTTGGCCTACAATTCAGCAACGCGAATACCGTTCACTGGCGGAGCCATTAGGTCCTCACGTGTGCAGGTGACAGGGCATGCGGCGCGAAATGGGAGATGAGCCAATATAACATTCAAAAGGATATTGGGAAAACAAGATTTAACATCAGTCATTATCTGCCTAGCCTTGTCCCAACTATGTTGGGGTCGGCTTCCAGTCTAACCGGATGCAGCTGAATACTAGTATTTTATATGGAGCGACTGCCTATCTGACCTCCACAACCCAGTTTCTGGGTAATACGATACCCTTTTGGTAAAACTGGATGTCAGATTTTCGGGCTTCTGACGACCCGTAACGACTGTCAAAGATTCACGAATGACAGCCGGGACCAACGGCTTAACGTGCTTTCCGAGGCACAGAGGGGTCTTGGTATGTAAAGATGGTCATCCATCCAAGGACCAACCGCGGCAAGCGTAGCTAAACCTGATCGATCGAACCGTGCGGCTGTTATTACTTAGCCACAAGCCCCTTCGAAGAAGAACATCAGCATGACTATGATGTTCTATGTTATGGGTTTGGTTTCCGCACTTAGTCCTTCAGTGGACCATTGTGCGTGGGCCATGGCGGCCGTTGGCGGTTATTCCAACCAGCCCACCTCCCTCCAGAAGCTGATTCATGACTATGATTAAAAATTAATTTATATTTGAATATTTATTAATTAGATAAGATACTGACCTATCTCCTATTAGGAATACTTTGTGTAGTACAGCATTGTGGTTGACGAAGCTTTGAACAACACAGGGTGGCTTGCACACATGTAGTCCTTTCTCATTGAATATGACGATCATATCATGCGCAGACTTAGACCCATGGGCTATAGTCGGCTTGCAGATAACAGGGAACCTGACACCCCTCTGCCTCATAATCTCTATGTTCATTTCTATGTTGGTTGTGGTAAACTCTGCAAATGACGGCGTGAATATCCCTTGCTTGTGTAGTGATGGCTCATCGCTTAGTATTGTGTAGTAACGGTACCTGGAAATGATATAAGGAAAAATATTATCGGAGTATACCTGAGCCTATATAGGGAAGTGTTATAATAACCATCACTTTCCGATGTTGAAAAGAGATGACGCTATACGTCTTGTATAGCCCCACCTCTGTCTCCAACAGGAACAATGATGACTTTTGAAGGCCCCAATGTATTGTATATTAAAAGTTTAATGTTCAATGCTATAATTAACTAGACAGCTACTTTGTTTCGTTAAGAAGTATATGAGTACTATCACGATTTTCATGTCCATCTACACTATATTGTGTCTGTCTGAACTGAAATTGCTTTTAAGATATGGCAACATTGTCTAGAATTCTAATATACTTAGGTACTTTGTATTTATTTGTAATCTAAGAATACAGTTAAATTGTATTTGTAATTTTGTTGTGTAGTCGACCTCGTTACTGCTTTACCACTCTTGACAAAAAGCTAGTCAATTTTTTCTTTTTTTTTTTTTTTCTTTAACGTTGAAAATATCTAAGGGTGTATTCATGTAGAATGCTGGTCACCGGCGCCGATATGCCAACGCTTGTCGGCGCAGGCAGTTTTTGCCAAATCACCGGGAGCCGTCGCCGATATAAGGGCTGACAAGTTCCAAAGTCCGCGTTGATATCTAACCAGCTCTTGTCGAAGTCGGTTACCAGCGTTCTACATGTATACTAGAAATTGAACATATGCAAATCGATCTTGTAGACTTATGACGTGAAAGTGACATTCAACCTTATAATGGTAAAGTTATGAGGTCGACAATACATACCCCACCTATAGTAAATTTCTCACTTTTTTAATGAGAACTTAAAACAGTTTTAGTAATGGAAACTACTATAACTTATAAATATAGATAGACATACCTATTGAGTAGAATCCTCACATTGTCCAATGGATCAATTACAGTGATATTTGGATGGTTTGACAAGTACTGCTCCACTCGACTAATGGTTATTGATGCCTGATAACACAAGAATGACAACACAATTATTAATGGAAACCCATCACATTTGAATAAACAACATTTTATGCAATCTAACACTTGTGGAGCACTTAATCACTAATGGGATTTATAGGGCCTTGAAGCTGTTCCAATAGTAATGTACTTAATGTGTAATTTTTTAATCTTATATTTTGGTGTTTCTTCATTTGTGTTTTTTTTTTACATTGTTCTCACAAGACACAACAAGAAACAAGAAACAACAAGAATAATGTACCTAGGATTTTGTAATGATTTAATTTTGTATCCTTGGAGTTTCTTGCCCATTCTACTCCATAGAGATCTACGTTTTGGAATGGGCAACATTCTGACTTACTGACCGACTTTTTAATTTTGACAATTCATAAGTGCCAGTAAATGGTTTAATTGAAATAAATGCTTTGAATTTGAGTTTGAATGAGGTACACATACATAAACTCACGCCCTTTTCCCATAAGGGTAGGCAAAAACTGGAGACCTCCTAAAATCCTTAAATATTCCTCTTCTCTCTTAGTAATGAGGTAGTAAGAAACTACACCTGATGGTTATTTCATTCCTAAACAAGGATTATATATCTCTAGAAAGCATTTTGCAAAGACAAAGACAAAGCAATTTTGCTTTATTGACATTTCTTGGATTTACCATCCTACTTCCTACTAATATTATAAACGCGAAAGTTTGTGAGGATGGATGAATGGATGTTTGTTTGTTACTCTTTCACACATAAACTAATGAAAGGATTTTGATGAAACTTGACTGTTATATAGTTTATATAATATCAGAATAACACATAGCATATATTTTATCCCTATATTCCCACAGAATACACTTATGCGAGTGAAACCGTGGGGTGCTGCAGTAGTGATTATATAATGATTGTGGCCATTTATCATAAATAACTCAATATCATAAAGTGAGCCACATTAAAAACCAATGAATATCAGTTAGAAATCAAACTGTACATTCCAACCACAAGAAAATTACAGGAAAAGTAACAATTGTTTGGTTGTTTTTGTGTATTCAAGTCATTCAAGTGAAACCATCTTGTTTACTTCTTTTTTATTGACCCTGCATAGTAAGGACACTGGTGACTCATAACGGCCATGAAACAAATTCTCATTACAAATGTGATAAGATATTAAAAACAAACATTACAGTGACATAACTATCGTGTATACAGAGTATTGTGTTACCCAGAAACTGGGTTGTGGAGGACTAATATGTAGTGGCTCCATGTCAAATACTGATATTCAGCTGTATCCGGTTAGACTGGAAACCAACCCCAACATAGCTAGAAAAAGGCTAGACAGATAATGATGACAGTGACATAACTAACATACAAGCTAAGAGAACATAGCATTGTTAACATGATTAGTGTAAATATGCATAATTTAATAAAAGAGAAAACAAATATAGGTGTTTTGTTGACCTGCTAGTTCTTACTCATCTGAGTCAGCTAAATGTCAATGAGTCATCTTTCAGGTGTTTTGATCATCTTAGTGGTCTAAGATATTTTATTTTATGATTATGAAATTAATCAATGATATCATCATACTCATTTATTTAACTTCAAAAGAATTAAGAAATAATTGATATGAATCATTGAATGATGAATAATTATTTTAGTGTGTTAGTTTGGTGGTGTGATTACCAGTGATCGGATAATGGGGCACTAATATACCTAAACTTCACTTTTACTAACACAAAGACATGCCTTTCAGAATCACATGCCTTCCAAATTCCTGAGATTGCTAAAAATGTTACCTGCATTCAAAATATAGTTAGAAGTTATTGTGAAAATATTTTTAAAATATAAATATTTTTTAGTCTTCTGTTTGTATAAAATATAATAAATTTGTAGATTTGATCACTAATCTGTTAGATAGATAAATCAATTTCCACTACTTGACCACATATTATTATTTTTATATATTCCATTTGTTTTTAATAAAATAAATATACTAAATCAAAATAACCACTGCTATAATTTTATTAAGTTTGTTATAGTTGTTTTTACAAAATTGTTCAATCACAGGAACCCGGGATTACTTATTATTCAGAAAGGAATGTCCCTAATATTCTTTTGAGGGAAGAAGTTTAGGTATATAAGCACCCAATTATCCCATCACTGGTGATTACTCTCCTCTTCAATATTTAATGGCACTTCCTTAGACCAACTTTTATATGAATATTTTAAAATATAATAAAAATATAGAAATGTTAGTTACCTTAGGATCTCCATGATCTGCTGCAGCAATGACATCAGTTAGTTTGTGGAGGAACACATTGATTGGTCCCTGTTCTTCCAAAGATCTGTCCAGGTCCAACTGTAAATAAAGTTTATGATCTTGTAAACAAACTTTTTTCAATGGAGGACTTTGATCTCATAGAGTTATTAGTTAAAAAATAATTAATTTGACAAATAAGTGGCATGGTAAATTATTATTCCTTTATTGCTTTAAGCAATTTAAAGTCCTTGTTTATAAAATGGAGTAAATAATAAAATGTGAAAATGGGCCTTTTTTTGTACTAGGATTTTTATTCTTGAACCCTATTCAACTTAATATTTTAATTAAGTATAATAAAAAATAAATTCACATACTCATAACTTTTCATTCTAGTGTGTCTTAACATTTTATTTTAATAAAAAATAAAAACATCTTCAACAGGCATTCCTGCTGATGCCAATTTAAATTCACAAAAAATACTGCGGCACGGCTGTCTTTTATATTACCAAATTTATTACAGTATTACTCACTCTGACTAGATTGTATCCATGAGAAGCACACGCCTTAATGAACTCTTTCCAATTATGCTTCTGGCTTTTCTTGTCGGACATCCACAAACCAATGGTTTTATTTTGAGACACGCAACTATCCATTTTAATGCGTTAAATAAAAATAAAGAACTTAAATAAACGATGATAAATGTTATCGGTCTTTTTAAACCTCTCCGTAGCTGTGTAAACTGCAATTGGATTTAATTTGTAAACGAACACCAATTCAATGAACAAACAAGAATTTAGGAATCAACCTCGAATGCAATATCAAAAGCATATTCATTAATAACTTAGAAACTGTTACGAACTACAAAACCAGAATTTTGCAAAACAATAATACAACTACACGGCTAACGCGGCGCGACAAATGTCAAATTTCGAGGAAGGAAGTTAGTGATGTGATGCTATTAGATGGATTAAATTAAAATATCCGACTTTGGGCTGATTTTTCAAGCGGTAGATAACTTAGAACTGGACAATACATTAATGCTCGGTTCCTATAAGCAAAAACGAATCGTTTTGCTTACCAATGGTAGCATTTTTGATTGCCAAACTGGGATTATAAACAGATTTGTAAACTAATTTTACCTGTGATAGCTACTTCCAAATGGGAGGGTCTACTATGCAAAGCTATGTGGTCATTGCTTCATTATTAGTAAAGATACAAGAGTTTTAATTTTAACCAATAACGGTCCGTAAATTATAGGAATGGTTCCTTAGCGATTTGTCATATTATTTTGTTTGTAAAACATGTGAAACCGAAAATTTTATTCTTTAAATTGAAATAGTGTTCAATTTAAAGAATAAAATTTTCGGTTTCACATTTTTTCCGCAAATAAAATTATCTGATGATTGAAAAACCGGTCTGTAAAAAACAATAATTTTATTAAATTACTTAGCAGCAATAAACTTTAACAATAAATCATTATCATTAATTGTAACAAAATCAACTAAATTAGCTAGTGAAACGCCGCAGACTTGATAGGTATCGATATCTAAACCCATTTAAACAAAACAAAACGATTTGATGTTTTTCAACCAAGTCTGTGAAGATTACACAAAAAACACTGATTTATTAAACTGGTGAATTCAAGTACCTACACAATGTACGATCGACTCCAAAAAATTTTCATTAAATATTTTTTTACGTGAATACGTCTTTAAAATTGCTTCCTTAATGGGAGGCAAGTCAAAAAACCAATAATAACAAAATCGGGGGTTACAGTTTGGTGTTGCAGCTTCCTAATAACAACTCCATCCTAAACTCAATTACACCATTGGATAGTTAAAGGATCAAAGAATTCATTAAGCTAATTGAGGACTGCGACACATCGCGCGCAATGGAGGGGGAAGCGGCGCCATTTTAGATCACTTTTCTGCGTATCGAGATTTCCATTAACTTTTGACTCGGAATCGTTAGCTCTCGTCAAAATCTATTGATTGTATTCAAAACATTAGTGTTAAATATAATGTGTTAAAATAAAAATATTTTCAAAAATATATAATGTCGGCCTATCGCGTCAAAAAGCCAAATCAAAATACAGAGATCATGTATTATACGGTTGGAAAAGGCTTCTCAAGAGCAATCGAATGGTACCAATAAAACACCATATTATGACCGAGTCAAGTAGTGCCGGGAACGTAAAAGAATGAATACGGTCGAGCGGATCAACCCCGTTTCGTTAACTTTTTCTTAATGATTAAGTTGAAAAATTATAGAAATTTTACAGATTGTAACAGCTTAAGGTGCCACTAGTCGATATTTTTTCCTTACTTTCGGGAGAGTATTACTAGGGTATATATGTTCTGTGGTATTACTTCACTGTTTGACATTGTGCATCCAAAGTTAAACATGATATCGTTTTGACTTATTATTAATTGTGTCTACACACAATAAAAGTGTGTGTGTGTGTGTGTGTGTGTGTGTGTGTGTGTGTGTGTGTGTGTGTCCAAGAAAAACGAATCTTTGTTTTTTCATAACTATGAGAAAACAATGATTCGTTTTTCTTGCTATTTTTAACGCAACTTTGGGCGTAAATAAATAAATAAATAATAAAAGAACTGTGAAATCTTCAAAACCAAGACCGTACCGACAAAGCTCAGTTATCGAAGAGTGCAATAAACTTTATTTATAATTGATTTATGCAGTGATTTTTTTCACAAAACTCGATTTTCCAAAGCACTTTTCGATTATTTTTTTCGCGCCTATTACTTCGGAACGGTCTTTCTGTACGTGAGAACTATACTTTGCGCGTGTAGGACTAGCGTCTAACTGCTTATCACTGAAACTAGCTCTGTCAGACATGAAGCTAGGTGAGACAACGTGCTTTTTGGCCATGACCAAAAAGTAGTGAGTGTCGTGAGTTCGAGCTCGCGACTAGTTTACTCTTAATGTGCTGGCATCTGTACAACACACGGGCGCGTCCATGACACAGCCACACCCCATTTGGTTTATCATGTTAAAATATCGATATGCAGTGCGTCTGTGGAGTTGTTCTAGCTAATTTAACTTGACCCTGTGCATAATTTTAAGTAGTGCCCTACTGAAACACGATTTTCATCATCGTGTTTCATGCAACAAGCATAAATCATACATGGATAGCTAACTCCATTTAATAATATTTTGCTTCTAGCAGTTGGCGGATATTCCACCAAAAAAAAAGAGATATTTAATCCTAACATTATTGATTTGGACAACATTATTGTATCGCAAGCCGGGATAGATATAACATTTTGTAAATCGACTATGTCTAGATAAATTCGAATGAATTGAAGTCTATTATTAGACCCACCCAATTTACTGCTGACAAAATAAATGTCACATCAATTAATTTAATTATTATTTGTCATTGTCAATGTCATAGTTGTCAACTTGTCAAACTCAAAGTTGTCAAACCACAGGGAGGAGGGTGGCACGGGGCCACGGGCACGCGGTCACTCTATCAAAAAGTACTCTGTGCACGCGGTGAAAGCGTGGTGAAAGACATGGTTATTGTTTATTTTTTGAAATGATTATTCTGAGTATTTTAGTACCTACCTACTGATTTAACGATTTCTTTGAATTGAATACTTAACTGAATAAGAAATATCCCGGAACATATTTGGAAATAACTATCAAGAAGTGTGATTATTGTTATTTAATAAAACAACAACAAGGTTTATCATGTCAGAAGATAATTTAGTAAACGCGAAGCACCGTATGTTGGAATTGTTCTCTGAAATGGATGAGACTGAAATTGATACCATCGAGCAATGGATATGTAATCATTCTTACAGGAAAGGTATGTGTAATATTGAACATAAATATTAATAACCTAGTGAGATGGTTCTTTCTGCTGTACTTATCTTAAAACTACACTGTGTTTTATTCTTTTACAGATTTGGAACGCATCAAAATGCTAAAAAGTTCAGAGAAAACACTCATAAAGATTGGAAATTCCATAAAGAAGATTGTGCCTTTCGAAGCAGAAATGCCATCTGAAACAATAAAACCACCAACAGTGGGAGACCAAGCCGATTGCAGTAATACGAACACCTGTCATGTGGATGAATTTCTTTACGATGATGATGCAGTGGACAACCTTGTCAACAAAGGAAAACTAAAAAAACATTACTGCACAAACTGCAACAGTCGGAACATAAAAGTAATTATTAGTTGTTTGTTTCTTATTATTCCTAACCCTAAGTTGTCTAGGTACAGTAGGTACTGTGTTTTCTGTACTATGTCTGAGGCATTCGTTTTATGTACCTATTGAGTTACTAGCTGTTTTTAACCAATTTCAAAAAAAGGAGTTTCTGTATTCAACCTGTAAGTATATATTTTTGTATGTTCACGATTTCGATTTAAACATTATTTTATATATCATCATGTCCATCCTGGCCTTGAATTAGATTGATATTGTGTAGTAGCAGCATTATATTAATCACAATGTATGTAACTAATAACATTTTATGTTTTCAGGACTTGATATACATTTCTCACTCAATGTCCCGTCAAGCACTTCAGTACATATTCAAGGTCTTACTACCAAGTGATTTAGAAGAAAAACAGATATTGGATGTTGGTTCTCGATTAGGTGCAGTTCTCTATGGTGTAAGTTGTAAATCTATGCAAAACTGAAAATTTTGTTCAAACATTTATTTAATTTAGTAACATTTGAATTTATTTTCAGGCATATTATTTCTCAAATGCAGGCACAATCATAGGAATAGAAATGAATGAAGAATGTTGTGATGTTCAGAAGAGGATTATTGAACAGTACACAATGGACAGTAACAGGATAAAAGTAGTCCACTCTGATGTGTTGGAAAGGAGTGATCTTGTTGCAAACTCTGACATTATAGTAATCAATATATTAGAGTTCTTTGTGGACAATGAAAAGCATAAAGAAATGTGGCATTTCTTCAAAAAATATATCAAGAAAGGCAGCTATCTAGTTTGCAACAGAAGTATGACTGACACGTTAGTAAATCTAGATATATTTGAAGAATTCTTGAATTGGTTGAGTGTTTGCAAACCGAATCAATTAGAAAATGAAATATTTTTTGATATTGAAGATTATAATGATTTATTCTTGTACACTGTTAATTAAAACAATTATTGAAATAATATATTGTTTTGACTGGTTTTGATAAATTTTTACCTTTCTTTTTGAAATTAACTAAAACTACAATTGCATGGACCTAACGGAACGTGGATGGAGGCAGTACTAGGTACTGTGTCTGTGATGGAGGCGCTGCTTGTGAAGGAAGATCATTCAAATTCAGTAAATTTCGTGTTAGTACTCTATTTCGTCACTTTCCTATGTAGGTACTTACAAAGATTAAAGATTTAGTTTAAAATGGCTTGAAAAGTAGTAGGTACCAATCTGTGCTGTTAGTAATCTTTAAATAATACATAAACTCAGCCCCGGATCTAAGATTCTTATTTATTAGTATTTTATCGATGTATAAGGCGCCAATCCAACAGGAGCACCAGCACTACATTCATCACTTTGGTAAAAAATTAAAGGAAATCGCCTTTGCACTTATAGGCGTCGGAAAGGGCGCCCCCGCTACACTCCTCTCTGTGAGAGAGAGTGGGCCATAATCCACCGCGCGGGTGCAACCCGCTCATTCCGTTTGATGGTACGTATGCCTAGGATTTTCACGTAGCGATTACCTCAGTGCGCCACCCCCAGAGAAAAATAATAATTAGGTGCAGTGCAGCGCGTCACATTCATCGCCGGTGCACTGGGTGAAGCACCTGTCCGCCACGCTTAAATTTGCCGCCCCCTGACGTTGGCGCCCGAGGCGATGACCCCGGCTTGCCTCCCCCCTCCAGATCCGGAGCTGCATAAACTTTACTTATTCATGTAATAAAAGTATTAAATTTCTACTTCCAGTGTGGTCCTCACAGAACCCTATTACTCTAACGGGTGGTCCTCGCCTCGGTCGACGCCACCCACTAATCGACTAAAATTCCACTGAAGCGCTTTACTAAACTTATAACTTTTTCATCACTAGTTGAAATTTCAAAATGGCGTGTGGAAGATAAAAAAATTACCCTACCAATCGCTGAATTTGATACGTTTTGCAAAGCAGGTCGCATTAATAAGTGTTATAATTTACGTTTATTTTATGTTTTTACGTGTTCACTAAATAAATATCACAATGTGGCATGAAGCAAGGAAACAAGAACGGATGATCCGAGGAATGATTGTTGACTATCGTCGAAGGGCGGAGCGCCGCAAGGATTTTTACGAAAAGATTGTTAGCGAATCGTTTGTTTATTGCTTGTATATTATTTATTTGTCATGTATTCAATGGACATCCAAATGTAGTCGTTCCTGTTATGAATAGAAATAGAAACAAATCTTTTAAAATCAAGTCGATTATTGATGACTTCATTTCAGAAAGCGGAGCCAACTCAGTTCTTACAGCTCCACGGAAGACCATGCAAGGTACAATTGGACCCGGCTATTGCTGCGGCAGGAGAAGGTCCAGCTATCATGTTAGTACCTAAACATCACTTTGAACCTAGTCTTTGTTATTTAGTAAAGACATTTGAAGAAGAAAATGGGGAATTTTAAGTCAAGTAACTACCTGACTTAATAAAAATACAAAGAATGCTTCTGCTGTTAATATTTGTCACTTGAGACTATTTTATTAAAAGTTATCAAGAATTACATTAATATCTATGAAGCAATTGACATACAATAACAACTAAACTGTATATTTCTTTACTTAGGATGCCTTGGCAAGGTGACACCAACAATATGATTGACCGTTTTGATGTCCGAGCCCATCTGGATTACATACCGGAAGTGAGGATCCCTGAGATACCACCAGAAGAGCTGAGTCCAGAAGAAAGACAGTGCAATTACGAGAGATACAGAATCCTGGCACAAAATGTCTTTCTGGGAATAAGTATGACCCATTTTGTATACAAAACTGAATTTGATAAATTTTGACAAATTTTACTTTTACTTCAACCAAATGATTCAAGTTTTGGCAACAATACTGAACACTAGTAATTCCTTCCAGGTGAAGATAAGTTCCTCCAACAGCTGGCTATAGAAGAACAGTTTGGAGTCACCATAGAAGAAAAAGAACAACAAAAGGAAAAACTTCATGAAAAGAAGGGCACGGGTGCTGCTATAGGATACAATTATAGTGATCCTGGAGCACAACCGTCTGGTTCTAACGGTAGATTCAGCTTTACTGTTATCCCTCAATGTGCTGTGATGCTTGACGGCTACTTATGTCTGGTCATGGGGTAGTATACTCTACGGTCTTTTCTGGGTATTCTTATGGCATGCAGTATTAAATTACAGGACCAGAGACTAAAAAAGTGGAACCAAAAGATTCGGACGATGAATCAGATCTGGAAATCATTGATGTGGACTTGAGCATTGATGTGAACAAAATGGAGGCTTCACAGGTCAGTTTTTCTTCTACTATGGTTATTAGTTTTAACATTTTGTTGCCCAAGCAACTAAAATGTTTACATGATTACAAAATATTTATCTTGTTTTTTTTAATTGTGTGGCCAATCAGCCAATACCTACATGCAAAGTTCTGTACATAAAATTCTAAATCCTATAACATTGATCATGTTAATGTGCATACATACTAGCGACATCAACAGCAACAGTAGTTTAGTCAACTGCAGCCGTCGACGCATGCGGTTGATACGTGCCGCTCGTGGTGTATTTGAGTATGGTCCTCAAATACACGCGGCATGTTTTCGACGGCTGCAGTTGCCTCCGTCCTCGGCGCGTGTCGCTCATGTGTATATCATCATGTGTGTATAATATTTAAAGGTCACAGCAAATGCAATATAACTAGGTCCCATTTTGTATTCACAGTGAACAGTGACTGCTGGGTCATTTTTTATGATTAGTGTAACATAGTGAATGTTGACTATGAATTGTTTCTCTTGATAGGATCCTATTATTTTTATTTGTTGTAGAAATGTTGTTATCACAGAAATGCTGCATGATTATGAATTTATTATGGCATACTTATATTACTGCATCAGAATGCTCTCTCTTTGATTAACTTGTCAATAATAACTTGATTCATTATTTCATTGTGATCGATGTTTTTATAAGCTCACTTTTGTGGTATTTAACGTTTTTAGGAGCACTTTTACCTACAACCCATATTCCTATTTTGTATGACCCAATTTACGTTGACCTAATTGGCAAACTAATGGAGACTAAATGTCGCAGATTCGTTTCATGCATCGAAAACTGCACCTACATCTACAGATATTATTGTTCGTTTGTTTGTGCATGTAATGTGTGTGTTTAGGTATTGGGACTGACATAGAATCCTTCTGTACATACTCCTAACTCTTGCACAGTTTCAGTAAAATATTTCTGTTCATAATAACTTTATTCAAGCAACTCTTTATTTATATTTATTTTCATCATTCAGTACATGTTGTAAACATATTGTTGTTTTTATTTATCGAAATAAGTACGTATGCTCCATCAAATTCCATCGCTCACGGTACGTTTTGCGGAGCACAGGCGCACGAGTTGAACGGTGTGGGGCCTCAGTTCGGCATGGCGGGCTGCGATCTGTTTTCATTCCTGACTGGCGATGCCGATGACGCGGAGCATCAAAAACAACTGCTAAGGGAAGAAAAGGAGAAAGCTATGTTTTCTGGGAGAAAGAGTAGGAGAGAGAGGCGTGCGCATCGGTGAGTAGGCTTGCATAACTAATTTAAGATTAAGAACTAATTTAGAATATTTTTGCGAACGTTTGTTACGCTTTCGGCGCATAGAGTATTGCTTTATTGTACACCAAGAAGACACATTGATAAAAGGCATAGTTCCTGTACCCCATAGAGATTATAATATGAAAGAGAACAGTACTTAACATCATACTGTAGAAAATAGAGTTTTACACACTCCAAATTTATTGTTACAAATGGTTATAAAACGTAAAAGTCCTTGATAATATTCATGAATCTAAATGCCAATATTGAAAAGTTGATTCAATATTGTTAGCTTAGTCCACAGCCAACAAAAATATTTTTACCTGGTATAACCATTACCTAACAAATATCAATAACAATTAATGTCTTAGAATTTACCATCGTAATAAGTCCGTAATATAATATAATAATGATGGTATAATAATAAAGCAAAAATTCAAATTTCATGCTGACGCAAGAAGTTGTACTATTGATGCACGCAAGTAAGGCCGTCTCCTTTTTATTGTGTTGCCATTCGGCGTGTCTTGGAGTAATAACGATTTATTTGCAGCGACAAGAAACTTGCTACGAGAGTGGTTAGTCCTCCGAGTTACGCCGCTCCGTCGTCAATGCCGGCTCGGTCGCCGAGTCGATCGCCTAGTCGAAGCCCTTCGCCAGAAACGGGCGAGAATATACAGTTCATCACTTCTTTTGGTGGCGAGGAAGAAGAGAAACAACGTGAGTTTACGTGTTATTGCTTTTCCTCTATCTGTCCATTAGACTGAGGAGTATACTCGGGCGTGCCCCATTTAGTTTCCGTTTTAAAAATCAATATTACCAATCATCAGTAATTCAATGTTGTTATGTCAAAAGAAAAGCGAAGGTGTTTTTCCTTTTGGACACAACATGATTATTTATTTTGTTGGTTTTGTGACTTCAGTTTCTTATTGTCCACAGCAACGGCGGCTAAACCCCTGTATGCAGATAAAGTGAAGCAGAATCTGAAGATGTTATACGCGGATGTAGCACGCAAACCTCGTAAACGGTATAAATAAAGAAAATTGTTGGAATGTGGCACCTCTGCCTACTTACCTTCGAAGACTACAGACTTATGTTAAATCTTTGCAGGCCATCACCACCAACCAGTCGACGCACCCGCCAGATAGGTCCAAGGGGGCCAAACTCAAGGTCATTCTCACGGTCGCGGTCAAGGTCTCGATCGAGGTCGCGTTCTTGGAGGAAGTCGCGGTCCAAGACGCGCTCGTCGAGATCACGTTCCGTGTCCTCTCGGTCTCGTTCGAGGTCCTACAGCCCCTACAGACGGACCCGCTCGAGGTCCAGGTCACGTAATCGTAGAAACAGATATTCTCGAAGCCCCGCAAAGTTTGTATTCCACACACATTACTACTTATCTAATAGTTTGCTCGAATTTTTAGGTTGAAACTAAATTGTCTTTGTATTTTCCAGTCATGCTAGTGGCTATGCCAAGCGTAATAACTCCAGGTCGATGTCATTTGAAAGGTAAGCTTGTTTTGAAGTTAGATTTATTTAAACGGTGAGGTGAGTCAGTTTAAGTGCGGGAGCCGTTAGTTTTAGTGGTATTTCGACTAGATAAAATTATGTCGAGACTAAGTAATGTGGTGTTATATTACAGTAGTGATAAGAATGCGAGCAAGCCGGCCGTGCCGCGGTACTATGGGCGGCGCAAGGAGGACCAGTCTTCGAGCGAACTGTCCATTGACTCCGACTCCAGTGAATCTGACGACGACGCGAAAAAGTGAGTTTTGATCTTTTTTACTAAGCAAATTTGAAAAGTTACTCTATTATGTTTTCTTAAAATCAGTCAATCAAATCAAAACTTTCTGATGATAGTCGAGTTTTCAGCGATATTCAACAAAATATGGATAGTATGTCGTCGGGATATTATCGTTAATATAAAAATGGTTCAGCTTAGCTGAGAGATCACATTTCGACCATTATCATTAGATAAATCTTTGTAGATAATCCCTTAAAGAATCCATACCATACAGCATACACCATTTCGTTCCATATTATTTCACTAGCAGCGCCCCGCGGTTTCACCCGCATAAGTTTCCCGTGAGAATATTGCGACTTAAACTATCTCTATACCAAATTTCGTCAAAATCGGTTCAGCGGTTTAAGCGTGAAGAGGTAACAGACACACACTTTCGCATTTATAATATTAGTATGTTCTATGTTATGGGTTTGGTTTCCGCACTTGGTCCTTCAATGGACCATTGTGCGTGGGCCATGGCGGCCGTCGGTAGTTATTCCAACCAGCCCATCTCCCTCCAGAAGCTGATTAAATCTCCTGGTCTTTTGAGAACATCTGTGTACGATCTGGGTGTCCCGAGGGTTTGTGACCTAATCTGGGTGACACCTGTGCACTCAAAGAGCACATGCGCAATGGTTTCATCAGCCTCCATGCAAGCTCTGCACTGGGGGCTGTCCGTTATGCCTATTGTGTGGAACTGTTGTTTAAGCGAGCAGTGTCCCGTGATGGTCCCCGTCACCAGGCGCAGTCTTATAATATTAGTATAGATTCAGATTTCATGATGTCAGGAGAGGATGTTGAATGAAAAGTACAGATGTTGTTAGTGACAACATACCAGAAGGCCAATTCTCGTAATTTAAAATGTTCAAAATCTAGTCGCAGCCTCATCTCAGCGACAAACAAATGTCAAAATGTAGGGAAATTAGAGGCATTTTTTGACAGATTGAGACTGAGATCAGACTGTGAACGTTCCTAAAATTACGAGAATTGCCCCTCATATCTATTACAAGCACTTGGTATTCTAAAAAACAACCTAAGATTTATTTCTTGGGTTGTATAAAAACTCAACTAAAAGATCATTTTGATCTTGAGTATGAAAAATTGGGGAAAAACGATAATAAATGCTTCTCAGTATTGTTGTAATTATGACAACTAGGCTACCTTACCAGGGAATCACTTGAATATCGTAGTCTCTCTATAGGCCTCTAGTAAGCGTCACCAAGTTCTCTGCCTGACACAAGCAATTTTTCCACATTTCAGAATGGCGGTGGGCAATAAATCCAATACAAACCAGAATCAGTTACGATTGTCTGGATCCAGCTCCAAAGTCAGTAAGAATCATTTGCTTTATACATTTGTTCTGCTTTCATTTAGCACCTTACGACATTACTGACAGTAGTTTGTACAACAGCAGATTATTTCGCTTTTTACTATCTGTAATGCGAAACGAAATGACCACATGACAATTTGTGACGAAACCTGCTAAACTCCCGGTTGAATGTTTATTTGAACCCATGGCATTGTCTTGCTCGATTTCTTTGATGATTGTTGCTTGAATGTCAACCTATTGTCCTCCCCGCCGTGTCTAAATGTGCGTTAACATTCGACTTTGATGGATTGTTACTAGTTCTCATTTTTGTTGTGCAGGACTTATTATTTTACTATGTAAATGAAGGTTGGTCTTTCAATGTGTATTTCTTCTATTATTTGTAAAAAAATATCCTCATAAAACTTAAGAAATACTATCCTATCTTATTATGACCAACAATAATACATAAGTTTGACTATACATGGTTATGTATAGCTCTTAACAAGTTTATCCCAATATGTATAAGTGACAGATGTATGCGCGGACAATGCGATTCATTTAGTTCATCAAGGGAAACAAGACCTAAACACCAAACGAGTGGGACTGCTGAAAAGATATCCTTAAAATAGTGACGGACAGGCTTTTTTGGGGTAAGGTATTCCTTACAAGTGGACTACAATATTCACCTCTTTCATAGGCTTGAAACGACGTCACCCTACGTGTAGTATTAAACACACGCAACCTATAAGTCACCAAAAGAAGGAGTGGGACAGTCCTGGAATACTTTTACGAGAATTGCATTCAGAAAAGAGTCTATTCTCCCATAATAGTCTATGAAATTAACATGACGACTTTTGCAGGGTGCTTCGCGTGAAACGCTTTCACTGAAGGAAAAACTCAAGAGGAAAATGCAGGCACAATTATCAAGGCAGCGTGAGTTTTATATGAGCTAAGAATTTAAGACCTATAAATTGTTTTTGGAGTATCTATAAATCTTTTAATATGCACATATTTAATAATCTTATGAATAATATTATCCAATATAATACTATCCCACGTGAAATATATCTAACCCATGATAAATAAATTATGTTTGCTAGTCATAGTATTAATTTACAATGTTTTATAACGTACAGTTCGCGCAGACAAGCGGGCTGAAGCAGAGCGCCAAGAGCGCGAGAGCCGTCGCCAGGCACGTCGCGACGAAGAAATGAGGGAATTAGCCATCAAACTGCGGCGCAAGTCTGTGTCACCTATACTTTATAAAAGCATGAACATTATCTGACCTTTTGCCTGCCCTTGTCCGGTATTACTTGGGGTCGTCGGAAAATGGTTTCTTCCATTCTTCCACTTGTCAAGTGTCAATGATACGATATCGTTCCCTCCCTTTTCATAATATCACTCAGATAATCCATCCACCTTTTTTCCAGTATATACTCTATACAACATATTTTGAATATATGCGAAACCCGAAACACGTGTCTAGTATTTTTATGTAATGAATCTATATACAAAATTTCAAAACTGTATCATGAGAAATCCCAAAACTATAAGCTTGTTATGTTACCTGGTTGTCTGTTCAAAAACATGCTCACCATGCGGCGCGGCGCGGGGTAACCATGTTTTATGCTCCTCCAGCCTCGTACGCTCATTGATAATAGTTTGGCAGTCGATACCTAACTGTACGGCGATTTTATTGTAATTAACTAGTGATTAAATATGTTCGGGACAAAATGTAACATGGTGTAAAAACTATTGAAATCGATTCAGTTACTTATTCTGAACAAACTATATTCAGGTTTCGCATATACTAAAAATAATGTTGTATAATACTGATACTGGAAAAATCTCTTTCAATCAAATCATGAAACATAAAACATTTGCTTTCATTAATTATGATGTGTGTGTGAATTATGAATCCGAGAAAAATCGCATCGCATCTCTTTATTTTTTTATGACGGCAATATATTTGTCTGATTTCAGACTTGTTGAGTACTGGTATTTGTTACAGGCAGCGGGAAATGCGACACCAACAGAATAGAAGATCAAGCGAAGATGACTCTGATAGGAGTCACAGTCGGTCATCTTCAAGGTATTTAAATATTTATAAAATTAAATTTATTTAGCACAAGATTTCTCGACATTGCGTTTGGTAATTTTGTTTCTGTACCGTTCGATTTTACCTTTGCAGAGAATCGTTGTCGAACGACAAGAAACGAGAGGACAAGAGTAAATCTCGAAGCGTTACGCCTCCTCCGCCGCGGATACCGGTGTGGGAAGCCAACAGAGAGTCCACATCGACGTCGCTGAGACCAAGACCATCAGAATATGGAGAGAACTCACACTACACAGAGAGACGGCGGTATCAAGAACCAGAACCCAGGGAAGACAGGAGAAACGACGAGGAAAGACCACCACACTACTCAAATAGATACGATAAGTATCCGAATCGTGAACAAGGGGCCCCTCGCTATGACAGCTATAATCGTTATGAAAGTTCGAATCATGACGGCAGGTGGAAAGAGGAAGGCTATGCTCCCGGGAGAAGGAGGCCATACGGACATAGAGGTGGGTACAGGGGCCACGGGTTTAGGCACACCGAGCACAACAGTAGTCCCTCCCAAGACTACAATAAAGACGCTAGCGACGCATACGCTAAGAGCAAAGTGAAACTTGTAGATTATTAGATAGGTTCAAAACATGTTAATGCCAAAATAGGTAAAATGTGTGTAGCTATTCAAAATATGTTAGTTGTGTAGGATGGTTTATGTAGAATTTTACGTTGAACATATCGTCGAACCTAAGTTTGAAGGAATTACCATACTTTTGTGTTAATGGAGTCTTGTTACACCCAAATTACTTAGTGAAGTATTTTTGGCAATAATTTTGCAATAAGTATACATTTTTGTAGAAGTTTTTTCTTTTTTTTTTTCTCAATAACTTTTTCGGTGAATTTCCTTAGTGATTACTCTGGAAACTACCTTTAATATTTTGTCATGCACTGACCTTTCACCTATCAAATGTTATTGTAATTTAAAATTTACACCTATCCTTGTTGTGTAGCAGCTCTTTCTATTTGTAAATTAATTTAAATATAATAAAAGGATGTATTGCACTATTGCGTTATTTTATTTCGATAAAATCCTCCACTCCCAGCAGAAGCACTGCACATAAATTACCCACTGAAACCGAATGTTCTTTCCACAAAGTGCACATGAACCAATTTATATTTTGTAAAATGTTGGTGTAGTCTTTAACGACGAGATTAGTAAGTTCCCCTTCCCTCCCTGTCTCCTACCATGTGAGCTATGATGTACAGCAATCACGATAGAGAGCAGATCATAAATCTATGGTGGAGATTCACTATAGAGTAGTCTACGCTATAAAGAGTGACGGACATTTGGGTGGACCGCACCGCAAATATATTGTATGAACCATCGCACACTACAGCCGGGCTGCAGCCCGCATCACGTTTTAGGGCGATGCGACGTGGCTGTGTCTGTGTCAACGCTGTGTCGTGCGCTTGCGTTACAATGTAAGGTGACCATTCACTGGTCCGCACCGCCCGCAACACACGCAACGGATATTGGTTTGCTTATATGACAATACTTCCACTATCGGTACCGCCCGCACCGAGCCTTGCGAGCGTGAGTGCGGACCAGTGGACGTTCACCGTTATAGTCTGCTCATATAGGTACTAATTAACCCTACAGCTAAGTATTTAAAATTACAGGAAGTAGGTATACAAGAATAAAATGTTTATTGACTACAAAAATATGATTTAGGTACTTTTCACAAACGAATATAAATTATTTAGGTTGATTTATAATAAATTATGTCAATATAATGTAATAGGTAGTACATTTGTCATAATGTGCACTTGAAGATAAATAAATGTACAAAATTGACTTAGATGTAGCTTAACAAATATTTTAACAAGATTTTTGAGAATTTTACTTATAATGTGCCTTAAATTTGTGATGAATTAAAACATAGAAAAATGTAACAACAACGCTACCAATCAGTTTTTCTTTCACCTCAATTATTGTTTTTTAACCATTTTTTTTTATTAAACCAATTTTTTATTTTTTTATTTAATTTGACTCGTAACAAATACCTACTGCCTGCAGTAACTCTGCCACTGATGACAAATAATAAAGCCGAAATCTACCCCAGTCTGGTACCTGGCGGCGACGCGACGGCATTCGTTCGTTCCGACAAAGAGGACATCTTAGTTTAGCAACCAGCAAGATTGAGAAACGTTGGTAGGTATTCAGGCCATCGACCGCCATCACCTAGGTATAGCCCCCCTGCAGCACCCGGTATGTCCCGGTGCGTAACCAACTTTAGCGACAAAAGTTGCACCGGCACTCATACCTTTCAAGCCGAAACAGCTTGCTGCTTCGCGGCAAAAAGGCACGAAACTCAAGACAAGATGATTCATAAAATGTTTTGAATTTAAAACACTTTAGGCCATTTTTTCAACTAATCACTGAGTGTGTCGACGTCAATATCTTCGTTGTCATCATTGGTGGAGTCTGGGTCCCGTCCCGGTAACCCGGTGGTGCCTGCTATGCCGCCGCGCCCTTCTTTCGTATGCCGCCATTTCATGCGGCGGTTTTGAAACCACACTTTGACCTGTGAACAAAAATATTGTTTAGTAACACGAACTAGTTAGCTAAATGTAATCGAGGATAGGTACAGTCAGGGTTCATAGACTCTATAGCCGACGGCTTTAATTAATACCATGTTCTCGGATTTACACCGATAGAAATCGCGTCGATTTTGCCATTTTGGTGTACCTACTTTTTTAGATAAACTATAGCCATACTATGTACCTATAGGTACCATGGGCGTAGGTACCTACCTATTCTACGCCTACCTAAACGAACGAAGATTAGATGCTCTAAATGTTGTGTGATCGCAACATTGGGCTAAGTTACTATCCGTACCTAATATTTATAAGCAACAGTTGGTGTAGGCAACTTTAACAGTTTCACACCATTCCAGCGGCGACGTCGCGGCGCCACACCGCCTGCGGCGGGCGCTATCGTTTAAAAACCATTATCGGATACAGATGTTTTCGTACGACATCGACAGCTTAACGCAGCGGAGCGCTAGAGCCCCGCGGTGCTTCCATACCTACCACACAGACGATGGTACCTATCTACCTAAGTTATATCTGATTGTTAATGATTTTCGATATTACCTACATCGGTTACATAAACCTCACTGCTACCCACTGCTGCTCACTGCTATGGTCTAGCTATAGCTGCTCTAGGAGTTAGGTCGACACAACCAGGACTGATGAGCGTGAAGTCTAGTACACAAGGTGTCTCCTACACCTTGTGTACTAGACATCACGCTCATATTGTATTAATTGAAAATTCCTTAGGACTCGTTGTATTAATCAATATGATCAACTTCTACTATGGGGCCAAGCTAGAAATCGTTTACCCCTACGGGAAATGCAGGCATAATACTAGGTAGGTACCCACCTACGATTAACGTTATATTCAGTTAAATAGCTTAGATACTAGGTACCTACCTACATTTGTTTCTGGAAGTCGACAATATATATGGAATATATATATATATATAACATAATAAGTATATATATATCTCATGCCGATTTCGGCTACGGTGACTGCTACTGTTTCCGACAACTATAGGTTATGATAAATGATTTTTATTTTGTAAGTAGGTTTGCACAAACACTTTTACACGTCAATCATATTTTTTATAAAAACTAGATGAGGTCGGCGTTTCCTATCTGACTACTCTGAGAAGAAAGGCCGAAACAAACTCAGAGGTCACAGTCTCTTTTAAAGTCCAGACATAATCTTGGTCAGATTATATGAAGACCATGTAGATCGATGTCTGAGATGGTCTTTTGAGGAAAGAACCACACAGATTGAGAGGACCTGTCCAGTCAGTGCACGCATTTGACAGAAATAGTGCAGCTCAACTCAAAACTTAAGGAGCTCAACGATTCGACGAACAATACTAAAGAAAGGACATTTGGGTAGGCCACATAAATTACTCAATTTGCCAGACCTAGAAAAAAACAAACAAAGAGAATAATAAAAATTAAACAAAAATATAATAATAAAATGACCCACATTGTCTTCACATGCACAATAATTAAAATAATATAATACTTTACAAAGTAAGCAAATGTCAATGTTTATATAAAATTCATTAATGTCAATGTGTATATAGAAAAAAAATAAAAACATTCAAAATGTAAAAATTGGAAGTATAGTTACGGGCGTATGCTCTGATGTGGCTAACTTAAACTATCTTCACAGGAACATAACTAGTTGGGAAAAGGATGCAGCTGGCTGATGATGATGAACATAATTATAAGCGTAGTAGTAAGATAGACTGGGTACAGGTACAGCACGGTACGGTACGGTAGTAGGGTTGTACAGCATAACAACTCAAATATTTCAAAAACTTTGCGGTAGGCGAAGAATGCAAGGAGAGAAACACCGAAAATAATTTTATTTGGCAATTATTTTGCTGGCGAAACGTTTCCCGTTTCGCGGTCTCTATACCTACCGACGTTTATCTAAATCCATAATAGCTTTCAACACATAATGCATATTAGCTTTCAATACCTACATAATATCTTCTCAACAAAATAATTTAACGTGCTGAGTGTTTGCATGTACAGTGTAAGTAATTATTCTTGCGTGATTATACAATATAGGATGATTCAGATTCGTTTTTGTGTTAGTAATTCTGCTTCAGCACTGAGATAGTTTTATTTTGAAATGTGGGTATGTATGGTATATGATATAACATTTTTAATAGGATTTTGTTGCATTGCACATTCCTAGGAAGTGTATAAGAATTACTTCAAGGGACGAATGGAATACTCTTTATTAGGTCCCTGTGAAAAGTGCTCTACTACACCAAATACCTTAATTGCAGACAGATATAGGTACTTATATATAGACATTTTAAAAAGGGCAATGCAATAGCTTTTATAGACAACCTTTGGATGAATTGTTCATCTACCTTCATCATTGAAAGAGAACAAGAGAAAGCGACATTGGTAGGTATACCTACCTATCTATTATTGTAGGTCTACCATACCAGCTGGGTACCAGGATGTCCAGAATGCTTTTGAAAAAGTCAAACTAGGGGCATTTTTGAGAAAAACAGCAGATAAATCCTGCATTAAGTAGCTCATAACTGAGTTTTCATAAAAAATCAGAGGGTCAACTATCATTACACTAAAAGCCAAAACACACTATGCTGAAGGTACGCGACCGAAGACATTATGCCGAAATTACGTTGCCTTAAATAGCATTGCAGAGGCGTAATACCGTACCTTCGGCATAGTATATCTAGACACACATGCATATTATATCTCATATTATATTATATTATATCTAAACGCAGTCCAAAATGAGTTATTAGGAAGTGTCATTTTACTGCAGCTAATTAAAAGTCGGAGTAGGTATTGGTACACGCATATTGTGAATATCATTTCGACCACACAGAATCTGTGATTTTTTTGAAAGCGTCTTGTCTGTAGTGGGTGTGGATGAGGGGGATGGATGATAGAAAATAAATAGATAAATCTGTATACCTTTCTCCAACCCGACTAATGACCTACGGTCATAAAAAAACATACTTAATAAGTACTAGAGCATAATCCAACAAGCCTACGCTGTAAAACCAACCTATCGCGTAGATAAGTCACATTGGCTCACAGCTTAGTTCAATCCAAAGTCTGGTTTTTTTTAATCGGCATTTCTCTACTGACAGCTATAGGTACTTAAACTAACATCTATAAGTAGGTACCCTATACCTATCTAAATTAAAATCTTGCAGCTCAATTCAATCGCAATCCTGATAAGAAAAATATTTCATTAGGTACCGATTTTTTTATCGTCAGAAAAACTTACCTGAGCTAAATATGAGTCACAGAGTACTTTTTAATAGAGTGAGAGTTTGACAGATTTTTCAAACGGACGCGAGACGTATAGGTAAAATGTGCAGATAAAAGTTACCAGACTTGAAAAATCGACTTTAAACTATGCCTCAAATAAAACCCTCATACCTGAGCATCAGTAAGTCCTAACGTTGCCGCTAACTGCCGCCTGTCCGGCTTCGTGATGTACTTTTGAATTTGAAACCGTCGCTCGAGTCCCTTTCGTTGAAGGTTGCTGAATACTGCGCGGGACCACGACCGCTTCCTCTTGCCGCTCGATGTGACGTCACATCGAGGTGCGGATGACTGTTGCGGCGGTGATGATGAAGGAAGAGGGAGGCGATATACTGGAAATAAAAGAAAATGTCTGAAAGAGGAAAATATTACCTATAATTTACCAGGTGTTCTATTTTAAGCACTTAGAATGTAGATATAATGCGCCCATCACAGACAGCTGCAATAATTTTCATGATGCTGCCGCCTTTACCAGTCTGCTGCCGCTGCCATATCATGGGCCCATACACAACCACAACAATAAAATATAGTCAGAGGGAATAATAGATCAAATCAATCATGGGTAGACAGGCGACATTCCTCACGTTTGGTCTGGCTGGCGAACAGCCATAACTTCGTTCAAGATTTCAGAGTCCTTTTGACGCCTGAGAACTACGACAACCGCAGGTGAGGTTTGAGTGAATAAGTGGGTGGACGAGATTGATAGGACCGTGGCAAATTCATCGAATGGGGCTCTCCCTCAATGTCAGAAGCTCAACCATTGAATATAAAGATTTTAAATTTCTATAATTACATCAGAGGGCCTAAAAAGGCCACTTTGGCAGAATCATAAAACAATTCATATCACGCAATTCATCTGTTTGACAGTTTTATACCTAGTAGGTATATATCCGTGAAGCGATAGGCAGAGTACACCTCTGCCTACCGGTACCTATAGCATTTAACGAATCTCCGTACAAAACTGTCATACAGATGAAATTGCTTGTTATGAATTGTTTTACGATTCTGCCAAAGTGACCTTTTTAGGCCCTAGTACGTAAGGTAGTTACCTACTTATAAACAATATTTTCGTTGATTTTGACTTTTAGTTTAAAAAGCGTTTTGAAAAGCAAACATCAGATTTTTTTTATCAAAATTGTAAAAATTTCTAAAAGTGTCAATGACATAATTCAGGTAGAGTTTAGATTAAAATTTTAAAATAGGTAAGCAAAAAAAAACAACCCTCCTTCTGACG
This sequence comes from Gortyna flavago, assembly GCA_963669345.1. NCBI lineage: Eukaryota > Metazoa > Arthropoda > Insecta > Lepidoptera > Noctuidae > Gortyna > Gortyna flavago. The sequence continues at coordinate 11,471,957 of OY770138.1, forward strand.
AAGTCGGGTAAAAATGCGTTTCATTTCACAGATCATTCATAAACTTATCGTTTTCGAAAAAGAAAACCAATACGGTTTGCTGGAATGCTGGAGTGTCAAAATAAAAGAGCGCGCTGCCATCCCGTAGGCAATCTTAAACAGCAATAAAAATATTTGCAACCTCGCAAACTTGCACTCCTGTTTGTAAGCTATTAGATATAATAATTTTTATTTTAATATTTATTTAGTAACCTACAAGCCATGTGCCTCATGAGATTTCCTATCGGCAAGAATGTCGAAATCTCCCCTATTTAACCCCTGTGGGAATACATTTTCAAGTATTTGTTTTTAGGGGTCATTTTCGCTATTATGTTTAAAAACTATATAGCTCCAGCGGTTTCGGGTTAGGCTGTGCGTTGTCTGTCAGTGAAAGAATGAATTTAAGATTTTTGTTAAAGTAGAAGATACATTTATACTTTCTACTTTTTTACCAAAGTCAGATAACTTTTATCCGTGAAATAAAATTGACATCTGACAGTTCTTGTATGAAAAAACTGTCAAAAATTCAAAATTTATTCTCAGTATAAGACTTATTCTATGTATAAAAGTTTGGTGGAATGCGCCCGTTGCATTGTAGGTATAATAACTGTTGTTTTACATGATTGAAACACATTGATGCGCAAAACGATCGAAAAAACAAAATTCAATTGTAGCGATTGAACTCACAAAACATTGACAATGATCGGTTCGGGGACCCTTAATATCATTTAAGTAAATCTTCGGACAATCTAATCACTTATAAAAACACAGCTTTCATGCAATCCAATATATTATTATTGACTTATTAGGTTGTTACGCAAAATCATTTCTTTACAGGTTTTATATTTCTACCATGTCTCTTTGTAATAAAACCTTTTTTTACAAGTGGCACACTGCCTGTGGTAGTAAATAAATTACTAAGAGAAGTGTGGACCGCAGAAAGCGAATTTTAGAAGACTAGAAGATCTCCAACATAGGCTATTTCCTTTCTTCAATATTAAAGGCATTGAAATACCTATAATCCTAACCAATTTAATTCAAGTAATTTTTAGAGATGTACCTAGATACTACTGTTTTATGAGCCAATTTTGTGGGATAGGTACATCCACAAAATTAGTTGAATAAATGGTTATTTAAATATTTTTACATCAACTAATATGAAGGCGTTTTTACAGAGTAAAAGACATAAACGAGATGCACTAGCGATAAAACATGATAAAATGAATTGCTATTATTTTTCGCTTGCTTTGCGTTTCCACTCACATCTGCCATGTAAATATCTTTTGTTAGTCGCCTTTCATTCATTATCTTAACACGACCAAACCATGTAAGCATAGGTATCTACCACAGAACATAATACTCAGAGGAGGTATCTACTCATTTCATATTTTGTCAGTAGGTACATCTTCTTTTAAACCGCACCACAGATAATATAATACCACCGTTGTCTTACCATAATTAAATGTAGGTATATACAATAATATGTACATGTATAAAAAGAAGGAAAATAATCATAGGGCCATCAAAATTTTCAATATTGCTCTATTTATAAGATTTAAGAAATTAGTTAACTATTTACACTAGATAATAATTAAATGACTAACAAACCTACTTAACAATATAACTAAGTAGGTAGGTATAGTAAGTTTGTTAGTCATTAATAAATACAAAAACAAAGGACACTTAGGTGTCGATGTAGGTACCTAGGTACTCCGCATCGCTGTCATCTGGAAACGTATAACCCGGCAAAAGACTGGCAGCGTTGCCGCCACGTTGAATGGTAATGCTAATTCTTTGGCCAAAAAACGACCCAGCGCTTAGGTATGGAGAGTCTAATATTTCTGTTACCTACCTATATAAAAATAATAAACTTTCTAGTACAATGGTCGGGAAGAATGCAGTGTTTTTTTTGCACCTTTTGTTTGTTCAGTATGACACCCTGTATCAACCAAAAGCGATTGTAGATGAAAAAGTCAACAATATGCTTTAAAAATAGGTTCCTACTTGTAGAATTGATCACCATAAAACTCAAAGTTTTCAGAATCTTTATATCAAGTTTTACAAAATTTGATTTTTATTTTTCGTTGTCCATGATACCTTCTACTAAATATTGAATGAAAAAAAAAACAATTCAGCACTTCTAGATCTAGCACAACCTCTCAAAGCAACTAAGGCCAAAAGTTACTGATAACAGGCTCCCATACGTACCTAGGTACCTACCTACTCAGTTTCACCTACAGAAAATATGCAAGAGGAACTAAAACGATGGAGCTAAAACTAACTGCATAAGATGTTGAATATCTCAGAAGTAGACACATATCAAGTAGGTAGTTTATCCACAAACGACGTAGAAGCTCTTGATGAAAACAAAGAGTTTATTCAAGTTAAAAACGGAAACTTACCAGTTGTAGGCCTTAACGCTGGATGTAAATGTGTGTATGGAAGTGGCAGTGGCAGCTGGAGCAGGGGTGGTTCGTCTCTGCAGCAGCGGTACAGCGCGGCCACGCACCCCGCGCACGGCGGCTCCTGGCTCCGAGCCACTTCCGTCATCGCCGCACTCGACCGATGATTATCCAAACCCAAAATACTGTCCACACTAAACTTCAATTTACTCACAGAATTAACATCACCATTCAACGACGTCATTGTCACTTAATTTCTTTAACGAACCGACAGGAAGACCTTCTGTTATGAAAGCAACTGAAAAACTGACAAGCGTCGCACCTCTGTTATCGGCGCAAGCGCAGGCTGGGGGCGTGCCGATTCTAATGGAGCGTTTCTATTGGTCGCCGGTTATTGGGCGTTGCGCCCGCATTATGGAGTGAGCCAGCATTGACTGATCGTGACGGTACCAACAACTGCACTTGTTTACAATAAACTGCTTCTTTAATGTGTTTTATATGACTTTGCACTTTAGATTAAACTTTATTGCTAAGAAACTTGCGTCATTCGTCAGTTTATAGGGATATTCTTAAAATTACATTAACCTACTATTTAAAACGATTAAGTTAACCAGCTAACTATGTGGTACCTACCACGGATGACATTATGTTAACAGACAGAACTAGATAGCACTTTCATTTAAGTATCTAATTCATTTAAATTCAATGAAAGGGTGTTTCTGCGGCATGACAGCGCAGGAAAGATGTGACATTTCCAGCAAATATTTTCTACGACTTCGCACTCACACTGTGATTCGGATGGGTTTTTTAATAAAAACTAAATTAAATTTTATTTCATTACCTACAAATAAAGTAAAACCTTTTTATTTGTGTTTGGTGATTCTATTAAAAACCATAGGTAAATAAAAAATAAAGACGATTTTTTAAATTTTAACAACTTTGCAACCATTTGTTTTACTTTTGTTTCACTGTACATAAATATGGTATTCTTGTGCAGAAATTCATTATTCTGATCAAATTCAATATTCGCTGATCAGGAATAGGCCGAACAAGGTGAACGACGGCGCGGTTATAGGATCGATGCCTATATGGTGTCAACAATGTTGAGAAATCGACTTCAAACGGCTGTTAAAATGTGAAATCACCTTCTACGTGCTGGAAGGAGCAATTCGAGCACGTGTACAGTGAGGCGGCATCTTGTTTTCGTTAAAAGAGTATTGGCAATCTAGCAAGAGATTCTTATAGAAATAAAATTAACAAAAATAAATGACTAAGAACAAGCTTTTATATATAAAGAAAAACGATTTTTGAAGAGGACAACTTACATACGAATATTGCAAGTTTGCAAGTTAAATAAATGCTTGTAGCGTTCTTTCCTGCTCCGTAACATTTTAAGCCCATGCACATTTTTTTTTGTTATGCAGAATTATCGAATGTGCTGTAGGGTACCTAACTAATAATTAAGATCCATAAACTAAATACCTACCTAGAGGAAGCAAGAATTTTAATAACTTAAATTCAGATGGAATGCTCTCTTAATAAAGCCTTACGTTTTCAACCGAGCATCCATATAACAATGTGGGTTGCAGTACACAAAACAGATCCAAGAATAAAACTGAATATTTCGACCACACTCGATTATACCCACTTACCTAAACATAATACAGAATCAATCGATATAAGAACAACTGTTAGCTTTAAAACGTTCAAATCGATTACGGATGAGTTTATTTTGCTTGTCAGAGCACACCTGTGCTACATCCGCGGCAACAGATATAGATCCCATCATTACAGAGCATCGGCACGCTGCGCAGCGCACATTGTTTACTCGATAAGTATCAATGATCTGTGGCCAACGAAATTATTATGCATGTAAGTAGCTATACCTAGCTACTAATTATAGCGAACTCCGCCAGATGTGAACGTTGTAATCCGCAGTTTTATTTAAAATATTCCCATCGCTAATACCTCGTGTGGTTGGGGCAGCCATTCAGGATTTTTCCGCTATCAGACCATATTTTAGAGCGCAGAAACACACAGACACGTCCAGCCTTAGTTACTTTTACACTGGTTGCTGACGTGGCAGTTACTCAAAAGTCGAATACGAACATACGAACAAAACACATTCAAAAGATTATTTTCTCAACGTTTAAAGCAGTACACAGCTATACAACGCTACGCTAAAAGGCCAGTCGAATTACCTAGTGCTGCAAGGATTTCATGGTAGATATCAGCTGACCATAAATCAGTAATAAACGAGTAGTTTAGAGTCAAACAAGATTGGTGTCAGTCGCCCTCGGTTGGCAAACGCAATGCCCAATAGGATCAAAAGATTGGCTCGAGAACGTATTGCTTAGCACACGTGTGAATTATCTGAACGGCTGCGGGAGCTCTAAATCAGAGCTATGGTTTATTTACCAATCATGATACTTATATTTTATGATATCCGATATTTTATAAATTCCTGTTAATCTTCCACGCAAAATTTTTGCACATTTTCGTTCTATGGCACCTATGGCAGATATCTAAATTTGTTACCTAGTTTTTTATACATTTTAGCAATAAATTATAATCTGCTCTATTATTTCGTGGTCTGGAACTAATAACTTAACAGTTTACACTAATCTTTCAGGATGCTACAACACTAAACATTTTTTATATCATTTGGCAAATATTTACTCTGTAGAGCTAAAGCTGCAATGGCCTTTTTCAGTGAGAGCAAGACAATGAAAAATCTGCAGGGTAGGTTAGTAAGTAATTGGAGTAAGTTGGTTAATGAAAAAGTCGTAGGTATAACGAATAAGTACAAGAAAGGAAAGGAAGGAAGTAGGTGTAGGTATGTTAAATAAGAGTTATTCTGCCAAGGAGGTAATGAAAATCAGACATAAGTCAGAACCAATAAAGTCCATATTACTTATAACCCTTTAGTTTATAACTCTGTGGGCATAACGAAGATACCGTTGTTTGGCAATCTCAGTAGGCGAGTATTGTAAAACAATAAACATGTGTAAATCATTAATTACGCAAGTATTTTAATTTAACAATAACAAACCCACCTCCCGCAAATTCGCAACAGTTAATAATTTAAAATCGTATGAAATCCTGTGATTATTGGACCGTTTTACTTTATTTATTATTATTATTACTATAGGTAGGTCACTCGTAGGTACAAATAAAGTGGCTACTAAATCAACTTTAATAGATAGTGGCGCCTCGTATGTTTATCGTAATTTGGATTAAAAAACATGATAGTCCTGGAATCTAATGGGAATAGCAGTGACGGGTGTTCTAAACGACTTCCTTATACGATCGCCATTCTAATTCAAACACTTTCCGGAAATCACATCTTCAGGAGATTTAATAAGTCTGCTCTTGTTTGTGAGATAGTAAAATCGACATTAATGTCTATAGCCTACCGAGTTACGTCGGATCCTTGTACAATTAGGCCATCGGATTCGAAATAAGTGAGTCAACAAACACAGCATCCTTCGGGGAGCGATGCCCGTTCATTCTGGCCTTATTTATAGATTTGTGATTGTTATATTATCGTGTTGCTTGATTATCGTGGTAATGACTTTTATGATCCTCTTCTGAATAAATATACAAGTGTCCGTGTTTACATACCAGTATAAATATTGAGGCGTGGTGAGGGATAACGCGTACCACAGTAGGATACTTTAGATGCAGTAACACTTTGTTCACAGATTCACTTTAATACCTTCCTTTGTCCTGGCTGTTCCATGTAGGGGTGTGATTCAAGTGACTTTTTAATTAATTTATTATTCTACTCCGGTCTAGTTAAAACTTATTGGACCAGAAGCTTTTCTAATTCATTAATAATGATACTTACTGTTTAAGGTATAATAGGCGTTTCATTATAAATTTACACCTTTATTGTAATTGCCGAGAAATCGTGTTCTTGTTATCAAGTTGAATACACTATCCGTGACATCCCAAGTTTATGCCTTTACGCAGAACTGCTACTGTATACCTACTCTTAAGTAAACACATGAATATGCTGTAGCTTATAATATAAATTTCTGAATCACCCATTCTTCACATGATGAGAAAATATACATTCTGATGCAAAAAGTATAGGCTTTTGCTGTTCCACTGGTTGGTTATTGTACCTACACAGATATAGGTAATATAAATAGAACTAAAACGTATTTGAACTTAAGATTAGACTTATCATCTACGAACGCTTAAAAGTATTCCACTCCATGCGAGAATGCAATGTGCAATTTCCAATACGCTTTGAGCCGTCTTCGACATCAATGCTTCAATAAAATAATACCTATACCTACCTAAAACCAAAAGCACATTAAACATTTACTCAAGTATATTCCGCCGAGATCGTAGAATGTCCCGAGATTATCAAAAAGTATTGATATGAGATAATTATTTATACAAATCGCCGTTTCATATTGGGTGTCTGTGTCGCAATAAATATTAAATATCGACGCCGTTAAAAATATCCCCTTACACTTTACGAGAGCGCTCGTCGACATGTTTACGTACAGGAGGAGGCTATCAATTCCGTTTTTTCATTCGACCTTACGATATAGGCACCTTACTTGCACGCAAGCTTTCTCTTAGCACTGAATGCTATATTGTTATGATTGGCGTACTTAATTCTGTATGAGAAACGATCCTTGTTTTGCGGATTTTAATAATTGGAATAGAAAATACAGGCAGCTACAAATTATTCAGACAGTTTGAGCAATTCCTGAAATAGCATCAATAATACAGGGTGGAAACAATCAATGGGCCCTGAAGGGAAACCACTTTAAATCTTTAAGATGGATTATTTTACTTAAAGGAAACATGCCTTTATTTAAAAAAAAAAAACACAAAACTGCATTCACAGATTTCTCGACAAGCTTATCTATACTGGGAATCAAACCAGCTAAAAATTTTAAAAATGAACACTCGCTATTTTATTTCACTAGTCGATACAATCAATGTTAAAGATAAAATTAGGTCTTACACTCGTCTGTCGTACAAGATATCCATGAAATCTAATATTTAGTACACAATAACTAGACTTAAACTGTTCACTTTAAACAAGAAAAGACATTTGAGAATTATTAAGGTTACAAAATTGTAATTTTAAATAGTTCAAGTATTGGTCTTCCTAGGTAATAAATTTCTTCCCTGTTTACATGTCCGTCATATTAGAATTGATGATAAAATAAAATGAATAGGTAGGTATTAGATTTCATGATCTTTTTATTTTATTTCTAAGACCAAATGTTTATTAGAGAGATTGTATCCTGAACAATAATCCTATCGATTAGTTAAATAAAATTGCGAGTGTTTTATTTTTTTAATTTTATTTGGTTCGATTCCCGGTTTAGGTAAGCTTGTCGAGAAATCTGTGAATGCAGTTTTGTTTCATTTTAAAAATAAAGGAATTGTCCTTTAAGTAAAATAATCTATCTTAAGGATTTAAAGTGGTTTCCCTTCAGGGCCCATTGATTTTTTACACTCTGTATTATGTATCAAGTATTATTAAATCCATCCGTCTGCTGTAGAATCTAGCCGCTGGGTTCAGCTATAGCTTATAAATTCAAGCATAAATTCAAAGGGCAGACAGTATTGTTTGAAGAGATATAAATTTAACATAATTCTGTCTCCGTGTTTGATGTTACGTAGGCTGTATTATTTACCATCCTACAGAACATGGCCTATCCAATTAAGAAATTCTATTCAAAATGTCACAACAACGACCTATGAGTGTGCTTGACGACCTATATGGCACTTTCGAGATTTGCACTGGTACATTCTTAACCATCATCATTCATTATTATTCATTTATTGTTCATTTATTAACTCTTTACTCTCCTATTCTGTGGCAATCGTATCTGTTTCGTTACCATCAGTTACTTTTGCCGTCTCTATATGCATTTGAGCAGACGTTTTTGAATGAATTTTGTAAGTTTAGAAGTCCATTGACTCAAAACCCAACTTAAGAAAGCCTGTGCATTCCCACGCCGTGATTAATCCCACTAAGCCAAGAAGCAGTTCATCAAAACCGTCCATAAATCGAGGTTCACCTATGACACACATTGTTACCAAGTAGGGACACTAAACAGCTGATAAATCTCGTTGGATCGCCCACGACCTTTCGAACACATATTAATATTTAATTGTAGGCGCGATATCATCACGGAGCGCATAACTAACTGTTAATAAAGTGTATTGTTGACTTGAATTATCCTCATAAGTCTGCCGAACGAGACTCAGATCGCGGGGGGCTATTCTCATGTACAGGATTTACAGATCTGTATTGAAGCTAAGTAAGCACTTTATTTGTGGTGATTAAAAAGTCATAAATTATGCAAGTTGCTTGCTTTTTGATTTTGTATAATATGTAACTTAACATACACACATACATACAACGTAGATATGAAGAATGTGCACTTACATTTTTACAATCATGTAGAGTAGATGTTATCTAGGAATTCTAAAATGTAATTCAAATAGCTCATAGACCTGTTTTCCAACGCGATCAAATATTAAAATCAATAAAATATTATGTTTCCAGCAGTTTGTAATTAGACATCAATAAAGTGAGTCTTTGGTTTCCTGCTGCGAATCACCGATGTCTTTCATAATTTATTCTACTTTTTATCAATAAAAGGTATAAACTTGTTAATATTTTGTTTTACTAAAAATTTTAAAGTAGGTATTGCTGTTAGTGATCAAGTGATTTTAAATTATACCTACTTATTTTTTTAAACTTGCATCTTGGTTCTTAAAAAGCTTGGATTTTCAAAAGTAGTAAATCCTAATTTTGAGATTATCCAGAATTCGATACTTTTGTGTGATTTTGGAGCCAGTTCATCTATTAGTTATATAGAAAGAGCAAAAATAAGGAATGAACCAGCTCGTACCTTCAAATAGCGTCTTGAACATGAGAATATAACCCCATGTTAGTCGCCGGCGCACTTGGATGTCGCCCGGGGAAATGCTTTATATCGACGCACAAGCTCGCGCCCAATAAATGCAATAAATAATACCGCGTCGTGTGAGTCTCGCCACGGATCCCATAACAACCGCCTTAAATATCTGTTCCTGAATGTAATAAAACAACCTGACAAAACATTATTCGAAGCTAATTGGTTCAGTATTCTTAGTTTTGTTTTATTGATATTAGATTTACTTTTTCTTCACATAAAGATCACATACCTAACTTAAATTGAAAAATTGGCATTTGTCTAACGTTGTGAGACAAACAATCTTGACAGTTTTATTTCTAGATAAAAATCTTATTTTTGCTTATTTCTTAGATTTACGTAGAAGCTAATTAATATTCATCACGCAGGTGGCATTTATTGAGTTTTTTTGTTCGCATGATTTAAGATATTAGAAAAGGAAATTTGTGATATTTTTTATTAATTATAATACAAGCTTACGGCCCAAATTCGTCTAGAGTGTTAAATGATAATGTAATAATAATAATTAATGATAATTAAAAAGAATCTGCGCAATTTGATCATCTTAGGTTGAGGCATTTTTGGGGTTCTTTTTCTTACAAATTAACGGTAGAACCCTAAAAATATATAAAAGCCGATAACCGTACATCACTTTTATTAGTTCCGATAAATAACACGAATAACTTTCCGATGTGATCGATTCTAATGTGTTGTTGTATTTATTGTAATTAGGAGCGGGCGGGCTAAGGCGCGCGGCTGCGCCCGGCCGCTATCGGACGCTCTCGTGTGGCGCGCCCATCAAATGTATAAACTGTTTATTAAGAACTAATAATATTTGCATAATCGCATTTTAATACCATATTCTATATGAAATTCAATATTAATCGTCCATTAATAATGAAAATTAGCTCAATATACATGTATTCAATGAATTTTTTATAATAATAAATGCACAAAATCATTAACTCCAATCCATAAAATATAATTAATAGACGTTGGAATAGATATCGCATTAACTAAGTGGGAAAAGGAAATTGTATTTTTATTACTATGCTAAGCATACCATAGCATACGAATAGAGATTTCAAATTTCAACATCCATCTTGGATGTTTTTGTTAATTTTAGTTTTATAGTTATTAATTTTATTGAGGTCTTCGATTCCTATTAACTAATTTCTATGATCTCAAATGATGGGTTTACTTTTCCCCAGTTCTCAGGGACATTGATATTACGATGGAATATTTTATATAGAACGAACTCCTACACAATTATTAGTCTAGAGAAAAAGTTGCCTAGCTAAGCTATTCAAAAGTTGTTTACAATAATGTATGGGTGTGCTTTTTATTTCAATAACGTAAAAATATGCACCTTATAGTAATGTATTGGATTTCTACCTAAAAAACAATATAAGTTACTTAGGTACGTACATGTAACTTGGGATTTTTAAATGCTCATGCTCATTCAAACTGTAAAATGTAAAAACTATTTAAACTAACACTAAGTAGTTTCAGCCTGAATCTTAATCTGCAAAGCTCTATCTGATCAAATGTAATATTAATTCCAATCATAGTACGTTTCTGAACCTATCTACAAACTTAACTATTATAATTTTATCGAAAAAAATCAGCTTTCCTATCTCTCCTCCAAAATGGCACAAACTTTCAAAACTCCGTTTCTCTAACCAGTTCGATCAGCGATCACAATCCACGGAATCGGCATTTACCCGCGTAAATTCAGATCGTGCACGTTGCAAAAAAGGTGCACAAGGAGTAACAAAGGTTGTTGGGGTGTAAATCACAATAAAAGTCTGTAGAGACGCCTGCGAGGCCGGCGGAGGCCCAGAGACGAATTATGATTGCCGCGGGATGCTCGTAAAGCACCGAGGTAGCGGTTGTACGGTGCACTCAATTTCGTACTGTGTATTTAATTAATTAATGAGAAAATGCTCCCATGTTGCTGGAGATGAATGGAATAGTAGTACTTGGATAAGATAATTGGAAACTATAGAGACGCTTTTTTAATTTTTCATGGTTTTTTAAATAACTACTAATTTTGAACATGTCTCAGTGCATTTTTGACTCAAGTATTTTTCATGTCCCACTTAAAGGGCAAGTTTTCAGGCTCTCATAAGGTTCATCATCTGCCTAGCCTTTTCCCAACTATGTTGGGGTCGGCTTCCAGTCTAACCGGATGCAGCTGAATACCAGTATTTTACATGGAGCGACTGCCTATCTGACCTCCACAACCCAGTTACTGGGTAATACGATACCCATTGGTAAGACTGGTTGTCAGACTTTCGGGCTTCTGACGACCCGTAACGACTGTCAAAGATCTGCGAATGACAGCCGGGATCAACGGCTTAACGTGCTTTCCGAGGCACGGAGGGGTCTCGTTATGTAAAGATGATCACCCATCCGCAGACCAACCGCAGCAAGCGTAGCTTAACCTGATCGATCGACCTGTGCGGCTGTTATTGTTTAGCCACGGACTCCTCAGGCTCTCATAAGGATATAAAGTATTATTGTTGTCATTTAAAATAACCTTTCCTCCATCAAGCTGGTGCGTGTGTAACGCAACCCATTTTCTAAGTACAGCTACCACATTTATCACACTAGTAGTCACACTGATAATACTATGCAAACTAAATTGTCAATTAGAAGTGTTGTGACAGTATCATAATTTGTTCAGTGTATAATTGCGTGTGTAAGGGTGTGCGGCCGCCGGGTTCCCGTATCTCGTGTCAATTTCTCAGGAAGCGAAGCAACATAAAAATAATTTAGTAACGGCTCAATGATCGATACTCTTGTAACGTATGTTTTTTGAATTTTAATTGCTTATTAGATAGATGAATTACTTTTTAAAAGGGTTTTTGTATTAGCTTTTTGTTTTTGATGTTACATGTTGTTTTATTGTTTTAGAACATGATATCTAGGTTTTTAGGGTTGGATTATTTTATAGAAAGAAAAGTTATAGTGTAAATCTTCACGTTTACATTTTCTCGGATAATTTTACTCAAAAATTTTTAGATACAAATGTAGTTTAGACACCCTTCAGCTTCATCTTGCAAAATGCAACAATTGTTCGCAAGGAAATCGTTCTCAATTTAAATGTCCCGATTCACGACTTTCCATAGTTTGCAAACCCAAATAAACTTTAATACATTTTCCTACACACAATTTGGACAAAAGCTCGTAACTATCCTAATAAACCAGCACCAAAAACGGCGTCACCACTTCCTCAATAACCCATCGTAGGCGTGTACTGGCGTTTTGGCTGATATGGTGACCCTACACGGTAAGGAGGGGGACGTGAGGTGTCCGGCGCGGGCGCAGCGTGCGATAAAGCAAGGCGCCGCGGGGTCCCCGGACCTCCAGCATGGCGGAACTGCTGGTAAGCTTAATGTGGATATGGTTCAGTGACTGACCTCCTCTTAGATTGTTTCTGAACTTTATTTAAATCTAGTCAACTATTGCGGGAGCCTTAACAAAACTCATTTGAAGAAGGTTAGCAAAACTTACATAAGTTTTAGTTTACAGTAAATAGCTATAGAAAGAAAATGTCACACAGGTTAGCGACAGAGCCGACGCTCTACCAAGCCAAATTTGTTTTATAGTCGATATAAATATCGGCCAGTTACTTCAAGACTTGTTTTATTTCTAATTTAATTAAACCACAAATGCCTTGCTCTCTAGTGTAGTCAATCGTATTGAGATTTAAACGATACAAATGTATTCACTTAGTTTAATTTATGAACACATTAACGTAGCCGTTAATCTTTTCATGAATTGATACGATGTAAACTGTAAGTTCTTCACTCCTATTAATATTCGGATCAAGGTCCATTGCATCAAATTTGTGTGCAGCTAATACATTACAGTGCTTAGTGCAACAATTGATAAACTTACATATTTCGACCATTTTACGAGGATTTATCGAATACAATATGGAATATTCGACTCGAATAAACATTAGAAAATCGTTCATATTCCAAAAATATTCAGCGGCTTATCCACTGCAATCCATCTTCAATTCTCGCGCCCACCGCACCGTGTAAATAATAATTAATTTTATTGTAAATGCTTATATTTTATTGCAGGATTTGTCAACAGAGTGCGCGATGTATTTTGTTGCCTGAGATATTTATTGTTAGTTTCTTAATGTAATGCCTAAGTGGGCATGTGGCCATACATGAGTGTTGCAACTAGCGACTATCTGTGCCAGTACGTGTTCACTGTATGAACGTCGTGCCATTTTGAATGGTAATTTGTTGGGCCTGCGTTCATAATAATAATTCATGGTCCAATTGGCGTATTATATGACGTTCTGTTGGTATCTATTTGCATATTAAAAAGACTATAATACATTGAAATCCTTGTTTTTGAATACATTATCTAATTAGTGGGCCGTTTAAGATATTAATCTTGAATTTATTAGGATATATTTTCCTGATTCACACGAACATAAGAAAGAAGAATGTCAATATCATAATAATCCCATATACACACACACAGTTGTCCAAAATGACTTTGAAAATAAATAAAGTAGGTACCAATGTTGTGAGCACAAAAAATTAATTAAATTACTGTTCATTTCATGGTTCTTCAATCCGAAATTATGTTTAAGCAGTCTCTTAGATTAATATATGAGTCTTCAAAGAATCGTAGTCAAACTTAGTTGAAGTGGTTAAACGTCGACATATAGGTATTCATGTAGGAAACTTCGCCAAGCTTAGCTTATGAAATTTAGGAAAATTCTTTGATGTCTAGCATGGACTTGTAGAGCCACGATATTGCTGGATTTGTGTTAAAACACGCATGATGTTGATCAGTGGGATAATTACGTAACACACTAACAGTATCTAGCAATAGCTTTCGTTTATGAGTTCAACAAAATAGATTGCGTTATTTACGTTGCTGTGCAGACAAATTTTTCCAACATAAGTAATGGACACAATGAAGCAGTGGATTAGCAATAGGTATCCTTCAAAATGATACAAATTGAGATCGATGGTGTGTTACGAAATTAGGGTGCTAATTTCAGTTCAAACTTTAGGCGTGGGCAGATAAATGTAGGTAATTAGCACACAGCAGCGCTGGATTATAGATACCTATTTCCATTTCTATTCTAACTCTATTAGGTAGGTACCTACTACTAAAAAAAGAACTAGCTAAAAAAGTTCACAAACTAATTGATAAATACAAACATAAACCGAGCAATGTTTTTAATTCCCCTATTAGCGTAGGAAACTATCGAACTCCCATTTACATAGATACTTGTCAGATATATAGTTTCTAGTTTTCATGGCGATTAAACGATGTCTAAGCAATATCGTTATCGATTACTTACGACTGCGCCTAGCCACGATGTTACGATCTTTTACTATAAGGACTAGTACTTATAAGTAGGACCAGTGCTTATGAAACTAGTTGTTGAGCCCAACTGCTCCGTAGATCTTACTTATCAGCGAGTGTGACTCCAAAGTGTGGTAATGAATGATTTTAAAGAGGCTGAGTTATCTTAATGAGTGTTGTTCGAAGTAATTGCTAATCTGTATAGTTTCTTAGTATGATATAGATGAGTTAAGAACTTGTTTGTTATTACCTATTTCTAGATGTTTATTTGCAAGTGTGTGGCTTCGATATGTGTCGGTGGCATCGCGTGTGCTGTGGAAATTTCTAGTCGCCAGATAGTAATTGCGACCACTGCTTGAGAAATCGTTTTTTTTCGCAATTACAATAATTCAGCGCTATTGTTGTTGTAGTATACTGTTTATAAACACAAGACAGACATGGAAATTTAGAGAAAGGAAGCACTAACTTTTAATTTGAGGAAAAGCTTTTCTTTTCATAAACATTAAATTCAGACTTTTGAGATCCCTAGTTATAACGATTCCTTAGGATAAATTTGAAATTTGAGTCTCACCAAAACCAAGACAACGTTTACTTTGTGTAAATAATTTCGTCATCCTACCAACCCGCAATGGGCCCGCGTGGTAGATTACAGCCCACTCCCTCTCGAAGAAATGAGGCATGTGTTGGGATACATGCCTCAGCAGTGGCGACATTAAATTATAGGCTGATTATGATTATGCAGAACCATTGACTCTTCACCCTTCACTGGGTGTTTGTTAATGTTGAATTTGGTTTTAAATAAAACAGCCAGCAGTAGGTACTTACTACTACTTTATTGTTAAAAACAAATCTAATCTCGAAATAACACTTGCTGTTTTACACAATGTAATGTAAATAGTCACTAGTTTTATTGGCAACATCATTTTGATCTTACTTCCCAGACTGAAGTAAGATTCCCCTCTGGACCCAACAACCTACAACCAACCCTGCATCTTCCATACATCTATACAAATAAATAAAATTGAAGGGTCTGTTTTTAATCTCAAAAATAACAGCTTTTTACTAAATTCATTTGAAAGTATACAACAAAAAATCTTTTTTTATATTTTTGGCTGTCCGTCTTTTTGTTTCGGCTAACCCTGACTGATACGATGATAATAATAATGATATGAAGGGACTTTCACTGGCAAAAAAATAAAACCTATGAAATCCAATTTTTCCGACACTCACGAGAATAAGTTACAGGCACAGCTAGTTAAAAATAAATAGGTCGGTATTAGGACATATGATACTTTTAAATTCCGATATTCATACGGGATCGAGAATTATGCGAGTGAAACCGCGGGTTGCAGCTAGTTCTAGATAATTTTGTTGCAATTTATTGTTAATATCTATCTGCGTCGGAATCGCTTTTCTTACTGAAATACCTACCTACAAGCAATTTTCCAACCTTGTCTTATTCGTCATAAGATTAGCTGACAATTAACAATAAACGCAAATCAAAGGGGCCGCCAACTATCAAGTTAAGTATTATTGATTGGTGACACATTCCTGAACCTGAAGTGGGCGGCAGATAACATAAAGGTTGTCGTTAACTCGCTTTTATGTAATAGCCAATAGATTACGAAATGCGTCCTTAAGGTATGTCGTTCCTGTAACAATTTTATGATAGAACTGTTTAATAATACGATTGCATATTGATGAACGTGAAACGGAAAAAAAACTCCCATTTTCACCTTGCAAATCAGTTTTATTTCTGTCCCGAACTCGAATACATATGCATAAAATGGTTTTGATATGAGTGGATTCATGTCAATAATGCAACAGGCGACGTCTAGTTGCCGGAGTAGTTTAACCATAGCTGGATTTAAAATCACCATCACCATATAAGTCGGTGAAAGTTCACTATATATGAATTCATGGTAACAGCTGTTGCGCTGTTGTTGTCCCTGCCACCCTGCAGAGCTGCCTATGTCAGACCTAAAACAGGAGCGCCATAGTCCGAGGGTGGGCCTACTGTGCTATTTAGATTGATGATAACATTACCTGCAACATAGCGCGAAGTGCAGTTGCCTCCTTATATTTTATTTTACAGCTCTTTGTCGAATGTCCCATAACATTCGAATCGATTGTAAAGTCTTACGATGAGTTCTTTTACGATGCGATTCCGAGTCGAATTCAATTTAGTTTAGAGGGTCCTCACTCGTAAACCTTTGACCTAAACACACTCAATTATTCGAGTCATATTAGAACGAATAAATCGAGCCATTAAAATAAAATGTTAAATTATTCAATTCACCATCGATATAATAAACATGATGTTATATTTTGTACATTCTTTTGAATACCTAAGGTCTTAATTTTATGTTCTGAATTATGAATAAATACATTGATATTATGATAAGTTGCACCTATATTGAGTGATTAGTGTCGTGTTTGAAATTGTAATGAACAAGTCGAGTATTTATTCTGTTGTCTTGATAAATCTAATGGTACCTACTGCAGCGAATGAATCACTGCATTGAATAGACCACAGATTATATAGAGAATTCATTATAAAATGCATTAGCAGCTAAGTTGTCCTGAGATAAAAAAGGTCAGGGAGCTTAGTTTTAAAAAGAAAAATGGTATTCGATCTTAGTTTCCTGGAAACAGGCGAAGATGGTCACGAAGTTCAGCAGCCATCGCCGCGCGGAACTCGAAGTCAAGAATACTCTGCAGCTAGGTTGAACTATGCAACAACTTGTGACTCGCAAACCAGTAGACGATCCGGTATCCGGGAAAAAAGCAAAGCGTCTTTTTGACTGTCTCTACACCTACGACAAATAAAATAAGGTGTCAGAACAGAGAAAAAGGAGAAAGGTTCTCTGAGAGAGAAGAAAACCGGAAATTAGTGTACAAGGTTTGGAGAATTCGCTATACCAGATAGTGTGTTCAACTTTTGATGCGAAGCTCGACATCAAGACTTTAACCATTGCACGCTGGCAGGAATCAGTGCATGCATGTACCTATAATATCAGCAATTTGGGAACAGATTACCAGAAATATTCAAATTATTTCATGTGAAACCAGATCATCAATCGTCAAGTAACTAAGGGGTGATTTTCAGTCATCTGATAACTTATTCGAGGAATAATTATGAAATTTTGACAGTTATTTCCATGTATTTCATACAAAAAGTGTCAAACGTCAATTTTATTCCTCGAATAAAATTTTTCTGGCGATGGAAAAAATTGCCGTTAATCAAAGAAAATTTTCTTATTATCAAATATTCTTGATGTCATGCCAAAAATACCTACGAATTCCGTTTGAAATAAACATTAAAAACCAGTCATTGCTTATTCGGAAAAAGTTTTAACCTAAGAGGTGAGGTTTTAACCGCAGAGGCTGCACTACCGTTTATTTTATTGTTTTCTTCTTCAGATCATGTAATAGAATTACAAATCTGGGAATCTTCTTTAACATCCGGTTATTTAACACCATTGTCCATGCAAAAGATACCGAAATAGTAAAAGAATCGGTAAGGCAAATATCCTGTGTTATTTTGTCAAGGTCTTTCTCAGTAGAATCAAGGCATTCCTGAATTTTCAGTATCTAGAACACTTAAAACAAATTAGGATATTTTTAAATGATGAATTCGGCGAACAAGCGCTCATTCCTTTGCACGCAGACTACGCACCTACGTGAGAAATGACTCACGTTAACTACGTGCTGTATAAAGTATGCCTACTTATATTTATTGTTTTATAAGAAGATTGAATACAAGTTCGTTAGTCGGACTGGACTGGAGTTGCTCAATCACGCGGTAGGCCTGGGCAGATTGACTGATTAATGACATTAATATTGTTATCTCCACAGAAATACACTTACCTATCTGGGAAAAAAAAGCAGTAGGTACCTATGTCCGATGGAATTTCCATACAAACTTTTTCTTCTATGTAACTCTTTTTGGGGATGAATTTTCAAAAAAGCCTTCCTTAGTTCTCACTTTCGCTGTAAGTAGGTGCTAGAAGCATGTACAGTCAACAAAATAGATAGGTATGCAGGATCGTCGGATATAGTTGAAGTTTAGTAAGAAACCGATGGATTTTCTCGAATAAAATTTAATTTTATTAATAGAAAACAAACAGCTCTTTTATCAAATTAAATTTCAGTCGACAACATCCATCGGTGCGCAAGAAGTATACCTACGTATACATAATGCATAACTTTCACGGGTATGCTAGTTACGTAGCGCCGGTTGACCCGGCTGTCGCTGAAAACCAGCGCTGGGGCTCTGTCTCGCATAAGGTCTTTAGCATTATGCTGAGCGATGATTGTTTTACGTGGATGTGACGCATATTATCCCCCAAGCTCTTTTTTTTTTTGTTTTTGTTCTTTCTCTGCAT
This sequence comes from Gortyna flavago, assembly GCA_963669345.1. NCBI lineage: Eukaryota > Metazoa > Arthropoda > Insecta > Lepidoptera > Noctuidae > Gortyna > Gortyna flavago. Next base: position 11,491,058 of record OY770138.1, read on the forward strand.
CATGTTTGCCGCAAATCTTTATTTCTATGTATTAGATCAGTCTAGCGACCTGCCCATCCGACGGCAACGATTAAGTACTTCTTTCCGTCGTGCTATTTTACTTTTATCATTTTATTTAGGTAAATAAGCAATCAAGCAAATGTATTTCATTTATAACTAGCAGCGCCCCGCGGTTTCACCCGCATGAGTCTCAATCCCCTAGGAATATCGGGATAAAAATATCCTATGTCCTAATCCAGGTTATGGTCTACCCAGGTGCCAAATTTCATCTAAATCGGTTCAGCGGTTATTGATTCCCCATACAAACTTCTACCTCCCTTTTCACCCCCTTAAAAGATGATTTCTGGGATAAAAACTATCCTATGTATTTTCCCGGAACTTTCCCGGGACTCAAACTATCTCTATACCAAATTTCATCTAAATCGGTTCAGCGGTTTAAGCGTGAAGAGATAACAGACAGACAGACACACTTTCGCATTTATAATATTAGTATAATTTATTATTCTATAGAAAATAAATCGATTTCATTACAAGGCTTGTACTATTTATTTTATTAGTATTTTTATTACTTTGCAATAAAAAATATATGTTTCGAACTAGTAGTACAGTAGCCACATTTAAAAGATAATTATCTAAGATACAGAAGTGAACTTGTTTACACGTCTTCGTCGGTGGCAGGCATGTGGTGTGTAAGGGTCTTTATCTCAGGCCCACAGGGAAACAGCCGGCTGCACCGCTTATAGTTAAACTAAGTTCAACATTATACGGTAAGGTTAACCTAGCGTTGTAATATGAACAGAGCATAGTGATGAAACAGCTGCTGCAGAGATATAGTTGTTGTTGGTATATTGGTATATTGGCGTGGCTAGCTAACATATGGCAAATAATTTTATTGAATGTTCTGTGTCCTGTAATGTTAATTAGATACTTTGCAGATCTAGTTTTGTATACAGTCGAGTATTTTATAACTGAACAGACAGCTGTGCTGCTGGGGAGTTTGTTGCGCCACTTCTTCTCCCCAGCGAAAGCACTAGGAAGTGGTGAAGGGCGGGCGTTTCTGGGGGACTGTCTTATGTAATTTTGACGTTCGAAAAGTGCTGATTCTCAGCCTAGTTTGAATAAATGACTTTTGATTTTGATTTTGATTTTGATAGGTACCTACCTAAGTTAGTCTAATACCCCCTTGCCTCGGAGTGCCTGATCTCTCTCCGGTATGTCGGATTGCCGTCTTATCGGACTATGAGAGTGAGGGAAGAGAGAGTGCACCTGTGTCTGCGCACACACTTGTGCACTCTAATATCTCCCGCGCCGATCCGCTGAGATTGGTCGAAATGGCCGAATTTCGGCCATTTCGACATCGCAGGCTCTCACCCTATTAAAGAAGACTATAAATCTTTATTTATAGTCTTCTTTAATAGGGTGAGAGCCTGCGATGATTTAATTGACTTGATGTTGCCCTCATGAATTTTTACTAAACTAATCTACGTTTACGTATAGTTATCGAATTGGCAATCATTCAAACTGTAAAACACATAGCATAATGGTTAATGGCAATTTCAAATTAAAAAGAGTAAGAGTAATTTATGTGGCCTACCCAAATGTCCTTTCTTTGGTATTGTTCGTCGAATCGTTGAGCTCCTTAAGTTTTGAGTTGAGCTACACGATTTCTGACAAATGCGTGCACTGACTGGACAGGTCCTCTCAATCTGTGTGGTTCTTTCCTCAAAAGACCATCTCAGACATCGATCTACATGGTCTTCATATAACCTGACCAAGATTATGATGTCTGGACTTTAAAAGAGACTGTGACCTCTGAGTTTGTTTCGGCCTTTCTTCTTAGAGTAGTCAGATAGGAAACGGCGACCTCATCTAGTTGTATAAAAAATATGATTGACGTGTAAAAGTGTTTGTACAAACCTACTTACAAAATAAAATCATTTATCATTATCAAAAACCGTATACATTTTAAACAACAAAAAATTTTAAAATTGTAAATTACAAACAGTTTTATATTATTATCTGGTAAATAAATTAAAAATATATTTTTATAAGACACGTTACACGGCTATTTCGCATCACTAACTGTGTATGTGGGCACCGGGCTGTAAACACTAGAGGAGCGGTCGCGATGACAGACCGAACGCAGCCCCTCATTACAGACTCTTACAAACAAAACCCAGCACTCGCTACATGCTAAAACATCATAAAAATCTTATCCGATACACTCGAATTTAAACTCTAACGGGACAGAAGTAAGTAGAATTTTCAGTTACAAAAGTTCAGAGCGAATCTTCACTTGAGAGGAATATAGAATAGAATCTTTAAAGCGAAGATGCTGCTATTATTAGGTGTTAGCGTGATTATTTGACAGTTTGAAAACGTTTACAGATTGTAGGTATATTGCTGGGCAATCTGGCTTCCTGCTTTTAATGTAAACAGCGTTTTGTAGCTCTCGGCTTTTTAGTGAAAAATAATATCTTCATAGTCTTTATGTGCTTATTCTTATTAAGATGAATACATAAATAAAATTTAAAACTTAAATACTTACACCTGGAAAAGCGAAGATTCTTTAAATATTTCACTCATACACTTCTCTACTTATACTCACTTATAACTACTTACTAGAGTGGTTACCCGCACTTGAAAGAAACGTATAAAATAATTATGAACATTATTGGTCCATACCAATAATACCTACATTAAAATAAATAAGATCATTCGACATCCGTCACCATGCACGGAGTAATTTAAAGTCAGTCAATAACAACTCATAACAATATTAGTAAGTTCCAATATCTCCTTTCCTCTCACTCCATTTCGCGTAACCCTCACAAACTTGCAGTAACGCTTCGAATAATTGCTCAGGAGGTAAATCCACCATCTTCAAACTCCTTCTAAATCTATTGTCCCTCCTCCTTCTTCCGTACGACGATGCAAATTGAGTTTGAGGCCTCTTCTTAATTCCTGCACTCACAAAGAACGTCGTTGGCTGTGTTGTGGGGAAGACAGTACTATAACTTTGCTTCCCTTTCACCGCTTGAACTATTAAACATAGCAAGTATCCACCAAATGCCAAGAACGCAAGCGTAGTGACAGACATTGAGAAAATGTTGCTGATCTTGCTGTAACTTTCTTTCTTGTACAACCCTTCTTCGTAATCTCCTCTTTTCACGGGCGGCGCCTGTATAGCCATTGCTTCAGCTCCGAATCTTTGTATGTACGATGGTGTCGTTGTTGTCACATTCTCGTATTCAGGTGTCACGAGCTCTTGAAGCGAAGTTTTTAGTCTCAAAAGCATGTCCAGTGGCATCTCATTGAGAAATTCCACGTCTGTCGGTGTGACGTCAGCGGAAGAGATTTTGAATGTAGAAAACATGATGATGAGTATTAACATGTTGGGAGACTACCACTCATGGGCTGGTAGGTGTTGAAATAAAGTTGAGCACAACGTTGACGGTGTGATCATTATGGTCTGCTAAGCGCGACAATCGCCTAGCGGTCATGATAAATAGAACAGTGCAGTTTTATCATAAAACTGAGTAGGCAGTTTAAGTTCTTGTACTTAGTTTAAATATACAGTCTAACAAAATAAGTCAAAGCAATCAAAGATGGTGCTTTGTTTATTTTTAGAATGCAAAATAATGTTTAGGTTTCTTTAGCTACTGTGCCAACTATCAAGATGCAATGGTAGGTACATCATTCAGACAAGCAGATTTTTAGTCATTTTCTATATGCATACGATTTTAGTAATAATCTTTTAGTTTTGCATTTAACTACAGCGATTAGCTGGTTCTTATATTTCTTATTTTGTAACAAATACTAAGTATATGAAAGCAACGGGTTCTTCCTTAGTCTACATTTCCGTTTCTATTGTCCTCTGCCAACGAGTCGCAAAATGTAGATACAGGACGCTGATTTTTGCTCTATACTGGTATTTACTGTGTGATTCGATATTTTTGTACATGGAATTTAGAAGTGATTCTTATTCAATAGATAAAGATATACCGTTTTCAGGAAGTTTTGTAGATAACGAGTCCACAAAAAATTTCGATCAATCTCTGATCAGACACAGTAGGTACTGTGAACCGAGTACAGAGAAAGTGATGTGAGATCAATAAAGGACCTAAAACAGAACCTTTAGCAAAACTTTCGAAAATGGTGAAGTGAAGTTTATAAATAAAGAAAGAAAAAGAAATATATGATCAGAAACCCCATGAACTTGTATAATTATCAACATATAAATTCAGGTATATCGTTGAACAAGGAGCGCCATCTGTTATAAATCATAAAAAGAGACTTTACTTACAAAAAGAATTTTGCTACTGCCTGCCGATGATACACTCAATAAAATATTTAAAAAAGCTGATTTATCTTGCAAACACCCTTTACATTCCCAGAGACTCAATTATTCTAAAATGTTATGCTCTAGTACGACAATTGCGTTTGCGCACCCATTACAGTAAGAACCGAACCATGGCACAACCTCCCGTGCCGCATCTCCTTGTAGTTCAGTACGCGACTTCAAGATGGCGCCACGTGTTCTTTGCGTGCTACTTATTACTTTCCAAGTCGTGTGCGCCAGTGAACAATACAGAAATGATGGATTGATGGACCGATTAAGCAGCGGGATGAAATTCGCTCAGAATTTACTTGGTATGTTAGAACAATACTAGTAGCAATACTTTTTAAAATGAATAAATCAATTATAAATTTTGCCGTTATTGACGTGAATTAGACCGAGTAATGCACAACTCGATACACATTATGATCTCAGTTGATTCATATGGTCAGCAAAGCATAATTTTATAGTATTTTTGTTTTAATCATTAACTCTATAGATATCACTACGGTACCTCCTTAAATGTCATAGATCCTGACCTGCTAACGATTATAAATGATAAAAATAAGTACTTACACCGTAATGACTGCCTATCAGTCCTGTGCTCGCATTCCGGCCACCAACATTTCTAAGATACTGTATGAAGAACGTTCTCCTTAATTACTTCCAGGATCCGAATCTGTAGCTTTAAAAGTAGCAGAGTTCGTAGTTAAAGCTTTCCAAACGGCGAACAAACCAGCAACATCAAACAGAAGATGGCCTCAAAATGATCTCCACAACGAGGAATCGTCTTCATACAGTGAAAGCGAATCATATAGCCACGACAAAGGCCCGGATTATGACGTCAATGAAACGCAGAGTCCCCTGACACCTTTGCGACAAATAGTTCGTCTGTTTGGTCTGCAACCGAACCAAATAAGTGCTGTGGCTGTCAACGCTTTGGTATTCGTAGCGCAAATGGTAAGTAAGACCACCATATTCAGGGCACGCCGCGATAGCGGCGGTAAGGCCCCTCTTTGAGGAGTGGCTAGAGAGGCGTCACGGCGCCCTCACCTACCGCCTGACGCAGGTCCTCACCGGACACGGATGTTTCGGGAGGTTCCTGCACATCATCAGGCGGGAGGAAACGCCCGGGTGTCACCACTGCGAGGATCGCCCAGAGGACACGGTGGAGCACACGGTGGAGGTCTGTCCCGCTTGGGCAGAGCACCGCCGTGTCCTCGTAGAGGCGATCAGCAGCGGCGGCGACCTCTCGCGCCCGGCCCTGGTCCAAGCCATGGTCCGGGGCGAGAGGGAGTGGGAGGCAGTCACCTCCTTCTGCGAAGCTGTCATGCTAGCGAAGGAGGTGGCGGGATGGGCGAGGGAGAGAGCTGAGAGAGCCGCCCGTCCCAGCCGCCGCGGTAGACGCTCCGGGCGTCGGGAGCCGCGTGACGACTCCCGGCCACCGTAGGCGCGGGCCTGCGGACGGCGAGTAATGGGTAGCTCGCCGTCCGATCAGGACCAGGCCCGTGCCGGACGGCGCGTATGTGTTCCACGCGCGCCTCAAAGAGATGTCAGCATTGAACGGAGGGGCCCGTCAGGGCCGAAGCCTGCCGGGGCAGCGGGATTGTCCGAAAGGGTTACCGCTGCCCCGGAATATAAAGGGCTAAGGAAGGAACACGGATGGGTTTTAGTCAGTAAGAGTCTGACACTCCCTTCCGCTCCACCCAGAGCGGGAGGGGTCATTTGATGATTTCCCATCCTTAAAAAAAAAAAAAAAAAAGACCACCATATTCCATCCGTAGCGATAACATTAGTACCTACCTTATGAATTTTAAGGATATGCGGAAAAAAATCTTGTGACTGCTAATCTAAATTCTAGACGTTCATCATCATCTGCCTAGCCTTTTCCCAACTATGTTGGGGTCGGCTTCTAGTCTAACCGGATGCAGCTGAATACCAGTATTTTACATGAAGCGACTGCCTATCTGACCTCCACAACCCAGTTACTGGGTAATACGATACCCCTTGGTAAGACTGGTTGTCAGACTTTCGGGCTTCTGACTACCCGTAACGACTGTCAAAGATCCACGAATGACAGCCGGGACCAACGGCTTAACGTGCTTTCCGAGGCACGTTTAGATCCTTTCTAAATTCTAGACGTTGTCAACCGAAATACCAACTTGGTAGAATCATAACCATTTTTTGGAGTTTATCGATTCTTATTGTAACGCTACACTTTCCAGATATCAACGTTCCTATCAGGACCCAGACGGCCATCAAAACCCTACCGATCAGAGGACCCCACAACATGGATCTTAAATAAGAACTCAAGAAACCTCCAGGACCTCATCGCAGCTGCTAAAAACGAATCCCTTCCAGATACTATTGATGAATTGATTCTAGAACAAGGTTCAGAGGAAGAAACGAGTTGTATTCGACTTTTGGTTTGCAAAGTTACTCCATTTATTTCTAGAATGCAGAAGACTGTGTTCGGTAATGAAGAAAAGACAAAAGATGAAACATTTTCTAAAGAGCTTCACGGTTCGGCGATCATGTACCGCCATCTACCGACGGCGGAAGAAATTAACGCACGGAACGACATCTGTGAGCAACAACATAAAGATTGTAATCTGAATGAATGAAATTGCTGCGCAGACGCAGAGCGTTTAATATGTTTGTAGAAGATTGTTGATACAATTAAGCATTTGTTTGTTTAGGTAGTTAAAACTTATTTTATATTTTTTACTAGGTATGTTTTTTTGGATAAAATATTTCTAATAAGTTTGTTTTATTAGCTATAAATTCATACAAATGTTTGAGAAGAAAGTTCTTTCAGACATGATCCGACTCTACCTAGTACTGAAGTGGCAGTATTTTCTTTAGATTGTAATAGTAGTTTTAAAACTTCTATAGGAAAATATGAAAAAATAAGATATTCATCTTATATCACACCATTATAAAATTAAATCCATATCGCCAGTGGCGATAGGCTTTGTTTTGCTGCCTATCTACTTCGGAGATAACAGGCACATCATGACTGTTGTAACATGAATGTAAGTTTTCAACTTTACCACCTACACATTTAGTTCCATAGCAAATGGCCCTAGTAACCTAAGTAGGCGTTATATCACTCTGCTTAACACTATGGGGCTTTCATATATTTTATTTGCTATACTAACTGACGTGATAAGAATCTCTAGGCACTGCCAGCACTTTCGAGCAAATATTATGCAATCGAAGGTCGATGGCCGTTAAAACAACTTCGGTATACATGTGCTATTTTTGATATTGTTTATGTAATAATGTCTGCAGTAACAGACTGCGTGGCGAAGGGGCCTCTTTTGAGCGAGTTTTGTGAACTAATCTAGATGATATGACACAGCGTTTAGCCAGTTACGTGAATAATGAAACCTGGGCAAACTTTAAAGCTATCACCATCTAAGCTTCTGTAGTTGCGAAATCCAAACAGGATTTGAAGCAGAAAAGAATGAGTAGTGAGTATAATTATGACGCATCGACTTACTTAACATTTTTGGTTTATGACTAACCAAAAAAGACCATAGTTTGGCCTTTTTTAAAAGGCAAACTAAGACTGAGTGCGGAAGATCGAGAATCGAGAACAAAAATAAGGAAAGGAAAAGATTTCATAATAACACACTCTGATTGAATTGGGCCATAACATGCAAGTATGAGACTCTTGAAGAGTCTACTATAAACTTAATCAAATCAAAGATTACCTCTATCTTGGTATATTTTGAATAATCGTTAACACATGGAAGTCTTCAAATTATCGAGGAGGCCAGAGGTAATACTTAAACATTCTTTCTGAAAAGAATGACGTACACATTATATAACAAGAATTATCAATATAAGTAAGTAAGTTTATCTATGTTATAAATAATAGTAGCCACCACTCCAAACTATTTCTGTATCCGCCCTACAAATGGGACAAAATAGATAACTAAGCCAGAGAAAGCACGCTCATATTATACGGTCTATGCTAATAGTGGCTTGTTATTGAACGTGGACTGAAGGTCTTGATAACGGCTAAGGTTATTAACCAAATGCTAAATAGACTAAACAAGGCGTTATGCTAGAGAAACTTTGAAGACGTTTACTAGTAGGTCAAAGTCAAAGTCAAATCATTTATTTCAAATAAGCACATTAAAGGCACTTTTGAACGTCAAAAATTACAATGAAATAGAATTGATTCTAGTCGCCTCTTCCAAAAGGTAGTGTTCGTTTGGAGAAGAATTGGCAAGAAACTCCACCTTTACTCTTTTAAAATGTTTTACAAGGTTTTTTTATACATACTGCACACGGTGTACAAATTTGATTAAAATCGGTTAAGTAGTTTAGGAGTCCATCGCGGACAAACATCGTGACACGTAATTTATATATATTAAAAAACCTTGTAAAACATTTTAAAAGAGTAAAGGTGGAGTTTCTTGTCAATTCTTCTCCAAACGAACACTACTTTTTGGAAGAGGCGACTAGAATCAATTCTATTTCATTGTAATTTTTCAGCTAGTTTATTATATAATTAAATGTGACGACGATGCACCTAGAATAAAATTGGTCTATATACAAAAGTCTATGTAAAAATAATTAAAAATAAAGCAATGACAGGTAAATCAATTAAGTGATTGATAAATGGTGCTCACATATTTACAAATATTGTAAAAGTAGATGGTTTTCCTAGAATGTGTGAGATACTGTAGTCACAGAATGTAAAAATCAATGTCATAAAAATTAAAAAAGTATTAATTAATTTAGCAACCAGTTTGATTTTGTCTAGACTCTAGATTGTCCTATGGAGCAGGACCAGCACGTAACCAAGCATTCTTATCTTGGATATATTCCTCTAATTTGTAATACCCTTGCTTACAAAGTGTACTTTTAATATGAGTTTTAAATTTTCTTTCATTTAATTGCAATTTGTCACGAGATATTTTGTTGTAGCATTTTTATCAGTACCCCATAAAAGATGTATGAGCTTACTTTAGATAATCTGAAAAAGGTTGATCTAATTTTTTTTTTTTATTTATTTATCGGTAATAGGCACTTCAAACGACGGCCACGGAGTGCGCACACCATTTAGAATTTGATTTTGTTTCCTATTTGTTTTATTAAGTTATTGCAAAAAAAAAAGAACAAGTAAGTAAAGCATATATTTATACATAATAGTTTCATTGAAAAAGGTCCATGAAAGATTCAAAGTTCAATATTGTGTCGCTTCACGTAAAATACTGCTATTCAGCTGCTTTCGGTTAGACTGGAAGCCAAACCCAACATGGTGGGGAGAAGGATAGTCAGATGATAGTAATGATGAGGCATGTAAGTAATTACGTATGCTTTTAAATATGTTTCGTATCTATCTAATAAGTGAACGAAATTCCTCATCATCAGCCTACAGCAGTCCACCAACCAATGAGACGCCATTTAACTCGATTCTCGGCAACTCTCATTCAGGTGTTACCAGCCACCCTGCGAAGATTGTCGCTCCACCTTGCTTATTCTGTGAGCTTATACGTCGACAATTTTGAGTCTCTGGCGGATCATCTTATTCCGGAGACTATCCCTCAGAGAGACTCCAAGCATAGCTCGTTCCAATGAAATTTCCACTAGGTACATATCTAAACTTATTCTTTGTTGCTCCCAAAAGATTTGAGTTGGCTTTCTTCTCAATATAAACTGACCCAGCTAAATATAAAATATTTGATGCGAAGATCTGAACAGCCTTATGACCGTTAGGTACTCTCCATTTAATGGACACCAATTAGGAAGCCCTCCGATGGCAAGGCTTTGACTCTGAAACATAGGTACCTGCGGTATTTATAACAGCATTTTTAATGAGAAGATCTACTACTATCCAATAAATTAATTCCTCATAAAACTATACTAGCGTGTCATTCGTCTGAAAAGTACATCAACATCAAGCGACTTCACGATATGATAGCTAATTACACTACTTCATTTGCACGTAATAAACATTTTTGTAAATACTTGAAAATTACAAGCTGAATCATAACAACGACAACAGCCACGATCATAATTAAAAAACGTATGCTCATTGCAGAATATAAACGCAACCTTCAGTAACGTTGACGAACGCGACTATTACTAAATTGTCAAATTCAAATATTACTGCGTCCTGTCTGTCTACGGTCCTGTATCCTTGAAATACGTATTAACGAAAGCCACGCTGTCTTATTTTCTCTTTTCTTAAGCTAATAATTCCATAACTCACACAGGTTTCTTCACTCATTAAGAACACTTAGGTAAAATGTTAGTAGTATTCTTGAAAAGAAACGGCCACTCTTAGCGCCATCCTAAGTTAGCCAACAAAATTTAATAAAGTGTCGTGCCATCGACACGATGAAGAAGTATGGTATAAGTATCTCATTTCTCTTACACCCACATGTAGCTACTTATTAAACCTTTATTTCTATACATTAAAATGTGAGTAACGCAGGATTACCCAACATAAATCTCAATGAATAACGCTTAAGCTTTAAATCCGTGACTATAAGTATATGTCATCCACAACTCACAAGGCAGCGGTCATCGAGAGAAAGTGAACGCGGGTCGTTGACCCCGCTGCCCAATTCCCTCACACGATAGCGATACTCGGTAGATAATAATTATAATTAAACCCTTGTACGCCTGCGTGACGTAATGAACACGTGTTAGGCTCTTGTCGGTATTATTTTGAGATGCGTAGGTAATTGGTCAATTTTCTACGAGTGTTTGGCCAGTTTGAGAGCGATGGAATATATTTGTCGGGAGAAAGATTTTTGTTTTTGTTGATTGGCTTATTTCTTAAGCTTGTGATTTGTAATGCAATAGACGTAAATGAGTGGTTTAAAACATTGCTACAGCTTACCGACAGCAGTAGTGCAGCATTAACCTAATAATAATAATCGTCTGGGAAAGTATTATATAGATTCTGAATTATATTTCGGTAAGAATAATAAATTCAGAATCTATACTAATACTAATAACAAAGCTGAAGAGTTTGTTTGTTTGTTTAAACGCGTAAATCTCATAAATAAATCTATAACCTTAAATAAAATATTTTCATTTGATAGTCCTAAGGAAGGCTATGGGCTATTTAACATCACGCCTGGACTCTTAGGAGCCGAGCAAAGAGAAAAAATAAGAACGAACGCTAAGCGAAAACGAAGTAATGGTGCGGGCAGGCGATGCGACGCCGACGGGGTGGGTCGGGGGATCAAGAATATTACGCGGTCGAAGTCGCGGACAGAAACTAGTATTTTATAAGATGGTCTCCAAAGCATAGCTATAAAGAGTATATGTTTAACTTGTAAAAAAAAAATTGCGAACAAATGACCATAAATCATAAATTTATAATCCATGCAAAAAGTAACACATGCATCATTACATCAGTAATAACCTCCGGTATCAAAAGATGGCAATATAGCGTGGATGCGTAGACGCAACCATTCATACTTGCTGCGCATCTGTTACATTACACTTCCTGTTTCCTGAAATGAAAACATTCGCAAATTACTTAAATAAAAAACACTGCTTTGCTACCAAAAGAATTGCTGTACATTATTCGCTAGTTAGTAACGAATGCATCTATGCTTTCAGTAGGGTGCACCAGCATTAGAAGGCACCCTACGTGCCTACTAATATAGCCAGTAGGATGACGGAAAGTTACCAAGGGGCCTAAAAAGGCCACTTTGACAGAATCATAAAACAATTCATATCACGCAATTTCATCTGTATGACAGTTTTGTATGGAGATTCATAAAATGCTATAGGTACACCTCTGCCTAACCCTTCAGGGATATATAATTATTATATATATATAATTGTTTTATGAATCTGCCAAAGTGGCCTTTTTAGGCCCCCTGGTAACTTTCCCTCATCCTACTGGGAACCCATAATGTTTAATAATTCCTATATGTGATAGAAGACACTCTGTAACGAGGCATGCCCTAATAAATGGGACAGCAATGTTGTTTCTAAAATAAAATGAATGCTTTTAGTAATTTGTCCTACTTACTCATTTTCTTATACAAAAGACTTCAACGCACTGCCCACTGCTACAACTTTTAATTATTTCTTAAATATTTTAATTTAATACTTTTTGTTTAATTGGTTAAATGTGAAATTCATAATGGGTACGAGTACGTAATACAATAATTCTTGCTTTAATTAAACGCTAGGTAATTACTAGTTAGGAACATTCAACTGAATAGTTTTTTGGTGAGAGTTGATTTTGGTTTTAGTTATCATTGTGGAGCGCCAATCAATATTAATTACTGATTGCAATTCCAAAAAGATTGATATAAGTTTATCTAAAGAGTTAGGTACCTAACCTACGGAACAGTAGAGCAACGATCTTGAAAATGTAACTTTTCTATGTGGATCCTCAGTGCTATACTGACATCTTCGTGTATTTGTTTATCAAAATAAAACTTAACACTGACATTAAATAATATCTTATCGACGATAACCTGGATTCCAATAATACAGATATTGCGTTTTTTCCAACAAATAAGAATGTTCATTTGACATAAAAAACTTGCACTAAACCTCTTAATTCTACATGGGACTGCATAGAAAAGAAAGAGAAGCGCGATGACACAACGCTGGTAATTTATTGCAAAATATGAAACAATTATCTATTTACAAACTACTTAATAATAAATAATCCATCACTGAATGCAGTTTGGCATTAGCAATTTAATGGTATATTTTTAATTATAATTAAAATCGTTAATGAAGGGATAAACTGCTTTTTAAAGACATGTCAGAGGTGTGTTTGAAGATTTTTTTGATGCATTAATGTATGTTTAATTATGATTTGAGTTCCATTATTGTTTTAAAAAAAGACTTGAAAATATGAGTATTTTTTTTTTGGTCAAAATTATTTACGGATTAAGAGATATACTGCTTTAAAAACCAGCTTTATGACCATTTTCAAGAAATCTCCGCCTTAATATCCGACCACAAACTACTACCTAGGCAGGAAACAAACCACACCTTTCCACTTAATGAATAAACAAAAAGCAATTACACTCTCAAAATTCACACGCCGCGCCGTCACAAACATTATACGCGTGCAGCGTCCAAACATCGTGCGAACCTATCGGCGAATGTCAATATTTAAATTAGCCGTTTCATAATAATGATTGCGTCACAATTAGATAATATCTAGGAGATCGATGACCGCCAGTGAGCGGCCTTACGTAACGCTATTTAAGTAGTTACTTACCTACATGAAAGAAAGTTTGGACAAAGTGAGACCTATCACTCTTGTAACCTATTGTGGTCTATAGATGTGTCTCGCTGCAAAAAATACAATAGAGCTGACATAGACATTGTATTGTGTGGGTAAATACGTCTTCACGCAAACCCCAACAAAAACATTGTTAAGTGGTACATCGATTAATGCGTAACGGCATTGGTTTAATGATCATTCAGATATTTATTTTATACCTAAGTACTACAGTCAAAGAATGAGATGGGAGGATGAAATTAAAAAAACGGCAGTAACAACATGGAGAAGAAAAGCCACAAATAGGAAACTATGGCAAACTATAAGGGAGGCCTTTGCCAAAGGGCAAGCTAATACTAATGGTACAGACGCCAGCACATCAACCTACTACAATCTGTCAAATTTCTTTAATAGATTTTCAACTTTATCGGTAAAGCATAAGGTTCAAAGTTGATTGGGAAAATTTTACAGATTGTAGTAGGTTGATGTGCTGGCGTCTGTACCAATGTCGACGATTAATAATAATTTAACAATAATTAATGAAACCAAATAATTTGATACCAATATTTATTTTAATTTAGATAATAATTATGAAATAACAAATACATGGAATGTGAATTAATAAGTAAATTAAGTGGAACTAAATCGTAAAGACATGTAAAATGTTAGTAAATCACAGTTTGTATTTCAAAAATGGAAATGTAATTGCATGTACAGTATTAGAAATAAAGGCTATTTGAATTTGAAGTACTACAGGCTATAAGGCTACCCCACCACAGATCCTTGCCCCTCATCCTTACATTCTATTTCACTACTTTCCTACCTTCATGAAAAAGACAACACAATACTTCAGCAGTGTTGTGAAAATAAATGCACAAAGACATTACTTTTATTTCGTATTGGACGCATTCATTTCAATTTAACGACGATTTAATTCAGTTCAAGTTTCAAATGAATGAAGATGTTTGAGACAGACTCCAGCGCATTCAAATAGCCGACATTTATATAAAATGCTATAAAGCGATTCTCTCCGCGTATTTCCGTGTGTTTTCCTGTTTTCCGATGTTGTAGAAAGCGTTGAGGAAAAACGTGTGTCTTTTTCTATCATAATGCACGCTTAATTTATTGATGGTAGATATTAATTTTAGAGATTTTTTTTTCAGTGAATTCTTTTTAGGTGACTGTATTTACTTAATTATAATAGGCAACATTTTAATGACGTCGTATTCTCGATTTGATAAAAAGATGACAATAATTTTTTTGGACGTTACTGCTTCTTTTGCCATACGTAATTTCTAATTTATTTTTGTAGGTGTAAAAAACCAGTTCGTCTCAAAACATGTAGACCGATATTATAAGCAACATTATTGATTCAAAATATTCAAGTATGTAGTCGCGATGCAGCTATCGGGGTATATCATTTCTCACTAGTAGGTACACTAGTAGTAACTTGTACAAATATATTTTATGGTTTGTCAAAGCGAGTCGCCAGAGAAAGTGAGCTGGTGGGGTCGGGCGCAAGCGTCAGTAAAAAGCGCCCAAATTATGTTGAAGACAAAAAGTAAGAGACTACAGACGTTCACCTGAGACGGAGGGAAACTATACCAAGTGTAATTGTTTCAATTTAACTTAATGTTAACGAAAATTAGTGTAGTTGTTTACGCGTTTCTAGTAAATTGGTCATTTGACGAAATTGCTGCTCTACACATGAAGACGTCGCTGCTTAGTTTCTAATATTGACCAAACAGAGCATTATGGTATACGCTATTGTTTATTTGGCACTAATTCTTCAATATACTAAACGCACAATCTATTTTTAGTAGGTATCAAATATCGCCGTGTAAAAAGCTTTGTGATTAATTTCGTCTAACTAAAGGTTACGTGCCAGTCTGAGGCGCCACTTTCTCACAAACTTTAAACTGATTGCAATTTAATTTGTTTGAATGAACAAGCAATTTCATATCGTACTCGAACATCTTTCGTGAACCATGGGAGAAGCGGCATTCATTCAACTTTGATTGATGAAGAGAAAACGAGAGAAGAAATAATGGCCTACACGGGATTAAATAAAGACCTTTTTGTTTCGTAAATTAATCAATGACACCTTTAATATACCTTGTTAACAGAAAGTTTTGCTAACAATTTGGCTATTTAATATAATAATATAACACTCCTTTATTTTGGCAGTCGTGTAAAAATTGCGAAGTTTTTAAAATGTAGAACCCCAGTTAGGTAACAATTTATTCTCTTTCCAAACTGTATAAGCTGAAACACACTGCTTAATGTTATGTTATTTATTAAGTATCAACTTATTTATATTTATTTCGTAATACGTATGTTTACAAATCTACTAATACTATCAAACTATATTTCTAATTCAAATCTACTAATATTATCTACTATCTCTCTAAAATTTTAAATTATATGTTAGGTATATTGTATTCAAGAACAGACAGATTTTATCGTCAGTTATGATAGGTGTGTTTATGCCTAGAAGGACTGTTTAGTCATTTCGTGGTTTTATATGACCTTAGGGCTTTAGACTTTGCAAATTACTATTTACAAAACCTTGTGCCACTTTGATAATAAAGCCAAACCCTCTATGTTAATATTTTTTAGATAGATTATCTTTTGCTAACCTACAATTTTTTTTTAAACAAAGGAACTTCGTCATCTCTAAATACGTCGGTTTAAAAACTAATTATTTTGTACTTTCTTTTTATTAAGTAGGCAAGTAAAAGGAACTTGAAGTTTTCCTATAAGTAGACGTTATAAATGTTTAATCATATGGTGATAAGGTACCTGGGTACAATAACTTACTACGTACTTATAATAACACTTTCAAAACATGGATGCTTTAAAAAACGACGAATTATTCCATGCACGAACAGCAAGCATTTTTTGTTTACTGTCCCACTTGTTTTTAATCTAATCCAAGATTGATAAAAACTGCGGTCTCACTTAGAATCAGGAATTAAGCAGGTCAACTTGATATTAACAACTTGGAAACTTCACTTTATTTTGAATGTTCTAAGATTGTTGGTTGAAGAACCTCTAACATTCGTCCAGATATCGTTGTATTCAATAAATACGGTCAGAATGTTTGTAAATAAACATTTATTGAACTTTGGACCATATTATGATAAGAGTAATTATTTGCCTCGAAAGCGCTACTGGTTAGCATGAGGTCCTGGGTTCGATTCCCAGTCGGACAAAGTGTTATTGGATTTTTCAATCTAGAATTTCTCAATAGTAGCTCGGAGTCTGGACTTGTGCCTGGCTGATGGCAAAAGGCTAGCACCATATTACACTGGTCTTAAATCTATCTGGCGAAATATGTTATGAAAAAAATAAAGTACCTATTTGCCATCGCCAAATTGGTGCGTGAGAAAAGTGATCATCAAAAAACGCTCCATTACGCATAGGCAATGATGAAGACGCCATATTATAATTAGGGGCGGTCCACACTCCACAATCGTAACCGTAACCCATTGTTGTTTGGTACAAGCGATCCGATCTGCTTCACATTGGGGCAGTCTTCACTTTCTATGACTGTGACATTGCCAACTTGTTATTTGTATCAAAGCCAAGCTATTGTTGATGCCTTGAGTGAAAATATCATATATTGCAATGTCTGTATTCAATAGACCTAGCTATTATTATGTGAGGTGATACTCAGCGATGACAGCCTCGTAAGCCAGACATTATTTAGTGAATAAGAAATATGAAGCTTTACATGATCGAAATTATATTTTATAACTATTAGAGTTACTTAGTTAGTGCAATTAATTAAGCTTAAATGGATAACAGAGCACTTATTTTGCTAAGGAAAAGGACTGTTGCGAACAATGCCCATGTCGTAGAAGGTGCCTGAAGAAAAAGCTACGTCAAAAACTGACAGAATTTGCTTGAAGCATATCATAATTTACTCTCATATCCAATGCGTTTGTCAAATAAATTATGATAATGATCCACAGATAATTTTTTTTTTTTTACAGAACTTTTGTTGAATCTGTACCTACCTAAGTTTTTAGCCTAAACAAAATTATTATCAACAGTCACGGTGACACGCACGCTCCCACTAACACGGTTGGAATGCGGCGTATCCTTCTAGGTCACGCTGCCTTGCCTTGATAATAGTCAGTCATTGGTAGTAAGAACGAAAGCTACCATTTCGCAGATGCCCTACTGGCCCACTGTGCGCCATGTTTACACATCGTATTATTTGTTTACCTTGGACATATCTTTATTTGGATCCGCACCTACCTACGTTTCAAATTCCCATTCTACCTAATGTAAGAAAAATATCTGCGTGTTTTGTTTTTAATAAAAACAAAATGTAATTTTGTCAATTACAATGAAAGGTAATAGTTTTAACTCTCTATTCTCCATGTATCCAATTAGTTTAAATTATAAAGTGTCTGAACTAGGAAGTGAAATTGATTGACGCAAGTCCTAGATATCAGTCGTTCAAAAATGGCGACTAGTTGCATTCTCTTTGCACATTAAATTTGAAGACTCTCGAAGTAATTCTCACTGCACCATGAATTGTGATATTTAACTGAATAACAGGTAAGTTCGAGGTCAGCTGGCAAACTTGAAAGAAAATCATACCTACCTACTTTCCAGTTGTTTGACCGACCAGTATTAAAAATTACCACGGCACCCATGGCAACCAATTTGCATTTTTCAACCAAGGGTTTGTCATACATAAATGACACAAACCCATTTGAAGTTATAAATAGGTATAAAGGTATAATGAAATCCATCCAATCCAATCCATTTAATATCTACTTAACCTAATATTATATTTTTTGGAAAATCTATAATTAGCTATAATCTTCCTATGCAACTGCTAATTAAGACTTAATTAATTCAGCAGTCAGATTAGTTGTTCAATTATAAATAGTGCGCGTTGGTATGCGATACTCAATTGTTTCTATTCACGCCACGCAATCATTAGGTACCTAGATACTATCTATATAGTATCTAGTGGTAGTTCCGTAACTTGGGTCTCATAGCTTAAAGCCACAAAGCAAGCAAGCTAACCTTAAGTTATTACTAAGGTACTTAGCTCTGTGGTTCTCCAATTATACTGCTCATTCAAACAGGTATTAGGTATCTCAACAAGCTGATTATCATGTTACCAAAATAGCAACTTTTACAAGCGCATGACCCCATACCTTACTGATGAGTTGGATCTAGTACCGGGCCCGCCCTCTGCGGTTCATATAAACCACTATGAGGACGAGATGATCGTGTCCCAGTTCTCAAGTTCCGTCTACGGTGAATAGACACTAAAAGTGATCACCATGTCTGAGGATGGTATTGCTTTCTCGTGAATTCAAGTATGTCGTACAACCCAATCAAGTTGTAATGGATCACATTTTCGATAATTATGTTTTTGATGTCAAGCTTCGGCCGAATACTAAAATTCCAGTTTTATATTGAGGAAAACAGATACAGCCTGAGCACTTAATTTCCATGTCGAGCTATCCAGTTTTGTTTACCCACTTCAACAAATGACCATAACCAGTGCCTTATCAGCAGTGCTAAAGCTTATACTCAATGAGAACTCATAATAAGGCTACTAAGCTCATTGATAAGCACCTGTTTAATACCTGTAATGATATCAAACCTAGATCTATTGCTCCAATGTCAGTCGCATAAACAAGATTCATAAAACTGATGAGTATCAAAACTGCTCCTCATATTTAGATCAGTGGAGTGGAGAGAAGTAGGTAGGCAAGTCGAGCTCACATTCCAACTTTACAGTTACCCTCGAATGGTCGCAGCTACATGTAAATTGACAAATATTATACCCGACACTGTTCTGTGCCCGACACGCATGGCAGCTATCTACTACTAGCACTTCAGTACAATGTTTATGTACGCACTTATTACTGATTGATTTTCTTCCGCCCTATTTGAGGTAAACGCAAGTGTGTTCAAGAAATATTTTACTATACAGGAAGATTTTTTTCTCACCATGCCAATTTTTACAGGCTGTTCTACCCATGAATATGAACAACTTTCACTATGGAACCAACTCTAATATCAAGAAAAAAAATCAGCTGTTTCATTCAAAAGTTCAATAGGTGGTTCACTTGACCAAAATGTATGGAACAGCAGATTTTTTATCGTGATTTCAGAGTTGATCCCATTGTGAAAGTTGTTCATATTCATGGGTAGAACAGCCTGTAAAAATTTGGATGGTGATAAAAAAATCGTCCTGTATACGAATTTGAATATTGTACCGTTAAATTCGAAGGTAGTTGATAAGCCTACTTGTTATTGTTATTTGTTACGTACTTACCTAATTAATTTCAAGCCCCTCCAGTAACTTCCCTCACCTCATCTCTTAAAGTATCATCATCATCCTCCTGTCCTTATCCCAATTTATTTGGGGTCGGCGCAACATGTGTTTTTCTTCCATACTTCTCTAATAGTCGTCATCTCGGTAGTCATCCCCTGTCTAACCGTATCACCATTCACATACTCGTATCTCTTAAAATATAAACTCAACGTGAACATGTCAGTCAATTGCTGGACATATTATTCTGGTATAGATACCCAAATACAGCACCATTACAATAGAATTGTAAATTAGTTAATAACCACAACTATATAAGAAGTCTATTGGTGTATTGACGCACTTTATGTTTGTTTAAGTCTTTGGAATCACTGACTCCTAAGTCACAGGCATTAAACCTAGTTTGGGAGCCAGGAGATAATTAGTCTCACATCACTGTGCTAAATTATTGTACAAATTGAATTTTGTCACCAAGCTACAGATAATAAAACATTATTATTATTATAGTACTAGCTGCGCCCCGCGGTTTCACGCGCATAAGCAATTTTACCCGTTTTTTCTTAACACGCAGGCAATTTTTAAAATTTTTCTCTCCGTAAGAACCATCCTCGTATTCAAGGAATATTATTTTAAAAAAAATTGGGAAATCGGTCCAGCCGTTCTCGAGATTTGCGCTTAGCAACACATTTAGCGATTCATTTTTATATACAGGATGAAATTGAATACATGCGACAAATCGAAATGGGAGATTGTACTCATCATTATGAACAACTTTTACTATGGGACCAAACCTGAAATCGCGAAAAAAAAAACAGCTGTTCCCTACATTTTGACGAGTTATGCGAACATAAATGTAGGGAACAGCTGTTTTTTTTTTCGCGATTTCAGGTTTGGTCCCATAGTAAAAGTTGTTCATAATGATGAGTAGGTACAATCTCCCATTTCGATTTGTCGCATGTATTCAATTTCATAAGAAGATATAAGAAGAAGATTAGGTCTTTGGATTCTGCATCCGCCATCCTGTCAACACCAGTCACCTTCAAATCGCCAAAATGTACTTATTTTGGTTATCGTCTTTCTCTACCTTAATGTTAAAGGTGATCTTAAACTTGTTACCTACTAAAAATAAAAACATTATGAAGATGGCCTACAGATAGTTATCATATTTATACAAATTGTATCTACTGAGTTTACATTTCATATTTAACCCTCTACTTACACCGAGGTCACTTTCTATGCATCGAGAAAGTCCACGACTAAGTCGTGAGATTAAATTATTGTTTTAATTCTTCAATTGAAGATTAATCTCTCGACAAAGGATGAGGCTTTATGGCTTTTAGGCTTGTAAGTCTATTCGAGAATTTATTAGAGCAAAATGTTCGTTCAGATAAGTGGGGTTTTCCGAATAAGAAAGTGAAATGCAATAAATGAGTCAGTGGCGGGTCAGTGCTCTTACGCCCGAGTCCTCCGTTCATTATGAACGATACTGCGACCTCCTACATTGAGTAACTCTTCGAGGAACCTAATGAAAGTAATTTTTATGTTTTCCTTGTATTCCAACTTTCATTATTTAATTTCTTTCTGATTTTAAGCGACCATTTAATTTTATTAGCCTCGATAAGTTCCTCGACCTCTTTTTTCTGTAAGGAAGCTAGCGAAAGTAAATTCTTGTTTTTCCATGCATTCCAACTTTCGTTCTTTAGGTTTTTTAATTAATTATTACAAGAATAACTTAAGTATTCAAAACACCGTCGTACTCTTGCTCATACCTACAATACGTCAAGCAGTGCAGAATGAATTTTCCACTCACCCATTTTTTTTTCTCTATTATATTTGATTGGCATATCCAACACAAACTATAAGGTTAAACCTACCTACAACTTGTCGGAACGTACAGCCACGGACGGGTCACCAACCTTCTCACCCTGCACAGCGTGGTTGATGACCCTCTCGTGTTAGATGAATTTGTTTCTTTCATTGAAGAAATCGCTGATTCATTACATCAATTCACAACCAGTGATAACGAACATGTGGTCAACAGGGGCCTCTCACTGAACGGGCTTAGAAGACATTGGTAAATATTTCAGAGATATTAAAACAAGTTATATTGAAGACTCATTTATTGCTCAAAGTAAAAATAAACATGCTACACCAAGCACAAGCTGCTGTCCTACTATTCTACAAACGGACGCCATGGATTCAGATCAAATGCACCGTAATGAGCGGAAACTTGCTTTTTAATTAAGCAAGGTCTGTTATTTTCTAAGCAGAAATGGGAACTAAATAAACAAATTAATGTGCTTAATAGTCCCTTACAAGGTAATCCCATCCGTTCGCAGATGACGAATATAACAATTCAATCCAGAGAAAGGTCTCTGATGCAATAGTGAATTGTGATTGCTCACGCAAAATCAGCTTTTAGCAACAACTTACAAATATCGTCAAGAAGATGCAGGAACAAGTACCTGGAAATATTTTGATATTAGTGCTTATTCAAACCAACGTGTGTTTCATCAGCATTATTTTGTCATATTAGGTGGCATTTACAATCATAATCTAGGAAAAACAAACACATAGGCAAAAACAACGATAAAAAATGGCGTCACCTGCATCACCAATGCTTGCATGATCAAATTAAGTATATTATATACCAAAGAAGCACGCCATACGAGTTATCTTAAAGTATCTATTGAATAAGTTAAGACGATATACCTAAATAAGCGCTTTCAATGAAGGATATGGACCCGAAATGATAGGGTTTCCACCGTGTTAGACGAGGAAGCTATGCAAAATACTGCTACACACCTACCTGAGAAACGCTAAGCGAGGATTGAACTAAGAGCAACAATTTGTTAAGTAATATTAATATCACTTTCTGCATCAGAAATGCAGACGAAATAAAATTAAGATAATTTAAAAAAAATTGCTCTTAATAGCAAGCATTGTAACTTATTTTAATATCATAAAAAGTTAAACGCAAAAGCATGCAGCCTCCAAACAAATTACTACGTAAAGCAATCAAGGAAACTACACACCATTCGTGGAAAGAAAAGAAAATTAGATATGCCTTTACTATGCCCAAGCAATTAAGTGATCGCAGCGTGATTATGTACTTAAGACAAGCGTGAGAAGCAAGAGAATGTAGCCCATTGGATCGAAGCGTTAGTCGCTTCAGTTTCCACGAGACACATCAACTTTACTGGGAAAAATAACTGATTAGACAAAGCCATCGGATGAGAAATATGTGACATTGGACCTAATTTTATGTGAGTGATCGAGGAATGATATCGTTTACGATATATTCAGTGAATAACGATAAGATAGAACGATAAGAAGATATATAGAGAAGTATGGAAGAAAAAGACATGTTGCGTCGACCCCTAATAAATTGGGATAAGGCAGGAGAATGAGGATGATATTCAGTGAAAAACTGTTTCGTCTGACGACAAACATGCAGAGCTCATGGAAATTTTTCAGTAGTGAAGCTGCATCAGGCGAATAAGATGATATTTGTATTAGGCTGAGTTTCCACCAGAGATGAGCGAGGATGCATAGCGAGCGAGGAATGTGTGTAAAACTAACCAATAGTAACGCTAGCTTGTTTCACACACATCCCTCGCTACGCATCCTCGTACATCTCTGGTGGAAACGCAGCCTTAAGTTAACAAACCTTAAGTTAACAAAGAGAGCGTGTCGAGGGAACGAACTCTGTAGATTCCTTATAAAGGTAGGTACGTACACTTATAGGTTTCCTTTTCAAGAAGTCATTATGGTTTAACTACGTTATAACTGGTGTAGCACCACAAATACACACGACATACACGACATGCCCGACGATCTAAAGGTATTGCTTTGACTTCATTGAGTTAATTCCTATTAATATTGACGAACTATAGAATCTATATTGTAATCAATAGCTGTGGGGTAATTGCGAAACACTAACAGTAGCAATGGCTTTATTTTGACAGTTCAACAACATTCATTACGTTATTTACGTTGTTGAGCAGACAAATGTTGAACTTATGAAGCAATGGATTAGCAATATCCTTCAAAATTATTCAGATTGTGATTGATAGTGTGTTACGCAATTAGGGTGTTGGTCATCTTAAATACAATATACAAGCTAACACTAAACTAAACTATTGATGATTGTTTTTTTTTTTTTTTTTGTTTTAATATTGTTTTGTTACACGTCTACGGGGTTTAACGACGTTTGCTTTTTTGTAACTTATCTTGGGTAGCGTGAGTCTTAGGGTATACCTATAGATATACATCCGTACATCGAGATCTTCTGTCATTAATGACAACCGTAGTCATCGGCTGTCATCATGGTTTATAAAAGGCGGCGGAGGTAACTGGAACCCAATATGATCACATGTATCATACTATATCTGTATCCTCCAGGAATTTAGATAGGACCCAGATAGCAATTTTTCTGAGTTACATTAATCATTTCTATATTTGGAATTATTAGAGCCCAGAGCATAAATGCATATTGGATTTGACGATTGGATAAAAACCCTGACTGCATGTAAGTAGGAAATTTATTCTATTCGCTTCGTTTGAGGCTATTTAATAGTGAGCATAAGATAGCTGCAAAATCGGGTTTACAGACAAAGATCCAATGTATCAATGCTAGTTCAATTAACGCTTCTTGTACTTGATTGACATATTCATAAGGAAACTAATGAGTTCTAGTAGAAATTAACACAATTCGTTATCCGTCTGTAACAACAATCTAGAGATAAAACTAATATATTACCTGTTCCAGATATTTGGACGTATGTAATATGTATGTTTTCCACTTACCCCTGTACTTCTTTTACCTGAACGTAAGATTCTGCTGCTTTAGCCAAGAAATTACCTGGAACAAAATAAATGATGCTGTTAATTTCAGGATCTTCATCTACAACGTTCTTATATTAGATTGGAACAACATTTTGGTCAATCCCAATAACTAAATCTTCCGTATCATTGCAAAGGAATCTCAACTATTCAAAGTCAGTAGTTTTCGTCGGTTCGGTAACCGAATGTCCTTGACAAGGTCCAGTCGGGAACAGTGCGTGCAACGGGATGGGAACAGGTTGGACACACGGACAGATGGACCGACTAGCACAGTTAGCCGCTGCCACCATAACTGGGTCATCATATATATATAGTGAAGTTCAAGGCGCAACACTCATTGCAAGTTTAACTCTCGCACAGGCAACACGCACTTTCACCGGTGACGATAAGCTACCTTGTGGAAGATAACGTGATTCAGTGTTAGTGATATACCCCCAGTTCGAGATAAGGTAAGGTTTTTAAAGGTACATCCCTTAGGACGCATAGTGGAATATCTTAAGTGATCGGTGTTTGAAATAATTGTGTGAAAGTTGGAAAGGACGCTGATGATTGCAAGTGACCACGTGATTTAATAGATAAGGTGTTTCACAAGTGATTTTGGTGATACAAGATGTTTGTTTATATTACAAAAAGCTTAATATTTTTTTATGAGTGTTTATGTTTTTGTTTAACCATCCTGTGAAAAAACATTTTTTATTGTATCAAAATTGCTGTGAACTATTTTTTTTTGAAATGCTTGAAATAGATGTATACTTAGAATATAGGTATACTTAATTATTTGATAAGTATTTGTGTAAGCCACTGCCGAAAAAAAGGAAAGGACTGATGAAAAGTTTAAAAAATTAAAAGGTTTTCCATCTCTACGGAATTTTTAGTCCTAAGAAAAACATGATTTAACCAGTTTAATTGGAAATACTATACTAAGTAGATTGCGTTTGAGTTTTTTATGCATTTTATTAATCAAAGGACAGATGGGAATATATGGATGGTGCTTTAAATCAGTCAAGAGTTAATTTGGGCACTTAATACGAATGAATGTATCACAAGAATAAATGCACGATGGTTTAAAGAAGATCGCATGCAATTCTTTGTTTTGTGTTTGATTTCTCTAATATATTTTGTCATATTTTGATAGCTGAGTAGGTAGGTATATTCATAATTAAGCTTTTGAATGAATAACTAATGCCTTACACTGTATGAAAGAAACTTTTAGAAATAAGTGAGGAATTTCCAATTTTCATAATTCACAAAGACGCCAGACATCCGGGAGTCTTGTAGCAATAGTTAATTAACTGCCTCGTTATTCGACACTTGATAAGTTAAATTTTTATTCAGTTGTTTCTGATAACGATACTTAATGAATAAGTTAAAATTCAACCAAAAAAAATATCCACAATGAAATTATACTTCGACCGGAAATGGCAAGTTTCCACCAATTTTCAGTTACACGACTCGAATTTAATAAATATAAAACACACAAACAAAACTATCTTCCGAATCAATTATCATTGAACAAATGACGGAACAATGATACAAATCAGTCACGAACATTTCACACCTTGTTATGAACTTCCACACGGCACTTTATTTTCACTGTCCGCTTTAGTCATGTAAATATGAACCTTCGCTTTCTAAAATGTGAAAATGTTCACATAATGCGTTCTAACCCTGAATTCGTCGCGGAGAATCTAAAGAATACAGAAGACAAAACATTCTTGAGTAGCTAATTTGACGTAACAATGGCGTTAGGTGCATTGAAAATATAGTTTTACAAAGAGATTTTCCAACGCTTCTAACGGTATTTTTTGCTCGTAACATGTTGGATTTACGATAGATACTCGCGTTGCAAATGATAATAAATTTTATCTCATCCGGTAGCTCGTTTAATTGCTCTATTCTTCAAATAGAGCGAATCAATCAATTTATTATGCTTAAATATTCAAGTTCATTAAGAAAAGTAAGTCGCTTTCATTTGATATAGTTCTGTTTATTATTTGAAATGACAAAATATAATTTCAATTGTAAAATATTTTTCAAAATAAATTACTTCAAAAATATTCCAAGAAACTTCCATAATAGTTTGTAAATAAACAAAAGATGAGATCTTAACGCTTGACGAGGTTATGATACTTGTGACAGGTTCTTAAGTAATTAAAAGTCTTGAAACGTGTGCCGGCGCGTGTTGAAAGTGGCGAGGAAAGCTGCCTGCGATCGGAATGGCCAATAATCCGCTTGCGTGCCGGCTGCCCGGGCCCGTCGCCGCGTTTCTCGCTTCAACATATAAGTACTCAAATGTAACAACGTATTCCCAGAAATTAAGAAACGTTATGTCATCGAGCAAAAATCGTTTCCACATTGATATTGCTGAACAACATTATGATTATCAAATATCAGTTACTCCGCTATAGCTTATTCCAATTTTATCTGAAATATGGTTAGGGACCTCCACTATGAAAAAATTGCTTTATGAAAGAACAGTTCGATATTTTAATCGTTAACATTTTTATTTATTGTTAGGGAAAGACATCAACGCTAGAAAGAATTTCATAGTCGCGATGGTAAATCTTCGTAGTCATCTTGCGGTGAGACTAACAAAATGCTCGATCCACTCATGTCCAAAAAACTTTAAAGTGAAAGTTGTGTCGACGCACGTGAGAGGCAATCTCGTCATTCATCGGCGAGGTTGGGTAATCGAAATGTTTTTAAAACGTAAATAATATACGTACTGACACCTTGCCTGCGGGCTTTGGTAGGCCTTTTCGAATGCACGGAGAAATTTCTTTTCATAAATTTTTACGTATCGGTGCAAGACTCGAGTAGAAACGACAAAAAAGTAATGAATCTTCGAAGATGCCGAATGCAATTGAACGGTTTCAGGATAAGATTTTGAACTAGTTTTGGACACACCCTTAGTGTGGAGTTAATTATATAAGACGTTCATAAAACCTCTTTTTTCAAGTAAAAAACATTTATTATGGTTGGTTTCCTAAACAACAATACAAAACACGTGTCAATCGAAAATTATACATTCCCATTGTATGTTTAGAAATCAGGTACTTACCTTAAATGTGAGCATAATAATTGAGATGTAAAACGGTGATTGACACGATTTCATGACTCAAGTAGGTGCCGAGGCCGACCCAAATTGAACATGTGCAACTTGAATCAGGTGTACCGTACGATTGATCCGCATCGAGAACACGGTAGGTAACGGTGTGTGTAACGTGCCTATGGATCACTTTGCGGAACATCCTATAGTATAAGCTACTTTATCATTACAGCTAGAAATAATCAATCGCGGGAATCGATGATGCGTCTCCATCATCGTAAGTGTTACGGTAGTCTTTGTGAAACTGCCACTGAAGCACCTTAGATTTGTCCAGCTATTTGCGTTTTTTTATGTCTGCTTGGATTATGGATCTAAGTAGATATGAATTACCTAATTATTTTAAGACTGCGGTATGATAATACCTAAACATGTAACATAACTCAATTACATGTAGTTATACAGTTAGTCACGTAGTTTTCAACGATGTATGTTTATTACGACTGAATAAATTTCAGTCCACGCTGATATCCGCGTACAGAACACGCACGGACTTACGGACGGCTTTAGAAAGCGGATTGCACGCTGGACCGGTCACCGAGCAGGCGAAAAAAGCCAAAAAAAACGCGGAAGATGACAACAAGAATAAGAGGTTTTCTGATGATAGGTACCTAGATAATATTTTCCCGCGGCGAAAACTTTCTTCTTTCTTTAATATTTAGTTTTGTTTTTGGTGATGCTATGTTCATAACAAAAGTATAAAGGTACATACTACACATGCTGCATTCTTTTGTATTCTCCATCAAACATTACTTGCATGAATTGCCAAGAAGTTTCATAAAAGAAAATTGCACAAATGCAAACGTCGCGGGCGGCACTCACAAGAGGAAAATTGCCAAATGGCTGGTGAAATTTGCGATTCTCATTTTTCCACGGTGAATTTCCGATGAAAGTTGGGAGCGAGTTGGTCACAACGTAATAGCAGGTCTGAGTCCTCGCTCCGAAATTAGAAAAACGTTAACCTTGCACGGCAGTGGCACACACGCGACCGGACCGCGTTGCTTTCACCCATCGCCATGTTTGCCGCGCCTTGCGCTAGTCGTTCTGCGTTACTAGACAATATAATTATACTTGATGCTGTAAAAATATACCTTTAACCAGTTTTTAGGGAAAATTAGGTATCCCAACATCATTTAAACACAAGTCAAGATAGAAAATACTACCCCCGCTGAAAACTCATCTTAAATTCTAAATATATAAAAACGAAAAAAAAAAAAAAAAACATTTAGGTAAAAACTATCGAAATTCGTTTCTTAGCAGTAAGCATATTAAAATGATACGTATACATTTTAAATCGTTTAATTTGCTTTTTAAGTATAACAAATTGGTAAGTAGATAATTCACGTTAAAACCTTTTTCATCCCGATGAAACTGAGGACGAAAAGTAATGAGCAATTCGTGAAATCATCAATAAAATAATAATAAAATTAAAAACGTAATTTTAATAAATTACCTAGATTAATTCCACAGCCTACCTAAGTACCTAACTATGATTAATTAATCAATTATTATTATGCAAATGTAGGTCGGCTTGGACGTGAAGATCCGCGACGAACGAAAGTGAGGCTAAGTTTCTCGCGCGTTGCAAAGCCAAGTTCAGTCACCTGCGCCAGTGAAGGGTTACTGGGTCATGGGGTCACGCCACCTTCAAACTTGAGCGTAAATCGATCCAATACAAGCAAACCAATAAATAATGCGGTGTGTAAATTATCATTTTACTTCACGGTTAACCTTTACCCAGGTACCTATCTATAGGTTAACCGTGAAATAAAATAGCACCAGTGCTAGTATTGCAAAGCAGCTTTCCCAGCAAAACTTATAACAACCGTAAAGACGGATTTATTAATATGACTGTTTTTGACGAACCAACAATTGCGGCATACGTACCTATAGGTAGTTATTCTATGAAATGGACGTGGTCATTACATAAATAGCATCATGTAAGTAGCGGTTTACCAGTAAATGGTGGCAACAAAGCATACATAAAACATAAGTGATGACGGCGCAAGTCTTGCGACAACAAATTTCTCCGGAGAGAATCTCGGCGGACCCGCTGTCACCGGCGACCGGTGCGCCGGCGCAGCACTGTTCCACCACTATTTATATTATATCTAGTGTATAATATGTAACACGTTTCTTCAACTGATGGACGACAAACTCAGAACGTAACAATTCCTCTATAATATGAATCCATTCACGTTTGATCATCCTGGCCACGCGTTAGGCGTGACGTAATAATTTTGTCAAGTAAACCGGAAGTCACAGCAAGTGCTAATAGCTTGCTTTTTTCGACCGAAGAAAGTAGACCATTTGGCAAATCGTGCATAGTGCACTGTTAAAATTTACGTCAATTTATATAACTAGCACCTTATCAAGTAGATATGGTAAGAGGTGACATACGAAGAACAGTTACAAAAGACCGGGTCACCTGCATTCGAGGGCAGTCAGACCTGCGGGTAAGACACTTCTAAGCCGGATGATAAGGACCGCGGTGTAGGTAGCCATAAAAACTTTACGCATCCACCTGAAGTTAATATAAGAAATGGCTTTAGCCGTGTTGTATCTTCATTTTTTTTTTTGTGTTACTACTAAGCATCAAAAGATAATTAGGTGCCGTAAAAATGTTTTATAACTATAATATACGAATAAGTAGGTAGGTAGGTAGTCTATACCTACTGGTCTACTAGGTACATGAAAATGCGACGCAAAAAGATTTAAGAGTAAAATATAAAAATAGGTATATATTGTATTTAAGTATTTAGATTTCCTTTGATGGGCAGCAGGTACTCTGTCGATTTTGGTTTGCTGATTAAAAACTGATCTTATGAATAAAAGTAGGTATTTATTTAATTAACCGGTTGAATGCCGTAATTACAGACACAATTAAAAAGCCTACGATCTACGTTCCGGCGCATACGAAAGGTTAAAACAGAAAGCAGAATGCTTTAAAAAAAATACACTGTACAAACGTCCTCTAATTAGAGACGCAGGCATCCTCGTAAAAATACAGAGAAGGCGACGCTAGGGGCCACTTTCTAAGCAAGTCTAAAAGCAGGCAATCAATTCGCGCGAATCACTCATCAGAACACTTTCTAATCGACGTCCATTGCGCGAGAGCACAATTAAATTTATTCTAAGAGAAGTTTTATTTTAAAATAATTATGCATTAGGTGTTCTGTCCAAAATTATTTTAAAAGTTTTTTTTTTTTACTTACGAAAATATTCTTTGTCTACAGATGCATCACACAGTGACGGGATGGGCGCTGCTGGCGCTAATAAGTTCATCGGCAATTCTCCATACGCTGGCATATCCCCAGCATGTCCCTCTTATATCACAGGTAAGTTTCTATAATAAATTTGAATAGGTACTTACCTACCCAAATCCGCGTAAAGGTGATCAATAAATCCACGTCGTGCTTAGGTATCCCAGTTTAGAAGAAATTTGCAGTACCTAATTGTTTGTTTGTTTTTCAATAATGATCGCTCATTTTACTTAATTGTGTTAAATCATATTTTCAGGCGACGAGTAGTGTCCGGACACATAATCCCCAATATTACAGCAACTCGTTACCGATGCCCCAGCACGAACAAGCACAAGAGCGGAAATTCGCAGAGAAGTCGAACGCCTTGAAGAAAGTCGCCTTAGATGACATTGATGAAATACAAACAAACTCTATCTCTGACGGAGGCTTCTCATGGTCGAACATGCTTGGTAAGTAAATATGAGCTTTATAAATTAGTAGAAACTTTGGGGTAGGTAAATGAACAATGTTTTTTTGATGACTGGCTTGAATTAGTACCAATTAAAATCTGATAAATTGCATTATTTCAGGTATGCTTATGCAAATGATCTTCAACCCTGGCACAACAGGACCCAACAAGAGTGACAGCATCGATACTGACTCAGTGTCGCCGTCACCTTGGGCCAACTTACTCTCTATGGGTCTTAAAATCTTAACTGCAATTCTCGGAGGAGGAGCATCAAGCGATGGTATCGACAAAGTAGACAATGGCTCGTCTCCCATGCAGGTACATTAATACAATTACCTACTATTTCCAATGGAATTGAGTAAAATTCCTTTCATTTATATGTCAAAAAGAGAAAATTACACCCATATCAACGGTAAAAGCTTCAGCTCTGAAGTTATCATTAATGTACAAAAAAATGCAAACTTCATTATTTTATTTATCCATACTGATCCACTAACATAGTTTTTTGTAGATACTTATTGATATTTGCTTAGAATATTTAGAATCACTCCAATATTGTAAAAAAAGCACCAAGTTGACCCTCACCTGTAGCAGGCATCATTTGTCAAGTAGTTTATAGAAGCCTTAATTCACTACAAATAACTAGTACCTTCACGTCCGGGGATCACCTCAGAGAAATCATTACGTGTAACTATTACTTCTCTATATTATTTCATTTTATAATTAAAAATCATTATATTTTCCTTGAGGTCTTTCCTATCTTCGGAATGTAAATAGTAAAATTTGGTTATGGAGACGGTGTTGCTTCCGCTTGCTTCAGGGTATATTGGCTGCGGTTCTGTCGACGGTGCTCGGTGCAAAAGATCCCGACCAAGTCGCCTCCATGGCAAAGCAGGCTGGAGAGGTACGCTACCCATCCTTCCTTCTCCCTTTTTATGCAATTATCTGTATGCCATTATTTTTAGTGACTATGAATGCAAAGGAGTTTTAAATAATTTTACGATTGAATCTCGAAAACAAATGTGGTGCCTTTCCAGGTCTTTTAATGACTTAGTAAGCAGTTCTTGAGCGGTATTTTTTCTTTCCACAGTTCATCAACATCGTCGTCAATCTTTTGGACGCCTTGAAGACCTCATTCTCTCACAGATCGCTAGCTGCACGGTCAATGGGCCGCAAAGACTCAGTCAGTGACGCAGCGCTCGCTGGCATTGCCATGTTCAAAACCTATGTAAGGTCTTTCGGCACAAATGACGACAAGTGTCTGCAGAAATACGTATGCGATGCTAACACAGAATGTTCTGATGACATCGGTCCCAAGAGTGTGTTCTGTCAATTCGGAACGTAAGTACCCATTCACATTAATTAACGTAACTTACAGTAAGCCTGTTTTCCCCGAAAGGTTAGGCAGAGGTGTACCTCTATAAGTTACACCTCACTTCGTCAGTAATGTTTAATGTGTTGTTCACTTCAATCTTTACGATTTCTGTATTACGCATACACGAACCGATGGCGTGTCACGTGTCTTAATATTTAGATTTTTCGGAAAAGAATTGCTAAAAGGTAAATATTAATTAGGTAGGAAGGTACCTATGTTACCATCATTCAAGCATTTTACCTTTCTTGGTATATTAAGCAATTTATCATTATTTCCCAAGATGAGGGATATCTCGGACAGAAAAACTTTAGGGTATGTAGTTTTCTTAATGCTGGACGGCCTGGTTGATTCTTCGGTACCTACGCAGTACGCACCGGTCTCCAGATAAACTTGAAGACAACTTTGATGGGACGTTAATAGGAGAATTCATTAGGAAAACTACGTCAAGTCTACTCGTCGCTTATTCCACATGGCCTCAATAAAGACAAGGGTCTAAAATTTGTGCGTAGGTACTACCAGTTATTACTTTTGCAGCCGAGACGTGGACACTCACGGTACTAAATGACAAGTTGCTCAACGAGCTATAGAAAGGGCTATGTTTGGTGTCTATTGCTGTATGAGGTGATCCAGCAGAAAACCAAAGTAGTTGCCCCTAGAATAAGCAAGCTCAAGAGGCACAGGGACGGCTATATTAGCCATAGAACCCATTGATATATATTATTTCTCGTAGTACCGATCCAACCTTTGGGATCAGGGTGTTCTTGAGTGGAAACCGCGAATCGGCAAAAGGACCAGACTCCGGCCAGGTGAAGCGACGATCTTCTCAGAGTAGCTAGTATAGCCAGATAAGAGCCTTATGTTTTGCAGTGGACAGCTATAGCCACGCACAATGGTCCACTGAAGTGCGGAAACCAAAACCATAACATAGAGAACATACTCAAACAAAAACGCAGATGATGTTTCTAGCATAATACAACTTCGGTGAGTGTGCCCAAGAACTCCACGACCTCATTCCACCGGTCCCCTTCTACCTTCGGACATCCAGACGCACTGCAAGTTACCATCCCTGCCAAGTTGCTATTCCACAAATTCGAACTAAGCGTTTTCAAATGTCTTTTTTAATGCGCACAGCAAAAGAGTGGAACTCTCTACCTGCGTCTGTGTTTCCGAGCGCATACAACCCGAATCTCTTCAGTGATAGTGAATAGGCTTCTTCTGGGTAAGCTCACTCCATCGTCGACTCTGTCTCTGTCACCTCTGACCTAGACTAGAGTCAAGAGCAAACACATATCAAACAAAAAAAAAAAGTAGGTAGGTATATCAAGCAATGTTCGGTTATGGCCAAAGGGGTGGAAAAACGCGAAGGTACCCTTCGCACATGGAAGGAAAGTAACTTAGGTTGAGATCGTTGCAGATAAACTTGATTTTATTTTTATATGGCCAACGTGCCCTGGTCGGAATATTGCTTTTTAGATGCGAAAACAGTCGATTGCAGCTAATGAGCGTCTTGACCATCCTGTTTGCTCGTACCACGAATTACATAGGTGTAATAACTAATTATTTTATCGAAAAATTATTCTTTTTCTACAGCTACGCAGCAAGTTTCGTCTTGGAGAGACAATCTGGCGGCACTTTTGACGACTTTTACGAGGCAGGTCGTCGCGGCCGCTCGGGTGTGGACTGTCGCCAAATGTATCTTCAGTGCAATGAAGTGTAATGCCAACAGAAAACTCCGCCAAAATATCTTGTAGTGCGACTTCAAAATTAGTGATAACAAATCTTTTAAGTAACGTATCTTTTCCAAAGTTTTACCTCTTGGGATTGGCATTTTTATATCCGTTTCCACAGTAATATGAAGGAAGTGTTACAAAAATAGTCAAAATACGATTTTGTTTTGATTTCGGTGGGTACCTACATTAAAGTATTAAAACTACTGACGCAATGAAATATGTTGGCATATTGTGCTCAAAACTTATCCCATCGCACTAATTAAAACAGCGTCAAGTTTAGTGTCTAAATAATTTATTAAATTATTTATTTATTTAATTTATTTTAGAAGTAAATGAGTAAACGGTAAAATTGTCCCACATTGTTATACGGTCTATTCCATGAAACCCTTAGAAATGAGTATTGTAAAATGTTGTGTAATTGGCACATTGTTTATTGTATAAACGATGAAATATTCCGCCAGTTTCTCGATAATTGACGACTGATGTAAAAAGTTATATGTGATATAAATAAATATTTATATCACTTAATAGATAGTATTTATGTATATTTTGTGCGAATGTGTGATTGAGGACGTCCTTGTGTGCTTGTGATTGTAAAATAATAAAGATTAATATTTATTTTTTGTCTTTTGCTGTTAATTACCCATTTTACTACCCGAGTTTTAAAAGTATGTCATTATCTCGCGACACAGGAACGTAGGCTTTCTAGAAAATAGCTACTTAAAAATACCGCTATAATAACTTCACATAATAGAGTACGCAACGCCAAGTAGAGCGTATTATGCACTCATAGCCATGGGCGCTTGCACATCCCACAGTCAGTTAAACCTTGACATTCGCTGACACTGCGTGATAGAGAGATGACGTTGGAAAACCTTCTCTCCCAAGTGGGAATTGGAACGAAGCAACCGACTGACAGGTGAATACCACTAGTTATTATTAACGTTACCAAATATAGTATTAACGTAGTAACAGCCAACTGTCTGATTAAATATTTCAAACTTCGACTTCATGGTTAATCCGCCCTTTTTGTGTGTTGATTTGAAGATATTTTTTTTTAAGTAAGTACATAGAAGTTTAATTTCAGAATTATAAAAAAATTATGACAAGCTAATGTGCCAACAATAAGTAGCTAGATAAAAGAAACCTTATCTCTAGAATGTCTTCATTTTTCGCCATTTTTAAGATTCCCCATCTAAATGGTAATGGTACCAGAGGAAATTAGCGAAATTGCTTAAACCTATCGGTTACGAGGTAGGTAACTCAGTCAGCAAAGCCAACTATTCACGCCACAAAAAAAATCAAAACTATGAATAAATAGACAATAATTCTCGCGATAAAGATGATATCTTGATAAGTTCATCCATTTATGGTTACCATAACTTCCGAAACTTTAAAACTCTCGAAAACGGTAAACTTTTTAATTTTATTCATATTTTCAATGGATGGGACCTTCTTTTCTAACCACAGCGGATTCAAATGATAATAAAACGTTTTTCCGTGGTCACAAAAGCCGATTTTTATTTTTTCGTGTTATTAATTTTCCGTAAAATAATTTCTCCGAAATACGGCGAATGTTCAAACCAAAACCTTAAAAATGAGGTTGCTAAGCTAAGGCTAAGGGTTAAAAAAAAACCTTAACAACTTACCCAACCTATCAAAGTCGAAAGATTGAATAGTGATGGCTTTTTAATCTCAATGCCTGTGCAAGTTTGTATCAATATTAGTCTCCCTAAATTAAAATCATGAAAAAAAATTGAAAACGAAACTCTTTTCTAGTAATTAATAAGTATCATGGCAAGCTTCGGTCTTGCAAAAAAAATCGATTATTATTTATTGTGATTAGATATTTTGTGTTATTTAGTATTTAGATAAAACCTACTAATCCATGATTATAGGTGCCACGCCGCGTAAACACGAACATCAAACTTTTGCGCTGCGTATGTGTCATACGCTGATTAAAGCTTTCACACAGCGTTACCACGAGAAAAAAACCTGTTATTGATATGCGTCAGATTTACTTACCTCATAGACTTTAGATTAAGTACATTTTGGATACTTATTTACTTATTTTTCCTGATATAGGTACTCGGAGATTCCAGTTCACGATCATCATGTATATTACGCATACGAACCATCTGCCCCTTCTCACGGATCTGTTGCAACTTCCAAGCAGTAAGATTGTCTTTTCTTCGTATGTTGATTCTAAAACAACCTTAGAAAAAGCAGGTAGGTAATACCCATGCCATGAACTTGGTCGAACACACTATCGAAGTCTGTTCTCCCCCTAAAAGTGTGCTATCGCCGGTAATGAGGATGCTGGGAAATCAGGTTGGGGCTAATATTACTTTCACTTATAGCTTAGAAACAAATTTATTTACTGTTTATTGCAAAACAAAACACCTAGGTTAAACCAAATGCGACTGCAACTTGTGTGAAATTATGTACGGTTGCAATATTGTAAAACGAAAACTAGTAGACCGTACGTCACGTATGTATGTACCTAACGTCGAATTCGCCATTCCCAACAAGGAAACAGCACGCAACGGTCTCCCAAGTGTTCAATATGCCGCATTTGATGTGGCCCACATTTAAGCTCTTGTCTGTAAATCGCAAGTATTTTTAGGCTCCCCTTTTTGTTCAATAAAGACGTCGATCACGTTAACGTTTTGAAAGTTATTATGTTCAATTTTATTTTGTAAGCTCTGAAAAGGATTTAAAATACGGGCTTAGGTGAGTCCTACAGATGTTCGCGCCATCTGTGGGTCTTTAAAGGCATCGGTGGACGTTCCGTCGCGATTTGCATATCGTGCAGTTTGTGGTGAGAATAGCACGTAACGTACGTCTTATAAGCACAACATACCAAAACCTGTGGAAGTAGCTTCTATAACAACTTCTGATTGGTGATTGTCACGATAGCATGCAAGCTACTTCCACACTTTTAAGCAGCTTACATGCATTACAGCTTGGCATGGCATGTGTGCCTATTACATATTTTCAAAGTCGTGAACGCGTAGGTAATACGAGGACAGCCTTGTAAGTTGTGTCGTTTGAAATAAGTATAGACAATCTAATAGATTATTAACTTTTATTGTTTTTCAAAGAATTCTCCGCGATATTTAATACACTTTTGCATGCGTTCGAACCAGTTTTTAAAACATTTATTCCACTCCGAAGTGGGGGTAGTCAAAATGGCCGATTTGTATGCGTCAACAGCTTCTTCGGCTGAGCTGAAACGTTGATTACGAAAACTTTGCTTAATTTTGGGGAAAGTATAAAAATCGTTAGGGCTCAAGTCAGGTCTGTAAGGCGGGTGATCTAAAATTTCGACATTTTGGGTGCTCAAAAACATCTAGGTATGTATCGCGCATACGACGTCTTGAGTTGTTTTTTCGATACCCTGTGATGACTTGTGGCAAACAAACAGTGGTATACCAGTCAGCATTAACCGTTTTGCGATCTTCTAGTACAATAGTGGCGACGTGACCACCCTTTGCCACAAACGAGGCAACCATTTTTTTTTAAGTGCTCCGTGAGCGTATGACTTTGGTCGGATTTGGCTCATCTTGGAAGACCCAGACAGTTGACTGCTGTCGTAAGCATATATCCAAGACTCGTCACCACTAACCATATCATAAACGTGTTTTGACTCTCCTCGGTTGAATCGCTGCAGTTTTGCGACACCATCTAACACGGGCTGCTTTTTGGTCTTCGCTAAGCAAATGTGGCATACAACGAGAGATTAACTTTCTTACACCGAGTTCTTCGTGCAGGATTTTTTTGATAGTAGCACATGACGATCTTCGACGATTAGCTGCCGCACGGCGGCGTCGATATTCTCTTGCGTCATAGCTGTTTTTGGACGACCTTCACGTGGCTTGTCACTGAAGCTAGAGTCCCCACGTTGAAATTCTAAATACCAGCGTTCTACAGTCCTAGGACATGGTGCTGCATCACTAAACACAGAAGTGATCTCCTCAAAGCACTGAAGTCGCGTTAATCCCCTTTGAAAGTTGTAGAAAATTATCGCAGGCATATTTTCCTTTGATATTTCCATTTTTGCAACCGACTTGTCACCTTTGAATAGACGCTACAATAAAACATTCTTTTGTTTTCGAATTCTGAATTCAAAAAGATTTAAAAGCCATGTTTTTTTTTTAATAATTGCGGGAGGTTTGCAAACGACACGACTTAGGTGCAGCGCAGACGACAGACTATCCGTGACGCACTTTTTAGTCTGTGAAAATAGAACCTATGCAATTATATGCAGTAACGCACACGACGCGCAAAAAGTCCGGCGCACAAAAAATCCGTGTAATTCGGGCAGACCGCACTGCGCCGCGCCGCGCCACTCGGTACAAAAAGTGTGTGAAAAAAATTGAACGTTTGCTTCAACGCGCGCTAACGCAGACGGCGCCGGCGCACACTTTAGTCGGCAATCTGCATTTGCTGGGGGTGGACGTAACGCACGCGATCTATTATCATGGCGCCAGAGGTCGATGTAACGATGTTAATTCAAGAAATACAAAACAGACCAGCAATTTATGATACTTCTAAGGCAGAATATCATTTCCATAGCGTCTACGTCCCTACAGCTCTGCCGACAGAATGATCGAAGATGTGCGTCGTCGTGTGTGTTGAGTCTGTGAAAAATCCGCGACCGACTTTTTACGCGCCTTGCACTTTTTGTGCGCCGCAGACTCGACCGCACAAAAAGTGTGATGTCTGCGCTGCACCTTAAAAGGCAGCCCTCGTACTATAACATATTTTTAACCAACTTCAAAAAAAGGAGGAGGTTTACAATTCGGTTATATATATTATTTTTAATGTTTTTCCCGTCAGAACTCCGTCACGTATAAACTTTTCGTTCACTGGTATAAACCGATTTGAAAAATTCTTCTTTTGTTTGAAGGGTAAGGGTCGCGTGCGTTACCTTGCGCGCTGCCGTAAATAGCGACGTTGGGAAACAAAAAATCGTTTCCCAACAATAATTTTTGCTCAATGTTACATAGTTTGATTGGTTTGATGTCCTAATTGCGTAACACACTATCAATCGAATAATTTTGAAGGATATAACTAATCCATTGCTCCATATGTTCAAAAAATGTGTCTGTTCAACAATGTAAATAACTTAACGGAATGAATGTTGTTGAACTGTCAAAATTAAACCCAATGCTACTGATAGTGTGCTACGCAATTACCCCGCAGGATGCGTAGATAATGCGTATTCTTGAGCAACCTTGAGAGCACCACCATTGACAGCAATCGGTCCCGGGGTAACGTGTTCGTTGAACATAAGTGGGTTTTGTCTAAGTTCATCCGGTGACCAATGTGTAGGACAGAAGAATCAAATAAACCGTCCAGCATCTGCTGCAAGTCCTGCACCGATTCAGCCAGTATGACAATGTCATCTGCAAATCCGAAGTGTGAGACGTACTCGCCGTTGATGTTAAGGTGCCACTAGTCGATATTTTTTCCATACAAATTTCGGGAGAGTATTACTCCAATGTTTGACATGTGCATCCAAAGTTAAACATGATATCGTTTTGACTTATTATTAATTTTGTATGTACGGAAACAGAATAGTAAAATAAGTAAGAAGCCATTAAAAAGTATAATAAGAAGCCATTAAAAAGTTATGAGCCAACAAAGATTCGTCTTTATTGCTATTTTTAACGTAACTTTGGGTGTAAATAAGTAATAAAAGAACTGTAAAATCTTCAAAACCAAGTCCGTATTGACAAAGCTCAGTTATCGAAGAGTTTATTAAACTTTATTTATTTTAAATTATGCAGTGGTTTTTTCATAAAACTCGATTTTCTAAAGCACTTTTCGATTTCTTTAACGCGACTATCAGTTCGGAACGGTGTACTGTGCGTGACTACTAGACGTTGTGCATGTAGACTAGCGTCTTACTGCTCATCATTGTTACTAGCTCTGTCAGACACGAAGCCAGGTCAGACAACGTTCACCACTGCGAGGATCGCCCAGAGGACACGGTGGAGGTCTGCCCAGCCTGGGCGGAGCACCGCCGTGTCCTCGTAGAGGCCTCTCGCGTCCGGCCTTGGTTCAAACCATGGTCCGGAGCGAGAGGGAGTGAGAGGCAGTCACCTCCTTCTGCGAAGCAGTCATGCTAGCGAAGGAGGTGGCGGGATGGGTGAGGGAGAGAGCCTCCAGAGCCTCACGTCCCTGACGCCGCCGCGGGAGACGCCCCGAGCGTCAGGAGCCGCGTGACGACACCTGGCCACCTTAGGCGCGGGCCTGCGGACGGCGAGTAATGGGTAGCTCGCCGTCCGATCAGGGCTAGGCCCGTGCTGGACGGCGCGTATGTGTTCCACGCGAGCCTCAAAGAGATGTCAGCATCAATGGAGGGGCCCGTCAGGGCCGAAGCCTGCCGGGGCAGCGGGATTGTCAGAAAGGGTCCCCGGAACATAAAGGGCTAAGGAAGGAACACGGATGGGTTTTAGTCAGTAAGAGTCTGACACTCCCTTCCGCTCCACCCAGAGCGGGAGGGGTCATTTGATGTTTCCCATCCTTAAAAAAAAAAAAGTCAGACAGCGTGCTTTTTGGCCATGACCACTAGTGAGTTCGAACTCGCGACTAGTTTACTCTTAATACCGCATCCTTCCCAGTTCAACGTCTCAAACACATCCTCCAATGCGTTGGAGACCAATTTCGGGGAAATTACGTCCCCTTGTCTCACCTCTCGATGCAGGGGATATGTTCAGTTCGCAGGTCCTGAGTTGGGACGGTTATTGTCACGTTTTCATAAAGACATCTCAGCCCTTGGATGTATCGCCAGTCGACTTGGCATCGCTGCAGAGACTCCAAAATAGACCAGGTCTCAATAGAATCAAAAGCTTTCTCATAGTCCACCAAAACAAGACATAGGGGCCGAATATACTCTTCGGACTTCTGTATTCCTCCTCGAAACCCGGCCGGCTCCGGAGGCTGAAACTCGTCCAGTCCTCGCGCTAGACGATTAGTGACGACTCTTGAAAACAACTTATATACGTGGCTAAGGAGCGAAATTTGTCTGTAGTTCTTTAGAAGGGTCTTATCACCCTTCTTAAAGAAAATGATGATCACGCTCTTTCGCCACGCTTCTGAAGTTCCCCCAGAGAACAGGACAGAGTTGTAGAGCTCCCGAAGCTCTTTTAGCACAGGACTTCCTCCCGCTTTCAGGAGCTTGGTTGTAATCGCGTCCTCACCAGGGGCTTTTCCATTTGTAAGCTGTTTAAGAGCCGCCTCGATTTCGTCTTGGCTGACTTCTGGCAAGTCTTCAGTAAAGTGGCGGGTTAGGGTGGCTCTACCTATTAAAAAACCTGAAATACCCTGCATTTTGGTAAAATAAATATACACAATCTTGTTTGACTTAAGATTTAAGTATTATGAAGTATTTTAAAATGTACATACTTTTCACTTTTGTAATGAATAATTATTAATTGTGCACTAAAATATACACACCGGCAAAATTAGAGGACACGAAAAAATATTTCTTTGTTTTGTTGTATTTTTTTAACTTGTGGGTATTTCGACAAGTGGTTCCGTTATTTGAATGATTACCCTTTTTCATATAACATTATGGGCTTTTTGAAATTTTTCAATCTTCTATACTTAGGCCGACCACTTAACTGAGACGTTGCCTAAGGTAGCAGCGCGGTGCGGGAGGGGGGTGTGGTGACGTGATGCGAGAGCTCAGTGGTTCGTCAACTTGTGACAACTATCGGCCCTCCCGCACCGCGCAGTTACCTCAGGCAACCGGCCCGGGCCTCGGCGTTTGTTTTGTTTGGAGAGTTAACATTGTATTGCATACAGAATGAGTGATTTGCCTGCAACTGGCAAATCACTCATTCTGTATGCAATACAATGAAATCGCCAGAGCTGTAACAATGATTGAGGAAGGTCACACCTACCGCACATGCCGTACGTACCGTACAGCTGTTCAAACCCGAAATGTCTTAGAAGAAGTGCGTAACGTAGATACGTGTTAGTGAACGAACAGTGAGAAGGTTAAATGAAGTTGGTTTAAAGTCATACGTGCGAAAGCGCCAAAACTTGAGGTGAGCCATCGATAAGCAAGATTAGCGTTCGCTCGTCGGCATCAATATTGGTCCGATGAGTAGAGTCGAGTTTTGTTCTCCGACGAAAGCCGTTTTTGTGTAAATTTCATCGACGGAAGGGAGAGGATGCCTTGTGGAGATATCGAGGAGAACGTTACCATCAAGCAATTTTCTGAGGGACTGTTATGGTGTGGGGTGGTATAAGTTTGACGGCACGCACCGCTCTGGTCATTATTGATGGCCGTTCTTTGACTGCACACATGTATATAACTGAAATCCTAGAACCCCATGTTACGCCTTTTGCCCCATTCAAAGGCTCCGATAACGCACGGCCCGCACTGCACGCATGGTGCGTGATTATTTAAATGAGACTGGTGTAACCCAGATGGACTGGCCAGCGTAATCGCCAGACATGAATCCGATAGAAAATGTCTGGGACATGATTGGACGAAGGGTTCGTGAAAGAAACCTTGCCCCTAGGAATGTTGAAGACCTGACTCAGGAAATGATTGAAGGTGTCATCAGAAGCATGGCTAGACGTATCCAAACGCTTATAAGGGCGCGTGGAGGCAACACGCGCTATTAATTGTTTTTTTTACATTTTTTTTTTATTCAAATAGCTCTGTTCTCACGCATTAGAAAACATCAAAAATTTTCAGACTAGAGCATTTTTTTTATAAATATATCCTAGTAAACCCTACAATTTGCTTTTTACTTGCATAAAATATACGAACAGGCTCAAATGAAGCAAAAACATTAAATAATAGACATTCAATATCAATATTTTTTTTTTGTTTTCCTCAAACTTTTCAGGTTGTGTATTACATAATCATAGGCTGGGGAAAGTTAATTCGTATTTTATAAACCAATTCAAGACAATTGTTTTTTAGTTTAATTTACTTTAATATCAGTTTGAACCCCGGTTACAGCAAGTAACTTTATAAAAATCTTTATGTGATCCATACTAGTTTTAAAAATGCAAAAGTACCTGTATGTCTGTCTGTTTGTTACCTTTTAAGCAGATTACAGGCATGTGTGTCTATTACGTGTTAATAATCTTAAATATTTTCGTGAAAGCGTAATTCTTAATAGTAGCTTGTACAACTAGTGCATAAAAGAAGCCATTTTACCCCGAGACGTTAG
This sequence comes from Gortyna flavago, assembly GCA_963669345.1. NCBI lineage: Eukaryota > Metazoa > Arthropoda > Insecta > Lepidoptera > Noctuidae > Gortyna > Gortyna flavago. The sequence goes on from OY770138.1 coordinate 11,534,918, forward strand.
CGTGGTGGATAGTTAAGTCGAGGGGTAAAATGGCTCGTTTACACCCGAGTTATACACTCTGATTTTCACATCGATTGCGAGAAAATGAAACAGGCTTAAAGTATATAACAGTATTTTCACTGTTCAAAAATGTTCCCGCCACGAAAGTTTTTAAAGATTTTTTTTTATTTTTAACATTTCATTCGACTTGGTAACCTCAATACTGCCAACAAGTCATAAAAACTATATTTGCATTTTTAAATAAAAAATTACCTATTTATCTGGTTTTATTAAATTAACGACAGAAAACACGGAAGTGATATAAATTAAAGCAAATGAAATTAAATAACTTTAATCTGCGACGTTTTATTGTGCGTGTGGCTGTTGAACCTGAAAAACTTAAGTCTAAGAAAACGCGACTTAATGTCGCCTACGCACAACATAAAGACGAACTTTTAGAGCATAAGAAGTGAAAACATTTTTTTTTTGTATGTTAAAAGTTCCGGAGCTATATTTACAAATACTTAAGTAATCGTATTTTCTATATCGCTCCCACAACTTTTAATACTGTTTTTCAGTGACTAAAAATAAAAAAAACAAAAACACCGAAAAATTATTTCGATAGGTATCTACTTAGATATAAACACTTTGCACGTCGATTTCTTAAACCGTGTAAGTATGTCACTAATAAAAATGTTTTAATTTCAGCAACTACGGCGGAGGTCATAAAAGTGGCGCGTCAATGTCTGCGCTTACGCTGCTAGCGTTCTTGTTCTTTCTACATATTTTGCAGCAATGCATTAAAGATCACATGACAGACATGAGCACGGCTCCCGTCATGATCATGACGGCCGGAAGAGAAGGCGATGATGCCATTACAAAATCAGCAACTTTAAACAAAATAGATAAAACCGGCATGACAGAAGTCAATTTTAAAGACATTCCCGAAAATGACCGAATGGATGCGATTAGGCAAAATAAAATTACCGAAAAGTATGGGGAAAAAAATCCTTACGACATTGACGGTTCATCAAATAAACATCAATTAATGAAGATAAAAACAGCACATGTAACAAAATCAGATGAAATAAAGCATAAACATGTTTTGAAAAATTACGCAAACCGAAGTTCGTATTACGCTGGGTTTTATAGTGCTATGGATGAAGAATAACTGAGCGTTTTAATTTAATGGGTGTAAAAAGACGCTTTACGAAGATCGGAGAGTCACTCTCCGACATTGTGATCACTTTTTTTACACTGAACCATACCTAGAAACCTTCTGATTACGGATATATTGAGGGTCACAGTTCCAATTTTTTGTATTTTTAACCAACTTCAAAAAAGGAATAAGTACACAATTCGGTTGTATTATTATTTGTAATGTTTTTTACGTTAGAACTCCGTCATTTTGTAAACCGATTTGAAAAATTATTTTGTTTGAAAGGCTAAGCCGCCGCGTGCGCTACCTTGCGCGCTGCCGTAAACAGCAATTTCTATACAAAAAAAAACTTTTGCTCAATGTTACATAGTTTGATGTACAGAATGCGTAGATAACGGATATGTGATGGGTCTTTTTACACCCTGTATAAAGTTGGTAAAATAAATATACACAATCTTGTTTGACTTAAGATTTATTATGAAGTATTTTAAAATGTACATACTTTTCACGTTTGTAATGAATAATTATTAATTGGGCACTAAAATATTACCTACATAATCATAGGCTGGGGAAAGTTAACTCGTATTTTATAAACCAATTCAAGACAGTTGTTTTTTAGTGTAATTTAGTTTATATCGGTTTGAACTCTACAGCATGTGACCTAATACAAATCTTTATGTAATCCATACTAGTTTTAAAATGGCAAAAGTAACTATGCCTGTCCGTTTGTTACTTTTTCACGCCATAACGACTGAACGGATTCAGATGACCTGTAGGAAGGGATACTTTTTATAAAGCAGTACGTTCCCGTGCGATAATTTCCGACCTCCTCGCGGGCGAAGCCACGAGCAAAAGCTAGGCATTGTCTTGCTATTCATCAGTTTTTTGTAAAAGGGATGTTTCCTTTGAGTAAAATTGAGATGAATATGATTTACATAAATATATAAGGTAAATTCTATCTTCCTCTACTACAGTCTTTATTGCAATCTGTATAAGAAAAAAACAAGTTCTTGAATGTGTCTATTAAATAGCTACGAAGAAACTTTTTGCCCGATCGTATGATAAAGGTATTATGTTTCAATTAATAATAAAATAATAAACTCATAATAAAATTGTTAGCCTTACAACATAATCACAGGAGAAGACTAATAAAAAAAAATAAAGAAAGGGATCACACGTTTAAAAAAGAAACTCATTTCGAGTTAATATCACGTACTACCTACAACTTACTACTTCACCAATAAACAGGGCAACTTTCAATCTTGAAAAACTGTGTTTAAACAACCGTGTTTAACAGTCGACCGTTGTCTAATTTAATTGGCTGAATATGACCTAACGACCTTCCTAACGACCTACCTAATGACCTTCGTAGACTATATCAAGTCGACACCACTCAAAAACCGTCTCAAATCTATATAGTTCGGTTCAAAGTCTAGTCAACTCGTCCATTCGGTGTACACTAGTCGACCACATGTCAACTACATATGTATCAGAAATATAGAAATTCATAATTATCTTGGATTCATAACGATTTCGGCAACGCCTGATCACATACATATCACTTGCTTTTGAAAATTGTACCTTACCTAAGCTCTAACGATTTGATATCAAGTAGGTGCCGAGTCGATAAGGTGTACGATGGACTTAAATATTATAATAACAGTGGGGTACACTTATAAACGTTGCTTAAATAATTAATGTCTGCTTAACCATAAATTATTGACGTCTCTTTAAAACTTTAAGCAACGTTAATAAATAAACACACGTAAGGGTATATGGTACAAGATGAAAAACCGAACACCAACATAAATTCAGATTATTTAGTCATATTTTGTTTATATGTACTTACGTATTTATTCTATATTATTATATTCGTTTTATCTTTGTATTGTATTGCCCCATTTTTCGTCTCTGCATTAGAAAATGCTTAAGGCGCCTTTGAACATTTTTTTTTTACTTGTGCATAACGTGTGTTGTTTTAATAAATAAATAAATGTTTATGCATCCAAGAGAGACGTTTATTTTTTTGTTATAGAAGAGTGTGTCCTTAATTTCATTTACGTATCATTTAATCTACCATGAAGTTATTACAAAATTGGTTGCCTTGAATAAACATTCTAAACAAAATAATAAAATAAAAGCAGCAACCACAGCTGAGCAGGGAATTGTTGGCGTGCAGTTTTTCTTTTTAGTTGTGTAGAATAGCTTTATATGAATATTACATTTTGTAAACCAGTAGGTACACCGCATCAGCATCTCACGTACATTTTGAAAAGTGTTGAGCTAAAGTTTTATAAATGCGCACAAGCAATCACATTTCTGATAAACAAACTATTCCCACCGCTACGCAATTAGGGTAATGTACCATTTTTTATTTACATCCTATAAAGGTTTAAACAATTTCTTTTGATACGTTACATGAAACAACACTAACTCTTTTAGTGTGTTAAGATCTCTAAATCTAAACAAGATAGCAATAAAAGACTTCAACATTGAACAAGAAATTGCACTACAAAAATGGAGGCTTCTAAAATGATTGCTCTAATTGCGTCTCACTCGTTCTATGTATTTTGTTTGAGTGAGCGCACTAGAACCCATTGTTGGGTCTGTCATACGGTTCCAGTCCGTTTGCCCTACAACAAATCCAATGGCACGCATCTTCTCTTGTTGTCTTCTTTCTTCAATGTCCGCCCATCGTACCTGTTTTAATTATTACATGATGAAAATTCTCTGTCACACGGTTGTTATACACGCAAAAAGAAACTCACCTTCCCAATTAAATCGATGACGTAAAAACATTTTAGAACAATTTTTCAAAGTAACGAACCTCACATATGCGAAAAAAAAACAAAATTTTACGACAACTTCCTCGTAAAGTACACCTTTGAAAAAAAGGATATTTGGTTTTAATGGTAAAAAATGTTCGCCAACTAATTTTAACTAGGGATATGGTTGTAAAATTGTTAAAGATAATTCACGTCGGTAAAAGAACCGAACTTTACCAAGCGGTAAGTATAATAATAATAACCATTTTACGCAATCCAATAACTGGATTGAAGAATCACACACAGTAAAACGTTCATGTTGATGTTTCTTAAATAATAGCAATCATTTGAATGCCGCATACCTTTTGGCAGCTATGAAACACTTGATCTAATCTAATCGAGGTAGGTCGCTTCGTAATATGTTACGTATTTAACCGAAAATCGGATTTAAGACGCCAAAACACATTTCCACAACCATATCGCTATAAAAGTGCAAAATGTACACTGCAACAGCCCAAAGGTATGGACTGGAAGTTCTGAGTACGATCTCCCCAGGCGCTATTGACGTGAACCCACTCCTAGCACAAGCATATTGAACTTAGTTGGAGTGGTTAATAGACATACAGATAATGTGTAAGGTACCACATAAAAAATAACAAAAAAACGAATGATTGTGTATACTTACAGACTTTTTTCCCGGCTTTGCTTGGTTTGGCGTCCAGTCGTCTAGTTGTAAGTAGTCTTCCATGGAGAGCTGCGATGGTCGGAGAGGCTTGCTGGTGCCGTCGAGTCGAGCTGGAACAACATACAAACATATTTAATGTCACGGCATTTACCATCGTTTATACAGGCCATCCTGTTAGCTACTCCATCAGGTGATAGAGTCGGCAAAAAGTTCCTTATCAATACTAATTAAAATGCAACTTAAACTAGGAAGTACAACATATTTTTAACCAATAACCTACCTAGTTGCGCGGCGTCGTCCATTTTCTCCCACTTGGATGTAAAAACGCTTTCGACCTGTGGTGGAGCAGCACCTTACGAGTTTAGTTACAATGCTGAAATAAAACTTATTAATCCTACCCTGACAAAATGAAAAAATAAGACATTCCATTCTTATATAGTAGCCTCAAGAAGGTGTAAATAAATACTTAAATTTTAAATGACACAGAACACATAGACAATGATTGGTTGCGTCGTGAGCTTCGCAGGATGCTTGCATCACGTGGAATAAACACCGTAGTCGGTTGGAGCTCGATAACGAGGCCTCACCTCAGGTTCTTGTGCATCCTCCATAATAACTTCATCGTCGGCATCCTCCATCTGGACATCGGTAATGGCTGCACTCTGCAGTAATGTAGTAGCATCCAGTTGTATATGATGTGACGGTGTAGTAAAGAACCGGGCACAAATTATTTCAATATCCTCTAGTTTCCTATTGTGAATATTTCTCTTATAACAGGTTTGTGGGTCAAGTTCCATGGTACAAATGTACACCTATAAGAAGAAACAAAATGGTGTCACCCAAATGTTAAGTTAACAGTACGTTTTTTATATTTTAATATGACTACATACTTGGAAACCCTGTTGTCTAGCAAAATTCCATATATCTGCATAACTCTTTAATGTATCATTCACAGCATCATAAATTAAAAATGTGAAGTATCCATCAGTTAAACTTCTCTTGAATGCTCTCTTTAAAGAATTAGTATAAGTTTCTTCAAAGCTCTCGTCATATTCATATTTTAGGGTTGGTTTCTTGACCTGAAAATGTAATAAAGGTTATTTTTGCACAACTTGAGAAAATGTAAAGAATAAAGATGCGAAATAGTAGCTATAGTAGTAGGAACATCTCACCAGCTTTCCTGTGGAAGGATCTCTTTCTTCGACTTCACCCTCTTGCATAAAATAGTCATCAATAGACATAATCCTGACAGTACCACCAAATTCGGCTTCTCTGTCTCTTATTAATTTAGCTAAGTATGATTTCCCACTCCCAGGGGGACCTAAAATTATAAATGAGTGTCATTACAGCTGGATTCACATAGTGAAAAGACTGTAAATAAACTACTTTCTATTTTCCTTAATAAGAACATCCGCCTAATTGCATCCTGATTCCTTCTGCTAGATACGCCCTTTCTCCCCTTTTATATCAAAATAATAATAAGAAAATGTATAATATAATAATATTATATAATAAGAAAATGTTTTTAAGTAACTTTTTAGACCTTTGTATCCTCCTTATGCATATGAATTTTCATTAAAATCTGTTCATTCATTTCGAAAAACAAGGGCTTGTTTTGTATGAAATGCCGTACGTCGTAAACGCTCTTAAGGTATTACGTGATCAAAGGCGGCACTAGATGATTTAAAATTAATGGTGATACTACTAAAATCAATTAATGGTAACACGTTGACTGCCAACGCGGTCACCGGTGACCGCGAACAATAGATTTTTTATTGTGTCTGTTGCTTGGCAGTCAACGTGTTAAAATTAGTCACAAAATTTTGAATTATAAAGAAGTCGGTAAAAAAACGTTATTTGCTATGATTACAATAAAGCGCGAATTCTGTAATTTTTTTCATATCACAGATGATCTGAAAAACAACGTCTACCTCGATGTGCATACTAATATAGAGAACAGATAATGGTTGTGTGAAACGGCAATTTTAACACCTACAAATGAAACTGAACAGACCAATGAAAAAAAATATTTCACACGTACAAGGTGTATGTTATGGAGAATCACTTGATAGACAATGTCATGGACACCGAACAGGTACCTATCATCATCATCATTTCAGCCGAAAGACGTCCACAGCTGGACATAGGCCTCCCCCAAGCACCTCCACTTCGACCGGTCATCGGTCGGTCATCATTATACCCTGTTGAATTTCACAACTCCATAAGCTGAAGCTGAATGTTGGTGTTCCGGTCTTGTTATGCGTAATTTAGATGCGCCAAGATTATGAAATAACATACGGTTACAATTACATACCTGGGGTGGAATGGTGTAAAAGCAACAATTATGTGAGGATTAGCCAAAGGAGAAAAATTTTGGGTTCCCATTCCTATTCCGATCATTCCGACAGATTTATCATTCCAATTTTAAAAAGTGCTGTTTTCTCTAAACCCATTTACGATGACTATAAACAAAACTAAAGGACCAGCACTTAAAATAAAACTTAACAGTTCACATTTAGAATAACCTCTTTTCCCATTGGCAACTTTATGTGGCATCCTCACGACTATCCAGCCCACAAAATTGTGTGTATGTTTATATGTTTGTTACTTCTTCACGCTCAAACGGCTGGACCAATTTTGATAAAATTTTGTATGGACATAGCTGCCACCCTGGATTAACATGCAGGCTTTTTATCCCGGTATTCCCACGAGATCGACAATTATGTGGTTGAAACCACGGGGCGCAGCTAGAACTTAAGGTGCCACTAGTCGATGTTTTGTCCTAACTTTCGGGAGAGACTTCACTGTTTGACATTGTGCATCCAAAGATAAACATGATATTGTTTTGACTTAATATTAAGTTTGTCTGTACGGAAACAGAATAGTAAAATAAAAAGCCATTAAAAAGTAATAAGCTAACAAAGATTCGTTTTTCTTGCTATTTTTATTGTAACTTTGGGTGTAAAACTACACAAATAAATAAAATTGGAGTGTCTGTTTGTAATATTAAAATAACCGCTTTTTACTAAATGCATATTTTATGGATGTATACACTGTACATATACCAATTTATTTATTTTTTTGTCTGTCTGTCTGTTCAGGCTAATCTCTGAAACAGCTGGACCGATTTTGACGGAACTTTCACTGGCAGATAGCTGATGTTATAAGGAGTAACTTAGGCTACTTACTTTTATTTTAGAAAAAAAATGTTAAATTCCACGCGGACGAAGTCGCAGGTAACAGCTAGTAAGTAATAAAAGACCTGTAAAATCTTTTTGCAATTGATTTATGCAGTGGTTTTTCATAAAACTTGATTTTCCAAAGCATTTTTCGATATTTTTACGCGTGTATCAGTTCGGAACGGTCTTTCTGTGCGTGAGAACTAGACGTTGTGCATGTAGACTAAGTGTCTAACTGCTCATCACAGGAGACAGCGTGCTTTTTGGCCATGACCACCAGTGAGTTCGAGCTCGCGACTAATTTGCTCTTAAATGTTTTTTACAAAAATGCTATACTTAATATTAGATATTTAAGTTATATTCCTTTCGTTTGTTCAACTTTGTAATATTAGGAGCCGAGCAAAAAGAAAGAAAGTCAAAGAACGCTAAGCAAAAAAAGTAACAGCACGGGCGGGCGATCGACGCAATGGGTCAGGGGCCGAAATTTTACGGGGGTTTTTAATGTGCATAAATAAACAATTGTCACACTTACCCCTTAAAATAATAACTATTTTGTCAGGTCTCATAGTTCGTCCAGGAGATTCTAATAAATCATCAATCATAACAACATGTTTTGACTGAGACTCGTCTTTATCCTTTGATTTTTTATTTAATTGGGTATTGCTATTTTCGCTATCTCTACTTAGTCCTCTTTTACGAGAATCTCTTTCATGACTTCTGCTATGATGACTAACTTCTTCTCTTCTACCATCCCTACCATGGTCACGGTCTCTGTTGTCTCTTTCCCGGTCTCTGTAAAGATCCTCGCGTCGGCTATACTTGTCACGGTCATCTCTTCTTCGGTCATCATCACGCTCATCTCTTCTTCGGTTGTCATCACGTTCATCCCTTCTTCGGTCATCATCACGTTCATCTCTTCTTCTTTCATCATATCTATTATCTGGTCTCCTTCTATCTTCATAATCATCTCTTGGTGGAACTCTTGGCCGGAAGTCATCCCGCAGATCTTCTCTCGGTGCCCTTCTTTCAAAATCCCTTGAGTAATGGTCACGGCTATACCTCTCTCTACTATAATCAATTTCCTTCTCAGATCTTCTAGGTTTTCTTGTGAATAATTCATCCACTTCTCTTTCAAAATCCTTCCTTTTGACTTCACCATCCTTTGATTTGTGATTATAATCAAACATATGAACTGGTTCAATAAAATCTCGTGCTAAAAGAGAATAAATACACGTTATTTACAAAACTACAAAGATATAAACTCACACTACATATCAAATTCATGATTATTAACGTTGATTGTCTACTAAGATGAGAAATAACAAGTTAGCAGAAAAATAGGAGCTACAATGCAAAAGTATGGTAAAGGTAAATTAACACAAAACAAACACCCTGCAATTTTTATTACCTTTTAATCTGAGAGGCTTGTGCTCATATTCAACAATTAGAGATGGTGTGAACATAGGTTCATCTATCCACTGGGGTCGGACAGGTTGTTTTGGAACAGGGTTGATGTTACTTTCAAGTAAAGGCTTTCTCTCGGGAGGACCTCGAGGGTAGTTATTACCCATTTGGTGACCAGACATTTCCGGCATTAGGGGGGGTATTGGATGTCTGGGTGCTGTGGTGTGGGTGATGTTGGGCCGTACAGGAGGGGGGCCAACCTGAGGTGGTCCATTATCTTGATATGGTGGTCCCATGTTAGTGCCACTATACTGCATATTTCTGTCATAATTATACTGCTCTTGGGGCATCTCCTCATGCATTCTGTTTGGAGGTGGATAGTTAGGGTTTAAGTTCTGGTTTTGTTGCCCTGGATAATTTTGCCCTTGTCGGTTGAAGGGCATAATATTGCTTTGTCTATTTTCATATTGTTGATTATTATAATTCTGATTATTCTGATTTCTATTCCCATGACCATAAGGAACACTGTTCTGATTATTAAAATTATAAGGTCCACTAGGAGGTGGAGCACTCATATTAGGTGTACTAGTTGAGGGCTCTTGAGAATTTTGTCCAACAACCATAGAAAGGATATTCATAATTTTTGCATCACCAAGAATATTATTAATTCCTTTAGAAATCGTTGTATAGTCTGGAGCCTTTGCAATTCCTGGTTGTTCTTCTGAAATATCTATAATATCTTGATTTACATTTGTACCATATGATTTCTCTCCCTCAGGTACTAAATCTAAGCCAGGAATACCTTTATTAGACCCACTTGAAGGCAGAAAACTAGGAGTACTTGGGGGAGGAGCAGAAAAATTTACATTTGATTGATAATTATTTTCACTCATACTGTGGTAGGATTCAAATCTATCTTGAGGATCAATATTTTTATTACTTCTATTGTATGTAGTTTTTGGCACATTATATTGCTGGTGCTGATATTGGGCATTGCCATGATCTGTATAGTTTTGTGAGGAGTTATTACCATAATTCTGTGTTTGTTTACTGGGAAACACATTGTTAATTGAATTTTTTAAATTAGGAGGAACAGTTGTTGCCACTGTAGTGGCAATGGTAGTATTGGCTGGCTGAACCGGTGGGTTGTTACTCTGAAGACGAGCTCTTTTTTGCTTCATCTGCTGTCGGCGTTCCATTAGCTGTGCACGACATGCCTCAAATTTCTGCTCATACTCTTTATATGCCTGTTTGTCCGGGTGATTCACATTGTCTTGTCTCCATTTCTCAATTTCCTCTTCCCATTTTTGGAATTGAATATCAAAAAGCCTCTCTTCTTCTGCTAGTTTCTTCAGATCATCAGAATTAACTGAACTTTGAACTCCTTGAGGTGGTTTAGTTGGTTGAGCTGCTTCTTTAACATAGGACCAATTTGGATTATTACCTGCTTGTGGATGTGTGTTTACATTAGCATGATTGGCAGAGTTGTTATTTTGATGTTGCTTAGCTGTAGGAGCAGGTACAGGTGTAGGTTTAGGGGGGGCACTTCCAAAGAGCGGTTCGTTGTTTTCATGCGGCGGCGGTGGCGGCTGGTCAGGGGGAGGCGGCGCGGGCGGTGGAGCGGCGGTCGCCGGTGGAAGAGGCGGCATTGCACCCAATGCTTGGATCGTTTGCATTTGTTCTGTATACTGTAAAACAAGAAAACTTAGTTTTAGAAACTTAGCATTTACTTAGAACTTTAATGCGATAAGTACATAAAGTCCTATCAAAGAAAATAAGTATATGCACACGCTGACCAAACGTAGGTACTAACCTTCTCTCCATACTGACCCTGCCATTGTGCGTATTGCTGCTGCCACTGAGTCCACTGCTGCCAGTTTTGATGCTGCACTGCTGCCCATTGCTCAGGCGTCATTTTGGCCATATTTATGTCAGGAGCCATAGCCATACCCGAACTCCATTGACCCGTAGTGGGCATTGGCCAAGCCATAATTCCCAACTCTAATAGTTCTTCTCAAATAAGTGAAAATATTTAAATGATTTCATACAAAAACGCGATTTACGACATACAGTGAATAAAATCGGTCGATGATAACGTCGTAAAATAGCGTTAGTTTAGTAGCACGGCGGCCATTTTGTTTCATCGATTTTCCTATCTTCGTCAACTCGTGTTTGACGTTGATTTGACATGCGCCGAGCGCGTCGCATTTATTTCTAGTGATGTTCAGTGTCGATTAATCGATGGATGGAAAAACACAAAAGTTTTCAATGGGACAGTATTTACGCGAAACAAGGTCCGAAGATGGCACCATCAGCACAAACAGTAAGCAATGAATGATACGCTTTACTTGAATTTTGAAGTAGCGTTAACGCAAATAAAAGTAAAAAATGGATAAGTTCAGTTCTACAGTTTTATTAATTTGTCACCTAATTGTTACAAGTTGTAACAATGGGGCCGACAACTGTCAAAGTGGCGCTAGTAGCGCACAGACCAATAACAAAGCAGTTTTTGTATGGGTATATTAGTGAATTCATAATTAAAGACAATTATTGAGGATATGCCTAGATGTTATGTACGAAATTGTAAAGAAACTAGAGGCCACCAGTTTCCTCGAGATGAGAAACTTAAAAAAATGTGTCTCAAAGCGATAAGGCGAGTAAAGTTTGAGCATAAAAGCGGGGCGAGAGTGTGTCATAAACATTTCAAGGAAAGTGACTATGAAAAGATTGCTAAATACTCAGGTATGTATTAAAAATGATTACTTTCAGTTTGACTAGGTCGTCAAAAACTATTTCCTCTTATTTTTACGTAACCTATACCTACCTGCATCATGTAAGATAATGCGATTTAATAAACCTTAAAAGAAAACAGACTGTCCATAATACACAAACAAAAATTCTAATAATGTGCGCCCATGTTCTCGTTATGGAACCTAGACCATTCCTTGTCTAGAACATGGGCCTTTTGAGTCCACTGGAGGTTTAGAGATCTTCACCAGACAGTTGACCCATCTTGTATTACTCCTTGATATAAATACATAAATTATTTGTTTGCTAAAGGCATATCACTCTTTCAGGGATCATAAACCAGCGCAAAATTTTGAAAAAGTCTGCAATCCCTTCAATCAAGCAATTAGAAAATCCGAAGCGTGTAAATGTTTGACAACTAAAATGACAACTGACAAGCAAATGACAAGGGTTCGTATAGTGGTGGCGCCATCTGAGATCAGCTTTCACTTGCCAACCCCATTAAGTAACAAATAAATAAAACTCTTGACCGGTTTTTTATCTCACAAAACCGGTCAAGAGCGAGTCGGACTTGCGCACTGAGGGTTCTGTAGGTACAGACGCCAGCACATCAACCTACTACAATCTGTCAAATTTTCCCAATCAACTTTGAACCTTATGCTTTAGGAATAAAGTTGAAAATCTATTAAAGAAATTTGACAGATTGTAGTAGGTTGATTTGCTGGCGTCTGTACCATCATAATAATATGTTTTTAAATCATCAGCAAGGCCTCTATTCGTCAGAGAATTTTAACACTGCGCTTCGGTGTAAAATATTAGTTTTAGGTCAGCGCCATCTCTTGACCGATAGTGGAAATAATGTAACTTTTGTTGATGATTTCTGAAAAACTGTGCTATTTAGAGACATCGTTTTATTTTTCCTGTAATCTTTACATAAACTTCTATCACATAGAATTATTTCAGATTTTTCTCTTTGCAAACTTCAGAGAAAAGAGGGGGAACGGTATGTTTTTAAAATTTTTCATCAAAAGTCGAAAACTACGCGGCCTAAAAAAAAAGAAAGAAATGTTTGAGAATGTGCAAACTGCGCTCTTTTTTCAGTCCCTGTTGCAATATTTTTTTTCTTATTTGCTAAATAGTTGGTCAATCGTCATCTAAAACTATTCCAAATTTCAAGTTGATAGCATTAGCAGTTCTTGAGATATCCAGCTCTGACAGACAGACATACTGAGTCGCACCATAAGGGTTCCTTTTTGCCATTTTGGTACGGAACCCTAAAAATGGCCTTATGTAATACATAATTATTTTATCTGTAAGTTTTATTGGACGGTGGTGCTATGCATCTTAACTGTGTATTTTGGGGCCTAATGATCAATGGGAGAGTATAATGTCATGTATCATTATTAGTGTGTAGCGAGTCAACTAAAGTAATAGAAATTGAATGATATTTATTAAATTATTTGAGTATCTAAACCTTATCATTATACCTACAGTCGGACTTTTAATTAGCTGAAGTAAAATGACAGCATTTGTGTTCAGTTACTTAAATGACTGAAATTGGCGTCTTTCTAAACACAGTCCGAAATGAATTATTAGAGTGCGTTTTAACAAATACCTCCTATGTTATAATGTTGGCTCCCCTGTCCTCCGCTAGAGGTATAAGTGTTTTATGCCCATGTCTTTCAAGATAGATATATGGGAAGACGACTCTGCGGATTTTTTAAAGATTTATAAGGTTTCCGTGTTACGAATCATGCCCAAAACATTAAGGAGTGGTGAAGAATAAGAAGTGCAAAGAAGAAGTGAAAAGAGAGAAGACGAAGAGACATTGCTGCCAACATAACGCCATAGGTACTAATCGGTGAAACGCACTATAAGAAATGTAATTTTACTGCAGCTAAGCTAATTAAAAGTCGGAGTATAGCATTAGTGCTGCGTAATTGGATGTTCAAATAAAGCGTAATATTCATAGTTTATTTCTTGTGCTAATGGAGCCATATTTCACCTCATTTTACTGTATTGAAATCCCTATTCCACTTAATTAACAAGTTACACGAAATAGAAATCATCATAGCACCTTTTTTTTATGGATGGTAAATCATCATAATATGTTCCCTCCCGCTCTAGATGGAGCGTCCCTTCCGCTCCATCTAGAGCCTCCATCTAATGTCAGACTCTTACTGACTAAAACCCATCCGTGTTCCTTCCTTAGCCCTTTATGTTCCGGGGTAGCGGTAACCCTTTCGGACAATCCCGCTGCCTGCCTGCTTCGGGTCTGACGAGCCCCTTCTCTGATGCTGTGATCTCTTTGAGGCGCGCGTGGAACACATAAGCGCTGTCCGGCACGGACTGGTCCTGATTAGACGGTGATTACCATCACTCATTTCTCTCCGTCATTACTCTCCGTCCGCAGGCCCGCGCCTACGGTGGCCGGGAGTCGTCACGCGGCTCCTGACGCCCGGAGCATCTCCCGCGGCGGCTGGGACGTGAGGCTCTGTCCCTCAACCATCCCGCCACCTCCTTCGCTAGCATGACTGCTTCGCATAAGGAGGTGACTGCCTCCCACTCTCTCTTTCCCCGGACCATGGCTTGAACCAGGGCCGGGCGCGAGAGGTCGCCGCCGCTGCCGATCGCCTCTACGAGGACACGGCGGTGCTCCGTCCAAGCGGGGCAGACTTCCAACGTATGCTCCACCGTGTCCTATGGGCGATCCTCGCAATGGTGACACCCGGGCGTTTCCTCCCGCCTGATGATGTACGGACCTCCCGAAACATCCGTGTCCGGTGAGGACCTGCGTCAGGCGTTAGGTGAGAACGCCGTGACGTCTCTCTAGCCACTCCTCAAAGAGGGGTTTTATCGCCGCCACTCATACAGGCGCGCGAGGACTATCGCCTCCAGATCCCATGGCGGCAGTCTGGCAAGGAGGCTTGCCGCCTCGCCCGAAGTCGTGCGGTACCCGCTGATCAGCCTTACGGCTACCACCTTTTGGGGAACATAGCTCCTTAAGCCGCGGTCGGTCCGTAGATGGATGACCGTATTAACATACCGAGACACCTCCGTGCCTCGGAAAACACGTTAAACAGTCGGTCCCGGCTGTCATTCTTGGATCTTTGACAGTCGTTATGGGTCGTCACTCGTTAGAAGCTCGAAAGTCTGATAACCAGTCATACTAAGGGGTATCGCATTACCCAGTAACTGGGTTGTGGAGGTCAGATAGGCAGTCGCTCCATGTAAATTACTGGTATTCAGCTTCAACCGGTTAGACTGGAAGCCGACCCCAACTTAGTTGGGAAAAGGGTAGGCCGATTTACCTCTGCTCAACAACATAAATAACGCAATAAACGTGGCTGAACTGTCAAAATTAAAGGCATTGCGATCGATTGCCTTTTTATGTGTGTTACGCAATTATTTCGCCGGATGAGGCTGGCACGGGAGCGTGAGGATTGGCACAAGGAAAGAGAGGCGTATGCCTAGAATTGCTGAAATCTGGCAGTGGATGATACATTTATTCATCCGAAATATAAAACCGGTTATTAATCAGGAATTAAAATGAGAAACATTCCTCATTTGAAGAATTTTTGTTGGTCTAATATAAGTGTTCTAGTTCATTTAAATCCATACAGAGTCTAAAAAGACCCATCAAATACTCATTATCTACGCATTCTGTAAACATTAAACTAAGTTATATGGAGCAAAAATTATTGCTAGGAAACGACTTTTATTTTTGTTTTGAAAAATCGCATTTATCGGTAAAGTAAATCACGCAGAACATTGTGCTAACGGGTGCATGCAATAGGACAGGTGTTGTGGGCTTGTGGGGGTGAACTTAGTTTCGTGAAAACAAGTAAAAAAAAGTTGGAACTTTGACCTTCAATATCTCCGACTCTCCGTAACCAGAAGATGCCAGTTCAAAAAAAATATCGACGGGGACATAAGTGACTCTCTTTGTGGAGTTAGCTGCGGATAGTTTTTCTCTTCAAACTTCATGAACTCTTCAAATATTATAGGCACACCTAAAGCGATTTGGGTATTTTTTATAGTAACTCGTGGATTTGCTTTCGGAAAGCACCATCTGGTGAAGTAGAAGAGATGGCCACAGGAACTACCTACTCAATAATAAGTATTTCACTAGTTGCGATTCGATTACTATAATAATTATGTTGCTAAGCAATTTATGCTCATCACAATGTGAATGATGATATGGAGCTGATGGTGGACCAGGGGAACTCCTCAACAATTAACATCCCTGCGTCGGGATAAGTAATATTTTGTAAAAGGCGATGAGCAAGTTGACACTATGCTATTATAACTTAGATAAATTACAAGCAGACCCACTTAAAAGCGAGAAATTAAAACCTTTGTAACAAAAAAAAAAACGCCTTCCATTAAACATTCCATAAAACATTACAAAGTGTTTATTTTGAAAGTCGATTTTTTTTTTGTTAAAAACCTTTTTATTTTTCGACGTTTTTGATGAGTCACACTCGTTACTCGAACGTCTGACAATTAGAACTAAACTTAGCAAGGGGTATCGTTTTTTAGTTGTTAACCAACTGAATTCTAAAGTAGAGGTCAGATAGGAGTCGCTCCATGTTAAATACTGGTATTCAGCTGCATCCGGTTAGACTTGAAGCCGATTCCAACATAGTTGGCAAAAGGCTAGGCAGATAGTTCGTCAGCCGTCTGCAAGGTTATATCATTTAATAATCTCGTGTAGAATATCGTCAAAGTAGGTTTAAGGGGTATATTGGTTTTTCCTGGGCAAAACAACCTAATGGGTTTCAAAAGATCTTGTTGGCATGAGTTATTCCTAATGCGCTTTAGACGAACTAGTGCAGTATGCACCGATGAACGGGGCGAGCGTTGGTCTCCATGGTCTCTATTTAATTATCACTATTATACACTATGCACTATGAGGATGAGGATGAGCATCCTCGCAGGGCGCAGAAAGATGCGCTGTTGTCTCCAGCTGCTAAAGGGGGTGAATTGCGGAAAGCATATTTGGAGAGACCGCCACGACAGTATGGCCGCCCGAACAAACATAAGACCCGATACTGTGGCGCCCCGTGTTCCTCAATAGTTCGCCTGACCTTTAAAAGGCAGGGTTAAGGATAAATGCATATGGCCTACCGCTTTTGGGCTTTTTAAATGCGACTTCATGACGTGACGAATACCCGCCTATTCTTCACTTCAATAATTTCTTCACGCCTACTCACTGCGATCATTGCGTTGATCACGGTCTGAAAAAACCACGGTCATACCGGACGGACCGTGTTTTTCTTCTTCACTTTTTTGTTTTAGGGTCAGTTCACACCGCGACGCGACGCGGCGCGTAGTTTTCAAGATAACAATACATTTATAGACCTTATCTACTACACAAAAAGTCACACAATTCAGTGAGGTGGGCCGCGCGGCGCCGCGAGGCGTAGGCGTAGTAGACACCACCTCGAAAACTGCACGCCGCGCCGCGTCGCGTCACGGTTTGAGCTGACCCTTATAATTAAATCATGGCACAGGCCATAGACTTATAAAAAATATGGACTCCACGCCACACATATCGAAAGTGAAGCACAGTGAGTATGCCGGGACCGCTTGTACAAACACGCCTCACGCTCAGATTTACATCATAGTATGGCGACTGGCCGCCATTACGTGACACGACAGCGTCAATCGTCAATCACGCACACATAGATCGGTACGGTACTTCACTTTCGATATGCGTGACGCGGAGTCCATCTTTTTTTATAAGTATATGGCACAGGCAAACAAAAAAAATTGATTTATAA
Organism: Gortyna flavago; assembly: GCA_963669345.1. Taxonomy (NCBI): domain Eukaryota; kingdom Metazoa; phylum Arthropoda; class Insecta; order Lepidoptera; family Noctuidae; genus Gortyna; species Gortyna flavago. The sequence goes on from OY770138.1 coordinate 11,552,623, forward strand.
AAATCGATTTACTTTTACCTACTACATTTCTAATCAGAAGGAAATAAATGGCACGCCTTAATCACAGCACACAAGGTGTATTTTCAAATAAATATCAATATGCATTGAGAAAACACTGCTAGTTTAGTGTTTGTGCTAGCGCCAACTAGTGGTGAATCTTGGTAAACCTTTTTTTGGCAAACACAATATTATATCTGTTTTATTTTCCCTTCTTCCATAACCTTTCCCCCACAGCGCGGTTTAATAAAATTTTGAGTGAAAAATTATTTTTTATTCATTCGTTTATCATTTCAAATGATTGATCTACTTATCCCATTAAAATTTAAATCGTACTAATATTATAACCTAGCTTTTGCCTGCAGCTTTACCAGCGCGGCATCGTGGATGTCGGGAAATATCCAACGGGAACGTACTAACAAGATTAAATGTTAATCCTGGTTATAAACTACCTGCCTGTGCCTTTCATCCAACCAAAAATTTTGGTAAAAACCAGCCGTGTCTGTTCGTTTGGATGTATTTATTTATTTATAGTTTACTAGCTTCCGCCCGCGGCTTCGCCCGCGAGGTATGTCGATAAAACTATCCTATGTCCTTCCCCGGGATGCAATCTATCTCTCTGCCAAATTTTATCGAAATCCGTGCAGTGGTTTAGGCGTGAAAAGGTAACAAACATACAGACAGACAGTGTTACTTTCGGATTTATAATATTAGTATGGATAGTATTGATTGTATGTACAGAGGCCAGCACATCAACCTACCCCAATCTGTCAAAATTTCCCAATTGAATATGAACCTTATACCTCTGTAGTAAAGTTGAAAATCTATCAAAGAAATTTTACAGATTGGGGTAGCTTGATGTGCTGGCGTCTGTACATACATCACAAAAATACATAACAAAAAAAAAGATGATGTATGTTTCGTTACATAGAGGATAAGTCCCGATAGTAGGTTTCCGTGGGATAATTTCCGATTTCCATACAGGCAAAGCTGCGGGCCAAAGCTAATAGCTTATTATTATTTTTAAATACAGGTGGATTTTTGAGATGGGTCGTCCGTAAGGCGGCGACAGTCTCATAAGGCCGTTTTCTTGTTATCTACATCAGATATGGTATCTGCCTATAATGCTCCAGCTCAAGAATCCAACCTGTATAGTACTTACTCTATTTGGCAGGAATGTGTATCATACCAACTGTCTAACGAAAGCCTCTTATATTCAAGTAATGGTCGAGGACCCAGAGACCATAACAACTATTTTGCTGGCACGAAGGCTACAGAGGCATTCCATAATATTATGTAAATATGATTAATTTTCATGTCAAGAATGTATGCCAAATAATTTTTAACGGTAAATAAAGTATTTACGGTAAACTATCGATATGATGTACAACTACAACTTATAGCAGTGACGGACTGATAATCGAAAATCGGCACATCACTAGAGCGACGCCATTTTCGCGTTGGATTTGATTGTGGTGTGTGTCGTCAGTTACGATTTTTTGATTTTATAAACAAATACTATTTCATATTTTGATAAATAATATTCAATGTAACTGCCTTTTAGTTATGCAATGTAAGAAACCAAATTGTGACATCAAAAGTTCAGTATTTGTGGTATTATTCTCTGCGCGGGAAATGTGACTACATCCAATATAAATTTTGCTAAAGGACATTACTCGATTAACAAGACAACAGTGTAAAAGGTTATAATTAATCGAAATGATTCCAACTAAAGTACGTGAAAGCCGGAGAGTGAAAGCTTTAAAGCTTCCTAAAAACCTAGACCGCTTATATAAAGATGGAAAATGTCGCGAGTGTGCAGTTGTTGTTACTCGCATGGACTTTGCCAAGATACTGGGTAAATTTACTAAAGTTAAAATCCAATATGAAAGCAGTACAACACCCAAAACGAAGCTAAACGCAGACTCAACCTCGCCTAGCTCAATTGCCAGGTTAAAAAGTAATGAGAATGGTATGGTCCTCATTCATAGAGACACCTACAGTGAACGACCATTCAAAGACCTACGAAACACTACAAATGCGAAAAAAAGTGGAACTTCGGTCGCTCCAAATATATTAAGAGAAAATAACAGGCTAAAAAAACCTATTTTAAAAGACCAAAACTCCAACTATGATGATAAGAAACAGAAAAGTGACACTAACTTCAAACAATATGGTATTGTATTTGAGGATCCCTTGGCAAATAATAATAACAATAATGATATCAACTTGAAAATTTCATTAACTGATTTATTACCTTTAATTGATGATAGTATACTTCCTTCTGAGGAGTGGTGTATTGATTATTTTCCCAAGAAAGATGAACCTAAGGATGACCAAGTGTATGATCGCATTGCTGCTGAGTTGGAAGATCTCATGTACAATGAGAAACCAATTGCTAAATTGGATGAAAAACTAGATGTAACTGAGAACAAAGTGGATGACTTCCCATCAATAATGGACATTCTGAATGACAACAGTAGTGAGAGCAAATCAAATGACCAAAGTAATACCCTTGAATTTAAATCTAATCTAGAGTCTAGTGATGTTGAAGCCATGCTCCTTGGAAAGTCTAATGCAACGGGTGAAATTGTAGCACCAACACCTATGGAAGTTGACACCACCAGTATTGGTAATTTAATTGAAGATGTTAATCATCTGAGTACCATTCAAGATACTTTAACTAATGATGAAGAAAATGTGAATAACAGTGAAGATGTTTTGTCTAAACCAGACTTACCTGATGAGGTTGAAAACCCCCACAGTCCTTCCATACTTGATGAAGCTCTACAAAAAGGAATTGAAGAACACATACCAGTAAAACCAATCGAGCCCAGTCCAGAGGCTAACACAGAAGAAGAGCAAACAAACGAAGAAATAAAAGAAAATTTAAATTCGGACAATGATACAGAGATGAAGGAAACTGAGATAAAGGTAATGGAAACTAATGTTGATAACGACAACAGTGAGTCTAATGACAATATAAAGAGTAAAGACATAAACATTTTAGCTTCGAAAGATGGCATCACTCATGTTGTATTTAAAAAGACTAAAGAAGGTATATGTTCAAAATCTGTGACATGTCCAAAGAATTTAAAATATTGTATTGAAATAGAAGAAAAACCTATAGAATTTTTAGGTGCACCCAAATTTATTACTAGTTTAGAAGACTTACAAGTGCTTTTGCAAATTGTAAATGAGAGTGAATTAGAGAGTCTATATGTATTGCATTGAGTTATTCAAAAGAATACGAATATATGTAAATATATTGTAATACTTACACAAATCCATACATAGTTGAGTCATTTCAACATTTTAAAATTTAGTGCCTATCACAACTATTACTGTCATGTTATGAAGATTAAAGGCTGTTAGGCGCAAATTATAAGTGGCAGTTGTGAAAATATAAATACCAGAAAAACATACTAGAAATTGGTAATACCTCTAAAACCAAAACAGAACAAAAACAAAATTGAATTCAGGCATGTAAGCTAACCTAGCTCAGCTTTTACCTAGCCAGTGCTTGGTCCTTTCAAAGAAATCTCAAAAAATACAATTCGACGGTAAAAAGGAAGTAGGGCATAAGCGACATTTTGGTCAAAAATTAGTTATATATGCCATCCTACGGAAGATTTTCCGCTCTTTCGAATGCGCTTACTCTCATGGCTCTAAGACGACTTTTTTGGCGTTTAAACCCTAGCAAAAAAAATCATAAATGACAAAAATACGTCAGTTTTTCTAATATTTAAAACTTTGAACGGCTCTCCTGAACATTTCATTTTTTGTCGCTTATACCCTATTTCCTCTTAACCGTCGAATTATAATTTTTGAGTCCCATTTTATCTCAAAATTGAACTCATCTAATCTTACTTAGGGTGCATTCTACCAAACTTTTATAACTAGAATAAGTCTTATCCTGAGAATACATTTTGAATTTTTGAAATTTTTTTCATACTAGAACTGTCAGATGTCAATTTTATTCCACGAATAAAAGATATCTGACTTTGGTAAAATCAGCCCGTAACAGTCTTTTCGTCTGTCATGGCAAAATGAAGGTGAAGGTATAAAATGCTTTCAAAATGTTTAAGTTTAAAAAGGAAGTATGTATCTGGTAAGTGATGCTCTGTTATCTAGCCTTTCAAGGATTGGCCATATAATGACAGAATGTTTTCCCTAAATGATCATAAATCAACATGTGTGCTAAAGTAACATTATGTTAATGACTGAAATATTGATGTAAATTGAGCATTAGTTACATATAAATATGTATTGTTATGTATTATCTTGAAAATATAATTGCAATTTAATTATTAAAATATTTTTAATAAGGTAAGCTCAGGATAACATTAACTTCAGTTTTAGAAAACAGAAAGCTCTAAAAAAACAACTGAATGGGGAATAGGAGGTACCGGTAAACCGGGGTTACTTTGAACAGCCGGGTAACTTTGATTGAAACTTTTATTTCATATAAAATCGCGAAGTACGTAAAACGAAACGCAATTTGTTTTTTTTTTTCTTGTTTAACATCATTGATGAACTGTTGAATCCTTCATAGAGGAAAAAAATTTAGTATGAATCCTTTCTAGAGGACACGCTGGGAATTCACCAACTATTTTAAGCACCGTAAGCTTAAGCATTCTTTTTAGGATTCATTTGTCTTTTACTAGATCAAAGTTACCCCATACGCAACGTGCCCTATTTTCTTGCGTAATTCCAAAGCTATCTAAGTAAATGAATTAAGTTAGGATCCTAGTTGTCAAATATTTTCTATTTATTTTGTAACACTACGAGGCTGACATTATCGCTTCGCGATTAAAGCCTTTTTTCTAAATAAAGATTAAAAAAAAAAAGCTATCAAAGTAACCCCATTCTCTATTTCTATTCTATTTTTCTTTATGGCAATGGTGCCGATGTCGACAATTCTGCCAATGTCAGATGTGATATGAGAAAACGTAGTGATTTTTAGAATTATAACAAAAAAAAAAAAAAAAAAAAACTAATATTTAACATCCATGATTATATCCAAAGAAAATAGTTGAATTTAATGTGAAACTTGTTGAAGAATATTAATAAGTACACTGAAATAAATAAATAGAGAGAAAAAAAAAATGTTATGTCATTAAAAAATAATAAACATATTATTATTTACACAGAAATCATCATAATTTGATGTCATTGATGCGGATAAAATACATCAAAGCTTCAAGGAGCTTTGGGGAAGAATATGTTAACAGGGATGGAAAGTTAATTGGGACAGGGATCTTTAATTTATAGAGATGGCTATACAAGTCATGGGCAGGGTTATTATTGGAGCAGTTAAAAAAGATGTGCTCCAAAGTACCTTCATCCAACCCACATTCGCAGAGAGATGTGTCTCTGACCCGTAATTTGTGAAGAAACACCGGGGAACAACAGTGACCTATGCGGAGACGGCAGATTACAGAAATTACTTTCTTGGATATTTTTTTGTAAGGGTAAAACCAAGGCTTGGGTGTAATATTAGTCTGTATTGCATGATAAAAAGCACCTTTTCGTTTACTAGAGTTAAGCCACTGCATCTGCCATGAGGATAGCAAGCTCTTTTTTGGAAGGCTCAGCAGATCGTAGCCCTGGCATTGGAAATGCTTAAGATCAACGGCTTGGGACGTGACAGCATCCTTAGCAAGAGCATCCACATATTCGTTTCCTCTTATGCCACAATGGCTTGGAATCCAAACCAAGTGAACGGTTTTGTGATTCTTGGCACAAGAGAAAAGAGACTTTTTGATTTGCAATATAATCGGACTGTGCAGTCTACTCTTGAAAGGATTCTGCTCCAAAGCCTGTAAGCAACTAAGTGAGTCTGTAAAGATTACACCTAAACTTATGCTATGGGCTTCTATGAATAAGCACGCTTCTAATATAGCCACGCACTCACCCGTAAATACCGATGATTGTACAGGGCATTTGAATTTTAGAACGATTTTGGAGTTTTGGTAGTATACCGCAGCACCAGTGCAACTTGCATCTGATAATTTAGAAGCGTCCGTGAAAAATCTTTCAAAATTGCACCATCGCTCACCAACCGCCGCATTGAACATAGAGTCCGCCGAAGGTGACTTTTTCGAAATGCCAATATTGTAGAAAATATCTGGTTTAAAACATATAACTTCATAATCAAAATTAAAAAGAGGAAGTTTCGGAAACTGAACAATGGAGGAATCTAAATTTTGATAACAACGGAAGGAATTTAAAATCAAAGGAACTTCTTTATGGTTCCAATAATTGGAACTTCTGCATGCAGTATCCAGGTCGTCAACCTTTTGGACAAGAGGGTGGGAAGATTTGGAAATGACTCTAGCCCAAAATCTCGACGCTAGATACTGCCTTCTCAAGGCCAACGGTGGTTCTGCGCACTCTACCTGCAATGCGTTAATTGGTGAGGACTTCATACAACCCGATATGATCCGTAGACACTTAGCCTGAATTCTGTCCAGCCTTGTTAAAGCACCTTTGTTGCAGGGAATCAAAAGAAAAGATCCGTAGTCCAGAACACTCCGGATTAAGGCATTGTATACCAGTTTCATGGTGAAAGGATGAGCACCCCACCAGACACCGGCAAGCACTTTTAATATGGGAATAGTTCTCTCACATCTGTTAACTAAATGATTTAAATGATGTAAGCCACTCAATTTGGAATCTAAAAAAACACCTAAAAATTTGACTTTTGAAGAAACCGGTATACAATGCCCTTGGATGCCCACTGAAATTTGTGGTATCATCCTCCTGCGAGAAAACACAACTACAGCACTTTTTGGGGCAGACAAACTCAGACCGTGGGAATTTAACCATTGATTTAAGGAGTCGAGGGATACGCAGAGAGATGTAGCAGCGTCGCTAACAGAGTTATCGGTGACATAAAGAGCTAAGTCGTCAGCATACTGAAGAATTTGACAGTCGTTATTAAGGCATGAACCGATGTCAGCTGTATATAAGTTGTACAGTAATGGACTAAGAACTGAGCCTTGTGGTAGACCCTTCCATGACATCCTGACGTCAAATTCTTCACCCGGCACTCTCAAAACCAAAGACCTAGCCATGAGTAGACTACATATACACTGCACCATTCTGTCCGGTATGCTCAGCTGTTGCAATTTTTGCCTGAGAATGGGAAGAAGGACATTGTCATATGCAGAGGAAATGTCTAAAAAGGCAGCGACTACGGATTCATTTTTCGAAAAGGATGAGCGTATATCTGATACCAAAACCCCTACACTATCCATGGTACTGAGTCCCTTTCTAAAACCGAATTGAGACCTAGGAAGAATGTCTCTGGATTCTACTAAATATTCTATTCGATTCTTCACTAGGTGTTCTAATATTTTTGCAAAGACTGATGACAAAGCGATTGGTCTGAAGCTGTTTGGGTCATCAGTGTGTTTGCCTGGTTTTAAAATAGGTATGATGATTTGAGTTTTCCACTGATCGGGTACCCAGCCGTTAGAGAAACAGAAATTTAAAATGTCTAAAAAATAGTTTTTTGCTTTAGGACCTGCGTGTGACATAAAGGAATAGACAATACCGTCTATACCGGGGGCAGAGTCATGAACGTGATTTAAAACTGAGTTAAGCTCCTGTATAGAAAATGGGGCATCTAAAGGATCCTGTGAAGGAATGTGAGACAGCTGATAATGTTCTGTTTCCGAGGGTACATACGGAGGAGCTAGTTTATCAAAGAACTGCTCAGCAGTCTCTCGAGAGATGGGAGAAGAAATTGACGGGGAACATCCCGATCTAAAACGGTTGATCTTCTTCCATACAACTGATAAAGGAGTGGAGGGAGATAGAGAACCACAAAAGTCAGCCCAACCAGCGCGTTTCTTCCTTCGCAGCAATCTTCTAGATTTAGCAACGGTCCTGTTGAATGTTACTAAATTATCGCTAACCATCGCCTCATTGTAAATCATTTCAGCATTATCTCTTTCTCTTATAGCTGATGTGCATTCATGGTCCCACCATGGTGGAGGAGGGATCTGCCCGCGTGCTGAGTTTTTAACAGGAAAGCATGAGTCTGCACTAGCTGTTATGGCCGAAATGAAGTTATTATAACAGTTAGACACATGGGGGGGAGTAAGGGAATCAAAATCACGAGAAACTAAATTTGGAAGTGAGGCTATTTTATCCTCCAATAATGAGGAATACTTTGTCCAATCAGGATTAGACAAATTATACCTCAAGAGTGGAGGGCTTGATTTTTCTAAGTATGTTTTATCAGCCAAAGATATTATAATTGGATAGTGGTCACTCCCATGTGACAAACTGACACATTCCCAATGACACGAAGCTGCAATATCCAGAGTGCAAAATGTGAGGTCAACACAACTCTTTTGCTGTCCAGGAAGAGACCTACGGGTTGGGCAACCATTGTTTAGGATACACAGGTTAAGGTCATCCAAGATTTCAACTAAACCTTCTCCAAAAGAGTCGCAACGTTCAGAACCCCACCTAAAGTGATGGCAGTTGAAGTCCCCCATAACAAGTACAGGGCCTTCTATGTTTTCCAAGGTACGCTTTAAGATTGGAAGGAAACTTTGGTGAGGGTGAGCAATATAGACAGATAAGAGGGTTATACCCTCTACCCTAACAGCCACGATGCTAATATCATCACCTAGAGAAGGCAAAGGTACAGCCGCTAGTGCTACACGATTGTTCACGCAGAGAGCCGACCCGCCATAGCCATCAGGTCGGTCACATCTAAGCACATTAAAAGAAGGTAAACGAAAACTAAGACTCGGAAATAACCAAGTCTCAGCAAGGGAACAAGCTAAGGGTTTGTATTTGTTGAATAGGAATGTGAGCTCGTGCTTCTTATAAAACACGCTCCTCACATTCCACTGAAGGAACACGAACTGAGGCATTATTAAAGGATGAGAGTGAGTTGATAAGTGTAGAAGCAACGTTGGACGGTAATTGAGTTTTGTTGGACGAAGACATTAAAGTTAACAAGAGTTTACTAAGAAGTTCAATGATTGAAGACAAGTTTTCAGGAGATTCTGCTAGTTGACTATTAAAAGCACAGCCATTAGACTGAGAAGATTGAGGAGTGCTAATGAGCTGCTGATGAGCTGTTTTATCATAGGAGGGAGAAAGGGGAGCATGAGTCTTTGACTTTAGGAACACAGTTTTTCGGTATGATTGGGTCAGTGATTTAGCAATGTCTGCATAGCTACGAGTAGAAATGGGAACAGTTTTACTTGCCTCAGAATATGAAATCACTTTCTCAGCCATAATTGTTTTAATAGTCTTCTGCCTGCTATACTCCGGACAGGCCCTGCTATTTGCAAAGTGACTTCCAGAGCACAACACGCAGAAAGCTTCACTCTCAGCAATGCTACAACCATCACCAGGGTGATCATTGCCACACTTGCTGCAACGGGGTTTGGAACGACAAAGAGATTCTACATGACCAAATCGGCAACACTTGCGGCATTGAATAGTGGGGTAGACATACTGTTCTACAGCAAGAGAAGTATAAAAACAGAAGATTCGTTTTGGTAAAACTTGGCCATCAAACGTGATGACACAAGTTTCCGTGGGCCTGTATTCGGTTAAACCGTCATTATGAACCTTTCTATTTAATCGCCTAACTTTTATAATTGGACCACAGCCTACTGGGACCTTTAAATATGATAGCACTTCCTCTTCTGAGAAGTCAGTAGGAATTCCACTTACAACACCCATACGGGTAATATTAAAAGATGGAATTACAGCTTCATATAAATTTGTCGCTAGAACATTATTAGATATAAAAGCATTTGAATCTTGAGGGGACGCAAACTCAACTGAAACACGATTTCTACCAACTCGCTTGACTGCAACAATATTTGATATTTTCTGATTTGCCAAAAAGCGCCCAAATGAAACTGGGTGTAAGGTAGTTCCAGAATTAGCTTGAGTTTCCTGACGGGAAACATGGACGATGAAAGGGCCTTTATCTGTTACTAAGTACGTAAGACGGCCTACATGGGTTCGCGGTTGTTTGGTAGGACGATTGGATAAATCCCCTTCATTACCGGGGCGTTTACGTATGTTATTCTGGGATGGGAGGATAAGAGACTCCAGGTTACAGACCACATCTGTAAACTGGCTTAATGGGTTGGGTGAGGGACTTAGGTTAGATGAAGAAAAGTGGGATGGGGGGGTAGTGGGTACATCATCAGGAGGGTCTGGGGGTTTATTTTTATTCAAATTCATCTTGGGTACGTATAATCGTGACGTAAAAAACAAACAGTAAGTAAAGAAACCTGATAGCAGGCAACTACAAGACAAAACACAAACAATCACAATAACAAGTCACAATAAACACAATATCACAAAAAAAAGCAAAAATTCAAACACACGTGTTCCCAAAGAGCACTCTGTGGCGAGCAACCCCATTCTCATTATAACTTTGATTAGACAGTTTTTATTTTTTTTTTTTTCTCAGAATCAAGCCATATTTTTTCACATATTATTACAGAAATCGCGAGTTTAAAAAGAATCGACAACTAGACCGTTTTTACAACCAGAGATTCAAAAGATATGGACCTTGAAAGTTCAAAATTGATCAAAGTAACCCCGGTTTACCTGAAAAATATCTGTTCAACCTATACATTTCTGGCTACAAGAACAGTCAACTAACTTGTCCATGGGTTACAATTTAACCATGACAGCGATTTATTTCGAGGGCGGTTTTCGTAGTTCAAATGTTACTTTGTACGTATTGTTGAACATTCGAATCTTGAGGTCATAAACCAAATGACAGCAGGCAGTGGAGCGGCGCGACGGGCGGACGTGGGCATCAGTGCGTTCAAATGCATATATATTATAGTCTGTTCCAAAAGTATCTGATGAAAGTTTAAACAAATCCTTGGGGCCTAAAAAGGCCACTTTGGCAGAATCATAAAACAATTCATATCACGCAATTTCATCTGTATGACAGTTTTATATGGACACTCATAAAATGCTATAGGTACACCTCTGCCTGACCCTTCAGGGATATATAGGTGTGAAACTGTCAAACAGATGAATGGCGTGATATGAATTGTATTATGATTCTGCCAAAGTGGCCTTTTAAGGCCCCCTGTACAGGTTAAATTCTTGCGCAATCACTGATTATAGGGAATTAGTAACACATTCATCTGTATTTAGGTTTCAACTTTTATAATATCCCACCACTAGCACCAACAATGATTTTTTGAGTAAGTAACATTTTTGTTTAAGTATTTGTTATTGTAAAATCATTGACGAAAATCGAGGTTATTTAATAACCGCAACTGTCAAATGACAAATATTTTGGCTATTTAAGATTAGAATTTCCGGTTTTAATTATTCAAATAATAAAATCAAAGCTCTCAATATGTAAGTGTCGCTATAATATTATATTCAATATCCACAGATACGTCTTGTAGTTAATTTGTTTAATTTTCATCAGATATTTTTGGAGCAGTTTTGCATTGTTCTCGGATGGCAGCGGCGCCGGCGGGGCGCACACCACAGTTGTCGGCGCCGCCGCTGCTCCGCTGCGTGCTGTCATCCAGAATAAGACTGCCTTTCCTCTAGAGGTGTGTAAGGATGCTTAGCATAGATGTGTGTGAAAATAACCAATAACATCGCTTCATTTTCGTAGCTTGAGCTAAGGTAGCAATGTTATTAGTAAGCTTAAGTACATCTGGGTTACATGTTCATGAAATACCTACTTTTAGAACAGAGTATACCTTATGTCAAATGTGTTTTTCTGTTACATTCAAATCTTGTTTTTATTTTTTCATTTAAATTTTGAGTAAGACAACATTTTTTATTAAACTTCAAACTGATTTACGGACATGTACTCATTAATGGATTGGAGATGTTCCAATTATTCAAGGAATAAGTAATTGTTTAGAAAATACTTCTATCACCAGAACGTACCTACTTGAAGATGAAACAGTTAGTACGTTAAACAGCGAGTCAGGGACTTATAATGCACAACCCGTTACCATGGATTCTCTGGATCATAGATGATTCCGGACCCCTCTGCGCTGAAATATTCCGTCAGTTAATGCTGTTTCCTACAAAAGTGCAATACCTACGCGGTCAAAATGTAAGGAACAGCTAACTTTTCTTTCGCAGTGGGGTGCAGCAGAATCCGTGGTAACAGGTTGCGCGTCGATTTCCCTGCCAGCCTGTATGTTGTTAGATACTCTATGTATAAAACTTCCCTTGCTAAAACATTTTATTACTGTTTTTATAGACTAAAGCAGTGAACGAAATTAAGTATTTTCGTTCACTGGACTAAACAGTGAGTCACGTTAAACGAGGGACATACTTGGGAGTGTTATGTAGTACCCATGAACATGATCAACTTTTACTAAGTAACAGACATTGAAATCGAGAAAATAAAACCAGCCGCTCTTTATATTTATGTTCGCATAATTGGAGAAAATGTAGGGAACTTTTTTTTAAATATTTTTTAGTTCGCCCCATATTGAAAGTTGTTCATTTTCATGATTACTACACTCACTTAAAAAGTATGTCCCTCGTATAACCTAACACACTGTATATACACTACACTCCACAATTTTTCACTAGCTTTCAATGAATTTTTTATCATGTTGGCAACTGGATCAAAAAACATCGTAATAGTGCTGTAAAATTAGAAAAAACTATATTAGTTACAGTCTACGATCATAAATATATTACTATGAAGTGTTCGGCAATAATACCTGATTTCATGGTGCATTTATTAATATTTAGATACTCAAGAAGACGGCAATATATCGTCACATCCACGGCAAAAATATGTGATCATCTGTGGAAGACTATATTTTTAAAGTGGCGGCACAAATATGTGACATCGAAGGAACACCAAAACTATACAACGAGACACTCAACCCCAAAATATTGACCGCATCGGCTGCAAAATAGATATGACCTATCCGAATGCATAAATATCGGACATCTCTTGCGTTATAAATATCTACTCAGTACAGAAATCACTTTGGCAGCATAAAAATCTGACTGTATAATGTTTCGAGCGAGTGCTGCTCATAATGTAAAAATATATTACACATGAACTGATATTTATGCTCCTCATATCCGATATTTATGCATTCGACGCGCAACGTCAAAATATAGGATCCCTCCTATGTTAGGGACTTTGAGTGTTACGCGTCGCGTGAGATAGTTTTTATGTTCCCTTGATATGTTATGTGACAACATATTTGTGCTACTTTTATATGCCTTCCACAAATGATAATAATGGTGCCGATTCTCTTGTACACCGAACTAAACTATCACTAAAATTCCTTACTTTTGGCTATGAAAATATCTCTAAATTTAAAAATAATTTTACACAACTAAATCGAATTTGACAATCGCGACACAAAGAGAAAAATTTTTTTTGAGCCTGAGGCGCGCTGGGAGTAGCCTCGACGTCTTTTATATGGAATTTTTCGCTTTTTGTATGGAAAATATGAAAATTATTACCTACGTGTTGAGTTTTAGGGGTTTACGGGTAAAGTAAAGGGGATCGAAATTTTCATTATTTTTGCGATAGGACACACCGTTTTCGAGTTATATGCAAAAGAAAAGAAAAAACTAACATACAGTACTGTTTTTGCACCTGAAATCGAGGTATTGGTGTGGATTTTAGTTCATGCCAACTAATTTTATTCCACACCTTTTTAGTTGCGATTAAAATAGTTACATTTAGTTAGAAAATCTAAATTTTAGGTGAAAAACGTCAAATTCAGAATAGCAAAATTACCATTTTCGGTAAACTAATAACTCAGTGCCATCTTAGTGCTGTCAAACTAAAATATAGTTAAGTTGTGTTACTTTAGTCAATTTCAGAATAGGAAATCGTCGTTTGACAGGAATGAACTAAATTTTGGTGATTTTTAGTCTAGATTAGACGCATAACATACATTTTTATTTTCTTGAGAACAATATTAATAAATGAATTATGAAAACAGATATTATTGACGAACTAAGGCCCCCCGCGCACTAGGCAGCCTGGTTGCGCAGCTATGGCATGGCAGCCAGTCAAACATATGAACGCTTTGTGGCTGCTTAGTGCGCGGGCTCCCATACACCGTCATACGTTCGACTGGCTGCCGCAGCCAGGCTGTTTAGTGCGTGGGGGGCCTAATATTTGCTTACTTATACGTCGTTTACACTACAATTTAAGCGATTATTATTATTTTATAGAGTATTTATTTTTACCTATATCCGAAAATTCAGTAGTGATGTAAGTACGGTTGCAATAAAGTTCTAACAATATAAAAATATGTAATAAATCATCATGAATTTAATAAAATTGTTCTGATTATTAATTCAGTTGCAGCTTTTAAACTAAAAGTGAAAACCGTTTAAATTTCTCTAGCTAGTTCAAAGCTATGACAAATTCGTCTCTCTGTCGGTTTATCCTCCGGACTAAATAGGGTTGCCATATTTGATTGTAGGTAACCAAAGATTGAAGATTGTTCAAATAACTTTCGAATAATTACCTATAATTATTACAAAAGTTTGAGGATTTTTGCTTATTATTTTGAGTTTCCACTTGTTTCAAGCCGAAGTATCATGTTTTTTTTTTGTTTTCGTGTTATGCTGCGCGGCTTGAGTCGAGTAAAATAATTTGCTCGTGAAGCGCCCTTCGATGTCACTTTTTATCAATGCACGTGTTCTCAGATGGTGTGTGTACACATCCTAAAAAATATATGTTATCTCTGATCAATACTAAATCGTATATAAAGAGAATACTCTTATCTTCGTGTTCTATAAAAAAATCATTTGTGACGTCATAAGTCAAATAAGCTGTCAAGTGTCAAACGAACCGCGAGAGCTTATTGCTGCGGTGCTGTGCTATGTACCGAGTGTGACTGACACTCGATGAAAAATTAACAGCTCGTTGAGGGTCATTATTTTGATACAAATTCTTTGTAAAGGTAGAAGGAACTCTACATTTTCTTAAACTAATAACCATCCATCGTCATCAGTTGGGGGCAGTTGATAAGAATACCATTTTAAAATTGTTAAACAAATTATTGGTACAGACCTATTCATTGCTATTCAAAAATAATACCTAGGTACCGGCTTCAGGCGCGTCCCCGTTATGGCCGCGCGGCTCTTTGAGGCCGAGACTCGTGAGTTCTTAGAATGGGGACGTGTTGCTACAGAACAGCAAAAGCCTCGCGACGCTTTGAGGCCGCGCGACCGTAGTAGGGACGCGCCTTTACGTAAGTTATTCAGAAAATCTTATTCCATTATTTCTTCATAGTTTGTTAGTTTTACCTGCACATACTTATTATTAAGTACTTATTGGAACAATAGAATAATATGTTTGTTGGATATTCAGAAAGATTTATGTTATTAGTAAGGTTAATAAACTATTATAATATACCTACTTATAAACTTAACAGTGTGTAGGTACCACATTTATTATAGTTTTAATTATTTAAATTTGCGGGTAGGTATGTACAGACGCCAGCACATCAACCTACCTGAAACTGTCAAATTTTCCCATTCAACTTTGAACTTTATGCTTTAGCAATAAAGTTGAAAATCTATCGAAAGAAATTTGACAGATTGTAGTAGCTTGATGTGCTGGCGTCTGCACATTTGTAGTTTTGATGATTAAAATTCGCGAGTTTATTAATGATATTCAAATTGTGATTTTCTTATTTTTAAGTATCTACAGCCCGTTTTCACTAAAACTTTGGTTTCCATAAATAGCGGCGAATTGTCACACAATAACTGCTGTCAAATTAAAGAGCCTTTTTGACACCTTAATGTCAAATACTGGTGGAAATGACAGATTTTCATCACGGCACCGCTTTCCCAAAGCATTTTATTAAGGCGTTCATTTTAGTGTTAGTGAAAACGGGTCAACGTCACAGTCATGGTATCATTATGGAATACTTTGGCCGTTCTGAACATGAGGCGTATGCTTGCGCAATTAGGTGACACGTCATCCCTCGAAGCAGCCGTCTCGGGTACAGATTTACCTAACTATTCAGCTACATTAACGTGGCGAAATTTCTAAATAGTACTTACTAATTCCATGGGCGAAATGGAGAACCCACTTATATAAAATATAATTATATATTACTGGAATTGACAGACTTTTTACAACTACAGCATTCCTTTTTTTTTTTAGTTTTTTTTTTTTTTACATAAATGTTTACGGTCAGCAACGAAAGTCGATGAAAACCAGATTTTTCTTCTTTTTATAAAACATAATACAACAATAAGCAGAACAAATTAATGAAAACTAATAGAAACTCTTATCCATTGTCGGACTTTTAATTAGCTGCAGTAAAATGACAACTTATGTGTTACCTACTTAAATTACTGAAATTGTCATCTTTTTGTGTTTTCGCGGCTATCAACTAAATCTTGTTTTTCTAGTACAGAATAGTGTATCAAACGAAACTTATTTGAGCATATCTCTAAACGGAGTCCGAAATGAGTTATTATGAAGTGTCATTTTACGGCAGCTAATTAAAAGTCGGATTATACTATTATTATTTTGCGCGTCTTAGGGCCAGTTTATCATCGAAAAATTAATGTGTCAAATATTGTCAAGCGCGCGTAAATTGCTAAGATTGTTTAAATAATTTATCAGCCAATGCAGCAGTTTACGCGCACCTCACAATTTGTCATATTAATTAAGCGATAATTATCGTTCAAGAAACTGGCCCTTAGTGGACTAGAATGACGATACATTTCCAGTTTTAGCTGACCTCGCATTGTATAGGTTTTTCGTACAATCAGACGTCAGCTTATACTGGTTATGTATAGCTTGATGTGTAGCCGTGTGTACGCATACGCTTTAAGCCTTTTTTTTTTCGTTAACTTTCCCTAAGTTCAGAGCGGTCATGTATGCATGAATAAATAATGGCGAATTATTGTATTCTTTTAAAAAACATGGTGCTCATACACGTCGGACAATCGATAGCCGATTTTTTTGTCGGATATAATAGAATAGTTCAATTACAAACTATCTCTACAAGAAGTTGCCCGTTCACATAAATAGGTACGGTAATGTATTACTGATCTTGTCTCGGGCCGTCTAATTGTGCATGTAACAAAAATCTGACGTGTGCGATGCACCTCGACGGTTTGCCTTACTGGGGCGCGTTCTATTATTTCTGGAACTAATAACTGAACTCGCCTCTGATGTAGAGAATCTTCACGACACTTCACGTGGGGCTACCAAACGTCTGCATTGGGTCGAAAAATCCGATGATTGCTTATCCGTAATCCAAGCATGGAGCACACACAACTTTTTTTGGTCGGGTCTGGCACAAGTCCAACTAAATGGAAATGTTAGGTACCTATATTTAAGGTTTGAACAAGGCAAACCGCCGATGAATCTGGGGTTTATTTAAAATGATATTTTACTAACACACATAAAACATAACCATGTAGATTATGGACATTTTATTTAAGTATATTCAATATTAGAATAAATACCAATGTTTTAGACATAGTATATCTTAAGTGCTTCTTAGTATTAGTTTGTTCAATATAATATTCAAGATTTAAAATTACAAAGGTGTGTTTCATTTATATTTACACAGATAAAAAATTTCGAATTATATTTCGATATATTTATATTCCTTTCTGAACGCATCGAACTTAGATGGGTAGCTTGTTTGGGTACCTTCCTTGGTAACAGAAAGTGTAGCCACATGGCAGGCAGCACCAATGATTTGATGCATGGGTTGGTCTCTATAAGTCACTAAGTATGTTGCCAAAGCCCCAACAAATGCATCGCCTGCTCCCTGTAAATGGAATAGGGTTGTTATTTTATTATTACGTTAGACATTTTTTTTTTCGCTGATGACCGACCTGATAGGTAATTGGTCCAATAAAAAGTCTGTGATAATATAACCAAATATATAAGAAACCAGCACAGATTACGTAGCGTCGGCGACACATTGTCGCAGTGCTGCCCCCGACATATTATGTTTATATGAGTTTGTTTTCACGAAATCGCCGTCGCGTCGCAGCCTTAGTAGTGCGGCCGCGGCCTTACACCACATGTTATGTCAGAACTAGCCGCTAATCGTCTCATATCGTTGGCCGTTGCAACGGCCAATGGCTTGTCGGTCATGTCAGCAAGGAAAGTTCATAAACACTTTTTCTTTGAATATCACCTACATTGACACAAAATTATGAAATAGTGACACTGTTTTGAAGAATTTCATGAAACAGTTAGATAGGTAGGTACCTATTTAACAACTTAAATTTTTAAAAATATGTTTTTTTTTGTGTTACATTAAGAGAACCTGAAGTGTTTTTCTGTCTTTCTTTCTTCTTTGATCGACTTTTTTTGCTGACCGTACCGACATGACATTCAGTTTGAAAAAAGTATGTAATAATTAAAAGTCATACAGTAGTATCCACAGGTGTAACATGTTCACATAAAACATGTATTGCTTGTTGATCACGTTTAGACATGTAAACAGCCCCTTCAGGTCCCAACGTAATGATAACTGATTCACAACCAGTTTCAAGTAACTTCTTGAGGGCAGTCACTGCATTTCTGTCATGAAAGTAAATTTTTAGTTTTTTTTTTTTATGATAAATTATTGTATGCCAACTCATTGTTATTGTATGACTTGTTTAACAGGTTCATTGTCCAATGACTACAAAGGAGTCACATTTGTACCAAACTCATATGTCCATGACTCTACTTGGAGTAATTTTAATCCAAAACTACTTTTGATGTTTTTTATTTGACTGGACGTATGAATGAGAGGAAAAAGATTCTCATGGACGTATAGTTAGATAACAATTAATAATATTTAATACGCTTTGGAATGGGCAACTAGCTTCATATTTTCTGACTGACCGACTTCTTGACAATTCAAAAGTGCCTGTAAATGGTTTAATTGAAATAATGCTTTGAGTTTGAGTTTGATTTTTTTTATTATTATTATTATAAATTTTTTTTAGGCCGTATTCAATGATATTCTACTAATATCATTGGCCGTATTAGTATAAATATAATCCCTTATAATGATTGTTGTCAAGTTAGAGCGACATTGTTGGTGGACGTACGATTACATTTTATAACTTTGTATTGGGGCAGGGAATGTGTTAACTAACAATTTTTCAAGTAACTTACTTAATATTGACGTCAATATTAGTCAGTAAAGATGCCTCAGGTTCATTTACACAAAGTATAGAACAATAAGGCAATATTTCATCTATGCCTGTTCTGGCCGGTGCTGCATTTAAAAGTTTAATCTAGGTAAAAGAAAAAACGAAAGATTACCGAGGTGTTTCTAAAAAGCGATATCAAGTAAATATATTTAGATCTATAAAACTTACTCCTTTGTTCAATTTGAAAGCTTCCAAGGTAGTCTCAAATGGTGTCTCTAACTGACCGATCAATATATCAGCATTTGTTATAAATTTTGCAGAATTTTTCACATCATCCTTACTAAGCTGGCCGTTAGCTCCAGGTACTATCACAATTTGGTTCTCCCCACTTTCAGCAACTGATATTTGAGCTATGCCAGTTGTTACTTTTGGTGTCAATTTGACATGAGTAGTGTCTACTCCGGCTTGTTCCAAATTATCCCTGTACTTATCACCCCATTGGTCATTTCCGAGCTAAAGGTAATAATAATAAAAATGGATTACAATCTCAGCAAAAAGTTAACTAGGAACTTACTATCTTTTACTACTGGTAAGTACTTCAAGTCTTTATAGTAAGCTATGTTCTTAAATAACTCATCATTGAATAAATTACAGACGCCAGCACATGAAGCTACCCGAAACTGTAAAATTTTCCCAATCAACTTTGAACCTTATGCATTACTTAGCGATAAAGTTGAAAATCTATTAAAGAAATTTTACAGTTTGTAGCAGCTTGATGTGCTGGCGTCTGTACAAATTCTACATTTATACTGGTTCTGATCACTAAACTAATGTAAGTAGGTACATAAGGTAGCATTGGTAGCTGACTCTCATTGAAAGCACAGTTTTGTGTTGTAAACAGGTGAGTTAAAAAAACAGGGGATTATAATAATTATAAGCTGCACTTACTCTACAGATCATGGAGGTGTTGCCCCCCAGCTTTGCAGCAGCCACACATTGATTAGCCCCCTTTCCTCCATAGCTTGTTGTAAACTTTGTTCCAATGAGTGTTTCTCCAGGATTGGGGAGCCTTGGTGTATATCTATATTACAAACAATAGTATTATTATGTTGAATAAATGATGAGAATGATTTGACCAAAATTATTCTATAATTAGTTAAGTAGGTAGGTACCTACTGAAGATTTACTAACCTAAGAAAAAATCTACTCTTTGTTTTACCTATTCCTAAATTTGAAACCAACCTTTCCTTACTTTCGCAAGTTTCAATTTTAGCACATAAGTAATATGAGTCTAATAATTGGTTTACAGTTGTATATTTCAGAATTAATTATATACTTAATCAGCTTTCAGACTCCAAAATAATGTCTAACTTATTTAGTAAACAAATAAAAAAGTACCACTTATTTCGTACATACGTGGTAAAATCAACACTGCATGATCCAATTACAACAATTTTTGACATTTTGTTGGTAAGTAGTTTTCTTCATTAATTCGGTCTTGAATTCTTGATGCAATCACGCTAATGTGTTAATAAATGCAAAATAATAAATGTATAAGCAAATAGGTACGCGACCGATACCGATACGGACACAATCAACTAATAAGTTAGACCGTACCTACGTCTCAACTACTCCACAGTTGTTATTTTTTATGACAACGATAACTTATCAATTATTAACAATGCGATAAGATGGCGCTACGTTATCAAAGAACAAACAAAACAAATGACAGGCTGACCTGACACTGCTGACAGCCGCTATCATTCAATCATTTTAATATGTCAGATCATGTGAATGCAGTTTAGTAAGTACAGACGCCAGCACATCAAGCTACTACAATCGGTCAAATTTCTTTGATAGATTTTCAACTTTATCGCTAAACCGGAAGGTTCAAAGTTGATTTGGGAAAATTTGACAGTTTCGAGTAGGTTGATGTGCTGGCGTCTGTACAGAGGCCAGCACATCAAACTACCCCAATCTGTCAAATTTCTTTGATAGATTTTCAACTTTACCCCAAACGAATAAGGTTTATATTCAATTGGGAAAATTTGACAGATTGGGGTAGGTTGATGTGCTGGCCTCTGTACATACTACTTCCATGGTATATTGGTATGTATGATGTTATTATGACATGCACCCATGGACTTATCATGCACCACTGACCTCTAATAAGTACTTGTATAAAACAGGTCAGTGACATGCACTGATATTATAGGTAGCGACCAGCGAGCGGGCTTACTTTTGACATCAATCGTAATCTCGATCGTATTCCAATCCGGAAAGTCACAGGGTACAAAATCACCAACAACATCCCATACTAATATTTTATGTGAGAATGCGCGATATAGTGCGAAATCGCGATATTGTGCGAAAGTCTGTCTGTCTGTTACCTCTTCACGCTTAAACCGGTGAACCGATTTATATGAAATTTGGTATAGATGTCGCAGCCAACTGGTTAAATTAGCCGTTCAGTTAACTGCCTGGCCTTTAGAAGTAGTGTTCGCCTCGCTTCCTCCCTCGGCTCGAACGCGGTTGATCACAGTTCTAACCTAACCTAACCCACTTGGTCGGGGTGCAATGCCTTAATTACTGCAACCAATTCGGCTCGCGCGTGATTGGTTACAGACTTCCAACCTAAACTGTAATTGAATATCATTCAGGCCGTTAGTTGAACGGCCGCCGTTTAGTTGAAAGGCTAGGCAGTTAACTGAACGGCTAATTTAACCAGTTGGCTGCGACATAGAGATAGTTTGAATCCCGGGAAAGGACATAGGATAGTTTTTATTCCAATTTCCCACGGGATCGACACTTACGCGGGTAAAATCGTGAGGCGCTGCTAGTTTAGTTACAATAACCCTTTCTAAGTAGCATTAATGTACAGAGGCCAGCACATCAACCTACCCCAATCTGTCAAAATTTCCCAATTGATTATGAACCTTATTCCTTTGTGGTAAAGTTGAAAATCTATCAAAGAAATTTGACAGATTGGGGTAGCTTGATGTGCTAGCCTCTGTACTACTAACTACTCAATAGCCGTTTTTTATATTTTACGTACAGATTTTTCCATTATCAGGCCAGGTACACTCTGCATTATAGGCATAAAGCTACAAGTACACGGCAGGCTCGTCTGGCCGGGCCTTCGATCAATAATAGGGCCGGGCCAATCAGAGGCGTTAGTGTAAGTTTTTTCGACTCACGTAAACTCACGTTCGATTGCGAGCGCGTTAGAATTTTGTATGGGAAATTAGGTTTTGGCAGCCGGGCGGCCGGTCGCACGTTAGTTCGATACTAAGGGCCAATTCACACCGCGACGCGACGCGGCGCGCAATTTTCAAGATAGCAATACATTTATAGACCAGGAGGCCTACCATGATCTTTTTAAAAACGATTCAAAAGCAAGACATTTCAGTTTAGGTTCTTAAACTGCATCGTTCACAGTCGTACCATGACGTCCAATACGCTCAGAGGCATTTGGATCGTTGAAAGTGAATGAGCGTTAAGAGCTCGTGGTAGGTATCCAGATGGCATGGCCTAAATTGAATCGTTAAACTGACGTCATAGTACGAATTAGCAGAACAGTTCAGTTTAGGTCCTAAAGTGGATCGCGTTAAGAGCTCGTGGTAGGTATGTAACGTGTAGTTAAAAGTCCGTGTTCTTCAACATAAACACTAAAAGGGATCGTTTTACATGTAAAAATAAATAAAAATATTTTGACGATTTTTAAAAAAAAAACGGCATTAAATTTTTCGTCAAATCAGCAACCAAAAAATCATAAATAATTAGCACTATGACCACCTCCAAGGATATTACGGTTAAACATGCCGTTTAGGAGATAATACGATTTTTCATACTAGCTTCATACAAATTTTTCGTAAAAAAATTATATTTCCTTCGTTTTTGGGCAGAATTAACTCGGGTGTCATTTTTGTTCATAGTAATGACTAATAGAAGCGATATCCGGCATAAAAACAAGCACTTGCAAATTGAAATCCCTATGTCTATGAAAGCCGATTTCCAGCCCACCGTGCGTCGTCAGTGTACAGACGCAAGCACATCAACCTACCCCCTACCCGAAACTGTCAAATTTTCCTAATAAACTTTGAACCTTATGCTTTAGCGATAACGTTGAAAATCTATCAAAGAAATTTGACAGGTAGTAGCTTGATGTGCTGGCGTCTGTACAATCAGGGGGGCGTAAAAAGGCCACTGGCAGAATCATAAAACAATTCGATTGGATTCTGTTAGAATCTCACCGTGAGAAGTTAGGTGAAGTGAGTTGTCATTCATCAGAAGGCCAATTCTCGTAATTTAAAACGTTCAAAATCTAGTCGCAGTCTCATCTCGGCGACAAACAAATGTCAAAAACTTTAATTTTATATGAAAATAATAATTTGAATAAATGAATGAAAATAATAAGAAATGAATGAATGAAAATAATAATCTAATATAAAAATAGTAATTTACAATTTTTTTATTTGTGATGTCTTTGTTCACACCTATACAGGGTGGAAAGTTTCAGTGGGGCATGAAGGGGAAGTACCTTATCCGTTGCAGCTACGTGAAAATGCTCTTAGGAGCAGGGACTACCACTGCGAGGATCGCCCAGAGGACACGGTGGAGCATACGGTGGAGGTCTGCCCCGCTTGGGCAGAGCACCGCCGTGTCCTCGTAGAGGCGATCGGCAGCAGCGGCGACCTCTCGCGCCCGGCCCTGGTTCAAACCATGGTCCGGAGCGAGAGGGAGTGGGAGGCAGTCACCTCCTTCTGCGAAGCAGTCATGCTAGCGAAGGAGGTGGCGGGATGGGCGAGGGAGAGAGCCGAGAGGGCCGCCCGTCCCAGCCGCCGCGGTAGACGCCCCGGGCGTCGGGAGCCGCGTGACGACTCCCGGCCACCGTAGGCGCGGGCCTGCGGACGGCGAGTAATGGGTAGCTCGCCGTCCGATCAGGACCAGGCCCGTGCCGGACGGCGCGTATGTGTTCCACGCGCGCCTCAAAGAGCTGTCAGCAGACACGGAGGGGCCCGTTAGGGCCGAAGCCTGCCGGGGCAGCGGGATTGTCCGAAAGGGTTACCGCTGCCCCGGAACATAAAGGGCTAAGGAAGGAACACGGATGGGTTTTAGTCAGTAAGAGTCTGACACTCCCTTCCGCTCCACCCAGAGCGGGAGGGGTCATTGGATGATTTCCCATCCTTAAAAAAAAAAAAAAAAAAAAAGGAGCAGGGACTGCATACCGGTAAAATTTTGGTATCGATATCAAAATATCGATATAAATACTGATATTTGGATATTTCTTTATCGATATTGATACCGATATTTTTATTCAGTACACTTATATCTTTACTTTAATATGCCTTTATCAGTATCGATACTGATACCAAAATACCGATATTTTACCAATAAATTACCAACAAAATACTACGCACGTACGGGCCACGACAGCGGCACGCGCTACGTTTGATCAAATACTCGCTGCTTACTGCACGCCGGTTGCCGTTCCGTTTCGCGTCAAGACCGCGCGCCGCCGCCGGCGCCGCGGCCGCCCGCTACCGCGCCGTTGCACGGTGGCGTGAGGTGACGTGCGATCTCGCAACGTCGCATTGGAGCCTGATATCAGTACTGAGTATCGATTATTTTATCGATAATTTTATACCGATACTTAAGTAACTGATACAAAATTCGATATTTATTCCAGTTATCCATTCTGATATTGGTATTTTCTTTAAAATATCGATATATTTCGAGTATCGATATCAGTCCCTGCTTAGGAGACTATCCATAACTTTTTATGGAATTTTGATCCCCATTCACAGATTAAAAAAAAAAGTATAGTTAGCAAGAAAATAATATAATATAATAGCCATCTTATCTTACACAAAACCATTTTTTGATGCCAAACGATCCTGTTTCTAATACTGATCAAAAACTTCTATGGGACCAACCAACGTTGGAGTACTCAAAAAGTCACAAATTGCAGAAAACTTTTCCCTTACATTTTGTAAAGAATTTGTGTAGGTAACTGAAAAACAAAAAATTAAATAAAAGACAAATTATCACGTAAGTAGAATTTTACACATATCAAAAAGAAGGCGTGTTAATTTTCTTTTTTTATTAACCAACGTAACTTAGATGATGTTATTCAAAATCTTGCTGTTTCTTGCCCTACGATATCAAGTGCTCGAAGTGACCGCCATTTTGACTGCAATTATGCACTTAATGTAAAATTCACAACACACTCAGAGCTTTTCGGACGCAACAAACTGTCAGATTGTTTTATTTAATAATAACGAGTTCGAAATTTGAATTGTTTTTAAACTTATCGTTTTATTCAGTCAACAAAATGATCTCAACCGTCACTAAAAAAGCTTTTGCGTAAAATTTTCATACAAAATGTACCTACGGGAAAAGTTTTTTGCAATTTGTGTCTTTTTGAGTACTCCAACGATGGTTGGTCCCATAGAAGTTTTTGATCAGTATTAGAAACAGGATCGATTGGCATCAAAAAATGTTTTTGCGTAAAATGGCTATTTTCTTGCTAACTGTAATTTTTTTTGAAAATCTGTGAATGGAGATCATAATTCCATAAAAAATTATGGATAGGCTCTTATGATTATGACCATTTTCGTGTAGCTGCAACGGATAAGGTACTTCCCCTTACAGCCCCGCTGAAAGTTTCCATCCTGTATATCCCTGAAGGGTTAGGCAGAGGTGTAACTGTAGCAATTTACGAATCTCGTCACACAGATGAAATTGCGTGGAATTGTTTTATGATTCCGCCAAAGTGGCCTTTTTACGACCCCTGATTGTACACTGACGCCAGGATTCATGTGGTGAATTATACCATCCAAGGTTAATCATCAATTTGAAGAAATGTTAGGTATAGGGGCTGTAATGCAGACCAGACATTGATTTATAAGTAACATTTTAAATAATAAATTAAAAAAATAAAACATTGCCTGTATTTTACATTTTATATTACATATTTTCTACATAATTTTGACTTCACTTAAATTAAATGTAAATTGAGGATAATATTTAGCTTTCAATGGGTTTTTCTGTGGCTTGTTTATTTTTGCTACTTTTATCAAGGGAAGCATTTTTTTCTTTACCAATGTTTTTGGCCATTTCAGTGACTTTTGATTGCCTGTAATCTTGCTTTGCTGCATCAAGCAATACATTTTGAATCAAGCGCTTATTGTTCGTTTTCTTATTTAACAGGTCAGGAAAGGGGTTTCCTCTGAGTTCTAAAACAACTTTTTCAATATCACGACCAACTTGTAGCTTTGGTGCATTGTACATTCTTGTATAAGATAAATTTGAGTTTTCATATCTTGGTACTAAAACTTTGAATAGTTTATGTATAAGTTCCTTTTCGAGAAGCCAAAAGTCTGCTGTATCCATTGTTGGTTTGTGACAGTCTCCATGGCGTATGGCTTCAGATAAAAGCTATAACATAAGAAATATATCATACATGGCTTAATTTTAATATAAATAAGTAAGGCCGAATTTTATCAACTGAAAAATAAAATATCATGGAACTATTGATAGGGTTAACACCGAAAATGTTGCTGTTTTATACTTACTCTTTCAGTATATTGGCGTGCTTCATCGGCTCTGTTATAGTTTAACTCAATCCTTTCAAATTTTATTAAACCAGTTACTGTTTTACGTAATTTATCTATTCTGCCTTCAGGACCCTTCGGACTTCTTAGATTCCGATGTTCGGGTGGAACCCTTATGCGAAGCTTGGAGACTAGTTTAGACACTTCGGCTTGATTCATCTTTAAGTATTTCCAAATCTGTTAAATTAAGGAAACTGCGAAGTAATTATCAAAATAAACTTGACAAAATTAGGTTATGTTTTATTCATTTACGCATAGACAACTTCACAGAGCTTTTTTTTTTTTTTAATATTTTAATGGCCTGGTTGCTGGGACCTTTTAGCCATAAGAGTAGTACTTCAAAGACACAGACTACAGTTACATTTTCAAAGAGTAATAGAGATTTAGAGAATGTAAAGATGTAAACACTAGCGTCATAGATTATGGTAGGGAGGGGAGGAAGAGGAGGGAGGCCACTATAAATGTGACCAGACGGTAAAGTGTACTTTCCCTTCTCTTTTCAAACCTATTCACTACCAACTTATGAATTTATGTACAGACGCCAGCACATCAACCTACCCGAAACTATATTTCTGAATCAACTTTGAACCTTATAAATTAGCGATAAAGTTGAAAATCTATTAAAGTTTGACAGATTGTAGTAGCTTGATGTGCGGGCGTGGTTGGAGTGTAGCCTTAGGGGCGCTATGGAGCAAGGGCTTAGAAAATTTTTTTCCTGGAAATTTTCCGATTTTTTTGCAGTATCGGGTTTACCTTATCAGTAGCAACCATTTAAGTTCTGAGAAGTATGGCCCTGCGATGCACTGTTTCCGAGTTATGAGCCCTTTTTTTTTTTTTCTTTTAAATAAAACTATTTATATTTCCGAAATGGTAGCTCGGATGAGATTGTTTTTGGGAAAGTAATTGTTGCTCTTCTCAAAAGCCACAAGGTCATGTAAAAAAATTAGCAAAAACTTCGAAAAAAAAACATTAAACATTTTTTAAGTGTCGGTCGTCGTCTTTCAGCTAGAGTAGCAAGTCCCTGCCCCTAAGTATAGCTGAAACGACGA
Organism: Gortyna flavago; assembly: GCA_963669345.1. Lineage (NCBI taxonomy): Eukaryota > Metazoa > Arthropoda > Insecta > Lepidoptera > Noctuidae > Gortyna > Gortyna flavago. The sequence continues at coordinate 11,580,398 of OY770138.1, forward strand.
CCGACAGAAAATTTTTGATGTTTTTTTTACATGGCCTCATGGCTTTTAAGTAGAGCAACAATTTCTTTCCCAAAAACAATCTCATCCGAGCTACCATTTCGGAAATATAAATCGTTTTATTTAAAAGAAAAAGGCTCATAACTCGGAAACGGTGCGTTGTAGGGCCATGCTTCTCAGACCATAAATGGTTTCTATAGACAAACTTAATCAGTTGCTGTAATAAAAATGGTAGAATTCCATAAAAAAAATCTTCGAAAAATTTTGTCACAAATTTATTTTTTTACAAATAATTTTTTTTTGTTTTTTCTTTGCTGCTCATAGTGCCCCTAAGCGTATACTCCAACTCCTACACTCCGCCCCTAAGACGACCCACTGACCGCGGGCGTCTGTTTTCAATTCATTACACGTTCGTCGCGTATGTGACGAACGTGTAATGAATTGAAAACAGCAGCAACTTATGAATCATACGACAGGGTCTACAGACCTACCATGTAACTGAAACATTGCCCGAGATAGATGTGCGGTAGGGAAGCGTTGTTGGTGCCAACAAGTGAAGTCACCACCCGCATCGTGTAGCTAATTCAGGTAAAATCTTAGTTAAACGGTATTTAGGCCTGGTTGTTGGTTAAAATTTTCTGCATGAATTATGTATAATTGGTGTCACGGTACGTACCGATTACCAAAAAATTCCATATTATCCATTATTCAAGCAAGAAGTACGAACTTGGCATGGCACCTTGCATTCTCGGTTATCCGGTTTAATCGACACTTAGTTTTTTTTTTTTTAATTATTTGAAAACTTTGCCTGGGTTTGTCATTGTCAGTGTCAATGTCAACCAGTCACGTCAAGTTTGACAGTGTCAGTACTGCCAGTTGTGGAATTACAAAAATAGAATACAAATCGGCAGTCGTTGCGGATTTATTATTGGCCATCCTTACATAGTTACATTTTCATCTGTCGTAAACAATAACCCATATTAATATGAGGTTACCGAAAAACACATTTTAAAGGGTTGAATCTTGTGAACAATTTCCAAAGAAACCTGCTGAAGCCATGTCTAAAACAAATCTTGAAGATGCGGGTGTTTACGATCTTCTCACCGATCTGTGCACTAAGACCGCAGCTAAGTACTGCAATCAGAACAGGATATCACAGAAGCGGCTTATGACTAAAATGAGATCGAATGCTTACGAAATTATATTAAAAAAATCTTCCAAAGACTTCACATTTTCAAAAGGAGAGCCTATTGTCGACTTGTTGTCATATTATTTCGTATATCAACAAAATGCGAGGAACGTGGCTGAGTACAAAAGAACAGTGGAATTAAAAAAGATAATCAGCACAATTCGTCAAACAGATTTTGGGGATAATAAAGAAGTTGTTTACAATATACTGAGATTCCTAAATGGACTTAGCAACACAGTCAAAGAAGATTTGACAGCTGAAATGTTTCAGGTGAGATTGTCTCGAGCAAAGATGTAGATAAGTTCACCTAGATAACGCAAGAGCAACTACTTTGCGTGCCAAAAATCGCACCAGCTTACGTACAAAAATCGTAAGACGCAACTTTCGCGCTCAGTCCTGTGTACTGCTGGCTGGGTGAGCGTGAGCGCTGGCATTAGGCCCCGGGGGTGGGGCGAGACGGGTGCCGCACGCGGCGGCGTCTTTGAATCGGTTTCATTTTCCCATCACTAAATAGCACTTATGAAGTCATAGTAGGTAGTAAAAAAATGGTACGCTTGGTTTTCATACAGATTGTGATACTTGCGTTATCTAGGTATATCCTGTATTTGTGGGCTCGAGACTACTACTCTATTTATTATAGCATTCGATCAAAGTGGCCAATTCATAAAACACACTAAACCAGATGCCACCAACTGCCACAATATTATTCATGTGTTAAATCATTTTTAATCATCATCATTCTCTTGCCCTTATCCCAATTTATTTGGGGTTGGTGCAACATGTATTTTTCTTCCATACTTCTCTATTAGTCATCATCTCAGTAGTCACCGCCTTTCTAGCCATATCATCTTTCTCACAGTCAATCCATTATTTCTTTGGTCAAGGTTAAATCATTTTTAATATAGGAAGATAATTTGTATTTCTACTAAGTATTTATATTTTTTGCAAATTATATGACAAATACAGATTTTGTTACATTTAATACTTTCAGAAACCCTTTTCATTTGGCCTTCTAGATGAGATGCTCCCTAAGCCCAAGCGGGAGGCGTTTGGTTCTCCGCAGCCCTACTCTTACTACCCTTCACATGTGTTTGAGCTGCCTTTCTCTTTGAAGCATCAAGGGGCAATGTTGGACAGTCCAAAGTCACAAACATATACTGAGTACACAGTGGAGAGTTTTGATTCTAAAGCTTGTAAGTTCATTTTATTCAATACAAAACAATAACATACCCGGCCCGGGCCCGAGGGACCCGTGACAAATTATAGCAGCCACACAGGTCGATCGGTCAGGTTAAGCTACACTTGCCGCTATTGGTCTGTGGATAGGTGACCATATTTACATACCCAGACCCCTCTGTGCCTCTGTAAGCATGTTAAGCCATTGGTCCCAGCTGTCATTTGTGGATCTTTGACAGTTGTTACAGGTAGTCAGGAGCCCGAAAGTCTGACAACCAGTCTTACCAAGGGGTATCGTATAACCAGTAACTGGGTTGTGGAGGTCAGATAGGCACTCGCTCCATGTAAAATACTGGTATTCAGCTGCATCCGGTTAGACTGGAAGCCGACCCCAACAGCTGGGAAAAGGCTAGACAGATGACAAAACAATAACATACCTAGATTATAGGGGTACACTTGAAATTAGCAAAAACTGAGGTATTTAGCATTAGTTTCAATTCTTCTTTTTCGTGTTGCTGGCACAACAGATATAAATTGTTGACCCAAAACTTTGCCACATCCATGGTGTGATTGGTGGCAGTGTGAGAGAGATCACTTTGGCTACGTGTTTGTGGCACAGAGGGTAGGATAGGAGGTAGAGCATAGTTTGTGACACAGCTCCACAACCTTTAAAACACAACCCCTTTAAAAAATGAAAAAAATTCACAAAGATTTACAAGTAAAAATAGGGAACTTTCTACTAATTTCTTAATATGAGTACTATTTAAATGTCTCATTTATTCAACAGTTTTACCCACTAATTCGAACAACTCTCAAACTCTTCAACAAATGGAGCTGAAAACTTTTCTGAGTCCAATGTCACTGGCCTCAATGACATCCTCTCATATGTCTCCATACTCTGAGGGTGCCATGCTGAACTACCCAAGGTTGACAGCTCCTAGAGATCTGCTAATACCTGGATCACAGACCAATGCAAATGTAAAGGTAATGAGAACTTAATGCAAGAATTTCAGTAATAATGATTTCTTAGTATTCCTTGTTAATAAAAATGATTGTATGCCATTAGAATTTCAGACTTTGTTTCTGGCCATTCAGTTTACTTTGTTGTTGCAATTATAATAATAAAAACTGACCTGAATTTTCAAACTTTTCTTACGTCAAGAATCTAATTCTATCACAAACATTTTTATTAAACAAACATTTGCCAAATCGGTCCAGCTCTTCTGAAGTGATGCGGTTACCAACAAACAGGATTTAATTTTTACTATCTAGATATTTTTTTTCATTTCAAAACAACCAACATGATACTTGCAATTAGATTCGTACAGACCACTTGTTCAAGTATCATCTATTGTAGGATAAGGCTGCCTGTCCGGTTAATATTTCTCCATTTCTCAGCTCCGCAGCCTCGCTCTGCTCCGGTGGACAGGCAGCCTTAATAGTCTTTCTTAAATTATATATGATTGCAGATATCACTGGCTAGTACAAGTGTAAAGTCTGATGTTAAGGAAGTGTTCAGAGCTAAATCTGGTGATGATTCAGTTGACATATGGGAGCTGGCTACTCATGTAGACAAGGATATACCTGGTGACATATGGGAGATAGTTGGTAAGTTCATAACAAAAACAATGCAATTATTTTCACACCTCAGTGATTGCTGAATGTTTTTTATTACTAACAGTGCTTGATGTTATGATTGTATGTAAATTGTTACATGCTTATCTATATCTATTCTTCTATCTATCTATATCTATCTTCTATTCTTCTTCTATATCTATACATATAATAAATCTGTAGACGAGACGTTTCTGTACATTGAAAATATTTCCAAAAAAAATAGTTGGGGTGTTAAAGGATAACCAACAGATGCCATTTCATCAATTTTTGGAATTTTTGTCTGTTTGTCTGTTTGTCGGTTTGTCTGTTTGTCTGTTTGGATGTGACAGATTATTGATTTGAACAGGGTCAACGTAAAAAGTACCAAACCAATACGGTTACTTTTTATACTCAAATATTGTGTAGAACTCGGAGCAGTGATTAGTTTTTATTTCATCGCAATCGGTTCACTCTATCAAAAGATATAATCAATTTAAAGTATTCTAGAACAACTTTTTACGTTTTTTAGTAACACGTAACGACATCTATTGGCGCGATATAGTACCTACTAACGAAAACATATTGTTGTTGTGATGTGAATAATCACGTCCTATTAGTTTATGCTTACATAAATGACGAAATAACACAGATACCTACTTATGTCTATGTTATTTTAAAAAGTAATGATAAATTAAACAAAATCGCTTTCCATTGATGGTTTATTTAGTGGCGCCTGTGGAGATAAAATAATTTTAAACAAAAAGTGAGGATAATGTAAGATACTTAATAATAAATAATGTGGTGTTCTGAGCGATAAAGAAGATAGATAATTATTGATATAGAAAGTTGAGTAACGCAGAGCGTTTTTTAACGAAGTTCTTATATAGAGCTTGCGGTAGGAGTTCTAAGGGAGAAATCGTCAAATAACGAAAAAGCGTTATGCCTCATTTTTCAAAGTAATAGGTAGATAGAGACACACACACACACAGAGAGAGAGAGAGAGAGAGCTATTTTTCATGGTTTCCGAGGATCCTGACCCCGGTAAGTGAGGTCAAAAAGAAAATCAAAGATGTCGGTTGCCTAAATTTTTAACTTTTTGGGGTTCCGTACCTCAAAAGGAAAAACGGAACCCTTATAGGATCACTCGTGTGTCTGTCTGTCTGTCTGTCTGTCTGTCCGTCCGTCTGTCACAGCCAATTTGCTCCGAATCTTATGGACCGATTAAGTTGAAATTTGGTACACATATGAATCTCTGTGACCCAAACACAGACGTGTAACGTAAATAAATGAGTTTTGAAAATGGGAGTCATTTTTGAGGGGTAAATAGACAATTAAAAAAAAAGATTCGCAATCTGTACCGTGTGACATATCAAATGAAAGGGCTTATCGTGAGGATCTCAAATTTATATTTAAATATTTTTGTCATAATTTTAAAATAAATTGTATTAAAGTTATTTAAGACAATAGACGGAAATTTACCATTCCCCCCCCCCCCCCTTATCTCCGAAACTACTGAGCCTAAAATTTTGAAAAAAATACAGAAAATAGTTCTATACCTATAGATTACAGAAAAATTAATAAGAAGTTTATGATCTTGAAACAACATGGTAAATCTCTCAATATTGTGCGTACAAACTTACATTTTCAGTTGGAATGTATGGGAGAACATGTTTTTCAACTACAATGTTAAGTTTGTTCTTGGGATAAATTCATTCCAACTACGGAACCCTTCATTGTGCGTGGTCCGACACGTACTTGGCCGGTATTCGTCATGGGTATCGTTTTCATGGTTTTCGAGGGTGCTGAAGTCGAGAGTCAGGTCAAAATGAAAATCCAAGATGGTGGCTGCATTTTTTTTTATCATGTTTGTCGTTTTCATGGTTTTTGAGGGTGCTGAAGTCGATAGTCAGGTCAAAATGAAAACCCAAGATGGCGGCTCCATTTTTTTTAAATGTTTTGTCATGGGTGTCGTTTTGATAGTTTTCGAGGGTGCTGAAGCCGATAGGCAGGTCAAAACGAAAATCCAAGACGGAGGTTGCATTTTTTTTTATGGGTTTCGTTTTATTGGTTTTTGAGAGTGCTGAAACCAATAGTGAGGTTAAAATGAAACTGTAACGGCTTACCCACCGTCGATTGGCCCATGAACCGTTGGTGAACATTATCTTTAAACCATTAATTTTTTTCCAAAGGACTTTTCACCCACGAACGTTTTGCCAACATAACTCTACGTCAGTGAATGCTTTACCCACAGAATTTTTTGACCAATAACTTTTCACCCAAAGAACAAGGCCAACAAACGCCGGGAAAGGTGAAAGTAAAATAATAGTAAGACGTAGTCCTTTATTTCTGTGAAAAGGGTATAAAGTAACCTAACCAAGCCTAACCTCGGGGTGCCCTTCGCTCGCTTTGCTCGCTCACTTAAGCCGCCATCATCCCTTCGAACCCTACCTGTCCGAGTCGGGGTGCCCCAAGTCCCGGGCTCGCTTCGCTCGCCCTTGCATCCTTAGTTCTATTTGACATGGGTGAAATGTTCTTTGGGTGAAAAGTTATTGGTCAAAACATTCTGTTGGTTAAGCATTCACTGACGTAGAGTTCTGTTGGGGAAACGTTCGTGGGTCAGAAGTCCTTTGGATGAAAAGTTAATGGTGTTGACCAACGGTTCATGGACCAATCGACTGTTGGTAAACCGTTTCAGTACTGGTTAAAATGAAAGTCCAAGATGGCGGCTGCAAATCGAAAAATTCGTAGTGTGTTTCGTTTTCATGGTTTTCGAGAGTGCTGAAGCCGATTGTGACGTCAAAATTAAAATCGAAGATGGCGGCTGCAATTTTCTTTTTCTTTTTATCATGTGTGTCGTTTTCATGGTTTTCAATATACACTTACACGACTTTGTGTGAAATAAAATAAAATACAACCGACTTAAAAACACACTTCAAAGTGCAATAGACCTTTGGTTTCAGAAGTCTGTAATTTCTTGCCAACGCGCAACGTCTTCCCAAACTAAGGTTACTTTGCACTTTGTAGGGTTTTTTATGGAAGTCGGTTATATTTTTTTGTAATTATCTTTACAATTTTTTTTCTGGTTTTCGGCAGTATAAGGTCTAAATCAAAATCACGTCTAAAGTTTTCATGGGTTTCATCTTCGTAGTTTAAATGGCGGCCGGTGTCAAATATAACCAAAGTTTAATGGGTTGCTTTTTACACGGGCAACTTTATGTAGAAGCTCTTACCATTAATGTATTCTTCCTTTTATCATCTAGATATCTCGATGCTTTATAAGGCATAATATTGGTAGGTATATATAATATCTTCAATACCAAGTTAAGAAATTCTAAATTTACCACAGAGAAGAAACCAAGACTTAGAAAAACTAACTTCAAACTTCACCTACTAATCTCAGATATACTTCAGATAAAATGGTGATATGATTTTACAAGTTGGTATTCTAAGACAGACGCAAAATAAAATGGACATAATTATGGCTGTTTGGTTAGATAATCAGCCTCGAGTAGGCGCTTTTATTTTAATTTATTCTCAAAAATCAAAGTGACACTTCGTCGCATTGTCATTATGAACCATGAAGACGCAGTGATTGCAGTCGAAAGGGCCGTGGTAGCGAACCCTAGGTAAGGAAAGCGTTACCAGGCAAGATCTGATGATTCTTCCTTTTCAATGAAGGAGTGGCAATTACACCTTTCCTAAGCGACACATTACCTATTGTTTTCCGACATCCACGCGAACAAAGTCGCGGGCACAGCTAGTGTAGAATATAATAAGTCTAAACTTTGATATTATTTAGTAATATCTGTTTGATAGATTCTAAATAATCTATACAAATAATAAAGCTGAAAAGTTTTTTGGTTTTTTACACGACTGCCCAAAAAAAGGAGTGTAAGTTTTCAGGGTTCATGTTCATGTATGTTTGTGAGTTTCTTTATTCCACCACAACTTCTAAACGGCTTAACCGGTATCAATGTAAAATGTGGTATCGTTAGAAGCGTTGCGTTATCCCGGGTAACATAGGCATGGTTCATGAAAAAAAACCGAATATTTCTTTTTTCATAAAATTTTGCTTCTTTTACTGTCATCGTCTAGAACTCTAGAGTTTGCTTAGTACATAACAAAAATATATAACAGTAGTATTCAAATGCATTCGTTCACTAATAACATAACAAAAGAAATTAAATAAGTATAACAGTAGTATTCTATTTCCCATAATAATAATAATAAATAATGTGAGCTCGGCTATCATTGTGCCGATTGTCGTATCGGCCAATGGCCTGATGGCCGAAAGCCTCGATCAACATCTATCGAGGCTCTCGAAAGGCGGTTGGATCAAGGGCCTGATTCAGAAGGCAGTACTCCTCGATACGGCTCGCATTGTGAGGAGGTTCCTGTCTCTGGAGCCCTAACCACCGGTAGCTTGGACCCTGCTCCCGACACCGGCTGATCGCAATTTTTTTATATTTTTAAACGTTTTTTATACTTACTTATTTTTTTATTTTAAGAAATATTTATAAATGTAACAAAATGAGTTAAGTAAATAAATAAACGACATAACAAATAATATTGAAAAAATTATTAAAGTATAGTAAAGTAAAAATACATAGAAAAACTTACATATATAAAAATAGGCTTATTCGTTTCCACACCTGCTGAAAACCAATCTTTTCATTGCAGTCGGGGGATGGTTCCTTGGAACAGTTCCTTACAGGTCCCACGACTTCGCTGAAAATATTGGTTTTCAGTTTTCCACTTATAGGCACAATGATGGTTTAATTGCACAGTAAATATTATAATTTATTTAGTACTTACCTTGTGCCCATTCAACACTAAAATCATCCAGCTTGTTTTTATAATTTTTTAGTTCAATTTCTTAATTCACTTTTTGACAAGGCAGGCGTGTTTTTTTTTTAACGCGCTAATCTTGTTTATTTGAACGCGCTAACCTCTAGAACTACCAGTCGGGTTGGGAAAATTCTTTTTGCATTTAATGTCCCAATTCATAAGGAAGGTTATATGCTATTTAACATCACGCTACGAACTTAAGGAGCTGAGCAAAAATACAGTAATAAGGCTAAGCGAAAACGAAGTAATAGCGCGGGCGGACGATGGGATGCGACGCGGTGGGTCGGGGGCCGCAATTTCACGCGGATGAAGTAACCCGCCTGGCGCCTGGCGGCACTGTGGTACTATTAAACTCCCCCTCTGATGATCTCTACATTCAAAAACTCATTTAATTATGTTTCAGCGAAGTTGCCGCCAATCAATGAGAGGCAATTGCTGGCATCATCGTCAAGAGAGCATTTTCTATGGCGACAGAGATATGGCAACATGATATCAGATCTAAATGTCATATCCGAAAAGCAGTTCATCAGACATATCATGTATTTAATAAGTAAGTATTATATGTATCTTAGCAATGCAATACAATGGCTTAGCAACCTTAAAAAGGCGGACAAGTCTCAAGCTGGATGAGAAAGGCGGAATACAGGGTCCTTTGGCGCAAATTGGGAGTTGTCTATGTCAAGCTGAGTTAAGGAATTATTGATTACAGCCCGTTTTTACTGACGCTAAGTGACACCTAAATGAATGCCTAATTAAAAGCACGCTGTTGGATTTTCAACGCTCGGCTCAGTGCCGAAAGTTGAAAATCTGAGTCTTCTGCTTCTTTAGCTTGGCGGCTACTTCAGCGTTTGTGCCTGCGTCTCCATAGAAATTAATATTTCTTTAATGAGAATTATTTATATTGCAGTTGGCGTAGAAACAAGCTCCTTCCCCTTCAGTCAGGAAACGAACAGTTTCTACATGAAAGAGGGTTTAATACTGGAGTGCATATCACAGGAACATATCAGAGGTTACGTCTCCGAATTGTTGCTAGTCGGCACTTACTATAGAAGACTCTACAAGTTCGCATTTAATGATACACTGGAGGATCATTTTCATAGTCATGGGCTTATTTATGAGGTAAGTTTGAAGGGGATATGATACATTCGTAAAATAAGTGCTTTCCTCAATACATGAAAAATACGGTGTTGAGCCCTCGTACCCACGGGTGATTTTTGTTTTCGTGCGTTGTATTTTCAGCGCCGACAGCTGAGAATCCAACAGTCTATTTTTTTGACGCGCGGCGGTACACTCTGTAGGATTCTCAATGCTTGGCACCGAGCGTTGAAAATCCAGTACACTATAAAAAGTCGTCTCGTTAAAAAATCACTTGTTCGCACTAGGGCTAACTTGGGGAGTTGTGGGCGGAAACAACGGCACACTTTGTCTCAAATAGCAGCGAACGACGGCCCAGAACGAGAGAGCATGTTCAAACTAGACAGTTTTTGAAAGATGAAATCGAAATGGTAGCAGAGGATAAGTCGAATAAAGTCAGGGAGGCTGTTACTCAGCAGCGCTAACCAAAAGATTAATACACATAACACTATAACTAAAGATGCTTAAACACTATCGACGTCCTACATCTGAGGGCCAATTCTCGTAATTTTAAAAACGTTCACAGTCTGATCTCAGTCTCAATCTATCAAAAATACCTCTAATTTCCCTACATTTTGACAAGTTTTTGACATTTCGCTGCTTAAATTCAAAAGGGCCACAAGTCGAAACGTCATTTTTTTACAGGAGAGCCCGTCAAAGTTTTGATATCGGTTTTTGTTTGTTATATCTGTGTTATAATATAACACATAGATATAAAACGTAGATTAATAAAAATAATAAACAAACGTAGATTAATAAAAATAATAAACAAAAACCGATATCAAAACTTTGACGGGCTCTCCTGTAAAAAATGACGTTTCGACTTGTGGCCCTTTTGAATTTAAGCAGCGATTTGTTTGTCGCTGAGACGAGACTGCGACTAAATTTTGAACGTTTTAAATTACGAGAATTGGCCTTCTGTTGTAATAACTTTGAACACCTCAATGGTTCATCATTGGCGCTCGTCTATGGGCATCACACCTAGCATCAAACAATCAACTCAGCCTATCGCAGTCCACTGCTGGACATAGGCCTCTTCCATGCTGCGCCACAACACCCTGTCCTCCGCCTTCCACATCCAGTCTGTCCCAGCCACCTCCTTTAGGTCATCCATCCATCTAGCTGGGGGGAGTCCCACACTACGCTTACCGATACGCGGTCTCCACTCAAGGACTCGTCTGCTCCACCGGCCATCGGTCCTCCGACAGACATGGCCAGCCCACTGCCAATTCAGTTTGCTTACTCTGCAAGCTATGTCGGTAACTCCGGTTCTTTTTCGGATAATTTCATTCCCGATCTTATCCATATCAAACCTATCTTATCCATATTTAACCTAGCATAATCAGCCCATAATGTTCCTACTGCTGGGACATAGGCCTCCTTTTTATTGAGAGGGAGTGAGCCGTCCACCACGCGGGCCCAGTTCGGGCTGGTAGATGTCACATGTCTTCAATTTCTTGGTTTTGAACATGCCGTTCCTCACGATGTTTTCCTTCACCGTTTTGAGATTGGTGGTGATGAAAATAATTTACACAAAGTAAAGCGACTGTCTGGGACCTACAACTCGTAAGTCGCGGCCGTTGCCACTGGGCCACTACTCGCTGGGCCACCACTGCTCGCACCTAAAAGGAATATAATAAAATGTATAATTGACTATTTTCAGGCATCAAGAGAGGTAATAAGGCAATATCTTTTAAAGTTTCGCTTGAACGCCACAGATATTTACGAAGATTCGTGTAAGAACGACGAAGAGGATTTGAACGTAATGCCGACGCTGTTACAAATACTTCAGCATATGGAGCCACTCAAATATGAGATAGAAACCATTGCATCTATTTATAAACTTATAGATACAGGTATTTACTTGATATGTGTTTATTTTTCTGTAGTCGTTCAATAATTCTGGCCAATGTTATTAAATTATCATTGTAGCGGTATCTACAATGCCACATGTGAACAACGCGTCATACTGACTTCAAAATTCCTGCATCTCGCAAGCAGAGTTTACCGCGCAACTAGCATATTGCCCGCCAGAGGCAGCACCAGTCTGGTCATCTACTAGCTTATGCCCGCGACTTCGTCCGCGTGAAATTTCGGCCCCCGACCCATCGCATCGCATCCCATCGCTCGCCCATGCTACTACTTAATTTTCACTTAGCGTTCTATTTGACTGGTTTTCCTTTTTCTTGGCTCCTAAGGGTGATGTTAAATAACCTTTGGGCTGCCAAATGCAAAATATTTTTTCAGATCCGACTGGTAGCTCCGGAGATTACAGTGGCGTATTTTAAGTTTCAGCGCCCTGGGCCTGTAAGGTTTGTCGCCCCATAAAATAACGGAAAAAAGCAAAAACTTTTAATGAGATATAAAATAAATAATAATCCAGCAGTGTGTGATAAATGAAATTGAAAAAACTAAAAAGTCCATACAAAGAAATAAACAACATTTATTTCATTTTTTTTTCCGATGAACAGATTGGATAGCAAACTCATCAATGACACTGTTGTAAATAACGGAATTTGTCAAATCAGCTTCTATAGTGTATTCAGAATAGCTAAACTGTTTAAACGTTCTTTGCTTGATAATTTTTTATTCTTTTTTCGGTTTTTTTTTCATTCCTCATGCTAGAAGGTCGAAAAGAAAGGCGCACTAAGCTGAGCGCGAAGTGCGGCTTGCACCGCCCCTCACAGGCTGCCGCCCTGGGTCATGGCCCTTTTGGCCCTAGGGTATATACGCCACTGAGATTACCCCCTACATACGTACAAAAAAACAAACAAATTCTAACTCTTTATAATATTAGTACAGATAAAATCTTTCGTAAAAATCATTATAGCCAACCATCTATAGTTACATATTTAGAGATTTTTTTTTTAATCACTTAAAAAGTAATCGATCAATGAATTAGGGTGACAAATCAATTTAAAAAGTCTTGTCTTCTAAATGATTTAGTTTACTTTGTAGTGTTTATAAGCTAATTATATTATTTCTAGATCCAAAATCATCAATCCCGCACGGAGCAGAGCTTATGTCGTATTTATTCAACGAAATATCGTTAATTACTCACAGACAGACCACGCTCACCATGTTCAACTCACTCTATTCTATCTGCACAGTTTATTTCAAGTAAGTATTGAACGACAATAGTATGATACCTATACAATTATCTTTTGCACATTATGTATTTTCAACCCTATTTTAGTTGTGATTAAGTTCATTATCGAATTTGTCAATGGAAACGGGTATTTTGCTGCCCAATGTACGCTGACTGTAACAACAACAATTCGGTTCCGTAGTTACCATTACCGCGTATATTATAATTTTACGACACCAAAATGTGTCTCAGACAAATAACTACATTTTTTTTAGGTTTATCGAAAGATTTATATTCGAAGGCGAACTAGATGATAGATTCAACGAGTTCTTCATACGTAAAGACAATCAGTACGTGAATAATCGTTCTAAAAGGTATTGGGACAAAGGGTTCCATATAACGCAGAGTGTGGCCGTACCAGATTTTTTGAAGGCTTTGGCTAAGTTCATACTACTGTGTGGCAAGTCATTGAGGTTGTTGAAGCTGTGTAACCCGACCGTGAGTATAAACTATTTGGCATAAAGCATTTTTTGTTTGTTTAGCCTATACTGTCCCACTGCTGGGCTAAAGCCAGGTCCTTCCAGGAACTCTTTTCCCGCGCTACCTCGAACAGCACTCGCGGAACACGTCCAGGTCATATCGCCACCGCTTTTTGGTCCGACCTCGGCGTCACCGTCCATCTTCAGACACCCATTGTGTGGAAACTTTTGCGTAGCGGTCATCCTGCATGCGGCTGATATGACCCGCCCAATCCCATTTGAGCCTGGCAGCCTTCTTGTCTATTATAACTGTTTTGAAATGCAGGATGTTGTTCCGAAATTTTGAGAGCAGTGATGAAATTAAATTCACAAAGTACCTGTCTGGGTTCGAATGGTAAGTCGGGGCCGATACCACTGCTGCTCTGTGTATACACTATATTTTATTACTAGCTGCCCCGGTGAACTTTGTACCGCCTCAGATATTTTTTTTTGTAATTTTTTTTCACATGTTTTAATAATTATTCTGCTATTCGGGGCGAAGAAAGTCCAACAAACAAAAGACCAGAAAAATCGGTCCAGCCGTTCTTGAGTTTATAAATGGTGTAACTAATCCGACTTTCTTTTATATACAAATATAATTATAGATTTTTAAATTATAGCTTTGACAAATTTTAGAGCCGGCTCTTTTGACTTTTTTGGATTTCATCAACTAGCTACATCCATGAATAAGAGAATGTGAACGTAAACCCCTGTTCTTCTTAGCATTTTAGCATAAGAATATTTAGTTTAGTTGGCAGGCTTACGGAAATAATAATACATAATAATAATATAGGTAGTCTTTGCTGAGAATTAATTTATTATGATTGTTATAAATAAAAATAATTTAAAGCAAAAAAAAAAAGAATGAAGAAATACTCATTTTATTTTCACTTTGTTCAATTAAATAACTCCCTAAATTGTTCTAATGCCATCACTATCTTAAATATATTTAAATCCTTGTTTCAAATTGATGTTATTTCTACTTAAAAAAATATCAACTCTATGCGACTATTAATTTAGTTGATTTACTAGTACTATTGAAAAAGTAATTAATTAATTAAAGTTGTAGCAGTAACTGAACCTTATGTACCTATAGGACTGTAGGTATTAAAGTTATTTTTACTCACAGGTTTGTTTATATTTTTAGAATCTAAATAGCGAACGCAGAATTGCTTACTTATAACTATTTGACAATTCAAAATCATCTCTAGGACCCCCTAGTCCTCCTAATATCCTCGGACCACCCATCAGTGAAGTGCTGCGCCAGCTTCCAAGAGCTGGAGAGCCAGCAACAAGTCCTGGACGTGTATCGCACAAGATGTCTGTTTGTCAGCGGCGAGCTGGTGACTTTCGACCAGATACTGCTAAAGAGAGAGGCCGAGAGAAAAGCTTTCACTGAAATGGCGTCCTTGAAGCAAGCTGAAACTATGGAGAAGATTGTTGGTAAGTCGGAAATAATTGTTTTGTCATTGGGTGGGGTATGTGACTTAATGTATTTCATGCATAAAATGAGATCCCTCTTAAATGAACAATTACAAGTTTAGATTTGTAAAACTTAGCTTTTGAAATGTATTTCGAGCGTGAGTACGCTCTCCATTTTTCCATTATAAATTCGAAAGCCTTTGAAAAGTTTCTCTTTCGTAAATCTATTTACGACCTAGAATTTGTAAACCAATGAGCACTATTTTATTGACAAATCCTATCTGCCTTCCATATTTTCGATATCTCAAAAAGTTCATATAATTTTTAGCCGAACGCAAAAGGTTGGCACAGTTAATAATAGCCGAGAAGCAGCACTCGTTAAGAGTCCTAGAAGCTGCTATGGCGGAGGCCAAGGCAGCTAAATGTAAAGCTAGACAACGAGAAAGAAAGCGCTTTGAGCTGGAACATGCCGCCGAAAAGGCCACGGAAGAAGTGGACTCCAAACTCAGGGATGATGAAAAGTAAGCTATAATTATGAAATATTATTGCCTAATTTTTGTGTAATTTAATTTGACCTTTTTGGTTGATTATTTAATTTAATATGGTTAAATTAAATTAAGAAATCCGTAATCAGCTGTTAGTTAGTAGTTACACGAAATTATGAGTAAAAAATATTTATTTTTGATTTATCATACTTTGCTATTGAAACTTGAACTTTGATTACTTTGCTTTGCTTTTGTTTTTTTGCTTTGTTTTTTTTTTGCTATTGAATTATGATAAATATCAACATACAAATATGATTATGAAAGATCAACATAGCAAACGATATTGATATTATTTGCTATGTTGATCTTTTGTCTCCAAAAGATCTTGGTGGTTAGAATTTGTAAATTGTTACAAAATGATTCGGATTCTTTATATTCCATACAAATAATCTACAACATAGTAAAAAATTGCAGGAACAAAATAATGGAGTACTACTCAAAACTAAACATGGAAGTAGAGAAGAGCAAGATGCACACAGAATGGAAAATAAAACGTTTACAGTTAGACCAGAGCAGGATGCAGCTGTTGTCCACCGAAGAGAGGAATTTGAAGAGAGAGAAATTGGAACTCGAACACCAGAAAAACGAAGAATTGATGGCGATGTCTATACAGAGCGATATGTTAAGATCAGTAGAAGATGATCTTGATAATAAAGAAGAGAGTGTGACAGATGAAAATGGTATCGATACAGACCCTAGTCTCACATTCTCATCAGTTATTGCGGACCAAGTAGAAGACTGCGCAGACCCTTCGGAGTACGACAATAACAAGATGAGAGCACAAGGTTCCGGGGCAGTTTTGAGCGCTCTCTGTAACGTTGCCAAAAGCTTTTTCGGTGTTTCTAAGGCTAACGAGAATGGCAATGAAAACGATAATAATAAAGCACTAGATGCTCAAGGCAATATCGTTGAATCTGGAGCTTACGACAATTCTCGTACACTACATACTCAATCTTCTTGCGAAATAGGCAGCAAACTAGATGATGGTTACGATAATTTACAATATCAAAACAGTAGGAAAGAAGCGTTGTTAAATAAGCAAAAGGTGATGTCTCACGAATTTGGCCAAACTGATAAAGAGAACAATCAACTAACAGATCCGCCGCTTATAGAAGTTGCAACGATTGACGAAGAAAATAACTTGCAAGATTGGTCTCCATTCCTAGAAGCGAAATTTAATAAGTTGAAAGTTTTGTGTACAGAATTTGATGTCATTAAACCAGTCGTAAAGCCATCTGAGCCAAAAACTGATGCACAGAAAGAGGCGCTGGTAAACAAGCAAAAAGTGTTAGGAGTAGAATACAACCTTCCTGCCGAAGCTTATGTTAAAAGGGAACCTGCGAATGCGGCGCAAGAAGAGGCAGTGCGTAACAAGGAAAAGATTTTGCATGCGGATTACGATATGTTAAGCACAACGACAGGGAGTCCAAAAATTGACAACAAAAGGTCAGCGCTGACGTTGAACTTGAAACCCTATGGAGAACCTTCTTCATCTATGTTTAGACTCGGAGTTACACCTAACACAGGCTCCGTCACTCCAGGCGAATATTTCCCAAGGGTAAGTTTGTACAGTGTATTTTTTGTCACTTTTTAATCCTATATTTTCGCATAGTGATTGATTTTCTATGTAAATAATTCATCTTATTTTAGCTGGACGTGGAAACACCAACTACGGCAGATATACCTCTCGAAAGCGCGGTGACCTCCGAAATATTTACTCCTAGAAGTGATGTTAGTAAGGACATGAAGTCCAAAGGCAAAGAATTTCTAGGTTCTGAAGGATTTAATTTCCCAATGATAGTCGACGAAGAGAACGTTGAATCAGAAATGACTAGCGACATTCACACTGGTGACACGCCTGATAATTCCCCATCAAAATCTTTGGATTCGCCAGTCAGTAGAGTGAAATCAAAGTACTCATATTTCAATGTATTAGATGGGTCGTACAATTTGAAAGACTTCGATCCCTTTGGAATTAAAGAAATGAAAAATTTCTCCAAGGATCACTTTACAAGTAAAATGAATTTAGAAATGACAAGCTCTTGTTATACTCACCCTTCAGTTATAATGGACGAAGTGAAGAAACGACCTTACAATAATATATTTGCTTCACATTTCCCTTCTGGCGATGAAGAACAAAATAAGATTAAATGTGACAATATTGCTTCACTAACAGCTTGCCTCCAAAGATCTGTAATGTTACCGCTAACCTACCAACTAGAATTGGTGAACAACTCTATTTTAACTTACTTCTTAGTAAATCAGGATATGTACGAACATTTGAGGAGTTTGAAAGATTATTTCTTTCTGATGGATGGAGAATTTTCTAGAAGTATTTGTCATAATTTGTTTACGAAGTTGGTGAAGACTTTGAATCCCCAGGAGTTTTTGAATTTCGCTACTTTGCACAATATTTTGGATAAAGCTCTCGGGTCATCTATTTCACGTGAGTATTGTTTATATTTTCATCAGTTTCTATTATTATCGGTAAAACTTTTTGACTCTCGTAAAAGCAGCCGATCATTCATATTCTTGCTATCTCACTTTGATGTTTTTTTTTAATTCCGGGTAACGGCGCAAGGAGTATAACTCGTTACTTTTTTTATTGCAGATGTGCACAAGTTTTCGGAGAACTTATCATTCACGATCACTGAGTCCCCTCTAAGTTTCCAGCACAGTTCTCCCGACGTGTTACAATGTCTGTCCCTGACTTACACAGTCAGTTGGCCCCTCAATATAATATTGTCGCAAGAGGCATTACTTCGGTACGCAAAAGTGTTCCAGTTTCTGATCAAAATGAGACGTATATTTTGGGTTTTGGGTGAAGATTTTGAAGTAAGTATTATACTGTTTAAAAGGAAGAATATATCATATTTTTACGAATATATTTTTAAAACAATTTTCCGTGTCACAGTCTTTAAAGTTATCAGCAAAATTATCAAGACATCAGCATCCCCGCAAACTGCTAAGATCGCCACAATACATATCAGTGCAAATATATCGGCACATAATGGCTTCGATGATTCGAGCCCTCGACAACTACATAGTCACGACTTGCATTCTCACATCTTGGACGGAGTTTGAGAACGATTTGAAGAAAGCTCGAACGTTGGACGATCTATATGAGTGCCATGTGGTTTATATAAAGAAGGTGCTGTTTAGATGCCTGCTCAACAACAGATCGACGCCTGTAATGAAGCTTTTGAACGATATTTTCACAGTGATATTGAAATTCAGTCGGGTGTTAAAAGCTGGGTAAGTGCTTCTCTTTGCTGTTAGTTTTATCGTTTCGAAGGATATTCACCATCCATTGTACAAATTATGACATTGGAGTTTTTACTTTACTTAAATGTTCGAAAAGTAGGTATATTTAAGTATTTCTTTCTTTTTCTAGCGTCTGGCAGCAAAAGGAGCCCGAAGGATCGTTCACACATTCAAGTTTTCCTCAGTTGGAAGAACTATTCCATTTGTTTGAGAAACTCGCTAAATACTTGCATAAAGTGGTGACAAAGTTGATGGAATGTGGGTACCAAAGACATTTGGTAGAGCTGTTGACTATGGTCAACTTAAACGGGTACTATGACCCGGAAAAATCGAAAGATGAGCATAATACAACTGTCCAGTCGACGTCATGAGAATCAATGGTAAAAGAAGTGTAAAGACAGTCCCAATCGCGAATTCTCGAGTACCAATTCTGCGCAGTTTATATAATATCCATTGTGATTGATGCGTTACGACTTACGGGAACTATGATCAATGACGCAATAGTGTAATTACGCTCCTGAACTGAACTTTACTAACATTGTGTAAAATTGGCATTAATAGATAGTTCTGAATGGTTGTAATGAGGTACAAAAGCCGATAAGGCTACAAAATTTATTTTTGAGCGATTTTAAATGTTTTAAGGGCTGTGTAGGCGAAAGACGTGTAAGAGTGAGAAAGTCAGTTCTTTTTTGTGACTGACATTTTTTCGTGCGCGTATTCTGACGTCTGCGTAAGTCTTTGTTATAATTACTGTCGATTACTTGTTTCGTCACTGTGTACCACTTAGTAGCGCAAAAACTAATACTCGTAAACCATAGCTTTAGGTTTAAAAGAAGATTAAAGAGTAGCATCGATTTTGTCAAATTCTCCCAAACTATATTTATGAAAGCTTGTTCTCTGTTGATTCTCCAATGAATTAAAGAATATTATTGTTTGCGTTAGAATCTCTTAATTTATATTGCTTTTTGCACTAGGTAGGTAACCATTTTATACTTGCATTATTATTTTATGCTGAAGTATTTAGGCACAATAATGTTATGCTTTATTAGATAAAGATATTTGTGAATGTTTAGCGGGCCCAATCCATGACATTTTGTTGTTATTAATTTTCTTTTGATCGTTAGTCACCTTGAGTAGTTGAAACTAACAAAGTGTGCCCTAGCACTATGAGCGAGATTATAGTTCATACTCGTAAGAGATGCTTACTGTTCTTAGCAAAATAACGTCAAATTGCGGTCTGTGAATCTCGCCCTTAGAACGCAACGTTACGTTATAGTTAAGGATTTCTCGTTGGCCAGCTTATGTGTAAGCCTTTTCAGCCCATACAGTTGCCACTGTTAGGAGATAGGCCTCTTCTCCGTGAGAGGGCGTGGGCCATAAAATACCACGAGGGCCCAGTGCGTGTGTTTACGTGTATATTTTATTAAAATTAAATTCTCGATTTCTATTATTACGATTGTTGACGACACGAAAATGGCGCATATTCATACAATTTTTATGCTGACTGATCGTAGTTAGGGTAACTTTTTAATTACATTACCGATAGTAGCGATCGTAGTATCGATAGTAGTATTAAAACTATTGACCTATTAATTTCTCCCACCTAATAATCATGTGATATATTATAATTATTTTATGTCGAATAATGTTAATTGATAGTCTATGTTTCTAAAGTGAATGTTGAGTCCCTAACTGTTGTTAACTATGGGTTATGTAAATAAAGTAATAATGATTATAAATACAATGCTCACCTTATGTTATATTTTAATAAAGTATAGTTATTTTTAATGTTTTGTTTTAATTTATGAATTGGAAAATTCCTTCTGGGGGCCCTAAAAAGGCCACTTTTTCAGAATCATAAAACAAGTCATATCACGCAATGTCATCTGTATGACAGTTGTATGGAGATTCGTGAAATGCTACAGGTACACCTTTTTTTTTTTTTTTTTTTAAGGATGGGAAATCATCAAATGACCCCTCCCGCTCTGGGTGGAGCGGAAGGGAGTGTCAGACTCTTACTGACTAAAACCCATCCGTGTTCCTTCCTTAGCCCTTTATATTCCGGGGCAGCGGTAACCCTTTCGGACAATCCCGCTGCCCCGGCAGGCTTCGGCCCTGACGGGCCCCTCCGTTCAATGCTGACATCTCTTTGAGGCGCGCGTGGAACACATACGCGCCGTCCGGCACGGGCCTGGTCCTGATCGGACGGCGAGCTACCCATTACTCGCCGTCCGCAGGCCCGCGCCTACGGTGGCCGGGAGTCGTCACGCGGCTCCCGACGCCCGGAGCGTCTACCGCGGCGGCTGGGACGGGCGGCTCTCTCAGCTCTCTCCCTCGCCCATCCCGCCACCTCCTTCGCTAGCATGACAGCTTCGCAGAAGGAGGTGACTGCCTCCCACTCCCTCTCGCCCCGGACCATGGCTTGGACCAGGGCCGGGCGCGAGAGGTCGCCGCCGCTGCCGATCGCCTCTACGAGGACACGGCGGTGCTCTGCCCAAGCGGGACAGACCTCCACCGTGTGCTCCACCGTGTCCTCTGGGCGATCCTCGCAGTGGTGACACCCGGGCGTTTCCTCCCGCCTGATTATGTGCAGGAACCTCCCGAAACATCCGTGTCCGGTGAGGACCTGCGTCAGGCGGTAGGTGAGGGCGCCGTGACGCCTCTCTAGCCACTCCTCAAAGACACAGGTACACCTCTGCCTAACCCTTCAGGGATATATAGGTGTGAAACTGTCAAACAGATGAATTGCGTGATATGAATTGTTTTATGATTCTGCCAAAGTGGCGTTTTTAGGCCCCCAGGCAAAAGACTTCGGCTAAAGACGAAAGACTCAAAAACAAGAGTTCTCTGGGATGTAAACGAGACATTAATTCGTATATCATGGTATAGCAATCCCAATCGGTACTGCTTAGTGCGGGTTTCTGGGTTCGATCTCCGGATCAGGCAATGCGTTATAATAATATCTGGTTTTCAATAACTAAATCCTCGGTAGCAGCTAAGTGTAGATTATTGCCAAGTATGTAGGCTCGTCTATGATGTGAAGATTATTACATAGATGGCGATACATAATTTATTTGTTTACACTTGCCGCATGGTAAAAAAAAAACCGGCCAAGTGCGAGTTGGACTCGCACACGTAGGGTTCCGTACCAGAATACAATATTTCACACTACATATAAAATAACCGCAAGAGGGGCCCGTGGCTAAATAATAACAGCCGCACAGGTCGATCGATCAGGTTAAGCTACGCTTGCCGCGGTTGGTCTGTGGATGGGTGACCATCTTTACATACCGTGTCCCCTCCGTGCCTCGGAAAGCACGTTAAGCCGTTGGTCCCGGCTGTCATTCGTGGATCTTTGACAGTCGTTACGGGTAGTCAGCAGCCCGAAAGTCTGACAACCAGTCTTACCAAGGGGTATCGTATTACCCAGTAACTGGGTTGTGGAGGTCAGATAGGCAGTCGCTCCATGTAAAATACTGGTATTCAGCTGCATCCGGTTAGACTGGAAGCCGACCCCAACATAGTTGGGAAAAGGCTAGGCAGATGATGATGATATAAAATAACAGCAAAAAAATCACGTTTGTTGTATAGGAGCCCCCCTTAAATATTTATTTTATTCTGTTTTTTGTTAAAGCGGCAACAGAAATACACATTCTGTGAAAATTTCAACTGTCTAGCTATCACGGTTCATGAGATATAGCCTGGTGACAGATGGACAATGGAGTCTTAGTAATAGGGTCTCGTTTTTACCCTTTGGGTACGGAACCTTAAAAACAGCTGTTGCTTCTGTAAGGTTAAATTGGTTTACCGTAAATTGATTCAAGATGGCGTTGTTATAAAGAAATAGTTTTAAAAGCGCCATCTCTTGTAGAGTAGCTAAACCATTTTTTACTGTCATCTATTGACGAGTAGA
This sequence comes from Gortyna flavago, assembly GCA_963669345.1. Taxonomy (NCBI): domain Eukaryota; kingdom Metazoa; phylum Arthropoda; class Insecta; order Lepidoptera; family Noctuidae; genus Gortyna; species Gortyna flavago. Next base: position 11,603,088 of record OY770138.1, read on the forward strand.
CAGACTCTTGGTTTGTTTATTAGATAAATTTTTGTTGTTATCTCTAGTATCTTTTCGGCCGTCAATAATTACGTAGAATATTGATCTATAGATGATTAATATTTTTTTGTTTAGCTTTAGTAATCAGATATCAAGTCAACAGTGATAGAGTTCGGTTTCATTTATTATCCGTCGCGACGGTGGCGCCAATATTTTCCATATAATCGGACTGTGTTTTCATGATACTTCATTCTACCTCAATTCGTCCTAGGGTTAACATCCTAACCTAATCAGCGCGTGACATTGAAGTGAAAGCCGGCATTTCCTGCAATCTACTGTCGCTTTCCTTGGAAAATTTTGAAATTAATTCCTATTTTTACTATAAAACATAACTTTCGTCAGATCCAACAAAAATAAGTGAACATTAAACATTGTTTATAGTTATCGATCGGAGAGCAATTTTCCACGATCGGACTCAGTTTTCGTCGTGTCGAAGGCGATATTTTACCAAAAACGTTAAAACCGAAGAATCACCGTCACCGCCGCAGAGATGGCGTTCATGATGCCTGTAGTGAAGAAAGATTGGGACCTGTACAACTCGAACCGGACTCGGCGGGTGTCCGAGTCCGCGGAGAAGGTGGCGCTGGGCGGGCGCGTGCGCAAGGTGTCGGAGTCGCGCTCGGAGGGCCCGGCGCTGCCGGCGCGTTCGCACGCGCTGAGCCCGCACCGCAGCGCGCCAGCCATGCGCTCGCTGTCATACTGCCGCGCGCCACCGTCACGCGCCTCGCTGCGTACCACCGACAGCCCCAGCAAGGGTTCGGCTAGCCCCAAGAGCGTCGCGCGCGAGGACAAGTTCCACAGCAGGTTGGTGGAGAAGTTGAAGCGAGCCCTCGGCCGCTCGGATTCGAAGCGGGAGGAGAGGAGCTCGTGAGCTAACGCGTGCTTGTGTGCAGGGCGCGCGCAGAGTCCCCCGAGCGGCACTCGCGCTGTGGCGCGTGTGTGCCCTACCTGTGACCGCGCGGCGAGCCCGGCCCGAGCGCGCCGACACACTATCTGTGATATGTTCCCGATAGTGAACACGAAGAGATGAGTAGACATTTCATGAATGTGCTAACTAACCGCCTAAGGTCTTTCGAATGCTGAGAACCTAATGTTTGAAGTTACACCGACACAATGCAATAGTTTTAGTTGTCATACATTTGATTCGCTTTCCTTCGCTGTTGCATGTTTGTTAGTCGTCATCGTACCGCATATATCTTAAAGATCAGGTTGTCAGATTTAGGTTGTAGTATGAGTACGTTGTATGGATTTTAAGACTGCGTTTAGTTTAAGCAGAATTAAGCACACCCTGGGGTTTGATAAGTATTATTTGAAAAATCACCCCGGTGGTCATTAGAGGTTAGTTCGTGGCAGTTTGTGAAGGGTATCTGTGATTCGTTATTTGTAAGTAACGTGGATTTATTTATTTAAGCTGAAAGGGAAATTGCATTCAGTTTTACCTATTGTTTGTGAGAGTCCTTATTGTAATAATTTTTGACATAATTGTATTGTTTACAAACACATTGTATTTGTTTAGTTTGAAATTTGTTCAGAAATTGTAAAAACTTTGGTAATTTCATTGAAATTCAGCAGCAGCTTCATTTGGCGATTGGTAAAGAATTCAATACGATGAAGTATGAGACATTTGTTATAATATTTGTACTGTAGTTGTAATAAGAGTACCTTTATATTAATGTACACGTTCATGACGTACACGTAGAGCAAACTGTCGATATTGATGTAAGCAGTGTTGTATTGTAGTCATCGATGTAATAATACAATGATAATTTATTTATATAAGAACGGGGCTCGCCCTTGTTTTACAAACAATTTTGTTATGATTTCGCTTGATTTTATTACGATGTTATCTTGTGACTGTATTTGGACCAGCTTTGTTAATAGTATTATCTATCAGTGAAACTGAAATCGATAATAGTGATATAAAAGTAAGATGTATAAAAGTAAAAATTCTAAAATTAAGGCATATCTCGATGAGATTTTGATGAAGGCATCATGGAGCGATGTAACGATGTGTTTATTTCGTTTGCTTATCAAAGTTCCTTACGCCTATTGGACTGCCACTAGGTAGTTAGGTAGCCCTATTTAAATTTTTAGATTTATGCAGTAGTTTTATACAATACCAAATTCAAAATCTTATGTATCATTAATATTGTTTGCAAACACTTTCAAAATTGCATGTTTTGTCAACGATGTCTGATCTGATGATTTTCAACTATTAAACACTTAAATATAAAACTTATTCTGAAACATATTTTTTATTTAACACCTACTTACTTACTCACCTTGTCACTGCAACTCATTACCATACTTAACGGTTTTGAGTAGGTAATATCTAATAATGAAATGATTAACGAGGAAAAATTCTGATAAATTGGCACATAAAAGTTGGCGCTTGGCGCACACTGAAGAAAAGTCCTACGTAGATACAATTGGCCACGTGTGCTGTCAACGAAAATAGAAGATTTTAACGACGTATGTCTATTAACGTAACGAGGAATGTCCGCATCACTAAACTTGGCGGTCAAATACTGGCAATTGAGAGGCAGAAGCCGCAGAAGTGAAACATCTTAAACAAAACAAACGAATGTTCATTCGGTCAGGCCCGGATTGGCCATATGGGCAAATGCCCGATGGGCCGGATGCCTGATGGGCCGGTGTGGCCGATTGGCGGTCGACGTTCTTTTGGTACATAAAAGAACGCGATATATCGATTAAAATAACGTCCTCGTCATCGTACGAAGTAATGGACCTAGTTCAATTTACGTTATCGTCATTGTAGTGTACAATGTGAGACTTCAACCGGGAAGAATAATGTTTTCCTTAGTTGATTCAGTTTTAAAGTGTTCTGATATCGGGTCGGTGTAGGTTTTCTTCCTGGCTTTCCAAAGAATCTCCAGAATAAATTCATGTGTGGTGCTATACATATGTATTGAATTTAGTATTAGGATATACTACTAAAGCTGTAATTAAAAGTGCTTCATTATTTAGGTTACAGACTGACGTGGCTGTATTTCTTCGCGAATCTTACCAAAACGTACGGATATCTGGAAACAAACTGCAGAGTACAGACGCCAGCACAACAACCTACCCCAATCTGTCAAATTTCTTTGATAGAATTTCAGCTTTACTGCAAAGGAATAAGGTTCATATTCAATTGGGAAAATTTGACAGATTGGGGTAGCTTGATGTGCTGGCCTCGAGCTCGCTTCGGTCGCTGATGCAGCCTACATTCTCGAACTTTCTGCATAAGTCGAATTAAGTGGAATTACTTCCTATTTATGTATGATTATTATAAACAAAACCTTACTTAAACAAGGCGGTGTGCTAAAATTTTCTAAAGTAAAGGGCCGGCCGTCTCTAAAATATCCGGGCCGGTTTCAGGTTCCAGTCCGGGCCTGCATTCGGTACTCCTAAAGAGATAGGTAGACTCTATACACCCTGTATATTTTGTTGCAAACGCCTGGCCACAGAGCAGGTACAAAGATTGATTGACATTCATGAAAGATGTAAGAGTTCAACGCTTTGATTACAAGTATACAATAATCAAAGGTTCAACGGATATAAAAAAACATAACATCATGCCTGTCATCCCTGAAGGCTTAGGTAGAGGTACACCTATAATACACGCAGATATCGCCAGTTATGTCCCACGTAATAGGGGGCGAGCCTATTGCTATCAACTGGACACGAATCCAGTCTCCGGCTGCTAGTGAGTAATTCCAGATGGCAAACCCCATTAACTCTTATACAATAATAACAGGATTTCCAGTAGTTCCATAGTGCGTCCTATTTTATTTGACCAGCACCTAAATTACAGTAGATCTGCACACCAAAACTCATCAAACTCCATAATCGAAATTAAAATATTCCAGACAGACACTTAGCCGTTATTAAACACTATCTAAAGTATCGATTTCGCTCATTCACCAACCTGACACCTCAATGATCAGATTTTCAATACGACAACAACTTTCGCGTATAATAGGCAATTAGGTAGTAAACACACATACTGATTGCAACCTGGAATATTACCAGGGGTCAGGTCGATCAGTCAATGGATTGTTCTCGAACGAAGTCGAACTTTCCGACGTAAAGAGATGTTGGTAAGTGTTGGTTAACACACTTTGCACTTGTTTTAAGGTTCATTTGAAGTGTTTTAATGGTTGTCTTTAATGAATTTAGAAGCTGTTTTGCATAGGAAGTGTGGCTCTGTGTTTATACATTTAAATGATTCGACATTGAGGGATGAAAGAAGATCTTAGAATCGAGATAACTTAGGGTGAGATTTTGACAGATCGAGTCGAAGTAAAAGATTTGTTTCTGTATTTTATCCGACAGTTCCATTTACACGATGCAAGGTTCTTTCCCGTGCAGTGGCATACAATAAAATGAAGCAACAGATGACTTGCATCGTTCAAACACTGTTTTTGCAACTTGTAACTGTTGCTTCACTTTACGGAACTAAATAGCACCGCGTAAATCGGGCTTTAAGAGTCGACGTCGAGTGCAGGATGGAACTGGGCTCATGGTACCGATCGATAACTCAGTAGCATCGCAAGGCATCTTCGCTCTCGAACTTTCCGACGTATGGCGATGTTAAATGTAACGCTTATTTGACTCGTTAGCACTTGTTTAAAGGTTGATTGATTCATTCAAGTCAATAGTCTTTTATTGATTGTCATTTAATTTTTTTATGACTTTCGAGGCTGTTTTGTTAGTATGTATATGTAATTTTTTGCAGAAATTGAGGACTTGATGAGGCTTTACACTGCACTATCTTGAAAGAGTTTTATGAAATGTATGCAGCCTGGATGAAACTCGCACAGACCAGGGAAGCATGACACAAGAGGGAGGAGGCCGATACTCCGCAGCAGGTGGAACAAGGCTGCTCATTTTGATCATCATGTTGATGATGATGATGCAGCCCGGAACTTTACAAAGCTCAGGGGTACGATCGATAACCCATTGCATTAGGTACTAATGAGAATTCTCGATCGATCGACGTAAAAAGATGTAAGTCTAAGTGTAACCTGCTAATGGTCGTTTAGCGCTTATTAGAGTCGTTAGCAGTGTTAGCACTCTTTGCACTCGTTGATTGATTGGTTCATGTCAATAGACTTGTATTTATAGCATTTTCTGATTGTTTGAGTTTTCCATTGAATTGTATGTGGAGGTGTGGCTCGCTCTATAGTTAATCTACATAACGGGCTATGGGTTTGGGTGGCTATCGTGACTAACTAACTAACTATAGGGACTAATGTTAAATACACGAAAAAATTTAACCAGTGGGCAAACTGTAACCATGAGTTCAGCTTATGATTCTAAACCGAAAGTAGAAATTTTTCGTCGGTTATCAAAAAAAAAAAATTGTTGTTCCATACATTTTAACCGCGTAGGTACACTTTTCTATGAGACAGCTGATTTTTGTTTTGATAACCGTCGAAAAATTTATATATATGCTAGGGGGTTTAGAATCTTATTCTGAATTCATTCGGCAAATGTTTTGTCCTGTATTTCTGCTATCGAAAGTCCATATAGCCGAACAAGTGGTAGTTGAGTCATATTAACTTTCCTTGATTCATATATTAGTATCAACGTACCTACCTATCTATCTGTAAAAATGAAGTTTTAAAAGCAGACAATATAATTTTACAGCATTATTTCAATTTCGTGGCAGTAATGATAAATCACGTAATAAATTATCAGAAATGTATTCGTCATTTTGATAATCATTAGGGACCTACGTGTAACAAGTACCTACCTTCTAATCTGTTGGTATCTCTTTACATCTATACTGTAACCTAAATTACTGATTAGGTACTTTGCCGTGGAAAATTCCTTCAGACGCTGTGAAGAGTCAAGTGACGAACTTAATAAAGTACAGTCATCGCGAGCGTCAGAAGTGACAAAGGAATTGCGTAATTTTCATAGGATCCAATTACATTGGCATTATTGATTTTTAGCTGATGAAGTGGGAACTTTTTTGCCTTATTTGGAACGTGATTATTGCGGAATTTACCATACAAACTTCAACATCATATTTCAGCCATTTAGAGTTTGCTTAAAAAAAGTATCTATGCCTCAGAGTTCAAGACATCTCTATACCACATCCAAATCCATGCAGCAATTTAGTCGTAAAAACTTAACAAACAGAAAAGTTACAGATTCGGCATATAATAGAAGTACAGGTCACGTGCCTGATGAGATTTCCTATCGAAAAGCTACGAAATTCCATAAAAACTTTCATAACCAATTTCACCCCTTTAGGAAATGACGTTTTCAAAAAAATCCTGCCATAGTCCACCTTAGTTATGTAACCTAAGGAACTCTTGTGCATTTCAGGCCTATCGTTTAGGCTGTGCGTTGTGTGACACGTGATCTTCAATCCTCACTTTTAAAGATTGAAGGTATTCACTTATTCAGTGTTTTCAGTAGTTACAAGTTGCAGTTGTGAGTAGAAACGCCGGGTGTCCCCACCCTAGGAGGACAAATATCTGTTCACAAAATTAAAAAATAAATTAAAGCTAAATACTTAACAAAATCTGTTCTGAAAGCATTTTTTACTTTACCTTCGTAATTACTTTTTTCTTCAAAGGTTGTATTGTTGCGTGATTGATTAGGTACCTTTATTTTTATGGGAAGGGCCTCAGGCTTAGGTATAAAAAGTGTACACAATCGTACAATTTGTCGTTTGTTTTTCTGTGCTTTGCGTTTCCTCTTTGCTTTTATCGTGCTAATCATCTTGAGTTCCTACTTTCTTAAGGTTTTTACATAACACAACATCACGCCGTTTCCCTGAACGGTTCGGTGAAGGTGTACTATCGCGGCCACTCCCGCCTGACCACCACTAAGTTTATTTTTGCTTGCACTCAATAAATAGAAGCGCTCTCTAGTAAGCGCGCCAAGATCAAATAGTTCGTCCGTAAAATTCACAAAAGAAGTACACGTGGTGCGTCACTAAGCTGCGCAGTGCAGGTTGCAACTAATTGTGTTATCGCTTTTCTAATATGCGAAAATTTTAAGGGGGCGTGGCTTGGCGCCGCCGCAGGATTTAGACGAAAATTTTTTAGTGATCAGGCGGAAAAGGCCGCGATGGTACCTACAGTGCACCTACATTTCGCCAGTTTCAGTCCCATGTAATAGGGGGCGAGCCTATTACCATCAACCGGGCACAAATACAGATTCCGGTTCCGGGTCCGTTAGATTTTTGTTTTGTGGTAATAGATAATTAGTGCAAGTGGGACGATATAGGTTGTTTAGCTGAGATTAGAAACATAAGATAGGTAAAAGACAAGATAAGGAGAAAAAGATATGTAGCACCGCCCCAAAATGTCCCAATAACAAATGTCTGTGTGGTCAGCTATTATTAATAGCTAATTTTCGCTAGTTTAACATTCGTGTAAGAATTATAAAGCTATTTGTATGTGATGGTATAATTCGTCGGATTTTTAAGAAATGCTTGTATAATGTGGCACAATTAGGCAAATTGGAGCATGCATTCCAGCCGTGTTTTTTTAAATTTTAAATAGGTATTTATGTGTCTTGTTATGCTTACCTGATTACTAATGTTCGTCTTTCAGAGAAAAGATGTTAAGTAAACAGATTCATTTATTTTAGACTATAGCGTACTTCATTTTAACTGGTATTTAGGTAAATGCAGCCATCATCTAAAAAATACAAAATTTTGCTGTTACCTAAATTAATTATTCACTGACAAACAATGCACAGCTTCAACCGCTGGTTTTAAACAAACATGAAATTTTGTAGAAGGGTTACAGGTATAACGAAAGTGAGCACGCATTGATGAAAGTTTTTTTCGTATATTTTTCCGATAAAAAATATGATCGGGCACACGGCTTGTGTACCTAGACAAAATGTTACAATTATTAGTTAAAAGTTAAGTTATTCGCAAAAAGTATAACTTAAGTTACTTAACTTTCACATGATCTCAGTAGGTACTACTTCCTCTATTTTATGACACAAACCCTTTTATATCAGAAAACAAATGTTCCCCAACCGAGCTTACGTATCTCAATGGTAAGGATAATGCCACAGGTTACTAACAATACCGTACTGTGCTTATCAGATCAGTCCCAAAGATGTGGTTAGCTATTTTCAAAGCTATAATATCCTACACAAAGAAATGCTCATGACTAAAACACTGGTATTCTGCTGCATCCGATTAGACTGGAAGCCGACCGCGACAAAATTGGAAAAAGGCCAGGCAGATGATAAGTTTTCGCAAAGTGCTTACGCTAATTCAAGTTTGCCATTTAATTTATTTCCCTTTTAATTCTTTAAAGGCGATGATGACATACATAACGCCAATTACTTACGAATGTCTAAGAAGTAAACACTGATCGGAGGCCCTTCTGTTCACCTTCAAGATGGACTTGTAAACAAGACTATAGGTACTCTACCTTATTGCTGCCACGCCTGCGTAGGGTTTCCGTGCCACTAATGACATTATACTAATCTAATATAGACAAGGGAAGTGTGAAAGAGACGAGACATGCGTAACACCCTTTCAATCAAAATTTGAATCATTTTGAACGATATTGCTAATCCATTGCTTCATAATGTTCGAAAAATTTGTTTGCCTAGCAACGTAAATTACGCAATGAATATTTTTGAACTACCAAAATGAAAGATTATCCCGCTGTGCCCGAAACGCAGCAGTTAGGGTATCGACAGGACTGTCAATGACGATGACTAATTATGCTTGTTCTCTTTTGTATTTGTGCTTTTTCTACGCGTCATGTTTGATCGTAAAATAATCGTCTTTTCCTTCTCCTTCTATGTTGTTTTAAATAAGACGGTTCGTCCAAAATGTTTTAAGATATTTAATTGAAAGGTAACAAATCTAATTTCCTAATATTTATGACGATCATTTTAATGTTTCCATTCGAAAACATGGTTTTTTAAATTATTTGTTTAAATGCCTGGCTAATGTAAAAAAAGTGGTGGTTTATTTAAGAAACGTTTATAATGTCAAAACGTTGAACATACTTTACTGAGTTTTAGAACATCTGGACAAGATCTTGTGTTGTTGTTTTCAACTGAAAATAAAGAAGCAAATGACCTTATATTACAGCTGAAAGAGAAAGAGAAATAAGGCAGGTGAAGCATTAAAGCATTTTATATGCTTGTTCTTCAACCTATTCAAGGGTCGACTACTGAAATACAGGAAAACTACTGTTGTAAATAACAATGGGTCACAACAATAATAATATCTTCAGGATGATGTTGGGGCTGCTACGTTTCTGTAGTGTATTGAGGATGTTCGCACTGTTTTGCACTGATGGCTTTCATGCCCATCATTCGCAAAAGAACGGTATCCCTGATCTGCAGAATGCGTGGCAGCCGCAACGAAATCTTGAAGACTGTGGCTGACATCGAATCATAATTTTTATTTCTCATTTTCATTTTTTGTAAGTAATTGTTTTTTATTTTTTATAGTGTCTAAACTATTGGGTATAATCATTTTTGAAAACAGACTGGGAACGTTATTCAACCATGTATATGTCGCAGCCAACTGCCTCGGCTCGCACGCTTTTGATCACAGTTCTAACCTAACCTAACCCACTTGGTTGGGGTGCAATGCCTTAATTACTGCGACCAATTTGGCTCGCGCGTGATTGGTTACAGACTTCTAACCTAAACTGTAATTGAATATCATTCAGGCCGTTAGTTGAACGGCCGCCGTTTAGTTGAAAGGCTAGGCGGTTAACTGAACGGCTAATTTAACCAGTTGGCTGCGACATATACAAGATACTCAAAAATATATAGACAGTTCATAGCGTGTCTGAATAACATACAGCTTGGTAAGATCGATAAATAAGGATAATACCGTACATGGATAACATAATCTACCAGATGCAGGTAACATAGGAAGTAGATTACCATGTTACGATATGTAAAACATTTCCTAGCGAGGTAGTAGTTCTCATTGAATTTGTATTATGCTATTTATAGAACATGCTGCAGAAGTAAGAAGAAATTATTGTCATTAAAAAATAAAGTATCAATTAATAAAATTGCAGTACCTATCTGTAAATGATGATGCGTGTTGCTTAGACTTTTTTGATGTGTGTATTGAAACTATAACAATAATGTTAGCAATGAGACTCTAGTAGAAAAATTTCTATGAAAACTTCATGGAAATTGATCTACCAAATCTTGTCGCACCATCGCGTCGCGCCTGCCTGCGAGACCGGACCGGAGACAGGATGAATATGAGATTTCTTGACCTCTTTAGAATCGATTTCATGGTTCTTTTGACTCTCTGTATTTATTCTCAAAAAATCATTCTGTATAACGAAAAACATACTTATAACTGTAGTATACTGTGTTTCCGACAGCAAACGATGTTTACTTGTGTAAAGTTCCTATTTTCATGTTTAACAACATTTCGAGTCTGACCCAATTTCATTACGTTCAGTACTTCGCCAATCTGCACTGGGATTCAATTTCAAACTTTCTTGCTCGATGCTCTAAGTAAAGTTTAAATGGCGCAGTAGGAAATAATGAAGTTACCCTGAATCTGAAACACAGCAAATTGAAAACAATATAAAACAATTTTTACGTGTTTTGTGGATACAACATTGCTATAGGTATTATTAATTTTGTGGCTTTTTATTGAAAGGTACTCATATAACGTTCTCTCCATTGTATCAGTAACAGTACTAGATATAAAAATTTCTAGATTTTTAGTACTAGCCTTTGCCCGCGACTTCGTCCGCGTCTTGTTCCCCCGACCCACCCCGTCGCATCGCATCGCCTGCTCGTGCTATAGCACTTCGTTTTCACTTAGCGTTCTTCCTGACTTTTTTCCTCAGCTCCTAGCGTGATGCTAGCCTATAGCCTTCCTCATGAATTGAAATCCGCTGGATGCGAGAGGCATAGTACCGGTTGAAGTGGCGATGCTTGCGGGAGTGATAGACCTCCCTCCCGCTGTCCAGCAATGGACGTCTTTCGGCTGAAATGACGATGATGATCAATTTTATCAGGTATCGCACTCTACTTCCAGGTGCATTCAGCGTATATACTTAAGACCAAGTTTGCACCCGATAACCTTCCTTATCTTATCGTCCTATGTCCAGTCCCAGTCTAATTATAAACAACAGTCCTAAATGAACAAGGAATATTATATCATCGTCAATATTAGTATCCATGACAATGTTGATGCAAATAACTCGTGCTGTAGTTGACCTCTGCCTTAAAGCTAAGCGATTTTGTTTCGCGCATTGCGTTTGCAACACTGGGTATTGAGAATTCCACAGACAGCATCTCAGTGCGTCAAGAAAACACGCTGTTGGACTTTCAACTCTCGGCGCTTAGGAAAGAGTTGAAAACCGGGTAAGTGAAAAAAAATGGCCGCGATAAAAATGTGCCCGTGCGAACCTGGGCTAACAGTGGCAGTTATTACAAGTGCTACAATGAAGACTATAAAATTAATCGACAGTTACCGGTGCAAACCGGATTGGAAAACTGTAGCAGATTGTACTGCGTACGCGCGCATTCTAATGCCAGATGTAAACATACGAGCACGACGGAAATCATAATAGTTTTATTAGGTTTCTGATGTTCTATCGATTATGGCTGCTGAATGTTTTCATACCAGTCTGATCAGGAATTTGTTATGATTGTCTTGATACAGATTGTGGTGTTTGGGAAAACTAATGACGAGTGTGTCAGTTCCAGTTGTGGTTGGTTTCATTAAGTTTTTACTCTCATAACATCTTTTTCTGTTGTTATAACAGCAGATTTTTCCAACAGTATCTTTCTCATTCAATTCCGAACTTTTCACTTTATTAGCACACACACATAGGTATGGTTCATTAACTTCACTAACAAGTATTATAAAATCTACTTCATCAACTTGAACACTTGTTAGTGGTACTTGAATGTAAAACCATCAGTACTGACCGTGCTTTTTTTATTAGCTCGTATTAACCCACACCCACTGCTAGGCAAAGGCTCTGTATTCTCCTTCCAACTTCCACATCTCTCTGTCCATAGCTCCCAAATGCGTATATATGCAACACCTCCCCACAGATAGCAGCCCACCTTCCATCCTGCGCCGCATGCCCTGTCACCTGTGCATTTGATGATCTTATGTGACTGCGTCAATGAGCGGAGTTCGCGTGAATTTTGGACTAAAGATTTTTGAACTTTTTGCCATCGATATCCTAAGAAGTACCAATATTTTATAAAGAAGTGACCGTGCTTAGCGGTTCTTCAACAACTTAAATAATTATGATATCATTATTGTAAGATAAGCTCTGGAAAGGTAAAATGGCTAGTGACAGCTGCTGCTACCTGCTACATCGCTTTCTTCTGATTCTCTTTTATTTTCTAAGCTGTTTAGTCATATGCCAATAACGGAACCTTTTTTGATTTTGTATAGACCCCGCTTTGTGCTAATGTTTGGCCGTCAGACAAATGAGTCAAGTACTGTACAATAGATATACTATTCATAACAAACCATTTTTATAATATAAAAAAAAAACGATTGAACCAATTGTACAGTAGTACATCAGCTTTTCTCTAGTTTTATCTGCATCGCTAGAGTATTTGTTTTATAGATATCGCAGACATTAGTTCCACGTAAGCATCTATCGGTTCTAGTTTGGATAATTCTAGTCTGGATATTTCCAAGCATTTCTTTTACTTGTAATCTGTAAATATATTCTAGGCTTATTGTTTTAATTGTTCGATTGTTTTATAGATCGAGAACCTACCATTGCACGCAAATGCATATATGCCTACATACGACTATTTAATTTTAGAACTGCCTCGTTGCTAGAGCGCTCTAGTGGTGGAGCATGAGATTCTGGGTTCGACTTCTAGATTTTTCCATCAGGAATTTCTCAGTAGCAGCCCGGAGTGTGGATTTGTACCCGGTTGATGGCAATAGGTTTGCCCGCTATTACATGGGACTTAAACATAACTGTGTGGACTATAGGTGTATCTGTAGTCTAACCCTCTGCCTAAATCTTTGGGCATTACAGGCGTGATGTTATGTATGTATCAAATTTCTACAAAACAATAGATTTGCCAAAATGAACTTACAAGTAGATATTACGTAAACTCATTTCAAATTACGTTTTATGTTCCTCCTTATGCCAAGTCGTATTATCGTTGGCAATTTTAAAATGAATAGGATGAATGGAAACAGGTTAAAGCAGACAATTTGCAGTAACACTGGCCAATATTATCCAATAGTTTATTTGTGTAGCGTCCAATTCAATTGTGTTGCAAAGTGCTGGCTGTAAATCAATTGTGGAACAAATTACTTACAATAGTTTAGTCTCCTCCATGCCTCGGTGGCGAATGATTTTAGCTTCCAATATTTGTTCCTCTGCTATTTGTGTAAGAGTTTTATTTAAGAAAACAATGACTTGGTTCACAACTGATGTCTGGTCCATCAATGTGTTAGTGATTAATTGAGAAACGTTTTATTGGCAATTTTGGTAAGGGTAGACGTTTTGTACTGTTTATATCTATACTTATAATAAATCTGTAGAGAGGTCAATTCTGTACATGACATATATTTTCAAAATAACTATCAGGGGGTAATAAGTGATCGATACTGATGCCAAAAATGCAATCAGTAAAATTTTTGTCTGTCTGTCTGTCTGTCTGTCTGTCTGTCTGTCTGTCTGTCTGTCTGTCTGTCTGTCTGTCTGTATGTTCCTTATAGAAACAAAAACTACTCGACGGATTTTAACGAAACTTGGTACAATTATTCTTCATACTCCTGGGGAGGTTATAGTGTACTTTTCATCACGCTACAATGAATAGGAGCAGAGCAGTGAAAGGAAATGTTGGGAATACGGGAGAATTTGCTCCATTTTTTAAGCTTCCGTCGCGTGTGCAGCCTTAATGGTTAAAGCTACATAGAAATCATTTATGACGGAAATGTTCTACATAAAATTATCTAAAAAATATCCCACAACAGCATATGTCTATCTTTTATGGTTGACTCACAATAACACGTGTAACTCCCGATAGCTTAGCAGTTCGGAGCTTTCTGATTATATTTGTTTACTCTTACGTTTATAATACTCTCACTCATCCCTAATTAAAAGAAGTTAATATTATTACCTATTCAATAAAAAAAGAATCATAGTAATCGGTATAGAAACACCAAACTTAAACATGAAATACGCTAATAAGCCATCGCGCCGTCGCGCGTGAATACTGAATCATGCCATAAGGATTATTTTTGTGTAACGGTTGCCGCGCTCGACGCAGGTCGTGGCGGTAGGGTATAAAAAGGCGGGAGGTCCGATGTCCGGTTAAGCAGAAAGGCAACCTTAGCGAGTTGCAACTGCGAGTTGTCATGTAAAAAAAAAAAAAAGCGCGGGCTTCATTCAATATTTGGCTGTTGATGCGTTCAGAGCGTTCGACTAGCTTGCTACATATCAGTAATCTGTGCGTTCGACCTTATTGACAGACAATAATTGATATTAACAAACCGTGCTTATCAGCGCGACTTTTAGTCTTTAAATAGTTTATTTGAATTTCTTTTGTTGTTTATATACTTATAATAAATCTGTAGAAGTGAAAATTCTGTACATTGAAAATATCAAAAAAATAAATGGCAGGGGGTGTTACTAGACCGACAACAAACCCAAAAATGTGATTAAAAACATTTTAATTTTGGTCTGTCTGTCTAGGTCTGTCTGTTTGTTCAGGCATCACGCAAAAAGTACGAAGTACGAAGTCCGATTACGATGAAACTTGGTATAATTATAATTCTAAACCGTGCTTTTCTGTTTTTAATCCTCTTAGTTTTTACTAAGTACACTTTAAGGTAGAGTTATTTAGGTTTATTTTTATAAGTCGTAGGTATAGATTTTAATTTTAAAGTATGGGTGGTATATTTGGTAGTGTACGTAGTGACCGTAGGTTATTTTAAAAAACTGTTAGGTAGGATTAGTCATTCGTATAGATATTAGTTTTTAGGGATTTTGCTTATTTATTGAGTTTAGATTAGTTATCATCAGAAATAGATTACAGACAAAAATAGACAGGCAAAAATTTTTTTAATCACATTTTTGGATTCTGTGTCGGTCTAATAACACCCACTGCCATTTATTTTTTTGATATTTTCAATGTACAGAATTTTCACTTTACAGATTTATTATAAGTATAGATTTGTAATTTGAACGAATATTTAAAAACTACCAAAACAACTAATACCTATTTTATAAAATAACAACAAAAGAAATTCAAATAAACTATTTAAAGACTAAAAGTCGCGCTGATAAGCACGGTTTGTTAATATCAATTATTGTCCAGCCAAATATTGAATGAAGCTCGCGCTCGGACCTCCCGCCTTTTTATAACCTACCGCCACGACCCGCGTCGAGCGCGACAACCGTTACACAAAAATAATCCTTATGGCATGATTCAGTATTCACGCGCGACGGCGCGATGGCTTATTAGCGTATTTCATGTATAAGTTTGGTGTTTCTATACCGATTACTATGATTCTTTTTTTATTGAATAGGTAATAATATTAACTTCTTTTAATTAGGGATGAGTGAGAGTATTATAAACGTAAGAGTAAACAAATATAATCAGAAAGCTCCGAACTGCTAAGCTATCGGGAGTTACACGTGTTATTGTGAATCAACCATAAAAGATAGACATATGCTGTTGTGGGATATTTTTTAGATAATTTTATGTAGAACATTTCCGTCATAAATGATTTCTATGTAGCTTTAACCATTAAGGCTGCACACGCGACGGAAGCTTAAAAAATGGAGCAACTTCTCCCGTTTTCCCAACATTTCCTTTCACTGCTCTGCTCCCATTCATTGTAGCGTGATGAAACGTATACTATAACCTCCCCAGGAGTATGAAGAATAATTAGACCAAGTTTCGTTAAAATCCGTCGAGTAGTTTTTGTTTCTATAAGGAACATAGAGACAGACAGACAGACAGACAGACAAAAATTTTACTGATTGCATTTTTGGCATCAGTATCGATCACTAATTACCCCCTGATAGTTATTTTGAAAATATATATCATGTACAGAATTGACCTCTCTACAGATTTATTATAAGTACAGATATAGATTTTATTTTCTGTTATTGAGTTTTTTTTTTATTAGGTAGGTACTTAGGTTTACTTTTATAATCTAATAAAAAATTCAAAGTCCTGTGATCCTGTCTGACTGATTATATCAATGGACAGCCTAAACCGCTGGTCATAGAGACATTAAATTTGGAGAGTGTGTTCTTTGTGAAGTGTATATAAATATCCACTAAGAAAGGGTTTTTAGAAATTCCACTCCTAAGAGGGTGAATGGGGTAGGGTGAAATTTCACGCGGACGAAGTCGCGGGCAGAAGCTAGTTGGTAATAATTTTGCAAATGAAGATGTAAAACTGGGAATAAGAAATACATTGTAAGCGGGGCTTGTGGCTAAGTAATAACAGCCGCACTGGCCGATCCTTGCCTGATGGGTGTTCATTTTTACATACCAATACACCTCCGTGCCTCGGAAAGGTTAAGCACGTTAAGCCATAGGTACCGGCTGTCATTCGTGGATCTTTGACAGTCGTTACGGGTCGTCATAAGCCCGAAAATCTGGCAATCAGACTTATCAAGCGGTATCGTATTACCCAGTAACTGAGTTATGGAGGTCAGATAGGCAGTCGCTCCATGAAAAATACGGTATGCAGAAAGAAAGAAAATACGTTTATTTGCGGCAAACATGACGCATCAAAAGAAAAAACAAAATAACAATTTGGGAGAAAACATGCGTGACATGCGTCACATCACTCACATCTACGCAAAACTGCTGCTGCATTCAGTTAGACTGGAAGCTGAACCCAACATAGATGGGAAAAAAGGATAGGCAGATCATGATGGGAATAAGAAAGAAATTGTAGATTTCGAAACTTTACCAGTTCTTTATGAAGGCGAAACATGGTGTTGACTAATTGAAGATACACAAAACCATCACGGACGTTGACTCACAAACATTTTAATTTATTGTTATTGACGTAATGATCTAGTTCATGCTGTGACGCAAAATATCTTTACACAAATAGTACAATTTGTGTTTAAGTACCTTACAATGTTTCAGAGTCGTGCTATTTGTAACGACCACTATTTCTATACTTCGCTGTTTTCACTGTCGTCTAAATGTAGGTTCTATTCTAGGCTTTAAATGGGAAGTTTTTGTTTGTCTAAGATCGTTTCATAATATTTTTAGTACTGAAACTCAAACTATTTATTTAAAACTATAGCTGCGCTCCGCGGTTTCACCCGCATAAGCGTCGATCCCGTGGGAATATCGGGATAAAAAGTTGCCTATATGTTATTCCAAGATGTCAGCTACTTCCATACAAAATTTATGTCACTCAGGCTGGCTGGACAAATCTTCAAAATAACTCGCATTTAACTAGGTTAATAGGGCATTTTATGTGACGGCTAAACACCCTTATTTCAGAATTTGTGACGCAACAGAATCTTAGATAATCGATCGAAAACGTGTCCAGCCATCTTGAAAAACCACTTTTCGCTGGTCTCTCAATCTCGGTAACGGAAGTGATTTTGACGACATTTTGCTTATCAACGGGCGTCACATAAATTTGTGACAGGCATCGAGCTAAAAGTTTTGTGATACGTACAGCGGTTTAGTAGAAAAATGCAAAAATCTGTGTCCAGCCATCTTGATTTTACGTATAAAACTTTTGGCTGGCACTTCCCAATCTCAATAACGGGAGCGTTTTCGAATATGGTTCCTTTACTAACATTTAGTGACGCAATTTGTGACAGTAATAACGTTTGATTTATGGCGTCACATGTAAGGGTTTACGAGAAATCAATAAAAACTTAATGTCCAGCCAACCTGAGCTCAAGCTGGCTGGACACATGTATCTCCGCTGCGTGATGATCTACGGCCTTCGAAATATGTTCAAATTTTTGTGACGGGGACGATAATGATTTACTGAATTTGTGACGGAGAAACTTTGAGTAGTTTTAAAGATATTGATCATTTAAATCTTCCCATACAAACATCCATTAATATTGTGAGGTGACCATCATTTTTACATAAATAAAGGATTTTTTTTAATCGACTAATCGGCCGGTATCAGCCACGCCTGCTTTGTATTTGATTTTCATAGATGGCGCTGAGAAAACATCGTTCTTAAGAACAATGTTTCATCGATGTTACCAGTTTCAACATCGATGTTTATGAATGATACATCGATGCGGCCATTTATTTAATTTCAACTACAGATAACTTATTAGACTCGTGGATTCTTATTGGTTTTTTGGCATAAAAATACCACAGCCAATTACTCTACTAAAGAAAATAGAATGACAGCGATACTCCCATAGACAAAATTACTAAAAATAAAATTGTGCAGACCGTATCGCGCTCGCTGTCACCGTTTATATATTTGATTAAAATGACGACCACCGACTTCATTTGCGCTTCAAACACTTAGGGCGGCGGTAAAAACAACGTTGTGGTACAAGGCGGGGATTACTGAAGCGCAAATAGAGTTGAATGTCGTCATTTGAAACGCTCAATAAAAAGTACAAATCAATAAATGTGATTTTATTTACAGCAAACATTATTTTTTCATTTAAATACCTTCGAGCATTAGTTATCCTGACACAATATCTACCTATGTACTTACCATGAAAAACACCAATACCTACCTACTAAAAAGAGTAGGTATATGCATGTAAATAAGCAATAACATCAAAGAATTACCCCTCCCCCCCTTCCTCACTTCTACACTTTTGTCTTCTATCGATTTAAGGAGGAAGCGCTAAAGTAGCCCGCGAAATTCAAATTTTCTTACGTTTTTTGAAATTTGCTGGTCAGTATTAAGTTGTACGATGATTAAAATATGATTCGCGGCCGTAACAAAATGTATTTACAGAATTATAATCTATAATTCATCAACACAACTCTCTAAGACCAAGTAACCCCCAAGAATGACTATTTCATGAAATCTTCACATTTGGGGATTATACTAAGTTAACAAGTCGTATTACTGATTGTAATGATTATAATTCTGTAAATACATATTTGTTACGACCGCGAATCATATTTGAATCAACGTACCACTTAATACTGACCAGCAAATTGCAAAAAACGTAAGAAATTTTGAATTTCGCGGGCTACTTTAGCGCTTCCTCCTTAAATACCTACAGTTGTTCGTATTAATATCACCAAAACACGGATTTTCATCCATTAAAGAAAACACCTTAAAACATACTTAGTCCTACATAAAACCTACATTATTGGTAACCCTACTGCAGTGTTTGTATGGGAAGATTTAAATGATCAATATCTTTGAAACTACTCAAAGTTTCTCCGTCACAAATTCAGTAAATCATTATCGTCCCCGTCACAAAAATTTGAACATATTTCGAAGGCCGTAGATCATCACGCAGCGGAGATACATGTGTCCAGCCAGCTTGAGCTCAGGTTGGCTGGACATTAAGTTTTTATTGATTTCTCGTAAACCCTTACATGTGACGCCATAAATCAAACGTTATTACTGTCACAAATTGCGTCACTAAATGTTAGTAAAGGAACCATATTCGAAAACGCTCCCGTTATTGAGATTCGTAAGTGCCAGCCAAAAGTTTTATACGTAAAATCAAGATGGCTGGACACAGATTTTTGCATTTTTCCACTAAACCGCTGTACGTATCACAAAACTTTTAGCTCGATGCCTTTTTTTTTTTTTTTTTTTAAGGATGGGAAATCATCCAATGACCCCTCCCGCTCTGGGTGGAGCGGAAGGGAGTGTCAGACTCTTACTGACTAAAACCCATCCGTGTTCCTTCCTTAGCCCTTTATGTTCCGGGGCAGCGGTAACCCTTTCGGACAATCCCGCTGCCCCGGCAGGCTTCGGCCCTAACGGGCCCCTCCATGTCTGCTGACATCTCTTTGAGGCGCGCGTGGAACACATACGCGCCGTCCGGCACGGGCCTGGTCCTGATCGGACGGCGAGCTACCCATTACTCGCCGTCCGCAGGCCCGCGCCTACGGTGGCCGGGAGTCGTCACGCGGCTCCCGACGCCCGGAGCGTCTACCGCGGCGGCTGGGACGGGCGGCCCTCTCGGCTCTCTCCCTCTCCCATCCCGCCACCTCCTTCGCTAGCATGACTGCTTCGCAGAAGGAGGTGACTGCCTCCCACTCCCTCTCGCCCCGGACCATGGCTTGGACCAGGGCCGGGCGCGAGAGGTCGCCGCCGCTGCCGATCGCCTCTACGAGGACACGGCGGTGCTCTGCCCAAGCGGGACAGACCTCCACCGTGTGCACCACCGTGTCCTCTGGGCGATCCTCGCAGTGGTGACACCCGGGCGTTTCCTCCCGCCTGATTATGTGCAGGAACCTCCCGAAACATCCGTGTCCGGTGAGGACCTGCGTCAGGCGGTAGGTGAGGGCGCCGTGACGCCTCTCTAGCCACTCCTCAAAGAGGGGCCTTACCGCCGCTATCGCGGCGTGCCCTTAGCTCGATGCCTGTCACAAATTTATGTGACGCCCGTTGAAAAGCAAAATGTCGTCAAAATCACTTCCGTTACCGAGATTGAGAGACCAGCGAAAAGTGGTTTATCAAGATGGCTGGACACGTTTTCGATCGATTATCTAAGATTCTGTTGCGTCACAAATTCTGATATAAGGGTGTTTAGCCGTCACATAAAATGCCCTATTGACCTAGTTAAATGCGAGTTATTTTGAAGATTTGTCCAGCCAGCCTGAGTGACATCAAAATTTTACCAAAATTGGTCTAGCCGTTTGAGCGTGAAGTAGTAAAAAACATATACACACACACACACCCTCACACACACACACAAACACACACACACACACACACACTCACAAATTTTCGCCTTTGTGATAGGTATTATAGTGTGATAAACCAATTACAGGCATTTTTGAATTGTCAAGGGGTCGGTCAGAAGAATGAAGTGTATTTGCCAATTCCAAAGCGCAGTAGGGACCTATGGAGAAGAACGGCCATGAAACTAAAAGGACACACTTTTAAAACATAATTTCTCCTTTTCAATTTCAGCTTTGAACAGTTGCGGTCAAGGAGAGAACTTCCGTAAGCGTAATTGTTTAAATTTCCGTTGGTTCCTCCAGCCTTGGAGGCGTTTTTTATAGCAAAGGTAAACATTTATTAGCCCCGGCCAAGGCACACATTTCAGCTGTACGTAGATACTTTCTTTGTTGTGTTATAATTGTTTGGCCTTTTTTTTTCAAGAATTTTAGACAAACTCTACATTTAATTCGACAAAATGTCGTTGTCCCAATAAATCACAATTCATGTCATTGATTCACAAAACAATTCCAATCATTAAGGTGACCCTACCATTAGAAGGATTAAGGGATCCAGTAAATAACTATTTAGAGAATTTCAGATACGTTGTTCATTTCGTTGTCTGAATTCATATGAATGGCTGATTTCAGACTTGGCTTAACGTTTTGGCTTCATTTGACTCATACGGAACCACGAGGTAATCGGCTGATCCAGATTACACGTAGGTAAGTATATGAAATTTACGTGTGGTCTGGATTAGCCGATTACGACACGACACTTTCGTGTGATGTATTTATTGCACCTGATGATATATTATCAGAATGTATTTCTAGAGTATTATTATTACAGTTTGTTCCTTATATAACAGCACATGTATGATTCCTAACGAGATGAGTGTACTGCCAAAATTGTACGCAGACACCTACTGCATCTCTCCGTTGCTGCACATAATTTATCTCCCAAAATGGCAGGGTAATTGCGTAACTACAACATACACTACAGTATCTGTAGGAATAGCCTTCATTTTTACAGTTCAACAACATTGATTGCGTTATTTACGTTGTTGAGCAGACAAATTTTTCGAACATATGAAGCAATGAATTAGCAATATTCTTAAAAATGATTCAGATTTCAGATTATAATTAACTAGGGTGCAGGATGATCAATTTCCCACTACGGTTGGCAATAACTTCTGAGTTTCTCAAGGGTTTTCTGTTAGTTTCATTGTTATTGGCAAGTTGGATAGCTCATCAATTAGTTAATTAATCTTCTCCATTCAGCTGTATTACTGTAGTATCATTCTTGGATTTCAAGTTGGGAATAATAAAGGCACTTTTGTTATTCTTCCCAAGTTAAGTAAGATTTTTTCGGTCTCTTGCTGCGCCGGGTGAAGTGAAGGCATGGTATATTTAAGCGGAATGATGGAAGAAGTTGATTTTCTTTTAACGTATACTAAAGCTTGAGCTGCTAGTACGTAAGATAAGGACTATCTCACTGTTCTTCTAACAGCCTGGGGTTCTTTTAAGAAAGGTGATGACCCTATCATTCTCTCCATTGTTGTTATAACGTTTACACAACCGAAATCTCAATCAGTTTTTGTACTCAAAATGATATTTCGCCAAAAATAAGACTTATCAACATTCTCACTGATTCATACACATACGATGAGTTGCATACGATGCAGATTACCAGTTACATTACGTCCGATTGTGATTGTCCGATGCGTACGAAGCGGTGTGCGGTGAATCCAGTGAGCAATACTGGCCGGTACGATAACATTAACCGGTTTCAACCGGCGCGACGGATGCCGCCGTCACTGATTCCGTTCGATTCGCTAACTCTATCAGCTAAGGTACCATACTTTAACAGTTTGTAGGACAATCTAATCAGTGTTTTTGTTTTATACTACACGTGGCCTGGCCGTGTGAGAACGTTGAAATATTTTTTCTTGTTTATAGATCTTTCGTACGAACAATAATTTGTTATGAAATTAAATTTATTAGCGTATCTGTAAAACTTGGGAAGATTCCTCGATTTCCGGTTCGTTAGGCTGTGCTGAGACTTACCTGCCTAAATTTTGACAATGTTGCTTTTGCTTCGGTTATAATGGATTTAAGTTTTGACTAGTACAGAGGCTAGCACATCAAGCTAACCCAATCTGTCAAATTTTCCCAATTGAATATGAACCTTATTCCTTTGTAGTAAAGTTGAAAATCTACCAAATAAATTTGACAGATTGGGGTAGCTTGATGTGCTGGCCTCTGTACATAGATTGATTCAGCCCTTCGTTTTGTTAATACATGAGTAGTTCAGCGGGGTAATTGCGTAACAAACTAACAGTAGCAATGGCTTTCATTTCGGTAATTCAACAACATTCATTGCGTTATTTACGTTGTTGAGCAGTCAAATTGTACTAACATATTCAATGAAGCAATGGATTAACAATATTATTATACTATATAATTATTATATGAGCAAAACATTTGTATAAACGTATATACCTGTTATCAAGAACTTTCATAGACCAGTCGATAAAAAACCTACAATCTTGAGACGTGGTCATCACAACCATTGTTATTGTTTGCGGCGTGTACTATGTCGAGTGCTTGCAATTGCACTTGAGTGCAATGTCGGCTATTCAAAGCACCGTAATCAAATATTCCACGCCGGCGCGCGCGGCGTTACAAAGGGGACTATTTGGATTTAGCTAATCTTATCTGAACACTTTAGTTATATGATTTTTGGAAAAACAGAATTATTCTAAATGTCAACCCAATTGAAAAAGTGAGAGTAATTTAGATTAACACATTGTATTGTCAGGATGATGTAGGTAAACAAAAGCTGATAACAACCTCAAAATCGAAATTTCAGTTTTGCCAGCTTATGATGATTTTTTTTAAACCTTTCCTAAGGACGACACGAAAAAGTGATAGACAATAACCATTAGTAGTACGTATCGTTAGGCTCATGAGCTAATTATAGGTTCTTCTGAAATAGCCGTCCTTGTAGCTTTTAATAACCGGCCTATTTTGGGCAGCGGTACTTATACAATTATTTTTCGATGAGGCTAAGGCCAGCCAGTTTACGCGAGCAATTTGCAGAAGAACAATTTTTTATATCACTGTTACTGTTAGCCTATATCATCCCACTGCTGGGCAAAAGCATCCAGTTCTTGCGATCCAGGGCTAATGTGGACCACTGTTCGTTTGTTTAGTCCAGCACGTCCCGCCATCTTCTACCGGGTTTGGCGCGACGCCTTCGGGCTGCCTTTTCTACGTTAGAAGAAATACAGGGCATTTGTTAAAGTTTAGGGGCAACCGATATACAGGGTCAAATTAAATTAGTTAACGAAACTCCGCAGACGACGATCTAAACACGATAAAACAAAAATAAATTAATTTGATCGTGTTTTTGTGGGGTTATCGACCGCAGTTAGTGTAATCACTTGAACGGTTTTTTTTTGTGTGAAGTTCAGACTCGATGGGTTTCGATATCTAATTAAGTAGATACCTACGTTGACCCAAAAAAAAAAATCAAATCCTTTTAATTTATCGTGTTTAGGTATCGATACCCATCACGTCTGCGGAGTTTCGCTAGATAATTTAATTTGATCCTGATAACAACATTAATTTGTACTTCAAACAGGTACAGCAGCCCACGACTTTAGTTTAGCGTAAAACAGAC
This sequence comes from Gortyna flavago, assembly GCA_963669345.1. NCBI lineage: Eukaryota > Metazoa > Arthropoda > Insecta > Lepidoptera > Noctuidae > Gortyna > Gortyna flavago. The sequence continues at coordinate 11,627,628 of OY770138.1, forward strand.
ACACAATAGATTGCTATTTTTGGGTTTATTTATAGGGAGTTAACAGAGCAGAATATTTTCGAACCAAGAGCGTCTGTAGCCAATTTCTTAGAAGACTTCCTATACACGTGTAAAACGTTCGGCCCAGTTTGACGTCATAAGATATATATTCCAATTTCTTCATTATAATATTAGGTCCTTACATATGAAATTTGCGTTTTGTCGTACTGACCACTTTGATCTGAAATATCTCCTCTTTGGTGAAGAATTCCAAATTCAAATTTATAAATTCATTTAGCTGGTACATTTGAGTTTTGAAAACAGTCATTCATTTGTTTTTTCCTCATAATTTTTTTCGCCTCATAATTGGCGTCGCTTATTACCGCACAATGGAAAACATGAAATATCGGTATATTTACGAGTACGAGTTCTACCGTGGCACCAGTGTTGCAGAAACAGTTCGAAGGATTAATGATGTGTACGGCGCTGGTGTCGCAAAAGAAAGCACGGCACGTTTTTGGTTTCAACGTTTTCGTTCTGGAAATTTCGACCTTCAGAACCAACCCCGTGGACGGCCGGAGACCAAAGTGGAAAATGAAGAATTAAAGGCTATTGTGGAAGCGGATCCATCACAAAGCACTTCAGAGATAGCTGCAGGCTTCGGGGTAAGTGATAAAACTGTATTAATCCACTTGAAGCAAATCGGGAAAGTAAAAAAACTTGAACGATGGGTACCTCATGAATTGAGTGAATCGAACTTGCAAACACGCGTCGACTGCTGTGTTACTTTGCTCAACCGACACAATAATGCAGGGATTTTAAATCGAATCATTACTTGTGATGAAAAGTTGATACTGTACGATAATCGGAAGCGCTCGTTGCAATGGCTGAACCCTGGAGAACCAGCCAAATCCTGCCCAAAACGAAAATTGACTCAGAAAAAGTTACTTGTGAGAGTTTGGTGGACTAGCGCCGGTGTCGTTCACTACAGCTTTCTAAAATCTGGCCAAAAGATTACGGCAGATATCTATTGTCAGCAACTGCAAACCATGAAGGAAGAACTAGCTGCTAAACAACCGAGATTGGTCAATTGCTCTAGGCCACTGCTGCTTCACGACAACACAAGACCACACCCTGCACAACAAACAACCACTAAGTTAGATGAGCTACAATTGGAATGTCTGCGACATCCACCGCACTCCCCGGACCTTGCTCCAACAGATTACCATTTTTTCCGGAATTTGGACAACTTCTTACAAGGAAAAAAATTCAACTCCGATGCGGCAATACAAACCGCCTTCAAAGAGTTCATTGATTCTCGCCCCCACGGTTTTTTTAGTAATGGGATCAATGAACTACCTATGAGATGGCAAAAGTGCATAGATAACAACGGTGCATACTTTAATTAATTAAATATATTTTACAAAAAAAAAAAAAGACTTTATATTCCTCCCGTGCAAAATGCCAATTTCTTAAGTAAGGACCTAATAATTATAAGAATAAAGGTGTAGAAGACATAATAATTATACACCTTTTTTTTTTTTTTTTTTTTTTTTTTTTTATGGATGGGAAATCATCCAATGACCCCTCCCGCTCTGGGTGGAGCGGAAGGGAGTGTCAGACTCTTACTGACTAAAACCCATCCGTGTTCCTTCCTTAGCCCTTTATGTTCCGGGGCAGCGGTAACCCTTTCGGACAATCCCGCTGCCCCGGCAGGCTTCGGCCCTAACGGGCCCCTCCATGTCTGCTGACATCTCTTTGAGGCGCGCGTGGAACACATACGCGCCGTCCGGCACGGGCCTGGTCCTGATCGGACGGCGAGCTACCCATTACTCGCCGTCCGCAGGCCCGCGCCTACGGTGGCCGGGAGTCGTCACGCGGCTCCCGACGCCCGGAGCGTCTACCGCGGCGGCTGGGACGGGCGGCTCTCTCAGCTCTCTCCCTCGCCCATCCCGCCACCTCCTTCGCTAGCATGACTGCTTCGCAGAAGGAGGTGACTGCCTCCCACTCCCTCTCGCTCCGGACCATGGTTTGAACCAGGGCCGGGCGCGAGAGGTCGCCGCTGCTGCCGATCGCCTCTACGAGGACACGGCGGTGCTCTGCCCAAGCGGGGCAGACCTCCACCGTATGCTCCACCGTGTCCTCTGGGCGATCCTCGCAGTGGTGACACCCGGGCGTTTCCTCCCGCCTGATGATGTGCAGGAACCTCCCGAAACATCCGTGTCCGGTGAGGACCTGCGTCAGGCGGTAGGTGAGGACGCCGTGACGCCTCTCTAGCCACTCCTCAAAGAGGGGCCTTACCGCCGCTATCGTGGCGTGCCCTGCGCTGGGTTGCGACAGTCGCTCTTTCCATGTCGCCATGAGATCGCGCCGGAGGTCCGTCCGCTCCGCAGCGATTTGCCGCGGAAGCGGGATTTCCCCCCGGCGTAGTGCCTCCGCGCGCCACTCATACAGGCGCGCGAGGACTATCGCCTCCAGATCCCATGGCGGCAGTCCGGCAAGATAATTATACACCTTCATTTGAACTATTTTCTATATTATAGAAAATAGTTCAAATTTTTTAGCAATAAAACTGTCTGGATTCATCTCCACGATCGTATCATATAAATCAACTTTTCATTCATGTTTGTTATTTCTGCGATGTTGAAGTAACATCGTGAGGAAACCGGCATGTCCTAGAATCAAAAATTCGACGACATGTGACATCTACCAACCCGCGCGTGGTAGATTATAGCCCACTCCCTCTCGAAGAGAGGAGGCCTGTGTCCCAGCAGTGGGAACATTATAGGCAGATTACTTATTGTGATCCATCTCTCTGGCTCGCTAAGGAAACTGAAACCTTTTTGCATCTTCAATAAACCTACTATTGGGGTTATCTGCAGCAAAAAATGGTCACGGGGAATATATGGCAATTATTGCTAATAAACATAAACAAGGGAGAATCCGGCAAGAGGAGGATACCGTTCTCCAAGAAAAAAGCAGTTGCTTGATTGAAACCAATTATTTTCAGAAATACACACGTTGTTACAAACTTTTTCAAATCCAGATTATTCCAGTTCTTAGAACAACACGTCTATAAAAATATGACGCACTTCAGAACACAGATATATGTATATCTTAGTTAATAACAATCTGTTACGTATCTGTTCTATTTACGAGACATCGACCACGAAGAGATGTGACATCGTAACCACTAACCACGCCTCCGACCGCAGCCTTGAGGACGTACCTAGGTGGATCAGGTGGCTAAAACTGAATCCGATATATTTTTAGATCTTTGTGTTATTTGTATCGGGTGCTGGTCACGTGTCGACACCCTTTGTTTATTTATTGTTGGTGATCTCAGATTTCTGTGAAACGTGGAATGTTGTGGAATTGATGATATTTAAAGCATTGATTCAATTGAAACTGATGGATTCATTAGAATCGCAGGGATTACATTAATGAATTTGTTCTAGGTGTAATGGCTTAGTTTTATCTAATAAGTAAACTAATTGGGTCATGAGTCATAAGTGATAGTGATAGCAAACACGTAAATGCCAAACTTGGCTTATTAGTCGATTCGCATGAATTTACTCGCCCGTAACGGGCGAATCGTCACTTTTAAATAATAATTTGTATTTGCGACTCGCTTGTGGGCGAGTTGACAACTCCAGAAAGATGTATTATTAGGCTGATTAGGCAATTGGAACATTTTGAATCTTTTGCAATGAATAGTAGGTAACTTCACTGAAGAAAAAAGAACACGTTTTATAATACGACGATTTGCCCGTTTTGGGCGAATGGACTAATAAGCCCCAAACTTTCTTCTTCAGAAATCTTTCAGACAAACCACACTGTACAGGAATGAACCCACGGGCACAGATCCACGAGGTATCTTATGATTTCGATAGTTTCAATACTAGTACATCTATGCTAAGTGCTAAACTGCTAACATCAACCGATAAAAAACTTTAAAAGCATCAAAATAAAAGTACCTACAGTACAGATAAGGAGTATACTTCACATTGTTACTTTAAACAGCATAGTGTCCACTTAGCACGCGAATGTTTAATTGGGAGTCAACAATATTGATTGTAGACTTTTGCTGACGTAACCACATAGGTGTCAAACTGTTAATGAATAAGGCTCTTGCAGACTGCCTCGTCGCGACTATGGTGGAGTAATTTTTATGAAAACTTCATGGAAATTGTTCCACCGGAGTTGTGTCGCGCCTTTCTGCGAGAATAACATATGATTGACATTATTTGCAGACGCAAGCAATTTGCAGTAGTTTTCAGTGCATTGACGTCAAGCAACGCATTTCTGGTCGCAATCCTTATCGATTAGTGTCACGTTTAAGTCGAGAGTTATTGGGAAATGATGGCTATAAAAATATAATTGGTTATCTCTGTCGGTCGGTGACTTGAGTAGATTATGGACACATTAGGGAACTATAACAGAGAATTTATTGCTGAATCTTGATCATACTCCTGCCCTTATAGCAATTTATTTGAGGTCGGCGCAACATGTCTATACTTCTTTATTAGTCGTCATCTGGGTAGGTACTCTGGGTAGTCACTCCCTTAGCCATTATCATCTTTCACACTGCCAATGCTAATTTATTTGGGGTTGATTCAAAGAGTGTTTCTTCTATACGTTTACCACGTGATTGCACATGTACTTATTACAGAGACAAATTAATTTAGCTAGCGAAACTCCGTAGTCGGATGACTGATGGAATCGATATTTAAGATAATCCATGATAAATAAAACAAAAAAAAGGGATTCTATGATTTTTTTTGGGTCAACGGCCTTAAATGGTGTGGATATTTGACATAATCTGTTCTATTTTGTGTAAACTTGACAGACGTGATAAAAAAAAAAAAAAAAAAAGTTTTTCTCAACTGCTACTCCAAGTAACTTACAGTACCTACCAGCGGTCGTTGACCCCCCAATTTTTTTTTATATTTTTTATTAGGCTTAGATATCGAGATGATCTATCACATCTTCGTTTCGTTAACTAATTTAATTTGGCCCTGTATTTTCATAACCAAATTATCTAACTCTCCTCTTGTAACCGCTCATTTATACTGATGCTTTAATTAATAAAACGTCCCGGAAACATGTTCTTTAATTTCATGGCATTAATTAACGGATTAAGGCTTATGGTTTTATTATACTAAAAAATGCAGCTTTACTCACTCTGGTAACATATTCTGAAGCCCCTCGTAATGACTCAATAAAAGTAAATCCTGAAAACAAACTGTAAAACAAAATTAAGGCCAAAAGTCAACTTTGCGATTAATATTAATCCCACTTAATATCCTCGTGTACTACCTGCTTTACGAATAGTAAATTTTGTTATCAGTGATAAACAAAAGTGATTAAATTATGTTTCATTAACGAAAGTGACGTTAGTAGGTACATAGTCGTAGTAGCGTCATTAAAGATGGACACTCAGATTAGGAATATTTATTGCGCATGTTTATGGCAGTAAGTAGGTACAGTATAGTGCTCAACATAATCGTTAATTAATATTTCATTTTCATAATCGTGAGGAAAGAGAAATTACTATCACCTTTCCCCTTAAAGACTGAGAAAAGTTTTCACTTACCACAGTCACAGATAATAATATAATACTCTAGTACCACAGTGAAAAGTCTATTATAGGACCAGCAGGGGGGGCAGCGGGATTGTCCGAAAGGGTTACCGCTGCCCCGGAACATAAAGGACTAAGGAAGGAACACGGATGGGTTTTAGTCAGTAAGAGTCTGACACTCCCTTCCGCTCCACCCAGAGCGGGAGGGGTCATTGGATGATTTCCCATCCTTAAAAAAAAAAAAAAAAAACGCTCAGTGGATCAGACCGGAATAAATAATTATTTTTGACATTAAAGCTTGTGCGAAGTTTTTTTTCGCCGTAGGGCTTTTGTTTTTTGTACTGAAATTAAATAGCAACTCCATCCAATCTATCCCTTTGGGGATTACAGGCGTGATGTTATGTTATGTGTAAATAAAAGTCAAATGTATAATAATCTGACAAGCATGATTACTATCAAGTATTATCTATATCTTGGTATCGCTCTAAATACCATTCAGTAGCAAAAGTCGCCATTTGAAGCATTTTTAAATATCCATTAAATGTTTCTACAGGAAATGCTTCAAAAGGCCTTCATTTCTTAGAAAATATATGACCACTCAATATGTATTTAATTAATATTAGATTAGATTCGATTTAGAACAAGACTTTATTTAGATAAGATAAGACAATAAGGATATAAACAGACGTCATCAGTAATAATTGTCTACCGTGACCACTTTCCTAATGTAAGTACCTAACCCAATTACCTATTAATACAAAATATAGAATTATAATCATTAGATTTATCAGCAATACAACTTCTTAGTTTAGAATTGGCCTCAAATGTCATGATTTTATGAAATAGTCATTCAATAACCTAATAATTTTATTATGAACTTATAGAGAGATGTACCTATTGATGATTTTGATGCTTATAATACTATAAGTACTTGAATACTTGTTACGGCCGCTGATCATATTTAGATCAAATTCAACATGACACGCTTTCCCCTTAATGTTCAAGTCATATGTTAGAGAGGGTGCCAAGTTCTCTTAAAACAACAAAGAACCTTGTTGAAACGGGAGTAGAAATTAGAAAAATCATGATTTTGTGGAAAGGAAGGTATTCTTTGCAGCCGTGTTTGAAGTAAATAATTCATGTGTTTTTCATGTTTAAAAGTGTTAGTAAATATTAAGTATTGCGTGCTTCACATTAATATTTCGTTTCTTGCCAAACGATAATGCGCACATTTTTAACGACCGTAGTAGGTATATTACTATGTATCGTAAAGTACAAACCTCATGCTAACAATAAAATTGTCGAGGTAATACGTTATTGCGTATGCATTCCGAAAATCAACAACATTTCTTGCTGAACTATAATAACTGTAAGTTGGTTGGTAGGTAGGTACATTTTTCTCTAACCATGTAACTCAGTATTTTCTTCCCACTATGTACCTACATGCGAATATTTACACTACATGCACGTTTCTTACGAGCAGTGGTGGCCCAGTGGTAATTAATGGCCCCGACTTTCGAGTTGTGGGTCGTAGGTTCAAACCCAGACAGGCACTTTACTTTGTGTAAATTATTTCACCACCACTACTCCCAAAATGGTGGTGAATGGAAACCGGAAATGTTCTAGAACCAAAAATTCAAAGATATGTGTCATCTACCAACTCGCACTGGGCCCACGTGGTGAAACGGCTCACTCTCTCTCACCGAGAGGAGGCCTGTCACCCAGCAGTAGGAACATAATGAGCTGATTATGCGATTTATTCCACATGTTTATGACGTCATCATAAGCGACGATGACGACCGTTCACTGACGTGACAAAAATGGCTCCAAATAGCTTTGTAATGAGAGTTTTCGCGGCACGAAGACATAATACGGTGGTAAAATTCTTGGCACAAAAATGGGATGTCGGGCGCTTGAGTTATGTAAGGCATTATTTTGGAGCGGACTGGAAACTGGAAAGGTCGAAAATAAATCTTGCTGTAGTAGGTATTTTATGTACTTGATAGGTAAAATTTTATATGTAGGTACAAAATCTATATATGTGGTATAAAACCAAGAAAACGATATTCTGAAAGTTTAGACTGGTGCTATGTATAACGACCAAGGTACGCTTTGCAAACCTATTGATGGTTGAAGTATGTTTTTCATAAGACATAAGAAGAGTTTGTTTGTTTGAACGGCGCTGATCTCTGGAAGTACCAGTCGGATTTGACAAATTGTTTTTGCATTTGATAGCACAATTCTTTTTTCTTCAACTCTTAGGAGCCGGTTTAAAAGAAAAACAACGCTAAACAAAAACGAAGTAAAAGCGTGGGAGGCTGGTAAGGGGGCACAAAAAATTTCACGCTTACGAAGTCGCGAGTAGAAACTCATCCCTTTATAAAGGTAATCAATCAATTCAGCCTATTGGAGTATTCGGGGTCAATTGCTCGACATGGCTTCTCCAAAGTTGCGCCACATTACCCGGTATAACATATTTGTGGTATCACCTACGTTTCTTTCATAAAAAATTAAAATCGCGCTGTGAACATTATTTCCGGTAATACTAACTAAAGAATGGCTTTAAAATTCGTAAAGCTTGCTTAGTAAAATTTAAGTCTTAAAAAATTAACTTCCTTTGTAAGAAAAATTTTCAGGTAGGTATCGCAGAAATTAAAGACAATTGATAATGTTACCATTTTATTTTGGCGGTACCTAATCTGATTAGGCTTTATGAAAAGCTACTTATGGCAGTATTTATTTTTCTGTTGTATAGCGTTTTCACTTTTTCAGTAAGTCAACTTGTTTTCAGCAAAGAACTTACTTCGATGCCTAAGCGTGCTTTTGTTTTTGTATTTATTTGTATAGTTACTTAGTCATTTAATTTAGTACTTAGTGTAAATAGTTGTGTTAAATAAAAGTCTAAAACATAAAAAAAAATCAAAGAAAAGAATTTGAAGTGTTTTTAAAATAGTTACCTACCTATCTAAAAATGCTGGCCTTTTAACTCGATTTAAAAATCCGAACTCTGCTGTTCCAAGAATGGAACAGACATGATGTACTCAAACAGGGACATAACTTAATGCAATTTAAGCGAACGCGACCGAAACGATAATACTATTTTATGAACACAGCCATTGTTTGTTACGTCATGTCGTAACTAACATTTTTAACTGTAGGAAATTTCCATCTGAAACACCTAATCGAATCGTGTGAGGCTAATGTTGGTAGGTATATTAGCTGGCCTGTATGATTCCATATTGTGCTGTTATAAAAATACTCAGTGCGGTTTTTGTGACGGGGAATGTTCCGTAGGTTTTTATTAGGTATGCGTAGTTCATTGGTGACAATTGACTATTGCTTAAACTTTTTTGGGAAAATATGATAGGTTAACGTCCATAATTCTTGAAGACATTTAAAAGTAGAACACGGCATAAGTTTGACACCCTCTAATTGAACTCTGAATTCGAACATGTTTAAACAAGCTTTCAGAAGTTTTTTTGAGGAAATAATAACCACCACTAACTAATTAATGTATTGAATGTTTAATCAAATCAGATTAAAAAGAAGGGTATTAATTACTTATGCACGTACAAATTCCCAAAACAATATAATTCCTAATCTTAATCGCAAAGTAAGCCGGTAAATTATGAGTACCTAGTTTACTATTTCCGTGAATTGCATAAACGCTATCAGTTTTCAGAATCGCCAGTCTGAAACAATATTGAAAGTATTTTAACATTTAAATTGATTGCAACACAATAGTGGGGCTCGTGGCTAAAAGATAACAGCCGCACGGGTTAATCCAGTCTGTACTGGGTAATCGATACCCCTTGGTAAGACTGGTTGTCAGACTTTCGGGCTTCTGACTACCCGTAACGACTGTCAAAGATCTGTAAATGACAGCCGGGACCAACAGCTTAACGTGCTTTCCGAGGCACGGAGGGGTCTCGTTATGTAAAGATGGTCACCCATCCACAGACCAAAGTAGCTTAACCTGACCGATCGAACTGTGCGGCTGTTATTATTTAGCCACGGGCCCCTCGGGTCAATATCGAAGGTGTCCATCCATTATATCGAAGAGCACGTTAAGCCGTTAGTCTCGGCTGTCATTCGTAGATTTTTGTCAGTCATTACGGGTAGTCAGAAACCCGAAAGTCTGGTGTATTGTATTACCTACGCAGTAACTGAATTTTGAAGATCAGATAGGCTGTCGTTTCATGTAAACGAAAAGGCTATTCAGATGATGAGTTAAATAGATGGCAACACTGCTGTTACTATTTAGGGGAGTCCCAGATTTTACACACCTATAAATTAATGTTATCGTATCTCCTAACTCTTTGAGTACGTGGTTGTTGAATCATTAACCGACTTCAAAAAAGGAGGAGGTTCTCAATTAGTCGGAATCTTTTTTTTTTTTTTTTATAGGGTATACTTCCCATGTGGTCCCATGATCATCAGGTCAGGATCTGATGATGATGATAGAATCCCAGGGAAATCGAGGGAAACCCTCAAATTTTATTGGGAAATCTATAGCGATTTGGATATTTTTTAGAGTAACTTGAGCATTTGCTCTCGGAAATCATCATTTGGTAAAGTGGAGCTGATGATGAAGACCACAGACGGCCATCGGAACTACTCAATGATAAATATTTTACGGATTGCGATTCGATTACTTTAATATGTTTGCTAAGCAATTTATGCTCGTCACAATGCTTATGGTGAATGGTTGTTGAGGAGTTAGAACTCCTCAACAATTAACGTCCCAACATTGGGAAAAGCAATATTTTGTAAAAGGTGATGAGCAGTTGACGTTAGGCTATTGTAACTTAGATAAATCACAAACTCTCTCACTAAAAAGTGACAAATAAAAACTTTTTAATGTGTCGTTGGTTCTGCATTTTCGTTTATTGACACCGACTTCCGAAATTAAAGTTATTTATCACTTTGTAGTTTTTTTTGGAAGTCGGTTGTTTTTTTTTGTAAAAAATTTTTTTTTAGAGTACCTGCTTCTTCTTCTTGGTCGCTTACTTCATAACTGAAAGGTCTTCGTGGCTTTATGTTGATGATGTTATGATGTTCTTCCATTTCGGTTCTCGGCTTCTCTCAGGACAGTCGAAAACCAGTGGGGTAATTGCGTAAAACACTATGAGTGGCAATGGTTTTCATTTTGGCAGTTCAACAATATTCATTACGTTATATACGTTGTTGAGCAGACAAATTTTTCAAACATATGAAGCAACGTATTAGCAATATCCTTCAAAATGATTCAGATTGTGACGGATTGAGTGTAACGCAATTAGGATGCTGTATCCGGACTAGTCCAGTACTGGTCTTGGTGACATTGGAGACCTCTCTGTCCTGCGAAATACGAGTCAGCTTACTTATCGTAGCTTCGGCCATTTGAGTCCTTCTCTTGATTACCTACTAAGAATCAGAATTCAAAAACCTTTTCTTAAAATTGGCAATATACGGAGTGGCAGGGACATTGACGAGCAAACTGTAACCATGAATTCAGCACATGATTCTGAACCCACTGCGTCGAAATTATTTGTTGGTTATATAAAAAAAAAAAAGACATGGAATGGATCTCTAAAACTTCAACTAATAACTCTAATTCAATTAGCACACCGTAAAAGTGAAGTATATATGCCATATATCATTCTCTCATTGATCGGTAATGGAAAATATCAATCGATAGTACCTACTTACCATTTACATATATAGTCCCGTGATCATTAGCAGGGTGACTGCAGTGTTATGAACTGTCAAATACGTGCCAAAAGCTTATGTCTACTTGCGATGTTTAGAGTTAACTTACTAATTAAAATTGTGAGGATCGGGTGTTTAAAATTTTCTGTTTGTAATACTTAGAATGTGTATTTTATTTTATATTTGATGGAACTATGGTTTTAATGGTGTAGTAGGTAAATGGTTATAGGTATTAACCATTTTGATTTTGTTGTTTTGACCTTTTTGAGTTTTTTTTAAACCAAGCTGAGCTAGGGGGGGATTTATTTTATAAAATTTTCATTGTTCCAAAAGACATTTGTTTATTTTTTTATAAATAAAGGCTCCTGAAAACCTTTTCCTAAATTTCCATTTTCCTTGCATTTCGACTCAAATAGCAATTATTCGAAAATAACTAAATCAATTTTAATGCATATGGTACCTGCTATATTAAATCTGAAACGTCAGGCTTTAAAAAAATGGATTTTAATGTAAAAAAAAACTATTTTGTATGTCTATAATAAGCATTACATTTAGTTCAGAAGACTGATAAGCTAAGTTTTCAAAGCTTCCTCTCTCCTACTATATTGCTGTGCCCGACAGGGTCCACAATGATCACATATCATTTTAAGATACCACCTAAGTACACATTGTGGAATACATTAAACTCTTTGCCTAACTTTAAGGGGTTTATTTATAAACGATGATTAAAGTTATGTGACGTCAAAAATGTATGGTTATGCAGTCGCATCACTACTTAACTTTACTACTACTTAACGATTATAGAATAAAGGGGTAAATTTTACTGTAGGTATCTAAGGTAAGTACACCAAATTTTTTACAGTCATGTTTCACGTTAGGGGTCAAAGAAGTATTCGGGGTGACTTGTAAATCGACGAGTTCTTTCTAGAATGCGGTAGTGCGTCACCATAAATAAAAAAATAAAAAAAAATTACAGCTGATTATGATAACAAACTGGGTTAAGTACCTATTCTCATATAGGTATCTAAATAATTGATAACATTAGACGGGTTCCGCTTATACACCGTAATTTATAAACACGGTGTACAGCGTGTCTAATTTTCCAGACTTCTATTGAAAGATTAAAATGTTTCATGCATTTATTGCGCCGTATTTTTAAACGTTATTGAATGAATCAATCTTCAGAAAGTACGCATTATATTAGAGTACCTATTCTGAGTAATCAAACCACCTTCACCACAAGTAACTCAAGTAAGGGCGGATTTCACAAATGAAACTAGCTGAACTCCGTTCAAGAGCTGTCAGTGTCAATATTCACCTACAATGATGACACTGACAGCTCTTGAACGCGGTTTAGATGTACCGCGGGTTAATTGCGTAACACACTAACAGTAGCAATGGCTTTCATTTTTACTATTGTTTAATGGATTAGCAATATCCTTCAAAATTATTCAGCTTGGATTGAAAATGTGTTACGCAATTAAGGTCCTGCAGTGCGATTCTGTAACCATCTCACCGTGAAAACTTAGGTGAAGTGAGAGTGGAGTGAGCTGTCATTAGTGTAAATCCCTATAGCATCAGATGGAATGACAGCTCACTCCACGCAAGTTTTCACGGTGAGATTTTTACAGAATCAAACATGCTGATCGCGTTCAGTTCTCTTGCGCCCGGCCGTGGTTCAAGCCATGGTCCGGGGCGAGAGGGAGTGGGAGGCAGTCACCTCCTTCTGCGAAGCGGTCATGCTAGCGAAGGAGGTGGCGGGATGGGCGAGGGAGAGGGCCGATAGAGCCGCCCGTCCCAGCCGCCGCGGGAGACGCCCCGGGCTACGGGAGCCGCGTGATGACTCCCGGCCACCGTAGGCGCGGGCCTGCGGGCGGCGAGTAATGGGTAACTCGCCGTCCGATCAGGACCAGGCCCGTGCTGGATGGCGCGTATGTGTTCCACGCGCGCCTCAAAGAGATGTCAGCATTTAAGGAGGGGCCCGTGAGGGCCAAAGCCTGCCGGGGCAGCGGGATTGTCCGAAAGGGTTACCGCTACTCCGGAACATAAAGGGCTAAGGAAGGAACACGGATGGGTTTTAGTCAGTAAGAGTCTGACACTCCCTTCTGCTCCACCTGGGTGGTCCCGCTCTGGAGCGGGAGGGGGTCATTTGATGATTTCCCATCCATAAAAAAAAAAGTAGTTAAGTATTAAAATGTTTTGTCATTATAAGCTCTTCTCTGACAGCTAAACTCGTGTATGAGCAATTTAGATAATGTACTTGTAATACCTACCTATCCTACCAAAATGTCTCTGTTTATCTGTCTGATTTTAAGTTGTATTGACAAAACCGCCGATCTAATATCGATGGGTGTCGAGAACCCATTACAAAATCAACCCATAAAAGTGTGAAAAGTGGCGTCAAAGTTTCTATTGGAAAATTCATGCAGACGAAGTCGCGATAAAACGCTACTAATGATTTATAATCTTATCATTTAAGCACGGAAAAACACCCCAAGGTTGAATTAAGACCTAGATTTCAAGTACCTATAGGTATTCAAATAATTGTACGTGACATTCAACACGTCACGTAGAACCATAGACAACGTCATAGTTTCCATACTATGTTCGCAATAATGTGGTTACTTGGTATGATAAAATTGCTAGTGATGTATTTGTTTTACCTGTTCTATCGTATTGTCTTTTATGTTCATATTAACTTAGAGGAAATTACGTGAACGTTACTACGGATTTAAGGAAAAGGTCACGACTGATTGTTATTGTTTTCTTCTTTTGTTTACTAACAACTGAACTTTAATATTGTCCTCGTGTAACTCACTCTTTCAACTGTAGTGACGTTAGGTAAAGGTTATGACCTAATTTATACGCTACGCCCACGGAAGAGGCTTTTGTTTATTTTCTTGACGATAATGGAGTTAGTTTTAGAGAGTTTTGTTTTTTCCCACGGGGAAAGAGTTTAGTTTGAAAATATATGATGACGTTAGCAGCGCCAGCGTAGTCAGCGTAATAAATGCGAGAATATTTATGATTGTTTGAAGTTTTTCGTAAAGGGCGTCATCATTTCGCCATTCTTTTGAAGTCCAGAAGTGTGATTCATGGGGCTTCGAAAGATTAATCATTAGCGATCTATTAATTTTATTCGTTCTGTCGTCACAATGTCTTTTACGTTAGGGAATTACGTGTGCGTTGTGAGTAAACGGAAAAGCTCATGACTTTTATTGTTCTTTTGTTAATTAATATGATTAATTATCCAACGCCTACAGCTAAATATGAGCGTCCTAAGATACTGCAGCAAATAAAAATCTCGTGGGATATCTCCATAGACCCGCTGGGAAACTGTAGCATGGGCGTTGTATCATATACCTACTCTTGAAATTGTTCCTTATTTGTCTTTTACGACACCCACACGTATGAATAAATCATTTTCCGTACAGACTAGTAAAGGGTTTAATTTTATTAGACTGTAATGCGACAGTGCTAGTTAGGTTGACCGATGAAGTTAGAGGAGCTGGCAAACTATACTTTCTAAGTCGAAAATAATATAAAATTATAAAGGGATAATTTGTTGGTGTTTTTGTAACTTGAGGCAATCTCTGGAAGAATAACTGATTCTGAAAACTCTTTCACTAATGGAAAGCTACAGTATCGTTGAGCTCCTCAACTTCTGAGTTGAGCTGCACGATTTTTGACAAATGCGTGCACTGACTGGACAGGTCCGCTCAATCTGTGTGGTTCTTTCCTCAAAAGACCATTTCAGACACCAATCTAACCAAGACCACTATCTATCTGTCTTCACATGATCTGACCAAGATTTTGTCTGGACTTTAAAAGAGACTGTGACCTCTGAATTTGTTTCGGTCTTTCTTCTCAGAATAGTCAGATAGGAAACGCCGACTTCATCTAGTTTAAAAAAAATATGATTGACGTGTAAAAGTGTTTGTACAAACCTACTTACAGAAAATAAATCATTTATCATTTATTGCCAAGTGGCATAGGATTTAGGGAAGTAATATTTTGTGAAAATAAGATCCTTATTTGATGTTGACGAGGACTCCGGCAGAAGCTAATAGTATTTTAAAGAGGTGAACTGTTACTTTGTTTGTAAGAGTTAATCTGCGGAAGTAGATACCTATTGATGCGATTACAAAAATTATTTCACTAATAGAAAGCTACATTATCGCCGAGTGCCATATGTTTTATAATTGATGTCGCGGGCAGAAGCTAGTCTGAGATATTTCTGTTTCCGTTGTAAATGAAAACACTACTGTCTATTATCCCGAATGTACAATCGCAGGTGTTCGCAATGGACGTGATAAAATTCACACCACGTCTCCCGCAAACAGCGTCATAATTTTCCATAGCTTGTACCTACCTAAAGATCAATTGTTATTTATTAGTTAGTGACTAGCTTCTAAAACTATCCTATGTCCTTCCCCGGGATGCAATCTATCTCTCTGCCAAATTTTATCGAAATCCGTTCAGTGGTTTAGGCGTGAAAAGGTAACATACAGACAGACAGACAGACAGACAGACAGACAGACAGAGTTACTTTCGAATTTATAATATTAGTATGGATGTGTTAATTTTTGCCGTTTTGTCGTCACCTTATAAATCGTCACAAATGTCGCATGATAGGAAAATACGTTTACGTAGTAATTTGTAGGAAAAGGACGTGATTGTTACATTTGTTATTGTTTATTACTTTAGTAGACGTACAGTTCCGGGAAAATTTAAGTGTTATGCGTAATCTATGGAGACTACGCATCTCGTTCGTTTTGTAGGAATGCTTTCCCCTTGTTAATCCTACTAAGATAGGGGAAATTGCACTTAGACTGATATATTAGTTAGTCTGTTTAAGTACTGCAGTAATTACCGTACCTAACATTTTAAGGCTGTAAACTCGAATCCTGGCTTCATCATAAGTTTACGTCGTTTCGGCGAAGCTTGACGTTAATTTCGACTCGGATCAAAGGAAATTGTCAAATGAAAAACATCTTAAAAAATAAGAATTTCAAGTCTAAGTATTCAAATAGCATTCAATTTGTTTACATTTTAATCAGAAGGGCAATTCTCGAATTTTGAGAACGTCACAGTCTGATCTCGGTCTCAATCTGTCAAAAATACTTCTACTCCATTTTTGACTAGTTTTTGACATTGATGGTCGCTGAGATGAGATTACGAATAGATTCTGAACGTTTTTAATTACGGTTATTAATCTTCTGATACTTTTCAACAGATTTATGGGATATGATATAATGGGTGATCTCTGAATTCTACATCAAGAAACCAAGTGAAGTGAAGAATAAAAGTTCAGGGTCTTTGACAAAAAGCTATCGTTTCAGACTGCCACGCCTTTAGGTACTTGTTAACTAATTTAAAACAGCGTTTGAAACCAATTGGTTCCGATGCGTCGTTCCTTTGAAATAAATTCCATTATATCAACTGCGTCGCAAAAAGATCACCCAGCCTTGAAGTATCATCATTATATGACATGATATAATGGCATAATGGAGCGCAGGATTCAGTACTTACCTATATTATGTAAGGTTTCACAACTGATATAATAGCCATTACCGACTTACCCATTGATGTGCTGCACTTAATTGTCAATGGGTATTTCAAGGTTATTCTTGTGATTCATCAGTGCCTTTTCACAATTGTATTACTTACTGGCTTGCGCCCGCGTGGTATGTCGATAAAAATAGCCTATATCCCTTCTCAGTATTCAAAGTATCCCCATACCTTTAATGAATGTTGTTGAACTGTCAAAGCCATTGCTACTGTTAGTGTGTTACACAAGTACCTCGCAGTAGTTCTGTAACTACTTCAACTTCCTTTTGTAACTCAAAAACTAGTAGAAGAAAAGCCTCGCATCTGCCAAAGTTCGTCAGAAGAAAATCTACTTCAATTTCAATTAGCAGAGTTCCTTTCTTTCAATTTAAAGGACATAGTGATGTTCTAACAACTGGCACATGATGAGACTTTTGAACTGTATCTATAGTAGGCAAAGTATTGGCATTCCCTTAAGTGTTTCAGGTATCAAAGGAGATGCAGTATACCTAACTTCATTCACGTAAAATATCGGCCTGCTATCCGACCGATGAATTCAGCACATGAGTCTAGAACCCCCTTTTTTTTTGGTGTGCGGTGGATATCCTCATGGACTTCCTCCATCGTGGGGATGACGGAGGGGCATGCCGGACTCTTACCGGATAAAACCACCGCGGTGTTCCACCCCTACCTATGGCCGGGGGTGCGGGATTCGCATAAACATTCACCGCTCCCCTGACAGGAAGTCTAGACCCCCTAGCTTAGAAGTTTTTCGTCGGTTAACAAAAAAACAAATCTGCTGTTTCATAGAAAAGTGCAACCTACGGTCAAAATGTATGGAAGAGCAAATTTTTTTTTATTGTATTGTTTACCTACTGAATCCGTGGTAACAGGTTACGCGTCGATGCGGACGTCCCTGACATCCTGTATATCCTCCTGTATAATAAAAATAAACATTAAAACAAAAGATCTACTTTATATACATAAAAACATGAGTTAGGTATTCATTATATTCACGTGTGCTGAAAGCGACTGTATCTTAGATATTCAGGCTATTCTAAAGTGTCGCCTGTGCCAGTCGGATAGAACAAGAGTGAATAATTAAAGCGAAGTGTAAACAGTGGCTGAAGCTGGGTCAAATGTTAATAATGGCGACACGGTTTTTTTCCTTAAGGAAATAATAAACAGAGACGAATGGCGCCGTTATGTATTAATGTGCTTCTAAAGTATCAAGCTTATGTAATTATTTATGAAAACGCTGAAACGGAAAACGGTTGGAATATGTAATTGTTTTCCTATTCCTATACTCTATTTAGAGACTATTACAAGTATGGTAATGGTTGATGCAGTAGGTTTTATTAGGCAATCATGCAGCATCGTCGAAAGCATCATCACTTACCATAAAATGAAGTAGTGGTCAAATTGTAAGCCTTCAAAATTAAAATACTCCTTTTGCTATATTCAAGTGATTTTTGATAATAAAGATGTAAATTATGAAACAGCACACAATAATCATCTACAGGTAATCCATACAATCCATGAATACTTAATATCATAAATGCCACAGTAACTTTATATCGGTCCGTTGCGTTGAAATAGAGATTCAAGGTTGCGTGGGACCTGGCGAACGACATAGGCTACTTTTTAACCTGTACATTTGTATTAAAAATGATAAAATACAAAATACACTCAGACCAAATAGTACGCAACAGCTAACAGGTATTCTGTTCCAATATTCGATATTGAGTTTATATCACGTGAAGTGTACCTAGATAAGGCTTACTTCCTTAAATGTTATCACGATAATATCTACTCGGTACTTTAAATCTTGACATAATCATCCTATTCATCATTCATAAATAAATCCATTTTCCAGTAGAAAATGTCTAAGTTACGTCTATCTACAGCCAGTGATTGATTGGCGCATATCACACTTCACAATCACACTAATAGTATAAAAGCGAAAGTTTGTGAGTGTGTTTGTGTTTATTATATGTTTGTTACTTCTTCGCGCTCAAACGGCTGGACCAATTTTGACAAAATTTTGTATGGACGTAGCCGACGCCCTGGATTAACATATAGGCTACTTTTTATCGCGATATTCCCACGGGATCGACACTTATGCAGGTGAAACCGCGGCGCGCTGCTAGTTCCAAATATTTTCCGGAAGTCTGGCAACAATAAAACTTTCCTTGGATTCAGTTTTTGTTTATATTTAAATAATGGAACATGTTCAGCATATCTATTCACAACTATTTGACAGGCTTTCGAGTTGAAAATTACACATTTTCGGTTATTTAATTTGCCTAATCCACGAAAGCAAACAGCTGTCGGAAGAATAGTGGAATAGTCTGATTGGTTTAAAAAAAAAAAACAAGTTTCGGATTTGTGAACAGTATTTAGATCTTCGATAACATTGATTGATGTTCGATTAGGCATGGAAGCGTATCGAATGGTTGTGAATAGCTATGCTGGTTCACCTATATACCTATCAACCTATACCTACACATGCACTGGTGCATTTTCACATTGTGTTCTTTGGGTCAATCTAAACAAAATTTATCCAAATAACAGTTGGTGCTTATTGCATTTATTTACATAAAATAAGCAACAAAAAGCCAAAACCGACACGAAGGTTTTATCTGAAACATGCAAACAGAACAAGTTTACAGACAGCATTACGGATTGTTTGTTTAGTTTTACATATTTACAGACAACAAACTTGGTTTTATTTACAAAGAGCATAACATGTAATTTTTTCACATAAACGCTCGCCCATGCGCGTCCTAGGACAACGCGTGACGTGACTGCTCGGGGTCGGCGACCTCAGCTGACTTGCGCATTTTGACAGATCGAACGGAAAATTACGGGCAGCGGAGATTGGAAAAATGAAGGTATAGCTACGTATAAAAGAGCATTTTATGAGCGAAGCGCTCGTGCGTGACTGAAATTCATAATGCAATTACATGGTTCCTGCAAAAAAAAAATTTATAGCTTTTTAGAAGTAGAAAATTTCAGGGAGATTTTCTTGCTTATCAATAAGCACTTACTAAAAAGAGGAAGATTGTAAACGTAGAGCAGTTTAATGGTTCAGTATACACTTTTAAGTAGTTTGGCAGAAACGTTACTGTCACCTAAAAATCAAAATCAAAAGTCATTTATTCAAACTAGGCTGAGAATCAGCACTTTTCGAACGTCAAAATTACATAAGACAGTCCCCCAAAATAATAAATAATACCTAATCCCAATTTTCCCGCTGACCTTGTTTTGATTTATATACATGTACTGGTATTCTGTTAGCTTATAATTATGTAAATATTATCTTGATGGAAAGTATTAATAATAATACTGCTATATCTAGACGCTGCCGGAGCGGCAAGGCAATTCTGTGCTCACGGATCGAACGCTTCCAGGCTTTTAACTTAATAGGTTCGTTCAGCCTCTACGTGCTTCTGCCACAAATATCTGTCCTTCCACTTATGTATAGCAACCCCAATTTATATAATTAAAGTAAATGAACTAGGGTTCATTAATTAATTAGTTTCCAGGAAGGCAACGATAAGATAAAGTAATGGGTTCATCGACCTCAAATGTTACCACGTTATTTTTGTAAAAAATGTATACCTATAATTGAAAGAGATGGAGCCAAATTAAAGGAACTATTTAAAATCTTATATATATAAATTATTTATGTTTTTTTTTTGAACTGCAAGCTAATCGGTGAATCTTGATGTCTCACTTGATTTTGCCTGAAAACACTCGAAATGTAGACAAAAGATGATCTGCTTATGTTATGAATTTTGGGAAAGCAAGTCTTGAGACAAACCGCAATTTTCAGAGCGCACAATGTAACGTGTTGCTTGTTTATTATCAAAGCAGTTCGCGAAAGAGTTGTGAACCATTTGGTCATGATATATAAGTTGGTATAAGATACCATTTAACATGTAATTGTTATTCATACTTTCAAATAACTCGTATTTTTTTTTAATTCATAACTTTTGCTGTTCAGTTGCTAGCTGGAGCTTATAACTCCATTCTCAATATCCAATGAATACTTCTTATTATTTTTCAAACACTTAGCGACGAATATAGTTGACCTTTGAAGCTGAAGCTGAAAGGGAGAGGCATTTTCAATAAGATAAAGCAATTCGCTACAGGGAATGCAGTCAGAGAAACTCTTGCTTGCCTGACCTTTGCCTCAAAATAGAACGGAAGGCAATCTCGAGCGTTCAAGTTTAAAATGAAAGAATGAGCCAATTTGATTTCCTTTTTTCTTGAAAACAATATGATCAATCTTTTTACGTATGTACTTACCTACGTAGTCGAACATCTGTTAAATTCGTTTGCTTGCTGTAGATTGGCCTTTTCGAAGTAGCAAAACGACAACCAATTTTCGACTTTTCACTTTCAGTTTTTTTTTTGCATTCTTTGGGAAATACCTACAAGGTGAATTTTTGGTATACTTACAGGGCGAATTACTTTAGTTATCATTCTGATAAAAATTGGGTTATTATATACTATACTTTATTAGCGAGATACTGATAAAAAATGCACAGAATTATCATGAAAAATCGCCATGTAATGGGGTTTTTCACAGGAAAATATTTGCTTATATTATCTATAAATAACATGGTTTGCCCATGCATATTCAAACATTATTAAAACGTACACCTACGAGTATGTGCAAAACACTGCTTATCATTACATTAAAGTAGGTACATAGATCATCGAAAGAGGAAAAATATGATAACTGTTATGGTAATCGATCGCAAACATTGATATAATAATATGCGTTTTAATTACAAGTGTTAGATAACGAAATTGCAGACAGTTTCTGAAGATATCTGTAGTAGTTTTTCCTGAAACTTGGCGGATTAAGGAAAATAATTATTTAGTTTGTCAAGCGATTATGGCAGTATTCTAAAGTAAAACCGTTGACTGTTGTCGTCAACGGTTTAACAGTGGACGTATCTATACGAATTTAACTGTAGCTTTAGCACTACATAGATAAATAGCTTCGTTTTCCTGAAAAAAATAATCAAAACAAAACTCCTTTTTTTTGCATCTTTTATGTCTCTCTGAGTTTTCTATTTCAGCTGAGCTCGCGTAATTTCCGGAAAATCTGCAAATACGTACAAGTTGCATTATCTCGTCTGTCCCAAATTTGTTCGTGAAATCAATGTACTTTCTGCTTCATTGTGTACCTAGCATTATAATTTGTAGCATTTCCACAATAAAACAGCAACGTATTAGATTAGGCTTTCGCTCTGTGAAACACATGACACACGCAATCACTAGGCTTGGCAGACAAATTGTTCGTGCGTTATCAGTTATCATAACACGTTACTATTCGAAGCTTGCCGATACAAATATATTATTCTATTCCCACCTACACTAACGTGGCAACGGTATTCTATTAAGATATAATAATAGAGTTAGTAAACAGTGCGTTTGTTGGCAAACACATTCCCTAGAGCTTTGAGCTATGATGCGGAAGACGACTGTGTGCAAATAGCGAAATGGCGCTAGACGAATAATTTTAGAATAATAATAGAAAGTTTTGTAAATTTTTTAAAAACATTGTCTAGAGTTAATAAACTAACCGGATTTATTATCTACATCGCCATAAATTATCGGGCTTATCGATCAGGCTAAGCTACGCTTGGTGCGGTTGGTCGGTGAATGAGTGACCATCTTTACATACCAAGAACCCTCCGTGTCTCGAAGAGTACGTTAGGCTGTTGGACTCGGCTGTCATTCGTGGATCTTTGACAGTCGTTACGGGTCGTCAGAAGCCCGAAAGGGTGACTAGCAGTTTCAAAAAGGGGCATCGTTTTAACCCAGTACGGTTGTGGAGGTAAGATAGGCAGTCGCTCCATGTAAAAGATTGGTATTCAGTTGCATCTGGTTTGACTAGAAGCCGACTTCAACATAGCTGTGAAAAGGCTAGGATGACCTCCATAAAAATATCTATATTCTTATCTTTTCCGACCAAAAAACTAGCAATATTTACAAAGTTATCTGAACTTTGGTTGTTTTTATCATATTGGGCCAAGTCTGCCTGGCACTAGTACAGACGCCAGCACATCAACAATACAATCTGTCAAATTTCTTTGATAGAATTTCAACTTTATCGCTCAAAGTTCAAAGTTGATTGATCAGATTTGATGTGATGGCGTCTGTACATACCTACTGCTACGCAATGTTGTTGTTGTTTGTTGTTTTGATCCTTCAACCGTCAAAGTCTTCCTGACCGTTATTTGAAGAATTGCCAAGACGCCAACACCTTTTTTGGTATTTTTCACATTGCTAGATGAAAAAAACACTTTTTTTTTCACCAAAATCACTTCTGGAAGGCATCAGAATTGGAGTGTTTAACCTACCAGTGTGTCATCTAAGTATGCGAGAGTTAGTTTTAATAATATGTCAGTGTGTGTTGACACAAAGGTTTCGTGAGAACACTAGCAGAAAGAATTGGCTTATTTTTTGGCGGACATCAAGCGGACATCACTCAGCTTGAATAAATCCTCCTAATCGCTTTCATATTTACTCAGTGTAAACAATATTGATTATTTTTAAAAATAAGGAGCGTAGGCCTACTACAGACCATTGTTCTCGTAAAGTAATTATCTAATGCGTCATGCTAATTAATATTTCTGAATTTGAAAAGGTTAATTAAAATCATCATTATTAAAAAACAGGTAATGAGGATAACCATTATATATACAAAACTGAATCATTGTAAAGTCATACATGCAATTTTAAGCTATAGGTATGCATCTAATTACAAAGCTTAAAATCAAGGCAAAATTAGATCTTCTTGTTAACTTTGTCTTGAAAGTACAGTAGACAAAATAAATAAGTTAGCAGGTGATATATTCACCGATATTGTGACCCGGCCTTTTTCGTAGCTTGTTTGTCAATCAATACCTGGTTGAGAAAGTTCGTGAAGATTTTTGGATGTAGTTACTCCGAATTAAGCATTAATAGCTGAATGAATTTGGCGCTCAGATAGACCATGTCCTGAAATAACACCACTCATCATCCGGGTATACTCTTATATAAGAAGAAATTTCCCTAAGATGGTACATAACACAAGAACAAATACAACTGGCGAAATGTGGGTGTACCACGGGGTGTATTATAGGTACACCTCTGTCTAACACGTCGGGGCTTACATGGGTGCTGATATGTACTTATTTTATGTAGTTCTCTAAGATGCTAGTGAAAATTCATGCAATAGTAAGTAGTATCATAATTTCATAATCAACCTATAATGTTCCCACTGCTGCTGGGATACATGCCTGCGCTCGGTGAGGTGGGCCGTAATCCATAACGTGGGCCCAGTGTGGGTTAGTAGATGTTACATGTCTTCGAATTTTCGGTTCCAGGACATGCCCGTTTCCTCACGATGTTTTTCTTCACCGTTTCGAGAGCAGTGGTGATGAAATAATTTACGCAAAGTAAAGCGCCTGTCTGGGTTCTAACCTACGACTTAAAACTCGTAAGTCGCGGTCGACTGCTCTCCAGTAACACAGTCAGTAAGAACTTGATTATGAAACTCTTCTGCCATCTGTACTATGTCTAACACGTGTTTCTTTAAACAATACCTACTTCGTCTTAAGTGTTCTGTTATCGTAATGAATCACTAATATGAGGCTCACGTGAATTAGGGCGTCAAATCTCTTCTTAGTTATGCGTCATACGCCTACAAATTCTTAGTGGCTTATTGGTTTGAAATATGAGTAAAGGTTATATTGGTAATCCAGTGAGGTGTTTGGCTAATATTGGGTCACCTTACTTTTTTTTCGGGTAGGTTGCACCTTCGAGCTGCCTGTCATGGGCACTTCTTAGTTCTATGACCTATCGCAATGGGAAGCACTAATGATTTGTGTGTTTATAATCCCTACACCAAAAATAAAAGTCGTTTCCCTGCAGTTATTTTTGTACAATGTATCTTAGTTTGATGTAGAGAATGCCGGCTTCGTTATGATGGGTCTTTATAAACCCAGTTTGTGTACCTATTTAATTATTCAGTAGTACACATACATTTTATACATTTAAGTTCGTAGAAACTCATTAGAGTTTTAACGTGCACCAAGAGAATTAAAACCACTTAAATAGGTACTTAGTAGAAACAACAAATAAAATTACAACAGGTATAAAGCGAAATAAGTATTATCTAATACTAATGAGTGAAAAACGGTGACCAATCTGGACGTGCATCCAAACATAGTACCTAGTCTAGAAATGTTTTTGAATGGTATAAACACATACTTTTAGGATGTATCAACACAGAATAACTAATAGGTAGCACTATAACGTAGTTTCAATTCATTCATTTTCCAATTTTTTGTGTTCTGATATTATTGTTAGGTGTAATTTAATTTTGCTTCATTTTGTGTGTTTTAAACTATATATGTATATCTATAATTAATTAATAAATGTATTTAAATATAAGATTGAGGTTCTGTGTACATAATAAAAAGTTATGAGATAAAACGATACTTTCGATCATTTACCAACAATTTTGAATAACTTAGGTGATTATTAACTATAATCACCTAAGTTATTCAAAACATTAGATAAATGGCACTCCAGGTAAAAATGGCTGTATCTATTCCTAGGAAATCTACTCAAACCATTCATCATTACAACACTTAGCTAGGTTATTGCTGTTCAAGTAGCGTCCTTGGTATGAATTCGCTGTAAAATATTCAACACAGACGTGCCCCTGAATACATCAAGAGGTAATAAATCAGCCACTGAATACCTAATGTTTTAAATCCTTTGAGTGCTGGCAAATTGTTATTTAAAAGCATTCATGGGTGACGTGAAAAATAACGAGTATTTAAAAACAAAACGACATTTGCTGGCTTCACCTTCATTGCCTGAAAGGCGCTGGCAAAAATTATTCTGAAAGGACTAGCGTGACTGTTATCAAGAATGATATATTGATGAAAATAGAAATGACTCAAGTACAGTCTTCTAAATGGATATTCATGAGTATTTACCTACCTATCTGTCTAAACATCGATCTAATCTAGAACATCAGTCTCAGACTAAAGTCACAGAATACATTATTTCTTTATAACTACCAAGTCCTAAGCAGTGTTCTGAAACTCAAAGATATTGTTGTAAAAGCCAAACACAGACCGACTTCATTATGTATATTAAAACAATAATTCAAACATAAAACTTTTTCAAGGACCTAAACAAACATAGAATCATAAACAAACGACCTTATTCATTTAGTTAATTTCAACAAAAACATGGCCTTCTAAAAACTGTTAGAAAACAGAAAAAAAAAACAGTTTCCCTATAAGTTATGTAACATAATTATGCTATTAGTGAGTAATTGTAATTTCGAATAAGTATTCCATGCAATTCAGGTTACTATGTTATGTTATTATTTACGTTAGGTATTAATGTTTTTTTGTTTCCATTTTTTTTAATCATAAATAAGTCGAAGTTTATATTTATTTCTGTAAATTAAAATAATAAGTAAATAACAACTACTTAATATCTAAAATAAAAAAATTACATCCTAACTATTAACAAACTAAAAAACGCTGTCGACTGGCAGGTAATATATTTGTTCTTTCATGTTATTCATTAAATTTTTCGAGATTATTTGCTATATAATTTATTTGCCAATCCCAAGAAGCGCGTGGCCAGTTTCCTAGCCCTGTTCATATTCAGATATGGTTTTGATTCTTCACTTTTAATTCATTCGTATAATTTATTTCCTAAACACACACTGCTCGATATCAGACACCCAAACAAAAATAACGTACTACGATAAGTTTTCTTATCACGTTGTCAATCTCATTTCCATTTGAATGAAACTTGGCCTTTGTAGGCCTTTATCCACAATCCCCTTATCGGGTTAATACGGTAGGTACGTCAGGTTTGACCCGGTTAGACCATCAAGGACAATACATTATTTGGGTCACCCGGCCAGGGTCGAATCTCCCGCACTGAAATGGAACATGAAGGCTTTTCCTATGAATTTTCATTACTTACCACGTTGCCCGGGCCGCTGTTATAAACGTCATTCGAAAAAAAGAATGACGTTCAAAACAGAGACAATTTCCATTGGTACTTTAGCGTTTTTAGTTTCCATCGAGTTTAAAAAAAACTAAGTTAATTAAAAATTAAATCAACCTCTGAAAGTTGATAAGTAGCTCTGAAGCTTTCTTTGTTTGAAATTAATGATAATAAATACTCATGAGCTTCGTTACCAACGTCAATCTTCTTTGCACGTCCGTCAGTGCTAAAGTTCGTTCACACACACATTTGCGTCAATCATCGCATTAAAAAAACATTATCGACGATTGTTCGCCAACCATCGTAAAATCTGATTAAGCGCCGTCTTACAGCTTTCAGCGAGAACATGGTTATTATTAAGCAGAGTCATCCTGAAGCTCAGAGCTGGAAATAAAAAAACTCTGTACTCAGGTACTTAACTTACCTATATTTGTGTCTGTATCTATTCCTGTCAAATGGAAACGTCCGGTACATGTACGGGGTTGACAAACGCAATAGAAAAGTCACGTTAATGTCAATGTGTTGTTACTTTTTTATATAGCAGCAGTCCCTAAAATAAAACTAAAACTGTTGTATGACGTATTTTGGACCAGTGTCGTTTGAGCCATTCCTCCTCTTGAAAAATTATTTTGGCGAGTATTAAAATGGAAGTTTTAAAAACGTTAGGGGTCTTAATATTGTGGTGTAAGCGTGTAGTACAGTTTTGGCACTGATTCAGAAACAATCACAACGTAAACATCAGAGGAATTCGCTATGACGTGGGTACAGGCCCCCTCCGCATACATGATTTAAGACTTTCATGAAAGTACAGATGGTGGACCGCTGTTAACAAATAATATAAGTAAGTACCAACATTATTTTCAATAGGCCATTTTGGGTTTTATTTGACCAGTCTTATAATGTTTTAAGTAATTTCTGGCAAGAAATTGTGTGAAAATTTTAATGAGTTTTTGCTGCTGCTGAAGCTGTCCAAAAAACAATTTCTTTGCCAAAAAACCTTTTTCAATTCACTCGGGCTCTGTCTAATGGCGCCATAAAACGTAGTGTTTCGCTTTTAGTATTCTAATCTTTAATTTTAGTCTACTTAGGTACGCCTCTTCGTAATTTACGAAGGCATGTTTGCGAATCGTAAAAAGTCATCCAGACCGTATTTCGGCCATAACGGCCAATCTCAACGGAGACTAGCGAGACACAGGTGCATTCCCTCTTCGTTGACTCTCATAGTCCGATGGAACGGCACGCAATCCGACACGACCGGAGAGAGATCAGGCGTAAACATGAGTGCTAAGCTTTAAAGCTCACGATCGCGATCAAGAATTCAAGACTTTTAGAACGAAAGTTTTCTATAGTAACATCTCCATATATCTACTTTGTGTCTATCGAAAATAGGATTGCTTCAGCTGATGTTCTATTATTCAGTCGATGAAACTTTAACTATACGTACCAACCAGAGTAATGATATTTAATTTATTTCTTAGGCAAAAAATCTATAAGTACACTGACTGTATAAACTTTTATTACTAAATAAACTAACAAATTATAAAAATATAGGTAATATCCTAGCCTAACTAAATATGTATTAACAAACTTAAATATGGCTTCGAAAAATTCCACCACATTGCTGTCTAGTCATAATGTACCCAAATGACTGGCGGCATTGCCACGTTTGTACGGCAATACTTCACTCTGGCGAAGGTAAAAGCCAGCCCTTGGGTCACGGGAAATGTAATTTAATTAATTGCCAGTCAAAGTTATGTCCGTTTCTAAGTATGAAGAGTAAGAACTATTCGTCGAATCCTCATTGGCTGAAATTGAAAGATAGACAGAATTGCACATCAAATATGTATTATATGAGTATCGATCACAATGCACTGGAAGCATCCTTGTCCTATTTACCTAGTTACATTTTTCATGTACCTTTAATGGCTGAAACTGAAGGCTGTTATAGTTATTGACGTTTTAAGTGTGTTTTTATTGTGACTTCCTTGCCTTTACCGTTGAATGTGTTGATAGCAGTGTAGAAGACTGGCTTGAAAATGTAGAACTAAACAGTAGTTGAATTATCTTTACGAAGATTTTCAGATCCCAAACAATCAATCTGCCTAGCCTCTTCCGAACTATATTATATAGAGCGACTGCCTATTCAGATAGGTAGTATGTAACCTCTAAAACACAGTTTCTGGGTAACATGATACCAGAAACTGGGTACCCTAAAGTCTGACAACCAGTCTTACCAAGGGGTAACCCTTGTTGTCAGAATTCTGTCTACCCGTAACGACTGTTAAAGATCTACGAATGACAGCCGGGAGTCCGGGACTAACGGGAGAGGTCTCGATGTGTAATGGATAGTGCCCAATCCACGAACTGACTGTCGTGTGCGAACGATCACACGATACATAATAAATTAACAAGCAATTTGATTGACTTTATTGTAACCGAAAAGTTCTTTAGTAACAGTTTAACTTATCTCATGCCTTTGTTTCAACAGTAAACGTGTTTCATTTCCTTCATAAATGTGCTGAAACAATACAATGGAATGAGCTCTTTGTCATACTGTATTTATTGCTTTCTGACCGTTAAGTCTGTGTGGTAATTTGTGGGTTGAATATGTGGTCATATGCTTTGGATGTACTGAAATTCAGTTTACAGGATGCATGGATTGTTCGGGAATTGTGTGAATTAATTGGGTCTTAATGAAGGTAAATAACCTTGTTATGCATTCCTAAAAAGCAAATGCAATGAAGGTTCGTCAGAGGGAAGCGCGTAGTAGTACTATAAACTTTGATAGATGTATTATAAGTGTTCAGTTTTCAGCTGCATTCACTCCCAGGTGGATATTATGTTCGTAAGTTGTGTGAGTTATTTGGGTCTTAATGTAGGTAATGAGCTTTCTCTTGGATTCCTATAAAGCGACTGCAATTAATGAACGATAGGGAAGCAGTTTTACCTATAGTGATGACAAAGTATTCTGTTTGTGTTTTGTTTTCACTTCTGTCGGCACTCCCGGAGTGGCACCGTTTTTTTTTGTTGGTTTAGTGGATGCAACGGCTACTGCCGAGCATGGGGTCCAATGTCGAATTCCCTTGACGGGCAAGGTGTGGTTGGATTTTCGATCAGGAATCTCTCAGTAGCAATCCAGAGTCTAGATTTGTGCTCGGTTGGTAGCCAATGGCTCGTCCCTCTTACATGGGACATAACTGGCGAAATGTGGGTGTACTATAGGTACACCTTTGCGTTCCATATTAAATAAAAGTAACCTTGAAGATCATCATCTGCCTAGCCTTTTCCCAACTATGTTGGGGTCGGCTTCCAGTCTAACCGGATGCAGCTGAATACCAGTATTTTACATGGAGCGACTGCCTATCTGACCTCCACAACCCAGTTACTGGGTAATACGATACCCCTTGGTAAGACTGGTTGTCAGGCTTTTGGGCTTCTGACTACCCGTAACGACTGTCAAAGATCCACGAATGGCAGCCGGGACCAACGGCTTAACGTGCTTTCCGAGGCATGGAGGGGTCTCGATATGTAAATATGGTCACCCATCCACAGACTAACCGCGGCAAGCGTAGCTTAACCTGATCGATCGACCTGTGCGGCTGTTATTATTTAGCCACGGGTCCCTCAAAAGTAACCTTGAAGATACAATCACAAATTCATATGTCGCGGAAAAAGTTGGCTTTGCCAAACGACCATGACCGACCTACAATATAATTATCTTTCAGCCAGTTATTTCGTCTGCCTAATGGTGAGGAAGCTCAACTGTATAACGATTTGACATTGAAACTGGCTTGTTCCTGTATAAACTGACCAACATTAGTATTTGATGGTTATGTATAGTGTATGGTCTGCAGGAAAAAAGCTTTACCAAAAAAAAAAAAACAAGATTTCCAAAAAGAAACACTATAATAAGTGAAAAATTACTTTAATTTCGGAGGTCGGTGGCAAAACGAAGACTTCCAAATTTAGGTAGTCGGTTTTTTTTTTGTGAAAAAGTTTTGTATTTTCAACTTTTTAGTTTAATTTGTTTTATTATTATTCGCGGATTAACTTTCCACAACCATGAAACCCTTCAATGTACGAGGGTGTGACTTCTGGGGATTGTCTTAAATAATTCTGATGTTCAAAAAGTACTGATTTCCAGCCTTTTTGGAATAAAATATTGATTTGATTCTTTACGTGATCCGACACGCACTAAGCACTAAACAACAATAACATAACTGGAAAAATGTGGGTGTTCTATACACATCCCTCTCACCGAGGCCCGTGTCCCACTAGCAGTGGCAACATTATAGGCTGATTATGCTGAAAACAGTCTTCATTTTCATTCACAAAACCCTCAACTTTATACTTGTAGGTAAGTACTAAGTACACATACCACTTAGGCGATTGGCACACTGCACGTGCCCCCGCGCGTGCATTTTTACATAAAAATTCAATAATAACGCGCTTCCGTGCGGGGATTTGGTTCCGTTTCACGCACCTCGCTGCGTAATGCGGTGCAGTGTGTCAGTCGCCTTAGTGTAGCTTCTGTCTGTACACCTACAATATTAATTGAGCGTCATGCTAACACGTAGTCCCCTCAATGAATATGTTTTCTTGTTGTTGTGGCAATAGGAGAAACGTCACGCACGAGAATTATTGGTCATCATCATGTCAGCCTGAAATATTAGGTATTAGCGTATAGTTAGATGTCTGTGCCTTCATTATAAACTACGACGCATGTCATTGTGGATTATAATAGATTATTAAGTACCTACTCTGTAATCGCTTGTTATTATACGGTTGGATAACTGATAGATTTAATTGGTTTACAGTTGCTGGTTTTACTCAGTATGTTAAGGGAGATGCTTAAACGACCGTTTAAGCATCTAACTCTTGGCTACATCTAAATCGAGCAGGATTTGCGTCTTTCGTCTTTCAACACATTAGCCGAAAATCCAGTGCAAAAAAATGAGATACACAATGTATAAATAACATTATTTTGTATGCAGAACATTTTCTTGGATCGTTGGCAGTGAATCAAGTGTTTGACGATGTATTGATGTTTGCGAGCCATTGCGATGCATTTCATGCGCTTACATTTAGGTGAGATTGGATTTCGTTCACAACCAGTACATGACACAGTGTTATTTTACTATTATTGCTGGGTAAACATATAATATTTATTGCTTCGTGCAGCTATACCGTGTTGTGTATCGAATTCACCTGTATCACCGTTACCTTGTATAGCTGGAATCGTTGCGTCTAGCTTCCCTATATGTATGTACCTACTCTTTTTTATTTGCATTAATTAATATACCTACATTGGTATCTGCCCTTACTGTCCCGTTGGTCTCGTGGTTGCAAGCGCGACTGCTCAGCGTGGAGTTCTGGGTTCGATTCCCGGGTCGGACAAAGTGTTATTGGGTTTTCCATTAGGAATTTCATAGTAACAGTCCGGAGTTTGGAAGTTGGGGGTTTTATACCCCCGTGCCTCAGGAAGCACGTAACGTAAAGCCACTGGTCCTGCGCTTGATCTCTCCCCGGTCGTGTCGGATTGCCGTCCCATCGGACTATGAGAGTAAAGGAACAGAGAGTGCACCTGTGTCTGTGTTTGCGTACACACTTGTGCACTACAATATCTCCTGCGTACCTGGCTAATCTCCGTTGAGGTTGGCCACCACGACCGAAATCGATCGGGAGGCTATTATTGTCCCATTTAAAAAATCCACCATTTCAGTATTAAGTACAAAACTATGATTCCTGTGGTAGAGTATTATATTTGTGCTGTGGTGGTTATATTTTCTTTAATTTTCCCATGAATCGTGATTAGTGATTTTTCACGATCGTTCGAGATTTATGTGAGATGAGTAATTATTATTGTGGACACTATAAGTGGACTAATAAATTATAAAAGGAGTAACTAAGTAATCTGTTTTAGCATGTAAACACCTGCCTATGTGTACTTTAAAAGGTATCATTCTACACAAAGAAGTTTGAATAAAAATGTATCTTGGATGTAAATAAAGATATATTTACATTAACTTTTAGCCTTTGAAAATCTATTAGACAAATAATACGGGAATTGACATACATTGTGTAAGTACTGTTTCTGTCGTAGGTACTTATTTCTTTTCTGTTCCTTAATTTTAAATAATAATATTGAATTTTTACTCATGCAAAAATATGGAATTTAGAAAATAAAATATTCCATTTATTTATGTTCCAGATACTTTGGACTCATTGTATGTCTATTTTAATCACCCTGTAGATACCTTATTCTTACTCAGTTCACCTTTCATTACTCTTGTTTTCAGGAGTCTGTAATGAATTTCCCACGTAAGTAGTTTTTTCTAGAAGGATTATATTTGTTTGGTTACATCAGGTAAAATAGAATACTTAGTTGATAAATAATTATCTTGAAAGCATACTACATAGCATACATGTATTAAATGTTATTCTTAATTACTTATTTCCTTATTTACACATAGAAACTTTTGAAAAGTACCTTACAAATGAAACAAACCTAATAGGATTACCCAAAGTAAAAGAATTTGATACTAGCTGCGCCCCACGGTTTCACCCGCTTAAGTTTCAATTCCGTAGGAACATCGGGATAAAAAGTATCCTATGTGTTATTCTGATGTATAAGCTATATTACTGTAAAGTTTCATCAAAATCCGTTCAGTAGTTTTTACGTGAAAGAGTAACAAATAGCCATCCTTCCATCCTCACAAACTCATTTATAATATTAGTACGATAGGTTTAGTGGATAAGTAGGAAGTAGGACAATGCGTTCATACAAAACACTGTACTTAGTACCTACCAGCGCCAAACATTTACCAGCTCTCTTCAGACAAAACGCAGACAATTTACATAACTAGAAGAGCCGTATCAAACTTCTATAGCACTGACAACACTCGATTCTCATTCGTAAACCTAGCTTAGACTGAAGATTTAAGGTCGGATTTGGCATGCAACTGTCAGACTTTACCGGTGGAATGAAGGGGGGCAAGAGCCGGGACATTGTGACGAGTCGACCTTGCCAACCACGTGCTCGCATCGTGTTAGCGCACTTTATAAATTGTATACTTACTAGACTAATTATTATTCGCTAATGCTGAGTCAGGAACTTCCAGTGGAAAATTTTGTAAATTGTTAGTTTGAGTTAAATTGACTGTTTTTACCGGGCTTAGGGAGACACGTGTTCGGCGGTTTGACATTTTCAGGCTTGTGGTTTTTGTTCGTTCATGTTTTGTTTGTGTGTAGTTACTGAAATACGCTGTCGTCCAATTTATATACTTATTATTTATATATTTAATAATTCAAGCACAAAAATGTATAGAGGCGGACTTAGTGCCATTAGGCATTTAGGCATTTTGGCATTTTATTTTTTATTTTTTTACTTTTTTTTAGGCATTTTTTTATTGTTTGTGGTTGGTAAAAAAATTTCCTTTTCAGTTTTCCACTGTTAATAAACAAACGGGTAAAATAAAATTGCTTTCAGAGTATTTTCAGTGGACCATTATTACTTAGGTTTGGTAAGGAAAATAATCTAACTCCGATGTCACTCCAGCGTAACAAACTTTCAATCAGAATCTGAAGCTGAAAATCTGCAAAGAATAACAGAAAGTATACTGTAGAATAGTAAATTATGTAAAGCGTATTGTTTACGATCTGATAAGAAACCGTTAGAGATGCTTTTGTAACCTCTGTCTTTCAGATTCTGATAACTTTTGACTGCAGAATTTTTGACTGCTAACGAGTATTGGCGAAAGTTTGTAAGTGTATTTGTATGTTTGTTACTACTTCACGCACAAACGGCTGGACCAATTTTGATAAAATTTGGTATGGAGGTAGCTGACACCCTTTTTTTTTTTTTTTTTTTAAGGATGGGAAATCATCCTATGACTCCTCCCGCTCTGGGTGGAGCGGAAGGGAGTGTCAGACTCTTACTGACTAAAACCCATCCGTGTTCCTTCCTTAGCCCTTTATGTTCCGGGGTAGCGGTAACCCTTTCGGACAATCCCGCTGCCCCGTAGCTGACACCCTGGATTAACATATACGATACTTTTTTATCCCGATATTCCCACGGGATCGACATTTATGCGGGTGAAACCGCCGGCGCAGCTAGTAAGTTATAAATACAGTGACATAGTAAATATCTACGTGGAGGTAGTTATGTTTTCCTTTACGAATGTTATTATCATTTAAATGATAAAATGTATAACGTGAAGATTCACGTTGTATAAGAAGAGTCTGCAAAAAAGTACTTAGGTACCTATCTGCTTATGTATGATTTTATTTATAGATAACCTTTTTTTATTTATATTTAGTGATGAGTACTTCGACGCCTAAGTGTCCTTTTGTATTTATTTGTATTGTGAGTTAGTTACTTTTTAATTTGGTACCTGGTGTTAATAGATAGTTGTGTTTATGTAAGGAATCATTTGACCATAAAAATGTACATATCTATGCATTTGAAACTACCTACATATATTCAAAGTTGATTTCAATCAAACTATTGATATCAGCAAATTGATGAATTGCCTACAAGATTTTTTATATTCGCATGGAAACGTTTGTGTTTTTTATGGTCTGAGGTCATGAGCCTTCAAATAGGATCTAGCACACGTGGAGTTTTTTATTGTTCTTGGGAAGACACAAAATGAAACAATTTATACAAATAAATAAAAAAGAAGTGTCGGTAATTTGAAAATAACAGCTTTTTAGTCTCTTGTCCAGCTGCTCAAGTCTTATTTAAAGCACTTTCAAGAACCGTTATATTTTTTATTTCTTTTTACTTTTCTTTAACCGGACTCCTGAACTATACGCGAGACGAGGGTATTAACAATTGGGAAAAAAAAATTCGCGTTCGTCAACACTGTTAACCAGTAGAACGCATCATTCCCATAGTGTTAACCACGGGTATATTAACCAGCGGGAACGACTCATTCTGGACCAAAGAATTTAAAACTGAAAATCATCCTTTCTCTTTTTTAAACAT
This sequence comes from Gortyna flavago, assembly GCA_963669345.1. NCBI lineage: Eukaryota > Metazoa > Arthropoda > Insecta > Lepidoptera > Noctuidae > Gortyna > Gortyna flavago. Next base: position 11,663,468 of record OY770138.1, read on the forward strand.
CGTTTGTAGGTCACCACTATTTCATTTTGCAAAGGCGTTGACTTGTTTACGCTTGAGAATTTTCTAGACACTTAGCTTTTAAAGGAAGTTAGGCATGAATAGAGAGAGCTTTGTGATGGGATCAAGTTTTTTGTTTTTTTTGTTTTTTGAAAAATGGCATCTCGCAGTTCATCCTTTATGAGGATGGCTACTGCTTAACCGGACTTTCCTGTGGATGCCTCGAATTAAGGCCTCCAGCCAGGGCATACAATAACTTAAAAACTAAGCGACAGCGCTAAGGGTAACCCCCTGCGGGGTTCGGACCTCGGCTCAGGGCGTCGCTGGAAGAGGACAGCAAGGGACAGGCTGGATCGGTATTATTATTAGTGTTTAGGGGCGAATTTAAAACTACAGGCTCAGCTGCGCGGGCTGGCTCGAGCAAGGGTCGGGGCGGGCACGGTGATGGTGCGGGACGTCGCGACGGGCCTCGGCGGCGAGGACGGAAGGACGGATGTCTGAGCTTGTGTTTGTGTTGTCGACTGAGAGTACTCGTGGCCTTACTGCTCTCCTGGAGGAGGGTAGTGGCGTCGTCGGGGATAGTGAGGGTATGCCTTGGTCGGCGAATCCTACTTATGCGGGAGGGAGTGTATCGGGAGGCCGCCGCAATCAGGGGATTGGGGTGCTTTATGGCAGAGTCAAAGAAGCGCTTGGAGAGGCGTTTCATGAACTGCTGGATGGTGGGGAGTCTGAGATCTAGATGCAGATTCACATTTCGGACATAGAAGGGGGCTCCCGTGACCTTTCGGAGGAAACGGTTCTGGAGGGTTTGCATTTTATGCAGAAATCGCGGCTTGGATGGGATCAAGTACAGATCAACCCCTCTTTATACTATATCGGTGTCTTTTGTGTTGAAGGATACGGGGTTATCTTGAATGTAATCCGTAGGTTACTTATGGGTGTAAATATAAAAAGAATTGAGAAAATAAATATATAATGGTTTTTTTTTTTCATTTAAAAACTAGGTATAGCGAATATAAAATTTAAGTTATACACAGGTGAAAAGGTTTTTTTTATAGGTAATTTAAGAAATTTTTTGTCCCCATCTGAGTTGTATAAGTAGGTGGGTTTGTAGGTAGATAGTAGGTCGAATCTACGAACATTACTACATAAATAAAATATCGCGTGATGTGTGGTTGTGGTGTGGTGGGATCGAAGAAGAAAAACATGACTGTGTAGGTATTTTTGGTCTTGAACTCGTGACATAATTACTTAAATCGGTGTATTTTCGTTGTATTTAACTAGTTTACAAACCAAAAGTTACATAAACGTGTCAGATTCGCGAATCAGCAACACAAGAATCGAGGACTCGAGGTGCGTTCACACGAAATAGAAAGCAACACTAGTGGGTCGATGAACTTTGCGAGTGACCGTTCGGTACTCAGTACACGCCATCTCCCTAGAATTCGCTTGTCTACAGAATGCGTACTGGCTGGCTGCAAGTCTAGCGTTGCTCTAATAATGCTGAATTGCTGATTAGCTGGCTAGGCCAGTAAAAAGAACAAAAACAAAGAAAGGAAAAATGTCGCTCTATTTTTAAAAGTGACGGATTATATTTTGATTTATGAGATTGACTTTTGTTGCTGTGTCATTCACATTATCATTTTCTATACCTTGGTACCGAAATATGTAATTGTTATTAAAATTAGCAAATATTTTATGAAAATAAAAATTAAAACGAAATAATTCAAACAGACAGCAAACTTTCCCAAACTCCTTGCAAACGTGCAAACGGATGAAATAATGTAACTTAAGTACCTATATATTTTCTGACGTCACACGCAAATATTTACGAGTTTTCCTTGAAAATTCGAAATTATTTCCGAGTTGTTTGTGTATCAAACAAAATAGTAAGTCACAAGGCCGAACGGATTTAACTCAACCGCGATCTTGACTTGCGAAGAACGCCTTGATGAAGCTACGAAACAAAAGGGAGACATGTTAGGTACCTACTCTTAATCCTTTAAAAAAATACTTTTTTTTTTTTTAATAATATAATAATATCCTTGGACATTTCACACAACGCCATTTAGTCCCAAGCTAAGCAACCTAATGCTTGTGTTATGGTAACCAGATGGCTGATAAACTACTTATATACATTTTTTTTTTTTTGTAAATACATACATATTATAGATAAAACACCCAGACCCGGAACAAATACTTGTAGGTCGTACAAATATTTGTTCCGTGCGGGAATCGAACCCGCGACATGCTGCGCAGCAGTCAATCGCTCAACCACTGCGCCAACCGTGTCGTCAAAATTTTCGGTCAGAATTTTATAAATAAAGGACCACCTTCATTTATTATTGTTTACTTTACACGCAACTATTATACATTTTTCTCCCTTTTGTTCTTTCTTTGTGCTTATAATATTTAATCCATCTGAGTAGAAAAACGGAATTGATACTGTCGTATTAGTTTGTTACTAATAGCACAATTCCAATTCCCTATAAGTAGGTAATTGTTCCATGATTGTATTTTTATTTCATATTTTATCATGTTACCATTGTGTTATTTTTAGATATGTCCAATAAGCATTTTCGTTTTTTTTTATAAACAAAAGTATGTCAATAAATTTTCTCGAATAGGTTTACAACAAAAACGTACACAAAACATACCTTTTTTGGAATTAGACCAACTTTTCTTAATTTGTTTTAAATAAAGAAACATACATTGTTTTGTAACGAATATGAAAGGTGTACCTACCTACAATACCTACGTGTCACTCGTGTAACGAAGTAGGTAGGTAACATGTAAATGGTCATCTCATAGGAAATTGTATCGAACACGTTTGTTTTAAAATACTTATTATTATTGACCCAAGGTTGAAAACGAAAAAAAGTAGGTGCTTAAGTAGGTGAACGGAAAATTGTACCTACAGCACTTAGTGAAATAAATAAAAATGTCTACTTAACGAAATTATTAATTTGTTAATAATTCCTTTCTTGTACAATACACTTAATATATTAAATAAAAACAACAAAATGATGCACGTAGCTTTTATAAAAATGAAAAAAATGCCACGTGCATAGTGGGTTATGTGCAAAATAATTGGGACATATGAAATACTCTAAATTATTGGGCAATCGACCAAATTCTTTCAATCGACCAAATTCTTTGAATTTTTATTGGGCACATGTCCATCCATTTTGTTAAATAGACCAGAGGCTACATTTTTATTGTTTTTTTTTACAAAATAAATCGTTTTAAAATAACACGTGTGTTTTAAAAGATAAAAAATTCCTCGAATGTTATATTTGGAAGTCATTAGAAGAAATAAATAAGTAAGTGTTGCAGTATATTACATCAGACGCACTACACTTTAAACTTGCAGAAGGCTATATTTCGGCTTTACAAAGGCTATATTTCGGCTTTACAATGACTATTTTATCGATAAAATTGCATCATTATTGCCCATGGTCTATAAAAATAGATGCGTTAGATATTTTTAGTAAGGACTTAGATGTATGCAAGAAATACATAAGTACATAGTTTGCTATTTTAAGTACACATTATTCATTGTGATGACGGAAATACCCTGACCTATCTTTATCCGACTCGTAACGGGCAGCAGTCGTATGTTTAATACCTATTTTATACGTATGTTTCGTTGCACGTACGCATATATGTGACTTGTCGTTTAATTATGTACTAGGTATGTACACGTAATATTAATTTCATTCATTTTATTGTTATTCGTCATCTAGTTCCATGTAAATATTTCATATTTATTCCATTGTGAAATTAATTTTACGATCGCTATACTATATGGAATTTATTTTGAAAATATTTAAAACGTTAATTAAAGTTATTTTGTTCCTCATTAAACTTTTTTTTCCTTCCGATGACGTTGAATTTGGCAAGGTGCCATCTTGAAAAAATTTCATTGTATAGGCAAAGAGCGCTAGGCAGACGTGTGCATGACCGTTAAATAATTATGCAAGCAAGCCTGTGAGTTGCAAGTCGGCGGCGAATAGACGACCAAGCAGCCGCGAACGAGGGCTCCGCCGCTAGTGAAGTGCGGCTCGAGGTCATTCGGCAATCGATATCGATGGAACTATCCCTTCCAAATATCCACATTATATCGACATTTTGGCAAACCAGCAGTGGTATGGCTGAGCAAATTGTACACATATTATGACCATACGCTAAACGCTGAAATGAAAATAAAACGAAAAGGAGTCTTACACTTTTTCACGCCTGTAGTTTTGTATTCACTAAGTAAGGTTTGTGTATTGAAATACTGTGTGTACTTCAATAAGAGTGTTTGAATTACATGTGTATTTGAAATACTTTGGTGCTTTGTCAAATGTTTATTTAAGTATGTACAGCACTTATTTTATTTTTGTCTGGACTAGGAATCATTTCTAACCGTGGGCTTATTCATTGGCTGGCAGAAAACACATTTTTAATATTTGAATGTGTCATTCTTGTGAGACACTATTTTCTTATAGAACTTGTTCTTCTTTGTTTTCAGGAAACCAAAATATTATTTCAAACAATAAGCCGATAAAACCTTGTAATTCTAATTTGACTAAAGTAAAAAAAAGTGACTAAAGTATAAATTATATCGATAATATTAAAGAAATAACCATCACTAAACTTCCCATACGTTCAAGTTTCAATTGTCTGCAGTGGAAATTTCCACGATAAAACATGTAACCTTCGAGTGTACTGCTCTTACACGGCTCACTTGGTATACTTGCATCTCTATCGCACGGAATCGACGCAGGCGCTCTGACCTAACCGGTCTGGACTGCTCTCGCATGCGGGTACACTTATAAGTCTGTCTCTTTCACTTCGGACAACTTATCGTTCTATTTTACGAATAGCTCACTGCTATGTATACTTCTCGGTCGTCGGCCAAATGATTTTTGTTACCTGTCTTTCTCTAGAGCTTGAATGAGGCAAAAATTGTTTTCTTGGTGCAGAGCTACAGCTTCAAATCCAACAAAATACTATAGTACTACGTCCACGTGCTCGAGAGGTTAACGACTGATACAACAGATAACATTGAAAATAAATAAACAATAATTGAGTCATATAACCGTTAATGGGAGCAAGAAAAAGCGCTGCTCTACGTTGCTTTTCTTTTTTTCTTCGCTTGCTAATATTTTATTCGTTCGCGACGAGTATAGGTAGAGTTGTGGTTGAAGAGTATTGGCAGGGTTAACTGATGATATAAAGGCCTGAGTTCACCAACATTCTAACCATCGGTTAGGTATTTAAACAGTTGATTTATGTCAAATTTTCTAAGGAAATCAACTGTTTAAATACCTAACCGATGGTTAGAATGTTGGTGAACTCAGGCCTTAGTAGGTTATTAATTAGCTTAATTATAACTTAGCGGTTGATTTTTGAAGTGTTCTCAATAATTATGAATCGTCTGCAAAAATCCGCTTAATGTAGCCAACATTAAGCGTATTTTAGAATGAAAATCAATCAAAGTAAAATTAATAAGAAGCTGATGAACTCTTGCTATTCATGTATTGTAATTAGGTGCAATAATTGTACATCCTCTTAATTAGACTTAAGTATAATAATTAACATAAAAGTGGAAGTAATTAGGAATTATTATACTTTTATTATTACTGCCTGATACGTGATTGGTCCGTTCTTGGGAATTATAAGGATGACTTATATCCAGGAAGACAGGCTGGAAATATTACAGACCAATGCTGAAAATTCTGCACTTCAGCCCACATGACCGGATGTTCATGAAATATTTGTATAAATATTTTCAGATATGTTTATAAACGGAAGGTATTTAATGGCCAGTCATTTGGCCTCATATTAATTCTCACGTTTAGCAATGAAAGGATAGCCGAAGTAAATCATATACCTAAGTAAATAAGTTGGTACTTATAAGCTGTATTTTATTTTAGAACTCAATTGTATGAGACAGAACTAAAAAAGTAAAAGTAATCGCACTTGGGCCACAGCCCACGATACAAATCGCGCGTCGTGGAATTTTCCATGCTTCGGACGATTGGAGAAATAATTTCTGTATGTTCTCTACATAAGTGTAGGTACCTTTGGTATTTTTTAATCGAAACTATCAGAGATCCATTGTTGATATTGCGTATTGCCAAAATACTCGTGACATTGGCTACGTCACAGGCGTCGCTGAGACGAGTCGTTTTAAAATTACTTTGCTCCGGAATCCGACAGCAAATGTTCCCGTATCCGCAATAAATCGTACGGTGAGAAAATGTTGGTAATACTTTAATAAACAAACACTGGCTAAAAGCCGTAAACTCCCACGGAATAACGATCTGGACTAAGGATGAATTTAGGGAAATTCGTCCACTCATAAATTCACAGGCAAGGCGATTTAAAACTTTTATAAAAACGTTGAATAGACTTGCCTACTTACCTATTTCTATTTTTTCAATAACTACTAGCTATTATGGATATAATTCCGCTAAGTGTTCGGAATTGGAATTATATTTGAGCTCATAAAATAAATACACCGCGTGACGAAAGTACCTACTCGTACCTACATGCTGTAACATTATAATTTGGCACAGAATTTGTTTATCCCGAGTCCCGCCCGTGAATTATATTCGTGTAGGTTGGTAGAGTTCATTGCTAGACATCCGGCTACATTCTTAATACTATAATAGGGAATATTATAATAACAGAAAATATCAAGAAGAAAATATTAAATAAAACATAAATTATGGTTATTGCACGAACTTGATTTTACTGCTTTCGACTCTATACATACAACTCTACCTTGCTGTTACGTCGCTGATAACGTTTGGATTTGAAGCCATTATTCAACAAAAATGTTTAATTTAATCTCTATTATATTAACAAAATGGAGCACATACAAAATAAAAGTTTTCAGACTAGAATATTAACTTGAGTGATAGCGACGTGTAATGATGCAAACACTTGTATCTACCTAAATGCAGCAATGTTGCAGTTAGGTGTCCTTACAGAATGGACTTCTCGCAGACCATCTGGTGCACTTATGTGTATGTTTTACACACGTAAAATTTCTCTAACCGATGTCATTCAATTATTAATGTAAGACGTGTTTTATCGCTTAGTTAATTAATTATTTTCCCTAGTTTCGTACTTTCAGCTTCAACATGCTCGTTCTGAAATGTAGTCAGCGCCACCTAGCGCAGAATAGTAATTTTATTTTAGAAAAGAGCGTGTACAGTTCTGCTATTCGGCAATAGATGGCAGCATAATCACTAACTCTCAATACGCTGCTTTGGTAAGTAGTAGTAAATAATGACACTAGATGGCAGTGTTTAAGATTTAGTAGATTGAAACTTCACGCCAGTAAATGTCCGAAGAGAATTTATGCAGATTATGCTGAGTCGGGGAAACCACAGAAACTGACGGCTTCAAGTAATTAGATATTTACTAGAAAGTAATTCTGAAAAATCATCATAATCATAATCAGCCTGTATTGTTCCCACTGCTGGGACACAGGCCTCCTCTCGGTGAGAGGGAGTGGGCCGTAATCCACCACGCGGGCCCATTCCGAAAAATAGCGACAGATTAATACCAACAACTACTTAAGTTTTTTTTATCCTACTATCCTACTTCCTACTAATATTATAAATGTGAAAGTTTGTAAAGATGTTTGTTACTCAATCACGAAAAATCTATTGAACGGATTTGAATGAAATTTGGCAAACAAATCGTTTTTAAACAGGATTAACACATACGATACTTTTTACTCCGATATTCCCATGGTATTGAATGTTATGCGTGTATTATGTTATTAGTGTTTAAATATAGTTTAGATACCTACATACCTACCCAATAGATTATTCTGTCTGTTATCACACATAAGTGTGGGAACTTATGGGTCCTGTAATATAATTGGCCACCCCTACCGTGATCGGTATCAATTACATCAGCATTAGAGCTGCAACGGTTCCGCCTCGCGCCGTTGATTTCCCCAGACAACAATTAGATGATCAATCTAATCAACACGCGACTTGTCACCACCTACTTACTCCGTACAAGAGATTACTGATATACAAGGTCAAATTAAATTAGCTAGCGAAGCTCTGAAGACGTGATAGTTTGTGGGGTCATTGACCGCAGTTAGTACAGTCACTTGAAATATTAAAGTTAAAAAATCTGTTTTTTTTGAGTGTATGTAGGTAAACTTCACAGACGTGATGGATATTGATATCTAAATACGATTAAACAAAAGAAAACAGATTTTCTCAACTCATAGTTCAAGCAATAACACTACCAGCGGTTGTTGACCACAAAAAAAAACATCAAATATTTAATTTTATCATGTTTAGTTAGATTTCGATATCCACCACGTTTGCAAAGTTTCGCTAGCCAATTTAATTTGACCCTGTATATTAAAAACATACCTACGACTTTAGATCCGCACAGGTCCATCGATCAGGTTAAGCTACGCTTGCCGCGGTTGGTTGTGGATGGGTGACCGTCTTTACATATCGAGACCCCTCCGTGCCTCGGAAAGCACGTTAAGTCGTTGGTCCCGGATGTCATTTGTGGATCTTTGACAGTCGTTACGGGTAATCAGGAGCCTGAAAGTCTGACAACCAGTCTTACCAAGGGGTATCGTATTAACCACTAACTGGGTTGTGGAGGTCAGATAGGCAGTAACTACATGTAAAATACTTGTATTCAGCTGCATCCGGTTAGACTGGAAGCCGACCCCAACATAGTTGGGAAAAGGCTAGGCAGATGATGATGACCTACGACTTTAGATATGTGTATGTCCCTCTCTTATTCGTGTTATTTTTGGGATAGGTACCTACGTTCCATAGTTATAAAAACTACAGCCTAAAATAAAATCTAAGTAGGTATGTTACGATAAAATACGATACGATGGACACAGTTAAAGATGACAAAATTGACGGTGCTTATCGTGGAGTTTATCGACAAGTACATAATTAAGGAGTAGGTAGGAGTACCTAACTAAGTAGCTCATTAAAAAGTTGGCAACTCAATCGAAAGAAGTGGAGTTTCTAACCAATAAAAAAATGGATTGAAGTTAAGAATGCGGCGAGTCGCAGACAACAGCAATTTTAATTATTTGTCTTGTAATAATGATTAAAGTGTTTTCTCTTTATCAGCACCAGTCCAGGTGTTCAGCATCTAGTATTTTTTATTACGGGCTTTAAGTTATGACGTGTAATTCAGGTGGACCGGATCAAGTATGTCATTATCAGCACCATTAGCCTACAGCAGTCCACTGTTAACTCTCCAATTGCACACCAAACCAAAAAGAAACAGAAGTTCTCAACTCATACTTCAATCAAGTACATGAAAAGGGAAGGAGTAAGAAAAACTATAGTTTCAATACGTTAATGAAGGACCTAATTATAGAACAATGAGATAGAGGCTAAGAGGAGACCTAGCTATAGGGCCTTATCGTCTTTGTATCATTATACAAAAACGGGTGCCCATTTTCAAATGAGATAAAACTAGCGCTGTTCAATGGCTGCAGGCTGTATCTGAATCTACAAAAAAAAAAAAAAAAAATACATTGTCAGTAAGGTATTGCTATTTTATTGTAGCTTTGGGCGCAGAAAAAAGCGCGGCGCCTGGTGCCTAACCGAGACCAATAAAGCAGAGTCTAAGTCTTATCCCGCCAACACAGTTACTCAAACTCAATTACAGTTTTTCTTTTGATCACACTTTTTCCAAAATAGTCTGGACTCTTTGTAAATTATCTGCCATTCACCCTTAACACAATATAATACCCATTAAACACGTGTTCACCTCGGCGAGAAATTCACTCACGATTCTATTACATTCTGACTTGATTAAATTGTTTTATTACAAAGTGTTGAAGGACTAGTTATGACGAGAAGGCATGATACACAGGGCATCTAAATATGCGTATCAGGTAGATCTTTGAATGATAGGGTTTGAAGATTTTATCATAACTGTTTAAAGTAGACAACTTTCAGGTTAGTTCAGGTGCTTTTCTGGCCTGAGATGAATATTGTTGTCTTATTTCTCCTCAATTACATACCGAATTTAATATTGAAGAATCTGCACTGGCCACAAAAAGGCCGCGCGGTGGCGCGATCAAATTTTTTTTGTAACCAGCCAATGCATAAATCATTGTGACGACATATTTTAAAAATGCAACATGATATCAAGTCGTCTGTTTCCGCATATTATTGGCTTATTACGAATGCATGGGGACATCGAAACGTGCGAAAGCAGCTGCGGTGTGAGTCGGGGACGCTGTTCCCTCGAGACACTGGGGAACTAAGGGCTAAACAGTCCGCACCTGTGTACCTACTCATTTCATTTTATTGCCGTCTTCAAGATAAAGCTTTGAAAAAAATCTACATTGTTGTAATCACTGACACAATTATCTCACACCTGCGTTAAGTTTTGATAAGTTATCGGTTATTTCGCAGCAGATTAATTGAAGCGGCCGCATTTTGTCTATTTATATCGCCATAGTAGCTGGCGATGGCAGTCCGACTATCATAGCAATGGTTTTTTTTAAATAAATTAAGTGATTAATAAAAAAAGACTGCCAAAATGAAGTTTCTTATTGCATTTTTATGTTTTCTGACTCTGTGGTGCAGTGTTAATGCGAAATGTGTCGTACGTGGTGAATGCTACGAAGCGTCGAATGGATTGTTTAAACCATGTCATGTAGACGAGGAAGCAAGACCATTAATCGAAGGATTAACAGAAGAACGGGCAATAGAAATCATAGATATCTTCAGCAGGATATGCCCAACTTTCGTTGTCGACGATGAAGGCAATAGATTACCAGATGATGAGATATTTACTTGTTGCGAAGCAGACCAAATAGTTAAGTCAGCCGATAGTTTAGTTCTCGCTGAGGGTGTCCTCGGCCGTTGCCCAACATGCTACAGAAACTTCGCGAGGCAAATCTGCGAAATGAACTGTGCTACAGACCAGGATCGATTCTTGGAAGTGCGGAATACGACCACAGACGGTTATACACACGTCGATGAAATAGACTACAGAATGCATGAGGATTTTATGTTGGGAGCCCACGCATCCTGCTCTGGCGTCATCGTACCTCAAACTGGCTTGCCAGCTATAAATATGATGTGTGGTAATGCAGTAATCTGTGATGCAGAAGCTTGGTTTGGATTCACTGGTGATACTTCAAACAATCCTTTAGCGCCGGTTCAAGTGAATTTTCTTAAGTGGCCTACTACAGAAGATTCTATGAGCAAGGAGGCTTTACCTTGTAGTTCAACCTTGGGCGATGACCTGCCGTGCAGCTGTGTCGACTGTATACAAACCTGTCCTGTAACTGAACCTATCATTCCTGATATTTGTACTGTCGCATCACTAAATTGCTTTGGATTTTCTATTGGATTAGGTTTCTTTGTATTCAGTGTTCTCATATTTATACTTCTAGCATTTCTGGAACGTAGAAAAGTAAACAGGAATTCTGGAACAAAAGAAAGTGGATCAGGTGCAAATAAGCTGACAAAGGTATTTCAAATATTATTTGCTAAAATCGGAGGTATATCCGCGAGTCACCCAGTCCTAATTATTATGGTAACATCTTGGGTCACTTTCGCTATGTTTTTCGGTTTAATAAACCTAAATCTGACTGCTAATCCTATAGAACTTTGGTCTTCGCCTGATTCTCGAAGTCGTCAAGAATTAAACTTTTTCAATGAGAGGTTTGGTCCGTTTTATCGAACTGCGCAGGTTTTCCTAACATTTGATTTGGATTCTTTTGTCAGCGATGAAGGCGTCACTTACGGTCCAGCTTTTAGGCTAGAGGCATTACAAGAATTAGTTAAACTTGAAGATGAAATTATTGCAATAGGCGAAGACGATGGTGGTGTCACGTTAAAAGACGTCTGCTATGCTCCACTTCGGCCTCGCGGTGGAGATAAAGAGATTGGACAGTGTGTGTCAATGTCTGCAGCCTCTTTTTTGGGTAATGATAGGGATAATATAAGTTCTTCTACATACCTCAATAACCTTCAAAACTGTATTAACAATCACTATAATTTCGATTGTTTGACGTCGTGGGGTGGTGGTGCTGAGCCCGACCTGGTATTTGGAGGATTCGAAAGAGGTAATATTTTGAGTGCCAACACCCTTCTGATAAATTTTCCTATTTCAAATTTCCTTTTACAAGAAGAACTAGAACCCGTGTTGGAATGGGAAGCAAAGTTTATAGATCTTTTGCATGATTACCGAGATAACAGGAAACCAGATTATGTCTCTGTCGCTTTTGCTACGGACAGGTCCATTGAAGATGAGATTCAACGAGTTTCTGTTGCAGAAGCTGTACCTATTGCCATTAGTTACGTTCTTATGTTTGTTTATGTAACTTTAGCTTTGGGAAACATAAGATCATTAAAAACTTGGTTTATTGATAGCAAAATTATGGTTGCTCTTGGCAGTATTTTAGTAGTTCTCGTGGCCATTTTCTGTGCGATGGGTGCACTGGGGTATGCCCACATTACCTTAACGCTGCTAGCTATTAATGTCATACCATTTTTTGTTTTATCAGTCGGTATTGATAACGTTTTTCTTATGGTCAACTCACTGCATGATATTCAAAGTAATTTAAAATCATTTGACGACTATAGAGAGGATTTCAGTTTTGAGAAAAAGAGAAGATTTGTCTTTGAAAAAATGATGAGTAAAGTCGGTCCTTCAATGTTTGTGACGTCAGTGACTCAAATAACTTGTTTTGCAATCGGCAGTATTGCTAACTTCCCTGCCGTAGTGACCTTTGCAATATTTGCATCAGTTTCTTTAGGATTTCTGTTCGTTTTTCAGGTAACCACAGTTGTTGCATTACTATCTATTGACTACAAACGAGCCTCTAAGAATAGATTTGACTTGTTCTGTTGCATTCAGAAAAAAATTTTAGATGACGAAAATCCTCTACATTCAGAAACTCCTCACAAAGGTGTTACTCAAAGATTAATGAAACCATATTCTAAATTTATTCTTGATTATCGCGTAAAAATTGTAGTAGCTGTTGTATTTATGGGCATGGTTTCTTCAAGTGTCATGTTAATTCCTCAGCTAGAAATAGGATTAGATCAAGAATTAGCGTTACCACCCGATTCTTATGTGTATCAATATTTGCAAGCTGTCAGTAACTATATACGCATGGGACCACCAATATATTTCGTTCTTAAAGGAGGTTTAGATTTTGCTAATCCGAACCATCAAAACGTTATTTGTGGTGGGCAGATGTGTCACGACGACTCTCTAACCACTCAAATATTTTTGGCATCGCGATATAGCGAAATTACTTCTATTTCTAAGAATTCAAACTCTTGGTTGGATGATTTCATAGATTGGACTAATTTATATGGTGGTTGTTGTAAATACAACACCACAGATGGTGGGTTTTGTGAAAGTACAAGTGTTTCACCTGATTGTTCTTTTTGTGAAATCGAGAGGTCAGACTACGCTAACGGCATGTTGAGACCTCACAGAGAAGCATTCGAGAGGTATATACCATTCTTCTTGCAGGATCCACCCACTGAAATTTGCAACAAAGCTGGATTAGCCAGTTATTCAAGTGCTGTTAATTATATCCTCGATGCAGAGGGTCGTGCAACCGTCCATGATACTAATTTCATGGCTTATTTAACACCGTTAAGTACCTCGAAAGACTATATTAATGCTGTTGATTATGGTTATAGGATCAGTGCGGACATAACCGCTGCGATTAAAAAACATACAGGTCTGAACGTGGAAGTTTTCCCTTATTCTTTGTTCTTTGTATATTATGAACAATATTTGACTATGTGGGCAGATACGTTTATGTCAATCGGGTACTGCCTTATCGGCGCCATGGTGTTCAATCTGCTGGCTTCTGGTTTTAATATTATGACTACGTTTGCCGTTATGTTTAATGTAATCTTGGTAGTTGTAAATATGATGGGTGTCATGTATATTTGGAATATTCCTCTTAACGCTGTCTCCTGTATTAATTTGATTGTATCTATCGGAATATCTGTGGAATTCTGTAGTCACATTGCTCACGCTTATGCTACAGGTGAGGGAAACAATAAAGTAGAACAGGCCATTCAAAAAGTCGGAGCGACGATAATTACTGGTATTACGTTCACAAATATTCCTATCGTAGTTTTAGCCTTTTCATATACTGAAATTATCGAAGTATTTTTCTTTAGGATGTTCTTATCTTTGGTCATCCTAGGTTTATTACATGGAATGGTATTCTTTCCAGTGTTCCTGAGTTATTTGGACAGTTTAAAAAGAAAATGATGTTGCGTTATATTAAAGTACAACCTAGATCTTGAAATATCATTGTAAATTAATATTAAGGAAGTAGCAAATTAAATACCTCTGATTTAACTGGATTGTGTATTACAGTTACCTATTGATACGACATAGGGTTATATATATCTTAAACTTAGGACTAGAAAGTTAAGTTGTAAATAAATAGTATTAATTTTATTTTGTTTTTTTACATTCTATACTTACAAAAAAAAAAAAACATAAAAAACTGTGGGTAAATAAATTATTATTTTTAAAATTATGAGGAAGACAGTGACTAGATAACGATCTACTATCGTTTCTGTAACATCTCTGTTGCATAATTAGCTTATAAAGTCCCCACTGCTGGGACACAGGCCTCCTCTATTCGAGAGGGAGTGGGCTGTAATCTCCCACGCGGGCCCAGCAGGTTGGTAGACGTCATATGTCTTAAAATTTTATTTTGGTTCTCGGACATGCTGGTTTCCTCACGATGTTTTTCTTCGCCACTTTGAGAGCAGTAATGAAATTATTTACACAAAGTAAAGCGTCTGCCTGGGTTCGAACCCACGACCTACAACTCGTTAACAAGTCGGGGCCGTTACCACTGTGCCTGCTATTCTCTGTTGTACCAATACCTATTCGGGCAAAAAAAGCGAAGAGGCCATTGCCTGCAGTGGAACAATTAGAGGCGGGCATCATTAACCAGCGATAAAATGAAGATAATTATCATTAAAATATTAGGTAATTATGCTTTTGATCGACCTACGCATCCAACACGTGATTGAGATAGGCGATATAGCAGATAGCTAGTCGCAGGATTTCGATTTTTGACAGCTTTTTGTCAGGTGGTAATGTTGGTAGAAGTCTTCTGAGAGATCCGAAGGCTGCGTTGAAAGCTTCGACACGGATTCTTTCGCGGGTAGCGTGGGCTGTTCTGTACTTGAGGGTAGCACGGCGTCGTCTGCGTCGTTCTTCGCGGGAGAGACCGGCGCAAGGGGATCCTGCTCCACTTGATAGGTAAGCCTCTTCGGACATAGCGCATGGTTCCAATGTTCTGTCCCTAGAACAAGTTATAGCGTCTTCAAATTTCGATGACATCTATGGCACTGCTATCACCTTCAGGCGGCGGTCCCTGAGGGCATCTGCAGTACCATAGAGGGTACCGCAAACTCCGTGAAGCCTTGGTGACACAGTGGCAGTGGCAATAACAGTATTTCACGGAGTTTCGCACGTATTTTAACAGTACTTGAGGGGTTAAAGACTTTGCCTTGTCTTATGAATTAGTCATTAAAAGATAAAACCGCTCTGTAGCACAAATTTAGAAAAAGTTTCCTTAATCAAAGACCTGGGTATACTATTTGACTCAAAGCTACACTTTGATGCTCACGTTGACCACATCACAGCTAAGGGTTTTCAATTTTATGGGTTTATAAGGCGGACCTGCAACTTGTTTAAAAAACCTTCCACATATTTGCTACTATACAAGTCACTCATAAGATCTCAACTGGAATATGCCACATGCGTATGGAATCCCCTCTATGAAAAATACAGTGACCAGCTTGAATCGGTACAACGTAGATACCTTCGTTTTCTAAACCACACATTTTCCAAGAAGCGTTCTTCATATCATACTCTCCTACAAAAGTTCTCTTTGTCAACTTTTAAATCTAGAAGGCTATATCTTGATCAATCATTCTTATATAAAGTCTGTCGAAATAAATTTGATTGCATTAACCTCATAAACCTGATTTATATTCGCATACCTAGTCGCTCCCAACGTATCCGCGATACTTATGCTCATACTCTTTTTGCCCCCAAGCCGTGCAGGACAAACGCAGGCGAACGAGCTCCTTTACGGCGTATTATGAAGAGTTATAACGATGGTTTTTCTGATATCGACCTGTTTGTTTTGTCGCTTGCTCAATTTAAGAAGTGTATCTGTGAAAAAATTTATCACACTTCCTCATAATGTCAAGATTTTACAGATTTGCCCACAGACTAAGTATCCTCTAGACGGATAGAATATACTTAGTCTGAGGATTTGCATGTTTATATTTTTAACCGACTTCAAAAAAGGAGGTTCTCAATCCAGATGATTATGTCTTTTCCTTTTTATGTATTTTGCTTTGTATGTTCAAACATAATTCCGTCATATGCATTTAGATGTATTTGTAAAATGCATTTATATGTATGTGACGATCTAATGATCTAATGTGTAATGTGAATGTTAATGTATATGAGTTGCGAAGTCGGTTGTCAAAAGTTTGTCTCACCTCTTAATAAGTGTTGTGTAAAACACGTTAAGTCAGTTAAATCTTTTGTTTGCTTAGGTTTGCTTGTACCTAATGAAGTTTTTTTTTATGTATTAATTATGCGGATAACGGTACTGGTTGCGTTATTACTTAAATGTTATAATATCTCTGTACTAGTATTAGGCATTATTACGCAATTGTTTGTTGTCCTGAAGAAATAAAAGTAAAATAAAAATAAACCATATCAAAGTTTTAAAAAAATCTGGCGCTAGAGTTCAAAAAATAAACCCCGTTTCAGTATTTCAGGGCAAAATTCTTATTTTCTGACTTTTACTGCCTATTAAACATGAATTAGAAGTAAATGTTGAATAAAATAAATGTTAGGATAAGCGGCTTGTTACATTTTATGTAAACTTTGAATTGTTTCGGTTGCGCTCTGCACGCATTCCTAAATCATTGGTAATAACTAGTAATAGCGGCTGGTAGCAGACAAGTAAATGGAGTCAAAACCTGACAGTCAGTCAACTACATAAATGGAAAAATAATTTATTTATTTATAGTAGGATTAAATTGATGTAAATTGGAAGACGGTAGGTATTGTTATCATGAACCGGTTTCAAGGATTATCTTCTACTGTAACAAAGTATCGCAACCATTTAAGGTAACTTGGGTTTTAGCGTAGGGAAACATAACATCACGCATGTTACTACCTGAATGGGTAGGCAGAGTTATGTTTAAGACCCATGTAATGGGTGAAGCAAGACATCGTCCTTCTGCCCTTGTCCCAATTTATTTGGGATCGCAGTATATCTTTTTATTCCATACATCTCTATTAGCCGTCATGTCGATGATCCCCTCCTTTCTATTCACATCATCTTTTACTCAATCTTCTCTTCTCTTATATCCACATTCATATTCAAAACTTTCGTCACGACATGTTCTTCATTCCTCCGCAACACATGCCCATTACCACGACAGCCGATTACCGGATAGAAAAATATATGTTGGCTATAAATTACCTCTTCCTTGGAGCCAGGTTCTCCCTGCCAGTGATAGGCAGCAGGGCCTCCCGCGGTTCCGCCAGCATACACGACAAAGAGCCGTCATCCATGCCGCTGGCTTCCAGCCAACTCTTCATGGTCACTCTAAATATGGTGGAGGAGGAGAATTAGGTAGTTAAGTATTTTGACATTATTTTAAGTTTGCGGAACTTGTTATAATAATTCCTTCCCGATTACGGCGAAGCTAGAAGGAATCGAATATGTATGATATTTACGTAGGTATGTTCCACCGTAGCGCCTACAAGGCTAGAATTACTCATCCGAGGAAACCGTTGCGCATGTGCTATTTGAATGCACAGGCATCACCCAGATTAGGACAGAGACCCTAGGGGCACCCAGATCTTACACAGATGTTCTTAAAAGATCAGGATGTAATCGACTTCTGAAGTGAGGTGGGTTGGTTGGAATAACCACCAACAGCCGCCATGGCACACGCACAATGAACCACCTGAAGGACTAAGACAAGTGCGGAAACCAAACCCTCTAACATAGAACTCATCCGATATTGATGATTAAGTGGTGTCAATCGATTCCTTAAAATAGTCCGTAAAACAACGCAACGTAGGTACACATTACATAATTGGGCATAGTCAACATATAAAATAGTAGATTAGAGTATTTAACTAAGTACTATTAGCCTGGATTTAGCCAACGATAATTAACAAGACTCTAATACAAAAGCCAAAACTTCAGTAACAAATAGAGTAAGATCCGAGAAAGCCATCAAACGAATCGATTCGCTACGGTTAGCGGGCATGATTCGATTACCAGAAGGGTTGGGGCGATATAAAAAGAATAAATACGGATTTATTATCCCCTAAAGGCCTCGCTTAGTGCTAGGTGTGAACGCGTGTTGTAATATTTATCTCGAGCACTCTACCCTTGCGGGCAGTCAATTCGATTTGATCGGGAATCAAAACATACGTGTCTCTAAGGGTTGTACTGGTTGTACACACATCTAAACACCATGTACGGAGAGAACATGGCTTGGAGATCAATGCGATACTTGCATAAAGGCTGACCAAAACTAGTCTGTTTTTAAATATGTAGTTTTACTCTTCTTAACGTTGGTTGCCTAATTGTGTAACAGGTAGTACATAATGGCAATTCCGAATTCATCGAAAGCATATTTTTCATTTGGATTGTAGTCACAGAAATCTATAGATCTTATTACGTGTGACTGAGGCAGGGGACGGAGGAGCGTAGCAGGTGGTGTTCAATAGTTTCTACCTACCCCAGTGGGAAAAAGGCGTGAATTTATCTATGTGTGAGCCTGTAGGATTAAAAAAAATATCCAGCCTAGAATGTTATTCTAAGGTTTGCCTTTCCCAAACCATAGTTGGGGTCGGCTTTCGGTGTAGAAGTTCGATTCGTCATCTTACATAAAACCGCTGCCACCTGGGTCCTGGAGGCCTACCATGATCTATTTAAAAACGATTCAAAAGCAAGACATTTCAGTTTAGGTTCTTAAACTGCACCGCTCACAGTCGTACCATGACGTCCAATACGCTCAGCGGCATTTGGATCGTTGAAAGTGAATGAGCGTTAAGAGCTCACCTACCACGAGATCCAGATGGCACGGCCTAAATTGAATCGTTAAACTGATGTCATGGTACGAATTAGAAGAACAGTTCAGTTTAGGTCCTAAAGTGGATCGCGTTAAGAGCTCGTGGTAGGTATCCTGACCTAATAACTGGGAGGATAATAAGCTACTTATATAATAAAAAAAAATAAAAAAGGTAAGAAAAAGGCAGGAGCTCATTGGGCATCAAAACATTCGTCCGCATCGCTGTCAATAGGATAAGTGCTCAAAAAGGCTGGCAGCATTACCACATTGGATGACAATGCTTATTCTTTGGGCTAAAAATAGGCCAGCCCTCTGGTCACGTGTAGAGTCAACTAACCGCTTGGCGATGTAATAGCTATACCTATACTTATAATTGGGTATGTATAAGTATTTTAAGATCTTATCTATTTTTGGTCTTCTGATGGTTTGTAGAATAGTGGATCGGAATCAATCTGTCTGTCATTACGGAAATTGGAATTCTCATGGACTAACCTGAAAGCTTAATGCATGCCTGAAGTGCGGTTTTCGTTGTGTAAATTTTATATTTTCTCGGTGCCCTGAGACAGTGAGGCGGGGTCGCGGCAGACCACGTAGGAGATTGCGAGACGAGCTGGATAATTTTTCCGTCAAAACTGGAAGGAGGACGCGGGGGCTCGCGAAAGATGGAAGGAGTGGGGGGAGGCCTTTGCCCAGGAGTGGGACAGCGTAGGCTAGTAAAAAAAAACAGCCAAGTGCGAGTTGGACTCTCACACGAAGGGTTCCGTACCACCATACAATATTTAACACTACATATAAAATAACGGCAAAAAAATCACGTTTGTTGTATGGGAGCTCCACTTAAATATTTATTTTATTCTGTTTTACTATTTGTTGTTATAGCGGCAACAGAAATACACATTCTGTGAAAATTTCAACTGTCTAGTTATCACGGTTCATGAGATACAGCCTGGTGACAGACAGACAGACGGACAGTGGAGTTTTAGTAATAAGGTCCCGTTTTTACTGTTTGCAATGGGTACGGAACCCTCAAAAGTAAAATAAATCGATTAGGTAATTATGTACCTAATCGTCTTTACTCTCTCTCTATGTTTCTGGTCCAATGTAGGAATGTTAGGAATTTATTGAATTGTTTATTTATCCTGAGGTACCTTTCAGAATTTCAGCGTTCATACAAAGACATTCGGTAAAACTTATCAAGTCAATTCAAAGCGTTTACCTAATTCAAAAAGGCACTTTTTAACGTCAAAATGTTCAATTAAATAGAATGGATTCTAGTCGCCCCTTCCAAAAGGTATCTATAATAGTTTTGTATGGAGAAGAATGGGTAAAAAAACTGTGTCGTTACTCTTTTAAATTGTTTTACAATCTTTTGTATATTTTCATATTACCTATTAATAAATTAAGCTGAAGAGTTTGTTTGTAGCCCAATTCCTGAGGAAGGCTATAGGCTATTTATTATTACGATAGGACCTTACGAGCCAAGCAAAAACAGTTCGAAGAACGCTATGCGGAAGTACAGAAAGTACAAGAAGTACCTAAACGGAACAAGAAATTTCACGCGGACGAAGTTGCGGGCAGAATCTAGTTAATTAATTATCCAAGAAATTCCTTTAGATAAAATATTAATTACTCACGTTTTTATCACTGGGTTGATAATAATCCTTTAAAACATGTTTAAGACATTTTACACAAGACAACGGAGAATAATCACAATACTTTGAGTTTTTATGAATTACACAAGTTTTTTTTAACCGAATTCAAAAAAGGAGGAGGTTCTCAATTCGGATGTTTATTTATAATTATATATATTTTTTACTAATATTAAACCAAAAAATATAAGAAAATGTGTGTTAGTTATCCCACTTATCACTAGACTGTATCTCACTCAGATTCATACTAGTTAGGAGGCCAGCATCCCTCAGCTTTTTATCCTCTCTGGAAGGGGATGGACCAACCCTCTTACAGAAAGGGCGGCGCCTAATAACATTTGGACGAAAATACAAACAAGAAAATACACATATTTCAGGATAAACGAATGTTAATATTCAATCATTTTAATATTTAAATTAAATATGTTTATTACGATGTTTGTGTAACTGTTTGTTTTCCCGAATTAAATAAACAAATAAATACATACCTACAATTTATCTATGAAAATAAACATATGTTTTTATCTCTGAGGGTTGTTTATCGTTACGGGTAGTCAGAAGCCAGAAAGTCTGACAACCAGTCTTACCAAGGGGTATCGTATTACCCAGTACTTAACTGGGTTGTGGAGGTCAGATAGGCAGTCGCTCCATGCAAAATACTGGTATTCAGCTGCATCCGGTTAGACTGGAAGCCGACCCCAACATAGTTGGGAAAAGGCTAGGCAGATGATGATGATGATCTCTGAGCGTTGTTTATTAAAATAAGCTTCTAGAACGGGACGGGGTGAGTCGGGGTACCTACATGAAATTTCACGTAAAGTCGCGAGCAGAAGCTAGTCAACGATAATTACGATTTCTCACCTACAAGTAGGTAAGGTATAAGATAATCTATCTTATACTTACTATCAAAAAATTACCAATAATGGGATTACAGTCCAAGGTTGAAATGAATTAGTAGGTACCTAGTTACGACACATTATACCTACATATTATTACCTACTTACGATAAATTAATGTGAAATTATCATCATCATCTGTCTAGCCTTTTCCCGACCATGTTGGGGTCGGCTTCCAGTCTTTCGTCAGTATCAATATTTCGGCGCTGTGGTAAGACCGTTCGAATCATATTTCCAGATAATTTGGCAATATTTGGCCAAGTTATAAGTCTTAATCCATACCTACTTATAAGGTAGTTGCGGTAAATTTGGCTAAATATTGACAAATTATCTGGAAAGATTCGTACGGTCTTACCCCAACGCCGAACTTACCCCAACATACCTGTATAACTTATATATTTTGTTGTAAAGTCAGGGAATTTCCCTGACTGACTGTACAAGTATTTGGAGGGAAAGCTGGGAGGCATAATATGACCAGCAGTGGGACAATAAAAATAGGCGCTTAAAATGTATACAGACCAGTCTTCTAAATCAAATCAAATCAAATCAAATCACTTTTATTTGTTAACACAGGTAAAGCAATACAGATCATGAGTTTGGTGAACAGAACGCTATGTTATGCCAAGAGGCGTACAAATATGGTGTGCATTTAGCTCTATAATACAAATTTTAATGTCAAAATAAAAAATAAAAAAAAAGTTTGAAAATCATGCATAATTAAAGTATCAAAATAAATTATAACAACTAAGTAATATTTTATAAAAAAATTGAGTGATGTCAAATTTAAATGATGAATTATTTAGTTATAAATGTCAAAAGAAAAAAAAAAAAAAAGCTCAATAATCTGTCCGAATAATTGAAAATCTCAAAAATAATTAAATGTCAATATTAATAATAAATTTCAACTCTAAATTAATTCATCATTTAAGTTTATTTATTCTATAACATAGAAACAAAGCATTATATTGAGTCATCATTGAAGAATTCATCTAGTGTGTAGTAACATTTGTCACTAAGCAAGCTAGTAAGTGCCTTTTTGAGTTTTGTTAATGGCATATTTTTAATGGCATCTGGTATTTTATTATAAATTTTTGGAGCGTTGCCGAAAAAGCTTTTACGCATTAAGGCTGTTTTACATTTAACGTTACATAGTTTGTTACAATACTGAGTACGCAATGGATTTCTACTTACTGCCGATAAGCTGACAAATAAATGCGGGTTTTTTTTACAAACACTGCAGTTTCCATTATGTACATTGCTGGCAGTGTCAATATTTTTAGTTTTTTGAAATGTGGAATACAGCTATCTGTCGTTTTTAGACCACACATAGACCTCACACAGCGTTTCATCATCTGCCTAGCCTTTTCCCAACTATGTTGGGGTCGGCTTCCAGTCTAACCGGATGCAGCTGAATACCAGTATTCAGCCACCAGTAGTCAGCTTGTGTACCTCACACAGCGTTTCTGCATCCTAAATACAACCTCCCTATTAGCCGACTGCCCCCAGAAAATAATACCGTACCGTAAAACTGAAGCTACAAGTCCATGGTAAGCTGTTAGCAATGTCTCAATATTAACCTTTTTTGAAAGTTGGAATAGTGCATACGCAGATTTACTTATGCCCGGTTTCTGAGGTACATTTGTCGGTGGTTTATCTATTCATTAGCGCTATTGGTTCGATAACTTGTGAAAGTGCGTTTCCGAACACCGCAGTGTAAGATAAACTCCGTTTAAACTCAAGTTAACTTAACTGACCAATGTGCGCCGTTTATCGGTTCCATAACTATATTTGACGTTTAATTTCATAGCAAACTACACATCAACAACGTGTATTATGAATTAAATTGCCTGTGAAAGCTAAATAAAATTATTTAATAGAGAATATAATGAGTGTTAGCATCATGAATACAGAAAATAATCTGTGACAGAAGTTTCGTCCGTTTTTTTACTGTCGATCAGGTATATAGTCAAATTCATTAGCCACTTCGATAATAAGCATCATTACTCTTTCAGTAAAATTTTTACTACGTTTTCCAGATTTCATTATGCTATTTTACAAAATAATGCTTAAGTAATACTTTAACGATTGGAAAGATAAATAGACTTTTAACTTAAAATGAAACGGCAAAGCAAAAATAATACCACACGAAACAAAAACAATGAAGTGTAAAGGTCTCTTAAAAAAAAATACAATGACGTCGTTCACACATCTGCCGAAATCTGCCCCTAAACAACATTTTTTTACGCGAACTCGTATACAGACCCATCTAGCGGCAACTAAGGAACTAGTTATCGGTTTCATAGTTATTGAATGGTTTATTGCGTATTCAGAAACGCAGTGACAGTTAACCGACGTTTATCTTATGCATAACTTTATTGAACCAATAACTAATGAGAGTTTATCTCTGGACTTTAGAAACCGGGCATTAGTCGTTTACATATTATGTCAGTATGAGTGTTCCAAGTCAACTTATTATCAATAGTCAATCCCAAAAATTTTGCACTATCAACTTCCTGAATTTTATGATCTTTATAAGTGATATTAATTATGTTATTTTCACGACGCTGATGGTATTGCATGATGTTGGTTAGCTTAGGTTAATTTTCAAATTATTATCATTAAGCCAGTTTATTATTTTAGTTAAAGATTCATTAATATCATTTTCATAATTATTTATGTCGTTGCATTCTATTATAGCTGTGCTGTCGTCTGCAAAAAGAACCATCTTATGCTGAATTATTTTTGGGAGATCATTGATGTAAATCAGAAACAGAGGTGGTGCCAACACGCCACCCTGGGGTACGCCATATTTTATGGCTCTTTGTTTTGAGTAGTATACAGTTTCTAATTTGGTTTTGGGACATAATCGGGAAACTTCGGTGCACTGAACTCTGTCAGTTAAATATGATTCTATCAATTTCAGGACATTCCCTCTTACGCCGTAGCCATATAGCTTTTGTAGCCATATCCCATGGTCAACATAATCAAATGCTTTCGTCATATCAGTAAAAATAGTACAAATTGGATTATTTTTATCAACTGATGTCATAATACTATTAATTAAATCAAACAATGCCATGTTAATATTTATGTTTTTTCGAAAACCTTTCTGTTCATTGCAAAATAAGTTATATTTTTCAAAATATGTGTACATGCAGTTGTATATAACGTTCTCAATAATTTTGGACAACACGGAAATTTTTGCAATGGGTCTATAGTTTTTCATATTCGTTTTGTCACCTTTTTTAAGTAAAGGTTTAATAATAACTTTTTTTAAGCTGTTTGGAAATATGCCATCAGCAATACAAAGGTTAATAATGTGAGCTAATGGCTGTGCAATATCTTCTTTTACATACTTAAGGACCTTAGTACAAACGCCATCCCAACCAACAGTATTCGTATTTTTTAGATTAGAGATAATTTTTATAATGTCATTTTTTGAAACCGGTGACATAAATAAAGATTGTGATGAAAGATTATCATAAACATTACCATTAATCTTATCAGAATTTAAATTACTTTCAATTGTGTCAATAAAGTAATTATTAAATTCATTAGCAATGTCAATAGGGCGTGTAAAATTCAAATTGTCTCTATCTATAGTCATAATTTGTTCCTGTGGTAAGCACGTTTTAGATTTGTTAATAACTTGCCAAGCGGCTTTAGATTTATTCTGAGAAGAGCTTATAAAATAATTGTTTTGGGCTTTCTGAGTCAATTTTATAATTTTTTTATAGAGAGTGGAGTATTTCCTTAGATTATTCTTATTTGTTGAGCTAGGGTCAAATCGATATTTCCAGAGTAAATGTCTTTGTTTCTGGCTGCATATCTTTATCCCTCGAGATATCCACTTAGTTTTCCTATTTAATTTGAAAGTTACTATCTTTTCTGGAAAGCATAATTTATATAATAATAAGAAATCGTCCATGAGGGCTTCAAAAGACACGTTAGCATCTTTAGCATTAAAGACTTCTACGAAAGATAAACTGCCTAGGAGCTTTTTAAATTTAATCAAATTATCTTCGGAGTAATCTTTCTTTTTACATTTCCAAAGTTGTAATTTGCAGGTTATTTTAATGGGCACTTTCAGTATTTGAGATGTGTGATCCGAGAGGGCTAGATCTATGATTTCAGCTTTACAGCCCCTTTTGTAACTATGAGCAAAATTATCGATGCAGGTATTACTACTGAGTCTTGTTGGTTTGTAAAGTGCTAGTTTTAAATTATATTGTAAGAGAAAACATTCAAATTCAAGAGTAATTTTATTTCTCTTTAATACGTCAATGTTAAAATCTCCTGCAAGAATAATGTTTTTATTTGTCCTAGAACTAAGCCTTTTGAGTATGTTGTCCAATTTTTCATAAAATAATACATAATTATGTTTAGGCACCCTATATATAGAGATAATAATAATGTTATAAGATATAAGTTCGACAGCGCAACATTCAAATAATCCTGAAATCGATTGTTTGGCTGCGTCAGTTAGTATTCGATATTGTAGTCCTGCTCTGACAAAGATGCATGTACCTCTTCGTTTCGCATTTCTTGAATAGTAAGCAGCTAGATTGAAGTTGGGTATATACATTAAATCCTCATTCCCTGATTCCATAAAATGTTCTGTAATGCATATAACGTCTATAATAGTTCCCTTTTTGCACAATTCTTCTATTTTAACTAAAAGTATATCAGATTTGTTCGCTAGACCTGCTATATTTTGATGGAGAATATTGAGACAATTATAGAAAAAACTGAGAATCATTTGTTGTCTGTGTGACTTTTAAAGCATTCATTTCATTCTTCTGAAAACAATCAACCTCTATGGGTGCAGCACTAAGGGCACTTATGTCCAAAACGAGATCTTGGAGATCTGATATGACAGTATTTAAGCCTTTATTGTTCAATGTGCCATAACGATAGCTGTATGTGTCGGAAGTATAGGGCAGATTTAAATTTGAGTCCAAGATATATGCGTAATTATATGTTTCCGCATCCAAAGCAAAGCAGATTATTGAACGTTTCAATTCGGCTTATAAATTACATTACTGTTTACCATAAATTTAAACGTTGGTAAACATATTATAAAGTTTGTGTGTTTCAAAGTAACTAATTTTTCGCGTATAAACGATACAAGTTCTAACACTTAGCATCTGTCTTATTTACCTAAGTATCTAAGTATACTGACCACAGTAACCTCAAAATTCAGTTCAAGTCGTGATGGTCTAGTGTTTAAAGCCTCGCCTCTCGTGCAAGAGTTTGTAGCTTCAAATCCGGGTTAGTACCAATGTGACTTCTCAATTCCTATTTACCTGGTTTCTAAGTTTATTTAGTACTCTACTGACAACAAAACATCGTGAGGAAACAAGACGGGTTTGTGATTTCAGTCTTATATTGACATACTAGCTGCACCCAGCGGTTTCACCTGCATAAGTCTCGATCCCGCGGGAATACCGAGATAAAAATATTTGATGTCCTAATCCAGTTCATGGTCTACCCATGTGTAAAATTTCATCCAATTCCGTTCAGCCGTTGCAGCGCGAATGCGTAACAATCAAACTTACAAACAATCAAATCTTTTCTCTTCATATTATTAGTTTAGATAAGTCTAAAATCACTAACCCGTCTTGAGCAAGTGTGGCCAGCAATACTCGTGCCTTCTCTGTATGAAAGGAGGCCTTAGCAGCCCTGCAGTGGGAAAATAATAGGATTTTTTTATTATAATTATTACTATCTCTGCTCTCATCCGCAGCATCCGTGTGTCTCAGTCCCCGCCCAGAGTAAGGCTGCACCAATCCCGGTCGACTCCGCCTATCGATCCCGGCCATCCCGGGACTCAGGTGTTCCCGGGTAATTGACGATCCGAAATGGATTGTACCCAAAAACATTTCGATGCCTCGCCAATATTCATGTTTGATTATGCGTGTTTGGTTGATTTTTGTAACTGAAAAGAATCAAGATATAGGATTTGTTTTCTTGAGTAGATACCGGGGCAACATTGACAGACCATGAAAAACGACTAAGTAATGAAATTAAGCTTCTTCCTAGATTTTGACCTGACTATCGACTAGGCTGGCGTTCAAAATCAAAATCAACACAGTCATATCAGTTAGTGGTAAGTCGGTACCTACTTATTTTTACACGACTGCCCATAAAAAGGAGGGTTATGTTTTCAAGGTTCATGTACGTTTGTGAGATTTTATTTTATTTTATTTGGGAAAACAAACAATCGTACATTGTCTACTTTAACTAGAAATATCGTGTGCTATAAGTAAATGTACAATCCATTACGTTTATGGACGCACTTAAAAGTTAATAAATATAATCTACCGATGAAATAATTTCACCTAGTGAGGCTTAACTTACTTTCCCCAAAACAACATATCACCAAATAGTGCGGCTTCAAAAGAATTTGGCCCATGATAGAAAAATAAGTAGGTAACATTTTAAAGATATGGACTCTACATATAGCAGCTTGTAATTTATAAATTACAAGCGCCTAAACTTGCTAAAATTGCCACACGAAATGATTATGATGAAAAAGTCAACAAAATATTACTATGTTGGCATTCAGAAGTTATTAAATAACAAACAAAGTTCGACCTTCTTAGGTGAGTTAAACTGTAATCACCGCAGAATACAATAGGATTTTTTTCTGGTAGCACAATCATCCAAGTTTTAATGCGTTTTGTCACACAATTTTCATTGTTATCATTATTTCTCCATTATTACTCTGTAGGTAGATGGTAGTTCACCACTTGGTTAAGTTATAACATTCGCACAGGTCGATCGATCAGGTCGGCCCGTGGATGGGTGATCATCTTTACTTACCAAGACCCCTCTGTGTCTCGGATTAAGCCGTTGGTCCGGTGGCTGTCATTCTTGGATCTTTGACAGTCGTTACTTACGGGTCGTCAGAAGCCCGAAAGTCTGACAATCAATCTTACCGGGGTATCGTGGTACCCAGCAACTGAGTTGTGGAGGCAGTGGAGGTCACATAGGCAGTCGCTCCATGTAAAACACTGGTACTTATTTAGCTGCATCCGGTTAGACTGAAAGCCGACCCCAACATTGTTGGGAAAAGATTTGGCAGATTGATTGTAGATTAAGGTAGTCCACCAGCATCGGCGGCGGCGATGGGGTCAAAGTTACTGTGAGGTCTGGGTCACAATCTCTTGAAAGTGCAAGCTGTATCCAGAAGGAACGCATTTTGTATCAAGTTTTTGAGTAAGTGGCCCGTTCAATGGTTCCTGAGATATTGGTAGAGCTTTTTATCTATTCGAACATTGTGTATTATTGATTTTACTTATATAACCTATCTGTCCCTACAACAGTAGGTACCTACCTACCTACCTACAATTTTCCGTACGTTAAAAGTAGTTTTAGGCAGTAGAACATGTGTTGTTTATGAATGAACGTGGATAGCAATATTTTTAACACCTGCAATTTAACGTGATTCACGTTTTTGACAATCGTTATTGATTAAATTAATTGTATCCGCCTATTCCAAGGCTTATCATATTTAACTACCTACAAAAATGACACGCACACACCACCAATCTAATCTATATAAAGCACAATGTGTAGATTGCAACACAATGTTATGCTTATCACGTGATTAAACCTCTTAATGCATCGTCAATCATAATCATTACATGAAAAGACATTTCTGGGAGTAGGTATAACTGAGATTTAAGGTGAGTATAGACTAGAGCATTTACTTATAACAGAACATCGAGCATTCGCCGTTTTATAATTTTATCGAACCGCACTTCGAACACGACATTCGATGTTTTGTTGGGTATAATAATAACCTGATTTTAAAAACCAACGAGCGTATTGGAGTTACATTATAACGAGGAAAGGCGCGACCGATCAAGAACGCACAATTATCAATAATGAAGGCAGCCTAGAGAGAAATTTTACTGGTAAAAACATTCACAGGAACGTTACATTACCTACATGAAAATGCTTTTCGAAAATGAGCTTTTGCCTGTATTGTAGGTACCTATTATTCGTAATCTAGAACGTTACATTACATGGAAATGCTCGAGAAAATGCTCTACTCGTATACACCGACTTTTAATTAGCTGCAGTAAAATTATACTTCTTAATAACTCATTTCAGACTGCATTTAGAGATATGCATGTCAAATAAGTTTCGTTTGTTACACTATTCTGTACTAGAAAAACAAGGTTTGGTTGAGGGCCGCAAAAAAACAAAAAGACGCCAATTTCAGTCATTTAAGTAACACATAAGCTGACATTTTACTGCAGCTAATTAAAAGTCCGACTATAGTGTATACTAACCTATAGTTAACTCAAACCAGACTGGACGGCTGGAGAAGTTAGTTTTTCATCGCCACGGGAAACCAAATCTCCATAACGACGGAGGTTGGTATACTTGAACTAGTTCTAACGACTGTCTGGTCACAGTTTAACAAGACCTGTCCGTTGAATATCTGAGTCATCATCATCTGTCTAGCCTTTTCCCAATTATGTTAGGAGGTCGGCTTCCAATATAACCCGATGCTCAGTATTGCCCAGTAATTGGGTTGTGTTGTCCATTGATAGACAGATATCTGTTAAGCTTTCGGAGTCGTTGTTTAGAAGCATCCTGTATCTTTTGGTCTGTATCTAGGCAGCTGTACAGGATTATTTACCTAAGTATATATAAGTAATCATTTTTAAATATCTTCCTTTATCTTTTGCCAGGATTACGTAAATTAGGATTATAATGATTATGAAATGGAGTACCTACGTAGGTTTATTATAGGTAATTAATATAGATAGGGACGGAGATTCTATATACCTATAGTTAACAGAAAGAGATATTATTATTTGAATTGATTTTGAATATCTTCGCAAGGGCTGGATCTACAAATTGTAAATTAATTGCGAATGTATTAGAACTCTAGTGTTGTGAAAAAAGAGGGTAAGAAAATACAGTTGGGATTCCAAACAAGTTTCCAAGTTGACTATGAACTTGAATGTTGTATTGATGATTTTTATGATTATAATTCTATACAAGTTTAAATAAATCTTTTTTATGACCGCGAATCATATTTACTTCAACATACAACCTGATACTTACCTGCGAATTGCATAAAACGTAAGAAAATTGGCTACTCTGGGGCGTGGCGCGTCCCCCGGCTCAGTGCGGTCACGATTTCATATGTGGAATATCAACCTTTGTTTATACCTCTGTTTATTTTCTTCACCGTCCTTGAGCTTGGAAATGTTCCCCAGCCCACACTACAGGGATTTCAATAGCTTTTAAAAATAAACCAGCTAGCTACTATCATTCTCCAAACTATAACAATCATTTTACAACATTTTATAGTGTTTCTTTGCCACACATTGTATAATACAGGTCAGTGTTCTCTGCCAATAAATTCGAAATTCAAAACGTCTGTAATCTGAATTTCAATGGCTTTTCATTTCCATTTTACCGCCCAGAAATTGATTTACTCGATCACAAAGTAAGATAATTTATGCAAAGAATCATGTACCGGTCCGCGACGTCCTCGGTCTAATGTCAATTCGCAATTCTGTATTAATAGGTAGTTACTATAATAAACAGTTATACGTAACAAATACAATGCTCTGACAACATATTTCTCGAAGGTCACGGCAAACGCTAATTTTCTTTATTGCGACGTCGCAACGGGTCACGCGATGTAAATAAAGCAATATTTTTTTGCTTTCAATTTTTTTTTCAGTTGCAATTATAAATCTGTGATTGATTATCTTGCTGTGGATCGTTATGAGACATAATTTTGTTATAGGAGTCCTTAATGCCTCACACCATTCAATGGCGTCGTCGCGGTCGTCAGAATCATTCGTTTTGAAACGTGAAAAGGCTCGATTCCGATTGCTGGATGATGATTCAATATCCTCTCATGTGAGCTGATTAGTACAATTATGTAAAAGTACTTAGTAGAAACCTACGTAGGTACAATTTGTTTATAGTTTTGCTAAGAAATCTAGTTCATCTAGTGGTTTTTAATAGTTTTGCGAGAAATGCAAGTACCTACCTATCGTTAGACATTGCAACGTCAATGGAAACTCTACATGAGTTTCCATTGACGTCTGCTAAATTTGGTTGTTCCTGTGTTCATGTTTATCTCTTTCGTTGTTTCCATATCCATCTTTTTACACGCGCTTGCCCCTTTTCCAAAGCAAAAATAAATACATCTACATTCATAGAAGTGTCATACTTTTGAATATAGGTATTGCAGTTTATAAAAGTTGTAATAAGTCTTCATGAACCTGAAAACACGCCATCGTTTTTGCGGGTCTACTATCTTTCAAAGATAGAAATCTACGTGTCCTGGTACTTACCTATACAAATTAAACTATTAAACCAGTCATCATTTAACATAATAATAATTGTGTTATTATAGTAATGCACGACATTATAGTAATCTGTCATCCAAAGTTCAAGGTATTTTCCACAAATCTAGATAATAGAAAATTCTGAGTTGAAGAAAAACGAACTGTAAATCAAGTATTATATTCGGTTAATGAAAAGTAAATATTACTTTTATTGCGTAGTTTTGATTAAGTTTATTGGTCTTAATTTGTTCAGGGCGCATGCAAGAATTTTCTATTCAGGAGAGGCATTGAACCTTTGTAAGCAACCTACGTCGTGAACGTACCTATACACGTGGGGAAAACTCTGTCGCCATAACGACCACGCAGTTAGGCCAATGAGGCCAATATACTTTCCCATTTTCCGGCAAACAACTGAAGACTTCCTGCTATTTTGACATATAATTTTCATCACAGAGACTTTTATAATACTGGATTATTAAAAAGTACTCTGTGTACTGGATTTTCATTTTTGACATCTTGAAAGTGCCCAAGACAGCTGTGATAAATTATACACAACGTTTTTAATTAAGTATTTGTGATTTAAATAGTGGTTTTCTAGGAGAATGTCCTTCAATTTCGACAGTGGTCAAGTAAGTTTCCAAGATTTTCCTGTAAGTTTCTTAGAATAATTTCGTTAGCTACATAAATTAGTTGTATAAATTATCACAAGGATTTTATTTTGATAGGTTCATAATTAATGAAAATGCTAGTTGCTACGTCGCCCTGCGTCGATAATCTAGTTATCGGTCAGTTTGACCAATATGTGACCTTAGGTATCTATCTGCTGTATAGCGTGTGCATGTGAAAGTCCGTTTCATGTGTCTTTTTATCACAATTATCCATATAGATATGCATTAGCTACCGTCAAAGACAAAGACAAACAAAGTAATAAAAATGATTCGCTTCCTTCGGCGGGACACTCAGGGACTTTAGGAATTATATAGGTAGGTAGGTATATGTAGCTTTATTCCGGAATAAAATACATTAAAATTTAAACTACCGGCGGCTACGGACACCGGTGTCTTATTTTCTGTCTTTGGTAGCCTAGGTAACTGATTCATAATCAACGCAGCTTTTACATAGAGGGTTCACATAATCCGGTTTAGCTGATATGAAAAGCGTATGTGAGAATTGGTTGATTTGGTTGGAGACTATGGTGGTATCTCAGGGGTACCCCTGAGGCACCACAGACAAGACACGTTCAAGGAAACAGGAGTAGGCACATGAGTCTCCACCAATCATCATGTCCAACTGATCCAATGTTGTTAATCCCATAAATTCTATCGCCACTGCACCTGCATCTCGCTTTACTTATCCCTACAATAGTGCCGTTTTTTACTTACTTACAAATAAGTAGTAATTCCTTTAATCCCAGTTAGATACATCCAATTACATCATAAACATCCTTAGCCCTACTTACATCACTCGATTATTTATCGTATTTGGGATAGTTATAGGGTTCAAAATCGTTTGTATTTTGGTCATTATAATGGGTCATTGGATAGAGGGGTGATTTTTTATTTGCAAGCGAATGACAATTTTTTACACCATTGTGTGCAATGTTAATCCGTGTTTGACACATCGTGTTGGTAGTCTTTAGTTAATAGCTCTCGTGTATTCGCGATAAATTGTTTTCTGTATTGTTGTTGTGATAGAAAAATGTTTGAGTAAATCTAGAGATTACAAGGAGACAAATGGTGTTTTTTATTCGCCAGATCCACTTGCTATTGTATGACAGTAGCTGACATGCAATAGCAAGTGTCCACACAAATCCCGCTTGATTCCTACAGCTGCTGTAGGAGTCAACTGGCACTTGTGTGTTTTTGTGAGATAAATAAGCGGGCCCGTTATCGATTACCTAAAACGGACCACTCTGTCTGATTATCTGATACATAATCAATGACTGACCCGACTGACCGAAATAGAACTCTCGTCTCTCTTGTTACGTGACACGCAACAATATAATTATACTTATAGGTACCTACCTAAATAATGTAAAGTAACTGACAATAGAGACTAGTCTGATTGAACAACACAACTTTGCCAGTTTCTACATTCTAATCATTGGTGTTACTAATCACACTTCCTCGCATGACAAACCAAATCAGTCTCGTTATGTGGAGAATAGATAGACACCTACCTACTCATTAATAGCCTTTTAATGGAACTCAACACTAACCAAACGCCAGTCACAAATCATGCCTTCGTTAGCTGCTAATTGGAATTCCCTATTCCATATGTATGCTTGTAGCCGTATATACTAGATATAGTCCATACTAATAATAAAAATTCGGTCTGTTACATTTTGACAGCTTAATGGATTTCGATGAAACTGGCTGGTTCACAGGTATACTATCAATCAATCAACTCAGCCTATTGCAGTCCACTTCTGGACATAGCCCTCTCCCAGGCTGCGCCACAACACCCTGTTCTCTGCCTTCCGTATCCAGTCCGTCCCATTCACTTTCTTTAGGTCGTCCGTCCATCTAGCTGGGGGGCGTTCACACTACGCTTGCTGATACCCGGTCTCCACTCCACTCGTCTGCTCCACCGGCCATCGGTCCTTCGACAAACATGGCCAGCCCGCTGCCACTTTAGTTTGCTTACTCTATAAGCTATATCGGTAACTCCGGTTCTTTTCCGGACAATTTCATACCAGTTATACCATGACCTATGTCCTATGTCCTACAAATCATAGGATACTTTTTATCCTGGTAGTACGCACGACGTCATAATATCAAACTGTATAGGTACCTACATTTCCAGTATAAACTGAATTCTCATTGTGCAATGCGAGATAAAAGTGGTATTTGCTGACCTACGCATTTCCAGAAATGCATAGCTTGATATGTCGTGGTGTGTGCGGTCCCGTGGAATAATTTCCGACCTCTACGCAGGCGAAGCTGCGGACAAAAGCTAGTGTAGTATAATTTGATGCGCGTGCGTGATTCTCACCGGAAGCCTAAAGGGGGAGAAAGTATCGTGTCGTGACTCAAGTTGAACCGAAGATGTTTAACAATCGACCTTAAGTTTTACAACTTAAAATAGTCGGCTATTTCCGTACGGAACATTGATCAAAGTCATGAAGTTTTGGCGAACGGAAGTATTAACGGACGGCCATAAATTGTCAATTTACATATTTATGTAGGAAAATTCCATGTCAGTTGTAAATCTAATGGACAATTTATTGCATTTTTTTTTTTAATGAAGTTGAACATTCCTTAGCCGGTCACGACAAATTACTGTTTGTATGTAGTTTAAGAACTTCTTACTTATTAATCACCCACATACAAGTTGTGATAAAGGCCAAAGGTTTGTCCTTTGACCTTTTTAGTCGCAAGATTAGGCTTCCCAACTTAGGTACTAAACATACGTACGACTTACAAGATACCTATTTTAGTGTGAAACCTTGTAGTAGATCAACATTTCACACCTATCTTCGATCTCTTCTAGGTTCGTGTTTCTGTGACAAATAAAACAATTTTTCTTACATTCTATCGTTACGGTTTCAATTCACGGATCAAGATTGCACGTCCCTAGGGACCGACAATTTTCAATAAAAAATCTCAGATAGTTTAAATCCAAACGTCATAAATATTTACAAATCAATAGAAACACACAAAGCGAGTATTGCTGTAGGTACTTTTATGATGCGAATACAATGGAATTGACTAGAAGCCCTAATCTTTTACTCTTTTTTAGTCCATTGCTATTTGGTATGGAAATGTTATGGAAATTGGAATGGTAAAAACGCAATGGATTACTAAAAAGTTTAGACGTCTGTTTTACATACTATCGTAGTAGTTTCCATGATAGTATCAAGCTAGAACACAATTTGATGTAAGTAGGTCTACTCGTAGAGCGTGAGTTTTTCATGCACACAAATAAATTCTAACAAAAAGAACATACGCATTAGCTTTCAGTTTTAGTCAATAGAATTCTAAATTTAGCTCGCGATGACGTTGCAAAAAGCCAATCGCGCAACCCTTACGTAAGCTGCGGTTTGAGCCGAATAGCTATTTAAATATGGGTGACTGAAGACCGCGAGTCCGTGACAAATGATCAAGTTCAGGGACGAACCACAAATTGATTTCATTACGACGCAACACGCTATAAGGGAGTCAGTCACAATTGGTTGGGAATGTGGCGATGCGATAGGTACAGAGGTCTTTGTGGTAAATCTAGGTCGAATTGTCAGCCAGTTGCTAGTCGTAGGTATACTTACCAATATTTCAGTGCTAATTGCAACTGGCAATTGACATGGCTCCTCTGATTATCGTGTTACTTATGTTAGCATATCGTCATCATCATTGATGAATATTTATACTAAAGATGCGATTGAAAGCTTATTCTCCCGGGTGGACGACCTAATTCTACGAACGGATGTAAGCATCACCCCGTACCTACTAAATTAAGAGATCATCAGCTCTAGATAGACACAACCAATTTGAAGTTGATGTTAGTAGATAAATCTTGCGAGTGCCAACTAGTCCTTTTGCTCAAGCTTGAGACAGTTTTTTCTATGTTCTAAATTTTATGCCTTGCACTTGGAAGTGCTACGTTGTAATAAATTTCCGTATTGCAAGAATAGACCAGACACATGCAAAACTTCGATAACACCTACCTATGATATTTATCTATTTTCCTCGAAACTTTCCACTTACAAGGCTGTTTTGCCTGTATCTTCACTTTATTTTACTATAACCACGCGATACCATTCAATGCAAGTAGGCAGGCATGCTCGAGAAATAAATCTGCATGTGACATAAGTATCTACGGTTTACAGGGCCTATGTTGCTGGACATAATTTGCCGCTATGAGAGTAGGTATTCCTTCAAAGGTATTCGGGACTTCTAATTCCTTTGGCAATTTGCTCCTTTCTTTCCTGCTCTTAGACATCCCACTTTATAAGATCCCTCTTTTTTGTTTATCGCCTGTCATCCTATTATTCAATTCCTTCCTGGTCATATAAATTTTTTGGTTTGTTTATTTACTTACCTATAGCCATCCTCTTTCAAATTTTAGACACAAACTTCGTCTGACTGGTCACCAATTAAAGTTTCTCAAGTAGGTAGGTATGGTTATTGAGGCCATGTTCTCTATGGCTACGATCGTCTAATGTTAGAAGTCTTTAAGAGGAGTATATTTGGTAGTGGGCATTTATGAGTTGTTATGATAGCTAATGTTTATATCGCTGGCATTGTTTTCGGGAAATTTCGCCATTTTTAGCATGCGTGTTTGTTGAGCGCAGGTAGAAGTCATAAAACAAGACCTTACTCGACTTTCTTCCACTTGTAGGTACTTACTGGTACAATTTAATATCTTTTATGAACGCGTTTTTACCGGAATACGTTTTCAAGACCTTGGTAAATTGATGCTTCTGCTTTCCTTGCGTGGCCATACAGCATTCCTGCTTTACAAATCGTACCTATAGCGATCTTTTGTACACACATAATCATCAATAGATGCTATGGTCTGATATCTAGAAATTGTTCCTTTATTATTGAACAAAAATCAAAAAATAATTATCTATTAAAAATTTTACTTAGGAACTTTTCTTGGGGCTTGTGGCTAAGTAATATCAGCCGCACGGGTCGATCGATCAGGTTAAGTTACGCTTGCCGCGGGTGGTCCGTGGATGGGTGACCATCTTTACAAGCCGACCCCAACATAGTCGGGAAAAGGCTAGGCGGATGATGAGTTAGGAATTTTTCCTCGTCCAAAAAATATTTGACAAGATAATTCTAAATTATTGCGGACATTTATAATTTAGGCAAATGGGC
This sequence comes from Gortyna flavago, assembly GCA_963669345.1. Classification (NCBI taxonomy): domain Eukaryota; kingdom Metazoa; phylum Arthropoda; class Insecta; order Lepidoptera; family Noctuidae; genus Gortyna; species Gortyna flavago. The sequence continues at coordinate 11,701,314 of OY770138.1, forward strand.
GCGTGATGTATGGGGTAAATAACAATTTGCAACCCTTTGTTGAGGGGATGATTATTATAACGCCCTGCTCTACGGGGGGTGAGTTGACACCTGATCAATGGGTGGCGGGTGTATGGTGCTATTGTTATATTTTATTGGATTCTTTTTTATTTTAAGATCTCTTGACATATACAAAAGACTTTTTTCACTTGTTATCATTCAAGTTTTGGAAGTAGGAGCAATCTAAGGGCCTAGCAATATAAAAACATTGCTAGGGACTGGGCAGTATACTTAGAATAGAATATACTTAATACTCTTTATTATGTTCCTACACTATATTAGTTAGGGTATACTGACTTGGATACTTTGCTTCGTATAAGTATCTTACGCAGAATAACTTGCAATCTTCTAAAAGTTAACCGGGAAATAGCTAAAGTCGGTATCGAAAAGTGCATCCTTTTCGATAGGTACACTTGTTCTGGGTATTTTAAATGATCGATGCAAACATGATTATTTTATTCTGTGGGGTAGGGCCTGTTTAATTTTTAAATGTAACTGACACGTGCCTCAAATTGTCACCACAGGCACGTGTCAGCCTTTGTCGCGTAATCACAAGTGTATTGAGAGTGAAAATGTTGTATTTCTCAATGCGATGATTTAAAATATCAACTAGATTATTCTTCAAGACCTATATTCTAACTTTAAAATTACTGTTTTGTATCAGTTCAACAAGGAATCAGCACCGAGGCGATTGGGCAACTGGCAGGTCCCACGATGGGCGCCAACAAGAGCAAGACCTTTAGAAATGAGACCAGATCCCAAACCCATATGTGACATGAACGGCCACTTTCTACCCGGAGCCCCGAGGGGCACGTCACGATGCTTCGGCCATTACACCGGCACCTGGGAGCTCCCAAGGAAAATAACAAGAAAAGTCGGTACGTAAAAGCGTGTATCGGCAACAATAAAACTCCCATCCCTGATACTTTGAGGAATTATATCATTATTGTTCGACCTTGGTGGAAGTTATAAAGCTCCGTCATTTATTTGTCAACATACACGCAAAACACTTCCTACTTCCCAGAAGTATCGTGATACGCAGTAGTTAAGTGACTGATTTTGAATATTTCGCTACTTACGATTTGCTCAATGGCTGCATAAATATGGACTTTTGTTAAAATCGATGACCTATTATGTCTGCACGCGAATATTCTGTATATGGGCGAATTTGAAATCAGGACATATCAGTCACGTTTATATGGAGCGTAGGGCTCTTTATCGTGCATTGTTATCGAGTGCTCACTTGTTTCATTTCAGCGGAGGAACTAGCGAAAGAGCCGCCCATTGGAAGATTTCCAGACTGGCTGAATCTTCGCGTTCAGAGGCCGAAAGCGGCAGAGGCGGCGCGCCTGCGCTCTGAGAAACGCGGCAAAGCTAAAAAGGAGCCAGGCAAGACTAAATTGAAGGACCCCCAGACGTTCGAAGTGAGTGAATAAGGTTACACGCGAGTTTCGATTGAGAGACGGTTGCGCGCGAAACGTGCTCTGTTTGTTTGTGATGGCGTGGTAGTATGTCGACTTGTCGGCTGTCGACGTCACCGCTACACACGTCTCCTTGAAACTTTTGCATTCCGAAGTAGGTCAGTGTTGGTGATAGCTGTGTTAGTTAGTAGTAGACTTTATGTTTCTTTTTTTTGTCAATGATCGGTACCTACAAATAACCTTGCCCGGTTTTTCATTTTAATTAGGTACGCTACTTACATACTAGGCTGTTGAAAAGAAAAACTCCATGGGTAGGAATAAACTTGGTAACGCTTTGAAAAGATGGAATAATCATAATAATTCCAATTATATAAATAAATAAACACTATGCTATCTTAAAAAGTTAAATTGTACACCTATTATAAGTATCTATCTTAAACGAGATCTATCTAAAACGAGTGAAACCTTGAGTGTTACCTTATACTATTATGAATATTATGGTTTACAGTACCTTAACTTTTTCTTTGGTACCTACAGATAACCTCGCCAGGTTTTTTATTTTAAATACGCTATCTACACACTAGGCTGTTGGAAAAGAACATAGACAGGCATAAATTGAAAGAAGGTGTAAAAATACCCTTAACGAAGCCGTGTCACTTGTTCTTCTTGTTAATAATACTTATATGATAGTTTTTTTGTACCTTCTGATTATGAAAACATAGAAGGTGCCAAAACAAAACAAAACAAAAAAGTATAAGTCGTTTCCCAACAACCGTCGTCTTAAATCGTTTACTATTTTTGCACAAAATTACTTAGTTTGTACACAATGCGTAGATGACGGTTTCTTGGTGGGTCTTGTCACACCATGTATGCTAGCTTAAAAATATAAGTTGTATGTCTATTAGGTATAAGTATCTACCTGGAACAAGATTGTATTTTTTACCCTATTACAGTTAGTAAGACATACAAATCAGTCATAAGAATAGAGCTTAAAATAAGCTCTATAACTAATGTTTTTTTTGTAGTTTACCTACTTCTTACTGTGTTTTATAAGTTCGCAGTATTTAGATTATTAATTTTCTTTTGTTTTTGTGTTTTTCAGCCACTGAAATGCCCGTACCACCGTAAAAAAAAGAAAATAATTGAACGATCTTTAATTGATGTTAATTGATTGAGGGCTCCGTTTAGTATCGTAATTTTTTATCTATTTACAAAAAAATAAATTGTTGTATTCGTAAAAAATATGAACTGGTTCTTTTAAATTTTTACATGTCTGTACATAAAGGAATCTGAATCTAAAAAGGAACAAAATAAAACTAAAACAAATGGAACTGAAGATAATCAAGTCCATGAAAATATTGGAAATGAAGTAATTGAGAAAGACGACGATCCATTAGAGTTAAATGATAAGAAAGAACCAATAGACGCCGACGGTCGCGGACCTTACGTGCCTGGTTCACTGACCGACCCGGACAAGAGGCACGATAGCCACGAGATTTTGGTGAAGGACGCTGTCGACCAAGTACACGGACCTCAAGAGGAAGAGGTTGACAAGTTTTGGAGAAAAGTAGCTGAGAACGCGAAGAAAAATGATCAGGTTGCAGAACAGAATAATATGAGAAACATCAAAACAAGTGGGACTCCTAAATTGCCTCACGTTAACGTCGCGCAAAACTTTCAGTTTGCGAGGAAGATGCACGTCGGAAATCTGGAGCATCAGCCGTTGCCTGATACTTTAGGATACCGAAATTTGACAAAAATCGCTGAACATCGTGATTCTGATATCATTGTTAAGCCTTACGCTATCGGTTGGAAAGGATTCGGTGCATCTGGACCTACGTGTTGCACTAAGATGCGCGTTCATAGGCCCAAGACATGCGACCCAAAGAAAACTGACGGTGATAAAGGAGAAGGCCAAAGGCCATCGACATCTGCCCCGGATTTAGGAGGACAATATACAAAGCCTATGTCCCTCATGGACCTCGCCATCTGCTGGGATTTCAGACCAGAAGACCCCAAAAGGGAACCGAGACCACCAAAGCATATAGACGGTTCAAACGGTTCTAAGGCGCCAGCTGTGTTTACTATGGTACATACACCAAAAGAAGAACACGAAGGCCTTACCATTGGTCACACAAATCCGATTTTTAATCAAAATCGTGTGGTAGGCGATATTGGACATCACCCTGTGCCATATTTCGAGAAGGATATGGCGAAAGAAAGACGTAGAGATTCATGTGATGTTCAATATTGTCCACAACATGTTGGTGCTAATGAGAGAGGTTCCAGATCCGCGTCATCTAGTAGACAGAGCTCAGGTCAGTCTGGGAAGAAGCCGGAATGTGATGGAATCCATGGATGCGGCACTCCGAATGAAATGAGTCGGAAGTCTAGTAGCGGCGACACAAGGCCGGAGAAATTACAGCCTATAAAGGATGCATGGAACAATAAAAACAAAAATAAAAAAAGTGATTACGACGTCAATCGCAATCGTAACAGTTTGGAGTCGTATGAGAAGACTCCGCTAGCGCAAGGAAAGTTGCACCACAGCTCGCCAAATGACTCGCAGCAATTTTCACGACGTTCAACAAAAGACGATTTATTGAACATTAAACATAAGAATTGCGTGTCTTGTAATGGCGCAAAATTATCCCATGACACGAAACGGAAGGAAGACTATAAGTTCGCGTTTAAAGCTGGTAATCCTAACTCAGTGCAGAGCGTGACTGGCTCTACTGACTCTAAAGGAGTAAAAATGCCTAAGATGCGCCATCCGTACAGTAAGAAGTCTTATACGATTCCGACGTTGGCTCCTCCGTTTAGTATATGGCGCGACGCGGACGCATCCGGCTACCCTGAACATTGGAGATTGGCGAGCGTGTATCAACACGCTTACAAACCACCCGAGCAGAGGCGCAAGCCACTTATAGACAGCGTATACCAGTGATAATGAAAATGCACCTTAAGATTATCCGTTTATTGGGTCCAATAACCAATAACAAAGTGTACATTAAATTATTCAGCTGTTCAGAATTAAAATATTTCATAAACGATGTATCGCATTTCAAATTCTTTATCATTACAGCTGTGTAACACCTGCGTGCTATCTGTCCTGATATAGAAATAATCCTCGTGCATGAGGTTGGTAATTATTCAGGGTAAAAACCTTTCGTATTCCATGAAGAAAGTGCACTTCCTTATGGTTTCCCAGGCCTTGCTGCAGTAGTGGAACCATCCTTTTTCTGAGAGATTGGGTACATTGGTGATTTGATGTCTGTTCACGCCGAGGATCATCCAGCGTAGTCGTTTCGCTAATTGCTCGAAGGCTGGATGGCCGCGGTATATATCTCGATTATCTGTGGAGTCAACAAAGTCTAGTTCAGGCGAGGGCGAGTTTGTGGCCGGTATTACAGAACCTAGACTCTAGCCTAGTTTCGTCTTTGAAACCGAACACTAAGACGAAAGCGTCAGGATAGCCCGCATAATCATAAAAATCATCAATACAACTCTAAATATGATTCGCGGTTGTAACAAATATTTATTTACTTGTATTGATGATGACATTTTGAGGCCAATTCTAACTCATGCACTTGTATTGCTGATTCTAATGATTATAATTTTGTAATGCCATATTTATTACGGTTGCGGATCATATTTTAAGCAACATACAACCTGACACTGACCAGCACCCTAATTGCACTCACTATCAATCCCAATCTGAATCATTTCCATTGCTTCTTATGTTCGAACAATGTGACTGTCAAAATGAAACATATTGCTCCTGACAGTGTGTTACGCAATTATCCCACTGCAAATTGCAAAAAAAAAAACGTATGTAAATTTGAATTCCGCGGGCTACCTTAGCGCATCCCCCTTTAAGATTGCATATGGTACTGCCAGTTGTGTGCGCTATACTATGCAGTTAATTGTATTTTTTTTCACGGACATAAAAGTGCATCAAGGTCACTAAACTTTTTATCTGCTTTATCATAAAAAAATGTTATTAGTCATATGCAGCTGTTCATTCCGGTGATTAGATAAAATGCTTATCTAATCCTTTCGGTTAGATAACAATTGTTAACCCTAAGGCTACGTACGCACTGACAGGTGGCTTGCTTAGCGCCAAGAGCCTAGTAACTTAACAGGTTTCGGCGCGGTAAACAAGACAATAGATGTTTTATTGTTATGACGGCTATAGCCGTACAGTGCCTTTGAAAGTGTTAACACCCTTCGATACACGCTAGGCGACTAACCAAGGCGCCAAGCGCGCAGTCCGAAACTTCTAGAGTGTTCGTTTCACTTTGCTACTCGCAAGGTGACTCGTTAAGCTTTAGGCGCTAAGCAAACCACCTGTCAGTGTGTACGTAGCCTTAAGCTTCGTTTACACGTGCATATTATTATTTACGCGATAGCTCACCACACGGTTTTCACCTATAACAAAATACGTGATGATAAACCCTCACATTCACATCGATTATAGTGTTGCATTTCACGATGATGAATAATGTTAATTTAACCCTGCAACAACTATACCTAAACGTTTAATACAAGTGGCTGTAATGAATTTCGTCTACTTTTACAGGCTATAACGTGCTTGACATATTCTCCTAATGTAGATGAGCCCTTACTTTTATTTTATAATTGAGTAGGCTTAGTCATAAAACACGTGCGCGTTGTCATACGCTTAAGGATTCAGTGTAGGATTTCTAGTGATTTAATAGAGTTGGTAATATTCTACCAAAATGGATAATAACAGCTGATTTCCAATAAAATTACATTAATTTCCCCTTTCATCATAAATCACAACGAATTATCCAAAAGACATTAACGAAACTTAAATCGAATTCCTCCGTCAAGAAAATGCTAACTGCAGCTTGATTTATCACGAACTTTTACCAACGAGGAACGTAACCTTCGCAAAGACAAATGAACGCGAGCGACTGAATGAAGTAACCTTGGCATTGCGAATAAACTTACCGAAGTCGCTGTATATTTCCGGCAGTAGGAACAGATTGATGGGGGTTCCACACTTGTCTATGCTGTACCCTTTACAGACACTGTCCACGTTCAAACTATTCTTGTTCGTGTCGCTGTACATGTACATTCCTGAGTTCAGTTGTAGGTTTGACTTTTGGAATGCTTTTCTGAAAATTTTAATGGAATTAGTATTTTGATTTGATTATTATAGAATGTCGATCTATCGGAATTAAATTCGAGAGTAAGCACCCAGACGGGTGTTGTGTCTGGTGGGCTACTGCCCGACGATTAGGACGTTGTATATATTATGCTAGTTGCGCAGTAAACCCTGCTTGCGTGATGCATGATTTTGCGTGACGTCAGTGTAATGCGTAGTTCGCATGTGGCGATGCAGATGTCGCCACAGAATTAATGGTTCATATCAACAGTTGGAAGTCGACGGTCTGGCTAGCTTACAGGTAAAGTTCATACCATTACGAGAGAAAACGACGGGTATTTTAAAGTTTTTTTTTTTAAATAACTTTAGTAAGATGAATGGTGCACCATCCACGAAAAAACTGCAGAACCGGAACATTATCTTTAAAATTTATGGAACCGCAACTTTTACAACACTAGTTTGTTGTTTGGGAATTTCATTATACAGACAGCATAATCCTTTGAAAACCTTTTGTAGCATTGGCCATGACGTCCGATTACGAAGCCGCCTTCGTAATAGAGCGCCATTGTCAATGCTCAAAGGTGAATTATTGTATTATCAAAGTTCAGATTCGCGGAACGGTGATTTGAACAGTCTTTTATACATTACAGTACTATAACATACCAACTTATTAAGACCAAATTATATCCAAACTGTATGGCTGAAATTGTACCCAATAACCCAACTTAGACGAATTCGTAACCAACAGAGCGCTAATAATCACGTTTGGCTCTAATGAGGCTGTATTTTATTTAAAACTATATTTTCCCATGATGACGCAAAGCAATCTTTTAGGAGTCAGCGACCACTGGTACGTGGACACTCACGGTACGGCTGGTCCATAAATTTATGGTCGCTCAGCGAGCTATGCGGAGTCTCTCTGAGGGATGGAATCCGCAACGAGGAGATCCGGCAGAGAACCAAAGTTGTCGAGCTCACAGAATAAGCAAGCTGAAGTGGCAATGGGCCGGCTATATTAGCCGTAGAACTGATGACCGTTGGAGTAGACGTGTTCTTCAGTGGAGACCGCAAAACAGTAAACGTAAGGTGGGACGCCCTCAGGCTAGGTGGAGCGACGATCTTCGCAGGATGGCTGGTAGCAACTGGATGAGAGTTGCCGAAAATCGTGTTGAATGGCGTGCATTAGGAGATACCTATGTCCAGCAGTGTCCACTGCCTATAGCAGTCCTGCTATAGGCTGATGATGATGACCACTGGTAAAAAAATATCAACATTGGATGCAGTCAGGATCATTTTTGCGATGTGTTTGCTACGCCCCGCATATTGTAATGGTGCAGTCTATGGAGACAACTTGACTTTGGAGTCTTTAGTAGCAGGCAAGATGGTGTTCGTGGTACGAGTGTTACTATTGACCAGTTGATTACTCTATGCCCATGGTTGTGCAAAGCCATTGGGCCTCAAGAAAGTGACCTAACCTCACATGCACCTTCCCTTGCCACAAATTAGAGGCCCATGTACAATAAATAAATAATAAAAACTTATTTGTTCTTTATTACTAATCATTCAAATAGCAATTAGCCTCTGCTAGTGCTATTTGAATTAGTAATGCATACTATGTAATATGCATACTACCTTACCCTCCCACACCGATTTCTTTCTTTCAGTCGTCAGTAATTTGACTTTCTTAAGAATAAGACAAAGCGTTGTGTAACTATAAAGACGCTATACGACGTTTATTAGCAAGGGGGTTAGTATGTAGGCAGTATATATGTATAGCATCAGTCGGTAAAATTTCTTCAAATCAATAAATCCATTAAACATATTATTATTGTAATTAACTTAGGTGTATTAAATTTAAACGTGTGTATATATATATGTATACATGTGGGGTATGGGTGTGTGATGTATGAGTGAGTTAACACGTTCAGTGCCGGGAGCCCTCCTGGAGGGTTCACTCAAATCGCATATGGGACGCCGGGAGCCCTCGCGGAGGGCTCATTTTAAATGTACGTTTTTCTTAGCGAATATAGCATTATAAACTATGAAAATAAAATTAGTCGTATATTTTAACAAGATTTATTAGTATAATCGTTGGTTTTCAAATACCAGCATTTTTATTTTCAAAAATAATTGGGCGCTAGGATGCCCATATTTCAGGGATGGTAAACCGTTTTACGTTTAGGTACAAATATTCACTAAAAATAAACATATTTATTTTGAGATTATAAATTAAGAGGATGAGTTTATAAATAGAAGCTTTTCAGGGTTCCGTATCAAAAGGGTAAAAACGAACACCCATGGTGCAACTTCGTTTGACTGTCAGTCCGTTCGTTTGTACAGCTGCTCATTTCAGGAGCATACTTCGCTACGTACAGACGCCAGCACATCAACCTACCCGAAACTGTTAAAATTTCCCAATTAACTTTGAACCTTATACTTTAGCGATGAAGTTGAAAATCTATCAAAGAAATTTGACAGATTGTAGTAGGTTGATGTGCTGGCGTCTGTACAAGTCGTTTGGTTTTGTCATTAGAGTATTATATTATCTGTGGTCATGTATACAATGTGTAACATAATTAACGCAAGACCTCATACACCCCAATTAGAGTAGGTATTGAGTTGAAAGCATAATACAATGACCAAAAAAAATTTTTTTAAAGCTAACTTCTATTATTATTAAGAAAATCGTGTTGACCGTAACACGATTTTATGCATTTAAAATATAGTCTTATTGCTTTGAAATAACATTTAATTTTCTTGAGCTCAATCACCGGTCAGTATGACAAAATCACTGACCTCTAATAAACAAGCTTGTATAATACCTGGTCAGTGGGCAAATTCCATAATTTAAAAAAAATGTCTTTTCTCAAAAATGCTTGGAAATTTGAGCATTATTTTGACAACCTTTTTTGAGATAAATCGAAATTGCTGTAGAGGGGGCCTAAAAGGCTACTTTGGCAGAATCATGAAATAATTCAAATCACGCAATTTCATCTGTATGACAGTTTTGTATGGAGATTCGTAAAATGCTATAGGTACACCTCTGCCTAACCCTTCAGGGATATATAGGTGTGAAACTGTCAAACATATGAAGTGCGTGATAAGAATTGTTTTATGATTCTGCCAAAGTGGCCGTTTTAGGGCCCCTGGCCACATACATGCGAGCAGCGGCCGGCAAAAGTTGTATGAAAATCCATATCTGTCCTGGTTTAGCGGCCTAATAAACATAGTAGGTAAACTCATAAATATGTCGTGTTATTTAATAATGGAACGATCTTTTACTCCAACACATGGCAAACAAGAAAGTAAAAAAAAAAAAAATTATCACTTTAACGCGGGAAAAATTATTGTTGTGCGTTGTTCGTCATTGATTTTGAAAGTAATTGTATTTTAATTTCTGCGCATTATTTGAGAAAAGTACTATACAAGCCTTGGCCACAACTAGGCATTGATGGACGAACGTGTAAATGTGGGCCGAGGCGAAGCCGAGGCACACATACGTAAGTCGTAAGTTAATAAGCTGTTACAAAATAATAACGTTTTATAACTTAAAAAAATATTAATATTGCATAATGTAACTGTTTAAAAAAATATTACATTGCATGAAAATTTCAGAAGAGGTTGGACACCCCTGTCACGGGATCAAAGCGGTCGATTATACTTTTTCTTCATTTTTTTATTTTTTATATTTTGCGTTTTCACGCCACTAGCACATGTAAATACCCCCAGAGATACTAATTAAAGCAACAAGACTTTCTGAAAACACAAATTTACTTCTTTTTATAGTGTTTTATAATACGGTTTCAAACCTAATGCCGACGACCCTCCTCGAGGGTTCACTTTAGCGCAAACGTAATGCCGGTGACCCTCCTGGAGGGTCCATTTGCAATATGTATGGCGGCATGGCGTATGAGCTCTATGAAAAGTGGGTGGAGTCGAAAGTGTTAAGGTGGGGTGCACAGCTAGATAATATAGGCGGCGAACTTAACTCACCTGTAAAGATCCTGCATAATGCACAAAGATTCCGGAGTAAAGTCTTCGAGCTGACAGCGGTTGTGTAGCAGCAGTAAGTGTGGGTGACTCTCACCGCCACCCGTCGATTCTGAACCTTCTTGGTTAGTTAGGACCGTGTTTGAAGCTGATAGAGAAGGTTTAAGCATCTCAGCTGCTTGAATGTATCTGGAGAATATAAAAATTGCATTTTAAATAACAATAAGTAAAGAATACTTTAGTTTGGGACTGGAAACGGTTACTAGGGTTGCCAATACGTAAAACATTAAAACACAATTTTGGTAGTTTCTGATGACGAAGATCAACATCATCATTTGAGCTCGCAGCAGAAGTCCTGCTGGACAAGGACCTCCCCCAAGAGTCGCCACATCAACCAGTCACGTGCTTCCCGCATCCAGTAGGTAAACGCGACCAACGAATCGCGATCGCGGTCATCGATGTGTTATTGACAACTTATTGTGGAGATTGGTTACACAGATTGTAAGCGAAACCCTACTAGGCGGGGAGCAATAACTGGTTGTCGATGACGTATTACCGTCTGTCACATTATATTATTTTCAACGGTATCAGGCAGCCAGGTGAAATTCCCAAAGGGCGTGTTACTATGGCTTTTATAAAGACAAAAAAAAAACATGGTTCTGTGGTACGGTAACATGCGGGTGGCCCACCTGATGGTGAGTGGGGGCTATCGCCGGTTTATCGATGCAAACTTCTTTAAAATGCACAAAAATAAATGGAAATCATCATACACCAAGAAACCACCTAAGTATACCTCAAGAAATTATAATCTGTGAACCAGTCCTGCACGGCAATTAGTACGTGGCATGTAGCCATCAAATAGGACGCTATTTGGAGACAGTCCACCGTCACTACATTAGCGCTTCTAGCTGTGATGGTCGTGTTCGACTCTTCGATCAATGATGGCGACCATAAAGCTTGGCAGTCCAGGAGAATCACTCGATCGTTAGTGATGTACATGTCGATACCTGGAATGGAGTAGTAAGTATTGTTTAATAATGAGGCCATAATTATTATATAATAAAGGCATAAGAGCTTTATTTTTAATAGCCTTCAAAATAAAGGCGCAAAGTCAGCTGCCGAATAAAACCAGAGATTACATAGGTGGCCTTAGGTACTATAAGGGATGAAAACAAGGAGTAATATTTTTTATTAATAAATGAGCCTGCTCTTGACCTCGATTCTGCCCCATAGAAAACAATGGATGAGTATGAACTTCAAAAAATTACGAAGAAGACCAATCTGGCTCCTTAACTGTTAGGCTAAATATTTAGTAAACCATCTACTTATTTATCGTCATTTATATTTACCTCCGTGATATTTACATTAGCGACTTGCCCCTGTTTGGCACGGTTTTTACGACTTGACAAAACATCGAGATTTTTTATAATTTAATGTACAGACGTGAGACGCCAGCACGTCAAGCTACCCGAAACTGAGAAAATTTTCCCAATCTACTTTGAACCTTATGCTTTTGCGGTAAAGTTGGAAAATTATTAAAGAAATATGATACATTGTAGTAGTTTGATGTGCTGGCGTCTGTACATGTAAGTACATATATAAATAATAAAAAAGGAGGGCAAAAAAACACAGGGCGCCAAAAAAATTATTAATAATAGGTATGTATAGATTACCTTTTGTGCAATGGACCCCCCTCTCTATTTGTTCAATATCTTGCATTTTGAATTTAAATATACAGTCAGGTTTCTCCTGTACTTTTGGCTCTGGGAGCCCGGCACAGTCAAGTGATTCCAGTTGATTCTCTAATCCAACCTCATTGCTATCAAATGTGTTATCAGCTGGCATTTCGTGAGAGTTCAATATTTGCGTGCAGAGATTCTGATCGTGAACGTTATTAGCAATCAGATTCAGTATCATTGACTTGCCCACACCTTGTGTGCCTGGAACCAGAATAAATTTGAAATACTTTGTGGTACTCGTATTGCATACATTATGCTTTCAGTTCCAGAACACAGCTTTTTTGCTTAAATGAATTTGAGGGGCAAAGTTACCTTAGGGGCCGTCTCCACGAGCGAGAGAATCGCGGCGATATTATCGTCGTGGCACGTATTTCTATACACTCTCTTAGAACGTGTCTCCACACGTCGATAATTTCGCCGCGATTCTTTCGCTCGTGGAGACGGCCCCTAAGGGCGGGTTGTTTCGCGTCCACTTGACGCACACATATACGTTAAAAATACTAAACTATCATAAAACCAAAAAAAGCGTTGTGTATTAGCCACTAGGGAGCAGTGGTGGCCAGTGGTATCGGCCCCAGCTTACGAGTTTTAGGGCGTGAGTTCGAACCCAGGCAAGCACTTTACTTTGTGTAGGTCTTTAATTTCATCACCGCTGCTCTCAAAACGGTGAAGAAAACATTGTAAGAATACATTTAGAACACGCACTGGGCTGGTATGGTGGATTATGACCTACTCCTTCACAGAGAGGAGGCGTATGACCCAGCAGTGGGAACATTATAGGCTGATTATGTAATAGCCACTAAGCAACAAGATTCTCAATTCCTTTCTAGGCATTCATATCTACCTATTATTCCAACCACCAGATAATTGGTGCTAGAGTCATGTAGGAATTCTAAAGCAGCAGTGTTAAGTTCCAGGTTCTCATCCAGAAGTTTCAAAGGTTCTGTCATAAACTTCAGTGGTGGATTCTGTTTTTGTTCTGAAATTGATATAAAATATTCAACATTTTTTTTTATCATTTATTTTTCTATCATCAGACTAAGTTTACAATAATTGGAAGCAAAATGGTTGATAAAGCATAATATATCAATGATATTACTACTATGGTTAAAGTCTCCACTGGTGGGCCCACCGCCCACATATGGAGACATGGAAGAAAACGGGAACACACTAAGTATTGGAATCGCTTCGAATTCACTTAATTAACTCAAAAGAAAATTTATTCCTTACCTGTGTTTTTCTTGTCTTTATTTTCATTTTGAGCAATTTTATGAATAGATGGATGTGCATCACTCTCAGATGTAGAAGTTTTCTTGGGGCTCTGTGGTCGTTCATCTTTGGGAGCACTCTGTTCTCTCGTCTTCAATATGATAGTGGGCTGCTTTTCTTTTTCTTGCTTCTCTTTGGTCTGATCTTTAGAAGATTCACAGCGATCTGATTTCAAAATCACCGGCCTCCTTGGTGTGGAAGATGTAGATTCCTGTATAAACTTTTTAAAGGTTAAATTTAAATAGGCTTGACTGCAATTACTGTTGGAAGAGTATCAAGTAAGTTAGAAATAAAACAATGATATGAAAAGCCAATTGGCTAGTCAGTGCCTCACCTCCTTTGTGGATGTACTGAACGGTAAGTACATCACTGCTTACCTCTTGATGAGGAACCCAAGCGATATGTTATTGAAAAGGCGCTTCCTTACTGGGAGCAGTCGCCTGTAATGTTACAATCTAAGATTCCACTGTAACGGCTGGGGCATTGCAAGTACTCTACGAGAAGACTGCGCAGGCCGTCAACTGCTAGGTAGTGTAGAGATAATTATTATTGAAACTAGCAGGATAGGTAAATAAATATGTATAAATAAATAGATACAAGTAACATGGCTAGGAGTGCCTACATAGATAAATTTCTGAACCTACCTTCGACGTAAATATTTTTTTCTTTTTATCGGCCATCTTGTGACCTTTCTGGTGCTGCTGGGGGATTTATTTATGTTTTACTTAATATTAAAAAAATCCTTAATAAAGCAATGTTTACGTTCACATTCACACAATCAAAAGTTGCGATTTTGACTTATGTCAATGTCATGATGCATATTTTGATTTCGACAGTAGAAAGCTGTGCTGCCAGCTATTTAAATTAAATAGTCGTTGCAGTGTGGTGGCTTCCGGTGGCTTTGCTTTATTTGACAACAAGCGAGTAATAACGCCAAAAGACTGTGAATTACGTCAATTAAAAAAGTAAAATTTCGACAGCCAGCTGTATTATCTTCCTAATTTGTTGATTGTGATTGGCTAAAAAATATACTCTGTGAAAATATACGTCGTTTCATCGTTTGTCGTAAGCTCCCTAGAGTATATATGTTCTGTGGTCGTAAGTCGTACTCGTACACAAAGAAAGAGTGAAATAACCCACACGGAAAGTATTACGTTTAATAAAGTTATTTCCATCAAAAAGATGGGTTTCCTGAACATTTTCGGTTTTGGTGTGATTTATTTAATCTGCACATCATCTTTCACTAATGCAGACACTTGTGTAGCGAAGACACCGTGTTCATGTGAATTTTCGAATGGCACCGGAATCGACCTTACGCCCGCAATTTCGTCTGAGTTTTATACAGCGGATACCTATGCGGTCAAGAAGAATGGTACGCAATACGAAATGAGTACCTATTACTATCATCCTTGTTACGACGTCAGTATCAACGTGAGCCAGCCGAACCTGAAAAACACCTGTACATCACCTCTGTCGGTAAGTTCGTCTTTGAAATATGATATTACCTTATCGTAGACCAGAATGCTCATATTACATAAGTATAGGTTTCACCACAATAAACTAGTGTTTTAGGACCTCATTTGTTACCTCCTACTAACAAAACTTGTTTGCAGAGAGGTATTGAGGAAACCTGTTTTCCCATAAAAATGCCTAATCAATACATAATTATATTTTAATTAAGCCAAATGTTTCAACATTGGATGGGGCTTACTTAAATTATTAGAGAATGACTGAGTGATGATAAGCAACTATTTTGATTAATAATAGGTGTTTCAATGCTATAATTTTCTTATTACTTAGGGGACAGTATTACATGTTAAAATCTATGTTCATTTGGCTGAATGGCATCTAGGTAAGTTTTATAACTACCATCTATCATTGAATGGTATACAGGGTAATATAAGTACATCATGAGCAAACTGTAAACATGAATGAATTCGTGGTTACCAGTTTGCACATGATTCTAGGCTTTTTAGCATAGAAACTTTTCAATGGTTATAAAAATAATCAGCTGTTTCATAGAATGTGGTGCTATTAAAAAAAAGTATGGTAACCTAATCATGAACTGAACCCATGGCGACATGTTGTTAAATAGGTTTATGATGTTGGGCTAATAGATAACAAAGTTACTGTTATTGATTTGAACAGTATAATTTATGCTATTAGTAGATCTCAACATACCAACACCCTGCAAAAAAATACACTCAACAAATTAAAAAAAAGATATTAATATTCAAATGTTATTATAGTGTCAACGAATATTTAAATGATAAATCCTTGAAACACGTAAGTCTGAAATAAGCAAAATGTTAAATTATTTAACATATCTCGGAACCATGGGGTCCCGGTCTTTTGGAAGGAGTACGAGGGGCCGAAGCTAACTCGCAGAGGCCCGTTGGATGTTTTCAATAAAATGAGGTGACCTACACGGCAGAGAACATGCTAAAATGTGTAATAGTGGCCACTATTTTCCGTTTTAAGGATTGTAATAAAACTAAACAATGTAAAACTACCCATTATAATAATATTAATGTAAAATCTTGTGGAGCACAACTTAACATGCAATAAGCATTTCATTCTAAAATAAAATAAATAACCAAATAAAAGATGAGGGCGCTACTGTGATTGTTTGTTAAGGCTACGGTCAGCGTAGCCATTCAAGTCATTTGATACTATGAAATGGCATTGTAGCCTCAAACATACAAATTACCAAAATGAATTGATTCAAGAAATGCATGTTATGCATAGAAATAAATTGTGTTTTATTTATCCTGATTCAATGACATGATATTTTACTACTGTGTGGCGACATGGGCTGAGACATGATAACTATTTTGTTCTCTATAACAATAATTAGATGGCCTGAAACACAGGTATTTCATAAACCTAGATCAGGCAGGTCAGGTCTACATTACAGTTAGAATGTAACTTTCCTAGATTGTAATTAATGTAAATCATATTTTTACTTTACTTTATTCTTGAATAAAATTTTTATTATTATTTATTATAATTATAAAATGAAATGTTTATTTTGCTAAAGTGCTCTTATAGGGCAACTATTGTGTCTAGTTAAAAAAAATATAAGTAATAATTCAATCTCAAACCATTTATTTCAATTAAACCATTGAATATAACCATAATACAGTTTAAATGTTCAAAATAAGATGTTACTTATGTTATTTTATGTTGCAGATCTGTCGCCATGTAAGCACAATGAATTTATTGAATAACGCCACTCCAAGTACATACACATTTGACTCAGGCTCATATGACTTTATGGGCCGAACAAATATATCACAGTTTTCTGATCAAGGCAACTCTATCATTTATGCCAATGGACCATCGTAAGTATGCATTAATATATTTAGAAAATGGTTGTAATATTGTTATCTTTTACCTTAATATTAAATGTTATTAATAATCTAAAATTAATAATCTTTTAATGTTATTAATAATCTTTTTTAATCTCTTATAATGAAATATGTGGGGTATAATGAAGAGCATTCTTATCTAATTCTACTGGTTTGAGATAAAAGCAGTGTGCAAATAGTAGGTAAATTACTACAACAAATAGACACAGTTAAACATTCAGTAAGCTTGATAAAAAACGAGAATTAAATAAAAGAAAATTAATTAAATGTAGCATTTTTATCATTCCAGTTCAACGATTGTTCTTTTGGAATGTGCTGAGACAGAGAACAAACTACAGGTGTATTCAATGTCGGAACCAGATAAAATTGTAAGTCATTCTTGTTTGCTCATAGTATCGCTTAATTATAATATTTTAGCTCATTATGAAACATATGGTTTAACAAGGTCAAAAAGGCCACTTTGGTATAAAGCCAAAAGTATTTTTTCATCATGCTTAGCAACCTGTATTACGATTATGTAAATAATTTTGGTACTTTTCTTTTAAGTTACTGGAGTTTTTAGTTATGCTCCATGTAAAATACTGGTATTCAGCTGCATCCGGTTAGACTGGAAGCCAACCCCAACATAGTTGGGAAAAGGCTAAGCAGAGATGATGACTTAACTTTTTAGTTAAGTACTTTGTTTTACAAATCAATTTCACACTACTACATTTGGCTAATAAACTTACCAATACTAGGTAATATGCCTCATTCCGAGTGTTTACATTCACAACTGAGGCCGCCTAACAGTATAAAAAAATTTGAAACAAAAAGTCAAATGAAAGACCACTTTCTCTTTGATTTAAGCTTAATCTTAAAACTAAAACGAAAAAATCCACAAATGTTTAAAATTGCGCACACAGGTAGTTAAACATAAACGGAATTACATCCTCTTCGAAATGCAATGAGGGAAAACACCTTTTTGCCTTTTACAGCTATAATTATTGTTCTGCTGCAAAACTAACAAGACACTTCCCAACAAAATAATTATGTAGTTAAGTTACTAAGTTGGATTAAAGATAGGCCATGTGTTTTAAATCTGGTAATAAAATGATTAGTGGAGTGCACAGAAAGAGCACATGTAAATGACTAGCTGGTGCCCACGACGTCGTCTGCATGTATATGTATTTTGCATTGTATTTCATATTTTTTTATGCAGGATGAAAGTTGTACCTTCTCCAGGTCACGCTACCAAACTGTCAAATTTGATAACGGTTGGTTCAGTGGTTTCGACATGTAAAGATAACAGACAGACAGAGTTACTTTCATATTCATAATATTAAGTATGCCTAACAGTAGTATTACCTAAGTAGGATGTTCTGGGCACCCTAGCCAGTCACCTTCAATCCTGTTATAGCTCATTGGATATCTTTTTAAAGCTGAATCAGAGGCACCGAGGCAACGCTAGTACCTTGTATCTTTTTTAATACTTATATAAAAAATATTGTAATAAACTTTCAATTTAAAAACCCAGTAAAACCACAACACAGACAGTCACAAATACCGATAAAACCAGTTTTACAGTTTTTGTGTTCAAAAACTGTAAAAAAGTGTGTTTAAAAGACCAGAAATTGATAACATGTTGTTACATGTTATCAATTTCTGGTCTTTTTATAAACTGTTTGTAACAATTGTTAATTCTGACGTTTTTGGTGTATTTCAGGTGCTGGCATTCTATTCAAGAGACGCGTGTTTGAAGCAAATAGAAGTAGCTGGCAGGTCGTTTGGCTCAACGCTCTTGATAATATTCTTCTCCTTTGTGGTATTTTACCTAGTACTTGGGATCTGTACAAAGAAATTCTTGATGGGAGCGACGGGCGTCGAAGTTATACCCAACCTCGCCTTCTGGTCGGAGTTGCCTAACCTTGTCAAAGTAAGTAGATTTCTTTTTGATTATACATAATCCCAAACCATTCTAAAGGAGAAAGAAAGAAAGTGCCTAAACAAAAAAACTAAAGTATTCCAAAAGAATACGGTTTTCTTTTAATTTTTAAACCCCGACGGAAACTGAGGGTTGTTTTATAACTTACTAGCAGCCCGTCCCGGCTTCGCACGGGGTAGACAATTATTTATTTTTGGAAATTTGGATATAAAACACTTTTTTTCACAAATATTTTTATTTATTAAAAAAATATTATTTATTACTCCACCCCGCACAGTGGAACGAATGTATGGGAGCGGTTGGACGTAAACATGTCCGAAAAAAAAGAGTAAAATTATGCCAAACTAATGATGCCATCTTATTCGATTACTTAATGCCTTCATAACTTGTGGTGATGAATTTCTTCATAACTCCCATATTTCGGGAGTAATTTGAGAAAATGTGAAATTTTACTATGAAAATGAGTGTATCGAGCTCTCTCCCTCCTGATTCCGGGCTTGTTTCAAGTAGCGGTCTCTAATATCATAATGCTAATACTAAGAGCTATATTTAATACTAAGACACATAGTGCGCCAAATGTGCACTTTCTGGGATAAAGAGTGATGTTTATTTTATAACACAATTTTTTTATTTTTTGTTTATTTTGTTGATTAAAACCGTTTTTCTAAAGGTTTACCTTATTACAATAACATTTCTGAGCAGCCAATTAGAGAAGATATAAGCTAATTAGGATATATAATTAGGGACTTAAGGTTTACATATAAAACTGATGCACTAATGATTACTGATAAGAACATTGCTATTATTTAATTACTAAATGGCTCTTAATACACTAATTTAGCATGCATCATTTACTAATTATCACAATAACTAATTACCTTGCAATATTTAACAAAGGATACCTGGGATACCTGGATTTTATATAAATAGGTCACTATTAGTAACTTTAAAATCAGTGTTGATTTACACCTCGTTGTATCCAAGCTAATCTCGCAATGTATTTTCCAAATTTTAATACAAATCTTGATATTCACGTTGCTTTATGCGCACGCGCACATAAAGATTTACGCGACTTTAACTATTTGTTCAGTGTTTTAAAAGATAACAGTTGTGTTCAGTTATGTGAAAGTGCTGAAACAAGTTTAAAAGACTGGTGTCGTCGATTTTGCTACCGCATTTATGCAAAATGGACACAGTCTGGAAGAAGCACAGATAAGTTTCGGAAGAAACATGAGATTTGGCTACAGGCTGCAATTCAATGGCCGGAATTACAGAATGAAAATATGGAACCTTCTACAGAAAATATAAGTGACGTCATCGAGCCCATAATTTCTCCTGCTAAATCTGATGCTTCAACTTGTACACATCCTAGTCCTCGTAAATCTTTTGAGGACCTTAGTAACCGGCAAAAAAGAAGACGCACTGAATATAGTCTTTCATGCAGCAGTAGCAGCGCTGAAATTATGTTTTCGGCCGAAAGGGCGCTTCAAAAGGCAGGACAAAGCGATACAGCTTATGTTATGAAATACTTGACGGAGAATCCAGAAGAGGCCTCAAAAATCAAAGCCTTCATTGAAGGTAAATCAATTCAGGTACGGGAAATATCCCCTTTGAAGGCATTGGCTCTTTATGTATCGATGAACTTATCGAAATGGCGCTATAACACTCTTCGGGATTTCAACACTCAAGAAGGAGCTCTTCAATACCCGAGTTACTGCATGTTGGTTAAAGAAAAAATTAAGTGCTATCCGGCCAAAGAAGATCTCACAGTTACAGAGAGCTCTGCAAAAATCAAATTACAAGCCTTGATGGATTTAACCTCAAGAAGACTTATTAGGTCGTTAGAAACCCCTGTTGATCCCAATCAACAGCTCGTATTGACCAGCAAATGGGGTTTTGACGGATCATCTAGCCAAAGCATTTATCATCAAAGGACGAGTGAAGATGAGCAAATCGATCTTGCTAGTAATTTTATGATTAGTCTTGTACCACTGCGGCTCGTCTCAAAAGGTGTAACAATTTGGGAAAACGAGCGACCATCTTCCACTTCATTTTGCCGGCCAATATTGTTTAAGTTTATAAAGGAAACCAAAGAAAATGTGCAGAGAGAGATGGCTGAAATCGAAGCAGAGATTGAAGCCTTAACTCCATCCACCATCACTGATGGAATTAGTGTCAAACACCAACTGCTGTTGACAATGATTGATGGTAAAATTCATTCCATTATATCCAATACAGCAGCTTCAGTGTGTGACATATGCAAGGCTTGTCCTAAAGAAATGAATAATTTAGAGTTAATCAAAGATAAACACGCAAACGAGGACATGTATAAATATAGCTTAAGCACCCTTCACGCTTGGATTCGCTCAATGGAATGCTTATTACAAATTTCCTACAAATTAGACATAAAATCATGGCAAGTAAGGGGTGATATAGCAAAAAGGCAAGTTGATGACAGGAAGAAAAGAGTTCAAGAGGCTGTAAGAAGAGAAACGGGCTTACTTCTCGATGTTGTGAAACAAGGCAGTGGATCCACCAACAATGGCAACTCGGCAAGGAGATTTTTTGAAAACTACACTAAATCTGCTGAACTGACCGGAATAGATGCTATGCTTTTAAGAAAAATCTGTGTGATCTTGCAGTGTATTTCATCAGGAGAGAAGATCAACGTAACTAAATTCCGAGAGTTCTGCTTTGATACTGCTAAGCTTTACGTGGAGTTATACCCATGGTATTATATGCCTTCTTCACTTCATAAAATTTTAATGCATGGGCCAGACATAGTTCAGAACATGTCAATTGTGCCCATTGGTTTTCTATCCGAAGAGGCATCTGAGGCTAGAAATAAAGATTTTAGAAAATATAGAGAGGGGCATTCTCGAAAGCATAGCAGTATCTCATGCAATGAAGATATTATGCACAATCTTTTACTGTCTTCTGATCCACTTGTTACAAGTATCCGTCCAAAAGGAAATAAGTTTGTAAAAAAATCTTCTTTTAAGGAATTTTATGAGCTTACGGATTCTGAGAAAAGTGATATCGAATTTGTTAACATAAATGATTTAGCGGACATCGATTCTGAATTTGAATTAATTGATGATGATGATGATGACGAAGATAATTAAATGATGTTATTGTTTTAAAATGTGTAACTTAGTAAATTAGAGCTTACATCTTAATTATTTATTGTACTTTTAATGAAACTAGGTAATTTATTATCAACTTACTTAAAAGTCATACTCTCATCAGTTCTTGTGAATATTTTTGTTAATATATATTTCTGTATATATATAATATATTTATAGACCTCTTAATAAGTCTGTCTGCGGTTTAAAGTAAATACAAATGGGGAAAAAACGTTTTTTTTTTTTAATTTTCATTTCCTTTTATCCCAGAAAGTGCACATTTGGCGCACTATGTGTCTTAGTATTAAATATAGCTCTTAGTAATAGCATTACGATATTAGAGACCGCTACTTGAAACAAGCCCGGAATCAGGAGGGAGAGAGCTCGATACACTCATTTTCATAGTAAAATTTCACATTTTCTCAAATTACTCCCGAAATATGGGAGTTATGAAGAAATTCATCACCACAATTTATGAAGGCATTAAGTAATCGAATAAGATGGCATCATTAGTTTGTCATAATTTTACTCTTATTTTTCGGACATGTCTACGTCCAACCGCTCCCATACATTCGTTCCACTGTGCCCCGCCCGCCGCGATGCCCGGCGCGCTTTTCAGACTGCATCGCAAACAACGGCCACGGCGCTATGGCGGTTTTGTTTACTGTTTGAATTTTTCAATTCGTAATATCTTTTGAATGGAAAGTCCAATTTAAATAATTTAAAAACTATTTTATAGGTAGTTAAATGGTCTTGACCATAAAATAATTTATTTGGATAAGGATTAATATAAACACATAAATAGCATGGTTTGAATTTGGTTAGCATTTTCATTAATGTTTAAAATGAAAAAAGTTGTTGTAGTGACATAACTACAATAGTTGGACATATGCTACCGCGGAGTTTTTTGTAGACATTATGATGTTCTTCAATATTGTTGTACATTATTTTGTTCTATCGCTAATAGTTTCGGCAGCGCATTCGACGAAAGACATTTTAAGACTCATTTTTCTACACCTTCGGTTACATTGTTCAAATTTTACCAAGGATCCCTAATTTTTTTCAAAATGAAATGTAGCCTATGTCAAATTGGAAGAATTTAGCATTCTATGGGTGAAAGAATTTTTTAAATCGGCCCAGTACTTTTTGAGCCTATTCATTACAAACATACAAAAATAGGTACAAATCTTTCCTCTTTATAATATTAGTGTAGATAAGTTTAACGTGTGTATCAGATGTGTCTTTGTATTGTGCGTCTGTGTGTCTGTCTGCGCCATCGGAAGTCAGTCGTTTGACGTTTTGTATGAATTCCAAAATCGTCCCATATTTTCGCTATTATTGATGAATATTATGTATATTGTATTCTAATTAATAGTTTTCTGTTTTTATAGTTTACATACCGTGACCCATCCGTGCCTCGGAAAGCACGTTAAGCCGTTGGTCCCATCTGTCATTCGTGGATCTTTGACAGTTGTTACGAGTAATCCGAAGCACGAAAGTCTGACAACCAGTCTTATCAAGGGGTATCGTATTACCCAGTAACTGGGTTCGATAGCCAGTCGCTCTATGTAAAATACTGGTATTTAGCTGCATCCGGTTAGACTGGAAGCCGACCCCAACATAGCTGGGAAAAGGCTAGGCAGATGATGATTTAATAGTTTTCTGAAATACAGGATGAAAAAGTGATTGTGATAATATGTGTGTGCTATTTGTACACAAAAACACCGAACCATTTGAAAAAAAAAAAAAAACAATTGTTCACCGCCAGTTGCTATAAAAAAGTAGGACAAAGTTGTTTATCAGTGACTAAAAATAGTTTTCCTCACACGTGTCTCAATTGCGTCTTGATGCAAATAAGACAAAAATACCTACAACTACTGATATTGTTCTTGTTACCTTGCAGGATGGTTGGGTATTCATGTTGAACGGTTGCAAGCTGCCTGCGCGAGGCGCTGGGCCCACTGTGTCCCCAGACCCTAACAGCTACGATAGCATATAACATCAGGGTGACGAAGACCTCTCTGAAGGTCACCTCGTCTTTGTGGAATAGACAATCTGACTGTGTTTTTATATCTCATTTGTTTTTCTTTTTGCGAGGCTGTAGTTACATTTGCGTGGGTAAAAAAAGGTTTTTATCTCGAATCTTATATTTTTTAATTTAGTTTTCTAGTGATGTGATTAAGTACACTTGAATATCATTATCGTTTAATCTCTTTAGAGTAAAATCAAAAAACGATTTTATTTTTTGTAATATTTCTAAAATCCAGGAACTTTAGCGCAAATGTAAACGTGAACTTGAATTTCCTTTGGAGTAAAATGTCGAAACGATTTTATTTTTTTGCAATATTTTTAAAATGTAGGAACTTGTCGCAAATGTAAACATAGCAAGCTCATTGGTGATTGAAATTTAGTTATTTAAATTTCAAGTCATTAGGTTATAGACAATTCAAGCGAGTTTTTCAGCAACTTTCTCTTTTTAGTGATATTAAAATATAAAAATTTTTCGAATATCTGTAAAATACAATCTCCATAATAAGTAATAATCTTAACATATTTAGGTATATAACTAATGCATAATATTCTACTTTGTGAACTTTTTAGGCTTCTGTGAATTTATATTTTCAGTAGTGATTTTAATATTTTGAATGATTTTAATTTTTTTTTAATTAATACAGAATGCGATATTATCTTTGTACCTATTGGCATTAGCATATTTGCAGAGGGCCTATTTATTGTGATATAATACTGATTACGCATATATATATATATATATATATACATATGTGTTCAATATATAAAACTTTTCATATAAAAAACTTGCCATACAATTAAGATGGAATTAATTCACCATGTGCGGCTAATAATAATTATTATTAATTCTTTTAATTTTTTTTACATCTGATAGTATTTTTTTCAAATTTCGAACCATTTTCTTACTTTTTTTAACATTTTAAATACTTAGATTGTGCCAATTTAGTCCAAATTTATTTTGATTTCTCGAATAAACAAATTATATATGAAGTAGTTGCTTGTATCAACATATTATATGCTGTGTCTTATATAACTGCTGTCCATGTATTTGTATTGAATAATATATTTGGCTGCGTGGCATCTAACCGAAGTAAATGCCTTTCTGTACTAACTTTGTACCTTACAACATATTTTTGAAGTTTGACTAAATGGAAGTATTCCGTACGAATTGGTAACATGTCCATGCAGCATATTTTCCTATGTATTTTATGCAAAAGCATATCTAAGTAATGTAACATTTCGATACTTATTTATTGAATCTCCAAAATCTTTGGACCAAAAAGAATATTTTCATACTTTGCATACCCTTTCTACTATTTTACTTTATTACATTATAATTAATTACTTAATATAGTAAATACTTATATCATCGTTTGTATTGTCAATAATTATTCTAAATGTAATGTAGGCAATTCAACTAATTTAAAGCTTAGGTTATATTAAACTACACAGAATCAAAATATATGATATTTTAAACTTAGATGATCATCTGTTAAACTATATATTTCTACTAATCACCAATAAACTGTTTGCACAATTAATATGTATTAGTAAAAAAACAAATCAATTATATTGACCGGTCTGTCTGTAATTCTTCGAATAAAATTTGCGAGTGAGTGTGTGTATAACTGTATAATGCATAATAAAAATAAAATCGTAAGCACTAGTCATTGTTAGGTTCCCTATAACGCACTGTTTTTCACAAGGCTTGTTAAGTTTTTTCGCTGTCACCTCAATATCAATGCATGCTGTATACCATTTTCATAAATATAATAGTAGTTTATACATTAAAGAACTAAGTGTGATTATCTAGAACGCTGTTGTAATTACATGTACATCTATTGAGAACAAAAACACGACGTGAAAACTTGAGTTAGCTGTACAATAAAGAAAAAAAATATTTAACCTAATTGTCTAATAATAAAATAAATATTTCGCTATAAAATTTTATATTTATACAACCTAGGGCTGATTTTTCCATCGCCAGATATTTTATCCGAAGAATAATTTTGAAATTTTGACAGTTCTTCCATACAAAATCTGTCAGACGTTAATTTTATTTCACGAAAAAAAAAGTTGTAGCAAAATTATTAGATGATTGAAAAATCAGCCCTAAAAATATAATCGTAACACTGCAATTTTGTAAATAAGGGCTCATTTTTCAATCATCTGATAACTTTATTCGAGGTATAATTTTGACAATTATACAAAAACTGTTAAACGTCAATTTTATTCCTCGATTAAAAGTTATCTGGCGTTGGAAAAATCAGCCCTTAATCGAAAAAAGTTAATAATTATATTTCTTGAAGATAAATTTGATAAAGCCATGTTTACACACTGGTATGCGAATATATTCATAGACAAAACGTTTCGTTGTGTTTAATAATGTATTTTAGCACTAGTTGTAGCCAACTATATTTAAATGTGAGTCTTATAACAAAACGTTTGCTTGATTATTTAATATATAAAAAAATATATTTGTACAGCGACTAAGGTATGAGAAAAAAGTACATTGGATTGGAATAGGCAGATAATTTCCCTTTTATTCATAAAAGTCTGACGAAAAAAAGTGAGATTCTATAGTCTTTTACCTTCTCACTTCATTGACAAAGTTATTTGAAAGTCTTCATTGTCAAGATTAAGGGGGTGGTTTTTAAGAAGAAAGGGATCATCTCGAATAGGTTGTAGATTGATATTAATATACAACAATATACACGTTGTTTGAATCTGAGCAGGTATGTTTAAGAGCTGTGCTATTTACACCCTGTATTATGCACGATACGAAAACACATTATGTTTTGTAATGGTCTGATATTTTGAGTTTTACAACATCCTATGATCAGCGCCCTCCGAGTAGCAAAATTTTCGAGCACATTCTCTTCTGCACGAGATAACGCGAACACGTCACAGAAAAATATCTCTTACACGCTATTTTCACCTCTAATTAATTGTTCTTGATATTTGGTTTATTATCAGTTTATGGATGAAAAACTGCTCGAGCATGTTCGCCACAGGGAATTTTCTCTTGCTAGTTCATTTTCAATGAAACATTGCTCGAAAATTTTGCCCTCAGTGTGCCCTGACTTCTAATCGACACAAATGTTATTCTTACATCGTGTGTAGTTATCCTTTTTTAATTGTAGATCAGTGTGATATCAATATATCATTGAAAAACGTCATCAAAACCCTAAGAATTGCATAATACGTATATATATAATAGATATTTTGTATTCAATATTTTAGAGTCCCCTGTTGTTTAAAGTGTTTTCTAAGGTTAATAAAAAATAAAATTATTATTGCTCATTAATTTATTTTTATTTCAACTTATTTACTACTTATTCTAAATATGTTTAAATTTTATGTGGAGCAAGTTCTCAGCGAAGCTAAGATGGCAGTATTATTCCAAGCTGAAATCAATACAAATAATGTTATAAACTTATTACGGTTCAAAAAGATGTATGGTCTGCTAGCAGCTATCAACAATATTTTTTATCCACGAGATACCTGTAGCTATAGCTGAGTATTCAAGTTTGACATCGATGCCTTTAGGACAAGATTCATAGAGCGCAGTTTACTTAATAAAACTGTGACGTTGCAAAATAGACATTTGTCGCAACAGGTAGCGACGTCTATCGTGGGTCTGTACAGGCTCGTTTAGTGTAGCTTACGCGTCACTAGATGGCGCTAGGTTTATCAAATCGATATGTTATTCTTTAGTCTGTGAAGAACATTCCCGAAACTGTCAGATCGGTTTGAAAAAAAAGACGAGTGTTTCCGAGCTTTTTACGATCGAGGACACGAGCCAAGAGGTTGACTTGAAGGGACGTATTCCTGGGAGGATCGGGATGTGTCCTAATAACCCTCTGGGGTATTTATAAGTCCAGCAGAAGCTGAACCCTGTGAGTATTCAATCATTCTCCTTGTTACTGTTGGTCAACCTTTGGGTCTTACATTTCTGTTCTGACACAAGGACGTTGTTACAGGTCTGGCTATATGCTAGCCTTCTTTTGTTTTACGAAGCTACGCGCGATTGATTCGTGATGTCTTGGTGCGGCCCTGTGATCGGATGATAGGAAATCGATCCGGGTGCAGGCGACTCTAGTCTACCCCCTGTGGTGTGGTCATCCGCAGTAAGGAAGGCCTTACCTAGCCGAATGCAGGTGAAGAGGGAAGTTTGCCACTCGAGATAACGACAGCGTCACCTTCTATGCCCGTAGGCCACGTTACTCGTGTGTTCACAGGTTTAAGGCTCGTACACACAGGCGCGACTTGTCGCGCGACGTGCCGCGTGGCGATTCTGCGATATTATCGCGACGCAACACCTTTCACACTAGCGCGACGCGAATCGCGGCCGCGGCCGCGACGCGACACTATATTATAAAAGGCAGAGCAATCCAAACTTACTCAGTAGTAGACGATCTTCGTCAGAGGACGAAGACAGGTCTGTGCGTTTGCCCAGCGTGGGGGGGGGGGGGGCTAGGTTCGATTTTCGACAAAATTTTGCGTCGAGTACCGTCAACATAGAAAGTAAACAGAGAAAACTGTTCACAGTGAGGTCAGTTAATATTTTATTGTAACATTTAATACCTACGTGATTATAATGATGCATTGTTTGTTTTAGAGTCGTCAGAGAACGTAATGGTGGTTCTTAAAGCCATGTTGTTTTAAGAAATCAACGAAATATGACAACTACTTACAGAAAGCCTATTCCAAAATGTAAAAAAAGACAAATAGCGAAACCTGGCATAATGCATGCAATTGGTGTGATTAATAAAGAAGCTACATTATATTAAATACCTACTGTGATCATATGTACCGAATTTGAATTTATCTTAATTTTATTTGTAAATACTGTTAAGTAAATAAATATAGATCGCGAAAACTATTTTTATTTCATCCCTGATCGAAACAAAAATCTAACTAGGTACCTACTTATATTATTTTGTTCAATCACAATAACCTTGCTAACGCTACATGCAGTTATGCACACAAGAGCGCGTTTCTATACTATACACAACACAACTACAAGTATTGCTTACCCTCCCTCGTGATTAATTGTGAGATAGAACAAATGTTTTAAAAACACAAAAATTAATGAATAAAAATCTTGTTTTTTAAATCCTGTTTAGTACCTATGTACTTAGTAGTTATGTTTTAATTTTTACGGACTTCTCACTTTCCAATTTATTTATGTGATTTCGGAAATATTTCTACATTGTTCGGTTACTTACAATACAACACTTTTTGTTGCCATTTTATGAGTAGGTAGGTACTTAATTAATTATCATATTGAAATTCGGCCATGGCGACCAATTTTAGGGGAGACTAAGTAGCCTAAAGCCTTCTGCGCGAGCGATATAGTGCACAAGTGTGTGCGCAGACACAGGTGCATTCTCTTTTCCTCACTCTCATTGCCCGATGCGACTGCAATCCGACACAACCGGAGAGATCAGGTGCAGGGCCCACGGTTTAACGTGCTTTCCGACGCCCGGGAGTTCACACCGCCAACTTCCAAACTCCGGGCTGTTATTTAGAAATTTTCTAGTGGAAAAACCCAATAACACTTTGCCCGACCCGGGAATCGAACCCAGGACCCAGTTTTCAGTCGCGCATGCGACCACGAGACCAACGGGGTAGTCCCAACTAACCAATTACGTAGTACCTACCTAGCCTAGATTTATTTGAAACTTCATTTATGGTTAATGAAATTTATTTTCAATAAGAAATTACAAAGATTTCACTTACTTGAGAATTTTTTTAAAACTTATACAATAATGTAACAAAAACCCTGTTGTTCCTTCTACCTACGTTTCAAGAATCGGTATTCATACGTAATAAAGCAAGTCATTTACAAAAACTGTTCAATCAAACTTAGGTCCTACTTAGGTTGTGTTGGGTTATGACACCCGACCGGGGAATCGAACCTTGAACCCCAGGCTTAGCAAATACGCACAGACCTGCCTTCGTCCTCTGACGAAGATCGTCTACTACTGAGCTCGGTTTGGATTGCTCTGCCTTATATAGTCTAGTGTCGCGTCGCGGCCGCCGCCGCGATATCGCGGCGACGCCATACAAAATGAACATTTAGTATGGTGTCGCGGCGATATCGCGGCGATATCGCGGCGGCGGCCGCGACGCCATACAAAATGTTCCCGTGTCGCGCTACACGTCGCTCCGCGACCGTGTCGCGGCGCGACAGGTCGCCTCTGTGTGAAGTGTCGCGCGCGTTTCCATAGAAATTGTTCTACGGATAAATATCGCAGAATCGCGTCGCCCTGTCGCGTCGCGCCTGTGTGTACGAGCCTTAAACCTGTAAACGAAGCCAAGGGACTTAATCCCGCCAACTGAGGGTAACTCAATCGTCAACTGACGGTATTTCGATTGTTAACTGAGAGGTAATTTGTTATACTGAGAGAACACTGAGTTAATCTATCGTGTCATAATTTATCATATGAGAGAGTTAGGCCTTTGTAGGAACTAGGTGTTAAGCCAGTTGTTATAAGAGTATTGTGTCTCGGGTATTGCTTTGCATAATCGTTATTTTCCCTTTATGAGCACAATCCTAAAAGGTCAATACTTGAACGATTGAGCTAGAAGTTATTAAGTGGTTCATCTCACGGACTCGATATAGCGACTCTGGGAAATTGTAATAAGTCTCATTGCAGGCTTTCACCAATACAAGTAGGAACGTAGACTATTTGTATGGGTGGATGCCCAAGTGTTTGGGAAAGGTATATAGTGTAGTGGCTCACCACATTATTTGTTTGTGTACCCACCTATTTCTATGTATTAACAATAAACTTTATTTTGTATCAGAAGGTACTTGTTTAATTGAATCTTTCCCTAACAGATTATACCTTATAAATTTACTTTAGCATGGTGGTGAGTAGTGTAATACTAATAGAAACCATCAACATCTTGTTTCTTATTAATTCCTGTAAACTGCTCAAGGGCCGGGTTACAAAGCTTACTTTACCGCTAAATGTTTATATTCGTATACTATAAGCGATTGTGAGCAGGCGTCGCATACAAGTGTTTGAAGTTTATTCAGGCACACTGAGGGCAAGATTTACAGATAGCTTTGTCTGGTAAGTGAAATAAAGTTTATTTTAATCTTGCCCTCAGTGTGCCTAACTTAACTGTTTTGTGGACTGTATTTAAATAATGTGTTAATATGGTCAATACTTCACCTTAGGTGCGGTTTCAACAAAACATTTATGCAGGAGTACAGATCGTTCACAGCCTTTCTCGCCATCGGTGACAGCTTGGTCGTTCACTAAAACAAGTTAGATAATGCAAACATTGCTAATTTTCACTAAAACTATGGTTACCTAAAAGAACGGTGACCGCCAAATAACACGGCTGCAGTGACGGCTGGAATGAAAATGATGGCAGTGGGGTTTGGAAATGATGGTAGCGGGGTTTGTAAATGATGGCAGTGGGATTTGAAAATGATGGCAGTGGGATTTGAAAATGATGGCAGTGGGGTTTCAAAATGATGGCAGTGGGGTTTCAAAATGATGGCAGTGGGGTTTGTAAATGTTGGCAGTGGGATTTGAAAATGATGGCAGTAGGGTTTGTAAATGATGGCAGATTGTAGTAGCTTTATGTGCTGGCGTCTGTACATACGATTCTATGATGGTAGGTGCCTACTTTTCGGTACCTTGTCATTACCTACCGAGGTGGATAATTATGAAAGCTTTCTCAAGTAAGTATATCGAAACATTATATCCGGTTTATACCTACCCTTACACTGACCAAGTGACCACGCTAGGTTATCCGGTAGCCTAAAACTAAAAATGTAGTACCTACTAACAGTGATTCGCCTCACATTGCCTGGCCTGATGATTTGGTTAATTTTGAAAGTTAGTGACTTACCATTATTGCATGATTCCAAAAGCTTTCTAGAGTTTTCTAGCTTCTTCGGGTCGTCGGCGAAATCTTTTTCGATTATTGTCACTGAGGCTGCTACATCGTACATACCTTTGCTGTTGAGCTGTAAAATCATAAAAGGTTTTATTTTTTAATATTCTTTGATTACCTAAGTATAAAAGCTCCGGACAGCTTTGTTCTTGCCCGAAGTTCTAAGGGGTCGTATCAGTTTTCACTGCTGCAAACTTTGCCTCCTCTCTGTAAGCGCTCGGGTACACGGCACATCGGCACCGCCGCCCAAAGAGTACCTACAATATATGTTCCGCCGCCCGTCATGCCTCTGCGCTGTGTATGTAAGTATCTACGAGACCGCCACCGCGCCGCACCGCCGCGCCGCCGCCGCGCCGATGCCGCTTGATTTCACGTGGATTTCACCATACCACTATACGGTTGTTAGTAATACATTGCTTGGCACCTAGGCACGAAGATCACACGTGTCGCATTGACATGTCCAGTTTACGAAAAAAAAGTTAGTGTTGGCTTACTATATTAGAAAATTAACGTCGTAAGACCATGAAAGTCGTGGGTAGGTATTACAGACGCCAGCACGCCAAGCTACCCGAAACTGTAAAATTTTCACAAACAACTTTGAACCTCATGCTTTAGCGATAAAGTTGAAAATCTATTAAAGAAATTTGTGCAACCAGTTCGTGGACGTCACTCCTTGTCATCGAATTTTTAGTTCTTGGAATGCTTATTTTTCGTCTGCTGCGATATTTTTCGTCTTATTCCAAGTAAGTAGTCATACACTACAGTTATGACTATTTGGACTCCATTAGGTAAAATTATTATGCTACTTACCATACCAGTTTTCTTGAAAATACAGGCAACAAAACATTTAGCGTTATCGCTGCTAGGTATTTTGTTTTCCTTTAGCATCAACATTTCCTTTGGAGCAATAGGGTGTTCGGTGTTACACTCCATGCCCTCACGGAAGAACCATGCTTTGATTTCTTGATCGGTCCTAGCCTGTTAGGGCAAGAGGTAAAAAATATTGTGCTCATTCTTTGGATGAATCCATAGCATTAGCATTTATTTCCATAAAAAAGTTATGAAAAACTCAAAGTTGTAGAGTCAAATAAATCACAGGATAAATAAACATAAATTGTACCTACTTACATGAGTTCCATAAAATTCTATGAAATAGAAACACAATAACAACCGAAAAATCATTTTCACTCAAATACCAAAAACTAGACTCTCCAAATAGCCGGGATTCGTTTTATACCTACTTGGTTGGACCAAACTCATTATGGATTAAATGTTAGATATAAATCAAATCTATATAAATGGGTAGTTAGGTACTACTAAGATTACAAGGTCGATATCATCCCAATTTGTTGGTAGGTAATTATTTTTCATACACACACACACACACACAGCACAGATAGCTGTGCTTATGTTAGTATCATTTCAGCCCACAAAAGGTACAGCTGCAATAGAATTCTTCTGAAGTCTTGATAGACTATAAATAGACGGTTGAAGGAGAAATTGCCATCGATAATGTTCAACCAGCCAAGTACTATTAACCAGTAACTGGGTTGTTTTTGCCAATTACAGTGAGATTCAAACTTTGGTATATGCGGTTCTGAAGTGGGCTAGATACTTCCCCACTCCTCACCCCCCGGTCACATGAATTTGTTACTGCGCAGTTACTCGCCTTGTGTCAGAGCCGCCATAAGTTTGCATCGTTCTGTAGACAGTCGCTCCAAGTGGTGGGTCGTTGTCGAATTTTTGACGGACGAAACGGAACCGTTTTCCCGACGACGAAAACGGTTGCAGAAAACGGTCGTCGTTGCAACTGGTTTGAAGGACGAAACTTATCCAACATGGAATAGAATTGCGTTTTCGAGGTTTTCGTTTTTGAACGACTGTTTTGTAAACGAAAACGAACGCGGAACGAGAGACGAAGCGACGCACAGAGCGGCCGGGGTCGGTCAAAAACCAATTTTGAAAAGTTGAAGTTAGGTCAAAAAAGTTTTGGCAAATGTTATTTGAATAGTTGCTTCATCAAATTACGTAAATATGAATGTAGGTTTATGACAAAATGTAAGATTAACCACAGTTCAAACATTCTACAATCGGTTGACGAGAATACGTTCAGTAAAAATTGCAGTTCTCTGTTGCTTTTTAATTTCAAAACAAAAAAATCAGTGAAGTTCTGAAACATGGATTCTGTAGCTCAAGGTATCTATTTTATTATAATACTATAGATTTTTACATAGAGCATTAAAATAATATGATAATAGTGGTCAACTTAATAAGCTCAAATTATAGGTACAAATAACGTTTATTGTACGAGAGTAAAAGTTATAACAATTCGTCACTGTTTGCAACAAAACCTTTAAGAAAATATACCTTAAACCTTCTTTTGTTATGATATGAAAAAAAAACTTGCTAAAGTTTGCTAATCTTGACGTAATTATAATTTTTTTATTGTAGGGCGCGTACAAATTTTTACTCGTCGTGGACTGGCAAACTTGATATTTCAAAATCCTGCAAAAAGCGATATGTCGATCGATCAGGTTAAGCTACGCTTGCCGATGTTGGTCTGTGGATGGGTGACCATCTTTACATACCGTGATCCCTCCGTGCCTCGAAAAGCACGTTAAGCTGTTGGTCCCTGCTGTCATTCGTGGATCTTTGAAAGTCGTTACAGGTCGTCAGAAGCCCGAAAGTCTGACAACCAGTCGGACCAAGGGGTATCGTATTACCCAGTAACTGGGTTGTGGAGGTCAGATAGGCAGTCGCTCCATGTAAAATACTGGTATTCAGGTGCATCCGGTTAGACTGGAAGGCCCCCACATAGTTGGGAAAAGGCTAGGCAGATGATGATGAACTAAAATAATGACAATAAAATAAAATAAGATGTTTTTATTCATTCTGCATCATTAATTTGTTAAAAATAATTTTGACCGCTTCCAAGTATGGGGCGGCCGCTCTGTGCGACGTCGCAACGGACAAATGTGATAGAGTTGAACCATTGCATTCTCAAGTGTATTTTCATAGGCGTAAAATAAAAAATCGCAACAAGTAATTCGAAGACTGGTTTTTGCAACGAAGACTGTTTGAACCCAGGACGTAAAACGGTTGCATCGTTGCAGAAGGCAAAACGGTTTTTGTAAACGGTTCGCCGTCGCAACGCCCACGCCTCAGTCCATGTGACAGCCGATCCTGCAGATGATGATCTACATTTATTTGTATTTGAAACTACAGAACAGATAAAAGAGTTTGAAACAGAGGTTCCTAATGTTCCTATATTATTATCATCATCTACCTATTTCATATCATAGACAGGTAGATACCTATTTTCATGACATAGTCACGATCCGCTTGTTCAATTAATTGTACGTAAAACTTCCTTTATAAAATATTGCTGCTGGAAATGATTTATTTCTAATGACGTCAATGGCAATAACTTAATATTGAAATATTTTACTGTTATTTTAACTAAAGCAAACCCAACGTAGGCATTATGCTGGGTGACCTTCCGGTTCGCTACTAATTGTCTGCGTCTGAAAAAATATACTAAAGTGACCTATAGCTAGCTAGATGCATCTACTTATACATATTCATAAGTACAGTCAACAAAAGAGATAAGTATGCAGGATCGTCGGATATAGTTGAAGTTTAGTAAGAAACCGGTGGATGTTCTCGAATTAAATTTTATTTTATTAATAGAAAACAAAAAGCTCATTTATCAAATTAAATTTCAGTCGACAACATCCATCGGTTTCTTACTAAACTTCAACCATATTCAACGATCCTGCATACTTATCTGTTTTGTTGACTGTACATATAGTAAAATATTAACGAAGTCAAATATGTGTACACACGGCTACACATCAAGCTGTACATAACCAGTATAAGCTGACTTATGATTGTATAAAAACCTATACAATGCGAGGTCAACTCAAATGGAAATGTAGGAATAGCTTGATGTGTAGCCGTGTGTACATTGAACATTTTTGAAAAAAGCAATTGTTCGAGGTGGTGGGAACGAGTCTGATGCCGAAAATATAGTTGTAAGATTTTTGTCCGTTTGTCGGTTTGATCCTGATTGGCGCAAAAACAGCTGAACGAATTTGGATGAAATTTGGCACACAGATAGTTTATAACTTGGATTGATTAATACATAAAAAATTCGAAGTTGCAAGTGTACTGCGGTGAATAATAAAATTTATAAGTTTGTTACTTTACGTGTTTTATTCTTGGCCAAAAATAAACTACTCCACCCAAGAACGGAATCCAACGTTAGCCCAAATACCTTAGAGGGGCGTCACGGCGTTCTTACCTACCGCCTGAAGCAGGACCTCACCGGACACGGATGTTTCGGGAAAATACGTCATCCTAAATCATCACACCGGGTATCATGTTAGATAATTATTATTCAGTGACAAGTTCATTCGGAGCACCATTTCACGGTTCCTATTTCTGTTTCACAGCATAATCAGCCGATAATGTTCCCACTGCTGAAAGTAAAGCTGCACAAAGTAAAGCCTAGCTGTCTTTGTGCAAAAGCAAACCCACGACCGTAAATCGGGGATGCTACCACGGGACTACCACAGCTCTCTATTTCTGTTTGAATGGTCAGAATAAAACCAGGCTCTGTTCACTCGTTCCGCTGGTTCTCTAGGCCACGTCATCCCATTAGTTTCGGCCTGGAATTTGTGCTTTCAGACTGTTTCGGGCTATCGATCACTAGGATTAGCGTAATTCGAGGTAGTGTTATTTCGTTTGTGATTTTCGAGATAGCATGGTAGTCAGTAATTCAGGCTTTCATCAAGTAGTTTTCATGTCCCAAATGATTAGAGATACAGCTCTCGTTAAAAGTACATTTATATCTTATAGGTAGGTACCTCGGCAAGTTAAATTAGACGTAAAACAATCTTCTCATCATATCGGCAGCTTCAAGAAACGTAGGTACTCGTATACATAAATAAGTGTTGGAAAAATTGCAAGTTAACGGGTCATTATCTACAAATTGATGGTGTTCGTTCACGTTAGGCGGAAGTGGTAAATACCCGCCACGAAGTATGTAGGTAGGTACCTACAATGCTGTATTTTTTTTCTTTGTTGTTACATAAGTTATAATCAGTTATTATTGCAATGAAACGGTTACTGAACACGACCAAACATTTTTTTTTTGGTTTCATGTAGCCTTTAACCCGCGGTAGATACGTGACGATTCCAACGATACCGCATGTGGCGAACGAGCAGTTTAGGGTTTCTGAGGGAACAGATGACAGCTTGTTAAACTCATAAATCTCCTTTGGCTTTGCCGTAGTTGGGTAAAAAAGTAGAAAGAAAACATTTGTATTTGTTTCATATTTTAATTTATATTTCTAAATACAATAAAATAAGAAGTAAATAAAAAAAACATCACGGAAAGTAAAATATGCCCGGATTGTGATTGTAGATACATTTGGTGACGTGAAATGATACGTCGCAAATATCCTTGTGTCCATCCACTGAAAAAACACAATGAAATCATTTGATACACAATCTCCTAGAAATAATTGGGCAACCCAAATGATTTCTGGTAGGCTATAATATATTATGTTAGCAAGATAAACCACTAATGCGATTTTCATGACCTTCTATAGCGATTTTAGATTGTATTCATTAGGTAGGTGGCACATTGGCCTTGTATTAAAAATATTTGCTTGCACGTGCATTTTCATACAAAAGTTAAGTACAGACGCCAGCACATCAACCTACTACAATCTGTCAAATTTTACCAATCAACTTTGAACCTTATGGTTTAGCGATAAAGTTGAAAATCTATTAAAGAAATTTGACAGATTGTAGTAGGTTGATGTGCTGGCGTCTGTACCTAATGATTTTTCACTAAAGAATTTAAAAGGTTTTTTTTTCTTTTATAACATTAGATATATGGTACAACTATTCACTAGTAATAGTTAAGCATTATTTCCATTCACCCATGCCAAATAACCTCATATTTTGTGGATCTTTGACAGTCGTTATATAACCAGCCGGTCGGTTCTGTTAGAATCTCACCGTGAGAAGTTAGGTGAAGTGAGCTGTCATTCCATCGATACTATAGGGATTTACACTAATGACAGCTCACTCCACGCTCACTTCACCTAAGTTTTCACGGTAAGATGGTTACAGAATCGCACTGCAGAAACCCGAGGGGAATCGTGTTAATATTACTGGTTTGCAGAGATCAGCGAGGTAATTTTGTAACACACTATCTCTATCTACTCTATCAGTACCTAGCAATGGTTTTCATTTTGGCAGTTTAACAAAATTCATTGCATAATTTACGTTGTTGAGCAGACAACTTTTTCGAATATATAAAGCAATGGATTAGCAATATCCTTCAAAATGATTTAGAGTGCAGATTGTTCAATTGCAGTTAGACTGGAAGCTGACTATTTGGGAAAAGGCTTGGCAGACGATATGCCAAGTAATCATGAACCTTATTATTTCCTCCTACATTGATTACCTATAATGAAACGATGGATACTTGTGTGATATAAAGCTAGCTGAAGATTGGGATACATACCAGCTTTTTTGCAAGCTACGATGGCTTCCTTCGCAGGTTCCTTTATTTCATCAGGGAGCAATAAATCAGCTTGCTTTAAGGCTGCATCGAAATTTAATTTACCGTTTTTGATCTAAAAAAACAAAAGTATTATTTTAAGGCTACGGGTCATGTACAGTTTCATAACAGTACGGTTTCCTTATTTGCGCTTAACGATCCCCGCACATAAGGAGAGGCCTGCGGGCGTCGAAATTGGGGCTGTGTCGTCGCTCGAATAGTTAGGCCCAAAGAGCATCCCATGCGTGCCTTTATGGGAGGATGTGTTGTCTTTGGATCGACCGCACTTGGTGATGGAGCCTGCTAGGCATGGCGGACTGTGGGGGTGCGGTGAGTGTACAATTATCTCCCGGGCCCCCGACTTATGGTAGTAAAAGGAATAGTGGCGTTTTAGTCGGTAGGAGTCCGCTGTCCTCCGTTCTCGTTGGACGGAGGGTATCCATGAGGATTTCCCCACGAAAAAAAAAGTTAATAATAATTTGAAGAATTACTTAAATATCGTTGGATAAAAGAGTGATGACGATGTAGAAGAAGACCAAAAAACGAGATGGATATTTTATGTGAAGGACGATATGAAAGAAAAAAAAAAGTGCAAATTTTAAGGGTGAAGAATATGGAAAGGTAAATTGATAGATGGAAAGGGAGAGGGATACCAAAGAAAAGATGGATGGATTGTGTGCGCATCGATATGAAAGAAAAAGGAGTGAGGGATATAGTGACGGTAGACAAGGGAGAGCAGAAGAAGAAAACGTGTTGCACCCACCCCCAAGTGACATCGGACAAGGGCAGGAAAATGATCACTTAAACCTTGTTGGTAATTATTTTAGTGATCTTCTATAAACGGTTTTATAATTCGTACCAACCGTGTTAGCCATTTTCATGATGCAAGCCATATAGCACTTTACTTCTTTCTCATCTATGAAGATTCCTTCGGCAATCGGATCGATTTTCTCTGAGAAAATATAAGTAACATAAAAGTTAGCCTTTATAACCATATAACTTGGATCCTAGATACTTATTTTTAGTAACTTACCATCTTCAGCATTGTTCTTTGGTTGACATGTTTTTCTCATCATTTTGCCTGTATTCTTGATTTGTTTCATCGTCATCTAAAATTTGAAGCAAAAATAGTTGGATTAATTTGTAACTGTAGGTTAGTTACTTCTGAAAAGAGTCGTTATGTTTATTGTTGTACGATTGTTGTACAAGGCTATATTCAGCTTCTTACCTATTTATCAGCACATTTGATAGGTTTCAATCCTCTTTAACAAGAAATCAGTAACATGAATTATGTGCTTCACGCTTCTATTAAAATAAAAATATGGGTCTACTACTCCAACCAGTATTGGGCACGCGTGGTGGATTACGGCCCACTCCCTCTCAAAAAGAGAAGAGGCCTGTGTCCAAGCAATATGTTATGTATATGGGTCTACTTACTGCTTCACATGTTGCAACCAGTATCAAAAACTTCACAATTTCAATGAGAAGCATATTTGTAATCTGCCAAAGTGTCGTGGAGTAGTGTCATGGTCTCCAATTTAATGGGAACCTTGATCATCAATGACAGCTTTATATGAAGTTCGACGGGTGATTGGTTAATTAGAGGCTGTTGGTTTAACACCTGAATTATTCAAGTGTCCATGAATTAAGTTGGTTTTGAAGACAACAGACTTAATTTGTTCTAAATGAGCATACGGTTATGAAGACCGATTTGGTAGCGTTGGCTTCAGAATGGATAAAGATATGATAGGCTGATGACGGCATTTCAGCAATATTGGATTACTTAATTTGGATAATAAGGGTTCTTTGATTATATGATTGTATGATCGTGATGATGATGATTATACGATAAAACTGTTGATAGAAATAAAGGAATTTCGCTATGGATGCGTTGAAAGTGTTCTGGTGATCTTATTTTTAATATGAATAAAGTTTTCTTGTTTCAAAATGAGGAACGCAAATCAGTTTACTGTTTAAGGATATATTTCTCCTGGTCACCCTATTCACACTATTGTAAGATCATTCGTTTAGTGATTGTTAATCGCTAGTTATACTAAACTGATGACTTCCTTGTTCTCGAGACACAATTTCAAGTAAACGCGTATGGTTAAATGACATGTGATGTACTCACTTATCATTAATTTCATTAAGCTTACAATGTAACCAGCCAGCCTACTTTTGTTCGGAATCAGTGATCAAATTTCATGACGTGGACATGGAGAGCAACAAGTTTGGTGACGAAAAAGTTGCGAAGAGATTGAATATTGTTTATTGTTGTTATAGGTAAGTGGATAACAAATCAAGTCGGTAAAAATTATAAAAATACTTGTCTTCATATTTAGGGTGTATAATAATAAGAATATTCTAGCATCGATCGGATAAACAGAAAACGTTGAATTCTAGGAAGTTGAAAACTCTGGTCCACACATAATAAAAATAAATAAAATTCGAAATCAAGTAATAAAAATGGAATTATTAGAAAAAAGGTTTTGCAAAGATGCTGCTCTATTCAACGTTTTATCAAGTAACTGCTGAAAGGATATCATTATCTAGGTTGTGATATGGGTTGACAATCAAATAACAAGTTATTTTATTGTCTAAACGCTCTGTAATCAATCATTTATGTCTTCTAAGTAGGTAAACGCCTCCTTATAAATAGATCTAAACGTTTTTTTTTTCAATACTTTGCTGAAGTTAGCCTAAATGAATACGTATAAGTTTAAATTCGTCTGTTGCATTTTGTGCATCACTTGTTTGCTTTTTGGCAACAGTTTTGCGGTAAGAAATCGTTAAAATAATACCGGTTACGGTTATTATACATAGGTAGTAATGATGATAAGCGATTATTAATTTATTAGAAATAGATAATTGGATAGTTTTTAATAAGTTTTGTAGTTACGATTTCTTTCATCTAAATTCGGGTTCTTTGTTATGCTTATTATCGCACATTTATCAGAAAAACACCTCTTATAGATGACAAGACAACAGCTGAAAAATTCTGGAAAACTCATGAAGAAATCTTGTATGCCGAAAAATGATGTTACAGAAGGTGAGCTAGCTTATAACTTACCGTATTAAAAACTCTAGTTGCAACCAATATAAACCGGTTTAAGATAATAAAATTGTTATATTGATTTTGTTTTAGAGGAAATTGGTGACATTGAAAAGGGGAAGTTTATAGAGAGCCGTAACGTCATGTGTTACATTGCCTGCATTTACACTATGACTCAAGCGGTATGCAATTCCAATTTAATTTCCTTTATCAACACCAATCATCTTTTCAATTTATTTTGCAGTTTTGACTTGTACTAACTTCATATTGCCTGACTTATTTCAAAACTGGTCCCAAGATAGTGCCCCGGAGGACACCAAACATATTTTTCACAATATTCACCAGTGACGATTCCGGACCGAAAGAATTGCAGCTGAGTGAATTTCTTGAATTAAAGCAGTCTTTTTTGCAAAACAGGTGAAGAATAACAAACTGAGCTACGAAGCAGTGATAAAACAAATAGACATCATGTTTCCAGCCGAGATGAGAGACGCTGTCAAAGCCGCCGCTGCCAATTGTAAGGATACAAGTAAGTCACACGAGTACTTATATTAGAACTAATAAATCGAATATACAAGCTACGAAAACCTGGACATTAAAATTTTAATCATACCTATATGCAAGTTTTCAAGTAGGTGAAGATTTACAATGCTATGAAGTTTTTTTTAAAATTCGGTTAGCGATTGAACAATTGGATGTACCTAGGTTACTATGTATGTATACGGTTAGACATCAGCGGATTAACTTTTTGCTGTCTTCTATGAATATGCCTTTGTCTTTCTGTTCTAGTATGATACCTATTATCGATATCTATGAATGTCTTGACTGTGACAAGGAACTATTTAGTTGAGTTGTACAAGTAGGTACCTACTTAAATGTTTTTAGTTTACGTTTTGGATCGTGATGCTTGATTAATATACATATATTTAAGAGTCAAATTGTTGCTAAAAATCGTTTACAGAAGGTCATAGATAAATGCAACCATTTAGATAAATTGCCATCGTTATGTATTTGTGACTTTGAGGCTGAATTATAGAATTATGGTTTATTCTGTACAGCTAGAAAAACGTGTAAATCAAGCACTTGTAGTTGGTTTTGCCATGAAAGAGATTCAAAATGATTAATTTTATTGTGTGTATAGGTAACTAACTATTTACATTACAT
This sequence comes from Gortyna flavago, assembly GCA_963669345.1. NCBI lineage: Eukaryota > Metazoa > Arthropoda > Insecta > Lepidoptera > Noctuidae > Gortyna > Gortyna flavago. Next base: position 11,744,070 of record OY770138.1, read on the forward strand.
ACTAAATTAGATGACTAACTAACTTGCTATACAAATAAATACAAAACGTCATCCGGAAACGTGCCCAGAAGACTGGCAGCATTGCCAATTTTATAAAAAATTTCGTCTGGCCCTCAATGCTATGTTCTTTCCTAGTTATTGATGAGTCAGATATTGAATTTACCTATTTAATACACATTAGGTAAATCTAATTTAATCTTCTTCTACTTAATGCAAAACTTAGTGGTAACTAAACTGGATTAGTTCTAGTCTCTCTACTTTTTGTTTCAGCCAAGAAATATAAGGATTTGTGCGAAGCTTCATACTGGACCGCTAAATGCATGTACGATTATGATGCAGAAAATTTCGTTTTTCCTTGATCATGTGAAATCTAAAATAAAATGCGGTATTGCATAATAGATCTTGTAATCTATTTTGTTTTCTAATATAAGAGTATCTACTTTCAAGTTTTACTGTAATGATATAATTATATTATACCACTACGAGTTTTTGACCTAGTAACTGTTGTATCTCTAGCTCACACTGAGCAGTGGGGCCTGTTAGGTACTATCACGGATATCGATACTATCCTTGCTGATCATCCAATGTTTTTACTAAAACTATTTTTGGACAGAAAAAAACGGTTACTCAAATTTTATTATCCCGAATGAAGACTGTACAGTTTTTGTGACAGATTTAAGCACCGTTCAACAGATAACCTTCATCTGTCACGACTATTAGCCATCTCAAAAATATATAATGTAACTGAAGTACTTAACGTCCTCTAAAATAAGTACCTACTCTCATAAATGATTGCTTGTACCTTGCTTTGTAAAAATGGTCCTCGGAGTAGATAACTTTAGTATGTATCAACAAACGTTTAGCTAATGAGTGCTTCTTTTGAACAAAATTGATGGTCTCTAGTTAAATATATGTTTGATTTAAAGTTGTTGAACATAAAATTGAAAGATTTTTTTAATAGTCTTTCAGTTTGAATACGGTTTGTGGAGACTAAGTTGTGTGTGGATAATCTTACCCTTATCACAAATGAATCGGTTATTTTTACTTATTTTCATTGCTTTTTGTGTAGGAATTAGTTATGGGGTAAGTGATTTGAATTTCCATTCAAGACCATAAACTTTTATCTGAAAACAAATTTCATTCAATTAAAGCTTTTTAGAATGCATAATTATTATAAGTTTAATACAGACAAGACCAAATTGCTGTTATAGATGACCCGAGCTCAAGTTAAAAAAACAATGACCATAATAAAAAATCAATGTATCCCAAAGAATTCTGTGACTGAAGGTAAGAATAATGTCGAGAACAATAATATATAAGGTGGCATCAGATAAATACCCAATCCTAATGAAAAACTAAAGCAAATACTGTTATGTTTCTAGATCAAGTTGGGAAAATAGAACAAGGTGTGTTCAATGAAGATCGCAATGTAATGTGCTATGTCGCTTGTATCTACAAAAGCCTTCAAGTGGTGAGTGCTTACGATAAGGTATTCTAATACATATCAATTCTCGAGCATGAAGATACCCTCAATGCATGAGTTGAGCAAACTATAACAGACCGGTATCTGAATTTCCGAAGTAAGATCTAGTAGTAGCCACAGTCATATATCATATTATGACAATCTCCTGGATCATTCAAGGCGCTACCTTTCAGATCTATTGATTAACGCAGGTCTTGTTCCGAAGCCTCTTAAAATGTTATACAGGATGGTCATCGACGCATAAACTGTAACCATGCACATGATTCTAGACCTAGAGAGAACAAGAATCAGCTATTTCATAGAAAAGTGGCCCTACGCAGTCAAAATGTATGGAACAGCAATTTTTTTTTGTTTCAGTTTCATGTACTAAATCCATGATAACAAGTTGAGCGTTAATGTCCCTTTCACCCTGTATTCTGTAGGTGCATATCCTAACCATAATCATAGCATAATCAGCTTATAACTATTCCTACTATAGAGGTATGAGGAACAAGGTGTAAAGTCCACTCATCCTCCATAGAAAAGGGAAGATCCTCTGACCAGACCGGTGTTGTGTCTGGGGGGCAACTCTCCGATGACACAGAATAACTAATAGTATGCCAATGATTCATGTCGGGCTTTTCTATATATGCTAGTTACGTGGTAAACTTTGCTTGCGAGATGCAGGATTTTGCGTGACGTCAGTATGACGCGTAGTTCGCTTGTGGCGTTGTAGATACCGCTACACTACTACTGACTTTCAGAGAGTGTGTGCTGTACTGTAATCCAACACGCGGACACAGCGCGGGTTGGTGGGATGAGAAGATATTTGTTTTCAAATCATTGCTAAAGAGTTCTTATTGTTTAAGGTAAAAAATGACAAATTAGACATGGGGTTAATATCGAAGCAGATAGATGCACTTTATCCTCCAGACCTTAAAGAACCCGTTAAAAAGTCCGTTTCATTGTGCATACACAGCCGTAAGTATTTATTTATACCTTCTTTTTCTCTCGTTCTTTTTAATTCCTTTGAGTGGATATAACTTCAATACGTAGATTCTTGCTTAATGTCATAATTATCTCTTCTTTTCAGAGGATAATTACAACGACTTGTGCGAAGGAGTATTTCATGCTGCAAAATGTTTGTATGAAAAAGACCCGGCTAATTTTATTTTCCCTTAATGTCTTTAGTTCACAGTACATTAAACGCATTAATGTATTTTCGGATTAATAAATGTGTAAATAATTTGAATTCATTATTTTGTTTTTTTTTTCCCAATACTAATAATGATGAATAGATCGCTACAGGACCTATATAAGTTCTGCATCTGTTCTATTCAGCTAGTTGTGCTATCTATTAAAAGTACCTACATGTTGTCTACAAATACTGTATTCTAGGCTGACAAGTAACACTTACCTTAGTAATTAAATATTTGTCGTCTTTATAAAACGACTCCATCACGATTTGCTATCATTGTTGCATCTTTAGATTCCTAAAGATCTTTCAACATGTACTCCAGAAGCATTTTTCTATTCTCGATCATGTTGATTACTACGTTAAACAGTTCTTTCGTCAGTTCGGTGAGTTGTTTAATAAAATAATATTATTATATGCCAAAATTGAAATGATAAAGATCTGAAATATGGTTTCTGTGGACAGATGACGAGGGAACAAATTAAGAATTCTGGGAAATTGATTAGGAAGACATGTTCGGCGAAAAATGACCTTACTGAAGGTAAATCACTTGTTAACTATATTTTCTAGAGTCCGAGGTCTTCTGTCTGTTGTTTTATCAACCCTTCCAGATTCATTAAAAAAAAAAAAACGTATTGCTCAAATATCAAGTATTCATGATGTTTAATGGTTGATGCTGCTTACAAAAAATTCGTGACCTCCAGATGAAATTTTACAAACTTCTCTAATTTTACAGATCAAGTGAAAGACGTGGACAAAGGAAAATTCATTGAGGACAAACACTTCATGTGTTACATAGCTTGTGTCTATAAGATGGGACAGAGCGTAAGTTAGAATGTATGGTTAAAGTACGAATAATGTTGTGCATTCATACATTGAAACTTAATTCATGTCTGTATTATTTTTAGGTAAAGGGTAACACGTTAAACCATGAAATGATGCTAAGACAAGTGGATATGATGTTTCCAGCAGACATGAAGGCTCCTGTCAAAGCAGCTCTAGAACATTGCAGGCCAGTTGGTGAGTTTTCCATGTGTTATAAATTCAAGTAATTGATTTTTGTGATGTTACGATGAAGTCTTGAAAGTCGAAACTGCAGTAGAAAATAAAATTGGAACTTACGCTCTGTTTCAACGATTTCGATAAATTGAAACAAAACGAGGCTATTAGCCTTAGTTAATTATTCGTCTCAACAGTTCACGACAATTTTTTACTTATGACCAATGTAATAATAGATTTATTTATGTTCACCTCAACTTTATTACTTTACAGCAAAAAAATACAAAGACTTATGTGAAGCATCTTATTGGACAGCAAAGTGCGTTTATGAATTTGATCCACCCAATTTCACGTTTCCTTAACTTTAAAGAAATTGCACACTTTCAAATTGTACATTTATTTAAATGAGAAAGATGTAATAAAAAAAAAAACAAATGATAATAACAATGGTGTTTAACTAAATCCGAATTCTGAAATGTCCTAAATATAAGTATTGATTGAAGTCATGCAGTCCAGGTATATATACAAGTTTTTGCTGCAACTGTATATGAAAACCAATAGTTTTGTCCACTTCAAACCATCCGTATTATTTTAAGATTATGAAGTCATAACACATAACCTTCAACCATGGTTTTTGCAACAATTGTGAAAACAAGCTGTTATTTTCCCATCAAAGATCCTGTAATAAAAAAAAAATTGTAGTCGTATAAAACTATCAAAACCATGTTTAAGCCCTCATTTTGCATCTCGTTGTGTTATGAAAAGATGCAAAGTTATTAATTGGCGCTAATTAAATAATGTATGTATTTGCATAACATAATGATACACCAAGTTTCATTGAATGCGGATTGCACTGTCCTATAATCAGGGCGCAAGAACATCGTATATATGGTTTCAAGTAGATCTTGAGTAAACAGTTGAATTTAGTGAAGGACTTGGCTATCAGTGTCGTGATGGATCGGAAAAGGATGTGTTTGTTGATTATCGCCATGTTTTTGGCCACTGGAAGTGACGCCGTAAGTACAAGAACACATATTAATAATGTTATAGTTAGAGGAAAGAGAGCAGACAACAAACATAATATTATTAGTGATCAATGTGATAAGTGGACATCAAAATCTCTTACAGATGACTAGACAACAAATGAAGAATTCGGGAAAGATACTGAAGAAAAATTGTATGAATAAGAATCAAGTGACTGAAGGTAGGCACTCGAATATCTTACTAAAATAAACTTCCTCGGAGGAATCAATCCTATGACAAGAATCAAAGCATGATGAGCCTTCTTTATTTTTTCAGACCAAATAGGAAGTATAGATAAGGGAAAATTCGTAGAAGATAAGAAAGTTATGTGTTATATAGCTTGCATCTTTGAAATGACGAATGTGGTAAGTAGACCTAATACTTCTAATGCTAAATTGGGATTTAGAAGTTGTACAGTTAATATAAATGTTCCTAACATTACTGGAATTTTCTTGCACATCATCAAAGGCTACGCGAAGGTACATTTTTCAATGGTGTAATTTTATGACAAGCCTTGACTTTGCAAATGTTTTGACAAATATAGATTAGTATGTATTTAATTATTTATTTACGTATATTTACTTTAAATGAGTTAATATTTATTTGGGGTAACTTGACGCTATTGATTAATTGTTGTTGTTGTTGTAAATGTTCTGACAATATCTTGTTTTGTTCCAAGGAATACTGATTATTCTTTATCTCAAGGCTTTCCTTGTATCGTTTTAACAAGGAACCAAAAGAAAGGAAAGGAAAGAAAAAGGGAAAGGAAAAAAAGAAAAAGGAAAGAGGTTTTAGGAAGGAATCTTCATTTAAAATAGATCTTTCATAACAGTTACGGCCACTTATTAAAGTTGGTTCAATCTCATTTTCCGTTTATCTCTTATTCTTTCTCACATAGTTATTTACTTTTCAGATAAAGAACAATAAATTAAATTACGAAGCCTCCATTCGACAAATTGACCTCATGTACCCACCGGATTTAAAGGAAGGTGCGAAGGCTGCTGTCGAAAAATGCAAAGACGTTCGTAAGTAAAAAAAAAAATTAATATACCTTACCTTCTTGTTGAACCATATTGCGTTGAACCTAAAGAAAGAAAGAAAAAACGTTTATTTGCGGTGAACATGACGCAACAAAAAGAACATAAACACAAAAAATAATAATAGGTAGGGGGGAAACATGCGTCACATTCACGCAAAACGGCCATCGCTCAGCATTATGTTGCGACCCTATGCTAGACAGAAATTAAGATTAATCTTTTTGAGCAATTTATTAGTTTTTTCTGCATACAGGAATAGGTCATAACTAGGGCCCGGATTAATATGTAAATACATATTTTTAATTCAAACTATTTTCGGTCTTTATTCTGTTTTCTACATAAATTGTGATATTTGGAACGAGAAAAAGTAATCTTTATTTTCCATATTCTTAAGTAAGTCCATATTTTCCAAAAAAATATTACAGTCATTCATATTAAGTATGCTCCAGTGACATTTTTTGATGTTGAAAGATTGATTTATTCAGCCAGTACAAAGCATTATTTCGACCAAACAGAAAGAAATATAATTTTAAAATTTAAAAAAAGCACGTAATTTTGTACTGCAATAAATTGTATAATGTTAATGAAACAGAAGCTGAATAAAAAGTACATATTGTTATTGATTACTTGAAAGTTATTGTTATTTTTAACTCCGTGTTTTTTTAATATTCAGATTTATATTATATTTCAGATTTTTTGGTCCATATTTTATGTACTGAAAAGTTATGTTTTGTAATTTTTAATACATATTTATCCGAGCCCTAGTCATAACATAACACGACGTGTAGGTCCAAAAAGAGTTATGAACTCGCTCAAAGTTAACTTTTTCTTTCCCTATTCAGCATGTTGCGTTATTGAAATCATCTATAGATTATGATTGTGTAAAATTTGTTGCTGCACCATATTTAACTCCATTGGGCCGATCTCTCATTTCATCTAGTAACACTATCACCAGATTCCCATGTTTTTTTTAATCCAAGCTATTGTTTATTATTATTTTTCATAACAATGTCATATTTCAGAAAAGAAATACAAGGATATCTGCGAAGCTTCGTTTTATGTGGCGAAATGTATGTACGAGTTCAACCCAGCAGACTTTATATTTGCATAATTTTGGATTATATTTTTCTTTTAATTGGATGTATTTTATTTAATTTTCCAATTGGGTAGGTTTTAAAATAAATACATGTAATTAGGAGAGTGATAAATATAAAAAGTGTGTTAGAAGGAGCGGGATTAAAATAGATAGATATAGTGTAAACAACGACATGAACGAGAAGCGGGTGAACGGTAACGAGACGTGAGTGACGGCTAAGGAGAGAATAAAAGACGAAAACATTTAACAGCAAAATAATATGGGACAAAGGCAGGCAGAAGAAGTAATTAATAAACATGGTAGGTAAAACAATCATCATTTGCCAAGTGAGATCTAAAATAACCTAAACATTTCAAACTGGCTTGGCCAGAAAGTACCACTTTTGTTACAGGCATAATCTATAATAATGGCCAAATGAAAGAACGTCGTAAGAGTAATAAAAAAAATCGCATGGGAATAATTATTTGATTTTTGCCAATTAACTTGATTTCCAAGAATACATTTTTTTCTGTTGAATCGCTGTATATGCATTCAAGGCCATAGCTTGATGTGTAGTCACGAGTGCCGACGAGATTGATGATATGGATGCTGGACATTGTACTGTTTTATTGTAACTAAAAGTATGGTTGATAGTTATATAATGGTACGCATCATTCTTTATTGTTACATGTTTAAAAATAGATACTCCGGCCGCAATGAGATGGCCGGACAGGAATACAAAGGGTTTGAAAATAAAAATGAGGGCACCGCAGGGTTCTATGTTGAGCCCGTTTATCTTTCTAGGATATCAATTATTTCTCCATTGATTACAAAAACAACCTCCAATAGTGTTATTTGCTGATGATGAATCAAAATATTTAAAAACAAAAAGGCTTATTTTATGTGAACACTAGCTTGTCTTTTTATCCCCTTATGTAATGTAATGAAATTAATGTACTTTATTCTCTTTCTATCTCTGCTCTAGAGAGGTACGAAACTACCCCTTAGATATATAGACTGACGCCTTTTTCCCAGTCAGAAGCTACAGAATGCCACCTGCTATGATCCTTACATTCCTACTCCTTTTGCTTCGTTTACGTTCATCGATCTGATAATACACGCATTAGCTTAAAATAGAAGATTTCAAATGCAGCGTCCATCGTTAACAATACCCCCAGTTTAATTTAGCTGGAAAACTGCAAAATCATGTTTTCTGTGAATGGAACAGTAAATGCATGTCTATCGTATGTGATTACCTATACCTACTGTATTAGTACAGTAACAATTATCATAATCAGCACCTTGCCTTTTCTTTGAGGAGTGTATGCCAGCTACATTTGCCAGCTGGCCCTATTCTTATTTATCAAGTACAGTTGCCAAACTACGGACTATTACTGAGATTAATTTAACTGTAAAACCCAATACCTAACACTTTGCCCGACATGAGAACCGAACCCATGATCATGAAGCCAATGAACTTGCGGATCTGAATAATGAAGGCGTATGAAGCATGACTACATGCCCCGAGGTAACAAGACTGGCAATATGAAGGAATAGGTTGGATTATAAGGGCGAAGGACAAATAGGTAAACACATTGCGAAATGATAGAGAGCTATTACGTTAACAATTTGCCACATAGTAGTTTGGTTCACAAATTCAAGGTCGCTCAGTATGCTATGGAGTAGGTTATGCTCGGAGTTTCTTTAAAGGAATCCGAAATGAAATTATCCGGAAAAGAACTGCAGCTAGGGGGGCGCCCTCATCGTTTGTTTGGTTATTTCTTTTTTTTAAAAACGTATAATCTTGAAGAGCACAAGTTAACGTGCTTACTCGTATTTTCTGCATTTTCATTCTAAAATAAAAGAAATAACCAAACAAACGATGAGGGCGCCACTGCGCGGTCGGCGTTTGGTCGATGCCGTCATATAGGAAATGAAGTGTAGCTTGTAGAAAAAGTGAGCTGAAGTGGCAGTGGGCTAACCATGTTTGTCGAGCGACTGGTGGTCGATGGGGTAAACTAGTCCTGCACCTGTATTCACAAACATACGATTCACTATCGTATCGACAATGACATTTGTTCGATAACCTGATTTCTGAACCGAAGGACCGGCAAAACGCTATTCACAGATCCATATGGAAGGGTTTTTTTTTTAGGTGTGTATACGGGGAACGCTACAAAATGGTAGTAAATAGATATTCGTGGTAGAAAATTTTAAGTGGTACATAAATGATTTTTATTGAGTATTTCACTATGGGCAACTTTAGATTATGCATTCAGTAACTATTAACAAATAAAAAACAGTAAGCAATGATTTTATTAATAAACTAGCTTCTGCCCGCGACTTCGTCCGCGTGAAATTTCACCCTACCCCATTCACCCTCTTAGGAGTGGAATTTCTAAAAACCCTTTCTTAGTGGATATTTATATACACTTCACAAAGAACACACTCTCCAAATTTAATGTCTCTATGACCAGCGGTTTAGGCTGTCCATTGATATAATCAGTCAGACAGGATCACAGGACTTTGAATTTTTTATTAGATTATAAAAGTAAACCTAAGTACCTACCTAATAAAAAAAAAACTCAATAACAGAAAATAAAATCTATATCTTCTATATACTTATAATAAATCTGTAGAGAGGTCAATTCTGTACATGATATATATTTTCAAAATAACTATCAGGGGGTAATTAGTGATCGATACTGATGCCAAAAATGCAATCAGTAAAATTTTTGTCTGTCTGTCTGTCTGTCTGTCTGTCTGTCTGTCTGTATGTTCCTTATAGAAACAAAAACTACTCGACGGATTTTAACGAAACTTGGTACAATTATTCTTCATACTCCTGGGGAGGTTATAGTGTACTTTTCATCACGCTACAATGAATAGGAGCAGAGCAGTGAAAGGAAATGTTGGGAAAACGGGAGAATTTGCTCCATTTTTTAAGCTTCCGTCGCGTGTGCAGCCTTAATGGTTAAAGCTACATAGAAATCATTTATGACGGAAATGTTCTACATAAAATTATCTAAAAAATATCCCACAACAGCATATGTCTATCTTTTATGGTTGATTCACAATAACACGTGTAACTCCCGATAGCTTAGCAGTTCGGAGCTTTCTGATTATATTTGTTTACTCTTACGTTTATAATACTCTCACTCATCCCTAATTAAAAGAAGTTAATATTATTACCTATTCAATAAAAAAAGAATCATAGTAATCGGTATAGAAACACCAAACTTATACATGAAATACGCTAATAAGCCATCGCGCCGTCGCGCGTGAATACTGAATCATGCCATAAGGATTATTTTTGTGTAACGGTTGCCGCGCTCGACGCGGGTCGTGGCGGTAGGTTATAAAAAGGCGGGAGGTCCGAGCGCGAGCTTCATTCAATATTTGGCTGGACAATAATTGATATTAACAAACCGTGCTTATCAGCACGTTTTGGAATTGCAAGTAGCAGTTAAAACATACAATTTATAGAATGCTAATATAAACGAACGCTCGCCTATTATTATTATCATCTTCGTCGTGTACTACGACAAACTTATTATTTGCGGTTGGTACAGTAATCGGGTCTAGGGATCGAACCGCAAAATTAAGTTTGTTTTTTATTGTATATTTTTTTCCGGGATAAAAAGTACCCAGTGTGGTGCCCAGGATATTAAAGAATAATTATACCAAGTGTCATCGTAATCGAACCGGTAGTTTTTGCCTGATGCCTGAACAAACAGACAGGCAAAAATTTTTTTAATCACATTTTTGGATTCTGTGTCGGTCTAATAACACCCACTGCCATTTATTTTTTTGATATTTTCAATTTACAGAATTTTCACTTTACAGATTTATTATAAGTATAGATTTGTAATTTGAACGAATATTTAAAAACTACCAAAACAACTAATACCTATTTTATAAAATAACAACAAAAGAAATTCAAATAAACTATTTAAAGACTAAAAGTCGCGCTGATAAGCACGGTTTGTTAATATCAATTATTGTCTGTCAATAAGGTCGAACGCTTTGAACGCATCAACAGCCAAATATTGAATGAAGCCCGCGCTTTTTTTTTTTTTTGACATGACAACTCGCAGTTGCAACTCGCTAAGGTTGCCTTTCTGCTTAACCGGACATCGGACCTCCCGCCTTTTTATACCCTACCGCCACGACCTGCGTCGAGCGCGGCAACCGTTACACAAAAATAATCCTTATGGCATGATTCAGTATTCACGCGCGACGGCGCGATGGCTTATTAGCGTAATTTCATGTTTAAGTTTGGTGTTTCTATACCGATTACTATGATTCTTTTTTTATTGAATAGGTAATAATATTAACTTCTTTTAATTAGGGATGAGTGAGAGTATTATAAACGTAAGAGTAAACAAATATAATCAGAAAGCTCCGAACTGCTAAGCTATCGGGAGTTACACGTGTTATTGTGAGTCAACCATAAAAGATAGACATATGCTGTTGTGGGATATTTTTTAGATAATTTTATGTAGAACATTTCCGTCATAAATGATTTCTATGTAGCTTTAACCATTAAGGCTGCACACGCGACGGAAGCTTAAAAAATGGAGCAAATTCTCCCTTTTTCCCAACATTTCCTTTCACTGCTCTGCTCCTATTCATTGTAGCGTGATGAAAAGTACACTATAACCTCCCGAGGAGTATGAAGAATAATTGTACCAAGTTTCGTTAAAATCCGTCGAGTAGTTTTTGTTTCTATAAGGAACATACAGACAGACAGACAGACAGACAGACAGACAGACAGACAGACAGACAGACAGACAAAAATTTTACTGATTGCATTTTTGGCATCAGTATCGATCACTTATTACCCCCTGATAGTTATTTTGAAAATATATGTCATGTACAGAATTGACCTCTCTACAGATTTATTATAAGTATAGATAGATAAAATTTACTGATTTCTATTAAACTTGCTTTGTAAACTTCAACTTTCTGTCAAACCTGGAAATCTGGAATAATTATTTTTCTGAATCTTGTTTTGAGCTATAGAGATAATTGAGAACTACGCGGAAGACAAGGCGGTATAGTCGAAAGACTATAGCCTGCCCTTTGGGCGAATTAAAAAAAAATAAAAAATAATAATTGAGGAGTGAAAAATTAGTTTTTTTTTAACAGAAAAATGGTTGTATGTATTTTATCGGTATTTAAACAAATTACTATTTCCTCATTTTCATTTTATAAAACGTGGTACCTAATATTGAAAATGAATATTTTCAGAAAAGAGTGTCATTGGAGCAGCGGCAGATGCTCTTTGCATTCATGCAAGGGCATGAGGACCTTGCCCGGAGCCGTGTTTTGACACCTATTGCTAAGATTATTCTTTTTTAAACAATATTTTGTTATTCGATAACACTTCCGACAGCAAATACCTGTCGGAAGAATTGATGTCTTCATACCGTATATGAACTGTCAAAATTTTGGATTTGTGAATAGCGATTATAGGATTTCGTCGATAACATTGACATTCGATACGGTACCAAACCGTGTCGTAGCTTTGTGAATAACTATGCTGGAGTGAAAACCGCAGATCGGCAAGAATAGCGACCCATAGCTAAATGGACCGACAATAACCCGTAAAAGGTGACTAGGACTGACTGGATGCGGTAGGTGCAGGATAAGGTGTCGTGGCACAGCTATGTCCAGCAGTGGACTGCAATAGTCTGTGTTGATTGTATATGAAGACCTACAGCACTTCTTTAAGACAATTTTAATCGATGTTGTCTATTCACTAATAGACTCATTTGCTACATAAATCACTTCAGTGAATCCGCTTAAGAAACCAGGAAAATTTGATTAAAAATTAAAGTGGGTAAAGCCTTACTAACCTATTGAGAATCTTAGAAGTCATCATTAGTGAAGTCTTCTCTAAAATCTCACTATTTTGTAAGCAGTACTTCAACAAAGAAAGATTCTGGAGAACTGGAGCTATAACGCAAAAGCAATAAAAAAAAAACAAAATACCCAAAAGTAATACACAAATAAACCATGCATTTAGTACCACGATTGTCATATGACTGAGTAGCGTGATATGCCATTACCGCAAGGAAATATTTATGTATTCGTACGTAATTATCCTTGTAATTATACAGTATTCTGTACGTATTATGTAATAATGATTCATCGCACATTATAGGTGTAATCGGTATAAAGCTGGTTGGAGAGACTTCAAAAAATGATTTGAAAGAAATGTGTAGAGGTGGACCTCTACGTATGTAAAATAAATAAGTCAGTAATATAATTATAGCAGTTGTCATTAATCGTTTAAGTCTAAGTGAGGTGATTGGTAGCCGTGAAATTAAAAAAGAAAAATCACCTCAAGATTGTTAGTTCTACTAGTACGAGATGTAGGTAAAGCTTTGGTAAATTAAGAAGACACTGGTTTAGACGGAGCGGCAAATGCAAGATGGCCGAAAATAGATGTTTAGATTTTTATTTAGTTTTTTTGTAATTTGTTGCAAACCTATTTTACTTTTATTACCGAACATGTTTTTGAAATAAATGTTTAAATGGTAAACACTCCATATTGGTGCCCAAGAAACAGGCTTGCCTATTTGGGGCTATAAAGAAATAGGTAGAGGATTTTATACGACAGAAGAGGATGACAGTAATCTTTTACAGCTTTCTCAGTTTCTAATACAATCCTTACTAATTGTCTCATTACAAGAATCTCTTCAATTGACGTAAGTCTTTTAATTGATTCAACTTTCTTATCAGTGTGCAAAAATATAGATTCATTGATAGTCACAATGTGCAGTGTACTTAACGTGTAGCATACAATCTAGATAGATGACTACCTCTTTATTATCACGACGTTTTGTGAAAAATTCAGTAAATTGTCACGATGAGGCACAGCAGGAACTACAGAGTAATTGCAATATCTCGTGTTGTCTTAATTGGGCACTGTACTAACTATACTTAGATTTTAGCACAAAGTAGAATATCGAATATACTAAATTGACCCGCGGATTTGGTCTGCGTATTAAAAATGGCATATAAAAAAAAATGTATAATCAGTAACTACTGATACCCCTGTCCATTCCTACTTGTGACTGCAGGCACACTCCATTTTAGACAATTCATTTTACGGCTAAACTTTTAAGTTTCTCACAAGTTATTCACAAAACAGATTTGTCAACGGCGTTGGTTCCGATTTTGGTCACGCGCCAAATGATCCTTGTAATTACAGATACAGTTACAGCAACAGTTCGAGCCAACACTTATTTTTATCATTAAAAAGTATAAATTCGCACCTTATACAAAGCACGTTTTCCTTAATACGATGAAAAGCGTAGATGCATTTTGTATATTTAAAAGAATATGATCTATCTTGTTTCCTTAAAAGCAGAAAATGTATCCCTCAAAGTTATTTTTAATTTGGCATCATTATCGACTAACACAATTTATAGCGCTTCATAGCGCTCTGGCTATGAAGCGACCTATGCTCGGGGTTTCTTTGAAGGATAAGATCCGGAGGTCAAAGTCAAAGTCAAAGCATTTATTTCAAATAGGCACAGAAAAGGCACTTTTGAACGTCAAAAATTATTATGAAATAGATTTGATTCTAGTCGCCCATTTTCTAGAGGACCAAGTATTGTGGTGCAGCTTGGGAGAATCCTTTGTGCAGCGGTGAACTGCGATAAGCTGAGTTGATTTAGTAGGTAACCAACTCAGCGTCAGGCAGTACACCCAGACCAATAGTAGTGGTCCTTACCAAGACTGAATCACAAACTGTCTTAAATATAAACTGTGTAAATTCTTATCATACAAATTATTTTACGAATAAAAAATGTCTTGTAGCAGTATCCATTCCTAACACCAGAACAAAACACTCTCATTAAAGTGGTTTCCTGTTTACCTTTGTGCCAATGGCTAAAAATCTATACCATTTATATATAATTATTTAAAAATACAAATTAAAAATAACTTTTCGGGATACATTTTCTGCTTTTAAGGTAACAAGATAGATAATGTTCTTTTATGTATACAAAATGCATCTACACTTTTCAAAAATGTGCTTTGAATAAGGTGTGAAATACTTTTTAATGATAAAATTGACACAATTATCTTGCTAAGATCTTCGTGCATTTTATATAAATGTCGCAGGTGTCACATTATACTCATATAGGTCTAGAAAATAGGTGAAGTACTTAGTTTATTGTGGAGTCTTGATTTTTAAAGATGTTTGGTTACGGGTTCCTGTCATTTGCGGCTGTGATGCTCTGTTTGGGGAGCACTTATGTGAGTCATTATTTTTTTGTTAAATACAATTTAGGTGAAAACTAGTTTGTGCTTCGTTTGAAAGTGAAAAAGAAAACTTTCAATCTTGCAGCTTTCTTTGAAGATATTATACAGAAATGTATTTCAAGTTTCGTGTAAGGTTCTAACGAGTAGGTATCTCCCGGGCCTCCGACAGTCGGGAGCCCGGGACTACCATGAGTCCCGACTCATGGTAGTGAAAGGAACCGTGGGATTTTGTTGATAGGAGGTCGACATAACACTTTGTTTTTCCCAGATGGAGGGTATGACCAAGAGTTAGACCAGGATCAAAATAAAGAGCAGATTACGATTTTAACTCAAAGTTTTCCTTGCCTATGTCTTGGGTAAATAAAATTACTTGTATTTCAGGCTCTGCCTCTTGAGGAAGAGTCCAGCTTAAAAGAAGCTTTGCATCCTTTTGTAATAGAATGTGCGGAAGAATATGGAATAACCGAAGAGCAATTTGAAGAAGCAAAGAAAAAAGGTAGTGCAGACGATATTGATCCTTGTTTCATGAGCTGTTTCTTGAAGAAAGCTGAATTTGTAAGTAGGATCCTTTTTCTTAATAACTGACTAACTAGAACGGTAAAAGCATGTGTGACGGAGGTCAGACTACGTGGGTTTATAAAGGGGGACACTTTTGATACGATATATGATAGTGAATGTAAATAAAAAAGCTTGGGATTGAGCTGCTCGGCTCGCTTTGTGATAAAACCGTAAAACTTGACATTTTTATTATTATGCAAAATCATCATTATTCTACACCATTTTATATACACATTGATTTACACATTACTGAATATTATATAATACAAAATGACATTAATATTTACTTTGAAAGGATTTTTTTTTTATTAGCCGTTAATATTCCTGCTGGGCAAAGGCCTCCCTACTCTCTTTCCTATCTCTGTCCAGAGCTGCCAAGGACCAACCTTTATGAAAGGAGTCCAGCTCATCCCGCCATCTTCGTCTGGGCCTGACGTTTGGAAAGCAGTATATTACTTACTTCAATTAATGTGAATCTCTCGGTTAGTTTGAATGATGGTCTAGCATTTTGAGTATTTTGCCATTTCTTCTCAGGGGTAGTCAGATAGAAAATGTCGATTCCATCTAGTTTACATACTCAGCCTATAATATTCCCACTGATGGGACACAGGCCTCCTCTCTGAGAGAAGGAATGGGCCGTATTCCACCACGCGGGCCCAGTGCGAGTTGGTAGATATCACATGTCTTCGAATTTTTGGTTCTAGTACATGCCAGTTTTCTCACGATGTTTTCCTTCACCGTTTTGAGAGCAGTGGTGATGATAATAATTTACAGAAAGTAAAGCGCCTGACTGGATTTGAACCTAGGACCTTAAAACTCATAAGTCGCGGCCGTGACCACTGGGCCACCACAGCTCATTTATCCACTCTAGCTTATTTATTTTTAATGACGTGTAAAAGTGATTCTGATGTCCTATTTACAGAATAGACACTTTCATTTGATTTAATTTTTTTTGCACCAAAACCAAGTAGAGAAGGGATACATCGGAACGTGGTGCATAGGTACCTAGTTGCACACGTTAACATTTTTGCTTATACACATTTCAGTTTGACAGTGACGGAAAGCTAGATGTGGAGAAGACCATTGCCTTTGCCAAGTCGCACTTGACGACCGAGCCAGTTATCCAGTTCTTCGAAACGGTTGGAGCAGAATGTGTCAAAGGTCAGTTAGTAAGAGGTACTTCTTCTTCTTCTTCTCTAGTCTCAGTAGAGACTAGTAGAACTTCAATCCGCTTATTACAAAACAAGACTTAATACCTAAAGTTAACACAAAAACTGGATCAAAAGTATAAACTTAGTCTTGAGATAAACTTGTTTAAATATGGCCGAGTTTGGCACCTGGTAAGACTGGAAACCGACCCCAACACAGGGTCATTGGGAAACGGCTAGGCAGACGATGGTTATAGAACAAATGCCAATACAGAAGCCATCTTTTAGGGCTTGTGGGTTTCTGATATCAGATGAAATACGTTTCTGGTTTCCCAAATATAAAATAATTTATTTTCTACCTATACGAAGTTAGACAGTGAGTCCGGCTTAAAACAAATTACACGAAATACAATAACGCTTTTTTAGTGTTCTAGAGATACTCTAACTGGTATATGTAGTAGTGTGTAGGTAAAATTTTTAAATGCATTAAAATTTTTACCTACATATCTATTCCAGCACCTTAAATGCTCCTACATTTTGATACTCAGAGTCTCGGTGAAAAAATTTATAAAAATCATAATTTTGATGATTTCAGTAAATAACGAGCAAGATGACGATAAGGGATGCGCCAGAGCAAAGATGCTGTTTGACTGTATACAGGAAGTCAAGGAAAAAGTAAGTCTATGAAATTTAAAATTCTGGAGATCGTAGAAAATAGCGGGCGTAAAATTACGCTTAACGAAGTCGTGAGTCACTTGTTCTTCCCGTCACTGTGATAAATTTTTTATAACCTTGACCTTCAATATCTTCTTCTTCTCCTGGTTAGAAAGATATTGAAGGTCAAGGTTCCAATTTAAAGAACTTTAAATACCTTTGCATGCTGTTTTGCGTGCCTTGATCGCTATCGTAAACAGCGACACCAAAACTTAAAGTCGTTTCCCAGTCGTGTGTGCAATGTTACTTAGTTTGATGTTGATAGAATGCGTATGTTAGAGCGTCAGACCAAATATAAAACCAAAACAGAGTGCTGAGAACGATACAGTAAAGTATGCCAAAACTACACCTCCGCTCTGTGCATACACGCTCACACGCACACATTTACAATCAAACTACACCTCACTAAGTGCACACATATATGTTTATGAAACCGGCTTCACTTTACTTTTGACGGCCCCCTGTCTTGGTTTTTTTATTTGGTCTGATGTTAGAGCCAGGAATTTAAGATAATTTTCAAGTTATGGAACAAGAAACTGAATACTTTACAAAGTTCAAATTCCATTGCAACCGGCCTTTTTGTTACAAATGGTCACTCAAAAATCATCTTCGAATACATTTGCCTAAGTAGATAACTGGCGCTGGTGGCTGGGGTTGACTGGATGTAGGAGGCGGAGGACAGGGTTTTGTGGCGCAGTTTGGGGGAGGCCTATGTCCAGCAGTGGACTGGGCTGAGTTGATGGTTGATAAAGTAGATAAGTAATTAATTGGCTATGGAACGTAATTATCTGAGAGTATGAATACTGCTTTAGTTGACGGCTATGTGATAGTTCTTTTTACACTCTGTAGGTATGTATACTTAGAACCGACAAGCGAAGAGAAGTCTACAAATATGTTGAATTTGAAAGGCATTAATTTAGTGCTGTTTTATTTAATTTTCAGCTTGGTGGTTGATTGAAGTTTTCTTACAACTTACGTGGCTTACACCCAACATGGACCGATTCGGGATTTGCCTACTATTTTTTTAAATTAAATAAATGCTTTTCGACATAAATTTTCAAGTTATTTTTAGATCTTTATTCCATAGTGAATCCACCTGCAACCTTTGTCTTCTAAACCTGCTTTGAAAGATTTAATACCTATATACTAACTTACGTACAACGTATCCGTCAAGGTATAATAAATAAACGCAAGACAGTCACGTTTCCATCCGCGATGCACAAACACTGCGTGCACCTTGTAATTAATGTAACAACGCTGTAATTTGTGTTGCATTCTGTCGTTCAATATGTCTTACAGAGGAAATGTCGGGAATCAACATGTATTCACTGAACTTGCTCAGATAAATATAATTTCATCTGGCACCTCATTACTTCCTATAAGCGATACGGCTGTTCCGCTCTTGGCTGTAGATGTAGAACGTATAAATAAGAATCAATACAAAAATGTGCTACGGGCGGACTCAAGAAGGAATCGCGGTATCTCAGAACAGCTGCAATATGAAAGACCTTTGCGAGGCCACCGCTAACACTGTCAACGGGACCGATTTATGTTCGAATTATATATGAAATTATAGAAATGGAATTATTGATACAACGAAGAAGAAAAACAGCGTCAAGACGCGTCTGTGTGACAGTTGCTATTTATGTAGGCTGATTTTGTAAGGGAAATAAAGAAGATGGCATCATGGTTCTTGCAACAGTCAGTTTGATGTACCGTTTCCTGATTCTACCTAAACTTACTAAATCTAAATAGACTCTTTAAATAACACAATAAAATTGAGGAAGGGCAAAACTTCATTGCTTATTATTAACTGATCTCAATTGATCCATAATTTAACTAAGCGACATACATGTCTTCACGATGCCTACTCCCAGCAACACTAAACTATTCGAAGAATATTCACATAGCACTTTATATTTTATTGATGGCTAAATTATTTATGCCATATTGAATGTATAATTAATAATTAGCCTGGTGTTGCTCCATTGTGTGTTAGCACATAATAGAAAGAGGAAACAGCAAATGATCGCTATGTATTGAATTGGTACACGTTATTACCATGGTTATTTTGTTGCATATTAGGGTTCCTTATATACTGAAATAGAACTTTACTTGTGTTTATGATTCTTGTGTAGCTTCCTATGGCGGTTTTGGCGGTGACATTTCAGTCCGGAAGAATGTTATCCATGAATTACAAGATCGAGACAAACGATAGGAAATTTATGTTCGAACTCCAAAATCTAGGCGGTTTTCGTTAGCTTTATGCTGTGCAATACATTTCTATACTTAGAAATGTATCGCACAGCATAAAGCTACTTGGGTGATGATCCCAGCATCAAGTTGAAAGTCAGATCTGTAGAGAATTATGTAGTATACCTTACCTGTGGAATTTTCCTGAACAGCTCATAACTGGGGTTCTAACAAAGCAGTTGTTAGTTTCGATGAAGAACTTGTAGCTCGTCTAAATCATGGCACTGGCACTGTGCCATGTGAATCACAATGGGAAACACTTTTGGGGAAATTGAAAAGAAAATGGAAACATATTAATATTCTTCTTCTTCGCGTCCATGTGACTGCTGTGTTGCTGGGGACTTTAATGCGCTGTTTCTTTCCAGTTAAAACACTAGGATGAAAACGTTTTGTGGAATATCTAAATTACTTAATTTATTTTTGTTTATTAATTGGTTGCAAGAGTTGACATAATTATGACGAAAGTGCAAGTCTGATTAGAATGAGTTCTTAATTAATATTAGAAAATAGTTCAGAAATTAATGATTAGCAAAATATTCAGTTACCTACGAGTAATTGTACAAAGAAAATTAAAATTACTTGCACGATGTTTTTGTATAGATGTATATTACCGCACTTCGAGAAACAAATGGCTTATAAGACACAGGCTTCTTTCCTAGTTTTGAAGTCAAACGTTCATTCATAAATTGTCTCTGCTGTACAAATAAATCCTGTCACAAAATTATATTGTTTGGGTTTTGTGTACAACTTTTTTTTTTATTATTATTATTATTCATCTTTGATTCAAGAACATTACCGATAATTTTGTTAGTATTACTTAATCTATGTGTTAGTATAATTAACTAAGACAAAAACATAAAAAAAAATAGGAATTATATTACAATACAACTTAAGGAATACTATACCTGTTATGCCATCTTCTGGAGACACCAGGCATGCAAGCATACAAGGTGCACTGCGCACAGGTGCCAAATTATGATGTTCGAAAAGTGCCGATTTTAGCCTAATTTGAAAAAGTGTTTCTTATTGTCCCAAAACTTCGCCGCATCCATTACTTCATCAGTGGCAACGCAGTGGTCACTTTGACTAGATGTTTTGGGGCACAGAGGTAAAAGTAAAAGTGAGAAGTAGTTTGCACCAGTCATATTATGATCATCATCATCTGCCTAGCCTTTTAACAACTATGTTGGAGTCTGCTTGAAGTCTAACCGGATGCAGCTGAGTACCAGTATTTTACATGGAGCAACTGCCTATCTGACCTTCACAAACCAGGTACTGGGTAATATGATACCCCTTGGTAAGACTGATTGACAGACAACTGCTTCTGATGTCCCGTAACGACTGTCGAAGATCTAGGAATGACAGCCGGGACCACCGCCTTAACGTGCTTTCCAAGGCACGAAGGGGTTTTGGTATGTAAAGATGGTCTTGGTCACCCATCCACGGACCAACTGAGACAAGCGTAGCTTAACCTGACCGATCGACACGTGCGGCTGTTATACCTATTTAACCACATGCCCAACTCATAATATTATGATGCCGTTATTTATTTTCATATTTACATACAAGATCGTAGCTTGCCGATCTGATTCGAACTTGACATCCATACCTAATAGTCCCCTTTTTTATAGGTGTAAAATATAATGTATTAAAAATGGTAATTATCTCACCATATAATTACAGTACCGCCTATAATATAATAGTTTCTCTCACAAGCTCAAACATATAAAACCGGGAGCGTAAATTTTTATACAAGTTCTTTTTATCATTTCAAAATGTTGAAGATTAGTGTAGTGTGTCTATATTTTGCAGTGGCGGCCGTTCATTTTTGGAATGTTAATGTAAGTTTTACTAAGACATCAAATAAATGTACCACTAAGTGCGAATTTCACCAAGCTTTTAGGTATACGTAGAATGAGTCTTATCCTGAGAATAAATTCAGTATTTCCATACTAGAACTGTCAGACGTCAATTTTATTCCACGGATAAAAATCAGCCCTTAGAAGTTTTGATTTCGGCCTAATAAGTGTGTATTTGAGTAATCTAGAGAATCTGAGAGTAGTTTTAAATGGTGGAAATAGGACAGTAAAATCAACTCAGTCAGTACTAACATAGTAAGTAACTCGATCAGTAAATCAACTTTAATTTTAATTTGCAGTTGAAAGAATACTTTACTAATACTTACTTTATTGAATACTTTACTCTTAGAATTCTTTCAGGTCTTAAATATTTGCTGTTTCAGTGCATTTCTGAAGAAGAAAAAAAGGCAATCATGGAGGCAATGAAACCCATTGTAGAGGAATGTGCATCAGACTGCGGTCTAAACGAAGAAGATTTCAAGAAACACAACAAAGGCGATGATATTGACCCTTGTTTTAAGAAATGCTTAATGCAGAAAATGGGGCTTGTAAGTAAAAATGATAAAGGCCAACCAACCTGAAGACAAATGCATGCAAGTGCAGTCGTTGCATCACGCAATGCCACGACTACACTTGATGACATGTGCCTGCACATGGCACAGATTATATAAAATCTGTGGTGCAGGAAGTTTCGATATCTCGTAACGTACATATTTAAAGGCGATAGATTCCGCATATTTATGTGATGGCATGTGAGCAGTGGTGGCCCAGTGGTAACGGCCGCGACTTACGAGTTGTAGGTCGTCGTTTCGAACCCAGACAGGCGCTTTACTTTGTGTAAATTATTTCATCACCATTGCTTTCAAAACGGTGAAGGAAAACATCGTGAGGAAACCGGCATGTCCTAGAACCAAAAATTCGAAGACATGTGACATCTACCAACCCGCACTGGGCCCGCGTGGTGGATTACTGCCCACTCTCCCTCTCACAGAGAGGAGGCCTGTGTCCCAGCAGTGGGAACATTATAGGCTAATTATGTATGTTATGTATGTGATGGCTATCGATATCTAAACAAAATCAATAGGAAAAAAAAAATATAAATTTAATAAGGTTTTTTTTTGGGGTCTACAGCCGCTCAGTTTTATTTATGTAAACTTTACAGAAATGATGGGGATGGGTATCGATACTTATGCATGATAAAACAAAAAACATTTCCTTAACACTTAAGTATAACAAGTAACAACACCACCCGCGGCTGTCAACTTTAAAAAAGTATTAAAATCTTTTTTATTTTATCGTTTAGATAACGATACCCATCAAGTCTGTGGAGTTTTTAGCTAATTTAATTTGACACAGTAGATGGATACTTTAATTCGTATAAGTAAAAATTATAAGGCCGCATCCAAACCGAAAGCGATCGTCGCTCTAAGACTGTGACATATTCGCGCGATCAAGGCGCGTGTCTACGTCATTATTCTGGTAAACGATCACGTGATCGCGCTTTCGGTTGGGACGCAGGGTAAGAATCCTTTTATTCTAGCTGGATGAGGCTGGGAAATACAACCGTAAAGCATTACACGAATCAATTGCGCAGTACACAAACGACAAAGAAAAAGCTAAGAAAATTCAAGACCAATTAGATAGCTGCTTTGATAGTAAGTGTGCTATAATTATTATATTTTCTGTTCTAAATGCTCTTGAATTTAATAACAATGATAAGAAGTGTCTATAGACTGTTATACACATAATAATGATGGTACTTATCTGGGCTATATCTAATTTGCCTGAAATGAATGGGGTGTATCAAGAACTAATATGATGCGGGAAATTACACTTATCTTTTTGATTAATGACTTTGAAGCGCAACCTGTTACAATTGATTCTACATGATTCTGAACCCTCCTGCGTCGAAATTTTTCGTCGGGTATTAAGAAAAAAGAATTGCTAGCAACAGTTGCTAGCACACTAGCAAAAAAGAGATGTTTTTTTTTGATAACTGACGAATTGTTTCTTCTAATGTCTTGGAGTCTAGAATCTGGGAGTCTAGAATCATGTGCTGAATTCATGGTTATAAATTATTAATAATATTTTTTTTGTTAATGTATATAATGGTTTTTTAGTACAAGAGGGGATCTAGAAAGTATGCATTATTAATTACATGGTGTAGGTATAACGCATTGTTGGGTGAATCACTGCTCTTCAAGCTACATTACCAAGTAATCTGTATTTTGGACAGTCAGTTTCAACTCAATATTTGAGTAAGTATCACAATAATCAAGTAAAATACTTTTAGAACCAAAATTTATAGTTAGCGCGTGGATGTCCCTGCCACCCTATATACTTACTTAAAAGATTATTAGTAGTCAGTTCGATAATCGAGTTATCTTATCATATTCTTTAAGTAATATTTATCGAACAAAAATAAACAGAGTATAGAAAATGAACAGAGAATAGAGAAGTTCGTTGATATTTTGTTTCTGTTATTAGCGAATGGAGATAATGATGGTGATGATGAAGCATCTCAGACGAAGCGGGTCGACGTCTTGTATAAATGTCTTAAGGATATCAAAGAAGTAAGAATTTTCTTAAGTTAACTTTTCTGGTCTACATAAATTAAACGTGAAAGTTTCTGAACTTGAATCCATCCATCATGTTGTCTGGTAACTACACTTGGAATTCTAAAAATAAAACTGCAGCTGTTTCCGTGACTGGGTTTATACAGATATGCTTCAAATAAACCCAAATCTTTAGCTGAATTTAGCTCGAATGTTTCCTAAAACGTTTTTTAGATATTCATCAAAAATTTCTTGTTCGTGCAATACGACAAGTCGTAACGTAAGTATTAGTGATTATTGTCATCATCTGCCTAAGCTTTTCCCAACTATGTTGGGGTCCGCTTCCAGGCAAACCGGATGCAGCTGAATACCAGTATTTTACATGGAGCGACTGCCTATCTGACCTTCACAACCCAGTTACTGGGTAATACGATAACCCTTAGTAAGACTGGTTGTCAGAATTTCGGGCTTCTGACGATGCGTAACGACTGTCAAAGATCCACGAATTACAGCCGGGACCAACGGTTAACGTGCTTTCCGAGACACAGGGGGTCTTGGTTGTAAATATGGTCACCCATCCACTTACCAACCGCGGCAAGCGTAACTTAACCTGATCGATCGACCCGTGTGGCTGTTATTACCACAAGCCCCATTAGTAATTATTATGTTAATTGTGTCCTTATTTTATCTTTTTTCAGTAATTTCTACAACAAGGGTTGAGTCTACCTACAATAATGATTTCAGTATGAATTTCCTATTTGCTATGTCTTCTTTTAAATAAATTTTATGTTATGCCGAAGGTGTATTATATTTTTTTGGATTAAGTATACCTTAACACTTTGAAGGACACTAAACGCCCTCAGACGTAATAATAACAGTATAACAAAGCCTAAAAAGGCCACTTTGGCAGAATCATAAAACAATTCATATCACTCAATTCATCTGTTTGTCAGTTTCACACCTATATATCCCTGAAGGGTTAGACAGAGGTGTACCTATAGCATTTTACGAATCTCCATACAAAATTGTCATAGGTACCTACAGATGAAATTGCGTGATATGAATTGTTTTATGATTCTGCCAAAGTGGCCTTTTTAGGCCCCCTTTAATGGTGTTTCGTTCAGTGTCTTTCAACGGATTAATGACTGCAACTGCAATATTACCTACCTACCTAAAAATGTTTACTATGTTTTTTTAAATATTTAAACGATTTTTTCAAATACAACCAATATGTTCTGACATAACATTCAGTGGCCTAGAAAAGTTAGTTGACATTTTTCCATTGTAGCTGTGTAATACGAGAGGTACCTATATACCGGTGTTCGTGATTTCAGAATTGGTCCCATAGTGAAAGGTTTTCGTATTCATGGTTAGAACAACCTGTAAAAATTTGGAACCGGTAAAAAAAAATCACCTGTATAATACAAAAGATAAGTCAATGTTCGAACTGCTTTTATAAAATTTTTATTGAAAAATTCAGCTACCTTTGACTACTCCATAGACTTATAAAAAACGATGGACTCCGCGCCACGCATATCGAAAGTGAAGCACAGGAAGTATGCCGGGACCGCTTGTACAAACACGCCTCACGCTCACATTTACATCATAGTATGCCGACCGGCCGCCATTACAAGACACGACAGCGTCAATCGTCAATCACGCACACACAGATCAGTACGGTGCTTCACTTTCGATATGCATGGCGCGGAGTCCATCTTTTTTTATAAGTCTATGGACTTCTCATAAAAAATAATCAAGTAATCTCTTAAGAGTATCTGATTGTTTTAAATCATAATGTGGCATCACCGCTGAAGAGGAAAAATTACAACTACATAACTTTTAGAATCCACTCTATTTACCAACTAAAGAGGTGCTAGATAAGAGTATCTTTGCAGATGATAACACAGCTCCAAATGAATTGACGAAAATCAGTAAACAGCTTAATTCAATTCGTTTTATTGACAAATCGGATTGTACCTATCGATTTCAATTGTTCAAGGTTAGGGCGGACTTCCGTTACCAAATCGAAGGTTGAGGTTTGAAAAAATAGCCATTGAAACAGTTTGGCTGTTTCATCATGTAGGAATTTGATATAAATAGGGAAACACAGATATAATGGTCAATAGTGTTCGGGTTTGGTTACATTTCGCTTCTATTTGATTTTGTTTCAAGTATTACAATAATACTACAATAAATACATCTTAGTATAGCATCAATGTTAATAAAGTCCTTCTTTTGTCTGGCCAGGCTAATATCAGAGTTCACAAAACCGCTTTTCTTGAAATTTTGTGAAATATTTCCTCTATCTAATTAATTATTATGAATCCCTCAATGGACTTGATTCGTATTGCTTACGTTATGCTGTTTTGGTTCTTAATAAAACATGTTGCGGTAAGTATAACTTTAGAATTACTACTTTAACATCTGTTTCCTTCTTTTCAAAATAGCTCATTTCAAAACTACCTATATTCTGATTTTTATATTAATAATATTGCATCTTTGAATTCTTCATTATTTGATTGCAGGCAATAACGGATGCACAAAAGTCTGGCATCCAAAGAGAGTTAGTGACTGTAGGCATTCAATGCATGAAAGATCATCCTCTATCATTGTCAGATATCAGGGCTTTTAGGAACAAGATGATTCCTAATGGAAACGATCCTAAATGCTTCGCAGCTTGTTTGTTCAAGAAAATTGGAGTGGTAAGTAACTAGTTGATAGCATTATGTCTGCACTAAAACGCACAACAATATTAAAAACAGACCGACTACACATAGGTCATAAGGAAATAAATTATAGAATCCGAAAAATTGACAGAGCCTCATTGCTAACGTACATACAATAAAATCTACGAAATTAAAAATACTACCTCATTCGGTTGCGAAAAAGTAGTAAAGGAAATGTTGCAAAACACAGGATATTATGACTGGGAACAATTAAAGACCTGACACCGAATCAAACAAAACACATTGGAATAAACATGCACATTTCCACACACGCACTATATACCTACACACCACACACGCACCACACTCACATAACATACACATACTAGACACACGTCACACACACCACACAAAATTTACTCATACACAAGTACCAAACCATACCTGAAATCATCTCCGTACTCTCCACTCTGGAGTTCGTACCTCGAGCCCCAAGATACAGACTGTCTAGTTTGGGGCTCACCGGTAAATAATATACATACCTAGCTGTAGCTAGAGTAATTTAAGCCACTCATGTCGTCTCAACTCGCTGTTAACCTGTGAACCTGCTTATTGGACAGTAAAATATTTTTCTTTTATTATCTCCTACCCTTTTTTTTTTTTTTTTTTTTTTAAGGATGGGAAATCATCAAATGACCCCTCCCGCTCTGGGTGGAGCGGAAGGGAGTGTCAGACTCTTACTGACTAAAACCCATCCGTGTTCCTTCCTTAGCCCTTTATATTCCGGGGCAGCGGTAACCCTTTCGGACAATCCCGCTGCCCCGGCAGGCTTCGGCCCTGACGGGCCCCTCCGTTCAATGCTGACATCTCTTTGAGGCGCGCGTGGAACACATACGCGCCGTCCGGCACGGGCCTGGTCCTGATCGGACGGCGAGCTACCCATTACTCGCCGTCCGCAGGCCCGCGCCTACGGTGGCCGGGAGTCGTCACGCGGCTCCCGACGCCCGGAGCGTCTACCGCGGCGGCTGGGACGGGCGGCTCTCTCAGCTCTCTCCCTCGCCCATCCCGCCACCTCCTTCGCTAGCATGACAGCTTCGCAGAAGGAGGTGACTGCCTCCCACTCCCTCTCGCCCCGGACCATGGCTTGGACCAGGGCCGGGCGCGAGAGCCTCCCGAAACATCCGTGTCCGGTGAGGACCTGCGTCAGGCGGTAGGTGAGGGCGCCGTGACGCCTCTCTAGCCACTCCTCTAAGAGGGGCCTTACCGCCGCTATCGCGGCGTGCCCTGCGCTGGGTTGCGACAGTCGCGCTTTCCATGCCGCCATGAGATCACGCCGGAGGTCTGTCCGCTCCGCAGCAATTTGCCGCGGAAGCGGGTTTTCCCCCCGGCGTAGTGCCTCCGCGCGCCACTCATACAGGCGCGCAAGGACTATCGCCTCCAGATCCCATGGCGGCAGTCCGGCCAGGAGGCTTGCCGCCTCGC
Source organism: Gortyna flavago (assembly GCA_963669345.1). Lineage (NCBI taxonomy): Eukaryota > Metazoa > Arthropoda > Insecta > Lepidoptera > Noctuidae > Gortyna > Gortyna flavago. The sequence continues at coordinate 11,772,376 of OY770138.1, forward strand.
GCGAGATCGTGCGGTACCCCCGTATCAGCCGTATGGCGACCACCTTTTGGGGCGCGTTCAGGTAGTGGGCGGCTCGAAGCCGCAGTGAACGCGCCCACAATTATCTCCTACCCTTATCCCAATTTATTTTGGGTCGACGCAACGTGTCCCTTTCTTCCATACTTCTCTACTAAAGTCCGCAAGGAACTAGTTGGCCGCGCCTTAGGTGGGGACGGGGGTGAGGGCGGCGGGTTGCCTAGTGTTCGCAACGCACGTACTGAGTATTGATAAAGCGTCCCCGCCCCTCCGTCCCACCGCCACCTACCTAAGGCGCGGCCAACTAGTTCCGCGCGGACTATAGTCGTCATCTCGGTAGTCACTGCCTTTCTAGCCAAATCATCTTTCTCATAGTCCATCCATCGTTTCTTTGATCTGCCCTTACTCTTATAGCCAGGTACAATAAGAGGGTATAAAAAAAGTTATTTCTTATGGATAAATGGCAAATAGTGCGGTAACCTCCACTGTCATCATGGGATTCTTCATGTTACCAACATGAGGAGTTTTGAGGAGGCTGGTGACCATCTTTTAATAAAGTTAATAAAGGTGGCCTGTTTATCTTCTTTTTGTTCCGACGGTACATCTATGTTGCTATTTATGCTGTTTGGGTCCAGTAGGTGGCCACATTTATTACGGCGTCACAGATTTTGTTCAGCTCGGTAAAGGTGCAGATAACCGGACAATTGGACACTCTAGCAGATGAGGCTGCAGGATGTTGGGAGAATCCATTACGCCCCACTTCGTCAGATTATGTTTGCAGCGGCCTACTTTCATGGTCTGTTTACAACGGGGTTTCAAATGTAAATAGTTGGTTTATTGGCCTATTTTTCCAGATGGACGACATGGGAATGATATCGCCAGCTAAAGCACGAGAGAATGCCAAGAAGGTGTTGAAAGGAAGTGATGAACATCTGAAGAACGTCGATGAAATCATGGAGAAATGTTCGGCAGGTAATTGAGTTTACAAATAGGTGACTAGTAGCCGGTGTCCGCCCATCAAGTGGCCGGTGTATATAATGGTATCATAGCAACAGTATCAAATGCCATTCGATCAATCATCAATCATATCATAACTTTTGAATGTCCATCATTTAATGTCAAATGCCAGTGTTGTGTATAAATATTTAACAAATGCATATTACAACATAAATACATATTTACTATACTTAAATAAATAAATATTAACCACTAATTAATAGCTGGAAATATTTCCTAGATCAGAGGCTTAAATAAAAATAAAACATATTTTAAAACGTTTTTTGTATTTTGCAGTGAATCAACAGAGAACGAATGACGGAAAAAAAGGTTGTGACAGAGCGAAGCTTGCTTTTGGATGTTTTACTGAAAATGCTCCTAAAGTAAGTTATTTCAAAAATAACAGTGGCATAAATTCATTAGAATTGTCACTCGGTCTTGTGCAAAAATACCTAGTCGTACCTAACTCCTCGCCTCCTCGCAAAATCAGAACCAATTCTCGTTTTTTGTGTTTAATAAAAACCCAAATATTCCCTGTTTTTTTACTTCTATACCCATAGTTCTTATGACCATAATTAATATAATTTTATTCATGATTTTAATTTTTGTACGTGTTTTTTTCAGTACGGATTCGATTTTGATTTCTGATGAGCCATCGTCACGTCACAAGATGTTTTAGGAGAAGCTGGTGGAAAACTTTATTAAATAGTTCATAGGTAATAATTATTTATTGTTGAGATTGGTCATTGGAGTGACTTTTGAAATAAATTGTTAAAAACACTGTCAGTTTTTTATTTCTGTTCTGTGTTAGGTACCTACTCGACCCTAATTATAAATTTAGAATGCATTTGCATCCTAACAATCCAGGGTCCAATTAAATTGGCTAGCGAAACTTCGAGGACTTGATGGGTGTCTATATCTGAACACAACAAAACAAAAATAAATTTGATTGACATTTTTTTTGTGGAGTTAACTACCTCAGTTAGTGTAGTCACTTAAAATATTGGTTTAAAAATCAGCTTTTTATTGTGTAAACTTCACAAACGTCGATATCCCAACACGAAATAGGTAAAGAAAACAGATTTTCTCAACTCATACTTCAAGTAACAAAACATACAGTGATCGTTGAACCCCAAAAAAAAAAACATCAAATCTTTTTTTTTTTCATTTTACAGTGTTTATATATCGATACCCATCACGTCTGTAGAGTTTCGCTAGCTAATTTAATTTGATTCTGATTTCAATACCTGTAGTATTACAAAAATTGCAAAACTTAATTTTCTTTACAATAGAGCTTTTACAATCAACTCAACTTAGTGATATAGGCAAATTGTATTTTTTATTTATTAATTTTAATATAGTTGGACCTAACTCAACCATGCTGGGTAAAAAAAATCAATCAAATCAGCCTATCGCAGTCCATTGCTTAGACCTCTCCCAGGCTGCGCCACAACAGCACCCTGTCCTCTGCCTTACGCAACCAGTCTGTCCCAGCCAACATAGTGTCAAAAAAATATTTGTGATTTATTTTTGGTCCTGCCTTAGAAACAGCAATTTTTTTCACAACCTTCTCGATTTATCTAGTTTCTTATACGTCAATGTTTATTAGGTATATGTGTCGATGTATGAGCTGTGGTATGAGAAACTGTTTTAATTTTTAATATGCACATCGTTGTTATTGAATTTATAATAAAGAATAATCACTGACGGTCACTGCAGTGGTTTCCTGAATCACGGTGACTCAGCAAAAATTTAAATAGCATATCAATCAGATAAAAAAACTTAGATATCTATACTTCTATACTTACTAATATTATAAAGAGGTACCTATATAAACAAATCACTAGGTACCTAAAAAGTGACAACGCAATGTCTGTGTCTGAAGATCAATATTGGTCTTTAGGTGATTAATCTTTTACTTTCATTAGTTTACGACGAGACTAGGCTCTAAAATGTTTAATTTTGTGACGCCGCTTCAGCGTGATTTCAAAAGCACGTAATATAATACATTAAATAACTATACCAGGAACTATACTAGGGAAATGTTGACTGTCCCTGAAACGTCACTTTAGCAATCTTTGTTTAAATTTTTGATCTGTAATGATATTCTATAAAAATCTCAACGTGATAAGCTTAAAGTGAGCTGTCATTAGTATCAATCCCTATAGCATCAGATGGAATGACAGCTCACTTCACCTAACTTCTCACGGTGAGATTCTAACAGAATCGACCGGCTGGAATTCCCATGGACTGTTAGTATTATAAGTCCATGGGAATTCCATTTCCAAAATTAAACTATCTCAATTTGAGTAATTGAATTGAGGTAATCTATACCAATAATAAAGCTGCAATGTTTTTTGTTTGTTTGTTTGAACTCGCAAATCTCTCTAAAACCTGTCAGTAGAAAAAATATTTTTGCATTTGATAGCCCAATTCTTGAAGAAGCCGGCTGTTTAACATCACGATGCGACTGACTGAAACAAAAAAGTCAGAAAGGTCGCTAAGCGAAAAGTAAGTAGTAGCGCGGGCAGGCGACGCGACGCGATGCGACGGTTCGGGTCGGGGGAACCAAAAATTCCACGCGGACGAAGTCTAGTCTATTATAATGATCATTTTATGTAACTTTTTTATGAGCGTGAGTTATTATACTCCCACTTTTTATTGAGGATTATCTTTTGCCATTACTTCGTACAGGCTCAAATTAAATTAGCTAGCAAAACTCCGCAGACGTGATGGGTATCGCTAAACATGATGAAACGAAAAAAAACATTTTTTTAAACTAGTACTACTTGTAGTAGCTACATTAACTGCGGTCGTCGTAACCCGCCAAACAAAATCACAAACAATTTTTTTTTCGTTTTGTCATGTTTAGATATCGTTACTTATACATCTGCGGAGTTTCGCTAGGTAATTTAATTTGACCCTGCAGAAGGTTTGTTATAGATACTTAAGGAGCATAATTGAAAGCAACTAGACAGTGAATCAAGGAAAGGAAAACTTAATGTGACTCTCTTTCAAAGAAAACAAAAAAGATATTAATAGTATTGAATAATAATGTATTATGTGAATAACAGTAATCTTACATTAAATCCGCAATCCATAGTATCACTTAACGCATTGAAGACAAAATTAAATTAAATACAGAGCCATGTATGTGCATTAAATTAAAATTAAATATATCTATTATGGATCGTTGGAACTATCTTCCAGCAAATATGATCCCAAATTCCGCCTTTCTTAAAAGTCGAAGTCGAACCCGAGCTGTAAAAGAAAAGTACATTAAAAATATAATTAAAGGGGGGAGAAACATTTATCAGTACAAGTACAGTTTTAAGTATGAATACGTAACACTTACGCAAAATTACAAAGCGATTTTCTCGTGAAAAAAGGTTTACAACTTAGAGAGAAGACCCATTTCATTAGGTATAAGTAATATTATGGTCATGAAAACACTGATCGTAACAACATTAAATTTCTATAAATACTTTAGGTAAAAATCGCTTTTGACTTATATTTATGCTCGGGACTTTAGGTGGGTGTACCTAACATTTCAAAAGATAATATTATGTTTAGGGCTTATGTTATTATAGAGGGCGAGCTTTCTGCCATCAATCGGCACGAATTTGTCTAAAAGCTTCTACTGAGACATTCGTATTGGTAAAACTCACAACACTTTGTCGGTCCTGAATACCTACCACGAGCTCCACTTTAGGACCTAAACTGAACTGTTCTTTTAATTCATACCATGACGTCAGTTTAACGGTTCAATTTAGGCCGTGCCATCTGGATACCTACCACGAGCTCTTAACGCTCATTCACTTTCAACGATTCAAATGCCGCTGAGCGTATTGGACGTCATGGTACGACTGTGAGCGATGCAGTTTAAGAACCTAAACTGAAATGTCTTGCTTTTGAATTGTTTTTAAATAGATCATGGTAGGCCTCCTGGGGCCAATCTAGGACTCCACTCTACAGCAGTCAACATTGGGACCAAGAGTTCATCGAGGCATTCAAAGTATACCATAGACTTTTAAAGGAAATTGTACGTTTCAATATCTACAATATCAGTCCCTGTGGCGCAGAGGATAGCGCGTTGGACTTCTAATCCAAAAGTTGTGGGTTCAATCCCCACCAGGGATGGCACATTGTTTGAAATACAATAGCCTCCATGAGTCCATGAGTCCAGGCAGGCAGGCAGGCAGGCAGTCTGGTGTTGCTGATTGGTTAATATTTTGACCACAGCAGTAACGATATGGATGGAGCAGTAACGGTAAAGATATTATTATGGAATAGGAATCACCTTTTTTATATGTCAGACGGACCAGCACCCGAAATTCGTAACACACTTAATCAACCCGATCACTCGATCTCAATTTGAATCATTTTGAAGGATATTGCTTTAAAATATGTTTATTCGAAAAATTTGACGCAATTAATGTGGTTGAACTGTTAAAATGAATGCGTTAAGGTTACGCAATTAGGGTGCAGGTAGCTTCATTACCAAAATTATTCGACTCTAGCTGTTCTTGGGACTCGTGCCAAAGTGAAGGAAGATTATCTATTTGGACGGAAATATTACGTACTTGTTCGTAGTTCTTGATAAAACAATCATAAGCCAGCTTGGCTCGGTCGCATCCTTTCTCTCCATCAGCTACTTCTTCTTCATTAACTGTTTAGGAAAAATATAGATATTAAAACAAGCACCTTTTTTTAAAATAAATATACATATTATTAATATAAATTAAAATCACTTTTCGTGTCTGGCCACAATTGTTCTTCTAAACTCAGATATGATGTGACGATCTTTGATGCGGTTTTCACCAGTATTTAAAGAGTCGCATTAACCAAGCGAAGTAGGCGCGGGTCGCTAATTTTTAAATTTTTTGAACATATTGAGAATAATTTAAGGAATTTATAATGACTTTCCTACATACCTTTGGCACAAGTGGTCAAGATTCCTTCAATATTTTTCAAATCTTCTTCTTCGAACACTTTCTTGGCATTTTCCAAGGCTGTTACGTGTGACCATGTTCCCTTATCGTCAAACTGCAAAGGGAAGACAAAAGTTGCTTAATTGAAGTAAGAAATGTTAGAGTGAAGTGAAAAGAAGAATGATAGATATAACAACATTATAATTTTATTCTGAGAACAAAACAAAGTAATTACAAATGCGTTTATACAAAAGTGTCGATATTTTTTTTTGTACTTGATAATCTTCTTTATCAATTCCACGTAAAAAAAAACAATCACGTACAATAATCGTTTTATATGACAACAAAATAACCGGTTTTATCATGTTATAATGGCCCCCGATTATCTAGGAAAATAAGACAGTAACAATTGTCTAAAGTTATGCATTTATAGCATATAATTATTTAGCCATAGAAATACTATGCAGAGTTAGTCACAGGTCCGGTTGATGTAGCGGCACTTGGGGGAGGCCTATGTCCAACAGTGGACGTCTTTTGAAACACAAATTATGATGATGATGACACAGTTACTAATTTTATACATACCAGTCCCAGTTTGTTGAAGATGCAAGCTGTGAAGCAACTAGCATTTTCACCCTCTGGAAAAACTTTGCTCTTGAAAGCAGAGAGGTCATCAATTGAAAGTGGATATTCTTTAATACATTCTGTACCAACTGCCAGGAATTTTGTTTGTATTTCGATTTTTTGTTCATCAGTAATGGCCTGAAAATAATGCACAAGGAAATGATTAGGACTATTAACGAAACATAATTATCTAAATCAATTTCAAAGAAGAAAGCACGGCGTTGTGTAATATTAAAGTGGAAAACTTACCAAAGCATTTTTCAAGAAAACTGCTAAGACAGCAAAATGTACAACACCAGACTTAAACATTTTGAATATTGTTAAGGGATAAATCTCTACAGAATTCTTTGGACGAATGTGGTGACTTTGGCGATGTTTGGTGGATTTATACTAAAACAAAGGAATTTCAATATACCCAATATCCTGTACGATAGACAGGCCTTCGACACGGAGGCAAATCGATTTATCCTTCATTACAAGATGACAATAGAAATACAAACAATGATGAAGTATCCGTTTGATAATGACATGAGGCAAATGATACGTAAAATCGTTTATTTGAATCCGACATTGCAAGTCAATGTAAACAGGCTTGAAATTGTGAAGCTTAACGAAAGACCAGCGTTTAGTATGGTAATTGAGTCAATATTGAAAAATATTGGTCTTCAATATTTAGGAGCTCAATGTTGTTGGTACTTGCATTGCATTGGGTAAAAAATCTTGTTGGTTATCCTATCATCAACCAATCTTCATAGATGAGGTGTTAGTTGCCCAATTATATTCTTTTGAATATAATTGATGACATCAAGTTTGTAGTGGCTGCTAAAATAACTACAGTAAAAAAACGCTTGACAAAACTTATGTTTTAGGAATTCTTAATCAGCATCGTCTATGTTATGGGTAAAGCCGCGGCCCGTGCAAGACACGCGGCGTGCGTTGGCCTGGTACGGCCTGTTGGTTGCTATTCCAACATGTCAAGCGATACGGAGAGCATGCTTGCATGTGCAGCCGCCATGATTTTATTCAGTAGAAGAAGAAAGAAAGAAAGAAAAATTGTTTATTCTGCACAAACAAAACGCACAGTAGTCAACATTTGATAAACAATGTAAAAAGAAATGCACCCGTACTGGCCATGAAAGGCACCCCCGGGCCGCGCCACGCCGCATCTTTTAAATTACCGACTCCTGACGGATCCGATGGGCAATGACAGGCCTCTGCAGGATTCATCGGATGCAATGGTTCCCATTGGATGGCGCTGGCGCGAACTGGCCTGTGAGAAAACAAAGAAAAAACGGACCGTGACACCGCAGCATTAGAAATGGTTTACATTCATAAAATATGTAGTTATGTCTATTCTTGCTGCGATATTATTTATCAGTGGTTGCTTAGTGATTATTTTATGAATCATTTTCATAGTACACCTAGGACCGGAAAATCAAGTTGTTTAACTTGTAAGTACATACAAAGCATAACATGGTGCATTGCTAATGATAATAATTTCCCGTACTTTAGACTTTGTAACGTACCTATTAAAAACAATGCAATTATGTCGGTTCTATTCTTTTTCTACTGTTGTCCTTTTACTATCTGATCTAACTGCCGCACTCGCAGATGACACTTAATAATAATAATCACGTGTAGTAACATATGTGGTAACGGCAGCGACTTACGAGTTGCAGGTCGTCGGTTCGAATCAGACGCTTTACTTTGTGTAAATTATTTCATCACCACTGCTCTCAAAACTATCGTGAGGAAACCGGCATATCCTAGAACCGAGAAATTTGAAGACATCTACCAACCCGCTCTGGGCCTGCGTGCTCACTCCCTCTTACCGAGAGGAGGCCTGTGTCCCAACAGAAGGAACATTATAGGCTGATTATGCTACATTAATTGATCAGCATGTTAACATATAAAAAAAAATTCTTAATCTCTCAAGCTTTTGACTGACAGCGTTCCAATTTATAGCTGTTAATTAAAGTTTATGATTGAAAAGCCATGTGACCGATGGGATTTCCCCTCGGCAAATCGTTATAGTTTCCTAACCGTTACGGGATGAATTTTCAAAAAGCTACTTTCTCTTGTCTCTCAAAATTTCATGCTTTTAGCCGGTTTAGGCTGGTGCGTGCTCTGTTAGTGAATCTAAGATCTAGAGAGGGGCTTGTGGCTAAGTAATAACAGTCGCACGGGTCGATCGATCAGTTTAAGCTACGCTTGCCGCGGTTGGTCCGTGGGTGACCATCTTTACATACCGAGACCCCTCCGTGCCTTAGAAAGCACGTTAAGCCAAAACGGGAATACTCCGTTGGTCCCGGCTGTCACTCGTGGATCTTTGACAGTCGTTACGGGTCGTCAGATGTCCGAAATCTGACAACCAGTCTTACCGAGGGGTATCTTATTACCCAATAACTGGGTTGTGGTTCAGATAGGCAGTCGCTCCATGTAAAATACTGGTATTCAGCTGCATCCGGTTAGACTGGAAGCCGACCCCAACATAGTTGAAAAAAGGCTAGCCAGATGATGATGATTAAGTCGATGAATCCTAGGTTACGACTCTGAGTGCGGCAGTAAGTCTTTTTTACCTGTTACGCGGCGATTAGTGTCAGGTCCATTGAATAGAGGCAGTGAAACAAACGGTAATGATTTGACTAACGACTAAGCGGTCAAAAGTCCAAATCTTTTGTTGGTATTGTTAGTTTAGACAGGAAGTATGAGATTAAAGTGCAAAATGTGAAATAAAATACCTAATGCTAGTTAGTTTTATAATCAAGGTAATGCATGCATTCATTATTGCGTAAACAGAAATGTCAAAAGATACGAGTAGGTATAATATGTAGCTAGCCTGGGATTGGTGGCTCTTGAAAAGACGTAGAAAACATGCAAGAAGGCTTAAAATACCCTCGAATGTTTATTTATTTATTTATTTAATTCGTGAAAACAAACAGTTACACAAACATCGTAATAAAATGTAGTGAGAAAAAAGACATTACCTACATAATTATGTATAGCTCACGACTGTGACGCGATGGACTCCGCGCCACGCATATCGAAAGTGAAGCACCGTACCGATCTATGTGTGCGTGATTGACGATTGACGTTGTCGTGTCACGTAATGGCGGCCGGTCAGCAATGTATACTATGATGTAAATGTGAGCGTGAGGTCGTGTTTGTACAAGCGGTCCCGGCCATACTTACTGTGCTTCACTTTCGATATGCGTGGTGCGGAGTCCATCTTTTTTTATTAGTCTATGCTCACGACGTTATCGACATCTTAAAAACAACCTTTTAAGCATACTAGGTTGTCTGCTACAATTACCTAAATTTTGAAGCGGATTTACAGATCAATCAATCCACCGCGAATTTGTATGAACGAGGATGACGCAAATGTAGTAAGTAGGATCATAGCAGGTTCTGTACGTGTTTTTGACGTTCATAAATGATTTTTAACCGACTTCCAAAAAGGAGGAGGTTATATGTTCGACTTTATGTATGTTTTTTTTTTTTTTGTATGTTCACCGATTTCTCCGTCATTTGTGGATCGATTTCGAAAATTATTTTTTTGTTTGAAAGGGTATACTCCCAAGGTGGTCCCATTGTCAACAAGTTGGAATCTGATGAGAGGATCCCATGGAAATCGAGGGAAACCCTCAACTTTTTTTGGCAAAGCTATAGCGATTTGGATATTTTTTAGAGTAACTTGAAGGGTATACTCCCAAGGTGGTCTCATTGTCAGCAAGTTGGAATCTGATGAGAGGATGCCATAGAAATCGAGGGAAACCCTCAAATTTTATTGGCAAACCTATAGCGATTTGGATATTTTTTAAAGTAACTTGAGCATTTGCTCTCGGAAATCATCATTTGGTAAAGTGGAGCTGATGATGAAGACTACAGACGGCCATCGGAACTAATCAATGATAAATATTTCACGGGTTGCGATTCGATTACTTTAATATGGTTGCTAAGCAATTTATGCTCGTCACAATGCGTGTGGTGGTGGAGTGGAGTTCTTCAGGTTCTTACCAGGAGAACTCCTCAAAAATTAACGTCCCAGCATCGGGAAAAGCAATATTTTGTAAAAGGTGATGAGCAGTTGACGTTAGGCTATTGTAACTTAGATAAATTACAAACTCTCTCACTAAAAAGTGAAAAATAAAAACTTTTTTACAAAAAAAAAACAACCGACTTCCAAAAACAAACTACAAAGTGATAAATAACTTTTATTTCGGAAGTCGGTGTCAATAAACGAAAATGCAGAACCAACGACACCGACTTCCGAAATAAAAGTTATTTATCACTTTGTAGTTTGTTTTTGGAAGTCGGTTGTTTTTTGTATGCCTATTATGAAATAAGTGCTTTGAGTTTGTAGTTTCCGCCTACCTCCATAGAAAAAGGCGTGAGTTTCTGTGGGTATTATGTAAGAAATAAACAATTGCATCAATCTTAAAAATCGTTTGTATATCCGTATGTGTATCCGACAACGTAAATAATATTATCAATATTGTTGAATTACCAAAATAAAAAGGATTGTGAGTGTGATCCTCTATACATAGAAGTCAAAACTGTAGATCGATTTTTTTTTGGTTAATTTTTGCGAGGTCTGGGAACGGTCTGGGTCTAATTTTTAGAATTTTTGTTTGTCTGAATGTATTTTTCAGCATCACGCTAAAACTGCTAGATAGATTTTCTTTTAGTGTTGTATTTAAATTCTCTATAAGTCTGCTCAGTCTGTAGGCTATAAATTATCACGCTATTTGCTATAGGGGTTGAGCAGTATTGCAATTGAATTGTAATTTCTTGAATAGTTTATCGCAAATTGTAAAAAGACGATCCAAAATATTGCAGATTACAGATTTAACCTTTTAAAGATTAGCATAATGCTATTCTTCTATAGAGTTAAGACGACATACATAGGGTGGATTTTAAGATGGGGGAATAAGGGCAGGTACCTTAACACAAGAAACGGTCTTAGGAGACTGTTCTTAACTTTTTGAAACATTTCGATCCGCATGGACAGATAAAAAAAAATTACAGTCAGCAAGAAAATGGGCAATTTTCATAAAACATTTTAAAAAATTTCGTGGTTTTCGAGGGTGAATGGGAAATTACTACTGAGTGTCCACCTTAGGACGAGCTACTTCTCACATGGACAACTGCACGTCGCTTGCTCCGGCATTACCAGTCCTGAATCTCTTCATAATTTGGCTGCTGAGAAAATTAGTACAAGGAAAGTTTTATAAAAATGCTGGTATTTTAGTAAATTAAGGTGCCTTACGACTTCCAATCGAACGTAGTCGCGGGCAGAAGCTAGTACCTACGCAATAACACAAAAAACAATTAGGCTGATAATTACCAACTGAGTAATTTACTTTAGTTTTGTGGCGGTACAAATTATAGCGAATTAAAATGATTCGTTTACGGTATACTGATCACTAGATATTTTAAAAGTTTTTGTTAGAATGGACTTCGCTTGCAATGTTCTGACAGGCTATTATCATAATACTGCGATTTGGGAACTTCCTAGATCATCTATTCTTGCTAGGTACCTATTAATAGTTTTCTCATGAACTTTGTAACGTTGTGGTGAATTAATCTATGGAGTGGTATCTTGCACTATGATCTTATTTGTATGCATAGTTCTTTTTGTATCTGTGTAGCGATGGAACTTGCCGTGCAGTATTTTTTGGGATTTTTCCATCTTGGACGTGCATTGCATAACACATGAATCACGTTTGTACCTTGATATATAATAAAATAAGTAAATACATCTCAGCCACTACCATAATATTCCACTAAAAGCTGTATTAGCTGCAAAAATAGTGATTCCTTGGAATTATCGTCAACTTGGGTCTATATTCAGATGCTGCTGAGCATCGTGTTATTATTAGAGGTGGATTGACTGATAAACCAATTATCTTGTAATTTGATCCAGACCCCTGCAGTTGGACGGCCAGCTTAAACAGACTGACGATTGTCAAATTCTAGTAGTGATATGCTCCGCAAGATAAATCCCCGTCTAAATGTTTTTAGGTAAGTACAAAGATTGGTCGCATGATGGTTTCGCAGAATTTACTGCAATTTAGAGTCTTAGTACTTATTTAGTTGGAACAGAGAGAGCTTATCTATTTTTTTCATTCACTTGTTCATTTTGATTATAATGCGAAACTATTTCTAACCGTTCCTACCTCAATCCGCGCGCTTCTGGCGGGAACGTCTCTAATTCCCGCTCTTTCAATCAGGGTGAGTCGAAGCTTCTAGAACATTTTAGAAGCTTCCTTTAAAAACATACAACGCGCACTCTTCTTTCAACATTATCCAACTGGGCTGCGCACCGAAAAGGGCTTTTCTGTCTGTTATACAATTTACGAAACTTTATTTTCTCCCCGAACCCTATTGTTTTGATATATATTTATGTTACTGGAAACAAAGCACTTACAGTAAATAATGTGTGTAGGTATTTGCATGTTAAAAGATGCTTTCTAGCATAATAGTAATATGAATCATGACCTAGGAAGATAAGGTGCTGGTATCGATGTCGCAAGTCGCAGCCATTTTTGACTTCTTAATAGGTAGCATGCTTAATTGCTTATATGTTAAAATTCAGTCATTGATGAACTGGGTTGATTCTTATACAAATTAGAAAATTACGAGTTCAGAAACACTCCGGGAGTGCCGACAGAAGTGAAAACAAAACACAAACAGAATACTTTGCCATCACTCACTGGACATATCGGATATACATTAATACCGAGTACATCCCGAGGAACACATCCGAAGCGGTGTCGGTTACGGCAACAGTGGTGCGAGTTCAATGTTTTTTTCCTATCTCAAAAAATGCCCAACGCGGCTTTAGAAGTTTTCACTTCAAAAACTTTGATGGAAAGAGTTCCTAACGGATAATATTTAAAAGTAACGAAAGTGTAGGACGTTTATAGCTTTAATGTGTCATAGTTCTTTAATTAAAAGATCTATTTGGGAGCAAAAAGCTCGATGCACACGACTTTGGAAAAGCCACTGATAAAATGTGTGAACGACAAAGAGATCTTTTTTGCTTCGTTTCCTGCCGCTGTAGCATTGATCGTAGCCGCAATGAGATTTAATGATAATTACTTCGCTTCCAATTACCTAACAACAGGAGTTTTATATAAATAGGCGTCTTAACGATCCACGGCATACACAGTTGAAGCTTCGAAGGATCAGGAACAAAGCTGATAGTACAACATGTCCAAGTTCACTTGTTTGGTTTTGTGCGTAGTGGCTGCTAGTATTAGTAAGGTTTATGTAAGTAATTTTATAAATATTTCTGCATTACTTTTTTCGAGCGTGGAGTAAATTAATTGAAACGTCACTTTTCAATTTATTTTTATAATAAATGAACTGGAACATTATTTAATGTAATCGTCTGACTAGCCTTTTCTCAACAATATTAGGGTAGTCTTTCAGTCGAACCGGATGCAGCTTAATACCAGTATTTTACATGGAGCGACAGCCTATCTGACCTCCACAATCCTTTAACTGGGTAACACAACACCCTTGCTGGTGGTCAGACTTTCGGGCATCTGACGACCCATAAAGACTGTCAGTGGTCTACGAATGAGCCGTCATCTAATGAAAAAATTGAAAAATAAAACTGATTATCTTTCTCAAAAGTTCTCTGTAATAATATATCGTTATTTCATTTTTGCAGGCAGGAGAAGAAGACAAAGCTGCTTTCCATGAAGCCATCAAGCCCATCATAGACGAGTGTTCAAAGGAGCATGGAGTCAGCACTGATGAGATTAAATCTGCCAAGACAGCTGGCAGCGCTGAGGGCATTAAGCCTTGCTTCCTCGGGTGCGTCTACAAGAAAGCTGAAATAGTAAGTACTAAATGCTTTATGTTCCTTGATAGCAAAGAAAGAAAGTTCAAAGTGCACCAACTCTCTCGTTAGTTTTAAGCTTTGTAGAAAATTATGAGTTCAAAGCAAGAGTGAACCAAGTGGGCGCGCTCGTTCCATCATAGACCTCATCCATCGCTTACCATGAGCTATGATCGAGGTCAAGAGCAGGTCATGACAGCATTTTTTTAATCCTACGCTTGCTTAAGTATAGTGGATATGATGATGTATGGTGGATATATGATAGATGGATGGTTCCTTGTTACCCTCAAAGACAGTATATCAATCAAACAGGTTAGTGATAACAGCCTTCTGATCATAATGAGTGACATTGACTGCGCAAGGGACTGTTTAGTATATTTTATGCTCAGCTCAAGCTAGCCTTTCAGAGATTTTAACGTTGATGATAAAGGCTGCAGAGTTGGTTCATTAGCCTCATACAGGAAGATATGGGAGAATCGCATGACAATGATCATGACGTCACATTTAGTCAATTAACATGCGGATCTAAGACTTATGAACGACTATAATGACCATACTTAAATGCAATTAACTGCACTGTGAGAAATCAATTGTTGTGTCAGAACAATTCTTATGCTCATTAACTAAGTCTTCGAACCTGTGATATCGAAAAGACCAACCAATTTCAATCAAAATCAAAATCAAAATATTTTATTTCACTAAACCTACATGGGCACTTATGAAACGTCAGAAGCTAGGTGCACGGTTCCAATTGGTCGTTTCCTATGGAGAAGAACCGGCAAGAAACTCCACGGTTACTCTTTTAAAAATAGTTGCGTTTTTACACTGTTTTCAAGTTACAGTAGGTATGGGAGGACAGCATAGGCCTGTCAACAAGTACCAGGTACTTGATAATATAAAAAATCATCTACTGATCTAAAGTCTAAAAGGCCTACAAAGTCCTCACATTTACATCCTTATTGCTTTCTCATTACAGTTCAACGCCAAGGGAGAATACGATGTGGATAACGCTCTGCTTAAACTGAAGAAGTTCGTGCCCGATGAAGCTAAATACGCAAAATTCGCTGAAATTGGAAAGAAATGCGCTTCAGGTAATAATTACTTTAATATTTTGGACTATTGGAACAGCTGTGTGTGGCTATGAATTTTGCTTTTGAAAACTATTTAGTCCCAGCATGGTTTCAGCACGCACTGGGCCCGCGTGATGGATTCCACTCACCGAGAGGAGGCCTGTGTTCCAGCAGTGGGAACATTATAGGCTGATTATGCTATGGTCTCAACTGTTGTTTTGTGAGAAACAAAACAACACCACAATTTGTCGTAAGTTTAAAGGTGGACGAGGTATGCCTGTCTTTTGTATGAAAATTCTCACCCCCTGGGGGTCAAGTGTGAACTATGTTTAAGAGTTTAGAGGAAACAAATAAGCAGATATTTTTTTAGGGGTCGAGGGACCGAGAGTGGACTACACGCTATTTGAAAAGCCAGAAGACCTATATTGTTTTATGAAATACTCGTGCTTTAATTATTTCCTGTTGTGATTTCAGTGAATGACAAGCCCGTGACTGACGGAGAAGCCGGATGCGAGAGGGGTGCGCTGTTGACAGCTTGCTTTTTGGAAAACAGAGGCGATGTAACTATTATTTTATATTGAGAATCTGTAATAAAAGATTTACTCAAAAAATCACAATTTATAAAGAAAATAAGTCTATTTCAGAAGGTTCTAAGTACAATGCAAAAATGAATTAAGACTACTGACTACTAGGTGTACTTAGCGGGCTGATTATGTCTCCTTGAGGAACCCTTATTATGTTTAAACATGTAAAGTGCCAACTGGCTTTATTTTAACGTAGGTATATGTCTGAATATGACTTCCATGGTCTATGATGGTAGTTTGATTGCTATATTAGTCAAGATACAATGGCTCCTACTCCTGTGTTATTTGTTGACATCGTAGGCCGATTATTCGCTGGGAACTAAATGGAACAATAAATCTCACTTGATCAAGTTTTTTGAATTTGAAAGATTGTCCAGCATAAAATCTTGGAAAACTAACGAAATGGCGTTATTAATTTTATTTCTTTCTTTCAGATCCCCATCTAATCGATTTTGAAGAGACAAGTGACATGCTGTGATACAAGATGATAAAAGTTGTGTTTTATTTAGAATTTTAATAAATCAGTTTTACTTTTATAAAAGTTCTTTCGTTTTATTCCATTTTTTTTTGAATTTGTTTTCTACTAGATATTTCAGTGTACATACGATACATTGAAATATCTAGTAGAAAACAATCTAACATTATACACAATCTAGATGATAAAATATTAAGTTACTGTTAGCCTTTTCCAATGAATCGTACTAAGAAAATATGGAACTATGGATATTTTTATAGCGGGGCGCGCTAACAGTACCAGGTCGGTTTGATAAAAGATATATTAAGTATTTAACGCGTAATTATATGCATAAAATAAATTTTCTTATTTTACATATTAACGCGCTCTGTTAGACCTTCAAGCGAGTCTCTATTATTTTCTAATCCTCTAAATTTAAAATAGCGTTTATCTAAATGTCATAATATTGTTCCAACAACTTTAAACACAATCGCTGAGGTTGCATGGATACGCCATACATGCTAAAGTTGCTCATCAGATGCTCTTCCCTACCTAAAGGATAATGGACCGCGCATTAAAATTCTTCCATACTAAATTTGACACCCCCAATCTCCCTTCAGGGAGTTTAGAATTCTAAAAAATTACGAACTTTATAATTTAAATAAGTATTTGTGCCAAGTTTCAAGTTCAAATTTATTAATACCATTTTTTTAGTTAATCATGATACTCACTAAAATCCCCTTATAAATTGATATTCCTAACCAATTTTTGTCGCGTCAGGTGTCAATTTTCGAAAATCCCATTGGTACACTTAATTATTGATTCTTTTCTCTGAGGTTCGAGTTAATCAGACCGCGCTTTAAAATTCTTCCACACAAACTTTAACACCCAAAACCCCTTTGAGCGGTAGTTTTGATAAACTAATAATGATAAACTCTATTGCTTGCATACGCAACTATTTTTGCCAAGGATATTAACCAAATGAATAAGGTTTTTCTTATAAACTGTATCCTCGCTTTTCATCCTCACAGGTGTGGAATTTCGTAAAATCGTTTGGGATGTGTTTATTACTTGACTCAAAGATTATTCATACCAAATTTCGAGTTAATCAAGCCACGCAGTAAAATTCTCCCCTGTAAAGTTAACTACCCCTTTTCACCCCGTTAGGGGTAGATTTTCGAAGAACCCTGATACAAGTTATTATTTATTTTTAAGAGTTTTTATAATTCTTATGTTTTATTATAGACACTGTGTCGCGGCGACGTGTGATCGTCGACTCTTCACGTGACCAGAGGTATTTTTAGCCACAGAATCTGCATCGTCATACAACGGGGCAATGCTGCCCGCCTTTTGGGCACTTTTCCTGTTGACACTGATGCGGTCGAATTTTTTGATGCCCTATCCCTTTCCCCCTTTATTTGTTTCATTTTTTAAATACATGTACCTACGTATTATTTTTTATTTTAAGTCAATTAGTGATATTAAATTATCTTGTTTGAAAATAAAAATCACATACATACAATGTAGAATTGTTTTAGAAGCGAGTCATTAGAGTGGACTTGCAAAAATGTCCTTAGAATAGATAATCAAATGAGCAAATCACACTAGAAGAGCCACTAATGAAGTAATAGTACAAAGAGTTTTTTTTGTTCGTTTTCCTGCCGTTGTGGCATTGATTATCCACAGTGAGATAATGGTAATTACTTTGAGTCAAATTACCTAATAATGGAACTTTTATATAAATTGACGTCGAGTTGCGATCTATGGCATATATAGGCTCCACTCCGTGATAACTGCCCGCAGCAAATTGTCACTAAAGTGCAAATTGCGCCTCTACACCGCGGTCATCCGTCCCATCATGACCTATGCTTGCGTAGTCTTCGCACACGCCAAGCCGCGACTTCTGCATAAAATGCAAACCCTCCAGAACCGTTTCCTCCGCAAGGTCACGGGAGCCCCCTTCTATGTCCGAAATGTGAATCTGCATCTAGATCTCAGAATCCCCACCATCCAGCAGTTCATGAAACGCCTCTCCAAGCGCTTCTTTGACTCTGCCATAAAGCACCCCAATCCCCTGATTGCGGCGGCCTCCCGATACACTCCCTCCCGCATAAGTAGGATTCGCCGAGCAAGGCATACCCTCACTATCCCCGACGACGCCACTACCCTCCTCCAGGAGAGCAGCAAGGCCACGAGCACTATCAGACGACAACACAAGCCCAGACATCCGTCCTTCCGTCCTCGCCGCCGGGGCCCGTCGCGACGTCCCGCACCATCACCGTGCCCGCCCCGACCCTTGCTCGAGCCAGCCCGCGCAGCTGAGCCTGTAGTTTTAAATTCGCCCCAAAACACTAATAATAATACCGATCCAGCCTGTCCCTTGCTGTCCTCTTCCAGCGACGCCCTGAGCCGAGGTCCGTACCCCGCAGGGGGTTGCCCTTAGCGCTGTCGCTTAGTTTTTAAGATATTGTTTGCCCTGGCTGGAGGCCTTAATTCGAGGCATCCACAGGAAAGTCCGGTTAAGCAGTAGCAATCCTCATAAAGGATGAACTGCGAGATGCCTTTTATTAAAAAAAAAAAAAAAAAGATCTATGGCATACACAGTTGAAACTTCGAAGGAGCAGGAGTACTTTATAATTATAATATTCAATTTATCATTATGGATCTCTTAATTCTTAGGAAGTACCTAAGAACTATGGTAGCAACAAGATATGTGATTTGCTTGACTTTTATGGGAAGATGACTAATATTGAAAAAGTGCGAACAAACAATGTAATTTCAAAGAGCCTCATAATTATTAAAATGAGATAATATAAAAAAACCGGCCAAGTACGTGTCGGACCACGCACAATGAAGGGTTCCGTAGTTGGAATGAATTTATCCCAAGAACAAACTTAACATTGTAGTTGAAAAACATGTTCTCCCATACATTCCAACTGAAAATGTAAGTTTGTACGCACAATATTGAGAAATTTACCATGTTGTTTCAAGATCATAGACTTCTTATTAATTTTCCTGTAATCTATAGGTATAGAACTATTTTTTGTACTTTTTTCAAAATTTTAGGCTCAGTTGTTTCGGAGATAAGGGGGGGGAATGGTAAATTTCCGTCTATTGTCTTAAATAACTTTAAAACAATTCACTTTAAAATTATGAAAAAAATATATTTGAGATCCTCACGGTAAGCCCTTTCATTTGATATGTCACACGGTACAGATTGTGAAACTTTTTTTTTTAATTGTCTATTTACCCCTCAAAAATGACTCCCATTTTCAAAACTCATTTATTTACGTTACAAGTCTGTGTTTGGGTCACAGAGATTCATATGTGTACCAAATTTCAACTTAATCGGTCCATAAGATTCGGAGCAAATTGGCTGTGACAGACGGACAGACAGACAGACAGACAGACACACGAGTGATCCTATAAGGGTTCCGTTTTTTCCTTTTGAGGTACGGAACCCTAAAAATCTGTAAAATCGATGAAAATATGCAGAAGCTACACGCTTTAAAAGTTTTTAGAAGGAATTATTATCATCCTTGTCAATGTATGGCGCTAGTATGAAGTTTAATCGGGACGTCATTTCTGTGCCGTCTTTGTCTAGCAATTATTTTAAAACGTTTATAACTTGGCATTTTTTTATATAATATTGTTTGCATTATTAGCAAACAAATATTTTTTAGATCATCATCATCCATAATTTGAGAACAAATCGATTCGATTTTTCTTTTGATTCATGATATTCATACTTTGATAGCCATGTTTTACCGCCAGGGCCAATAGAATTCTGTTGGATGATTTGGTTAAAAAGGAATTTTCGCGAGGGCATGAAAATCATCTGTGAGAACACGGATAACGTTGAGTGCCGGTTATAATAATATAGTCTACCTAAAGACTGCGTATTTCTTTTTTGCCAGACCTTTTACCTCCTTGGCAAATCACGCGGGAACGTACTACATGTCAACATATTGCCCCAGACAGATAAGGCCCTATGTTTCTCTCAATATCGACATCTTTTAGTTAGATCCTCAGTCATTCAGTCCCAAGTATTTAAAGTGTGTTATATATGCTATGATGTTTTAATGCATTTGTGATCGTACACATCAGTTTTGCGAAATATTATTTAAAAAAAATGATTGCATCATATCAGTGACTTTGACATATGCCTCTACCTACCTATTTTCATAATCATTATCATCGTTTCCGCCGAAAAAGTCCTCTGCTGGACGTAGGCCTTCCCCAAGTACCTCCACTTCGACCGGTTCTGTGCTTCTCGCATACAGCGGATTCCTGCGGCCTTCACCAGGTCATCGGTTCACCTTGTGAGAGGTCTTTCAACGCTACGCCTTCCGGTATTGGTACCTATTTTGTTGAATAAATATTTAGGCAAAATGCTAAAAATGGAGCATAAAGCGTCGCTAAGTGAGTTATAATGATAACTAAATCGCGTCCGTTTATTTCTGTTTAGGATATTTAAATATAAAAGGTGTGAATTTGGTAAAATTCAGACAGATGTAGCTCCGAAATTTAAGAAATTACAACATGTATATGTATACTTCTTTTGTTCTGTGTGCCGTGGTTGTAAGCTTAAGCAGCGTTTATGTCAGTACCAATTCATCTCTTATTACCTGTTCTCTAGAAAAACAAATTGGTTGTTTTTTACAACCAATTTTTTTTTGTTCTTGTGTTCTTTCTCTGCGTCATGATTGTTTGTCGCAAATAAATGTATTTTCTTTGCTTTCTTCCTTTTTTTAAAATTTATTTATTCAAAATCTGTAAATGTGATGAACGAAATATGATGTGTGTTTTAAAAAAAATATTTATTTATTTCATCTTAAAGTGTCGGTTCGCATGTGTATTTACAACATTTATTTCAGTTACGTTAAAAGCTGCTGCTGCGTATTTTTATTGGATGAATAATATTTGTACAGTCATTTGTCTTCAATTTGTTTTTTAGGCTGAAAGTGGGTCCAATGAGGAATTTGAGTTGTTGAGAGGCGAGTGCTTAAACAAGTTTCAACTCACAGTTGAAGATATAGAAGCCGTTGTTAAGACAGGCGACGTTTCGAAGATTAATCCTTGCTACTGGGGCTGCTACTTCAAGAAACTTGGACTTGTGAGATTTTTTTGCCATATCTACTGATACTGACTCTTTATTTCGAAATACCTGTTTTATTTCAAGCACGATTTTGTTATTTTACCTATTTGACCTTTTTATGAACGTATGACTAGTTGAGCATCTTTGGTTTCGCTTGGCTTGAATTTTTTAAATTAAAAACGTTTATTTTTTATAACTATGTTGGTAAATAAATACTAACTAAACTTGTTACAAAATTTGCTTTACTTTAATTGTATTTGCTATATTACAGCTTAATAACAAAGGTCAATACGATCTGGACAACTTCCTGACCAACATTAGAATGTTTTGGAAACATGACGATTTAACCGCAGCTGGTATAGAAGGAATAGCAAGAGGATGCGGACAAGGTATACCTAAACCTTATTTAACATAACATCACCCTGTTTTCCCTTATGGATTGTTGGACAGAGGTGTCAAATACCACAGACATTTTGCCAGTTATTTTTAAGTCCTATGTAATTGGGGGCGAGCCTACTGCCATCACAAATCTAGACTTCGAGCTGCTACTGAGAAATCGATATCCGTGGAGAAATTCCTGGTGGAAAAACCCAATAGCACTTTGTGCGACTTGGGAATCGAAGCCAGGATCTCATGGCTCAGCAGCAGCCATAGATGCAGTAGCGCTTGCTACCATTAACCAACAAGGTAGTCCAAAATTCCAACCCTTATTAATTTGGGATTTATTTGTACTGTACATGACGGGTTAATTGCATAACACACTTAGGGCGCATTCCACCAAACTTAGGATAAATCTTATACTGAGAATAAATTTTGAATTTTGACAGTATTTCCCATGGACTTATAATACGTATTTCCATACTAAAACTGTCTGACGTCAATTTTGTTCCACGTATAAAAGATAACTGATTGTGGTAAAATCAGGCCTAAGAGTAGCAACAGCTTTCATTTTGACAGTTCAACAGCATTTATTGCATCATTTACATGGTTGAGCAGACAAATTTTTTTAACATAAGAAGCAATGAATAAAATTAACTTCATTGCACTTTTTGCATGGAACATTATTCCATTCTGTTTCTGGAGAAGGGCGTTGTTAGCTGCGCTGCAGTTTATACTTTTGCAGCTATCATCGTTTTATTTGTTGTACTTAGTCTTGTGTTATTGTCCCGTAATAAACGTTTTAATATTATTTTATTACTAGCAGCACCCCGCGATTTCACCCGCATAAGTGTCGATCCTGTGGGAATATCGGGATAAAAAGTATGATAAGCTATG
This sequence comes from Gortyna flavago, assembly GCA_963669345.1. Taxonomy (NCBI): domain Eukaryota; kingdom Metazoa; phylum Arthropoda; class Insecta; order Lepidoptera; family Noctuidae; genus Gortyna; species Gortyna flavago. The sequence continues at coordinate 11,795,275 of OY770138.1, forward strand.
TGTTAATCCTGGTTTATAACCTATCTATGTGTCAAATTTCATCCAAATCCGTTCAGTAGTTTTTGCGTGAAGAAGTAACAAACATACAAACACACTCACAATCTTTCGCCTTTATAATATTAGTGTGATTAATGGATTAGAAATATCCTTCAAAATGATTCAGATTGTGATTGAAAGTCATCATCATCTGCTTAGCCTTTTCCCAACTATGTTGGGGTCGGTTTTCAGTCTAACCTATTGTACACGCAGCGATTGCCTATCTGACCTCCACAACCCAGTAACTGGGTAATACGATACCCCTTGGTAAGATTGGTTGTCAGACTTTCGGACTTCTAACGACTCGTAAAGACTACCAAAAATCCACGAATGACATCCGGGACCAACGGCTTAACATGCTTTCCGTGGCACGAAGAGGTCTTGATAATTATGTAAAGATGGTCACCGATCCACGAACTAACCGCGGCAAGCGTAGCTTAACCTGATTGATCGACCCGTGTGGCTGTCGTTACTAAGCCACAAACCCCTTATTGCGATTGAAAGTGTATTACACAATTAGGGTGCAGGCTACGCTTCTGTCACTCAGTTAAAAGTTAAATTATATTTATTTATTTATTCAGTCTTCTTTTATAAATTTCAGTAAAAGATGAAGCTGTCAGTGATGGGGAAGCTGGATGCGAGAGGGGCGCGCTGTTGGCGGCTTGCTTTTTGAAACGCTACGACTAAGGATTTAACCAGATACAAATTGAGAACTTTCCTTAGTTTCAGCTCCAGAGGTTTCAATTAATAGATAAGCTCAGACCTTTTCGAAAAATTCAACTATTCAATAAAATGATTCAAAATCACCAACTTTTTGAGTTTTATTCCCTTATGATGTATTGGCAGCATTTTGTCAGCTATTTATTACAATATTGTACAGCACCCAAAATATAGTATCCATAAAAATCAGAGCATGTTTTTTGTCACACTATATCGTACATACACACATACGAGTACATAGACTAACCGCCTTTGGTGGTTGGTAGAAATTACAGAACGGTACTTGCTAAGATCCTTATATACTTACTCCTTTTTGTCTCGTATACGTTTATACATCTGGTCATACACGCACGCCGGTTGTGAAACTACGTACCTGACATTTCTGAGGAACATCACCAACAAGGTCAAAGTCACCACAAGGTCAAAGGTATGTCCTCCTAGGGCATCCCCTTCTCAGCGTTTCCACTCACATCTGCATTTTGTTAGTCACCTCTCTTTCATTCTTTCAACATTACCAAACCATATAGGTATACTCTTTTAAATGTTTGTCACTACTGTTGCCGTATCCCATCACTCCTCAGCCTATCATTCATAATCACACTACGCATGCTTTGCAAGGAACGCTATTCCACAGTATATAATCTACTTTTATGCTTATTTTTCCGCACAAAACATTCACTTCCATACATAAGCGAAGGAATCCAGCACACCATTCATTGTGTGCATCAACTGGTTGGTGAAAATTCCAAGTACAGTACCATTTACTTTATATCCCGCATTTCCTCTCCTTTCCACATCTTCATCAATCTTTCCATTCCTTGTAAACAGAGTCCTCAATTAAACGACGTAACAATTTCACCTCAGTAAGGTGAAAAGTTCTCGGCCTGACTATGAAATACTGCGATTTTCAATTAAAATATGATTTTATTTTTCTACGTAATCTCTCTCGACTCAAACGCACTTGGTCCTGCGCTTCTCCAGCATCAGTATTCCTTCCCAGAAATGAGAGTCTGGAAGGCTGTGAAAACATTCATCTACGGCCCTCTCAACTTCCTCATTGAATGGGAAGCGTTTCCCAGAAACCAATGTCTTCAAGTTTGGGAACATACGGAAGTCAGAATTTTATGACCGCACGACATTCGAGTTTATCAATTTTACCTAAAAACACGCAAGACATCTATTGCAAAAATTCATGTAAACAAACTAAAAAGAAAGTTGAAACTTGTCATACGACCTAATGATAATTTGCACCCAGGAAGGAAATATACATTTTTGCTGATTGGAACGCCATCTCTGTGTCACGCCGGGAACATTCACCTTACCCTAGTTTATGCTTCGTCCATCACAGTCACAGCATGTCTTGCAACTGTTCTGCTGACGGTGCAAGTAGAACTTGATCGTCTGCGTAGAGAAGGTATTTACAGGCATCTCATTTATCGTTAATCCACACGTGTTATTTCTAATCTGTCAGACAACTATTCATGTACAACCGTGGCTGTTCCATACAGCCACGGTGTTGGATAATTCAATCTAATAAAATACAGAATCTACAAAAAATAAAATTATCTGAACAGCAATGGAAATTACGCTTTATTATAATTAACGAAACCTGTAATTAAAATAGTTTTGCAAGGAAGGATGGCAGTTTATCACCAAAAACCTTAAATGAAAATCAATAGTAGGTACTTACCTACCTAAATGAACAATGTTTTATCTGGACAACTGACATCCGAAGCTTGATTGCTTTCGTATCGGAAGGACATAGTAAAACGTCACATGAGCACAACCTGGGGGCCTAAAAAGGCCACTTTGGCAGAATCATAAAACAATTCATATCACGCAATTTCATCTGTATGACAGTTCTGTATGGAGATTCGTAAAATGCTATAGGTACACCTCTGCCTAACCCTTCAGGGATATATGGGTGTGAAATTGTCAAACAGATGAATTGCGTGATATGAATTGTTTTATGATACTCAATACTCAATATCTTTATTGCGTTCCAAAATGTACATTAGTTGGTGGGTTAAACATAATAAAGTCACAATTTTGGACCCTGTCGGGCACAGCATAGAGTTTGGGAGAGAGGAGGAAGAGCACTGCGTGTTTACCTCTAATAAATACCAAATTCTTATATTGCACACTATGTTAGTGTTTCTAATTCCTACTTAAATGAATAGATACAGAATGTGTATGTACATTATATTATAGTATTTTATATTATAAGATGGTATAGATTTACATTAATTTTAATTATTGCACGGTTTAATATTTATTTTGATTAGTATTTTTATAATGTCAATATTTTATCAGTTTAGGTATGGATTTATATTTATTTTAGTTAGTATTTTTATAATGTCAATATTTTATCAATTTATTATGCATTTATAATTTATCATTTAAGTATTCATTTACACTATAATAGCTCTTATTTATTAGGAATGTTTTTAATATATTTTTGAAAATATTATATTTATCTATATTTTTAATGGGTTCTGGTAGCTTATTGTATAATTTTATAGACATAACTAGGCACTGTTGGAGTGCATTTTTAGTCGTGACGTTGGTAGGTTAAGCCTGTTTCTATGTCTAAGCAAAGTGGCCTTTTTAGGCCCCCAGGTCCGATGGCGGAGGGGAACTATTAAAAAAACCGGCCAAATGTGTGTCAAATCACACATAATGAAGGGTACATCGCTGTATGTCATGGATAATTCTAAAATTGCAAATGTAAGTTCATAATGTCAATAAAAAAAATCTGACTTTTCCTTTGTATACATATGCTTTGAGACCTTGCTTCTTGACAAATTTCGTGATTATAGATCAACGGGAAGTACCGTAGGTTTTGATTTATTTACGAGTATCAAAATATGTCGCATAAATGGCCGCGTTTTTTTATTGCGTTGACTTAGAAGCTTGATAAATTCAACTCAACTTGATTACTCCACGCGTTCTTGAGAAAAAGGGTCTTGAAAGACAGACAGACAGACGGACGGACGGACAACGTTGTGAGTCGTGATCCTATATAAGGATTTCGATTTTCCCTTGTGAGGTACGGATTGTACGAAACCCTAAAAATTAAATGGTTTCAGAAATAATGAGAGGCATAATTATTTTCCGGATGCTAGAATGTTGACAGAAATTACAAAATGTGAGCAAATTGAGCACTGTCCATAATTTAGTATGTTATTATAATAATATCGCGCCCAATTACTTCAACTTAGGATATTTAGGTAGGTATATAAAAGCAAGTTAATTTGGCGTCCAGAGCACATAGAGTTGAAGCTTCGAAGGATTAGGAGTGCGAAAATAAAAAGTACAATATGTTTAAATCTACTTGTCTAATTTTTTGTGCCGTGACCGTCCTTCTAAGCAGCGTTTCCGTAAGTATCTAATTCGGCTAGGCCGCAGGTGGCTAAAATCGTGTTTCAAAGTAGAGTAGGTTTCGACTTTTGTCGTCAGGTCGGTCCTTCATACGGCGGGTAATTAAAGTTAACCGTAAAAATGCTCAGCCACACTCACAGGCGATCGATCGCCGCATGAAGGTCGACATTTTGATCCAAAAATTGACACCGACTTCCGAAATAAAATTTATTTATCACTTCGTAGTTTTTTTTTGGAGGTCGGTTGTTTTTTTTGTAAAAAAGTTTTTATTTTTCACTTTTTAGTGAGAGAGTTTGTAATTTATCTAAGTTACAATAGCCTAACGTCAATTGCTTATCACCTTTTACAAAATATTGCTTTTCCCGATGCTGGGACGTTAATTGTTTAGGAGTTCTCCTGGTAAGAACCTGGAGAACTCCACTCCACCACCACACGCATTGTGACGAGCATAAATTGCTTAGCAACCACATTACAGTAATCGAATCGCAACCCGTGAAATATTTATCATTGATTAGTTCCGATGGCCGTCTGCGGTCTTCATCATCAGCTCCACTTTACCAAATGATGATTTCCGAGAGCAAATGCTTAAGTTACTCTAAAAAATATCCAAATCGCTATAAGTTTGCCAATAAAAATGTAGGGTTTCCCTCGATTTCCATGGGATCCTCTCATCAGATTCCAACTTGCTGACAATGGGACCACCTTGGGAGTGTATACTCCCTAAATAATTTTTTTGTTTGAAAGAGTATTCTTTCAAACAAAAAAATAATTTTCAAAATTGATCCACAATTGACGGAGAAATCGGTGAACACACAAAAAAAAAAACATACATAAAGTCGAACATATAACCTCCTCCTTTTTGGAAGTCGGTTAAAAAATAACTAGTCCTGCGATTTTTATCGACCCTAATGGTGTGGCGATTCGGTTTGCGAGGCGATTTGGTAAGCGACTAGCCACGGCGAAAATCGACCTAGTGTAAATCCTGCATAAGCTACGTAACAAAGTGTTTAGCACTCACGTAACAAATGACTCTGTTTAGGGATCACCCCGACGCTAGTCTTACAGAACAGATTCCATATGTGAAAAAATATAGGTTGATATTTTTTTTATTTGTTTCAAAAGGCTGATGGATCCGCTTATTGTCGGGAAAGTTTCAAGCCCTTGGAAGAAGCCTGCTTAAAAGAGCTTGGAATCTCAAATGATGATTTGGAAGCAGCTTTTAAAGCACGGGACATATCGTTGATAGATTCTTGTTTTTTTGGTTGCATGTTCAAAAAAATTGGTATTGTAAGTATTTCTACAATTATTTTACTGTTCATCTTTAGCAAGGGTTTCCTTCATATTATTATTTTTTATTTTACATGACTGTGATGGTATGTTTTTATATTAAATTCCTACATTGATCATTTTGACAGAATTTATTTACCTAATTTCATAAAGTAATTGTATTTCTTTATACAGCTCAATGACAAAGGTCAATACGATCTGAACACCGGCCTGGCTGGCCTTAAAAAGGTGGAGGTCAATGATGTGAAATACGCCAAATTTGAAGAAGCAGCAAAACGATGCGAGTCAGGTATAAAAGATTATCTTTTTTTTGCTTATACTAAATAATAATAATAAATAATAATAGCTTATGGGTGTACTCTCGGATTACTGTTCCAAAAATATTGACAAATGCATAAGTGGATTAAAACATTTTTAATAAGAACGATACCAATTAAACAGACTACGGTTCTAAATTGAAGATCTGCGAGCACGTGAATGATTTTTTTGGCTATTGTTAGGTCAGATGGGGTTGTAGCTAAGTTATAACAGCCGCAAGGGTCAATCGATAAAGTTAAGCTATAAAGCTTGCCGCCGTTGGTCTGTCGATGGGTGACGATCTTTACATACCAAGACCCCTTACCCGCATGGGCCATGCAGGGGGATGGTCCCGACTGTCATTCTTGGATCTTTGACAGTCATTACGGGTCGTTAGAAGCCCAAAAAGTCTGACAACCAGTCTTACCAACTGGTATCGTATTACCCAGTAGCTGGGTTGTGGACGTCAGATTGGAAGTCGCTCCATGTAAAACACTGGTATTCAGCCGCATCAGGTTAGACTGGAAGCCGACCCCAACATAGTTGGAAGAAGACTAGGCAGATGATGATGTTATTTCGTGGTCAATCAATCACCATCAGCTTATATTTATAAACAGACCAAAGTCCTAGATCAGGTTTTCAAACACGCAGAGCTTCTGTTTATAATTGAGAGTCGGTTATGTACAAACAGTTATATATTTTTTCCTTTTGTCACTTTCAGTTAAAGATCAAGCTGTAAGCGACGGTGATGCTGGATGTGAAAGGGGTGCGCTGGTGGCTGCTTGCTTCTGGAAAGTCGTACAGTAAAAGAAAATTAAATAGAAAGGCTTATAAAGATGTAGGTTGAGTCATCTTTTTGGTTTAATTAAGCTGTTGTAATTCCGGTGACCAGGCTATTTTTAAAATAAAAACCGATATGAAAGTTTTACAAGATTTATTTATTTGTTTTACAATATTACAATATTTTATTGAATTATTTTAAATAACAAAATATAGCACATAAACGAGTCAACCGTTGTCACGACGACGCTTCATGAAAAAAGAGCCCCTGCCGTCGGTTGACGGACATTTTTATACTTAACGAATTACCATAGAGACCACAATATTAGTCGACTAATTAAATCGATAACAATTTAACTTTTTCTACTAATATCCAATTTTTAAATGTTAACACTATGGTGGTATGGCTAGAAAAGGGTTGACTACCGTCATTTTACATCTGATTTTGCAACACTGTCAAAATCACAGTAATTTTTATTGCCGTGGTAATAAGGTTGCTATTCGGTTGTTGCTATCACAGGTAAAATAATTGTGAACGGACCATATCATGGCTAATAGAGATGTATGAAAGAATAAGAAATGCTGCGTCGACTCCAAATAAATTTGATTAGAGGGCCAGGAGAATGGTGAGATCCGAAGAAAAAAGGTCTTGACCCCCAAATTCGGTGATATCTACTTGTGCAAAATTAAAAATTTTGAGATTTGTACGGTTTTAAGCACCACGAGTTACTCGTACATGTTAAATTATGATTTCTCCGGGACTCGTCGAGCTTCATTGTCTCGGCGCTTTTCTGGTGGTCGCCACTGTTGATTCTGGCTACAATGGTACATGATAGAGGCTCGCTTGTTCCAAAAAAATGATAGGTAGTCCGGTTAAGCAGAAAGGCAACCTTAGCGAGTTGCAACTGCGAGTGACCATGTCCAAAAAAAAAAACCAAAAAAATAAAACTGGTTCATTGTGTGCATAATTTAAAATATTTACATTTTAAACTGTTTAAAAATATAAAAAGATTTGTTCTCTTTATTCATGGAAAATATTTTATCTGTATTTTTTTTTCTTCAGTTCCTTCTCTTGAAGTGGACTCTGTTTTATGAAAACTGTTAAGTAAATGGATATAAATAAAAATAATAATAATAAATAAAATAGTTAATATTGGCATTTTTGAGTTTTATTTTCTAAACTTGTAAAGTATTGGCATCTACTTACTTATTACAATTTGTACAACATCGAAGTATATAAAGCTAAACAGGCTTTCTAATAAATTTATATTAATTTTCTTAATATTAATAATTACTATTAATTTGTAATTACTGGTTATGTCATCTGAAATAAAGTACAAAAAACAAAATAATCTGAGTTCTTGAGTAGCAATAGAAGTCAGGCACCATGCGTACGTTCCTAAACAAAATACACCATGCGTACGTACCTAAACAAAATCGTAAAGACTTCCGCAGACACGGGCGACGCGATTCTTGTAGAACAATTTATGTAAAAACTTAGCGTCGCATCGCGCGTGTCTGCAGGAGTCCAAGTCCCATTTAACTGTCGAGGTAATTATTTTGTAAATCAATCTGCCTAGAGTTTTTCAAACTATGTTGGGGTTGGCTTCCAGACTAACCGGACGCAGCTAAATATCAGTTTTTTACATAGAGCGACTGTCTATCTGACCTCCACAATCTAGTTACTGGGTAACACGTTACACCTTGACAAGAATAAATATCTTGCAATTGTTCACCAAAGAAGCACAAAACTGGTCGAAGTGGAGGTGCTTAGGGAGGCCTATGTCCAGCAGCGGACGTCTTTCGGCTGAAATGACTAAAGAGAACATTTAAAATCTAGACTACATAACATTACAGATGGGAGTCCCCGAAGGGTCCTGGGTCCAATCTAAAGGATAAAATCTTTTCATTTGAACTTAAGTTGATGATGTTACCTACGTAGCATGTGACAAAAATTTAAAAACCCGTTCAAAGCCTCAACTCTCATAGTATTTTGGCAGCATCTTCATCGCCACATGCGAACTACGCATCATACTGACGTCACGCAAAATCCTGCATCGCGCACGCAAAGTTTACCGCGCAACTAGCATAATAATACTTGTATATACAACGTCCCGACATCAATCGTCGGGCAGTTGCCCATCAGACACAACACCCATCTGGTAAGGAGGATTCTCCCTTTTCTATGGAAGATTAATGAACTTAGGTGTAAATAACTTTATTTCTCTTAAGAACATAAAAATAATAGTTCGCTTATATCTACTTAATGATTATAACTAGTACTTTTAACATTAGTTACCTCAAGGGTGTTCGAGATATTATATTAGCATATCCTGTTTTAGTTTATTTCAAATGTTGTCCCTTAATCGGCGTTTCAATGTGTTTATATTGTCCCTTTTTGTATATCCTCTGGTAAACTATACGTTTAACTTTACGCCCTGATCCTCATACCTCTATACTATAGTAGGTATCATTGCTCAAGTTACTCACAGTCAAAAGGTTTCCAGTACTGTCATCTGAGTGTTGCATGGTAACTTGTTGTCAATGAGGTACGATAACTTAACTAAATTAATTTTATAATAACATGTCTTTAATTTTTATTGGTTAACAAGTTTATCATTTTTAACTTTTCTTAACTCTTCACGTGACCAGAGGGATGGCCAATTTTTTGGCCAAAGAATCAGCATAGCCATATAACGTGACAATGCTGCGAGCCTTTTGGGCACTTTTTCTATTGATAGCTATACGGACGAATTTACTGATTACCTAATATTATTATTTGAAGACTTTTAGCTTTTTAAATTATGTAAATATAATGAAATAGTTTACTAAGCTAAAATGTTAATGGAATTATGTTTTCTTAATTTCAGTGAAAGATAAAGCTGTAAGTGATGTTGAAGCTGGGTGTGAGAGGGGCGCGCTGGCTGCGGCTTGCTTCATGGAAAAGTTGCGCCTCACACGGCTACAAAATGCAAACTAGTATGCTTTTAGACACAAATAATGGGTCCTTCCATCAAAGTTACAACTATTAAAATGCAGAGATATGAATTAAACATCTTGACGATTATTTTGTTGTTATTATTGTTTTAGAATTTAAAAAAAACATTATATTTGTTTGATGTTTACCATTCCCTTTATATTTTGAAGTAAAAATCAGAATAAAGGCCTATACCTATGCCTATACCTACCCTACCCTATACCAGTTATGTTTAATTTTTCAGTAACCGTCGTATCTCTATGTTAATTTTGTATCTCAAATTATACCCATTTTGAAATGCAACAAGTAAAGAATCACGAAAAGAAAAATTTTGTTGTCCTAACTCAAATCAACAAAAAAAAAAGTGAAGTATTGCCAACGCAATACTTCACATTCATGGAAAACTAAAATGTTGGACAGCTATGCATCCTCAACAGGATGCATAGCTGTCCAACACAGAGGACCGGGAAGTCACTGTAGAGTTTGTTGTTTGGGTACAAGAAAGGCTTTTGAGCACTTTAATGACGGCTCTTTGTGCTCTTTCGACTTCAATAAATGCAGTTTTGCCAGCACCACCCCAGACGGAGATTCCGTATTGAAGGACAGACTGGCAAAGACCAAGGTTAAAAAGTGCGGTGTATGGGGATGGGTGTGCAGTCATGTAGTTTTTTCATTATATGAATAAGTTTTCATACTCGACCGGAGAGTGAGTGTATGTTGTTTATAAGTTCTATTGTAACTCACCTTAATTAAAAAAGGTTTCCAGCCCCTTCCCAGGTTAATCTACCTCTGCAAAATATACAAGTTTGATTGGCTTTCTATCATTACTATGGTAACCAAAGTTCATAATGAAAAAATACAGTAGGAAAACTAAAACCTCTACGAAGAAACAAAATATTTTTATTGATTAGGTACCTAAAATGAGGTATTCCACTCAGAGCAGGTATTCAATTCGAATGTAAAATGATAAATATGTTGAAAATTTTTAAACAATACCTAGGTACTCATTTATTGTAAACTCATTCGAAACGGCAACAGTGCCCAGGAGTTTCCAGTGGATACTATCTATCACGCGTAACGCATGCTTTTGTGTTTACATTTTGTTTTCAATTAATATTGTTGATAATTTGTGTTCTCGCTACTCTTTAATAACTTAGCTAGTATGCTCGTATGACTGTGCTTACTACAGATGTATACACCTAGATAACGCAAGAGTAACTTCTTCGCGTGCCAAAAATCGTACCAGCTTAGCTTACGTATAAAAAAATCGCAAGCCGCCACTTTCGCGCTCAGTCCTAAGTACTGGGATGGGTGAACGTGAGCGCTGGCGCCAGCCCCCGGGGGTGGGACGAGACGGGTGAAGCACGATATTCCCATCACTAAATAGCGCTTATGACGTCATAGTAGGTAGTAAAAAAATGGCACGCTTGGTTTTCATACTGATCGTGATACTTGCGTTATTTAGGTCTATCTATACCTGTGGTGCCTACTTACTTACTTACTTACTTATGTAACTACTGTGATTATGGACTGGAGAAATCAATATACTTTATTATTATTTATTTATTTATTTAATTCAGACACAGTGATCCATATTTTTATGTTAGTATACTTAAAAATTATGTTAGTAATCAAAGATTAAAATCCATGGCACAATAATACTATTATAACTAAAACTAGAATTACATAACTGAAATATATAAAATCAAATTGTAAAATTGTAAAATAAAATCATTATTAAAATCGCAATCACCCTTAAAATTATTAAAATCTTTAAAATCCTTTACTTCTTTAAATTAACTAAAATCAAATAGAATAGAAATATAAATAAAATTATCCTATCATCAGTAGGTAGGACAAGATCTGTTACTCTGACTGTTCTTACTGACATGCAACTGTACACAATGCCACAATATTGGACAGTCGGTTTTGCCAGCCACAACGCTAAGAATGCCGTTGCCACTGCCGCGAGCACGACTGAGCAATGACGCTGCTCTCTTTCTGAGGATGGCATGAAAGCCATCAATGCGAGCGTCGGCAAACATGCCCGACGCGCTGCAGTACCTCGGCAGTCGCATCAACATCCTAAATGCATTGTTGTACTGAACGCGCAGAGCGTTGATTGTCTTCTGCGTATATCTTACCCATAGACTGCACGTATAAAAAGATTGGCAAAACGCCCGAAATAATGTTATTTTTACTGCCTTACTGCAGCGTGCAAATCTACGAGCCAACATATTGCATCGGACAGCCAACGCCCGGCGCTCTCTCTCAATATCCTCGTGGTCTGAGAGGTCATCCGAGACCCAGTGACCCAGGTACTTGAAATGCGAAACTCTGCGAAGGGGAACACCTTCTATAAGGACGGGTGGTACGTGCGTGACCTTATGCCCTGGAGATTGGAACACCAAAAGCTCGCTCTTCTTTACATTATACCTGAGCCCATGACCCTCGGCGTATTCAACACATATAGCGAGGAGTTTTCGAACAGCACTTATGGAGGGGCCCAACAACACCATATCGTCAGCGTAGCTGATGTTGTTGACATATTTTCCATCTATAGAGCAGCCGACTTTGGTGTTGCTGAGTTTCTCGATGAGTCCATTTACATACAGATTGAAGAGACGAGGCGAGGTTAAACCTCCTTGCCTTACGCCACACCTCAGTCTGTACTCATCGGAGATCGCGCCCGCCCACTTTATAACATTAATTTGGTTGTTGTACCAATAATCAAAAATGCCAACGACTTCTTCGGGGAGGCTGGTTTCTGTCCTCATTTTGTACCATAGCACATCATAGGACACCAGATCGAAAGCTTTCGAAAGGTCTAAAAAACAGGCGTAGACCGGAGTCTTTCTATCGGTGTAGTACCGGACAGTGTGCTTGAGGCATAGAACTGCCGTTTCTGTCGACAGCCCGCGTCTGAAACCGAATTGAGCGTCGTTCAGCTTTATGTGACTGTTCAAAATACGATCAAGTAGACTGTCCAGCACTTTCGCCACGGTAGTAGCTAGCGAAATGGGCCTATAATTGCTGTTGTCTGTCGCATCACCAGTTTTATTTTTGATTATTGGCACAACCACGGTCTTCATGCATTCATCCGGCAGGTATGAGTGTCTTAAACAAAATTTATAAAACATTGCCAGAAGCCGTGGCAGATGAACCCCGGCATGCTGCAAATGCTCAATACTAATTCCGTCGTGGCCTGGGGACTTACCCCTCGTCATATGCTTTATAACGGCAGATATATGCTTAGCAGTAAAAGCTGGGAATACTGCCTGCCCAAGCTTTTGCCTGATTTCACTAGTATTGAGCATCCCCGACACACAGGAAGGAGGTTCTATCTGAAACAGACTTTTAAACATGTTCGCTATGTCACGCGGCTCAGCTACCCCGTTAACATTCAGCGGGACAGAAGGTCTACTGTTTAGTTTTCTCGTGCCTTTCCAAAAGCCTTTAAAATTTTTGTCTGCGTGGTGTGATGCAAGAATATCCATCTTAATTTGCTCGGCGTTATTTTACACATAAGCGTGAGTCGAATATTATATTCTATTCTAATGGATTTTTACATGGGCTAGCCGGTTAATTCAATGGCTTCAATTAGAATTCGATTACTTACAATGCCTTCTGGAAGTCCACTTTGTGGTTGAATTTTAGGAATAGCCTCGTCGAATAGCCATCGTTATTGTCACGGTTGGTGCAATGGCTGTACTGATAGACTTTACTAGTCCTTTTGCTGTACTGAGAACGCTATTAACGTGTACGTCTTTTTTACATGGTTCTCACATATAATTATAAATTCAACATTATTGATGTAACAAATATTTCTGTAACAATATAATTTAAAAGAGTTTCCGAGTTTCTTGCCATTTTTTGTCCATACCAACCAGGTACGCTTTGGAATAGACAATTAGCTTCATATTTTTGACAGACCGACTCCTTGAAAATTCAAAAGTGCCTGTAAATGGTTTAATTGAAATAAATGCCGTGAGTTTGAGTTTGCGCAGGGTGTTTTTCACTCACTAAATCGTTTCCAGTTGATTCCAAATTTTCTCCGAACTCTTTTACTTTCTCTTGCTCGTCTACTGTCTCTTGTAAGTTCCACTCTATTATTATCATTGTAAACTTGTTGGCCTTCATTATCTTTATGTTTTACTATCTAGTTGTAAGTTTTCTGAAGAAATAAAATACAAATTGTGCTGGCACTAGCTTCACCTTGTACCCTCATTGCAAGGTCATAACTATTTGCTGATGATGTCATTTCAGAATACCTAGGTACGTAGGTAAGGCCCCGGATAAAAGTATTCAAAAAGTTGACAGAAATTACAACGAATTTACATATGGGTAAATACTTATATATTATTATAATAATTATGGTAGGTACTTTAGCAGTCATCGTGTAAGTCACATCCAATTACAACAGTGTTATAACAAGATGTGAAGTTGGTATTCAGGGCACATACAGTTGAAGCTTCAAAGGATCAGGGGCGTACAACTGACAACTAGAACATGTCCAAGTTTACTTGTCTTGTTTTGTCTGCTGTGAGCCTAAGCATCATTTGTGTAAGTGTCGTTTATTATAATTTTTCAGTGGGGCGCTGTTGGTAAAAAATTGTGCAATTGTTTTGTGAAATATCACTCGAAATGTATTCAAAAAACAACATGGCGCGTTAACTCCGAGCGGTTCAATCACTCACATCAATTGGTTTTTGAAGCTGTCACTCGCTCCCTGAAGTTTTCGTTAACTCTTTTTTATGGTCTCTATCATAAATTATATATTTTTTAGGCATATGAAGATATACCTGCTAGCGATGATGATGTTATTGACACCTTTCTCGAGTGCAAGAACGAGCACGGAGTCAAAGTTGCTGAATTACGAGCTGTTATAAAAGCAAAAGACGTGACGATTGTTAATCCCTGTTTATGGAGCTGTGCCCTCAAAAAAATAGGATTTGTATGTATTTTCACTATTTTTATTATTCTACTTCTATTTACCTAGGTTCGTCCCAAATACATATTTTCCTTTTGTGTTCTATGAAGTCATGTAGGATTGCCGTCCTGTCTGTTACTTTTTTGAGACACTCATGTCGATGCCTCCCACGCAGAAGGTCGGAACATTATTTTAACTAAAATCGTTTTTTATGCTATTACAACCATCCTAATTTTAGGATGGTTGTAATAGCATAAAAAACGATTCCGAACGAAAACCGACGAACGAACGATTCCGAAACGATCGTTTTTTGTGCTATTACAACCATCCAAATATTACAAAACGATTTTAGTTAAAAATAATGTTCCGACCTTCTGCGTGAAATCGTCGTCCACATATATTAACTAGCTTATTATACATATAATAAGCTAGTTAATATATGTGGACAACGATTTCTTTTCAAAAACATTCGTAATTTCTGCATTACAGCTCGATGAGAAAGGACAGTATGTTCTTCACCCCGGCCTGACCACCGTTATGAATATTGCGAAGTCTGAACAAGAATATACCCGTCTAGAAAATATAGCAAAACAGTGCGAGTCAGGTAAAAACTATATTATTCCGGTATTTCTTATATTTAAACTACCTCGTTAGTATTAGCCCCCGTTTCTATGGGTGTAAAAAAAATCGCGGCGGTTTTTTATCGCGCACTGCATTTTCAACTCTCGGTGTTGAGCATTGAGAATCCAACAGAGTATTACACCCCAGCTCGAAAAAAACCCACTGTTGGATTTTCAACTTTTGGCGCTCAACAGTGAATTCACCAGTAAGAGGGTGGCTAATCGTGAGGTTGTAGGCAAAGTGTTATTGGATTTTCCATTAGAAATTTCTTAATAGCAGCCGGAGTCAGATTTTTTGCCTGGTTGATGACAACATCATTGTCCGTATTACATTAGGGACTTAAACATAACTAAATGGCAATAACATATATCATATGGCATAACTAAATGGCATAATAGCATAACGTGGTAGGTCAAATGTTTGCTATTCGCTCTATTGTCTATCTCCTTATGGAGACTGTCCCCATATCTCTTGTATCCCTTGGCGAAGACTTACTTGACAGAAACGATCAATGAATCACCACAACAGCTAGCCTGAGATTCATCAGCAGATTCGGTGATAAGAGCTTTGATCAGGCTTTCGTTTGTCAATTTCCTGATTTAATCAGATAGACTCAACCACCTCCGAATCAAAAAATCTTGATCACTTTTGAACTTTGTCATATTGAACTTGGTCGTTACCACGTCACATATTTTCTCGTCTACATTTGCATCAAACTAAGTATGGTTAAGATTTCCGGAATCCGACAATATTACAATACTGCAATACATGCCAAGTGCAAGTACAATTTAATTATATCTTTCTCTTATTTCAGTAAAAGATAAACCCGTAAGCGATGGGGAAGCTGGATGTGAGATGGGCGCGCTGGTGGCTGCTTGCTTCATGGAACATTTGTTCGCGGAATTTCATTGAAAAATGTTATCAAACACATACAATAAATGTTGTAATGAGAATGGAAAAATAAACTTGTGTCGCTGCTCGTGGAATAAACACCCTGAATTGAAAAAAATCATTTAGTTTTTTTAAATAATAATTATGCTTTGCTGGATGTTTTGTGTCTAGGAGAAGGTAATTAATTACTAATAATTAATTAATTGGGTAATCCTGACGTCATTCTAATTTTTTTGCAGATCCTTCACCAAACGATAGAACCACCATTACGTAGCGATACGACAAAATAATCTGGACAATGAATTTTATTGTACATATATATTTTAAAAATATGATTGAAGAAAATATATTTTTTTAAGGCTATTATGTGACGCTATTACAGTTTTTTCCCTCCATTCCCAATACTGAAATGTCTAGATTAGTAAAGTATTATGTTTAGATGTCGATACCCATCACATCTCTAAAGTTCTGACAGCTAATTTAATTTGACCCTGTATAAAATTAATCGTACGAATAATTTTCACATGATGTCATGATGTGACATTATTTCCCGGGCGCTCGTTTTTAGGATAAAATTCAATGCCCAGTTTTCAAAAATGCAGATTTACTATTAATAAACATGAGCAAAACGGTACGCACATATCACGTGATCTCTGCTATCAACTCAGCCTATCGCAGTCCACTGCTGGACAGCTGGACAGCCACATAGGCCTCCCCTAAACTGCGCCACAACACCCTGTCCTCCGCTTTCGGCATTCAGTCAACCCCAGCCACCTTCTTTAGGTCCGTCTAGCTAGCTGGGGGGCATCTCACACTACGCTTTGATCACTGCTTACGATCTCTGCTATGTTTTATAGAAATCGTTGCCGTGATAATTAATATGCGGAGCATAGTAGCTTGAGATTCATTAGTCACCTTTGGTATTTTGAGACTTGATCAGGCTTCTAAAAATCGGGTACTAATATTCTGTTTTTATCAGATACGTATGCATTTTAAATATTCCTTCTCTTAATTTTAGTCAAAGATACATACGTAAGCGACGGAGAAGCTGGGTGCAGAATAAGCGCGCTGATAGCCGCTTGCTTTTTGGAACAGATGTATCAAATACAGTATATGTAAATCTTAAAAACATAAGTACATAGGTTGATATTCGACTGCATACAGTTAGACTGGAAGCCGAAACCCAACAGTTGTGAAAAGGCTAGGCAGATGATTATGAAGTAGGTTGAGTCATCTCTTTGATATAAGCTTTAAAAGTACAAGGTCTGCTATAGTAGATTGTATCATAAGGGAGCAAAACCCGAGTGATACACTCTACTTTTCATCACCCGCTGTGAGAAAATAAAAGGCGCCTCATATTTTATTGTAATATTATTATTTAATAAAACATACAGTAACAACTAAATTGAAATTAAATAGTATCTAGTAATAAAACAAGTAAAACACATTACATTTGAGGAATTTTCGCAATTATGAAAATGTATAATGGCGGCTCACTTATAAAGAAGATTAAAAACTCATTACTGCCCGCTAAATGTTTCATAATGAAAACACCACCTTTGGGTGCACTTAAAGGCGAACCACGTCGTCCTTTACTGCAAAAACTCATTACTGCCCGCTAAAAGTTTCTTATAGAAAACACCACCTTTGGGTGCACCATACTGAACTTCGAAGTTCAAAATACCGATGTACTGTATTCATAAAGTTTAAAATTACGAATTACGTGAGTTAGAAGGTACGCTTTGACGAATTACTTGATTTAGAATGTTCATGATCGCGATGTACGGAACTTCGAATGTTTGTTATTAAAGACTGTACTGACATAGTTTCTTGTATAGCTGTACCTACTACTTGACCAAGATAATAAGACAACTGTTACTCATATCGTCAGTTTTTACGGGTGAAATACTGGTATTTTTGGGAACCGGTACCATTTGCCTTGGTGTGATACCGGTACCAAACGCAGTACCTGTAATATTTGGTATCGGTACTTTATTTTTTTATATATTTTTATATTTAAGTATACTAATCAGTATCAGAAAAACCGGTAACAAAGAAATATTATTTAGAGAGAGAAGGCATTAGAAAAATAACTTCAAGCTAAGTACCGACACAGAACTTGTAGATACTTTTGGTACCGGTTCCAAGAAACGCGGAGCCGGAGATGGTAAGAGGTGCATGAGCTACATTCTACCCAGTTATCTTACGGTCTTGGTCGCGGAGTGTTTCCTTATCATAGAAGAAGGGATAACACGCAAGAGCCTCCAGAATTAGCGATAATTGGAAAAAATTCTCAAATGGGGATTATATCAGCAGGGATATAATAAGGAACAAGGGAATCTAACGACCGTGACGGCTGGAGCGACCTGGATTTTCATTTCGATAGTTCAACAACGTTCAATGCGTTATTTACGTTGCAGAGCATACGATTTTTTCAAACATACCTACTCGTATGAAGCAATGGATTAGCAATATCTTTCAAAATTATTTCGATTATAATTGATAGTGTGTTATGCAATCAGGGTCCTATTCCTGAAGCGAATCGTGAAAGTATAAATGAAATTGTTTCGAGTAAGTGGCTGCATCCAGTTAGGCCAATCTGTCATAGACCAGTCTGTTCGGCTTGATCTCGTCATGTTTCTTGTAGTACTTGAGTGGCTTTGCCGGGTGTTCGTCCACTGTTACAATATATCTTAGGTACATTGTCGACAGTGTATGGTAACGGTGGTTATGCTGTTTTGCTTTAGGTACAGTCAACTTGCTTATCTAAATTGTATCTGTTGTATAATCTTTGCATCCCCATTACAATTATAGAAGGTACGGTAATTCCCTGCTATAATGATTCGTATACAAAAAGAAATCTGACAATTGAAGCCAATTAGTGTAACGGAAGTAGGTCTACTTAATTATTTTCCGGATGTCCATATTCATATATAATGATATACAATTTCGTGTGCGAATTTGAGCAAATTTGCCAATAAAATTGAGAAAACCTTTTATATTTTTGTTAAAAAAAAATTAATCGGAAGCCATTTTTAGGGTTCCGTACCTCAAAAGGAAAAACGGAACCATTATAGGATCACTTTGTTGTCCGTCTGTCTGTCTGTCTGTCAAGACCCTTTATCTAGGGAATGCGCGAAGGTATCGAGTTGAAATTAAAACCTACACTCAGGTCTACAGTCCCTTGAAGCTGTGAAAAAATCAAACTTCTAGTTAACGTAAAAAAAAGATACGGCCGTACATATTTTAACACTCTCAAGGGAATCAATAGGCTACTTCCCGTTGACCTAGAATCATGAAATTTGGCAAGAAGCAAGGTCATATCAAATTTCATGATTACTTATGAGTCGTAGGTCATAGGTTCGAACCCAGTCAATAAAAAGTCTTTAAAATAGGCAATATAATGTTTAATTATGGAACAGCGGCTAATAAAAAGATCAAACGGAAGAAGCGTTTTTTGCTGCGTTTATATAGCAATAAGCATTCTGTAGATATAATATAGTGTAGGTATTATGATAATTACCTCGTGTACGATTACTTCTATTTACGATTTTTATATAAAAATGCGTCCAGTTGGTATTCGGGGCACTACCAGTTGAAGCTTTGAATGATCACGAGTGGAAATCTGAAAAATATACAACATGTCTAAGTTTACTTGTCTTGTTTTATGTGCTGTGGTTGTGAGCTGTAGCAGTGTTTATGTAAGTATCATTTATATTCAGGCTTTTTATGTGTACTCATAGACATGAAAGTGGGAGGTCTTCTGTTACAAGTATCTCTATACTTAAAAGAAGACCCCTAAAATGTATTTATTATAACCTGTTGATTATGAAAATAAATAAACTTATATTATTATTATTCATTTTTGCGGTACGTTAGCAAAGTACTGAAGAACCCTTTGGAAATCGTACCATGAATTCAGCACATGATTTTAGACCCCATTGCGTAGAAATTTATCATAAGTTATCACAAAAAAAAAAAATGCTGTTTCACAGAAAACTGCAATACCTACACCAGCAAATTTATTTTTTAATAACCGAAAAATTTCAACTCATGGGCTTAGAATCATGTACTGAATCTATAGGGTTTGCGTCGATGTCCCTGTCATCATGTGTATCAACACTAAGGGCTCACAACAAAATGTTTAAAGTTGTAGTGTAAACTGTACTTTATTGTGTTGGATTTAAAATTATTTTTTCATAAACTATCATATCCATATAGATATTTGTTTACATTTTTGGCAAATAAATCGCGAATGCAGATTAGATTCCCGCGTTTTTTATATCTAGCTTTACTTTATGGTTTCTACAATCCGTCATCATCATTTCAGCCGAACTACCATACTAATATTGCTAATGAAACTGTGTTTCTCTTTTTACGCCGTAACGACTAAACGAATTTCGATGAAATGGCACACAAGTAGACCATGAACTGGGTAAGGATATAGGATACTTTACCCCGGTATATATCCGGATATAGGATAATTTCCAAACTCAACGCGGGCGATGCCGCTTGCAAAAGCTATTATTTAATATTCTGTCTTTATTTCGTGTTGCAGGCAGGTGAAGAAGAGAAAGCTGCTTTCCGTGAGGCTATTAAACCATTCGTAATTGAGTGCGCAAAGGAATATGGAATCAGTGAGGCTGATATCATGAAAGCCAAGGAGACACACAATCCAGACATCCTTAAACCTTGTTTCGTAGGCTGCATTTTCAAGAAGTTTGAATTTGTGAGTAGATTTTATCCTCACAACTATAAATGACACATAAACACACAAACAGCAGTCTTCAGTCACACAACAACTGAAAGGGTATGTATGCAGTTTGTCACAAAGACAGGTCTTATCCTTGTGGAACACGCAGAGTACCTACTATTTTTTTTTTGTTCCTCAAGTATGCAAGAGAAGCAGCGGAATTTTTCGTCGGTTATCAAAGAAAAAATGTGCTGTTTCACAGAAAAATACACACATCAAAAGTGTCTAGGGATCAACATATATTTTTGCAATAACTTTTCTCCTGATTGATATTAATTAAAATTTTCTTTAAGGATTCATCAAATAAAGTGTTTTCGTTTGTCACAGTAACGATAAACCAAGTCACCTTTGCATTAATAAAGAAATTTGCCATTTTCCTAATAAAGGGATTTTTGACATTTGAACCACTAACACAAAAGTTCGAAAAAAAGACTGAAATAACAGTTTTCTTTAAAATTTTATTGGGTAACTTAAACAATTAATAATCCGTGTTTCTACCGCGAACACTAACAACACAAGAACATCGGTTTGGCATACTCAAAATGAGTTCATCCAAATCACGCTGTGGAATGGCCGCCCATGTTCGTTGCAACAACAAAAAAAGGTCTTCTTGCGACTGGATACCCTCCATATTCGGCAGAGCTCTTCTCTGTAGCATATCCCATGCATGCTCAATCGGGTTCAAGTCTGGCGACTGAGCAGGCCAGGGCAGGACATTGATGTTAGCTGCGGCGAGAGTCTGTCTTACAACTCTTGCGGTGTGCGGTCGTGCATTATCATGCATTAACTGAAATAAGGGACCGATTTGCACTTGTAGAGGAACGATGACGTCTGATACAATCGTCTCAGCATAAATTTGAGCGTTGAGGTTGCCTCTGATCCAAATCAACTCAGTTCTTCCGCCGATCCAAATACCCGCCCATACCATGATGGTTCCACCACTATAAGGATGGACTTCCTGGCAGGATTTTAATCGCTGTTGGCGTCCAGGGGTTCTCCAGTGTCGTATACGTCTTGTATCCGGTCTCATACCAAAACGAGACTCATCAGAAAAGCAAACGAAACGCCATTGTTCTTCTGCCCAATTTCTGTGTTCAAGAGCCCATTGATATCGAATCCTACGATTGTGCATTGCTATAGGTGGTACCCGTAGCGGTCTTCGGGAATGAAGGTTCACTTCATGCAAGCGGCTTCTGACTGTTTGGTCGCTAATTAAGTTCCCTGAAGAGTGATGAAGCCTCACGGCTAACATCATGGCGGTTATTGTTGGAGCTCTTCGAGTTAAGATTTGAATGTATCGGTCTTGTCTCCGTGTGGTGCAGCGATACCGTCCTCCATGGCGCTCAGCCACGGTACCAGTGCTTCGGTAACGTGTCCAAAGTCGACTGATAACACTCTGACTTGTATTCAGAGCTAAAGCCACAGTACGTTGCCGGGAACCAGCTTCTATCATTCCCACGGCTCTGAGCATTTCTTCCCTGCTTAAATGACGTCGCCGCTCCATAATAACGTTGGTTTTAATCAGTAGTAGGGAAACAGTAGCACTAATAATGTCTTCAATGCGTTGTATGTTTTTATAGGGAAAATATTGACAGCTGATTTTCATCTTTTACTCGAATTTGATTCACAGTTCCTGATTCAAATTATGAAATGCACCACAAAGGATCCATATAAATTTATAAAATCATAAATTTATTACAAAGCCACATCTCAATCTCAAGAAATCCGCATAAAAATGCTTGATCCCTAGACACTTTTGATGTGTGTATATAGCACATCAATTAATTTTTTTTAATAACTCAGCTGTTTAGATTCATGTTCAGAATCCATGGTTGTGCGTCGATGTCTCTGCCACTCTGTATGTATATAGAATATTGTACAGACGCCAGTTTTCAACTTTATCGCTAAAGCATAAGGTTGATAGTTTCGGGAAGCTTGATGTGCTGGCGTCTGTACTTGTACTACTAGATCACTTGGTAGCGTTTGACTAGTAGTACAAGTACAATATATTCTATCCTTACAAGTACAATTTATTCTATCCTATCCTCATTATCCGTCATCATCTTTGGCAAACATTTTATATGCTAGATTATATTTTATTTATTTTACAGATAAACGACAAAGGCGAATACGACTCGGAAACCAGTATTGCTAAAATTAAGAAGATGATGAAGAATGACGATTATATCGCAATGATATCAGGCATTGCGAAAAAATGCGAATTAGGTGAGAACAGTTCATTCATACTTTGGAAAGCCTATATATTTTTATTAAACCATTTACTGGCACTTTTGAACTGTCAAGAAATCGGTCAGTCAGAAAATACGAAGCTAACTAGCTAGCTAGTTGCCCATTCCAAAGAGCAGTAGGTACCTATGGAGAAAAATGGACAAGAAACTCCATGGACACTCTTTTTTTATTATATTTTTCACGCATGTTTATTTATTGGTCTAATGACAAAATGTGGCTCCACCAGATAAAAAAGAGATGTGCAGAAGTCTTTTTAATTAATCAGTCAAGCCTATTGAAATCCTTGTTTTCGTGTGGATAACACATACTTCACACTTTGGCTATTCAGTTTGGCTTTGTACCTATATTTTTTAGAATATCGACAAAATCCATAAATAAGTGCTAAACTATATAATGATGTTGTGTTACACCAATATTTATCTTTTTGTTTGTAATTTACTTTTGTTTAACTATCGCTATTATTCAATTTATTTCATACTTTTTATTTCTAAATTTCAGTTAATGCCCAAGCTGTGAGCGACGGAGATGCTGGTTGTGAGAGGGCTGTGCTGTTGACGAAATGTTTTAAGAAAAACCAATCTGAGGTATCATCTCTACTTTATCAGTATAACCTGTTACTATTTTTCTACATAGTGTCTCATTGATCGCAAGCGCTACTGCTGAGCATAAGGTCCTAGGTCCGATTTCCAGGTTGGGCATAGTGATATTGGGTTTTTCCATCAATAATTTATTTCTCAGTAGCAGCCCGGCATCGCGATTTGTACCCGGTTGATGGCAATAGGCTCCTATTACATGGGACTTAAATGTAACTGGCGAAATAGGTCACCTCCCTTACCCTTAGGGGAATACAGGTCTGATGTTATGTTATTTTTACTACTGGCTGAGAACACAGCTTTGCTCTGCTTACACCTTTAATCAGGATCATGGAAGCCACATTACTTTACTTGTATTTTTTTTTCAGCTCTCTGTGTAAATGGATTCAAAATACAGATTCGTGAGAAGAAGATTATATTATCAGCATTTCTTTGTTTCATTTTTAGTAATAAATTATATTTCATTAAGCGTTCTTTTTTTACTCTTATCTAAAAGCAGGGAACTCAGGACAAGAAGATTTGCATCATTATCTATTCAAAGAAAGCCCTAATGATACTTATTTTTTTTAATGAGCCATATCCTTTATTGTCCTCCTATCTGGAGACAACACAATACAACTATCAGAAGCAATGGGTTTCATTTTCACAGTTCAACAGCATTCATTACGTTATTTACGATGTTGCGCAGACACATTTTTCGAACATATTATGAAGCAATAGATTAGCAATATCGTTCAAAATGATTCAGATTCAGATTGATAGTGTGGTGCGCAAATAGGGTGCAGAAATAGACTTCTCTTGAAATGTCATAAAAATCTGTTTTGACATTTAAAGAGAAAACTGAATGTATGTTGTTGTATGTTATGTAAGTGTTATGTCATGTTGTTGCGACTGGGCAAAGACAAAAGGGTTGATTATAGGTATAGGTATCTATAACATAAAAATTAATCGGTAAATGTGTTGCTAAGCGCAAATCTCGAGAGCAGCTGAACCGATTTCTCAAATAATTTTTTTGTTGTGTTCCTTATTGTCAGGACAATAAACAAGAAACTGGGGCGGGCCGCTAGTTTATCAATAAAAACTATCTTAGGAGCTATTTTCAAAAAGTAACACCTATCTATGTTATTATTTAAAAATACTTTATGTAGACTTTGTTTTATGTAATTAGGGTCAGTGATGGGCAAAAAGTATTTAGATTAATAATTACAAATTACAGTTACATTGTAATTAGTAATTGAAATACTTTGTAACAGATTACTTAAGTAACTAATTGCAATGAGTACATACTGTAATTAAATACAAAGTAATTGAATTGCAAGTTAATCTAATTACATTATAATAGATTACAAATTGATAAAATGTAATTACACATTTATATAAGTATTGGGACATCTCTCACAAAAATGCCCTATTTAATACAGTTTTGACAAATACGAAAAAAAAACACATGAATATACAAAAAATAAAAATGTTATCATCTGTCAATCATTGTTTAGTTTTAAATCTTTTATTTGTTATAATTTTCACTATTGGCTGATAAAAAAAAAATAAATAAAAAAATACATACGACTTGTAATCTTAAGAAAATGTTACGTGCTTACAATACAAAAGATTAGAAGTAACTGAAGGGGGCGGGTGAAGCGGGGTGGCTAGGAGCGGCGACGCACGGGCACAATGCATAGAACCCCCTGCTCCCCCGCACATTATACATACTACTTCCCGATGACGTCGTACGGGCCGCACTTGCAGTACCATCGCAACTGTGCGATGCAAACATGCGACATTTCATATTCAAAACAATTATAATATAATTAAATACTATGTAATTAGGTTACATTGTAATCAAATATTTCGTAATTAAATACATTGTAATTAATTTCATAGCACATCCAAAGTAATCTAATTACAATGTAATTGAATAATATGTAATTAAATTTCATTTTAATAAAATTATTATGTAATTCAATTATTAATTAGATTACATAAATAACTAGTTACGCCCATCACTGATTAGGGTTCGGTCATAAAACGTTTCACAAACAGTGACTGTTATCCCTGCGTACCTATTCCTACTTTTCGTATTTCTACATTTATATCTATAACTTTTATGATGTACAGTCACCAAAAGAGAAAAGTAACCAGGGTCGTCAGATATAGTTGAAGTTTAGTAAGAAAGGAGCAGTGGTAGCCCAGTGGTATCGGCCGTGACTAACGAGTTGTAGGTCGTAGGTTCGAACCCACACAGGCGCTTTACTTAGTGTAAATTATTTCATCACCACTGCTTTCAAAACGGTGAAGGAAACATCGTGAGGAAACCGGCATGTCTTAGAACCAGAAATTCGAAGACATATGACATCTACTAACCCGCATTGGGCCCGCGTGGTGGATTACGGCCCACTCCCTCGTGTCCGGTGAGGACCTGCGTCAGGCGGTAGGTGAGGGCGCCGTGACGCCTCTCTAGCCACTCCTCAAAGAGGGGCCTTACCGACGCTATCGCGGCGTGCCCTGTCTGTTTGTCTTTATGTTACCTTTTCACGCCTAAACTACTGAACGGATTTCGATAAAATTTGGCAGAGAGATAGATTGCATCCTGGGGAAGGACATAGGATAGTTTTTATCGACATACCTCGCCGGCGAAGCCGCAGGCGGAAGCTAGGAATCGATAAAAATGTCCTACATGTTCGTTCGAATTTCAAAATTGCAGTTCCGCACCGCAAACAATTATTAAACTTTTCGTCAGAACGCCTCGTTTAAGAAGGAAATGTGCATAGAATTATTATCACTATTTATAGTAAACGATTTTCTTATCTTAGAAGTCTTCAACAAGGTAACTTAGGGATAAATTAGCAAGCTTGTACTTCATAGAATGTCTTTGGATGTTAGTTATAAGAAAATTATAACGTGTCTTTTACTTGTTGAAAGTGAACATTTCAAGTCTAGGTAATTTTGATTAAAGACCTTGTGTACTAAATATAAGATTTCATGGATATCTTGTACGCCAGACGAGTGTAAGACCTAATGTTTCTTGGAGAAATTTTATCATTAACATTGCCTGTATTGATTAGTATAATAAAATTGCAAGCGTTTTTTTTTTTTTAATTTTTTGTGGTTCGATTCCCGGTTTAGGTAAGCTTGTCGAGAAATCTGTAAATGCAGTTTTGTTTCTTTTTAAAAATAAAGGAATGATTCCTTTAAAATAAGATTTATTAAAGTGGTTTCCCTCCAGGGCCCATTGATCGTTTCCACCCTGTATATACATAACCGCATACAAAGTTATTCTTGAGCCTTGAACCTGAAATAATTGAAATGCTCATCATCATGCCAATTAAATCGAATCTCACCAACTACAATGTAGCTAAGTATCAACTAACGAGCATAGTACAAAATACAAAATTGCACGTCGGAATCGTGATAAAACCATCATTTTGTTATAAATTTTGTTCTTGTTTATCCGAGCTTATGAAATAACTTGGCAACATTACATTTTAACAATCTACCGCCATTTCCAAATGATTATGATTCCATCCAACTCCGGTGTGCCCTAGACTGACGAGTCAAGAATAGGCAATGCTAATACATTATTCGCTGCGTTGTGCAGCTGAGTACCACCTATCCATGGTACAACAAGCTGCATCGGACAACCGCTAAGTATTCGAAGATGTCTTTTTATTGCTCTCTGCCAAATATTTATCGTGGATTGATAGGTGGACCTATTCACTTCATTTAATATCCTCTACCACCAGAATACTAAGTCAAAAAATCTGAGTAAAATGATCGCAGGAAACGTGGATGTACAGACGCCAGCACATCAAGCTACTATAATCTGTCAAATTTCTTTAATAGATTTTCGGCATTAGGTTCAAAGTTGATTGAGGAAATTTGACAGTATCGGGTAGCTTGATGTGCTGGCTTCTGTACATAAAGTCTCTTTTACACGAGGTGATTGCATGCAATAGGCAAGCACTACAAGAACTGACATTTTATTTCATCGATCAGCACTAAATTTTTTAAACGACGTTAAAAATGAGTTTTTATTTAGTTAATCTCACTTTACTGATTACCTACCCATTGATAGGCACTATAAATACGATGAAGCCAACCCTCTCAAAAACTAAGTTTGTTTTTTTAAAATGATGCACTAAACAGTGGCTAATGCTTACAAATTGTTTCAAAATGTTATAGCTATCAAATCTCACGCAGTGGTCTTTTCATTTATTATTTATCCTTTATGTTATTCTGATTATTGTCTTTTATGTTATTAAGATTAAACCTATTTTGAATTATTAAGCACTGCGCTTTACTTAATACACATTATCTTAGACAATTCTAAAAGATACGTCCTTATGGTCTCACTGTCTAATCACGACTGCCGACTTTTTTGGGTTGTGAACAATGCTTAAGATTTTGTATGAGAACTACGAGCAATTTTCGTCAATTTTGGAGGACGGGCGAGAGCTAATTTGATGTAAAGTGACAAGTGCAATTTAGGTTCTAAAAACGTAGGTAGTTATGATGTTGCAATCCACAGTACTGAGAACAATTGCATTGACATTACTGGCACATTAGAAGTGAATAATAATTTTACATAACTTTGAAACACAAAGCAACTTTTTAGAAAAAATAGAGTGGCTGTAGAAAGCTCATCAATATGTTTGAATTTAATGCCTGTAAATAAAAAGCTTGCGGTGCAAAACAAAACATGCTCATTGCACATCTTTCAGGCATACTGACAACTGACAAGTTGTAACTTTTCCTGCATCATTTTTCGCATTGCAATCGATTTAATTTAGGAGCAGTGCTAGCCAAGCGGTAACAGCTGCGACTTACGAGTTTTAGGTCGTAGGTTCGAACTCAGTCAAGCGCTTTACTTTTGTGTAAATTATTTCTTCACCACTGGTCTCAAAACGGTAAAGGAAAAAAAGAAAAAAAAAACAAGAAAAACCGGTATGTCCTTTAACCAAAAATTCGAAGACATGTGACATCTACCAATCCGCACTGGGCCCGCGTGGTTCCTGTGACACTGAGAGGAGGTGTGTCCCAGCAGTGGGAACATTATAGGCTTATTATGTAATCAATTCATGTCATAAACAAAAGAATTCCCCGAATAAGTATGATAGTTTCATAATTACCCCGCTAATGAGACACTATTGATTTTCTATTGAAATGGGCTGACGGAGTGGTAGGACAAATTTTTCAAACGACAGGTAACTAATTTTTATTCGTAGAATAAAATTGACGTTGGACAGATTTGTATGAAAGAACTGTTAAAAATGCAAAATTATTCCTCGGAAAAAATTATCTGGCGTCGGAAAAAATTGCCGTAATAATTTGAAAAATGGGAACCGATCAAAAGAATGAAGTAAATATTTTTTTGATACATATTTGGTCACCTAGCACTGTACGTACCACAGATAATAATTATAGACTGTACCTTCCTTCTAAAAATCAGATCTTGAAAAGGTTGAAGACTATTTACTTATTAAGCATTAAAATGACAATCGTAATCCTGAATTAATTAATGTGACCTTCACTTTTTGTAAGATGTTTAGCAATTGTTGAAACAATGGGAAATTCCTCTACTTAAAGAAGTAGGTAGATACCTAATGTCCAAAAAGTCAGCCAGCTTTTTGTTGTATTTCGTTACATTGAGTGAGCCTTGGCGAGATATTATGATAATTGCCTCACATCATGGTGACTTTAACGACAGAATTTTTATATAAAAAGACAACTGGCTTAGACTAAGGCATAATCATTTTGGGCATTGAAAGGATCAGTAGTGCAAACCCAAAGAAACTTGCAAATATGTCGAAGTTCACCTGCATTGTCTTATGCGTTGTGGCTGCGAGCTTGACCAAAGTTTCTGTAAGTAGCACCTGCATTTCTTTTATCAAGTATCATGGTCTTCTTAGAAAACCACTTCAAAGTAAGTTTATTGGAAAACGATACTTCGGTGTCTTCAAAGTCAGGACTTAGAAGTCCTCTTTTATGATTCTGGTTTTTTAACTTTCTCAGAAAGTGGCGTTTTTCTCAATTCATTATTTAGTAGTATTGCTGTTTCAATTCTACTGGGTCGGGCAGGCCATTCAGGTTTAAGTACTCTTTACATAACAACATAATCCAGTTCATGTTTTCACGTTCCATTATTATTTCAGCATGCTGTCACCGAAGAAGAGAAGGCTGCATTCCGTGAGGCGATGGCACCCGTAATAGCTGAGTGTTCGGAAGAGCATGGCGTAAGCGAGGCAGACATCAAGGCAGCGAAGGAGGCTGCCAGTGCTGACGCTATCAAGCCCTGCTTCTTGGGATGTGTCATGAAAAAAACTGAAATGGTATGTATCTATTTTGCGTAATTTTTAGACAATTATGTTGCCTTGGTAGACAGTGCATGAGTTTGTTAAAAACTGTTCTACTGTTACCTCTGCTGAGAGCGTAAGTATTTATCTGGAAGATAATATGAATATATATTATTACTAGCGACCTACCCCTGCTCCGCACAGGCGCAATGCCGACATATCAAAATACCAAGATTTAAGTTAAATAATGTTTGTTCCGGAATAGTTTCTAAATGATAGTGAAAACTGCATCCAAATCAATTGTATACTTTAGATTTTTTTTGCGGTCATACATACAGCCGTGATAAGCGACTTCATTTTATACTAAGTATTAAGATAGATATCATTAAAGTTGCGGGAAACTACTGGAAAAGAGAAGCACGGAACCGGGAAGTATGACAAGGCCAAGGAAAGGTCTCTTATTATTACCCAAAGAAACACGATAGTTCTTACAGATAAATTTAGTTAAACAGGATTAATAACTTCTTATTTAATTAACAGTTGGATGCCAAAGGCCTGTTTGATGCAGAAACGTCACTTAGTAAGCTCAGGAAGTTTGTAAAGAGCGATGAGGAGTTCGCCAAATTCGAAGAAATTGGAAAAAGCTGCATGTCTGGTTTGTATTTTGTTTATAATTTTTATTTTGAGACCACCAATATTAACAAAATGATACTTCTAATGATGGATGTTCCTATCCAGATAGGTAGTCGCTCCATGTAAAATATTGATACACATGATCAATTGAAAAAAGATGGGTTAATAAGGCCGTGCTTATTCTTATTGTAGCAGCTGTAATAACAATAACAGCAAGATTTTCTTTGGTATTTATTTTGCTGTTGTTTATTTTTCAGTGAACGAACACGCTGTCAGTGATGGTGAAGCCGGCTGCGAGAGGGCCAAGCTTATTGTTGCCTGCTTTTTTGAACACAAAGCCGACGTAAGCGTACTTTACTATATTTCTTCTTCTTTACGAGTCAATTTCAAGTCAAGAGCCAAGAGCGGACACATTTAGCAATAAATTAAAGAAAACAAAATCAAAGCATTTATTTCAAATAGGCACATAAACGGAATAAATCATAAAAAGCACTTTTGAACGTCAAAAATTACAATAAAATAGAATTGATTCTAGTCGCCCCTTCCAAAAGGTAGTTTTCGTTTTGAGAAGAATGGGCAAGAAACTCCACCGTTACTCTTTTAAATGTTTTACAATATTTTGCATACATTAATTATGTAACAATATGTGAAGACAATGCACCTAAACTAAAATTACTATACCACAATAGGTAAAAGAATTAAAAATGAAAACTTAAAGGGACTTTATATTTTTCCAAACAATATGTGAGTAATCCGATACACGTTTTACGGAGAAAAAGTGAGAAACGATGGGCAAGACCTCCAGTGCAGTAAATAGACAGCTTGGAGCGTCTGCAATCAAACTGGGTGTTGTAAGGTTTGATGATTCTCCTCATAGCGAGGTTGTCTCAACTCAAGAGGACCAACTAGAGCTAGAACTTGACAGCTGCTACTAATTTTGTGAAAACAGTAGTATAGCATATTATCTTACGTAGGTAATTTGATACCTACGGTTCGTACCATCATCATCGCTACGGAAATATTAATGTTTTTTTAGGGATAACTGAAGTACTTGAATATGAGAACAAAATGCAGTTTTTACTTGTAGCATTTACTCATGTTTAATTTTCTTTTGCAGATCCCGTTCTAAACAACTGACACGCGATAACAACAAAATGGAGATTTAACTTTACGCAATACCAAATGAGGCACAAATGATTTCTGTTTATAATTTATTATGTTTATTTAATTCGTAGTTAATATATAAATAAAGCAATTTTTCGTTCAAACTTATGTTTTTATTCATTAGGTACTGTTTGGGCAGATTCGAGAACAGTCGCCGTCAGATATTTGTAGCAGACAAGTTTATTAAAATAAATAATCCAATATCTCTAATACGTTGCTTGCCTGAATTTATTTATTGCGTGAGTTCACACATGAGTTGCATGATACACTTAACATGACATGACAAGACTCAAAACTACAAAATGTTATAAACTGCCAGGGTCCTCATAGTATATAAATTAGCAAAAGAGTTCCTCTATATATTGTATTTATAGTAAAGTTGGAAGCACTTCCTACTGAAATTTTTCCTCAACTGCTCAGATATCTAAGACTACCCCATCTGCGTAGATACACTTGACGTTGTATTTATTTTTTTATTTTGTGAACATAGGTGATTACAGGTGTTTTCCAATAATATAAATGTCAAGTACACAAACCGGCAGGCATACAAAATCCGATTTAAAGTTCCAATAAAGTAAACTTATTCGTAAAAATGAAAAAAAATAGCACGCAGTAGTTATAGACGAAATTAAAACAATATCAAGAGAACATATTATTAGGCATGTCAATAAGTGATAGAATTGTCATAATAATATATAAGGAAAATGTCATGAAAATACACAATGTCAATACATTTCAAATTTGTCATCAATATACTCCTTAACTGAATAATATACTTTGCCATTTAGTAGCTTAAAGAGTTCGCTTTTGAATTCATTATTATTCTTACAATTTCTGATATGACAAGGTAGTTTGTTATACAATTTAGGTGCCATTGCATAAACACTTTTATAGGCAAAAGCAGTTCTGGTGATTATTGTTTTCAACTTATCTGAGCGACGTTGACTTTCTACATGACTAAACAAGTGTATATTGGTTTTTACAAACATCAGAACCTCATAGATATACAGTGAAGGTACTGTCAGAATATTTAACTCCCTAAAGTGTGGCTTACATGTATCTGTTGTTCTTAATTTGCAGATGGCTCGGATGCATCTTTTTTGTGCCAAAAGCACGGAGGATATATTTGAAGCATTGCCCCAGAATATAAGTCCATACCTCAATGTGGATGCTACATAACCGTGGTATGCCGTTAATAGGGCTGTTTTGTTTGCAATTTTGCCTAGCATGTATAGGGCATAAGAGAAACGGTAAAGTTTCAAACAAACACTATCAATTTGATTTTTCCATGACATATCATTGTCAATGTGCAATCCTAAAAACTTTGTAGTATTTGTTTCTAGTACTGCGTCTCCTTTATACCTAATTTGGTATTGTGTTTGTCTTTTTTGTCGAAGTTTAAAGTCCATTATTTTGGTTTTAGTTAAATTTATTTTAAGGTTATTAGCGTTTAACCATTCTATAATTGACACCAGGTTTGTGTTTATATCTAATTCAATTTCTTTAAAATTACCCTGGTCGAAAACAATAGTGCTATCGTCTGCAAATAAGCACATCTGATGCCTGGTTGCATTTGGGAGATCGTTTATGTAACAGATAAAAAGTAAAGGACCTATGACAGACCCTTGTGGCACCCCATACGAAATAGTTCTTGTACTTGAGGAGTATATTGTTTCAGTTTTTGTCTTAATGTTTACTTGACTGATCTGAGTAAGCTGTTTTCTACCTTCTAGATACGATTGTATGAGGTCAAGCAAATTACCTCTAATACCGTAGCTATAAAGCTTTTTTAATAGTATTTTATGGTCAACGTAATCAAAAGCGCGGGTCATGTCCATGTACATTGCTACAGCCTGTTTTCTGTTGTCCATGTTGTGGTGTATCTTTTTAAGTGTAAGTGTTCAGATATTTTTGGTTAGTTGTTAGTATAGAAATTATTGACAAGCATCTGCTCAGATATTAATGAACTAATGAATGTTCAGATATTAATGGTAACTTGTAGTGTTTGGAACTTATTGATATTTTTAATTGTTCAGAAGTATTTGGTCACCTTGTCTAGTACAATATATCTGACGGCGACTGTACCTACCTAGTACCTACCTCATATTTCATGTGTCCCTAGTGTGTACCAACACTAACGAATTTCGATTTCAACTAATAAATAGTTTATTAGAGACAGTAACTATGTTTGGTATATTTAACACAAGATTGATGAATGATTCTAATGACTATAATTCTGTAAATACATATATATTATAGTCGTGAATCATATTTTGATCAAGATACAACCTGACACTGACCTGCAAATTACAAAAACGTAAGCGGTCTACCACTGCGCGTTCACCATAACGATAATAACCGTAATGGTAGGCATATCAGAATTGCGTTTTAAGAGTGAAAATGAAATGGATAGGCTCAGAATGAAAAGAATATAATTTATTAACACCGTTCAACCGATCACCATGAAAATTTGAATGCCTCTCGCACTTTTTTTTATTTTTTCACATTTTTTTTTATTTCGCTCTCGCGTTTTACTTTATCATACAGCCTGTTACTTCTTCATACATTGTTCGTGATTGATCTCTTTGGGGAATGGAACTTTTACAAACAATATCCAAATTCAAATCACTTTTTGTCCTTAGGGATTAAAGAGCTATTTTAGTCACTGTTTACGAGGAATACACTAGCTCTTTTTGAATAGATGTTGTAATAAAAACACAGTTTAAACAAATCAAACAGTATTTTTAATAACGATTTAATCCTATCCAATAAATTTAATAATTATGTAACATCAAACTCAACTCATTGATATAAGACCATTTTAAGTCCATATTATTATTATGTTTCAGTGAACTTTTCAATGCGATGTGGGCTTAGATTTCCATGCCAAACTGTAAAAAAGAAAAAAAAACATTTTATTAAGTACTGGTCAACACTTGGTCTTGAATTTTTTAGAGTGCAAACAGGAGTTA
This sequence comes from Gortyna flavago, assembly GCA_963669345.1. Lineage (NCBI taxonomy): Eukaryota > Metazoa > Arthropoda > Insecta > Lepidoptera > Noctuidae > Gortyna > Gortyna flavago. Next base: position 11,829,853 of record OY770138.1, read on the forward strand.
GGTTGTAGGAATGAAAATGTTTTAGTACTAGAATAAAACAATCAAATCACAACAAAAAATTGAAAAACTCTTAACAGTCATATTTGAAGATCTTTAGGTACAGAGGCTAGCACATCAACCTACCCCAATCTGTAAAATTTTCCCAATTGAATATGAACCTTATACCTTTGTGGTAAAGTTGAAAATCTATAAAAGAAATTTGACAGATTGGGGTAGCTTGATGTGCTGGCCTCTGTACCTACAGTCACGAGCATAAATACCCTACAAAGTTGGAAAAACGTTTTTCTCGTGAAGAACAATTACGACTATGGTTTTTTTTTTTTTTATTAGCCTATACTGTCCCACTGCTGGGCAAAGGCCTCCCCCAAGTCGACTATGGTTATAAAGACAATTCATAATACAAGTAGTATGGTTTGGATGTTACTAGGTATATTCGTGAAACCATAAAACTGTCAATACTTTAGGAGAAAATCGCTTTTGAATATTGAGTAGGTAAGTGTAAGGTATTTTTGCTCATGATTCTACTAGTTATTTATTGAATACCTTTAAATAGTTTATACTTGTTTAATTGTCTTGAATTTACATTCTTTAGATCTAAGGTCATAAAAAAGAAAACCAATTACCTGGGAAGCGTTCTCTGTCATACACTTGTATGCCAGCATGGCGCGTTCACAGCCAGCTGCACCATCACTCACAGATTCGCCGTTAACTGTAAAAAAATATTGTTTTGTGAATGAAGAATTAACAGATAACATAACATAATACCATCACGCCTGTATTCACCGAAGGGTTAGGCAGAAGTGTCATTATCATCATTGGGTGTATTATAAGTATGCCTACCTATTTAAAACTCTCCTACTTATTTAAAATTTTGCTGTCCGACAGGGTCAATAATTATTAAAGATTGAATTGAATTGAACACCTATAATACTCCCACATTGAATTTTCGCCAGTTATTGTTTAGTCCCATGTAATAGAGGGCGTGGAGGTAATTAATAACATTAAAATTAGCCGACATGTTTTTAGACAACACAAACTAGCGCATTTTTTAAATTTTGCTCTATGGCAGTAACTGCCAGTGTTAAAAATAATGATAATAATGACGTATGAAATGTAGAAAAGCCTAGGAGATAAAACACTAACGAACTAACTAATAAATCCCTTGTACGTCATGTGATTCATCTAAATCATCAGTCCATAGCTCTCCACATAGGCATGCCTCTCCAATCGCCTAACTATTACTAATATATACTTTTTGGCTACTCTGAACCAGTTGCTACGATCGTCGCTCCACCTAGCCTGAGGGCAAATTATTACTGAGATGTAACTATAAAAACCTACTCAGTCTAGAGGTTGTAATCAGTTAATAATATATTATAAAAGAATGGTCTTACTATGTGAGCAGGAATGAAGGTAATCTTCGATGAGCTTTAACTCTTCGGGATCGTTGAATACAGCTTTAGCCATTTCTAGAAGTGTTTCTTTTTGCAGCTTACCATTGTCATCCATCTGTAAAAATCCAAATTGAGGACCTATAAAATCTAATTGTTGCAAAAACAAAAGTTGGGTGGAGTATCCTGTAATTCTCCAAATAATTAGGATGCTCACCAGTGACAATTTAATTTAAAAACAATGTCTACGTTTCTTTTGACCCAAAAAGATTATCAGATTGACTGGCAGAAAATACCAGTACGAAACGTACAAAATAAATAAATAGATGACTATTTGTATGGAAAGCAGTGATACTAACAATCCCTGTCTGTTTCATCATGCACGCCAAGAAGCAAGGGGCGTTGGGGCCCGTTGGAATCTTCTTAGCCCTCAGGTTAGTAATATCTTCTGCAGTGATCATGTTGCCATCCTTGTTACACGACTGGCCAACGGTCTCGAAGTGCGCGCGAATTTGAGCCCTCTGCTCATCTGTCATAGCCTTAAAAAGATAAAAAAAGTTCACTAATTAATAATGCAGCTATTTGTATGAGACTGTTGATAGTGATAATTGTTTAACGGCTAGAAATGTGTCTTTATATTATTGTATAAGACTAAAAGAGTGAGATGTCGAGAACTTAAAAGTCACTAAGGGAACTAGGGTTGAAAAATCTATTGTCAAGCAAATTCCGTAACAGGTTAGTATGAATTTAGAAAATAACTCGCTAATATAGTGAATTTGATATTTGAATTAGAAATACATTAATTTATACTTACAAAAGCTAAATATGGTGTTAATGCACAGAAGTATAAACAACACAGAAATACTGATGCTTTGAACATTTTGATGTTATAAAAATTTGTTACTGTTACAGAGATGGTGATGGCAAATTGATATCCAGAGGCTTATGGTTAGTTTTTGGACATTTCTGAATTTATATAGTACCGAAAATGTAATGATATATCGCTAACTCTGTAATTACTTTTCATAACATCAAATTAAGTATCTCATATTAGTAGTAGGTACTAATAAGTAGGCTTCAATGTCACAATGACACAGCGCCATGGATTCACATGAGTATGGATTTACCGAATTGTTGCCAAAATTGAGAGATTCATTATTTGTCCAAATTACATGGGTCACATTGGTGAATTCCTGATCTTGCTTGGTTGTGTTGGGTTATTTTCTATCAAATTAAACTCAAAGAAGGAAGTAGCTGAAAAAATATCGTGACGTTCCAGCATTCTGACTTGCGAAATAGTTACCATGTTAATCGCAGTGTTTATCATCAGATAATTCCCAGGAATTATGTATCTCTTCAATACATTTTGTTCTGTGTTTTCAACCGCTTGTTCTTTTAGGTCAGGAAGATGACATAGCAGGAAACTGACATAGGCTAACTGGAGGCTGACATAGTCAGGTCCAGTTGAAAACCAGCGTCAGGCACTAGTTGTCTGGCATTTTTGCTGAACTGGGCCTTATTGTGCAGCCGTGAGGCACACTTTCCTGCTAATTTTATACATCGGACTTTACACCTTTAATATTTTGATGTTTATTCTTTGTAACTGATGTATGTATTGTGTGCCTTCTAGTCTGTGCTAAATAAATGTATTTTCTTTCTTTCTTTTTCTTTCAGGATACCTTTTCCGTCTGGTCTTGTCCCTTGCTATTTGGGGTTGGCGCAGATTGACAGTACTTTCCTCTTCTATTGATCATCTATATGTAATCCGTGTAAGACCAATAAGTGTCTTCTGAGTTTCCATTACCTTTGTTAATTTTGATGTAGGGGAGCGGGGGGCACGTTGTTACAATTTTTAGATAGTTGTTAATATGACAAAAGCTATCAAATAAATTATACATTTGATGACTTGTAATGTTAGTATGTCTATTTAGCTATTAAAATATGACTGAAAAATTATTAAAATTTATGTAATTTTTTCACAATGGAGAATTTAACTAAACAAGTAGATTGTAACATCTTACCCCGGAATTGGGGCTAGTTGTTACAACATCGGGGCACGATGTTACGGTAGATAAATAAACAAAATCATCAGTGATACAAATTTTTTTATTAGTATTTCAAAACGATATAAACAATAGAGATTACTTTATATAGTCTTCTAACATTTATGAGTAATTATAATATCTATTATGGTAATTATTTAAGTTTTTTTTTGTAGAAAATCACTTTGGCAGGAACATTTTTAAATCTTATATAAAAACACAGACTTAGTCTGCATATAACAACTTGTAGTAATTAAATTATTCACTTTCATTTCATACTTAGTTATTTTAATAAACTTTTGGCAAACTAAAATACTTTGGATTGTTGTTACATGTAACAACTTACCCCAAACAATTGTAACTACTTCCCCCAGGGCACGTTTTTTAATATAAATTGAAGTCATTATTAATGGATATCGATAGTAGAATAAAACAATATTGTAAATTAAAGGTAGATACATTATGAACGTTTAAGGTTAAAAAATTTGACAAAATAAATATAGTCATCAGGAATCAAAAATTTCGTAAAGGATTTTTTTACTTACTTGGTTGAAATCGGGACACACGCACATAACCTAGCAGCTCAACGCTTGGCGGTCACTGATTGTTTTTATCTAATGCACGATTTTATAAGAAAACGAATGAGTCCAATTATGTCTATCAAAGAGTTTAAAATCCCGGTAAAAAACGGGTGTAACTTCTTACCCCTGTAACAACGTGCCCCCCGCTCCCCTAACTCATGAAATCCTGAAAGTGAGTGTGCTCATAATTATATTGACTTTGTCTTATCGATTTGAATTTCCTCCATTGGTATTTAAAGCTAATATAACCGTGTTGGCTGAGAATCAGTTTCAATCACAAACTCAAATTTTGATAAGTGATGAATGATGATGTAATTTTTTACTGGGTTTTCAATGGTATGGGTTTTTCGTATCTCTGCAGTCAATTACATTCATTGTTACATTAAGTCTCTCGTTACGTTGTCACAGGATGAACGAGATTATTTGTCAATAATTCAAATGCAGCGACAACAAAAGTATTGTGAAACAATATAATAATTGCGATCATAGGGAATTACTTGTAATGTGTAAATACACGGCAAGTTGGACCTAATAACTTCAGAGTAAGAGTGCAATTTGCGTCGTCATTTATTATAGTTAATATTTATAAAATCGATTACCAACTGCACATGTATGAATGCTTTTGTCGTAACCGAGTGGTTACTCACCATTGATGTTAACTCAAATACTTATGTATATAAAGCATAATTTGTATCAATTCACACATTTGCTTGACAAATGCTCCGGACTTAGTGCGTAGCCATGTTTAACTTATATTTTTGTTATTTTATTTGTGGAATTTTCTCCATAAATGTTAAGGTATGTGTAAAACTAATTTATAATTCACGTAAAATTAAAGGTTTTTTTTAAATCTGCGTGGTGATAGTTTTTAAGCAAAACTCTGATTTTATCAAACAACAAAAAGTATAAGCTGGTTCAATATCAGGTTTCTTTTAACAACATGCAGTTCTTATACTTTATACAAACGCTAGTTTCTGCTCACGACTACGCCCGCGTGTTTTTTTTTTCCACCGATCCATCCCGTCGCATTGCATCGCCTGCCCGCGCTATTACTTCATTTTCGCTAAGCATTATTTCTGACTTTTTTCTTGTTGCTTGGCTCCCAAGAATTCCAGTATAATGTTAATAGCCTACCTCAAGAATTAGGCTATCAAGTGAAAAAAGAAAAATCCGCCTGGCTCGAAAAAATGAAAAATCTCTGGAACTACTTCCAGAGATTAGTGTGTTCAAACAAACAAAGATTGATTTTGCAAGTAGGTCATGTCTACGAATACCACCCTTAAGAGGAAATGCGGGTGGTCTTTTCTCCCTAGAAACGCTCTCGCCTGTTTTATTTTTCTGGTTAATGACCATAAAGCAATGATTTTTGACTCAATAATAAATATTAACTACTTGTATGTCCCTATATTATCGTTTTTGATAATACATTATTTTTATAAGCATTAGAACTCTCAAAAAATGCATAAAACCGCCGATATAAGCCGCTGGTCGATCAATTGATATTCGATTATTTGGCATAGTACTCCCGCTGTCAACAGAGGCCTAGTGTATAGGTAAATTTGATGACTATTAATGAAAAAAGAAAAACATAGAGACAATATATATCCTTCTTATTCAGTTTATGAAATATCTTTTAAATTGGTTTAATATTGGAGGAGGAAATAGGTGAGAGCCAAATCTCGAATTATGACTTTTTACTTAGGCTTTTTCAAAAGTCTCTCTGATTGCATTTCCTCTTAAGGGGGCCCTAAACCATAAAGGGTAGGTAACCCTATAAGCATCAATTAAATATATAATAATTTGTCATCAATTACTGTTCCAGGCATCATCATTGGAAGAACTGAAAATGAAATACGTGGATATGATAATAGAGTGTTCCGACAACTACCCAATATCGGCGGCTGATTTGATACAGCTCAAGAGCAAGACAATGCCTGATAGCGAATCCATCAGATGTCTCTTTGCTTGCGTTTATAAGAAAGCTGGAATGGTAAGAATTCACAATACCATACAGTATTTATGAGAGATGTAAGATCTTTTACTACTGCATACTCAGCTTTTAGGGGCCCGTGGCTAAATAATAACAGCCGCACAGGTCGATCGATCAGGTTAAGCTACGGTTGCCGCGGTTGGTCTGTGGATGGGTGACCATCTTTACATATCGAGACCCCTCCGTGCCTCGGAAAGCACGTTAAGCCGTTGGTCCCGGCTGCCATTCGTGGATCTTTGACAGTCGTTACGGGTAGTCAGAAGCCCGAAAAACCTGACAACCAGTCTTACCAAGGGGTATCGTATTACCCAGTAACTGGGTTGTGGAGGTCAGATAGGCAGTCGCTCCATGTAAAATACTGGTATTCAGCTGCATCCGGTTAGACTGGAAGCCGACCCCAACATAGTTGGGAAAAGGCTAGGCAGATGATGATGATGACTCAGCTTTTAATGATCCCAATGCTGGGACACAGCTTCCCCCGTGAGAGGAAGTGGACTATACCCTTCAGGTCCGTGTTAAAGATTATAGTCCGCACTGAATTATTTATTTTTCATTCCTACAAACTATCTCCTGTTTGGACTCTGAAAAATTCAGGAGCTTATAACACTTGACCAGCGGAATTGCGTAACTCACTTTCAATCTCAATCTTAAACATTTTGAAGGATATGATATTGCTAATCCATTGCTTCATATGTTCGAAATGTGTCTATTCAATAAAGTAAATAACGCAATTAATATTGTTGAACTGTCAAAATAAAAGCTATTCCTGCTAACAGATATGTTACGCAATTACTCAGCAGTTCTGATATTTGGATGATACCACGTTTTTTGGATGATACCACGTTTTTTGAGTGATACCACATTTTTTGGATGATACCACTTTTTTTGTATGCTACCACGTTTTTTGGCTTACGACGTGCCATGTCCCGCTGAATAATCCAAAGGTTCATTTTCGGATTTATGTAGATATTAGTCCGGTACTAAGTCTAAAGTATTTTCCTCTAATGTCGCTTTGTGGTAATAAAGGCCACACCTCTTTTCCGTTGAACAAAGTTCGCTTTTCACCAAAATAACAGCAACGACCTTGTTTCTTAATTCGTCTGCTCCATTTCAACCGAAAGACGTCCACTGGACTTAGGCTTACCCCAAGCACCGCCACTTCGACTTAATTCATCTGCTTAACACTGTATTGGTATTACTAAACTTTTACTTTTATATATTTTTACAAGTACAAGTTCGCTCGTATTTTTATTTTGATAATAATTACAAGTCTATTTGTGTGTACGTATTATGTGCTGGATAATCTCATCTATTCGGATATTTACACTCCACTTTCGGATCTTATGTACAGTATCATCATCATCATGAGGTCTTTATTCCGACATTTTGCAGACGCGCAGTAATGCCTTTCCGTCTTACGTCTTGCCCTCTTTTTTATCCCACCATCACCATTCCCCAGCCCTTATCTCAATTTGCATGGGGACGGCGCAAGATGTCTTTTTCTTCTATACTTCTCTATTAGTCGTCGTCTTAATTTTTTGTCTCAGCAGTCGGTTCTATATTCAATAATTTCGTATGTGCAGTTTCAATATGGTTTCCAGAAACGAATACTGTTGTGTAAAATACGCAAGGTCGGATGATAAATGTACCAATTACACGGTCCACAGTCATTGTACAATGCCTTCTCTTCGCAACGATTACAGCTAATGCTCTTTACTCACCGGAAACATGTATTCCTATGAATCTGATGATGCTTACCTTCGTTGTATGTGCATGGCAACACATATATTTACTACTATTTAATACCTACTTATAAATGCGAAAGTATATGTCTGTCTGCTATCTTTTGACGTCTAACGGTTGACCGGATTGCGATTAAATTTGGCACACAAGTAGACCATGACCTGCTGGGTAATTACGTAACACACTATCAGTAGCAATGGTTTAATTTTGACAGTTCAACAACATTCATTGCGTTGTTTACGTTGTTGAGCAGATACATTTTTCTCGAACATATGAAGCAATGGATTAGCAATATCCTTCAAAATGATTCAAATCGAGGTTGATAGAGTGTTTCGCAATTAGGGTGATGGGTTGTTATGTTATTTTATGTCTATCTTATGATGCAGTAAATTACAGTTATAGGTAATGTCTAAGCTTGTAACAACAATACTAATTTATTTAGAAAATCTTTATTTGCTTTGTTGTTTATACATGAATTTTAATGTATGAATCACGGCGCTGCCACACTGCTGTTAAAGTAATGAATCATGTAAAGAATATGAAAAAGAACTGCATTATAACTACGAAAAAATTAAATACGCAAAGGAAAAACACCAGAAGAATTCATAACCCTGGATATCTAAAGAAACGTTTTTAAACACAACGCCAATGGAGGACAAAAGAGGACCAATTATAACATCAACCAATCATTAATTTCAGATGAACGAACGAGGAGAATTATCAGTTGATGGTGTAAATGAAATGACTCGAAAGTATTTATCTGATGACCCTGACAAAATAAGGAAGAGTGAAGAATTCACGGAGGCATGCAAAAGCGGTAATATTGAAAAACTATAATTGAAATTGATAAATAAAAAAGAAAATAGAAATATAACATAGTTTATTATCCAGGTAATACAGTTGGTAAGCAGGAACATAGGTTAAACACAGGTTGAGACTTGAAGATGAGTTGTTTAAAATGTTACCTGGAAGATACTACCTGTTCCTGTTACCTAGCTGAGTTTACATGAATAGGAAATTCACGGAAATAATGTGTCTTCGTTAGTATTAATACAACTATTAGCAGTAGTAAAATTCGGATTATTGGCTATAGAAAAGTACTTAATGATATATCAACGTATTAGGAGATGCAAACATGCATAAACATTTTAATTATAAACCATTGGTATCCATTCATGTTTCTTTGATATCAATCATACATAGATTGAATGGAATTTAAAGGCCAGAACAATGAATGCATTGATGAAAACAATCCATTATGATCATCCATCCATTTTCTAGGTCAATTTTTTATTGCTTTCCATGATTTCAACTGATTTAATTAGTAAGTGAGTATCCTAGGTACTGCCAGCATCGAAAGTCGATTGGTATTATTATTTTTAGGTACATAGCATCAATATTGCCCTTTTCATTGAGCTGCTCTTCAGCGTTTTGTGTAATAATAGTTAAGAGTTTGTATTATATTTTTTTTACATCTATTCAATTTACCCATCATTTTCAATGATCTTGATTTATAAACTATGTCATGATTTATCTTTGTCAAAATGTTGTACGGTAGGTACGAGTTACTTAGTTAGTTACAAGTAAATAATTTCCATAACGTAATGAAATCTAATTGAAACAATATAGAAAAATACAAAAGATTATAATAAAAGTAATATAGTAAGCAGGGACATACGTTAAACACAGGATGAAACAACATGAGTAGCTTGAGATTAGGTTATTATTACTTGTTAAAATAGCTTTTATATATATATATATTTTATCAAAATCGTTTACTTTTTCCATTTTGTAAATATGTGAGCACCATGTATCTATCAGATTATTAATTTATATGTCATGGTTTCATTTTTAATTCTTTTACCTATTGTGGTATAGTAATTTTATTTTAGGTGCATCGTCTTCACATATTATTTTATTATATAATTAATGTATGCAAAATATTGTAAAACATTTTAAAAGAGTAACGATGGAGTTTCTTGCCCATTCTTCTCCATACGAAAACTACCTTTTGGAAGGGGCGACTAGAATCAATTCTATTTCATTGTAATTTTTGACGTTCAAAAGTGCCTTTTATGTGCCTATTTGAAATAAATGCTTTGACTTTGACTTTGATACTTTATTGTAATTATCAATATGTGGTTGTGGTTAATTCCTATGTGGTTTTTGCAGTAAACGATGTTGCTGTTAGCGATGGAGAAAGGGGCTGCGACAGAGCTGCTTTGATCTTCAGGTGCACTGTGGAAAAATCTCCTGATGTACGTTTTTTGTTTTGTTTTTTCCAAATTAAGCCATATACAGAAGTGATACAGACTTTTAAAAAGGGATGATTAGAAAGTTCTGGTACCTAATATATATTTTATTGTTTCAGTTTGGGCTTCTTTAAGCCGCCAGACTACTGTGACATCAAGATTAGCTTCTTTTTATATTTTGTGTTCTGCGTCGGGTTCAGTAGCTGCAATCTTCAGCTTCGTCAATATAGTTATTTTATACTCGTATACTGTACAATTAGTAGAATTGTCCATATAATAAATATACATACATTAAGTACCTACCTTGTTTACTTTTTGTCAATAATTTGGCTTTAAATATAAGTATTTAAGATTAAATCAAATTCCAAACTGGTTTGCTAAAACAGCCGTCGTATTTAATCGAAAATCAACAGATTGTATCGAAAAAAATTATGATGAAAAGATTCTATCTAGCCACTAGACGGTAAAACTCGAAATTATAATTAAACCTATTATTCCAGGTAATATAATGTTATCAGGAATACGTAATTTCATATAATACGTGTGTGTTTTAGAACTGTAGTATTTATATACGTTGTTACATACCCATTTCGATTAGTATTGCACGAAGCGCGAGATCGATATGTGGAACTTTATTATTCTGTTTTTAGCATTATGCAGCTGTGTATGTGTAAGTACTTTGACATTTTATCTTTACTAATTATTATTTTTTCAGCCAAATTATATTTGTTACCTTTTTCATAATTCTTATATCATGTTTGAGTCTTGGTTACTCCAATAAAGAAAAATTCTGTATATTCTATTCTATATCCCATAGGCACGAAAAAAAAGTAGCACAAGAGAGGTAAACGTACGTTCTGCCATATTTTTCATAGAAAACTTATTTTTATTATTAGAAACAAATACTAAAGAGTATTAAGTTACATTTTCTATCAATCACGATAAAAAATAAATCATTTCTGCTTAGCAAATAATCCTCAGTACATAATATATTAAGTAGTTCGGTATTTTGTAGTAATAATGCAGTCATTGCTTTGAGTCTTTTCGTCTGTAGATATAGTTATTCACATTTAGATTTTAATTGGATGGCAGTTTCAGTAAGTTTCAATTTTAATTTACCGGCTATTAATAAACTTTACAAACTAATAAAAAAAACACGTGTTTTCAAAGGCCCTCACAGAGGAAGAACTGAAGATACAGTTCACAAAGCTGGTAATGAAATGTAATAAGGACTCGGAGGTGGATATGCTGGAACTGGTGCAGCTACAGAGTTACGTGGTCCCTACAAAGACTGCCACCAAATGCGTGCTGGCATGTGCTTATAAGGCTGCCGAAGTTGTGAGTAACTTTATTTTAACATGCAAAATTCCTAAAATAGTAAACAATTTTTAACCAGCTACGAGTAAAATAAGGAGGAGGTTCTCATGTTTAAAAAGTGTCGAGTAAAATGATAGCACCTTTATTATCACCATTGATTGTTCGCGGCCTGAAGATTAGTTCTATCTTCTCAATTGCTCTCTCGCTGCTGAGAATCGTGACTCTGTTTCAAATTGTCAACGGTGTTTTTCCATCTGTTACGATCAGTGGTCTGGTAGAGTGCGGGGCTGATGGCTAACTCCAATCGCTCGGATTTTTGATACGACTTACATTTTTACTCTGGACGAGCTTGACTTGTAACGTAAAGACTGGTCGGCACTCGCAAAAGACAGATTTGCGTGGAAAAGGGAGAGGGCGACCTTTGCCCTGCAGTGGGACCATACAGGCTAGTTAGATAAATTAGATTAGACCTTTTTGGGCTTCGGCCTCTAGAACCTTTGCCCTCTATTTTTCCAGTTACCATTACCTACTTTTCCATGTTTCCAAAAAAAATCTGCTCAACAACGTAAATAACACAATGAGTGTTATTTACGTTGTTGAGCAGATTTTTTTTCGAACATATAGAGCAATGGATTAGCAGTATCCTTCAAAATTATTAATTGTGATTGATAATGTATTACGCAATTAGGGTGCTGGTTTTGAGATAAGATACCTATGATGCAAACTACGAATAAGTAATAAGTACTTATTCGTAGGATGCAAACTATAAAACTACACATTGAGATTAATGGTTACATTAGAAAGATTGGTATTAAAAATCCGATTTATTATATACTAATGATTCCACTCATCAAATATCAAATGTACCTACTCATGCTATGTTAGGTTTAATGGCTTTTATGTAGTTTTATTTGATTTATAGACATTTATTACGAAAAGAATGCCTTCATTATTTTCATTTTAGTGCTACCACAAGTGAATAGGTAAACATAGTCACATGTGCTTCAAATGGTAGAAAAAAAAATAGAGTACGAAAGCTATCGTTTGTAAAATTTTCTTTTTTCAGATGAATGCTCAAGGACAGTATGATATCGAACATGCCTACAAAGTTGCTGAAATGATGAAAAACGGAGATGAAAAACGACTGGCGAATGCCAAGAAAATGGCTGATCTTTGTGTCAAAGGTATTCGTATTTTTAAAAAAGGTCCTACGGTAGGAGATCTGTAAAACCGTTGTGAAAATAGACTTACATAATACTCGTACTGTGCAGCAGATGTTCATGAAAAACTTCCTTAGAGGTTAGTTTCGTTATGTATTTAAGAAACTATAACGAAAATGAGCTCTAAGGAATTATTTTTTTTAATAAAACAAAGAGCGTTTTTTATGCGGGAGGGAAATGTCATCGGGCACATATGGCTTGTAAAGGTATAAGCATATAAGAAACACTTGTGTAAAATTTCTAAAATGCTTCTAGACCCATCGGTTTAGGCTGTACGTTGTCTGGGGTCATCTCTATAGCAATATAAAATGCAAAGTCCTGACTGACTGATATATCAACGCACAGCCTAAACCGATGGTCCTAGAGACATAAAATTTGGAGGATGTGTTCTATGTGAAGAGTAGATATCCACTAAGAAAGGGTTTTTCGAAAGTCCACCCCTAAGAGGGTAAATGGGGGAGGGTGAAATTTCACGCGGACGCGGGCAGAAGCTAGTTGACATCATAATTATGTTACAGACTTTTTCAAATTAATTTTGTTTTCAGTGAATGATGTCAATGTATCTGATGGAGAAAAAGGTTGTGAGCGAGCAGCTTTGATATTTAAATGCACGGTAGATAATGCTCCAAAGGTTAGTAATAAATAGAAGAGGTTGGTACTGTGACACGAAATTCATTGTCTAAGCTATTTAGCTTAGCTTAGTTACATATTCATCCATAAACCTTTTTCCCATGGGGATAGGCAGAAGCTACAGAATGCTACCGAGCCTTACATACTCCTTTTGCTTCGTTTACGGTCATACTAAGTACTTTAACATCAGTTTCTGTTTATATCCTTCTAGGGCGTTCCTTTCGTTCATCCACTCAACGATGACCAAACCATATAAGCAATTACTCTTTTCGGTTTTTGCCACTGCATCTCTTCTTACTTCATATTCTTAGCTTAGTTTTTAGGGCCACATTATACATATCCTTCACGGTCGTTCATTATCTGTCTGTAAGGTGCTCAACGCAGCAAGATACAATTCACGGTTGGTATATGGATGATTGTATAGTAACTAGGATGTAAACTAATTTTGTATTCTATAGAAAATTTATTCACGCAGTAGCTCGCTGTAGCATTCTAGCTGCGTAGCATCTGTTTGTATATCTTTCGTAGCAAAAACTTAAATCTTAAATGACCAATGTCACAGTGTAGATATTTTCTCAACCGTGGGACTATTAATCATAGAGCCGGATATTAAACTATGAATAGCACTGTGTGGCGCATGCCATCCTCCATTACCATCAGCATCGGTACTGCAGCGACGATGATACTTAACTGTCAATCCTCCTTCAGTTGAGTCAGGTAAGCTTTGTATAAAGTGGGAAGTATAAGATCCCATTCAAGGCCAGAGTAATTTTTATTTGCACGTGAGTAGTGTATTATTGGGGGTTCTGCATCACTTGCTCTCGCTTCGCTCGAGCGCGTTATGCAGAACGCCCCAATAATACAATGGTCTACGGTCTGATTTGCAATACGTGTTGAATATTTATATTTCATTCAACGGTGCGATGTGTTTATAAACAAAAATATCAAGTTCGACTCGTTTGATCATCTTATGTCCCTATATTTTATTACTTGACGAAAGTGTGATGTTGATAGGTGGAACAATGCAGAGTGCATCAATTAGTAGTTCAACAATTTACTTGCATAAGTATCTATTTTATTCTTTGGTCTAGCGATTTCAATTGCCGAGCATGAGGAACCCAGTTCGATTTCCAACGCCAATTGTTATTTTAATAGCGAGGAGTTTGGATTTGCACCCGATAAATTCCAGTACGTTCATTAGGCACATGGGAACCGAAAACTTATTGCTGGGTAAACCATGGGTTTGCAGTTATATGGTATACGATGTTACATTTTATGCTATTAATAAATAACAGATATCAACAGCCCACTAGCACGAAACCAAGAATAAAACGATACCACACTAGATTTCTCTTACATCGCGGGGAGCGTTTATAGACATTGTACAGATAGTCAGATCCGGAACTAAATAGTTGTAGACCGTACAAATATTTGTTGTGTGGGAATTGAACCTGCGACACACAGGGCAGAAGTCGATCTAACCACTGCACCAATCGCATCGCCTTTCCATTAAGTAGGTACCTATAGGATGTTTTGCTCCAGACTCATTTTCAGAGTATTTTATTATTTATATTAAATTAAATAATGGCAAAATAAAACATGAAAACAAAATCCAGACCGGAATAAATACTTATTTGTTCCGTGCGGGAATCGAACCCGCGACACTTAGCGCATTTTTGGTAGCAGCACGTTTATAAACTAATATTTACATTGTGATGCAGAGAGACGAGCTCTTAATCAATGCGCCAAACGTGTCGTCGAAAATATGACAAATTATCGGATTGCTTTAGGTGTTTGGAATGTGAATGAATTTTGAATCAAACAAATATTGTATTCATTCAGCATTTTATTAGTATTATTAATATACGCAAATATCCCATTACTTATTTATTAAAACTAAAATAAATCAATATTAATTAATACTTTTAATTATAAAACCAATTAACTGTAAATGGAATATTAATATCGTTGTGATTATGGAGATTAAGAGATTTTTATGCAAAAAAAATCGTTTGGTACTGATAAGTACATACAGTATTGAGCGATTTCTAGTTAGCTAAACAGAAAAAAAAAGGAAATTTCAACAAATAACAATTAATGTTCTAGGTTTAATTTATTTTGGTAAGTGTTCACAAAACCGCTTGATACCATTTTAACGAGACACTTCAGACCGATATTGAATAGTCAAGGTACATGCAACTTCCTTTTTAGAATTTCGTCTCAGATTGCTGCGACAGAGTGTCGCCACCGTCCAAAAACGGAATTGTAGACTGTGTGCATAGTGTCTAATAAAGAACAAATGATTATAGTCCTTATATAAGGAGTGCTGAAAATATAATTTACAAAACAAATATTAGTGAAACATTTAAACAATAGTTGCAAATATTAATATATCCGCTACCTTACTTATAAGTGGTATAAATAATCCCCTTCAATGACTCGTCCATCAATCATAAACCAGTTATTTGCGAATTGTTGGTGTTCTTGTGTTGGTGACAAGTTCCATCATCGTCAGTGATTAAGTGTCGGTGTGTGTGATTAACAACAAGTATGTATGTATAACATTTTTTTTTATAACTTACTACCTTTGTAATTTATTGACGGTAAATGCAGTAATCGAAAGTTAAGTCTAGGGTTAGATTCGCAATTTTAAGTATTGTATAATTACGGGTTTAATTACTTAGGTATTATGTACGATAGTACCTAACTCAGTGATCATGTAGACTACAATTAGTGTAACTGCTGAACGTAAAATCTTTGGTTCGACTCCAAGATGTAAATATGAATTGTGTTAATTGTTTTTATTTCTTAAGTTCCCTGTAGCCCAGTCGACATCAGTGTAACTGTCGAATTCAAAGTTTTGGGTTCAATTCCCAGATTTAATTAAAATGTATTATTGAGTTACTTTACTTGATTCTCCTCGTGCAGTGGTTTAATAACCGTTGCTACTATTGTACAACATGATGTAGGTACTGGCACCGAGTTCTAGAACCAAATAACGAGTTATTCAATTTTTCTAAATACCGATAATAATACAAGAATCGATTTCCAGATAGATAAAATTGTTATAGAGATTGTTCTTGTAATCTGTCTATTCTTTCAGGAATCGTTTAATAAATAACTTATTACCATTTCTTTTCATTTTAGGTCGACATTTGTGAATCCATTCGAATCCGATGTAGAGTCGCATCCCAACGAGCCCTCTACATCGTTTAAACCGAAGAAAAAGATATCTCCAAAGCCGAAAACCAAAGTGGCTAAAGGCAAATCGAAGAAAGTAGCTGTTGCTTCAACTCAACCTCTAAAAGAGTTATTTGGTAGTGAGTCGGATTCCGAAACAGATACTTCGCCAAAGGGTCCTAAAAAATTCAAGCGCATTCGAGTGGCTGATTCCTCGGTGAGTAAAAAAAAAAGATAATATACTTAATAAATAATTCACTCATCACAAGTCTTCAATTTAATAATATTGCCTAAACCGAATTCGACCTTACATATAAGAAATATGGTTATCTAATGTTACATAACATGCCATCACGCCTGTGTCTCCCCCCCCCCCCCCCTAAAGGTTAGGCAGAGGTGTACCAATGTACACCCACAATCCGCTGGTATGTTTAGGTCCATGTAATAATAAGATACGAACCTTTTGCCGTTAACCGGGCACAAATCCTAAGTCCGAGCTTCTACTGAGAATTTCATAGAAAAAACTCAATAACAATTTACTCGACCTGGGAATCGAACCTCAAGACCTCTAGCATAGCAGTCGCGCTTAGGACAACGGAGCAGCTACTAGGCTAAAGAAACAGTTTATCTAATGTTATTTTTATAACAATGTTTACAGGAGGAAGAAGGAGATCTTGAACCGGTGAGGGCAACTGCACTGCGATCGTCCTTGACCAGAAGAACGGCTTCTGGAAACTCCTACCAACAGGACCTAACACGGAGCGGGGATTATTATATCGAGCTGCGTATTTATAACCACAGAGACGCTGAAAAATTCGGAAAGGACCGATGGAAGCAATCGCTCCTCACGTATAGGGCCTCTGTATACTCCGATTCAGCGACTTGGCGGGCTGCTAATAATCTTGTATCTGCAGCGAAAGCTGAATTTAAGGGCGTGCAGCCAGTTCTGTATCCAAATAATATTATTTAACGGTGTAAAATAATATTATTGGGATACCTATTTTACACTTATACTCTTTTTTTACTTATATTAAAACATTAGTTATTAAACAAATGTAATCCATGTGTTAAACTAATTAGCCATTATTTTCATTATATTAAATTGTGATTTATTTACAGGAAGCTCAAATATTAAAAAAATCTAAATACTCGATACTAAAAATACTCGATACTGAGAAAAACTCGATACTAAGAATACTCGATACTGAGAAAACTCGATACTAAGAAAACTCGATACTAAGAATACTCGATACTAAGAATACTCGATACTAAGAATACTCGATACTAAGAATACTCGATACTAAGAATACTCGATACTGAGAATACTCGATCGTTTTAATTAAAATATTCGATTTGTAATTTGTTTTACGTTTAAACTTTCATCCACTTTTAAAATTAGAATTTAATAATAATTTACATGAAATTAATATCAGAAATCTGGACTATTTTGATACTTTAAGATGGTTTTTGCAATTATAAATATCTAAATATGTTTTTTCTGTGAAGTCTGTAACGTTTCAGTTCCGAAATATTCTGCACACAAATAAAATTAATGTACATAAATTGAATTTCTTATTACATCATACACGTTTTGATAATGTTCATTGACGGAATTTAATAATATTATTGAGCTACCCATTTTACTCTTATACTCTAGTTTTTTTTACTTATATTAAAACATTACTTATTAAACAAATGATATACGTATGACCATATTATATACTAATTAGCTATTATTTTCTTTATATTAAATTGTGATTTATTTACAGGAAGCTCAAATATATGAAATATTAAAAATCTAAAACTCGATAATAAGAAGACTCGATACTGAGAAAACTCGATACTAAGAATACTCGATACTGAGAAAAACTCGATACTAAGAATACCCGATACTGAGAAAAACTCGATACTAAGAATACTCGATTCTGAGAAAATTCAACATTGAGAATACTCGATACTGTTTTAATAATAATATTCGATTTGTAATTTGTTTGACATTTAAACTTGCATCCACTTTAAAATTCGAATTTAATAAATAATTTACAGGAAATTAATATCAGAAATCTGGAAAATTTTGATTCTTTGAGGTAGTTTTTGCAATTATAAATATATAAATATGTTTTTCTGTGAAGTTTGTAACGTTTCAGTTCCGATATATTCTGCACACAAAAAAACTAATGTACACAAATCGAATTGCTTATTACAGACACGTTTTGATAATGTTCATATAATAGCAACAGCTTTTCGAAATCGGATAATCAGTTATAGAGTAAATCCTAGAATGGTTAACATTTCCCTTGAATTATTTTTAACGCAAATTTCTGAAACGGTGTGTTATATTATCAAAGACCAGATGAAAAAGCATCAATCGGTAAAAGTTAATTTTGAACTATTTGTTTGGTATATATTACCAAAAAATTATGAAAAATCTTTAAAGTCATTTAACACAAAGTATAATGTAGTATTGCAAAACACGGATATTTTGTCCTTATATAAATCATTTTGTAGTAAACTTATTTGTAAATGTTCAGAATTTGAACTGTCTGAGTCAGGATGGACAATTGAATCTATCAGTCATTTAGAAATTAATATTGTTAAATATAATCCTTTGCGATGTGGTTCTTATTTACCATTGCCTAAACGTATTGTCAATACTAAATCATGCCTAAACATAAAAAATGAAGACCAGCATTGTTTTCTTTGGTGTATTGTAGCTGATATGTTTCCGGCAAAGACCAATCCAAACAGAACTTCTTCATATCCACATTATTCCGACTTATTTAATATTTCTGACATGAGTTTTCCCCCCAGTTTCAACGACATTAAGCGCTTTGAAATAAACAATTCTAATATCAGTATTAATATATATGGTTTAGATAATAATGTTACAGTTACAGGTCCGTTATATAAAACAACATCACGTCGTTTATACCATGTCAATTTGCTTTACATTACCAAAAATAGAAAGAGTCATTTCTGTTTAATTAAAAGCTTTGAAAAACTTGTACACAACCAATTGACCCAACATAAAAGTAAAATATATTTATGTGATGAATGTTTTATTTACTTTCACACTGAAGAGAAATTGTATTTTCACGAATGTGCCGGAATACAAACCATATTACCTGAGAGGGGTACTAAAATAAGTTTCATAAATTATGAAAGAACCCAAAGAGTACCAATAGTGATATATGGTGATTTTGAAAGTTTATTGCGTGAATATTCTGACAAACATAAATCAACATATGTAGAAAATATTCAAGTTCATGAGGCCACGTGTTTTGCTTACTATATTTGCTGTTATTCAAATCCCGAATTAAATGATTACATATCTTACCGAGGGCCTGATTGTTCTAAGAAATTTGTCAAATCTTTAACTAATGATGTAAAACGATTATATGAAGTACTAATAAAGAGTAAAATTATAATCCCGCTAACTGAAGATGAACAAATATGTTTTATCAACAGTACTGAGTGTCATATTTGTAAAAATAAGTTTACATGTAATGATAATATTGTTAAGGACCATGATCATTTTACTGGAAAATACAGAGGACCTGCGCACGATATATGCAATTTAAATGCAAAGCAATGTACTTTTATACCAATAGTGTTTCATAACTTGTCCGGTTATGACAGTCATTTATTTATAAATGAACTTTCAAAGATAAACGGTCGAATTCATCTCATACCGAGAACTAAAGAAAAATATATTTCATTCACAAAATTCATAACCATCAATGCAACAAATGTTGTACAATTAAAATTTATTGATTCGTATAATTTTTTAAGCTCAAGTATGGACAAATTGGTTAAGACTATGAACCCTGGAGACTTCAAACATTTAAAATATTTTTTTACTAATAATACTTTATTTGATATTGCTCGAAGAAAAGGCATATATTGTTACGATTACATAGATTCCTGGGAACGGTATGATGAGAATAAATTACCAGAACCATCAAAATTTTTTAACAAACTCACATCTGAATCTATATCTGATAAAGACTATGAGCATGCTTTAAATGTTTGGAAAACTTTTGATATAAAAAATTTGGGTGAATATACCGATTTGTATCTTAAATGTGACGTTTTACTTCTGTGCGATGTTTTTGAAAAATTTAGGAAAATGAGTTTAAATAACTATGGTCTGGATCCTTGCTATTACGTTTCATCACCATCCTTAAGCTGGGATGCTATGTTATTGTATACTAAAATCAAGTTAGATTTAATCTCTGACGTTGAAATATATCAAATGATAGAAAAAGGTATAAGAGGAGGACTTGCCCAATGTTCACTCAGATATGCTAAGGCAAATAATAAATATCTTACCGACTATAATTGTGAAGAACCTGATAGTTTTCTAATTTATCTTGATTGTGTTAATTTATATGGATATGCTATGATGCAAAAGCTTCCAGTAGGAGGATTTCGGTTTCTCTTTGAGAATGAGATATTAAATTTTGACGTTATGAGCTTATCATCTGATTCTGATATTGGATTTATATTAGAAGTAGATCTTTATTACCCTGACTACTTGCATGATAATCATTCCGATTTACCATTTGCGCCTGAAAAATTTGTTCCATTCTGTAGTCGAAATGCTAAACTTATCGCTAATCTTTTCGATAAACATAGATATGTTATTCATTATATACATTTAAAGGAATGCCTAAATAATGGTTTACAACTGATAAAAATATATAGAATATTAGCATTTCATCAAAGTAATTTCTTAGAATCATATATTTCCTTAAATACTGGGCTGAGGCAAAATGCAACTTCTGATTTTGAAAGAGATTTTTTTAAAAAACAAAATAATTGTATATTTGGAAAAACCATAGAGAATAAAAGAAAACAAGTCGATGTTAAGCTCGTAAATATATGGAGAGACAATTCTAATCGAACTAAAAAGTTTTACGGGGCTGAAAAATATGTTAGTGCACCTAATTTCAATAACTTTTCTGTTATTTCAGAATCTCTAGTATCAATTCAAATGAACCAAACAAAAATAGTTTTAGATCGTCCAATCTATATCGGATTTAGTATTTTAGAAATTGCAAAATGTCACTTATATAAATTCCACTATTCGATCATGAAAAGAATTTACAATAATAAATTGAAGCTTTGCTATACAGACACTGACAGTCTGCTATATTTAATACAGACAAAGGATTTTTATGAAGACTTAAAAGGACATTTAAAATATTTTGACACTAGCAACTTTGAAAAAGATAATGTATTTAATATACCAATGGTTAATGCTAAAAAACCTGGCTACTTTAAAGATGAGATGGGTGGTGAAATTATATCAGAATTTGTCGGTTTAGGAGCAAAATTATACTGTATAGATTCTAAAATTTCCACGTTAAAGAAAGCTAAAGGTGTTAAGAAATGTATTACCAAAAAACTGAATATAGAAAAATATAAAAAGGTTTTACTGAACAATGAAATAATCAGGGATGATATGTGTATTATTAGATCGAAGCATCATAGAATTTTCACTCAAAAGATAAATAAAGTTATTTTGTCAAACAGTGATGATAAACGACAAATAATGGATGATAAGATAACAACCTTACCATGGGGTCATTATAAAACAGTATTTTAAATTAAAACAAATTATTGTTTTTCGGATATCATTTATTGCATATATATGAGCATCTTGTAATAATAGTACAGACGCCAGCACATCAAGCTATCCCAAACTCATTTTTTTCCAAATGAATATTAAATTTATTCTTTTGTAATAAAGTTGAAAACCTAACAAAGAAATTTGACAGATTGGGGTAGCTTGATGTGTTGGCCTCTGTATCTAACTTGGATTGTTAGTTTGTAGTTTACTAATAATTATGAATTTTTATTTAATATGTGAAATAAATAATTATTTAATCTTACAGCAGGTGTTTGATTTATTCATATTATACAGATAAAACATGAAAAAGATTAATTTAAACATTTCTTTTGCTTTTACAATAACACATAATACATTCAAATAATAATTAAATTAACATTTTACAATAAAACAATAATAAAACATTACACATTAGATTTGCTTAACTTTTGCACTATTTTACTAACTAAATGTTCAGTTTTATCCATGATATCATCATAATCACTTGTCACTATATACTGCACATTCACACTCGCATCATCAGTTTCAGTGTTTGTTTCTTCCGTATTACGACCATCCAAATCATAGACCATAATTTTTATTAAGTGACGAACCCGCCCTTGCTCCTTACGCATGATAAAAGATGAGTTTTTAAAAGATGTACTTTTTTTCTTCTTCAATTTTCGCTCCTCTGTTTTTTTCTGTCGACTCTCCTCATGTGCTTGAGCTGCTACTTGTATATCCCAGCTCTCCCTATCTTGAGCATAGTAAAAAGGATTGGTAACAGGGTCTGAGTCTTCTATCACATTCTGAAAGAATATAAACAATATTATAACTAAACAGTATGAACTATGAATTGAATGCTTGATTTAAGATAATCCTATTAGTTACATACCTCTAAGTTTCGTGGTTCGACGATATCTAAAACGGGGCTGTAGGATGGCGAGTATGACATGATTCTGTAAAGAAATAGAAGCATTGCATAATTATTATTATTATTAGTTTAAATAAATAATTAAATAAAATAATACTTACTTTGAAAATATTAAATCGTATACAAAATGACTTACTTAAGCAAAGAATACCTGTGAAGTGATCGCTTATTTGATGCACGATGTGTATCATGAGTCATTACCTAGCTCATATTTCTACATAGCTATCTTGTAAGATGAGAATAGAACCGTTCCTTTAGTGACAATTCTAAAGATAGCCCAAAATAAAGTATATATGTTTATGTTAGTTAATAATGAAATTAATTGATAAGATGAAGTTGATCAAACAACCCATAACACTAAACGTTAAAAATATAAATCTTGGCGAGTCTCCTCAAGAGATTAAACATAGTGCTTTGTTGCCAAATACGATTCGTTGTATAATTTGTGGTCCCTCAAATTGTGGTAAAACAAACGTTGTGATCAGTTTGTTATTGCATGAAAATGGGCTCAAATTTAAAAACCTTTACCTTTACTCGAAGACTAATTTTCAGCCAAAATATTGTTTTTTACGAGAAGTATTAAGGAGAGTACCTCAGATAAAATTCAATGAGTTCAATGACGATAAAGATGTCATATCTCCGAGTGAAGCTTTACCAAATTCTGTATTTATATTTGATGATGTCGTATGTGAAAATCAAATAAACATCCGTAATTATTTCTGTATGGGCAGACATAAGCAAATTGATTGCTTTTACTTATCGCAAACCTACTCAAAAATTCCGAAACAGTTGTTACGCGACAATGCTAACTTTCTTATAATATTTAAACAAGATGATGTAAACTTAAAGCACATCTATGAAGAACATGTCAACTCCGATCTACCATGGAATCTGTTCAAAGATATTTGTAAAACTGTTTGGAGTAACCCTTATAACTTTCTTCTTATTAACAAAGAGTCTTCATTAAATAATGGAAGGTACAGACAGAATTTTGATATATTTTTTAAATTTGAATGAAGGCAATTGCATGTACATATAAATGAATTCTATACAAAAACATTGCTAGTGTTATTCCACTTTTAGTTGAATCCAGTTGTGGTTACACAGGATGGAGAAAAATATTAAAATGGAATTAATTAAGTCTGTTGACTCCATAAAAAATAAAATAAAACAAATGAAAACTCAGGAACATACAATGAACTTGTCACTTGATAAAATGCTAAAACCGGTGACAGATCCTCTTAAAACTCTAGTTAATTCAAATAGTTCTATAGAAAAAATAAAAAATGAAGAAAATACAACTCTGACTAATTCTGAAGAAATTGAATCGGATGAAAATAATGCTAGTTCATCTACAAAGTTCAATGATTATTACGAACCAAAATTTAACTCTGCTCAATTGTTGGAACAAAATTCTAAAAGACAATTTACAGATAATTTAGAAATTTCATTAGAAGGGGATGACATCCATGGTATTTATGATGGTGTTAATATACCGTTTGGATTAAGAAGTGAACACAAAAAATTACTTTTGGGTAATTCAATTGTATCATTTTCTAAAATTGATAGTTTAAATAATGATAATACAATTTTGATTAAAATCGGTGATAAATCTTATAATTTGACCCCTGGCCTGAAAGAACTTTTACTACGAAGAAAACCTGATTTAAAGTTAATATCGAACAAAGATAAACTTGTCTATAAGGATATGTTACATTATACAAATGCGCATAAAAGAGATTTTAACCCTAAAGGTCAAATAAGAGGCGATAAAGGGATAAAATATCGTGAGATAATCAAACCATTATTTTCTGAAACTTTAAATGATAAAAGTGAGATCAAACTTGGAGGTAACTTACCAAAACTAAAAAAATATAAAAACAACACCGATTTAGTATATTGGGATGATCCCAATGAATTGGTAGACAGATTAAAGTTATTAGTGGCTTCGAGAGATGCTGGCAATACAAATCATGATAATGAAATTTTATCTATAATTGAAGAATTAAAAGAAGCTGACATAATTAAATAATAAATAGTGGCAGTGACAAAATTTAGATTCAGTATTACAGACTTATTCATCATGAGCATTGGCAAAGCTTGTAACTGAATCAGCTTAAAAAACGCAACATTTGTACTTATATGTAACACAAGCAAGCCGAAGAGATTTAAATAATAAGACTTACAAAAATATCAACATGAGCAAAGCAGATGTGGTAAACGAAATTCATAAAAACGCAAGAGTGAACTTTCCTCGAAGACGTGTTATTATGAGAGACATAGATGATCTATGGCAAGCAGATTTAATTGATATGCAATCCGTTGCCCCAGAAAATAAGTATTTTAGGTTTATTCTTGTCATTATCGATACATTTTCAAAATACGGTTGGGCGTTTCCTCTTAAAACCAAATCCAAGGATAGCGTGTGTGACACTTTTAAGATGTTGCTGGACAAAGGCCGTGTACCAAACAATTTACAAACTGATAATGGAACAGAATTTTATAATAATAAATTTAATAAACTCATGAAATGTTTTCGCATTAACCATTATTCAACCTTCTCAACAAAAAAAGCCTCAATAGTTGAACGATTCATCAGAACATTGAAGTCTAAGTTGTACAAAGAATTTAGTTTAAAAGGTAACTACAATTGGATAAATGACACTCTTAGTAATGTCATTTATAAATACAACCATACTCATCATCGAACAATTGATGAAATTCCAGCAAATGTGGATAATATTAATAAAAAACAAATACTAGAAAAATATGAAAAGTCAGAAAAAAAAGTTGGCTTAAAAAGTAAGTTTAAAGTGGGTGATTATGTACGTATCAGTAAATACAAAGGAACATTTGAAAAGGGGTATACTCCCAACTGGTCGACAGAAATATTCAAAATTCGAAAAATACAGAATACAACTCCTGTAACCTACTTAATTGAAGATGCACTCAGAAGTCAGCCTATTTTAGGAGCATTTTATGTACAAGAGCTACAAAAGACAAAATATCCCAATGTATATCTAGTTGAAAAAGTTCTAAGACGAAAAGGAAATAAGGTTTTAGTAAAATGGTTAGGATTGTCTTGTGCTGAAAATAGCTGGATTGATAAGTCGAATATATTATAACAAAGAAAAAATAATGTTAACATTTCAAAGTCATTGATGAAAGTCGTATTATATTTATTAAGTGTTCAATCTATGTTTGATTAGTCTTACGATGTGTATTGGAGAGAGTAGTCTTCTCAATTGGCTTATAAATCATTTACCATTTGAATTACATTTACCTGGATATAATTATTGTGGTCCTGGTACAAATCTGATTAAAAGACTTACACGCGGAGACGAAGGTATTAATAAATTAGACGAATATTGCAAAGAACACGACATTGCCTATCTAAAATCATCAAACTTAAAGGATCGTCACAGAGCTGATTTAATTTTGTTCAAAATGGCTAAAGAGCGAGCAGTTGCTTCGGATGCAAGTGTAAGCGAAAAAATCGCAGCACGCTTAGTAAGCAAGACAATGTCTACAAAAATTAAAACCGGTTCTGGCTTAAACAAATTTAGAAAAAAGTGCTCTCAAAAAGTTACGCCTGGAAAAGGGTTAAAAAATAAATTTAAAAATGTTATCACTAAAACGAAAAGACACATGAAAAAACTAAAACCAAAATGCAAAAAAGCTGCAATAGAAGTAGCTATGGCCGCCACCAGAGAATTAGCTGATGACTTATCCATTAAACTTCCTCGTGTTATTCCTATACCAAAAACTGGCGGTGTATTACCTTTGATTCCTATTTTTGCTGGGTTATCAGCGGCGGGAGCAATAGCAGGCGGTGCAGCTGGTATTGCCAAAACCATAAATGAATTCAAGATTGCTAGAAAGCTGTTGGCTGAATCGAAGAGACATAATGAAAAAATGGAAGCTCTCTGCATTGGGAGAGGACTACACCTTAAATCACATAAAAATGGGCTTGGAATTTTTGTATCAAATAAAAAAAACTGAGATATCGGCTGCCCAAACGAGCCTTAACTAACTTTGACATTTTGAAGTATGGAAATAATATTCCCTATTTTAGAGGAGTCTTTATGAGAGATGAGCTTCCCAAAAGCCCTTTTAAAAAAGAATGTGGAGTTATTAATTTAGATAGTTCTAAACACCCTGGCTCTCATTGGGTAGCCTATGCAAAATACAATGATTATATTGAGTACTTTGACAGTTACGGAAACCTTAAGCCTCCTAAAGAATTTATAAAATACGGAGGTACTAAAGTTCACTATAATTATGATAATATACAACGCGATCATCCTTTCAATTGCGGACATCTCTGTTTAAATTTTTTAAGAAATTTTTGGTGTAGAGTAGGAATAAAATAAACAGGATCTTCTGAAAGAGTCCAGTATGCAAGCATGTCTACCACGGTTACCATCTCTGGGAATAAATCTGAATTGGTGTCATACTTTCAACCACCACTGCATTTATCCGATCAATACGAGTGCGGTTTGTTATACTTTTCAGTGTTAAATTCAAGACCAAATGTGTCCATCAATAGCAGCAGTCTATCTGTAATCAGAATCGAATGTGATCTTGTACACAGTTCGTACTGCAACGGATTACCGACTCATTATATTCATGAATTTGTATTTGATACTGCTCCGGGTCATCAATACAAAGAAATACCGCGAAACGTTATTTACTTTCCAGTGAACAAAAATATAATTTCATCTATATCTGTTAGGATTGTTGATCAATTTGGTTATCGTATTAACTTTGGTAAAGAGTTTAATATTCAACTACGTCTTCATTTAAGAAAAACAAAATGATACTATATTATAAAAACACACCTGTGAAAATAAAACATCTTATTCCTTCAACGATCACTAAGGTGCATAGACGTAAGAAACAAGTTAAGAAATTAACTGAAGCAAATAAAGGGACAAAAGTTAAGAAATTGACTGAAGCAAATAAAGGTTTTCTTAGAGCTCTAGGTTTTAAAGTATGAATATACTACAGATTACTGAATTACCACACTTCGATAGTTCTATCGAAAGTTATGAAATCCATTCATATAATCCCTACAATAATAGCTTTAGAGAAAACGATGAAATCAGGATCCCCATACATCAGCAAGACATATACGTCCTACCATCAGCCAGTTCAATTTACATCGAAGGTCAAGCAAAGCTATTCGGTAAAGATGGGAATCCAATCAAGAAAACTGTTACGTTCACTAATAACCCTGTTATGTCTTTGTTTCAAGACATCAGGTACGAAATAAATGGTATAGAAATAGATCGTATAAAAAATTC
Organism: Gortyna flavago; assembly: GCA_963669345.1. Taxonomy (NCBI): domain Eukaryota; kingdom Metazoa; phylum Arthropoda; class Insecta; order Lepidoptera; family Noctuidae; genus Gortyna; species Gortyna flavago. Next base: position 11,858,053 of record OY770138.1, read on the forward strand.
TGGAATAACGTCAACAATAAAATCATACGTATCAATGAATGAAGGTGAAAATAAAGTTGCTGCCTTATGGGGCTGGAATATGGGTGGGTTTAAAAATGATGGTAATTTTACTGCTATCATACCTTTAAATAAGATTTTAGGGTTTGCAGAGGATTACAATAAAATTATTATAAATTGTAAACATGAACTTATATTAAATAGAAGTAACTCTAACTTAAACAGTGTCATATTAACTGATGATGTTGCTAATTTTCAAATAGATGTACAAAGAATACAATGGCGTGTACCACACATAAAAGTGTCAGACCGGGAACGACTGACACTTCTAAAACATTTAGAAAGAGATAAACCTATTCAGATGGCGTTTAGAAATTGGGATTTATACGAATATCCATTACTTCCTAAAACTACTAAGCATTCTTGGTCAGTTAAGACTGCATCTCAATTAGAGAAACCACGATATGTAATTTTTTGCTTACAAACTAATAGAAAAAATAATAAAACCAAAGACAGTTCGTTGTTCGATCATTGTGGAGTAACAAATATAACACTATTTTTGAATTCACAGTATTATCCGTACGAGCCTTTAGGCTTACAGTTTACCGAGGACAAATATAATATAATATACGAGATGTATGTCAAATTTCGTCAGTCTTATTATAACTGTCCTGCAGACCCCTTGCTTGACTTAATCAGTTTCAAGGAGAAGGCTCCTCTCTTTATCATAGACTGTTCAAGGCAAAACGATAGTTTGAAAACGGGTCCCGTAGATGTGCGGTTAGAGATTGAATGTTCAGCACCAATACCAGATAACACAACTGGATATTGTTTAATTATTAACGATCGACTTGTGGAATATAAACCTTTGAGTAACATAGTGCGCAGATTAACATGACTGCCATTGTAGATGTTCAAGGATTTAAAACAGAAACAAATGAATTCATTGTAAAAGAAATGGCAATATTATGCGATAATAAAATACAGGTGCTTTTGATTAAACCACCTTTTCCATATCACGAATTGACAACACAAGAAAGGAGGCAAGTAAATTGGATTGAACGTAATAGAAAGATATACTGGAGTGAAGGATTTGTGTCTTACTCAAATCATGAAAATTTTATTGTAGATATTTTAAGAGATAAAAGTGTTTACACCAAAGGTTTAGAGAAAGTGTTGTGGTTAAAAAATATTTCAAATAATAATAATATAAATAATTTGGAAGACAAAGGTTGTCCGAGTTTATTAAGTTTGTATAAAAAATATAACCATTCTTATGAACTGTATAGTTGTATTTATCATGACTCAATATGTGCTTTAAAAAATGTTTTATGTTTAAATAAATGGTGCAATGATAATAAATTTTTGGAATAAACATTTAACATTTTATTTATTCAATTTAGCTTCCCGTCCCTCAACTCGTCCACGTTTACATGCTTATAAGTTGCCAGCAACACCAATGTGACGTCACTATAATTTCACATCGAACACTCATTACACTCATAAATTTATTTGCATTCGGATCCCACCGTTGCTGGGTGAAGGTTCGATTTTACTGTTATCTCTTTACACTATTATTTTACATTATTATTAACAATGCTCAATTTAGCGAAATCTGATGTGGAAGGCATTCGTGAAATTATTTTCAAGAATGTTAGTGGTGAGATAATATTTACTAAAAGTATGTGGACTGCTCAGAAAATATCGAACTTAGATTTATCAAAACATCAGGACAATGATGCAATCCGTACGGAAGATTCGGTGAAATCTGATATTGAAAACACACATTACCTTGAATTCAAGAGTGATGGTGAGGTTACGCATACATTTTTTCGAGTAAGCGACATGCAGAAGGATTGTGAAAAATTTAAAACAGTTAAAGAAAGAGATGATTATGATCCTGAGGGATGGGATGAGTGTGGTATTGGCTCATCACAGGTGAGCAGAACAATAGCCTCATTGATGAGTAATGATAAAAACGGCCACAAGCCTCAGCACCCGCACTTCAGCTCAAAAACAAAACGATTGCTCAGTTTCATAGACTGGCCTATACAAATGCGTCAGAAGCCGGAGGTTTTAGCTGAGGCCGGTTTCTTTTATACTGGCTATGGAGACAGAACCATGTGTTTTTATTGCGGTGGAGGCTTAAAAGATTGGGAAGATGATGATGAGCCTTGGCAGCAACATGTTCAGTGGTTTAGTCAGTGTGCTTACGTTAAGCTCAAAAGTGAACTTGTGTAGTAGATATAGCGTTTTAGGTTACTAGACATAAAAGAGTAGACAGTATAATAAGAAATAATAAATTGTTTAATAAGAATGTATTTTTTTGTTCAATTTTATAATAAAAGTTACAGTCACTTCATAAACTGTCAGAGCAAACTAGTTAGTAATTTTTTGTTTATAAACACATCGCACCGTTGAATGAAATACAAATATTCAACATGAATTGCAAATCAGACCGTAGACCATTGTATTATTGGGGCGTTCTGCATAACGCGCTCGAGCGAAGCGAGAGCAAGTGATGCAGAACCCCCAATAATACACTACTCACGTGGTTCTATAATTAAGTGTATTATGTAAGCGCAATCAGAAGATTAAAACTAATATTACCTACGAGTTCGCGAATGATTAAAATTCTCAGTTGTCTAGAATCAGTTTCTACAGCTATTTGTATATTTTGTCGGCCAGTAGAACCTAATTATCATTATATCTAATATTTAATTTATAAGCATCTTAATATGCACTGCCTTAATACCATTCGAACCTTTTTTTTTTCTTACACATAAAATACCTACGTAACTTGACTATTGAAGGATTTACATAATTTAGAACACTGTTTGTTACAGTTCGGCTTCAAGCTGTAAATTGAAGATCGATGTGATGCTCCACAAGGTTATTTTATAAAATATGCAATTTTTTCAACATTAAATAATTAAGAGCAGTCAATTATTTTATTTTCTCTTCCTGAAGCAAATGCCCATTGCCGTTGTGCTAGGAATTTATACATAACTAGCTAACCCGGCAAACTTCGTACAGCCTCAGAATCATTAAGAGCGAATGTATGAGAAAATAAATTATTTTCTTTTTTTTTGTGAACTTTTCCCATGTTTTAATAGCTATTCTAATATTCGGGGCGGAGACAAATCAAACAAACTTAAGATCATAAAAATCGGTCTAGCCGTTCTTGAGTTACCATGACTATAAATAATTTAAAATATAGATTTAAATGTATCTTAATTATTCAAAGTGCTGTCGTTCTCCTGCTATTTTAAAGCGACATCTTTAAGATATATAGCTAACAGCTGCGACCACTGGCATAACGCGAATGGTGTCTGTGGGTGTACTGAGTTCACCGAGCAGTGTGCGTTTTAGTTCGGCAGCAAATCGGCAGAGAGCGCTGAATTAAAAACCTACAGTTTTACGACTAGGTATTAAAATATATCTTTTTAAATTTTATTAATGGTAAGATTAAAGTCATACATATAATATGGAATGCAAATTCATAAGATTAAATCATGATAATTAAGTATCACTACTGCTTCTGGTTTTTATTGACTACTAGCATATAAATTATGTACCTACATACTAACTTAGATACACAGTCCATTTTAGTTTACAAGAGATCTTTCTTTTCAAATAATATCCTTAACCAATGGGGACGCTTTACTTACCGCAACGTGTCACGCCATGACTCACACATGGGCATTTTTAAAGTGAGTTTTTAAACACCCCTTGCGCTCGAACTCGAACACGCTCAGTCTGCCATGCGTGTGCGCACACATAGAAAGGTCAGCAGGCAACTTCATTCAAAACTGTCTCGGCAGTTCGAACTTCACTCGTTTCGTAAGCCAAACACCGTATGATCGGTTCTTTGATGACGTTTGACCAAACAATTGTCGGTTTATTGTTTGTTTTGTCAATATTTCTGTGAGTGTATTGTTTGTAGACTGAGCTACATGCTGTGCAAGTGATATGTATGTTCTGTGTCTGTCAATATCTCCTGGTGTAATTAAGTCTGTATTATTATGAACCGATAAGCTGCTTCGAGCAAGTTTTTCTATTTTTGCTGTTTGTGTTATGTCTTAAAGTTGATTGTGTAGTGTTCTTATAAAAGGACTTTTTATTATTTTTGGAACATTTTTTGGTGAGTACAGAGCTGTTAACTTTGCCTAGACATCGTGAACTTTTGTAGTCATGCTTTTAGTGACTTGATAAGGATAAAAATATTTTAAGAATAAAGTGTTGTACAAAACGTTTATTATTTGGAGACATAGGTGGAAGGTGTTCTGCCTGTCTCCTCTTACGTGTATTGGAGGTGAGGTTTTGGTCGAAGAGCGGAAGTGAAACTCCAACTTGCGTTTAAGTATTGTAATTGCCACACGTATTTATAGTTCACAGTTAATATACACTATTTAGCACATAATATAACTAATTAAAACTAGTAGGGACAAAATGAACCGATCCAGTCCGTATCCCGTGACGGTCGGCAAGCAAGGGACTCTCGCTCCATAAGGAACGCTATGGCTCGCGCGGCGCGCCCCGGATCGTAGATTCGTGTTGCCACTTAACAGGGGTGCGTTCCTGACTAACTTATAAATACTTAACTAAAACATACAGGCGACGCGACGCCACGTATTCTGAGGTGCGTTCACAAATGCACTATACGTGACGCCACACCACCCCCCCACGGAGAAGGATGAACCGATTTAACAGCAATCGGAGAAATCATTGAATTTTACTCGTCTGCCAGACCGAGTGGTATATGGCAGTTTTGTAGTGGTTGTTGGATTAGTGTCTGCGTTTAAAGATGAATCTGGCTGTTTTGGTTTTGGTGTGGATGTGTCAGTGGGTTTTAATGTTTTTGTCGGAGGTTCAAGAACTGTAGGTTTAGCGTGTTCCATGTAAGCCGGCTTGACGCGATCAATGCTTACAGCGACGTTTTTTTCCTTGATGAGCAAAGTCATTGTTTTGCCATCGCTGGCGCGATCAATGACTTGGTATGGACCTGTATATGGTGGTTGTAGGGGGCGTCTGACTGTATCGTCACGAAGAAAAACGTGAGTTGCTGACGAGAGATCTTTGAAGATGAAAGATGATGGTTGAGTGTGACGAGATGCAGTGATTGGTCGTACAGTCGACATTTTACGTCGAAGTTGTACGACAAAGTCTGCAGGATTGTTCGTAGTGTCAGTTTCAGAAACTGGGACAAGCATTTCGCCGGGCAACCGAAGTGTTTCTCCGTAAAGCATTTCAGCAGCTGTAGCTTTCAGGTCTTCTTTGAAAGCGGATCGCATGCCAAGAAGGACGAAAGGAAGTGCACGTACCCAAGAATCTTGGTGGCACATCAGAGCAGCCTTGAGTTGGCGATGAACACGCTCAATCATGCCATTGGCGCAGGGATGGTATGCCGTTGTTCTAATTCGCTTAGTGGCGAAATGTGTCGTCAATCGGCGAAACAGATCAGACTCAAACTGAGTGCCTTGGTCTGTCGTAATGACTGACGGTACACCGAAACGGGCAACCCATTCTCGAGTAAAGGTTTCTGCTACCTCCTCAGCAGTGATAGTCCGCATTGGCCAGACCTCAGGCCATCTAGTAATTCTATCAATCGCTGTCAAACAATATCGGTAGTCGCTGCAAATCGGCAGAGGGCCGATGATGTCAATGTGGATATGTTTGAAGCGACCAGATGGTAGTTGGAAATTACCGATAGGTGAAAAATTATGACGCGATACTTTTGCGCGTTGGCACGCCTCGCAATTACGTGCCCACTCCTTGCAATCCTTGTTGACAGAAGGCCAAACATACCGTTCGGTCACTAAGCGGGTGCTAGCTCGTGCACCGGGATGACTAAGGTTGTGAACCTTGTTAAAAGCTTCTCTTCGGAAGGAAGGGGTAAGATAGGGACGAGGCTTGCCCGTGGACACGTCACAGGTGACAGAGATCTTAGTTTCTGGAATATAGACATCGGTCAATTGCAGGCTTGACCCTTGAGTACGCAGGAAAGATAACTCTGAGTCTGACTTCTGTGATTCGGCGAGGGCTGTGTAGTCCTTGTCAAATGCAATAGCGTCGACACGTGACATAGCGTCGGCGACGACGTTATCCTCTCCCTTGATGTATTTTATGTCAGTCGTAAACTGACTGATAAAAGACAGTTGGTTTAACTGAGAAGGGGGGAGTTTTTCACGGCGTTGTACAAAAGCATAGAGAAGCGGCTTATGGTCCGTGAAAATGGTCACGTGTTGGACCTCAAGAATATGGCGGAAATGTTGTACACTTTCGTACACCGCCAGTAACTCGCGATAATAAGCCGGCCACTGCGTTTGCTGGTCCGTCAGTTTCTTGCTAAAGAAGGCAAGAGGGACCCACTTGCCATTAACACGTTGTTGAAGACAGGACCCAATGTGGACGTTGGATGCGTCAGTAAACAGTCCGAGAGGCGCGCCGTTGACCGGATATTGCAGAAGAGTGGCATTAGCTAGACTCTCCTTGCAGGCTTGAAATTGATCCAAAAGTAAAGGTGACCATATAAATGGTTTGGCACCCTTGCCTTTGGTTTCAACCACAGATTTTATAAGTGGAGCCTGGAACAGTGCAGCACGGGGCATGAATCGGCGATAATAATTCAACATGCCGAGAAAACGACGCACACCTTGGACTGTCTTAGGAGGGGGAAAGTCTAGAATGATTTGCACACGATCTTGAGGAGGACGGGTTCCCTCGGGACTGATATGGTAGCCTAAGAATGTCACTTCTCGTGCACCAAGGACGCATTTAGAGGGGTTAACTACTACTCCATAGTCTCGCAGGCGTCCGAAGAGAATACGCAGATGTTCGCAGTGAAGAGCCTCATCAGCTGAATGGACGAGGATGTCATCTACATACGGGAAGCAGAAATCGAGGCCCCGTGTAACCTCGTCGATGAACCGCTGGAATGTTTGACCAGCATTGCGGAGACCAAAGGTCATGAAAGGAAATTCGAAGAGGCCAAACGGAGTAACAATAGCTGTCTTCGGGACGTCCTCTTCAGATACAGGAATTTGATGATATGCTTTCACAAGGTCGATAGTGCTAAAAATTTTAGAGCCAGTAAGGTTGTGAGCAAAATCGTTGATGTGCCGGACGGGGTATCTATCCGGTACAGTTCGGGCATTAAGTGCGCGGTAATCGCCACAGGGACGCCATGTTTGGTCCTTTTTCAAGGCCATGTGCAATGGAGACGACCAGGCGCTTTTGGAAGGTCGTGCTGTGCCAGAATTAACCATGTCCTCGAACTCCTTTTTGGCAGATGACAATTTTTGGAGTGCCAGACGGCGAGGACGGCAAGAAATGGGCGGCCCATCGGTTGTTTTGATGAAATGCACTGTGTCATGTTTGATTATTCTGGGTAAGCCAGGAGGACGAGTGATTTCTGGGAATTCTGCGAGCACTTGTGCAGAAGCAGAATTCGCCGGGGCGATGGCTTTGACGCTTGGTTGGTCTGATGTAGCAGTGGAGCCAACGGTTGATAGGCTCGTAATGCCGTCGATCAAACGCTTGGTACGGCAGTCTGGCAACAAATGGTAGTATGCCAGAAAATCCGCACCAATGATAGCGCTGTTGACATCCGCAACGATAAAATTCCAGACGAATTGGCGACGGAGTCGGAAGTTAAGCGTCAAGGTTACAGTGCCGTATGTTTTAATTCTGCTACCATTAGCGGCGCAGAGTTCATAGTCGGAGGACTTCCTTCGATTTGTAAGCCAGCGATGAGGATAGCAGCATAAGTCCGATCCGGTGTCAATCAAAAATTGACGTTTGGTTTCCTGATCGGTTATGAAAAGACGACGGCTGAGAGGTTGTGAGCTGTCGCAATCAGTTGCCGCCACTACTGACTGCTTGCTGGGTTTTCCGACTTCCAGATACACGGAGAAATGCACCTTTTAGCCTTGGAGCCGAACTTTTTATGGTACCAGCAGTATTTAGCAGCCACACCATCATTGGTTCTGCGTGTACTCGTGCTCCGTGATCTGGAGTTGTTACGAGAATGGGATCGCCGGGATGTTAATGCTTCTATTTTTCGGCTCAGCTCTTCAATTCGTTCCACAATTTGGACGGACGAAGGTGTGGCTGCTGTTGCGTACATGTTTGCAGGACCTGGCTGAGCTTCAACAATTTTGTCGGCGATGTCCGCTATCCTGTCAAGGCCGAGATCAGCCTGGGCCGCAAGGATGCCTTGCACATGCTGTGGCAAGCGGCGAAGCCATAACTGACGCAAGATGTTGTCGTCAGTCAGTGTATTACCTGCGAGTGACCGTAGGTGACGGAGAAATAGTGACGGTTTTCTGTCTCCAAGTTCTTCGTCGCTAAGCAGTCGTTTAACTTGCTGCTCTTCAGAAATTGAAAAGCGATTTATTAGTGTTTCCTTCAATTTCTGGTACTTGCCTTCAGAAGGTGGGTTGGTGATAATATCCTCGATTTCACCGGCCGTTTTGTGGTCGATTTGGCTGAGAATATGACTAAATTTTGTGGCATCCGCTGAAATGCCAGCCAGAAGAAATTGTGCTTCAGCTTGAGCAAACCATACCGCTATCCTATCAGTCCACAAGGGTGGCAGCTTGACAGAAACTGCCGCAGCAGTGGCGAAGTGAGATTTAGGTTGTTCTTGCAGAGCACGTAGAGCTACGTTTTCAGCTTCAAGCGCTGCTAAACGTGCCTGAAGTTCGTCAGCCATGTCAGTCACCTTTTGAGGAATTAACCAATACGCAATAACACCAGACCAAACTGTGCAGCAGTTTTAATAAGCCTTAACCGTGGGTGGGCAGCAGAAACACAACATAAAAATAATCACATACAAATCTTAATGTAAGCTTAACCACGCAATACCGATAAAAAAAAATAATGTGTAATTTTTTTTTTGATATATTTTTTTTTTTATAAAAATAGAATAGAAAAATATATCAAAGTATAGACTAAATAGGTTAATAAAAGTGTAAACGTTACTTAGACTAACACGAGAAGTGTTCAAGATATAAACATGAGCAGTACTTGCGTGAACTGGAACGTTGATGACAGTTGACAGCTGACAGTTGACATTTGTCAGTAGTGACAGCTATCGTTCAAGTGTCAAATCTTGTCGCTGGATAACGACAGAGGGCGTGCAACGCGCCCGACTCGAATTGGTTTGGGTTGGGCAGGTACCTGAGTGACCACTTGAATTTGAAATATCTAAAAATAGAATGCGCACTCACAAAAAACTCTCTGCTTTAATTTGAACACTGAATGTTTGCAGCACTTTTAAACTTAAAAACGATTTTTGGAACAATAAGCACTGATAAGCGGGAACTGGGCGATGATGAGCTAAGATGAGCCGAAGCCTCGCAGTCCGCAGGTTCCGATGAGTTGTCTGCAGCAGAGTGTCCAGGGCGTGGTCGGTTTCCTCTTCTTTGTTTGTGTCCAGCTCAGACGCGGTACAAGTTCAACTCGTAGCTCGCTGCTGTTCACCTCAGGTTGACGCAATCGCAGATCACGTCGGGGTCACCACTTTGGAGACATAGGTGGAAGGTGTTCTGCCTGTCTCCTCTTACGTGTATTGGAGGTGAGGTTTTGGTCGAAGAGCGGAAGTGAAACTCCAACTTGCGTTTAAGTATTGTAATTGCCACACGTATTTATAGTTCACAGTTAATATACACTATTTAGCACATAATATAACTAATTAAAACTAGTAGGGACAAAATGAACCGATCCAGTCCGTATCCCGTGACGGTCGGCAAGCAAGGGACTCTCGCTCCATAAGGAACGCTATGGCTCGCGCGGCGCGCCCCGGATCGTAGATTCGTGTTGCCACTTAACAGGGGTGCGTTCCTGACTAACTTATAAATACTTAACTAAAACATACAGGCGACGCGACGCCACGTATTCTGAGGTGCGTTCACAAATGCACTATACGTGACGCCACAATTATATTAAAAATAACCTAACCATCATTTAATTACTCAGTTACTTTAGGAGTTCTTAATTTAATTGGAATCGGGATGAATCTATCATCATCATTATTGCTATTAAAATTTGGTGGAGATGTCGTTACTTGTTCAATATTTCTTTTAACTGAAGATCGAACTGTTCTTGCTCCAATATTACTTTGCACACCGTTTAGGTTATCTTTTCTAAATACTTTTCTTTTAGTAGTCTCAGTAAGGGATGCGATTTTCAAAATTTTGTTCTGTTTCGTTTTTTTTCTCAAATCTTTAAGGTGATAAATTTTATTCTCATTACTTTGTTCGTTAATTTTATCCTCGTACTTTGTGAATGCATCTGACGGGAAATCAGGTCCAGTGACTTCTTCAGTATCTCGTCTTCTGCGTTTACCAGATACCACTCCAAGTTGGAGGAGGACTGGGTTACTGACCAGTGCTGCAGCTGCACCCAATAAAGCTATTCCAGCTATTGGCCATAACACAGTTTTCGCGGCTAGAGCCTGTAATATAAAAAGGAATGAATAATAATCTAATTCAGCAACGCTAGTTTTAAACTTTTAAGTAGGCATTGACTGGAGATCATTTATTAAATAAGGACCGAATTAGGTTTATATTCATTAATCTGTAAACTGATCCAATGTTCACCGAAATTAGGCATAAATAAAATGATAAAATAATATTTCGGGGTAGTGACATGGATAAATGCGAAAATCTGCTATCTACCTCAAATACTTCCACAAAGAACTTGCGAAACTACACGAATTCTAGCAGAAATAAAAATTCTAGTTAGTAATTAAGTAGGAGATGATAAATTACAACCAAATAAAAACTGGGCTAGTAAGAATATAATGAAGGAGTGTGGAGAAATCCAGATAGGCAACAGAGTAGCCATTTACTAAAGGGTAATAACAAACATGTTACGGACGTTGAACTACATAGGTGTACGACAAACTGATTATGTATAAGTCTCAAAAAAATATGGGCATTTTATGGGGTGATCATGATCCCGATTAGTAAGCCTGTAACCATACATTGGCTTTCGATCAGACACCTAACACGGGACCAAACGCGATCTATTCAAGGTCCTAAAAGGGTAATTAACAAAATTAATAAACACATTTTTATTTTATTGAAGGCCTACGATATCATAAAAAAAACATTATTGGCATGGAAGGTGATAACAATGAATTCTTGAATTACTCTTTCACCAATATTTAAATGGTTTTGAGGTATACCTACTGTCAAATATGGCAAGTATGATACTAATATGAAACTTGACTCATACGTATTTTTTTCATATCATGTTCCAATTATTCATTATTCACATTTTTTAAAAGAATAGAATAGACGGTTACGGCCAAATTAGGCATTTGCCTGTATCTTGGGAGTCAGAGGTACGACATTATCAAAGTGGTACATAGTGCATAGTGATTCATGCAAGACAGGAAAACAAAAACTAAAATTTAACTAATCTAAAATTAAACTTAGAATATACATTGCCATCAGCGTAAGATCAAACTAAGCAACAAAATATAATGAACAGTGTGAGATCAATGTTGCCTGCTTAGTTGTCATCCAATAGGCAGGCGACCCAGCAATTCATAATTGGCCACCGCAAAGACATTGCAAGTGTTTTACAATCTTAGAGATAAAGTTGAAATATCTCATATATGTCAGACGTGTCAGTAATTACACCGACACCAGTTCCGGTCACACTGGAACACAGTAGGTAACGCTGCTTGATGGCAAGACTGTATGAGTTAGCACTTCCCCGTTTGATTTTCGTCCTACAAGTAATACCTCTCTAAATAAATATTACTTACATGCTTATAATGTTTATTATACGACCCATGGCCCGAGTGATGGTGCTTGTGTCCGGAGTAATGGTGTCCATGATCGTGGGACGGAAAATAATCTGGATGATCATGAGGATCATGATAATCAGGGTGATCACTATGAGGGTAAGAATGATGGTGATCATGATCGAAGGTGGGAGGACCATGGGCTTCTGGGTGATGATCGTATAGGTGAGAATAGTGAGGACCTTCCTCGTAATCATTTACTGCGTAGCCTGGAACAAAGGAAGCCTGTATAATTTCTGGAGTTTGCGATAGTGATATGGCACTTCAAGGATAAATATTATAAAGCTTCTCTTAGATTCGAGGCTGATTGTAGTTTTATACTAAGTAAAGCCACTTCAAAACAGGAAGAGGAAAAGAGGGAGCCAGCCATAGCTCCAAGTATCTAAACGAAGGCGTTTAGATACTTGGAGCTATGGCTGGCTCCCTCTTTTCCTCGCGCTAAACAACGTGCTAAACATAAACGCCTTCCTTCTTTTTTAAAATGACAAGCTTAATTAAACGGCAAAATAATTATGGTTACAATCAAGCATTCAATCAATCAATCAATCATTACTTTAAACAACGTTTATAAATAAGGATTTATAAACGTTGTTTAAAGTAGGTCTTAGGTCATAATGAGGGACTACCAATAAATCATAATTATTATGTTTTCTAATAACATCAGAGGGACGTACTAACGTGAAGAAAGCAAAAATGTTACGAAAGGGGAGCTCATTGTGTCTTATAACACATGATGCAGTTTGTCGCACAGTAGTGAGCAGTTTAATCACTAACATAATTTAGTTATGAAATTCAGTGTCATAATACCAGAATAGGAAAAAAAGAAACAGTGGTAACAAAAAAGGTATTTCTGTTAAAATAAGACCAAGAGGACCGTATTAAATGTTTGATGTCTTTATTAAAGATGAAGAGAGGATATTATATTCTTGTCATGTACTTTGTGTTACACTCAAATATAGATTGTGTATGGAAACTATATAATTATGATATGGTGATAGTATTGATGACGCAAGATACCTGGTTGTTCGTGATACAGCAAGCCCCGGCCATTACTTGAGCTGGATAATGCGCTGTCGGGTATTTCCTGCAAAATGACCGAAATGAATCATTTTCTCTAGAAATGTAAAAAAAAATCTGCTGTTCCCTACATTTATGTTCGTATAACTCGCCAAAATGTAGGGAACAGCACATTTTTTTTCACGATTTCAGTGTTGGTCCCATAGTAAAAGTTGTTCATAATGATGAGTACAATGACCCCTTTTAAGGATTAAAACGATCAAAATGTAACGGAGTATAGATAGCAAGAAGTTGAGTATAGAGAAATATTCGATGTAGGAAATAGTTTAACACGAAGTTTTATACCAATGTAAAGTTTGTAAATATATTTGTAGTTAGTAAATAAAAGAAAAAAGTTCAACATTATTTGCTTGCTTACCAAATTCAAACATTGTCATTGTCTAAGATCAGCGGTATACATTAGATGTTAATGAAATAGAAAACTGTTCAGTTACAAGAATTTTAGATGACATCTTGACAAGCGGTCAACGCTAAAATGGAGATACTGCATCAATATATTTCTGTTATTCTATTGGCGATCTCCAATCTAAGCATTTAAAATTTAAAATGTACAATTTGTATTCAGATATTCAAACAATTTATATAAAATCAGATATAATCGATGTACTTAAATCGATGGATAAAATACTAATGTCTGTAAAGTGACATAAATACAGAAATACTTCATATACTGCACAGAGTACTTTTTGATAGACAGACTGACACTGCCAGACAGACTTTTTTAAAGGAACTAATTGCCAGTCTTAATTTTACCGAAAGTCATGAAAATGTCCTCCCAATTGAACGAAACATTTTATTCGATGCCCTGAAGATGCTCCTTTCTGATAAAATAATTAAATGCAATTAGCCCTTGGCTGCGGTCCGATGGTTCGATACGATTGTATGAACACTGCCCCTTTTCACATGGCACTCAATGTTTCTACTTCAGGCATTACTTTCCTTTTAAAATGTCTACAAACTTGTTCTTTACGAATAGAAACTTTTTACTTGGTGTATTTATTTTAACTCTTGCTATGACTCAGACTTCTGGAATTTATACTATTTATGTTGGTTAGGTCAATTATTTGTATGGAATTTTAATAAGCCCTCAGTGTCTATTTCTTCATTGATGTCTTTAATTAAACAAGTTATTTAAAACATAAGCATTATTCTTTTTTCACAGATATTTAAATACAATCCTCTTCTAACAAACTTTGTATACGAAAGTGTCTGAGTCATGTATTTTTTTCTCATTTCGTATCGAGGTTTTGTTTCGAAGCATTATTCATTACTACGGGGAACTGATCTGAAGGCCAATTCTCGTAATTTAAAACATTCAAAATCTAGTCGCAGTCTCATCTCAGCGACAAACAAATGTCAAAAACTTGTCAAAATGTAGGGAAATTAGAGGTATTTTTGACAGATTGAGACTGAGATCGGACTGTGAACGTTCTTAAAATTACCAGAATTACCCCTCTGATATCTGACTAACTGTTGCGTTGAGGTCGAGGCCGTCACGGGAAAAGACTCTCAGTTATGCATCTTAAAATCCCTCTTTCAATGGCAAATTGTTCTCTTTACTGCATCTTATCTTTCTACTTATATGTAGTGTATACATATAACGAGTTTTTTGATACGTATAAGGCATCTGCTACTTATGTTCACTCGTTATGTAGTCAGTAAAGGGATAATCACTAAATTTATGGTTGTCTGGATCATTTCACGGTAAAGCTATTGTATTAAGAGGAGATAATGTCAAGTATACAGAGAATAATTGTGGACCTCTTGCTTTTAATTACCCATCAAGCAAATGATGGAAGGAGAATATTATAAACTTTTTAGTTAAAAATTTTACATTTACTAACCATATCAACAACAAAGGCAGTCGTAGTGAATGCTTTCTTTTAATCATCGTCTACACATTGTAAAATGCTAAACTGTGTAGTAGGTACGTCACCACATTACTGACACACTTGTGTACAAAAAACTGAAAGAGGTAGATAAGCAGCTTATACCATCCTTGTTTTACGTATTCGCCGATCACATCGAAACTTAATTAAATAAAAATAGTGTTAATTTATTTAAAACTGCCAATGATTAAATATTGTATGAACTGCCGGTTGAGTCACGTTTCCGTTCCAGCAAGTTTATCAAGAATGTGGGCCATGTCAGTGATATTCCCACAAGCAGCCTCGGCCTGTCGTATTTCTGCATTTGAAATGCGCTAAATGCTGTCAGCTATGCGGCGGAGTAATTGCGCCGGGTTTAAGTACTCTCATTATAAATGCAAGTTAGCCCTTCGAATACTTAAAATAGACCCACTACTGCATACTTATCAGGATCATAATTACAGTTTTTGAGTCCACTGGTGTTCTAAGTGCTAAGATATTATGATTTGTTCAAATTCCCACCTTGAACTTAATTGAGTTGCTGGTAAAGGTTGCATATTTTCCTAAATCCTCTTTCTGTAACGTTTTCACGTTTGTTGTGTTCTGAAACATTAAATTGTCATTTCAATATCTTGCTCTTTCGTATTATTATTTTGAGTATTTTCTTTTCCACTTACATTAATTTCAACCGCTGAATAATCTCTCAAATGAGAATTAAAATTGATATTAGAAATGGCGTCACATCTCGCTACATCGTATGTCGCAGTCAAAACAATAACGAACAAGACTTGATATTTGTTAGACGTGAACCACATAATTATCGTCATTCAAAACACAAACACAGTCACCGAAAACCAACAAGAAGCTTATGGAAACACAAGTAACTATGGCGCTGGACGGGCTAATACGGTGTACTTTATAAAAAATGCTGACATAGAAGAGGGGGATGGTTTGGATGACAATTTGAGGAGGCCGAACAATGGTGCAGTCCAAGATTATGGTCACACCCTGTTGGCTCGATTGCGAAATCGTTTCTCCGGCTTTGTTAGTAATAAATTATAATGATCGTCATGTTTGCTGAATTGTTTCATGGTGGATGAGCATTGCCTCGGATGCTTTTCAAATTCCAGAGAATGTGCGTTTTGTTCAAGATGTAATAAGAGATGATGGCGATGAGAAACAAGATAAAATTTCTTAACACGGTGATGAATAATTGGTGGGAAATTGTGGTGTTAATGCGGTTCGCATTAACAATGGCGTTGGAATATTAAACAGTTTTTCTACACGTAGTGAAGATGAGTTACCAATAGACGGTGATACATTAACGTTTGCTTTGACTAGAGTAGACAATCCATTAAAATAATTCTTAAGAGTAAAAACCTGCATTACCAATGCTTTCATGCTACTAAATCCTTTACAGACATCTGTTATTTAAGCGACACGTGTACTCTATCTAAGTCTTGAACAAACAGGATATTCTGAAACATTTCCCGTCACCATTTCGCTAGAAATTCCTCTCGGCGACAAGTAAGCAACGCAGGGGCAAAAACATATGTTCGATAGCACGAACGTGTAGAAAGCAATGCGTTTCCGTGATGCATAATGCATTTTCTGTATACGTTATCGTAAATTATCACCTGGATCTAATAATTAATCTTGTGACATGGTAATAAGGTTTACTTTGGCTTGAAGATCAGGTGGAATTAATTCTGCAGTTGTTAGCGTTTGTAGTGTTGTCTCATTGAGAACAATGGTATAGAACTTGCGTAAGATGTAGGTAAGTGCCTATTATTGCACTTATGTATAACAAATAGTGTTTATGTAAAATATGCTGAAAAAATATATTTTGTTATTTTAATGACCATCTTTTAGTATTGTTGTTAAAATAACTACCACATCCCAATCCACCTCCAACCACTCCAATCCAATAATTATGACTGCATATTCCTCATAATTTAGGTGATCCACCGGCAAGAAAAAGTGCCCGTGGTCCACCCAGGTGGACTAAGCAGGTGGACCACGACCGAATCCCGAATATAAATAATATAAGTATGATGTAAACGCCAGATTAGCTTTGGTTTCCTAAGCAAGTGGTGAACGATCACAGAATAACGGCTGTCCAAATATGTAGCGTTTTTTGACATCTTATTTTCAAATAGGTACTGGTGAAAATGTCAGATTTTCATGACGGCTGTTTTAATATGGCAGAACCGCTTTCCTAGGAAGCCAAAGCTTTATCGAACTTAAGAGCCCTCTTACATTTCGGTAGTGACCGTTTTTCTTTTTTTTTATGAATATCATCTTGCAGTCAGGGACTCAACTGTAACCGTACCTAATACCTAAGTGTTTTTTTTTAATTGTTTTAAAAGAAACAATAATGTTACAAAACGAAAGTGTAACCTTTTATATGTCACACTGCTAACACCAAATCAAAATGAAGCTTTTTTCAGAAATGATGGATACTGATTACTCAGTGAACACTGTTTTAAATTAGTGGTAAAATTAAGGGGTTTCTTTAATTATGAGTAATTTCATAGATTCCAGGTTATCAAGTTATTTCCAAATTTGTAGTTGAATGAGTTATCTCGAATTTGTCTTTTTTAGAGTTGATACAGTCTTGTGTTAGCAGTGCGATGTGTAACAGAAATAAGCAGTTGTATGTATAATTGCACGGTACTGCAAAAAAGCGCGGCGGACAGACAGACGCGGCGATGGCAAAATAGCCTCAATCTAGTCGGGATTGCGGCTATTTTACCAATGCCGCGTCTACCGGTTATACTTATTAACACTGTTAACACTTTTATATCGGTTACAGATAGGTATAATTTACTGTTACACTTTTATAAGTGTTTTGAGTTAACACATTGAAAAACACATTTATATGGTTACATATTTGATTCTGTTGTCCATTCAATATGAATATTGAAGTTGAAATATTGCTTATAATTCTGTAACCTTTATGAAGGTGTTTTTAAGTCCTTGCTCATAGTTCAATCTATGAGGTTGCCCGGGCTTGCCTGTGGATGCCTCAATAAATTAAGGAATCCAGCCAGAGCGAGCGCGCCGACCCCGGCGCTGTTAAATACACCTAGTAGTCTTTTATAAAAAAATCTAAGTATAATTTTTTTATTGTTATGATTATGCAATTGTTAGAAACTGTTTTGGTATAAATACTACGTGAAAATGATGTAAAGTTCGGTGATATTCAGACTTGTTTCCAGTAGAAAATTGAATTAGGCCCAGTCGTTTTTTTCTTTATTTATAATGCATATATAATAAAAAAATATTTTATTATTATCTATAAAATTATGTGATATTTATAGTATCTATTCAATTTCAACGTGGAAATCGTAGGTAGTAAAGTTTTGACGCCATCTTGGTAACATAATTTATTTTTCATCCTAATCAGCACAACTCCTTGTACATTCTCTGAGATTTCCGAATGTGTTCCGTGTGTTGAATATAACTAAGAATACAACATTACGGGTAGAGGGCCCGTTTTTATTAGTTTTAAATTATTTATTTCGCGGCAACAGATTTACGATTGGCACCGCGATATATCAGGCGCCCGCCAATAAAATTCACTCCATCAGTGGATTTAGGTGAACTGGATGCGTCAATGAATAGTCCTAAAAAAATATATTTTTACCAGTCATACATAACGTTATATGTCACAACATAATGAACCAATATAGGAAGTAGCTCTGAAACAATACAATTCAGAATTTGTTACCTATATTTTGTATGACTTAAGTTATTTTCTTATATATTCATTAATAATAAAAATTGATCGGCACAAAATTCTGAGTTTAGTCATTTCTAAAACGTACAGTAATTTATGATAAAAATATATTATATTTTAAAAATATATTATATTTTAAAAATATATTATATTTTAAAAATATATTATATTTTTATTTAATGTATGATAAACAAAAAGAAAATAATTATACTTAGCTGTATTGGTTATGTAATCTAATTCGGTTTGGCATATAAGTATATGCCGAACTCAATTAGAATAATGTTATAAATTCATAATTCAAGGTGGTAATGCAATTAACGTTGAAACATAAATTTTTTTATAAGCCATTAATGTCCCACTGCTAGGCAATGGCCTCCCTACTCTTCTTCTACCTCTTTCTGTCCACAGCTGCCAAGGATCTAAACATTACCTATTAATGGAATAAAAATCTCAAAATCAGAGAACTTACCTATTTTCAGCGAAGGAAATCAGAATAGTGTGAATCGCGGAACCTACCTACCTATTATTTTTTACGGCAAGGCAGAAAAAAAAATTAACTCAAATTCTGCGATACAATTTGAGTCTAATGAGCGTCCAATAGACACATTTTATTTAGCTTCCAATCCTACAAGCATCTTAAAAGGAAATAAACATCCTAAAATAAACATTGGACTGAGGAAAAAGTTCATATACCCATTAGAATTGAGATTTCTACGTAAAGTCAATTCCAGTTTTCAGAATTCCACGTGGTTTCCTTACATTTTCCAGATATCACCCGGCAGGTAACTCAAACCCCCTTTTATTTTACGATGTTAAATTCTTCACGAGATACATAGGTGAAAGAGAAGTACCCAATGCTATTTCAACGTTTTTTTTTCGTTGTAAAAAAAGATAAAAATTGGGAAGAGGGTAGCGGGTAAATGGCCTGGCCACGATTAATGGGTCATGTAATTATTTTCAGTGCATCCAACGAAATTGCACAATGGGATCGTATTGGAAATTGGAACCTTGTGAACCGAGATTGCGAGTTTTTCATACTGTCGTTGGTACAAATTACTGGAAATAGTAGTTATCTACCCTTTTATTTATTAGTTTTCCTTTTAGATCTCTCAATATTCATACTATAATATTATAAATTCGAAAGTAACTCTGTCTGTCTGTATGTTACCTTTTCACGCCTAAACCACTGAATGGATTTCGATAAAAATTGGCAGAGAGATAGATTGCATCCCGGGGAAGGACATAGGATAGTTTTTATTAACATACCTCGCGGGCGAAGCCGCGGGCGGAAGCTAGGCTTTTATAAGTGTACACACGGCTACACATCAAGCTATACATAACCAGTATAAGCTGACTTCTGAATGTACAAAAAACTTGACAATGCGAGGTCAGCTAAAACTGGAATTGTATATCTTGATGGAACTGTATATGTAAATGTATAGCTTGATGTGTAGCCGTGTGTACCTACCTACATTCATAATGAGATCATTTGCAATATGTTCTCACGCTAGTTTGTACTACAATAGGCCTCTTTTTCACATGATTGAATTGCTTGCAACTTCAACGCTTGCAATGAACGGTACGTAGAACGAAAATGTTCCAGCTATGAAATTCAATTGATCTTTGGTAAAACAGAATTTTGTCTTTCAAAACACGAAGTAAGAAAAGATTTTCAAGCTTTTTCGTCTGCGCTATCGTATTGAAGAATCTTGTTCGGTCGAATCTAATTTCTGAGCTTAGAAAAGCATCGATCAATGTCTGCCGCTTTCAAAGAGCATATCGGAGGCAAAGCAGAAGGTGTCACAGAGAATGGATCGACGCTTAAACGTGTATCAATAAAGCTAAGATTTACGTGATTAGTAATTCTTTTTAGTTGCTTTTTCGATTCTTGCGCCTTTTTTGGTAAGCTGATATATGAAGAATTATTCGATTAGATGCGATCAGTGCCGCTTTACGTGGACCTTCTATAAAAGTGTCAAAGAATATTTTCATCCAGACTTTTCATACGAAAGTGCGGAGGCATTTGCGAACGCGTTCGCCGATGAGACAGTCCCATTTGGCAATATGAGAGTGACGCCTTATGAAAAATGCGGCAATACCAGTTGAAGCCGACATTAAACCATCTGAATATGCGAGGGGTTGTAAATGTCACGTGTGATGGGGACTTAAAATAGAAGAGGGTGACTTTTAGGCGATATTACAAAAATATTTCTGGTGAAACTAGTTAGTCGTATGAAGGGAAGAAAGCCATTAACAATATTGATTCATGTGGTTGTGATGCTATATTCAATACTAACTTGTACCCGCGACTTCTTGTTCCCCCGACCCACCCCGTCGCATCGCATCGCCTGCCCGGGCTATTAGGTACTTCATTTTCGCTTGGCGTTATTTCTGACTTAATTTTTACTTTTTGGTCGGCTCCTAAGGGTCCTAGCGTGATGTTAATATATAGCCTTCCTGAAGAACTAGGCTATCAAATGCAAAAATAATTTTTCAAATCCGACTGATAGTTCCTGGGATTAGCGCATTCAAACAAACAAAGTCTTTAGCTTTATTAGTATAAATAACTATTGTTTCTGAGAGATTTGCTAAGTTTTCCAGAATGTTTGAACTGAACACAATAGTACAAAACTCAAACAAGGTAGAAGATTTGTACACTATTGTAAAGTTTGTTTGCACAGTGTTTCTCGTTTTCTGTACTGGTGTTGTGTCTCACGAGATGCTATTTTTCAAGTTTGTCATAACTATGTAACAGCTGCAGATCTCAAGAGTGAACACTAAATATTTATAGACGGGCCTGCATCTGCTCGCAAAAGGATATTGGAGGTTTAATTTTGAAAATACGGTTGTTCAATGCATAAATAAGTTTAGATACTTAGTTTTCCAGAAGACTTCATTGAGTGAAATTAGATCTGAAGAAAAATTAAATTATAATAATGTTTAAAAATTTTAGTCATAGGTAAATTCTAGGACATGGATTTTCCTAATAGCGAAAGGCTTACTCCCAAAACTGCAAATAAACAAACAAGCCACCAAGCTGATACAAAATAAACTTGAATAATAGATCAATGGCGTACCAGAAGCAACTCGTAAAAAAACACCTTTCCGCCGAAGAAACGGGGGGCCGAGAAAAATTGCACTCGTTACGGTACAAGGAATTGGCGTTAATAAAAAACGCACCGTAATTCGGAAGTATGGGTGTTGACAAACGACGAGACTAGAGCCGGACTAATGAGCCACGGCTGAAGCACCTGACGACAGTAAAATGCCTATCCGAGGGACTTTAGTACCTTTTTTTGTTTTTATCTTTTTGGAGGGAGCCGGTAATTTTTGTGTCTTGGTTATTTATTCTGCTATTATAAACATGTGGACGAGACTAAAGTGTCTCGTAAATGATATTTTTTTATAACCACTAGCAGTAGGTCAAGCGTGACATCTGTAATGTTTCACCTGTGCGTATCCACCTTACGCTTATGAATATTTATAATCTAGCTGCAAGAGCCAAACTAACTCTTATTATTATTATTAATTTATTCCTACATATTGTTATTTAGTTACTTATTGCAATTAACCATGTGCATTACATTTAGCCTGCCAGGACGCTCATTGTATTCAACATTCACATCTTTCTGTTATAATGTGTGTGTTAAATCTGGTATACAAATACGAATATTGAAATTACACAAATCCCAAAATTGGGGAGGTGGACCAAATAAATCGGAAACCAAAATGACGCCCTAACAATCCCATAATCCCGTACCTCGGACTATACACGGTCGGATTTGAATTTGTGACGCTAAGATGTTGCATTTGGATTTTGTAATTGGAATAATAATACTGTTATTACAGGACCTAAACGCAAAAAACGCAAGTTTTAGAAACAATAAAAGTATATGATCGACTACAGTAAACAAAATCAGAAAAATATATGATATTTTTCAGGATATATGCTAGGTAGATAGTGTATTGAAAACATAATACAACTAATTTGATACAATAAAAAAAATCATGAAGATACCTCTAAAAACTTTCTTTTTAAAAACCATACTAATATACATACAATCATTATGATTTGTTGTCAGGTTATTAAGCAACATACTAAAGCAATAGTGTTTTAATTTTTTAAACCAACTATTAGATTTTTGTAAATAGATAATTGCTTAATTTTTAACCGACTTCCAAAAAGGAGGAGGTTATATTTGCAATAAATTACCAACGTTGTGTTATCGCGCTTCTCTTTCTTTTAGTCTGACAGTGACCGCGCTTTAGGTCACGTAGTCCTCTTAATTTCTGTTCATTATTACTAGCTAGAATCTGTAATATGTTTAGTATACCAATCATCTTAATATATATAAATTACCTGTCACGATGTTTGTCCGCGATGGACTCCTAAACTACTTAACCGATTTTAATCAAATTTGTACACCGTGTGCAGTTTGATCCAACTTGAAAATAGGATAGAAAAAAAAAATGACGAAAACGTTAGCCACAGCAACGCGTGGCCGGGTCAGCTAGTTCAATATATACAATATTTAGTATGTTAGGTAAAAGAAGGGACATACTTTAGGCGATTATAGTACCTACTCAACACTGAAAATTAACAACTTTAATTACGGGACCAACGCAGTAAAAAAAGACAGTCTGTTCCATACAAAAGTGCAATATTAATTAACATGAAAAAATGTATGGAACAGCAGATTCTTTTTTCCATATAGTGATGGGTATTGTATTACCAGTTAGGCAATCGCTCCATGTAAAAAACTAGTAGGTATGCAGCATCCGGGCAGACTGGAAGCTGACCTCAACATGCTTGGGAAAAGGCTAGGAAGGACATTTGTATTACACACATACTGTATATCTAAACTTCGCCTTTGCTTTAAATTTCTCATGTGGTAGTGGTATGATAGTTTAGATGTACGTCGTTGTCGATAGGACACATAGTTTGTAAAATTCTGCAATGTTTCATAAACTAAGTATAGTTGAAATGACAGCCATCTAAAGTATGACAAGATTGTAATTCGACCTTGACAATATTTTTCAGACCGCGGCGCCAGTACCTACGACAGTTTAGCCACCCAAAAATACAGGTTGTTTAAATTTTAAAGCGTCCGGATCAGGGATCAAAGCGTCTATTATATATCCGTTTCGGCACGAACCGCGTTGTACTGAGCTATGGGCAAATACCGCACTCGTCGTGTAAAAGACCCACCCTGTTAATCCTTGTTCGAGATTTGTTTCACGTTATTCGAGGATTATGGATACAGTGGTGGAATAAAGACTACTGTTGTATAGTTGTTATTTCTTTTCCTCCATATTTTGGAATTAACAATTCGGCTTGTCATGGTTCTCCACGAGCGAGAGAATCGCGGCGATAGTGACGCTGTGTGGAGACACGTTCTAAGAGAGTGTATAGAAATACGTGGCACGACGATAATATCGCCGCGATTCTCTCGCTCGTGGAGACGGCCCCTTAGAGAGGCTCGTGGTTAAATTATAACAGCCGCACTTTGTCAATCGAAGGTTAAGCTACGCTTGCCGCAGCTGGTTTATGGATGGGTGACCATCTATTACATATCAAACCTCTCCGTGCCTCGGAAGCTCTTTGGTCTCGGTATCATTCGTAGACCTTTAAAAGTCAGAAGGCCAACAAGTTTGACAACCCAAAATAGTTGGGAGCAGGCTTGGCAGATTGATTGGATTATCTTAACTACCTAAATCATTGTCATGTGATGTAGTCTGTCCATAATGTTAGATGGATTTATACCTATAGATAACAGAGAAAATGAAATGAAAGTTCCTACACGGCTACATCTAAATATTTTTTGCTATCATGTTCCTTCGTCAAACTCTAAGATAGATGGCGATTACATCCCAGCCTATTACAGTAAGACCAATACAAATTTCGGGGAAACGACAACCGCCCACGTTCCTACCTATCATAAACACTCATCTCGCGAAAGCTTTCATCCCCTTATGCAAATTGGCAACATTTATGGTGTGACTACGTAACTCACGCAGGACCGGAGACGGCTGGGTATAGTGGGTATAACAGGCCCAACCTACCCTTTTTGTGAGATGACACCCATTTTTGGCAACCAGGAAATTGCGAACGACTCCTAACTAGAAAGCCTCGTGTAATTTGTTGGCGGTTTTAGATAAATCGAGGTGTCATAAATTGTGTGTACATGTTTGGCAGTACAAAATATTGCTGGCTGGTAAAGTTGTCCCCGAATTTATTTAGGAGAACAACGAGCATTCGCCCGTTTTTTAATGTTGCTGAACGATCATTTACAATGTGAATGATTTTGAAGGGATCGAAAAATTAGTCTGCTCAATAAACGTAAATAACGAAATGATTGTTGCTGAACTGTCAAAGTGACAGCCATTGCTACTTTTAATGTGTTACGCAATTACCCCACTGAACGCAACGAAGCATGTAGTTGTAATTTAACATTCGCTAGAATGCACATTACAAGTGAATGCACAGATACATACATACATACATACACACACACACATACACACATGATGATGATGATGATGGACACACACACACATGATGATGGTACATTGTGATAAGTCTGAACTTAGCTCCAATAACTTCTTTATCAGTACAGCTATAGCCCAGTTACCTACATTCGTTCCTCTAGAGTTTAGCATAATGAATAAAATGCATGCGTCAGCAGAAGCTTGATAAGTATTTTGTATTTCATTGGATCATACTATGAAGACTAATTATTAAATAGAAAAGTATAGAAGAAAAGGACAATAAATTAGGAAAAGGGCAAGAGAATGATGATGTGATTTGATTATAGAGTAGGTAAATAACGTAAAATGACACCAATTATTTTAATGATTGATGACGACCTCAAAGAAAATCAGAACCTTTATTCACTTTTTTTCTGTCTGTCACAGAGGTTTTTTAATGTTTCTTATGTCTTCAGTTGTTTATTTTTTTTCCAACTCACTTTTGACATTGGCAGAATGGTCGACATCGGCTTTGCTGCTATTTAATGAAAATAGAATAGATTTGAAATCAATTCAAAAGTAATCTTAATACACTGTCTAACCGCCGCCGTCGCTCCAAGTGTCCTAGTAATGATAACATCACAACAATGACAACATTATGTTGTTATGACAGACATGTGTTTATGAAATACAGTCAACCCGTCCTCAATAATACTCAAAAACGTCATATCAATACAAATAAACCCGTAATAGCCCATAGGCGTATTTCGTAAACATGTTTTGGTGTAAACGTACGAGTAGGTTGCCTAGTAACGGGCCGCTTTGCCCACAATCATGCAGTTTGAACGCAAATTGCTGCGTCCGAGTTTATGCGGTGTGCTCACACTCTGGGATCATTACGTGTGGTTACGTTGGAAAATACAGGCTCGCAATAGTCCCATGTGAAGTCATTGAAAGTATCCAACTTAATCATGGACTCATGTGGTCCATAGATGTCTCATGTATTTATGTAATATCCTATGTATGCTTATATATTATAGCATTATATATTTATTTAAGTACATAAATGCAATTTTTTTTGCATTATATGAGTAGGTATATTTAGTATTTTAGTTTTAGACTTCAGATATTTATAATATATATTTATAATATATATTTTTCTCTTCTTGTTTTCACACTCTATCTTTCTTTTTCACTTCTCCTTTTGCAGGTCTGCTGGAAGAAATTTCTTAAGAAATAAGCAGTAGGTACCTTTGTACTAAAATTATAACTATATCGTATCCCTGTGTATTTTACTGTGTCTACATAAATAATAAAATAAATAAAGAGTTACCTGCTTCAGCTTTTGACCAAAAATATTGTTTATTTATTTTATCGGTAGGACTGTGACCGCCAGTTAAATATAATTATTGCCGGCTGATTCATAAATCTATCTATAAAATAAAGAAAAACAATTAGATTTTTATACCTATATATTTTTATTTTGAGGTTAGGGAAAAACTATTATAATTATATATGTGAAAGAACTTTAGTTACTTAATCTCCTTAAATGTTCGTGATAGGTAATTTAGTTTAAAAACTTATTCATCAGAAAACTATCTTAATTCGATCAGAAAACTAGTCTGCAGACAGAAAGTTTGAGTGAGCGGTGACCTTTTTACTTTAGGGGGGACAGTTCGTCCGGGGGTGCAAACAAATAAAACGGAATTTTTGACGGGGCTCGAACAACTCGAGAATGTTTCCTTGATCTTCGAATTACTTCATTCTTTGGAACACTCTTCAATTATCGTCTCCTGGCATTCGGATTATTTTTAACAATTAAAAAGTTAGGCGGATTAAAAGTTTGAAGGAATTGCTCATTGATGAGAGTCTTTTTTGATTTCATTGTAATTGAAAATAATCTTTTGAACCTTGGTAAGGGAACTTTATGAACTTTTTTCTTAGTGAACTACATATTTGCGCGTCTTAGTGGAATTATGTAGATTTAAAGTCATGGAAAATATTCTCCAGCCATAGTTATAGAGGATTGCCGTAGCTGAAGGAAGTTTTCAATGATTCTTCTATTCGTTTCAACAATACTTATTATCCTAGTCCTAATATAATAGTGACCATATTATTTTAATTGAAGATAATACAGGCACAGGCCTCACCGTCTGACTTACGTACATTGATTCATCTATTGACAATGTATATACTAGCTGATCATATAAGGATATCTAGCGCACTATATTACCTACATCATAAATACGGCCATATATGTTTACTAATAAAGAATATAATCTCATCCAGAGCGTGCTCTCACGTGCGATCGAAGGATCTTCATATTTATCGTCCTTCGGTGACGAGTACTTTATTCATTCAGTTGTCATACTACAGACGTGATAGGTTTTTATAGGATGTTAAAGCAAGAACATATCTTGTACCGTGACATATTTGCATACTTAGTATTTCCTATTTTGTTCGATGCGTTTTGTCAGTAGGTAAGTAAGATTTTTTGTTTGGATGAGGAATATAGATAGGTATACATACTCTTATTTGTGTAGGTTTTCCTGTTAGAGTTCATTTGATGATAAGTACATACCTAAAAAGTTGAGAAACCAATAATTAATTCCATTATGTTTACATTGGATGAATTTCTACATTGAATGGTTATAATAAGGATTTTGATTTAATAAAAATTATGGAAACTCCGATTACGGGACTGAAACATAACTATCGATAATAATATGTGGGAGTACTATGGGTACATCTCTGCCTAATTCTTTGGGGAATATAGGCGTGATGTTATGTGTATGTGATCTTAACAAATACCTAAAGCCACCGGCACATTACCTACTGTGTCGTGTTGTATCGTGACGCGGAATAGGTACACCAATCAAACTAAATGTCAAATCACTACGAGTTTTGATTGGCTAACATTGCGTCATAATTAAGGCGTCATGACACGACACAACACAGTAATGTGAATCCGGCTTAAGAAATACTCTCAAAAAGTAATCTGATTCTGTAATTCCAGTTGCAATCGAAACTAATTTTATGTTGGGTGTTAGGTTATTTTCTTCGTCTCAAATATCGACTGAAATCAAGTCCATGTCATATGATCAGGTCTCAGATAACAAGTTGATTTCATGGAGTCAGCAAACTTAACAAAACTAACTCTGCATATCAATTAAAATTCAAAATTTAATTATTTCAAAATCGTCGTTAGCCCAAAGAAGCTATGCACATAATAACATTAATAGAAATTGAGATTGATTTGAGTAGAAATTTGTAGAGGATATCAAGAAATTTGAATAGGTAACGGATTGGTTTGACCAAAAAAGTACCTTCAAGGTAAGTATACCATCTTTACATAAGCATGACTGACTTATCATCTGCCTAGCCTTTTCACAACTATGTTGGGGTCCGCTTCCAGTCTCCCAACCCAGTTGGTGGGTAATATGATACCCTTGAATAGACTGGTTGTCAGACTTTCGGGCTTCTGACGACCGTAACGATGCATTGCATGACTGACTATGAGTCAAATTATAAGCTTGAAAATTTTAAATACTTCTTCTAAGAAGCTTAATAATCAAACTAAAAATACTACACACAAATACAAAATACGAAAGTTAATTAAATAAGTTAGTAAAAAAAATAAAAATATATTGAAATTGTAACCCTAGCGATTATTTTCACTGTATTGTATCCATCTTTAATCTGTGAACACCGTTGTGGGCTGCAATATTGTCTATAAATGTTTTGTGTATTTCTTTTTTCTGTGTTTTATATTGTAGCTATTTCTTGTTCCTCTTGAATAAAAAAAAGACATTATAAGTGAAGACGAAGGCGTACATTTTAACATGAGATTTAAAACAAGATCCACGAACACGGGCAGATGTTATTATTATAGCATTATTTACGCACTACGTACAAATTCAAGATATTATTCTATCTATTCTAACTATACGTCTTCAATTACACATTCCGGATGCTAGAACGATTTAAATACGTCGGTCGTGATGGCTACCCAATGTAAAGTTTACCCGAAACAGTTCACCTCTCGGATTTGGAGAGTACGTACTGGGCTTGAACTTAAATGTTTGGCTTAATTAGTACCGAAGGAAGGATAGGTTTAGCTAGGTCTTTTTCTAATTAAATATTTAACAGTTCAGGGAATATAGTAATAGCAAATTTTAACAATGGTGAAGATCGTGGGTTTGTTGTAATAATTCAAGTTCTTGGCGAAGGTATTCGTTTTGTATTTAAAAGAATAGTTTGCAGGCATTACTTAAGAGTTTCTAGAGACCCTACAATGTATTAATAGTCTACGTTGGGGCTTGCTCCATAACTGTTAGAAAGACGTCTGTTTTAAGCAAGTTTACCTACTTCAGTGGGAACTTGCCACAGCTAATTCTAAAACAGCTTTACTCGTACGTACTTTGGGCTTACAATAATGGGGTAAGATTATTCTCCTCCATATTTTACCCACAGTCCTTCTAACTTTAGCTTATTTACTCTGCTTTTGAAGAATGTGGTACAGATGTGGTAGAAACTAATAATCAGATCGTCGATCATTTTGAACTGTTAACGTGTGTGATGTAGATCGATTAAGTAGAAGAAGGGAAGCTATGAGTACAAAAAAAGGTGATGAATTTAATGAATTTAAATTTACAATGTTAGAGATTGAAATGAATATAATGGATATCTTTAAATAAACAATGTTGAAAATCACAAAAATTCAGAATGCTATTAATCCAGCTGTTATTTAAATAATATAAAAAAGTTTGTAAACTCGTAACCATTTAGACTTGATTGAGACATTCTGTAAATGATTTATAGGGAAACGTGGTTAAGATATGCATGAATGCCTTCAAATTGTTAAAGATACTAACAAATACCACTCTATCTTTTCTTTTACTTAAGAACAATAGAAATCGGTGACAGTACTCTAACAGTCCTTCAATGAATGACTCAGTACAGACTGGTTTACCGAACCCACCCGGTACTGTTGAGTAACTATATACAGACGCCAGCACTTAAGCTACTACAATCTATAAAATTTCTTTAATAGATTTTAAACCTTATCGCTACAGTATAAGCTTCAAGGTTGATTGGGAAAATTTGGCAATAGGTACATAGACACAATAGTATCGACCTAGATGTAGAAGTGATTGAGACAGAGTAAATAACAACGGTTCAATGATTAATTACAATATATACCTATGTTACTAATAAACTAGACAGATACTGCAGAGAATGAAACTTGTAATTAAATATTTACCTTATTTTGCCAACCGATTGGTATCGTCATCTCAGGTCACAATGTTGTGGTATAGAAGATTACTGTGATTCATCCGAAAGATAGAACGGCACTGAAGTGACGAATGAGAACAATCTGATTTTGTTTGGAAGCCTGATGTAGTTGAACAGGAAAACTACATGAACATATTGACAGTAATAATTTGGCGGGTCCATTTCTGGTTTGACTTATTCTTGGGTTGGTTTTCGGGATAACCACATATGGCTTAATGAAAACAAGGGTCACTTCATGCGGTCAGAACTTGACAGCCCAATTCTTTAAGGAAAATACGATATCATAGAATTTACAGCGGAATGAATACATACTTTTGAGCTTCTGAATATCCCAGAAATGATTGTTCTCATTGGCATATTATGCTCACAATCAAGGAAACATTTTGAAAATTATGCCTAACAGTTAAAACTAATAAATATTTTATTGCGTCACAGGAATAGCAGATAGGTGTTAAAATAACATGTTATTAGTTTTTGCTATCCGGAGATGTTAAAAGGAAATCGAGTTATTACCTAGTTAGCAATTAGACGGCCATTCATGCGGTAATTTTCATTTGACGCCAACACGCTGTGGTTTCAGAATTAATATTGCTGTTGCTAAGAAAAGTTAAGGCAGTTTCTACCTTATGGATATTATTCAATGTGGAGATGACAATACGACATTACTTAAATGAAAACAGTGATAGTAGGTACTATGATATACCTAGGAGTATTTAGGAACTACTAAAACGATCCTGAAATTGAAATAAAAAAATTGGTTCTTTTTTAACACTCTTGGACATAGGCCTCCCCCAAGCACCTCCACTTCGACCGGTTCTGTGCTTTTCGCATCCAGAGGGTTAGATATAAGAAGTTTAATTTTGTCGTCTCCACCTTGTGTGCTTCGCTAGCAACTGTTTTGTATCACGGTACTACTCTATTAATTTCAATAACTGCTTTTTCATTATAACTTAAATAAGTATAGGTAC
Organism: Gortyna flavago; assembly: GCA_963669345.1. NCBI lineage: Eukaryota > Metazoa > Arthropoda > Insecta > Lepidoptera > Noctuidae > Gortyna > Gortyna flavago. Next base: position 11,889,289 of record OY770138.1, read on the forward strand.
TGGATCGAATTTCTTAATACTGAACGGATCGTCTCTCAAATTCAGCCTCGCCCAAGCCATGTTCCCTTGATTATGTTTTTATAACCTCCCAAGGGATTTCCCACTCCTCCTAACTTCGAGAATATAACAACGATCTACTATTTTTTCGACACCTACTTACTTAACATCCCGTAGCTAGAAAATGGTTTGTATACAATGATAGAAATGACATTGGTTAAGAATTTAAGAACATCTAAAAATAACGAGCCCATTGTCTGAATTAACAAGGTTTTTGTACTTTTCAGAGTGGAAAATGTCGAACATTTGCCAACGGTACATCAGACGTCATTGCGAGGAGAAGGCTGGAGGGTCCTACATGAAGGTACGTTGTAAGAAAAGCTATATCAATCAGTCGCACTTAGCCCTCGTGGTGGATTATTACTAAATTAAATGCATTTATTTCAGACAAATTACATGTCGTTTACGAGGTCTTAAAACTATGTTAGTCAATACTAAATAAAATCAAAATCAATACAAAAAATCATTCATAATTTCAAAATTCAATAACAAAATCATAAAATCAGTCATGTCAAATAACTCATGTCAAAAAAAATTATGGCCCAGTCCCTCAACAAGAAAAGAGGCCTGTGTCCCAGCAGTGGGAATGTAAAAAAAAATGTAATACTGACTATGCTAATTAGTCAATGAATAAATAGTGAACCACTTTGAAGATTTCTCTTAGCACTCGTATGTAGGCTTTGTTAATGCTACCTTAAGGTATTGCTGGCCGTGCGATCTTAGATCAGATTCCCACGACTGATGGTAAAGTCTTACTGGTTTTTTTTTATATGAATTTGGATTGGCTTTTATTTAGTGACAATAGGCTCGCCTCTAATTATTATGACATGTCTCTTGCTTGTTATACATGTAAGGTAAATAATGACAACCGGCGAAATGAGGGTACACCACTGCCTACTTCTTCTGGGAATAGAGGCGTAATATTGTGTTATGAGTATAAAACGGGAAGTTTCTCATTTCACATATACAAGAGTTATTGAAGCGGCATTAATAAATCGAGTGTCAATTACGAGCTACCACCGACCACGATAATTTGTACTTGATTTAAAACCAATAACGCTGTGGGAGTAAATGGCAGTATTAACATAATAATATTCATGTAAACTGTGGTTATAAACTGGCTAATACGGTATTTTAATAGACATTGAGACCAGACTAGGAATAAAATAATCTGGTTGGAAATGTCAAGAAAAGTTGCAGAACAAGAGTCCAATTCGAACATTTTTTTTTAATTCTTCATGTTGCCTGCTAGTTATTTGATTCTTAGTTTTTGACTAGGACTGTGGTTTTTATTAATAATTTCTTTCATAAACACCATAGCACAAATTTTTGTTGTGGTAAAAATTTCACCAGAAAACTCAAACTCAAAGCATTTATTTCAATTAAACCATTTACAGACACTTTTGAATTGTCAAGGAGTCGTTCGGTCAGAAATATGAAGCTAGTTGCCCATTCCAAATAATAGTAGAGAAGAACGGGCAAGAAACTCCGCAGACACACTTCTAAATTATATTGTTACAAAAATATTAGTTACTTCATTAATGTTGAATTTATTTATAAAAACGTCTATTGTACCGTTTATTTTCAGACAAATTAAAATGTGACAGACGGGCAGAGGCCCAGAGGTTTTTTTAATGCATGGAAGTCTCAAAATATTATGTAGATAACATAACTTGCTCACAAGTACGCTGGCGTAACCGATCCGTCGGATTTCGATACCCGTTGCGTGTTCCTAGGCCATAACGCGAGTCCACTCAACTTGCTGATGATAAAGTGCCCAGTTAGTTGCTAGGGTTTCCTTTTTATATATCTCCGGACATTGACGAATAGGCCCACATGTTATATGAAACTTGTAGTGAGTTGTGATTTGTTCGGTACGTGCTGGACTTGCTTAGGCGTTGAGAGAAAATACTTCTTCTACTTAGAGTTTAAATGGTAATCTAAATAGACTTTGGATACGCAGTTTGGCACCTTCAGTAGTGAAATACTAACTAATACGAGTACGTTATACTATGTATAGTATGTTTTAGGTATTTACTTGTCTGATTTGGTAAACCAAGGATTTTGATTAAAAAAAGTGGTTAATACAAAGCAGTTTGAATTTTATGATTATGAAGTGTGATTCATAAAGTTTATGGGGTTTCTTACAAACATCAATACGTTCATTCTTAAATAAAAGCGTGTGATTGATATTCTCGGGCTGTGTTTGTTTACCAAATATGGCATTGTACGGAAAATACACTGTAATAACTTTCTTGAGTGAAACTCACACGTCCCGATAAAAGCTCATGACGTTATTAGAAGTAAATTCCTACTATAAAAACAAATAACACATTACTAATTTAACAATGAATTGTATTGAAACGATATGAGGTAAAATTTACTTAAATGTAAAGTTCGTTTTGTCACTTACTAATTCATTAATCTACACCCAATTTACGGTAAAATTCAAGTGACAATACTCATTGGCTATAGGAATAGAAAATACCACTCGATTCATCAAAATATACATCCGCAATAAAAACACTTGTCACACAGTCATTAGGGCTTATTTTGCTATACACGATACTGGCCTAACATATCAAAATTGCAGACATGTAGTGACCACAAGCAGAATCAATTTGCAGGATGGCATTTAATTTTTGCCCTCAGGCTTGCGACTGACATTTTCCATTTCCTGATTTAAACTTCACAGTGACCACATATCCTTTGATGGGGTAGGCAGAAACGTCCTATATTCATGTCATAAGGTTGTTGTGGATTATTTTTAGATTTGTTGCTTTGACCACCGTTTGGGGTCATGGTTTGTTGGTACAGACAAATGTTTTCAGACGAATAAGGCATCAGGCATGTTCTGAATTTCTAGAAATCTTGCGTTGACTTTCTCTATTAAGAGCCATTTCACGTTTTCGCGCGAATTTCCAAGATTTTAGTCGCCTAATTTACCGTCTTAGGTAATACTCTGACATTGTTGAACACATGTAAAAAAAAGACCAATCTTTCGTATTGATACTTCATGTAACACATTTACAAAAACTTATTTGTTTACTTTGTGGTGATTAATCTCCCACAACTAGTTTACTGAAAAATCATCGCAGAGTCAACTTCAGATTCCTATATCTATCATTAATATTTATATATTTGACAAAAAAAAATACAGAAAGCATCAGACATATAATTTTGTCGACACATAATGTAATAGAATATCGATTACTAATAACACTAATTAGTAAAAAAATAAAGTCTAAGGGCAATTTTTACGTTTTATATTGCTATTTTGTCTAGGTTTTTTGGTTTGAATAAGGCGTAATTACATTTAAAAAATCATGTCAAAATAAAGTATGTTCTTTAAAAAAACTAATTCTGAAATTTTATTAAAATCCCTTCATTTAATTAGACATAATATCGTTATTGACATCACTCTATTTAGAATAAATTACAATGCATCGGCGGGCACCGATTATCACCAGCTCGATGTCCTCTTAGTCCAGGAAACCTTCCTGAAGCCCCATCTGCGGAACCCGAGCATTGCCAACTACAAGATAGTTCGCAATGACAGGTCTCGCTGCCACAAGGGTGGTACCCTCATCTACTATAGGAAGTCCCTCCATTGCATCCCGATAGACCCGCCTGCCCTCCTCTCTCAGCTAGAGATCTCTATCTGTCGGCTCGGCATGACCGGTCACCCCTCAATCACCATCATCTCCGCTTACATCCCGCCCACCAATGGTGCGGAGGATCCCATCTCTCTCTCTACCGATTTCACTACCCTCTTCGGTATGAGTGACTCCGTCATCATGGCGGGGGATCTCAATGCCAAACATCCCGCTTGGAATAGCAGCACGACCTCTACCAGAGGTAGGATCGTGTTCAAACTAGGCGACTCCCTCAATTTCGATATCATCGCTCCGATGTATCCCACTCATTTCCCGGGCGACCCCGCCCAACGTCCTGACGTTCTCGATGTAGCGCTTCTCAAGAATGTAAACCTCCGTTTGCAGTCTATCGAGACGGTACAAGAGCTCGACTCTGACCATCGCCCGGTCATCTTGCACCTGGCCCCCTATTCGGGCCTCCCGCACGACCCCAACCAGCCCCCCCAGACCAAAATAGTCACCGACTGGAGGAAAGTAAGCGAAAGACTGAAATCCACCACGTCTCCCCACTTAGACTCCATCCCCGAGCAAATTATCTCAGTCGCAGACACGACTGGGGCGATCGACTCGTTCACAGAGCACGTTCAATCCGTACTGACGGATTGCTCACGGGAAGTTCCAGTGATGGAAGACCATCGCTGGAAACTGCCCGATGACGTACGTGAACTGGTGACCGAGAAGAACGCTGCCATTCGTGCCTATGACTCTTTTCCCTGCGACGCGAACAAATCCCACATGCGCCATTTACAGCGTGCTGTAAAGAAACGCATAGGGGAATGGCGCTCCGAGGGATGGGATAAGATGATCGGCGAACTCGAGCCCACCCACCACGCCTTCTGGCAGCTCCAGAGGAAGCTCCGCTCCTCTGAAGAGGCCACAGTTCCTCCCCTCACACGCCCCGACAAAACGGTCGCTTTCGAAAATCTCGAAAAGGCCGAATGCCTAGCCGACAGCCTAGAGGCTCAATGCACTCCCAGCTCTCAACCAGTAGACAGAGCGCACCTCGACGAGGTGAACGCTGAAGTCGAACGGAGAGCCTCCCTCCCGCCAGTCGAAGACCCTGATGATCCTCTGCCTCCCGTCACTCCCGACGAAGTGCAAGACATCATAAAAGGGCTCGCAACCCGCAAAGCCCCCGGTTCGGACGGTATCACCAATAGGGTGTACAAACTCCTCCCCGCCCCCCTCATACTGCTCATGACCGCCATCTTCAATGGCGCCCTGAGCAACAACATCTTCCCCCAAATGTGGAAAGAAGCCACAGTCATAGGCATCCCAAAGCCAGGCAAGCCCAAGTCTGAGCCCTCCAGCTACCGCCCCATCAGTCTGCTCAATGTTTTCGGTAAAGTCTACGAGAGGCTTATTTATAAGCGCCTCAAAGACTATGCCGAAGCAAAGAGCCTCATCCCCCCCGAACAGTTCGGTTTTCGCACGAAGCATTCGTGCATCCACCAGCTCCACCGCATAGTCGAGCACATTAGCGCTGCTTTTCAGCGAGGTGCTTCGACAGGCGTCCTGTTCTTCGATATAGCGAAGGCGTTCGACAAGGTCTGGCACAATGGCTTATTATATAAGCTGTACCTGCTAGGTGTGCCAGACCGTCTCGTGCTCATCTTACGAGATTTTCTGTCGGACCGCACTTTCCGCTACCGTATCGAGGGCGCTCTCTCTCCCCCTCACCCCATCCGCGCCGGAGTCCCCCAGGGTTCCGTTCTGTCTCCCCTCATTTTCACCCTGTTCACTAGTGACATCCCGAACAGTAAAAAGGCACAGTTGGCGCTCTTCGCCGACGACACTGCCATATACTGTTCGGGTGTCAACCAGTCATCCATAGCTCGAAACCTCCAAACCTCCGCAAGCGCCTTGAGCGATTGGTTCCGGAAATGGAGAATCGAGGTCAACCCCGATAAGAGTCAGGCGGTCATCTTCTCGAAACCGCGCAAACTACCCCCCCCCCTCCCGCGCCCGATCTCTATGTATGGCAAGCCGATCCCCTGGGGAAAGCGAGCCAAATACTTAGGTGTCATCCTAGACCACAACCTCACCTTCAACGAGCACATAAAGACGGCGCGTTCGCGCGCCTCTTTCGCTCTCGGTAGGCTCCACTCTATGATAACTGCCCGCAGCAAATTGTCACTCAAGTGCAAATTGCGCCTCTACACCGCGGTCATCCGTCCCATCATGACCTATGCTTGCGTAGTCTTCGCACACGCCAAGCCGCGATTTCTGCATAAAATGCAAACCCTCCAGAACCGTTTCCTCCGAAAGGTCACGGGAGCCCCCTTCTATGTCCGAAATGTGAATCTGCATCTAGATCTCAGACTCCCCACCATCCAGCAGTTCATGAAACGCCTTTCCAAGCGCTTCTTTGACTCTGCCATAAAGCACCCCAATCCCCTGATTGCGGCGGCCTCCCGATACACTCCCTCCCGCATAAGTAGGATTCGCCGACCAAGGCATACCCTCACCATCCCCGACGACGCCACTACCCTCCTCCAGGAGAGCAGTAAGGCCACGAGTACTCTCAGTCGACAACACAAAAACAAGCTCAGACATCCGTCCTTCCGTCCTCGCCGCCGAGGCCCGTCGCGACGCCCCGCACCATCACCGTGCCCCCCCCGACCCTTGCTCGAGCCAGCCCGCGCAGCTGAGCCTGTAGTTTTAAATTCGCCCCTAAACACCAATAATAATACCGATCCAGCCTGTCCCTTGCTGTCCTCTTCCAGCGACGCCCTGAGCCGAGGTCCGAACCCCGCAGGGGGTTACCCTTAGCGCTGTCGCTTAGTTTTTAAGTTATTGTATGCCCTGGCTGGAGGCCTTAATTCGAGGCATCCACAGGAAAGTCCGGTTAAGCAGTAGCCATCCTCATAAAGGATGAACTGCGAGATGCCATTGTTAAAAAAAAAAAAAAAAAAAGGGCACCGATTAGTACGGCGCGAGCGCCCATCGACGAAGGACCTATGCCAATTTTTCCCGCGTCCCGATTTTCGAGCGCACTTATCGTGAACGCATTATTATACTACGAGTACAACATTTTGATCCTCTTCGCATTTTTTTTTTTCATAAGGTTAGTGTTTTGTTTATTATCAATTAAAGTGTTACTTTAGTACTTTGTAGAATAATTATAATATATTTTTGTGTTATTAGTTTTAGCAATGGGGCGTAAAGAATGTGTATACCATTGTGTCAAAAAAAGGAAAAATAAAAATTCTGCAGCCTTAGAGAAAGCAACAAAAGCGAGGTAGATATTTTATTTTTATTTGTAACTCATATACACAGTAATCGATCACATTATCGAAATGGACTATAGAACTATTTCTTCTATCAATTTTAATAATTCTAAAAACAATATTGATTATTTTAATAATCATTTAATTATTATTGAATAAAAAAAATATTTAAGTAATTGTAGATATCGAAACTTGACAGCTATTTTGTTTTCATTTTAGAATGAGAAATCGTGTGAATCGAGTAGAGGAGGATAGTACCTTTATAAGAGACGACGTGCCGGGTACAAGTGAAAAATCAGATTCGACAATAGAAATTGTATTTATTTATTTTTATTCAGACTCGATCGTAAATATTTTTAGTACTTACTTATTATATTTCTTTAAATTTCAATTAGATGTTTTAATGTTCCTTTTGTTTTTAGAACGATCACATTATAATTGATTTTCAATACTTTTGGAATCAATTAATAAATATAAGTGAACACAGAGAGAAGTTCTGCTGCAATTGAACTATTTGAAAATAGAAAAAGAGAAACAGTTGGGTCCCATGTCTAAATTTGACTTCAAGTGTATGATGTGTGGATCTAGCTTTGTTCTATAAACTACGGAGACTGAAACAACTGAACGATCAAGACTCGACCTTAATGCAGGAGCGGTATCAGGTGCAGTCATTACGGGAATTGGTCTCTCAAACTTAAATGAGATCAGTGCATCGATGGATTTGCCAACAATGCCACTTCGATTATACAGTCAAACACATGATGCTATTTCCGACATGTGGAAAACTGCTGCTGAAATGACAATGTTAAATGATGCCAAACAATAAATTAAAGCGGCAGTATCTCGTGGCGATGATAGCGATCGAAGCGGATGCTTGTTGGGGAAAACGCTCTTACAAAAATAATTATTATGTTATAAATATATTAATATATAATGTCTGATTGTTTACCTGTTCAATTTTATTATACACTTATACATAACATATATTTGTGTTTTTTTATTAGTCTAGCAAGTTAGTAGACTGAATAAATAAAATCACTTTTTTTCATAAGTCTCTAGCAAAGGTGCATTACAATCATGACGGCTCAAGATTGTTTAGTCCGTCTCGACACTCGCGCTACACTGTTTGCATTGTGTATGTGTGGATAGCTACGCACACATACACAATGCTGCCGTCTTTTACCTAAACTCGAGCGTCAAACTTTTGTGAAATGGCTCTTAAAGATCACTGTTTTTTCAGAAGTTTTGATATTCGTAGGTTCTTGAAATACAGTACGCATGACAAGTAGTCAAAATATGTAACTGTAAAAAAAAGTAATTTAAATGTAACCGTGTAACTTGGATTACCTAATAGTAGGTATGTAGCTCGATTGGTTCTTCACATTGACTCATTTTAAATACTCTATTGTTATCAATAATTATTATTATTTTGTTAATGAAGCTAAACATAGGTCTTATACATTCATACCATTATTACGTATGTTCACACAGTGCTCATAAATAAGAAAAATTATTTGGTTCGGGTGGATGCATATTACGGTAATTGTCAGCACCGTATGTATCAGTAAGTACTTACATAAATAGAGCGGTAACAGGAAGACGACGATTACAGGCTAAAATATATAATGATGAAGCCTTTTTTTTTTTTTTTATGAAGCCTTAGATAAACTTGGTCGACCTTATTACAAAACAAGGTTTATCTTTAGACCCAGGTTTAAACCATCGAGTCATTTTTATATTTTTTACTGTAATCCGATAAACTTAAAGTTCTAATTACAAAAACTGACGTTAAACCCGAGTCTAATTTGTCAATTTTGACCGTTCAAGCTCCGCGCGTACCCATGTAGTTACGATACAATAGAAAATCAATAGTGTCTCATTAACGGAGCTTGACGATTTAAGAACTTTACGTTAAAATTGTCGGAATAAAGTTCAAAATACAGTAAGTAACTGGCTCGAAGGTTTAGGCTAGGTCCAACGGCAGAACTCGTTTTTTAATAAGATATTAGGTATAAGTTTATCTAAGGATGAAGCTAAAATCATAAGTACGTGGATCTCGATGGTGAAAAATTTGTGATATGCCTACTGTTTTTTTCTTAGCAATGATTCGCACGTACGCTCTACGCTCTGTATTTTATAGTTGCTTGCTCCATGGTTGCTGCGCCTATGTCAGTTAGCTAACCAAGTAAAGTTACAATTTCTGTTGATGACGGGGACTTAAGCAAATGTTCTAATGTAAATTTTCACTGAATAGTGAAATTAAAGTTTAATTTTCCGTCTGCTTTTGTGACCGGTAGTTCAGCTAAAAGCTTTTGGTAAAGTTCTATGTTGTATCATGTATAATGTTGTTAAATACATAATGTACGTATGTGATTTCGTTCTTTGACCTTTTCGAATGTGGTATGTATTTCAGTAAACTCAAACTAGTCCTTAGACACGCAATTGTTTTTCAAAACACACGTTTTGGATATCTTTCAATTTAAAATCATAACCTACATAGGTAAGTCCCTTCTGCCGGATCGATTTGTAAATAATATACAGGGTGGCGTTTGATAACCGACGAAAAATTACTAAGTTAGGGGGTCTAGAATCACGTGCTGAATTCATGGTTACTGTTTGCGCGTCGATGTGCCTGCCACTCCGTATAGATTCCTGTATCTCTTGCTTTGACACGAGATGGTCTATTCTGTTAAAACGTCACCGTGAGTACTTAGGTGTAGTGAGATATCATTCTACCTGATACTAGGGAATTACACTATTGACAATCCATCTAAGTTTTCACGGAAAAATTTCTTACAACATAGACCGGCAGCTCCAAACAGACACATCTAGATCCCACACATTCTTACTCCTGAAACACGCATAAAACACTTAATCACCCTATTAAAACAATCCACGAACATTTCACAACTGCAACTGCAAACAGTCATGGCATCCAAACAAAAGGTTCCCGTTTAAAGTTGTCGGCTTACGGGATGGTGTTCAATTTCCGATATCGGCACAAAGCGGCGCCGCTCGTCCGCTGTTTCCTTTGCGGGATGCGTTATCTAGTAGACATAGGCATGGCATAGGTGCAGGTCTATTTAGTATGGAACTTGGTAGCTGTATGGTAATATTGAAGTCCATTGAATGTGTTAGTGACTCATACTTGCCGCGTGTGTTGTCATACAATCTGAGTCGGTTAAGGTGCGGTTGCTATTCAACTGTAATGTAACTTATTCCAAAAAATCGAAGACATATGACATCTGCCAACACGCGCTGGGCCCGCGTGGTGGATTACGGCCCACTCCCTCTCACAGAGAGGAGGCCTGTGTCCCAGCAGGGCAGCATTGGAAACATTATATGCTGATTATGTATGTATGTAACTTATTCCAGGCCTTAGTTTTGTAAATTGAACATGATTTTCGGTGACTTAGAGCGGTTTCGCAGTACATCCAAATCCGAATTAAAGATCCGATTTCAATCCGAATTGGAAATGTTCTAAATTCGGACGGATGTAGTGCGCAACGCCTCATACAAATAGGACTATGGTCACTTTGGACCGGCAATTTTCGGATTCGGATCGGACGTAGTGCAAAACCGCCCTTAAGGTGCTCTTCCGAAGGCGACCGCAGCGGAAATTTCGACCACACGCATTGACAGACTACAGTGACACGACTGGTTTCTATGTACATAATATTATGTGACTCTATGAAATCGATTCTGTAAATGACGACATTCGAAAAAAATGTATGATCTCATACAAATACTCTCTTCTTAATGACACTACCAGTAACCAAAATTGTGGGAGAGAGAATTAAGATAACATCCAATTTTAATATAAAAACTTGGCGCTAATAAAATCGTGTTCTACCAATAAACAAAATAAACACCTTTGCAACGACAAAATTATAAAACAAAAAAAAAGCAGTTTAATTACAAGTTTCGCCGTAGCAAATGCAAAGGCAAGCAAAACAAAAGCTCCTCAAGAACAATCGAAGCTATAGGGGAAAAATAACAAATGCCAGAACAAATCAGACGCGAATATACCTTTGCTTAATAAGAAGAAAAAAAGCCTTGTTTTCCGCACTGAAAATTCCTCAACGGCGGGATCAATGCATAACTTTCTTCATTACAGGGTCGGGAAACAATACAACGTGATATAGATGCGACGAAAATACAATTAATTAGGTATTTATATTGAAACATGGGAATTATGGGAAATTATACATTTTTCAGTTAGGTACCTGTAGCTTAATTGTGCGATCTTGTTTTGTTAAAAATGATGACAGAAAACTTTATCACTTACCCTAAGAAAATGGCTGGAAATTGTAGATAGTTTTTGTATTTTATATTATAATCTTTGAAGTGTCTATAATATTTTGTGTTTTCAAACAAAATAAATAAGTACCTACAAAAGTTTTCTTCAAACATTTATCTATCTCATATAAAATTTGATTTCAAGTCTATCTTTACACTGACATTATTTTCTTTTACTTTTTTGTGTCGCCTCAGCAACGGTAAGTACGTAAGTAATTGACTTTTGACAAGTTTTTAATGAGTTTTTCGATGTTGATAGCTTGTCCCTTGGGCAATTTTGCTTTCATATTTGTAAATATAAAAACATTCTTCTTTTATATTTGACCTTAGAAAATTCGTAATTAACTCTTTGATCTTTTACTGACGGAATTCTGTAGAAAAATTAACTAAGAAAACCGCTTTGAAAATAACATAAAGAAAAAGTCCAATGTTTTCTAATGAATTTAAAAGAATGTTAGGTCTCCTTCACTTTTACGAGATTTTCTTTTCCCCGCAGTGAGACAACAAAGGTTAACTGGAAAAACGAGAAAATCTTTAAACATAAATCGAAGACTTTAATTTAATGTCGTCGCATCATCGTGTGTTACCAATGTGACCATCACAAACTAATTGCTTCTTATTACTCAGTTATATTTCATTCTGCGCCACTGGTAATGAATACAACCAATAAACATTAAGTAAGCATGGATACATTATTTATTAAGACTGGAAGAGACAGAACGTGACACTATTCGTTATTTGTCACATTGAATTTTTTATCTTTCTCTTTCACTTGTTCTGTATTCTTGTTTTGTTTGCATGAAATCAATTAGTCTGTGAAGTCAGACGTCAGTTCTGAATTTAATAATATTATTGTGTTGATTGGACTTTTTGTTTAAAGTTTTCAGTTATTTTTTCATAATATTTGATTTCAGACTGTTATGGAAAAAATAATATTCGATTAGTAGCTTTTTAAACTGTGCCTTTTAAATACAGACAGTCATACTTTCTATTTAGAAATAAATGTGGATGACAGAGTTATCTTGCATTAAATCCAACTCTGTTTTGTGTAGGCCCTGTTTACCATAATTATTAAAATTTGATATTGCAAAATTTTAGCACCCCTTTTACTGCTATTGTCTCAAGACACATAAAGTAACTCCTTAAGAAATTACAAGTGTGTTGTATAAAAAGTGTCATTTAACAGCGGCAGTAAGGATGTGTCATTATTCATAAACTCAGCAGCGGGGTGTTGAACCGACACCCTGGGGACCCGCGTTTTAATGTCCGCATTTGCATATTGCAGTACATGTTTGATTTTAAGATAAAACTGTGTGAATTGAGTCGTTAAGATAAAACTGTGTGAATCATTCTTTTTACTCTGCATGCTGATTAAACTCATTTATGGCTTTCTTAGTAAAAACCAACAAAGTACTAAAACTGAACATCATATAATTGCACTGTAGAAAGCTATAATTAAATTCAGAAAAAAACTTTCCGTGCGTACTCATAACAAATTATCTCGTTTCCCCACATATACTATAATATGAAATATCATCAGTGCCATAACATTAAACGATGGAAAGAAATAAAGAAGTTATAATAAGTCTAGCGGCACCCCTCGCATAACGGGACACTTCCAAACAATTAGAGAGGCTCGTTAGCTTTACGAGATATTTAGCGTTAGCGCGTCCTTCCTACTTCACTGCATTTTATTAGTGCACAGTGCGTAATACAGTTTGTTTTTGCTGACGAGGATTTTGGGGTGGTATATGTTAAAAGGTGACTGAGGGAAACCAGAGGCACGTAGTGCGAATTAAACGTACTTAACGTGAATTCAAACAATTTTTTTATTGAAATTGGGCCTATCCAGTAGCACATGACTGTAGGTACACACGGCTACACATCAAGCTATACATAACCTGTATAAGCTGACTTCTGATTCTACGAAAAACCTACGCAATGCGAGTTCAACTCAAACTGGAAATGTATAGCTTGATGTGTAGCCGTGTGTACAATCTAGTAGGTATCACCACCTTTAGTTTATTGGCCTAGATTATGTTTATTCATGGATTAATGAAATATATAGGCAAATTGGATGACCCACTTTTCTTTCTGTCTCAAAAGACCAGTGACTTCATGGTACACTTTATGTCAATAGACGTTAATATAGCAAGTCATAAAATTGATTAAGAAAACGTTAGTAAGACATGAGTTTGCAATTTGGAAAAGTCTATCTACAAAGTAATATCAAGAAAAGGAAATAGACGTATTTTAGTACTAGTAGAAGCTATACTCCGACTTTTAATTAGCTGCAGTAAAATTACACTTCTTAGTAACTCATTTCGGACTGCGTTTAGAGATATGCATGTCAAATAAGTTTCGTTTGTTACACTATTCTGTACTAGAAAAACAAGATTAAATTTGGTTGATGGCCGCGAAAAAACAAAAATACGCCTATTTCAGTCTTTTAAGTAACACATAAGCTGTTATTTTACTGTAGCTAATTAAAAGTCCGACTACAGTACTAAAATACTTATATTTCCAGCAGAAGCCCGCGACTTCGTTCGCGTAAAATTTCTGACCTCGACCCACCCCGTCGTTGCCTGCCCGCGCTATTATTTCGTTTTTGCTCAGCATTCTGACTTTTTTTTTATTTTGCTCAGTTCCTAAGGGTGCCAGAGTAGTGTTAAGTAGCCTACAGCCTTCCTCAAGAATTGGGCTATCAAATGTGAAAAGAATTTTTGATTCAGAGATCGCGCGTTCAAACAAGCAAGCTCTTCAGCTTTATTATTAGTATTAGATGTATAGTTTGGAAATATGAGACCGAAAAGGGGTGTAAAAAAATCTGTTGAAGCCACAAGCTACATTAAATCCTATCTCTATATTACATTTTTTAACAAACGACCAAATAATGTTTCCTGATCGATTCTTCTTCTTCAGGACCTTTCGATTACCTACACAATTCGTTTGGGATTTTACATAACTTTTTTATTGCTTAATGATAGCTCACATTCAGCAATAAGTGTATATCTACTTACGATCATAAAAAGTTCCTAATCAATAATACATTACCGTCCTAATGATCCATATAATGCACCTCTTGACCTGGTTACCAAAATTTCCTTTTGGGACTTCAAGATAACCGACTAGAACTTGCAATTTCAACCTTATGCTATTGAAATAAGGTTCAAGAAAGCTTTAGGTTATCGTTGTAAATGTGTTGTGTTTCTTTTTATTGCTTAGCAACGGCCTGTGCTTCTATGGAACCGGTAGGACGATGACCTCTGGTACTTGATAGACAGGAAAATAATTATTGAAAAGTCGACTTTTCCTGCAATGTTGTGTTATTTGTAGGGCATTTGCATCCGATTGTATTTTTTTTTAATGTATTTTATGAATGTAAGGATATGCATTTATTTTTTTGCATTATTTGATTTCAATTATTTTACTTCTTTATCTCTGTATCTATGATTCCGTTTCATTAATTTTGTATAAGCTTCGACCAGAATTCGGCCACTTCGACAGAGTTAGCGTAGGTCTCGCAAAAGTAGGTACGTGTTTTTGCTGAAGACAAGAAAGAGGTGAGGCATAGTTTGTGATGTGGCTCCACAGCCGCACTGTGGCTCTTTGTGGCTCTTTTTACTTAATATAAAAGCTTAAGGTAAAAAATGTTCGAATACCTAAATAAAAAAAGAAGATTTATCTGAAAATATAGTTTCCTGTGGCGTTATAGGCAGAAGGAACTTAATTCACATTAAAAAATTAATCTATTTTGACGTTCTTTTTTGCTGAAATCCGTGCATCAAAATTGAAATAAAAAATCTCTGTATTTTCCTTCTACGTATTAATAATTAACATACCTAAATTATGATAATATTCATATGCAAATATTCATTATACGCTTCACGCCACATCCCTCGGGACATCGGCATCGGTGTTGCCAGCCGAGATAATTACGACAATTAACGCTTATTACGCCGACGATTTTATAACTGGAGGGGATTTTAAAGAACTATTTTAATTGGATTGGATTTGAATATTTTTTGTTCTAATTTTTTTCCTTTGCCTTCATTCGTAGATATACTTTTGAAGTTTAATTATTTTGTTAAATACGAAAACGTAAATGTAAAAAAAATCCTTTTTACTGATAGATCTTCACTTCAGTTTAATTACGCTGTTGGTGAAAAGGATCTTGACATTAAGGTGAAGGCGCTAGGCTAGTTCGTGAATTATGGCTACGTTTTTTGCAATTTTTAAGTCAGTCATCATCATCTGTCTAGCCTTTTCCCAACTATGTTGTGGGCGACTTCCAGTCTAACCGGATGCAGTTGAGTACCAGTATTTTAAATGGAACGACTGCCTATCTGACCTATACAATCCAGTTACTGGTTAATACGAAATCCCTTGGTGAGACTGGTTGTCAGACTTTCGGGCTTCTGATGACCCGTAACGACTGTAAAAGATGCACGAATGACAGCCCGGACCAACAGCTTAACGTGCTCGTCGTGGCACGGAGAAGTCTTGGTATTTAAAGATGGTCACCCATCCACGAACCAACCGCGGCAAGCGTAGCTTAACCTGATCGATCGACCCGTGCGGGTGTTATTACTTAGCCACAAGCTCCTCTAATTTACAAGACAGTGTCAGATTGTATATTGCTCTAAATAGGATTCACGACCGAAACAAATGTCTTTACGGAATTATTCATTTAAATCATGAATAAGTTCAATTACCTTATAGAAGAACTATTTCATGAAAGCATTATATTTGAGGCCAATTCTAACTTTAGGAGTTGTATGCTGCTTCTAATGATTATAATTCTATAATAATTACATATTTGTTACGGTCGCGAATCATATAATATTTTAATTAACATTCCACCTAATACTGACTAGCAAGTTGCGAAAAACGTAAGAATAATATTCTCAGGCTACCTTAGCGCATCCCCTAAGGCCCGGACTCCACTGAAGCGGAGCTTAGCGGAGACGTGCAGGAGTCGTCCACAGACGAGACGAGTGACGCGACGAGGATTTCGACCATTTGTGATGCGCGATGCGCTCCGCTTCAGTGGAGTCCGGGCCTTAAACAGCTACATTTACAAGCCAGTTCGAAATTTAAATAAAATCTTTGATAAGTTACCTCCTTGGTTGCCATAAAGCGAAGTAAAAAGTTCGTTCCTCTTTCAAGTGTGACATTCTATCAAAGATTTCAAATAAAAAAAAAGTCAAACATCACCATGCCCACGGTAATGTTAGATAGATAATCCAAAAAGTACTCTGTGGATAATCCTCCACTATTTACGTTTGCCAATTTTATGCTCTAGTGAGGTAGGTGCGCGAACTAAAAGCGGCTCACTTTTATGTCAGCAGAGTACCCTCTTCGTCAAAGCACACGCACTCGAGGGCATGTGCCATAACATACGGATGTGACGGTGTTTAAAGTGAAGACACAGAAGGACACGGTGTTTTGTAGTGAACGATAATTTTATAGTGTGTCTGTTTGGTAGTTGGTGGTCTCAGGTTTGGGAATACGGTTGCAGTGAATGCAGAGGAATCAATGTGGTGCAGGATGGGAGTAAAAGTAATAATTTGACCCAACCTTGAAGTAATCAGGTAATCAACTGTTCAAGTTTAGAGGCTATTTACTACTTTATATTTTTTGGTTGTAAATGTTTTCTTTTCATGTTTTCTATTTGTATTTTCATTGAAATCCAAAGTTGACTGCTTAGAAATGCTTACAGTAAATTAAATTCAGAATAAAACTTGCCATAGAAAATCACACATATCGCGCGCATTAGTGACCATAGTTACAAAAACGTGAGTTGTCGGGGGACTCCCGTTAGGCACGAAGTTCCTTACGCGATACCACAGAATAACTAATAGTAACTAGCTGCGCCTCGCGGTTTCACCCGCATAAGCAATTTTACCTGCAGGCAATTTTTTAAATTTTTCTCCTTAACAACCATCCTCGTACTTCAAGGAATATTATAAAAAAAGAATTAGTGAAATCGGTTCAGCTGCTCTCGAGATTTGCGCTTAGCAACACATTTAGCGATTCATTTTTATGTATATGAGAAGAAGATAAGCGATACTCGCACGCACACACTCTTGTATAATAGAAAAATACAGGGAGTTAGAGAAAGTATGAGTTTAATTCGCGTTTTTAATACAGAGCCATCTAGTATAAAATTTTAGAAGCTCTCATGAAGTTGTCGCCATCTTAGATTTTCATTTTTACGTCATTATTTAATTGGCTTTAGCAACCATGAAAAGTATACCCATGATTAAACTTAATTTGAAAATTTTTGCAGCCGCGCCATCTGCATTTTCATTTTGATCTCACTATCGGCTTAAGCACCCTAGAAAACCGTGAAAACTATCTCTACACATGAGATGATGATAAGAAAACATGGAAGGGGGGCAAAACGCTTTTTCGTTACGTGACGAATTCCACTAGTTTACTCCAACCGCAAGACGCGTTAAAGAAAAGTCTACACAATGCGTAGTAAAAGGACACGGTTGTTAGTGGAAACTGTACCTACCTACTAGTAGTAAAATAAAACGCCACAGTCAGCATAACACGTGGGGTGCCACGCGTGGATGGCCGCGGTGCCGCCAAGAGATTTTTATTTCACAAACTTTTTACACAGCCACCCCGTCTGCGAACTAAGCAAATAGGTACCAGCTTTGTGTCATACAGCAGTTTTGTTCAGCAATCATATGATAGCGAACACAAAGCAGATTTATGTACATTAAACATTTTGTCGTTCATTGTGTGTCTTATGGTTGCTGCCCTTTGTTTCGATTACTACTTTAACTTATACTTAGTTTCTGCAACTATTACATAAATTATGTGCTTACAATAAACTCTTAGCGCAGTAGGGTAATTGCGAAACATCCTGACAGTAGTAATGGCTTTAATTTTGACAGTTTAACAACATTCATTCCGTTATTTACGTTGTTGAACAGACAAATTTTTCGAACTTAAGAAGCAATGGGTTAGCAATATTGTTCAAAATCATTCAGATTGTGATTGATTGTGTGTTCGCATTAACTTTGACTGACAGTGCAAATGATTAAGTTAGGAGGGCCAAAGTCTTGCTTTTGTCTTTCAATTTCCATTGGTTGATAACATAAAACATTTTGTTTTTAAATTCTTCACGAACCTTGGGAACTCCCATGGTCTTGTGTTGAGAGTTGGAATGCGTGCGTTTAAATCTTAGGGTACTTCACAAGGTCGTAACCAAAGCGGAACGAACACAGGATGGGACGTGTGAACCGTGAAATGTAATTTATAAAAAACAAGAAAGAAATTGTTACTTGTTACTTCGTCGACCAAGACAGTGTAAGTGGCTGGGAAGTGTGCAGTTTATTCAACATATTTAAAATGCGTCCTTCAAAGGTTGTAAACGAAGTCACGGTGTAAAGAAAATCAATTAGCTTTTTTGGTTTTTACTTGTTTCGGCAAGCGTAGTGCTGGACGTCCCCCTAGATGAACCAACGACCTCAAAAAGGTGGCAGGGACAGACTGGATGTGGAAGGCGGAGGACAGGATGGGTATTAGGGTGCAGCCTAGCAGAGGCCCTTGTCCAGCAGTGGACTTCGATAAGCTGAATTGATTGACTTATTTGATGACTCCACATGGAAAAAATTAAAAACCTACCCCATAAAATCATCCACTTGTGTTCATTTTAAAATCGGTTTTCAAGCTTGCTATTCTTAGCGTCCGTATGCCACATATTAGAGCAAATATCTAAACCTAGAGGTCGTGGCGAACGAGGTTTAACTCATTTCCCGTACGTTTCCAATATGTGGGGCCGTATAGAAAATCGAACAAATCGATATGGCTGAATAATGGGGATTATGTGGTATTACCACGAAAATTTCAATTTTAGAGCTGAATAACATGGTAGTAGTTTTGCTTCAGGGGTTTCCATGTAAATAGCGATGTAGTAACGTTTTGCAGGTTGAATATTTGTTTAGGCTTTTTGATGGGATTCAGGGACTTTCTCATACTACAACACTCACAGAACACTATCTTTCCCCTTCTTCATAGTTGCATATGTATTTATTTAAATCACATTGTAATTAGGTATATTATTATTTAGTGAAAATTTTAGAAGTATATACAATATGAGAGAGGTATGACCATAGACTTATAAAAAAAGATGGACTCCGCGCCACGCATATCGAAAGTGAAGCACCTTACCGATCTATGAGTGCGTGACGCTGTCGTGTCACGTAATGGTGGCCGGTCGGCATACTATGATGTAAATGTGAGCGTGAGGCGTGTTTGTACAAGCGGTCACGGCATATTTACTGTGCTTCACTTTCGGTATTCATGGCACGGAGTCCATCTTTTTTATAAGTCTATGGGTATGACTTATATTTTCATATTGTAGGTAGGTACCTATGTTTATATTTAAATTACTGAATTGTTATTTATAATTTATGTAATTTGTTTTCTCTTCTTGCTCACGCGTTTTCTACATCATAAGAAAATCATCATCATCATTAATCTACTTTCCTATCGCAGATTTGCTGGAAGAGATTTCTTTAGAAATAAGCATGTATTTTTCTGTTCCTTTCTTCATAACTGATTATATGTGTGTGATTTGGACCACAATCCTCATTTAGGTACCTACATAATAACGGATTTAAAAAAACTGTTTCTTTAAATGTGTATTAAATAATATGTTTTCCTCATTTTACAGTTGCTGAACACACTGTCTACAGATTTGGAGGATATGCTAACTGAACTGTACGAGGAAAAAATTATATCCAGGTGAGTAAATAAAATTTCGGTACCTATCTACGAGTATTTTTGTCCAAAAAGTATTGTATAAAAAAAAAAAAAAATTGCATTCCAATTTGTAATGCCATTTACGAATGTGTGTTTTGATTCGAATATTTAAACTCGAAATTCTAATTTTAAATCATCTTTACCTACTTTTATTTTCCACATTATTTAATGGTGCTTAGTTAGAACTATACTGGCCAGCAAATATTCTGGTTCCAGAACGTTGTGATTCTCTCTGTCAACGTAGCAAACATACATACAATCACACTTAGACTCATACAATTATGTGTATATGCGAAAAGTACACACATCAAAAGTGTCTAGGGATCAACATATATTTTTGCAATAACTTTTCTCCTGATTGATATTAATTAAAATTTTCTTTAAGGATTCATCAAATAAAGTGTTTTCGTTTGTCACAGTAACGATAAACCAAGTCACCTTTGCATTAATAAAGAAATTTGCCATTTTCCTAATAAAGGGATTTTTGACATTTGAACCACTAACACAAAAGTTCGAAAAAAAGACTGAAATAACAGTTTTCTTTAAAATTTTATTGGGTAACTTAAACAATTAATAATCCGTGTTTCTACCGCGAACACTAACAACACAAGAACATCGGTTTGGCATACTCAAAATGAGTTCATCCAAATCACGCTGTGGAATGGCCGCCCATGTTCGTTGCAACAACAAAAAAAGGTCTTCTTGCGACTGGATACCCTCCATATTCGGCAGAGCTCTTCTCTGTAGCATATCCCATGCATGCTCAATCGGGTTCAAGTCTGGCGACTGAGCAGGCCAGGGTAGGACATTGATGTTAGCTGCGGCGAGAGTCTGTCTTACAACTCTTGCGGTGTGCGGTCGTGCATTATCATGCATTAACTGAAATAAGGGACCGATTTGCACTTGTAGAGGAACGATGACGTCTGATACAATCGTCTCAGCATAAATTTGAGCGTTGAGGTTGCCTCTGATCCAAATCAACTCAGTTCTTCCGCCGATCCAAATACCCGCCCATACCATGATGGTTCCATCACTATAAGGATGGACTTCCTGGCAGGATTTTAATCGTTGTTGGCGTCCAGGGGTTCTCCAGTGTCGTATACGTCTTGTATCCGGTCTCATACCAAAACGAGACTCATCAGAAAAGCACACGAAACGCCATTGTTCTTCTGCCCAATTTCTGTGTTCAAGAGTCCATTGATATCGAATCCTACGATTGTGCATTGCTATAGGTGGTACCCGTAGCGGTCTTCGGGAATGAAGGTTCACTGCAAGCGGTTTCTGACTGTTTGGTCGCTAATTAAGTTCCCTGACGAGTGATGAAGCCTCACGGCTAACATCATGGCGGTTATTGTTGGAGCTCTTCGAGTTAAGATTTGAATGTATCGGTCTTGTCTCCGTGTGGTGCAGCGATACCGTCCTCCATGGCGCTCAGCCACGGTACCAGTGCTTCGGTAACGTGTCCAAAGTCGACTGATAACACTCTGACTTGTATTCAGAGCTAAAGCCACAGTACGTTGCCGGGAACCAGCTTCTATCATTCCCACGGCTCTGAGCATTTCTTCCCTGCTTAAATGACGTCGCCGCTCCATAATAACGTTGGTTTTAATCAGTAGTAGGGAAACAGTAGCACTAATAATGTCTTCAATGCGTTGTATGTTTTTATAGGGAAAATATTGACAGCTGATTTTCATCTTTTACTCGAATTTGATTCACAGTTCCTGATTCAAATTATGAAATGCACCAAAAAGGATCCATATAAATTTATAAAATCATAAATTTATTAAAAGCCACATCTCAATCTCAAGAAATCCGCATAAAAATGCTTGATCCCTAGACACTTTTGATGTGTGTATGTTCAGTTTTCTATAAGTAGAACGTCAGATTAGAAAAAAGATGAAGTTGTGAAAATCTTTCCCAGTGATGTTTCACTCATTGCCTTACTTTATTATCCTGCTATAAACTAGACAATGTATAAGTAATGAGTACATAACACGAGAAACTAGATACCAAATGTATCATTTACACAGTCTTACAAAGACATTAAACAATTTTTCACCAATTAATCAGTCTAACTTGTAATCACACTTCAAAATCCAATTAATAAATCTAACGTTGAGAGAAAAAGAAACGATTTCAATGTTGAACAATTACACATTTTTACCTTAAAGAATCATATTGCCACACGATTTAGAACTATAAAACAATGGAATAAGATAATAAAAAGGTTTTCCGGATCGTAATAAGTATGGTGAAATCGTATTAAAGGTACAGTGGCGCGCTTCGGCGGCGGATAAATCGAATTACATGCAGTCCTGACTTCGACTCTTGACTTGAGCGGTGCCTTTGATACTGAAACCCTTCTGAAACCCTTTTCAAATGATTATGAGTACGTCAACACACGTATTTTTGGGACAAAATGTTGTTGTTTCTTTTTGATTAAGCGACAATGATGGATTAGTTTGCTAAATTAATTTGTCGATTGCGTTTTAAAAAGCAAGATGTTTAAAAAAAGGTAAAAACAATTGTTAATTTTGCAAAAAAATCCTTCATTGTCGCTAAATCAAAAAAAGAACAAGGTGTTTTTACTGTTGACTAAAGTAATAGTTGATAATCTTACGTGTTCGACAATTATGAATAAATTATGACCGATACCTATAATTTACAGACCGTTATTGGTAAAAATTAAGACTTCTTACTAATATCCTTACACATTTTATATCCTACTACTATATCCTTACTAATAATGAAGCAAAGATCTCATAGCTTTGCACAGATGGTATGGAAGAAGCAATTACAGGTAAAATTAGCTTACGAATCTATGTATTTTTTTATGCCTAGTTTGGCCATTAAAATGCTACCTGCTATTGGTAATTAAAACGATTCGTTTTTTTATAGGAACCGAGCATTAACCCTTTATTGAAACAAGAAAAATATTTACAAAAGAACATACGAAAAAAAAAACCGTTCGTTTTATTTTTAACTAGCAGCCCGCCCCAGCTTCGCACGGGTGCAATATTTTTCTCGAACAATTTTTTTCTCTCTCCGTAAGAAGCATACTCGTATTTCAAGGAATATTATAAAAAAAGAATAAGGGAAATTGGTCCAGCCGTTCTCGAGATTTGCGCTTATCAACACATTTAGCTATTAATTTTTTTAGAGAATAATAGCTACTGCAAAACGGCCAGCTTTTGCCAGACAGTATCAAACAGAGACCGCGTTGTTCCAAAATTGAATTAGCAGTATGTTTTCAATTCCACGCACAGTTCAATTTAAAGCCCGGTCCCACTTTTAACTTTTTTTTCAAACCAGCCAATCTGCTGTGGTCTATTGTTTTACATACACGGGTAAACCGTTTACGAGTCTACAACGTCATAGTAAACCTGTACGTTTTAAGCTGTAGGTGAGAATAATTGAAAAGAGGGGAGCTTTATGAGTAAATGGGTCTTAAAAGTAAGTTACAATCAGTGTAGGGCGTAGTTAACTACAATTTTGTAATCTGGTTACTAACTACGATTAAAAGTAGTTAACTACATGTAGTTATGATTACATGTAACTTAACTACAGTAATCAAACTACATTAAGTAGTTGTTAATTTGATTGCTGCAATCTAGTAGTTATAATTACTGATTATTTAAGTTTTATGAACTTATATTTTGCAATTAAATAAACATGTAATGTGTAGTAATATATGTTTTGGAATATGGCTGCATAAAAAAAATCGGGTTATTGCACATACCTATGTTTATTTTCATGAATAATTAAATGCAAGGATTAAAGTCGTAGATATTATGTAGGTACCTATACTTATCAGATCTTAATTACTTTTTATTGACATTTAACAAAAAAAATAAAATTACTCAGCAAACATCAACTTAATTCAAATTATTTGCGAATCAAATAAATAAACAAAAAACCTTTTTACAAAAAAAAACAACCGACTTCCAAAAAAAAAACTACAAAGTGATAAGTAACTTTTATTTCGGAAGTCGGTGTCGTTCGTTCATTGACACCGACTTCCGAAATAAAAGTTATTTATCACTTTGTAGTTTTTTTTTTTTGGAAGTCGGTTGTTTTTTTTTGTAAAAAGGTTTTTATTTTTCACTTTTTAGTGAGAGAGTTTGTTATTTATCTAAGTTACAATAGCCTAACGTCAACTGCTCATCACCTTTTACAAAATATTGCTTTCCCCGATGCTGGGACGTTAATTGTTGAGGAGTTCTCCTGGTAAGAACCTGGAGAACTCCACTCCACCACCACACGCATTGTGACGAGCATAAATTGCCTAGCAACCATATTAAAGTAATCGAATCGCAACCCGTGAAATATTTATCATTGATTAGTTCCGATGGCCGTCTGTGGTCTTCATCATCAGCTCCACTTTACCAAATGATGATTTCCGAGAGCAAATGCTCAAGTTACTCTAAAAAATATCCAAATCGCTGTAGGTTTGCCAATAAAATTTGAGGGTTTCCCTCGATTTCCCTGGGATCCTATCATCAGATCCTGACCTGATGATCATGGGACCACTTGGGAAGCCTACAATACCCTTTCAAACAAAAGAAAAATTTTCCAAATCGGTCCAGGCGTCTTCGAGAAATCGGGGAACATACATGAAAAAAAAAAAAGATTCCGACGAATTGAGAACCTCCTCCTTTTTTTGAAGTCGGTTAAAAAAGGTTGATTGAGTTAATCATTTAAATTAGCTTTTAGTACTACACGTTTTTCGAACATTTCATCCGATAGCCTGTGGGATTTAGGATGGTTTATCATAGTTGCGTATGAAAACAACCTCTCCACTGGAGCCGAAGAAGGTAATGGAGTATTGTATTTTATGAATACTTTTTTTACTTCTGGATATCTATGAAGACAATTTAGTTCTCGATCCATATCTGATAAATAAGAAGAATAGCGGGTTTGCTTTTTTAATGACGCAACATCATTTTAAATCTGTAGTTATAAAAAGTAATCAAGTAATCGTGATTGCAACTACAATTTGTAGTTAGTAGTCAAAATTTTTAACTACATTTTTCGATTTTAATATGTAGTTTGTAGTTATGATTACTAACTACTTTATGTAGTCGTAGTTAGTAATCAGTAGTTAGATTACATTTTGCCCAATACTGGTTACAATGTATTGGGAAATGACTACAAGCCACCATCATCATCATACACTGCTGCACATAGACAAGAAATTCCTAATGAAAAAACCGAATAACACAGCTCGACCTTTGGTTTAGTAACAGCCCGGAGTTTGGAAGTTGGCGGTGTGATACTCCCCATCTGTGCCTGCGCACACATTTTTGGTCACTATAATACCTATCTCCCGCGCTGAAGGCTAGTCTCCTTTGTGATTGGCCACCATAGCCGAAATACGGTCTGGACGACTAGGTACTACCTACATAGACAATAGGTTCCACTTTGTCGTGTCCTCACACCCCCCGAACGACTGCAATTCTCTCTAAAACCTGGTCCTTGCATTCGAATAAAAATGACTACAAACTTTAATTAACTAAGAAATCATCATCATCTGCCTAGCCTTTTCCCAACTATGTTGGGGTCGGCTTCCAGTCTAACCGGATGCAGCTGAATACCAGTATTTTACATGGAGCGACTGCCTATCTGACCTCCACAACCCAGTTACTGGGTAATACGATATCCCTTGGTAAGACTGGTTGTCAGACTTTCGGGCTGCTGACTACCCGTTACGACTCTCAAAGATCCACGAATGACAGCCGGGACCAACGGCTTAACGTGCGTGTAATTAACTAAGAAATAAGGACATTTATTAAAGTCAATGTCAAAGCATTTATTTCAAATAGGCACAGAAAAGGCACTTTTGAACGTCAAAAATTATTATGAAATATATTTGATTCTAGTCGCCCATTCCAAAAGGTAGTTTTCGTATGGAGAAGAATGGGCAAAAAACTCCACCGTTACTCTTTTAAAATGTTTTACAATATTTTGCATAAGTACATTAATTATATAATAAATAATATATGAAGACGATGCACCTAAAATAAAATTACTATACCACAATAGGTAAAAGAATTAAAAATGAAACCATGACATGTAAATTAATTATCTGATAGATACATGGTGCTCACATATTTACAAATATGATAAAATTAAACGATTTTCTTGCAAAAAAATATGTAAAACAAAAAAAAAATGAAAAAAATTATAATATACTGTTCTACAGTGTTGTACATAATATAACTTTGTACATAAAAGTTTTATCTCCTTTGATTTATTTTATTCCAATCAGTTTAACATTCAACACGTGAGTACAATCTTCCTTATCCAATGTCAACAAAAACCGAACCAACATTGTTTTAAAAGCGAGACCGAAAATATATTACTGGTATCAGTTTTAAAGCCAATAGCGTGTCCGTGGCAAATAAATCAAATGTGAAACAAGATGAGGACGGTATCGAAAGCCCAACAAATCATCGCTGGCGTTGACGTTAACTGAGAGCCTTTCCCAACAATGCGAAAAATAATAGCAGAGGTTTTGGAAAGGCCGAAAATATTTGTGGGTCGTAGGCGATTAGAATAACCGCGACTAGAATTAGCTCTGCGGGGTAATTGCGATTTATTCCTTTCTGATCCCCTGCTAAAGTTTGTTTTTTAATCCCAGGGACTAATCTGACATTTAAGTCTTTTGTGTTTGCGTTTTTTTAGTAGGTATAAAAGTTTGACAGTACACATGTCAGATTAGTCTCTGAGATAAAAAAACGATCTTTAGTTGTTCTACTGTTTTAATCTCTGTTTTATCCACTTTATCTAGGTCTCATCCCCTTACTCTTTTTGAAAGGTAAGTACAGTCAAGAGAAAATAAACGTTTCATGTTTTACAAAATTAAATAACGAATTTTTTTTGCGTAACTCACTAACAGTAGGAATGGCTTTCATTTTGACAGTTCAAAAATATTCATTGCGTTAATTACGTTGTTGATCAGACAAATTTTTCGAACATATGAAGCAATGGATTAGCAATCAAAATGATTCACGTTGTGATTGATAATGTGTTACGCAATTATTGTGCTGTCTGTCTATCAATGTAACAACTATGCTTAAGGCGGGATGTATAAATATCATGAAAGTTTTGTACTTGGTTGTTGGGCTGTAAAGGTATGAACAATGAAACGAACTAAAATTATGAACTATAACCTGGAATGTACAACTTGATGTAGGTACTTAGGTAATATTCACGATGAAGTTGTATTATTTTATACTAAACTTTCATACACACAGGCGTTCATTGTCCAAGAATTTAAGTACCTACCTTCACGGATTTTCTCCAAGAACCACATATTTCACGCGAAACATACCGTTCACACCTCAAGGGATACGCATAAAATCCGCCCACTACGCAGATTTAGCATATAAAACTCCACAATAGTCGTCCCAGCATCATCACATTATGCAACCGGTGTAAGATTATCATAAACGCATAATACACACCGTGTTGTGTAGGTAAAGCGAATCGCTTAGTGCTCCCTTGCATTTTATGTCAGAATATATTTCACTCCATCCTGGATTCAACAAGCAGTGTAAAAGATTTATAAAAATAAATAAGCTTGCTGTAAAACCAGCCCCTTATTTCGAGATTAAATATCCCTAAGTGGGAAAGATAATTCATTAGAATGTTTTAACGTTTGTTTAGGGTACTGCAAATACAGTGGGTATTATTATTTGTTCTATTTCAAAGCCTTCAATAACACACTCATTCGAACACTCAAAAGTGTCTTGTATGTAGAGTCGGATAGATGAAAATATGAACCGTCAAAAACAACAAAACGTGCCCAAACCAGAAGCCCGAAGTTCCGAACAAAGCATTATGAATAATGAAACACCCTCTGTACAAAGGTTCGGTACCTCTGAGTATAACCGCAAAACTGGAAATTTTGCGGTGGGGTGTCGCTGGGTGAAAAAAACGGTAGCGCAAAGTGTTTTTTACGGCTTTAATACGAGTTTATTAAAATATTTAAAGCGGAACTTTAGCGAGAATTTCCCAGAAGACATCTCAAAAAAGTCCCCTGTCGTACCGATATGAAACTTTCAGGTTAGGTGTTGGAATGATAAATTAAAACGAGGCGAAAGAGCGTCGACATGTGTTAGTGTAATGAGATTTTTTTGCTCCGCCTCATAAATTATAGAAAAGTGAGAGCTTTTGACATTAGAGAAAAATGCTCACTTTATTAATGTACTCTTTTTTGGTAATTTCAGTCCCAGACGATTGCTTGACGAATGGTTTTTATTTTATAAATTTTCACGTTTTGACTAAGTGACATTTTGTTATTTGATCGATGGAGAAACACAACATGGTTTAAATACTGTCCATGTAATCCATGTTTAATAGAGCTTACAATTGCATAATGTAAGTTCTATTAAACAAAACACGTACAATTTCATAATGCGTGCTCGCAGTTTGCAATTGTATTTTTTTTAATAAAAGGAAATAAATAATAGAGCATCACCATAACCACTTTCACAAAGCAATTTCACAGATCGGGCTATTTGCATTCATTCTATCGACGTTAAATTAAATTTCAGAAATGCTTTCCCAAAAATTGGTACCTATTGAAAACCACCCCTTTTCAAAGAACAATGGTACTCGATTGGCGTCCGCGTGAAATTGTCTAGGATCCCTAAATGGACTATTAGGTACAGACCTCGCCTGATTTTGGTTCGCTTGCAGAGTGGAGCTGTGATTTAAAGTGAGAGACTGAACGAAGGGGGATAGTGGCTTAGTAGACAGTTAAAATATGTGCATTTGAGGAATTAAGTGTGTACTTTTTGGTACCTACATCTTATAGGCATAATACTAAATCAAAATATTTTATATCACATAAACCTACATGGGCACTTATAAAACATCAGAAGCTAGGTGCACGGTTCCAATTGGTCGTTTCCTATGGATAAATTAATATTAAAATAATATTTAAAGCTGTGAAAGACCAATGTGGGCGCCATTTTCATGTATTGTTAGGTAATGGCGCCCACGTCGGCCTAAGCTTTCTGAATGTCAAAATATTAATTATTATTAATATGACATTCACCAAAAATTATTAACCTTAGTTTCAGAACACTGAAATCGATATTCATATAATTTTAACGTTTTTATTTATTTATTTATTTTTAATAAAAAATTTCAACTACCATCCAAAATATAAAAGTAAGTGGTCTTTCGTTGAAAGCTTCAGATAATACGCATATTATTGTCAGTAATATCTTATTATACGTTGAAGAGCTACCTGTGTTTCTCATATTTTCCCTTTGTGATGGCGAGACATTGTAGCGGAGGCCTTTTGTGGTTTTGAACTCGCCTGCACAGCATAGTACTGCGCTTTTAGTTCTTAAAACTCCTCTCGTATACCTCTGGATAGGCTGATAATAGTGATGTGCAAGTGGGTTATCGGTGTCCAGTTAATTAAGTGAAAAGACATGATGAAAATCTACAGTTGTGTAGGGTAATGAACACCAGCAGTGTAATTGTACCCATTTAGTAGTACGTTTTGTGTGTACTTAAGGTATGTAGGTTTGCCGTAAGTTTATTACACGTTCATAATTTTATTTCAATGTTGATGTTTTATTTCAATGTAGCTTTTCTTCAGTCACTTGAAGTTAAGTAACGTTCAAAAATAATACAAATTTCATTATTATGCCATTAGGAACTAAATAATTTAAAATCTATTCTATCTGCATCGTTTGTCTAGTGGTTGCAAGCGCTTCTGCTGAGCATGTGGTCCTGGGTTCAATTTCCGGGTCGGGCTAAGTGTGATTGGGTTTTGCACCAGGAATTTCTTTCTTAATATCAGCTCGGAGTCTGGATTTGTACCCGGTTGATGGCAATAGACTCGCCCCCCTATTACATGGGACTTATACATAAATGGCGAAATATGGGAGTACAATAAACACCTCTGCCTAACCATTTGGGGATTACAGGCGTGATGTTAGAATATATGTTTTGAATATCGATATCGACACTGTTTTACTGTCAAGTCCAACCCTCATCAAAATGGCAGTACTTTTGAGTGATTGCGAGCGAACTCCACAAACAATGCCCACACCGAGTCAATCTCGCAGTGAATGCACTATAGTTATACAGCCTAAGGATGGCGGGGTATCGCAATATTCATAGATACTCGTAGTTGATGACAAAAATAAACATTAACAACAATGGGAAGGGAAATTACAGAAACATTTTAGTATTTAGAGGACAGAGAAAACAATAGCGCTTCGTAGAATAGGTAATAAATGAAATAGGCTTTCGCAATGAGATTGTTAATAGTTATTCCTTGCAGTAAAATAAAGGGGCAAATTTTTCTTTGTTTCTAAGTGGAGATATGTTTTAAATACTTCTACCATAACATTTTCACGTATTGTAGTCGATGAACATTCGATACAAGGAAATTTCATAAAGGACTATGCATTATTCATTCATTTGTTATCATTATTGTTTTTCATCCTTTGGCCAATGAAACTACGATGTCTTCTTTATTAAACACAAATGAATGTGTTTTTAATTTTATTTAGTAAGCGATTAAGTAAGAATTTATCCTGAAGAGGGTTAGTTTACACTTTTATGAGATACTTCTGGAACAGACTATAGCTGTTATGTTAGAGATGCTTATGAATAGGTACGACCAATAAAAATAACATACCTTTTTTTTTTTTTTTAAGGATGGGAATCATCCAATGACTCCTCCCGCTCTGGGTGGAGCGGAAGGGAGTGTCAGACTCTTACTGACTAAAACCCATCCGTGTTCCTTCTTTAGCCCTTTATGTTCCGGGGCAGCGGTAACCCTTTCGGACAATCCCGCTGCCCCGGTAAAAAAAAAAAAAAAAAAATAACATACCTTAGTCGCGTTTTGTTATCGATGGACATTCTCAACAAGGAAGTCGTATATGCATTTTGCATTATTCTCTCGCCCAATGAAACCATGATGAGTTCTATACTGTGCGCACACACTTGTGCACTATACACTATATTTGGCTGCCATGGCCGAAATTCGGTCTGGTCGAAGACTATTATTATTATAAAGAGGAAAAATTTGTTAGTTTGTATGTAAGGGAAAAACTTCGGAACTACTGATCCGATTCCAAAATGTTTTCACTAACGGGAAGTTACAGTATTACTGAGTGTTGTTGAATACGTTTTATGTTAATAAGATAAACTTCACGCGATTGAAGTCTAGTAGTTGATTATGATTTCTTGTGCCAGCCCTATTCTATAACTCTATAGTCCAAACTACTTCTAACTGTTGTCAATGTTAAATCGTTTGTCTGTTGTTTATTTATGTGCAGCCAGTGTTTAAAGCATGCAATTTATTGTATGGGTAATTAGGGATCGGTACAGACTGAAAGCTACAATAGTTAAAATTGGTTCATAATTATATCACTTTTTTTTTGTTTGGCAAAATATTTCAAAATGAAAACAATTTAGATGTTATTAGTCTTTCAGGCCCTCATATTGTTTGATTTAGTTTAAAAAAAAAACGTTGTGCCATAAGTAGAAATTAAAGGAAGATTATCAAAAAAAAAAAAAAACGCAGCCTTTGTGTTGAAAGTTTTTTCTACGCTAGGCGGTCTAGAATCATGTGGTTACAGTTTGCGCGTCGATGTCCCTTTCACCCTGTATTTTCAGGATAATAATTATACTTTTAAATTAAATTTCATTAACTCTTATATTAAATACACCACAACGGCAATACAATTTCTTTCCTAAATCAAGGATTAGGGGAGAGCAAAAATTATTTCCAAATTAACCGTGGCCAACCGCCGGGTGCGCTAAATTAAATCGAACGACAGCCCTCGGATGGACAACCATCGGGCCGTTTACCCTACGTAATGGCGTCATCAAAATCTACGGCAAAAATGTGTTGCAAATGGCGCTCGCAATGAGGTCATCAACCGTTGTTTATGTATTTTATTACATATTTATAAATATTAAACTTAAAGCCTGAAGGTTTATAAAGGTCTGCACTTCAGCAGTTTGTAACATGAAAGTAAAATTGTGCTAAGCAAATCGGGGACACAAATACAATTTTTTTAAAGACTAAAGGTATCGTGACTTATCACGCGAAATTATAAGCGTGGTGATCAATGCTCAATACGTTATTTAGACAAATATAGAACGTTAGTTCATAGTCCAATCTACCCAGCCTTTTTCCAACAATTTTGGGGTTAGCCTCCAGTGTAACCAGATGCAGCTGAATACCACAATTTTTAACTTATCTGACTAAAGTTGGCACTATACTAAGTGCAAATTAAGTCTTAAACACGTAAACTTGACAGGTGGCCAGCCATTGTCTACTGGCACCAGCCTCTGTTTAATTAAGATGTTTATAACTTCCGCAGGATGAGCACCAGCTGGTAATGATGTTATAAGTAATCATAAATAAAAAAGGTATCTAGCTAGGTAGCTGATACATTAGAACTTAATTGGACATTTACTGTGGATATGTATTTTTAATATTAACTAAAGTTACGAAACAAATAAATCTTGTATGTACGAAACAGATACATCGTGTACCCCATGACTTCCAGCTTTTTCGATCCAGGGTTAAAGTGGATCACTGGTCGTTTGTTTTCTCCAGCTCGTCCGCCCATCTTCTACGGGGTCTGCCGCGACGTCTTCTGGCTGTGTCAGGGCTCCAAGTAGTGGATACATCCTGTATTGTAAAACCAAATTAATATTTTAAAAAGTATTTAAAAAAAATAAGGAATACTTATTGGGACAGTTAATGTCTAAACTGATAAATCCAAACTTTTAAGCAACTGTATCACAATTTCTTTAACTTATTGACTATATCTAACCCTATTCTTAAATTTATTCTAAATTCCGGAGTTCTATTCATAGCTCCCTGTTCGATGTTTACCTAATCGAATTTCCGACCTTGATTTTCATGTCCCAGGAAATAACACCAAGCTATTACCCTGTATAAATATTACCCTAGTCTCGTACCCAAGTAAGTGTTGCCAGCTATTACTAGCGCCAAAGAAACAATAACTATAACAATAATATTCGTCTAGCTTCACCCTGTTTGTTGACTAAAGCCAATTTATGAAAACCAACCCTATTTTGCCGATGTCGAACTAAAAATTACACAATTTTAAACCTTAAAACGAGGTCATAAGAGTGTCAAGTGCTGAATTGAGGTAAAAGTTATATTTGTAAGAGTTTATTAGTCGGTCTTCAGGCTGAGGTTTTGGAATGCTTCAGTAGATAAAGACGCTTTTGTGAGTCGTGACTACGTTTATAGAAAATCATGTCTAAAAAGTATAAAAAAGTGAAAAAGCTTCCTAAGGATTAGCTACGACGACATAATATGTACAAAATAAAATTTTGTTGGTGACAATGAATAACACTAAGGTGAATTGATTGATTGATGTGATTTGTAACCTACATGTATTTATTACTCTACTGTCTTTTACACGGCTACAGACCGGAAGAAGCTGGGATACATAAACATAAGATATGTTTATAAAAACACTCGGCACATTAAAACAAAGCGACACTGTTTACACGAACCAGTAATTTTGCGATTTATTCCTCCCGCATGTAATAAATAAGGAGATGTTTTCCCACAATAATCTCCACTTTATCAGTAAAAACAATGCACCAGAAATATACTCGAAGATATTTTTACGACTTAGAGCAAATCCCTGTGGAATCCATTGCTTCATCGTGCGTGAAGTATGGTAGATAAGGTGCTGTAAAGGTGTAGGCACAAGCACTAAAGGTAAAATAAACGTTGCACCACGTTTGTCAACATTCCTCGAGTGAAATACCTAATTCATGAAAAACTCCGTGACTAGCCTTCTTATTTATAAACGTTGCTTTAAGCTTAGAGACGTTTAAACGACATACATAAATAGCTAAACAGACGCTAATCGTTAGTCAACTTAAGGAAAAGTTTATAAATATGGGATTCTTACCTAATTATACTTCGTTTTCTGTGCACAATTGACAAAGTACAGACGCCAGCACATCAAGCTACTACAATCTGTCAAAATTGATTGATAGATTGTAGTAGCTTAGATTGTAGTAGAACTTTATCTCTAAAGCATAAGGTTCAAAGTTGATTGGGAAAATTTGACAGTTTCGGGTAGGTTGATGTGCTGGCGTCTGTACGTCTTTAAAAAAAATACAAATCAAGTTTACATCAAACCTAATTGGAAAATTGAACTTATTATAGGGACCCAGGGTGCCAGGGACATCGATGCGTGCACTGTTACCATTAATTCAGCACATAACTCTAGAAGACCCCGGGTAGCGCAGAAATTATTCGTCAAAAACCGACGAAAAATGTCAACGCAGAGGGGTTCAGAATCATGTGCTGAATCCTTGGTAACAAACAGGCAGTGCGTCGTCCCTTCCACCCTGTATTATAAAACCTACCGGTCCGATCCCGACTTCAATCCGAATTGGGAGTGTTCTAAATTCCGACAGATAGAGTTCGGATCTAGTGCGCAACGCCTCATACAAATAGGACTACGGTCACTTCGGACCAGCATTTCTCGAATTCGGATCGGACGTAGTGCGAAACCGCCCTAACTATAGGCTACAACCGTGATTTTATGGAGTGACTAATCTAAATTAATTATTGAATGTATAATTATTATTATCAATGATGAAGTGTGTGCACACCTTACGATTGTTCATATAAGACGGTGTAGGCAAAAACAGTTCCCTCCATTGCGAACTAACAGATGTGTTTGAATAATTACTTTTGCATTAACGTTGAGTTCTTGTTCGGAGGGAGGAATAGATGGAGAACAAAAATCTGGAGGGAAGCGAGATAAGATGTGTTACATTATTTTTTATTATTATTATTATTTTTCTTTTTCTTTTTATTTAACTATGTAAAAAATACTATGTCAAGTGCCTATCAGTTACAAATACTATAGCTTGTCACTTTGCTGCGGAGGGACACTGATCTCTAAGATACAGGGTCACCCCTAGTTTGGAGATCAGGGTTTCAATGTATTGTGCTTAGCATAGCCACTTAGTTATAATATAACATTGATTTAGTGTGTACTTAGGCTTTTCTTCAATAAACATTTTTTTTTATCGTATTTATGATTTGGTCTGTTTCTCACATCGATTTCAAATCCTAATTTCTTCCTTTTACATATAATACAATTCTCATATTTTTGATGTCCGAAATAAAATTACCTATGATTGATTTATTTATACTTTTCGTCTTTTGCATTCGTTTTCACCAGCCAGAATCATGTCACATATTCCTTAAGCTAATCATATCTTTATTAAGATCGATGTTACCTGTCATTAGCTGGTCACCAAAGTAGAGTCTTGTTCATTCTATCGACTCGCCCCTACTTGGTACGGATTTTATGACTTGACCAAACATTGAAATTTCTTAAAATTATTTAATATGAATGTAAACCTTCTGAAATAAATTTTGTAAGTGTTTAGAAGATGCAAAGAGGAAATAAATGGATCCAAAAAAACAACTTGCATCGTGTTACAATGCAAAATCACGTTCAAACATAACCATACTAACTTAGGTACTAAAAACGCCATCCCTAATGAAATAGCTGTTCACGCGTCCGAAAACGGGGTTTAACGATTAATTTAATATGATCTAACAGAGATTAATTTCAGTTGCTGAACGCCTCGGGGCTGCGGTCAGAGACACGACACATGCATCACGCTCTAAACACAATTAACGAGCCTGCTAGGGTTACCATTCATCTACGTTACACTGGTATTTGTCTTCATAACGATCATGAGGAAGTAGTGCGTAGTATCCTTATTTTATAAGAGGTTGTGTTTGGATCCGAGGCCCTAGTCTACAACGCGTGACGTAACGTAAAAAATATCGAACGAGTTTTTTTATCGAAAATTTTTGTATCCTGATCATTTACATTTCCGGTTAACAATTTATTTTTTGTTTTCGATTGTTCTTTTTAAGGAAAAGTAAAAGAAATCTATTATCAATCTTATAATCTTTATATTTAACTGTCTAAACTTAAATTATACGAAGTTTTGTACTTTCCTTAAAGGCATCAGTAATATTCAAACCGTCTGATTTTATATATCTCAGATAAAGTGCTTTTGGTTGTTGTGACTATGGATATTCAGCCGAAAACGAAAATTGCTGAAAATTAATATTTAATGCCGAAAACCGAAAACGAAATTCAGTTGGACTTTACCGCTGAGTCGCGAAAGTATAAAAACGGTAAATATTTTTTACCTTTCTATTTCTAAAACCTAAGTACTTACCTACCTACCATTTTCAATGAAAAGTTTTGGCTAATATTTGTCGACTAGCTTTTCGTGGAAAATATTATAATCCTTTGTTCTCCTGTTGCTTTTTACCTTTTTTAATTCCGAATTTTCATCCTGTTTGTACATTTTAAACATCTTTTCCATCCCGTCCATTTCTCGTTTTTTTTTTTATCGGATGGTAATCCTATGTGGAGTGCTCGTACCTTTGGACCAGGCTAGCTAATGTAAAAACCTCGTTATGCCTGAAGGCACAAAAGGATTTGGCGTCGCTAGATAGGTTTATAACTTTATTTGGTTATATTGTATTTAATGGACTACGGAACCGGCGTACATCAAATTAGCTAGGGTTTGAACTGGGAATAACATGTTTGTTAAACGCTGAATAAAGTTATGGTTAAAGTAATGTTAGTTTAACGGTTAAATAATTCCTTTAGCCTTTTTGACCTCGCACCGGTCTTTTTTTTTCTGATTGTTTTGAGTGTAACTTTGTTAGTTTTAAATGTTCCTTTTTACTTTTTATCTGTGTCCCAAATAAGAAAGTTTTCTTATTTCTTTAGGGCAGAGTTAAGAAGTGTTTATAGAGCGTTTTATGACTGTCAGGTTTTAATAAATAAGCTTGATTGAATTCGTATTTAAGCCTGATTTACACGTTAAAATTTAGTTACCTGTAGCATACTATAAGATGAAGCAACAATAAAAGTTTCACTAAATAAACGAGTGTTTAGACGATACAAGTCATTGGTTGCTTGAATATTATCGCATGCCAAGACAAGAAACTTGCATCGTGTAACTGGGGTTTTAAACATAATTTTAGTTTACGTTTATTTGCAGGGCGGTGTGTTTATCGCAATAAATTATTAAGTACTTTGTAATTATGTTAGCGTGTAGGCAGGTAAAGTTTACTCTATGTTGTAGTTGTTTAAGGGGGCGCCGACCCACTAGTGGCGCCCTCGTCGTTTGTTTAGTTATTTCTTTTATTTTAAAATGAAAATGCAGAAAATAAGCACGTTAAGTTGTGATCCACAAGATTATTCGTTAATATTATTATAAACGATAGTTTAACATTTTTTTGTTGTATTATAATCCTTAAAACGGAAAATAGTGGCCACTATTTCCCGTTGCGCGGTCGGCGTTTGGTCGACGCCGTCTTAAGTAAGTATATTTTATTTATAAGTAATTAGGTGTGGTGCCGACTATATTGCATGTACAAATTATTATTGGATACCAATATTCACAAGGGTTTTGTAAATGTTAAATGGTTATAATTAAGTAATTACTTACATACCTATGAAAGTAAAAACAAACAGTGAATGTGGTTATTTATGAAGCAGCTGAATTGTCATAAACAGCTCCGTTCTGTAAAGGGTTTAGGCGTATTAACGGGGGGGCAATTTTAAATGGACAAATTAGTGTACTTAGGTTCTGAAAAAAAAGATGTGTCATAGACACATCCTTGTTTTATGGAAATTCACGGTTTAAAACACGTTAAACTGTAATTTTCTCGGTGAAAAACTACACCAAAATAATTTTAGTTCACTACACCGTAGGAACCTTATAATGTAAACGTAAGGGATTTTTTTTTACGAAAAACTCAACTGCAAATACATATTTTATACTGTGGCATGGATTTCGCGAAATGATCGGCGACGCATCGTAAATAGATACGTCGCCCTGCATTTGGGGGAGGTGGAGGCCGTGGAGGTAGGGTTTCAAGGGCCTACAGGCCCGGAAAACCACGCCTTAAGTGTTCAAATCAAATCTATACTAGTAGAAGAATTATTACCTTAATAAAATCAAATCCTCAGAAGGTAACTCACTATTTGTTTACATTCACTATTTATTTTCAATCCCAATCTTTTCCTCGGAGTACCACTTCCAAATCGAAAGGAATAACTATAAAATGAGTTGCACCAATTGCCGACCAACATTAAATCGAAATACGAGAGTAGCGTAGCTCCGAGCAATATATTCCTTCGAACATATACACATAGCGTATAAGAGGGATTACACACGTGCCCAGCGGGCAGTAACGAGGACATGTTTCATGCAGAGCCTAGAACATGTTCATGTATTTTTTACTATGCACATGAACCGAGGAGATAGGTATGTATCTATAGTAACCTGTTCGATTTACACTCGCCGATAGTCTTTTATTTTGTTGGTCTTGTGAGCACACTTCTTTATTGATAGAGGTAGCATCTGCTAGTGTTTGAAGCTAGTAGTAAGAAATCACTTAAGGGTGATTTTCCAACATCAAATATCTTTTATCCGTGGAATATTTCCATTTGACGAAGATTGATAGGAATAAATTTTAATTTTTGACAGACTTGTCTGTGATATCTAATGAAAAATGTTGACTGGTGGATTTGATTTTTTCAACGCCAGATATCTATACATATAACCGAGGACGGTTGTAGATATCTGGCGTTGAAAAAAATCAACTATTAACGTAGTTTCGACATTATAGTTCTTTAACGTAATGATGCATGTTCTTTCTGAAAATTTTGCTTAACAGTGAGATGAGGCCTGCGTAGACTCTAAGAAACTTAAATATTTCATTTCGGTTTACCAATACCAGTACATTTGCCACGTCTCTCATCAATATACCATGCTATCGTTTTCCTGAACACAGATATTTCTCACCGAACCTACAACCCTTTCAAGATATCTACCGTTAGGAAAGGTATCAGCCTATCCCGTTATCCTTCATTCTTAATAACTCGGAAACATCATGAGCCCGATGCTCGAATAAATTCCCCGCTCCAATTTACAGAGTGGTACTTAGATATTTTATGCTAATGCCTTCTACAGGTGCCATGAAATAATAATACCCACTCCAGGGATGCGAGGTGCTTACCGTAACATCACGTTCCAAGATGAGTTCTGTATTTATCCGGTAAAACATACGTTTAATGGACTTTTTCGACGAAACTGTTTTAGCTTTGGGTAAATACAAGCTTAATGGTAGCTGTAAATTTTCTTGTGGTATGAAACAGTAGATGTATGTACATAGACGTGTGTGTTCTTTATTTATTTATTATCTTATACATATCATAAAAAGTCGCTTTTCGTGCGTTGTTCTTCTAAACTACGGAACCGATTTTGATAAGGTTTGCACCATAATTTTAGAGTATTTATTTCGGTTGGTTTGTACGTTTAGTACATTGATATTAAACTTACATATTTATATATACTTATATATAGATGATTTGTCCAGTCCAAAATTCAATATTTGTCAAGATCGCTAATATTTTTGTTACTTTGCATTTAATGTTAGTTTAAACTTGGAAAAGGCTATTAGGAAGGTGCGAAGCTGGAGTGCGAGTAGGACGAACGAAAAAGCATCCAGTTTTTTAAAAGTATGCAATTAAATATTTTCCGCTTTGTTTCTGTCAATTATGAAAACACAAATAACAGAATTCGTAGCCCAGTAGCCTATAGGTTAGGTACATTATCTTTAGCTTACTTTTTAAAGGAATCGACTGTACTATCTGAACTGCTTAAATAGCAATTTCCACTTAGAATCTAACAATACACCAAAGCTTTTGATCGCTAGATAAGTTATATTTGCCCGGAGGTGCCTAAGTCCAGTCAGATCCGACCAATTTAAACTCGGTAACACTAGTTAAACTGCCTACTGTCTCTAAATATCACTTAACCGCAGCCAACAATTCCAGTCCATATTACATTCCTTACCAGATGGAACTTAGTTTCAGCATAGACTAAAATGAATAGAAGCGTATCTCCTGCTCGGAACGCACCTTTATACCTACCATTTTAGAGCGTATGGAAATAACGTTCTAGTATCCAACGCATTCAAGATTGTATTGTCACTGGCAGTAGGTACATGCCGCTTACTTTACATACTCCACTCTGATCATCAATAGCTTTCAGTCGAAAGGCTTTTGGACATAGTGGACATTGTTCACTGCGTCGATTATTGAAAATATTGACTATCTTGTCGAGTACGGAGCAGAATGTGTGCATGTGAGTACGGAGGTGGTTCTTAGGCAGCATCATCTACGTACAAATGAAAATACCAACATGAGTTCGCTTCTACCCAAGGTTATTGTTCTATGGTTTCAGCATTAGATTAGTTGTAGTTGAGCAGAGCGTCCCTACGGGCCTCAGAGAGTGCATATCCCTGTTTGACATGAGACTCCGTAACTTATTCCGACTTGTACGGTACAAAGTTTTGGATACACCCCTTTTAGACACGAGTTTGTATCAGAAGTGAAAGTAAGGCTGGCTGATGAATGCTCTCAATAGGTTCGATTCATTAGTTGGTATGAAGTTGGGGCTGAGTTTGAGGGATATCTTTCTCACGAATCTTGGTCGGTGCATTTGTCTGAAAGTTAGTCGGAAAACTAGTGTAGGTCTGAGTATGTAGATATGAGGATCAAATTAATGAAAGAAGGGACTCTTGATTTATAGTACGATTAGTAAAATAACTATTACAGTAAACATGGACCTTCATCTTAGCTGCCCTTTGGTCTAAACTTGAACGTTACTGGACTTAAAAGTAAATATTCCATTAAAATCTCATAGCAAGAATGTATTCAAAGATGCGATTTTTGAACGAATTTTCAAATGTCTTTAATTTTTGTTAATTGTATTGATTAAAAGGCCGAATTTCACCAAACTTTTATTCCTAGAATAAGTCTTATACTGAGAATAAATTTTGAATTTTTCACAGTTTCTTCATACTAGAACTGTTAGACGTCAATTTTATTCCGTGGATAAAGGATATCTGGCTTTGGTAATTTTAATTTCAATCTACTACAAAAACAAAACATTTTCGCTTTAATAAATTGTACAGACGAAACAATTACCAAAGTTTGCCAAGAAACTCGAAAACTGTTGAGACGGTATAGTGTAGGTATATGCCACTTATTACAACTTACATAAATCTGGGCCTGTTGCTACTGATTTATAGTTTTAATGAAAAAGAAACTGAAATACTGTCCTAGTTAAAACGCTTTCATACGTTGTTTAGAGTTGGTAAAGTTTGTTTCATAATGATAGCGTTTTTACTTGGTAGTAGTATGATGAAAAATGTACTGTTTACAATACTTAATGCATTTTTTCATTTGTTTCAGGTATGTAGATAGTTCCAAGTTACTTCAGTCTAAGGGTAAGTGCATCTTCGATCAATAATTATTGATCGAAGAAGTGCATACTTACATGAAATTTTGGCGAAGATCATGCAATTCGATTTTATTGTACCACTTTTGGACACGCAACTCATTAATAAATAATAAGAACTTAATTATATCAATCAAAAGACTACGGGGGTGGTAAATTGTTTCCCATAGCTACCCCCTAAATACATAGTTTGTTTCACCATCTGCTGAGTAGATTTCACGGAGTAGATTCTACTCCCTGAAATCTATTTGCAGTTTTCATCTTCTCTTATCATCCCACACTACACGTCGGTATCTCTCGACACGTGCCTTAGGCGCCCTTCGTAATTATTCAAAATTACATCTGCGTTTTTCCTTTTCCGTTAGGTTTTTATGTAAATTCCAACATTTAACTATTAAGACATAAATGTTCATCAGCACCCTAGCCCCCAAGCCTTAATTAATAAAACTTAAAATCAAGTTACACCGAGAGTAATGTCTGACTAAAGTAAACTCGTTGAAAGCAAAAAAAAGGCAGTTTATTTATTACGAGTTTATTAATAAGAGGGTAGCAGTACTTTTTTAGTTTCAATATTTTGCTATACACCCGCACTATAGCTCGGCCTTACTCGGCACGCGCCTCGGGCGTCTCCGTAATTATTCAGCGAGCATTCAGACGCATCTGTGCGCTCCCACTGCCGACGGATTTTTTATTGTCTTAAAAAATTTTTTTCTTCAATAAAGGTTCGATCATACTTGGGTTTGTGTGTTTAATTGCGACTTAATAAAATTAACTGACTAAGCATAATTGGTAAATAAATCGTGTAATATTACATACAAAGAAATTCATTCAATGAGATTTTCCACACGGATTGAAAAAGTAAAAAAAAAAAACTTTAAACAACCAGCACGATTTAATAGCATCGCATCGTAGTGATTCTTGTATTTACTACGCATTAAAAAAAAAAAGAAAAGTTTAAGCTCATAAAACGGTGAAGGAAAACATCGTGGGGAAACCGGCCAGCGGCATGTCCTAGTATCAAAAATTCGAAGACATGTGACATCTTCTAACCCGCACTGGATCCGCGTAATTGATTACTGCCCACTCCCTCTTACAGAAAGGAAGCCTGTGTCCCAGCCAGT
Organism: Gortyna flavago; assembly: GCA_963669345.1. Classification (NCBI taxonomy): domain Eukaryota; kingdom Metazoa; phylum Arthropoda; class Insecta; order Lepidoptera; family Noctuidae; genus Gortyna; species Gortyna flavago. The sequence goes on from OY770138.1 coordinate 11,931,844, forward strand.
GGGAACGTTATAGGCAGATTATGCTATTATACTTATGCTATGCTATTTGGAAGCTGATTTTAATTTAGGAAAAGCTTAGAAAAATCAATGACTGCTTCTTCTCAAGCGGAATATTTTGCCAAATCAAATAAAATTATACTTGTAGAGCATAATAAAAACAATACAGAAGGACTTTATTAAACCGTCACAATTCTTCATCCTTATTGAAAACATCTCAAATGAAATACCTATTACATTTCTCAACAACCAAAACGCTTCTGTAATAAATCTACCAGAAAATCATCTTTCGTATGAGCGAGGCTTTATAATATTCTTTTGTATAAAAATGGTCGACAACGCGTCTAACCGAAGGGGATTTAATTAGACAGCGCAACCGCGACTTAATGTACCGTGAGCAGATATAAGGGAGATTTGTAATGACGCATGGGCAATGGCGCCCAGCCCCATTTGCAAATAATGAATATTCTTTTGCTTGGATACAGATCTGATTGTATGTAAGGTCTAATAATCGGCAGGCTTTTTACTTTTTTCCTAAAACCCGGAGTTTTTATATGTTTTAAAGAAATACGGTTGCAGTATTTTACAAGGAGATTGGTTAGCACTTTTTGAAACCTCAATTGTCTTTATTTTGGCCAATAGACTTCTATGTGGCGATGCTGTCTTAATAAATTTATGTGATCATAACCCTCATCATTTCAGGCGAAAGATGTCCACTGCTAAACATATGCCTCCCCCAAGGCGGCCTATCTCTAGCAGTGGACATCTTTCGGTTCTGTGCTTCTCGCATCCAGCGGATTCCTGTGGCCTTCACCAGGTCAGCGATCTACCTTGTGCGAGGCCTTCCAACGCTACGTCTTCTCGTACGTGGTTGCCACTCCAGAACCTTTCGAGTTTCCCTAAGTGATAAAGATGATAGTTGAACAAAAATATTTTTCATTTTAACTGACAATAATTTTAAGCAACTATTTCAGTTCAGTTGACATAATCTTCCTCTAAGCAACCATTTCAATACAGCTTCAGCATAAAAACGCTTTGTATGCTTTGGATGAAGTTTCCACCATTAACTTCAGAGAACAGTTCACTGTTTTGTTCGCAACTAGCTTATGAATTTCCAACTTTACCAGCCGCATCAGTTATCTTCAAGTGCTACTTAAACTTCCCTAGTTGGTACACCATAAAGCTATAATTACTTTAGAAAAACAACAGGATGCCACATAAATGCATAAATAAACTATCAGTTAACTGTGTTCCATAACACATCCGTAAAAAAAACGGGTATCGCAATACAGTTATGATATTGCAAACGGGATGGTCGACGACACTTTTAATAAAACGGTTTACGATACAAACGACTGTTGTCATCGACTTTTTTGTCGCAGTCGCGGCGCAGTGCACGAGTTTTGTTTTATTTTTTGTTACGTTTGTATAAATAAAACAGAACAATATGGTAATGATATTCGGCATAGTGCTAATATATCGTGGAGGTAGAAATGTCGCATGTTTACGTGCTGTATGCGTTTTGTGTGATGTTTGATTTTAGCTTTATTTGGTGTAGAAGGAAAGTTGTGTTGGGTGACTTAAGAAAATATTAAGTATATGAAACAAAATGCTACGGATGGATTATGGCGTGCTTTCCTTTGAAGGAATTGTTGACTTTCCTAGTTCGTTAGGAAAATAGCATACTTGGTAATTTCTACGTCACCATGCATAGAAAGATTGTTACGAAAGTTATTTAAATAGAAAAGAGATTATTAAAAAAACTTTAAGAAAACCTTTCGTGAGACTAATAAGGTACCTACTATGCTTTTTTTTTTTTAAGGATGGGAAATCATCAAATGACCCCTCCCGCTCTGGGTGGAGCGGAAGGGAGTGTCAGACTCTTACTGACTAAAACCCATCCGTGTTCCTTCCTTAGCCCTTTGTATTCCGGGGCAGCGGTAAACCTTTCGGACAATCCCGCTGATTAACGATTTCGTTCAACCAAAACTCTTGAACATACAATTATTAATATCAAGCAATTATTATTGCAATAAGAACAACATAGTTATGACATCATCGTCCAGTTATGCCACAAATGCCACTCAATTCAGTTCACTGTTCTATCAACACAATTTCCTTAATAGAGCTTTATAGGCCATTCGATAAAGTTGCAACGAATCGTTTAAAGCGAATCGTTAACATCATGTTCAATCATCGAGTGATTGTGCACTGATTGCTTGATGCGATGAACGTTTGCACATTAGCGAGTAAACATGAGTTAACCGCTGATCAGTCGAACGACGATTAAGGGTAGTGTGACATCGGACGTCAGAAATGTACAGTCACTCACTACTGTTATGTCATCTTTGCTTGGAATGTTCACCTCGCTCTTCAGTTTTTTTTTAAGTTTTTGCAATGTGGCGTGTCACTTTAGTTTTATCTGCGTGTGAGTGTTGCCTTACCACGGGTTAGACACGTGTACAATTGCCGGCGATTAACGAGAAGCGAGTAGAGCTAGCAACTAAAAACGAGTTGGCGAGCAACTAGCAACGAATGCGCGACGGCGATGAGCGTATGTACTAAGCGTGAGTCTGTCAGCGAGATATTCTGCCCACCAAGCTTGCCGAGTACTCTCCTTGATAGCTTTGGTCACTGCGACATTACGACTATTCGCCGTCGGCGGCGGTGTGAACAGTCAACGAAGTAAGATCTCTTTTACTTACACGGGACCTACCTATCTTTCAAGTTAACATATGACGAAACCGAGAATCTTATTACAATTGTGTCTTAAATTAACTAATACTGTATTGAAATCAAAACATCCTAAGGAGTTCTTGGTGCAAAGGTTAGCCGCTGCCATCCAACGTGGCAATGCAGCAAGCGTTTAGGGCACCTTTGCGCCGGGAACAGTTAGGGGCGGGTTATTTGACTAGTTAGACGTGTTGTTGTGAGTGTTATTTAAATAAAAAAATATTTTTATAATATCGAAATAATAATTAATGCATTATTTGTTTAATTTATGTTGTGTTTCTTTATGTACTTGCATGACACTTAATACCAGTTGTATGTCATACCAGGAAGAGCTTTGGCTCCTAAAACACCGGCTTTTGGCCTAGTTTATAAGGCATCAGTTCGCCCTTTAATGTGACTCTATTGTACAATATTACTTATATATACATAAGTACGTTTTTCTAAGTGTACAAAAAAATATTTTGTACGTTTCTTGAGCGAGAAAATCGTTGATAGTTAGTCGTTTCCTCGTGCTAGGCTATCATAAACATATTTTGCCAAGATATTGATATGTATCTGCTTACTGTTAACTATCTGTAAATTCGCTTCTTTTTTTAATATCAACATAAAACAACCCGACTGCCTGCTACTGAATTTTTGGCAGTCATCATTTTTTAGCTTTTTAATTGGAATAATATAAACGAGTCTTTAAATAACAATGGATGTAGTTAGTGCCAGGACCGCAGAACTACGAGTACAAGCTGGGTCATTAGCGGTCCAGTTTGGAGGAATAATGTTTCTAATATTTTAGGTATATTGTAGTCCGTATTTTGTAATTCAAAATGGCTCCCAGAGGCGTTGTTGAGTGGGTATTGTAATTTATTGTACTGTTGTTCTAATATTCCTTCTAAAGAATATTCATTAAAGATTCCTAGGGACCTATTTAAACACGAAATTAAAATAGCGTATCTAAAATGAAAATTATGAAAATGATACTGCCAAGAATACAGCGGTGGCCCAGTGGAAACGGCCTTGACTTACAAGTTGTCGGTCGGGGGTTCGAACCCAGGCAGGCGCTTTATTTTGTGTAAATAATTTGGTTACCACTGCTCTCAAAATAGTGAAGGAAAACGTCATGAGGAAACTGGCATGTCGTAAAACTAAAAATTCGAAGACATGTGACATCTACCAACCCGCACTGGGCCCGCGTGGTAGATTACTGTCCACTCCCTCTCAAATAGAGGTGGCCTGTGACCTAGCAGTGGGAACATTATAGGCTCATTTTATTTATACTAGGGACCTATTAAAACAATATTAAAATAAACAAACACGAAATTAAAATATGCTGACATACCTAGTCTGGAAGAGAAAATTGCCTACCCTAGCTTGAATAAAAAGTAACTAGAGGCGAATTCTTCGAAATAACACAGCGTCAATCATGATAAGATTTACATACTTTACCAGAAAGAACGACTTATTCCGGTCTGATCCACTGAACCCCCCTCCGCCCCCCCCCCCCTCCTCTCCAATCCATTAAACCAAAATTAAAATACTCTCAATATATCAAACCTCCATGCAGATCACGTATTTATGCACCTGTACCAAGCCCGGTGTCTCCTCATTTGAAGCCTCCTTTTCGATAATGAGTAGGGGTAACACAGACCCCCCCCTCATAGGTAGGTAGTTAACAATGGTCTGTGATTGCGTGCCGAGCTCTGTTCGATGCGGTTTCGCCCCGGTTTCGCTCCGGTTTCGCTCCCCTGCCGCAGACGAGATGCGGCCTAATACACGAATATTTAATACATCATGTGATTAAATCTGTCGTCATTAAAGATTCCTCTTTGAAACTGTAAGTTTCGTGAAAGTTTTTGGTGAGTTTGGTGGGAAAGGTTTGGTTGGGTCTTCTAATTTTGTTGAGCTGAAAGTTTTCATCAAATCTTACTTCCTACTATAATTAAGATTTATTTCGGTCAGATCCCCTATAAATGCGAATGTTTATGAGGATGGATGGATGGATATTTGTAACTCTTTCACGTAAAAACTACGGGACGGATGTCAATGAAATTTAGCACACATATAATTTATAACCAGGATTAATACATAGGATACTTTTTATCTCGATATTCCCACGGGATCGAAACTTATGCGGGTGAAACCGCGGGACGCTGCTAGTATTAGCGTAAAAGTGACTTATCACCTAACTACACCTACCTATTTACTCTAAACCATAGTAGAGCACAAAATATGTAAGTTAATATTCATAGTCACTGTGTTTAGGTCCTGCTAAATAGGTAGGCAGTAGTCTATAGGTATTTGCATCTAGGTTTGATAACTCACTGAAACTAGCAAAGCAGACCGTAAATAACACTTATACGCTTCAGCGAAAATAAGGTTACCTTAGATTAGATCAATGGAATTCCATCGAGGATAATACCTCAAAAGAAAGCGCTTTGATTACTCCTGGAACACGAATGTGACGTCCAAGGAGACTCCAAAGGCTATTTTTATAGACGCAGAGATTGCGGCCCTCGTAATTCAATTTATTGCGTCTACCCTCCGCCAGGGGGCGTCCGCGATAATGTAATTTGATCGAACCACTTATTGGCCCTTTACCTTTTCATTACTGCGACTAAATTTCAATTCAAAAGAAAGTTCACTTTTTTACTGAAAGGGGTTTTTTTTACACTTCAGTAAGCCCAGGTACGTAGAGGCGATTTTTATATTTGATTTTTTATCGCGCACTTGATTTGCAACTCACGGTGTTGAGCCGAGCATTGAGAATCGAATAGAGTGCATCCCAGCGCGTCAAAAAATACACTGTTGGATTTCAACTCTTAAAGCTAAACTGTACGTAAAAAAATAGCCCGTGTGAATAATAATAATAATCAGCCTGTATTGTCCGACTGCAGGGCAAAGTTGGCCCCCCTTTCCTTTTTACACTGAACCCGATCCTGATTCAATATGGACCTATAAGCGTCAAGTTCGTCCCGCCATCTACGCCTGGGTCTTCCCAGGTGCCGCTGGGCGTTTTCAGGAACCCATGTTGTGGTGGTCTTACCCCACAATGCTTCCAACGGCACGAGGGTAGGTACGAGAAAAGTTCCCAAGTGTGAAATATTTCAACAATAAGGGTTTTAACAATGACAACTTTTCACTTTACCTCTTGACACCTGCTTCGCGGGAGATGAATTGTGGAGCAACATAATGTAGCAAAAGTTATACGTTTATGTTTTTCAAGCGAGGACGACGCCCCGCCTGTGAATACGCAGCCCTTTTATTTTCAAGGCGATTAAAAAACTTCTATCCCTTTACAAAAAGGCTTTAATGTTTCCCCTTCATAGAAAAGCATTTTTGCGACGTTTATTTATATTCTTATAAGAAAAATATTCCTTTTATTTATTCACATTCTCGTCTCGATGTAGTGTTTATTGTCAATCAAAATATTTTGCACTGGGAAAATACAATGGGGGGAGTATGTGTGAAGAAAATATTGAATTTAAATACAGTTTCACCCTCGTTCGGGGCTTAAAGGGATAGGAAGTAATTTTTATTATTTTTCCTTTGCGAACACCTGTAACTTTGTAATTTGGAATGTTGGATTGGTTGGTAACCGCAGTCGATTCGATTGTATCGATTGTTCATCGGTACGGTCAGCATAGGTGACCAAAGCGTACTCGAAAAAAAATCTGAAAATTAAATGAATGTGTGTGGTTTTTTTTCGTTGTATCTCCACTTGTTTGGGCGTTGAATGCTCATTGTGGTTACGTAGATCGAGGTAAATAATAAATTCGGTTCCCCTGCAATATAAATAATGTAATATAATTTGATTTAAACTGACATCACATACTTCGTTTGCATGTTAATTATGTGTGCATATATGCGTTGAAGCTGAGGCGTTGACACTGCTTTTATTCTATGTTATTTGATCTACCTTGGGTTTTTTATCTGCAATTTCTTTAAAAGTTACCTACAATTGAATAAAATTGCAATTAATTTAGCTCCTAACGTTCTATTAATTGTAATTCCTCAATGAACAAAACTCTTCAAAAGGAACACGATACATTAATAAAGTTGCACAGGCGTCCAGTTTATGTAAATAAAACAACAATGTTGTAATTATGTAACGAATTTGGACAGGGGTAGCTCTCTCTGATAAAATATTTATGTACTTGTTCCATGTTGCAGGCCGGTTCGAAGGGTTGTCGAAGTTTTCAAGTAAACAAATGCGAGCCCACCTTATTTTCGTACTTACTTGAACTTTGAATTATGCGGTTTTGTGCCAATTATTTCAGCGTATTTTGGGCCTGTTTTCATTTTAAAATAACTTTGTGCTATTTTTGATCGTTGTTATGCTTGGTATAGTTCAATGATGTTGGGTGAAAACTTAATTTAAATTAAAGTAAAACGTAAATTATAGTACCTACGAATGTGAGGAATCTTTGAAAATATGTGTAGTGCGATATGTTTATGGCATAGTCTAGAATCTATGTACATTACCAGTAGAATTGAACCTGAAATTATGGCACTAACGGAGTGGTTAAATAAATGAATCAGCCTAGCCTTTTTCCAATTGGTGTTGGGGTCGGCTTCTAGTCTAACCGGATGCAGCTGAATACCAGTATTTTATATGGAGCTACTTCAAATCTGACCTCCACAAACCAGTTACTGGGTAATACGATATCACTCGGTAAGACTGGTTGTCAGACTTTAGGCTTCTGACGACCCATAATTACGACTGTCAAAGATCCAAGAATGATAGCCGGGACCAACGGCTTTACGTGCTTTCCGAGACACTAAAGAGTCTCGGTACCTATGCAAAGACCCATCCACGAACCGACCACTGCAAGCGCAGCTTAAGCTGATCAATCGACCCGTGCAGCTATTATTACTTAGCCACGAGCCCCTAGTTAAACGAGCGCTTCATACATTTATGTACGTAAAGACATACTTAATTAATCTTGGGAACAGGAACCTTCAGTCACAAGGAATACGATGTTCAGATGAAAGTAACGGAAACTATCATGCATTATATTTTAGTTTGAAACATGAAAGTGTAGGCACATCCTACTTTCTAAATAAATAAAATAATAAATGCAATAAAAAATTGAGTATTGAGTATTGAGTATAAAGCCAACTAACTGAAGAACATGAAAACTATCTTAATCTAAGATACATATCAGTAATGGAAGTCAAGCGACAGCTCTCTCCGTGTTTTAAGACATTCATCCGCGTATAGTTAGACTCTGGCCACACTGGGGCCATGTCCTAACCAAAACGCACGTCGCACGAACACGCGACTGTGGCGTTTTGTCCGGTGGACCCGAAAAAAAAGTACAACAACATTAATTGAGTTATTTAAGTTATTGAGCAAACAAATATTTCGAACATATGAAGCAATAGATTAGCAATAACCTTCATAATTATACATATTTTGATTGATAGTGTGTTGCTCAGTTAGGGTGCACATTTTCCAAAAATAACGAATAATAACGCCGCGGTGCGCCCGCGCCGTCGCGCGTCGTCTCGTTCTCGATGACGTTCTTGTGACTGCGGTGGTGGACAAACGCCCTAAATCCTCCTTAATTACAGAACAATTTAATTTCAATTCACTCTACACAAGTAAGTTCACGCAATCCGTGCGAGCGAATTTCTTCGCTCATCCCGCGCGTGATTCGTTTGCGTTTGGCCCGAGCTTAAAACTGGCAGCTGACTCAAACAGTTTTCTTGCTACTCTGTACCTTTTTACTACCTACCTTTTTTCTATACATTTTTACTACCTACAGACTGTAAAATGCATAAACTTTCCAATTGACCGTATTTCCCAACGATGGGAGGCTACTTTAACCGTTTAAAAAGATTACATTCAATGAGCTTCGTAAAACAAATCTCCTGAAAGATAAAATTTTCCTCCAAGGAAATATAGAATAAACAGTCTTGGTACTTGGGACTTCAGGCGCCGCGCTGAGGCTCTGCATATAAACTACTGTCTCTGGGTTTAAGCATTGAATAAGAAATCAGTGTAGAAGCGACACTAATGACCTTTATTTTGGGTGTGTGCCGCTGTCACCAAAGTAAAGTCAGGGCAATTAACGTTAAGCAAATTTACTACCAATTTAAATTGTTCGTATATTAAAATAATAACGGATTTTTTTGGAAAGTTGTATTAAATGGCAATAACACTGAAAATTTACGCAGGGTGTCAATTTGTGGAACAATTAATTTCCCTGGCAACTCTTGTTCTTTGGCAGTTGTATAAAATGGATATAACACGGCAAATTAACGTAGGGTGTCAATTTGTGGAACAATTAATTTCCTTGGCAACTCTTGTTCTTTGACAGATGTGTATAATGGCTATAACACGGTAAATTGTATGTTTATGATAAAGTAATCTACCACTCCTATCTGCTACGACGACACACGGGCTCAATCAATCACAGTCTACTGCTGTCCTACCTCAATTTGCACTACAACACCCGGGTCTCGTTCTTCTACATTACATATAAAACAAGGTTGTCAATATTCTCGAGGATCAAGATCAAGTTCACCGCATGCAATGCGATGATACAACACTGACTGTGATTCATGAACGTTTTATACTCACCGGATATTTATAGGTATTTGATATACCTAAGCATCTTTCGCTTCTAGACATTCTTATTCTATGGTTTAAGGTAGCGCCATGTTAAGGATTTATTGTCCTTCGGAGAATGTTCGCCGCGTAATACTAAGATCAGTTTTATTAAAACGAAGAGATTACGTCCAGGCCTTGGAGATAGGACTTGGGTAAGTGAAATATTAGTTGCGAAATAGAATAGGAGTGATTTTATCTTGAGGCGGGAACGATTGGTTGGGCTTTATTATTTGAATTAGATAAATGTGAAACATTGACTGCCTCATTTGTCTACTGGGTTCGATTCCTCGGTCGGACAACGTGTTATTGGGTTTTTCCATCGGGAATTTCTCAGTAGTAGCCTGGTATTTGGAATTTGTGCCCGGTTGATGGCAATTAATATACTCGCCCCCTATAACGTGCCAAATGTGCAATGGGTATACTATAGGTACACCTCTGTCTACCCTTTGAATACATGCGTCATGTTATATTATCATAAACTACGAGTCAGTTATGATAACAATAACTGGCGATAGACCATGCCATGCCAGTTTTGACAAATATATTTTATTCAGAAGTACAGTGGTACTGCATCAGGGAATACAATATATTATTTGTTTGATTTAGATTGACAGAAAACATGACTAAAGTTGCTACCATAATAATATCAAAATGGAGCTGTATAAATAATTAAGAAGACAGCCATTGGAAGAAAATAAACCTACTTTTATTTTGAACTAGCTGACCCGGCAGACGTAGTCCTGTCCAAACAATAATTGATACAAAATTCTCATAGAAAATGCACTTTCAGTTTTCCTGAATTTTCCAATTTTCATGACAACATTTTAAAACCAATTAGCTAATACGGTCCAGCTGTTCTGAAGTGATGCGCTTACCAACGAACAGCATATTTCTATTTTATTATATTGATAAGGATCTCTCATGGTCACGCTGAAACTCCGTGATAAATCTATTTACTTTTCCTTATTGAAAAACATCTTTGTACCATTTTAATAAGGTGAACCAAAAGACAAGGGCCTCTCAAAATCTTTTTACTCACCTCACAAAAAGCACACTTAATCCCTTTTAATAACATAACGAAACCCTTCAAAAACTGCACAAAGGCTCATAATTCTGTGGTTTTTCTTAAAATAAGCGAAAACTGAAAGTAAGGAACCCAAGACACAGCAGGGTTCCGTATAATTGAGTGCATAAATCAAATGCCATCGGAATGAGATGTGATCCTTCATAACTTTGCTGTGAAATAGTCGAGCTTATGAAAAAGCGATGGGGGAATGGAATGGCTAAGCCATAGCTTGTCTGATAAAAAGTGTTAGATGTGCGAGTTGAGGAGATAAAGTGTTGTTTTTAGTTGTTGTGGTGCTGTTGCCATGGTGATGACCGTATGGATAGTTGTGTGTTATAGGAAAGATACATAGTTGTGTAGGGGGCAAAGGAAATGAGGTTGTTCCGGTGTAGTTAACACATGGAGTTATCATTATTAACTTGATAGTGTCACGGTTTGAGTATTTATTTTGTAAATAAATGAATAGGTATTTATAGGTATGATAAAGTAAGGGTCTGGTTTACTTACATAGATAATTATATTCTATTTCTGTAATATTTTATTTATTAATTTGCTCATATGTCGGTACATCACACATTTATTTGTAATGTACCTAATAAACGCTTCTATACCTTTTACAAATTAAATCAAACATAGAAAGTAGTACTTAAAAAGGCTTCGTTACACAGATATTTGTAATTTAATTTAATGAAATTAAGACCCTTCCTTAAGCTATGTAGTAGGAAAGGGTCTTAACTTAGTTTTGACAAGTTTCAGCCCGCCAAATCTTATGAATGAACATACGGACGACGTTGCCAATTCGCATAGAGGCATGCATATCGGGTGATTTACGTCACGGTTATTATGAAAATTAACAAAAAAAAAAAAATAAGAAGCCATTAAATGTGTCCATAATGAAAAAATCTTATTTCCTTAGTCTGAACATCTAGTCGAAGTTTATGTATTTCACCCGGAACACGGTGTATATTTTGGCTGCCTTGTTGGTGTAGCGGTCGTAAGTGCTACTGCTAAGCATGAGGTTCGATTACCAGGTCGGGCAAAGCGTTATAAGGATTTTCCATCTGTAATTTCTGAGTAGCAGCCCGGAGGCGGAGGCTGGAATTATGCCCGGTGGATGGCAATAGGCTCGCCTCTATTACATGGGACTTAAACATAACTGGTGAAATGTGGGTGTGCTACTACAGGATACCTCTGCCTAACCCTTCGGGGTTTGTTGGCGTGATGTTGTGCTATATATCTTCTCCCTATGTAATAACTATTTTACTGGTGTACAGACGCCAGCATATCAAGCTACCCGAAAGTCGAAACTGTCTTCCCAATCGACCTTGAACTTTATGCTTGCTTGCTTTATTAAAAACGGTTTTTTCTCAAAATAAAACCCAAACTTTTTCTTTTATGTTTCTTCTTGACATCTCAACTCAGTTACTGCCTCACTCAACTATCAGATAAGTGCCTCCTTTACTGCACTTTACTGTCAGCTAGTGCATCTCACTGACAACAAGTTCCTTTTAGTTAATAAAAATATTTATTACAGTTGGTAACTTTTCTGGAGTATCACATTAGTATTACAGCACTGAGTTCTAAAGGAAAATCGAGACACTTATACTTAAAACTGTTGCTAAGCGTATACGTTTGTACAGAATACAGATAGGTACTGTAGAGATTATAATCTGCATGGTTTATAGCATGCAACCTTTTTGGTAATTATAAGATAAATGCCATTACGAATTGAGAATAGAAAACTGTAGGTATCAGATTTGCCTGATAAGTCCAAGAGACAAGGACATAAAATGTAAAAACGAAGTATTCCACTCAAAGCACTGATTTCAACAGCACTTGGATGAACGGCACCTGAGCACTTCTACAAACCGAACTGAAAAAAAAAAAAAACAAAAAAAAAAACAAATTTAATTCCGTTTTTTTTCTTTGTAGTATGTACTTAGATGATTCAGGAATGTATGGAGACTTACCTGGTTAGTTTTGGCAATAAGCCGAGATGCAGATTGGAATGATTGTGTTTGATTAATCAATAGAGTGACTTATTAAGATGAAGAGAAAAAGAGAGACTTAATAAGAGGAAGAGAGAGAGAATTATTAATCAATATAGTAAGAAGTCTTTATTGTTAATCCATTGCAGTCATTAGTTAAATAAATAAGCTGCCTTATCGCTTTTGTGGGTCTTGTATCTTTCTTTAACTAGGGGTAGGTACCTATCTCTTTTTACGATTAAAACAAATCGAAATATTTTCTAGAACAGCGTTTGGTTGAATCAATTTCCTTATAATTTTATCCCCTTTTTCCTTACAAAACCATCTTCAAAAACCAGCCCACAAAATACGTTTTATCGCTCGTTCCACATATACTTATGGTCTAAGATCGTAAATATTAAATAACAGCTTAACCAAGAGTGCTCGGCCGGATTTATGTCTCAATATCGCACGACCCTTGGCACCTGCCTACCTCTTTATGTTACAGTATTGATTCATATTCGTTAATAGCTTTATATCACGCAATGCATATCTGTTGGGATTAGGTACTTTGAGGTTTTTATCGTGCAATGATTTTTGTCGAATTAGTTGTTTTTAAGGTTCCGTACCTCAAAAGGAAAAACAGAACCATAAAATATCACTTTGTTGTCCGTCTGTCTGTCCGTCTGTCGAGACCCTTTTTTTCAGGTACACATGGAGTTATCAAGTTGAAATTAATCTGCAATCCATGAAGCAGTGAAAAAATCAAACTTCTAAGTCAACGCAATAAAAAGATACGTGCGTTTATGTTCCGTTTACGAGTATGCCGCCTATTTTGACACTTGCAAGGGAATCAAAACCTATAGGGTACCTACTTCCCGTTGACCTAGAATCATGAAATTTGGCGAGAAACAATGTCATGTAGCACAAGTAAAGGAAATAATCCGAAAACCGTAAATTATAATTAAACAAAAATATTATAAGTAAACAAAAATATTATAAGTAAACAAAAATATTATAAGTAAACAAAAATATTATAATTAAACTAATATTATTAACTGTTAACACGTATTATTTTTTGTTTTTAGATCTCACAAATGAAAAACAATCTTTGATATCCAGACAAAGCTCTCTAAACTTTAGTTCCTGACTTAAAACTTAAAAAAGTTTTAAATACATATTTAAATGTTATCTACTCGTCAAATTGAGGTCACAATTTATAATATAAACAAGAGCTAGCTTCATAGCAAACAATAGAACGGTGTTAGCCATTGATATGCAGTGCGGTGTTCACAAAGTTGGCGGTCGCGAGGACATTTACTTAATTCTAGGCTGTATCGAGAGCTACTGTTGCCAACGCAGGCTTGTTTGTTTATGAAGACGTGACGTGTTTACCTACCGATTCAATATTTCTTTGGCGTTTTATTTGTATTTTTGTGTGGCCTAAAAGTTTTATGTTCAATTATGCTTATTAGAGTGCATGAAGTAAGTCGGAGTTTTTTTCAGAGTTTAGAATTTTTGGGACCGATTTTCCGAATGAATAAGTACCTACAAACATGCATTGCTAACGTACGTATATTGCTAATGGATCATTCGATTGTCCCGATTTACTTAGTAAAATTTATCTTCGCATTAATCTAAATAATCTAAGATTACGACCATTATTACAAGTACCGTTTAAAATGAAAAATTATAGACGTAACGTATTTGTATACGCAGTGAGATATTATTCAACAACATTCCATCGTATTTAGAAATTGATTTATTTGGTACGAGTGCGTTAAGAATCAGGAAAATCTTAAGTAACGAATATTTCAATGGGTGAATGTTTGTGGTTTATCGCGGCATACCTATCTACCTATCTTCCATGCCTTTTTCTCTTTTATCTTCTTTTATAACTTTGTAATATATATGTGCAAGCTTGTAATTAGCAATTGTCAGTTGTTTACTATTTCTTTACCATGTATGTGTATTAGTCTGTAGCTTTCTTAAAATTGTAAAAATAAATAATAAAAGTTCAATCGTTTAATTCGTTCTTCTGCTTCATATCCTTTTGTAAACTTAAAAGCCTACCGAAATGTCCTTTCTTCGGTATTGCTCGTCGAAACATTAGGCTCCTTCAGTTCTGAGTTGAGCTGCATGATTACTGACAAATGCGTGCACTGACTGAACAGATCCACTCAATCTGTGTGGTGGTTATTTCCTCAAAAGACCATTTTAGACACCAATATATATGTTCTTCACATGATCTGAACAAGAATATGTCTGGACATTAAAAGAGACTGTGAAATTAAAAGAGACTCTAATAAAAAAGCTGAATCAAACTCAGTGGGAGTTTGATTCAGCTTTTTTATTAGAGTAGTTAGATAGGAAACGCTGACCTCATCTAGTTTTTAAAATATGATTAACGTGTAAATATTATTGTACAAACATATTATTCAAATAGTCACGCGGAGGCCTGTTCAATGCGATTTTTTTCGCTACCTAATTTTATTCCACGTGTGACATTATATCTTCATGTTACAGAGAACAATGTAACGCAAAACAGTTCCTAAAAAAATATTGTTTTTGAATACAAACAGCCATTGTTTTGACAACATTGTGCACATCGTCATTGTTACATGTCACGTTTAGTTAAAGCTAACAGACTTCAGATGTGAACTTACTTGTAAATTAATTTAAACTTTTCCCGTTAGCATTGGGTGAAACAAAACGCTAACGTCCCTCTAAAAGCCGCGAACCAACACAAACAACCGTTGAATATGTCGCTGCAATATATTGTGTTGCTTAATTAATTAAAACAACAAAGTTTCAAGTACGTTTCCGTTTGACACAGCCCTACGTAATTAGGTTGCCGGTAACTTTGTAAATGACGTTAAATAACAATGTACCTAGTCGTATCCATTTATCCTAATAGATGGAGTCCTAGTACTTGAGTGGCTATAAAAATATATTGGTTACATTGTCTAGATGTGAGTAGAGCCAGTTGAATGTGTATGTATGAAAACTATTCCGATTTTACAACTCTGGGGATCTCTGCTCTGAGCCAGAATTTTTTTCATATAAAATAATATCTTATTAATGCTCGTGCCTTCTCTGTGTGAGAAGAGGCCTTTTTCTTCCAAGTGATTGAAAAGACTCGACAACAGTGCTGATAGAGCGAAGACTACGTGTAAAACGTACTACAGTGTGAATGAGTTTTTATCAGAGAAAAGTCTCTGGAAGCTCTATATTATCAACATTCAAAACCAGATCCATCAAGGATCTGGTTTTGAATGTTGATAATATAAATGTTGCATGCCGAATGATGAAATTGGCTGACCTTTAATTTATTATAACACATATTATGTATTACTCATATTTGTAAAATAAATGTCTATTCTATTATTGCAGTGGATCAACAATAGGCTAGAATGTTTTATAGAAGAGTATTAGGGTCTTCTATTATAGCATGCAGGCAGGTGGTTAGGTGACCACAGAACCGGCTTCTGCGGCACCAATGACGCAGATGTCCGTCACCGACATGAATAATTTAGGCTGGCAAGAATGGTCGGGCTGTTGGTCGTCAGTCAGCTGTGGTTAGCGCCATTTGCAAGACACTTGAGCAAAGTGTTAGTGAAGGTAAGCCCTTGAAACTCCACAGAAATAGTAGCGTTATAGGTGTATCTTAGTTACCTATTACCAATATCATTTACTTTCTTGGTAATTGAAAAGCAACTAGAAAAATAAAGTTGGCTTGCAGTGTTGTAGGTATGTATACTTACGTTTATAAGGGCTTTTTTTTTTTTATTAAACGTTTATAAGGGCTTAGGTCGCCTTTATTGAAATCGCTATATATATACCTATGTATACCTAAATGAAAAGGAAAACTTTAAAAACAACTAAGCTCTTCAACAATAAATAGTTAAGAAAAATAAACACACCGAAGTTGTTTAAAACTGTCCCATATCGTAGTTTCAGCGGACCGCAGATACCACGATTTATGTCCGGACTCTCGGACAGTCTCTTCACGAGTCATTGCTCCAAACTTTCCACGGATAGCGATTAAGATTTACAACGGGACTGGTCCTAAATAACTTAAATTGTTGGTAAACCTACTGATCCCTCAGTGTTTCGAAAGAAGAGACAATTTATGGACTTGAAACAGTTGAAACTATTTGTTTAGTGACCAAGTTTAGGAGTTGGTATTCGTTAGACTGTCTAATATGCTGGCAATGTTGTTAATAAAGTTAGATTAATTCATGTATTTGTCTGGTTAGGTTATAAAGGCTTGAGTTATTACAAGTTTCAACTATGTTGCTCTTGTCAGTGTCATAACTTAGGTAGGTACTCGTAGTTTGTAATAACACAACCGCCGCATAGCCGTTGGTCCCGGCTATCATTCGTGGATCTTTGACAGTTGTTACGGGTCGTCAGAAGCCCGAAAGTCTGACAACCAGTTTTTCCAAGGAGTTCCGTATTACCCAGTAACGTCAGATAGGCAGTCGCTCCATGTAAAATACTGGTAGTCAACTGCATCCGGTTAGACTAGAAGCCGACCCCAACATAGTTGGGAAAAGGATAGATAGATTATGGAGTTTGTAATAACATAACATCACGCTTCTATTCCCAGCAGGATTAGGCAGCGGTGTACCTTTAGTACCCTATACTTACATTTTCCTAGTTATGTTTAGGTTCCATTAAATAAGTCGTGAGCTTTGTGCCATCAACCGGATAAATCAAGGCTACTACTGACAAATTCCAGATGAAAAACCCAATAACACTTTGCCCGACCCCGGAATCGAATCCAGGACCTCATGCTCAGCAGTAGCGACCACTATACCAACAAGACTCTTTAATGTCTCTTTAAAAGTTGGGGTTAGAACACTTATCGTTAAATTACTGCTATGTTTAAACTGAAGTTATGAGAAGTTATTTTTGTAACATCTAAAGATGTTTGCAAAACAGTAATAATAATAACATAATTATATTTTGCTCAAAAATAAATTACAAGTCATAAGATTTAGTACAGGTTTGCTTCAATGTAAATTTTATTCCTAAGACTTATGTGCCTGAACTAGGTAAGTAATCCTGTGTTTCAGATGACAACAGCTAAAATAGTCATAAATAAAATTAATAAATAAGTCAACATAGCCCGTTGGTTGAACAATGTTTTGATGCCAAAGATTTTTTCTAAAACCCGAGTTGCAACTAAGTCTAAGATTTTTCCTTGTACTGGAAATATTTAGCTTGATGTGTCGGCGTCTCTATGTATATACACTCAAGTTTCACATCTAGCTTCATAATTTCCGTATACCCATTCCCTCACAATACTCGTGATAATTGAAATACGCGAAAGCGAATACATTTACATAATGAGTGTAATGTTGTTACACACTCGTAAAGTTTGCGAATAATTGGTTCCGTAGCCGCTTAGTTTTATTATCATTGTTATGATAATGTTCTTATTTAACTGTTACAGCTAAACTTAGCTCATTTCTTACGTGGTTTAGCTCAATTCTGTTATTTCCAATTTAAGTTAGTCGTGACGATTTTTCAGGTAGGTTTAGATGTATAAGGTGTAACTATAATGTTGGTGGACCTTAAAGAGGGTCATTGTACCTACAATGAGCCTCTTTAAGGTCCACCACTTATTCATCACCTGAGATCGCGAAGAAAAAATCTACGACTTCATACATTTACGTTCGTATTACTCGACAAAATAGAGAACAGCTGATTTTTATTCATTATTTCCGTGTCCTATAGTAAAAGCTTAAAGCCGTGCATAATGATGATACCCTTTTCAGGGTGAAAACATTTTAATTATACCTTGTAGGTACGCACTTTGCCTCGACGGCTTCCTGTGAGTGGGTATATACTTACTTCTTTAAATAAAAACTTATTATAAACATACCCCTTACTAATAAACGTTGGACAACGTCTGTATAGTTACACAACGCTTAGTCTTCTTCTTTAGAAAGTAAAATTACGGAAGATTGAAAGAGAGAAATCAGTGTGTAACTATTCATCTGACATAGTACGTTTATTAGTATCTAAGGGAGATAATGTATAATGCATAATCTGCCTAATATTCCCAGGTGGGATACAGGCCTCCTCTCTGTGAGAGGGAGTGGGTGATAATCTACCACGCGGTCCCAGTGCCGGATGTCACGACGTGTTCGAGTTTTTGTTCTAGGTCATGCCGGTTTCCTCACGATGTTTTCCCTCACCGTTTTGAGAGCAGTGGTGATGAAACAGTTAAGGGGGGGCATAAAGCCAGAAAAAAATCAAATTTCACCCGCGCTTCTTTGCCTACCCCTCTCATCAAACACGACAAAAACAAAACACAATCCCTTCCCGCCAGCAGAAACTTTTCGCCCGGCCAAGTAAGCCAGAGATTAAAACAGAAGAATAACTAGCAGGGGATCGAGGGGGGAGGGGGGGGGGGGTTCTCATGGGAACAGATCGGTATAAATCATATATATTTGTGTTTGAATTTCCATCTTCTGTAATAACTATATGCAAAATAATCAGATGAAACGGCTCTATTCAATGTACCTAAGTATTATAGCAGGCTGTGCAAGTAGATATCTTGATAGGGCAATATTATTGTATGTCCCTGAATCTGTTCCGATGCTGGTAACAGATTCACGGACATACATGTAATACAGCCTATCTATGAATTTCCAATTCTGGATTGAAGGACTAACTTTACTATACAGTAAAAAAAAAATCTTATATTAGAGAGCAAACCGAGTTGAATGCCTATACATTTTCGATTCCGAATGAAATTACAAATGAACGATTTTTGGATATTTTCCTGTACCTATTTATGCTGTGAGACCTTGCTTCTTGCCAATTTTCATTATTCTAGGTCAACGGGAATAATTAAAACGTATAAGGTACACCCAAGGATTTAAATTTCAAAACACGCGACATGAATGGCAATTTATGCTAGCTTCTAAGTCAGCGTCTTTGAGGCTTGATATTTCTACAGCTCCAAGAAACCGTAGATCTAAGTATTTGATATCAATTTCAACTTGATACGTATTCCTGAGAAAAAGGGACAGACGGATGGACAACGAAGTTATCCTGTATCTAAGGTTTTCGATTTTTCCTTTTGAGGTACGGAACCCTAAAAAGCAAAAGCACTTCCATCAAAGTATTATATTACATACTCCTAATCATAAATCATGATGAAAACA
The DNA here is from genome assembly GCA_963669345.1 of Gortyna flavago. Lineage (NCBI taxonomy): Eukaryota > Metazoa > Arthropoda > Insecta > Lepidoptera > Noctuidae > Gortyna > Gortyna flavago. The sequence goes on from OY770138.1 coordinate 11,951,401, forward strand.
AACTCAACTAATTTGTTTTTTATCAATATAAAGGCCAATGTAATCACATCGCTTATCTTATGATTTTTTATTTTGAGTTATATAATCAAGCCTTTTTAGAATGACGACGTTGTAATGGTCATATTAAGGACAAAGATGATTGAAAATATCTATCAAAAATCTTAGAAAACTTGTCGCACCGCAGTGATGAGCAACTATATTTAATTTTCTCGTATTGGTTTCTCAAATTACAATATCGAAATATGATCATTGTTCATTCCCTTTATTTTCAATGCAATTCTTTAGTAAGTAAAAACATCCGTTTATTTTGCATATACTTACTATACGCTAAGTTTGAATTCAGAATCTAAGAATCATGTCTTAGTATTTTTTTGGAACTAGAAACTCAATGTTGATGTGACAAAGTTCAAATTCCAATGTAACCAAATTTTGTTTAGGACCTACAAGTTGGACGTCACCACATCTTGATGAAAAACAGTGTTGACCAAGAAAAAAAATATATTTGTATATGGTGGATTTTTCTTTGCAGGATCGTGCAAAGTCAATAAATTAGCAACAGTGATACCCAAATAAAAAATGATATTCGTATGGTGGATTTTGCACTGTATTATGCAACGTCAAACGGCATGTGTCATAAAAGCCTTTCCTGCGCGAAGTGCGAGTAGGAAAAAATCCCCACCGAAAACATTTGTGGAAAACGAGGCCAAGTTCGGTACAAAAGAAGTACATGTTTGTCGGATTTACCAATATGGCATCTATGTAAATAGGTTCCAAAGTCTAAAGTTCATTAGGTTCCTCTTTTGTAACTGTTGAAACTTTGGCTTTAAGAACTTGCCAAGTTATAATATGAACTTTAGACTTTCTCTCAACTCTATAGAAATAGCACCCATTCAGAGCTTAACTCTTTTATCGGCGAAGCCGACAATCCCAAACATGTTGATCCGTCACAACTTTTACTCATCCTCACCATAAAAAGAAGGCTAGTCATGAGAACACTATCTGTATGAAATATTTCATGAGCACACCGTTTCGTACTTTTGTCCACAATAAACTCATTACGTATTTAATTTCCGATATTTCTTTTGTATGCTCCAATAATAATATACCCTTTACGCTGAATTTCGAGTTTCAACTTGATTTAGGGAATAGTACTTACTAAAACCTTATACGGAGTTTGTCAAGAAAAGTGGAAGAAAACGAATTAGGATTTTGAGTTAATCACCGTAAGGTCTAAAATCTTCAGCACGAACTTTCAAATGAACGCTAGTTGGCTATGTTGCAAATTTTCTCCGCAAGAAAATGAACCGAAGTGCAGAACAATGGCGCTAGTGGTACTATACCAGTCAAAAATCTGTCAAATAAAATGTATGTCATCTTGACTTTTCAAATATCAACATTGAATTATTTCAATATTTTTATTTTATAGTTTTGCCTCGGTATTTGTTTAGTTTATCAAGTTTTATTGTTTTTAATAATCGTTTCGGGAGTGGTTTTAGTTATTTTTCCATGTTTTCTGTTTCACAGTGTCTTTCCTACAAAGTGATAAATTACGAAAATATTGTTTACGTAAATTAAATAATAGCAGCGCAGCCGAAAATTTGAGCGCAGTCCTCTCGTCTCAACAGAGCGGGGGCGACTGATTTGTGAAACACATATATGTTTGAAGTTCCCGCAACGTGCGACGGAAGATGATTTCTTCCACGAACTAAGAACGTCGTAAGTGCTATAAGCTTATCGTCGTAATAAAACCACAAATAAAAGTAATAAAAAAAAATGCTTCCACAATCTAAATCGCTTTATATTAATAAATTAATCATCAAATTTTCATTCTAGTAGTCATAAGCATATTAAGTACAAATCGAAAAGTCGTGAAAATTGGAGGTGACTTCGTGATGTTTTTTATTAGAGAAAATTTTACTATTTTGTCTTTCTGTGCCACAATAAGTTTGGAAATATCATGTAGTTATTCGTGTTATTTTTATTTTATACCTAAGTCTCATCAATTTCATGAAAAATAATATTGAAGTTAGGCTATTTTGGTTGATACCTGCTCTTAACACCAAAGAAAGTACCTGCTTGGGTTTGAACCCACGGCCTATCACATAAGTCGCGGCCGTTACCACAGAGCAATCACTGCCCCTTACCAGTTAAATTGAATTTAATGATAAGATTTTCTAATTTAGATGTAAACCACGATTGGTAAGTAAAGTTAAACAATTTAGTATTACCGTAAACATTATTTTAGTATTCGGTAAGGTTAAGATAATACTGTAATGGCGATTTATCTTGATTCCTCCCACGATTGAGTAACTTATGGCAAGCGTTTGAGATTTATTAATTTCATTCAATCTTTGTTCAATTCCTTTTATAATAATAATAATAATAACATAATAACATCTTAGCCGAACAACATAACATCTTAGCCGAACAACAGAAGGGATGTCGAAAGTACAGCCAAGGCTGCAAGGAACAATTAATCATAGACTCCGTTATTTTAAAAAAAGTTCAGAAATCCAAATCGGATTTATTTACAATGTACATCGATTACAAAAAAGCTTATGACTCTGTTCCCCATTCATGGTTAGTGCAAGTACTAGAAATTTACAAAATACACCCGTCTGTAATAACATTCCTCAAGACCGTGATGAAAACTTGGACTACAGTACTAAGACTCACTACACCAACCGAAACAATAGACACCGGCCCAATTAAAATACAGAGAGGAATCTTCCAAGGAGATGCACTCAGCCCACTGTGGTTCTGCCTTGCTCTAAACCCCCTATCTAAAATATTAAACGCAACCTTATTAGGAATCTCTTTAAATTCTACTGCTACCGATGGACAGGATGACCCCCAGGGTGGCATTTTAAACCATTTACTGTACATGGATGATATTAAACTATACGCAAAAACTGAAAGTCAACTTAACGAGTTAGCTAACCTGACAGAGAAATTCACAAACGACATAAAAATGGAATTTGGAATAGATAAATGCAAAATAAACTCAGTTAGAGCAGGTCGAAACTACCAACACCAATACATCTTAGAAACAGGCGAACAAATAGAACCACTGGATGAGCAAGATACTTACAAATACTTAGGTTACATACAATCAAGTCAGATACACCATAAAGAGACCAAAGAGAAATTAAAACAGCAATTCCAACATAGATTAAATACTATTCTTAAAACACAACTCTACTCACGAAACACAATAAAAGCAATTAACACATTTGCTATCCCTGTCCTCACCTATTCGTTTGGTATAATCAACTGGACCAAAACAGACCTGAAAAACCTGCAACGCAAAATTAACACAACAATGACTAAATTCCGTAAACACCACCCTAGATCATGCCTGCAAAGGTTAACACTACCGCGGAAGGAAGGAGGCAGGGGACTTATTGATATTTTAAACTTACACAACCGACAGATTACAACGCTCAGAAAATACTTCTTCGAAAAAACTGCATCTTCAACACTTCACAAACTAATAGCACAAAACGATCAACACTTAACACCTCTTAATCTTAAAGACACAACTGAACAGCAAAACGAGAGAGTGACTGATGAGAAAACCAAATGTTTAGAGTGGACCCAGAAGTCTCTACACGGGAGACATCGTCAAGATTTATGCCAATTGAATGTCGACAAAGATGCGTCGAACGCGTGGTTAAATCGAGGCGAACTTTTTCCGGAAACTGAAGGGTTCATGCTTGCAATACAAGACCAAGTTATTGAGACCAAAAATTACAGAAAATACATCATAAAGAATCTAACAAACGACACATGCAGAAAATGCAATAGTTCACCAGAGACAATCCAACATATCACAGGAGCCTGTAAATCAATAGCCCAAACTGACTACAAACATCGACACGATCAGGTAGCCAACGTAATACACCAAAAACTAGCTCATAAATACAAATTTATAGACACCATAGTACCATATTATAAATATAACCCTGAAACTGTACTAGAGAACCCCTCAACAAAATTGTACTTCGACCGAGCCATACTCACCGACCGCACAATTCATTTTAATAGACCAGACATCACATTAATTAACAAAGTAAATAAAACTGGGTTCCTAATAGACATCGCCGTGCCAAATACACATAATTTACAGACTACAATAACCGAAAAACTATCCAAATACACCGAACTAAAAGAAGAAATAACCCGACTTTGGCATCTTCAAAAAGTCACAATAGTCCCAATAGTGTTATCTACAACAGGAGTAGTACCCAAACAGCTTCATCAGTCCCTTAGTTCTCTCAACCTGCCATCTAACACCTACCACCTGCTGCAGAAGGCAGTGATTCTCAATACATGTAGGCTAGTAAGAAAATTCCTCCAGTGTGAGGCCGATAATTTGCACCATTACTCCCACTCATTTTTTTTTTTTTTTTTTTTTTTAACAATGGCATCTCGCAGTTCATCCTTTATGAGGATGGCTACTGCTTAACCGGACTTTCCTGTGGATGCCTCGAATTAAGGCCTCCAGCCAGGGCATACAATAACTTAAAAACTAAGCGACAGCGCTAAGGGTAACCCCCTGCGGGGTTCGGACCTCGGCTCAGGGCGTCGCTGGAAGAGGACAGCAAGGGACAGGCTGGATCGGTATTATTATTGGTGTTTAGGGGCGAATTTAAAACTACAGGCTCAGCTGCGCGGGCTGGCTCGAGCAAGGGTCGGGGGGGGCACGGTGATGGTGCGGGGCGTCGCGACGGGCCTCGGCGGCGAGGACGGAAGGACGGATGTCTGAGCTTGTTTTTGTGTTGTCGACTGAGAGTACTCGTGGCCTTACTGCTCTCCTGGAGGAGGGTAGTGGCGTCGTCGGGGATGGTGAGGGTATGCCTTGGTCGGCGAATCCTACTTATGCGGGAGGGAGTGTATCGGGAGGCCGCCGCAATCAGGGGATTGGGGTGCTTTATGGCAGAGTCAAAGAAGCGCTTGGAAAGGCGTTTCATGAACTGCTGGATGGTGGGGAGTCTGAGATCTAGATGCAGATTCACATTTCGGACATAGAAGGGGGCTCCCGTGACCTTTCGGAGGAAACGGTTCTGGAGGGTTTGCATTTTATGCAGAAATCGCGGCTTGGCGTGTGCGAAGACTACGCAAGCATAGGTCATGATGGGACGGATGACCGCGGTGTAGAGGCGCAATTTGCACTTGAGTGACAATTTGCTGCGGGCAGTTATCATAGAGTGGAGCCTACCGAGAGCGAAAGAGGCGCGCGAACGCGCCGTCTTTATGTGCTCGTTGAAGGTGAGGTTGTGGTCTAGGATGACACCTAAGTATTTGGCTCGCTTTCCCCAGGGGATCGGCTTGCCATACATAGAGATCGGGCGCGGGAGGGGGGGGGGTAGTTTGCGCGGTTTCGAGAAGATGACCGCCTGACTCTTATCGGGGTTGACCTCGATTCTCCATTTCCGGAACCAATCGCTCAAGGCGCTTGCGGAGGTTTGGAGGTTTCGAGCTATGGATGACTGGTTGACACCCGAACAGTATATGGCAGTGTCGTCGGCGAAGAGCGCCAACTGTGCCTTTTTACTGTTCGGGATGTCACTAGTGAACAGGGTGAAAATGAGGGGAGACAGAACGGAACCCTGGGGGACTCCGGCGCGGATGGGGTGAGGGGGAGAGAGAGCGCCCTCGATACGGTAGCGGAAAGTGCGGTCCGACAGAAAATCTCGTAAGATGAGCACGAGACGGTCTGGCACACCTAGCAGGTACAGCTTATATAATAAGCCATTGTGCCAGACCTTGTCGAACGCCTTCGCTATATCGAAGAACAGGACGCCTGTCGAAGCACCTCGCTGAAAAGCAGCGCTAATGTGCTCGACTATGCGGTGGAGCTGGTGGATGCACGAATGCTTCGTGCGAAAACCGAACTGTTCGGGGGGGATGAGGCTCTTTGCTTCGGCATAGTCTTTGAGGCGCTTATAAATAAGCCTCTCGTAGACTTTACCGAAAACATTGAGCAGACTGATGGGGCGGTAGCTGGAGGGCTCAGACTTGGGCTTGCCTGGCTTTGGGATGCCTATGACTGTGGCTTCTTTCCACATTTGGGGGAAGATGTTGTTGCTCAGGGCGCCATTGAAGATGGCGGTCATGAGCAGTATGAGGGGGGCGGGGAGGAGTTTGTACACCCTATTGGTGATACCGTCCGAACCGGGGGCTTTGCGGGTTGCGAGCCCTTTTATGATGTCTTGCACTTCGTCGGGAGTGACGGGAGGCAGAGGATCATCAGGGTCTTCGACTGGCGGGAGGGAGGCTCTCCGTTCGACTTCAGCGTTCACCTCGTCGAGGTGCGCTCTGTCTACTGGTTGAGAGCTGGGAGTGCATTGAGCCTCTAGGCTGTCGGCTAGGCATTCGGCCTTTTCGAGATTTTCGAAAGCGACCGTTTTGTCGGGGCGTGTGAGGGGAGGAACTGTGGCCTCTTCAGAGGAGCGGAGCTTCCTCTGGAGCTGCCAGAAGGCGTGGTGGGTGGGCTCGAGTTCGCCGATCATCTTATCCCATCCCTCGGAGCGCCATTCCCCTATGCGTTTCTTTACAGCACGCTGTAAATGGCGCATGTGGGATTTGTTCGCGTCGCAGGGAAAAGAGTCATAGGCACGAATGGCAGCGTTCTTCTCGGTCACCAGTTCACGTACGTCATCGGGCAGTTTCCAGCGATGGTCTTCCATCACTGGAACTTCCCGTGAGCAATCCGTCAGTACGGATTGAACGTGCTCTGTGAACGAGTCGATCGCCCCAGTCGTGTCTGCGACTGAGATAATTTGCTCGGGGATGGAGTCTAAGTGGGGAGACGTGGTGGATTTCAGTCTTTCGCTTACTTTCCTCCAGTCGGTGACTATTTTGGTCTGGGGGGGCTGGTTGGGGTCGTGCGGGAGGCCCGAATAGGGGGCCAGGTGCAAGATGACCGGGCGATGGTCAGAGTCGAGCTCTTGTACCGTCTCGATAGACTGCAAACGGAGGTTTACATTCTTGAGAAGCGCTACATCGAGAACGTCAGGACGTTGGGCGGGGTCGCCCGGGAAATGAGTGGGATACATCGGAGCGATGATATCGAAATTGAGGGAGTCGCCTAGTTTGAACACGATCCTACCTCTGGTAGAGGTCGTGCTGCTATTCCAAGCGGGATGTTTGGCATTGAGATCCCCCGCCATGATGACGGAGTCACTCATACCGAAGAGGGTAGTGAAATCGGTAGAGAGAGAGATGGGATCCTCCGCACCATTGGTGGGCGGGATGTAAGCGGAGATGATGGTGATTGAGGGGTGACCGGTCATGCCGAGCCGACAGATAGAGATCTCTAGCTGAGAGATGAGGGCAGGCGGGTCTATCGGGATGCAATGGAGGGACTTCCTATAGTAGATGAGGGTACCGCCCTTGTGGCAGCGAGACCTGTCATTGCGAACTATCTTGTAGTTGGCAATGCTCGGGTTCCGCAGATGGGGCTTCAGGAAGGTTTCCTGGACTAAGAGGACATCGAGCTGGTGATCGCGGAGGAACGCGGCGATCTCTTCGCGTTGTTTTTTAATGCCGTTTGCATTGAAAAACCCTAGTCTAAGGGATCGGGGTTTGGTAACGCTCATTCTTTGTAAAGCCATTGGAGCTTTTAGAAGTTGAGGGTTTGCATGACTTGCGTAATCTGAGGATACGCATTGAAAATCTCGGCGATGCGCCGAGGATTGCCGTTACAGGCTTGGATTTCCGCTGCCATGGCATTTGCGGGGGCAATAAAAGCTGCGTAAGCACCGATTATTACCTCCATGCTGCTAGGCTGGGGGCGGGAGGCGGGGGTCGGGGGGGACCTACTGGGACCAGCGGGAGCCCTGGGCGCGGCGGCGGGAAGGGCTACCGGTGGGGCTACTGGGACCGAGGGGCCTACTGATGGCGCGGGGATGACAGTTGCCATCAGCGCTGGGATAGTCGGGGGTGGGGGGGGCACCGAAGCTGCGGGAGCTTTGAGGTGGTTGAGGTTCGCCCATGGGGAGGGCCTTTGGGGACTGAGCCTATCGGGCATCTGGGAGGAAGGGATCGGGATCCTCACAGAGGGGCTTTCCCTTTGCTGACGGTCGCTCGCGCGCTTCGTCAGTTTGGGAGAAGAAGACTTGGGAGCCTTGGGGCAGCCACGGTAGTTAGCCGGGTGCCCGGATTGGCCGCAAAGAACGCAGCTCGGTGGCTCTGTGCACTGAGAGCGGTCTTTAGGGCGGGGACAGTCTGACGTGCCGTGGGCACCTAGACACTTGACGCATCTAGGTGTCGCGTAGCAGTGGGATTGGGAATGGCCATACAGTTGACACCTGTGGCATTGTCCGATGAGGTTGGACTTCCTGGGTTTCTCGATAGAGATACCCGAGAGGGAGCAGACTGACTTCACCTTGAAGATGGGGTGATGTCCTTCAGTAGGGTCGCAGATGACCAGGACCATGTCGTAGACTAGGCCCTTCCATGCTTTGTGCAAGCGATGGACTGCTGAGACGGGGATGCCTTGTGAAGCAAGGTCTTCTTTGATCTCCTCGGTGGGGATTTCTTTGGGGACGCGCCTGATGATTACGCGGGTGGGGACTTCCTCCGGAAGGGAGTACGTATGGAAGGAGTAAGCCCTTGACTGGAGGAGACGGGTAAGGTCCCTGTAGTCCGAGGACGAGGCGACCGTTACCTTAATACCCTGTTGGGTTGAGCGGGCGTTCGTGTAGTTGATCTTTTGATCAACACACGCTTTGGAGATTTCTGTCCATTTGGACTTATCCTGGACATAGATGGGGGGCGGGGGTCGTGGCTTCTTTGCGTTCGAAGCGGGAGGGGTAGCCGAGAGGCTAGACGCGGGATTGGCCTGCGGTGCGGCGGGGGTTGGGGTGGGGGGGCGGGGGTTAGAAGGGATTACCGCGACCGACTTTTTGGCCTTGTTGGCGTGAGAGGAGGCGTTCTTCTTTCTCTTGCCACCCTTTCCGACGACTATATAGTCGTCTTCCGAGGAGGACGAAGAGTCAGAGAGGGCTTCCTCTGAGTCGGATTGAGATTGGGGTACGGACGTGTCCATACTCTCTGGAGTATCTGCTGCGGTAGCGGCTGGCACGGAAGGTGCGGGATCGGGGACTGGCACGGACGGTGCGGGTTTCGGGGCGGACACGGAGGGAGCGGGTGATGGGGCTGGCACAGAGGGTGCGGGTTTTGGGGCGGGCACAGAGGGTGCGGGTTTAGGGGCTGGCACGGATGGTGCGGGTTTTGGGGCTGGCACGGAGGGTGCGGGTTTTGGGGCTGACGCGGGGGGTGCGGGTTTGGGGGCTGGCACGGAGGGTGCGGGTTTGGGGGCTGGCACGGAAGGTGCTGGTTTGGGGGCGGCGGCTGGCACAGAAGGTGCAGGCGAGGGGGCTTGCACGGAGGGTGCGGGAGGGGAGGCGGCGGCGGCCTCGGGGATTTCGCCTGAGTTTGGCGGAAAGAGGGGGCTGACTAGCGCGTCGCTAAAGTCAATGACCGAACCGGGAGGGCGTCTAAAATTTATAAGACGTTGGGCATACTGGTTAACGAAAGAGGGGTCCTTGAAGAGGACCTCTTTAACGAACGCCAATATGACCGCGTCTGCCATGATCGGGATGGGGGCGGGGAGAGGGAAGAACCATAGGGGGCGTGAATCCCTAACAACCTAGCACCCCGGGTGGATGGGCCCGGGGGTGTGAGATCCTACCCTCCCTGTCGGGTGTGAGACAGGGAGGTGAGTACCTGAAGTGAGCCCTAAGCTTGTGACCCGTCGCCGATCTTATTGTGCGAACGGGGCCCTAACCAGTCTGTGCGATGGGTGTAGAGACACCCTAGACCGGCTTCTAGTACGAAGGGGTTGACACACCCAACCGTACTAGACGCGAGCTGTGGACAAGGGATTAGTTACGAAGCTAGAGCTGACTAGGAGCCACCCCCAAGGCCAAGCTTCTAGCTCCCGATTCCAATTGACAGCCTCGCCCTGATGGGGCTCGGCGGGTGAGATTGGGGCACCACCCCCTTGGCTTCGTTGGCACCGTGAGGTATCCACCAAGGACCACGAAACTGTGGTTTTTACCCGGAAGGGGCCAAAAACCTCGACGACACGTGTGATGACGATTCTCTCTTAAAGAAACAACTTCTATCAACCACGCCTTGAAAAAGGCGGCTATTGACAGGGTGCGGGCGTAGTCCGGAGACTACTGAGCTCGTTACGGCTAGCGTAGCGAGAGCGGGCGGTGGCGGGGCGGCGAGGCGGTGGGGGCGTGCAGCGAGCGAGAGCGGGCAGCACGACCGTCCACGGCGAGCGTCGAACGGAGAGTGAAATGTCTCCCACTCAAATATAGTTTCGGCTAATATACAGCCTACTGCGGATAACCACGCAGTACCCTAATATCATCCCAACACGTAATCCCACTGATGAACACTTGGCTTAGGCCCGTGCCATCAGTTTTCCGGCTAAGCCGAGGTAAACAAATCTATAAATAATAATAATAATAATAATAATTTTTTATTTAACCAAGAGGTAGGTACACAATTACAGGTGACACTTGATAAACAGTTTATGGTACGTTAGATTGCTTGTTAATATTGCAGTGGAAGCTAAGTATATAATTTTCATGCTAAAACAACATTAATTTATCATTTTGTATTTTTTTCTGAGAATTGAATAGTAGATAGCTTGAAAATAAAATGGTAATACAAAATCAAAGTTAATAATACATAGTTTTAAAAGTATTTTCACTTGTTTTGAAACTGAAAAACACATACCATAACAGGTAGGTACCTATACACTATAGGTACCTATTAAAAAAACCACAATATGGAGTACTAACTCACAATGACACTGAGTGACTGTACCTACTGACAGCATTTAATTATTTTTGGTTTATCCAATTCTGTTCCACTGCTGGGCAAAGGCCTCCCCCACGTCCTTCCAGGAACTCTTTTCCTACACCTCCTTGAACTAACTCTCACGATGGAATTGGGCGGGTCACATCAGCCGCATGCACGATGACCACTGGGCAAAAGTCTTCACACAATGGGTGCCTGAAGCATTTAACAAATATACATATACCAACCTAACCAATAGGTACTTTGCATAGATTTCAAACTAATACACCGTTCCCCTTAGTTAGGCTCGCCTCTCAAGCGCGACCGTATACAAAAAGTCGCAGTGTTGATGGCAACCAAAGCAAGCAAGGTATGGACCTTGCAAGCAAAATACAGCAACAGTAATGCTAATGATGTCGACCTTTTTCTTTTCCCAACAGCCTAACGTCGAATGACGTCACAAAGGTAGAAAATGTACGAACAAACATTCGCACATTAATAGGCATGCCTTAAGTTATGCTGAGTCTCTTCTGCAAACAACAATGAAATGGATTAACTTCCCTCGTTCCTTCAGGCTGTGGTCACTAGGTAGAGAAGTTCAGAATATCTACTTTGAACAGGATTTTTTTCATTTTTATTTTTTATTTATGTGTTATGGCCGTTGAATGTGTGAAAACGGAAAACACGTAAAGCCGTTAGTCCTGCGCCTGATCGACACGACCGGGTAGAGCCCCGGTCGTGTCGGATTGCCGTCCCATCGGACTATGAGAGTAAAGGAACAGAGGAGTAAGCTCCTGTGTTTTCACAAAGGAAGTTGGTCGGGAGGATATTATTATTATTATTTTATTCCATTAGGTGTAGATACTGTAGATACCTACACGTACTGTAGATATATATACGGTTTGTGTTTGTGCTAATTGCAAACCATCTTATGCCACCTGTAATTATTTCAAGTTAACAACGCTAGAATCAGCTTAGCACAGTACAAAATGACTTGAATCCATCATATATTATTATGTAGATTTTTGTTAGTACAAATGAGTTAATAATTACTTAAACTTCTGCTCCTACCTACATAGTGGCGTTATTGTACAATGAGTAGGTTTTCAATTACACACAAGCTAGTACGAGAAAAGGGCGGGACGTATTCAATACGCCTGAGGAACATGGACGACCTAAATGAGTGTGTGGATCGGGATTGGATTAGATTTGTTGCCATTGTCAGCAACTTGTGTCACAATAATTGGTTTTCTAACACTTGTGATGATAGGTTTTTTAAAGAAAGAATGTCATTAGAAAACAAATGAAAATCAGATGAATGTACTCAGTTCACTAGGGTCATGTGGGTTTGATTACTATCTTAAGTCCCAGGTGCAATGCAATACACGATGCAATTTTCTTACCTGTGGCCTACTATTGTAAGAATCAATTTCTTGTAATTGAACAGAAAGCTGTGCTTGGATTGGGGAGTTTGTTCCGCCATATTTTCTTTACAGCTAAAGCAATAGGAAGTGGTGAAGGGCGGGCGTCGTGGGGTGACGTTCAAAAAGTGCTGATTCTCAGAATAGTAAAAAAAATTAAGCAACAAATAAATAACTTGCATCGTCTAAGCACTGTTTAGACGGTACAATTTTAATGTCTGGTGCAACTTATGGAATAGTATGCCACAGGCAATTATATATCTTCGTGTAAATCAGGCTTTAGTTCTAACAAAGTTGCAAAGATCTGAAGGCCAATTCTCGTAATTTAAAACGTTCAAAATCTAGTCGCAGTCTCATCTCGGCGACAAACAACTGTCAAAATCTTGTCAAAATGTAGGGAAATTAGAGGCATTTTTTTACAGATTGAGACTGAGATCAGACCGTGAACGTTCTTAAAATTACGAGAATTGTCCCTCTGATGTCGACGTTGACCTATTGAACTCACATAAAATATGTTTAAGTAAATGAAATATGATAAAGATAAACACAAATAAGTCATTTATAGTCACGATTGGGCGATTGGGCAGAGGAAGTAGATACCACCACACTATCTACTGCCTCGATTGGAAAGTACTTAGGTACATTTGTGTGCTTGTAAATAAATAAGTAATCAATCAAATAATTATTTGATTAGCAATTATTGTACACTCTTTAACAATGTAACGAACTGTCTTTTAATAACAAGGGTGTTGTAATTTAGCAGAGCCGTTTGAGATGAGGCTAATATTGCTATTTGTTTGTAACTTCTCAGTAAATAAGCACCGATATTTTTACTAAAGATGTAGGTACCTCTTGTTCGCATCTACCAGACTACCATGATCAGAACTACATAAAATAGTTTTACAGCTTAGGAACCATTATCATAATCATACTATTTAAGAAATCAAATCTTAGATACCTGTCAACCTGCACCCGCGAAAAAGATCATTCTCTAATAGGTAGTTATTATCTTCCCGCACGTGAAATCAATAACGTCTATTAACGTATTAACACACATTAATTAATTATCGTTAATTACCGATGATTGGCGTCAATATATTCATGTTGCGTTAGTAGGTTGGCAACATGACAGTTGGCAGACATTGCAGTGGTTCAATATTTACACATAATTCCTATTTACGGCCTACGTTCACCGATATATTACACATAATTGTGTGGTTGCAAATATTGTCGGAAGGTTTTCAAATAACGACGATACGATTTCCTTAAACGTAAAATTGCCATATTGATTTATTCATCCTAATCACATCGTTACGGGTCGTCAGAAGCCCAAAATTCTGACAACCAGACTTACTAAGGGGTATTGTGTTACCTAGTAACTTTGTTGGAGATTAGATAGGCAGTCGCTCTATGTATACTGGTAGGTATTACTTGTATCCGGTTAGACTGGACGCCGACTCCTACATAGTTGGGAAAAGGCTAGGCAGATGATGAATATGAATCAATCGACTGTTGAGTGAGGTATCCCATCATTATGGCAATTAAACGGAGAGTTTTTCATGGTAATATATTCCATCTGGCTATCTATTGACGGGCTAGGCAATACTGTCATCTCGCTAATTGACAGTATTTTGTTTTCACCAAACTTGTCATTTTTTTTCTTCTTTTTCTTCGTTATGTTTACCGCAAAAAACTTATTTTATTTCTTTATTTTTGCGAAACATACATACAAGATGAAGACGACAATACCACAGTAAAACAAAATTAAAAACAGCAATCGTTTAGTCTCTAAAGCTCGTCAAATTATGGCAGAACCCATAGTCGGACTACGTATGAGTTCTGTTTAATTTGTTTTCATTATATTTAAACATTTATAATTTTAATAGTTAATAAATATATAATATAATATAATATATATATAAATAAAAAAAAAATAAAAAAAATTGTGATAGTTTTAAAATAGTTTAAATTAAATGAAAACATTGATAATACTAATGCATAGAACGTTAGTATGACATGTCTTCTCCACATTGTGACGAAACAAGATGTCATTTTGGTTGCACGCATTTGTATTTCAGGATACAAAATAGTAACATCTCCACTAAAACACATTCATTATTATGTGATGAATTACCAATACTGAGTCAACATCAATGCAAAACCATATTATAATCCTATCTTCAACATCTGTTTGATATCGGGACCGGCAAGATCTTTCCGCCATTTCCCCACAGCTATTATAGTCCTCATAATTTCATTCTGCGGAACATAATCATTACACTAGTAGGCAGTTACCTCATACATAGTTACTGTAGTCCCAATCCACTGTCCATGTACTTATACATTGTAACTCGGGCCGGTACAGACTAGCCTTTATGCCTTATTCATATACTGACTTCACTCAGGGGTGTCACTAAAGAATATGCTCGTAATAAATGATAGCTTTGTGAGTTTTAATGGACTCTAAAACAATTTTAAATATTTAATAGAGGTGGGTTGTTTTCTAGTATATGTAAACGTTTGTTTATTGAAATTGTTATGACTCGTTTTAGTGTGTAGATAGAGAAAAAAATATTTTGCTAGCGGTTTTAATAGGATGCTAGTCGATTTTAGAATGCTATTGTAATTTAAAAATATTATAAGATAACACAAAAACCTTTTTTTTGACTTCCCCTTAAAATCAAAAACAAGTCATTTATTCAAATTAGGCCGAGAATCAGCACTTTTGGAACGTTCAAATTACATAAGACGGTCCCCGAAAACGCTCTCCCTTCACCACTTCCTAGTGGTTTCGCTGGGAAGAAGTGGCGCAACAAACTCTCCAGCAGCACAGCTGTCAGTTCAGTAAAAAAAAATTGCTTCTATAGAATAGTAGGTATGCAAAGTAGTTAATACTAGCTTCCGCCCGCGGCTTCGCCCGCGAGGTATGTCGATAAAAACTATCTTATGTCCTTCTCCGGGATGCAATCTATCTCTCTGCCAAATTCTATCGAAATCCGTTTAGTGGTTTGGGCGTGAAAAGGTAACATACAGACAGACAGACAGAGTTACTTTCGAATTTATAATATTAGTATCGATAGTATGGATGACGAGACACAGAACATTAAATTAAACTATTTGCCATATGTCAGCTAGCCACGCCAATAAATAGAATGTAAATTATATTCAAGCAAAAAAAAAAGAATAATTAAAAATATTAATGAAAACAAAACTTAAGACCTAAATAAAAGCCTCCAGGCATAAAGGGCGTGATAGCTTCGCAGTCTGGTAAAAAGTGTTTGGCCCGCAAGAGAGCGATTTAGTAGAAGAAAAGGACATTCTTATGTCATAGGTAGTGTGTCTAAATTATATTAATGCAAAAAATTTGTGTTTAGCATACAGTATTCTATCATTAAAGGGTTGCACAACATTATTATAGAATTTAAACTTTTAGATGACGGATTGTCCGAGGCCACATAAATGTAAATGTTAAAGAGTCACAGGTTTGACGTGACTCACTCAGTCTCACATATTATTATGTTTGTATTATTATTATTATGTGTGCCATTAAAGTTAAATACCTATCTGTATCTGCAAACCCTTTATCGTCAAGGTATGGTCAAGGTGGGTAAATGACTCAAGTTTTCGGATTTTACTCCTTCTTTCAATGACGTTTTTAAAGGAAAAATATAGATTTATTTGCGCCTTTTTGTGTTATTGATAATGTGCGTTGTAGGTAACCTATATAAGCTGAGCGATCACGATTTATGCCAAGAAGTGCAAAACCGGTGTCAGCTAAATAATAATGAAAACGGAAATGAAAAATTGTTTAATATTTTAACAAGTAATCATCATTTGCCATAGCCTTTTCCCAAATATGTTGGGGTCGGCTGCCAGTCTAACCGGATGCAGCTGAATACCAGTATTTTACATGAAGCGACTGCCTATCTCCACAACCCCGAAGCCCCCGAACCCTCTAATATTTTAACAAGTAAACCTTGAAAACTAGTGATTGGAGCCTCTTTTTAAGTAGATAAGCCTGTCCTGACTTCAAAATTCCAAATTATTCATAAAACTATTCCTTTATTACTTCAAAACGCATTTTCAATGTGTGGGTAGCAGCCCTAAGTATAAACCAAAGTGATGTCCATCATGTGTCTACGTTGATTGTCGAGGAAATTAATCACAACAGTGGAGTAGCAGGGCGCACTGTGGCTTTGTTTGTTTACGTTTTTTCAATTATTTTAGGTGTTCTTTGAAATAATATAAAATAGAATACTCTTTATTGTACACCATTCGAATTACATGATATAATTGTAAACATTTTATATAGGATGGCACAAGATATTTTAAAGACAATCATGGTATGAATACAGCTAAAGCAGTAGGTAGTGGTGATGGACGGGCGTTTTGGGGGACTGCCTTATGTAATTTTGACGTTCAAAAAGTGGATGGTTAGTTGGTTTGGTTTTTTAGTGGTATGATGGTTTAAGGTATATTTCATTTTTAACTTTATAAATAACTAGCTGTTTGATCCAGGATCACAAGAAGCCTAACTCCTTCTTCAGGTCGCAGGCTACATATCTTTGAAATTGCATGACGATCGGTTTAGTGGTTTAGGCTTGAAAATGTAATAGACAGACAGATTTACTTGTAGTAGGGTTATGGATTATTATAGGAATATAAGAACGAATAATGGTAAGATTATGATGCAATATGAAAATAAATAATATCCACTTTTTATTCCACTTTTCCCCACTGACAGAATCCCCCTAAAAAAAAGGGGGGAAATCTGGACATCATTCTTAGATTAAAATTATTATAAACATAAATTAGATCAGCACCCTAATTGCGTAACACATTATCGATCTCAGTCTGAATCATTTTGAAGGATATTGCTAATCCATTGCTTCATATGTTCGAAAAAATTGTCTGCGCAACAACGTAAATAATGCAATGAGTGTTGTTGAACTGTCAAAATGAAAGCCATTCGAGCTACTGTTAGTGTGTTTCGCAATTACCTACGCCGCTGTAACAACCTCGTACGTAGGTACCTAATCTCTGAATTTATATTTCACTAGACCACACACTTTGCATAATAACCAGACTCCATTAGCATACCGAGTAATATCGTAATTTTATATTACCTCACAATTCCTCAAAACAAGTACAGTCAGCTTAAAAAGAATATAATCCATACTAATATTATAAATTCGAAAGTAACTCTGTCTGTCTGTCTGTCTGTCTGTAGTCCTTTTCACGCCTAAACCACTAACGGATTTCGATAAAATTTGGCAGAGAGATAGATTGCATCCCGGGGAAGGACATAGCATAGTTTTTATCGACATACCTCGCGGGCGAAGCCGCTGGCGGAAGCTAGTTATTTATAATTCTTTATTTATTGATTGAAGGGCCCGTGGCTGAGTAATAACAACCGCACAGGTGGATAGATTAGGTTAAGATACGGTTTCCGCGGTAGGTCCGTGGATGGGTGACTATCTTTACGTACTGAGACCCTTCCGTGCCTCGGAAAGCACGTTAAGCCGTAGGTCCTGACTGCCATTCGTGGATCTTTGACAGTCGTTACGGGTAGTCAGAAGCCCGAAAGTCTGGCAACCAGACATACAAAGAGGTATCGTATTATCCAGTAACTGGATTTTGGAGGCCAGAT
The DNA here is from genome assembly GCA_963669345.1 of Gortyna flavago. Lineage (NCBI taxonomy): Eukaryota > Metazoa > Arthropoda > Insecta > Lepidoptera > Noctuidae > Gortyna > Gortyna flavago. The sequence continues at coordinate 11,969,296 of OY770138.1, forward strand.
TCATGTAAAATACAGGTATTCAGCTATATTCGATAAGAATCGAAGCTGAGCCATAGTTGGGAAAAGGCTAGGCAGGTGATGATATTTACTATAGATTTTTATAGCTACCCCACAGTTAAAAGCTTTTGCAGCTGCAGCTGACATAGTGGCAATTTAATTGTAACTACGAGTAGGTACCTATTTTTTTGTAAGCTTTGCGTTGTCCCATTCCTATGCAAAGGCCTCCTTTTGCTCCTGACATAGTTCGCGAGCCTGCGCGTCCTCCTTCCAGTATTAGCTGTCCTTCCAGTTCATCCCGCGATCTCCTACATGGGTCAGTGGGTCGTCTTAGATGGCCTGCCGCGACCCCGCCCCACTGTCTCAGGGCACTAAGTAGTTCTGTGCCACAGTTTTTACGGCGTGCGGCAGACATGTCCTGCCCTGTAATTAGTTTTTTTATTTTTTATTATAACAATTTAACAATTTTTTCTTTAAGTTTGGCATTCTGCAATCTAAAAATACGCGTTCGATCAACTTTTCAATTACCAAGATCTCTTTTAAACCTGAACAATAATTTCGTGCTTTTTGCGGACTATACCTAGGTACTCTATATAATTTTCGATACCAGGTACAACACTACAATATATTTGCTCCACAAAACCATCGATTAACTGTCTGAAACTTATTCGCAGTATCGAGTAAACTTAGGCTTTGTTATCGCGAAAACTTTCGTTATTTGTTCTGTTAACGATAATGTTGCACGATATTAGTTCGTATAAGTAATAATTAATTGTGTTTGTGCTGTTTATCTTTCGTATGTGTTGGATATTATACGCGTAGTTGGAATGGTGTTAGGTATATTAGGTATATTAGACGTTATTACTTATAACTAATTTAAGTTTTGACACAAATACAAATATACTAAGTAAACATAAACTTAATAATATATCATATCTGTTTTCACCAAAGGGTTAAGCAGAGGTGCACCTTAAGTACACCCACATTTGGCCAGTTATGTTAAAGTCCCATGTAATAGGGGGGCGAGCCTATTGCCATCAACCGGGCACATATCCAAACTCCGGGCTGATACTGAGAAATTCCAGATAGAAAAACCTAATAACACTTTGCTCAAATATATTTGTGTTTGGCCAGACTGGGGCGCGGGTGCGGGAACGCGCGCGGTCTGCCTGTCCGCAGTGGAGCGCGGCTGCGTTCTGCGTGTTGTCGTGTCCAGTGTTTGTCAAAATATAATATGGATGAAGAAGACTTATTTTTACTAGAAAAAAGCTCGAACTAGTTTGAGAAACCGGGCGCGGGCCGCCCGCGCCTGCGCCGCGCCCCCACTGCGGCCACTTGTATGAACGAGCTATGGCGTGAGTTACCCGCGCGTTCCCCGCGCCGAGTAGCCCGCGTCGCACACCGCTTCCGCTTGCCCACAATGGACACTCAAATGAAGTTCATATGTTTGAGTTAGCCACGCCGCGCCCGCGCTGCCAGTCTGGCTAGACACTTAAAGTAAAGAGTTTATACATTGTTATAATTGCCGTGATTATTACCACAAAATAGATAGTAGTCTATACTCTGCTAGCAATTATTAAGTTGCCTTCTTATCTGTCCTTGGAATAGTTCTAGAACAAATGCATTAGTCAAGCTGTTTGGGCACACAATGTTAAATTGATCACTTGATCAGACATAAAATTCAAGTATCCAACTCAACTGTTATTCCATGCAACCTTAATAAGTCGACCAATATTTTGGTGACGTAACTATTTTAAGGTCGGCTTTCAGTGTAACTAGATGCAGCTGATTATGAGTATTTTACATGAAGCGATAGCTTATCTGACCTCCACAACCCAGTTACTGGGTAACACAATACCCCATTGGTAAGACTGGTTGTCACTGTCAGACTTTTGGGCTTCTGACCCGTAATGACTGTCAAAGATCTACATAAGTGTAATCAAACGTAAGATTATGAACGTTGGCTTATAAACAGACCTATTTAGTACAGCTCTACTTGCCTATTCACGAGTGATGTGATTATAAAACAGATTAAATTGATTTACATAAAGAGTACATATGCATCATTCACATTATTTTCTCTTACGAGGCACAGTACTTACCATCTCGACATGGTACCTATTTATAATGCGTATTGACTGACATATAGTATGTATGCGTTTGGTAAAGATTAATTCTATGTGCGGTGCGGCCTGAAAGATTAACCAGAATAAGTTTTTCAGTGAAAGCAGGCCAAAAACTGAAAAGAAAAGTGGTCAAGGGTATAAAAAAAATTTGAAAATATTAGCTCTGGATCAAATTCATGAAATAAAAAAAAAACTTGTGGGATCGGAGGGCCCCCAGCAGGATGAAGTTTAAAATAAAATCCAAAATGGCGGCTGCGAAAATTTGTACATTTTTGCAGCCGACATGTTAGGTTTTCATTTTGACCTCACTATCGGCTTCAGCACCCTCGAAAACCATGAAACGGAAAAAAAATTGCAGCCGCCATCTTGGATTTTTATTTTGAACTTCGTTCCTGCCGGGGGTCCTCCGACCCCACCACACGTTTTTGTATTTCTCCCATGATACATGTTCGTGTGTGTTCATGTACAATTGTACATGAACCACAAGCTAAAATACAGAGTGAAAAAGCAGCCTTGTTGATTCCTACAGTTCTTAGTATTTCAGGATTAAAAGCATCCAGTAAGGTTTGCAGCATTGTTTTCTTTCGTTCTACTTTCCAACGCATTTACTGTAGGCCTATAATATTCCTACTGTTGGGACAAAGGCCTCGTCCTTATGAGAAAGAGTGCCGTAATCCGTCGGAGGATGTCACATCGCAACTATTTATTTGTACCTATCGATAAGCATTTCTTTCTTTCACACACTTGGCTTGGCCTAGTATAAAACCGTTCTTGTAAAACAATTGACAAACAACCATCCTAACATCAAAAACATTTCGCATCATTGTAAGAGTAATTACATAGAAGTTGACAGGCACAGGATTATAGTGAAAACTATAATCAGAAAACGCGTCAATCGTTCATGCCCCTTTGTTCAATGTAGTGAATGTTCCATTGTTATTATATTATTCTCATATACCTACATACCATGTATGAGCTCAGTGCGCGTGAATGATTAGCTTTGAGCTTTCAGTTTACAAACATGTCTGTCTGCGTTGACTAATTATTTGAATTCTTGATTAAGTACCTACCTAATGTCAATTTGAAATTACCTTACTTATAAAATTAATGAATAATATGATCTTGATTTTTTTAAATTTGTTACAGGTAAGCACTGAATCCAATGGAGATGTTAAATTTGGTATAGGGCTTAATAAAACATTATTCCCGTCCCAGTAAAGATGGTAAAGTAAAGTAAAGTTTGCTTTTTAACCTGACACTGGTAGAGCTATTTCTTTCGATTCTGCGACATGCTATAGGTACGAGTGCTATGAAGGTGCAGCTGCAGTTTTGGCGTCGATAGAAGATTAGCCAGTAAGCAAGTTCAGTAGCGAGGTTGACTGCGCAGATGAGCATGGTCTTACTAAAATAGGTATTCATGAGAGAAGAATAGGTTTTTATAGAGTATTCTATTCTATTTTATCAATCCTAAATTTTTTGGTCATAAAAGACATTAAAACTATTATTCATCCATAACAATAAACTTAGATTGTTTATTCGTTTCTAATAATGGCAATATTTATCGCTTTACTACGGGCGTAACATGTCCACAACCAATTTAGTAATAGGAAATACTATATTCTTATATCAAGGTCTTCGTTTACTTATTTAGCCACAGCGTGGGTGTTTGTTTTAGTCAAATACTCATCATGAGACATTTAGTATTCATGTTTAAACTATCAGATTTTTTTAACATGCTTCGCATGTCTTTTATGGTTTTGTGCACTTTCCGGGTGGTATTCTAAGAAGGCATTCCTCTTCAGAAGCCAGTCGGTTCATCGGTTGGGTTATACTAAATGTATTAGTATCAGTTTGTAGTTGTATCAGTTTAGATTGCTACTTACTAAACTATGTTGGGTGGTAACGGCCCACTCCCTCTCATGGAGAAGAGGCCTGTGTCCTAGCAGTGTGAACATTATAGGCTCATTAAGAAAGCAAGTTGGTTGATTTTTTGGTTTGTCTTTTATTTAGGCAGCAACGGCGCAACAGATCGGTGTGAGTTTTGCATAGAAATACAATTAACTTATCACCCGGAGAGTGTCATAGGCAGGGGATAGGCCAGGGGATATGGGGGTTATCCCAGAAAATCTCCCTTAAGGGAGCGAACGCCTTGGTAAAAGTTAGTTTAAAAAAAATGTTTTAATCTACGTACTTAACGTACTTAATTTACTTTGGAACTTTTGTTTTACCAGCGGGGAATTGATTAACACACTATCAGTAACAATGGCTTTCATTTTGATAGTTCAATAATAACATTCATTGCGTTATTTACTTTGTTGAGCAAACAATTTAATAATAATAATATCCTTGGACATTTCACACAACGCCATATAGTCCCAAGCTAAGCAACCTAATGCTTGTGTTATGGTAACGAGATGGCTGATAAACTACTTATAAACATTTTTTTTTTGTAAATACATACATATCACCCAGACCCGGAACAAATACTTGACATATGAAGTAATGGATTAACAATATTCTTCAAAATTATTCAGATTGAGATTTATAGTGCGTTACACATTATTAGAGTGCTGCTGGTTTCCCCCGGGACGTTGTTAAGGTATAGCACAGAGCAGGTGCCCTATTGTGTGGTGCGCGTTCTACCGAAGATCCCGGAATTCACCCTTCATAATTATGAGCTGAGGACAGTCAACGTATGGTTTTAGTCGGGAATCCGACATTACCATCCAGCTTTCCGTGACGAAGAATTATGGCGTAAGCTTTATAAAATGTATGCCTCCTCATGGTTATTAGACCGAATGGAGATTTGCGTAGCATATAAGAACCTTACCTCTTAGTGAATTCAGTCCACAAAGAACATAATCATTGTCTGCAAGAAATTAGGACAAGACAAACCATTTTATTCTTAATCGGTCCGTGTAAATTATACTAGAAAATGACCACGATTTTATAACATCAACTGATATACTTAACACAAATACACACCCACATTATTTGTATCCTATGATTGTTATAAATAAGAAGCTGTCAGTGCCCATAAAAGTCTAGAGCAGCCGTAGTGTTGAATCATCACATTTTTTTGAAGGCCATACCGTTTTTATACGACCGTGTTTATTCTCGGACGATATTTTCGCATACCTAGTGGGGTCATTGTAAATCAGAGGGAAGAGAAGTGTTCTATTTTTAATATTTTATGCAGTCAACTGCGATATAATAAATTCTTAATATTGCGTCTGACTTTTGCCTGCACTGTGCCCTATGAGTGTCTGGACCGTCCAGACACTCATGCATGCTGCCCCAGTGTCTTAGCATGTCATCTATGTATCTTTTTACAACTACGCTGAAATCTAAAAACGGCTGGTTGACACTTTCCGTGACCCAAGGGCTGGCTTTTACCTTGACCAGAGGCTAAGCAATGCCAAATAACGTGGCAATGCCGCCAGTCTCTTGGGTACATTACCAGTCGACAATCGACTATATGCGGAGGAATTATCATATTTTAGTTTGTTAATACATAATTTTAGGTACATTATAGTTATGGTTATAGTTAAGCTAGGATATTATGTTTTTATTTTATTAATGAATTAGCTATAAGTTGTTGTTGTTGAGTTGTTTTAAGCATTTAATTTCAAATGATAACGATAGTTTGAACTAATGATAGTTTGAAATGAAATGCATATAACAACTCCTTTCACACTCCAACAACAACTCCTTTTTCGACGTAGTAAAAAATGAATTTTACTACGTCGATAAATGAAATTAACTAAATATTTTTTCGTTTATATCACGTCTTATCAACTTTGCACCGAGCTTAGTGCAAGTGCAAAATTGTAGTTAAACGTTTTTAACCCATCAGTGAAACGAGATAACGAAATCTCCAGCCAATCTTCTATATGTATAACTGAATAGTCTTCTAAGACCACCCGTGAAGCTGATTAAAGATATGAACCGATAACTAAGATAGAGAAAATTTTACTACATTATAATTAATAGCTTTCTTATGCGTGTGCGCACATGAATTCAAGCCTAATAAGTTCTATACTTCGGAGTAGTTTAGATCATCCACATTTATGAGTTTTTTTATTGGTGACTGTGATACCTAGAGCTTATTTTAAATTTCTATTCTCCCTAGTGTTCATAAAAAATAAGGATTTTCTACTAAAAAGCTGCCACACATTTATTAGTTCATTTATCCACTTTAAAAATCAGAACCATATCGGCCGGAAAAATGATTTGATTATCTCTTGATTTGTTACACATTTCGTACGTATACAAGACGATTTATAATCCAAATTTAATAATCCTAGAAAATAAACAATTAGGCGCATGCTATACATCCGTGAACATTTACACTAAATAATGTCAATACGGGCGCGCGGGCGCACCGCTGACCGCGTATGACTCACCCTCATCCTTGAGATACCTCACCAGTCAATATCTTGACGGTTAACGTATAAGCTAATGAAATGCGTCCATCGTGTACCTATCTACACGTACCTATCTATACGTATTTACAAATATAATGCTCCTCCCGCCCATTTCACCTTCGTCGAAAGTTATCAATCGAAATACTATCTACTACTTTTTTTTGTGTGTCGTGTATGTATCCTGGGTTCGGTCCCCAGGTTGTGCAAAGTGTCATTGGATATTTCTATCTGGCATTTCTGAGTTGCAGCCTGGAGTCTGGATTTGTGCCTGGTCCTATTATATGGGACCTAAACAAAAAAAAATAACTGGCGAAATGTAGGTGTAAGTACCTACCTACTATGCGTAACCTTTCGTGGATTATCGACGTGATGTTGTGTACCTATCTCTTTCCTTTTATTGTTTAACAATACCTATAAAGGAATTGATATTATTGTGTTTAGTGGCATTCTGTCTGTCATCCTGTTTAAAAGCTACAAGTCAAAAACGGCGCTCCCAATCTAGCTAAAATTTTTGCGTAACTTAAAAAAAAACTTTATTGCAGAAATTTGTACAACTTTTACAGTAAATCTTACATAGGCAGGCCTAGGAGGCCCCGCTCTTCAGTAACAAATTATAAAATGGTAAAAGTGGTAACTAGTGGTACCATAATTATGTATATGTATATGTAAAAGTGGTAACATAATTATGTATACCACATTTAGCAAGTCCAGTAGTAGCATTGAAAGAGCTGATATTATTCTAATGAGTCTTTAAAAGTTATTATTTTAGGTTTTAGTTTATTATAATTATTTTTGTATGCCCGTGTTTCTGTAACAAATAAATCTGTTATTCATTTCTTTCTTTTAATTGTTTTATACACGACTACGAGGCATGAGCTTTACTGAATACTAAATTCTTCGCGATGTTATGATGAATTCTACCTTTGTGCCTTTGCGAGACTAATTCAGACGTTTCATAGCATTGTAATTGCGTCTTATCTCTTTCAGTTGTTCCATGCTTTTATTAACCTCGTCATTCTTTTGATACATTAAAAGCTTTTCTTTTAAATGCCTTTTCTACAGACTTCAAAATAAGTATAACACGTTTTATACTACGTGTCCCAAAGTTCAACGATAAGCGGGCACTAGAGGGTGGACCTGATCATGACTACTCGAGAAAAAATTATGAAAGAAAAATATCTAAATTTTTTTGGTAGTAATTACCATTACAATTAAGTGGACTGAAGGAAAAAAAACTTTGAAAAATTTAAAAGAAAAATAAAATTGGTCGATTTTTGTAGGTATTCTGGGATTTTTAAGGGTTGTGGTGGATATCAGTGCTACTTATGTTGCCGATACAAAAAAAAAACAGTAATATTTGAAAAAATGTGGTTCCAAAAAATTTTTTTTTTTATTTTCATTATTTTTTTTAATTGTGCATTTTTTTTCGAGTATTCATGAGCAGGTCCACCCACTGGTGCCCGCTTATCGTTGAATTTTGGGACACGTTGTATTATAAAAGTAGTAATAACATTAAGGACTAAAGGCTCATACAGAGAATGCACGAGCATTGACCATCTATTGTCATGAATGTCCAAGAAAAATTCAGAAAGTACATAAATTATGAATTGAAAAAGTCACAGATTTTAAACCACAGCCTCGTAGATGAAACGCGAGGTCTTAACTACTAGTTCTAATTTTAATATTGTAGTTTCTCCACCACCAGACCTAACGACTCAAAGTTATGTTGCTCAATAAACTCCATCTTATCAGCATTCTCACGCTCATCATCTCTCTCATATATCAATGGGCACTTAATCCATTACACTGGCGGTCCAAGTTTCCAGTGTTTATTTATGAAGCGTTAATTGCACTAGTTCTGCTTACCATCCCACGTGTTGATGTCGCTTCTTAGTATTTTACGTGGATATATTCAGTCAGCACTATTTTTATATTTAGACTAGCCGTAGACCGCATCCTTGTTTTGTATAACCTTCCTTGACCTGCTCGGAGCAGTATGCAGACTAGTTTCGCAAAGTACTTTCTTGTTTTTAGTGCATCTTTGCACGCTGTAGTTTTAATCTTGTGTCTGTCAGTTGGGCTTGAATTACACTGTGCGATTAAATTGCCTGTGGCATGCAATAAATCGAAGCAACAATAAAATTTGCACCTTTCAAACCGTTTTTGGTGGATGGTAGTCAGTAGCATAAGCATAATCAGCCACTGCTGAGAGACAGGCCTCCTCTTTTCGAGATTTCTCTTTTTATGGACTGTAGCCTACAAAGCGGGCCCAGTGCAGTACCCTCATTGAGTAACACACTATCAATCTCAATCTGAATAATTTTGAAGAGTACTGCTAATCTATTGCTTCATATGTTTAAAAAAATTGTCTGCTCAACAACGTAATTAACGCAATGAATGCTGTTGAACTGTCAAAATTAAAGAAATTGCTACTGATAGTGTGTTACGCAATTACTTCGCGGGTTGGTAAATGTCACGTTTTCGAAGTTTTTGTTCTAGGACATGCCGGTTTGACTACGTAGAGTCGTCGACAGATTATGCTTTGTATGAATGTATGAACTATGTGTATTTTTTTATTTAGCCTACACTGTCCCACTGCTGAGCGAAGGCCTACCCCAAATCCTTCCAGGCATCCTTTCCTAGAACCACCTCGAACCGCGGTACGCGTCTAGGTCATCTCGCTACCTCTTCGAACTATGTGTATATTAAACTACCTATATTTTGTTAGCTGCTTGTTTGCATTTATATGTATAAAAAGGTGTTAGTAGTACGTGTGTTTGTTCGAATCATTTGCCAGTTGTATAAATATTTATTTTTTATAGTAAACGAGGTAGGGTGATTGAACTTTAAAATTGGGTTTTTGGAGAATCCATAAATCGTGAGAATATCGCTCTTTTTTTTTACGTCGTTTCTTTCGTAACGTAAATACACCTTCTAAGTGCTGTGTCACAATTAACAAATTTTTGGGAAAAAATACATTTACGTCGATGTTTCTCCATATGAGCGATATTAATTTTTGCTCGCTCTCTCTACATTTTATTGTTGCAACCACCACAACGATTATTACAGCAGTGTGGTGCGATGCGCGGTCAAGTACGGTCGCGTTTGCGCTGCACAGTACGAGTATTATATTCGCGAATTGCGCGGCTATAACCGCTGCCCGTTTTTCGATATGAGTTCCCAAACTCTCATAGCCAACGAAGTATTGGCATTTATCAAACATGCCATCGACTACATGGATGAGATCAGCATCTTGCAGATCTGCAAGTCAGCGTACAAGGAGGAAGAGATTAGCAGTTCCAAGTTGCTGCTGTTCACAACGCTTGGCAAAGTCAGCCAGATGCCGTCTCGTCGAAGGGACGGTACAGAGAAGAGTCTCCAGGACATCATTACGCTGATGAAGGAGACCGACCCGGACGACGTGCCGGAATTCGTGGCGAAGGATCTGCACAAGCTGCCTCCCGTCACGTTCGACCACGTAGACGTCACCAGGCTGCTGAAGGACATTACATTCCTGAAGCAAAGCCAGGCCGAGATGCAGCATAAGCTGGAGGTGTCCAACAACACCATCAGTGATCTACGAGCAGAAGTAGTGCTCTTGCGCAACACGATTTCTGTAAGTAGGTCACCTACCGACGACGCCGCAAATGTGAACACGCGTCGCGGGGCACAAAACGCCTCCATCTGCAGTTTCGAGTCGGCGGGCTCGAATGCGTCACCAGTTGCCGAGAATGCATGCGTTGCAACGCGTGCCGTGGCCGTCCCTGCCTCGACACAGGTGGAGTCAACGACGTGTGTAGGTTCGTCGGCCCCCAAACGAGCCTACGCAGCAATAGTAGCCGCTAAAAAGCCTGCTGAGTCGCAAAACTCGCAGGTAAAACTAGCGGAAAAACCAATAGGGGGTAAACGTAGCCGATCGAAACCCAATAAGGTTTTGATAAGGCAGAGTCCGGAGAAGGACACGTGCGACAAGGATGGTTTCATCAAGGTGGTGAAGAAGAACAAGAAGAAGCCTCCTTGTCGGAACCAGTGCGGCACCGCGCTGGCAGGACCCAACATGCTGCTGCGTCCAGCAATCCCGACGACGCAGCTGTACGTGTCCAGACTGCACCACTCCACGAAGGTTGAGGAGATCGTGGAGTACATGCGTGTGAAGACCAACTGGACTTTGAGGGTCGAGAAGTTGGAGTCGCGTCACAACACGAACTTCAAGTCGTTCGTGGTGCGTGTTCCGACACATCATCTCGAGAAGTTCCTCAAGGAAGAGTTCTGGCCGAAGGGTGTTGTGTACCGCCGGTTTCGTGGCCAGCTACATGACACCAGTCAGCGAAACACGACGCAGACACTTCGTGTATGTTAGTGTTAGTTTTTTAGTATAATGTTGTATGTATTTATAGTATTTTTTTAAGTTACTTATATTAATATTGTATTGTATGTGTTTATATGGGCCTTGATGCCTGAAATAAATGGATAAATAAATAAATAAATTATTGTGTCCTGTGCGGTGTATTGTTATCTGGTAAGCACACGTTATGTGTTACCTATTTGTAATTATTTATTCACTAGGTACTAAAGGTATATAGGTATTAACTAATATGGAAGTCATGATAGCAAAAAGCGATGTTATTATGGACATTGAATGACTTGGGAACTTAAAAAGAAGGAAGTTAAAGTCGTAACGAAGGTTTAGTTTCAATCATTGTCCTACACTTTTACTATTGTCCCGCACATGTCCTATGTTGAACTTACTTTACATCCTGGTGAATTTTCCTTTTCCAAATAATCCTAAGCAGTTCCAAGATATCTCGTATCTGCTCAATAAAGAGATAAAGTATTGGTAGTACCAATACTTTATTTTCATCCTCTATGGATGTATTTTTTCTAGCAAAACTTTATTTTCTCTGAAAAAACTTCCAAGTTATAGCCTTATAAAATCTTCGATTTGACGCCGTTCTTAATTAAATTTAGCATCGCAGGAGCCGGGAAAATGCTACAGCGACATAATTGGCTGTGATGGAGCAAAACGATTTTAAAGGGGCGTTCAATGCTACTCGTGAAGTGTACTATCGGTTTTATATTGATTTTTATGACGGTAAACCGTTTTTTCAGGGTTAAAAGATTATTGAATAATTGAAGAGTCAAGTAGCAGATACGAGATACCTTGGAACTGCTTAGGATTATTTGATTTGGAAACATGTAAATAAGAACATAATTTTATTACGTGCGATAATGAAAGACGTTCATGAATTATGAATAATCTATCTTGTTATGGTGGATTAAGACCGCGTAGATTCAAAAACACAAATAAATAATATACCTATATAGCTTTCATAGTGTTAACAGAAAATATCTCTTTTTTATTTCCTACAACTATTAAATACAACTCCGCATTCATCACGTTCTAAGATCGAAATAATGTGCCTCAATGCGCATCTTAAGGGGCAGTGTCGTAATTAATTATGCACCGGGCAGTACCATTCGCACTGTTTAATGTTCCAATATGTATTCATAGCCCAGCTTCATTAGCTTGTGCGTCTCAAAGGCACTCTTTTCAACGCACAGCTGATACAAATTTCATAAAATAGCCGTCCAGAGCTATGGTTGAAACAAATTGTATTTTTTTTTCCCTTTTAATTTTTCGTTACTGTTTTATAAGCTTATATCATCGCTTTACAGGAAAACTTCTGTAAAGTTTTGTGCGCCCAATTTCTGTAGTTGATAGTGGAGTCTCAATGTTCAATAGTAATTCTAGAGCAAAACTTATTATACATTTAGAGATATAGGAAAAGTTTCTGTAACTGCCAATACTTTGTAGTTTTTGGAGCAAACCATTTGGCTATATTCCACAAAAGTAAAATAACATATCCTTTTCTGAAACAAGATTCTGATATAACCATTTTATTTTAAAGTGTAGAACTCACAAGATCATTTAATGTAAATGCCCTGTCTTCGAAAGTCACGCTTATTGTAATAGCCAGATTTGGCATAGAAATAAACATTGTATCTGGCCGTAAATAAATTTTACTTTCATACGGACGTTAGCGAGCCATTCTATGTAATGACGAACCCGTTTCAACTGACCTTTTTTGCTATACGACCCACGATTGCGTCCCATAAAAGGCTATGTCCAGATAACTTTATTCCACATAATGCGTCCCCATCCCTTTGAAAAGGAAAGTTGTATAATTTTTTTTTGAGATCGCTTCCCTTTTAAGGCTCTCGCAGTACTTTTTATTGCAGAAATGGATGCGAAAAGGAATGTTCTTCGACAATATCAAAGAGTTTGCCGACTTTGTGGTGGCATATTTTTATTTAAAACGCGGGAGACGTTGCAATAAATTGTTTAAATGTCTTCTCTACTTAGAATGAAATATGTTCGGTAAATTGAATGGGCATTCAAGTTAAGAGGAAAATCGATAGATAATAAGGAGAGAAAAACAGTAGCTACATAGTGGCTGTTTTGGGTAAAGGGCATGCACCTTTTGTGTGGTATTCCAAGTAATTAACGGCCGTCGCCTCGGTGACCGAAGCCCAATAAAAACACGTCCAAAATTGCATCCCGCATGCAGAGTTCCAAGTTCAAATTAAACCCGTCGGCCGGTCGGTAGTCCTGCAGGGCGCGCGCGCTCGCCGCTCCTCGCGTCAGGCAGTGCGCCGGCGCCGATGTTTCCGATCGGACGATTGGATAGCGACGCAGACGCGAGCGCACTGCGAAAACACCGCAAATAATTATAATATTACCGACGCAATTGTGAAAAGTGCTCACCCATCTCTTTGCACAAGTGGCTTTTCAACCGATTTAAAGATCCCTAGTGTTCCCAGATTCGAGTGCAATTTGTGTCAACCGTGAAAATTTCGTGATTGTATGCTGTTACTGTGACTAGTTTAGAACTCAATTGCTTTATGTGTCTAGGTATGCAGGCGCTATCTTGCTTAATTAAAGTTCGCTGACCTTTTTAAAACAAGTAACAACTGTGCCACCATCATATTTCGTCAAGCCAAGAACCAAGCGATGTTGTTACATCGAATGACCTAATCGACACCTACTGACTGATTATTAATACAAGTTCTAATAATTTGTCTGGGAGGCATAAATTCGTCGTTAAATTAATGCCTCCTACCATTCTGTTAAGTAGGTATAGAAGCTTCGAATATCATAATTATCTGCCTACAGTCATCTCTCTAAGAATTACGAGATGCAGCGGACGTATGTTTCCAGGAAGTCATTACCTTCTTGTGACAATGACTTTATTAAGAGTGTTCTTGTGCTTGGTGGAACTGATCCTCCTAATAAATATAACTGTTTCTTTATTGGCTGTCTCAGTTCACTCTTCGAATTTTATGTCGAATATTTTATATTTATCTGATATGAATTATGGGCTGCTATTTTGTAGTCATTATTTAGTTCTAAGTAGTGTTATTGTTTAGACTTGCATTTCTACGAGGAACTTGATTACAGTCACTGTCGTCAGCGCTTGAATCATATTGCGATAGTCAACGTTTTTGTCTATGCCTACTGGTAGGTATCGCCTTCGTTTTAATGTTGACCACACCTTCAATTAATTAGTCTTCTGAATAATAACACTTCACGGGTTGGCAGGGACATCGACGCGCTGATTGATGATTTTTTATTTGAGAGCCAATGTTAAAATTCTACGCTTGGGGTCTAGAACTAGACAGCTTTATACATCAGCATTTTACAGATAGATATTTGACACTTTTCATACCGTACGTCTATCATTCCATTCGTTCCGAACATAAAATATAAAACTGATAAGCCCATAATAATCGTTCCTGTCATGCGTTGTAATCATATCAATAAAAGAAAACCTCATCAGCTTTCAAAGAAATTCTGTAAAACTCTTTCTAAACGCTTCTGTAGCCATATCTATGAAACCAAATTAATTAGTTACACTTAATTTGCTGGAGACTTCATTCACCAATTAATTGTTTCCATAAATTCTACAATCAATTAAATTTAATTGCCAATTAAACTTATATTAGAATTTGTTACAATTGGTTTTCGCTCACATATCGTAACTGAATGTGGCACCACAATCGTAAACTTTGAGCAGACTATAGGAAAGGATTTAGTTGCTGTGGCTGCTAAAATACATAACATAATTACTAGTGATGTAGTTAAAGATCTTGAATAACTATTGCTCTCCTCTTATTTATGGGCGTTGACGAATCATTGACTTGATCCTTCTTCATAATGATATCACTATGAAGACAGACTCAAGTTTTATTGTCTTGTATTTGACGAAGATTTGGATTTGTTTAGATTCTTATAAAGTTGAAATTTGTTGAGAAGAGGTCAAAAATATAAAGGTTTATTAGTTTCCTGAACTCAGATACTGAATCATACAGTTCACATTACTCATAATAATCTGCTTCCAATTTCAACGAAGATTAGGGATGTGAGTGCGATCCTGCAAGCGTTTCCGTACATCAAAATAGATCGCGACTGCCATGAAATTCCTTTGACTGTGCGAAAATGAATGTCAAGTCAATATCAAAATGCGTTAGACTCGACAAATACGTAGTTATTGCTCTCCAGTTACTGAGGCCATATATGGTCTAGCCGGAATCAAGTAGTAGCCTCGAACTTGAGACCTACTCAGGCCAATTACAGTTTAAGAATTCGATGGATAAGGAATTTCATGCTGGCAGTGGAACCGAAACTGTTTTAGCATCAAATATATTATCTCAATTTGTGTGTGGGCGCCGAAGTATGTGAAGCGATATTATTATAAGTGAACTTATCGTTTTTCATTGAATTCTTAACCTGAATATTGAATTTAAGGACGCTTTTGTTGCTTTAGATATAAATGTGTTTATTTATCTTGGATTTTGTAGGTATCATATTTTTGCATGAGTTTTAGAAAAACTTAATTTAAACTAACTAATGAGTAATGACTCATAAAAACATGATATTAATAGTCAAATTGTAACCTACGCTCTATTCACAATAATGATTCCAAAGTATTCGTGATATTATCAACTTTATCCATATCTTATCCCAAAGCCCACGGCTGACTACCAATAAGAATCCATACTTTAACTGTATTCAGCCATTGGCTGATCTTTAATAATAATAATAATAATAATATCGTTTATTTATAAAAATGGTGCAGTTTACAGTAACATATACCGTATTAAAAATTATAGTGGACACAGTCACTCATTTGCCTGAACTAGGTAGAACCTGTGTTTCAGGCTAGAAAAATGCTAACAATTTTAAAATATAAAAATAAAAACTGATAAGACTAATTAAAAACTAATATTAACTTAAAAGACTAACATGTTTTATTTACAGACAACGAGTAAATCCTCTGTCTCACTGTATGATATGCTAAGTAAAAATTGCAGAATACTCTTTTTACAGTCGTAATTATTTAATTTATAGATACATAATTTCCTATTTAATTTATTGTACAGAAATGGGCCTAAAAAAGTATCTTTAAACGTCTACCAAACGTCCTTAAACGTTGAAAGTATCAAACGTCAACAGGAAAGGTCCCTACAGATAAGCACTCTGATCCCTGATAAGTTTCTTTATAAGCAGTATTACGACCGAGTAGGCTATTGCAATTATCTTCGGCTGATCTTGCAGATAAGTCGGTACCAACAACGGTCTCGTCGGTAAGGCTAACGCACCATGAAAGATATTTATGGCAGTCATTACCTTGTGAAATGCAGTTTCTAAGATAGAAGTTGGACGTATAATTAGCTTATATCTCTCGGAGGTCATAGTCAAGCGGTATAGTGATAATGAAGTTAAGTAATGTTATCGCTGTTTTTATTATAATGGTTGGACTATTCGCCTGGAATTTCCTCTGCAAAGTTTAGCTAGTGCTAGGAACCTGGAGGAAGAGAATAATTTATTTATAGTACTTTAGCATGCAGGGATAGATTTTATATGAAATAGCATATGGCAAAAATAAGAGACAGAAATAATTATGTTTCTAGCGGATGGAGCGCAAGCAAACAATATGGATTGTTTTGTAACTCTTATCATGAATCTTACGCTCTGAAAACAGTCCGTTTAATTTCAAACATACCTACCTAATACTTCTATCGGCAATGTGTTCCAACCAACTGAATAAATGTTTTGTATAAACACATCCGTTGATAACTAATCCTTGAGCCAAATACGTTCTAACATGTAGTAAACACTGTTCGTATATGTTTCTATACAAGGTTTATTTGTGGAGTTTCATCCAATACTGGTTCAATGACACCGGTCGTTTTGTCTTCTGTAATTGCCGCATCCCTTGGAACAATTGGCGGTAGTCTCAGTACTGCGTCGTTTGCTGCTCTTGTGTTTATTTTGCTTCCTGCTGTAGACATATGAGCAATAATTATGATTAGGTGTTAATAATTCTTCGTTGTGGTTAAAGTATGAGTGTCTGTTTCTTGATTTGATTTTCTAAATACTTTACCTGCCAATTACCTACAAGTCAGCTTGTCATAGTAATATTATGTTTAGAATAAATATAAGTTATTTAGTTGTAACGTTATTTAGTTGGAAGGTGATACGAGCTTCACAAAGAATAAAGAAATTAAGCGATACAATATTATACCTTTTTTACTCTGACAGTTGATAGAGTCAGCTCGAAAATGACTATGTATATATTTATTTAATTTTATGGCTTCCTCATTTGCCTAATTATCAGTCGCGTTGAGTACTTATTGCAATGTATATTTTATGCAAAATGGACTCGTTTAATTTCGCAGATATTGATCTTATGTAGGCTTGAGTAAACAATTTACGTACCATTATCAGGTTTGGGGCAATGTATATATTCATGATGGTGACAGGCGACAGTTCAATCTGTAAATTGACCGAGAATTCATTTTGTAAGGCTGATTTTAGCGGCATCAAAGTTTCCAATAATTTCTGCAACATTGTTTATCGGTCTACCAGCTCTGTCATTTGCAGTTCTGTTTTGTCTGCAGCTTCTGCAAACTGTGGAATGGCAGTGATTATAATGACTTGCTTGTAACTAAGAAATGGTTTCAATATTCCTAGCCATTCCAGGTTATAGCGGATGTATAAACTGAGGTAATTCTGCAGGTAAAGATGACGATAGCGCTGCTTCGTATACTTTAAATTCTTGTGTTTTAAAACGGAGAGAATTATTTCATTTTTGTTCTCGTAGTTTAGACTACTAGAATCTTTGAGGATAGTTCTAAGGTTATTGAAATGAATAAACAATGGATCAATGGAAAAAATAAATACCAATTTTAGATTTTGCTATAGAAAAAACTTCATTATTTAATGTGGGTACTTAATCAAATTGATAGTCCTTTAGTTTGTCGTTCCTTTACAATTCTCCGGCCATACCAAAAGTATAATTATTTTTCCTTTGAAACTCGTTCTTATTACCGACTTTTACGCGTGGGTGTCACGCATAATTCACAATATCCCGTTGTTTAGTCGGAGGGATAATAACGTGTGATGGTTGGTGGTCACTACACCGTGACGGTGCGGATGTCGGCACAGTCAGTTCACTTGTTGCTTTCCGATGTAACACAAATAATAGAGAAATTTAAATTGCGGAAATTAATAATTAAAATATACGCGTTAATTGAAGAACTAAGTCAGATACAGCATCATGAAGACATAGATCAAATTAATAAAGTTACAATTCTCTAGCATCCTGCTTCAAAATCGCAGATAGCTTAAAGTGTTGAATGAGCACAGTGTCTCAGTGACAAGTGAATATCGAGCAACAGTGGCACACGATGTTAATAACGAAGTACACGGCGATCCTGTTAGAAAGCGCGAGGAGCACGGAAGCGAGGAATACGGCGCTGTCACGATCTGATGCTTGGTCCTCTTCACTGGAGAGCTCGCCCGGTGGTCGCAGGCCCGTTCGGCGACGTCATTTTGTATACAGGTGCGTAATAACTATTGATATTTAGTAATAAAATAATTCCTGTATTCTATAGCTATATTTAAAACTTTATTGCGGACGTGGTTAGCTGGTGGACTGCGATAGGCTTACTTGATTTGCTTGAGCATTTCTTCCTATAAATATGTTTCAAGTCAAATCCAAGTCTACAAGCGTAAAATCTAGGATTATGCTTTTGTGGTCTAGTTATTTTTGTAGGTATTGTGATTTAAGTATTCATTTGAAATGCTTTAAGCAATGGTACACCTAATTGCAGATGCAGCACACATGACGGAAATACGAAAAAAAAAAAAAAACAAATGACAAAGGTCAAGGTCATGTAACAATAACACCTTTGTTTTACCGAGTACTATCATACACATGCCTTTATTGTACGCAGCATAAGCCAGACAGAATCAAGTTTGCACAAAACGACGAGCAATCACAAAGAGCATTAGGTATTCATCGTATGCATCGGTGCAGCGGCATTAAAGGTAGTAAATAGAGACAGGACATATTACGAGAATTGAATTTTTATTAGGCTCAATTGCATTCGGCTGTTGCCGGCGAGACGATGCAACGCTTACGATAAACTATTTAACGTTTGATAAGCTGTGGGGTTTTTAAGTGGAAGCTTTAGTGTTATTTGCTTAGACGATATAAGTAATATACTTTCTTGAATATACTACCTACTTTGTGCTACTTTTGGGGCCTCTGTAGCACAAATGCAGTAATATTTACTTCTATGCTACTGACCGCTGTGTCGCAATTACAAATACTTATAACACAATAATGGAATGGAGCATATAATAATGAAATTGAGTATTCTCGTACATACTTATGCGTATTATTTTGATTAGAAATCACGTATAAAAATCACTTATTAGAAAAAAGCACGTTGTATAAGAAGTATACTTCTACAAGAATTACTTCATTTTAACTCTACGAAGAACTTGGCATAGACTTGTATATTATTTGAATGTCAAGTCAAACCCTGTGTAATTAAGTCTTTGCAATTATTTTCTGCAGCTCCAACTTGTTTATAAGTCGAGTGTTTATTCCAGACGAGTTTTCTTCAAGCAGCACTTTTTTTGTCTGCGGTTTTTTGATTGTTTGTGTACTGACTTCGTTAAACCAATAGGGAATGTTAGGGTACATTCGTTTCATTTAATAAATATCGTACGTAACTTGGGCTACCTCTACACGTAAAGATTTCTCATATCTTTCCAATATATAATGAAAAACAAATCTTCAGAAATATTTACCCAACTTTCAAAAAAAATAACTCAGTATCCAACTTTGCGAAATAGCTTCCAGTTTTTCGGATTGGTTATTACGCCGCTCATTCCCTTCTTACAAACTTCTTCGGTGAAACAAACAGCTGTTATAAAAGTACTTACAATAGTTCTTGTAATATACGTCTTCGTAGAGAGAGAGTAAAGAAAAGTACCTATGAAGGACTCGCCACGTCCTACAAATGATAAATTGGTAACATCCGTGATCGTTCACCACTGTCCATTAGTTTAAATCTACTTCGGAGTCATTGACAGCTTATGTTATTGGCAATTATTTCATGCCTATAAGTGCCTATCGGCCATCTTTAAGGATAGTTAAGGGTTACATGTGTTTCGATGCTATTTTAGTTGTTGTTTTATTTTTTTGTATGATGATGCTATCTAGCTTTGCCTATGTTTAGCGGGACTTGGTGCCAACGCTTTTCACATTGGTGTAGCTTTAAATTCAGTTTCTATACTATTGCGGCATCAGCAATACACTCTGTGTAATCCCTTATGACTTCACTTACGTCAAGATTAACCTTAATAAGACTACAGAAATAGCGATTGGACTGACCGTCTATTGGGCAAAACATCAATACAATAAAAAAAGACTTGGAATAACTTCAAAATTCAATAGATTCAATATGTATTAGTCGTATTATTCAATCTTTCTTTCTATTCAATATGTATTAGTCGTATTATTCAATCTTTCTAATCGTGCATCGTGATTGCGTGATTGATTCGTATCTCTCGTTACGGTTGGTTGGAGGAATATGTTTTTATATCGTTCTAGTAATTGAGAGTAAATATGTCTTTCAAACGACGTATCTTCAGTTATGTAGTGCATAACTGCATAAGTTATGGAGATCCGGTTGCCTGGCTAGATTTAATTAAAATATGTTTAACATGCAATTATTTGCAAGAAATTCCGTTCCTTCCTCGTGGTCAAACTTAATGGTCAAACTGATTTGATCATGAGGAATTCTGTTCCAGATAGTCAAACTACTTAAATTCTACCTTTTGTATGAAGAAAATAATAAATTCAAGCATCAAAGAAAATGCTTATAATCTAATAGAGTTTTCTATTACATAACTAGATGAGCAGTTTATTAAAAGGCCGTCTCTAGAATCCGGCAAAATCTCTTTTTTACAGTTTATTTATATTTTGCTCTAAGAATTTGACTTAATAGCAGAAGACGTTTGCTTCCTTAAAAGTTTGGATTAATTTCTTAAACATTACCCTGGAATTATATTTCCTGTCTCTCCTAAAAGTGACTACAAGACAATCACGTTAATCGTGTTGAGATTGTGTATCATAACATAGTTGCAAGTTATTTACTCAATATTCTACAAAAAATCAACACACACAGCAAAACCGTTCATAATAATCGCTAAGAAGCTTAAAGCAAAAAGTTAATAACGAAATATAAATAACGTTCCACGGATCGCGTAGCATGTCCTGCAATTAAAGGATGCAACATGTAATGAAAGTGGGAACGGTCTATTATTTACTTGCCTGCAATCACGACACTCCATGCAAGTAACGAGAGCTGTACTTATCGTGAATAATGTACTGGACTTTGAAAATGCTAAAGTTGATGTTGTAGTTTTTGTTGTAGCTCAGAACATAGACTTAGCAGGACTTATTTTTAGAACACGAGGTGTCTTAACAATTAACGCTAGAACAGTAATGTTTTATTCTGAGTTATTCCATAACAGGTTCTCAATATTGATCGCTAAATCAAAACGTGCCATAGAATGTCTTTGAGGTTGCATCTGATATACCCACTTATTATTTATGAAGACCTTTTTCAGAAACTTATTAATAATGTGGTATTAATGCTAATAACAAAAATAATTGTGTGAATATGAGCTTGAATGGTCTACATTACACAAAGGATCCTTCGGGGAAGGCTTTAGCATTAAGAATTTAAACATCAAGACCTTCTACGAAAAATAATAGGCTATATTTCAGAGGGCGTAGATATAATGTCGACCCTTCATCCTGTTTAATTTTATGATTAAACAGCTAAGGATTCCAATAATCGCAATAAAATCATTGAACTTGCTCATAACTGTAAATAATATTTCAAGGAAACATTGTTTCTTAATCTTATCGGAATCGCGAAGCGCACTATACAGATAAGGCTATAATAATGCAACGGACAATGCACTCGCTTGCATAATGCTGCGCCTACGTTTGGCAAATTGCTTGAATATTTTCTTTTGTAAGGAATTTCTTGAAGCCGTTCAGCTACCGTATTGTGCGCGGTCAGTGAACTTTCAGAGCCAATTAGTACTCGTATGAGCTTGGAATGTTATGATGTGAGACTGAAGCAATTGAGAAATATGGTGTATTGTTGTCTTTGGCTTCATTGCAAGATGCTATATTAGGATGATAATTTATATTCGGACTACACTAACGATCTGTGTGTGTAATTAATTATTTATTTAAAGTGGTGTTTAGGTAAAAGCGCATCTCTAGTAAATGCCTATTTATAACACGTTTCTGAATCATGTTCTATTTCCAGTAGTTGATAACGACTCCCTAATGTGTTGCAAACAATACAAAAATGTGATTCATAAGTTACTGTTTAGGAATAGCTGAATGTTGTTTGTATATAGGTTACTAGTAGGTTTAATGCAACCGGAATATTCTGATAAGCTGACTTATAATTTATTATTACCGTCTATAATATATTGTCCAGTCAGCAGAGAGGATTGATGGATCCTACACTACAAGTTGAGGCATTAAGCCCGAGATTGTGCATTACAACTGCCATATATGTTTATCAGCTGTTATGGCTATGACTACTAGGCTATTAGCCCTACACATCGATTACGATAAACGTGATTTCTGCACGTCCATTACCAGATAATCTATCGCATATTTGCAATGTTTAATCCTGATTTGAGTGCGTTGACATTGATTGTTTATTTTTAGTAATTCCGCGCTCGTTCGTCGCGTACCGAGGCCCGTTTGCGAAGTTCCTTGCATTATGATGTAACATGATTTTGCATATTGTAACTGGATTCGCTTTTGCATTGATATGTCTATGTACATTATGTAAATTTTCACTTACTTCCACGTATCCGATCTTAGTATTATCTGTCATAGGTTTAGCTATAGATTTAAGCGATGAGTAATAACTAAAACTTTTGCTTTTGACCTATTATAATCGGATTGAGATAATATAATGTATAACGTGTATTTATCACACATCTTGTCGAGCTTTCTTTCCTTTTATTTCTTTGCTTACATATTTTTTTTTAATTTTGCTTTTATTTTTTGTCGTCATTCGTTTTTTTTATTTTATGGTGATATATGAATGTCGTCTTTCCTTTATTTCATCCGATGTGTCTTAACTTCTTCTGCTAATTCCTCGCAAATATTATCATGTTACTTAACTCCTACGTCTGCATAATATAGATTCTTACCTCATGAAGCTCCTCTTATGTGATTTGCAGCATCGCATCGTTTTAAATTATGCAAATATTATTCATTGATGGGGAAATAATTTAAGTTTCCGTCATAAAATCTACTTACTAGGCATTTTTGCCTCGCTCTTCGTAATAAAAGGGGTTGTTCACCTGCCTTTGTTATTTGCAGGAAAACAGAACATAAAATAAAAATAGAATAAATTATAGCTAAGTAAAGAATAAATATACTCAATAATGGAACTGGGCCGAACACGTTCAGAATGTCGGATGCATTGTGAGCTAACCACCAAAACATTAGTGCCTGAAAACGTCCAACAGTATCGCGCAAGACCAAGGCGTAAATGGCGAGACGAACTTGACCCTTATAGGCGAGATTGGTCCATATTGGTTCAGGATCGAGTTGAGTTTGAAAAGGAAAGGGACGCCTTTGCTCTGCAGTGGAACAATATGAAAAGGAAAGGGAGGCCTTTGCTCTGCAGTAGGACAATACAGGCTGATTATTGTTATTATCATTATATATTCTTTGTACTCAAAAATCATCAAAACCTACATAACTACGTTCGAAGATAATTTATCTACCGGTAAATGTCACTAAAAGATTCTCAATTTACTACTTAACTTTCTCTTATAGTAACATTGAATTACAAATTCAGTCAGGTGTTTGATAAGACTGGACAAGTAATAGAAAACCCATCGAAAGTAACATTGACAGCCTCTTTGATTAGGTACTCGACCACGTACGGTACCTATCTATAAAGTAACACTCAGTCAGCCATGTTAGACGTTAAGAGGAGATAAAGGTATCTAACATTATGTGATACTAGCTGTTGCCCGCGTATTCGCCCACGTGGAGGTAGGATATCATCCCACAGGAACGAAATACCGGGATCAAAAGTATTCTATGTATGTACCCATGGTGTACTTACCTACCTGTGTGCCAAATTTCATCGAAATTCGTTTAGCGTTAAGGCGTGAATAGGTAACAGACAGAGTAACTTTCGCATTTATAATATTAAGTATGGATGGATAAACAAACATTTCTGCATATTGGAAGGCATATTCGTTTTAAAAACAATTTAATGTACTTATAAAGAAAGTTATAATATGAAGTGTGTTTAATACTGTTTTAAATACCTAATGGGGATTGTCCAAAATTTCTAACCATTAGATTTTATTTATTTTTTTGAAAATTTTGAGCATTTTGAGAAACTAATTTGAATATTTTGATGATTGGCTCAATAGTTATTTTTTTATAAATATTTAAAAATTTAAAATTTTTAAGGTAAGTTACGTCATCAGTGGCACTAAAGATTATGTGCTGTTGCCTCACTAGTACAGAAATAAAAAAATTCAATCTGTCAACACAACGTCATCCTCACCTATCAAAGTGTCAAAGTATCAATCTATTAAAATTTTTCATTCCATAGCATTTCATTCCATTTTTTTTGTATTCCATAGCTCTTCCGATATATTAAATATTGTCGATTGTTGAAACAATGTAATCAGATTTATAAACGAGATGAATAAGAGGCAAGTCGGAATGTTTAAATTTAATATATTTTTGACATATGTTAATTTTACACTTGACACTGACGGATTGTAGACAATACTTGCCACTTACTTTTTATTTTAGTTTTGAGGTAACGATACTAAACTGTACGGTTGCAGGTGACGTAATTTAAAGGGCACAGAAGGTCAATCGTATTTTTCAAAAATATCAATAAATATTAATATTTTTCGTAAATTAATTAGTCCATAATGATTAGTAACGCTATTCCTCGAAATGGTTTTTCAATTACAACATTTTAAAAAATATGAACAATGGCCATTATCAGACATGACGTGATTGAGAAGTTTTTGATAAAGTCATTAGATGGGTTTTCAATGATTATATCGGCTAGCCGTTTCAGAAATCAGCCGGAACAAGCACACAGACCAAGACACAATAATGTTTTTTTTTTATATTATGTACCGTATGTAATACATTTCATGTGCATTTGTTAAAAAGCTGTTATTTTGACATTACAAACAGACAGATAGAGACAGATTGTATTTTATATAGAATAGATATAGATTTAAAATATTATGTAGGTACGCCAACAGTTTACATACTTATACATTTTACATTAATTAGTAAAAAGTTGTAGATAGGTATAAGATGAATGTTAATCTAAGTTGTCATACAATATGAAATAAATTATTGTCTGATGTCAATTTTGCACACTCCTTTGTTTTAATCCACAATTCATTTGTTTTAATCTCTCCAAACGTATTCCAATCTGTCTCAACCCAAGTCCCCCACTGTAAAAACGAATAGTTAAAATAAAATAGTTTTAACATCACCTTTACTTCGAAGAGGTTAAAGGCTGATTGGTTGTCAAGACGCAACCGAAATGATCTGCCATTAAACGCGAGATGAGGTCCATTGCTTGCCATAGACTGGCGTAAGTAAATTGCCCAGGAATCCATTAAAAGTTTCGCTGGTCGAACCGAAACGGGTTTTAGGGTTCCGCATCCAAAAGGTAAAAGGGGATGAAAAAAAAAGAAAACGTGTTTATTCACAGAAATAATTTTCTGACAAGATATTATATTATTTTATACCTCTGCCAAACTGCAAAACAGTTTGTTGGCAGACGTAGCTCCTTCTTTTAAAATGTAGTATACATAATTATAAATTACACTTTTTCACCTGTAGGTAGGTATGCTAAATTATTTATGCATTCCTTAAAATGTATCCTGCAGGTTTACAAAAAAGGATTCTTAAAAGGCCTATACCGCCTCCGCGGCGCCACTGTTTGGCTCCCTGTTGGTCTGTCAGTCTCATAGCCTTACCGTCTATCTGTGACAAGGCTGTATCTTTTTAAACATAATATACGGTAGCCAGTAACAACGTCACGTCATAACTGGCGAAATGTATGTGTACACAGAGATACACCTCTGCCTAACCTAACCTAACCCTTCGACTCGACATACATAACATCGCTCCTGTAATCCAGTATGTATGTAGGTAACCAGTTGAAAATTTTACAGAATGATTATGTAATGTTGCAACTGCGACTTCTTTTCACATAAATAAAGAAGGTAACTACACGATAATAGTTTTGGCGGCACGGAACCCTTTTAAGGATAGTTTGATTCGCACTTGGACGGTTTTTACTCAAGTTCGTTTCGTCGTAACATTAAATATGTGTTGAGAGGAAAGACCGAAGCAAATTATATTTGAGATCTCGTTTCTCTTTTATTTTGCGGTTGAAGGTGATGGTTTTATTTTTGAGAAGTTTAGTTTATTTTATTTTTGGAATTTGATGTTTTTTTTTTTTTCATTTTACCCATAGAATTTAACAAATACGTATTAACTGTAAATGGTCTAATTCCTTTTCCGAGTTATTTTTTACAGTAGGTAGGTATCAAGATCTTCTTTTCGTGGTTTTGATTGAATATTATTATAACGGGTGTAAAAAGGACATGCACTTAACGAAGCCGAGAGTCACTAGTACTCCCGTTATTGTGATCTTTGTTTTTGTTCCTGGGAACCTTCCGGTTACGGAGATATTAACGGTCAAAATTCCAACTTTTCTGACGTTTTTTTACCAAATCAAGTTTATGATATTATAACAACATTAAAAAGAAAAAAAAAACTTTAAATACCCCCACAACCCCTGTTCCGTTGCATGCACCATTGCGCACTACCGCAAACAACAAATCACACCAACAATAAAACTCGTTTCCCTGCAATTATTTTTGTGCAATGTTTGTTTGATGTACAGACAGAATGCTTATGTTGACGGCGATGCGCGATGTGGTGTGTCTTTTTCACCCTGTATAGTATGAATCCAATTGATGGCCACGTTTATTGCGGCATCAGGTATTCTATAGGTCATGAAATGTGCAAGTGAACGGGCACTTAGAACACCCCAACGAATGGGACATGGTCTGATCAGAAGCACCGCACTCGAACTGGCAATTAGTATAGGTCAAGATATTTTTTTTTTTTTATATTTTTAAATTGACCAATTCATACAAGGAATTAAACGAATGAATACTTGCAAATGCCAGCAGTTTTAAACTCATCAACTAAATCTGCACAGTTGCACACGTAAGTTCTGAAGCAATATTTACTTACGCAACTACGCAAGATGCAGTGATTTGTAAGGGGCGGGATCCCGGACTCCGGGATAAAGCAAAACTTCTGCGACACGTTCCGCGGTAATCCCGGAGAATCGCCAAACTTGCGGTAAGCGCATGAGTCATTCTACTGCAGTTATGAGATAACTTTCTTTGATAACACGCATAAAAATTAAGACTTTGATTTTCGTTGGGTGTGTATATGGTCTGAGATTGGCGACAGGGCTCGTGAAAAGGCACTTAAGAATATAAGTAATAAAAAATAATAATGAAGTCCCGATTGCAGTTATCAACGGAAAATTACACTAATCACCTATCCTACGCCTTTAAAACATGTGGATCAAATTTATCTACTCGATAAAAGTCAAAAGAATTTTTCAAATAAAATAAATAGCGTAAAATTGGCACGAAATAATAAACCTTTATAATACGTGGTTTCCATTAATGTGATCACCTAATCGCCATAATGTAGGTATATTTGTTATTTTTTTGGTTTCTTCTTCAGAAGAACTTAGAAGAGAGAGAATTATGAAGAACCAAAAAGTCAAGTTAGGTCATTTTGAATAACATCTTACAATACTTTTATATCCGTGTTTTCTGACACGCGTACCCCTAAAAGCTCTCGACAATGATATGTTGACATGCTAACAACACGAATTGAAAAAGTTTATATTGCGAGGAAACACGCGAATTAAATTGACACGGATCTCAAAGCTTTATTGATTCCCACATAATTTGGCGATATTGGCCCCACAACAGGTTTCATTTAACTTCCAAATTTACTTTGGGCTTATTTTTCTGAAGCAATTTTTGCATGCCAAATCAATACTCATACGATTTTGTTGGCTACTTTTAACTGTTTTTTTTTTTTCTTTTACAAAGTACGATGTTCTGCTCTTCAGCGGATTATTTTAAAGTGAATCAATCATCTACAATAAACGGTAATATCACGAATTTGTTGCTATGGGACAAAAATTGCATCACGTAATCCCATACGGTGTAGCAGATTTATCCAATTTTTAGCGATCCTTATTATCACTCTATGTGCTGTGTTCTGACGATCAATAAGATCTGTCAGCTTCACGATTGAGAAATAAGCTTAAAATCGAGAAAAAATTATATCACTTGTTGATGACATTGACACTTTGATTTATCGATCTACAATAACGACACACAGTGGCAATCAATAAATCGATCAAGTCTTACCAACTGGCATCGTTTTACCCAGTACCTAACTGGGTTGTGGAGGTCAGATAGATAGTCGCTGCATGTAAAATACTAGTATTGAACTGCACCTGGTAAGTCTGGAATCCGACCCTTATCATAGTTGGAAAAAGGCTATGCAGGTGATGAGTGGCGATCGTCAAAACTTGAGCAAATCTGTAGGCAAATTACATTTTAGACAGGCATATTATATTCACAGGGATTCACATTGCGTGCGAATAGTTAGCGGGATTTTTAATCTTTATTGATAACAGGATAAATTAATATGCATATCTTTATAATTGAGTATAAACTTAAGTACGCATGCACTGGTTATTTATCTTGAGATAATCTTATAATATAATAATTTCCGTTCTCGTTTATTTATACGACTACTCTATAAGGAGATTAATTATTCTATGCAAAAACGTTATAGGTACAGAGGCCAGCACATCAAGCTACCCCAATCTGTCAAATTTCTTTGATAGATTTTCTACTTTACTGCAAATGAATAAGGTTCATAATCAATTGGGATTTGACAGATTGGGGTAGGTTGATGTGCTGGCCTCTGTACATGCATCTCGTGTCGAAGTAAAAAACACCTTTAACAGGTACTTCTCATTGACATGATTCATTCATAATTGCATTGGCTATCTGTGATAAGCAATAAGAACATATATTTTTTTTCATAATTTAGCTTTTTATCTTAAAATCTGTAAGCTCTGCTCAGCGCTCACTGAACCAACGTCTGTAGACTACTTCTGCTTAAACAAAATCCGTTTTCCTATAGAATTTATATCCTATTGCTGTGCTTTTATAATTTCTAACGTGACAATATAAAAAAAATTGTCGTTTCGTTAATATTTTTTTATTTTGAATATTATCGTGAACGTCTACGTCACGGCATCTACTGTATAACATAGGGAAGTAAAATGTATGAAAATATTATGAAGACGCTTTTAAAGAGCTTTGAAGGACCGTGGCGTACATACTTGTCCGCCATTTTTTTTTTTCAAAATGACGGCCGCTCATGAAACGTATATAAATCGATAGCTGACATCAATGGAAACGGAAAACATAATAAGAAATACCAGCGTCAGCTATCGATTTATATAGGTTTAGGCGGACAGCTAGGTATGCTTGCCAGGCTCCATATAAAAATCTTCAATCCCCTTTCAGTCCACGATAACGTTATAACGTGCACGTGTTGCCATACATTTTATGGATGTGGAATTGGATGTCCACGATAATATAGTCTTGTTAGAAATTATAAAAGCGCACATCTATCACATCTTTAATAACACTGTTACCTATTATTGCATTCCATTGCCCTTTCCATCTAAGAATTTTTTTCTTACAATATTGATTCATTCTTGAATGTTGAAATAATAAAAAGAATTATGATACAATTTATTATTGTGTTCAAAGATAGTCTATACCTACTCGTATATTCCTAACATTAATCAACACATATAACGAGCAAATCATCTATAATTTTTATATACATTAACAGTTAATAAGGACCTACATGACATACTTCTGTAAGCCAATGTTTAATGTATGTGCTTTTTTATTATTTATTGAACAAATAGATTGTTTTAAATTTTGTTGTAAACAGTAATTTTTTTTTTTATCTGCTTGAGTTTTTTGGGATAGCGTGACGGTTGACAGGGAAGAATGGAAGAAGAAAATATGTTGCGCCAACCCCAAATAACATAGGATACGGGTAGAAAGATGATGATGAGTTTTTTTGGGAAAAAATAATGTTAGTTTTTAACCTTTTAAAACTGGGTAAACTGATGAGCCTAAAAATATATTTGAAATAAGAACTGATGTTACCTACATCAGTTCTTATTTCATACATATTTTTTTATACAGTTTTATACAGTTTTTTAAATATATTTTATACAGTTTTTAATAAATACATTTTAAATTTTATGTTCCATTTGCATTTTTTGTAGGTACTATAGACACTACAATGCATATATTTTATTAACCTACCGATAGTTTCCTCATATTATAAAGACAAGTGCACTGTCTTCCGCCGACATTTTCCACAATGGATGCGATCGTCTAGCCGAAGCTGAGACCCCACGGCGGCCATCGATTTACGATCTTTAAATCTAATATGTCATTGCACAGACCTCTGAAGTGCTTAGTTTTAATATCGAACTATCGACCGCCTCACTGTATAACGGAAAATGTTTTGAAAAGTACGTGTGAAAAGCTTTTTTGTCCGTGGAACTTGCGTCTCACATTTATTGATAAATAGCTGTACTTTGCGGCTTTGTGATTTATGTGTAGGTACCGCATGGGAGATTTTGCAAGTTATCAGTAGTAATGATATTATGGATAAAAAGAGGTAGATAGGTTATACGTACTCCGTAAGATTAAAACTTGGCTAGTTAGCAAACCTGAACTCAATGTTGCGCCGGAAGGGAAGGGACGACGCACAGCAACATTATGCTTGTCTTTTCCATGCCATCTGACTTCCACGGTCATCTAATAAAGTGTGGTTATTATACGGCTTTTACAGCGGTCTGGAGTGTAAATATCTACCTCTTTTTACTTGTAATATCATTGTACAATAGCTTCCGTGATTGGAAACCCCAATCTCAGAAAGTCGGATTTTATTCAAGTTTTTACTTACAACATTCTCTCGGAGGTGGAGGTGTGTAACTGAATACCTAATAATCATGTAGATCTACAATGTTGTAGGCGAAAATACTTAATTAAAATGTAATCTAACTGACAACAATATTGATTAAATATTTTCCAATAAAATTATCGCACAATATCAAAGAAATGTATCCACTAGCATTATACACAACTCTACAAGGGAATGCCAACCATTTGCGTACATAAACTATAGGCAGCATAGCGCGCATAGTTTTCACTAGTATTTCAACGAAGACCATGTAATATGAGGCCGCATGCATCTAAGGCTGGTATGCAACTGCCAAGCCGGAATTTATATTGAGAGGGAAGCAAATATGTAGGCTTGCAACGTTATTTATGATATTGATTGATAACCGCTTCTATTATAAGAGGCCAGTCAATAATCTTTGGTATGGTTATTAAATTTGAAGCAGGGAAGATTAGTTATTCACTTTAGGTAACTACATTATATCAATCAACTGATCCTATAGCAGTCCACTGCTAGACACAGGCCTCTCCCAGGCTGCGCCACAAGACCCTGTCCTCCTCCTTCCGTATCCAGTCTGTCCCATCGGTTCATCTAGCTAGTGGGCGTTTCACCCACCACTCGATACACGCTCGTACTACATTTATGTGTACATATATATACCTATATGAAGAATGTAAGTTTAAATTTTACAATTAGGTTGAATAGCTGCGATCGACAAAAATGTAAAATACTATCTAAAGAATAGAAAAAGTATTTGAAATAGCTAAGCATAAACATGTTTGTTGAATGAGATGTGACAGATTACCTAGGTGTAATTTATTTCTCAATCAGCATTATGTCAATATAAATAAAATTACAATTAACTTCAATCTTTAGCTTTATTTATACAACAGAATCTCCAAACCCTAAGATTATTTCTCAATTAATCTCAATACTAATGAACAACATAAGTCAGATGGTGGCCATATTGCAATGACAATCATAACACGGTATTTGCGTACTGAATATTTAACCAGACCAGCGCGGGCGCAGGACATGGCGTAAGCTTCGCCCACGATGGAGTACTACATGAGATTGTAGAGAAGGTTAATACATAACTACCTACCTATTCACTAATCTACACAGGGCTAATGTCTATATAAACGGCGGATACTTATCAGAATATATTATTTATTTGTTATATCAACGTTCGTATACACCACAGAAATTACAGGAAACAACAGAAAATAGAGAACTAAATGTAACACACAATTATAGGTAATTAAAGCATTTTCTTATTATTACCTACTAAGTGAAGTTATTGTAGCTTAAAAACTGTACTATATTTATTGAGCAAAATGACAAACTTTGAAGGTGAACGCAATGTCCAATAATCCTGATGACAATAAGGCCATGTCCTAATATAAGCAATTGTCGCGTTAATTTTGGTCGGCAAACTAGACAGAACGTGTCGTCGCGTCATTTTGGTCAGCGAATCAGACAGTTGTTATTGTTGTGACCGGCTTTAGTTTTCCAGCTGTTATTGACGTCCAAATTGTCCTTAGCATAAACATTCTAAAATATTCCCACCACTGGGACAGACCAAGTTGCCCTTATCAGTGACTATAAGTGGTTCTTATCCCAACTTGACCTTTTTTACATCCCTGCTTTGTGGCTTTATGATCTTAGGACAGATTTCGCAATACACCTTGTTTAAGTAAAAGCGATGTCCTACTTAAGTAAATACATTTTTATTACCTTATAAAACGGAATATCATTCATTCAAGTGAAATTTTTGTAGTAATATTATGTAAGATCCGTTTTGAATGAAGTTACCGATCCATAAATGTGGTTTAACTTATTCCGTTACATATGCTGAAGAAATAACATACCTATAGTTATAAGACATAAACCATAGGTCAAGCAGTGATGCTATGTTCTAGTTTGAGGGGTATGTGTGGTGCAATTACAGGTACTGTAACTGCTGTGCGCGCTTACAGTACCAGTTTCTAAGTATATGGGGTACAACTACGCACTACATAACAAAATAAGTAGCAATACTGTTTTTTTTTTTTTTTTTTTAATGATGGCATCTCGCAGTTCATCCTTTATGAGGATGGCTACTGCTTAACCGGACTTTCCTGTGGATGCCTCGAATTAAGGCCTCCAGCCAGGGCATACAATAACTTAAAAACTAAGCGACAGCGCTAAGGGTAACCCCCTGCGGGGTTCGGACCTCGGCTCAGGGCGTCGCTGGAAGAGGACAGCAAGGGACAGGCTGGATCGGTATTATTATTAGTGTTTAGGGGCGAATTTAAAACTACAGGCTCAGCTGCGCGGGCTGGCTCGAGCAAGGGTCGGGGCGGGCACGGTGATGGTGCGGGACGTCGCGACGGGCCTCGGCGGCGAGGACGGAAGGACGGATGTCTGAGCTTGTGTTTGTGTTGTCGACTGAGAGTACTCGTGGCCTTACTGCTCTCCTGGAGGAGGGTAGTGGCGTCGTCGGGGATAGTGAGGGTATGCCTTGTTCGGCGAATCCTACTTATGCGGGAGGGAGTGTATCGGGAGGCCGCCGCAATCAGGGGATTGGGGTGCTTTATGGCAGAGTCAAAGAAGCGCTTGGAGAGGCGTTTCATGAACTGCTGGATGGTGGGGAGTCTGAGATCTAGATGCAGATTCACATTTCGGACATAGAAGGGGGCTCCCGTGACCTTTCGGAGGAAACGGTTCTGGAGGGTTTGCATTTTATGCAGAAATCGCGGCTTGGGGTG
Organism: Gortyna flavago; assembly: GCA_963669345.1. Classification (NCBI taxonomy): domain Eukaryota; kingdom Metazoa; phylum Arthropoda; class Insecta; order Lepidoptera; family Noctuidae; genus Gortyna; species Gortyna flavago. The sequence continues at coordinate 12,003,189 of OY770138.1, forward strand.
TGCGAAGACTACGCAAGCATAGGTCATGATGGGACGGATGACCGCGGTGTAGAGGCGCAATTTGCACTTGAGTGACAATTTGCTGCGGGCAATATCATGGAGTGGAGCCTACCGAGAGCGAAAGAGGCGCGCGAACGCGCCGTCTTTATGTGCTCGTTGAAGGTGAGGTTGTGGTCTAGGATGACACCTAAGTATTTGGCTCGCTTTTCCCAGGGGATCGGCTTGCCATACATAGAGATCGGGCGCGGGAGGGGGGGGGGGGGGTAGTTTGCGCGGTTTCGAGAAGATGACCGCCTGACTCTTATCGGGGTTGACCTCGATTCTCCATTTCCGGAACCAATCGCTCAAGGCGCTTGCGGAGGTTTGGAGGTTTCGAGCTATGGATGACTGGTTGACACCCGAACAGTATATGGCAGTGTCGTCGGCGAAGAGCGCCAACTGTGCCTTTTTACTGTTCGGGATGTCACTAGTGAACAGGGTGAAAATGAGGGGAGACTGAACGGAACCCTGGGGGACTCCGGCGCGGATGGGGTGAGGGGGAGAGAGAGCGCCCTCGATACGGTAGCGGAAAGTGCGGTCCGACAGAAAATCTCGTAAGATGAGCACGAGACGGTCTGGCACACCTAGCAGGTACAGCTTATATAATAAGCCATTGTGCCAGACCTTGTCGAACGCCTTCGCTATATCGAAGAACAGGACGCCTGTCGAAGCACCTCGCTGAAAAGCAGCGCTAATGTGCTCGACTATGCGGTGGAGCTGGTGGATGCACGAATGCTTCGTGCGAAACCCGAACTGTTCGGGGGGGATGAGGCTCTTTGCTTCGGCATAGTCTTTGAGGCGCTTATAAATAAGCCTCTCGTAGACTTTGCCGAAAACATTGAGCAGACTGATGGGGCGGTAGCTGGAGGGCTTGCCTGGCTTAGGGATGCCTATGACTGTGGCTTCTTTCCACATTTGGGGGAAGATGTTGTTGCTCAGGGCGCCATTGAAGATGGCGGTCATGAGCAGTATGAGGAGGGCGGGGAGGAGTTTGTACACCCTATTGGTGATATCGTCCGAACCGGGGGCTTTGCGGGTTGCGAGCCCTTTTATGATGTCTTGCACTTCGTCGGGAGTGACGGGAGGCAGAGGATCATCAGGGTCTTCGACTGGCGGGAGGGAGGCTCTCCGTTCGACTTCAGCGTTCACCTCGTCGAGGTGCGCTCTGTCTACTGGTTGAGAGCTGGGAGTGCATTGAGCCTCTAGGCTGTCGGCTAGGCATTCGGCCTTTTCGAGGTTTTCGAAAGCGACCGTTTTGTCGGGGCGTGTGAGGGGAGGAACTGTGGCCTCTTCAGAGGAGCGAAGCTTCCTCTGGAATTGCCAGAAGGCGTGGTGGGTGGGCTCGAGTTCGCCGATCAACTTATCCCATCCCTCGGAGCGCCACTCCCCTATGCGTTTCTTTACAGCACGCTGTAAATGGCGCATGTGGGATTTGTTCGCGTCGCAGGGAAAAGAGTCGTAGGCACGAATGGCAGCGTTCTTCTCGGTCACCAGTTCACGTACGTCATCGGGCAGTTTCCAGCGATGGTCTTCCATCACTGGAACTTCCCGTGAGCAATCCGTCAGTACGGATTGAACGTGCTCTGTGAACGAGTCGATCGCCCCAGTCGTGTCTGCGACTGAGATAATTTGCTCGGGGATGGAGTCTAGGTGGGGAGACGTGGTGGATTTCAGTCTTTCGCTTACTTTCCTCCAGTCGGTGACTATTTTGGTCGGGGGGGGCTGGTTGGGGTCGTGCGGGGGGCCCGAATAGGGGGCCAGGTGCAAGATGACCGGGCGGTGGTCAGAATTAAGCTCTTGTACCGTCTCGATAGACTGCAAACGGAGGTTTACATTCTTGAGAAGCGCTACATCGAGAACGTCAGGAAGTTGGGCGGGGTCGCCCGGGAAATGAGTGGGATACATCGGAGCGATGATATCGAAATTGAGGGAGTCGCCTAGTTTGAACACGATCCTACCTCTGGTAGGATCTGCTATTCCAAGCGGGATGTTTGGCATTGAGATCCCCCGCCATGATGACGGAGTCACTCATACCGAAGAGGGTAGTGAAATCGGTAGTGAGAGAGATGGGATCCTCCGCACCATTGATGGGCGGGATATAGGCGGAGATGATGGTGATTGCGGGGTGACCGGTCATGCCGAGCCGACAGATTGAGATCTCTAGCTGAGAGATAAGGGCGGGCGGGTCTATCGGGATGCAATGGAGGGACTTCCTATAGTAGATGAGGGTACCGCCCTTGTGGCAGCGAGACCTGTCATTGCGAACTATCTTGTAGTTGGCAATGTTCGGGTTCCGCAGATGGGGCTTCAGGAAGGTTTCCTGGACTAAGAGGACATCGAGCTGGTGATCGCGGAGGAACGCGGCGATCTCATCGCGTTGATTTTTAACGCCGTTTGCATTAAAAAACCCTAGTCTAAGGGATCGGGGTTTGGTAACGCTCATTCTTTGTAAAGCCATTGGAGCTTTTTAGAAGTTGAGGGTTTGCATGACTTGCGTAATCTGAGGATACGCATTGAAAATCTCGGCGATGCGCCGAGGATTGCCGTTACAGGCTTGGATTTCCGCTGCCATGGCATTTGCGGGGGCAATAAAAGCTGCGTAAGCACCGATTATTACCTCCATGCTGCTAGGCTGGGGGCGGGAGGCGGGGGTCGGGGGGGACCTACTGGGACCAGCGGGAGCCCTGGGCGCGGCGGCGGGAAGGGCTACCGGTGGGGCTACTGGGACCGAGGGGCCTACTGATGGCGCGGGGATGACAGTTGCCATCAGCGCTGGGATAGTCGGGGGTGGGGGGGGGGCACCGAAGCTGCGGGAGCTTTGAGGTGGTTGAGGTTCGCCCATGGGGAGGGCCTTTGGGGACTGAGCCTATCGGGCATCTGGGAGGAAGGGATCGGGATCCTCACAGAGGGGCTTTCCCTTTGCTGGCGGTCGCTCGCGCGCTTCGTCAGTTTGGGAGAAGAAGACTTGGGGGCCTTGGGGCAGCCTCGGTAGTTAGCCGGGTGCCCGGATTGGCCGCAAAGAACGCAGCTCGGTGGCTCTGTGCACTGAGAGCGGTCTTTGGGGCGGGGACAGTCTGACGTGCCGTGGGCACCTAGACACTTGACGCATCTAGGTGTCGCGTAGCAGTGGGATTGGGAGTGGCCATACAATTGGCACCTGTGGCATTGTCCGATGAGGTTGGACTTCCTGGGTTTCTCGATAGAGATACCCGAGAGGGAGCAGACTGACTTCACCTTGAAGATGGGGTGATGTCCTTCAGTAGGGTCGCAGATGACCAGGACCATGTCGTAGACTAGGCCCTTCCATGCTTTGTGCAAGCGATGGACTGCTGAGACGGGGATGCCTTGTGAAGCAAGGTCTTCTTTGATCTCCTCGGTGGGGATTTCTTTGGGGACGCGCCTGATGATTACGCGGGTGGGGACTTCCTCCGGAAGGGAGTACGTGTGGAAGGAGTAAGCCCTTGTCTGGAGGAGACGGGTAAGGTCCCTGTAGTCCGAGGACGAGGCGACCGTTACCTTTATACCCTGTTGGGTTGAGCGGGCGTTCGTGTAGTTGATCTTTTGATCAACACACGCTTTGGAAATTTCTGTCCATTTGGACTTGTCCTGGACATAGATGGGGGGCGGGGGTCGTGGCTTCTTTGCGTTCGAAGCGGGAGGGGTAGCCGAGAGGCTAGACCCGGGATTGGCCTGCGGTGCGGCGGAGGGTGGGGTGGGGGGGCGGGGGTTAGAGGGGATTACCGTGACCGACTTTTTGGCCTTGCTGGCGTGAGAGGAGGCGTTCTTCTTTCTCTTGCCACCCTTTCCGACGACTATATAGTCGTCTTCCGAGGAGGACGAAGAGTCAGAGAGGGCTTCCTCTGAGTCGGATTGAGATTGGGGTACGGACGTGTCCATACTCTCTGGAGTATCAGCTGCGATAGCGGCTGGCACGGAAGGTGCGGGATCGGGGACTGGCACGGACGGTGCGGGTTTCGGGGCGGACACGGAGGGAGCGGGTGATGGGGCTGGCACAGAGGGTGCGGGTTTTGGGGCGGGCACAGAGGGTGCGGGTTTAGGGGCTGGCACGGAGGGTGCGGGTTTTGGGGCTGGCACGGAGGGTGCGGGTTTTGGGGCTGGCACGGAGGGTGCGGGTTTTGGGGCTGACACGGGGGGTGCGGGTTTGGGGGCTGGCACGGAGGGTGCGGGTTTGGGGGCTGGCACGGAAGGTGCTGGTTTGGGGGCGGCGGCTGGCACAGAAGGTGCAGGCGAGGGGGCTGGCACGGAGGGTGCGGGAGGGGAGGCGGCGGCGGCCTCGGGGATTTCGCCAGAGTTTGGCGGAAAGAGGGGGCTGACTAGCGCGTCGCTAAAGTCAATGTCGATGACCGAACCGGGAGGGCGTCTAAAATTAATAAGACGGTGGGCATACTGGTTAACGAAAGAGGGGTCCTTGAAGAGGACCTCTTTTACGAACGCCAATATGACCGCGTCTGCCATGATCGGGAAGGGGGGCGGGGAGAGGGAAGAACCATAGGGGGCGTGAATCCCTAACAACCTAGCACCCCGGGTGGATGGGCCCGGGGGTGTGAGATCCTACCCTCCCTGTCGGGTGTGAGACAGGGAGGTGAGTACCTGAAGTGAGCCCTAAGCTTGTGACCCGTCGCCGATCTTATTGTGCGAACGGGGCCCTAACCAGTCTGTGCGATGGGTGTAGAGACACCCTAGACCGGCTTCTAGTACGAAGGGGTTGACACATCCAACCGTACTAGACGCGAGCTGTGGACAAGGGATTAGTTACGAAGCTAGAGCTGACTAGGAGCCACCCCCAAGGCCAAGCATCTAGCTCCCGATTCCAATTGACTGCCTCGCCCTGATGGGGCTCGGCGGGTGAGATTGGGGCACCACCCCCTTGGCTTCGTTGGCACCGTGAGGTATCCACCAAGGACCACGAAACTGTGTTTACCCGGAAGGGGCCAAAAAAAAAAAACCTCGACGACACGTGTGATGACGAATCTCTCTTAAAGAAACAACTTCTATCAACCACGCCTTGAAAAAGGCGGCTATTGACAGGGTGCGGGCGTAGTCCGGAGACTACTGAGCTCGTTACGGCTAGCGTAACGAGAGCGGGCGGCGGCGGGGCGGCGAGGCGGTGGGGGCGTGCAGCGAGCGAGAGCGGGCAGCACGACCGTCCACGGCGAGCGTCGAACGGCGAGTGATGAGCAATACTGATTTTTCGCAATTTATATCAAGAGGACGAGCTTGTGGAGGTCTCCATGTAAAATACTGGTATTCAGGTGTATCCGGTTAGACTGGAAGTCGACACCAATATAGGGGAAAAGGGTAGGCAGAAATGATTTCAAGAGGACGAGCTCACTTTTATAAGCCTGTTACACATAACTGCCCGCCAATTCTCGTAATTTTAAAAGCGTTCAAAATCTAGTCGCATCCTCATCTCAGTGACAAACATGTCAAAAATTTTACAAAAATTTAAGGAAATTAGAGCTATGTTTGATAAATTTAGACTACAAAAGTACACGTTAAGACACAACAACAACTTGTACTACTTGTAAACGTTGTTAAAATTACGAAAATGCCCCTCTGTTTTTTTTATGAAAGCAATCGCCGCATATTTTTTCGTTTGAGTAATTGAATGCAACCAGATACTTTTTCTATCAGCCTGCATGATCTTTTTTGCAGACAACCTTTACTTTTAATACCTAGAAAGGGAAAACATCAGTTTCACACTGTTCCGATATTGAAGCATCAACCCTTAATAACACCGACTTTAACTTCACGCATTGAAGCTCATATAAAATCTCAACTTTCTTAGTTTCCATTCTTAGTCCAACGAGGAGACTAATTAATTCCGTTTTAAACAGTAAATCTCTTCTATCTAGTAACTTATTTAGTTTACTGCAACAACTTGTGAGTAAATTAAGACTCGCCCAGTAGTTAAACCTCCCTGAAAAACGTATTTTAATTATGCTTTGTGAAATCCGTGCGAGATCATTCTTGTTGTTTATGAATTTAATAATAATGAAGTTGCCATTTTCGTATAGGGCTCGTGGCTAATTGATAACAGCCGCACGACGTGATTAAAGGTTAAGTAACGCTTGCCGCGGTCGGTTAGCAGATGGGTAACCGTCCAATATACATATCAAGACCTCTACGTGTTTCGGAAAGCAAGTTAAACCGTTGGTCCTGACTGTCATTCGTAGATCTTTGACAGTCGTTACGAGTAGTCAGAAGCCCAAAAATCCGACAACCAGTCTTTCCAAAGGGCATCGTGTAACCCAGTTATTGAGTAGTGGATGTCAGAGAGGCAGTCACTCCATGTAAAATACTGGTATTCAGCTGTACGTATCCGGTTTGACTGGAAGCTGACCCCAACATAGTTAAGAAAAGGCTAGGCAGATTGATTGAAGTTGTCGTTTTCCGTTTATTTTCGTTTTACTCTTAAAATGTAGGCCAATTTTGTCGCAACATGAATATAACATGGCTTATCCTCTCCTGATAGTGCCAAAATATACGAATCTGTTTGTCTTCTTGACAAAAAATACCAAGCTATTGTAGAACTGTCTATTACCAATAGTGTAACATACTAGTACATATTTATCTGAATTCTTCATTCATCTTTTGAATAATGAGGCCGAACATCTTATATACCTCGGGAAGTTTGATCTAAGTTTTTTTTTTATTTCTAAATGGTAGACCAGTGCCAAAAAAAAAAAACGGACCAGTACCTAAGCATTAAAAGCAACACTTCAATTAGTAAGTTTATGCAGTGGCTCATTTATCAACACATATTCAGCGTATGCACTTGCTTCATTAGTAAAATTTTCTTCCACTAATTACGAGTACTTGAATAAGTGGTCCTAAGTTAAAAGTACAATCTCTGCTGAGCAGCAAGTGCTTCTCAGATACTCTTAACTTTTAAATCGAGTGTGTTCACCACTTTCATAATGAGAAATGAAAAACGACAAGCCACAACTTACAATGTTAATTTTATTGAATTAAAAAGAAAGCCAGTTAACGATGTCTCTGAAGTTTGGAGAATCAATGAACAAGCAAGATAATATATTGTGATTGCGAATATAATCCAGTGGGCACCTACCCTAATTGCGTAATACACTATCAATCTCAATCTGAATAATTTTGAAAGAAATTGCTAATCCATTGCTTCATATGTTCGACAAATGTTTCTGCTCATCAACGTAAATGACGCAATGAACGTTGATGAACTGTCAAAATGAAACCCATTGCTACAGATAGTGTGTTATGTATTTACCCCGCTGTTTATTGCTTGTTCACAAATCATTAATCATCATTCATTAACATCTGCCTCGTCGGCCTAGTGACCACAAGCGCTACAGCTGATCTTGAAGTCCTGAGTTTAATTCCTAGGTCGGGTAAAGTGTGATTGGGTTTTTCCTATAGGGATTTCTCAGTAGCAGCCCGCAGTTGTACCCGGTGATGGCAAAAGGCTCGCCCCCTATAACATGGGACTTAAACATACAATAATTCAAGAAATGTGAGTACTATGGGTACCTCTGCGTAACCTGTTATGTTTCATAGATTGTTAACTAATCATTAGTATGTACACTGCCTACGCAGTCATTAGTATTTGTCAACACGATTATACATGACGATAAGTAGTTCCTTATTAGGTTAGTATTTATAGTTATATACATATTTGCTTGATAAAATGTACCCGTTTTAACCTTTGCTTCATAATTTTCTTTTCATGGCATACATCTTCTATTATGTTTTTCAAATCAATTTTTTTGTATTCTAATTTATAACAATAATTATAGTCATCTGGCTATTATTGGAACTAATAGGAACATGACATGTTCTAATACGTGTTATGTATATTGGTTCTTTTTCCTCTTCTCCATCTGGTTTCGTCTCTTTGATTTTCACTTTTCAATTTTGTTCTTCTGTATACCTACAGCTATTTTGTTCACGCAACAAAAACGCTAATCACTTATTCAAGACAAAAATTCCCAAATTAATTTTCCTGAACAAAATTATATGAGAGCAGGAGTCAAATAGATTCCAAGGTTTCCAACCAAAACTTTGGTTCGGAACATATTCAGTGAACAAGCATTTCAAGGCCCGCAGTGAATAGTTAAATGGAGAGCCTTCAAGACGGTCTAGTCCAGACATGTTTACGGGCCTGTCTAACACTTACACACCTGTCTCAAGTTAGTGACTGAGTTAATTGTCTAAATAATGGCTTCGTTGGACCGGCGCATGCATGTGTAAGTGCAAGGACACTTGGTCAAAATTTTACTTGAGTTGGCTTGAGTATTTGTCACTTCATTCGTGTAGTGTTTGTTTGTTTGTAGATTCTGAATTCATATCCAGGTGTATTTAACTTTAAACGGGAGTAGTGAATGAGGATGCAGGTTTTTCTAACACTTGCTGAACTTGTCATTATCATCAGGAGTTTTATTTCATTTATGACGTAGGTACAATTCCAATTTGAATGTTATATAGGTTGGATATGGTTTATATTCTGAACCAGCCTGTGCGGAACATTTAAACTGCAAAAAAATGAGCTGTTCCATATATTTTGACCGAGTATGTATTGCACTTTTCTATGAAACCGCAGATTTTTTTTTTATAACCGACGCTAAATTTCTACGTTAGTGGGTCTAGGATCATGTACTGAATTCATGGTTTCAGTTTGCACGTCAATGTCCCTGCCACCCTGCAGTAATTTTTCACTAGATTTTTTTGCTAAATTTTGTTCAAAATTATTTCGAAGTTTCTCTTCAGCCGTAAAACAAGATTAAAGGACTCGAAATAAACAATAGGCATTAAGTTATACAGTCCAGCCTCTATAATTAAATCGAGAAACTTATCGCAATAAACTCGATGTTACAAAATAACAGTAAGAGAGATAATAAAACCATTATTACTAGGGGCGTGTTCCTGCTAGCTTACCGTTCTTAAGTTTTATTGCAACGCTTGGCTGTAGTTGTATAAATATATAAACGGTTTATCAGTCTGGCTTCAGGTGAAGCAATTTCCTTTATTCATTCTCGTGAGATGATTTTGTCGTGAAATGAAAAACATGTCGTGAAATCCAAAAGATACAGCGATATCGTGTTCATATTTTTGGTCTTCAAAGTGTCAAAGGCTCGGTTCCTTTAAACAAACACGAATCGTTTTACTTACCAATTTTTTATTGTCAAACTGGGGATATATATAAATTCGTAAGCTAATTCTATAATAGCTACTTCCTTTCTATATGGGAGGCTATTATGCAAAGCTATGAGGTATTTACTTCATTATTGGTAAAGATACAAGAATCTTAATTTTAACCAATAACAGTCCGTAAATTATAGGAATTGGCCACTAAGCGGTAACTCCATCTTCTCTTAACCAATTTGTGTAAAATGAGTCTTTTAACTGGATTTTATTTTAAAGGTTCCAAGTTTGAATTAATTAAATGATCACATGCATTAGTATGCACATAAAGAATATCATTAATTTTGATTTCAACACCATCAAATTAATTTTGGAAAAACGAAATTCTATTAGAGCAATTCTTTTCAATATGTGAAAAAAAAAGAAGAGATCTTAAGTACACAATGAGTGACCAATTAAAGTGATGAAACCGTTAAAGCGGACAAGACTGGAGTGATTACCGAAGTGTGATGAAACGGGTTACAAGAGCTATTCAGTAGATCAATGAAATGAATGATATTGATACCTGTCAAATTATAGACACTATTGTTATTGAACATTATTCAAATATGACTCTTGCACACATTGAAATGTGGCTATTAAATTACGGCTTTAACATTTAGAAGGCTAAAGATTTAAGATACTGACATAATACAAGTAAGTAGTATAGAAACATTTTGTGGTAAAGGACTTCATTTCGTTATTCTGTCGTTGAAGCAGCCTTTACGATTCCGCTCTTGGTTAAAGGCCTGCCGCTATTCACTCGAATAACAAGGACCATAGAAGTTTCACTCTTCAGTGTGGTGGATCTTGAGTTCTCCAAGAACACAAGAAACCTCAGTAGGATTATTATCAGCACCATATTTGCATAACACACAGTCTAAATCATTTTGAAGGATATTGCTAATCCGCTGCTTCATATGTTTGAAAAATTTGTCTACTCAACAACGTAAATAACCCAATGAATGTTGTTGAACTGTAAAACTGAAAGCCATTTCTACAGTTAGTGGGTTCCGCAATTACCCCGCAGATCACAAGAGTCTGTGTAACTTAGGTCTAAAGAAATTAAATGTAAAACAATTCTGCAGCTTTTCAAGCTTGCAAGTTTAAAACTTACAATTACAATTCTTAACAAATAATTCAAGTCAATTTTGAAAGCAAATTCAGCCACAGCAAACAGAATTATAGTAGGTAATATCAAAGGCAAATACAAGCAGTACAACCACTCACTGAGTTATAGATGGCAACAGTTTTGTCAAGGCCCGCAATAACGCCGCGGAACATGCCACAAATTATTTAGCTTTATATCTACCACTTTATCTTAATAGATTGTGTTGCAATATACAGTTGAAATCTTTGCACGAATTGGGGTACATCAATTGGCTTTATATATGCTGTTAGGTAATATGTATCATCATAATTGATGTTTTGAACTTTTGATTGAATGCACTCGTCTATTTCTTCGGACTTGAATTCCAAGTCTATCTTATCACTTTTGTTATTAAGATAGCTTTAATTAGCTATTGACAGTTGAATATTTGATAATTTTGATAGAGGCTTATCGTTATAATGATTTCACTTATTTATTTTATTGCATTGGAAACACAATTTCAATGTTGCAATCGATAATCATTTATTTTGATCCTAAGGTAGATTACTTTTACCCTGTTACGTTTTCACCTTTTAAAATACCAAATCTCTTGTATTTACGCTACAAACACCTAGCAATCAAAATTAGCTTTCATTACACTGCCTCAGAGAAAACTTCAAATCTTTTCACGTTTACCATCACTTAGTTACCATACATTACCTACATATTGTGTAGCCCCAAGTCGTACTCATACTTACCACCATTAGCGGCCACTTGCGTCTTGAACTTTCTTAATGAACTCCGTGTCAAATAATTGAGTACCTACACTTGAGCAGTTTGAAAGAAGTTCTAAAGTATTCTGAACTCCACATACTTTTAAACATTCTAAAAGATGTTGGCTGTAGTGGTTCCTTTTCTATACAAGTCTATGTTTATCTAAAACAATGGCAAAATTGGTTAAATTCAATGCTGAATCAATCAGCTGAACCCAATTGAACTCATTCGTTCGTAAATTTTCAAGGTAATGAATGAATTATTTTACAAATTAGTGTCTGTCTATGAAATGTTTTTGCAAAATTATGTTAATAAGACAAGGTTAAAGATTTTTGTAACGGCGTACCAAGTTTTCTCGTTAACCACGAGAAATAAAATCTATAGAACACGGATGTTCCCATGGTTTTGCTTTGCAATTTATAGCTCCAGTGTACCCAGTTTGTCTCAGTCTACCTGTGTATTAATTAGTAGCTTTCAATATTAATACAAACACTAGTCATTTACAAATTATATATCCTTGGCATTTCACACGGGATAGGACGAACAATTTATGTTCTGCTAATTTCACCAATTTGAATTTATCACGACTTCTGTTAATGTACAGATTAAACTGTGAAGGAGTAAACAAGTTGGGACTATTTACTTTGTATTTCTAGGTTACGAGACATTGTAGCTTATCTTAGTATGTATACACTGTTTTATTGTGGTGGGTAATTTTATGTATTTACCTAATCAACTGTATTTAAAGTGTTCTGCCATTTCTAATTTCAAAGCTGTTTAAAGTTCTAGCTCGTCGTTTTCCTGTTTTGGGGTCACCGCAGCATGTCTTTTTCGTCCATTTATCAGCTGTAATATAAGTATCTCTTTTCTAGCTATAATCATCTTTCACACACACAAACTGTCGAAACTTATCCTGAGTATCATTGCTCTAATTAGGCATTATCCTACGGTGATTTAGATTGGGCTACAATTATGGTTTCGAGACTGATAGCAAGAATCCTGTAGCTTCAAATAATTGCCAATGTTAGATATTTGATCCACCGCTTTTTCGAACCCAAAGCTTTGCCATTGAAAAGGATTTCTTTGTGTCAGGTGTCAGTTTTGTTCTTGGTGAAGTTTGGGTTTTATGTGATGTGGAACCAGCAAACATTCACTGGCAGAAATTACAGCCAGTTAACACAAAATGTTCGTTACTAGAAGAAAGTTCAAGAACAAAATAGCGGATGTAAAAAGACGCATAACGAAGCCGATAGTATTTGTACTCCCCATCATTGTGATCATGTTTTGTACTGGACTGAACCTTTTGGTTACGGAGATATTGAAGGCCAAAGTTCCATATTTTGTTTTACTTTTTTTCTCAATAACAAGTTTTAAATGTTACAACTAAAAATGCCCCCAACTCATTGCATATACCGTCGCATATAACTAAAAGCAAAATGTTTGCCGTAAACAGCTATTAATCACATACAAAACAAAAGTCGTTTCCCAAAAATATTTTTTGCTCAATGTTACTTGGTTTGGTCATTTGGTGTACAGAATGCTTAAATAACGGCTATGTGATGAGTCTTTTTATACCCCGTATGTAGAAAGGGAACAAGTTATAAATATATGCAGCCTAAAACATAATGTCAATATATTTGGTTTAAAAGCCTTTAAAAATAAATAATGAACCAATTAAATTTGTGATAAAAATTGGGTCGCGTAACATTCACTGAATATCAGAAAGCAGTTTCACTGAGATTAATTGGAAATGAAAGCGCTTTTAGATTCAATATGACCGTTATACCGATGGATCTAGGGATGCTCGCGATGTAGGTTTGTTATCGATACCGTTTTATTTCTCGGTATCAAAGAGATAATTTAATGTCTTTGCTCGGTATGAATTTCAGAATGATCTTTGATAAGTTTGAACTGGATTTTCTTGAAGCAAGTAAAACTCTCTTCAAGAAGATTCAATACTGACTAAGCTTAATATGGCCATCTTCATTGTTAGAAAAACGTACTGAGAACGTACAGGATTATGTTTTGCTCGTAAAAACCAATTGATCAAGACTTGTTAAAAGTCGTATTCGAAAACACGTGGAGGTACCCAGCAAGATTTCGAATTGCTTATTAGAAGTTACCTTATTATATACGTGATCATGGTTGACAACTCTGTTTTCTCCCAAACTTATCGATATCTCAATATCGACTTCGTCGATAACCAAGCTTATCGACGACGTCAAACTAGCTCTTTCCCACAATTTCATCCCTAAAGTTCCCTCGGAAGATTTCTGCTCAAATATTTGTTTCAATTAGACGTCTCAGAGGTCCCTCTTAGGGCTCCACGTCAAACAAATGATGATCGGTATATCAAGAGTGACGTATACGAATTGATATTAGTAAGACTTTTACTTGGAGGGACGGTTTTTGTGTGTACCTAATGGCTGTTTTGGGTATTCTAAGATAGCCTATTTATTGGGAAAGATGTAAGAAAAAGGTTTTCATAAAACGTTCATTTGGAAAGTATCTTTTGTAACTGCCAGTTTCTTTGATAAAAGTTTTTATTAGCTGTAGTAAGAAGGAGAAGATTGTTAGATTCGAATGTATAGGTATCAAAATTAAAAATACTTTTAAAAAGACAGAAATCTAAACTTGAAAGAACTATAGGAAAAAGCAATTAAAAACATCCAAGTTACTTAGGTACTGAAAAAACAAATTAGAAACGTGCAAGCACAATTTCAAACGAAATAACACAATCGTCCCAACAACACGCTAAAGATGGCGACAAAAAAGTGTTCGCAAGTTTTCCAATATGGTCATTATTATTTTTTTGATGTCTGCGAGTTCCTCCCCTTAAGTCAGAAGTCGCCGACGACTTTAATTAAGCGCGACTTAAGACTTTAATGACTTCGAAGATATATTTTTTGGAGCTAAGTAACGCGCCTACCTTTTTTACTGAGCAACTGGATTAAAAATTGTCTGCTAAGTTTTGGATGTGATTAGAATAATTTACGCATATTCTTAAGTAAGAGTTTGTATCTTAACTTTTAAACCTAGTGGAATTACACATAAAAGGTTGGTCCCTTCCATAGATTTTGAAAACATTAGGTACCTACTTACCTACCTATGTGTTTGTTAGACGGCATAGGAGCCGGCACTAAAATCGTTGAGAAAAGGCTTAGGCAGATTGATTGATTGATTGATGTATGATACTAATAATCTTACAACAATTCACGTATCGTTTTTTTTACACTTGTATGCGATAGTAACGCGTGCACGCCTGATGAACTATTCGGAATGCGCCGCTGCAACATTATAGCTTGCTGTAACTAAACCGTCAGGCGTTTGAAGTGGAACGCATTGTCAAAGGAAATGTGACGCATTTGTGCGCACGTTGCCATGTATGCATACGTTTTGTCACTTTTGTGGTATTATGTGTAACATAATACCTGTCGTATTTTATTTTTGTACATGTGCCTATAAACTAATTTCAACCTAACTAATCGTTTAATTTGTTTTCAGGTAATATTTCTTCATCACAGTTCTTCATAGTTGCGTACGTCGGTTAGGTATGTACAGCAACTTATTTATTTTATGTAAGTAACTTAAATGGTTAATTATGTTTATTCTTTAAATTGGTTTTATCAAACACTATAGCACGTGAAAAAATATTTAAAAAAACTAGACTAGATGAACTCGACTCATTATTTTAATTAAAAAAAAAATGAATACAAATTAATAGACAGATACCTACCTAATAAATATTTGAACATTATTCTACGGGTAGGGATAACTACACGTCTTACTCGAATTCGACACGAGACATTAAAGGGCTCTTTACACGACTTTCCTCTAAAACAACCCCAATACTTAGGAACTGTCTGTCATCAACTCTAAACTTTAACGACGCTAATCGCTATAATAATAGACGTAAGACAACAAAGCGAACGATACGTGTATTAAAGATACCCTTGTAATTATACAATATACATATTGTTATACATGCATATGCATTATAAAGCATGTAGCTAATGTATTCACTCCTCTAGAGGTAACAAAAGCCCCGTTCAGAGGAACCGTTCACTAAGTGAATATCGCGAAGGGGCAACCAGTATAATTTACACGGAGATAAAGATTATATCTACGTAGGAAGTGGCTTGGAAATGCTGGTGTTTGAATTAAGTTGGTAAATGATTAAGATAAGTTGGTACGGTGATCTTTGAAATACGGGGTTTATTGTGTTTTTAGCTTTAAGTATTAGAATTAGGTACTTTTTAATTTCACGTGTTCCAATTTTTATTTAAAAAAAATACAATGTTTTGAACCAAGCAGAGCTCAGGTAGATATTATTGCTAAGAACAATGTCACAGCAACGTTTAAGGATTTTAACTTTTTACAAGTGAACTAGCTGACCCGGCCACGCGTTGCTGTGGCTAACGTTTTTGTCATATTTTTATTTTATTTTTTCCACCCTATCTTTCAAGTTGGATCAAACTGCACACGGTGTACAAATTTAATTAAAATCGGTTAAGTAGTTTAGGAGTCCATCGCGGACAAACATCGTGACACGTAATTTATATACAGGTTGAAATTGAATACATGCGACAAATCGAAATGGGAGATTGTAGTCATCATTATGAACAACTTTTACTATGGGACCAAACCTGAAATCGCGAAAAAAAAAATCTGCTGTTTCCTACATTTATGTTCGCATAACTCGTCAAAATGTAGGGAAAAGCTGTTTTTTTTTCGCGATTTCAGATTTGGTCCCATAGTAAAAGTTGTTCATAATGATGAGTACAATCTCCCACTTCGATTTGTCGCATGTTTTCAATTTCAACCTGTATATTAAGATGTATTATTTGTAATTATTATTATTTAGTATAAGCCTGTATTGTCTCCTTCACTCTTTACACTTTTTCCGTTTTACTACGATTGCGAGCCAGTCCAATCTGAATTTGTAATTAACAGTCGTAAAAATAAATAAATTTGATTGATCAAAGCTTTACTGTCTTAGATAATATAAATCAATTTTTTGTTCTATTGTTTTTCGTCCAGTGTCCTTCAACCGATTAATTTACTTTGGGCTGATTTCATCAAAGTCAGATATCTTTTACCCGTGGAATAAAAGTGACGTCTGACAGTTCACGTATGCAAAAGCTGTCAAAAATTCAAAATTTATTCTCAGGATAAGACTTATTTTAGGTATAAAGCTTTGGTGGAATTCGCCCTTAGCCGTAATTATTTCAAATAAGTGTAACATTAGAGATCAAAGACACTGCTTCATCGTTTGCATCAACAGCTTAAAACATGTCAAGCACGTCTGTACTCATCAACATTCTCAGAAACTTACAAAGACATTTCTAGGTAACAATTTGCATCTTCAGCCGGCTGTTAACACAATTTATACTGGCGTCTAGTTGGCACAATCAGGACTCTTCGCAATGCTAATTGTACCTCTTCTTTGTCCGACTTGCCCAACTAACAAGGATAATCCAACTAAAATTTGTGCTGAAGTCTCTGGCCAGACCAGATGAAAGTAATAAAAAGAGAAACATGTTTAATTAAAGAATTGTCTTTAGTTGCCGTGAAAACGAATTGAAATACAGGTGATTAAGCTACCGTTCAATAGTTTTTCAGGTTTTAATTTGAGAGTACTGAAACAGTCTGGCTTGTACGTTCATGATTGTATGTTACATCATACTTTTGTCTTACTTTTTATAAAACAAGATGCTTAGGAATACCTTCGTACAGTAAACCGTACGTCAGTAAACCGTACGTCAGTTTTTGTGAACCGTTTTGTTTTTTCTGAAATAAAATTTGACTTTGAGTTTCAATAGAATAACAAACCAGTCTGTTAACATTACCAGTGACATGCGGCCTACTATACCTACTCAATATGATTTTATAACAGTATTCAATTAAAATCTCCATCAGTGGTCAAAATGACCTCCCATTCTAATTTTATTTATCTTAAATGGCCCAATTATTTTTTCTTTCCTCTATAAAATATTATCTAAATTAATTCTTTAACACTCCTTTCCTGTAGTATCGGGCAAAATCCCGGTACCCATTAAAATCAATGAAGTAACCCAGAGGGCTGGCACGCCACTTAAAAAATAATTCATAGCCTCCCCTTCATTACCTACCCTTATAGAGGAAATACTTAACGAATTGTTTTAATTATGCCAAAATTTTCTTCAAAGATTCTTCTACTATCGATTTTACTCAATCCAATGATTTGTTTTGAGTGATTTTTAATTAATTGTGATGAGTACGAAGCGATTTTTCTTCTTTAGTAATTGGTTTTAATGACCAGATGATACCATGCCAACATTGAAGATTTGGAGTTTTCTAATTGTATATTAATAAAGGTTTCTTAAAAGAGCTTTAAGTATATCGTCGCTAATAGGTATACTGATTCAAATAAAGGCAGATATTGTATTAGCGATAGGTTATAGTTTGAAGGCTCTTACTAAAGAGGGTAGATCAAATAGGACAAGCAGGGAAGGGATAAAATGGAATTATTAATTGTCTGTTTATTTACCCTTATTTTTTGGCGGAAGGAAATGAGACTGATATTTGCATGAACGCTTTAAAAGAGAGCAGAGAAATCAAGGAAAGTCGAAGATCTAACTGCTGCGGTTGAAATTTTCTCTTTATTTACACTTTTCTCTTCATATGACACTGTTAGAAAGTTATTCTAAGGTACTATTTTACTTCAATGCAAATAAAACATGATTTGTTTGTTTTGATTTTTCCTAGGAAACTATTTAAATTCATCGTTCATGTTAGTAGAGTTTTTAGATCGTCCGTCGAAGTATCTACTGATAAAATTATTAATAGTTACTGCTGTCAAAATATGAATATTTTCCTATAATTTTCTTAGCACAAAACCAGTAGTAGGTTTACCTCTCAGGGACGGGCTATTAAGTCATTGTTTCATAGAGGGATAAAATTGGACACTACGGTAGCTATTCTATCCAGTAGGGGCTTAGCTGACATTGAGATTATCGCCTAGTTGATGCTTAACAAACATTGATTTATAATAAGGATAAGAAAAAACACTGTAGGCGTCAGATTTGACTGACAAGCCAAGTGCCTAGGATAAAAATGTAAAAACGTAAAACCATCTTCTAGGAATAATTATTGAATTAATATGACAATTGACAAACCATGATTTAATTCACTCGTCTCGGTACTGGGAGTCCGTACATCTCTCACAGTATCTACCTCATAATAATATTTTACACACCGACTTTTGATCATTGAAGTTATTAGCTTGAAAACTACTACTTCTAATACCACATAGTAGCTACAGGTAATTAATACATTATTAATTACTTGCGTCTGTCTCGTCACAAGACTCGCATGTATATTTCCATACATAGACAATCATGCACGTCCCGGTTAATCACAATATGCGTTAGTCGACGATTAATTATGTGGTATTAATTCATCCGGGCTGTTTCTCGTGGGTAAGGTAAAGAGATTAGCGATTATGATGGCGTTTCATAATTTAATTCGCGGTATTAATATGTTGTTAATGAATACTTAACGATATTGCTTTTATTGATAGTTTTCAGGGTATTGTGTGGGAATTGTTAAGTTTTTATTAATTAATTAGGTTCCTTTAGTAAGATATTAGCTCTTACTTAATACTTAACTATGAAGTTAAGAATTTTATGTCGTTAAGATATGTCGTGCTTATTTTCGTGTGTAAACAATTGCTTAACCAAATCTAATAGCTTAGAATTATATTATGACGGAGTAACATAAAAGGAGAGCCTAAGACAAGGTTTCGTGATTGTAATAAAAAAAAAATTACAAAAAAACCGACTTTCAAAAAAAACTACAAAGTGAAAATTAACTTTAATTTCGGAAGTCGGTGTCGTTGATTACGCATTTTCGTTTTTTGACACCGCCTTCCGAAAATGCATATAATTATGCATACCTATTGCATATTGTATTATAATTTATATTGATGACTTGTTTATTTATTATTATTAGCCATTAATATCCCACTACTAGGCAAACGCATCACTACACTCTTTTTTCCTCTCTCTGTCCAGAGCTGCCAAGGCTCAATCTTTATTAAAGGAATCCAGCTCATTCCGCCGTCTCTGACTGGGCCTGCCGCGATGCCGTTTGCCATCAAGTGGGACCCACGGGGTCGTTGCGGACTTGTTTAGTAGAACATTATTTTGACTTGTCTTATGGCCGTGATATAGTACAGACCTATAGTTAAGACTAATAAGGCTACTTCTAACTCAAATCATATACCTACCTCGACACCTTGCTGTTTACAATAATTAGCTTTTGTTTCAGGTTAATAGTTTAATTACCTACCCTCTTCACCAAGTTTATTGACAAAACCCAAGTACTCTACTCATAGTTCTTATACCTATAGCTGTATTGTACTTTCACGTTTCGTGAAATCGTGACAAACGCACTTCACAGATGAAATATGAATAGGAAAGGAAGACGGGGTGAAATTTTATGAGGCTCCAGCAAAATATATCACCGCACTTGTAATATACTTGGTATAAACAAATGAAATATGTCGGAGATAAACATTCGCAGATAATAACATAGTTTTGCTAACACTTGTGTATTTTCTTTGTTACTCTGATAACCCCACGAAATGTTCGCGCCCTTCATTCATTTGAATGTATTTTAATATATTTATTTTATTAAACTTTGTTGTGTTTAAATTTTAAGCAGCTCTCCTCTTTAAATCTTATATACTTAGTGTATACATTAGCGATAATAACGTCTAATATATAATATATAATTATGCTATTGGTGCTTTGTAATAAATACATACATTTTAATTTTCTTTTCTGTGACAATTTTCGTGTAGAGATGTATTTACTTACCAAAATAAATGCTCCTTTTTTTGCTTCGTATGGATTTCAGTACTTAAATAATATACTTAAGTAAGTTTAATGCTTAAAGCACTGAAGGCATCCGTTTATTGATTTGTATAAGTATACAGGTTTGTGTTTTTTTATTTGGACGCTACTGAATCAATAGTTACTTATTTAAATCGATATTGAACCCATTCAGTATAGATGTTCCGAAAAGATGTACTATTAGAATAATAATCAAGAATAAAGCATGTTTGCCCCCCGTTTAAGTTTAACACGTTGACTGCCAGGCAACAGACACAATAGAAAATCCATTGTTCGCGGTCACCGGTGACCGCGTTGGCAGTCAATGCCTTAAGTTGCGCTATGAAATTTTATTTTTTATTTATAGAACAATTTACTTGATCATAATTATTATTACTTTTATTAGTATCATAAAACTCTATAGGCCTATACATAAATCGTTCTACCTAATATAAAAAATGCCCATTCTTCAGCGTTCCGTCGCCAACAGTAGTGCAAAGTGCAAAGTGGGCCAATTCAACACAATTTATGGTATGGCTCGCTGCCTCCTTTTATGGTTTTACAGCATATTTATCGTTTTATGACATAATGGGGGTGGTTTATGATAATTCCTGAGTCCTCCCTAAATATACAAGACGGAATGTCCTTTCATAAAACTGTTGGTGTTAATGTAATGTGTGTTTTATGAAGACCATAGTTTATGAAAACTTGATTTAAGTAATGTTTCCTGAAATACGTTTCTCTTGAAAATATAAATGCACTGAAAATAACATTAAGTAAATGATTACAAAACAAGGTTTTTATTCAGTAAATACATGTTTTGAACGATCGATACCTTACATTTGATCGAGATACTGACAACTTAGTACCGGACAAAGTTGTCAGTTTTGTATATACATAAGTAGGTACATACAAACAAATAAAATTGAAGTGTCTGTATGTAATGTCAAAATATCAGCTTTTTATTAAATGCATATGAAAGTATATACTGTAGATAAAACAAAAAAAAACTACTTTTGTCTCTGTCTGTCTGTCTCTTTGTTCCGGCTATAATCTCCGAAACGGCTGGACCGATTTTAACGGGACTTTCACTGTCAGATAGCTAGCTGATGGGAATAACTCAGGCTAGTTACTTCTTTTTATTAATTAGCGTTCCTCGTAAAAAAGTAAAGCCCATGAAATCCGATCTCAGCTAGTTATGATTATTACCTTAGCCAGAACAAAGTTCGACACAAACACTGGCTTGAAGGTAAGCTAAAGTTAAGGCTCGTTTTGCAAATAATACAAATTAAAACTGATCTATAGAGCAACATAGACATATAATTATAATTTCGCATTATACCAGCCACTAATTACTCTTGTGTTCTCAAAGCCATTGTATTGTATTGTATGGTGGCATATAATATTTATTAAATAAACACTCGTGTATGCACGGCTTAACTTAATACCGAAATCATTAGAATTTAACTAAAGTGGAGTTTGTTTCAAGTATCCCTCGTTATCAGGACACTTCATTCATTCTTACAAAGCTGACCTCAAACTACTAATTAGACCTTGTAACATCCATTGCTGGTCAAAAAACGTACAAACAAATGTCACACCTAACAAAAACGTCAATGGATATCAAAATATACATTGCTTTAAATATACCAACGGCACTTTCGGTGCATTGGTACAGTTTCTGAGTTGTAATAACGTTTCCGCTCTTTACCCTGATGTTTGCCGAGCCAATGCAAACAAGAGAGATTGTACATGGGACCTTTATGTTTATGTAATTTTCGGGTTTCGTGTATATTTTTGATGTCGGCTTTATGCCCACGGATGGTGGATTATAGTTTCATATGGTGTATGTACTAAAGGTATTCTTTTAAAATTAATATTGGGCTTATTGACTGAGTAATCTTAGTTTTTGTAACTTAACTTTAGCTATTTGAATGCGTTTTAAAATTAACTACTTTTGGTATTCAGCATTCTAAGTGCTAAAATTAAGACAAGAATATTCATATTTTATTAATAAACCGTAGTGCCACTTAGTGTAAAAGCTCATCTTCGCGTTATTTACGCTGTACCTGAGTTTAGACGGTCATGAAACTAATTTGACTTTAATATTCTCTTTCTAAATAAAAAGGTCTGGCGTATATTTAGCATAAAGTTCAATTTAAAAGACTAGTTTCACGAACAAACGCGTCTACGTAGCTTGATTTAAACATTTTGGGGCTATTTTAGACCCGCCCTAACTTTGCTTAGGATCTGTCGAGAAAGTCAAAAGTGGTATCCTATATCGATTAGCATTTTGTACAAAAATATGAAAATTGAAGGTAGGTAGACGAAAACAACGGTAGTTTTCTCATTGTTTGTCTAATTCCTTATTAGTATAGGTATTCGTGTATTTACTTATATTTATTTGTGCTTTTATTTATTTTTTTATAGTTAGGTATATTATATTTATAGTTTTAATGGGGTTATGCGTATCTTTATATTTAAAAACATTTATTCCTCAATTTTCACTATTGCACCACTGTTTGTCTTTGCATTACCCAAAGTTTGACTGATAGCAAAATGCCTACGGCATACGACAAAATGTCCGCTTCTGTATACAGGAAGATAATACAAAAGTTCAATACCTACTTAATCAAAATGTATGAAACAGCTGATTCTTTTTTCGTGATTTCAGAGTTGGTCCCATAGTGAAAGTTGTTGATATTCATGGGTGGAGAACACTCTGTAAAAAAAAGTATGCTTATAAAAAAATCTTCCTGTATGTGTGTGCTTTTAAAGTATTAAATAAATAAAAACTTTGAGTATTTCCGGCTTGGCACTTATTTAACATATTGAAGCTCACTACTTTTAGAAGATCTTAGTAAATAAGAAAATCTGAAGTTCCCTGAGTTGCATACCAGCAATGACTTGAAATTGCGTCACAGACCTTTACTCTATACTTACATTATTTATTATATACCACAAAAACGTTTCCGAGTACCCAATACTTACATATCTTAATGTTTATGCCTTCGGGCGGAACGCAACCTGTTTGATATATTTGCAGAACACGACAATGTTTGTTTGTTGCTCCCGCGCAAACTAAAATAAATGAGTTTGTCTTGTAACACTATACGTTTGTTTGAAACATCTTTATTCAACCGATTGGTTTCGATCAAATGTTCCAGATCAAATAATTTAGTGTGCTAGCAGCTGGATTTCGAACAGGAATAGATTTCCTGTAATTGATGTTGTAAAACTGATATGGGAGGAACGAACTGGAGGCAGGACGCGTCTTTCTTAGAATCTGGAAAACTAGGTACGTACAGGCACACCCAAATTAAACATTTCCTTGAATTTTCAGCTATCGGTTTGGTTTGTAAGTTGATTTTAACTACATTTTAGAATTCTTCAGGTAGAATGCATCAAGCGTTACATGATCATTATTTTCAAGATAACGATTCCTGTACGACTTAAAAAGGCATAAGAGCTCTAGGAACATCTAGGATAGTACTGCTTTACTGCACTACATTCTCAACAATCTATGATGTGATATGATCTATGATGCCATTTGTTTCAAGCTATCATTATTATACGAGTATGTCGATAGTAAAAATAACACGAAAACGATATAGTTTCTGACGCAATCATTAGGTCACCACGGGTGCAGGTGACAGGGCATGCTGTGCAAGATGGGACATGAGCCATTGTCTGTGGAAAGACGCCGCCTATACACTGGGAATCTGAGTCGTCCATGAATCCACACTTGTGGAGGTTGTCCTTGCTGTGGCCTACTTGGGTACGAAGTCTATTTAAGGTTTCCCAAGAAGGCCTTGTGTCCGGGTGGGACGTGAGAGGCTCTCAAAAAGAAATCAGGAGGTGTAAGCAGTTCTTGCCAAAGATCACATCATCCTGTGGAGGGGTTGCCATGGGCTGGACTCACGCTCCCAAGAAAATAATAATCTTAATATTGCGTACGATGAATCCAAATTCCAATACATAACATACTCTTACAAAAGGTGTGAATAGTTTTGACACGTTCACAATAACTCATTCCCATTCCACCATCACCGGGAACGTAATGAGGTCACAATATATCGACGCCCGTACCTGACATTTGACCTAACTGCCTGAGTCTAGACCAGACTCACTGTCTCGCGTGCGATGCTAAAATGAAAAGGCACGACATAGATGAGTAATGTAATTTCACACCGTCACCCCGTCACGATGGGTGAAAATCCATGGGAAATTGTTTCATTTAAGATATCATTGTTTGTGACATACATTACACTTCACTTAATCTGCTCTTGATATTTATTTTATGTGTGTATTTTATAGTGATTGTTGCAAACAGAAAGTTTTGATTTCAGACTGCAGATGTACCGTTTTTGTTTTGTAAGCACCTACTTGATCAGAATACTAAAACCTGATAGTTTATTTGAACCTATATTTTTGCTCAAAGTGATTGAATGTAGGTAAATTACATGATTTAGATTTTAAACGATTTGATTATATTCAACACTTGCTTCTGCCCGGTCTTCGTTCGCGTGCAAATCGTAAAACACCACAGTTTATTAAAATAACAGCCACATTTTTATAAAACTTTCTACGTTTGTAGTTTTGGTATTAGAAGCCAAAATACGAACAGTCAGGGCTGGTGACGCAGGAGCAAGCGACGTACAGTTGTCCGAGTGTGAAGCAGCTCGTCTTAAGGGCGCAGCCTTCAGTAGTAATTTCCTTTAACACTTTATGGGAATCCTCTCATATAATGGTGATGATGAGGTCAAGTTGAAGATAAGTAACACTTAACATAAGATTTAAAAGCAATCAAATTCCGTAAGCTGATGCTAATCAAAACCCGTGAAGCTGAACCAGCGGCATCTCTAACCGTAAACTTGAACAACAATGTTAAAGTTAAGTAAGTGTTAGGTAAGAGACATTAACATAAGACGAAGTGAGCAGGTGGTTCAATGTCAGTAGAACATTCAACGTGCACTTTCGAAGTAGCGTTACTTGTTTGCGTGTTCGTTGAATGGTCAGAATTTCAATTGAGTAGGTAAATATTTATTTGTTTTCAAGTATTGATACTTAATTTGGCAGAAAATTGCGTGAGAATATTGATTTGGAATTAAGCCTGCAACGTCATAAGCTTACGAAAGTTAGATAATTTTCAGAGTGTTTTTTTGAATCAGACAGACAATCGCGTAGATGATGGGTGTGTGACTGCAGAATGATGTTATAATGTGCCAAATTCTTGCTTACATACTCTACATGCATTTTTGACCCTTAAATAATTACAAGACCACTTATTCTTTATTTTTCTTCAAACTGATCTGTAATGGTTAGGCACTTTGTTGCTTTATAAATGAGTCATGAACACTGAACAATGCAATATTATCTGGAACCCCATCATATTATTATGTGGTAAATTAATAAAATAATGTGTAACTGTTTTCTATAGATACTTAACGCTGGCACACAATGTTGCAACTTATCTCTACATAATTTCCTTTAATGCAGGTAAACTCAAAGATAAAGTTTATTACCTTACTGAGATTATCAAATAAGTTATCAAACATGACCTCTTTAGGTTAATTTTTAAATTGCTGTTTCATTGCATAAACATTCATCTCTTAACATGCGTCAATTGAGAAACTGAACAAATACACATTCAAGGTCCCGATGAAAGCTTGCATTTAAAATTAATCGATTATGATGAGTAAGCGCCAAGAATTTGCATTTGGTAAGCAAATGAGAGATCGCATATCGTGTAGTGGTGTTATTTGTACACACGCTGGTAGTGCTGATACTGATGCACGTGAATAAGAATGACCTAATACGAAGTACCTTCAAATTATTGATACCTTAAAATATATTGGATTTAACAACGTAACCAACGTCTTTTTCGTGTGTTACATATATAAAATTGTTATATGTTTATAACATTTGTGGAATGCAAGAAATATGTATATTGCATAAGGGTATTGAACATCATATGGTGACTGCTCTTCAGTTTTGTGCTTCAAAAACATATTCCCGTAAAGAATATATCCAGGAATGTCAACAGAGACGGTCAAAATCCTCCTGGATCCCTCAATATGATGATAATAACAAGAGGCTGGAACTGGATTCATCAAGTTGCTATACATGGCAGTGGTTCCCATTCTATTCTCGAAAGAGAGAATGCCCTTAATATTCTACGAAATCACAGCAAAAATAAAAATTGAATATGGTTGGGTTCCCCCCATCGACTATCTTTTTCGTTTTCTAGTCTAAAAATACATTTCTCGCCATATAATTCTACAAGTGCATTATATCAACCGCCTTCGCTGTTCGTAACAAGCTCTCGCGACGATTGCGTGCATACGTGACCTCCAATCGAGGACTCCTTTACTTATAAACACCAGGCCAATTATATTCATGTGTTTCTTAATGCATTCGATCAAACGTGTGCAATCGTGCTGTTACTTCTATGTTTTTATGGTTTTTATACGCGGTTGGATTTGGAGAAATGAAATTATTTTCCTTTCGGATGATTTTGTTTTCCGCAACTGATCCCATCACTTGTCTTCCAATAGTTGCACGCCTATTTGTAACCGAAGTTGCTTCACAGTGCCCTCTTCTTTATTCTTCAAGGCATTTTCACCATCAAGATGATGGTGAACAGACTCGAGGAGTGTTCCAATCCGAAGTTGCTCTACTACATCCAGTTTAACCCATCTTCGGTGTTTGCCATATTCAGGTTGTCGGTATACCATTAATTATATATAAAAAAATACAATGTTATTGTTTAGAACTTCAAAATAATCCTTTTCGTATTCATCTTAAGAGCGTTTACGCCGTACGGCATTTCATACAAACTTTCAAGCCGTTGTTTTTCGAAATGAATGAACCGATTTTAATGAAACTTCATACGCATAAGCAGGATACAAAGGTCTAAAAAGTTAGCAGAGAACATTTTCGAAAAATTGTGTTACAGCCAAATTAGACCGATTTTAATGTTTCCATAGAAACAGAGATTTCCAGTTATCTTTTTTCAAATAAGACATTTCGAAAATGTTCTCTGCTAACTTTTTAGACCTTTGTATCCTGCTTATGCGTATGAAGTTTCATTAAAATCGGTTCATTCATTTCGAAAAACAACGGCTTGAAAGTTTGTATGAAATGCCGTACGGCGTAAACGCTCTTAATCCTTAATTACAGCGAGTCAACTAAATATTTATCTTCGTATATATTATTTTATTTTGTCCTGGTATTAACCAGAAGAATTTTCTAAGCATAGTAACAGTCTCATAGTTGACAGACAACATGTTCTACTTATTTCTTCAAATTCCACGAAAGTATATAAAATATAGTTCTGAGAGCTCAAAGCCATTGTGTATTGTGACAATGTTCACTTTCATTCAGCCCATATGTGTCACCGTAGTGAAAGTGAGGAATATTGAGATATGAAAGTATTATCCAGTCATGGTGTTGTTATATTATGCGTTCCTGTTACGTGGTGTTACTATATTGTAGCTTAACCAAAAGCAGTAAACTTGATATACATCGCTGATTAAGTAAACTTGCGAGCCATGTGTTAAATTCTTAAAGTAGTGGATGAAGATAAAGAAGTAGAATATGAAAACATAACAATTTTTGATGACACATTCTAAAAGATTATACTACTAACTTATAAAAATTAAAGAGTCTTTACTACAAGTTCACATGACCCGTTTTAACTACATCATCTTGCAACTCTAAAACTCTGTTTATATTTTGAAAACGGTTACAGCCAACATTAATAGATTCAATAAACTTAAAATTGTTGGGTTATGGAAAGGGAAAAGAAAAGAGAAAACGAGAGACAAATATTTCAACTAGGTACTTACTTAAGTTTTATATTTTAATGAAAATAAGCACAGACAATTTCACAACTCCAACAAAACCGTCAATCCAAGTGGAAGATCATAAAGATGGAAATAATTTCCCCTTCCGAGATTAAAAATCAGACAGTATTTATGGGCTCAGAGCAATTTTAAATCTCCTTATCTTTACCAGGCAGGTGTAAAACCCGAACTGTTAGCTTTTGCTAAAGGCGATGTTGCAACACAATCACGATCGACCTTGTCTTTACATTTATTGCCGTCCTTTTCTAACCCAACAGCCGTTTACATAGAATTATCAACTTTTCCTTCGTTGTTTTGTCTAAAAACTATTGTTATTATTTAGCATACAGGCGGGAAATACTGTGTGGTTTTAAAAAAGGGTATATAAGTAGGAATTTATGAAGGGATGTAGTTCCGGACATGCGTACTGGAGTGGGATGGCGACAGCCGGGCATCGAGTCAACGTCAGTTGTTGGCCGGTCGTCGCGGCGCGCGTTGTGTTTCCCGCGCCCATCCAACCGTTTCGATACAGTACACATATCAAATTTCACGCGAAAATTTGATATCGTCGTCGTTTTTGTGAAGTGTTTTGAAAAAGTTCGCGCGTTTGCCGGTAAATGTTTCAAGTTTATCCGACTGTAGAAGTTTATTAGAATTTGTGCTTGGAATTATTTTATTTGCGCTACTGTGTTTTTTGTTGCCCAGTGATAAGTTTGCAACCGTTTTGTTTTTGTAGTACGTATTATTATTTTTTTATTATAGTAAACAAATTATTGTTGCACTTTCCTATTATTGTTTTTTTCCTTTCCAGTATTGTTTCTAAATGATATCACCAACAGAGTTGCTTTATCGCTACTGATAAGTCTTATCTATAACTTACGTTGTTCTTTGCATTAACTAGAATTGCACATTTAGGACGGACATGTACCTATCTACCCATAGATATTGTTGTCTTGACAAATAATGTTTAATTAGATACGTTCATTGTAGAATAGCAAAGCGCGAACCTTAGAATGAAAGTTCAACGAACCAGTAGAGTTGTAAAATAATAATATAACAATGATATAATTAAGCAATAGTAATATTCTTTGTCTACGCTTCATTTCATTCACATAGTATGGCAATCAGTATGATATACGATATTCTATTACAGCAACATTTCAACTTGACGTTGTTTTGTTTTGAATGTTAATAAATTCAAAGTTATCGACCGTTGAGAGCTTGGGACAAGTAGTCACGCGTTTGAGATGACTGTCTTTATTGTGAATCACCGACTGTATGAAATGCGAAAGACAAAGAAGGGATTTGAATATAAGGCGAGGGGGGCCCTTGAAATTGATCGTCTGGTACACCCCAGACTCTGGTTAACCGAACCCTTGGATATAGCGTAGGCACACTTAATGCGGTACAAATTTGATTTTATACCTCGGTTTCTGTAACGGTTAGAACCGACCCAGCTTGTACAAACTTGTTGAATTTAGTTTCGAATATATTAATTGGATTTAGAAACTAAACTCACAGAGCTTTGCTGTAACATTGTAACGTATTATAATTTAGAATTGTTTACGAAAATTTTAATTAAGCCTCAAGCTTAAAATGTGAAACTAAAGGATTTAAAATGGACATTAATTAAAATTAAGAAGCGGTTCCTCTCGGCTGTCGAATTTGTTTAAAGCTGTTACACAATGTATTAAAAATGTCGGATAGAAACATTTGTTCAAGGATTAGCTATTAAATTCTCACTTAAAACATTTCTAAACGGGTTTGACAGGATTGTGAGGCGCTAGGCGCGTGTCACATTATTACTACGGTATCAGCAGCATTCGGTTGCCCATTGAAGCGGCAATTTCGCCCCATAATGGTGCAAGACCCTTTTTTCGGATCTGTCTCATTGTTGTCCATAGGGTGTGGGTCGTTGACATTGGCCTTCCCCTTTATATTTCGGATTTGCAACGATATTTTTCATCGCATGTCGGATTAACAATATTTCATTTCTAATCGCTTTTTCGATTATTGCTTAGAGTCCATATCGTTGTGAATGGTCATCGTAATCTCTCGTGTTTGGCAATTTTCACGTTCCTCGTTGGCCATTAATTTGGTCCTATTATTCTTATTCATAAAATGCTCTTGTTTATACACATTTACATTGGATCATCAGTTGCCAGTATTATCTGTTTAGTTACACGATTTTACTTAAATAATAAAGGAAGAACCATTATTAGAAATGTTCTGCATTACTACTTAGAGAGTACTTTAAAAGTAAGTAATTTTCATAAAAGCTCCGTTTTGTAAGGTTTTCTAACGGTCTTGTGAATTCCGGTCCCGCTGTTTCATTAAAAAAAGAAATGGCAATTGCAGACTCCGTACCATGTTCGTTACGTTAGCTTTAATAATTGCCTTTATTGTGCTGGGAAAAAGAAACAACTACTTATGCCTTTTGATCTATTGTCGCAGTGCTTGTCTATTTTCTGTATGGGTAAAACATATGTTGTACATTTACGTTCACCTTGAGATACAATCGTGAGAATTGCTTCATAATCACGAATGTTGAATGTAGAATGCATTTGTGCATTATGCAAAATACGCAACAAGGTTGATATAGTAATACTTTTTTTTTTTTTTTTTTTAGGATGGGAAATCATCAAATGACCCCTCCCGCTCTGGGTGGAGCGGAAGGGAGTGTCAGACTCTTACTGACTAAAACCCATCCGTGTTCCTTCCTTAGCCCTTTATGTTCCGGGGCAGCGGTAACCCTTTCGGACAATCCCGCTGCCCATATAGTAATACTTACGCACGATTTGCTACTCACTCGGTCAGCGAACTATAATAAGACGTTATAGAACTGGCCTATGATGACGTGAGCGTCACGCCGCGGGCGTAAAACTAACGTCTAATGAGAGCCGCATTCTTTTAGCTACAATAATGGCAATTGACCAAAACAATGCGAACAGAACAGTCCAGAACACCGTTAGAGAGCTGCGCAAGAGTTCAGATATTCATTGCATTAGCGAGGGCAACAATCTTTGATAACTCGCCGCCGATTGCGCAAGCGGCCTCCTTTTCGCACGTGTTCCTCGACAGTTCTGCGACGTTTTCCGGTTTTGAGGTGCAATATGTCTCTCCGTACGCATAACCATAAAATTATAAAAGATTTACGATAATAGCAATCATTTTAATAAACAACTTCAAATCTTGCATTCAAAGGCTAACATAAAATGAGCCAAGTCCATAACTTCAAGTCCAGCTTGTGCCTTTTAGCGAATTTCTATATTGAAGCTGTATGCATGCTTTAAATCGCATACCAACAATAATAACGCTATAGTTATTCATGCTGCATTAGCATATATTATAGTCTTTAAATGAATGGAGTTTTGGTTCAGTTATATTATAATAAAAGTGTAACTAAAGACATTGAAGCTAAGACAAATCATTTACACTACCTTGATTAACACCTTCACCTATTTAGCAGTTCCCACACTTTACTTTTTCATCTTTTTTATCTGCCGCCCACTCGTTCGACTGTGCTGCTGAGACATTAGCGTAGGTAGCAGTAGCAACTAGCAGATATGTTTATCTACAGTATACGTGCTAGCATCATCAGTAACCGTCGCAGGTCTATCCCGTAGGGGCGTTGCACCGGCGCCGCGATGGAATGCGTCCGATCGTGGTTACGAAATGCCGTGACTCCGCAATCGTGCCTCTCCACTGGAATACGCAATTATATTATATTTATCGAAATATTTGTCTTCACTAAACATCTTTTTCAACTAAACAATCCAATCCAAGCGAAATGCTGCCTGCATTTCGCTTGAAAGACTAGAATTCCACCCATTTTATGGCACCACTAATTGGGTTCCTTGCTCGATCACCGACCGCTACTGCTCTTCATAGCTTTTTAATTACCCCTTTGTATATGGTAGAACATTCGCTAATGTATACGCTTAAGGTCGTTCCGGAAAACACAACGAAGCCCATTGTTCGGTGCAGCTCCTTATATTGCAAGTAGCGGTCCGACTTCATAGGCTGCGGTCTCATGTGCCATGTGCCAAAAATTCTTAGAATGTCGGCTGAATAAATATATTCAGCCTTCTAAGGCTCTGTTTAATATTTAATTGAACCCATTTCTTTTTTTAGCGTTATCGTTTTCCTTTTACGTTTTATTACAAGTTTAATGGCGTATGATAACATTCTTTGCACTTTTTCCTCTTTTAAAAACTTGTAAAATGCATTTATCAAAAATGCTCGAATGGGAGAATGGCTAAGTGTAAAGTCTTATCTCGTCTCCCCCACTTGCAGCAACGTTAAAGAGTGATGGAAGCGATTCGTCGTGTTCCCTGCTTAGTGACCCACTTACAAGAGGGCTTCTTCTCGAAAGATTTTTTTACCAAATATCTGCGAGTTCTGTAAGAGGCACGATGGGCCACCCCTATGGAAGAATCAATCGGTTTCACGCTGTGTCACACATTTATATTGTTTTATCCTGTTTGATCCTTTGGACATTAGCGTCTTATTTGTCCCATGCAGACATCTTTTTATGGTAAAAATTACTTTAAAAGTGCTTTAGCAAATTCGTTTAACTAATAATAAATAAGCAAAAAAGATTTTCAGTCTAACAAGGACAATGAATATTGATAGGCAGGGCGTGCTCGTGCCTTCAACGGATAATAAAAGATTTTTTGCACCATCCTTCTTTTTAAACTCCTTCCACGTCAACGTTTTTGTACATTGATTAATGACCGCTCTATTTAGAGATTCAAGTGAAGAGGAACAAAAGCGGGCACTCCATTGATTGAATTTTTAACGGCCCTTAGATTAATATTTGTAAATCATCGTTCTTCATTGATTTTGATTACGGTAAGAGTTTCGCAGTAGCATGTTTTATAACACCTTTCAATTTCGTTTGCACGATGTTAGTTTAAGTAGGTATACTTATATTTGTTGATTACATAGTCTCTAATTAGTTTTGACGTAAACATAATAGTAAGTAATCGGTGAAACATGTTAAATTGCCTACTGTGTCTAGATCCGTTGGTAGATTGATTGGTTATCAATTATGTAGATTTTCTCGTTGGTTGATGAAGTTTATTTACTGATTAATCCATATTATACTTTCGACGTGATTGCAGCGGAGTTGAATATAGCAATTTGCAATAAAGCTTCTATTCTATCATTTCAGTGGAAAGTTTCAATGATTTATGGTTAATTAACAAAAATAAATGTATTTTAACGTTTGCATTCTCGGTATCTGTAATTACGATAGTGTTCGTATTTGATATCAATAATATTCTTTATAGTAACTCTTACTTTATAGTAACTCTTACTTTATAGTAACTCTTACTTTATAGTAACTCTTACTTTATAGTAACTCTTACTTTATAGTAACTCTTACTTTATAGTAACTCTTACTTTATAGTAACTCTTACTTTATAGTAACTCTTACTTTCTTGTGTACGAAACTACTAAAGAAAAACCATCTTCTGCATGTAATCGGGAGGCAGTTGTTTCAAATTCAATAAAAAACGGATGTTATGGATTTTTTGCCATTGATGAAAGCAAAATCATCCGTTACAGATACAAACAGCTTTGTGTGATTCATACCACTCATCTTGCATCATAATTCATAATGAGTTTATTTAAAATTATGCGATTTTGGTTTTCATGAACCTCTTAGCTCATGTAGGTAAGTTCATTAACCGAACATGCTTCCTTCACAATTCTTCATCCTGTTGCGAATAGCTAAATTGACGGAGACTGCTAATAGCCGTATGTATCTGTTTCCTGCTCGTACGTTGATTAACGATTTCCTCCAAATATCTTATGCAAATCTCCCAGTTCCCCATATGTAACAAGATTTGCTCCTACATCAGTATTCATGTCATCTTCATCAAGGTACCGGTGACATGCCCGCATCGTTTGCTTGTGTCAACTCGTTGTGTTTGTGTGACCGACCTGAGGTGCATCGCAACGACCTTACACAGTTAGGGCGACCTATGCGTATCCTGTTCTAAATGCTCTAGCAATATTGATTAGAACCGTTTCATATGTATGGCAAAAATAACTGTTGATTATGACTATGATATTTATCAAGTTGATAATGTTGATTATAATTTCTATAATCATGAAAAATAAAAAGTTGGATTCGTGAAACGTGAGTAGGTACGTGACGTATTTTGAATTTTACAGATCTCATCAAAATAAAGACTGTTCAACATTTCATTGCTGCCACTAGTTTTGAATATGATTCAGTGAT
The DNA here is from genome assembly GCA_963669345.1 of Gortyna flavago. Taxonomy (NCBI): domain Eukaryota; kingdom Metazoa; phylum Arthropoda; class Insecta; order Lepidoptera; family Noctuidae; genus Gortyna; species Gortyna flavago. Next base: position 12,037,242 of record OY770138.1, read on the forward strand.
TAGATAAACACATGTTTTTATACCACTACGTCCACAAAGCACAGTGAGTAAGATGATACGATATTCATACAACTGCGCTGTTCCAAAATTCCGGCAAAAAAATTAGATCTCTGATAGCGCGATAACTGACGAAAAAACCGACCTCGAACTTTTTGCGCTAAAATCGGTGTTGCGATCAAGCTTCAAGTGCTTCCAAGTACATAGTTGTATTATATTTAAATCGATACCACTCAACAAACACTGCGAAATGCTCACTCGAAAGATTAATCACAGCTCGAGGAAAAATGTGCGACAAATAACAAATTGTTCATGTAACTTTACTCATTTGGTATCTACAGGATACTGATAGGTTTCCCTTGGTGTTCAGAATATAAATGGCAGCAAATTCTTCAGATCTCACATGCAACTTTCTTTGGGTTCCAATATACGGCTTTTAGGGCTGATCCAGTATCAATAATAGAAATATTGAGCAAGAGTCGGAAGCCTCAAGACACATTGTGGCTTTGCCTTCCTGTGCGGTGCGCGGTCTGAATACAGATCGCGCAGTTATGATCCCCGCACATTCTGAAACCCTTCACTTAGATAAAGTGTTGTTTTTTTGTTTAACACTTGGAATAGTTGTCACGTGTAGACCCTTCTCTGCAGGGTACTTCGCTAAATGTTGTTTCTGTTTTATAAAACGTTTTATCTTCTATAAATTATGTAGCAGGACCTATTATACGTTTATTTATTAGAATTAAATTGCTATCCTTTACTCGCGTTTCTTATGTTTGCAAATTGCTTTCATCATAGTTAAACAGCAATTTCATTATTTCTGTTAATTAATAATGTATGATAGCTGGCAGTTTAATATTTATAGAACTTGTTTTTCTACCAGCACGTGACTTCAAGTTAAGTAATACGACTTATTTATACTGAGTTGCGAGCTATGTCACGTACACTCGTAAAAGGTCTGTGTCTATCTCTAGAAGCATGTCTAGGCCAAGGTTACATCTAGTTATGTGACAGGTTGTTGTACTGTAACCTAATTCGATTCAATCACTGCTAAAGGCGAGATGCGAACATCCTATTGAATAATAGCTTGAGTTTGCAATTCGTCTACATGCGGCGTTACGGCGTACAACTTCCTACGTTTAAATTTCAAGGTCTTTTAAGCAAGGTATACTGCAATTAGTGAGCGTTATAAGTTCTTAGGCAAGTAATTCTCAAGTAGGTACCAAGTTTGCATATTCGATTAAATCATATATGGTAAGATTAATAATAATCACTTTATCGCTATATTTGGTTTCGCGTGCTACCTTCGCATTGTCTTTAATAGAGACTTGTTTACCTTGCAGAGAAAACACTGTAAATGCATTTAGAATGTGTGCATTCAATTTGGCTTCTTCAGCAATTTTTGATTTCGAATTACTTGTTTTGGATCATACCTTTAACGTAACTGCAATTGTATAACTAAAGTATATTACGAAATAGAGAATGATGTACGAGCAGATATATTTCCGAACAATGTGTGGGAGTGCGGAACAGCTTCCACTAATGTTCCAATCAATTACCAAATTATTAATGTGTACGATACATCCAATAAAAGCGTTGAAACCGAGCCAACTACTAGTTATCAATTTATTGAGCTACAGCCTATAGATACGGCAGCACGTGGATTTGTTTATGATCCATATTCCCCGCTGCCGCATTCCGTGCGCCGGGTGAATCATGTCTGTTGACATGTTAAGAGTATGAGATATGACATAATTATTCTTAAGTTAAACTTTACATGCATATCGATTTTGTATATCTTCTGTATACTAGACATTGTATTCTTTATCATTCTTGTGGTTAGATGTAATTACATTCCAGTTGTGATGAGTGGACTAGTCAAAAGCTGCTTTTCTTGTATTCGTAGCTCAAATGTCTTTATCTTTGTTTATCATTTTTGTAATGATGTGTGTAATAGCACTAATAGTCCTTGGTTTAACGACGATTTTAGCGGGTCATTGTTGATAGTTATTTCAAGAGTTTTATGTAAGCAGCAAATAAGGTCATTTACCTGTAACCGTTTCTTTTTCTTGTTCACTAATTACCGTCATCGTGTATTAAAAATGTCATTCAATAAGACTGACGTAGTTAGCCGGTAAAAGTTCATTGTTTTACACCTGCCTTGCACCTTTCTGACATTCGATCGCTTTTTACGCGCGTATGGACGTTTTCTAATAAGTAGTAGTCTGACACCGAGTATTACATTCTTGCCTTCATGCCTTTTGTAAGGATTATAAATATTCATGGTAAGGCAGTCTGCCTCTTAAACTTCAGCTACTAAATTATCTCCTATAAGGCAGCTTAGCCTAAATAGGTAAATTATAATGCATTTTACAGTAGTAGTAGGTACAACAACATTATTTTCGACTAAATTGAGCAATTCAGAACATCTTCAACATAGGTACATTGTTTGATCGCTAGGTAAAGAAAACTTTCGACTATGTCATGATTGTGTTCTTTTTTGTATTTTAAGAGGTATCGTAATTTTTTTTGAAAATTGAATTTTATAGTTATACGTTAGTCTAATTTTGATTTAAGTTAGTGAAATAATAAATACTTAGTTATATAATTTGCACGAGAGAACAGATTAAATTGTTTGTAAAAGTTGTTCTGTTATTTTGGTTTCGTCCAGGTTAGGCAACTTTAAATTGCAAGTGATTCATAAGTCAACCGTTTTCTTCATACCTACATGAGGAAAGACACTCTGATTAATTGCTGTTGAGCCTCACATGTTCAGTTTTACTTTCATGCATTGAAATCCAATACGCGTTGAATAAAATCCATGAAATGTTATCTACTGATAAAAAAGTAATTGCAATTCCTCTTCGAAGGACTGCAAAAACTTTAATTAAATCTTCCTTTTACGTAACATTAAAAACCTTCTAGGATTCTTTAGGTAACGATGATATTATTACTGCTGTCCTTATTGAGTTCTTATGAAATTATACTTTCAACATCGTTAAATAGAATGTCACAAGTAATGTTTAATTTATTCTAAAAAATATTCGCTTAACTACTACGCTTGATTGTTTCATAAATAAACATGTGGGAACTACTGAAATTTACACATTAGTCATAATCACGGATAGAAAAAAAAAATGTGGTAACAAGCGTTTTAAATGACTATTGCACCGAATGAACTATTTAGTCCAGTTGATGAAGTTTCATTAAAGAACCTAGTTACGAATGGTTTTAATTACTTTATGCTATGGCTATGGTAAATTTGTTTTTGGGCCAACTCCAAATTTTCATCGATGAAAATCTTACTGGTTGCCGAAACTTGGATTGGTCAGGACTCGGATATCTATGGTCAGGACGGAATCTAATTTGGTAACATGCTGCATTTCATTATCGTCGTAAAGTATTAATTTTATTAAAGCTTGATCTGATGTAAGTACCTACAGACTTACTGCTATTCCAAGTATTTATAATTATTATATTTCATTGAATACGGAACAAAAACCGAGCTTTTAATTTGTATAAAATTCCCGTGGTTTGCACGATGTAGCTAAATTATACAATAGCATTGTCTGCATATTAAAACATTCCAAATGTAATAATTACCTATTGTTTTATTTAACGATGAGACTCAAATTAAAAAAAAAAACTTTGCTGTTGTTATTTATATGTAAAAACATCTTGTTGTAACCTACTTTGTAAAGTAGTATCGGATCTCAAAATATACTGAAATACATCGAGGTGTCCGACCGAAGAGATGTTAAATAAAAACATTTAGCTTCTAGTGATGTAACTATTCAAAACAATCTTACTTCACGTCTTTCACGCGAAGACACGAACGATGAGCAAACCGTAATAGCTGTTACAGAACTTACAAAGTAACAAACGCATAATAATGGTAACACTTGAATAACGTTTGCATACTTTCAAAAGAATAAGAAAAAAATGAATGAGAATTATAAACTTCCCGCTCTATTCAATCACTCGTGACCGATACAATATGTACAAGAAATGGATACTGCTAATGTTTACATTGCATAAGATAGAAGTTTTGGCCGATAAAATCAGTATTGCATACTATTTTTAATTGCTTTTTGTTTACACTCCTGGTTATTCGTAAAGCTTCTCCAATTTCAAGTCTTACGTAAAATTATCGGCCTTTTTAAAGCAGAATTTGAAATAGAATCAAAATACCTAATTCATAGAGAGTACTAAAACAGCGATTTGATTATATATTTTTTACAATCTAGTACGAGCCTCGTAAATACAGTTCTTGATTTCGATAACATAAATTACGACATTAATAACGAGCAACTATTATATTAAAAAGGAGTTGTAAGAAAGTAGATCCGATTCTAAGCTATCACTATAATTTAGCACTCAAGCTTTATAGATTATCTTCGGATAAGGCTACTCACTGCTCACCGATCAATTAGGCCAAAGCGGAGGCGTCGCGAATCTGAGGTGGTTAGTTGAACGTCTCAACAGTCACCGGTTGCCTTACGCAATGATTATATAACCGAACGGAGATGGCGACGAACGACCGTCGCAAATTACCAGTGTCCGCACCTTACTGGGTCAAATATATCCGACGATTGACGTGACATTTATTTTCGGCGCAAATGTATGCCCTTTTTTGAACGCAACTCCTTTTTATAGCGGTAGTTGATATGCACCAGGTGTCAGATAAATTACAGAGGTCGGATAAATGCTAGTGTTCATTTTGAAAAAGGATTCGACGTTAACTGTTTAAGCTGAGTTATGAATTACAACACTCTGTTTTAAAAGTTGTGAAGTCATAATTCAGTGCTATAAAGAATCAGTCGTTCCCAATGTATTATTATATTATGATATTCAATATGCTGAAGTAAAGCATGTAAATTAAACATTCAAAGACAAAAGTAATCGACAGTGACATAATAAACATTTATCAAAACTACGACCTAAAAGAACAAACCAACCAACCTCACACCCTACATTTACTGCCAAATGATACTCCAGTGAATAGCATTTATCATAGAATGGTAGTGTTAAAAAGTACCATAGGCCATAATGTTAGTGTGCAAGTGGGTCAAGGTGGTAAAACTAATGGAGAGTTTCCACTTTTAATGTGAATAAATGAAGTACGTTGAGTACAATGGACAACGGGACGCGCCTAGTCGGTGCATACAACGACATACAAGGTCAATTGTTGCTATGCAGACGAGCGAACGCAGGACAAATTGATGAGGGCCAGTAGATTAATTGTTTTACATAGATCGAATAGAAAAGTTATTAGCCTAGCTATCAACATTTGCATAAACAGAACAAGAAATCTACAAGGCAAATGATAACGAAATATCACCTCAGGATTAGTAAAAAGTTTCTTGTGAATCATCAAATGTTTTTGCCGGTTTGGCTTGGCAAATTGTATAGTTTAGGGACAGGAGGTCAAAAAAACAATTCGGCAGCGTTTTTGTCGCTAGTCTGCAACAATGCGTAATAGCCATGTCCGGCATTTATTACCAAATAGCGTCCTTCGCTTGAATTTCTACTCCGTTATCCATTTTTTTATTTAATGGATTTTAAATTGTCATATAAACTACAATAAGTAAAAATTATGAGTACTCTTACTATTTCAAAATAAATTACAAATTTACGAACTGCAAATGGCTTCGTTAGCCTATCAGTCTAGTGTAGAACATTGCGGAACTCGAATGTCCATTAACCTAAATTGAACTCTATTGTTCGATGCCCTCTTCATTATATCTTAGCTGGCATGTCACTTAGCAACCAGCTAGTTAACAAAGCCTCAATGGTTTGATATTGATTGCCATGCAATGGCTGGCCTAAATTCAGCGCGCTTGTAAGCAACTCTATTGGTGGTGTCACGACTAACGCTTTATAATACACCCCTAATGTAGACAATTCTTTCCTTTACAGACAAAAATGTAGATAGATCAAACGTAGGTTGCACCTACATTTATTAAAGTACGATGTCCATTGACCAGGCGTCGCCACTGGTGCCGATCAAGCCTCAAGTGGCACTGCAGAACGGTGCTTTTATTAAGAACAGTCATAACCGGAGCAGTTTCTGTGGGGTGGCACCATCGTCGAACGGTAATGGAACGTTCAAAACTTTCGCCGTCAATCGCAAGAGTTGGAGTGGAAACGTGACTCTTCCGCTTCAGCAGTTCACGCCTGACGTGGAACAAGCTCCGCATTTGGCAACTTTTCGTTCAGGAACTGGAACATTCCCGAGGAACAGGGAACGGAACAATAATACTACGAACGGAATATTAACACCTAACGGGAACTCTGTTCAGACGTTCAAAGGAAATGAAGTGAGGAGGTGCGGAAGCTCGAACGGCCGACGTTACGCTGAGATCGGAAACTGGAATAAAAGGTGAGTTGTTTTGTTTAAACGTGCGTCACATCAAAACACGGGGGTGGAACGGGACTCGCTCTGCCTTCCGCACGTCCCTCGCACAACCCTTATCCTGACTTCCTTGAAAGAAAACAGTTTTACAGATAGATTTACTGAACCTTTTTTGTCACTTACGACCCTTACCTACAAGATAATATGAAACTATGAGACATCAAAAGCAAAAAAAAAATTAAGCATAATAACGGAGCATATAGCATAGCTCACGCCTGTATTCCCTGAAGGGTTACGCAGTAGTGTACACATCGCCAGTTATATTTAAGTCCCATGTAAATGCCTATTGCCATTAATCGGGCAAAAACCCAGACTCCGGCCTGCTAATATGAAAGTAAAAACATAAAAAACGCAGCATATAAAGACGTGCATAAACACAATCAGCTTACTGCCCAACTTTTTAATGCAAAGATTTGCACTCATACAAAAAACTTGGCCGGGGTATGAATATAACCATCCTACGGATCAAATACGATCCCCCAGGTAAATAAAAACATTCAAGCGTTGCGTGTTTCACTAACTTTTACTAGAGCTTTATTTTCTCCTTTTTCATCTCGAGTAATTCTGTAACAAGTTTTCCAATTTCATTCTCTCGTCGCTTTCATTTCCACCCGTACATAGCTTCTCGTTCCTTTAATATTACTTTTATTAGCTCAAAACGTTTAACAAACATTGGTTTGAGAATCTAATAAAGATTAGGTTACGTTTGCACAAAGGGGTCATCGAAACTTGATTCATTTTTCTTACTTCTTTCTTATGCGGCTTATCTAAAAGTTTTAAGAAATTCCTTAGAAATTTGCAAAATTGGTAGATTCCTACGATCTTATCTTTTTTATTATCTTGAACATATTCTAAGCTATTCAACATTAACATCGTCCATTCCCACACATCTCTACTATCATAATCGTTTATAGACATTAGTCCAATACTTATCCAAATGTTTACCGCATTTATCTAATCGGGATCTTCATTATCTTTTATTTCTTGCTTGTAGAAAGTTCGTCCATAATTCTCGCTCACTCAATTTGGGGCGGCCTAAGTCACTTGATAAGAGGCGTCCAATAATCTGGCCAGTACTTCGTCTTTTTATTAGGGGTTAAGTTTATCGCGCCACGATTCCTCGTCACTGGTGATGCTATCAACTGCGCTATTTAGCGGTTCTCCCTTCAACGACTATTTATGACCAGTGTTTACTTCGGTCTCGCCGATTAATCCAAGTATTTGCTTGGAGAAAATATCTCTTGTCATTCTATTTGGTGTGCGTTTGCTGTTTTTACGAATAAGCGCTTTTACTTCTTTCTACAATATATGTTCTCTTGTTTCATAAGTTAGTCGTTTTTTTGTTTATCGATAGTTTCAGTAATACTACTAGAGTATTATATTATCTGTGGTAATACCAAGTGATGTTGATTAAATAACTCACAAAGTTTGATAGCTGTTGTTTACATAAATCAAACATTTTTAACAGATTTAATTGCCACCTGTGTGGGATTATAACCAGCAATATACAAAGCTTTATATTTTTAGATCGCTATACATTATTTAACATAAAAATAAACTTTTACTTTCCTCCAAAGTACAGACGCCAGCACATCAAGCTACCCAAAACTGTCAAATTTTCCCAATAAATTTTGAACCTTATGCTTTAGCGATAAAGTTGAAAATCTATTAAAGAAATTTGACAGATTGTAGTAGCTTGATGTGAGTCTGTACATATTATTTTTCGTGATACTCGTGGTTTGTTTATATGGCTGGTTGATTTCGTTTTGTATTCTTTTATTCTTTGGACGTAATTCATATTATGAACAGTCAAGGTTGTGACGAACGTTTCTCATTAATTCTATTGATTTTCATGCAACAAACAATTTCAAGTGACATGGATACTTGAGCGTACATTAATTTTCAAATTCCATTTGCGTATCATTATTACATGTAGCTTAATATCTAAGAAAAAATGATTGTCCTTTAGATGTAGGTACAAGACAATAAGTTTTAATCTAGCAATGCGCTTGTATTTTTTGCAAAACTATGTGCTAGATAACCGGTTTCTCCGGCTTCTAATTGTGTATGTTGTACCAGTTACAGAGATAAAAACTATCATAGCAACTACAACAACAATAACGTATTTTGTATGAGTGGAAGCTTTCACAGCGAGCTCTTGATAATCCGCATAATATTATTTTGTTAAATAAGAGGAAAACAATATTACTTTGTCCAGGGTACTTTTCCCTTGTTTATTATGATACCTACTTACTTATCACAGAATAGATTTTTGATGCTTTGATTCGTTCAACTCTGATTCAATGACATGCTTTATTAGGCAGGCCCGTCAATACAGTAGCACTCTGTTTTACATACGATTGCTTTTTTATCATAATTTTTTACTGCTTCACTCTCAGCGCGCGGTAAAACTATAATTTCATCATTAAATTCGTTTTTATTTGTGTTTGTACTACTGCTAATGTTGTTACTCATGCCTACAGCGTTAAGGGAACCAAAATTACTCCGAAGAACGTTTAAAGAAGCTCGTTTCTAATAGAAAAAGTGTGTTGGGCCTGCAATCATTGCGAGGGTCCCTCGAAGACGGTAATTTAGTCCAATTACGTCCACCACGACTTTCACTCGTGGATCACTGTTTGTAACCCGTACTAAATCTCCCATAACAAATTGAAAAAACTAAGTCGGATTCTGTCGGATACCGTTTCTCTGCCTTCCTCGGCCACATGTACTAGCACGGTTAATAACTGCGTTTGTGAACTTTTCCAATTATGGTAGGTACGCTGTTCTAGATCCAGTTTTGTGTTATAATGACGGGTAATTGCGACATACGGGTTAATTTTTATCGTTGCTAACGTTTGTAGTTTCGTATTTTTTTGTTGTATAAATATGTTAGAATGTAAGGTTTTATAGCGTGTTTTTTAAAGTGACATTAGAGAAAACTGTTGATTAGTGCACAAATTATTCTTTAGCGAAATAGCTAAAGGATAATGTGTACATGATCAACTCACATTAATTTATTTTAAGCAAAAATCTGGCCCAGAAAGCAGTGGCGAGATGACCAGCCGGTCGATTCTGTTAGAATCTCACCGTGAGAAGTTACATAAAGTGAGCTGTCATTCCATCTGATTCTATAGGGATTGACACTAATGACAGCTCACTTTAAGCTAACTTCACCTGTGTTATCGCGCTGAGATTTTTACAGAATAGCACTACTGGTTCGAGGTGGCGCGAGAAAAGAGTTCCTAGAAGAACTTGGGGGAGGCCTAGGCCACCAGTGGGACAGTAGAGGCTAAACAAAAAAAGCAAAAATCAGCCCTTCATCATCCGATCTGCATTAGGTAACAATCAAACACAAACGGTTACTACCCACAGCCTTTACTCGACTCATCAATTGAACGACACGTTACCACAGATTGGCGCATATTGATTACGACTTCAAATAGATGGCTGTACCTACGCGTGATTTCGTAACTGACGCCGCATGACTGATCGTCGTCTGAGCTGCGACAGAAAACTGACAACTGAACTGATGGAGCGACGATCAGCAGTGAAAGCGAAGCGTGTTGCACAGTGATGTCACGGGTGCATAATTGTATTTAGTATGCTAATAATATCCTTTGACCTTTTATGGAGGACAGTCGTCTTCCTTGCTGACAAGATTCAGGATATAATTACTACAGTTGACAGATTTGGATCTTGTGTTTATATGCAACCCTATAACTTGGTCTGTTTCGGGGCTCATGGCTAAGTAATAACAGCCGCACGAGTCTCTCGATCAGTTTAAGGTACGCTTGCCTCGGTCGGTCTGTGTATGGGTGACTATCTTTACATACCGAGACCCCTCCGTGTCGCGGAAAGCACGTTAAGCCGTTGGTCCCGGCTGTCATTTGAACATCTTTGACAGTCGTTACGGGTCGTCAGAAGCCCAAAAGTCTGACAAGCAGTCTTACCAAGGGGTATCGTATAACCCACTAACTGGGTTGAGGAGGTCACATACCTAGGCAGTCGCTCCATGTAAAATACTAGTTGTTCAGCTGCATTCGGTTAGACTGGAAACCGACCCCAACATAGTTCGGAAAGGCTAGGCCGATAATGATGAACTTGGCATGTCTCCTAAATTTGCTAGGCTTGTTGGGAACTTTATTGTTCTCCTGGGTTAGAAGCGTTATGAAATCCTCTCGATAAGACTAAATAGCAGATATGACTAGTTCGCTATAGGACTTAATCTCGATATGACTAGATCTGATGTCTAGTTGTCTACGAACTAATGACAGCTAATTTCAACGCTTTTCTTGAGTTAACCTCCTTTATTTTTAATTTCTCAAACCAATGCTCTTTGGTACGTAACCAGTGGTCACCTATCCGATAGGTACTTAGCCATGGACAAATTTAATTAAAATCGTTGTTCCTAAGGTAATTGAGCGCCAATCAACGGTGAAAGCGAAATACGAGTAAATAACGAAATTGCGCTGTTCATAGTGATGTCACTGATGCTTTTAGTCGAGTATTTACTAATAATGTGCATGTAATTCCTTGGACGGGTCATGTGATATTGTAACGACATTAGATTTAGAGTCGATTAAATGAGGAGAGAGGGGGGACTTTCACAAAAGGGATATTCAGTCCAAAGTGAAAATTGTTCAATCGGTAAATTTTTTCCTCGGGTTTTATATTTATTCTTGCTATTTAATTTTCTTATATTAACAGCGTAAATGGATTGAAATTATTGTAGACTAGCTTTTATTAAGAAGTTTGCGGAAAATATCCCAGGAAATGTGCTTTCGGGATAAAGAGCCTAGCTTAGGTCATTGTCTGTGGGCCTAATTTGATCAAAATCCGTTCAGGCGTTAAGGCGTGAAAAGGTACGAGTATCAGACAAACAGAGATACTTTTGCATTTCTAATATTAGTATGGATTAAGAATACATTATATCTTGTTGTCTTGGTTAAAAATGTACCTACTAAAATAATCTCGCCAGCGTTTATGCATATCTAATGTTATTGCCTGAGTACGAGCTGTAAAACGGAATCACTCGTGCGAGGCGGTGCACTGCTGTTACATCACTATTGCATAGGGACGCTTATTCACGTTATCGATTCCATAAAATGCATATATTATGAACCGATTATGTAAAGTCATTTATTTATATTTAAAGTTGTAGCAACTCTTTAATTGTTAATTTCATTGACAAAGCAATTTAATTGGGTTTTTATGCCTTGATAAGATCTTGAGATTAATATGTCGGGAAAATGTTATTGACAGATTGGTTTGAAGAAAAGGTTGATTGTTAATTACGCCACCCAGTTGGAATGAAATTGTGTAAATCGATGAAAACTAAATGAGCTTCATGGAGATCTTCGTGCATTAATAATGAATATTTTTATCCGCATTGATAACAATATATTATTTATGAATAATCAAAAACTTGGTTCGAGTATGAGTAAAATTCGAAACGACATTAATAATGAACTATCAGAATTAATTTCTCTAGAATATCCTATAACTACTTATGACATTATGATAATTATGACATTATGTAGGTATTAATACCTAATGAAAGGACGATCGTGAGTGAGGTTATTAAAATAACACAGCTGACTTTTACTACTGTTTTACCGAGAAATATTGATTTACAAGCAATTTTAATTATACATCAATGCTGTTAATATTGGGTGCGTAAAAAATTCAAGAATTGCATTTTTAATCAAAACTCCACATTTGGTTGCACGTTCAAAAGAAAGTGAAAATCGTCACGCTTCAAAACCAATATTAATTTAACTCCGACCATGGTGAAAGCAACCAAAAATAACATCAGATATCGACAATATTTTCTTCAATAACAAAAGACTTAAATACTTTTAGAGAAAGCCTACAACGGGCTCGAATATTATTTTCCGGACGCCATGTTCTCGGTTGAGGACAAAAGCAGAAGGGAAAATAATTTTCTTCCGTTGAGACAGGTCATCTCACACTATTGTGAAAGGATTTGAAAGACCCTTTTCACAGCTTCCCGACGCTATTAGGCATTTTTCTAGGAGTTGGACGGCGCTAAATTGGTTTTTGAAAGACATTTTTGTCGTTCGGGTTGGCTCTCCGAAAACCGAAAATATTTAAATCTTGGATTCTTAAGACTTCTTTTGAGAATTATAATGGAGTGATATTAAATAAAAAGCTTGAATATTACAAAGAACAAACAGTTTTTAGTACCCTCATAATTTTATTGAAGAAAAGGCAGAACTTAAAAGGACACAAATATTTGGCCAACCCTCGAATTTCAAATCACCGTATTTGCGTCAATTTACTTACATATTCGCAAAAGCAAAACCTCTGTCAATACAAAGATCCGAAAGATCCAAAATCAACACCTGTCAGCATGTTTGCGTAGCAAATGATGTTGTAAATATCCCAATTCGAGACTCTGTCCCTTATATTGAATATTCGAGTATCTAAGTCTCATTGCGTATTCGGGACGCGTGGCGGGGCATAAATATCCCTTGTCGTTCTCATTACAATAACTTGGTGCGTACGTCCCCTGGCTGCAACGGATGCCGTATCTCTTGGGATGTCACTCACATAATAGAATTCTAGACCGATTTCCCTGGTAATTATTTAATGGGATGGCCTCGGTTGAGGTCAATGTTGTAGGTATGACAGGAAAGTTAATTATTTTGTGTTGTTGATGTAATTTTATTCATCATTTAACGGTAGTTTAAACGCTTTCCTAAATAGTGTTCATATTTTAATACTGAGATGAAATCTATATATGATCTAGTTCAAAGATACCAATTTCAACTTTAGTTTTCAATATTAAACAGATTCTAGGTGCAAAACCTTCTCAGCCGTAAGCTCTGCATTAGGTATGTCATTTCCATTGCATACATGTAAGTTTGGAGCTCAAATTCGATGTATGTGTTGGAAAGTCGATGCGGCTGAAAGGCACGGTCTGGCGAGCACGACTGTTCCGACCATCCCATTTGGACGTGTGGCCGATACCAAGCAACCCAGCGCGCTGTGCCGTGCCACAGCGCCCACAGCATACTCGGACCAGTGAAACCGCCCGTGCGTACATCGCCCGTTTGTTATGCTAATTGAAGCTGCTGATTTGCACAATAAAACAACTCACATGGACCACTCCACGGCTTTAACGAGCCCCAACGCCTCTATGATATATTTTCGCGCCGCATTCCATCCATTGCTCTTTTTGTTTTAGTATTATTTACCATTGTAGTTGAAGATACGTAAGCAGACTCGATTTAAAATTTCGTGTTGTTTAACAATTTGCCTCTTTACTAATGTGATAATGTTCTGTAATTGTATTGGACGTTAATTGGACTGAAAATCGTACCTTGTAAAAACGAACATAGGTTTGTTTACACAATTACTCACGTGATTCAGCAAAATTGTTTGCTTCAATTATGTGTTCGTGATACTTTCTACATAAGAGCATTGTTAATACGTTTTGTATACCGTTATTGAGAATCTATTGTGAATATTGGAGTAGCAGGAATGCTAATAACTGGACCGTAGACATTTCCAAATTCTCAAGTAGAAAATGGTCGATGAGAAACATACTTAGATACATCAATAGGACTTGAAATAAAATTATTGGCTTTTTCAAGCTGTATTGAGAATTGTAAATATTTGTAGTTTATATTTAATGCCCAAACTCAAACCATTTACAGGCACCACTGAATTGTCACATAGTCGGTCAGTTAGTCAGAAAAAGCTAATTGCCCATTCCAAAATGTAATTCCAATTGAAACTCCAAGGACACTCTTTTAAATAAAGATATTACAAAAAATCCTGGGTAAATTATTCTTGTTTTTTCTATATGTGAGAACAATGTAAAAAAAAATCAAATGAAGAAACAATTTAAAATATAATATTAAAAATACCAGTCTCCTCTTTTTAATGAATTAATTGTGATCCGAATTCCAGCCATACCTTGGCCCATTAAAAGCCAATGTTCCAATTCAGTAAAGAACAGTCGCGTGACATTAGCAAAATCATCTGCCGCTGTGTGCATTGCCTCGTCGATTGGCGCCCTCACTAATTGTGCCAAAGTGGTCATTTAACACTACTTATGAATGGCCACTCAACGAATTTAATGTTTCATGCCGTTCTATTTTATAAGCCCAGTTAACATTCTCAGCATCGCTGACTTCATGTCTACAGTCGCCGTTGTTTTGTTTACTGCCAAAGTTTGTGAAATATTTATGTACGCAAATATTACAAAATAATCTTGTTAGGATAGTACTTGGTAAAAGCTGCTTACACATTGTTTTTTCCTTAGCCTCTTTTTCAATTATTTCTGAATAATTTGAGGAATATGTCAACAATATAGACAGCATTTACCTCTAATTACCTCATCGAGTACTCTAGTAAGAACTTACAATCTTCTTCTGGTTTTTTTGATTAGCGCTCACGCACTAGCGCTTAACCGCGGAGGCGGCTAACCGAGCGGCTAGCCGCTTTTTATGCAACCGCTTATGACTGTACGCACTTAACCGCCACAAAATTTCAATTGAGGCGGTAGATTGTTCAATCGTTCAATCTACAAATATTGTTCTCCTCCTAGTTTAAAAGAAAAAACGGTACTTATATTTTTTTTTTTGTTCATCATTATTACGTCTTTAAAAATCTATTCCTACATGATATTCGAGGCCTTGCCAAAATTGCCGAATGATTAAGGCCCTCCCACACCGAAGCTAAGAAAGTGGGAAACCCATCGGCTTGTCTGAGTCATTCGTCAAGTCTTATGCATTCATACGGATTCCTTGGCTCTGTCCGTCTGAATGATTCTTGTGACTCATGATAATAAACAATTTTATCGGCGCATTTTATTATAGATTTAACTACTGTGTAACACTTTTTTATCTATAGGCTAACAATGTGATAGACGGTGTTATTTTTCCCATCTGTCAAGCGACCTACATAGGTTGGTATACTAGGCAAAAATAAGTGTGGTCTACTAGGCAAACCGTTTCGACATAAAACGTGTATGTTGGAAGAAGTCATTACAAGATTATGTCAGTTGCATGAGCAGACTTATCCAACTGCATGTCGGTGACGCAATCTGTAGATGGTATCAATGCCAAAGGTAGTTTCAAACGATTCTAGCTAGCTTTCCTTAACCTATCAGCAATCAAAACCTCTCTCATGCATAAAAAAGCATTTTTTTTTTCCTGAAAATAACTATAGAAATATAAACAAACCTAGAATTGACTGTTTATCATTCAACTCAAGATCTAAAAGTCGAATGAGGGAAACGGGTTGTTCCGGTGTTCATGCGACTCGTTCAACAGGAACTTGTGACTATATTAAGTATTTGTCATTAATTCTAACGCTTATGGCTGATAATTTATGTAATCTTGAGTTGTGTCAATGAACTACGCCTTCAATTACATGACGTTTAAGTTTGAGCTCCATTTCTAATTGGGTCTGAACTGAACGCTACCTGGAACAATCAAATCGTGGATTGTAATTTCAGCTTCAGTAGTAAGGTATGATGGTAACAACATAACATCAAGCCATGTTTCCCCAAAGGGTTAGGCAGTGCCCATAGTGGGTACTTACACCCACATTTCGCCAGTTATGTTAAAATCCCATGTAATAGAGAGCAAGCCTATTACCATCAACCGGGTACAAATCTAGATTCCTCCTTGCTGCTACTAAAAAAGCCTTAATGGAAAAAAATGTGCGTGTAGCACCCTACGCGTGACAGAAGTGAAACTTCTTAAAAAATAAAGAATAAGAGGGATTTAATGTCATGCACAAAGAGAGTGAGAGCTATATCTTTTCTTCACTCTCTTGTAACGAGATGTGCCTCGTTCAATTATCGTATTGCCGCCTAAGAATTTTAATTTAAAAACCCAGTAACACTTCGCCCGACTTGGGAATTGAACCCAGGACCTCATGCTCAGCAGTAGCGCTTGCGGTTACTAGACCAACGAGGCAGTCAAGTAAGTAAGTGATGATAGTAAAGTAGGTAAAGTTAGTAAGTAATGACAGTAATTTTATAGTTCGTAAAATGTTACAGAAAAACGTATAAAGTTTAGGACTCCTCTGTCAACTTTGGTTATAATAAAAATAAATATCTATGGTTAAGTTAGGTTAAATAAAAAAGTAAATAGAGCATAGGTTTAACGTACAATTAAGATAACAAACAGCACTCCTGATATCAAAGCTTTCATCATTAACAACAAAGCAATTTCCATGACAAAACATTATCGCACATACATTAAACAGACATGCAGATAGTCTCTATTATGTCATAAGCAACAGTGCAGGTCAATCAAAAGATAAAGGCCTCCAGCGTGAACCAAAGCGGGCATTAATTATGACCGATATAAGCGGATTGACGGTGAGCAGATTATGCAACGTTGTTACTCTGTAGCTGTAGGTTGGCTGTGTGTATGATGTATGCAGATTTTATTGAATCTGTGATTTCCGTCTGTCGTTGCTTAAGGTTTGACGTAGAAATGGAAATGAGTATGAATGACGTTTTGTCTGAATCAGGGGCTTACTCTTGTCAACTTCGAGTTCTGATTCGGATTGAATATGATTCGAGTTAGTTCCCAATTTGATTATAGCCAAATTGATACGAATTTGTGGCAAATAAGTGTCAAAAGTGATACAAGTAGCGGCAAATCAAATTCGATTCAATTCAGAAAATGTCTTATAGTAGTTATAGTGGTTCTTGACATAATACTATTTATTTTTGTATCATGCTAGGCGTGCTTGACATTTTAAAGCTCTACCCAAGGCACATAAAATGCAGCACATTTCTCTAAAGTACCTGTTGACACAATTATTCTGCGAAATGACTCGGTCTTTTAAGCATTTTTCTCTACGTAAAAATGTTGCATTTTATTTTTGCTAGGCCTTAAGGTAAATGTCCTTATGTTGCTTGCAAATGAGTGAGATGACTATGAATATTCCTACGTCCATCACTGATAGCAGCTTGTTAAAGCTTTCTGTTGCATAACGCGGAAATTGCGCAGGATTTACGGTTTAGTCCACTCTCGGCCCCTCGACCCCCAATAAATAATGTGTCCACTGGACCCCTAACTATAGTTTCCTCTCGACCCTTGGGGGTCGAGAGTGCATTTTATTTTCCAGACAAGTTTTAGTTTCCTCTCGACCCCCAAAGTACAGTTACGATGATAAATCATCAGTCTACTCTACAGTTATATTTATTTATTTATATGTCGTCACTAACGAAAGTTTAGCTTTAATAAGTTACTCAGTTGATTTCTGAGTACATGTCAAATTACATAGCTTAGCTCTGATTGGTTGTTAGTTTAATACGTACAATGAACGCCGTGTGGCGCCAGTATCGTTCGATCGCCGCACGTGGACGGGGTCGTTGGTACTTGGTAGGTGACTAGGTGTGCGAGCAGACTGGATCGAGAGCTCGAAGTGGGCGCACGCTATCATCGAACCCATCAAGTTCACAGTACCTATACCTAGTGATTACTCCTGTTTACTCTTTAGTAATAAAGTCTTACCACTGCATCATATTGTTTTGCCTGAGTAACCCACGCTATGGAACCCTTACCACAGGGTTAGAGAGACGACCCACCTATCTCTGCGCTCACGTTCCCGCCAACATATACTTATATATATATTTATTTATACAGCTATATTTATTTACCCCATAGTTATTTTTATTTTTGTTGTATTTTATTACTATATTTTTTATTTATTTATCTAAACTAATATCATGAAACGTAGTACCCATTGTTGTCTCCACGACGGGTGTTATAACCAATGACCTTCACCACAGTCTTAAACAAATAGACCTAAGAGACTCAATTTATATAACACTCCAAAAAGCCGCAATTTTAAATACCTGCAGAATAGTTAGAAAGTTCATGCAAACTTTTTAACTATTCTATTTTTTATTATTTTAGCATTTTTCATTCCAAATTACATGTAAACATACAAGTTGCGTAAATTTTTACAAGCTATAAATGAAATCCTTTATTTTGATACCCCATTCGATAGGTTATGAGAAAAAAAATTTTTTTGAAGACATAATATGACGCCAAAAATCTGCCATTTTATTTATATATTTTTATTATTATTTTATTATATACCCAGTGTCACTTGAGAGTGACACTGGGTATATCAATGTAAGATTCGTCTTAATTGTGAGCATTAAGACGAATCTTACATCACGTCTCAGTCTGAAATCGATCAAGCCGTTTAGGCTACAGAGCGTGCCAAATAAATATACTATGCTTATATGTACATACACTCGAAAAACATAACCCTCCTTCTGGTGCAGTAGGGTAATAAATAATTCTATTAAGTATTCTCTAAAATTGGTCGTTTTTGTACCTTACTGTACCAAAATATTAATTTTAGGTACTTACCGAACTAGGGGTCGAAAGTGGACGAGGTATGCCTGTCCTTTGTATGAAAATTCAGTCTCGCCCCCTAGGGGTCGAGAGTGAACTATGTTTAAGGGTTGAGAGGAAACAAATAGACAAATATTATTTTAGGGGTCGAGGGGTCGAGAGTGGACTAAACCGGATTTACTTGTATCGTTAACATTTATCAAAACGTCCATTTCCTGGATTAATGCTAAAGCCATTTCGCAAGCATTAGTCATTTTATAAAGATACAGTGCGGAGATTTTATTAACGTATAGGCTATATCTTGCTGTTACACCTTTAACCTAAGTTCTCATAATTGTGAAATTATGTTTACCTACTACAAAGTTTCACGTTGGTCAGTTTGTGCTCTAGATTAGGAAAAATTGTCATTCAACTAATACAAAGTTACTTATCACTATCCTAAAAAATGCAGGGTTGTTCTACCAAAATCCCAAAACAAATGAACTCTCTAACATTCCTATCAGCTTCCACGCAACCACAATACGTGTTCCATATAATCAATCAAGTATCTCCCGCTGAGCCTGTTAGCCTGGTACATAAAATTCCGCAGTTATTGAATCAGTCCTTGTTTGCATGCACTTCAATTTATCGTCAATTTTGCTAGAGGATTGGCAACGCCGCTTGGTCTCGTTTACTGTGAAACTATCTCGTTCCCGTCTAGGAATTTTGCATGCCAAAGGATGTCTTTATTTACTGCTCAACTTCATTACGGCCTACAATGCCAGCCGTTCATAAAAGCTCAGTTGATATAAAATCGATAATGAGTATCGGTAATGATTTGAGTTTGGTAATATTCCTGGATACGGTAGTTAAAATGTTTGTTGTGAGTCAGATGAGGATTAAAGTTGGGTTCCAAATGAACCCAACTTTAATCTTGCAATAATGCTTACAATATGATAATGACATTTATATGTTTTACGGCCAGATTTTTCATCAACAAATAATCAGTCAAACTGACTTTTGCTGTTGAATTTTACTTGACCTTTACTGATACTACGGCACCTGTTTCTCCATTCAAGTAACAGCTAAAATATTGAAGAAACAAATTTAACCGTTACTTTGACTTTTGTGACATCACTTTGGCTGTTACTATTAATGAAGAAACTGGCCGTTAATGTTACATATCATGTCAATCTGGCATTTACACCAGAAACGTTATGAGACGGTAGTATGGTGGACAGCGGTGACTGATGTTACTCACCAGGCAATACGAAGTAATGCCAAAAATTAAGAAGAGCTGCATTTGAGAAGTCCAAGAATCCAATTTGATAATACAAACAAATCGATATTGAAGACAATGTTGGAAAGCTGATTTCTATTAAAGACATCAATAAATCTCAAGAAACAGAAGCAAGAACGTTATTGTAAAATATAGATGAACATCTTAATCAAGTATTTGCAGCAACACTGAGTTAATTGAATCGAATGACTAACACTAGCAGTAATTTCATGAATGAAACGCCAACGATAGATAACCCTTAGAATACCGAGCCGCACAGCAAATTAATTGTGAGTAAATAGAATTATAGACTTCCATTTATAGATAGTGTTAATGTCTGTATTGAAAGTAGCAGTGTTGCAATTATCTGTGCTTTCCAGTCCACTGAGCTATGATTTTAGTGGGGACCCGTCTACATTCATGCACATAACGCCTAGCTAGACAATCATTATTAAGAGCGAATGAGGAGACTTTGCAGTAGGTAATTCAATTTTTGATGTTGCTCCATACTTTTGCTTTAATAAGTGACGTGATTAATATGATAATATGAGTAGAAATCATGATTTTCATTTGTGATTTTGTTGAATCCAATGTCAATCTTTGTGAAATGTTTGCAAATTGTCTATTCCCTCAAAATATAATAGCGTTGATTTTTTTATTGTAGCTTTAAAAGGCTTAAATATGATTGTTCCCCTTCTGGTTTCTCTTTTATAAAGTTAAAAACAAATCAGAACTTTAAACGAGTTTTGTCTTAATAATTAATTAGTTCAACAATTGATTTTCTGCTTTAAAATAATAACGGGTTTTTCTTACCGACGGAAACTTTCCTTTATTCAATCTCCTCAATCGCTCCAAGGGCTAATTTTGTAAGAAGATCGAATTACCGCCGAGCCTTTCAACATCAATTTAGCCTGTAATTTGTTTAAAAATCTACTTATCTTTTTATGTTAGATAATGAATTTATTTCGCTACTGTTTAGAATAATTTAGTCACGTAAAAAAAATGTTCGGCCTACAAAATGTTTTCAATATTATCATGAAAGCTTTCGCATGGATGAGTTTTATTTGCAAAAATATAATATCATTTGATTATATGGAATTCTCTACAAAATACATTAATAGCAACGTACCATACATATTATTTAGTAATTTTTCATTACCATCTTTCCCACACACTGTTACCGTTAATACAAAAACTCTCCACAAAAAGAATACACGAAAATCGATGAAACTAAAAGCAGAATGGCGAATAACAGATACCGGAGCATTTGCAATAAAAGCATTGCATTGGCGGTGCCTGGGGCAAAGCCGATCAGCCCCAACTCTATACTCCATTCAGTCTAAACACCCACAACTTAAAGTCTAGTTTATTGCAGAATAGCTCTCCCTAGTTTCACAATCTGTATTAGGTTACCGAACGCCCTCGGCTCCGCAACTGTAAAGCTTTATATTTCGTATGTTTTTTGTTGTCTGAAATTTAATCGGAAACCCATTTCGTAGTTCTATTTGAATGCCAGCTGCTATTATTTAGTCTGGAGAATTTTTTTTGAGTTTGATTTTTGGGAAATCATGAAATATTTTTATTGACTTTACAAAATTGAGCTTCGCGGAAAGGTATGGTATAGTAACAGATTATTGTCCCTGCTAGGTAGGTACTGTATTTGCTGTACCTTTTCCTTCCTAGTTATCATTCCTTACGTAGGTATTCATTATAAATTCAATGTTCATTAATCAAAGTCCATATTAAATTAACGTCCGATTAATTAATGCTCCCAAAACAACATTGTGACATGGTCGGTATTCTGTTCATTTGACCGGTGTCGACCGTTGGGACTAGAATGTCATGCCGCACGCGTAACTTTCCCGCGCTCCATTCGCCTGCATAGATTGACAGATAAAACCCGTTCTATATTTGAACCTCACTTCTTTTGATTCTGGAGAATGACATCAGTTAACCTAATTTCGAAAATTAATGAAAATCATCCGATATCTTGTTAGCTATCTAATTAAAACAGATGTTAGCATTTATATCTACAAAACTTCCGTCCGTTAACCTACATTGATTCTAATAGGAATCTCTAGTCTGTTTGATATTTCGCTGTCTTAATCAATAAAGGGGCTTAGCTAAGGTGATTAACAGTAACTACCTATAAAAGTTGCCTCTCTACGTCCGGTCACAAGTATCACATAACCGCACTCGAGTACTTTACTGATTGACAGCTATATTCCCTCGACAACCCTAATTGCCTGGCCACCCTCGTATTACGGGGAATTTAATATACACAGCCCTGCAATGCACACACTTTAACAACGCTGTTTGGATTATGCACATTGAATATCGAATAGTGATTGAATTGAGCCGACATACCTGCGCTACCTAACATACTAATAGGCAGTTCAGAGTATTACCGCTTATATGAAACACCCACTTTATATTACATAAACGGAGATACAAATGATCAGGATGTGGCTGCTCGAACCAAATACAAAGTTTGCGATTTGCATATGCAGGTAGAAGGAGACAGGTGGCAAAAAACGCCAGGTGTTCCGATTTTGGCAAGCTTCAATTTATATCTATACAGTTGCCGCCTGTTACAAGATCGAACGGAAAATGATTAAGAACCACCTTTCATATTGTTTCAAAACATGGACCGAACCCGGAGGCTAAACGTTGTGTACCAAAAAAGGACCATGATCATGCATAGTCAATTTGCGTCGTGTTTGCAGAAGCTCTTAGATTTTTATTTCGTTTTGTAAATCCGGTCTCGTTTGATTTTTTGTAATCTTCTTTTGCTTTTATTCACAAATTATAAATATTATACTAGTAGTGCATTTTGTACCTTATAGACTAAAGATATTTTCTCAATATCCTGAATGCTCTCTTCAATTCAAACAAGTAGACACGACAGCAAAAGGATAGTATGTAGAAGAGAGAGCGCAAAATGATTGCGTGTTGAACCATCAACCATCAAAATGTGATTCTACCTAATTAGTCAGACAACAAGGAGCACCTATTATAACCATGTGAGTGATGTTGAAAATATCCGGCAAATATCAGCTTTTATATCACAATGGACAATAGCGGAAAGTTGATTCGGTTTGTCGCTCTACCCCACGAGTATTCAGAAATACGCTTCGTTGAGATCCAATATTCTGTTTCCCAATAATGAAATTGCACTTCGAATGCTGCAGTGATTTTCATTATTAAATCAGAGTTCATATGAAAATTGATATTGGATTTTAAGCCCCTTTATTTGATGCCAATTTTGTTTTGTTCTGCGTCTCTGTTTCATCTTTGTTTTTTGATCGTTCCAGTTCGCTTTGATCATTGCAATTTGATTCATTTTTGTCTACCGCCTAAGTAATTAAATCCAATTAGATTGTATCATTTGGGCTTCTGGTTACCAATTTCCGGCATGTGTTTGAATATTCTGCTGCAAAAGTTCAGAGCAATGTTTATTTACGTTAACAAACTACTTGCAAAGTCAAACTTAGTAATTCCTTTCTCTTCATGAATTCCTTGTCTTAAAACTTTCAAAGAATCAGAAATTTCTATACCCAAAATAACTGATACAAAAGTCCGTCTTGTTGACTTATAAGCTCGTGTATTAAACCCGGAACACACATCTTGTGGGCGGGTCCCGTTGCTCATTTTACACGTACACCCACCTAAACCATAATTAGGGGCCGTTGAGTCGAGGTCATTTTGGTACTTTATATCATTTTTAAACCAGCTGCCTTCACCTCACAGCTGTTGGTTGCTTTATATTTCGTTAAGATTTCTATATATTTATTATCAGTTTTTTAATTTTGTATTTTCATTTAATTAAGTGTAACGACGTGTTTTGGTAAGGCAGTTGGTGTCATAAAATGTAAATGTGGAACCAGCTTTCTTTGAGTGGTCACCACACAGGTGTCTGTTTTATAATGTTCGAAAATATAGCTCGCTAATAATAACAGACAAGAAACAGATCCTCAAAACAATTACTTACTAAATTGTTTCGCTTTCCAAAACTTACAGGTGCACGTGTTTCTTTCAAGGCTTGCCAAACAGGAAAAAAACTTGAACATTCACATTAAAAAAAAATATTCTAAGGCTCATAACCGCCACGTGTATGACACATACGCCCTCAATGGTCATAGACACACTTTCTTTTACAACTGATACAAACATGGCTAGGTACGTAGTACGTCTGTTCATAATAGAGGTTGTAGTACGCATGTTAATAAGGCAGGCACAAGTTTTATGACCGAGAGTGTATGTACCAATCACGGAGCTAAGTAATTGATAGCATGCTCGTTGAGAATAATACAGGGGGATGCAGAAGGTCTACTGTAGTGCTATTCTGTAAAAATCTCACCGTGATAACTCGGGTGAAGTGAGCTATCATTAGTGTCAATCCTTAGCATTAGATGCAATGACACACTTCCCCTAACTTCTCACGGTGAGAATCTAACAGAATCGACCGGCTGTACCTGTAAAAATCCATGAATGCATTAACTCACACAGGTGATCCCAAACGAAATTACTAAAATTGCAGTGGTCATTGTTCTACTAAGTATGTAGCCTTTACAAAATAAATCTCTTGTATCTCTTGTATTTTTCACAAAATAAACAACACCCGTTGCTAAAACATTCCGTAAGCAGCAGACGGAGAAGTCCACACATAATTCTCAAGAAGATGTAGTATCTTCTTTACTTACTAACTTACACTTTTACTTAACTTAGCTAGGGTCACTGAATGTTGGTGATATTATTGCATTCTCCATGTACGGTTATTCCTGCTTCAAATCCTGTGGCGTTTTTCATTTGTTTTTCTTCCGTTGCATATCCAGCCAGTATGCACTGGTTCTTCTGACCTTTATTACCAGTTAGAGGTGAGTTAAGATCGCTGTTAGTATGACATTACGTCTCGTCAATAATGTATGCTTACACACACTGTGCTAAATGTATGTTCTGCAATCGCTACGAGCATCGTGAATCACGTCTAATTGTTACCAAATGGGATGTTTAAACTGTTTAAAGTGCTGCGTTTTGGTGCATTTCCTGTGCTAACGTATTGTATTTCATTAACAATAATAAGTTAGTATGTAGCAGATTTTTCAATGAAACTTATTATTATGTTTTTAAATATTTTAAGCAATTTATGAATTATCTACAGATATTTTTTTTTTCTCTTACCTATCCGGTCAGTTCGTGTCGTATCTTATGTAAATTTTTTTGTTACCCAAACGTTTCTTACTTCATCGTTAATGGTTAATTCACGAGATAAAAGGTGCATTATAAATAAAAAAAGTATGATAATATTGTTACAATAATAGGTATTCTATATGCAATACAGCAATCCTTATTAATTTCCTATCTGCAACACGATCTAATTTATAGCATCATTTCCAAACCTCCCAACTCTCTCTATAATGAGATCGAATGGGCAATAATCACAAAATTTATCGATATTATATTCAGAGTGGCAATGAGATGCCTTCCGGCGCAGTTAATATCCTTAATTCGTAGTATTCGTACCCCCATGTAGCCGGAAGTCACCATTCTAAATCAAACATTGCTGGAACTCCGCGAATCCGAACGGGGGACGCGCATATTTTAATATCCATAATGGTGATTTGGAATCGAAGGGATTTAAGTTCGGTAAAGGAATGGCAGCGATATTGGCTGTAACCATAGCTTTATTAGCTATGTCATGTATGTTGCTTTGCCTTATGTATCTCAATTCGGTATACCGTAGTGCATTATTGGGCAAAGGCCTCACCCAAGATATGTGTATGATTGCGATCACTTGTTCATTCATGAAAACAATTTATTTGGGTTTTAAGTTTTCGTAATCCGAGTACAGTTCAGTTAGCACCAAGCCAATAAAAAACAAATACCCTGCAGATTAACAAGGGTACAACAAGGAATGTATCGTATAACGGCACACCGTTCAATAAAATGGACGGAAATGATGCATAACGCACCTATGACCCCTTGTTATCTCGTCGCCTAGGAGCACCATAGTAACCTCTCTAATGAACCCCTATAGTACCGCGCTTGCAAGTAACTTGATCAGGAAAACGATACCGTATTTGTAGGTTTATTTCATTCCATAATATTACCTCACATTCTAGTAAAGAAACATTTTCACGCTAACGAAGTTTCTAAGAAAAATCCTGATCCGATTTCTTCCAGTTTTATCCCGCTTTATGATCTTAATACCATAAAAGGGATCGAAGCGGAATAACTTATGATGATCAGATTTTGCGTACAAAATCCCTACAATGTCCTATATATTTTATAAGGAATTTCTGTTGTCTACCACGACTAACTTTGTATATCGTACGTCTACAATACGTACAGTACGTTTACAATTCCTGCTAATCTGTTCGATTACATCGACAGTTAGGTCTTATATACGTTTATTGTTTATGGTATCTGCCAGCCCAGTTGTAATTAAAGCATGTGACAGTAGAAACTGATTCGTGCTGCCAAATAATTTATAAGCTATTAAATAAATTGTAAGCGAACGGTGCATTTGCCTCCTCTGATTGTAATCACTGTACAATAAAATTATGAAGTGAAACCAGCGTTGTAAAGAAATGAAATAGATGATCATAAACTCATGATCATCTATAACTATAGATCGATCTTTGGCTGTTATCTGGAAGTATGAGTGTCTCGGTTTCTCCTCTGTGGAGCTGAACTCCTGATAGTGAAAACATGCATTGATATATTACTATCTCAAAGTCATGCATATGATTCAATGAGATTTTCTCAGAATATTACTCAGATTTGAGGAAGTGAAGATTAACAGACAATTAAAATGATTAAAATCAGATTAGGGGAGTAAATAGTACTGGGATCTTTCGTGTAAAGTACATTATTGCAGATTCATTCATGCCGCCAGAGATAACAAGAGCAACGAACATTTTTTCCATATCAAATTATCGTAAAAAAAAATATTCTACTGCAAATAAGAAAGAAATAATACGCTATGATTCCTCAGCCATAAGGATCAAAATGAAACCAACAAGGATTTGAATGAGAAATTGGGTCCAGACGCCACGTAACTTTCGACCGCTACAGCTAAATGTATACTTAGGACCATATGTGGGAGTGCAGTTTGCATCCGCAGTATAAGTATGTATGTACATAATGTATGAGTAAAATTTCCGGTACTTATTACGTTTCACGTCTTCTGCAGGTTGTTGATCCTAAATTAATATTTGTTCTTACTGCTGGCTCAATTTGTTAACAGTATGATACGAATTAGATCAAGCTGCGGTTCCGTAACTCAGTTCCTCTTAGCAACATTGAAGACTCTCTGGCCACTTCTCTTTCATTATCAGTAATTAATAAAATTAATGCATCATGGTTTATTTTTATTTTCACATTTCAAATTCTTAATGATGTCTCATCATCTGCTTTATAAAATCCAATGTCAAACTTGATATTGCTTCTTCCATCGACTCAACATCTGTAATCAATACAGATAAAAATAAAAGCTGTATCTCTGTAAGCTTTTATTTATGTCCAAATTAATTAAAACAAAATGTTGGTGGTCACTATACGAAACAATTGAGTAGGCAATTTATTTAGTCGCCCGTTTTACTAACTTTGTCGCACAATGGTTTGCGTCAAATGAATAAATCATTTCATTCGGCAGACAGCGATGAATAGATGTGAATATTGAGTGCGATATGCGTGTGCGTCCAATATTAAACAAATTGTGGTTGTTTTTCTATGATTGTCTAGTGCCAAAAGTTACCATATTTTGTTTGATTGAGTCAGATGACTCAATTCAAATTAAATTTGAATTCATAATGCATGTTATTCGCATAGTCTTCGTTTTCTTCAACTAAGCATAACTAGACATAAAAGTAACCCTTTTTAAAATTGCATTAAATCACTACCTGATCAAAACCACCCCAGTGATCAACCATCTGCACATGGAAGGAAGCACCGTTACCTCTCAAAAAACCGATCTGGAACCCCCTCTGTGCAACGCTTATTATTGCACATGGGCACATCCCTATAGTTGTTCCAACTTATTCATATTGTGGCTTTATCCAATCTTGAAGTTGGTACTCTGTTTTCAATTATCCGTACTCACAAATTATTTCAATTCATTTCAATTTTGTTATACAAGGTGACAGATGTATGTCTTCATCTCAACTAAAAGAGAATATTCAATTCAGAAGCAGGTAGCTATAAATTGGCTACAATAAAATATAAATCCGCGTAGGCAGAGTACCTACAACGAGCATTAAGTATTATTATTGGAATAAATTTGCATTTCGAAACCAGCACTAGATGCAGCTCTAGTACCTACCTACACGGCCAAAATAAATTGAACATCAGGTGTATTCAAATTGCAGTAGACAGGCGTAAATATTTAAATCAGACGCGTAATACCACGTTAGGATGGGTGCCTACTCGTACTATCATCTGATGCACGCGCAGTCCATTTCCATAAAAGCCTCTTCAATCTCGCAAAACGTTTCGGGAATTTCAATTCGCGCTTAGCGTTTTTTTGCCTTCCCTCTTCACGTAGATTTTTGTGTAGTAAATATTTAGCTCTGTTTAATTGTATTTCTAATTCCTGCTTGCCGAATTTGTGCACATTTATTGGTTTTATCACCTTTTGTGTGAAGTATGGAAGAAAAATACATGTTGCCGACCCCAAATAAATTGGGATAGGGCAGAATGATTATGATGATCAGTACGATCGGTTTTAGGGACTTCAAAATCGTATCTCTTTTAGTTTTTCTTTTCATGTAGGTGTACTTCTTATTCCAAATTTTTTTGGAAGCTCAGGAGATTGTACCTAAGTTAAATTTCGCAAAGTACAACTATGAAAATTTATTAAATCATTCGTCCTTTGATAACATTACAGCCTACAAAAGACTTGAAGACGCAATGGAAGACGTGGGTGCTCTACTAAGCCTCTTAGGTTTGTTAACGAGACATTTTCAACGAATAAAACATCGATAACGATTCGACTCTAAACTGTTTTCATTCCAAAGATAGACAATTCCACACTATTACATAAACACTTACTAAAAATGTCACTGTTGTAAAGCGAAGTGCACACATGCGCTCGTTAACGATTGATTTATCGATCGGAGCTATCGATCGTGTACATTTACCGTTCGATTCTTCGTGAATTCACGTAATGATACATTTTGATAACATCGATTTTGTCAATTGTATATTTTTTTGTGGGAAGTAGCAACTTACTATTGAATAACACTTTTTCTACAACTTTTATTTCTTAGTAATCGTAAGACGTTACGTGATGTTTGAAATGTATTTAATAGAAAATATAAAGGATTTTATTTTAAAGTTTTTTTTTTTGTGAAACATTTTTCGCTTCAATGACCAAGTGCACTGAGTAACGGAAACATTAAATTGATGCTATCATTTCAATCATATTATTAGTAATCGTAAAACAACAATGGAGTGTCACAGACATGCTTTATGGAAATAGAAATGTAAATTGTATGCTACCATTCATTCATAAAGAATAACATCAATAGAAGCTTTTCCTTTATTAGACTTCAATAGACCAGACTTCATACAATTGCGAATATAAAAGAGTCTGCCGTTTTAATTAATCCCAGTCACATATTTAAATTAATAATTATGATTGAACGCACCTGCTATTAATATCGTTCCAGTTATGAAATTTGTCAGCTCTCTTAAAAAAAATAATGCACTCAAAATGGATACACTAGTTTCTGAGATCACATCGACTACACAGCCAGACGTTCTCGTCCGTATCATTATTCTACGTATAATATGCAATGATAATAGACGAATGTTTATCTTTTCCTACTCACACATGCCTTACCTTTGCACCGCGCTTCACGGAGCGTATCCAATCGCCATCAATGTTTAAGATCGAGTGCCAGTGTATACTCGGTATGCGAGAGGTCACTGACCCCGCGCGATGCGGGCTCCAAATTCGGTAGTGAATGCCGGTCGGGGACATTAATCGGACACTGCTTGGATCACTTGGGAATGAAGATGAGGCAAAAACCGAATGTTTGTACAGCCAGTTATTATATCAAACTTAGCGGACACTTACCTACTTTGTCGGTTACAACTTCCTTCTTGAGTTTGTTGGCATTTTGCAACTTGTTAAGGATCTGCCAAAAATAAATGTAAAACCTCATAATATTTTGGTCAGTCCTGCCGGTAATAACACACTATCAGTACTCAGTAGCAATGGCTTTTCATTTTGACAGTTCAACAAAATTCATTCCGTTATTCACGTTGCTGTGCAGACAAATTTTCCGAACATTTGAAGCAATGGATTAGCAATTTCTTTCAAAATTATTCAAATTTTGATTGAAAGTATTTTTACGCAATTAGGGTAGGTACAGGTGTTTGGAATTTTTCAAGCAGAAACCGGCTATATTACAATTTCTACAAATCAAGAAGTACGTAAATGTATATTGTTTAAGTGCACTGTTTATATTAGCTGTAAGTTTTCCGAATAAAATAAATGAAATAAATAAATAAAATAAATAATAATAATAAAGAATAAGATTAACAATCATTAAATTCCTCGAATTATCTACTTTGCTATCAACAACTGAACCAAGAGAATAAACAACCAATTCATGTGTCAAATTAGCAACGCATAAAGTGACTTAATCGATTCGTCATGTCTTATCATTTAACTTGAATCGATTACACGATCGAGTACTGGTAATATCAAATTATGCCCTTTCAACCAGTCCTGTTCTAAGAGTAATTCTTAGAATGGTTATTTTACGCATGGGCGCAGCTCTCTGTTACGCCCTATTGCCTTTTATTTCGTCATTTATGTACCGGATAAAATCTCTAAGAATTTCCTCGCTTTTACTGTCATTTTGGCAATCAAGCTCAATCAATAATACTCCCAAATCAAAGCTGGTAGAAGAAGAAATGTTGATTTAAGTGAACGTTTTGATGGATTTCTTCGACATTGTAAATAAATTTCTAAATATTTTGACATCGTTAATGAGGACACTGCAGATAGATCCACTGCAATGTTAAACAAAAATGCTTTTAATCTTAAACGCTTTTTAAAAGTTACGTAACAACATAAATAAATCAACTCTGAATTAATGTTTCGAGTCCATCATTAACATAAACACCATGAATTTTAAATTACAAAATTCTACATCAGAATGTGAACTCTTATTGAAAGGGAAACCGAGAAATTAGATTACAGCTTCCCTCAGCGAATGAGATATTAATGTACAAGACGGCATTACTGACAAAATTGCTTTGACCGCATTAATTCAACGGCTATAAAGTTACCTGTTGAGAGTCTCTAGGGACCCTTCAAAGGGATCTAGGGCGGGACTAAATTATCTTACTTAAGTAGCAAAAAGTACCTACATCAAAGAACGGGAGACGAGACGATTTCATCTGTTTATGTACTTGGAGTTTCATCTAATACTTTATTGCATGCTTTAGTTCGTTTACGACAAACCTATTTGAAATTTTACGAGTTTATAGCAGTCGGGTCAGCATTTGATGACTTCTCTCAATTACTGCTTGTGACGTCGTTTGTCATGTGTTTACTGCGCTCTATTTACGAGCGCATATTAACTTACCTGTGCTAATGTTTTAAATGTCACATTGATGAATTGCCTCCATTTATTCTATTCTAATGATAAATAGATAAAATATCATGATAATGAATTGTTTCTGGCAAAGGATCAAAGAATTTCGATGGAATA
Organism: Gortyna flavago; assembly: GCA_963669345.1. NCBI lineage: Eukaryota > Metazoa > Arthropoda > Insecta > Lepidoptera > Noctuidae > Gortyna > Gortyna flavago. The sequence continues at coordinate 12,069,003 of OY770138.1, forward strand.
TTTAGCCAGTCTGAAAAGAGCTACTTCGAAACATGAGCATTTAAGATATTAAGACCTTTATAATTGCTCTACAAATACTCAAGAATGTTTAGAATTCCAAGCGAGTGTTGATACAAATCCACTTAAAACTACTATTGTTGACAAAACATATTTATCAACGAATGAAATAATTCACTATCGTCCAGCGATTATGATAAAAAAGTAGAGCGCTCGATACACCTGTTGACATACATTTCCTAACAGAACATTGTTTTTCTTTTCCAGGTAAATCCGGACATTTGTAATCATGTGCTGAGCGTCATAAACATGCAACAGTAAGTTTAAGAAGCAACACTTCGAAAGTTTCTTAATTTCTTATCAATGGAGAGTCGACAGCTCCAAAAAAGCATTAATTAACATGATTATGAGCTTAAACTTCTATATGCATCTGCTTCACCCCCCTTTTAAAGCAATAACAATAACGTTATCAACTGCAAGCTTGTTTGCAAAAGCGTCGCCGCTAATATTTTCTCTACGGCCAGACTCGATGCTTTTTTATCTACAGGACAAATTCGACCTTAAACAAATATACAAAGTGCTTATTTTTAACTAAATTAAAATATACTAAGACAATTTAAACCTTAATCGAACTCAATAGGGTTCAAATTTAATTAGTCGTTAATTAGTCGCGGTGCAAGTCACGCTGTCTGAGTCGAAAGTGTCGCAATCCGCCCTATCGAATGTCACAGACATGGCTCTGTTCACATAAAGTAGCTAAAATAAGTCCTGTGATGTCGCTGCTCTATGTAGGAAGTGCATCTATTTTATAGGGTCGTAATATCCAGGACGGACAATCTACTTATCATTTTATTATATCTCTCATCAGTTTCATCTGTCCATAAACATTTACTTCTGGGTTACGATTCTGATCATCTTTTGAATGTTATAATTATTGGTATGAATACTTGAATAGTTTGATTTTCCTGAAGTGTTTCTCCTAACGAGTTAGTGGCTAAAGGAGGCATGGAATCTTAAGTCAAGAATGTCGTTTGCACAAAAACTAGTCCAATTATTCTTTGATTCTCGTAACAAGTCTGGAGCTTGTTCCACTTGGGAGCATCCTTTTTACGACTACTAGAGCAGTTTGTTCTTGTTTTATTGAGCTTCATTACAGACGCAATATGTTTGGCTGGAGATTGTACGGAATGAGTTATATGGTTTGTTAGTTCACCTGGGGATCTCATTATATACATTTTGATTTATTTACTTAATTTGGATAGAGCGAGTTGGGATTTATTTGAACATCAATATATCCAAGTATTTCTTCGTTCAAGAACAATCATAGTCACCTTTGCTAGCTTCAAATCTTTATTGACCTAATGAAATAGGAAGCGGAAATGGTACCAAATATATTTCACGGTATGGCGCAGGTAGACACAAAGTTGCTAAGGTTCAGACCGCCTCAGGCAAGACACGACAAGTAAGAATGTATGTAATTGCTGCAAACCACACCTCCTCAGTTACCAGTAAATCAAGAAAGTGAATCGTTCCATTTCCCTGACCGACTATAAACAATGTAGGTGCTTAGAAAAGTGGGCTACTCAAGCCAATAAAATTGAAGTATGCAGACTTAGAAGGATATAAAATTTTGCACATACAAGATTAACTCGTTAGATTTACTTGGGCAATTCGTTTGACATGATTTACAATTTAATTGAAGCAATTAAAGCAGTAACAGCCTGCATAAGCTGCCTGATTAACCTAATACGTATCTTGATCATTTTGCATCAATTGAGTCAGAAATTCTTATTCATGATGAAGAACTGAAATGTCAGTAAACCTTTGTGCTTCGTAAACCGTATGTTATGAAATAGCTTTAATAAAAAGAGGTCAATAGTCTTCTCATTATTATGTAAAATCTCATTGTGTCCCAAATCCCAAAGGAAGGCTCACTGGCCGAGTTTGAAAGGAAGTTATCCTATCCCATAGGCCGGACAGTTGACATATTGAGAGACGAACTCCAACCTTCGTTCAATATTTACTCAATGGGATAACATTCTTTTCCGTAAAAAGTGTGTTTGTCCATGTCACAGTTTTGGTGGATATTTTTCATTGTAATACCTGACAGGCGAAACATATTTCAGTCATACAGTGCGCGGATATGAACGAATTTGTAAATTGAATTTTTCCATAAATGAATTTTGTCTTTTGTGTTTTTCATTGGCTTACCATTTCCATCATACCGAGCGTTATTGTTTCTCTTTTAATTAATTATTTTATTTTTGTAACTGTAAAGTTTTTAATCTGGTTAAGGTTTTTATGGTCATGCTGGAATCGAAAAATTTACAGTTTTTGTGAAATGTTTTTTTCAAAGACTAGAATCAAAATCATTTTTCTGTGAATTGGCTTTATATTAGCAATATCATCCAATTTAAGCTACAGTCCAGCAATCATTTGGAAAACTACATTATATTTACCAAAAAACTAAAATACATATCCTCAATAACATTAAAAGATTCTGCATTAGTTTCGGGCTGTCGATCCCGTCAAATTTCTTTGTACCGTCCCCTATAGCCCGAAGGTCTGTAACCCCTTGTATCCATTTGACGAGAACCTCTGTACACATCGTGCATTTGCAATCTATTTGTAAGAAGATGAGTATATAATTCTCCCCAGTAAGAAGCGACGCGGCGTTTTTCATTCCCTTCAGGGCACCCCTAGATGGATTACGGTGTGTGTTTCGTTCAAATGAGGACTGTTTATTTGGATTCCTTAATTAACAAAAAAAAACCACGAGATTTGCTTTAAGGTATTCGCTGTAGACAGGTGCGTCGTCCACATAATTAGTTTTTATGCCTACGGTACTGTAAAATATCTCATTGCTGAAAATTGGGATTTCAGTTGAGAATTGGGACTGATACCTACCTACTTCAAAACAGTCTCGAAACTTTGAAGATATAACCCTTGGAATGTGACTTCTTACTTACGTGATTTATTTAACTTTAAAGTCAGTGAACCAAATATCCCTCGGATAAAAATTTTACCAGTTCACTTTATCTTCACCATGTAAAAGCTTAAAGGCTCGCGCAGACAGGCATGACGCGACAGCGCGCCACGACTCTAGTAGAACAATTTCTATGAAAACTTTATAAAAATTGTTCTACCAGAATCGCGTCGCACCATCGCGTCGCGTTTGTCTGCGGGAGCTTTTACACTTAGCTTAGCTTTTGATAAACAAATAAGCTTTAAACTTTTTAATAGCCCTATTATGTTTGACAGGCAAATTGCATAACCTAATGACCGTCTCGTATTTAAAATGCAAATTAAAACTATTATCTAGTAGTTGATTACGGTATTAATAAATATTTTTCCATAACATAACACCTAAAAGACGATTTGCATCAATTGCATCCAATCGTGCAACAGAATCATCTACGCATGTCTTAGTTTACTTTGTAGCACAAACAAACGGACATGTGAGAGTCGAAACGATTTGTTTACTTTTCTCATCACCGGTAGCCATTTGTTTGGTATCCTGCGTACTCACAATGATTTCTGTAACAGGAAGTTTAGTAAGGAAATGTATAGAGAATTTGTATGAAACAAGATCTAGTTTCTGTAATTTTATACCATAGAGAGATTCTTACAATGCGTTGAAGACAAATGGTGAATTGGAGCAAATTTATATTGATTTAAAGAGCTTCTTGTTGAAAGATAGATAACACAAATATTTTATTAGGTAATCATTACACTCATATTTAGGTACATTCAAGGAATAGAAGATATTTTCGTAATGTTTTCTCTACCTAAGTAACTAACTTATTATTTAGACAATAATGTAGTGATTCGCTAGACGTTCCTTTCAGACTGATTTATCGACTAATTCCCACAATTTATCTTGCCATTAGTCTATTTGACGAAGAAGTCTTATATTTTTCTATAGCCTTAGTCATTCAGCTTAAATAGGTAGCTATTCCACAACAAAGGACAAAATTTCTACAAAAAAAAAATGAACACAAAATTTATGGGAAAGCTGTGAACCATAACAATACCAATTAAGCACATACCTGCATATTTTACCAACAAAAGTCCTTACTATTGTTATATTCAAGCATAAAATCTAAACAAAGTGGGTCAAGTTATTTTCGCGAACGACGCGAGCAAAAAAAACTCGACGGAAACTCATTGAGGAGATCGTAAACGAGACAAGTGAGAGAAACAATGTTTATACTTACGGTCGTTCACCATTGTATGGCGTTAATGTGGGACAATGGTACATGAGTACCTCCATCGTTGCTGCGGCTGCGCTGCATGTGTTTGTTTTTCAAAGGAGTTGTTAAAATGGTCTTTGGTTAATTTAAAATAAAAAATAAAAAAAATTTTGCAGCTAATTAAGAACACTTAAAAACCCCTTAATGCTGTCCAGTTTTATAATTTAATTTTTTTTTTTTTTAATGGACCTACTCTTGACCTCGGTCACACCTGCTAGAAAGCGATAGCGATGAGGTTAATGTTTATTTTCGTTCACTGAGGTCTATGATCGAACGAGCGTGCCCAGCAGAAGATGCCTTTTTCTAAGTTGTAGTAATACCTGACCTACTTATATTTTTGTAGGAAGGGACTTTAATTTCGCTTGTTATGGTTAAAACAGGGAATAGAGTAGGTACTTATCCCTTTTTCCATTTTATTTATTATTATTTATTTATTTATTAACTCATCATCATTTGATTCCTTTCTTGTATCCTTTCTTTTAAGTTGTTAGTGGCCATATGGAATTTTAAATATCCAGCACGATCTATAACAGCTGACCCATGTCAAGTAGGCCACCATCTTTCTTACATCTGAAAATAGAAAAAAGTTCAAAGCTTTCCACGATTGTTGGGTCCGGTTGACGGCAATAGGCATCAGCCCCCCCCTACCTATTTCATGGGACTAATGCATGCCCGTTTTCACCATCGTTCCCTCAAACACTCCTTATCTAAGGGTCCCTTACCTTAAGAGACTCCTTAAATCAGCCCCTTACCTAAGTTTGTTTTCACCAGATTAAGGGATATTTATGTAAGGGCCACTTACTTACGTGACAGTTTTCTTTTTATCAGGGAGACCAAAGTTCGTACTTTTAAAAAAAATTACCAATTTTGTATTCCATTGATAATATCATGAAGTTGTATATCATGAAGATTTTACGTAAAATAATATGACGTAATACAAAGACAACATAAAACAAACATGATTACATTTAAAATACATAAAATATCACCAATATTTATATTAAATTACTGATTAATTCGTGTTGTCTTGTAATAGGTATTACCTATACCTATTACTATTTTATGCAAAAAAAATGTCAGAAAAACAGAAAAGAGGGCAATTTTTTTATTGGTTTATTATTATTTACTGTGTTTAGTTTGGCTTGTGATCTTCCTGTATGAGTCGCAAAAATATTTGTTCTTTCTTTCTAAATTACAACAGTGACGAAAAAGAGAGATTAATAACATTGGTCATAGACCATAAAGACCATAAAATCCTTCGAGGGGTAATGTATTTACGTACAATAAGTATCTTATGTTGTTGTATTAATTATTTAGACCTTTAGACTTTTAAACTTCCAGATAAATAAGAAATTATTTAAAACTAGATTAATATTTTGAATTGTACAACTTCTTTATGCATGCGGAGTTTACCTATAAATTGTTGCACTATTGCATTAAAATTTTTGCATCTTACTTTTAGCATACAACCTGTGTAATCAATGGTTGGTAAACCAATAAATAAATAAAATAAAATTAATAAATAAAGACACAATATTAAATAAAAAAAAGATGGACTACAACGAACGAATAAAAAAAAAACCGACTTATGTGGCGGTCGGAATAAAATTTGATTCGTCACTAAATCCAGTTTCGATAGCATCTAAACTCCCAATAAAATCATCCATTTCGTAGCAATTATGAACGTTCAACAGCAAAATAAACTGTCACTTAACGCTAAGTTGCCGAATATCGGGTCCCTGTATTTAAGGAATCCCTTAGGACCATAAGTGTCCCTTAAGAGATGATGAGAACGAAACTAACCCTTAAAATATCTTAAGGGCCACCCTAAATTTAGGGAACGATGGTGAAAACGGGCATAAGGGTCGGTACATATCTGACGGAAAATGCGTCGCGTATTATCGGTCACGTAACGCCAGAACAGAAAATTATGTGAAAAAATATTCAAACTTTTACACTCAACGATGATGCGTTAGTGCGTCGAGCGAATAAATACACGCAATCGAAGTTACGCCCGACGCATTTTCCATCAGATACGAAATGTGGGTGTAATGAAGGAACACCTCTGCCTAATGCTTCGGGAAATACAGGGGCGATGTTATTGCTACTAAAGAGACTGTTTCGTGTCGAGTACCTTTATTGAAGAAAAACAGAATGCATATCAGCTGTTTATTGATTAAAGTTAATTAGGTGATCGTTTTTTGTTATTAATTTATTGCTTGGTTGGTTTGCTTTAAAAGAAAACGGCTCAGTGGGTCAGATTACCTAATAGTTGCATAGATATTGATTCAGAACTTCAACGGACTTTAATTCAGTTTTTTTTAATAAAAATGCAAAAAAAAGTAGGGTCAATGACCGGTATTGCCATGCTAAAACACGGTAACTATAGCATAACATCGTTTTTTGTTTTTTGCAGTTCAGTAAATAAGAAATACTTTCAGTCCTCGATTAAACAATAACAAGTCACAAAGCGAAGGATGTTTACGTAAATACGCAAAGAAAACATGGAAACACTGCCTCAATGTCTTAATACGAGCTTCACACAACTTACTCTGTTTATTTACTCTGGCACCCTTCTAAGTAATAAAACTGTCATATCGGGAGACTTACGACTGTTTTCTTAAAACTCTTCCGTATTATAGAAATTATAAAAACATGCTTTATTCTGCTAGATAATACATAAATCATTTGGATAGCCATAAAAGTTTATATTCAACAAATTATAATGTTTATATTATTTAATACGCTTCTAAAAGGAGAGCGGATGTAAAATAAACACCCTATATACGTTTAAACTTCAGTAGATCGATTTATTCGCTTTATTATAGCAATAACGTTGTTGTTGCACAATTAACGGGTTCGCGTTCGTGTATTAAATCTCGTTTTATGTATTTTAGTTGGGTGTGGCAGAATAATGTATGATGTGTAGATAATTTTTTATCGTCTCGAGTGTTTTTATAATCAATAATGAGTAATAAAATTGTGGTGTTTTGATGTAGGTTAATAACCTTTGCAACCTTTTATGATACAAAAAAACTTGATTCTGTCTGCAATATTAAAAAAAAAAACAAAGGGGCTACTAAATTAGTATTTAGCTAAATGTTTTGGCAGGTTGTTGAATTTAGGTAAGTATCTACACAGTAAAACAATACGAGCTGGATACAATAGTTCTTTTTAATTTTTTTCATGTTACAAACTAAAGTGTGAAGCGATAAATACATAACAAACATTACAGTATCCACTTTGTACTTGAAATAAACACGCTTTAAAAGAAACAATTTTATTTACAAACAAAAATATTTAAAGAATTTGCAATGGCTTGATGTCATTCTAAATTCAACTTAGTTTTCTGTACATTAAAGTTGACTATCTTATGTTGACTATCTTATGTTGACCTATTACCATAAGTAATACATTATTTTTGCGCCGTAACTAAAGTATACTTGAACGTAAATACCTGACCCACTCAGGTGTTTACTTTATAATTTTTTTGTTGAAATCTTGTTAACAGTTAGTCTAAAGTTTACATTAAACTGGTTTGACAGATAAAATGCATGTTAACCTTGGTTTACGTTGTGATATTTTTTGTAATAAATTCCAGCGTTTAGTAACTGTAAAATGTGTATTTATTGTTATACTACTTAGTTGATGAAGGCTAAATTAAAAAAATTGCCGCCTAGAACAAACTTTTAAAATGTCGAGGTCACCCTACTTACTACTTTCTTACTAGCAGGCATAGACTTTAAAAAAAAAGATGGACTCCGCGCCACGCATATCGAAAGTGAAGCACCGTACCGATCTATGTGTGCGTGATTGACGATTGACGCTGTCGTGTCACGTAATGGCGGCCAGTCGGCATACTATAATTTGTAAATTCGAGCGTGAGGCGTGTTTGTACAAATGGTCCGGCCATACTTACTGTGCTTCACTTTCGATATGCGTGGCGCGGATTCCATCTTTTTTTATAAGTCTATGCTACCAGGTAAACTTCTTAGATAGCATAAGCATAATCAGCCTATAACGCACACACACACACAGACGCAGACTTCCTCCTTGTGAGTGGGAAACTTCTTAGATAATTATAACATTATTCATTTTCTGGAAGTAGTTTTCATTTCACAGTAAAGCCCCATTTACACAATATAATTTTTTGCGTGTGGTAGTTGTTTTGTGTAAGCTTTGTGCCATGTAAGAAAATTTAAGCAACAAAATGATATTCATCGTCTAAAGTTTAGACGATGAAACTCATTTTGTTGCTTCAACTAGGTAATTAAATTGCACAGTGTAAATCAGGCTTTATAATACACTCACCTACATAACATTCTTTTCTTTTTTTATTACTAGCCTACGCTGTCCTACTCCTAGACAAAGACCTCCCTCCACTCCTTCCAACTTTCGCGAGCCCGCGCGTCGTCCTTCCAGTTTTGATGGAACCTATCATAATATTAGAGATTTATTCCGGTTTGATCCCCTGAACCCCCCTCCACCCTCCCCCTCGATGCTGTTAATATCTATTCTATTTTATTTCATTCTCATCATTCGATTTCCATATGTAGGAACACCTATGTAAAGTTTTAATTGATACGTACACGTGTCGATTACACTAGGAATTTTCATTTCCACATTTTTCGCTAACAACCGCCGGAAAAACAAGCGGGAAACTAGAAATAAAATAAATAACTCCCCATTTCCCGAGCAATAATTTTTGACACACACAGTTTGGAATATTTGCATTTCGTATCAAAGTTGTTCCGTTATATTACAGTGGGGAGTTAAAAGTTAGTTATTCCATGGTTTAGTTATTGCATTGGTTAGCGACTTTGCAGACACTCACTGTATGTATAAGGCTTTACTATAAAGCTGTAACTTCATAGGATGGATTAAATTAAATGTTATATTCTGCAATTTTAATGAGTGGTTAGATTTTAGTAATGTTTCTAGTGAAAATATTTTTAGCTTATTCCTACTTCAATGAATTTTTTTTGTTAAACCACAGGTTACATCTAATTATTCTTTTCTTTTTATTATCTTTGTATTTATTTGTATAAGTAGGTACTTAGTCATTTAATTTAGTTGTGTAAATAATTAGTTGTGTTATATCTTTTACATACTTAAGCATTTTAATGTAGATATATGAAATAAACAAGTAGTTAATCTTAAAATGCTAATTATCCGTCATTCTTGATTTTAAAGAGTGCCATTTCTTAAACAACCTATTATAATACTAACCCAATATGGAAAACCTGCTTTCTTAACAATTTTACACGACACAAAACTTCAAATACACATATCACAAACACACTATTTCATTCTAATCGTAGCAACTTCAAGCTCAACTGCAACCCACTGCCCAGTTACCGACGCCCTTTAGCCCGAACTATCAACACATTCCCGTCAATTTCCTATCTGTACCTCTACCCACCTAGATACAATACCTGCTATGCAGACATCCTTTGTAGTCGCAGCTGTCGCCTCGAGCTTGAAATTCTGCTGACAGCTAGCCGCCTTTATATTTAGGTACTAGGTACCATCTACTATCTACCTCGCTTTGACGATACAATTTCCGACATTGCAGGTATTTGTCAGGCTTTGTATCGGTGTAAACGTGTAAAACGATCCTTTGATATTGTCTTATTTGAAGTGGATGATAAAAATCGCTTTATTGACTTTTCTATATACATTTATAAGAGCTTTTGTCTTAAAGGATTGGAAAGCTCTTCCTCCTTGTTTTTCTTTCGTTCTGAAAATAGTGGGATCCAACGAAAATATATCATATTGCTTTACTATGGTAGATATGTAACCTTGCTAGGTGGATTCACTTTTGTAATTATTATGCCGACGTTAAACAGGCATTACTCCTTTAATTTTTACTGTTGATCTCTAATTTATAAAATTACTAGCTGACCCGGCCACGCGTTGCTGTGGCTAACGTTTTTGTCATTTTTGTTTTCTATCCTATCTTTCAAGTTGGATCAAACTGCACACGGTGTACAAATTTGATTAAAATCGGTTAAGTAGTTTAGGAGTCCATCGCGGACAAACATCGTGACACGTAATTTATATATACTAAGGAAGATAAGATATTTATTGTAACAGAATGTCTGTACCGCACTTTTGAAAAATCGATGTATGCAAGTTCATCATCCACAGGCATCCTCTTTTCTTGTGCCAATCTCCACACTCCTCCTATGCCAGCCTCATTCCTCCACGGAATACTATAGTTTATTAAGTTAATTAATTTCTTGGAAGTTTCATCAGAGATAATGGAAAACGAACTTATTCTACCTATTTGCGAGTATATTTATGTATGTCCATTATGATTAAGCTTAATGGACAGGAATAAAGCCAGTAAATATCGTGAGTTATGTAATTTTGGCTTAATGTCAATGTTACTGCAATTGGATACAAACCCTTTTTAATTGAAATGCAATACTTTCCTTGAATTCAGTTCAAGTTGATCAACAATATTGTTATATGGGGTAAAGTTTACGAAACCACGAAATTACTTCTTGTAGAGTAGATTAAATTCACAATGAATTAAATTAAGTACAGTATACATATTCTTTCAATGAATTGCCTCCTACACAAATCGTTTTCGATTCCTACTGATCAAGCGTCAAAGATTTAACTTGGGCAAAAACTTTACCAGTTTAAGAAATGATACATTATCTGATAATACTGTATAAGGTACTAAATAACATAGCATTACAACACATGACTGTGGCAAATGAAATTAAAATACAAATTCTTGAATTCTATGTAGATAGGGGGAATCAACCATAAAACTATATAGCGAATAATGTCTCACGTTGAAGTGTGGTTTAGAATACATTTCAAGTTGTAACATTATTCAACAGACGTGATGTAGGTCGCCTGCATTACCGAAGTCAACCAGATTCTTCACGTAAAAGTTTAGAGTGCTTTTATTTTTTTTTACTTAAAAATGTGTTAGCATTTCTTTGTGAAAATGATAATGTGAATCGCCAAAGTTTTCTTCTTGTTTTCTATTTCTTAATTCATTAGGTTACCGCGGGGTAATTAGGTACTTGACACAACGTATGCTTAATGGAACATTGACCCATTGGTAGATAGGTCAGAATTATTTCCGGATTTTTTTTAACTCAGATCTCATCAATAGTTAATCATACCTTCAAAATTCAAGCATTTATGATTAATTAATCTAATCAAATCCAATCAGTTTTAATTTTATGCGTCAACAAGTAGGATTAGTCCTCATAGCGCGATCTTCTTTGCGCTTTCCCAAAAATTGACTGTTTTGAGTAAAGTCAGTATTCCATTAAGTATGCGACAATATCAGTGGCAATTTCTTCATTTTGACTGTTAAAGTTCGAGCAGACAAATTTTTCAAACATAATATGGAGCATTGGATTTAGTAATATCCTTCAAAATTATTCAGATTGAGATTGATACACAATTAGGGTTCTGTTCTTATCATTCGTCAGTATTCATATTGTTAAATGAACCAACAAAGGCTTATAAAGGTTGTAATTCGAATGTGGGCTATCAGAGCAGGGGAAGACTAAAGGAAAGATGGATAGACTACGTGCAATCTGAAATATGATATTGTTAGAAAGGTATAAAGGGGGTAAACACTGAGATAACGGCAGATAATAAACAAAACACGAAGGGTTCCGTAGCACCATACAATATTTAACACTACATGTAAAATAACGGCAAAAAAATCACGTTTGTTGTATGGGAGCCCCCCCTTAAATATTTATTTAATTCTGTTTTTAGTAATTTTTGTTACTACACAACACATTCTGTGAAAATTTCATCTATCTAGCTATCACGGTTCATGAGATACAGCCTGGTGACAGACGGACAGACGAACAATGGAGTCTTAGTAATAGGGTCCCGTTTTTACCCTTTGGGTACGGAACCCTAAAAATGGCATGGGAACAGAAAATATTATGCACTTATTGTTTGGGTTCCTACGGAGAGATATTAGGGACAGGGCAATGACCGCTATTGCCATGCTAAAACGCAACGACTATAGTAATAATTATAGCCCATTCCCACGAATAAGTAATAAGTACTTATTCGTAGGCCCAATCACATGATTTGCTAAAGTTACGTTGACATTTGATAGAGTTAGATTTAGAATTAATTGACAGTGAAATGATGATGACTCTAATGAAAACGATTGTGGACTATTAAATGATCGACTGTTATAAATTAGAGTCATTAGTGCTTTAATTAACACTTTGACGAATATTATTACATCGATTGTGAAACACACAGTAGCGAACTATGTTTCATATCATAATCAAACATTTGATACACAGATCAGATTAGATTGGTAGCTATTCAGAAACTAATTTTGATAAAAAAAGGGTCGGCTGGCCTGAAAAGCAAACTCAATATTTATAAAATAAATTGGATTTATGACTCAATAATGACTCAAGACAATTAATGTTTTGATGAATTTGTTAACCCAGCATCTTTGTTCTGTTCAATTCAAACGTTATCTTTATTCCTACTATTAATCGATAACATCTCTTGATAGCTCTTGCAAACCAATTTCTTTTGATTAGACCATCATCACAAGGAACAACCGAATCGATTATTTTATAATCAGAATCAAAATCGAATAGTTCTGCAATAGGCTATCGAGTATCAGCATATGACAGGCGGCCTCGCTCGTGGTTGCCAAACATGATGTTTGCGGTCGCGTCGCTCTACTAATCTTCAAGGTGATTGGCTATGAAAGTAGCGCACTAGTTGCATCGATAATTAACGCTCATTCATAAAGATAACAGCACGTAATCGTTCATTATGTTTTAGTACGTGCGTGCGGGAGCCTGAATTGGTACCGACGGTTTGAGAGGAGATAACAATGTGGACGTAACATAGTTTACATGCTTTAGCGATGACTTTTAGGAGAGATTTCTTTAGAGGAATGATGATATAATTTTGTTCTCATAGCATATGAGTGTAATAAATAGCTTAGGCCCAATATTTATGTGGTTTGTTTTTTGAGGAGCGGTTTGAACTTTGACTTTGAGATGCAATAGCAATTGCCTGGATTATTTCTATGGAAGCATGTTATCAATACACGCTTCACTTGCAGTTTTGACATATATTCCAGCACCCGCTTGAGGAATGCATCCTAACTAGATTTTTTGGAGTAATATTTCAAAGTAATGCAATAAGTAATTTAGTTTCTGAGAAATTTAATCAAAGAGGATATAAACCTACATTTTGTAGTACAAACAAAATTTTTATCGCCTAGTTGACCCATAATACCGTCTAGCACTAACAGCTCTATAAATCTAGATTCAAACTTCACAGTAACATGACCTGCAAACATTTTGACACAGACGCTGATTTTACAAGATTCCAAGAAGAGTCATAGCATGTGAGTACCAAGTTAAACAAAAAATAAACAAAATGCGTCCGTTTTATAAATCTGCGAAGTCGTCGGGGTATTTTTACTTTATCTACAGACACAGCCTGTCGTAAAACATTCATGAGGCGAGACGAGTCTGCCTCCAGCGAGACAACCGGACAGTTCCTAGATTTATTTGTCTGTGGTTTAATTTATAATAAGAACTTCACATTATAATTATTAAGAATGTAGGTAAGCAGAGATGGCGAATAGGAATTAGGACGTGTGACATGCTATAAAAGAAACGGTAAAAGCATCCTTACGAAGAATCTTATTAACCAAGATCTACAACCCCTTTCATAAACGTTGCTTAAAGTTAAGCAGTGATTAGCGACTGTTTAACCATACATTTTCGACGTTTAAACGCCACTTAGTTTTAATCAACGTTTATAAAATAACCCCTAATGCCTGAGTTCACCAACATTCAAACCATCGGTTAGGTATTTAAACAGTTGATTTATGTCAAATTTGGATGGTTTGAATGTTGGTGAACTCAGGCCTTTAGAATCTTACTAACAAATAAGTATGACAATACGCCATGAAACCATAGTTAAAATAAATCACACTTAACTACGTCTTAAGAAATTTGAACAAACGCTACAAGTAATTTAATACAACAAAGTGAAACCTTACCGCATTGTTTCATTCACTAAGTTTTTTCACATGTTCCGCCACAATAAAACGATCTAGTACAATGACCTCTTCACATATTCTGTAATCCATTATTATTTGAAGAAAATGCTACTCTATTATTGCTTATTTACTATAATTACTTCAGATATAATTCTCTGACTCTTGTTTGTTTTGTGGATGAACATGGAGTTCTTGGTCTTTCTTATTTGCATTAACAACTTCCTCTACATAATAAAATTATGCTTGCTTGCTATTGTCATCATTTTCTTTCAATCGAACTTTGTTTTTTTGAAATACATAGGTATTATAGGTATTATCCCCTTTATTTATGAACGTTTCTCAAATTTAAAATACGTTTAAACGTCAGAAATGTATCGTTAAACAGTCGTTAATCATTACTTAACTTTAAGCAACGTTTATAAATAAACTTCTATATCCGCAAGGCTATGTTACAATTTTTGAATTCAGTTTTGTTAAACACGATAAACATTATGTAGCCTTTGTGGAGTCTGCATGATAGAACATAGCACATGGTAACACTTTATTTGTAAGATAGTTTATAATATATCCTATGCGTATGTACGCGTGTACCACGAAATCAGATAGTTCAATTACAAACAGATATAGGTAGGTTTTCATCATGAAATTGATACTCCACTAATATTAGATATTCATGCGAATTTGATGATGTTAGTTGATTGATGTTAGCTGAACGTATATCGAAGGTATTTATTACACACATAGGATATATCGTCGTCATTTTCAACTTATGATTATATTCATCTTACAGACCAAGTTTATGAATGATAAACAGCGATAAATAAACGAGCAAAATAAACATTTACTGAATTCAACTACGTCAATATCTTCATCACAATATCTTCCAACATACATAATATTTGAAGTTAACTTCTGTAGAACGTTGATGTTCGTAATAATCCAGTAGAAATGGAATTCCTTTGAATCTATTCGCAGCCGTTCAGTTATTTAGCTACCGGAGTAAATATTTGTGGGATAATTCCTTCGTCAGAGGTATTGAGAATCTATAGGTATTTATCTTGTGGAGCATTTCTTGCTTTTTATAGATCATCATCTTCGTTTATATTTTTGTAGTTAGCCACCAAAAATTATGGTTTTTTATTTGAGAAACCAAAATAACCTTCCATGGTCTTATTCTCTTTTGTTTTATCCTGCTAGCTGCCTGTACATATCGTCGCTCACACGACTAAAAGTCCTATCTCATTTTTCTAGTTTTTTAGCTGATTTCAGTTAGGACAACTACAATATAACCATTTTGAAAGTGTAAAGAATCACGAATAGACAAATGCAGTTGTCCTACTCAAATCAGCTAAAAATTTTGAAAAATGATATAAGACTTTTAGTCATGCGAGCGATGATATAAGTGAAACTAATATTCCCTGTTCATTATTCTTTTGCCGTTATTAAGTTTATTTGAGATCGGTATAGTATTTATCAGGAATTGGTTGGCAAATCATGGCTTATGAACGCAAAAAACAGACAAAACTAGAAATTACTGGAAAAGGCCTATATACACATCTAGGGGTCCTTAATTAAATGAATATTGCTAACTTTATTAAGAACATTTTTATTGTAATCAAGGAATGATAAAGTAAATTTTTTATAGTATTCCTCTATATTTCTCTGCTGTCATGTTACGAGTTTTCCTTGTTATATTTTTATTTAGGTTAACTTGTTAACGTGTTAGTAACTGTAACAGTTTTTTTAAAAGGACAGTTGTATATTTTATGTAATTTTGTAACCCGTCACCGTTAACCGCAAGTAACGCGATCTAACATGCGTTTCCTAATATTTGAAAGCCATATAGCGGTGGCGACACGGTCGGCTACTCCGGACAATACCCGAAGGGTGCCACCTGGCTGCAACGGTGCGTGCCCACGACTTGTGGTATATTACCATAGGCACGGGAAATTGATGATCGATCGCCGTTTTAATCGGAAACGTGCTGTTAGTACAGGCTGTCTTTCTTTTCATATTGTTCCGGGGCTTTTGTTTTTCTGTAACATAATACAATTTTATGTTGGCACAGTCGGAATCAACCACTGAATAAAAAAAAACAAAATCCTACCCGAAAAACAGTAGCATACTTGTCTTATCCTACATGAGTTTATCTGCAATATCTTAAAAATCGTTTCTCCCATGATCTTCTCTAAATTCACAGGTATTTTTTATATAGAGATTTCAATATTGAACAAAATAGAAAATATTTTACTGTCCAGGTAATACACATTATATTATTTGCCAGTGAGCCCTAAAGTAGACAGTTAGGGCAGTCACCTCCTTCTGCGAAGCAGTCATGCTAGCGAAGGAGGTGGCGGGATGGGCGAGAGAGAGAGCCGAGAGGGCCGCCCGTCCCAGCCGCCGCGGTAGACGCCCCGGGCGTCGGGAGCCGCGTGACGACTCCCGGCCACCGTAGGCGCGGGCCTGCGGACGGCGAGTAATGGGTAGCTCGCCGTCCGATCAGGACCAGGCCCGTGCCGGACGGCGCGTATGTGTTCCACGCGCGCCTCAAAGAGATGTCAGCATCAAAGGAGGGGCCCGTTAGGGCCGAAGCCTGCCGGGGCAGCGGGATTGTCCGAAAGGGTTACCGCTACCCCGGAACATAAAGGGCGAAGGAAGGAACACGGATGGGTTTTAGTCAGTAAGAGTCTGACACTCCCTTCCGCTCCACCCAGAGCGGGAGGAGTCATTGGATGATTTCCCATCCTAAAAAAAAAAAAAAAAGTAGACAGTTAGTCTCTAATATTACCATTATTGAAAGTTATTGGCGGCTTCCAATATAACACTAATCCAAATAAACACGGCAGCTATACTATCATTAGTAGCTGCCATAAAGAAATATTCTAATCATACATTAAATTAACTTGATGCCTCGTTTAAATGACACATAATATTATTGTACATTAGACAGTTTAATGAAATCATCAATTCTTTTCCATGTGCGTTGTAAACTAGTAACTACATGTGTGGAGTGACACACATCCAGTAATAATATAATTACTTCCACTGTGTTTCATTTGACCCAGTTATCGTTATTATTAATAGTCTAGGTATATCTATCGATCATTGCCACCCGGGCATTGGCATTAAGCCGTAACACACTACATATTTTCAAATTCATCTGTTAGTACATCGGTAGACATTGCGTGAGTGCGTCTCGGTAGTCGCACACTCTTATTTATACCTGAAAAATTTCCTGATTTGTTGTAAATAGCCTTTATTGCGTCGTGATAAAGTCTATTATGACGGCAGAGTTAAGTTTGTTGCCAGTCTCGCCTAATTACTCGACGGTGACGAATGGAAGCGACGTAGCGTGCGAAATTCCTATGAAATCTTCAATGCTCACTGTTTCAGTCCATAGTCTAGTGTAACGCTTTCAACTTGTTGTACCTGTACTGCCGTGAAAACTTCTATTGTGTGCGAATTTCGTGGTTGATTCTCTTCAGTGCATTTCTTTGTAATCGGATTTTGGTTCGCGACTCTCTTTACTTCACTCAGGTTGGTTGACTCCATGTCTTGATTGTGTAACAGCTACATATTCAACTTTGTTATATTGACTTTAACTACTGTTAGTGTTAATAATAATGTTCATAGTTTTATAAAAAATATGATTGACGTGTAAAAGTGTTTGTACAAACCTACTTACAAAATAAAAATCATTTATCATTTATAATAAAATCTTACGATATTCCTGATTTCGTAAGAAAACTTTCAAAATTACGACTTGTATTAGTATTGGAGATCAATATCCTACTACTGAGTTTATTACAGCTGTGCACGTGGTATCTGCGGCTTTGTTAAAGGATTTTATATCAAACACAATACCTGTCATTCTTGGTATTAATCCACGTGATCTGAGGCACGTGTTTCAGAGTTTGTTTCTGCAAAGGTCTTTGAACACACGGTCATTTGCTTTGTTGTGTCTACAAGGGGAAAATTATTTTGTATTTTGTCTACAACCAAATTAGTAAAGTTCAGTCATATTTTTAAGCATCGACTAAACATATTAGTCACTTATCGATCATCCCCGATTTATAAACGTTGCGACGTATAAACGTCAAAATTTTATGGTTAAACAGTCGCTAATCATTACTTAACTTTAAGCAATGTTTATAAATAAAGCCCTAAGTGTTTGAAAAGAAATCAGTGTGAGTAGGATAATAAGGTGTGGATTTTGAACCAAACTATGAATACATAGTATTAATCATAATGTATCATCAGCTATCGAACGCTAATTTACTCCAACCTAAGCGCCACTGACTCATAACTCAGCGCCATACTTTATCTAACCAATAAACTATCAGCCACGTATTTACTAGAGATGGGCCAACTATCACTTTGCCCGACTAGCCGCGCGGTCATTGCTTTCGGTGAAGTTCGTGTTCGAGTTCGGTTCAAAACCCAAATTTATATTCTTAAATAAATAATAAACAATATGCTACGTACGTTCTTTAGTCAGAGTTGTAGAAGCTTCCGTTTAGATTTTCTTTTTGTTATACACCATTGATTCAATTTAAGTTAAATGATTAACCGAAACTGAAGGAAGACTTCTTAAGATTACATCACAAACTTTAAGACAGATCTTAGAGTAAAAATAAATAACAATAAAGGTTCATAACCTTTTTCATTTCAATCATCCTTTTTTTAAATATTGTTTAGATTATTGTTTCACAAATATTTTTTTTTTGTTGACTGTACCTTTGAAGTACTTGTAATTTGGGACGAAACACAACTTTCATAGTGATATAGGACAAACAAAGAAATTTTTGGAATGTGGGACAGAACTTCAGGACGAACGAAGAATAAATCAAAAATGTATAATAGTAAAGAGCCGAATAGTTGGCGCTTTTTGTAGACTAGTCTGTACATCTCTAGTATTTACTAAAGCATTGCACCTTACGAAGGCCATTAGTGTCCTTTATCGCGTTATTGCAAGTGTCATTACGAGCACTCGTTAGTCATATGCCAGTGACATCGACCGGCTGACGGGTACCGGCCAGCTTTGAGGGGCCTAATAGATTGCCTTGTGCAGCCTTGTCTCTTGTCATATAGAGTTTGTTGTGACGGTGTATGGGGGCGTTTGATGGAATTTGCAAGGCATGATAACATTGCAGATGCAATTTTTGCAACGACAGGTTTAAATTAATATTGTATCATAATAGAGTTCGCTAAATAGGATGTAGAATAATCATTTTTATTTAGCTTATCAATAAAGTTGCAAATGTACAGACACCACGTTATCTTTTTTGTAGAATTTCTTTAGATAATCGATAGTGACTCATACGTATTACAGGCGATTGGTTGTTTTGGAAATATCGGAGATCTTAATGTAAACTTAAATAAGCCCTTAGAGAATGTTAACAGCCCATTTAAATACGCTAATCGCATAATGCGGAAGCCGTATCAGTATCTCCAATGCCAATTTAAATGTGTCAACTTCAATATAGAAAGATAATTTGAATTTAATATATACAATTTCGCTAATCTTCTTTGGGTATAATTCGATAGATTTCGTTATCAGTTTAATACATTTAGATAAATAATTTCCAAGGAGGGGCCCGTAGCTAAATAATAACAGCCGCGCAGGTCGATCGACCAGGTTAAACTACGCTTGCTGTGGTTGATCTGTGGATGGGTGACCATCTTTACATACCGAGACCCCTCCGTGCCTCATATTACTCAGTAACTGGGTTGTGGAGTCGCTCCATGTAAAATACCGGTATTCAGCTGCATCCGGTAAGACTAGAAGCAGACCCCAACATAGTTGGGAAAAGGCTAGGCAAATGATGATGATGCGATAAATGATTTCCAAAGTTATTTAACTATTTATTTTACTAAACAGCTGTTATGTTTTTCAATTTTAATCAAATTAAAAAATCTTTAACCTAATCGTGCAATGCCTTAACAAATTGCGCCTACATTTTTTACTGAAACAACTGTCCTAATATTAATTTACTCTTTAACTAACCCATTTTCTTTTTTTCCAGGTAAATCCCACCTTAATATTAATCTGCGAGACAGCGGTTTTCTGTAAGTTTTCTTTAACAACCGGTAACCGGTCTGAAGAAAAATTGATTTAAATATTGATTGCTGCTGCATAACTTATGAAAATTTTCTAATAGGTGCCGATATTTATCTATTAGCATGGGTATACGTTAAAATTTTAATTATGATTAAGTTGTGAATACATTCTTTGCCATCCTAATATATTTCGGTAAACTAAACGACGAAGAAGAGCACGTATTAAAATGGATGAAAGCGATTTTATATACACGCGTTGAAAGATATTTTAGCACGCACATTCAGGAGGCGTTAACGCGTGAATACGTACATTTTTATCATCAAAACATCGAATTCGTTTTTATAAAAATTATAACCCATTTGGTGAATCATACAGCGAGCTGGGGAAAGGCTCTGTGTATTTTAATTGTTTACTTAACTGAAACCATTTACACCGACCCAAAAACATTTAAATGCGACCGTCGTAATGTAAAACAAACGCAGCGTTTCATTAACATAATAAATTATTCGATTTCGAGTATTGTGCAAGACATTTCCCTACAATATATCATACTTTGCAATATCCTAGAAAGGCATTCGCCGCCTCCAGACTCGTTTAACATAAATATTTGCAATTAAAATTAAGCTTCACCACCCTATCCGTGCTATTATTCAAATTGCACGCCACAGGAGACCTCAGAAAGTTTCAAATTAATTAAGAGGGCCATAAGACGGCCCGTTAAGGAAATAACAATGAAGGTAGCCCCTTAGCCCCTTAACTTAGGCATTATTTATAGCAGGCCTGAGGACTATTACACTTGCCCCCTGTCATCATCTTGCGGCTTTTAAGTCTACCCTTGGCTACCCCTTCTCGTGCCGCATACTTCTGTGAACTGCAATCCTCTGGTGCATATTCATTTGTCAGGTTGTAAATGGTTGTCGCAGTGATGGCGATAATTTCCCGGGGGGAGATGAGATGGTAGGTCGTTGAAGATGGTGTTTAAAGTAATTATTATTGTCCCATTGTATTCGGTTGATCTGTTTGATTATGTAACAGAAAACTTTTAATTTATGTTTTATTCAATAATAATAATAATAATAATAAAGCCTTTAATTCCGAAACTAGACATCAAAATTTGCACTATTAATTACAACAAAAAAATCACAAAATGTCTCGGATTTCGGTGTGCCTCATGGCATAGGCCTCCTCTAACACTTTCCATTGTCGTCTGTCGCGGGATATCCTTCTCCAGTTTGGACCTGCTGTCTGCTTAATTTCCTCCTCCCGTCGGGTGAGCTGTCTTCCTCGATTTCTTTTGCCATCCCTTGGGTACCATTCTGTCACTACCTTGCTCCATTTTCCTTTAGTGTCTCGCATCATGTGGCCTGTCCACCTCCACTTTTGTTGGTCTATTCTTGTTAGAATGTCGGTCAATTTTGTTTTGGCCCGGAGATCTGTGTTTCTAATTCTGTCCTGTCTCTTTGAGCCTACCATGCTTCTCTCCATTGCTCTTTGACACTTGGCAAGCTTTTCTCTCAGCGATTTGGTGAGCGCCCATGTCTCACACCCATACGTTAAACATGGGAGTATACATGAGTTGAAAGTCTTTCTTTTCAAAGTCATGCCTAGGTCTTTACACTTCATTATCTCCTTGAGGGACCAGTATTTTTTCCAACCAACAGCAATCCTCGTGTTTATTTCCTGGCTAACTTGGTCTTTGGGTGAGATGACTTGACCAAGGTATATGTAGTCTTCTACATAAGCCAAAGCTTCTTCGTTTATTTTTATGTCTACTTTTGACGAGTTAGTCATCAGTTTTGTCTTGTTGTAATTCATTTTTAAACCAATTTTCTCGCTTTCTTCGCTCAGACTTTTTATCATGGTTTGCAAGTTTTCTGGGATTTCTTCGAATAGCACTAAGTCGTCGGCAAATCTGAGGTGGTTCATTTTCAGCCCATTTATGCTCAGACCAAACTTTTCCCAATTCAAGTTGCGAAAGATGTTTTCTAAAACGGCAGAGAACAATTTTGGAGATAGTGGGTCCCCTTGCCTCACACCTCTTTCAATGTGGAATTCTTTTCCCAGGGATTCCAATTGAATTCTTGCCGTACTGTTGGCATAGATGGTTTGAATGATGTTGATGTATGCTGCTGGTATTCCTTGTTGCTTTAGAGTTTCCCAAATGTATTCGTGACTTAAACTATCGAAAGCCTTTGCGTAGTCAATGAAGGCAATATATATAATTTTATTATATTGTTTATATTTTTCAATGACCTGTTTGACTGTATGGATATGGTCAATAGTCGAATACCCTTTTCTGAAACCTGCCTGTTCAACCGGCTGTTGTTCATCCAACATTGGGCTCATTCTGTCCAGCATGACCTTTGCAAATATCTTGTACACATTTGACATCAGGCTTATTGGTCTGTAATTTTCAATATCCTCTTTGTCGCCTTTTTTGTATATTAAGATGATGTGTGATGTTGCCCATCTCTCAGGAATGGTACCACTCCTCAGAATCTCGTTAAATATTTGAGTTAGAATGGGTATCAGTTCCTCTATTGATCCCTGCAGCAGCTCATTTGTGATTTTGTCTGGACCTGGAGATTTTCCCACCTTTTGACTCCTGATTGCTTTCTCTACCTCTTCTGGTAAAATTGAAGGTACGGGTTCTGACGTGGCATCGAATTCGGTATGTTTTATTTTTACTATGTTTGGTGATTGGTTTGAATATAGTTGACGATAGAAGTCTGTTGCTAGTTCTTTGATGCTCTTCCTCTGTGTAGTGATCTTTGATCTTCTTTTAAGTTTTGGTATCCATTCTTTTCCTGCCTCTCGTAGTTCTTTTAGTGCTTTTTTGACACCGCCAGTTTTTTGTATGTGGTATTCTAGGGTTTGTAGTCTTTTGATTTTACGGTCCCTTCTGATGCTTACTTTTAGTTTTTTACTTGTCTCTGTTATCAATTTTAAGTTTTCTTTTTTTATTTGCTTTTTTATCAGTTCTTTCCTTTCGCTTATCAGTTGTAAAGTTTGGTTGCTAAGTTGATATTTTTTACATTTTTCTTTCCTGTTTGAGATCATATGGTTTTGTATTTGTTTCTCTAATATATTTCTGTGTCACTGTTAAATCCATTGTTGTAATATTTTTTGTTTCATCTGTAAATTTTGTGTTTTTTGTGTTTTGTAGATCTCTTGGTTGGTCTTCAAATCTTTTGGTATTTATCTAGTTTCGAGAATTTTTAATGGGGAACTTTCTTAAGGAGCTACGTATCATGCGGTGGTTTGTGTTAAAGTTCAGCTTACATATAACGGCAGTGTCTGTGAATGCCCTGGGGTGATTGCTTATTATATAGTCGATTTCATTTTTGTATGACCCATCGGGGGAAATCCAAGTCCATATGTTTTTGTTGTTTTTCTTGAAAATAGAATTCAGTAGAGTTAAATTATGTTCCATAAGAAATTCAACAAGTTTCTGGCCATTGCAACTTCTCTTACCATAACCAAATTTTCCAAGGACATATTCTTCATTATTATTTCTAATTCCCACTTGTGCATTAAAATCCCCCATTAGGATTATAAATTTATCTGAGTTGTTTTTTATTGTTAATGACATCTCTTCATAGAACGACTCTAACACTGACAATTCAGCTTGCTCAGTTGGAGCATATACTTGTATAATTGACCATAGTTTCTTATAGCCCGTAGTTTAATGTTTAGCACCGCTAACCGGTCTGAAATTCCAATAAATTCTTGTATATGTTGTTTTAGCTGCTTTTTGATCAAAAACCCTACTCCTCTCTGGCCTGCTATTTCACCTTTTTGATATTTATTGTTTTATTCAATAATTAATAAAAACAAACATCGCATTAGCTGGACCATAAGTAATCGGGTCAAATAGCGCTTGTAAAATTAAGCCTTTAGTCAAAGAAATAATTCTTTGACCAAAGGCGTGACTTAATATACCTAGGTACCTACAGACAATTTAAGTTGATAGTCAATTATTTTTTTCCTAACTTAAACAAAATTTTCCGTTTTCGCAAAAGTATGCAAAACAAACACTTTTATTATAAACTAAGCAGACACATTTACACAAGTTCCCGTTACCACAACGTCACGATACCAGGAACTCGTGTACAGAGAATTCCAATCAATAAATTTCAAGTGTGCGATATTTTCGCATGACACGTAACAAATCAGTGCTCACAATAGGAATTCTTTCTGAATCTATTGTGCACAATGCACATTTTCTCACCGGGGACCTATTCTGATACGCAAGGTTACACGATAAGGTCGTAAAGAAAATGGTGGTTCGGTAGTTACCTTTGTCAGTTTGGTAAGTTATGTCACGTTTTATAGCTTCAATGGAATGTAGCAGTCAATTGATTTGGTATGCTAAACTGTTGTTTGTTTTGTTGAAATTGATTCAAGATTGTTGTAAATTTTTCGCTATTGCACGTAAAAATGTTTAACTTTTGTTTGAACAGTCACAGGTAGTTTATCGCCTTTTCTCGCAGTAGAATGTAGGTAAGTAAATATTTTAGGTGTCATCTCATTATGCACATTACGTATTCACTTCGCATTTCGCGGAGAGGAATATGCATAATTCTGCATAGGGATGCTGACGTATCGCTTGCACTTTTTCTTTGTCGACGCGGTGCCTCCGGCGAGCGCATGCTACAAAATGCATTCTTCCTACGGTTTCTGCCGTCTAGCAACTTTCATACATATAATTTCAGAGAAAATTGCCTTTGAAGCCTTTACTTTAAGCGTTCATTGTCTGCAACTCGCAACTTCCCCCCTAGTTCCTTTTATTGAAGCTAAAGTATGGTATTATCGTATTTCGAAAACAAAAACAGCATTTCTGTTTTGTTTTGCCGGTTTTCTTTTGAAATCAGATAAGAGACAATAATATGAATTGTGTATTTTTTATAAATTATATTTCGCATGTTCATAATATCGTTTTCTTCCGGAAAGAGTGAATTGAGTAAAAACGAACAGAGGGAACGGGATGTCTTTATAGATCTTTTATTTTGTTTTTATAATTTCGTGGGTAAACTTTGTTATAGCGAGTAAGTACAGTTAACCGAATTGCTTTTATCACATTTGTTTGTCTTGTTTTTTCTTTGCATTTGCGGGAAGTCGGAGACTGAAAGTATTGAAACACTTTCTTAGACGATGTAAATGTGCCAATTTTTGTCCGTTTGATGTCTTATCTTCTTTTTATTGTGGGTTGTGGTGGCCTGACACAATATCGAACTAATAAAGTAATTACGAATGAGATTACCTAACAGTTAGATTTCTTTTTATATTTCTTTAAATGGTCGTCAAGTGTTGCTTCTTGTATTTTGCGACATTTTATTTGCATTTCATACAAGCTAATATTTCCTAATATAATAAAATACATAATCAGTTAAGTGGTAGTCAAATATTTGCTCAGTCTCGATACATGATACATAAAAAATACATACTTTTTTGTTAGAAAATATACACTATCTATTAACAACAACAAAAAATATTATAGTAGCCTTTTTCAAAGCTTACTATCTCTTATTGAACTTGTAAGTCGATGACCCTCTGATACGGCCACGGACAAGGTAAATGATACACAGGTCGTAAGTAGGGTTGTCAAACACTTTCTTTATTTGATAACTTTTTGACGACTTTGTTGACCACTTTTTCGGTAGGTACTTATACTTATTTTGCTAACAGAGTTATTAGAATAAGTTATAAGTGCATTATTATTTTATTTCTAATAGACTCAACTGCGGAAACGGTGAAGGAAAACATCGTGAACAAACCGGCATGCCGTAGAACCAAAAAATCGAAGACATAATTATATCTATCAACCCGCACTGGGCCCGCACAGTAGATTACAGCCCACTCCCTCTCGAAGAGGAGGCCTGTGTCCCAGCTGTGGGCACATTATAGGCTGATTAAGCAGCATTAACTGCAAAGTTAGGATTTATTTTCGTTGGATCCCGCGTTGAACCCCATTTTTTAGGTATTGACGGTGGGTCCCATTTGCTATTTCCATTGAATCCCATGTTATATAACATGGGATTCAATGGAGTTGTTATATAACAACATGTGTATAGTGAGAAAAGTCACAAATCTCTGCCCAGCGTAATGTTGAGCTTATGCATCAAGCAATGTTCAATTAGTGCAGGTGACAAAATAAATGCATTATGATGAACTAACGAAAATGTCAGTGATTCCTTATATGTTTTCTATTGAAAAGTTCTTTATAATTTCCACTTAATAAAAACCGACAGAAGTGAAAAGTTGAACAAATTACGTGTATTTTTTTAATCGCCTTATAAACAAAACACAAACAGAATACTTTGCCATCACTCACTGACAAATCGGATACACATTAAAGCTGAGTACATCCCGAGGACAGCCGAACACATCCGAAGCGGT
The DNA here is from genome assembly GCA_963669345.1 of Gortyna flavago. Taxonomy (NCBI): domain Eukaryota; kingdom Metazoa; phylum Arthropoda; class Insecta; order Lepidoptera; family Noctuidae; genus Gortyna; species Gortyna flavago. Next base: position 12,095,758 of record OY770138.1, read on the forward strand.
GTCGGTTACGGTAACAGTGGCGCAAGTTCAATAGTCTATTCCCATCTCAAAAAATGCCCAACGCGCTTAAAGAAGTTTTCACTTCAATAATAATTCCAGCCTATTATTGTTAGTCCCACAACAGGGCAAATACCTCTTCTCATACAAAGAAGCATGAACATTTATCACCACGATTGCTCAAGACTGGTTGGCGATTTCAGATCTATACAAATACATCAATTTTCACTTAGCCCAATTTTATTAATCCATTACGTGTAGTGGACACTTGGACAGCCCTAATGCTGTCCTTCCCACTTATCTGTCCTTTGAAGGTGATTGTGTACACTTGTCCAGCAGAACGTTTGAAGTCGGATCAGCGTCGTCTTGTTGTTCACACTTTGTTGCACATAACATAACTAAACATGGAAGTTGCGTGTGCAATGGAAAATCATTATTTTCTTTTCATAATTGATCGCGTTTTTCGTTTTATATGGGTAAATAATGTTTTTACTTGTCAGCTTTAATTATGCGTGTCAGGTTTCGTGTTTTAACAAATCATTTGATAATAATGCTGGCTATTGAATTTTTTTCATTTAAATATGTATATGTCTTATTTATATAATATTTTAAAGAAGTAATGAGTTTTTGTTTGTAGGGGGTACTTAGTCTTCGGTACTATTAATCCGATTTCGGGAATCTACAGTAATGCCAAGTTAGTGTCATAGGATATAATTTATGTTAAAACAAGAAACTCCACGCGGACAAAATCGTGGGCATAAGCTAGTGTGAAATAAAATAGTATCAAAGGAATATTTTCTTTGAGTAATGAGCATCTCTGATCTCTAGATCTATATCCATCTAGATCTAGATCCATTTATCAACTGATCATGTGAGCTGTAAAACGCAGTGCATAAAAACTAGGTTAAAAATAATGCATAAGTCCGTGAAAGAAAAGTAGGTCACACTTATCTTTTATTGTTTATCTACTTACAGTATCTCATCTTCAAACACATACTGTGTAAGAATTCCTTTGTAATGAGTAATGCTCGCTTTGTTTTTCTTTCACTTGCTAAAGCCTGAAATACCTTTCAAATCTCTTTTTAATTTACCAAGAAGAATATACAATATAACTGTAATTTATATGGTGTACACAATAAAGAGTATTTTATCCTATTCTAACACACCCACCTTCGATTCTATACCTACTTCATTCATCTAGTTTCTGTACGATATTCATCACACGCACGTATCATAAAATTGCCTCTCAGTTTGTCAGAACAAAAATATTTACATCTTTGCCACCGTCTATTATAAACACACTTTAAAAATATACTCCTCAAGGTTGCCTCGCGGTCCTTGTGTCATTCTATACCGCTGTGGTTACACGATGTGATTGATATGCCTAATTACTGTGACTGGACTTTGTGTGACAAGAGTGAAGAATTCCACTTGACACTAGGTCGATAAAAGACTGCGAGTTGGCTTCGGCCCTGCTTACTCTTTCCTAAGGTTCGGAACCCCCGGGGTCCCGAGAAATATCATTGACGAAGAAATTCTCTTTTTAATTGTCGGCCTTTTTGAGAATTGCGTATATACAGAATTCTTGAATCTTGAGAACACGCCGTTTATACAGGGTGTCCCTGGAAGTATGGATCAAATCGAACAAACTTTTTAACCCTGAGAATGTCGGAATTTTTTTACGGTTCAATAGTTGTGACCTATTTTTGTTTTTTTCGATCACTTCGCATAGTGCTCAAAGAAAAAAAACATAAAAATTATCAGGGCTATAAAAAAAATTAAATTGACAGCCCTGATAGTTTTCTTTGATTCTCAGGGTTAAAAAGTTTAGAAATGAATTTGCCCACGCCCCTAATTAATTTGATCCGTACTTCCAGTGACATCCTGTAGAATTAGCCATTTTGAGAATTAGGCATTCTGCACCTAAACCATTTTTTTCTAGCACGAAATGTTATGAGAATGTGAAAGTTAGGTATGCTTGCTCATGGCGTGGTCAACATATTGAGGTATTGTCCAGAGGGTGTACTATTTTTTCAGTTGTATGTGTTTCGTTTCCTGGACTTTTTAATGTATGTCAGCTATCGTTGAGTGATTCAACTATCTAGAAGTAATTGGATACAGGAAGGCATGGCGTAACATTTTTTGTAAATAATTTATAATTTTACGTTTATGGTCAAGCGTGTGGTATGATTATATGTCATGATCTACGATTAGGCAAGGAGCTTGGTAGTTGGTTTAAAAATTGGCTAAGCCTTTTTTCATTAGCATTTTATGCAATTTTTTCAAATTCAAATTCAAATTCATTTATTTATTGCTTGTCACAGGTGAACAGAAGATCTTATAATTAGTATTATTGTATCACTGTAACATACCCATGGGGTGTACAATATTTATACCATGTATGTCAATGTTATTGGCTATGTTAAAAATAATATTACTATAAACATTCAGTCTTACACAATTTTTAGGGACATACAAAGACATACACGTTTAATAAGTCAAAAAATAAGAAAATAAGAATAAAAAATAAGTTTAACATTGTCAATAGTGTCAACCTCAACAAACATTAATTAATTGACATAATTATTTCGGTCAGCAAATTACATTTTCATTAATAGGTACAAAAAAAAAAAATTAGTTTAACATGTCAAGATTTAGTCAAAATCATTCTCCAATAACATACATTATAATTACAGTCATATTATTTACATTAAATAAGTGAAAAACAATTTAGTCCATAGTTCTGTCATTTAGAAATTCATTAATTGAATAATATGTTTTACATAGAAGAAATTATTTTAGTTTCAATTTAAAAACTTTCAATGATGAGATGTTCTTGATACAGTTTGGGAGTTTGTTATAGATTTTAACTCCAATACCAAATACACTCGATTTAAATTTTACTGTTCTACATTTAATGCCTTTTAGTTCATTTTTGTGTCTCGCACTTCTTAACGTTTCATACTTATCTATATCGCGTTTTATCATCATTGCCGCTTCAAATATGTATAGTGAGGGTACGGTTAACATTTTCAACCTTTTGAAAACTGGTCTACAGGAATCAGTCTGTTTAAGTCCGCATATGCTTCTAATGCACTTTTTTTGTGCTTTTAGAGCACACTCTCTGTTCGTTGAATTTCCCCACAATAGGATACCATATTTTAGCATGGACCCTACATATGCATGGTATACACTTAGTAAAGTACTCTCATTTGTAACTTTTCTTAACATGTAGAGGGCATATGAAAACTGGTTTAGTTTTTTGCAAACATGGTCAATTTGGATTTTCCAGTTTAGTGCAGAGTCAATGTGTATGCCAAGAAATTTAGTGGTGGTTACTTCTTTTACAGTTTCACCTTTGTATTTTATGTCTAGGTTCTTAAGTTTTGTATTTATATTTATATTTATATTATTTTTACATGATCAACCTGTAGTTTAACACTGCCGATTAAACGCTTGCATCAGTATTTACACACTACCGTAGAAAATGACCTAAAGAAACCATAAAAGAAAATTCAATTTTCCACACAGCAACACCGCACTAACGCGGGTCATTCACTTGCAAAGTCGCGTGCGTTCCATGGCATAATCCGCGGATCTAAGACATTGCAGAATGGCTTCCCCACTGAATTACTGTAAATAGTTTTATGTAGAAACGTACGTAAAGCGAGTTTTTCACGACTTGTCTCATTTGTAAACATAAATATATGACGTGTTGAGTATTTGAGTTTTTTTTTTTACACAAGATTGCAAGAAGCAGTTTTTGACTGATTACATCAAAAAATGTTGCATATTTATTAAAGTACCAAGTTATATCTTTTCTATTTCTTACAGAGACTATCTTAAAACGTGTAATTATACTTGTGGTTTTCGTACAATTCTTTTTTACTAAAAACACTTTTAAGAAAAAAATACATTTTACCTTGTAGACGGAGGAAATTTATCTTTGAAATTCAAGACTAAGTTCAGTAGGATGTTTTGTGTTGTTCTGTTAATTAATTTATTGTCCTTGTACAGACGCCAGCACATCAACCTACTACAATCGGTCAAATTTCTTTAATAGATTTTGAACTTTATCGCTAAAGCATAAAGTTCAAAGTTGATTGGAAAAAATTTACAGTTTCGGGTAGCTTGATGTGCTGGCGTCTGTACATTATAAAGTTGTTTATTTAAGTTGATAAAGAGTTGGGGCGTTTTATGTCGTGATCTCTCAATCTGTGTAAGATTTGTAGTGTTTGTTGAAAGCTGGACTAATTAATGTCCTTTAGACCTTTAGAAAATATTCTCTCATGCGTGTGATGGTGTGGGTTCAAATCCGGGCAAGCACCAATGTGGCTTTTTCATTTCATTTGTACTTTCCCTATTTAACTTGGACATTACTGACATCAGTGAAGGAAAACATCGTGAGGAAACCTGATCTTATGGTTATTAAAAGTCTGAAATCGCCAACCGGTATTGAGCAAGCGTGGAGATCGTACCTTCTCTGTTTGAGAAGAAACTTTTGCCTTGCAATGGGACAATAATAGGCTGGTACGTTACTACTATAGTGTTCATAGCCAAATACACACATATTCGAGTCCAGGGTTACCTGTTTTCTTTATGACCTTATTTCTATTGAATTCTGTAAAAAACTTTTAAAAATTTCAAGGTCGACCATTTAATAGTTACTTCTAATACAAATAATTGCGTAATTCGGTTCTTTCCTAGAAAAAGTTTCACCTAATTCTTGTTTTTGCTGTGGTTGGAGCATTGACATGACGTGTAGGTATATTTAAGTATTACGAAACACTAGGTAATCTAACTTGAAATTACTTAATGACTGAGTAATTTGCGAGTGTAGTATCAAAGTCATTGTTCTCAGAATCCATTAGTGGTGTATCACACGCAATGTTAGTGAGTAACCTGATAAACTTGAAATTTTTTGTGATGTGATTAGAATGGTAAGATTGTTGTTCATTCAGTTTTCTTGAGTTTGATGTTGATACTGAATTAGGACAGAGTTTAATAGTCATGGCGATGAGATGGAATATAGAATGCATAGAATAAAAGTTTAAAGACCTCATCCTTCCAGTAATTTTCGAATTTTTCCCTAATGGCGTGATGGCGATTATTATGTCAATGCTAAGGTGATACAGTTATCTTGATAACCTCTAAAAACAATTTTCAATTAGTGTCTTAAGTTCGAGCCCTTTCAGATTTAAAAACAGAATTAAAAATAAAATATACAACCATCCTCTAATGAACATAAGCCTCATCATAACCATCAACACATTGCCAAGGCAATAAACAACGCAATTATGTCAGTCAGTTTGTCTCTAAACGAAGTTTCCCAAACAGCTAACAAGTGAGTCACCGGGTGTCTGTACGCATACCTTCCCGATCCAGACTAAGCCATTATATTTTATCTTTATCTAGTTTGCCGAAAGTGATCCCACTGGCTTTCAGCCAACATCACGACAGACAAATATTTTGGGGGCAATTCATTCGAGCCCAGTGCGCCGCCCGCGTGCCACCACGGGCATAAATTCCACCACTATTTATATAAGGGCTAAATATAAACATTTGACTTTATTGGAACAACCAAATTGTACACGAGTTTTATGCGGAAGTGGACAGTTTTGATAAGCCCGGCTTTTGTGGGTTGATGTTTGAATTTGTTAGGGTTAATATTGTGATGGATATTGGGCTGCTTGTTGCTTTGTTGGACGTGGGTAAACAATGCTTCGGTCTAATTATGTATTATTAAACTTTTGCATATGTATATCAATGTGTTTTCTTAACACGCAAGCAGGGAGAAATGTTACTTGATGACACTCCTAAATAACAGGTTTGCAACTTACGCAATGTTGTTGCATTAGCATCAAACACGTTTTTGTAAGGTCCACTTTCAAGCGAAGTGCACTATAAAAACATGCAGGGTCGGAAATTGCTACACCGGCTAAGACTATATAGGTAATAGGTAATACGGGCTGTTGTCCGCAACTCCACGTCAATGCGCGTATTTTGCGTGCTAAGACTATATAATATCATCATAACTAGTTCTATAAATTAAAAAGAGTCTATTATACAATCAAAATATAAACAAATGAATTCCATGTACTTATCTTGATTTAGAAAGACTCTCTAATATGCTCTAGAGAAAAGACGTGAATATTGAACTGCGATCAAATGAGCCAAGCAAAATGTATGAGAAAAGTAAATAACACAAATCTTCTCGACTATCAAATTTATTTCAGGCAACATAACCAAATACCATAGGTCAGCACAACAGAGCTTACGAGTCTTACGACATACGACGTAAAACTGGATACTTTTGCGAGACAAGTCAGAAACTTTCACTGCATACGAAAGCGTGAAAATCCAGTGTGTATTCACGTACGTATGCATTGCATTGCATATTCGGGCTCACGTCCTTTGAAAAGCGACGCCGGGAAAAGAGTAATGTATGGAGCCGTGCATTTTTCAGTCGTGCATTTTTCACACAGTGTAGAGAGGGTTGTCAGTGCGCACATTGGCCACATTGCGGTGCACTATGTGCGACAAAGTCACGGAGCGGAATAAACTGTGGTATAAAACTGACGAATAGGGGAGTGTGTGCACTTTGAAGTGGCTTTTTTGGGTGAATGAAGTTATTGATATGTTGTGGTTTGAGTTTTGATGATCTGCATCAGATTGATGAATTTAGTGATAATATCAAACCTATGTAATGTACTTTATACAATTATGTGGAGACCGTGATGTACTTCCGTGATTCCAAACTACCAATGTTTAGTAAGGGGGTAAGTGTTACAACCCCTATCGTCGATTCATCACTCGCAAAGCGAATAGGCAATTGATTTTCGTTCATTCATTGTTTTGATTTACAACCGAGGAACTTTTCATTTGACTGTGCCTGTTCCGCCATCTATTTTCAGAGACATAAGTGCTACTACTAGTTTAATAGTTTTATAGTCTGTCTTGTCACAGCCGCTATAGGCAGCTTTAGTCACCAAACAGTACATATATTATAGTTGTCGCATTGTAGCATGGCAATAGCGGTCATTGACCCACCTACAGTTATAGTATTTTTTTTTCATAAACTGAAATAAAGTCCGTTATTGTCCTGAATCTTGACCTTCAACATGTTATAATAATGAAGAACCATACATAGTTTATTGTTTGGGATATTAAGGAAATGACAATGACCGCTATTGCTATTTGCTGTGCTAAAACTTGACAACTATATTGTTGACTTTACATAAGTACTTTCATAGTCTACCTTGTCACAGTTCCTATAGGCAACTTTATTCACGAAACAGTAGCTGAAATGTAACTCGAATGTAATATTAAAATGATGAATATTTTACTCCGTGCACTAAGACAGCGAGTTCAGTGGGAGTGAAGAATAGATGTCCTTTCGCCCACTACATATTCTAGTACTCGAGAGCCAGTAGCAGGCCATTTGTTACTGCGACTGATTAAACGGTAAATTATTTTATTTTCAATATCATTTATGCCTTGTTCATTTTATTGCGGTAGTCGTATTTATGAAATATTTGCATCTTTTTATCTTGAATGATCAGACCAAATAAAATACCAAGACAGAGCGCTGAGAACGATACAGTGAAATATGCCAAAACTACACCTCCGCTCTGTGCATACACGCTCACACACACACATTTAAACCATTACAATCAAACTACGCCTCACTAAGTGCACACATGTTTACAAAACCGGCCTCACTTTACTGTTGACAGCCCTCTGTCTTGGTTTTTTATTTGGTCTGAGCTTAAATGACGTTATATTATTAACGTCTTTGGTGTTGGTGTGACCATTAAATTGTGACCTGACATCAAGCAATGAACATTGTCAAACATTGAATTTTTGTATATTTAATAGTTTTATGTACTTTGTATTAGTGTAGGTATGTATTTTATGTCTTTTTTTGTAATCAGTGCGTCTTGTTTGTGCAGAATAAACAATTCTTCCCTCCCTTTTTTTAAGAGTTTGTTTTTCTAAAACACTGAAACGCAAATAATTTTATTTCACGAATAATGTTTTTTTTATTTTGCATTTGTCGATTCCTTTAGACATTCTACAAACTGCAATATAGAATAGTTACAACCCTTCATATGCACACGAAGGGTTCCGTGCCACCATACAATATTTAACACTACGTATTAAAATAACCCTTAAAATATTTATTTTATTCTGTTTTTAGTATTTATTGTTAAAGCAACAACAGAAATACACATTCTGTGAAAATTTCAACTGTCTAGCTATCATGGTTCATGAGATACAGCCTGGTGACAGACAGACAGGCAGACAGATAGATAGACGGAAAGTGGAGTCTTAGTAATAGGGTCCCGTTTTTACCCTTTGGGTACGGAACCCTAAAAACAAACAAATGTTTGTATTAAAACATTCGCAGTTTTATTATGTTTGCTTCTCAGGATTACGCAAAGTTTAACGACCCCTTATAGGTTATGAGAAGCAACATTTTGTTGTACTAGGAAGGAATTTCTAAATATATCCGCACTAGATTCGAGCCATCGACAGTAAAGCTGTATGGCTTAATATGCTAGGGTTACCAGTAGACATTTGCGTTCCAAAAATTGAAAGAGAGACAAAAACAAAAGATAAAGTAAGACATTGGTCCTTTATCACTTTCATTTAAAGACAAAAGGGCCAAAGATTTTTGGTTTTTTTTTATTTTTTTGGCAATTTTATGGGGATTGTATTTTGTAAAAATTACACATGTCATTACCTTATTAGGTACTTAGGCGTTGATAATCAAAATAGTCGTACCTAGGTAGTTTTGGGCAGACAACTTCACATCAAACATGTAAATTCTATAGATAGGTACCTAATGTTGGTATTATGGATGAATGCACTGAAATTAGCTAATTTGTGGTTTGCCTCTCGTGCTGGTCAAACTACTAATTCAATTTTCAAAACTACATGCAGGTGCAGGTGCTGTATGCACTCACTGGACGCCTGAGGCAGGACATCGCCGTCGAGGTAGACCAAGGCGAAGGTGGTGTGATGATCTAATATCATTTGCAGGGCCAACATGGCCAGAGATCGCACAAGACAGGGAGGTTTGGAAGAAAAAAGGGGAGGCCTTTGCCCAGCAGTCAAACACATAATAGGCTAACAAAAAAAAAATATGCAGGTCGCTATAATTGTTGTTCTGCAGGCCAAATCCCGTAATTAAAAACGTTCAAAATCTACTCGTAATCTCATCTGAGCGACAATCAATGTCAAAAAATTTTAAAAATTGAGGGAATTGCCCTTTTTTTTTTTTGAACAATGGCATCTCGCAGTTCATCCTTTATGAGGATGGCTACTGCTTAACCGGACTTTCCTGTGGATGCCTCGAATTAAGGCCTCCAGCCAGGGCAAACAATAACTTAAAAACTAAGCGACAGCGCTAAGGGTAACCCCCTGCGGGGTTCGGACCTCGGCTCAGGGCGTCGCTGGAAGAGGACAGCAAGGGACAGGCTGGATCGGTATTATTATTAGTGTTTAGGGGCGAATTTAAAACTACAGGCTCAGCTGCGCGGGCTGGCTCGAGCAAGGGTCGGGGCGGGCACGGTGATGGTGCGGGACGTCGCGACGGGCCTCGGCGGCGAGGACGGAAGGACGGATGTCTGAGCTTGTGTTTGTGTTGTCGTCTGACAGTACTCGTGGCCTTACTGCTCTCCTGGAGGAGGGTAGTGGCGTCGTCGGGGATAGTGAGGGTATGCCTTGGTCGGCGAATCCTACTTATGCGGGAGGGAGTGTATCGGGAGGCCGCCGCAATCAGGGGATTGGGGTGCTTTATGGCAGAGTCAAAGAAGCGCTTGGAGAGGCGTTTCATGAACTGCTGGATGGTGGGGATTCTGAGATCTAGATGCAGATTCACATTTCGGACATAGAAGGGGGCTCCCGTGACCTTTCGGAGGAAACGGTTCTGGAGGGTTTGCATTTTATGCAGAAATCGCGGCTTGGCGTGTGCGAAGACTACGCAAGCATAGGTCATGATGGGACGGATGACCGCGGTGTAGAGGCGCAATTTGCACTTGAGTGACAATTTGCTGCGGGCAGTTATCATAGAGTGGAGCCTACCGAGAGCGAAAGAGGCGCGCGAACGCGCCTTCTTTATGTGCGCGTTGAAGGTGAGGTTGTGGTCTAGGATGACACCTAAGTATTTGGCTCGCTTTCCCCAGGGGATCGGCTTGCCATACATAGAGATCGGGCGCGGGAGGGGGGGGGGAGCGTTTGCGCGATCTCGGAGAAGATGACCGCCTGACTCTTATCGGGGTTGAGGGAATTGCCCCTGATGTCAACGGTTTATATTGTTAAACTACCTACTAGGTCTGCTGATCTTATTTTGACTAAGGACTGACCAAGAGAAAGGATTAAAATTGCAGCTTCCATACGCGGTTGAGGGGACGAGCGGGGAAACATTCTAAATTGCTAGAATTCTTCCGCGGTCAGCTTCAGTCCGTTTGAAATGGAAATAGAAACCACAAAATCTGGAGAGCTCTCTTCTATACCCACATATAAATAAGACAGCAATATGACAGACGGACAACACAAAGATTTAACCACTGAAGGAAGAAAGGAAGACTGAAAGATGAAGGAAGACACGCTTCTGAAAGGCTGTTCACTAATAATATTTTTTCATCTTGAACAAGCCTTAACGAAATAAAAGAACTTCCATTACAAATTTTCATATTAATTTTTGATGAATGTTCAAAAAACATTTCTTAGTGGTCACCTTCGTTACATGTTTAAGAAACTTTTATGCAAAATTTCATGCGGCAGGCACCAGTGATCATACGCTGTCTGTTAGTGAGTGAATACTTATAAGATTTTTATTAAGTAGATTCCACCTCTGAGCTGGTCAAACTGGGCTATAAACTTGTATCTGAACGGAACCTTGTATCACAGATAGTGTCTTTCCGAACAGAACTGAATGTGAACAACCCTAACACATCGATAAGAACCTTATTTTATAGTCATATAGTTTATGACGTCATAAAAATCATTTTAGCTTTTTCGGAACAAATCGTTTTCGAGGCGACGAACTCACCTTGTTTTTATTCGTTTACTGGGTCTTCCTCTAGTTCTTGATTTTGATTGATTGTGACAAAAATATTTCGGTACCTATCTCTTAATTTACTATAGATTTGTGGTGGTATAGGTACGGTTAGCAAAAAAAGTCGACAATTTTTTACATCATCGAAATCCAAAATGATTCGATCATTTGGTCATTTCATCGCTTTCTGCGTTTCATGAATTAATAGCTTAGAGTTAACACAGTTACAGATTTTTTTTTACATTTTGCTCAATAATTATGTTTAAAAAACTGAAGTGTTAGTCACTTGACCGTACCTACATGTAGGACTATGAATAACATTTCTACAGGATTCAATAAATGGAGGCTTTGTAAAAATCACTTAGGGATTACCCATGACCAGCAAGCTATAGAAGAAAAACGGTGGTCATCTTCAGGAAAAAAACGTCTAAATTTAAACAGGGAAAAAAATCCTATATCATCTAATCACCTCCCGTGGGTGTCGTAAAAGGCGGCTAAGCGATCAGATCGGCAGAATCCTCTAGTGTAAGAATAATAACAACATGTTACGATATAACCGATGTTTACGCCGAAATCGATAATTAGGATCAGGTCATTTGGGATTGCTGATTGTGGTCGTCCATGTTTCAGACAGCATATTTTTTATTGAGTTCTTTACGGTAATGGCTAAATTAGGTACCTATATTTATTGTGAAAACGATAAAAATATAAATTGAAGCAACGATTGACCAAATAGAAGCAATTCATTAATTATTTAAGTTAGGTACTGTTAATCTATATTATAATTAAATATTTATTGTGAAAACGATAAAAATATAAATTGAAGCAACGATTGACCAAATAGAAGCAATTCAATAATTATTTAAGTTACTGTTAATCTATATTATACTTAAAAATGAAGTGCTGCTCGTTGGTAAGCGCAACAATTGAGAACGGCTTGACCGATTTGGCATATTTTTTTTGTTTTAAAATGTTCGTAATAGTTTGTATTAGGTTTTTATGGTAAGAAAACTTGGAAAAGTATACTGAAAAAAAAATTATTTTGCAAAAACTGAACGTCCTTTTTTCTAATATATATAAGTTACAGGACAACGTCTCTCGGCTCAGGTAGTCTTAAATAAAATCAAAACCGTAGACAGTACAGTATTTCATAAATCACTGAAATTAATGGCGAAAGGCTGGCTCCTAATCCCTTACCATCCAATTAAAATATAACTCCAATAAGCTTCCCAAATTTTATTACATAAAACAGAAACCACATACCTTCACAAAAGCTCCCTCAAATCACGAGAACCTTTCTCAAACAATTTCGGCTCGTTGCACATTAGCCGAGAAAAGGTAAAACGTACATTTCATTAAGTCAACGTACCTTAAAACCACTTGGATCCACAATCCAGCCAGTCTATTCAACCCAAAGCCTATTAGAGTACACCTTAAAACATCCGCACATGTGCCCTTTCCCTAAGTCTTGTAAAAACATGAGCTACGAAGCTTTTAGATACGCCTTATTGAGAAGGAAAACACTTGAACTAATTTGTAGGAGGGACGAATGGTTGGTTTAGTTAATTGATTTGATGGCAAATATATACACCGCGTAAGAAATAAAGTTTTATAGGATAGACTAACAAGATACTCGTTTATTAGCTTGATACTTTAGGACTTTTTCTTTAACAATACGTTGCATGGTATTGTTAAAATTAAAGAATATAGAAAGTCCGAAAGTATGGAGCCAATTAACGAGTATTTTTTGCATATACATATTATACACTCAGTGGCGTTAATATAAGTCTTTTACTTCTTATCAACATCAAATGCTTTAAACAAGCTTCAAAGCGTAAACACAGAATTGCAATAAAATACAGCCATTTCACCACTCAGTAGGCATATTTTTCACAAAAAGTATAAGTAATGAGAGCATTTCCTCCACACGATTGTTTCGTACTTCATGTCCCCCAAGAAAGCTGGGGATTTGTCGGAGGTTGATAATGAATCCCCTCACAGTACATCTCGCAAAGGAAATGACTGCAAAGTGTTTTTCTATTCTCCTAGTAACGGTGGGGGCGGAGTGTTTCTAGTTCAACGACGATTTGTAGGGGTAAATGGGAGAAAGATGACGCGTTGCTTAATAACATCTAACATAAAACAAAGTCGGGTTAGTTACACCATTTATAACTCAAGAATGGCTGGACCGATTTATATGACCTATGATTTTTTAGATTTTGCCTCGAATAGCAGAATAACTATTAAAACATGGGAAAAATTCACGAAGAAAAAAAAACTAAGATAATTAATTTTCTCATACATTTTGTATTTATTGATTCTCAGGTGTTATGACGTTCGCCGAGTCAGCTCGTAGTACATAAAGTAGCTGGTATATTTTTGATAAAAAAGAAAGCATCAACCATGACACAAGATATCCTATTTCCTACTAACATCATAACTGTGAAAGCTTGTATGTTTGGATGTTTGTTACTCAATCACGCAAAAACGGCTGAATGGATTTGGATGCAAATTAGCACACATATAGTTTTAAACCTAGATTAATACTTAGGCGGGCGAAGCCGCAGGCAAAAGCTAGTGCTTAAATATTTTAACTTCGAAACAAACTAAAACGAAAACATTCTTGAGAAAATCAATTATTGTGAACGATAAACATTTCTTAAGAGCAACCCTAATCTGAAAATTCAGCCATAAAGTATTCCATAAAACCGTTTATTTTTCCGCGTCCACAGCTAATCAGTAACCAGATCACAACTCCCAAAGATACGAGCGAATAAATTCAAATTCTATTCTAAATCCTTTGTCACATCAAAATCTCTTCATCCAAGAAAGGTAAGGATTGAGGAAGCGAAGACATTACGGGTGTGCAATGACGCCGAACGCTTTATGTAGTGTGAAGCATTGACGCTGAGCTGTAGGGGACACCCCTTCGGTCTTCAGACAGCTGCCTTGGAAACGTATTAATCTTCGTTCGGAAAACGGAGGGTTTTTCGACCTTAAAGTTTTATTGGTCAAGAGGCAAAAGTTACAGGTCATGTTTTTTTGGGTTGTAAATTACTTTGATTTGGAGTTGAAGACATGTTTTTGTTTACGTAAAGAAAACTGGAGTAGAGTGGGAGTAAATCTAGCTAAATAAATAAATAGAACAGGAGCTTTTATAGTTAAGAGAAATAAAAAATATAATATTTGATTAATCCCAACATCCTAGAATATATATTAATATACATAAAATAAATTCAAAGGATATGATGATGATGGGGCTCCCTTTTCCGCACTTAGACTCTCATTCGGTCCGTTGTGCGTGGGGAATTCAAAGGATAACCGACGTGCCTTTAATTTAAGATATTAATGTAAAGGAAGTAACAGACTACAGAGAGATCAAGCAAAAATTAACATCTGGATGCGAGTTACGAGCTACCAATTAGAGTTGGCTAAGCGGTTAATATTCATTTCGTAAAAGTCAACGTCAAACTTCTGTCCCATGATTAACCAACAGTTGGACTTTGAAAACTCATAGCAAATTAGAAATTAAGGCTAATAGACAAATTGTATGACGCAAGGCAGTTTAATCAATCAATTGGGCCACGTTAATCCGTGCGTTATCTTGTATTTGACCCAGTTGTAATGACAACGGCCGATTGTTCCGTTTGTATCACATGCAATCAATATACTTACATCTTAAAACTATGAAGAAAGAATATTCATGCTTTTATTATAATTCTGAATTCCTAAAGAATAACTAACATACAATTTTATCATTAATTCGATTTTCATTTTCATTGGCTATAAGAATGTCTGCAACGTGTGTAACAGAGTTACTTTGTAGCATTCAACCATGTACTTTTTTATGAAATCAGATTAATAGAAAATATTGGATCTTCTAGCATAATCAGGCTATAATGTTCCCACAGCTGGAATACAGATCTCTCTGTGAGAGGGAGTGGGCCGTAATCCACCACGCGGGCCCTGTACGGGTTGGTAGATGTTACATGTCTTTGAATTTTTGGTTCTATAGGACACGCCTGTTTTCTCACGATGTTTTCCTTCACCATTTTGAAAGCAGTGGTGATGAAATAATTTACACAAAGTAAAGCGCTTGTCTGGGTTTGAAACTACACCTCGTAAGTCGCGGTCGTTACCACTGGGTCATCACTGCTCATTGGGTCCTCCAAAACCCTCCAATTAACCAAAATATATCCCTGGGTTACACCACAACATAACAACAGCGACACCATAAGACAAATTACTCCTCAATATTACAATAAAAGCCATCAGATTGAATTATATTTGTTTATTTTAAAGTTGAATTATCCCTGTAATGTCTCTTCTAGCAATCAACGCATAATTTATGTTTTCAGTCAGGAAGCTTCGACTTTGATGTTTCCAGCATGACTGACAATTTAAGGGGAATATGTTTGTATGGCTGTCAAATCAACGGAAATATCATGGGAAGGATTTATGACATTTACAAACGTCTCATCATGCTTTGGTCGTCACAAATCATTAGAATTAGCTTTAATTTCATCATCTTAACTAACATACAACTTCGGGGTAATTGCGTAATACACAATCACTTTCATTTTGACAGTTCAACAAAATTCATTGCATTAATTACGTTGATGAGCAGACGAATTTTTTAAACATATGAAGCATGGATTAGCAGTTTTCTACAAAATCTTTCGGATTTTGATTGAAAGCGACAGAGCTGGTCTACTTACTTCAAAGGGTTATTTCTTCTCCTAACATCTAAGATAAGTGCGTCCATAGTCGTCGATTAGCAGCTTTTAAGTCAAATTCATGATACCATTAGACATAGTTGAGTAAATTAAATCTTAACACCCGCTTAATACCCATTAGAAACAGCTAAATATATCCGCTCTCCTAACGGTTCAAGAGAAACTGTCGAAAATAAATCAGACGGTACACCATTATTCCCATCCTTAAAAAAAAAAAAAAAAAAAGGGTACACCATTAACACGAAGTATTTGACTAGCTATATATACCTACTGGCCTAACAATATGTGTACCAATTACCCATAAATCCAAGTTTAAGCATTTCTCGAAAATTCCTGTAAACCGCTCCTTTCGCTACATAAAACACTTAACCGACTATTAAAGGTACTTGTACAGGTCCTGTCTCGCCTTTGACCATGTCTGCGGTAAATTCAGGTATGATATGATTTATATGACGTCACTAAATTATACCGGAGGCTATTCCCTGTGGCGCTGGAGAAATATTCTCTTTATAATAGAGCTTGGAGTCTGTAAGGGCCAAATGTTTGATACGTTTCAATACGGTTTAATTTATATAAAGTACCTGTACTTTTTGGGGTTTTATCTGATTTATTGGATGGAATTTGAAACGTTTTGTTTAATTTAAAATTTATGGCAAAGAAGGTCATTAACTTTGCTTACTTTAATATAAAAGAAAATAGAGATCTTAATACCAAAAATTGTCTACCTAAGCTTCAGAAATAATTAAGACCTGCCCGTTATTGAATTGAGCTTGAAGTGAGCTGTCATTCCACTTAATGCTTGGAATTGACAACTCACTTCACCGAAGTTTTTACGTTGAGGTTTTTACAGGATCGACCGGTTGATTAATAGGTAATATGGAAATTTGGAAATTGCCACCTGGCAAAACAAAACTGGAAAAAAGAAACCTCTCAATATAATTCGTCTTGTTTTCATAATCTATCTTGTACGTTCACACACTCATAAATTAGACACAGGACTAACTAAACCCCTTAATGAACTACAATTTATGTCCATAACCGAAACCATATTCTAAGCAACAACGTCCAGAACATTCTCAATAGGAAGTGTTGTAACATGTGTTCTCCGAATGTGGCTAACTATTTAGCTTCCTAATAGTCTTATGACAGTAGAACACAGATGTTAGCTATCTAATCTAGATTTCTATATGTTCCCAGGATGCGTAAATGAGAATGTTTGTTTAGTACACGCACGCTTCTTGTAACGGTATATTTTTAATTATGAGTGTGTTTTTTCTTAAAGCTTCGTCTGTTTTTAAAAATTGATTACCGCGGTGAAAAAGGTTCTCACCCTATTTTTGCGTCCGCAGACCCGATTCCATCTTTTTTTAAGTAGGATTTTTACAAACTGCTGACTCATCTACTTGAATTTTTTCCTTAAGATTTTACAAAATAAACATAACATCACATCACGTCACACCTGTATTCCCTGAACAGTTAGGCAGAGGTGTACCTACTACCTATAGTACACCCATATTTCAACCACCCGTAATGTTTAAGTCCCTTGAAATAGGGGACGAGCCCCGCGCACACATCCAGACTCTGCTACTGAAATAAATAATTCAAGCAAAGCAAACCTGGTAGCATATTTTGTCTGCTAAAATCTGTCGACTGCTAAAACCTTGCAAAATCTATCCCACCATACACTAAACAGCGTTTAATGCGGAACCCCCAGCCAAAACCGCGCTAGGCTTGTTTTTAATTAAACGATGCTGGCATCACGTGCTGCCTAATGCATAAACCTTATAAATAGCGAGCGATAAAGCGCAATGCGCGCCGAATTTCAATGACCGTTATAATAAATAATTTGAAATTAGAATTTAGGAAGGAATGCGTTTTTTAAGAATATTCCTAATTAGGTATTTTTCTTTTTTGGTTGGCATTTGTTTTCTTTTTATGCTGTTTACAATTCAGTTTTACTTAATTTTCTGGTCCTTTTAAACACTTTTCGTTCCATTGATTCTTATAAACGTTTTCATCGTTTAGTTTATTTTGAACACCTGGTAAATATGTATCAAACGAAAATACTGATTAAAGTATTTTTGTTTTTGTGTTTCATTACAATGTATTTAACACTAAAAACCATTCACATGAAAAATATAATACACAAACATCATAATATAAAACCAATAAATATTTCCGAGTAAGAGCATAATGCGATGGCGGTTTACGTACAGCGTATGCAAAATGTAGTGGACCGGAGTGCTCTGCAGTGTGGTTTGAAAGAAAATTTTAATAAAGTGAACGGGCTCAGAGCTCTTAGAATTTACTTCAGAAAAATTTCATATTGTTTTCTCATATGCTTGCGTTTGTTGAAGTTTTCAGTGGGACCTTTAATAATAAAAGAGATTTAAAATATAATACTTTAAAGATCCACCACGCTGCGCTCTATAGCTCAAGTAGCGGACGTGGGAGAAAAAACAGCCAGGCTGAAGTGGGAGTGGGCCGGACATGTCTCACGAATGCACCCGGAGAGATGGGCAAAGATCGTCACTCACTGGACGCCTGAGGCAGGACATCGCCGTCGAGGTAGACCAAGGCGAAGGTGGTGTGACGATCTAATATCATTTGCAGGGCCAACATGGCCAGAGATCGCTCAAGACAGGGAGGTTTGGAAGAAAAAAGGGGAGGCCTTTGCCCAGTAGTGGGACACAAAATAGGCTAACAAAAAAAAAAAACTTTAAAGATTTGAAAGCATACCTACAGTTGAAGTTGGTAAAGATTTTCCAGCTGGAGATCCCTTTACTGTCTTTTGAAGCTATGAAAAATCATTATTGCAATACTCGTAATATATTTCGAAAACCCATAAAATAATATAAGACTAATTGAAATTATTAATAATACATATGATATAAGTAGCTTCTTTTCTAGAAAAAGCTTTTATAAGACTTTTCCAATAAAACAAAAGCAAGTACAAATCGCTACCTCAATATCATTTAGTAAAAAGCGTAGACCGAAAAGATGCAGCACCGACTCGTCAAGTACTTATTGCATCAATAAAATGCACCATAAATGCTTCAAGCGTATCCAGACCAATTCTCGAGCATTTGGACTTAGCAATTTTACTGCTGCAATGCTTGCGAACTCTATTTTTATAACCGTAAGGGCTAAAGCGGAATGGGGTGACTGCGGTGTAGATTTTGCAGAGGAAGCTCTTGGTCTAGGTATGGAAGCGAAGTTTTCTGTGAAGGATTTCGTCGTAACTAAACTATAATGTCGTCTTTTATACGCTGTATTCAATATTATGAAGGGAATTGGTAGTTTGTTCCTTTAATGAGATTTCTTGGGTTTACCCATAACTATGTTTCCATACACTTGAAAAAGTATATTAAATATATAGTGTATTTTGTTCTTGGAGTATTTATTATTGGGCTTCACTGTTGCTTATCTTGCAAAAATTACATTATGTTATACTTGGAATTATGCGTCTGCTATTTTGTTTTAATATGTATATTTTATGTTTATTTTATTAAAAAAAATTAATTTCCGAAATTTTCTTTCTTAATACAAACCTTGTCCTGGCAATACCGAACACAACAAAAAAAAAAAAAAAAAGAATTAACCAATTTGGTGCTGTCATTCGGAAGTTATGCGCGTACAGACATTTCGGCGACTTTGTTTTATACTATGTTAGGATGTGCGCCTTATTTATCCACAATAAATAATGTTTCTTTCTTTCTTTCCATCACTAAAGCTGTTCAAGCTTTAAATAAAGCACTTACATCTTATCCATAATCAATACTGTGAACAGAAAGTTAATATCATAACACAACTGCTCTTATAAATAATCACAATACAACTACCCACGTCTCAAGACACTCTCCGTTCGACGCTCGCCGTGGACGGTCGTGCTGCCCGCTCTCGCTCGCTGCACGCCCCCACCGCCTCGCCGCCCCGCCACCGCCCGCTCTCGCTACGCTAGCCGTAACGAGCTCAGTAGTCTCCGGACTACGCCCGCACCCTGTCAATAGCCGCCTTTTTCAAGGCGTGGTTGATAGAAGTTGTTTCTTTAAGAGAGAATCGTCATCACACGTGTCGTCGAGGTTTTTGGCCCCTTCCGGGTAAAAACCACAGTTTCGTGGTCCTTGGTGGATACCTCACGGTGCCAACGAAGCCAAGGGGGTGGTGCCCCAATCTCACCCGCCGAGCCCCATCAGGGCGAGGCTGTCAATTGGAATCGGGAGCTAGAAGCTTGGCCTTGGGGGTGGCTCCTAGTCAGCTCTAGCTTCGTAACTAATCCCTTGTCCACAGCTCGCGTCTAGTACGGTTGGGTGTGTCAACCCCTTCGTACTAGAAGCCGGTCTAGGGTGTCTCTACACCCATCGCACAGACTGGTTAGGGCCCCGTTCGCACAATAAGATCGGCGACGGGTCACAAGCTTAGGGCTCACTTCAGGTACTCACCTCCCTGTCTCACACCCGACAGGGAGGGTAGGATCTCACACCCCCGGGCCCATCCACCCGGGGTGCTAGGTTGTTAGGGATTCACGCCCCCTATGGTTCTTCCCTCTCCCCGCCCCCATCCCGATCATGGCAGACGCGGTCATATTGGCGTTCGTTAAAGAGGTCCTCTTCAAGGACCCCTCTTTCGTTAACCAGTATGCCCAACGTCTTATAAATTTTAGACGCCCTCCCGGTTCGGTCATTGACTTTAGCGACGCGCTAGTCAGCCCCCTCTTTCCGCCAAACTCAGGCGAAATCCCCGAGGCCGCCGCCGCCTCCCCTCCCGCACCCTCCGTGCAAGCCCCCTCGCCTGCACCTTCTGTGCCAGCCGCCGCCCCCAAACCAGCACCTTCCGTGCCAGCCCCCAAACCCGCACCCTCCGTGCCAGCCCCCAAACCCGCACCCCCCGCGTCAGCCCCAAAACCCGCACCCTCCGTGCCAGCCCCAAAACCCGCACCATCCGTGCCAGCCCCTAAACCCGCACCCTCTGTGCCCGCCCCAAAACCCGCACCCTCTGTGCCAGCCCCATCACCCGCTCCCTCCGTGTCCGCCCCGAAACCCGCACCGTCCGTGCCAGTCCCCGATCCCGCACCTTCCGTGCCAGCCGCTACCGCAGCAGATACTCCAGAGAGTATGGACACGTCCGTACCCCAATCTCAATCCGACTCAGAGGAAGCCCTCTCTGACTCTTCGTCCTCCTCGGAAGACGACTATATAGTCGTCGGAAAGGGTGGCAAGAGAAAGAAGAACGCCTCCTCTCACGCCAACAAGGCCAAAAAGTCGGTCGCGGTAATCCCTTCTAACCCCCGCCCCCCCACCCCAACCCCCGCCGCACCGCAGGCCAATCCCGCGTCTAGCCTCTCGGCTACCCCTCCCGCTTCGAACGCAAAGAAGCCACGACCCCCGCCCCCCATCTATGTCCAGGATAAGTCCAAATGGACAGAAATCTCCAAAGCGTGTGTTGATCAAAAGATCAACTACACGAACGCCCGCTCAACCCAACAGGGTATTAAGGTAACGGTCGCCTCGTCCTCGGACTACAGGGACCTTACCCGTCTCCTCCAGACAAGGGCTTACTCCTTCCATACGTACTCCCTTCCGGAGGAAGTCCCCACCCGCGTAATCATCAGGCGCGTCCCCAAAGAAATCCCCACCGAGGAGATCAAAGAAGACCTTGCTTCACAAGGCATCCCCGTCTCAGCAGTCCATCGCTTGCACAAAGCATGGAAGGGCCTAGTCTACGACATGGTCCTGGTCATCTGCGACCCTACTGAAGGACATCACCCCATCTTCAAGGTGAAGTCAGTCTGCTCCCTCTCGGGTATCTCTATCGAGAAACCCAGGAAGTCCAACCTCATCGGACAATGCCACAGGTGTCAACTGTATGGCCATTCCCAATCCCACTGCTACGCGACACCTAGATGCGTCAAGTGTCTAGGTGCCCACGGCACGTCAGACTGTCCCCGCCCTAAAGACCGCTCTCAGTGCACAGAGCCACCGAGCTGCGTTCTTTGCGGCCAATCCGGGCACCCGGCTAACTACCGTGGCTGCCCCAAGGCCCCCAAGTCTTCTTCTCCCAAACTGACGAAGCGCGCGAGCGACCGTCAGCAAAGGGAAAGCCCCTCTGTGAGGATCCCGATCCCTTCCTCCCAGATGCCCGATAGGCTCAGTCCCCAAAGGCCCTCCCCATGGGCGAACCTCAACCACCTCAAAGCTCCCGCAGCTTCGGTGCCCCCCCCACCCCCGACTATCCCAGCGCTGATGGCAACTGTCATCCCCGCGCCATCAGTAGGCCCCTCGGTCCCAGTAGCCCCACCGGTAGCCCTTCCCGCCGCCGCGCCCAGGGCTCCCGCTGGTCCCAGTAGGTCCCCCCCGACCCCCGCCTCCCGCCCCCAGCCTAGCAGCATGGAGGTAATAATCGGTGCTTACGCAGCTTTTATTGCCCCCGCAAATGCCATGGCAGCGGAAATCCAAGCCTGTAACGGCAATCCTCGGCGCATCGCCGAGATTTTCAATGCGTATCCTCAGATTACGCAAGTCATGCAAACCCTCAACTTCTAAAAGCTCCAATGGCTTTACAAAGAATGAGCGTTACCAAACCCCGATCCCTTAGACTAGGGTTTTTCAATGCAAACGGCATTAAAAAACAACGCGAAGAGATCGCCGCGTTCCTCCGCGATCACCAGCTCGATGTCCTCTTAGTCCAGGAAACCTTCCTGAAGCCCCATCTGCGGAACCCGAGCATTGCCAACTACAAGATAGTTCGCAATGACAGGTCTCGCTGCCACAAGGGCGGTACCCTCATCTACTATAGGAAGTCCCTCCATTGCATCCCGATAGACCCGCCTGCCCTCCTCTCTCAGCTAGAGATCTCTATCTGTCGGCTCGGCATGACCGGTCACCCCTCAATCACCATCATCTCCGCTTACATCCCGCCCACCAATGGTGCGGAGGATCCCATCTCTCTCTCTACCGATTTCACTACCCTCTTCGGTATGAGTGACTCCGTCATCATGGCGGGGGATCTCAATGCCAAACATCCCGCTTGGAATAGCAGCACGACCTCTACCAGAGGTAGGATCGTGTTCAAACTAGGCGACTCCCTCAATTTCGATATCATCGCTCCGATGTATCCCACTCATTTCCCGGGCGACCCCGCCCAACGTCCTGACGTTCTCGATGTAGCGCTTCTCAAGAATGTAAACCTCCGTTTGCAGTCTATCGAGACGGTACAAGAGCTCGACTCTGACCATCGCCCGGTCATCTTGCACCTGGCCCCCTATTCGGGCCTCCCGCACGACCCCAACCAGCCCCCCCAGACCAAAATAGTCACCGACTGGAGGAAAGTAAGCGAAAGACTGAAATCCACCACGTCTCCCCACTTAGACTCCATCCCCGAGCAAATTATCTCAGTCGCAGACACGACTGGGGCGATCGACTCGTTCACAGAGCACGTTCAATCCGTACTGACGGATTGCTCACGGGAAGTTCCAGTGATGGAAGACCATCGCTGGAAACTGCCCGATGACGTACGTGAACTGGTGACCGAGAAGAACGCTGCCATTCGTGCCTATGACTCTTTTCCCTGCGACGCGAACAAATCCCACATGCGCCATTTACAGCGTGCTGTAAAGAAACGCATAGGGGAATGGCGCTCCGAGGGATGGGATAAGATGATCGGCGAACTCGAGCCCACCCACCACGCCTTCTGGCAGCTCCAGAGGAAGCTCCGCTCCTCTGAAGAGGCCACAGTTCCTCCCCTCACACGCCCCGACAAAACGGTCGCTTTCGAAAATCTCGAAAAGGCCGAATGCCTAGCCGACAGCCTAGAGGCTCAATGCACTCCCAGCTCTCAACCAGTAGACAGAGCGCACCTCGACGAGGTGAACGCTGAAGTCGAACGGAGAGCCTCCCTCCCGCCAGTCGAAGACCCTGATGATCCTCTGCCTCCCGTCACTCCCGACGAAGTGCAAGACATCATAAAAGGGCTCGCAACCCGCAAAGCCCCCGGTTCGGACGGTATCACCAATAGGGTGTACAAACTCCTCCCCGCCCCCCTCATACTGCTCATGACCGCCATCTTCAATGGCGCCCTGAGCAACAACATCTTCCCCCAAATGTGGAAAGAAGCCACAGTCATAGGCATCCCAAAGCCAGGCAAGCCCAAGTCTGAGCCCTCCAGCTACCGCCCCATCAGTCTGCTCAATGTTTTCGGTAAAGTCTACGAGAGGCTTATTTATAAGCGCCTCAAAGACTATGCCGAAGCAAAGAGCCTCATCCCCCCCGAACAGTTCGGTTTTCGCACGAAGCATTCGTGCATCCACCAGCTCCACCGCATAGTCGAGCACATTAGCGCTGCTTTTCAGCGAGGTGCTTCGACAGGCGTCCTGTTCTTCGATATAGCGAAGGCGTTCGACAAGGTCTGGCACAATGGCTTATTATATAAGCTGTACCTGCTAGGTGTGCCAGACCGTCTCGTGCTCATCTTACGAGATTTTCTGTCGGACCGCACTTTCCGCTACCGTATCGAGGGCGCTCTCTCTCCCCCTCACCCCATCCGCGCCGGAGTCCCCCAGGGTTCCGTTCTGTCTCCCCTCATTTTCACCCTGTTCACTAGTGACATCCCGAACAGTAAAAAGGCACAGTTGGCGCTCTTCGCCGACGACACTGCCATATACTGTTCGGGTGTCAACCAGTCATCCATAGCTCGAAACCTCCAAACCTCCGCAAGCGCCTTGAGCG
This sequence comes from Gortyna flavago, assembly GCA_963669345.1. Taxonomy (NCBI): domain Eukaryota; kingdom Metazoa; phylum Arthropoda; class Insecta; order Lepidoptera; family Noctuidae; genus Gortyna; species Gortyna flavago. The sequence goes on from OY770138.1 coordinate 12,120,279, forward strand.
ATTGGTTCCGGAAATGGAGAATCGAGGTCAACCCCGATAAGAGTCAGGCGGTCATCTTCTCGAAACCGCGCAAACTACCCCCCCCCCTCCCGCGCCCGATCTCTATGTATGGCAAGCCGATCCCCTGGGGAAAGCGAGCCAAATACTTAGGTGTCATCCTAGACCACAACCTCACCTTCAACGAGCACATAAAGACGGCGCGTTCGCGCGCCTCTTTCGCTCTCGGTAGGCTCCACTCTATGATAACTGCCCGCAGCAAATTGTCACTCAAGTGCAAATTGCGCCTCTACACCGCGGTCATCCGTCCCATCATGACCTATGCTTGCGTAGTCTTCGCACACGCCAAGCCGCGATTTCTGCATAAAATGCAAACCCTCCAGAACCGTTTCCTCCGAAAGGTCACGGGAGCCCCCTTCTATGTCCGAAATGTGAATCTGCATCTAGATCTCAGACTCCCCACCATCCAGCAGTTCATGAAACGCCTTTCCAAGCGCTTCTTTGACTCTGCCATAAAGCACCCCAATCCCCTGATTGCGGCGGCCTCCCGATACACTCCCTCCCGCATAAGTAGGATTCGCCGACCAAGGCATACCCTCACCATCCCCGACGACGCCACTACCCTCCTCCAGGAGAGCAGTAAGGCCACGAGTACTCTCAGTCGACAACACAAAAACAAGCTCAGACATCCGTCCTTCCGTCCTCGCCGCCGAGGCCCGTCGCGACGCCCCGCACCATCACCGTGCCCCCCCCGACCCTTGCTCGAGCCAGCCCGCGCAGCTGAGCCTGTAGTTTTAAATTCGCCCCTAAACACCAATAATAATACCGATCCAGCCTGTCCCTTGCTGTCCTCTTCCAGCGACGCCCTGAGCCGAGGTCCGAACCCCGCAGGGGGTTACCCTTAGCGCTGTCGCTTAGTTTTTAAGTTATTGTATGCCCTGGCTGGAGGCCTTAATTCGAGGCATCCACAGGAAAGTCCGGTTAAGCAGTAGCCATCCTCATAAAGGATGAACTGCGAGATGCCATTGTTAAAAAAAAAAAAAAAAAATACCCACGTCTCAATAACGAAACAAAATTACAGAGAGAAATTATTATTACGAAACGGAGACACAATTATGTAATAGAAAGCAAATAGGACTATTAAAGCATGTCTGAGTCTTTCCGAGCACACCCAATTATTTTCGTTATTCCTCAACATAGTTAAGCTTTACGTAAGAGGATATTATAACATATGGGGTTTATGTATCTGCTTTGTTTTGTTTCTCAAGGAATATATTAGATATTATATTTTACTAGCGACCCGCCCCAGCTTCACACGGGTGCAATTTTTTTTTCGATTTTTTTCATACAAACCTTGTCCTGGCAATACCAAACACAACAAAAAAAGAATTATCCAATTTGGTGCAGTCATTGGGAAGTTATGCGCGTACTGACATATTGGCGACTTTGTTTTATACTATGTAAGGATTATCACATTCTCATCTCTATGTTAACATAATTATTATCCTTGTGAGCAATCGTTATCAAAGTTAACTTTATTTATTTTTCTTCCAAGTATCTGCTCTCCTTAGCTCTGTTGTCGTAGATATGTGCGCGAGTATACCTATTCGTATGTAGTGTATGTGGGGTAGTGCTTTTTCTTTCTGATTATTTTCCATGACTATCTTACTTTATCTTTTGCATAAACTATTGTCAAAATCAAAATTAATTTTCATACCTGGTGCAAGTATATGCATTAAACTTGATTAAGAGATATCAAACTTAGCTAACACTGCATGCATTCTTATTGCTTTGAACTATACATCACGAACCTTGTCATGGACACCAGAAAATAGTGTAAATATATTAATTGCTTGGTAATCCATAGAGTAATAAACCATCTCGAGTATAAAGACAGCTTATACTTCTACTCCTCCTCTTACTAATATATAAACCCTTTACAATTTTTCTCCCACAACACCGCTTACATCTGCATTTTCATCCAAACTTTAAATTCAAAAAACAATCTCCCCATGATATATGGAGCGGCAAACATGACGCCCGCGCTCAACGTAGCGGTCCTAAAGGCGTGGCAAACAAATAGCTGTAATCAAGTCGTCGAGCTATGTTCAACGTTCAGCCACCACATAAGCCTCGTAACGGTCTTACAAAAGACTGTACATGTGAAAACTGTTACACTTCCTTCAAAGATTATTGTAACATCCGTTAGTACCGTTGGTGAAGTGTTTTATTATAAACTGTTATGATTTTTTGTGCTTTAGCTGTACTTTAAAACTGTCAAGCAGTAGACTGTGATGATTTCTTGTTGTTGCTAAGTTTAAGTTATTCGTTGGGGTTCTTTACGGTTTTTTTTGTGGCATAGCTTTGATTGTCATCATTATTAACAGTCTTGTGCATTATTTCTCCCTTCTTTGTACTTTTCCAGCTGTGAAAAGGAGCAATTGAGTGTTACGAATTAAATTATTGAATTTTCCTGCTTCCTATGAAGCCTATGTGTTTTGTGTATATTTGAAAGGAAAAGCTAGTAACATCTTCAGTCTTATTTATGCTGTGGTTTTAAAACACTGGTCGGATTTATAGTATAGTTGTATAATTAATTTCTTTCTTTTAAAACTTGGTTAAGATTTTCTCACACAAACACAATCCTTTTTTTTACCCCCTTAAATGTCGTTTTTCTAGAAGCCTCTATGAATACATACATAATTAGCCTATAATGTTCTCACTGCTAGGACACAGGCCTGCTCTAAGTGAGAGGCAGTGTTCAATTTTTGGTTCTGGGACATGCCGGATCCCTCACGATGATTTCCTTCACCGTTTTGAGAGTTGTGGTGATGAAATAAATTACACAATGTAAAGCGCCTGTCTGTGTTCGAACTGATGACCTACAACTCGTAAGATACCACTGGGCCACCGCTGCTCTCCTCTCTATGAATATCATTATCTTATTCCATAAATCTGGCACCAACCTTCAAAATACGACACTAATATCTACAGAATTCCCTCTGTCACTCTGCGCACAAAACGCATTCATCAAATTAGATCGCAATTAAAGGAGCATCGACTCTGGCACGAGAACAACTAGGGGACAGTAACATCAACTAATATTACAGTACATTCATAGATTAGTACAAACTATTGCATAACATTTCAGAAATGTACAGTCAACTTAACGTCATAGTACTAATTTGGCAATAACATCGCCATTATTTGGTAGCATTAAGGTTGGTTTTCGTACTGACGTGTGGTTGATTTTACTAAAGCTCTGAGACATGTTGACACTCCTGGCATTGGCAATGGCATACGAAGGTGTCGCGACGTGCCAACTGCCAACTTGTAATCCGGGCGGTGCCAATTTATAATCGCAATATTTGTACACTTGACATTGTTGATAATGTGTGGTTACAGTATTAGAGTACCTCCAATTAAATTTGTATTGTTTTTTAGGTGTGGTTGGGGGTCTTTTGGACCACAAATTATTTACGACTAGTTTCTGCCCACGACTTCGTCTTCGTGTCTCGTTTTAACATAAAATATTCTATGATACCCGGCAATACTGTAGCTACACATTACTGAAATAATTTTCGAAATCAGATCAGCAGTTCCGAAGATTACCCCTACATAACAAGCTCACAAATTTTACCTCTTTATAATATTAGTACAGAAGTGTAGATGTATGTGGATGTTAATGATAAATGATAAATGATTTTTATTTTGTAAGTAGGTTTGCACAAACACTTTTACACGTCATTCATATTTTTTATAAAACTAGATGAGGTCGGCGTTTCCTATCTGACTACTCTGAGAAGAAAGGCCGAAACAAACTCAGAGGTCACAGTCTCTTTTAAAGTCCAGACATAATCTTGGTCAGGTTATATGAAGACCATGTAGATCAATGTCTGAGATGGTCTTTTGAGGAAAGAACCACACAGATTGAGAGGACCTGTCCAGTCAGTGCAAGCATTTGTCAGAAATCGTGCAGCTCAACTCAAAACTTAAGGAGCTCAACGATTCGACGAACAATACCAAAGAAAGGACATTTGGGTAGGCCACATAAATTCCTCAAACTGCCAGACCTAGAAAAAAAACTAACAGAACAAAGAGAATAATAAAAATTAAACAAAAAAAATAATCATAAAATGACCCACATTGTCTTCACATGCACGCATGTTAATTGGTCAAAGACCTCCTAATTAGTAGTATAGGTGACAGAGAGTAGATACATAAACCTGGAACTGTACTAAGCGTACCTACTAGGGATAAACTGGCTAGACTAAAAGTGGTACCTACGTCAGTTTAAAATTATTGACATGAATAAAATTGGCCATTTGACAATAACGTTGTACCTTAATCGAGCTGTTAAAAATATATCCATGTGATGTTTCTCATTCTAAACATTCAACTAAATGCTTTGCAAAACTTTCACGTTAAACATAATTTAACATCGCGACGTGGACACGTGTTGGAATTTAATTTAAAAGCTCTTCTGCTAACGTTGCAACTATCATAAGGACAATTTATTATTATGAAAACTTTAATAATCGTTGAACTAGCAAAATGAAAATAGGTTAAAAAAATAGATGCGTGATTTTTACAGAATTGATTAAAAAAAGCGAATTTAATTAACTTATAATTTAAAAAATAGTCTTAAAACTGCAAGCCTCCAAATTAAACACAAGGCAAAGTTCTAAAGCCGGATTCCGACGAACATTTATATTCACTAAATTAATGTAAACACGGAGATTTAAACGAGACTCTCATTATTTATTAACCAAAGCAGGGTTGTTCCATTTTGCTTTCCTTTGATCATCCCTCCTTGACGCCTAAGCCTCTGGATTAAGAAGCACTGACGAGGTCTCACTTTAGCATAATTATTCGCTTTATCAGCTAAAAAAATCAATTTGGCAAATAAAGGAGGTCATGTTACTTGAATCAAATAGGGCAACCCTAGCAAAGCTATATAATACGGTACTTCTTAGAGAAAACGTGTGAGCGCTGTTTTTTTGTTTGAGAAATGTCAGCAGCCAGTTCTGGAGCATTTCATGTCAATTTCAAAAGGACTTTGTAGCCAAATATTGCTGGTATATTTTTTGCTGTCGCATAATATCTCATCGTTTCCTTTCATATAACTTATGACCGCTATTACAAAACCACCGAACTAATGTTATACTCATAATTAAAGCAACAAACAAAGCTTGCATACATTAAAGTTATGCAAACAGCATGATTGATGACCATCTGGTTCGAGATTAACTGCAGCATCATAAACGTTACGTCATTTGTTCTATAATAACACCTTACTTTCCCTATACAGCTGGCGATGTATATCAATGACGATATTGTTACTCGTTAAAGCTTCCTGAAGAAAGTGGAAGGCTGTGCGTCGTCGATGAGTAGAAACTTCCCGAACAACCTTTCATTTGTATTAATAGTTGCTGGGAACCGGATAATAACTGAGTATTACTTATGATAATAATAATACTGTTACTGAACGGTTTCACCGGCTTGCTACCGTTAGGAATAATTTTTACCCCTAGGAAGTAGTAAACACTATAACTTATGGAGGTAAAACTAATCGACAAATTACAGAAGTCCCATGTCATTAGAATAAAATTGAAAGGCAATGTTTGTTTCGATTAATACAGTGGTGGTCAACCTTTTAAAAGGGTTTTTGTTTCTCTTTTATAGGTTCCGTAATTAAAAGACAGAAAAGGAAGCTTTATAAACATCACTTTAGTCCAAAGTTTTTATTTCTTAGAATTTGAATTTTGACATAATTTTTAGGTCTCGGTGACGCGAAAAGAATCGCCAGTTAAAGACCAACTTTTCTTTTTTACACTTCATTTAGATTAAGTCAGTTCAGTCAATCTTAAGAAAAAAGTTTGAATTAACATATCTTTTTTTAAAGCAACACCGAATATATCTACATAATATAATTCCATTATTCTACCACAGTAATAAGACTCCACAAGTCCGAACCATGTCCTAATATTAAGAACCCATTTCCTCAAAACCAACGTCACCACGTCAACGTATTATCTCTTTATTCTGTCCATTTGAACATTCTCAACCCTCTCATATCATCATTTGGTCCTATTTCACCTTTAGGGCCATTATCTGGATCTGTGTTATCTCGCAGGTCCGGGTCATTCCGGCCCGGTGCCCGCAGACGTTAACAGGGTTAACACCGCCTTTTGTTTCGACTAAGTTTGCTCGACGTACTTAGGTACATCAATTTTGGAAGCGGCCATATTTGAGCCGTAGAGCGGTGCTGAATTTTGGAGTACGTAAATATTTAAAGGCAGGGTGTGTTGAGTAATTTGTTATTCAGTTAGTGTGGACGCTTGCTTAAAGAATTTGAGTATGTGTGAATTCTTACTGAAAGTTAATTCACGAATTTTCCATTTTCTCGGAAGAAGATCTTAAAAAAAATCTGTTCTAAAATATTTTTTTTGTTTTATTTTTTTAAATACTAGGTACTAGAATTTAAAAAATAAAATTACGTACGGCACTGCCACGTGCATTTAAAAACGGGAATTCCTTCGCTAGTTCGCTACAAAAGCCAAAGTAGATCTTAATTTCCAGGAACATGCCTCTTTAATGCTAAGCGACATAGTACAAACTCTCTGTACTCATAATTCATCAAAATTTCACTTTCCACCAAAAAAATATCTAACACTGAACCGCCAACAATTTCAGAGCACTTAAATTTCGCCGCGCTAAAACATCGCTCATACTCGTATAAGTATAAAGGGTGTAGACTAAAAGCCGCTATCGTAACATCATGGCTGTAAGAGCTTTAGTTCGGCACAGTTATAATCGCTTTAGCGAAGCGCCGACGTTGTGACGTCACATAGAAACCTGACTACACACACATGGCACATTACCTGCGAAATTAAGTTATGGTTGATATTTTATGTACGCTGAAACTTGTTTATTATTTATTATTTTAGTTATTTTCAGTATCAGCATTTTAAATGCTTACCCCCTTACTAATAAACGTTGTATAGCATCTGTATAGTTACACAACGCTTTGTCTTCTTCTTTCGAAAGTCAAATTACTGACGACTGAAACAGAGAATTCGGTGTGTAACTATTCATCAGAAGGCCAATTCTCGTAATTTAAAACGTTAAAAATCTAGTCACAGTCTCATCTCGGCACAAACAAATGTCAAAATGTAGAGAAATTAGAGGATTTTTTGACAGATTGAGACTGAGATCAGACTGTGGACGTTCTCCCATTTTGGTAGATATGTAAAAGGGGACGAGCCTATTATATCAACCGGGAACAAATCCAGACTGCTGCTGAGAAATTCCAGATGGAAAACCCCATTAGCCCTTACTGGGAAATGAACCTTGAACCTCTTGCTCATCAAAAGCGCTTGTATACTATTTGAAAATTAAATTTACTTCTGGGCATGTTTCCGGATGACAGCGATGCGGACGAGTAGGTACTTACTTCGATGCCTAAGTGTCCTTTGTTTTTGTATGTATTTGTATAGTAAGTTAGTTAGTCTATTAATTTTAAAAATTGTTACATTCAAACAACGGAATCCGTCTAAATATCAAAAACAGATACCGCAATATTCTTCCAAAGATTTATCAAGAGGTGCCAAATTAATTACGCTATCGCACACAGATTAATAGTCGAGTGTCAAGTGTAGAGGCATCGGGTACAGAGTACACCGAACAGAGAGTGGCTGTTATCGGTTCAGTTCAGATACAAGTACCCTCTTCAACGTCACTCGAGGACTGTAACTTTACTTAGTGATACATTTACTGAACGTTCTCGATGATAGGTCGTGAGATTCATAGGACCTTTGTTTTTTAAATAAAGTTACGACTCTTTTGTTTTAAATCAATTCTATATTTCTATATTTGTTGAGATGAGTGAGTTTGGTTCTTATTCAAACTTCTAGTATGTATCGAAAATAAATGTTTGGGTTAGGTATATTTTCTACCTCTAAAGACCAAATGTAAGCTTACGAATTGCAAATACCTACCTGCTTACTTCAATCGTGTGCTATTCACGGAACTTTTGAAACCAAGTGGACGATTATTCCAAGTGTTCCATTTAACTGCAAGAAATCAAATCGAATCATAGCACATACGTACATAGTTCATTGAATTCGTTTCCGTTTCTGTTTTAATTCACTTTAAATAAATAAATAAATTCGTTACAAAAATCTGCTACAAAAAATGCCCAACATGTTAAAACCACGCAGTAACCAAATAATGAATACCACTCACAAAATGAATGAAACAATATGTTCTAGTACACACACATTATACAACTCCCGCGACGAATGCCCCCAGATTAACCGACAATTACAACGACAAAGGTAAATCGGTTCCATTCTCGCATAAATTTAAATACATTTGAATCGTGTTCTATGGTTCCACTAGTACCGCGTATTCAAAACGTCAATGAGTACGGGGAGTACACGAGACGGTGAACGAAGCTTTTGTGACAGATGCGGTATAACCACGGATATCTTTGGGTACAACCGACCCTTTCAATAGACGTAGAGATGCAGCACAATAAAACGTCCCGCTTGCTTTGATCGCTGATTTTACGTGAGGATTATACGATCATATCGTATAAGTGAGGAGCTTTTAATACGTTTAATTTGAATGTAATGGTTAAGAACAGTGTGCTATGCTATGCCAGCCACATGAAGTTTAACAGCAAAAGGAAAATTTAAGATCTAATTTGTTTATGGTCAGAAATATTGAGAATTTTTATAGTTTTCAGAGTTATCTTTCCATGAGTAAAGTAATTGTTTAGCCATGGGCAATACAGGTAACCTTTTTTGGAAAAAAGAGAGATACCAGAGACATTCTAGAGATGTTGATGTTGCTGCCAAAAATAGCTGCATATCCTAAAAATAAGAAATACCTATCGTGGTAAAATATTGTATCATCATTGCAAACAAAGAAATACAAAAAAAAAAAATACAAAAATGTTTATTTCTTGTTTGGTTCTTTACATTTTGTTGGTGAATGGCGCCTCCTTTTAAGCAGATAATGCCTGTGTTAGAAGACCTTGCTACAGTATTTTTATATTAGGAAGCGATGCGCGCTTTACTTGTAGTAACCAAATGTACATAAACACGCTGTGAATATGTGTGTAAGCAGCAGCTCTCAGTAGCGCCCTAGAAATGGGCGAAGTTAGTAGTGTGTGTGTTATGTGCTGACGCTACTCGTCTTTACGCACACATTCACAACGTTTTTGTAAACTTGGTAACCACAAGTAAAGCTCGCGTCGCTCCATGAGATAAAAATGCTATAAGCCTCAAAGGACCAGATAATCCAACACAAAACCTAAAAACCTTTACAGGATGAAAACCAAACCCACTTAGGTACAGACCAGACGGACGACCGCACGAAATAAAACCGTAAAGCCACTCCCGCTAAACTAGATAGATTACGTTGGAGAGTGTTCTGTTACTAATAAACTCTCGTTAGCTCTGTCTTAGGTTTAATGCTGCATTAGCCTCGACTTTTATCTACCCAGTCTGCCCACTCCAGATTAAGTTACGGGTTTCCAGTGCGAATTGTAAAAGTTGCTTGAACGGTTCGTAAGTGAAACTGGAAAACGAAGGGTCTATAATTTCATTTTGAAAAATTTAAATGTGTAGTTTGTGTTTAACGATGATTGAATATTAAAATAAAGTGCAATTTTCTCTCCGGAACCGTAAAGAAAATTGTAGATCATTGTCTTTATTAATATAGGTACCGTAACTAGAAGCGTAATACCATCTTTTGATGAACTCCATTTGTTTCTTAATCTGTTAATAGAAATTTTGTTTACACAGGGAACATAATGCACAAAAATAACAATCTAAATTCATCCAAATCGCTTTATTACATTAAATCAAGTGGAGTGTTCCTGCAAATGTTGGGTTCTTTTGTATCTAAATAGCTGTACCCTAGAGGCGGTCACTAAATGAAGAAAAACAAAAGCCGACTATTAGGGCTGCGCCCGGCTATGACAAACAATGTGGCGGGAATGAATAGGGCTGGCAGGAGACGAAATTGAACGGATTGCCTCGTTGGTCTATTAGAGTTTGGCCAACAAAAGCTGACCACGAATTATTTTCTTAACTTTTAGCATGGGGACATTTTACGAATGTCAATCCTAATTTTCAATGTCAATAAGTCAATAAATCCCAATGAATATTAAATAGTATCAACTGCCAGGGTAACAGCTCTTGATTTTTTAAAATTTCAGCCTTTTTTTTGGACAGCTTTCGTTGGTCAGAGTCTAGTCTCAAGTACTAGTTGCTGAGAACGAGGTCCTGGGTTCGATTCCCACGTCGGGCAAAGTGTTATTGGGTTTTTCTATCAGGAATTTCTTAGTAGCAGCCCGGAGTCGGGATTTGTGCCCGGTTGATGGCAATAGGCTGGCCCCCTATTACCTACATGGGGCTTAAACATAACTGGCGAAATGTGGTGTACCTTTGTCTTTCCTTTTGGAGAATACTGGTGTGTTGTTACGTTACATTTAAAACTATTTTATCTACTGTAGGACATAAGTGCGGAAAGTGCAACATTGGAAAACTGAAAACCTTTCATTATCTACATTCTAATTAGGTAGTGTCGTTATTTATACTCTAGCTAGACTCTAGGCTCCTACCTTAGACAGTTTGTGCCAAGGTGTTCCGATACTTAGATTATTAGGCGAAATTTTCTATTTGGTGTCGTAGTACCTATTTTAAATTACAAGCTTGGTTATTTTGCATTATATAACATGTTTATTATTGAAGACAAATGTAAGCACAGCATTAAAAATTCGTACTTTGGTTTAATATAAACAAAACATTACCTAAGTTTTTACTAGAAAAATAATCCAATTATATCCTGTTCAACCTGGTAGAAAAAAATAACACAATTCTTTCCCCTTCCTTATCTATAATTAAATTCACCGGTACCCAGGTGTCAGCCCTGAACGAAAATAATATATTTTTCCCGTAGTGCGTGTACAGAATTCGCATTAATCTCGTGGTTCCGCCACTTCCGATCTGTGTCCAAAAAATCTATACATTTTGCTGTAGTAGGCACAATTGAGCAAAATTTTTGCCACGTCTGAAAAATGGTTGTGTTAAACGAATAAAGTGGAAAATCTTTTAGGATTTTTCTGCATTCGAAAATGAAGTAGATAGGAAGGCCTTAGGGGAAGTGAATCGGGTGAAACTATTTTAATGAATGCATAAAAATGGTCCGCAAGGACCAGAGTTTTCATTCTCCTGTCCGTATCCCAATTTCCTTGGGGTCGGCGCAACATGTCTTTTTCTTCCATACTTCTCTATTAGTGGAGGGGCCCGTGGCTAAATATTAACAGCCGCTCAGGTCGATCGGTCATGTTAAGCTACGCTTGCCGCGGTTGGTCTGTGGATGGGTGACCATCTTTACATACCGAGACCCCTCCGTGCCTCGGAAAGCACGTTAAGCCGTTGGTCCCGGCTGTCATTCGTGGATGTTTGACAGTCGTTACGTGTAGTCAGAAGCCCGAAAGTCTAACAACCAGTCTTGCCAAGGGGTATCGTATTACCCAGTAACTGGGTTGTGGAGGTCAGATAGGCAGTCGCTCCGTGTAAAATACTGGTATTCAGCTGCATCCGGTTAGACTGGAAGCCGACCCCAACATAGTTGGGAAAAGGCTAGGCAGATGATGACTTCTCTATTAGAAGTCATCTCGGTTATCACTATTAGAAGTCATCTCGGTTTTCACTCCTTTTACAGCCATAATATCATCTTTCACACAGTCCATCCATCATTTTTTTTTTGGTCTTCCCTTACCTGTATAACCATCCACATAATTATTAACTACGCAACTGATTTTATTTAGCTTTAGAATTGAAATTTCTGAAGACTTGGACAAGTATAACTGTAGGAGGCTAGGCCTGACTGTATTAGTAGACAAAGCGACCACCTAATTAATGCCTTTATATCTTGTCAGACACACAAATACCGTCCATTAACAAGTGTTAGAAAAACCCTCTCATAAACAACGAAGGAATCGAATCCGCTATTTTGCTTTCCCCAGACCACTGTAACCTCTGTTAATGACTTTTAATATTAATAACACTCGCATATGATACATGGCATTAAAATTAATTAAGGTTTTCATCGGTACACCTGTGACGGCGGCGGTATGACGTTTTAATGAATTGCCGGCGTCACTCACCCGTAATGACCATGGGGGTGACATGTGACGCGATGCTGTGACGGAGGGGATAGGGGTGTTGCGAAATTGTAACTCGTGTGTGATGTGAAATGTAAAAAAAAACATATGAATACAGAGAAACTAATTTCGTTATTAAATCTGCCTAGTCTTTTCCCAACTATGTTGGGGTCGGCTTCCAGTCTAACCGGATGCAGCTGAATACCATTATTTTACATGGATCGACTGACTATCTGACCTCCACAACCCAGTTACTGGGTAATACGATACCCCTCGGTAAGACTAGTTGTCAGACTTTAGGGCTTCTGACTACCCGTAACGACTGTTAAAGATCCACGAATGACAGCCGAGACCTATGGCTTAACGTGCTTTCCGAGGCACGGAGGGGTCTCGGCATGTAAAGATGGTCACCCATCCACAGACCAACCGCGGTAAGCGTAGCTTAACCTGACCGATCGACCTGTGCGGCTGTTATTATTTAGACACGGGCCCTGAATTCATAATAAGAATTATAGGTAAATACAAAAATATTCAAGCTAATACTAAAATATATTTATATTCTATGTTATTTATTTGCGAATTGTACAAGTTCTTTTTTAACTGACATCAAATTAAATATGCATTCGGCGAGTTTTTTTTTTCATACATGTAGGTTCACCGATTTTACTGGGCCAATTTAAGTGAAATTACTATGCTCAAAATATTCTCAATTTCTTCTATGATCATAAGAGTCATCTAGTATTGGTATTAATTATCAATCACATAATCATTGTAACCTACAAGGAAACTGTATTTTCTCTACTCAGCCACAATTTATTTATACGAGTAGGTACTTACTTTCAGATAAGCTAAAATCGTTAAATGTATTACAATCTAATTTATGGAGCACATTATTACGTATGCGCTTTGAGTCTACATTGACTAATCTAATAGGAAACTCTAAACTGAGCGACGGAGAGTTTCCGTCGGTTCCAAGTTCCAATTGATTAGACATAGGTACATGTTTAATTACTGGCTGTTGAAAGCTGTTCCTAAAATAGATAGTTTTAAGTGCAGTAACAAAAACAGTGAAGAAAAAGATCGTGAGGAAACCGGCATGTCCTAGATCCAAAAATTCTAAGACATGTAACATCTACCAACCCACACTGGGCCCGCGTGGTGGATTACGGCCCATTCCTTTTCAGCGAGAGGCGGCCTGTGTCCCAGTAGTGGGAACGTTATAGGGTAATTTTTTGCTAGCAGTAACCGGTAATTACATAAATGTTGACCGTTACCACTGGGCCCACCACTGCTCTTGCTGCCGAAATACATTTTTGAATATTTTATCCTATTAACAACTTGAGAAATAGTAGCTAAAATAAAATCCATCATATACATAGGTACTTACAATCGTGTCGCCATTGCCGTTAGTCGTTCTATCCAGTCGCCATGTGTTGGCACTAAAATTGAGTGTCACCTCGCAAACGGGCGTCGCATCGATAACACAAAAGTGCCAGTTGGCATAAAACTTTCAGTACCTATACTTTCAGTTTCGATCACAGCTTTTTCATGTTTTTAAAATGAGCCAACGAGTTTTCTCTTCGAGAGTGCATTACTTACATCATCAATTCAGTTCAGGCTAAATTGATAAAGATCTTAATCTACTCACTAATAATTTACTGAGGCAGAGTGTGTCACAAGAATTAAAAAAAAAAAACAGCAATAACATAACATTTCGCCTGTAATCTTCGAAGGGTGGGGCAGAGGTGTACCAGTGCACTCACATTTATTTTTAACTAGCTGCGCCCCGCGGTTTCACCCGCTTAAGTGTCGATCCCGTGGGAATATCGGCAAAAAACGTATCATATGTGTCAACCCTGGTTATAAACTGTCTGTGTGACAAATTTCATCCAAATCCGTTCAGAAGAAGTAACAAACACACTCACAAACTTTCGCCTTTATAATGTTAGCATAAATGTGCTTGTACTGGTACTCTAGTACCATTTATTTTTAAGTCCCATGTTATAGGAGGCGAGCTTATTGCCATCAACCGGGCACAAAACGAAACTTCGATATGCTGCTGAGAAATTCCAGAATAATATTGTTTTCGATTTTGCTAATTACTTACAAATCACCTACAATCCAATCAATACTTGTACCCTCCATTCTAAAATCGCTGGTCATAGTGACGTGTCCATCATTTGCTGTAACAAATTGAGTGTCACTTCGCATCAGCCGATGGGTTATTACAAACGGTTTTAACACCGACCCGCTGCGACGGGTTAAATTTGTGCAACTCAAACGAGTATGTTTGATGAATGTTTTAAGTAGACACTGTCTATCCCCTGTGTAGAACAAAAACAACTTAAAAAAACCACCCACCATAATTTGGGGCCACTTCGGGAGTACAGTACACCCTTTCAAACAAAAAAAAAAAAACGTTTTTCCATACTAACAGAGAAACATAGAAAGTCATTTTTAATTACTTTCTTTTTCGTTCTTTTTTCTTGCTTTCTATTTTTTTTTCTACTTTTCGGTTCATATAAAAAAAAAAACTCAATATGAAAACTCCGGAAAATTTGAATAGACAATGGTTTCGACGAACAATGGTTTCAATTATTTTTTTTCGTTTATGAAACAGTCAGTTCCAATTAGGCCTCCCAAGTATTTCACAACATCAACCCTAATTGTATTAATTATCGAACCACGTTCAAGATTGCGAAACCTTTCCTTTACAAAATCCTGCTGAGTAAGTAATTCGAAAGAATGCCTGACGCACTCGCTGCGTTGGTACACTCAACCTCACGTCTGTGGAACTACTTGAACAACGAAAACCGCCCCTAATAATACGACATGAAGTTGCTGTCAATGTCAAATTGTTACATGGATGTGTGGTTGACTGTACAACGTCGTGCACAGCTTTTTAATTACTACCTACGCGCTGAGCTCCGTGCTCGGGAATAAATCTTAGTTAATGTCCCTTTAGTCTGGTCAGTCCAGCCCCATGTGTTGGTAAGCTACAACTAGATGAGCCGAAATCGATTCCGCGTCGGCTAGATGGCTAATAGCGCATTTATTTCCTGTGAGTTGTGGAGTATCGGTTGAATTGTGGATGTTGTGCAAGTTTTTTTTACTACTGCAGCATTTTTCTCCAGTGCAATTTATTGTGGAACAACTTGTATTGTTCTAACTCCACATTGATACCTAAACCGTAATATAATAAAATACTCTTTATTATGTACACCATAAATATTACAGATGTAAATGTAGAAATTTTACAAGGAGTGACACAATCGGCGGTCTTATCTCTAAGAGCGATCTTTTAAAGACAACCTTTAGATGAATTTAGAGAGAAAGGAGGGACAATACTGCAGGTAGTCTGTGGTGTACCATTTACTTAATACAAATTTTAATTTCTTGTTCCAGAAATGCGACATTCCTCGAGCCACATCTCCAGGGCATAAGAAGACGCGACAGCAGGAGTTCAGACTCAGATCACGATGAACGCTCCACGGAAGACGACGAGAGGTCTTTGCTTCGAAGTTCACCTCGCACGAGGCTGCCCCCTCCGCCGCCCCCACCGCCCGACGACGACCCACCCCCGCTGAAGCCTCGGGAGTTCTTCGAAAGACTTCAGACCCAAGCAATGAGGGAAGCTCAAGAAAGAAAACATAGATCAAGAGACCTACCAATCAAAGACCAGCTCTTCAGACCTGTTGACGCTGATGGCAGTCTAGGAGACAGCCTTAGTCAGGTACGGATTTATGGAACCCTTTTTATTTCTCTCCAGACTTCGGAAACTTTTAAATCACGAATAGCAAGTCCATTCGGATGTAGCCTAATGAACCGTGCCGATCCTATTTAGTTTTTAGTTTCGCAGACTTTTTCTCAAACGGTACTTCCAGTTTTGTTGGATACCTTATTTGCATATCGCATAGCATTATGTAAAGAGATTGAACGAGGAGCATTTTTGAAGTGAAATATTGTATCAGAATAAAATTATATTTAGCCATTTATTTGTGTAGTATTTGAGATGTATGCTGTCGGTTCTCGGAATGCGTCTCCTCTTTCTATTTTGCTGCCATTACCATGTGAATGTGAAGAGAGTGGTTACATGAAAGCAATATTTTTCAATAGTCGATGCAGAATTAAATTTGTGGTTCTACAGAAGGGAGTTTTTAGGGAGGGGAAGTTTTTCGTTAGATGTTCCATTCAAATTGAAATTATTTACGGTACACAAAAATCCGACACCCTCAAACACGTTTTTTTAAATGCTACCATATTATTCACGGTATTTTGGCAGTAATATTGCAAAATTGGGAGGTGCATTTGTCTAAAAAGGGAGCGGTATTTTGGTGCACAATCAAAACAAATCCTTGCGAGAAATAAAATCAAGGGATTTTCTTCCAGCAAGGATTTGTTTTGGTGTTTCGGAATAGCAATGACGATAAGGTCAATAAATAAACTTCTCGCACCTTATAACTTTACATAAAACTTCTTTAGTATGCGGCGTCTTCAGCCTCAAACATAATTAAAGAAACATTAAACGCACGTACAGTACATTATCCTTAGCACTTGCTACATGTTTTCTCTCTAAAATGACAATTAGTCGTTGTTGCGCCACAACCGCAATGTTTACAAACCCTGCCGCTGCACTCAGCCGCACTACAGTGACAGGGGCCCACTTGAGGTGTAAAACTTCTCAGTCGATTGCGGGCGTTGCTTTGTGAATGCTTGAAGCCCCACCAAACCCTTGCATTGTCGCCGGCTCTCGTTTAAAATATTGGGAGTAACGGTGCGGTTATACTGCACTCCGGAAATACGAGCTTTTAATGTAAGGCAGAAGTAGAAACTTTCAACTTCGCAGCAAAACTAATTCGTCTACGTAATTATTTTAAACGCTCCCCGGACATTTTGCAACTGGTATACGGAAAAGTAATGGGATAGCCCGAAAGCATAGTATTCATTACACTACACTTACTGGTCCATCGGACTGCCGATTAACCCTCAAATTAGAGCGGGGGCCCGAAGTTAACTGCCTTTTGCGGCACATAAATGACATGTGCGACTTAGAATTTTGGATGGGACTCGTACCGTACCAGTTACGGTCTGTAATGGTGTTTTTAATTATTTTGCGGGTAATTACTGGGCGCGCTTCGGTTTTTAAGGGTTAAATTCACTTTTCGTGTAACCTTAAATTTACTCGCGAAAAGGTGTTATGTAATTTTTTAAATGAAAATTTAGGGAATGCATCAAAAAACAAACCTATGGAAATGTTCAAAACTTAATTCCTCATAATCTTAGCCAACTATGTTGGGGTCGGCTTCTAGTCTATTTAAATGCAGCTGAATGCCAGTATTTTACATGAAGCGACTGCTCATCTGATCTCCACAACCCAGTTACTAGGTATTATGATACCCCTTGGTAAGACTGGTTGCCAGAATTTCGGACTTTAATAACGACTGTCAACGATCCACGAATGACAGCCGAGACCAACGGCTTAACGTAAAGATCCACGAATGTCAGCCGGGACCAACGACTTAACGCAAAGCTTACTAGGTACATAACAATAATATTACATCAGCTTCTACAAGTCATTGATTTTTACTTACCTGGGCGTTTTAGATAGAAATGAAAAGGGTTCATATTTTATACATATCTGAGTATAACTGGCGACTCTCTGAAAGGCTCGTTTGCCGTGCAAATGAATAGATAACGTAATGAAACTCCACTCGCCCCCATTTATCAACATTTTAACGGCAGGCGACAAAGTGGAGACTTCACGTGATATTAAACATTATTTTAAATGCACACCTATTAATTATATGTCCTTGAAATATGCCTTTAAATCGCCTTCCTACGCTTATGTTTTTAAGTAGGTAATTTGTTGATTGGTAATAAAAATTAAGGTAGTAAAACTGTCTACAAAATTGTTTGAATATCGTTATTTACCTAATGGCTTCGATCTGCACAATATGTATTTCTTCCATATTTATTCAATGGCGCGCAAACTTCTTGCCCGCCAATTAATATCATGTTAGATGGCAATCACTTTAAAAGCTTTCAAACTACTTCCTAGCAGAAAAGCGTTCGTTACACTCGACTAGTTTTAATAAACTTCGTAATCGAATCAACTCGGCAGAATTCGGTAAAAGTCGGGACTTGATTTGAAACTTCGGAAGTTAGGCGTTTTATACGCGATAATTACTACCATTGTCAACACGGAACGATTATCGGGTGGCCCGGAACTTCGTCTGCACCCTTCTCTTGTCCGGGGCAGACTTTAATTGTCGGTTGAAAAAAAATGAAGCCATCCCTAGTTTAATTTGCATGCGGTGCAGTGGATGCCATCGATTTAGTACAACAATAGGGAGGATAGATGCGTCGCTCGTTTTCGTTTTATTGCATTGTTCATGGACGCGAATTTTTTCGGTGATTATTCGGTCTTATTTCGTGACGTTTATTTATGGAATCGTTAGTTGGACTTGTTGATTTTCTATTAGTTTTGTCTGCAACATAGTAGGTAACATGAATGAAATGAATGAATATAAAATAGACATGTGCCGCTGGAAACCATTTTAGGTATAACAAAACTGCAGTTTTATTTAACACTGATTCAATATTCCAATCCAAATATGACACAAATCCCGTAACACTGTTTTTTTTTTTTAAACCAAAATCTTTAATAACTACAATCTTATTCACCGCCTAATTGGCCGTCACGAACAATTTTCGAAAATATGCAATCAGGGTTCCAATAAAGGAAACGACTTACGCTTCGAAAGTCAGGCGTCAAGTCAATGGCATCAAACCCCATGAGCTCCCCTGTCCAGTTTCCGGGACGCGTATTATGGTAATGGTACCTTCGGGCTATGTGGACTTAGACGTTATACATATTTAACTTCGCCGTCTGTGTTGATGTGAAATCGAAAATGTATACAGGACTTTTTGGGTAGCGAATTTGCGAAATTGCGAGTTAGCAAGTTATATGTGAGAAAAATAATTATACAAAAAATGTTGCCTCATTTAATATGATTTTTTCCCCATTTAGGACTTATTACTTATTCGTAGATTTAGGCCACTAGTGTAGACTAAAGTAATTACAAAAATAACAAACTAATAATATTTAGGCGAACACACAACATCCATTAACTAAGTGCCATTTCCCATGAACTTTTAATTAACAGCGACAAAATTGGCAGTAATGAGAAAAACGCGTATTAACGCGCTACGCAGAAAAATGGTTATTACGCCAATCTGATGGGTACACACGAGCGTATAGCCCGACTTATTGATTTTAGCCACCCCGGGTGAGTCATCTGCCATTGCATCCCCCTCCTATCCCCACGCTGGACCACAAACACTATTTGCACTCTTTGATTGAACTTGAAGAAAACTAAAGGGAGCTGTAAGTTTGTTTGTGAAGTAATAACTGTTTTATTCTTAGTTTCTGACCCATGTTTCTTGTTGCAACCGTTTCATCCGTGTTTGGATGATTTTTTCACTGTCTGCATTCGATTGGTGCTCGTTAAAAGTTTGTCACGCCGGCGACGGTTTTCTATGGGAGAAAAACATTTTCAAGTTTTGTTGAGTTTTTCATAAAAATGCTAAGTTCTTGAAAAGATTTTTAATGGCCTACGTTCGAAGTATGTTGCGGGAACTGAAACACGAAATCTTCATATTAAAACTACTTCTGTAAGAGTTCATCTCAAATGTAATAAGTGTATAGGGAATCAAGAAGCAACCACTTTAGCAACTGTCAAACAAAATCCTTTCCTACCCTGAGCATGTCACCTTCTCAACTGTAATTTTCATTCGAAATGTTAGCTATGATTTAGTCGGAAAAATAATAAGGTGCAAGTAAAAATTTACCTTAAGGTGTTAAACTCAGGGCACGCCGCGATAGCGGCGGTAAGGCCCCTCTTTGAGGAGTGGCTAGAGAGGCGTCACGGCGCCCTCACCTACCGTCTGACGCAGGTCCTCACCGGACACGGATGTTTCGGGAGGTTCCTGCACATCATCAGGCGGGAGGAAACGCCCGGGTGTCACCACTGCGAGGATCGCCCAGAGGACACGGTGGTGCACACGGTGGAGGTCTGTCCCGCTTGGGCAGAGCACCGCCGTGTCCTCGTAGAGGCGATCGGCAGCGGCGGCGACCTCTCGCGCCCGGCCCTGGTCCAAGCCATGGTCCGGGGCGAGAGGGAGTGGGAGGCAGTCACCTCCTTCTGCGAAGCAGTTATGCTAGCGAAGGAGGTGGCGGGATGGGCGAGGGAGAGAGCGGAGAGAGCCGCCCGTCCCAGCCGCCGCGGTAGACGCTCCGGGCGTCGGGAGCCGCGTGACGACTCCCGGCCACCGTAGGCACGGGCCTGCGGACGGCGAGTAATGGGTAGCTCGCCGTCCGATCAGGACCAGGCCCGTGCCGGACGGCGCGTACGTGTTCCACGCGCGCCTCAAAGAGATGTCAGCAGACATGGAGGGGCCCGTTAGGGCCGAAGCCTGCCGGGGCAGCGGGATTGTCCGAAAGGGTTACCGCTGCCCCGGAACATAAAGGGCTAAGGAAGGAACACGGATGGGTTTTAGTCAGTAAGAGTCTGACAGTCCCTTCCGCTCCACCCAGAGCGGGAGGGGTCATTTGATGATTTCCCATCCTAAAAAAAAAAAAAAAAAAAGGTGTTAAACTCACTGACCCACTGTATATCCTACACCAAGTAATAATGAAAAAGACAGACATTACCATACCAAAACTCAAGACCCAAATTCGAAAATCATTAACCTTTTAAAAGCTACTTAACCGGGCATGAAATCGTTAGACTACCGATACCCTATTACGTATTCTCGCAAACTTTTTACCTAATTAAAACTTCCCTTGGCCCGGTCGCAGGTGTGCCGCGTTTGCTCCTAAAACGTCCGAACCATTTACAACGTGATAGCACGTGCGACCGCTTCGCACTTGTGAACCAAACTCGTGTAAAAGTGAACTGTTATGCGACACTAAGAGCAGAGTGCTTTGCGATATTTCCATGAGACGCAGATGCCTTTAAGAGATTGCTATTGCAAAGTGTTTATGTAATAGGTGTTGGAGTAGTTGTGAAGTGAAGCGTGAGGTAGAATTCTTGTTTGTTGGGGGGTCTTTGAAGTTGATAGGTACCTGAAGTACTTGTTTTGCCGTTGAAAGCATTCATATTTTAGGAATCGTTGTTATTATGTTTCTTCACATTTCCACTAAATTATTTCTGGAAATGTTAAGTTTAATTTTATTTTATTTTCATAAGCCTAATACTTAAAAGGAGAAAAAAACGGTTTACAATGCATTACTTAAGTAACTTAAATTCTTACAATAATTAGACTAGGAACATTTGTGAAACTCTGGACACGCAAACGAGGATGTGTCCTGTATCCCAGGCGTCAGCGTTCCTCTCTGTGATGGCACATTGTGAACTCTTTAACTTATTTTTCAAGTTGTCTTTAATGTTATTTTATTTTTATTTTCAAACATTATAATATTTACATACTATAAGGCTAACTAATTTATAATAATGATAATATGTAGGTACATGTAGGTATATTATAAAAGATTTTTTTGGCCAAAGAATCAGCATCGACATACAACGGGGCAATGCTGCCAGCCTTTTACGCACTTTTCCTGTTGACAACGATGCGGATGAATTTTTTGATGCCCTATGATTCTTTCCCCATTTTCTTGTTTAAGTTAATTGATATAAGTTTCAGATTACCGAACTGAATCCATAAAGTAACACAAAAACACACTTCCACTCCACGATAAGTATTCTCATTCTCGAAATGTAATCACAGAAGTGCTGTTACCTACCAATTCCACTTATATTCCATTATAAGTAGCTACCATACATGGCCAAACAGCCGCATCTCACACCGAAGAAATCTAATTGCAAACCAACTTGGCACATAAATCTTCAGCAGCATTCGCAGTGGTGTGATATTTGTTACCGTGGCTTCTATTGTACCACGAAATTTAACACCTTAACTGCCGCCTGGTCCATTGTCACCCATGATTCATTGCAGTTATTATTGTTACCGATCGTGAAATTAATTTCCCGTATAGTCGAAATTTTCGGCCTGTAATATGCCCGTTTAAATGCCCCGAATTGCTGCAAAATTAATTTTATCACGTTATTTGTTTTACGCGGATATTAATGTTGTGGTGAAATGTTTCGAGTGTTGTTCGTTATAATTATCGGAAATATTTTACGGTACATAGACTGTTTGCTATTTAATTACAATTAAAGGAAGGAAGTTAAATTAATAGTCGTGAATTTATAGCGTTCTCGTTAGGGATATCGATATCCGTCTTAGGTAAGACTAATCGATAAACTACTCCTTACTATTACCAACTAAACTCAGACATAGAAGCCACATTTTAGTCTAGGTTATCTGATTTAGCTATGAATAAGTTTTACTACATAGTTTCTAATACTTATTTCAAAAACTCAAGCACCTACGAAAAAGTAACACGAAAATGTATACATGCCATGGCCGCGTTGTTCTTCTAAACTACGCAAAGGATTTTGATGCGGTTTTCACTATAATTTACAGGATTTATTCGGAAAGGTTTATGTGTATAATAATAATAATAATATCCTTGGACATTTCACACAACGCCATTTAGTCCCAAGCTAAGCAACCTAATGCTTGTGTTATGGTAACGAGATGGCTGATAAACTACTTATATACATTTTTTTTTTTGTAAATACATACATATTATAGATAAAACACCCAGACCCGGAACAAATACTTGTAGGTCGTACAAATATTTGTTCCGTGCGGGAATCGAACCCGCGACATGCTGCGCAGTAGTCAATCGCTCAACCACTGCGCCAACCGTGTCGTCAAATCATTGTTATTATTTTAATAAGTTTATTTATATATTATATATATCTTATTATATATATTATAACAAATTAATATTAAACTTTCATATAATAAGGAAATCTTCATGTTTTGTTAAGGTGTAAAAGCCGTGCGAAGCAGGGGCGGGACGCTAGTGCAAAATAAAAGAATCTTAAAAATACCGTTCCGAGAAAAAAAAACTCTTGCTTATTATGTATTCTCTCTGAAGAAAAAGCAAATTTTCCTCGCGATACCCATTTTAGCTGAAGGAAGTGAACATTTTTCTAACTACTAAATGCGGGTTTGTGCTTAATTTAAACTTTGATATTTAAGTTTAGGAGAGAGCTTTGTTTGTTTTACTTTGCTATTATAATAAAATTGCATTAATTTATTATTGCGGCAGAGCACTTTGTGGTTATTCTTTAAAAAGAGTACCTTAAAAACTGAATAGGTAAAGGTTTAATAAAAAGTAATATTTTCCATGCCTTCATACTGTTTGAAGAAAGGGAGAAAATACGTTTATTTGCGTTTTATTTGTAAACATGACGCAGAGAAGAAACACAAAAGAGTTAGGGAAAATATGCGTCACATCCACGCAAAACAGCCAGCATAATGCTGTTACCCTATGCGAGGCAGAAACAGACACCACGGCCTGAGTTAAAGAAACCTACCAACATCTATTTGTCAATGATTTGTCAGATTGCTTCTTTAATGGCAGTGGTTCCATCAGCTGCTGTAATATAACAGGAAAAAAAATAGAATTTCGAGTAGGTATACAAGGGCAAAAAAAAAAAAAATTTTCTTTAAAAGCATGTATTTTGCCGTGCACAAAAAAGACTATTATTCCTCCTACTCAACGCTACACTATTTTAAATTGCATTGAAGAGAAATCCAATGAAAGAAATGTGAGTGACGCCCGACTTTCTAGCAATTACTCCTAGACATAATGAGGTGTTTTCCTTGCAAATTACCCGTTTAAAACGGATACTACTGTGTAAATTACGTGCTAAACTTTTTAAAGTTTATTGAGTACGGTTTTACATACATTTTGTTTACGGCTTGCTATCGTTTTATGACTTAAATGATCGCGAAACATTACCAGTCTCTTATTTTCTTACTGCATAGCTACTCACATCCATTCGATAAACTTCCGTGCCGACTCTAACATCAATCAATGTTATCGAAGGAGGCCTCTAAACGCTGTTCACACGTCTGGAACTCGATAATTTTGGCAGTTTAAACGTAATACTCGACCACTATTCTTCCGATATTTGTGGTCGGGGTCGAGGCAAATCAGGTAACCGACAATGTGTAATTTTAGAAATAATAAAGTCTCCTTACTGGGTTTTTTTCGTTTCAGCCCATTCCAGATTTCTGCCTAATATTTTTCTTCAGCATAAGTCAGAGATATATATACAGTACCTACTTGTATTACGAGACATTGATACGTAGGTATTCACAATGTAAATTTAATAAAACAGTGCAGCATCCAACATTTTATATAGGTTGAAATTGAATACATGCGACAAATCGAAATGGGAGATTGTACTCATCATTATGAACAACTTTTACTATGGGAACAATCTCCCGTTTCGATTTGTCGCATGTTTTCAATTTCACCCTGTATAAACATATTCACATGACATAAAATCAGGCCTGTATTTCCCGAAGGGTTAGGTAGACCCAACATTTTATTAAGACATTAATTAGCAAAAACAGACCGTAATGAAGCTATTTCGACAATAATTAAAACATAACTAACAGATCCTACCAGTATACTCCATTAGTTGAAACAAACCACAATTTCGCATTCATTAAGTCGAAAAGTAAAATATTTACATTCGCAGCGGCAATTCGAATTAAATGTGGACAATTTTAATTCAAAACTACACGGGCAAATCACATAAGCCCGCTGCTGCAAAGGGATTTTGTCTCAATTAACGGACAAATTCGCCTCAAATTATGAATATTTATGCACATAACATAAGCCTCGATGTGTGTTTTATTTGGTGTAATTTATTGGCAGTTTGTTTCACATTAAATAGCTGAAAATGGGGGCTAGTGGCTAAGTGATAACAGCCGCATGGGTCGATCGATTAGGTTAAGTTATGCTTGCCGCGGTCGGTCCGTGGATGGGTGCCCATCTTTACATACCGAGCCCCCCGTGCCTCGGAAAGCACGTAAATCTTTGATAGTTGTTATGGGTCGTCAGAAGCCCGAATTCTGACAAGCAGTCTTACCAAGGAGTAGCGTATTACCCAATAACTGGGTTGTGGAGATCAAATAGGCACAGTCGCTCCATGTAAAATACTGGTGTTCAGCTGTATCCGGTTTGACTGGAAGCCAACCCCAACATAAATGGGAGAAGGCTAGGTAGATGATGATGATGATGAGCTAAAAATGTTGAAAGAAATGACAGCAACGAAAATAAATATTTTACAATATACTTAAGTGACTTTACTACTTCAGAATACTTAGGCTAAGATTCGGGTAACTTATTTAGCGAATAAAATAAGTCTATATTAAAAGTTTTTGAAGATATCTGTTAGACAATGCCCATACCAACACTGTGAACAAGCCCCTGGATTGGAGCTTATTGCAAGCTCAGTCACATGTAGTTCTTTTTGCCAATCATCTTTGTTGCCGAAGTAATTGTTGTCGGCAACAGATCGGTCCTTTTAATTGGCGACAAGCTCATTCCGCTAACTTTGTCTGGAACTTTTATGTCACATTTTGTGAAACCAAACGGTTATTTTCTTACTTTTGTTTTAATTAGTAATGCGCAGTACTTAGGTACATAAGCAGGGTGGCACGGACATTGATGCGCAAACTGTAATCATGAATTATTTAGCACATGATTAGAAATTTTTAGTCGGTTATCAAAAAGTTTATCAGCTGTTTCATAGGAAAGTCCGAAGTAGAAAGACCTACGCGGTCAAAATATATGGACAAAAAATTTCAACGCTGGGATGTGTTGAGATTTTTTATTCAAAATCATACTTAAACTGTCACCCTGTATGAACGCAGTTTTTTTTTTCGCCTAACATGCGCTATTTATGTATATAACTTTAGCTACGAAGACCCTACATGAAAACAGCAAATATTGTGAGTAATCCTGAAATATTTTAATTTATTGAACAAAAAAAAAGGTCCAAACTCATGACAGCGAGCTACTTGAAATTCATAAAAAGATCAGAGGGAAAAATTGCGATCTGCTAAGAATATGAACAAAGATATCATGATACAATCTTATCCAGGGGCAACAGCCGGACGAAAAGGGTAACACAACTTTAACATATAAACAACTAAACTAGAATGGACGAGCCTCTATGAAATTGGTAGCCTTCCTTTGTGAAAGCTGCGTATCCTTTGCGGGAAAATCGAGTAATAATATTTCCAAGTTAGTGAACCAAGAGCCTTCTCTCCGTTTGAAGCGAGATTGTCGTGGGTATTTTCGTATTTTCCCTCAAATATTGTACTTACTTTTTACCAAAGTGACATTTATATGAAGCGTCTCAAATTGTTTTGGTTTTGCCTTTAACCCAGACGTTTTTGTGAATCATATTTGGAATAAACTCTCTTTATGCGTTTAATAATGGTTTCTACTTTCTTATTATATGTTTGGTTTGATCTGGGTTTTTTGAGTAATATTAGGTATTATATTACTCAAAAAACCCAGTACTATGTACTATGTACTGTAGTGCTACCATTTACCGGGTAATGATAATAATGTCTTTCATTGACTTGAATGTGCCCTGGCGGCTGATAGTATGTCATGCTCACTAAAATGTCTCGCTGACGGTGGCGTGTGTGTTGGATCATTTAGCTCCCTTTAAAATGGTTGAGCTGAATGGTGCTGATCTATGCGTCATGTTCGTGAACGGGCGCCGTCAGTTGGGACTGGTCATCACTTGGCTGCCTCGGCTTATTTTTAATTATTTTACTTTTGGATTATTGTTTTGTTAAGTACTATTTGCTGTACTCTGGACACTTGAACGCGTACGTATATTTTTTTTTTTTTTTACATCGTTCTCACATATAATTATAAATTCAACATTAATGAAGTAACTAATATTTTTGTAAAATATAATTTAAAAGAGTGTCCATGGAGTTTCTTGCCCGTTCTTCTCCATAGGTACCTACGCTTTGGAATGGGCAACTAGCTTCATATTTTCTGACTGACCTATTGACAATTCAAAAGTGCCTGTAAATGGTTTAATTGAAATAAATGCTTTGAGTTTGAGTTTGAGTTTGAGTTATAAGTTTTTGGATGAATAAATGAATGAATGAATGATATTTATTTGCAAGAATATAGGTAGGTAGGTAACATAAGTTCTTAAGATCTCTATGGGTTTTACTATATTCGGCATTTCGGCCGTGCAAATATTTAGATTTTACATCTTGGTTATACGTCTTATAGCATGCAGTACACATTTAGTAATTTACACATTTTATGCGGTTAACATAAAAAACAACTTATTTCTCTACAGAATATAGAAACAGATGGGTATTTCATAGCCAATATTTACCATGGCAAAATTCTTGCAAAGCCATTTAAATTAACAACTTTACCAAATTTCCTTCCAACATATTCAAAATTGAATATCACCATTAAATTACCATAAAGGAATATAATTTGAGACGGGCCTCTGACTAACAACATTAGATCACAAACGTATAATATTCACTGCGAATTTAATAGGATGTGTACACACACAGCGCGAAGCCATAAAGCGGGCCGCAGACGTGCTCTCGTATAAGCCCCCAAAGCCCCACACACTCCCGAGCTCCGACTCATAAAGGGACTCACTAATATTGCCTATTATGATTATTTTCACGTGCCACACAACCTCAATTAGCGAAACATTTTCTCTGACTGTGTTAGTACTAATGTACGCGATGAATGGAAATGAATGGCCCTATGAACGCAATACCTATGATAATGCTATTTAGAATTTTCGGTTAATGAGCGTGTTTCTACGTGAAGTTTTTAGAATAGTTTTAATGAGGTATTAATTTGTTTTGATTTTATATTTTTGTTAGTAAACAGTAACAACAAAGTTAGGGTTAGAGCCGTAATGGAATTAGGAAGCTTTCTAAAAAACAAAAGTACATTTTGAGTAATATTAACGTAGTTACAAGACATTACATTACAAAATTAGGAACGTGTTAACGGAAAACAACGATAAGTAAGAAGAGAGCGAGAGAGGAAAGACAGATGATGATAATTATGATGTTGTGAGATTGGTGGTTAAATTATTTCAAATTATAAGATCAAAAATGTTTCTTCTACAGAAACAAAAATTTTAACATTTGTGATAGTATGTAGCAATAAATAAAACATACTATGAGGTGAATAATGTAGTTAAAAATATTTCAGAATAAAGTAGGATAGATACATACATACAATCTTTAAGCGATCTAACTAGACAGATTAGTATGCATATCGTTTCTTGTCGACTCGTACATACATATCTAACTCTCATAAAATGTTTTTGTAAAATTCCAATGAAAACTGAAAAAAAAAAGTTAAATGTTGTTTTTTGATTTTTCACACAGCTTCATAGCTGTGTACCAACAAAAAGTATATTCTATGTGTAAATCTCAGATCATAGGCATTACCGTGTTTTTTCTTCATTCCAGAGTCGAGAAAGTCTATCATCAGACGGCGAGGGCGCTCGAGGTGACTGCTCCTCGGTTGATTCTTCAGGGTCAGGGTCGGAGGAGCAGCCACCATGCGACATCGGGCTTCTAGAGAGACTTATCAGGACGCATCCCGTGTGGTTCCTCCCTGGTATTCAAAGGGCTGGGGCCTTCCATTTGCTGCAAGGAAAGGAAGAGGGAGTAAGTAGTTTGAATGTTAGGTGATTGGCCTTTTAGGTTGTCGTTGAAGAAAAATTGCCTTTGTCCAAATTTAATTTGAAAAGTTAAACGGGCCTTTTAGTTCTTGAATAAATTACCCTAATGTTAGGTCTCAGACTTTTATGTTATAAAATAATCTTTTGTATTTAATTTAAACCTAAGTTTTTGTCTTACAAAAAAATGTCGTTAAAAGTTTTATTACTTTCAAGAAGAAAATAATGTGACTACGTTACTCTCGCTTGTATAAGCTAATAACTCATAACTTAACAATAACTTTTCTTATTCTATTTGAAGAAAAGATCGTGCTTCTCACCTTAAATTCCCACACATAATAAAATTAAAAATAACCAATCAACTTTTAATAACTAAACTGCTTCGTTGGTCTAGTGGTCGCAAGTACTAGTTGAGCATGATGGGTTTTCGGTGTTATTGGGTTTTTCCATCTGGAATTTATCAGAAGCAGCCTGGAGTCTAGATGTCCGGTTGATGGCAATAGGCTCGCCCCCTATGACATGGAACTTAGACATAACTAGCGAAATAATCATGTGCTATAGTTATAGATAATGCCATCCACGAAGACGCGCCCATTCTTCTTACGAATCGCTAGTGGTTATCGCTAGTTAATTCCGCACAAACTAATTACCCACTAATTACTGTGTATCGACAAAACTAAAACACTAACGGAATGTTGCACATTTAAATTGTACCGTAAGCGATTAGGAAGAACAGTGGGGCGCGACTTCGTGGATCGCGCTATCTGTACACCTGTGCATAACACTCCGGGGAATAAGACCTTATTGTTATGTTATGTTTGTATAAAACTTACAAACCTCTTTTTTCCCTTCCTTTCAGAACTTCGTGGTCCGTCAGTCAAGTCAGCCCGACACCATGGCCATCAGTGTCCGTTTGCCAGCAGACAAAGGCCCCTACATCGAACATTACCTCATCCAGGCTGCAGGCGGCCGCATCGGGCTCGAGACCTCCCACAACCGCTTCGATAACATACCTGAACTGATTGCACATTACTCTCAATGCTGGTGAGTTTGTAGTACTTTCTCATCTTCAGAATATGTGTGTTTTTTTTATGTGGTTTTTGGCACGTCATTGGTGTGGTTAGTACCATACCATCATCGTCACAATAATAAGAAGAATGCGTGAACTCCTAAGCTCCATTTTCCACGCTCCGTCTAGCGGATAGCTAGCAACTGCTGATCAGCAGCCTAAGCATGTCAGAATTATGAAAGAAAAATACGTCCATAATTCCATACATAGCCTATTAAAATCATAACCCTTCTATGACTTTTTCGCAGTCGGATGAAAATTGGTTCCAATATGAAGGGTTCTTTTATTAAATATTGAGGAATGATTACTTTGATGTTATTTTTTTTTACTTTTTTCTCTTTTTAGTGACGAGTTACCAGTGCAGTTACAACTAGCTCGTCCCCTTCGAGAAGCAAAGAGTCGTCATCAACTAAGTTCCTTAGCTCTTCTGGGACAAGAGTTCTGGGGTTACCCGATGGCAAACCCGAAGAACAATCCGAACAATCTCCTTTCTCCTTGTCCGCTGGCCAATGGTGTTGTGCCCATGGCCGTCACGCCGTCTGATACGGGATCTAGTCTTAGCAGCTTTAATGCCAGTAAGTATCTTACTAATTTCCAGCACCCTAATTGCGTAACACACTTTCAGTCATAATCCGAGAGTTTTGAAGGATATTGCTAATCCTTTACTTCATAGGTTTGAAAAAATTAATCAACGGCCTGCTCAACAACGTAAATAATGCAATGAAATTGGGTGAACTGTCACAATGAAACTCATTGGGATCAATTGACATTTTATGTGTGTTACTCACTCGCAGATTTTATTTTGAAGCCTGCTAACTGTTTTCGATTTCCTAGGTACCCGAACAAACTCACGTGAACATATTCTAAGCCCTGACAAGGATCAAAACGTAGTGCTAAAGATGTCACCAATAGACACTTCAGGTTCCCCACCGAGTCAAAACCAGAACCTCAGCACTTTCAAAGGCAAAACTGCCCCGTCACCACCAGCCAAACCCAACAGTGCATTCATCAGAGCGCCTAGACCTACCCCACCAAATACTTTGAACCTTATGTCTAGTACCGTAAGTATGAATATAATTTGGTATAGCTTTAATGGTGTTGTTATCTAGAACGTTATTAATAGAAGCTTCACCTGTTTTCAGGCGCATATAACACAGCCTCATACATTTCCAACAACCAACACGCAACACTCTCCCACCCAAATAAACGTTAAAACGACACCACCTCCTCCGCCTCCTCGATGGGCAAAACCGCCATTTTCCAAGCCATCCTTATCTCCAAAATCAGAAGCTTTCAGCCCCATTAACAAAGTTGCACAGAATGGAAAAATAACAGTCACTACCACCGTTACATTCTGTGTCAATAACACACAAATTCATAATCATCAAATCAATGAGAGCATACAGAGCGACAGGTTACAACTAACGCTTGCGTCTAATGCCGTCAATAACAACAGTAGTGCAGACTCTGTATTCAGCATCATGGATGCAAAAAACATTGCTGATTCTAATGGAGAATCCCAGGTGAGGATTATTAGATTAGTGCATGATTTGTGCACCCTTGTATGCATTGCACGTTTTATTTTTTGCCATTGCCAGACGGTTTTGTTTGTTTCTAACCTGTTAAACTGTTATTTTCTTATTTCAAATATGGTACTTAATTTAACTCAAGGACTGACTATAACTTCCTGTTCCTGTGTAGAACATGATGCACCGTATGTCACCAGAGGGGGAGTGCATCAATGCTATGACGGCTAGTTTGCACGGGAGCTTCAAACGTCAGATGACTGAGCAGAATAATGTTGAACCCGGATCACCAGTAGAACAGTCTCAGACAAATACATCCGATTCAGTGGATCCGATTGTGAACAGTTTAACAAAATCTAGTAGCACTTTTGCTCCTAATCAACTAGTGTCTCCTAACGGGACGAACTCAGTGACTAGCGGAATATTTTCGCCAACAAGCCAAATCAACTCTCCTGTTTCTAACGACACAATTTCTTCTAAAAGCGGTGTCTTTTCTCCTTTGAGTCAAACTAATAAAAGTGAGGTCTTCTCTCCGATATCTCGAAGTTCCCCAATATCAGCGAAAAATGTTTTCTCGCCAACATCAAACCAGTCAATTATATCTCCTATGATGGGGAAAGATCGAGACAAAGTTCTGTCTCCAAATACGAATACAGCAAGTAGCACGCCATCGGGTAGATCGAGGAGGAGTAAACACTCCCACCGAAAGGAGTCCAAACATTACCAGGTAGAGTACACGTTTTCTGAATGCAAACCATTTCATGTGCATTTTAGATACTACTAATCGCACGATATTGTATGTTAATATGTAGCACAATCACAATGTTGTTGAATCATTAACATAAATGCAAGTTTACTTGATTGCCCCCAAAGTTTTGAAATCGTAGACAATACTGTTTTTATATGAACCCCTTAAACATTATTGCTATCAAGTATCATATTTCAGGAATCAGACATCTTAGAATCTCCAGGTGTGTATTGCCGAAGTTCGTTGATAGACAAAGTATCAGATTACGAAGATATTTGGGGACCGGAAAGTAATAGTTGTTCTACTTTCAAGCCATTAAAAGCTGAAAACGAAAATAACATTCATAATGGTCTGATGAAAAGTAAAAGACCTGATCTTTTGCCAGACACCTTACGTAAGTAAACCATAAGCATAAAATAGTATAGACATATCGAAGTACTTTTATTTTTTATTTTAGATAGGTACTGTCGACGACTTCCCAAGTTAATTTGTACCATTTACTTACAGCTAAACTGAATGCAGCCAAAAGTACACAATCTATATTGGAAAAGGAAAATATACACATCATAATGAATTCAACTGAAAGTCTGAATGAAAAGAAAAACCTTTCGGATAGTTCACTGAAGAAGAGCTTCAAAGGTTCGAGTGAAATCATAGCAACGACAAACAGTAAGGGGGATATAATACCAAAGAGGCCGGATAAACTTAATATAGCTATGAACATGAACAAGAAATTGACTGAAGAGATCGAAGCTGTGATCAAACATAGAGAGAACTATAGTACTGAAAGTATGGAGACAATGAAATTAGAAGATGATTGTGTCCTCAATTCTCTTGGTGACGAATCTGAGAAGGATAATGCTGGCAGCCCCTTCTACGCCGATCCTGTAGATGCTTTAAAGGAAGTAAGTTAATCTGCAAATTCTAAACAATCACGTGAAATTTTATCTACTCTCTATAACAAATAAATAATTAATGTTTCTCCTTTTACAGGCTGCCTTACCACAAGTGCAAAGACGAAAGCTGCTGAGAGTCGGGGTGAATCTTTCCCAACGCTACTCGGAACCACCGACACAAAATCATCCGTACTACCCTCTGCGCGATATGCATAGTATTGAGGAACTCTCTCGTAAGTATCTTATTTTGTGAGAGTCAAAATGGCGGGTGTACCATAGCGAATTAAATTATACCAATTACCAAAAAAAAACTACCTAAAATGTACTATTCAGTACCTAGGTCTAAAAAATCTGTACCTCTTTCACAACGAAATTATTTAGAAAGTAAGGTACACCCGCCATATTGACTTAGCTTATAGTGCTATCGTGAGGAATGCTCGTATCGTCTACAATTTTTTATAACATCAGCCGTTAGCCGACGTTCGCACGGACGTAAATATATCACGGCGGGATTGTTTCACAGACTGAATTTTTAACGTACTGCTTAGCGTCGAGAGTTGGAAATCTAATAGTGTAGTTATTTGACGCGCTGGGATGCGCTATGTTGGATTCTCAATGCTTGGCTCAACACCGAGAGTTGAAAATCCAGTGCGTGATAAAATCCCGCCGCGATATTTTTACATCCGTGCGAACGTCGACTTAGTATTTGATGAGTAAAATATTGAACATATTCTGTAATTGTAGCTACTACGTAGCTCTTTGAAAGTCTTAGATCTTGTACTGTCATCACGATTATTCAATTCTTTTTCGGTTTCTATTTCAGCATCATCACCAAACACGTCATCATCGGTGGACAACCTGATGTCACTGCGCAGCAAACCGAAGATGAAACCGGTGCAGCCTCCGAGAATCGCGAACAAGCCACCCACAGGCAAGAACGACCAGACTTGGACCGTTGATTCCAGTTGGGAGTTTATAAGTCAGTGTTATGGAGATACTGTAGAACAGTAGATGCAGCTTGTAAATTTTGCTCTTGCACTCCCAACATACCTTACAAAATACAATGCTTCTCCTAATTAGCCCACCCAAAAAAGTCAAGTGGGCTTCACTTTCTGAGTTTTGAATTTATTTCTGTTATAGATTTTTTTGGTTTCTTTTTACGATCGGTTAAAGACTTCCGTAAACAGACGTGACGCGACAGCGCGACGCGACTCTTGTTGAAAAACTTGTATGAAAACTTCATGGAAATTGTTCTACCAGCATCGCGTCGCGCCTGTTTTCTGGGAGCCTTAACTCTCACACTTATCCTGCACATGCAAAAATATTGAAAAAAAAAACATCATAGTTTTAGAAAAATGAACAGTAACTTAACAGTGAGTGTTGCTATTGCTTGCAGACAAGCACGATGAAGGTGCAAACAGTGAGAGTGGTACGTTCCCGTCGCTGGCTGAGCAGGAGTGTCGACTAAGCGCTGTTGATGATGGAACTCAACACTTGACTGTCCATCAAGTGGTTGCACAACGGTAAGAAATGATTATTTTTAATGGGATGGCTATTAGCTGACTTCTAGGTCTACAGGTATCCATAATTTAAAGCTAGCTATGTACCTATTGTGATAGCTAGCTATATACCAGAGCAGTGGTATCAGCCCTAACTTACGAGTTGGTCGTGGGTTCGAACCTAGGCAGGCGCTTTACTTTTTGTAATTTATTTTATCACCACTGCTCTCAAAACTTTGAAGAAAAACAAGGAATCCGGCATGTCCTAAAACCAAAAATTGGAAGACATGACTGTGACATCTGCCAACCCGCACGCGGCTCGCGTGGTGGATTACGGCCCACTCCCTCTCACAGAGAGGAAGCCAGTGTCCCAGCAGTGGGAACGTTATAGGTTGATTATGGTACTCGTATGTACCTACCCATGGTTCCTATTCTATCAGCTGTAGCTAACTAATGATTTTTTAACATCATTATCAACGCGGAAAGTAGCTTTCAAATAAATTATTAAAACAATTTTATTATTGTCTTTGACAGATTCCCTGATTTGAGGCTAAATGCAGAACCAACGATGTTGCCAGAGGAAGTCAGATCGCCACCAAGAGCTTCGTGTTACGACAACGTTCACGATCTAAGACCTTTATCTGAACAGGTACCTAATTATTTATGAAACTCGTTTATGAAGCATTCATTAAAGACAATAATATTCCAAACAAACATTTTAATGAGTTTTTGGACAAATCTGAATAAATTACTTAGGTACTTCAAATTCATGAGTTATATTTTTCTTTAGAACAAAATTCGTTTTGGTCACGGATATGGTTTTGGTTATTATAAAGCGTTATCTCTTCCGCAGGCAAGCGACGATGGTACAGTGTTTTCTGAGCCTTGGGATAGTTCGCAGTGGGACGGTTTGATTCCTCCGTCGAATGGCCACCAAGTTTATGATAATGTAAGTTAAAGTACCGCATGACCCTTATCCCAGTTTGTTTATGGTCGCCGATGTTCTTCCGTTTCTTTCATTTAGATACACGTCGGCAAAAATTGTCTGTAGAACAGAAGTGCTATTTTGTAAAAAAAATACCGCTAAAAGTTAAGGAAACTGAGCTTAAAGTGGGCTGTCAATGATAAGCATTCACACGTTTAGAGCAAACTCAGTTCACTTAAGTTTTTGCGGTGAGATTTTAGCATTACAGTACAGCTAGACCTTCATGCGGATTTGCGTCGTCGTAACGATAGCGCTATTGTTTTATTTTCTTGTTTGAGTAACAACTGTTTATTTTGCTAAATATAGAACCAAGTTTTTATCTTTATTTGTTGACGACAGATAATATCATGATATCCTTAGTTATTTTATGATTATATAATTCTCAAGGTGACATGTCTAATATCTACCTGTCTTTTACGAATGTTAAATATTTAGCTTTTGACATTTGTAAAATTGCTGGAATAGGTATTGACAATAAGTAAGTAATGTGTTACGGAAAAATTAGGAAAATGTCGTGAGGAGAGTTTTGAGTATGAATGTCGATGGCTATAAGAGTAGGGGAAGACCAAAGAAACAATATGGATGGAATGTGTGAATGATGATATTTTTTGAAAGGGGGTGACTACCGATATGACGTATATTAGAGAAGTATATGGAAGAAAAGTACTATTTGCGCCGACCCCAAATAAATTGGGATAAGGGCAGGTGGATAATGAGGTATTGACAATAATCACAAACACATCTTCTGCGTATATTTTTAGGAGGAGCCATGTGAATGGGAGTCTCCTATCCCGAGGCGAGGGCCAACAGTTGCTACGAGAGCAAAGAGCTTCAGGGACCGACTGGATCCTTTACTGGGTGAGTTAAAGTTGTTTTAACTTTAAGCTATTTTACTCACACTTAAATCCAATAGAGTTGACATTTGAATGGCACTATAGCACGGAATTACGGCTTAGGATAATAATTATCTTTTTTTTTTTTTTATTTGAAATGGGTTCGCTCTTGACTCTAGTCTAGGTCAGAGGTGACAGAGACAGAGTCGACGATGGAGTGAGCTTACCCAGAAGAAGCCTATTCACTCTCACTTTGAAGAGATTCGGGTTGTATGCGCTCGGAAACACAGACGCAGGTAGAGAGTTCCACTCTTTTGCTATTCGTATTAAAAAAGACATTTGAAAACGCTTAGTTCGAATTTGTGGAATAGCAACTTGGTAGGGATGGTAACTTGCAGTGCGTCTGAATGTCCGAAGGTAGAAGGGGGCCGGTGGAATGAGGTCGTGGAATTCTTCTTATCAATGTTCCTAGACGTATGTTATAATACCTAGATCGTGTTGTTTTTAAGCAAAGAATACACAATGGCCTCATAAAATGTCTCAAACTAACTATTCTTCTAATTCTATGCTCTTCTGAAAACCAACTGAACCATTTATTCCCATTGAAGATGAAGTACTACGTCAGTGCACGTGTCGTCAAGTTCAGTTATTACTGACATTTCACAACGTACTTATAACTCACTATGTAAATACATTTTAATATGGAGCACGCTGTGATAATACAGTCATTTACATTACACTAAAACGGAAGAGTCACTTCTAAATCATTTCTAAACAGTTACATGAGTGTTTTATTAAAATTATTTTTTCGGTCATTGCTATCAACAGTCACGTTCTTTCCCTGTATTTATTCAATTCAATGCATTATCTCGGTACAGTGTTTCATCCGTATCACTCGACGTAAAATCACAGATGTTCTCTGCACGCTGCAGCCTGATATTTAATTTATAATTAATCAATTATTACACATCATTATCAAATTAATTAACTAAGTAGAGCACACACAATAGGACCGCGGCGCACATCTGTTATCTATTACTACATTAGCTCTGGCAATAAATTAAATATGGATAAAGGGCAAAGGTCTGCGCGTGCCGTGAAATTCTCAGACCGGGCCAGTGCAGTGGCAGTCGCTTTCCAACGCGCATTGGATCAGCATTAGACGTGTGTACTCTCCTTGTGTGAATGAGAAACCACCGATTTAAGTCTTTCGTTCAAGCGGGCATGAACCGCAGGGTTATTAACCATAAAGTGGTTCAAAAAGTTGTTCTAAGGAAGGTCCGAGAAGTTGACTGAAGAAATGCCAGACCCCAGCAAGGCTGAGCCGTTGACGCGAATTGATTCATTGAAACACTCCATTCCGCCTGATGAAGATGTACCGATAGCAGAGGAAGCTTTGAAAGTTTTGGATGTGTATGTGCCAGTGACTAGTGATGTGTACGCGTTGACCACAATCAAGAACTTTAGAGCAGACACTCTAAACGAATTCGTCTATCAAAGTGAATGGGTTGTAGTCTCACGAAAAGAGTTGTTGGAGCCAAGGTTCCAACAACGTCTGAAGAAAACGAATACATTGACCGATCTATGCAGATCTTTAGCCGGGAGGGGTGTCAATAGGAGACGAGTAGAAGTGATTGCAAAACCCCCCAACTGTCATTGCTACGAACTGAGTTCCTGCGAAAGTGAGAAACCGTTACGTTCAAGTTTATTTCGTAGAGCACTAAACAGTTTTAAAAGATTTTGGCAACTCCTGTATCGTAAAGAAAAACTTTGCAGAATATATAAGGCTGAGGAAGTATTCGAAATCTCGAAACCTTACGAAAAAGACCCACTAGAATCTTTTACCTCCACTAAAATGTACTTATGTAGGTTGTTTCATTTCCAATATTAATTTTGTGCAATGTCCTTAACCTTTTGAACGCCATTGTCACATATATATGACAAACGAAATCTTACCC
This sequence comes from Gortyna flavago, assembly GCA_963669345.1. Taxonomy (NCBI): domain Eukaryota; kingdom Metazoa; phylum Arthropoda; class Insecta; order Lepidoptera; family Noctuidae; genus Gortyna; species Gortyna flavago. The sequence goes on from OY770138.1 coordinate 12,158,674, forward strand.
TGAACGCCAACGTCACAAATATATGACAAAATACACGTCGCACCACTCGCACCATATTATGAAATAAACAATTTAATCATTAGTTTTGTGTGTTTTTATTTATATAATTTAAAAGTTTAAGCTTCCGTCTATATTGTATTGCATGAAACTAATATAAATAAACCACCAATATCGAGAAATTTGTTGTTGTAAAAGTAGATGTTCATTTGACAGAAAAAGTGGCCTGGCGTCAGGGGTACGGCGATACGTTTATACTCTGGCGTTCAAAAGGTTAAATTAGAGCTGTCTATAATTATCACCAGAATGAGGTTGGGACAATAAATATATCACTTTAGTGTAACAACGAGAACTAATTACGGGTTAATTAGTCTTGTATTTTAGCAATTAATTTTGAATTACGTTAGGGCTTTCAATTAAGTACATAAATGTCATTGATCTATCAACTTTTTTTTAGATCCATTATATTGTAATGTCTTTTTTTTTTCTCATCTTATCCAAATAGTTAAATAAGCAATTGATAACTAATACCAAATTAATTAATAAAAATAACAAAATTAAATCCTAACTTAACTAAAACTATGCAGAAACTAAAAACATAGCGTCGAAAAATTCCTCCGCATCGCTGTCGACTGGTAATGTGCCCAAGAGACTGGTGGCATTACCACGTTGTATGGCAATGCTTAGCCTCTTATCTATCAACTAGGTACTACTTTTAATAGAACCTAGTAGTATGTTTGACCTATTCCCTGTCCCATCACATTATGATTCATGTTGATTGTTTAACTATTGTGTCTACTTTGTAGACAGTGAACCTGTTAAGGATTATCGTTTTCAACATCATTAAGGGTGAACGAAAACTCATTAGCATTTTTTATTTGTTTTCGAAGTGATTATTGATCAATAACAATGACGTCACAGATAATAAATCAAAATATTGCTACTAATGGGAACTTTTAATTTATTAGGTGCTCAAAAATCTTGATTCAATGCCGAATATTTTTCAGTTAAATGTTTCATTGTTATTAGACTTCTTAGGCTCCTATGAAAAGTAAGTAGGTAATATAAACTCAAAAAAAATTGAATAATACCCTAGTGTCCTCATTATAAAGATCAAATCCATAAATATAAAACCAGACCACAATACCTAATTGTATTGCAATTTTATCTCCTATCTGACTCATTGTCGAGTGATACGGGTCACTGTCGGGTGTGCAGTGGGTCGAAATATCCCTCAGAGTAATGTTCGCACACATTATAATAAAATTTTATCTGTGTATCTATGTAGATTATGAGGTCATTATTTCCGACGTGCATCCATTTTGTACTGGGACCAATTCAAAGCTAACTTTACATAAGACTCCATATTTTCATTTGTTTGATAACAGTGGTTGTTAACAGTGGTTGATAACAGTGTCAATTGAAAATAAATGATTGACCTAATATTACCTACATATAAATGTAGGTAATCGTACATCATGATTTACATTATTAGGATATTATGACGATTAAAAAAATCTCATCTTTCATTTTATTTTATTTTATCACAGGGCTAATAAATTATAAATAAGTATTCCTAAATTAACGTCCTAGGTTGGATTCATGAGTCGAGCAAACTGTTATTGGATTTTTCTATCTGTAATTTATCCAAAGAGAAATTCCTTATACCATCAACCATATTGTTGATGGCAACAAGCTCGCCCCCTGTTACATGGGACTTAAACATGACTGGCGAAGTATGGATGAACTATAGGTACACCTCTGCCTCACCCTTCGGGGAATACAGGAGTGATGTTATGATATTCCTAAATTAACCTAATTAATAATTTCCTTTTCTCCAAGCAGCAGCGGGCCGAGTGCGTGCCTTGCGCGGCGGTCGTCAGACTCGTGGCGCGGGCGCGGCGCTGCGTGCGTACGCTCTACACCTTGCGCAGGACAAGAGTACGACCTTCGCGCAGAACATCGACAACTTTATTGCGTGCACGCTTGATTCTAAAGATACAAGTCCGCAGGTAACATTGTAATAGATTTTACTCAAACTTTCACCTTGTTTAGTTATGAGAAGAGTCTTAGAGGCACATACTACATACCCAAACCCAGAACTCAAAGCAGGTTTCATTGCACTATCCAATAGCAGCAAATTGTTGACAGATGCTGTATTTTATTCATAAATCCTTTTTTAACTTTGGCAAGCAAATTCTGGTTCGTTTTCCATCTGTTAGAACTATCTAACAGACACCGATCCGGTCCTTTCCGGTTAGAAACTACTCTAACCGGACCCTCTGAAACAAGCCCTTAAAGTGTCTTATGATATAATAAATTATATTCAGGTGATGATGCGAAATATGAGGCAGTTTATGTCAGGAATGAAAAACTATCTGGTCAAACACGGTGAAAGAGAGTTTGAGAAAGAAGTGGAAAAAGAACGACTCAAGGTAAGCTAACCATGATTAATCCATACTAATATTATAAATTCGATAGTAACGCTGTCTGTCTGTCTGTATGTTACCTTTTCACGCCTAAACCACTGAACGGATTTCGATAAAATTTGGCAGAGAGATAGATTGCATCCCGGGGAAGGACATAGGATAGTTTTTATCGACATCCCTCACGGGCGAAGCCGAGGACGGAAGCTAGTTAATCTATAAATGGTCTTTAAAAACTTAAAATGCTGAGATTTTCTAAATAAGATTTCTATTCATATGGACAGACTGTGTCAAAGATGATATGGCTAGAAATGGGGTTGACTATCGAGATGAAGACTAATAGAGAAACATGTCAACCCCGACCAGGAAGAAAATTATATATTGTGCCGACTCCAAATTAGCTGGGATAAGGACAAGAGAATGATATTGACCCTTACTCTACTAAAGGACTCTAGTACCTACCTATCTTAAATCAAAGCTGACAAAACATTAGGTACCTACAAAAAAAAACACAAAATATTTTTTCTTTAACAAACTTTGTACTATACTAGTGATAGAAGTGTCCTTTTAAACAATTAAATGCCTGTATTAGGACACTCCACTCTTCCGCAACTTAAATTTACGTAACGTACCTACACATACATTCATAAATACAAAAAATTATGCCAATATTTACTACTATTTATATACTTTTGAGAAAATTAATTAAGACAAAAGAGAATTATAGAAGACTAATTACAACAATGTAAATTTTCTATTTCCAGCTAAAACCGACCGAATTCCTGAACCTGGACGCGATCCTAGAAGGTGTGATGCACCGACTAGTCGTACGGCCGCTGCGCGCGCGCCTTTATTCGCTGTTGGCCGCTTGGCACTCGGCGGACGTGCGTCGTCTACACGCGGCCATCGAAAAAGCGCAACATGCCACGCCGTTGCAGCTAGGGATAAAGGTATCTAATATTGTAAAATACTAGAACCGGTATTGGGTTCTTGAGAAAGAAATCAAAATTCTAAATATTTTATTTCAAATAAACCTACATGGGCACATTATGAAACGTCAGCATCGTCTTTTCATATGGACAAGAGCCGGAAAGAACTCTTTTAAAAATAATTGGCTTGTAGTTTTCCTTTACAAACATGGGCATAGTTGAGAGCACTACCAGTGTTGATATAAAGATATTCTTTCAGGAATCGACAAAGGTACCGTCGTCGGCAGTCCTGGCCGTGATCTCGAAGCATTTCCTCAAGATGCAGGAGGCGGACTCACCGCTCGACAAACTGGAGAACCTCCTGGCCGCCATATCTGTTATGTTCAATGCTGTGAGTACATCTGGCTGATTCTATTCAGCTCTCCATTCACTGTATGGCCCAGGCTTAAACTGTACAAGGATCTTTTGGCTCGTGACCAAAATCGGAACTAATGCCGCCATCTTGTTTTTTCAATATATTTCTTTAATATTTTACCAACAGCGCCCCCTGTAAACTTCATTTGGGCGACAAAAGATCCTTGCAGCAGTTAAAGTGTTTAGTCATCCCAGTATCGTATTCGAACTAAAAAATTCAAAATTTTTCAGATCCGCGGTGAACGCAGCGTGGGCGCAGACGACCTCCTGCCGGTGCTCGCGTGGACCGTCGCGCGCAGCCGGCTGGTGTGCGCCGAGCTCGAAGCGGAACTGATGGCGGGGCTGCTGCCGGCGGCACTGCTGGCGGGGGAAGGGGGCTACTACCTCACTGCGTTGTTCTCTGCCGTTGCCGTTCTGAAGAGACTCGCGCCGGAATCGCAGCCGGATAGTACTACACCTTCTGTAAGTTTTGTATAAAATACGTTGTAGGTATTTGCGAAGCAATTCTGCGCTAAATTGCTGTTTTCGCGTTGACACTGACAGTATTTTGGACTATTATAATATTATGGACAGCTGAATATCACTTAAGTAAGTAGGTATAGCAACGCCTTGCATGTTTGTTGAACCGACCCCAAATAAATTGGAATAAGGGCAGGATAATGATGAGGTAAACATAGCATAGGTCTTCTGACCTCCGCAAGTTGGGTTAGGTTATACTTATCACGATTGTCTCTTTTGGGACTTTATCAATGAAGGAGGGCTCGAATTAGAAACGACGGCTGATATTTAGCCGCATTTTCCTGTGTAAACCTACAAAACCTGTGAAAAACCCCAGCTAGGCCAGCCATGTATTACCAATGTAACTACTGTATGGCTAACAAGACCCTTGTCCCCAGCAGTGGCGTCGCGGTTCAATGGACACGAATCGCGAACAATGTTCCGTGGCCGTGGTGCGCGTGGTGCTGCCGGACGAGTGCCGCGGCTCCATCCGGCGCGTGCCGGTGCCGTGCCGGCCCGGCGCGCGCGCCCGCGACCTGTGCCGCGCGCTCGCGCACGCCGCCGCCATCACCAACCCGCAGGACTACGCGCTGTTTGCACTACATGATGGCCATGGTGCGTTACATTGTATTATTTATTTGCTGATGATCGAGCTCCAAAATATTTTGGGGTAACTGACAACTAACACTCCCAATGTTTTTTTTTTTTTTTTTAACAATGGCATCTTGCAGTTCATCCTTTATGAGGATGGCTACTGCTTAACCGGACTTTCCTGTGGATGCCTCGAATTAAGGCCTCCAGCCAGGGCAAACAATAACTTAAAAACTAAGCGACAGCGCTAAGGGTAACCCCCTGCGGGGTTCGGACCTCGGCTCAGGGCGTCGCTGGAAGAGGACAGCAAGGGACAGGCTGGATCGGTATTATTATTAGTGTTTAGGGGCGAATTTAAAACTACAGGCTCAGCTGCGCGGGCTGGCTCGAGCAAGGGTCGGGGACACTCCCAATGTATCGTAGCTGTACCTAAATAGGTACTATTTTAAGACGCAGACATCTCAGTTTAAGTCTAACCAGTCTCGGTACCTGCATATGCATTCCTTGGGTTATAAATTATTTTCTATTTCTATTTGAAGGTTCAAATTTAGGGACTGTCTTTAGCCCTCGTAGGAGACGCAATAAAATTGTTGGTTCTTATACTTAAAGGCTTGTAACAATTTGATATTGTTTCCTTTTGTATAATCAAACAAGCCATTTGGAATACAGGCAAACGTATTCATACTTCCAATATTCTGTCAATAGCTTAAGGCTTACTTTGGACACTTAGTCAGCTCACTCACGACATTGCTTGAAAGTACTTGCAAGGTAGCTGCTACCAAATAGTTTGTTCGACTGCATGAATAGTTTTGGCAAGCATCCTAAGTGAGCTCAAGGTCCTAGCAAGAGAGCTTATCTAATTAAAACTAGGTTTAATTAACAAAGTTAACTGACAGTCTGACACCATGTTTTTATCTTTTTCACAGAGACAATGCTGAACGAGAACGACTGCCCACAAGAAGTTATGTCAGAGAAAAGTGGACAGAACTTCACTCTGGCCTACAGAAGAATAGACGCCAAGATCGCCTGGCCACAGCAGGCCTTACTGTCTTACCCCTAGACTGCTTCTTACAATAATAACTAGAAATAAGAAGCGACAGAAATCTCTTAGCATTAGAAAGTAAAGAAACACACTTGCATGAGGCCGCTTGTATACGTCCGTTTTTTTCACCGGACAACGGACCGTTTTTTTTTTTGCCAGATTCGCAGTGATGTATGGTTTATAATGAATGTGTGCACATGCATCGGACACAGGTCCGGCAAACAAATTACGCCGGATGCACCGCTGCCCCCCCTCGACGCAACGGACACCGGACGAAAAACGGACGTATACAAGCGGCCTGAAAATCCCGAATGAATTCTCGAACACTAGGTTGTCAAATCATGCTCATTATCAACAAGTCATCAAAATTATATTGGGAACGATTGAGAAACTATATTTTTATCACCTTAACAATAAAATCAAAGTGATATTTTATTCAACAGATTTTGTAAGTGCTAACGTTTTCTAAGCTTACCTTACTTATAAGTACATCGCTTATAGGCAGTATTTTTAAAGCATCGCTACTCAACGAGCATACTAATGTCATTATAATTGTAGCTTTTTTACTCAGTAATGTATAAGTACCTAATTTTATATTATTGTAATCTGACTGAACTTTCGGGATATGACTCCCAAATTTTGTACATTTTGTATCGCGTGGGGAGCTATCATTCGGAGGTTGAATGTGATGTATGGATAAAATGTTCACCATTTTTTTTATTATATTGTGTAGTACCTACACCTGACTCTATGTTTGGAGTTAGGGCTATCTAACTGTCTTATAAAGGCGGTGTTTATTTTGTTCAAGTGTGCGTTTTGTATGTTCCTAAATTTCGTCGCGTAGGTACACTAAATAAACTCACCAAATTGTTGTTTTAGTTTAATAAAATTATAAGTATTTCTTTAAACATTTCTAGTGCTAAAGTTTACTTTTGAAGTATCTATACATATTTTAACTCTTACTAACTTGTTTATGAACTGTGATGTTAATCGTATTAATTAGTAATACTGTAAGGTTTTGTATTAATTTTTGTATATTCGTAGAGCTGTTTCTTAATAGAATTTATTTATATGTAACATTAAGGTAACTAACCAACAAAACGTTAGAATTATGAAGGGTAAATTATAGTGAGATTGCAGTTTCCACAAATGTGTGTGTGTGTGTGTGTATTAAAAATGGCTACCTTTTTCTAATCTTGATAAACAGTAGATAAATGTGCAAATACTGGCTACAATTTACCTTTTGTATAACGCGTATTCAGATGAAACATTGCCTTACATTTCGTCGCGGAAAATATTTTTGTAGTTCGTATTATATTCTGTAGTAACAGTCAGTGCAATCAAAACGATTGCGTACGATTTGGAGAAATGATTGAAATAACTTAAGTAAGTAGCTGTAAAATTAAAACAAATAATTATAATACCTCTATCCCACTGCCAACCTCGGATTTCGAACATAAGACCCTTTACTGCCAATTTGTAAACAGTTTACGAACGCCATAAAAACATTATTCATAATAATAATTACTATACAAGGTACAGATGGACGTTTTGTAGAATTATGACGTCACTAACGCCTGTGTTGAGTTCTTTCACGTTCCATACCTATCTACCTACTCTTTTTAAGCCTATTTGTAATTCATCTGAGTTCATCTTATTTTATTACCCCTGCCTGTGCCGAACCTCTAACGGATTTTTTTGCCTTCTTTCTGTGGAAGACTAAATAACCCTAGGTGTTATCAAAGTCTGAGTTACAATACGATTATTTTTATCATCAAAACCCACACTTCATTATTTAAAGACTGATGCTAATTAGTCTTACTAGTACGATTCTTTTTCATTGATATACACAGTAATTGCGGTTTAATAAACTTTAGGAAGATTACTTGGAACAAATCTGTATTCGGTAGCCTCTATCGGAAGGAGCCGCCAAAGAGATTCTGAATAATGTCTCTTGAACAAGAACAATCTTGATCCGTTTATCATTTATTTATTAAAACATTTCTCCAAGACTTTTACATTAAAAGCAGTACATTAGAGCGACTAGGCAACAATTGATTCTGAATATGTGACTGTCGTACGCGCATATAAGGCGCGCCATTTGTATTTATTACGTCACTCTTATTAAGGTTAGTTTTAAAACACGTGTATGGTGTTTTGATAAAGTTTTCAGTCATATTGTGAAGGAGTAAATGGATTTTTACCAAATTTACATGTGTTCTTTTATTTTGCTTCTTTTTTACCATTTGGCCCAACAGACATCCTACATTTCAATGGTTCGCGCAAACTCAAGAGAAACAAGCAAGTACGCAGGCGATAGCAACGTCTCCACTTGAAACATGTTCATCAACTGTAAATAACAAGGAGTGATTAAATAGCTTTCATTGGAACATTGAATCCCCTTTTGAGATTTTGCAAATATCTTAAAAACGAGACTTCCTAGTTTAAAGCATAATGGCATTGCCGTCTACAAGATTTTGGATGACTTGAATTAACTCTCACCGTAACCTTTGTCAAAACTAGTTTAACTTACGTGACAAAGAATCATTAGAGCCTAGAAACAAGAGGCTTTCATTGGAACCTGGAATTCAGTTTTTCGCAAATAAGCCAAAAACTAGACTTCCTGGGTCAAATATAAAGAATTTTTCAACTCTCCCTTGCGGTTTTGTCTACCGATTAGGTAGATAAATCACATTGATATGGAGAGGAAAATTTCAAGGCTTTTCCGTCCTAATCTCTGGTAGCTCATCCAAAAGTCACCATCCCTGCCGACCTTATACCCGTGCCATATATTTTACATAGCGCGAATGCCTGAATTTCTGCGTAATAAAATACCCCTTGGTAAAACTGGTTGTCTGACTTTCAGGGTTACTACCCATATCAACTGCTCAACCAAAAGTAACTTAAAACTTAAATCGATCCCAGAATATTAATAGTAACGCAACCATAGCAACTGATTTTATAATTGCTACGATACATATCGAACACACTTTGCCCACAAATCTGTACACTTCAAATAACATGTTGTACCCACTTGACGAAAAACGAACTATGCAAGCGAATTACCCTAAAAAGTTGCCTGTACCACATTGGGACAGAGTGCATTTGCAATACCCTGTAAGGAAACATCCAGGAACTGGAGTTTCCAGTGAAACTATTGGAAGAAAATGGAGAGATCTACCAGAAGTATTGAAGGAGACCGTGAGTACTTTTAATTAAAATTTTAAAACAATATATTCAAATTAAAGGTTTAGACATCAGAAATCATCAGATTGCTTTGCTCTATAGCATAGGAGCTCTATAGCATACCTCAGGCTTTTCCATAGTTCACGATCGGGCGTTTTTCTCCTGCATACCTAGGTATCCCTAACAAAAATGTGTGTAATTGTGCAGGAGGGACTTTTAATTTAATTCCAAATAATTTCAAAAATAAACTAAAATTTTAGCCCCACCTAATCTAACAATTAAATTGAATGACTTGAATTTTCAACACCAGCCAAAAGTACTGCAGAAGTAGTCCTTTAGGTACTTTTAATGATTAACACATTGAAGGACGAGACACAATAGAAGTTTTATTGTTATTACGTCGAGGGGCGTTAAGTGTCCCGCAAAGTATTAAGTAGATATGTATCCAAAAGAATGTTTACAATTGAGTGAGAGTGGAAAGTTTTTTGCATCCGAAACCAGTTTTGCTTGCTTATCGCAGTCCTGCAGTGCTTCCTGCATCCAGCAGATTTGTTATGGCGATGCTTGTGGCTTAGGTCCAGCAGTGAAGGTCTTGGGGCTCAATGATGATAACTGCCTAAAAGCGCCTAATTACATTTAGGTACCATCGTGGCCTTTTCCGCCTGACCACTTCAATTTTTTTTCGCCTATATCCCGAGGAGGCGCCAAGCCACGCCCCCTTAAAATTTTCGCCTATTATCAAAGCGATAGATAACGCAATTAGTTGCAACCTGCACGTGTACTCCTTTTGTGAATTTTACGGACGAACTATTTAACCTTGGCGCTCTTACTAGAGATCACTTCTATTTTTTGAGTGCAAGCAAAAATGAACTTAGTGGTGGTCATGCGGGAGTGTCCGCGATAGTACGTTTGTAGTAAGTAGGATTATAAGATAGCTTTGAACCTTTTTGTATCTGCAAACGAATACTAATAAAATAGTTTTATATGTTATACAGAGAACTCCAGTCGAAGAGCTGAAGAACTACTTTCGCGACTACAATATCACTAAACAGTTGACGAGGTCGCAGACCGCCGAACACTACGGGTTCAAACTACCTGAAACTAAGAGGTTCAACAAACACACCTCGTGTTTGGAAAATGAGTATGTTTACCCACAGCCTAGAAGGGTAGGTATAAACTATTACCCACCAGCTGTAATAAAATTCGTCTCGAAGCTACTGTTTCACCGCGCTTAAATTTGTATGCTGGGACAGAAGCGAAGGCTTATCTGCAGAATGTGTAACCTTTGTGATTTTAACTGCTCCAGAAAATTCTAATTCCACATCAACCTAATTATATATAGTTGGCAATATACCAATTAGGGGGGTTCTTTCTTTTGCCGTGGCCTTTGATAGGATGTCCTCAGCATACCTACAAAATGATCTCCACATAAAGAGACGAACCATTTTCTAGAACACATTTTTTTAGAGTACCTAAGTAGAGTATCAGTCTGCTCTATAATTTTAGATAGAAGATAGAGTACCACAATGTTCTGCGCACGGTACGACCGAAATGAGGAGTCGCTACACTCCACCAGTAATTCCTTCTCGACTGATAACTGATAAGGATCAGCACAAACTTCCTACAAGACTACCGCAAGACCCAGTAAGTACCTATAACTCAACTCTACAATATATTCTAAATATAAAAACAACTTTGATGTCCCTTGTCCAATCATACTGTCGGTGAACTCCAGTTCAGCAGAATGTTTGATCTGGAAATTGACGACGACATATTTTGTGTGCAGATGCGATACGATTTGATCAATGCTTACCTACCTACTTCTTATTTAATATTTCAGTCCTTCTCATTATTTCTTACCGTTCTCCTCCATTGATAATTTGTATACCTATAACCAACAGTTTATTTTAGAGGGTTAGGTACCTATATGGTGGTCCAACATATTGCAACTTTTAATTTTCCACCCTGTTTATATATTGTTTTCATCTTTGAATTCTTTCTTGTCAGCTTCCACTCGAACCAAGTTGGAGGACAAAATCAGAACCTATTGACACAACGCACGAAGGTTTCGAAAAGTACCTGGACCCATACCTGACGACTAGTAGACTACACCACCGGCCGTACACTGCCGATCAGTTGCAGAGGCCGTCGTGTAACAAGGATGTGATCACTTATTACACTTTTAAGGATATCAGTTATGTAAGTTTAGGATAGAGTATTAAATGACTACCTACATGTATGTAGGCTGCCACGTTTTTCTGACTTCCTATTATACATAATAGGAAGTCAGAAAAACGTGGCAGCGGTGACTGACAAATTGTGTGGAAATCGGCAGAAAATTTGGGGAGTTATGGACATGTCATGTGGAGGAACAATAACTGTTGTAAGGAATGTTTTAAGTATGAATGTAGATGGCTATAAGAAAAGGGGAAAACCAAAGAAATTACTATGGACTGTGTTGATGATATAGCTAGAAAGTCGGTAACTACCGAGATGTAGTCTAATAGGAAGAAAAAGACATGTTGCGATGATAATAATGAGTTTACGTAAGTTTAGTGAAAGTAGCAGTACAATAAAAGGAAGTTAAAGTTATATGGAGATCTAAGGATGATACACATCACTGACCACACGAAGTGTTGCGAGTGTGGGCTATGTTTGCAAAGTTCTCTTAATTCTCATTAAATTTTTTGCTATGTTTGAGACACTAGTTTTATCAATCAAAGGTAGCACGAAATATTATATTAGACTACCTAGTTAGAACGAAAACAATTTACTAAAATACATTTATTTTCAGACAAGAACGCCAAAGCCTGAAACAGAATGGAGACTACCAGTACAAAGACCAAAATCTGTTTACGATAGAGAAAAGTTTAAGGAAGACGTCAGGGAAATAAGAACCCATAACAAATTGTCATGGGTGCCAGGGTAATAACCTACTTAACTCAATCAAGACTGACCGACTTCTTGACAATTCAAAAGTGCCTGTAAATGGTTTAATTGAAATAAATGTTTTGAGTTTGTGTTTGAGTTGAGTTTGTCAGGTTAAACAAGGGACATGCTTTAAGGGAGTATAGTACTCATGAAAGTGAACAAATTTTAATATGAGGCGGACTCAAAAATATGAAAAAAAGAAACAGCTGTTCCATGGCTGTTCCCTACATTTTGTCCAGTTATGCGAACATACCAAAATGTATAGAACGGCTGGTTTAAATTTTCTCGATTTCAGTGTTGGTCGCTTAGTAAAAGTTGTTCATTTTCATGGGTAGTACACTCCTTTAAAGTATGTCTCTTGTTTAACCTGACACACTGTATAATGATAATGACGAATTCTGTCTTTAAACACCTTGATCCGGAATTAACGCACACCACCGAACACCCCAAATAAAATATTATGTTATAATCATAGCCCCTTGCTAATAAACGTTATACCCTCTGTATAGTAACACAACGCTTTGTCTTCTTTTGAAAGTCAAATTACTGACGACTGAAAGAGAGAAATCGGTGTGTAACTATTCATTTGATATAATACGTTTATAAGGGGGATGATTGAGTATCGCGTATAGCTAAGGACGCTTTTGAAGTGTCCTATTCAGAAACAGGCTAAAGGATGTAAATTGAAAGAGGTCAGGTACTCACGGGATGCTGGGAGCCAGGAGATCACCACACTGTATCACTAGCAGTCGTATTTCACGATATTTCGGTGTTTTTCACCGCGCGCGCAGTTTGGTCGCCGGCCGGTCTTCGCGTTGAGTTCGAACATACAAAGTACTCTTTGGTTCGAACTGATTTGTTTTACTTCACGCCGTTAGATGGCGGGAGCGATGCGTTGTCCTTATCGCACTCACAGCGATGGGCAGTTGCAAGTGGCGGCGAATTTAAAGCAGGGAGGAAAAGGATGGACTAGGGAAAGCATCCTGAAGCCTGTTCAGGGGATAATACTTACTTAACTACTACTAACTTAACTGAATTTTTGATATAATGATATTGTTTATTTATTACATACACATGTTATACCTACTGATTGTGGGAGAACACAGTCGCACACGTAAAATGATCTAGCGGTGTAAGTTCTTCGTCCATTTTGGTTTGTTTTGACTGTACAGCGGAAGTGTGACTTTAATTTACGTAGATAATTCTTTAAGGGATAAAAAACCTATAGGTACTAAAAATGCTTATAAAATTGACATAAATCAAACCACAAACTACTTTCATAATGTGCATACCTACACATCAACTCTGGGCTTAGTAGGCGTTTCGGCCGCTGAGTTTTGTCCGATCCGGTCGAAACAAGAATTTCATTATTATTCATATTTTTGAGTGGTGTTTCGGATGAATTATTTTTTAGAGATATAGTAACGCCAGAAAGATAATTAAATAATACCTATTTTACTTTGTGGCCATGGATAAATTATAATTTTTACATTTATTACAAGAAGAAGCTAATTACCTACTTTGAAATTTTAACTATGCAAGTGCAAAGAGAGGGAGAGCATCATCTGCCTAGCCGGTCGGCTTCCAGTGCGACTGCCTATCTGACCTCCACAACCCAGTTACTGGGTAATACAATACTCCTTGGTAAGACTGATTGTCAGACTTTCGGGCTTCTGACTTTCAAACATAGAGGAAAAATTTTACTGTTAAAGATCCACGAATGACAGCCGGGACCAACGGCTTAACGTGCTTTCCGAGGCACGGAAAGTTGGTATAGGTATATGATTGTTTTTTTTTAATGATTATAGTTTTATTGTTTTGATACTACTGAACAGACTGTTTTAAATATTAAATAAATAAAAAATGGTTTATATTGGTAAAACAAAAGTTTTGATCGGATCCTCCTTTTAGGCAGATAGTGCTTGTGGTAGGAGAGTCCGCTATTCTATATTATATATGAATTTGAAGAGGTTATTTTGATATCGTAATTAGTCAGTGGTTTTGACGCTATTGATAATTAGGTATATTCGGTATTTTAGAAAGTGATTGTTAATAGGTCATTGATATACAAAACGATTATAGTAATTTACATTTAATATTCTTGTTGTACACGTTTCAATTGATATAGGTTTAATACTGATTATTGTTAACATTTATAACTGTTACTGTACGCTTTTTAATTGATATTTATGACTGATTATTGTGATTTATCATGTTTACTGTTGATTCTATATTGAGGGGCCCGTGGCTAAATAATAACAGCCGCACAGGTCGATCGATTAGGTTAAGCTACGCTTGCCGCAGTTGGTCTGTGGATGGGTTACCATATTTACATACCGAGACCTGCTGTCATTCATGGATCTTTGACAGTCGTTACGGGTAGTCAGAAGCCCGAAAGTCTGAAAAACAGTCTTACCAAGGGGTATCGTATTCCTCGTAGAGGCGATCAGCAGCGGCGGCGACCTCTCGCCGCTCGCTCTCAATTGACGATTTCCCATCCTTAAAAAAAAAAAAGGGGTATCGTATTATCTAGTTACTGGATTGTGGAGGTCAGATAGGCAGTCGCTTCATTTAAAATACTGGTATTCAGCTGCATCCGGTTAGACTGGAAGCCGACCCCAACACGGTCGGGAAAAGGCTAGGCAGATGAGATGACTGTTGATTGTATATTAAACTTTATCTTTCTTCAACAATTCCCTGACTTCTACTAAATAATATAACCCTACCTAAGGTTTTTCATTCTGATTGTACAAAATTTGCTTAAAAAAAAGTTTATTCCGAAACACCACTCAAAAATATTAATAATAATGAAATTCCTGTTTCGACCGCTTCGGACGAAACTCAGCGGCCGAAACGCCTACTAAGCCCAACTTTGCCTGCCTAATATCAACACAACATAGTCTTCTCCGTAATTATGTTCCAGAACGTTCCTCACAGAAGCTAGAGACAACTACATACCACCAACATTGCAACCAGCCTCCCAAATTCACAACTATGAAGAAGAAGCCAGGAGTTACTATGAGAAGTCCATAGCCAACTTATCGAAGAACATTCGAGAAGAGTATATCGCGTTCCAGAAAGAATATTCGACCGAGAACTCCGTTGTTGGGTCTAGGAAGCCAATTTGTTCTGTACTCGATCAGTTTATTGAAAAGAACAAGCGATTAGAGAGAAAGAGTGTGCACATATGATGAGAAAAGAAAAATATATTTTAGGTTTAGGTTTTTTTATTCTTTTCATATTATTTTTTTAATAAGTTTTTTTTTTTTGTTTTTTGGTAGTAGGACACATGAGGATATGAAAAGAATAAGAAAATAGACAATAAGAGTGTAGCATAGGACTAAAGAAGCATTAAAGATGTGAGAGAAACAGTGTGGGTATGGCACTCGTGTGTAGCAGCTGAAAATCACTGTCAGGTGATACAGCTTGTGTTGGCAACTGACATTATGATGAGCGAGGCCCTTTTGATGTATATTTTTGCTGTAATGCCAATAAACACATTTTTCTGTCTTTTCTTTATTTTTTTCTTTACGGTAAGCCGCATGTCAGTTGTAAAAAACAGTACCTATAAGCAGGCCTCTAATTAAATTTAACCGTTAGGCCAGCTCAGGGTCAATTTTTATCCACTGAACGTGCTGCCTACTGTAAGCACTAAAGATAAGTTCCTTACCTAACTCCCTAATCACATCTATATCTGTATACTTATAATAAATCTGTAGAAGTGAAAATTCTGTACATTGAAAATATCAAAAAAATAAATGGCAGGGGGTGTTACTAGACCGACACCGAACCCAAAAATGTGATTTAAAAAAAATTCGTCTGTCTGTCTGTCTGTTTGTTCAGGCATCACGCAAAAAGTACCGGTTCGATTACGATGAATCTTGGTATAATTATTCTTTAATATCCTGGGCACCACACTGGATACTTTTTAACCGGGAAAAGTATATACAATAAATAAAAACTTTTTTACAAAAGATACAACCGACTTCCAAAAAAAAAACACTACAAAGTGCTAATAACTTTAATTTCGGAAGTCGGTGTCAATAAACGAAAATGCAGAACCAACGACACCGACTTCCGAAGTTAAAAGTTTTTTTTTTTTTTTTGTGGAAGAGTTTGTAATTTATCTAAGTTACAATAGCATTATGTCAACTGCTCATCAAAAAATTCAAAAGCAATATTTTACAAAATATTGCTTTTGAATTTTTAGATTTTTGTTGATTTTTCAAAAACCGCTTGTCAGATTTCGAAAAAAAATTCACGGTATACTTCTCAAATGGTCCTAACCATTTGAGAAGTATACCCTTTCCAACAAAACAAGAATTTTTAAAATCGGTTTGCAAGCGACGGAGATATGCGCGAACAAATATGAAAAAAATACAAACATCCGAATTGAGAACCTCCTCCTTTTTTAGAAGTTGGTTAAAAACAAACTTAATTTTGCGGTTCGATCCCTAGACCCGATTACTATACCAACCGCAAATAATAAGTTTGTCGTAGGTTACGTCACCCGCACTGTAAATGTAGTGCTGAAGGTTGAATTTGGCTTGCACCGGTCGCAGCACACGCGTAGCGCGGCCGCCACGGATCGGAGTCTGACTGAGCGCGCGCATCATACATTTTTTGCACTTTGATTTTTGATTTGAACGGACGTGTCGAGTGGCGAGCGTTCGTTCTTATTAGCATTCTATAAATTGTATGTTTTAACTGCTACTTGCAATTCTAAACCGTGCTTTTCAGTGCGACCTTTTTATTCCTTTTAGTTTTTACTAAGTACAGTTTAAGGTAGAGTTATTTAGGTTTATTTTTATAAGTCGTAGGTATAGATTTTAATTTTAAAGTATGGGTAGTATATTTGATAGTGTACGTAGTGACCGTAGGTTATTTTATAAAACTGTTAGGTAGGATTAGTCATTCGTATAGATATTAGTTTTTAGGGATTTTGCTTTATTATTGAGTTTAGATTAGTTACCTATCATCAAAAATAGGTTTATTTAGGTAGGTAGGTATTTTATTTTCTGTTATTGAGTTTTTTTTTAAATTGGTAGGTACTTACGTTTACTTTTATAATCTAAT
This sequence comes from Gortyna flavago, assembly GCA_963669345.1. Taxonomy (NCBI): domain Eukaryota; kingdom Metazoa; phylum Arthropoda; class Insecta; order Lepidoptera; family Noctuidae; genus Gortyna; species Gortyna flavago. The sequence continues at coordinate 12,175,764 of OY770138.1, forward strand.
ATAAAATTCAAAGTCCTGTGATCCTGTCTGACTGATTATATCAATGCACAGCCTAAAGCGCTGCTCATAGAGACATTAAATTTAGAGAGTGTGTTATTTGTGAAGTGTGTATAGGTATCCACTATGAAAGGATTTTTCGAAATTTCACTCCTAAGAGGGTGAATGGGGGAGGGTGAAATTTCACGCGGACGAAGTCGAGGGCAGAAGCTAGTTAATACTATAAAGGCGAAAGTTTGAGTGTTTGTATGTTTGTTACCTACCCGTTCACGCACAAACAGCTAGACTAATTTTGTTAAAATTTGATATGGAGATAGCTGACACCTTAATGATAATGATAAATGATTTATTTTCTGTAAGTAGGTTTGTAAAAACACTTTTACACGTCAATCATATTTTTTTAAACTAGATGAGGTCAGCGTTTCCTAACTGACCATTCTGAGAAGAAAGGCCGAAACAAACTCAGAGGTCACAGTCTCTTTTAAAGTCCAGACAAAATCTTGGTCAGATCATGTAACGACCATATAGATTGGGTCTGAAATGGTATTTTGAGGAAAGAACCACACAGATTGAGCGGACCTGTCTAGTCAGTGCACGCATTTATCAAAAATCGTGCAGCTCAACTCAGAACTTGAGGAGCTCAACGATTCGACGAACAATACCAAAGAATGGACATTTGGGTCGGCCGCATAAACTACTCAAACTGCCAGACCATGATTAAAACGGAAACAATGACCCACATAGTCCTCACATTCACAATAATTAAAATAATATAATACTATAGACAGTAAATGTACATGTCATTGTTTAAGTAAATAGACATTTAGAAAAAATAAGGTGTAAAATAGCAAAATGAAAAAGAAAAAAACAACTTTCACTGTCTAAACCTATTGGAGCCTATTATTGCGAAAAAAATAAAAAAAAAGATAAAAAAAAAGATTTGAATTTATTAAGGCTTAGTTCTTGCATGTGGCTAGGAAGTTTCTTATAAAAACGTATACATTGGCATCTAAACGAGCCACCTATTTTCTTGAGCGTTGTTGTAGGAACAATAAATTTGTGTTTGTTCCTAATGTTTTTGAAGGATATCACTATTTTTTAAACAGATTAATATTTTTATGGGCATACAAAAGATTAACATAAATTTTCTGAGTAGACACAGTCATTACCTATATTAATCTCTTTAAGTTTGTCTCTGAGGGAGTGTCTGGGACTTAATTTATATCTAAATGGAACGAATTGCCCTTTTTTGTAAATTAAAAATTGTCTGAATATCGGCGGCATTTTCCCACAACATAATACCGTACGATATCACACTATGAAAATAAAGTAAACTAAACGGGCTGTCTCTAAATCAGTAAAATCACGAATTTTCCTAACGGCGTACATACAGAGCTAAGCTTTTTTGACAATTTATCTATATTATATATCCTTGGATTAACACATAGAATAGGTACTTTTTACTGTTTTCATCCCGAAATTCCTACGGGATCGACACTTATGCAGTTGACACCGCGGTGCTCAGCTAGTGTGAAAATAAATGTACCGTTTGAAATAAAACAATTTTTTTTTCTGATTAGTTCTGAATATTGTAGTTGCTTGGAGTTGAGAATTACCTATTACATAATCAGCTTACAACGTTTCCACTCGTTTGTCGGGACACACATGGGAGTGGGGAAATAATCTAACACGCGGGCCCGGTGCGGGATGTAATTACCCATTACAATCGCACAAATATAAAAATTATATTATAATCATCATACTTATTACAACGGTAAGAAGTTAACACACTCTGATTCACCAATTTAACTAATACAAAATATAATCAAATAATATACCTAATATAATCACGAGTCTACACGAGTACGACACAAATCATAGATAAGGATTGGTATGAAAACCTTTTTGCATTTGAATAAAAATTGGAGATTGGCTGACTAAAAATAATCTATAGCGTTAATAAATTTGACAATTACTGTTATCCCTTGACATACTAAATTTTTTTCCTCTATGCCCTTGACCACCATGACGGGAAATCATATCTCGGAATTCTAATATACAAAATATAAAATGGGCTCAGATTCAGACCAAAACGCATAAAAGATGTACAGTAAAAGTAAATGGAAATAGTATACTTTCTCATTATAGTAGTTTTGCTATCGTATGCCGTATACTTGATACAACCTTACTGGATCATGATATTATCTGGAGTATTCATCTATTCCTTATACAACCAGGTGCAAACTTGGTAAGTAGGTACCTACTTACTATATCTTTATGTACCTATTCCTAGTGCTACATATTGGCCGGCACTAGCAAAAGACAGAATTGAGTGAAAATGGGCGAGGGAGACCTTTGACAATACAAGCTGGTTAATAGATTAGTGCTAAATACGTATAATATAATTTTATACCTCTAAGGATTACATGATAGTCGAGTGGCGATTCATAAGCACCTTCCAAGTAGTCAGCCCGCGGCCACCTTGAAGAGTCAATCAATGAACTCAGCCTATCAAAGTCTACTGATGTACATAGGCCTCTCCCAGACTGCACCATCACAACACCCTTTTTTTTAAGGATGGGAAATTATCAAATGACCCCTCCCGCTCTGGGTGTAGCGGAAGGGAGTGTCAGACTCTTACTGACTAAAACCCATCCGTGTTACTTCCTTAGCCCTTTATGTTCCGGGGTAGCGGTAACCCTTTCGGACAATCCCGCTGCCCCGGCAGGACCATCACAACACCCTGTCCTACGCTTGCCGCATCCAGTCTGTCCCAGCTACCTTTTAAGGTCGTCGGTCCATCTAACTGCGGGACGTCCTACACTACTCTTGCCGATTCGCGGTCTCCACTCTAGGACTCCAGGACCAATGGCAGGTGGAGCAAACGAGTCTCCAGAGACGACTTCTTAGACGACTCTTCAGATTGCAGGCTAATTACTACCTACGGGACGACGTTAGCTAATATACAGATACAGTTCTTGCAAGAACAAGAGAAAAAGAAAGCATTCAAGAACAAAAACAGCCTCCAATCGTTGGGACAAAATTTCTTTTACATGACTTTTCTATACCTGACTACAGGAACACAAGTTATCAAGACACTAATACCCGGATCCAATAAGATGCAACCACAAAGGCAATAATAGAAAAGAAATATACAAACCCACTACTATGCATCAATAAAACGATGTCGCTGTAAGTAAAAGATTTGTATTTTTTACGATCAACAGTAGACCGTATCTCAGATGAACTAAGCTGATTACATGACATCACGCATGTTTTCCTCGAAAGTGTGGGCAAAGGTTCACCCACATTTCGCCAGTTACTTTCAAGTCCCATGTTAAACGAGCGAGCTTCCCACCATCGAATCGAAGATAAACTGGCACAAATCCATGCAGGCTCTAAATATCTAGACACGACTCGCGATCTAAATTCTTTAATAAAAATAACAGTGATTAATAGTGATATCTGAAGTTATGTTGCGAATAAAGTACAAAATTATGATATAAAATTACAATCTGAAATATAAGCTGTGCCCGCGACTTAGTTCGCGTGCATGTCGGGATAACAAATTGGATTTCATGGGTTTTAATTTTTTGCGCAGAACCATAATTCTTTTTCTGAAATAAAAGTAGCCAAAAAGATACTCCTTTTAAAATTTAAGCGTTGAGTTGAGTAAGAAGACGTCATTTTGAAATTACTATTCTATTCTATTTTTCTTTATGGCAATGGTGCCGATGTCGACAATTCTGCCAATGTCAGATGTGATATGAGAAAACGTAGTGATTTTTAGAATTATAACAAAAAAATACAGGCACTTTAATTTTTCATACACATCACATAGCCGTCAACTACGCATTCTGAACATCAAACGAAGTAACATTGCACACAAAAAAATAATTGCTGACAAACGACTTTTATTTTTGGTGTGAAAACATTGTGCTTATAACGGTACAGGGTGCTATAGACCCGTTAGATAAAAAAATACAATAATACGGGATGGGACAGCAATCCGACACCACCGGAGATTGATCAGGGTGCTTACTCTCGAATTGGCTAGAAGTGAGTCCAGCCAATCCCTGAAGTTTGACTGGCAATTCCAATATCGATCTATCGGAATTATATTCGAGAGTATAAGCACCCAAGCACAAGACCAGCGGCTTAACGTGCTTTCTGAGGTACAGGGGCATCACACCGCCGACTTCCAAATTCCGGGCTGTTACTAAAAAATTCCCAATGAAAAAACCCAATAACACTTTGCCCGACCCGGGAATCAAACCCAAGGCCCCACGGTCAGAAGTCGCGCTTGTGACCACGAGACCAACGGGGCAGTCTGCATTTAATAGCACATCATAGTACAAATTGATCACACGTGAGTCGCGCCAGGTGCGAAGCGGCCGCGAATTGCCGTAATTATAACATTTACTCGCGAATATTTACACAAATGTTACAAAGTACTCAAAAATAATCCGGCAAGCTAACTCTTCCTATTTTAATCAAATCATCACTATTTCAAAGTACAATATGTTAAGGCTAAGCCAACTAGTGTTTGTGTTTGTTTTTGCGCTGAATCAAGTCGGCAGTGATGTTCCGCAAAAGGTATAAGTCATTTTAATATTCAATACACTCGAATTCACTTAACCGTATCTAAATGTGTCGACGCGAATACTTTAATTTAATTTTTGTACGAACAGCATTAAATGACGTACACTCTCCTATGAAAAGTAAATATTTTCAGAGATTCATTTTCAATTTTGTCTGTAACATACGTTTCAGTTGCAGATCTTGCCGTAGTTACGTTATCTTCATCAAGCATTTATTCAGGCAGTTGTTAGTTTTCCCTGAGCTGTGATGGCCCGGTGGTAAAGGCCGCGACTTAAGTACGAGTTGTAGATCGTGGGTTGGAACCCAGGCGCTTTACTTTGTGTAAATTATTTCACCACTGCTCTCAAAACGGTGAAGGAAAACCAAAATTTGAAGACATGTGATATCTACCAACCCGCACTGGGCCAGCATGACGGATTACGGCCCACTCCCTCAGAGGAGGCCTGTGTCCCAGCAGTGTGAGCATTATAGGCTGATTATGCTAGTTTTCCCTTGTTCCAATAAGGTTTTCTTATCCAGCTACAAATGTATATGGATGTAGAGTAAACGTGTTTCCTATTTAAACTTTTATTTCTGTTTTAACCCTCGTCATACCTACTGGTAGGTAGGTGGTATTACTGAAGTGAAAAGTGAATGGAAACTGAGATTTCACATCTTAGTGATAATAACGAGAAAACCTACGAATCCTCCTTAGAATTAATTATGTTTTTGTATGCACGTGTTTCTGTGACGAATAAACCTATTTTTATTTATTTCTTTCTACGTTACGCACATAACGCCGTCTGACAACTGTGTCAATATTAAACAAATACACTGTGTGTGATCCAGAATTTTCGATATAATGTTCTTAAGACAATGTTATAATGTTCATGGATACGTAGGTAGGTAGGAATAATTCAATCAAACAAATAAAGCCAGATTATCTGGCTTTGTTTTCCTGATTGAGTTATTGTTTACAATTTTTTTATTTATTTTTCCTTGTGTAGCATTATAATAGGTAATTGTCGTTTCAGCTGACAGCTGCAGTTACCATTTTAAATTCCTCCTAATAGCAGTTTAAAATAAAATACCAGTACCAGAATTATTTCAGTAGGATCGATTGCATAGAAAATTATAGGTTGACTAGCAGCGCCCTGCGGTTTCACCCGCATAGGTATTGATCCCGCGGAAATATCGGGATAAATAGTATTCTGTGTGTTATTCTGATGTATAAGCAAGATATTATTGTAAAGTTTCATCAAAATCCGTTTAAGTTTTTGCGTGAAAAAGTAACAAACATCTATCCATTTATCCTCACAAACCTTCGCGTTTATAATATTATAAGGATTATAGTAGGATGTAGAATAGTAGGATTAGTAAGAAGTAGGATAGTAGGAAGTAGGATATGTGTTCCACTTAATTTTATAATTCCTAAGTCATCTGATACAAATCCCCTTAGAAAAAACACGTGTACAAATACTTATTTCGTCACTTCTCCATATAATTTGTGCCCGGTTAATGGCAATAGGGTCGCCCCCTATTAGGTACCATACCATAACCGCCACCATCACTGGTAAAATTTGGGTGTACCATAGGTACACCTCTGCCTTACCCTTCGGGAGTCGCATCGCATCGCCTGTCCACGCTATTACTTTGTTTTCGCTTTTATTCTGGCTTTGTTTCTTTTTACTTGGCTCCTAAGAGTGTTAGCGTGATGTTAAATGGCCTTCGTCAAGGACTGGGCTATCAAATGCAAAAAAAAAATCTAATCCGACTGGCCAAACCAAACCAACCAAACCACCAAAACCGATTAGCGCTTTCAAAGAAACATACAAACTCTTCAAAGTATTATTATTAGTATAGATAGGCATAAAGAGTCACATAACACCAAGAAAAGTAATAACTGGTAAAGATTCGAAAATAATGCATTAACTGTTCTAAAAAGTTATGATTTCTAATCAGTAATACCAATGCGAAAAATTATAACAATCATACCGTTTTTGCGTACATTTTCTCTACTTAGCTTTTTGCGATCTTTGTAACAATCGACTTGCTTAGTTTTTCTCCATCAATAAATATTGTGTGCTAATAATAACTAAGTATCACAATCATCAAGTTTTTATGTCACGCTAACGAATGCTATAATAATACCAGTTATTGTCCTCCTGCGGAGTACAGGGGCCTAAAAAGGCCACTTTGGCAGAATCATAAAACAATTCATATCACGCAATTTCATCTGTATGACATCAACATTACGGAGAGTACAAAAGTCATTATTTGCCAACATTAAATCGTTTGCATGACAAATTATCTTAGCAACACTATGGAACATAAACTAGTTACAAAGGCTTGATTACTATTTTGCTTTGAAATATGTAGTATTTTATGAATTTCATATATTTTGTCGGTGGAATTTGCTCAGGCGTTCAACGGTGAAGGTCACGAATTATAATGGTCGATGTCGTGATCGTCACCTGTTACATTCTCTTTGACAAAATTCTGGATGCCACCACAACCACCACAAAGTAATAAGAACTCAAAAGGGACTTAGAATACAACCTTGTAGTACTCCAGCACATAAAATGTCCTTTACGACTGTTTTTATGCCAAATCGTGATCGGGTAGGTCATGAATGGTATGCTTATCATTCGTCACGTAGCCAACTAGTTTAGCCAAGGCATTTAGACGTGTACGTCGACCACATACCGACTAACTGAGGTCAACACCTCATACGATATGGAGCAGTGAAAGTTGTCCTGCGCCCGCAAGTTTTTGATCTTAAAGTTAATTATTAGGTCACGTGTGATATTTTATTCATTTATCTACTTACAATTATGCGGTTATGTTGGTTTTAGCTTCGTTTTGTTATGAAATTAATTTTTTTTTAACAAGTGTAAAAATTTCTGAATATAACAGCTGCTTCAATAAAATTACCATACATTAGTAATACCATTTACGTTAGAGTCGTATTCAGAAACGATCAGTGATAAGTGTTATCAATCAGTGCTAAAGTTCCATAGTAGTTAAATTTAGTACTCATCTCTAGATAATTTTATTAAGCGGTTAAACAAATACAAAACTGCTTTAGAATACGGACCTTTAACACGTTGACTGCCAACGCGGTCACCGGTGACCGCGAACAATAGATTTTCTATTGTGTCTGTTGCTTGGCAGTCAACGTGTTAAAAAGTTGATAAGACTGAATAGAGATTACTAGAAAAAAACACACGTATAACTTTCTTATAATTTATTTTCTTTCTTTTTGTAATTGTCTTAATTTTATGGATGTCAATGCCATATATAAACGATTTATTCTTATTGTTGCAGATAAATTCCAAAACGTTGCTTTGATATTAATATCCCGACCGCAGGAGGCTGAAGTGGCATTGTCTTCGTCAAGTCGGACTCAGATCTCCTCGATTGTCCCATCTCTCTCTTGTACTCAACGTCGTCGTTGCTATGGACATGTAATTTTTTTTTTATTTATCTTTCCAGGTATTCATCACTGTGTATTACGAGAGCAAATGTCCGGACAGCAGAGAATTCATTGTTAAACAACTGCAGCCAACCATAAACTTGCTGCATAAGTATCTTATGCTAAGATTAGTTCCCTTTGGAAAAGCAAGAGTGAGTATTGAAGATTTTGTAATTGTAATTTTACACAACCACACATAAAAAGGAATGGTTGAATAATATTGTGCAGTTTTCATCAATGCCAAAGGCAACAGAGGATTGGAAAAACCAACAACTTTATAAACAGAGGATAACCGTATTGGTATTGTCGACATCGATATAATTGCCATAAATAAAAATTGAATAGAATAGAACCGTAATAATGGTGAAAATGAATTATTCAGTTAGTAGCACTTTATAAAACCTACTGCTGATTGATACTTTTACTACGGTTTAAGAAGATTTAAATTATTATGTTCACGTCAAGAAAATAAGAGATACTGTGCTATCTGTTGATCCACATTATCTTATGATACGTTACTGCGGAATCGATGGAACATGATTTATTTTATGTAGATTAAAAATTAATGAAGTTGATGATGCTAATGAAGATTTTTTTATAATTTCCAGAGTATAAACAAAGGTTACAATGAATTTAAATGTCAGCACGGCCCCTCTGAGTGTGCCGGTAACCTGGTGCAGAGCTGCGCGCTGGATCTCATGCAGGGGCGAAACGACGTGGAAAAGGTTTCTTATGTTGCCTGCGAAATGCAAACGGAAGCTGGTACCAAAGGGGATGCGCAGGTACGGATGCTATAATACATAATTAAGCATTTGGGTGTTTAGTGAACCCATTTAATGCGATAGTTGTATTTAAAAGCACGACGACATCGTATAAGGCCAATGAGAAAATGGCGGAACGAGCTTGACTCCTTAGTCCTACCGAAAGGACTGGCCGTAAAAATACAGAAAAGATATGGAAAAGGGAGAGGGAGGCCTTTGCCCTGCAGTGGGACAATACAGGCTAGTTAGATTAGATGTTTAAATCTCATTTAATTATGGAGGATTAGATGTTGAGTTTCATTCAATTATGGAGGATTAGATATCCATCCAATTAAATCTCATTTAATTGGATGGATTAGATGTTTAAATCTCATTCAATACCGGTTGATGGCAATAGGCGGGCCTATTGCCATCAACCGGGCACTTATTCAAACTCCGGGCTGCTATTGACGCACTATATGCTCAATAACGCTTTACCCAACCTGGAAATCAAAGCCAGAATACCGTCGTCAGCAATCTCAGTTGCGACAACTTAACCTAATTTTTATAGCCATATTATTTGGTTACATTTTTGCGGTATCATTGCACTAAAACTTCATTATAAACTGCCAAAATGCTCAAGTGCTAAATATTTGCCATCAAAATAAATATTGCATACACCCGCTACATCTTAAGAACCTTGGACTTATTAATTTATAATAATTAGGTAGTATAACCAAATAAAGTCCTCCAGACCGTACTTCGGCCAAGGCGGCCAATCTCAACGGAGACTAGCCTTCGGCGCGGAAGATATTATAGTGCACAAGTATTAGCGCAGATACAAATGCACTTCCTCTTCCCTCATAATTCTGATGGGATAGTAATCCGACACGACCGGAGAGAAATCAGGCGCAGGACCAACAGCTTAACGTGCTTTCCGAGGCACGGGGGTATCACACCGCCAACTTCCAAGCCCCGGGCTGCTACCAAGAAATTCTTAATGGAAAAACTCAATAATGGTTATGTTAAACAACTAATTCATATTTATCTCGCTCACCTAGTAATATATTGGCACATCTACATTTTTCACATTTTACAGAAACGAGGATCAAAGATTTTATATAAAATGTTAAAAATTGATTTATGGGTTTATATTACGTTTTTTTACTATTTTATGGGTTTGATTACTAGTAAAGCGTTGTGCCGTTTTACCACTTTTTTAAATTATGCACTTTTGAACACTTATACGGTAAAAACACAATTCCACATTTTTTGTAGATGTGCCGATATATTACTAGGTGAGCGATCTATACATCATCATTTCAGCCGAAAGACGTCCACTGCTGGTCATAGGTCTCCCCCAAGCATCGCCACTTCGACCGGTTCTATGCTTCTCGCATCCAGCGGATTCCTAGATAATTATCGATACATCTAATATTTTCAGTGTGCCTTGGGAGCGGGCGTTCCAGTAGATAAGATGGAAGAATGCGTTAACTCTGAACGAGGCACAAAACTGCAGCTCGAAGAAGAATATCTCACGAAACTTGTGAGACCCAAGTTTATTCCAACAATAACTATTAACGGGGTAAGACTAATTTTTTTTATGTATTTTGAAAAGATTTATGACTATAAAAAGCCGTTCGCTTTAGGGGTAGAATTTTCAAAAATCTTTTCTTAGTGCTCAATTTTCTTACGCAAGGAGAGCTCTTGTGCAAAATTGTGTGGTTGTAGATTAAGCGGTTCAGGGCGTGCGTAGTCTGTCAGTGAATGAATAAATTGTTGCCCTCATCAGTTTTTCACTTGAGTTGCGAATTAGACAAGAAAATTTCATTATTATTTATCAATAATTGTGCCAAATTAAATTTAAATTAACATTTTTATTACTGGGGAACCGCATTTACTTCCATCTACGCACGCATAAGATTTTGATTAAATAGCAGATTATGAAAAGTTTTTGTTATTGGTTCGAAATCCAAGAAGAAAACCTTATTCCAAAAAAAACGACGGTATAATATTCTTTCTTATTTCTGGCTAGTTAACCATTAAATATAATTGGAGTTCCTTAAGGCAGTATTCTAGGCCTCATTCTTCATGTACCGATGTATCTATTAAATCTTTGATATTAAACAAGGTTTAGAAAAGGTTCTCACGCTCAAGGATACCTGGCACCTTTTTAGAGTTCCCCAAGGCTACTATTCCTGTTGGTCCAGTCCTGATATTCTTGAACGTAAACCGTAGACTCGCTTTTACTGATGGCGTAAAGATGTTGCATCGATTTAATAAAAAGTATGTAATTGTGATGAAAAGCGGTTGTCACCACTTAATGATTTTGAACTTGATTTGTTATTTTATTATGATTTTTGTTCTCAGGCTTTCAACCAACAAGTACAAGACTCATCACTGGAAGATTTCACAGGAACTTTATGCTCGATACTCACAAACACTCCACCGTGCCAAGAACACTACAATTCATTGGCAATGCGCTACGTATTATTTTGAACAAACAATAAATTTACATATTTTTTAACAAAATTGTGTATTTTTAAACAGTTTCTTTAAAATGTATCGCCATAATATGCAATTCTATCATCAAATCAATACTGGTTTATAATATCCATGAATTAGAAACATTATAACTTTTTGTTAGATTACTTTATTTTCAAATACTTTACATATTTTTAGCCAAATAATACGGAGAGGACAATAAATTATTAAACTAGGAGTCACTTCATGAATCCTTGCAATTTTAGCGTAATTATAACCCCCGTGATTGGTTGACCATTAACCGGTTGAATGCCGTTATTACAGAAACAAAGCCATTGTGTCTCTCGTGGATCCGCGTTCCGAATACGAAGGGTTTATCGGTTGACGGATACTGAACGAGACAGAAGGTTTATTTTTATTACGTCTGCGGGCTTAATGTCCCGCAGTGTTAAGTAGTACTTAGTACAGCAGTGTTCATAATCTCAGATAATTTACAATCCATCGCCACTTAATCAGTTATCTACTTTTGTGAAATGTATTCTAAGTTGATTTACGAGTGACTATTTGTAGCAAAAAGGTCCTAATAAGTTTTTGGTTGCAATGGAATTTGAACTTTGTTAAGTATGACATTCAGTTTGTTGTTCCATAACTTGAAAATTATCTCAAATACTTAATTCAAACATAGTTCACGATATTTGAATACAAATCAATCACTTTTAGATCATCGTACTTGGTCATTTTAGTTTTTTTTTCCTACCCTTAAATTGTTCTATTTTGTAAGATATTTCACCGACACTACACCGTATTTTCGTGACTAGGCAATTGTAACTTGCTTATTTGATGGGAGTAATGCTGAATGCATAAAGGTTACGAAGGAGAGTTTTCCACGATCCATCGGTAGTAGTGCGCTATATTTGTGTACACGCTGGGCACGCCCTCACTGCCGCAGTTCTCTGAGCCGAATGATACGATTCCCAACTGAAAAATACATTTTATGAGTGTTAAAACCAAAAATATTAAAACATATGATGTTTGGAAGCTGGGTGGAAAGCTTTAAGGGGTGATTTTTGACACTATTTGGAGCATTTTGAGTCAGAGGTACGTCTTAAGAACTATTTTTCGTTTTTTTTAATACCCTATTTCTGACTGTTAACTGCCAACAATGCCCCAGTTTTAGCTTGCTTAGATTCTATTTATCTGAATAGAAGTAGGTAGATATTTTTTTAAGCCTATAATGTCCCATAGCTGTGCAAAGGCCTCCCCCAAATCTTACCAGGTACTCTTTCCTAACGCGTATCGGCAAGTGTAGTGTGAGAAGCCCCCTACCTAGATGGAACGAAAACCTTCAAAAGGTGTCTGGTACAGACTGGATGCGGAAGGCGGAAGACAGGGTGTTGTGGCGCAGCCTGGGAGAGGCCTATGTTCAGCAGTGGTCTGCGATAGGTTAAGTTGATTGAGACTTAATGAAATCGAACCTGCACGTGACGTCCATCCCTAAACAGAAGCAGCGGGGCACCTCCGAAACCGGAACACGCGTCCTTCCCCTCCTCGCCTCCAGCACATAGTTGTCCTTCATTCACTGGCACTGACTCTCCGAAGATGCGTTCGCAGTCTTCTAGGGGTACTAGAGGGACTTCTAACTGCTGTTGTCGACTTACCTGTAACCATAAGGTGAGAGAGACTATAACATTTACTTATAACAGAACATCGAGCATTCGCCGTTTCTAAATTTTATCGAAACGCACTTCGAATACGACACTATGTTTTGTTGCAACCTGATTTTAAAAACAAACGAGCATAATGGTGTAATATATTACTGAGCAAAGACACGAGTAGTACCTGTAGGTCCGACGTTTCAACAATGAACGCAAGGTACAGAGAAATTGTTACAGGTAAATGCTCTCTCGCCGTGAGCATTACTTCGAACGCAGCGTCGAGCATTCGCAGAAACGTTACATCACATGAAAATGCTTTTGAAAACTGAGATTTTTCCTGTATTGTTCTTATCATTCGTAAGAACGTTACATTACCTACATGGAAATGCTCGAGAAAATGCTGTAGTGTATACTCACCTGTTCATTATAAGTTAGATCGTCGTTTGTTTAGGATTTATGACATTCCAGTGCAGCAGTGAACGAAGCATTTGATTTTAATTATTGCATGGGCCATGTTTTACGTCCAAATTAAACCAGCACCCAAATTTCTTAACACACTTTATTTCATGATCCAAAGGATATTGAAAGAAATTCCTAATTAATAAGCATAAAATAAAAACCTAATTATGTACCTATTTAATATATATATATTAAATAACTTATTATATAAATAAATACAAAAACGAAGGACACCTAGGCGTCGAATTCCTAATTAGTTTCATATGATTGAAAAAAATCATCTGCTTGACAATGTTGAATTGTCAAAATTAAAGACTGCAAGTGTAAGTGTGTTACGCAATTACCCCAAGGTGCAATCTCATTTGATCAAATATTTGACGACACCTAAAACTCTGAAGACAATCTGTGGAAATTGTGTCTTCCTTCTACCAATAACCTTATTGTGTACCTACTAATATCCGTTAATTTCTTCAGTCGCTATTGTTTTACATCTCACTTTGGCTTAATAAGCCAATCTATTTCACATTTGCTTAATATCATGAATTTAAAAATATCCCAAACAGAACATCAACAACGCTGGCTGATAAATTGATTCAACGTAACCAACATGTTTGACAAACACGTGTTTCAAATAATTGGCCATCCACAAAATTGGTCTCATACAACTACTGTACCCACTTTGGCTTAATATGCCAATCTATTTCACATATTTGCTTAATATCATGAATTTAAAAATATCCTAATCAAAACATCAAAAATCCTGGCACCTAAATTGATTCAACGTAACCAACATGATTGACAAACACTTGTTTCAAATAATTACACTTCCACAAAATTGGTCTAATACAAATCACGGTCACAAATACAGACAAGGACAAAACAATTAGCCTGACATGACATCCTATCATTAAAAACTGATGGATATCTTTCACTCACCACGTTATTTTGTCCGGACAGTTTGCCCCATCCGACAAGCGAGGCTCGTTCATTCAGTACAATTTCCGGCTTATCATTCAGGCAGATCGGAGCAGCTGTCACTGGAAAAAGGAAAAGGGTGTGATGATATGGGAGGATGAGTGACAGCCGGAAGTTCAGGCTATCAGTCTGTCAGTCAACAAACTGCGTTCAAGGGTAAAGACAAGGTCAATGTTAGCACAGTTCAGGCTAATTTGTGATAAACATCTCTGCGAATGCAACGAACTCCATGATTATGGGAACAAAAATACGAAAGTTCTGCACTCCCTTCGTTACAAGAAAGCAGAACCGAGGCCTGCTGCTGTTCATTCTGGTTTAGATCCCATAAGTACCATAGAAGATGCATCAGATGATTACCTACAAGATCGTTTTGTTGAAGCCAAACTTGAAGTGGTAAAAATGTATATGCTACGTGTCTAATTGTCTGATCTCTCTCCGGTCCCCTCTCATCCCCCCTCCCATGGTCCCATCCGACTAAGAGAGTGAGGGAAGAGAGAGTGCACCTATGTCTGCGCACACACTTATGCACTATAATATCTCTCGCGCCGAAGGCTAGTCTCCGCTGAGATTGCTCGCCATGGCCGAAATACGGTCTAGAAGACGACTATAATTGTCTATATACCTACTTGATAAATAGTCTCATTACTCGTTCATGAGAAACCATGCCGACAAGTCCCATTGTAGTAACTAGATCAACTCTACCTATTAGGTACTTAAAATGAAGAAAATATCGATACCTGAATATTTAATCTCCTCCTTGAGCATGACAAGCGCTATATCGTGTCTGAATATCTTCTGCTCGTATCCTGGGTGCACGATGACGTTCTCCACTTTTATGGCCTGGGTTGGGGGCGCACAGAAATAGTCGTTGCAATCTGGGCTCCGGCCGATATCCCATTCACCTACCACCACGGTTGATCTAGAGGAAAGTAATGAATAAATGAATGAATTAGGTATGCTGTCCTATTGATTTTGGTGTGTTGGTTGAAGGTAGTGTCGTTGCAGCGGTCAAAATTCATGAATGTTAAAAATCAAAAGAGTATTGGATTTTAAACATTTTCATATTGTACAGTGTACCTATTAATTTATATGTATCTATTCTTTAGAAAACAGCAAAAGCGTCATTTTATTTAGCGATACTGACAATCCAATGTCTTCCAAAGATATAAAAAATATGGAAGGAAGGAGAATGTAATGTAAACCTTCACGGCCTACACCCACAAACGGGAAAGTTAAAAAAGAGCACGGTAGGTACCTATACCTATGAAATAAGGAGATCCTGGGGAAGACTTCGGTGAGACTTCTGAGTTGAGCTGCACGATTTTTGACAAATGCGTGCACTGACTGGACAGGTCCGCTCAATCTGTGTGGTTGTTTCCTCAAAAGACCATTTCAGACATCAATCTACTTGGTCTTCACTTGATGTGACCAAGATTTTGTCTGGACTTTAAAAGAGACTGTGACCTCTGAGTTTGTTTCGGCCTTTCTTCTCAGAATAGTCAGCTAGGAAACGCCGACCTCATCTAGTTTAAAAAAATAATATTGACGTGTAAAAGTGTTTGTACAAACCTACTTACAGAAAATAAATCATTTATCATTTACTCGCACAGACCAGGGAAGCATGACATAAAAGGGAGGAGGCCTATACTCAACAGTGGATGGAACGCCAATGAGGATGATATGATAAGCAAATAACAGAAGGCCAACTTCTTGTAATTTAAAAACGTTTAAAATCCAGTCGCAGTCTCATCTCGGCGACAAACAAATGTCAAAAACTCATCAAAATGTAGGGAAATTAGAGGTATTTTTGACAGGTTGAGACTGAGATCAGACTGTGAACGTTCTTAAAAATACGAGAATTGCCCCTCTGAACAAAAGTACTATACTTACAATTTATATCCTTCTGGTTTGGCGAGTGCGCAGTGAGCGGCCGTCAAGATAACGCGTTTTCCTATGATAGAACCGCTACACGCAAACCGCACGTTGCCCGTCTCTTTGTCTAAATCAAATGAAAATAAAGAGATTAGTTAGATAGGTACAATGGTTCTATTTTTTGACTGAATTTTGTTGAATTTGGGCTCATCATCATCTCAGCTGAAAAACGTCAATTTCTGGATGTCCAGCTTTCTCAAGGAATCTGGAAAATTATATTCTTTTTACCTACAGTGGGGACCTAAACACAGAAGGTGGAATGACAGCTCACTCCTAGGTCACTTTACTTAAGTTTTCACGGTGAGATTTTTTAGCTATCGTGCACGGAAAAATACTGCTTATTTATAACGAAAACAGCATGCAAATGCCGCAGGCTATTCCTAGCAGTCGTGAATATATCAGTCACGCCAGTGATACCCCAAGGGCTAGGCAAAGATGTTATTTTATTTTATTTTCTTTATTCGCCAATGACGGTTTCTTGTCCGCAGTTTATAAGTTACGGGACATAATTATAGTCCTTTACGGACCCGTTTGTCATTTGTTTACCTTGCCGGAACCGGCGATATCAATCCCTAAACTTCAGAATTTTGTAACCGCGTTTCCTAAGATTACGCAGGCCGCCACATAGCATCCGCAACGTACATACCGTCAAATGACATCACTGAAACGTTGTTTATGAAAGCAAGTTGATGTGTTTCTCTATAGAATATTTTTAGGGTTCCGCACCCAAAGGGTAAAAACGGAACCCTTTTACTAAGACTCCACTGTCCGTCTGCCCGTCTGTCACCAGGTTGTCATGAACCGTGATAGCTATACCTACAGTACAAATTTTCACAAAATTTTTATTTCTGTTGCCGCTCTAACAACAATTACTAAATACAGAATATAATAAATATTTACAACAAACAACCAAACTATGTATTTTGTTCCCATACAACAAACGTGATTTTTTTGCCGTTATTTTATATGTAGTGTATATAGTAGGTATCTTGGCCGGTTTTTTTAGCACCGTAAAGTGAAACCATCTCGTACCGCGAGTGTTGGTTCGAGGTGGCGCGGGATAAGAGTTCCTGGAAGGATTTGGGAGAGGCCTTTGCCCAGCAGTGAGACAGTATAGGCTAAAGAAAGAAAAGAAAAAAGTCAAACGCCGGTGCCATTATTTTCATGACGGCCTATTACTGCGGCCGTTATGTGCCGGCCACCGCTATCCTAAGAAACCCAAGCAGATATTGCTTTAAAAAAAACATTTTGGTTTGTTAACTCAAAATTACCCATTTTGACAATTTTCTTCGAATCGCTTTTAGATATTATGAATGATTCAGACTGCTTAAAATTTTATCATGAGAAAGGAAATCAACCCGTTATGTTATTGTTACGGTTTTAGAGATGTTCATGTTATTGTTATGACTTTTATTCGTTAACGAATGCCACACAAAATGTGTTATTCCCATAATTCATCGTAATATTTTGTTCTTTTTTATATTAATAATATCTAGTCTTATAAAATTGATTTGTTTACGGACATTGATTTGGCACGCGGTAGCATCCGTATCGATGTATGTTTAAATAATAGCCTATTCATAACTTAATTCGTTTTTATTGTAATAGTAGCTGACGTACTATCGCGGACACTCCCGCCTGACCACCACTAAGTTCATTTTTGCTTGCACTCAAAAAATAGAAGCGAGTAAGCGCGCCAAGGTCAAATAGTTCGTCCGTAAAATTCATAAAAGGAGTAGGTACACGTGATGCGTCACTAAGCGTCACAGTGTAGGTTGCAACTGATTGCGTGATCGCTTTCCTAATAGGCAAAAATTTTTAAGGGGGCGTGGCTTGGCGCCGCAGCAGGATTTAGGCGAAAAAAAAAATTAAGAGATCAGACGGAAAAGGCCGCGTTGGTACCTATCCGCAGCTTTACGTATACATTCTGCTGAAAACTATGGGTAAGTAAACAGACATTATTTATGAATTCAGCCATAATTTCACCATTTTATAAAGATCAATAAAATTTGCAGTAATCTATAATTTTATAAGACTTGTTACTAAGATTGTTACTTAGCAGTAATCAATAGGCAATTACCTACATACACATACATACATACATTCATTACCTATTGTATAAGCAATATTTGTACGCCTTGCAAGGCAGCACATAGTGACACAAGATATATTTTTATATTATCCATCATGTACTACATTACACCTACGTGTACAAATAAATAAATTTGAATTTGGATTATATAACTTACTTATCCATAATGATTTGAATAGTCTACTCGGACTACAATTATGCAGTTAATATCACTTTGCTAATATTCATCTTTCTGGATGGTATAGTCCAGAAATCCCCAAATAGCATCAATTCTGAACTCACGCGTAAACCCAACTCGAGCAGTCCAAGGTTGACTTCCAAGTCCATTGTAGTCGACTCCTCGTACCATACTCTGACCACACTTTTCTTGTCCATCCTGAAAGACCTTTCCACAGTCACAGGAAGGACAGCAAACGTAGTCCTCGTCTCCCGCGTTACCGCATATCAGCTGGTTCAGGCGGTGGAAGTATCTGGAAAGTATGATAAAGTAAGTACCTACCTATGGTAAACTTTACTTGCGCGATGTAGGATTTGTGTGACGTCAGATGCTTGCGTAATTCGTAGGTATGTGGCGGTATACAAATAAAGGTATATCCTTTAAAGTTTTTTACTGCTACATCTAGTTCCTGCTTCGCTCTTCCAAAACTTAAAATTGCATTACACAAGTAAAGCCGAATTCCATCGAAAAGCATTAATGAACATCTAAAAAGTATAGTGATGATCTAAACAAGGAAGGCCTATGTATGCTTGCCCATTCACATTTGTTCCTTACTTATCTGAAGAGAAACATGAGAAGTCCATGAGGTCTTCTAGGATCGGACACGAGCTGACTGGTACACATGTAGTATTTTGTGGGCATGGACTCTGAAATAAAAATATTATACCACATTTTTTATTACGTCACTAAAGATTTGGTCTATTCCATTGACATTAGGTATTACTTTTGAAATCATTAGTGTATTCTGTAAAAATTTCACCGTGAAAACTGAGGATAAAGAAACTTGAAGTGAGCTGTTATTCAACCTAATGCTACGGATTGACACTATTGACAGCTAACTTCAAATTCACTTCGCCTAAGTTTTCACGGTGAGATTTTTATAGAGAGTTAAAGATGGCACAGTTTTGTTTTCACATGTCTAGGTACTTTGAGTTTATGAGCCAAAGTAGAATAGGTACTTAATTAAAGATAATGACACATCATCATAATATGGGAATTAGGACATTCAGTGGCCTCCAAAAGATAGTTGATACTTCAGCTGTGATGCCACATTTTGATTTAAAATTCTAGTTCAATCTGTACACTAACTACATTTTATTGACTTTAAAAAATGTCAACTTACTTTTGGAAGGCAGTAACGTATTCTATAATGAAATCGAAAAACGTCTGGCTAGAAAAAACTTACATTTCGGAAGCAAATTTACAATTTATTTCATGTCGGATTGACAGCATCGGAATGATGTGTTAAATTATACATAAAAGATTATTACTACTAAAACCTACTAAAAATCTCACCGTGAAAGCTTAGATAAAGTGAGCTTGAAATGAACTGTCAATAGTGACAATCCCTAGCACCAGGTGGAATGACGGCTCACTTCAAGCTCGCTTCACATAATTTTTCACATTGAGATTTTTACAGAATAGACCAGCTGATGTACCTATTAAGTTAAATAAATTGATTAATGAAATGAAAATGAATAAATTGACTTACCCGTATACTTAAAAGGTCGTCATCGGACTTGATTCCTCCCATTCCAACGCTTAGACCTAAGCCTGAAAACATTTGAGTGGATTACGTCATGATTCCAATAGGTATCACGTCTCGATGAAAGAAAAAAACAAAAAGAAAGAAAAATTGTTTATT
The DNA here is from genome assembly GCA_963669345.1 of Gortyna flavago. Lineage (NCBI taxonomy): Eukaryota > Metazoa > Arthropoda > Insecta > Lepidoptera > Noctuidae > Gortyna > Gortyna flavago. The sequence continues at coordinate 12,196,016 of OY770138.1, forward strand.
TTGCACACTATTTAAAATCGTGACTGCCGTAAACCCCACATCAGACGCTTCACTTGAGTGAATATCATTTTTGTTTCATTCCACGTTCAGAGGACCCTTTGTTGCCCTAGTTACTGCCAGTTGTAATACCGTTAATTTTGATTACCCTTCCTACTACTCCATCGACAAAATTATACCTATACGAATGAAAATTATTTTATCCGCACCTTTTATTTAATTTTCGATTATTCTGTAGGTATGTGAACGATACCTCGATTACTCCAACGACGTGAAAAAAAATTTCACTTTTCATTCATTTTGTGTTCAGACGTTTCTTCGAGTGAAAGATGCCGAACATTAACGAAAAGAGAAGGGTCTGATATCATCAGCGTCAGATTCTGACGCTGACCTGATAAGAATTAGGTACTCAAAAGTTCAATGACGTTTAGGATTTGGTTAACCAATGACCGACGGCTGAATATATTATTTCCACGGAGTACCTAAATACTCCGTGATTATGTCTGATCCAGAAAAAACTTCAACTCGACACAAATTGATTGGTTCTTTGTCTCCATACTTTCTGTGCCGCCAGATGCATCAGATTTGACCTTGTTTGAGAGTAACGTACACTTTACAAACAAACGCTTTGTAATGTGCAATACCCTATGTTTAGGTATCTATGTACCCACATGGTTCTACTCATATTTCTATTTAATTGACATAAAAACGAACAGCATCATAATGCAATAGTAATTCACCGTCTAGCATGTCCTTGATTCAAATGATGTTATCATTTTACTGTGTGCCCTGATCGAGGCTAGCCTTTGTGTCATCAGTCACCTGCAATTATTGGGTGCATCATTTGTTCCAATTACATGACATGCAGGAAACATGAGTAATAGGTGGGTAGGTAGGTTACTAGACGAATCCTCATCATCATTCTCCTGCCTTTTATCCCAATTATTAGTGGTCGGCGCCCACACAGTTTCAACGTGAAGTTATCCTTTACCTAGTCAGTTGTGTGCTAATGTACTTATAGGTATCTAAAACACAACTGACTTGGTAAAGGATAACTTCATGTTGAAACTGTGTGTACTCCCCGTCACTTGTCCCTAAAGGTTCATTAGAAAACCAACGTCAGACAGCATCTGTCTGGCATTAATGCTGCAAAGAACCTTTTTGGCGCAGCCGTGAGGCACACACTATTGTTGTTTGAAACATTATTTTTACTTTGTTAATTTTGTATTTTGTGTTTCACGAACTTTGTCCAAATAAACTATTTTTATTTATTTATTTCTTTCTTTCATGTGCCCGCAAAAGATAACGTCCGATGACTTTTAAAAGGCTTCTTTCATTATCATAATTTTAGTAGGCATTACTTGTTCCTTTGTTATCTATTTCACGTAGATTAAGTACTATGTTCGCATATTTATTTTAGTGGTTATTTTTTTTCAGTACCTTATACTAAGTAAGTAGGTACCTAATGTTATTCAGTTTTCCTCTAGTTTTTTGACAAATTAAAACCTACCTTCCTATGTGCCAGTAAACTAGATTAACGTTGCAAACAATGATCTTCATTGTCATCAACGCGCGGTCAGTGCAATTAAAATTAGCATACAAATGAAGGGTTCAAACACAGAACATGAACTCTACAAAGTTAACATTGTATTGAATTAAGATGATATCACGTTACGTAGGTACCTAATCTAAAACAAAGGAAATTCAAGACATCCGAATTATTTTTAAAACAGACAAGACTTAAAACTTGTCAATGAAATCTAAGATGTTACTGTTAATGTTAACCTGCATCATCCCACTGCTGGGCAAAGGCCTCTCCCCTTGACTTTCAGCTCTTTCGATCCAGGGCTAAAGTCACTGGTCGTTTGTTTTTTCCAGATATTAATAATTAAAAAAATGTTTAATTAACAACTTATAAGTAATAATAACATTAGAAAAATTAAAATAAAATAAGTAGGTGCCTACTTATACTTACTTCCAAATTGTGCATTAGTCCATTGGAACACACAGAAAAACAGCACGTAAACACTCACTTTGCTAGCCATAGTCATTATTTTAAAATTAATAATTAAAATCTTAATAACAAACCACAATTTTCACTAATAATCCCACAGTTCCTACTTTTTTTATTACAGTGTCCGAAAACTTTCCTTTCTTATATTTTTTAACAATGTCAGAAAATATTCCTGTATTTTTAACGACCGACGCGCATCTAAATAATGTTTTATGATGATGAAATGTCGGTATCGTTGGATGGGCCACAACAAAAATGATACGCTACAGAGCCTCCATTTCGACCGGCATGGTTCAGAGGTTGTGAATCTTCGGTTTGTGTGGCTATTGTTGTGGTTATGAACATTTTTATTCACACTTTTTTGCGAACGATTTTTGTTATAGGTACATTTATTCATAGATGTAGCTCCCCTCAGTTAGTTCTAGGCAGTTAGCTGATCTTATGTATATCAGTATTTAAACTAATAATAAAGCTGAAGAGTTTGTTTGTTTTTTTTTGTTTGCCTGTTTGAACGCGCTAAGCTCAGGAAAGATCGATCGGATTTGAACATCTTTTTGCATTTGATAGCCCAATTCTTCACAACAACACGCAACGACCCTTAAGAGCTGAGCAAAAAGAAAAAAATCTGAAAAAACACTACGCGAAAACGAAGTAATAGCGCGGACGGGCGATCCTACACGACGGGGTGGATTGGGGAACAAGAAATTTCACTCCGACAAAGTCGCGGGCAGAAGCTAGTTCAAAATATATGGTTACATTTATTTTGGCCAAGTGCTTTGAAACCGCACCTCAAGTAAATGATCTCCCAAAGCATATCTACTTTGCTATTGTCGATAAGCCGACTGGTAAAGATATTCAGCTTCTGAAAGATGGATTATTTTCTGTCCTACTTTGCTGTGCCCGAGAGGGCTATAATGATCATGTCATTGTAAAAGAAATACAAAAAACGAAAATACGTACATTAATTAGCACAGACTAAAAGGCATACAAAATAATATACATCAGATAAAAAAAAACGTACAATCTAAGTTCACATTGTGAAATGCAATTAATAAATTGAGTATTTATTAATTGGCATTGTCCTCGTTTTATCCCTGAGTGAATAAATTGAGCTGTAGAGTTGCCTAAAAACAGTTGACGATCACTGGTGGTAACATGATTCACCGCAACAAACGTTTGCTTCAGGTTGGTGCTGGCATTTACACCTATTCATTATTGTATGGGCATCAGATCACGCACAATAAAAAGTAGTAGGCAACTAGATATTATAGCTTTTTAACCATTAATCAACACAATGGGCACAAGTGGACTAGATTTATAACTTGGTAATTTTTGGCGTGATTTTTTGTGCCCTTTGGAACTCCAAAATTTTCGCGACCCCCATAATTCTGCTATTCTTCTCACGGTTTGTTGACACACTCGTGCTTAGGTAGGTAACTAATATAAATGTTGGACTAAAAACCTTAATCAATGCTACAACACAAGGATGGGGTTGCCTGCCAAAAATTGTAGACATAAGTATCAATTCAAATAACTTTAAGTAGAGATTTATAGCTACCGTTGAAAGTTGTGTTAGTGACGTATTGGTGCCCATCATTTAAGAATCTAACAGTAGGTATATATTACGATCTATTAAAAAAATCAACGATTAAAATCTACAAAGGTAACCTACGAGCGTAGAATGCGGTTCGCAAGCCGCGGTGCAAACGAAGCGTGTCCGTCTAATCTTTGCAAAATCAGTTTTTATTCTCTTGTAATTCGTTTTTGTGGGGTCTGGTGTCGTTCACATCATTGGGTTACGGACACTGGACTCTTAACAATGTCTTCTTTCCCAGAAATAGAAGACCCGATTATAACTGGATCTGTTTCCGTGCTATTCGATTTTTTGTTACTGCTGCTAATTAGATATTGTAGCGTTAAATGTTAGAAACTTGTGTTTTGAACTGCCATGCTAAGCTCATAAGCGGTATCTCAAAAAAAATCGTAAAGTTGATTTTTGTGGCATCTGATTGCTAAAAATACGCCATCCAATGTGCTAAGCGAAATAGCGATATCTTAACAAAAAAAAAACCTTATAAAAGTTTTCCCTGTCTCAGCTTTACCTCAAATCACTAAGAGAATAAAAGCAAAACTTCAATTTTCTCGATAGTTAGGTACTGGCTTGTCCTGAGATACCGCTTTTTATCACGGCAATATGCCACCTAGGTAAATATCTCACTCTATTAAAAAGTACTCTGTGATATTAATCTCACAATTTACTGACATTTGACATTTATTTTGACCGATCTTAAATGCAATATACAGGCTGATATATTTCATCACCCTAGCAGCCTGCTCTCAGAACGGTGAAGGATTTTTACCTTCATCGTGAAACCGGCATGTCCTAAAACCAAAAAATCGAAGATTTGTGACATCTACCAACCCACACCGGGCCCGCGTTATGGATTACTGACCACACCATCTCAATTATGATATACTTATATTATGTCATGTACCTACACGTATATAAAAAGGGAAGAGCTCATTGGGCATCTAAAAATTCCTCCGCATAGCTGTCATGTGAAAAGTCCTCATAAGGCTGGACGCGTTGCCACGGTGTGTTTAGTAAAATAGTTATATAGTTTACGAAAATCACCAGAGAAAATAAAAGCTATTCGTGACGCCCCAATACCAAAAAATGTAACCGAGTTGCAATATTTCTTAGGACTAATGAATTACTAACGGAATGTCGAGTACTGGGACATGATATACCACCCACTGTCTCACAAGCCAGGGCGAAACGTAATCGTCCTCATGTAGACTATAAACAGTTTTTTTAGAATTAAGTAATTATTTGTAAGGGAGGGGTGTTATATATGTTAAAGCAGCTTTAGTCTGTGTAGGTTGCAACCTCTCAGACATGTCACTTTTCATAGAATAAACTGTCAGTGCTAAGCAACTCGCTGTTTCATTTACACGTACATAACACGTAGTCACCTGCGTAATGAATAGGTATAAAAAAAAATTAAATTATATTTATTATACAAAATAAAATTAAATAATCTGTAGGTACCTATAGGTACACATTCGTATTACCACATCAAACAGTCCATTTTTTTTTTAAATTGTGTACACACGGCTACTGCAAATCAAGCTATTCATAACCAGTATAAGCTGACTTCTGATTGTACGAAAAACCTATACAATGCGAGGTCAACTAAAACTGGAAATATATAGCTTGATGTGTAGCCGTGTGTACACACAATTTTCCAAATTTTTTTTTCATGACTATTTCGAGACCATATGACATACAATGCATAGCTACCTAATAGCTAGTTGCCCAGTTCTATTCGTCTACATCCGCAGGTTGCAGCCTGCTCGTTCCCACCATGACATCAACATTGTTTCAAGCACGTACAACATTACTTCCTAATCAGATAATGGAACAATTTCATACAATTAACCGTCGCGGATTTTGGGAATGACGGCACCATTGTTCGTCGGCCTTTGTTTTATGACACGAGGCTGTTTACCGTGCAATTACCATGTTTTGTGATGATACCATATTATTAGTAGCAGCACGTTTAGAGTAACTCTAAACGTACTCTCTCTAATACTGTTTAAAATCAAACTAATAAAAATCGATACCTACCAATGTGAAACAACATGTAGGAATATTTTTCCCTATCCTATATTTGAACTAATTTATAATATTTAATGCTATAACATTACCTAAATATTTATTTGTTCCTATACGTAGGTAGACTGGCCAACTTCAATCAATATTATAATTATTGATCGAAGCTGTCAAAGAAAAAAGTCGGCAATTAAAAAAAAAAAATCAAGAGCTGTTAAACCTGGCTATACACTGCGTAAACGGAGTTGATACTGTTTTATAATTCAATAAATATTATGTATCAGTATTTCATATGTATACAGGGTCAAATTAAATTAGCTAGCGAAACTCTGCAGACGTGATGGTTATCGATATCTAAACAAGATAAAATAAAAATATAAAATATTCGATGTTTTTTTGGGGGGTTAACGACCGCTGGGAGAGTTGTTACTCGAAGTATGAGTTGAGAAAATATGTTTTATCCTGTTTAGGCACCTATCGATACTTCTGTGAAGTTACACAAAAAACTGATGTTTCAAATGACTACACTAACTGCGGTCGATGACCCCACAAAATAGTCTTCAAATTCATTTATTTTTTGTTTCATCGTGTTTATCGATACCCATCACGTCTACAGAGTTTTGCTAGCTAATTTTATTTGAACCTGTATAATAACTAGCTAATTGACCATGACTTGCAATGCCTTTTTTTCTTCCCAGTGTTAGGACTTGTTTTTCACACCATAAAATTCGTTTATTTTATTTCATAAAAGCGAAATATCAAAATTATCCATATCTATTGTAAACTGACAAATCTGACAATTTTGACAGTCCTAAAATGTCTTCATGCTAAAAGTTTAGAAAATAATTAGTGGACAGCTTTCGTTGGCCAAACTCTATCGATTTTGATAGGTAGGCCTACCAAATCGTTCAATGTACAAAAACTCCATGGAAATAACTAAGTAGGTACTATTTAAGATCATTAAAGAACTCCAAAAAGAAATATAAGCAAAAAAAGAACATCTGTCAATTTTGAATCAATGTCACAGTGTATCGAGAAAAAATGGCTTAACTATTTATAGTTATTTTTCGTAAATTTTACAAGGACTTGGACCAAAGATTTGGACCAAACACAATGTTCGTATAGTTAAATTTAAATTTTGTGAAGTAGGTATTTAAAAGCATCAAACTAGTGGCCCATTTTTCAGATGATTACTAAACTGCACCGAACTTTCGCTTAAACGCTCAAATCAAAAGTGACAGACACACACGATTACCATCATCATCTCTCCAGCGTCTTTCCATCGGACATCATGAAATTAGCAAGTAGCGCCTCCGAACAAAATGTTTATTTCACCTATTACGTGTGTCTTGTCAATGGCATCAAACCAGACGGGAACATAAGCCCCAACTTTGGGCCAAACGAAAAGGCACCTTTACATATCATCGATGTTTCATCTGTCCTTCCTGATGAGGTAAGTCTTTTATTACTTATCTGTACGAAACTATTAAGAACATGGCAATATTAACCAGTTAATTTAAACGTTATTACTATCTTAGGATATTCCCGAAGATCATCCCATACAAGTAGAAAGATCTAAAGCACTTCACGAACTTGCTGAATCATATAGGAAAGCCGAACTAGATGAAAAAGCGGGAGAGGAAGAGGCCGACTCATCCCGATATGTTAGCAAGTTTTTCTATTGTTTTTGCGCAATATTAGCTTTGATTGTTAACATTTATACATTGAAAGTGACTTTGTACTAGCCAACAACTACTTCGGGAGAAGATAGCGACTTATCTGAGAATGATGAAAGTAATTTCCTTCCTTGCGACAACCCAAATGTTTTGAAACTAACCAAAATGAAGTGGTTAAGTGAGGATCCAGACGGTGGTCTTGATTCTAGGTATGTATCTAAAGATAAAATAATTATAAGACGCGGCTGCTGTCATCAATATACACTGACATGGTGTCGTTCCAGAAATGTGAACGCATTGACAGGGGCAAAATTAAAACATAAGAAAAGAAGATCTTAATAGTATCCGGAGATGATGAAAAGTAGGTAATTTCACTGGGAAAAACTTCATTGTGAACTGAGCTGGTCAGTATACCAATGTACAATTATTTAAAAAAATTACCAACTGTTTTAACACTTTCCAGTTCACCATCAATATCACCTAATACATCAAGCTCTAACTGTAGTCAAGCTTCCGAAAATGAGCTCCAAGAACAGAACGATTTCGAAGACAAATACTTGTCGACTATACTGCGGCTGGACAAAGAACATAACATGTTTGGTTTGTCTAACATAGCCATAGTTGGAGCCAAACCATCTAAAGTAAAACGTAAGGATGATGAAAAGGCTGTGTTTCATCAAACAGCTATCGTACAAATATGTTATGGCAGGAATTGCTGCAGATATAGGGTTGGTTCCATTTTACAAACATTTCATTAAGTATTAGTCGAAAAATATGTTTCTTTAATGAGAATATGTGTTCTTTGTCTGTTTTAGAGTAACACTGATTTGCCATCATCTTTAAAGGTATCATTTACAATATTTGTTGATAAATCTTTATAGTGTTTAAGTAATGAAATACAATGAAATGTTTCTTTATTTTAGTGTGGCAGCTGTCGAGGCTGCTGTATCGATGCATCCTGCACATCATGTGCGACCACCTGCGATCCTTCTTTCTGCTTTGTAACTAATTATTTTCTATTAATTGTTTTGTGTTTTGCCTTCTGGATCAAAAGTTATAGTTCTTTATATTTTTTTCAGGATGATCCATCCTGTACACGTGTTGTAAGTAATCATGAGTGATTTTTCACAATGTTGATTTACAAATCGAGCTTATATATCTAACACTACCTACATCTTACCAATCTATCTTCCCAGTGTTCTACGTGTTGCAAAGGAAGTTGTATTTGCAAGGTCAGCAACAAAGTTTTCAGAGTGAATACAACAAAAGGTATTTTTACTTCGAACATTTTCCACAAATATTTATTTGATTTTTTGTGATTTATCCGCAGTTCAGTTCATGCCCACCTTATAAATGCGCAGTGGATTGCACTAATTGCTATGGCTTAAAGGTTTGAACGATAAATATGAATATGTCAGTTTTTACGTCATAAGTCTTAACTGGAGATTAAAATAAAGATAAAAAATTTCAGATTAAACTAAATCGCAAACCAGTATTTAAACAACCAGCTGTCGAATTAACTCCGCGTTCCAGTTGCGTACTGCAAAAAGTTGGTATTTTACTAACAATATATTTATATTAATTCTAGAACTAGCACCACGTAATGACGCAAATTATATCTTACGGGAAAAGCCTGCATTTCTTATAGCAAAAACTGCAGTGGTAAGCCGTAACAGGGAAATTAATAAACGTTTTTCTTCTGAGCGTATCGATGGCAATAAGTTCCTTTGGCCCAAAATTCGGTTGCGCAAACTCCGCTTACTGACGCAGTCATAAGATCATCAAGTGCACAGGAGACAGGGCAAGCGGCGCAGGATGGGAGGTGGGCCATTGTCTGTGGGGAGGTGCCGCATACGCACTTGAGATCTAAGCCGTCCGTAAACCCCTGTCTGTGGAGATTCTTTACTCCGGCTGAATTAGGTTCGAAGTCTATTTAAAAACTACCTATTTGAATTAACGAATTTCCTTCGTCCTCCAGCCAGTAGCAGCTCGGTCTTGCCACCACCTGCCTCGTTGTATCCCGCCATCTTCTTGCTTTCCTTACTTGATGCCATGCTTCTGGCCAGCTCGACCATCAGCCCCGTGCCCTACACCAACCCGATGCTTCCATAATCCGCCCTGTCTGCCAGCCAGGAAAAGAGCGCGAGTTCCTATACCTAAAGAATACACTTGCTCACGGGTAGGTCTTAACAGTAAATAGTGACTAATTCAACTGACCTGACCGCGATATGTAAAGGTCGCTTGGTAAGGATTGGTCATTGTGGCATCACCACACTTGAGGTCTAGTAGTAAATAATGATGATAGTTTCATTGAATTGCAAACTCCGCATTTTGATCATTCTTAAAACTCTTACTCGAAAACGTCAGAAGAATGAGATTGTTTGTCTCTGCATCTCCCACAAAGGTTGACTGGTAGAAAATGCCTATAGCATTAAGTCCGCCTCTGTACATTGTACATTTTTGTGCTTGAAGTATTAAATAAATAAATGAGAGGTAGGCTCCTACGTTTTCTAAACCACCACCACCACCTACGTTTTTAAGTAGGAGTAACTTAGAAACCTCTACTCTTACAATATATTAGCATCAGACACGGTTGGCTCCACTTCTCTCGAGTCGGCACACAGTGAAAATATTCGCGAAGCAAGAATATTCGCTCATTAGTGGTAAAAGCGTGACTAGTCAGCTAGGTAGCGCGTCTGACTGCTCAATATGCGCCGGACAAAGGCTTAGACAGTCGTACTAATAGAATCTTACTGTGAAGCTAGACTCATTATAGGGACGCAAGAACTGCCGTCAAACCGTGCCTTGAAAAAAGGTAATTGTTGAAATAATTACATTCTTACCCCCTTACTAATAAACGTTGTATAACGTCTGTATAGTTACATACCGATTTCTCTCTTTCAGTCGTCAGTAATTTGACTTTCGAATGAAGAATACAAAGCGTTGTGTAACTATACAGACACTATACAGCGTTTATTAGTAAGGGGCTATTAATTAATGTCAATATCTGCCAAATGTATGTACTAAAACTAGTGTTTAAGTTGTTATGTAATAACTAACAATTTTGATTGTAACTGGGAAATAAACGATTATTATTGTTTAAATAAAACATTTGAAGCTGATATATTTTTCAAAATTTGGAAATTATCTCCTTTCAGAAATGTGAAGACGAGGCAAAAAAAACGACGTGCGTTAATGATATATGCCCCGGGGTAAGTGAAGAAAAACTCTTGAAATAATTATATTTCTGAACTTAGGTTATTTATTTATTATTTCTGGCCTACCAACAATATTGATATTAAATGTTAAAAAAAAAAAGATTCGTATATCAAAGGTTAGTATAACAATTTCTTATAGGTTAGCACCGCATGCCCCATGAAATAATAAATGTTGTAGGATTTATAAACAGAATTAAAATCAAAATTACCCCGGACATAGGTATATAATTATGCAAAGATGGGTTCAAACTGGACGCCTGCGGGTGGGTGGATATCGCCATTCAAGTCGATTGCGACCAAGGTGGCATTATCTGGTTATTAGCCCAGGGCGCGTTTTGCCCGCAGCGGTTTTTTTTTGCGCAGTGGATTTGCAACGCACTGCTTAGTGCCGAGATTCCAAAATCCAGCAGTGTGTTGTATTCTCAACAACGAAAATTGAAAATCCTGTGCGCGATGCTTACGTCCGTGCGAACGTGACTTTTAAATAGGTTTGAAAGATTGAAATTTTTGGAAAAAAGAGGATAGGCCTTTGCCAAGCAGAAAACTATATGGCCTGCTAAGGAGAGTGGTGTAACTATATATATATATATTTATTTTTCTTCAGAAAAATAAACGTTTGAGAGATGCTTTTGAAAGAAGATTTGAAGGACAACAAAACGCACCCAAGAAATAATAATGGTTTAAACCAAAATAAGAATAATGGTTTTACCTACATCTTCATATCGCAGTCATAGCTGCTGCAGTTGTCCATGCGTAAGTAATTTAAAAAGTAGCTTTCTTTTTTATCTATATGTCGCAGCCAACCGGTTAAATTAGCCGTTCAGTTAACTGCCTGGCCTTTAGAAGTAGTGCTCGCCTCGCTTCCTCCCTCGGCTCGCACGCGGTTGATCACAGTTCTAACCTAACCTAACCCACTTGGTCGGGGTGCAATGCCTTAATTACTGCAACCAATTCGGCTCGCACGTGATTGGACTTCCAACCTAAACTGTAATTTAATATCATTCAGGCCGTTAGTTGAACGGCCGCCGTTTAGTTGAAAGGCTAGGCGGTTTTCTGAACGGCTAATTTAACCAGTTGGCTGCGACATATATACCTGTAAAATATTAAAATTATTCATTAAATTAAATTTCAGGATACTAATACTACTCAAAAATCAATAGTAGAAATTGAAACAAAAATTTTTGGAATATGGAAGAAGAAAAAACACGTGAGTATATCCATCCAACTATATCTGCAAAATTTTTGGTGATTTGTCAAAGTAGCGCAGGAATGCTGCCCCTGTTCGGCCAAATGCTGATGTCGTGAGTCTGAGCTTTAAGAATGTAACATTTGCTAGTCGAATGATCATTTATAAGTGAATGCTGAGATTTATCAGCGCCTTTAGCTAATTACTTGCCTAACTACCTAGCTAAGTACGGTACAGGTGACAAGCAGTACCTAGCTTTATACCCCATTTTACTCCCTTAGATCTAGGGAATTTCTAGTTAGCCGACCGTTATTTACTCCCTTAAATAACTATGGCCCTTACCACATTTGATTTTGGGTAACCGTTACCTTGCTTTTTTAGGGAACCCTTACCCCCAATTGTTTTGGGGAACCTCATGCCAAGCACTCAGGTTACAGAGTTTGTTCAGTATTGTTCGGCCTAAGTATAAGTTGTTTGCGTTGGCTGGTGATCACGACTGTCCATAGTATTTATGATTATATTTGTGACTAGCTTCTGCCCGCGGCTCCGCCCGCGTGGATGTCGGAAATTATCCCACGGGAACGTACTACCGGGAAAAAAAGTCGCCTATGTACTTCCCCAGGATCCATCAAATTGTATCGAAATCCGTTTAGTGGTTTAGGCGAAAAAAGGTAACACACAGAGTTACTTTCGAATTTATATTAGTATAATATATACTGGCAGCGCCCCGCGGTTTCACCCACATAAGTGTCGATCCCGTAGGAATGTAGGGATAAATGTGTTAATCCAGGGTGTTAGTTACCTCCATACCAAATTTTATCAAAATTAGTCCAGCCGTTTGTGCGTGAAGAAGTAACAAACATACAAACACAGTCACAAACTTTCGCCTTTATATTATTAGTATGATGGATGTTTCAGAAGCGTACTGTTTCGTGCGAGTGTTCCCTGCCTGGGTGCGCTAGCTGCTTCGTTTTTAGACCACAGGTAAAGTAAAAAAACAAGTAGCCTGTATCCACAGATACATTGTGGTATTTTGCTAGAGCAAAACCACATCTTTTAAACAGGTTGTCCCTGGAAGTATGGATCAAAACGAATATACGTGGCCAAGATCATTTCCAAACTTTTTAACCCTGAGAGTTTCGGTGTTTTTTTTAACGGTTCAAAAGTTATGACCAATTTTTGTTTTTAGTGTTCCGTACCCAAAGGGTAAAAACGGAACTCGGGCTCCACTGTCCGTCCGTCCGTCCGTCTGTCACCAGGCTGTATCTCATGAACCGTGATAGCTAGACAGATGGAATTTTCACAGAATGAGTATTTCTGTTGCCGCTATAACAACAATACTAAAAACCGAATATAATAAATATATATAAATAAATATATATTTAAATTATTAAAAGACAACGAAATATTTAAATCACTGAGAAAACCAAAACAGATTCGCAGAAAAAGAGTGGAAGTAGACAGACGAATTCACAAAAGGCGTGGTAAGAAAAAGAGTCACTCAGTTTTACACAATTTAAAAAAAAATACCAACCCTGAAAATGTTTAATGCTGCATGCTGTACTCAGAAAAGAGAATGTATTACACTGCGGCATATTTAAGACTATTATTAGATGATATATATATGCGGATCTAAAAGGAAACTCCTTATCGAACAGCCAAATATCGTGGAGGTGGAAATACTATCAAAATATATCGTAGAGAAGGAAGACATATTTTATATCTTGACGAAACATATGTTAATGCGTCTCATAACGTTTCAAAATGTTGGCAATCAAAGGGTGAACACGGCGTGCTATCACATATCTGACATATCGTTATAGGAGACCGTTTGATCATCCTACATTGTGGAGGCCAAACTGGACTTGTAGACACTTGTGATGTAATTATCACGATCCTATGAATTTCGTGAATTTCAGAAAATGGATAAATGAAAAACTCTTATGCCTAATATACCACCAAATTCTGTCATAGTAATGGATAACGCAGTTTATCATTCGATTCGAGAAGAGAAAAAGCCGACTATAGCTTAGGTATACCAAGCCAGCTATGCAAGAATGGCTACGACGGCATGACGTGCCTTCTGATGATACTTAGAAAGGATAACTTATTTAAATTAATTAAAAGCCATTTCACAAAAAATATTTACAAAATTGACGAGTTATTAAAAATAAACTGACATTAAGTGTAGCGTTTCCCTCCATAACACCCAGACCTGAACCCAATTCAGTTAGTCTGGGGTGATATTAAAAGACAGTTAACACAAAAAGGTATCGACTCTAATTTGGACAAAAAAATATATGTTGATTGGGAATATTGGGATTACTTGCTAGATATTCCGTAGAGAAGTGGGAGCATATATTGTGTTAACAATTAATTAAAGTTGAGGATGAATACTGCAAACATGACAGAGTTCTAGATACCTAATGTTGTAGATTTTTGTGCAGGACGATTCAGATGATACTGATGATGGCTGTTTCGAAAGTAAAGAATCAAGTTCCAATGATATTGATATGGATTTATAAGTGATTGATTTATAATTTTGATAAATCTTGCATTTATTAAACGCTCATTTGGAGAAACATCGACGTAACTGCTACTTTTTTTAAGTCTTTGCTTTCCTAACGTAAATACGCTTTCTAAGTGCTGTGTCATATTTAACTCATTTTTGGGATATACATTTACGTATAATACATTTACGTCGATGTTGCTCCAAATGAGCGATAAGTTTATTACCTAATATTTTATTTTGTTACCTAGACATAGTTTAAAAAATTTGTAAAGTCATCAATTAATTTTCCAATTAAAAATCACGACCTGTTTACCGTTAACCACTGTGACGTCACATATAACTGTCGAGTGCACATTTCGCCTCTTGTGTATCTCCCCCCTCCCCTCTCCCGGTCCCCGTTCTCGTACTACCCCCGCGCCCCCATACCCCGGAGGCGAGGATTCAATTAAGCGGTTTTGCCTATAACTGTAATTTTTTCATTTGCAGAAAAAAGACGAGTATGGTAACGTGATGAAAAGAAGGACTTATTGATACCACCAGCACATTATATTTGAATATTGTATCAGAAATTACCACGCGTAATGTTGCGAAATTTGGCGATTTGGTTCGCCGAGAAAATGAGTGAGGTAAAAGTGATCACCTACATATTATTATTTTATAATTATCCCAACTCTTAGTTATCATTGATACCATTGATCGTTACAATATTCTCTTCTACTAACTTTAAGTACGGTCAGCAACAAAAGTAAATACTTTTACGCGTTTCGGCAAGCGTAGCGTGAGAAACTCCCCAGCTGCTAGATGGACCAACGGACCTTAAGAAGGTGGCTGGGGCAGACTGGATACGGAAGGCGGAGGACAGGATATTGTGGCGTAGCCTGGGAAAGGTCTATGTCCAGCAGTGGACTGCGATAGACTGAGTTGATGACTTATACGTATCTATATAAATGGAACAAACTTATAAGTACAACACTACCTTTCAGCATTTCATTGTAATACCTGAGTTTGTATTTTATCTTCAGTTCCAATTATTTCCTAAAATTGTGTTCAATAATTGTTGCTAACGTTACCTAGCCAATTTTTGACGCTTGCATGTTGCAAGCTGCGAGCTCCATATTAATTTTCGCTAACTGTGTGCGCAGTTTCGATGCTGTTATGTCAAGTGCACCAAACTGAAGTTTTGCAGCTCAAATGCCTGAATTAATGTCTGATCATCATCTCATCATACTCCTGCCTTTATCCTTATCCCAATTCATTTTTGGGATTGGTGCAACATGTTATTTTCTTTCATACTTCTCTAGGGTCGTCATCTCTGCATCCATCACAGACTGTCTGAATACACCCTAATATTTGTAATACATTTCAGGCTCCGAAATATTTACTGCTTCTCACAACTCCTACACTCAGCGGCAAACAGTATTATGCCACCGCGATCGATTCCAGCAAACGGTATAATGCTGCCACGATTGATCCGAAATGCAAGAAAAACGATACAGAAATAACAGTTGATAACAGATTTCTTTACTTAAAAAACAGTCCAAGATGCAGTAAAAAGTAAATAAACGGAAAGTCAAACTCAAATGATGCTTTATTTATTACAGTACATAATCTCTAGATACCACGTATTTTTCTACGCAAGCCTTGTGAGCTGGCATTTTGTGGCTGATTTGGTCTATGACCGTATAAGGGGGAGTTCCTTGGGCAATGTGGCAGTAGTCACTGCAGTACATAAACGGCGCTATGTTTGTTTGGAAAGGATTCGGAGGGAATGGAGCCAGGTCAAACGACTCGCCGTGGCTCCAGGACGCGAGAGACGACGCCGCATACGGGATTTTATACTTCTGTTTTGTTTCCGTGATGAACGTTCTGTACAAGAAAGATATGGGTGAACCGGATGAAAAATTACAAGTAATTGCTATATTTTCGCTTGGTGATAGAGGCTACTAAAGGAGAGAAATACACGTATACTGTGATTTCAACTGGCTACCTGTTACAAAAAAACATACAGCCTTGTGACAGACAGACGGACGGACAGATTGCGTAAGTTTAGTAATGTGGGAATGAATAATGAAGTGGCAACACACTGTGCGACTGAGAAAGTATGACAACGAAGATAGAGATTGAATATATAAGACGGACGAGGTTGAAGACGAAAGGTGCGCGATTCGTGTAAAATTATAATAAATGAGTCACTTTGCTTAGTATTCACAACAATCCCAACAGTAATAAGGTCCCGTTTCCACGTTCGTACGGAACCTTAAAAATGAGATTTCAAAAGAACAAGCTACTTACCCCTTCAAATTGTTGACAGGATTATGGCAAGCAGCCACCTCCTTATATTCTTTCTTGACATGGATCCTGTCATATACACCTCTGTGAAATTTGGCTGTCAAAGGCATCCATATTTCCTTGTGCCTTGGTCCAAAACCTTTAACCTATGAACAAACATTAATTAACTATGAGATAATATTTTTTCATCTTTACATACCGAGACCTCTCCGTGCCTCGGAAAGCACGTTATACCGTTGGTCCCGGCTGTCATTCGTGGATCTTTGACAATCGTTACGGGTAGTTAGAAGCCCGAAAGTCTGATAACCAGTCTTACCAAGGGGTATTACCCAGTAACTGGGTTGTGGAGGTCAGATAGGCAGTCGCTCCATGGAAAATACTGCTATTCAGCTGAATCCGATTAGACTGGAAGCCGACCCCAACATAGTTGGGTTTCCTAAAAAAGCGCTGCTGGCATATAACGGCTGCAAAATGACAGCTGTCATAAATATTACATTACAGTTGGTATTTGATTTTTACTATCAAAATGGATGGCAGTCAATTACAACCGTATTCCGCTTTCTTTGGAAACCCAAGCTTTAAGATGAATTCTTGCAACTTTATTTTTATTTTGAATACTTATTTGTAAATATTTACATAATATAAGCAAACAGTTAAAATAATATTATGAACATTTATATGAAAAAATAAGCAAAAGAATCATAGGGCATCAAAAAACTCTTCCGCATCGTTGTGGTCTGCAGTGGCTCGTCTTAGGGGCAGTTTTTTTTCTAGTAATAAGTCGTTTTTTTTTTTTTAGATTTATTCAAAATTTCTATTCGTTTCACACTTCTTGCAAATTCGTTCACTATCTCAACACTATTATTCGTAGCATGGTAACACTATTTTGCTTCAACTACCCAGTTACTGAATACGATTAAAAGTTCAAGTATACATAAATACTAAACTTACCCTTGGAGCTTTGGATTCAGAGTAGAATGTGATATGGTCTTTGGCTCCAATACCATACTGATCATCAGGAGTGAAAGGCCTGTGGTACGATCTATAAGTTGACAAGTAAGGGTCGAGCTGTTTCTTGATTCCTCTTGGAACGTTGTCGAATATCACTGGTGCTTCATTCCTTCCGGCTGCCACGACCTATTATAATAAAATACGTTTTATTTACAAAGATACAAGGATCTTCTGTCCCATGGCCATAATCGGAACTAACGCCGTCATCTTGATATTTTTAATAAAATTTTTCACTCCCTCTCACTGAGAGGAGGCCTGTGTCCCAGCAGTGGGAACATTATAGGCTGATTATGTATGTTTTCAACAACGTCCCACCCTCAATGTCATGAAGAAGAACGCTACAATTCGCTGAAAGCGTGAGGTACAAGACCGGTCATTGTGGCGATGCTTGGGCTCAGTTACGTGCAGGCAGTGAAATCTTTTGGTTGAATGATGATGCTGTAAGTATTAATGGTGTGTAGAACTTACATCAAAAATATATTCGGGGTCGGGAGCTTTGACCTCAATGTCTGGTGGAGCCAAAGGTGACTTTGTTAAGCCTCTGAAGTTATCTTTCATTTCTGATATCATTATCGGGTTGGTGATGCTGACTCCTTGTAACTGAAAGCAGATTGGTGAGTAATATTTAAACACATTGGATTAACTGGAGAACATTGAATTATGATTTTAAGTAAATAGATCGCAGTTATACCTTTCTAAAATCTACTGTTCTTTCACAGTCGATACGATTTCTTTTGTCAAACAAGTGATTTTGCTTGCTTTTAATAATGACTAGCTTTGTCCAGCGGGTTCGCCCGCATTTATATCGATAGTTATAGGTGCAAAAGGAATGTGGTACCGGAATAAGAAGTCATATGTCCTAACCCAGGTCTTGGTCCACCGGTGTGCCAAATTTCATCGAAATCTGTTCAGCAGTTTTTGCGTGATTGAGTATGTAACAAACATCCAAATATAAAAGCTTTCACTTTTATAATATTATATAGTAGGATTACGAAGTCGAGCCTTTGGCCAATCAAGTTTTTGTAATGGAAGAACAGACTCCTTTCTGAAGCAATAAGTTATAAACGGTCTACTAAGTAATACACACACACAACACAATCTAATATACACGAACACTTGCAATAAACCTCTAATACAACAGCCTGGGAAGTCAAGCGTCAACTTCGGTGTAAGGCTATATTTTATAAAAACAAGAGCTTTTATCGCTATCTACTGCCGACACCCGAAAAGGTACACCATTTAGAAGAAACAGTTCATTAGCAGTAGTTCAATTGGATTATTCCCAGTAGAGCGATTAACTGATTCGACCGCCGAACTAATAAGAATATTTTTATTCTACTAGTTCGACGATCAAATGAAATAAAATCCTAACTCACCCGTTTTTCGACTCCAGTCATGAAGATTACTCGTCGGCAGTTGATGGCACAATCTGATCGCTCCATCGCCTTGTTAGGGTTTGGCTTGACACAGTATTCGCCCGTCGTGGTTTTGTAGGACTCTTTCTCCACCACCATATCACGACCTGTGACACGTTTTGGTAGTGGCTCATCTATTTTCTAAAATGTCACAAATTAATGAATGAATTTTTAGTTTGCGTTATCACTAAGCAGCTGTAGACATTTTTGTTTCTTGAAATTTTCTATACTTAAATTTCTTTTTTGTGAGATGAAACACTAGGTACGGGCTATTTCTTAATGTCATAATCTGCCTAGCCTTTTCCCAACTACCTATGTTAAAGTTAGCTTAATATAAAAATCTAAAATTCACTGACAGACCACACACACACAGCCAAAACAACTAGATACGATAAAAAGTGAGAACAAAGGAAGAATTTTTGGAAATCCGTTCCCTAAAGGGGGTTACATAGAGGATGGAAGTTCATCGTTTCCACAAATCCCATGAGGCTCACAGCCTGTTTCTCAACAAATCCCTACATTGTTTCTTCAACTGTCTTACGCCGAGGATACGGAAATTTAATACAGCATTCACAGCTCCCCCGAAAGAGCCGCTTCGGCCGTCAAGGAAACCGGGGTTTCGTAACTGGTTTCCTAAAAGGCTTTTTTTATACGTCTACGTAACTGGTTTCCATGAAGGCTTTATTTATACTACTATGTAACTAGTCCCTTTCATGACCTGACGAACAATTTTAAGGAGAGTAGTATTGATAGCTTAAGAGACATCTGACTTACACAATCCAAAGCATGAGGTATGGCAGGTATATGCCTAAGGGCAATACTTGTGCCCGTTCTCGTCTCATTGCTGGACAGCCTCAGCGGGATATTGTACTGCACGTTACCCCAAGTATTAACATTCTGGACTAAGAGCTCGTTTAATACGAGCGGCTTGCCGCAACCCTTGGGCTGGGCCATGATGAGAAAATGATCACAATAAAATAGTTAACAGAAATATTTAAATACAAAATTAATGAAATTAATCGGTTGACAATGTCATACCAGTCAAAGCTGTCATTTTTTTTTATATTATAGACAATGCTTTGATTTTTTTACAGTAGGTAGGTAATTGAAACTTTTTAATGGGACAAATAAGGTTTTGAGCGTGAATACCTAATCAGGAAAATAATTGTTCTTAGAGTTTTAGCATTCTGTAAGCTGATTTTTAAACCATTAAACCTACCTAACGACCTCTTAGACCTAACTAACCTTATCATACTAACAAATAACTTAATAACTTTACTACAAAAATGTCTCACTGCCGGTACACTTGTAATAAAAATCCCCCTTAAAAATAGATTAATCAAACCTTGGATGACCATAGGCTTGTTACGCTGTATACATAACCGCAACAATATGCAAAAAAAGTTAAAACTAGAGCCACATAATGAGATACTAAAAATCACTTATAGGAGATACAGGATATATACAGATACAGGAACTACTGCAACAACGCCATCAAGAAACAAAAACGTAGATACGATCGTGAACAGCTTTATAAGACACACAAAAACTCTAAAAAGCTATGGCAAACAATAAACAATATTTCCCAACGAAAACCACCTAAGACACAAAACACAGAATTACTGGAATCAGCCGCTACCCCACTCGAGGCGGTGAATAAAGTAAATGAGTACTTCTCAACCGTTGGAAGGCATCTTGCTGACGAAATAATAAATAATCCTGAGAGACAGGCTAACAACGGCCTCAACATATCTACGGACGTTCCAAACCCGCCGGTCTCATCGTTTGTACTGCTCAACTCTGACGCTGAAGAAGTGGCAACCGTAATTACAAGCCTAAAATCTGACAGTGCTACTGGCTGGGACAAAATCCCCGTAAGTTTTTTAAAATCTACCAAGTTCATTATTTCACCAATCATTTCGCACCTTATTAACCTATGTTTTGAACAAGGATGCTTTCCCACGGCCCTGAAACAAGCTGTAATAACACCTGTGCATAAGTGTGGTGACAGAGCTGATCCATCTAACTATAGGCCGATATCCGTCCTCCCGTCCCTGTCTAAAATTGTCGAAAGATTAATAAACCAACGATTAAATGCATATTTAACAAAACATAAAATAATTTCATCCTCACAGTATGGCTTTAGACAGGGAAAGTCGACTGAAGACGCGGTCCTAGCGTTGACCTCTATCGTCACTGACAAAGTGGACAATCGAGAAAAGTGTCTGGCCGTCTTTCTAGACATCAAAAAAGCCTTCGATACAGTCTCTGTCCCCACGCTTTTACACAGGCTAGAAGACATTGGTATAAGAGGAGTACCACTTAAGCTTTTCGCGGAATACCTGAATGAGCGCAGGTACGTAGTTAAAATAGGATCACTCACTAGTTCCGAAGAAATAGTGACTTACGGAGTAGGACAAGGTAGTGTGCTCGGGCCGCCGCTATTCCTCATTTATATAAACAGCCTATGTAACATGAGTATCGAAGGAGCTCACATATTATCTTATGCTGACGATACAGCAATTATTTTCTCGGGAGAAACATGGGACAGCGTCAGTCGCATCGCAGAGCGTGGTCTATCTACTATAGCTACCTGGCTCGATCGGAATCTTTTAACTTTGAATATTTCAAAGACAAATTACATCTGCTTTTCCATATTTGACCGTACCCAGCCATCACAGGATCTTCAGATTAAAATTCATACCTGCTCCAGCTCCACTAACACTACCTGCTCTTGTTTAAGAATCAATAAAGTATCCAGTACTAAATACCTTGGTGTTCTGCTTGATCAAAGGCTATCGTGGCACTTGCACCTAGAACTATTAATGAACAGAGTTAGGAAATTGATTTGGACGTTCAAATCTCTTCGCCACGTGACCACTAAGGAACTTATCCAGCAAATTTATGTCTCCTTGGGACAGTCTATAATGACGTACTGTTTGCCAATATGGGGCGGAGCGTCTAAGACAAAAATTTTGGAGCTGGAAAGGGCACAGAGAGCTTTACTAAAAGTCATGTACTTTAAACCGATTAGATTCCCTACGGAAAGTTTATACTCAACCTCAAACCTTTTGTCAGTTAGGAAACTCTATGTCCTGCAGATTGCATTAAAAAAACACAAATCTCTTCCCTTCATTACTTCCAAGACACATTCTAGGAGGAAAAATAAAGTAGCTGAAGACTGTCCAGTAAATACTACATTTGCTACAAGGCAATTTATTAAACTATCTTCCCGTGTATATAACGCTCTCAATGAACAATGTGCTATCTACTCTATGACATACCACGACTGCAAAAAAACACTAATTAAATGGCTGAAGAGTAAAAGTTACGAAGAAATAGAAGATATCCTACGCAAGATCACGTAACTAAGAAACACATTTAATATGTAGACATATGCACACCACACCCACCCATCCTTTGCGCTAATCATACCACATTTCTCATACACATGCTTACCCACTACATCCCGACACCTACACAAACACACACTCACACACAAACGAACCCACACATATTCAAACACTCACAAACATATTCTACACCAAGTGTACTCCCTTACTGATATATGAATTATAAAATATTAATTAGCCGTAAATCAATTTTTTTTTTCACTTATTTTAGCTTATTTTTTTGATTTTTGCTTATTTCTCACACATCTGTAGAATGATTGTAAACTGGAGGAGCGGAACCACCTAATACAAGCAAATCTTTGCTTAAAAGGTGACTCCAAACCTAACATAGTTATATCCTTAAGTGAAGAAATAAACATTTTTATTTTATTTTTTATTTATTTTTTATTAAAAGACTGCTAGATAAGGACCTGTTAAGGCTTGGATCACACAAAAGAGCTAATCAATCTCGGTTATAGCATCCGTCAAAATATTGATATTAGCAAGGCAACAATAAGGCACTATTGACCTATTGATATGTTAATAAACTAATTATTAGATAGTCTTATCATGTCTTTACAAAATGAAACTCCAAACATTTCAAAAATAATTTATTTCTAAACTCATACTAATTCAAACATGAAAAAATTTACACAAGCATAGGAACCCGCTTCCTCTTCGCCTTTTTAATAATGAGTGGGTTATTATCAAGATCGTATTCATAGCGAGCAGTTTGTCCCGCTTGCAAGTACATAGGTAGAAGTATGTCATTCTGGGAAAGCCAGTCGATCACGAAGTCTATCACTGCCTCAATGTGTGGAGACTTCTCGAAATTCGCTTGTATGCCCAGTTTTGTATCCATTGTGAATGACTGCAATGTGAAAAGTATCTTTTAATAACTATCTTCGCTATCTCATGTAAGGATTTAATCTGTATTTGCAATTTATTTGCCATAAATCTACAAAAATATAAGTTTATGGAAAAATAACTTTAAATCCTACACAACAAAGTTCAGTTTACGCTACAACTTCAAACATTTTTATAACTTTTTCAATAGTGCTAGTCACTCTGAACTCAACTTAATTACCATTAAAATAAAGTCGATATTTGTTTAACTTGAGTATTAATTTGAAACATAAGTTTGGATCGATTTTATAGTATGCTTCGCAGTTTCTGCCTACACCCCCATGTGAAATTTATAATTAGTCATATAACTTGCAAGAACAGGCGACCTTCTTTTGTTCGTTTTCATCATATTGAAGACAGAACACCCTGGTAAATTGACATCGGCAATTCTTTTTCTAGCCTAAAGCGCCATAATAACGGGCGAGAGAATCGCGGCAGCAGTCTCGCCGTGCCATCAAATTCTCGTCGCGATGATATCGCCGTGTGAAGTTGTGCCATACAGTTTAGTTTAGTTTGCAGTTTAGTTTCAGTTTTAGATAGCTATAGCGCCTAAGAGGTATTTGCTCCTATAGCAAAAAAACTAAAGCAAATACGAGGCACAGTGGTACTAGAACAGCAAACAAAATAATTAAGTACAGCTGATCAACATCAAGAAGGTCTCTCATAAGTAGTTAAGAGACAATACTAGAAGAGGTAAAAATAATAATTACCGGAGAACCGAATGTCAGCTTCATACCAACTTCACGTAGTGCTTCTTTAAGCGTTAGTCCCTTGCATTGTCCCTGAAAGTTTGACAAACAATTTATAAACATGGCTACTTCATATACCTACAGTGTTGAAAATAATAAGTAGATTTTTCTCCTTGTCATTATACTTTTATTTGGACTTATCTGTCTATGAAATGATTGCAGCAAACGCAACTTCAAAATACAAATTAGTTTGCATAGAGGTCAAGCTTCCTATCTGTATAGAACTTTAGAAGTTACATAATGAAAAAGTTAATTTTGTTATAGGTCCGAATATATTACCTTGGGGAACAACTGCTTGATCATAGCGAACAGATTGTCTGCATGGTCGTAGTACAAAAAGAACGCCCACGGCGATCGGAAGAATTCAAAGAAGTCATCCAATTTGTTTGTCTGATGGAAAATATTAATATAATAATACAAGTAATAATAGAAGTCATTGTGATTGAAATGCAAGTCATGGATATAATATCACCCAAAGTTATGAGAGGTGTAAAAACATTATTAATTTCATCAAACTTGATTACTCTTTTAGGAGTGTAAAAATGGATTGTATTGTAATTGAAAATGATTTTCGTAACAACACGTTTCATCAATCAAATAAAACGACTCCTTTGTTACATATAAATACATTCAGTTATCCAGGATCTAATCAAAGATCAAAAACCGTGGTTTTAGTCTCATCATCATTCTCCTCTTAATTTGTTTGGGGTCGGCGTAACATATAGTTTTTCTTTCATACTTCTCTTTTAGTCGTCATCTCGGTAGTTATCCCCTTTCTAGTCATATCATCTTCCACACAGTAAAGTTCATCCATCGTTTCTTTGTAGAAATTATCATTGCAATATTGTGATGTTTAAAAACGTTTTATTTGTTGATATGTTTATTTTTTATAAAGTGGCAGGGACATCAACACACAACCTGTTACCAAGAATTCAGTAAGTATATGATCCCGCGTTGAAATTTGCCGGTTATTAAAAAAAACAGCTGTTTTCAAAAAAAAATGCATTACCTACGCGGTGAAAATGTTTGAAACAGCGGATTTTTTTTTAACCTACTCAAATATCAACTTAAGGAGGTCCAGAATCATGTACTAAATCAATGGTTGTGGTTGTGTGTTGATATCTCTGCAACATTGTATTGTTTTTACCTACCATATATCTCAAGTGCATATTATTGAGTTCTGTCGCTGGTCGGCCATAGATGTGCTTAAAGTTTTCCAGAGAAAACTTGCGCTGACTTATACACGTAATGCCGTCAACAACAAATTCTTTAGTAAGGTGGATCTTGAAGTACCCTCCTTTGAATGTCTCGAACACAAATCCCTGCGGAAAAAGATGTTAAAACATAGCACACAGATTATAATTACGTTGGTCAACTGAGCCATTCCCCTTTTATTTTAAGGAACAAGTCGAGTTGTTCTTCTATTATTCTTCCATCGCTCTCAAATTTTTTATTTTATAATCACATACAAAATCACCACTGAGCTAATTTTTAGAGTGGTTCGTGTCTAACACTGGACTTTTAATATGTCTAAAAGGACTGGTCTTCAGTTTTGAATAATCCACTTAATCAATGGAATTTTTTTTATTGTCAATATGCATGAATAGTTTCTGTCTTACTATTAAACAAAACAATAGTTAACTATTAAGTACATATATCCTATCAATCACTTCAACATAATATTAGTAATCATACTTATAACAACTAACATTATATCCCAACGATTGCACATAATTATGAGGTGTCTTCAGCCCGGGGGAACGTACTTCTAAGTACTTCAGGCCGCCGGGCAGTACGCAGTACATGACTTTAGGTTTTGATAGCGCTATCAACGCCATCTCCGGTCTTGCGTAATCGCTGCTATGGAGGGTACTCTCTTTGTTAACTCTAGAATAAATTATCCAAACATAAGCGTTTTATTTATTTTCATTTTTTTAAGAAAGAATTTGAAGAATAAAGTTTATACAGTTCGTGAAACACAAAATACAAAATTAACAAAATAAAAATAATGTTTCAAACAACAATAGTGTGGTGCCTCAGGGCTGCGCAAAAAGGTTCATTTCAGCATTAATGCCAGATAGATGCTGTCTGACGCTGGTTTTCCAATGAACCTTTAGGGAAAAGCTTTTTTTCTTGTTGTATAATATGTTGTATTGTAGCCTGTAGTCATTTTATTTTTTTCTTGCAAAAAAATACACATACATAAACTCACGCCTTCTTCTCAAGTGGTAGGCAGACACAACAAAACGCTACCTATCACAATCTTTACATAGTCCTCTTTTACATTATCCAAATAATAGGAATAATAATAATTTACTGACACCAGAAATATTAACATTTTAACCATGTTGCGTAAAAAATAGTAGGTCGTAATCCTACAAATTAGTATGTTTGTTAGGTACTCAATCACGCAAAAACTGTTGAACGGATTTGGATGAAATTTAGCACACAGATAGTTTATAACCGGGATTAACACACAGGATAATTTGTATCCCGGTAAAATCAAAATCAAGTCATTTATCAAATAAGGCTAAGATTCAGCACTTTTTGAAAGTCAAAATGACATGACGTTTCCCCAAAACGTCCGCCCTTCAGCACTTCCTAGTGCTTTACGGTAGTACGGTCCCATGGAAAAAAAAATTTCCGACCTCCACGTGGGCGAAGCCGCAGACAAAAGCTAGTGAAATAATATGAAATACATCATCGTTTTAAAAGTAGCAGAGCTTTTTGTGATGTGGTCATTAAGAGAAGTACTACTAGCTATTTCTATCGCTAAGCAACGTTAGAGTTACTGAAAGCTACAGGCGCTTGTTTAATTTCAGGCGCATGAGACATTTCAGCTTTGTCTCTGAGATTGCAAAATTTTAAAACTATTCTTTTAGTTTATGCCCTATATGATAGGGGCAACTCTAGTGCCATCAATCGGGCACAAATCCCTACTCCGGGTTGCAATTATTTGTGAAAAAACCCGATCCCAAAGTCTCAAGCTCCGCTAATGAGGCACAATTTATTGATTTTCTATTGTATCGCGCTAAATAGGATACGCGCGGAGCTTGACCGGTTAAACATGGGTACTTTTGAAAAAGATATCCTTAAAAATAAATTAAAAGTAAATTCCTTAATATCTACTCACGAAGTAGTTGATTTGAAGGGATTTTTATCAACTTTCATACAATCTTGGGCCCATCTATATCTGAAAGCTGGTTTCGCTTCAACGAACAGTGGGTCCAGTTGATTCCTTATTTGAGCACCTAACTGCAAACAACAATACCTTAATTTGATCCATAAATTTTGAAGTGAAAACTTCTTTAGGTTCGTTGGGCATTTTTTGAGATGGGAAAAGACCATTGAACTCTCACCACTGATACCGTAACCGACACCGCTTCGGATGTGTTCGGCTGTCCTCGGGATGTACCTACTCGGATTTAACGTATATCCGATATGTCAGTGAATGATGGCAAAGTATTCTGTTTGTGTTTTGTTTTCACTTCTGTCGACACTCCCAGAGTGCCAGTTTTTTTTTTCTTTATTAATTGCTGTTCTATTATTGTAGGTATCGATGACCAAGTAGAGGTTACGGGAATCCATTGGATGCGAGAAGCAGAGGAACGATCTATATAGCGATGCTTGAGGGAGGCCTATGTCCAGCAGTGGACGTCTTTCGGCTGAATGACAATAACGAAGAATCACGCTAGCTTATTGCGAATATAAAAAAGTGTTAGTGTTAAAAATGTCAAACTTCATCAACAATTCACACATTCAAGACCATACAATTGAGAGACCCATTAAATGAATACTTATAAATATTACTTCACCAACCTTCTCTCCAAGTTCATAACAGTCATAATACTTATGACTCCGCGCATCGCCGTAGTATCGTTTGTGGTACCTCGTGCAAGGACCCGCGGCATACACATACGGGTCCAGAGTGCGACATTCATGGTCTATTATAACGCCTCCGTCATACGCTAGCCCGCTCTTGTGGATCGCTGGAGGATATACAGGATCAAATTAACTGGCGGAACTACTGTTAAAATTATACGTGATGATATTTATTTCTGTAAATTGATTTATAAAAAACAGTTTTACGCCTCAAAAATAAATTATGTTTTAAAACTAGAAGAGTTCGGTGTTTCTTATTTGACTACTCTGAGGAGGAATAAAACAAACTCAGAGACATAATCTCTTTTGAAGTCCAGACATTGATTTGGTCAGATCATAAACAGATCATGCAGATTACTGTCTCAAATGATTTTTTTGATGGGTATTGTTTATCCAGCTCGTCCCGTCGGCAGGGCTCTACATGGTGATTATTTTGGCCCACGGCTACAACTACTGCCCCTAAAACTATAATTTACTATACGTACCTATGAAGGCTCTCATATTAACACCAATTCTTCCATAATAGAACAAAGCATTACACTCTAGGTTCAGATAATCGGCATAAGACAAGAAGTCCGCATGCGTTATAATGTTGTCCACAGTCACAGACCAAGACTTGAAGTAGAAGGATCTGTACACCTTTATTTTTAGAGTATCCAAGATATCTATTACCGTTTGGTCCACCTGTAATAAAAAAAAAAGTTTAAAATAATTAAAAGCGTTTAAGTCTCCATTAACCGATCCAGCCTGTTCCTTGCTACCGTCTTCCCAGCGATGCCCTAAGCCGAGGTCCGTAACCCACAGAGGGAGCCCTTAGTATGTAGTCGCTTAGTTTATAAGTTTTAATATCCTGGCTCGAGGCCTTAATTTATTAAGCCATGCACCCAACCTCAAAGATAGACATGCGATATGTCATACCCCAAAAAGAATTGGAGTCTTCTGTAGCCTAACCGGGTGCTTCTGATTGGACATAAAACTACAGCAGTCACTAGTCAGACTTTCTTTCTAAGCCTCTAGTTCTTCCAAGGCTGGACTCTCAGAAAAACAGTTTCAGAAGACGGACCGGAGCCTACTGTTTTTCTGAGAGGTGCGGGTTTGAGTAAAAGTGAATTTAACACGTTGACTGCCAAGCAACAGACACAATAGAAAATCTATTGTTCGCGGTCACCGGTGACCGCGTTGGCAGTCAACGTGTTAAGAGTAATGTAAAGAATAATCACACTGAAATTGATAACGTAAGAAATCAAAGATAGTTGAATGTTTCACTTACATTGACGTTATCAAAAACAGATACTCTCGCCTTGGTGGGGTCCTCTAATGGGAACGGCTCTATAAATATTATGTTTTCCGGACGTAATTTGATCTCCAAAAGTGCATTGATGCATAAGTATGCATGGATCGTTGCGCCGTACACTATGACTTTCTCTGCGTATAAAAACATTTTAGTTTTGATTCATTGCGCCTCTGGGACTTTTGCTAGTAAAAAAAGTAAGAGTCGAGATTCGAGATGTCGATTCGCCAGATCCTGCTCTCTGCACATGCACA
The DNA here is from genome assembly GCA_963669345.1 of Gortyna flavago. Taxonomy (NCBI): domain Eukaryota; kingdom Metazoa; phylum Arthropoda; class Insecta; order Lepidoptera; family Noctuidae; genus Gortyna; species Gortyna flavago. The sequence goes on from OY770138.1 coordinate 12,225,424, forward strand.
ATTATTTTAGATATATCTTTCTGTCTGCCGTAAAGCTTATATCAGACGCTGCCCTATTTGTTCATTTTTCCCTTTCATTCGGCATCTTTTAGTACTTACACACACTACTACACTACTGTATGTAAATCAAAAGTGAAAAATGTATTCGTTATTTGTAAGCCGATCCGATCAAATTTGGATTTCGTCACTGGGATATCTTTCACTCGCCTACCGAATGATCTAGAAATTAAACGAAAACAGCAGATCAACATTCATTCTAAGGTTCATTCCTAAATAATTTTGTCGGTGTCGTGTGAACGTGGAATGAAACAAAAATGCACCTTCACTTGAGTGAGCCATTCATTCGAGTGAAGCGTCTGATATCGGAAAATCTAATAAAAGTATGATAGACGGATCCTTAGCACCACTATTTAAACTGATTTAATAAACGAACCAAGCTATTTTAAACTACAGTACTTACTATGATCATCATAAATGAAATGTTTGACGTAGTCCAAAGCCTTGTTCGCTTCAGCTATATTGTTGATAATGAACACATTCTCCGGAGTTTCGTCGTTAGCGATCTGTATCTCAGTGTCGCTGAACCTAGGCCGATCCAAACGCATGTATTGGGGCGCTGAGGTGGTACTCCTGCAGTGAAAAATAAAGTCTCTTACCCATTCGTATATCTACACAAACGACACTTTCTTTAGGAATTTCTGAAATCATCGGTCTATATGAATACGCGCCATTTCCGATTATTCGCAAATTCCAGTGTACAGAGGCCAGCACATCAACCTACCCCAATCTGTCAAATTTCTTTGATAGAATTTCAACTTTACTACAAAAGAATAAGGTTCATATTCAATTGGGAAAATTTGATAGATTGGGGTAGCTTGATGTGCTGGCCTCTGTACATATCCAGCATTACCTTTGTTATTCCTTAACTGTGTATTAAACATTATCCAGTAATGTATCCAACATGTGACGTTATTTTTAGGGTTCCGTACCCAAAGGGTAAACCGGGACCCTATTACTAAGACTCAGCTGTCCATCTGTCCGTCTGTCACCAGACTATCTCATGAACCGTGATAGTTAGACAGTCAAAATTTTTACACAACAACAACAAACAACAACAAATACTAAAAAACAGAATAAAATAAATATTTAAGGGGGGGCTCCCATATTACAAACGTGATTTTTTTGCTCGATATTGTATTGATAACGGCAACAGGTAGTCGCTTGAATAATTCACAGAATATTTAGTTAGGTATCTAATCACTTTAAAAATTAATAATTAAAATAAAACAAATATTTAAGGGGGGCTTCCAAACAACAGACATTTTTTTTTTGCCGTTTTTATAGACAATGGTACGGGACCCTTTGTGCGCGAGTCCAACTCGCACTTGGCCGGTTTTTTTAGTTGATTCCGCAGCAAGTTACAACAAAAAATAAACAAACTATGAACAGGTGTTGCGTATGTCCTTTACTCGTATACCTTTTAAGTAAAAGCGGCAATATAGACTTGTGCGTTTGAGCCCATTTTTATCCATAATTAGATACTAATACTCGTAATTCACTAACCTAATATCATTGTCTCGCTGGATCAGTTGAACCATGTAATCTGGGTGCTGATATTGTTTTCCAAAAAACAAAAAGAGAAGGTCGTAGTGATATCTGTTTCCACTAGTTAAAGTGATGAACTTTTCTTGCCTGAAAAACATGAAAAAAAAAATACGGAAATATGAAGCATACTGTTTCAAGCTAGGTACACAAAGTATGACAACGCGTGGAATAATGTTTAATGGTAACGTTATTTGTTCCATCTGGAATTTCTCAGTAGCAGCCTGGAGTCTTGAATTGTGCCCGGTTGATTTCAATAGGCTCGCCCCCTATTACATGGGACTTAAACATAACTGGCCAAATGTGGGTGTACTATAATAATAGGTACACCTCCGGCTAACCCTTTGGGGAATACAGGCTTGACGGTATCTGTAAAATTTACTAGCCCCGCGGTTTCACCCGCGTTAGTTTCGATCCCGTGGGAATATCGGGATAAAAAGGATCCTATGTGTTAATCCTGGTTATAAACTATTTGTGTACCAAATTTCATCCAAATCCGTTCAGTAGTTTTTGCGTGATTGAGTAACAAACATCCAAACATCTTCACAAACTTTCACATTTATAATATTAGTAGGATTAGTAGGATTTATGGCCGGGAACATTATAGGCTGATTATCATTATAATCAGCCTATAATGTTCCCACAGCTGGGACACAATCCTCCTCTCTTCGAGGGTATGGGCTGTAATCTACCACGCGGGCCCTGTGCGGGTTGGTGGATGTCATGTCACGTCACGTCTTCAAATTCTTAGTTCTAGGACACGGTTTCTCGTGGTTTCCTCACGATGTTTTCTTTCACCGTTTCGAGAGCAGTGGTGATGAAATTATTTACAAAAAGTAAAGCGCCTGTATGGGTTCGAACCCGCGACCTACACCTCGTACGTCGGAGCCGTTACCACTGGGCCACCATTGCTCTTGCCTCGGCATACATAGGTGTTAATATCTAGTTCAAAATAATAATTAATGAATTCTCACAGATCTATCTCCATCATAATCGCGTGAATGACATTTACGTAATACGTATACGGAACACTTTTCAAATACTTGTCGGAACCATTAAAATATTTGAGGAACATGGACTCAGCTGCCGGTATGGAATGTCTTGTGTAGGGCAGCCCATTCGGTGATACTAATGTCACATTGTTGAAAGTTAAGTAGGTAGATGTTTGACTGAAATGATGAAGAGCATAAGGTATACAGTACAGTATGAGAAAAGTTTATAATTATGTAGGTATAGCTTAAATGGGTTAAGGATATCAAAGAAAAAAACGTAGTTGCTCGTGCAATCCTTCACTGCAGCATATTTATTGGTGATATTTTAACTTTTCTCCCGTAATATTAAAAATTGTTTCCTCAAATCCACATAACGACAGTCAAAGAGAGGTTGTGTAAAACCTTCTTAAGTCAATGAACTAGTTTTTCCTGTCGATATACCAATGACGATGCAGTTTTGCCGTCAATCGGCAGTATCTAAGCAAGCTAGGGCAGAATTGACCCCAATTACAAGGTATTAAAATTTACAGCAGTGACGACGGAAAGTATAATCAGAACATACCCAAAAAGTAAAGCGTTCAGGAATCCTAAAGCGGTTCTGGACGCGCCTATGATTACAATTCGAGTATTCACGTCCATTTTGGGCATAGTAGTCAGTTTATTGCCAATGAACCAACAACTGAATGGAATGCTGTAAATAATAATGTAAATTATATTAAATAAGATTAAAAATCATATTATTTTGAAAAATATTAATGAAACGATGGATGAACTTTGTGAAAGATGATTTCTAGGCAGGAGGTGACTACTGAAATAACGACTAATAGAAATGTATGGAAAAAGAAAAAATACTGCATCGCTCCCAAATAAGTTGGAATCAGAGCAGGGTGATGATGATAACTATTATATTATGCTGTATGAGAACATAGTAACTGGGTTGTGGAGGACAGATATGCAGTCGCTTCATAGAAAATACTGGTATTCCGATACCGACCCCAATCTGTTTGAGAAAAGGCTAGGCAGATGATGATAGTAACTGTAATTTGTATTTTTAATTCACAAACAACAAAAGATATCAGTATCCAATTTATTTATTAGCTTTGTATTGGGATAGGAGAGAGAACATTTTATAACGAGAGATATTAAAAAGCCGTGAATTCAACTCACTAGTAGTAAAATAAGGAATACATACATGTTCTCCGTCAAAACACGTATTCTTTTGAGTTCAGGTACAGCGGCACTATCTATCTCAACATTCCTTGGTATCAATGGCACCATGGAAGCCACTATAGAGTTGGCTTTATGTATTGTCTGTCAAGTGACATAGTAATAAGATTTTAGATTAGATTCTTTATCCCAATCGTGGGCAAAAATTATACCTACCAAGAATTTCAAAGCGAATTAACTTCTCAAAACTATCCTGAAATGCCATACAACACTAAGGCTGCGTTTCCACCAGAGATGAGCGAGGATGCGTAGCGAGGAATGAGTGTGAAACCAACCAATAACATCGCTTCATTTTTATAGCTTGAACTAAGTTAGCTGTACGTTCTCACATAACAACATGCCTTTAGTCCCCGAAGTTAAGTCAGAGGTGTCCATAATTATAATAGTACTCCCAAACGTAAACGTGTTTTTGTCGCTAATTAACAACATGAGACCTATATGTAACGGCGGGATATATTATTATAACGGCGACCTAAAATTAAGTTGTTTTTGAGTATGCGGTCGTAACAGCCACAATTACTTGACTGTCAACTTTTAAATTCTTATTCAATCAATCAACTCAGGCTATCGCAGTCCACTGCTGGACATAGGCCTCTCCCAGGCTGCGCCTCAACAGTCTGTCCCAGCCACCTTTTTGAGGTCGTCTGTCCATCGAGCTGGAGGGCATCCCACACTACGCTGGCCGAAACGCGGTCTCCACTCCAGGACTCGTCTGCTCCAGCAGCCATCGGTCCTTCGGCAAACATGGCTAGCCCACTGCCACTTCAGCTTGCTTACTCTGCAAGCTATGCATAATTCTTATTGTGATATCAATAAAAAAGATTTACCCATTTATTTCTATAGGCACTCAACCACAACAGAGTATTATGTCCAGACAGCCTCAACAATTCTCTCGCAAAGAATCTAAAATGTTGTTCAAACACTGGGTACACTACAGCCACCTTGAGGGTTATGAACCCAGCATCCATGCCATGTCCTGCAAAGTGGTACTTGTGGATCTGATACGACCCTAGGTTGAACCTTCCTCGTAAGAATTCTATTTGTTCTGGGGCCCTAGAAGGGAGATAAACTTTTTACATTGGAAAAGACAGAATTTCATTGTTGACATAGGCTGTCGTGGTAGCTTTGAAAAGTAAGTTGACTTGCATATAGGTACACAAACTCAAGCCGACCATACTATGTAACTCACAAATCGATCAACAGCATGGACTTTATTCGTAGCGATGGATGGATTGGAAGCAATGACACATAATTCGAGAAAGAACTTTTATTATTGAGCTTCTCAGAGAAAGTAGTTTAGATGCACGTCATATACGTATATGACCCACGCCTACAGCCTTAGGCCCGAGGGTGTCACCTCATTCAGGAGAAGATATAAATAAGGACCTTTCTCCTTTTTAATACAACTATCTATAAAATATTAGCTTCCGCCCGCAAGGTATGTCGATAAAAACTATCCTATGTCCTTCCCCAGGATGCAATCTATCTCTCTGACAAATTTTGTCGAAATCCGTTCAGTGGTTTAGGCGTGAAAAGGTAACATACAGACAGACAGAGTTACTTTCGAATTTATAATATTAGTATGGATATGGATGTTCATATAATCAATTAGTTAGATAGCTTACGTACTCAAGTATTGCTAAGCCGACGACATGCATTCCACTCGTAAACAAATACGCTTGATTCTCTTTCTTATTGATTGTGTCCTCTACTGTGGTTATGGTCTCCTTCCCGTTCAGGTTTATCATGAGACGCGCTATTTCAGGAATGTCGACGATTTCCGCTTCACGAACTCTCAACTTACTAGAGACAACAGAAAAATATGAGAGGATAATTTTTCCTGAACGATGTTCAAGCAAAAAAAAACATGCATGCAGACATGTCCTAGAACAAAAATTTGAAAACGTGTGACATCTACCAACCCGCACTGTGCCGACGTGGTGAATTACAGCCCACTCCCTCTCACAGAGAGGATGCCTTTGTCCCAGCAGTGGGAACATTATAGGCATTATATTAACATTATAATATAATGTGTATGTGAACGATGTTAGGTTAATGACTGAATATAGGGCTGAAATGTCTCGATGAAAAAGTTGCTTGGTAGGCGTCTCTCTGTCGTGATTTTTAACCGACTTATAAAAAGTAGGAGGTTCTCAATTCGGATGTTTGGTTTTTTTTTTTTTTGCCAACCAATTTAAAAAATACTTCCCAAATGGTCCCATGAAAATTTTATCGAAATCGGAAAAGCGGGTTTTGAAAAATCTACAAAAATCTAAAAATTTACTAGCAATATTTTGTAAAAGTTGAGCAGTTGACATTAGGCTATTGTAACTTAGATAAATTACAAACTCTCCCACTAAAAAGTGAAAAATAAAAACTTTTTTATAAAAACAATAACCGACTTCCAAAAAAAACACTACAAAGTGATAAATAACTTTAATTTCGGAAGTCGGTGTTAATAAACGAAAATGCAGAACCAACGACACCGACTTCCGAAATTAAAGTTATTTATCACTTTGTAGTGTTTTTTTTGGAAGTCGGTTATTTTTTTTGTAAAAAAGTTTTAATACTGAATCAACTAACTACTACTGTTTCAAAAATAGTTTTACCCCAAAACTGAACTTCTGTGTGCAATATACAGTGAATAGTCGCAGCAAACTTTCTGCTTAGTTGGTATAAACTGTAAAAAAGATTGTCTCTATTTTAAAACTATATTAATTTAATTATTTACGTATTATTATCATCGATCATCAGGAAAAAGAGATAAAACATAAGTAATAGCTATTGACAAGGCAAATACGTTCACAAACTTTTAGAAGGTTATACAAATCATCATTCTCTTGCCCTCATCCCAATTTATTTGGGGTCGCCGGTCGGCGCAACATGTCTTTTTCTTCCATACTTCACAATTAGTCGTCATCTCGGTAGTCACCCCCTTTTTAACCATATTATCATTCACACAGTCCATCCATCGTTTATTTGGTCTTCCCCTACTCTTATAGCCATCGACATCCATACTCAAAACTCTCCCTTACGACCCTCATTTCTCCTTAACATATGCCCATACCATGACAACCGATTTCCACACAACTTTTCAGTTACTGGTGCCACTTTCAAACTTCCTCTTCAGTAGCAAGGTTATATAAATATGGATAGGATAATTAGGTAAGTAACTTACAGTAAAATGTTGCAACAAAGGAAAACTCTTGTCAGCTGCGGGCACACGAATGATGCAATAATCATAATCCTTCGTTAGTTCAAATGCTGCTTCCAATAAGTCGTAGGCATGTCTGTAATTTTGAAAATAACAATGAGTTTCATAATCTTAGAATCATCAGCCTACCAGACGACGTAGGCGCAAGTCGTTCCAAATTCGAAAATAACGATATAGGAAATGCGGTAGAGGGCGGACCGAGGTACTTAAACACCAAGCAACAAGTTCCCCTCAAAAAAATGCAAATTAAATTGGTACACTATTGGAATATTTAGTAGCAAAAGTAAGTATAGTAGCAATAGTATAGTATCTATTTAATTTTGTTGCCAATGAATCGATACCTGTCGTCCATGTCATCGCGAAACGCAAACAACTCAATCATAAAAGCGTTTTTTGCTCCATGATACATCTCAGAATCCCTGTCCTCCATTTTAATTGGTTTGTGTGGACTTTTAACTGTAAGTTTTAATTATAATAGTATGAGAACTAGGTAGTGTAACTGAATTTTGGCTACTGTACTACCGTCGTAAGTAGCAAGGGCGCATGTGTGTCAAAAGTAAAAACGAAATCCTTATAAGATCACTTCGTTGTCCGTCTTTCAAAGACCCTTTTTTAATTATGAAACAGATTCTCGTTATTCCAATCCTGCCACCATGGCCCGTCGAATCTGAGTTAGTAGGTAGGTACATTTAAAGGCACCAAACTGGAGAAACGGGGACAAATAAATGATAATCGAAGTCAGCCCTCTGCAAATAAAATTCTGAACACATAGATGGAACATAAAAGCACCCCCTGTTAACGTTCGAAGATTCAAACGACTCTGAGCTCTCGAGTCAAATGTGTATATTATGTTAATTACGGCTAGGATATTATTTACCGTATTTTGTGCTACCGGTCGACATCGATCGACCTTTGTCTGGCTGACCTTTCCACGGACACCCAAACCTGGAAATATATGCTTTAACATAGCTTACCTTTCTTAAAATATGATGAAGTACAAGAAGTTAACGGCTTCAGTTGTGGTTGTAAGGACGGGTTCGCTAAGAACGCCGACTTCACGTTCAAAGACATTTTTGACCTGAATCAAAGTAACGTTAGGTTATTTTCTTAAGGGATTATGTTTACTTACTGACTTCTGCCTTTAGAGAATTTAGAAAATTAATTACTGTCAAATTAATTATTTGTGTGAAGCATAATCAGGTTACTAGAAAGCCTTAACTTTATCACTCTTTTAAAATTCTTTGTTCTAATTGTTAATTACAGAAGAATTGATCAAGAACAAAAAGAAATGGAGATGACCATTTCATCGAAGTTGTAAATAATATTACTAGCTTCTGCCTGCGACTTCGTCCGCGTGATATTGCTTGTTCCCGACCCACCTCATCGCATCGCATCGCCTGCCCGCGCTATTACTTCGTTTTCACTTAGCGTTCTTTCTGACTTTTTTTTCTTTTTGCTCGGCTTCTAAGGATCATAGCGTGATGGTAATAGCCTTCCTCAAGAATTGGCCTATTAAACGTAAAACGATTTTTACAAATCCGACCCGCAGTTCCAGAGATTATCGCGTTCAAACAAACAAACTCTCTCTCTCTTAGTTTAGATTACGCTATCAACACATCATCTGCCTAACCTTTTCCCAACTATGTTGGGGTCGGTTTCCAGTCTAACCGGATGCAGCTGAATACCATTATTTTACATGGAGCGACTGCCTATCTGACCTCCACAACCCAGTTACTGGGTAATACGATACCCCTTGGTAAGACTGGTTGTCAGGCTTTCTGGCTTCTGACTACCCGTAACGACTGTCAAAGATCTGCGAATGACAGCCGGGACCAACAGCTTAACGTGCTTTCCGAGGCACGGAGGGGTCTCGTTATGTAAAGATGGTCCCCATCCACAGACCAACCGCGGCAAGCGTAGCTTAATCTGATCGATCGACCTATGCGGCTGTTTATTATTTAGCCACTTGCCCCTTACGCTAATTACGCTATCAAATACGCGTCAAAAAGAAACTCACAGAACTTCACAAGACCGGCCTTCCGCAACATTCAACAATGTAGTATCAATGTTCAGAATATCGTAATCAAAAGGATCTTCATCTAGCAAGTTGACCACAGAGTACATAGAAGCAGACAACGAAGGAGAGCGTAAGTACACTTGGTCACTTAATTCCTCAGAGTGCGTCTTGACTAGAATTTGGTCGTCATTGTCATCGCCTCGGGTAAAGAGTACTCGGCTACTTTTCTTCCTAGGTCGACGATGTTTCGTGCGTAAGGTCTGATTGGAAAATATAAATAAATTTAAGTTTGGAACTGCCTTGTTGGTCTGGTATGCGCAAGCGATACTGCTGAGTAAGAGGTTCTGAGTTCGATTTCCGGGTCGGGCAGAGTAATTGGGAATTTCCATTAGGAATTCCGCAGTAGGTATATATCAACCCTTCACGGATTACAGGCGTTATGCTACGTTATGTTGATTTCCTCAGTAGCAGCCCCGAGTCTAGTTTGTGCCCACTTGAAGGCAATAGGCTCGCCCCCTATTACATGGGACTTAAACATAACTGGAGAAATGTGGTGTACTATAAAATTCTACACCTCTGCCTGACCCTTCGAGGGAATAATGGCGTGATGTGATATTATTACCCGCATAAGTCTCGATTCCGTGGGAATATCGAGATAAAAAGTATCCTATGTCCTTTCCCGGGACTCAAACTATGTCTATACCAAATTTCATCTAAATCGGATTAGCGGTTTAAGCGTGAAGAGGTAACAGCCAGACAGACACACTTTCGCATTTATAATATTAGTACGGATAGTATGGACTTTACTTCTTATTGTGGTAAGTATTACCATTTCATATTCATAGTGAAAAAAAAAGCGCCAAGCATAGAGTCAGACGCCCCTCAGCTAGAATGGACCGACGACCAAGTGGCTGGGAGACAGACTGGATGCGGAAGGCGTACGACATGGTGTTGTGGCGCAGCCTAGGAGGCCTATGTCCAGCAGTAGACTACAATAGGCTGATTTGATTGATACTCATAGTGGTACTCTATAAATCTAAAGGTTAACTCACTGTTTCCGGGTAGTGGCGTTTAATCTCCGTAGGATGATCGAAGGGACTCCACTTACCAAGCATTATCGGCTCCCTTAAATTTAATGAACAGTTAATTTATAACGACGAATCAACAAAACAGATGGCCTAGTAGTAACGGCCCCGTCTTACGAGTTGTAGGTCGTGGATTCAAACCCAGACAGGCGCTTTACTTTGTGTAAATAATATAATTACCCCTTCTGTCAAAACGGTTAAGGAAAACATCGTGAGGACACCGGCATGTCCCAGAGTCAAAAATTCAAAGACCTGTGACATTCACCAACCCGCAATGGGCCCGTGTGGTGGATTATGGACCACTCCCTCTCATAGAAAGAAAAGGCTGTGTCCCCAACTGTGGGAACATTATAGGCTGATTATGATATAATAATACATTATTTCCGTACCCAAAATTGGCTAATAGAGAGTTAGTCCGCTTATTCTGCTCTTTCTCAAGAGCTGTAGCAGCCTTCAGTCCGTGGAAGGGCCGCAACTCATACAGCCTCTGTAGTTTCTTATAGTTGATATCTGTGTTCAAACACATGACCGCAACGGCACGGCCGTGCAACTGAAATTAAGGGATTTTTGGATTAGTCTTATCTTATATAATAATAACTAAGCTAACAATCGTTACTGGATTTTAAATATATAAGTTTGTCCGCGGCTTCGCCAGCTTGGAAGTCGAAAATTATACGGGGAACGTTTTAATGGGATCTAAATCCTAACCCTCGTCTATCTTGTCCGGTCTGCCGTCTGTGCACCAAAAACTGCAGTAAAAGTGACCTCTGCGCTGCCACCGCCAATGCCGCGGAAGTGGCGAAGTAAAATCAAAAAAAATAATACGCTGTCATCCCATCGCACATTTATTCACTCTCTTGTCCAGCTTAGCAACTATAGCTTTCCTAAGTACTACTCTATTAGTCAACTCAGTATAGTCACCCCTATCTAGCCATATCCTCCTTAAGACAGTCCAACCATAGTTTTTTTTGGTATCTTATAGCCATCCACATTCACACCAATAACTTCAAGACATATTATAAAAATATTATAACAAAATTAAACACATACTTACATCGGCAACTATGATCTTTCTGTTACTTTCAGGATGCCGCCCGATAATCTCACTTATGTAATATTCACCGTATAGCTCCTTCAGTCGGGGACATTTTTTGTGTAATATTTCTACTATGTCGTCGTTATCTTCCTCCCTATACACAAAAATACACAAATAAAATCAACATAAAGTACTGAAAAGGTCATGATACCAATGTAGTGAAATTATCAGCTGTTGTTAAACTTGTGTGAGAAATTTCATTTGAACATAAACATTATCATCTGCCTAGCCTTTTCCCAACTATTTTTGGAGTCAGCTTCCACTCTAGCCTGATGCAGCGGAACACAGTATTTTACGCGGAACGACTGCCTACCTGACCTCCACAACCCAGTTACTGGGTAACACGTTACCCCTTGGTAAAACTGATTGTCAGACTTTAGGGCTTCTGACAACCTCGTATCAAAGAGTCACGAATGACAGCCAGGGACCAACACAGCTTAACGTGCTTTCTAAGAAACGGAGGGGTCTCGGTATGGTACCGATCGCGGCAAGCGTAGCCTAACCTGATCGATTGATCCTTGCGGATGGTATTACTTCGCCTCGAGCTCAATCAACTTCAATATTTAAATCGATCATATTCAATCTATGTATCTTTGAGATATTACCTACTATTATATAATGTTTTACAAATTTAGTTACGTACACTGCTCGTCGCATCTTCAATCTCGGGCAAAAGTCCGCTCTCAAGGCCGTATACAAATAATTACCCATTACATCCCTAGATTTTGGTACGTATTTGTATATATTTCGTTTCTTGAATGTTTGGAACCTTGTTATTAATTCTGTAACAAGTTAGAACTCTGTTAGTGGTCATAGACACGAGCGTCAACTGCCGCCGTCGACAACGTGCGGCTCGTGTACGTATTTGAGTACGGTGCTCATATACCCGATCGACACGTCGCAGTCGACGGCTGCAGTTCCCCTGCCGTTGACAACGTGCCTCTTGTATATATGAGCACTTACGTGCCTGTTTAATTATAACTAGGCTAGAGGTGTACTTGCAGGAGCAATTGATTGTTTCGTTGACAAATTTCTTCTTACATGTATGAACGTAAACGAAGCAAAAGGAGTATGTAAAGATGGTAGCAGATGGCGTTCTCTGTCTGGCTACCCACATGGAAAGAAGGCGTGAGTTTATGTATGTAAGTTTCTCTCTTCAAGAACCAAAATATCTGTCTGCCTAATTTTTTCATCATTAAGGGGTCGGTATTTTGATCTAACAGACGCAAAGATACAAAGGTTTTTGAACGCAGACTGACACACAAGATACCTAATCTCTTCCCTCATTATCCTCCTGAACTAATTTATGACTTACGGCTGATTTTATCAAAGTCAGATATCTTTTTTTTATTGCTAAATCAAAATGGGCCTGCTCTAGACCTCGATCACACCTGATGGAAAGCGATGAATCATGATTTATCTTTTATCCGTGGAATAAAATTGGCGTCGGACAGTTCTAGTATGGAAAAACTGTTAAAAATTTTAAAAAAATTTTCAGGATATTTAAAATTTATTCTCAGGATAAGACTTATTTTGAGAATAAAAGTTTGGTGAAATTCGCCCTAAATATAATAGATCAGTAGTCTTACCATCTGGACAAAACAGAGGTACAGTCATCACAATATACAGTAAATAACAGTCGTTTAGGAACACAGATATCAATGCCTCTTCTACAAAGAAGTCTGTCACCGAATCGATGCAGCACATGAAGTGTATGAACAGCGTGTTACGAGACAAGTAGTATCTCCTGAAACCAGACCAGACCAAATTAGAACTTTTATTTTTAGCATATCTATTACAAGTTAAGTACCCGATGGGATCGGCAAAGATGAGGAACTTCCATACAAACATTTATCCCCTTTAGGGGATAAAAAACCCCTTAATGCCTACTTTCGCTATTTATGTAACTTTCAGGAGGAAGGAAAATCTCACGTTTTCACGTTTCATTTGATTTCGTGCTCCTAGACCCACCGGTTTAGACTGCCTGTCCATTGAGGAAGGCTGCGGAGCGGAGAAACGGAGAAATATTAACCAATAGAAAATTACATTGAGATTTTATGCAATCCTATTGGTTAATATTTCTCCGTTAATCCGCTCCGCACACAGAGCATGTGCGCGTCAATGGACAGGCAGCCTTAGGCTGTGCGTAGTCTGTCAGACGCCGACCGCGCAGTGGCGCCCTCATCGTTTGTTTGGTTATTTATTTTATTTATAGAATGAAAATGCAAAAAATAAGCACGTAAGTTGTGCTCCACAAGATTATACATTAATATTATTACAAACGGTATTTTTACATTATTTAGTTTTATTATAATCCTTAAAACGGAAAATAGTGACTATTATCCGTTTTAAGATTTAATAAAACCTTGATGCATTTAAGATCCTTATTTAGTAAGATGATGGCCCTGTGGTCTGGCGCACGGAGCAGCTGGCAGGCATTGATTTCACTAGGACATAAGGTATTCTTTCAGGCCCGGCGTAGACCTGGCAAAACGTAGCGCAGCGCGGTTTTAATCGTACCTACGTAACGTATTTCAACATAAAAAATGTTGCTGATATGTCTAACGATTGCTGATACGATTGATTTGTATATTCACTTACTGATATAAATTCCTTATCCAGTTTTCCCAATCAGCGGGATCAAGACCAAGTACGTGGGGATGATCTGAGAGAGCCATGAATCCGATAATCTCCTTTTTCTCGTTAATCATACATATTGACAGGGCTGAGAGCTCACTGAAACATAACAAATAAAAAAAACCCATAGCATATTATGTAGGACACATGGACACTTATGTCAGAAGCACGGTTAGAATTAGCATCACTGACCTGTATTAATGTTTAATAGAGGTCAGTGATTATATAGCATTGTTCACGAATGAACACTTTTTCATGAAGTAGGTACTTTCGAAGTTTATCTTGGACATTACTGACGGTGAAGAGAAACATGGTGAGATAATGGTAAATAAAGCTGACCACACACTGTTGTGAAAATCCCTTCCGACGCACAAAGCCTGGATCGTGAGTTTTATTTTATGGCAACAATGGCGATGGCTTGTGCAATATCCGTACAATCGTCTAAAATGTAATAGATAATACAAAGGAATTTGATTGTAATTTAACTTACATCAATGAGCCAATATCCACATCATGGAACAGGAGTTCTGTATGCTCACGCTTCCAAATCAACTCGATGTCATATTTATCGCCCTCAACAGCCCTTCTAAACATTCGGCCCTTTGGGCCTATTTCATAATCAAAGTATATCGACATTTTGCTTGGATTATGTCTGAACACCTTTTTCTTTATCTTGCAAAGGTGATAAATATGTCAGTTTCATCAATCCTAAATAAATATTACAGGAACTCTAGTTGGACATGAAAATAAAACAACAGCTGTTTTTAAACTATGCAAATATATTACAACCATAATTTACATTCTAAAATTATTAAATAAAGCGACGAATATCAATTAATTTTAATATTATTTTAATGTTAGCATGAGATATGGCCATTTTGTGAATCCTTTCTCGTAGGTACTTGAAATACTGATAAAACTTAAGTACACCGTCTCTTGGAATAGAACCTTTTTATATGACCTTTTTAGCCTGTGGTTAGCTGCCTGACATGTCAACACTTTTCACGATCATATTACTATAAAATTGGAATTGGAATAACATTTACAATGCTCGTAAAAATTACTTAATTATTTCAATGCTTTTCATAAGATCTTTCAAGAAGAACAATTTGGTGGGTAAATGAAAGAAACAATCTGTCCTAAGCTAGAAGTTGAATGTCAATATGTTAGTAAAAGAAGTGACTAAAACTACTCTAAAACAACATTATTCCAATTGAAGACAAAATAAAATAATTATTCTTGAAAGAACTGAAAGTAACTTATAAAACTATCTATCAATTAAAATACTATCAATCACATCCTATTAACAAAAAATCAACCAATGCCTAAAATTCAATGCAATTACTCAGCACATATTATAGAGATTCAAATATACAAGGATAAAAAGCAAAATAACGAGAAAACGACCATTTAATACGTCACAAAACTTGAGTCAAACCATCGACAAACACAAAAAAAAATTGTATTAAAAGAAATCTGAAAAATATTTTATAATTACAAATTGATTCTCGTATGAAAATCGTGGTTAATAATATTGTAAGGTGCAGTGCATACATCTTGATATTTCCGTAAAAAAAACTATTCTCAATAAAAAAACAAAACCAAACGTTTATATCAAGACGTAGGAACTGAACTCAGTCTAAGTTCTTAGATAAGAGGCGGGAGGTTTTTTCGTACTAAATGCGAGTGAGATTTAGACCTGCTAACGTTATTGGGGGTAGTTTTGACTGCTAAACTGGCGACTGTGTTTTGTCTTTGTAGGTTGACTTTGTTTGCGCTGAGGGGAGCTCGAGGAGTTGCGAAGCCGTCGTTGTTAAGCTTGAGGGCGGATCGTGTGAGCCTAGTCGGTGTGTACATGAGATTACTCTTCGGTGTCATTGGCTGGTTGACATGTTGTATGTTCTCTTTGCCGACTTTAGGCGTCAGAGGTGTTTTGACCCTCGAAGTTTTTTTTGGGGTACCGTTACTCTCTTCTATTGTATGGTAGACGATTGTGGGGAGGACAGCTTCGTTCGGTCTATGGTTCGCCATGGAGCTGCGACTGATCTGCTTTTCGTTGATGCCATCCTGTAAAGATATAGTTTCAATCAATCACTGTGATGCTGCGATTCGCGCCTCCACATACTGAGCCCACTTAATTTGAAAAGAACAAACCATTGTCTGGAAAAGAAGTAGAAGAATAAAAAATAACCCTATGAAACGTCATGCCATAGGTATGAGATTTTTTTTTTACTCATTATATTTTAACAGCTTACATACATACATAGTTAAGTAGATTTATACGCTTACATCTTCGTGTATTACTCACCTTGAAGTCAGTATAAGTGGTAAGAAGCGTAGTCTCCATGAGCGGATCCTTGTGTGGCACTCGTTCTTCTTCCTGCGAGCCGGTGGAGCGCGTCGCGTTGATAGACCGACGAGTGCTACTGCGGCGCTTGCCGTGAGACTGAACACAAGTAAATGAATGTTACATGATTTACAAATTGCTGTTTGCGCGAACAGCATTTTTGTAATAATTTTAACGATCAGTATGGTTGAATTTCAGGAGACGTGACGCGATATACCTTCGATGGGTTATGCCAATGGCTAAACACGAAAATTTACTCATAAAGGATGTCGCCGGTTTGAAAATTAATGAGCAATATTTTTAGGCGTTCATTATTGCCGCGTTAAAAAGGTGAGCAGAAAGGAGCCGTGTTATTAACTGGTAAGGAAACATTGCCACGTCGACTTTTTCTTATTGTGTGGTATTCGGTAAAAACTATGCAAGAAAACGTAAGGAATTGACTAGTTATGAATGAAATACACTTTTAACTACATTGTTCCAGATAATTTGCCAAGCAAGCCAACCCGAACAATGGAAGATCGTTTCATTGCCAACAACTTACCGTACGCTTATGTTTGAGAATGCTGCCATTGACTTTAGGTGTCTTCCTCAGTTCGCTACCATAGTCGAGCTTCCTCTTAGCATCTTTGCCCTCTGCAACTACCCGGGCAGCCAACCGCCCGCTGATGCGCCTATCACAAGAAACAAAACGTTAATTTGGATGCTAGTGTAGGCACAGAACATGGAAACAAAGTTATCCTGGAAAAAATCCAAAATAGAAACGTTAATTTGGCTGCCATGTTGTAGGGACAATTGCAAAACATTGATAAAAGATTATCCTGGAAATAAAATCTCGCAATTCCCTTTGTTGGCACATATTTTGACTTACATAAAAGCCGATTATTCAATTTCACCGAGAACATTAATAGCGTCGATATCTGACGCAAGTATCAATCTACTCTTACAATCTAATAAGTAATTACTTCTATCAAATATTCTAATTACTTCATGCTTTTCTGAACAATGAAGCGTAATGACTACCTACAATTTGCTCTACATGTATAATTAATACATTATATAATGCTAATGCAATATTTCTCATTCCCTCTACTTTTTGATCGCTAACTATCATCAATCAAACGAAACTTGCCTCAATAAATATGACGTAATGGTGTTTTCACATCAATAAATTCACAAGCGAGCACTGAAATTGTAAAGGAATGAAAAATATTATCTAAATAACAAGAGTGTGCGATGTGCGTGAGGTAACTAATGATAGTTTTTATGCTGAATAAAAAAGTGAGTGATGCCAATAACATTATTTTTCTGCATCGGTAATTATTTGCAATGCTTATAAAATAAAGAACACGTTTACGAAACAAAAATTAAAATCAATACTTTTAGAATGGAAATTGTTTATGTTCATTACAGAAAAGTGATTGCTATCTCGCATTATCCAATAAACTATCACATAATTCATTCAGTTTATGAATCTTATGAAGTAACTTTCCTACATTAAGTGTTTTTAGTTTTTCGAACAAATGTAACAAAATAAATTGACGAGTAAATCCGACTGAAACAACACGACTTAATCATTAACACACTATTATTAACAAAAAAAAAAAAAACACAATCAGACAGCATTAGTAGATGAACATCAGTATTTCAAAATGAATTATCACAGAAACTTTCGTCAAACAACACAATATACAGGGTGACAGGGAGATTGTGCACAAACTGTAACCATAAAAACAGCACATGATTCTAGAAAAAAAAAATCTGCTATTTCATAGAAAAGTGCAATACCTACGCGGTCAATGAAAAAATGTATGGAACAACATTTTTTTTTAATAAGTTACGAAAAATTTCAACTCATGATGCTGAACCCACCCTGGGTTCAGAATCATGTACTGAGTCCATGGTAACATTGTGCATCGATGTAGGTACCATCGCGGCCTTTTCCACATGATCACTTAAAAAATTTTTCGCCTAAATCCTGCGGCGGCGCCAAGCCACGCCCCCTTAAAGTTTTCGCCTATTAGAAAAGCGATAATGCTATTAGTTGCAACACTGCACGGCGCAGCTTAGTGACGCATCACGTGTACTTCTTTTGTGAATTTTACAGACAAACTATTTGACCTTGGCGCGCTTACTAGAGAGCTCTTCTATTTTTGAAATGCAAGCAAAACTTAACTTAGTGGTGGTCAGGCGGGATTGTCCGCGATAGTACCTGCCACCATGTATATAACAAAATTTTGCCAAAATTATTTCTGTGATTATAATGAATTGCAAAAAAATCAAGCTTTCACCCTCAAATCATTAAAACTTTGTACAAATTATAATCTACTATCTTGCTGACTGTACAATCTATCAATAAAAGTACTTGCTTACCTCTTAACAGTAGTGATAGCAGATCTCTTGAGCGCAGACAGATTGTTAGTGAAGTTAGTCACCGCCTTGGTCGCGCTGCCCGTTATCAGCTGGCGCTTCGACGGCGGCCTACGAGTTAAAAGACCTGCTTACAGTCAATGCGACTATGCTTACATCTAACACAAGGTTTAGGGACGACACAAGTTTTTTCTTCATTATTCTTATACCGTTTTTTCATAGCAGTCTTAATGACAATAAGTAAATGTTCGCCTTTGTTGGGTATGTAGACAACAAAGAAATTATGTTGAGCAGCACCATAATATCATCTTACGTAATTTCCAAGTAATTTGTAACTAATCCAAGTTAAACTTGGCAATTTGGACTACCCCCATATTCACTTACTGTAACTGTTCACGGGAATGTTTACGTTCAGTCGAAGAAATGTGTGTTGAAATGTTCACTGCTCTTCAATAGCCACACAATAGGAGACTACAACATATTAACAAGTCATGTATTGTGTTGTGTGTCGTGTCGTGTGTTGTAGTGTTATGTTGCGTGCTAGTCAAATGTTTTAACTGAGATACCCAATTTGTAGTATTTAATAGAATTCACATCAAAATACAATATGTAATTCTTCTTCCAACAATAACAGAATAACAACCATTGAACAAAATATCTATAAAAGAAAGACAACACCATCACCTAATCAAACATTCAACGTTACCTATTCCTCTCAGCAGTAGCAGCCAAGCCCGCAGCAGTCCTATTCCGCTTGCCGAGTGGTGACGTCGCGAGCGATCGGAACAGTTGCGTCGTCGGCGTCAACGCCTGCTTGCGGGCCGATAGCTTGTTGTGACGCTCCTGTGTGAAATGTTTTGTTAGGAAACGAGCAGCATAAACTTCACGCTCGCCGAGGCAAGACGAGGTGACAAGGAACGATAAAAATATAAACCCCGATACAGTTGATTAGTAATTTTTTTGGCTGTAACTACTGTATAACGACTTCGGTCACGTACCATTATGCGCACGGTGATATAAATACACGCTCGCTGACTATCCGTGCTACACTATACGTGGTTATATTATAATGGTAAAGTAATTACGATAATGACCAGTCGGAAAGAAGAGAAAAATGGTGTTGATTCGGGATAAATATTGATCAAGGAAATTGACCTTTATAAACACACGCAATAATACATATCACATAAATAATGCCCCAGCTACGTCTCGCCTCACCTCGACCTTATGTTAAACGATTCAAAGGAGACGAGGTGAGACATACCAATTGACAAAACGTTATCGCTACTCCTTCGTGTCGCCTCGCCTCGCAAAACTTTAAAATGTCATAGTTCTATTTTTTTTCATCAAGTGTGAGTTAAGTTCGATCCACTGAAATAGAATTTCAATTTCAATTGCTGGATACATTAAGGTGAAACTAGATTGTGGTCGATCGACGTCGACCAGTAGATATGGATCGCTTTAAGAAAATATTATATTTTAAAGCGATCGTCGAGTCGACCTCGTAATTGCTTTCCCACTTTTGACAAAAACTCTCAGTAAATTGCAACTTCAAAAATGTTGAAACTATCAAATTGTCACATTTGTCGTTTCAGTGGGATGTTTTATGACGACAACAAGTTCAACTTTAGGGTGCTAAAGCTATTACGAGGTCGACTAGTTATACGAAATTTGGGGGAAAAACACATAGGGGGAAAGTTCGTCGAGGTTTAAACCGGTAGGCGCACTTGCTTGAGCCCAATCACCCACTTCGGAAGGAAGTTTTCACGTTATATTTGTAAAGGATTTTTTTTTTGTAATTTTATATTATTCTAATACATTAAGTATACTTACAGCCTTCCTGGTCTCCCATTCGTCTTCCATAAGTTGAAGTAGAGGCTTGCCATCAATAGTGAACGTGTTTCCGGTCTTGGCTTCATATTCTGACACTAGATCACGGATTTGTGACTCAATCTTAGGTAGCTGTAAGACAATAGACAGAAGATAGAATACTCTTTTATTATGTACACTATATAAATTACAGACATAAATATAGAAACTGTACAAAGGGTGACACAATGGACGGTCTTATCGCTAAGAGCGATCTTTTAAAGACAACCTTTGGATAGATTAAAAAGGGACAATCATGTTGGTTTAACATTTACTAATATCACATACAGCCGATTCAAACTTTATGGCGGCTCTGAAATGCGCTACTTGCTGCGTAGTACCTCACCCCTCATCCCCGCAGACACATGAATCTGTTCTGCGCTGCGACTCGCCTCATGTTCCGAGCCGTCATAAAGTTGAATGGGACTGTACCAAACTTACGAGATGCTTTGCCTCGAAAGTTTTGACTTGTCGACAGCGTCGTCTGTCACTCATTTAAGTGTGAGTCTCTAAAACTCGATGTGCCATGTTAACGGGCGCGTTTTTTATAAATAATAATCGTTTATTGCGAACTAAAAACAAATAGGTGCATTCAAAGACAACAAATTTTAAACGATGATAGCTGCACTGTTCTGAATTTCATGAGTAATACAACTTACGTTACTAGCGATAGCCTTCCTCTCCTTCTCTTCGCGCAGCAGCTGCCCGCCTCGGTTGTGATAACGACCCGGCTCCGTAGCCCGAGCCTCGAGTTCCGTCATCTTCAGCCAAAGATTCTTGCGTGTCAACACCATCTCGAAAATGTGCCTGTGGGAAGATGGAGGATGTCACTCAAGTTATGTAATTTTAGTATAAACTATAGCTTTCCTGAAACATACTTTAAGAATCATAATTTCCAGACATCTTAAACACAACCTTTTCTTTCTTTTTCTACTTTCCTTCCTTTTTCAAAAAATGAAAAAAAACCTACGAAATGAAAGGTCAGCACTAATTTCGAAGGAATCTGAAATCCGTTTTAGTTATTTGGTAAAAAGGAAACAAGTAACAAGCCAGTACCACAAAAGCTTGTTCTGCTCAGAAAGGTTCCAAATAGTTCTGATATGGATATTATACAGTGACACTTACTTGTGTTCATTAAAATACTTGGTGATCTTATCCAGATATAGCTCATGCAAGGTCAGCGTGTCCTCAGTGAAGATGTCTTGGAAGTAATGCACGAACTCCTCACGTTCGCGAGTCGAATACATGATGTTGTCCCACATCAACTTGATCTTAGTACGGACGTTCGCTACGAACACCTAGGTAAAAGAAAATAGTAATTAGAATATAGTGTACTGTTACCTAAAGCAGTTTATGCGCGCGCCTATAAAGTAGGGAAACATCCGTGACTAACACATCAATCAATACAATGTTGTAAAATAAAGTAGCTTCGTTTCTGTAGTCTGCGTTGTTATTTCCAACTAAGCCACGGATTATGATGAAATTTTCACCACCATTTAGCTAATTTATTCCGGAAGGTCTATGTGTATGATGTGTACCTACATTGATATTAAACTTTCATATAAATAATAATAATATATTCTTTATTTCGGACTACATTGTCATACAAGTACACATAATCCATCTAATGTTAGTAACAATGGCTTAAAAACTATGTTAGTAAACTTTTACAAACTAATACAACTAAAAAAGACGTGGCCCAACACACAATGGCACGTATCTCCGTACCCAAGTGCCTTATAAAGGGACTGTCCACTTTGTCTAATAATGTTTTTAGGATGCTGTTGGAGCTTCCGCGCAACCTACCCATTATTGACGCTGTTCACTTCCTCATAATGGCATGAAAGCACCAATTTTTTTTATTTTTTTTTTCAATTCGTAAAAACCATGGGAATCAGAGGCGGATCGCTAGTACTAGCAACTAGCTAGTGTTGTAGCTATAATAATATGATTCTACTCTCCAACTAAAGGTGACGCCCATTTAGGCAGGCTGCACCACATTGCTTAAATCCTTCAACATCACTTTCGTACATTTTCTATGAACCATCACTCGTTAGCATAATCAGCCTATAATGTTCCCACTGCTGGGACACAGGCCTCCGCTCTGTGAGAGGAAGTAGGCCGTAATTCACCACGCGGGCCCAGTGCGGATTGGTAGACGTCACACGTTTTCTAATTTTTGGTTGTAGGACATGCTGCTTTCCTCACGATGTTTTCCTTCACCGTTTTAACAGAAGTGTAGATGGAAATAAATTACACAAAGTAAAGCGCCTGACTGGGTTCGAACCTACGACCTATACCTCGTAAGTCTCGGCCTTTACCACTGAATCACCACTCTACTCCACATATCTGACAAATATTAAGGGATTATGTTCTGCTACTTGAATCTACTGGTGACAAGAGCAATGCTACTTAAACTACCGCTATTTGTATGATGCAGTATGACAATAGTACCTATGGCCAAATTAAATGTTGCCTAATGCACTCGACACATACTCAAAATTATGATTATGGTCACCTGATAATAGTCAGCATTAGGCGTATTACAGGTGACATTAAATTCCTGAAAATTTTAAGTTGCCATTATTATGAGTATGTACTTGAATGTTGGCAAATTTACGACCACTGGCCAGGGGAAAATGGCGAGATGAACTAGAATGGTCCATGAAAGATTGGACTACTACAGCAAACTACCGTGAGATGTGGAAAGATTGGAGGCCTCTTTCCAGTAGTGGGACTGCATGGGTGATATTATAATAACAGATCTATGTGACTATGATCTATCTATATGTGACGCATGTTTCCCCCTACCTTTTTTATTTTATTTTTTGTGTTTATGTTCTTTTTTTTTGCGTCATGTTCTCGGCAAATAAACGTTTTTTCTTTATTTCTTTCTTTAATATTCTATGCGTAATACTCGCCACCGGCGTTCGTGTATGACCAGATGAATGGACGTAAACGAGGCAATAGGAGTATGTAAGAATCGTAGCAGGCGGCGTACTAAAGTTTCTGCCTACCCGCATGGGAAGAAGGCGTGAGTTTATGTATGTAAAATGATAAAATAAATGATAAATGACTTTATTTTGTAAGTAGGTTTGCAGGTTTGGTTTTGGTTTTGTCTGTGGTTTTTATGTATCTATGTACTATTATATCGTCTTAAAAAAAAGAAAATAATTAAATTAAAACAAAATGGATGCTAAGCAATCAAATAACTAATACTTAGTACTTAATATAAGCCCTTTCTACACGTTAGAAGGCAAAATACGCGTTTAATTACAATAAACCATAATGTTACAATTAAAATACCTGACATATAGATAGCGCCACTGATGGCTATCAATACTAGTTTCGAGAAAGTAAACCGATTTATAATTCAGCCGTGCAAAACGACTGGTTAGATTACGATTTTGCATAATACCTTATATCAATGTTAATTGCAGATAGATATAAAACTGGGTTTTAAATGATCAAGGGATTGCAAACCCGCCCTATATTACCTACAGTTTAACTTTCAAAACACTTCCCTAATTACTCAAATACAATTTTAATGCAACAGCTGGAGTGATTTACAATTCTCAACGCGAGTCATAATGTGGCCTATAGATTTCCTCACAGCTAAGACCAATGTAACTATCATTGCATTGCGATGTTTTCTTCAATAATCAAGTGTTGTTATTCATCCCAGAAGCACTTAATACTAGACGATGGTATTCTAATAAATTGTTTGTCACTATTGTAGTCTCTTCTACCAACAGAACGCTAATTCGCCTCAACACAGCTCGTTTTATTTCGAAGGGCATATTTTAAAATGTATCTGCCCAAAAGTTGCAAGCACAATCCTGTACAAGTGTTGGCATGAAGAAGCATTTGTAAGCACGAGGAACCGCAAAACCTTTCGATCCTGTCCATATTTTGCGGAACCCCACGCAGAATTGCAATCCCTACTAAATCTATAAATTCGCCGGCTTAAATGTAAAAAATTGGAAAGTATCCCATGTATTTTACCCCCTCGAAGGGTGATGCTACAAAAGCGCTTAAACACGTACTTAATTCTTAATTTTTTTTCAAAAGTATAAATTTCAATATTCATATCCCTAATATACGAAATGCTGGGTTTCCATACAAACTTACCCCTGTTATTATTTTCCCCTACAAGGTTTATTTTTGAGACATAAAGTAGCTTAGTTATCGAAATCCGTTCAGTGCTTTCTATTAGGCGTGAAAGGACAGACAGAGTTACTTTCGAATTTATTGGTAGGGATTCGAATTTAATATTAGTATGGATAGTAATGAAGTTTTGCCTGTTGTTCCGGGTTGGCGCAAAAACGGCTCAACGGATTTGGATGAAATTTGGCACACAGTTTATAACCTTAAAGCAAAGGGTAGGTTAGGTTCTTTTAATCTCAGTAGTACCTACATTCCTGTGAGATATTTTTCGACATACACGCGGGCATTTTCTAAAAGCCAAGTGAACCATTTATAACAGCAATCTTTAGTGTTGAAAGAAACAAGCCCTGATGTTGTTGAGAAACAAACCGATCCTGTGTGGCTGGACGACTTTCTGTACGTAACTGCTGTATCAATATTTTAAATTCCAATCATAAAATCCTTACTATCTATCACAGATCAGTGAAAAGACGTGCTAATATGTTGAGTTGAGCATTTAATTTATTTTCTCATTCATTCGGCGAATTACAACGCGTAGTCTAAGCAGCAAACCCTTTTTACTTTTTACTCTACTTACATGATGTCTCATAAAGAAAGAAGGCATTGGTAAAAGAATTCTCTATGAAATAAACATTACCTTTGTAACTTTTCTGTGTAGGTAACTCCATATCTAAATTGTTTGGTTACAAATGTATAAGAAAAATATATAAATAATAGCAATTTTCATACAATAAAAAGGTTCTACATTAAATTATTGCATTTCCATGCATGTCATAAGTACCTGAATCTTCTGCCGTTTGATCTGATCGCAGCGCTTGATCTCCTCTTTGATGGCAGCCTCAGTCTGTGGGTGACAACCGGGATGTGCGTGCAAGAAGTTTTCGCGATAAATCTGGTCTTCGTCCAAGCAATCCCACAACTTCGTAAGACGTTCACGAAGTTCTAATACCTGGAAGAACAAAATAGATTTTGGTATATTGCAGATGTTTTGATAGATTCTGCTCCTGAATAATGATTATTTCAGCATTGCAGATTGTAGTATTCAACCATGTCTGTCTTAAAATTGTTGTCTACTTCTTGGACGATAAAAAGTATGAAAAGAAAGGGTTATAATGTCACCATAGTCAAAGTCAAAGATTTATTTGCAGATAAATATGGTAGGTAACCATAAAATACGATCAGAGGATCTCATTTGGGCCTAATAGTTTGATAAAAGTACTTTGCACACTTTGTGCTGAAGAAACTTCTAAAAGAACACATAAGTACCCTGTTGTTAGTCTGTTCAAACTTCTCTTGCAGGTCCTGTTGGAGCTTGGAGAGGCGGTCCATGTTGAGATCAGTCACTTTGAAGTCCACAGAGAGAGATGACGTCACAATGTGTTCGAACTTATTCTGAGGCTTGATGCGGAGTTTGTCTGAAAGTATGAGACTAAAATGAGCAAGAGATCTTTTTTATAGTTTCTTCCTACCCTTGAGAAACAGGCGTGAATGTATGTATGTGTGACCTATTTATGTTGCTTTGTTATACCTACTTATTTCATTTATAATAGAAATGAATTTTCAGTATTATTCATTTTTGAAAAAGTTGATGTAATTCAAAGTTGTTAAGTACATCATCATCTGCCTAGCCTTTTCCCAACTACGTTTGGATCGACTTCCAGTCTAACCGGACGCAGCTTAATACCAATATTTTACATGGAGGCCTATCTGATCTCCACAACCCAGTTACTGGGTAATACGATACCCCTTAGTAAAACTGGTTGTCAGACTTTCGGGCTACTGACGACCCGTAACGACTGTCAAAGATCCACGAATAACAGCCGGCACCAACGGCTTAACGTGCTTTCTGAGGCACGGAGGGGTCTTTGTATGTGAAGATGGTCACCCATCCACGGACCAACCGCGGCAAGTGTAGCTTAACCTCGACCCGTGCGGCTGTTATTCCTTAGCCACAAGAAGTACATAGTACAAAAGAAGTACCTAAGTATAAGTAGGTAAGATATCTCATCATTTGAGATGGCAATGACTTTAATTGCAAAATAAACAAGTCAATCAAGATCAAAGTTGATACCTACTGCTAAATATGATCATTTTAAGTTTTTTTTTTTCACTTTTTCAAAAGAACAGAGGATTATGCATATTAAATAGCAACCAAAAACCAAAAAGTACCTATTAATTAAAATTAATTGCACCACATTCAACAACCATATTAAAAATAATATCAATTATACTCACCCATAATATCCTTAATCTCAACTTGAATGTTCAAGAAGATCTCAGCTCTCTTATCCCTCTCCGCTTGCAGCATTTCCAGATGTTCCTTCAGCTTATCCAGTTCTTCCTCCGAGGGTAAAGGAACCTCCTGCAGCTCATGGACGGTGACTCCAAGCTTGTCAGCAAGGTCTCGCTGCCATTCTAGTAGTCTTTCCATCTTCATGCGACGCTGTTCCACTTGCTCTCTATATCTGTTGGTATAAGAGTTTTTTTTCTGTGACTGATTACTCGGGCAACTGGTTACTGATATTTATTCATTTAAAACCGCCCTGGACACTGAAGGTCCGTCGTAATAATACAACTTCTTTTATGTCTCATTGTGTGACCAACAAAGTGTTAACGTGACAGATAAGTGTTCCCTTTGTCAATTTGTGGAGATTACTTTTGAACACCAGTGTAAAATTATTGATTTTTTTTAACTTCTGCAAATGTAAATACCCTTTTTAACATTGAATTTAACCCCACAGATAGAACTATAGTAGACAAATTACTAAGAATTGGCTGACTTTCATACCGCCTCAGAATCATTATCTAAACCAGTCAATCCATTTTAGAGATATCATCAAAAAGCCTTGCCATACAAATTGTATGGGAAAATTAGTTACCTTAATTTTTTTTCATGCATTTTTCCCTGTTTTAATAACTATTCTGCTATTTGGGGTGGAGACAAATCCAAAAATCATAAAAATCGGTCTAGCCGTTCTTGAGTTATAAATGTTGTAACTAACAACAAGACTTTGTTTTATTTATATACATAGATATATTATAACAAAATTGAAGTAGGCATAAGATGGGAGAATGTCATAATACATCATACAAATGCAATTACAGTTCTCATGAGAAGATTGCACTGCTAACATTAGGTAATTAACAAAGAAAGATTCACAATAACAGTTGACCTAAGATATTTCTCATGTCATCAAGCTCTTACAAAATTGACCTATCACCTAACTAAAGCAATTGTCTAATTACCTGTTTTGAAAACTGTGAGAACAATGTAATGTGTATGACTGATGATAAAGTAAAATAATTAGCTGTGAAAAGTAAAGATAAAAACTTGAATATAACTTCTTTTTACTTATTTAAGAACTAATTTCTAACCGTGGCTTCGCCTGCTTTGCTTTCGAAAATCATCCTATGTAATTGCCCTGGATGCTATCTATCTCCTTGGTAAAATTCATCATAATCCATTCAGTGGTTTCGGCGTGGAAAGGTAACATAAAGACTGAGTTACTTTCGAATTTATAATATTGGTATGGATTGTTTTAAAACTTGGTTTATACTTACAAAAACAAAGCAAGTTCATAATCAATATGTTTTATGCATTCTTTTGCACATACTTTTAATAAACGGTGGGCTACTTTAAACAAGTGAAATGTTGTTCGTTGTTAAGTAGTATTTCAAACCTGTATTGTCTCACTGCTGAGCTAAGGTCTCTATTAGCCTTCCACACTTTCCTATGATATTATGGTGCATAATTCTGTCTAATATGGCCATTTAGCCACAATATCTTCCTATAAACAATGTATGTTGTTTATGCTTACTTACCCAGCAATCTGTTCTTCCAGTTCTCTCTTGTACTCAACCAGCATCATTTCATCCTTGAAGTCCAGAATGGTGATATCAACAGACAGGCAGCGGCTCAGTTCTTCTGTTTCTTCCTTCAATTCTATAAAACAATGTATATAATATGGGTGTCCAAAAAACAAAACAGGACTAAAAAGGCTCTTTGTTGAAATTATGTAAGTATGTGTGTTAAAGTTTAATTCAAAAACTTTATTGTGTGCAAGTTTATCATAGTTCAAGAAACAATAATTCATTGTTGGTTACAATACTCACATGCATTGAATTCTTGTTATTTTTTTAAGATCAATAATATGTTAGCAGATATTAAAGAGATATAATAAAAGTAACATATTTAATGTAAGGAAAAAAAAACATTTGAAATAACAATATTGCTCTAAAAGCCAGCTTAATTAACATAACAAGTTCTTAAACTCACTGTCAACCTGTCCCTGCATTGTCTTGAGCTTCTGCCTGGTCTCAGAGATTACATCTCTATGCAATTCCTTCTCAATCTGCACCAGTTTAGTGATGTTGTTCACCTTGGTGCTGTCATCTACTCCGAGATGTGACCAGTTCAGCCAGAGCTCCTCCATCATTGAGCGGACGTTCTGGGATATCTCCATGAGGACCTCATTGCTGTAAAAAAGGGTTATTTTGTTTAAGAAACTAGGATAACATGACAATGTTATGCGATTGCTTGTTGTACATAAGCATAATCAGCCTGTAATGTTCCCCCTGCTGGGACACAGACCCTACTCTCTTTACACCTCTCTTCATCCAGAGCT
Source organism: Gortyna flavago (assembly GCA_963669345.1). Taxonomy (NCBI): domain Eukaryota; kingdom Metazoa; phylum Arthropoda; class Insecta; order Lepidoptera; family Noctuidae; genus Gortyna; species Gortyna flavago. Next base: position 12,254,669 of record OY770138.1, read on the forward strand.
GCCAATTGTTCTAGGTACATGGGTTGGGACATTTTAATTTTCTTTTAAGAACCAACCACTTTCAAGTGAGCAAAAAGATGCATCAAATCCAATGCTATAATTTTTTAAACTATATGCACAATCAAAGATATAGGTCAATAAGTTAGATGCTGAACTATGGAATTATAAGTAGGTGTATACAAAATAATAAGCTGGCTTTAAAGTCAAGGTTATGTAAGAATCACAATGTCAAAAAACATTTTGAACTTCACATTGCTGCCAGTAACACAGTGAATTTGGTGACCACTGGACACTGCTAGTTGCTTTCCTATGCATCTTTGCCAGTATGAGTAACCAGAAGTAGACACTTCTGTAGTTGTAATAAGTACCAAATAAAAAGTACACCTCTCCATACATAATACTCTTAGAATAAGTGAATGCAACTGGTTTTAATGGGAGCTAAGTAAGTAAGCAGTCATTTCAAATATTTTACGGTTCTGTTATCAAGCCCGTTTTTGAAACAATTTAAGAAGGGTGTTTGTGTCTAAAATAATAAGTAGCAACAAGTAAAATGATAGGAACTCAAGTTAATCTAGGCTAAAGTTGTAGTATTGTTGATAGGTTTTATTTATAGATCGGGAGTTGGTTTGGAGCACGGAGATTTGAAACAAATCCGTAACGGTGAGAATTATGAGACGCCTTTATGCTCAGAGTCGTACTGCATAACCGGCAAAGACTAAAATATTACCACAGTAATAATTTATCTTCACGAGGATATGAATAATATTTGCCTCGAGACACCAACACGGGAATATTGGAATATATTCGTGGTATAAAATCATGGAAACTTACAATAGCTTGTTGACATCTTCGGATAACATAATCATTTTGTATATTTATTCACTGTTCTTCTTCTAATAAAACTCACATAAGTTCACAATAAAATTTCTAAATAGTGGTTGTATTATAATTCAATAATAAAACTCAATAATTTCTAAAATACCACCAACACGAATCCGAAATCCAACGAGTCTTGAACGTTTGTTTTCAAAATTCAATACGTTACAAATGAGTGTCTTCTACGGTGATGTGATTGGTCGGTTAACTTTACGTTCAGAAACGGTGTAAAACTTTTTTGTGCCTGGAAAGTTACTTCAGAATCTTTTAATAAATGTAATCTTCTCAGTTATTATAATTTAACTAGGTACTAATTGCCGAAACCCGTCCTTAATATAATTTAATTATTTTAAAATAGATAAATATCGTTATAGTTCTGCGCGTGGGCCTGGGGTGGCGCCACTATACCGCTTTTTTTTTTTAGGTATGGAAAATTATCAAACGGGGTCATTTCATAATTTTCTATTTCATTTATTAATTTAATAAATAAATTATAATTATAATAAATTAATAAATAATTTTCCCGCTCTGGGTGGAGCGGAAGGGAGTGTCAGACTCTTACTGACTAAAACCCATCCGTGTTCCTTCCTTAGCCCTATTATGTTTCGGGGTAGCGGTAACCCATTCGGACAATCCCGCTGCCGGACAATCCCGTTGCGCCACTATACCACAGAGTACTTTTTAATAGAGCACTATACCCTAGCTTGTACGTATGATAAGCGGAGACTGGCCGAGATTTAAATTAATTGAATGAACACTTCTTTCAATGAGAACTTTAGATATATTTATTTGTAGCTGTCAAAATATACACGTAGCGAAGTCAAAACCACATGTCAAAACTGTAAGCACGGCTACACAGAGTACTTTTTAATAGAGTGAGATAGAGACCAATCTTGTTCCGTGGAACGGGTCATTTGCGTTTCTGAAGAAACTAGCGCCACCCAGCTTTCAGAGTTAGAACTACACCACTGTTGTACTTTTTCTTTTTTTTTACTTTTGTTTTTTTTTTTCGGTAGTATTCAAGTGTTCATTTCAGGGATTGATAAATGAAATACAATTTTATTTGGCTAATCATGTTTTTATTTAAACAAAATACAAGTGTGCGCTTCTAAATAAATAAGCCAACACATCATTCACCTAACATTTATAGAGGTGCAAGTTTTAAGGACAAGGACGAACACATTAAAATAAATCACAATAAGTACAGTACTTACACGAATATCATAGAAAGGAAAACAAAATTAAAAGCAAAAGCTAAAGCAAAAGTTTGGGTACAAAATCTTTACATAGTATGAAACAGTCTCATCCACTGTCTGTAAGCTTAGATCTTTCAAACTACGCAACGGATTTTAATGTAAGAATAAACTTTATTCTGTCTTTCTTGTAATATCTATCTAATATATATAGGTATATTAACTAACTTATTATATAAATAAATACAAAAACGAAGGACACCTAGGCGTTGAAGTACTCGTCCGCATCGCTGTCATCCGGAAACGTGCCCAGAAGACTGGCAGCATTGCCACGTTGAATGGCAATGCTAATTCTTTGACCAAAGAACGACCCAGCCCTCTGGTCACGTGAAGAGTCGACTAACCGGTTAGAAATTTCCTTAAAAAGGAGACGCGTACTCGGGCCCCATGACCCGAGCGTTTCGACCCCAAACGGCTCAAAGCTGTAGTTGCCTATAAGGTTACAGTATTTGCGCCGCTTGAGGGTTTCAGCAGCCGCAGCAGCGGCACCAGCACAGCCCGCCGTGCTAGGAACATGAGATGGCGCAAGGGTATCGACACACGTTGCGTCCCACACCAGAGGCCTACCCACCTTCCAAGGCAACAACGTCACGCCGTCTGGTCTCTTCCCATCGTCACGTACACACGGCTACACATCAAGCTATACATAACCAGTATAAGCTGACTTCTGATTGTACGAAAAACCCATACAATGCGAGGTCAATTAAAACTGGAAATGTATAGCTTGATGTGTAGCCGTGTGTACCAAGCCGTTTGGTTCTAACACCGCTGGTACGCCGGCGGTGACAAGGGCTCGACGAATAGTATCGTTGATGCTAGCGTGCCGTGCTATGCGGAATGCGCTCCTGCAGCAAGACAGGCCATGGTGTCCGAGACTGTCGACAGCTTCACCACAGTGACATCGATGCGGAGCAACACAAGGTGCGCCCAAGCAAAGACACGTAGCGAGCCGAAACGATGAGTCATCCATCATTGTGCCTATGGTGGATGACGGGAGCGCCTGAAGCCACAAGCCTGACTTCCATTCTCCCACAGCCAGCAGACGAGCACGCTCAACAGTATTACGTGACGTGTTTACAAGGGTATTCCGTATAATACTGCAGAGCGGCTCATCCCACCGTCTCTGGGAAGACGGGTTATAGGGCAAAACCGTATTGAGACAAGCCATTTTCCAAGCGTTCATCGCATCGGTCAAACACGGTACTTCAAAATCGACCAGTGAGGAAGATAAAATGTTCCTGGTTAATTTATCGGTACTGTGAACCGAGGAGAGGAAGGCCGGTAAACTAATACTTGAAATTTTGCGGACGCCGAGAAGCGAATGGGTAGTGTGGCTTGCTGCCACGCACGGTCGTCCAGGGCCACATTTAGGATGGAAGTTAATGTGTTTCTAATAATTTGGTCTACTTTTTCTAAAAGTTATGGATGCTTCCATAGATGAGAGGAGCGAAGGCTATATGTAAATTTTGGTCCAAAACAACAGTACCGAATGAGTGTGAAGGCAGAATGAATATTAATTTTGAAAAGTCTTTCCGAGATATCATTAAAATTTTGTATCTTCTCCTCAAAGAACGTTGGAAAGGATTCGTCAAAAATTGGGGACCCTAGTAGGTGAAGAGAGTTTCTTTCCGTAATTTTGATATTTGGAGCTATTGTATTAAATTTTTCTATGGTAGTCTGTCTGTCAGTCGTTTGGGGAAGATAAATTTCGCATTGTGAAAGGTTCAGGTCTAGGCCAATGGAACTGAATTTGTCTTTTAAAAAAGTTAAATCTTTTAAGACTGTGTCTATATCACCTCCTAGGGTTCCGTCATCCAAATACCATACGTTGAATTTAGAATTTAGTTGTCGAACAATTGGATTTATTGCCAAACTAAAAATGAATGGCCCAAGAGGGTCACCTTGTTGACAACCAACGGCTGAACTCAAAAGGTTGTCTTTATAAAGTAATTTAGAGGGGTGCCTGTAACATTGATAGAGAAAACTGTAAATTTTGGGTATTTCTTTTTTAATTTCTGTCAACAAGGTGAAATGTAGTTTTCAGCAATAGATAAGAGTGATTGTCGTAACAAAAACGTTTTTCTGCGCTCACATTGCAAACGCCGGCTAAACCTTACGAGATAGATCAAATTAATGTTCTACGTAGGTTCTACTGAATCATATATCTTAAAAAATATCGATAAAAAAAGTCCGCGATGGTATATGTTTATCTCCTACATATAACCCACAGTAAAAATTTTCATCTTTCACATATTACATAAAAATTATTAATTATTTTACCAAGCTATTTTAAACAATACAGTATCATTCCTTTTCCAATTAAATACATTAGATACGTTGTGCATTTCATGTAGGTTAAAATTGCCCTTTACAGCATATCTTTAAATGAATATCTTATAAGATATCAGAGCGTACAATTATTAATAAAATCTTTTTTTTTTTTTTTACCTAATGTATGTACGAAGCTCAAACTAAAATTCGTGAAAGTAGCAATTAATAAGCAATTATTGATACATCAAACTTTTAGAAATTCTGCGTCCTTCATGCTGAACACGGAGGCCACCAGCCATCCTGACGTCAGAATGGCTGGTCAACAAAATATTCATATTTCTCTGAATGTATCATATGTAGCAATTATTGAAGAAATGTAGCAAATATGAGCAATTGGGTAGCAATTCTTGAATATACTTTCAGAGCCGCTTGCCATAGGCAACCAGCCATTCTGACGCTAACAACACATTGACTGAATTCATAGAGCTTAAGGTTAATAATAGAACGTAAAATATACTTGATATTTTTATAACCCTTTTGATGTATTTTTCTAACTAGTTTTTAAAAGCATAAAGCATCACAATAGTCATTTTCACAATTTTTTCCTTGGGTATAGACATTGTTTAAGTTGTTGATTAGCAAAGTGGCAAAAGCAGACTCAAATTGGTCGCATGTCGGGTTAACGTTGCGGCACCACTGGCTTCTATCCGCCTTCTTCTAAAATATAAATTACCTGCTAGGTACCTACATTGAAAGCCACAGTGCTGCTAAATACTTGCGATGCAAAATTTACTTTCATTTTGTTTAGTTTATTAGGGTTTAAGTGGTATTCTGTTAGCTTTGCCTCAGTCAGTTTTGAATCAGTCTTATGCCTTTATAGCCAGGGTTTTCTTTAAGAAGCTGCAATAAATGAGACCATTTGGCAGTTTTGGTCAAGCCATCATTAAAAAAAAATTGTATAACTTTGGCGTATGTCTGATTTGCGAGCAATATATTTTTCTTAAAAATCTATATGCCTTTGGACTCTGTTTAAAAACCGATAATGCTACAATTTTTTCTTGCAGCGTGAATCGTCGTCCTTTATAAATTTTTTTTTCTTCTCTCCACTGTATCCGCATTAATAGTTTTACAGTGCTTGAGCAATTCTGCAGTACATCTAGTACTGCAGGATTGGCAACAATTTTTTTGCTGCCTTATTTCAGCTGTCTGCTTATTAACTTTATTTTTTAATGTACATATTCTTCTTTTGGCAGCCATTATTTTCAGCTGTAGATCTCTTTCTGCCCTGGAGAGCTGTCCTGTCCTGGCAGATATTTTCCTGCCTGTAAAGTAGAAAATGATTTTGTATGAGTGCAAAAGTAAATCTGTTTTAAATAATTTCTAATCAGTAGGATTATTACATTCATTCAACTATTAAATTGCAAACCTGACAAGTGCAAGTCTAAGGCCGTATTAATAAACGTTTCTCAACAACGGAAGTACTCAAGTGCGTTATCATTTGAAACGCCATTATTACGATATCAGCATCTCAAGATCATTGCTAATTCATAAACACATGAAAACAGTATCTCAGTTACCAAGCTCAGCTAGTCGACGCTTTACGTCACATTGCCGAAGTTTAGAATTATCATTCATCACATTTCGTTCTTGCTAGGTATGTCGTAAGATTACTATATATACTGAAATTCACAACCAACTTCAGATGAACTCGGTGAAAGATGAAATCTTGGCCACAACTAAAACATACTTGGAAAGGCTAGAGGCATTTTTTTTTTCATTTCGTAAACCCAAACTGTAGTTTGAGTATGTCAATTATTATGTTTATTAATACGATCATGACCTCAAGATCGTTAAGTGCGAGCTCCTGGGCTGAGTAACGTTTATTAATACAGGCCTAAGGGTTCCATTCCATCAAGACTATTACACTTTACCTTCATTTTATTTGGTACTAGCTTCCGCCCGCGAGGTATATCGATAATAACTATCCTATGTCCTTCCCCGGGATACAATCTCTGCTAAATTTTATCTAAATCCATTCATTGGTTTAGGCGTGAAAAGTTAACATACAGACAGAGTTACTTTCGAATTTATAATATTAGTATGGATAGATAGAGGCCATAATTATGGACACATATTCTGATGTGGAACCCTAGAAGAGTCAAATAAAAAAAAACATAATATACCTGAAGAAGTTGATGGAATTGGCTGATGTACAAGTTCTTGCAATGATTTTCTTCCAACACATGGCAAGTTTGGTTGTGAATATTGTGATTGTAATGTTAGACCTGAAACAATTATAAAGGAATAACTGCATTAATAATTTTACTAAGGCGCTTTATAGTTTTTTTTTATCAGTTAAAGGAATATTGTCAACTTTATTGTTTTATTATACAAAGTAGCATTATGAAGGTAATGAACAAACCTGTTAAATATAATGTTGGAACTGCAATATTGTTTATTCTGTTAATGCGACATAAATATTTATCCTGAAAGTGTTTGAAGTGGGCATTTTCAAGTCACAAAATATCACTTCCCGTGCCAATAGATTAAAGCCAAGTATTGAATCTAAATCGGTCTTTTTCAGGGTTCGGAAATCCATGGGGCATGTCTGAAAAAAATTGCAGACAATTATTAATTTTTATTTCTATTTAATTTGTGATTCGTTTTTTGTCAAACATTACTAAACCCATAATATTGTTGTTTCGAAATAAATTTAACTTTATTTATATTGAAAAGTAACAAAAATTTAAGAAAACCATACAACTGGTAAAACGTAATTTTGAATTGCATTCAAGTACAAGGCCAAGTTCCAAGATTCAGCTATGACAATGTGACATACCTCCACTGTCCTTGCACCCAGGAACACAGTTACACAGCAGTGCTTATCCGATGACCTGATGCACTAAAAGACTATCTCAAACTTAACACTACATTGGAGTCCTATCTTGGTTTTGACATAACTTTTTGGTCACAAATATGGATTAGTCGTAGGAACTTTCGCTCAACTCAACGACAAACGCGCAACGTTACACAGAAAGATCACAAAAATATCGTTAAATATTAAAGAGAGAGCGTGAGACATTATCTTATCAGACATTTGTATTGGGGATACCAATTTATTGATAGTAAAACCTCCAAAGTAATTCTACCAGCATCCCAATGAATGTTTGCAAAATATTTGTGTAAATTATTTCAATAGGTGATAATTATTGATCGAAAAATAATTAAATGTCAAACTGTGCGATAAATGTAATTAAAACTCTTGACAATGATCCATAATTTAAAATATTTTTTGGATACACTAAAACAGAAGTCAGTCAAAAGTCAGTTAAATATACTATTTTAGTAGTAAATAGGTTACCGACGTATCAAAGTTGCGATTATGTTTAGAGCCATCTTTCAAATTAATAGTGAACATTGCTTCAGAGTTCCATCTCTTAGCCACAGTACGCGTAAAGTTCAATTATAATCCGACAAAATTAAAAAACACATTCAAACTTATTTTGTTCAGAGACAACATATACTTCGTGATTTTGTATCATTGTACCCACTGCTGTCCCGAGTTTTTTGTACTAAGATTGAGCACCCTGCACGGCTACAAATAAAACTATACATAACCCATATAGGAAAAATTTACATAACCAGTTTAAGCAGACTTCTGATTGTCCTATACAGTGCAAAGTCAGCTAAAACTGGAAATGTATAAAGGTTACATGCTCTGTGTGTAGGTATAGCTGGATGTAGCCGTGTGTACAAAGTTTTTTTTTGTAATTTTAAAAATGAAATGGTTGCCTGTCTGTTTGTCTGAATATATATTCCAGCATCACGCAAAAACTACCGGAAAGATTCTGTTCAAATCGTCTCTATACGTTCCGGACGGAAATATTTAAGAACGTATTCGGATTTTGTATGAAATGCGTGCATTCAGGGTCTCCGAATCTGAATTCCTGATCAGGAAACCGTACGTAGGTAAGTGGCCAGCCTTATTATGAAATGCCGTATGTTTACAATATAGGTACTTACTGATAAAATATTGTATTAGTGATAGGTTCCTCAGGAATAACTAATGTAAGAATGCATAAGTCAGTGTATCAGTGTTTGTGCGGTGTGCCATTATATAGTTTAGGATATATACAGGGTGTCCCAAAAGGTTACGTAGCTGGGAATGGGGGATAGGGTTTTCACAACGGTCACCAGAAAAAAAAAGGTACAATTAGCAAAATAGCCCCACAAGGTGTAAAATTTTTAGTTTAATAAAAAATGCCATTTATTTTTTTAAATACCCAGTAGGGATTTATTTTTTTATTTTTCTGGTGACCCTTGTTACCACCCCTATCACTACCCTTCCCAGCTATGTAACCTTTTGGGACATCCTATATAGGTAATAGGTAATACGGGCTGTTGTCCGCAACTCCACGTCAATGCGCGTATTTTGCGTGCGGGTGGGAATTTCGATTATTATGATTCATTAATTTACTAAACACGAAAAACTTCGCAACCAATGGAATATTACTACTGAAGGTTTCGTTCGTGTGTCGACCTCAGGACGAGCTGCTTCTCACATGGACAACTGTAAGTCACTTACTCATCAGTCCTGCCGCTCTTCATATTCTCGCTGTTGACAGCTGGTTGACAGTCATACAAAAGTAGTAGGTACCTATACCTACATGAAAGTTTTATAAAATGTGGTACTTGTAATTTTTTACACCATATCATAAGTTTACGATTTCTTTCCCGAAAAGTTTTTTCTGTCCGAGCTACCGTTTTGGAAATAATAAAAATAGTTTTAGATTTTGCTTAGCTAACGGGCTAGCGTAAGGTACTTACTTACCTACCGTTATGGCCCCGGCCGCGGTGTATTGCTCTATTACGTATGCACGCCATTGTTAATGAATTTAATTAATTACAAAGCTAACAAACTTCCTCTGATACTGATCAATTTAATTATAAGACCAGCTGTATTACGTAAACATGTTGTATAATATATTAGATATTAGTTGATAGGCAATAGCTAGCGTACAGCATCGACAGGTATATACCTAGATTATTGTATTTTTGCCATGAAAGTAGAATAGTATTTAAGTAAAATATGTCCAACCTCGGAGTTCACAACAGCTGCAATTGGACTGGATTAGGCGAGAGCTACATGACCGCACTCGGGCACTTACATTAGGTACAAGTCTATCGCCCGAGACTTCAAGAGACCATCGGCAACAGCATCAAGACTGAAATTAATGAACGAAGAATGAATACCTACCTACTTACACAAGGCGTAAAATTGCAACACTTACCTCGTCCCAAAAATTGAAGCAACTTCTTTTAAGCGGACCTAGTAGGTAGGTAGGTCATATACCTGCAGTGTATTTTTAAGCACCATCATAAAATAATATTAGATTTCGGCACATAGATACCTACCTACTTATATCTATAATAACTTTTTCTACAGTCCGGCCGTCATGCCGTCAAGAAAAGACCTGTCAGTGCGACTATAATTCTAGTAGCTAATAAAGATCAAATTAGCAAATCACGTATTCGTTTGTATGAAACTGAGAGGACGGTGTCAAAACCCAGTCTCTCGTCGTCGCACTGTACTTACTTGCTATTTAGCAATCTATAGCTCTATTACGCTTACGCCTCATTTACGTATCGCCACTATCTTTATGCGTAAACCTAACAAGTTGTTAATATATTAAATTATTATTAAATCTTCGAAGTAGCGTTACAACGCAACTTTGTCACTAACTTGGCAAAATGCTGTAACCGGTTCAATTGCACTGATCACTTTTACTAACTGTTTTGTAGACGATCAATCGCTTTCTGGTTTATGTATTAAATAAAGGTAGGTAGGTAGCTAGGTATCATATACTACATTTACATTCAGCCCCTGTCGCTGCACCTCGCGCTGCCAGCAATAATTCCTTATATACCTACTGCTGGAGCAGGATCGAGAAAAGTGTGTTTACATACCTACAGCCCTACTACTCACTTCGCTCGAGTTTCGACAATCGCAGAAGTCGAGGCGCTCAGCGAGAACTGGGGGCCTAAAAAGGCCACTTTGCCAGAATCATAAAACGATTCATATCACGCAATTTCATCTGTATGACAGTTTTGTATGGAGATTAGTAAAATGCTGGTGCACCTCTGCCTAACCCTTCAGGGGTATATAGGTGTGAAACTGTCAAACAAATGAATTGCGTGATATGAATTGTTTTATGATTCTGCCAAAGTGGCCTTTTTAGGCCCCCTGAGTGACGGAGCAGAATGTTAACACGCACTGCGTCCTTTAACTTCCACACAAAAAACCGCTCTTTTGGGGGGAGCGCCGGGCAGCGCGATGCCAATGGCACTAGCATGAAAAGTATCGTGTTTACACACTCTTGCCCACTTCCCTGATCACTTCGGCTGAACGTAAATGTAGCATTAGAATCTAGGTGTTATCTTACATTTTCAATGGAGAGTCCTACTATACTAGCTATTTCCATGCAGCAGTCAGTATATTCGCAAATGTTCACTGCTAAATATGACTTATAGCACCTCAGTGTTAAAACTATGACCTTGAGCTGGCCTTGCATAATACGGAGTTTCAATACTTAGAATAAGCCAGCATAGGTCTACTTAGGTATGTCATCAGCCTACAATGTTCCCACTTCTAGGACACTGGCACATGCCTCCTCTCAGTGAGAGGGAGTGGGTCGTAATCCACCACGCGGGCTCAATGCGGGTTGGTAGATTTTATATTATTATATTATATTTTCGAATTTTTGGTTCTAGGACATGCCGGTTTCTTCACGATGCTTTCCTTCACCTTTTCGAGAGCATTAGTGATGAAGTGGTTTACACAAAGTAAAGCGCCTGACTAACTTCGAACATACTTATGACTGGGCCACTACTGCTCACTTAGGTACGTACCTAGGCAAGTACTTTATGTAGAACTGAGTGCTTCTAGATACTCGTACATTTTTATTTGAACCTCTTACTAACACACTTAACAAACACTTTAACATTGGTACAAATTGTCACGCGTCTATTAAACGCTGAGGATGTTGCTAAAGCCGTTACTTCCTTTGATGACATCTTGGGAAGACCCCGCGGCGCCCGCACCGGTCGCTGTTGTAAGAGGAAATATCTCTACGCACCGAGGGATTTGTGTGAAGATTACACGTTATAAGCTGTGTAATTACGCTAAGCAATCTGATTCAGATAATAACAATGTTTATCGTTTAGTTATCCAAATTAAAATATCTAGAACGAAAATCCGTATGCCGGAGAGATCTTTGGATTTCATGTTGCGTAGGTACAGGCATAGTGGATTCCCCATTATGCCTAACGACTTATGTACCTACCTACTTCTCTTACAGAACCTACCGAAAAATATTTCTCTAGATTTCTAGAGCCAAGCTCATCAATGTCAAAGTCATAGAGGTCATACTTTCATTAGGTCAACTTTATAAAGCGAGGCCAGTTTGTGCATCTTAAGTGCAAATAAAATTTAAGATCCGGTTTTGTAGAACTAGCTCGATAAACGCCCTAGGCTGGCTAGAGCATTGGCACATGCAACGTTGGTATACACATATTTACTGACGAGAATAAAGAAGAAATTAACATAACAAGTAACCGTCACCAACCCGCACTGGGGCAACTCCCTCTCATAGAGACGACGCCTGTGTCCCAGCATTTATAGACTGATTATGCTGATTTGCTTATGTACACAAGTAGATAACACGTTTAGGTAAGTAGATAAAATATTCGATTCAGTATGTACAGACGCCAGCACATCAAGCTACCCGAAACTGTAAATTTTTCCCAATCAACTTTGATCCTTATACTTTACGGTTAAAGTTGAAAATCTATTAAAGAAATTTGTCAGATTGTAGTAAGTAGATGTGCTGGCGTCTGTACATAATCTAAAGTTAAAATGTAAGAAAGTGATTTCAATGCGTATTGTACGATATGAGATGTGGTTATCGCGAAAAATCGTTCGCATACCATGGACCGCGATGAGAACGAACAAATCTAACCTCGAACAACTACGCATAAGAGATATAGGTACTATCCACGACCTGTCACCAAAGGATTTTCGGTTACTTTGATGGTGATCGACTGATGTTCAAGGCAGATGGGACTGACCTCACCTGACCGCTGGTCAACCTGCACTGTCTATTTCAATTTGCGAGCAATGCAGAATGTTATTAATACCTACTTACCTAATAATCGATCCGCGTTGCAAGATTTCATACGCAGTTTAGTAGGCGTAGACCAACTCTGCCTATGCGCTTTGTTGAGATTGAATGACACCGTCACTGTCCAGTTTAGGGTCTATCTTACTGCATTCGTAGATGACCACAGAGTAGTGCCTAAGTAACTATATTTAAATACATACTAACTATATAGCCCCCATCTCATTCGAAGGAGGACATGTCGGGCTTCTAAGTAAAACCCTATGAATGCTCCTAGATTTCTGGTGGAATGATAACAATATTTGTAGTAAATAGGTAACGATATTTTTTTTAAGCTGCTATCAGTCTTGGGTAAGTGACATTTGGCAGTTGAAGTGTTCTCTCCAGCGAGAGCAATCTACTCATAGGTGTAACATGTACCTATTTATGCTACTCAAGAGGGTATAGACAGGATGTCTTTTCTTTTGAGACGTTTTTGTAATGATATGGTAATTACATATTTCAGAATACATTTTATACACCTTGATCCCAAACACAACATAAACTTCTGCCACCTCCCTTCACTTAACACAAACATAAAGTCCTCGGAGATCGCTTTGTTTGAATACTTAGCTCAGCATTAGTTATTCTCCTCGCTTCATAATAAAACGTAACACATAAGAACATGTGTCGGATACGGATGAACAATGAAAGTGGCCTTTTTATGGAACACAGTAAGAAATCTATTCGGTTTACATAATTGTGTTGATTTTACTTACCTACGTTTGACGACTATTGTTTGTCGATGAAAGGTTGATCGAGGTTGGTTTTTAGTCTAGTCTAGTCGTACAATTGTGATGACAAAGCGTTAAAAATTATGTGTGTGATTTGAAATTACCTAGATAGGAGTTTGTTTGAGTTTCGTTGTGATTAGTAATTATGATGATTCATTAAGGTTAATGTGTAGGTATTTCTTACAAAGTTAATAACAAGTCCACGCAACGTCGCGTCGCTCAAATGGACTTGGACAGCCAGATAGGCAAATATTTTCATTCACTGGACGCCTGAGAGGAGACCATCGATCGGCGGCGTCTAGGTCGACGAATCGGAAGACAAGAACAAAAAAAAACCGAAGTCTATTTCCCAGATATGGGACAAAATTATAACAAATAAAATAGCTTTAGCAGTTTAGCTATAGTACTTACATATATTAATTAAAAAAAAATGCTTTAGAGCATGACTGGTACATTCTACCTATTTTTTCCATACCAGCATTACTTTGCCCATTTACTCAAAAATTCAACATGCAAACCACCCACTTGTGACCCACAAACTCATAAGTACCTACTCAACTCACCACTTTACTTCTATTTATCAATTAGCAGTTACTAACGCATTACAGCAACCGCGCTTAGATTATAGCCCGCAACCTGGGTTACGTATTGTACAATGTGAATTGGGTTGCTCAATCGCTACCTGTAAGTCAACCTGATTTTTGTTCGAACGTAACATAATATGTATTTTAAAAGGTTGTATGTATTGATGATGTGATTGATGTGCAGAAGACAAAAATATGCTTCGATATAAACTCACAAACTGTAATATATTAGAGAATAAATAGTACTTGAAGATTTCTTCGTTGACGACATAAGTTAGTCATAATAATATGTTTTATAAATATACCTAAATCTCGTAAATCAATATAAATTTTCTCGTCGACCTTATAAATTTTTCAATAATTCACTCAACACGTTGATCAAAATTTTTTTCTTATGTGTCGAAATCCTCTTTGAAATCCTCCGCCCTAGAAAGATGGTAGGTTTTCAATTATCTTTTGGTAATCAGTAGATTCAGTAGGTATATAGCAACTTTAATTTTTTTGTCATTACTTAGTTGATGTCTACGTTTAGTTACGGTCTGCGATAGGCTGCAGAGTTTAATAAAACAATATAATTCATTTCTATCTTGAACCCACTGTTTCAATAACTTAAAGCTTACCGTAAAATATGCCTTAGATACTTGTTACTAATTATGTCTCGGTCTATTGATGATACGTCACGAATCACGATCCATGCTCGCATAATGTGAATTGGATTGCTCAATGACTATGCGCGGTCAGATTGTTGGGTCGTACGGCAGTTAAGGAAGGGGTACTTGTTAGCTCTCAGATGAATGAAAGACGATCGTTTTGGTGTTGAGAAGAAGTTTTTCAACAATGATTTGATGTAGAATGTGGATGAGTTGAGTTAGTAGCTCAGAACATACTGCTTGACTTTTACAAGTTATACTTTTACTTTTGGGCAATAATCTGCATGGTCCTCATATGGCCTCACCAAGATTATATCTGGACTTTAAAAGACTCTGTGACCTCGTGTGTGACTGTTTGTTTCAGTCTTCGTATAGGAAACACTGAACTCATCTAGTTTTAAAACATAATTTATTTATGGAGTGTAAAAGTGTTTTTTTTTTTTTTGCTTTTTGTATAAATAAATATCATTTCTGAGGTTTCTTCTTACGGTATGGTTAAAATTGGTGATTATTATGATAGGACAGTGTAGGACAGGTTAAACGAACGACTCTCTCTCTAGGCGAGTTTAGTGTTTACACTAAACTTGCCTTTGCCTTTGCTTTTGCTTGCTTGGCCGTACGTCGGTTTTTGATGAACCACGTCCAGGTGCACCGAAAACAGCTGCTACGGAGGAAAACATAAAAAAAATCCATGATCTCGTATTGGCAGATCGCCGATTGAAGGTTCGCGAGCTAGCTGAGACTGTAGGCATTTCAGAAGGAACAGTGCATCATATTCTTCACCAGGAACTTGGCATGAGAAAGCTGTCGGCGCGATGGGTGCCGCGTTTACTCACACCAGAAAACAAGCGCAACCGTAAGACCACATCGGAGACGTGTTTGGCGCTGTTTAAGCGGAATCTAGCGGAGTTTTTGTGTCGTTTTGTGACCGTCGATGAAACTTGGATCCACTGGTACACACCAGAGACCAAGGAGCAATCAAAACAATGGATCCAGACCGGGGAACGTGCTCCAAAGAAGGCGAAAACTGTAAAATCGGCCGGAAAAGTTATGGCTACCGTTTTCTGGGATTCACAAGGTGTGATCTACATCGATTACCTTGAGAAGGGTAAAACAATTACAGGGCTTTACTATGCCGATTTATTGGGCCGATTCGACGCCTAATTAAAGAAAAAATGACCCATCTGGCGAAGAAAAAAGTGCTGTTTCACCACGACAACGCACCGGTTCACACGTCTGCCGTTGCCATGGCCAAATTGGTCGAATTACGCTACGAATTGCTGCCCCATCCACCGTATTCTCCAGATTTGGCCCCTTGTGACTTCTTTCTGTTTCCTAATCTGGAAAAATCACTCGCCGGGAATAGATATGGATCAAATGAGGAGGTCATCGCCGCCACGGAGGCCTATTTTGCAGAGTTTGACAAAAACTATTTTTTGGACGGGTTAAAAAAGTTGGAACATCGCTGGGCTAAGTGTATCGAACTAAAAGGAGACTATGTTGAAAAATAAATTGCCACGTTTCCAAAATTTTGGTTTACTTATTGTAGGCTAAGTATTTATTGAATGACCCTCGTATTTCAAATAACTGATTGACTTTGAGATATTTTGTCATTATTAATTGTTACTCTGTAGGTAATTATTGGCTGTTTGATAAATACATTTTGAGTTATTTTCAGGATAATAGTAATAATAATTTATTTAAGTCAGATACACACAGTGATCCATATATTATGTTAGTAACCAAGGAATAAAATACATGCCACAATAATATTATTATAACAAAATTGAAAAGTTGAAGTACCTACATAAAAACAAATTGAATGATTAATGATTGAAGTATTAAAACTACAAGCTAGATTAAATGGAAGCCGTTACTAATTGTTGAGAAAAAGTTTACACTGAAGATGCTTAGGCTGTAATTGAAATAATTAGCTAGTTTACTTTATTTACAGGGCACTAATTTCTTGATTGCTACTTTATGAAATATTGTTCTAACATTACTGTTATTATTTAGCTAGCTACTGTTGTTTAGCATTGTCAGGAATAAAATCTTTAAATGGACAATACACGCACTTACATAAAATCACGCTTGCTTATCAAGGGAGTAGGCAGAAACAGCCACCTGCTACGCTCCTGAAATACTCCTTTTGCTTCATTTATAGAAAATGTTTAAAAATTAATAGTAAATAAAGCCACGTAACATACACCTTCCGGCGCGGTAACGGCTTTATCCGTATTTTAAAAGTACATGGAATGACAGTACGGCGACAGCCGTATAATTGGATAATTTCTTTACGTCAAACACGGCTACCGCCACTGCGGTAAGATTTATTTGCTTATTGTATACTTATTATATACTTTATGCTTAAATGAATAAGGCTGAGATCACGTTGATTTACTGTAAAAAACAAGTGGTGTACGTGCTCTCAATGTATGTCATACCCACACGTAAACAGATTTCATCCACAGCGCTATATGTATACCTACGGATACGGTTATAGCCGTATACCGCCTTAAGTAAACGTTTTAATTTTCCGTGATATAAGTTGGTACGGTTGTGACAGTATTGTGATTTTGTATGAAAAATTATACTGTCTTTCCTTAATAAAGAACCGCGCCGGACAGTGTTAAATTACGTTATTATATAACAGAAAATGAAATAATCAACATCCGTCCATTGCTCTATTACTAGAGCACAGCGACCTTGATGTTTCAAACGAATTTTAGATCTATAAGAACCCAAAGAGTCTTTAACTTTCGCACACAGTATGTATTGGTCAGACAATAGTTGTCTGACATTTATGCTGAACTATGCCTATTTGGCACAGCCGTGTGGCCCACAATTTTTTTGTTTTCATTTTTCTTTACATTGTGTGTGCCTTACTTAACCTGGGTCAAATAAACGTATTTCCTTTCTTCTTTCTTTAATTCGTAATTACGTGATAAAAAAACTTTATTTTCCTTTTTAAGGGAAGTTTTTCTTTCATGATTGTCTACCAACGAGAACTACACAGAAAACTGCATGGTTTGCTAGTGGTTGCAAGCGTATTGGTGAGGTCCCGGGTTTGATTCCCAGGTCGGGCAAACGGTTATTAGGTTTTACCATCAAGTCAGCCTGGAGTCTGGATTTGGGCTCGGTTGACAGCATTAGTCTCTTTTACGTAAGACTTAAACATAACCAGAGAAACGTGAGTGTACTTTAGGTACACCTCTGCCTTACCCTTTGGGAAATACAGGCGTGACGTTATGTTATTATGTATAATTATGTTATGTTATGAGAACGACATACATCCAAAACTCACGTTTGGCGCAAACGCAGAACAAAAGACATCAACGCGCGCCACCACGCGTATCAGGCATTTGGTTTAATTACACACAAATTGCATGCACACTTAGTAATACTGCTACATTGTTCTCAAGTGATGCAAGATGGATGCAAGATTCAAGGCGCGTTGCATCGCTCAGTTCAAGATCAGCGGTCATTCATCATCTCGGTTGCAATTTATCTTAGACTTAGCTGTAATAGGATGCGTCATGTTAAAGAGTCATTAATTTAAATTATGATTTGTTAGTTTTAAATGATTAGCTGTGCTTTAAACGTATAATATCTAGGTTGATTTTATTTTTGGTTTTATTTTTATGTTAGAACCGTTTATATAGACATTCCAGTTTCGCAATAATTGATAGGTAAAATATAATATAAGTAAGTTTTATGTAACTTATCTTAGAAATAAACTGATTTATAGAAAGAATATGGATCAATCAACAATAATTTGCTCTTCTTTGCATATCATAACATGAATTATTGTAATAAAAAACCCTTCCATCACTGAAAACCTTTTAGAAATTAAAAGCAAAAAGTTTACCGACAATTCCGAAAAACATAAAAATCATTTAATTGTAAAATAAATGTGTACACCTGTAATGATTAAAATAAGAATAAACGAAAGTCATGTCATTAAACGTTTATGTTTGCCTCCATTTTGGCACACACGGAAACAGTCACGACTTACCATCACGAGCTGCTTTAGGACTCCAATTACTTCTCTGAGTAATAATGTAAAGGCCCTTCAAAATTTTATTAAATTACGAAACAATGGAAGTGTATTTGAAGTGTGTTACGTTATGGTGGCAGCCTTATTATCTACTGTCTAGTGGTATTTTGTGTGAAGGTACAGTTAAGCGCAAAAATAATCTCTGATACATCGTGAAGGTATAAAGATACAATAATAGGGTTTGTTTATAAAGTAATAATTTGATATAATTTTTACAAGCTTTAAAAAAGCAATTCCCGTATTTAGTCAAGACCCTTTATCTCGGGAACGCGTGGACGTATCGAGTTGAAATTAAAACCATTTACTCCGGTCTGCGTTTTTGCTAACTTTTGTAGGTGTCTGTATTACAATATGTAACATAATTAACACAAGACCTTATACGTCCCAATTACAGTCTTTTAGTAACTCCATAGTTAAAAGCATAATACATAATCCATTAACGCTAACTATTTTTTTCCTTTATTTCTTTATACACATATAAATTATATTTTTAAATATTAGGATATCAAAATATAAAAAATGGTAGCCCACCGGTATCGGGAACAAGGCCCAAGTTACCGGCGGTCAGGGCTCCAGAGAGAGGAAAATAACGCTAACTATTATTATTAAGAAAAGCGTGTTGACATTAGAAATTCTTCATGCATTTAAAACTTCTCAGTCTTATTGCCTTGAAACAAGACTTAATTTTCTTTGGCGCAATCGGCGGTCAGTATGTCAAAATACATAATTTTTTAAAAAGTACCTGTACTAAAAAGTTACTGAAATCGATTCAGTAGTCAATTATGAACAAACTACTTTCAGGACTTGCGTTTATTCTGTTACACCTTGTATACCTTATAAATGGGCCACAGGGCCTAAGTTGCTTATTATTTTGCTACTGACTGTAGAGTGGCCGCATGCTGATGGCAAATGCCAACGTTCGGAGAGTGTCCCTTCACTTCGTCCTTACAACGATCTCTGTAACAATGTAATCACAATACGAGTATACCATTTTTGATTACACTGACACAGATTATAATTGTATCAGTATGCAAATTGCCTGTAATTCAGTTCAATCGTGACATTGATTACAATGTTTTGGGAAACATACTGCAGTATGTTTACTCAATCATTCATTTTGTTTCTTTTTTGGGCAAAACATTAGTATGTTGTTCATGAGGACTTCAGATAGCATTGGTCAGTGATGAGATAAAATTATGAAACAAGATATTTTGTAATTTTATCTTTCACTAGTTGCACCCCACGGTCTCTCTCGCATACGTCTCGATCCCGTGGAAATATATCTTGATAAAAGTCCTATGTGCTAATCCAAGTCATGGTCTATCCATGTGCCAAATTAAATCTAAATCCGTTCAGCCGTTTTAGCGTGAAATCATAACAAACATACATAAATCACGCCTGCAATCCCCTAAGGGTTACGCAGACAGGGCACGCCGCGATAGCGGCGGTAAGGCCCCTCTTTGAGGAGTGGCTAGAGAGGCGTCACGGCGCCCTCACCTACCGCCTGACGCAGGTCCTCACCGGACACGGATGTTTCGGGAGGTTCCTGCACATCATCAGGCGGGAGGAAACGCCCGGGTTTCACCACTGCCACCAGGGCAGGTCAAACCGTACAGATTACCACAAGCCTTAAAGCCGGAAGTAAATAAGCAAATCGATAATATGCTTAAGGATGATATTATAGAGGCATCATCTAGCGAATGGTCTAGTCCAATCCTACTAGTACCAAAAAAAAAAACAGAGGGATCTCAGAAGTGGCGTTTAGTAATTGATTTTCGGAAATTAAATGAAAATATTGTAGATGACAAATTTCCTTTGCCAAACATTACTGATATATTAGATTCGTTGTCTGGCTCAATCTATTTTACTCATTTAGACCTTCAACAAGGATATTATCAAGTGAAACTAGCACCTGAAAGCCGAAAATATACTGCATTTTCAACCAATTCAGGACATTACCAATTAAAAAGATTACCGATGGGTCTTAAGACTTCTTGCAGTGCTTTCAGTAGAGTTATGTCAATTGCGATGTCAGGATTAGCATTTGAGAAATGCTTTGTCTATTTAGACGATGTAATCGTTTTTGGAAGATCTTTAGCTTTTCATTACCAGAATCCTGGTCTGGTGCAGGTACAATCAATGCAGGTACCAAACGACGCAGCAGAGCAAGCCGCGCGGGCAGGCCGACCACGGCTCGTCGAGCCGATAAAAGTAACCTCAGGCCCCTCACTGAAGTGTCAAGGGAAAATATCACTCGTGCCTGACTTCAACCCAATCATAACGGACATTAAATCCGAAGCAGATCTGGTCAAGCAGGAGGTTGCAGATCCACCAAGCGACGAGACGCTTTCATTAGCTGAAGAGGCTGATCAGCTGAGTGACGCTGATCAGCCGAGTGAATACCTGATTCCACTAAGTAACGTGCAAGTTCCATTGAGTAACGCTCCGGATCCACTGAGTGATGTGAAAGTGGAGGAAGTGGTAGTTGGAGTGGATGAAGTCGAAGTCACTAGGCCAGTGGAAGTGACTAGGCCGGTGGAATTAACTATGTGCAGCAGGTGGGCAGGATCGCCCAGAGGACACGGTGGTGCACACGGTGGAGGTCTGTCCCGCTTGGGCAGAGCACCGCCGTGTCCTCGTAGAGGCGATCGGCAGCGGCGGCGACCTCTCGCGCCCGGCCCTGGTCCAAGCCATGGTCCGGGGCGAGAGGGAGTGGGAGGCAGTCACCCCCTTCTGCGAAGCAGTCATGCTAGCGAAGGAGGTGGCGGGATGGGCGAGGGAGAGAGCGGAGAGAGCCGCCCGTCCCAGCCGCCGCGGTAGACGCTCCGGGCGTCGGGAGCCGCGTGACGACTCCCGGCCACCGTAAGCGCGGGCCTGCGGACGGCGAGTAATGGGTAGCTCGCCGTCCGATCAGGACCAGGCCCGTGCCGGACGGCGCGTATGTGTTCCACGCGCGCCTCAAAGAGATGTCAGCATCAAAGGAGGGGCCCGTTAGGGCCGAAGCCTGCCGGGGCAGCGGGATTGTCCGAAAGGGTTACCGCTACCCCGGAACATAAAGGGCTAAGGAAGGAACACGGATGGGTTTTAGTCAGTAAGAGTCTGACACTCCCTTCCGCTCCACCCAGAGCGGGAGGAGTCATTGGACGATTTCCCATCCTAAAAAAAAAAAAAAGGGTTACGCAGACGTGTACCTATAGAACACCCCATTTCGTGAGTTATGTTTAAGTCCCATGTAATAGTGGGCGATCCTACTGCCATCAACCGGGCATAAATTCAGACCCCGGGCTGCTGCTAAGAAAATCCAATTTAAAAAACTTAATAACACTTTGCCCGACCTGGGTATCGAACCCAAGACCAGCTCAGCAGTAGCGCTTGCGACTATTACGAGTATTAGTTTAGATTTCCGTAACATGAAATAAAATCTGTGTGATATAAAAATAAAAAGCAGAAACAAACGCATACACTACTTATTTCATAACAAAATATTGTTTACCGACCGGTCAATTTCCACGCACAATTTCAGCACTCAAAAATAATGACCATAAAACCCATCAACTACATACATATTACCAATTTATAATCATCGACTCACACTCACTAAAAAAAACAAAGGATGCATTGTTTTCAATGCGTAACGTTGCGAAACACTCTATTTTGAAACGAAATCTGTATCAAACGCAGTGTTTGCGAAACCCCGAGACGATTAAGCGGTGGTTTGATCAGACTCTTACGTACGGCAAACAACTAATTGTTACTTGCATTTTAAACAGACAGTCCTGCTTTACTTGGTTTTCGCAGTAGTCACAATGTTAGTAAATCGTGGCTTCACTTTCGGTTTTATTTGGAGATGACTCCGTTGTTTCTGGTTGTTTCTCAGAATAATCGTATAGGTACACATACCAAATTAGAACTACCGTTAGTTATCATATTGTCAGTCCGTCATTTATATAAAAAGTTATTACACAGTATACAACAATAATACAATTCTAAACATTATTAAGCTTACAGAAAAACACGACTGCCAGAATGGGTGCTATTAAATCATTTCCGTCAAACATTATGTCAATTGTTTTAGCATTTATCACTCGCATTACGTTCGCGATATTACCTACTGACTTCAACTTCAATTATACAATCTTAAGTTAATCGTTTCATTTTATTAAACGATTGCGAAACCAGCTTTCATATTACAGTAATATTAATTCTTAGCTTTTAACGTTATTATGCAAAGAATACAGAAAATATAAAAATTGATCGTCCTTGCTCCGGATATGATGTTTGCATATTCTTGTAATGTACAAAAGTAATTCTGCTGCTGCTTCGTACCTACTTATCTGCTTTTATTTCAGTTTTTTATTTCAAATTATTTCAGAAAGTGAAGGTCGGGAAGGATTTGTGCTAACATGAGTGGGTCGTTGTGGAATTTTTTAATTAGGTATTGTCATGAATACCTAATTCAAAAATTCCACAACGATACATTCAACTACTTTAACAATGTGCATAGTGACAAGAATTATAGTAAAACTCAAAAACGCCCTTTGAAATAATTGTATACAATAAGACACTTTAAGAACTAACACTTTTATGATGCTTTAAAAATGGATGTGAGGAAGTTATGTCATACTGTGCACAGCATTTACAGAATCTAATATTATAATCGATGATTAAGTCGATATTAATAATTTATTCAAAGCTTATAAACTACTAATTTACATAATTATTATTGTCTACGAATTATTATTCGGTAAATAAATAACAGAGAAAAACATTTGGTTGCACTTATAGTTATAATAACGATTCAGGGCTTGATGTGAGTATATCATGGAAATTAAGAAGGTTTAATATTTTCGTATGTTTATTGATTTTTGCTGTGTTTGAATTTACAAGAACCTTTACGTATTGTAACTGATTATCGAAAGGTCCACAGCAAAGATACTCCATGTATGAGATCTATCACAGTGTACCGCAGAAACCAAGTGTCCCTATAAACTATTCCGATAGAAGATCATAAGCTAGATTTTTGGCCCAATTAAACGTTGTGTTCATTATTGCTTATAACTGTAAAACTGTCAAACTAGAACGCAAGAACCAAAAGTACAGAAACCACATAAATCATAACAATTGGACAGGATATATTAAAAGCCACTCAACTAATTCATTGATTCATAATAAATGTAAAAACAAACTTACATAAAATATGCAAATTCGATGAAAATTTTGCGCGTCTGTCGATATAATCGAACAATTACGAGTGCATAGAAGACGTTACGTGATAATTATGGCAAAATATGGTAATGTTGTCGCTATCGAGTGCTTTTTCTATAAATCTCCCAACAAATTTCTACCTATTGTTCTAATTGAGACGCCGATAGACTGACAATGCGGCGCACTGCGCACACGTAACTGCAGAGCACTCGCACACGCCGACCGCTAAGTGAAAACGAGTATAAATACGATGCAAATTACAAATGCTAGCATTACCCACCACCCTCTCGTGGAGTAAGGTGTTCCAAAGTAATCCACCGCCGAAATGTACTACCATGTGCGTAACTGTGTATTAAAATTTGTGATATTTAAAGTGCTATTGCTGAAATCGTCCACCCAGTGCGCCAATCATAAACTAACTCGTGATCGTGCTAATTGGACTGTGCCGAAAATGTTATTAAAATTAGCTTATTACACCAAATTTGTAATAAAACAAGGAATATTTACTTTATTGATTGAACGCACTGATGAACGAATTCAGTGAAGCATCTAAAAGAGCAATTCTTCCTGCTAACACGTCGTTTGGCTTCATAGGAAGTCTTTCGCGTTACATAAATCAGATTGGCTCTGTTCATCGAGTTAGGTTAGGTTGGGAAACTGGTTAATAACAGACAGTCAGCTTGACATTTTACCGTCGATTCTTCGGTTATTGATTGACAGGCAGACATCCGCTATTGCTGCAAGATTATAGTCGTGCCTACACACTGTTGTTATGCGAGCTTAGATAATTTGCAAGTTCCAATTACTTAATTTATGAAAGAAAGAAAAACGTTTATATGTCTTTCCAACTCGACTTCCCATAATTTGGAAACATCATTAAAATTTTCTTTTTATTTCTTGCACAGTATTTCCTGGGATTCCTGGCCGTGGTGGCCGCCTACCCTGGACTCGTCCACGAGGAGGCTCCACAACTCGAAGCCAAATACGAACACGCCCTCATCGGCGAAACGGGACACCATCATCAAGTAGAGCATGAACATGCTAAGTCACACCAGTCGATCAAATTCGAGCACTTCCACCCAGTGCCCGTGTACGTGAAGAAAGAGCACAGCCATCTGCTCAAGCACCCGCTCGAGAAGGGCAAGTCTGAGCAGAACCTGAAGCTGATCCACCCTGAGACCGAGCACAAGCATGGCGGCGGTCTCGTGCTAGAAGACGACAGACATAACACTGACCACGCCGCTGCTCTCGAGCACGGAGGCTACGAGCACGGCGGTTTTGAGCAAGGAGGTTACGAGCACCTCTCCGGCGGCTACGAAGGTGGTCACGAAGGCTTAGAAGGCGGCCATGGTGGATTCGAAGCCTACGGCGGCGGTGAGGGCCTTAAAGCTTACGCAGAGCTTGCCCAACCCGAAGCCGAGGGACATTACTACGCGGAGGCTGGGCACGCGCTCGCCGCCGACTCCGGCGAGGGCTACAAATACGAGAGCTACTAACTGCATTTAACATAGACTTTACCACGGGCATACTAGCGTGGAGGCCACTCCATTGTCTACAGTAACTATAGGTCTATCTCTTGCCTGTTGATATTAGTACACATAAGGTTAGATCGTAGCTCGAGACTAATATGTATTCAGCTTACGTTATGCAGTTGAAATGTTTCTTGTAGATTCAAAATGTACCTGATCTAGGATTAATTCTAAAATCGTATTTAGGAAATTTTTATGTAGGTCTTGAATTTTTATCGTTATAGATTCTCGGCACTGCGCGGCAAATTAAATTATGAAATGTTAAAAACAGTTCCGTTAGGTGTTAGAAAGTACCGCGTGGTGCTATTTAGAGTTGATCGACTGCTTGTTCGTGTGATTGTTTTCTTTGTAATTGTTCTCTCGCTTGATTCTCGTATTAGTAATTATTGTGACTAGGCGATCGTTGATTGAGTCCCAGAGAAATTGTGATATTAATAAAATGTTTGTTTTTACATAAACATTGGTCTTTGTATTTGAAACATCAAACTCTGCTTATCCACATAACCTTATGTTACAAACGGTATTCTTCTGCTCCAATAGACCATGCATAGATATCTACAGAAATGTGTTAATTGCTAATTATGTACAGTGTCGGCTCATGTAATTGTTACCGGCTGATTATCGCTCCATAGTTCGCAAAAAGGATCGATCATAGCGATCACATAACTGTGATTTAACAGAGTTACAACACGTGTATCATTATTGGGAACCTGGTTAATATGCTTGTTTTTAAAACTGAACAAGTTATACCAGGCATAAACAACAATATTTGACGGCAATGATTGGGAGACCGAACTGAAAAAAAAAACTGTTAGGACTGCCGTAATTATATTTTGCAGCAAATGCTTTACATAATACACATGACAACACAGCCTAAATAAATACCAATAGTAGCACAGAATCGTATCACTGTATAGCAATCAAAGCGTATAGCTTTACTAACTAATTTACAGTCGAAGAAATTGTGAAAGGCGCTGTCGACCATTCAAATTGCCGTCCCGTAGTTACTTCTGAGTCACGATATTGACTGTATGTATATTCTTTATATAAGGAAATAATACTAAACGATAACTATTATTTATCTACCTAGATACTTGACGTAATACGCGTGAGAAAATTGCTTGACTCACGATTTTATAGGCCTTAAATCTTGAGACATATTTTATGCAGTTCCTACTACATAACTTGTCATAGATTTATCGTTAACTTTGACAGTTTTACAGATATTGTAAAAGCTAAGACCGTGCTTTACTTCCCTATCCTCATTAACAGCAACATAGCTCTTCCACGGGAATAAAGGCGCTATTAGTCAGCCAGTGGTATCGAAAGCGACTTTCGGGACTAACGAGTTCTATCCCAAGCAGGCACTTTTCTTTGTGTAAATTATTTCATAACCATTGTTCTAACGGTGAAGGAAACCGGCATGTCCTGGAAGCAAAATTGCGAAGACATGTGACATCCGCTACCTCGCACTGGGCCCCGCGTGGTGGATTATGGCCCACTCCCTTTCACAAAGAGGCATGTGTTCCAGCATTGGGAACATAATAGGTTGATTATGCAATCCTATAAATGAATAGCCAACTAAAGTTTAGTTTTTGTTACAACTTAAAGGCTTTTTATAATGTAGGGGGTTTAACGTATTATTTATAGCTTTATTGAAATAAAAACTATCTCAAATGTAAAGACTAAAATGAATCAGAATAAATTGAAACATATTTGCCTACATAAGCTTTATAATTAAATTTGAATGAAAATGATCACATTCCTATTAAGATAAACATCTTTCTCCATCTACCTATTCACCGTACCAAGCTTTGCTAAATCTGCTTTTACGCCTATTTATGCATAATTATATTTTAACTGTGCACCAATCAAGTTCGCTCCAGTTCCGAGTGTCAACGGCATAATTATGATGACGTAATAAAAGCTAATGTTGTTCACACCACAGCATACCTCTGTCACACTACTGTGGCCGAATGTGACCTAGTTTACACTCTTTATTATGTAGTTATAGAAGAAGTGAATTTTATAACTTCCCGTTGATAATGATGTGTGTGGTTCTTTCAATAATTATGTATGGTGTGATATTTTGCAATAGGTCAAGACTGGCAATTGTGCAGTAAAATTCTTGGTGAATTGTCTATGGAACTTCCTGATTATGTAAAATATGGATTCAGGTTGTAGTGATGGTTCGAGAAAGGAACCACAAAGCTTAACAAGATTGTTATTATAACTGAATCAAATAATTAATCACAAGCTAAATTTAAAAAACGTATTTAAAGGTCTTTTAAAAATCTTTAAAGGTGCTGTTTTTTATATTAGAAATCATTCTTATTGCCATAAAAACATTTAAAAAAATATGAATAAATTACCTAAATCCGAACCATAAAACATTTATGTGGGGCGATTGTACAACTTGGCCGACTTATGCAATAGCAGCGAATACAAATCTTGTGATTTTAAAACGCGACATGGCAGCTTCCTGGTCGAGTCGACGATTTCGTATTCATACTGAGCTGGCACCGCTTTCTACGCGACGATATACAGAATCAGATATTCCGAATGTATTTGCTACTGCGGAAGATCGCAATCGAAATGCGGAAAAAATGAATAATTATCATTTATTTTCCGTATTATAAAAGTTGATTTGTGATAATATGTTGTTTAAAATAAGTATTATATTTTATATTTATTTTTGAGGATACTTTATGTCAAGTTATTTGAGGAGTAGGAAGTGTTTTTATATTTAATCCAAAAATGATGCTTTAACATATGACTTTATTATTACACATGATACCTATGTACCTATTTGTTTTGTATTAATAGTTATGATTGCGAATACGAACGTTTGTATCAAACTTATATTCAGACCTAATGGCAGAGCTATCGCCAAAAATTATATTATCGTCTCATCTAAACTTTTCTACAAGCCACAATCACACACATTATGTACCTAAAGTCTATGTTTTTATAACGCCTTTGAGTTTAGTATTGCAAGCGTTGAACGACTTTCTTCTTCCTACAATGAAATAAAAATATCTTCACAGGCCTTACAATACGTAGCAGTAACAATTTTATGTTTTATTTCAGCATTTCTTGTTGTTATTGAAACAGTGCTTATGTTCAACTTCTTTAATTAAATAAGTGCAAACTACATAAATAATATCACTCGATCAATGGCACCAATATTGCACTCGAATTAAACAATACTCTTAATTTTAACAATTATTTTTGATTTAATAACAACATAGCAACAAGTCTTTATCTCAGTACAAACAACGTCGATTTCTTTAACCACAAAATTAATGTTCCCAAATGTGACGAATTATTGCAAATTGCTCCGGATTAATAGGAACCTTATCAGGAATCTTTTGTTTTTCAGCAAATGGAACAAACTTTGGTATTGTGTAGGGCTTATCTACTTTAACATAAACATTCCTTACACCTTCAAGGGGACGTCTTCCTCCTGCAACTGGTTTTGGTACTCTAAATGAGTGCATAAATTCTAAAGGTGCAGGATATGGTGCAGGTATTTTAACGTCATGAGGTTTAGGAATACGCACTGACATCGGAACCTTGGTTTTCACCAATTCTACAGGATGATTTTCCGTAGTTTGTGATCCTTGCTTTGCAAATTTGGCATCAGTTGAAGCCTCAATCCTTGCTAAAGCGTTCTGCTGTCCAAAATTTCTAGTCAAGTTTTCTAATTCAGCGGTGTATTCTTGGTAATCATAATGAGGTGAATCTTTCATCTTTTGTAATATTGTTAGGATATTAACCTCGTTTTTCAAGAGTTCTTCTTTCTGTCGAGTTATCGTATCGGTGATTGTCTGATGTTGATAGAGTGGAGCCAAGAGAAGGGATAGTCTATCTTGGTGTAAAATAGGAATTTGTACTGTAGGTGCGGGTTTAGCTGGTGTTTCCGGCTTTTCTTGTTGTTCCTCTAGTCGGTTTATTGGATGTAGTGGTGGTAGACCTTCAATCGAACTGAGATTTTCTTTAAATTCTTTCGAACTCTTAGTTAAAACATATGTTTTACCTGTAGGTATTGGTGTAACCACAGGCGCTGGAACTCTTTTAAGCCCTCGTGGTTTTTCAGGTCTTTTTGGTAATTGGACTCGAGATGGTCTTGTTGGCTTAAATAAATTCCTTTGTTTCTCCTTTTCAATTTGAGAATATGCATTTTGGTGAGCCTCTGTATTTGCAACAGTATTTGTAGTTTGTTGAGACTCTGCATTTCCTTGAGCATACACATTTCGTTGAGCCTCTGTTTTTGCTACAATATTTGCAGTTTGTTGGGAATCTGCATTTCCTTGAGCATATACATTTCGTTGAGACTCTGTGTTTGCTAAATTTGCAGTTTGTTGGGAATCTGCATTTGCTTGAGCATATACTTTTCGTTGAGCCTCTGTGTTTGCTACAATATTTGCAGTTTGTTGAGACACTGAATTTGCTGGAGCATATACATTTCGTTGAGCTTCTGTACTTCCTACAGTCTTTGCTGTTTCTTGCTCCAGTGGATTTGCTTGAGAATTTGTATGCTGGTATACCTGTTTATTTTCTTGAGAATAGCCATTACTCTGTGCTTCGAAGTTTACTTGAGCAAATGCATTCAGTTGAGCTTCTGTATTCGCAATTTTTTGAGGCACTATGTTAGTTTGATAAAATGAATTTCGTTGAGTCACTGTATTAGCTTGAGAAAGTGCATTTTGTAAAGCTTGTGTTTCTGATACTCTATGTGCTGTCTTTTGAGCCACCGTATTTGCATGAGAATTTGCATTTTGTTCAGCCACTACATTTGTTTGAGGATGTACATTGTGTTTAGCCTGTGTATTATCTTGAGAATATTCATTTCGCTGGGCCTGGGAATTAACTTGAGTGAATGCAGTTTCTTGAGCCTTTGTTTTTGCTTGATAATATGCGTTCTTTTGCCTCTCTGTAATTTCTTGAGAATAAACATTTCGGTGTGTCTCAATATTAGCTTTAGTGAAAGCATTTTGTTGTGTTACTGCATTTGCTTGAGAATATGCATTTTGATGACTCGCAGGTTTTGCTTGAGTATATTTATTCTGATGTGCCTCGGCATTTTCTAGAATAAAAGCATTTTGTTGAGCCACTGCATCTCCTTGAGAATATGTATTCTGTGAACTATCTGTATTTGCAAGAGAATTCGCATGTAGCTGTGCTTTGGTATTAACTTGAGTAAATTCATTTTGTTGAGCATTTGCTCGTGAATATGCATTTCGGTGAGCCTCTATATTTTTTTGAGAAAGTGCATTCCATTGACCCTCTGTACTTGCTTGAGAAAATGTATTTTGTGAAGCCACTGTATTTGGTAAAGGAAATGCATTTCGATATGCCTCGGTATTTGCTTGGGTAAATTCATTTCGTTGAGACTCTGTATTTGCTACAGTCAATGCAGTTTGTGGAGCCACTGTATTTGTTTGAGAATATGCGTTTTGCTGTGCCTGGGTATTGGCTTGAGTAAAGGCATTTCGATGAGCCATTGTGTTTTCTTGAAAATATGCATTTTGTGGAGCCCCTATATTTGCTTGTGAATATAAGTTTTGTTGCGCCTCTATATTTCCTACATTAAATGCAGCTTGCTGAGCCATTTCATTTGCCACATTAAGTTCAGGTTGTTGAGACGCTGTATTTGCTTGAGAATATTCATTTCTTTGAGCCTCTTCATTTGCTTGAATGTATGCGTTCGCTTGAATCTGTTCAAACCGGTATGGAGGTAGCGGTAAAGCCTGATAGGGGGTCATTTGTATAACCTCTTGTTCATAATTCGGTAGGAAACGAACATACTCCGCATTATTGCTTTGGTTAGAGATTTTTGTTCGACTGGCTTTTTTAGGAACATAAGGAGTGGAATATTCTTTCTCTTTATATTGTTGTCGTGCTTTAGTATATTTGTAACGCGGAGTTGTTGTTGCCTTTTCTGTGGTACCTTCAGTAGCCTCCGTTACCTGCATCAAGTCATCATTGATTTCTTGTATGTTTAAGAGCTTATAGTAATTTTCTACTTCACTGTTTTTTGTTTGATCTTTGACTGGATTCATCCAAGCTCGATACTGCTGTACGTTTTGCTGTTCAATGCTTTGTCTGAATTGCTCCTGTAGTTCTGCGAAATCTTTTTCATATTCTGGGTATGGCTGTACTACTGCACCAGCTGATTGTAAAGTTTCTACTTGTTCTGGTGTTAGAAATAGTACAATTTCTTTCATTCCCATCAGGTAAGGTCGTGGGGATTGCGTGGATGTTGGCACTGGTGATGAATACTGTGGTTCCTCATAAAACGTTTGTCCGACGACATCGTGCAGACCTGCTCTCACTGAGATCAGGAACATCGATGCTATCCAGCACCATTTCTGAAAATGAGTATAAGTTTATTAGTATAAAGGATCTAAAAATGCTTGTTGTAGGTTCAATAGATCGATTGTTTTACTTACGGGTATCCCCATGGTTATAAATGTACGATGACCAGCCTGTGACCTGTTGCAATGCAGTTGGTCGTTTGCTCTGAAATAAAGATGAACAGCATTTTTATATAAGTATCTGACACATACATAAACTCAATAGATTCATAACTGTGTCGATCGGAGACTTCCGTAATCATTACGTTTATGAACTCCAACTATGGATTATAAATATCAATATTCAACATTGTCGCAATCTTATTAGTATTTTGGTGAAAGTTGTGGTGGTCATTAGAGATAAATAATACGAATAAATAATAATGATTTCTATAAGTGGGATGCTGAATATCGTACTTTATTTTGTAATTAAAGATAATTAAAATTTCTTTACGGTCTACAGCTGGGCCAGACTAGAAAAGTCTTGATAATAAACACGAGACTAACGAAAAAAAATAATTTGACCCTAAACGTGACGCAAAAGTTCTCCCTCGGAAGCGAAGAAGTAGAGAACAAAGGCCAACGACAGCACAGCTAGTGCCGAAAGGAAAGGCGAAGTAGGTTGTCTTGACAATCTGAAAGAAACCCGAAACATGACGAAGAGAGCCGATCATAAATCAAATGGGATAAGACTAGGCAGAGAGGGGGAAAATTTTTAATGCTAGATGAACATTAGTTATATGAAAGCTATTTAACATCTCAATACAAATCATTAGTTGGTATATACATACCTAATTATACTTTGTCAGCACATCCCTAACTCTCCTCCAAGAAGACTATAGCTTTGTTTATCAAATTAGAAACACGATACAATTATTTTTTTTCTCTATAAGACATGTTACCTACATATCGAAATAATGAACTACAAACAAGTTCTGCCCTTTTTTCATATTATCTTTATAATTTATTTTTTTATTTTAAATCTATTTTATTTCTAACAGGGGTGCACCCAACTGCAGCTTACCTAATCTAATGGTTCATTATCATTTTTATCTCCACGCTTTTATATAAACTACGTCTGCGACCGCGACCCCACGAGTGGCGACCGTCCGTGTCTTGCTATCTATTTTTAATTAGGAGACTATCAAAGATGTTCGCAATGAGGGTTTTTGAAAAATGACGTTTACTAGATGGCAGCACTGAGACGTCAGGTCCGGCCACCTGTCACAAGTGTCAAAGCGCCTATAATTTCTTTAGTCGTGACTGAATGATGAACGAACGAATGAAACGAATGGTGATTGACATCATATATTTTATATTGGAAGACCTCTTGTCAAAGTGGCGCCAACTGGTGTCGTGAATTTTCATGAAAACCCTCATTTATTCAAATGTCATTAATCTGTTAAGTAATACTGTTAAATACTGGTTTAGACATCCTATTATCCAATTTCTGTCTATTCGGAACTACGAGTATATCGT
Organism: Gortyna flavago; assembly: GCA_963669345.1. Taxonomy (NCBI): domain Eukaryota; kingdom Metazoa; phylum Arthropoda; class Insecta; order Lepidoptera; family Noctuidae; genus Gortyna; species Gortyna flavago. The sequence goes on from OY770138.1 coordinate 12,287,882, forward strand.
TTAAGAAATTAATTCGTTTTTACATGTTTTTTAAAAAGATGATAATGATGTATTAAAAGCACTGACCTTTAATATACATTGTTTAATAGAGGTCAATGATTAAAAGCATTAAAATGTTTGTAAGTACCTTAATAGATACTAGCTGCGCACTGACACAGATATTAATTGTATGTAGGCAAATTGCCTGCAGTAGATACAGTTCAGTAATGTTTTGGGAAACATACTGAAGTACCTATGTTTACTCAATAATTCATTTTCTTTTTTAGGTTAAATACTAATGTTGTAGGTACATGAGGACTTCAATCATGATAATTTTTATATAGCATTGTTCAGTGATGAGGTAAAATTATAAAATTTACCCGCATAAAAGTCTCGATCCCGTGAGAATATCGAGAAAAAAATAATACTTTATGTCCTAATTCAGGTCATGGTCTACCCATGTGCCAAATTTAATCCAAATCTGTTCAACCGTTTTAGCGTGAAACCGTAACTAAAAAACATACAAAAATTCAAATATTTTGTCTTTATAATATTAGTTTTTTAGATTACACATACATGCTTAAGAAAAGTATAAGTTTAGATTATAAGCACGATAATTGAATTTGAAGAGAAACAAATGTTTTTTTTTTACCTGTAATTCAAACGAAACTAATCATGCTGAAAAATATAACTTTTTCAACAATAATACTCGTATAAATGCCGAGTTGCTTAATGAGAGGCAAATCTACTGGAACTTCTTAGTGAATTTATTTTGTTTGGTTGGTTGTGTTGGTACCTAATATCACAACCAACCAAACAAAACCGAAACCGAAACCGATCGGGGATTAGGTACAGGCGTCTGTAATCCCCGATCGGCTAGGCAGATGTGTAACTATAGCACATCCACATTCCGCCATTTATATTTAAGTCCCATGTAATGGGGAGCGAGCCTATTGCCAGTGATAAGTGCCACCTTCATCAAAAGGATTGCAAAGTACTCTGTGTCAATAAAAAGAAATGGTAATATAGGAAAATCAAACGGTATTTTATTGAAAAATGTGCAACATGCAATCTGTTTGCTACAAAATCTAGCTAGTTTTATATAATATTATTATAAATGTTTTGATTTCGACTTATTATTGAGAATCTGATATTTTGAGTATCTGGTATTTTGAGAATCTAGTATTCTGAGATGAAAGGGTTATAATTACAAGAGGTATACACATTACACAATGTGTAGCTACACATTTAATTGTGGTCCCAATATCAGCAAAATCTCTACGAGTTTATGCTTCTTATATATATTTATAGTTTACGTAGGTACGCGGCTACTGTAATCACTATAAGCGCCTTCTCGTATATTAATAGTAAAGTGCTGTTGCTCAGCTGCATTATTTTCGCAGGCAGTACGTTGAGTTGTTACAGGCATTTGTGCGTTTATTTACCTAATCCATACATTATAAATGTCTCCATAGAATCATTTTGGAAACTTATGTATTAAAATTAGTAGATGAATAGGTTTCCCCGGAAAAAAAGTGGTAGGTGTTCGTGAGAAGAAGGTAATTTATGCCTTATTAGCAACAACATTGCCTTCCAAAAGTGCATTACATGGGCTCCCACGTAAGCATAATCAGCCTATGTTCCCACTGCTGGAACACAGGCCTCGTCTCTGTGAGAGGGAGTGGGCCGTAATCTACCACGCAGGCGCAGTGCGGTTTGGTAGATGTCACATGTCTTTAAATTTTTGGTTCTAGGACATACCGGTTTCCTCACGATATTTTCCTTCGCCGTTTTGATGAAATTATTTACACAAAGGCTGGGTTAGAACCCACAACCAACGACTCGTAAGTCGTGGCCGTTACCACTGAGCCACCACTGGCTCAACAATGGCACTGTAAACGCCATTGGCGCGGCCAACTATTGGCTTAAATTTTTTTAACAGCATACACTAGGCGCACGCCTGCGGCAACAAAACCAATGTATTCTGCCTCTTATTGTATTCAAACTCCGTACTACTTTAGAAAAACTTAAGGTAAAAGTATTACCACTCACATGCAGTCGACTGTGCCTTCGCTACGATTAGATGAAGAAGCTGCGTGTTGCCCACATAAGTTAATGGGGCAAACCAGATGCTCATATGCGTCTATGAGAATTTGTGGTGGGAAGCGTTTACCGGACATAACTACTTAATTATGTCCGGTAAACGCTTCCGACCACACATTCCTTCCTTAAATCATCTTCATAACAAACCGTTACGTAAAGACAGGCTCTAACTGAGTCAGATGAGTCATAGAGCTACACAGCTAGTGTGTGAAGCGGTTTTCTTTGCCACACCCCTTTATAATCGTAACATTTCCGATTCATATCCGTGTTAATTCGTGTGTAGGTACATGCTGTGATCCGGTTTATAGATATTTTATGTTTCCTAAATAATAAGTATCTCATATAAACTTCTAAAACTAGTCAGTTTCCTCGTTGGTCTTGTGGCAAGCACTATGCTGGGCATGAGATCCCGGGATCGATTCCCAGGTCGGGCAAAGCGTTACTGTGTTTTTCCATCAGGAATTTCTCAGTAGTAGCCTCAAGACTGGATATTTGCCTGGTTGATGGCAATAGGCTCGCCCCCTATAACATGGGACTTAAACATAACTGGTGAAATGTGGGTGTATAGATACTGTGGGTAGACCTCTGCCTAACCATTCGGGGACTACAAGCGTAGTGATGTTACTTCTAAAATGTTGTCTATTTTTGCCATCGACACGCTAAGAAGAATAAGGTTGGCACCACTAGACCATGAAACGTTTATTGTCTCTTGACTGTCTCTCTGTCATCTCTTCTCTGTCATAAAGAGTAACCTAGCATAAAATTGGATAAGTAAGATTTTAAAACAGAAAAACAACTAGCAGGGGATCGAGGAGGGGGGTGGAAGGGGATCAGACCGGAATAAATCAAAATACAATAAGATCAGCTGTCAATCGCACTGACTAGCTTGTGACAATGGCTTGAATTATTCTTGTGACGCAAGAGAATACAAGCGTGAATCAATCGAGCCATTCCTCATTCTGGTGGCGATGGCGTAAGGAAAAGTTACCGTTTTAGTACCTACAAAGGTACATCGATGCACAACCATTTACCTATTATGAATTCAGTAGCTACATGATTCTGCACACCCGTTAAAAATTTCAGTCGATTATTTAAAAAAAAAAACTGTTCCATTATAAAAAAATGTTGTACTGCACTTTTCAATGAAACAGCAGATTTTTTGATAACCGTAGAAAAAGTTCTTTGCTATAGTGTCTAGAATCATGTACTGAAGTCATGGTTACAGTTTTCTCGTCGATGTCGATGCCACCTTGCATAAGTAGTGGCCAAACCATAGGCAAATGTGAACTGCATACCTACCACGAGCTCTTAACGCGATTAACTTTAGGACCTAAACTGAACAGGAGGCCTACCATGATCTATTTAAAAACGATTCAAAAGCAAGACATTTCAGTTTAGGTTCTTAAACTGCATCGTTCACAGTCGTACCATGACGTCCAATACGCTCAGCGGCATTTGGATCGTTGAAGGTGAGCTCGTGGTAGGTATCCAGAACCTATGACAGGTCTACATTTGGCAGATGAGTTATGTATATTAAAATAATATCATGTGATAGGCAGTTAAAATATAATTATCATTGTTGTACTTGTAACCACAAGTTTAGTACCATGACAGAGAATTTATCTGACACTAAAAATGTTTTCTCTTTACTCAGGCACATGGCTTGAACTTAAGACCTTGCGATGCACTTGCTACATGTAAATAACTGAGATGGTATATCTTCAATCATGATTCCTAGTCCTACTAATGGTACCTATTTATTCTCATCAGACCTAGTTTATGCCATCCATAAATCCCTTTTGAGATCCAACATCTGATCTTACCTTACAATTAGAAGTTCAATTAAATTGTCGATTCATCAATATCCTCAACCCCCTTTTTTTTTTTTTTTTAAGGAAGGGAAATCATCAAATGACCCCTCCCGCTCTGGGTGGAGCGGAAGGGAGTGTCAGACTCTTACTGACTAAAACCCATCCGTGTTCCTTCCTTAGCCCTTTATGTTCCGGGGCAGCGGTAACCCTTTCGGACAATCCCGCTGCCCCGGCAGGCTTCGGCCCTGTCGGGCCCCTCCTTACATGCTGACATCTCTTTGAGGCGCGCGTGGAACATATACGCGCCGTCCGGCACGGGCCTGGTCCTGATCGGACGGCGAGCTACCCATTACTCGCCGTCCGCAGGCCCGCGCCTGCGGTGGCCGGGAGTCGTCACGCGGCTCCCGACGCCCGGGGCGTCTACCGCGGCGGCTGGGACGGGCGGTTCTCTCCGCTCTCTCCCTCGCCCATCCCGCCACCTCCTTCGCTAGCATGACTGCTTCGCAGAAGGAGGTGACTGCCTTCCACTCCCTCTCGCCCCGGACCATGGCTTGGACCAGGGCCGGGCGCGAGAGGTCGCCGCCGCTGCTGATCGCCTCTACGAGGACACGGCGGTGCTCTGCCCAAGCGGTACAGACCTCCACCGTATGCTCCACCGTGTCCTGTGGGCGATCCTCGCAGTGGTGACACCCGGGCGTTTCCTCCCGCCTGATGATGTGCAGGAACCTCCCGAAACATCCGTGTCCGGTGAGGACCTGCGTCAGGCGGTAGGTGAGGACGCCGTGACGCCTCTCTAGCCACTCCTCAAAGAGGGGCCTTACCGCCGCTGTCGCGGCGTGCCCATCCTCAATCCCTCAAAGTCTATTGCTCAACAAGTAACTAAGGGCTCGGACACATAAACACGATTCGACGTCGCATCGTGCTACGACGCGGCATCGTTTCACAACAAGATATGAGAAAAAAGAATATATATATATATATCTCTGTAAATAAAAATAAAATGTGAGCAAATAACAACTAATACCTAATTAATTAATAAAAATAAACTAAATACTAACTTAATTAAAACTATACACTAACTAAAATATAGCGTCGAAAAATTCATCCGCATCGCTGTCGACTGGTAATGTACCCAAGAGACTGGCGGCATTGCCACGTTGTATGGCAATTACCAAGGTAAAAGCCAGTCCTTGGATCACGGGAAGTGTCAACCAGACGTTTCGAAATTTCCTTAAAAAGACCATGAGCACTCGGACCCCACGGCCCGAGGGTTAAGTACAAGTATTTTAATCTTCGTAAAGACATTTTTAAGCTACACCACAAAAACACAAACACACAGTAAAACAATTCTGATATGCCGTAAACAGCACTCAATACAACTATAAATAATTGCATCAAAATATTCCATCTATGTCGGCTGCGATGCGATTACATCAACACTCGTTTGATATTTCCACATCTGGGCATCGCATTAGCATAATAAAGTCGATTGTAATATTATCTCATTTAATTTCACTCTCACCTATGTTTATTGGTTTTTCACAGAATTAATTTCGACTTCTTAAAATGAATAAACTAGGTAGGTAAGTATCTCTATCGAGACTGTTGTTGCAGCTGTTTTATTTACCCTGTAACAATAATTATGATTATATTAAGTGTTACCGGTGCCCAGCGCTGTACGTATCTACTACTGTGCTTCTCCGAACTTCTAATAAAATTGTTTAACCTCGACAGAGGCGAGATCACCTCAACGGTAAGCCCTCCAACATACCATTAGCGCAATTGCATTCTAACGTGTCCGCACTGTGCACGTACCTTTATTGTGAAGATAGGTTACGTTAGGCACGTCACGCCCGTAACGTATAGTTGTCGGAAACAATAGCTGTCACCGTAGCCGAAATCGGCATGGGTGTATATGTCGCAGCCAACTGGTTAAATTAGCCGTTCAGTTAACTGCCTAGCCTTACAACTAAACGGCGGCCGTTCAACTAACGGCCTGAATGATATTCAATTACAGTTTAGGTTGGAAGTCTGTAACCAATCACGCGCGAGCCGAATTGGTTGCAGTAATTAAGGCATTGCACCCCGACCATGTGGGTTAGGTTAGGTTAGAACTGTGATCAACCGCGTTCGAGCCGAGGGAGGAAGCGAGGCGAACACTACTTCTAAAGGCCAGGCAGTTAACTGAACGGCTAATTTAACCAGTTGGCTGCGACATATATATTATATAATTAAATTGTTTGAGCTTTTAGCCTATATACTGCCAAGGATTCATCTCCTTGGCATAGATTGGTGCTTTAAGTACAGACGCCAGCACATCAACCTACCCCAATCTGTCAAATTTTCCCAATTGAATATGAACCTTATTCCTTTGCAGTAAAGTTGAAAATTTATCAAAGAAATTTGACAGATTGGGGTAGCTTGATGTGCTGGCCTCTGTACCTAGTAGGAAGCTTTTAGACTAACTGAACAGTGTGTAGACCGTTGAAACATATATAATCACCAACAGCATGTCGATTCTGTAAGAATCTCACCGTGAATACTTGCGTGGAGTGAGCTGTCATTCCATCTGATGCTATAGGGATTGACACTAATGACAACTCACTCCAGGCTCACACTTCACCTAAGTTTTCATGGTGAGATGGTTACAGAATCGCACTGCAGCCGGTCGATTCTGTTAGAATCTCACCGTGAGAAGTTAGGTGAAGTGAGCTGTCATTCCATCTGATGGTATAGGGATTTACACTAATGACAGCTCACTCCACGCTCACTTCACCTAAGTTTTCACGGTGAGATGGTTACAGAATCGCACTGCAGGTCATAAGTTAAAACTTCCTGGTTCAAATAGTGGCGGATATAAACAAAATAATGTAAATTAGCTTCGAAGATCTTATAAAACGAAAACTTTCTTATTAACATTAGGGTCATGATTATTTAATCAAGTTAAAAGGTATCCAAGATTAAGTAAACTAAACAGCTGACGGAAATCTGTTATCGATCACCAAAGATGGACAAAAAACTAGTGACCATCATCTAGATTTTTTTAATATGATTGACGTGTAAAAGTGTTTGTACAAACCTACTTACAGAAATAAAATCATTTATCATTTATGACCATTGTGATTTTAAACCAATTGTTTTATGTAAAATTGTTGTGTGTCTATGAGGGTTCCCGCAGTTTTGCAAAATTCAACAATGAATGGGTTTTTGAATATTGAAAGATTCAATATGAAGTAGTGACTTTATATTGAATCTTTCAATATTTCAAATGGAACATAATTATTAGTTACGGTATGGCCGGAATCCCTTTCGATAAAAAATCAACATTCAAAAACCCATTCATCGTTGAATTGAGCACTACTCTACAGAGTCACTATTCTGTGTATGTACATAAGTGAAAATGTAATGCGTGTAATGAGTAGGTAAGTGAAGTGCAGTGACGAAAAGATCACTTTTCGTCTTCATTTCGTCGGTCATCTTCGTTTCAGTGAGTGCAAATCAAACAAGGACAAAAACAAACAACATAATAATTTGTAAAACGATACGTTTTATCTTCATCTATTTACATATACAAACTAATGACTATCAAAGTATTTACAATTCTATTGATTTGGTATGATCACGACTGTTGCTGGTAGGCTCACCAGCTGGATGAAGAGCAAGGCATTGCCTTACCAGCAGCAGCTCTTCTTCTTGTAGTGGGTGACATGCTTGATGATGTGGAGTGGGTAGGGCTTCCACACGGCGACTGGGACCTCCACGTGCTTCTCAATGGGCACATGGACCTTCTTGATCACTTCGTAAGGCCTGTCGACAGGGATGTGCACCTTCTTGATGACTTCGAATGGGACCTCTTTGATAACTTCATAGGGAACTGGCCTCTCGACATGCACGTGCTCGGTCTTATACACGGGGTAGGGGACGTGTTTCACGACATCAACGTGAACGGGGTAGGGCTGGGGCACTGGTACCTTGACCTCCTGGCGGACGGGCACTGGGACGGGTTGGGGCACAGCGACCTGGATGTGACGGGTCACCTCAACAGGAACGCGACGAACAACGTTCTGGACGACAGATTGAAGCTCGTATCTTGTAGCGGAAAGATTTGGGCGTCCAACAGACACAGTAGTACCGATCACACGTGGGGCTCCCAGTGTGCCTGATCCAATACCGTTGCCACCGTTCCCGGGGCCAGGGAGGTTTGAGTCCAGAAGTAGGCTGCCCTCGGAGTATCCGTTGCCTGATGGGGCAGGAACGGACAGGTCAGATGACAGAGAACCGTAACCGTAACCGTAACCAGAACCAGGTCCGGATAGACCAGGTCCAGATAGACCAGGTCCAGAGGCAGGTCCGCTTATAAAGGACCCTTGGTTGGCAGGTCCGTGACCGTATCCGCCGTGTCCACCGTTGTCTCCATGGCCACCGTGTCCGTGGCCGTCGTGTCCGTGGCCGCCGTGTCCGTGGTCGTCGTGTCCGAGGCCGCCGTGTCCGTGGCCGCCGTGTCCGTGGCCGTCGTGTCCGTGGCCGCCGTGTCCGTGGCCGCCGTGTCCGTGACCACCGTATCCGTAGCCGTCGTGTCCGTGGCCGCCAGCGAGAGAGTCACCGCCGAAAGATGCAGCAGCGGCGATAGAGCCGATACCGGGAAGAGATGCACCATTTAGCACTGGATGGTCATCCACAACATGTTCCTCAATGGTCACAGTTTGGGGTCCCTGTCCACCGCCATGTTGTGGGGGTCCATACGACGTCGAGGGTGTCCCGAACGAAGCTGACGGAGAATTTAATGCTGAAGACAGGAATGAGTCCGGGCTATGGTGCTGTCCATTTAAATATCCGCCATTAGTGCTGTACACTAGCGCTGCCAGGAAGAGCAGTTTGACCTGAAAAATTTTTTTTTATGTTTAGTATGCGAATGAGTTGGTTGAAGTTGTATTTTTTGTGTTATTTGTACTATATCCATGAACTTACAACAAATGCCATGGCTTTTAGCTAACCGCTCTGTAGCCAGCCAAAAAAAAAAACGAGCTTGTTGTTGTCCCTTCCGAGTGTCGGTAGCTTGTGCTGTGACATCGGACGGCCCCACATATTTATACAAGTCGCTCTTTGCAACAACGCATAAGAATTCATTAGATAAAAAACTCGAACGGATATCGCTTCATCCTAACGTCAGCGATGATATATTATGTTAATTTCTGTACTGATCTCGTTAACATCGTTTTCTATGATTATGCAAGGGAAACTGTGTATCAAAGGTCTAGAAAACCTTCTGCCGTGGTTCAGTTGCTTCACATAAAAATAAATATGAAAATATTATTCAAGGCAATCGTTTATTGGAGTTGCAAACGTTTAAAGTTAAACATAGATTCGTTTACCTAATATTTGGTTTATATTTTGCAGTCTTCATGTCTCAATAAGTCGTAAATTAATTAGTTGTATTTACTATTACACATTTCATAATTATTATTATAAAATATATATTTGTAAACCAATGTTAATATGTGTTATCAAAAACCGCACTTGTATTTAGGTTCTTTATCTAAAACTAAACAGTTTTAAGATGCCTAGATTTTCACGTTTCAGTTACGAATGCTCTTTCCTGTTAAATGTGAAAAAACTTGGTCAAATCATGACTGATTGATGACAGATTTAAACGAACCGAAATAAATAATTCTTGATACTTCACTTGACAAGCCCGACCTCCCCCACTGCTAATAAGTAGGTTACCCTCTTTTTGCTTGTGCTCCCAACGCTTCTGCGCCAGCTTCACCCAGGTTTTACTTGAGATAGACACACGAAATTATTGTGTCCATCGCGGGTTACAAAACATTGAGATCAAATCTAATCTAACACCTACTTATGTCTGAATAAAATAATCAACTTTACCGAAAAGGCGTTTACAACATATCATTTCTTTCAGCTCTGCAATTGACGCTTCCTTGTTCCAGACTGGTGCGTGTACGTTTTCAAAGACCAGAGATGACTAGTTAAACTGATCGACATAAAACTTAATTATTTAGGATAGGTAACACATTTCTTTAATTTTTGGCTAAAAACAAGTACTGAGAAGATTACGGAAAAGTAGTCCACTTGCTCTATTCACAGAAGTTACTTAACAATACAAGTATTTGGGTAACATTTTTTTAGAACTAGAAAGCTATCATTTTAACGCCAAAACCTGTCCAAATAAGTTGTACCATAGGAATGTAGGTGATGGATGGCCTGATATGTTTATTATGTTGTTGCCTCTGTGCGTGTATGAAGATTAAAGAAAACGAGCCATTATTATCACCAGCGCGGCAATAGCGTAACACACTAACAGTAGAAAAGGCTTTCATTTTGAACAACATTCATTGCGTTATCTACGTTGTTGACCACCCAATTTTTTTGTAGATATGAAGCAATGGATAATCAATATTCTTCAAAATGATTCAGATTGTGATTGATAACTAGTGTGTTACGAAATTAGGGTGCTAGTTGTAATCATACGCAGCTTACAATAACGTGATACAGGGTATTTTAAACTACTATTAATACTTATTATATGATAATTCGGCCAATTTAATAATGAGACTACATTATTATGCTACGCTGATTAAAAAAGTGGACAATCACTAAAGATAACTGAGAGTGAATAGGCATCTTCTGGGTAAGCTCACTCCATCGTTGACTCTGTCTCTGACACCTCTGACCTAGACTAGAGTCAAGAGCAAACCATTGCAAAAAAAAAAAAGAAAAAAGTTAAGCCGTCAAGCCCTCAGTATGTCTGGAGGAAGTCTCCCAAGGGATGTGACTTGCAGGCGTCGCACGGGGGGGTTCCGCAGTTAGTATTTTAAGAGGAACCGGGACCACCCCTATATGCTGATGGTGATCACCGGAGTGGTTTTAGTGAGGTAAAAATCCCACACTCCCCGACCTTTCTCCCCGGAGGTCGGGAGCCTTTTGAAAATTTTCAACCGACAACACAAAAAAAGGTATATCTGAAGGAAGAAGAAGCTCTACATCTTTATCAAGAACTAGATGGTGTACTTCCATGAGGAGCGAGACACAGGAGTATTACCAAGTATTAACATATTGGCATACTTTTACAGATTAATTGTTCTTTTCTCTTAGCTATTTCGATGTGGCGATGGTTGGGGGGGCCTGTGTTCAGCAGTGTACATCTCTCAACTGTGATGATGATGATGACACTATCGAAGCCTGCAGGGAAGTAAAATATATAGTATCTACTCTCAGAAACAGAACTATTGCTAAAGATTTTCATTAAAATAATATGAAACTCATTGCTCCAAAGTCGATATGACAGCACATTTCTCTGCTATGCTATGTTCAAATAATTGGATACTGCTGCTGAACCTAACGACCATAGCAGTAGGCAGGCAAAATTCTTAGTTAAAAAAGAAATTGAAAAGGATGAACAAAATTCTACACAGTTTAGACCGCCATAGAAATGCTAAACAGGTGTTAATATTTCTCCATATCTCATTTGATTATGAAACTTTACTACATTTCTGCCCTTGTTAATTAAGTTAGGCAAGATTAATAGGTAATATTCTAGTTTAATGTATGGTCAATAAATCAATCACCTCAAGTGAAATAGCCTAAGTAATTTAAAAGACGTTTTTGTAAAGGTCTTGTGAACATTACGTAAACTGTTCCCTATGATGTCAACAGATATTTGTCAATACACTATATAGAATATAAAGTTTCCAATCTCACCTGTTTGTGGGAATTTGTATGTTAATAAAAACACGATCGACCTTCAGAATAAACATTTCCGCTTTAGGCGGATCTTTTATGTAATTGTAAATATGTATATAAAACTTTTTGACCCACTTTGTTGTGTTAATTAGTAATATGACCGTTTGTTTCTCTTAATAGTCAATTTTATAAATATTGTTTATATAAACATTTGGAACTAGGTGTATAATATATTTATTTTATTCACAGATATTTTTTATTTCTTATTATATTTTTTTTATCTTATCGTATGCTGCATCGGTTGACGTCATCGCATCAACACCGGCTGTCGCTGAAAACAGCGCTGGGACTCTGGTTTTGCATGGATGTGACGCATATTTCCCCCAACATGTTCTTTATCTGCGTCATGTTTACAGCAAATATACGTATTTTCTTCTTTTCTTTCTTTCTTATGTGTCAAACTAACGTCCAATACATACAATACTTAGGCAAGCCTCCCAAACTTGAAATGTGTTTTTATAATCTACTTGCAAAATGTTTGTAATATTCAGTACAAAAGAATTATGAATCACATAGTAGTTCCGGGAATTATACCTAAATGGATGTAAAATTGTATACAATCGTTAAGAGCACAGAAGGACCTAACTACAGTCATTCACAGTAACATACCTCTGATTTTGCATGACTGTCAAAATCACAGTGGTATTTATGCTCCTTGTAATAATGTTGCTGTTGGATTGCAGCTGTCATAGGTAAAATTACTTTGAAAGGATTCGTGTGTCTGAAAGCAAGATTATATCTATGTTATATAATCCGTTGTCGAAACTAACATAATGCTTTTGTCTAAAATGACAAAACCAAATCACATAAGTTGTCGCTTGACAACACTACATTTCAATGGCTTTCAGAAACTAGAGGACAATTCCTAGGTATCCTAACGTGAAATATTGTTTTGCAATGCATTGTGATCGCATTCAAGGATAAGACACTCTTTATATATTTCACACCAGTTTCTGCTCGCGACTTCGTCCGCGCGATTTTCTTTTTTCTTTTAGCTCGGCTCCTGAGAGTCGTAGCATAATATTGAATAGCGAAATCCTCAAGAAAACAATTTTTGTGGACTGGGCTATTCAAGGCAAAATCAACCAAATCAGACTGGTAGCCAGTAGTTCAAACACACAACCTCTTCAGCTTTATTGATATATATTTTATTAACAACTTAATTTTTCCACGACTGCAAAAAATCAGTATTATGTTTTAAGGGTGGGTGTATGTAAGTGTGCGAGTATCTTCTTATTTCTGTGATTGTGTTGAACCCCAAAATATAAGTTTGTTCGTCACCGGAAATGGTTTATTAACCTGTTCTTCTGATGCGATCTAAACTGAGCAGCAAATTTCTACTTATAGCATGTTATTTGGAGTGCAAGTTTCTCCCAATGAATCACTGTATTACGTAAACTAAACGACAATTTATCATTTCTAAGGTCGCATGGGCATCGAAACCAAGTGAAAAGCCACCACACACATATTTCAACCTCATTCAACTTAAAATGTTATTGAGATTTATTTATAGATTTATCTTAGTTTTAAGATACAGTTAGCTTACAGTTTTAGTTTACAGTTATCAGTTTGTCCAAGAATGTAAACAAAAATCTAGTTGGTAAACAACTTAAATTCAGGTTCGAAAATCGAAAATCGATGGATTTTTGAAAATTCATGTTAAAAAGTTATTTCTAAAGTTTGTAAAGAAGTTCGTCATTTATGTCGATGTAGAATTATATCAGGCATACTGCTTTTAAGGAACAAATTAGATTAAAGTTTTCATTAATTTAGTTTTTGTCACAATGCCACTTACTATGTTTTCAAAGTCATGCATCCTTGCATTCATTAATTTTTCTAATTTAAAGAAACTACGAAAATCAATATTTTTTTACCATCGCCAGATAATTTTATCGAAGGAATAATTATAATATTACAATAATTTAGAATTTTTGACATTTCTTCCATACAAAAACTGTCGACGTTTTTTTGTAGGAAGGTTTGACTGATATTTTATTGCATAGGGCAAGTAATAAGTTTAATTAGTGTGTTTTACTTAAACTACTTCTAATCAGTATTTTGATCTTCAAAATCTTATAACTGAACAATTATATATTGTAACTGAAAGCTTGATTAGTGTATATAGCCATAGCCAACGAGGAGAAGGTTGTCAGTTTTTCATACTTACTGCAGTTTTGATCATAAACGAATTCTGCCAACATACCTATAATGACTAGCTGGATAATTTTACAGCTGTGCAGCAAGATTATGTTAATCCAAGGCTTTGGCCATCTTGCATTAACTAAACCTGCATGCACACTGTTAACCATTGACAATACATCAAAGGATGCCTACTTTTGAAAGCATTGAGGTGACATGAGAATAGAAGATGTGTGATTTTGGGTGTCTTTGAATGGTCATAACATGATTACCGATGGATACGCTATTATTTTCTAGCTAATATAGTTCATAAAGTGAGCTAAGGGGACTTATGTTCTTAAGAAAATAAAATGTCAAAACCGGGAAAAATAAAATCAAAATTTCTTTGGACACTTATTTGTTTATTAAAGTTATAAAGCATAACGTTACTATTTACAGCAAGCATTATATTAGAACATACAGTTAGTATATTCACTTAAATTAATGACTTAGTTATAACACCCTAGATTGCAGCCTCAAGATGAGCTATGAAGCGATTATATATTTACAATAGACCGGACTAGGTTTGTGACGATTCTACTATGTACATGTGTTTCTTTGGTCACTCAGAATTACCAGCTGGACCAACCGTGGCTGCCGTGGCTGCTGTGGCTGCTGTGACCGTGTCCGTGGCTCTCGTGAGCTTGGTGGTGAACAGTCTTCACATGCGGCACGGCGTATTTCTTCTCATAGGGGACGGGAATCTTGACCAGTTTCACAACTGGCACCTCGACGATCTTCTCAACTGGGACAGGGTTGTCAACGTGCACCTTTACAATCCTCTCGTACGGGACTTTCACGATCTTCTCGACGGGGTAGGGAACTGGTTTGTCGACCTTAACTTGCTGGATCTTGACGACGGGTACGGGAACGTTCTTGTAGTTTGGCACTTGGACGGGGTAGGGCTGGGGTACAGGGATCTCGACTCTTTGGGGCACGGGGTAGGGCACAGGCTGGGGCACTCTGTGTGTCACCTCCCTCAGGACCTGGTAGGTCTCTTCACGGACGCGGTACTGAGTGGGAGCGCCGTTACCGTTAGCAAGACCGTGGATCTCATCGATGACTGGAGCCTTTGGGCCTGGTGGTGGGTTATCACCGCCGGGGACTGTCGAGCCAGATCCGCCGAATCCAAAACCACCTCCGGTGGAAGGTCCGCCGAATCCAGAGCCACCTCCGATGGAAGGTCCACCGAATCCAGAGCCACCTCCGATGGAAGGTCCGCCGAATCCAGAGCCGCCATGTCCAGAGCTACCGAATCCGGATCCACCGCCGATGCCATGTCCGCCACCGAGGCCATGTCCTCCGCCGAATCCAGATCCACCGAATCCAGAGTCCCCAAATCCAGAACCACCGTGTCCGTGTCCATGAGATCCAGACAGTGAAGAGTCCAGGATGCTACTGCCGTGAGAGTCGCCGCCGTGCCCTAATCCCGATCCGGAGTAGGAAACCGAGGGCAATGACCCAGCAGGGAAGCTGCTGGGCGAGAAGCTGGACGAATGGTGCGAAGGATATCCACTGGACGGTAAACTGATTGAATGGTCATCATGATGATGTCCGTGAAGGATGCCGGCGTAACTGCTGCTCAATAAGATGGCTAGGCATGTCAGTTTCATCTGGAAAGATAGGAATGATTTTGTTTTTTATTTGTTTTCATTCATCCTTAACTGTAAATTTTTTTGGATGTAAATACTTACATAGGTAGCCATGATGATTAGCTAATCGCTGGCCACACGATGAACTTGTGTCGACTGTAACAACCGACGCTTGTTTGTGATGATGTTCGTATACTTCCATCTTATTTATATCGATGTCGCGTGTGGGTCAACCCACGTTAAGAACGAGAGTAAACGAACAGGTTTCTGTAGATATAGTCTTTCCTTTTCTAACGGAAATAGCGTATACTCGAGTTTTTGAATATATTATGCTCATCGGTTACTCAATACCTGCTTCACTGATGAAGAAGCTTAGGTATGTTGTATTGATATTTATATTATGGCGATTTCCAACTGAAGTGACATTGAGAAGGTATGAATATCGAAATAGTTAGTGTTAAATATTCTATTTAAATGGGATATTAGGGCTATTAATGTGAAATTTCAAAACGATGACACCGAAGTGTTTTATGGACATAAATTAAGACATATTTTTTTAGTAATGACCTAATTATTATTTAAAGTATCATGGGTCCTAACTTGTACTTGGACCAAATATATTGTAGCCAAAAAAGAGGTTCTAATTTAGAGTCATCCAGATTGTAGATAATATTAAACAATATTTCATAGTACTAAAATGATTTAAGATCCGGCCGGCACATAATTTCATTCTCATGCAAATATTTAAAATCTGCACTTATGCAAATACATAGGTATTTAAAACCTACGCAAATCTTTATTATCATTATAAATAATTACTAGGTCATGCTTCACCGTTTCGACTTTCTGGGTTCATTGACATCTCTTAATAAGGGTAGGTTTATATTCGATTTATTTTTAAATAGGTAACAGTTAACAACATTACTCATTTCGACTAAACTTGATGATTTACAATACCGAACACAAAAAAAAATAATTTGCGAAATCGGTTCAGCTGCTCTCGAGATTTGCGCTTAGCAACACATTATATTATATAAATTAATAATTTATGCAGAACAAAATAGTATCCGTGCATCTTGTCGAATCAAAAAACTTTCATTTTCAGGTCGTGCATTATTAGTCCTACTAAATATTAAATTTTTCACTAAGTCAACATTTTCAACTTTTTCAAGGCGAAAAGATAGAGGTTTTACGCAGAAAGCCTCCAATATTCAAGTAGCACAGTACTCATACAAAGTAAGTAGCATAAAGCCTAATCAGCCATAATATTTTTACTGCTGGGACACAGGCCTCCTCTCTGTGAGAGGGAGTGCGTTATAATCGACCACACAGGACTTAAGGTATTTTGAACTAAAGTATTGCCGAAATGAAGACGTGTCGGAGTTCCATATTGTCGAAATAAAATCTTATCGTATTACGGTTTGTCGAAATTCTGTTGGTAAGTCGTCACATGTCATACAAAACAAATGAAAGTTACAAAACGACTATGACTGCCTCGTTGTCTAATGGTCGCAAGCGCTACTGCTGACCATGAGGTAATGGGTTCGATCGAGTCTAAGGTCAGGCAAAGTGTTATTGGGTTTTTTATATCTGGAATTTCTCAGTAGCAGCCCAGTTTTTTGATTTGTGCCAGGTTGATGGCAATAGGCTGGCCCCCTATTACATGGGACTTAAACATAACTAGTGAAATAGGGGTGTACTATAGGTACATCTCTGCCCAAGCAAGGCAAGGCGTGATGTTATCTTATGGAGTTAGAAAACGTCTATGTTGCATTACGTAAAAATATTATGACAATTGTGAGTATTGAGATAACAGAGTAGCATAGCAACCTGTCAATCTAGTTGTCATTAGAATTCCAGATTTCTAATTTTAGTTACAAACTTTAATACGGGCACAGATAATATAATACTCGGGTTACAGATCGGTGAAACGTGATCATTATCTTGCTCTTAGGCATCCCAATTTATTTGTGGTCGGCGCAACATGTTTTTCTCTTCCATACTTCTGTATTAGTCGTCATCTCAGTACTCACCCCCTTTCTAACCATATCAGCATCCACACAGTTCATCCATCGTTTCTTTGGTCTTCCCCTACTCTTATAGCTATCGATATTCATACTCAAAACTTTCTTCACGACATTTTCCTCATTCCTCCGTATCACATAACCAACTGATTTCCACACAACTTTTCAGTCATCGGTGCCACGTTCAGACTTCCTCTTATGTACACACACACACACACACACATATACATTTCTTATTCTATCCATTCGTGTAATACCACACATCTCTGTTAGGATTCTCATCTCAGCTACATGCAACTGCCTTTCATTCATCCCTTTTGTGTCCCAAAATTCTGATCCATACAAGACAGCAGGTCTAAACATGGTTTTAGATATCTTCCCCTTAAGTTTAAGGAGAATGCGGGAGTCGCAGATTGACCCCATGATCTACCGCCATTTCATCCATCCAGTGTTAATTCTGTGCTTAACCGTCTACTTCGCAATCGCTTTGCATGAGTGAACCGAGATACGGAAAGTCGGAGCAGACTGGGAGAAGCGCGATGCGATTATATCTGTGTATTATTAAATCGTCCTAATTTATCTAATGCAACATGAAAATGTTGAAATAGGTCACAGAATAAGCAAGCTGAAGTGTGGCAATGGGCCGGCCATATTAGCTGTAGAACCGGTGACCGTTGGGGTAGACGTGTTCTCGAGTGGAGACCGTGAATCGGCAAACCACAGGCTAGTGGCGATCTGCGCTAGGTGGCTGGTAGCAGCTTGATGAGTGCTACCGAAAATTGAGCTGAATGGCGTGCAAAGCAAAGCAGTCGAAAGTCAAAAGTCGTCAACTAAGATCGCAGTCGGCTGACTGCGATAGGCTTAGTTGACGACTTTTACATATATTATCTAAATGGAACAAACTTATTCAAAACACTACTTTTCACCATTTCATGTAATAGCTGAGTTTGTATTTTGTCTTAATTTAATATGGTAAGTTCCAATTATTTCCGAAGATTGTGTTCAATAATTACCTGATAAAAAAATATTAAGAATATTTTACGATTTTATTTTTGTTCCACAAAATGCTTGGGAACACACATGTATATAGTTAATCATATTATTTTTATTTTATAGTTACTTACCTAAGTCTTAGAAATATCATGAAAAATTAAATTAAAGATAGGCTAATTTGCCTAATTTCCCCCTCAACTGTTTTCACTCTATATTCCTGTAAATCTAACCTAACATACTTTTATAAAGAGGTTAATTAGGAGGCATAAGTTCAACAAATGATCCCTGTCAATCTATAATTATGATAATATGTTTACTGCGCAAGTCACAAAGGTTACACCGTAGGTACTTATAATATTTCTAGAAAGTTATAAAGTTATTATTACGATAAATGAAAGTGACTTTTTATAATTCAGATTTATATATTTGTGGCAATAAACACGATATATTTCTCAGGTAAGATATAATATTAATTGTATAGGAATGAGCATTCAAAGCAAATCATTTATCAAACAAAATATTATAAATAAAGATACGCAACGTTAATCTTATTTATTTATTTTCATACGCCTCATGATTTTAGCAATAGCTTTTCGCTTATAAAATCTTTAATTTACTGTAGAAAAACCGACAAACTACGCCGCACATCGCGACAGATGTTCGTAATGATTAGCCAATGATAATGATGCGTTTCATAATTATTATTTGAATTGATCGCTAACGCGACGCGAGCCGAGTCCCATCGGACGACGCCGCGCGGGCAGAAAGCGCGACGCACGCGAGATCCACAATATTTCATTACATTTAACGCATATCAGTGAATATAATTCAATGTGTTTTTTGTAAATGAAATCCCACCAAAAACATTTTCATGCAAAATGTTGTCAAGACGAGACCACATATGGCTCGCACTGTCAAAAAGTTATCAGATCTCATGTAGAGCCAAGCTACTAATCTACACACCCTAACTCTACAATCCCTAACTTCACAAACACTACACCTTAGTCAAAATATGAGGTTTGACGGTTCGTTAGAAGAAAAGTAAATTTTTCACCTTACGCCCATATGATGGTAGCGAAACGGCCAAAACGCCACGCAGAAGGCAAAAGACGCAAAACGGCCAAAAGCCAAGAAGCTATATTTATAAGTCTTGCAATTACAAAATTACAAGACTTATAAATATAGCTTCTTGGCTTTTCGTAAGAAATCAGTTCGGTTGATGGTTGAAAACAGGGCTGAAATACGTTTGATAGGTTTGGTTGAGTCATTCGAGAGTGTAGTATATTGCTACAGATGAGACAGCCAATAATAATTGCGATCTTGGTCAATTAATTAGTCTGATCGACTGTGTGGGTGTTTAGATATGAATTTTCATAGATAAAAAGGTGTCTATTCTTAGATAATAATTTCATTAATGAATGGTTACAGTAAGATTCCAATAAATAAATTATCACCTCTATTACGATCATGAATTGTGATGCTGCTTACGTGAATTACGTTAGTGAAAATTGAATCGATTTCATTTTTAATTCTCATCTCGCAATAATTAGCACAAATTAGCTAATTTATTTACGTAATTTTCTGTCTCGGTGACATTAGCCTTCGCATCATATCGTTAACATTGCTCGAGAGAAATCAGAAGAAAATTATACTTAGCTAGATTTATTACGAGATACAGAAGCATTTTTTTTAAACTGTTCGCAAACATGCTTCACTTGAACTACTAATAACTTCACAAAATATACCAAGAACATCAATAAATAATACTCAATTTATTTCTATATTTTATTTTTGTAAAACATCGAAAATACTTACAAAAATTTAACAACAACCTCAACAGCTATAAATTTATCTTATCACACAATAAAATTAGCACAAAATTATTATTTTAAGAACAATATTTACAATACATTTTTGTCTATATTCTATAGACGCGTTAACATACATAGATGTATGTACAAAACCGTAACAAGTCTTAACAATGTTTTAAATCTTACAGATAAAAATAAATGCCAAATTTTAATAATACATCGTTTTAAGCAGACCAATGAAATTGTTTCATAAAATTACAGTAGGTAAATTAAATAATAATAACTTAAAATAATTAAATACGATATAGAACATTGTACATCAGTTCAGAAAATACACTAAAGTTTTAAATTACAAATAAGTTACAATACTCTACGTGGTAGCGTCTGCATCGATGGTATCAGACTTTGACTCCGCAACCGGTGGTGGCGGTCGCAATAATATTGGTACAGAAGTTTCTAAACTTTCGGCTTCAGCACCAGCTTCAAACAATGGCTCAGCCTTTATAATCCTAAGGAGTTTCGGTTTGTTAACGCGCCGCCTACGAGAATGTTTCTCCAGTTTCAAAATATGACTACCCCTGCCCATAGGCGAATGTGGTGGAGGTGGTTTCAAAAGAGGATAAGGTTCATCAACATCAGACTTAGGATACTTTCTATGATAAGAAGGACGTCCCGATAACAATAAATTTGGGTGCTTAAGCCTCTCATTCATTGTTCTAGATCCTGACATAAAACGGCTTTTAGGTCTACTATCCTCAAAACTACTTGAAATAATATCGTCACCTTGTCCTGTTAGCTCTGATGAAGAACTAACTTCCCTTTCACTTACTGAATCGTCTTGTTCTATAACAGCGCCTATAGGGTGGGTATTTGAAGCATCAGCAATGGGTACAATGCTTTCTTCTTCTTCTTGACTGCGAGAGTATTTCACTCCCTGATAAGGAAATCTACCATTGTTGTAAATATCCATGTAAGAGCCACCAAGCGCACTGAGCCCATCATTTATTGGCGCTAAGCCTCCTGAGTTTTCGTTTTTTAATAAGAATTGTAACTGTGAAAGATCGAATTTCATTGGCGCTGGTTTTGAGTATTGGTCTCTCATTGTCATCATTTGTGAATCGTCTACAGTAGGTTTCCCTTTCAACATGTCTGCCACCAATTTAAGGTCTACATTAAATGGGTTCGCTACTTTAAAGCCATTGACTGTCGACAATAAACTACTATCTATTTCCGGTCTATTCATAAACATGGCCGGTTGCTTATTTAATAATAACTTGTTGAGTAAGCTGGTTGTGACGTCAAGCTGATGACTACCAACGTTTTGATTAATTCTCATTGGCAGTGGTGTAGGTATGCTCCCTTGATCAAAATTGATGTTGTGCAACTTTAAGGCATCATTAGACATACTTTGAGTCAATTTGTAAGGGATATCATTGAATTTAAGAATGCTGGCTAAATCTGATGGTAACTGATTTTGGTTACGATTATACCCCGACTGTTCAGCACTCTGTGATTGTATATTATCTTGGTAGTTGTTGGACTGTTGAGTTAAGTAACTGCCGAGTCCCTGTGATCCAGAGTAACTACCCTGATTAAAACTAGATTCCGGGGATGGTGGCTGTTTGCCATAAAAAGTTGACTCTATTTGTTTAACATTGTCAGGTGTTAAATAGTCATCAGACTTTGTCTTGATGTTAAATCCGTAGATAGAATTTTTGTCCTTATAAAATGAATCTGTTACAGGTCGTATGTACTGCCTTAAATTTTGATCAAATTGATCTTTTCCATAATTATTTGATGTAAACCGGTTACTGTCTAAAGTGGTTCCTGCCTTTGAGGGATCTGAATTAGCTACTACATTTGATACATCAATTGGGACGATATTTTTCAATGCTTTGTCATGATCAAACGGTTGTTTTGGCTTGCCATCTAGATTTTCTCTTGGTGTTGAAAGGAAATAAGGAGACGCTGTTATAAGATCATTTTGTGTGCTGTACAAGAAAGGGTTATTTGAATTATCAATGTATTTATTTTTCTGTTTGTCGTTACTATAATATCCACCGTTGTTTATATCCGAGTTTCCAACATCAGTAGATCCATAGTTATTGCTATTTACATATAGCTGTTGTTGTTGCTGTTGTTGTTGCTGCTGTTGCAGTTGCTGCTGTTGCTGTTGCTGCTGCTGCTGCTGTTTGAATCTCTCGTGTGCCTTGGCAGCTGCTTTTGCAAATTCTTGCGCTTCGATAGCTTCTGTGCTTGACTTAGAGACTTGATCGTAATTATAAGGCTTGCCGGTTTCCATATGGAAATTCATCTGGCTAACAGCAGGGCCATCAGATAGCATACTTAACTGGGAGTATCTTGGGGGATACCCAGAACTATATTCAATCAAAGGCTTTTTACCTGTCAGTTTCCATCCGAAATCACCGTTGGAGTATAAATCTGCCTGACCTGTTTCATGTTCCTGGTCTCTAGTGCGAATTTTCAGATTATTTAACATTTGGTTATCAGGCTGTACGTAATTAACAAACAGATTATTAGCCGAAGCCATGCTACCTATACGATGTGTATCACTATTATCAGAGTTTGAGTCTAACCTTGAATCTTGTTGGGAATTTTGGTACTGATAATTCTGATACTGGTTATATTGAACCTCTTGAAGCGATTTCGATGCTGCATTTATATTTGAGTTCATAGCGTTTTGCCATGATTCTCGTACCTGATCCTGATATGGTGAAGTTGTGGTTGTCGTTGAAGATGAATAGTCGTTTTGATATTGTTGTTGGATATTATTCGGGTACCTCACTCCGTTGCCAGCGTAATCATAATGGTCTATTTGCATTTTCTTATTTTGATCATTAGTATCATAACTCACGACATTATTACCGATCGTTGTTGAAACTCTATTGCTGTAGTCAGGTGACCCAGTTTGTATGATTGATAATGGAGACGAAACATATGACTGTAAATTCGATGGACTAGAAAGGAAAATTGGCGATGAGCTGGAAACATATGTACTTGACTGTGTTCCACTATATTGACCATTGTTTAAAGGCGTAGATAAATAAGATGGTAGTGGAGATGGGGTACTTTGTACATTATCCATAAAAGAATTCGGTGTGCTATACTGATAAGGACTAGGACTAGACAAGTACGTTTGACCATGTGACGCTTTAGGCT
This sequence comes from Gortyna flavago, assembly GCA_963669345.1. Taxonomy (NCBI): domain Eukaryota; kingdom Metazoa; phylum Arthropoda; class Insecta; order Lepidoptera; family Noctuidae; genus Gortyna; species Gortyna flavago. The sequence continues at coordinate 12,311,311 of OY770138.1, forward strand.
CTAACGGTATCTGATTATTCTGTTGGTTGTTGTTATCGTAATTAGATGGAGTGACTGTCGAGTACTGGTACTGTGGCTGCGGTGTGGCTGTATACCCTAAGCTTGGAGCTGGGGTAGACATCTGTGTTTGTTGGTAGTACTGATTTTCTGCTCTCAATTGCTGGAGGAATTCCTCCGGTGGTAAGGAGTACTGCACGGAAGCATACTGGTTACTAGCCCCTGCGCCGCTGTCCTGCGATTCCGTATTCTCTGGTTGCTTCTCAGTTTCTTCTATCTGTTGCTGGAACGGGTTCTTGATTCTGTATATCTTTCGGCTCCGCGAATAAAACGTTCGACCGTAGTTATTGTTCTTAGTATTGTCATCATTGATGTTATACTGCACGGTGGGTGAACTTAAAGACTGGCTGTTTTGGTCTCTCTGTAGGATGTTGTTGAAGCCCGTGATGGCCTCGACTTGGCCATCATTGGAAGCCATCTGTTGGTAATGGAGAATATCTTGCTCGGCGAATCCATTTTGACAGCGGGTGAATTTTATCAGTTGTATTATGACTAGTAGCCGTATCTGGAAACAAAAAAAAAAATATTACTAAAACAAGCACTTTAGACGACTACGTGATGGGCATGTTATAGATATTATACAATATAATTAATACCAGATGAATAAAAAAACTTGATACATATAATCTTTGAGTTCAGATTATATTTAGCGGTGGTTGGAACTGGTTATGCAATTTTATTTTATAAGTGCATCAAGGCCACAAACTGGTTTCTGCATATATCACGAAGATGTCCTCCCTTATGTAAATCAATTAATTAATCATTAAACTAAAACGTTGTAATGGCAAAACTAACACCAACGAGTTTAAAGGCACGCGATGCACCAGTTTAGAAATTACCATGTTGATGAGTTAACTATAGATTTAGAAAACTGACAGCTACTTCTAATAGTTCAGCATTTTTAGAAAGGCAGTAGCTTTCGTTAAAGGACTTGTATACTGATGACTTTGTATCTGACCTATCCACTCTCGATCTTTGCTAGTTCGTAACTTGTCCATCCAGTTGTTATTTTTACCTCTACCATGTACTGTCAGTACAAGATTTTCCCTTTCAACTACCACCTCTCAGGGGTCAGCCCGCCTACGGTCAGGTTTGGTCATACCCACCTACTCCAGAAACGATTTTAATTTGAGAAAACACTAACTGTTACTTTCACAAAACTTGTATTTTGAATTTGAAATTAATATCATATCACAAACCTGTTAATGTCGTGTTATAGTACCTACTGTAAATTTCACAAAGTTGCTAATACCGAGTTTAATCGTTATGGAGTGTAAAATATGTATCTCGTACAGTTGTCTTAAAGCATAATTTATTATGACACGCCTTGGAAGAGAAATTTCCAACAATATTTGCATCAATTGCAAGTTAGATATAAATAACGACAGAAAATGAAATCATTAATCCGGTACCAAAAATAGTTCAATCTAACAGCTAGGTAGGACTTGTAGGCCTATCACGGCATGACTATGACATAAAATATGCTTTGCAAGTCGATGAAAAGCATATTTTATGTCATGGAGTTTTCACATGATGCATAATATGTCTCTCTCATCGTCAATTTGCGTGCTTAGGCACTGGATGAAAATAATTTATAATCATGCAATGAGTCTGGGCATTATAAAGAGGCGGTAATTGGCATTTTTTTCGGTCCGGATTCCGGTCCGATAAAGACACAATTTATAAGGTCCTTAAATTGCTATGAACTATCGCCCTTTCGTAGACTGGTTGATTTGTTCCTCGGATCTGAGAACCATCAGGTATTCCGATAGAACCTAAAGTGCTTAATATTTACATTACACTAAGTTTTGTATCTTCGGCAACCCATTCGCGACTACACTATCCTCCCTCAGTTACGACAATGGTCAATATTATGAACCATGGTCGTTCTTTGTCATCATCATCATGTCAAACTGTCATCAGTTTAACATTAAATTAGGAAGAATACCTACTTCGATCAATAAATAACATAATGATACGTGTTGATTGACACAGAGTAAATTTGGCTGAGCAAGCATGATTTGTGCACAAGTAAACGTCTACACGGGCGCCGACCGTGCGGTATGCACGGGCGATAGTGAGATGTGAGTCTGTGTGTCCTCAGCCGTGAATCGCTTTCCTACTGTCCGTGCTGATTCGTTGGATTCCTAATTATATTACTGCGGACATTTATCTTTGTTCATCATTAGCTTCGAGAATTAAATAAGCGTGCAGTAACAGCAAATACCAAAATTCTTTGCCATTGGTAAACAAGAGACCTTTCAAGAAAATTTAATTTATTTTTACATGTTTGTAAAATATGGTTTTGCTATAAGAAATATGACGAAAACAAAAGATTACGTACAGTTAAAATTTCATTCAAATTAAATTTTCCATCATAATCCAAATTTATTTGGGGTCAGCACAACATGTCTTTTTCTTCCACACTACTCTATTAGTTATAATCTCGGTAGGCACTCCTTTTCTAGCCATAATCATCTTTCACACAGTACATCCATCGTTTTTTTGGCCTTCACCTTTTCTTAAAGCCCTCCAATGTTTCGAGAATATTTCTTGAAAATGACCAATAACACTAGAGCGACCTGTTCATAATTTCATAATATCGCTGACTTTGACTGCATGCACGTTGTTCAAAGTATAGAAAACAAGTTTTGTAAATAAATATTACGTAAGACTGTTTATATTTTAATGTAAAAGGAGGTAGTGATTGAAATATTTTTGCATGAATCATTTTGATGATCAGTGCATTTATTTTCTTCCGAATCTTTACATAATATCCTACGTTAGTATTAGTAATTAAATCAAAATATTAAATAACGTATGTGGGCAGGTGCTTAATTCGTTTACATATAGACAAATTCAAATCAAATCAAATCAAAAAAAAAAAACAAGGTCAAATTGTTTCTTTTTAAATTAAAATACTGAAAGTGAACCTGTAATCATAGAAAAATGTAATCATTTCTTGACATTTCAATTATGTTGTTATATGCAATACAAGAATGTGACGATACTAATGGGCTAAGAATTCTAACAAGTAAAGATTACCGATAACGAGGATTAGTTACATTTCTTTGTTTTTCAGTTGGACCATAACACAAATGTAATACTTTACTGTTTTACTGTCTTTGTAATACTTTACTTTAATTACTTTACTGTCTCGTTGGTTAAATGGTCGCAAGTGCTACTGCTAAGCATGAGGTCCTGGGTTCGATTCCAAGGTCGGAAAAAGCGTTATTGGGTCTCAGTTGCAGCCCCGAATGTAGTAATTTGTACCCGGTTGATACCAATAGGCTCGCCCTCTATTACATGGCACTTTAACGTAAACGGCGAAATGTGCGTGTCTCTGCCTAACCATTCAGGGACTACTGGCTTGATGATATGATTATAATTTATTTTAATCGATTGCTGTAATACTTTATATTAATCAATACCGTCCTCCAATTAAACATCACCATTTATTTATACCTCTTAATATTACAAAACTAGGCCTAAAGGAAACTAAACCAGTGAAACGCGGAATTTGGAAACCCATAAACTATACCAAACTACTATTTTATATGCATACATCACTGTATAATAAATAATTTTAACTGCTGCTATTACTTACTCTACTATTTATACTTGACTAGCGACACGCCTTTGCTTCACACGTGTGCGATCTACTGACGTGTCGACATGTCAAAACATCAAGATTTTTGTGCTTTATCTAAGTAAGTATTATACACATAAACCTTCCATAGTCAATTCTCTAAATAATGGTGAAAACCGCATCAAAATCCATTACAAAAATAGATATAAACAAAAAACTACTTTGGTTTTCACCACAGAGAATATAAACTTGGAAGCTCAGCTTTGAATCTCGAAGTCATTGATTTACGATTAAAGGAGTCGTGAACAGATTCATACAATAGAAAGTCTAGGAAGCTTTCAACTCGTGACCATTATGCATGCAAGACAGGATAATACCCGTCCGGGGTGAAAGGGCGATGGTATAAGTTAACAGCTACCCACACTTCTTGTGTATGGGCGGATATCATGGATAATTTTAATAGTTAATAATTATTAGTAATAAAATTTTATAGAGGAATAAACGTATTAATGAAATTACACGTGGAAAAGCTCTTAGTTGTTTGTAGTAACGCCAATTAAGAGGAAGAGTTTTCTACATTATTTATAGCATCTACAGCTGAAATTGGTAAAGAAGGTTTGGTTTGAAACTATGAACCATAGAAACAAACAAATGAACAATGCCATATTTTTGTTAATTCTATGAAAATGTGGTGATGATAACTTGTCTAAATTGGCAATGACCTAATGCAGCGCGAAAACAGGTGTACAAAATACGTGTAATGAAAATATGCTGTGTCATCAGTTTGTAAACACATTGAATGAAATTATGTGCCTAGATAAGACTATATTTCGTGAGAGAACTCCATAAATCTATATTCAGTATCCCAATATAATTATTTAATCTACTAGATCTACATAAAGATAAACTGTCTCATGTTCAAACACCATTAGACAAACTTAATCCCCTGTAATTCCTTATGTTAAACTCAATGCAATTGATAGCTCCTCTTAATTCGTGACATTAAGGTCAAAGCTAAGTGATACCAATTGCCTTTCAAACGTGATACTGCGGGATTTGCAGTCATGTTTATACGTCTAGGATGTTTTTAACAAACTCATTTAGTTTTATGTTCTGCGTTATGTATTTAAAGTTGTTGTAATAGATTTTATAGCATAATAAAGACTATTCTTTGGATGTAGTTAAACGTAATCTTAGGTTTACAAACTTAGACTTAACCAAAGTACTTTTTAGGAGGAATATTATGACCTCAGTGTTTTAGAAAGTAGTATTCAAAATAATGAGGAATAAAAAAACACAAATAGCCTTTTAAAAAAAATCCTGTAACGAAGCCTATATTTAGCTATTTTTGTAATAATAAACTTTGTTGTCATTCATCAAGTGTTTCGTTCTATTCCTACATATTTAAATACACACCAATTTAACGTATACGTATATAAATCTGTAGGGTAATGCGGAGGTGTGCCTGTAGTACCTACACCACCATTTTGCTAGTTATGTTTAAGTCCCATATAAAATAGGGGGCGAGCCTATTAGGGGAGGCCTACAATACACCGCATCACGTAGCGGGATTCGTGAAACGGAGCCAAATTCCACGCGCGGGATCGCGTTTTTATTGAATTTGTACGTAAAAAATCGTTATCTGCGTCCCGCTGCGTGATGCGGTGCAGTGTACGTATCGCCTTACCATCACCAATTTAATACCAATCATCAAAACAAATCAGCAATTAGTAACCGAAACCCAACGCAAACAACGTTCAAAGCCCCATAACTAAGGTCTTCGCCAGATAAACGATCGGCAAAGGTCGCGACGACATCGACTGGGATGTTCAATGTTCACCGTTTCTCTGCCCTTACCGGTCACGCGTTTCACCCGGTGTGGCCAGGGAAAGTGCGCTTCTGAACATGCCATGTCGCTTTTAGCACTAACTACCTGTTCAAACAGGCTGCGAGGTCTTTGACGTAGTGTGGGAACAGCGACAGGCAAATTGATTGGCGTGTAATGTTAGTGCAATGAAAGCGCAAGTTCGGATAGCCTATGATTTGATTCGGTTGTGTTTTAGATGGTAATTGTTTTGAGTAGCGTGGAACTGTTGAGCTGTTATGGTGAACGGGGGCGTTGGACAATAGTTGGTTGTATTTAGTTAGGCTAAGGATAAAGATTAATTAATCGTTGTAACAGCGGTAAATTGGTTGTATCATCAACATGTGCCTAGGATTTTCCTAACTATTTTTGGAGGTGGCTTCCAGTCTAACCAAATGCTGAATACCACTATTTTACGTAGAGCGACTGTCTATCTGACCTCCACAACCCAGTTAGGTACTGGGCAACACGATACCCCTTGGTAAGACTGGTTGTCAGACTTTCGTACTTCTGACAACTCGTAACGACTGTCAAAGATCTACGATTTTTTTTTCCTGTGGGCATCTCGTAATTGACCTTTAGAGGTCGTGACTACTTAATTATCCTGTGGCTGCTGGCTGAAACTCAAAGCCTCTAGCCAGGGGCGAATGACAGCCGGGATCAACGGCTTAACGCGCTTTCCGATGCACGGAGGGGTCTCGGTATGTAAAGATCCATCCACGGACTGACCGCAGCAAGAGTAGCTAAACCTAATCGATCGACCCCGTGTGGCTATTATTACTTAGCCACGAGCCCCTAAATTAAATGGAATGCTAGTCACAATACTGCCTATTTCCAAAAACAATCATCAGTTTGTTTGCCTTTTGTAAAACTGAAAGAAAGTATAGAAAACTAACAACATTCTACAAAACAGTTTGTGTATCTTTTTGCGTTAAGAGAATTCATGTTTTATTTATGTACCCATCTTGTACTGAAGCCACATACATCACATTGAAAGTTCACCTACGTTTCTTGGGCACATAATTATAAACTTCAGTGCGACATGGCTACGGAATTTGCTACGGCACACACCGCTACGCGCCATATTGGGTAAGGTTAGTTAGGTGACTACATGTTTATACATTTTATAGTAATTTTATTCTTCGTAGACATTTCACGATTTAACCATTATATATATTGATTTAGCGGTAGATTTAACACAAAATATCAAAATGTGAAAGGCTTTTTTTGCAAATGCTAAAAACTTTCTTTTGATTTCAAAATTGATCCATTAGAAGCATAAACAAATGAGATTCGTCCAATGGTTTTAGAAAACAAAACACAAATGATAATTTTGTTTTAATGCGGTTGTCCATCAGCGATGAGCTCCGACGAACGACTAAAATGTTTTGATAATTACTAGCTGCACCCCGCGGTTTTACCCGCATAAGTCTCGATCTCGGTAATATCAGGTATCCTACGTTCAAATCCAGGTCATGGTCTACCCAAGTGTCAAATTTCATCGAAATCCGTTCAGCCGTTTTAGCGTGAAAGCGTAACAAACAAACATATACAGCAAATCAAACATATATTTTATCTTTAGATAGATAAGTTAATCGAACTGATTATAAACGCATAATATTAAAATAACTTATTGATCGAATTTTAAAATGCAGTTTTATCATAATTATATCGGTTGTGTTAAAAGTTGTCTGCATTTGCGCAAACTTGCTCTGTACCTAATCGCGCACGCAAAAAATGACAATGTATCGTTGCGGTTATAGTGCTTTTTAGCAAATGGGTCATCCATGGGCTTTATTTTTGTATTTTTTGTTTTATAGAAGACAAAATAACTAGATTACCATACGACTAACACGTTATAAGGTAAAGGGTCTTCGAAAGCCATTAGTGACGTAACATTCGGAACATTATCTATGGTTTACGGCTTAAAAGTAGGACGACATCACTCTAAACGGGACCAAGCGTTATTAACGATGATATTATCAGAGAAAGTGAGCAAGAGCTAAGAATTTATTGTTTAGACATAAAACTGATGGAGACTTTCATAATTGCACCCTGAGGCGGTGGAATCATTGTTGTAATGCAACTACGGTGTACAAGTTTTGCTTTGAATTATTGTGATATTGATGGGACGAGCTTGACTCATACCGTAAGGACTGGCCGGCACTCGCAAAATACAGAATTGTGTGGAAAAGGGAGAGGGAGGCCTTTGCCCTGCAATGGGACAGTACAGGCTAGTTAGATAGATTAGATTAGATAGATGGGACTTCAGTCGTTTTAGCAGTCTGTTTTCGCAATGAAAATATTAGCTGGCAAAATGATATACGTTTTAACAGGATAACTTGCAACAAGTATCACTAAATACGTTTAACGCTTACAGCATAATCAGCCTATAACTTCCTACTGGGACACAGACCTTCCTCTCTGTGAGAAAGAGTGGGCCATAATCCACCACGCGGGCCCAGTGCGGGTTGGTGGACGTCAGATGTCTTCGATTTTTTGGTTCCAGGAGATGCCGGTTACCTCACGATGTTTTCCTTCACCGTTTTGTGAGAAGTGATGTTGAAATAAATTACACAAAGTAATTTGCCTGCCTGGGTTCGAAGCCACGTAAGTCCGGGCCATCACCATTGGGCTATAAATGGAACTTCCTATATTCTCTGGTATGCTCCATAATGGTTCTTTTTTAATCAATCATTTCAAAATGACAGCGAAAGAATGATGTTTGAAATATGTTTAGAGCTAAACACTTCAATGGTGCAAGCGGGCCCAAGTCTAAGTATAAATTGTAGGTATCTACTTAGTCTTTCATGATCGATGATGTAGATTATCTTATTCGTAGGATTATCCAAATAACTGCGCAGATGAATCACTCTTTTTGAAGTTTGTATATTTGTTGTATTTACCAATACAGCTTCATCGCCATCATTAGTCGGCTTAATCTATGTAGTTAGGTCACAGTTCTTGGTTTTGAGTTAAATAGGTACGGTAATGTAAACTTTATTGTTTTATTTTTAAAAACACTGTTTGTGACGTCATGTTGATTGTTTGATTCTTGATACAGATGGAATCTTTCATAATTACACCCTGGAGCATAATCATACCTATTGTGATACGTTTTATATTGTTGGCGCTAGCCAACAATATAAAACGTATCACAATAGGTAACTAACGTAACGTAACTATCAAGAACGTGTACTAACACGTTCTTGATAGTTACGCTTTTTATTGTTCGTTGCGAGTTATGTTTGATAAAATATTTGTTTATAGAACTTTTATGGATAATTTAATTTTTAAAGACCCTTTTCATTTTGCAACTGAAATGAATATCAATGAATGGTATTGAATTCATAATAACAGAATATAAAATAATTTCCAAATTAGTATGATATGGTATTACATTATATTGTGTGTCTGTCAGTTGCTCTGAAAGCTCCTAACCAATGGAGTAAACGTATGGTGCAAACAGCACTGTGCTCAATGTACAATAATAATGTAGGTATATGGGTGACGTGGATAGCTAAAAGAAATAAAGTGAACCCAAAATACAAAAATGGATTAGGTTAAAGCTGGTACTTAAAGGTATTAAACATAACATGGCACCGGCTGTCAAAGTAAAAGAGGGTGGGGTATTCGAGCTAAGAAAATAAACTCTGAATTTCCAGCTGCTGAAGATGGATGGATACAAGATACTCGAGCACTTAAGTTATAAGACTAATACTGATTTACAGCCTACAATTAAACCACAATTTCAATGCTAATCTAAAAATGTTAACATTAATCTTGTTCACACTTCTCGTCATCATAATTGCGAATAAATATCTAATAATTGACCAGTGATCTGAACACTGATCAAGTGTCAAGTTTCGCTTGTATTTAGCATCGATCAGTTGCCAATGAAGGTATGATTACAGAAATATAATCAGTTGCCGTAACGGAGCAGGCTCAATGACCATACCGATCCGTCATTGGTTATGATGCTAGAGGCTATAATTCTATGATAATGTGGTCGATGAACTTTTGTAATTGATAGTTTGTTTGAGCATACATTTTTGTGCGATATTGTCTTTTATGTGTTGGATTATGAAACGGTGTTTTTTGCACTATTCAAGACTGTCCAAGCTAAAATATTGGTTCATAACGTTTTCAGTTTTTTTTTAATAGTTACGCATAATTAAAATGGAGATACCTATTCAGTAAAGTTAACAAGTCTCAGTCTAAATCTAAACAGACTGTCGTTTTCGTCTCAGAATACTTTTATTTTCAAATTTCACATGGTACCGATTATTCTAAAAAAATATCAATGATATTATTCGTCTAGTCCTTGTCACCGCCGGCGTACCAGCGGTGTTAGAACCAAACGGCTTGGTACGAGACGATGGGAAGAGACCAGACGGCATGACGTTGTTGCCTTGGAAGGTGGGTAGGCCTCTGGTGTGGGACGCAATTTGTGTCGATACCCTTGCGCCATCTCATGTTCCTAGGACCATGAGATGGCGCAAGGCGAACAGCTCGCCGTGCTAGCACGGCGAGCTGTTCTGGCGCCATTGCTGCGGCTGCTCAGACCCTCAAGCGGCGCACTTATGGGCTACTACAGCTTTGAGCCGTTTGGGGTCGAAACGCTTGGATCATGGGGCCCGAGCGCGCGTCTCCTTTTTAAGGAAATTTCTCGCCGGCTGGTCGACACTTCACATGACCAGAGGACTGGGTCGTTCTTTGGCCAAAGAATTAGCATTGCCATTCAACGTGGCAATGCTGCCAGACTTCTGGGCACGTTTCCGGATGACAGCGATGCGGACGAGTACTTCGACGCCTAAGTGTTCTTTGTTGTTGTATTTATTTGTATAGGTAGTAAGTTAGTTACTCATTTAATTTTGTATCTAGTGTAAATACTTAGTTGCATTATTCTAAAATACATTTTGTGACAAATAAATGCTTACCGGTCAAGCTCTGGGCGTAACCTATGTACTACGATACAATAGAAGATCAATTGTGTCTCATTAGCGGAGCTCAATGAGATAAGGTGCAATCATGTGAATTAAGCATTTATTAAAGTACATAATTTACTGCTCAACAATAAACTGACACGAAGATGAATCTCTTCTAATTATTATTAATCGCACGATATCATTAAGTTATGAAGCTAACAAGCTATTAATTATTTTTCGTGCATAAATAACTACGGACACTCACCAGCAATGCGTGACATGATATAAAGATTTTTTTATTTTCAATAAGAAAATCCACATAACATCACGCGTATTATAAATACCGTAAATGTTATAATTAAATACCTCCCCACATTCTTCAACTGAATGAGACAAAATTCGAAAATCTTGTATAAAACCCACACTATGCAGGCAGGCATATTATAAGTTAGTTAGGGGATTACATCGCTGATAAAGATGCCTGACTCAATGCTGGTACTGCTCCACAACCACAACTAATTGATTAACACTTGAAAATACAGTTGGAGCTGCTGAAGATTGTAAGACTATCTTGGCATTGAATAAACTCAATTTCCTTTGTATTGTACGAGTATAATTGCATAGCACAGATCAGATGTGAGTTGTATGTACTATAGTGCTACCATTTACCGTGTCTTTCATTGACTTGAATGTGCCCTGGCGGCTGATAGTATGTCATGCTCACACAAATGTCTCGCTGACGGTGGCGTGTGTGTTGGATCATTTAGCTCCCTTCAAAATGGTTGAGCTGAATGGTGCTGAACTATGCGTCATGTTCATGAACGGGCGCCTTCAGTTGGGGCTGGTCATCATTTAGCTGCCTCTGCTTATTTTTAATTACTTTATTTTTGGATTGTTGTTTTGTTAAGTACTGTTTGCTGTACTCTGGACACTTTTACCGCGTACTTCTTTTTTTTTACATCGTTCTCACACATAATAATTATAAATTCAACATTAATGATGTAACTACCTAATATTTTTGTAAAATATAATTTAAAAGAGTGTCCATGGAGTTTCTTGCCCGTTCTTCTCCATACTCGTACGAGTAGATACCTACGCTTTGGAATGGGCAACTAGCTTCATTTTCTGACTGACCAACTTCTTGTCAATTCAAAAGTGTCTGTAAATGGTTTAATTGAAATAAATGCTTTGAGTTTGAGTTTTGAGTTTGAGTTAGACCGACATTTCGCAAATACAAAAAAAAAACATAATCCATCTTGAGAAAGTACATTTTCGATAAGAGCGAGTATGAAAAATCGAAAATCAAATTCGTCATTAGGATAGTTTTTAATTAGGAATTCTCGATAAGTACAAATCATAATCTTTATTTGTAGTATGTTATAATGTAGGTACCTATTCTTTTATGGCTAAATTTAGTATATACCTACTATTATACCTAAATTCAAAATAAAATAAAGTAGAAGTAGACATAGTAGCATCTGTTTTACTTTAAAAGTTACTGTTGTGTAATCCCTTACAGAAGATTAATTTTCTTGGAACTGATGTTGAAATCAACGACTTATGAACATAAAGCATTACGTTAACCTCTCCAACATGTCTTAGTAATGCGTCTTCCTATGGATTTTCCCTAAATCGAGTTGTTATGTAATAATTATGCAGAGTTTAGAATAGTTCATTTATGTTTCGTTTTAGTTTATTACTTTGTAACTACTTGTAGTGTTAGTTGGTTAAGATACCTACATACATATAATTATGTAGATTTCTTTGAGTAATATGAAAATTACGCAACTTTTATAAGAAAATAATTGTTTTTTTTAATCATTATGTTAAGTTAATTAAGCAGTTATTTTTTATTTTATTTTAGACCATTTAATTTCTTCAAAGTGAATAGTATTTCATTTTATGTACCGTTATTATGCTATTAGGTAGTTGACACTTTTATTTAACAAACTTCAGAATCAGTAAAAGTTTAATTCACCAAAGAAAGTGAGACTTACTTTCCTTGCTGCATTCGATGTTTCCTATAGTTCGGCATTGTATGTGAATATCTTCCAATTGAGCCATTATACCAGCACTAAATTGTCGTTATAATGAGAAGATCGACACTCTTGCGCAGAGCAATGTGTCACTAACGGCATTAACTGTCGCCATTTCTTTGCCTATACCACTTTCATCGCACCATTGTTCTACTGGAATATTTATTTAGGAAGGAAAATACATTGTTATTTTGTGGGAAATATATTTACATACGTCTTATTTATTGAAATATTCAGCTTGCATACATAATTTATTAATACTGTTACCGATATTGTTATGAAGATTATTTTTCATATTATGTATAATTTCTTGTAGCTGTTTGATTTTAAATTAACTTGATTGGTTTTTATAAAATAGTTTACCTACTTATCCAAAGTAAAAATATTTGGCGATACACGTGTTCAGAATAAACAATTTTTCTTTCTTACTTTCTTAATTGTCAAGGAAGACGTTATTAAATTCTTTGATATATGTAGGTAAGTATTATCCCTTTATATGAATATACGTAGTCATTTTACAAACCATTACTAACATCATACCTCTCATTTTTTTTTTAAACATTACATCCGTTTATACCAAGAAAAACTTTAATATCCATAAACGTTGTATTTTATTTCTGTCGAGCCTTTGTCCAGATATCTACGCTTTAGCCAAAAATAAATTATGAATAAACTATACTGAGTAAACCGACTTTTGGGCCATAGAAACTTTTAATATACTACTAATTGAAACAGACAGAAACAACGCATCAGACGCGTCAAATTTATCTTTTAAAATGATTTGAGTGTTTTCAGATAACTTCATTAAAAGATTATTGGCACTGAACTGACGTAAAAATATAATATACATCATGAAAATATTGAGTTTAAAAAGTGGTATTTCATCGACATTAAATTTTCAGGCAGAGTAAGTTTTCACTCGTCTAGCGTTACTGTAATTTAAGATTTTATCAACAACAATAAATCGTAACTTACGGCTTGCAGTACGGTCATCATTTTCACGTGTATCAGAAGACACCAATCAACACAGTTCTGTTCAACACAACATAGTTTATTCACTGACACCGTAGTCCAATTCCTGTATTTACCTAACGAACGGTTAAGGGTTGGTAATTGTAACTGGGGGCAAGTACGGCCGTGTGTCGGTTGTAGCCGTGGTGAAGTGAAGTTCAAGGCTAGGCTGAGTTAGGTTTATATACGGGGGTAGCGGAGCGTGGACTTGCGGCTGTGTGAGTGTGCATTGCTGCAGTGGGTGCATAGACGGGAGTTGAGCTAGACGCACACAGGGGTATTGCTGTGGTGCTCAAAGTGCGCCCTTTGATTTATATGACGATTGTATGGTGATTTGGTGGTGGTCAATCGGGTATAAAGTTGTTTCTGAAAGTTTGTTGTTAAGAAACATGTTTTCTTTAGATTCGTTATGCAGCCATTACTTAGATATGTATGAATTTTCCGCAATTATTATTGAATCGTTAGTAAATTTTATACCCAACCGTTAGTGTACACATGATACAGGGTGTTGATGTTATAATATGTGTGTGATGGTGATAGTGTGTGTGATACATGTTACGAAATAATTCGTATAAAAATAAATCATAGATTCTATATTTAGCAACTTATCGTTCTATATTTAGAATATATTTTTATTTGCATTATTTCTTAACACAATAGGTAACAGTTATTGGACAAGCATGTAATAACTACTACGTTCAAAAGAATAACCATAGATAGAGCATTGTTCATTCATTTTAATCCACATTTTACTAACTTTATACGCATTTTTATGAAACACTAAAGCAGGCTTGGCCTAGAAATTCGAACAACCACATTCCGTAAGTTATGTTTAAGCCCCATAGTAATAGAGGGTATTCTGGCTTAGAACATAAACTCTGATACTAGCGAGGGTGCAAAGGGCCGTGCAATGTATTGTATACTATTTTATAGCACATGTGACCTAAACGCGCACTTATGTTACGCTTTTCTGTGTAAAAATGGACTACTTAAGTCACAGATAAGCGTGACTTAAGTTCGGGCTTAGGTCAAAGAGCGCTTTAAAATTGATCAAAGACATATATAAGGTAAAATATATATGAGGTATCACATAAGTATGAACTATTACGAAACACCTAAAAGAAAATAAACCATATTTCCATTCGCTACAGATGTTTCATCGATCAGCCTATTTCAATAGTTGCGATATCGCCATAATTTATTAATGAATTTGTGACGCAATATTATATTATTAACAGCTTCTGCCCGCGACTTTGTCCGCGTGAAATTTCGGGCTATATGCATGATATAGGTAAATACAATTTATAACGAATTGCACTTAGGAATAATGTTGCTTTCTACCAGTGAGGTAAATACAATTTATAACGTATTGCACTCAAGAATAATGTTGCTTTCTACCAGTGCTTTTTTTTACATCATTTGTTTCGGAGAGTACCCCCTACATACAAACTAACAAGCAAACGCATCGCCATACAACGTGGCAGTGCTGCCAGCATGATGGGCACTGTTAGATACTGTTGATAGCAATGCGGACGAATTTTTGATGCCTGATTATTTTCCTTCTTTTTTTATATAGATGTAAGTACTTATTATTTTCAGTCTGTTAGCTTATATTATGTAAATAGTAGCTTGTTTGAAAATAAAAATAATAAAACTAACAAACAAATGTTACCTCTTTATAATATTATAATATCAGTAGGTATAGATAACCATAAGGAACATGTCATGGCTGTTGAAGGGTTAATCAGACGATTACGATATTAAAATTAGATTTGTAAACATGCTGGCGTAAACTGTTGTACGAGTACCTATTTACATAATTAACAGTTAACCTAGTTTACTAAAACGATTGGTTTCGCTCATCAAGCCGAAGTTAACATCAATATCAATAATTATTTTCAATGCTCATGCAATCTTATATCTATAAAAATAAAAAAATAAAAACAAAGTCGGGTTAGTTACACCGTTTGTAACTCAAGAAAGGCTGGACGTATTTTTATGATCTTTGCTTTGTTGGATTTTTCGCCGCTACGAATTTATTCTTTTTGTTTCGTGAATATTTAGCATGTATTAATAATTAATTGTGCTTAAATAATAATAATAAATCGTTTATTTCGACCAACACAGGATCATAGTAAGCACACAAATTTAAAAAATAAAAATAAAATGTAAAATAAAAAACACATACTATTAAAAAGAGAGACCATAAATAAACATAATATTACCTACATACTTCGATTGCTCAGTATGTGAACCATACAGCAATGGTTCAAGTACTGGCAATCGAACCTCTGCGCGAATGCCCTCAGGATGCCGCTGGAGCTAGCCCGAACCCTGCGCACCAGCGATGTGCATCGTTTTCGCATAGTAGAATAAAAACAGTCTACTTGCGACTCGGCGAACATACCCGATGCGCTACAGAATCGGGACAGCCCCATCAGCACCCTGAATGCATTATTATATTGCACACGCAAGGCGTTGTACTGTCCGCGCGTGTATGAGACCCACAGGCTGCTCGTGTAGAAAGATGTACAATATGCTCTGAACAATGTTGTTTTCACTTCAGTTGTACAACGAGCAAACCTGCGGGCCATCATATTCGCCCTTACAGACAACGCCCTGCGTTCTCGCTCTATGTCTGCATCATCTTTCAGATCAGAGGACATCATATGTCCAAGATATTTAAAATGTTCCACCCTCTTCAGCAGTGTTCCACATAATTTTATGGCAGGTATTGTTGTCATTTTCCTCTGGCCCGAAAGACCATGCATTCACTTTTTCTAACATTATAAATCAAGCCATGGCTGTGAGCATAGTTTTCACAGATGCCCAACAGTTTTGAAAGGCCACATACAGAAGCACTCAGCAGCACCATATCGTCCGCGTAACTGATATTATTGAGACATACATCATCAATATGGCAGCCGACACGGGTGCTACTGAGCTCCTTAAAACATGAGAAAAAATCACGAAAAATAAAATAATGAAGATAATTCATTTTTTATACATTATATTATGTATGGAACGGATTTTAACATTATATCTCGAGAACGGATAGACTGATATTATTTATTGATTCTGAGCCGGTACCAAGTTCTCCGGGTCAGCTAGTTAGGTATGTTGTTGTAATGATTGTGTTGTATCAAAAATAAAGGAGCTTATTATCAGAAAAAAAAATAGGCTTACACATTACTATCTTTCAAGCAGAAGGCAGGCTTAGGTATGTTAAAATTGCTCCTAGTAGGTATACCATCTGGGATGAATCTTCTAATACAAGTCGGTCCTTTATTTCTGATACAACACTATCATTACAGCAATAGATCTAATTGCATGTCTGCCATTATTATTTATATCTGACAGTGAATTATTCAATTATTAAATTAGTTTAACTGACTCCAATACACATTGCACCAGAATACTACACCACCCCATGATAAAACATGCTGTAACTGAAGCTTGTTTCCATAGTAATAAAATAAATTTGAACAAAACTTTAAATACCACTGTGTATCTTCACGGAGCGTTAATATTTCCACGCCTAGGGTGCAACTAATCGTCATAAAGGGTACCTTTAACGTTTACCTATACGGTACGTAATGAGGACTTTTACATAAAACGACGTAGGGCAAACCCGACTTTGTATATTTAAAATATTAAAAGATGACGATTCAAAATTGTCTCCTCATACAATTTGCAAAGGAATCACCGAATCAGAGCCAAGAAACAAGTCACAACCGAAAGTTAAGAAATGACTTAGGTAGGTACCTACATGTCTAATAATAATGGTTTAGAATATTGTAGACGATTTTAAGACCTTTGCCAACATCTAACTTACTTTCTGGCGATGAAAGACACGACTCGTTGATTTGTAAACAGTTTTTTTCCAGTACAAAAATTATTTAACAGGATTTTATCTGCTCAACTTGATCTATAAACAGTCGCCACGACTCTCACCAAGATGTAAAGTCTTCTACGCAACGCCTACACAGGTACTACATAGCGTGTACGCAACATCTACACAGCGTCTATACGGAGTTTATGGGCACTTCCATCGACGCAGCGTCTACAAAGCGGTCACACAGCGTCTACGCGACGTCAAAACCTTCGAAATGCATACGCTGAACAAACACCTAATGTGGATAGGTACACTGAAACATAATATTTAACTGCAATAATTTATTATGGATGCGTTGAGTATATTATATCTAAATTCACTGGTTATCAGTCAATATAACAACAAATTCGACGTTAACAGCGCCTTTATTTCGCA
The DNA here is from genome assembly GCA_963669345.1 of Gortyna flavago. Taxonomy (NCBI): domain Eukaryota; kingdom Metazoa; phylum Arthropoda; class Insecta; order Lepidoptera; family Noctuidae; genus Gortyna; species Gortyna flavago. The sequence goes on from OY770138.1 coordinate 12,329,066, forward strand.
CTAGCTTCTGCCCGTGACTTCGAACACGTGGAAGCCACATATTATACCATAAAATATATCCTACGGCACTTGGCAATAGTGTAGCTTTCTATAAACGAAAGAGTTTTTGTAATCGTATTAATTCGGAGAGTTCGGAGAGATTCGAAGATAAACTCCTACATCCGTACTTACAAACTTTACCTCCTCTATAGTTCTTGTTGGTCTCGTGGTCGCAAGCGTAACTGCTGTGCGTGGGGTCCTGGCTCTGATTCCCAGGTCGGGCAAAGTGTTATTGGGTTTTTACATTATTAAATTTACAGAAGCAACCTGGAGTTGGCTCGGAAAGCACTTACAGCCGTTGGTCCTACGCCTGATCTCTCCCCGGCCGTGTCACTTTATCGTCCCATCGAACTATATAATAGTAACGGTTATTACTTGGCCACAAGTCCCTCTTTCATAATCTAAGTATTAACACTAATATGTAGTTGATCGGTTGGTGAGTTGAAAGAAAGAAAACGACCGGGACGGTCGGTCGGGTTGACTGTACTACGCTCTAAAAGACTTCACCTCCGTCAAAGTCATGCAGTTTAAAGACAGCCGTCAAGTTTCCTATCGAGCACCATAACTTCCCAGTGTATGAGTTAACAAAGCTATCGGCGCATCTAGAAAGGGAAACTATTGTTTATTAGTCCGATTCGCCGATATAAGACACACGTAGTACTTATGTCATTGTAGTGTTAAAAGTATTCTAGACTTGTTTCCTTTCTTTCGTCAAGTTTGTTGCCTGGAATTAATGTTAAGACTAATTGTGTTATTATTGTTTTATTTTTTTACTAGCAGCGCCCCGCGGTTTCACCCGCATTAGTTTCGATCCTGTGGGAATATCGGGATAAAAACTATCCTATATGTTAATCCTGGTTATAAACTATCTGTTTACCAAATATCATCTAAATCCCTTGAGGAGTTTTTCGTGATTGAGTAACAAACATTCAAACATCTTCACAAACTTTCACATTTATAATATTAGTAGGATTGTATTTTGTGGAAGGGGCTCGTGGCTAAATATAACCAGTCGCACTGGTGGATCTTCAAGGTTGAGCAACGCTTGCCGAGGTTGGTCCGTGGATGGTGACCATCCATAACATACCGAGACCCCACCGTGCCTCGGAAAGCACGTTAAGCAGTTGGTCCCAGCTATCCTTTGGAGATCTTCGACAGTCTAAGGGGTATCGTGTTTCCCAGTAACTGGGTTGTGGAGGTAAAAAGGCAGTCGTTCCATGTAAAATACTGGTACTCAGATGCATCCAGTTAGACTAGAAGCTGACCCTAAGATAATTAGGAAAAGGCTAGGCAGATTAATTGACTAATTGTGTTATTATTAGTGAAACCCAATAACACTACCGACCTGGGGATCGAACTTAGAACTCCACGCTCAAGACCCTTAAGGCCACTAAACCATAGAGGCAATCCTAAAAACCAAAATCAAGCGCCTACTCAAAATCATTTTAAACACACCTCAACACGCAAAGGCTTGCTTTATTCCACCGGTACCTACCATCTCGGTCTGTGGTACCTTACATGCTTATTACCGGCTGTCGAGAGCAACGCGACTGCAAATTATCCTGAGGCTCAATTATCACTTGTACTGACAACTCCTAGATAACACTACATCATGAGGTAGTACCTCAAGTGATTGAAAATTGCTAGTTTCCGTCGCATTTCCTACAATAAAGCCAACGCCTTGGTTTGGTTCGGAGCGCCTGCGCAAACACGTAGCTTTTTATGCGTCCATGCAGCATTGCTGTGTTCCGGTTTGAAGGGTATGCACGTGAGACATTATAGTTGGTTTCTGGGGTAATAATGCAGCTAGGATGGCTGTGGAATAAGAATTGTCCTTAGGGTAAGGTGGCGAATTATCATCAGCTTGGTTCATTGCCATCCAATTACAAAGAAAAAGAGTCTGAAAAGTATGAATCATCATCATCATAACTTCAGCCAAAAGACGTCCACTTCGACCGGTTCTGTGCTTTCCGCATCCAGCATGACTGAAAGTAGAAAATTAAAAGTTATTATTTCTCAGTAACAAGACAGTTGACGTTTACTTTGTTTAGTTATGCAAGTTTTCATAACCAAAACTGGTAAAAAAATTGGTTGAATTATCAGTTATTGACATTTCAGCAGGGAAAGTAAAGTGGAATTGTGTTGTTACGATGAAAAATGAAAAAGAAAATGAAAATATCTGGAGTGTTATTTCACGTAATATCAATGCAACAACTGTTTACTTTTCTTATTTCATCTTAGACCGATTAACGTTACATTGAGAAGTACGTGAGTATTCACTGAAAAGTCTACTAAGATTAATGACGTAAATGTTTATCATTACTGATGGACAGTTGATTCAGTAATGTATCGTGACAAGATACACTTAAATGAATATACGACATGAGTAATGATAGGCATCGATATCAATGTTCAAGTTAACACCAGGAACGATATCATAAATACGTTTTGAAACGATAATTCAATTCCTTATGATTTTTCTCTAAATTGTTAAATTATTATATTTATTGTAACAGACTGTATGTACTTACCACAGTTTTTGAAATAAATAAATTATTATTTACTTTATCAAACTAAATACACACATCAAAAGTGTCTAGGGATCAAGCATTTTTATGCGGATTTCTTGAGATTGACATGTGGCTTTGTAATAAATTTATGATTTTATAAATTTATATGGATCCTTTTTGGTGCATTTCATAATTTGAATCAGGAACTGTGAATCAAATTCGAGTAAAAGATGAAAATCAGCTGTCAATATTTTCCCTATAAAAACATACAACGCATTGAAGACATTATTAGTGCTACTGTTTCCCTACTACTGATTAAAACCAACGTTATTATGGAGCGGCGACGTCATTTAAGCAGGGAAGAAATGCTCAGAGCCGTGGGAATGATAGAAGCTGGTTCCCGGCAACGTACTGTGGCTTTAGCTCTGAATACAAGTCAGAGTGTTATCAGTCGACTTTGGACACGTTACCGAAGCACTGGTACCGTGGCTGAGCGCCATGGAGGACGGTATCGCTGCACCACACGGAGACAAGACCGATACATTCAAATCTTAACTCGAAGAGCTCCAACAATAACCGCCATGATGTTAGCCGTGAGGCTTCATCACTCTTCAGGGAACTTAATTAGCGACCAAACAGTCAGAAACCGCTTGCATGAAGTGAACCTTCATTCCCGAAGACCGCTACGGGTACCACCTATAGCAATGCACAATCGTAGGATTCGATATCAATGGGCTCTTGAACACAGAAATTGGGCAGAAGAACAATGGCGTTTCGTGTGCTTTTCTGATGAGTCTCGTTTTGGTATGAGACCGGATACAAGACGTATACGACACTGGAGAACCCCTGGACGCCAACAGCGATTAAAATCCTGCCAGGAAGTCCATCCTTATAGTGGTGGAACCATCATGGTATGGGCGGGTATTTGGATCGGCGGAAGAACTGAGTTGATTTGGATCGGAGGCAACCTCAACGCTCAAATTTATGCTGAGACGATTGTATCAGACGTCATCGTTCCTCTACAAGTGCAAATCGGTCCCTTATTTCAGTTAATGCATGATAATGCACGACCGCACACCGCAAGAGTTGTAAGACAGACTCTCGCCGCAGCTAACATCAATGTCCTGCCCTGGCCTGCTCAGTCGCCAGACTTGAACCCGATTGAGCATGCATGGGATATGCTACAGAGAAGAGCTCTGCCGAATATGGAGGGTATCCAGTCGCAAGAAGACCTTTTTTTGTTGTTGCAACGAACATGGGCGGCCATTCCACAGCGTGATTTGGATGAACTCATTTTGAGTATGCCAAACCGATGTTCTTGTGTTGTTAGTGTTCGCGGTAGAAACACGGATTATTAATTGTTTAAGTTACCCAATAAAATTTTAAAGAAAACTGTTATTTCAGTCTTTTTTTCGAACTTTTGTGTTAGTGGTTCAAATGTCAAAAATCCCTTTATTAGGAAAATGGCAAATTTCTTTATTAATGCAAAGGTGACTTGGTTTATCGTTACTGTGACAAACGAAAACACTTTATTTGATGAATCCTTAAAGAAAATTTTAATTAATATCAATCAGGAGAAAAGTTGTTGCAAAAATATATGTTGATCCCTAGACACTTTTGATGTGTGTACTATATGTATTTAGTTTGATAAAGTAAATAATAATTTAATTATATTTTTAAATATTAGAATATGAAACATATAAAAATATAAAAAAATACTAGCCCACCGGTATCGAGAACAGTCCAAGCTACGGGTCAGGGCTCCAGAGAGAGGAACCTCTAGGAAATTATTATTATTATAATAATAAAATATTATAGACTTGTTTAGACTAAAAATGAAATACAGAAATAAAATACAGCTAATAAAAGGTTTACTGTACCTATGGTTCCGTCCGCTAGCTTTTACAACGGCGTACACTCAATCTAATGATAGTTTACCGTTCTTGCTTTTTCCTGATTCCTCATAGCCGGATCAGTACCGGAAAATGCGGAAGTGGGAAGGGAAAAACGAGAGTGAAATACGCACACCTAGTCACCCAACCCCTGAGATAAGAACATTACAAGTGTGACCAGTTTTTCTACCAACCTGCCAACTGCAAGTGGCAATTAGTAGGTTTTCCTGATCAAGCTTCTTTATCCAATTACAGAATGCAAGTTTGCGAACAAGAAAGTATCCGGTTGATGCTTTATATCCTAGTCGGTGTCAGGAATTATTAAAGGTTTTATTTATATAATAACAGGAAGTTGCGTTTTCTTAGATTTGAATGGTTTTCTAAATGTGAATTCTTGTAGCTCCGGAAAGCATCAGGCGTTTGGAAGGCTGAGTTCCCTCCCAGACACAGCACAGCAGCACACGACATGTCCCAGTTGGCAATACCTGCGAGGTTGAGTCATAGTCTGGTCCCGAACCTAGTTCAAACTCCAGCTCTCACAAAGGTTCTAGCATACATAAGGCAATAATTGTATATAAACGCTACTGTAACAATGCACCTTTATGAGAGAAATAAACTGTATTATTATAATAGTAGGAACAGAACGATAGTTACGTAGCCCAAGACGGTTACACCCTCGGCCATAGAATAAGAGAGGGCCTACCACCACCTCTTCTAATAGTACTAATTTAATCTCACTTCAGTGCGTGATGGTAGGCCCCCTGGACAAGGGCCTGTTAACAACCTTGGTTTTCAAAAGTAATAAATTCTTACCTATTTCCAAATAGCAAATCCATTTACAAAAGATATAACAAAACTTCTCGACCCATGTAATTGTTTGCAAAAATATCTCATATTTCTAATAGATCTCATATTCATTGTTCTTAACAAATTATACCAAGAAACTGTTAATTATCCTAATCCTAATAAAATTACAACAGAAATACGGAATAGTCTTTTATAAAATTTATTCGTGATCAGAAAATATGTCATACATAATATTTATATCATTACATCATTTAGTTACGATTCCTTACGTTTTCAAGCGTTGAAATCTTTTTCAATTGCATTCAGGAGGTATAAGTACGTATATCTCAATTTAAAGGATGTCGGTAAAATTACAACTACATTAGACTTCAAAAGCCTAGGGAAACTTCTTAGCTGAAAATTCAATGGAACTTCCCTTGCAACGTTTTCCAAAACCTCTTGTATAACAATCAACATAGAATTAATCGCAGTCCATTGCTGGATATGTAATCCCAAACAGTAAAACAATAAGCCTTGGAATGCTTTTCAAACAATAGTAATTCATGCTACCCTATGCAGGTATAATTCATATTCATATTCGGTTCATATCCATAATGTCAGTGTCCATAATAATTATCTTTTATCTAAGTCAAAGTGTATTTTATTCGGAAGTTACAGTTTCGTTTCTTTATGACATAAATGAAAAGTGCAAGTCCTGGCAATGGCCGTTTAAGAATGGCTTCTGAGAACTGATCTATGAACAGGAAAAAAACATACAAATCATTCTCAGACGACGTCTGAAAATCACATTGAAGTTTTTTGGTAAATAAACTGATAAATTAATCTTCAGCCAGACTACACGATCGTGATGAAGAAAATTACAGTGCGTATGTTATGAAGCGATATTTAATAATTGTATACGCTGAGACCACAGGCGATCTTGCACGAGCGCTCAATAGGACATGAATAATGTTTTTTTTTTTTTAATAGCTCTCATTCCGCAGATGCCTTTGCTACTGGTTCATTTGACTTCAAATTGTTAAGTTTCGTGTCTTCATAGTTTTGCTTTTACTTTCGAGCATTATTTTAATAACTTTGCGTATATAGACGCATTTCAGTTACATCATTTTAAATATAGTTATTTGTCTCACAGATGTATATAATTTTTCATGCGTATTCGTTTTCCCCACCATGAAGTCGATTCTTTCTAGTATCTGCTCTTCCTACATCATAATCTGCCTAGCCTTTTCCCAACTTTGTTAGGGTCGGCTTCCATTCTAACCGGATGCAGCTGAATACCAGTATTTTACATGGAGCGAGTGCCTATCTGACCTCCATAACCCAGTTACCGGGTAATACGATACCCCTTGCTAAGACTGGTTATCAGACTTTCAGGCTTCTGACTACCCGTAACGACTGCCAAAGATCCACGAAAGACAGCCGGGACCAACGGCTTAACGGCTTGAAGGGTGTCGGTATGTAAAGATGGTCACCCATCCACGGACCAACCGCGGCAAGCGTAGCTTAGCTTGATCAATCGACCCGTGCGGCTGTTATTACTAAGCCCCTCTTCCTACTTGTAAGTGATTTTTCCTCCTGCCTTTATTCCAATATTTCTATCAGCTGCCTTCTACATAAGGGGTTTATTTATAAACGTTGCTTAAAGTTGAATGATGTTAAAAGGCGTTCTCTTACCGGGAGAATTCGCTTGTAATGTAACAATCCAAGATTCCACTGTAAAGGCTAGGGCTTTGAAAGTAGATTACGCAGGCCATAGTGTAGATTGATTATTGAAACCAGCAGGATAGGTTAATAGTTTGTGCAGGTCAGATAGGCAGTCGCTCCATGAAAAATACTGATGCATCTAGTTAGACTGGAAGCCGACCCCAACATATTTGGGAAAAGGCTAGGTAGATGATGATGACTGCATTAGTTTATTTTGTGATCTTCCTGTACGAGTCACAATAAAAAAAAAATATTTCATTCTTTTCTTTCTTTTCTGGTGACGGAGCGCCTTAACGTGTGTTTCATACCATTTTTTTTTACGTTTAACGCCTCTTTACTTTATGTAACGTTGATAAGTAAACTCGAATATGTTTACTTCATTTGGTTCATCATTTCATTTGATTGCCTCTTTGCTCCAACTATTTTTTTTTTCTTCTTCTTTTTCAACCTAATTTTACTAATTGCAGCTAGAAGTCTCTCTCTGCACATTCATAATGGCTGGATTTCATTTTTTAAGAATAGAAGGATCTAAAGCATGAATTGTTAATGATGTTGTAAAATAAATAGGTATGACTTGATATTGATGCTGTAAAATAAACTATAGACTCCTTATTACTCACCGATAATTGTGATATAAGTAAAATTAGGGTGTTCAATTCAAACAAAAGTAATTGCAATGTTTATTAAAAACTATTTAATTTATTACTCTAAGTATATGCCTATCCCAAATTATTGCACATCAAATTAGGAAGAATACACAACTACAAATTTTGTATAATAAATAATTCAAAGCATTGTTTTACAATATTGCATTCACACTTAAAAATATAAGTACTGTTAACGTTCTTAACTACAGCCTCTTCACTTTTATTTGTATTTACATTTGAAACTTTATTTAGAGTGTTTCATGAGAACACAATCAAGCTAACATGTGTAGCTACACACATTATATTTATTGCTAGATGGTCTGATTTACTGTCTGAAGCAACAGTTCTATGTTTATTAAGATTATCATCCTAGGTATCATTTTAAGACATTTTTTCATTTTCATCTTGCGAAGTATCTTAAACACGTTGAAACAAGAACATTTTCTTCTTTCAAGTGTCACCATTATTTTGTTCAACTATTTTAAAATCAACAATCAAACTGAGTCTTGATTTTGTACTATCCTCGATGTATTTATTTTCGAATGTTAATAGGCTTCTATATTTACAACACCTAAATCATTCACATAAATTGTAATCTATTATTATTTACTTAGCCTTTTCTTTTCGTGTCTTTCATTTTTGTTCTTCGAGAACATTGAGTGACTGGAATCTGGCTTATTTTCGGGTTTGACCATACGTTTAGGATGTGAGTGATAATTTCTGGGGTAAGATGGCGGCTTCTGTTTTCCAATTGGAGGCACATAACGGTATCCTACTGTGTACTCGGCCTCCGGGTTGTAGTCTTGATGAACTACCGTCTGGCTGTAAGATGCAGACATTGGATGAGAGTTAACATACGTCACTTTTTCTGTAGACGGATTGTTAAGGAAAGTCTGAGGCACCATTACTCTATATGGCATCTGATACTTTGGATGAGGCATGGGAGTGACGTAGCTGACAGTTTGGATCGTTCCAGAGTTCTGTTTGCCTGTCTTGTAATGTGTGGGTAGAACAGTCGCAATTGTGTGGTCCTTGCTTGGATAGTTCTCTGAAAGGACTAACCCATGAGCATCTGCCTGTTGTGGCTGCTGCTGTTGCTGCTGCTGCTGTTGGTGGTAAACATAGTTTTGCTGTTCACCTGAATCTGATTGTGATGAATGACTTGATTGTGCACTTTGTGATGAATAGCCAGAATGATCTGGTTGATCGTGCTGAGTTTGAGTGTAATAGGATTCATGAGAAACGTGAGATTCGACAGCTTCCTTCGCTGGTCCATATTCAGGTGCAGGTGTTCCCGCTGATTCGTATCCCGCCGATACCGATTGCGAATGTTGTTCCTGGGGGCCTCCGTATTCAGGAGCGACTGTGTTTGTATGTTCATACTCTGCCTCTGCGTGGGGCGCAGGAGTGCCATATTGAGGCTGAGGAGTACCGTATTCAACGCCCGGAGTACCGTATTCGGCACCCGGTGTACCATATTCAGCACCAGGAGTGACCCCAGATTCATAGCCTACACTGACCTGCGCTGGAACTTCATATTGATACTGAGGACTGGTATCATGACCACCTCCTTGCGCCAGAGATGATTGATGATCATGTTGAATTTCTTGTGATGACACATGTTCCGTTTCTTGTTGGTAATGTGTTGAAGGCATGTAAAACTTCTGCGATGACACGGCCGATTGTGGTACATATTGATACTGGTACTCATATTTCTGTGGCAGAGCAGGTTGTTTGTAAAGGGAATACCCTTTAGGCATTGTCATGTAATGTTGACGAACATAACTTGCTGGGTACCTGGCCATCACAGGCTGAACTGCCGAGTATTGTACTCCAGCTGAAAGGTGAGCTTGCGTGTAGGATGGCTGCACGTACGGATGAGCGTAATGCTGCGGCTCATATTGAGACACAGAGGAGCTACCATGACCATTGCCCTCATGACTATAACTCTCGTGCCCATGGCTTTCTTGGCTCGAACTAGGGTATGCCATTACCTGAGGAGCAAACCTATATCCAGCTTTCTTAAAATACTGGTTCACTAACTCTTGTAAGTTCAAATGATTCAAGTAATTCGACAATGGGTAGTTCTGCGGTAAATTAGCATACAGTTCAGCTGTAGGATTCGTTAGGGACGAGCTTGGTATTCTCAATACTAAAACTGGAACAACCTTCTGTTCTAAGTGTGAACCAGGAGTACGCAAATGATCCTGAGTCAATCCAACGTTTTGGTATTCTGGGTTTTTGATTAGCTTGGAAGGATCGACCAAATAATCAGGCATGACTGACGGGAACTGTCCGCTTAAGCCTGAGAATTGTTCACCGTTGTAAGTGGTGTACAGAGTTGATGGATGTGATGAGTAAGAGTTACTGCTATGTTCGGCAGATGAATATGATACAGGCTGCGGCGCTGGTGTCGTAAACTCAATCGCTGGTTTATCGTAGTGATATGCAGGTTTCTCCTGTTTCACGGGTACTAATTCAAAGGCTTGTGAAGGTTGAATTTCAACGCTTGTTTTTACATGCTTTCCAGAATGGTCATAATGACGGATAGAATGAGTATTCGCAGGGGGAATATCTTCCTGTGAGTAAGGATAAACCATGAATTTTCCCTTTTCCTGCGCAGGTTTTCCAAAATAGGAGTATGTATATCCGTTGTTCGTTTTGTATCCATAACCGAGGTTAGCGTCAATGGTTCGCTTTCCTTTGGATTTCGTGTCAGTATCGTTGACAATTTCAATAGCAATAACAGCTGGGAAATGTGAATTTCCTGCTTGTGGCACTTCAGGTTTTGTTTCACTGACTTTTTTATTTTCTTCTTTTGTAGCATCGTTTTTTATGCCATACTTTGCTTCAACATCCCGTAGAAATTTCTTCTCGTCTGTTGTTAGGGTTGTATTTGATTTGTTTTCTTTATCTTTTACTTCTGATTTGTATTTCTTTGGATCTGGATCAGCCCATGTTGTCGTCAGCGCCACACAAAACAGCATCTGAAATTGATACAAGGAACAGGATTAATAGGATAGATATTACCTATTATGTCGAAAATAATCATATAAAAATATGTCCCCTGAAGGAGTAACAGAAACGCTATGAACGTTGATCTATTTCATTCAGAAATGTAGTCGCAAATCAAGGTCGACCGACGAAAAAGATCATAAATCGATTCTTGAATTGAAATGGGACTGGTCATCACTTGGCTGCCTCGGCTTATTTTTAATTATTTTACTTTTGGATTATTGTTTTGTTAAGTACTATTCGCTGTACTCTGGACACTTTAACGCGTACGTATATTTCTTTTTTACATAGTTCTCACATATAATAAATTATAAATGGTTTAATTGAAATAAATGCTTTGAGTTTGAGTTTGAGTTTGAATATCGATAAAATAATCATCATCATCAATAATGTATATCGTAATTAACCTACCAATCTAATTTCGAATATAGCATAAGCATGATCAGCCTATAATATTCCTACTACTGGGAAATAGGCCTATTCTCTATGTGAGGGAGTGGGCCATAATCCACTACGCGAGCCCAGTGCGAGTTGGTGGATATCACATGTGTTCGAATTTTTGCTTCTAAGACATGTCGGCTTTCTCAAGCTGTTTTCCTTCACCGTTTTGAGAGCAGTGGTGATGAAATTAGATATACAAAGTAAAGTGCCTGCCTGAGTTTGAACTCATGACCTACAACTCGTAAGTCGGAGTCCCTACAACTCGTAAGTCGGGGCCCCTACAACTCGTAAGTCGGGGCCGATACCACTACCACCACTCTAGCACCTTCTTTCTCAAAAATTTTGTTATTTTTGTTTACTTTTTTTACCAAACTGATAACGTCATCACCGAAAAGGTAGACCACGTGTACTGCACACTACTGTCATCATCATCTGCCTAGCCTTTTCCCAACTATGTTGGGGTCGGCTTCCAGTCTAACCGGATGCAGCTGAATACCAGTATTTTACATGAAGCGACTGCCTATCTGACCTCCACAACCCAGTTACTGGGTAATACGATACCCCTTGGTAAGACTGGATGTCAGACTTTCGGGCTTCTGACTACCCGTAACGACTGTCAAAGATCCACGAATGACAGCCGGGACCAACGGCTTAACGTTCTTTCCGAGGCACGGAGGGGTCTCGATATGTAAAGATGGTCACCCATCCACAGACCAACCGCGGCAAGCGTAGCTTAACCTGATCGATCGACCTGTGCGGCTGTTATTATTTAGCCACGGGCCCCTCTACCACCACATACTACTGCACACTACTGTCTACCTTATTTATTCCCATATTAGGCTGCCATAAAACAATGAAGTTACTCTCAATAGCATGTGTATTAGCAGTGTCCGTTTATACAACGTCCCATTAACTGATTGCGTGTTTGTCTCATCGTTCACTCTCTAAGCGAGCACTGCAATTAGGTAACATAACATTATCTTTATTTTTTTGTATTCCAGCATTGAGTCAATCTTGTGAAATTTAACATCTGTTACGAGGCGATGACGCCACATGATCACTTCATATAATGCACACATCCGCAAACAAATTGATGCACATATCTCAGTTTAGATTTATTTGAATTTCTCCGTTTATGACGCAATAAAATTATTATTTTGAAAATAAATTACGGTATGATAATTTTTTATTTTTTTTAATCTAGATCCTTAAGTATAAGAGAATGAGTAGTGGTATATGGATGCGCGATATCGTTCCTTATGATCTGTCTCTTGCGTAACAGTGATTTTCTCGCGGAGCGCGCGACCCGTTGCGCCTGCAACTTTCCACGACCTCAGGTTCTCGATGGTTACCTCGCTGATTAATTAACGACATGTTCGCATTATGTGGAAGTTGTAACTACTATGAACTTACATAACAGTTGTACGCTCACCTGTGACTCCACTGCGAAATTTATACGCGTCCGCAGTTGATCGTAATATTGTCGACTAATTGGCTACAATTTCTAGACGAATAAATGAATAAATAAATAAATAAATAAGTGTTCCTTCTGAAGATGCGTTGCTATTAATGTTTATAGCTGCAATGTCCGCATAGTGAATGCGGTTTATGTTTTATATAAATGTAAAAATAATTACGCATTTCTCCGAACGGTGCTAAATAGCAATGATCTTGATGTGTTCGTGCAGTTAGCGATGCAATACGAGATGAAAGTAATCGACGGGAGCTGATAAAAATGTTCGGAGAAAGTTAGCAGACCAACGTCCAGCGTTCAGGATTGCAACACCGAATAACAATACGTTTCCTAGTTACGGACTCCTGCCAACTTTAGATAACTGTAATTTAAAGTGTATTTTAAACTCGTGACTCCTTTGTTTTGTTCTGTTGGCAGTGTTTCTGAGATTTACAAGGAAAATAAATTAAATAGATAGTGGATGTAGCGATACAAGTTAGGCGTGAAATCGATTTCATACAAAAAAGTGACCGATATAAACCTATTTACCTTCATAACTTGTGCAACATACAAAATTATCTCTTAATTATAAATATTCGATTCAGATAACATCGAACGGGACACGACCTCACAAAAGTATCCGAGAAATTATAAGAGGTAATCTTTCATGACACAGTCAACTTTTCACTACCATTTAACCAATTCACGACATCTACACAAGCAAAGTGCAGTCTTACACTACACTCCGTTTCAAGATTCTATCAATGCTGAACGCGTGCACAATCACGAAGACAGTTACATTACGATTCAACGAACACGTTCAGGTTGCACACAGTCTGCATCTGCATTTACTTGTGATTTACAGTTATTTTGTTCAGATGGACCCGGCAGTGCTTTCCTTATGTAATACCTACATATTTTGCAAGCTTTAATAATTTATGATTGACATAATAAAGTTAACAAACGGTAAAAGTTGCTGAACAGGTAGATTTAATGAATAAAACTGGTTTTTATGAAAAAACTGTTTGTTTTTGCCATTATGTCAGATGGTCGATTCGATTCATTCCGGTCTGATCCCCTGAGCCCCCCCCCTCCAACCCCCCCCCCCTCTTCGAACCCCTGCTAGTTCTTCTTTTTCATGCTATTACGGCAAATTATCAATATCTTTCATATAGAATTTGGCTTGTTAGTTTTGCAGTGTTCTAGCTTGATTGCTTGTTGTCTTGGCTATAAGGAATTGCTTTTCGCAATGAGACCGCCTATTTACATTTACTCTAAGTTGTGTATGTTGTTTACTTTTACTGTTATTTTTGTTCTGTTGGGTATAAAAATAGATACAATAGTTTGTAACCCTATTGCTGTATGTACTCTATCACTGAACTCAGTTACTCAACTGCAATGTTTTTTCGAGTTTCATTTCCACGGAAGCGCTGCATACATAACACAACTCAACGTCCAACCGCTGTTTTGTGGTTACTTATCATGCGTTATGTAGTTCTAAACAGACTAAACGGTACTCATAATAATATTATTTTATGATGAAGAAGAAAATAAGGCCTGGAAAGAAAGAAAAAAAGAAAAAAAGAAAAAAAAGAACGCAGAAACCGTTAAGGGCCGCCTAATTTACTAAATATACGAGTATATTTAGTAAATCTTTTTTGGTACGTATTTTTGTGGAGTACAAATAAAGTATAGATAAATAAATAATGAGGCAAACCGCTCAAAAATTTCTTACTTTAGTGGTATGAAACACGCTGAATGAGTGGTGGGTATTAGGTTCATTTATTATAGGAATGCTAATGTATCATGTGTTTTTTCAGCTGAAAACCCAATTGTTATGCAAAAGCTTCCAAAGAGATGGCCCATATCAGGCAACATTATATACCAACCCGCACTGGGCCCGCGTGGTAGATTACAGCCGACTTCCACCCGAAGAGTCCTCTCTACGAGATGGAGTGGCCTCCTGACATGTGTCCCAGCAGTGGGTACAATATCGGCTGATTATGCTAAGTACACATGACTGACCAAAAGGATCGTTGACCGCAGTTATATATATAATATCTACCTACTTATCGTAAAAGTACCTATAACAGACTATGCATCAATTTCACAATTATCGTTGCAATAATTATTTTGTAGGTAAATGAGCAATTTATTTTGTGTAATCAAAAATTAAGACCAATTTTTTGTGCATTACCGGCCACATGCTAGATTACATAATAATCTAACTACTTTGTTGACAGAATGTTACCTATAGTCAAATTACGCAACCGACTAATAAGATAATTTACTGGGGAATATATGCGCATAGTCTCTCTCGCTCATTCTGTGAAAAAACGATAATAATTACTCGTACGTATGTCCGTTTGCGTCTACCGCATGTTATGTTTTAGCGTATAATTTAGGCATGATAGGTAAGTAATAGGCATCTATTTGCAGGCATTATTTTCAGGAAGGGCCTATGTCCAATAGTGTACGGTCACGAATAATGTATACCTACACTGTAAGATTCCAAAGCGATTGCTGCTAAAGTATTGATAGATATTTTAGAGAGTTACGAACATAAAGTACATAAAATCAAAACCATACTTTGATGAAATAGGTCTATTCTTAACGTTGCAATTTTTATTCCACGAGTAAATTTTGCGTAACTGCATAGACTTGATAAACTACATACCTAATTGTGAAGCTATTCATGATGACAAAATAATAGGTATATATTAACATAATGAACGTATAATGTTCCCTCTGCTGGGACACAGGCCTCCTCTTTTCGAGAGGGAGTAAGCTATAAACTACAACGTGGGTTGGTCACATTTCTTTGAATTTTTGGTTCTAGAACATGCCGGTTTCCTCACGATGTTTTTCTTTACCGTTTTGAGAGCAGTGATGAAATTATTTAGGTACACAAAGTAAAGTGCCTATCTGGGTTCGAACACACGACCTGGAACTAGTAAGCCGTTACCACTGGACCACCACTGCTCCCAGGTATATATTATACAAAGGTAATTTTATAATAATTTGCACAACATACCAACTTTTACGTTGTTTTTTTGCAAAGCTTTCAACTTTTCTGGAAAAGAGTCGATAAAATCAATTAACCATGTTTCAATTTATAATTATGAACTTACTTACATAATATTATGTTATTAAATATATCGACGGTAAAAAGGAAGTAGGGCATAAGCAACATTTTGGTCAAAAATGAGTTATATATACCATCCTACGTAAAATTTCATTTTTTGTCACTTATACCCTATTTCCTCTTAACCGTCGATATTATTATGACATATTGAGATATAAGCTCTCTCACAGAACATTACGACAGCTTTTATATGGCTAAGTAGGTTTAACGATCAATCACGACGTCTATCATAATATTGATTTTTTAAATGACTGTAATTATCCACTTTATTACAAAGAAAGTTCCTCCTTTTATGTGTTATGTTATAATTAAGTATTACGCAATCTTAGCTTTTAATTACGTAGGTAGTGTATTGTTTGTTAAAATCTTGGTTGCTTCATTCTCGACTCTGGCTATAGTATCTCTCTCCAGGAAACTCGTTTTCAGTACCTAAAAACAGGGTAATAGGGATTCAGGGGTGAATCGGGACGAAACATTCAAATGGATTTTAACGTTGAAATAATATAAGTAGTTTGTTGTCAACAAGGGCACTTAATCGTTAAATATAATACAGTACGTAGACATAATTTAGAGTCCTTTTTTGCAACAAACTATATTATTTCAATGTTAAAATCCCTTTTAAAGTTTCGTCCCGATTTACCCCTGCATTCCTTGCTATTCACCCTGTTTAACAGTATTAGATAATGCTGTCAAAACTGATGATTAAATAAGTAAGAGATTATCACAGAAATGATAATAAGGATCGGGGGGATTTCGGGACCGGGACCGCGGTCCCGGATTCCACCTATAATTATTTTTAAGTGGTATTTTGGGACCACAAAACAAAAGAAGGTAAAGTACAGTTAACATAAAGCTGATATAATATTTTGTTCAACAATTACATGAATTAAAGTAGGTACCGGTACAAAATAAAGGGTAATATTGATATGAGGTTATTATGTTATTGAGATTAAGTGATGGCAAGTTGAAGTGGCAATGGGCCGGCCATATTAGCCGCAGAACCTATGACCGTTGCGGTAGACGTGTTCTTGAGTGAAGACCGCGTATCGGTAAACGTATGGTGAGACGCCCTCAGGCTAGGTGGAGCGACGATCTTCGCAGGATAGCTGGTAGCAGCTCAATTCATAAGTAGGTACTTTCTAAAGTTTATCTTGTCCTAGAACCAAAAATTGACATGTGATATCTACCTACTCGCACTGGACCAGCGTGGTTGATCACGGCCTACTCCCTCTCACCTGTCTGTCAGGTCTGTGTCCCAGCAGTGGAAAAATTATAGGCTGATTATGTCATGGTGATAATTAAAATTCTAAAAGCTTTTTGTATAAACGTTCTATAATTAAGTACTTAAAACGTCTTCCATTTTACGTATACCCAGAAAATAGTTGGTTAGTAAAAGTTACAGCTTCAGGATACTGTATCATGATGTGTAATCATGTTTTATTTACATTTCTATCGTAATTGAATATCATCTTGCACATAAAATGCATTTAGTGATTTTCAATGGTTTTTCAATTTAAGACGGCAAATTCAAAAGATTGTTTGTTGAATATGTTACATCGGTAGCTCTTCTCTTTTCTATACAAATAAATAAAATTGAAGTGCCTTAATAAAATAAAATTGTCTGTTTGTATTGTTAAAATAACAGCTTTTTACTAAATGCATGTGAAAGTACATAAATATACGGTACTAATAAAAAAAAAAAAAAAAAATTTTTTTTGTTTGTCTGTCTGTTTGTCCCGGCTCATCTCCGAAACGGCTTGACTAATTTTGATGAAATTTAGTATCGGAATACTTTAAACTCTGTCATACTAAATAGGCTTCTTTTTATCGACATACTATGCGGGCCAAGCCGCGTGCAGAAACTAGTATACAATAAAAGAGAGTTTCAATCTGTTTTTAATTTATTCAAGTTGGCAAAAGCCAAAAAACACAAAACACGACAATTCTAGCAGCTAATAAAGATATTGGCCACTAGAATTGTCGTACTGGCAGGTGTCAGTAAAGCATTCTCTCGTCGACGGCCGGACTGCAACAACCGAATAATGACACTTTTTCATAATAAAATAAAGCTCAATTTCCTAGTAAATTAGGTAACCAATAGCAGCCTGTTCATTTTCAAATCATCGGTCAAAAGGTGTCTTTTGGTCATTGGCCAATATTCAGGCCACGACCTACAAGGCTGCAATAACATTACAATTCTCCTGCGTGTCTAAGGCTTTACAAAGGTATATTTATTATCATCTGGCAGCACAGTGATGTACCTATTTGCAGTACACTCGAGAAATTTGCAATGAATGCAATCGAGATCCTTGTGAGGTAACTGGAGAAGCTTTTCAAATTTGAGATCAGATTGATCACCTCATTTATACCTGAACATTTGAATATAAAGATATTCAACTTTGTAAGCAATTATAGGCCTTCCTTTACGTCAAACTTAAAAAAACATTTAAAAAGATAAAAGTTTTTCAGGTTTGCTCCAGTATCAAGAAAAAAACATAATAACGCGATGAACAAGTGACTCTCGGCTTCCTTAAGGGTCTTTTTAATATCTGAAGCATGGGCAGTAACATTCTTTCAGCAGTCGTTTTATTGATTACCATGGAACATTATATTTCCTGGACTTCTAGGCTATCCATTGTAACCTACCCTTTTCTATTGTGGAATAGTCGACTGAAGGACTAAATGTAGGTATAAAGATCAAAATTGTTACAAAATGCTATTTTTGTTTATGGATTCTGTTGTGGTAGTGAATCGGGCAAGTGGCAAATCGAGAAGTAGCCGATATTTGGTTTGAGAATGATACTCTATTCTATGACTAATAAGACTGTTCTAGCAAAAATATTTTGTTTTTATCTGATACATGAATTCAAACTAGATTTCACTGGCGATGAAAGTGTATTTGAATAAGGCAAATATTACTACAGTATAGAGACGTAAACATAGTTTATTTACATATCCACTTAGGTATATTATTTATCACAAAAATCGAAAGTTCTGATACGTTAATGAGCAATAGATATGAAAAGTTTGTGATCGATGCATCTTTCGACGAGCTTGTTAATTAAATAACTGATGAACAAACAGTTTGACACATTAATTTTTGGTTGTCATTTGACATTGATTTCTTTTTTAGTCTTCACCTTTGACAATAGGTTTCAATTTTCTTACGAAAGGAACTTGGGTATTGATTTTACCGCAAACTCTATGTTATGCAACTTGATTAGTCGTTACAAGTTCAAAAATGTCAACGTTTTCAAACAGAGACAAGTCCGCACACAATTGCAACAATTTTGAAGATTACAGTCACAATTGAGAAACAAACTTGAACTTTACGCCACTTGCGGAATACGCTCATTACTCTTATATAACTTAACAAGTACATACCAGCAAATATAACCGCATGTTGACGTCACTGCGCCGCACTTTCTGTCAAAAGAAAACAGACTTATCAGATCACAGCACTAAAGCACGTCACAACACTGTTATCACGATATCACAAACACTGGTACCTGTGTGTTGTCCGGAGTGGGTATATGGAGCGAACGGGTACATGCAAAGCAATGGTTCAGCGAAACACAACGTTACGTTCTTTTATACCTCGGAAACATTCCCACGAGATGCGCAAGAGTCTCCGCTTGACCGAAAGCGCTCACTCTGGTACAGCGCCGTGTGAGCAGTCCGCGCGACCAACTAGATTGCGTGCTTTCACTGGGTGCGTCAAGACAAACTTCTTTTGCATTGACTTTTTGCTATACTTTCACGGTGCAAACTATGCTTTGATTATTTCTCGGGTGATTGCAAAAAACTATTATCTATACAAAAAGTTTCAGATATTGTACTTTCACTTCTTTCTTAATTTGACTTCAGTAACCAGAAAACTATATTTTATATTTTGTAAACTGTATTTTTTACAATCGACCTACCAATTAATCGTTTACTCTTATTTCTAGTGACAATACGCTCAGTTTTTAAACATCAATATCTTCTAAACATGAGCGGGCTGTTGAGATTTCTTTTCCAAAAGCATCACCGATAAAAATCTGTAGTTCTTCTAACAATGGCTATTGCGACAATATGAATACCCACTAGGTCAAAGGTTTTGACAGCTGACCTGCGTTAAGCTTGCAAAACTTACTTGTCACTTAGGTTTTAATTATTCCAACATCAGTAAGAATTAAGTACTTTGATATAGACTGGTCAGATAAGTGACCACCCTTATTATAAAATAGAAGCTCCCACTATAGAATGACTTAGGTATTCATAAACTAGATAAGCATTAAGGGGGTAGGGCCAGGGTAGGTGATATTTCATGAAATAGTTTATAGTTTTTTTAGTGTTCAATCTGGTTATATGAACTTGGAGGGTTATATTGATGATTTTAATGATTATAATTCTGTAAGTATACGTACTTGTTACGGTCGCGAATCACATTTTGTTCAACAAATAATCTGACACTAACAACTTTAAAATCTGTAATTTTCACCAGTATTTAACATTTTAAGGTTTGTTTTAAAACGCTTTGTTATTGTGTAACCGTTCACCGCTTTCTTAGGAAACTAAAGCATGACAGAAATAACAGATACAGCAGTTATTAGCATAACACTAAGCATAATCAGCCTATTATGTCCACCGCTGGGACTCAGGCCTCCTCTCTTCAAGAGGGAGTGGTCTGTAATCTACCACGCGGGCCCAATGCGGGTTGGTAGATGTCAATTGTATTCGAAATTTTTGTTTCCAGGACATGCCGATTCCTTACGATGTTTTCCTTCACTGTCTAGGATATGCTGCAGCAGTTATTAACTTTCATCAAATATTTTTTTCCCATGACACAAACAAAAAACAATATCAAAGAAATCAAACGACGCACTCTTGTTTGGAGAACGTATAACAGGTGGTCTGTAGCGCTTTCGATTTATTTGCATACTGCGGGCAGATAGGCTGAACGGCCGTCGTAAATATTGCCAAAACTTTGGTCTGTCTACACTAGATAATTGTTTCTTTTATATCATCATTGCAGAATAATGATATAAAAGAAACAATTATCTTACCTGTCTACCTAAATATTATGTTACCGGTAAATATAAACTATTAAATAATATATTTTGGGTTTATTTATAAACGATGATTGAAGTTCAGTGACGTTCAAACGTCAAAAATGTATGATTAAACTGTCGCTATCACTACTTAACTTACTTAAAGTTAAATGAACGAGATTTTGTTCTATTGTCTTTTGACGGTTATTTAATAATTTATTGTAGGGCATCTAATAATTCGTCCGCATCGCTGTCAATAGGAACAGAAATGAAAAATGAAGAAGTTAAATGTTAAGTTATTTCCGTTTATTTTTAATAAACTTACTACTGTTTGTTTTTCCTTATGAAAAAGAAAAACAAGCTGTTATAGTAAATAATTTCAAAAAAGTTTTTTTTTGAGACTGCCTCGTTGGTCTAGTGGTTGCAAGCGCTACTGCTGAGCATGAGGTCCTGGGTTCAATTCCCTGGTCATACAAAGTGTTATTAGGTTTTTCATCTGGAATTTCTCAGTAGCAGCCCGGAGTCTGGATTTGTACCCGTTTGATGCAATTGGCTTGCCCCTGTTGCACGGGATTTAACATAACTGGCGAAATGAGGGTGACCTATTAGCTCTCTACCCTTGGGGTGTTGTTATGATTTTTGAGAATTTACTTAATGCCAAAGCTACTTAGGCTAAGACGTTACCTGAGGTAGCAGCGCGGTTCGGGAGGGGTGTGGTGACGTGATGCGAGAGCTCAGTGATACGTCAACTTGTGACAACTATCTCCCCTCCCGCACCACACAGCTACCTCAGGCAACGGCTTATCTATAAAATTATTTTACCATTATTTTACAGTTCATAATTTCGGCAGCTCATGTAGTAATCTCTTGTTTATTACCCAGTAAATTAGGTGGTGAAACTTAACAGAGAGGTGTCGATTGGGCTCGGTTTATCATTTCAATAAATCTAAATTTTAACTGGTTCAAGAAATTTATGTACACTTTATTGTATCTTATGCAAACATGCTGCTATGAATGCGATAGCTGTTGGTAATTTCGGCTCATCGTTTAAATGGAATGCCTTTTATAATTTCTCAATGTAGGTTGTTTGTAGATTTATTAATGTCAGTAAAATACCCACCTACATCGTGAGGAAAACGGCATGTCCTAGGACCAAAAACTCGAAGACTACCTACATCACACAGACTACATGTACCAACCCGCATTAGGCCTGCGTGGTGTTTTAAAGCCCACCTCTGAAAGAGAGGAGGCCTGTGTCCCAGCAGTGGGAATATTATAGGCTGATTATATAGTCATGATGCTATGCTTTCGAGAAGAGCAAAAACTTATCCATCATATTATGGTTTGAGAATTTAATCAATCAATCGATCATTTCAGCCTATCAGAGTTTTCATCTCTATGTCCTACTCCTACATACTCGTATATACTGGCCCCATTGGCGCCATTTGGAATAGTTACAATATTATATAAAGTTGTAAACACTGTATCACTGGGAAAAAAGCATTACAGGCTACTTATATCAAGAATTAGCTTTTGCCCGCGAATTCGCCCGCATGAGATTTCGGCCCCCGACCCACAGCGTCTCATCCCATCGCCCGGCTGTGCTTTTACCTACCTTGTTTTCGCTTAGCGTACTTTCTGTATTTTTGCTGTATTTTTTGCGTGATGTTAAGTAGCCAAGAATTAGGAAATTCTTAAGGAAGAAGAAAGAGAAATCCTTCCTCAAATGCGACAAGAATTTTTCAAATCTGACTGGTATTTCCTGAGATTAGCACGTTCAAACAAACAAACTCTTCTGCGTTATTATTATTATACAAAGTTATGTAACTTTAAATAAGAATGTCTCCTACAACTTTAGAAGATAAGATAATAATATAGGAACCTAAATAATGGATTGGAAACTGAGATTTGGCTCTTGTATTACATAAAAGTAATTGAAAAATTTATTGCTTGACAACAATTTCTAATCATCATCATCTGCCTAGCCTTTTCCCAACTATGTTGGGGTCGGCTTCCAGTCTAACCGGATGCAGTTGAATACTAGTATTTTACACGGAGCGACTGCCTATCTGACCTCCACAACCCAGTTACTGGATAATACCCCTTGGTAAGACTGGTTGTCAGACTTTCGGGCTTCTGGCTACCCGTAACGACTGTCAAAGATCCACGAATGACAGCCGGGACCAACGGTTTAACGTGCTTTCCGAGGCACGGAGGGGTCTCGATATGTAAAGATGGTCACCCATCCACAGATCAACCGCGGCAAGCATAGCTTAACCTGATCGATCGACCTGTGCGGCTGTTATTATTTAGCCACGGGCCCCTCACAACAATTTCTAATCATTTATACATAAATGTCAAACCATTCCTTTCCTATCCACCTGTTTCTAAAATTACTGCATTTATGTATTCAGTTCTTGTAACAGACAAAAAACATTCCTCACATAATTTCCGTAAACATAACAGTCGATTTAATTGTTTTAATTCGGTTTTCGTAACCTTTTATTAGTTGATTACTGCAATTATTCAAAATAGGTAATTTGTGTTTTATGCGTTAATACATAACACGAATTTTGCAATGCAATTCTCCGTACATAAACTTGCAAGATGGTTTATGTTTCCTGCAATACACTGCAATGTAACGTACCAGGAGGAAAGTATAAGAACCACAGAGTGAACACCCAACAGAGACCGCGAACTTCATATAACCACACAGCGGCAACGTGCTTATCGTTTTATCAACGCAGTTCAAATGGATACACTAACTCAGCTCGCGGTACACCCAGAGCGTGGACAGTAAATGCAGGTATATAATAACCTACCTCCATTTACGGTCCACGTCTCGTAGTCTTTGTTAATCTGCCATTTATAAACATGTAATAGACGACCTAGGGATAATCTTCTCCGTTTTCCGCAGCCCATCTCCTCTACTTGAATCGCACTTCACCACTGGACAATCTCTTTATAAACACTTAGCCATTTTTCATAATGATTGTCTGAAGCTTAGTCTCTGATGGATTTCTCCTCCGTGGTCTATATCTATACGATGTGTCGTCATAAAGGCCTGATCAAACCTAAGCGGTATTCGCTGCCGCTATGGATAGAGGTACATACCGCGCGGGTTTCGCTCAGGTATTTAGAATCAGGTTCCGCGGCTAGAGCGACCTGAGCGGTATTCGCTGCCGCTGTGGGTAGAAGTTCATAACACGCGGGTTTGTTTCGCTTGGTACAAGGATAGCAAAATCCGCTTTGGTGTGAACAGTAGATAATATTACCGCATACCCACTTGGTTTTCTCTGTGATGGTAGCGAATACCGCTTAGGTGTAGCCTCTCTACGCTATTATAACATGTTCAAAGTTTCCTAACAGATATGAACTGTATCGAACTTTGTTTTTTTGCACTACAGTAAACTTATCAAGTGACCGGAGATTAAATAAACAGGATCTCAGAAATCAGATGCATTTTGTAATAAAAAAAACTGATTGTAACACAAATGTAAAAAGAGGTGCCAACAAAGGCACCTCTTTCAAAACGCCGTCATGCAAATAGGTATCTGTCGTAAGTTTTTCACATATTCACACAATAAGAAAATCTAAAAGATAACAGCTTGAGGTTTGACACAGGAAGTAGACACTCAAATAATTTCAACAAACAAACAATGCATTATGAAATAATCACTTTTTGTATCAATCCTCATTTGCATTTCTAATAACTAAACGTAATGTGAATGTAACAGTGTGCATCAAAGTACGTTTTAAAAAAGTTGTACTCAAAGTGACTCGAACGCGTTTGTCTATACCACGCAACAGTTCCGTCGTAACCGCTTTAATTTAAATTTGGAACAATGGCGGGAATGTACTCGTGTGTATAATGAGACGGAGAAAAGAGACAGTTTGCGAGAAATTAAATAGTTACGTAATAATAACAATTAGCTCGTTAGTGAGATTGTAATTATATAAAATTGTGAGTAAACTGTTACTGTAGACAATGTGATGCACGATTTAGAAGATCAATTGTAGTTTTAAGCCGCGTTTACTAAAACGTTTGTTGTGTGTAAGATTTTTCTGCCAATTAAAAGTTATACTGATCTATGGTGTTGGTTAAAACTGAATGGAGATTTCTCAAAAAGACTAAAATAAGTCTCAACATTCTTTTGAAGCTACGATTTTACATTTTTTGTCAAATTCTTTACCGTCGAAGTCACTCTAAGCTCATTGCATGTTCTCAATTTATTGCTACTGCACTTTAATGCGTCTTGTGCTTAGAATTATTATGTTCCGCAGTTTGTATGCAAGTAAGAGGTAAGATCTAAGATGTCACTGTCTTATCCGTTACTATCTTGAGATACTGACGGTTCATTGCGTTTTTGCGACAATATCTTTACATAACATTCCATTACAATCTTGTGGAGCTATGATATTACATTTATTCTAATGAAACCTCATTTGTTTATGTGTTTATTTACAACACATTCAATTATAATAAAGGCATTAATTACATTTAAGTAGGAAGGTAATACCTATCTGTCCATGAAAAAAATACGTTGAAGACTTTTATTTAACCTGAAGCTCATTGCATGTTTTTAATTTATTACTACTGCATCTAAACTAAACGCACCTTAATGTGTTGTGTGTTTAGAATTATTGTGCCCCGCAGTTAGTATGCAAGTGAGAGGTAAGATCTAAGATGTCACTGTCCTACCGGTAGGTACTATCTCAATGCTTGTGTTTTTGCAACATTTTTCTTTACATAACATTCCATTACGGAGGTTTTTTGGCCTAGAAATACTAAATCTAAAATAACTATGTCTAGGCAGGTACACGAATTCCTATGCAAAATTTCTAAAGAAGATTCTGACCGACAAATAAAATAATTGCCCATGCGCCCACGCCCGCCGGTTCGTGTTATGTCATTCGAGCCAGCTAAAGCTTACAATTTCGTTCTACACACCTCTAAGCCAGGGATGGGGAAGCTTTTTTCTTCGCGTGCCAATATTTACTAACAAAATATTTGGCGGGCCAAGCTGTTGCATTTTTAGCTATATTACTTTCTGAAAAAAAATATTGATCATGTATTTTCTGAAAATAATTTATTGTGCAATATTACAAAATAACTATTGAAATAAGAAAGTTAGCTGCGAAGTAGAAGGTTGAGGAGCGCTAAAAGTTATCTGACTATTGAAATATTAGCCCATAATTATTAATTTTATAGTATAGGTACTTACTCAATGCTTGTGGTGCTACATTTATTACGTTTAGGGGGCATGCGGTGCTAACCTTGAAATTGTTACACTAACCTTAGATTTTATTAAACATTATTTTATCATTTTGACAGTGTAAACAATTGCTGGATGGCCACACACTTATTTTTTTTTATTCCACTATTTCTGAGCACGTATGTGCAACGGGTTTTACGGGTTTGTTTTCTGATTTGTATAGTTTTAAGCTGTATTTTTTTTTCCTGTAATGCCAAAACTGTGCCAAACCGCATTTTTATTTATTTCATTCTCTTACATACATATTCCTTGATACAATAAAACTTGAAAAAACATTAATTACACAGTCTCGTCTAATCTAACCTGACCAGCCTGTATTGTTCCACTGCAGGGCAAAGACCTCCCTCTCCCTTTTACACACAATTCTGTCTTTGCTAGTGCCAGTCCTTACGGTAGGAGTCAAGCTCGTCCTGCCGTCCTTCTTACACAATACCTATTAATAAAAGCTTGTACGTATATCACTTCTTAGATGACACAAACATCGTACGCACGACGACATATCAAACTCAGGTGCCGTTCGTCCAAGTGCTGTTGAAATCAGTGCTCTGAGTGGAATACCTCTCCAATATAACCTGACTTAACTCATTGTACGAAAAGCCTATACCTACAATGCGACGTCAGCTTAAACTGGAAATGTATACTTGATAATATCGTCGTGTACACCTGCTCAAGAAAAGAAGATAAGTTACAGAATACGATACTTCAAAGTCATCGTTTATTACACCAGATAAAAGTGTTACACATTAATCGAGGAATTCACAGTGACGCAATCAACTGGCTAGTTTAATAGAAGAATCAGAAGATTAATACCTTAACTAATCACTAATGAAAGTCTTTCAAAACTCGATAAATTAAACCTATAACACACACCTTAAAGAACCTATTACAAATGCGTGCCCCATTTTATATCATCAAACAATCTACGTTCGATTCTACATTCAACTAATACGCAATCGTTAACTATCGAAACTTGCAGTAATTACAACGACCTTAGCCATACTTTTATTATAATAAAAAAACAAAAGAGTATCACATGATCGATCGTAGAAAACTAATTCCTAATCTACAGATCTACATTCAATTTTAAATCTTATATCTATAGCACATCGTTCTAAATTAACTGGCTCATAAAAGGAGATCTACGCACAACGAACGGTTGGTTGTAGTCTTCGGTTGTAGTAAAAGAATTGAATTGATTGTTAAATTTCAAGTCTTATCACAATTGCACATAGTTCTAAATTCACTGGCTCTGAAGAGGAGATTTACGCGTAACGAATGGTTGGATATAGTAAGAGAATTGAATCTTATTGCACGACACGTGACTCGTGGATTATTTGGCGAAATCATAATTGAATGCCGTTTCGTCATCTCATTACATGATATAATTTGGAACAAAGAATAATGTGAGAGACGTTTTGTTTGAGCATGACATCAAGTGTAGGTGTACTGTATGGAGAGAGGTAAGTTAAGGTAGAGGTACACTCGAGGAACACAAATGTTAAGCAATTTTCATACACAATAATATTATCCGGCAAGTGCATGTATTTTTTTAACTGTGATTTGGATTTAAAAAGTCCCAGAGCTCAACTTCTTCATTTCTCGACTGGACATCTACTCCATCAACTCAGCCTATCACAGTCCACTGCCGGACATAATAGGCCTCTCCCAGCCTCCGCCAAAGCACCCTATCCTCCGCTTTCCGCATTTTGCAGTCTGTTCCAGCCACTTTTTTAAGGTCGTCGGCCCATCTAGCTGGGTGGCATCCTACACTACGCTTGTCGATACGCTCACTCCAGTCCAGGACTGCGCCACCGACCATCGTTCCTTTAACAAACATGGCCAGCCCACTGCCACTTCAGCTTGCTTACTCTACGGGCTATGTCGGTAACTCTATACTGGACTCCCCTCCAGAATGTACATAATCCTACTTCCTACTATCCTACTAATATTATAAAAGTTTGTAAAGATGGATGGATGAATGTTTGTTAGGTACTCTTTCACTCAAAAACTAATAGATACACTACTAAATTGGCTCAACATAAACTGTTTAAAAGTCAATCTTGAGAAATCTGTCTATATTCAGTTCAATCAATCGAATAATTATAATAACAATGTCAGTCTGAATATTAATAAAATTAAACAGGTTACACATACAAGGTTTTTAGGCATTATAATAGACAAAGATATCAACTGGAAAGGACACGTAGATAATGTAAGCACTAGATAATAAGTTTGTATATGCGCTCAAACAACTTAAAAATGTTACTAACATCAAAACTGCAGTAACATCGTACCATGCATACGTGGAATCATTGCTACGCTATGGCCTTGTAATGTGGGGTAACAGTGTCGATATGAGTAGAGCATTCGTGGCCCAAAAAAAGGGCATTAGAGCTATGTATGGACTACAATCGGATGACTCGTGTCGACCTATATTTAAAAAACTTGACTTGCTACCGTTGCCCTCTCTATATATTTATGAGACATGTATATTCGTAGCTAGGAATAAAAATCTTTTCAAGACAGCAAATGATGTATGCCCTCGCAACAGACGAGATCCCTATAAATTGGTTCTTCATGATTTGCCAAGAATAACCAAGTACAATAGAAACTGCCTAGCAATGTGTGTGCGTATTTATAACCACATGCCAAGCCACTTTAAGTCTCTAGATATAAGGTTGCTAAAGCTTAAACTGTATAAGTGGTTAAGTGAACGTAGTTATTATAATTTGAAAGAGTTTATGGATAGTAAATGTTGATAAATTTCTTTATTGTTACAGATTATTGCCAAAATTTTTGCATGCTATAACATAGCAAAACATGTTTGTACTTTTTATTTTCTTCAATACCATTTTTATACCATGTTTTTACGCAAATAAATGATTTATTATTATTATCTCTTTATTTCAGTATATACACATATAAATTATATTTTTAAATATTATGATATATAGATATAAAAACATTTAAAAATATAAAAAATAGTAGCCCACCGGTATCGGGAACAAGGTCCAAGCTACCGGCGGTCAGGGCTCCAGAGAGAGGAACCTCCTAACAATGCGAGCCGTGTCCAGAAGTACCGCTCTCTGAATCAAGCCCTTGATCCAGCTGCCCAACGAGAGCCTCCTTAGGTGTTGGTCGAGGCTCTTGGCTATTAATCCATTGGCTGTTACGACTATCGGCACAATGATTGCTGAGTCTACATCCCACATGTCGACAACCTCGCGAGCCAAGTCAAGATACTTGATTTGTTTATCTTTCTCGGCTTTCACGAGGTTCTCATCATGCGGGACGGTTATGTCAACAATCATTGCGCGCCGCTCTGATCGATCCACCACCACTATATCAGGCTTATTGGCAACAATAGTCCTGTCAGTGATGATGGATCGATCCCAGTACAATGTGATATTACCATTTTCGAGAACTGGGTCGGGCACGTACCTGTAGTACGGCACCTCCGATTCCACAAGGTTGTATTTCAAAGCAAGCTGCTGATGGATTATCCTGGCTACAAGGTTGTGTCTATGCAAGTACTCTCTATTATTATTATTATTATTATTACTGAACGGATTTTGATGAAACTGTACAGTAGGTAACATACCTTATACATCAGAATAACACATAGAACACTTTTATCCCGATATTCCCATGGGATCGACACTTATGCGGGTGAAAACCGCGGGGCGCTGCTAGTATAAAACAATGTACTACATCACTCATTTGACCGTTGTGGTCCTAAGAAATTTTGGAGAACAGATCTTATCCAAATCCTACATGATGTTTCATAACTACTGTGTGAAGTAGAGAATCCTTGAAAGTATTAACTTCATTTTGTTCCAGGCAATTTGCGAAATATTGGTTGTGTATTCCAAAATAAGTAGCTCACTAGTTCAAACTACTTAATATTTTATTGATTTGTAAAGATGAGGGGCTTGTGGCTATGATATAACAGCCGCACGGGCGATCAATCAGGTTAAGCTACGCTTGCCGCGGTTAGTCAGTTGATGGTTATCATTTTTACATACCAAGACCCCTTCGTGCCTCAGAAAGCACATTAAGCCGTTGGTCCAGGCTATTATTGGTGGATCTTTGACAGTCGTTACGGGTCGTCAAAAGCCCGAACGTCTTACAACCAGTCTTACCAAAGGGGTATCGTATTTACTAGTAACTGGGCTATGGAAGTCAGATAGGCAGTCGCTCTATGTAAAATACTGGTATTCAACTGCATCTGGTTAGACCCCAACATATTTGGGAAAAGGCTAGGCAGATGACTATGTTTTTATACGTTTCCCTGTACCTACTGACTCCGAGTACCTGTATAAAAGGCAAAAATGTGTAATTCTTAAGAGTAAATATTTTATTAGTCCGCATTCTAGAAGCCCGGAGTCTGGATTTATGCCCGGTTGATGCCACTCGGCTCGCCCCCTATTACACATAACTGGCGAAGAAATGTGAGTTTACGGGGAAATTAGGAGTTTTGTTATGTAGACATAAAGTGTAAGAACAGAAAGCAGTGGAGGAGACATCCGCCAACTCTTGTGTAATTATAGTTAAAAAGACGTAAAAAATGCATATATTAAAGATAAAAAGGTTTAAGAAATAATGTAGTCAGCTCTTATGATCATCATCTGCCTAGCCTTTTCCCAACTATGCTGGGATCGGCTTCCAGTCTAACCGGATGTAGCTGAATAGGTACCAGTATTTTACATGGAGCGACTGCCTATCTGGCATCCACAACCCACTTACGATACGATACCCCTGGGTAAGACTGGTTGTCAGATTTTCGGGCTTCTGACGACCCGTAACGACTGTCAAAGATCCACGAATGACAGCCGGGACCAACGGATTAACGTGCTTTCCGAGGCACGAAGGGGTCTTGGTATTTAAAGATGGTCACCCATCCACAGACCAACCGCGGCAAGCGTAGCTTAACCTGATCGATCGACCCGTGCGGCTGATATTACTTAGCCACAAGCCCCTCTTCAGCCCCTCTTCAGCCTTGTAGTCAGCTCTTATGATATTTATGAGAAATAGAGGAAATATGTATCGAGGCTGTGTCTCCATGATTAAAACACATAAATAATTTCAAAATGTATTTTCTTTGACCCCTCAAGCCTTTTTTTTTTTAGTTGCTTGACCTCTGAACTGGCTCCATTACCAACAGAAATCTACTGTTATGTCATAAAATGAATGCATAACTAATTCACAATTGGTAATATGTCTATATGTATATATACTAATACTCATAAGATAAAAGTGAAGAGTTTGTTTGTTTGAACATGCTAATCTTGAGAACTAACAGTCGGATTAAAAAATATGATTTACTATTGATAGACAAATTCTTGAGGAAGGTTTGCATTGCATTACATATGCATTATGTAACATCACGCTACTCTAGGAGACGAGCAAAAGGAAATAACGCTAAGTGAAGACGAATTAATATCTCGGGCGGGCGATACGATGCTGTAGAATATATTTTTATGTTAAAACAAGAAATTTCATGCGGACAAAGTCTCAGGGAGAACCTAGTACATATAAAACCTAAAGCTGAAGGTTTGGATTCGCTTATCTCTGTTCGACTTGAAAATATCTTTTTCAATTCAATAGCTAAATATTAGTAGGAAGTAGGACTGCCCGCGACTTTGTCAGCGTAAAATTTCTTGTGCCCTCGACCCACCCATTAGCCTCGCTATCAAATGATTTTTTTTTTAATCTCTGTCATTTCGTAGTTCCAGAGATTAGCGCGAAGCAAAAAAACAAACTCGTCAGCTTTATTATTAGTATATATTTCCTCCTTCAAACTTATTAATTGATTTAATAAGCATAAACTAATACCGGCGCGTGGCAGTCATTTGGCTTTTACGCACTAATTTGATTAAATATTTAATTAATCTACGAATAAAATTATTAAGTATGCTAGATACCTAATGCAGATAAGAAAATTATGGTTTATTTATCACAACCACTTATCTTTAGAAACATCAATAAAATAGATATTTTTCTTCATTATGTGCCTGTAACGGTACGGTCACATTCTCGCGATAACGCGAACTACAACAGAGAACGCGCGAACTGTAATTCGCTTTATCGGCACAATGTACCATAGTAAAAAAATTGACTCTTGCGTATTTTTATTTTGTATTTCTCTAACGCTACGCGGCTATATTGTTTCGATAAAGCGAACTAGACTTCGCGCCATGTTACCGCGACAATTGTGGCTGCAGCATAAGAGTCCACACACTAATCAATGTTCTATCAACGAATCCTACAGCACTGACTTGCAATTGCAATATCCGACTTTTTAAATGCATTACATAGCATACGGGATCGCAAAAAATAATAATTTAAAAGAATGCGTCTAATTTAATATGGTTAGATTATTATTATTATCAACCGATTCTATCCCACTGTAGGACAACAGCCTCCCTTTCCTCCCTCCAATTATTCCTATCTATAGCTATTTGTGGCCAATCCTGAGCAAACGGCAATGCGGCAGGCCCAGAAGGAGATGCCGGGACGAACGCGACTTTTTTTTTCATAGATTATTATAATGATATTATTACTCAATATTCATTTCCATAGGTACACATCTAATCAGCTAATCATGACTTCTACCGGCTGTGTATGAAGAAATTAAATACGCTTTTCGAGATGCAACATGCAACTAAAGCAGTTTTTTTGCAGTTTATGACCAAATTGGAAAGCGAAATGATTGAAATCTCGTAGAAATACAAATCAAACAAATTAGTTTAAAATCTCTACATTTCAATTGGAATAATTTCAATGCAAATATTTATACGTCTGTATTCTATTTCTGTTTTTTTTTCTCATCATCTTGCAATTTAATTTAATTTATTTTGTTTATAGTGATTTCGTTTGTTCCGGCTGTCATTCGTACCGATCGACCGTCATTACGGTTAGTCAACAGCCCAAAAGTCTGACAACCGGTATAACCAAGGGGTATCGTGCCACCCAATGACTGGGATGTGGAGGGTAAATATGCAGTCACTCCATGTAGAATATTGGTATTCAGCAGCATCCAGTTAGACTGGAAGTCGATCCCAACATAGTTAGGAAAAGGCTAGGCATATTCATTGAGAACATTCATAACATCCATTGAGCAGTTTGGCTAAATCATCAGTCGGAACAATCAATCTTCAGTGTCAGGCTCTCAAAAGTAGAAAATATGTCAACAAGAAGTTGATGATCGTGGCAAGACGCGTCTTTATCGAAATCAATGAAATCATTCTATACAATACAATCAGTTTCATTCTTAAAGCAATAAAAGAGAGAGTACAAGATTATACTTTATCTTACTAATCCATTAAAATATTGCGATGGATAATAAGTAATATAAATCTTCGAATTGTTGATACTTTATTCTCATTTCCTTGAGTCAGCTCAACAGCTTGCAAAAAATTTGATTTTCCAATTTAATCCCTAATTTGTAAATGATCAAAACTCATAATTGCATGGCACTTTATATGTAGGAGTAAGCTTATGTGTGGCCGTGCATGGTTTTGGATATAAGATGACGATGAACGACTATAAGACGGAATCTGTCTGTTGCTCATTCATACTTTTCGCCAGCTAAGATAAACGTTACATAAAGCTGCATTTTTTCCGGGTGAACCACAGGTTTGTATTGCTTGCAAATTAATATGTTAAAGATACCTCAGTAATCTGGCCACATACCTACAATCAACTAGCTTGTACCTGGAGAAATTTTTTCATCCGCGTGAAATTTATTGCTTCCCCGAACTATTGCGTCGTAATGCCGGTCGCGGCACCACTCGCTTTGCTCGTTATATAAAAAAAGTGCACATTATTAGTTGCGTATTTTTTTCTTCTCTATTGTTATTCTTTTGTAAACTCTTTATCATCGTTCAATAACTTTCTTACTCTTAACATAACGTCCACGCGCTACTCCTTCGGAAGATCACAGATCAAGTCAGGCATTCCGACTATCGTGGAACGATTAAGAGGATTTAAAAGTTAACTTTTCCTATCTGATATAACGATGATGACAGGTATCTTTAACCCCATAACTTAAGTGACTTCCTAATGATCGCTTTCATAAGCTAAGTCATATCAAGCAGTCAAAGGCTTACGAAACAAGACCTTTCTAAGGTAATTAAAAATCACTGTAAACCTGTATACATACTATAATCTGTAACTACACTAATACTACTATTAAAGCTGAAGAGTTTGTTTGTTTGAACGCGCTCATCTCTGGAACTTCCAGTCGGATTTGAAAAATGCTTCTTGCATTTGGTAGCTCAATCCTTGAGTCAAAAAAGTCAGAAAGAACGCTAAGCGAAACGAAGTAATAGCGCAGGCAGGCGATGCGATGCGACGCGGTGGTTTGGGGGAACAAGAAATTTCACGCGGACAAAGTCGCGGGTAGAAGCTAATAAGTATATAAGTACCTACGCACTTTATTATAAGTAGATATCTATTAAAGATGCTAATCATAAATAAAATTATTTAAATAAGAACATTAATCTTCAAGCCATCACGTCACTGAGAGATAATTTAAGTAAATATTTAATTAAATATATTTAAAATTACATCATTTCTCTAAGAAGGGAAACTAAGTACCTACAGCGAACCATATTTAATTATTATAGTAGAATGAGTAGTTAAATTCCATTGTGATTTTCACGTAATTATTTGATTACCATCGACATGATTTAAACAATGCAACAGAACTAACTGGTTTTAATTAAAGGGGCTTACTTATCTTTTCATAGTAAAATTGCAATAATTATGCCCTTTGAAAGCCCTTGTTGGTTTTCTATTGTTTCACGTTTTGTTAAGTTTAGTAAGAAATTAATTCCTACCTCAAAATTAACATCGTAAAACTGAATTTAGTTAGAGGTTTTTTTTATTTTTTTTTATTTAATTTATTTTATTAAATTCAGACACAATGATCCATATTTTTATGTTAGTATACTTAAAAATTATGTTAGTAATCAAAGATTAAAATTTTTGTTCAGATGGAAAAGTCGACTCCATCTAGCTTGTTTTTTTATACAACTTCTAAAAGTGATTCCCGTATTACTTATCTACTTACTCATTAAATTTTTCCAAAAGTAATTATACAAAATGAATGACTTTACTAAACTATACATAGGTAATCGAAATGAGTATTTGAAACCATTTCAATGTGTCTCGCTATGTCACCTACAGTAATTTTTATGTAACAAACAATGTGTTATAGTCAGTGAAATTATATTTTTATCAAATTGACTATCAACTTAAATTGTCCGCTTATTCAAATCACCACTGTTATTCATTGACATTTGTGAACGTACACACTAATTTTGTGTCACAATGTCACATTTTGACAGTTGTATCAATTGACTCTATATACTTGGCAAATTGACATTAGTCTCAAAGAGAAAGTAAACACTAGCGTTTAGTGTATCAATTTGTTTTTTTTTAATTCCCAGACGGATCCTACAAAGTGAAATTAACACTGTCAACATGTGTGTGTGTATGTATTAGTTATTAAATTCCGCTCACGACGTCGTCCACGTGAGATTTCTTGTTTTAACATAAATATCCTATGACACTCGGCAATACTGTAGCTTTCCATTAGTGGAAGAATTTTTGGAATCCGATTAGGTAGCAGTTCCAAAGATTACCATGCAACATACAAACTCACAAATTTTACCTCTTCTTAATAATAGAACCTATAGACTT
Source organism: Gortyna flavago (assembly GCA_963669345.1). Taxonomy (NCBI): domain Eukaryota; kingdom Metazoa; phylum Arthropoda; class Insecta; order Lepidoptera; family Noctuidae; genus Gortyna; species Gortyna flavago. The sequence continues at coordinate 12,364,736 of OY770138.1, forward strand.
ACATTTTTGACAGAAAGCCGAGAACATAAATTTATTTATTCTCATAAATCTATGATAGATACAAAGCACAAGTTCAAGTTTAAGTACCAACAATAAATAGTACAAAACATAAATAATTTTAGATATAAAAACATGTCTACGTTCCACACAAGTGGACTGAACTGAACCACTTTCTTACTTTCGTTGCTACAGGACAATGGTCGCTTGCTCTGGTGACCAACAAAAAAGGCAATTGGCTTTTGGTAGGTGTAATTAAACGTGCATTTATTATAGGTTGTAAATCAAGTAAATATACATATCACGTCATTTCCTATAGGCCGACCGCTTAACTGAGACGTTGCCTGAGGTAGCTGCGGTGCGGTGCGGTTGTCATAAGTTGACGAATCACTGAGCTCTCGCAACACGTCACCTCACCCCTCCCGCACCGCGCTGCTACCTCAGGCAATGTTTCAGTTAAGTGGTCGGCCTATAGTTATAAATATCTCTAATTCTTTACATGTACTACAGAACATACGGGCAAAATTTGGATGTACTATAGTTTACACCTCTGCCCTTACCGTTCGACGAAAACAGGCGTATTGTTATGTATTACTTTAATTTTCCTAAAGACTTTCTAAAGAACCACCCTTGGCTTTGGTGACCACAATACTAAACTAGGAGCATCAAATTAGATCGTTAGCGGGCCAATTATGCGGATTAAAATAACTAATGCTTACGAAAAATGTTTACGATCAGTTAAAACCCAGCATAAAATTATTAAAAAACATACTTAAATAATTTCAACGTCTCATTTATGATAAAATATGTGAATTGTAAAACAGCGGTTGTGATAGGCCATTCGATCCGTTGTTCATTGTCATTGTCAAGTGACTGGCAACATCTGATACTTATTTCAATCGATATTAAATTACCCATCTGCCCCTACGCACGAAAGTCGATCGTTTTTTGCACCGTGTCGTGGTTCCTTTGAGCGAATAAGAACCTGTAAAACGCCTATTAAGCACAAGTATAAGCATAATCAGCCTATAACGTTCCCACTGCTGGGACACAGGTCTCCTCTCGGTGAGAGAAAGTGGGACGTAAACCACCACGCGGGCCCAGTGCGAGTTGCGCCTTTTAAAGTAGGTATAATCTGGATATTTATTAAATCCATCAAGATTAAAAAAAATAACAGCTCTTAATATCCCAATAGGTACTATGGAATTTTATATCTCAATGGTATGCCGAAGTTTGTGCTCCGTTCGTGGAGAGGCCAAACGTTAATGGGGATAATTCAGCATACTAAGCCTATTTAATGTTTCCAATGCTGGCCTCCTCTCTGCGAGGAGGAGTGTGATATATAGATGGAGACAATGCTGATACTCAATACTCTCAAACACAAACAAGTAAATATGGAAAAAAAATAAAAACATGCGATCAAGAAAAAACTAAATAAAATAAATAAATAAAAATAAACTAATGGCTAATTGAATTATGTTGATTATCTACTAATATTGAGAATAGATTTATAGTTGATTGAAGAATTGAGACATTGATTTGCGGAAGAGATTTTTTTAAATATTTAATTTATTTATATAGTAGAAAAGCTATGCTTTCACCCAAAACAAACTTAATGATTAACATTACTAACTTAAGTTTCTTAATTAATAGATATTCCATGATAAATATCTTTATACAAAATTATTTCATTAATTAATATTAGATACTTTCGTACGTCTATTCACCTTACATCACTTTACAAAATTTCCACTAGTTTGACACCAAAAATTACCATACATATTTATATGTACCTTGTAACTTAGGTTCATGTTAGCTTTATGTAACATCCAGTTACTTAAATTTTTTAATGTCATTATATAATTATATTAATGGACAATATAATTATACACCCGGCAATGAGCCTCAATGTAATGAGCATAATTTCTGCTCAAACGCGTAAAAAGTCTATAAAATTATTATGTATTTAGTTAACATAGCCGTTTAGAAGTAAAAGTTTCCTTTTACCGCTATTCTTCTGTAAAACTGTCAATCTATAGTCGCCTTTCGTGTCTGTTTGTGTCTGCGCTGTTCTTCTTAACTTCGCAACAGTTTTGATAAGGCTTTCACCGTTATTTACAGAATTGATTCGAAGAAATCTCTTTGTTTTTGAAACTTACATATAAGAAAGAAATATCGATTTTCCGTCAAGTCGTGAAAACCGTGCAAGGCCAGACAGGTCGCTAATGGGCTATATAAATATGTATAAGTATATAAGTTACAGCTATGCCAAATTAAGACGATGGCGTGTTGTCCTAGGTTAACTTAATTTTATTAAAAATATGTGTTTTCTAAAGCTGGTGTGACAAAATGCGGGGTTACAAAACGGCTAACTTCATAAGTAGGTAGTCCAATTTAAGCAGCTGCGTAAGTGCTTGTCAACAGCCTAACCTTCTAAGATAGACCTAACGTCAGCAGTGGACTGCAACATGCCTTATTTGTAGTAACTTATTCCTTTATCAAATAAAAACCAGATGTAACATAAACCTAATCTAGTCAAATTGTTAATTTGTCAACATCATAGGCCTTGACATAAAAATAAAACAACGATAATAATCCTCAAGCATCTGTTTGTTCCAAAAACACTAGATCGCGATTCGCACTGATGTAACCAAGTAACATTACACACGTTCATCGTCCCAGCTTTTCACTTTTTCTCAGATGAGGCATCTCATTTGGCTTAGCATGCATGAATTCGGGTGTAATAACCGTCAGCACGTCGCGTCGGCTATGAAATATTTATGAGATGTTTGTTGACTGCGATCTCACTTTATTGTCACACAGCGTATCTTATGTAATGTTGTTGTTCTATTTTAAAACTGAGTGGCTGCGTATTTATTCATCGAACCATGATTTATAATTGGAAATTCGCGTGTCTACGAATTATGACATCAATTTGATGGATGTATTTGAAACGGTGGCGGATGTAGAGATAATTCTAATAGTATGGTAGAATTTATTTAATTCGGGAAAATAATGATATCTCTTTGGATTTGATTCGATGAGATAAGTAAGTAGACGTGGTAATTGGGATTGTTTTACTAATCATAACTTATTGATGTTGATTCGAAATAGAAAGCGGATCGCAGGAATTACAATAACTCTGTTCTATAGCACATAGTATCACGTCTGTATTTAACTGTTCTCCAAAAGGGCAAAGTAAAGTAAATCTGATTACCTACAGCCAGTCCATTACACAGGTATTATTCCGTTCCATATAACATAATCAGCCAATGTTCCCACTGCAACCGCTGGGAATCCGGTCTCTTCTCTTCGAGAGGGAATGGGCTGTAATCTACCTCGCGGACTCAGTGCGGGTTGGTACACACATGTCTTCGATTACCTACCTAAATAAATCTATTTATTGACACACACAAGTTAGGAAACATATAACAGAAACAATGATAGTTAAAAGAGTTCATAAGTAGAAGTAGCCGTGGGCCCCATACATAGGCTGTATCTTGGTGGTCCAATATAGACAGAAAAGGCAGATTGAATTATAGACTGTTCAGCGAATGTTTGGTTCTGGAACATGCCAGTTTCCTCACGTTATTTTACTGCACCGTTTTGTGAGCAGTTGTGATGAAATTATTTACACAAAGTAAAGCGCCTGCATGGGTTCGAACCCACGACTCGTAAGTAGGGGCCATTACCACTGGGCCAACACTAGAAGAACTAGCAGGGGATCGAGGGATATGGGGGGAAGGGGATCAGACCGGAATAAATCGTTCCATTCCACAGAGAGAATCTATGCTTCCTGATAAAAGCAACAGTCGGTCTAAGTCAAAGAAATGTAAATCGCTGTATACTATGACAAACTTCCGTAATACGAACATTATATTTTTAATTACTCAATAAAATTACAGCTAAGTCTAGATAAATGTACTAAGACTCTAAGTTATGTAATCTTTACAGTCAGTTTTATGACTATTAAATACCCTTAATGAAGGAAGTTGATGTCAGCAACTGCGTTATTTTAGTCTCGTTAGTCTGTTCTCCTATCCAGTGAGAATCTCCGATTAAGCCCACGTTCGCACGGGACATAAAAATATCGCGCATTGGATTTTCAACTGTCGATATTAAGGCGCCACTAGTCGATATTTTTTCCATACAAATTTCTGGAGAGAATTACTCCACTGTTTGACGTTATGCATCCAAAGTTAAATATGATATCGTTTTGACTTATTATTAATTATGTCTGTATGGAAACAGAATAGTAAAATAAAAAGCCATTAAAATGTTACGAGCCAACAGAGATTCGTTCTTCTAGCTATTTTTAACGTAACTTTGGGTGTAAATAAGTAATAAAAGAACTGTAAAATCTTCAAAACCAAAACCGTACCGAAAAGCTCAGTTATCGAAGAGTTCAATAAACTTTATTTATAATTGATTTATGCAGTGGTTTTTTCATATAACTCGATTTTCCGAAGCACTTTTCGAATCAGTTCAAAACGGTGTTTCTGTGCGTGAGAACTAGACGTTGTGCATGTAGACTAGTGTCTAACTGCTCATTATTGATACTAGCTCTGTCAGACACGAAGCTATGTGAGACAGCTTGCTTTTTAGCCATGACCACCAGTGAGTTCAAGCTCGTGACTAGTTTACTCTTAAGCTGAGCATTGATAATCCAAAAAAGAGCATCAAAAAACACGCTGTTGGATTTTCAACCCTCGGCGCTATGCAGACCGATGAAAATCCAGTGAACGAAAAAATATTGCCGCGGGAAAAGCACGCCCGTGCGTAGGTACCTACCTGGACTAATTATTGACATAAATTGAATCTGTCACACGCAGTAATCACGGAGCTAAAAAGGTGTGGCCTTTAAAACCAAGAGTTAAAAACGTTTGACTAAGTAAAGAGAAGTAAAGATAAGGACATCCTGACATTTTTAATGTTAGTAAATAATTAAAAACTAGCGCATAAGTCTCGATCCCGTGGGAATATAGTATAAAATAAAAAGGGGAGATAAAAAATATCCTATGTCCTAATTCAGGTCATGGTCTATCCAAGTGCCAAATTTCATCCAATTCCTTTAAGCTGTTTTAGCGTGAAAGCGTAACAAAAAAACATACAAAAAATCTCATAATTATTTTCTCTTTAAAATATTAGTTTAGATAGAATAAATATTTTTGCTGAACTGATGTTTTGTTGGTGACCTAGTAACTTCCATGCCTATTAATACGAGTCTGTTGAAATCAGCTGGAAGTCTGTAGGCTGATTGTTACGATGGTGTCACAAATCAAATCCCAAAGATAAAAAAAAAACATTAACTATAATTATATCTTTAATTTACGGGACATAAATATTTAACCGATCCTCTAAAAACTTATCGACCATCTAATGTACGATTTTTAAATATATGACACACGCAATGATCCTGTTTTTAACTTTCTGACCTGTTTTCGCAGCTGGTCGCAGAAACTATGCTAGAGCACCCCGACTAAATGGGTTTGGTTAGAACTAGTGGTGGTTAATAAAACGTATAGCGTCAAAAAATAGCACGCTATTTATTTATAGCATCTAGCGTTTGTTGTCCCGACTCGACTTACGCGCTAGAAATATAACGTCTCAACAAACTAGGCGTCTCATATTCTAAACGTACACAGCGAGGCTAGAGCGGGATAGCATTATAGTTTTATAACTTTTATAGTCTCACTAGTCTCACTCACAGCGTCACAGCGCGTCGGGGCACTCGGGCGAAGTCGTGTGAACTCGGGCGGCAGTCGGCCGGTTGGATCGCGGTACCTGTTATTACGTACGCGTTGTTTTGTAAACAAACACGGCCCTCGCACGTTTTCTTCTAAATAATAATTTACAGATTAATTGATTGATTTGAGAGATTTTTTTTTTTTTTTTTTTTTTTTTTTTTTTTTTTTTTTTTTTTTTTTTATATATAAGTACTACAGTACTGTAATTGTAAATATAATAATTCTCATTCGTCGTGCTATTGTAAATATTGTGTGTTCGTTTTTAATAATTGTAAATAGGATTATTATATATAATAATTGTAAATAGGATAATTGTAAATAGTGATTTGTAAATAAGTTTTAGTAAATACGCCTATAATAAATAATAATTGTCTCACAAAACTTTTATAATAAAATTTAATCAATTTTATTATAGACAGTCCTAAGCCTGGAAAGTATGAAGGAAAGTTCATTGATCTATAACGCTTCATGAGATATTATTATATTCTTTCGTGTACAGCGCGTTGCGAGATAACTAGCGTGTTGCCAGATAAAATGATAATGTCTCCGCGTTCAGACTGCGGCCAAGTTTTGTAATAACGTGTTATAATGATAGCGTATAAAACAGCGCGCTAGAAAAATATAGTATATAGTCTATAACACGATTTTAGTTTAAAGCGGATTTGAACATCACTAGTTAGAACTGTGACTAACCGCACGAGAACCGAACGAGCGAAGCGAGCGGTGCCGCGGCTGCGGTCGGCGAGCCGGGCGGGCGCTACATTGAAGTTGGTCGCAATTACTTGGCTAAGTATTTAATATGGATAGGAATATTAGAATTATTTGAGCTTCACAAGAAGAGAGTTCACGTTCATTATATTGGAGTGTTCAATAATATTTTTAGGAAAGCGTTATGGGAATTATTTGGATTTCGATTAAATACATACCATAGCTTAAGTTACCACTTAATTCTTAACCGAGTTGTTTAATAATATAAAAACAGTAGGTGCTTAATTTAATTTAATTGCAAAAATTGAAACCTGTATGCAAGTGCGAAAGTGATTAATAAGCATCACATCTCACATCAAGCATTAATTAATGAAGATCTAGTGTGTGTTTAACATCTTAGATGTGTTGTGTAACATTTTTATGCTATCAACTGACCCCAAAGCATTCTAGGCCTTGTTTGTGTAGTAATTAATCATAAACTGGTTTTGATTAGTAAATAATTGGTAACAACCAGAATTATTGGCAATGTAGAATAAAGAAGATAAAATTATGTCGAAATGTACAAGTTTTCTTACGTTTTCTGACTTGTAAAAAAAAGCTGTACGCCAATATCGATTTAAATTTTTTCTTTTTTATCTATACCTACACTAATAATAGAGCTGACGAGTTTTTTTGTTTTTTTGTTTATTTGAACGCGCTTAACTCTGTCTGTAACATTTGCCTAGCCAATAGCCCAATTGTTGAGTAAGGCTATTTACAACATTACGCTAGGATCCTTAGGAGCCGACCAAAAAGAAAAAAATATCAGAGAAAGCTAAGCGAAAACAAAGTAGTTAAATGTCGTGAAAAGATACCTTACTACATACTGTCAGCACATGAGTAGTTAAACGAACTACTCATGTGCTGTCAGCGCGCTTAGTACATAAATTATGAAATGATAATATAAAGGGGTGGGGGATCCAGGTGTCCTGAAACGCAGTCCACGAGCCTAGCTTAGGCACTAGTCTCCCACAATATATACTTACCTGACCTATGTGTCATTGTCGAATCTGACCAATGTAAAATAAATCATGTACTTATATTGTGGTGAGAAAAAAAATTAAGTTGATTGATTGAGTTAGTAGCGCGGACAGGCGATGCGATGCGACAGGGTGGGTCGGGGGAACAACAAATTTTACGCGGATGAAGTCGCGGGCAGAAACTAGTCAGTTGATAACAGTCAGGAGCTTACTTGCTTACTTAGAGATATTAAGATTCATCTAGAATTCTAGATTCAACTTCAGGAACCAAAACACTGTCATAAACTCTCGCTCCGCTCAAGAGTTACTTACTTCCTTTTGACGCTTTTCTAATAGCCTCACTTTACGACTTCCGACAAGATGGTTTGTAGTTTTCGCAAGTTGGAAAATTGAGTAACTCGTTGACATATTTGGGTAATAATGTCTGTAAGTACAAAATCTGAGAAGATGACAAACTTCAGTATATTGCCTTGTAATCTGATCAAACACACTTGGTTAACAAATGTGGATAATGTGTAAATCGTGTTTACTAATTGCTTATATACCCTATTCACATAATTTTCTTTGGTAAGAGTATGAGTAGGCAGATTTGCTGGAAATTTTGTTATTCGTCAACTAAATAAAAACCTGAGGGGCAGTTCCTGTTAAAAATACCTTGAATTTACCTTTTTGTTTAATTAGCCTACACTGTCCTTCTGCTCAGTGAAAACCTTCCCCAAATCCTTCCCGACAGCCTGTTCTAGAGCCACCGCAATTCAACCCTTGCGGTACGCATCTTGGTCGTCTCGCCAGATCTTCCTTGGCTGGCCTCGGTGGCGCCGTCCATCCTCAGGCACCCACCGTGTGGAGTCTGTTACCCAGCGGTCACGGCTGACGTGGACCTACATGAGATAGCGCAAAGATTTTGATTGTTTTTAATTACGGGAATTGGTCTTCTGAAGTTTTTTGAGACACTTCGAAAAGCCTGTAGGTATTCTATTGACAAAATTAGGAAGTTAGCAATAAAAGAAGAAGGCCTTTATGTAAATGCTCGATAGGGGGTATATTTATAACTATGTAAAGGAGCTTTGAATGATGACGATTTCATAAACATAGGTACCTACGTAATAGCCATGATAATAACCGATTTTTTATAACAATTATGTAAAACAAATAAAAACCTAATGGCAAACTATGGATGTTCCTAACACTTTTGCCCCTTGGAATAAAATACATGCGTTATGATAAGTTATGTTTTTATGTAAAACTAGCTGTCTTGATCCCTTGGGAATATCAGGATAAAAATATTATACTTATGTGTATTATATGTCCTAATTCAAGTCATGAACTACCCATATGTTAATTTTCATCCAAATCCGTTCAGCTGGTTTAGCATAAAAGCGTAACAAACAAACATACAAAAAATCAAATCTTTTCTCTTTATATTATTATATTTTCGACAAAAAAGACGTTTTCAACTTCTTGATGTCGATCATAGAAATGTTAACTACTTTCTTATATCTATAATGTCGATCATATACAACGCCCTCAAGCCGAAAATCTGTGAACTGTTTCATATCTTCCCAACTTCGCAAGAGTTAATTAGCTACCCACTCAAACTATTTATTTCCACAGAGTTCCACACAGTTATCTACAGACTCTAGAATGCTTAGAACGTCAATGCCATCTACTGCACACCGGTAACACTGTTTACCGAAGTAGTTTGTGAGTCCAACCACGGTATCAAAAAAGTGAAAGGTGGTGTTGGCGTTGCTTTCAACTGTTTGTGCGACTGCGGCCGGCCGCCGCACCGCTGACCATTGCTGCAAATGTTAGTAGTTTTATTCATCTTCAATAGATGGCGTCTTCAATTTTTCACGGAAAGCTCCTTCTTCCGTTCATTTTGTGAAAAAGGCTTTCTGTTTTCCTGGTTTTTACAGAATTTCTAAATAACAGCTAGATTCTATGTCAAAATGTCTTCTATGAAGAATTTGGATTTCTCTTCACTCAAACAAAGCATGATACTTTAAAGCATTTCCTTTGTCTACCTGTTTGTTTCCTATGGGTAGATATCTATTCTTGTAATTATTTTGCCTGACTTTTAAACTGGCTGGGAAGCATCATCGAAATACTGTAAACTTAGAACATCTTTTACATCATAGCACGTACGACCGTAAAATTACATTATAGGATTAGGTATAATAAAAATGAAGCAATCAAAAATTTAAGAACTATAATTTCAGGCAAATGTACAGAAGTAACAAAAGGAATAGAAACCATAATGACGCTCACAGAGTACAGAGAGAAATCAAGTGTGAAATCTTCAAAATATTGTAATTTGCAAGGCTCAATATAATTCAAGTCAATTTTTTATCCAAAATTAAGTTATTAAAATTACAATGACTGCAGTTTCAAAGATATTATTGCCATTTTGATACAAACTTTAGAAGTATTATGTAGAAGTCTTTGTAATGAAGCTCTTCCGAAGAGGTATTATCACTCTATATATTTGAAGCCTAGTGCTATCTGAATTGGTAATGTTCTCTTAAACAATTTTTTTTTTCTTTCGTCAATGTGTTCCGGTTAGAAGGGGATGGTATGGGTACCAATAGAATCACAGACACATAAAATCACGCCCGTATTTCCCTAAACGATGAGGCAGGCAGAGGTGTAGGTACCTACAATACACCCCCTAATTTTGAGTCGTATATTTAAGTCTCTGTATAAGAGGGCGAGCCTATTGTCATCAACAAGGCATCTAGACTCGGGGCTGCTACAGAACTGATGGAAAAACCCAAAAACACTTTGCCCGACCCAGGAATCGAATCCAAGACCTCATGCTCTGCTTGCGACCACTGGACCACAGAGGATTAAACCGGCATGTCCTAGAACCAAAAATTCAAAGATATGTGACATCCACCAACCCGCACTGGGCCCGCGTGGTGGATTTCGGCCCACGCCCTCTCAATAAGAGGAGGCCTGTGTCCCAGCAGTGGGAACATTATAGGCTGATTATGAAAGTTCCTGCTTGGGGTTCGAACCCACGACCTACAACTCGTTAGTCGCGGCCGTTACAACTGGGCTATCACTGCCTACACATGAGCCATTTTAGCTTTAGGTACCTCTACAATGAGAATGCAACTGTGATGTCTCTATTACTGCCGGTTATATAAAAAAAAAGTTATGCACTCAACTTTCAAAACAGGTTTTACCTATATTAAGACGTAATGTTATTAAAAACAATAGGTATTCAGGGATAATTCCACTGAATACCTATTGTTTTAAATAACGTTTCTTTTACATAACGTTGATACCTCATTCCATTGTGGTTATAGTTACCGTGGGTGTTTAATTCGAAGTGTTGCTGCACTTTCGTCTAGACAATATTACTCATTTTAACTGGACAGGCTGAAGATATAAATTACAGTATTTGCATTAATGTTAGGAACTTTCTAGACCGATAACTCGAGCTGTTTGTCATCGGGTCTAGGCTAGTCTGTAATGAACATAGTTATAGCCAAGCCTACACATTGTGAATTCCGAATATTTAATGCTATGCTTTTGCCCTCGACTTGGCCACGTGGACGTCGGCAATTTTCCCACGGAAACGTATAAGCGGGATAAAAAGTAACGTGTGTACTGACCTCACCCAGGTCATGTTCTATCCGAGTGCCTTTCATCCAAACTGTTCAGCCTTAAGGTGTGAACCGACCTGCCAGGGTCGAGGGTTGTTCGAAAGAGATACCGTGGCCCCTGGCATAGGCAACTGAAGGAACACGGGTGCACGGGGACACGCCCAGAGCGGGAGATTATTTGAGAATTTCCCACCCAAAAAAAAAAAAGGTGTGAACAGACCGACAGACTACATTACCTTGGCGTTTGTAATATTAGTATGAATTAATTCCAGCCTTTCCTTCTATTATACCACTGCAAGGCAGCTTTTCAGACATCCGTGGCCCGTGTGGGCACAAGTTTTGATCATCACCCTCAAAGCGTGTTGGCGTTTCAGGCAAATTTTTTTGTAAGTGTACATTTCTTCACGATGAATTCTTTCACCTTATGTCGTGCAAGTCTAGATGTTAATGCATGTTTGTGTCCTAAGCTCAAAAACACAGGGGAAACTTTCAACAAATGATTTCATAATGAGTGTTAGTAACATTTACTCCACTTATTATTTATTCAATACTTGATTTCACGGTATGATTTTAACTTTTTGCCTCTATTGTTTGACGGTTATTTTTATTTAATGAAGTTAAGGTACAAAATTAATGCCGGAAGTAAAAGATATAGAAAACTTTTTTGGTTTGCTCTATACACTCCACCATAATACTATAACCCCCTTACTTATAAACGTAGTATAGCGTCTGTATAGTTGCACAACGCTTTGTCTTCTTCTTTCGAAAGTCAAATTACTGACGACTGAAAGAGAGAAATCGGTGTGTAACTATTCATGTGATATAATACGTTTATTTGTAAGGGGGTTAGCCACAGTAAGTTATTAAGCGGGATCTACTAGGTGGTAACTTACTATTAATGCAAAATCTTACTAAGATATGTATCACATTAACTATAAAAATAAATAACCACTTGGCTTTTAACTCCGAACTTAATTAAGTGCACATGAAGTGCACAAACATCTAGACGTTATCGCTTCTGACTAACAGATCATGACGGTAATGACAGCTTCATTTACTATCTTGCAGATTTGCATGCAATCTTGACATGAGTTTGAGTAGCTTTAAGTTAATTATCCATTTAATGTGTGCAAGTTTGAATATTTGTGACGTGATAAAAGGTGGATAAATTGCATGGTGACAATGGTTTATTGAATTCCCAATTGAATTCAAAGGCGTAGCGTTGACTCAGAAAATAGTCATACCGCTCGCTCGATGAGTCGGTGTCTGTTGATAACTCGGACACTTTGGAACGAACTATAAGATGACATAATAAAAAATTGGTGAGATGTGCAGTTTTCTTCAGAAAAATAAATAAGACAAGGGACTGAGCATAGGATTGTTTATTTCTTGCATTATTATGCAATTATCACAACATTTACTTCTATCTACAATCCATTTGACAAACACATAAAATTATTTATTACCTATGCAATATGAACTGGTGTTCTAGACATTATATTAGATACCAAATAATTGGTTATGTCAGGTGTCTAATTCCCTTTCACGCACTCACATCACTCATTCAGAAATGATGTGCCTGGCCTGTGCTCGATGTTACAAAAGAGATTGCAACAACAATATTGTGCGATTAATCTCAGCCGATCTAGAATGCCTAGTTGACCTGTAAACCCGTGCTTGACACTTTGTCGTCATGCTTTTCATTCATCATCTTCAAAGGTAGTCTCGAGTGTGTTTTGTCTGAATTATTCAAAGCATACCTAATGAAAATTGATAGAATACCTCGATGTGACAGGGCACATTTTAATTAAGGTGTTTTGTTTCTTGACGCACAGTTTAGAAATGAACTAACAAACTCATGAGCTTTTTCACATTCATAAATGGATCGAGCAACTTTCATTATAAGTGTAAATAAAACTAAAACCTTTTAAATACTTTAAAATATGTTTAAAAACAGCGGGGTAATTGCGTAATACACTAACGGTAGGCATGGCTTTAATTTTGACAGTTCAAGAACATTCATTTTTTATTGACGTTGTTGAGCAGACAAATTTTTCGAACATATATTATGAAGCAATGGAATTAGCAATATCCTTCAAAATGATTCAGATTACGATCGATAGTGTATAGCAATTAGAGTGCAGGGTCTGTCTAAACTTGCATCATACTCTTGAAACAGTCCCTGCCTAACTGAGACGAAATTATAGGCAGCTAAACATGGGCCTAGTCCGCCTAGTGACGAGAACTTAAACTTATGTAGGCCATAAAAGCTTATATGCCGATCAAAAGTGCTCTCGGACTTTCAATAGATAGCATTATATAATTTATTCTTAAGCCATTGTGGGTTATGACGAACTTCGCGCATCTTTTGACAAGCGTGGCTAAAGGTGTTCAACGATTTTGACAGCACTGAACATATTATTATAGACAGTAATTAGTGGAAGCGTACTCTTTTAATTACATACATATGATTATATGAGATGCCATGATTAAAGCTTTATTGATTCTATTTTTATTTCTTTTGTTTCATTTATACTATTGAATGACTATTCTATTTTGCTATATCAAGACTTGCATAACAACTGTAATGATATTATTTAGAAGTGTATTGCACGACTCATAATGCGAAGTATTAGAGAGTGCTTTAAGATCGAAACATGTTTTTTGGCTCCTTTCTGCAACTTTTTCTATTGTTATACTTCTGCTACTACACAGAACCTTCTGAATTTATTTAATGAAGATTTATTCTGTACTTTTCAAAAATTGATTGAATGCAGTAGAAACGAAAAAAACATCAAGATATTAAAAAAAAACCGTCAATCAAGTGTCGTCGAATGGCTCTTTAATTCAAAGTAGTTTAATTGTAGTTAATAAAAAACTAACTAATATAATAATTATCTATATCTATGGTTTTTTATACCATCAAATGAGCATTTTGAATATTTCAAATTTTTTATTAGGTATATCTTTTCTACTTAAGATGCAGCGCATTGCCAACATAGTAGGAAGGTACCCATCGATTTTGGGGGCTACCTTCGCAATCGAAATTCGAATTTACTTTCGTTCAGTCAGTCAGCGACCGTAGCAAGTGAGTGTTTAGAGAATTATAATCTCTATAATCCTATTGATTGATATTTATGAAATACTCATTCAATAGGAAGTTACATAAGTTATACTTTTGTTTTAATCTTTGAAATTATTGGTCCAGAACGTCAAAAGCTGCTGTAATTGGTTGAATGCTTAATCAACAGCGAATATCAGCACTTTACTCACGATCAAGTACATTAATTTTGCGATCGTTTTCTTTCGAGAATCTGGCCCTATGGATATTAGAGCTTCAGTTGCTGTGTCATTCATATTCAGTAACAGGGATAAATGGGCAATGAAACAAAGTTTCATTAACAACAGTTTTATTATAAATAACAATACCTTCGAAATTATAAAATACTGACCTTTCAAATTGGTTATTTACAAAAAAAATACTATAAACCTTATGAGCTTTTCGACTTTGTCAATATTACTTAAAAATACTTAATTTCTATAATTATACACTCATTCGTTGTACATTGCTGCCATACCATTTTTTTCATTGCCTTGCTTTTCTTTTTTGCATTACCATTCGTAACTAGATTCACGCAATGTTAAATTACAATAACTTAAGCCTAATATTTTTCTAACGCCATAATTACTCGTACCTACTTATATTTAAAGTATTAATGTATAGTACCTACTGTTAGTTTTCAGTCATGGTTTCGATTATGTTGAAACCTTTCCACTTTTGGATGTCTTTTGTAGTGTCCGTATGTTACACCACCGGCAGCTGTGGAGTACATCTGGTTCGGAAGAAAACCTCGTTCGAGATGTCGCGGGATCGCTTGGGGCAACCGACCACTTGCCAACGCATCGTACAAAGACGAAGGATCCTTCGCCAAACCTCTCTTCAGGTATTCTATCTGAATGCTAGAAGGTATGTAAGAGTCAAGCAAGGAGGTAGGACGTCTCTTGAACGGACCATGAGCTCCAACCGGTCGTGGAGCCAACGAACTAGAAGCAATGTCACCTTGGTACACCTGCTTTGTATAAGGGCGAAGCATCGGCAACGCCCTCGGTATGTGCGCAAGGTGCGCGGGAAGACCTTGCAAAAGCAAAGGATTAGGATGAGGTATGTCAGGTATCCCATGAGTTTTGTACTGTCCTCTCACGGGCGCGCGAGAATTATAGTGACGCGGGAACTCAGACTCAGTCGACAAGTATTGCGGTATTTCAGTTTGAGAAGTGTGTTCATCAATTGTGTTCGTATCTCTATATTCTGGATTCGCGAAATAAGACTGGGGCGCATTTGTTGGAGTTAGAGGTCTTGGAATGTAGTCATGTAAAACAGGTACCTGGAAGCCTAATACAGGTTGTACCGTTGCAAGAGCTGGGGTGGCGGTCGGCTGAGCTTGGTAAATGTACGTCACTGGCTGAGGAGCAGACGGCGGCGAATATGCACCCACCTCTACGTAACTATTGGGTGCACTGGCAGCCAGCCGGCCATTTGAATTGAACTCTGCAAGCGAGGAGAACGTTTGTTGTGCTGCTGGTTGGGTGTAATGTGGGACTAGATATATTTGCATCGGCATATTCGACAAGTATCCCACCATGGCTTGCTGAGGCGCAGGTGGTTTGTATTGTACTTTGTTTCCTTCTGGCGCAAAACTCTCTGGCTGCTCGGTCACTGCGTACTGATGCACGTAGCGCTGTTGTTGTTGTTGATGAAGTGGCTGCATATGGGCATTCTCAAAAAATTTCAGAAAGCCAGTTTTCATAAAGTCTAAAGAATTGTACCCTTGCCCTGCTTCAGGGACTGAATTTTTTTGACTATCAGATTTCTCGAGGTCCTTTTCTAGTTCGCTCTTCAGCTCACTCCTCAAGTTATCTTCTTCGATGTCTTGTAACTCAATTTTCTTCTCTGCTCCTACGGCGAGGGCCACGAGAAAAAAGGCAGCAACCTGAAAGTAAAAGCGGAAAAGTGAGTTCCGAGCGAGGTGGACGTCCGAGGCGGTAGCCACCGCTAGCCGCCGCGGTACTACTACGTAGATCGCTAGAGATGACGCGAAGAGGTGGGCCCGCCGTCCGCAGCCAAACAGGTGAATGGCAAAAAATAGACTAGAACCTATTATGAAACCGGTTAACATTGCCAACGTACTGAGATACGGGAATGCAAACTTTTACTTGTAATTTATGTGGTTAAAAGATAGCACGTACCTACCATGTTACGAGTTGCATTAACAGTGTTTACAGCTATATGTTATAATCTAAACATTATAATCGATAGAAACTAACGCATCGATGTGTGTTTAATATGCTTCATAAGATTCATAATAAATTGTTTTACATCATACATTAACGAGCCCATGTAAATCCAGTTCAAATAATAATAACGTAGATTGACGTGTGTAATGTATTACATTCAAAGAAAAAACCGAGTCTTGCGAAATTAATTCTTTTGTTTTCGAATTTCACATCACACGCAATGGTATTGAAAAAGGAATCGTGGGCTGAACCTTTTATTCCCCACATTTGGACGGACCGGTTGTGCCTAATCCGAGTGAATGGCGCGTGCTTTGATTTGCTTTGCAGCGGTAATTAATGTTCATTTCTCTGTCGGATTATTCACAAGCACGTGTTAATGAGCTGTTAGGTAAATTACCAATTTTCTCGCTCTGAAAACGGTCCGATGAGTAGTAATCGCGGTGAAGCACGTGTGATTAAAATTGAGAGGGCACTTAGTATAATTATCATTAACGCTCGTTTTAGAACTTACGTCGATAGCAGTTTTTAGTTTTACAACATTCTAACTTTGTTATGATAGTTTGAAGTCAGGTTTTGACACCAATTTTGAAACCTAGATTCAGCCAAATTATACGCTAGAGCGCGATAATATCGTCGTGGGCGATAATGTGATTATTATGTAATTATGTTGCTTCAAATTCTCAGATGCAGATAAATAATTATTACTTATGCAAAATGAAAGTGCATGAGAATATTATCGGTGAATGTCTGTCTATACCTAACATTAGGATCTTCTTACTAGTCTCACAGAATAGATGTGAGAATCCCCCTATTACAGGCGCGAAAGTTCTGATTGTACTACAATGTGGACAACTCGTATTGTCTGCGGTCGCGAAAATTTAGAACATATTTTGGAAATCTTTATATTCCCATCTTCATTTATCTTTTATCTTGTGAAAATAAAGATTTTTAATCCCTTATTTATAAACGTTGCTTAAAGTTAAGTAATGATTAGCGACTGTTTAACTATACATTTTTGACGTTTCTTAATTTTAATCTAGGCTTAAAAATAAACCCATAAAACTCTAGTGATAATGTTTATACAAGCCGTGTGCCCGTCGGCAAAAATAACGAACTCCCACACAAACTTTTCATCCCCTTTTTAACCCCTTTAGAGGATGTTTCAAAAATCCTTTAGTACTCGCCATACTTATAAAAGGCACTCTTATGCAAAATTTCATGCTTCTAAACCTTAGATTTTTACCAAGTAAAGCGAACCATGCGGCTTGAAATCAAGTGAATTGTGATTAAAAATATTGAACATCAAAATTAAATAATTCTGATGTTCATCCAGTAAATGCATTACGTTTGGTTGTTAAATATATCCAATTAACAAGTCCGTTTTAAATTGCAAGTATGGTAGGAATGAACCTTGAACGTGGTCGCTATCGCTATACTGCTTTACCAACATGCATTTGTATGTAAATGATACACTTTCTTCATTCCACTTTTGCTTATTATTCATATTCTATATTACATTGAAATTTATTTAAAAAATATTGATTAGTATTTTTTTCGGAAAATTGACAGATTCTAAAATATTTTAGACTCGCGCGACTCGCCATCAAAACTATTGAGCGATTTTTTTCACTAGTTAAGTACTACTATTTAAAAAAAGAGTATTTGATTGTAGTAATGATTATAGGTACAAAAGTGGATGATCTGATCGAAACATCTTATAATTTACACACACTAATAATCATTGTAAAACAGCTCATATTTTTTTTTTTTTTTAAATGGCATCTCGCAGTTCATCCTTTATGAGGATGGCTACTGCTTAACCGGACTTTCCTGTGGATACCTCGAATTAAGGCCTCCAGCCAGGGCAAAACAGCTCATATAGGAAGATAAGTTGCTTTATATCCATTTTCCGTAGTGTCAACTGACAGTTCTGAGACTTTATGTTTCTTGAATAAGAATTGCCAAAATACATTAGAAACGGACGTACTTCACGCATTCAAATCTCCAATTCTTTTCTTTTATTCTTCGTATTCGTAATAATGCAAAATCTAAGTACAGTAACAAAATGTTTTGGGAAAAAAAAAAAAAAAACCTGCGCAAACGAATAGAAAGTTTTAATCAATGATGGATCTATTTTCCGAATGTGAGTGGACCTACTATGGGTATAGCTCAGCCTAACCCTTCGGAATAACAAGGCGTGATGTTATGTTATGTGTGTATTAATCAAGAGGGGTGAAGAATTCCAAGCATAATTATGAAGGTCAGGTTATAATTTTGACCAGGCATACCTACTATACTTAAATACAAGTGATTTTAAAAGAACTTGCCCATCATAATGTTTCTTGTACTTACTTTTCACAACATTACGTAAGACAGATATTCATCAAGATAATAATGCTAGCAAAAAGTCTGCATAATGAGTGGAGACCGTAATATTTTGGTCCCAAATATGGTATTTTTGTCTTTACAAAAATATGCAACCCCAGTTTATTTTCGGACACGGCACTTATTTCAAACCGTGGCCTAAGGCCCGGACTCGACTGAAGCAGAGCGGAGCGGAGACGTGCGGGAGTCGTCCAATCACAGACGAGACGAGTGACGCGATGAGGATTTCAACCATTGTGATTGGTCGATTCCTGCACGTCTCCGCTCCGCTTCGGGTAGCTCATTGGAGTCCGGGCCAAAGGCTTGTTTGCCATAAGGAGCAGATATCGCAAATATGTAGAACGAGATTTGAGATGGACCAGAAATGTACCTATAGATACTCCTAGGATTCACAACCTCGATTTCAGATTTGTTTGCCTTTTGTTTCGCTAAGAAGCATTATTGATCTTCAATCAAAATTTACTATATACTAAAATAATTATAAGGCTATGTTTACATGAGCAAGTATTATGTCATCAGCACGCCATCGACTCGGTTTGTTATCGAAAAGAATCTGAATCAGGGAACTGATTCCGGTAATTAGAGATTGTTTCAACATCAAACTTTGAAAGTTTACATAAGCCCTTTCACACTAGTCCATCTAATAATTGGCAGAAACTACCTTACGGCTGGATTATGGTTTGTGGGCGAAATAATTGGAGTTACTCAGGGCCCAGCAGTAAACATTTTACAGCCAGTATGATCCATCAATTAAGTAAAAGTAAATTTCGAAATGAGTTAATCACTAATATTCTTATTTGGGTTTAAATTCTCACCTTTCCGGTACAATAGTAATTAATGGCAATTAACACGAAATGAAACCGTACCACACATGTTAGGTTACGTAGCCAAGTTATTTCACGAATTCATGCAATGACGCGGCCCACATTTTTAATGTTCTTGTATGGTCAAAACTACATCTGTAGGTAGTGTAAGTAATATAAAATTCGAAGTCCTGACTGACTGACAACGCACAGCCTAAACCACTGGTCCCAGAAACATGAAATTTGGAGGACGTGTTCTTTGTGAAGAGTAGGTATCCACTAAGAAAGGGTTTTTCGAAATACCACCCCTAAGAGGGTGAATGGGGAGGGTGAAATTTCAAGCGGACGAAGTCGCGGGCAGAAGCTAGTCATAAATGTATAACCTAAACTTGATAATATTACTACTTATTGAAGTGAAAACTTCATTAGGCGCGATGGGAATTTTTTGAAATGGGAAAAAACCATTGAACTGGCGACACTGTTACCGACACCGCGCTACATTCAGATGTGTTCGCCTGTCCTTGGGATGTATTCGGTTTTAATTTATATCCGATATGTCAGTGAGTGATGGCAAAGTATTCTGTTAGTGTTTTGTTTTCACTTCTGTCGGCACTCCCGGAGTGCCACTGCGCTGTTATTTTTGTAAATAATATACGTTGGAACTTTGTAAAAAATTTTATTTTATTATTTTTTGCCTGTTTTATGTCCCAATGCTGGCCAAAGGAGGCATTTCTCCTTCCGAACCGCTTAGATAATATTTTTGTTATTAGACCGCCGCGATGGTCTCGTGGCCGCAAGCGATAGTGCTGAGCCTGGTCCTGGATTCGTTTCCCAGGTAAGTGAAAGTGTTATTAGGTTTTTCCATTAGGAATTTCTCGGCCCGGTTGATGGCAATAGTTTCGCCTCTTATTTCTTGGGACTTAAACATAACTGGCGAAATATGAGTGTACTATAGATACACACGGCTACACATCAAGCTATACATTTCCAGTTTTAGCTGATCTTGTATTGTATAAGTTTTTCGTGCAATCAGAAGTCAGCTTATACTGGTTATGTATAGCTTGATGTGTAGCCGTGTGTACAACTCTACCTAACCTTGAAGGATAATAGGCGTGTTGTTATTAAAAGACCTAGATCACAAGAGCGTCGACTGAATATTTGCTCTCAAGGTTTCTTTGTTCACATAATTTTCTTTGTACTTCTTTGGTGAACTGTGCAAGTATTTGGGTGCAATCATAATTCAGTATAGCATCAATAGATGTTACAACGGTATTATAGTGCGAACTCCATATTTTTATACTACACAACTACAAATCATCATGCCTTGACATATATTGTCCTCCATACCAAAAAAAAATAGGTAGTTAGGTAAGGGAGGATGTTTTGCAGAACAATATGAGTATATCAATTGGCCATTGAGGGTGTTAAAACTTAGGCAACATGCAGAAATATCTAAAAGAAATCTTGAACATAATAATCCAAGGGAAATAACAAAAACGGTGAATTTATTTTTGTCGATAGGTATTATTTATTTAATCGTCTAGAATTCTAGATCATCTAATTAAAACTGTTTTTTTAATCAAAACATGGCTCCTAACGTTCACATGTGCGTTGTGCATTGAATATTCTATGATAGAGTAAATGGCTAGACCACCCAGTAATGTCCACGTGTGCTTATAGATAGTGAATGAAACTGATTTCCAAGTAACAACTACCAGCTTTTTCATTATTTACTTCCTAGAACCCGATACAAATGATCGTTATTGTATGATGTGGTCATCATCTATCTATAAAAATAAAACAAAGTTGGGTTAGTTACACCATTTATAACTCAAGAACGGTTGGACTGATTTTATGATCATTGATTTGTTGGATTTGTCTCCGCCCCGAATAGCAGAATAACTATTAAAACATGGGAAAAATCCACGAAAAAATTCTGAGGTGGTACGAAGTTCGGGTCAGCTAGTAGAGACAAAATATGATTTATCTTTACGAATTCAAAAACTTGGATACCAAAAATGTCTTTGAAAAAATTTTTATTAGGAGTAGATAGTCATCATCATCATCATTTCAGCCCGGAATCAGCACTGCTGGTTATAGGCCCCCCCTTTTTTTCTGCCATATTTCCCGATTCAGTGCGTCCCCCGCGACTTTGGTGATATCATCAACTCACGCGCCTTTAGACGGCCCCGGTTTCTTTGGCCTTGCCTATTAGTAGTAGTAGTAAGTCACTAACATACCTGATTTGAAGTATCAGTTATAAGTAAATTAACTTAATGTGAATTCCGTCGGATGTATTCTTAAAGGCAAAAACTTTTTACCAAAAAAAAAACAACCGACTTCCAAAAAAGTCAATAAACGAAAATGCTGAACCAATGACACCGACTTCCGAAATGAACGTTATTTTTCACTTTTTGGAAGTCGGTTGTATCTTTTTTTTTTAAATTTTCTTATTTTTCATTTTTTTGAGGGAGAATTTGTAATTTATCTAAGTTACAATAGCTTAATGTCAACTGCTCATCACCTTTTACAAAATATTGCTATTCCCGATGCTGGGACGTTAACAAGCACTCACCATAGGCATTGTGACGAGCATAAATTGCTTAGCAACCATATTAAAGTAATCCAATCGCAACCCGTGAAATATTTATCATTGAGTAGTTCCGATGGCCATCTGTGGCCTTCACCATCAGCTCCACTTTACCAAATGATGATTTCCGAGAGCAAACACAAGTTACTTTAAAAAATACCAAAATTGCCATAGGTTAGCCTATAAAATATGAGGGCTTCCCTCGATTTCCATGGGATCCTGTCATCAGATTCCAACTTGATGACAATGGCATTAAGTCCGCCTTTGTACCTTTTTGTGCGAAAAGTTTAAATAAATAATAATAAATGGGACCACCTCGAGAGACCACCCTTTCAAACAAAAAACAAATTGAAATTGGTGAAAATACATTTAAAAAAATAAAAAAAAACACATAAAGTCGAACTCATAACGTCCACCTTTTTGGAATTCTGTTAATAAAGGATGATCATTATACTAATAATCATATTATACTAATAAAAAATTCTGTAATAATGACCTTCAGCCCTTCATAATCAGCCTAATGTTCCCACTGCTGGAATACAGGCATCCTCTCTTTGTGAGGGAGTGGGCCGTCATCCACCACGCGCGGGCCCAGTGCACAAAAATCGGTAGCTTTCTTGAACTGTTTTATTTATTGCTGTAGGGCCTCAGACCAAATAATGTAGGGCATGATTATACCTAGATCACTTCGCTATTCCGCCCCTATTACAAATGTCAGAAGTACTATTTGTAAACCTACTAGCTGTTTTATTTATGAACCTACATGTTGTTACATTACCTATTGCAGTTCTATGGTTGTTATGATACAAATAACACATTGTATTATATTTTGTCCATTGTGACAGCTGCCAAAACAGTTGACACACGGATGTTTTGACAGAAAACAATAATAAAAAACATTATGTAGGTAATATGTCAGTAGAATAGAAATTGTCTATTGATTTTGTTTACAAAATATTACCTATTCTGTAGCTTTGATATTAGGTATTCTTTCTTTTATGTCAAAACATGAAAATTAAGGTCCTTTTTTTTTCTCTAAAATTACTTTAGTTTTACATTAACATGCGTACGTTAGCATATTAGACGGGCCTTCCATTGAATTTGTTGAGATTTACCGGTTCAAAGTTCGAAAATAAATATTAAGTAGGTACTTATTTATAAAAACTTTCTGAGAACATTTTTGTTTTATATCTAAGTTGTTAGCAAATAGAAGACATAATAAGGAAATATGCTGTGTTAAGGATAAAAAGCTTTTCTTGCTAAGTTTTAAACTAGTGGGTATAAGTTAGTCATGGAGATAATCGGTATTTTAAGACTTCGAATTAGTTAAATCGACTACATTAATTTATCGAGAAATAATGTAACCAAAGTATTTACTTTGGTTACATTATTTCTCGATAAATTGAAAATGTTAATGTTGTTCAAATGAACAACATTTAAAATATAACATACCGTAATATGACGACTAATAGATATCCCAGAAAGGTTAGGCAGAGGTGTACCTGTAGTAACACCCACATTTTACCAGTTATGTTTCAGTCCCAAGTAAAAGGGAGCGAGCCTTTAAAAATATGTATTTACATCGTTATTTAAATAGAGTGGTACCATAAGCGTATTTTCAAACTTACACTCAAAACCCTTTCCTATAAACTAAACTAATCTACAAGTTATGCTCACCTTAAAGAAAAACATGTTGAACTATTTAACACAGCACAAAGTCCCGAAAGTTAAGTACTTCACTCACAAATCACCAACATTCACGATCACTGAGTTCAAAGTCAAAACACCTTCAACAGTTCACCGCATCTTGCCTCCTTCGATGACATCTACTGTCTGTCCTCTTAATATCCGTCGTTGCAGGCCACTGTCCACGCAAGCGCAGCGTATGAAATCCTATAATTTTAACAAACCATCAGTTAAAAAGAAAATCTTTGTTCCACCATTGATTGCACTCGATAATTGAACCACTGTGTGTACATGTCATGACATTAGCATGTCACAATTTGCGCGAGAAATTCGAATATCGAATTGAGTTTTTTTTTATTACTGTAATATGCAAAGGGAAAAATGACACTGGTAATTAAAGGTTTTATGTTATGAATAATATTAATGATTAAATTAGAAATACGCACTTGTTTTTATTAAAAAGTCATGGATGGCAAATGCGTTCGGACGGCTGCCCGTTCGGAAAGTGGTCGCGCGTATCAACCGTTTGTTGTTAAATACCGCACTACTCTACATATTGGCGTACAGAAAGGCAATCATATCACGTTTGCTGTTATGATGAGCTCAATTTTATGCAAAGGAGATCAACCAGTTATTGCCCATTAATGGGTCACTACCGTGTATTTATAGTAAAACTGAATGACATCTTCGCATTGTTCAGTATTTCTATTGCAGTAAGTACATTTTAATGTTTAAAGTAATGTACATACTTCTTGTTTAATTTGGAGTTCATATTTCATTGATATGTAGGTCACTCAAATAGAACGTTGTTGTAAATAAATTTAAAAAAAGTAAATGAGCATTAAGGGTTCATGGTCCACCTTTAAGGTCCCATTTTCATCCTTTTTGTTTGGGTACGGGATCCTTAAAAACGGATTGCATTTTATATCTGAAATAAGATCTTTTCATTCAACTTTTTTTACGTACATTTATTTATTTATTTATTTTATTTATTTATTAAAACTTTATGCACAAGTGAAAAAACTGTACAAAGGCGGACTTAATGCCTTGGGCATTTTCTACCAGTCTACCTTAGGGTGATGCAGAGACTACACAGTAGGTGCAATAACAGAAAACATCTAAATATTTATAACTAAATTATAAGAATACATCTTCTTCACATATCTTTAACATCAATAGTCATCATTATACCAGCTAAAAGATGACCTAATGCTGGGCGTATATATCTTTAATTAAGCCTTAAGTATGCCTCTACCTTCTGTCTAAACTACAATAAAATTTAAGGATCTAGGTGTTTCTGCACATTTTACATTGAGATTTGGTCAGGTATATATTTTCAAGTAGGTACCTATGTAGGTGCAAAATTTTTGTAAACATTTTTCATCCATACCTACCTATACACTACCGTAGGGTAATTGCGTAACACACATACAATGGCAACTGATCGCAATTTCTTTCATTTTGACGGTTCACCCACGTCCATAACGTTATTTAAATAGATAAACGGATGAAAATTTCAATCCTTTATGCAAGGATTAGGAAATTCCTTCAAAAACCTCGAATTTCATTTGAAATTATGTTACGCAGTTAGGGTGCAAGACCCCTAAATCGAGCCACCCTGCACTTTTTTTATAAGAAGTCCACGACTTTCTGAATGCTCGTGAATTTAAATTCGGAACAATGACGACTCCAAAATTATGGCCAGTACCTTTATCGGCTTCAGAATTGCATAAAAACTTTTTCTTTGACTCATCATTAGTTTGGTGTTTTAGGCCTTTATACCTCACATGGAATTGTACTTTCATCTGTTCATTACCTAAAGACAGTACCTACCTATGTAATTTATAGACTTCCACGTTGTCGGAGTCGGGCAAAGCTAAAATAAAAATGCTGCTAAAAAAGAATCAAGCATTACATAACGACAAGTACTTAATTGAAATCCAACAAGTACAGATCATTAGTTATCGTTATTATTATGTTGCTAGCCAGCAATAAATCATAGCAAGATAAATCTGATTAAGCTGCCCGCAAATATTTATTGAAAGTGGTCCTGTACAGTAGCTAGTAGGTATGTACCTATAATGCTAGTGTAACATGCATATAATAAAGATGAATAGAGATCTAATACCTACTTACAAAAAGTTAAACAATAAAACATTCCTGAAGATACCTATCAACTCCGACATTACCTACTGAGAAAGATATTTGTAATATGTGCACATGAGGATTGTTCCTACACGCAGATATTTGTTAAATTGCAGCTGGGTAGGTTTGTACCTACCTACAATATCATTTGTTTTTTCCTATAATATTTACTCTTACTGTTAACCTGTATCATCCCACTTCAGGGCAAAGGCCTCTCCCCATGACTTCCAGTTCTTTCGATCCAGGGCTAAAGTGAACCACTGGTCGTTCCAATAATAAACGCTAAAATAAACTAGAAGCATTGAGGCGAGGAAATAATAAACGTTACTGCTTTTACAATAATATAAATAACTGCAATAACAATGACGGATGTAGGAATCCGCGTAAATTCTTCGCTACTGGCCCACAACGCAGAATTTCTTCGTGAACAATAGAATTATAACACCACATTGTGTTATGTAGCTGCCTCGAGAACTAGTCTACCATAAGTATTAGGTCGTAGCCTGAAGCCTAAAACCATTATAATTAGAATACAATTCTAGTTGTTACTGTTGCTATTATAAAGCCACTAGATATGGACAGATTGTGGAATTATTATGGTATGGTATCGAAGTGAATCGATACCACCGTAATAGTGGAGTGTTAAGGCCATTATTGATATAATGATGTCTCTTTTAGTATTCGCCATGTTAATTCCTTTGTTTCAAAGGTTCTTCATTTAAATGAAGAACGTGCTGACAAGATTTTTATATTTTGTTCCTAACAGAAGTATCATTTTTGAACCATTGTTCATTCAATCGAAACTGATAATCGATGAATGAAAAATTGAGCCATTATATGAATGAAGTTTTCAAACACTACAGCTATTCTGCAAAAATCTCACCGTGAAGACTTGGGTGAAGTGAGCTGACATTCCATCTAATGGATTGACGCTATTGACAGCTCACTTCAAGTTCACTTCACCCAAGTATTTACGTAGTGATTTGTGCAGAATTGCTCGGCTGTACTGTGTCAATAGTTTGGAAAAAGCGGATTTTAAAGGTTGAAAAGTTGATAATGTAAGACTGCGATATTTTGTGTTTCAAATGTAGGTACCTACCGATAGGTTTGCTGAAAACGATGACTGATTGTTATATCCGATAAGTCCGTCTTGAAGAATCTTAAGGTCATTTCATAGTGACTGGACTAAAATTCCGTGTTATAGTCAAATATAATGTAGATCTAGAGAAGATTAACGTATGTAAAAATCGTCGTCAAAAATGTGTCTCATTATTATAGCCATTAATACGAGTCCAAAGTAAAAACTTTTCAAGGCTACCTCACGAAATAGCATTAAACTTACACAACACACATACATTCATAAAATTCCACATACTTTGTGACCGCTAAACAAATAAAAGTGTGTTCACTTTTATTTTTACTATTATTGGTCACATCCGCCATTAATGACGGGATGATTATGTACTTCAACGTTTACATTATGTAAAAACGAGATGGTTTTCTTTCACAATATCGAAACAGGCTCAAGAGATATGACATTTTAGTCACAACAGAATTTTTGAAGGTAATTTTGGTATTATAATAGGTACTTAGATGTCGTGATGTGAAAAGTATTCCATTAGCTGTTATGGATGAATATAAAATTGAGAATGTGAAGTGGACTGTGAGTAAAAGAACTATAAAGCTAGGTTTTTGTACAAGGTCTTTGTTGTAAAATGACTTTAAAAATTTTCAGTGATTCCGTGATTGAATTCAAGAAACAACGGATAGGACGCCAAAATATTTAACCGACTTCAAAAAAACCCTGTCGTGTATTTTTGACATAAGTATTTTAAAACGTATACTATTTTAAATCATGCATGGCACTAAAAAATTTACTTTTTTGATGATGAATTAAAATTAAAACATAACTAGAAACTTTTTGGTTTTCTAGAATAACTAAATAACCAACCAACTATACAAGACATTCACTACTACACTAATCAAGGTTTTTAAAACCTACACGTAATATAAATCATAAATTATATGGAGTGGTCTTAGCAATAAAGTTTTTGGTTTTTTCAGTTTTGGGACCTTGTAGGTATTAGTGGCGCAAGCAAAGACTAATTTATATTCAAAAATGAACTGACTACGTTTTATAGTGACTAATTCAGGTTATAGAATTTCCTACATTAATTTGATTAACTCACCAACGAAAGTGCAATTTGGTGAGTCAGGTGCAGTTGCATAAAACTTACAAGATGTAAATTAAATTATTAAACACAAAGATGAGAAACAAATTAACGAAGACGGCGTAAGTCTTAGATTATAAAAACTGAATTATTTTATCCTTATTTTTCAGACTGCACTTAAAAGTGCAGTCAAAGGTAATATGACCGATGAACAAAAATATTCAACAGCTGTTGTCAAATAATCAATTTTTTCTTTTAAAAAATATATTTAAGTCCACAACACAATACCTATAATTTCACTTTATTAAACAGGAACAGTCTACAACAGATGATCTTAAACCCTTTTCCATTGACATAAAATCTTTATTAAATTGCAGCAAGCCCAGTAAAAGTGGAATGCTCTTTTGTTTTATTTGCTGCACTTTTGTTCCAAAATTATAGCTTGCCTTATTGATTAAAATAACACTGGGCTTTCTCTTGCACCTGTTATGTGTGGTTCTTCATTACGTTACGTTAGCAATTTGAGCACAATGATTGTTCAGACATACTTATTTATTATTGTGAAAATTATCATTATTAAGGTTCGAGGGATTTCCCAGAATATTTGAGACAAAACTAATGTCGTCAACTTTATTACTTTTGACTACAGTCGCGACCCGTATGTGTCGCAGCCAACTGGTTAAATTAGCCGTTTAGTTAACCGCCTGGCCTTTAGAAGTAGTGCTCGCCTAGCTTCGTTCTCTCGGCTCGCGCGCGGCTGACCACAGTTCTAACCTAACCTAACCCATTTGGTCGGGGTGCCCTGGCTTAGTTACTGCGACCAATTCGGCTCGCGCGTGATTGGTTACAGACTTCCAACCTAAACTGTAATTGAATATCATTTAGGCCGTTAGTTGAACGGCCGCCGTTTAGTTAAAAGGCTAGGCGGTTAACTGAACGGCTAATTTAACCAGTTGGCTGCGACACATACGGGTCGCGACTGTAGTCAAAAGTAATAAAGTTGACGACATTAGTTTTGTCTCAAATATTCTGGGAAATCCCTCGAACCTTAATAATGATAATTATCACAATAATAAATAAGTATGTCTGAACAATCATTATGCTCAAATTGCTAACGTAACGTAATGAAGAACCACACATAACAGGTGCAAGAGAAAGCCCAGTGTTATTTTAATCAATAAGGCAAGCATACAGGGTTGCAGGATGACGCACAACCTACATGATTCTGACATTTTTGTAGGGGTTTATAAAATAATTCGCTGTTCAGTACATTTTGACCCCGTAGGTATTGCAGTCTTCTATGAAGTCAAAGTCATACTGCTTTTGTGAAATGAAATTCAGAAACCTAATGTTACTGTATTTTACTGAAAATTGTGCTCGAAGCGAATTGAACGCATACAGGGTTGCAGGGATTTCGATGCTCAAATTGTAACCACGAATTCAGTACGTGATTCTAGACCCCCATCGTAGCATAGCAACGCTGTTGTTTCATAACGATGGAGTTTCTTGCCCTTTCTTCTCCATACTAGAACTACCTTTTGGAAGGGGCGACTAGACTCATTTCTATTTCATAATTATTTTTGACGTTCAAAAGTGCCTTTTATGTGCCGATTTGAAATAAATGCTTTGACTTTGAATATCACAATAGTCAGACGCTCTTTTGTCCCATGCTACTAGGTACCTTTTAAAAATTGGGTAGGTACTTACATAATTGGACTAAGGATATCCTTATCTTCATAGCTAAACACATAAGTGTCGTACACTTAAGATATCTTTGTGCCGTCGGATATTTCATAGACACGACTTCCTTCTTTAACTAATTATCTTTACCGCAGATCAAAACTTAGCTATTAAATAGTAAAGTTTCAAATGTTTCGCAAAAATCGAGTCGGTACCTAATAAGTTCTATTTTATTTTATTCTTCTTATCAACCTTCTGTCCCACTTTTCTGTTCCTTAGATCATTCCAATTATCAGAAAGTACTGTATCCTGAAAATGCTGAATTAGGAAAAAAAACTAACTTCAGCAGGAAGCATTTACGACCGCTTATTTTCACGCCAAGATGTCAAGCGATCACTTAACCTTTCAAAGAATGAGAGGTTTAAGCGTGCCAAGTCGTGACGTCTTTTTGCACGCACAAAAAATACCTCGTCAAATTGTCACTTTATAAGGTACTTACATAATAAGAATTTTGTTATGAATACATACGAAAAGGTACTTCTCATTCGCAATTTAACCATAATTATGCCTATTTAATATTTCAGCATGTTTTGTGGTAATAATAAACTGTCGACAGCCACTTAACACGCTTCGTGATATACTTGTATCATCAACATAATCATCGTGTCAGAGTAAATAGGTCGTATGTCCACTAGAAAAAGCGGTAAAAGGACTTCTTTCAATTTGTCTGTCAATGTTCAGCTTCGTGACTGCTCGTGATAGTTCGTAATCACCAGTCGAACTGAACAAAGATTATCGCTCCAACGAAAAGTGGCGATATGTTCACATAATCATATCCCACGAAAACCTGTTGAACGAAGAACCCATTTTAAGTTTCTACTGTAAAAAAACAATTCTGCTGGCTACCGTCCTGACATGATCCTACCATATTCAAAGTTTATAC
The DNA here is from genome assembly GCA_963669345.1 of Gortyna flavago. Classification (NCBI taxonomy): domain Eukaryota; kingdom Metazoa; phylum Arthropoda; class Insecta; order Lepidoptera; family Noctuidae; genus Gortyna; species Gortyna flavago. Next base: position 12,395,519 of record OY770138.1, read on the forward strand.
TAAAGTATATGAATATAATAGTTTAACTAGTATAATAGTGTAGGTAGTAACTTTGCTTTACATGCTGAACCAGCTTCGATTGATTGGTTGAGAACGTGTTGTGATGTTCCTTTTATCTTTTATACCTACAATACAAATTATATGCAACAAGGGTACTAGAAAAATCTGTAGGCCACAAAGGGCCTTTGTACACCCACGATTTTCCTGCCGCGAAAAAATACGGTTTATTCGCCGTGTGTAGGCACGGTCGTCAGTGTTTTATGGATCATTGTTGAAGCTTGTTGACAGACACGTTTTTTTCTACGGCGCGGTTTATACCGGTGTGCACACTAGATGTAGTAGATTTTTATTTAACTAAGGGCTGATTTTTGTAACGCCAGATAATTTTATCCGAGGAATAATTTTGAATTTTTGACAGTTGTTCCATACAAAACCTGTCAGACGTCAATTTAATTCCACGAATAACAATTATCTGTCGATTGAAAAATCTGCCCTAAAACATAGCATTTAAATTGAGCACCGTGCTTTCAGTCACGATGAAGACACTTAACAGTTCCCATACGAACATTATTTACTTAATCAACCGTTTCTACATCGTTTTGTGCAGTCGTCGTGAGCTAACCAAGTGAAAATGTATAATTAACAAAAATAGTATTTAGCGCCAATTATGCTGGTCCCCCGCTGAATCGGTTTCATTTTCTACTTTCGCCTAACAGTACTTATAAGCATTGTTTACTACTTGCTACTGGGTTTCAAGTAAGTTCTGTAACACAAATCAGTTTTTCTATAAATATACTAGAATTGGTAGAATCATATCATATCCTGATTGGTATTTAAGTAACTATGGGGCAAATCTGCGACAGTAAATGAACATTATTTTGATTGATTGTTTTGATTTTTTTATTTAAAAATACAAGAACCCATATCTATGACACGTGGCATTTCTATTCTACTGACTTGAGAAAAACCTGAGCCAGAAGCAATGTGTAAGTCAGATATAATTCTGTTTACGTGTAGAAAACATAACCCTCACTTAACGTGATCAGAGGGCTAAGTTGTTTTTTGGCTAAAGAATTAGCATTGCCATTCAACGTGGCAATGTTGCTAGTCTTCTGGGCACTGCGATGCGGACCCTACTTTAACGCCTAAGTGTCCTTTTGTTTTTGTATAGTTATATAATTTAATTTACTACCTAGTGTAAATAGTTACTTTGTGTTAAATATTTTAAGTAAAGTTAAATACTTTTCTTAAATAACCTTCTTAGTTGATTCCGTATTTACTGGTCCGGCTTCAAGCATTCCCAGAAGAAAGTGATCGATCATCCCATAGAAACAAAGCTCAAAACATATTTCCAAGGCACAGACGTACTTAAGCATCGTTCCTCATATGCGTGCTTTTTAAATGCATCTACCAAATATAGCCTGATCAAGTCATCGGCAAATTCTACACTAATCACCTTACCATATGATACAGCTATTAACCGCATGTAAAACTGTTTGGATGACGTCCACTGGATCGGTTTCACTCGGTACTTTCTAAGCAAGTGGAGCAACTCAGGCGCACCCGATATCTCTTTACGCACTCCCTTTTGTAATCCATACTTTTAGAATAATGTATCTTCTTCACGCTCGTTTTCACTTTCAAAAATATTGGATTATTGATCAAGTTGTATTGCAAATCTTTTTAAGGTAAAAGTGTTGTCGTTTAAAGTTCTCGATATTTCAACTTAACAATATTTTTCCTATATAACTAAATTGAAAAATCTTTTTCTAAAATGTGTCAGATCCGATAAATCCCAGTGAAAATTGCTGACTAATTACTCGACTGTGAGGTCTTGATCCCTGGTGTAGTCGCTGCAGATGCTATGAGGGGGAAGTGGACCGACTCTTTCTTAGTTATCGTTTTTGCTTGCATCACCTTCTCAATAGATGGTAAAATCTTTCCAATAATCCTTACAACGCTATTGTATAACACAGCGCAAGCATGGATCCTCAATATTTTTATAATAAGACTCTAACGTCAATCACAATTTCACACTTGAATGAACACATCAATCATCGCATACACATATTCGCAAATAATTGGTAAAGTGAACGATTTAATAAATTTAATTCAACCCCGTTAGATGCTCTTGTGACGACTTAATAGAGCTACTTAGACTTACGTAACGTGTCTGTCAAAAATATACCGTGTAAAGTCAATGAGGACTTTATGTCTGTACTGTAGAAAATTGATTCATCATCCACCTAGCCTTTCCTCAACTATGTTGGAGTCAGCTTTCAGTCTAACCGGATGCAGCTGAATACCAGTATTTTATAAAGAGTATTCTATCTATCTATCTATCTACATGGAGCGACTGCCTATCTGACCTCCACAACCCAGTTACTGGGTAATACGATATCCCTTGGTAAGACTGGTTGTCAGACATTCGGACTTCTGACGACCCGTAACGAATGACTAACCGGATGCAGCTGAATACGGTTGACGTAGGGTGTAAATATGCCTACCAATTAAGTAGATGCCTTCTTTGTCGAATATTTTATTATATGTTCAACTGTCGTGAAGATAATTAATAAACTCATGGATAAAAGTAGCCGATGATCAAGTTCAGAGGCATTCAATTGCAGGGATGTCCCTGGAGCTAAGGACCGCTTTGGTATGGATAATACTAAAAATACACATGACATAGAGAAGCTAGCTCGTAGTTAAGATAGCTCTAAACGTCCTATGAATCAATACGTATGAAATCTGTACGATAATTCCTAATTTATTGGATGCTTTATAGATATCAATTATTATAATCGCTCGGACACTTCAAAATCTCGTGTTGGCTAAAAATATATGGCGGCATAGATGTCCTTTTAACCGTTCAAACGGTCGATCTTCAACTGTTTTCCCTCTTTTCGTTTCTCTTCTGTCTGCTCAGTGCTTTTTCCGCCTTCCCCGCGGACGAAATCGCGGGATCAGCTACATTATAATAACGAGTTCGTCTATTTTAGTACTAACTTTAAATCGATTTTGGCAGGAGGACGAACTGCGGCTCTCTGTATTACTATAATTATAACATAGAGCCTCTAGAATTTCTTACAAGTATAAATTATGTTTGATAATAAGTAGGTGCTTTATGCAAGCTCTACTTTGGTATAATTACTATGCATATACATAATTATATCGTGAGATATTGTGTACGTTTTTTAGGTCACAGGCAGTCAAAAAATTACTTGAGCGATGGATACTAATTAGCTTTACTCATCTTTTTTCACATCTGAATCATGTTACTTAACTGCAAAATTCCTGGTCGCTTTTGGAAATACTTATTAATTAATAAACAGAAAACAAAGTTGATAGTTATACTTTTACCCGACTAATCAGCACCCTAATTGCGTCAACACATTATCAGTCACGACCTAAATCATTTTGAAGGAAAGCTAATCCATTGTTTCATATGTTCGCAAATCTTGTTTGCTCATCAACGTTTAAAATAACGCAATGAATGTTGTTGAGCTGTCAGAATGAAGCTGTTCCTACTGTTACTAACAGTGTTAGGCAATTACTCCGCTGGGCATCTAAAATTATAGGCGATGAACCGACGATGTAGAAGATATGTGAGGTGATGCAAAAGGTGTGAGATGTTATAGGTGAAGCCTACTTGTAACATTAGACAGCAATGGACTAAGTTGATTGAGGAACCCAATCATGACACTTATACAGGATGTGTCGTAATTAATGGATAACCTCTTATAGGGTCATTGTACTTATCATTATGAACAACTTTTAGTACGGGACCAAACCTCAAATCGCGAAAATAAAATCTGCTGTTTCCTACATTTTGACGAGTTATGCGAACATAAATGTTGGGATCAGCAGATTTTTTTTTCGCGATTTCATGTTTGGTCCCGTAGTAAAAGTTGTTGCATCCTGTATATACAATTTTATCACCCACTGCCATTCAGCGAGAAGACATCGTTAAAATTCCGTCATAAAACTAGAAATGCTTTTATTATTTATTCCCCCCCTTTACTGTAAAAGTAAAGTGTTTGTAAGTACGTCATTTACATGAAAACTAGGCATGCAGAAAGTTGTCCTCGCTGATAGATAGATTAAGAACTTTCATCGCACCTGCTTTTCAATATTGCTTATCTTTATCTACACATATTATAAATTGGAGTCTCTTTTCGTGCCTGTATGTGTGATCGTGTCGTTCTTCTAAACTACGCAATGGATTTTTATGCAGTTTTCAACATCATTTAGAGAATTTAGTATATCATTTTTACGTTTAAACATTGATATTAAACTTGCATCATCTCATCTGCCTAGCCTTTTCCCAACTATGTTGGGGTCGGCTTCAAGTCTGGATGCAGCTGAATACCAGTATTTTACATGGAGCGACTGCCTATCTGACCTCTACAACCCACTACTGGGTACACACTCGTACGGTACATTACTGAGTAATACGGTACCACTTATTATGACTAGTTGTCAGATTTTTGAGCTTGACCTGTAACGACTGCCAAAGATCCACGAATGACAGCCGGGACCAACGGCCTAACGTTGTTTCCGAGGCACGGAGGGGTCTTGGTATGTAAAGGTGGTCACCCATCCACGAACCAACCGCGGCAAGCGTAGCTTACTGATCTATCGACTCGTGCGACTGTTATTACTTAGCCACATGCCTCTCTCATTGATATTAAACTTACATTTAATACAAAAATCTCGATGTTTTGTAAGTTCTAAAACCGTGCGAAGCAGGGACGGGTTGCTTGTATCTTAAATGTATACTTAGTTGTTAGATTTCAATTAAGATCAAAGATTTATCTGATTCGACCGTTGAATTAAATAACAGCTGCTGGAGTGACACGTCACACGACGTGTTATTAATTTGGCTGGTGGTTTCGTGATTGTGTGAAAAGTAATACGAGTTTTCGTTTTCGTTTTAAATTTCATGTTACTCCAAATATTCCTATTGTGATCTCGAATTTCCTGGATATTTTATGTATGGAATCTCTCATGCTTTGTTTTTAAAATTTCTTTTGCAACCAAACTGCTTTTCTGCCGTTCTATTCTGCGAAATCGCACAGTGAAAACGTAGATGACGTGAGCTTGAAGTGAATTTGTCTTTCCACTTGATACTAAGGTAATCCTTAATTCCTTGTCAATAGTGTCTATACAGCTCACTCTTAGCTCACTTCATGTAGCTTTTATAACATAAAGAAGTAATTCTATAAACAGAATTCGAACCCAGGTTGAGGCGGATACAGACATTGCGTGGCAAGCGCCGCGGCGCTCATTGCATGATTCGCAATGTGTGAACGTTCTTATTCGTGGTGAGACATGTGCTTCCACATGCCTCACCACGAATATGAACGCGAATGTATCCTGTGCCTTTAGCCGAAACAAAGGAAAGCTGCTCAGGTGGAGATTCACAGATGACTCAGCCTGGAATGTAAATGTGGTGCTGTTTTACAAACGATATGACACTTGTCATATACTGTCCTGCGTGTAGGTACTATTTACTGCACGTTACAGAAACTGATGGACGCTACTGAAGACGCCAGATCCGTCACCAAATTCTGGGCCGACTCAATTTAGATTGCCATCGACACGCTAACAAGAAGATGTCACAAATCACAGTTCCTTGTTATCTAATGTTTGCAATAAAACTCCATATCCTCAATAAGATTATACAACTTAATACCCCAGTCACAAGACCCTCATTAAAATGATCCTCATCAAGTAGTCATAAGTTGTTCCGCATAAAGATGATTTTACAACTAGTCTGGTAATTAAGCTATCTTCCAATAACCATTAGTTGCATTACACGCTAGTCAATAAAAAATAACTACTTAATCAGCCACGGCTCGAGTTACTACGGTATGCAATCAGCCTTAAAATGAATAGCTAATTACTTTGTCCATACATTCATCAAAAACACGAGATCAATAATATAATATTTTTTGTTAATGAGCCTGATGTTTTTTGGTTTTGTTTATAATAAATGTTTGTTTCAGTTCTGCAGTATATCTATCTTCTATACTACGAATTTGAAGCTGAATAGTTTGTTTGTTTGAACGCGCTAATCTCTGGTACTTATGGTGCTCCCACACTGCTGTTATAAAATGTTTACTAACATTACCTAACATGAAAACCTTTCTGATTTCTGAAAACCTTTTTGATTAAATGTATGAGATCACAATGTTAGAAAATGTTTACAAAAATTTGTTAACAGCAGTGTGGGAGCACCATTACAGTCTAATTAGAAAAATAAATTATTTTTGCATTTGATAGCCCGTTTTTTTAGGAAGGCTATAGGCTATTTAACATGACGCTATGACCTTTAGGAGCCGAGCAAAAAATAAAAACAGTCATAAAGAACGCTAAACGAAAACGAAGTGATAGCGCGGGCAGGTGATCCGATGCGACGAGGTGGGTCAAGGGTAAAAGAAATTTCATGCGGACGAAGACGCGGGTAGTAACTACTTAGTTTAGAAATATATGAGGTAAGTACCTACAACTTATCATTTTTGTAAAGGTACCTACTACAAAATACAAATAAAACAATAAAGGTTAGAAAGTCAGCAGAATATGCCAAAAAACCCATAAAGAAGATAACTACTGACTACAAAACGATAGATTATATCACCAACATCGATTTCTCCAAATAGACAACACCAAATTCGATATTTGGCAGGATATAAGTACTAAGCATAAGTATTAAGTATCTTGCAAAATTGATTCAGTGGTGGGCCATTAAATGAATTTAGCAAGATGCTTAAAAACAACACAGTCATTTTGAAAGCTATGACCAGACCAAATGCCTGAATCAGTAAAGTTAATCTGTGTGAAGATTTTTACCAATCTATCAAAAAAACCGCAGACTAAATCCACGCTGTGAATCTTTCATCACGTAAACTTTCAAAACAACTATAATTATCTACCTATGCATATGAAAAAAATAAGTAAACTAAAAGTAAAGACTTCTGTAAGAATTTGCACATTATAAAACCACAAGGAAATAGTGCAACCGATATTCCAAATGATTCTGATACAATTCCGTAAGTCACGGCTGTGGTCAAAAACAATCAAAATCATAAATTATTCAAATGACTTGCATAGTATCTACTTCCCTATAAAAGATTTGCTGTATATACGAATTAAAAACTACGTAACATGCTTTTAGCCAACAACAGCATTACGGAAGCATTGGTGTCGAAATAAGATCGCATTCGATAGCATAACAGAACTCGTGCATGGGTCTATTCATACATCGACAACCCAAGGTGCCTCGGAATGGTCCCAGCTGTCTTTTGTAGATCTTTGATAGTCGCAGACAGTAATGGGTAGTCAGAAGCCCAGAAAGATTGGCAACCAGTCTTACTAAGCCCAAACCCGTTACCCAATTACTGGGTGATAAGATAAACTTGTTACCCAGTAATTGGGTTGTGGAGGTCTGATAGGCAGAAACTCCATATAAAATACTGGTTTTGCTGGAATCTGACCCCGAAATCGTTTGGAAAAGGTTAAGCAGATTGAATTGCTATAATCTCAACTGCATTTATTCAAAAATCCGCATGATAGAATGTGGATGGACAAGTAAGTCGCACCTATCCATAAATGTATATAATGAAAAGGAGAGCGAACATTATAATTATTATGAATATAATATTAACGATATAATATTAAATTCATAATATAATAATATTCGCTCTCCTTTTCATTATTGTTTTACGAAGGTAGTATACTTGCATAAGGTATGGAGCAGAATATTTATAATTTAACTAGCAGCACCCCACGTTTTTACCCGCGTTAGTATCGATCCCGTGGAAATATCGGGATAAAAAGTATCCTATGTGTTAGTCCTGGTTATAAGCTATCTGTGTACTAAATTTCATCCAAATCCGTTCAGTAGTTTTTGCGTGATTGAGTAACAAACATTCAAACATATTCACAAACTTTCACATTTATAATATTATTAATAGGATAACGCGTTCAAGAAACACATTAACCATAATCTAAAGACACCAAAAGCGTGATGGCCTCGTTACCTTTAAACTAAGAAAAAACGTAGGGCCTGTCTGTAGCATACGAGCAAGAAGTACATAAACCACTCGACGCACTAACCAAAAAGGACATTCAGGCAATTATTCAGCGTGCACTGGAAGCAAAAACTAGCAAATCACAACTAATCTAGGACATGTACGAATATCATTAGCACGCCCAAATCAAACATGCGTCTAAGTGCTAAGGAATGTTTTTCGAACTTAGATATCAATATTGGAGTCAACATGTTTGCTGATCTCTTCAATCAATTCAGTCAACTGATCACAATCTACGCACGTAGACCTCTCCCTAGTTGCGCCATGCTCGGCGATAAGTTACAAATTAGAAAATAATTTATTAGTTTCCTTACCAACAGTAAGTTAAACATCAACCTGAACATAATACCACGCTTGTTTTGGTTAGGCACAAGTACACTATGTATAGGAAACCCACATTTCGCCAATTATCTTCAAGTCCCATGTACAGACGACAAGCTACCCGAAACTGTAAAATTTTCCCAATCAACTTTGAACCTTATACTTTAGCAATAAAGTTGAAAATGTATTAAATAACGTTGACAGATTGTAGTTGCTTGATGTGCTGGCGTCTGTACTTACGGGACAATCATATTGCCATTAACCAGGCACAAATACAAGCTTCTGGCTGCTACTGAGAAATTCCTAATGGAAAAACTCAATATCACTTTTCTAGACCCCGGAAACGAACCCAGAACTTTCAGTCAAATAAATTTAATAAACTCAATTACATAAAAAGAACTGGTTTTCTGCATTGGAAACCCTAGATCGAAGAATCATCCCATAAACGAAGCTGAATCACGTGCAAACCATGTCACAATACACCTCTTTCTCTTGAAAACTAAGCTATGTAAAGTATCCGCATTGCTTACGTAACTATTGTATCGTGGTTCAGGGTTCACGCACGCTGACTTTTGGCAAGGCATCAACGTACCAGGTGGCGTGGATCGGATAGGGTTGTCACGCTTCACGAGTTTTCTGAGCCTTTTCTTTTTGACGTGTGGTTTTTGTCGCTTCAACGCGTTCGAGAAACACATTAGAGTCAGTAGTAGTCAGACAGTATCTAGTAATCAAATTCGTAAGTCTACATTCACACTGCCGCGGCCGCCGTCGACAACATGCCGCTCGTGTATTTGAGAACGGTATTCAAATACTCGAGCGGGCCGCCGCCGACACGCGTTGACGGCAGCCATCGACACGTGTCTCACATTTGTATGAGCACTAAGTGCGAAAGAAATTCGAAACTGCATTGAGCGTATAACTTGTCACGGACCGCCATCAACGCTGTCTGTCTGGTTCACGGAGTACAGAAAGAAGGTGTGGTTCTATACTTCATTTGTTTCGTAGAGCGAGTAAACCATAGATTTAACTAAACGGTGACAGACACACTTGGTTTATTGTATTCAAAATGGCTAAACAGAAGCTCGTGAAGTTCGTGTTTTGTTTTTTTATTGTTTTTTTTTTAACAGATGGAACGACACTTGTTGCCTTCTTAGTTTATTTATCTATTTCGATAGGTACAAAGTTTTAATAAGGGTCACTTGCTACACATCACGTGTCAAGTGAACAAACTGACGAACTGACACTTGGCTATCTATAGGTTCGTGAGAAAATGGGCGTGGAGTAGATAGTAACCAATGTAAACATGCGCTATAGTATGTAACTATCTACTAATATGGCGTCTCAAGGCTGGCAGAGAGAAAACCTTTTTGACTTTAAATACTATTACATAACTTCAAGCATATACGTACGTTTCATTGAATTATTGCAAACCCTAAGGCCGGGTTCACACGGCATAGTCCTGCACGTTTTCTTTGTATTCGTTTTTTTAACGTACTATCAGCCGGGTGTTCATACGGTAGATTTTCATTCGTGTAAAAAACGAATAGCCGCAGTTTTTACACAATTGTCTCGGTGAGTAGACGTCATTGATAGATCCACGCTTGTGCCACTGCAAGCCGAATACGTTCGATTTGCTTGACAAGTCCGTTGAGTATTCGTTTAAACGCATAAACGGTGTATGATTTTTTGCAATACAAACGCCATGTGAATGGTTCTATGAACAATGTATCTGCCACTATTTATTCGATAAGATGTATACTGCAAAAAAACGTGCAGGACAATGCCGTGTGAACCCGGCCTAGTACCTACCTACAGTTTTTTATTTCCTTTTCACAATAGATACTACGACATTCTATCCAAATTAGAATCTACAAGGACTGCGGTCTTTGAAGTATTAAATAATAAATTGAATTAGAAAGATTTGAAGACTAGATTTTGATTTTGAGTAGGTACTAAGTGTACTCTCGTCTAGAAGATTAAGAAATAAGTCTGAGGCGATCAAGTATGAAGTAAGATTTGAAAATGTTAGTTTTTGTCCTACTTAGTTGAAGTTCAGTTACCTGCTTGAGGTTACTATTGAACTTATTAAGACACCGTCGTCAGAGATAACTGTCTGCACTCTCTGAAAGAAAATCTATAGTAAATGATTGAAGTAATTAATACAAAAAATGTGGCCCCTTTAGGGAATAAAACACGTCTTGTTTTATTAAAGGGGAAGTAAAAAAAGCATTAGTTATCTTTGTGTTTTAATATTTTTTTTTTACAACAGTTTTTTAGGAATAATGCTTGGTTTTAACCCACAACAATCAAAGGACGTTCGGATATGAAAGTTTTCCTTTTGTAATTAAGTCAACGAAGTGCAATACTATATGTGATCTTGGCAAGGACGTTGAAGGCCCACCTTATTGAAATTGATCGTTCCTGCCTGCGGACACCTGTTGTACCAAATATATAGCCAACACTAAGCCAATATTGCCAATTCAAGTATCCGCACGATGTTATAAACTTAACTTTATTTTGTATGATTGACAAATCGTGATAACGATTTTGTGGAGCATAGATCTAAGTTTACATCTGCTGTAAACTTTAATAAAAAAAAACATAAAAATAAGAGACAAATTTGAAAACCATCTCATGTGGAAATATATAAAAAAACTGTTCTAGTAAATGATTGCTTCATTAGTCTAACGTACTGGAGTCTTAGATTGGATGCCCAGGTCATAACAACATGATATTGGGCTTTTGTATTAGGACATGGTAATTTTCAGTAGCATGCTGGCGTTTTGTCTTTGACTTGTGAGTGGTTAACAGCAATAAGCTCGCCCCTTTACTACCTTCACACATCTAGGACATGTACCTATGGCTCGAGATGCTCTAAGGGGTGTCAACTGTCACCCCGTTAAGGCGTTGCATCGAGCTGCCAATCCACCATAAATACAATAAACATCTTTTGTAAAATGTCGTAAGTAGTTTTTTATCATCTTTAGCCTACCTAAGAAAGAGCGGCGTCTTCTAACACAGGCATTATCTGCTTAAAAGGAGGCGCTAAGTACTAACAAAACGTAAACAACTGTGGTCAAGAAATAAATATTTGTTTTTTACATGGATCTTCAATTTCACAACGGGTGAAATTTGGCTCTAGTTTAGGTAGGCCCTATGTCCTTTGGGGAGTAATTATTCCCCTACGCCTGTATAGGCTTTACGTTTATATAATTCTAATAAAAATCGTATGACTTGTTCTATAAAGCAATTATTATGTAACGAGATACTTCCCTTTTCCCTTACAAAGGCGGACGGAAGCGTGGGCTGCGGTAGAACCTGTGTTGTCTAGATCACTTTCACATAAAGGGATCAGTGTCCACTACCGATAACGATAGGTTTACCTAAGTGCGTTCGGTAATTTCAGTACTTACTGACGTGCGGAATTACGGAACGGAATCTAGATGCGTTGTCATTTAATTTTTTTCATAAATAAAACTTTTCTCTAATTTACCTTAATAATAGACGCGGATTTAAAAAAACATATTTTTTTTACACACATTAACAATACTTTTTCTAATATTATTTTTGGCATAATTTTGAATGTGTGAATGATGATATGGTTAGATAGGGGATATAAACTATAACGTTGGTTGAGCTTATTTTCATTGAGGGAGGGCCCCATCCCTTGAATTTGCCACAGGCCCCAAACGGTATAGTTATGCCACTGCCCACTCCCAGACCCACACCACCCACATTCCATTATGTCCTCTACCGGGTTTCGAATTCAATAAAAATAAGTCATGCAAACTAACTTGATTGGCTATTAGTTGGCTGGTTTGATTATTAGCATCTGCTAATAATTAAATCAGCCAGCTAGGTAATAGGTATCTGAACCTTCAGGTAGGTACGGTTACATATTCCACATCATCACTAATATTAATAAGCAATAAATTTTATTTACTCGCTTATAACGATGTACAAAATAGCAATTATTATCACAAAATTACACGACATTTTAATGAGATGCTTGACTCATCAGTTACATACTTACCTACAAGTTTTCCGACCTTAATCAAGTTTACCACTTACCAGTAATAAATTCCTCTAGTTAGTTTCACACGTAATAAATGGCGTCTAGCTAATGTTATTACACATTTATTTACTTTTATTACGAAATAGCTGTTATGCTCGATTTTGGGTTATAAAAATTAGAAGATTATGCAAATTTTAGCAATATATATCCTAATTAGAAACGCTTATTTTTTATAGCTTTACGTACTCGATTTAATCTAGATTGATGCGAAGAGTCTAGATTAGTTGTACCATAATTATTGCGTAAATTGGTACTCTCAAGGCCCTGTTTTAGATGATCAGACAAAACATGGTACGGTTTTTCTTAAGGTGCTTTGTTGCTTTTTTTTCAGTTAGTTATTTTAAACCTATGTAGGTACCTATAATTGAAAGTCAGACCCTTCGGCTTTTATGTAACTTTATTCTCAACCGACATGTGACTTTATTTTTAAAACATTTATGCACAGGGTTAAATTAAATTAGCTAGCCAAACTCCGCAGACGTGATGGGTATCGGATATCTAAACATGATAAAACAAATAAAATATTAATTTGATAACTTTTTTGTGAAGTCATCGACCGCACGATAGTTGAAATATGAGTTTTTTTTTTTTGTGTAAACTTCACTGACGTGATGTGTTAAACTTCAAGTAACATAACTAGACAAGCGGTCGTTAACCTCAAGAACACATAAAAACATTTTATTTTTTTATTTTATCGTGTAAGTATTAATATCAATACCCATTACGTCTGCAGTTTCGCTAGTTAATTTAATTTCACCCTGTAAATGTAGAACAAAACAAATCTGCCTTTCTAATATTTACAGGAAGTAACTTTAAAAGCAAAAAACGAATGAATACCTTTTTAAACAAATTGACAGTAAGCTTGTTTTTGAAGAGATTTTTTTTGACACCCTACAAATGAAGAACCGCCAACCAATTATTTCTCAAATGAAGTGACACGGAAATCGTAATTAATAATGTATCTAAGTGAAGCTTAAGTTGATCGCGAAAGTTGTTCCAACCAGAAATTGTATGAAATAGGACTCGTATTTAATAATTAATGGCTATTACGTGTATTAGAGATGCGTTACAGTGCGAACCGGATTAATAGAGATTAAACAACTTGTACCGAGAAAATAGGATGTGAGAATTATTAATGATGTGATTTAGTTACGGTGATGTTTATAACTTTTATCTGCTTTTCAATCTATTTATTTTTTACTCGTGAAAACTTATTTTTTTCTTATTTTCCGGATTGTAGCTGAGGCACCGAGATGCACCGTTCATATTGCTTGGGCACTCATATCTAGTTGTCCCCACTGCGATAAACTCAAAGTGAGATGGAACAGGATGGCTAATAAAGGCGAATTTCAACAAACTTATCTACCTAGAATAAGTCATATCCTGGCAATAATTTTTTTACAGTTTAGTACCTAACTACTATCACACGTCAATTTTATTCCTCGGATAAAAGTTATCTGACTTTAGTCAAATCAAATGGTCATTACTTAGCCACAGTGGGAACCACATCAAGAGGGCACTGCCTTCGACAGTACCATCCTTTATCTCGTAGGTACAGAGGCCAGAACATCAAGCTACCCCAATCTGTCAAATTTCTTTGATAGATTTTCAACTTTACCACAAAGGAATAAGGTTTATATTCAATTGGGAAAGTTTGACAGATTGGGGTAGCTTGATGTGCTGGCCTCTGTACCTACCTAATTGCAAGTGTGATCACCATCCATATGCTCTAACCCTTGACATTTCCATGGCTTCTTTGACAATAAAACATAAACACAATTTAAAAAAAATTAAATATTAAATAATCATTCGATAAAATTGCTAATAACTGTTCTAAAATATCTAAAATTTGCATAAATTTGCTTAATAAAATTATGTGTGATGAAATAAAATAATAAAATTATGAATTATGTGTTTGTCTGATTTAATTTTATATTTAAATGCATTCGAATGCAACAAAAAAGGTTAGTAACACAAATATTAAAAAAAAAAAATGTTAATTTTCAAAATGAATGAGTTCATTTGCATTTCTTTACATAATTGTGTTATTCCAAAGTGAATAGTCACATGATTTTGTTGACTTTAAATACTATGCAGATTTTTGCATTCCTACTTAAAGACCCGTACTTCTTCTCTGTCAGCTGCAGGTCTCTCCAATTAAAAATGTGCCTTAATATTTAAATGACTTGTATATTCATAACAGTTGCACAATTACAAAATTTGTTTTATCGATGATGTTCGAGTGTCGCCGGCAAAAGTGAAAAAAGCATGGCGGACGACGTGTTTCCGGCGCACGCGAGCTTTGACGTCTCGCTCGTAAATTCAAATTATTTACTGTAGAGCAAACATTCCCCTACGTAATAAGTATCGGTCTCTGAAACAATTATGTTTAGCAATAGCAAATGTTCATTCTTATTTTCGACTATATAGTCGAAAATAAGAATGAACAGTTTAATTTTTTTATAGCTGTGCAGTGCCCGCAACTTCGATCGCGTGGATGGTGGACTTTTTTAGGGGTTGAGGGGTCGAGAGTGGACTAAACGAAAACAATAACATGTCTCTTTACAATTTATATTGTTTTCTAATAAGAAGAATTTTCTAACATAAAAGTTACTTCTTCTAACATCAGCTATCTTCCAATGAACGTCCAGTCAAAATCGGACCAGCCAGCATTTTGGAGATTAGCCGAAACAAACAGACAAAAAAAATTTTTTTACCTATCGTGTTCCAGGCACTACTGCTAGTGGTTACGAGCACTACTGCTGAACATGAGGTCCTGGGTTCATTTCCCGAATCAGACAAAGTGTTATTAGGTTTTTCCATCCGGAATTTCTCAGTAGCAGCCCGGTCTCTGGATTTGTGCCCCGTTGATTGCAATGGACTCGCACCCTATTACATGGGACTAAAACATAACTGGAGAAATGTGGTTGTACCTATAGGTGCACCTCTGCCTAACCCTTCGGGGACTACAGGCGTTATGATATGTCATGTTTTCGTTACTTTTCATTTTCTTTTCTTTTTTTTCCTTCTTTTCATAGGTATTATATTATTCTGATGAGATAGCTACTGCTGGCGTTTGATAAGAACTTAACTATCTCAAACGACAAGAATAAACAACATAAATTTAATGTCTAGGCCACTTTTCATCTCCGCCATTACGAACATATGCTCTTCTTCAAAAAAACCCGTCCCATAACATACTCGTAATAATATATTACACAACAAACATTGGTGAACACTCCCTATAAAACAGGTGCGTCTGATTGAGCATCTTAGAAATGATACAAATAAAATGCGAGGCAATTGAGTAAGCACGCAGCTTCCTTTCACTGCTGATATGAGGTATCCGAACTGTAGTGATAACAGTAGAGCTGGGCCAAAGTTCCGTATTTGTTCGACTTCGGCCAAATATTTGGCGGTTCAGAGAGCACCGTTTAAAAAAAAATTAAGCATTCATTAATAGCATTAATAGCTATAATAATTAATAATTATATATAATTAATAATAATAATTATTATTATTTAAAATAATAATAATAATTTTAATTTTTTTATAATAATTATTATTATTAATTATATTCATTAATAGCTGGTAGCAGAAAGCCTGGAAAAAAAATAAAAATGTAGGTATGTTGAAACGCATCCTAAATCTAGGTACTGCAATGAAACCTGAACACGCAGATTATAATTTAACGTAGAACATATATTTCTCCTCGTAAATGGTAATCGTAGCCTATGATAATCGTGAAAGAAATACTTTTGCAGCAGACTTTCAGCATTGAGAAACCACAAGAGTCGCCATCCTAGTAGCCAAGTTTTTTCGGCTTTGCCGAAAGTTTCGGCCTAAACCATGACCTTGTGTCAACCTCTACTGATAACTGTTACACCACGACGGTGATTACGTTAATTCTCACGTCCATCATACGAATAATTTCGCTCAATTTATTAACCGCGCCGGCGCATCGTTTTTTATAAGAACGTGTTTTGACTAGTCGTGTCGTAAATTATCATACAGACTTTTATTACTTTAAGAGTTTAATTTCATAATTTTGGGTGTGCTAAAGCTAGCATTCTTTTAAGACCTCTCCTTCGTCACGTGATAAAGTTAGGTCAACTTTTTCATGTAACTAGAAGGCTGCATTTCGATATAATTTGCATAGTTGTTGGCATATAATTTTTTTGGAGACTAGAATGTTGCAAGAATACCTACTAAAGTCATTGAAACTATGTGTCTTAGGGCGAATTTGACCAAATTTTTATACCTAGAATAAGTCTTATCCTGCGAATAATTTTTGTATACTGTCAAACGTCAATTTTATTCCTCGGATAAAAGATATCTGACTTTGGTAAAATCATCCCTAAATTACATTAGTAAGCTACACAAGAATATTTTCTAAAATATCTAACTTCAAGTTTATAATTATATCGTCGAGTTTCTCTTTCTATTAATAGCAATGACCAATAGCAAAGATAGGCTGTGCAGCTTATCTTTATTATATCTGGTTTAGTAGACATTTTCACTATAGGAACATATATATATAAATATTTAAACTATATTTTAGTATCCTCCAAAGATCCTATATCCCACTGCAGGGCAAAGGCCTCTCTCTCTTTTTTGCACACAACTCTGTCTTTTGCTGGTGCCAGCCAGTCCTTTCCGTGGAGTCAAGCTCGTCCCGCCATCTTTGTCTCCCCCTGCCGCGATGTCGTCCTACCCTACATCATCAAAATAATAATGAACAATCATCAGCATACTCCTACATCATCAAAATAATAATGAACAATCATCAGCACACTTACCCAAAAAAAACAAACCTTCTTCGACATCTGAACATCCGCCTCGTTTTCACATACATTACAATCATTCGAAAACGTTGCAACACATTGGTAACAAGTGAGCAAGTCAAATGGAGGGCGTGAAAGAAATCAATTTGAAAGAACAAAAGCACCCGTATTATGCAAACTACCATTATTTTAAACCTGCACACAAAGCTATAGATGGAAAGTAATACCTGGCTGCATTGTGTTCCCCGCAAGTACCAGTAATACTGTAAGGGGAATTAATATTACCTCAGGGTTCTGCCTATCCATTCTACAGTCTAATGGTTTAACAGCGCAAACAATTTAGGGCAGCCCAGCCTACTGTTCTCGAAGTTCGGAGTAAATTACAGAGTGCAAGCGTTGCGTACAAAAATGTTATATCATCTATGTGAAATTGGTTTGTTTTTGTTGGTATTTGATCTACATACCAGAAATACGTTGCACTGTTATTACCATGGTTGTTAGTAAAGAAGACTGAGGTTCAATTCAATTAATGTCTCAACGAATAGGCATTAATTACTGAGAGTTCTAATAAAAATCTTTGGGAGTACAGTAGCCAAGCTTCATCATCATACGGAAAGTATTATTGAAAAGTACTTAATCACTATTCACCACTAGACCCTCAAGTCTAGTACCAACTTGATTGAGTTTACGCACCTTAGGAATTGGCCAAGAAAATAAGGATAAAGGACATGAGTGATGATGATCACGTGATCAGCGGAAATCAGTAGATGAAGAAATAAAAATCATCATAAAACCATGCAACATTTTATTTCCAAACAAAATCAATAGCAATAACACTTGACAACAAAATGAACGTAAAACATTATGGATACAGAACCAGAACTAATAACTAAAACTATAAAATCTCCCATTGCAATAAATATCTGTGGTTAACGTAATGGCAACTATAAATGTCCGACAAATAACTATTTCAGTTCTACTTAGGCGCTTACGGCTATAGCTTAGCATAAGTATTACGACTAGCCGAATACGCATTCTTGTAACTTGAGCTGGACTCAGATGGTGGTCCAGTATACTCACTAGTGTGAACGATATCATTTTCCTCGTTTGAAACACTCTGGGATATAGAACCTTGCAACTTTTCATACTCAGTCGTTGTTCCTTGAGGAACGTACTGAACGTTGTACTTGCTTTGGGAGTTCGTGGGATAGTAGTTATAGAAGCTCTGGACAGGGTTTTGATAAAGAAGATTGTTATAAGGAGAAGGATTTGGCTGAGCAAACAACAACATAGTCGACGGCTGACCCAAGTAAGAGCCACCAAGAGACAAAGGCTGATAACTAGGCATGTTGTAGTGCCCCTGAGGCAATTGATTAATCAAAGGGTTCTGATGAGGATTTATCTGGCTTGTAGGATTAGGTGAGAACAATTGAGGTGCATAAGGAACAATAGACTGAGTTGGATAGCTAGTAGGCTGCTGCAGGAAAGCCAACTGAATATTCCCACTTGCCTTCGAAGGCACCATTTGGTATTTGGACTGGTAACCAGGATTTGGTACGAAGTTCAGTGGTACGAACTGGGAAGTGGTCGGTGGTGGTAACAGGTTTATCTGAGGCTGCTGTTGCTGCGAGCCGTAAGAGGATGACGATGGTTCGCTTTGCGTACTTGGTGAAGAGTAATACTGGCTGCTCCCTTGACTCGGGTAGAAAGAATTTGGCACTTGAGATTGGTAAGACGATGGACTGGTCGAACCACTCTGTGAACTAGGATTCTGTGTATAAATACTGTAGGTGTAATCCTGTTTCTGTGCTCCGGTTGGGATAGCGTTTAAACTCGTCCCCTTTCCAGCGTTCCTTTTCTTCTGTTCAACATCCTCGACATCGGTACAGCATACCAGTGTAGCGAACGCGACGAAAACCTGAAACAAATCAAAACACAATCAATCAGTCTTTCTACTATCACGCAGAAGGCTATCAATCAGCAACCTCGTTATCGCAATACATATTTATTTCGCATCATACAATAAAATGAGAGCGTTTACTTTTGCTTCAACGAGTTGTTATAAATGACTTCAGAAGGAACGCTCGAACACATTTATCTGCTTACAATTGAACGCTTGTTAATACTTGTTAGTATCATTGCATAAGGCAATAAACTCACCAGAAGCTCCCATTTCGCCATTTTGTATAACTTATGAAGCAACGCGTGTCTCTATGAAAATAATTACATTATATACTTGAGTGAAAAACGCGTATTGCGAAAGGAAAAGTGTTCTATTCACCGGGTCTAACGGAAAAGTGCAAGACGGTATCAAGTTCATGCATTTATATGAGCGGCCGTGGACAACTTTCCTTAGCTCCAGATCACAGCGAGGGAAGTGACCGCTCGATAGGTCTTTGTCCTTTATTGGAACGTATCCAGTTTACTCTGATAGTGTCAGTTTCCTACCGCGGCAAGCGGAAATGCGTTGCGTTCATACCTTCATATTTCTCTCTTAAGAAGTCAAAAGTATTCGTGTTTGGTTTCTGGCGTATAAATTAGAGCGAATCTCGCATTGCTTTGTATTGGAGCGTGATTTATTATCGACAATATCTCTATTACGTTGTAAGGGTTCAGTTACTCACAAAAACTTTTCCCTTTCACGTTTCACTCGATTTACAAAACTAACCAAAAAGACAAAAAGCTAAAGGAATTTGTATCAGATTAAAATCTTAAAAAAGCTTAAGCGCATTACGTAACTTTATCTTAACAAAAGTGTTTACAATCAGCAACGATGCGGAACTACCAACAAAGATCATCTCGATAAAAAATCAAGTACCTACCGGACCATGTCCTTTCTTTGATATTGCTCGTCTAGTCGTTGAACTCCTTAATTTCTGATTTGATACTTACTACACGATGAACTGACAAATGCATGCACTGACTGAATAGGTCCACTCAAATCTGTGTAGTTATTTCGCCAAAAGACTATCTCAAACACTAATCTGCATGGTCCTCATATGGCTAAGAAATTAATGGACTTGAAAAGAGACTGTGACCTCTGAATTTGTTCCGGTCTCACAGTAGTTTTAAAAAATAATTTATTTTTGAATTGTAATAGTGTGTTTTTGTAATCAATTTACAGAAATAAATATGATTTATAATCACAAATCCAACAAGTTCTAAGGAAGTTCATTGTCGCGAACCACGTGCAAGTAAAAGGGTTCTCGAAGTATCTCACGAGCTTTCTACTGCGCCTGCGCGAATTAACTCTAATTGTGGCTAGCAGGTGGCTACTAATGAAAATTGCAGAACACCGCTCCTTTCAACGCAATTGAAGGTTATGTAACACGTGTTATATATAGTTCTGTGGGAACGGAGGCAAAAAGCTGTTTGAGCTGTTTCCTGTATCCTTGTTTGTGTGTTGCCCGCTATTTCGTTTCTGTCTAAACTTAGATTCCTCGTTTGGCTCTGCTTGCTTACTGCTTGCTCTTCCATATACACCAAATTCCTTCATCAACCAAATTCTTCCAAAAGTTGATTTTATCTTCAGTGGCCGTGCGTTCTGCCGGCGAGACAGTAATGAAAAAGTTTTGTATACGTTGTAGATACCTACAAATATATCAGATGTTTGGGCTAGAAATGATACAGTCTTAGTCTGTTCGTATTTAAATTCTTGCACTGCTGATCCTAAATAAAGTGCATGACATAATTATGTAGTAGCCGTAGTAGATAATCTTTCTGTTTGGCCACTCTTCACTTGGATGCCACAGTTTTGCACCTCTGCTTGTCTCGTAATCAGAGAGCACGGTAGAGTGATGGTCGTCCTCAGTTATGATTTATTAAAGATGTCCCCAATCAATCAAGTTATTTCTATGCTCTAAGTACCAAAATGATTGACCTTACGCAACTTTTGACAGGATGTTAACATAATCATAGAATATATAAGCCCTCAACATCGCAATTGATACAAAATGTCTCTAGGTAGGTACGTACCGGAAGCTCCCACGTAACTAAGTGGGTTTTAAAGTTCCACCATCGTCAATCAATAAATAGGTAATGTCAAAAATTATATAAATGATAAATTTATTCATATTTTCTGTATAATTTCTGATTTCCTTCATTCAAGAGGAGATGTCAGTCAATCCAATCTTGCAAAATATGCAAATCAATATTCTAGCCTCTGGGCATCTTCTATAGCAAGCATTTTTGGGGCGTCTAGCACAACAAACAGCTTTAGTCGAAGGACTTTCATAACATCCTTTGACACTCTGCAATCATGTAAGCTTCCCATTAGTGACAGAATTTTCGGAATCTGAGTAGCAGTTCCGAAGATTACTCCCTACATACAAACTCACAAATACCTCTTTATAATATTAGTAGGTATAGAAGACAAATATGATTACTGTTTTCCAAAAAAAGTATGAAATATCTTACTCACAAACTAGGATTACTAGTAAATGATGTTTTCTCGTAAACACCGTAGCTAATTCTTTCCCTCTCAACAATAGGTAGGTACTAGAAAAGCACGACCTTACCCGATACAAAAGCTAGAAATTGACAATAAATACACACCAGACATACAATCATGTTTGGCATGCATGGCCTTTCAGACTAATCCAACTGCACCACATACGAATACCTACTACCATTCTCTTCTCTTCTAACGTCTTTAATAGCGAAGCATTATCACGAATCAAACAATAATGGACTATAATTAGTTAGTTAAGTGCAGAAAAATAAAGTTATTAAATTGTTACGAGATGTTCGTAACAAATGAAGGCGTGTAACATGCGTTGTTAATTTGGAAAATAATTATCTGCTGTTTTTATAGCAGGATTATTGTGCAAAAAGTATGTTCCTTTTGGTGTTGGTAAGATGTTAACGAGAATGGCTTGTTAGTTGGTAAAATTCGTAACATCACTGACTACAGGTGGAGAGCTGACCTTTTTTAAGTCGTCACTTTGCTGAGGGAAGCTCTTTGCTGAGAGGTTCACGGTTGAATGATTGTCAACTTACTGACAATTGCAGCAGTTTAGTCGTGCCTGACAATTTGTCATATTAATTTTGCGATCATTTTCGTTCGTCTAACATAATTATGCCCAATGAGCTGTAAGCCAAAATACCACTACGTGGAGCCCTAACATAGCCAGAAGGCGTCGCGGCAGACCCTGTAGAAGATGGCAGGGCAAGCTGGAGAAAACAAACGACCAGAGGTTCACTTTTGCCCTGGATAGAGCTGGCAGTTATGTGGAGAGGCCTTTGCCCAGCAGTGGGATGATGCAGGATAACAGTAACAGTAGTCAGTAGCTTCGTTTGAGAAACTGGCCCTAAATCAGGTAAATGACAACGCATCACACAATCACTAAACAATTGAAGGCAGAAAGTTTACAAAGAAAATAATTAACCGTTTTTTAACAAGAGTTAATACAGTTAAATTATTCATCAATTTCATGAATTAAAAGTCCTAGGAGCTTTTAATACGCCGTATCTCCAATTTACCACCTCTTTAGACCACTCAACACACACAACACTTTATATTAGCGCCATCTGTGGTGATCTAGCAGAATGTTGTATCGCGTATCGATCCTTTCACCTGCATGCAGTGAATGGTTCTTTAAAAGTTCCAGTTTCGATAGAAAATGTAAGTGTTAATAAAAAATATGTTCGATGTTTTATAGATGGCGTTTGTGTATGCATAGCGCAAAAAAAAAATAGTTTTCGAGAAAAACTGCATAGCTAGCTAGTTGTAAAACTGTCACCACGATTTCCGAATGGTGAACCTTATTTTAATTGACCAGAAGGCAAATTCCTGTAATTTAAAAAACGTTCAAAATCTAGTCGCAATTTCATCTCAGCGACAATCAATTCAAAAATTTTGGGAAAATAGAGGCATTTTTGACAGATTGAGACAGATCAGACTGTGAACGTACTTAAAATTACGAGAATTGCCCTTCAATTCAAGTCTCCAATACGAGAAATGATGATGACATACAGATACTAGGTACGTACCTATAATTATGAAGACTGAACTAACTACCTAAAAAGACATAACTTTTCTTTATTAGGTACTAAATGTAGGTATGAAGTCTGTCCCATAACTAGCCTTTAGACAGTATAATCAGCCGATACTGTTCCCACTGCTGGGACACAGGCCTCCTCCCTGTGAGATTGAGTTGCCATAAACCACCACGCGGGCCCAGTGTGGGTTGGTGGATAGGAAGATTACCTACTAAACTACAGTAAAGTAAGTAGGTAGGTACCACCTCCAGACCATCCATCCATCCAACATATTCGTCCGACATTTAAACAGATTCCAATGTATCTCAAGTGATCATTTAGAACATTTGATTTACATATATCTTTGTATAGCAATTTAATAAGCTCCAAGTACACATAAACAGGAACTTATTTTCAGGCTTTACTGACAAGACAATCAACCTTTCATTGAACTGTCATAATTATATTTCCTTAGATCTAGCATTTAGTGTCAATTAGGAGATCTCAAGCCAGATTACGATAAATCTAGTTTGTGTTGTTAGTTCATCGTATGTTCAGCTCTAGTTAGACCCAAGTACTACATCTGAGATTTAATGAAGTACCACGGGGGCCCGGTTGAGTTTAAGACCAACTATTTTTTAAGCTAAGAGGTTCAAATCGATACTAGGGAAGGTAGGTAGGTATAGGTATTTTCTTGTACACTTGTGTTTAATTAATAACAAACACTGAGAGACAGAAACATCAAGAGAAGAGTTGATCAGTTAAGTTCAGGAGCCGAAAACACAAAGTCAGCTTCAGCAAACTTGTTTAATTATGATTAACTTATGTTACTTCTCGTCATGAGAAGAGGACTGCCTCGTACTGGGAAGAAAATACTCCCATATAGGTTGCCTTTTTAATCGTAGGCAAATCAAGAGATTATACATTCTAATAGCAGGTAATAAGGAAATCATGACTAAATAGGTAATATAGATCCACGTCAGTGATCATTATTGTTGACGTTTGATTGGCTTAGATGTAACAGCTCATAAAGCTATCGCTCATTATTCAGAACGTACAGGATTACATCGAATAAGAAAACATCAACATCAATTTGGCAAAGTTTAACGAAACTACAATATCATCATCATTTCAGCTTATTCTGTGAGCTATGTCGCGACAACTTTGGTTCTCTGCCGGATCACCTCGTTGCGGATTTGATCCCTGAGAGAGACTCGAAGCAAAGCCTGTTCCATAGCTCACTTGAATTTATGGACCTGCCGTACCGTGGGTGTCCACGTTTCGGTAAGTCATAACTGGCAGGACGCACTACGAATAAGCGACGAGAAGACTTGACGAAGTTTCCCAAACGTTGCGCTCTACTCGCTTCTCGTTATTTACCGGCGGTAGGACAGGTGCCTAAGATACATTTGCATTATTTTAACTCCAAAAATGGCTAATTTCCACTTTCATTTTTTATTAAATGTGTTTAGTATTCAAACAAACAAGATCTTGGTGTTTCTCATGATATAACAGTGCCTTCTCTTGTATCTAAAACTATCTTTTCATAGAACCATTTGCATTAACTCTTGCCTAACACGCAAGCAAAGAAATATAACTAGAAATGCAAAAAAAAAAAACAGATAATCTAGTCTTATTATAGGTATAATTACAACAGCGAACTTGTTAATTAAAGATATTCACAGCACTTACAAAGTTCACAATTTATAAAGATAATCATAAAATAAAATTATTGTAGCAATCAGATTGAAAAGTTAAGATACGAGTAGCTTTCATAGATAATTTCAAACTGCGACGGTCAAACAAGGAAATACTGTCTTCAATAAAAACGTGGGAAAACTCCTCATAAAAGAAAAAGTATGTTCATACGAGTACTACGTTTTATTTTATCGTATTTTACTCATATTACCACTGATTGTTAAATAACGATTAAAAAAAACACATCGTAATCTTAATTACGTACTGCGAATACGTAATTAAGATTACGATAAAAAAAATAATTAAATAAATCGCGTCACGGAAAGAACGTAAGCTTCAATCATTTTATTAACTGTTATTATTAGAATGTTGTAATTTTGTAATTTTTATCCATACTGCCTTTTATTTCGATAACCCGCAGAAGTAAATAAACGTAGGTAAGTAGGTACCTGTTAGTATTCTGGAACAGATAACAAATATAGAAGCACCAAGAAAAATGTACCCAGGATTTTGTAATGCCCGTTTTTCTCCGTAGAGATTTACGTTTTGGAATGGGCAACTTGCTTCAACTTTTTGACTAACTGACCGACTCTTTGACAATTAAAAGGTGCCTGTAAATGGTTTAATTTAAATAAATTAATGAGACTAAATTAATGAGAATGTCCATAAAGAATAACCCAAAAACAATTTTCCTGCTTGCAGAGGGGTACCTACATAATATCCAAACAACCATCTTCCTGATTCTCTTGGTAGCTGCAGGAGACTCCAGCCACACCTTTGGTGTTCAATGCCGCTTTTTGCAGAGTTTGCTCTACTGACTAGCTAGTATTTTCAACCAGTGTTGACATATTAATGTACCTACACCTATTATAGCTCCTACTTCAAGAGGGAGGGGGAGGGGCCTGTGGTCAGAAGCCCGAAGGGTATTGTATTACCCAGTTCCTGGGTTGTGGCGGTCAGATAGGCAATCGCTCCATGTACGGCTGCATCTGGTTAGACTAGAATCCAACCCCAGCATAGTTGGGAAAAGGCTAGGTAGAAGATGATGACTTAGCTCTTACTTCAAAGAAGATAATATAAGCAAGTTACATTGAACTTCAACACATATCAAGTGATTCCAACCATGACTAGGTTTAATTGCCTTTGCTCGCATAACGTTAGTACAATAATTATTTTTTTTTTTAGATTATTTAGCCGTTCCAAACGATCAAACTGTAAAATTGAACGTGATTTATGGATGGAATAAACGCTATGCGTTTTCGCACATTATATTCGTCAGCTGATTGGGTCGGATGATTGCATTATTAGTTTATAATTTGTTTTGTGTAAGCTGCAGTAGTGATTAAATGTTATTGATACCAGCCGGTCTATTCTGTGGCTTCTAACGTTGTCTAAATTTATATGTTACCATTGTTTGTGAAGAGAAAATAAAATTATTTGAATTTGACATCTCACTTCATCTGAGTTTACACGGTGAAAGTTTTCAGAATATATGGGCTGTGCTACGGATGGACACTATTGACGGCTCACTTCACCTTCGGTGAGGTTTTCAAAATAGATGCGCAGTTTCATTGACATGTGTGAACACTACAAATCGATAAAAGTCTAAACTTACAGTTATAGTAACGTAACTATGGACTAAACAAAACAAAGAGTCGCATTCACTCGGAACAATTCAACCGCGACATAATTAAGTCACTCGGTCAGTTAGGCCGGTTTTGTTTATTTACAAAGCAGATCAAGCATAACTTCTGGTCAATCTGATTATGGGCTAACCACAGTTCCAATTTCAACCCTATTAATGAACCATGGTTGATTGAACGCAACACACTGTTACCATGCTTTTCGGAGTTTGTTCATCTTTACTTTAACGATTTATCGATGAAGCTACTAAAAATTATAGGGCAAACTTCTGAAAGCCATTGTGCCGCTGAATCTACCTTAGCCTAAAAGAAAACCAATTCGTCTTTATGACAATATTAAGTCTACTTGTATCTACTAGGTTAATATAAATTAGGTTACTTGTAATCCCCAGTTACGTGAAAATGTAAAATAGGAAACTTCAACTTGTCGGAACATCTACTGTAGCCTATCACACGTAAATTACTTTGATATCAATTTACTTCAAACAAAGAAATGTGATTTATCGATTTGAATTTGAGAAATGTAATGTTTATTGTTTATATTTGTTTATAAACAATAATAATATGCGTTGTATACCTATATAAACAATAAACATAACATTTCTATAACAACATTTTTTAAATTGTAATACTATTCGCATGTGGGTTGTATCATAGTTACAAACATTGTGTAACAAGTCGAAATCGGTAAATGAGTACTTAAATAGGTGTTGACAGATTGAAATAACAAAATTATTAATAACTGAATACTTAAATGATAAAAGGTAACTATATATAAGACTGTATAACAGAACTGAAAACACACTGAGAAAATACACATCAAAATGACAAACATTTGTAAGACATCTTCAATTTAAAACGAACGCTCATGAGAATGCTAATATTGTGACAAACAACTTCAATCTCAGGTACACAATAGAAATCCAGATTGCAACAACGAACGGTACCCTGAATGCATAATACCTGGGTGGCGGTTAAAACGTGAGCTGTTGCGTAAGGAACGTTTGAGAATTCGGAAGTGAATGCAGTCCGCTTCCATTCTGACTTATCACTGTACATGTTCCCTCGACCGCGAAGTATTAAGTAACTATTTACACAAAGCGTACAATAATAACAGATCATCTTATGCGTTAAGCGTCATACACGTAAGAGTTGCTAATCTGATTCTGATTAATCTATTGAACAACATCCATCATTCGCTGGGTCATTTACAAAAGTTCTGTTATGGTTAAAAGCAAATAATCTTTAGTGTGTGTGAGTTGCTCTACTTTTTTATGGACAAGCCCATTGTTTTGTATTCGTTATGTAATGACATTTTGTGTTACGAACGGAACTAAATCTGTCTCACTAATGTTCAGGTTATTCACCTACTTGTTCCTGCTGTTACCATTTAATTAGATACTAATGTTCTACTTTCACGACAGATCCGACGGACACTCGAATTAAGATCCGTTATCATGTTGATTGAGATGAAATCTATTGCTCAATCAGCTGGTTGACAAGCCGACTTGCTCCCAAGATGGTGTTAGTTGTCCGGTCGAGTCTAATACGCGGAAGCAAGCGGCGACAACGGGCGGCGTGAGGCGGTATAAAGGCTTATTTCAATTTCCTTTAGTACTTTCATATGAGTGAAACTGGCGATGCGCGACAAGTGTTGATTACCCAAGCAGTATCATGTTTCCTGTGGAAGTTACGCTCTCTGAATGATTTTTCCATTCAATAGTATCTTGCTATTAACACAAATGTGGAACCCGGGGAAATGAAAGTCAAACATTTTATTTTCATTTTATTATAACAATAACAACCATAAAAACTACATTTATAAAATAATAAATAGACAACCTTAACTATTTACTATATTTACAGAAATTCACGTCGTTACACACAACAGTTTCAAGCGGTGGTTGTTCAGATTAGATGCGCATGATTCAGTATTGTTATTGCTAACAAACAAGTTTCTAACCTGTCTGCGATGAAAGATACCTATCAAGCTACATAATTATACAAATTATACACATGTTACCGAAAAGAAAGCACACCGACGAGATAACCAAAACACGACACGTACGCGCTGACGCTCACGGCGAGTATCAAAGTGGTCGCCCACACAGGTAATTAGCTGAACGTACGCAAATAAATAACACCAAGAGCAATACTTTCGCTCACATACACCATGCGATCATTCGTGCCAGGCCTACACACCCCTCACACAATACTGTCAAATACTATTTACACAAAACCATTCGCGAAACCTTATTTTAATGAGCTCGTGGCTTCAATTCTTCGCTGTACTTGATAGTGTTGTACGAAGACTCGCTGGCAGCACCGTACCCATCTATTGGTGAGTAATGGGAACTTGAACTTCCAAAACTGTGTTTAGGGCCAGAGGAATAAGAGCTTAGAGAACTGTGGCTCGAAGCGGGTGACCTGTATGATGAGCTACCTTCTCCGAAACTACTTGGGGAAGAACGGTGAATGTGCTTTGTGCTGACATAATAGGGCTTGTTGGAAGAAGCTGCGTGAGCATTGTTGGATGAGTAGGAACTTGAAGGGAAGCCGTAGGTAGTTCCAGGAGGAGCAACATTTCCTGAAGATAAAGCGCTGGCACCTTCTAATCCTTCACCCTTAGCAGACTGGTAAACAGGGGCTATGAATTTAGATGAGCCGCCACCGAAACCTCCTTGAGATGCTCCGAAGCTGGCGCCGTGACCACCGGTGTTAAGGGACAGAGCACCATGACTAGCGCCGCGGTAACCACCGAAAGATGGAGCACCGTAAGACCCAGATGAACCCGACAAACCGTGGCTGGAAAGACCTTGGCTAGACAAACCATGGTTAGAAAGACCCTGGTTAGACAAACCGTGGCTAGAAAGACCCTGGCCAGACTGACCCTGACCAGATTCTCCTTGAACAGATGAGCCTAGGTAAGCAGATGGTTTGAAAGAACCTTTACCGGGGCCAGCATAGCTATTTAATTGTTTGTAAGCGCCACCGAAGGAATGTCCCGCTCCACCGAAAGAATGTCCAGCTCCACCAAGACTAAGTCCAGATCCCAAACCAAGTCCAGCTAATGAATGACCGCCTCCGCCAAGGGACAGTGATCCTAAATCGAACGATTGCTGTCCAGCGCTAGGAGATCCATACGACTGAGCGGGTGCGTTAGATTGGCTCTCGGAAGGAGCGAACAGGACCGGACCAGTGGAGTAAGAACCCAATCCCTTGGTGCCAGAGGAGTATGCAGGTGCACTAGATAACTGCTGTTGCAACTGTTCAGATAAGACAAATTGCTGCTGCTGCTGCTGCTTAGGGGCTCCGTATGAGAACTGAGGGAACGAGTACTGTTGACCGCCTTGAGCTAATTGAGCACCCTCACCTCCTTGGCCCTGGTGGAACTCCGCAACGGTGGTCGAAGGCTGCAGTGAGACCCCTCCGGCGCCCAGGCTGTGGGACAGCTGGCTCATGAGCTGAGAGAGATCGCCAGAGGCGAAGGCACCACCGTGACTGGGTTGTAAGGTGATAGGAGCTAGCTGGATGCTGCCATGACTGTTAGGAGATAACTGAGATAAGCCTTCAGCGGAGTATTGTAGGGCTCCGCCTGATCCTAGCCCGCCGAAGCTGTAGCTGGGCTTGGCACCGCCGATGCTGTAGCCGGCACCGACGCTGATGGTGCTGGCGTCACCCTGGCCGAGGGATGATGGTGACTGATAGCTGTGCGCAGAGAGACCAGGCGAGCCGTAGCCCACAGGCGCCTCGCGCTTATCTTTATCTTCCACCTTCTTCGCTAGCACGGCCCATGACGTCGATATACACAAGAGTGTGGTGAAAACGATCTGTAACAGATAAAATATAATTATATACTTTCTTCCAGATAGTAATCGAGAGACCAGAGAGAATCAAGTCGAACGGTAACAATAAACATAAAATCTTATATTTTACGCAAATGTAATTCAGAAACGGGTTTCCGAATACTGCGGTCGTGCAAGTGCAAGTTGAACGACGACCCGCATTGCAATGTTAATATTTACGCCCACAATATAAAAATTTCACTTTTCCACTTTTACTTTAAACATAATAAATGTATTTTCTTGTAATAAATTTTGCAATCGCGGTTCATCAATAACTTTTGAAATTACGTGTTTGAATGATCAGTTAACGATAATAATGCTTGTAACCACAGTAATATCATTCAATCTAGCTGTAATTCGAACTATGTTTTTAAACTCCTGCTAGTACTTAAAATCCTTACAGTGTAAATGTTTACATATAAAAATTATTTTATTGATAAACGAAATATTCGTAGATAAACTGTTCAAAAATTTATATTTGCACTAGGGTCCTTAAAATCCAAATCAAGCTGCTCTCGTTTTCCTCAACATCACAAACACTTAATTCTAATTACACTTTTCCACCACAAAACGCGAACTCACCGTGAATTTCATTTTAGATGCTTATTTAGTATACTCGTCGCGTAGATGAAACTAAATCACTTCACAATGTTTGGAGCACAACACAAACAAATATCTCCGTGTAAGTCTCGGTCGGCCTGCCGGTACAGCCGCCGAATTCGTAATGTGATGTCGCTGTGTTTTCACCGAATTTATAAGAGAGCGATCGGTGGCGCGCACCCGTCTGACGGAAGGGTAAAAGTGTATCGGAGGACCCTTTCACTGCACTGGCTGAAAGAATGGGAGCGAGCCAGTGAGCTTCCGAACCCAACAATGAGGTAATAAAGCCGGAAGCGTTGCGTCACAACCGATCACGGTTTGATGCACTTATCGACACAGATGTCATACGAACCTGCGACCTGGTTTCTGCTGATGTTCTTTTTTTTTATTTGGTTATCAATTTAAACATTCGTTCGACTAACTTGTAGATCGTTTTTTTCTCCGGAAGGAAACTAACGATAATTGTTATGGTCTTAACTAATCTCATCTAGTTCTCGTGTTGCTAATCTTCACGCTATATATATTTACTCGAACTTGACAAGTTTAAGGCTATTGTTTAAGTTATTGTTAACACTTGTTCCATTAACATATTACTAATTGAGTTCTAGGGTTCGTTTTAACTGATATTTTACATTATCATGTGCTAAAATCTCTTGGCTATCGTGTATAAGCACAATGACCCATTTCTCCGTATGCCAGAGACATCAAGTAAAATCTCATAAATAATTTCACTTTCATTTCAAGATGTTACGTGTTAACATTATTATACTTATTATGCACTCTGAAATTATAACTGCAAGTTATAATTTTTTTATTACAAGGCAATTAGATGCTTTATTTATTTCATACTATAAGAGCTGTTCACGTAGGTATACAAGATATCGGAGCAAACATTCAGGAATTAATGTGAAGATCATCCTAATATCTCCGATATAATATTTACTGGATAAAGTCAAATTCAAAGCATTTATTTCAAATAGGCACATAAAAAGCACTTTTGAGCGTCGAAATTTAAAATAAAATAGAATAGAATTGATTCTAGTCGCCCCTTCCAAAAGGTAGTTTCGTTTTGATATTAAGTTTCATGAAATTATTGAATGTCAGAACAAAAACTGACTTTCAGTGTGCTAGTAACAATACGTGTTACATGGTATTTAAAACCTTGTTTACAATCTCTCACGACTTGGGTGTTCAATCACGCTCGTAAACCATCAAGTGTACGTTCAAGTTTATAGCACTGACACTACAGTTACAGACTACGGAGTTAGCGAGAACGAATGCACTTTCATTCATTGATGTCATTTGTACGCGAGATGAACAGCAAGTAAAGTGACTGGATGTATTCACATAACCGCAGTTCTAGGCAAGCGTTAGTTAGGTATAAGACGCGGTTTTGTGTGAAGTTTTTGATTTTCTAAAGATTGCCATTTTGGCAATACCTAACGTTTCGGGAAGATGGAAGGTTATGCTCGATTAAATCACAGTTATGAGTCACCCCACAAGCCCCACATAACCAACACTACTGGTGGCAGAAAAAGATCCTATCGTCCTTTACTTGTAGGTACTAACTATGTCTTGGGAACAGTTTCCAACCATATCAGATGCACGAAACGGTTGCCATCTAATATAGAAAATCAATATCCCTGTTAGAACGACATAGGTTTGATATAATCAGGATCAACGATTTATTGTGCTGCCCGTGACACGTAGGATCTTCCATACACTTCCACGTGTTATCAATGATGGGTATCCCATTTACTTACCACAGCACAAAATAATCTATATCCCAGCATAATATTACTCAATACTTTATTGCATTCCATAATGTGTGTGTCCATAATGTGTGTGTATTATGCCAATTATGATCCCACTGCTGTGATACAGGCCCCCTTTCCGTAACAGAGAGTGGGCTGTAATCGGCCACGCGGGCCCAGTGCTGATTTTTAGATGTCACAAATGTCTTCGAATTTTTGGTTCTAGGATATTCAACATTCTTCACGATTTTTTCATTGTTTTGTGAGCAGTGAAGTGATCAAATAAATTACACATATAAAAGTGTCTCCCTGAGTTCGAACCCACGACTTAAAACTCTTAAGTTTAGGCCGTTACCACTGCTCTATCCGAGCACCTTAAAATTCCGACAATTGTCCACGCATTACATGTTTAAACTTACAATTCCCCACGCGGCTACGTTTGCGCGACCTGTGAGTTTATCGCTTTTCACATTATTGATCTTCGTCGTCAGATAGTTGAAGAATCTTTGTCATTTCCTTCGATTCATTCCGCACTTTCTCTACGTGCAATTTTATAATACGTACATGAGGCAACATCACGGTGGATACTTAATAAATAATAATAATTTATTGGCATAGTAATATTGATTCATACACATCATAAAATATGCCGTAGGTATATACTTCATTGTGGCCATCTACTATCGAAGCGGTTCGATTGAATTCGAAAGTGACTATTACATAGATAATTATGATTATTTTTTATTTTGCACAGTGTTATGCTGTGTTATTTTGACAACGGACACTAATAGCACTATTGTTGAATAATTTCATATGTTCCTTACAGCCTGAGCGCCCACCATGGCAGGCTAAATAATTACTATTACATAAAACCATTGTACTCATGATCTGACATTGATCGCTTTTCCACGTATTGTGTCGTGATGGCGAAAGAAACTGTGAGATGGTTTAACTTGAAAACAAAAGAGGATTACAAAATATTGATGTTTTTTTTTTTTTATTAATTCACTAAGTGATTCGTTTTTGAGTGAATCCTATTCGCTTCCGCCTCTGATCTCCATCGCCCAATTACCTGACATTGTAAAGTAATACAAATTGTCAGGCTTCTGTAGTCATTACAGTCAGTAAGTTTGTAAAAGACTGCTGCTATACTGCTATAGAATATTCTTAAGACTATTATCGCACAAAGTCGCAAACAGGCTGAGGCCGTTTGTCCACCATCGTCATGGCGGCATCAACGGGAAGTCAAAGAGAACGAGATTACTACCTATGGCCGCATGTCCACTGCACGCCGTCACTGGGAATAATTTCGTTTCTCGTAGACGTCCCGTTGACGTTGTGTAGTGGTTATACAGTGTTAGCCCGTGACCTTATAGGAACCTCTAGATCCTTAATAGGATCGTTTTTACTGTAGTTTACAATATACATTGTTATAACTGAAAGGAAGGAAGTCTATATATTCTCTTGACAATGTTTGTTAATCCCTTACGCAGTCATTACGCCACACACAAATCAAACGAAACACAATAGTGGTTTATTACCAAACTGTGTATGAAAACCAGTGTGTATGAAGACTGTGTATTATGAATCTACGTAGGTAACAGTATTGTGACGTTTTTCTTGCTACCGTCATACTTACACATTTTTCAGCGTTTGGAATTCACTCACAGGGCGCTGTTATATTTTCTTTCACATAAACAATTTTTCTTTATTTACGAATTGTTGAGTTGACAATACAATATTGGTGACTAGGTAGCGTGTCGATGGTAATCTATGCAGGGTCAAATTAAATTAAATAGCGAAACTCAGCAGACGTAATGGATATGTAAACAAGATAAAACAAAAAATTAATTAATTTGACGATTTTTTGTGGGGTCATTGACCGTAGTTGGTGTAGTCACTTGAAATATCAGTTAAAATAATCATTATTTTTTGTTTGTAAACTTCACATGTGTTATGAGTATCGACATCTAAATACGATAAAATAAAAGAAAATGTTTTTCTCAACTGATTTGTTCCGGTCTGATCCCCTGAGCCCCCCTCCACCCTCCCCCCTCCCTCCTCGATGCCCTGCTAGTTCTTCTACTTCAAATAACAAAACTACCAGAGCGATCGTTGTTCCAAAAAAAACCTTTTTTTTGTATTTTTTAGATATCGATCGCTGATGATGGTGATGGACAGAATTTCTTGTGAATTTGTTCTTTTTGTGAAACAGTTACTGTAACGTGCAGGCAACATGGAGCAGGAGATTATGTGCCCCATTGTTTGTGGAACAGCACCACACTTATACTCCAGGGCGGAGTTATCTATGAATCTCCACTTGAGCAGCGGGGCAATTCTCGTAATTTTAAGAACGTTCACAGTCTGATCTCAGTCTAAATCTGTCAAAAAATACTTCTAATTTCCCAACATTCTGACAAGTTTTTGACATTTGTTTGTTGCCGAGATGAGACTACGACTAAATTTTGAATGTTTTAAATTACGAGAATTGGCCTTCTGGTCTGCCTGGGGCCTGGGTCAGGAGTCTATTTAAAGACTTCCAGGTAAGGCAAGGCACAGATAATATAATACTCTATTATGTACAAGGGTAGTTATACTATATTGGCAGGCGCAGATATACGACTTGTAATGATTTTAAATTCAACATCACGTCTAATCGACCGGACTGATTTCTTTGAAAAAAATAAATGTTACACTAGACCATTTTTTTCGTAATTTGATATGTGAATATTTGCAATTATATTTTTTTAACATAGTGTAATTAATTTGTAAAGTAATGTCTACCGCGGACATAAAAACGATAATCACGCAAACACTATTGGGTGTATTTTCATAAAACTTTCACCATATAAAAGACAATTTAATTCCCCGAATTTTAGTATACGGTTTTTATTTGTTTGATGTTTGATAAATCAACAATAGATGATTGTTTCATATTTTGCAATAAATTACCAGCGTTGTGTCATCGCGCTTCTCTTTCTTTTCTATGCAGTCCGATAGTGCCCGCGTTTTAGGTCATGTAGTCGCCTTGCTGACAAAAGTGCCCTAAACACAAAATGACGCCCTGAACCTAATGTACAGAAAAGTGCTCGACATGACAACGTTTACTTTACAAACATTATGTTATTTTTATGAAAATAATGGATATTACGACGCAGACTCAATTGCGACTACATGCTTCGTTACTTCTTTCTGTCTGTGTGAGATAATAAAAACATTATGTTGTGTAAATCTGCATGAATTGTATGAGTTGTATGAACATTTGCACATGATAATAAGTACCTGTATGAAAACGTCGCGGTTAACGACAAAGACTACACATAAATTAGACTTCTCACGAATATATTTAAATATGTATTCGTTTTGCAATGATTTGTTGACTTTTAATAAGGAAACGCCTTTGTATTTTAATGATTATATAGGCCACGACGACAAAAGTTCTAAAAGCGTTTCAGGAACTTCCCAAAATACATTTCTTCGTGGAATAAAAGCGCTCGTGAAATAGACATAGGAATGATTACGGTAAATCAGCTTACTGCTATTATTCAATTAGCAGTGGTGACCCAGTAGTAATGGCCGTGACTTACGAGTTGAAGGTCGTGGGTAAGTATTTATTTATTGAGGATCTCCAACAAAGGATACACATAATAAAAAGTTACAATATTAACAAAGGTACTTTTACGTGTGCTCCTTCAATTACCTACAGGAGACCACAGCATGCACATTTAACGTTAAGTTATCCCTCTACACGTTATAAAGCATAAACAATCAATTAAAAAAAAAGCCTATACCTAAAGCCTATTGCAGTCCACGAAGCTATTAAAAGGCAAATAATATGGGGTGGAAAAATGATTAAGTAGGTAAGTACCGTCAAACGGGGTGAATATGGATGCAGGGGTGAATAGGGACGAAACTTTAAAAGAGAAAATAGTTTGTTGCCAAAAAGCTCTCTAATATGGTTACTGTATTATAATTACCGATTAAGTGTCCTTATTGTCAAAAACTATATTATTTCAACGTTAAAATCCATTTTAAAATTTCGTCCCTATCCACCCCTGCATCCCTATTCACCCCGTTTGTAGGTACTTATCTAATTTAACTGGCCAAGAGTCATTTAATAAACACCTCTTTATCACACCCTAAAAATGTAATATTGCAAAAATCATAATAGATCATGGTTGCAAAAATGTTTTACGATGATACAAAAAAGTAGCGTTATGTCTGTCAATTAGAATAATATATATATAACCATAATTTAAAGCAGATCAATTATTTACTATTTGTAAGGAATTTTAGATAATACATAATGTATACCTAAGCACTTGAGTGAGAGACCTGAGATACAGGTTTATTGCTAGTTCAGGTAGAATTAAATTATTTTTACCTACATCTAGTAAAGACACTATTTTGTAAATATTTATGTAAATCAATTATTTCAATAAACTATTTCAACTTCGATAGGAGTCACAGACAGGCCGTTGTGCAGGGCCTGCATGGAGGATAATGTTGTAGCTTCGTACAGGGCGAAGTAGGTACTTCGGTAATCGGTCGTTTTCCCACCCGTACGCAAAATACGAGCATTGACGTTGAGTTGCGGACACCAGACCGTATTACCTAAGTACCTATTTTTAAACAATTTCAAGCCCTAACTCAATTTACAACCTAGTTTCAGGCGCTACTTCGCCTTCTACTTAGGTTTTTGGCATCCGGCTTTAATTGAAAAAACATTATTCATGCAAAGACAAGTGTCAAGTTCTCGAAGACATAACAATAACGGCACATTCCAACACAAGGTACATAATGTAATTCACACATTGTATATAAACGATATTGCTTTCTTATGGTAATGTTAAAATACTACGTGCGGCCTATGTGGTTATTTTGAATAGGTTTATAATGGGATGTTGTATGGTTTATGTAGCATCAGATGCCACTTTAATATCGTGTTCAAAATCTCAGATAATTTACATTCCATAGCCACTTAATCAGTAATCTACTTTAATTAAATGTATTTTAAGTTGATTTTTGAGTGACTATTTGTAACAAAAAAATCCTAATAATGTTTTTGGTTGCAATGGAATTTGAACTTTGTAAAATAAGACATTCAGTTTGTTGTTCCATAAGTTGAAAAGGATCTCAAATTGCCGGATCTAGTATAGTGCCAATTACGATTTATTCTTGATAATTAGGGTTTTATTTATAAATGTTGCTAAAAGTTACGTAGGTAATGATTAGCGACTGTTTAACCATATTTTTGTACGTTTAAACTGCTCTTTACTTTAAGCAAAGTTCATGAATAATGGCACGGTAATATTATCTATACAGTATTCTATCTTCATACAAACGGTCGGAACGCGAGTCATACCTACGCACCTCGAGTTCGGTTTCCACTCGGTAAACAAACAGACAGTCTCGAATGGTCCGCATCAATTGACGAACGGACGCCGCCGGACGGTATAATGGTTTTGTAAGCAATAATCGTGCGATTTGTGAAAAATATTCTTATATGGCAAAGAGTTGAGTATATTGTGCTGTTTTTGGTTGCTTGAATTCAACAATAAGTTTTTTTTTATTAAATCTACTAATCAATAAACGCAACTTTTTTTTTTATTGAACTCTTCCTATTTCATTCACAACGAATTTCATATTTTTAAATAAAAAATATAATATTTACTTGTACAATCACAAAACTAGAAAGAACCTCAAGTAGGTTGATGAAATTAAAATACTGTAGGCAAAATCGCGTCTTAATGTACCCCGCGGCTGTAGGTAATTATTTCTAGAACAGGGCCGAGTCACAATACTGTGTAGATAATATTACCGTAATAACGGGGTTATACGTCACCCCCTATTTAATCAGGGGTGTATTAATGTACGTAGGCCTGTTATTGTTCCACAGCAGAAAAAGTCCCATTCTCATAAATATAAGAATAAATAACATAGGTATGATATTTATAGGGGCTCGTGGCTAAGTAATAACAGCCGCACGGGTCGATCGATCAGGTTAAGCTAGGCTTGCCGCGGTCATTCGTGGATCTTTGACAGTCGTTACGGGTCGTCAGAAGCCCGAAAGTCTGACAACCAGTCTTACTAAGAGGTATCGTACCTACTACCCAGAAACTGGGTTGTGGACGTTAGATAGGCAGTCGCTCCATGTAAAATACTGGTATTCAGCTGCATCCGGTAAGAATGGAGGCTGACCTCAATATACTTGGGAAAAGGCTAGGCAGATGATGAGGTATGATATAAGGTTAAGAGAGGATGGAACAGGAAATAGAAAGTTGCTGATTCATAGGTCATAACATAGACTCTCCCCTACAAAACTGCTAATAACAATAAACTGTGATGTTATGATCACTAATCCCTCTGCCAGTACCCTTCATTCACCGACCCCTAATCCGTCTGTTGTACCGGCTATTTACTTATGCTTATTGGTTAGCAGTTTTCACTAAATGT
Source organism: Gortyna flavago (assembly GCA_963669345.1). Classification (NCBI taxonomy): domain Eukaryota; kingdom Metazoa; phylum Arthropoda; class Insecta; order Lepidoptera; family Noctuidae; genus Gortyna; species Gortyna flavago. The sequence continues at coordinate 12,434,767 of OY770138.1, forward strand.
TTACTAGTTGCTGATGGCTAAATTTATTACAAACTAGCTGCTGCCCGCGACTTCGTCCGCGTGAAATATCGGCTCCCCGACCTGTACACGTCTCGTCCCATCGCCCACCAGCGTTCTTTCTATTTTTTTTTTACTCAGCTCCTAAGTGTCGTAGCGTGATGTTAAATAGCCTATAACCTTCCTCAAGAATTGGGCTATCAAATACAAAAACATTTTTTCAAATTCGACTGGTAGTTCCGAAGATTACTCACTACATACAAACGTACAAACAAACAAAGTTTACCTCTTTATAATATGAAGTACAGATAATGACTATAAAATACAGGGAACAAAATAATCAACATGCAACTATTGATGTCGAGAGAAGCTAGATTTTATCGCCCTAAAGCTGTCAGTTTGAATTTTAATTGAACACTTGATGCGCGAATGCAATTGCGAGGCGTGAATTTATTAGCGCGCGCTTCTTGGAATATTATAAATATGTTGGGTTTAATTAGAAAAGAAGGCTTACTTTTAACAATAAGTCTTTTACAGGATGCCTGTCATACTTATTTTGTACTATAAGTAGATGGAATAGTCTCTAAAGGACATGCAGTCGGGAGTGCGGCGAATTTAAGTAGAAGTATCTCCCGGGGCCCCGACTTATGGTAGTAGATGGAACAATGGGGTTTTAGTCGGTAGGACTCCGACAGAACCATTTTTCTTATTTTTTGGGAAAAAAATCCTCAGTTGGAATGGAATCCAAATACAAAATCCAGAAATCCATGAAAATTTCACCAAGGAAAAAAAAAAAAGAAATCGTGTCATGGACTAAAAATATAAGTACCTAGTTGAGGAATCTTTTGAATACATAAGCTATCTAAATTACATCTAAGTAGTGTATAAGAATTATCGTCTAGAAGTTTTTAACAAAATAATAGATAAATAATCATGACCCGGATTAGATTTTTTCCTATTTTTATAACCGAGTTATTCAATCATCCAAAAAATTAGACGACTAGCGACCTACGTTAAGTCACACAAATTAATTACTCTTAATTACGACTCTAATGAAATCTCCAATTACATAAGATTTTATTTTTAGTAAAAATCACCAAAGTATTAAGCACAATTTTTTTTTTATTGCTATTTACTTTCCACGACGTTTTTTTGAATGAAACACTTACTAGTAGTTGACTATAAATGTTTCCATTTGTTACATAACATCAAAACTATGATTGTGATAACTAGTAAGCAAGTAGAATTGTAGATGAAACTCTTCACTTTTATCAGACCTCAGTTCTCACAGTGAACACACCCAAAGAAAGTCTAAATGTCGCAATATGCGTAAACCGAAGTAATATATTCAGAGTGATACAAATGCATGCATCGATCTCTGAGGAAAGTGTTGCTGCAACAAGATCCAAGACGAATTGATTAAACTCTAAAATCCTCACAACACAACAGTTTCGATCGAATTTTCCATGATAATCTCTCATCTAATGACGCACCAAACTGGGGTCGGCTCGCGGAATTCAAAAAGAGATTGTGCAAGAAGAGTTCAAAAAAAGAAATTAAATTTCCATAGATCTATTATGTCTGCGTCATTTGATAGCGACAGTGATGGTGTAACGTCCGATCACTGCCTGTCTGACGTCATCTCCTATTTCTGTTCCTTGTCTGCTTAGAAAGTGGTTACTGGAATACCAGTTACATAGTCATGCACCGATTCTTAATATAAACCATTTTGTTTATTCAATTATTCACTAAGTTTTGCACGAGTTAGCAGGTACCGACCTACATTTCGTAGATGACCGGTTTATTGATAGCGAGTAAGCTCGATGTTGAAAAAATTCGCACTTCAAGTAGCTTTCGTCCTCATTTTTTATCGTGATGAGTTTTTAACTACCGATTAATGGCATTCGCTGAACATTTCACGGTCGTTGCTCTTTATTTGTTTGTTAGATCCTGTCTACTTTCTGGTACATCACAATCACAAAATAAAGATTCATTCAAACTACTATTTTCTTAGACGTCTAATTTCACCTAAAAACTAGTGCGGTGAATGTACAAGTATCTCCTGCTGAGTCATGATACTGGAAGGAACATTGGGTTTTTAGTAAGTAGGAGTTCGACGTAAAGGGTTACGTCCCTCAGTTCTTCCCAGACAGACGGTCTCCATGTGAATTTCCCCACGAAAAAAAAGGATAGCTTAATCCTGTTGCTGATGCAGGAAATTTTAAGTGCCAGTTCACAGCAACATGAAATTCTTCATTAATAAGTGGGTGATATCCACAATGATTAACTCAAATCTCACTCAATTACGAAACAGTTCCTCAAACTGTGGGAGGTATCTCATTCAAATAATGGTGTGTATGTCCCTTCGCTAAATCATCATTAGTTAGCATGTTACCGTTAAGCATGGTTTTTAGAAAGCTAATCGTTCTACCTACTTATCAATTGGTGTAATTTGGTAAGGTCAAATTATTTCTATAGAAAAACTCCTAACCCTATTTATCCCGCAAGCACTACCAACCACAATAGGATCGGTGAGTCGTCTTAGGGGCGGAGTTTTAGGAGTTGGAGTACTATGAGCAGCAAAGCTCTATATTTCCAAAATGGTAGCTCGAATGAAAATCTGTTCGGTTAAGAAATTGTTGCTCTAGTCGAAAACCATGAGATGATGTAAAAAACCCGCGAAATATTGAGAAAAACAAAAATTTTGAAATTTTTCTGTCCTCGCGCCAAATCGCCGCTTAGGCTATACTCCAACCCACAATGGAAACAATGCTTTGTTTTTGGCAAAGATGGATCAGTCAATTTGCCTAGCTCTTTTCCCTACTACTAAATAATAGTATTTTAAAAGGAAAACTATGAATACTGACTAAACACAACACCTCTTGGTAAGACTGGTTGTCAGACTTTTGGGCTTCTGACTACCCGCAACGACTGTCAAAGATCTACGAATGACAGCCGGGACCAAGCGGTCTCGATATATGCACGCACCCACCCATGCACGAACCGACCACGGCAACCGTAGGTTAACCTTCAATCGACCCGTAAGGTTTCATTTCATCCATTTTAGTTTTAAACAATTGTTTAATAGCAACCACTGGGGTCAGTTTTAATCAGTTACATTCACAAAGGTCCAAAAACTTAAGGTACGGGATAAAGCAGAGGATATCGTTGAGCTCCTTAAGTTTTGAGTTGAGCTGCACGATTTCTGACAAATGCGTGACTGACTGGACAGGTCCTCTCAATCTGTGTGGTTCTTTCCTCAAAAGACCATCTCAGACATCTATCTACATGGTCTTCAAATAACCTGACCTAGATTATGTCTGGACTTTAAAAGAGACTGCGACCTCTGAGTTTGTTTCGGCCTTTCTTCTCAGAGTAGTCAGATAGGAAACGCCGACCTCATCTAGTTTAAAAAAAATATGATTGACGTGTAAAAGTGTTTGTGCAAACCTACTTACAAAAATAATATCATTTATCATTAATAAATTCCTATCCCAAGATATGCGGTATACCGTATACCAACCCATAACGAGAACTGCAGTGAATCTATTACTTTGTTCATTAAACAGATCTTACTAGTCGTTAGGGCTGGCTTTTATCTCGGGAAATTATAATATCGATGCGAATCTGGGTCATATTTAAATGTTTACTCCTAATGAATATGTTGAATCAAGATTTGATGTTATTCGTAGTGGTGATAAAATGTCGATCAATCAGTGCAATTAACTTGAACTGGTTTTAATCCAATGTTTCAATGCCATCTGGATACCTACCACGAGCTCTTAACGCTCACTCACTTTCAACGATCCAAATGCCGCTGAGCGTATTGGACGTCATGGTACGACTGTGAACGATGCAGTTTAAGAACCTAAACTGAAATGTCTTGCTTTTGAATCGTTTTTAAAAAGATCATGGTAGGCCTCCAGGTTCCAGAACTCAGCTTGCTATTAATGTAGTATTACGATATCACCATGTGCATACGATGCAGGATATACTTACAAACAGCTAGGAAAATAATGTTTGATTTCGGGGGAACATAGGGTCTGCACCAAAATCGTCACATTGCATTGGCCGAATTATTTATTTACTTAAACTTGTCACACACAATTAATGTCTTAGGCATTCTCTACCACTCAACCAAGGGCGGTGAAGAGATTACATTTCAGGTGCTTTGGTTCAGAGGAACAATGATAAAAAAAACAATTAAAAATACTATCATAACTAATTATTATGAAATATTCTTAACGATCACATGAATTCCGAGCTAGGACTTTAGTCTTTGAGATTAAGGCTATATGGACGAAGATAATAATAATATAGGACTGTGGCCAGCAAACCATGCCTACAGGCACAGATAATTAAATACTCTAGTACTACAGGGGTAAAAAAATAATCTGCTGAACTGAATTTGCTACAATTCGACAGGGCGATAGTTCAGTAGAATATCGTGAATAGAGTAGGATAATCATTATCAGCCTATTATGTTGCCACTGCTGGGACACAGGCCTCCTTTCTTTGAGAGGGAGCGGGCTATAATCTACCACGCGGGCCCAGTGCGGGTTGGCAGATCTCACGTCATGTCTTTGAATTTTATGTTCTAAGACATGCCGGTTTCCTCACGATGTTTTTCTTCACCGTTTTCGTGAGCAGTGGTGATGAAATTATTTACACAAAGTAAAGCGCCTGACTGGTTCGTTGCTACTGGGCCATGAGTATGTACCCACTTTTAATTCCGAAAATACATACATACTATAACTCCACTAGGTAGATAGTCTTTATTGTGTACACCATAAAAACCAACCAACCCTATTAGCGGAACTGTCATCTACAAGCAGTGGGCTAACAACAAATATAATCTACAACAAGAACCCTTGGAACAAATTGCTTCGCACTCTCTTCGTATTTGCATAGAATAATGTGGTGCATAAGCTGTTTGATTAGTTTTTGCGAGAACACGTGATTATGTTAATTTTTGTTGCAAAACATGGTTTTGAACTATTATACATTATGGTGACCCGCTTTCTACATAGACTGCAGTGTAATTATATTCGATTTTCCTATCTAGTTCCGACAGTGATTACAAGATTAATGTTTGGTAATTTTGTCGCATCATTATAGAGGTTAATGAGTAAGTATAAATGTCAGAACAAGTTTCCGCAGTGTTTTTGGTGATGAAAAAAACCAGTGAAGTCCAAGTCGGACTAGCGCACCGACCTTACCCGAACCGCTAGCGATAAAGTTGAAAGTAACTTGATGTGCTGCACGCGTAGCATGACCACCAAAGAAACGAATTTTGTCGACGGAAGAATAAACAAAATGATGGATTGTAGACAGATTTCTAAAGAAATCTGTAATTTTGTTTATTCTATCCATATTGTATCTGTATCTGTAGATCTATAGGTACGCGTGCTGGCGTCTGTACAAACGCACATAAACACAAAGGCTGCAAAGAAAAGAGTGTGCAAAAAAAATGAGGGCACCGTTTTTACTTGAACGCAGATTGCGAGAATCTGTCAAGTTTTTTTTACGGTTTATTGAGGATCTATAAATCAGTAACGGAAGAAAAAATACTTTGTATTCACCAAAGATCATGAGAGCGTTTTTTCCGGTAGTATTCACCTGCTGGTTTCACTGGTTACCGAAACGATGCCTGGTGATTTATATTTTTGTTATCTGGCACTGATAAATACATACATACCTACATAAACTCACGCTGTTTTCCCATGGGGTAGACAGAAACTATATAACGCCAGTGGCACTGTATATTATACTTAATTATCTAACATACAACGTGTCCGAAAATTCAACGATAAGTGGGCACCAGTATTCTGGGGAAGGACATGCTATTGATGGTCGACATATCGTACTGTTGCCCTAGCATTTGTCGACATATCGTACTGTCGCCCTAGCATTTGTCGCGTATTTGTTTGTCCCAACTTAGATGCGGAGTCATTTTTAGCATGTTCCCGTGGGATAATTTTCGCCATCCACGCGGGCGAAGTCGAGGGCGCAGCTAGTTTTATATAAGAGGTTACATCGGAGCACGCCTTTCGAAAGCCTTTCTAAGCTGATCCTCTCATTATGATGTAACTGGATACGTGGGACTATGGAACTGTTAGTAACGTGCACTGTTGTACCTATTACTAAAGTACTTAGGTACCTACTACATTCTCTTCGTTTATTCCTGAATCGGTCGCATATTATTGTCATTTGTCAAGTGCTTTGAACGTTAGTTGTCGTCTTTCTATAATTGCTTGTTCGTGAAACAGAAATACGGAAGAAAACTTTTCAATATTCTATCTAATATTTCGCGCATCATAATATGAATAAATGAGTGATATGCACTTTGGTTCTTTGGTAGACTATAGAACTGTAAGGCGCGGGCCACACAAAAAGGGCCTGAGACGCGGACGGGGCGCAGACGCGACAATTAATATACAGATGGAAAAGCGACGCGTAAATTTTGTATGGCAAATAATGAAGATACGTGAATCTGCCGGACCGCGCCTAAAAGGCTGTGTCCTAACTGAAAGCGACTGTCGCGTGAATACGCGATCGTCGCACTCGTTTCTATTAATATGACGTACCTACTCGCGCGATGGAGATCGGAATAGGTAGAGTATATATATTTACTTATACTTGAGGAAGTAAGTAATATGGAGTGGATAATACCTCCTCTAAAATCCCAGAATGATGATAATGACGTTTTAATCCCGGAATTTAAAAATCATGAGTTATTTTTTGGACTTTAAATATGGTTACTAACTATTGATTTGAAGAATCATGTTGAGTTTTTTAGGGTTCCGTACACTCTATATTACATCTCTCGAAGTTTCGTTACTTACACCCAAACTACACCTAAACTTAAAAAAAAACTAAACTTTAAACGTTTACGTGAATTATGACCATCGGATCACCTTTTTCGATCTCTGGTCGTACTTAATTCATGTGACACGATTGCGTAATTGCATACTGACGCGACAATTGCTTTCGCTTAGGACGCGGTGTAACACATTATTTTGACTGCCATATTAGTCTAATAAAAAAAAAAAAACAATTTTGGAATAATGAGCATAGAAATTCTAGCATGCTGCATATTGAACACTAAATTAAAATTGTGCAGACGTGTCTTTATAACGCGGAAATAAAAAATCTTAAATATAATTTATTAGCGAATTGAATCATTCATCATCTATGCCTAGCCTTTTCCCAACTATGTTGGGGTCGGCTTCCAGTCTAACCGGATGCAGCTGAATACCAGTATTTTACATGGAGCGACTGCCTATCTGACCTCCACAACCCAGTTACTGGGTAATATGATACCCCTTGGTATGACTGGTTGTCAGACTTTCGGGCTGCTGACTACCCGTTACGACTGTCAAAGATCCACGAATGACAGCCGGGACCAACGGCTTAACGTGCTTTCCGAGGCACGGAGGGGACACGGTATGTAAAGATGGTCACCCATCCACAGACCAACCGCGGCAAGCGTAGCTTAACCTGATCGATCGACCTGTGCGGCTGTTATTATTTAGCCAGGGGCCCCCCATTGAATCATTATGTCTCTTAATTTAATTAATGCCCGGTCCCCAACATTAAAATGAGAGCGGCAGTTATGTCGACCGCAGCAAGTCAATTTGTAGTTGTCTTTTTTTCAAGTCTGACCACTTTTACTATCTCTCTAAGACGGTTACGACCAGTGAGAATTTACATCATTTTTATACCAAATTACATCATATTATATAACACGTAAATAGATATACTAAAGAGTACCTTTATTGCGTGAATGGTAAAAAACACTTATTAAAATGTTTTTTACCCTTTCCTTTAGAGACAGCTACTTCTTGGTTTTATTTTGGTCTTGACCAGTACCACTATTTGTATAGTTAAATTGATTTCTTACGGGTAGGTAATGCCACCAAGAGCGTGCCGACTCGGCTTACGTTTTTTTGCAAACGCAAATGCTTATGAGTGTTTACTTTTTTCTTTATTTCATGAAAGTGTTTCTGGTAGGTATGTGTAATGAAATTAAAATAATAAAAGTTAACAATAGATAGCTGCAAAAGTAAAATACTGTGGCGCGGCTATCAACGCCCAACACAAAAATATCTAACTACCTACATGAAATACATTTTGTATAAGTAGATTAATGTGACTCCAAATTTTAAGTCCTTTGCAAATTGTAGTACCTACCCAGACTTTTGAAATAGGTGGATTTTTAGATTAAAATATTTTAGTATTAAGACCCGTTTTTACCCGACTACGGCGAAGCAAAAAGGAGGATTATGATTTTGACCGGTGTCTATGTATGTATGTGAGTATGTATGATCATCTGTTCCCTCATTACTTCAAAAGTACTTATAATAATTTGACAAATGAGGTAGGTATCGTTAGAAGCGTCTTGACCGTCCGCTGGTTTATAGGCTATGTGACGCACACTAAATTTAATACAGCGCCCTCTGGAGGACATAAAGTAATGAATTTAAAATAAATATTTTGGAATTGTGCCTTGTTGGGTACCAATGAAAGGTCATAGTTAGCACATTTCAAAAATATAAATATTACTGAAATAATAGCTCCAAAATAATTAAATAAAAATAAGTACCTAAAGACTTTAACCCACTACTGAAAAGGATGAAACAAGAAAGTATCTTCCCGTGATCGCATGCTAGCTTATAAGTATATTAGTACCTACAGCAGCATGCAACCACGGGGAGGTACTTTCTTGTTTCATCCTTTTCAGTAGTCGAGTTTTAGTTTTTAAAGTATTTTTTTTAACAATCACTAAATAATAATTGGTTTAGAGGAGTTCTACACATACGAAACATACCGCAATATTAATGACGCTTGCTTAGCAAACAATATCAGTTTTGCAAATGCCAATAAACTTCCAAATTACATAAAATGACATAATTTACATAACTGCATTCGGAACATTAAAATTCTTTGAATACACATGAATCTTAAACTATGTTAATTTTATTCGTCCCTGACGTCATGGCATGAGACAATTTCTACCATAAATTATAACTTTCACGTATTTTGCCTATATATACCTAATATTGATTGTCGTTAGGAGTTTATTTAACTTTGTCCTCGCTATAAGAGTCAATAATATGTGATCTCGTCAATGGCATCGCTTGGATCCTCAATGTAAGAATGCATTTCCACCTGTAAGAAAAGTTCTATGAGAAATGCCTGACAGAATGCAATAGTAAGGCACAAGTAGATTTTACATACATAGGTCTACCTACCTATGTATGTAAAATCTACTTGTATATACACTTATAGACACACTTTAGTAAGATAGTTAAGATTACACACTTTAATAAAATTATATGTAGGAGTAGGGGAAGACAGAAAAGGGGTGACTATCCTACCGAGATGACGACTAATAGAAAAGTATGAAAGTCAAGATATTATTTTACGCCACCCCAAATAAATTGGGATAAAGGCTAGAGAAGGATAATAACACACTGCACTTGATTGCAAGTTGCTTTAGAATTCGTTAAGCAGTCTGATATTTCTCGCAAATGCATCAGCTGCCTGGGCGTCATGAAATGTGGCCTCAGACACATGCTTCTGGACAGACTTCTTCTCCTTTTCGTCCCCCAACTAAGTACTAAAATATTGTGAAGAATAGGTTTTTGAGGGACTGTCTTCTGAAATTTCGACATTCGAAAAGCAGCTAATTGTCAGCCTATTTTATCTAGACAAACGTGAAAATATAGGTGAAGTGAGTTTGAAATGAGCTGTCATTACATCTGCAGTGCGATTCTGTAACCATCTCACTGTGAAAACATAGGTGAAGTGAGCGTGGAGTGGGCTGTCATTAGTGTAAATCTCTATAGCATCAGATGGAATGACAGCTCACTTCACCTAACTTCTCAAGGTGAGATTCTAACAGAATCGACCGGCTGTAGCGGTATTCTGTAAAAATCTCACCGTGATAACTTTGGTGAAGTGAGCTTAAAGTGAGCTGTCATTAGTATCAATCCCTGTAGCATCAGATGCAATGACAGTTCACTTCACCTAACTTCTCACGGTGAGATTCTAACAGAATCGACTGGCAGATGCCAGAAATTGATACTATTGACAGCTACTTCAACTTTCAGTGAGCTCACTTTACGGTGAGATGTATACAGAATAGACCGGACGGCATCAAACTGTCTGCTCTGATATTCGGACCTTATAACTTATTAAAGAAACCATAACCAGATTAAAATCGCCAGTGCAACTTATTATACAATAACTTGTCCATGCGATGCCGCTTCGATTCAATACAGCCATCTCTGGCGTCTGCATTGAACAGTGATTCAAATCTGGAACTGGTTTAACAATACTATAGGCATCAATGCTCAGTTTAGATAACGGAAAACGGGTCATTCGGATATCATGGTTTACTTACTTTAAAGTATTTTAATATAATGAGCTTTTTGAATCTTATATAGAAATGTTCTTTAAAATGAGACTGCGTTCACACCAAATGTACCTATAGTTAATTTGCATAACCGATTGTGAGCAGGCTCACAAATAGCGTATTAGCTCGTAATAGCGTATTTTCGGTTGGGTGTGAAAAAAATGTTGAATTTTTATGGAAAAGCAGCTAACTGCGTAGATAACGTATGACGCTCACAGCCTGCGGCTGACAATCCGTTTGTGAAATTGCGAAAATGTTCCGTGACTATATGCCTATAGTGCAATCAAATAATCCACACTGTCTACCACATCACCGTAGGATTCATAAAATTAACTCATAAGAGAATTCCCATCTGCGTGTTTGTCTGATTCCCAAAGAACCGAATCCTTCTCGAGAAAAATAACACAAGGAAATAGAAACAACAACAAAAATATTTACACAATACTTCCAATTTATTAATTACACATCAGTATTTATAAGATGATACAGAATGAGAACCAATGGACAAAGTGCGAGTAACAGTAGCTTTAGAGAAGAACGGTGGAGATATGTGCTCACAAGTAAGCTGTACCGATATAGCCAGGAGTGATGTAGCGAGCACCGAGCCCGTTCACCACGGTAGGGCCAGCGACCAGGGTCTGTGAGAAAAATGGAGAATATCAGTCACTAGTTTAATATAGAGTAGGGCTTACTCTCTGCCTATCTTTCCGTTGGTGCACTTATGACACAAGAACCATTATGACCTTTTTTTTTCAAAGAAAAGTTTTGTTTACTGGCAAATTTTCAGTACCTATGTACTTTATTACGTCATGTAACATTAGCAATGAACAGTGTAAAAGTTAGACGAGGCAAGATAAACTTTTGCCACTTTTTAAAGCGAAGATTTTGCAATCGTGAACACATTTTTTTTTACTGTTATTACTAGCCAGTCGTGTTTGCATTTCTTTTCTAAATTAAAGGTGAACCTAAACCGCACGAGCACTTCGACTCCTAAATATCCTTTTGTTTTTGGATTTATTTATATAGTTAGTTAGTCTTTTAATTTAGTACCTAGTGTAAATAGTTATTTATGAAATTATGAAAATAAATAATTGGCTGTTCTTTCATTACCATTTGCTGATGATGATTCTATACGACGAACATCTTTGACGAGCTCTCAAAACAACGTTTTTACGTAGAAATCGAAATATTTGAAAATTATTAGACTAATTTAAAGGAACCATATTCTTGCAGATATAATATCTTGGATTGAATCGCTATTTTATTCTGCCTATACTAGGTAAAGATTTTTACTTACGGTAGCTGCAGGAGTAATTCCGGTATAACCTGGCCAGGTCAACAACTGGGGTGCAGCAGCGGCCAAAGCCACGCAGACGACGAGGAAAACCAGCTGAAATTGTGAAAATACCTAATTAGAATACATGTATAATTGTATACCTAGCGTATGATATGATATTTATATATGTGGGTGTCAAATAGAAAGGTAAGTAGGCTTGTTATCTCGTAAACTATCCCTATCATCATATGCCTAGCCTTTTCCCAACTATTTTTGGGGTCGGCTTCCAGTCTAACCGGATGCAGCTGAATAACTGTATTTTACGTGGAACGGCTGCCTTTCTGATCTCCACAACCCAGTTACTGGGCAACACCCTTTGACAAGACTTTTTGATAACTTTCGGGCTGCCGTATAAAATGAAGATATGTTTTTAATGCTGAAATGATAGAAATTGGAAATTCATATTGCTTTATTTTTATAGATATTTCAAAAAAAATACAGGTTTTAGTATTAAGACCGCGTAAGTTTTTTAAAACACAAATCTTTTATTAAAAAAAAAGTTTTATTAAAAATAATACTTACGAAGAATTTCATTTTGATGGCAGTGTATGTAGATCCCACTAGAACTGCTGTTGAGCCTTCTCAGTGCAAACTATGCCATCTCTCGGAAGACAGACGCATATATAGGACCCTTGAAGGTCGCCAGCAATAGGTACCTACAGGCAGCCTAACCGAGCCTAGACCCTGCTAAGTGCTAAGGTCAGAACCGCCTATCTGAATATCTAATGAAAAGACCAGTTGTCAGGAAAAAATGGTACAGTTCTTAATTATTTGCTACACTACCCGATATGGAGCGCATAATAATTTATAAGGACTACTTTGTCATCTAGCTGTGTAGATAAAGGTGGATATTAGGTATTTTTTTCGAGGTCGTTAAATCAAAGAAACAATGGATAGACTTTCTTAAAGATTATTTGACTAGAAAGGGAGTGACTACCGAGATGACGGCAAATAGAGAAGTATGGACGAAAAAGGCATGTTGCGCTGACCACAAAATAAATTAAAATAAGTTTAGGAGGAGGAATTTAAATTAAAGGCGCCGCAGTTGTTGTGACCACTTGAGTGAGATATCCGTTTTTATACGCAACCTACTCGTATTAGAGAAGACGTCCCCAACATTTATATTAATTTCGCTGGTTTCAGCTAACGGGAAGATTCATGTTCAATCAATGGTGAATAATGCAATAAATCAAGATAGTATCACGGTTTACGTATGGAACGACCACTATGGCCGAGTTCTATACCTAAACGTTACTTAACTCTTACTTTGGTAAAAAAAAAAACACGTTTGGAAACCTTTTGTAACAGGCCTAAGGTATTTTGTTGTTTTATTTGCAAGCAGAGCAATAATTTTATTACCTATCACACGTATTATAAAAGCGAAAGTTTGTGAGTGTGTGTGGTGTTTATACGTTTAGTTACTTCTTCACGCTCAAACGGCTGGACCAATTTTGATAAAATTTTGTATAGAGGTAGAATTAACATTTAGGCTACGTACTTTTTATCCCGATATTCCCGCGGGATCGACTTATGCGGGTGAAACCGCGGGGCGCAGCCATAGTATCTCTATATTCTGTGTCCATCAAAGTTGGGAAAGTATTTGAATTCCACATTTTCGTGTTTCTCAATCCTGAGGGTTAAGCATAAATATTAATGGGTTACTGAACAATATCTGAAGACAGTGAAAGCATCACTTCGCGTCTCTTCAACAAGCTAAACATGCTGCGATCTGTTCTGTATAAAACTTTTCGTGATTTTGGTGAAGTGACCTTGAAATGGGTTATCAATAATGTCAGTCTGGTCCCTGTCAGGAGGAATGACAGCCGTCTTCAAACTCACTTTAAAGTCCGTCTCACGAAAGAAGTCTCGCTACGTAGATGCGGAGTCTGTCGTGTGACGTAATCACAATGAATTATTATTTATCTCGACATTATTAATTGAATTGAATAATTTATTTATCTCGACATCATATTACAAGCACTGGTTAATAAAATGCACAATCTTAAATAGACAAAGGTTTCTAAGGTAAAAGGGTTGTTGTAGTAATGTTGCTAATTCATCACCTGACTACCCTTTTACCAACTATGGTCGGCTTCCAGTCTAAGCGAATGCAGCTGGCATGACATGGAGCGACTGCCTATCTGACCTCCACAAACCATTAGGGTTTTACGATATCCCTTGGTAATGGTTCTCAGACTTTCGTGCTTCTGACGACCCGTAACGACTGTTAAAGATCCACGAATAACAGCCGGGACCAACGGCTTATCGTGCTTTCCGAGGCATGGAGGGGTCTTGGTATGTAAAGATGATCACCCATCCATGAACCAACCGAGGCAAGCGTAGCTTAAACTGATCGATCGAACCGTACAGCTGCTGTAACTTAGCCACAAGCCCCTACCCAATGTTGCTAATTAATAATAATAATTAGTTCCACTTATTGCCACGGGACTTCTTCTTTTCACGATGAGATTTTCATAGAATAGACCGACTGCTTTCCAAAAGTAACCCCTCCTATCAACAAAACGACCTACATAAGGTTGCTCGATAACAATGCGGGCTTGATAATTTAGTCATTCATTCAATTTGCATACCTACTACTAGCATTCGTGCTGATTTATAGACATAGTCCATTGCTTCTTGGAAGTTACGTTGTTAATTTACATGTCTAGTATCAATCCTAGTTATCAGTCATACATATTTAGTTTACAGCTAGTTATTTTACATATGATAATATGTGTAAAGTTATACTTAGGCTCGTTTTGGAACAGGAATGAAAAATCTTTAAACCACTGAAATGTATTATACATTACTAGAGGTCAGTGCTTTAAACACACCCTGTACATGGTTATGCGATGTCACGGCACAGTTAACTAAGCAGTCATTTGTTTTTTTTTTTTTTGAGATCACGAACTGCCAATTAGTTTAACTCTTCGCATGTCGAGCGTAGGACAACATGTGTACCGTTAACAATAAAATTTCTATTGTGTCTGCTAATTAGACGCCAGACGGGTTAATTGAATTTCACCAGTGAATTTCAACGCCATCATTTCAAGCTGAACTCAGTTCAGTTGTTTTCACCAATAAAAAGGTGAACACAGTTAAAATTTAAGCTTAAAGTAGGTAAGTATAATTTTTATAATTTTCTTTTTGAGCGTCCAATTGTAGCCGGAATGTAGTAGGGCGGGTCTGGTTTATAATGGAAAGGGTAGTCCACCCATTTGTTTTAGATAGCGAACTCATACAACTTGATACAACATCATCATCAGCAACTCCACCAAGACACGCCCAATATGTCATGTCGCGCAAACTTCTGCATGTCTAGCAGCTTCGGAGTAGTTTATTTTAATCTTTATTTCAGTAAGCGCAATGTTCTTTTTTTGCAGTGATAACGGCAATGCGTTGCGCTTGGCCAGGTGTTGACTGTGTCTGAGAACTTTACCTGCAAAACTATGTTTTTGTCCGCTTCGAAATGCTCACAGGATAGTTTATTTATTATATTCAATGACTTTATTGTGTGCAATGTTAATTTTTTTTGCTGTGATTACCGCAATGGATCCTCGCCAGGTGTTGACTGCCCCTTAGGTCATTGCCTGCAAAACGTTCTTATACTGTGCTTGCCATTCTGGAACCTGAAGCGTCTCTACCTAGAATGATAGGTTTTCTTTCGTGCTATTAAAACAACAAATTATAGACTATACTTTTAATTTTATTTATATAGTTACAGAAGTTACAGATCAATATGTACAAGATACGAATATGCTCTGGTTGAACCGATGGACAAAGTGCATGTTGCTAAGGGTTTGTATGGCGAGTGGAGTCATGATAGTCTAGATGGTCAAGGTAGGCCATCCAGCGGTGATGATACGAGGGGCAGCTGCGTTAACCACAGTAGGGCCTGCAACCACGGTCTGTGGAAAAAGTAGAATGGTTGTTAGTGAATCTGTAAGTCAAGAGGATCTCATAGCCACGGCAGATATTAGTTGATGAAGACAAACACCTTAAGAGATTGCTTATGATTTTAAAACGTTAAAACGTCAAATACTCGTTAAAACGTCATCAAATTATTATTTTTGGCCAACAAGCAATGAGAGACCAAACGCACTATCTATACCATATATAAAAAAAACAATGGCCGTGCGTTAGTCTCGCAAAAACTTTAAAATTACTCGACAGATAATTTTTTTTTTTTTGTTTTATACGCTTCATTAGGGGTGGATCAGGTAAAAAAATAGAAAAACCAAAAACATTCCCCGAAAATCGATGTTTCATCTAACGTGGTACGAAGATCAACGGGTCATCTAATTCCTAATAAAACATACACAATCGCTGGTGCTATTTTCAGGAGAGTTCATTGATAATGAACGCAACTAAATTCGCACTGCAACGACGCCGACGTTTCGGGCTATCGTGCATCTTATTCACCAAGTACATATTTTGTACCTACTACTTGGGAGAAGAAACTAATACATACCCCAGGGGCAGGAATGACACCGGCATATCCTGGCCAGGCGGCAATCAACTGGGGAGAAGCGGCGGCCAGAGCCACGCAGACGACGAGGAAAACCAGCTGGAAATAGAAGTTTCAGTTAAGGTAACAAATCATTGGGGCAGCTTACAGCCACAGATCAGGCATACGATAAAGGAACGACGTTATCTTCTGTTATCTGATTGGATATCCTACTAACATTATAAACGCGAAAGTTTGTGAGGATGGATGAATGGATGGCTGTTCCTCTTTCACGCAAAAACTACTGCACGGATTTGGATGAAATTTGGCACACAGATAGTTTATCACCAAAATTAACACATAGAATACTTTTTATCCCAATATTCCCACGGGATCAAAATTTATGCGGGTGAAACCGCGGGGTGCAGCTAGTTGATAATATATGTAACGGGGAGAGCTAAAAATTTAGTAATTTTCAAATTTTTGTACTAGGTAGGTACATAAAAAGCATCTCTTTGATTTCGGAAACTATTTTAATTTGGATTTCTTTTACGCAGAAATTTTCTCTCTCTGCCATTTCTTATTGTCTGATAAAAATAATTAAAATGTTACTTACGAAGTATTTCATTTTGTTGGATTGGGTTGAACTGCTGCTGAGCCTACTCAATGCAAACTATATCGTCCTACGGAAGGCAGACGCATTATATAGGGTCCTTGAAGGTCATCAGGCAAAGCAGCTTTATCCCCAAGCTTTGTAAATACTTAGATAAAAGTGGCTGCTGCATATTTATCAAAGAATGGAATTTGATAACTTGCTACACCCTGTTTGCGATCGCTACGTGCATAATTCTGATAAACTGCGACTTCTGAGGGCTGAGGCTGACTTCTTCAATTCCCGTAACTTTAAGAACGTTCACGATCTGTAGGCCAATTCTCGTAATTTAAAACGTTCAAAATCTAGTTGCAGTCTCATCTCAGCGACAAACAAATGTCAAAAACTTGTCAAAATGTACTGAAATTTGAGGTATTTTTGACAGATTGAGACTGAGATCAGACTGTGAACGTTCTCTCTCAGTCTCAATCTGTCAAAAATACCTCTAATTTCCCTACATTTTTGACAAGGCAAAAAGGGGTACTGCAGGCTCATTCAAATCGATTCTTCCACTCTTCACTCTTTTTAGGACTCGCTAACTAATTTAGATTAAATCCTAATTAATTTAGATTTCCCTGCACCTATCTGAATGTATTGAATGTAATGTATGACCTGGACAAAACAAACGACGTTTGACCCTGGATCGAAAGAGCTGGAAGTCATGGGGAGAGGCCTTTGCCCAGCAGTGGGATGATGCCGGCTAACAATAATCTGAATGACTGTATCCTAATCATGTTCATAACTTCTAATAAGTATCTACTACAACCAATGAATTATTTCCGTCAACATATTCGTGCCGTTATTATAGGTAGTCATAACACCTATAACATAACTTTATGTGTGAGCAAATAACATACAGAAAATAACATAATTACTTCTTTGTTTTCCAGTATGCAAAGTACATAAAAGTGCAAATTAAAAGCATAAATGTCGGTTTATAAGGTTACGTGTAATTACACATAACTGGATCAAAATGTAGGCGTTTCTCATAATTTAGTCATTCGCTGAGCTCACATTAAATGCTTGTTATGAAGGTATGGACGCGTTTCAATTAAGAGTCGTTTATTGGTTTATGTTATTGCAACAATACTTTTTATAAATCATGCATGAGAGGCTTGTAAAGTTTCGTTTTTTACCCGACTACGGCGAAGCAAAAAGGAGGATTATGATTTTGTTGTTGGGTGATCCTAGCCTTGAAAAGTTTCTGAGAATTAAAGGAATTCTTAATTCCATGTGTAGCCTATCTGAAGACCATCACTGCTGTGAATAGGCTCCAGTTCTCGCAACTTATAGTTAATGAACTTATAGATATAGTTATTTCATTAAGTGTCAGTCGTCATAAGCTGGCGGTACAAGGGGTTACCGCTACCCCGGAACATAAAGGGACCAAGGAAGGAACACGGATGGGTTTTCGTCAGTAATAGTCTGACACTCCCTTCCGCTCCACCCAGAACGGGGGTCATTTGATGAATTCCCAGGGTAAAAAAAAAAGTTGTTACAAAACTAAAGTTGCAATACCTACGCTTTCTGAATGTAGAGCGACTTGTGACAAGACTGCCTACTGAAACGAAATTATTTATTATGTAGGTAAATACGATGTCGGAATCACTCTTTTAAAGTCCAGAAATAATCTTGGTCAGATCATAGGAAGACCCAGGTAGATTATATCTGAAATAGTCTTTTGAGGAAAGCCCCACACAGATTTGAGTGGACCTATCCAGTCAGTGCAAGCATTTGTCAGTAATCGTGTAACTCAATTCAGAACTTGAGGAGCTCAACGAATCGACGAACAATACCAAAGAAAGGACATTTGGGTAGGCCGCATAAACTTCTCAAACTACCAGACCATTAAAACTAACAGAGATAAAAAAAAATTATCCAAGAAAGGTTCCCTACATATTAAATTTTTCGGTTATAACTACTAGTTATTTGATTTCTATTAGAGACAAGCCGTGTGCCCGATGAGATTTCCAATCGGCAAAAATGACGAACTTCCATACAAACGTTCATGCCCTATTAACCGATCGAACGACGCAATTAACAAAAAAAAAAAAGTGATTGTGTCTTGCGTGGATACAAAGGGATAAAGCCCCCTAAGGGATGAATTTTCATAAATCCTTCTATAATGCTTACTTTCGCTATACCTATTAGGAACTCTTGTGCAAAATTTCATACTTCTACCCAGACCCAGTGGTTTAGGCTGCACGTTTTCTGACAGTGAGAGAATTTTAATCCAAATATTTTTTTACGATAAATGTATATCTACCACTGCCTATGTTTTATTTTTGGCAAAATTATATATTTAAATATTAGTAAATATAAATATATATAGACTAGTATCATTAACCTGCACCCTAATTATTGTGTACCACACATCATATTAATCGATATTGCTAATCCATTACTTCAAATGTTCGAAAAATGTGTCTGCTGAACAATGCAATGTATGTTGTTGAACTGTCAAAATTAAACCCATTGCTACCGATAGTGTGTTACACAATTAGCATTAAACAGAGGAATACGTTAGTATGAAATGAACACTAAACGGCCAGGTGACCGCGCTTCCTCTTAAGATTTTTATACCTAAGTAGATTGATTGAGCGCCGCTGAAGCTTAGTGCAGCTTAAATAAATAGCCATGGTAACACCTGATTGCATCATCTCATTCTAAAGCGATTTATGCATTATTGTAGTGTCATAAAATTCCATTATTCATACTAATATTATTAATTAATTATAGATTGGATTGGATTATAGATCTGTAATGATAGTGTAGGTAAGATTGTTATAAATAAATAAATAAATAAATTCGAATGTAACTCTGTATGTCTGTGTGTATGTTACCTTTTCACGCCTAAACCACTGAACGGATTTCGATAAAATTTGGCAGAGAGATAAACTGCATCCCGGGGAAGGACATAGGACAGTTTTTATCGACATACCTCGCGGGCGAAGCCGCGTGCGGAAGCTAGTATCATCATATTTCTACTGTAGAATGTTGTATGTCCATAACATGAATCTAAATTACTGCTAAATAGCTCTAGAGATCGCCAGCATTCATAAATAAATCACTGCTTACTGCTTCTGTTCTGATGACAATTTAATAATTTATTACTTCCGATTATTTTTAGGATTAGCATACTGATTTTATCACAATTTAAATACCACCACTATTTTACTACCACTGTTTGTCTCTGCATCACCCAAAGGTTGACTGGTAGAAAATGCCTATGGCATTAAGTCCGCGTCTGTCCCTACATTTATGTATGTACTTGAAGAATTAAATAAATAAATGGCAAATTGAAAGCCAATTTTCTTGAGTTTCAATGATCTCACTCAAATGGAAACGTGTGTTGAACCTGCATTTAATAAATATTGTACATACCTTATGCATTTTTGATGTTACCTTTGGCATAAAACCAGTGTGAACAATATTGTTGGTGAACCAATAAATGTCGAAACAGTCAACTCACCCGCTCGCTGCAATTTTAATCTTATATCATCAGCAAATGAGTGGTTTTTCGGCGTCGAGTCGTATATGCTCGTCAGGTCCCTTGGACATTCCGAGGGGCTCACTAGCATCAGCTCGGTAGACCGCGTTCTCGATCCAGACCGCGATGCGATCGGAAATAGCAACCATGAACCGAGGGAGACGACCGGGGTTCGTCCGGGTCGGCTTTGGTTCACCTAGCATTTAGAACAGAACATGGAAATAATTAGAAACCAATCAATATTTAGAATTTCAGTCTTCTTTCTACATGAGGTCCTGGGTTCGATTCCCAATTCGGGAGTAGGTACTATTGGGTGTTTCTATCTAGAATTTCTCAGTAGCAGCCCTAGGTCCGGATTTGTACCCGGTTGATGGCACCGGGCTCGCCCCTATTAGTTACATGGGACTTAAACATAACTGGCGAAATGTGGGTGTACTATAGGTAGGTACACCTCTGCCCAACCCTTTGGGGATACGAGGCGTGATGTTACGTCGTATGTGTCAATCTTCTAGACTAATCTATCATTGAGGATCAGGTTGCCAAACAGCAACTAGAGCGAAATAAGGAGCAATTTAGCTTTTGGAAAAGTGGTATTCACAAGTCAAAATATTGCTTATTTGGTTTACTTATTCAGATAGGTAAACGATAAGTACATCTACGGGTCGTATACTATGACACCTAGCACCAGTAAGACTGACAGCTAATCGCAACCCTTGTATACTTTACGAGGGTTGCTATTGGCTATGACGTAGAGCCGTGTGAATAAGTTACAACCCAGGATTTCAGCAACTCTCTCCAGGACAACATCGGCGATACTTCTCAGGCGATTGGAGACCAACATCTCCTTCTGTCCTTTAGCTATGTAATCACATAAATGATACGCCACCTGAAAAGAACAATATCCCTAAATAAACCGTAGCTAACTACGAATCGTTCCACACAGATCGTTTTGTTCTAAACTTTTATGGCTACAAACTCAGACCAAAAAAAAAACCAAGACAGAGGGCTGTCAACAGTAAAGTGAAGCCAGTTTCGTAATCATGTGTGCACTTAGTGAGGTGTAGTTTCATTGTAAATGTGTGCGTGTGAGCGTGTATGCACAGAGCGGAGGTGTAGTTTTGACATGCTTCACTGTATCGTTCTCAGCGCTCTGTCTTGGTTTTTTATTTGGTCTGAGGCTACAAAATGGATTTGACATTATTGTTGAGGAACTCGCGACTACCTCGTTGGTCCGAAGCGTTTATTTATTTAATCACACTAGTATGTATTATAAAGGCGAAAGTTTGTGTGTGTGTGTGTGTGTATTTATATGTTTGTTACGCTCAAACGGAAGGACAGATTTTGATAAAATTTTGTATGGAGGTAGCTGACACCCTGGATTAACATATAGGCTACTTTTTATCCCGATATTCCCACAGGATCGAAACTTATGCGGGTAAAACTGCGGGGCGCAGCTATAAAGTTTATAATTTGTGGTGAAACAGTGACAGGTAATTTGTGGTGAAACAGTGACAGGACGTTTTTTTTTATCATCAACGATACACAAAGAGGATTAGCATAATCAGCCTATAGTTATACCTATGTAATGTTCCCACTGCTGGGACACAGGCCTCCTCTCTCTGAGGGGGAGTGGGCCGTATAACCACGCGAGCCCAGTGCAAGTAGATGTCACATGTCTTCAAACTTTTGGTTCTAGGAGTTCCTTCACGTTTCACCGTTTTGAGACCAGTGGTGATGAAATTACTTACACAAAGTATAGCGCCTGTATGGGTTCGAAAGAGGATTATGTATGTACATAAATACGTATTATTTGAAGCTAACTCAAAAGCTATCCTAAACAAAATTTAGCAAAGGGGTTCGAACTTTTGTGGCATGTCCGACCCCCGCCATATTCTTTTTTCTTTTTCCAAAGTTTCCGCGCACGATGAATGTAGTTTAGGTATATGGATAGGGGACAATTATACAAACAAAAAATTTCAAGTAATATGGTATCCTAAAGTGTCACGTCCCCGATATAGAGGTAAAGATCACCATACGAGCGTGATGTAACATCACGCCACTTATTACATCGCATAAGTACTCACGCTACTTGTTTTACTTTTTCTAGAACATGCATTTCGTATTGATCTGATCAAACCTGAGCACTAAAGTTGACGAGCCAAGCCTGCCGCAGTCGCAACTCCTTGCTCCTGTCAGCATGTTCCTTGCGGTTGACCATGCCACCGGGTCCAGACCATCGCCCCCCAGATTCATTTAACGCTAGGAAGTACTGCTCCGTTTGCCTGTGTAAAAAGACCGTAACAACAACATAGAAGAATCAATCGCACGCGTAGGTACAGACGTCAGCACATCAAGTTACTACAATCTGTCAAATTTCTTTGATAGATTTTCAACTTTATTGCTTAAGTATAAGGTTCAAAGTTGATTGGGAAAATTTTACAGTTTCGGGTAAGTTGATGTGCTGGGCGTCTGTACCTAAATGTATGACTAGCTAGCATCCTAATTGCGTAACACACTATCATACACAATCTGAATAATTTTGAAGGATAATGCTAATCCATTAGGTACCTACTTCATAATAATATGTTCGAAAAATTCAGAAAAAGCAGTAGATACCTATTAGACGCTGTCGTAACACACTTTCGATCACAATCTAAGTCATTCTGAAGGATATTATTGCTAATCCATTGCTTCATATACTTATTCGAAAAAGTTTCCTTGACAACGTAAATAACGCAATGAATGTTGTTGAACTGTCAAAATGAAAGCCATTGCTACTGTTAGTGTGTTACGGAACTACCCGCCGGATGTATGAACGTAAACGAAGCAAAGGAGTAGCTAGAGGTACCTAAATAAGAATCGTAGCTGGTGGCCTTAAGTAGTTTCTGCATGCCTCCATGGGAAAAGGCGTGAGTTTATTTTTAAGATTTAATCTTTCTTTAGGTACCTATACTAAGTATTAACATTTTGTATCTGTAGGAGCGGGGCAGGCCACGCCTGAGGTGAACCGACGCGAAGTCTGGAGATGATAGCGAGGAAGAATTGGATGCGGCAGGCCCAAGATCGCAAAGAATGACTCGGCTTTGGTTCAACATCTTCAGTATTGCCTCAGACAACTCCAGAATTTAGAATTTACGCAACTTTAGTCCCTACTGGCAAACCATTCTAGACTTAGGTAGGTAGTACCTATAGGTAGGACCAAGAATCATCTTTTTTTTTATTATTAAAAATACTAAAATGACGACGATTGCTGTTTTAAAATTGAAATGCACATGTTTCATCACAAGCTTCGCATGAATGGACATTCACAAAGAGCATTGCCTACTATTATGCCGTAACGATAAATAGGTAGGTAAACACATTTTGCACTATTTCAACAGTTTACGCAAAATGGCTTTGTAGTCATTTCGATTGTATTTGATGGGTACCTACCTACCTACGGAAAATTGTGATGTGACGGATACGAGAGTTTTATGAAATCATATAGGTGAGTACCTACATAAAGCTGTACCTACAAGGATCTTTTGCGCCTAACCAACGCTGCCATTTTGTTTTTCAATGCATCTAACAAAACAATTGCACAAAATGAAATGTTTAAAATTCGAGTGCCAATTTATAGCTATAGGTATAAATCATTTAATCATACTCAGGACTAAGAAAGTAATCCTCCTCCAAAGCGCTCTTGATCCTGTCCCTCCGCTCACGCGGCAAAATGGCACACTTCTCGTCCCAAAGCGAACGGAGCCGGCGAGAGTTGGGTCGAGCCAGCATCTCCACTCGCTCCATGTTCCGGCGCAGACGAGCGGACATCTTGCTAGCTCGAGCCTCTAAAAGGGTAAAAGAGGTTTGGATAGACAGTAGGTATCATTCGGCGCAACGTAACGTGGCTAGCCCCTCACAAGGTGAACCGATGACTTGGTAAAGGACGCAGCAGGAATCCTGGATGCGAGAAGCACGAAGGCAATATTGCTCTCGGAAACAAAAACGTAACATCACTACTTTATTATGAGTTTCAGCTTAAAAAAAATTGGTTGTCTGTAAAGTCGGTTTACGGACGATAATTTTACATGATAACGTCTTATATAAGAGATAGATGCGTCACAAACCGAACGCTTAGGCCGATCGTGCCTCTCTATCGCCTGTTCCGCGCTCTCGCTTGCACACTCGGCTCAGGGCTCAAACACATAAACACGTTACGACGACGCAACGTGCCTCGGCACGGCAACGTGACGTGGAAGTCCACGTCATGGTGCCGTGACCACGTCGAGCAACGTAAATAATCACGTCACGACAACGCAACGTGCCACGTTGAACGACGTCGTATTGACGGTGTCGGATTTGTAGAATTGCCGCAGATAATTTCGAGAAATGGACCACACTAGAACTAGACGTGTCCTCCTCCTGCTAAAGAAGAAACAGACTATACGTTACGATCAACGTGGCACGTTGCGATGTCGTGACGTGATTAGTCATTACTCACAAGCCGTGCCCGGCTGCCCATGCCCGTGACTTCACTGACTTCACTCGAGTGACACGGCCTATGAATTTCCAATTCCAGATTTAAGGACAAACTTAGCTTTCCAGCAAAAAACACTTTTGATAGTGTGGCTGGTGTGGAGCGATTTGAATGAAAATGATCTTAGGTTTCTTTTCATTACTTTTTTGCGTGAACGTACCTAAGAAAAAGCATAGAGGAAAAATTTTAATACGAAAAAGGGTTTTGACAGACGAACAACAAAGTGATCTTAGACTCTTAGAGGTTCCGTTTCTTTTTTTATTTTAAAGTACGGAACCCTCAAAGCA
Organism: Gortyna flavago; assembly: GCA_963669345.1. Taxonomy (NCBI): domain Eukaryota; kingdom Metazoa; phylum Arthropoda; class Insecta; order Lepidoptera; family Noctuidae; genus Gortyna; species Gortyna flavago. The sequence goes on from OY770138.1 coordinate 12,459,912, forward strand.
TATGGAACTAGAGAACGGTCTGTCGAGCTCATTGATAACAGGAATGACGTTTTTATTTTTGCTTTACTACACTACTCCCTTCGTGTTACGTAAAGTTCATACGATAAAATTGTCGAAACAAACACCTGTTCTTTGAGCTACCCGTTAAGTTATAAGACTGTGGTTATCTTCAACAATATCTACAACCACAACGTATTAAAAAATGCGGGTAGGTTAACCTGTATCCTTTCTGTTGATCTTGACATTTTGTTCAGACAAGGTTTGGTCGGGTGTAACCTTCTTTGGTGGCATGATGATTTAAGAAAATATAGCACTAATAATTTAATAAAAATGGTTTCAAAATATCACTTTACATGTTTCGTATCAAGACGTATGACGTGAGAAAATAAATTTTGACGTTGACTTTAGACAAAAGAGCTTCCAGCCATGACTTTTAATTTAGAGAATACCTTTTTGGTCAAAGCTTATTTATTACAGTGCAGACAGTGTCACAAGGATCTTTCGGCGATCGAATGAAGTTGACGTAGGAGCGCTGTGGGTAAACGGGTAAACATTTGAGAAATTGTTTTGTAAAATGTATTGAAAAAACAAGATGGTGGCTTTTGTTTCGATATTGGCCACGCGCCAAAAGAACCTTGGACCGTACAGCTATAGTTCTATTTTGCAAGAGGTTGATATATTGAAACACAAGACAACGGCTTTTACCCAGTGAACGAAATTTCGTTCACTGCTTTTACCTGCTTTTACTTATTTATACTTGAGGACAATTACCTATCTACCTACTTCAAATAAAACATTTTATTAAGTACAATAAAATAGAATTTATTTATCATTTATGCCTTAAACACATCCAGCTGTAAAGATCTGGTGTTCCATCATTTATTTGTGATGTTGATGCCACGGTCTCTCTCTCGAACGGAAGGTGCCAGATATTATTCTTCTTTTGAGCACAGGGGGTGAACTTTAAGGGTGGCTGAAAACATAAAAACTCTAGTGTTACTTAGGTAGGTAAATACGTCTAAGAAATATCTGTGATTTTAATCTACATATATTATAATGTAGTTTTTCGTGTCTGTCTATGTGAACGTGTTGTTCTTCTAAACTTCGCAACGGGTATTGATGCGATTTACACCATCTTTATTACATTGTCATACATATTATTTAAATTTTAAAATATTAATAAAAATATAAAAACATAGTCGCCCATCGGCATTAGGTACAGGGTCTAAGCTGGCGGTGATCAGGGCTCTAGAGAGAGGAAGCTCCTCACTATGCGTGCCGTATCCAAGATTACTGCTTTCTGAATCAAGCGCCTGACCCAGCCGCGCAATGAGAACCTCCTGAGGAGTTGGTCGAGGCTCTCCGCTATTAGGCCATTTACTGTGACGGTTGTCTCTCTCTGTGACACGGGATACATATTCTGGACAATTAATACAAAATATTCCTGAGAAAGACCGCTTCACAAAGCGCATCAACCTTGGGTGTGTATGGTATTTAAGTCCTCCTTGAAGAAGTTGAACTTCCCGGTAAGTGCCCTAGCCTCATTAATACGACGCTCAGTCCTGCACAGCTAGACTAGTGCGGCGTGTTTCGGCCATGTAGCTCGGTCGGTGTTTGGAATACCTAATACATCTCTTGACATTTCTCGGGACCCTGGGGTACCGGACCTATGAAAGGCGTACGGACGGTTCGAAGCCAAATCACAGAGACCCGTTAGACGTTTTAAATGAGGCACCAATAATAAATTATTATTAAACTTACAAATAATAAATAAATCTCGATGTTTTGTAAAATCATAAAAATCCGTGCGAAGCAAGGGCGGATCGCTACTTAAAAAATAAACAATTGTAGAAGACAGTTGTATAACTGTTGTGTTTAAAATCATGCAAAATTTTATTTAATGGCAACCCTATTTTGAAGTCCACATTAATTCCATTTATCTACAAGACAAAGCATTATTCTATTATACCTGTAAAGGTCTTTGATTATTTGGGAAGACCATCCACTGATGCTGCCACTGCCACCTTTTGAACACAAGCCTTAGACTTTCGTCCTTCAAGAGGAACTTGTGACCTCTCAACAAGTCTTTGGACACTATGTCAGTTTGTGGACCACTTAGTATTGCTGCTGTGATGAAGTATGGATCATCTTGCGATCTGTGAATGAAATATAGAGCTGAATTATCAAAGTTTAAAGCTCTGGCCACACTACTAAAACGCGCGGGACTCGGGACGCAACTGCACGCGTCGATTGTTTTAAATTTTTAATGTTTTGGAACTTTGGAAGTCACCGCGAATTTGAAGACCTCCATACAAGTTAGTCCCATATCCCGTGCCGAATTCACCTAAGTTTACTCAGAGCTTAAGGGTTTATTTCTTAGTATCTAGAAAGGCACTATCTCTGCCGAAAAATTTAAAATTGCAAGAAAATCTGTATGAAATTATCTGCTTTAGAGTTAAATTATGCAGAAGATTGAATGGGAAGAACTTTTAATGTTGCCAGTGAGCAGCTAGTTTTTTAATATATTAATGACCATGAACAAGAAATTCATAGACTAATATAGATAAAATACTTGTTTTTCGTCTTTTCCTTTTCGGGAAGTGTACCAGAAATATAAGAGCAACAGAAAAATTAAAAGATATGTACCTAGGTACAAAGTCTACTCACAAATTATCAGTAAAGAAAAAATTTGTATTATTCATGATTTGCTGCATGATTCTCTTATTCCACTTCAACATATGTTGCCTGCCCAAAAGCAAGATCTTTTTCCTTTGTCTCACAAAATGATCAACAACACTATTCAACAATTTCACCTTTTCCATATTATTGCCTAGCCCAACAGTATAGGCTATGTTAAGCCCGTCTAAAACAATGTCATAAGGTGCAGTTTTTTCTACAAAATCTGAGAACCTCTTTAGTTCCTCAGGAGATGTTTTTAAAAACAAATCTGAACCTACAATTAGTTTTTCCTTCACATTTTGCTGTAGTGAGGTGAATTCTTCATCTGTTAATGATAAACAGTCTAATGTGTCTTTACAGCATGAGCACTGGCCGCTAAAAACAAAAACCATTAAAAATATACCACAGACATTAAGAATATTTTCTTCAGGTTAACTGTGACTAGAGATGACATTTGCCACTTACTCCACTTTCCTTATTCTAGCAAACTGTGCATCCCAATCCATAGAGCTATACAACTCTTTTAGTTTATTGGCAGTATTCAAAGGAATAATTACACAATTTTTAGCTAAAAATGAAAAAACTTCATCCAAATGTTTTGTTATAACCTTTTTGTCTTTATATTTTCTTAGAATATAATTTAACCATTCTTCATAAGCATTTTCCAGGATAGGTCTCTTAAACTTGAGGCTTTGTTCAATAAATTCTAAAGCCTTCTTCTTTTTGTTTAGCCTGAAGAATGTAGCTACTATGGTACTGTAGGCTGAATGTGAAGGAACAGTGCTTAAATGTATCTCAGCTAAAACCTGCAATGCTTTTTCCCATTCATTTATAACACAAAGTGCATGTAGTAGTCGTTCACATGTACTGTACTCCAGAAATTTATATTTATCATGTAAACTCTTATGAGCATCTACAATAAACGTAGTTTGCTCTTTTGATAATTTATCTGTCTTTCCAATTTCATAATAAAGATTTAACAAGGCGTTCATAGTGCCTAAAGATAGATCTTCACTAGAACTTTTTACATGCTCTGCAAATGACAAAGCGGCATTATAATTCTTGAAGCCTATCATATACTTCAACATGATAGCATCAATGTTTTTTTGGTTCACATTGCCTTGTTTGGATAGAACATCATTCTTGACAACAGTCCAGTCTTCTGCATTGTTTTCGATTATTGACTTTAAGTAGTCTATTTGCTCGTCTGGGTGTTTTTCTCTTGCGAATGAAGAATTATGACCAAAAACTCGTGTAGCAACTCTTGCAACTGTAAGTTGAGAACGTGGAGTTTTATAATTGCTACCTTCCCGTTAAATTACTTTTTATAAGCATGATCTTTTCGTAGTATTAGAACAAAATCCAAAGGGACACACTACAGGAAACTTACTTAAACTACGTGAAGAAATAATACGAGTTAATGAATAAAACATTTTGCAAATTGTGGTTATTTATGAAGCCAATAATAGTTTTTTATTATTATAGTTATTCTAATAAAAATACATAAGTTTTTTCGAACAAATTTGAGGTTATATCTATTTTGGACAGTCCTACTTAGAACTACTCTCAAGGAAAAAAAGTTGTCCACAAGTTGTCAGTGTCATTTTGTCAAAAATAACCAAACACTCTCATTCAGGGTTGCCAACTCGATACTACGGTTAGGTGCTAAATGTAACTTCAAAAAGTGCTAGATTTCTATCTAAATCCAAAAAGTGTGCTAAATTTGAAAAACCATCAATTAAATAATAAAATCACATAATTAGGCAATTATATACCTTCAAATAAGAAAATAGTTGTGGTAATTATTTTAAAACTACATCCAGTCACCTTTTCTATGTGGCTCTTTGATTCCGAATGCCGCTTAATTTCAAATATTTTCGAGTTTAATTCTTTTTTGCAATACACACACATTGCTTTTGAACTATTTCCAAGCACAGGTCTAAGCCACTTTTTGTATTTAGGATCGTTCTCCTAATCTTTTCTGTAACTTTGAATTTAACTCACTTTTTTGCTTACAGGAATATCCATTTTCAAAGTTTTTCTAACTCACTGAGCACTTACAACTTAATCTTTCATATTCTATAATGTATTTATTACGCATATGTTGTGATTTCAATACGAAACTTAAATTAAAGCAATAAGCAAGACAATAATTACCCCGTCTTTGTCTTGTATACTTACTATACTTACCGGAAATCACACTTTTTTATGCAAAGTGTAGCAAACTATGGGCGCGTTCCGAATTGAGGAAATAATCGATGTAATCGATGTGAGCGTGCTAAAACCCGTACCGAATTGGCGTGAGCGCGATAACGATGTCCCGTGTATCGTCATAGATGATGTCATGGCATGCGCCATCTTGCGATAACGCCGACCATGCCTCGTACTAATATCACCGTGAGCGCTGTCAAAAATGAGAGTGTGTGTGTGTGTGTGTGGATGAGGATGTGTCAGTGTGTGTTTTGTTTTGAGCTGCACCATATCTTTTTAATAACGTGGCATTTTCGAAATTGTGCTTCTGGCTGACAGTCGCCACCTAAACAATGAAAAGGAAGAAACGTGTGGTGTTTTTATGAAGAAATACTGCTGTAATATCTTTTTGACACCGCGTAAGCACTGTGAGCGCGCTAACGAGTGTTCCGAATTGTTGACAGCTCTCAGCTGTCATAATCGTGATATCCATTATGGAACGCATGTGAGACGATTTGAGTGCTGTGCGCGATATTAGCCAATTCGGAAGACGGCCTATGAAGCCAAACCGTTTGGTTACTGCTGGAGTAACAGCGTTTTGTTCAGCAGTAATAAAAAAAAATCAGCATTTTTCTATTTAGTGCTAGATTTTGTGCTAGGTGCTAAATGTCAGATTTCAGTGCTAGACTAATGAAAATAGTGCTAGATCTGGCACCGAAAGTGCTCAGTTGGCAACACTGAGTCTTGCTTGTCTTCTATTCTATTTTTCTTTATGGCAATGGTTGTCCTGATCTTGACATCTTAACATTCAATAAAGTGACATGACGATGACAGTGTCATGATGACACTGTCAACCACAGAATCTGAACTTCTATCAACTGTCAACTAGAAAAACTGGCCACAACACACAAAAAAAAACTGTCAACTGTCCCAGTCAGGGTGGCGATGGCGTCTCATGGGCACACTGACCTCTATTAACCTTTTAACCGCTTACGTCGGATTAATCCGACAAATATTTTCGGGTCCATTTCGCCAGAGTCGTATATTTACGACAAAAAACCACAGCTCGTTTAATCTGCTTTTTTATTTAGGTAATTACGCTGTTTTCTATCAGGTATTTTTTTTCGTTTTTTTTTTTTAACTTCGTGCGCTGGGGGCACGACAAATGATATGAATTCGGGCGGTTAAAAGGTTAAACAAGGTATAATACAGGATGGGATGGGCGAGGGAGAGAGCGGAGAGAGCCGCCCGTCCCAGCCGCCGCGGTAGACGCTCCGGGCGTCGGGAGCCGCGTGACGACTCCCGGCCACCGTAGGCGCGGGCCTGTGGACGGCGAGTAATGGGTAGCTCGCCGTCCGATCAGGACCAGGCCCGTGCCGGACGGCGCGTATGTGTTCCACGCGCGCCTCAAAGAGATGTCAGCAGACATGGAGGGGCCCGTTAGGGCCGAAGCCTGCCGGGGCAGCGGGATTGTCCGAAAGGGTTACCGCTGCCCCGGAACATAAAGGGCTAAGGAAGGAACACGGATGGGTTTTAGTCAGTAAGAGTCTGACACTCCCTTCCGCTCCACCCAGAGCGGGAGGGGTCATTTGATGATTTCCCATCCTAAAAAAAAAAAAAATAAAAAAAAAGGTATAATACAGGATGCTTACTCTCGAATATAATTCCGATAGATCGACATAGGTCAAACGTCAGTTGGTCTAGTTAAACGCCAGGGATTGGCTAGACTCAGTGAGTCCAGCCAATCCCAGACATTTGACTGACAATTCCAATGTCGATCTATCGGAATTATATTAGACAGTTGTGCATGGGCATCTCACATAACCTCTATTTAACATTTAATCGAGGTCAGTGGTATCCATAGAGGAAAAATTTTAATAGAGAAGTGGCATCTCACGATGATCAAGGAAGTTAAAAAGTTCTACCCCGGACTTACTATTGCTAGACGTTGAGTTGTTTGGTTCGTCTCTGATGATTTATGTATAAATCGTGGAATACGACTATTTTTGTGTATTTTGTGTTCATTACGTGATATTTAGAACATTTTTATTATGAAAGTATGCGCATTTTGTAAAACTCGCTATCAAAAAGGCAGCGGAATAACCTTGCACAAGTAAGTGAATTTCATGAATATTAATGTTTCGATGGCTTGTGTGAGCATTTTTAATACTATTTTATGTTTAGAATAAATGTTTTCATTAATATCTCATCATATTTAGGGCACAGTTTTCACATGAATATAATCATTTGAGTAGGGTTGTGAATGTTCCATGTCGATAATGTGTCGATAATTTTCTTCAGGCAGTGAATAATTTTAAATTTAACTACGTGTTTCAAATAGAAATTTACTCTCGCCAGAAATTTCTGCAGTTTGGTTAGGTAAAACAAATTAGCAAAAACTAGTTTCTAATTACTAAAGATAAATATTATATATAATGTGTACTTGTTTCCGAAATAAAGACCTAACATCGAAATAAAACTTGCCATCTACAATGTACAGTACATTGTAGATGGCGAGTTAAAAAATACTTTAGTCATTTTTACTTTAATTAAATACTTCATTTCAGATTTCCCACCAACTCAACTAAGCAGATATGGCTGAAAAACATGAAAATTGAAAATTGGAGTCCTGTTTGGACTGTTTCATTAAACACACTCTTCTCCATACGACCACTACCTTTTGGAAGGGCCGACTAGAATCAGTTCTATTTTAATTTGAAATAAATGATTTGATTTTTCACTTTGTTATTTTTTGTTTTTTTTTTCCATTAGAATGCACGGTATCCAATAATGAAAATGGAATCCCTCTTCTTTCCGCTGGTAATGACTACATGGTAAGGTAATGTTACACGGTTCACTTTTGGCATTCAATTTGAGTGAATTGGATTGAATTTGCATGGACGCTGTTTGTTGAATGGTTAACTTTTTTGTTTACATGGTTCAATTCTTCCAAATTAAACACCAAAAGTAACTATTATAAGTAATAGCTATTAAATAAATGTAATGCAATATAGCTCACGAAGAATACAACTGCCATTTGATTTACTAGGATAGAGTGAAATGGCAACTTAATAGCTCAATAGTTTTTAGTTCACTTTGCGAACTAATGTGATCCTAGCTTAGCTTGTGAAACTAGTGTAGAGCCAGGATATATTAGTTCAACCACAGTCATTTTTAGGCTAAGTTTTAAGCCTATCCTCATATTTAAAGCTCGCTGATCTGACCGTCATGCACTTTACTAGGACACTATCCACAAGAATAGCTTGCGATCTGGCCACGCCCTAATGATTTTTCAGTTAGCCTTTGCAGAGCAATTATTCTATTACTTCAAAATTAATCATAAAAATAACTGGGAGTGATTCTTAAGTACCTAATAAATTATTCTCCGTGGTTATAACGATCGATAAAGTTCATACTATTTTTTTATCGAAGAATATGTCCCATCTCTAATATTAGTTCCACGGTACCTCACGTTGCTTTCAGCGCCAAAATGGCGAAAATCAAATGTCTTTATGTTGTCATCGACAGTATGAAGTCCAGCGTACTTGTGTAATACAGGTCAGTGCTCTCACTCCAACATAGATAGAGACATACTCTATGATCTACGCACTCCAAGTATATTTAATACTATATATATTAGTCTATGATTTAATCTCACTCTATCACATAGAGGAAAAAAATTAATAACTCTATCAAAAAGTACTCTGTGTCTGTGATTAAATTTTTTCCTCTATGGTCTGTGCTAAAAAGTACTCTGTGGTCTGTGCTGTGATATTGACGATAGAGGAAATCAAAAAGTACTCTGTGGAGCTCTATCCTCAGTCCTAGCCAAATTACTGGAACACCTTATTAAAAATCGTCTGGAGTGGATAGTCGAATCGAGAGACCTACTGCCGAATCATCAATTTGGTTTTAGGAAAGGACTAAGCACAATGGATAGTATTAGTATTTTAGTTACGGATATCCGCTTAGCCTACTCTAAAAATGAATCCGTTGTTGCCACTTTTCTTGACATCTCATCTGCGTATGACAATGTACTTCTTCCCGTACTCAGGCAAAAACTGCAACAGCTGAGTCTTCCGGCTAAGATGATACAGTGCATATGCGAACTTCTGTTGTCACGCTCATTGGTTCTGAGAGTCCAGGGTGAGGAGTTCGATACAAGGCAGACATGGAAGGGACTCCCGCAAGGCTATGTCCTCAGTCCAATACTGTACAATTTGTATACGGCTGATATTGGGTCCTGCCTAAACAACAATTGTCAGTTACTGCAGTATGCCGATGACATAGTTTTGAATGTGACGGATCCGTCCATAGTTGACGCTGCGTCATCTTTGTGTCTCTCTCTGGACTCTTTGAATCAGTGGCTTCTTAGCCATGGGCTGTCACTATCTGCTCCCAAAAGTTCGGTGGTAATTTTCTCTCGCAAAAGACTCATTCCACATAATACAGTGAACATTTCAGGCCACAGTATTCCTATAGTTAAGAAAGCAAAATTTTTAGGTGTTATTTTAGATTCAAAGTTAACTGGCAAACATCACATAAATCATTTAATTAGAAAATGTGAAAGAGTTATTTCAATTTTAAAAGTCCTTGCGGGTGTCTGGTGGGGTGCTCACCCATACACCATGAAATTAGTTTATAATGCTTGGTTCGTAGTGTTTTAGACTATGGAACTTATCTTCTGATCCCTTGCAACAGGGGTGCTTTGGCTGGGCTGGATAGAGTTCAGTCGAAGTGCCTTAGAATCATCTCAGGTTGTATGAAGTCATCTCCCGTTAACGCATTGCAAGTCGAATGTGCTGATCCTCCTCTGGCCCTTAGGCGGCAATAACTGTCCTCCCGTTTTGTGTCTAGGCTAATAAGTAGATCCTCCCATCCTCTAATAGGAAGACTGAACCAGTTAGATGCCATATGCAGAAGCTCAAATTACTGGAAAAATAAGGAAATACCCTTAATCCTAAAATCCTTTCGTCTTATTCTAAATTTAGCTCACCCGATCGTCCAGTTTCCCAGATTACCCCTTTTTAATTTTCCTTATCAAGTTTTAAGTTATATCCCAAAAACTTTCTTCGATATTGGTATATCGAAAAAATCTCCGTCAGCAAACTTCGCTTTCAATGCGGTGGTGGTTGAGCGATGGAATGGGTTTCAATTATTCTTCACGGATGCTTCGAAACTAACCGATCATAATCACACTGGCGCTGTTTATTACCAAAGCTCCAAAATTATCCTACAGTTTAAAGGCCCTAAGGAGTCTTCTGTATTCACTGGTGAGTGCGTGGCTATATTAGAAGCTTGTCTTTTTATAGAGTCACACCATAATATTGAGAAAGCCGTCATTTTTACAGATTCCCTTAGTTGTTTGCAAGCTTTAGTCCAAAATCCGTTTAAAAGTAAATTGCACAGTTCCCTTATTTTAAAAATTAAAAATTCTCTTCTGACCTGCGCTTGACGACTTGCGGCATTAAGGGTAACGAATTTGTTGATGCCTTGGCCAAAGATGCTTGTTCATCTTTATTTTTATTCAAAATAATGCACACTTGTTTTTCCAATTCACTTTTGACATTGGCGGAATAGTCGACATCGGCTTTACTTGCCATAATTAAAAATAGAATAGAATACTCAGGCCTACATATCAGTAATCTGTGACTTAGCTTGCTACTAATATCTTATCTGTGAGAATACTCTGTGGAGGAAATAATAATCACTCGTATTGTTTCGTCTCGTATTTACAAAATTACTGAATTCTAACCAAATTCAGTTACACAGAAAAACAATTTTCTTAACTTACAAGAACCATGGACGGTAAAACTACAAAAATGCCCAAAGTGGCAAAGGTAAACAAACATTTCAAGTTCCAAGACACGAACAGTTACCATGTACAAATAAGTTTCACCCTATTTATTTATAAAATATTACCTTTCAGGTTAAAAATAAAGCACCAGCAGAGATACAAATTACCGCTGAACAGCTTCTAAGGGAAGCTAAAGAGAGAGACTTGGAGATTTTACCGCCACCACCGAAACAAAAGATCTCTGATCCTGAAGAGTTAAGGGACTATCAGCATCGTAAGAGGAAGGCATTTGAAGACAATATCCGTAAGAATAGACTTGTAAGTAACTGATACCTCAAATTTTAATGCAAATTATTTTTTGGAGTACCTAACCTCATATTATTAGACAATATTATGAGGTTAAGTAATTAGTTATTTGTTTCGTGGTTCTAATTTATTATTTAAGACTACAATATAATAAAGCAGAATTTCAAATTGTAATGTAATGATGTATCCAACCAAGTGCTAAAAGTTTTGAACTAAAGTATCATTTTTCTGTATCTTCATTTGATGAAGTACCTAGTGAAGTTTTAGGCCCTCAAAATGTAATAACTATTGTGCTATCAACACAACAAAGATCTGGTTGAATAATATGTTTGTAAATCAGCTGGGTGCCTGGGTTCACAACATGTGTAATAATGGGAACCAACACTAAAGAAAGCTCCTTCTGTTTTCAGGTTATTGGAAACTGGCTCAAATATGCTCAATGGGAAGAGTCACAGAAGCAAGTCTCGAGGGCAAGATCTATTTATGAGCGAGCTCTGGATGTGGATCACAGGAATGTTACCTTATGGTAAGTTCTTGACTTCATACTTTATCACTTGGACTCGACTCGACTTGGTCTCTTGGACTTGTTTTCTTAACAGCATGCAGCACCTATAAATCTGTTGTAATAAATTTTTAAACTAGTAAATAAAATTCCTTAACTGTCTGGGTTTTTCTATTTTCTAGGTTGAAATATACTGAAATGGAGATGAGGAACAGACAAGTAAATCATTCCCGAAACTTGTGGGATAGAGCTGTGACCATACTGCCAAGGGTGTCACAGTTTTGGTACAAGTACACCTACATGGAGGAGATGTTGGAGAATGTTGCTGGTGCCAGACAAGTATGTAGACTACCATGTTAACCATGAAAGATTGGACAGTGTAGAATTGTGTATAATGATTTCATTTCTTTTCTAGGTCTTTGAACGCTGGATGGAATGGCAACCAGATGAACAAGCATGGCAAACATACATTAACTTCGAGTTAAGATACAAAGAACTGGATAGGGCTCGTCAGATTTATGAAAGATTTGTCATGGTCCACCCTGATGTAAAGAACTGGATAAAATATGCAAAGTTTGAAGAAAATCATGGATTTATAAATGGTTCAAGGAAAGTGTTTGAAAGAGCTGTTGAGTTCTTTGGTGATGAAGAACTTGATGAAAGATTGTTTATTGCTTTTGCCAAGTTTGAAGAAAACCAAAAAGAACATGACAGAGCAAGAGTTATTTACAAATATGCTTTGGATCATATTCCAAAAGACAGGAACAAGGAATTATACAAAGCTTATACAATACATGAGAAGAAGTATGGTGACAGATCTGGTATTGAAGATGTTATTGTTAACAAGAGAAAGTACATGTATGAGCAGGAAGTCATAGAGAATCCTACCAACTATGATGCATGGTTTGATTACATCAGACTTGTTGAAAATGAAGGCAATGTTGATGACGTCAGGGACACATATGAAAGAGCCATAGCAAATGTTCCTCCTTCTAAAGACAAACAGTTCTGGCGACGCTATATTTATCTGTGGATTAATTATGCATTATATGAAGAGTTAGAAGCCGAGGATGCTGAGAGAACGAGGCAAGTTTACAGAACATGTTTAGAACTAATACCACACAAAATATTTACATTCTCCAAAATATGGTTGATGTATGCCCAATTTGAAGTCAGATGTAAAGATCTAAAGCAAGCAAGAAAAACATTGGGCATGGCTCTAGGCATATGTCCTCGAGACAAATTGTACAGAGGTTATATTGACTTGGAGATTCAATTGAGAGAATTTGATAGATGTAGAATATTATACCAAAAGTTTTTGGAATATGGCCCAGAAAACTGCATAACCTGGATAAAGTTTGCTGAACTAGAGACATTATTAGGTGACATTGACAGAGCCAGAGCAATTTATGAAATAGCAGTGGCACAACCAAGACTAGATATGCCAGAATTGTTATGGAAAAGCTACATAGATTTTGAAGTTCAACAGGGCGAAACTGAGAAAGCTAGACAACTTTACGAAAGGTTGTTAGAGAGAACAGTCCATGTGAAGGTATGGTTGTCTTATGCCAAGTTTGAACTGAATGCTGAAAATGCTGATAATATAAATGTAGAATTAGCCAGGCATGTGTATGAGCGTGCTAATGATAGCCTTCGCAGTGCTGGGGAAAAGGAGGCAAGAGTACTCCTATTAGAAGCATGGAAAGATTTTGAAACAGAAATTGGTGAAGAAGAAAAGCTTGATAAAGTTATGGCTAAAATGCCAAGAAGAGTCAAAAAGAGGCAAAAGATCATCAGTGAAAGTGGAGTTGAAGAAGGTTGGGAAGAAGTATTTGATTACATATTCCCAGAAGATGAAATGGTTAGACCTAATCTTAAATTACTTGCTGCTGCTAAAAATTGGCGCAAACAAAAAGAAGTTACTCAACCTTCAGAAACTGAAACCAATAGAGAAGATCAAGAGGAAGAAGGAACACCTCCACAGAGAACTAATGAAGCTGAAGATGATGATTAAAATAAATTTTCAAAATAAAATTTAATACTTTCATTATGAGTGGTTTATTGAAAGATATTAATCTACGTCTTCTGGTCGAACAGGATGTGTCAATGGTATAACTGACTTTTTATTTACATCTCTTGAACATGCTTTTCTCATATCTGGAAATAAAAACAATATAATTAGTCAAATATTCACTCACTTTTATTTAATGCAAACTAAAATTAATAATAAAAAGTAACAAACCATAAGCATCTTCATCAGGGTCTCCAGAGTAATATTCTAATACAGTCCTATAAACTATGTAACCCAAATTCTTGTACATATTAATTGCAACCTTGTTGCTGACTCTTACAAAAAGATCTACAAAATATGCCTTTTTCCTAAAAAAAACAACAAAAAAATGTTATCAATAAATCTGGTAACCAAATTAAGAAATTATGATTTTATAGGGAAATTTACTTCTCAGAGACATCTTCCAAAATATTCATAAGTGTTGCAGCAAGGCCTAGTCTTCTGTATTCAGGCCCAACAGTCAAGGCTGTTACGTGACCATGCCAGTTGTCACCATGGCCCTCAGCTTTTCCCATTACTGAAAGTGTAAAATAATGCATAATCAGCCTATTAAATCCCCACTGCTGGGACACAAACCTCCTCTCAGTGAGAGAGCGTAGGCCGAAATCCAGTGCCATATAGATGACACATCTTAGTTATTTTTTGGTTCTAGGATGTGCCTCACGATGATGATTTCATTCACCATTTTAAGAGCAGTGGTGATGAAATAATTTACACAAAGTATAGCACCTGTCAGGATTCGAATCTACGACCTAAAACTCGTAAGTCGCAGCCTTTATCACTGGGGTACCAATGCTTGTTTATAAAAATAATAAACACAATATTTTGTTACGGGTATTTACAGTAAATCGTCCACATGTGTTGAACATGAATACAAAAATAAAACAATTTCTTACTAAACAAATTACTGAAACCCTTGTATGTGTGATGTGATGATGTCACTTACTGTATCCCATTATTTCTCCGCTTGGTGCCTCCACAACTTGGAAATATTCGGGCCAATGTGCTAAATACTGAGTATAAAATGATAACCCATAAGTCTCTGTCAGGGGATCCAAGTTCCTATAAATGAAAGAGTTAACAATCATTAGTTACTAATGTAGTGTGATAAATTCTAAGTAACATGTGTAATGTTATTGGTAATTTTATTGTGAAATCACAATTCGAAATCTATTCAAAAACACACTTACACATTGTTAAATTTCAACATGTCTTCACACGTAAATGGTCTAATTGTAGTCATTTTGGTTAAGATTTTAATTTTAAGAAAAATATAAACTAGCGCCGTGAAATATTAAATTAATTCTTAAATAACAATCAAACAAATTACCATAGATAAGGGTAAGTACTGACGTATAGATGGCCATCTCTCGACTTTGTGCTTTATACCGCCATCTAGTTCCCAGACCCCATACTACTTAGTAGCAGATCTATACATACGTAGATATATATCGTATCAAGCTACCTGCATACACCGGTGACTTTTTTACCGTCAGGAAAATAAAGAGGGTGATTCTTGTGCTCAAATACAACTTTTTCTATGGGACCAATGGAAAAAGTTGTTGTATTTGAGCACTAAAATCAGCCTCTCTATTTTCCTGACGGTAAAAAAAGTCATCCGGCAAATACACGAATGTTTATCCAATACCTGTTAATTTTATGGGTGCTATTAATTGTGTATTTAGTAATAGCCAGTAGTTACTGTTTACATGCTGTATTTTATAAACATAACGAAATTAAAACTGCCTATTAGTAAATACTCAATGCGTTACGGGAAATATTATGAAAGAAACCATTTTTTTTTTCAATAGAATATTTATTTATTTCTAGTTTTATGGCGTACATAATAATTATGTGCTAATTGTTTAATTTGGTCATTCTCATCCCAAACTGTGTTTTTGCCACATAACAAATTACTGACATCTTTGCACCAATTGAAAATTACTAATAGTATGCTTTTTTTTAAAAGAAATTCTTTTAATTTAACTTTATGTTGGTCGCATTTAATAAATTCGAGTGAAATAAGCATGGTGGTTACTAATTCTATATAGTTAACTATTTCTTTGGATTCACAATTCGTTTTCAAAATTTCTACTGTTATAATTTCTATATTCATTACGCATTCCAGCAAATATTTACTGGGATAGTGAAGAATACATTTAGTCGTATTTTTTTTTAAAGTAATGAACTTTAGGTATGACAGGTATGTTTCTTCACTATCCCCTTCTAATGCTTTTTTACATTCAATGCAATTTCTTGATATTTTTTTATAAATTAAATTAATGAGCCAGCCACAACAATATGCTACTGCTGCACACTTCTCAATTTCGCTTGGAACTTGACTTAATAATACTACACCTATATTTTTTAATTCTGTATTTAAATGATTAAAATCAATTTCTATAGGTTTAGGTAGGGGCCTGGAGATATTTTGACTTATAATACATTTTAAGCTCTGTAGGCAATGACTGTCGTCACTCTCGCAATTAGCCCCCACCGACTTAGGTGACACCATATTATTAATCAATAAGGCTTTATAAGATGCCTCAAAAGATACAAGGTTTGGCATGACATTTCGTTGCCCATGAGCTCGTATGGCACCAAAAAAATTCTCAAGCGGGTCCTGGTTGAAATTGCGCAACAGTACAGATCGCAAGCCTAAGCCGTGTAGTTTTTTTGTAATTTGCTGAAATGCTTGAATTGTTTTTATCCAACTAGAAATAGATGGAACCGACCTTACTCTGTCACCAATAAATTTCATGGTTCTTAAAATTGGTAAGCTCTTATGCCATAATTTGTGATGCGGTGATTTTGGCGAGACTGCTGACCGATATATTTTGCCGTTTACAATTTTGCTGTAGTTTCCATTGACGGAATCAAAAAGTCGATCAAAAAATAGCAAAAGTTCTGCAGTGTCTGTGCTTTCCTTAGGAATCCGGCCAATTTCTAAAAAAAAAAGAATACAAATTAGATTTCTCACATTTATTACATACAATTTACTCAGAAGTGTAATCACATGACATTGAAAATGTCACAGTGGTGCTAGTCAGGTTCGAATCAAACTCCCACTTTAGCCTTAATGTCAAGGAAAATACTTTTCTAGCCTGAACTGTCTCGCTCCTGGGCAAAAGCCTCCCCCCACTCTCCATTTCCTTCTATTTAATATGTCCTCCTGCCAGTTCTCTAGGCAGCCATCCAATTCCGCCATCTTCTCCTCAGTCTGCCGCGACTACGTCCGGCTGTGCTAGGGCTCCAATTTTCTGATATCCGAGCTCATAGCCTGAACGGCATCCGGCAAACATGCCCAGGAAAATGAAAAAGTAAAAATGATAAGGGTAATTTGTTTACCTGCTGTGAATCCCATTGCTACACTGATAGTTTTGCTAAAGACTTGTGTGGCGTATTTCACTTTCATTTTTGGTATTAAATTTGAAATGACATGACGAGCGGTCAATTTTGGTATTAACCGCAGTCCTTTGAACCCAGGGCCATTTTTATATAGAGCCTCCAGATGAGCCCATTTCGCAATTCTTTTTATCCCGTCCAGATAATATTCTAAATTTTTCGTTATAAGGTTATTTCTTATGCCTTTTATAAGATGTGGGGGGTCAAAAATTGGATAAATTTTATTTTCATTGATTTCAAAAAATCCTTCTTTAAATTCTCTATTACTTCTCAAATATTCTTCTTTTGTCTCCTTAATCAACAAATTTATGGCTGCTATATTTGAAGTTCCTTGATCGCACGTTACCGAGACTACTTTTAGCCCAGTTTCTAATACTTTTCTCAAAATTATTTTTATTTGATTTTTTAAATTGTGAGAATTTGTAGTTCCAGCACAAAATGTATATGCAACTGGCTGTTTATATTTTTTAAATATTCCTCTGACCATGAAGACCAGTGCATGGTCAGCAAAACATTTTGTTTGCGTACTTCCATCGTCGCAAAATCCTTTTATTCTGTCATTGTGTTGATCATAGGTTAAATTAGCAGCAATGGCCATCTCATCAAATATGACCGTACAATATTTGTGATTTTCGGGCATTTTATTTACCCTTTTTTTCAAGTGTTCAAAAATCACATCATTGGGTCCAGGCAACAAAAATATGTTTCTCATCAATTTATTTAATGTGCTTTTCTTTGGTAAAACACATATTTGGCTTAGTAAGCGATATGCTTTTGGACTTGGTTTATAAAGTGATAAAGCAAGAATTTTTTCATCCAAAGTGAAGCGATGTCCCTTGGGGTGTTTCATTGACTGCCTTATTTGCATATTAAAGAATGTTTTCGCTGCTGGAGATAAATTCTTTGCGACAATTTTGTAAGCTTCGGAACGTATTAATTTTCTAGATATTTTTAACTTCTGAACAAGTCCAGCTTTAGCTTTTTTGCATCTGTTGAGTTCCCTTTGCATTTTTGCAACCGCTTTATACAGTTCTATTTCAGACTGGTATTTCAGCTGATTACCTGAAAATAAATGAATAGGAATTAAAATTTGACTAATATTTTTTCCACCCCCTAGTTGCATGTATGATAGGCTACATAATTATGTCTGTTACACAATTACGTATTATAATTAAAAAAAATTGCTAGATGCGACCTACTGTTATAAAGTCACTGTAGACCGACCTTAGTAGAACACGTGAAATGAGCTAAGATTCTGGATCCGCGCCTGCTTATTCATGATGAGATAACAAACACACAGACAGTTACTTACACAATTATTATAATGTGTAATTAGTGTAAAGGAGCTAATAAATTACTTACTCTTGAAAGCATCAGTGTTGCACATTTTAGTAGTAGCGGGGTGTAGCTTATATGGAGCTGATATCAGTGAAGGTTTTCTTGCAATGCCTGCAAATAAAAATTCAATAATTTTTTTTTTGTGTTTGTTAAATAAAAATCGGTAATTGCCACATGTCTGACAGAGTATCAGTTAAGAATGGCTCAACTGATTTGGCTGTTTTAACACAAGTTGCGAGAAATCTGCGGGAAATGTAGAAAAATTCCACATGAGCTATGTCGTAGGCAACTGCTAATAATATTATATGTTAATAATATTATTAAATCAATATAATGATTTACTTACTTTTAACCACGTCACTGTAGCAACTTGTACTAGCGGTGGGCTGTACATCATCAACTACTGGCTCAGGTCTATTGGAGGCAGAATCCAGTGGTGCACCTACAAAAGTTTGATAAATACATTAGATTAAAAACATTATTAACACAAAAATAATTATATCCTTATCAAAAAATCTATGTTAATACAAATTGTTATTTCCATGCAAATTAAATTCAACAGAATTGTTTTGACATTAATAGGATTGCTTGTCAGGAGAGTTACTATAATCATTTTATACATCAAGTTCCCATGTCACGTAAAGTTGACTAACCTAAAAATGAAAAAATTGTCATACAGGGAATATTAAGAAATTCTCCCCGAGTATTTGCAGTCAACAGTTGATAAAAACCATACAATACATAGGACCTATATGTGTAAACTGACTACAGAAGCACTAAAACTGTCAATTGGTGACAAATTTATTTGAATATTGAGGAGATTAAGATATTCATATTTATATGAATAATAATATCTTAATCTCACAATATAAGTCAGACTGATACTTCCACATATTAGCCTGTTTAGATAAACAAACAATATCTCTTTAATAATTTTATTATTCAATATCATTATTTACTTACTCAAAACCACATCACTGTAGCTACTGATACTTGCGGTGGGCTGTATATCATCAAGAACTATGGGCTCAGGTCTATTGGAGGCAGAATCCAGTGGTGCACCTACAAAAGATTGATAAGTACATTAGATTAGAAAACATTGTTAACATAAAAAGGGTAGGAATCCGGTATCTCTGACATCGATTTAAGGAGTGGGGGAGGGGAAGGGTCCCCCCTTCCGCTGGTCCGCTGGGAGGCTTTTACACCTCCCGGTGTAAAAGCCTCCCAGCGAAGGAAAACTGGCGGACCCTCCCCCCTCCTTTTTGAGAAATGATCTTTTTAATATTCTAACCTAACTTTCGAATTTTCATTTTCATTCATTTTCTTTTCAATTTTCGAAACATAGCCGCACTAGAACTGTCAATTAGTGACACATTTATTTGAATATTGAGGAGATTAAGATATTCATAGTTATATGACAAAACCTATTATCAGTAAACAATAACTTAAATTTAAAAAAAATTGATTAGAAAAATATGCTCTTTACCTGGAAGATGCAGCGTTGGTACAGCTAATTTACTTAATCTATTTTTCGGATAATGATATGTTTTTTCAAAATGGAGACGGCAGATTCTTCTGTTTCTAAATATATAATCATCATCTTCTCCCACAAGACCAGCATTAACAACCCATGTATGAAACTTGTCACTTTCAGTTGAAGGGTTTGGGAAAGCATGTAACACTGCACCTATAAATAAAATAGGAAATTAAATTATAATCTAAAAGCTAAATTGCAGACATTAAAAAGGAACAATATTTTAACAAATAAATTTAACCCTCTGCTACTGATGTAAATTCATGTTACTAGTTACAATGATAATTTTATTGTAATGTACATAAATCTTGGTCCAGCTAACAAATTGACTGGAGTGTTGATAATGAAAAATTCCAAATAATATTTATCTTTTAATAACTTAAACTAATAATGCCGTGTGATAGTTCAAAGTGGAATGTATTTTTCCTAATACTAAAAGATTATCGAGATATGCCATTGTGTCTCGCGTAGATCTACGTTTCGGCATACGAAGGGTTAAACATGCAGTTTCAAACATCATCTTTATTTTTGAATGGCAAAGGCATTATATTTTTTGTTTCTTGTCTCTCTTGCAAAAGAGGAGCATCCCTGGTCGCTCAACCGGTGGCCAAGTGAGTGAGACAAACAAGAGCTATACATATTAGTAGTTGAGCCACCAGCAGGTGATTTGGTTGCCGCCTTTGATCAATAATGTACTAGATTCCCGATAAGCGCCTCAAAAACGGCCCGAAACTTAATAGCCAACATTAAGACGCCGTTATGCCGCAGTGTGCTTTCAAAAACTGTGTAAACAACCACCGTAACACCAAGGTTTTGGAAGGAATATCTTTTTTTCGGTAAGTTAATATCATTAAGTGCGTTTTCATAATATTTAAATAGAATTAAACTGTAAATATAATTCAATCAGCGAATATTATAATTGTTTGACCAATGTTTGCTGCAACACACCAACTATTGTATCAAACATTGACTGTCCTTGAACAGGGAATGCATGGAGTAGTGTTCTTATTTTGTAATGTTATTTTTTTTGTAGATTTCCTAGTGACCCATTTCGTTGCGCAGAATGGGTATCTATTGTAGCGAAAGAAAGAGAAGAAATATACAACCCTTATAAAAATTCGAGAATATGTTCGTTCGTTCGTTTTCGCCTGTATTTAGAAGCGTGCACTAGTATAATATTGTCTGTGTTCAATTTAATATGCACGTAATTGTATATAGCCACTGTTGGCGGTCCAATAAATAAATAAATACATTAAACATTACTATTTTAAATACTTTGTATAAAGAATACGCCGAAAACACGTTTCACTATTGTTAAATTTATTTTATTTTTTATTACCTTGTAATAGCGACAATGTAAAATAGTATCTTCTACTTTTTTGAATTGGTCGAAATATGTGCCACCATACAAAACGAACCTAAAAATAAAATTATATTCTGCAACTCTACGTCTTTCAATACTTACTCTGTTCTGAGCATTGAATTGTAATACCAGGAACATAGAATAAGCAGGACATTGTACACAAAATGTTTTAACCTTTTTGCTTACAGTTTAAGTTTCATTTTAGAATAAATATTTTTGTGCTGATGACTTTTTATTTTCAAGCGACATAATATCAATATTATATTATTGCTTCTAACCTTTCTCGATGAAAGGACTTAAATAAATACATTTTGCAATGGTAATTAAACATTATGTTTGAGTGTTAAGGTTAACAATCATCTGAAGTTGTTAATTATATTGGACTTTTTTCTAAGAAATGTAGATGTTTACGTGTGTGCAAACATGGCCACTTGAGCGACTTAGTTTTGTTCCTGATGCTTAATCTAGTACATTATTGATCGAAGGTTGCCGCTATCAAATTTTTTGGAGCAACTGATTTGCCCTACTATGGTGTCCTAGTGAGATAGGGCAATCTTTTTCTAACCTTTTACAACGTAAATACCATATCATGTACAGACGCCAGCAGGTCAAGCTACCCGAAACTGACTGTCAGATTTCCTCAACTAACTTTGAAACTAATGCTTTAGAGATATAGTAGAAAATCTATTAACGAAATTGACAAATTGTAGTAACTTGATGTGCTGGCGTCTGTACTTAGCTATCACCGGCCGGTACGCGCAATTATAGGTATCGGATAATGTTTAAGTTAATGGTAGGTACTAACCTGTACCGAGTGACGGTACATAAGTATCACCGGCCGGCAAGCCTAAGTGTAGGTATCGGATAATGTTTAAGTTACTGGTACTAACCTGCAACGAGTGACGAAGCGCAGCTAGGTATACAACACGTCTTTTGAGGCATTATAAAGTGTCAATATCACAAAAACAACAAAAACAGAGTCACTATCTCAACACACAAGTCACCAGCGAAATCTTTAATCTGCGAAGGTTAAGACGGAGGAGGTTAACACACTCGACTCGACGTACTTAGTTATCAGCAAATTTAAAGATTGCTTATACACTCGATGAAACTGAAGAGAAAACAAGAAAATAGCGCGTACGCATCCACTTGGTCTCAAACAAACAGTTTGTAATGGCTGCCATGACAGAAAACAAACTGCATTTTTACGGATGCGTTCGTTTCATTATAAATTATTATTGTTACTTGTTTTGTTTGTAGAAATATTATGTTTATTATATAAGAAAGAAAAAGTAATAATTATTGTTTTTTTTTTGCAGTAATTTATAACAACATGAATAAATTATATTAATTTGGAACGCATTTTTCATTCGAAAAAGTACGGGGTCTGCGAGCTAGATGGCGCTGCGGACGTTAAAAATTGACCGTAAAAAGGAAGACAAACTAGCATGCAAATTACGCACATTTTCTGTCAGTGCATTTGTGTCAATAACAGGGTGCTCAATCTTAGAACAAAAAACTCGGTATAGCAGTGTATACAATGATACAAAATCACGAAGTATATATTGTCTCTGTACAAAATAAGTTTGAATGTGTTTTTTAATTTTGTCGGATTATAATTGAACTTTACGCGAACGCTGGTTAAGAGATGGAACTCTGAAGCATGTTCACTATTAATTCGAATAGATGGCTCTAAACATAATCGCAACTTTGATACGTCGGTAACCTATTTACTACTAAAATAGTATATTTTTAACTGACTTCTGTTTTAGTGTATCCAAAAAATATTTTTAATTATGGATCATTGTCAAGGGTTTTAATTACATTTATCGCGCAGTATGACATTCAATTATTTTTCTATCAATGATTATCACCTATTGCAATAATTTACACAAATATTTTGCAAACATTCATAGGGATCCTGGTAGAATTACTTTGGAGGTTTTACTATCAATAAATTGGTATCCCCAATAAAATGTCTGATAAGATAATGTCTCACGCTTGCTCTAGTGTTGAATTTAGCCATATTTTTGTGATGTTTCTGTGTAACGTTGCGCGTTTGTTGTTGAGTTGAGCGAAAGTTCCTACGACTAATCCATATTTGTGACCAGAAAGTGATTTTGTGAGTGGTTATGTCAAAACCAAGATAGGACTCCAGTGTAGTGCTAAGTTTGAGATAGGAGTCTTTTAGTGCATCAGGTCATCGGATAAGCACTGCTGTGTAACTGTTCCTGGGTGCAAGGACAGTGGAGGTATGTCACATTGTCATAGCTGAATCTTGGAACTTGGCCTTTTACTTGAATGCAATTCAAAATTACGTTTTATCAGTTGTATGGTTGTCTTAAATTTTTGTTTCTTTTCAATATAAAATTAAATTTGTTTCGAAACAACAATATTATGGGTTTACTAATGTTTGACAAAAAACGAATCACAAATTAAATATAAATAAAAATTAATAATTGTCTGCAATTTTTTTCAGACATGCATGCAGTTCTCCATGGATTTCCGAACCCTGAAAAAGTCCGATTTAGATTCAATACTTGGCTTTAATCTATTGGAACTACGGGAAGTGATATTTTGTGACTTGAAAATGCACACATTTTTAAGTCCCATTGTGTGTGTCGCAAACACTTTCAGAATAAATATTTATGTCGCATTAACAGAATAAACAATATTGCAGTTCCAACATTATATTTAACAGGTTTGTTCATTACCTTCATAATGCTACTTTGTATAATAAAAGAATAAAGTTGACAATATTCCTTTAACTGATAAAAAAAAACTACACGCCTTAGTAAAATTATTAATGCAGTTATTCCTTTATAATTGTTTCAGGTCTAACATTACAATCACAAACTAGATCCATTATGGATCTGGCCAATGGATCTTCTGAGAAAAAAAATCTCAGTAGATCCACATCTTCAAAACAGGATCTAATGAGAAAACAATTTGTCACTAGATCCATCATGGATCTGGCCAATGGATCTTCTGAGATTGAACAATATTCACAACCAAACTTGCCATGTGTTGGAAGAAAATCATTGCAAGAACTTGTACATCAGCCAATTCCATTAACTTCTTCAGGTATATTGTTTTTTTTTTATTTGACTCATATAGGGTTCCACATCAGAATATGTGTCCTTGTGGTCTCTATCTATCCATACTAATATTAAAATTCGAAAGTAACTCTGTCTGTCTGTATGTTACCTTTTCACGCCTAAACCAATGAATGGATTTCGATAAAATTTGGCGGAGAGATAGATTGCATCCCGGGGAAGGACATTAGTTATTATCGATATACCTCGCGGGCGAAGCCGCGGGCGGAAGCTAGTACCAAATAAAATGAAGGTAAAGTGTTATAGTCTTGATGGAATAGAACCTTTATTTTTTTTTTTTTTTTAATTTTTTTTTTTATTTTAAGGATGGGAAATCATCCAATGACCCCTCCCGCTCTGGGTGGAGCGGAAGGGAGTGTCAGACTCTTACTGACTAAAACCCATCCGTGTTCCTTCCTTAGCCCTTTATGTTCCGGGGCAGCGGTAACCCTTTCGGACAATCCCGCTGCCCATGGAATAGAACCCTTAGGCCTGTATTAATAAACGTTACTCAGCCCAGGAGCTCGCACTTGATATCGATCTTGAGGTCATGATCGTATTAATAAACATAATAATTGACATACTCAAACTACAGTTTGGGTTTACGAAATGAAAAAAAAAAATGCCTCTAGCCTTTCCAAGTATGTTTTGGTTGTGGCCAAGATTTCATCTTTTACCGAGTTCATCTGAAGTTGGTTGTGAATTTCAGTATATAGTAATCTTACGACATACCTAGCAAGAACGAAATGTGATGAATGATAATTCTAAACTTCGGCAATGTGACGTACAGCGTCGACGAGCTGAGCTTGGTAACTGAGATACTGTTTTCATGTGTTTATTAATTAGCAATGATCTTGAGATGCTGATATCGTAATAATGGCGTTTCAAATCATAACGCACTTGAGTACGTCCGTCGTTGAGAAACGTTTATTAATACGGGCCTTGCGCTTGCACTTGTCAGGTTTGCAATTTAATAGTTGAATTAATGTAATAATCCTACTGATTAGAAATTATTTAAAACAGATTTACTTTTGCACTCATACAAAATCATTTTCTACTTTACAGGCAGGAAAATATCTGCCAGGACGCTTAAGCTCTCCAGGGCAGAAAGAGATCTACAGCTGAAAATAATGGCTGCCAAAAGAAGAATATGTACATTAAAAAATAAAGTTAAAAAGCAGACAGCGGAAATAAGGCAGCAAAAAAATTGTTGCCAATCCTGCAGTACTAGATGTACTGCAGAATTGCTCAAGCACTGCAAAACTATTAATGCGGATGCAGTGGAGAGAAGATAAAAAAAAGCATAAAGGACGACGATTCACGCTGCAAGAAAAAATTGCAGCATTATCGGTTTTTAAACAGAGTCCAAAGGCATATAGATTTATAAGAAAAATATTTATATTGCTCGCAAATCAGACATACGCCAAAGTTATACAATTTTTTTTTAATGATGGCGTGACCAAAACTGCCAAATGATCTCATTTATTGCAGCTTCTTAAAGAAAAAATTGTGAAAATGACTATTGTGATGCTTTATGCTCCTTTGTACTCAACGAAAAATCTGAAACCACGTCGACCTTGAAAATATTTTAGAAATTAATTTTGAAAATAAAGAAAAAGACCCAAAAGACCCAAGAATACTGGCACCTCTACAGTACGTAAGCGGATATCGTCAGTTGTAATATCAATTAATGTAACCGCCAAAATGACGAAATTGAGTTAAATATACAGTTCGATTGCAAATTTTCCGCTCTATCGATTGGTGTCTTTAAAATCACGATATCTTAAAAAAAATGGCGAGTACGTTAACAAAATCAGACCAGTTTTTTTTTTCATTTCAACTCATTTTTGTGATGTATGGCACATTAACCCATACATTGCTCATTCTCATAAGAATGAGCAATGTATGGGTTAATGTAACGACTATTGTGATGCTTTATGCTCCTTTGTACTCCAACGAAAAAACTGAAACCACGTCGACCTGTACAGTTGATCTTGAAAATATTTTAGAAATTAATTTTGAAAATAAGGAAAAAGACCCAAGAATACTGGCACCTCTACAGTACGTAAGCGGATAATAATTATGTTTTGGAAAAAAAAAAAACTTTTTTTATTGCTCTGTCTGCAAAAATGATTTCACGAGCGAAGATGAAATTGAATATAAACTTGTATCCAATTTCCAATATATAATTAACCATATTCTAAAAGAAAACTTAGATGCTTATTTATATTATAAAAATGTCTATATTGACCTTAATAAATATCGATTTTATAAAATGTAATACACATTTAAAAAAAATGATAGATTATTTAATAAATACTGTGATTCGATTTATGAATTATAATTATTGCAAAGTAATCAATAAAATTTTGTCTGGGAGAAGACAAGTTGATAAAATACAAAATATGAAAGCTATAAAATATCACAGTAAATGTTTTAAAAGGAAAATGAAATAAATCGAATCACAGTATTTATTAAATACTTAATCTATCTTTTTTTTATCTATGTGCCTTTGGACTCTGTTTAAAAACCGATATTGCTGCAATTTTTTATCTCTCGAAATCACATCCTAATGTTATTGCCGAATAATTGACTTAAAAACTAGTTAGAAAAATAATCTAAAGGGTTATAAAAATATCAAGTATATTTTACGTTCTATTATTAACCTTAAGCTCTATGAATTCAGACAATGTGTTAGCGTCAGAATGGCTGGTTGCCTATGGCAAGCGGCTCTGAAAGTATATTCAAGAATTGCTACCCAATTGCTTATATTTGCTACATTTCTTCAATAATTGCTACATATGATACATTCAGAGAAATATTAATATTTTTTTGACCAGCCATTCTGACGTCAGGATGGCTGGTGGCCTCCGTGTTCAGCATGAAAGACGCAGAATTTCTAAAAGTTTGTTGTATCAATAATTGCTTACTAATTGCTACTTTTACGAATTTTAGTTTGAGCTTCGTAAGTACATAGGTACATTAGGTAAAAAAAAAATAGATTTTATTAATAATTGTACGCTCTGATATCTTCTAAGATTTTCATTTTAATGATATGCTGTAAAGGGCAATTTTAACCTACATGAAATGCACAACGTATCTAATGTATTTAATTGGAAAAGGAATAATACTGTATTGTTTAAAATAGCTTGGTAAAATATTCCATAATTTTTATGTAATATGTAAAAGATGAAAATGGTTAAGTACTGTGGGTTATATGTAGGAGATAAACATATACCATCGCGGACTTTTTTATCGATATTTTTAAGTTATACAATTCCGTAGAACCTAAGTAGAACATTAATTTGATCTATCTCGTAAGGTTTAGCCGGCATTTGCAATGAAAGCGCACAAAAACATGTTTGTTACGACAATCACTCTTGAATCACTCTTATCTATTGCTGAAAACTACATTAAAATCCGTTGCGTAGTTTGAAAGATCTAAGCTTACAGACAGTGGATGAGACTTTGTTTCATACTATGTAAAGATTTTGTACCCAAACTGTTTTGCTTAAGCTTTTGCTTTTAATTTTGTTTTCCTTTCTATGATATTCGTGTAAGTACCTACTGTAGGGGAGACTGAGGACACTTGATCCCCCCTTTTGTTTTTTGGCCCTAAAGTTTGTTGTTAAAGCAAATTTTAGGATGTTTAATGACCAAAAGTTTCGAAATCTAACTTGTTTTGTGTTATATGAATCAAAAATAAGGATTGCCTTTTATTTGTAATGAAAGTTCAACTAAAAGCGTAAGCATAGATTGGTATCTAGTGTCCCCTATATGTGGAAGACTTGGTCCCCACCCTAAGGTAGACATGATCCACCCGGATCAAGTCACCCACACGTTGGGGACACTTGTTTCAATAGATGTGACCATGTTTTCCACATACTTGGGGGACTTGATCTGTTGAGGAGGGTCAAGTTTCCCAAACATGACCGACAGAATATACGCTCCATACATTAATTAATTAAAAGTTAATCTATTGTGAGTGAAGTAAAAGTAAAGCACAAAATATAAATTATATGTTTTATTTAGAAAAATTATCATCATATCTTTAACTTTCTGTTCATACGTAACAATTACTCTCTCTAAACAGTCTTGTTTCAAAATTCTTATTCACTATTCAATCATCATCAATAATATAATGTATCAACAATAAATCTTTATCGAGGTCTTTTCCGTCGTCTTCTTCCTCTTCACTATTTTCTTCTATTTCATCTTCTATAACATAATCGGACTCTGGCGAAGATGGTAAGATTACGTCCTCTTCAGAACTTGCACTCTTCTTAGAATTTCGTCTTTGTCGCTTCGCTTTTGTTGCTTTTTTAGCCCTTTGCTGCTTTGTTGATGTGTCTTTAAAGTTCCTTTTGACTACTTTAGCTAATTTATTTCTTCTCTTTTACGAGCTTCTTCTTCTATTTCATTCTTTTCAGGTGTGTCAGTAATAATTCTTGTACCTAGAGCCTTTTTTCTTGCCTCTGCTGTTACTTTTTCTTGGTCCTGATTTAGGATGTGGTCTAATAATATCGGGGCTTACGTATTTCGAGGTCGACGGTGCTGCAAAATCGGTAAGAGTTTTATTTTCAGCCACCATAGGCTTATTGCCGAGGCAAAGAGCAGAGTTCCCATTTGAAAATGTTTGCTCCATGGTCACATCGGAAGGGATTATTGCACAGTGGGTGTGTAACAAGCCTTTGTTGAACTTGTAAACGTTGTCGGTGTAAATTCAAATTTTCTAACGATTTTTGTAAATTGCAGGTCAGTGTCAGGTTGTATCTTGATCAAAATTTGATTCGCGACTATAACAGGTACGTATTTACAGAATTATAATCATTAGAATCATTAATATATCTTTCTAAGTTAGATTTGTACCATAAGAACAAATGTCTTATGGAAAAGTGCCTATGGTACTAAATTTTGGAACCTGATACTGACCTGCAAATTGCTAAAAACGTAAGAAAATTTGAATTTCGCGGTCTACCACTCACCATATGGGACATTTGATCCGGGGATCAAATCTCCCTCAACCGAGTGTACCATGTCTCCCGAATGACATTTCATTAAAAACTATAACACTCTAGATATAAAACTAACGATTTGCCATTTATGACACGAATAATAGAAAACCACATAAAATACACAATATCTTTTCCATCTGAACAACTCGTACAATAAAGTTTACTCAAAAAAAAAAACGTAATCAAAAACTCACAAATTTTAGTTCCACGTGCTCGTAAACAACACACCGACGCCATTTCCAAAAGCGACAGATTTTTTACATGCGAGTTTCTTCTTTATTTGTTGGCTACAATGTAGGTTTAGCGTTGCTAGTTTAAACTATTCTAATACGTTTAGTAGTTTCAAAATGTTGGTGTACCTTGTCTCCCATGGGGATCAAGTGTCCTCAGTCTCCCCTACTTATTGTGATTTATTTTAATGTGTTCGTCCTTGTCCTTAAAACTTGTACCTCCATAAATGTTAGGTGAATGATGTGTTGGCTTATATTTTAGAAGCGCACACTTGTATTTTGTTTAAATAAAAACATGATTAGCCAAATAAAATTGTATTTCATTTATCAATCTCTGAAATGAACACTTGAATAGTACCGAAAAAAAAAACAAAAGTAAAAAAAAAAAAGTACAATAGTGGTGTAGTTCTAACGATAAAATATGGGTGGCGCTAGTTTCTTCACAAACGCAAATGACCCGTTCCACGGAACAAGATTGGTCTCTATCTCACTCTATCAAAAAGTACTCTGTGGTCAATAATATTGTCAAAATGTCAATCAATACAAGCTGTTAGCTGATGCTTGATAGTATTGGCAACCCTAACAAAAAAAAAAATTTTTAGAAGCACTGCACTGACTGATCACTGAAGCTGTTTCGTTCCCTGCTTTCAGTATATTATAATGTACTCTGTGTTCCCTGCGAAGCAATGACCACAGAGCACTTTAATTTTATAGCAATGACAAAGTTTACCGTGGCGGTAGCAGCACAAACAGCTAACAAATATTTCAACTGAATCGACTTTTATTTATAGTTTGATCAGTGCTGACTGCTGCGTGTTCGGATGTTCAAACTGTCCTATTCCCCAAACAAACCATATGACACATGTGCGTGTCCACTTTCCCAGTCTACGTTGTTATTGTTGAAAATGGAACTTAAACTGGCAACCCGTGACGGGTCTTTGAACCAAAACAGCTTTGATTGTAAAAATCTGGCAAAAAGTTGTAATGTCGTCTTACTAATTCCATGCATAGACATCAATCTTCAAAACAATTATTTTGTAACAATATTTTAAATCGACTAAAAAGGAGGCTTTTACGAATTATAAAATAATTTTTCTTGAAGTTGAACAAAATACACAATTTTTTTGTACACCAGTAACTGTAGTTATTCAATAATTCTTTTAATCGAAAAATGTTAACTATTAATGGACACGTTCATAAATTATAAACAACAATAAGTATCTCATCACAACATGACGCGCATATCGCGTTGCTCAACATTCAATGGAAAAATAAAAGATGTAAGGCATTGTTGCCATCATAAATAATTCTCCTGGAACTGGAGAAAATTATTGTCTGACTCGTTTTAACACATGTCGAAAGACATATTTATTACTCTTTTACAAGCTAAAAGCTCAAGTGGAGCGATCTATGGGCTTCTTGCAGTTTACCAACACGACAATGGCCGAATTGTCCGTATAGGATATTTTTTATTGGCCCGTACGTCCCAACCTGCCATGTCTTTGGTTTTAAAAATGGCGTATACAAGCTTTTTGTTTGCCGGTTTACGCTGTTGAATACTTTCCAAGACCTCGCGCGTACTCGGTTAACATCTAAACGTCGTGAATATGAAATTAAAGTACATGTGTAGGTATATAATCAACGCTGTGGACCCCGTGAACGAAATTTTGTAGCGTTATGGTGAATTAGAATGGTGCCTGTGGCTTGTCAATCTCGCACGTCGCCAGGTTATCCGTTCGTAACGTAAATATCACCCAGCGAGCGTTTTATATTTCAGATATGACAGCGTCGCAAAACAGTAGATAATGGAGAGTTCAGAAGATGATGCGGGCACAGCGACGAACGCTTCCCGCCGTGCATCGGCGCGGGAAAAGGACGTCGGACTGGCCGAGGAAGTCAATGCAACTAGTAGTTTCCAGCAGGAACCATCCGAAGCGCGGCGGTCGTGCGAAACTCCCGCGATGTCGGAGGATAACTTCGACGGCGATAGCGTTCCGTCGCCGTCGGCGCAGGACGTCAACACAAGCACCGAGGCGATTTTGGATATGATAGACGAAATCGTCGATGGTCCGGGCGCACCGAAGCGGTTACCGCTAGCATCAGAATCTGTTGACACGATATTTGACGAGCTCGAAATCACCAGTGAACACTCGAATATCATACAGGAATCAACTAAGAGTCGCAACAACAATTCTTCTGTGCCCGTCGTGGCATCGCCTACCAACAGTGCTAAAAGTGAACTATTGCCTCAAGCTGGCATTCATACACAAACCCAAGTATCATCTCTTAGTGATATATCACATGGCGTTTTAAATCCAGATAGTGTTGATTCATTACCAGAAAAGTCATCTGTGCATGAAAGTGTTGAGCCTGCAGTGTCTACACAAACAGAAAACAGTACTGTGTCAAATGTGGTTGCTGAGGCAGCTGTTAGCTGTGTTGATTCATTACCAGAAAGTTCATTTTTACCTCAGATTGAAGAGCCTGCAGTGTCTACACGAGTGGAAGAAAGTGCTGTTTCAATTAAGGCGCCTGAGGCATCCAATATTTGTGAAACATTACTGCCAGAAAGTTCCTCTTTGCCTGAGAGTGATGAACCTATAGTGTCCACAATACCGGAACACAGTGATGTATCAAATGTGACACCCGCTATTTGTGTATCAACATTACCAGAAAGTTCATCTTTGCCTAGAAGTGATGAGCCTACTGTAACAAATGTGGTTTCTGAGGCAACATCATTACCAGAAAATTCATTGATGCCTGAAAGTGATGAGCCTGCAGTGTCAACACAACCTGAAGATAGTGCTGTGTCAAATGTGGCATCTAAGGCGCTTGATGCACCAACTATTTGTGTTGATTCATTACCTGAAAGTTCATCTTTATCTGAAACTTATGAGCCTGCAGTACCTACTCAATCTGAAAGCAGTGTTGGGTCAAATGTGGCACCTGCTACTGGTGTATCATCATTACCAGAAAGTTCATCTTTACCTAAGAGTGAAGAACCTGCAGAGTCTACACAACCTGAAAACAGTGTTGTGTCAAATGTCATTTCTGAGGTAACATCATTACCAGAAAGTTCATCTGTGCCTGAACCTGATGAGCCTGCAGTGTCCACAATACCTGTAAACAGTGATGTGTCAAATGTGACACCTGCTAGTTGGGTATCATCAATACCCGAGACTTCATCTTTGCCTGAGAGTGATGAGCCTGCAGTGTCTACACAACCTGAAGACAGTGTAGCTTCAAATGTGGTTTCTGAGGCAACATCTTTACCAGAAAGTTCTTCGATGCCAGAAAGTTCATCTACAACTGAACCTGATGAACCTGCTGTGTTGACACAACCAGAAGATAGTGCTGTGTCAAATGTGGTATCTGAGGCGCCTGATGCACCAGCTAGTTGTGTTGATTTATTACCAGAAAGTTCATCTTTGCCTGAGACTGATGTGCCTGCAGTGTCTACACAACCTGAAAATAGTGTTGCATCAAATGAAGTTTCTGAGGGAACATCATTACCAGAAAGTTCATCTATGCCTGAACCTGAGGAACCTGCAGTGTCTTCTCAACCAAAAGAAAGTGCTGTGTCAGATGTGGTACCTGAGGCACCTGCAAGTTGCCCTCCACCTAATATTCCTTCCAGCAGTGAAGAAAAGACTGTAACTGTGCAAAACATGTCAGACAATAGTGAGTGTGAAACACAGGAGCGAACAGTAAAGTGTGTGTCATCCAGTGATAGCAGGGACAATGTGACTGTAGAAAGTGCAGAATCAACGTCTAGTGATAGTAGTGTTAGTGAAGGTAGAGCAGTGCTTGTAGAACCACAGGTGCGGTCACCACTCAGACGGCGGCTCGTACGGCCAGCACCAAGTGACCGACGACCTGACTCTACAGTGTCCTCGACTGTTGATTCTCAAATTATTAATTCACCTGCCACTGAACAAAAAACTAGTGAAAATATCACCAAGGATGTGACAAGTTCATCTGATGCTGTGCCCACAATACATGGTAATGTAAAACCAGAAGAGATTAGAAATGTAAGTGAAATTAATTTCTGCAAAGCAGAAACGTCTGTGAGTCCTCCTAAAAAAATTAAGCTTATTAGACAAAAAGTTAGTACTGGTACTAGTAATAGAGAGGCTTCTCTTCATCAGCCAGCTATTCAATCAGATAAGGATCAGTGTCAGTCAACTTCATCTGATAACCATTCATTACCCTTGCCTGAGCCTCAGAAAGAATCTTCAAATACTGTTAGTATCTCACAATCTCAAGACAACAATGAAACATCAATATCTGTAAGTAACTGTGTTGCTGAGAAGCCAGTTAAATCTACTGAACAACCACTATGCTCTGAAGAACATTCCCAACGCAGTATAGAACATCATCATCCACCAAAACAAGAGGAGGTGGAAAAGCATGATGATAGTGACCAAGTTCTACCTGTACAGCCCAATTTATGTTTACCAAAATCCTCAAAACTAGATGCTGATGCCAATACGAATACTTATGCCAATTCTAGTACAATACAGGAAATTAGTAGTATGCCAACACCATGTTTAGTCGACCCTGAAGCTGACATCAAAGTAAATGATTTAGAACAGGGTATTGTCAGTAATGTTGACAAAGACGAACACAAAGACACAAAAGATCCAGA
The DNA here is from genome assembly GCA_963669345.1 of Gortyna flavago. Classification (NCBI taxonomy): domain Eukaryota; kingdom Metazoa; phylum Arthropoda; class Insecta; order Lepidoptera; family Noctuidae; genus Gortyna; species Gortyna flavago. The sequence goes on from OY770138.1 coordinate 12,494,085, forward strand.
ATGTGCACAAATTGAAGTCTTACCTTTACAAGAAAGCATACCCGCAAGTGCATTAATTCTATCAACCTCAGAGAATTGTGACCTAGAAAAAAGGAGTAAAGAAGTCCGAGAAGATCAAAAGAAGGTTCCACCTTTTAAACTTAACTTATCCATGTCAAATTTGCCTGAATCTAAATTGGAGACAGAACACAGCAGTATTAGTAAAAACAGTGTTATTCATGAAGAACCTGAGTTAACCAAACAGGTGCCAAAATTAACAATCAAACTAAAACAACTAGATGAAGTTAAGTCACCTGTACCAAAAGTAACAATAAAACCTATTAGACCACCTGCTGAACAAGATTCAGATGATAAAACTGACAAAAATCAGCACATACCTAGTGTGACTAAAATAAACATTAAACCCATTCTTAAACCACCAGAAAATATGAATGTAAAATTACTAAGGTCAGAACATGCAGTAGAAGGGGATGCTAGATCAAATGCTATTGAACAGATACCTTGTATCACAAAATTAAATATCAAACCAATCCCTAAACCACCAGAGAAAATAAATGACATTCACAGAAAATCCAGCAGTAGTGAAATTTCAGAATCCGAATATTCTGAAAATGATGAAACTAGTACTTCAGACCAAGCATCTACTTCTGATCATGGGCCTTCTGATGTTGTTCCAAAAGTTACTATAAAACTGGGAAAGCCTGGTACTGAAAGTGAAGGTAAATTTTATACTGAAAAAAATGTTCCAAAGGTTACTATAAAAGGCTTTCAGCAGGATGAAAAAGAACAGCAAGAACCTAAATTGAAAATGGTAATTAGCCAATCTGAATTGTCTTCAGACACACAATCTGAGAAAATTCCAAAACTTACAATTAAAACAGTATCAAAATCAGAAAGCCAGCCCCTGAGTCCAAAGTTGACCATTAAACCAATTAAACCCCCAGAAACACCCAAGATAATATCCACTGAATCATTTTCTTCGTCAGCTGAAGTCAAAGAAAATCAACATGTGCCTAAAATTACAATTAAACCTGTAACAAGGTCTTCAGCAATGTGTGACAGCCCTGAACATATCCCTGTAGTCACAAAATTGAACATCAAGCCTATTTTGAAACCTACAGACAGTGGAGAGTCCTCCGAGGACTTTGATAATAAAGTTCCTGTAGTATCAAAATTAAATATAAAACCTGTAATAAAGCCTAAAGATAATGATGTAGATTCTAGTGTAGATGAAGTACCTAAAGTAACTAAATTAAATATTAAACCAATAAAGAATCCTGAGGAGAATTCTTCAGAGGAAAAAGACTGTGATGATATGAATGCTGACATTGATGAAAATAGTATACCAGTTGTTACTAAAATTAATATTAAGCCTATAATTAAGCCCCAAGATGAAGAAACATTAAAAGATTCAGAAAACCAATCATCAGAGACTGGAAACTCAAGTGATGATAATGGAGATCACATACCTGTGGTTACAAAACTGAATATTAAACCAATCATAAAACCTGATAGTTTGGACGAATCATCTAAGGCAGTTACATCAAGTGAACAACAAATCATTCCTGTTATAACTAAACTAAATATTAAACCATTAGTAAAACCAGGAGACAGTATCTCACCCTCATCACCTAAAAAGGAACATTCAAAAATTGAAAGCCACAGTTCTGTAATACCAGTTGTGACTAAATTGAACATTAAACCAGTTTTGAAGCCTGAAGAAGCTGAGCTATCAAAACCAAAGGATGACTCTGGGGAAAAAACCATAACAAAGAATCCTCCATTGGTTATGAAAATTAATATGAAAACCATGACAGAGAATTATAATAATGAACATGCTTGTAACAATATAGGCGATGAAAGATTATCTTTGTCGCCAAAAAAGAAGGTAACTAATGCAATAGAAACAAAATCAGAAATATGCCTGGACAACAAGAATCTTAAGAAAAGTTGTGGGCCAGTCAATGATGTACCATCTTCAGTAAAAGACCATTGTTCTGAAGAGAAGCCCAAACAGAACTGCATACCTGACTCAATTGAAAAGAGCAAAGAAGGCTTTGACAAAACATCCGTAATTATCTTGTCTAAAACTGAAAAAGAAAAGCATACACGATCAGATACAGCCCCTGAAAGTGAATCTTTATTTCCTGAGACAAGTACAAACAAGGAACCTAATGAAGTAAAAGCAAGTCCCTTGGCTAGCCAAGAATACAAAAATATGAACTATGGAACTACTGATGCTATTACAGAATCAAGTATGATGCAAGCACTTGGTAGACAGAAGTATTCATCAGTACAAAATTGTACCTTGTTGAAAAAACTTTTAGAAAATACTAAATGTAGTTTAGATAGGAGTCTTGAAGTGTCTCCAATTGTAAATTATGCTTTGCCAGCTGAGAAAAATGATAATAGTATTGTAAATAGTGATTATTTGGTTGAGTCAGGAAATACCAGTTCAGATAAAACAAACATCGGAAAAATAGAAAAGAATGAGAAAAGAAGTTCTACTCCTGATAAGATCAATGATTCAAATAAATCATTGGATTCAAGTTTACGTTCAATACAAGACCATAGTGGTAAAGCAAGCGAGAGCATAACTAAACCATTAGAAATCACCATATCTGATAAAATTACAAATCAAAGCTCTGGTCAAGATTCTCCAAGAATAATATTAAAGATAAATAAGACTGACCATGGCTCATCAGCTAAAATAATTACTGAAGACGTAAAGAGGCCTGATACACAACAAAACTATACTGAAAATACTCAAGATATTATTAATGATAAGCAAAGTCCGAAAAAATATGTAAATAGCAGAAGAAAGCAGGCAGCCGATACGTCATTAAATTTATCAACAGGGAAACGATTACGAAGCTCAAGGATAGTGGAAAATACAGAGAAGACTCCTATTGTTCGGCGAAATATGGGTAAGAGACCCTCAACCACAGAAATTAGCCCTCCTCAAAACAAAGAATCTGACCTTTCTCTCTTACAAACTAAGAGGTTAAAATTAGGGCAACTTCTGTCCAATAAATCCTTAACTATTACTCCTGTTTCAAAAGCTTCTCCACCATCACCTACAAAAAGTAGTATAGACATGAAACAAGGAGTTAGAAATGTTAATCATTCATTATTAAATAACGAAAATTGTTCAAAGAATGGCAACTCAAAATTACACAATATTTTGTCTAATTTACAAGCAAAACAAATGCAAACGTTGCATAATAATGCAATTTGTTCAGAAAAAGCTCAAACTGTGGCTACAGATATTGAATTAAATGCCTCAGTGAGCAATTCAGATGCAGTTGAAATTGCTCCCGTAGAAAAATCGCATCCTGACCTACAGGAGATGATAATCAACGAAAACACAGATTTCCGTGATTTTGGCACTGCTCCTGAAGAGGTTTCTCAGGATCCTCTAGAAGTGAAGCCTTCGGAGGACCCTCCAGAGGCCATCGAAATTCCTAAACCAGTGGAATTAACAACACCGCAACCCAAGAAACGTGGACGCCCACGGAAGTTGCCGGTGTCGGAAGGTGCGAAACCCGCCGTCACATTGCCTGTTCCCGCCCTTGAGGAGCGGCCGCAGCGGTCGCTTCGTCTAATGAGGTGAATATGATTTTTCTGTATAATTTTATTACTTTGCTCTTTGTTTATGGTCAAATAAAATTATTGCGATGAATACAACGTTATTTACAAATATTTTCAGGGATAGGCCGACAATACTGCAGAAGCCGCGAGGACGAGGCAGGGGGCGCGGGGGCAAGCGCGCCGAAGCCACGCCGCCCACTGAGCTCGAGACCATCGTGGTGATCGAACCAGCTGACGAGCCCGAAGAGCGGCCGCCCACCGTCGACATCGACCCCACCAGCTCGAGAATCAAGCTTCCGCGGATGACGGAAGCTCTCGACAAAATGCCCTCCGTCTGTGTAACTCCATTAACAAGTAGACGACGAAATTCGTCTGGGAATTTTTCGACCGGTGAAACTCTGGAAGTGAAGCTTGAAAGTTCGAAGTTGGAGGAGTTGGGGAAGACTCCTGATGTCAGTGGGTCGGTGAGGGGGCGCGGTGGGCGCGGCGGGCGCGGAGGGCGAGGGCGCACGCCGCGCGGCCGCGGCCGGGGGCGGGGCGGGGGGCGCGGCGCTATGTATATGAAGGTAGGCTATATGAAAGAAAGAAAAATAATAAACTAGAGAACACAAACAGAAAAATAAAAATATAAAAACCACAGTATTCTTACATATAAAATAGCTTAATAGTTTCAAGCATTTTTGTCGCCTATACAGATCCTATGTGGACTTAAAAAGTATAGTGCGAAATAATAGGCTTAGAGCAATGCCACACAAGAAAATAAGAAATATTCCAATATTGGTAGTAAATTGTATCTATAGCAATAAGTCGTGTTTCAGGAAACGATGGGCATCTACGGGCGAGTGTGCGGGCCCGCTACTACGACTGTGCAGCTCTTTGAAGAAGAAACATGCATGATGGACGATAACGCCACGCCCGCCAAGTGAGTACGATTATGTCGCCTGGTAAAAAAAAACTTGCCATATGCATTAACTATACCTCCTTTTAAGTTCGTTAAAAACCACAGCAACCTTGTTCAAAATAATGAGTAGATTCAACAAAATAATAAAAAACGTGGGACTAGTTATCAGACTTTTTCAAACTTCCAATTGGTAAATGAGCTAGAACAAAGTCAACAGTGGCTACATTGTGAAGTTTTATGTTGCTATTAAAAACTTTTTGTATTTCTAGACCTTCGCACTTACTCGACGAGGATTCTCAAAGTTCCGTGAAGAGTTCGACGAATGAGAGCAATAAACTGAAGAAATCTAAATTCGCCGATTTGTTTGACAGGTATTTAGAGAAAACATTATATTTTTTTTTTTCTAATTTATTGTTTACAAATGAGACACCAGTGTAATATGTATTTAATGTTCTTATTTACAGTAATAAGGTGTGGACGGCAGCGGATGTAAAGGAATACACGTGGCCGCCTCCTGATAAGGCTGATGTTGAACATAAGGTACCTACATGTTTACAAATCCTTGAGGTATTCCAAAAAGTATCGTCATAAGGTACCTACATGTTTACAAATCCTTGAGGTATTCCAAAAAGTATCGTCAAAAACTCAGAATAGAACCTAATTTCACCCCGAAAAATATGGACAACAGACAATAAAATGAACGCATTTTACTATATTATTATACTAGGGACATGCTTCGCACGGTTGTGATCTACTGATGAGGCAATATATAAATAATTTATGTGCTATGTATATCTAAGTTAAATATGAATGTAGTAGTTATTATACAATTAAACCTTCCGGAATAAATTATCTAAAACTTGGTGAAAATCGCATCAAACTCCGTTGCGTAGTTTAAAAGAACAATGTGGTCACACAGATAGACACGAAAAGCGACTTTGTCGTACACTATTTAGCGAAGCCTGTGTTTTCCCACTGCAGGGCAAATACCTCCCTTTACTTATCTATGTCTAGAGATAGGCGCCAGTATTGAAGGACTACAGCTCATAAGACCCTTAATAGTTAAGTGCAGTTATATCTATATTGTATTAATGTTACAGGTGATGATGATACAAGAGCAAGTGGCCATGTTCTTAGGAGTGAAGAGCTTCAAGCGACGTTACGCGGAGCTGAAGCGGCGAACAATCTCCGGTGAGGAACGGGACTATGTTCTCAGTAAAGGTCTCGTGACTGAAGCATTGTGCGACCTTGGTAAGTTACCTTATTTATTTGAGGCAGTTTTTAATTTAATACTACGGCCGCACGGAAATCTCCAGAGGTTACCTTTTATCCAGCAGTGGTGGCCCAGTGATAACCGTCCCGACTTACGATTCGTGGGTTCGAACCCAGGCAGGCGCTGTACTTCGTGTAAATAATTTAATTACCACTGCTGTCAAAACGGTGACGGATGCGGTTTCCTCACGATGTTTTCCTTCACCATTTGTTACTCGCCGATATTCGAAAACATTACATATGATTATGATGCTAACTTTTACAGAAATGATAAACTATTAGCGCCCCGCGGTTTAACCCGCATAACTGTCGATCCCGTGGGAATATGGGGATAAAAAGTATCCTTTGTGTTATTCTGATGTATAACCTATATTACAGTAAAGTTTTATCAAAATTCGTTCAGTAGTTTTTGCGTGAAAGAGTAACAAACAAACACCCTTCCATCCATTATTATTACATTATGTATAATAATAGAATGATAAGTTCTATTTCATTCTATCACAGTTCTCAGCTAGATAAATATAGGCCTTTTAACCTAAATAACGCGACTACTCTCGATTTAACGCCTTCATATTCCAGACTAGGCCACCAACCTATTTCCATGTTGTCGACCTAACACCAAAGTTCTACCAAACTGGTTTACTGTCATTAACGATGATTTCGTACCATGTCATCTATTTATAAGCTCATCTTGAAACTTCCAACAGGTATCACCGCGGTAGACGCTAGTGACGTACTAGACATCATGCTATCAGACTACCCCCACAAATACGAAGAGTTTCGGTCGCACCAGCGGCAGAGACAACTCACCGAATCAGCCGAGGACGCGTCAGAAGATGTCAAAACTGAAGATAGGGCGGTGAAGATTGAGATGAAGGTGGAGAAACCGGTGGAACATAAACCTGAACTACCGAAAATTGACCCGGAGAAGACTAGACAGGTAGGTTTGAGTTGGAGAGTTTTTTTACGAAGATAATACATAAGGTTTAAGTAAGTCTGAGAGAGAATGAAATGCTGCAGCGTCAGGCATCTTCCCAGGGCGTTTGTGTAACTGTAACATGTGTTTTGCCCACTCACTCATTTTGGAAGCTATTTCATAACTTCATAACCTCAAACTAATTTCTTATGAGATTGTGCATGAAATGACTTATTTTGGCATTTTTAAAAAAGTAGAGTTCTTATTCTTGCATGTGACTTGAAATCACGTTCGAGAGACTTTCGACAATAGATTACCATTTATTCTGAACAATAAAAAATATCGTTAATTGCCATAACATTTTCCGTTTATTCAATGTCAATGAAGATAATTCTTCTATCTAACACATATAACTTGTTGCCACAGGACATGGCAGCAGCTGCAATAGCGTCAGCTAGCGAATGGAACGCGCGCATGAACGCGTTACGTCGCGGCGCGTGCGCAGACCTGCAGTCGCTCACGGTGCAGCGCGCGCGCGTGCCGCTGCAGGCGCCTGCGCACGCGCACCTGCGCCCGCCCGCAGGGTTCTACCCGCATGCGCTGTTGCCGGGACAGTATCAGCACTCGTATCGGATCTATACGCCCGATCAGCTAAGGTACTTCATTTTTATTATTGCACTAGCAGTGCCCCGCGGTTTCACCCGCATAAGTTTCCCGTGGGAATGTCGAGATAAAAACTATCCTATGTCCTTTCTCGGGACTCAAACTATCTAGCAAATTTCATCTAAATCGGTTCAGCGATTTAAGCGTGAAGAGGTAACAAACAGACACACTTTCGCATTTATAATATTAGTATGGATCTAGTTGGTAGTACTCGCAACCGGCGAGATGACGAGATGTTTTAACGTAAACGAAGCAAAAGGAGTATGTAAGGATCGTAACAAGTGGCGTTCTGTAGTATACTCCCAATCAGCTGGGGTTTGTCTTCGTGACAAGTATTGCATGTGCTCGACCTGTAAACAATGTTGACGCTCATGTTTATTTCTTTGTCTTGAGATTGATATAAACAGACAAGAAAAAAAAGAACAGAAAAATAGGTACAATGGTGATGCTTATTTCTAAAGAAATCAATAAATTAATAAACAAATTAATTATTACACATAATTTTGATTGTAATTTGTTAAAATATTGATTCAGCAAATAAACAGTTGCATATCCGCCGAAGTTAAAAAACGTATTAAATTTTGGCGTACCTTGCTGCCTAAAACTGCGTAATTTTTTTATGATATTCATAAATAAAAGAAAAGCAAGCAAAGTACTCGAACTATAAAATCTAATGTAACCACGGCAAATAGAGGTCGTGGAGGTCAAATAGGCAGTCGCCCCTTGTAAAGTACTGGTATTCAGCTGTATCCGGTTAGACTGGAAGAATAAAAACCGGACAAAAAGTAAATAACTAAACATTTTACTGTGTGTACATAAATCATTATAATTATTATTTTCCTGCCCTTGTCCTACGTTACTTGGGGTTGGTGCAACACGTTTTCTTCCATTCTCCCCAGTCCACCGTCACGCGATCATTAACACCCTTCTCTTTCATTCGTCACACGATCCATCCATCTTTGTGTACATAAATAATAAAATTAATAACTAATCGTGTATTCCTCAGGTACTTCCCACTGAACACAGTGCTAGCGGCACCGCCCGCGCCCGCGTCGGAGGAGTGGAGCTCGGAGTCGGAGCCCGACTGGGGCGAGCGGCTGTCTTCCTCAGACGACTCCGACGTGCCCACCCATCACGCTGCTAAGGTATGCATACAAATTAACTACAATTAATAGTAGTAGTAGTCAGTTTATTTCATGGTCCATAGACATACACCTTACAAGCTAACATATTTTAAGCCTTTATTAACATAAGTTTGCTTATACTAAGCAAACTTATGTTAATAAAGGCTCAAAAATATAATAGGTTTTGCTACTTTTTCATTATAAAATATTGTACGTGATTGCTCCTCGTATGTAGAGAGAAGGAGCAATACTTGGTCAACGCTTTATTTCTTGTTGGCGATTTTAGCGCCATAGTTGTTGTACAATGTATTCTCCATAATTCATTAATATTTTGAATTTCACCCTCTTTTGTTAACGGTAGAGGTTTCAGTGTGCTGCATGCTACCGTCTGCGAAAACTATTTTGCCGCCACACTAACTCTTCAGGAACTTGGTCCTTCAATCTGAATTTTGATGTATAGATTTCAGAACGTCGAAATGACGTTAGACCACCGTTCTTTTTCATCTAACCGTTATTTTAATAATACTGATATTTAAATCATCTTAATTATAGCGCAAAAAGCTAACAAAAACGAAGCGTAGCAGTCACACGGAGGTAGCCAGCAGTAGCAAGGAAGAGCCGCGCGTGAGTGAAGAGGTGGAACTGTGTCGCGTGTGCAAGTTGCGCCTCGAAGCCAACCGGAAGTACACGCACGAGCGGTTCCTTGTGTGCGCACACTGCAACGCTAAGCGTGAGTATATCCACGTAGTCTTACACTGAAGAGGTAGATCTGTGTCGCGTGTGCAAATTGCACCTCGACACCAACAAATTTAAATCATTTATATCAAATAGGTACATAAAAGGCACTTTTGAACGTCAACCGTGAGTATAATTCTGCAAGACAGTTCTGAGGGGCAATTCTCGTAATTTTAAGAACGTTCACAGTCTGATCTCAGTCTCAATCTGTCAAAAATACCTCTAATTTCCCTACATTTTGACAAGTTTTTGACATTTATTTGTCGCTGAGATGAGACTGCGACTAGATTTTGAACGTTTTAAATTACGAGAATTGGCCTTCTGCTGTTTCCGACTCGGTGAAACTTATGACAGGATAATGCCACCACATAAGCTAAACAAATAAACATTTAGATGAACAAATGAACACAACTGGCTAACCAAGCCTTCACTTACTGAACCCTAAAAAGTGCGGAAATGTGAACTTGGAAGCCGTAAAGATTGAGGCGCTCGCGCTCGCCATCGACAGTTGTATTTATGTATCCATTCCATTTAGTTCTCCATTGTCCGGACTTAGACTCCCACTCGGTCCGTTGTGAGTGGCAGCGGAATTATTTATTCGCAGAAAATACAGGTGTAACCAGTTGTAAAAGTTGATGATTTATGTACAGTCCCTATTTTGTCTGTTTTGTGTATTTTAGTAAAATATACAAATATAGAGAGATTTATATAAAAAAGTGCGTCCTTCGACTTTCCAAATGACAATAGTGACTAATATATCATGTTCCTTATGTTCCCAGTACACCCATCCTGCCTGGAACTAAGCGCGGACACAATACGCAAGTGCCGCGAGTACGCGTGGCAGTGCGCCGAGTGCAAGACTTGCTGCTCCTGTCGCCAGCCAGCCGACGACGACAAGATGCTGTTCTGTGACCTGTGCGACCGAGGCTTCCACATCTACTGCGTCGGACTAGACAATGTGCCTAGCGGTATGTGGTAAAATAATAATTTCAATCAAGGCGGCCGATCTCAACGTGTACAGTTTACGCAGGAGCTGTTGTTAGTGTACAAGCGTGTGTGCTAAAACTTGTACTTGTACACTCCCTCATCCTTAGTCTAATGGAACGTTACGGAAATCCGACATGAACGGTTAGAGGTCAGGCGCAGGACCAACTGCTTTTCGTGCTTTTCGAGGCACTGGGATGTCAGAGCTAACTGTGGACTGCTACTCGAATTTTTGAAAGAAATGTCAGACTTGAATGACTGTGCTATATTGTTACAATAAGATACGCAAATGCACCGACTACAAACAATGAATGAAATACTTATCACTATTTTCGGATGTGTGATAAGAGTTATCTAGGTGATTGTATCACGTGTTTGGGTTGCGTAATTGTTTTGTTTACCAACAACGTCAAAGCGTAGTAGGATAGGTCTGCATGTTAAGGAACATTGCAAAATAGATTTGGACTTTCGGTACCTACACGCCACAATGACATAGTTTCTTGATATTGAATCAAGGCTTATCATGAACAGTGATCGGAGTAGGTAGATTGTTTTTTTTTTGTAGGTTATTGTATCATAAATGCCTACAGAAAGAATAACGTGGATAAGCCGTTTTACCGGAAAGTAATTTCGGTATTTCCGGATGCAATTAAATATTATTAATGTTGGTAGTGATATTATTACTACTCAATTCAAAATTTAAAGGAAGGTATCAAAACTAAATTAATTTGCTCATTTTATTACAATTTCCCAGACAGGCGCTTTACTTTGTATAAATTATTTCATCACCATTGCTCTCCAAACGGTGAAGGAAAACATCGTGAGGAAACCGGCATATCCTAGAACCAAAAATTCGAAGACATGTGACATCTACCAACCCGCACTGGGCCCGCGTGGTGGATTACGGCCCACTCCCTCTCACAGAGAGGAGGCTTGTGTCCCAGCAGTGGGAACATTATAGGCTGATTATGTTATGTTATTACAATTCCGGTTTTTGTTTCAACCAATTCCGAAATACCGGAGGAATGTCCATATTAATATATACGCTTCGGATCAATGACCCCAATTTAATCTACCTACTCCGATCACTGATCATGAGCCTAACTAACTATGTTGGGGTCGGCTTTCAGTTTAACCGGATACACCTGAATACCAGTATTTTACATGGAGCAACTGCCTATTTGACCTCCAGAATCCAGTCCGGGTAATACGATACCTCTTGAATGAGACTGGTTGTCAGACTTTCGGGCTTTCGGGTAACGGCTGTAAAAAATCTACAAATGACAGCCGGGACCGACCTTAACGTGGTTTCCCAGGCACGGAAGGATTTCGATTTGTATGTTGTATCAAGACTATGTTTCGATATTTTATATCGCACTTTCCAGGTCGATGGCACTGCATGGAGTGCGCGGTGTGCAAGTCATGCGGCGCGCGCTCGCCGGGCGGGGCGGGCGGGGCGACCGGGCCGGGCGGGGCGGTCGGGTCAAGCGGGCCGGCTGGGCCGGGCGGGTCAGGCGGGCCGGGCGGGTCAGGCGGGCCGGGCGGGTCAGGCGGGCCGGGCGGGTCAGGCGGGCCGGGCGGGTCAGGCGGGCCGGGCGGGTCTGTCGGCGACTGGCACCACCAGACGCGGCGCGGGCCCGGCGGACACAAGGTGTACTCGCACTCGCTGTGCACGCCCTGCGCCAGGTCAGTACTCACATACATGTAGATACTATATCAAAATTGTTCATGAAATAAAAACACACGCAACACCTTGCGAACCGACCCCACTACTAAATAAATGTCGGAGAAGGAAGTTAACTTGATGTGCTCCTTTGATGGGTCCTGTTGTGAGGCTACAGCCGTACTGATACTTGGTTGGTGTACCACATAGACGAATACGTAGTTTGACGTAGATGTCGTAAAACGTGACAAAACACTAGCAGAAACAGAAGTTAGGTTTTATGGAATACTCCACATAAATCAATTTGTCAGTACGGTCAAAGCCTTCCTTTTACACCAATACCTCAAAATGGTAGCAAGCGACTAACTATTATTTCGTTGTCGTCGCTTTTGAATTGGTAAAAGCCGTAAGAAGTGATAGAAGATCTATAGGAAATATATCCATATTTTATTTAGTAGATTATTCTCATAGAATTTTAAATGTGTACATAAAATTCCTATCCTATGAATTTTATATAATGCTTTACCAATACCATAAACACCTATCATGGAGGTTTGATAAGTCTTCAAACTTTTTCAACCCTGGTAAATTAGTTAACATCATAATTATTTATCACCCGAAATACCTATTCTACAGTAGACATATCATAAAGTAGTTTCGTCATAAATATTTAGATACCATAAAACCGGTGCGATTTTAGTTGTTAGTTGTTTGATTGGCTTGCCAATAAATGAAGTCTTATAAATGGATGACCGCAGCAACACGAGTTGATTCAGATTATGTAAAGGTTTGAGGAGAATTGATTGCCTTGTTACCTTATACGAACATTGGCTATGTATAAATATTTTAATTAGGTTTATTTTTGTTTATAAAGCAAACCAAATATTAAAATAATTTCATATTATTTTTCAAGTAATGCCAAGAGGGGCCACAACAAAACCTGAACTTTCTCAAAAGAAGAGTATATATCGAGGGATGCAGATAAAAAGTACAAAGTTTCATACAAACTTCATTAAATGAGTTTATGTGTATATGTTTACGTATTAATTGGTCTTGGTAGTTGATGTGTTCACACGTCATTTCATGCGAGTTTTATGTGGACTAACACGTGCTGGTCATAGTGTCGTCTCGTCGTTCGCCTTCACTCTGTCGACATCCGCTTTGTCTCTGGTATCGTAGCATTTTGGCCCCGCAGAATGTTTACTTTTGCCCCAACGCAGCGTTCTTACTCAGCACATCCCAGTATCATATAAGTTGCATGCCATTCCCTTAGACATAAGTTTATTATTTATGCATATTTGAAGAATGTTTGTTGATTGTTATAATCTATTAATAATTTCTTTAACTTTGTATATTTATTGTATTAAAGTCTAATCATTTGCGAGCAAACAGTCTTCACAGAAAGAACAGCAAAGTGGACCATTTATGCGAAGCACCGCCAATTGGTATGAGGGAATCACTTTCTCTAGCACTGTCTATAAACAAAGTTGCTTTATTTGCAAACACTAGACTGACAGTTGAACAAAATTCTGGGCTTATATTGAGAAACTGCCAACTTTACTGTTCCTCCTATTTTTTTTGATTATTTTAATACTCTCATTGTTCCATAATTGATGCAATACACATTAGGTAGCTAATAACTTTTTTATTTCTGTATATTGTTGTTTTGATGGTTGTACTGCGTCAATTAGCCTCGTGTCATCAATGACAATGGGTGTCGACATCTCATCAGTCATCCTGCAGACGGCTGCGACTAACTCACATCCATACTGTTAACTAACAAGGGCGTAGTACCATCAGTCTCCCCGGCGTTCACTAACTCGACTTTATGTTTGTTGCTCGTCTTCGGACTCGATACACATTCGACACTTTATTTAATTGTAGCTAATCATTTTAAATGCTGTAACATTTTTGTTTTCTAGTCAGTAAATTAGTTTTTTTGGCTAATATTTGCACATTTACTCTCAATGTGTTTTTCAATGGCATTGCTGCGTAAACATTATTTTTTTAAATATAGCAAGTGATCGTTTTTAAACCATGTCCAAGTCTTACGAGGACAAGCAACAACCGTACGAATGAAGCGAGACCGTCCACTCGGCGCGGGGTTTCGGTGTTTAATACTAATGGCGTGTTTCTGTGTTCCGGTGCTTGTGCGCGTACGGTCCGTATGTGTGTGTGCGTGCGTAGGGCGTATCGCATCGGTCGCTACTGCCCGCTCTGCGAGCGCTCCTTCATCGGCCCGAAGGGGACCATGCAGCTCGTCATATGTAAGCTCTGCGATAGGCAACTGCATCAAGGTACGTCATAACCACCGAACGTGTAGACGCATACGCTTGCCCGCCCCGCTACATCGGTTAGACATGATCTTATACATTGCATGATATGTTATAGGGCCAGTTTCTCGAACGAAAATCATCGCAAAATCAATGTGACGACTTGTCAAGTACTCGTAAACTGTTATGATTGGTGAAATAATATATCAACAGCCAATCACAGCATTAATTTTGCGATAATTTTCGCAAGATTAATGCGGCCATAAACTGCTACAAGGATCTGTTGGCGCTTGAATGACATTTAGATGGGGGCGTTGTTGGTAAGGATTTGTGTTTTTTTGCGAACATCTATTGAAAAATCAAGAGGGCGGCATTAGTTCCGATTTTGGTCACGTGCCAAAATAACCTTGTAGCGCTATAAGTAAGCCTATTCTCGTTCTTTGAGTCTGTTGACCCGTCCAAACGAAGTTCAACCGTAGATGCGTAAGTATTCCAAAACGGTTTTCCATCAAGAGCAGTGTTGCCGAAGTAGACAATGGACATGTTTTTAGTAGAGCTACAGTTTAGGTTCGTTGAAAGCCGAAATCTGCAAGCTCTTAGAACGAAAATAACCTTACAGGTATTTGTTGAGAAGTATTTATTCTGACTTTTGTTATGATTGGGTTAATTTTCCCTGATATTTACCCCAAAATATATGGTCATGTCTACCGGTCCCGGTTTTCTGAAAGTGAGGGTACAATTTTATGTTCATTGTCCGAAAACCGATTTCAAACTAGCGCATGTTACTACTGTTTGTGAATGCGCTGTGCATGGTCTGTAGTAGTTACGTAAACGATGTTATTCTCACAAAGCTTCTCAGTCCTTCATTACTGTCATGATACATAGTTTCGTTTCCATAGACATTATGTAGCCTTATAGTATGTATATCTATGCTTATTTTTCCATCTATATCGCTATATCCTATAAAAGTCCAATATATTATGTGCTACCTGTTATGATTGCCTACAGAACAACTTGTACAATATATCCTGATATATGTATACGTAACAACACGGTTCGCAGTCCAATCATAAACTTACGAAATATATACCGATAGGGGAGCTTTTGTTTTTGTTAGATGTGTTTAGATGACAACGTATAGGTGAAAGCATGATGTATAATACACAGTAAGCAATGATCTGCCTAAATTAGAACATAGCTGAAAATATAATGGGTCGTAAAACACGAAAGGTTACCGTTTATTGCCGGTTTGTGTGTGCCATGCATTGTCGTGTACTAGGTGTAGGTAAACGGCTCGACTACGAGCAACCGGCATGGGGATGAAAGGGAGAAATAATTATGGCTTAGGTATGTATTAAATGTACTAAAGTACATGTTAACAAATATATTTGTTATGCTGACCGCCCACGATTTTATTGTATTCTCATTGAGTAAGTATGTGAAAGGTTGATTCCACCACTGCCAGTAAAAAATATTTTGTCAGATAAACATGTAAATGACATTTCTAGTTTGTTAGTTTTATGAAGGCTTTTTTTGTACGTGGTGTGATCAACCATAAGCAATAAAATGTGGGCGGCCAAGCAGTCCCGGAGTTCCCGTGCTATCATAAACCGACCTGCTCTTCAAGTCTCGGAAGTCGTCAATAATATTACCAACTGTACTTAGCATACGCTCAAGTCTTTTATCTTGATTTGAAACAAACTACAAATTAAGAATAAATTCCCTGCCGTTATTTGCCAATACAATACCAAAGTAAAAACTGAACTCAGACGACAGTGACGGCACGGGAGCTCCGGCATAACGGCGAAGCCGCGCCTTAACTCTGACATCAGCCCTACTTCCCACACAGACTGCGTTAGACAAACTGTGTCGAGTCTGAACGTGCTGGACTACACGTGCGCGGAGTGCCGGCGCGGCGGCATCACGTCGCGCGCGGCCGCCGTGCGCCTGGCGCCGCGCACCATCGCCACGCTGTTCATGGCCAAGCGGCGCTTCAACAAGTACGCGCACCGGCAGTACCTGGCCAGCCGCAAGCGCGAGGCAGAGGCGCGCGACGAGCCCGGCCAGCCCGGCCAGCCCGGCCAGCCCGGCCAGCCCGGCCAGCCCGGCCGGCCCGGCGAGCCCGCGCCGCTGCGCGTGCACGTGCCGCACGACGACGCCAGCGACGCGTCCGACGCCGGCGCCGACTGCGGCGATACTAGCGACCCGCTCGACACCACGCCCGACGCCTGAACTCTTGGAGTGGTCGCGCGAGTGAAGCGGTGAGTGAGTGAACTATAAAAACGGACCCTGTAATATATATGTAGCTGTTCTTAGTTCATATGTAACTCTTATTCGCTTCGGTACTACGGTTGTAAGGTAAACTGTTACATAAATCTGATTAATATAACGATTAACCGGTAGGTGTAAGTTGTCGGATAGTGAGGAGATACTAGGTGTATTGTCTCTTTGTGTTATCGCTGCGTTTTATTTTCTGTACGCTGAATGTTTGCGATTACGATCCCGGAGGAGCCGGCGCTGTCGAAATATTATGTATATTATTATATCCCTAGTGGGAGTTAGACGGTTTGATTTAACAGAAGATAAAGATCATAAAAGTGGTTAGATAGATAGCTGTAGATCGCAGGACTCTTAATGATGGTAAACTGTACAGTAATTTAATACTAACTTCACTATATGGGTAGCTGGGCAATCATACTATTTTTAATATCATAGATTTGATTAAAGTATCCTGCAAGACAAATCATGTATTGTATTGTGTATTCGTCCACAATTGGTTCTGTTGAAAGTGATTAGATTACGTGCGATTGTGTAGGTTTGCTGTTATACTTTACGAGAGGAAGATGATTTCATTGTGTCAATCATGTTCGTTACTGTGTGTGACTCTATATTAGAACTGTAAACGGACATGGTATCTTTTGTCATTTACGAATTAATTAGTTCTCAGGAATACAAAATAATAATAAATGCATACAATAGAAATCTGCCTTTTAATGCATTTTTTATTTTTGTTTCTAAATTGTTATTTTTTTTTTGTCACTGCTGTTTATGAATCGATCCACACGCTATTGAAGACAGTGCGCATTTCGTTTATTTTTGATATAGTATAATTTTTAGATTATCGTTAATTTTGCTTAATAAGGTATTTATTTTAGTTGTACTTTTATATGGATACAGCTGTATACAATCTTATGTCCCAGATTATATCCGTGGAGGATTGTTACATGAACATAGGAAGTTATTGAATCAATCAGGATCGGATAGTTATGATAGATTCTGTTGCCTGATATGAATTTTATTTATGAATCGATTGGGTATGATTTAAGAAATGTTTCCCCCTAATACGCACTTTATGAAAGTTGTTGATTAATTACACTATTTAGATTATTTTATAAGATTTTTATCGTTTCTGTAGTTTAATTATGTACGAATGAAATTCAGCAGCTCTTCTTTCAAGTGACAATTGTTTTCCTTACTTAATTTCAAAGTACAAAACACATAGCTACCTTTATGTACTATTTACTTGCACTCGTTCTGGAACGCAATATGAACCCAATGAATAAATATAGTTTTATACAAAGATCAAATAAATTATTTAACTCGAGAGTATAATTATTATGTTTATTTTTCATTATGAGAAAATTATTTATTCATAACTATGGTGTTACAAAGATAGTATTAAATATAGCTGAATTGGGTGGTATTCATTTCCAGGACGAATCCGGAAATGTTTTGGTTGGACATTGGTCTGTTCGCAGCCACAGGTATTCGTTTTCGGTATACGTAAAATTCGATTCAACAAGTGTATGCATTTGCTGTACTTACGATATAATCTCTGCGCGCTATCGTCTTTTAACCACTGCTGTGTGCAATTATCCCCATAATGTTGTGTATTATAACTTGTATTAGAATTATATTGTGTAAGTGCAGGTGATCACCTTAGTAACTTCATTGAATACTGACACTAATGTATCAATGTTTTAGTTTATAATTATGCTTTGGTTAATATTAATCATAATTTACTTATTAGTGATGACTTTTAAGGTAAAATTTATGTCCTCGAAATCATGATATAAACCTTTTATACAATATACACAACTGATCCCGGTGTGGTCCACACCGTAATTCGCATTGCTTTATCGACACAGGTGAATTTGTAAGACTAACTTTTAAGAGAATAATGATAACTTTATGTCTACTTAATGCAAGTGTAAACGTTCTAGAAATCTCGCACTGTTCGGTCAATTTTGTAAAAAAAGATAAAATAAATTTTAATTTCAACTTTTGTTTCTTTTATTGCAATGCACGAAGAACAAAAAGGAAAATAAAAGACGAATGTGCAATAAAAAATAATGTATATATAATTTGACTTACAGTATGGTAAACTCGGTAGCATAATTAACAAAATTTTATAAACACTGAAAATATTCAGCAAATATATTTTATAAACTGGCAATAAAGCATCTGTATCCTTATATTTCGATGAAACCTGTGGACAAATAAAAACGCATTAATTTTAAGATAATTAAATACAATAATGCTAATTTTAAGTTCGGATTTAATGCAGAACAGGGTGTTATAGAAATAGTTCATGTGTATCGCGAGTCTGCTTATAAAGCCTCTGTTGTGCAATGTGTTATTTGTCTAGCTGACAATGCACACAGAATGTGTGTGAAACTTGTTTCCAGCAAACCAAACTTATGTTGCGCAACTTCTGATTATAGTATTTTTATATCACGAAGCGACGCGCGCTTTACTTGTGGTAACTAAGTGTACAAACACGCTGTGAATGTATGTGTAAAGCAGGAGCTCTCGGTAGCGTTCGAGACGATGGCGAAGTCGAAAGTGTGTGTTTGTGTTACGTGATGACGCTACTTGCGTCGCTGCTACGCACAGTCACTACGTACTACCAAGAATGGCTTTATACATTAGGGAATATGAAAGTAATTCAAAACTGTTATAAACGCTTTTTAATGCAATAATTATTTAACAATTCTTTATTTTATGTTGAGTTTTTTTTTGTGGAACGGAACACAAACACGAAACGCGTCATCTTTGAATGCCGGAAGTGACTTGAAAAGCTAAGTCGATAAACATTTATTCTTAGTAAACTGCTTGAAATCTAACTAAGGTAAGTATCTGCTTGAACAAAGTACAAAAATTAATTTAAGAGTAAGAAAGTGACGTAATTTTATAAATTTTTTGAGCAACAGTGAAAAAATTTTAAAATATTTCTCATGCAAAATCAATATTGGGCTTTGGAGAAACATCATGAAAATTTGGCAATACAGCATCTATAATTTAGAGATAGCAACATTGACCTTTGCATATACACGTCACTCGTCGAGCCTGAGACCGCTGATGGAAAGGAAGGTGAATGCATTGTGCAGCGCCAGCACCGGTACCGCGGTCACGGCCGCGCTCACGCCGGTACGTTGTCGCACTGCCGACACTGCCTCTGTTATTATTGACATCGCTGGAGCACTCCATACCTGGAAGGTGGTTTATTACGGTGCGGTGTTAGTCACTGAAGTGTACAGGGTAATAGCTGACATAAAACGGGTATCCGCTAGTTACAATGTAAAAAAAAAAAACAATCCAGTCCAGGGTGCTTACTCTCGATTAAAATTCCGATAGATCGACATTGGTCAAACGTCAGTTGGTTGAGTTAAACATCAGGGATTGGCTGACTTTTGACTGACAATTCCAATGTATATTTATCGGAATTATATTCGAGAGTAAGCACCCAGTATCCAGCACTGGAGCGGAATAGAGCAGCCATTAATTTCAATCATGTGCTACTAAATTCAAATGTATGAACACACTGGATTATTGTAAGTCAGCCCGTAGGCGCTGTTCTAGTACAAAGCGCTCGCTGTGTGTCTATAAGGACACTCGATAAAGGCGTAGAAAGAAAAATAAATAGTAAAACTGTGTAAATTAGTGCAATACCGCGATTAGGATAACCATCTCGAAATTTAAATTAAAAAAACCGGACTTCTGCAAAAAAGGTCGGTCATTTTACTTCATATTTTTTTACACTTTTCATTTAACTTTTTTTATTTTCCCTAGTACCTTTATGTCGAAAAGTCGGGACAGGAGGTCAAAAAGCAGGATAAGCCCGGACAAATCCGAACGGATCGTAACCCTAGTCTGAATCCGGTCGTTATACCTGATAGAGTATCCTCATCTTAACGGCATGCCTGGCATCCATGTCTCTCTCCTGCGTGAGCTTGCGCAGCGCGTACTCCAGCACGTCCTCGATCTGCTGCTGCGTCATGGCGGCTGCGCGCACGCGGTGCGTCGTGCACACCTCCTCGCTGGGGAACGACAGCTGGCAAGTTGATGGCGATGAACCTGGCGAGCAAAGTGGTGTAGTTGTATCGTCAATAATTGCAATAACTTAATTTTTTTTTAAACAATTTCGAAAGAAAGTTATTGATCTCAACTTAAGCATAATACGCAAAAATAAAGCATTGATGTAGTCTCTTATGCGGCAATTTTTTTTTTTTCTATACATCCGTGCGAAAAATGGCCGATAAAAAAATCTTACTCAAAAACTAGACGGAGCTCGTCTAAAGCTACGTTGCGAACGCTTAATAGGGATACGAAATCTTGCGTCTAAATTCTAATGATTATTTCATCAGCTTTTTCTTTTTATATAAATGCGATGTCCGAAAATTGGGTTTCTTAAAACATTGGATCAGCATAATTTCAACCGAAAGACGTCCACTGCTGGCGACGATGCCAGTCGATTTTACGATGTTTGGTCCCGAGGCCACATCGCCCGGTTCTGTGCCCGCATCCAGTGGCTTCTCGTGACCTTCACCAGGTGATCGGTCCACTTTGTGAATGCGGTTACAACAAAATAAGTAAATAGT
Organism: Gortyna flavago; assembly: GCA_963669345.1. Taxonomy (NCBI): domain Eukaryota; kingdom Metazoa; phylum Arthropoda; class Insecta; order Lepidoptera; family Noctuidae; genus Gortyna; species Gortyna flavago. The sequence goes on from OY770138.1 coordinate 12,515,088, forward strand.
AATTGAGAACTAGTACCTGTAGCAACATAACATACAAAGGCGGCAACAGTATTTTCGTAGTTCCACCTCCTCGTGATCGCCACTTTGTAATCACCCACGTTGCATCCGGTCTCCTCGTCTGGAAATGATAATGATGCACTTTGTAACAGTTTTGTCTCTTAACCCATTGAAGTACACTGAACGAGACACAATAGAAGTTTTATTGTTATACGTTTGGGGTCGTTTAGGTGTCCCGCAAAGTGTTAGAATATTTTTTTATTCAGAATCCATTTCTACCTGTGGTACCGATGGACAAACTAGTACTAAACTAACGCAAGTTCTGAGGCCCTAGTTTTATAAGTTCGCCAGACGTTATATCGATATCAACAACAAACGCTGTCGTCGATTCCCGAATATCCTTTAGACTCTAGATTGTGTACAAGCGCTTAAACTTACTTCAATTCATCCATCACTACTTACTTGATCTACTTTAGCGTTATGTATTCTATGTTAATTTTTGAATGACCGTTTATAATAAAATGTCCTAAAAACATTTCACTTGCAGTGGAATTTCAACTTTTTCGTGTATGAAGGAGAATGGAGTTGAATTTGTTGTTCCGAAACTTGATGAATATCGCAAATTCTGAGTTGAAGTTTACGTATTGTATAATTAACACTTAGTAAACTGTAAGCAGTATCAGTAATAGGTATCAATGCTCGTGCTTTCAGAAGAGGCCTTTGCCCTGCAGTGAAACAATAATAGGCTAATATTATTAAACTGTATCCACAACACTCACACTCGAAGCGGTTGTTGTCGGTGTGGGCCCAGGCGTGCCACTCGACCTGCGCGCGGCGCGGCAGTGCCTGCACCACGGCGTACTGCACGATGGCGCCCGCAGTGCGACGCTCCAGCTGCCGCCGGGCCTCGCTCACTGCGCTGCCGTGCGTGACGTAGCAGACACTCTGACGGACAGGGTGTTGAACTTATTACAAGACAATAATAAGGAAACGAGATCTGCTAGAATCATAGCAAGACCACTAACGAGTGGTCTTTACCAGTACACGTATGAAGGTACAATCGTTGTAACACGGTTCCTTGTCACTAAAATTGGTTCCTAGCACATTATAACGTTTACTTGGGCAATTTTGCTATTAGTAAACAAATTGCTCCTCATGATACACAAATTATTTGTTATAGTCTCATCTTTCTATAGCACAACATTTTACGGAATGTTGCCAGGGTAACGAAAACATAAAGAAAGCAAAACATAAAAAACATAAAAAAATTGTTTTAGAGGCCTCTCTCGCTTCTCACCCGATTTAATAAAAGAATAACTAATTCGTTAAAAACTTTCTGACAACTTGCATATAGACATACCTGTACAACGCTGCGTATATGCGCTCTCGGGTGCAATGCCCGCAGCACTCGAGTGAGATGCCTGAGCGACAGAGCGCTCTGCGCGCGCGGCCCGCCGCCCGCCAGGCGCAGCGTGCCCGGCACTAGCGCGATCTGACCGCATGTGCCCATTACTTCGCCCACCTGTGTGCAAACACACAGATTATTCGTGAAGAAAAAACATCGTCTAGAAACCTGGACTTTAACACGTTGGCTGCCAGGCGACAGACACAATAATCTATTGTTCGCGGTCACCGGTGACCGCGTTGGCAGTCAATGCCTTAATCGCTTTTTATTATTAGTGCCGTACATTTTGACCAAGATGTAAGGTTTGTAGTGTTAGGCCTCGTAGACTTAGGAGCTTGATTCTACATTAGATCTGATAATAACTTTTTAACAGTGAAAGTGTTAAAGTCAAAATATAAATCTAAAATCGCCAACCCGTCTTGAGCACGGGCGTTCTCAGTAGTTCGGTTTATTTAGTCCGGTCACCGGACTGGTGAGACTTTTCGTCTCAGCAGTGAGCAAGCGTGGTGATCAATGCTCGTGCCTTCTCTGTATGAGAAGAGGTGCAGGTCCCCTTGCAGTGGGACAATAATAGGCTAGTATTATCATAAATTATCGATTGCTGTATCGCGAAAATCATGGAAACTCGTCCAGCCTATAAACATCAGTATAGTTACAGTAGACAGTACGTTTTCTATCGTGGAAATAATTTTAATGACATAATCAGTGAAATTGACACAGATTGGTAAAATGGTGAGCACCGATCACCATTACCGATCATTAGCACTCCGCAGGAGTTGCTAGACACACTTTTTGATGTATTGGCGCGCCTTGGGGGAAGACTGACTCGTATGCCGTGACGACAAACGGCATGGCGCTCTCTTATGACGTCATACCCCAATCTTTTCGAGGTTTCACATCTGCCCCGTGACGGCCACATTTTTTAATGATACTGATGCCTGAAATATTGGTTTTATTGCAGAATCCGTTGACACCAGATCACAATTTGATACAAAAATACTAAAGAAATAAAATGCTAAACTGTATAACATACCTTCACAGCCTGACTATAGGGTCCAATATTAGCTGGTGCCCAGTGTGATATGCCTTGCACATGCATAGTGACCCGCTCCTTCGTGACAACACCCTCGCAGTCGTGCGTGTTGTTGAACGTAGACTTGTGAGCCACCTGGGTAGAGAGATAGATATAATCAAAGACTTGACAAAGGCGGGATAAATAACAGAAAGTGGTGGTCCGTTTTGAACGAAGAAATAATAGTGCAGCTATCCAGAATTGAACAAAGTTGTCACTAAAAGCTAAAGCATAATATGGGACAAGATATCACTATGAAATCTCGTATGCATTATCTAGTATCGAATTTCCGACGTCTGGAAAATGAAAAAACAAAGACAGTCAGTTAAACACAATTATTCAGTGATTACTGTATTACCTAATTTGTTTAAATTGTAAAATAATACTATTACACATCTTTTTTTTTTAAATGGCAGACAAATGTAAATTCGCTTGACCTTGAACCCCAACGAACCCTTCATATCAGCTTAATACGAAATCACAATCTTTATTATCTTTAATTCTATGTCGTCATACTATATCGGTATTCATCTGTTACATAATGCGGCATTTTTATCAGAGTTCAAGATGACTTTAAGGTAGTTGAATGTGTGAATTGATTATCAGATGTTGTGGTAGGCACAATTAGTATACAATAATTGTAATGTATTTCACATACATACAGTCAGTCCCAAAAATATGGAACAAAAGGGTGGACCAGGAGCCATTTTTTTGTCAACAACCTTTGGTCTGTAACATCATATCTGATCTACCATATAGGTACAAAACATATTCAATTTATTTTACCAAACAAACTAAACAGTTTGTCCCAAATTATCTATACACCCTATGACCAAAACAAGGTAATCTACATTAAATCTCAAAAATATGTAAACAGTAATCATTCTATAATGAGGTACAAAAAAACCCAAAGTTCATTCAATTCAAAAGTAAAACTTCCAGAGGTTAAAGTTAAATTTGTTTTGGTAAAATACATTTTATACTATGTTTTGTGCCTGTACGGTGGATAAAATTTTCTTGAACAATGGTTGTAGACAATACAATGGTTCCTTGTATATATGTACGTGTATTATATTTTTTTCGGAGCTACCTGAACATAAGTTATGGCTACATTAAGCACATTATTTATTGTGATGAGAATGAAAAGGTAATCTAGGACATCTGATTTTATCTTAATTCTTATAGAGGAAATGCGGGTGGTCTTTTCTCCATATAAACGCTCTCGCCTGTTTGCTTTCTGGTTAATGACCATATCGACCGTAGCATTTAACATTGTCGGATCTACATTTAGCGATTTTCATTCTAATGGATATTAGGTCTTAGAATAAGTGCGATTTTTCACATACGACTATTTTAATTGCTACGGTCGATATATAAGCTGGTTTTTTTTTCGCGATTTCAGGTTTGGTCCCATAGTAAAAGTTGTTCATAATGATGAGTACAATCTCCCATTTCGATTTGTCGCATGTATTCAATTTCATCCTGTATATATATATATATATCGCAATGATTTTTTACAGAGTAATAAATATTAACTCCTTGTAAGTATGTCCCTGTTTTCCTTTTTGATGATACATTATTTTTGTAAGCAATAGAACCCTCATAAAAATGCCGATTTAAACCGCAGTCAATGGAGGTCTAGTGTACAAATTTGACAACCATTCATGAAAAAGAAAAACAGGGACACCTATATATCCTTCTTACTCAGTTTGTGAAATATCTATTAAATTGGTCCAATATTGGAGGAGCAAATAGGCGAGAGCCAAACCTCGAATTATGACTTTTTACTTAGGCTTTTTAAAAATCTCTCCGACCGCATTTCCTCTTAACTTCTTATCAATGGTAAATATTAGAATGGATTATTTTGTACTGATCAAATGGAAACATTTGCTTTCGACAAGAAATACTGCAATACAGTGTTAAGTTCTTGAAAAAAATATCCAATTCACGAATACCGTACGTCATCGGCTATTTATCATTTACTAAGGGACTAATCACTTGTTTACACAACTTATAAGGATCGGAATGAGTCGTGGGTTGTTTTGCACTGCATTATCCCCGCTATTCAATATACGCTAAGGTTGATTTTTTGCTAAATATTAGTCCATTATCAGCAGGCAACGGTCATTGCACGCAATCTTATCTCAGTTATTCGGCATTGAATTTAACCTTTTATGTATCATCCAATAAGGTCGAACTTCACTTACAGCGTCACTTTATAAGTGCTATCTTACCTACCAGGCAGCGGGCATTGAACGCACACGTGGATCAGTTTTCACCATTTAATTATACACACTACGTCGTACACTATAGGGTTGAATTTCCCTTTCAGTACCAAAATCATTAATCTGCGGGCATCATCTGTAGTTCAGCCTATAACTTTACACGTTATGTTTTACAACATAAGATGTATTTTTACTTATAGCATCAAATAAAAGTTCATTATCATCCGAAACACACGCGTGGATCGGTCAGCACTCAGTTTTAAATGCTATGGTTAACAACATAAGGTTAATTTTTACTTACAGCATCAAATATAAGTCCAACATCACCAGGCAGCGGGCATTGCACGCACACACGCGTTGGAGGATTAGGAAAGCTAAACGTATTGACGTAAACTTCATTCAAAGCGGCGTATTCTTGCATGTCCCTCATATAGATGTTGACTGAGCATACGTCATTTAGACGTAGTGACTCGGAATCCAGCAAGCCTGAAATGTGGGAAGGGCATAAATTATAAGGATTCAATAATACTATTAATACTTTATTTGCTTTCCACAATGTGAACTTAGGTGGTGGTGGTATTCTTTTTATGTAATCAGTAAGGAAGAAAGTGATAATATGAAGTATATAGGCATCAACGCCCGATGCCTGAAATAAATGGATAAATAAATAAGCATAATCAGCCTATGATGTTCCCAACTGATGGCACACAGGCCTCCTCTTTCTGTGAGAGGGAGACGTGGGCCATATTCCACCCCGCGGGCCTAGTGCGGGTTGGTAGATGTCACATGTCTTCAAAGTTTTGGTTCTAGGACATGCCGGTTTCCTCACGAATGTTTTCCTACACCGTTTTAAGAGTAGTGGCGATGATATAATTCTCACAAAGTAAAGCGCCTGTCTGGGTTCGAACCCACGACCTACAACTCGTAAGTCGCGGCCGTTACCACTGGGCCACCACTGCTCTTTCTCTTTGGTCAGCCATATTGTTACAGAATAAAATTCATAGGAAGTATAAAATCTCTTTTGAGGCATTCAGAGTTTAGACTGCGGTGGTAAGTTCATGTCTGAGTAGGTATCAAAAATCGTACAACAAAAAATACAAACTACATAAAATAAAGCTCGTGCACAAGTTTACCTACTAATGAGTTTTTTCATAGCGTTCTCCGTAGCTAGCCTCGTATCGACGCCCTCGCCGACTATGCCACCGATGAAGTACCATCCATGTTTGTTCCCGTATATACTCCTATGGTCCAAGATCGGCTGGACCTCATGCTTACTATGAGCTTGCTCGTAAGTATAGCCAGCCGGCACTTCTTTACTATCTTCATCGTTCTGATATTCGACCTCTACACTAGAAACCTTATCACCAGAATATGTGAGCAAAGGGTTCAGTTCATTCTGTTTCTTCTTCTCCTCCTTTTCTAACTTCTCTATAGACTCTAGCTCCGTCTCGCTCAGTTCAATATCGCTTATATCGCTAAACACCGAATCGCTTAAATCGTTTATAAAATCTAACGGGTTTTTTACAGAGGGAGGTAGTTTAATTGTTTCGTCGACGTTATCCTTTGGCGCTAGATGTAGTTTTAAGTTTAGATAACCGACCGGAGCGACGGGGTCATCAGAATGTAACACCAGTTCTTTATCATCTCTGTGGGATAAAAAAAGCATTTGTTGGTAAAGCTGGTTCAATAATTGATTAATAAATGTGTGTTGTTTGTTAACAAAATTATATGCACACTTTCTATTGAACATATACATAGAAAAATATAAATGTTATGAAAAAAACTGAGTTTATGTTTACTAGCTGCCACCATAATTATAGTCCTAATAATATTTAAAAAATAAGTTCGTAATTTATAATCTTAGGCAAGCATTTTGCCAAAAAGTGGGACAATTGCCTTCAAAGCAAGGGTGGACAGACATCTTCTAGGCACGCTCGTTTCATCATAGACCACATCCATCGCTTTCCACAAGGTTTGATTGAGGTCAAGAGCAGATTCAGCAACAAAAAAAAAAACAATAGGTAGCTACAGTAATGAAAATATGAAACAAGAGTGTCATGTCATATAGCAGATATATTTTATACTCATAAATCAACCTCGAAACCATAATTATTTATTATAGAAAATCCTTATTTTGACAAATAATTATTGTTATCTAAAGTCAGTGACCACGATTATAGTCTCATAGCCTAATTTGTATAAGATAGAACATTCGTAACACTGTACGCATGTGACATGATCAATAAAACTGCAGTCTATTTATTGATTACGGCCGGCCTAAGCTAATCAAATATGGTCCGCAGATAGCGTTTATTATGACAAATCTGTATTTATGAGAGAGATAAAGAGTTTTATGACGATAAGACACTAATTTGTTTTCGCTGTGTAAATAACTTGCTTACTATTTGAATGGACGTAACACTGCTTTGTTTTCATTCATATTTCGGGTATAACCGACTAGTTTTGGGACAGCAAAAGAGTCTATTCATGAGATTCTCGCGATGCATGTTCAAACCGCTATGTGAAAAACCCTATACGACAACAAACATGCGATTTAGCAAGTTTAAAAAAAGTCAAATTAGTAACAATGTCACTTAGAAAAGTTACTATTATGTTCAATAAAACACTAATTAGGTAATTCACTGTTTTATTTCGTGGATAGCATAAGCACTAGGTAGCCTTATAATAATGTGTGATTTTCACGCATTTGGGTACTTGTATAAATCTTATTTGTCAAGAAGATTTCCAAGTACCAGTTACCGTATAAGAGCTATATTGCAGACTGGATAAAAAACAGATGGCCCGGCGTTGTGCCCGATAGGACTTCCCATCGGCAAAAGTGATGAACTTACATACAAACTTTTATCCCCTATTTAATACCTTTAGGATATTTTTCTAGAATAAAAATTCGTCCTCAGTAACTCACTTTCGTTACAAAAGAAACTCTTGCGCGAAATTTCGTGCTTCAAGCTAGACCCAGCGGTTTAGGCTGCGTTGTCTATCAGTGAATGAATGAATATATGATTTATACAGGATGCAATTGAACAGGTGCGACAAATTAAAATATCTAATTCAGCGTGCTATAAAGTAAAATTAGAGCATGTTATTAAGGAAAGGTATGCACATACGTGCGCATAGGCGAGCGATTTGCAACGTCACGTGCTCTTTTTTTTTCGTAGGAACGGTCAAAATTAGTTCAACACGTTGCCAATTTGCTTCATGGTTTGAACTCTGCGATGAATGGATTGCTTATCGGGCGCGCGCTAAAACTGATACTTCAATTTTCTTATTTCTTTGATAATTAAGAAAAAAACCGAAATTACTATAATTCGTGTCTACCTACTTGAAGGCAATAACTTAGTTTGCACTACACGATAATTACACGATTTTTTTCTAGAATTTAGATTTGGGACAGTTTATTATGATTATGTAACAGTTACTGCACCTCCCATTTCGATTTGTCGCAAGTTTTCAATTTCATCCTGTATTAAGTAGATAGATTCGAAACTTAAATATGGTACTTACATAACTAATTTCTTCTTAAACAAGGGGCAGTCGAGCGTGAAGGTCTCGTACTCGCCGCCCTCGCCGCAGATGTTGAGCCCGTACTTGTCCTGCATGACTAGAAGGTGCGGCTGGATGTCGCGGAGGGACAGGCCTAAGTGTACTCGCGGGTCTAAACCTAGTGCTGCCACCTGTTGTACAATTAGATAATTTTTATTTAAGCTGGACTTGCGCGAATATATTTACACTATTAAATGGCTGGTAAAGTTCAGCAAACCACTTGTTTTGCGAGAAAAAGTTCAGTCTGTTAGGTATGCGTTCGGTGAGAACCTTCTTTTCTTGTGTCGGCACTAGATAAAATAGTTATGTCGTGGCTGTAGTGAAGAGATTGACCAGTTAGCAAGGTTGTCAAAAACCAATCCTGCTGAATGGTTAGCTGAGTTGGCTACCAGGATCCCACCCGTCGTACTAAGGTATCATCTCTTTTAAAGGCCGTTAAAGTATCCCAACGATGAAGACGAAAACAGACGAAAATTAATGCTTGTAGCTTATAATAGTAACCAACCATAATAAATAACAAGGTGATCAAAGAAACTAAACAGAGAGGCATTTCGTTTTGATTATATTTAGACAAGTGGGTGCCTGATGATGAGTCCAAATCTCATCTTCAACCTGTTCAAACAAATGACACTCTGATTGATAAACGTCAAATAAATTGAATAAAACTATCATTGACGCATGACGTAGGTACGGCCTCATGTGTAAGGAAGTTATTTTTGGCCAATCATTATTGTAAACACTACTGCGGATACTAATATTAGTATTCGTAGAACTAAATAAAGAATACAAAGTTTATGTCGCCGAATGACGATACAAATAATACAAATATGACACACTTCGTATGTGAAGTCTATAATATGCGCGTAGATGATCGTAGTTGATACGTAATTACGTTGATTCCCTACTAGCAGACAGGCTAGCAATAAGGCAATTCGGATGCAACACATGCTCATTCAAATAGCATTCTCGAGTGGCAATACTTAAATGTATCTACGACCTACGCACCCTGAGAGTGAATAGTCAGCCTCGTAAAATACTACAGTACGACCGCTTAACGGAGACGTTGCCAGAGGTAGCTGCGCGGTGCGGGAGGAGTGATAGTTATCACAAGTTGACGAATTGCTGAGCTCTCGCATCCACGTCACCACACCCCCTATCCTATGGCTATACATGGCTATGGCTATATATGGCCTATGGCTATAGGCCGACCGCTTAACTGAGTTGGTAAGTTGCTAGTATTTTACCACAGCATGAACCTTTCTGCCACAATTCGTGACGAAATAAAAGAAAAAGCTGGTAAACTTATATCTGCTTGCGAGGTACCTAAGTTCTCGCTCTAGCGATGGACGTTTCTACCTGACAGAAAGAATTTGTAAGATTCAAAGTATAGGTACAGAAAAATGTTGATCCTCGCTTATAGGCATGATTTTACCTTAGTTGATATCTGATCAAGTTACTATATACCAAAAGCTTTTAATAATTCGAAGCCTTGCTTCTGAAAGCCTAATAAAGTGTCAATCCAGTTAATCCAGTGTAAGCGTGTGATTGAGAAAAAAGTGAAAAGTTTCTGGAAGGACTTGAGGGAGGCCTTTGCCCAGAAGTGGGACAGTATAAGCTAATAAACAAAAAAAAAGCTTGTGATTGGTTGGCAGAAAGATAAAAGCCAATCGAATTTCTTGACATAAAATTTACAAAATTGTGTACAGACAATGCTAAGCGTGTGCATCAAATATAAGCCGTGTGAACTGCCGTGTAACGAAGGCCTCCAACTGAGGCAGCATATCAAAAATGCATTTGCGGCACATGCTTCGCACGGTCTGGACACACCTTAAGATTACTGATTGTTGACTGACCTTAATAATAATAGCTTCGACGCCGCTTGCTATCATCTCTTGCAACAGTTCCTTTTGGTTCCGCCTCCATAAGTACGCAAGGGAGACTAGACCTAACCGGTGGCATCTATAAATAAAAAGACAAACGATTTGCTATATATTTACTGCATTTGAGATCTATCAGTCAAAATTAATGATAATAAAGCCCGTTGGATTTTCGACGTTCGGCTCAGCATCGAAAGTAGAAAATCCAAAAGCGCGCTTCTATTTAGGCCTTCATTTAGGTGTCGAATAGTGTTCGTGAAAACAAGCATACGTGTCTGTGTCGACGATTGACTGAACAATGTCAAAGGCGGCTTAAATTATAAGCACAAAATCTTTTTAATTATGGCGCCTTAGATATTTAGTTGGGTCAACTGAGGGTACTTGGTGAAGTGGAAAGGTATCGCCTTAACGTGTGCCTGTAGAGTTGGCAAGAATGTAGGTATAGTGTGTCCTAAAATCTTAATTCATACAGATTTATATACATCGTTTATATTTACACGTCTCTCTGTAAGCAACGTTTATAAAGAAAGGGGTTAGCCCTTTCTTTAAAACAGTTAATACACATTTAAACGTCATGTTTGGTTAATCAATATACGTCGCTAAACATTACTTAATACATAAACTGCTTATATTCTAACTAACATAATGTTAGCAGAAGATACAACCACCGAACTTGTGCTGATGCTCCGTATGCTTGGAACTTGCTCAGTATGAACATAGGTCTTAAGTTAGAAGCATTCAAGAGGAATTGACGGCAGTATGACTTGAACCACGAGTGAGATCTCTCAGTAAATTATCGAGGGTAAAACCCTTAAAAACCTATTAAAAATAAATTATGCGCACACGCAGGTCCCGCTAAACGCTCATTTGTTTTAGTGCTGACATACATATAAAACTATTTAAAGCTAGGTCGAATGATACAAACAAAATGGCTATTTACAAGTATTGTGTATGAAACAAAATTGTATGATAGGCTACTTAAAATCGCAAAACTATCTTACGCTGGATAAATGTTGTTGAGCAAATCCAGTAACATAAACAAATGTCAATAAGATTAGTATATTTATTTGAGTTATAAAATAAGGCAAAATATGAATATTTATTTATTTTGATGTGAAACATCTATAGGCGCGCCTTGGGGATAAAGTGCAAACGGAATGAGGCCCTCCACCGCCGCTTATTTTGATTTTTCGCATCTGCCGGGCGTCCCTTTTTTTTTATAAATGGCATATAGAAGTTCATCCTATATGAGGATGGCTACTGCTTAACCGGACTTTCCTGTGGATGCCTTAATTAAGGCCTCCAGCCAGGGCTAACAATAAACTTAAAAACTAAGCGACTGCGTTAAGGGCACCCATCCACGGGGTTCGGACCCCGGCTTAGGGCGTCGCTGGAAGAGGACAGCAAGGTACAGGCTGGATCGGTATTATTTAGGGGCGAATTTAAAACTACAGGCTCAGCGGCGCGGGCTGGCTCGAGCGAGGTTCGGGGCAGATGCCGGGCGTCCTTTTTTTTTTTCCTATTGGCATCTCGTAGTTGACCTTTAGAGGTTGTGACTACTTAACCGGACTATAACCGGGCGTCCCGTGACGGCCAACTCTTTTATATCTATTGCTTTCCATCAGGTGTGATCGGGGTCAAGAGCAGGCCCGATTAGCAATAAAAAAAAAAGTAGTGGGGAGGGTGACGAATATAATCGCTTTTCTGATTAAGATTCCACTGAATAATTAACATTAACGACACTATTATAATTAATTAATGATCATAACGGCAAGTCCGTAATTGATCTAAGCAATTAAACAATGTTGTAGACATTTGATTCCAAAGTTCGCATAATATTTACTATGCAGATAAAGCGGTAAATGATGAATTTATTAGATTCTCTATTCATGTGTTGTTGCATCTTTGCACTTCCAAACAATTAATTGACCAACCATTCGAAGACAGAATATTTAAGGTTTTCCTTACACTTATAAAATCATATACAGGGTGGCCAAAAAGTCGTGGATCAAACAAAATCTTTTTTCAGCATGGCCACAATTCAATTGCCCTAAAAGTTATGAATATTTTTGTTTTCTTTAAATGCTTTACTAAAAATATTTCTCACTTTAAAAGCACATTGTGAAAAAAAGGTACTACGGAAAAGTGGCCCTGTATCAGACCCTGCTGCTAGTAATAATTTGTACGTGTACCTATCTCCCTCCTCTAACTTAAAAAAATCGAATTGCCTAAGGTGGGAATCGAACCCAGGGTTTGAGATTCGACTCTTAACGCTAGAATGTTTTAATAACCACTTTAATTAATGCCTATTATTTGAGGTTATTGTAAAAATATATTCAATTTCCGAATTTAAAGATTATAATTTTCATGGTAAATGAAAAAGTAAAAAACCGGCCAAGTGCGAGTCGTACCACCATACCATATTTAACACTACATATAAAATAACGACAAAAAAATCCCCCCTTAAATATTTATTTTATTCTGTTTGTAGTATAAGTTTGTTGGTATAGCGGCAACAGAAATACACATTCTGTGAAAATGTCACCTGTCGAGCTATCACGGTTCATGAGACAGCCTGGTGACAGATGGACGGACGGACAGCGGAGTCTTAGTAATAGGGCCCCGTTTTACCCTTCTAAAATACTATAAACTGTAAAAAATACAGTTTCATAAACTTTGTATTAAAGATTGCTGATGCTTACCCTACAGGGGAAAATTGTTTTGTATAGAGATTGACTATGCATTTTTGGCGATTGAACTATAAGTGACAGCCCTACATGTTTAGGCTATTATCGCTCGCTCGGGGCTCGAGTTGGCTTTCTTATGTTTTTTCTATGGTAATGATGACCACGACGAAGATGGAGGGACGAACTTGACTCCTACCGAAAGGTCTGGCCCGCAATAGCAGTGGTCAGACATGTGTGGTACAGGGAAACGGAGGTCTTTGCCCAGCAGTGGGACACTACGGGCTGAATACATAGATAGAAAGAATTCATTTATGTTATCATCCATTCATCATTTTGTTCCTTTAAAATTATTCTTATAAAAGTTGTGATACTTACACATTTTCAACCCTAATTCTTTGGTAATCTGATAATATGGCACCAACGGCAACCGCTTGTACCTCTAAATCATTCTGAAACAATAATTGACATATAAAATACATTCATGTAACAGATAACTGTTCTACTTATCACTGCAGATTTTATTTACATTCAGATTATTCTGTGGACAGTACTTTCTGGAGTACATAAATATTATTAACACATATTTACAATGTCAATGGAACCTCGTTCAAAGTCACATATTTTCTTGACAATTATAATGAATCACTTGTCCGTTCCACCACTCCGCACTGGGCCTGTATGGTGGATTACGGCCCACTCCCTCTCACAGGGAGGAGGGCTGCGTCCCAACAGTGAGGACATTATAGGCTGATTAAGTATTTTGATTGATAATGCCTAGCATGTGATAATGATTTGAACATCATCACAAAACTGTCTAAAAAACAGGATGTATGAATTTACTATTTACAAGAATGAATTAAAGACTTAGGATGACTCAACTGAAAGTCGAGTGTTAAGATGAAGATACCTTTGCCCAAATTAAATAAACTTGTTCTACTTTTGGCCCTTTAGGCATTGATGTAGGTGTCGCCTAGTCTTAGGGAAATCAGGTATTCTTTTAGGTGTCCCGACAAAGTAGGATTACAAATCAAGATAATGATGGTTCATACATAATTTACTAGTGGGTCAAAATACCTGCAAAATACATTCATGGAACTATTATTTATTTATTTTTTTGTCTCTTTTTTTCTTATAATCGGTCACTATGTATAATGATAACATTTAGTCCTTTTTATGATGTGTCAGATTTCTTAATTGTTATGCGTCCTATGACACAACCTAGTACTTATAAAGCTATTACTTCATTTCAAGCTCAAAATATTGTAATTAAAAATATTTTTTGCAATTTATTGCTAGTGATAGTGCCTTTCATTCACAGACTCAGTGATTGATAAGCAGTTTCATACATTATGAAAGTAGCATTATCTTCTCATTACTCAACCTATATGAACTTTTGTTGATAAATATGTTTAATAATGTTCCAGGAACACAGATAAATATAGCTTCTCTATGTATTCCATGATCATAATTATAAACCACTAGCTGCACCTCATGGTTTCACCTGCATAAGTCTCGATCTTGTGGAAAAATCAATATAAAAAATAGGTCCTAATCTAAGTCATGGTCTGCCCTATGCCAAATTGTATCCTAATCCGTTCAGCCAGTTTAGCTTGAAAGCTTAATAAACATACAAAAAATCAAATATTTTCTCTTTGTAATATAGTTTAGACAAAACAATGTGGGTATCAGTGTTAGGTAAAACCTGTGGTTTACCATATAGGAAGTAAAATTATTTAGGTCATATTCTGCCTTACGGAAAGTATTTCTTGATTTCAGAAACAACAAAAAAACAAATTGAGCATACTAAGACACAAGTCACATACACACAGTCACAAACGGAGGTTTTGAAGTCAGTTCAAACATAATACTGTACTATAAAATTATAACAAAGCAGCTTCATCTAATACATTATTCACAATTGACTATTACAATCATTGAATGGACTGGTTCAGTATTCACTTAAAGTGGTAATTTAAAACCTGTTGCATGACTGTTGTTTATGTAACTATGTATGTAGATCTATGTTGGACACTACATCATGTACCTAGCTGACCTTCTATGTACATCTCAATATGAATCAGACATGTTTTCATCATTTTTACACACATACATAAACTCACACTTTCTTCCCATGGGGATAAGCATAAGGCATTATTATTTTTAGTACTAAAATAATATTATTTTCTTGAACTCTGCAGAAGAGAAGTGTTCAGTATTCATCTGATATATTTATTTTGCTTTTTTATTTTAAATTAAAATACGGTTAAAAACACTTTACCTTAATTTTAGAAAGGAGTCTGTACAAGTCCTCCACCTCATCATTTTCTGTGGGGTGATAATTCTTGCCCTGGTTGATTGCATTGCCAGTTATTGCTTCCCTGTATAGCGGCAGACCCATAGCCTCAGCATACAGGTCTATACCTTGGTGTCCTACGGTTTGGTACATGTAGCTGTCCATCTCATCTGAAATATAATTTCTAAATTGATTAAATTATTTAAAAATTTGAAAAAAAATGCTTGAGCATGCGACTGAGACATAAAAAATCTGCACATGTAATACTGTTGTGTAAAGTTTAAACTTTAAAGCATTTAATAATAAAAGTCCACTACATGAATTTCATAGCCCAGAACAGGTAAACTGATAACAAAAACAATTGATGCCAAATCACAGGTAGGCTTAAAATAACTTCAGATGTTTTTATTTTAAGACATATGTTACAAAATGTGGGACTTTTCATTCATGCAATTTTTGTTTCTATTTCATGGCTATTTTCAGTCTACTAGAAATACAACAACAATCATTAAGAGCTCATTATAGTAAATATACGCATCTAAATCGGATATCGGGACGAAATTAACCTTTATGTATAGGTTGGAGGTTGGCCAGCGCGACGATCGTGTGCCCGGCGCCGACACACTGCATCATGTTGTAGCAGCTGTCCTTACCCCC
Source organism: Gortyna flavago (assembly GCA_963669345.1). NCBI lineage: Eukaryota > Metazoa > Arthropoda > Insecta > Lepidoptera > Noctuidae > Gortyna > Gortyna flavago. Next base: position 12,530,865 of record OY770138.1, read on the forward strand.
GCTGATCAACGCCACCGTCCTCATCTTCCCCACAATATTATAAGCACTCACGATAACACTACAATACACATTACATAACGTTCACAATAATTGTGCGCCCTTTTTGGCAAAATAAAGAACAAAACGCGGTCCTAATCACGACAGTAGCATTTCTCTCGATGCCTCGTTAGAGTGTACTTCTTCCTACTATCTCTGACGCGACTTTACCACCTGTTCGTGAAAGAATTACAACGCAACATAATCGTTATCTATTTTGATAACATTCTTGAAACGCTAAGCAAAATTATAATGTTCCCAAAAACCTCGGCAACAGCATCTGTCAAATTGCGTTACGTTCTGAAACAGGGCTTTAAATACCGGTAAAATTTTCATAACGTTTCCTTGATTTGACAGCGTTACCGTTAATATTAAAATAACGTTAATGGATTTAACGTTATTTTAGCTCCATTTTATCGGTAATCATTATTAACGTTAGTTGTTTATTAACGTTAATTTTATCGATACTTTTAGAACGGTTAATCTAGTGAGTTTGAAGTAGAAGGGGACGAGACGCGCGGGGGCAGGCCACCCGCCGTCGCCCCGCTCTGTGATGCCGTGCCGATCAAAACATTGCCGATTCTTACGCGTGAGAAGTAATAAGTGAGATACCTAACTGATAAGATAATTTATCCAACATCAAGATGAGTGAAGACAATATTTTTTTTTATTTTTTTTATTATGAATACAGTAACTTGGCAATCTGTGTTAACACAATAAGCCATTCAGATGAGGTATCTCGATCTTTGTCTTAATAGCGTAAGGAATTCCTATGAATCCCTTTTATCATATGTCACCAAATCTCACGGTAAGTGTAGAGACACTATGCCGTTTCAATCGGGAATGTCTAATACTTCCTGTGCCTTCTAGTTTGGATGCCAGTTCATTGACATGAGTTGATATTCTCGTCTGATAGCTTTCACTATATCTAGCGATCTCTTGTTTGACGGTAGTGATACTTAGGTCCTCGTGTATATATTTGTTGCTTACATAGTAGGGTATATCTAGCATGGTTCTCAGTGTCTTGCTTTGAAATCTTTCAAGAATCTCTATGTTGCTATTGCTAGCAGTAATAGCTGGATTCCGTAAGTCCAGATTGGTTTGAGAATGGTCTTATAGATAGCTATCTTGCTTTCATGTGACAGGCTTGATTTGCGACCTATCAGCCAGTTCATTGATCTGACTTTCGTATCCAGCTGTTTACGCTTGGTCCAGATATGCTTTCTCCAGGTGAGTCTTCTATCCAGATGCATACCCAAATATCTGGCACCTTCAGCTTGAGGAACCTCTTCATTATGAAGTCTTATTGGGGGACAAGTCTGCCTTCTCAGGGTGAAGGTCACGTGAGCAGATTTTCCTTGATTAACCCTAATACGCCATTTATCTAGCCACTTTTCCACTTCATGGATGTGGGTTTGTATGTTGGCTGATGCTATAGCCGGATCCACATGTACCGACAAAAGGGCTGTATCATCTGCATAGGTGGCAGTTATAGTATCAGCGTGCATTGGAAGGTCTGCGGTAAAAAGCAAGTATAGGATGGGTCCCAATATGCTTCCTTGTGGTACTCCTGAGCAAATTTCATTTAAAGAAGAAACTTCATTGTTAAATTTCACCTCAAAGCATCTACTGTGTATGTACGATCGTAGAATCGGAAAGAAAGAGTGAGGCAGTAACTTTTTAAGTTTGAAGAGAAGTCCTTCGTGCCACACTCTGTCGAACGCCTGGCTAATGTCAAGAAAGACAGCAGAGCAGAACTGTTTGCATTCTAGTGCACGACTTATAGTATCCGTAATACGGTGTATCTGTTCAATAGTTCCATGTTTCTCTCGTAAGCCAAACTGGTGAAGAGGAATAACTTCCGGTAGATAGGGGCGCATCCTGTTCAGCAATATTTTTTCGAAGAGTTTACCCAACACGGGGAGTAGGCTTATTGGTCTGTAGGAGCTTGCATCGTGGAGCGGTTTGCCTGCTTTGGGTATCATTATAACCTGCGCAATTTTCCACTGAGCGGGGTAAATTGCTAGTCTTAGGCAGGCGTTGTAGATGGCCGCGATGTGAATTATGCTTTTTCTAGGCAGCTGCTTGAGAAGTTGTGCGTCGATTAAGTCATAGCCTGGTGTTTTACCCTTTTCTAGTTTTAGGATTTCTCTCCATAGTTCGTTGGGGCTTGCACTTTTTAGTGGTAGGTTCATTTGCAGTGGTGCGTCCATATATTCGGAGACTTCCTTGTCGTGTTCAGGATTTTTGCTTGGTAAGGGGCTGAAAGTTTTTAAGTGTTGCGCGTATACTTGGGCCTTTTCAAGATCTGTTTTTGCCCACTTGCCATCAGGAGCTTTTATGGGTGGTATATGTTCTTTCGGTCATTTCAGCCTTTTTGTTATCTTCCATAGAGAGTAGTTGGTGTCTTTATTAGGAGTAAGTTCTGCTAATTGTTTTTGTAGACGCTCGTTTTCTGCTTGGCAGATCATTTGTTGAAGTTCCTCAGAGGCCATGTTGAAAACTTTTTTGTCACGGGGATATTTCGTAGAATGCCATTTTTTCCGCAGCAGTCTTCTTTCATTTACTTTATTACTTTAGAATAGTGGGCAATTTGTGTTGTTTTTGGTCTTGAAAAAGGCGTAAATTCTTTGGCCGCTATGTGAATAAGCTTATTGAGCGTTTCGATAGCTGTTTCAACGCTATCTACATTATTTAATGGCAAGTTCAAGTTAATGGATTCTGATATTTTGGTTCTGTATCTGCCCCAGTCTGTTGTGTGGTTATACAGTCTTTGTGGGTACTCAGTTAGAATGGCCTTAGAGTGAACATTGATAATTACTGGTGTATGGTCTGACGACAGGTCAGTACATTCCTCTACATTTATTTGTCCAAGCGGGATATTTTTGGTGATGAAAAAATCCAATAGGTCTGGTACCTTTTGTGGGCCCACAGGCCAGTATGTAGGAATACCATGTGAAGCGCAATATAGGTTAAGTTCGTTCGTGGCTATATAGAGTTGTCGAGGCGAGGTTAGTCTGGAGCCCCAGGAGGCGTGTTTTGCGTTCCAATCACCACCGCAAATAAATCTGTTTCCTAGAGTGTTGAAGTAATTCTTGAACTCATCTCTTGTAATAACATGCCTAGGTGGGCAGTAGATAGCAGACACTGTTGTTTCTATATTGTTATCCTGGATCCTGATTGAAATTGCTTGTATTTTTTCAGTTCTGTTTTCCCCAAAAAAATAATGTTTGATGTTCTCTTTAATTATGATTGCAGTTCCTCCATGTGAATTACCAGAAGGATGGTTTGTAGCGTACACCATGTAATTTTTAACTCTGAAATGGGTTTTTTGCGTGAACCTTGTTTCCGAGATTAAAGCCACGTCAACTCTTTAAAGTTTCAAGAACAGTTCAAGTTCCTGTCGACGTTCTGTCAGCCCGTTGGCATTCCAGGTGATTATTCTAAGGTTTAGGGGTGTTTTATAAGGCTTGTGATTAATTGGATCATACGATCCATCATGTTGTCTAACATAATATTTATTATGTTTTGAAATTTGTTGAACATGGCGTCCAGTACTTCCCCAAAATTATTTGGGTCCTTGATGTCGGTTAATGATCCTGCTGAGTTTTCTTGTTTTGTCGCTTGTGCGTATGTGATATTTGGTTTCGAGTGATTGAAGAGGTTCTTAGTTTGATGTTTTTCTTGTACAGTTTGTGTTGGGGTTTTGCGGTATTGATTTTGTGTTATGTTGTTTGTGTTTTCATTAGTTTCTTTGCCCTTTCCTGTCTTGTTTTTCGTAAGTAGGTCTTTGTACTGTTTGTATTTTGTGCAGCCTTTGTAACTTGCTGGATGTTTTTCTTGGCAGTTGGCACAAGTTGCCTCGGTGTCCGGTCTTTTTAAACAGCTTGTTGTTGAGTGTTCTTCCCCGCATTTTACACATCTAAATGGTCTGTTGCATTGGTTTTTTGCGTGTACGAATCTTTGACATCTTTTACACTGTAAAATGTCCAGCTTTTTGTATGGTGCTTCAAATGAAACTTTTACGTAATTCATTCTGTTGATTTTAAAGATTTCTTTGTTGTTGTGTTTGTGCTCAAGATCTACATAGAATAAAGGTAGCGGCTGTTTTGTGTTTTTATGTTTTACATTTATGATGTGGCGTACTTCATGCAGAAGACAATAATCAAGGTAATTAATTGTTCTTATTTATGGTTATTACAATTGTTGTTTAGACATGCAGGAATTAATAGTCTAACGCCAACGTCCAACGTCTAACTACCACGGAATTTGCGGCTTTAGCGCCCTTGAAAACCATAAAAACGACACACATGATAAAAAAATAAAAAAAAATACAGCCGCCATCTTGGATTTTCATTTTGACCTCACTATCGGCTTTAGCGCCCTTGAAAACCATAAAAACGACACCCATGATGAAAAATTAAAAAAATATTACAACCGCCATCTTGGATTTTCATTTTGACCTCACTATCGACTTTAGAGCCCTTGAAAACCACAAAAACGACACCCATGATGAATAATTATAAAAAAATTACAACCGCCATCTTGGATTTTCATTTTGACCTCACTATTGGCTTCAGCACCCTTACAAACTATGAAAACGAAACCCATGATAAAAAAAAAATTGTGCAGCCGCCATCTTGGATTTTCATTTTTATCTCACTATCGCCAATCTCAATATCCATCCCTTTCTTTCTTCGTACGGCCAAATTACGAACGAATTACAAATTACGATTTTAACATTCATACTCGTTTGGATTTGAGTAGGCATGCCTACTTTAGGGTGATAAATTGCGAAGGTCGAACGTCGTGGTATTACGCCGCGACACGTATTACGTATTACGTGGCGACGGCGCAGGCGGCGCGGTTAGCGCGTGGCGGAGCGGCAACAGTGCATCTAATCCAATGCTAAGCGAGGCGCCCGCGCGAGCGCACAAAAATGTAAACAGACGGAACGGCAACGTAGCTAAATTAACGGTAAATATAACGTTACTGATGTATTTGCGGTAACGTTACGCTAACGTTACTTTACTGGTAATGTGACCAAGTAACGTTACATTTTTGTGAACGTTATTAAGGTATCAAATTGAAATTAACGTTACTTAACGGTTATTATTTTGTTATTTGGTAACGTTAACAAGCCCTGTTCTGAAATCTGTCAATAGCATTATGTTTGACATGACATTTCAATATTATCTCCTTTTCTTAGACTTGTCTCTTTTGTTCTCACATGTTGTTCCGCTTTTGTATTATATTATCTGACTAATGGCGTCAATGGCGTGGTTAAAATAATGAGGCAATTTTGTGATTTTCTTTTTCTTTTTTGCAATATTATTTCAGAAATGTAATTACATACGTAACTGTGATAAAAACGCTTTGCTAAATGAAAACTACAAAAGCTGAATCATAAAGGTGAACGCAGACTTGGCCGTATCGCAGTCTCCGCAGTCCGTCGTTTCAGGAACTGCGGCGACTGCGACGCGGGTGGGTGTGCGAGGTTGCATAGAACTTCATATAAAGAATTCGAAATGCGAAGACTGCGGCGCGTGCGGTGCGGCCAAGTCTGCGTTCACCTTAAAACTGCAGGGATTTAGAATGACGAATATGTAATAAAAAATAGATTTGATATTCAACGGTCTTTGATGAAATTGTGAAATTTGTTAATATTTATAAGTATTTAATCTAAATTTAATCTAAGAACCCTGTATTGTCTCACACTCCCACTGCAGGGCAAAGGCCTCCCTCACCCTTTTCCACACAGTTCTGTCTGCCAGTATGCACCTCTGAAAATAAAATAATGAAGAGTAGCGGTATTCAACAAGTAGTTGGAATTTTACAACCGATTACGCAAGGCAGTTTCACTCTGCGCATTATCGTGAAGAAATCAAAATCATTAGTACTGCCGTCTATAGAAGAACGAAGCATTGCATTTGCAGCTTAAGAGGGCGCCGACCCACTAGTGGCGCCCTCATCGTTTGTTTGGTTATTTCTTTTATTTTAGAATGAAAATGCAGAAAATAAGCACGTAAGAACTAAGTTGTGCTACACAAGATTATATGATTATTATCCTAAAAGGTAGTTTTATATTGTTTAGCTTTACTATAATCCTTAAAACGGATTGCTGCATTTTCATTCTAAATTAAAAGAAATAACCAAACAAACGATGAGGGCGCCACTGCGCGGTCGGCGTTTGGTCGACGCCGTCTTAAATACCTCCCAAATAATATGTATTTTATGATTGCAGCGCGGAACCGAGGAAACCCCAACAACTTTCTATCTAGCAATAAGGACATGGTGTTCAAATCGCAAAAATGATGCATTAGGGCTATTAATATCGGTACTTATAAAAATGACTGATAGCTGCAAACCTTATTTTATATTGTTAAAAATAATGACTTTAACTCACTTGTACATACATATTTGAGACTGCTTTAATGCATCTGTTCAAAAAAGCTTCTGATCATCGCTATAAAATGATTAGACAAAAATATAAAGGCATGAATTATGCGTTCGACAATCAAAGACCGCCTTGATGCACAAAAGCATACTTTGCATGGCCCCAAAAATATTTAATAAAATACCAAATAGAAATAAGGACTTAAAATATTATTCAATTTAAAAACAAATTAAGACATCTATTATTGGAAAAATGTTATTAAACTATTGACGAATTCCTTCATGAGAAATTGTAAGTTGTTCGACATTGATATTAATTATTTAATTTTGACATTGTATTATTATCTTTGTTTCCATTCATTATTTATAATATGTATACTCAATTGTTAATGTTTTTCTGATTTCTCTTTGTGTCGTAAGTTATGTTGTATTTTGTTGTAATTATTTGATTGTATTAAGTTGATTATTCTTTTTTATAATAATTACTACTTAACTGTGTGAAAGAGTGTACACCTGAGGGTAGATTTTTGAGGAACTAATTATTTATTATTAAGATCTCATGTAAAATGTACCAAAAATCACACTAATAAATGAATTTGTATTAGGTGGTGTACCAACTAATCCATACTAATATTATAAATTCGAAAGTAACTCTGTCTGTCTGTCTGTCTGTCTGTCTGTCTGTATGTTACCTTTTCACGCCTAAACCACTGAATGGATTTCGATAAAATTTGGCAGAGAGATAGATTGCATCCCGGGGGAGGACATAGGATAGTTTTTATCGACATAGGTACCTTGCGGGCGAAGCCCTGGGCGGAAGCTAGTAAAGTTAGAAATTTTCATGCAAAGTAATAATTTCAATCTATAACATACATCACAAAAGCTTGAACAAAGGTTGTTCCAGTCCCGGGATCAGTGTGAGCACAAAACGTATACTACCCCAAAGGGAGTGTGAGCGATGATACCTTTTTTTTTTTTGTACCCATTTCCTCCCCGCACCCTACAATTAGGTACACACGGTTACACATCAAGCTATACATAACCAGTATAAGCTGACTTCTGATTGTACGAAAAACCTATACAATGCGAGGTCAGCAAAAACTGGAAATGTATCGCTTGATGTGTAGCCGTGTGTACACATGAAAATTTCTCCTGAGATATTTATTATTATAGCGACAAGTCTCAAACTGAGACCGCAACCCAACCCCAAGTTTGAAAACAGGGCTCCAAAGGGGCCAAATGTCCGTTTTATGCGGTGAAGCTCAAAAATTGGGTATCGTTTTTTGTAAAAATAAATAAATTATTATCCTGACCCGGAGGGTTAATCAAGCGAAGCGACTTCGAAATTCACCGGGATACCGGGAATTTCGAGACCGCAATAGGTTAAGTTTTCATTGCGTTTTCACTTTTTTATTTAATAAGAAAATGAAAAAGCGAATGTTGCGAGCTCGTTTAGGCCATCCTGACTTGGATGGCCGATGGGTTAGATTTTTTGTGTTATTTCACTAAACGAATGCAAGAGCTTGAGAATTGGCCTGCACCTGTATCTTGAAGTCTTTGTAAGCCATAAGTCCATAACTGGCCATAACCAAATAAGGTAAATTTTCATATACCTACATATTTTCATTAAGTATGCATTCTTAGCGTAATATCAATAAGAATTGGTTACTGTTCTATTAGCCTGCATCATCCTACTGCTGAGCAAAAACTCTCCATGACTTCAAACTCTTTCAACCTATAACTCATTGGGCTTACGGTAGACGTGGCCAACCCAGTCCCACTTCAGCTTAGCGGCTTTTTGAGCAACGTCATTAACCTGTGTTTTGGAGTTTGGAGTACATTATGGTGATGCGAATATGACGCCTAAAAGGTTACATGCTCTGTGGCCTACTCCTGAGTTTGTACTTTTGAATGTTTGTCAAGGACCAAGTCTGGGACCAAGTCATTGCCATAATTTTTTGCTTGAGTGACAAAGGCAGCTCTTTCATGGACCAGTAGCTCTTCCAGGCATTTTCGATTCGTCATAAGAATTCCTTGTCTTGTCTGGAAAGAGACAATCTGGCCCAAGTTGATGTTTTCATGGAGACATCACTGTGACCCTATATTTAGTGGTGTTTGACATTAAATTGGTCTTCGACATGTTCTAATTTTTAGGCGTTGTAGTTATATTATGTTATTAATTTTTGCTTAAACACGTTTGGGGGTTGTAGTTTGGCGATCGATCGATACGGCTGATATCTGTAGATTACAGTGTAATCTACAGGCACCGCAACACTGTCTACATAGAGATACTGCGTAACTACGAATCACTGCAATAAGTCAACCAGTACAGCTGAAAACTTGTAAAGACACCAAAAATAGTAGTAGGTATATAGTTTGTTTATTTTTGAATGTAGGACTTTCATCGCTCCTCTCAAGTAAGCTCTCAAGTTTCGGCCCTCGACTGGATCAAGGATGCTGAATAGCGCCATCTCTTATTTTAAAACATAAGCAGTAAATATTTATCTAGAACTTGGTTAGAGGCGTTTTACTTGAAGAGTAATAATTTTGATAATAAAAGTTGGTGCTTTAGATGTACTAGTATTTGAGCATTTAAAAATGAAACTATGTTAATTATACGGACGAGGATAATTGCTCGTAGAACTAATTAATATAAGAAAGGTGGTTTGTTTCATTTGCAAAAGTCTGTACGAAAAAGTTACTAGTGTAAAATAAAATAAAACAGTCTTTACGGGAATACGATTCGACTTTTTCTAATAAATGGATATTTTTAAAAACAATCCAAAAATTGGTACTAAATTGGAAAAGTTTGCAAATTTAAAATAGCACGGTTAACTATTTCACCAGAATAAAATAAAGTGAATGCTCAGCGAACTACAGACGCCATTAAATGACCCACTACGTTCCGTGGCTGGTTTGTCAAATTATTGATGCGGTGGTTTGAATCACGTTTGAATTTAAGTGCGAAGCTCTTTAATTCTTTTATTTCTTTCATTCAACCACAATTATCCTTTCAATGGTTTTTTTAAATTGTGTGTTAATTAAGTGAAATCTGTGATCAAGTGTGTAATCATGGTTTTGGCCGAAAGAAGTAATGATGTTCGAAACGGGAAGCGGTCAAGGGGGCCAAGCCCCAATGGCCATGGAAGTCCAGATTCCAGTTCTGAGGACGAGAATGGTACGAGATGTTTCAAATTACGTATTGCTTAGTATCGCTTTGGATTATTGTTTTACGGGAAATCGGGGAGCTTTTGGCATGTTGATTGGTACATATCTTACGTTTTGTACAATACGTAGTTAGATATTATTATATTATGTACCTAATCGATTGTAATCTTGATGTGAATATTAATCCATTATCCATATTGTGTAACTGCTTCTGCAATACGTTCATGCGGTGCAGACATTAATCATCATCATCTGACATTCGTGCTTTATTTTTTATGCTTACCATCATCGCCTTCCTGCTGCGTTCATCTCATCCACAATAATTGTAACACGAAACCAAGCAGTAATACCGTTTGCAGCTGAGAAAATAAGGGTGGGCAGAGATTATCAGGCTGTGTGCCCTGAACTGGAACCAGTGGACCAACGCAGACCTGAACTTATTTCTGACAGAGCTTTGTTGGTTTGGTCACCCACTTGTGACATATCTGATATAAAATGTAAGTGAAAACTGGTTTTTTGATTTATTGAAGTTATTTATTTGCAATATTTCAACTTCTTTGTATATTTTTAGTGGATGAATATATTACCACGGCCAAGGAGAAATATGGGTACAATGGGGAACAAGCACTGGGGATGTTATTCTGGCACAAACATGACCTCAACAGGGCTTCAATGGATCTTGCCAACTTCACTCCTTTCCCTGATGAGTGGACTGTTGAAGATAAGGTCCTCTTTGAACAGGCATTTCAGTTTCATGGCAAAAGCTTTCACAGAATACGACAAATGGTAGGTCCTTCATACATAAATTATTGAATTCTGAGGTTTAAATTTTAAACAATTCTATAATCCTTACTTTTGTTTTATGTAGTTGCCAGACAAATCAATTGCATCATTAGTTAAGTATTATTACTCATGGAAGAAAACAAGAGCTCGTACTTCACTGATGGATGTTGTCAGTGAAGGTCGCAATCCTACCAGCTCAGGAACTAGCAAGCGAGAATCAGGTGCTGGCTCTGAACCTGGAGGCTCCGACAAAGACTCGGATAATGATGAAAAGGTATGTACTGCTTGTGTGCTAGGTGTCACGGCTTGTTGTAAAGTTGAATCAAATATAATTTGCTCCTTTTTTATTGTGTGCAATGTCATTGTATTACCAATGTACCTAATTACAGAAACAATGTCAACTGTATCATAATCTTACAATTTTAAACTACCTTAATGTGATAGTATATCTGGATTGTCCAAATTATTAATTGTGTACAACTTCTAAGTGGCAAATTTTTTAGTAAATAAAATAGCAGAGTGGCAGGAATTAACTTTCACAAAGCTATAAATAAACATGGGTTTATTTAGTAGCTGTGACAAATTACTTTTTTTAATCCATAAATGTTAATTACAGAGTTGATAATTTGGGTCATTGTAAATTATTGACTCTGTATGTGGACATTTCATAATGGGTCTATTTATGTTCAAAAGAAGTGATTCACCATTATTATAAGTAAAATACACATAGAATAGCAACATGTTGGGTGCTTAAAGGGTGAATATTATTCTGAGTTATGGACTTGTGTTCAATGTGACAGAAGTGGACTTTCCACCGTGGTATTGTCCGAGGAGGGAAGTCCCTCGCGGCAGGCGGGGCTCCACAACGCGCCGCCGGCCAGCAGGGCGCCCAGGTGGGTGCTTTGCTTCCCCACAATGAGTATAACTTTGCTGTCACCATGGAAACTTGATGTTCAGTGTCTTCTTCCATCCTCTCACATATATGTCTATTCAATCGGTGTTTGTCATCCATTACTTGATGTTGATATCTTCTACTTAGAAGTGTTGGTTCTCCCTGTTTCAAAATCCAATTCCATAAAATGTCTGTTTTAGTCATGCCATGTCATAGCACTGCACTTCAAAGCATTGTAATCATGCAAGTTTTGATTGTGGCAACATGAGCTTGTGTACTAGTATATGTATTATAAAGCAGTTATTTGAATACTTAGTCAATTTATGAGTTTTATAAATGGTTGGTTCAAATAACTGTTAAATATTAAATATTGTATTCAACTGTCATTAATCTAATTATCATTATTTTTTAATTATGTCCAAATGCTTTATGTATTCTGATAATGCTTGTTCATTTTAATTTTGACCGCTCTGCATTTTTATTTACAACTGTGATTGCTACCACTCTTATGCAACATTCATTTATTCATTTATAACATTCCAATTCAATTCAATTCATTTATTCAATAATAATTTTTACATTGTGTCTGAATAACTAAATATATAAGAAACATCATGCATCCCTTCCATTCCTATGTATTCATGATACATCAAACTACTACACAGTATTCACACAATATTATTATGTTATTACACATTCTTTATCAACAAATTCTTAACTATTGAGCTGAAGCACTTAATTTATTTACATGTATGCAAATGGATTAAGTTTATTTTTCTTTCTTTTCTTGCAATATATTTTTGGTACGGAATACGATAATATGCATTACTGAAAAAAGGAGAATGTATGTTCAAATAATTGTCTGTTGAATGACGCATCAAATATAATTATTGTGTTGTGACTTGTGAATCTTGATGGACCTTAAATACTATAATCCATTAATATTAGTGCTATAACTGTGTACCCGTGTACCCACTGTGTTTCCGCAATGTACTAATTTCTAATATGTAGCCTGCCTCCTCCCTTCGTTCCAATTTCCTATGATATTCCCGCATGCTTCCTTTAATAGCCCCAATCAATGAAGGACTACTTGTTTAATATATCTAATGTGTGCAGAATATCATTTAATATTCTAATGGGTTTTAAAAGAAGTGTGTGAGAAGTCATTGTGTACGTCTTTGTCTGTCCTTACACGAGAGCTCATAAATTCCGTGTAGCTGGTGGTAGTCGTAATGTGACAGGAATGTAAAATGTTAATTGGGGTTTAGGGCGAGGGCGGCGGCGAGAGCGCGGGCAAGTGGTGCACTGTGTGCGGCATTCTGTGCAACCAGATCACGGCGCTCAATTCGCAGAAGTTGTGTCAGGCATGCCTCGTGCACGCCAGGTCGGTAACGATACTATTCATACTACAGTTTTATTAGATTATCCGCTCGTTACAATCACTTGCATGTTACACAATGCAGCTCAATTATTTTCCGAGTGTGGTTTAATTAAATGTATATAGGGATGGTTGTTTGAATATTGGCGGTGATGTAACAGACGCACGGGGACGATGAGACCGCTGTGCGGACCGTCCGGGAGACGCGGGCCGGGTTCCAAACAGCAGCGGTACAAGCACCGGTTGCCGCGTGGCATTTACATCAATCACGACGATCTCGTCGCCATGGCTACCGGGCCTCAGCCAGGCGACCCCCCGCAGCCCGGACTTATCAATCATGGCGATGCCATGCTCAAAGCTATGGACAGAGAAGTTATATCTCTAAAGAGACAAGTAAGATGCAACCCGCTACGATGTCGCTATGTAGTGTCGTTGCGAGACACATTCTCACCCTTACGTCGACACTGTACTCCTCTAAATACGTTGGTATTAGTCATATGTCCAGATAAGAGCATGGATGTGACTAAGCGTTTGTGTGATGTAATGTGAGAATGTGATAATTCAACTAATTTTATTAATTCAATAGTCAATAATTTTGTAGTATTTCATGCTAATTATACTGCAATACTGTATTAGGTAGTATTGTGGGAAAATGTATTCTGCACACATAGATTAGTTGATCAACATTTTGTTCAAGTTTTATTGATTTAAACCATTAACCCCCAAAGTTACAGCGCTTCAAATGTTGCTGGGCGCCCAAATCCTAAGTCCTACTATGTAGTTTCTTGGATAATCCAGATATGCACTTTATATCCTATGTTCTGAATTTATTAGTTCTAAATTGTGTTTGTCTGAAGCGAAAGTGTGGATAAACATGATGGTTTGAGTATAGTGAGTATAATTATTGAAACAGGTGCAACAGAACAAACAGCAGTTGAGTGCGATGAAGCGCAAGGTGGGTGACACTGGCGTGGAGGAGCTGAGGCCCGGCGAGCCGCCCGCCAAGATAAACTCGCGCTGGACCAACGATGAACTACTCATGGCGGTGACGGCCGTTAGGAAATATGGTAAGGGACTAAGGGATTCCTGCTAACTCAATTACGTCGCCATGTTAAAGGAAAATAAAAAATATGACGTAAGTAATGAAGTCGAGTGATTTCTTGTTTTACCCATTATTATTATCATTCTGACGGATGCGCGATGAGTAATCATTTTTTCCTTAACTAGAAAAGAAATTGTGCTAAACAAGGAAAATAAGTATTGTTTGAAAAATGATGAGTTTATCTAATATGTTTGTTCCTTGATACATAGGCAGGGACTTCCAAGCGATCGCCGAGACACTGGGCACGAAAACGGAGGCGCACGTACGTTCGTTCTTCATCTCCTACCGGCGGCGATACAACTTGGATGCTATGGTGCGCGAGCATGAGGCCGAACGCGGAAACGCCCATCACATACAAGCCGGTGCGTATCATTACCACTTATGTGTGCCTATAGCTTGTTGAAAAAAAAAACAATTTGAAAAAGAAACAGCCTGAAATATTATGAGTAAACCTGAAATTAGATGGTAATGAAGAGTTCGAATTACAGGTACCACAAGTACAGAATCAGCTGAAACAGGTGACAATGTTAACAATGGAACAGACTCTCCTCAGTCCTTAAACAAAGATGAAAAAGTGAGTACAAAGTTGTTTCAACGTTAGTAATCTACAACAAACCAACGTTTATATTTTATGCAGGACAAAACTTATGAAGCATTTTATTTAGACGGTCTTTAAAGTGCTGCTTACTTTGAATGTATTGATATAATTATCATCATTCTCTTGCCCTTGGGGTCGGCGGAACATGTCTTTTTATCGATACTTCTCTATTAGTCGTTATCTCGGTAGTCACCACCTTTCTAGCCATATCATCTTTCACAAAGTCCATTTGTCGTTTCTTTGGTCTTCCCTTATTCTTATAGCCATCCACATCCACCGAGAATGTGAATGTCATATGATCTGACCAAGATTATGTCTGGACTTTAAAAGAGATTGTGACCTCTGAGTTTGTTTCGGCCTTTCTTCTCAGACTAGTAATATAGGAAGCGCCGACCTCATCTAGTTTTTAAAATATTGACGTGTAAAAATGTTTGTAAAAACCAACTTACAATAATAAAATCATTTATTAATGTATTGATATATAATAATAAATTGAAGATTCCACTACTAACGTTTGCTTTTTTTTGGCGAAGACGGAGGTAGACAGCGAAGGTGTAGCCATCGGCGCGTCGGCGGAGGCAGGCGGGCCTCCCACGACACCGCCCAAGCACAAGCCCGCCAAGTGATGCGCGAGGCAGCGCGTCTAGCGACAGTGCTACCTATGACCCCACCAGACATTCGGGTACCACACCCCATTCCATATGATATTATAACAGCGTGTCCGGACTTACTACCGCTTACTAGCCCATTATTATTATATTAAGACAGCAGCAGAACTCATTGATACCTCAAGTAGCGAAAACAAAATGGTATTTTTCACAAACTGTACATTAAAATGCTGTTTTCAGTATTTAGTCGTGTATCGCCGATCGGCTTAATGTCGCAACTCGGAACTAACTATGTAATGAATTTTTAATGGTGCGGATTCTTATTATCAATTAGACGTACTAATCACAATGTCTGGTTGATTATAAATCCTTGAAATTTGATGGAATAGGGACAGAAATGTTTGTATACGCTTTAGGGAAGCAGCGGATTTGTGTAAATAATTTTATAATGTATGCTAATAGGTTAGTTTCCAGTTTAGGAAGCTCGTGTAAAAAAATATAATCATAAGTGTGTTCCTGTCTCTAGTTTCTTAATGACTGACGCCCAAGAGCTGTGCTCTGTTCACGAGTTGTGCTTTGTCCAACATTTCTTCAGATTTCTCGAGTGTGATAGGTTTATTATAGAAATAACATATTAATCACTTGCCTTATGTAATAAGTTGTCTCATGTATTCGCATGTTTATAATATGACTTACCACAGGAGATAGATTCAGATCTAACAACAGACTACTGTGGAATTATAATAGTTTTCATGTCAATGATTCTAAGAGATAATAGTAGCTAGATATTTTCATGTAAGACTTATTATGTTATTGATAAGGATACTATCAATCTTGAATTATGATGTCCAGCTGTAGTTTTATAGGTAAAAACGAAGAATGTTAAAGGGTGATACAGATTTCTACTATGGATACTCATATAATAGGTAAAATAAGGTGGCATTTTTAGTTGCGAAAGTATAAAGTTCCATTATGACGCCATATGCTTGGTTCAATAAAAGCAATATTATATCGAATAATACAAGATTTCTTATGCACATGTAGAATAGCTATATTATAAAATTTAACTAATGAAACTTTTTCCATACATTTAAATAGAGCGATAGAGGATATTGACGATATTTTTGTACTAGTAAAAGACCTCCCAATGATTAGAATGCTTTGGTGTGATTAATTGATGTTTTTTAATGATGGTATTAACTTAAATTTTTTACTTTATATTGTAGGAATTATTTAGTGTTATGGACTACCGCATCGTTTATAGCATAATTTACTATATAGTTTTAAAATAATATGTACCTACATCACAAAATGAGATGAGCTATTCGCGCCGGTTGCTACGAAGCCGAAGATGAATCGTTACCGAAATATCAGTTTTCATATTCAGTGTGTTTAAACTTGGCTGTACATAAATATGTAGTATTATTTACTTATAAACTTACGGTGGTGCACTCAGTATTGAAATTATGTTGCATACAACTGAGATGAGATTTGGTTCCACATTTTTTAGGGTTATGTACAAAAGGAAGAACGGATTCCTTATGAGATCACTTCGTTGTCCGTCTGTCCGTCGGTCAAGACCCGGATTGCGTGGAGTTATCAAGTTTACATTAACCGGTTGAATGTCGTAATTACAGACACAATTGTGTCTCGCGTAGATCTCCGTTCCGCCATACGAAGAGTTAATATCAAATACTCAAGGCTGCAATTGAAGCAGTGAAAAGATCAAACTTCTAAGTCGACGCAATCAAAAGACACGGGCGTTTATGTTCCGGAATCAAAACCTATAGGGTACTTCCCGTTGACCTAGAATTATGAAATTTGGCAAGAAACAATGTCATATAGTACAAGTAAAGGAAAAAATCTGAAAACCGTAAAGGAGAATGCCGTGGGACCGTACCAACATGCGAGGGAGCGTGTCAACCCAATCATAAAATTACTCCTATTTTTTTAAATCAGATTTACGTTTTTGTTATAAAAAGAGTCCTGGATTTCGGATATCAAAAATAAATGTAATTTTATTTACTTTTGTACGGATCTCACCTTTAGAATCATAGAGACCTATCTAAAAAAAAGGGAAACTTTGAATAAAGTTTCGCATGTTTTAATTTTTTAGAAAAGGGAGATATTCGGTTGCACTTTCATTAAATTCTTATAAGTTTGTGCCCTTCTACGCCATATTAAGTCTCTTTTTTATTAAGATTCAATGAAGGCGGTCGTGCAAGGTAATTTTATGAGTCAAAGTTGAAATTACTGCACTGCCATTGCACTTTATTTCCGAATGTTGCTACTACGTAAAAAATATAGGTAAGTACCTGCCAACAAACATTTAAATGAAGAAGATAATTTGTAAGTACTTACCGACACCAATTTACTTACTATAATATTAGGTATATTTTTGTTTCAAAAAATCTTTATGTGACTCGTTGCGTCGTATTCATTAAAATTATTATTTTGTACCTACAACATTTCAAGTATTTAAAGAAAAGAGGACCGATAAAAAAAAATCGTTTTTATTGTGACGAGTTTATATATTTTGTGATTGTGACGTATTGCATTTATGTTCTGTTGCGCCGTCACGGGTGGCGTTACTTTCAATATTGGTTTCAACTGAACTATTTAAATATATTTAAAATCCTTATTAACGAAAACGTTCAGGTGCTTTTCCATAACGTAGTCATCGTCATCGTTTATTCGTCATTTTCTCAAACGTAACCTCGAAATATTAAGTAGGTAAATGGCAAAGAAATACGAATTGCGGGAATTCATGTAAAAAATAGTTAGCAATATAGGAAGGGCATTAAATTATCCCCCAAATACACTAGGTTTGGTTGTGACAACGGACTTTTCCTTTGGTACAGGGCGTCCTACGTTTGACGGCATTCTCCTTTGTAGTTACAGTGCAAAAAATAATAATTTAATACTATTTACATACCTACAAATCTGTACGGAATCTTCGGTGCGCGGGTCAGACTCGCATATGACCGTTTTTTTTTTTTTTTTTTTTAAATTCGACGTCCGCCTAACATTGACGTAAGCAATATTTTTTTGGAAATTCAATTATTTCTAGTTGCTGTTATAGCATATTTTTAATCACCAGGATACCTACAGATAAGTTCTGTAATTATTTAATATTTTGGGAAATGGGTTTTTAATAACGCCTGTAAATATAAGTTCCTTAATATAAATACCGGATGATTATTTTTACCGGTTCCAATTTTTTACAGGGTGTTTTACCCATGAATATCAGCAACTTTCACTATGGGACCAACTCTGTATGAAACAGCAGTTTTTGTTCGTGATTTCAGAGTTGGTCCCATAGTGAAAATTGTTCATATTCATGGGTAGAACACCCAAATTTGGAACTAGTAAAAAAATCTGCCTGTATAATTTGTAACTAATTTGTGGTCAGACAAAAACTGGTTTTACTATAGATTTAGTTTCAAATCCTTAGCATATTTACAAACGGCGTAAAACCTTAATCACTCCAAAGAGATCCACAAAATGAAGTCATCTTATTTATTGATGCTAATTAGGGCTAGTAGGAAGATTGTTACTGAATTTAAATTATTTTTATTAGAATTATTGTTTTCTGTATATTAAGAACTTAAATCAATTGACATTGTGTTTTTATTAATTAAGTCATGCTCAAACTTTATTGTTTTGTCCCATCACTTGACAGTGGTCCCCACAAATTATTTAGTAGCTATTACCGAAGTTAAGGGAGTTTTCATTTTAAGAATAATAAATAATTTTAAGTATGTATAAATGTGTGCTTTTTATTTTCATTTTCATACTTACCAGGTTCGAACCCATAACCTTGTTCGTAAACGGCAGGTCCCTTGAAACCCAGGCTATTAGGGTCAACGCAGACAGAGCTGCAAAATGCTCTAAAGTATCCGTCACGAGAAGCTATAAACTTTATAAATAAAGAACTTCTACTAAGTTACGTAGCGACAATTCAATCAATAACAAATTATCGCAAATTCAATATACTCAAAGTAACATACGTGTAGTACGATACTAACGAGCAATTTCACTTGCAATTTCGGGATTATTGATGATTTTAGCGATTTCAAGCACTGTAGTCTAATGTTTTGTGTACTGGAACGCATGGACAAGTCCATCATAGATAATATACCAAATGTACAAAAGTCCATGCTGGAACGCGTCTGACTTATGTAAACTTTTGGGCCGCCATTTTAAAACACGCTGACGCTGTCAATGCTCCAGAATGCAGATGCTGAATACTCGGAATCGTCTGACGACAGTAATTAGATGTGTTTGTTCCAGTTTGTTCACAAAATTATACAATATCCCTATTTAAAAATAATTACAAAATGTTTTCTTTATTTAATCGAAAGGTTGCGAACCCCTGAATGTGTTTACAAAATTTATAGCTTCTCGTAACGAATACTTTAGTATATATAAATAGAAAATTTGAAAAAAAAAAAGAAGTTATAGCAATGTAAAGTGAGAGTTCAAAATAGCGTGCAAGCTTTGTGCAAGTTTAAGTGGTGCAAGAGATGACAACTTAGGGAAGGTTCGAGTATGGTCGCCGCTAGTATTATACAAGGTGTAACAGATTAAAACGAAAGTAGTTTGTTTATAATTGACTAGGTACTTAATCGATTTCAGTAACTTCGCACATATAGGTACTTATTTTTTTCAAAAATTATGTATTTTGCCATACTTGTCGCCGATTGAGTCAAACGAAATTAAATCAATAAGAGAAATTAAACTAATTTTAAATGCATAAAGTAATGCAAGGGTCAACGCGATTTTCGTAATAATAATAGTCAGTTTTAAAGTCATTGTATTATACTTTTAATTCAATAGTCTAATTGGGGTGCATGAGGTCTTGCGTTAATTATGTTACACATTCATGTAATTTGTAACATAATTAAGATTTGTGTCAATGATGGTCGACCATATTTTCACTCAAAACATGGAACATTCGACTCATTAGAGATTTTAGAATAGATCAGTACCATTTCTTCCATGTCCAATGATTTTTCTCAATAATGAGTAGCAGTCATGCAAGTTAAATGGTCCTAAGTAGGTAGTCATCACAGCGGGGCGGGTGCTGCTTCGTATGAGGCCCATAGCCTAAACTTCAATAAAATCCTTCATCATAAGAAATGTACCTAATAGACTATAGAACGAAAAACTATAAGTAGGTACCTATGTTATAAAAAAACAAAACTGACTGCTCTTCTTGAATTGTCAACTGTCAGAAGTTGAAATTTTTCATATTCGTCTGGGTTTTGGGTTTTGATCATCAGCAAAATACATTTGTGGAGTAAGAAAAATGGCAAGGCCAGCAAATAAGCGTTTAGGCGCTGTGCGATTTGCTAATGTTGCAGATGCACCTCAAATACTGGATTTGCTGACCGAATCAATATCTCAGAACTTCAGGGTCAAATGCACCTACGATATCACTATGCTCATGTAAGTAGATCGTATTTTTTTTTTAAATGAAGCTCTGCCTACTGCCGGTCGATTTTGTTAGAATCTCACCGTGAGAAGTTAAGTGAAGTGAGCTGTCGTTCCATCAGATTCTATTGGGATTGACACTAATGACAGCTTACTTTAAGCTCACTTCACCTGAGTTATCACGGTGAGATTTTTACAGAATAGCACTACTGCAGGGCTATTGCGTATCTCTGTTGACAGTTCATAATGATGATCATTTGGCAAAGTGTACATCGATTAGCTGTCAAACAGTTAGTTTCGTATTGGTTATCTTCAGTGACTAACTAGGATGACGTCATAAGCACCCAGTATCGCTGATAGTCACCGTAACACATTTTGACAGATGTGATGTATCGATACTTGAAAGATTGCGATTGCCTAAGCTTAGTGGACATCAAATTGATAATCATTTAGTTCGTAGTGGCTTTCGTGAAAGACACTACTCAAAGGTAGTGTTTTATAAGTTCTAGTGATTATCACCGGAGCCGGTATTAAAGTGAAACGTGTAAATATTACGTCTTAAGTTGTTTTATTGTGAGTCTTGTTCTTAGCAGAAGTATGGCACGTTTATTATTGCTGAGATTTGCTGAAAAACAGCGGAAACAAAGTCTTCGGCGAATTGAGAGACGCCGCTTACGCGACGCTAGTACACACGGCTACACATCAAGCTATACATTTCCAGTTTTTGCGGACCTCGCATTGTATAGGTTTTTCGTACAATCAGAAGTCAGCTTATACTGGTTATGTATAGCTTGATGTGTAGCAGTGTACATAACCCATTGCAGTTACCAGAGAAAGAGTTTATCGCGAATTTTCGTTTGAGTAAAGCTGGGTTCCAACTGGAAGCAGCCCTTATCTACCACAAGCTCATAATATGCTCATATATAGCTATGTATATCATCCTAAACGATGTAACTATGTACATCATCCCGTATCTCCCTCATTAACTGGACACCCGCTCCCACTGCGGCTGCAAGTCGCTGCATCCCCGCTCCCACTGCGGCTGCGAGTCGCTCTTCAGCAGCAATGCGTCGAGTTTTGATGTCATAAGCCCAGCGTGGCGCCCTTTGTTTTCGCCAATAAATTCTATAGAAATAAAATAAAAAGCTTTTATAACTTTGTCAGAGAAAAAATTGCCTTCACTAAATCAAGCAAAACTAATAAGAACTTAACGTAAACATGGAAGCTATTTTTAGAGTGCATTTTTTGGTAAGTGGGCACTTGTTGAGTCTGGTTTCTAAGTGGGGTATTTTTATGAGCCCATAGGTAAACAAGGGTCATGTGACAAAAAATGTATGAGAATGCAACATTATGATGAAACTAATTTAGTCGTAGGTACCTATTTATACTTTTGTAGTAAGTAATGATTCATAATTACTTTGTGGATGGAAATCTATGTATTAGATAGGTTTAAAGTAATATTTCAATTCAATAGTATGTTTTCAGAGGATATTTATTATTTATAAACTTACTTTTCGGGTGTTTTAATGGTTCCGTCTGCTATAGAGTTGAGTTGAAGCGAGACGGACTCCCACGCTATTCGGGTGGTTTGAACAGCCTATGGCCCTCCCGGGAAGCGACCCAATGCTATGTCGCGATGGGACTCCGCAAACTCTACAAGTAATTCTATTTGCCGTCTTCTAAATTAGGTAGGTGACTACAGTTTAAACCTACTATTGCCAGCCAGCTAATATTTCAGCGGATAGAGCTATGGTCGTGGGAAGTTGGAGATAAACCCAAGCAACCAACCAGCCAGCCAAACCAACCTTCCAGTTATTAAGAATGTTATTCATAAATAAATGGGCGCCAGGAACTTGGAGAGTCCCGGATCCCGGAGCCGACGAAGGTGTCCAATATAGGTACTTCTGGATGAACGAAGAATCCTCAATTTAAATTTAGTTGAAGACCAGCCACTATTGAAAAGCGGACTATGGTAAACGATTGGTTCCTACGGAAACCGTATTAAAATAAAAGAAATATGATAAGGTATAAAAAAAAACCGTCCTGCCTGCGCTATCGCTAGACGGACTCTGCCAGCCGCACAGTCGTCTCCGCAAGAGGCTCGAGACGAATCTCTCGAGGTTCCTCTCCTGCAATTGACACTACGGAAATCTAATATAATAAGGGGAAACTAATTTACCTGGAGGTGACCTACCTTGGAAATCTAAAAGGCTAACAGTGGTGGGACAATAGGAATGAGGATTTCCCAAGTGGCGTCCATCAACTCCACAACAAGGGACTCATTGTGTTCCCCTGAACAAGAATTGAATACCGTTGCTATCACTGAGGAATATCCTATGGCATACCTACCTATCTATGGTAAATAGTCAGCGGGTGAAATACTCACGGTTGGTTTAGGGAGAAAGCACTTGACTGTAAGATCCTCGACTGGCTGGAAAGGTGTCTGCGTATGCGCAATTTGGAATCCTGTAATTAATATCCATGGATTACGAGAATATCCTTTTAACAACCCAGTCCACTTCCAAGCACTTTTACCACAAAATCCTTACCTTTTAAAACATGGAATAAGTTTTGAAGTATCACTCAAGCGTGTTCAAGGGCAAATAGGCAAACCGTTCTTCGTGCAGGCATCATAAAAAATATACACGACGTATTCTACATCAATTCTAAAACTCGACATTATAAACGAGGGAGCCTTTCTATTTAGTGGTTTTATTTACGTACCTTTACTTTAGGGATTTATTTTCACAAACTTACACTTTATTATCACAAGCAATACACACTATTTGATTGAATTCCGTTAGACTGTCGAATTACAACTACACAAGATTGAATTTACCGCCAGCTTCACGTTTCAAGTGTATATAAACCGCTTAATATAAAATGGTCCCTAAAATGAAGTATTGTAACACTCAAAAGGAGTTACTCAACTTAGCCGCATAATAGTCAAGTGCTGGGACGAAGAGCACCGTTCCCGGCTGAAAGCCACCGTAACGTGATATCCACTTACTATGATACGCAATACCAATGTTATGAAATTCTCAGTTATCATCAAAGTTCGGTGTACAACTGAAGCCTGATAGTCACTGACCATGAAAAAGATAGCCAATAGCCCTGCTGGTCGGTGACAGATCGTGTAGGTGTAGCGGAGTGTAGGTATATACCTACAGCAGTAGCCTTTTTGGTTAGGTTATGATAATGATTCATCATGACAGCTGTCAAACTCTATTTAAAAGTCTCAAAATCTTAACCCTGCCTTCTCTGTATATTTATGAAGTAAATGTATTTGTTAAAACAAACATATATATGAAATAGCTTTTAAAAGCCATTATAGGAAACTACGTGACAAAAATAAGTTAGAACTTAAAGTACCATATGCGGGTACGGCTTTAATGAGGAAAAGCTTTCTTTGTGTGGCCCAAAGAATATTTAATAAATTACCTTGCACTATAAAAAGTCTAAATTTAGTAAATTTCAAGCGTAAATTACGTACTATATTAATACAGAAATGTTACTATTGTCTAAGTGAATATTTTGACGACAGCTCTTTGACAATTTAATACTAATATTTATTTTGTAACATGACTATTTATGCATGTCGACTCTAATAGTAATTCTGTGGACAATGTCAATTTTAAACATTTTTCTTATCAGTAACTTAGTGACATTACAATTCTTTATCATTGACATTATCGCATTTCGTTAAATATTGACATTACCTAATGCAGTTTATTAAATAAATTTTTAAATAGACATTACATAATTAGCCTATAATGTTCCCACTGCTGGGACACAGGCCTCCTCTCTGTGAGAGGGAGTGTGCAGTAATCCACCACGCAAAAAAAAAAAATAGACATTGTTACTACTGAATTATTATAAATAAAGATACCTAATTGGCAAAAGCCTCCCATAAATGTATATTTGTACGCCAAATGGCAAAACACAGAGAAACTATAATATAACAATTGTAACATCTTGCACACTGTTGGAACCTATGTTTACAAATAAAGACTATTGATTGATTGATTGATTGATGACTTAACAAGTAAAACAAGCTATGCCTCAAGTTGGACAGTTACAATTTACAGGTACCTACGTCAGACCAGAGAAAGTGGAATTGAGCCTTTGACGGTTTATCGTGCCTAGACTGACCAACAAAAGCTGACCAAGAAAAAAGGCGGCAATTTAAAAAAAACAGGAGCTGTTACCCTGGCTAAACACTGCGCAAACGCAGTT
The DNA here is from genome assembly GCA_963669345.1 of Gortyna flavago. Taxonomy (NCBI): domain Eukaryota; kingdom Metazoa; phylum Arthropoda; class Insecta; order Lepidoptera; family Noctuidae; genus Gortyna; species Gortyna flavago. The sequence continues at coordinate 12,555,498 of OY770138.1, forward strand.
GATACTATTTATTATTCATTGCGAATTTATTGACATTGAAAATTAGGATCACAGTCTTAAAATGTATCCATAATAAAAGTTTAGAAAATAATTCGTGGTCAGCTTTCGTTGGCCAAACTCTAGTTCACCGCACCACGGGGCCGTTGATGGCTGCGGCTACCTGTACAGGGTCCAATTAAATAAGCTAGCGAAGCTCGATAGACGTGATTGGTTTCTGATTCGTAAGTTTGATTTGATAAATATTGGTGTCAAAGACGCAGGTATTGTAGTAATTTGAAATAACAGTATTAAACAAAGAGGATTTTTTTTAAAGTTCATAGACGCGATAAGTGTCGATATCTAAACACCAAAACATAAAAAAACAGATTTTCTAAACTTATACTTCAAGTATCTAACTACAATGATGATGTTCTTAAGTTGACCCATCACGTCTGCGGAGTTTAGCTAGATAATTTAATTTTACCTTTTAATACACACACTTCTTCATCTTAGTGTCTTTGGAAATGTACATACAGTCAGCGTACAGGCACCTTCAGTAGCGTCTATCAACTCAGTCTTGTAGTGTGCAAACAACAGGACATGCTGGCTGGACACGATATTAAATGCCCCATTCTCTGTGGGGTAGCACCACATTTACACTCCAGGGCGGAGTCACCTGTGAATCTCCACCTAAGCAGATTTTCTTTGCTTCGGCCTACGTACTATACACAATCTAACCGCCCGGCCACGACTTTTGGCTTAGCGGCAAGCGGCGTGGTGTCTTACTGCTAGCATTGACGCTGCGAGCGGTGCGTCGTGGCATGGTTCATACATTTTTATATATTTGTTTTTACCGCTCGCCGCCCCGCGCTAAGCTGCCGCTGATAGAAGCAAAGTTGTGGCTAGGCCGTAAGAGACAGCGCTTCTAAGCATACCAATTTTTTAAATTAGATTAGTTGTATTTGAATTTGTTTTTCAGTGAGAATTCTACATTAAGTATATGCCAGCTGGACGAACACAAAGCCGTTATTGGGTTCTTGTCGGCTCGGGATGATCCATTGCTGCCATCAGTGCATCCGTGTGCATGGGAAGAGTATGTGTGGACCAAATACAAGTGTGTATTAACTTCACCTTTTTTTTTTTTTATCGCTGATAAATGACATTACGCATCTCCGCTCGTCGGGGGACGAGACTGAGTATGTGGGACTCCCTGCCAGAGTGGCAGTATACCTACTAAAACTCAGCGGTGTTCCCTCGTCGCCGTGATGGGAGGGTCATGGGAAACCGGCTCAGCCTTTACTTCCACGACCCTCCCGGCGCATGCCCGCCTAGCTGGCGGGCCCCGCGTGCCCCCCGAGCGGGAGCTGGGGGGCGACGAGAATGGCCGAGAACACCTGGCCATTCCCGTCCGACACTGGTGGAGGCGCGTGCGATGCAAGCGAGGGCGACGGGTGCGGGGGCACCCCGCACCCGTCGCCTGCTGGCCTCCACCTGGGAGGAGTCGGAGATGACCGTCATACTGACGTCTTCTCCGACCCCTCCTCCGCCTTCGGAGCGGCGCCGCGAGAGGGTCTTCCTCCCGCGCGCGCTCCGCCGCCTCCTTCTCGGACATGACGTGTTCGCAGAAGGAGGCGACTGCCGCCCAGGACCCCTCGTCCCTCATGGTGTTGACCACGCCGGGGAGCGAGAGGTCCGTTCCGATCGCCGCCGTGAGACTGCGGCGCGGCTCGGACCACGACGGGCACACCGCGAGAGTGTGCTGCGCCGTGTCCTCCGCCGCGCCACAGCCGTGACACGACGGCGTCTCCTCCCGTCCGATCCGGTGCAGGTACGATCCGAAACAGCCGTGCCCGGACAGCACCTGCACCAGACGGAACGAGAGGAACCCGTGCCGCCGCTCGAGCCAGTCCCGCAGGACCGGCCCGAGCGCGTCGAGGGTTCGGCGGCCGAAGGCTGCGGTGGCGAGGTCCGCCGTCCAATAGACGACGATGGCGTCCCTCGCCTCCCGCCGGACGGCCTCAGGTATTAACTTCACCTTTTTTTTTTTTTTTTTTTTTTTTGTCGCTGAGAAATGACATTACGCATCTCCGCTCGTCGGGGGACGAGACGGAGTATGTGGGACTCCCTGCCAGAGTGGCAGTATACCCACTAAAACTCAGCGGTGTTCCCTCGTCGCCGTGATGGGAGGGTCATGGGAAACTGGCTCAGCCTTTACTTCCACGACCCTCCCGGCGCATGCCCGCCTACCTGGCGGGCCCCGCGTGCCCCCCGAGCGGGAGCTGGGGGGCGACGGGAATGGCCGGGAACACCTGGCCATTCCCGTCCGACACTGGTGGAGGCGCGTGCGATGCAAGCGAGGGTGCCCCCGCACCCGTCGCCTGCTGGCCTCCACCTGGGAGGAGTCGGAGATGACCGTCATACTGACGTCTTCTCCGACCCCTCCTCCGCCTTCGGAGCGGCGCCGCGAGAGGGTCTTCCTCCCGCGCGCGCTCCGCCGCCTCCTTCTGGGACATGACGTGTTCGCAGAAGGAGGCGACTGCCGCCCAGGACCCCTCGTCCCTCAGCATGGCGTTGACCACGCCGGGGAGCGAGAGGTCCGTTCCGATCGCCGCCGTGAGACTGCGGCGCGGCTCGGACCACGACGGGCACACCGCGAGAGTGTGCTGCGCCGTGTCCTCCGCCGCGCCACAGTCGTGACACGACGGCGTCTCCTCCCGTCCGATCCGGTGCAGGTACGATCCGAAACAGCCGTGCCCGGACAGCACCTGCACCAGACGGAACGAGAGGAACCCGTGCCGCCGCTCGAGCCAGTCCCGCAGGACCGGCCCGAGCGCGTCGAGGGTTCGGCGGCCGAAGGCTGCGGTGGCGAGGTCCGCCGTCCAATGGACGACGATGGCGTCCCTCGCCTCCCGCCGGACGGCCTCCCGCTCTTCCGGGGCGGGGCGTTCTCCTCTCGCCCTCCGCCCCGCCGTCCATTCGTGCACTCTGGCGAGCACCCACGCCTCGAGCTCCCAAGGCGGGGTGCCGGCCAGAGCGCACGCCGCTGCACAGCCGACCGTGCGGTAGGCCCGCGCAACCCGCTGAGCAATGGCCCTCTGGGGCGCCCGCAACGCGGCGGCGTTCTCCCTCCGTCGGAGGGAGTCCTCCCAGATGGGGGCCCCGTACAGGGCCATGCTCTTCAGGATGCCGGCGTAGAGTTGCCGGCATCGTGCGCTGGGCCCCCCCAAATTGGGGAGAAGCCACGACAGCGCCCCCGCTGTCTTCAGCAGGCGCGCCGACAGCCCGCTAAAATGCGGGCCGAAGCGCCACCTGCTGTCGATCACGAGGCCCAGATATTTCATCTGGGCCTTGATCTCGATCCTGACGCCCTCCACGAAGATGTGGGCGTCAGGCGGGGGGCGCTGCCGAGGCCCGTGGAACCACACGGCCTCGGTCTTGTGCAGCGCCACCTTCAGACCTAGGCGGCGGATCCTCGCTGCGACCAAGGATCCGCCCGCCGAGGCCAGGTTGGCCGCCTCCCTGAAACTCTCCCCCCGGGCGGTGAGGAGAGTGTCGTCCGCGTAGCAGACGACACTCGTGCCTCGGAGGAGAGTTCCCCGCAAGAGCCAATCGAAGCCGACGTTCCAGAGGAGAGGTCCTAAGACTGACCCCTGTGGAACGCCGGCCTCGGCGGGATATCGCCGGACCTGGCCAGTTCTGTCCACCAGGAGGATCGCCCGGTCCTCCAGGTAGCTGGCCAGCAGACTGCGCAGGTATCGAGGCACTCCGTGGAACCGGAGCGCCTCTAGGATGGTGGAGTGAGGAACAGAGTTGAAGGCGTTGGCGATGTCGAACGACACCGCCAACACTCCGTCCCCCGCCTCCATCGCCCCCTGCACCTGCCCCTTGAGGCAGGCCAGCGCGTCCACCGTCGAACGCTCAGCCCGAAAGCCGAACTGAGCGTCCGACAAGTCCGGCCCGACATCCCGCAGATGGCTCTTCACGCGAGCAGGTATTAACTTCACCTACCTTAACTTTCTAGTACCTAACTAACCTTAGCCTGTTTTGTGTTAGGCTACGCGCACTACGAATTTTAATCGTTGCGGATAATAATCGCCAATCTGTGAACAATACCAACATTCTAGAGTAGGTAGATACCGTGCACTGCGGTAAAAAATCGCTTCAGAATTCCGCTTGAAAAATTATTTGTGTTTGCTATTTTGTTACGCATGAACATATGATTAAAAAAATCGCATCGCAGTGCGCGCTTAGCCTTAGTCTTGAATTTTTACCCGACTGTGTGACAGCAAAGACAGGGTTATGTTTTCACGCGTATGTTGTGAGGTTCTTTATAACCCTCAAAGCATCCTAACGGCTGGATGGATTTTAATAAATGAGGTATCTAACGACTCGTCTAAGTCACACGATGGTTTTATTCTAGGTTTAAAAAAAATGGCGGATTCTGGACGTCAACAGGCAATGTCTTGAAAAAACAATGTACTATAACCATGTGGGTTATTAAAGTAAAGGGCTTGAGGAGATGACACCAAAAATATAATTAAATAACATCTGAAGGTTGAAAATAAAAAAACCTGACTGCAAGTATAAAGTTAAAAACAAATCCAATGAAACACTGGTATTTAGCTGCATCCGGTTCGACCCCTACAAAACTGGAATAGTCTAGGCAGATAGATTTATTTTGCATGCGATCCAATCGCAACATCTTCTCAAATCGTTCGCGTCTATAGCATGTCGGTTGACGTCAATAGCCGCGGCGTTCAAAAGGAGCTTGTGTGATCTTTAAAAATTTTTTTTAGGACAAAAGAAATGAACTCCCGTAACACCCTGTTTATACACTTGTTGTGCTGGAACCCGAGATACGGCCGTGAGCTTGTCGATAACATGCTTAGGACTATATTCATGCACGATGCCTACGTTATACACATCGCTATGATTAAATCCCTGATCAATTATCCACGTAAGTATATATTTAGCTTTATGATTTCATACTACATTTGTTGGTAGCAGGGAAGGGGGCAGCTGCCTTCCCCTGCCCACTCCTCGTTACGCCTTTAGAGGCATAAGGAATATGGAGCAAATTTCACTACATAGAAAAGGGAAGATCCTCTGACGAGACGGGTGTTGTCTGCCCGACAATTGATGTCGGGATGTCGTATACAATATGTAACATAACGTAAAACCTCATACACCCCAATTAGAGAAGATACAATGACCAAAACTTAAATTATTTAAAGCTAACTATTATTAATAAGAAAATCGTGTTGACCCTAGCATTACTTTATGCATTTAAAATTGAGTCTTTTGCCTTGACATAAGATTTATTTTTCCATGACTCAAACGGCGGCCAGTATGGCAAAATACATATCGTTTGAAAAAAATACCTTTACTAAAAGTTACTGATATCGATTCAGTAGGCAATTATGAACAAACTACTTTCAGGACTTGCGTTTATTCTGTTACACTTTGAATATGCTAGTTACGCGGTAAACTTCGCTTGCGCGATGCAGGATTTTGTGCGACGTTAGTGTGATGCGTAGTTCGCATGTGGCAATGTAGATGCCGCCACACGCCTATACTCGTAGGTAATAGTCGAAAATATCTTTGTAGACTTGATACACGGCCAGGGTCGTTCGGAGGGGTCATTCAGACGTGTGACAGCGATGGAGCGCGGTATCTGTGGAGACAAGCTGCCTGCGCTGTGCATTGCCGACCGCTCGGAGGTCTGCCCACGACTCAAGATTAGAAGAGCTGTGTAAGTCGAGCGCCTCATCTATAAAGCAGAGCAGGACATTCACAAACCATCAACATGGACATAGGTGATACCTACCGACATGTACAAAAGTTCATGGTTCTAGACCCAGCAGTTTAATAATAATAGGAAATTCCTGCAGAACGGCAATGATGCAGTTAATAGTTCGTATGAAACCGAACCTTGTGCTCTGAACTCGTTCAAAATCGCATAATCCTAAATAATATTATAAATGCGAAAGTAAATTTGTTTGTTACCTTTTCACGCCTTAACCAATGAAGCGATCATCCTGAAATTTTGCATTTACGATGTCAGGTGTACAGAAACGGACATGTAGGGTAACCTTGCATTCCGAAAAAGTGCTGTTCCCGAGGAAAACAACAATAACGTTATTATGATAATAGATGGCGCGACGTGTCTTTTGTCTTGATCGCAGACGAAGTCGTGGGCAACAGCTAGTAAATTATAATAGCCGTGTGCACTGTGGGATTTGCCATTGACAAAAATGACACATTTCTATTAGTATAAAGTTTCACCCCCTATTTAACCCTAGAGGGAATGAATTTTCTAATATCGCTTGTTAGTGCTCACCTTCCTGATTTAAGGTACAAAAGTTCATGGTTCTAGACCCAGCAGTTTAATAATAATAGGAAATTCCTGCAGAACGACAATGATGCACAAATAGTACATCCACAAACAACATTCACCACCGCAACACATGGTCAAAACATATCACCACGCCATATGACATACAAAAATGTATACCAACTAATAATAATAATCATTTTATTATCAGGCAGCTAAGGCCCATAGATAAAATACACGAAATAATCTTATGGGTACAGAGGCCAGCATATCAAGCTACCCCATCTGTCAAATTTTCAACTTTATTACATAGGAATAAGGTTCATATTCCCTTTCACAGAGAGGAGGCCTGTGTCCCAGCAGTGGGAACATTATAGGCTGATTATGTAAGGTTCATATTCAATTGAGAAAATTTGACAGATTGGGGTAGCTTGATGTGCTAGCCTCTGTACAATAATAAACTAATACATATTAAACACCTTAAAACTATGACTAGATACACGTAACGTTGTCCGCGTCGTGTTTCGCTGTGTGGTGTCGCGTTACCGTCCTCGGAAACGTCGATATACTATACCTTTCGGCCAAAAATCCTCTTTCAGGCGGGTTTAAGCTGTGCGTTGTCTGTCACTGAATATAAGATTTTTATTAAGTTGATTCTTTGCTATGACGTCACGCAGCGAAGAAGACAACGACGATTTAGTGCCAATCCTGGAGCAGCACTCCGAGAGATTGCGAGAGCTTTACGGAGAATTCTACATCAGTGAGCTGATAGCCAGGCATCCGGAATCAGAGAGCGTGCTTCTCGTTTGTGAGGTAATTTGATACACAATCCTTTTTTTTAAGTTTCCTAACCTACGGAACCCTATTAATAAGCCTACGCCGTTGTCTCTGTCCATCTGTCAGCCACTAAGCTGTATCGTTACAACTTACAACCGTAATGGCTAACCATGTCCTCAGAATAAAATGTAACTATAGGATTTCGCTAAGTAAACGGATTTTGGTTCGTTGATCACATTTCTTTAGCATCATCTTAGACTCGTTAAGTATATACGTACTTCGAACCATATAATATTTATTTATTTAACACTACCATTTGCTTCTAAGGCTATGTGACGTTTCTTCTAAACAAGCCTCTCCCCTGGCAGGTGTTCGATTTAAGGTTTTAAAAGATAAATTATTGCCTATTAGCGATATCAAACAGCAGAGAATGATCAATAGCATATCTGGATTTTATGTTGCGTCACTGCATAATCGTCTAAAGGGTGTCAAACTCGTCGCCAAATAGAGAATTTGACTGGATTTATTTGAATTAGATTATTTAATCCTAGAAACCCAACCAGTCAGTTGTATTGAAAAGAAAAACCTAGGCGTTTGACAGCTTAGATAGAGATAAGGTTTTTCTTTTCAAGATTTCCTTTCTCAAAATGATTCCGTTAGTGTAACCGATAGATCAACGGAATCTTTTCCAGAAAGAAGAAAGGTGAGGCCTATCTATACTCAGTAGTGGATAGTTCCGGGCTGAAATGAGGATGATGATAAATAATTTCCAGCATAGTGAATTAGCAGTTGGAGTGATGTGTCTTGGTACAATGATCAATTACGAATCTTTGGAGGACGCCTTTGTGCTTTTACCGTTTGGCGGTCTTAAGCACGTGGACAAGACCCCGGTGGACTTTCCCAAAACGGTTGATTCAAATTCCAGGTAAATATCATAGCAAAATCTTTTAGGTAGGTACCTACACTGTACAATTTTGACCCTCCTAATATTTATTTGAAGATATTTTTTTTAATTCCTTCAAATGCTTATTTTAGTCATTAGAATTGTCATAATTATAATAAATTCGAATGGAGCAGGCACATACGTACCTACGTAAATACCGGAATGCTGACAACGTTTTTATATTATCTAATTACTTTTTAGTATGGTTCTTAATGTGGAGACTCCTTCGAAGTCGAACCAGGATAGTAAGGAATTTAAGGTTTTGAGGGAAGGATCCAAATCCAGGGTAAGCAACGTATTGTGTGCCACGTTTAATAAAAGAATAATATTATATACGAGGCCTAAATGAAATAACCTCTTGGGTGGATCTCACACTACTACGCACTACGCTCCGGTGTGCGAGACATGCGGCACCGCGCGTGATTTCTACATAAAAATGCGTTTTTGCGCGGGGCATTTGGCTTCGTTTCCCGCACCCCGTCGCGTGGCGCGTTTTAGTTTGAATCTGTTCAGCAGAAAAAAAAATCATTAAATTATTGAGTTATGTGATTATAAATGTAGGTATGGAGCAGATACAAAATTAGGAGGAGTAGGTACAAAATTTTTTTTTACTAGTCTGTTCTTGTCTCCTCTGGGCAATAAAATGGCCAGAACATAGCCGCACAGGCTACAAATACTTAGAAGGTACTTTGTGAAATGTTAACCTTTCACAATTGAACAAACAGGTTACATGGGTATTCGAAGACGAAGATGCTGACAATTTCAAAAGCGTTGGATTAATGCCGTCTACAACGGACGGGGTGAGTTTCAATTTGTGTTCATTTTACCTGCTATAAAACGTTTACTTGCGAAATTTGCGAGGCAAATGGCTAACCCACTGAACAACAGGCAACAGCCTTAGTGCCCCACCACATCGTATGACTTTAGTGATTTCAGTTCAGTTTCTTCTGAGAAGCTGGGTAGGTAGCTGCATGTCAGAAGGGTCATAATTAGCCTGAAGGGTCATAATTAGCCTGAAGGGTCACATAATTAGCCTGAAGGGTCATAATTAGCCTGAAGGGTCATAATTAGCCTCCTGTCCTTATCCCAATTTATTTGTGGTCGGCGCAACATGTCTTTTTCTTCCATACTTCTCTATTAGTCGTCATCTTGGTAGTCATCCCCTTTCACTGTGCCTTCTCTGTATTTTTATGAAAATCTACCTACTACTTATATGCATATCTATCTTCTTCTTATATATAAAATTCAAAGTCCTGACTGACTGATATATCAAAGCACAGCCTAAACCGCTGGCCTTAGAGACATGAAAGGAGCATGTGTTCTTTGTGAAGAGCGTGTAACCACAAAGAAAGGGTTCTTCGAGATTCTACCCCTAAGAGGGTGAATGGGGGGGAGGGTGAAATTTCACGCGGACGAAGTCGCGGACAGAAGCTAGTAAAAATATAAAATTGTTAAAAAATACAATGATATCCATACTATCCATACTATTGGTTTAAGTTACTATCCATACTTAATATTGTAAATGTGAAAGTGTGTCTGTCTGTTACCTCTTCACGCTTATACCGCTGAACCGATTTAGATGAAATTTGGTATAGCGGGAAATGACATAGGATAGTTTTTATCCCGATATTCCCACGGGAAACATATGCGGGTGAAACCGCGGGGCGCTGCTAGTCTACGTATAATATGAATACTGGGAATAAATTCAAATCATTGCCGCCGACCCCAAATAAATTGGGATAAGGGCCCGAGAATGACGAAATCTCATTTATCATATATATTTTAGGCCGAAAAAGGCGCAGCGAAAGAAAAACAGAAATATAACTTCTCATGGGTAAGTGACATATTATTATGATATTTTGTATCTTTTGCAAACATTAATATACTTAAATATTCTCGAACTATCGTTGCCGTCTCACATGGTGTGAGATGATGATAGTTGGAAAATGTTTACCATGAAGCCAGTGTATACAACGTGGCACTACAATGGCGACATTAATTTAACACACGGGTAGGTTGGTTCTCGCCTATTTCCTCTTCCAATATTGGACCAATTTAAAAGATATTTCAAAAACTGAATAAGAAGGATATCATAATATACTGTGTCCCTATGTTTTTCTTTTTTCATTAATAGTTGTCAAATTTGTACAACGAAAACGCGAAACCGTATAAGTACGTGTGTTAAATTAATGTCGCCATTAAAGCGCCACGCTGTATATGGATGACGGGACATCGATGCGCAAACTGTAACCATGAATTCAGTACATGATTCTAGACCCCTACACATTTCTTGTCGGTTATAAAAAAAAGCCTTTTCATAGAATAGTGCAATAGGTACTTACGTGGTCAAAATGTGCTGAACAGCAATTTTTTTTTAATAGGTACCCTACGAAAAATTTCAACGCAGGGGCTCAGACCAAATAAATTGAAAGCAAGACAGAGGGCTGTCAACAGTATGTTGACCGGTTAAGTGAGGCCGGTTTCGTAAACATGTGTGCACTGAGTGAGGTGTAGTTTGATTGTAAATGTGTACGTGTGAACGTGTATGTGTCGCAGCCAACTGGTTTAATTAGCCGTTTAGTTAACCACCCAGCCTTTTAACTAAACGGGTGCCGTTTATGTAATGGCCTGAATGATATTCAATATTATACTTAAGGTTGGAACTGTAACCAATCACGCGAGAGCCGAATCGGTCGCAGTAACTAAGCCAGGGTACCCCGACGGGCAGCGGGATTGTCCGAAAGGGTTACCGCTGTCCCGGAACATAAAGGGCTAAGGAAGGAACACGGATGGGTTTTAGTCAGTAAGAGTCTGACACTCCCTTCCGCTCCACCCAGAGCGGGAGGAGTCATTGGATGATTTCCCAACCGAAAAAAAAAAAAAAAAAAAAAAAAAACCGACCAAATGAGTTAGGTAAGGTTAGAACTGTGATCAACCGCGTGCGAGCAAACAGAGCGAAGCGAGCGAGGCGAGCACTACTTCCAAAGGCCAGGCGGTTAACTAAACGGCAAATTTAACCAGTAGTCCAGTAGCCAGAAGACTTTCTTTGATAATTTCTTTGATAATTCTAAGTTTTTTATTTTCGCTGAGTGGATAAGTTTAGTGAATTCATTGCCATGTACAAAAATGCTAACAATGTTTACAGTTATGCAATAGGTATTAAGTAGGTATTTCCTATTATTTCGTGTTATAACAATAGAAAATTAAAATTAAAATTAAAATACTATACTGGTTCTTCAGCACAGAGCGGAGGTGTAGTTTTGGCATACTTTACTGTATCGTTCTCAGCGCTATGTCTTGGTTTTTTATTTGGTCTGAGCGCAGGGGGTTCAGAATTACGTACTGATTCATGGCACGGAAACAGGTTGTGCGTCGACGTCCCTTCCACCCTCCCTGTATAGGTGTTGCATATCTATACCGATTCTCTGTGTATGTCTGTGTATTTACCACACGAGCTTGACGATGAAAAAGAAATGAAAAACTGTGTGATAAAAACAGGTTTGCGTTAGAAAATAAAATTAATAATCTTCTGATTAAAGAATTGATCTTCTGTTTTTCGTGGAATTACAATATAAATGTAATGTTTTGAACATTTCGGGGGGTGGGGGGGCTTAGGGTTTAAACCCCTAAATCCCCTCCCTGGCTACGCCCGTGCTTACCTATTTTTTTTAATAAATGAACTATTATGTTTCACTTCAGCTGATACTGGATGAAGAATTACTTCAGAATCAAAGTGATATCCTGAACCTTTTCCAAGATGAAGACGAGGAATTCGAGTTTGATATAATAAATATTGATACTGACCTTTTGAGGGTTCCCGAGATGGTAATATACGACCCTATTGGTGCCGGGTAAGATATTATGTCACTTCGCCTGCTAGTTATCTGTCAAAGTCTATATATATACTAACTAGCTTCCGCCCGCGGCTTCGCCCGCGAGGTATGTCGATAAAAACTATCCTATGTTCTTCCATGGGATGCAATCTATCGCTCTGCCAAATTTTATCGAAATCCGTTCACTGGTTTAGGCGTGAAAAGGTAACATACAGACAGACAGACAGAGTTACTTTCGAATTTATAATATTAGTATGGATAATAATGCTGAAGAGTTTGTTTGTTTGTTTGAACGCGCGAATCTCTGAAACTACCAGTTGGATTTCAAAAATTCTTGAGAAAGGCTAGGCAGAAAAAAGAAAAAAAGTCAGAACGAAAACGAAAACAAAGTAATAGCTCGGGCTGGCGATGCGATGCGACGGGGGAAGAAGAAGTTTCACGTGGACGAAGTCGCAGGAAGAAGCTAGTATTTTATAACTTAGCTACAGAGTACATAATCCGCATACAAAAACAGCCAGGCTCTCATCCCATCAGTTTTTACATATGAAATCAACGATATAATAGTACTTATTTAAAAGATTCCGTAATCTAATAACCAACTTTCGTTGCATGCATATTTTTATTTTCACAGTCCTGCCGACAGTGTCCTGAAAATCATAGACGGAAGTGGACGGGGAGAAACATCAGCTTCAGCTCCGGAAAAAAAACCTGAAAAACCTAAAAAAAGCGGTACGTCTAACTTCGCTCTTTGTAGAAGAAGGAAATAATCGTCACTGGTTTGCGTTTCGAATTCCTAAAAATGAAAACCGACTGTAGCTCGTAGCACGGTGAGCTACGCCGTAGCTATGCGCGTAGCTCGTCACAAAATCGATGACAGACCAAACCGTTGTATTTATAATTAAAATTTAGTATTGTAGTTCTAGCACAAAAGCGTAAAGTAAACGTAATTCGAACGATTTTTTTATTGGAAATATTCGTTTCGCACATAACATTTATTTATTTAGTTTGAAGACTTTATTCACAACAAATGACAAATGCGTGCACTGACTGGATAGATCCACTCAAATCTGTGTGGTTCTTTCCATAAAATACCATCTCAGACATTAATCTGCATGGTCCTCTCATGGCCTGACCAAGATTATGTCTGGACTGTGACCTCTGAGTTTGTTTCTGAGAATAGTCGGATAGGGAACACCCGAACTCATCTTGTTTTAAAACATAAGTAAGTTATTTTTGACGTGTAAAAGTCTTTTTCTATTTAAGGGCGATACTATTTGTGTTTGTCGCATAAATTGAAATCAAAATGCAATAGGATAGTTGTACGTAAATTTTCTATGAAAAGTCGAGTCGAATCGAATACGTTTACAAATTAGTGCGTTCGTGGCAGGCCTACCCGGTCTGTGTAACCGAACACTTTTTGCCCTCTGTCAACTATAGAAAGGCAGTGATTGACCACGTTTCTTCATGATGCCTTGTCCGCCATGGTGAGCCCAGTTTAAGTACATAATATTACAAATTATTCAAATTGCAGCCAACGCTGCTACAGCTTTCAAAATGCCGGAGACTGCACGATATTCAGGAACGCCGAATGCCTTTATTCTTGAGTTGTTCGCTATTCATCCTAATTACGACGAGAGGTAACAACTTATTTATCTACTGATGAATTTTAAAGTTTCAAAAATTGCCTCTGCTATAATAAAGCCGACTCCTTTTCCTTTAAGCCAACTTATTATCTACTTATATAAATACAAAAAATATTGAATGTTGGCTTTATTTCCAAGGTGGACCGATGACCTTTTAAAGGCCGCCGGAATCCGCTGGATGCGGTAAGCACAGAACCGGTCGAAGTGGAGGTGCTAGGGGAGGCCTATTCCAGCAGTGGACGTCTTTCGGTTGAAAGGATGATGATGACAAAGTATTCAAATGAACGAAGTAAAATGAATGTAAACGAAGCAGAATTCTGTAGTTTCTACGTACCTACCCATCATCATCTGCCTAGCCTTTTCTCAACTATGTTGGGGTCGGCTTCCAGTCTAATCGGATTCAGCTGAATACCAGTATTTTATATGTAGTGACTGCCTATCTGACCTGCATAACCCAATGACTTGGTGATACGATACCTCTTGGTATGACTGGTTTTGTCAGACTTTCGGGCTTCTGACTACCCGTAACGACTGTCAGAGATCCACGAATGACAGCTTAACTTGCTTTCCGAGGCACAGAAGAGTCTGTATGTAAAGATGGTCACCCATCCCCAGATCAACCGCGGCAAGCGTAGCTTAACCTGATCGAACGACCTGTGCGGCTGTTATTATTTAGCCACGGGCCCCTAGTGTTTGCCTACCCCCATAGGAAAAAGGCGAGAGATTATTTAAGTATGTATTCAAATAACAATCTCAAAGTCAATTTCAAAGTCTTCACAAATGGCGGCACTTAAAGGGACGAGCAGCCTTGCTATCTGCTGACTGGCTAATATTTGTACCAGGCTTATCGAGCTATCTAATACTCGTAGATATGTATAGATTAGTATAAATACTAATAAAAAATCTGAAGAGTTTGTTTGTTTGAACGCTCTAATGTCTGAAACTAGCAGCCGGGTTTGAAACAATCTTTTTGCATTTGATAGCCCAGTTCTTGAGGAAGACTATTTAATACCACATTAGGAGCCGAGTAAATAGAAAAAAAGCGAAAACGAAGTAATAGCGCGAGCAGCCGACGCGATGCGACGGGGAACAAGAAACACGCAGATGAAGTCACGGGCAGAAGCTAGTGTATAATAAAATAGGAACGAACTCAAAACTGTACGATGAATATTTTTGAAAAAAAAAAAACGTAATTATTGCGACATCTGGGAACGAGAACGGCGCAAAAACGGCTGAGAAGATTTGGATGAAATTTGGCACACAGATAGTACCTGGATTAACGCATGGGGTACTTTTAATCCCGGTATACAGTACGTTGCCGTGGGATATTTTCCAACATCAACGCGGGCGTAGCCGCAGACAAAAGCTAGTTCTTGAATAGTATTTTTTTTGGTGATCTTTCAGGTATGGATTTGATATGCTGGAAGTGGCATTCGAGTTGTTTCCAGACAGAGATTATTGTGTCGTGTGTCTTCCTACCAACCAGCCTGCTTTCCCGTTGTTAGAGCATTTCACGGTTGGTATCACATGGTGTAAATGTCTATTCAAAATCTTGTTTCCAATTGATGTTATTTCCACATTCACGAATTTCAACTTTATTGTTAGTGTAAATTAAGTTGATTTTAGAATGACTAGTATTATTGTAGAATGTTAAAATGTTTGAAGTTATGAGGCAAACTGAGCATTATGTGTGGGTTTTAAAGTGGTTTTTCCAATAATACATATTTGTTTACATGTTTGGAAACTAAATCGCGAACGCAGTTTAGTGTATTGGAGTATTGCCCTCTCACTTCATTAACGTTTAAATGACAAGGACAAATAGATTTGGTAAGGGTACTCTTGATTGCGTCGCCCAGTGGTAACGGCCGGGTCTTACGATTAGGTCCTAGGTTCGAACCCAGATTAGCGCTTTACTTTTTGTAAACGTAAAAGTTTCGACTTTTGACTTTCACTTTGAATGGGAACATTATAGGCTGATTATGATTTTTCAATATTTCAGTTGGTGACTCCATATGGTTGCAAAAAGAGGTATATAAACGAGTCGTTATATGTGGCGCACGTAAATTCAATTCGAGGGTAAATATTACAACATAATTTACTTAATCAAGTTTTTGAGTATTTAATGTTTACTTTGGGCAACACTGTAATCTAAAGGCTAGCGCTTATTTGGGCGGGCATATCCTTCCAAGTAACTTTTGTACATTTTGTAGGTAGGTATAAACGAACACTACGTACTACGGGCGGGTCGCAGCGGGCTTTTTCGGGTTTCGGAGCCAAATGAAACCCTTGTAATTTCGTCATGTCCGTCTGTCCATCCGTCTGGCCATCCGTTGGTCCGTCCGTCTGTCTGTCCATCTGTCTGTCAGTTCGTCCGTACGTCTGTCTGTCCGTTCGTCCGTTCGAAAGTTGCTAAACAATGTTGTGACCTCATCTAGTTTTTAAAATAATTATGATTGACGTGTAAAAGTGTTTGTGCAAACCTACTTATGATGTGTGATTTTTTTTTATTTAAGTCAATAGTTTTTGAAATGTAGTACTAGTAAGTACATTGTTTTGCAGTTTTTTCGACAAATACAAACTTTGTTTTTGCGGTCCATAAAATCTGTGTGTGCGTAGTTATTCATGCCAACCACGGAAGCTTTCACTGTCAGTGTGTGTCCGACACGCACTTGGCCGGTTTTTTAGCATTCCTCTCAAGGACTTGTCTACCCAACGTGAACTTTATTTATAGCCGAATGTCAGTTCGTCCTGGTGAAGCGTATGACTTGACACCTCTGAAGGAAGTGTTGGAGAACGCACCGCGCATAGACAAGTTACTGGACCTGTTTCAAACCTCACTGATGACAAAAGCACTGCAGTCCTTCACTCTGCTCAGTGAGAACCAACCCGTTGGCGTCGTTGTTCTAGGGTTAGTGTTGCCACGATACTCCACCATCTTGGAAACCTTCTTTTAATGTTTTTAAATGGCAAGCTTATGGCCTGCCTGATGGTGGGTCAACGTCAAGAGCTTACTTCCATATAACTACTGTTATTCACGACATATACACGTATGCCCATGCATACGTCAAACTCCATAGTTTGACGTGAAAACGCACGTGGAACAGGTGTCTATATTTTTGTAATATAACCCACAACGTAACTTCACATTTGTATTCCCCGCAAGTCCACAGGCAAGTAGATTTATATGGTTCGTCTACATTTCGCCAATAATTTTAGAAGCCCCATGTTAATCTAGGTAGGTACCATGCAGTTTAATAAATAAATGCTATTTATTCCAGTCCGTTAGACAACGGGGCATCTATACGAACACATTATGACTTGGAGCCGGAGCCACGTAAGCCAGGCACCGATGCAGCGGTAAGAGTCTTATGATATTTAAAATATCTAATGTGGTCTACATTCTGCCTTATGACTGACTGATTTACAATAGGTGTCTATGCAGCCGTTATTAATGCATACAGAGTTTTAGAAATCGATGTGCCATATTAACACCCAGGTACCTACTGCATTTAGGCGGTTATCACGTAATCTCTACCGCCAAACCGCAGTAGCTCCGCCATGACTTGTACGTTGCACGACAATTTTGTTGCGGAATTCGTAAACTTTTCTATCATTCTCTTTGGGTGCACGCTAAGTTTGAAAACAGTTGCGCAAACATTCGTTAAGCGAGCCTTTGTTACGCAACGAACATTCTTTCCTGTCAGCTGAACGTAGCTGTTTATTTACTTTACATATTGCCAACATTATTGTTACAGAGTCCTCATTTATAACACTAGGTTCTTAGGAGATTTCATTGTTTTCTATATCTGCTTTTATTTGCTATAATAGATATTAGCCGGTGTACTCTCTCCTGCATTTGAGCCTCACGCCCGATGGTTTTTGAGGGAGCTATTACGACTTTCACAATATGAGACTCTCTTCTGGATTTGTAAGCTGTTCGCTAAAGGTGATGCGGTACGTTCAACATGCTTATATTGTGATGGGAACCATCATCACCCTTCATTTTGTTCAATGGAAAAATAGGTAATATTTTACTTGGAAAAATATTGCCTTAACGAATTAATTGAGTGTCTTCTTGACAATTAACATAATTTAACGCATTTGAGAACTCGCAAAAATGCTATTGGAGTTTTCTATGATCTCTCCAAAGCCTTTGATTGCATGCACTATGACATATGTTTGCGAAAACTACGTCATTACGGTGTCCAAAACGAATCTCACAACGTAATAATTTCTTATTTATATATAAGGTTTCACTATGCAGATGTTAAGAGCGTTTACGACCCGCGACGTACGGCGTTTCATACAAATTTTCAATCCCTTGTTTTTTGAAATGAAATAACCGATTTTAATGAAACTTCATACGCATAAGCAGGATACAAAGGTCTAAATAGTTACAAAAATAGTGTTACAGCCAAATTAGACCGATTTTAAACTTTCCTTAGAAACAGAGATTTCCAGTTATCTTTTTTTTAGGCCTTTGTATCCTGCTTATGCGTACGAAGTTCATTAAAATCGGTTCATTAATTTCGAAAAACAAGGGCTTGTAAGTTTGTATGAAATGCCGTAGTTACGTCGTAAACGCTCTTAATGGTTTGAAATCTTCCGAGCTACCAGTTCAGTTAGGTGTACCTCAAGGCTAAACACTGGATCCATTCTTGTTCGTGTGTCGTATATCAACGATTTACAATTCTATTAGGCATGTATAGGTATGTGACGTTGTACTGTTTGGAGATGGTACCTATCTTATTTTGTTGCGCTACTTCTTCCCAGCTATAACACTAGGAAGTGGTGAATGGCGGGCGTTTTGAGGGATTGTTTTATGTAATTTAACGTTTGAAAAGTGCTGAGTCTGAGCCTAATTTGAATTAATGAGTTTTGATTTTGAGACGAGATTTCAAAGGACAGTTTTTTTTATTTATGTTTGTAACTCTTATAGAGTCCATCTCGTAATTTGATGTCGCTAGCCAGTCACATGAATCCAGTTCACCCGCGGGTCTCAGTACCCAATATAAGTGGAAACAAAGAGCTGGAAAGAGTATATCAAAATTTGTAAGTTTTTTTTTGTTTTCTATTTTTATTTACTTACGACATTTTGATGCACTTTTTTTTCATGTCTTGGGAAATCGGTGCCTTTTAGTTTCAGAAAATTCTATTCATAATTCGACTTTGTTGTGTCGACAATAAAGTCGAACTTTGTCAAAATTTTTTTAACGGCTAAAGTGCAAAGTTTATTAACGACTGCTTACTATGTAGGTAGGTACTAATAGTAAAGGCGCTCACACGTCAGTGGTAACACTTTAACACTTTGATCTTGAGCTGACCTCACATACCTAGTAGATACGGAGTTTCAATAGAACACGAGGCCAGCTTATACTGGTTATGGTACGTCTCCAAAGGAGATAAAGCAACCAAGGTCGTCGGATATAGTTAAGTTTAGGTAATATAATAAAACAAAATTTGATTCGAAAAACCGATGGATGTTTTCGAATCAAATTTTGTTGACGCTCAGTTTACTGTACTGATAAGCTTCTAATAACCTATTACAGTACAAACACTTTCATATCACAGAGGCTGTCCGTTTGCGTTGTGGGTATGCGAGCGGCCCCTGACTAGTATGCCCAAAGTCAACGTTAATACCGGTATCGTTGTTGTGGGCGCTAGTCGCACGGGACTCGCGTTCCTTGAGACTTTACTCCTGGGGTAAGTGTGAACCTTTATCATAGTATAATTGTATTCGGACATAAGGTCGATAAAGGAAAGAAAAAATAAATTTTAAAACTGACGAAGATTTAAAAAGACAAACTCCATACACACAAATTTACTTTGACTAAACAGCCCCTTTGTTCAAAGGCATACTATTCCATCAACGATTACTTAAACGATAGGAAAAGTTAGTCGCTGTGATGAACTCAAGGCAATGTTTAAATGATAAATGATTTATTTTTTTAAGTAGGTTTGCACAAACACTTTTACACGTCAATCATATTTTTTATACAACTAGATGAGGTCGGCGTTTTCTATCTGACTACTCTGAGAAGAAAGGCCGAAACAAACTCAGAGGTCACAGTCTCTTTTAAAGTCCAGACATAATCTTGGTCAGGTTATATGAAGACCATGTAGATCGATGTCTGAGATGGTCTTTTGAGGAAATAACCACACAGATTGAGAGGACCTGTCCAGTCAGTGCACGCATTTGTCAGAAATCGTGCAGCTCAACTCAAAACTTAAGGAGCTCAACGATTCGACGAACAATACCAAAGATTTTATGTTCTTTCTCCAGCATTAGCTTACTTACTGACAGGTTATATTCGCTCATAATATTTTTTTATTTCAATTACTTTCATTTATTATTGACATAAGTACCTACTCATTACAATGTTTTTTTTTAATGAGTTTTATATGGTTGCTACGCAATATATGGTTAGCTAGCGACCTCGACAATTGATCACATTAATATTCTTGCCTGAGCAACCGGTAGCAAGTTCGTCAGCTCTCTAGATGTCAATGCTTAGTAGCGTCGGTGGTCGGGTTGACTTCCTCCCTCAAATAAGGCGAGAGGGGTAATTGATGATGTTTGCGTTATGCTCGTTGTTGTGGTAGGTACAACACCTTAATATTTCTTTCACAATTCCACAGGCCATCGTCCCATTACTTAACTTTCAGCAACGTGACCCTTGTCTCGGAGCATGGCGTCCCGGACGTGGGTGACTGTCTGAAGGCAGCTGATACATGCGTGCCGAAAGATGGTCGGTATACCGACCGCTACCTCAAGTGCATGCCGTTCTACTATTATTTGGATATCATTACAGCTGTTATGGTTAAAATTGACAGGTGATTAATATCCTTAACTTAAAGTCCTACAAGGATCTTTTCGCGCTCGAATGACGTTCACAGGGTGGCGCTGTTGGTTTACATTTTGTGCGGTTGTATTGAAAAAACATGATGGTGGCGTTAGTTCTGATTTTGGCCACGCGTCAAAAGATCCTTGTAGAGCTATACACAAGTTAGATTTTCATATTGGAAGCATGCGGAAGTTGTAGGACGAAAATCTTTTACGGATTTTGGGGTAATAACTTCTTTAACCTGCTACAAGTCATAGCTGGATTCTGTCTCTTGGTTCTGTCTCCTTGGTTGGCTGGATTTTATATTACAGCCTTTTAAAAGCCAGCTCTAATCTTGGAACATGACTACGAGTAATTTCCTTCCATTGCCGCAGTAAGTCATCCTACTTCAGGCTATTGAATGTGTGCTGTGTGCCATAATCTGGGACAATTTTTTTTTCCTATCTCCTCTCTTTCTGCCGTGGGGGTACCTACGTTCTTTTCGTTGATTAGTAGGTAATCTGCGTTTATTTCTCTTAAAAACACATGCACGTGGAATTGGGTGTGTGTATATCCGACCATTGTAGAAATGTATGATTTTTGTATGAATGTATCCGAACTTATGGAATGTGGCAACACAGGAATGAAAGGAGAAAACCACCGAATGGCGAAAACGAAAAGACCGTAGGTATATAATTTAAAATTATATTTATTTTGCTGGATAATAAAGTGTATTCAAACTGTTGCTTTATCTACGAATCCTTCACGCATGTCGGGCATGTAATCCTATAATTTTTTACACATGAAATATTAACTTAATTTCATTGCAGAAAGAGAAAATGCATTCATTTAAAAGGTGGCGGTTATAAGTTCTACGACGAATTGGTGTTAACCTGCGGCGAACAGTTCCAACATCCGGATTATTTGAAGGAATCCCTTGCACTTGTTAAAGAAGTTGCGTATGTGAAGACTTATTAAGAAAACAAATAAATAGTAGATTGGTTCAACTATAGAAGGATCTTTTGTTGCGTGGCAATTCACGGAACTAACTTCGCCATCTTGTTTTTTCAATATAAAACATAATCAGCCTATAATGTTCCCACAGTTGGGAAACAGGCCTCCTCTCGGTGAGAGGTAATCCACTACGTGGCCCAGTGCGTGTCATGTCCCATGTCTTCGATTTTTTTTCTCAATACAATTTCATACAACAATTTGTCAAATGCTTACCTACAACGACGCCCTTGTGACCTCCCTTGTCAATGTCATTCAAGCGCCAAAAGATTCCTGTATCACTGTATAGTATTATTATCTCACATCTCACGAAGCGACACGCGTTTTACTTGTGGTTACTAAACATACTGTGTATGTGAGTAAGCGTAGGAGCTCTCAGTACTGTCAGAGACAATGGCGAAGTCGGAAGTATGTGTGTGTGTTTTGTGCTAATGCTACTCGTCTTCACACACACATTCACAGTGTGTTTATTCATTTTTTACCACAAGTAAATGGCGTGTCGCTTCATGAGATAAAAATACTTTAGTAGAAGTCACTCCAACTGGTGCGATGCCACACCATATTCGTGTTGTTATGTTGAAAATAAGAAACTGCCTGCTGTGTATTTTCCATTTATGGGTTGATGGGTTGCACGAAAGAAATTCTTATCGATTGACAGAGATAATGATGCTCTACAAAGCCAAGATTTTTCTAAAAAGCGATATGCCATCGATTGATTAGAACGGCTAGGCTTTATCAGCCGATGGGCTATTGACTAAAAAACTTTTTTTTTATATAGGTAGAAAGCTCTCAATTCTCTTTGTTTTGTTTAGAAAAGGCAAACGCTGCGAAAGAGTACTGTTGGATGATCCTACGCATATACCGGATACTGTCCCAATGCCTCCCGAGATGCCTGAGAATGTTTTTCTGATCAGCTCTCTGTACGAAGCCAATCTTTGCTTAAGGAAACTTATGCTCATGATCAATGAAGCTAGTTAGTAGAAATGCTTTTAAAATAATTAATATAAAAATATCCTCTGTGCTTCCCTTGTTGAGACTATTTTGGAATTTTGTATTTCTTGAGCGCAGCATTCATTTTTCGTCTGTGTCTAATAGGATTACACAGACGAAAAATCTCTTAGGAGATACAAGGAAATATCCTTAGCACATTCAGCCTATATAATATTCCCACTGCTGGGACATAGGCCTCCTCTCGATGAGAGGAAGTGAGTCGTAATCCACCACGTGGGCCCAATGAAAGTGAGTGAAGTGGGTAGATGTCACGAGTCTTAGAATTTTTGGTGTACACAAAGTGCTTGTCTGGGATCGAACCATAGAAACTTCTTTCTTATATCTATGGTTCGAACCCACGACCTACAACTCGTGTCGCGGCCGTTATCACTCAGCCACCATTGCTCAAATGTCCGTAGGCCGTTCATAACTATAAATAAATAAATTAGCTTGTGTTGCCAGTTGCCACTCTGCAGGGCAAAGGCCTCCCTCATAACTATTGAAAATTAAAAAAAAAAAAAAAGTTCTCAAATAAAAAAAAAAAGCAGATGTGACAATAAAGCGACATTCGTTAGTGCCTCCAATAATTATAGGTTCAGTAGGCTGCACGTCATCGCTAACAAAAATTAAGCTGGTCTCCTATTCTATTGAAACTCTGTACTATGCTAGGCCAGCTCATGGTCAAAGTTTTACCAACGACTTGCAGTATGCTGCACCTTTATTTCATAATAAATATTATTATATCGTATCGCAGGACAAAAAACATAATTATGACGCTTGTATTTCCCTGAAGGGTTAGGCTGAGGTGTACCTGTACACCCATATTTCACCGGTTACGTTGAAGTCCCATGTAATAGGGAGCGAATCGGGCACAAATCCACACTCCGGGCTATTGCTGAGAAATTCTAGATGGCAAAACCCAATAACACTGTCCAACTCGGGAATCGAACCAGGACCTTATGTTCAGCAGTAGCGCTTGCGACCAATAGACCACGGAGGCAAGACAAACTGTTTGACTGACTTTTATTCTTATACAGGAGACTCGTTAGTTTTGAGCAAAAATAATCAAGTGATTGTATACGGTGACCATATTGAAGCGTACAGCTGTATTGCGGCACTGTTGGAACTGGGTCTGGCGCCGGAGATGATTGTCTTCGTCGAGCCGTTTCCTTCGATCGAGGATCCTGCCCCTCTGAGGGTCAACTGCTTCAATGATGAGACGGTACGTATCGTAGTCTCATATTCACGTAACATAGCATCACGCCTGTAATCCCAGAAGGGTCAGGCAGAGGTAACACATAGTAACACCGACCACCCGCCAGTTATGTTTGAATCCCATGTAATAGCACCCTATTACAATTGACTCAAACATAACTGGCGAATTATAATCTATTGCCATCAACCGGTCATAAAGTAGAGAGAGAGTAAGAGAGTTTTTTTTTTATGTTATATTAATTATGTGTTGTATGTGTTTATATGGACATTGATGCCTGAAATAAATGGATACATACAAATAAATAAATCAAACCTCCGGGCTGCTACTGAGAAATTCTATTTGAAAAACCCAATAACACTGACCGATGCCGATGCGGGAATCGAACCCAGGACATCATGAACAGCAGTAGTGCTTGCGACCACTACACCACCGAGGCGGGCTCGTATTCACTGGTTTAAAATTAATATGATAAGTTACTCCCGTACTAGTCACAGACTTAAGACTAAGGCTGCCTTCCCACCAGAGATGAGCGGCGATGCGGTGCGAGGGATGTGTGTAAAACTAACCATTAACAACGCTAACTTAGTTCAGGCTATAAAAATGAAGCGATGTTATTGGTTGGTTTCACATCATCCCTCGCTACGCATCCTCGCTCATCTCTGGTGGAAACGCAGCCTAATGGTTGAATACGGACCAAGTTCAAAGTCAGAGGGGCAATTCTCGTAATTTTACGAACGTTCACATTCTGGGGGCCTAAAAAGGCCACTTTGGCAGAATCATAAAACAATTCATATCACGCAATTCATCTCACGCAATTCATCTGTTTGACAGTTTCACACCTATATAGGTATCCCTGAAGGGTTACGCAGAGGTGTACCTATAGAATTTTATGAATCTCCATAAAGAACTGTCATACAGATGAAATTGCGTTATATGAATTGTTTTATGATTCTGCCAAAGTGGCCTTTTAGGCCCCCAGGTATCGCATTAGCGCGACTAGAATCAATTCTATTATAATTATTGTAATTTTTGACGTTCAAAAGTGCCATTAATGTCTTATTGTGCCTGTTTGAAATAAATGATTTGACTTTGACTTTGCCAGGGTACCTAGTCCGCAATATTCAAACTTAAGTTCTTTGCAATTTGCACTTCAGTATAGTAGAAAGACCATTTCATGAAATCATGACATTTGAAGGCATATTTAACTTAAATAGTGTTGCATTAATGATTATAATTCTGTAAATACTTTTATTATGGTCGCGAATAAAATTTTAATCAACATGAAACCTCAAAATTACCTGCAAATTGCAAACAGCGTAAGTAAATTTAAATGCGGGCTTCCTAAGCGCATCAACCTTACAGTAAAAACCCCTCTTGCAGATTGACGCAAAAGTCCAAGCCACCGTGGAAAAGCTTGGCATCCGCGTGTTACGCCAAAGCCATTTGGCAGCATGGCATCAAATAGACAACCGGGTGGAATCTATTGATTTCATGGCGCCCCTCACTTCGATTTCGCTTAGAAGCTTTGCACTTTTCTATTACGGACTACGTGCTATAAACTTGTATGCGTTTAAAGGTATTTGCATTTAAATTTATATATTTAAGATTTTGAAGACACCGCTTAACATCGTCATTATTATCATCACCATCAGCCTACAACAGTCCACTGCCGGACATAGGCCTCTCCTATTGCACACCATCAACTCGATTTAACATCGTTTTACCAAAGTAAAAATCGTGGTGCCCATCTGACCTTGACAACCCAGATACTGAGTAATACGATACCCCTTGGTAAGACTGGTTTTCAGAGTTTCGGGCTTCTGACGACCCCTAACGACTGTCAAAGATTCACGTATGACAGCCGAGACCAACTTCCGAAGTAGGTACATATGAATTGCAAGTCACGTTGGCAGAGTGGATTTGAACCGTCCGAAATATCAAATCATTATATGAGTGACGAGGCCTTGACCACTGGGCTATCAATACCATTTATCATAGATATTAATAAATAAGTTTGTTTTACCCTGAACAGCTATAAATCAAAGTGGTTTAGTGTACGACGGCGGGCTGGTAGTAGGTCCCACATTCGAAACCAACGACCCGTGCATATCCGGGGCGGGAACCTGCGTGCGGTATTCACGCCGCTTGTACGCAAGCCGCAGCATGCATCGGTACCATTGCTCGGAAGACATTGGAGAAGCGGTAACGTTCTTCACAACATCACTTAATATCTTTAATAATACCAGCGTATTATTGTCCCACTGTAGGGCAAAGTCCTCTTCTCGTACAGGGAGGCACGAGCCATGCTTTTGAACAAGCGTACCGACGCGCGACGGGTTGGCGTTTTATATTTAGGTAACGTACCTACTATAAGCCAAGAGAGTCCAAGT
Source organism: Gortyna flavago (assembly GCA_963669345.1). Lineage (NCBI taxonomy): Eukaryota > Metazoa > Arthropoda > Insecta > Lepidoptera > Noctuidae > Gortyna > Gortyna flavago. Next base: position 12,581,438 of record OY770138.1, read on the forward strand.
TTCCTAATGTACGAGTATCCAGGGTATCCCTGGAAGTATGTTTCAAATCGAATAGGGGCGTGTGCAAGGTAATTTCCAAACTTTTTAACCCTAAGAAGGATCCTCTGATATTGTGGATATCAATATTTTTCTGTATATTTTTAGCTGGGAAGACTATTCTTGCACAAGTTGGATCCATTCATGATGGGTGACCCAGAATTGTGCAGCGCGCCGGACGACCTCTTGCCCAGATACAGTTCCACTACATTGGGGTAATTTAAATGGGATTTCTTATGTTATTATCACAATTAGTAATGACTGATGGTAGGTAAATGGTTACCGTCGCCTATGGACAACTGTAGTGCTATTCTGTAAACATCTCACCGTGAAAAGTTAGGTAAAGTGAGCTTGACTATGTCATCCATCTGACGTTAGGGATTCTAGGGATAACTGTAGTAGTATTCCCTGTTATACCAGAGGCATTGTAGAATGCGTTGCGTTTGTGATCCCAGACCCAAAGCTGAAACGTGTCATGTGCCCCTGGAATCACAACGGAACGCACGCCCTTCGAAATTAATCCAATGTTCTTCTCGTCATTGTGATACTTGACCATAACTGGGAACATTCTCGTTGCGATCACGCAAATTGAGGATCAAAGTTCCCACTTTTTAGGCGTTATTTTAAGAAAACAAGTTATTAATGTCATAACTTAACTACAAATTCCCCCACTATATAGTTGCATGCACTCACCGGCTACCGTAAACAGCGATTTTTCTTAAAAATCCTTTCATCAGCAATTTTTATTTAATGTTAAGTACTTAGTTTCTAGAGTATTTTTACACCTAAATTGGAATAGTGTTTTTAATGCAACTAACTTGGGATTTTCAGGTTCGGCCGGACCGGCAGCACAAGTAGTTTTTCACGGCTTGCAGGAACGGCGTTTCAACAGAGACCGTTAGTGTTTACGTTATTGTAGCAAAAGCAAGTTCTTTTGTGAATGTAAAGATACACCTAAGGGTCGATCTACGTCGATATACTTACCACTGTACGATGCGAACGAAAAAATCACTTATTTTTATATTCAGGACTTTTTCAAAGCTAACTACTGTACAATATTTTTTTATAAGTACCAAACTAACTGCGCCCGTGGTTTCACCCGCATAAGTCTCAATCATGTGGGAATATCGGGATAAAAAGCTCTAATCCTAAAAATAAGTCCTAATCCAGTTCATGGTCTACTCATGTGCTAAATTTCATCCAAATCCGTTTTGCCGTTTTAGAATGAAACCAAGAAACACAACACAGGGTCAAATTAAATTAGCTAAACTCGAGACGTGATGGATATCGACATGTAACACGGTAAAATATTTAATAAAAACTGATTTACTAAACTCTTACTTCAAGTAAATACACAACCTGCAGTCGTTGACCCTAAAAAATTATCATAAAATATTTTTTTTCTCATGTTCAGATATCGATACACCCATCACGTGAGTGGAGTTTCGCTTAATAATTTTATTTGGCCCTGTATTGTTTTTTTAGTTTGTTCTTCTTTCACCCAACAACAAAACAACGGACCAGCGTGATAAGGATATTTTATCTCGGAAAATACACGTGTTCGCTAGCTAATGTAGGTAATTTGCCCTTGTGCTTGTATAGCATTTGAATAGAAAAAAAGCCACGAAACAATACTAGTAGCATAAATATTTGTATTTGACACAAAAACAATGTAGTTATTGGTTGATAGATGGCAACCTGTGATGAAGTTTGAGTCGCCGTTGGTCAAGTTTGCGATATTACCAGGACCCTTGTACTACTTGAAGCTAAGGAAGCCTGGCAAAGAAATCCCTATGGCTATTCAACAGTCCTTGCCGCGACAGGTATACCAACACTCACCAGTTAAACAACAACAACAGCAACAACAACAACAACAGCAACAACAGTCAACAATGTGACCATTAACCCGCACACTTAATTTTTTGATCTAATATTGATCTGCTTAAGAGTGTAAGGTAGATTATCGCCAGGGTGCTCGCCAGGGTAGCCCATGAAATTTAAGTTCATATAATCTTTTATCGAAATAGTCTTCAATAGGATTATATGTACTTAGAGGATTGTATTAATGATTTTATTGATTATAATTCTGTAAATACGTACTAGTTACTAGTACATATTTTGTTTAACGTACAACCTGACACTGACTTGCAAATTGCAAAAAACGTTTATGAATTTCGCGGGCTACCCGTGCGCTTTCCCCTTACAGCGCAGTTTCATTTATCTGTAGTCAGGGAAATTTAAAACTAACTTAAATTGTCCGTATATTCAATTCACAACTGTCACTGTTTGACAGTTGTATGAAACGGGTATAACGCGGCAAATTGACGTAAGGTGCCAATTTGCCTAACAATTAATTAATTAACCTAATAGACATCTGTGACTAATGTATCCTATAACTTAACCACACCGTCAGGGCCATAATTTGGTAACGAACAAGAGTGACAACTACTTCCGTGTCCACCTGAACGTACTCCACGTGGTCGATGGGGTCACGTGCCTCTCCCACAAGCGTTTCGCTCCAGAAATGTATCAGCAGCTGTATGGCAAACATGAGGCCTTCTTCAATAAACTGTATACTAGATATCAGGTAACAGCAATAGATCATCATTCTCCTGCTCTTATCCCAATTTATTTGTGGTCGGCGCAACATGTCTTTTTCTTTATTTTTTCTGACCATAGCATCATTCAAACAGTCAATTCATCGTTTCTTTGGTCTTCCCCTACTCTTATAGCCATCGACATCCATACTCAAAACTCTCCTCACGACATTTTTCTCATTTACGTACTATTTATGATGAAGTATATACCTATAGCGTTTCAAGGTTCTTTTGGCGCCAAAATCGAAACTAACGCCGCCAATTTGTTTATTCAATACATTTAAACAATTGCATAATTTTTTACCAACAACGTCCTCCTTTCATCGTCATTCGAACGCTAAAAAAATCCTTGTAGCAGTGTAGGTTGGTACATTTTCAATAACAATCTGACTCATTTTGAAGAATATTGCTAATCCATTGCTTCATGTGTTCGAAAAATTTGTCTGCGCAACAACGTAAATAACGCAATGAATGTTGTTGAACTGTCAAAATGAAAGCCAATGCTAAGTAGGTACTGTCAGTGTGTTATGCAGTTACCCCGCTGAGGTTGTACCCGGTCCTTAAAAATGGCACATCATGTTTGCTTGTCGAGTTGTCGCTGTCTCCATCAATCATACTTGTCTGTCTCTTTCTAAATCACGACGTGTCACATTGACGCCTGGATACTGTATCACCAGTCATAGACAACTGACTACTGTATTTGCAGAAGAATCAAATAGAAGATTTCTACGAGTTCTTCACGCAACCTTGGATGTCGGCATTGTACCAGGAGACGTTTAGTGATCTCGTAAATGACATTAACGACCAGGACATTGGCACGGTTGGTCTTATTCTTGCAATTATTGACAATAGTTTATCTTCCTTTTTTTCTGTTTCTATTTTATAATCTCGAAGCGTACTCGTGCGTGGCTAGAGGACTGCAATTTTTTTTAATGAACAGAGGCCGCCCTTTGAATTGGTGCTAATGCCCTTTGAATTGGTGCCATTTTGTTCCGGCGAAAAGGGATGGTGTTATCGGTTGTCTATAACCATCTCGCTCGCACTGGAGTAATATGTTGGCTCTAACACTTGAAAATACGACCGCTGGATACATAGTTCGCATTATAGTTTAGCTGTACCGAGTCTGATGCTCTCATAGCATGACTGACTTCAATATTAAATTGTAGTATTTCAACCCCCGACGCCATCTTTTGTCATCAACTGTATACTAAAGTTCCCCCTACTTATATGGTAAACCATCACACTGAACTATTTGCAAGCAGGGTGAGCTTGGAAGCTTTCCAAGAGTTGTAAGAATGATTTGTTAGTCTGGCTAGTAGATGGCGTTAGGTGCGCATAAATCTTGAGAAGTTTTTATGAGTGTATGATCATCAAAATTAAATAGTCTATTTGTATGTTTGAGCTCATTTTTTCTTGTTATTTTCTTGTATCCCGTATGTAGAAATAGATCGTTAATGATCGTGAATATCCCTTTTATTATGTAAATATATGTAGTTAGGTACCTAGGATGTAGAGATAGCGAATCGAGGTTGGAAGCAGCTGGATGAGAGTTGCCAAAAATGTAGTTGAGTGGCGTGCAATTGGAGAGGCCTATGTCAAACAGGACACTGCTGTAGGCTGATGATAATGATGATGTACCTGGGTAGTTTAAATTTCTAACATGTAAGGTAAGATTATGGTCAGGATCACGCAGGGAAGCACCTTTACGTCGTTGGCTTAAAATAATAAACACTGTACTCAATAGTTCTCTTTTGCCAAGCGAGGTGATCATGCCAATCCTTCACTGTTTTCTTCGACAAGGTACTTATATTTTATTATATTTCAGATAAAAGATTTAGTGAAATCCAGGTTCGCTATGTTTGACTCGGAGGTGTCTCAGATGAAATCAACATTGTTGGATACGGAGCGCTCCTATGGATCCATTTCGTCTATTAGCAGCTACCTTCATGTTCGTATTACTTGTTTCTTCTCGCTTTTTAACTAAATAGTAGGCCATGTTTCCACTTGGATGTGGATTGTGGACTTGTTGGATGAAAATAAAGGAAATATACCTACGTTTATGTGCGGCAAATATGACGTAGAGAAAAAAAAACACTAAAAAGAACATGTTGGGGGAAAATATACGTCATATCTACGCAAAACGGTCATTACTCAGCATAATGCTACGACCATATACGGGACAGAGCCCCAGCGCTGGTTCATGTGCGATAACCTGCTTATTGCTGAAAACACCCGACTTCAAGCCCTTGCATTGTGTAGGTAAATCACAATGCAAGTTTCTTTCCCGTTCCATACAATAAAATTTAAGCAATCAATCTTGGATCATCCAAAGATTCAAACACTAGCTATTTGGACTGTGGAACTTTTATTGCTGCCTCAGCTTTAGGTAATTAAATTGTTCGCGTGTAAATCAGCCTTTAGTTCATCGATATGTATGTCTAATGTAAGTACAGCACAGACTGAGCAACTGAGCTTTGACGTGTTCGCACCTCCAATCATGTCGAAATAGCTCCTATCGACATCGAGGTATCGAGATAGCGACCGCGATCACGAGCATCTTCGGTATGTAATTACCCTTAGAACCTTTCAGTACTTACATACATTAGATTCCTTGAATATTAAAACCCATTTTAAATGAAACGCTGTAATATTTTTAACATTTTCTGTATTTCAATGTTATAGGATACTCGTCGGCAAGGCACATTCCGTTCTGTGATTGATAAATACGTTGCGCAGGCAGCTTTTGTAAGTATTACTTTGTTTTTGCTCTTAATCTATTGAACACGTCCATGTAGTAGGTAGAGTCATAGATAACAAAATGCGAGTGTAAAGTCGACCGTCCACTGCTTGTTAATAGTTCTCCAGATCGAATTTCGGTCAAGGCGGCTAGTCTCAGCGGAGACCAGCCATCGTTGCGCAAACACAGGTGCACTCTATTATCCTTTACCCTCATAGTTTGATGGGACGGCAATCCGACACGACCGGAGAGAGATCAGGCGCAGGACCGGACGGCTTAACGTGCTTTCTGAGGCACGGGGGTATCACATCGGCAACTATCAAACACCAAGCTGTTATTGTGAAATCGCTAATAGAAAGACCTGGGAATCGAATCCAGGACCCCACCCGCGGCAGTCATGCTTGCGACCTTGTTACCAACGGGGCAAACTGCTTGCTGCTGTCAGACCGCTGGTTACGTATGAGTTTTGCCACAGTAATTTGTTTGCCAGCGTTGGTTTCGTGGGTTGCAGTGGACGATGCCGCTTACATTTTCATACAAAGCGAAGTTCAGTACCTACACGTGAATAGTTTAGCAGTGGGCCGGTGTGGAGCGCCTTAACACGAGAAACGATACCTATATAAGCACGGCCAGTACAATTTGTGCAGTCAGTCAAAATCTTGTCACCACGAAACTTCCTGGCTGGTTAATTTTGTCATCACAACTTCAGCTGTTCTCGCATAGCTTATGACTCAACAAATGGGAGATTTTTGTGTTATTTCGTTGTGCCCAGTTTAGCGACAGTATTCTCATAGCCTCCTATGGAAAATGGTTCTTGTTCTTAGTACCTACATAGGAATCTTCTTCGTAACAGCTTGGAGTCTGCATTTGTGCCCGGTTGATGATGGCTCGCTCCCCATTCTTCTTTTTCGTCGTTCCCTCAAAGCTGAGGCTTGCGACCACATAATATGACGCGTCTCCACGTTATGCGGTCTTCTGGGGTGTAGATGCTGCCTTCGACAGCCTTCTTGATCGAGTCTGACGATCTTGCCGGTGCTTTGCTTTGAGCCCTATTACATGGCACTTAAACATAACTGGCGAAGTATGGGTGTAATATCGGTGGGAATACAGGTGTTTTTTCAAACTCAAACTCAAAGCATTTATTTAAATTAAACCATTTACAGGCACTTTTGAATTGTCAATAGGTCAGTCAGAAAATATGAAGCTAGTTGCCCATTCCAAAGCGTAGGTACCTATGGAGAAGAACGGGCAAGAAACTCCATGGACACTCTTTTAAATTATATTTTACAAAAATATTAGTTACATCATTAATGTTGAATTTATAATTTGTATGTGAGAACGATGTAAAAAAATATACGTACGCGTTAAAGTGTCCAGAGTACAGCAAATAGTACTTAACAAAACAATTATCCAAAAGTAAAATAATTAAAAATAAGCCGAGGCAGCCAAGTGATGACCAGTCCCAACTGACGGCGCCCGTTCACGAACATGACGCGCACAAATCAGCACCATTCTCGTTTTATGTTATTATCCATACTCCAAACTAATAATATTATAAATGCGAAAGTGTGTCTGTCTGTCTGTTACCTCGTCACGCTTAAACCGTTGAATCGATTTAGATGGAATTTGGTATAGAGATATTTTGAGTCCCGGGTAAAGGACATAGGATAGTTTTTATCCCGATATTCCCATGGGAAACTTATGCGGGTGAAACCGCTGGGCGCTGCTAGTTCTTATTAAAGTAAACTGCTAGCGTAGCGGTATCTACAACGCCACATGCAAGCAACGCGTCATAATGACGTCACGCAGAATCCTTCTCATCTTCGCATCTTGCAAGCAATGTTTACCGCGCAACTGACATGAATCATCGGGCAGTTGCCCGCCAGACACAACACCCGTCTGGTCGGAGGATCTTCCCTTTTTTATGGAGGATGATTGAACTTTGTTCCTTATACGTCTATACTGTCTACTAAGCTTGGATACTAAAATAACAAGATAGTGAATATAACATTATGACTGGATTTTAATAATGATAACTTTTTTTTTTTCAGACTAAGGCTTTACTTGCGCATACTAATATACCATCGGTAAGAAATGTTTATTTTAAGACAATAATAGATTTCATATAGTACACTAAAACAGATAAGTTGTTACCAGGGGTCTACTCCCCCAGCACGAAATCCGTAGCTTTGCCCGAATTTACGGGCGTTTCCTGTTCTGTACCACTTACGGACGTTAGAAGGCCAATTCTCGTAAAAAAACGTTCAAATTCTAGTCGACTAGTCGCAATCTTATGTCAGCGACAATCAATGTCAAAAACTTGACAAAAATGCAGGGACTTAGGTATTTTTGACAAATTGAGACTGGGATCTGACTGTGAACTTTCTTAAACATACAAGAATTACCCCTCAGATTAGCTCGGGGCCCGAACTAAGAATGAATAACAAAATTGACAACACGGTTTTTGCCTGTCTGATTTAAATTGGCACCTTTTTTGACAGATTAGCTCCTTTCGGACGGGCCCGTATCTTCGTGGACGGACATAGAGACCTCCTGGGCCGTGGGGTATAGTTGAAGTTTAGTAAGAAACTGATGGATGTTTTCGAATGAAATTTAATTTGATAAATTAACTGTGTGTTATCTCTTAATAAAAAAAAAAAATAATAAATAAATTTTATTCCAAAACATTCACCGGTTTCATACTAAACTCTAACTATATCCGACGACCGTGGATACTTTTAAATTTTTGGTGACCGCCGTTAGAATTGTTGTTACATATAAACTATTTATTTTATCAAACAATGTTACCTGCTGGAGGAAAAATACCTCTCTCCTTTTATCCTCTTTCTCATCTTATCATCTATGCCTCTTAGGGCTGTTTATCTCACGAAGTGTGTGTGAAGAAGTGTAGTTATTAAGTGGTGTTAATATTATGAATTCCTTTAATTGAAATACTTGCCCCGTTTTCTGACAGCCTGATCACTGTTGCACGTAATGTAATGTAACATGTTATAATTGGTCGGTCAAAGTTACAACACCCAATCATAGGTTTCAATATGAGATTAGCATAAATATTGAAATTAAATGCCTTTTAGAAACTATGGGTACAATTTATCATCTTCTCGCCCTTACGGCTATCCACATGAATACTCCAAATTATACCCACGGATGATGAAACCTAATTATGACTGTTTACAAACACTATAATATCATAAAATTTTGCGATTTGTAAAAGGCATTGGGGTTTACGATATATTATAGTCGACCTGCTTTGCGTTAGGTTGTATGTCGCTTGCACGGTATAAAACGATAAGTTCTATTTGCTTATGTATGTGCCTGTTAATTTCAACTTTAGTGTAGTTTCAATGTAATAGGAATTGTTGCCATAAATGGTAAAGCATCGACCATTGTTTCAACTTTTTTTTTTACATATATTGTGTGCATATTTTTTGTTATGAGGAACCAATAAATTTGATTCGTTTTTGTTTTCTACAGGAATGTGGTCAAAGCAAGCAGGTACGTACTAAGGCGGCTAGCTTCTGGAAAAAAGTTGGCGGTGAACGCATAGTGATGGCGCATGTGTCTCGATATATTGAAAAGAACTCTGTTACTAACCCGCACTTCGCTGCACCCAAACCTGATAATTAGAGATTTTGGGAAACTATACATATAAAAAGAAGGTACAAGTCATTATCATCGTCATCAATCTTCTGCAAAGAAGGTACAAGTATGACCATTTTATTAGGGAAAGAAGATACAACTCTGTCCATTTTTATTTTAATAATGAAAAGGAAAGAATTTAACATGATCAACGTAATATGGAAGGAATTTAGGTACAACTACTATGATCATTTTAATATGGGAAAAAGGGTACTTAATTGTAATACGAAAGAATGTAACTATATGATTAATATTATGTACTTAACAGTATGATTTTGAGGTTTTTATACGCAAATAAAGTTGGAATGGCGAAAAGATGCAAAGGTAATTCATACGTTATTATATTTTTGTCGACACATATACCTAATCACATAATATAAATAGCTTTGATAGTCGTTTGAAGAGTTCTTTGTTAGTCCTAGATGGATGTTTTAAAAGAATTTGATATTGTTAGAGTCTTATGTGTGTGTTTATTGTATTAAATTAAACCATTCAATTACATTTTAGACAATTTATTTCATTTTACACATGTTCATTATTAGACAAGTTTTCTTACATATTATATTTACATTAAAATGCACAGTATGGCCACTGACTGTGAATGGAAATCGCCGAAACAGTCTTAATTGATATGATTTTGGTTTTGTACAAAAGCCGAAACAATTATAATTATTTTTATTTTATTTCTAAAATTACTTCACTATGAGATCAAAGGGTGTTGATAAATGTGTATAAGTTTGACTAGCAATCTTTGGATTTAGAGCCTTTTCACACTAGTGCTATAAGTGCGATTCGATGGCGAATCACCACCGCGGCTGGGATAGAGAGCACAATTAATGAGCATGAGTATGAGAGTTGCAATACCGCGCGAGTCGCCGCGACATCGTGATCGTATGAAAAGGCTCTTTCTTATACTCTGTTAAAAATGTAATGAAAACGGCCTCTTAATATAAATTTGACTAAACAATATCTAGTTAACATTACAATATCATTGAGCTGTTAACACCTTAGAAATGATCATGCAAACCGATTTATATTTACACAGCCTGTATTGCAGTGTTACCTCACACTTTATTCTGTGACAGCTCTATGTTATTAGATAGAACATAACAACACTATAGATTTCTTATGGTTTTGAAAATACCCATATGACGCTGTCGAGGGCACATACTCACGAGAAAAACAAGAAATTATAAAGGTTCTGGATACCGTAAACAAAAATATACTGGTAAAGCTTCATTTATTAGTAACGAAACGAATAAGTGGCTAAGTCTAAACTGAATGAAACAAATAATCAGATTTACCCCTTTATTCATAAACGTTGCTTAAAGTAGTTATTAGCGACTGTTTAACCATACATTTTTGACGTTTAAACATCACTTAAAATTAATTCATCGTTTATAAATAAACCCCATAAAGTAAAAAAAAAACTTTCATGAAGAACACTTGAATCGTAAAATATACTTAAAGCAAGTGTTACAGAAAATTTTAGTTTTTTTTTTGTAAAGCAAAGCATTGTCACGCCTATCAATTAGGACTCATTTAATTTATTATATTTCATTTAAAAACATACAACAGTACTTTTGAAAATTTCATTTAATTTTAAATCTAAAAATCTATTTGCCAGTTAAAAATAGAGCCATCAAAGATATAAAGGTCGTGTATTTTATCTCAATTAATACAACAATCAAGAAAATACATTACTTATCTTATTCGATTTAAAATGTCTGTACAATAATGACTAGCATACACAATTTACGCATATCGTGAAACAAACTTTTCAGACCAGTATTAATAAATCACTGAATAGTTATAATCGTCGTATATTTACTTCAAACTTGGTGACGACTAAGGTCTCGTGACGAATATTGTTTTAGATTTCTTCAAAGGTTCGTGCAAATGCACGCATCGTTGGTACTGTAATATTCGAAACATACTCCCAAATATGCAAAAGCCACTTTGAAACGTTCATTAGAGTCGTTCTGTCGCTACAATATACCTACCTTCAAATAACAAAGACAACATGATAAACAGCGGCTTCCAAAGTTGCTTTTGTGTTTTCAGCTGTTAAAAAATATTAAGTTTCGAATACTAGTTTACAAAACAACGTAGGGTATTTAGAGCAGTAGTCTTCAGACACTTGGATAAGATGAGTTTTATGAAATTGATACGAATGAAAACGCATCGAAGATTGCAGTTTTCACCAACAGCACTCCTTATTTAAGTAATTTAGTAGCCTACATCATAAATGTTGATAAAGATATTTTATTTAGCAAAGATGGGTACCTACAGTACATGGTGATACAGGGAAATAGATTCAGCCATACTTTACCAGCAATCATGCAACAGTTGAGATATCTATAAGTGGTTTACTAATACGGGCCTCAATAAATTAAAACACTATTTGTACCTATGTATAGACTAAACACGTATTCACGCGTGAAAGTAATTCGTTATAACTTTTAGTTTGCGCACCAACTTGTGACATTTTCCAAATATATTAGAATTTATGTTTATTTCTTCGTGGAAACAGACGCATCACAGTGGTTTTGAGCACATTTTGTAAAAAAAAAGTAAGTTATAAAGGCTTATCTACACAAGTTCAGGTCAGGGCTTTTCGGACTTCGGCATCTGCGCTCAACGTCCGTGTACCTATGGTATAAGAGCGTGGAAATGTATTTGATGCCCAGCAGGGCAATTGTGTAACACATTATCAATGGGAATCGGTTTCATTTTGACAGTTCAACAACATTGATTGCGTTATTTACGTGTTGAGCAGACAAAGTTTTCGAACTTATGAAGCAATTGATTAGCAATTTGCTTCAAAATAATTCGAGATTCCGATTGATAATGTGTTATGCAATTAGGTAGGTTGTAGGTATGGCAAAGCGATATTGGGTTTTCTTAGTAGCGGCCCGGAGTCTGGATTCGTGCTCGGTAGATGTCAAAATATTGCCCCCTTAAAACATAACTGGCGAAACGTGGGTGTACCTATAAGTACCTACACCTCTGCCTAACCATTTGGGGATCACAGGCGTGATGTTTGTTATGTTATGTGAAAATGTATGCAATACTTTCTCCGTTCCGACGCAGCCCTGACAGGATTCTGATCTGAATTTTTGTGGATAGTCAAACTTAAAGAAGTTTTATATAACATCTTTGAATTTATAAATTAATAATGTTTCGGGGTTTCGCGAAAGTAGCTCAGTTTGATTAATATTATTTATTGTAATGGGAATGACAATCCAGAATCATCGTAACTAATATATAAAAATGTTAAACTATTACAAATATTATGTTAATTAAAAATATTAAAAGCATTGGGTTGATGAATTAGTTTAAAATCTCGTTTGCAATACTTTTTCAGGATCGTTGTTCCTTAATACATTTAAATAACTGTTGACGTGAATTGTCGACATTTGGCGTGTAACCAAATGTGAAAATTCATCAATTCGTACATACTCGCTAGTACAAATGACCGCCACCATTCCAAACAAAAACTTAGATTACCGATCCTGAAAAGAGAACAGGGACCGTATAAAAGAGATGTAGCTATACAGGACGTATAACGCCATCTCTCTTAAACTGTGAGACGTCCGCGTCCCTAGAAAATATTACACAAACGATAGGTAAATGAACACTTGAAAAATTGTAACCACGAAAAGTTATGCGACGTTTCCACATGTCACAGTGTTTCGCAATCCATTACGCGCTGACTACGGGGGTGCGTAGTCATGCGCCGGCGCCGGCGAGTAATCGGCGCCGTGCAGCAGCGATTAGGTCTGGTATTGCAGCATCGGCGCAGCCGCGAGGTTTGCGTGATGGCCGCTGTTCATCCGGAGTGCGGATAGCGACTTGTTGTACCATTCGTCCTCTGCGCTCATGCCTGTTGATGAAATATTATTAGAAGTTATAAAAATACAAATCACACTAATATTATAAAGGCGAAAGTTTGTGAGTGTGTGTTTATATGTTTGTTACTTCTTCACGTTCAAACAGCTGCGCCAATTTTGATACAATTTGGATGGAGGTACCTGACACCCTGAATTAATAAATATGATAATTTTTATCCCGAAATTCCCACTGGATCGACACTTATGCGGGTAAAACCTCGGGGCGTAGCTAGTTAAATATATTTCTAAAACAATTTTTTTTAAACGAGCGACCCGCCTCTTCTTTGCACGGTTTTTATGACTTGAAAAAACAACGAGGTTTTTTTATTATATGTAAGTTTAATATCAATGTATTATAAACAAAAATTCTTTAAATGATGATGAAACTCGCATTATAACATAACCCGTTGCGTAGTTTAGAAAAATAACGCGGTCACGTTGACAAATACGAAAAGCGACTTTAATTTATAGTATGTATTACATAGTTGGCCAGTCAGGCAGTCAAGCCAATCTGCTGATATCTAGCTTTGCTTTGTATAAATTGGGTTACCAATTCTATCAACTGACTTGAGATTCGTTTGCAGTAAACTTTTTCTGGGTTTTTAGAAGTAAGAGTTTATTTATTTAAACTTTTCGCACAAAAAGATACAAATTCGTACTTAATGCCTTAGGTATTCTTTACCAGTCAACCAAGGGCGGTGAAGAGATTAGATGATTTTTTCCTGAATATAAGTGACTTAAAGAAAATGTAAAATAATTAGAAAATATATTTATTTTCACTAGAATTTCTAACGCACTTCTTACTAAATCATTCATTGAAATTAAGCGCCAAATTAAAACCGCTCCAATAATACAAGACAAACACTAGAACACCAGCTCAAATAATATTTAACTTCGTTCAATAAGACATTAGACATTGTTAGTACAAAGAACGTGTTAGCAGTCTACGAGAGTTCGTAGCAAGTTCGTAGCACGTTCGGCCCGTAGCTCGTAGCACCGAGTCCCGCTACGTAGCTATATATTCGATGTACGTAGAGGAGGGCAGGGAAGCGAATAGTGAGGTACCGAATCGACCCTCGCGTTTTCTCAAGATGCAATCTCGCCGCAGGAAATAAGATATTTGCCAAGACGCCGCGAGGACGCCCGCCAAAGTAAATGTAGTGGAAATTTTCTTATTAGAATATCTACGCTACGATGCCTCGCCTCCATTACTTGCTCGTTTTTTCTTACGCAGGAATCTTTGCGCCCGCGGCCGCTTCGTATTTCACGGTTTATCGCTTCGAGCTTTTTTTCTCGTTTCTATTTTTGAAATAGAGTGCAGTAAATGGTTTCTCAGTACGGAAAGCTATTACGAATGTAATATTGGAATTCACGAGTCTATTCGAGAAAACGAGTGGAACCGGAAAATCACAAGAATTTAAATTTTATAGTTTTATCGCAACATCTACTATTTTCTTTGCCTATACCGATAAGGTCGAGTTTGTCCAGTTATTAGTTTCGCGTATTAGGATATTAGGTCACACATAACTTCTTGACTTGAGTATGGCAAATGATTAATCTCCGGCCGCATGTTCAAGACGCGATCAATTAATTATACAACGCATGGGTTGGACGGTGAACCTACTTCATTAGATAACTATATAAGTTCCTATATCACATTGCAATCGATATGCAGGGCGCTGTCTGAAAACGGTCACGGGTATAAATGAATATAAGTTGAAGTAGATTTTGTTTTAGAATTTGTGTGTTAAATGAAACGACAATTTCTTATGTAAAACGTGATTATGTAGATCGTGAAACAGATTGTACGATGACTTTACTTATGTCATTTGGAGATCCTGCTTGTTCAAGGTAGATAGCCACCAAAAGAGAGAAGTATCTAAACCGTTGGATGTTTTCGAATGAAATTTCATTTGATAAATTAACTGTTTGTTTTCTATGAAGCGTTTACGACGTACGGCATTTCATACAAACTTTCAAGCCCTGGTTTTTCGAAATGAATGAACCGATTTTCATGAAACTTCGTACGCATAGGCAGGATACAAAGGTCTAACAAGTTAGTTAATAACATTTTCGAAAAATTGTGTTTCAGCCAAATTAGACCGATTTAAAATTTTTCATGAAAACAGATTACCAGTTATCTTTTTTTAAATAAGACATTTCGAAAATGTTATTTGCTAACATTTTAGACCTTTGTATCCTGCTTATGCGTACGAAGTTTCATTAAAATCGGTTTATTAATTTCGAAAAACAAGGGTTTGAATTTTTTATGAAATGCCGTACGTCGTAAACACTCTTAATTAAATTAAATTTTATTCGAAAACATCGATCCATTTCTTACTAAAATTGAACTATACTTGATGACCCTGGTCACTTATCTCCTTTGGTGATCGTACATAATAATAGCCCACCTGTCATGATTTAAACATTAAAAAAAAACTTTTATTTTAAGTTTTCTAAAAATGTACGTGAAAAAGCAGTACACAGATTATTCAATTTAGAAGTCGTGCCACTAAACTCGTATCGTAACAATATGTTACACGTGTAAGTAGCAAAATTTACAATCTTCTATTGCATTTACCATCTTTCAATATCTCTGACAAAAGATTAAAGTCTATGTCCGCAATCACAAACCCCGGCAAAGAGTAATAAAAACCCAGAACGGGTGATATTAATAAATTGTAATCAAGTTCTTTTTCTTTGCGATCATCTGTCGGAACTGGCGGCCGTGTGGCGAGGACCAAGTTTTCCCATTATTACAAGGAATATTTGTATAAAAACGAGGCATCATCTTCGCTCCAGCCAACTTTATAATTGCCTTGACGGCTCTAATAGAAACTTGATGAAAGCTGCCGCTCTCCGCCGTCTACCGCTTTTTGTTTTACGCTACAAACTTACATTTTAGTTGGTATCGCTCTTAGTGTAATTTGTTGTATGAAAATATTTTAAATTCTAGGGTAATTAGCAACTTATTTTGTTGAGTCATTTTGGTGGTCTTAATTTGATTTTTGGTCGTTAATGTACTTTTTTTTTGATATTTTTGTCATTGGCACAAATCAACATGGACGAACAATTTGCAAAGACAAACAAAAACAACTGAGAACATCATATAAAACGATTTATTTTTTCGCGTTTAGTAAACTAATACCTAGCAATCTTCTTCTATGTGGAATAAAATAAAGAATCAATTTGCAAAGATGAACAAAAACAACTGAGAACAATATTATATTTTTGTGTGTTGGGTAAACTATGACAACAATGCAGAACGTAATATAGAAATCGTTCTAGCACGTACCACAATTTACGTGCGTTTTTTTTTTCATTTGCCATTTACCACCCAAACAGTCGATTCAAATCAAACCTTTTTCTCTCTCCACTTGCTGTTATCTACTAACTCTTCTAATAGTCTTCAACTCACCCATAGTATCCTGCCTCATGCCGACGGCGCTCATGTTGGCGCCGTGTCCCATGGAGAAGCCCTGCGGCATGGGGTAGGAGCCCCCACCCATCTGTGATAAGGAGAATATGTCCTTCTGCAACTCTTCGTAACTGCCGTGGTGCTGTGTGACAAAATTTTAAGATATATGAATTTGCTTAGCATAAGAACGATAATTCTGCGTACAGCAAGTTTCAGCAGTTATTATACAATTCTCAAGTCAACGACTGAGAGCCCCAAGCTCTCAAGGTAGACAACGCGACGATCCCTAAGTTTAAGACCAGATTATGGTAAATAAGGAATAAGGAGCCCATTGAGAATGTGGTGACTGGTGTACCGACCGCAAATCATTTCTTGTCATCAACTGCTTAGCCTTTTCCAAACTATTTTTGGGGTCAACTTCTAGTCTAATCAGATGCAGCTGAAAATCGGTATTTTACGTGGAGCGACTGCCTATCTGACCTCCACTACCTAACTACTGGTCTACTGGGTAACATTATAACCCTTGGCAAGACTCGGGCTCCTGACCACCCGTAACGACTGTCAAAGATTCACGAATTACAGCCGGGGCCAAGAGCTTTACTTGCTTTCCGAGCCATGGAGGTGTCTCGGTATGTAAAGATGGTCAGCCATCCACGGACTAACCCCGGCAAGCGTAGCTTAACTTGATTGATCGACCCGTGCAGCTGTTATATCTAGGTTATTATTTAATTTTAGCATACTCGTGGTTGAAAGCAGGTCAAATAAATTGTTATATCTTTTGGCTTTGGCCAGTCAATTGGAACAGCTTTGTTCTAGATTTGATTTTCCAATGACAATACATTACATACATAATCAGCCTATAATATTCCCACTTCTGGGACACAGGCCTCCTCTCTGCCAGAGGGAGTGGGCTGTAATCCACCACGCGGGCCCAGTGTGCGTGTTGGTAGATGTCACATGTCTTCGAATTTTTGGTACCCACACGATGTTTTCCTTCACTGTTTTAAGGGCAGTGGTGATGAAATCATTTACACAAAGTAAAGCGCCTGGGTTCGAACCTACGACCTACAAATCGTAAATCGCAGCCACCACTGCTCTCAAGCAATGACTTCTTTAAATACTTTAACACCGAACCGACATTACCATTCAAAACCTACCTACTATTATTAATAAGGCGTAGTATTCGCAATCTCGTCATCGCATTACTGCCACGCAGCTTCGCGCGGCTGCGAACATAATGATTTTTCCCGCCCTGTTTTATGTTAATCGCGTAAATTAATCCGTGGCTTTATGTTTTATACCGATTAACACTTGCGTTAATGGGATAGCGGTGTGGAATTACGTTAGGTCAGCGACGTGGCGGCGCTGGTTAGGTCTGCTTTTATAACTTATTTTAATACTTATATTGTTATTGGCACAGATACATCAGATACGAGTAAATAAAATTGAAGTGACTTTTTGTAACTTCAAAATAACAGCTTTTTACTAAATACATATGAAAGTCTATAGGTAAGGTACTTAAACAAAAAAAAAAAAAAATTCTCTCGTCTGTTCGTTCCGGCTAACCTCCGAAACGGTTGGACCAATTTCGACGGGCAGATAGCTGATGTGTTTTTTATTTTTTATTATAGGAAAAGGGCTTTGTCGCGCATGCGATATAGCTGATGTTTTATGGAGTTTAGTAGTTTTTGGGTGAAAGAGTACCAAACATCCATCCATCCTCACAAACTTCCACGTTTATAATATTAGTAGGAATAGTAGGATAGCTTGTAATATGTATATATGTCAATGGATAGGATAATATTAGTATTTTTTTACTAATTTTTAATAATTTTTTTATCGTACGATTTGGTAATGGCTAGATAAGTGTTTGTCGTCAAGACATTTGGTGCAATGAAAATGTCAACTGTCAAAATAGGCAATTAATTTTTTTTTATAAATGCGGAATTATGGGACTGAAAGATTAGATTAGTTAATTATTAGATTAGTGTTACGTGTACCTAGTTAGAAGATAACCAGATAATTCGAATTGTTTTCGACTACCGTATTTAACAGGGCTTCGGCATTCCAGATTAACTCCTAACTGGGAGGCTAACCCTAATCCATTTCGTACAATCAATTAATCAACCTATACACTCCGGGATCTGCTGAAACCCTTCAGAATCTACATGGTGATACATTTATTTATACAGTTCCAGAATTATTGGAATGTGTGCCCAGTATTTGCATTATTTTCGTCGGTCAGTCGGGCCGAGCGTTCAATCGCATTATGCCGTAATCACGGAGATTGATTAGCGCCGCATAGTAATGGCGTCCAAATTGTGGGGAAAACGAACACAGCCTGTATGTATGTGTTTTAAGTTCGTCATTAATTATGTGACCGAAATGCGGTTTCTGAAAGCCTGGTCAACGGTGATATTTTGTAAAAATCACACCGTGAAAACTTAGGTTAAGTGAGCTGTCATTCCACCTGATGCTTAGGTATGGACAATATTGACAGCTCACTTCATTTCAACGTATGTGAGTTTATTCTCTGAAAATGTCACCGTAAAAACTTAGGTGAAGTGGGCCGTCATTATAACCATACTCCGACTTTTAATTAGCTGTAGTAAAATGACACTTCTTAATAACTCATTTCGGACTGCGTTTATAGATATGCATGTCAAATAAGTTTTGTTTGTTATACTATTCTGTACTAGAAAAACAAGATTTGGTTGATGGCCGCGAAAATCAAAAAGTCGCCAATTTAAGTAACATATAAGCTGTCATTTTACTGCAACTAATTAAAAGTCCGACTATAATGCTATTCTGTTCAAGTCTAACCATGAAAACTTAGGTGAAGTGAACTGTCAATAGTGTCAATCCCTAGCATCAGGTGGAGTGACAGTTCACTTAACCTTAGTTTCCATGTTTAAGTAGTTATTCTGTTATTCAGGGTGGAAACAAACCGGGGCAGCGGGATTGTCCGAAAGGGTTACCGCTGCCCCGGAACATAAAGGGCTAAGGAAGGAACACGGATGGGTTTTAGTCAGTAAGAGTCTGACACTCCCTTCCGCAACATGCTAGTACAGCATGTCAATTCTGTAAAAAACTCACCGTGGAAACTTGCGAGGAGTGAGCTGTCATTCCATCTGAGGCTATAGGGATTTACACTAATGACAGCTCACTCCACGCTCACTTCACCTAAGTTTTCACGGTGAGATGGTTACAGAATCGCACTGCTGGTCTCCCAAAGTGATAATGCGCATAGAAATCTTTGTCATTGTTCGGCAACGGTCGTATTCCCCGAGCGTCGGAAGACGATATGTGTAAAGAGTGGTTAAATGCATTTTCTTCATGCATAATTTAGTAGAATTATGTGTTTTGTGCTAAAAGTTTCCGGGAATACGACAATTAGCGAAGATCTGCATGCGCATTATTAATTTGGGAATACTGTAATATATATGTCAATGGTGTAACAACCCGACTTTGTTTTAGATAATGTGTATCTGGATTGAGGGCTCAATTTTTCAATGTCTTTGTAACAAAGTGAAACATTTGGGAAAATCAGTAAATAATAATAAAAACCTAAAACAAAGGATTTTTTTTTTATTTATAAATATACATATATCATCATCTGCCTAGCCTTTTCCCATATATGTAATATAATATAATTTAAGATGTTAACCATATTACCTGTGGGTATCTGTTGATGGTGTTCGGGTGTGGGTACGGCTGGTATCCTCTGTAGCCCTGGATGTTCCTCATCATGCCGTTGCAGCCAGGCAGCACTGCTGGTGCCAGCGCCTTCTGTAACTGCTTCTCCTGCTTGCGGTACTTAGCACGACGGTTTTGAAACCACACCTGTTAAAAGTATAATTTAATATGATGATATATTATAGTTCTTTGTTCTTGTTTTATGATTATTGTTGAATGTATATTTATATAGATTAGTACAGGTTTTATGTATGTTAATTTATTGTAGGTATATGTACCTAAATGGTACACCATAGAACTTAAAGTATCCTCTGTGCTTCTCCCTTTAATCCATTCAAAGTTTGTCTTTAAAAGATCGCTTTTACCGATACGATCACCCATTGTGTCACTCTATGTAAAGTTTATACATTTATCTCTTTTTATTAAAGAATATTTTATTTAAAATGTTAGAAATGATGAGAAGTAGACTTGTGATTTTTCTGTTTTTATAAAAGTAGGAGTCGAACGACGTTCCTAATTTTAGACTAGTAATAAAATAAAAAAAAAATAATGAAAAGGTATCGCTGAAATAATACACGGTATTTCAAGGTCCTTTTGAAAGCATTATTAAAAGTAAGTGCTTCCTGGTTCCATTTAAGCGTCAAGTGTACACCTAGTGTACATAAGAGAAAGTCCTCGAAACGTCAACGGTACACCAAGTGTACACAACTATTGTCATTGTTCTATTGTCATTGTTAAAATAGTGACTTCACTGCGTCAATTCAACTACTCCGACGCGTGGGGTGTTTCGACAGGTAGGCGGGCAAACGTGTGAGAGGTGAAAAGTATTATAAACTACCAGGTAGATAGCGTCTTATTTCGAGGAAGTATACAACAAACTTAGGTACTTAAATCTTCCATGTTTTCAGTGTTATACTTATAAGTTTATAGATTTATATAGCTGAAACAATGGCCGAAACACACGAGCCCCTAATCTGTGTGTTGTCAACGGGAATGGAAGCGTGCGTCGTTTGATATGGTGATTAGAGCTGATTAGAGGGAGAGGGTGGAGTGCCCCCCTCTCTCCCTCCCACCTCGCAAGCCCGCGAGGGCGGAGCGCCCTCCGTACGCACTCTCCATATAAATAAACCGATATACCCTATACCTAACAGTTAGTGAAGCCACCCCATCCAAAATATACATTATGTAGGTATTTTGGATCGTCGCTTCTCAACATTGTCTTCTGTGATTTGTTTTTATATTTATAAGAATTTTCATGTTATTTTGCCGTATTCGGCTGAAGATACAGACGTAATTATATATTTTAACTGAAACTGTGTAAGCATTGCATTGCATGCTTATTATGCTTCTTGACAAAAGCAAGTCACCACACGACATTCCACAATTGCCATGCCACAGTTTGGTAATCAAGTTCTGTTGGCTTTAAAGAAATATTTTTTTCTAAATAAGGGTGAAGATACTATTGGTACACCTCTGCCTAAACCTTTGGGAATAAACAGGCAGATGTTATGTTATTATGCATAGGAATTTTTAAACCGTTTTTTTTTTGCGAATTGGTACAGGTCTTGACCTCGATCTCGCCTGTTGGCAAGTGAAGGATGAGGTCGATGATGGAATAAGCAAGACCCGAAGATGACTATTCACTCTTGCTTTGAAGGTTTACGAGTGGTTATACGTTTTGATTGAACGAAGTCCTAAAACCCCAAACTATGAAATGTATAGGAAATCTTTTTCTGCCAAAAACCACGCGTCTCTCCATATTTACGTTAGAAAGGGATGATCCCCACAGATTGGGAACCGCTCCCTTCTTGTAGGTATGGATGGAGGGAGGAAACATAAATGGGATATTAGTTTTTTCGCAAAGCTACCCGACTTCCGCCCGCATTGCGCGTTGTAATGAAAAACGAAGCGATTTCCTAACGGTTTAAATAAACGTAGCTTTGTATAAATGGATTCGATTAGGGCAGTAATATCCAAACTCTTTTGTAGTTATATATTGGTCCCTACCTACATACTTTTTGGAACGATCGAAAGTAGAAAGAGTGTTTACAAGACTGGCTCAATGTACCCAACTGAATGTATGAATAGAACGACAAATATGAAAAACCGGAATTGTGTAAAAAAATCAGCTATAAGCTATTGTGACAAATAAAAATAAAGAACTGAGATTATAACACGATTAGGTAATAGCTATATTACTTTTAAATTCTTGCTGCAATCAGTACCCAGCTTTTTAAAATAAAAACACTTTAAATGATAAATACTTACAATTTTTTTAACTTAGATACGAGTATCGATCGGTTGGAAATAATATTTTTTAATTAATTGAGTAAATCGTAATTCACTGATAGCGCTGCAAGCATTCTCAATGACAAGCAGAGGAAACAGAGTCCTGATTATTTTGGAGGTACGGGGTACCTATTATACATGCCTATATTTCTGTACTCTCTAGATTAAACATAATCTTGTAAAAGTATGTAGCTAGATGTAGCCTAAACTAATAATAAAATTACAAAATCTAACAAACTCAACAAGTCTTTCTAGCAAGCCCATAAACTATAAATTGATTTGGGTTTGCTTTGTCTCAAAGCTATAGGTACCTACTCTGTTTTAATTAAAAACAATGCCGATCCAACCAAAACTAATAAATAGACATCATGATAACGAAAACAACAAATATTTTCAAACAGAATACTCCCAATCAGCGAGAAACAATTTAGAGATAGAGTTAATTTAGTAAAGATCCTTCTCTAAAGACACTTTGTTCTACAGAACGATGTATAGATAGCTATCTAATATCGTGGCAGAGGACCGAGTTATCCGAAGAAAACGGTCGCCTTTAAACTGAAAAAGCACGGGATCCAACAAAACATTTTCTTATTTCCAATTGTAGAATTCATTTGAGGGCAGAGACAATGTCGGGAGGCGCGCGGGGAGGATGAGCGGCTAACTTCGTTACGGATCCATTTGATGGGATTGCAATGCCTCAGGGGCCACCCGCCCCGCCCCGCCGCCCGCGACCCTCGCACACCCGGCGACGTTGTATTTTTATATCGAAATTTCCTCTAGAAGGAGGGAGCTCGACGACGACGTCGTCTTTAACGTTTACATTCTTATGTAGCGTCGCCTAAACGTTAATAGTCTCCTACGGAGCGCGCGTGCACGGGCATACAGTGCTAGACATACATCATGTATCGGCTTGTGTGTGTACACACTTACCTACTCACCGGTACTCACAAGTGTGGCACGCTCGCCTACGCGCATTTCACGTGCTTTTAGTGTCGCTACCGACGTAAAAGTATGAAATAATCTCGTTTCGTTCATAACCTTTCATTTCTAAGAAAAGCTTCGACATTCATTGCGCTTGAAAGAAAAGAGTAATTCTCGTCTTGATGGAGCGACAGTGAATAAAATATCACTTGAAAGCTATTTCATGTGAATGAGAGTTAATATGTGAAGATTAGATTAGGTAGATACTTTTGGGAAGAAGAATTTCTTTGTAAGGTTCGTGTTCGTAAAAGATAAGAGCAAGCCGACGAAAAATTCATAGGTAGACAGATAGACGCGACGTTAATAGAGGATGCTAAAAGTCATGTTCTGAATAAAACATCTAAAGCTACAAATTAGGTGCTCCGGGGGACAAATCAATATCGAGGGTCCTGGGGGATTGAGCAATTTTAAAACTGAGATAAAGATCTCTCGCGTTTACTGTAAGCATTTCGTATTCATACGGCCGAGCCCGACAGATGCCACTTTAATTCAATCCGCCTCCGGCCTACGCTTCAAATTGTATTATCCGAGTATTCGCGCATCATTGATATTTCGACAATTCCATCCAAGAACGACTGGCGTGATACTATTGTGCTGGCTGTAATATTTTGTACGTTTTTATTCGCACCGCGGGTGGCCCATTTTTGCCGACAATCCTGTGTACGTTAATTGAATCGTGAATGTGGTGAATATTTAAAATAATGCATCTGAATATAAAATCCACGTAGATGTTTTCTTTGGAAAATTAATACCTACCTATTTATATTTCAGATATTTTATATGGAGTTGATTGCTACAGAAATTGTGTTATTTTTGGAAATAATGACGTAGGTATATCTAGGCCAACAAAGTTGAGCCTTGTTTTTGTGAATATTGTAAAATTAGGGCTAACCTAAATAAAGTCAGATCGGTTTACCAAAAATCATTTAATACAAATAAATCATCCGTAAATGGTGTCACCAAGAAAGTGCTATGCTTACTTAAAAGGCGTGACCATGACCTTTGGCCCAGATAAGTAATTTTGTTGAACCCAAAATATAAAGAAGATAAAGAAAGAAAGAAACTTTATCTGATGCAGTTGGTGTCATCAAATCTGAGATTAAATTAAAACATTTGTTTTTTTTTTTAATATCTTGTTTACATGTCTGTAGAGTTAGATTTGTAAATTATTTAAACGCACGGATGAATTTTCTTGCTAGTCTAAATTTAAAATCAGAAAAATAAAGAGGTATTCTACTTATCAGCTGTGTTCAACACGGTTGCGGTGTAGGTGTGGTACATGATAAATTATAATAAAGAATAGGTAACTGACCTGTATCCTCGCTTCATTGAGTTTCGTCGTCCGCGCCAGCTCCTCTCTGCAGTAAATGTCGGGGTAATGTGATTTGGCGAAAGCCGCTTCTAATTCTGCTAATTGTTCCTGTCACAATAAAAACAACAATAATTTAGTAATATTAATTAACCTGTTAAGAATCTGGGACAATGAGAATGACTCAGCTATTGTTTAACGTAGTTTTGAATGAATAAGTCTGGAGAGGTGGGATAATCGGACACTGTATTGGTAACTTTTCGTGTGTAGGTCCTGCATGTTGAGAAATTAGGGTCTCAACATACAAGACATACACACGCGAAGCCATATATCGCTCAATTGGAGAAACATCGACGTAAATGTATTATTTCCCAAAAATGAGTTAAATATGCCAAATCACTTAGAAAGCGTATTTAGGTTAGGAAATCAAAGACGTAAAAAAACAGTAGCAGCGATATTTAAAACTAGCAGCGCCTTACGGTTTCACCCGCATATGTTGCGATCCCGTGGGAATATCTGGATAAAAACTATCCTATGTCCTTTCCCGGGACTCAAACTAACTCTATACCGAATTTCATCTAAATCGGTTTAGCGGTTTAAGCGTGAAGAGGTAACAGACAGAGATAACAATTTCGCATTTATAATATTAGTATGGATTCAAAGTCCTGACTGACCGATATGTAAACGCACAGCCTAAACCGTTGGTCCTATAGAGAAATAAAGGTGTGTTCTTTGTGAAAAGTAAGTATCCACTAAGAAAGGGTTTTTAGAAATTCCATCCCTAAGAGGGTGAGTGGGGGAGGATGGAATTTCATGCGGACAAAGACGCAGGCAGAAGCTAGTACTATATATTTAGATAGAATAGATAGAATACTCTTTATTATGCATACCATATAAATTACAGACATAAATATAGAAACTGTACAAAGGGTGACACAATGGGCGGTCTTATCGCTAAGAGCGATCTTTTAAAGACAACCTTTGGATGGATTTAAAAGGGGAAGGACAGACAAATACTGTAGGTAGTCTGTGGTGTACCATTTACATAAGGAGTTGTTGAGGCCTCCCTTTTTTTGTCTTGTTTTCGGCTTGTACACACATATTCTTCTATAATAGCAATTATACCTGTGTAAAGGTGGTTCTATGTCGACGACGTGCGGGTGTGGGACAGGACGCTGTGGTAGGTGTATGCCCTGCGTGTTGAGGACCTAACGCTGGAGAAAGGGCTGAGGCGCCACCGGACACTCCGCCGCTACCCCCACCTGGCTCTGGCTTTAATTTTTTGAAGGCGCCTTCCGCTGTTGATGAAAAAAAAAAGAAAATATTATTTATGTCGTGGAAACCCACATTTAAATAACATCTGTGATTTAATTTTCTTTCAATTACAGAGCAATAGTAAATTATTAGACACCTAATTATTTACGCTAAGTACTAAATTAAATAAGCTATCTGTGAAAAAAGGGCCCCTCACGCAAACGTATTCGATGCGAATATTCCATAAAAGGATTTTAATTTTTTTGTGACGTTGTTTTTTATATTATGTGGCTATTGTAACTCACACACACTTGTTAAAATTCCAGAAAAATCATCTACTTTTACAATATTTGTAAATATGTGAGCACCATGTGCCTATCAGTTGTCTAATTAGTAGTAAGTTTTGCTGTGCCCCTACAGGGTCCATAATTGTATTGTAACATCTGTAATGACAAAACAACAAAAAAAAGATGAATATGAATATTTATTTGATTTACCTGTCATTGCTTTATTTTTAATTCTTTTTCCTGTTGTGGTAGACAGGTAGAGTAATTTTGAGTTTCTGTTTTTTTGCTTGAGTACGTATAGTTTTTTTTATTTGTTTTTTTTTTGTGTTTTTGTTTTATATTGGCGTGGCTAGCTGACATGTGGCAAATTATTGAATTGAATGTTCTGTGTCCTGTAATTTTAGTTACTTTGCATACCTTTGTATGTAACAATCAAGTATTTTCTAACTGAACAGACAGCTGTGCTGCTGGGGAGTCTGTTGCGCCACTTCTTCTCCCCAGCGAAAGCACTAGGAAGTGGTAAAGAGCGGGCGTTTGACTTTCGAAAAATGCTGATTCTTAGCCAAGTTTGAATAAATGACTTTGATTAGATTTGATTTTGATTCTAGGTGCACCGTCTTCACATAATTATGAATATATAAATATATAAGGAATGTACGCGTAATCTTGTAAAACATTTTAATAGAGTAACGGCGGAGTTGCCCATTCTTATCCATACGAAACTACTTTTTGGAACGGGCGACTAGAATCAATTCTATTTTTTGTAAATTTTGAGGTTCAAAAGTGCCTTTCATGTGCCTATTTGAAATATATAATTTGACATTGACTTAGAACCAACAGTGCTGGAATCCCTTCAACAACCAAGGTGAAGCTCTGTCACTCTATTATCTCCTACCATAGACACACTTATAATTCTTCTGCCCGTATCCCAATTTATTTGGAGGTCGGTAACATGTCTTTTTCTTCCATACTTCTCTATTAGCGTCTTACTAATCGTCCTTTCAGTAGTCACCTCCTTTCTAGGCATATCATTATTAGGTAAGACAGCGTCTTACCTTACCTAAACTCACACTAACAAGCCTAATGAATTAGATACTATTTTAATAATTTTCAATCGGATTCGATAACAGAAACAGAGGCAATAAACTTCCAATTGACTTTAAACAAAACATCATCGACTAGCAGTCACTCCAGACCTTTTATCTCAGAATACTAGATTCTCAATATTCAGATTTCGAAGATTCGAAATCAAAATATTTATATATTATGAAAAAACCTAGGTACTTTTTGCAGCAAATAAATTGCGTATTATGCACAATCATTGTGCAATAAATTAGTGTATGGTCAAGTCAATCAAATAGGTACAAAGACGTAATAAAAACATTGAATATTCCCGATAATTGAGTTCTATCGGCAAGAGGTCTTAGCTGTTTTGGATATTCGTTAAAAAATATAGAAATGTCACGAGAATTATCACGAAGACTGCAAGTTAACTGCATCTCAAATTAAGTCAACTCCACTAATAAAGAAACGTGTTTACCTATTTGCATACCGGCGTTGCGCATCGACCCCTTGTCGTAGGTCAAGATCGCACGGTCCGCGTAATTGTAATTGCGTTGCTTTAACTAACGCTGTTAAGAGGCTAATGATTCCCGTCCAGAGTTGAGCCGCAAACGTTTGAGCTAGCCTACTGGCGTGAAACTGGTCTGTGGAGATTTTTTGCTGCTTTGAAAACTTGACAACTTTATTTATTTATTTTTTGGAGAACCAACAGCTATAACAGAAGGATAACAATAGTATATGAGACATAAAGCCAATTATCAAGGATCTTTTGGACGCGTGTATCTTTCTGAGGCTTTAAGATAATAGTGATGGCTTTTTTGTATTACTTCAATGATGGATATAAAATCATTAAAAAAACATGTTTTATTCTGGATTTTTTGTGGTATTTTTGTCAAATAATTGTCATTTTTAGGGTTCCGTACCTCAAAAGGAAAAAACGGAACCCTTATAGGATCACTCGTGTGTCTGTCTGTCTGTCTGTCTGTCTGTCTGTCTGTCTGTCTGTCTGTCTGTCTGTCCGTCTGTCACAGCCAATTTGCTCCGAATCTTATGGACCGATTAAGTTGAAATTTGGTACACATATGAATCTCTGTGACCCAAATACAGACGTGTAACGTAAATAAATGAGTTTTGAAAATGGGAGTCATTTTTGAGGGGTAAATAGACAATTTAAAAAAAAGTTTCACAATCTGTACCGTGTGACATATCAAATGAAAGGGCTTACCGTGAGGATCTCAAATATATTTTTTTCATAATTTTAAAGTAAATTGTATTAAAGTTATTTAAGACAATAGACGGAAATTTACCTTTCCCCCCCCCCTTATCTCCGAAACTACTGAGCCTGTAATTTTGAAAAAAATACTGAAAGTAGTTCTATACCTATAGATTACAGGAAAATTAATAAGAAGTCTATGATCTTGAAACAACATGGTTAATCTCTCAATATTGTGCGTACAAACTTACATTTTCAGTTGGAATGTATGGGAGAACATGTTTTTCAACTACAATGTTAAGTTTGTTTTTGGGATAAATTCATTCCAACTACGGAACCCTTCATTGTGCGTGGTCCGACACGTACTTGGCCGGTTTTTTTAATTGCTGACATGGATTTAGTAAGGCGCTTTACTTTGTGTAAATTATTTCATCACGACAGCTCTCAAAACGGTGAAGGAAAACATCGTGTGGCAACCGGCATGTCCTAGAACCAAAAATTTGAAGACATGTGACATCTACCAACCCGCACTGGGGCCACGTGGTAGATTACAGCTCACTGCCTCGCGAAGAGAGGAGGCCTGCAGGAGGAGGAGTCCCGAGGAGGAGTCCCAGCAGTGGGAAAATTATAGACTGATTGTGTATATATGTTATATACTAAGGTCCTTGATTGTTGAACCTCGTTAAACAGTGGGTACCTATACTTTCTTAGGAGACTATTACAGCATATAACTATTAATTGATCTGCATGAGTAAATATCAACTGAAAATTACTCCATAGTCATGAAAACCGCTTAGAGAAAAATATAGACCAAGTAGAGGAGAAAAGTAAATTCACATTTTAAAGTAGTTAAAACTCATAACGAATTCCAAATAGCGATCCTTAGCTCGTTTTTAATTGTATTCCCACATGGCCGTCCTACACTGGAATACCTCAAACGTTCATTTTTCTGAAAAATTCGCATATTGGCGACATAATCACTTTACCTTCGGTTTCTCCGAGCTTCTGAATTAAGTGGGGGAGATTTTAAAAGCACCGTCGGAGGTCGGTTTGGAAGTATTCATGCATTCCCTTTGACGCTGTTCCTGGCTACTTACTAATTAACATGGAGCTAAGTGTTTGCGTCCGCGGTAAACGGGCCTTTTAACGTTTAAAAGGTTGTATTTTTTTAGTCGCTTCCATGTTTTTAGGGGCTTTGATGGCGAATATATTGGTTTCGCTTTTTACCTGACATTTTTCCGAGATGCGATTAAGCCATTAGAGATAGTCATTAAAAATGGATATTTTAGACGTTTCCGATAAAACGTCTGTTTTCGTGATGCGGTTTGTGTTAATAGGCTGATGTGATTTAATCGTCTCGGTTAGTGGCGGCTATTAACCGTCAATTATTTACCAATCTAAAGATATAAATGTACTGCAAATTGAATTGATCAACAAGGAAGGTCACATCGATACTAATCAAACAGCTACTGAAGCATTTCTGTTTCCAATTCTAACAAACAATTTTATCTCGGCGAAATCACTAGGGGTAGTATCAATTAGAGTCGAAAAATTGCGCCTGACTCGTAACAAGTCAGCGAACAGTATTTATTTGTTGAACATTTGTTCGGGGGCGTAAGAGAGATTCAATGTAACATGTCATTAGGGGGCTGTAATCCCCTAATTATGACGATTGACATGAAAGCGCCATCTGTGGCCGTCGAGAGTGTCGGGTGACTGCGCGAAGTGTCGCAAATAATAGATTTTGTGTAAAGTGAGGCGTCATGTCTTTGGGATTATGTTAGTGGAACCTTGTTGCTTTGGGTGAAAGTAGAACAAAGGACAATACTGATAACATGTGGTCATTTTTACATATGGTTTGTTATGTATGAATCAAAAATATTAATAGGGACCGCATTCATTGTAGTAATACAGTGTTGAAGAAGGTCATCATCATCATCTGCTTAGCCTTTTCCCAACTAAGTTGGGGTCAGATTCCAGTCTAACCGGATGCACCTGAATACCAGTATTTTACAGTGTTGAAGAAGGTATAGAAGACTTTTTAGAACAAAATTAGGCATATGACCCTAAGTTTTGTATCCTGGAAATCTGCCTCACTGGATGACTCAGGATCGGTTGTAGACTTATTTCCCTTAGTAGGTCAACAGGTGCACATGGTTAATTTTAAAAATCTAAAAGTGAATAACCAACCAACTAATCGAGAAGGCAGTCTGTTGAGAGATGAAAGTAGAAGAGTTCAGGAAATCAGTTTACCGATGGTCGCATAAAACTGGAAAAGCTGCTGAAGATTGTGACATTGTGACATCAGGTGGAATGACAGCTCACTTCTAAATGCAACAAATTGTTGATCGGCAGATCTGATAAAAAAGATCAATATTTCAACGATACACATGAAAGTAGAAAAATATTCCAATTAATTAAAAAGTCTATTTCTGCTTCAAAATTGTATATTTCGTGAAGGGGATCCCAGTGGCGACCACCTCGGGCGAGCCGCGGGGTACTCGCGGATCGTCCATATGTTCTGCACAATAATGCACTTGTGATCGACACAAATGCCGCAAATCCTACAGATTGCTGTTTAATTGTCGATTTAGAAAGAGGGCTTAGAATAGTGGTAGGTACAGACGCCAGCACATCAAACTACTACAATCTGTCAAATTTCTTTGATAGATTTTGAACTTTATCGCTAAAGTATAAGATCAAAGTTGAATGGGAAAATTTTACAGTTTCGGGTAGGTTGATGTGCTGGCGTCTGTACATCGCTTTTGGTATCACTGGAAAAATGCCAATCCAGACTGTTTAATTGTATTGTATAGAATCAAGTTCTTCTAACTTAACAGACAGATGTTTTGCTGACGTGTTTGATGCGCCACTTCCTCCTAGCTAAAATACGGAAGTGGTAAAGGACGGGCGTCGTGGGAGACTGTCTTATGTAATTTTAACGTTCATTTAGTGCTGATTTTTAGCCTAATTTGAATACATCACTTTGATTTAGATTTAATATTGACAATAAAGTGAATTAAAAATCTCAACCTCTTTGAAAAACGTCACTGAAAATCAGAACGACGAGACAGTAAGATAGTAAGCTGTGTTTGCCATAATAGCAATACCTACGTGTTAAAATTCACTAGTAAAAAAATTACGAATAAAAGTTGGAGACCAAGTATTATGGCGTATACCTTAAGTTAAGCCTATCAACAGCCTTCGGCAATCCACAAGCTAAATTGAAGGGTAAAAACATCAAACTCAGAATAAAGGCTAAAATGCCTCAATTTTGTAACCTGTCAAATATCAGTCAAAACAATCGGATACACATTTCTAACCCGTTAAATAACTTTTTTTCGAGTGCCAGCTGATTCCGAGGGTCGATGTGTAAATCACAATAGGTTTAACGGATTTGTACGGAGGGTGCGCGTGCGCTTACAATCGACACTCCATTATGTCGAGAGGCTCTTACAACGAGATTATTATGCGCATATTGGTTAGCTGTTTAGGGGAATTACTGGTACTTTTATTTACAGTTTAGTTTTTTTTTTCTCTCGTGCGTGGTCAATGTGCCAGAATTGTGGGTTGTGGTATTTTTTTGGTAGTGTGGTTAAAGGTGGTCTAAATGACCGGTGCAAAAGAAATAGCTCACCTTGGCTGGAATTACGAAGGGCGAATTAAAATGAGGTGACAAAAGGTAATGTTAGAATCAATTTCTGCACTTCTTTAAGTCAGTAGTGGCATAAGTTAGACTCAATAAATCAATCTGGGTTAAAAAAATCTTTGTTTTACGTAGCTTAGGCAAGTTTGATAAATCTTATTACATTTTTTTTCTAGAAAAAGAATAAAACTCCAAAATTTATTAAAATCCTGCCGTACGTCCCAAAAGTACATTACAACATCTGCATTCCTCCAAATGTTTGACCACTTCCGTTCAAATAATATGTCGACCATTACTCGTAAAAGGGGATAAGGATAAGCTCATAGACAGGTGTGAACTGCACACGACCGCCACGCGACACGGATTAACGGCTAATACGGTATTTTGTTAAAATCTAATAAATTGATGGAGTGGAGTGATGTTATTCTACATCGCAGCGCGCAGTGTTAAAATTCTCTGACGAATATATGCCTTGCCGATGAAAATTAAAAAACATTATTATTATGATGGTACGAAACCCTCGGTGCGCGAGTCCAACTCGCTCTTGACCGTTTTTTTTAAATTTAGTTTGAGCCCTGTTGGTGGCCACGATGATTGCGGCAACAGTAACATTCTGTAGGTTATTCAGGGTGCAGATGAACGGGCACATAGGACGCTCCAGTAAGTTGGGGCATGGTCTGGTCAGAACTCGTAAGCATTGTAACTTTCTACTAAAATAAAGATAGGTTGTAACCACGGGTTGTAACCTCCTAAAGATTATTGACAGCTTTATTATGAAAACTTTCCTGTCACATTGACTAAATCATGTCGATCATGTCGTGACATGAATATAAACGAGTTTTCTATAGAATTTGTGAATAGGTAAAATATCAGTTTTATAAAAATATAATTGATATTTCTGTACTTAATAGCTGTGAAGTGGAAAAGAGTTTTTTATATGCAGAACAGTTCGTCTAGTTTTTGTATATTCTTTACAAAACGTGGTTACTTTCGACGCGAGAAGAAGCCAGTTGATTATTTAATATTGCTTTGATTTGTTACCTGTATTAACGAAGTAAGCTCAGGGGATTGGCTCAGTTGTGCATCAGTACGAAATAAAACATGTTTCAAACAAGTATGGAATCAGTTTATCTGCTGTTCATCGTATTTGCGATCGTCGGTAAGTGATACCTTGTTCGAAGTTTAACGTGTGTTTTTATGTAATGGTTACAACAAGAACATTTAGAAGTCCTCATAGCAGAAATGTCTAAAACGATATTATCACTAACGGCTTGGCATATACCTACTGATAAAAATATTTTTTACAATGATGATACTGCACCTAGGTATATGTACGTATTTTTTCAGGTCACACGGTTCCCACATCTGAAGCCAAAATATTAGATCCAATCAGAAATATACTCAGTCTAGTCCGAAGTCGTCCTCAGAGTAGACAGGATCTTGATAAATTGTTTTCCCGATTTCGAGACAATGGTGAAACTTTAGACGCAATCGACCCCACTGAGTTTGACCCAAATAATCCAACAATAACTGCTGATCCGGACTATCCACAAATACAAATTGATTTTTATCAAGATCAGGGTTACATATCTGTTGGTCAGACATTAATATTAAATAAAATTACTGAAAGTCCAATTAAATTAACTTCTGATAAGCCAAAACCACCAGTGTGGTGTAAACTGAAGGAAAAAAAACCTCCTCCTAAATGTCCGAAACCACATACCAAGTGCCCGAAACCACCTCCTGAATGTCCGAAAAAACTTAAAGAAAAAGATGCTATCGATCCGTATGATTCAAGTTTAAATCCTGATCTCTTAAGTAATTCAAAATTGCCTTCTGATGGCCCATTTGATTCAGAAATGCCTTCTGATCCTCTAAGTAATGCAAAATTACCTTCAAACGGTCCTCATAATTCAAAATTACCCTCTGACCCTCTAAGTAATTCAAGATTACCTTTTGATGGTCCATATAATTCAAAATTTCCTTCTGACGGTCCATTTGATTCAGAACTACTTTTTGACTATCTAAGCAAATCCAAATTACCTTCAGACGGACCATATAATTCAAAATTCCCTTCCAACGGTCCTAATAATTCAGAACCACCTTCAGACCGTCCATATGTTTCTAAATTACCTTTAAACGGACCATATAATTTCAAATTATCCTCTATTGGTCCATACAATTTGAATTTACCTTCTGATGGTCCATATAATTCGAATTTACCTTCTGACCGTCTAAGTAGTTCAAAAATATTTTCGGATGGTTCGAGAATACTACCTTTTGGCCCAAATATTTCAAAGCTACCTAATGACGACGTAAGTAATTCAAGGTGTGATACTGACGAGCCCAATAATATTATCAATGATGTCCACGATATCTATGAAAGCAATAATAAATGGGCCAATAAAAGCAGAGAATCTTTAGCAAATGCATCGAAGAAAATAACCCAGACTGATTACGATCAAATCATAGCCCAGAAGTTACCTACTGCGGTTAAGCTGCTCGAGAAGCTAAGAGAACTGAACAAACTGAAAGAGTTACCCAAAATGAACGAAAACAATGAAGATAATAACATTAATAAAAATGTTAATAATGTTATTAATAAAAATATTAATAAGAATCATAATGCTGGGAACGATGGAAAAAATGCAAACTCTGAAGCAACGCCTCAATTACCCACATTTAAATCGAATAAAAAAAAAATACAATATGGACATCAATCCACTGTTGCAGTCCGAAGGCGTTTATATGAGAACCACATCTAGTCCAGTCGTTGACGATGGTAGATCTGTTATGAGAAAACTCATAAAAAGAAGATTTTACTAATAAGAGCGAGCGGTTAAACCTGAAAATGAGATAAGTAGTAGTAACGAAACTGCCTATTTGATTGATTTTTTAATAACATATTAATTAGGTACTCACGCTTTTAAATAAACGGCTATAAGAGTTAAAGTACAGCTGGTTTTGATTGTTTCGACTATTAGATTTCAATCATGGGTCTCAGTCTAATTATTACTATATTAATTTCAATGTTATCATTAATGTTTTTCGTAATTATTAAAAGTACATGATGCAGTCCGCTTTTCATTACATTATCGTGGACATTAGATTTTACTGTTGTATCAAAATTTATAGGATCATCAATATTATTATTGCCTTTTGTAATTTTAATGTTTGCACTTACTTTTCTGCATAATATGTTGCACTTACTTTTATGTAAGTATGTTAATAACAAAGTTGGTGACAGAATATCAACACACCTAACAGAGCCATAACTTTTCTAGTGTTCCAATTATCATTTTCAACCCGAATTTCCGTATTAAAGTGACTTTTCTTTTTCATACGGGGTAATTGCATGACAGATTATCACTAGCAATGGCTTGCATTTTGACAGTTCAACAACATTCATTCATTTACGTTGTTGAGCAGACAAATATTTCAAACATATGAAGCAATGAATTAGCAATATCCTTCAAAATGATTCAGATTGAGATTTATAGTATACTAGCTGACCCGTCCACGCGTTGCTGTGGCTAACGTTTTTGTTATTTTTTTTTTCTATCCTACCTTTCAAGTTGGATCAAACTGCACACGGTGTACAAATTTGATTAAAATCGGTTAAGTAGTTTAGGAGTCCATCGCGGACAAACATCGTGACACGTAATTTATATATATTAAGAAGATAACGCAATTAGGGTGTTGGTTCTCGTATATTTTGTATCGTTCTCTATTGTCTACTCTATTATCCTAGTGCGTATTATTGGTACTTACCTAGTTCATTCTAATCCGGAGGTACTAATTCGCAATCTTATTGCTTTTTAACAAGCAGGCTATGTATCCCATGGGATTTCCTTCGGCAAGAATAACGAACTTCATTCCCTATTTAACCCCTATGAGGGGTGAATTTTAAAAATGGTTTATGAACTTTATTTTACCTCATAATTAACAATAATTCACTCTCTGAGAAACTATCCTACAAAACTATATACACAAATTGTCTACCTGAGACGACACGACCGTAAGATTGTATTGGTATCGAATTAAAGTGCTCTTATATAAAAATCCAATATAGTGCTCACTTTCACTATATTAAGAGACTTGTGCAAAATTCTTGCTTCTAGATAGTTTAGGCTGTGCGTTACCCGTTAGTCAATGAATGAATGAATTTCAGATTTTTATTAAGTAGAATCATTATAGCAAGTAGGTTTCGTTACACTGTTGCAGTGACTATATCGAACGGATGCCGAATTTTGGACGCCCGTATTCACAGCCGAGCGATGAGGCACGTTCCTATGACCATTGTTAGTGCTTGCCTACGTGACCAGCTGGCGTAGTCCGTAGATGTTTCCTTTGTTAGGTACGTGTTGTTCACCGTCGATGAATATGTGAATTTACAACCAACGGAAGCATCAGTTGTGCTTGAAATAATAGAGCGTGTGGTGCATTAAATATTTTGTCAAACAATTTCAGTATCGCTATTTTAGCCTAGCCGCGCTAATTCAATTGATACCTAGCTCAAAAGTCTGGATGTTGATGGTTTTAATCTCATGGCCTTTAGATGCATCTATTCACCACAAAAAATATCCCAAAAGTGGATTACTCACATTGCCACAAACTAAGTTGTTTATTTAAATGTAAAATTACTTAATTTAGCTGAAACCTATTAAACTAAACAAAGTTTGAGTAATCATTTCCTATACAACGTTACCGCCGCACATTTTCGTCAATGTTACAATTATTATTCAGCGTACATTAAACGTGCAGAGCGTATATTCAACTCGGCAACCCGAGTCGCTTGAAAATTCAGGCTTCGCTCGCGGCGGGGGCGCGACGGGAGTGGGGGCGCGCGCGGGGGCAGGGGACGGTCGTTAGTGACATTTCGTATTCATGACGTCACCCGCGGGCCGATTGTTTGCAATATTACTCTAATTGGAATTGTAATTATACGCACATATCCCGCGTAGAGGCTATCTACGTGCTCGCTTCTAGCTTCAGCGAATATCGCTGCTTTAAACATATTTAGCAGTGACAATAAACTTATTTCAGAGGAAATAAATATACCTTCAGTGGGTCAAATAATTGTCACTTTACTAAGTACATACGCGGCATTAAGGCTCATCAACATCAACAAAAAATTGACTTTGCAAGGCGTCGTCTCTGTTTCATATATTTGTATCTATAGCACAATCAGCTTATAATGTTCCCACTGCTGGAACAGAGGCCTCCTTTCGATGAGAGAGAGTGGACTGTAATCCATCACGCGGGCCCATTGCAGTTTGGTAAATGTCACATGTCTTAGAATGTTTGGTTCTAGGACATTCCGGCTTCCTCTCGATGTTTTCCTTCACCGTTTTGAGAGCATTGGTGATAAAATTTACACAAAGTAATGCGCCTATCTGAGTTCGAATCTACGACCTACAACTCGCAAGTCGAGGCCGTTACCACTGGGCCACCACTGCTCTTTAAACTTTTATTCTATTATATTCTAATAGCTGCGCCCCGCGGTTTCACCCGCGTAAATGTCGACCCCGTGGGAATATTGGGATAAAAAGTAGTCTATATGTTAATTCAGGGTGTCAGCTACCTCCATACAAAATTTTATCAAAATTGCTCCAGCTGTTTGAGCGTCAAACCGTGAAGAAGTAACAAACATATGAACACACACACAAACACACGCACACACTCACAAACTTTCGCCTTTATAATATTAGTGTGATTTTATTTAATTTATTTATTTAGGATCTCCAACAAAAGATGTACACAATAAAATAAATACATGACACATAAAAATAAAGGGCAATATCAGGTAATAATACGTGCACTCTTTCACGTACCTGTAGTTAGTTAGTCATTTAATTTAGTACCTACCTAGTGTAAATAGATAGCATAAATATCTATATGTGGTAGCCAACTGGTTAAATTAGCCGTTTAGTTAACCGCCTGGCCTTTAGAAAGTAGTGCTCGCCTCGCTTCGCTCTCTCGGCTCGCACTCGGTTTATCACAGTTCTAACCTAACCTAACCCATTTGGTCGGGGTGCCCTGCCTTAGTTTCTGCGACCAATTCGGCTCGCGCATGTTTGGTTACAGACTTCCAACCTAAACTGTAATTGGCTGCGACATATACACAGAATATACTAATATTAATAATTTACCTTCGCACTTGGACATCGACCTATTTTGCAATAACGCACACAATATTGAAATATCCTAAACAAGGAATATTTTGGAGATAGTCGTGAATAACTACTAAATAGTTCAGCTTATGATATGATGATATCTAATGTAATGTTATGTGGTTGCTCTTAAGTGATTTTAACTGTTTTGATGTTGCAGTACTCGACTAATTAAGTTTTATTACACACTAGCTTCCGCCCGCGGCTTCGCCCGCGAGGTATGTCGATAAAAACTATCCTATGTCCTTCCCCGGGATGCAATCTATCTCTCTGCCAAATTTGATCAAAATCTGTTCAGTGGTTTAGGCGTGAAAAGGTAACATGCAGACAGACAGACAGACAGACAGACAGACAGACAAAGTTACTTTCGAATTTATAATCTTGTATGTAATGGATACAACCTTTTTAACTTTTTTTTTTATCTTGGTTTGCAAATCGCTGTTAACGAACTTAATCAACGCAAAGTACTTGATTCAAATAGAGCTCTTTTCTTTAGTTTGCTGTATGTCATTACTTCCCAGAATTTGATCCTTATTAGGGTCACTATCGAATGGTGTAATAAATACAGTGTGTTTTTTTTAATCAAAATCAACGAGTTCGATTCCTGGCCAGAAATATTGATTTATCAAAAATCAAATGATGCAGTTTTAGTTTTGATAAAAATCGAGCACGAGACTTCTTTGAGTGCTTTTCGCTATTCCTCATAGTTTCGAATTTGGCCATCCACGCTCACTTGAAAAATTCACCATGTATACCAAAGATGATCATTATGACATACTGACCTCCTACCAACTTTTGATGAAAGCGTCGTTCCCCGAACTTATACTATTTACTGTAAAGGCACATCGAACAAACCGGTCAAGAGCGAGTCGGACTCGCGCACCGAGGGTTCCGTACCATCATAATATGTTTTAAAATTTTCATCGGCGAGGCCTATATTCGTCAGAGAACTTTAACACTGTGCGCTGCTGTGTAGAACATTGCTGTTTTAGGTCAGCACCATCTCTTGACCGATAGTGGAACTAATGTAACATTTGTATTTCTGAAAAAGTGTGCTATTTACGTAGAGACATCGTTTTATTTTTCATGTAATCTTTACTTACACTTCTATCACATAGAGTTATTTCAGATTTTTCTCTTTGCAAACTTCGGAGATAAAGAACCCCTCCTTTATCTCCGTTCTAGTATAGTATCTAGTTTAACGGTATTTTTTTGTTTACATTTTTGATCAGAAGTCGAAAACTGTGCGGCCTAAAAAAAATTAAAAATGTTTGAGAATGTGCAAACTACGCTCTTTCATGTGATAATACCCCCACATGCCCTAGTAGCCCCACTTCTAATATTTCAGAACCACTTTCAGAACCTTTGAAAAAAAAAATGTATTTCTTAGTTGCAAAATTGTTGGGCAAACGTCATCTAAAACTATTGCAAATTTCAAGTTGATAGCATTATTAGTTCTTGAGATATCCAGCTGTGACAGTCAGACAGACAGACTAAGTCGCACAATAAGGGTTGTTGGCAACACAACATATAGTTTTATCTGTCATCTGTCAATGTCAGCAACGTCATTCACTGTACAAGAACGCATTAAATTAAGCACACGGTTTTTCCATCCAATTTGCATTTTTAATTAATAGTTTACGCTATCAAGTTCCCCAACATGGTCCTTCGAGCAATAACAATATAGTCAATCCAGCGAAAGAAAACTGCACTTGTGTGGAGATTGGATCAACATTCCAGAAGTTACCCACGCCGGTCGTCACGAAAAAAGGAACGGGCAAGTCCATTTTTCATATTCAAAGGGCTTGTTCAAAGCGCTCCAGAAAGTTCGGGCGCCGCCATCCAGTATTCTGTGAAGAAAATAATCCAATTTTCATCAATTTTGGTTCGAGTAGCGAGCAGCGAGCAAAAAAAAAAAAAACTTCCCGGGACGCCGCGATACAAACTTTGCCGCGCGAAGCAGGACGCATCTGATTGGCTCGCGTGATATCACGCAACCCCGACGAGCCAACCAGCGACGGGCGAGTCCATTCGCGCTTGCAGAGCACGCGCCGCACCGCCACGCCGGACGAAAACGAAGTTCAAATAGCAACGCGTCGCAACCGCCATATTTTTTTTTACCACTTGTGCAGGCAAATTCGGATTTACAGAAAAAACGTTGTCTTGTTCTTGTGCGGTCAAGACAATTACAGTTACAACCGAAATATTGTTGTGGCAGCCATTTTACAGTGTGTAAATTGTGTAAAGCGAGTTTTCAGCAATGGAAGTCGACCAAATTAGAACGCTCGTCAGGAAACGAGCGTCAATTAAAGGTTCGATAACGAAAATTGAAAACATGTTCAAAGACAAAGAGGCGAATAAAGAGTTCTCAAAACAAGCGTTGATCCTAAAGGAAGAGCGTCTTCGAAATGCATTCCAGAAGTACGAAGAATATTCGTTGGAGATATGCGCCTTAGAACCCGACCTCGATGCCGACGATGATGTTGAAGAAAGGTACATCAAAACGCTCACCGTCATCAAGGAATTGTTAGACAAAATCGATTGTGAAAACGTTTCTAAATATGAGTGTATTTCGAAAAATTTCAATACAAAGTTACCTACCATAAATGTACCAACGTACACTGGTAAGTACTCTGAGTTCAAGCCGTTTATACAACTCTTCGATTCGCTGATACATAACAATCACAATTTAGATGACGTGCAAAAGTTTTTTTATTTACGTAATTTTCTACGAGAGGAACCTCACGATCTTGTTAAAAATCTCACCTTGTCTACTGAGAGTTACAATGAGGCCAGGAAAATTCTATTCGATAGATATGATAATAAGTATAAAATTACAAATGAACATATACACATTTTGTTAGATATTGTACCTATATGTAAGTCAACAGCAAGTAATTTAAGAAACTTTGTATCTGTTGTAAAGCAGCAATTAGCTGCCTTAAAAAACCTAGGTCATACAGTTGATCAATGGGACCCAATAGTACTTTGCATTCTGACCAGAAAGTTAGACTTATTATGCAGTAGGGAATTCCAATTGGCTCGAGTACGAGACCCCACTGTTACACACCTAATTGACTTTCTAGACAAGCGTGCGCTTGCACTTGAGAATGCAGAGCGCCCACAGGAGAGATCCCAGCCAACGTCAAAGGTGGCTAACGTTGCAGCTGTGAAGAAAGTTAAGTCAGATGCAGATACTGCTGCGGAGACTGTAGGAACAAGAAGTTGCTTGCTCTGTAAGTCCAACCACAAGCTTTTTACTTGTCCACAATTTAAACTTATGTCTGCAAGTGATCGAATCAAGTTTGCTACGTCTAACAAACTGTGTGAGATTTGTTTAAATAATCATAGCAAAAAATGCAGATATCACTTTAAATGTGGTGTCTGCAAAGAAGGGCACAACACGTTGCTCCACGAAGATAATGCACCGTCTCCAGTAACATTGATGTCCGAGGCTGCCTCCAAGCAAGTACTGTTGCCTACAGCACAGGTAAAACTATTAGCGAGCAATGGTACTGAGGTTCATGTCAAGGCTCTTCTAGATACTGGTTCACAGGCATCTTTTGTCACTAAAGAACTTGTAAATCTATTAAAATTACAAATTGATACAGCCAACACTCCAGTTATTGGTATAGGCAACACTTTAAATAAATTAAAGGAGAAGGTTAATTTGGAAATACATTCCCTCACTCAGAACTTTAAAATGTCAGTTACTTGTTACTTATTGGACAAAATAACTTCAAAATTACCACAAAGAAAGTTTGACTTACATGAATTAGTCTTACCTCCAAAAATCATGTTAGCTGACAAGAAGTTTAATGAGCCAAGTGTCATACACATTCTTTTAAGTGCTGACATATTTTTTCAGATCCTGCTGCCGCCTGAGCCTCAACATCTTCCATCCAGCTCAGAGACAGCTGATGGCAGTGTCACATGTCCAGCTCCATTATTAAATACAAAACTTGGCTATGTAATTGCGGGTAACACACCTACACAACACATACAACCAGTTACAACTTTACTTTGCAAAAAATGTGATTCTGATTTAAATAAGTCGATTGTTGAGTTTTGGAAGTGTGAAAGTGTTCCAGAGACCTTTCCAGAGACACATTCTGAACATGACTTGTGTGA
The DNA here is from genome assembly GCA_963669345.1 of Gortyna flavago. Lineage (NCBI taxonomy): Eukaryota > Metazoa > Arthropoda > Insecta > Lepidoptera > Noctuidae > Gortyna > Gortyna flavago. Next base: position 12,623,820 of record OY770138.1, read on the forward strand.
AAAGATATTTTGTGAAAATGTTGAGCATGATACAAAAAACAATAAAATTCAAGTAGTCTTGCCACTGAAATTACCATTAGATTCAATCAATCAAGCTTTAGGGGATTCATTATATTTAGCGTTAAAAAGATTTCATAATTTAGAACTTAGATTTAAAAAAGATTCTAATCTTTACATGTTGTACAAAAAGTTCATTCATGAATACTTAGAACAAGGTCATGGTACACTAATTGATATCAGTCAATACAACTTATCTACTGATCCAGTGTACTTTTTACCGCACCACCCTGTGCTTAGGTTTGATAAAAAGACTACAAAATGCCGGGTTGTATTTGATGGTTCCATGAAAACCAATACAAAAACATCTTTGAATGATTTATTACTCAACGGTCCTGTAGTACAAAAAGAATTAGTAGATGTCTTAATGCTATTCAGAGTTGATGAATACTTCTTTGTAACAGACATCAAAAATATGTTTAGAAATATAAACTTACATTCAAAACACAGGTCATTACAAAATATTCTATGGAGAGACTCTCCAAACGAAAGTGTTAAATGTATTCAATTAAACACAGTTACTTATGGCTTAAAGAGTTCATCCTATTTGGCAACGCGATGTTTGAAAATGTTGTCAGATCAATACCAAGATGAACTCCCTGTAGCTAGCTTTATTATAAATAATTCCACGTATGTTGATGACATTCTTTTTTCTGAACGATCATTAGTTAAATTATCAGAAGCAAAAGAACAACTATGCCGTTTGTTAAGTTTAGGAAGTTTTCAGTTACATAAATGGGTTTCAAACTCACCACAATTATTAAAAGAAATACAAAAGGATCATCAACATTTTGATGAAATTGATCTAGAGAAAAATAACTTTTCATTAAAAACACTTGGTATAAACTACAATATTAAATTTGATTCATTCATTATATCAAGTCCAAAAACTGTTGATAGCATGCCTCAATCTAAGCGTGAAATTCTTAGCTTCATAAGTGGATTCTATGACCCACTAGGGCTTGCTGGACCTATTGTGGTAAGCGCGAAGGCTATAATGCAACGCTTATGGCAAGAAAAATTGGACTGGGATTCGGTGCCTAATGCTGAACTGCTACAACTTTGGCACAGATTTTATAATAGCTTGCTCACAATGAAACCATTGCTTATACCGCGACATATAGGGATGCATGACACAAGCTTTACACAAATTATAGGGTTTGCTGATGCTTCTAGCAGTACTGGTTATGGTTGTTGCATATATCTAAGAGCTGTGGATTCAGTAGGCAATGTCAAAATATCCTTACTTTGTTCAAAATCACGAATAAATCCTATCAATAAGAGTTTATCAATTCCTCGACTCGAACTTAATGCAGCTCTGTTGCTTGCAAAGCTTGTTAGCAGAATTCATAATGTATTGACTGTTAAAATGCAAATACAGAATGTTATACTTTATTCTGACTCACAAATAGTGTTAGCTTGGCTCAAAACCAATATAAACACACTTAAGGCTTATATAGCGAATCGTGTTAAAGTCATCTCACAACTTACACAAGAATACACATGGTCATATGTTAGCTCGAACGAGAACCCCGCCGATTGTCTTAGCCGAGGAGTAATGCCAAACGAGCTAGCCGATCATGATCTATGGTGGAAGGGTCCAGTGTTTCTGAATTCACGTGAGTACAAGCCACAATTAAATTTAATTTTGCCACAGGATTTACCAGAGGTTAGCGTCGACTCTGCATGCTTAAGTGCAACGCTTTGTACTACTTCTGGTGGGCAATCTTTCTGTCTCGATTTTCTCGAAAAAATTTCTGATATCAATAAAATGATAAGAGTTTTAGCTTACATCTTACGTTTCTGTCAGAATGCTAGGTCAAAAGTTTCAAAAAATAAACTTAATTATATTACAGCTCAGGAACTAATCCTGTCATTGTCAATGATTGTAAAATATGAACAACAAAAGTATTTGTCAGAGGATATTCATGTTCTAAAATGTAACAAAACAATTGTTAAAGGTAATTTAAAACCGTTATGTCCGTTTATTGATGACGGGGGTTTGGTTCGCGTGGGTGGTCGATTACAAAATGCCTCCATTCCTTATACACAAAAACATCCCATTGTTTTACCTAAGGATTCGCGTATCACTAACTTAATTATTACAAGTGAACATTTAAAAAACCTCCATGCGGGTCCAAAGCTTGTTCTGTCATCAATAAACCAAAAATTCTGGATTGTGAACGGTCTACGACAAGTTAAAAAAGTTTTACATAAATGTACTGTTTGTTTTAGATTAAAAGCTGAATCAGCAAAACAGTTGATGGGTTCTTTGCCGCCAGATAGAGTCAATGCATGTCGCCCCTTCCAAAAGGTTGGGTTAGATTACGCTGGTCCGATCCCACTTAAAATAGCCAGGATCAGAAAACCTATAGTCTCAAAAGGTTACATTTGCCTGTTTGTGTGCTTTGTAACAAAAGCTATCCACTTGGAGCTGGCCTCTGACTTAAAAACAGAGACCTTTATAGCCTGCCTAAACAGATTTATATCGCGACGTGGATTGCCCACAGACATATATAGCGACAATGCTTCAACCTTTAAGTGTGCGAAGAACCAATTAAACGAGTTACATAACTTACAAACCTCGCCAGTTCACCAAAGACAGGTTTGTCAATTTTCAGCCCAAAAAAGGATTAATTTTCATTTTTTACCTTGCTACTCACCTGTCTTCGCTGGATTGGCAGAGGCTGGTGTCAAAAGTGTAAAATACCACTTAAAGAGAGTGTTACTAAAGTCTATTCTTACATATGAAGAACTGTATACTGTTATATGTCAAATTGAGTCTAGTTTAAACAGCAGACCTCTCATGCCATTATCTAATGATCCAAACGATTATTCTTGTATTACCCCAGGACATTTCCTAATAGGAACTGCTTTAAATACTTATCCTGAGCCTAATGTAAACATAGTAAAACAATCTCAATTCTGGAAAATCTGTAATGAGATAAAAATGTCATTCTGGAAGGTTTGGAGTAAGCATTATTTAAATTTGTTACAATCTCGCCCTAAATGGCAAGACACTCAACCTAATGTAAAAGTAGGAACATTAGTTATCCTAAGGGATGACAATTCGTCACCACTATACTGGCCCCTAGCCAGGGTCATAAATACTTATCCAGGTAAAGATGGCAAAGTCAGAGTTGTTGAAGTCAAAACTGCAAACGGCCATACACATAAAAGAGCTGTAATGAAAGTTTGTGTTCTACCGCTAGAATGTAGCGGTGCTAATTAATTATTGTTTTTTATTAATAAAGAAATTGTTTTGTTTTTTGTAAGGCAATTTAAGCCCTCATGCTATATTGTCAATTTTCAATTTTCTTTGTGTATTGAAAAGATATTTTTATTTTCTTAAACTTTAACTTTACTATTAAGTACTTAAGAATTTCAATTAGCTTAATTTCATTTAAGTTTGTTTTCAAATTTTTATGTTGTATTCATCTTTCAGTTGCCCCGGCAATATGTTGGCAACACAACATATAGTTTTATCTGTCATCTGTCAATGTCAGCAACGTCATTCACTGTACAAGAACGCATTAAATTAAGCACACGGTTTTTCCATCCAATTTGCATTTTTAATTAATAGTTTACGCTATCAAGTTCCCCAACAGGGTTCCTTTTTACCATTTTGGTACGGAACCCTAAAAATGAAAGCACAAGTCCGTACAAGCATCAGTTCCATTCAATACCTAGTTTACACATAGGTATTGAATGGAACTAGGTACACATGAACCAAAAACGTGAAACAGCACAGTGTGCGTAACTTAAATCGCCGATGACCTGGTGAAGGCCGCTGGAATCCGCTGTATACAAGAAGCACAGAACCGGTCGAGGTGGCGGTGCTTGGGGGAGGCCTAATGTCCAGCTGTGGACGTTTTTCGGCTGGAATGATGATGATGATGACTTTGTACGTAAAACGTATACGAGCCATTAAAGTTGATTGTAAATTTGGTAAACAATTAATTTCCCTGATTTTACATTAAAAGTGATAACGATGTACAAAGTTATCTAAGGCCGGTATTAACGCAGCGGGAGACGCCCCGGGCGTCGGGAGCCGCGTGACGACTCCCGGCCACCGTAGGCGCGGGCCTGCGGACGGCGAGTAATGGGTAGCTCGCCGTCCGATCAGGACCAGGCCCGTGCCGGACGGCGCGTGTGTGTTCCACGCGCGCCTCAAAGAGATGTCAGCATCAAAGGAGGGGCCCGTTAGGGCCGAAGCCTGCCGGGGCAGCGGGATTGTCCGAAAGGGTTACCGCTACCCCGGAACATAAAGGGCTAAGGAAGGAACACGGATGGGTTTTAGTCAGTAAGAGTCTGACACTCCCTTCCGCTCCACCCAGAGCGGGAGGGGCCATTGGATGATTTCCCATCCTTAAAAAAAAAAGGCCGGTATTAAAGAATCTTACTCAAAACTCAAGCATTACTTAAAACTCGTTTAAAGCCATTTGATTGGTTGAAACTACTCTTAAGTAATGCATTTTTTTTTTTTTTTTTGGATGGGAAATCATCAAATGACCCCTTCCGCTCTGGAACAGCAGGGAACAGCTAATTTCTTTTAGGTTAGGTACCTAAACCATGTTATGTGTAAACAAAATGGACCTACTTAATGAACCACAATTATTATTACAGTTCTAATTACAGTGTAACCTGGTAAAGTAAGTAATTTTTACTACTTATGAGGCCATGAGGCCATTAGGTCCCGACATTTTACATTGAAGTACTTATTACTTCTGTTACTAGGAATAAAAAGCCTTTATAACTGAGATTATAAAATTATTAGCATTTGTTAGATTTTTTCCTTTCGAGCCTGTAAGTAAGGCCTAATTTTTCAAGAGTCAGTTTTATTTTTATCTGATGAATAAATATTGCGGTTTGACAGTTATTGTATAGAAAATATGTCAAATTTTCATAATTATTCTTCAGATAAAAGTTATCTGACTACTGAAAAATCAGCCCTTGGAAAATAACAATAACTTATCATTTACAAAATCTAAAATATGCATTTTTAATTAACATTTTCACCTCTATAAATGAAAAACGGTACATTTCGATCTGTATTAGCGGGAGTCTCATTAAATAAGACCACAGTAATTTTGAACCTGACTATTTGTGAAACTGGGTTAATGAAAAGCATCTTTAAGTGAAAGAAATAGTGTTTTGTGATTATTTATCACTAAGATCACTTTTATTCTAAGGTGCCAACCCTTGTGGGGCAGAATCCAACAAGATTTTAAAGTTGTGGAATCTGCCCCACTAAATCGAAGTAGTGGGGCAGATCCCACTGCTAAATTTTAGGCATTCCACTTTGCCCCACCAGTGGGGTGGCCGGTGGGGCAAAGTAGAATGATTAATTAAAAACTTGCCTACTAAACGTATGTCAATTTAAGTCAGGCGCTGATTAATTTGACGAGATTAAACTAAAATTAATCTTATTCTGTCGTTTTCTTAATCGTGTCAGCGTAGGTAATTTGAGAGAGTAAGTGATAGGTACTGAAAATGTCTTTCATCTTAAGATAAGTAAGTAGACAATTTATCTTCTAAAGTAAGATAGATATTTAGCAGGCAAACGAGCAAATAACTCAAACACAAAACTTATCGTTGCTCTAGATAGTTTTGTAAACAAACAAAAAATCAATAATGAAGAAATGTGTCAATCAAAATGTCTGTGCAGACCTGCATACCTACCACGAGCTCTTAACGCGATCCACTTTAGGACCTAAACTGAATTGTTCTGCTAATTCGTACCATGACGAGGCCGTGCCATCAGGATACCTACCACGAGCTCTTAAAGCTCATTCACTTTCAACGATTCAAATTCCGCTGAGCGTATTGGACGTCATGGTACGACTGTGAACGATGCAGTTTAAGAACCTAAACTGAAATGTCTTGCTTTTGAATCGTTTTTAAATAGATCATGGTAGGCCTCCTGTCCTTACTCAAAAATATAAGATATAAACCTCACCTCCCTCCGTGTACTTCTATTAAGAAATCTGTCGATCAAGATGCCCGTGCACTTTGGATAATAAATATTATACTGAAAAAGCATACAATTATTAGATATGGGTATTTCTCGGTGAATTTATTAAAGCAAACTAAAACTTTAAAAGACCAACCAGTTGTTTCATAGAAAATCTTGCGAGTATACGAGATAACAACTTGAGCACTTAGGTACTGACCTAAATATAGGTCAATGAGTTAATTGGTCTCAAACGGTGAAGGTAAACATCGTGAGGAAACATAATTATCCTAGAACCAAAAAATCGAAGACTTAAGACATCTACCAACCCGCACTGGGCCCGCGTGGTAGATTAGAGCCCACTCCCTCTCGAAGAGAAGCCTGTCTCCCAGTGGGAACATTACAGGCTGATTATGCTAAGTTAATAGTCTTTGAACAAACAGGCTACCTTCTACAAGCATAACATAGGTCTAACATTTTCTGAAAATAGTGTTACAGCCAAATTAGACCGATTTTAAATTTTCCATAGAAACAGAGATTTCCAGTTATCTTTCTTTAAATAAGACATTTCGAAAATGTTCTTTACTAACTTTTTAGACCTTTGTATCCGGCTTATGCGTATGAATTTTCATTACAATCGGTCGGTCGGTCGGTCGGTGACATTTCGAAAAACAAGGGCTTTAAAGTTCGTATGAAATGCTGTACGTCGTAAACGCTCTTAAACTACCTTGCAAGGTGGTTTTACCATTTAACACTAAATTGGAATTATTGTAAAAGCTAATTATTTAAAAAAAGGTAACCGTGGAGTTTCTTGGCGGCTCTTCCTCATGGCCTCATAGAAAACAACCAATTGGAACCGACCACCTAAGAGCTTCTCACGTTTCGTAAGTGCCCATGTAGGTCTACGTGCAATAACATAAAATTTTGATTTTTGGGGACATACCTGTGTTGTCTTGTAAGGAGCGGCTGAGTGGCGGCGCAGGCGGCGTGGCAGCGTGCTCGCCGCCGTACAGCCCACCGAACTCCTCCGCAGACGACGACGATGCGTTGCTGCACTTGCGGCCCTTATCCGGCGTGTACTTGCTCTCGCCACCCGCTGGATGGAACTTGGCATCCTGTTGATGCTCGTCTAGGAGCCCTGGCACACCCAGCAGCCCCCCGACCAGGTTCGGTCGCAACTCCTCCATTATCTTCGAACCTTGGCCGCATCCGCCACTGCCGCTGAAGTTGAGCTGGCGGCTGAAGAAGGCCGGGAAGATGTTGAACTGCTGCGGGTCCGGCAGCGCGCTGAGCGGCGCGGGCTCGCCGGCGCCCGCGCACGCCGCGCTCTTGAACTCCACCGTGCTGTGGCCGGCGCGCTGGCTGAGCGACCAGCGCGGCTCTCCCGCGCTTCGATGCTCGTGTTCCGTGCCGTCGCCGTCGCCGTCGGCTCGGCCCCGACGCTCACTGACTAACCACATTATAGTGACGTCGCACGTCGCGCCGCACCGACCATGCCGCCCCGCGCGTTAATTGTTCGCGACTGCGCGAGAGGAACTCACGTCGCCGCCCACGGGCGAGACAGAAACGGCCTGCTCCAATACCCCCATAATCGATGTAAAATCTTTATAGGGATGCTGCGTCTCATTCATCCGCAGTAGAGAGCGCGGGTCGGCTGGGGCGGGCCGAAGGGGCGGCCGAGCTCGCTCGCTGATTGGTCGCCGGCCGCTGCGCCCGCCCCTCGCCCCGCACCGCTCCGGGCCAGATACGCTTTTCTTTGTTTTATTGTCCCCACGGCTCCTCGTCGATCTTGCGTTTAAAGTTTATGCATTGCACTATGTTTTGTTTCACAAAACGCAAAATCATGTATGGAAGTTCTTGAGGTAACACGTGAAACAGAGAAGGGTGGATGCTTTTAATGCAGCGAGTGCTTTGTGTCGGTGATTGTGTCTGTATGTACTGCACGGGGTGTACCGGGCGTCCCGGCTGTAGGTAGTATGCGATGAGAAATCTTTGTTAAATGTTAAACGCAATTATGTACGTAGGACGTAGGTACCTACGCCTGTATTAGCTGCGAGCTTACCTATGACTTGTGAACTTAGCCGCCCTCTTTGTTCGTTACAGCATATTTTGAAGAATAAAAAACAATTACAATGCAGTTGTAAGTATACTTTGCATGAGCAGAATCATGAACATAACTACTAGATAATATCAAGAAATAACTTGCATATCTATATTTTTGAGCCTTAATTAATTGTTTATTGTTCTACCTAAACAATATAGGCGCAATGTTTGATTATCTGATATAATAAAGAAAAATGTAATGTGTTTTATTGATGCTACCATTTATTTTAAACAAACCACACACTCATAAATTCACGCCTTCTTTCGATAGGGGTAGGTAGAAACTACAGGACGCCACCTGCTACCATTCTTTCATACTCTTTTTGGTTCGTTTACGTTTCAAACAACAAGATTTAAAAAAAATATTAAAGCAAGTTAAAGATAAGGTACTTACATAAATTGATGGTAGATAACCCATTTTATGGTTAAAAACTTTAAAGTAAGTAATTAAATAGTGGACAAGGACAAGGACAAAGGATGAACAGGAACGAGAACGCCTAATAGGTATGCGCCTAGGCATCTTTTGGACACGCTCGTTCCATCATAGACCTCATCCATCGCTTTTCATCAGGCCTATTCATCAAGCCCATTCAGCAATAAAAAATTAAATAAGTAGGTAATTCTTCTGAATGAAATACCCAATCCAACATAGGATTTGGAACGAAGAATTTGGAACCCCCAAATAATGTTATCACAACCAAATCTTCCTTTGAACAAGTGTTTAAAAAACAACCCTTTTGCATACGACCCTACACTGGTTATGAATATTATTACCAGTATCAAGTTTGAGAGATTTATTACCAGATGAAAGATATCTAATTGATATTCAATTTCAGTTCAGATCACTTTGAGGGCCACACCGCTAAATGATTGATGGTATTCCATTAATTATTCTGCGGATTCTAATATAAAATGACATTGGCTTGGAATGTAAAGGGGTTTTCAGTGGTTGGTTTGACGGAACTGTGTACATAACAGGTGTAGAAATAACCGTCACTGAGCTTAGAGAGCTGCGGGGTAATTGCGGCACACAATGTCAGTAGCAACAACATTCATGTTGACAGTTCAACAACATTCATTCTGTTACTGACGTTGTTGAGCAGACTAATTTTTTGAACATATGAAGCAATGGATTAGCTATAAATCCGATCCTTCAAAATTATTCAGTTTGTGATTAAAGGTTGCCGAGAAACGGTAGAAGGAGCGTTGTTGGCTGACCAGAGCCAGGCGGGTAGACGACCTACAGAAGATCGCAGAGAAGACCTGGATGAAACTCGCACAGACCAGGACAGCAAGGCACAAAAGGGAGAAGACTATAATACTTAGCAGGGGTTGAATAAAGTTGCCAATGATGATGATGAGCTGAGAGTTACATAGTGTCTCGTCAAAACAATGTTTGATAAACTGAATTATAAGTTGGCACAGTGACTGTTAAGTTTTGCGTCTATGTCTGCTATGGGACGGAATGGGGTAATTGCGTAACATACTACCAGCAGCAATGACTTTAATTTTGACAGTTCAACAACATTAGGTAATTGCGTTATTTACGTGGTTGAGTAGACAAATTTTTTGAACATTCGAAGCAATGGATTAGAAAGATCCTTCAAAATGATTCAGATGGAAATTGATAGTGTACGCAATTAGGATGCAGGTTTAATCTCTGCAAGAAAGAAAAATTGATTTTCAGAATAGTTTTCCGGATCTGGAGAAGAATAGAATAGAATAATTTTTATTAATAAGTTCATATATTAGTTACATAAATTACATAAAAGTTACACCAAGAAAGAAGACTGAGTAGTTAAGTTTTGTTTGTAAGTATAGTAGGTAGGTATATGTTTTTTTTTGTATATCACACATCTCAAAGTTCCTCTAGGTAAGTCATACCTAGAGGAACTTTGACTCCTAAAACACTGGCTTTTGGCATAGTTTAGGAGGCATCAGTTCGCCCTGTGACTCTGTTGTTCAATATACCTTTAATCCTGTGTGTGTACTTATGTATGTTTTTAAAGCGACGTGTACAAAAAAAAAAAAATATTTTATTATTATTATTAACTACTTAAATGAATACGCTGGTTCGGTGAAAAAAAACAAAGTATAATATATGTCACCCAAAAGTAAAAACCATAAGGAAAAAAAAGCATAAACAAAAGGTATAAAAAGGTAAAATATCAAAAAGAAGAAAATGTCTTGCACAATTATTATACTCTCGATTAGATTTTTATAGTAGGTATAGGGCAGAATTTGTGATTGTAGATGTAATTCAAACTGAAGAATAAAGTATAGAGTAGGTATACCTACCTAGTAGCGAAAAAGACATAAAATGAAATAAACGAGATAACATCAAGTGCTACAATATTCTAAGTGTATCTCTTAAGATCTATTTTTTTCTAAATTTGTTTAATTTCATTTTGTCTAGTTTTACGTAATTTAACCAATTTTTATGATTGTATGTGTAATTTGTTACTAATATTGATCGATAATTTGTATGTGTGGTGCAAACTTAAACATAATCTGGTTGTTAATAAATAAGTAGATAATTTTAATCTATTACTAATCGAAGTCAAGTTTTCCGTTCCACATCATTAGGGTTTCTCCTGCGATTTGACCCTATTCCGTATATTTCCAAGAATTAGTACTACAGCTCATGAAATGTTAACCCTATACTACTGCAGTATCAACACTACACATTACTGAGAACTAAGCACGTGTGTTGTAGTAGTGTAGTGGGGGGTTGATAATTAGCAATAGACATTGATTTATTGATTCTAGGTAAGTGATGTAGCTTTTCTGGGAACTTAGAGAGTGAAGCTACGGTTTTCTGATAGAACGGTGGTCGCCAAGTCCGCAATTTACGGTCGAATGACGTCACTGAAATATTATTTATAGTCCTACTCATTTATTAACAAAAAAAAAAAAAAAAATTGAGTACTTCGACGCCTAAGTGTCTTTTGTTTTATTGTATCTATTTATATAACTAGCTTCTGCCCGCGACTTAGTCCGCGTGAAATTTCACCCCTTTCTTAGTGGATACCTCACGGGGATACCTATAAACACTTCACAAAGAACACACTCTCCAAATTTAATGTGTCTATATGACCAGCGGCTTAGGCTGTGCATTGATATAATCAGTCAGACAGGATCACAGGACTTTAAATTTTATATTAGATTATAAAAGTAAACCTAAGTACCTACCTAATAAAAAAAAAACTCAATAATAGAAAATAAAATACCTATCTACCTAAATAAACCTATTTCTGATGATAACTAATCTAAACTCAATAAATAAGCAAAATCCCTAAAAACTAAATCTATGTATACGAATGACTAATCCTACCTAACAGTTTTATAAAATAACCTACGGTCACTACGTACACTATCAAATATTCTACCCATACTTTAAAATTAAAATCTATCCACGATTTATAAAAATAAACCTAAATAACTCTACCTTAAACTGTACTTAGTAAAAACTAAAAGGAATAAAAAGGTCGCACTGAAAAGCACGGTTTAAAATTGCAAGTAGCAGTTAAAACATACAATTTATAGAATGCTAATAAGAACGAACGCTCGCCACTCGACACGTCCGTTCAAATCAAAGTTCAAAAAATGTATGATGCGCGCGCTCAGACTCCTATCCGACACGCGTGTGCTGCGAACGGTGCAAGCCAAATTCAACCTTCAGCACTACATTTACAGTGCGGGTGACGTAACCTACGACAAACTTATTATTTGCGGTTGGTACAGTAATCGGGTCTAGGGATCGAACCGCAAAATTAAGTTTGTTTTTTTATTGTATATACTTTTCCGGGATAAAAAGTTCCCCTCAAACTCAAACTCAAAGCATTTATTTCAATTAAACCATTTACAGGCACTTTTGAATTGTCAAGAAGTCGGTCAGTCAGAAAATATGAAGCTAGTTGCCCATTCCAAAGCGTAGGTACCTATGGAGAAGAACGGGCAAGAAACTCCATGGACACTCTTTTAAATTATATTTTTACAAAAATATTAGTTACATCATTAATGTTGAATTTATAATTATATGTGAGAACGATGTAATCAAATAAAAAAGACCTACGTGTTAAGAGCGTCCAGAGTACAGCAAATAGTACTTAACAAAACAACAATCCAAAAAAAAAAGCCTAGTGTGGTGCCCAGGATATGAAAGAATAATTATACCAAGTTTCATCGTAATCGGACCGGTACTTTTTGCGTGATGCCTGAACAAACAGATAGACAGACAGACAGACAAAAAAAAATTTAATCACATTTTTGGGTTCGGTGTCGGTCAAGTAACACCCTGCCATTTATTTTTTTGATATTTTCAATGTACAGACAATTCACTTTTACAGATTTATTATAAGTATAGATAAGTTAGTTTTTAGCACGGGTTTTTAGTCATTTAATTTAGTATCTAGTGTAAATAGTTTAAAAGTACCTATTTGAAAATATATTGTTTGTACTGTTTTTATAAAGAAAGAAAGAAAGAAAGAAAGAAAGAAAGAAAGAAAGAAAGAAAGAAAGAAAGAAAGAAAGAAAGAAAGAAAGAAAGAAAGAAAGAAAGAAAGAAAGAAAGAAAGAAAGAAAGAAAGAAAGAAAGAAAGAAATCATTTTATTTGCTGATAATGTAGGTATACATATAAGTTGGAATATTTGTTAAGTGTCCCGATACATTTTACCTTACGGCATGCAACATATTTGGTGTGAATTAAATAGTACTATAATACATATATAATAATTTATTGTTAATGGGATTTTTATTTGGTAATTCTCGGAAGTAGTTCGGAGTCTAGATTTATGCTCGATTAAATGGTAATAGACTCGCTAGATGGGATTAATGACTGGTGAAATGAGGGTCTATTAAGTGACATATATCTGCATACACCTTCGGAAAAACAGGTTTGATCATTTATAATCACACTTATTATAAAGGCGGTGTGTGAGTGTGTTTGTATGTTTGTTACTTCTTCACGCAATAACTGCTGAACGGATTTGGATGAAATTTGGTACACAGGTAGTTAATAACCAGGATTAACACATAGGATACTTTTTATCCCGATATTCCGACAGGATCGAAACTTATGCGGGTGAAACCGCGGGGCGCTGCTAGTAATGTACCTATATAAAAAAAATATTTTAGCGTAATGCATGAAATAATATTAAATGCCAGCCTATTATTGTCCCACTGCTGAGCAAAGGTCTCTTCTCATTCAGAGAAGGCATGACCATTGAACATATACGTATAGTGTAACTTTATTTTCTGACATTCAGATTTTATCTGGCGGATATTATTGCGTCTTACTGTGACTGATAAGCGAGCATGATAACCTGTAACCTCATTTATGCATATTATTATCATTTTGTTACTGCATTATCAACATAGGATCGTTAGGATGAGCATAATTCATGTTCCATGTTATGAGTAAACTAGTGTGATAGCCCGTTAATTAACTATATCTGTTAAAATTGTGATTATAGCAAATTTTTCGTAGTCCGTAGAACGTAGACCTCATCGCTACGGCGTAGAATTCAACGCTACAGGTGTAGACCGTAAAATAAATTGTTTGAAAGGACTCAGTGTACCTTGGGCAGTCATCCCTGGCCTTCACTAGGTACTAACTTTGCAGTCTGCAACCCATTGGAGACTCCCAAGACTCCCAAGTAGTAATATCACTTGGAAAAAGTTCTCTAAAACACCCAATTTTAATGGATAAAAATGTAAAAACCTTAACGTGAAAACTTAGGTGAAATGAGCTGTAATTCTACTTGATGCCAGTGATAACCAGCTCACTTCAATCACAGTGAGATTTGAACAGAATAGACCGACTTGTTTACTTTTAATTTGTGTATGTACCTATCTGAAACGACTTATACATATATTAGGGGGGACGGGGACCATCACGGGACACTTCTCGCTAAACAAACACTTCCACACAATAGGCATAACTGACAATCGTCTATGCAGGATTTACATGGAGACTGAGGAAACCGTTGCGCATGTGTTCTTTGAATGCACAGACGTCACCCAGATTAGAACAGAAACCCTCGGGACACCCAGATCTGACACAGATGTTCTTAACAGAAGAGATGTAATCAACTTCTGAGGGAGGTGGGCTGGTCGGAATAACCACCGACGGCCGCCATGGCCCACGCACAATGGTCCACCTGAAGGACTAAGTGCGGAAAACAAACCCTCTAACATAGAAAAAAGATAGAACATACCTTTATTCTACGGATAAAAACAATTAGTTCAAAAACACACGCATTAAGGGGGGGCATAAAGCCAGAAAAAAATCAAATTTCACCCGCGCTTCCTTGCCTACCCCTCTCATCAAACACGACAAAAACAAAACACAATCCCTTCCCGCCAGCAGAAACTTTTCGCCCGGCCAAGTAAGCCAGAGATTAAAACAGAAGAATAACTAGCAGGGGATCGAGGGGGGAGGGGGGGGGTTCTCATGGGAACAGATCGGTATAAATCATATATATTTGTGTTTGAATTTCCATCTTCTGTAATAAGTATATGCAAAATAATCAGATGAAACGGCTCTATTCAATGTACCTAAGTATTATAGCAGGCTGTGCAAGTAGATATCTTGATAGGGCAATATTATTGTATGTCCCTGAATCTGTTCCGATGCTGGTAACAGATTCACGGACATACATGTAATACAGCCTATCTATGAATTTCCAATTCTGGATTGAAGGACTAACTTTACTATACAGTAAAAAAAATAATCTTATATTAGAGAGCAAACCGAGTTGAATGCCTATACATTTTCGATTCCGAATGAAATTACAAATGAACGATTTTTGGATATTTTCCTGTACCTATTTATGCTGTGAGACCTTGCTTCTTGCCAATTTTCATTATTCTAGGTCAACGGGAATAATTAAAACGTATAAGGTACACCCAAGGATTTAAATTTCAAAACACGCGACATGAATGGCAATTTATGCTAGCTTCTAAGTCAGCGTCTTTGAGGCTTGATATTTCTACAGCTCCAAGAAACCGTAGATCTAAGTATTTGATATCAATTTCAACTTGATACGTATTCCTGAGAAAAAGGGACAGACGGATGGACAACGAAGTTATCCTGTACCTAAGGTTTTCGATTTTTCCTTTTGAGGTACGGAACCCTAAAAAGCAAAAGCACTTCCATCAAAGTATTATATTACATACTCCTAATCATAAATCATGA
This sequence comes from Gortyna flavago, assembly GCA_963669345.1. Taxonomy (NCBI): domain Eukaryota; kingdom Metazoa; phylum Arthropoda; class Insecta; order Lepidoptera; family Noctuidae; genus Gortyna; species Gortyna flavago. The sequence continues at coordinate 12,639,132 of OY770138.1, forward strand.
TGAAAACAAACTCAACTAATTTGTTTTTTTAACAATATAAAGGCCAATGTAATCACATCGCTTATCTTATGATTTTTTATTTTGAGTTATATAATCAAGCCTTTTTAGAATGACGACGTTGTAATGGTCATATTAAGGACAAAGATGATTGAAAATATATATCAAAAATCTTAGAAAACTTGTCGCACCGCAGTGATGAGCAACCCTATTTAATTTTCTCGTATTGGTTTCTCAAATTACAATATCGAAATATGATCATTGTTCATTCCCTTTATTTTCAATGCAATTCTTTAGTAAGTAAAAACATCCGTTTATTTTGCATATACTTACTATACGCTAAGTTTGAATTCAGAATCTAAGAATCATGTCTTAGTATTTTTTTGGAACTAGAAACTCAATGTTGATGTGACAAAGTTCAAATTCCAATGTAACCAAATTTTGTTTAGGACCTACAAGTTGGACGTCACCACATCTTGATGAAAAACAGTGTTGACCAAGAAAAAAATTATATTTGTATATCGTGGATTTTTCTTTGCAGGATCGTGCAAAGTCAATAAATTTGCAACAGTGATACCCAAATAAAAAATGATATTCGTATGGTGGATTTTGCACTGTATTATGCAACGTCAAACGGCATGTGTCATAAAAGCCTTTCCTGCGCGAAGTGCGAGTAGGAAAAAATCCCCACCGAAAACATTTGTGGAAAACGAGGCTAAGTTCGGAACAAAAGAAGTACATGTTTGTCGGATTTACCAGTATGGCATCTATGTAAATGGGTTCGAAAGTCTAAAGTTCATTAGGTTCCTCTTTTGTAACTGTTGAAACTTTCCAAGTTTCCAACTTGCCAAGTTATAATATGAACTGTAGACTTTCTCTCAACTCTATAGAACTTAGCACCCATTCAGAGCTTAACTCTTTTATCGGCGAAGCCGACAATCGCAAACATGTTGATCCGTCACAACCTTTACTCATCCTCACCATAAAAAGAAGGCTAGTCATGAGAACACTATCTGTATGAAATATTTCATGTGCCGTTTCGTACTTTTGTCCACATTAGACTCATTACGTATTTAATTTCCGATATTTCTTTTGTATGCTCCAATAATAATATACCCTTTACGCTGAATTTCGAGTTTCAACTTGATTTAGGGAATAGTACTTACTAAAACCTTATACGGAGTTTGTCAAGAAAAGTGGAAGAAAACGAATTTGGATTTTGAGTTAATCACCGTAAGGTCTAAAATCTCCAGCACGAACTTTCAAATGAACGCTAGTTGGCTATGTTGCAAATTTTCTCCGCAAGAAAATGAACCGAAATGCAGAACAATGGCGCTAGTGGTACTATACCAGTCAAAAATCTGTCAAATAAAATGTATGTCATCTTGACTTTTCAAATATCAACATTGAATTATTTCAATATTTTTATTTTATAGTTTTGCCTCGGTATTTGTTTAGTTTATCAAGTCTTATTGTTTTTAATAATCGTTTCGGGAGTGGTTTTAGTTATTTTTCCATGTTTTCTGTTTCACAGTGTCTTTCCTACAAAGTGATAAATTACGAAAATATTGTTTACGTAAATTAAATAATAGCAGCGCAGCCGAAAATTTGAGCGCAGTCCTCTCGTCTCAACAGAGCGGGGGCGACTGATTTGTGAAACATATATATGTTTGAAGTTCCCGCAACGTGCGACGGAAGATGATTTCTTCCACGAATTAAGAACGTCGTAAGTGCTATAAGCTTATCGTCGTAATAAAACCACAAATAAAAGTAATAAAATAAAATCCTTCCACAATCTAAGTCGCTTTATATTAATAAATTAATCATCAAATTCTCATTCTAGTAGTCATTAGCATATTAAGTACAAATCGAAAAGTCGTGAAAATTGGAGGTAACTTCGTGATGTTTTTTATTACAGAAAATTTTACTATTTTGTGATTTGTTGCCACAATAAGTTTGGAAATATCATGTAGTTATTCGTGTTATTTTTATTTTATACCTAAGTCTCATCAATTTCATGAAAAATCATATTGAAGTTAGGCTATTTTGGTTGATACCTGCTCTTAAGCCTACCTTTATAGGTATTATGACCTAAACAATCCAAGTTTCCTAACATAAAGTATTTGTTCTCATCCACTTCGCGCCCCTAATTAACGACTGACGGAAGGCAACGCAAAATAGAATTCATCTTACACTAAAGATAACTTTTCGGGAGCAAGTAGAGGGAGAAGTGAAACGTCTTAGAAGTTTATTAGTAGTTTTAATTGATTCCGCGCTCCTTGAAGTAAGACTTGGCGCTTTGGCTAAGTTTCGTCGTGTAGGTATGTATGGGTGAGATTGGAGTGGCGAGGAAAAGTAGGGTCGTGTCAGCAGGTACTTATAATTAGGTTTTTGAGTGTCTGCGTAATGTTACGAGTAGCTGGTAATCTTTGACGTAATTTGGCGGTGTGCTCTTTTAAATGTAGGTGTATAATTATTAAAGTGAATCATGAATATCTATTTAACGGTGCAAGATACGCGCCTTTATCAGAGATGGTCATCGTATTAGGGCCGGTTTTTTAATCGCCAATTAACTTTTATCCGGCGAATAAGTTTGTCATTTTGACAGTTTTTGTATGGGCAGTCTGTCGAAACGTCACATTTATTCTTCAGGTAAAAGTGATTGAAAAACGGCCCTTAGTGGTTTAGCAGATTTATAATCAGGATTGTGCTGGAATATAGCACTTCATCGTGGACGTGGTACATGGACTTATATGACGTGGTACGACAGCGGCTACCCTGAAATCATCGTTGTCTTCAGAAAACAGCCGCCACGCATCCATCGATGCGACGTTTTCCTCTGTCTACGGATGTGAGCATGAAGGAAAAAAATTAATAGAGTGTCACCAACTCACCAGCCAGTGTCACCTTTTCGTTGATTCCGGTACACTTCATATGTGTTAGGAGATGTTGATATTATTTAAATCGGTTTATAGAGATAATGAAAGAGAATCTGTATGAGAAGAGGCCTTTGATCTGCAGTAGGATGATAATAGAATTACTGATTTGATAATATTTCTTTTTTGATTACTGTTTTATTATACATTGTATTTTTTTTTATGTGGTGTATGAAATGAATGAAATGAGAGTGTACTGCATGCCTCTGCCTAACTAAATATAGGTATGATGGTATGTTTATAAAAGATAAAAAAACAAAAATAACTTTTGCGACCCTGCCAGGATTCGAACCTGGAATCTTCTGATCCGTAGTCAGACGCGTTATCCATTGCGCCACAGGGCCAGTTGATAAGAACTACAAAAGTTCCGTTATAAACATACGTTGTTAATAATAATTGCTGTAAACCGTCTGTATCTCAGAACAATAATTTATTGTTCTGAAGTGTGTATAGTTACACAACGCTTTGTCTTCTTCTTTCAAAAGTCAAATTACTGACGACTGAAAGAGAAAAATCGGTGTCAATCGGTGAATCGGTGATTCATCATTAACTAGAAATACCTTTATTACTAGGAGGGTTAATGTATTTCTTTAATAGGTAGTGACCTACCTATTAAATACACATCATCATTCATCATCACACGCATCGTCATCTCATTAATACACAAATTGAAATGTATTAATTATTTTGTTTTGTTTTATTAGAAATTATTTTGACTCTGATACTATTTTTGTTATTCAAGAAACTCCATTACCATGTCAGATGCGTGACAGCACATCTATTTTGTTAAAATTTCACCGTGTAAACATAGTTGAAGTGAGCTTGAAGTGAGTTGTCAAACCACCTGATGCTATGGATTGACAGTATTGGCAGCTCACTTTAAGCTCACTTCACCTAAGTTTTCATGGTAAGTTTTTTACAGAATAGCACTGCTGGTCCCCAACCTGTTATGGTCATTTATTGGAACGAAGTTCCTTATAGCACGTTATACCTACAGTCCTTTCAAAGTTTTTGTACCTCTGATTTTGCATCACTGTCAAAATGACAGTGAACTTTATTCTCATTCTTATAAGGTTGCTGTTGGGTTGCTGTCACAGGAAAATCTGTCAAAATCATTGTAATATTTATTTTCTTTACAATAAGGTTGTTGTTAGGTTGCTGTTGTCAGATGTAAAATAACTGTGAACAGACTGTATTCTGCACACTGTTGGCGAAAGAGATCTAGCTAGACCAAAAAAAGTGACCGTCTTGACAATTTTTTTTTTCATTATTATATTAATATTAAAATTACATAAATAATTATCTCTTTTCTTCAATAATTAAATGGCTTGACAAAATAATCTGAATATAAATTTAAGTAAGACAAAGATGCACTTTAGACAACGTACGCCAGGCGTGACAAATTTTCACATAAGTACATTACAAAAATGTCAATAATGATGAGACAAATGATACTAAATTTTAGAGAGTAAAGATACATTACAATTTAAATTGGAAAGGACCTCAGGTTCACCTGCATAATATGTCTTATATCGATTATCGTCCATAATAGATACCAAAACACTGCTTACGGCTAACCACGGTGTATTATATTATCTGTGCCACGGTACTTAATCTCTATCATTTTCTGGGCGAACTTAACTGATAAAGACACAGCATTTAAGGCCTAAAAAAAGACTTCAAACTACAGACAGATGCAAACCTTATCTTATGCAGTACAATATCTTGCTATTTCCTTGTACTTACCTATTTATATTTTCGAAGTAGCTATGTTAGTAAAGCAAAATCCAAGTCGTTTTGGACGTCTAGCTGGGGGCCTAAAAAGGCCACTTTGGCAGAATCATAAAACAATTCATATCACGCAATTCATCTGTTTGACAGTTTCACACCTATATATCCCTGAGGTGTACCTATAGCATTTTACGAATCTCCATACAAAACTGTCATACAGATGAAATTGCGTGATATGGATTGTTTTATGATTTTGATAAAGTAGCCTTTTTAAGCCCCCTGATGTATTTCCAAGAAATATTGATGAAAATAGTAAATTATGTCAATTAACGTGTCAAACTACTTTGGTGTGCAGAAGTGTTTACTACTGTATGGCCCCAATTATTTACAATATATTCCAAGTGGTTGGAAAGACTTGGCAACCACTGTTTAAGAGTAGACTATGTACATTTCTTGTCCGTTTCTTGTTTCTTTCTATCTTGTCCGTCCTCTCCATAGTTACCTATACTATGCTTTGGAATGGGCAACTAGCTTCATCTTTGTGACTGACCGACGGGCGACCCCTCGAAAATTCAAAAATGCCTATATTTGGTTTATTGTTTTGAGTTTGAGTTTTAATAACAAATTGAAAAATTGGTGAGATATAGATTTGAACCTAAATACAGATGAATGTGTTACAAATTCCCTTTAGAGATCGATTGCGTAAGAATTTACGATTTTTAACATCGTGTTCATTGATCAGGTTTTATTTAGCAGTGGTGGCCCAGCGGTAAACGCCCCGACAGACGAGTTGTAGGTCATGGGTTCGAACCTAGACAGGTGCTTTACTTTTTTTAAATTGTTTCATCACTACATCATCATCACTAAAGCGGTGAAGGAAAACAGCGTGAGGCAACCGGCATGTCCTAGAACCAAAAATTCGAAGATATGTGACATTTACCAACCCGCACTGGGACCGCGTGATAGATTAAGTACAGCCCCTGTGGGAATCTTATGGGCTGATTATGAGGGTTTTTTTTACACTTTCATCATATACTTTTAGAACAGACCATTGAGAAATCGTTCATTAATCAATCTCCAGCCTTTAATGGTATATTATAGCGCCAACGTGACATTGGCAAAATTGTGGTGTATCTTCAACAAAAGCTATTAATGAAGAGTTAAAGTTGAAGCAGAGTTTTTGACAGAGTTTAGAATGCGAACAGTCCTAAAAATACGGAATTTTCCCTCTATACCTACAACACACAATCAATCTCAATCTGAATCATTTTGAAAGATATTGCTAATCCATTACTTCATTTGTTCGAAAAACGTGTCTGCTCAACAACGTAAATAACGCAATGAATGTTGTTGAACTGTCAAAATTAAACCTATTTCTACTTATAGTGTGCATAATAACAGCCGCACAGGTCGATCGATCAAGTTAAGCTACGCTTGCTGCGGTTGGTCTGTGGATCTTTACATAACGAGACCCCGTGCTCGGAAAGCACGTTAAGCCATTGGTCCCGGCTGTCATACGTGGATTTTTGATAGTCGTTACGGGTAGTCAGAAGCCCGAAAGTCTGACAACCGGTCATAACAAGGGGTATTGTATTACCCAGTAACTGGGTTGTGGAGGTCAGATATTCAGTCGTTCCATGTAAAATACAGGTATTCAGATGCATACGGTTACACTGGAAGCCGACCCCAACATAGTTGGGAAAAGGCTAGGCAGATGATGATGACATAATATTATACTATTATTAATGTTTAGCCTAAGTATGTATAAGTATAAGTTCCACTGCAGGGTATGTTGTCTCTGCATTCAAAAATACATGACAAAAGAAAATTAAGATAGTAAAAAATTAAGTGTGACATTTGTTGTGACCATGTGTCGGGTCCGCCCATACCCGCCCTCGCTCTTACGATAATACTATGTCATATACGCTACAAATAGAAATACGGCATTGTGTAGGCAAGGGGCTGTGCAGGCAAATTGCATAGCTTTCATCCACTTATCGCTGGCACGTGGCATGTGTATTCTTAGCTTTATTTATGCAAAAGTTTGACTTGTTTTATTTGTGCATAAATGATCCTTAACCTGTTCTTTTGTATTCAAAAAAACTACGCTTGCCGTATTTGGTCTGTAGATGGGTGACCATCTTTACATACCGAGGCTCCTCCGTGTCTCGGAAAGCACGTTAAGCCGTTGGTGCCGGCTGTCATTCGTGGATCTTTGACAGTCGTAACAGGGAGTCAGAAGCCCGAAAGTCTGACAACCAATCTTACCAAGGGGTATCGTACGTATCACCTAGTAACTGGGTTGTGGAGGACAGATAGGCAGTCGCTCCATGGAAAATACTGGTAATCAGCTGCATCCGGTTAGATTGGTTGCCGACCCCAACATATTTGGGAAAAGGCTAGGCAGATGATGATGAAATAGAAAAGAACATATAAGAAAGCGGTTAAGGCATGACCATAATATAAATGAAAAAAGAGGAAACAGACAATGCAAAATCTGATCAAGGACCGGGCAATCTGATCAAACACCGGGCCTGTTATCAAAACTATAGAAGCTTTCTCTCCATCATCTTATTCTCAGTCGCAATCCCATAATTTTCCTTAATGATAAAAAGATTTATAAGATATTAAAGCCGACAAAACCCAGTCATCACAAAATCAATGTCTTCCGTTAATTTAACGCTAATAATCTTCGGCTCCCGATATTTTATATCGGAATAGTGAAAATATAGTGAAATAAATTCCGGTTCGTTGCCGGCGACGTGTCTGGTTCCGGTGGCTAGGTAGCCGCGGCTTCCGCCGTCGTGTCCGACGGGAGACCGGCTGTGGGTACGCAGCTTTATATAGACAGTGGTTTACACGTGCTGGTCAATCAACTATTCGTGAGGTTAATAGATCGATAGCTTTTGTTTTGTTTTAAGCTGTTTGTACCTATAAAATCACATTAGATAATGAAATGATTATGATTGCTATGACTGAATTATAATTAAAACCGATAAACGCTCGGTTAGCGAATTAGTAGGTATTTCCAGAGACAAGAAAGCTTCTTCTTTTTTTTGTCGATGATTCCATTTTTACCTATATTATGCGTTGCATTGCCAATTTTTCTGTTAGGGTTCTTCTCCAGCGCGCACACAACAAATCACCAAAGTTTCATCACAATCGATTGAGCTATTTTCGAGTTTTTGCGAGACTTACACACGGCAATTGATTTTTATATATATGAAGAAGAAGATAAAAAGATATGGATATATATATTCTATAAAATTGAAGGTTTAAAATAAGCTTCTTCCAGAATTCAACCATGTCGACAGCGTTAGGTAGCATAGAAAGCTGGCAGTAGTACTTTATAAAAGCAGAAAATCTTATGCCAATTGAAGATTGCAGCCATAACCACGTTCACAAGAAATTAACGAATTCTCTTCTCATTCTGTTTACAGAAAGATCACGCGCGTAAAATACGTCCTCGATTTTACTTAGAGCTAACACTAGCCGGGCGACAGGTGGGGGCGTTGCGTTGCGGGTCTACTCAACTTGGGAGGGAGGAGTAATTGCTCGAGATGATGTTTAATAAGTTTTTAATGGCTGTGACGGTGCGGACCCCGCCGTTTAACCATACCCGAATACATAAATTTTTAGAACCAGCTTTCCTAGACACCCCTACCTCCTCTCCAGTTGCCATTCCTCAGGCGACGACAGGGGGAGAAAGGGGAACTCCACAGCCCAATTTAAAGTAGACACACGATTTATCTGTCGTTTCAAGAAACGTTTCAATTTTACTTTATAATGTACCCCTTACCCTTTAACTTTTCGATTTGTCTCCACAAAATTATTGATGTTCGTGCTTTATGTAAGGGAGATTGCTTTTATTTAGGGTCTTTTCATTGTTAGTTATTTCTTCTTTACAAAACAAGTATCTCATTCGGAAAACTCTATTTCAGGCTTAGACTGCTTTACTGAAAATGTTTTAGAAAAATAATGTTTTAATACCAACACAAAATGTTGGTATACATTTATGGGGCACCCTTTTATTACGAAGGGACTGAATTTACCGACTACTGAGTGTAGGCGACCCTTGAAAGGGGTGCCTTCACCTGTCCTGCAACCTGGAGTGCAAAAAGAGACAGAAACATCGTGTGTAAAGGTTTTGAAAGCATACCTACCCTTTTCGGTCGCCACGAAACGTTTGAGAGGTAATTTCATAATTCATCCTTTTTGGACCATTTTCACTGATTAATAATTTATTTAACGATCCAGATTTGTTAGGCAGGTCACTTAGCGTAATGAATTATTTCCATCGCATTTATTTTTAACGTTTACCGTACTCGTTGAAAGAAAAAGGCGGAACATTGACTCACTGCGTAGCGTATTGTGTTTTAACAATAAAAAGCAACAACTATTATGCTAATTGTGGTTTTGTTTTGTTATTTGAAAAGTGGGTGTTAAAAATCTTATTGAATGCCAACAAGTCAATTGTTTGCGAAAATATTTTGACAGGAAAATTCTAAGTTACCCCGCTGTCAAAATTGCCGCCTAATTTGGCGCGCGCACTCCCTTACGCCCACTTATAATTTGAAATTAGAACTCTTAACTTTTTTATTGCAGCCACGTGGCTTGGACCGACGCGATGCCATTGTGTTTTGTCATGTTTTGTTTGATACATTTTTTAAATGTATTTTCTAGTCACGTTTGCTCGTGTGCTATGAAATCATACACAGTTGTATTGTACTGCAGTAGGAGATTTATACATTTGGTGGTAAAACAAGAACCTAATGGTCCTAATCAGGTTAATCCGTATTCGACAAAATGTTTATCCTGACGTTCGATTTTTTTAGTGGTTCGTACAATCACGTAGAAAAGTATTTGAAAGTTCTTATCAATATTAAATAAGTAATGCAAAAAATCTGAGAATGTTTAATTCTAAGGTGATCATGTATACATCATGTTACCTATCCTAATTAATATCCAATGTAGTAGATATAATAAAAATATTACCTAATTAAAATAAATCGAAGTACAGAAATATCAGAAAAACAAAACTAACACAACACAACCAAAAACAAGCTAACAAAAACCCTTCTCGGAAAATACAACCTCAATTTTGAGTAAAGAGTTTTTATGCAGACTCAAACGGCGACCTGGCTGACAAGAGTTTTTTTCTGTTTGTAGTTATTTTTTCGCGGCAAAACGGCTCCATATTCGTTTTAGTCGTTGGCAGTACACGGACGACGTCAAACGAACGCGCGGCAGTCTTAAAAGCTCACCAATTACGGGCTAAAAGCACCTTCGGGCTCAGCTTGCTTCGCGGCTCGCGTGGTTACGTTCCCTCATCAATTTTGTACGTAGCTCTCTCGCAACTTTAAAACTTTACATTCTGGGTAGAAAAAAAATCACATAAGTGACCTAAATTGACTTTTTTTTCTCTTAAAACGCAGATTTGAGGTTGGTTGGCTGTCAATTTTAATGAGCTGAAAGTCTTAGAAATATTTAGGTTCTGGGGTTAGGTACTGAAAAAAGCAAGACAGCTTTTGGTTAGGTCTAAATATTTCACTTATACAGGATGAGAAGAACTTCGACGTGCAACCTGAAGGCCAATCCTCGTAATTTAAAACGTTCAAAATCTAGTCGCAGTCTCATCTCGGCGACAAACAAATGTCAATAACTTGTCAAAATGTAAATTAGAGGTATTTTTGACAGATTGAGACTGAGATCAGACTGTGAACGTTCTTAAAATTATGAAAATTGCCCCTCTGTTACCATGTATTCTGGATATGATTCCGAATCTCTCTTCGGTGAAATTTAGGGGGGTTATTAAAGAAAAAATGGGTCTAGAATCATGTGCTGAATTCATGGTTTCAGTTTACGCGTCGATGTCCCTGTCACCCTGATAAATAGGTACTTACACCGAGTTTTCTCTTTCAGTCGTCAGTAATTTCACTTTCGAAAGAAGAAGACAAAGCGTTGTGTAACTTTACAGACGCTATACAACGTTTTTTAGTAAGTGAGTAAGTGATCATACAGACGAGCGACTCTCGTCGACGGCTGCAGTTGCCTCTGCCGTTGACCCGTGTCGCTCGTGTGTATGCACACTAAACGAATTTGGATGAAATTTGCCTTTGGATAGACCATGGCCTTGATACTTTTTATCCCGGTGGTACGTTCCCGTTGGATAATTTCCGACCTGCGCGCGGGTGAAGTCGTGGACAAAAGCTAGTTATTTATAAAGTGGGTACCTAGCTACGTAATAATGTTGCTGGTACATGGATAAATTGAACATAGATAACCTACCGGCAAAGTTAGATCAACAATCATCTAATTTTGACACATTTTTATTACTTAAATTAGCTTCTGCCCGCGACTTCGTCCACGTAAAATTTCTTCTTCCCCCGACCCACCCCGTCGCATCGCATCGCCTGCCCGCGCTATTACTTCGTTTTTGCTCATTGTTCTTTTTTTTCGGCTTCTAAGGGTTCTAGCGTCTTTACCGTTCCTCAAGAATTGGGCTATCAAAAGCAAAAATGATTATTCAAATCTAACTGGTAGTTCCGGAGATTAGCGCGGTCAAACAAACTCTTCAGTTTTGTTATTAGTATAGCTAGTTAGAGATTAGTATAGACATTATACCATGAAATATTAATTTTTGCATAGCACCCTTTTAAATATTCAGTATTTATACCTAGAGTTTTATAAAACCGTTTAAAGTGCATTTATGTCTTCACATACAGGTACGTAAGTGGCGAGGTAAGTGTCTCGACATTTTCCAACATTAAATGAACGTGGAAATGTTTCACATTTTTTTGAAGCATGTCGAGCACTTTACAGGAAAATATTTTTTATAGCTATAGGTATTGCTGTCTAGATTTATTTTTTGTATTTTCGGATATAGCTTAGAGCGGTATTTTGTTATTGTAACAAATAATGAAGCATGATATTTACACATACATATTATGTACAAATAAATAAAATTGAAGTGTCTGTTTGTAATATCAAAATAACAGCTTTTTACTAAATTCATATGAAAGTATATACGGTACCTACTTATCATATATAAGTATAACAAAAAAAACTATTTTTACCACTGAAAAGATTTATCTGTTCTGTGATTTTTACCAACGGCTTAACGTGCTTTCCGTGCTTCAGAAAACACGTTAAGCTGTTGGAGCCTTATGGAGGCTGTAGTCAGAAGCCCAAAAGTCTGACAACCAGTCTGAAACACGGAGTATGGTATTACCTAGTAACTGGGTTTTGGATGTCAGATAGGCAGTCGCACCATGTAAAATAAGTACTGGTATTCAGCTGCATCCGGTTATACTGGAAGCCGAACCCAACCTAGTTGGAGCAAGGCTAGGTAGATTGATATTATATTATAACAATAACAACTAGCTTCCACCCGCGGCTTCACCAGCGTGGTATGTCGATAAAAAGTGTCCTTTCCCAGGGTTCAAAATATCCACATATCAAATTTCATCAAAATCGGTCCAGCTGTTTCGGAGATTAGCCGGAAAAAACAGACACAGATAAAAAAAAATGTTATTTCTTTATAAGTATCGTATATCTTTCATATTATAATTATGCATTTGGCAAAAAGCTGGACATTACAAATAGACGCTTCAATTTTAATATTTGTATTGTAGGTCGGTATACAAGCTGAATTTTTCAAGCGGGCGTGGATGGCCAAATCCTAAACTATGAGGAATAGCGAAAAGTACTCAAAGAAGACTCGGGCCCGATTTTGATGAAAACTAAAACTGCAATATTGGATTTAAAAAAAAATTATATTTCTAGCCAGGAATCGAACCCATGGATTGTGAAAAAAAAACATACTGTACCTATTATTATTACACCATTCGATAGTGTCCCTAATAAGGATTTAATTCTGGGAAGTAATGACAGACGGTAAACTTAATGTTGGATTTTAATACATTTTAAAGTTTTCATACCTACTTACATTAGAAATGATGCTCAATATTTTTATTAACACACACTCGCAGCCATAGATGCTAAATCTGCCCGCAGGCGCAGTCACCTTCACAAAATGATGTTCTAAATTCAAATTTTTATTACGATCTTTGGAAAATATTCTAAATAGAATCAATAATATTGTAATCCTGAATGTAGTACAATCCTTGAGACGTCGAATCCAGCTATGTATTAAAAACAATGGTCATAATTTTGAACAATTAATCAGTTAAGGTTTAATAAGTAGATAACAGAAGAAAAAAAATCCTTTTGTTAAAAATGACGTATGTCATTACTTCCCAGAATTCAATCCTTATTAGCGACACTAACGAATGGTGTAAGTAATAATACAGTGTGTGTTTTTTTAACAATCAACGGGTTCGATTTCTGGCTAGAAATATAGATTTTTTTAAAATCTAATGATGCCGTTTTAGTTTTCATCAAAATCGAGCCCGAGACTTATTTGAATACTTTCCGCTATTCCTCATAGTTTCGGATTTGCCCATCCATGCCCACTTGAAAAATTCAGCCTGTATAGTCAAAGTTTCAAGTCAAATCATTTATTTCAAAATGGCACATAAAAGGCACTTTTGAACGTCACAATTTACAAAAAATAGAATCGAATATAACCGGCACTTCCAAAAGGTAGTTTCGTATGGAGAAGAATGGGAAAGAAACTACACCATTACTCTTTTAAAATGTTTTACAAGGTTTTGTAAACATTCATTATATATTTACGAGTATGTGAAGACGATGCATCGAGAGTAAAATTACCTACTCTACCACAAAAGGTAAAAAGAATTGAAAATAAACCAATGACAGGTAAATCAATTATGTGATAGATACATGATGCTCATATTTGAACATATCTAGATTATTATAAGCAGTTTTTCTATTGAAATTCGGTGCAGTTTTCTCCTTGCAAGTACCTACTCACCTAATTCAGAATAAATAATATGATATTTACAAATCAAATATTCTCTCAATGCTAGTAGAAAATTTTTCTCTTTCGCTTCTCTAATTGTATTAGACGACGCTTGGTTCGCACATCCTATGTTAAATTTATATATACATTTTACGAGTCAAAGCATTTCCTTATATCTCCTTAAACAAATTAGGCTGTAGGGTACCAATTCCGAGTATTTTTCTCAAGAACATTTCAGGGGCACGTGTACCCCTATTCATGATGTTTTTCTCCGAAAGAGGCTTAAAACAAAAAGATGGCGAATCCGAGATCCCACAAGCAAACCTTAAAAACTTTCCGACATGAAAGTTTAAAAGTGATCCGAGGAGGGAGTGGGGATGGTGGGGCGGGCGGTTGCCTAGCAACGCCGCCCACACCCGCCCTACGCCGCAAATCTCCGTGTGATACAGAAAACCGAAAATTTATTGTTCCTAACATGGAGATTTATGATTCATTTTGCGATGTGTTTTACTTACAAATCAAATATGCTTTTACGACTAGGTATTGTTACAGATCTTGGTATTAAAGTGTGGCTATCAGCTATTATATATTATTATATCAAATTCTAGCTTTTTTATTTAATTATCCTATGAGGACGTACCTACTTACTACTGCGATAAAAGTATCCTACCTGTTAATCAATAATTCCGTTATGTACATTGTTTTCATATAACTCTATAGCTTTACGCGGCGCACGCCAACGTAAAACTCCCAGTCGGCATGATTTTTGCAGACATTTTCTACAATCATTGTTATATTTCAGCCAATTAACACTAAACCTTAATTCATTTTCAATCTTCCTCATGAATCATTCCGTCTTTTGGTGAAAACCGCATGAAAATCCGTTTGGTAGTTTTTGAGTCTATCGTGTTCAGACAGACAGACAGACGCGGCGTAGGGACTTTGTTTAGGGATAATTAAAACGAATGAATGCTATCAATTACACTTAGATTAGCTTTTAATATCTTCTGAAAAAGAGCAAGACAGACCTGTTTACAATTTACTAAATTCATTGTGACGCGTCGACATCATTTGAATTCAGTGTCGATAAATTCCCTTGAGCGATATCGCCCTTGAAAAATGAATTGATTTGATAGCTGTTTATCAGTATTACAGTTAAATTACATAAATGAGCATCATGGATTTGTTGTGTTCAAGGATCTGCCTAACTTTTGATAAATATAATAACATTTATTTAAATATTTATTTTTTATTGTTATTGTGCAAGGCATTTTAAGAGAAAATGCCTTGCACAGTTATATTTATCAAAACTTAGGCAGGTCCTTGCCATTGTAGACTATTTAGATTCACATCTCGATTTAGATAATCACACATTAATTTGCTTTTAAATAAAAGGACCCATCGCAATTAGATTTTAAACAACACTTTTTCTAAAGTTTCTCACTATTACCCGTCTCACTAAACTGCTCATCTACTACCCAACAAGACGCTAATTCGTCTCAATTTGCGTCACACACGCTACGACAAAAGGAACGCAGCGAGAGAAGTCAATTAGCATGCAAATGTAAGAAAACGACCATTAGGGAGCCTTCGGCCCGGAGGACACGCAGCCTGTTCGTGTATTGATCATACAATCCCTCACACGCTTACATACGCCCGTCTCTTTTTAACTTCCCACAACAGATCGCTATAAACATAAACATTTTCATACTAAAAAGTCTTATATTCAACTACATCTCAAACAAAAATCAACTCTCACAACAGTCCATTTAAGATACAATTTCAATCTTCCTGTCGGATCTGTACATAAGACGTTGTACTTGTGAGTAAAAAAGCCTTGTTGTGCCAGCAAATTCTGTTCCTATCTTTAAAGGAATAAAGATCTATTTCAGAGTGGAGTTAAGAGAAAATGAATCGTATATAGAAATTTCAAAGGTTATTATCGACGGAGAGATTGAGATGAGTTTTCAGTTGTTGACAAGTGTGATGCTATGGTGTGTGTATATATGGGTTGTTGGCTAAAATAGAGGGTTGTAAACACCGTGATGAGTTGCGGATTTTGCATGTAGCTACTTAGATTATGTTAGTTGGTTTTGATGTGGGGAGATATAGTTATTTACATAGAGTTAGATAAGACAAACTGTTAAGATTAGTCCATTCACATCGCGTAGTGTAATTCTTTTTATCTTTAGTAATAAGAGCTCTGATTGAAATAATTAGGTTTTGATCTGATTTTGACAGACTAATCAAACGTAATGAGCCTACACAACGGAAGGCTGACATTCCTAACCATACACCAAGTACCATATTTAAGTTATACCTAATGATTTTAATGACCTTTCTAGCTTTCTTGAGCTGGGTGTCACTTTGTCGTCGACGTCTTTTTAGTAGAGACTAAAGAGACCAAAGTGACACTCCTAAACAAATCTTATTTAAATAAAAATTTTGAAAATATCGTAAAATAATTTTTATTCTTTCCATCTAGTCTGATGACGTGTGTCGCGTCTCGACGTAAAGCAAAAATATAATTTAAATACTTAGGCCATAAAATACTAGAAATTTATTTGGACTATCTGCTTTAGTTACAATTGCTCAGAAGAGGAAGAATTAGGAATATACCCTTACCTCGCGACCGCGTCCTAACTAAAGCGATCGGTCGCACGAATACACAATCGTTGCGTTCATACTCTGCGTAATTACCGAAAGCGGCTGTCGCGTAAATACGCGGTTACGCTATCGTTTACCTGAAAAACGACATACACATACTCTAGTAAGTAAAAGTACTTATTTGTTCGGAAAACCGGAAGGCGGTCTCTGTCGGCGCGACCACGCGCTCGGGTTCGCCGAAGAAAATGAACGCGACAGTTGCGTGTTTGCGCGACTCTCGCTTTGATTAGGACGCGGGTTTGACTAACTCATTACAGCTTTGAAAGCTAAAATATGTGTATTGTATATTGGTTACAATACAGAGTATGCTAAATAGTCTAATACCTACTTATTGTAAAAATAAGCAGCAAGCTGTGTGATACCAATACACAATTAAACTCCAGGTACTTATGTTTTACTACTTAATCGGTGCTAAAACAAGAAGTTAATAATATCGTTTCAAAGTTAACAGAAGTGATAGTAACAATTTGCTCCAGGCCATAGTGTCCACTTCCCTGGTATCTTTCACTTACTGACCCATTCCCCCATAATCAATTAAAATCTGTGATTTGCAATCTACGGCTATTCGATAAGTGAAAACAAAAGCATGTTACGATTTCGTCCCTTCTCGACTGTTAGTGCCATCTAGCGGAGGGCGTTGGAAACAACAGCACCCTCAAAGAGATGAAGCTTGACATGCGCTAAAACTGATCGTGGAACAAGCAACAATAGTCTTTAGTAACGTACAAATAAAGTATCGGTTTGCTTGTACTGTTTGCGCGTGCGCTGTTAAATTGATTTCTAATGTCAGCCCTTGACAGATGCCTCTAAATGTGTTAGTAGAAAACTGTGATGTTATTTTGTTTTTAAAAGGAAAACAAGTGAGAATCTGAGTGATGCAACAGAGATGAAACTAGAGGGTAAGAATTTGATTCTATTCTATTATGTTTCTTGGTTTTGGACGAAGGAATTCAGAGTTAACTTCACTGTATGTGTATGGAGATCATAGACGTAACCTAAATACTCTTAGAATCACTTATTAATGTCTGATTGGAGTTTTCATAGAGATTTTATAATATATAAAATGTCTTTTTAGTTCAGACTCGCCAAGATCTTGAAAATCTTATGATTAGTGTTCTTTTTATGGAAAGTGATAGCAGAAATCATTTTTGATGAACATTTTTGTCTAAATTCAATCATAACCGGCGGCATATTTGATCAATTTACGCCTTCTGAACAGCGCCATAACATCTTTTAATGAGCTTACTCCACCACTCTTAGATCCCTATCTGAAATCCCACTTCATTAGTCCATTATTTGGCATTGTACCCCAAAAACCAAAATGTAACCAAGGCTCAGTGCAAAATAAAGGAGTCTGTGACCCGTGGCGGCGGATCCATTGTAATCGCATGGGATTAGGGTGTTATCAGACGATAATATGGCGGGATAGAGGCCGCGAGACCATAGTGCATTCATACTTGTGACACACTGGGAGGCTGGATGGCCAATATTTAAGTTAAGAGAATTTGTAACATCATTATCATTATCTTGCCCTCAGTTGTCCCAATTTATTTGAAGTCGGCGCAACATGTCTTTTTCTTCCATACTATATCCCCTTTGTAGCCATTGTCAAGAGAATGTGTAATAGTTTACCCTGAATTTTGAAGTCTTGACAATTAAATGCCAAGATTTTGTCCTTTAGAAACCAGAATAGAGGAATAAAACTGGCCCTTGGATGAGTTGCAGATGGGTGCCACCGTTGGCCGCTTAAATGCTCTGTAGTATAAAAATATATAAGAATTGAAAT
Source organism: Gortyna flavago (assembly GCA_963669345.1). Classification (NCBI taxonomy): domain Eukaryota; kingdom Metazoa; phylum Arthropoda; class Insecta; order Lepidoptera; family Noctuidae; genus Gortyna; species Gortyna flavago. The sequence goes on from OY770138.1 coordinate 12,657,133, forward strand.
TGAGGTCTTAAAAAGGGTTTGTGGTGAAAATCTTGAAACTTTTCAGTTTTCAGAAAGGACAAATATCAACTTTTTTTTTTACAATGCAAAATTTTTTTTGTACATCTGTTTGTATTCTTATTCGTCGTTCTACCCGTCCCGTATGTCCCCGTGTTCCTAGCACCGCTTGCTACGGACACCCCGACATATGGACAGCGCACTTGTCACAGCGAGTGCATAATTTGTCCCCCATTACGGCTTTATACTGCTCTATAATAAAGTGGGGTCCGATTAAAGACCAGTCTCGTCTTTCTCTATGCCAACTGTTCAGAAATCGAGGGGCTAAAATAAATTATGCATTCGATACATTGAAAGTTCTTTGTAATAGATTTTTTTTTATCTAAAGGGTGACGGCACCTGTCTCTTTTTGTTTTAATGGATGTTTGTAAGAGGATAAAGTTATCATGTTCGGGGCTGGCGGAAAATTGGGGTATTTTTGTTTGATATGTTTGCTAATACCTATATAGATATTTGGCCGTGACTTAAACATAAACGTGTCGTGTAGTAGTCAGAAGCTCAAAGAGTCTGACAACCAGTCTTACCAAGGGGTATCGTGTTACGTAGTAACTGAATTATGGAGGTCAGATAGGCAGTCACTCCATGTTTTCAGCTGCATCCAGTTCGACTGGAAGCCGACCCCAACATAGGGAAAAGGCTGGGCAGATTTATTGACTTAAATAGAAACAAGTGTAAGCAGAGAATGTGCAACATGATAGTGGTGTTTGCTGGTCTAACAATCTTGTTTAAAAACGACTGCGTCGATTGCACTATTATCTAATAAAGCACCGCCGCTGGTAAAAAAATATCAAGATTTAAATAATCGCATAATTTTAAAATCTCACATATCAGTTTTTTCAAACATATCGAATACTTATTAAAAGAACGCCATTTGAATTTAACCTTTTAACCGCTTACGTCGGATTAATCCGACAAAATTATTTTCGGGTCCATTTCGCCAGGGTCGTATATTTACGACAAAAAACCACAGCTCGTTTAATCTGCTTTTTTATTTAGGTAATTACGCTGTTTTCTATCAGGTATTTTTTTTTGTTTTTTTTTTTTTAACTTCGTGCGCTGAAGGCACGACAAATGATATGAAGTCGGGCGGTTAAAAGGTTAAACAAACACTCAAATTACAATACAGCTAATTTCAAACCGAAATCGCAGCAAATATTCAATTTGACGTGCTTTTGACTAGGCGATGACAAATGTAATGGGCAGGACTCTTGTGAAATGAGGTGTGAATATTGGGTCCCGGCGGGATGTCCATGGACCGCATGGGGTACGAGGGGACCCCAGCTGCCACCCTTTATGTTGCGAAGTACAATGCAGTACAAATTAAAGACAGGTATTAAGTACTGTTAGTTCTCTGATTGTTGTAATATTTGTACTGTTATTTGGCGACTGATGCGACGAATTTGTGGCGTGTGCCGATTGTTAGCGTTTGGGTAAAGGTTCTGTGAGTTTTGACACACGTAATAAGTTGTGCGTTATTTTTAGATTGTATGAAGAGTGCAATATTGATAGCCTTTATCAGGGATGGCGAACCAATGGCACTCCTGTATTAGTGACACATTTGAATTTAGGTACATAATTCATCTAGTTTTCAACAGGAGAAGTCGCACTTATTATGCCTACACTTATATTTTTATAATATTTGTTTATAAAAATGTTAATTTAACATTACTGTAAGTATAATAAAGGTATTATTATGAAAGTTTATAGTTGCAAATAAAGAGTATTATTGTGAAAGTACATAAGTATATCGTTTTTTCCCTAGTAGTCAAGATTGTTTGTTGGCACGTCATGGCCATAGCCAAAATTTAATTGGAAAAAATGGCACGAAGATGTTTATAGGTTCGCCATCAGAGGACTATTTGTTTTATTTTTTTAATTTATTTTTATATTATTTTGTTTTTTATTTATGATTGTGTTTAATCTTCCTGTACGAGTCACAATAAATACTTTTTCTTTCTTTCACTGGCCTATAATACCTATACTATTATTGATCGAAGGGTTGGTATGATGTTGCACATGAATGTTAACTAGGCAGTAAAGTTTGCTATTATTGTTTCCTAATAGGATCTCTGTCACCAGAAAATTTCATAACAACTACATAATATTTTTATTTGCTTTGTGACAGGAGTAGGACAGTTGCGCGAGCGCACAGATTATTAATAATGGGCGGCGGCGCGTGAGTCGTTGCCCTGTGTTACCACCTCATATTTTTCATGTTCATACCATCATTCTTTTTGTAATTGTTTTCTTATTTTGATTGTTGTTTTTATTTTTTATTTATACTTATTTAATTGTATGCTGCACTGGCTCGTCAACGCCGGCTGTCGCTGAAAACCAGCGCTGGGGCTCTGTCTCGTACAGGGTCATAGCATTATGCTGAGCGATGGCCGTTTTGCGTGGATGTGACGCATGTTTTCTCCCATATTGTTTTTTTTTTTATATATGTTTTTCTTTTGATGCGTCATGTTTGCCGCAAATAAACGTATTTTCTTTCTTCTTTCTTTCTTTATTCAGATTAAAAACCTACCAATTCTTGTCTCCCTCCAGCATGTTTAGTACTAATGCTGAACGCGCTGACGTTGGGCATGCGTCGCGGGCCGCATCACCCACATGGACAGACCCCGGTTGAACAGAGACACCACCACTACAAGCCACGGGGCTCGGAGTCACTTACTGGAGATGTACAATTGTTACACGATACCAAGTAAGGCATTTATCAGGTTGCTAGTCCGATATTATCACTCTGATCTATATACTAATAGCTGAAGAGTTTGTTTGTTCGTGAGAAAGGCTATAGGCTATTTAACATCACGTTGAGACCCTAAGGAGCCAGGCAGGTAGGCAGGTGATGCGATGCCATGGGTTGGGTCGGGGAACAAGAATTTTTCGTTAGTCTGCTAGGTCAAAATTATTATTCAGTAACCGATTTGGCAATAACTTTCCGATATTTTTTTTTTAAGTTTTTGTCTACCAATAACTTATCTGGAACTTATCCAAATGGGTGACGAGTGAAGGGGATCGTGGGGTCATATACTTCAGTAACTGAATAAGGGACATTAGCTGTGGCCTAAAAACGATACACAGACAGGCGGATATTATGAAACAAAAAGGGTTTCCAAAATTCGGACTCTGTTATTGGTACACCGCTCCATTGTTGAATCTCAACTGAGTACCAGCCCAAGGCTAACTGTCTTATCTCGGATGATTCTTACTAGAAAGACACAACTGTTACACGACATTAAGTAAGCGATCACAATAGTGACGACGTTCTGGTCTGCGGCGTGGAACGTAAGATTGTTAGCAAATATAAAACAAACGTGAAATTCAATGATTCTACTCGTTACAGACATATAGAAGAAGATACACATGTTCTTACGGCTGAAGCGCTGTCAAAGATGACACCGGAAGAATTGGAGTTCCATTACTTTTCAGCTCACGACTTTGATAAAAATTCGATGTTGGATGGACTGGAGCTGCTAAAGGTGAGAAGAATAATCAAGTAGCCTTTAACCTTGGAATTTCTTTTCGAATCAATTAAGACGCAATGAGAAAATATAAAGTTCTTGTTTGATAATCCTTTTGGAAAAAATTTTGAAAGTCACTTTGTCAATGCTTTGTAAATTATGTTGTTTTCTAGCATATACAGGTTGGAGTGAAACCATGAATTTTCAGAACATGATTCTAGAACCCCAAGAGTAGAAAATTCCCGCTGGATATAAAAAAAATCTGCTGTTTCATAGAGAAATTGCAATACCTTTGCGGTCGAAATGTATGGCAGAGCAATTTTTTTTTACTAACCAGTTTCAACGCAGGAGTTCAGAGTTATGTACTGAATCCATAAAAGTACTTTGTGCTTCGATACTCCCTGCCATTCTGTATTTGCCTATTTGGGAGAGCTTATGCATTTACCAATAGTAAATCCTAGTTTTTGAGATGTCAATATTCTTTATAAATGATTTCAATCCAATGTATTTCAGGCAGTATACCACACGATAGAGCATGAAGCTCCTGACCCAGATGCTGATTCATCTATAGAGCCGGAAGCAAATGATCTGGATGCTTACATAGGTAAGTGGTACTGAATTCCCCCTCTTCTTTATACTACGTACCAACCCTGCAAGCTCTCAACATAAAGATCTTCAATAAATCAAACTGTTAAAAACAAATGACTATTGAATGCTTGATTGATTACATATACAGGGTGGCAGGGACATCGATGCGCAAACTGAAACCATGAATTCAGGACAGGATTCTAGAAAAAAAATAATCTGCTGTCTCATAGAAAAGTCCATTACGCGGTCAAAATGTATTTTTTTTTTTAATAACTGACGGAAAATTTCAAATTTCTGAATCACGTACTCAGAATCTGTATGCATAGTGCATAGAGAAACATTTTCTTTAAATGATGCTTATCATTCGAAAGCACTTGTAATGAGTTATTTTGTTCCCATGTCCAAATTATACCTTATTTTGATATATCAAGATAATAATTGTACGTTGTTGCAATTACAGCTCTGGTGGATCGTACCCTGGAATCCGACGACAAAGATGGCGACGGTTATGTTTCCTACGCAGAATACCGAGCAGCTCGAGCCAACAACCCTTCGGATCGAACTCCCAGAGTATTGGCTGCGAACGCTCCTTAGTTTTTCAAAAAGTTGTGATAGGAACTATGGGACATTGATAGGACTAATCAAATTTTTTTAAATGTTTTGGAGATACCAATGGTTCCTGAATTCAAAATTTGAAATTAAAAACTTGTCAAACTCACTTTAGCGTTATTTAAACTAATTACTTTAATGTCGGGCGCAAAATAAAAAAAATGGCAAAAAACGTAAGGAATTTTGAATTTCGCGGCCTGTCACCTTCAGTGATGCTAAAGTATAGCTTGACAAGTGGGTGTAAATCTTTAGTTTCCTGAGAAAGCGGAGAACGAACATTCAATAACGGCTCTCCAGATACAGAGCATTTTTTGAGACCTTAATATCAAATACTGGCAAAAATGACAAGTTTTTATGACATTCGTTATAATATGAATGATCGCTTTCCAAGGAAACCAAAGCTGTAGTACCTAAGTTGCACGGAATTTTACGGTCCGATACGTTTTTTCGATTTTTAAGCAAATCACATATGATCATCTGGCAAATGTATGAACCGTAAAATTACGTGTGCACAAGCGGCCTTAGAGGCAAGTATTTTGTAAGGAGTCTAGTTAGGAAATAATGGACCTACAACTTGAAAGAGTACATGTGACTGATTTGGGCTAATATTGTGTAGTGTGTGAGAAACAATGGGAAGGAACCAGTTTTATTATTTCAAAATAATCTTTAAACGAACATTACAATATTAAATTAATAAATCCGCTTACCTGTACAAATTAAGTTTAATATTATGAAATACGAATCAAAATAAAACCTTAATTCGATATAGTTATTTTTTTTTATAATTATGACTACAACTTATTTTAATGAATTTCTATGACTTACTTAGAACCATAATATATTTACCTCTTACTAATAAACGTTGTAGTTAGATCGTCTGTATAGTAACACAACGGTTTGTCTTCTTCTTTCGAAAGTCAAATTACTGACTACTGAAAGTGAGAAATCGGTGTGTAACTAAGTATTCATCTGATATAATACCAATGATTTAAAATATAAATCAGTCAGTTTAATACGTTTATTAGTAAGGGGTTTAGTACCTATACTAGAAACAGATCATTATATTATAAAATTACTGTATCCAAGTCATTCATGCATTTCAGTACACAACTTACACACTTTTTCATCTCAAGCAAAATTAGTTATCTATAACTTTTGTTTAGATAACATTTAACATAATATTATGTATCACTTTGATAAAAAAAAACACCAAAATTATCATCATACCAAATCTTTAAATCTATCTTCATCATTTCGTTTACTGTCCACATTTGTATCTGGTCTCGCAGTTCATCCCTCCTTCTCCCCATTCAGCCGCTTGCTTGATACCCATCGATATTTCAGCATATGGTTCCAGATCTACACTCTCCCTGTAATTTAAGGAAAATAATCAATTCATTTAAAATGATATGCGTAATTTCTGTAAACTATTTACTTCAACCTGGTCCCCGGTTGATAATACATTACCACAAAGTGCGTCACTGGGTCTGTGTCGTGCGTCTTACAATAAACACAATATTAATTAGCTAATCATTTAAAATAATTTTATTTGTGATTGGAAATAAAACTGATTAGGCTAACGACAGCTAATAATTTAATCAAAGGGAAAAAATACTGATGTCAAACGCGAACTAGTGTCGCCATGTCCATGACTTTACTATTAGATGCTGTAAATATCCTGCCAGCAGGTATAGGTAGATTACAAAGTAGCTGGGTCGTGGAGGCCAGATAGGCAGTTGCTCCATGTAATATACTGGTAATGAGCTGCATCCGGTACGACTGGAACCTGACTCCAACATATTTGGAAAATTGCTAGGTAGATGATAAGATGCTGGAGGACCATAGGCAATATTATACCTACCCTTGCAACATCTTCACTCCTTGGAGCAACAGTTCAGCTCCGGAAGAATACAGTGCAGCCTGCTGAGGTCTCTGGCATGACAGCAGGTACAGGCAGCCGTAGTCCTTCTTCTGCTGGCCAGCAAGGTAGCTCAGGTACAGGAGGATCTCATCCTCGCTTATGTAGGTCGCGTTTTTGTTGTCTTAATAGGTTATGCAGAAGGAAATGATAATTTTTTGTACGGAAATACCATTATTTGCTTTGTTCTAGGCAGTGTCAAAGACAGGGAGCGAGGTGACTAACTAGATACGCTTTCAGATGTTTTGGAACTGACCTAAGTTTATTTGAATAGTATAAGATTATACATTAGAACAGCAGTGCTATTCTGTAAACATTTCACAGTGAAAAATAAGGATAAGTAAGCGTGAAGGAGTGAATCAATCGTCTCAATCCACCTACGTTTTTACGGTGAGATTCTTACAGAATAGACCGATTGGAAGACGAAAAGTGTACCGTCGTCGTCTTGAATCTTGGTGGACTTTTGAATGAGTCGTCTATTAAGTTAGTCATGAATTCATAGAAATGATTGAGAATAGTGAGTTACGGGGCGTTGTAGAGAATGTGCGTGTGTCCATAAATGCCCAGAATTAAATCAATTATCTTCACTCTTATAACAATGCTCATAGAACACATATAATTTAGAGTCTGTTTCAATATATAAATTGGCTTTCTCCCGTTACGAGAGAACACACTTATATACCGGGTTTAGTAGTAACAGTATTTAGAATCGAAAGTTTCAACTAACATTGTCCATTTACTGATACAATTTGCTGGTCATTTGGCGGGTGGGACTATGGAGATAATCCCGTGGCAATGGGATTACGAGCCGCACAGTCCGGACAAGGCAAACCCATCGTCCAGTTTTATTGGATTATGGAGATGGTCAGTTTGTTTGTCTCGCGCTCTTGAAAGCTGAACGGCAGATGGTTGACAGATTTATTCATGATTACCTGTATGGTGTCCGGTAAAGGGTTTTGGATATACCTATTTGCGAGAGTTGATATTAATCTGAATGAAGGAGTTAGATAATATTATGTATAATGATTGACAGTGAATAAGTGAGTTTTTCAAAATCAAGAAAATCAATTAAGCTGATACCATAGATTGATTCTTATTCCAAGGAGTAAAAATAATTATATTTAGTCATTCGGTTTATCAAAATCAAGAAAAAACGCAACATATTTTATGTCCTATGATTGGAATCATCGACATGACAAAGATGAAGAAAGTTTTAAATTAAGTTGCTACCGTAGATTGATTCTATTTTATATTTAATAAAAAGCTGATGTCGACTATTCTGCCAATGTCCGAAGTGAGTTGGAATAACAAGAGTGCATGATATATTTTTTTTATTAGAAGTACCTATTTTAGTAATTCGTCTACGACATATCTGAGCTGTAGATAAAACACAGAGCGAATTCTAATAGTCTTCAATTCAATCTTGTTCACCACTTTTTACAGTTATCTACACGCGTGACTGTTATGTATTTAAAATTAAAGTGTCACTTACCATCAAGACTTCTTCCGTAGTAATGTCCGCCTTTCCATGCGCCTGCGCCGAAGAAGCCCGCAGCTAAGATCAACGCTTTTAGCACGATCAGGATCACTAGGTTTGTCAAATTTAAGCTTAGAACCTGCAAAAGTAATAAGTAAAACCATTAGACAGGTAGATGGTTAATAATTTAACAAATTGCGGGACATTAAACTCCCCCAGACGTAATAACTATAAAACTTCTATTGTGTCTCGTTCAGTTTCCTTTAATGGGTTAGAAATGATAGTCTGCTAATATAGTTTTATCCCTAGGGCTCTCACGAAGTGTTCAGTACGGATCATATTTGAGAAGCTCTTTGAAACCTATAAAAAAAATAATGGCGCCAGCGAATGACTCGACTCTAATTTACCACTAACTGGTGATGGCTATTCAATACCTACTAGATATTGAGTTATTGTTCCTACTTAGATAACAAATAAAAGTAACAGTAAAAGATAAGAATGGCACTTTCACAGGAACGCAGCTGATTACGTCATCCCCTACAATTTGTTATGACTCACTCGGGATTCCAGACGAAAAGCAGATGACTCATGCAAGAAACGCGTGCAACTTTATGAAGAAGTGCAATAAGAACGAACCTGGGAAGCGCAGTCAACACCAACCTGACTGCTGCCTGTGGACCTGGCAATGAAGTCCCTTGCTATGCTGGTCACCACTTGTCCCCCCGTGCCACTGAGGAAGCTGCCTGCCGCATCCAGGAATGAGGACCTCCCGTACTGAGCTGTGTCATTAACTTTGTCAAATCTTGCAATCGATTCCGGGTCCTCCTCTTTGAAAATGATCGGTGGTTTCTCACGAGGGAGTAATGCATTTGTGTCATAACTTTTTTTCGGATACATCTTTTTCGCGTACTGCGGTGATGAATAAGCACCCGTATGCTCCGCGGATATAACCGCAGTGGTTAAGGTAAGTACAAAGAAGATTGCAACCATTTTGCTCGGTGGTTGAGAAGCGACTGGGACCAGGTAGTGTCCACAATGGTGACTGATAGTTTGAAGTGGTTTGTCCGTGTTCCGTTGTTTTATCTCTTCCCGGCTTCTTTTGTTTGCACGCACGATGACATCTCCTAATGGTCTTATTGTTGTTGGGTTTTAGTGGCGAAATGCCATTTTTTTACGAATAAATCAAATGAATGGGTAGGTATATATGCACTTATATAAGATTTAGAGTAATGGTTTGTTTATTGACATAGGTAAGAAATTGGAATGTCATTATTCGTCGATGTTTTATTTGGGTCAGTTTACGGTTAGATTTTTTTTATTCACACCAGATTTGGTAATGGTTTATGATAAATAATTGTAATAGGTAGGTAGTGTACTTACTGTTTTTCCAATGAAGTTCCTATTGTCATTTCCTTCAGACCATGCACTAGTTATAGTCGTCGAGATGGAAATTAAAGAGGATTAGTCGTTTACTTGATACCTACATATGTACTTGCTTCATCATCATTTCAGCCAAAAGACGTGGCCGTCTTTTCGGTCGAAGTGGCGATGGTTGGGGTCCACCCCAACCATCGCCACTTCGACCGGTTATATGCTATTCGCATCCATTGGATTCCTGCGGTTTTCACAAGGTCATCGGTTTACCTTGTGGAAGGCCTTCCAACGCGTCGTCTTCGCCACTCTAAAACCATTCGACCCCATTGGCCATCTGTTCTGTGAGCAATGTGCCCCTTCGCACTGTTACTTAATTTTTTCGGGCTATGTCGGTTACCTTGGTTCGTCTACGGATTTCTTCATTTCTGATTCGATCACTTAGGGAAACTCCAAGTATTGCCCTCTTCTTTGCCCTTTGGATGAGTTTAAGCCTTCTAATGAAGCCCATTGTGAGCGACCACGTTTCAATCATTACTGGCAACACGCACTGGTCAAAGACTTTCGTCTTGAGACACTGCAGTACGTAAGATATTGCGTAGCTTCCCGACACTGCCGAGCTGCGTCGCATTCGACGATGTTTTTGATCACACGAATTTAAGTTGTGGACGGTGTTTATCAAGGACCAACTGTCCAGTTAGGTAGGTCTAATATCAAAAAAGAGGTCCATCGTTAAATCCAACGTACTTTCCTGCTTAAGAAGGATAAAATGGTCACTCTGACACCTAATCCAACCCTTATCCCTCATCAGTTGGTCCTTGGATCATAACAAGGACCATTAGATGACGGATTGGTGATCATTTCACACCAGTGGGGCTATACCTAGCTATACTTTAGTTACAGCAGATGCAATCCCATTCTCTATGTCTGTAAGTATACGAACGAAAATAAAACCCACAATAGTATCAAAAGTAGGCGACAATGTTTAACTTAGTGGAACATTTGTTTACCTCACTGACTGTCTGTTCCGTAAGGCACACATTTAGGGCGGCTGCCGTAATTGTGACATAACAATATGTCACGACGACGACGATGATATGATACTATTGACATCCTTCATGAGGGAAATAATAGAGTTCAATCACCGTGAGTAAGACCGTGAGGTTTTAAATGTAATATATGGTGGATTTCTGAGAAACGTAGAACATTATATGATTCTTCTTAGTGAATATTACACTTATAGAGGATCATTTAAATCTATGAGTCATCGATTTATGGCAATGTAATATACTCAGTCTATGAATTATTTGTGAGCTTCAGCATAATATTTATTTCTTAAAGTCGAAGTTAAATAATTTATTTCCATTAGGCACATCGGCACTTTTGAATTTCATAAAAGAAAATTAGTTCAGTCTAGTTGCCCCATCCAAAAAGTAGTGTCGTATGAAGAGAATTTTTTATTATTATTAGCCTGTGATGTCCCACTGCAGAGCAAAGGCCTCCCTACTCTCTTTCCTCTTCTCTCAGCTCAAAGCTGCTAAGGACCAGTTCTTGTTGAAGGAATCCAGCTCATCCTACCATCTCCGTCTGGGCCTGCCACGATGTCGCTTGCCATTAAGAGAAATGTGTAAGAAATTATATTGTTACGGTCTACTCTTTTAAAATGTTTTACAATATTTGGTATCTCACACTAATTAAATAAACTTATGCGAAGACCGTGAAGGAAAACATCGTGAGGAAGCTGTTCATGAACAAAAAAATTCATGCATGTTCTAGAAACAAAAATTTTAAGTGAATGTGACATCCACCAACCCGCACTGAGCCCGCGTGGTGGATTAATGTTGGACGCTTTTTAAATTAATGAGCCTCTCAATTTTTCTGCGTTTATTACACGCAGAAAGTTTAGTGGTTCCCCACTCACTAAGCTCACTTATCAAGTGAGCATCTTTTCAACTTTCTGGCCTCTTCTCACAGTTAACTAAACAAGATCAAGCGGGTTAGGTTAGAAAGGTGACCAACCGCGCTAGATCGAAGTTACTTGGCTATTTAGTATTTTTAAGACCCCACAATTGGAATTGTTTAAGGTTCACAAAAAAAGGCGCAATTATTATATTGGAGAGAAGATCAATAATATTTGAAGGAAAGCAAAATGGGAATTATTTGAGCTTTGATTAAATATCTCATGCCATAACAAAGTAATAAGTACGGATGAAGTTTTTGATAAACAATGAGTGACTTTAAAATCTTTGAAATAGCCAACTGGTACGTAAATGCATCCTTCTGGTGCTACACAATCAACAATAGAAAATAACAAGAAGAAAATGATAATACCATAGCTGATGCAATACATGAACTTTTAAGTAAGTAGGTATAGACAAGGAAAGTAAAATTTTCTGCCTGTTAACTGTACTGATGGCATGTTTTCATTGAAATAGTAAGTGAAAATCACAAAACATGAGAGCATTCTCTTCAGCTGTGACTGCCGTCGATGGGTAGAACTCATGTCCAATATTCCGTTGAACTTTTTGCCAGATATATTAATTACTTCTTGAGTTTATCTTGGACATCACTGATATTAGTGAAGATAAACACCGAAGACTGGACAATTTCGAAAACCCGTCTAGAGCAAGCGATGGTGGTCAATGCTCGTGCATCATCAGTATCAGAAAAACCCTTTGCTCTGCAGTGGGACAATAAAAGGAGGCTGGTATAGTTATATTCTTATTATATTTACTGGAACTTAGCAGGAGACGTTGACACATGCAATTAATTCCTTCTCTTCCACCTATCTGCCTCAAGAGTCTAGGATGATTAAAGTCACTTCACGCAAAGTTGTTTTATTTTTAAAAAACTTTACTATTATAAAATCATTGTAAGATCTGCGAGTCGAGTTATTATCATGAAAGATCTAACACTTCCTAAAAATCAGCGTTACTGACATCTGGTGATATGTCTTGGAATCATTTCACAAAGCACTTTCCTACAAGCTTCGTGCTATAGTTTTAGATGGCGCTGTACACGACTGGTTCAGCGAATTACTTATCATACTGATGTCAGTCTAAGCCAATAGATAGCGTTAGTAGAGTTTTGAAAATGGGAACCACTTTTGAAATAGTAGATATAATCAACCTCGTAATTGGTTTATCACCCTAAGGTTGAATAAACGACAAGATTTGTGTAGTATGTGTTGTCAAAAATGGTAATACTACGAGGTCGATTATACCCGTTCTCGAATGCTCCAATGCTCCGCTTAAAGCATTCCTAATGATGTCTAATTACATTAGTAAAAAAAACAATTCATTAGTCCACTCAATGTAATATAAAAAATCAGCTGTTTTATACAGAAGTTCAATACCTACTTTACCAAAATGTATGAAACAGCTGATTTTTTTTCGTGATTTCAGAGTTGGTCCCATAGAGAATGTTGTTCATATTCATAAGTAGAACACCCTGTAAAAATTTCGAGACGGTAAAAAAATTAACCAGTAGAAATTCGATGCAGGAATAGATGAAAATGACACTGAGAAAGTCGGACTTTCTTATCGGTTAAATTCAGAAATAAGAAGGAAAATCAGTAAAAGTTAGTTAGATATATACTTAAACGAAGTGGTAAACGAAGAGACCGCGATGTTCCCAAAGGGCCTTAGCGCGACCTAACTTAATCTTAAATAGAAATACTTTTATTATTTAGCTTTCCCCGACGCAAGGTCGGTCAGACGCCTTGTGGGATTACACTTCAATCATTGCCATAATTTAGAACTCATTATGTTTATGTCGCAGCCAACTGGTTAAATTAGCCGTTCAGTTAACCGCCTAGCCTTTTAACTAAACGGCGGCCGTTCAACTAACGGCCTGAATGATATTCAATTACAGTTTAAGTTGGAAGTCTGTAACCAATCACGCGCGAGCCGAATTGGTCGCAGTAACTAAGCCAGTGCACCCAGACCAAATGGGTTAGGTTAGGTTAGAACTGTAATCAACCGCGTGCGAGCCGGAGAGCGAAGCGAAGCGAGCACTACTTCTAAAGGCCAGGCAGTTAACTGAACGGCTAATTTAACCAGTTGGCTGCGACATTTACACCTTCTCTTGATAATACAAACTATTTAGGAATAGTTCATACCGGCAGAGCAAAAATGACGATGATAAATGATAAATTATTTATTTTCTGTAAGTAGGTTTAACAAACACTTTTACACGTCGGTCATATTTTTTTAAACTAGATGAGGTCGGCGTTTCCTATCTGACTACTCTGAGAAGAAAGGCCGAAACAAACTCAGAGGTCACAGTCTCTTTTAAAGTCCAGACAAAATCTTGGTCAGATCATGTGAAGACCATGTAGATTGGTGTCTGAAATGGTCTTTTGAGGAAAGAACCACACAGATTGAGCGGATCTGTCCAGTCAGTGCACGCATTTGTTAAAAATCGTGCAGCTCAACTCAGAACTTGAGGAGCTCAACGATTCGACGAACAATACCAAAGAAATTACATTTGGGTAGGCCGCGTAAATGACTCAAACTGCCAGATCATGATTAAAAAGAAGGAAAACAGAAAAAAGAAATGACCCACATAGTCCTCACATTCACAACAATTAAATAAAAAATACTTTACAAAGTAAATATTTATGTCATTGTATTTATAAAAATCATCAATGTCAAAGTGAACTGATGAGCGGGACTGACTAAAATAGTCAGCGGGGTAATAATAGCATAACACACTATCGGTAGCAGTAGGTTTCATTTTGACTGTTCAACAACATCCATTGCGTTATTTACGTTGCTGAGCAGAATTTTTTTTCAAACATATGAAGCAATGGATTATCAATATCCTTAAACATTATTCAGATTGAGATTGACAGTTCATTACGCTATTAGGATGCATAGGCATGCAAGGAAGGATGCTTTTATAAAGTATACAGGGTGGCAGGGACATCGACGCGCAGCCTGTTACTATAGATTCAGTAAATACATGATTCTGAAACCTGGGTTGAAATTTTCAAAGTCAAAGTCAAAGTTTTTTATTTGTAAAACTTGGTGTAAAAACGCCTTGAGCAAGCGCGATGATAAATGCTCATGCATTTTGTTAGAGAATAGACCTTAGACAATATAATAATTAGTCTATAATGTTTCTACTGCTGAAACGCAGGCCTCCTCTCTCTGAGAGGGAGTAGGCCGTAATTCACCACGCGGGCCAAGTGCGGGTTGGTAGATGTGGGACATTAAAGACGGTGAAGTAGAACGCAAAGTAGATGAAGATAAGAAATATGTTCATAACTTTTGATAAACTTACCCAAGATGGGATCAAAGGAAAAGCAACTTACCTACCCTATGTTTACGTTTTATGTTTTTACCTTATTTGGCAATGCTGCAGCAGACATCTTGTTACTTTGTGAGTGTTAGCACGTGTTAGTTTTTGTCTTTGCTTATTATCCTGTCTGTATCCTTTTATGTGTCTGTTTTTTATGAGTCTTGTTACTTGAATTAAACTGTTTTTTATTTATTTTTATGTATATATTGTATATCAAAGGGAAAGCGTCAAGCAAAATGTAAGTACACAAACCTAAACCCTTTCGCAGTTCAAGACTAATTCATTTCATGGTCGATGCAGTTGTCATGGCCCCATAATGCGTTTATTATTATTTTAAATCACTGCGCAGGCACCGTGAGAGCGGACGGTGAAAAGTATCAGAAAGTGAAACCGCAGCGAGCCTTGACCGTCACGCCGCGAACGAACGAGAAGTTCAAGTTAAGTTGTACTTAAGCCTTAAAGTTACACGATTGTTATCTAACGTATTATAAAGTAAAAGTGTCATCTTTGTTGTTTTTTTTTCGGTTATGCTTTTTGAATAATGGTTGAGCAGTGAACTTAAAAATTGTCTGATCTTTCTCTAATAGAGCTGCTTTGAGTATTTTATTTTAGTTTGACGATATATATATATATTTAAGGTATCCATTGCAGTTTGAAGTTGAAATAAATAATATGACAAGACACAAATAAACTAGAAAAGTAATTTTTTTATGAATCGGATGCAGAAATAGATTTTAGTTCTTCTCCATGTATTTAATTTAAAATCTTTAAAAACACCATTTTGAATAACTTTTAGTTATATAATTCAACCCAATTTTCTTCGATTGCTAATTTGGATTCATCTAAAACATTTACAAAATTAAAATAGTCTTCGACTCCACAGACGCCTCTAATCCATTCATCCATTAAAAACCATTTTAGTTCACGAAGTCATGGAAAGTGTTTTGCTTCTTGCTTTTATAAGATTTGGTGGCAATTACGCTTTCGACCGTGATGCAATAATTGTTCTCAGAGTAACGACTGATACGTAACAAGAAATAACGGTTCGCTTGTGCTAGGGACACAACGGTTTGTTTACGATGTTGTTAGACATGTAGTGGGTTAGAAGAGAAGTTTTATAGAAGAACTTAGAAGAACCTACTGAGGAGGATAGCGAAATAAGATATGTCAGAGATGGAAAAAATAGGAGTACCCATATGAAAATTGAAGAATAGAGGAATGAGGAAGAAATAAAAGAGATACAAGAAATAATGAAAACGGTAAAATCGCACTAATATTAAAAAGACGAAAGTTTGTGAGTGTGTATGTTTGTTACTTCTTCATCGGGATAAAATTTGGCACACATATAGTTTATAACCAGGATTAACACCAGGTGAAATCGCGGGCGCTGTTAGTAGTTAATAAATATACACAAAGGGGACATACACACGATAAAGTCAATCGACCAATCCGTTCCCACAGTGGTACTGTTATTTCGGTTAACGGTAAAGTCCCTAAAGGCCCAAAGGGTCTGTGGAGTTCTCATTAAAACTAAAGACACAGTTCAAGGTATGAACCTGCAAAGTTTCTTTCATTTTGAACTACGTTTTGGAATGGGCAACTAGTTTTAACTTTCTGACTAACTAACCGACACTATAAATTGAAATAAATGCTTTGACTTTGAGTTCACTCATTTTCAAAATACAATCCAACAGAAGCCATTCCAGAAACAAAACAGCTTTTTAGTCTTGCGCTGGTTTTCCTTGACAAACAAACAATACATTCAGATTTATTCGTCACCAGACACAAATCTTCGGCTAACATTTGCGGTTTTTGTAACAGACAACAATATCGGAAGTCCGCTGTTGTGTCCCTGCGCTTTTAAAGAAAGCGAATACAACAATGGTCGTTGTGGAACGTAAACAGTTCGCTGCAATGACGCTTTCTTTCTTTTATTTACAAGTATGACTGTAAATTATGTATCACGTAGCGACGGTTCAAGTAAGAGGTAATTTTTGGAGAGAGCCCTGGAACTACATGTCTATAGTTTAGTTTCATGCATGGCATAAGTATAAAAAAAACTATTAATCCCGAATTACGAGTTGTAGGTCGTGAGCACTTTACTTTGTGTCATTTTTAATTTCCTCACCACTGCACACTGCTCTCAAAACGGTGAAGGAAAACATCCTAAGGAAACCGGTATGTCCTAGAACCAAAATCGCAGCAGTGGAAACATTATGCTAAAAATTAGTTCGAGATAACTTGGTTCTGGAACCTATTTGGGAAAGTAGCTATGAGTGGAGTAAGCATACTTTTGTTTATAATGTAGGTAAGTACGTACAAAAAACAACTGTTGTTCAAAGATAAACTGCTAATATATACTTAAAATGTTTTTAAAGCAGATTCTGAAATTGAAACCTTAGTAAATTGTTAATCTACTAGTTATAAGTTAATATAAAGGGGAAAGTTTTGTTGTTGACGGGTTATCCAATAGTTAATGAAACTTGTGTCTGACTCTGTTATGGTCGTGATAGAAACGGGTCAAGGAATGAAGGCCAATATAATTAATTAACTTGTCTTTTGAAAGAGGTAAAGGACGGCTTGCCTGTAAATAATTTGTTGTATCTATTTGTCACTGTTAGATAATGGAGTAGGTATTTTGTCCGTATATAGTATCTACTTAGATCTATTGCAGCTTGCAGTTTAAGAGTCTAAAAGAGGAAGAGTAGAGACCACTTTCTGAAGCCTCAAATTCAAATGGTAATTCGAATTGTTTCAAAGACCAATGGCGTGTAAAAAGAAAACATGTTTTAAAACCCATCCTTCAAATACGACCTTCTCCATAAATGGCTATGACATTGATACCATATGACGCTTATTCACAGTGCTAACTGAACATGGGATCAACATTGTAATCCAGAAAAACATCAGATGTCCCATATGAAACTGCAATATCTATTCGACTTTTATGTATAGGACGGCTGATATTTTTTTCTCGATTGCAATGTTGGTTCCAAGAAGAAAGTCTGTCAGTTTGATGGTCTGTATCGCACCCTTAAATTTTAGCTTACCTCTCTGATACTCCTTGTGTACATACATTGATATTAAACTTGCTAATAATTAAGAAATGTTTTGTCTCGATGTTTTGTCAAGTCATAAAAAATCGAGCGTAACAGGAGCGGTTCGCTAATACTGTCATAAAACACAGTGCAGGCACTAGGTAGGTACTAGGTGGGTACCTACCACACGGTGGTGCCAACTCGGTATTGTCACGGTCGTGGCGACACTTCTCCTATTCTCATTTAACGCCAGTCAATTCCTTTATGCTTTCTACTGCTCACAAATGGACAACCGTTTGATTTCTAAATCTTATTTATTTGAAATCTGCGTGCTGTTCCCTTCCATTTTATAGTTCCTTCCTGCAGCCATAGAATAAATACTATACTTAACCTTACAAATAATTTTATATAGGTATCTTACAGTAAACCATAAATTGTCTTTTCGAAGAGCTTGCCTAATTGAGAAAACATTTTCGATATCGCAATTTATAATGAATTAATTACTGTGTAGTAATTATTCAAGACTTATTTCCCAAGAGGGAGGGGGTAATAAAGGCATAATGATTGTACATTGACCCATTAGGGGATTAAATCTTCGCTCGCGTGAACGCATCTTCATTCAAACATGATACCTATATATGAAGAAATTTCTAATAACCACTGACCTAAAGTTATTTCTTCATAGTTACCTCCTTTCTCAACAATATTAACGTTAAATTGTGGTTACGTAAGTATAGGTCCAAAAATAACGTGAGATAATTTGCGAATGTTGACTTATACATCAACGTCATCATCATTATCAAAAGTGTGGTGATGTTGATGAGTTAGTGGTTCGAGTAATTTTCTGTTTTACATATTTAGTTTTTTATCTTAAAGCCGCACATGTCTGCTCACGACATATTATTTGTGGTGAAGGTAACAGAACTAGGGAAAATCATGCGTCTATCATTCCGACATTAATCATCAGAAAAGACAACAAAACTGTCCTCGATAAACTTAATAAAACACAAACAGAAAGTCATCCGGATATTGCTCTTAATTTGTTCTAAATTGCCACCTACATCGCAAACAATAACAATAATATCTCTAGGAGAGAAAAAACGTGCGCGTTACTAAGGAGCAATACCGCCTGGTAAAAGTGCAGCGTATAATTAGAGCGAAGTTGATCAGCATCTAGATACGGATAATAAGTGGGCTTGCTATTATGGAGAGAGCAAACATGGTTCGAAGGAAATAGACTAAGAGATTTACACGTTTTAGGTCATCCTCTGCTTAGTTTTGGAAGCCTCCACTTGATTTTGTCACAAAGAATGGGGTTTGGATCAATCGATTTGATCGCTCTATTATTGATTCCTGACATTGAATATGCTGTCTTTGTTACGGCATCTATCTCTGCGATTGCATTAGCAAATGTTTTGAAGTCTTAGACTTTTTCTTTCAGCTTCTGTATTCTTATTGTTGCGTCATGGGTATTATTAAGTTCCATATTGTTGATTTGTTGTTGTGATTTGTAGTAGAAAGTTTGTAAAAGTTGATAAACAGCATTTAATTACACCTATGCTGATTTGAATCATGCGTAATAAAGCAAATGAAAAGCTGATCATTAATAAATGTTTAAAAATAATTACTGTAAATAATTGCTTTGGTATTTTAATACTTAATTGTACGTTATACACGAACGGTTTTACTGTTCAAGTACTAACAAAGAGATTACAAAGATTTTACTTAGAAACTTAGGCCTGCATGTCTTTGTAGTTGATTTGCGTAGAGATTTGAATCATAATTTCACCGAGTCGTGTGTGAACCGCGAAACTTTCCTATTATCTGGAGAAAATATCCCATAAAATGAAAAACGGTTTCACCCGCGCTCAGGTCACGGCCCTGAGAGTCGCGATAGTCAATTAAGATAGTTGCCGCCAAACGACAATCGCCACATAATTACCTCGCTCATTCGTCGTGACCGAACTGAATCAGCATTGCATTAGAGCGCAGGGAGGGTTACTGTGCATCCACAATCAAAACTATATCAGTGGGCTGCGGCGGTCGCCGGCGCTCAGTACTAGCGCGCCTTGCCCGCGCGCCGACACGCGAACCAACGAAAGTGAAAATAAACACAATGAAAATAACAGTGCAACTATTTGTTTTTTGCTTTCTTGCCCTTGCGCTTGCGAACACCGATGATCCAACTCAAATAGATAAATATGACAAAAAAATTAAAACGTACCAACTGGATGTGCCTGGAAAGGATCCGATCACAATTATAGAAAATGCACGTGATGCCACAAATCCTGAGGATAAATGGGGAGATATTACTTATGAACATAAGAATAAGGATGACGCAGACATGAAGAATATTATGACCCACATCGTGCATGACTTTGATGGGAGTCGTCCAAGATGTTATGGCCCTTCTTGTCAAGATGGTTTTAATAGTGAAGAAGAGGAAGCATTGGATGATTACATTCTAACTGCAGATAAGCTTAAAGACTACGGTGACCTTCCCCAGGATCGTTTACAAGCTATATCTGCTCTAGCTGCAAAACTTAAAAAGGATAAAATAAAAGCTGATCGATTTACAACAGTTAATAGTGACGCTAACGAGGAAGACAGCAATGGCAAGGTGTACACTACTTGGAATCGTTTGAAAGTAAAACAACACAAGCATCCATACGATGATAAAGACGGGTGGGTAACGTTAGAGCCTGTCGCATGGTCCACAAGCAAAATTTCAAAATGGAAACCCAATGTTAAAAAACAGAAACCGAATCACTGGAACGAAGATGAAAATCGATTCCCTAGTAATGACAGGTTTCCTAGTGACGATAGATTTCCTAATGATGACAGGTTCCATAACGATGATAGGTTCCATAACGATGATAAGTTTAATAACGATGATAGGTTCCATAACGACGATAGATTCCATAATGATGACAGATTCACTTCATCACAAGATTCTGGGAATAATTACAACTACAAGCCCCAGAAAAGACCACTATCCACTCGACCCGGTTATATCAATAATAAATTACA
The DNA here is from genome assembly GCA_963669345.1 of Gortyna flavago. Classification (NCBI taxonomy): domain Eukaryota; kingdom Metazoa; phylum Arthropoda; class Insecta; order Lepidoptera; family Noctuidae; genus Gortyna; species Gortyna flavago. The sequence goes on from OY770138.1 coordinate 12,677,989, forward strand.
CTTACCTTCGGAATATGAACCGGAAGTCCCATTAAAACCATCATGGACTAAGCTGCAACAAGCAAACTATCCATCATCATGGGCCCCGGACGAAGGCAGACGTCCACACAAGCCAAACTGTGATCATCAAGAACATTATTCTGATGACGATGCAATGTACTACGGAATGTCTGATTCTGTAGTGACCGACCATCGACCCGCTAATTTCCCTTACGAGTATGAAGCTCTTCACCAATCCTCAAGTTCATCACAGAAGCGTCCTTTCAGAAGACCTACTCAAGTAGTGTATGCTGGAGGTCCAGAATATGAAAATGATCGCGTCTCAATACCACCTCATGGTGACGGTCAATGGGTTTTGTTATCAACTACTAAAGGATACAGGAACAAGAAGCGTCAACGTTCTCTAAATCCTGCAGTTGCTGCCGATGATCGTGTAGATGTATCAACTATGACGTCACATCAAGCCGTTGCTTTAACAGTGCTACCTGTGGATAAAGCTCACACCAACATGACGACATCACACGGTGGTTTGCTGGAAGTTGAAAAGAGTTTCCAAACTGTTGAAGAAGATAAAAGGGATATGGACAAGAAGAATGATTTAGAAGTTGCAATGACTCAGTATAGGCCTGTGCTTAATAAAAATAGGCTTGTAAAAAGGAGAATCGTTTCAAATGTGTCACCAGATAGTTCAACGCTTTTAGCTGCTGTAGGCGCCGGCATGGTGCCGGCTACGATGGCAATGGTAGTTCCTATGATGCTAGGGAAACGTAGGAGAAGAGAAATAAATAGACCACCAGCAGATTCGCAATTAAACACTTTATTATTATATAAATATCGATAGAATTCTAGTTACGTAAGATATTATTTATTGCTATTTATTAAATAATTTATTTTGAATGATTGATTGGTTTGGAATGTTTGAGCGTTAGTATGATTGTTATTGTTTAACCTTTTGCAAAATGTTTTACATGAGAATTATCTCAGTTAGATTATATAAGATCGTTGTGATTTCTAGAGTTGTGTTATTATTTAATAAATAAAATGTGTCTTGGACTAAAAAATTATTCATATCTTCATCATTTATGCTTTTGTTTTTTTTTCTCTGCGTGTAAAATGTTAGAATCTTGTCTGAATGTCTTCAGACTTGTTATAAACTTTATTATAATTTGAAAATTCTTTGACAGTAGTCGCAAAATATCATTTTCATCATTATTTTGATAACTGCTTGTTGACTGAAAAATCCAAAGTATGTATTATATTATATGTAATGTATTGTGTATTTTGAGAGTAGGTATACAATCTTTTGCTCACTTAAAATTAACAGTAATTAGGAGTAATCCTCTTATTGTAATCTAGATTGTATCGACGCAAGATGACATTGTTTGATACGAGCGTAGTTTCCGGGTACAACATCAATCGAGACGCTATACTTTCGAGATACTAACGGTAACATACAGTTAGTCTAACTAATGAAGTATTAAAACACTACATTTGGGCACATCGCTTATAAGCTTCACCATAAATTGAGCTAATGGACTGACATCCATCTTGACTGGATTTATTCTTAGAAAGTTAAAAGTTACAAAAATATGATTTATTCCACTTAGGGCAGATTTTTCAATCGGCAGATATTTTTTATTCGTGGAATAAAATTGTCGTCTGAAAGTTTTTGTATACAACAATTACTGTCAAAAATTCAAAATTGTTCCTCCGATAAAATTATCTGGCTTCGGGAAGATCAGCCCTTAAAGTAAAGAATGTGTTGTAAATCTTGTATACCTATTATGTATAACAGACGACATTCAAAGGTAAATACAAAAACATAACATTCAAGCTTAATTTTTGTTTACCTGAACCTGAGAAGGGGTCATTGTACCTACTCCTCAATATAAACAACTTTTACTATAATCGCGAAAAAAAACAGCTGTTCCCTACATTTCCACAATATATGTGAACACTGGTTTTTTTCCGCGAATTTAGGTTTGGTCCGAGTACAATGAGATGAGAACAATGACCTCTTTTATTTGAGCCATAGGACGATGAACAAGTTTTTAGATCTAAGAAAATATAAATGATCAATGAAAAATACCTACTCATGCTTTTACTTAGATTTAAACTGCATGTTTTGTGACTCGTTCAAACTAGACTAAGAAAATTGTTTAACAATAAATTATTAATATTTATAGTAAACTTCACCGGGCCGACTGTAAATGTTTCCTGTCCGGATTGCTTCCATCAGATATTTGACGCTGAACAGACAAACTATCAGGAGCACTGAAAAAAAAAAGATACATAATTATTATAAATTCAAATTGTGTCGTGATGGTGATGGCCCAGCGGTTGAAGCCTCGCCTCTCATGCACGAGGTTGTGGGTTCAAATCCGGGCAAGTACAAATGTGATTTTTTTATACATAACATGCATTTTTATATTTTTTATGTATTTTGTTTGAGTTTATCTTGGACATTAGGTACTGATATCGGTGAAGAAAAAACATTGTGAGGAAACTTGAACTTATCTATATCTATACCTACTAATAGGTAATAAAGCTTGGATTTGAAAAAAATCTTTTTGCATTTGATAGCCCAATTCTTGAGGATATATGCGACTTAACATCACGCTGCCTCAGGAGCAGAGCAAAAAAGAAAAAAGTCAGAAAGAATAATAATTATGTCATATCCCTATGTATTTTACTGTGTGTACATAAATAATAAAATAAATAAATAAAGAACGCTGAGCGAAAACAAAGAAAAGCGCGAGACGAAGCCTCAGGCAGAAAAGTCTAAATCGCCAACCCGTCTTGAGTAAGGGTGGTGATTAATCTTCGTGCTTTCTCTGTGATAAGAGGCCATTGCCCTGCAGTGGAACAATAGATAGGCAATAGGCTGATATTATTATAATTTAACCCCCTTACTAATGAACGTTGTATAGCGCCTGCATAGTTACACAATGCTTTGTCTTCTTCTTTCAAAAGTCAAATTACTGACAGAGAGAAATCGGTTTGTAACTATTAATTTGATATAATACGTTTATTAGTAAGGGCGTATTTAAATATACACGTCGAATTATGAACCTCATCCTTTTTTTTTGTCGTTAAAAATTGAGGTTGGTTTTAAGACTTTTATACAAAATTCTGGTCGCAAGGTGAAGAAAAGAATTTCTTCTCATTTAATAACTGGTTGAGGGGTTGTTTATTTTAGAGATTAGTCAGTCATGATAGCGTTCCGTTGGTTACAGATGTTAATAAGTCTCATAATTTAGTTTCTTATCTTCACGTCAGATCCAGCCGTGGTTTATATTCAGCTGTGTACAGAGGCCAGCACATCAACCTACCCCAATCTGTCAAATTTCTTTGATAGAATTTCAACTTTACTTCAAAGGAATAAGGTTCACATTCAATTGGGAAAATTGTACAGATTGGGGTAGCTTGATGTGCTGGCCTCTGTCTGTACATTACCGTTTTAATATCAGGAAAAGGAAACGTTCAATTTATTTTTTCACGTTCACTATACCAGCGGTTGACATAACATCTAAATATAGATAAAAGAAAAAAATGTTTATTCTGCACAAACGAAACGCACATTACAAAAAAAATACATAAAATACACATATACAAAGTAGCCAAAGGCCTCGTATCCAAGCAATAAAAGGCAACATAGCATAGTTAGGCAGGTAGGTATACATATTATATACTTATTTAATACATATTAACACATATTATGTCTGTCCGTGTGATCGCGCTGGTCTGCTAAACTTCGTAACATATCATTCAGGGAATTTCATATTAAAGTTACCTACATAATTAATAAAGAAGAAATCTCGATGTTATGTCAAGTCGATAAAAATCGTGCACTTTTACAAGTTAAATTGGATTGGTAAATTATGACATGACTTAGATATCATATCTCTCCGTTTTTATCAGCTGCCGATGTATTCTGTAAAATTCTCACAGTGAGAACTTTGGTGAAGTGAGATGTCAACCTAGTGTCCATTCCTAGCATTAGAGGGGCAATTCCCGTGATTAAAAACGTTAAAAATCTAGTCGCAATCTCATCTCAGCGACAATCAATGTCAAAATTTTACAAAAATGTAGGGAAGTTAGCGGTATTTTTTACAGATTAAGACTGAGATCAGACTGTGACTGTTCTTGAAATTACGAGAATTCGGGAAGTTCTCGTAATTGAACAGTTATTCCACCGAATAACAGCTCACTTCACTAAGTTCTCACGATAAGATTTTTACAGAATATACGTTCTAAACTCCGAGCTAGTAAAACGGTAGCGTACAATGACTTAGAATAGAGCTTGAAATGGTTTATCCTTCATACATAACTCCATTGTGATATAAGAAACTAGCAACAAACGCAGTAGGTAATTACGTTATCTATGCGGTAGTTTCGACCCAAGAAAGTAGCTGAAGTTAACTATCCATTGATGGAAATTCTGGGGAGTTTGTTACGCCACTTCTTCTCCCCAGCGAAAACACTAGGAAGTGGTGAAGGGCGTTTTGGGGGACTGTCTTTTGTAATTTTGACGATCGAAAAGTGCTGATTTTCAGCCTAGTTTGAATAAATGAATTTTGGTTTTGATGTTACCGCTATAGGAGTTGTACAATTTCGTATTAGTGTTTACGTAAGGAATTCCTGTCTTCTGTTTTTTGCCGTTTTATAAGCAAGTTTTCTTTCTTGTAGCTTAAAAGTTACTATTTTCTTCTATAAGAAATCTCTCAGATAAATCTAGAAATCAATTTCTTTTATCCCTAACTAGTTTCCGCCCGCGACTTCGTCCGCGTGAAATTTCACCCTCCCCCATTCACCCTCTTAGGGGTGGAATCTCAAATGCAGCAGGATTGTCCGAAAGGGTTACCGCTACCCCGGAACATAAAGAGTTAAGGAACTAACACGGATGGGTTTTTGTCAGTAAGAGTCTGACACTCCCTACCGCTCCACCCAGAGCGGGAGGGGTCATTTAATGATTTCTCATCCATAAAAAAAAAACGGGGTGGAATCTCGAAAAACCTTTTCTTAGTGGATACCTACTCTTTACAAAGAACACACTGTAAAAATGTTATGTCTCTAGGACCAGCGGTTTAGGCTGTGCGTTGATATATAAGTCAGTCAGGACTTCGAATTTTATGTATATGGATTTGGACAAATCATATTGATTAGTCAGAGTTTGAATAGGTACACACGACGACATATCAAGCTATACCTATATTTCCAGTTATAGCCTACCTCGCATTGTATAAGTTGGCATTTCGTGCAATGAGATGCCAGCTTATACTGGAAATATATACAGGGTGAAATTGAATACATGCGACAAATCGAAATGGGAGATTGTACTCATCATTATGAACAACTTTTAATATGGGACCAAACCTGAAATCGCGAAAAAAAAATCAGCTGTTTCCTACATTTATGTTCGCACAACTCGTCAAAATGTAGGGAACAGCTGTTTTTTTTCGCATGTATTCAATTTCACCCTGTATGTATGTAATAAATGGCTTCGTGCGTAAATTGGGATTATTCTTATTTTATACTACGAAGATAAGATTGATCTTAAAATCTCTAAGTATTCGCCGGCTGTCGCTGAAAACCAGCAGCGCTGCGGCTCTGCCTCGCATAGTGTTCACAGCAATTATATTACGCTTATTTTTTGACAACGTGTTTTTTTTGTGTTTTTTCTTTGCTTAATTTTTTTACCGCAAATAAACGTATTTTATTTTTTTGCTTCTTTCCTTCTATCTACCTTTATATTCAAAATCTCCATCACAAGGGTTTTAAAATATCTAGATTATATTAAGAAGCAAAGGTAAAGGCATAAAACCCATCCATTTCACTACCCTTGGAAATGTTTAAATCGGATCGAATAGGAATTGATTTTTTATTGGATTTGAGAATTGCAACTAAAAGGAGAACCCCATTTCAATCGGAAGAAAATTCAGTTAAAGAGCTTGGATTTTGAATGACGACTTTATATTATTTTTTGCCCCATTTTTTGCCAGTTACATTTACCATTTACCATCTCGTTACGGGTAGTAAGAAGGCCAAAAGTCTGACAACTAGTCTTACTGAGGGCTATCCTGTTACTCAGTAACTGGGTTGTGAAAAAAATAAAATTTGAGATAATTTGGCTTGACACTGATGGTTGTGGTATGGTAATAATGGAGCATGTACCTATGTAGGTAATAATATACCTATCCGGTTTCTGAGATACTCTCATCGGGAGTGTATATTTAAGGCAACTCGACATTGCTTTTCTGAACACTCAGGGGTTTAGGTATGTAAACTTTGCTTAAAGTTAGGAACTTATGATTAGCGACTGTTTAACTAAACATTTCTAACGTTTAAACATCGTTACCCTTCGGCATGAACGTAGATCTACGCGAGACACAATGGCTTTTTAATTGTGTCTGTAATTACGACATTCAACCGGTTAAGTGGATATAGGTAAGTATGTCAAATCTATAGCTATATAGAGTTTATCTGAGGTTTGCGCCAAGTGCACGTGTTAATCGACAAAAGCAAATAAAAAATCAGTTGTAGTGAGCCCTAGCTTCTGCCCGCGACTTCATCTGCGTGGAAGTAAAAATACCTACCCTAAATCGTATCCTATACAACTCTGCAATAGTGTAGCTTTATATCAGTAATAGATAATAGATTTCTTGTAGACGGATTAGTATTTCCAGAGATTCATCATCATAAACCACACTCTGACTTCAACGACTGTTAGGTACCTATACGCCCCTCGTTGCTTGAGGTTCCAGAGATTACCTTTTACATACAAAAAATTTTAGATGTCATAGACTTACGATCAGACAGGGCGATTAATCCAAGCTGTATCCAACCATCAGACAGAGCTTCCCACACAATCAATATTATCGAGAAGAAGAGGTGGAAGAAACTGTACACGAAGAACGTCGTCACCAGACAGTGGTTGGCCTGAAATTGAAAACAAAAGAGATATCAGTAACAGTACATTACAATACGAATTTGTAGTGTATCTATAGCATCAATTATGGTGACAGGGAATAAAAGGAACGCCTGCCTACACACATGTCCGGGTTGACATGATGCGGCACAGGCCGGTCGGTAAAATTCATTGTATACTTTGCCGTCCGGCGTGCCGAAACATGCCGAACCGAACAAGCCGTAGGCACTTGTCCCTACGCCAACAAGAAATGAGTGAGCTATCGTACAAAAGATTGTACCTAGGTAGGTACTGCTTAAGTTAAAGAGATACATATATTAATGGTTGATCGTTGACTGTTCACATGCACTACCGCGGCGATAACTCTTTCTCCACTAGTTTGTCGCAGCGGCGATAAAGAGAATACTTAGTGTACCTACTCTTACAACATAAAACTTAAAATTACATTTCTATGACTGAGTCGCACCATAAGGGTTCCTTTTTACCATTTTGGTACGGAACCCTAAACCAGTCTTTGACCGTAAAATCGTTTTACTGATTTCTCTTAATTCTTTCCATTCGGATTACAAAAGTATCTATAATACCTAATTGCTCCAACGATGAGGTTTGTTTCGTAACGCCAATCTCCAATGAAAGTTTATATTTTAGCATTAATAGTAAAAAATTTTGTGTGAAAACTAATTTCGTATGATTAATTTCTTTCAATAGGTGTTATTTAATTTGTTGATGTTTATTGAGGCCACTTTAGTTCCGCAATCGAGTTACGTAAGGTATTGGCTCTGTGCGTGCATCGATTGACGCTATTGGCTGTATGATGGCGTGCCTGTGCCTCGAATCGTAGCGAGTCACGATTCATGTCATGGAACAAAAAAGAAGTTGAATGGACGCACATCAGAAGGTGAACCTATACTACCTAAGTTATAAATGATGGTAGGAATAGTTTTCAGCTCATGAAGGCGACTGGTTATGTACATACTGATAGCTTTAAAATAACAACAGTTTATTTGTAAGGATATCAAACATCAATTGGTTTGTAGGTATTAAGTATAGAAGTGTCGTGTGTGTAGTTATCTAAAATCAGCATACACGCGTATGTTTTAGTTACCATAAACCTACCTGAAATAGTTTAAACGTTGATAAAGTGGACTTATTTTAAAGAATCTACTTGAGCACATAATAAACCCCTTTTTTTTTTTTTTTTTGAAGGATGGGAAATCATCCAATGACCCCTCCCGCTCCCTTAGACTGCCATCAGACGCTCAGTGCGCTCGGAATAAAACGACGTCTATGTGCCAAAACGAATTTGCTCCTTTTTTAACAAAATAAATGAATTAAAAACTTTGAATAAATTTTGATATGATAATTCACTATGGTTTAAAGTAAATTCTTATTTATTCTTATTAATAGATATATCTTACTTTGTAATTTTTTTGTATCGAACAAAATTCATTGAATCGTGTAAGTATTCCTTTTAAATGATACTAGACCAGATTTAAAAAACATGTACAAAAATGTTAAGTCCCTATTCCAAATATTTAACAAGTTACACGAAAAAGAAAAAGCACATTTTTTTCAACATATCCCCGGGGTTAAGTCAACTGCTTCTAAACTGCGATTTTGCAGCTGAAATGCAGTCCGTCTGTCGATTCACGGCATAGCAACCGAGTACCGACACCAGACGATGTTTTCTAGATCCGATACAATAATATCGTATAATCTTGAATAAAATATCGATATCAGTGCTGCATCGGAGAGGTGTGAACGCTTCCATTGTTTGTTGTTTCTCCTTTTAAGTAAGAAGATTGTATCACATTAAGAATCGTGTTGCTATGTTGGTCCTAAGTAGAACAATGCATACTTAATCTTTTTTTTGCTCGAGCAGCCAGGGTTACCTACCATTCAGAATTTTGATAAGTTCTGACAAAATCTTTAGACTTTTGCCAAAAAGTCCAAAAATTATATTTTGTAATTTTATTTTTCTGTCCTCCCTTGGTTCAAAAGTTCGGGCACATGAAAAGGCCGGACAAATCTGGATGGGGTACCAATAAGCCGGACATGTCCGGACAAAATCTGGACGGAGTACCAATAAGCCGGACATGTCCGGACAAATCTAGACGGATGGTAGTTCTAGTCGCGAGATGCAGACGACATTTTTTGGAAGCCACTACGAAATTAAATGATGTTTTTTCTCCTTTGTGCAATGCAGATATGCGGCAGGTATTTGGCCGCATATGTGTTTATTAAGTACCTACTTTTTACTACGATGGGGAATGGTTAACCAGTCGATATATTTATAACCTTCCTGTATCGATAGATCAATAAGTTGGTAGTTCGGTAGTTTGGTAGGTCGGTAGTTCAAACCCTTTATGATTGACAACTGACATAAATCCATTCTAAGCATAAGCATATTCTGTTAACTACAATAGATTGACAAAAATAAATAAGTATATTATTATAATTCCCATTGCATATATTAATTTTTGAACGTAAACGAAGCAAAAGGAATATGTGTAAGGATCGCAGAGGTGGCGTCATGTAGTTCTGCCTACCCCCAAGGGATGAAGGTGTGAGTTTATGTATGTGTGTATGTATATTAATTTACTCTGAATACTAAAAACAGTGTCTCTTACCTTATAAGCCCCACAAGTGAACATAATAGCAAATAAAAACAGCATCATTGCTATAATGATATACGTCAGGTAATACGTGAGCACTATGATCCTCTCCAGCGAATCCTTTGTGGACCCAAATATGCTCTCCAAGTTCTCGAAGTTTCTAAACTTCTCATCTTTCTCGAAATAGTTGTTTGTCACGTTCAAACCTAGCTGGTATAAATGGAACGCTACGATTGCTATTGCTATCAGCTGTAATAAAGAGATGTTGTGTTTTAGAACATGAAAAATAATAAAATAAAAAGGTTTATTTCAATAAATAGAAGTGCGTTTCTTTACCACGTTTGGAGTCACCTTTTAAGCAAGGAATTACTTGTAGTAGGAGACACAAACGGTTGTAAACAATAATTATAGTGGAAAACAGATGTTGTTGGAGTGAGTTTGATATACTAAGGTAAATAACGAAAGGTACATTTCTAAACTTATGTTTCAAGTTAATAATGTAGGTACTTAGTACATACGTTTCCGAATAATTAAAAAAAATATCTATAGGTTACCGACTTGAATACCTTCAAGTTATTCCAACTTTCTATTCATTATCATAACCTGCTAATACAAGGTAGATACTTATTGTTATGACAGAAAAAAACGCCATCTGGGACAGGCAAGTAAACTACAACTTACAAGCACTTGAGTTGATTAAACGCCTGATAGAATAATGAAGGCAAAGCTGCAACATAAACACAAATCTACGGGTGTGTAGAGTCTACGACCTTCAGTAGGCGCTTTCAAATCACATTTGTACGTAGTAAGCGATGTTCAACTGAGAAATCCATGCCATATTGATTTTCTAGTTTCATGAATATTTGAGTTTGAACACTTGTATTAAAGTGGCGCTGTTCGGTCGAAAATTAATGGACGAAATATTTAAAAAATGCTAAATAGGTACTGCTTTTGATTATTAATAATCAATTTAATAAACATGCTCTATAAGTAAAAATATTATTGAAGAACAATTATTTATAATATATTTTTCTTCCCGAATAATCCTAAGTACCTAATATAAAAGGTAGCTTACGAAACCACTTCCAAGACCCTTGAGTAATATGCTCCAATGGCTCACAAAAGGAAGGTAATAATACACTTTCATATAAATGTAAATATGGACAAGTAATACTTACTATAACAATGTATCCGAATATAATATTCCCCACCCTTAAGGGGAAGCAGAATAGAAACTTTCTCGTCATCTTCTCATCGGTATTCCTGAAAAGGTTAAAAGGTAAATATGAAAATAGGTACTTATTTAAGACGGTAGACTCTATAGTTTTTACACAGTAACAAGATGACACCGACCCCGCAGTGACGCCCTCATCGTTTGTTTGGTTATTTCTTTTATTTTAGAATGAAAATGCAGAAAATAAGCATGTTAGGTTTTGATACACAAGATTATACGATATTATTATTACAAACGGTAGTTTTACATTGTTAAGTTTTATTATAATCCTTAAAACGGAAAATAGTGGTCACAATTTTCCGTATGAATAATTAATAACGTTTGATGAAATTAAAAGTTCATAAAACGAAAACGCAAAACCGTTTACGTGTGTTAGGTACATTAATTTTTCAAACTTATGAAGCAATGGATTAGGAATTTCCTTCAAAATCTACCGGATTGTGAAAGAAAGTGTTACGCAATTGGGATGCTGTTTCAGTATCTACAATATTGCTTTGTTTATGTTAACCCTACTTTTTTTTAACAAATATGTAGGTACAGACGCCAGCATATCAACCTACCCGAAACTGTCAAATTTTCTCATTCAACTTTGAACCTTATGCTTTAGCGATAAAGTTGAAAATCTATCAAAGAAATTTGACAGTTTGTAGTAGCTTGATGAGCTGGCGTCTGTACATGAACATAAAATTACATGCTGCTATCGAAAATTTTATGAATGATCGCTCATGAATCTATAGAGTTTTTAACAACGTATAAGGTACTAAGGTTTTTAATCTTAATCATAACTATTCGTGCTATAGAGATTACATACCTAAACACGCATGATAAGTTTTCAATGATTAAATCTGCGTTTTTCAAACTGAAATTAGCTTTCCCATACGTTTCATATCTACTGCAACAAGGATCTTTTGGCGCTCGAATGACGTTGACAGGGGGGCGCTATTGGTAAACATTTGTGCATTTGTTTGGTGAAATGTATTGAAAAAACAAGATGGCGACGTTAGTTCCGATTTCGGCCACGCGCCAAAAGATCCTTGTACAGCTAGTTATATCTAGTTATTTTGAATTATAATTGAAATAGTATCATGTTAGCTGTGAAGATTGGTCGACCGAAGTAAAAATAGTCAATCAAGTCACTTGACACGAGATTTCACAACAAAGGCTGCCAGACACAGAGGAGGCAACTTTTTGAAATCACCACTGATACAATATCATCTGAAACTATTTTGAACTAACCGTCCAACCTAGGTTCATTGTTCGTTATCCACTGCTCCTTCACCCCGCCACTCACAGAACAAACCAACACAAAACTATCTATGCACAACACACAACCGAAACGTTCGCTATCAAAACACGATGTGCTATTTCAGGTACCTAGGTAGCACACCTAATCGTCGCACTACACGACCAAGCTCATTAGGTCTTTAGTGACGTTGGTTTTGAATACATTGACGGTTTAATTAAAAATGGTCGTCGAGGAAGCGACTCTACGGTTCGCTGAACGCTGTAAAGGTTGCAGTAGGGAGAGGGTCCGGGTGAACGGGCCAAGGTCGGAACTTTATAAAAAGGTAGCTAAGTAGCTAGATAAAGGGTGGCCTTCCTCTACTTTATCTACCTATATCTATTTATATGCGATAGGAATAATTCTGTAGGGAATTTGGACACCTGGCTTTGTAATAGCTGGTTCTTAAATGGTTGTGGACACGTGCGTCTTCTGTTTGTTTCAATGGACATTGTGATTTGTGAGCAATGAAAACTATAGCCATGACCATATTAGGCTTCAAATACACAGTATCATATATCTGTTTGTTACGCGTTCACGCTAAACGGCAGAATGAATTTGGATACAATTTGGTACATGGGTAGACCATAAACTAGATTAGGACAATTAGGATTTTTTATCCCGATTTTCCGACTGATCTCGTATTTCTGTAGAAACTGTAGTTTATTTCTGTTGCTGTACTAAAGATACAAAGACGAACTTCGACCTTAAACTTTAGCAAAGGCCGCTACAGAAATAAACGGACTATATGCACCTGCCCCACCGCCCGCCGACGCGCGATGAGGAAGCGACTAGATATCGACGATTTTCTTGCTACAGAAACGTACAAAAGATTTTAGGTCCCGTGAAAGTGAAAGAGATAGGTATGTATATTTAATAACATAACATCACGCCTTGTTTACCCGAAAAGTTAGGCAGTGGTGTACTAATAGTACACCCACATTCGCCAGTTATGTTTAAGTCCCAGGGGCGAGTCTATTGCCACCGGGAAAATTTCAGATAGAAAAATCGAACACTTTGCTCGACCTGGCACTCTGATAGGGAAAAAGTTAAGTAAGTCTATATTAGATATTTTATTGCTGACTATTCAAAAAGAGTTATCAAAGAAAATACTCGCTCATCGACACTCGCTTGCCAGGTAGAATACCTACTCTTTGACCGCCGGCAGTAAGACAGGTGCCTTAAGCATTTTGGACTTTCGAAGCTTTTGCGAATGCGACAGAATACAAGTGTTGTTTACTTCTGGGGGGTTATTTTGGCTAGTTTTGGTTTCAAGTTGGTTCCTCCTTATTTAGATACGTTGCTTAAAGTTAAGTGATGATAGCTTCTAGTTAAACATACATTTATTGACGTTTAAACGTCTTTTTACTAAATAGGAGGGATAAGGTTTTCTTTTTCGGTGCGGTGTGTATTTTTTAAATATTGCAGCATTATGCTGAGATAGGACCCCTTTTGGCCTCTTAAAGTTTTTTGGTTTATTTATTTCTTTGCTTGTTTGCAGGCTGCATAGCTTACCTACTCTTCTTACATAGTTTGTGCTGATACAAGAGTAGAAAGTTCAAATCAGAATAAAGCACAATGAAAGTTATGACCTTAGTTCCAAAAATGGAAATACTGAGAAATGCATCAGAGGTTACCTACGTTTTATTACCCTACTGCGCGATTGCAAAGACAGATCATGTTTTCATAAGTATCTATTAAGTGTTTATGGGATTCCTTATACCCTCGTAGAATCCTACCTATAGCTGGATGGATTTTAATACGTGAGGTGTCTACGATAGACACCTCATGTATTAAAATCTATGGCACGACTGACACACTCTTTTAGGTCGTGCCATAGATTTAAGAACATTTCTGTGGGTCGTGCGATGGATATAGGCTGGGATTTATTAAAAAAAATCAAGATGGTGGATTTTAGACGTCAACAAATAAGGTCTATATTAGAAAATTGTGCTATGAACATGTGGGGTATCGAAATAAAGGACCTGAGAAGACAATTGCAATAATTTATCACAGCACACAAACGGAAAATAAAATAATAAAAACCCGACTCGAACACGACACGAACTGCAACAGCATCAGACTACTTGCAAAGTGAGCTTGTTGTTTTATCGTGGTTCAAAAGATAGAGCCCTGTGACAGACGGACGGACTGACGGGACGGACAGCGGGAGCCTTAGTTTAAGGGTCTTGTTGGCACCCTAACAAACAAAACATTAGATTACTAATGTTTATTTATTAGCTAAATAAAATCCTCAACGCATTCTTTTCACATTTCTTATAAGCCGTTTGCGACATAAAAGTAAGTCGTAGGAAGACGGCCGACGCCATTTTAATAACTATATTTATGGCCATTAAAATTCTTGTCCGTGCTCAAATTGTTGAAGGGTTATATAGTGATTATCCTACGATTGTGTACGGTCTTGGATTAGAAGTTTTATTATACATACTTTATAATTATAATAAGTACTTAGGTAAGTAGATAATGCTAATGGTAACAAGTATCTATAAGAATAAAATTAAAATAAACTATAACAATAGTACCTACCTATTGTCAAATTATTGATTAATTAATGAATAAAGCGTTATTTTTTCTTTATATATGTACAAAAATATAATTATGCTAATTAGATACTTACTGGAAAACAAGCAACAATGAATGCGTCGGCTTTTTGCCTACAAATCAATTGCAATGACATAAAATAATTATACACATTCGTACCATCGCATCGGGACAATGATGCCCGCAGAATGCATAATACATTCCCCACCAACCTGCATTTGGTACTTTAAGTGATGCACGCTGCATTGTGCAGCTGCTAGCACTATTTGCATCACAATATGCACCTGACGGCTTGACGCAGAAAGCCAGCCATTTTCAGTAATAGCCGGTCAAGAACAACTTGTACACGGTATGTCTGAAGGTTTTGTATAATTTTTTAGGCGCTGTCCAAACGTAAACGTAAACGTTTTTGTCGCACAGTTATTCGTATTGGTATTAATTACAAGCCAGATTTTTTTTGTGTATAGTCAAATGTTCAAAGAAAAGACTTTTTCAAGAATATTTCATAAAAAATAATAGGTATCATGTTAGAACAATCGTAAAAGGGGCTCGAGGCTAAATAATAACAGCCGCACAAGTTGATCAATCAGGTTAAGCTACGCTTGCCGTGGTTGGTCTGTGGATGGGTGACCATATTTACATGTGATGGATGACCCCTCCGTGTCTCGGAAGGCACGTTAAGCTGTTGGTCCCGGCTGTCATTCATGTCATTTGACAGTCGTTAATAGTCAGAAGCCCGAATGTCTGACAACAATCTTACCAAGGGGTATCGTATTACCAAGTAACTGGGTTATGGAGGTCAGATAGGCAGTCGCTCCACGTCAAACACTGGTATTCACCTGCATCCGATTAGACTGGAAGCCGACCCCAACAAAGTTGGGAAAAGGCTAGGTAATGTTTAATGCTCAGTTCCTATAAGCAAAAACGAATCGTTTTGCTTACCAATGCAGCAATGGTAGCATTTTTATAAATAGATTTGTAAACTAATTTTACCTGTGATAGCTACTTCCAAATGGGAGGGTCTACTATGCAAAGCTATGTGGTCATTGCTTCATTAGTAAAGATACAAGAGTTTTAATTTTAACCAATAGTAACGGTCCGTATAATAAAGGAATCGGCCATAAAAGTGTAATGAAACAACTACGCATTTATTAATAAAATATGAACAAAAAGTAACCAAGTAGCTATGTAATTTTTTGGTCAGTCTACTCGTAAATAGGAAGGATAAACAATAATAACACCTAAACAGTCTAGTAACTAAAAGTCTATTTATATTTATGAATCTGATAGACGAGAATATTGTACCAGTTTTTTTAATTACCACTGGAATTTGATGTTCTTGTGACACATCATCGAATAAAATATACAAGAACTTAGTACATATATTTATTTATTTTCCGCTCTTGACCTCGATCACGCCTGGTGGAAACCGATGGATGATCTCTATGATGGAACGAGTGTGCCCAGAAGATGCCTAAGGCACTGGAACCCACGCATCGACGAAACACACCAGGCTGCTTGACGTCGGATTCTGGTGGGAGGGTCGCAAACCAGGCGTGCGTTAGCACTACCACCGTAAGGGATGAATTGGAAAGTCAAATAAGATGTCGGGTGTGACTGTCCAGGATGCGCCAAGTGCTCGGTTCAGTTGAGTAACTGGCGGAACAAACTGCGCTACACGAGGAAGCTTCTGCATGCATCCCAAAAATGTCATCAAAGTCAAAAGTCAAAGTCAAAGCATTTATTTCAAATAGGCACATAAAAGGCACTTTTGAACGTCAAAAATTACAATGAAATAGAATTGATTCTAGTCGCCCCTTCCAAAAGGTAGTTTTCGTATGGAGAAGAATGGGCAAGAAACTCCACCGTTACTCTTTTAAAATGTTTTACAATATTTTGCATACATTAATTATATAATAAAATAATATGTGAAGACGATGCACCTAAAATAAAATTACTATACCACAATAGGTAAAAGAATTAAAAATGAAACCATGACATATAAATTAATAATCTGATAGATACATGGTGCTCACATATTTACAAAAATGGAAAAAGTAAACGATTTTGATAAAAAAAAATATATATATATATATATATATATATGTATATATATATAAAAACTATTTTAACAAGTAATAAGTCAGGGTGTGAGTTAAGAGTAATTACAGAATGTAAACAAAGTAAAAAAGAATAAATTTACAATTAAATTAGCAACCAGTTTGATTTTGTCTAGACTCTAGATTGTCCTATGGAGCAGGACCAGCATGTTTCCAAGCGTTCTTATCCTGGATATAATCTTCTAATTTATAGTATGCTTGTTTACTAAGTGTACGTTTAATGCAAGTTTTAAATTTTCTTTCATTTAATTGCAATATATCCCAAGGTATTTTATTGTAACATTTAACACAGTACCCCATAAAAGATGTATGTACTTGCATCATCTTTTCAGCCGAAAAACTTCCACTGCTGGACCTCCCCCAAGCACCGCCACTTTGACCGTTTCTGTGCTTCTCGCATCCAGCGGATTCGTGCGGCCTTCACCAGGTCATCGCTCCACCTTGTGGGAGGCCTTCCAACGCGACGTCATTAAACCAATAACGATTGGTACTTTTTTCTTAAAAATTTTTAACAGTCGAGAAAAGAGCAGAAGTAGTCAAAAAGAGACAGAGAGAAATCTTTGTCCTAACTTGACATTGGGGCCAAATTACTAAGAACTGTGGGTTTGTCCAAAAACCCATGCCTAATATATCGAAAAATGTAGGACAGTGCGCACCCACGGTGGTAGTGATAGTTAGAGAGGGGAATTAACTATTGAAAAACATCGAAATAACATCTCACAGCCCACTCTCCAAATTAACAAAACTTATAGTATTCAAGTTGACGAAAATACAAGTGATATCATCATTTCATGTGTCTATAGAATGTCAGTACAATGAAAAAAAAAAAAAAGATGCAGATGAAATATTCCATAGGTGTAAGCTAATAATTATGTAAATTGAGTAGGTACCTATATCAAATTACGGTGTGATTTTTTTAAATCATTTTACTATCTACCCAAGTATCGTAGATTATTCACCAAGGGGATATAATAATATATTGAATATATTCCCTTGTATATTGAATCCCGAGCGTAAGGAAGAATTCTAGGTTCTAAGGCCAACTCTTATTCGAAGCGAGGGATCCAAGCTCTCCCAAGACCAAGACAACTTTATCCGCGAGGAGAATACTCTATACACCTTTTGAAACATAATAAAAATTAATTAGATTTTCGAATAGGTACTTAAGTTTTTTTTGGTAAAAGTTTTCAAACGAATTTTTTGTTCAGGTTCTAAAGTCTATTATATATATATATATAGGAATTATTGACCAGGAGGTTGTAATGAAATTCAGTACATTATTATTACTCGGCTACACCCTAGGCTATAATGATATACTTTACGTTAGGTTTGCATGACATTGACGGTGACGCTTTGACATTATTGAGCAGATGGTGTGTAAAGAAATATATTTACGTTATTATCTGTTCAACTATCCGTTCTTAGTCTTCCATATAAGCTAAATATAAAATGGCGCCGATGTAACGATCATAAAATTATCATTTGATTACCGCTTGTCTCGTCAACAGCCAAAACACGGGGCAACTAACTGGTTTTTATCTTCAATTATTAATTCTATTCTTGATGTGCCCATAAATATCATCAAACAGGATCTATAACACTTTACGAAATATGGACAAAGTTATATTGATATTTCTACTCAAATGCGGGTATTGTCGGATTTAGAGATACCGACTTATGATTATAAATGAAATGAACACTACCAGCGACGTTTACTATAAAAATTAATTGATATAGTGTCCTTACTTAAGAGTATTGTAACTGAAGTTATCTAGTTACTAATTAGTCACGTATTGGCTAACTAAGTGTTTACTAATGACAATGCTCCAAGGCTTTAATCGGATTCTAAGTAGGTTTTTATAACCTGATCCAACCTGATCCACACAAGTGGTGACAATATCTATCTATAAGAATTCAGAGGTTCCATTATACCTACCTATTAAAAACAAAAATAGCAAAATAACTTACTTCGTCACACGCAAACTTGACTAGGTATTTCTCACAAAATCAATTAAAATTTGTGTATACTTCACTTCCAACTGAATTATATCATCATCACTTCACAATCACAGTTGCATCACAGAACACTACGACTTCATCGAATCACTGGCAGTTAACATTAATGGCATCTATTAAATTTATTATCGATTTGTTTCGCGTGTTTAAAGAAATTCGATTTTCGAACGAGATGCGCTGCGCTCGCGCGGTCTCCGGCTCGAAGACTCGAAGGCATACAGGTTGGTTACGTCATGGCGGCAAGGCCGGTACAGCGACGCAACCTACTGACTGTCCCGATCGGGGAATTAATCGTCATCGTACAAGGTCAAGTCGAAAATGGTAACATTTCAGTTTTTATTGATAAAGTTCCGCCATGTTGTCGAATAAAGTACTTTGTGTCATGGTATGTTGGTATGTATTAAGAACGAGAATGATATCTTATTCTGTAGTATAAAGACGATATAGTAGAAGATATAGACTTACTATGGAATACGACTATAGACATTTGTCTTGAAGGAATTGTAACGAAATTGAATATGTACTGCACGGTAACAATAGATATGTTCAAGGTGTAGGTGACCAGTTAACAATTAGCAACTCATCAGCTGGGCCAAATGAAGCATCTGAGTAGATTAGACCTAAATAAAGGTCTAAACTTGGCCTCGAGCAGTTTCTGAGGCCCAAAATAAGTTGGGTAAAGCTGATGATGTATAAAATGTAAGAGAACCCAATGGCTAGCAATGTAGAGGTCCAGACACGAATGAATTGATGAATGAACATTAAAGTGCCACGGTTAGGGGTCACTGCGTACAGGTAGATAGGGGCTATTAAAACGAACGGTGACAATGCGCACTGCTGACAATGCAATTTATTTTTCCATTGTATGAAAAAGGTATATCTGTCCATTGTTTGTTACACCTGATGGAGTAAAATAAAATAATAAGCTCTTACCTATTTAATGAATGAATGAATGAACACCAATGGGTATGTACATTATGGGTATTTCAATAATTCTATACTAATATTATAAAGAAGTAAAATTTGCCTGTTTGTTTGTATTTTGGGAGTAATCTTTTGAACTACCGGTCGGATTTGAAAAACTATTTTTGCATTTGATAGCCCAAATCTTGAGGAAGGCTATAGGCTATTAACGTCATGCCAGAACCCTAAGAGTCGGGTAAAAAGAAAAAAAGTTAAAAAGAACCCTACGCGAAAAGGATAATATTTGATGATGGTAGAAAATTAAAAAAAAAAACTAGACTTTTTTTTTGTTACTTGTGTCTGATTGACTGAAAAACACCAGCTTCGAAAATGCCATAAACTTTATAAGATAATTTATGTTCCTTGGGGTGATTTACAATTAAAAAGCGACTAAGATTATAAAATTTTGCCAAAGTAATTCGTAGGCAGCAGCAGCGGGGTAATTGTGTAACACACTAGCAGTACGAATGGCATTGTGACAGTTCAACAACATTCATTGTGTTATTTACGTTGTTGAGCAGACAAATTTTTCGAACATATGAAGCAATGGATTAACAATGTCTTTAAAAATGATTCAGATTTTGATTAGTGTGTTATGCAATTACGAGTAGGCTACCTAACAAACAACCTATTGAACCACCAACCAACCAACCAACCAACCACCAGGCAACCTATTGAATATAGTAAGACTGACCTACTGGTCAGTCTTACTATGATGTAAATGTGAGCGTGAGGCGTGGTTGTACAAGCGGTCCCGGCATACTATACTTACTGTGCTTCACTTTCGATATGCGAGGCGCGTCCATTTTTTTAAATAAGCTATGGTGTTATAAGATAACATCGTTTTCTCTGGCTTATGTCTCTTGAACACGGTGTACAAAGGAGATCTATCTTTGCCGTCTGTCGCGGACAAACTGAATGAAAACGTGTAGATTGAGCGATGGCGCGAAAACAATAGGATCGTTCTCGTCTCTCACGGTTATACGAAGCTATTGTTGTATTGTTGCTTCGTTACGCTTCATAATTGCTTGTTACGATGTTCCATGTTATATGACCCCACTCATTACGTATTAATTTGAGAGCAATCTGTTCTGTGTATGACTAAGCCAGTCATATAGTCAGCCAGTTGATATGTCAGCTTTCTATCGCGTCTCGCATAGTTTTCATTATTTGTCCAGGCAGTCTTTATACAAGATTCGAACTGAAATGATGTTTATTTCTGTATATTGGTCTTCTAAGCCATTTTTACTCGTAAAATTTTTGGGCAATATTTTAAAACAAAATGGCGACGGGTTTTCCTACTTGACTGATCCCTGAGAAGAAATGCCGAAACAAAAAATCTGAGGTCATGGTGTTTTGTAAAATTTTATGTTAGTGTTTTGTATGTGAGTGCAGGGATGTCTGGAAGGGCTTTTTATTTTTAACCTGATTGGTCGATAGTTCAATTTTGTTAATTTCTGATGTCTATTGGGAACAAGGAAGGAATCCCAAGAGGTCTTGTGGAAACATTATCATATTACATAAAAAGAGCCATATAATATCCTTTAAAATAATTGAGATTGAGATTATGCAATTAGGGTGTTGGAATATTTTTTTACAAAACATTGCACTGTATTGGAGGTTGTTTATATTTATGAGGGCAGAGTAGCAGAGTATTTTGTTTTATTTAGTATCCAGAAACTAAGCCCTTGTTTTGAAGAAGCCACAGAGAGCCCGCCTACCTATCACTTTTCCACAAAAAGCAATTCAATAATTGTTTTAACATCGTTCTTCTGAGCCATATTACTTTCCCAAACACTTTCTACAATGATAATTTTTTTGAAGTTTAGTTGCTTTGTTGACTATATAATCTATAAAGGTATAACCAGGGTGTATCATAGAGGTGTGGGTAAAATGAAGGGACAGACAGTGTACAGACCACAGGTCAAACTGAACAACTTTCTCCAAGGGACCAACATAGTAATCGCGAAAAAATGATCAGTCGTCCCATACAAAACCTACTCGACCGGACGACAGATTTTTTCGCGATTACGATGTTGGTAATTTTTCAACATATAGGTAACATAGATTTATTATAATAAAGAAATATTCATGTTTTGTCAAGTCGTAAAAACCGTGCGAAGCAGGGGCAGGTTGCTAGATAATTATAAATAAACACTGGGTACTTGTTGTCGTGTGCTCAAGTTATGGGTAAGCAAGAGTGGGCGTCGGGGAACGGGTTCAACTGGTCGCCGCGCCTACTTGTCGGGATAGCGACCATTTTACATGTGAACATTATTGCGACCATTTACTCTTTTAGTGATCGCCTCATTACTAGTATGGTAACTTGCTTGATACTTCCTGCTGTAAAGTAGGTGAGCGTTAATAGACTGTAGGTTCGATTAAATCCTAGTTTACTAGGTCCAATGTGTGTACAATTTGGCTAGTTACTTCTGTTTACCTCTCAAGTTATCTTTTCATAGAGTGCTATTATAAGCTTCCATAATAGAACGTGGGTTGGAGGGGCTCGTGGCTAAATAATGACAGCCGCAAGGACGATCGAAGGGTGAGCTAAGCTTGTCGCGGTCGGTTCGTGGATGGATGACCCACTACGTGCCTCTGAAAGCAGCACGTTAAGCTTAAGCCGTTGGTCATTCAAAGATCTTTGACAGTCATAAAAAGTCTTAACAAAGGGTATCGTGCTGGCTAACACGATAACCCTTGATAAAACTACAGCTGGGTTGTGTAAGCCAGATAAGCAGTTGCTTTATGTAAAATATTGGTATTCAGCTGTATCCGGTTAGACTGGAAGTACACCCTAACATATTTGGGAAAAGACTAGGCAGATTGATTTATGGGTGAACAAATTAATGACTGGGCTAACCCTACTCCTTTAACCCTTCGTATGGCGGAACGGAGATCTACGCGAGACAAAATGGTTTTTTAATTGTGTCTATAATTACGATATTCAACCGGTTAAAGCCTATTGAATACACCCAACTAAACTGCTGCCTGATATACACTATAGGTATTCGGTTTCCAACCAAATCTGGAGGTTTCCTAAGAAACTCACAGCTAGAGAGAGAGAGCAAGGAAGTGGCTTATTATTACAAATGTACCTAACACCTTAAATTAGATCTTACCTTAACCGCTCAATCACCGCTAATGAGATACAATGATTTTCTATTGTAATGGGCCGATGTCGTACCACGCCGGGATCGAGTGGTTAAACTCAAGTAAAAGTAACTAATTAACATTGTTCAAGAGTCTTGTGGATTAAACAGAGATGAAGATAATAGCTTTATTATTACGGAAAATGATCATATTAACGTGCCTACTCGAATACTACTTGCCTCGCCTTTGGAAGCTCATAAACGCGATGGGAGATCGTTATAGTGTTATCATAAACAGCCATAAATAACATCTTTCCGATGATACGTCATGCAATAAAGAAATAAAGCTGCGATATATTGAAAATTCTGTGTGGTTTTGAAAAAAAATTGATAATAATACCGCATAGTTTTTATTCAGTTGACGGATTTCTCAGCAAAAAATCATGTCAGTCTACCACTTCAGAAATGTACTGTAACATTTTTTTTAAATTATTTATGTTCCTTTGTTGATTTGGTTTACTACGTTATTAGTATATAAATTCTGTATGTTACTACATACCTATTTAAATATTTGCGTGCCATCATTACATGGAAGAATGTGTATTTGCACTGAAATTTTATATAATTACTAGCTGCGCCCCGCGGTTTCACCCGCGTAAGTTTCTATTTAGGGGGATGAAAAATAGATGTTGGCCGATTCTCATAGATACCGGATAAGCACAAAAAATTTCATCAAAATCGGTCAAGCCGTTTCGGAGGAGTATGGCAACGAAAACTGTGACACGAGAATTTTATATATTAGATATCATCTTTTGTACCTACCACATTTTATGGAAATAAACGACATTATGATATAGATGACATTGCAGCACAGTTCAGGGCAAGAAAAAGAACTATTATTTGATTGGTAGATATTATTGTTTTTCTTGACTAAATTTTATTATAGGTAAATTGTATATTTTTTTATTTTAATTTAGCTGCAGTCAGTTTAATATCTGAAATGGTCTTTTGAGGAAAGAACCTAGTCAGTGCACGCATTTGTCGCATAGTAATCGTGCAGCTCAACTCAAAATTTAAGGTGCTCAAGTGACAGTGAGTCATTCCACACTTTGGAAGCTGAATAACGGAAGTTACCTCTTAAAGCTTATAGAACTGAGATGAGAGTGGTTGTATGTACAGACGCTAGCACATCAAGCTCCACGCGCGCCCTAAAGAGATATCAGTATAGTTGACAGCGCCCACTAGGGCAAGTGCCTGCCGGGGTCGCGGGATTGTTCGAAAGAGTTACCGTGGCCCCGGAACGCAAAAGGGCAAAGAAGGAACATAGATGGGTTTTAGTCAGTAAAAGTCTGACACTCCCTTTCGTTCAACCCACAGCGGGAGGGGTCATTTAATGATTTCTAATACTCAAAAAGAAAAAAAAAAGTTTCGGGTAGCTTGTGCTGGCGTCTGTACATTGCCTTCTTCCCCATTCTCGTCTACTAGTTATCCAAGTTAGCTTACCTATTGTATATATTATGTAGTTCGGTTTTTGATATATTTTATAACCACACCAAACAGAAGGCAAGCCAATTAGTATAAGTGAACAGTCGATGGTATTGAGAAAAAGTTATGTGCGAAGAACTTAGTAAGTTGTGTGCGTAGTATGTAAAGTTATGTGTTTAGTATCGAATCCCTATGCTTATTGAAACTGTAACTTCCTTTCAGGCAGCCCTTACACTAAAGTAGGTATGGCAATCATTTTGATCGTTTATGTTTAGCATTGAAGATTGCGCAATCTTTGAACAAATGTTTGGGTGAGTAACAATTTTATTTCAGAATATTTTCATATATTTTTTTTACTTATCAAGGTTAAAATGATTAAAAATTATATAATGAATGATGCGTAAAACTGATTAATCGTTTGAGTGTAAGATAAAAATATTGTAAAATATATTATTTTCCTTATTAGTAACTGAAGTTCTTAATAATTTATTACAATCTAACCTAATAGACTAATAATCAATTTAACTCTAACTTAATATTTTACGAGATAGATTACGTTATAACTAAGAATAGTGTCAATTTGCACTTTTACACAGTTTCGTAGCACTATCTTAGGCTCTGATAATTGATAAAACACTGTTCATTTGTTACGTGTATAGCACCATTAGCACCGCACTATTATTTATACACAACACTAACTCAAATGGTTTAGTTCTCTTTAGACTACGCACTATGTCCGTGTTGTCTGGCAGCTGAATTGCCTCGACATTTACATTTTGGTGAAGTCTGTGTTCGTGGGCTTCAGTAATTTTTGAATGACGGTGGTGACGAGTTCCATTTTAAGGTCACGTTGGAGGTCGTCATTTCCAATGTACCATGGAGTATTTACAGCATCCCTGAGTACTGTAATTGTTGGATTATTTTAATGTCACTTCGTTTAGTACGCCCCAAAGTTGGATGCAACAGTCCAAATTGGCATAACAATATAATTTGCTTGTTTAAGATAATTTTATTAAGTATTGATTGATAGGCAGGATTTCTTTCGAGTAACCAATACATAATTTTTTTAAACAGGGTGAAATTGAAAACATGTGACAAATCGAAATGGGAGATTGTACTCATCATTTTGAACAACTTTTACTATGTGCCCAAATCTGAAATCGCGAAAAGAAAATTTGCTGTTCCATACATTTATATTCGCATACCTCGTCAAAATGTAGGGAACAGCAGATTTTTCTTTTCGCGATATCTCTCATTTCGTTTTGTCGCATGTTTTTAATTTCAACCTGTATGTACATTTATTGTAAAATATTGCGCAAACTTATTGTTATGTAAACTTTAAAGATTACAGAAAGAAAAGCAAGAAAGAAAATACATTTATTTAGCATAGACTAAAAGATACCCAACATATTATTATTCTGAAAAAAAAAACAAAATAAATCCGTTTATTTCTATTTATATCGTTGCTGGCCTTCCTTGAGGAGCTGGGGTGGATCGAATAATCGTTATATCGTTCTATTTATTGAAAACAGGTTCTATATTACTTAATAATAAATTAACTATCACTTATCTTATCTAAAAAATTCTCAATCCCACCCTGCAACAAAAAGAATAAGTACAAACTAACCCGGAGTCAAACCACGGGGTACCTACTTACATTCCAAATCGAATTGCGTCTTCCCAAAAACACAAATTAACCACTTTGTGCCTACGTTAACACAAAGGCCCGCCACACAATGACATGAAATCTCGCTGAATGCGAAGTGGCTTTCAGTAACAAGAACGTTGAAACACGGACGAGTGTGTTAGTGGATGAGTGCACTTGTTCCCTCGCCTGCCAACATAACATATAAAGGCATATAATGACTGAAGTGAGAGCTGGAGTTGTTCAACTGTTGCTGTCTTTTTTTTCAGTGTTTTGGAGTGAAATTGGCTGGTCGATTTCTTTTTCTCTGGTGTAGAAAGTGAAACCTCTGTAACACCGTGAAGGGGCGTATTTATTCAAAGTTTTTTGAATTTATTCAAAGTTTTTTGAATAAATACAAAAAATTTTACATACACATTGTATGTGGATGTGTAGATTTTTATTTTGTTTATTTTTAATATAATTTTTCCAAGTCTGTTTTATGTTTAAGGTCAACTTTATTTTATTTGATTTTTAATTTTATTTTTAAACTTGTATGGTCTCACGTTACTTTAATGTTGTTTCTTTTGTTTTCCCTACTTAGTATTACTCGAAAATTATTTTATTCAACAAAATATAACTAATGTAACTAACTATTAAAATAAAAATATAATATAATATCCTAACCTAACTTAACTAAAACTATTAACAAATTAAAATATGGCGTCGAAATATTTCTCCGCATCGCTGTCGATTGGTAATGTACCCAAGAGACAGGCGGCATTCTCACGTTGTATGGCAGTACTTAGCCTCTGGCTAAAGTAAAAGCCAGCCCTTGGGTCACCGAAAGGCCAATAAAGAAAACTAAAAAATAAGCTTTCATGGGGATCATGTCGCCTTGTTTCAGGCCAGTCAAAGTTTGTTAGCCTAACGCTGATTGGAAATAATAATAAAGTACATATAATGCTATCCACGGAGACGTTTACTCTTCTTCCTAATCGGTTACAGTCTAAGTGTGCAACATTCTGCTAGTATTTTGGATTTGTCACAGATACACACTGATTAATTTTGTGGGTAATTAGTGTGTATCAAAACAACTAAAACACAAGAAGAATTAACAACTAGTGATTAGGAGGCAGAGTGGGGCGCGTCTTCGAGGATTGCACTATCTGTAACGTCATAAGCAAATTATCTCAAATGAAGCATACCTACCTAAATAACCTGAGTACTTGATAGGTACCTAACAAAACTTGAGTTCCTCACCTTTTATTAAAATAATAAAAAGTTGGGTGTTGTTAAATAACACGCCTTTTCGACACAGGAGAAAAACAGGTAATTTAATCGCCATCTCGGGTTAAGGGAAAAATAATTTATAATAGGCATTCCCTGCAGGAAAAATGGCAAAAGAAGCTGTGCGAACGAAGTTTAATAACAGAGGATAAGTTAAGAGACCGGGTGACATTGATTGATCTTCGTACTGAAAGTATTAGTCGTTTATTTACATAATTGATTGTAACTGGCTATTGGACGTCATTAGTGAAGCGTTTGTTTTATTATCTTCGTCGTTTTGAGCTGCGGCTGAATATTATGTATAAGGTGTTAACAAATTAACCTTAAGTACAAACTTTAAGAGGTGCTTTACACCATCGAAGTGAACAACTTTCACTATGGGATAAACTCTGAAATCACGAAAAAAAAATCTGCTGTTTCATACAAAAGTTCAATACACTTGACCAAAATGTATGAAACAGCTGTATTGTTTTTCGTGATTTTGGCGTTGGTCCCATAGTTAAAGTTGTTCAGTTCAATGGTCTAAAGCACCGCTTAAAGTTTTAGGTTAATTTTTAACACTAGATTTTTTTTTCAACTTAAGGCAAACTAATTACGGGGCTTTGATATCTTTTGTCACGGGTGAGAGTACTTCTGCAAAGTGAATTTGAAATAGTAGGTAGGTATTTCAGAATCACTTCGAAGTGCGATCACGCATTTCAAAGCAAGTTTGACCCAAGCGACTACGCTCCAATTCCGAAAAGTAACAGCTAAATTGTTCAATCTGAAACAAAACTTAATTAAGAATATCATAGTAAATTGAAAATTCGTTAAGCACCTACAGCACGATTCAAACTTTATGGTAGTATGGTTAGTAACTCACCCCTCATCCCCGCTGACAGGTGAATTTCTTACTGCGCAGCGATTCGCCTCATGTTCCGCCATCCATAAAGTTGGAATCGGGCTGTACCTACCTACATTTATAATTCCAACACTCCGGGCTCTATGATTACGAAACCAGACGCCATTACACTGGTTATCTGGAAAGCACTACAGTGTTTGATAAACTCCTCTAGTCCTCCAAATGTTGCTTTTGAAAGCCATTTTATTTACTTAGTTCCAAATTCGCTGGCTTTCCCAATTATATTAAGTAGGTTCTGTAGAGATTATAACCTATTTGAAAATTAGATCGCAGAAAAACGAGACCAACATCCCTAGACTAATATTATAAATTCGAAAGTAGGTAACTCTGTCTGTCTGTCTGTCTGTATGTTACCTTTTCACGTCTAAACCACTGAAAAGATTTCGATAAAATTTATCAGAGAGATAGATTGCATCCCTGGGAAGGACATAGGATAGTGTTTATCGACATACCCCGCGGGCGAAGCCGCGGGCGGAAGCTAGTTGATTTATAAAAATAGTAATAGAAAAACAGTAGGTAGGCGTCAGATTAGGCAAACAAGCCAAGAGACAAAAATGTTACATTAAAACAAAAATATCATAAATTGCGAATATGATATTATAGCGAATATGGTTTCTATAGGATATAATGTTTAAAGAATATCATGTTTTGAGAATATGATGATTTGCGAACATAATGTCCTGCTA
Source organism: Gortyna flavago (assembly GCA_963669345.1). Lineage (NCBI taxonomy): Eukaryota > Metazoa > Arthropoda > Insecta > Lepidoptera > Noctuidae > Gortyna > Gortyna flavago. Next base: position 12,706,787 of record OY770138.1, read on the forward strand.
TTATGATGTATTGAGAACATATATTGCGTCGGAGCGGAAAAAAAATGTTAAAACGTCGAACCATCTTCTAGGAATAGTTATTGAAGTAATATGACAAACTGTGGTTTCTTACTCGTACGGTACCGAGAGCTCGTTAAGCTCTCATAATACCTACTGTAACATTTTGTTTTAACTTAGCAGACATTTTCATGAACATACAGGGTCTAAAAAGACCCGTCACATAGCCATTATCTACGCATTCTGTACATCAAACTAAGTTACATTGAACAGAAATTATTGTTGGGAAACAAGTTTTATTTTTGATGTGATAAGTTGCAATTTACAGCAGCTCGCAATAAACATTGTTTTTATGGGTGCAAGCAACGGTACAGCAGTTGCACTGTAAATGGCCTCCCCATTTACAGTTAAGTTATAACATTTTATAAGTAACTTGTTTCGTGAAAAAATAAGTTAAAAAAAGACGTTGGAACTTTGATCTTCAATATCTCCGTAACCATAAGTTTTCTAAGTAAGTACCTATGGTCCAGTAGGTACAACAAAAATATCTGTGGTGGAAAGGCTCTTGGCTTTTTTAAGTGTCTTTTTACACCCGTTATAGATTTACGAAAGTAATTAGTAAAGTTGTTCTTTGAGTATAGCTTAAACAGCCTAATAAAGTTGTAGCTGCATGCGGTATTTGAATCAGTTTTGCTCATACAGAGTGCGTAGGCGCGTTATAGCGCAAACCGTCGTATTGCTTGGTAACTTGTCAAATCTAGAGGTATAGGTCTTCTGTATTTGTTTCGTGAGTGACGTAAGGTTATAAAAATAAAAGAGGAAATAGAAAATCATAAAGTTGAGGTTATAACATAAAAAAGTTAACAACACTTTTCATACAACCTTTACACAATAGGTAATTCTGACAAGTCGTTAAAATCTTCGTCCATTCTTGCGCAAAGAAATCATAGTTATGTTGGATTAGAATTAAAAAGATCATTAAATGCGGTCAGAGTTTGAAGTATTGGAGACGTAGCATGCGCAACGGTGCGACATGAGGGCACAGCATCCTACTTTCTGTCACAGCAGTAATTGTCTAGGACAAAGAAGCGAGCCAGCTCGCAGAACAGACGCGGCATTACTCAATAGTGACATGGAGCCTCTTAAATTGTTCTTCCCAATTTTCATAGATGAAGTGTAAAGACTCCGAGTAAAATGGCTGTGTGGCTTCCGGACAGAAATTATAAGGGTTCCATTTTACGAAACCCTAAAAAGAGAATACTTACCTATTTTTAACCGACTTCTACTATTGAACGGAAGCCCATACCTTATGTTGCGTCTAAAATATTTATTTGTGTTCTAAGTGTGTCAACATCCAGATAAAATAAGCCTCTTATTTACTAAACTCTCATTTTTCTTCATCTTATTGCTATGAATGTCTATCTACGTTTTCAGTTCCGAAAGGAAATTGCCAACTCCGCGGTTGATAAGTGAAAATGTTTTATCACCCGTAAGTTACAACTCGCCTGCAGAGTTTTATCGGAAATGGAATGTTTACTTATTTCGAAACAAGGTGTTGAATATTACCTTACCTACACAGCGTCTGCTTTCAGTTGTTTCTACGTGAGTGATTTCATTTTACAGTCCATTAAATCGGTTCACTTGGTTGAGCTCTTCTGGTTGATAGTAAATGAGGTAAATAAATTGGTCGCTTCCTTGCTTATGATTATCTTCTTCAATATGGAGTGCGTCAGGTGTTCTTGATCGGTTTCTTCTTTGTGTGTCGTTATAACATCGTTCCGTTTTGTTCTTCCTTGCCTCCTTTTGGTGTATCTTTGGCGGTCACCTCCGCTATCAATATCAGTGACTTTACTCCTTATTAGCCTGAGCTATTTAATTGTGCAGAGAAGATTCAATCTCTTTCATTGTATATTATATTCATACACCGCAAACATTTGTATGTGGTTGTCATTATATTCTGCTTTATTTTGTAACGAATTTGAAGCGCCAGAAAACAATGTGAACAAAGATGTTGATGATTTTTTTTAGTTTCTTAATCAATAGATATTGTCTACATAACTATGTGCAAGAAACTTCTTGTAAGACAATGATCAAAGGTCACCCCGACGTCATTCGGAAAACTTGTTGCGAATATTACTGAATTGATTTGTTATTATTATTGAAATATTTTTTATGAATCTCTTCTACCCACTTGCAGGACTAAGAACTGGACTTTTCAAATAACAAACAATTCTGTTTAAATTCCCCTCAACCCGTAAAAAAAATCCAAAATGAGTCGTTTTCGGGTTCGGCCTCTTAAGAATGCAGAACTTGTGGTATGACACATTCCTGCTAGTTTTGAGCAATTGATTTCCATTAGTAAATGCTGAATTAATTATTTATGACTACTAGTCGTACGTATTTACTATAGAACATCGTTCTCTATAACTGAATAGGCATCATTGTTGAGGATAGGGGATGAGGAATAGGCCTTTGATTTGACAATATTATTCGACTAACGACATGTAAAACGGTCCTACATTTGGGTTTCCTGAAGCGAAGCAACGAGGGTCTGGTTAGCCCTGTTGTATAAATGCGACAAAAAATACCGAAGTATTTTACAATTTTCAACTGACAGTAAGCCACGATTCGGGCTCTATGAAGTGCGTTTTTGCTCATAGCATACCTAAGCATAGCAGCATTTAACGTTCCCACTGCTGGGACACAGGCCTCCTCTCTGTGAGAGGGAATAGGCCATAATTCACCACGTGAGCCCAGTGCGGGTTGTTAGATGTCACATTGTCAGCTTCGGTCCCTCGTGCATCTTCCAAAGGTCCGGGATCCCATGATTCCGGGAGATGTTAACATAATAATGAAACTAAAGGCTCCCGAATACGAAAATACTTTTTAACCCTGCGATTAATAACATTAGGGTAAATAAAATTACAAGACAAACAATACAAATTAAAATAAATATGATGTCGTAATGTAAAGTATAGGTTCTAAAATAAAGTCTCATTTTGCATTAAAACGCTTAATTGAAAGCAGACGATGTTGAGTGACGAATGAATCCTCCACATCGAGTAAGCACTACTGGCAAATTAATTGGAGTTGCATTGATTCAATTGATTGCCTGATGAATGAACGTGTTTGTAAAGACACGTAGATTGCAATTTGCGGAAGTGATGAATGGTTCTTAAGATAGCCACTTCAATTTAGTAGTCGATATCAATCAGTATTAATGGTTTCGCGAGCAGTGAGGAGACGATGTTTTCAGAATGAGCTCGATTGATTCGAGAGTTTTTATGTCAGCATGAATCGTACCTACGAGATAACTCTTGTCACTCTTGGAATCATCATTAATTTTCCTGATTTTTTTATAACTTTATAGACAAGACGAACATGAATTTCATACTGAAAGGAATAATACTTCCTCTGACCAAATTCACAGGCCAATTTACATAACATCCCTTAATGACCAGACATAGATTACTAGATATGAAAAAATGTGACAACCGAACCGACCGTGTGCGAATGTGATAAATGTAGTTCCTTCTTTTTTACAACACATCTACAACAGTAAGTCAATCCATTTAATATTTTACAAAAATTCTACCAATCTGGGAGGCCAGTGGTCTCTTATATTTGTAAGTACTGTTTGTTTTATTTTGTTGCCTATACTACAAAATTTAATCTGACTTGGTTTCCGTACGTCCTTTTCGGGTAACCATTGAAAATCAGCGCTTTGCTGTGGGTCCCCATAGCACAGCATCATGCTGAGTGGAAGCCTTTCTGTCACATTCATGACGTGCTGTCGTCGACTATCCTGATTTGTGCTCGTAATTATAGATAGTATATATTTTGTTTTTATTGATTTATTTTTCCTTATTATTAGAATTAATATTATCTTTTTGTATGTACGTGTTTCTGTGACAAATAAACCTATTTTTCTTTCTTTATTATCAAAACCCGGTAAGAGCCTAAAACAAAATATAAAAAAAATGATGAAACCCAGTAATGTATAGGGCAGCAAACGTGTAAAGTAGGTTCCCATGATCAGTGGGCGATCAATCTTCTGGCACTGAACCTGCGGCCATTAGCCACTGTCGTATGAACATATTGGTCAGATCGGCAATTCGGCACGCAGAGTGCGTCTGTTACGAAGGAGCGATCAATCAGATAGTGATACGTGCCAAGCCTTCATTGAGTATTTCTTGCAAAGAATTTTTTTTTGCTGAAACAATGTTTTTTTTATGTTACATATAAATATACATTATTCTTATACAGCAAATAAATGCAAATAGTACCTACAACCAGTTCAACCAGTACCTATTTATCTGCTTTATGTTGCGGTTTTATGAAAAAAGGAAAGGAGGCACACTTTTAAAAGTAAAAATTGGCTGAACCGAAGAGAGTATTATATTATCTGTGACCGAAGTTAACGTTGGCACACTATGCCGTTTTCACTAATAAAATGGCGTCGTGTCTGCATAGCGTATGGGGTGACCTTGGATGTTTGGCAAGCCGCACCAGTCGATGCCGGGGTGCTGAGTCATACTTGTTATGGTATGTTATAGAGTAGGTATCAGATTTTCTGGAAAGTTCTCTAAGCCCGGTTTCTGAGGTCCTAAGATACACTGTTTCTTTCACTCAGATACCTATTGTATGGATTCTTTTATATTATAATCTTCCGCCCGCAGCTTCGCCCGCGAGGTATGTCGATAAAAACTATCCTATGCCCTTCCCCGGGCTGCAATCTATCTCTCTGCCAAATTTTATCGAAATCCGTTCAGTGGTTTAGGCGTGAAAAGGTAACATACAGAAAGACAGACAGAAAGAGTTACTTTCGATTTTGTTTTGGACCAACCATATAGGTATGGTTAAAGCTGTAATTTGTTAAAGCTAAATATTTTTAATAAAGTTAGGGCGGTTTCGCACTACGTCTGATTTGAATCCGAGAAATGCCGGTCCGAAGTGACCGTAGCACAGTGTTTTGTGAAGACCATTTTTCGGACATTGCTTTTTTATGTTAAAAACTGATAGTTTTAGTTTTTTAAATACAATATTTCGTATCCCCATTTCACTAGCATGTTTTGATTTTGAGAAAAAAAATATTGAAAATCATCTTTTTTTCAACCGGATATTTAGAAAAAAAATCATTTCTCTGAAACTAAATATGATACGCAATTGTGACCTGAGAAACATCGATGGCGTTTTTTATGCTGCATATTTTAGAGTAAAAATTAACCTCGGAACTTCGTTAGATTCAGACTTATACGAGGTTTTTAGTTTTTAGTTTTTATTTTTTTTCTCGGTAATTCCGTCGTATTTGGAAAAGTTATTTATACTGAAATTATGCCCTTCACCTTCCCTACATACCACAAAAATAACACGTCCTAATTGCGTGGAATCTAGAAATCACAACATTTTAAAGTTTAATCCGTATTCTACGTCGTTAGGGTTGTCGCGCGATCATATTATATTAGTTCATATCCGGATCTGAAGTTATCTCTTTAAATAAAAGGAGAAATTTACTGACTAACATACCAAAGCACAGCCGAAACTACAGGGAATAGGAACATGTAATTTTGCACACGGTTTCGTTTTTAACCGACTTCAAAAAGAAGGAGGTTATAATATGTTCAGCTGGATGTATTTTTTGTTTTTTATGTATGTTCACCGATTTCTCGGTCAATTGTGGAGCGATTTTGAAAGTTATTTTTTTGTTTGAAAGGTTATTCTTCCAAATTGGTCCCATAGAAAATAGTTATGATCTGATCATGAACTTCAAAGATATGGAACGGAACTCCTTATAGGATCACAGCACAACTGTCGTAACAAGTAAAATTGCTTTGTTTATACGTGTAGTCGATAACTGACTGGAGGAAGAGGGGGATATATCGAACTGATCTTATGATGAAGCCGGAAAGTAGGTATCGGAACTCTGTAATAAATCAATGTAACGTAACCGTGTTTGGGATAATTAGAATTGTCATGAGATGCACTCTGGCTATAAGGTACTATCGACCTAATCTGATGATGGAAGGTACTTTTTAGTTGTAGAACCACCACAAAAAAGTGTAACAAAAAACTACCCTCAAAATACAGTTTTGAAGGGTGTTAAAGTTTTTATGAAAACATTCACGAACAAAGTTGCTGGCAAAGTGCTAGTTTCATTATAAATAACTTATCCCAATCCTACGGAATTATCGAGAACAAAATAAATAAAAACTAAAAATCTTGTATAAGTCTGCATATAACAAAGTTCCTAGGTTTAATAGTCGAACTTTTAATAACCAATACGTCCCATTAAATAAAAAATTGAGTCATCAAAATTCTGATTTGAAAGTGACAACCCTAGCAAAAACAGTTAATGTGGAATAACTTCTAGATTCCACGCAATTAGGATGTGTTATTTTTGTGGTAGGTAGGGAAGATGAAGGGCATAATTTCAGTATCAATAACTTTTCCAAATACGACGGAATTACCGAGAAAAAAAATAAAAACTAAAAACTAAAAACCTCGTATAAGTCTGAATCTAACGAAGTTCCGAGTTTAATTTTTACTCTAAAATATGCAGCATAAAAAACGCCATCGATGTTTCTCAGGTCACAATTGCGTATCATATTTAGTTTCAGAGAAATGATTTTTTTTCTAAATACCAGGTTGAAAAAAAGACGATTTTCAAAAAATTATATCTCACAAACTAAACATGCTAGTGAAATGGGGATACGAAATATTGTTTTTAAATAACTTAAACTATCAGTTTTTAACATAAAAAAGCAATGTCCGAAAAATGGTCTTCACAAAACACTGTTCTATTTGTATGAGGCGTTGCGCACTAGATCCGAACTCTATCCGAACATTCCCAATTCGGATTGAAGTCGGATTCGGATCGGATGTAGTGCGTCCGTGGAATTTCTTGCTGGCTCTTTTCCATAGGATACGACCAATTTAAATCGTGCACCTAGCTTCAGACTTTTCTTAAGTGCCCATGTAGGTGTAAGTGAAATAAAATATTTGAATTGATTTGACTCAGGCGAAATGGGGTACCATTGGCCCTTCCCAAATGCAGTGCCAGCTACCACGGGCCATGAGCCCTTACACGGGATGTAAATGGTAAGCAGGAAAGAAGATGAGGATCTTTTGCATATTCCAGGATCTCTTTTTAAGTAATAATCATTATTGTATACTTGCCTCTGATCGCGCTTTTACATCGTTTTCGCTTAGCGGTTTTTCTCACTTTTTTTGAGTTTGCTCGGCTCCTCAAAGTCTTTGCGCGGTGGTAAATAGCCTTTAACCTTCCTTAAGAATTGGTCTATCGAATGCAAAGATTAGGACATTTTATATTTTATTTCAAATCCGACTGGTACACAGTTCCAGAGATTAGTGCGTTCAAACAAACGAAAAAACAAACAAACTCTTTAGCGTTATTATTAGTATAGATTATTATCTGATCAAGGTGACTAACAGAGTGGCCCAGGTAACACATTGGTTGGACAAAATTCGAGTAGTATAAGTAAAAAGAACCATTTTTATCTTATCCACAGCCATCAGAAATGAATAAAGATAAAATATTTTGTCCCGATAGTTTTCAAAAGAAAACTTCTAATAATCGTGCCGGCGCCGGAGGGACGCGTCTTCTTGGCGCCAACCCTCTCATCATAAGAACACTGTATTACGTTCACCCAACAAAAGAGGCTGATTTTATTAAGGACTAACAACCCAACCCTGCTACGTGTGTTATGTACAGTCAGTTATAGCAATTAGCTGACGCACCTTTGTATAAATGGTTGAGATTTTTTGTAATACGAATCGATAGAACTTTCCTATAATACATTTATATTTTATAAAAATAAAACATAGAAAAGAATTATGAAATTCTAGTGTAAAAGAATTATAAAAGCAGTTGATTGTGGAATCAGTGGCATTCTTTAAGTCATCCGAAGTGAATGCAATCGGGCACTCAGGACACTCCGCAAGTGGGGCATGGTCTGATCAGAAGCACCGCACCCGCACTGGGTGTTGAATGGGTCAGTAATCCCCCACTTCGACAAATTGTGACTGCAGTGGCTTACTTGGGTACTCTATAGATTGAGAGCTTTCCATTTATAGGCCAAAATCTTTAATAAGGCAAGCTTTTAATTAATTAGAAATTACTTATATGAAACTTACGTACAAACGACTCGAACAATCCATCGTAGCAGTGCTGCCAGCCTCTTGAGCACTTTTCCCATCTACAGGGATTCGGACAAAAATTTTTGTCCGAAAAAAAAAAACCAAATTCGGTTTCGTTCCGAGGAAAGGGTAGAAACCTTTTTTATATACTTGTACGTAATGCATATATGTATAAATACTAGCAGCGCCCGCGGTTTCACCCGCTTACGTGTCGATCCCGTGAGAATATCGGGATAAAAAGTATCCTATGTATTATTCTGATGAATAAGCTATATTACTGTAAAGTTTCGTCAAAGTCCGTTCAGTAATTTTTGCGGGAAAGAGTAATGAACATCCATCCCTCCATCCTCACAAACTTTCGCGTTTATATTATTATTAAGAAGGAATTAGGATAGGATTAGGTATATACTGGCTGTACCCGCTGCTTCGCTGACGTGACCGTATATACTGGCTGTACCCGCTGCTTCGCTGACGTGACCGTATATACTGGCTGTACCCGCTGCTTCGCTGACGTGGCCGTATATTCTATTGGCAATGGCAACCTGAAGTCATAGTATATTCGTAACGTCCTCTTCAACATCGGTTGATTTTCTTAATTTTAAATAAAACTTGCTAGTTTAGTATATGGACAAAAGAAAATAGTTTTAATTTCTCCTGGGTCCCGACAGTTAAAATCGTTCAATTAAAAAAAAAACATAATAGTCTTTTCTTTTACTTCTTTGAGAACTTGATCAGCCGATTGAAGAAGAAAGTGAGAATATGAAAAAATACGCGTTAGTTTAATACACTATGGCAAGATCCACAAATCACATAAGTAGTGTGCCATTGTGCCACCCAGCCATATCTTCAACATGAAATGGTGCGAAAACTGGAAGAAGGACGCGCGAGCTCGCGACCGATGGAAAGAGTGGACTGTGCAGTGTAACAAAAAAGTAAATAATAATAATAATCATTTTATTATTAGGCAACTAAGGCCCATAGATAAAATACACGAAATTATCATATACAATAATAAAGTAATACATATTAAAAACCTTAAAACTATGACTTTAAACGTAACGTTGCCGTTGTTGGCATCGTGTAAAAAATAATACCGGTCTAATGTCTTAGTTTGCATGCATCAGACATTCGAATGAGCTAACCCCTCGGTTTTTTATTATCATCATTATAAGTTGACCGTATTATGGCTAGCTCGTAAGTTTGGCCATTACGACGGAGTCGTCGGCTGTCTGCACGCAAATGAAAATGGCGGCTTGTAAAATTCACGAGGCATGAAGACTTGTTCAGATCGTAACACTAATGAATTAACTTAGTAACTTTGTTTTTGTAGGTAAAAGAAAAGAGAGACATGTCATGCGCTTCTCCGTAAAAAAATTACATCCTATTTCGGCTTGATGGAATCAAGTAATATTAATTTGAAGTACTAACGTCGGAATCTAAGATGATTGAAGAAAAACAAAAAACTATTTTTTTTTTCAATCAAACTCAAAGCATTTATTTCAATTAAACCATTTATCAGTCAGCAGTAGTTGCTTTTGTGGACAGGATATTAATTCAGACTTGTTACAGTTGTAATGGCAACCATGTCATTTGGTTTGAATAGGTTTTTATTCATCTATCAATAGACTCTTTTATGTTTTGTAAATGTGAGAACGTTGTAGGCCTTAATTGTAGACTGTAGATTTGTAGAGTTTTTCTATTTTGTTAAGAACCTGGTACTTGTTGACCAGCCTACACTGTCCGCTCATATCTGTTAACACTCTTGAAAACATTGTAAAAGCCAATTTTTAAAAGAGTCACCGTTGAGTTTCTTGCCGGCTCTGCTCCATAGGAAACGACTAATTGGAACCTAGCTTGCACCTAGCTTCTGACGTTTCCTAAGTGCCCATGTAGGTTTGAAAATGCATTGGTGATATTTTTAGATATGGTGTTCAATATACAAAATAACTCTAACTTTAAGTTACTATGGACTGGGATGGAATAATACCTTCTTGGAATTATAATTTTACTGTATTTTAATTAAATAAATCAATAATTTCGTTGGTGGATGTATGTATAGGTACCTATCTAAGCTAAGGATAGAAGGCAGTCTTTTGTCTTGAACCCTTTTTAATAAACCCGCGCAAAAGTTACACCAGCGAAGTTATTGCGCAACACAGTAACATTAGGAATGGCTTTAATTTTGACAGTTCAACAAAATTCATTGCGTTATTTATGTTGTTGAGCAGACAAATTTTTCGAACGTATGAACCAATGGATTAGCAATATCCTTCCAAATGATCCGGATTGTCATTGATAGTGCGTTACGCAATAACGATGCAGTATGAAACTTTGGTTTGATCATACTTAAATTTTTTGTGGCAGCTTAACTTTACTGTGAGTTATTAATAAGAGAAAAAATGTTCTTACAAAATAAGCTAAGTAATCAAGTTTGAACCTCCAAGAATGCTAAGATCAGTGCCATGTGAGACGACACCGCGCATCGCTTTAGTGCCGGTCGACGACCGGACTGTTTCATCTGAATTCATTATCCGTTGTTTAATGGGCACACTTTGTGCCTAATTGTTTTAATTGCATTGTGGTAAGCTCATCTGTGGATCCAGGTTACGGTGGGCAAGAACCTAATGGAAAGTATTTTCGCACCAAACAAATGTCTCTTGAAACTAAAATTGTGCATTAGTGGGAAATATTTGATTGCTACTCTAAAAACTTACTGACCTTATGATAACTTAACTTACTTTTTAGTTTTCGGGCCTTTTCTCAAAATTGGTTGCAGTAACTAAGCTAGGGTAGCCCGACCAAATAGATCAGGCTAGAACTGTGAACAACCGCGCGCGAGCCGAGCGAACAAGCGAGCGGTGCCACGGCAGTGACTGGCGAGTGATACATCCAAGTTGGTCGTAGTTAAATAAATAAAATAAATAATATCCTTGGACATTTCACACAACGCCATATAGTCCCAAGATAAGCAACCTAATGCTTGTGTTATGGTAACGATATGGTTGATAAACTACTTATATACATTTTTTTTTTTTGTAAATACGTACATATTATAGATAAAACACCCAGACCTGGAACAAATGGAACCTGGAGTTAATTGGCTATTAATACTTAATGCTCAAAGGAGAGGCACATTTATTGTAGCAGAGTTATAGTGGTGTACGAAATCTGTCACTGTCACAAGCGTGGTAGCCTGACAGTTTGACACTTATGATTTGAGCTTGGCGAAGAGGCCCCGACGTGGGCACGTTAAGGTATAAAATGTGTGGCTAAAATATAAAAGTTTAACCCTCAATGGAAGCCTTTTCAATAATCTGACATCAAAATAATAATCTGAAATCAAAATGGGAGTCATATGGGGTAGATACAATTAAATACATGCCCATTAAAACAAGCCTTCTCGATTGAGGGTGCTAAAAAGTCAGCTACTGCAAGCCTAATACTTGCTGATTGGCTATTTTTTTGCTGCCGCATAAGGAAAAGTGCAGTGGTGGTCTAATGGTAACGGCCCCCACTTCCGAGTCCTTGTAGGTCGTGGGTTCGAAACCAGGCAGGCGATTTGCTTTGCGTAATTTATTTCATCACCACTGTTCTCAAAACGGTGAAGGAAAACATGGTGACACTTTTTTTTTGTTTTAGGCCGGTTCGGCATGTCCTTGAACCAAAAATTCGAAGACATGTGACATCTACCAACCCGCACTGGACCCACGTGGTAGATTACGGCCCACTCCCTCTCCACAGAGAGAAGGACTGTTTCCCAACAGTAGGAACATGTTAGGGCTGATTATGCTATGAGGAAAATAAGATTATGTAACTCTGACGACCCAATTGTGTGTGTGTTATTTTATGTTCATAAGGATGTCGGTTAGGAAGCCAATTATTACCTACACGTGTAGATATTCGAGTTACGTTCATGAGTAATGATTTAATTATACAAAAGCTATTATACGTGAAGGTGTGTCATATTGATTATGGTATCGTGTTTCCTGGATGTGTTTGCCACATGAGCGTGGGGATTGGCACATGAAAAGAGAGAGCCTCAGCAGTGGGTTAAGTCGGGCTGTGGACGATGATGTCAAACCTTTGCAAAAAATACAAAATTGGAGATACGAAGACTTTTTTACAATTTATACATAAGTAACACAAAATAATATGCTTGGAGTCTCCCTGCGTGATCGAATCAAAAATGAGAACATCTGCAGAAGAACCAAGGTAACCAACATAGCTAGAACAATTGCCAAACTTAAGTGGTAGTGGGCAGGGCACATTGCTCGCAGAACAGATGGCCGATGGGGATGCAGATGGGTACTGAAGTGGCGAAAGAGTACCGGAAGACGTAGCGTTGGAAGGCCTCCCACAAGGTGGACCGACAACCTTGTGAAGGCCGCAGGAACCAGTTGGATGCGAGAGGCACAGAACCGGTCGAAGTGTAGCCTAAGTCCAGCAGTGGACGTCTTTTGGCTGAAATGATGGTGATGACAAAATAATGTCACGCTTGTATTATCCGAAGGGTTAGTCAGAGGTGTACAGTGTCACGTAACAAACATGCGCACATTTTGCCAGAAATGTTTAAGACACATGTAAAAAAGTTAAAGAATGAAAAAAGGCAAAAGAAAGGAAAGGGCTGAATAAGGCTAAGCCAAGGCTAAGGCTGGCTGGTTGAGGCTGGCTGGCGGGAAAGGGTTGCTCGTATAAGGGGGCGAGCCTATTGCAATAAACCGGACACAAATCCAAATTTCTAATGGAACAATCCAATAACAGTCCACATGTGTAACTTTGTGTGCTAAAAGTATTAAACAAATAAACACTTTGCCCGTCCTGCAGTGCGATTCTGTAACCATCTCACCGTGAAAACTTAGGTGAAGTGAGCGTGAAGTGAGCTGTCATTAGTGTCAATCCCTATAGCATCAGATGGAATGACAGCTCACTCCACGCAAGTTTTCATGGTGAGATTTTTACAGAATCGACATGCTGCGGGTAATTGCGGAACACACTATCAGTAGAAATGGCTCTCATTTTGACAGTTCAACAACATTCATTGTGTTATTTACGTTGTTGAACTGACAATTTTTTTTAACATATGAAGCAATGGGTGCTGGGGATTGAAGACGAACACAAACAAGACTTAAATATTTATACGAAAAACGACAACGTGAACGTCACAATATGCAGACGAAGAATAATATCAATTGATACTTAACACTTCAAGTGAGAGCTGCATGATGATTCCAAAATTTGGAGCTGCTCTCGCACCTCATCTGTTATCGAGAGGCGTGTAGAATTAATTAACTCTGTGGAGCCATAAAACCAATGAGTCGGTATTATTTCACTTGAACGAGTGTGTTTTGCTTATAATTCATTTGCGACTTTCTAGATGTCCTCATCATCTGCCAGCCTTTTCCCAACTATGTCGAGGTCAGCTTCCAGCTTACCGGATGTAGCTGAATACCCGTACTTTAAATGGAGCGACTGCCACTCTGACCTTCACAACCCAGTTATTGGGTAATATGATACCCCTTTGTAATACTGGTTGTCAGACTTTTTAGAGCGCAGCGCAGCGCAGGGCTCCGTCTCGTATAGGGTCGTAGCATTATGCTGAGCGATAGCCGTTTTGTGTGGAAGTGACGCATATCTTCCCCCAACTTGTTCTTTTTTGTGTTTATGTTCTTTCTTTGCGTCATGTGAAAAATAAAAACAAATATATTTTCATAAATGTATTTTCTTTCTTCTTCATTCTTGCTTTAGAGGTCTTTCTGTTTACCCCTTGGTAAGACGATGTCAGACTTTCTAGATACCCTACGCAGTATTTATTAATGATCTTTATTGAGGAAGCATTTAGACTTTCACAACGATTCTACATCAAAATTAGATCCGTCTTATTATAGAACGATGTCAAACTTCAGCTACAGCTTTAATTAAACCACCGAGCAAATCATTATATTTTAACAACTGAGACTCGGGCTTAACGACAGTTTTTGAAATTCGAACGTTAACTTTGTCAAAAAATAAAGTTTGTTAAAAAAAAATATAGAGTATCAAATCGAATAGGAACGTGGGCCCGGTCATTTCCAAACTTTTTAACCCTGAGAATGTCGGTGAATTTTTTACGTTCAAAAGTTTCAACTCATGATTTTTAGGGGTACCCAAAGGTTGCCAACGGGAACCTATTACTAAGCCTCCGCTGTCCGTCCGTTCATCCATATGTCTGCCTGTCAGCGGGCTGTATCTCATGAACCGTAATAGACAGTTGAAATTTTCACAGAGTGTGTATTTCTATTGCCGCTATAATGACAAATAATAATATACAAGGACCGTGTTTTTTCGGCGTTTTTTGAACCCTTCATGTGTGAGTCCCACTCGCACTTGGCCGCTTTTTATTAGACACTAGATTAATTTAAATTGGATTAGATGATGGCTTTATGTTGGGTCATCTTACACCCTGTATAACGTGCTTATTTGAATCCCATGGGAGTCCTAATACATTTCGTGTTCATAACTTTTAAAACCCACAGGAAACCGCAGTTTCATAAATTATGTACTTTCTGAGTTTATCTTGGACCTTACCGACACCGGTGAAGAAAACATCGTAAGGAATCTTGGACTTATAGTTAATATAAGTCTGAAATCGCCAACCCGTCTTGAGCAAGCGTGATGATCAATAGTCGTGCCTTAGTTCTCAGTATGAGAAGAGGAAGGCCTAATATAGTCCCACTGCAAGGCCAAGGTGGTGCAGTATAATAGGCTGGTATTATTATATAAGCAGTTTCAATTAACCAAATGGCTTTAAACTAGCTTTTAAAAAGATTGAGGGCTGATTTTTCAATCATCTGAAAACTTTATTCGAGAAATAATTTTGAAATTTTGACAGTTATTTCATGCAAAAACTGTCAAACGTCAATTTTGTTCCTCGAATAAAAGTTATCCTGGAAAAATCAGGCCTAAGTCTTAGGGCTGATTATTCAATGTACACCAATATAAACGTTCGAGAAGAATAAGAAAAAATATCTACGTAGAAAGGTGATTTTTGTTCCTAAAGAAATCTCAGAGAGATCTTTCAGTTTTGTGGAAGGTGCTATAAAACCTAACACAAGATATCATCGGACTCAGTTAAAAAACTCTATACTATTATTAAGTCTTCCAGCTTGGTTTTTTTCACAGGACTTCCGGCCGTGAACGTTTCAGTATGATTAATGGCCGCCTGTCATCACCCCTCATTGCCAGTTTCCTTCAGCTTTAAGGAACGACGGTCAACGAAATGGAATTAGCTGAGTCTAACGCACCTGTCCCTTTGCCCACGATTTTCTCGCTCAAGAAATGTACAAAAATTGTAGGTCCCGTGTAAGTAGAAGAAATACATACGAGTAACTATATTAACAGGTTATCGGTGATCGTTCACACCGCCGGCGAGTACTCGCTCAGCGACACTCGCTTGGTGGTCAAAACACTCGCCGAGAGACTCACACACACGCATCATCTCAGACATACTCGTACGCATACCAGCGAGTAATCGCTCATCGCCGTCGGACACTCGTTGCTTGCCAACTCTTTTTGGGTTGCTAGCTCTACTCGCATCTCGTTAATCGCCGGCGGTGGGGAAGGTGCTTAATAAGCAATGTCCTGCGAAGGGTATAATTATAAAGTTCTCGTTTGAGATGGCCAGTACTTCGTTGAAACAAGTGACTTAAACGATAGCTTTTACTAAGTAATTACGCGTAGCTGCCAAGAGAACTTTCTCGGACATGACGAAAGTTATAAGTGATATATTGTACAGTACGGCCGATGAGAGAATGCCATCTTGACACCTGTCACTTTCATACAAACGAGTACGTGTTTTGCGAATTTGATCTTTATTAGCTACTAGAATTGTCACACTATTGACACGTGTCTGAATCGCATTTTCCTGACAACCGGACCGTAGTGAGGTTTATGCCAAGACTCTGTAAGCAGACGAATTTTGGTTTGACAAGGTAGGTATATACCCGACGCATTGATCATCAAGTCTGCAGTATTTAGCATATACAGCCTATAACGTTCCCACTGCTGGGACACAGGCCTCCTCTTTTTTTTTTTTTTTTTTCTGTGAGAGTGAATCGAACGTAATCCAAGACGCGGGCCCAGTGCGGATTGGTAGATGTCACATGTCTTGGAATTTTTGGTCCAAGGACATGCGCATTTCCTTACGATAAAGCTCCTGACTGTCACTCGACTGTAAACTCGTAAGTCGGAGCCGTTGTTACTGGGCTACCACTGCTCCCTTTGCAGTATTTAATTCCAATGAAAGACAAAGTTTGTAATAAAAAATCCCAACAACATTAAAAAAATGCTTTCACGAGCTACAAAAGTATATTTTATTGAGGTACTCACTAAACCCAACTACTAATATATAAATAAGACACAAAAGGTACATATTTCAATAAAATCTAAAACCGACATTAGTAATTCCATTTTCGTTGTTCAATGTCAGCATTTGTGAGTATGATCAGTCCGTATTGGTTGCGTAACAGTGACTGTTGAGTGCCCTCAAACCGTAATAGAGCACGCTATAGGCGCTCTATTGATTGTAGGAAATAATAGTAGGTATAAAATTATATTTGTTCGATTCCCGCACGGAACAAATATTTGTACGACCTACAAGTATATGTTCCGGGTCTGGGTGTTTTTATCTATAATATGTATGTATTTACAAAAAAAAAAATGTATATAAGTAGTTTATCAGCCATCTCGTTACCATAACACAAGCATTAGGTTGCTTAGCTTGGCACTAAATGGCGTTGTGTGAAATGTCCAAGGATATTATTTATTTATTATTTATTTATTTACTACAATTCAATGTGCAAGGCCAAGGTGAGGGACTGAAGTAATTGTTGGTCATTTGCGCAAAGAAAAAAGTTCAGGGCGAAAGCTCAATTTTTTGTGGGTACCTTATTTTATCTACATACATTATGTATGCCTTTATGAAATGAATTTACTTTACTTAAAAGATTAAATAAATGCTTTTAATCCCAAAGCAAACAAAACACATTACAATAATTTCAGTAAACTCAAAACCTATGAATCTGCAGAAATCCATAAAATTACTCTAATTCACTTCCCTCGAGGGTGATTGCCTACAATGCATACGCGCTCCGCTGCGGTGGCGTGAAAGCCTTGTCGTTGCCATGGTTACGAGACGCTGCAGTGCTTTCTCTGCCCGCCCTCCACCGCAGTAAGCGCCCAACACTCGCACAGAGAGGGTGTGCCTGCCGCTCTCGTGTAACTATCGATGTTTCACTTGTTTTGCGAACATAATTGAACATCGAATTGATAATTTTGAAAAAAATAACTTTTTTTTTATTTAGTGTAAAGTTCGAACATGTATTACCAAGGAGGTTTGTTGAAGGAGTTTTGGATGCAGTTGCAGTGTTTAACAGTGATGCATCTGGTGTTCTGTGTGTGAACCATGGATGAATATTGTATTGTATTTTGTAAGACAGCGACATGACGGCTCAGGAGCGCAGCAACATTTTCACCGATGACGACGAGGACTTGGTTAGTATCTGTTATCGTTATATAACAGGATATCGTTAAGTTTTGGATCCGTTCCAAGAATTGCTACAGCTGCTTTTACATAAAGTTTCAAATGCCTGCAGTGCGAGATGAAATGCTCAAATAAATTGAAAATACTTTGTGTTGAATTTACAATGCAGTTATTTGGCAGTCATCTTATTTCAATCGGAGTATTAGGTACAAACATTTATTTATTTATTATACCGTGTTTTATTAATTAGAAAACACTATCGGGGTTGATTGCTGCAAATAAAGTTATTTTCTACGACTTAAAAATAACACATATTTCTATACAAAAATCCTTCCAACATTTTGGGGGAAGAGATTTATTAACTTATACGTAGGTAATCTAAAAATAGTGTAAGAGGTTTTATGTGTTATTTTCCAAAAATAGGTGCAATCGGTATTATAGATACATTTTAGCTTTGCAATCAATAATCTAAGTCTTACCTATGTCTTATTTATTGACATAAGTTTTATGTATAACAAAAATATGTATTTTTAGATTAAGGTTCTCTATGGGCCTGTGTAGTCTAAAAATAAAAGGAATGAATAATAATACATTTTCGTACATATAATAAAAATATTACAAAAATCACTCAATTCGTTATAATCTAAACAACACATTTTTTCAGCAACATTATAATCTACCCTTTCCCAACTTGGTTGGGGTCACATTTTTTCATCACCCCACGAAATATAATGAAATCGATAGAACTGGGTTACGTAAAATGATGCAATCGCATTTCACGATGCTATCTTCATTTATTCATAGCATGATAGCCGCCTTTATTGAGTGTCATTACCACAGTTTATCGAACCAAACAGCCCGTGTCAAAGTCACTCAACTCCAATTTGTTCTATTGAAAGTCTTTTTTACAGAGGCCTTTCTTATCTAGATTGAAGTAATAAAAAGAAAAAGTTTCTGCTCATTTTCCATCATAAAGTCTCGGTCGGTTAATTTTCTCATTATTTTCATGAATACAGACTAAACAGCTGGATTATTAAATCCCAAAAATATCTTTATCTCAACAAAGTTACGACTTTATAACACATTGAATTTAATGAAATGGATCAACGTGCTATTAAGTTGGCATAATGGCATAGTTTAACAGTCTAAACTCACAAAAGCCAGTGAAACAGTGGAAGGCATTTAAACTTCGTTAAATGTGGCTCCAAATTCAAAGTTGAGACTCATTACGTAGGAGTCGGAAGTGCACATTACGTGTGAGTGGGGACATAAATCCCGGCCCCACAATGATACGGGGCTATGTGGCCTCGTATTGTTGGCCCAGCCTTCTCGACCCTAGCAATATTCACCTGTTCATAACTTCGGCTAGGAAACTTTTGTGATAGAAGCAACACACACAACTGCTGTTTATCTCCGTTACCACCATTAGAAAAGTTGCAAGACTTTTCAAGGTCCTGCTGTGATTAAATTTAACGCTATATTTTTGCGGAGAGCAGCGTGGTAGGAAATATAAACCATTCAGCGAACAGAATTGATTACGAAAATATGCGCCGGACGTAAATGTAATCAACTTTTCATGCCTTTCGGGTTGTATTGGTATTTTGGTTGAAAATAAATTTTGGTATTGAAATAATCACCCATATTTATTGTCTCAAACTCAAACCAATTATTTCAATTTAATAATTTACAGGCACTTTTGAATTGCCAAGGAGTCGGTCACTAAGAAAGTGAGTAAGTAAGTGTTATAGTAAGTAACACTTTAAGCAATACCCTATGAAAGATGAGTCTAGTTTAGCTAGTCTGATACTTGGTTGAAGTCCCTATTTTTAGTACTATAATTATGTCTTTCATCTCTTTTACTAAAAACATGTAGATTTTATAAGGGTACACTCATATGTTAACTTAAAAGGTACCTCATACATATCCAATCCAAGTTAAAAACCCTACCTGGCACTAAATACTCATCTCATCTTAAAAGACAGACATTTTCTTTTCCGTGTCCGCACAAGGTAACCATAATCTATATCTATCTATAAATAAATATAAATAAAACAAAGCCGGGTTAGATACACCTTTTATAAATCAATAACGGCTGGATTGATTTTTATGATGTTTGATTTGTCTCCGCTCCGAATAGCAGAATAACTAGGTATTAAAACAAGAGAAAATTCACGAAAAAAAAAAATGAAGATAGTTCATACGAAGTTCGCCGGGTCTTTTAATGCCAGAGATTAATCTGACATTCAATTCTTTTGTGTTTGCGTTTTTTTTGTAAAGAAGTTTGACATTACACCTGTCAGATAAGTCTCTGAGATAAAAAAACGAACGTTACATAAAAAACAGATGAAGAGCGAATATTTAAAAGTTTGTCCGTTTTAAATGCAATCCACAAAAACTAGGTAACCGTTCTAAAAATATGACAGGACCTTAGGCGAACAAATTTCAATGATCAATCTAAGTTTTGTACCGTATCCTCAAGTTAAATGAAAGTGTGAGACAACTTTTCTACCCTTCGGAATTGCTTCTTTATAGCTTCTCAAAACAATACGTGTTTAGAATAAATGAGGCCTTTCTTCCTTATTGCTATTCTAAACATTGACTATATTCATATTTCTAGATTTGTTTGTTGAAACCACAATTCTGCGACGTCGTTTAGGTACATTCGTTAGGGCGCGTTTGCGTTTGGGGCAGTAAGTAGTCGGGGACGAAAATAAAAATGTTAGCTCTTCAATTCACATCTAATAGTAGGTTAGGAATTGTATACAGGGGGTCTACTCCCAAAGTCCGTGGTTTCTTCCGAAGCTACGGGCATTACCTACACTCACACTTACGGACATAAAATGAGTTCGGTTTCCGAACTAAGAATTAAATAGTGGTCCACCGTTAAGGATTCGATATATTAGATAATTTACTATAACATATAATAATAATATCCTTGGACATTTCACACAACGCAATAACAACACGATTTGACAGTTCACGATTTGACAGTTGTGTTTTTGCCCGTACGAAAAAACTAATTTGACACATTGTTTTGTCGAATAATCTCCATTCGTACGGGCCCTTATCTTCGTTAACGGTCTTAGAGAGTAGAGATTTCACTACCAATGTCAACAAGGCTTTCAATTTAGGGTGGAATATATAGTACACACACAGTATTCCCCGCAATACTTACTCTACCAATGTAAACGCGTCTTACAGGGTACTTCGATGGTAGATATAGGTTGTACTAAAGCGGTTTCCACGACAATGAGTGTTCAGTCGCTGAACAACACTAAATATTTGTTCGAGAATGGGCTAGACCCATTCTCGCCTTAAAGATAAACAGACAAACGTCTCGGTTTTGACTTGGGAGTATAACATAATAAGATAAGTATAAGGCTGCCTCAGGAATAAGGACAAATGAACTGTCATCACTGGCTGTAAAGTTTTGGCAAATTGTACTTGATTAAGGTCGGCTTCCCGAATAACTTGGCTGAAGTGGTATCCTTGATTTAGCTAAAGTTTGTTTTAGTAATTACAGCTCAATGTAAATTTTGAATGTTGTATTAATAAATAATTTCGATTCGTTTGTATACTGATTTGGTCCAGTATTTCAACCCAGCGCGGAAGTGCTGGAATCTTTTAACACTGTATCGATATAGTATGACTGATGTGATCACTTTAATCCTGTCCAGTGTCCTGCATCCAGTATCGTGAATAGAGTGAAAAACCCCACTAATCCACAATCAGTGTTAAAATTCGTAGATATCAGTTCCATCCGATATCGCTCGGTATTTTGCGTTCCCGTGCGGGTCTCACCGGAACCGATAAGCAATTTACTGAGCTCGATTTAAGCTGCGGTGAGAGTGACGTATCGGGCAAATGGCTTAAAAAAGGTTATATGCAAAGCTTGCCATTTATTTTCTATTTTAGGTGGCGTATTTTATGTGGGTATTAATTTTGTGGGAGAGGTACGTCAATAAAAAAAATCTTTCAGATTAAATAAATAATTATTACGGAATCTTTTTACGTTTGTAAATCATGACATACGCCTTTTTTCTAAGCCGACACCTAATTATTTTTTCTGCCTTCTATCTCATAATGTTATGCCATTATTTTAGAAATACTAGAAAAGGTGGCATGTTGAAACTATGTGGGTCATTAATATTTACGATCTTGCTTTGTATAGTGACTAACATTGATTGTATTTTTGGTTCATTTTTAGGCACACAAAATTACATTTTAAAGAATAAAGTAATGTTTTGTTTTTAAATTGAATCGATAGAAGACGGAGAAGACCCTGCGTCGCCAGCGCCAAATAAATTATCAAAATCATGATGAATGTAATTTCTATTCGGCATCGTTATTACATGTTATTATTTCAATGCGGATTAGATATACTCGTTTGTGCTCTAAAAACAGAATATACAATCATATTACTTATTCAAATATCTAGAATTCTAGAGCAAGTGTGGCCGTTTCCTAACAGTTTACGCTGTAATTTTCTCTCGCTGTCAGTTCCAGTTTGTTATATTCAGTGGCCGCTACAAAAACAAGCAGATAAGATGATGTCTCTAGAGCGAGCACACAAAAGGTATCTTTTATAAAAATAAAGTTAAAAGATGCAAACAAAGTGCTTCCGTCGCCCCGTGTTGTTTTTTTATGTGTTTTTATGTGTAGGAAATTAATAGGTAAAGTTAGTTCAATATTATTGAATCACACTAATATTATAAAGGCGAAAGTTTGTGTGTGTTTATATGTTTGTTACTTCTTCACGCTCAAACGGCTGGACCAATTTTGATAAAATTTTGTACCGTCACCCTGGATTAACATATAGGCTACTTTTTATCCCGATATTTCTACGGGATCGACACTTATGCGGGTGAAACCGTGGGTAAATAATACGTTGTTAGTAGTGCTTTCAGAATTAGGAAAGTAATTGAAGGAATACCGTGTGAATTATTTTCTTTCAACTTTAAATAAACTAAAATGTACTTTTGAATATTCCGCATGCTGCGAAACCATCATCACTATAATGATATACTAATCTCGGTGATATCTATTCGGTATGTATTCGTTAGCTAATTAAATATCAGTCAGAAATTCTCCGTATCAGTACATCAAGTAGAAAACGAGTCTACTAAATAAATGCTACGCGTAGACTCGTAGCCATCTCGTAGCACTTTTCGTAGCAGCGTAGCACCCTAAAAATCTCGTTACAATTAAATATATTTATGTAGGCATGTTTACAGGACGTAGACAAATATTCTTTTACATTTCAAAAATATTTTAAAACTCGATTCCACTGTAAACTATAACAACCACTGTTTTTGTGTATTTGCCTTTGATCGATGTTTTTTAACCGAAGTTTTTTTACAATTCAGCATAGCACCTATCCGGAATGAGTAATCCGAACCATCAAACCAGTTTTATTCGACAATCGAGTGAAATATTTTAAAACAGAAGCAAGGAAAATTAATGTATTCAGATAGGAAATTTGAATTTCAATCGAATTAAATAAATAAGAATAATTTGATGGCAGGACTTGGAATTTTTTGTACTTACAGATGAAATTGCTTTAAACCAATTTAATGTTTGATGTTTTTTCAACTTGTAAGGCTTTATTACCATGGATGGGTTTTATGAAAAGCTTTCATCAATGATGACACTTAATCAATTGATGAGACGGATAGGCTTTCATGTGATTAAAAAAGTCTCGTAGTTATTAGTGTTTGAAATCTAACTTAAATACATAAATTTATTTCTGTCAGTTCGAAAAGTAGTACCAACAGAAGTCTGCGCCACCAGTACACCGAGCGAAAAGACGGTTTCACGTCAAAAATGTTACGTGACTGACTCATTTCATCTTCATAGAAAGTCTAAACTATTGTTAATATTAGTAAAAAATAAACAAAAGAAGATTAGAGGGTGGACAGTGGAGAAGCACTAAGTTTTTCTCGATCAGGGAGCCTAAAAAGGCCACTTTGGCAGAATCAAAAAACAATTCATATCACGCAATTCATCTGTTTGACAGTTTCACACCTATATATCCCTGAAGGGTTAGGCAGAGGTGTAAATATAGAATTTTACGAATCTCCATACAAAACTGTCATACAGATGAAATTGCGTGATATGAATTGTTTTATGATTTTGCTAAAGCGGCCTTTTTAGGTCCCAAGTTCTTCGAATCCTCAGAAAAGATATGCTAACAAAAAATATTAAGAGCCGCATGGTTAGATCTAAGTATACTACGCTTGCCGCGGTTGGTTCGTGGATGGGTGACCACTCATTACATATCAAGACCTCGCCATGTCTCGGAAAGCATGCACGTTAAGCCGAAACCATATCAAAAGCAATGCATTAAAATTAATTAAATTGTTACCCGACACATTGCTCGGTGGTGTTACGTCTAATTGCGACAACCACACTTGTGGCCGACAGACCTACCTTTACTCGGCGCATTAATTTATACAATACTAACTTCTGCCTGCGATTTCGTCCGCGTGAAATTTTTTGTTCCTTCGACCCACTCCGTCACATTCCATCGCTCGGACGGGTCCGCGCTATTACTTCGTTTTCGGTTAGCATTCTTCCTTTTTTTTTTGCTCGGTTCCTTTGGTCTTAGCCCATAGCCTTCCTCAGGAATTGGGCTATCAAATGCAAAAAGATTTTTTCAAATCCGACTGGTAGTTCCAGAGATTAGCGCTTTCAAACAAACAAACTCTTCAGCTTTATTATTAGTATAGACGGTTGGTTGCATGTAAGCTTTAATGATCCTTTTATATAATGATTAATTTTCAAAGGTCGAGTAGAAATAACTTGAAGTGGTTTATTAATTTTCCAAAATCATCTGCCTGGCCTTTTCCCAACTATGTTAGGGTTGGCTTCCAGTCTAATCTAGTCACGTCATCACCTGTCATGGCCATCTTTATATAAATGATAGATATGTACTAGCTTTTACCCACGGCTTCACGGGATGTCGGAAAATATCCCACGGAAAAATAACCCTATGTACCTATTAATCCAGGTTATAAGCTATCTGTGTGCAAAATTTCGTCTAAATCCGTTCAGCCGTTTTTGCGCCAGTCCGGGACATACATCCAGACAAACAGGGTATTACTACAGGATATTATTAGTACACAGACCTGTATTATACAAGGTTTAATAGAGGTCTCACTCTATCAAAAAGTACTCTGTGGAGGTCAGTAACTTGAGCAGATAAATCTGACAGATATTATTTTTTTTTACAATTTGGAAATCTTTTATTAATGGCCAGTTGCAATCTTCAATCATCCTCCTTCATTGCATTTTTTTTATTAAGACGTAAACGCACTAACTGAAGGGTGCATTGTATATCTAGTCGACCTCGTTAATAGTTAACGACCTTAAGGTCGAATGTCACTTGCACGTCATAAAACGACCATAGAATAGACAAGGTTTTTCATCCATTATATTTCTTCGCAGTGATAAAGTTATGAGAGACTGACACAAATAAAAAAAATAGAACTAAGCGGGTTTTGTGCTAGCAGCTTTCACACTAGAAATTAATTGGAAACCACTTAAAAACAACGGTAGTAATTTTAATAGAGTGCTTATAAGCAATAGCTTCGTAATTTTAAACTGCGAAATTAAATTACTGCTTCTATATTAATTAATCTATTCCAACGTAGATTGCTTTCACAGCGTTTGCCAGTTTTCTTCACTAAATAAACTTCCAAGCTGGACTTCGTCGATGCTTAATTACTTTATGAAACACTCGAAAAGTACATACAGCATTGAATTAATCCATGGATTCATTGGATTCCTGGATTTGCGAATCCCATCTAGGTAAGACATCTTTTATCGACAGAACTGTTTTGTATTGTGCTTAAAACGGTTTTTCAGTACATTTGACCTTTCTGACAATAAAACTGCGTTATGGCACGTGTGCGAGCCAACACTATTTCGATAGAGCGCTAGCCTGTCATAGACAGTCTTAACTCAGTCTGCATAGAGTAATGTACTACAGTACCTAGTAAGGTTACGTCGTCGTCGTAGTCCCCTCCCGACGTTTTCACTCACACCTGCCTTGTAAATACCCTTTGTTAGTCGCCTTTCATTCAACCTCTCAACCTCTCAACATGACCAAACACTTAAGCATACTCTTTTTAAGTTTTGTCACTACATCTTCTTTTAACCCGTTGTCTTACCACGTCATTCCTAAACAGCATTCGAGATTTATTTTCCAAAAATGTAAACAAATATGATTTTATGTGAAAATAACTTTAATTCCTATAGTATACAATAGTCTACAGTATTCTTTTATTCATAAAGTTTAGTTTACGCTACAACTACAAACATTTTATAACTTTTTAAATAGTGCCAGTCACTCTGAAATCAACTTTATAACCATTAAAATAAAGTTGATATTTGTTTAACTTGAAATAACATCAATTTGACACATAAATTGGAATAGACTTTAGGTACGGCTTAGCACTCAAACTTGACCTAAACTGCAACTGCAAAGCAACTTGATCAGCGTGTTGTGAAATTACGTCTCGCCTACATCATCTCTTTTGTCGACTGCTGTTTGAACTTATTTCCCGAGCTTTTGAAATACTCTACTCAAAGCATTTATTTCAATTAAACCATTTACAGGCACTTTTGAGTTGTCAAAATTAAGTAGTCGGTCAGTTAGTCAGAAAGTTGAAGCTAGTTGACAATTCCAAAACGTAGATCTCTATGGAGAAGAACGGGCAAGAAGCTCTACGCAGTGAATTAGTAAAATAAAAGTGAGACGTGAAGTAGTTTTCAGCATTTGGCAGCGCGTTGGCCCTTCACTGCCAAGAACACACAACTTCCCTCTCAGAAACCGGGGAAGGTAAGGAATTAACTGCGAGAATTTCATTATTCACTAAGTCCACACTCTGATTTTTGTTGAAACAAGACTTTAAATTGAATCAAGACTTCTATCGAACAATTTACGAGTTCAGAAGTTGTGATAACATTAACAATGATAAGAGCTACGTATATTTTATAACTCAGAGCTGGACTATTTTCATTTCATTACCCACGGTGTTCTAGACGATACAATCACTTATATAATGATCTACAGATATA
The DNA here is from genome assembly GCA_963669345.1 of Gortyna flavago. NCBI lineage: Eukaryota > Metazoa > Arthropoda > Insecta > Lepidoptera > Noctuidae > Gortyna > Gortyna flavago. The sequence goes on from OY770138.1 coordinate 12,733,539, forward strand.
TAATAGATGAAAACCCGCGTATTTTAGAACAAAAGATTAAACTACAACAAATACGCTCCGTTCTACTCTGTACAAAGCCAAAACTCCGACAGGATTTCAAACCAAATATTTCATAGTTCAAATAAATCTGTCTCGTTGGCGTGGGCAACCGGATCTAACTTCCAAATGCCTATTTATAAAAGGTTTTTATGTAACCGTAGAAATATTTTTCCTTAGATAAAGTCCAAAAGGGGACGAGGAAAATATTCAATTTACGCACCTACTACACACTCTCAAACTTTGTCCTTTTGTTGTGAGTGCCCACTTCTCCCCCATTTTCCTGGTTATTGTATCATTTTGTACCGTTTGTAACCTTCTTGAAAATAATTGCTTTAAGGTTGACCTCGTTCTTCGGATTTCCTCAAAAGTGTCTTTTTTTTGTAAAAGCTTTCTTCAGTCTTGAGCCGATTAGAGAAGTGTATTTTTTTGTAACGTCCTCGAGGCTCTTATATTTGCCTCATTAAATCTGTGTTGTTGGAATGTCTGTTATACAGCCTGCCGGCATTAAATAGTACAGCGGTTATTACAAGTTCTTATCAGTCTGTCAAAATAATAAAATACACAATTTTTACTAAAAATGGAAAAATGACTTTTCATACAAAAACATATCGTAAAAGTTGGTATGAAATAAGCCTCCCTTTGATATTAGGCACTAGACACGCACGTAACATAAACTTTTTGGTATTATTACTAAATAATCATAAATTAAGTTTAATGTTTTTAAAAACTACAATGAAAAAAGGTCCCTCGACTAGAATGTTAATTTTTATTAATTGTGTATGTTTAAAATAGTTAGTGTAAAATACGTGGTTTCGATTAATGTTATTACATAATCGCCACATTATAAAACTCTTGCGATATTGAAGAGAGGTCTTACAGTTGTGAAAATGACTTACAAAACTAGTTAACTTTTTCGAGTGACACTAACATTCAACCGCTCTCATTACCTAAGTTTCTAGACCAGTTCAAAACAAAGTTCAGTGAAGAATGCGATGAAGGGCAAACCGGGGCCTCGTCGCGAACCGCGCTCAGCCACCTTCAAAGCCGAACTCTCCTCAAAGGTAACTAGTCATGTTTATTCCAATTCAGTTATTCTATTAATGTTTGAAGAGAACGTAAATGAGCTCTTGTGAGTGAAGTATTCAATTTGCTCACACGCAAGCAGGCTGACTTACCGTGTATCCTTTGAGTTCAGTGTTCGTTGTAATTGGATTTTTGCCTAACTAAGTGATATAAATAGAGTTATCAGTTAAATGCCTGATTATGGATCGATGGCTGAAAGTCGAGCGTTCCGGTTAAATCGTGTTATTTGTTAAACATACATGATCTAAACTTCTAAAGGCGTTTATATTTATACACTTTTGCATTTCTCTGTAGCAGGCCGGACCCTGGATTTGTGCCTGGCTGATGGCAATAAGCTCGCCTCGTATTACATGGGACTTAAACATAGGTACCTGGCGAAATGTGGATAAACTACCTAGGTATAGGTGCAGCTCTGCCTAACCCTTCAGGGAACATAGGCATGCTGTTATGTTATGTTATATAGACACTTATAACGATAAACAACATTTTGAGAAAATAAAACATATATTGTTATTTGTGTAAAGAATTAAAAGTTTTGCTTTTTGCTTCGTGAATATTAAGGTGAATGCACAGTGGTAGACTGCAAATTAAAATGTTCTTACGTTTTTTGCAATTTGCATCTCAGTGTCAGGTTGTATCTTGATCAAAATAATGATTCACGACTATAACAGATATGTATTTACGGAATTATGTCAGTAGAAAAATTATCAATAAACGGATAATAGTGGCCACTCACTATTATCCGTTTTAAGCATTATAATAAAACTAAACAATGTAAAACTACCGTTTGTAATATTAACGTATAATCTTATGGAGCACAACTTAACGTGCTTATTTTCTGTATTTTCATTCTTAAATAAAATAAATAACCAAACAAACGAAGAGGGCGCCTCTGCGCCGCGACAGACGGAATCGCCCGAGGCGGTGAACGTGCTCTGTAAAACGTATACAGATGTGTATTTAAGTTAGCTGTATCTAGCTATTTGAACCGACGATAAGTAGTATTTTCAGTAAGTAGTAGTTCAGACTGCACGTCAGTGGGGACACTTTGACCTTGAGCTGCCCTAGTACGGACGTTCAATAGAATAAAAGGCCAGCTTATACTGGTTTTGTTACCAATGACGCGTGGCCTACTGTACGTAGGTATAAGGTTTAACACCATTGTTTAAATATTTACTAACTTGCAGCGCCCAGTGGTTTCACCCCCATAAATTTCGATTCTTTGGGAATATCGGGGTAAAAACTGTTCTATGTCCTTTCTCGGGACTCAAACTTTCTATATACCAAATTTCATCTAAATCGGTTCAGCGGTTTAAACGTGAAGAAGTAACAGACAGACACACTTTCGCATTTATAATATTAGTATCGATTCTTCAGAAAGGTTTTCTAGGTAAATAATGTACTTAAGTTGCCATTTACAAGCTTCCAGCGGAAATTAAAAAAATAAGAGGTACTATTTCGTAGTTTAGGTATCGTTATCGTAAGTACATACTCCTTTTAGTGGACGATTTTTCAGTACGATGAAAGTCTACATACTTCTGTAAAACAAAACGCCTGGTTGTAAAAGTTGTACCTACGTTTTTCGATAACAGCGTGTTGCGTGTCAACGTTGTTTTTTCTTGTTTTATGTATTGTATTACTTTCGTAAGACACATAAACACATTTATTGTTATTTATGGTTTCACTCTCGTGCTTGTTTTGGAATTGCCCCTAGCTTCGCCATTCAGGAGCTATATAAAAGTGAGGTTTATTGCAGTTCATCGTAAACTCGAAAGTAAAATAGAGCCTAATGGGGTGCATAAAAAAAGACAAGAACCTCAAACGATTTGTTTTTTTTTTTCAAAATGATATTTTATACTTAGTTAGGCATAAAGTTGAAGTTATATTTTAATCTGAGTTGCCGAGCTTTTGGCCTATGACGTTTAAGGGAGAAGGCACTGGTGCAGATACAAATTTAAGTTTAGCTTACCTTCATGGGGATCAGGACTCAGGGCATGGATTAAGATGAAACAGTATTTATTTTATCGTCCCGGAAATTACTATTATATAATTTTCGTTTAACCGTTATCATTTAATTGACAAAATATTTGACTAATGGTGTCAATTATCTTTTATCTGAGGAATACCTAATGATTGACGTTTGACAGCTTTTGTATAGAAACTATGTCAAACAGTCATATTTATTTTTCAGATAAAAGTTATTTGACATAAAACGTCATTTTTCTAGGAATATAATAGCTCTACTACAAGGTTCCTTTGGCGTGTGGCCAAAATCGGAACTAATACCACCATCTTGTTTTTTAATACATTTCAAAACAATCGCACAAATGTTTACCAAGAGCACCCCATGTCAATGTCATTAGTAGCAGTATGATTTAGGCTCAGTAATGTTTCAATTTGCTGAGAGTTTTTGGCAAAAGTGGTATAGCAATTAAGAATGAAATCACACTGATCTTTATTCTCATTCTAATAAGGTTTCTGTTGGGTTATTGCCATTGACAAATCTGTCAAAGTCATTTTGATCTTTCTTCTCGTCACAATAAGGTTGCTGTTAGGTTGCTGCTGTCAGAGATAAAATAACTGTAAAATGACTGGACATAAGTCACCAAGTCAAACACTACCAGTTCGTTTTTATTTTTGTTTGCTTTGCGTTGCATAAGCCAAAAGCAAAAAAGAAAACGAACCTGTTTTGTTCTTGTTATATTTTGATTCAAAATTGATCGCTATTACACTTTTTTCTTCTCTAAACTAGTTTTAACATTGAAATTAACGCCTGTATTATATCAGCCTTTTCAGAAATATATTTTACGGTTCAACAATACAATAAACTATGTCTCAAAAGTGTTTTGCGAATACACATTCTGAAATAAACAAAACCCGCAGGAGCAAACACAATAAAATTGCAGCAAACTATCATAAAAAATAGATTGTGAGAGGAAATTCAATTCGCCGCCTTTCAGAGGGCGGAATACAAGGTTACAAACAAACAAACATAGGTAAAGTTATTTATTCAGTAGATATCGATCGACGCAGGTCAGGGGAGACGTGACCTGTGTGAACAACTCCAACTTTCCCCCTAAATGGGTCTCGTTTATAACGGCTATGCTGCTAATAAGTCGCTTCCACCTATAAATATTTATTTTTCAGCAGCTCAAGGAAAGTAACCCTACCCCTTATTGTAATGGAACTGAGTTCTCTTTTGCTTTGTTCGCGAAAAGTTTTTAAACTATTTGAGTGATGGCGGCGAAAGTTCAGTTTAATTTTGCGTTTTCTAATCAATAACAAAAGAAAGTTTCACATAATTTATTCCGCGTTTACGAAAAACAGAACAAGGGTAAACATCCTTGGCACCTATTTTATTTTGCAATATCTGTAGCAAGTGTAACATATTCAAATTTTTGGGATATTCATTCAAGTAACGTTGTCGAATGTTATTTTATCATTGTGGGGTGCCGTCTCGAACATGTCTCTACACTTCGCTCCACCTCATATCAAACTAAGCTCACTCTAGTTCTATCCCAACCAGATTTGTTCACGTCGGTTGTATTTTTTATTCAGCTTTGTTTTTCCCTCTTATTTAAAGGAGAATACCTGTTCTTTTTAATACATGAATTTTTTTCAAGCCAGCCTTGGCTTTTATGTTAACTTATTATGGAAAAATATAAGAACTTGTGTTTATATATTCTGCTTTCATAAATGTTAGTGTAGGCAACACGTGATGATGTTAACCAAGTTTCCTTTGAAAAGTTGTTACAAGCTAAAAAAAATATGTTTAAATATAAAAAAATAAGTAGATAGCTAAAACAAGAAACATAATGGCAAAAAATATCGCACGTCGGGTTTTATAGAAAAATCGGTTTTAAAGAGCGCTATACAATATAGATGACATACTATTTACTAATCGTAAAAACGTAGTACAAGCACCCCGCCCTTGCTTCGCACAGTTTTTAAGACATGACAAAACATCGAGATTTCTTCATTAATTGCATATGTAATATTAATGTACTCGGAATAAATTTCTTCCGGAATAAATTAAAATCTCTAAATAATGTTGAAAACTGCATCAATATCTGTTGCCTAGTACAGAAGAACAACGTAGTCAATTTATAATAATATGGATAAAGTGATTTATAATATAGACAACAAAAAAAAAACAAAAAAAAAAAAAAAAAACCTGTATTATTTCGTAACAGAAACGTGCACCCAAAAAGATAAATAACTATAATGTTAAAGAAAAATAAAAACAAAATAGATCTATAATCACGAGCACAGAACAGAAATAGTCGGCAGCTGCACGTCGTGACTGTAACAAGAAGGCTTCCAAGCTTGTACACGTATCTGAGTGAAAGCTTCTTTCTGCAGTCGTACGCGTGTCCAATCTTACATTTACCGCCGCCATCTTGTTTTTCAATAGAAATTTACAAAAATTTTACCAACAAGGCCCTCTATCAATGTCATTGAAAACCCAAAAAACCCAGCACTGTGAAGCTCAATGTGTTAACCTATTCACGCACGGGTATAACTACAATTTGTTAAAACTCTTTTCCAAAAAGGGTTTGGTTTTTTCAATCAGGAATTTCTTAGTAGCAGCCTGAAGTCTGGATTTGTGCCCGGTTGAGGGCAATAGGCTCGCCCCTTATAACATAGGACTTACATCTGGCGAAACCTGGGTGTACTGTAGGTACACCTCTGGCTAACCCTACGTGGATTTCATGCGTGATGTTATGTTTGAAAGTAATCATAAACTCAAACTTAACGCATGCGTAGCACTCTTAAATGTTAATGAATATACCAAACTCGCTGCTTGCCACAATTTCGTCATTAAAGCAAATTCTCCCACAATCTGGCAGCACTTGCGCTTAACTATCGCATTCAACGTGCGAGGTATATGCTTGGGATACAAGTTATTAATGCTTACTTTGAAGACTGAGAGAATAACTTTAATTGAACGTGTTTCGGTATGTGGAATGGAGGAGTTCATTAATGAATGCTACAAGATAGATAGATTATAGTACTTCATTTATAAGATGTATGAGAGCTTATTTATTAAGAACCTTAGTATGATGCTAAGGATAAAATATGCAGATGACCAGAATTTACTTAATTTATATTGATTAATTAATAAATCAAATCAATCGAGTGGCTCGCCCCCTATCACATGGGACTTAAACATAACTGGCGAAATGTGGGTGTTACTATAGGTGCACCTCTGACTAACCATTCAGGGAATACATGCGTGATGATATGTTACGTTAGTTTATTAATTAGGGATAAAAAACAGTTACATGCTAAAGAAAATTTTACAACAAGATACCGGCCATAAGTCGACCGCTTAACTGAGACGTTGCCTGAGGTAGCTGCGCGATGCGGGAAGGGTGATAGTTTTCACAAGTTGACGAATCATTGAGCTCTCGCATCACGTCACTGACCCCTCCCGCACCGCGCTGCTACCTCAGACAGCGTCTCAGTTAAGCCGTCGGCCCATAAAGGTCCATACAGAGTGGGATATTATGCCTAATCTTGGTTTGTCAAAAGCACTCAAAGCTTATGGTAGATCTCACTACCATCATACGCCCTAAGCCGAGGTCCGTACCTCTCAGGGGGGGGGGGGGGGGGTCCTTTACCCTTAGCGTGCAGTCGTTTTGGTTTTAGAGTCCTTAAGCCCTAGCTGGAGGCCTTAGTTAATTGAGGCACCCACAGGCAAGCCCGTTTAAACGGTCAAGGTCCGTAAGTAATCTATGTGTTAAGATACAATAGAAAATCAATTGTCTCATTAGCGGAGCTTAATTAATTAAGCAGCCGACAGCCTTCTAGGTTGACCAACGAGATGCCATAATATATAAAAAAAAAACACCACCATAGTTAAATAGTTCCGGTTAACTAATCTAGCAAATAATTTTATATAATTTATTTTGATTATCTATTGAAGTTATCTTGTTAATAGTGCCCACAGAACAGATAAAGACGTAGTGCCTATCCAAAAACAATAAGTATAACCACGCTGAAAAACCGATCTCGCAGTGTCGTGGCTATTAGTCAAAAGGCAAAAAAGGCACATTTTCTTTAAATTACAACACTCCATAGTCACTTAAGGCTCGTTTCCGAAGATACCCGACTAATTACGATGTTGTCCGAAGTCCTTATTTATGAGCTCTTCAAGCGAGGTCGTGGGCCGGAGTTACAAATTGCGCATTACTAATGCTAAATGCTAATGAGGAGACAAGGTCATGTCATATGGATGGGAAAGATGAACCTTGACCTAAGAAACTAATTACGGGGAAAAAATGGTGAGAAATACTTTCAACAAAGATGTAGGTCGATGAAACCGAGAGGGAAGCTCGTTGGTCGCGCTCTAGAATCGCCCAGTTGCTGAAAGGTTAACAAGTTTCTGATTGGTAATTTCATGTTAGTAGTTGTGATTCAGTATCCAATCATATCAGTTATCATGAGAGGTCGCAAACTGATTAAATCAGGATATTAAAAACGTTGGTCAAACCATAGGGCCATAAAAGTTGAAGCCGGTCTCGAGCGATGCGACTTGCGTCAAGCGCACACGCGCGTGCTTCACTTGTTTCCGTCCGTCCACAACTCACGTCGCCGCGTCGCGATGACTCCTTGCATGCCTTCATAAAAGTGCGGTGGCCGTACTAAACGTCCATAGTGACGACAAAGATTTAAATCTTTAGATTCGCCCTACCACGTCATAAGATAGTGGTGTCTCTGTTTCGTTTTGAATAGAATAGAATACTCTTTTTTATGCACACCATATAAATTACAGATATAATAGAAACTGTACAAAGGGTGACACAATGGGCGGTCTTATCGCTAAGAGCGATCTTTTATAGACAACCTTTGGATGGACACCTTTAACACACAATGACGCAGTAACTTGATTTGATCGTCAAAATGCTATTTCATATTGTGTGAGCATACTCTTTTCAGTTTGGACACTTTTTCGCGTTGGTACTTAGTACAGTGAGAGCAAAAAATCTTTGGGCAGCGGGGTTTGACTTAATGTCAAATACTGGTGTAATTGTGTAAATGATAGGTTTTCATGACGGCCGTTATAATATTATGACGGAACCGCTTTCCTAGGAAACCAAAGTTTTACTCCCCAAATCTCGTCGCGGTGACTCGCGGCATGCTCTAAATAACATCTTTCATTTGTTTTCTCCGCAATCGCTGTGGCAAGACGCGTGTCGCTGATCATATAGCTTGTGGCCTCGGGGTTCCTGCTTAAACTTTTGTTCTGTGTTTAACATGCATTGAGTAATGTCGGATTTCTGTGTTCTAATGACATATATACTTTTAGCACTTTGTAGATATGTTTTACGTTTGACAGAATTTATAATTGAATTTTAAAAAAAATACAAAAATCGGATAATCCGATTGCTGTCTTTTTGTAATTAAAAGCACTTAGTTTATTGGAAATCCTCTTAAAAGTCTTATAAATAATAAAACACATTATTTTTAATATAACATAACCCTTATTATTACTTACTTATATAAATTCTTATAAAAGTATAATATTATTTTTTCAAATAGTTATTAAAAATAATAAATACAATTAAATACTTTAAAAGTAAAAAACGGATGAAAAAGAATTATACCGTAACACTTTACGAAATAAACAGCAGTTACTTTATAAACTTAGGTACCTACCTACCTATCACTTCTTGCGTAACTTAAACATGGTCTCGTGTAACATCTCTCTTGAGGAGGGTGTGTTCCAATCTTTCGGAGGAGATTCTAGATTTCAGTTTTCATAGATAACTTGCACCACTAGTTACTAGGAAATTCTTGGAATAATATCTAAAAGCTTCCTTTACGTTAAAAAAGATAGGCAAGAAAGATATTAGGTGGGGTCTCATCGTATGCTGCACCGGGTGACGTCATCACGTCAACTCCGGCTGTCGCTGAAGACCAGCGCTGGTATGTATTGCATGGGGTCGTAGAATTATGCTGAGCGATCGCCGTTTAGCGTGGATGTGGCATATGTTTTCCCCCACCTTGTTCTTTGTTGTTCTCTGCGTCATGTTTACCGCAAATAAACGCATTTTATTTTTTTCTTACCATTTGTAACATTTGTAACCAGGGAACCTGTGGTGACGAACTAACGGATGTTCAGAACAAACAATACTCCAGAACAAAGATGACACTGACAACTGTTGAATTCGGTTTAGATGTGCTGATCGCGTTCAGTTACATTGATGAAATCCGCCCTTATAGAGCTGCTTTGATATTTGTGTGTACGAAACCATATAACAGTTCTTACATACTGCTCTTGCTTACTTAAATCTTGGTAATTTTTTAACTTTTTTAAATAAGTAGGTGAAATTTATAAAATTTATGTTTTTACGATTAAGTATTATTCCGAATATTTGGAGGTTTTGTCTTCTAATTCTACAATCGGGATTTTAAACCCACTTATGTAAAATAAAATCATAAAATTCACGGCAAGACCGAAGTAACAACATATTCATATTTAGTACATAGCTCTTTAGACTTGTTTTAGTATTTTGCCAGCTGAAATTGTCGCCCGCTTTCTCAGAGTGTTACTAACTATATTAGACGAAACGGTTCGCATATTGATAAACTAACCGAACAAGGTAAATACAATGTAATTTGTACAAGACAACGTATTAGGGGCGAACACATTGTTCTATCAAGATACGGCTTCATTCATAAGAAGGAAATTCACGTTCTACGCAAAACCATTTCGGTAAGGTGAGGTATTAATTAGAATGATTGCCGACATTTTTTTAAATAGCAGGAATTCTAATTCAAACTTTAATACAATAAGATAAGAGTTACATTGCAATGACTAATGATTTTATGTCATTCAAATATGATCGTGAATGGGCTGCATTAGTGAGAGGGCTGATTTTTACAACGCCAGATAATTTTATCGGAGGAATAATTTTGAATTTTTGACAATTCTTCCATACAAAAACTGTTACAATTCAATTTTATTCCACGAATAAAAATTATTTGTCGATTGAAAAATCTGCCTGTACCGGGTTGTGATGTGTTTCAAATGAAAGAGAAATATCAAAGTGATTTTCTATTTATTTTAATTTATGTATCTTTATTTTCTGTGTCAATCCAGGACATGATGTCTAATTATCCCTACCGCACTACGAATTTTAATCGTTGCGAAGAAAAATTGTCAATCTGTGAACAATAGAAATGTACAGAGAACGCGCACTGCGGAAAAACATCATTTGATAAAGTGGAGCTGATGATGAAGACCACAGATGGCCATCGGAACTACTCAATGATAAATATTTTACGGGTTGCGATTCGATTATTTTAATATGGTTGCTAAGCAATTTATGCTCGTCACAATGCTTGTGGTGAGTGATGGACTGGTGGTGGGTGGTGAAGTAACGTTCCAGCATCGGCAAAAACAATATTTTGTAACATGTTATGAGCAGTGTTTTAAAGCTTCTTGTCACTAATATTTACATAGAAATTTAAGTACCTAGTGTTATATGAATTTGTGTAGGGTAGGTACTACTAAAAAGTGAAAAATAAAAACTTATTTAAGTACAAAAAAAACAATCGTATAAAAAAAAAAAAACTCCCATGTGAAAAATAACTTTCGGAAGTCGGTGTCAATAAACGAAAATACGGAACCAACGACACCGACTTCCGAAATTAAAGTTATTTTTCACTTTGGGGTTTTATTTCATTGTTTTGGAACCGGTTGTGTTTTTTGTAAAAAAAAAAAATACTGAAACTTTTTCGTACTGCGTTTACAATAAAAAAAAACTGCGGTATAAAAATTTTCAGTAAATACCTTTCTTATTTTTTCGTGAACGGAAAGTACAATGAATTTATTACCTAGAAATGAAACCTAGAAAGGGTCAAAAGGTCGATTCCTTCAATCATAAAATATTAATTATTTCATCACAGACAAAATTAATTACGTTTTCTTGTGGTTTGAACCCAGTAAATTAATGTTAGGCCGTTCGTGTCGCGTTTGCGTAAACTAAAAGGTACTACCAAAAAAATTAATTGAAAACGCCGCTAGACTTCTAGGTATTTTTCTACCTACAATGTATTTTAATGAATAGTTGCTGTGAAGCAGTTGAATGCAATAATGTGACTACGTAATGTACAGAGTAACAATTCAGAAAAATTACATTTCAGTCAGTTTACTACGGCTTCTTTATCGCGATAACGCGAACTTCACGCGGTCTCTGTTGTACCTACAGCGAGATGTTGAGCAGTGTACGAGAGAGAGCGCGCGAAGTGTAGTTCGCGTTATCGCGACAATGTAGCCGTAACATGAATTTCGTGCGGTTGGCTACACTTCACGCGCTCTCTGTTTAAAACAAAATGTCTTTAGTTTACAACGAGACAGCACAATGTAGCCGTAGTATTAGGTATTGCCGACAGCCTTGCGAAAGGCATATAGAGTTCATCTGCATTATTCGCGATGTCACGAATTGTCCAGACGTGCCGCATCAACACAAATGTGGCGAACATTTTTGCTAACGCGACAATGTGGCCGCAGCTTAACAATTGAATGTACCTACACTGTCATACTTCAAACTAATATTACTATTCAATTGCTTCACAGAATTCATTGACACTCTAACCAGAAAAAACTCAAGATAGTATTGTTAGAAAATTTACATTAAAGCTACCTAATGGTAGGTACATGCAGCGGGATTGTCCGAAAGGGTTACCGCTGCCCCGGAACATAAAGGGCTAAGGAAGGAACACGGATGGGTTTTAGTCAGTAAGAGTCTGACACTCCCTTCCGCTCCACCCAGAGCGGGAGGGGTCCTTTGATGATTTCCCATCCATAAAAAAAAAAAATGGTAGGTACATATTTCCAAGAATTTTACGATAAAAAGCTCTTTGCGTGATCAGATCAGATCACTCAAGATACTGAAATTTGACTTTCTAGACGCGTGTTGTCGCGTGCGCGACTGCTGTAAAAATGAACGACGTGAAATGACAAGGAATACGTGCTCATAAAAAATACTTATAAAAATAAGTACCTTAGTAGGTACATTTTCTTATTACCGTGTACATCCACATCCAGGCTTGGAATATCAAGAGATATTTTATTGAGTGGCAGACATCACGTACTTACTTATTTTATGGAAAAAGTAAATGTTTTCTTTCAGGACGACATGAAATTCTTTAATACAAGTGTTCGAGTAGATATGAAGGTATTTTGAAATGTGTGTATATTGAAAAGTTGTGTATATGATGCGGAGCAATGAGGAAATTGTCGTGAGGAAAGTTTTGAGAATTAATGTCGATGGCTATAAGAGTAATCGAATGGAAGACCAAACAAACGATAGATGGACTGTGTGAAAGATGATATGGTTAGAAAGAGGGTGACTACCGAGATGACGACTAATAGAAAAGTATATCGCATGAATAATGGAACATTGACCCAATAGTAGATAGGTCAGAATTATTTCAGGTTTTTTTTTTTAACTCAGAGATCATCAATAGTTAAAACCATACGTTAAAAATACAACCATTCATGATTAATTAATAATCAAATCTAATCACTTTAAATTTTTATGGGTCAACAAGTAGGATATTGTCCTCAAAGTAAGATCTTCTTTTGCGATATCCCAAAAAAAATCTGTTTTGAGATAAGCATGCATGGAATACTTTCTATTAAGCATGCGAAATGTTGCGCTGACCCGAATTAAATTGGAATAATGGCAAGAGAATGCCAGGTGTGACTGTTTTATATTGATATAGGTATGTATGGAGGGCGGGAAAAGAAAAAGAAACGAGCGTCTTGCTTTCACACTAGTTTATTACTAAACGCATGGCAGGCGCGCGCTGACTTCACATTATATTAGGTTCAGCATTATTCAGCAAATTGTATGTACTAAATGAATATCTGCACCTACATAAGTCTATGTTCTATGTTATGGGTTTGGTTTCCACACTAATGCCCGGTTTCTGAAGTCCCCAGATAAACTCTCATTAGCTATTGGTTCAATAAAGTTATGCATAAGATAAACGTCGGTTAACTGTTTCAAGCGGACCATTGTGCGTGGGCCATGGTGGCCGTCGGTGGTTATTCCAACCAGCACACATGAGTCATAAAGTCAGTCACAGACCAGGCGACACACATTTTTCAGTAACTTAATTTTTACGTGAAAATCGCGCGGCTTTACACTATGCAAATTGTCATTACGTCAATGTATATGCTAACTTAACCCATTCCTTCAAATTAAGCCCTATTTATCCACCATTAGAGTTCAACAAGCTAATAAGGTACTAATTCTTTGTTCAAAAGCATTTGGTTATAACCACCAAAGAGTAATTTAACAGACATACAGCCCAATCGAAGTTAAATTTTCCAGTTATACTAAAATAACAATCTGCGAGTGGTTTTAAGACGAACTATCGAGGCCACTCGGCTAATAGCCGCTAACAATCAATGTTAGCAACACTTTCAACTAAGAGTACTCGGAGATATTTGGATGCGGAATAATCAACGTATAAGCCAATGTTGGTTCGCCACGAGTATTGTAAACAAACTAAAATATTGTGGTATAGGATTTTTCAGTGATCTGTCTGAAACCTCTTGATATCGGTAGAAGGCATTTTTTATACAAACGTGTTCAATAAATATATCGATTTACTAAATTTTCGACCTTTGCTTATTACGTACAAGTTAAGAGGTGCCCGTGGCTAAACAATAACAGCCGCACAGGTCGATCGATCAGGTTAAGCTACGCTTGCCGCGGTTGGTCTGTGGATGGGTAACCATCTTTACATAACGAGACCCCTCCGTGCTTCGGAAAGCACTTTAAGCAGTTGGCGTCGGCTGTCATTCGTGGATCTTTGACAGTCGTTACGAAAGTCTGACAACCAGTCTTACCAAGGGGTATCGTATTACCCAGTAACTGGGTTGTGGAGGTCAGATAGGCAGTCGCTCCATGTAAAATACTAGTATTTAGCTGCATCCGGTTAGACTGGAAAGGATCCCAACATAGTTGGTAAAAGACTACGCAGATGATGATGATGCTTAGGTATTGCGTACTAGGAAATCACAGTCTACGGAAAAAAGGGTTGATCAAATTGATAATTCATGCTTTCACTTCACTCCACGAAAAATTGGAAGCTGCTACGATTCTTACATACTCCTTTTGCTTTGTGTACGTTCATACATCGCACGCCGGTTGCGAGTGAAACCTTTCTGAAGAAGATCACCAATAAGGTCACTATATGTTCTTTAAGGACGTCTCTCTCAGTTTCCACTCACATCTGTCTTAGGTAAGCCAAAGGTAGCCCTTTTTCCGTAACCTTTTTGTTAGTCGCCTTTCATTCATCCTCAACACGACCAAACCATCTAAGCATACTCTTTAAAAAATTTCTCGGATCACTAAATCGATGAAAAAGAAACATCAATCATCTAAACAACACCTATGTGAACGGCCCTTTAGCTACTAGGAGCAATGCTAAATACGCCAGCCATAATTGCCTTGCAAATTATGAATACAGATGTCTTAGAAGGACAGCTAATTAAAGTTAGTAGGAGCTCCGGTCGTTTGGAGATTGCTCGCTAATCCGCCGAGCGGCCACATTGGGCCACAACTTGCTAACTTTTCACAAAGATTGCCAAGTGACTGAACTGGAGGATTTGATGTGCTCGGAACATTGATAATTTAATTAGTTAATTTCTATATAGTAAATTATTTATTTATCACGTATTCCAGACGTAGGAAGCCAGGTAAAATAATCTTAATATTGAATCAGAAGTCGATTTTCATGTTAAAATTAATGTTTTTGATTGTGTTCGAGCTCATGAATGAGTGCTTTTTATTTGTATTGTAATTATTGGAATCATTTTCTTCCGAGTTTTACTTCAGAACAAATTGATATTATGTAGCGTTTTATCTAATTTTTGTAAAAATACTAAGGAGTGAAAAGCATTATGAAATCATTCTGTTACATCATAGTTTAATATACCTAGTCCAGTGCTGTGGCTTTGGGCCCTGTTCTAGGTAATTGTCACGCTCTGCAGGCAGGATGGTGGTCGAAGAACTCTCTGGCATCCGTGATAGGTACTACTACTCGTTCACAGCAATCTTTACTGATGTATTTTTGATTTATTTCAAACTGAATGACTTTATTCATTTGACAAATAAATACTACAATATAGAAGCTAACACAAAAATACTCATCTTATTTTTTTATGTAATTATATTATCTACAAATATAATAATTTCGACGACAGATGTATATGGATGAATCATGAGATCAGATATTATTGCCGAGTTGTCCATAGTAATATATATAGGTATTTATGCTCGTTTTACTTTTTAGAAATCTAGATGATTTGTATAGTCACAAATCATGTAGATTTCAAAGAAATGGTCAAAGCATAGTTCACTAAAGGACTCTGACTTTTTGCTCACATGAATATTCCTTAAAACGTTCTCGATACCCTTTTCAACATTAATTCACTTAAACGTGTTTCTGTTGAACCATGTCCAGCAAACACGCTAGCTAGAAGGCGTGTAATGCAATTACGTGACAAGCTTGAGCCCGTGGCGACTGCCACGTTCATTAACGGTTCTCGGATGTTCTATAAGGGTTGGGTAGATTAGAGATTTTAATTAGCGTGTCGCGATAATTTATGTGAGGTTTTTTAAATACCACATGCATTTTAATTTTTTTGGCTGTAAATATTAAGTATAGTGTAGTAGATAAATAGAGATAAAGAAGCAAAATGAGTAGTTTCTGCGTTTCTGCTTATTCCCATGGGAAAAAGACGTGAGTTTATGTGTTGTGTAAATACGGAAAATACATGATATCATTGATTCTACATCCCTACATATTTATGTACTGTTTTTATATGTAACATATAAAAACAGTAAAATGACTTGTGAAATGCTCTCAGACACCCTGACTGAAAGTAAACGTACAGCTTAAAACACATAGGTACTTTAAGTTTGTTGAGTCCCTCTGTCAAAGAATTTTTGTATAGTAAACATTAAAGAAAAAATGGTTTGTGGGAAAATCTGCATCCTGTATTTCCGCAACACATGCATACGCAGTCGTGAGTAAAGGCTTCTGTTAATTTGTTTGAAACTGTTTCACTCAGTGTGTCCTGCAAACACGCTAGCTAGAATAGAATACATACAACGTGCAACGCTTTGAGCGTGACAGTTTGAAGCGAGTGGCGACTGTAGTTAGGGATTGAATTTAATTAGCAGAATAGTATGATAGTTTTCGAAAGCTGACTGAATTATTGGTCATATAACATTCATTGACATTGAGGGAACCAAAGCTGAAAACCCAGTTAAACTTCTCAACTAGAGAATGTTGTAGACTTCTCATTGAATGTATTTGAAGAGAAACGAGGATGTCCGATAACAGTAAGGAAAACCTAATCTCGCTTCACGAACCAAACTCTTCCTGTAACCGCAATATTATCCTGTTTTATTAAGTTTGTTTGGTTATTTCCTTTATTTTAGAATGAAAATGCCGAAAATAGTGCTCCACAAGATTATATGTTATAATCAAACTAAACAATGTAAAATTACCGTTTGTAATAATATTAACGTGTAATCTATTGTATTTTCTGCATTTTCATTCACAAATAAAAGAAATAACCAAACAAACGATGAGGGCGCCACTGCGCGGACGGCATCATTAAACAATCAGATTCATACCATAGTTCAGATAATTAAATCCCAAAATTTTCCGTCCTTAGAAAGCAAATCATTTCCGCCCCATTCCCTATTAACTTTAAAGCGGCAATGACGACCCGAACACAAAACAAAACGGTATTTAATT
Organism: Gortyna flavago; assembly: GCA_963669345.1. Classification (NCBI taxonomy): domain Eukaryota; kingdom Metazoa; phylum Arthropoda; class Insecta; order Lepidoptera; family Noctuidae; genus Gortyna; species Gortyna flavago. The sequence goes on from OY770138.1 coordinate 12,750,459, forward strand.
TCCTTAAGCCTTTCGACTTATGTTTAAGCTAATCACTTGCCAAAGGCAGTTTGTCTTCCAAAGTTTTATTGAATAATTATAAAATGGTATTGTTTAGCCCTTCTATCGAATGTTGTTGTTATTCAGTTATCATTTCTTGGAAATGTTTTGTCAAAGTTTAAAAGGATTTTATGTTAGAAATAACGATAAAGGAAATTAAACTCCCCTAAATCTAATTTTCTCTATAGTATGTGATCGCTGTCGCTATTAATACCTAAAATTGTCAGTAAAAAACAACGGCTAACATTCACGAAGATATTTAGTCATTGTAATATCTCACAGCTACAAGATTCCTTCAGATTTATTACCTATTATTACCACTGCTGTCATGATGCTGATGTCAAACCACATAAAGTCAAGCATAAAAATAGATGGCAAACTTCTAGAATACGTAGAACAGTATATTTATTTGGGAAAACAGATTGGATTCAACAAAAATAGAAATGAACTGGAAGTTGAGAGGCGAGTCAAGAATACCTGGAACAAATACTGGAGCTGTAAAGAAATATTCAAAAGCGCTATGCCCATACAACTGAAACAGAAAGTAATGGACTCATGTCTTATACCTTGCTTAACATACGCATGTCAAACATGGAAATTCTTTCATCAATATCTTTTCAATAGGAAACGACCAATTGGATCATGCCCTAGCTTCTGACGTTTCATGTAGGTTTAATGTGAAATAAATATGTTGTTTTTTTTATTTTACTCTTTTAAGGGCCGCAAGTCAAAACTACGATGCAAAGTAATGCGAATTCACTCCACACGTTTCAAGTGTCTTTGAATTTTCAACGAATGTTTGCGACCTCGCCTGCGCAGATTTTGACGATGCCATATCGAGTGGCGGCTTTGGGTTCCGGATTTTGCCCTAACGCCTGGCATTGCTTTACCGTAATCCGATAGAGTATGACTGTAATTATATTCAACTTACCTATATCGCATAACTGTACTCTCTCTTTGTTTGCTGTTACAGGGAACTCCCTGTACGAGTATGGTAATCGGTCCCTATTGTCTAATGAACAGTTGTTTCCATGGCAGATTTACAGAAGATTTAAAAGAGCTTTGATACTAATTTTCACTCCGCCTTACTGTTTTTCATCAACGTTTACATAGGTAACTAACATCGTCCGCGTGGAATTTGTTGTTCTTCTACTCACCCCGTACTTCAATTTCGCTTAGCGTGCTTTCTGAGTTTTTCCTTTTGTTCGACTCCTTAGGGTCCTAGCCTGATGTTATGTAGCCTATAGCCTTTCTCAAGAATTTTTCAATTACGACTGGTAGTTCCGAAAATTACCCACTACATACAAACTTACAAGCAAACAAACTTTACAGGTGTAAAGTTGTTTGTTGTTGTTGTTTGCATGTTATGTTAAAGTGCTCATCTATAATATTTAACACTATAAAGGTTTATAATACATATTATGTAGTATAGATGAGTGGGTGGCATCATTTTATTCTCCAACTTTCTTAACCCTCCATCGTAAATAATGGTATTGTGATGTACAATACCATCCAAAATTCTGACGCTCCACTTTTAAATTTCCTTCATTACGGGAGAGTTATCTAGTCCATTGTGAGAATAATTAACGCCTTTCCAGTTTAGTCTTGAAGACAATGAACAACACAAACTCGTTCCCTAATTAAATATAAATACGCTTTAGCTACTTTTAAAAGCTTTATTTTTAATTTTTTCTCATTAAAAAGGCTAGTGTTTTAGTATGTCTGTCACAAGTGTATGCTCGTAACAGTAAGGGCGAGTCAGTTGGTTTGTTCACAGATTATGTTTTAGTGCACGTTCTTTCTTTTATTTTAACCTGTTTTGTCCCACTGCTGGACAAAAGTATCCACCACAGCTTTCCACTCTTCCCTGTGTGTTGCCTTCTCCGGCCAATCTCCCATAAACGACAAAATAATCTCTAACTAATCACGCCAGCGTTTCGCCTGCCTCCCTCAGCGACGACGTCCGTCTCCTGGTAGCAGTGGGAACAACGTGACGACTCTGGCCTATTTATGGTCCCGGCGCATCATACATACATGGCCCACCCAATCCCACTTCAGCTTAGCAGACTTGTTGCCCACACCGGCGATTCCTGTTTTGGTGCATTCGTTATAGGGTTATAGAGAATATTAATTTCCTCATGAATAGATATTTAGTTTATGATATAGATTATATTATAGATATTAAGGTTATGATGTTACTCATGTAATAAAATTACCATGAAAGCTTTTCGTTAGAGGACTGGAAACGTAAATGGCACTTAACTATATCAATAATAGCTTGAAGTTACTTATAAACAAGTAAAGAGCGTTTAAGACTTACGGCATTTCATACAAACTTTCAAGCCCTTGTTTTTCGAAATGAATGATCCGATTTTAATGAAACTTCGTACGCATAAGCAAGATACAATGGTCTAAAAATTTAGAGGAACATTTCCGAAAAACTGTGTTACATTACAGCCAAATAAGATCGCTTTAAAAAAAAAAAAAAATAAGACATTACTAACTTTTTAGAGCTTTGTATCCTGCTTTGACGTATGAAGTTTCATTAAAATCGGTTCATTCATTTCGAAAAAACAAGGGCTTGAAAGTTTTTATGAAATGCTGTACCTACGTCATTAACGCTCCTAATAACATACCAATATCACTAACGGATTAGTTTAAGGGGAACATCTTAATATATATAAATTACGTGTCACGATGTTTGTCCACGATAGACTCCTAAACTACTTAAACCATTTTAATCAAATTTGTACACCGTGTGCAGTTTGATCCAACTTGAAAGATAGGATAGAAAAAAAAAATATGTCAATAACGTTAGCCACAGCAACGCGTGGCGGGGTCAGCTAGTGATTTATAAATAAGTACTGTCATACCTCATACGTAGGTATGTATATACACAGTGACTTTTTACTGGTGGATAATTGTGAAGTTAGTTAGAAATTGTGTTTGTTAGTAGCTTATGTTTCCTAAACTTATAAGTTATGACGCACGTTGTTAAGTAAAAAGAACATTTCAAGCCAAACATGTTAACGTCATTAAAAGGGTTGCTTACGTAAACACGCAAGTGCACAACGTCATCATTGCAGCTTTATTGCGTCACTGAGCCCTAGATTGTGATAGAGGCAGAGTTTGTAAGGTTAGTCTGAGCTAAATTAAAATTATTGCACATCAATTGATTTTGGTTTTAGAGTACCTAAACTAGCGGAGATAAGTAAAACATTTGTTTAGATACAGCTGTTAATAAAAATTACAGTTCTAAAATTTACGTTGGCACAGACGGCCCCAAAAAGATGTAAATGCAGACAAATATACATTTGTCTACCATCACTGTTCAACAAAACAGTTTGGGTAATTAATTTTATCCACAAATTGATACAGTATTAAGGAACATAGATTGTAGAAAATTATAGGAATCTTATTCTGTGTTACTTTTTTCAAAGGTAGAATATAGGTACGTAGGTACAGTTACATTATATACACACAGTACAGTTAGTATATTATCCCTTTAAAACAACAAATAGTTTTACAGGGTGCATCGACGCACAATCTGTTACCATGTCATGCACATGATTCTGTACCCTCCTGCGTTGAAAGTCTTCGTCGGATATTTAAAAAAAATAGCTATTCCATACATTTTCAACACGTGGCTATTGCACTTTTCTATGAAACAAGCAGTTTTTTTTGATAACAGATAATTTCGACACAAGGGGTCTAGAATCGGGTGGTGAATTCCTGGATACAGTTTGCGCGTCGATGTACTATCGCGGACACTCCCGCCTGACTACCACTAAGTTCATTTTTGCTTGCACTCAAAAAATAGAAGCGCTCTCTAGTAAACGCGTCAAGGTCAAATAGTTCGTTCTTAAAATTCACCAAAGAAGTACACGTGATGCGTCACTAAGCTGCGCAGTGCAGATTGCAACTGATTGCGTTATCGCTTTCCTAAAGGCGAAAACTTTAAGGGGGCGTAGCTTGGCACCGCCGCAGGATTTAGGCGCAAAATTTTTATGTGATTAGGCGAAAAGGGCTGCGATGTTACCTACCATCCTGTATTCTCCCTTTGAAACAACGAGGCATTATCTGTCTAGCTTTTCCCAACTATGTATGTTGGGGTCGGCTTCCAGTCTAACTGGATGGAGCTGAATACCAGTATTTGACATGGAGCGACTGCCTAACTGACCTTCACAAAACAGTTACTGGGTAATAAGACACCCCTTGGTAAGACTGGTTGTCAGACTTTAAGGCTTCTGACGATCCGTAACTACTGTCAAAGATCCACGAATGATAGCCGGGACCAACGGCTTTACGTGTTTTCCGAGGCACGAAGGGGTCTTGTTACGTCCAATCACCCATCCTCGTTACAACCGCGGAAAGCGTAGCTTAACCTGATCGATTGATCCATAGGGCTGTTTTGCTTAGCTACAAGTCTAATAAGTCTATAAGTCTTTGAAGCAACGAGTAGGTATACTATATTAAAATACAGATATAACATGTCTGTATTTTAATATACCTACGTAATCGTAGATCATGCTAAAGATGCCCAAATCAATTTGGATCAGAACCAAACATGGATGACAAAGCACATCACTATTTAGAACCTCTTAAGGAAAAGGGCTTACGTCATGTTTGTATAAAAAATATGTGCTTCGACTGTTTGGGAAACTCACCTCATCCTTTGAAGAATACCCTTTTCACTTTAGGGCACACTACACCTTGTTTATCTAAGGATTTATGTTTGTACCCGAGCTCACCTTTTAGAAGTAAATACATTGAAGTAAACCTTTGGACCGGTCTTGGCAACCTCGATAAGTGGACGTGTGGAACTAGTGACGCATTTAGTTTTGCGTCATAGGCAAAGTGAGAAAATTACATACTTCGCACGCCACCTGCTACGATTCTGTAATATCCCTTTTGCTTCATTTACGTTCATACATCTCTGGTCACACACGCACTTTGGTGGTGGTTAGGTCACTATATGTATGTCCTTCTAGTGGCGTTTCCACGCACATCTGCCCTGTAAATACGTTTTGTAGTGAATGTGCCGCTGTGTGTCCGGTGCATACCTACACTCAGGTGTCATCTAAGCGGGTGCCCAATGTGGAATAGGTATGTCGAAAAACTTAGCTGCGTGTTTCTCTCAAGCGGTAGTAGATACCTACACAGTTACACACGACTACCCAGACATTTCAACTTTGAAGCGAAAGGTCGTACCTACTTAACTACGCAAATAGGTATCCCTAACAATGAAGACGTATCTTAGAAACTTTTAACTCCCACGTTCGACATTAGATAATCTGGAAGCTACTTTTGGAAGTCGAAGTCATAAGATTAGTGTAAGTTTTCACAACCCTCTTTCGACCTCATCATCTGGCTAGCCATTTCCGTTGGGGTCGGCTTACAGTCTAACCGGATGCAGCTGAATACCAATATTTTACATTGAGCGACTTTACTCATTTTATTTTCATGCTGTTCGATGCAATAATTACGATCGAACACGTTTTGCTGATCTAGCTAACCAATTACGCCGCACTAAGTGCGCGCGGCATCAGTGCATTGTCGGACAGCAAACCGGGTGCATTCGTACTTATTAGCCATTCATTCATAAGCATTTAGCGTAGCATAGTATAACAACCTTTTTAGCAATAAACCTTTAAAGTTAATGAAGTGTTTAATTTAGCAGCATAGCGGTCTGTACCACTTAGGTCGCGACTCCTACACATGCAATAATTCTTCAGCAGCTTGAGATTCTTACTGGTTATTTATGAGACTATCCAATATTTGATAAATATCCGATGAATATTCTGTATGTGATTTGCATGTGTTTTAGTTGTAAAATAAAAGATTGTGTTTGATTTTTCGACGTTTTCATTTGTATACTTAAGTAACAAAAAATACGAGTAATGATCAATAATAATCAGTCTAACTTACCTAATCAACTAACCATACTTGCACGTTATTTTGTGAATCCCCGAAACGTATGATTAGATTGTCACATTGTCAAATCCAAATTGTAGTTTTTCAACACTTTTTTTTTTGTCAAGTGTTAATACATTTTGAATCTGCAAAATTTTTAGTATTGACAATAAATATCAATTGACATAAACCATGATATATATCCACTGATATTTATATCAGCGAACCCTAGACAGAATACCGCCATTAATTAGTTGGTTAGACAAAACCTGTGCGACACCGCGACTGTGATAAATGTATCACAATAATTCCTGTAACAGGGCGTCTCCCTTCATGTTTCAGTAAAATTATAATGAATACAATTCCGACCTGCTCTTTTTAATGTAGAACCTACAACAAATCTGCTTATGATAAATACAAACACTTTTACACATCAATCATATTTTCAAACCATAGATGAGGTCGACATTTCCTATCTGATTATTCTAAGAAGAAACTACGCACTAAGATTCCATAAATAGGTATTTAACGAAAATGAGAAGTAAGCAAGGATTTTGGTAAATTCTACCCCTGAAAAGGGAGGATTTGTATGTAGGTATGAAATATCTTATTCTTTGAGCTTATAAACTTGAAAATTTGTAAGAAACGAAACAAAACTAAACGAATTATGTCAAACCTAATTAGGTTTGACATAATTCGTTTTTATAAACTGGCCCACATATGGAGTTAAGGGGATGTTAAAGTTTGTATAGACGATCATCTGGCAAAATTGATGATAGGAAACCCCATTGTCTTCTTTATAAATTGCACGAATATTTATCTGTCAAATATTCAGGTTAAAACAAAACATAAAGGTAGACACTTTATAAAAAGCGTTGAAAACAATTTATTTTGGAAGCGTCAAAGTTGTGAAAAATTCCGAGAACCCAGCTGCGTGTAGTGATGTCAGTATATTTGAATAGCTTCGCTTTGTTTTTGACACTGCACGTGGAGGCTTCACAAACAATAGATAGATACGTGGTATTTTATCCTTTATTGTCTACACGAGAGACGCGTAAACGACAAAGGTAAGCCATCGACGCCCGCTGTCGACTAGTCGGCGGCTGCCGTCGATGACTGCCGTTGCCTCTGCCGTTGCCATCGACGTCCGCTGTCGATTCGTCGGCGGCTGCCGACGACAACGTGCCGCTCATGTATTTGAGTACGGTGCTCAAATTTACGAGCGGCATGTTGTCGACGGCAGCCGCCGACGTATCGATGGCTGCCACCAACACGCGTTGACGGCAGTCATTGACACGTGTCGCTTGTGTGTATGAGCAGCACTACGAACAATTTGGATTGGAATATTCAGCACAGATTAATTACTAACAATTTAAATCGATTTATATTGCGCAGATTAGCGAGAACCGTTTTATATTAAATCCATTCTACTTTTAAATGAATAAAGTGGACTGTTTTTATACATAATAGCATGGATAAAATGAAATAATGACAGTCTTTCAAGCTTAAAGTGGTACTGCTTGTTTCCCGTTGCTTTCACTATAATAAATTAACGTACACAGAAAACATTTGTTAACTCAAACAAGAGCTTGCGCAGAGTGTATAGTGTCGCAGTCCAATTCAAGCTTTATTTACATTACCGTCTTTACACGACACTTTATTGTTTTAAGCCACGTCTCTATTATGTAAGTACCTGCCTTGCACTTGCACTCACTGTCTGTTCCAAAAGTATCAGATTAAAATGGATCTGAAAACATGTCTGTGGATTTATTAATTTATAGTGTCACTTACAAAATGAGTGCTTTCATATAATTATTTAAATAGGTACCTACTTAAACCCGAAATTGTAAACAGATGTATGTTTTTATTTGACAATTGAAGTTAATTTTAAAAACTCAAAAAAAATCTAATCGTGTCAAAAAAAAAAAGAGTGTGGCCAAGTGGTAACGGCCGCGACTTACGAGTTGTAGGTCGTAGGTTCGAACCCAGACCAGGCGCTTTAAGTACTTTGTGTAAATTATTTTATCACCACTGCTCTCAAAACGGTGAAGAAAACATCTTGAGGAAACCGGCATGTCTTAGAACGAAAAATTTGAAGACATGTGTCTTCTACCAAGACGCACTGGGCCCGCGTGGTGGATTACGGCTCAGTCCCAGACCTATGTCCCAGCAGTGGGAACGTTATAGGCTGACTTTGCTATGTTGCTACTGCACATTTTTCGATGGGAAAATGGCCTACATTTCATTTTTTTTTTTTATATTTATACCTGTATTTTAATTTGGATCCAGTCAAAAAACGGACTTAACTGCAAACTTTGGTTGTGGTGTGTGTCTCTAGGTAATTATAATCTCAAAAGTCGTTTATCAACCTGTCAGCGTAAACAAATACGAAAACTTTTGTTATTCTTTAAAAAAAAACAATTTATTGAAAAATCCGCTTTGAACAAAAGCCTCTTTTATTTCCTTTCAACACAAAAATATTGCAGGACGTTCTATCAATTTCAGTTTCACGTTATACATTTTCAATTCCCTACGCGTCGCATTTTGCTGAGTCTCGAAATATTAACTGTATTCAACTTTGAGCTAACTTTCGGAAAATATTCAAGTGCTGTGCATTGCATGGATAAAATAATTATAAGTTTCGTAGTATGTTGTGTGGAGTGTGACGATGTTTTCCTATTAAAGTGTAAAGTGTAGAACTAAAGTAGTATTGTTGTAAATAAGTTTGTTTCTTTCTTCGTTTTCATAGCATGGTCAGCCTTTAATGTTCCCACTGCGGCGACACAAACCTAACCTAACCTAACCTTTTTTTTTTTTTTTTTTTTTTGTCGCTGAGAAATGACATTACGCATCTCCGCTCGTCGGGGGACGAGACGGAGTATGTGGGACTCCCTGCCAGAGTGGCAGTATACTCACTAATACTCAGGTGTTCCCTCGTCGCCGTGATGGGAGGGTCATGGGAAACCGGCTCAGCCTTTACTTCCACGACCCTCCCGGCGCATGCCCGCCTACCTGGCGGGCCCCGCGTGCCCCCCGAGCGGGAGCTGGGGGGCGACGGGAATGGCCGGGAACACCTGGCCATTCCCGTCCGACACTGGTGGAGGCGCGGAGATGACTGTCATACTGACGTCTTCTCCGACCCCTCCTCCGCCTTCGGAGCGGCGCCGCGAGAGGGTCTTCCTCCCGCGCGCGCTCCGCCGCCTCCTTCTGGGACATGACATGTTCGCAGAAGGAGGCGACTGCCGCCCAGGACCCCTCGTCCCTCAGCATGGCGTTGACCACGCCGGGGAGCGAGAGGTCCGTTCCGATCGCCGCCGTGAGACTGCGGCGCGGCTCGGACCACGACGAGCACACTGCGAGAGTGTGCTGCGCCGTGTCCTCCGCCGCGCCACAGCTGTGACACGACGGCGTCTCCTCCCGTCCGATCCGGTGCAGGTACGATCCGAAACAGCCGTGCCCGGACAGCACCTGCACCAGACGGAACGAGAGGAACCCGTGCCGCCGCTCGAGCGCGTCGAGGGTTCGGCGGCCGAAGGCTGCGGTGGCGAGGTCCGCCGTCCAATGGACGACGGTGGCATCCCTCGCCTCCCGCCGGACGGCCTCCCGCTCTTCCGGGGCGGGGCGTTCTCCTCTCGCCCTCCGCCCCGCCGTCCATTCGTGCACTCTGGCGAGCACCCACGCCTCGAGCTCCCAAGGCGGGGTGCCGGCCAGAGCGCACGCCGCTGCACAGCCGACCGTGCGGTAGGCCCGCGCAACCCGCTGAGCAATGGCCCTCTGGGGCGCCCGCAACGCGGCGGCGTTCTCCCTCCTTCGGAGGGAGTCCTCCCAGATGGAGGCCCCGTACAGGGCCATGCTCTTCAGGATGCCGGCGTAGAGTTGCCGGCATCGTGCGCTGGGCCCCCCCAAATTGGGGAGAAGCCACGACAGCGCCCCCGCTGTCTTCAGCAGGCGCGCCGACAGCCCGCTAAAATGCGGGCCGAAGCGCCACCTGCTGTCGATCACAATCCTGACGCCCTCCACGAAGATGTGGGCGTCAGGCGGGGGGCGCTGCCGAGGCCCGTGGAACCACACGGCCTCGGTCTTGTGCAGCGCCACCTTCAGACCTAGGCGGCGGATCCTCGCTGCGACCAAGGATCCGCCCGCCGAGGCCAGGTTGGCCGCCTCCCTGAAACTCTCCCCCCGGGCGGCGAGGAGAGTGTCGTCCGCGTAGCAGATGACACTCGTGCCTCGGAGAGTTCCCCGCAAGAGCCAATCGAAGCCGACGTTCCAGAGGAGAGGTCCTAAGACTGACCCCTGCGGAACGCCGGCCTCGGCGGGATATCGCCGGACCTGGCCAGTTCTGTCCACCAGGAGGATCGCCCGGTCCTCCAGGTAGCTGGCCAGCAGACTGCGCAGGTATCGAGGCACTCCGTGGAACCGGAGCGCCTCTAGGATGGTGGAGTGGGGAACAGAGTTGAAGGCGTTGGCAATGTCGAACGACACCGCCAACACTCCGTCCCCCGCCTCCATCGCCCCCTGCACCTGACCCTTGAGGCAGGCCAGCGCGTCCACCGTCGAACGCTCAGCCCGAAAGCCGAACTGAGCGTCCGACAAGTCCGGCCCGACATCCCGCAGATGGCTCTTGACTCGAGCAGCTATTATCCCCTCGAACATTTTACCGACCTCATCGAGGAGAACGATGGGCCGGTATGCCGAGGGGGAGTCTGCTGGGCGGCCCTCCTTGCGAAGGAGGCACAGCTGCCCCTCCTTCCACGGGAACCTCCCAGACGCAAGGCATGCGCTGAAGAGGTCCCGAAACCGCTCCTCCATCAGAGTGGCGGCGATCGCCACCACCCTGGAACCTAACCTAACCTTTTTTTTTTTTTTTTTTTTTTTTTTTTGTCGCTGAGAAATGACATTACGCATCTCCGCTCGTCGGGGGACGAGGCGGAGTATGTGGGACTCCCTGCCAGAGTGGCAGTATACCCACTAAAACTCAGCGGTGTTCCCTCGTCGCCGTGATGGGAGGGTCATGGGAAACCGGCTCAGCCTTTACTTCCACGACCCTCCCGGCGCATGCCCGCCTAGCTGGCGGGCCCCGCGTGCCCCCCGAGCGGGAGCTGGGGGGCGACGGGAATGGCCGGGAACACCTGGCCATTCCCGTCCGACACTGGTGGAGGCGCGTGCGATGCAAGCGAGGGTGCCCCCGCACCCGTCGCCTGCTGGCCTCCACCTGGGAGGAGTCGGAGATGACCGTCATACTGACGTCTTCTCCGACCCCTCCTCCGCCTTCGGAGCGGCGCCGCGAGAGGGTCTTCCTCCCGCGCGCGCTCCGCCGCCTCCTTCTGGGACATGACATGTTCGCAGAAGGAGGCGACTGCCGCCCAGGACCCCTCGTCCCTCAGCATGGCGTTGACCACGCCGGGGAGCGAGAGGTCCGTTCCGATCGCCGCCGTGAGACTGCGGCGCGGCTCGGACCACGACGAGCACACTGCGAGAGTGTGCTGCGCCGTGTCCTCCGCCGCGCCACAGCTGTGACACGACGGCGTCTCCTCCCGTCCGATCCGGTGCAGGTACGATCCGAAACAGCCGTGCCCGGACAGCACCTGCACCAGACGGAACGAGAGGAACCCGTGCCGGCGCTCGAGCCAGTCCCGCAGGACCGGCCCGAGCGCGTCGAGGGTTCGGCGGCCGAAGGCTGCGGTGGCGAGGTCCGCCGTCCAATGGACGACGATGGCATCCCTCGCCTCCCGCCGGACGGCCTCCCGCTCTTCCGGGGCGGGGCGTTCTCCTCTCGCCCTCCGCCCCGCCGTCCATTCGTGCACTCTGGCGAGCACCCACGCCTCGAGCTCCCAAGGCGGGGTGCCGGCCAGAGCGCACAACCTAACCTAACCTTTTTTTTTTTTTTTTTTTTTTGTCGCTGAGAAATGACATTACGCATCTCCGCTCGTCGGGGGACGAGACGGAGTATGTGGGACTCCCTGCCAGAGTGGCAGTATACCCACTAAAACTCAGCGGTGTTCCCTCGGCGCCGTGATGGGAGGGTCATGGGAAACCGGCTCAGCCTTTACTTCCACGACCCTCCCGGCGCATGCCCGCCTAGCTGGCGGGCCCCGCGTGCCCCCCGAGCGGGAGCTGGGGGGCGACGGGAATGGCCGAGAACACCTGGCCATTCCCGTCCGACACTGGTGGAGGCGCGTGCGATGCAAGCGAGGGTGCCCCCGCACCCGTCGCCTGCTGGCCTCCACAACCTAACCTTTTTTTTTTTTTTTTTTTTGTCGCTGAGAAATGACATTACGCATCTCCGCTCGTCGGGGGACGAGACGGAGTATGTGGGACTCCCTGCCAGAGTGGCAGTATACCCACTAAAACTCAGCGGTGTTCCCTCGTCGCCGTGATGGGAGGGTCATGGGAAACCGGCTCAGCCTTTACTTCCACGACCCTCCCGGCGCATGCCCGCCTACCTGGCGGGCCCCGCGTGCCCCCCGAGCGGGAGCTGGGGGGCGACGGGAATGGCCGGGAACACCTGGCCATTCCCGTCCGACACTGGTGGAGGCGCGTGCGATGCAAGCGAGGGTGCCCCCGCACCCGTCGCCTGCTGGCCTCCACCTGGGAGGAGTCGGAGATGACCGTCATACTGACGTCTTCTCCGACCCCTCCTCCGCCTTCGGAGCGGCGCCGTGAGAGGGTCTTCCTCCCGCGCGCGCTCCGCCGCCTCCTTCTCGGACATGACGTGTTCGCAGAAGGAGGCGACTGCCGCCCAGGACCCCTCGTCCCTCAGCATGGCGTTGACCACGCCGGGGAGCGAGAGGTTCGTTCCGATCGCCGCCGTGAGACTGCGGCGCGGCTCGGACCACGACGGGCACACCGCGAGGGTGTGCTGCGCCGTGTCCTCCGCCGCGCCACAGTCGTGACACGACGGCGTCTCCTCCCGTCCGATCCGGTGCAGGTACGATCCGAAACAGCCGTGCCCGGACAGCACCTGCACCAGACGGAACGAGAGGAACCCGTGCCGCCGCTCGAGCCAGTCCCGCAGGATCGGCCCGAGCGCGTCGAGGGTTCGGCGGCCGAAGGCTGCGGTGGCGAGGTCCGCCGTCCAATGGACGACGATGGCGTCCCTCGCCTCCCGCCGGACGGCCTCCCGCTCTTCCGGGGCGGGGCGTTCTCCTCTCGCCCTCCGCCCCGCCGTCCATTCGTGCACTCTGGCGAGCACCCACGCCTCGAGCTCCCAAGGCGGGGTGCCGGCCAGAGCGCACGCCGCTGCACAGCCGACCGTGCGGTAGGCCCGCGCAACCCGCTGAGCAATGGCCCTCTGGGGCGCCCGCAACGCGGCGGCGTTCTCCCTCCGTCGGAGGGAGTCCTCCCAGATGGGGGCCCCGTACAGGGCCATGCTCTTCAGGATGCCGGCGTAGAGTTGCCGGCATCGTGCGCTGGGCCCCCCCAAAGTGGGGAGAAGCCACGACAGCGCCCCCGCTGTCTTCAGCAGGCGCGCCGACAGCCCGCTAAAATGCGGGCCGAAGCGCCACCTGCTGTCGATCACGAGGCCCAGATATTTCATCTGGGCCTTGATCTCGATCCTGACGCCCTCCACGAAGATGTGGGCGTCAGGCGGGGGGCGCTGCCGAGGCCCGTGCAACCACACGGCCTCGGTCTTGTGCAGCGCCACCTTCAGACCTAGGCGGCGGATCCTCGCTGCGACCAAGGATCCGCCCGCCGAGGCCAGGTTGGCCGCCTCCCTGAAACTCTCCCCCCGGGCGGTGAGGAGAGTGTCGTCCGCGTAACAGATGACACTCGTGCCTCGGAGGAGAGTTCCCCGCAAGAGCCAATCGAAGCCGACGTTCCAGAGGAGAGGTCCTAAGACTGACCCCTGCGGAACGCCGGCCTCGGCGGGATATCGCCGGACCTGGCCAGTTCTGTCCACCAGGAGGATCGCCCGGTCCTCCAGGTAGCTGGCCAGCAGACTGCGCAGGTATGGAGGCACTCCGTGGAACCGGAGCGCCTCTAGGATGGTGGAGTGGGGAACAGAGTTGAAGGCGTTGGCAATGTCGAATGACACCGCCAACACTCCGTCCCCCGCCTCCATCGCCCCCTGCACCTGGCCCTTGAGGCAGGCCAGCGCGTCCACCGTCGAACGCTCAGCCCGAAAGCCGAACTGAGCGTCCGACAAGTCCGGCCCGACATCCCGCAGATGGCTCTTGACTCGAGCAGCTATTATCCCCTCGAACATTTTCCCGACCTCATCGAGGAGAACGATGGGCCGGTATGCCGAGGGGGAGTCTGCTGGGCGGCCTTCCTTGCGGAGGAGGCACAGCTGCCCCTCCTTCCACGGTTTCGGGAACCTCCCAGACGCAAGGCATGCGCTGAACAGGTCCCGAAACCGCTCCTCCATCAGAGTGGCGGCGATCGCCACCACCCTGGCGGGAACGCCGTCGGGTCCCGGAGCCGTCTTCTTGGCGCGGACGTGGAAAACCGCCGCGCCAAGTTCCGACTCCGTGACCGGAGGGGCCTCCTCTGCCTCCTCGTCCTCCAGCGGGGCTCCGCGCATCTCTGGCGGGGTGAAGCTGTCCCTGCGCGGGAACAGGGACCGAACCACCCCGTCCAGAAACGAGGGCTCCAGGGTCTCGGCAACCGGGGGGCCAAAGGGGCGCAGCTTGTTGCGCGCCGCCTTATATGGCCTCCCGTAGGGGTCGTTGTCGAGACCCTCCAGCAGCTCGGCTCTCGCCGAGTCTCTGGCGGCGGCGATGGCCCGATCGAGGACCAGCCTCGCCTCCGAGTACACCTCGTAGAGGTGGTCCTCGTCGGCCAGGTCCCGTCGACGCCGCCGTCGACTCCGCGTGTAGGCCCTCCTTGCCTCCACGCAAGCTGCTCGGAGCCCCGCCAGCTCCGCCGACCACCAGTACACGGCGCGTCCGTCTGGCGGCCGGCCAGACCGAGGCATGCTGGAGTTGCATACCTCGGTCAGAGACTGGCGCAGCTGCCCCGCTGCGGCGTCCACATCCAGGCCGGCTGTAGGCGGCGACAGCCAGTCCTGGATGAACGCCGCCTCCCCCGCTGCCTCCCTGTCCAGGCGGGTCAGGGCCCACCGCGGAAACGGCGATCGCCCCGAGAGGGGCCGCCTCCCGCCGGGGCCACCGGCGGAGATGTCGAACCGCACGTAGCGGTGGTCCGACATGGTCTCCACCGGGTCCACCCGCCAGTTCAGCACGCGCGCGGCCAACGCAGGGGTGGCGAAAGTGACGTCCACTATCGAGCCACCCTGCCGCCGCACGCATGTCTGGACGCTCCCCCTGTTCAAGAGGGAGAGTCCAGAGGAGGCTGCCCACATCTCGACCGCCCGCCCGCGGGCGTCGGTGGCCGGGTTACCCCAGGTCACCGACTTGGCATTCAGGTCTCCCAGCACGGAGACCTGACGCGGAACCGCCCTGCCGACCACTGCGGCCAGGACTCCGAGAAAATTCTCAAAGTCCTGGAGAGGACGGTTTGGGGAGAAGTAGACGCCCACGAGCGCCACCTCTCCCCACGCGGCGGCCACGTATCCCGGTCCCCTCTCTAATAGCGAGAGGGGAGGGGAGTCCGTGGAAGACCGCGCCGCTAGTGCCACCGAGCCGTCCTCGTCACCCAGCCAGGTGCTGGGGATCGAGTACGGCTCGGCGACCACCGCTACGTTCACCAACCACTCGGCCATGACCTGCACTGCCAGGTCCTGGGCCGCTCTGCAGTGGTTGGTGTTCGCCTGGAGGATGTGGTAGTCGGAGCACATTACTCCGACATCGCACGATCCTCCTCGGCTGCCGCCGCTGGAGCTGCAGCGGCGGCGACGACGGCAGCGGTGGTGGCGACAGGGCGAACCTGCGCCGGCACTATGCCCTTTTTGACGGGGGGCTTGCAGCCCCTGCCCGCCATCCTATGGTCCGCGGGGCGGCCGCTTGCCGGCGTGGTGGCGCTGCAAGCGGCACTCTTGTGCCCCTCCTGTCCGCATCGGTAGCACGAGGCTCCCCAATCGGACTTGGAGGGACACGTAGCTCGGGTGTGGCCGAAGGCGCAGCACTTGAAGCAGCGCATAGGCTGGTCTTCAAGCGCTCGGACCACAGCCGAGCTGAGCCCCACGAGCAGCCGTCCCTTGGTCGCAGCAAGGACGGCCGCAGCCGCGGCAACAGGGCACTCGACGCGGACGATGCCCATGCCGCGGCGACCAACCCCGATGGCTCCGGCCCTCACTGCGACAGCGACGCAGCCTCCAGCCGTGGCGACAGCCGCCACCACATCCTCCTTGGTGACCGAGTCGTCCAGCTCGGTCACCTCCAGGGATGCGGTCTTGACGGGCTTGACGACCGTCGCCACATCCGCGATGACCTCTTGCAACTTTGTTGCGAAGAGGTCCGCGTTAGCGCCGCGCTTCTCCCCCGAGAACTCGAAAATTCGAGCTCCGGCCTGGGTTCGGCGGCACGTAATGCCGCCGATCCCCAGCCGGGAGGGATCAGCATTCGTACGAGCCCGTCTAAGGACGGACTCGTACGTCTCGCCGCGCTCCGCGGCCTCCGGGGTGATGGTCACCACGACGGCCGCGGTTTTGGGAGGAATTAACTTCCTCCCGCCGGCTTTGGCTGGAGCCGCTTTCGCTGCCGCTGCAGGCGCAGTCGCAGCAGGCTTGGGGGCCGCCTTTCCCCCTGCCTTCTTCCTTCCCCTCCTGACCACTTCCGACCACGACATGTTGGCCGGGGTGGTGGAGGGAAGGAGGACGTCCTCCGCCTGCGAGGTCTGGGGGGCTGCTGCTGGAGGAGCAGCCGACGCAGCCGCCCCAGACGCACCCTCCGTGCCCGTGGTGGGGGGGGTTTGAGGAGCCGCCTTGCTCCTCTTGCCCTTCCCCTTGCCCTTGGAGGGCTTCTGGGCCTGGGGCTGCGCTCCCGATGCCGGGCCTGCCACAGGCGCAAGTTCCGGCTCCCGCAGTGGCGGCTTATCCGCCGCTAGCGGCGGGCGTAGCCGCCTTTCCGGCAAGAGCCGGTCCTCAATGCCTGCGAAACAGGCTCTGGTGAAGGCCCTCTCCTCCATTACGACCTTTCGGAGTAATTCCTCGAGGTCGGAACGGGAAGAGGAGCCTCCTACCACCGGCACCGGGGCAGGCTGGGCAGGCTGAGCAGGCTGGGCAGACGGGGCAGGCCGAGCCGTGGCCTCAGCCAGCTTCTGGTGAAGCTGGCTGACCTCCGCCTGCAGGCGATCCACCTTCGCCTGCAGCTGCCGCGTCTCGTCGCTGGCCGTCCGCTGCACCAGCTCCAGGACAATGCCGTGCAGACTAGCTGCCCGGCATTTGAGGGCCTTCTGGAAGGTCCCCTTCAAGTTCGACGACTTGGAGGCGACCTCCAGAACTTCCTCTTTGTCCTGGAGCGCCATGCGCTCCAGCTCCGCCAGGGAGTGGTCGGCGTACAGCACGGTGGACGTGCCGTAGCCAGCCCTCGACCTGGCGGCCCGCGCCTGCTGCTCCTTCGCAGCGACCCGCTCCTCCAGGTCCTGCTGAAGCTGCACCCTCCTTGCCAGGCCTAACTGACGCTCGGCGTCCACCAGGCCCACATCGTGGGTGGGAGCCGGAGCAGAAGTCGAAGTCCTTTTAGACTTCGGCTTCTTCCCCGACTTGCCCACCGACCCCGAGGAGCCCCCGGACCCGAGCCTCAGGTAGGCCCGCTTCCTTTTGAGCCGGTCCGCTTCGGCCGCCGAGGTGTCGACGACGGAGCTGTCGGAGTCCGACAGCAAATCCGGCGTGCCGAACAGGCTGGCCGCAGAGGGTGCGCGGTCAGCCTCCGACGCCGAAGCGTCGCCGGCGAGGCCCTGAGAAGGGCCGTTGGATTGGCCCTGAGAAGGGCCGTTTGAATCGCCCTGGGAGGGGCGACGGGTTAAAAATCGCCCGGAGGCGTCGCGAGTTATCTTCTTCGGCATCTTAAACGCAGCGCACATCGATTGCTGCGAGTCACAGCGCACTTTAGCCGCCGGTCTGCCACTCCGTTACGGTGGTCAGACACGGCGTTGCCCTGGGGTCACGACGGGGACGTATGCGCTATGGGGGGACCCCCCCCCCCCCCCCCGTGGGCCCAGTGCGGGTTGGTAGATGTCACAATCATATCTTCGAATTTTAGGTTCTAGGACACGCCGGTTTCCTTCACCGTTTTGAGAGCAGTGGTGATGAAATTATTTACACAAAGTAAGCGACTGTCTGAGTTTGCACCCATGACCTACAACACAACTCTTTTCCTCATTATTTATTTATTACATAATCAAATTATCAAACGCAAGTCCTAAGAGTACTTTGTTCATAATTGACTTCTGAAACGATTTCAGTAACTTTTGAAACAGATATTTTTTTCAAAAATTATGTATTTTGCCATACCGACCGCCGATTGAGCCAAAGTAAATTAAATCTTATTTCAAGGAAATAAGACTCAATTTTAAAAACATAAAGTGATGCTGGGATCAACACAATTTTCTTTTTAATAATAGTTAGCTTTAAAAAAAAAAAAAAAAAGTTTTGGTCATTGTATTAAGCTTTTAACTCAATACTCTAATTGGGGTGTATGAGGTCTTGCGTTAATTAGGTTACATTCTGTAATAATATACATATTATTATATTATGTACCTATACCTACAACAATAATAACAACAACAAGGTAACAATAGGTTATTTATCAAGATAAAAATTGAAAAGTTATCTTACACATAAATATTAGATTATAGAAATATTTTAGTTTTGGACTTCACACATATATTGTTCTCTTCTTGTTCTCACACACTGTCTACATTTCTTTTTTACATCTCCTTTCGCAGGTTTGCTGGAAGAAATTTCTTAAGAAATAAGCAGTACCTTTGTACTCTAATTATAATTATGTTGTATCCCTATGTATTTTACTGTGTGTACATAAATAATTAAATAAAATAAATAAATAGATTGTGAGCTTAAAACAAAGGGACAAAAATAATTACGTAATTACCCCATTCAAAAACGAGCAGATTAAAATCTACTTACTCCCTATATAAAGCCGTAACTCTTTTGTGACGCAGGTTCTATTAAAATTTGAGATACCAATGCAGCAATGCCACCGTCATTTAAACGAAAGCCCTTTAAGATTACAACGTAAATAAAATTTTGAACCCACGTAAACTTTTACCCCAATTAAAATTATGTCGTTTTTCAACCGAGAAATAACGAAGTGGAATGGCCGATTCGTCTGAAGAGCAGAAACTGTAGGTTGTTTTAAGGAGATGGTTGCCGAACTTCGATTAGAGATCCTGAGGGCTCACCCTCTGCATTAAGTATTAAAATTCAAATTCTTTTGAATTTGAATTTATTAGTCACAAAATTTTAATACTTTATTTTATATCCTTCGCACGGTTTTTATGACTGACAAAATGTCGAGATTTCTATATTATATGTTAGTTGAATAGTAACGTACTAAACAAATAGGGTCACCGGAATTAGTTTTCTAATTGACTGAAAACCGTATTTAAATCCGTCGAATAACGCGGTCACAGAAACAAACACGAAAAGTGACTTTATTTTAAAACTAGCAGCGCCTAAATTTAGCGCATAAATTTCGATCCTGTGGGAATATCGGGGTAAAAAAGCCTATGTGTTAATCCAGGGTGTCAGCTACCTCCGTATCAAATTGTATCAAAATTGGTCCCGCCGTTTATGCGTGAAGAAGCAACAAACACACTCACAAACTTTCTTCTTTATAATATTAGTGTGATAATATATGCATAGATAAACCTACATGTGCACTTATGGAATGTCAGAATACATAATAACTGTCCTTGTATTAAAGAGGGGGAAGAGGGGGGAGAGAATTTATGCAAAAATGTGACATTGAGACTTCCTTACTTGTTCATAGCTTCTGTATTTCTCTTCTGTGACGGTTTTACATAATTGCATCAGTAGGTACAGTAAAGTTCAAGGAGTCAATAACAGAATCATATTTTAACTAGCTACTGCCCGCGACTTTGTCCTCGTGAAACTTGTTGTAACATAAAATATAACCTTATGACACTTGGCAAAGAATTTTGCGGAATCGTATCAGTAGTTCCGAAGATTAGATACTTCCTACATACAAAAACAAAGTTTAGCATAATCAGCATAACGTTCCCACTGCTGGGACACAGGCCTCCTCTCTGTTAGAGGGAACGGGCCGTTATTCACCACGCGTACCTAGTGCGGGTTGGTAGATGTTAAAACAAAGAAAACAAAACTTACCTCTTTATACATTTTAAGTAATATAATAAATGATGAAAGTTGAGAAGTTGAATATCGCCAAAATTTCGATTTATTCCAGTCTGATCCCCCCTCCTCGATCCCCTGCTAGTTCTTCTTCTGTTTTGAAATCTTTCTTATCCAATTTTATCTAGGTTTCTCTTTATGACAGGTAAGTAGGTACAGTCAAGAGAAAATAATTTTATCAATCAAATTCTATCTATAAATCAAAAAACAACATATTTAATCTTAACACATTTACTTAATGTTGCTGCAAACACAAATGTTTATATTTTCCTGTTACCGAAAACCAATTCACTTTCGGTTTCAAATCTTGATGGAAGATGCTTTGATTCTGGCCAAGCCACAAAGGCTTATTCAGAGTGGCTTGGAAGCTTCTACCTATTAATATACCTACGGCTATACCGGCTATCTATATGACTTTTGGTACATAACATGGTTTTGGCTTAGTTCTGGATAATAGGACGATGCATGAAATTCAATTTAATAGATTTGAGTTCAGATATAGATAAGTATGAAACTATAACTTTATATTATCGTCGATGATTTTTCAAATAAAATTGAATGATATTATTCAAACAATAATAATTGTAAGAAAAAGTGGTAAGGCATAAAGTTGAAACCTTTTAAATACAAATGAATGTGTTACTAATGCCAAGAGCATCAAGACCATCATCTATAGGCAGACCCCTGCCTGAAGTAGCAGCGCGGTGCGGGAGGTTGTGGTGCCGTGTTGCGAGAGCTCAGTGATTCGTCAACTTGTGACAGTCTCCATACATCAAGCAGACAGGCACGACACGGCGATTCGACGCGTTTCTGGTAGGTAAAACATTTTCCATGAAGATTTCAAGGAAATTGTTCAACTAGAGTCACCTAGAGTCGCGCCCTATCAGTCAGCGAAACACGACGCAGACACTTCGTGTAGGTATGTTAGTGTTAGTTTTTGCAGTTGGCCTATAATATCTATGTAACTTGTTACTTTGCCTATGTTTGCAACGATTAAATGATTTGATTCCATTTACTCAAGTGTACGTAAACAAACCTGAACGCGGTTTGTTTACTTACACTTTCATCAGATTCTTTTGAAACATAAATAGGTACCACAATCTACATAGTATCAAGTCGCGAATAGATTATTGGTTACAGGTAGATTCAATTACACCTATTGTACATTAAAATTATACAAAAAATACATAATTGTTTATAAAATATCTAAAATATGTACCTATCGCACGTGTAACAACAAAACATAGGTCAACCGCATTTTTTATTTTTTTTTATTTTTAGTAGATGAATATCACTATAATAACGTAAGCTATCCGCATCCCGTTTAAATTGTATCAATACACTCAAATACCCAATCAGCCTTACAAAATTATTCATCCATCAAAACCTGTAAATTACCGAACGAAACAAAACAATTATAAACGAAACAGAATGTTTTTTCAGTACGAAAAACAATTACTCCGACCTTTTTAATATTCAACGCACACATTCGAAAAATAAAACCGAAAATTTATTGCCACACGGAAAAAATGCAATATGGAATACTTGGCAACACAAACGTTTAGCCGAACAATCTCATTCGCGAAAACAATTGCTGGTGGGATGTCGCTCCGGAATGTTGGCTCCGCGGCCAAGTTCGTTGTCATCGAGACATGAGCAAGCAATAAAGCTGTTTAGCAGCCATCCGAATGATCCAATCAATGCGAGGGATTCGACAGTCTATCCAAACAATTGGCTCTGATTGACGACAGTGGGATGGCTTATTGTTAAGCCGCGCTTTCAGGTCAGACTTGACGCTCCACGGCTATAATTAATGATTCTACCTGTATGTATTGGGTAGTTGTGTTTAATTGCTCGAGCTAATTAACGTTTGAAGCCGTTTGTGGATAAGGGAGTTATTAACGTAGTTTCTAGCTGCAGTGTTTGCATTAGCTTTGAACATTAAAAAAATGTGTTGGAATGGTTTCCTTTGCAGAATAGAATAGAAAACTTTTATTTCAGACAGGAGTCTATAGGGTTAGTAACAATTTTACTTAACTTCTAGTGTTCTTAGGGTACAGATATATGTAGATAAACTATTAAAATACGGCGTAGAATTGCATCTACCTCCGTAACATCAGAAAATCCCACCGATCTGCGAACACACTGAGAATAATGTTGGTGCTGCCACAAACACGCATCATCATCAGGGATGCATATCTATTTATAATAATGGCGGAAAAACCATTAATATTATTTATTATCTGCAAACATCCCTGATGCACTATCACACACAACGCCACAGAAGCCGCAGCTGTACTCTCAGCGCATAATTATTTTACCAGTTATAATAATTTTCAGACAAAATTGATATTTCTCTAAGCACTTGAACGTAAAACTGTTTTGTGTAGAAAAAAATCTCTCATTTTGCAAAAAAAATATTTGAACGCGACCCTTTGGGGTCCAGAGCAAAGTTATTAGGTCAATGTAAATAAAGGGTGATTCTTCGCAATTGGAATTCTAGGGTTGTCCCAACATATACATCGGTTTGTGCAAACATTCCTCAGCCTTCGTGCGGTTTCGTCCTATCATACAGCTGAAATCTCTACAGTAAAATATGTATTAATGCATTTTGAAGGGCTTTTAGAAGCCTGATTTATTAAATTATTTCATTTTATAAGGCTTTAGACGTCAAAAAACATTTTCTAAAAGGCTGACTGGATAGAGTTTAGGTCTTGCAAAATCTGTGATTATTATTGAAAACAACAAAGATTTCTTATAAAATTCTCTACAATGTGATGCAAGTCTGAAAAGATTTGAATTGAAGGCTTGTCTGATGAATACAATATTAAAATTTAATGAATTTTTTTATAAAATTTAATGAATAAAATTTGTAATTCAGTCAAGTTAGACTTAGAAAGCTGAATTTTAGATATTGAAAACATCCGACAAAGAAATATATTGTGCTTAATTTGTGAATTCATGGAGTAATCTAAAATCGCTGTCATTTTAATAAACACATAATAAATGCATTACTAATTAATAATTTTCATCGTCTATTATGTGTTACTCCCAGAATCAAGTAAGTATATACGTAGATAGGTATAAACGAGTACTATTAGTATTATTATGTTAACCCGTAAACGCCATAAACTTGGGTCTCTCTTTGTCACATAGCAGGCATTCAATCAATAATATTGTTGAACAAAGCAGGAGGTGGATTAGTTCTCATTGTATGACACAGCAGGATATTACAGTCTATATGTGACCTTCTCTAATGCTTCGGTTACATTGTCGCGATAACGCGAACTACCCTTCATGCGCTCTCTTTTGTACAGCGAAACATCGAGCGGTGTGCGAGAGAGCGCGCGCGAAGTATGTTCACATTATCGCGATAATGTAGCAATGGCATTAGTATCGGTTGGCGTCTGAATAACAAATGCACAAAATGTTTATGTGAAATGTATTAAGAAAACAAGATGTGAAACAAGATTTTGGCCACTCACTACAATAAAGCTGGAGTAGAGCGCGCGAGCGGAGCGGAGATGTGGAGAGCAAGGAAAACAGTAACCAATAGAATTTATCTAACGTCATATGAATTTAGTTGAATTCCTCTGGTTAAAGGTTTTACTTCTACGTTCTAGTACCCTCTATTGAACTGATAGCCGTTTATGCTTTTTACAACACCCTACGCTCATCGGTGAAGAGAGAAGTACCTATGGGAAATAATTAATTTATCCTATAAAAACTTATTGACCTTCTAATGAAGTACAGTTTTTTAATAAATGAGCCTCTAAAAGCTTTTTGGTTGTAAGATGAGTGTTTTTTAACTTTTGTCGCAATAACTAAGCTAGGGCACCATGGACTTATAATATAAGCACTCCGAGCAAGTAGGTTAGGTTAGGTCCGTTAGAACTGTGACCAACGCCGCGCGAGCCGAGTGAGCGAAGCAAGCGGTGCCGCAGCAGCAGCCGGCGAGCGCTACATCTAATTTCGTCGCAGTTACTTGGCTGTTTACTCTTTTTGGGACACCGAGATGGGAATCATTTAAGGCTCACAAAAGAGGCACATTTACGACATTAGTGTCCATTAATATTTTAAGGAAATCAAATTGAGGTTCGATTAAATGCGTCATACAGTTACCTATTCTATGCGACTATATTTTAAGATCACGATATAAGTTATTGATTTCAAAATGATGTCCACAGCGGCCGCGGCAGCAAAGCCTTGGCGGGGTCCTCAGGCGGGAGGGCAACTGGAAATGCTTCATGTTGACGCTGATGATCGCTGGCTGCCTTGGCTCCGTGGCGTGGTGCAACACCGCAGAAATTGATAGGGATCTCATCGATTTTAGCAAGTGAGTACGAGTTATTAATAGTACTTCTTTGTCTCTGTCATGAACCCTGTCCTAGGTTAGTCGAACTAGTATTTTTCATAGCTTTTTTTGGCTAACGTACCTTATATTTAAAAGGCAACTTCATAATTCCCTTCAATAATTACTTCTTTCAACGGTACCTATGAATAAAATAATTTGTATAAGTTTTTATTTGAATCAAAAAAATTAAAAAGTATCATTGATAGACAAGCACACCTGAGTATGACATTGTATAATCAACCTTACATAGGTACAAGTTTTTATCAAGCAATAAAATAAAATTCCAATTAAACATTTATTTGTACAGCTTCCACCCAGATTGCTTCGAACACGGGCTATCAATTGCGACAGTTCAATTTTATATGCAACCTAATTTGAAAATACCTACCGTTAAATTGACGTTTTAAATTTCGAACGTATTTCATTTGGCTCTTATCAAAGAAACAGGATAGTTGCCATGGGAAATATTTTATTCAGAATATTTATGTAATCAGCATTTAATTTGGCGGTTTGGCATTCGGAATACCGATTTTGTTCTTGATTTTGATTTTGTTCTTGTTTCTTATTTATATTAATGACTTGCATCATGATATAGTGTTGTTTGCAGATGACACTTCACTTTTGTTTAAACTTAAACGTCAGCAGTTGGTTAATGACGATGTAAATAGCGCGATCTCGAAAGTAGTCCACTGGTTCAATGTTAATAATTTGCTTCTAAATGAGAAAAAAACCAAATGCATTAAGTTTACGCTACCTCACGTTAGTCAGGTGAAAACTAATGTGTTGATAAAGGGCGAGGAATTGAATCCTGAAGACAGCACAGTATTCTTGGGCATAACTTTAGATGCTAAGCTTCAGTGGGGACCACATATAGATAAATTGTCAAAAAAACTAAGTTCTGCAGCATACGCTGTTAGAAAAATTTAATTTAATTTAACTGATATAGAGACTGCCCGTTTAGTGTACTTTAGCTATTTTCATAGTGTAATGTCGTACGGTATTTTATTGTGGGGAAATGCCGCCGATATTCAGACTATATATCTTTGTTTTACAGAAGCGAGCTGTTCGATCAATTTATAAACTAAGTCCGAGACACTCTCTCAGAGAAAAATTTTAAGAGATTAATGTGATGACTGTGCCCTCTCAGTATATTTATGAAAATCTTTTATATGCCCATAAAAATATAA
Organism: Gortyna flavago; assembly: GCA_963669345.1. Lineage (NCBI taxonomy): Eukaryota > Metazoa > Arthropoda > Insecta > Lepidoptera > Noctuidae > Gortyna > Gortyna flavago. The sequence goes on from OY770138.1 coordinate 12,776,188, forward strand.
AATTGTTTAAAAAAACAGTGATATCCATAATATAAATACGAGGAACAAACACAAAGGAGACAATTTTTTTTGGGCCCTCTGTTAAACGGTAACGTTTATTAATGATATTGCACATGAAAAAAGTGATCATCTTATTATAATTAACAGACCAGAAATTATATAGAAATGTAACCGGAATAATGAAATAATAGTAAAAAAGTGTTACGGCAAAAAATGCTTGTTTAGGAGCGTTTTTAGGTTTATTTTAACGTGAAAAAAAAATGTTACTACGGTGCGCAGCGGTAATAAGCTTTAAAATACGTTTAAAGAGGTAATAATTAATTGGTACAGTGAACTTGTTTTTATTAATGCTGTTATTAACGGTTATCACGTTATAAATATCAATCAACGTACTTTAAAAATCACCATGGAACGAAACGTAATTAATAGCCCGTTGCAGATACTCTGTGGTCCAGTTTCAAACAGTTTGACAGATTGTCATAAAGACCTCGAAGCCATGCCAAAAACATTAAAAAAAAAACTGTTTGACAGACAACATAGAATGTAGGATTACATACTTTTTGGACAACATTATTATTGTTTCCTGCAATAGTTGTATGTTTCTTCTGTTCTTTTCATATTTTTATTCGAAAGATTTTATGAAAATGGCATCTGTAGATACAGTGCATAATCCACAAAGCCGATAAAATCAAGGCACACAAGTAGGAAAACTTATTATATTTATATATTAGTTGACACCACCCCATCAATTACTAACACTAGAGCTGCTCTTGCTGGATACTGTTGTAATTGTTTAGTGGGCAGACGCACTGTTGGCTGCTGTGCACATGTGATGTGTATAGTGTGGAATTTATCTTGGGCGCGGCATCAAGGTGAGGTTGAGCCACCTGCATCTTCAGGGCACGCCGCGATAGCGGCGGTAAGGCCCCTCTTTGAGGAGTGGCTAGAGAGGCGTCACGGCGCCCTCACCTACCGCCTGACGCAGGTCCTCACCGGACACGGATGTTTCGGGAGGTTCCTGCACATCATCAGGCGGGAGGAAACGCCCGGGTGTCACCACTGCGAGGATCGCCCAGAGGACACGGTGGAGCACACGGTGGAGGTCTGTCCCGCTTGGGCAGAGCACCGCCGTGTCCTCGTAGAGGCGATCGGCAGCGGCGGCGACCTCTCGCGCCCGGCCCTGGTCCAAGCCATGGTCCGGGGCGAGAGGGAGTGGGAGGCAGTCACCTCCTTCTGCGAAGCAGTCATGCTAGCGAAGGAGGTGGCGGGATGGGCGAGGGAGAGAGCCGAGAGGGCCGCCCGTCCCAGCCGCCGCGGTAGACGCCCCGGGCGTCGGGAGCCGCGTGACGACTCCCGGCCACCGTAGGCGCGGGCCTGCGGACGGCGAGTAATGGGTAGCTCGCCGTCCGATCAGGACCAGGCCCGTGCCGGACGGCGCGTATGTGTTCCACGCGCGCCTCAAAGAGCTGTCAGCAGACACGGAGGGGCCCGTCAGGGCCGAAGCCTGCCGGGGCAGCGGGATTGTCCGAAAGGGTTACCGCTGCCCCGGAACATAAAGGGCTAAGGAAGGAACACGGATGGGTTTTAGTCAGTAAGAGTCTGACACTCCCTTCCGCTCCACCCAGAGCGGGAGGGGTCATTGGATGATTTCCCATCCTTAAAAAAAAAAAAAAAAAAAAAGCCACCTGCATCTTTTTTTAGATGAAATAGTGCTTTTAAGAGATGACTTTGAAAATGATGATGATGAACAGTAATAAATACTTCTTGTGACGTACCTATACCTAATGTGTTTTTTTTTTCTCCTTGCACAACCAGCTTATAACACATCACCTTATTATTTTAGATCTACATCTAATCCATTTTCATGAATAAGTCTATCAAATCGTATAATTGTTTTATGCTATAATATTATTATTGAAAAGTGCACTATTTTGACTTAAAATACCAAGGAGACCTATCCACTCATTAGACAATAGCTCTTGTGAGATTTTAGGTTAATATGAGAGTCATGTTTTGACTGTCGTATTTCACAGTATTCCGGTTACATAAAGTTTTGCTAATATTACCACTGTAATCTAGAGATTATAAGGAATAAACTAACGTGCATTTCATTGCTATACGCCACAATTTGTGGTGGGCCTATTCCCCAAACAAAAAAAATTGTCTCCTTTGTTGTACCTACAACAAGGCTCAAGAAAATAGGTGGCTCGTTCAGATACCAATGTATACGCTTTTATAATAAACTACCAAGCCACGTTCAAGATCTAAGCCTTAATAAATTCAAATCATTCATTAAACGTAAGTTGTGCCAGAAAGCCTTTTATACTGTTAAGGATTATATTGAGGGCAAAAAGGCTTGGGATTGAGTTGCTTCCAGTTTTTACATTCTGAATGTTTTTATTATTTTTTTCTATATACACATTGACATTAATTAATGAATTTTATATAAACATTGACATTTACTTACTTTGTAAAGTATTATATTATTTTAATTATTGTGCATGTGAAGACAATGTGGGTCATTTTATTATTATTTTTTTGTTTAATTTTTATTATTCTCTTTGTTCTGTTGGTTTTTTTCTAGGTCTGGCAGTTTGAGTAATTTATGTGGCCTACCCAAATGTCCTTTCTTTGGTATTGTTCGTCGAATCGTTGAGCTCCTTAAGTTTTGAGTTGAGCTACACGATATCTGACAAATGCGTGCACTGACTGGACAGGTCCTCTCAATCTGTGTGGTTCTTTCCTCAAAAGACCATCTCAGACATCGGTCTACATGGTCTTCATATAACCTGACCAAGATTATGTCTGGACTTTAAAAGAGACTGTGACCTCTGAGTTTGTTTCGGCCTTTCTTCTCAGAGCAGTCAGATAGGAAACGCCGACCTCATCTAGTTTTATAAAAAATATGATTGACGTGTAAAAGTGTTTGTGCAAACCTACTTACAAAATAAAAATCATTTATCATTATCATTTAACTAATTTGTATTAGACGGAACTTGTTCAACAATGTAATATGTGAAATTTTTAAACAGGAAGTAGTTTAATAATAACGTTTTCATTGTTGGTTCAATGAATAAAGTACCTTACTATTGCATTAATGAGACTTTTAACGCGGCTTTATATTAACTTTCATTTAAATTCATGAAGGTCAGTCATCAGCGGCTCTTCATACATTTTGGTAGGTATATTTGCTTTTACCGCGCGCTGCTCCGCGCTTTGATTTCACTGATATCGGCAAGGTCGTGGCCAGAAACTTACTCTATAGACTTCACACTTAGTTATGTAAATTAAAAATCACGCTAGGCAAGCCAAAAAAAAAAAATTCGCTTAGTTACATAGACAAATCTAAAGACATACATAGATTACTTATAGAGTTTCTTTAAATTATTAAAATGTAAGAAATATTTAAATTTTACAGCGGAACTAACCACTAAATCAGTTTCGTGTCCGTCAGGCACCCGATCAAGCGGACGGTACGCGAATCGCCCTGCGACGTGGGGTACGCGTATATCCCCATCGCGTTCGTGCTGCTGTTGTACTTGGTCTACCTGGTGGAATGCTACCACAGCACGGCCAGGATCCAGCTGGCGAGGAGAGTGGACGTGGCCGCAGTCAGCGCCAGGGTACATGCCATGAGGAACGCTACGCCTCGAGTTTGGTAAGTTTTCTTTATTTACATGCTATGTGCCCGATGGTATATCCAATCGGCAAAACCGACACACTTCCTTACATAAATCCCCTATTTAACCCCTTTAGGGAATAATTTTTCAAGAAAACCTTCCTTAGTGCTCACGCAAACATGCTTCTAGCTTCTCAGTGAATGGATTTAAGGTTTTTAGTTGCTTCTCAGTGAAGGGATTTAAAAAAAATTGTAAGTAGAAGATGAAAGTAGAAAATGCTAGCAAAAAAAGAGCGAGAACAAAAATAAATATGTAAAGAGCGTCGCGGTCAAAATGAGATACAAGTTTACGTTCACGCGTCTTCTGTGGTGCAATCCGCCGTAAAACTGAATGCAACGTTGTTTTGGCGCAGGTAACTGGGGCTACGCTCGACTGGCTTTAGCCTTAGGTACATTAGTAAGACAAAAACTGGCAGCTGATGGCAGCACTATTAGAATATGGAGACCTGTGACATTCCAAAAAAAAGTTGTAATTTTTTTTATATCGTGTCGTTAACTAAGTACTTTATCTCTTTAATTGAATTGCTAATAAATTACAAAATATGTACATAAAACATGTCAAAAAAAAAAAAAAAAAAAAAAAAAAAAAAAAAAAAAAAAAAAAAAAAAAAAAAATAGCATTTTCACTTTCCTAAATTAATTTCGCTTTACTGATTAATTTTTATAAATAATAACCTACAGCTTTTATAGTGATGAGTTATGTATATACCTACGCCTCATGTTCCGAGAAATGGGAAAATTAAATCATAAAAACGAGCTACGAAAATGTATATAGCATTTAAACTTACCATCTGGCTCACCTGGGCAACCTAATATAAAATGCCTCGTGGATTTCACCCGGGTTGTTTTATTCCTTATATTATTTCCAGAGCCAAAATTTATTTCAAACGTGAAATGTAGTTTGACCCAAAATATTCGATGTTGGCTGTAGACTGGGGCATGTTTGTGTCCTGCCAGTCACGATTCGAAATTTTATTAAGCTCCGTCATGTGACATCCCGTATAGGAAGGCTGGCAATTTTTTTGAGCATTTTCTGCCAAAAAGCAATATCCAAGCACAATATTTACGACTTTATCGCCAAGTTGTGCATTTCTGATTTCATTTGCTACTTGAAAAATTTCTATTGGTAAAGGAATTGCATTTTTGGCGGTTCAAATGCGATGTGTTCATGTTGCAGATTCTCGTAGCTACAATGTATAAGGTAGTTTTTCTTTCTATAGGGATTTAACGTTAACTACTTATATTAAAAATATATAATCCTAACCTAAATAAAACTAGTAACAAACTAAAATATGGCGTCGAAAAATTCCTCCGCATCGCTGTCGACTGGTAATGTACCTATCCAAGAGACTGGCGGCATTGCCACGTTGTATGGCAATACGTAGCCTCTAATCAAGGTAAAAGCCAACCCTTGGGTCACGGGAAGTGACAACCAGCCGTTTGGCGATTTCATTAAAATAAGGGATGCCATTTTCATAGCTTGTGTTTTAAATAGTATTATGTATGCATGTCTCAATGTTTACCAGTGATGACTGTCCTTTTACTCACTGTAGTCTAACCGAGCTTAATTTTTGAGCTTAAAGCTCGTTTACTTCAAAGCTTTGCTTTTAAATTAAAACGAATTTCATGATATCTATACATAATCAGCCTATAATGTTCCCACTGCTGGGACAGGCCTCCTCTCAGTGAGAGGGAGTGAGCCGTAATCTACCACGCGGGCCCAGTGCGAGTTGGTAGATGTCACATGTCGTCGAATTTTTGGTTCTAGGACATGCCGGTTTCCTCACGATGTTTTTCTTCACCGTTTTGAGAGCAGCGGTGATGACATAATTGACACAAAGTAAAGCGCCTGTGTGGGTTCGAACCTACGACCTACAACTCGTAAGTCGCGGCCGATACCGCTGATGATATCTTTGAACTATCTCAATTAAATTGTCATGTTGGTAATAGTTTCACATCTATATTCGTAATGGATTTTTTTACCAATTTTTTTTCATATTTCACAAAGTAACTAGCGAAATTAAATAAATTTAGTAAGCTCCTTAGCAAGCTTACTGAATCTATTTACTTTACTTATAATACTAAATAAATTAAATTATCAACATTGCGTACATCTCCAAAATTACCGAGGTAAATTCAAATGTTGAAGACAAATTACTGATTTATTAACAAAGTTGTATTTACGTTGCCAGTGTTCACGTTTTCCGTCAATAGCAATATTATTTGACGTGTTTTGATTCAACGTGTCACGTCTATCAAATTGGCACGTGCTCCAAAGCAATTTATTTCTCTAATTAGAAAATTTACACATCGGTTAGCGGCGAATGAATTCAACGTTTTATGTTGTATGGGTTGTGTTGTGTAATATTCATCAGTTTAAAAAGCAATACTTATTTGTTACCAATTTCTTTGTAAATTAATCGTATAATTTAAAATTAATATTGTCGTTTGTGATATTTATAATAATTCCTATTTTGCGCTCCTAAAAATATTATTGAACTCACTAATATATAATTAGGCCTCTTTCTGTGAACCTCAAATAATTCCTGTTTTGGGATCCTAAAAATAATAAATAGTCGCGGCACCTCTCGCTTGGCTCGCGCGTGGTTAGTCTCAGTTTTAACCTAACCCATTTGATCAGGGTGCCCTAGCTTAGGTACTGTGACAAGCTGTGAAAAAAGGCTAGATATATCGCTCACCTAGTAATATATCGGCACATCTACAAAAATGTGAAATTGAGTTTTTACCGTATAAGTGTTCAAAAGTGCATAATTTAAAAAAGTGGTAAAACGGCACAACGCTATACTAGGAATCAAACCCATAAAATCAGTAAAAAAACGTAATATAAACCCATAAATAAATTTTTAACTTTTTATATAAAATCTTTGATCCTCGTTTCTGTAAAATGTGAAAAACGTAGTGCCAATATATTACTAGTTGACCGATATGCAAAAAGAGGCTCAATTATTTTAAAATGAGTGCATCAGTAGAAGCGCTAAAAGTTTTTAGAGATTCAATAATTTAAAAATGTGTCTATCATTAGAACGTCAATAAGTTTTTGAGGATCAGTTAAATAGTTGCCATTTATTTACACGAATAAAAAAACGTCACCTGGACGTATTACGCATGTAAAAAAATACCTAGTCCAGTAATTAATAGTAGAAAACCAGCCAGCATTGCTGAATCTCCTAGAAACGAATTCAAATCAAACAAAAATAAAAAATGGTACGTTGAAACTTTTTCTTTGACCTGATGGGAAAGCGGATTGTTTACATTAGCTGGTACAAAACGAACGATTTGAAGCACGGCACTACCAGTACACGGATAGGTACCATTGAAGGCGTGAGTTTATGTCATCAACTGCCTCGCCTTTTCCCAACGATGTTGGGGTCGGCTTCCAGTCTAACCGGATGCAGCTGAATACCAGTATTTTACATGGAGCGACTGCCTATCTGACATCCACAACCCAGTTACTGAGTAATACGATACCCCTTGGTAAGACTGGTTGTCAGACTTTCGGGCTTCGGACTACCCGTAACGACTGTCAAAGATCCCCGATTGACAGCCAGGACCAACGGCTTAACGCCACTCCCATCTGCCTTTTTCTAAATACCTTTTGTTAGTCGCCTTTCATTCATCCTCTAAATAATGGACACATCTGATCAATTTGTCTCCTGCCTTAAGCAATTCCGTCTTACTTTCAATCCCTAGTTGTTAAGTCATAAAACACAGCATCACCTTTACGAGAGCTCGTGAAAGACTTTACTACAGCAACTGTTTGTCCCAGGTAATCGTTACCCTTTTAATCAAATGTTATACGACCTATGTCTGCGCCTCTGCCCGGGCTATAAATAACGCTTTTCCTAGTACTCTGAATATAGACTATTTTAATAGGTATGTAATCTGTTGAAACCAGTAATTGGGACGTGTTCAATCTAAGAGTAATCCTACGCTAAGTCTACCTACGCTTACATCAATCGTAGCCACATTGGTAACCGGTTGAAAGTACTGTCATTAAAACCTACACAGGGGGAACATAAAACAAAAAGAACGAAACAAATTAAAATATCTAATTCAACGTGTTATAAAGAAAATTTAGCACATGTGCGCGTAGGCAAACGATTTGGCAACGTCGTCATAACTTGCTTCATGTTGTGAATTCTATTATTATTATTATTCTATTCTATTCTATCTGGATTGCTTATCGGCTGCGCGCTAAAATGGATACTTTAATTTTCTTCTTTGTTTTGATTCTGTTTTTTTTTTTACTGCAATGCCGATAATTCGTATTTACTTGAAGTCAATAACTTAGCACTATTTAAGACGATTATTAGGTACACGCTTTTTTTCAAGACTTTCGTTTTGAGAAATGACAATTTATAATGATTATGTAACAGTTACTACACCTCCTGTTTAGAATGGCGCAAGTTTTCAATTTCACCTGTATAGCACAATCAGCCTTTAATGTCCGCACTGCTGGGATGCAGGCCTCCTCTCGGTGACGATTATCCCTGTACGCACTGTGTCAGTGCACCCAAGGACAACCTCGTTCGTATTAACTATTGCGGGATATGTAAACAAAAAAGCGCTCTATGCGTTTGGTTGGCTAAGATGGACTAGTTACCTCGGACTATGGCCCCTGCCTGACCGATGTTTTATGTACACAATACACGGATAAAATGATGCGATATACGGATAAAATGATTAATAAAACAATTCCAAAGAATCAAGCTTCAGTAAAACGGTCCCCGTTGCCCAATCAACCGTTGAGTCTCCGACTGATTCTGTAGACGTTTCTTATAAATGTTCGTCGTATATCAATATAAGAATGTCATAGTTCAGAGAAGCCGTTTTATTGGCTGAACATGGCAGAATTTCTTCTGAAGGCCTTGTATCTAAATGTCTTTTATTTATTTGGGCTTATTAACGTATGCCACTTAGGTACTAATCTTGACTGATTCCAAGAGCATTTTTAGGTAATAAGAAATTAATATCAAAAGTTTTAATGAGTGAATATACTAAAATTCTGAGGAAGAAATGTCATGGAAAAACTGTGCTCCCATGTCTCAGTGATGGGCGTCACTGAGACATGGGCATGTAGCATTGGCATCTAGCATTATTTAGGTATCAAAGTTTGACACGATAGATACATTTTTACCGTCACCAACTGTAGTAGATTTTGATGTTGTTCGCTTTGTCCTGTCTATCGTAAATAAACAAGATGTCCTGAAATTAACGCACACTATCAAACACCCCAATTAGCCCAATTAGAATATTATGTTATAATGATAATACATACACTGAATTTTTACTATTTGTATTCAAAATTTACTATTTATTATATTAATAAAATATCAGATATGTAAATAATATATCACAAGTAAAGAAAGAAAGAAAGAAAAATAGGTTTATTTGTCACAGAAACACGTGCATACAAAAAGAAAAATTAATTTAAAGAAAAATGATGATGATGATGATGATTGATGTTTCAAGTGAAATGTGAAGGCGCGAAGGTAAGAGTAGTTACCTACTCTTGGTCAGTGGGTCGTCTTAGGGGCGGACCTTCGCGCCTTATTGTTCTTACCCTTTTTGATCAATTTACTTGAGATACTTACTCGCCTAATCTATCAGAAATTTGAGAGCATGATAAACAGGCCTTCTAGTGTAACGTAGATATAGAAACATGAATCGTGTTTACAGCATTTTTCATCATTAATTTTGTGTGGGAAGTTATCCGTAATGCTAACATTGAAGGCTAATAGAAACTTATTCATGATTAAAATATTCAAGAATATCTTCTTTATTTGAATACCCCAGTACCAATAGTGTTAGTCTTTTTTAGTTCCGGCAGTGAAATAGGTTTTGTAGCATTTAATCAGCATAAGAGAGCAGTGGTGGCCCTGTGGTATCGGTCGTAGGTTCGAACCCAGACAGCCGCTTTACTTTGTGTAAATTATTTCATCACCACTGCTCTCAAAACGGTAAAGGAAAACATCGTGAGGAAACCGGCATGTCCTAGAACTAAAAATTCGACGACATGTGACATCTACCAACCCGCACTGGGCCCGCGTGGTAGATTACAGCCCACTCCCTCTCACTGAGAGGAGGCCTGTGTCCCAGCAGTGGGAACATTATTCAACGTTCCCCCTGTTGGAACCCAGCCACACAGGCCTCTAGTGATTACGGTCGTAATCCACCACGCGAGCCCAGTGTGGCGTGGTGGATGTCACATGTCTTCGATTTTTTGGCTCTAGGATATGCCGGGTCTCCTCACGATGTTTTCTTTCACTGTTTTGAGAGCAGTGGTAATGAAATTAATTGCACAAAGTAAACTGATAACCTAGGTTTGAACCTACCCAATCGTAACTAGGGGCCATTGCATCTGGGCCACCACTGCTCTCACGGGTTCTTAACTTGCTAAGTAGTATTTATACCAGATGGTCTATTTTGTAAAAATCTCACCGTGAAAACTCAGGAGAAGTGAGCCGTCGTTCCATGATGCTAGGAACTGACACTATTGACAGCTCACTTCACTTAAGTTTTTTTACGTTTAGGATTTTACAGAAAAGATCTGGAAATACTGACTTAAAGCTTTGGTTTTCTAAGAAAGCGATGAACGGCTGTCGTCACACAATAAGGGCTGTCCAAATACAAAGCGTTTTCAAATATTCTGTTTGGTTGTGGTTTATGTTTGTTTTATTGTTCTAACAATTATAATTTAATATGTTATTTTACCTTTTTGTTTGTTTTAGTCCAGTACTAACCTAAGTAAGTTCTACATTAAGGTCAACTGTAGCATCGTAGATTTTTTATCGTTTTAACTTTTAATTTATTTGTAATAATGCACACTTGCTTTTCCAATTAACTTTTGACATCGGCAGAATAGTCGACATCGATTCTATTTTTACTTGCCATAAATAAAAATAGAATAGGAACAGAATACTGGTGAAAATGACAGATTTAAATGACGGAACCGATTTCTTAGAAAACCATAGCTTAAGCCAAAAACAAAGGATAGTAGAAAAATATAATTACAATTCCTATCAAACAAATTAACACATGTCTCCGCTCTCAAAGTCATAGATTGCGTGAACGCTGTATGACTACGTAATGTATTCAAAATATGAAATGTGATCGTCTTTGCAGGTGGAAGGCGATATGCTACCATTACGTGAGGCGTAAGCGGCAAGTCACGCGATATAGGAACGGAGATGCCTATACTACCACTCAAGTAAGTACATAAATCACTACATTTATAAAACAAAGTCCCCTCGCCGCGTCTGTTTTAACGCGGATTCTCAAAAACTACCGTACGGATTTTGATACGGTTTTCACCAATGAACGGAGTGATTCATGAGGAAGGTGTAGGTATAATTCATTAAGGTTTTGTGTAAATTGGCTGAAATATGATGATGATTGTTAAAAATGTCGGAAAAAATGATGCCGACTAGGTGCTTTACTGGTGTGCGGCGCGTAGGCAATAGAGTAAAAAACACGAATGGTGATATTTCTCTACATAAACGCAGCAGAGCCGCGGGCAAAAGTTAGTATAATCGAAAGTTCAAAATAGGTAGGTATAATCTCGAGTATCTAGGTATGCATTTAATTCATATTCGAAGAATAAAGAGTTAAAAGTCAGTCCCCAAAACAAACTATGAAAGGCCTTGTAGGTACCTATATTTATACTTGGATCCATATAAGTTAGGCTTATTCAAAAGTTCCGATGAAGTCGTAGCCATATAATTATGTATGAAAGCGGGGAGTTCTAACTTCCAGGTACCAGTTTCATGTGCCGTTGGTTATTTGATCTCTGGAATAATATACCTTACACGTAGATATCCTACTTAGAAGTAGGTATTCATGTATATTTATTACAAGCTGACCTGACAGACGTTGTTCTATAAAAAAATCCACATGGTCTTGAGTTCATACAATAATCACATAGAAAAAAGCACTTTCAGTTTTCCCGAATTTATCGGGCAATTTTTCCAATTCTTACCATGAAAACTGAATTCAGACAGCAGTCAGCGCATCGCTGCCTTCCACTCCCGTCACCTATCCGCCAACCAAAATCGTTATCATCCCTCCCGTCCTGTCAATACTGAGAAATCAAACCAGACCGACCCACGTATAGAACTGTAGAAGAATTGCTCAGAACACTTGTTGAATCAGCCGTCACGTCATTGGCCACGAACGCCGGCTGAATTATTGCCGGAACACCACCAGTGTTAGCTGTGGCCCGTGATACTTTTATAACAGAAAAAAAGAAAGAAAATACATAACAGCGAATCTTACTAATGAAATAGAAACCTCTGAATGTGATTTGTGGTTTGGCATAGAGTCGGCTGATTGAACAGCAGTCGGCGCATCGGTGCCCTCCAATCCCATCACCCGTACTTAGTCATCTCGTCATCACAAGTACTTAGTCAAAACCTCAAAGATCTTATAATATAATTTGTTATTTAATTATTTATTCAGTAGTACACATCCATTTAATAAATTGTTGATGATTACATCATGATCGTACGAAGCATATAACTTAAGATACGATGACCGATAACCTTTCATTTAAGTACCAACCAAATTGTTAATAAAACCAATAATTGATAAAACTCGTCCACGAAACACATTTCAGCAGACAAAGATAGATATCTCTACACAGGTGCTCAAACTCCATATTTTTTGTTCCGAACAAAACAAAATTGCGAAGAAATCTGGTCCAATAGCCGCGGCTAATAGAAACGTTGTAGCGACCAATATATCAGCACAATGAATGTACGACAGTGGACAGTGGTATACGGGGACCGGTGACAGCTTGTTACTCGGAGTATAAATGAAACAAGCTTAGAGTGGTTCTGAAAGAAAGATGGCTAATTAAGGCACCTGCTGTTAGAATACATATTAGGATTAGAGTAACAGTATCACAAGTGGCGGGGTAAACACTTTAAATTATAAGAAAAATAACAGAATTCGAAAAAGTAATGCATAGGTATTGGATGAGCTTCAGTTTCCTTTCTGTCTAAAGTCCTAACAACATTACAAGTGCCCTAAATCTTTTCTGATTTGTACCCAAGTGGTTTCTCCAAGCGCTGTATTTAATAAATCCATCGCTTTATAAAGCCACTTTCGTTCTTCTAACATGTCAAAAACCCATCAAGCGCTTTTACCGCTGAACTGGGTTAGACACACAGTAATTTTTTGGTTGGGCACAACCTTTGAGCGTGGATCGAAAGCAGCGCCCTGCATGTTGATGTCGTATGCATGTATTTTGTACCTACGATGGGCAGCGGACATGCAATTTGTGTACAATGACGCAAATAGTTGCGTGATCACTGGATATTATTGGTTTTGTTACGTTTTTAATTTAGTACTTAGCTTCCGCCCGCGACTTTGGTCACGTGGTATGTTGATAAAAAGCTTATGTGCTTACCCAGGGTTCAAAGTATCATCACACCAAATTTCAACAAAATCTGTCCAACCGTTACACAGACTAGCCGAAATAAACAGACAGACAAAAAATAAAACAATAGTTTTTTGGTTATGAGTACCTACCGTATAGACTTATACTTTCCTAGGTATTTAGTAAAACTGTTATTTTGACATTTCAAACAGACACCACAATTTTATTTAATTCTATATGTATAAAATAGATGATTTTAAAGGTACCTACCTATCTAGATTTTTATTAGTTAGTTTTTTATTATATTTTTTTAGAATTCAGCTGGTAAAACGAATTGTATATATCGTATAGGTAGGTACAGCAGTTCCATTAAATAAAATAATGGAACCTCCACGTTTTCATAATAATTATATTTTCCCATGTAGGTACCTTTTAAAATAGCCTTACCTCCTACTGAAAGCTTTTAACTTATTAATCTTTCTGTGGAATTATATGCGTACCTACACTTCTCGAAATATTTTTTATCATACACTGAGTGAACATTTTGTGTAGCACTCTGTAGACGACATCAAAAACTTGTAGGTACAACAATACTTTATTGCTAACTGTGGAGGCTTGTAAATGGCTTGTCGTAAATAACCTTGTTTTGTTAGCTGTAAGCCACCCATACACAATAAAATAAAAGATACTGCAAAAAAATCACCGAGCAGCCTAAAAAGGCTACTTTGGCAGAATTATAATACTATCACGCAATTCATAATTATGTGTGACAGTTTTGTATGGAGATTCGTAAAATGCTATAGGTACACATCTGCCTAACCCTTCAGGGATATATAGGTGTGAAACTGTCAAACAGATGAATTGCGTGATATGAATTGTTTTATTATTCTGCCGGTGGCCTTTTTTCGACTTAACACTTATTTTTTCGATGGTGTAAAGCAATGACCCAATGGTGGCCAAGGTTACGCCAAAGAAACCATGGTTGTCCAAAAGCGCGTTGGGTTGACGATAACGTCAATGGAAGTACGGCAGGACAAAGGGGCCTAGGAGCCCAGGCCAGGAGTGGGTGATTCCGGGCTGAAATGATGATAATGATGACTTCTTTTTTTATCAGGTTTACTACGAGAGGGTGAACACTCATAGCGCCAGTACTTCGTTTGCCCACGCATGCTGTGGACAGCGGGATGCATCCAGAAACTTGGTGCTGGACTCCAAGACTCCCATCACAAAAGTTCGCTTCAGCAAGGGATTCGCATTTGCCAATATTGAAGCTGCTAGTGGTAAGTCGACAAATAAAGTCAAAGTCAAATAGTTCATTTCAATTTATACAATTGAAAGGACAACATTAATAAGACAAGTCGAGAAATTCAAGAATTTTACAAAAATAAACGAATTGCCTATTACGTGATGTAATAACAATAGTACCTATTTGACTTGGATTGATTTTGTTTTTTTTGTGTTTATTATGCAGCTTCACTGCCCCATTTTTCTACAGACTAGAAGATAATTTGAAGACATTCGCGACATTCACCAATGATAAGAAATATTTACGAGAAATGAAACAAAACTGAATTTAAACTAATGGAACCTTTAGATCGAGTCAGTTTCTAAATCATACCGTTGTTCCCAGAATTCGAAGATCAAAGATCAAGATTCTTCGCTGAACACGAAAGGTTTGACGACTTCATGGAAATGCGCGAAGGTTTAGATCTTATTGGAGTCAGTTCTTTCAAAGAATATATGGTGGCTTATAGGTAAATATCAGAAGGTGTCCTCCAATGAACTTTTATATTGAATAATGTTGAAGTATGTGAGGATTTAAGTCATTTACATTACAGGGACGCTGATCGTTGTCCGTGGTACTCGTCTCAGCTTCTGTTCTGGGCTCTCTCGTGTCTTCTTCTTTCTTGGCCTCTTCGAATACTTATAGAGTGTAATACGGCTTATGTACATTATACGGTGAGTTGACTTTTGTGGCTTAAAATTAGAGGAGAAGATTTTAATAGTTACGTTGATTTGTGCAATACAATATTGAGAATTTAATTTTGAGTTAAATATACATAGTTTAGTGCTCTCTGTTATTTTAAATTGTTAATCATTCGTTTTTGCATTGTAATGTCACCAATTTCCCTCTTAATCCTATTATTTGGCGCACATGTTTCTGAATAACAAACACACTCTTATATTCCCCAATATTGTGTACAGTTTTGATATTACCATATTTCTTTCAGCACTTAATCCCATAAACAATAATTCTATTTCGAGAAAACAATAAGCTTTGATCTCATTATTTGATACAACCGGATTGTATCCAATACAATGTACAAGCATGTTAACTAAAATTGCCTCGGGCCTCTGGTTCAACCCAAATGTTTATTTGAATTCCCTTTATTCTGTTACAGATTACGAAAATATTTGGCACAAACTACGAGTTAGACCCCAGTAGGCAGTTAGATATTGATACTCACTTATCAGATACGTTCCCACCAGTGACTGCCAACAACTACGCATGGGCACTTGCTGATGAGCAAAGTGCTGTGCTGTGTTCAGCTCCCCGTCCACCTCGCACATTACCCCTCTCACATGCTTCCACTGTCGATAGTCTCGAACTGTTTGCTGCAATACGTGGAAACTGTGCCTTAGTACCTTCCTACTCTGAAGCTATGCGAATTGACGCAGCTCTTAGAGAAGAGCCACCAGCAGATAGCATTAATGACAATGCAACGGCTGGTGTCGTAATAGATATGGAGCCTGAAGCCAGGTCATCTCCACTTCGGACAGCTAAGGCGGCGTCGTTTGACGAGCCCCCGCGACGACCAAAAGTTACTATCGCCACCACACACTCTACTCATAATATTTCTGCAAATGCCAGATCTAATGAGGCGAAGCAGCAAAATAGGCGTTCTTGGGCAGGTGTCCTTACAACTGCTAGGAGTGCTAGACAGATATTAGAAGAATTTAGAGCAACCAATTCTCCAACGAGCTACGAACAGATGCCAGAACCACAAGTAAGTGAGAATGGAGAAGCCACATTATATTTCTCCAGAGAATTATCACCAACTTGTTCGAGAGATCCGTTCGGTGGCCGTGCACAAACTACACCTACTGACGAGCCGCCTTCATACGAAGAGGCACTAAAAATGCCTGCGCTAAGAAAATTAACGAGGTCTATTACGGGGACTAATTTGGCCGGTTCCAGACGAGCATTCTTGCGAGATGTGCTCACAAATAGGAGGTCGTGTCTGGAGGGTGTCGGCGTGTTAGCAGGAACTAAGGTAGTTAGGTTGCCGTATAGCGAATCCGGTGACGAGACGCCTCTATAGCGCTTCTATAAAGCCTGTGCAATTACTGACTTTATATGGTGCAATAAAATGTTATTAGGTACTTGAATTGAGAGACTACCGTATTGTGTGAAATAGATAAAGCTGTTAATAGTAATAGTATTTGTACTAACGTGTTTATACGCTTTGGAATTGTAGGGATATAATTATGACGAGTGAGCTTGCGCAGAAAACGGAATTGACAACAGAATTTCAAGTTCTTGTACCAAAACAAGTAATATTCTGCACGTCTCTTTATTAACTTAATTTGTGTCAATAAAGAACACAATTTTGATCAAAATAAAGTACGTAACCTATACTATATTTGGCTTAGATTTATTAATACTCGTGCCTGTATTATGAAAGAATTGTGACTGGTCCCTCTCGCTACTCAAATACTGTATTTTATTCTATAAAATTCCATTAATCCAATGTTTAGATAGACGAGTGAATTAATTGGAACCGTATCTATTCATTTCAAATGTCTCGTAATTGGTTATTTAATTGAAACTTGTTGAAACACATGTAGGTACGTACTCCTGTTTCATCATTCGATTCACACAAAAACATTTGTCGGCGTCGAGATTACTTCCAAATAACGCGTGTTTTGAATATTAAATTAATTATACTTCAACTGAAATATCTGGAAAGGGCTTTAGGACGTCTACGCTTCAACAGTTCTTAACTTCTTTGCTACTTAAAAAATTATGTGACTTCTTCCTATTTCAATAAAAATAACATGAAATCGGAAATTACTAGGTACGATTTTTTGCCAGAAATGTCAAGTTTAATGTAAAGAATTATATAGGTATACTTAAGTACAATGTAGACCGTATAAGGCAGTGCCTTATGTCATTGTTATAGTTTTATGCGAATATAATATTTATAACGGAAATTAAGTATATTGCAATTATTGTACCTATGTATTGTAAAAAGTAGATATTAAACGCAAGGCGTAAGCTTAACGCACCATTTAGATAGAAAATAATAATATTATACATAAGCAATATCCTTTTGTATCAGAATGTAGGTGCACCAATTAGCGCCGAAAACACTGAAAATCTTTGATCATGGAAATGTCCGAAACTAAATACAATAGCGCCGGTCCGAACTTTGCAGAGAAAGCTCCCCAATTACATTTTTTAGGAACCAAATATATAGCGATATGAGGCGAGAGTTTATTTTCAGAATTTTATTTCTGCTGTACTCTGAACACTTTTAACGTGTAGGTACGTCTTGTTTACATCGTTCTCACATATAATTATAAATTTAACTTTAATGATGTAATTAATATTTGTGTAACAATATAATTTAAGTAAATAAAAGAGTGTCCGTGGAGTTTCTTGCCCGTTCTTCTCCATAGGTAGGTACCTACTACGCTTTGGAATAGGCAACTAGCTTCATATTTTCTGACTGACAGACTCCTTGACAATTTAAAAGTGCCTGTAAATGGTTTAATTGAAATAAATGGTTTGTGTTTGAATTTGAGTGAGAGACCATGCGCGAAAGTTAGGAGAGCATATATTCAGACCGGCCATACTTTATCGGCCGCATTAAATAACACTAATAATATTTAGTTCTCTTTAATTACAAGGTATTTTAATGCCAAGAACCCTTTGCTTTAAATTTCCGAGACCAAACATTTTCAGTGCGCCTTTAGGCTATCGTTGAAAATACAGACAAAGAATAATTACTTCAATTTGTTGTTGAGTGTCAGATTGCTTGAAACGCCTCTGATCTTTTGTTCAAATATTCTTTCAGAAAATATCTATTCAATTTTTGTACTCCATTTCAAGGTTGTTTCATCGCACTTGTACCTAATATAAATTATGTTACAAAATACATTTCATTTTTGTTTTCTTTGAAAGAGAAAATAATATCTATTTTTTTAAATCTTATATTTTAACAAACGCAAGCGTCCTTATTCCCGTTCCTACTTCAATAGGAAATTAATGACCTTTATTTGTCTGATCTGATGGTTTTTTTTACCCTTAACTATAATAAGTTTAAATATTGTTTAAATAATCTTTAATGGTAGGCAGTCGCCAGTGATATTAAAATAAGTAGCTTACTAGGGCACTCGATTCAATTAATATGGCTTATCCATGGAACCAATTTAAGGTACTCGGTATTGAATATTTTAATCGTATTTATATAGTCATTTTATTCGTAATTACCAGATATATGTATCTACCTATACGAATATTATGTGAAATATGTAAGGCATTATTATAAACTTGTGTTTACAGTAGGGCCTCGATTAACAAGAGTACCTATTTGAAAACCTTAAATAAAAAAAAATAGGTTCTGTTGTAATTACGATCATTATCGGTTAGTTTTGGCTCCACTGTATTAAGTTCTAATAAATATATAATGACCAACTATTAAAATTTATGTAGGTAACTTGGTTTATGATTTTTAATAGGTATATATCCTACCAAGTTGTTTCTTTAAGTGTGTATCGAAACCTATTTCGGCAATAAAGAAGCGTCGTCTCTTTAAAATACCACAAGGTTAGAGCCTTTTTCAGTTGTTGACAAAAAAGACCAACTTAGGAGACGTGATCACAATTACATATATCCTGTTCGCACTAAGTTTGCCGGTCCTTGGAATGCGCATCCCTTCCCCCCAACCACCTACCGCACCCCTGAGTCACCCTCTCAGTACCGCATGCAACGTCATTGCGACTGCGTGTAATTATTATTTATTTGACACTTTATTATTATTCAGTTTTCTCGATATTTGTTAGTTTTGCTGACGGCCAATAGCAAACTTAGCGCGAGCGGGTAGTACCTAACTGTTAAATAAATATGAATCTTACCTATTTTATAGAAAGAAGAAAAACATAATATTTATTTATAATGAGGCCTCATTATAAATAAATATTATGTTTTTCTCTTCCGTAATATGCATTATTTTACTCTTATCTTTTATCTTATTTTGTGAAAACGAAGAAGATACCTATCAGCAGGTTGTTTATTCTCGTTCAGCTATCATCACATTGAATGAAGTGGCTTGTTCATTACGAGCTTCTTCTTGTACCCGTCCAAAAATATTCTCGAATGTATAATTGATAACATAATATTACATGTAAATGCATACCTAATTTAAAAAACCTTTCGATGCGTTTGAAAAATTCGCAGTAATATCTTACCTACTAATACTTACCTAGTTATTCCTAAAATTACCCAAATATTTTTAAGAAGTATTATTTTCTGATTTGAACATGCTTGTAAATAAAATAAAATAAGAATATGGAATAAAATGATAAAATTATATAAAGTGCCAACAAAGTCGTGTTAGTTCTAGAATACCTACCTACAACATTTTAATTTAAACATGGTGTAGGTACGGAACGATTCAAAGGACCAACTTCGAGAAATACGTTCCACAGAATTAGATTTTGTATAAGTTTCCTGCGATTCCCATACGATCGCCAAGTTGAAAACTTCATAGAAATAGTGCTATATATGGAAATTGTATCAAACTCACTTTCGGATGCGGGTTTTCGTAGATACCGATATCCGAGTTAGGTACATGTTACCATTCGTATAAAATATTATGGCTGTATAAGTAATATACCTACCAAACTATGTAGATATAATTAAGTGAAACATAGTAAATACAATGCTTTTATTGTTGTGCAAAACAACGTTTTATTGTAAAATTGGGTACTGTTTAGTTAATAACGCTAAAACTTAATATCTTTGATTGTAAATTAATGGGCAAACCAAAGTTTATTATTTTCAATAAACTGTGTTACAAATACTTCAGTTTTTTATTAATTAACCCCAAAATAGACACTTAGACCTATAACAAGTACCTACCTACCGTCCTAGGGATCCTACGTTTTTCATATCAATTAAATAAAAACACAAATTAAATAAAGTAAAATAAAGAACGATATTATTTCCTTAAAAGGCCTGTATAAGGCCTTTATAGGCCTGCAAGGTCAAGGTCATAATAAAAATACATTCAAGCTGCCTGAGACGCCCTTGAAAGGTGCTTTCTACTTCGCCAAATTGGAAATACGAGAATGATAATGGAATCCAACAACACTTCCTTGTCAAATAAGTACTATATTGGAAAGGAAAATATTTCAATCAAGTCTCGCGTGTTGAAATCCGTTTTTTTATTGAAGTACCTACCTACTTAATTATACGTTTTTATTAAGTAGGGTCAAGACGACGACTTTCCTGCAGTTGTGATTTAACAATTAATTTCCCTGACTGTAGGTGTGTATCAGTCAGTGTATGTGAGAAAACCCTGGAATTATTACGGTATGTACTCGGATCAGTATATGTGTGTATTCAATAGGTGTACCTACAAAACTAAATCGTCGTAAAAACTGGGAACTTAAAAGTAAATCCATTGTTATTGTATCAAAAGCATAGGTAAATAATATATAAATAACTCAATTATCGTTATCTCACAATACCTACCTAATGACATCAAATAAAATAAAATAGGTACCTACCTATTTTATTTTATTTGGTACCTACCTACCCTACTTGGCTCAGCGGATTCCTGAAATGCGTTGATGCAGCAAAATAAAAACACGTCGGGTGACACCACGCGACTGCTAGATAATGGAGTTTTTTTTTTTCATTTTCACGTGTTCGGCATAGGATTTCGTAGTCCTTTGTTTTCCTTTTATTGTGTAGGTACTTTTGAAAACACGGTTCTGATGAAAAAGCATGAGCTAGACACTACAGTGCTTTTTGTTGTATAGAAAATTAATCTTACGTTTAAAAGTTTGGGTAGAGAGAAATGGAAAGAAAGTAGGGAGGGTTTGCCCTGCAGTGGGACAACATAGGCAAAAAGCTTAACTAACACCTAAGGAGGCTCTCGTTGGGCAGCTGGATCAAGGGCTTGATTCAGAAAGCGGCACTTCTAGACACTGCTCGCATTGTCAGGAGGTTCCTCTCACTGGAGCCCGGACTGCCGGTAGCTTGAACCCTGCCAATGGGTGGCCCGGTGGGGGATTTTTATATTTTAAAATGTATTTTTCTTAATATTTTTGTCTAATAAAAATACAAGCATAATAAAAAATGTAAATTCTGTATTGAAAAAGGCGTAAAATACGGAAACCCGCTTTCACCCAAACTTTTTAACAGAGCTCTTGGAGAAGTATTTAAAAAGTTATCGGCAAATTGGGAGAGATGCGGCTTTGAAGTCGGCGTGGTGCGGTTAACAAACGTCCGCTTTGCTGACGACATTGTCGTAATTCTCCAAAGCTCAGTTGGTATTTGGACGATGGAAACACATATAATTTTTCCCATAAACCAATTGGGCCATGGAGCACCGACGGTATTTTCCTCCATGGCGGCAGAACTGGAGCTGATGTTAAACCAACTCGGTGAAGATTGGGCCAGTTAGTCTCTCCTTTCTGGAATGGAGAGACAACTCTTAGGACTTCCTTGTCCTTTCTTGCCTTGTCTGGACAAGACAAGGAAGTCCTAAGACGAACCGAAAATGCCTGGAAGACTTACTGGTCCATAAAAGAGCTTATGAAAGGAAATCTGCCTTTGAAACAAAAGCGCAAAATTATGGACATGTACAGACGCCAGCACATCAACCTACCCGAAACTGTCAAATTTTCCCATTCAACTTTGAACCTTATGCTTTAGTGATAAAGTTGAAAATCTATCAAAGAAATTTGACAGATTGTAGTAGCTTGATGTGCTGGCGTCTGTACCTACATCCTTCCTATCCTATCTGACCTATGAATCCCAGACTTAATCTTTGACAAACATTCAAAAGTCCAAACTCAAGGTTTGCCCACGTGCAATGGAGCGCAGTATTCTAGGCGTCAAATTGACAGACCATATTGGCAACAGCGGCAACACCACACTGCGCTCCAAAACACAGATCACTGACGTTGCTTAAAAAGCCGCTAAACTGAAGAGGGACTGGGCTGGCCAGGTCAACCGTATCCCAATGAGCTGTGGGCAGAACCACCACGTGGAGCCCTGACACAGCTAGAAGGCGTCGCGGCAGACCTCAAAGAAGATAGCGGACGAGCTCGACAAAACAAACGACCAGTGGTCCACTTTAGCCCTGGATCGAAAGAGCTGGAAGTCATGCCCAGCAGTGGGATGATGCAGGCTAACAGTAACCGTATTTAAATGAAATAGAAAATAATAATTAAAAGTCCCGTGGTAGGTATTTAAATAAATCCTGGAATCCTGCAATCAGCGAATTCCTGTAAAATCCCTAGAGAAAACCTCTTGATTTCTAGCTGAGCTGCAACAAAGTTCAGCAACGAGATTACAGCCAGACAGGAAATTAATCTTTAAGACTTATCTGAGAACTTGTAAAACCTGCAGTAAAAAAGATACCAGAAAAGCTCAAGGCGAGAACTTATTTACGAGTTATTCATGGCAAGAGCAAACTCTGTGAATAAATCAAAAGTTTATTTTCATATAGGTACTGCTTTTTCACGTCATTGAACAATTTTCCCTTTTTGGGGTTGCGGTACCACACTAGGTAGGTAGGTACTTTGCGGGTTTTTCCAACGTCTGTTAAAGAAAAAAGGTTTATGGAGGTATAGTGAAAGAAACAGGAATACTTACCTACCTATTAAACCCGAAGTTTCCCACATTTCGCTTAATAAATAAGTTTTAATATAATACTTAAAACGGATAATAGTGGCCACTATTTTCCGTTTTAAAGATTATAATCAAACTAAACAATAAAAAAACTACCGTTTGTTATAATATTAACATATAATAATCTTGTGGACTTCTCATCTTGTGCGCAACTTTTAACGTGCTTATTTTCTGCATTTTCATTCCAAAATAAAAAGAAATAACCAAACAAACGATGACGGCGCCACTGTGCGGTCGGCGCCCCCCTTTTTTTTAGGATGGGATATCATCAAATGGCCCCTCCCGCTATGGGTGGAGCGGAAGGGAGTGTCAGACTCTTACTGACTAAAGCCCATCAGTGTTCCTTCCTTAGCCCTTTATGTTCCGGGGTAGCGGTAACCCTTTCGGACAATCCCGCTCGCCCCCTTAAGGTTCATAGTTTTCATATTAAATTAATTCATTCTATTATCAGTTGAAGACTTGATTATTAAATTTCCGAATTAGGTTGCACGTGTAGGTAGTTACGCTACAAATGCATTATTTTCTAATCGAACTAGCCTGTACTGGCCCACTGCAGAGCAAAGGCCTCCCTCTCCCTTTTCCACACAATTCTGTCTTTTGCGAGTGCCGGCCAGTACTTGGTACGGTAGGAACCAAGCTCATCCCGCCATCTTCGTCTTGGCCTGCCTCGATGGCGTCGTGCGTGTTACCTAATCGGTAGTTCTCTTAGCCCAATTGCCATCTGACATGCGGCCATGTCACAAAATGCATTTATAAATCAAGAAATGAAAAAAAAAAAAAACTCGACCTAAATGTTGTTATTACAACACACCTAGGCATATTTATTAAGAAATTAATAAGCGCATTAGAATTCAGAAAGCTCTGGACTCGTTCACGGTGATCTAATTAATTATTCGATACAGGCGCCAACAGATTTAAATATTGTCGTCCTAGAATAGGATTCTGAGCAGTCTAGGTAGGTATGTATTGTTAATTGCGGGCGCTTTAACAGCAGCTTAGGCTCATGCTGAAAATACAGACGCGACCGTCTTAAAAAGTAAAGCAGCCGACTGTTAAAGTAAATTATAAAAACAAACAAATGAAGCAAGCTTTTTTTTCATCCACCTCTTTTAAAAAATAGCCATCACGGAGTAGGTAGGTATACGAGTATATACTTCCTGTATAGCTAAATTTTTTTACCACAATCAAGATTAAAATAATACGGTGGTAGTAGGTTTTACACCTAGGGATCTACCACCAACTCTTATATCATCATCAATCATCATTTCAGCCGAAAGACGTCCACTGCTCGACATAGGCCTCCCCCAAGCACCTCCACTTCGACCGGTTCTGTGCTTCTCGCATCCAACGGGTTCCTGCGGCCTTCACAAGGTCGTCGGTCTACCTTCTGGAAGGCCTTCCAACGCTACGTCTTCCGGTACGCGGTCGCCACTCCAGAACCTTTCGGCCCCATCGGCCACCTGTTCTGCGAGTAATGTGCCCTGCCCACTGCCACTAAGTTTGCCTCTTATATCAGTATGATTTTAAAATTACTACTAACATAGGTCTGAAGTGAGTTCAAACAAGGCCACAAATTAAACAGTACAACTTACACTTAAAAAATAATTTATTCACAGGTAACTCGCAAAGAAAAACTATAAACTTATCCATTAGGTACCTAGATACTTATCTGTAAAAACAATGGCCAAGTGCGAGTTGGATTTGCGCACTAGTACAATGGCCAAGTGCGAATTGGATTTGCGCACTAGTCCTTTCATAGTTATTTTATTTTACCTCTGATTTTGCATCACTGTCCAAATCACAGTTTTCTTTATTCTCATTCTAATAAGGTAGCTGTTGGGCTGCTGCCACTGAAAAGTCTGTCGAAATCATTGTGATCTTTATTCTCGTTAAAATAAGGTTGCTGCTGTCAGAGGTAAAATAACTACGAGGGTACCGTACCACGAAACTGTTATACTTCCCTTCTTATTACTAAAAGATCGTGAAGTAAGCTGTCGTTCCACCTGATGCTAGGGATTGACACTATTGACAGCTCACTTTAAGCTCACTTCACCTTAGCTTTCAAGGTGAGATTTTTACAGAATAGCATTACAGGTAGTTATCGGGTATCGCTGGGTTCCCACCCGTGGTTCCCACGCTGGATGGCTTATTATTATCGTCATAGTTAATTACCATAACCTCAAAATATTAAGTAGGTAAATGGTAAATAAATACCTACGAATTGCCGAAATCCATGTAAAAAATAATTAGCTTTATAGGAAGGGCATTAAATTATCCTCCAAATACACTAGATTTGGTTGACCTTTAAATAGAGATATGAGCGGGTATGTGTAGGTACATACTAACCATAGTGTGAATTAACCAAATACGTAGAGGCGTATCCAATTCTTAGTAAATAAACAGAAACAGTACCGAAACGTAAAATGAAGTTATCATCGAATGCTCGAGGCATTCGATGATAACTTCATTTTACGTTTCGGTATCCTGCGTGAGATAGGAAGAGATAGAGGAATGAAATTTATTTCAGCAACCATGAAAGATGTTTGTAAATTGTTACATATTATCAATCAAATGCAATCCACAGCATATGACCATAAAAGTCTAGGATCTCTAGAAAACTTACATACCTAAATCATTAGGAAATATCTACTGAATATATTCTGGATAAATGTACCTACCCTTTTGTACCGGGTATTAACGATAATAATAAATGAACATCAGTTTACAATATTTATCTTAGGGTTAAGTTAAAGGTGTCTTATTACTAGAAACAATGTCCGTAGGTACCCATTTGGATGGATGTTCGTTTACTTACAAGTCTCTTCTTATATGGTATGGTTTCTATTACAATAACATATTCCTTATATATATGGTATAGGTACACGTGTTTTAGCTCATGCTACTTATAATATATTCTTATGTATATATCTATACCACTACACTGTAAAATACTTATAAAAATAAACCACATAAGTACAGAGGCCAGCACATCAAGCTGCCCCAATCTGTCAAATTTCTTTGATAGATTTTCAACTTTACCACAAAGGAATAAGGTTCATAATGTGTCTGTACATGGTGACTTGGAGACCCAAAATTATAAATGCAACTTGTACAAAAAAGACTAAGGACGACCGTTTAATTTTAATAGCAATTTTAAATATCCAAGGTCAACCTACACTTGCCGCAGAAAGTGCGTGAGTGGGTGACTCTGCATGAAATCCTTCCATGCCACAGTCGGTCCCACTTGTCATTCGTAGATCTTTGACAATCGTTACGCGTAGTCAGAAGCACGAAAGTTTGATAACCAGTCTTACCAAAGGATATAGTGTTAACTAGTAACCTTGGTAGTGGAAGTCAGAAAGGTAGTCGCTCCATGAAAAATTAAACTGGTGTTCTTCTGCTTCTGCATCAGATTAGACTGGAAGCCTACCCCAACAAAGTTAAGAAAAGACTAGGCAGATGATGTTATACGTATATTCCTTATCCAATTCGATGTAACGACGCAAGTCTATTTCTGATACAAGTCATAATTACATCAGGATCTGCTTTCTTCCAACCCATTTCACGAGAATATTGTATAATGTATTCTACAAATATTTCTCTTGCCTTTAGATCCAGGGGAGGTTTAACATTTTTAACATTTTTTCGTGACGTACCAGTGAATGAACACTTTTTTAAAGCTTTATCTGTAAAAACCTCTTCTAGCAAGCCTCTTGTAAATTTGGTAGTTTCGCTGTATGTAGATTTGCACTCATTTAGACCTTTTTCAGAAACATATACACCTGAGTGTGGCAAGAGTTCTATAATTCCTGGTCCTGGCTCAGGATATCTTACAGTCCATTTAGTGTTTTCATCACTGCAACTTCCATCACTGCGACTTTCATCACTGCCTGTTTCACGACTTGTTCGTTCCTGTAACAGTGGCTGTGAATCTGAAAACATATTGGGATTTGTAGCATTGGGTTGCTGATTTGTTGGTAACGGTGATTGTATTGCTTTTGCAGCACCATTATCTTTATGTGTAGAAATTATTCTTTGTAAATAATCTGCAGCATTATCTATAATTGACATAGTCTTTTGGTATGATTCATTGAATTCAACATAAAAGTTGTAACAGTGAGAATAAACTTGGTCATATATCAGACTCATGTTTATATCTTGATCAGCTGCTCTATCTATATCTTGATCAGGTACTCCAGCTGGTACGGTATCTGGAGCGTAATCCGAATCATCAGACCTATCAAGTTCTTCGTCTGAAAATTCCAAATAACCTTGTGAAATATGTCTTGTTAGAGTTGATTGCCTTCTAGGTCGTGCCGTTATTTTTACAGCATTTTCTATATTTACGGGCGTTTCTTCTGTAACATTATCTGTTTCATTTGGAAGTATTTGAGTTGTGTCTGGTATTTGAATATTATGTAAATTATTTGACGTTGAGGAAGACACAGTTTCTTCGATATCTACATCGGTCGTGTACGTGCGAATAAGTTCATTCGCTTCTAAAAATATTAACTCTAATCCTTTTTCTGGTACGTTCTGAATTTTATTATTTTGAAAAATATTGTCCTGTTCAGATTGTTTCCGATTAGATGGTAGATTAGTTTTTTTTGAAGATAGTTTAATTGGTTTTATTCTTATTTTATTCGAAGTTGTTGTTTCTACTTCTTTGTCATCATCTGAAAAACAATTAACGGCGTAAAAATAAAAATAAATAATAACATAACCCTATGAATGAAAACTTGACGATTGACAAGGGAGAGTGGGAGAGAAAAATATTTTGTGCCGACCTCAATTACCTGAAATTAGTCAAAATCTGTCTGATAGGTCTGATGATTCAGATTCTCCAGATACCGGTAACAGTATCTGGTAATACCGTACACACCGTACCAGCTGGAATTCTGGCTGTTAATATAATAATCTTCCTTATTTCAAACTTAAATTTTCTATCTATTACAAATACTGTCATTCAATTGATCTCAAGAGTTCCTTGCCTCTTTAGGCAGCCAAATTTTTACCACATCTTCACAGTTTTTAATAACACCTATTTTAAATTTTGTTATTAAAAAAATTTAGTTATTTAAATATCAATAACTTATCATAATAGTTACCTTTTTCCCTTGTGTCCTTCGACTGATCACTGTCACTTTCATGCTCATGCATATTTCTATCAAGAAATCGAAACGCTTCTTCTTGAGAATCTATAAATAAGACATATATAAAGGACATTCTTCAATTGTCACACATTTTACAGCCAAAAATGAAAATCCAGCCAGAAAAAAAAAGACTATTTTCTTATGGGAAGTAACATCTTGAGCATTTTTTACTATTACAACGATAATAATCCTTTAATTAAACAACAATGTAAAATAGTGGTCACCAAATGGCTTTTAAGCCTTGATTACATAAATACGGAAAAAACACTGGATATTTTAAAATAGAATTAACATACCGAAAACACCTACACGTTCGAGTACACACTCACACACTTTACCTACACTACACTTACCACACACATTCACACACTACACACACACACACCTAACACACACACCACACACATTCACTGAAATACATACATAACTCACCCGTCAATTTTTAGACTTAAGTACCTCCTACGTCATTTATTTTTGGAATTGTCATGTGTGTGATTTGTAAGTTTTTAAACCAATCTACCACGGAAGAGCTGATGATGTTTTTACCTAGTTTGGAATTCAAGAGTTCATATAGTTTTAGTCTTCTCACTTACATTATTTGTATCCTAGTTCTTAGGAATATAACTGTATTAGACTATAATTTTATTGAGTCCAAATAAACGTTATTATTATTTTTACGTCTTTTGATATTTCTCGGGACCCTGGGTAGGGTCCCGGACCTTTGGAAGGCGTACGAGGGGCCGAAGCCAACTCTTATAGGCCCGTTAGACGTTTTTAATTAAATGAGGCACCGACCGACGATTGGAAACAAAGATATTGGATTATGGGTTTGGGTGGCTAAACTGAACTAGTTATTTAGGACTATGGAAAGTCTATAGCCCCTGCCTGACCAATGTTTTATATAAATTACACAGATAAAATGGCAGGGGGTGGGTGACTTGGACACTTAATAATGGGTTCGAATACGGTCGCTAGCACGTAGTGTCGTAGCAACAAAGGGGCAATATGTCCTGAGGTGCTTATGAGGAGTGGAGAGGTATTCCACGGCTATCAAGAGTTCAGGACAATCCTGGAAGTACGGTCAAGATCCCTAACAGCATCTTACTGGAATACTTCCTTCCTCCGAGCACGTTTACTCTTGCGAATGTCCACTCAAGCCGGCCAATAAAGACAAGAATCAGGTGGGAGCTCTGTTGCTCGTCATTCTTCACTCCAGCCGGCCAATAAAGGCAAGCCAGAGGCGAGGAACAAAACTTCTCCCCGGAGGAGTGTCCGTGGGGTCGCTAGGTAATGCACAAAAGCTCGCCACATGGTGTCCTGCGGGATTCTGTATCTCTCTTGGTCTGGACTCTGGCTCCTCAACCTAAACCTGTTCCGGCAAAGTAAACTCTACCGACACAGGCTCAGAGTTCGGAGCGCACAAGCCCCACCACGACGTCAACGTAGAGATGCGGCATTATTATTATTTAACAATGAAAACTGGCCTGTCAACTGTCAGTCAAACGTTAGCGTCACTTACATTTGATTACCATTCTTTACACGCGATCTTTTAAGAGTACTTACAAATTAAACTTTATTATTTTTAGTTTAATTAATAATAATATTATTTGCTTCATAATTAAGTTAATTGCGGTAGCAGCTAATTAAAATAATTGAAAGTTAAAAACTTACAATATTTATACTCTGAACTTATAACAGAACAACTTAAGAGTGAAATTCGTACATTACCTCTGGTGGTAACATATCAATATTTTTAAATTTTCTGAAACTCAGGATTTTATTTCTCAAAAACTAAGCGTTTGTGCAGTGTGAGATTTTGCGAAAGTGTTTTATACAGGATGATTTTTTTATCACGATGGTAATAAAAAAATCTCCCTGTATAATGACATGTACAGGTACGCTGTAAAATTGTGAAGCTTCGGACACGCGGATGTTAAAGTACAGTGGAGCCGACAAAAAATGTAATCTTACCTGTGTTAAACACCACTTCGCCATAAAGTATAGGCCATTTCGTATCCAATGACTGGTATTCAATTACTCTTAATCTGGCATCTAATCTATCTTCTAAGGGATATCCAAATACCACATAGTTATCATAATGATCTTTCACTTTAACCCAAGTTTTTGGTACACATTCGTATTCTTTCAGAAGATCATTTCGATTCGGACTTAATATTTTGATTACTAAATATGCCCCATATTCTTCCATTATCTGTAAAAAATATGTTATTTTTAGAAAGCGCCGTGCTGGTGCTTGTGATTGTCTGTGTGCAAATATGTAGATATGTAGAACATTCTGCCGGTCGATTCTGTTAGGATCTCACCGTGAGAAGTTAGGTGAAGTGAGCTGTCATTCCATCTGATGCTATAGGGATTTACACTAATGACAGCTCACTCCACGCTCACTTCACCTAAGTTTTCACGGTGAGATGGTTACAGAATCGCACTGCTCTGGTATGCAATGTGTGTGAGGGCAGCCTCACACAGGCTGCAGTCAGAATTATGCCATTATCGCTCACAGCTCTCACCAGCTCTCACATCAATAATTTGCGTTCCGATTTAGATACCTATCACGATTATGACAGTTGAGAGTTGTCACTGTCAACAATTCGTAACGCTCATGAACGCGCTCACAGTACTCGCTCAATGTCATAACTATATTCACTTGAATACTCATGGTTGGATTACAGTATTTGTGTGTGGTAATTTTTTCTTCTTCTTTGGTTAGGTGGCGTGGCGACTGTCATCCAGAATCACAATTTAAAAATGCCACGTCAGTTTAAAGATATGATGCAAAATAAAGCACACAAACACGCACACACTGTCATTTTTGACAGCGCTCCCGGTGATATGAATTATTAAATATAATAATAATAATATTAAATCTTTATAATTTTTATTGAAAAATAAATTTCTTTAACCATTATTTTATGACATGATCGGCGTTATCGCAAGAAGGTGCATGTCATGACGTCATCTATGACGCATCACGCGACATCGTATCGCGCTCACGATAATTCGGAACGGGAATAAGCACGCTCAAATCGTTTACAGCGTAACTCGGAACGCACCCTGAGATTCGACCGGGTCACTATCTATTACGTCATCCATTAGTGAGGGTTGAAGGGATGTGAGAGTATACATAAAAAATCGATTAAGTATTAATTAATCGATTGTTTTGTCAAGTAATAAAATCTATTAAAAAATAATAGTTTTTTGGATTTTTTCTAATATTTTTTTCTAATAAGATTTCTTTAATCGATTTTTTCTAAAATCGATTATTTTTTTCACATCCCTAGCGGTTGCGGCGCCCCGCCAACTGCAGCGTTCGAACATAATATTTTTAGGACGATTTGGGAACAGTACCTACCTATTTGTAATTTCGACATCCTTTAGGGTTTTATTTATACCGATATTGTTTTCTTATTATACAAAAAATAAATGTAGACATTTTACAAGGGGTGACACAAACACAATGGGCGGCTCTATCGCTAAAAGCGATCTTATTAAATTTCTAAATCTAAATTAAATCCTTAGAATAACTTCCAACTTAAAAAATTATAATGACTATTGTAGGTAATTTAAAATTAATAAAAAAAAAACATGCACAACATAATTTATTGGATATTGTGACGGCGCAAATATTTAGTGCACTAATAAATTCAACACAGACGTCGGCGTCGTCGTGCCCATGGGCGCCGCCGCACAGTGGGCTGAAAATCGACTTTCATAGACATGTAATACTTTTTTCCCAAATGTCCACTTTTATGACTGCAAAATGTTTTAGAAGACTTTGTTCTCTAAAAATTACTATGGAGCTGACATGAAAAAGTCATATAATCTTCGCTATGGATTGATTGGCCCTAATTATTTTGCAGGTGATTAATCTTTAAATTATTTAAAAAAAAATTGCATACTCCCCGAAACGACAAGTAGTTCGATTAGTTTTTTTTTTTAATTGCTTAAGATTTAATATTTTCAAAAAATATTTTTTATTAAATTTTAAACTTAATTTAAGCTTAAACATCTACACGGACTACTTAAACGATGAACCCGATCGCTATTTTGTATAAAACACGCCAAGTGATAAAAAAAGGTTTCTCAATTTAATTTCGTAATAACAAAGTACTCGGTGGTCCCTGGAGGCGAGTTTTAATGAAATAATTTATATAGGTACTAGCTTCCGACCACGGCTTCCCCCGCGAGGTATGTCGATAAAACCTATCCTATGTCCTTTCCCGCGATGCAATCTATCTGCCAAATTTTATCGAAATCCGTTCAGTGGTTTAGGCGTGAAAAGGTAACATACAGACAGACAGACAGAGTTACTTTCGAATTTATAATATTAGTATGGATTTAAATCCAAGATTCTAATAAAATAAAAAATTGCAACAATATTCAATAATAAAAAAAAGAACTTTATGAATACAAAAAATGTCATATAAGAAAGAATAACTCGCCATCAAAATAACCTGGCAAACCACCTAATGGATAAAAAAGGCATACGCAGGCTAAAACACAATATTCCACAGGATTTCATCGAACAAACTTAGCTTGATGTTTTGTAAATATTAGGAGGAGGACGCATACCAAGCAAGACATCTAACACGTCATCAAAATTACTGATTAAAGATAAAATACTATATATATAAGATAAAATACTATTAATGCATAGTCACAGATAGTAAGAAAACAGACACAAAAAAAAACGAATACAAAAGAAATATTTTAAAGAACTAAATGAACCTAATTCAGAATATAGATAATATTAACAAAATTATTAAAAAAAAAACAGAAGTACAGAAAAAAGTTAATTAAAGCAAAAATAACTTAATAAACCTAATCCGAACCACTATTATCTGAGTCTGAGTCTAACTGAGAGACGTCTCTAAACTCGAATTCAGATTCTTGAAGATTTAACAGTGTCAGTGTTTCCTCAAAGAAAATTTTCTTTCTTTTTGCGTCCAAAATAGGTCTTACTCTTGTTGATGAAACAAGTGGATCTGACGAAAGAAGAAGGAAATTAAAAATATCTTCATTGGAACTCACTCTACTCTTCTTACGGGAGTGGTGTTCCCTGAATCTTCTAAAATGCTTGTTCTGGGCTTCCGATGCCTCTTCCGAAAGATTCCCAATTGCGTTGGAAGCAATGATATCTGCTCCATGAAGCACTTTGTGGACTGCTGAGAGATATGTGGCATTATACATATTACTGGTACTATTTTCTGAAACAGTCCACAAAATGCTTCTTCATGGAGCTGATATCATTGATAAATGAACTTTTGTTTTCTATTAATCAAATAAAAAAAAATTCAAAAACGTCCAACAAAATTTTGACTAAACTTCTGAATTTCTTTGTAACTATCTAAGTGAAATAATTGTTAATGCATCAGTGTGTTTTAAATATTGCGAGTGAAACTTCAAAATAATATTTGACTTTAACACATTGACTGCCAGACAACAGACAACAGAAAATCTATTGTTCACGGTCACCGTGACCTACACGGCAGTTAATGTGTTAGGAACTTTAAGGTATTTTAACACATTCGCTGCCACGCGGTCAAATGGTGACCGCGAACAATAGATTTTCTATTGTGTCTGTTGTCTGGCAGTCAACGTGTTAAATAGTTCTAAAAATAGAATCAACATGTAACTACAAAATTATTAATGTTATTATGTTCTATGGTAAATTGTCTAGAATCGTGCACAAACACTCATGAAATTTGATGCGGTGCTGCAAATATGAAAACGTATGACATTCTTTCGGCAGTGCATGTAATTTTACAGTTTTGTTTTTACATAGTTAGTATGGTAATGACATTTTTCGTGAAACCAGAAGGCCAATTCTCGTAATTTAAAATGTTCAAAATCTAGTTGCAGTCCCATCTCAGCAGCAAACAAATGTCAAACACTTGTCAAAATGTATGGAAATTAGAGGTATTTTTGACAGGTTGAGACTGAGATCAGACTGTGAATGTTCTTAAAATTACGAGAATTGCCCCTCAGATCTACTTGAATATAATAATTAAAATAAGCTATTAGTAGCAATCTAATTATATTACAATACTCTTATAAACTCTCAGTCTTACAGCATAAAAATCAAAATTGCATAACAAGTAGTTATAAATATTCTAATGCTAACGTTTTAAAGATTAAATTTGCAATCTGTATTATTATTGTATTTTTTCATTGAGTAGCGCTAGTCTGATAAACTCTTAAAAATGGAATAACCCATCAGAGGGTTCAAATTCGTTTGTTTGTAGGGTGAGTCAGGTAACAGATATTACCAACTGTACTTACCTAGCAAAAATAAATTTGAGACAAGGGTTTTGTTTTGACATTAAAATTAATATGAAAGAAATAACAACGCAAATATTTGATAAGTCAAAATGCAATTCTGAATCTTTAACTATTCCGGCGCCATGAGATTCTATCCATTAAGCATAAAAATAAATTCATGTTTAAAAGAAGATAGCACTGTTTGCGCAGAAGATATAGGGAATAATTTATTTTTAGCTGGTGCTATTGTGGAAGCAAATAAAGATAAAATACCTTTTAAAATTTTAAATGTACCTACAGCGAAAAGGGTATATTTACACCAATATTACAAACTATAGGTGTAATAAAAACAAAGCAAATGCAACTAGAGCAGAAACATTAAAAACATTATTAAAATTACAACATCTTACTTTCAGGGTATTATCAGGCACCTGTAGAACCTTCAAGCAGGAAATATACAGCATTTAGTACAAATTCAGGACAATTTCAATCACAGTCAATCACAGAACATAACAATAAAAACCCTGGTTTCAATCAAAATAAATGAAACGTTTACCAATAGGTTTAAAAAATTCTCCATGACATACATACATGACAATGACATTGACTTGACAGTTGACAGTAATGCGTGTTGTCTTTGGTCCCTGGACAAAGCAATGGACAAAATTATCAACATTTTATTTGCTTGAGTACGAGGCTTTTGACTACGTTGTATGTGTATATTTTGTGTTTTTTTTACCCGACTACGGCGAAGCAAAAAGGAGGGTTATGATTTTGACCCGTATGTATGAATGTATGTTCGTCTCTTCCCTCATACCTCAAAAGTATTTAAATAATAATTTGACAAATGAGGATCGTTAGTAGCGTCTTGACCTTCCGCTGGTTATAGGCTATGTGATGTCACACTAAATTCAATATGGCGCCCTCTAGAGGACTTAGAGTAATGAATTTAAAAATAAATATCTTGGGATGGTGCCTTGTGGGGTTCCACGAAAACAGAATGAGAGTACCTACGTAAGTTCGTATTAAGCTGTAGGTATTTAGTTCCACGAAACGAAAGTCACATACTTAGCTGTAGGTAACGTATAATGTTGTAATGTTAACTAACATACTCGGGATGTATGTATTGTATGCAAGCCGAGAATCGATATGAAGAATTGTCACAGAACCACGTGCATATAAAAATGCCATGGACCCTCAGCACACCGCTTCTTCTTCTTCGTGACTTCGCCACTTCCACAGGCTCGTCAGGAGCAGCTTTTATTGCAAGTTTTTTAACACAGAGGGCAGGATAGGAGCACAGCGCATTATTATTATTAAAGAAAAATACATATTTTAAAATAACGTTAAAGTATATCGGCAGGCATCGCTGTGCATATATTTTTAAATAATTAGTTACCTTAGGGATGTTACGCACCGGCGCGGCATACGCTGGCAGAGAGTGCCGCTTGGGAGGAGCCGCGCCATGCCCTCATCTCGGAAGTAGGCAGTGACCTGTCGCTGCTGGCCATAGTCGAGTCGATGGTCAGCAGCGAAGAGTCTCGGGACGAGATTTTCCTTCTGCGAAACAGTTGTCTCGCAGAAGGAGACTGTGGAAAGGGAGAGGGAGATCATGTCCACTCACCCTGCCCGCGGCAGACGCACCGGGCGTCAGTGGAGGGCGGATAACGCCCTCTTCCAGCCCCCCTAAATGGGTCCAGGGGCGATGGACTCGGGAGCGTCCGTTGCCCCCCCACATATCAGGACCCGAGGTGGCGGTGCGTAGTGTTCCACGCGCGCGCCTCTTAGACATCGCGGGGGTAGTCAAACACCTTACTCCTGACCCGAGGAGGCCCTCAGTGGCGGGCCGGCATCATTCGGGGGTTGCGGAAGGATCGTACGTTCCCGCGACCCCCGGCGTAAGTGTGAGATGGAACACCGGGGTGTTTTTCGGCAGTAAGAGCCTGACAGACTCCGCCGTCCGCCCCAGGGCGGCAGAAAGAAAAAAAAAGGGGTGTTACCGTGTTACACACCCATTCGACCAACATCGGACGATAGAAAATGAAATACTATTATTTTCTGTCGACCGCCGTCGGTCGTCCATTGATATCGTTAAACGACCTAATACATTTCTTTCCACGATTTACTCTTAACTCTATGCTCTTCCGCTACCGCAGGGTCTATTCAAGAGACGAGTTTTGAAACAACGTTATTTTACAATAAACCGGAAAACTTGCAAAGAGATTATAATCATACCTACTAGCTATGCAGGCGGCTTCGCTTGCGTGGACGTTGGAAGTACTCACCTACTTCTATACTATTGCCGGTATAAAAGTAGCTACGTCCTAACATAGGTCACGGTCTACCTGTAAGTCTAATTTCGTCGAAATCCATTTAGCAGTTACGAACGAAAAGGTACCTAACAGACAAATAGACTGAGTAGCTTTCAAATTATGGAGCGACGACAGGACGAGATTTTATAAGCACGGTGTTTGACAATGTACAGACGCCAGCACATCAACCTACTACAATCTGTCAGATTTCTTTGATAGATTTTCAACTTTATCTCTAAAGCATAAGGTTCAAAGTTCATTGGGAAAATGTGACAGTTTCGGGTAGGTTGATGTGCTGGCGTCTGTACTTCCAATCAATGAATGACTTCACAAGCTTTGTATTTTGAATTTCAATCAGCTATTTCCTCATTTCGGCTGAGAGGCGTCACGCGTCGGTCTCTCCCCTCCTAAAATTAAGCCTTCATGTTTTGATTGCCTACCTTTGATAATTTTTGCGGGTACAAAATGTATGAAAAATTATCGTTTTTGTGCAAGTCACAGTCAGGGCTGAGATTGAAGTATGTTTTTTTTTTTGAGAGTTTAATATAAAGTTACAACAATCCAAGTTAGTCTAACCAATTTGGATGAACTTGACCGACTTGCTTGTTACTAGGTAACACGATACCCCTTGATAAGACTGGTTGTTAGACTTTTGAGCTTCTGAAAGATCTACGAATGAAAGCCGGACCAACGGCTTAACGTACTTTCCGAGGCAGAGCAGGAAGGGTCTCAATATAGGTAATGGGTGGTCATATCAAGACCCCTCAAACTACTAGTTAAGTAAAAGGAAATAAAACGTTTCCAATTTTTTTAAAAGGCCTCTTTTATGCAGTTGGCACACTGCTGCGTTTCACGCAGCGGGGTGCAGGAAACGGAGTCAAATTCCACGCACTTTTATTGAATTTGTATGTAAAAAATTACGCGCGTGGGTGCGTTATCTGCGCCCCGCTGCGTGATGCGGTGCAGTGTGGGCCTCCCTTTACGGAGAAGTCGTCACGCGACGCGTTGTGCGGCGCGGCCCGCAGTAAATTCAAACATATGACGATGTATGAGAGTGTTTACGGAGAAGCGTTTTTACTCGCGTTTGCATGAAAACCAGCGTTACTAGCAGCGAAGCCCGCAGATGACGCCGCCGCATCGCACGCAGAGTTTATCGCAGCGGCGGCAGCGACGTGTGGCGCAGCGACACCAGTGGCAGCGCCCGCGACGTCACTAGCGCAATTCGAGCTATGCCCGTCTCCACGCCCGCGGCGTAGCGTTCTGCCAGTTCGGCGGGCACCGCCGTGCACCGCTACTCCTTAACACTCCGCAACACACCACGCGCCGCGCCACGCCCCGCACCTTAGTAAACAGCACCATACATTGTAAAATGTTTGTGTTTGGGTGTGTGATAACGCGGGCCACTGCACGCATCGCCTCTCCGTAATCGGAAAAATCGTTCAACGCGCCGCGAGACGTCACGCAATACGCGTCGCACGACGCGTCGTGACTCCGTAAATGAGCCCGTATTTTCAATCATTACAGAAATACAAACAAATAAAATACAATGTGGCAGAAACATCGACGCCCAAACTTTTATCATGGTTTCAGTAGGTATGTACACGATTCTGGACCCCCGGTGATTAAATTCTTAGTCGGTTATAATAAAAAAAATGATGTTTCATATCATTTTAACCGCGTAGGTACACTTTTCTATGAAATAGAGGATTTTTTTTTAGATAATCGACGACAAGTTTCTACGCTAAGGTTTTTAGAATCATGTGCTGAATTCATGGTTACAGTTTGCGCGTACCTGCCACCCTGTATATTCTTTACAAAGATAGGTACTATTATGTAGAAACAGATTACAAAATCACAAACTCGATTACTACGCTGGACACTGACAGACTGCCGTTTACAGCGAACGTTCATAACAGGGTGACTACCAATTTGCATGACAATTACTAGCCGATTCATTTTCCCTTTAATCTCGGCCAACATGAAATAAATTTAAATTCCGTATCTTATGAAATTCCCTCCGGCACTCTGGCTCGAATGTTTGATGATGATCGTATCGAAAGGTTTACTATGTTGTGTGATGTTTATTTTCATAGAGAAATGTTATGCTAGTAGGTATTATGGTTTTACGTTAACTTTAGTTTAAAAAACGCTTTCGGTAAACTTTTATTCGGGGACAACCTGCCACTAAAGAATCGATATTACTAGTTAAAAGATACAATACCTAAGGTACTACATCCGTACGCAAAATACGCGCATTGACGTGGAGTTGCGGACAACAGCCCGTATTACCTATTACCTAAGGTACTTCATTTTATCTGACAGTGATTGCCCATATTATAGGGCCTAGACAGAGTGATATCAAGGAAAAGGAAAAATGTGAACAGGCATCTTCTGGGCACACTCAACTCATCATAGACCTCATCCATCGCTTTCCATCAGGCGTGATCGAGGGCAAGAGCAGAGCCATTCATCAATAAAAAAAATTATAGGCTATAATATACCGAACAGTTCATCTCAATCCTGTTGAAAGTCGTTGTAGAAATACAGCTATGTACTTTTTCAAATCACCTAAAGACAGCATCAGAGGCGTATTTTAAGATTCAGCGCCCTGGGCTTGTAAGGTTTGCCGCTCCATAAATTAACGGAAAAAGCAAAAACTTTAAATGAGATATAAAATAAAATCCAGCAGTGTGTCGATGTAGGCTGAGAATGATTATAATAAATGAAAAAAAAAAAATTTAAAAGTTCATACAAAGAAATAAACACCATATTATCAATATTTACATTTTTTCCAAAGAACAGATTGGTTAGCAAACTCATCAATGACACTGTCATAATTAACGGAGGTTGTCAAGTCAGCTTCTATATATTCAGAATAGCTAAACTGTTTAGACGTTCTTTACTTAAACGGGAACGTAAATAGTTTTTTGTTCTTTCAAGTACCTACGGATTTTTTTTTATTTCTTCATGCCTAGAAAGTCAAAAAGAAAGGCGCACAAAGCTGAGCGCGAGTTACGGCTTGCACCGCCCCTCGCAGGCTGCCGCCCTTGGCCATGGCCCTTTTGGCCCTAGGGTAAATACGCCACTGGACAGCATTTTATGTTAAAATAAATCAAAAGTCATTTACTCAGAGTAGGCTGAGAATCAGCACTTTTTGAACGTCTAAACTACATAAGACAGTCCCCCGAAACTTTAGCAGACAAGAAGAAGTGGCGCAAGAAACTCCTCACCAGCACAGCTGTTTGTTAAGTTAGAAGAACTTGACGCAGGACTGACTACAACTCTTACAATCACGACCAATAAGCTTTCTGCAAGATTAATAATCCAATCCAATATTGAAGCAGCAAATGCAATCGTCCAATAAAGTCCTAACAATACGATTAATTAATCGAAACGTACACACGGCTACACATCAAGCTATACATAACCAGTATAAGCTGAGTTCTGATTGTAAGAAAAACCTATGCAATGCGAGGTCAGCTAAAACTGGAAATGTATAGCTTGATGTGTAGCCGTGTGTACCAGTATCCGAGCAACATTTAATTCTGTAATTAATGAGCTTTGCGAACATTTTATTGGTTTACGATCACTCTGGCGCATTAACTGGCATTTTGGCCACCCATTTAATAATTACTTTAGGCATGCCAGGTGCATGCCCAGTGTTGTGGTTGTATTTGTTGGCATCATTATGTAAGTTGGGACCTAATAATTTTTTGATTAACTATAGATTGTTTTTCAATTAATTGTCATTTGTTATTTGCCTGTGCCTCGCGCGTGATTGGTTACCGACTTCCAACCTAAACTGTAATTGAATATCATTCAGGCCGTTAGTTGAACGGCCGCCGTTTAGTTAAAAGACTAGGCGGTTAACTGAACGGGTAATTTAACCAGTTGGCTGCGACATATATATTAAACTCAGACAGGCGCTTTACTTTGTGTAAATAATTTCATCACCACCGCTCTCAAAACGGTGAAGGAAAATGTCGTGAGGAAACCGGCATGTCTTAGAACCAGAAATTCGAAGACATGTGGCCTCTACCAACCCCCACTGGGCCAGCATGGTAAATTACAGCCCACCCCCTCTGGCAGAGAGAAGGCCTATGTCTCAGCAGTGGAAACATTATGGGCTATAAATTACAGGAATAAATATAGACTGATTACATAGGGTGACACAATGGGAGGTCTAAATATATATTTTATATAATTGTTCATGGAAATTGAATTATTAAACTGTCAAGGTTTCAATTATATTCACACTATAGATATCATTAATTCGTGTGAACCTACGCTGTTATGTCGCTGGAAGGTAAGTATCTTGGTATCAAATTATTAGCAAAAGCAGAACTCTGCATGCGGGTAAAGCCGCGGGCTCAGAAAGTCCTTATAATGAGCCGATTAGGACAAGTCAATTAACTAACCAATTAATAACCCTGACTATACCTTTTGCAGTAACGAGAGTTCAAGAGAATTCACGAAACTCTTTGACGCTTCGGCACAGAGAAACTTGAAAACCGCAAGGTTGGACGTCTGCGGCAGATTTCAAATCTGTAAACGTCATTCAAAGTCCTTAGCCAATTCAGCGTTGACGCCTGATATATTGGCAGCCCTGAGATTCATGTTTAAATCCTTCGTTGATAAATATTTTGATAGCTAAGCTAAAAAAGGGGTAGACATACCTACCTATCTAAGTAATAATTCTATGAATCTCCAAGTTTTGATCAGCCAATCGCTTGTAGTAATCAGAATTTGATGTTAGCTATGAATTGTGTCTGGATGACAATAATAATAATAATAAATAGAAATTGGGCCGACTTTGACCGACAACCAAGCAAAACGTTACGCGTTTTTATTCAGAGTTGTAAAAGCTCTCGTTTAGAATTTTTATTAACAGGAATATTAATAAAATTTTTAATAGACCTGTTTTTATCTATATTTAAAAAAAAAAACTGGCCAAGTGCGAGTCGGACTCGCACACGAAGGGTTCCGTACCACAAGGCACAAAAACTCCAAAAAAATCGCGTTTTTTGCATGGGAGCCGCCCTTAAATATTTATTTTATTCTGTTTTTATAGTTTATAGTATGTATTTGTTGTTATAGCGGCAACAGAAATACATCATCTGTGAAAATTTCAACTGTCTAGCTATCACGGTTCATGAGATACAGCCTGGTGACAGACGGACAGACGGACAGGAGAGTCTTAGTAATAGGGTCCCGTTTTTTCCCCTTGGGTACGGAACACATCTCTATAAATAATCATAGATAACGTCATAATAGCTATCAGAAACCGAGAGAAGTGTTATCAAACTAACAAATTGTTAATGTCAATGCTCTATGGATACTTAATGCCATAGTTATAGGACTTGCGTAGTGTGAGATCAGAGCCAAAGCGCTCGGTTTAAATCCGTTTGTTAAGGTTCTACCCAATAGGATTAAAGCGCGGCTGAGCCTGGTTATCAACAACCGGGGCAGCGGGATTGTCCGAAAGGGTTACCGCTGCCCAGGAACATAAAGGGCTAAGGAAGGAACACGGATGGGGTTTAGTCAGTAAGAGTCTGACACTCCCTTCCGCTCCACCCAGAGCGGGAGGGGTCATTTGATTTCGACTTCAAAAAGATGCCTTCCACAAATGATCAGTGTACTGTTCAGTTCTGGCTACCTCTTCGGGGCGCACGGGCGTGATGGTATGTTGTGTAGTGAAAGAAGATTTAATTACTTAATCAAGCAACTTGAATAGGTTGTTAAATATTGTGTGGTCTAGGACCCTAGGCTGACCGCTTAACTGAGACATTGTTTGAGGTAGCTGCTCGGTGCTGAAGGGGTAACAGTTGTCACAAGTTGACCAATCACTGAGCTCTCGCATCACGTCACCGCACCCCTCCCGCACCGCGCTGCTACCTCAGACAACGTCTCTGTTAAGCGTCGGCCTATAGTGAAATCTTTATCAAAGTGACCGTTATTTTTATGCTGAAAAGACTATATCTATCACAGAGCAGATCATTTTAACTGTTCTGTGGTATCTATTATTAAACTTTTTTACTATCCAATTTAATAACCAATATTAGTTATATTTATTTATTTATTAAGGTATACCAACAGCTTCTATGTATAATGTATCTTAAGTACAGACGCCAGCACATCAACCTACTACAATCTGTCAAATTTCTTTAATAGATTTTCAACTTTATCGCTAAAGCATAAGGTTCAAAGTTGAATGGGAAAATTTGACAGTTTCGGGTAGGTTGATGTGCTGGCGTCTGTACATACATCACAAAAGTCTCGGTCTTACACAGTCGCCAATTGCAGGTTTACCAGCAAACTCAGAAATAAGTGATCACACGTAATAATAAAAAAAGGCTAGAATTACAAAAAACAAAAAAAGTAATTTAAATATATATATTACAATAAAGTTCTTAAACATAAGATTAATAACATAAATTAAAATAAAGAGACGAACAACATTGCAATTTTGCCCACTTACTTAAAATTATGACTAAGTAAATACTATAAATATATAGTTATAGATGTTTTTTTGTTTTATTTTATCTTCAATCAGCCTTTTGCCTCACGGAATAATTCATGAGAGTTATTTATGGGATGTCACGTACTGGTACGTTGTTTTATGTGTTTTCTACCTTCTAAACCTTCCCTTAAAGGGTAATGCATTGTAGGGTGTCATAACGTACAATGGTTTGACCTTGTAGACACTTTTTATCTTGCCGTGAAAAACTACGGTTTATTCGCTGTGAGTAGACACGGTCGCGCGGTCGTTAGTGTTGTATGGATCACTATCGAAGCTTGTTCACAGACATGTTTTTTCTACGGCGCGTACGCGAACCTATACGTAAAGAACCGTGCCGTGTACCTACAAAGGCCCTAAAGGTTCACCATTTCGCTGTCGAGGTGTTGATAACATGGAGTATATTGAGAGAAGTATTTTAAATGCACCAAACCTTCTTTTTATTTCTCTTCTACTCACACACGATTTTAATCAACCAATAAACTAGAATTCTCTACCGAGAACATACGATGTCTGAATCTTACCTGCCCGCCTCAGCAGTAACCACAAAGTTTTATGTAGGACCTAATTACTTTTCTATCCGGTCCGGGTTAGGGACCGCATTTCCGCCGTACCGGGATCCCGGGATTTCAGTCCCGCCTCAATTGTCACACTTACAAGTGATATACGAGAAGCTAATGATCCTTTACCTTTTCGCTGAGTATCAGTTCCTTCCTTACTTGAATTACAACTGTGAGGTTGAAAAAGAATGTCGTACTTCTTTTGTTTTTTGGTGTGGACGTGTAGTAGGAGTCGTGGGGGGTCGGGGGGGTCGTGGCAGTCATATATTTATCAACTTATGACTTTCGTTACGTACAGTCACAGTCGGATACTTGAAAATATAAATCGGTCTATTTTTGCGAAATTGGTAAGGTAACTCAAAATTGCTTACGAAAAAACTACCGGCCATTTTTTTTAATGGCGACGATGTGGGTGCGTTTGTATTTTGACACTCGAATACACTCTCTGTTACATTTAATTGATTAGC
The DNA here is from genome assembly GCA_963669345.1 of Gortyna flavago. Classification (NCBI taxonomy): domain Eukaryota; kingdom Metazoa; phylum Arthropoda; class Insecta; order Lepidoptera; family Noctuidae; genus Gortyna; species Gortyna flavago. Next base: position 12,820,486 of record OY770138.1, read on the forward strand.
TTTTTTTTATTTCCAACACAATAGATCCTCAAAAGTTTCGAGTTAACAGGATAATTTGACTTCTAAATTAGTAAGCAAGACAGCTTCAAACTCAAAGAGCAACAAAAATTAATTCTATTACAATTTAACATTTTCAATTACATTAATACTTAAGTACTTACCTACTCAGAAGCGTTATCAAAAAGCTTTAATAATATTAAAAAAATTAAAAAGAGTAATATTCTATGAAATAATATCTTTTACAAAGAGCTACTTGATTTATGACTTGAAGATACGGTCGGATAGAGGCGTAATCAACAAGCAAATACTTTACCTTCTCGTAGCCTCGTAGCGCGCCGCTACGGGCGCTACTGCGTAGCAATGCGATTGTGTCTACGGAGGTTAAAAAGGTTTTCCGTGATTTATTTTTGCACAAGAGACTTGTGTTTTAAAATAGATTGTAAATGTTATTAGATGGTGGAGCAGGAAAAGAGTTCCTGGAAGGGATAGGAAAGGCTACACAAAAACATAGTTTAAACTTTTCGAAACAATACATTCGATCAATCAATCTAAATCAACCTGCCTAGCCCTTTCTCAACTACATTATGTTGGGGTCGGCTTCCAGTCTAGCCGGATGCAGGGGTACCAGAATTGTACATGGAGCGACTGCCTATCTGACCTCCACAACCCAGTTACTGGGTAACACGATACCCCTAGGCAAGACTGGTTGTTAGACTTTCGGGCTTCGAACTACCCGTAACGACTGTCATTTGTAGATCTTTGTTAGTACGTGTTTGATTTGTCCGTATCCGTGCCTCAGAAAGCACGTTAAGCAGTTGCTTAGCGAGTGCTTTCTGAGGCACGGATGTCCTTTCCGAGGCACGGAATACAATATATACAGGATGTCCGGTAATTAATGGATAACCTCTTCATTATGAGCAACTATTACTGTGGGACCAAACCTGAAATCGCAAAAAAATAATCAGCAGTTTCGTACATTTTGACGAGTTATATACGAACATAAATGTAGGGAACAGTTGATTTTTTTTCGCGATTTCATGTTTGGTCCCGTAGTAAAAGTTGTTCATAATGACAGGTGAGGTTATCCATTAATTACCAGACATCCTGTATATTAAAACAATTTTTTTCTACCTCATTGGAAAATAATCGTAAATATGGTTCTCATCTTTGGCCATTGAATTGAATCTTGATCAGTCATTCAAACAACGTCCTGAAGAGATTATAAGAGAAAACAGAAATAAACACGTGGAACCATTGATTTGGATAATTATTTTACAAATGGATAGATTATTTTCTCTTCAGTGAATATTTTGAACGTATTTATTATTCAAGAGAAAATATTTTGTAATGTTTATTCGATCTAACTACATGCAGCCTCAAAAAAAAAACCACTGATTTTGCCTTATTTTTAAATCATCTTCAAATATAACATTGACAATGCCTATTTTAAAATGTTGTCAACTTGATGCTTTTCAAATCAGCATTTATTATCAAGCTTTTATTCCAAAAAAAAACACCAAAGACAGAAAAAGTTGTTACAACATAAATTCACCCCAAATTATATATGTATGTAGATTTGAACTAAAGTTTAGATTACAAAAGTCCATTGGGAATTAAATAGCTATCCAATCTCCTTTCGGTCCTGAGGGAAGCGATCTGTATCTATCTATTATTATGTAATAATTGAGAAGAAGTTTCAGATAACTAAGTTAACATCGTTGGCTCTTCTATTACGTTGTAAAGCTTATATCTATAAAACAAAGTCCGCCCGCCGCCTGTCCGTCTGTCTGAACGCGATAAACTCAAAAACTACCGAACGGATTTTTATACGTTTTTCAATAATGGACGGATTGTTTCATGAGAAATGTAATTCATTAAAGTTTTGTGTAAATAAGCTAAAATATGACGATGATTGCTGAAGATGTCGGACTTTTTTATTTTTTTTTAAGGATGGGAAATCATCAAATGACTCCTCCCGCTCTGGGTGGAGCGGAAGGGAGTGTCAGACTCTTAATGACTAAAACCCATCCATGTTCCTTCCTTAGCCCTTTATGTTCCGGGGCAACGGTAACCCTTTCGGACAATCCCGCTGACCAAAGAAGATGTCGGTGAGTTTTACTGGCGTGCAACCAATAGAACTTTATGAAAACGATGGTAGTATAGATATTTTTAGAATACCACGCGGGCAAGCCGCGGGCAAAACCTATTTCTAACATAAATTTATATAATAGTTCAATCGTAAAAACATTTTCAAGCATTCAGTGAAATTAAATAAAAATAAATTGACTGATATACGAGTACAACAACAACAAAAATATAGCTTTCATTATCACAGCTGCGATTCGTATAATCCTTGTTTAATCCACAAGAATCTTGTAAAATTTAAAGATTAAGATAATATTAGCACAGCTATTCATTCATTCTCCTTTGTGTTTCAAACAATCAGACTATATCATGAGAAGAAAAACTGTAAAGTTTTGCCAATCAACTTTGAACCTTATGCCTTACCGATAAAGTTGAAATTTTTACAGATTGTAGTAGCTTGATGTGCTGGCGTCTGTATGGAAATACGTGCACGTTGTAACGTTATCGTGGACGGAAAGTTTCTTAAAAAATTTCCATACCATTTTACTTCCCTGTGTTATCGTGATGCCGTGGCCGTCCACGATAACGTCGTCACATTAGAAATCACGTTACAATTACTGTGCGCGACGGCTGTATATCTTTTAATTTTGTGTTATAAAAAAAAAACGACACCTAGTAGGTATTTATGAGAAAATGCTGTATTTCCTTATGTTATGTTCCTGTATGTTCCTGTATATTCCTGTATGTTTCATTTAGTTATTAAGGTATTTCTGTTGCCTGTAATTTCTGTAGTGTAAACGACTTTTAGTATTCGTAGAGTGTAAACGAACGTTCGTAATTCTAAATAAATAAGATTAGAAGGCGAACAAAAAATACCAACATTTATTAATTTACTAAGGTAGTAATACTTTTGTGGCAAGTAAATTTCGCTCCTTTTCTGTTATTGCTACCAGCAATTTCTGAAAATACCTATGTATATGTTATACGGCCGCCTGAGCATAATATTACAATAAAATTCCAAAGTAAGAAAGTTAGCTCATAAAAATCTACATCTCAAACTGTTATAAAAATAACCCTCTTTGTAGTCTGCTCGTGAAATTTTAATTTACCGGATTCTGGCTTAAACTTTCTTACAATTTGAAGTATTCTGAGTTATAAAAAAATCGTTGAAGATAGGTAGGTACCATAGAATAAGAATTTAAAAAAGCGAGACTCCTGCTCCAAATATCTATAGATAAGATTATGTTGAACAAAATCAGGATTTTCGCTTGCGGTGCGGCCCTCGCGGTTAGGTATCCGCGCTCGACCACTGACGCGTGTTCAAAAATGCTTGTTTATGCCAACACTTGTACGTAAAAAATTGCGTTGTAGAAAAGTTTCGGGTAGATAAATTTTATAGGCCGACCGCTGAACTGAGACGTTGCCTGAGGTAGGAGCGCGGTGTGGGAGGGGTGTGGTGACGTAATGCGACAGCACAGTGATTCGTCAACTTATGACAACTATCACCCCTCATAGAAGATAAGGAGTTGAGAGTGACAGGCAATTATTTCGGTGGCACCGGTTGACGCCTAATGGAGTGTACAGATCTTCAAGAAAAGGTATGCACTTTGGATATTATCGTCTATCTTCAGAAATACAAACGCGTGATCATGATTTCTACTAAAGAGCTGTTGTACCCGTCAAAATACTTGCCTATTTTTTGTATTACCATGATTACAAAATTATGGACTGGCAACTCAATGCAATTACAATAAACTTTTCACAACTTTTGAGTGACATGTGACATTTGTTCGTGCTGATTCGAAAACACGAAGATTACCGAAGCGCACAACTTTTCTGGTTTAACTGTACCTCGTGCATGGGTATCTTCGTATTCTATACATATGGTTCTACACAGAGACCCATACTGTAGAAGTTGTTGGGTCAACCAATTTCATCAGTAATTAATCTTGTTAAATGTTTGTGCAGCTTGACTGACCGATGTGCGTGCCGTTTGTATTCCCATAAGGCTCAATTCACACAGTCACTCTGATATATACGTAAATTTATTCTGAACAGATATGAGAGCGTTGGTAGTGGCACTAATGATATTATCAACAAAGGATAATGGTATTGTGGGGATAGTGAAAGTACCTAATACTTATTTTAGGTACACATATTACCAATTATGTATCTATCTGTAACTAATAAAATAAAGCGGAAGAGTTAATTTGTTTCTTTGAACGAATCTCTGGAACTATCAGTAAGATTTGAAAATTTTGCATTTCATAGCCCATTTCTTAAGGAAGGTTACAGACTATTTAACATCACGCTACGATCCTAAGGAGCCAAAAATAAGTAGTTTGATACAAATTGAAACCCAAAAATACCTATTTTGATTTCAGATAGCAAATTCATCTTTTTCTCCCACATACACCGATATGCATAATCCATTCCAAAACGCTATTTAAAGTAACATTAATTTTCACTACTCCATTTTAGAATAACCTGTTTTAGGTGTTACAAAGACATGTGCATTTTCAAATTACTACACATTATTTAAAATAATACGTTCATCTGTCAAAAGTCTAACAGTTCAGAGGGGCAATTCTCGTAATTGTAAGAACGTTCACAGTCTAATCTCAGTCTCAATCTGTCAAAAATACCTCAAATTTCCTTACATTTGTGACAAGTTTTTGACATTGATTGTCGCTGAGATGAAATCTGCTCAACAACGTAAATAATCCAATGAATGTTGTTAAACTGTCAAAATGAAAGCCAGTTGCTAACCTAACGATAGTGTGTTCGGCAATTTCTAGAGCGTTAGCGTTGGCCTATTCATAATTTTTATAAATTACTTTCTTCTTTTACCGTAGCGTTCGTAAATTGTATATGAGTATACGAAACTCATACCACAGTAAAAAGATGATCCAGTCAGCAAGGTTGGCAATGAAGCCGACTATATACGTATTAATTTAATTTACATAATATATACATACATGTACGCTCGCTGTTATGAGCCCTGCCTTAGAATGAGATGTAATTTCAGTCCTTATTGTATCACAAGAATTTAGTGTCTTTGAAGACCTGAAAAAACGATAAACCTCAACTAAAAGATGATTATTTTGTAAGAACTATACCTGAAACCATCTACTTAAATAACTAAAATTATTAATTTTAGTAAAGGATAAATCTGGTGAAACTCCCTTGGTATGTACCTATAAAGTTGCAATTTCTGCATCTGTCATCCAAAGAAAAAGTTGTTTGCATGTGCTTACGAGTATACGTAATTTCACTACGAACAAACTTCTAAATTTCTCAATATTGCATGATGAATGACAGCCCTTCCTTGTTGAATGCCTGCAAAAGGAGCAAGCAACATTTTCTTTCAAGACAGACAAAGATAGACCTTGCTTTTTAACCAAAAAAAATAAAACTAGATTGTTCAAACGTCCCCGCAATCTAAAAACGGATTCCTACTTATTCCGCTACAAAAACACAGAAGCAAAACAATAAAAGCTCTCTAACAAAAAATGAAGAAATCGGAAACATGAAAGTAGATTAAATATTTCTCAAAGAGGCCAAAGGAAAAATGAGCACGTTGACACTTAATAACTTTACAACGGCTTGCCCTTGTACCGTGCGTCCCTAGCTGGTAATGAGCCTTCCACAATACCGAACATTAGCCCCAACACTGCGATATTTGCTGGACGATGACATTTTTCTTTTTGCCCCAAATGTTATTTTCATCATATTAATGTATTTTATATTCGCGTGAAAATATACCTAGACCTTCTTTATTATGTTTGAGGGCAAATATTTCTATTCTATATATTTTTTCGTATGTGGCTAAATAATAACAGCCGCACAGGTCGATCGATCAGGTTAAGCTACGCTTGCCGCGGTTGGTCTGTGGATGGGTGACCATCTTTACATACCGTGCCCCCACGTGCCTCGGAAAGCACGTTATGCCGTTGGTCCCGGCTGGCATTCGTGGATCTTTGACAGTCGTTACGGGTAGTCTGCAGCCCGAAAGTCTGACAACCAGTCTTACCAAGGGGTATCGTATTACCCAGTAACTGGGTTGTGGAGGTCAGATAGGCAGTCGCTCCATGTAAAATACTGGTATTCAGCTGCATCCGGTTAGACTGGAAGCCGACCCCAACATAGTTGGGAAAAGGTTAGGCAGATGATGATATTTTTTCGTATGTAGGTAGCTAATGAAGTATCTACCTACTAATGGTTGGTTAACGAAGTGAGGGCGGAATCATCTTCAAGTAGGGAGCTATAACAAGTTGTGCTTTTTAAAACATGTAGGTACTGTGTGCCGTTACGTTTCATATATATTACAATTTTTAAAAGCAAAGCTTTTTCTGTTAGTTCTTTGACACACAAACTGTGCATCATAAATGTGGGGTAGTTGGTTATTAGTGTATCTAAAAGAGTTAGTAGTATATTTATCACATTGAAGGACGCTGAACGAGACGCAATAGAAGTTTTATTGTCATTACGTCGAGGGGCGTTAAGTGGGACACTTTAAACGGACGGCAAAGTGTTAAGAAGTGAAATAAGATGCTGGAGAAGCTTTCATAATAGATACTAGCTTCTGCCCGCGACTTCGTCCGCGTGAAATTTCACCCTCCCCCCATTCACCCTCTTAGGAGTGGAATTTCGAAAAACCCTTTCTTAGTGGATATATACCTTTATACACTTCACACAGAACACACGACCAGCGGTTTAGGCTGTGCATTGATATAATCAGTCAGACAGGATCACAGGACTTTGAATTTTATATTAGATTATAAAAGTAAACCTAAGTACCTAAATAATAAAAAAAAACTCATTAACAGAAAATAAAATACCTAAATAAACCTATTTCTGATGATAACTAATCTAAACTCAATAAATAAGCAAAATCCCTAAAAACTAATATCTATACGAATGACTAATCCTACCTAACAGATTTATAAAATAACCTACGGTCACTACGTACACCATCAAAATACCACCCATACTTTAAAATTAAAATCTATACCTACGACTTATAAAAATAAACCTAAATAACTCTACTTACCTTAAACTGTACTTAGTAAAAACTAAAAGGAATAAAAAGGTCGCACTGAAAAGCACGTTTTGGAATTGCAAGTAGCAAAAATAAAACATACAATTTATAGAATGCTAATATGAACGAACGCTCGCCTATTATTAAAACTTATTATTTGCGGTTGGTACAGTAATCGGGTCTAGGGATCGAACCGCAAAATTAAGTTTGTTTTTTATTGTATATTTTTTTCCGGGATAAAAAGTACCCAGTGTGGTGCCCAAGAAATTAAAGAATAATTATACCAAGTGTCATCGTAATCGAACCGGTAGTTTTTGCCTGATGCCTGAACAAACAGACAGACAAAAATTTTTTTAATCACATTTTTGGGTTCTGTGTCGGTTTAATAACACCCCCTGCCATTTATTTTTTTGATATTTTCAATGTACAGAATTTTCACTTTACAGATTTATTATAAGTATAGATTTGTAATTTGAACGAATATTTAAACACTACCAAAACAACTAATACCTATTTTATAAAATAACAACAAAAGAAATTCAAATAAACTATTTAAAGACTAAAAGTCGCGCTGATAAGCACGGTTTGTTAATATCAATTATTGTCCAGCCAAATATTGAATGAAGCTCGCGCTCGGACGTCCCGCCTTTTCATACCCTATCGCCACGACCCGCGTCGAGCGCGGCAACCGTTACACAAAAATAATCCTTATGGCATGATTGAGCGCGATGGCTTATTAGCGTATTTCATGTATAAGTTTGGTGTTTCTATACCGATTACTATGATTCTTTTTTTATTAAATAGATAATAATATTAACTTCTTTTAATTAGGGATGAGTGAGAGTATTATAAACGTAAGAGTAAACAAATACATATAATCAGAAAGCTCCGAACTGCTAAGTTATCGGGAGTTACACGGGTTATTGTGAGTCAACCATAAAAGATAGACATATGCTGTTGTGGGATATTTTTTAGATAATTTTATGTAGAACATTTCCGTCTTAAATGATTTATATGTAGCTTTAACCATTAAGGCTGCACACGCGACGGAAGCTTAAAAAATGGAGCAAATTCTCCTGTTTTCCCAACATTTCCTTTCACTGCTCTGCTCCTATTCATTGTAGCGTGATGAAAAGTATACTATAACCTCCCCAGGAGTATGAAGAATAATTGTACCAAGTTTCGTTAAAATCCGTCGAGTAGTTTTTGTTTCTATAAGGAACATAGAGACAGACAGACAGACAGACAGACAGACAGACAGACAAAAATTTTACTGATTGCATTTTTGGCATCAGTATCGAACACTAATTACCCCCTGATAGTTATTTTGAAAATATATATCATGTACAGAATTGACCTCTTCTTGACTTCGTCCGCGTATGTTTCGTACTTTCCTCAAAAAAATTCGAAGGCTGATTTTTCAATCGATAGATAATTTTTATCGACATCTGACAGTTTTTGTATGGAAGAATTGGCTACGTGAACATCTAAAAATAGGAAACAGTATGTATCCAGATATATGCGGGTTAATGGCTATAACAAAACAATTAAGTTTTTATAATATTTCTTTATAGACTACATTCTTGGTCGTTCTGGAGGGTGTTACCAATATTACCAGGCTGCAAGATGAGCTCACACGAGAGCATGCTACGTAGAACTGACCATGGGAGAAACAGGGCTGTCGCAAGTCAACTCCTGCAAATTTAAGGGTTTGACCCTGTGATTTATTTATAGTCATCGCAAAGCAAACTTAGTCTTTTGAATTCGAAAGGGAGATCGTTCGGGATTAATGGAATACGTGGAATGAAGACTGTTTCTGTTTCTCCCTGGGAAGACCCAGTTAAAATGGTAGCTTCAACAATATTACGATGCAAAGCTTTTACTTGTAGCCTAGTACCGTTGCATAGTTTTGGGGGTTTCAAATTTCTAAGCAACATCACAGGTGTGCCCACGCGCATTGTTAGTTTATGATATGAAAGTCCGTCTGGATTAATAGTGTTCAGAAACTCAATCGGATTTAGCGAGGGTCATTCTTCCGTCGAAAATCTTAACACCGCGATTCAGAAAAATGACGTCACCGCACAACACCATCTATCGATCACGTAGTTAAACTGTCAAAATATTATGCATGGAAATTCGTTCGTACAAAGTAAACACTTTTATGCTACGTAGACTTCCGAAAAGTACTGAAAATTTATTCCTATAAATATATTTTTAAATTGAATAAAATTGATTAGGATCGTGATGGCAGGTAGCGCCATCAAAATCACCACTCCTCAACTTATAATCGATGCACTTTGAAAACTTTATATTCGCATATCTTTTGATTGGATTGGACTTAGACGATTGCTACTAAACAAAAACCAAATGTTTCATTGTATTTTACTGTAATTAAATTGTAGTATTATTATGTATTTTATGTAGAAATGTATTTCGTTAGTAGGTACCATGTGGGCCCAATAGATGTCGTTGCATGTGTCTAAATTACGATCGATGCACTTTGAAAACTTTAAATTCGCATATCTTTTAATTGGAGAACCAAATGTTACATTGTGTTTTATTATGACTGTAATTTTATGTAGATATGTATTCGTTAGTACCATTCTGCCATTCTGGCCCAATAGATGTCGTTGCATGTATCTAAATTCTTCTATACAAATTTTCACACCCCCTCAACCCCTCTCAGGAGGTAATTTGGAAAACAAAAAATGCCAAACTTCATAATTTACTTAGATAGATGTTCGTGCCAAGTTTCATGTTTATTAACACAAGTAATAAGATTTTCCATACAAACAAAATTCCCCCTTTTCACCCCCTTAGAGGTTAAATTTCCAAAAACCCCTTCTTAGTGCTCCCCTACATTATAATAGGAAGCCGTGTGCAAAATTTCACATTCCTAGCCCCAGTAGTTTCGGCTGTACGTTGATATGTCAGTCAGTCAGTTCTCCTTTTATATATATAGATTACATTGACTATTAAACAATCTTTATCTCATTTATTTTATGTACATTGTCTAATTTATCTGCTAAAGCTTACATTCAACGAAAGCAAAATGACCTTAGCTGGGATAACCCCTTACAGATCAAAATTTGTTTCAATTTAATCTCAAGAAGGCTTCAGTTTCGGAAGCAAGGAGGCGATTAGCTAAATCGGATCGGAAAATTGGGACTTTGCGCAAAGGGTCTAATGAGACGAGCGAGGATTTTACTCCAAACTCAATTCCGTCCATAATGAGTGTTGGTTTTTTATGACCTTTAATTTATGCTGTCTGTTATTTTGAAATACAGATAGATATTTATTAAAGATGTGATAATTGACCCTAAAAATAATCCACCAACCCGTACTGGGGCGGCGTGGCGGATTATGGCATTATGGCCAATTCCCTCATGCCGACAGGAGGCCTGTGTCCGAGCAGTGGGAACGTTATAGGCTGATTATGTATAATTTATGCTTTAAATATGTTATCATTTTCACATTTCTCATAGCTTAAGGTTGCGCTTCTACTCAGCTCAGCCTAAGGACAGGCGGAAATCCTCAAACAAGCCAGAGAGTGAGTTTTAGATTTACACTTGTAAATAAAACAATTCCATACTTTATTTTTGTGAAAAATGTATTTATTTATTTATATATGTATACTTTATTGTACACCAGAAAAAAACACAAAAAAATACGATTATTAATACAAAACATACAATGGCGGTCTTATCGCTTTCTGCGATCTCTTCCAGGCAACCTTGGAATGGACAGTGATTGCGTGGATATAAAAATGGGGTTGTCAGTGGTGCAAAATAATATAGGTACTATAATAGATACATCAAGGTGAAATTGAAAACATGCGACAAATCGAAATAGGAGATTGTACTCATCATTATGAACAACTTTTACTATGGGACCAAACCTCAAATAGCGAAAAAAAAATCAGCTGTTCCTTACATTTTGACGAGTTATGCGAACGTAAATGTAGGGAACAGCTGATTTTTTTTTTACGATTTCAAGTTTGTTCCCATAGTAAAAGTTGTTCATAATGATGAGTACAATCTCCCATTTCGATTTGTCGCATGTTTTGAATTTCAACCTTTATATAATATATAATGCTGTATAATAGATACATAAATAAATACATATTAAACATACATATAAACAACGAAAATAAATGATGACTACTGTTAGCTACAGCTCAGAAATGAAAAGGGTTCGCAAATAACACTAAACATATTATTTAAACACATATCTTTATTTCCTTTCCACAATATCTGTAAAAACACTCGCATAATTATCTCCGAAACAAATAAATCCTGTACTTACTTGCTAAGATTTTATATTTTTAAGCAACGACTTGTTACCCTGGTACTCTAGCCTCGACGTGTTTTCCGCTTGGCGTCTCGAACAAGAAGGCCGGCTGTCAGTTGTCTCCCATCGAGGATGACAATAAATGTCATCATGACCGAATGATATTCATTGAGTGACATACGAATATTAGTCGATTCAATAAGTAGGGTTACCAGATGTGAGCTAACTCTAGGGTTACCAGATGCAAGCTAACAGCTCGGCCATCCTGTTCAAAGTGCGTCCTCGCGCTTACAATCTCATATAAATTGTTAAGAAAGGAGAAAAACAGAAGAAAAAAAAAAATATATATCCATAATGCAATACATTTTTATCTAATCAACAAAATAAAAATAATTAATAGGTAGGTACTATTTAGTTTCAGTTCATTATCCAAAATAACAATCTTAGTCAGTATCAGTTACAATATTTTATGCTTATAACATAATTTTGAAAGTAATACTTTATTTTACTCACTATTCTCTAAACTTTAACACAATAAATAATTCATAGTCTTAATAGATCAACATCAGAATTACACAATACAAATAATTTAATTTAAATCTCTACTTCATTCTGTTCCTTGCCAGTATTATTATCGCTATTTTCATCATCACTACTTTCCAAGTTCCTAGTAAATGTTAGCCAAGGCTGTATTTTGTCTATAGCTACCACGGCTTCATATCGACGGCCGTTTTTGCGAGTCATAGGGGTGTCCTCAATGATATACCTTTCATTGGGAAGCACTTTCATTATACGATATGGACCTTGGAATTTAATCACTAACTTTTGGGATTGGCCATCGTGAGGAACTTGCCTCTCAACGCGCACTAAGTCTCCTATCTTATACGTTTTGGCCGATTTCCTGTGTCTATTAAACCTTTCTACGTCTTTTAATTGCTGTGTCTTTATACTACAACTTGCCTTATCTCTTATGCTATTCAAATCTTCCGAATCAATAAAATTTGTGGTATCGGATATAACGGGGTTTAAAATACCTTCTGATCTACTAGTTATATTAAACCCAAATAATAATTCAGAAGGGCTTTTTTGGGTAGTCTTATGTACTGTGGTATTGATACCCACTTGAATATCATAAATATAGTCATCCCAGGATTTGTCATCTTTGTCATGAGTACAAGTCGAAAGGGCATCTAAGATAGTCCTATTAAACCGTTCAACTTGCCCGTTTGCTCTGGGTGTCGCTACGGCGTTAATAATGTGTTTTATTCCGTATAGTGTTGTAAATTCATTAAACGTTTTACTAGTAAAACTAGATCCTTTATCGGATATTAGCCGTGTGGGGACCCCGAAATAGCTTAAGTGTTCTTTTATTACCCGTATACTAGTGAGGGACTTAGTATTTTTGACAGCATTTATATTTACGAATTTCGTGAAACTATCCACCAAGACTAGTAAATAACAGTTACCCCTCTTGCTCTTGATAAAAGGACCTAAGTGGTCAACGTGCACTGTATGGAAAGGGACACTAACTTTTTCGATCGGGTGCAGTCCGCCTTCTCGTTTGCCGCCAGGGGCCTTATGATGGGCACATTCTAAACACGACTGTACGTATTTTTTGACGAAACGGCGCATTTTAGGAAACCAATAATGCTGTTGTATACGCTGTAAAGTTTTGTCAAATCCGTAATGTCCTAGGTCGTCATGGTTACGTTTCAATATCTGCCAACGCACACCCTTTGGAACCAACCACCTAATCTCGTCTCCTACCACACGATATATACGGCCGTTCTTGATTTTATAATTTTTATGAATATCCATTACTAAATCCGCAGTTTTATCCTCTAATATATTTTTAATCCTCTGTATCTCATCATCCGCGTCTTGCACGGTGGCAATCCAATCCTGATCGGAACTTTCAATAGTTAGAATGTCTAATACGTGTGTTTCGGCTTCGGGAGCCGCAACCGGTCCGCGGCTCAGCGCATCCACATGCGTCATTCGGGAGCCGGGTCGGTATTCGATAGTACAATCAAACTCTTGTATTTGGACCCACCAACGTGCAACTCGCGGGATCAGATCGCGTTTTACGAATGTAGATCTTAAAGCGCTACAGTCACTATAAATTGTGAATGGTATCCCCAGCAGATATACCCTGAACCTACTTAAAGATGCTATTACTGCCAGGGTTTCAAGCTCATACGAATGCAACTTGCGTTCATTGGGGCAAGTTTTACGGCTAAAGTACGAAACCGGATGAAAAACGCCTAAAGAATCACTCTGTAATAGTATACCTGCCAGACCATCTTTGCACGCGTCGGTGTGCAATTGTGTTACTGCTTTTGGGTCATATAAAGCCAATAATGATCGTTGCGTAAGTAATGTTTTAACTAAGTTGAAAGATTCTTCTTGTTTACTACCCCAAGTCCAAACAACCTCCTTTTTCAATAGGTTCGTCAACGAGGAAGTTATTAAGGCATAATCTTTAATAAACCGCCTAAAGAAACCAGATAACCCAAGAAATTGTCTTAATTCGTGTATATTTTGTGGTGTTGAAAATTTTGAGATAGCCTCGGTTTTCCTACTACCCGGTCGAATACCCGACGAGTTTACTTCGAACCCTAAAAAATCGATAGTATCTAGGAAGAAGTTACATTTACTGAGCTTGAGTGTTAAACCTCCTTGTTTTAGGAGTTGTAAAACTTCCTCTAATCTGTTCAAACCCTCAGGGACATCTTTACAAGGGACAAGAATATCGTCCATATAGACGATTGCATATTTTATTTTAGCGTCATGAAGAATTCTGTTAATCGTCCTTTGGAAGACGGAAGGTGCATTAACAAGACCAAATGGCATGCGGTTATACTCAAATTGTCCGTCTGGGGTAACAAAGGCTGTTTTATGACAGGACTCCTTACTAATCGGAATCTGGTAATAGCCTGACGCTAAATCAAGAGATGTGAATAATTGGTTGCCTGCCAGTTGGTCTAATTGGTCCTCGACACGTGGGAGGGGGTAATGGTCCTTTTTCGTCTTTCTATTTAGTGCTCGATAATCGACGCATAAGCGTTTTTCTCCCGTCTTTTTCTGAACCAAGACGATGGGGCTAGCATAAGGCGAAGAAGATTCCCTCACAATGTCACTATCTATCATATCTTGAACCATGTCATTTACTAATGTTCTTTCGGCATGAGACAAACGATATGGTCTATACACGACTGGTTCGGTGTCTTCCAGTTCAATAACCATTTCTGTTACTTTAGTAAACCCTAGATCTTTTAGCCCTTTAGAAAAACAGTTTTGATATTTATTTAATAACTGTTGTAACCGTAAGCGATCCTCATCATTGAGTTTATCACCACACTTAATTTGCTCGTTGGAATCCACAGAATCGAAAGACATTTGACAGCAATTAAAAACTTCAGTAGAGTCTAAATATTCGCTTTTAACAGAACGAGTCAATAAAGAATCTTTAGAAATGTTTATTTCGCTTCCAGACACATTATAAACAAGTACCGAACCGTTTCCTTCCTTGATGTCATATTCGCCCGATAAAAGATAATATTGCTTTCCATCTAACTCCCTAAGGGACGCTCGTACATAAACATTACCACTAAAAGATGGCTCAGATTTGACTGGTATTATATGCAATGAAGACGGCGGAATCAAAATACTATCAGCACACAGCAGGTGTATTTTTGTATAATCTATTTTTGTAAATATTAATTTAGTTGGGGTTTTAGTAATTATAAGATCGGACATTTCAGTAAACGAGTGCCCCAAGAGGGCTGGGTGACTTAGTACGTGATCTTCAACTACGTAAATGTCTATAACCTTTCTTATACCCTGAACTTCAACTTCGGCGGTTATGACGCCTAATGGAATAGTCAGGTTTGAACCTATACCTCTCAACACTGGTAGATTAGGTGGGCACTTAATGTCCATGGAAAGATCGTTGGCTTTGCTTATTGTAATAAGCGTACACTGGCTTCCTAAATCTATATGGCATTTTACTGCTTTACCATTGATTTTAATATCTAAAATGTACTTGTCAATAGACCTATCAATTGTCAACTCTGATACTTGTTTCTCATTGTTATCTTTCGATTGGGTTTCGTTTTTAGAAGAATCATTTTTTAATTTGTTTCTATAACAGTTAGAAGCTAGATGACCTAATCTGTCACATGACGAACATTTAATAGAGGGTTTATCGCACCTAAAACTGGGGTGACCAAGTTCGTTACAATTAAAACACCTTATGTGAGAATTCACCGTACCGGACTTCGGATTCTGGGACTGGGCCCGAGATGTTGTATTTGAAGAGGCTTTACGATCGTTCCTATTTCTGATATTAGCTTCATATGCTTCTCTATTTTGACCTACTTTTACCGTTCGAAAATATTTTAAAATTTGTTCTGGTTCACTAAATTGAGCCGCTTGCGCACCTACTCTGATAGCACGATCATCTACTCCGTATAGGACACAATCGACTGCTTGTTTGCCGTAAATTTTGCATCTATTTAATAAATTCAATTTCGCATAATAATAGTGCTCCAATGATTCACCGTACTTAACACGCTTAGCCAACATTTCCGTCAAGAGTTCGGCGTAGTCCTCGCGACAAGGGAATGATTCAATTAGCTTTTTCTTCCATTCGCCCCAAGTATAAAGAAGAGAAGGTAAACCTTGGTACCAAGTTTTTGCTACCCCCGAAAGTTTAGGAAGGGCGTAGTGAATTATTTCCTTTTCAGACCAACCGTATATTTCCGCACATTCTTCTACTTTAGTGATCCATACTAACATGGTTTGCTCTTTACTTAGGGGGTCAAAATCCGGCAAAACATTACTATTAAATGACAGCTTGGACTTCTCCGAACTCTTGACGTTATTTAAGATCGACAAAAACTTATCTAATATTATATTTGTTTCAGATTCCCTATTCCTGTTCCGTCTAGGTTTATAAACTCGGGTTGACTCACGGTTATCAGAGCTTTCGCTGCCTTGCTCCGTCCGCCTGGAGCCGCCTCTCCTTGCTCGTGACCTCCTCCTGCATTTCCTTGTTCTCTCGCGGCTTGCATCACCACGTGACGAACTGTCCGAATCCGTGATAATATTTCGCCTTTTCCGGTTCCTAGACGGACGCTTTTCTTCATTCCTTGCCTCCATTCCGGTAGTAATCCGTTCCATCTCCTGGCTGTCCATATCCCTTCCTTTGCCCTCACACCTGGGCTCATTCCTGCCCTCAAACCTGGGCTCACTCCTGCCCTGAAACCTGGGCTCACTCCTGCCCTCAAACCTGGGCTCACTCTTGCCCTCAAACCTGGGCTCACTCCTGCCCTCAAACCTGGGCTCACTCCTGCCCTCAAACCTGGGCTCACTCCTGCCCTCAAACCTGGGCTCACTTCCGCCCTCAAACCTGGGCTCATCATCCTTATCCATATTGAATAACAACCCTTCCCCTCGGTTGTATCCAATACGAATGTGTATCTGAAACTTACATTTGACAGCTTAGCGCATATTCGTATTTATACTATGATTAAGGTGTATCTATATTCTCAGTCTGTAGGGGTGGACAGGGCCATCAAATAATGTAAAAGAGAAAAACTATAGGAAGTATGAAGTATCTTCTTTTTTATCATTAACATCAAATCATCAGCTATGATTTCCTTATTTTAAAATATACTCACTAGGTCAATGTCACAATGTAATGCTTCAATCAAACCGATCACTATACAGTAGTAAATAAATTTAAAACGTGCAACAGGACCAAGTATAAGCAACAACTAGTCATCAACAAACTGTCGTTAATTTTGTTTTTTAAAAAAAATAATGTAGGTAGTCAGGAAAAGAAAATAAAGTATGCATGTCCTTAATCCGTAAAAATCCTTCGAATCACACCAGTAACAATTGTGTTTAAACACTCATTATTATATTAAGATCGTTGTGGACGTGAACAAAAAGAAAATTATGAGAATTCTCTTCCGATCCCACTTCTGAACTGTTAGCTACAGCTCAGAAATGAAAAGGGTTCGCAAATAACACTAAACATATTATTTAAACACATATCTTTATTTCCTTTCCACAATATCTGTAAAAACACTCGCATAATTATCTCCGAAACAAATAAATCCTGTACTTACTTGCTAAGATTTTATATTTTTAAGCAACGACTTGTTACCCTGGTACTCTAGCCTCGACGTGTTTTCCGCTTGGCGTCTCGAACAAGAAGGCCGGCTGTCAGTTGTCTCCCATCGAGGATGACAATAAATGTCATCATGACCGAATGATATTCATTGAGTGACATACGAATATTAGTCGATTCAATAAGTAGGGTTACCAGATGTGAGCTAACTCTAGGGTTACCAGATGCAAGCTAACACTACAGATTGTTGCAGCTACGGAAACCAGATCACAACAACAAGTAAGTAATGTTTCTTCACGAGTCTCTTAAATACAGCTAACGGTTGCGCGCGTTTAATTTGAACTGGCAATGCATTCCATAAACGAGCGGCCTGAACAGAAAAAGATTTGTCGAAAAATGTTGTGGAATGTATTGGCATTTTATGATTTAAATTATCCGATGATCTTAAAAACTTCGTGTGGGAGTCGCAAATATACTGTTAGTTTTATCCAAACAAAAAATAGACATCGTTTGTTCTTTGCACTCAACTGAGCTCTTTAAACTAAACACTAATAGTGTCGTTAACTTGAAGTAGCGTACTTGGGTACTATTGATGCCGCTTGCTTACATTTTCCTTTAAAAGAAAACACGCGGAGAAACGGGTAAGATAAATAGAAATAGCGTTGAATGTGCTAACTTTCACAGAATTAAAATGTCTCTGTCTGTAGGTATAAGGACTTGAAATCCATTGACGTACTATTTCGTAAAAGAGAAAGACTTAGGGCTGATTTTTCAATCGCTAGATAACTTTTATTCGAGGAATAAAATTGACGTTTGACAGTTTTTGTAAGGAAGAACTTTGAAAAATTAAAAATTATTCCTTCGATGAAATTATCTGGCGTTCGAAAAATCAGCCGTAATATACATACGCACCATTGACATTGCTTTATTGTACTTGTCTTAGAGAAATTCTATTACAACGCAGCCGGTGACCGGTACCGGCTGCGTTGTAATAGAATTTCTCTAAGACTAGTCTAAGTAAAACATTTGTGATTGTCTCATAAATATTATTTTCACGTTTTATTACAAGCGACCCGGCTTAAACAGCTTACGTAGTTATGGTACAAGTCTTTCGTGATAACGCTTCAATAATGTGTACACAACGCTATATGATCCCGACTATGAATAGAACACCTGGATTATTTCCCTTGGGGGCCGTACCGGAGATTATATTAGCACGACGGGCAATGGTGTCAAGCCATGTAATATTAACATTACAGGTAATTTTGATACAGGTAGGGCGAAATAGAAAATCAGTTAAAATTTATATCCTGTACACACAGTACGATCATTTTCATCTCCTCAGACAATACAGACAACATATTTCTTTATACCTCCATTTACAGTTATTTTAACTTTGAGAGCAACAACCTTATTGCAACGAAAATAAAGATCACAATGATTTTGACAGATTTCTCAGAGGCAGTAACCCAACAGCAACCTTATTAGATTGAGAATAAAGATTAAGTATTTACTGTGATTAGGACAGTGATACAAAATGTGAGGTAAAAAAAAAAATGTGAAAAGGCCGTAGCACGAACTTGGCTACGTGTTATTCCTGTAACTGTCGCAGAACTTTCATACTATAAGTGCAAGCTATACAAGGGGATATTTTTCTTTTTTTTTTTACATTGTGCCATAGCACAGAATAACTAATGCATAGTACAAACGTAGCCGTAGTAATCTTTAAAAAATCCGTCATTGTGTCTTTCGTTTCCTCTACGGGTCATGTGACGCGTACTGTGGGTTGTATAAATATGTGTCAAATAAGAGAAGCTTTACGTGTCAGAGATTTAACCTTTACTGCCTTTACCAAAATCCATTAATAAAATCACCGGCTGAAATTTATTTACATTTGAATTTATCAATGAAAGTTCATTCAGCTGTTCACAGGTACGTCCGCGTTTTACAAACAAATCGATAGGTCACCTGTACCAGTGACCGAGTGTAGGTACGTGAACACAATATCGGGGGCGGTGAGTCGCGGCGAGATCAAAGCAGGCGCGCCTTTGATGTGCCGCCGAGCGCGCCCACCGTCGCATGCCCTGCCAAACATTGCCTGATAATAATCTTAAAATTATTTCAATACGTTGTTGAGTAAGGCCGCGGATTTTGCCACTTTGTAACATAGAACTTTATGTTACAGTAACGTAAAAGCAAAGCGAAAGTAACTCATAATATTTGGTAAGGCTAATTGCATAATGTGGTTGGTGGTTTTTTAACCGACTTGATTTATTTTTCATTCAAAAAGTTGCAAAATCCGCGGCCTTACACGAGTTTTGAGTTGACTGCTGACATATTTTACCAAAATATTATTTAATGTACAATTATTTAATGTACAAAGATGAAGAGCTACGCAGTTCTACGAAGTCTGTCCAAATAATATGATGATATAATCGATTTTAATGTTTGCCCTATTATTATTTTATCTGCCGTTAATCCTGATCTCTCTCCAGTCGTGTCGGATTGCCGTCACATCGGACTATGAAAGTGGGGGAGGAATGTATGCACCTGTTTCTGCGCACACACATATGCATTATAATATTTCCCGCGAAGATGACTAGTCTCCGTTGAGATTGGCTGCTATGGCAGAAATTCAGTCTGGAGGACTATTCTTATTATATACTAGCTTCTGCCCGCGACTTCGTCCGCGTGAAATTTCACCCTCCCCCCATTCACCCTCTTAGGAGTGGAATTTCGAAAAACCCTTTCTTAGTGGATATATACCTTTATACACTTCACACAGAACACACGACCAGCGGTTTAGGCTGTGCATTGATATAATCAGTCAGACAGGATCACAGGACTTTGAATTTTATATTAGATTATAAAAGTAAACCTAAGTACCTAAATAATAAAAAAAAACTCATTAACAGAAAATAAAATACCTAAATAAACCTATTTCTGATGATAACTAATCTAAACTCAATAAATAAGCAAAATCCCTAAAAACTAATATCTATACGAATGACTAATCCTACCTAACAGATTTATAAAATAACCTACGGTCACTACGTACACCATCAAAATACCACCCATACTTTAAAATTAAAATCTATACCTACGACTTATAAAAATAAACCTAAATAACTCTACTTACCTTAAACTGTACTTAGTAAAAACTAAAAGGAATAAAAAGGTCGCACTGAAAAGCACGTTTTGGAATTGCAAGTAGCAAAAATAAAACATACAATTTATAGAATGCTAATATGAACGAACGCTCGCCTATTATTATTATCTTCGTCGTGTACTACGACAAACTTATTATTTGCGGTTGGTACAGTAATCGGGTCTAGGGATCGAACCGCAAAATTAAGTTTGTTTTTTATTGTATATTTTTTTCCGGGATAAAAAGTACCCAGTGTGGTGCCCAAGAAATTAAAGAATAATTATACCAAGTGTCATCGTAATCGAACCGGTAGTTTTTGCCTGATGCCTGAACAAACAGACAGACAAAAATTTTTTTAATCACATTTTTGGGTTCTGTGTCGGTTTAATAACACCCCCTGCCATTTATTTTTTTGATATTTTCAATGTACAGAATTTTCACTTTACAGATTTATTATAAGTATAGATTTGTAATTTGAACGAATATTTAAACACTACCAAAACAACTAATACCTATTTTATAAAATAACAACAAAAGAAATTCAAATAAACTATTTAAAGACTAAAAGTCGCGCTGATAAGCACGGTTTGTTAATATCAATTATTGTCCAGCCAAATATTGAATGAAGCTCGCGCTCGGACGTCCCGCCTTTTCATACCCTATCGCCACGACCCGCGTCGAGCGCGGCAACCGTTACACAAAAATAATCCTTATGGCATGATTGAGCGCGATGGCTTATTAGCGTATTTCATGTATAAGTTTGGTGTTTCTATACCGATTACTATGATTCTTTTTTTATTAAATAGATAATAATATTAACTTCTTTTAATTAGGGATGAGTGAGAGTATTATAAACGTAAGAGTAAACAAATACATATAATCAGAAAGCTCCGAACTGCTAAGTTATCGGGAGTTACACGGGTTATTGTGAGTCAACCATAAAAGATAGACATATGCTGTTGTGGGATATTTTTTACATAATTTTATGTAGAACATTTCCGTCTTAAATGATTTATATGTAGCTTTAACCATTAAGGCTGCACACGCGACGGAAGCTTAAAAAATGGAGCAAATTCTCCTGTTTTCCCAACATTTCCTTTCACTGCTCTGCTCCTATTCATTGTAGCGTGATGAAAAGTATACTATAACCTCCCCAGGAGTATGAAGAATAATTGTACCAAGTTTCGTTAAAATCCGTCGAGTAGTTTTTGTTTCTATAAGGAACATAGAGACAGACAGACAGATAGACAAAAATTTTACTGATTGCATTTTTGGCATCAGTATCGATCACTAATTACCCCCTGATAGTTATTTTGAAAATATATATCATGTACAGAATTGACCTCTCTACAGATTTATTATAAGTATAGATATGTAGAACATTTCCGTCTTAAATGATTTATATGTAGCTTTAACCATTAAGGCTGTACACGCGACGGAAGCTTAAAAAATGGAGCAAATTCTCCTGTTTTCCCAACATTTCCTTTCACTGCTCTGCTCCTATTCATTGTAGCGTGATGAAAAGTATACTATAACCTCCCCAGGAGTATGAAGAATAATTGTACCAAGTTTCGTTAAAATCCGTCGAGTAGTTTTTGTTTCTATAAGGAACATAGAGACAGACAGACAGACAGACAGACAGACAAAAATTTTACTGATTGCATTTTTGGCATCAGTATCGAACACTAATTACCCCCTGATAGTTATTTTGAAAATATATATCATGTACAGAATTGACCTCTCTACAGATTTATTATAAGTATAGATTGCATTTTTGGCATCAGTATCGATCACTAATTACCCCCTGATAGTTATTTTGAAAATATATATCATGTACAGAATTGACCTCTCTACAGATTTATTATAAGTATAGATAGAAGATTATCTAAAGAACAACACAGGACACTTTACATGCCTGAAAAAACCTTCAAATGCTACCGTAGCTGCGAGCACAGACAATAAACAAACTCTAAACATCATGAAAGCCACAAGAAACCAATCCATGCTAATATTATAAATTCAAAAGTAACTCTGTCTGTCTGTCTGTCTGTCTGTATGTTACCTTTTCACGCCTAAGCCACTGAACGGATTTCGATAAAATTTGGCAGAGAGATAGATTGCATCCCGGGGAAGGACATAGGATAGTTTTTATCGACATACCTCGCAGGCGAAGCCGCGGGCGGAAGCTAGTAATTCATAAATAAACAACCAGTACACGACTTCTCTTACAAAATAATAAATAAAGTGTACGCTCACAGTCACACATAAATCCCGTAGACGTTCCCGGTTGAACACTACACGTATTTAGTAATACTTGAATTCTCATGTGCAATATTCCCGATCTTTTATTCCAGTAAAGTTGTCAGACCTAACTCTAACCGTCAATTTACTTCCCAAAGGAATTGAAACACAGCGTTTTATTTCAAAGAAACGAGTTTCACAAAACGTGACTAATCTTCAATCTTTAATGAAATGATGTCGAAATTGATTTGGAAATAATTTTGGGGAATTATGGAAATTCTGTTCGATTGTTAAATTTGTCTTATGTTTATTGGAATTTATAATACTGACAAAAGCGTTCCTAATTAGTTCTACTACTTACCTAAAATTAATTTATGTACTATTCTGGTATTTCCAATTTTTGCAACAGACACTGTCTCAGTTCAGAAGGGAGTTTTTCCATAAGAACGTGGAGAAATCGGAAACTTTTAAGGAATCTAGCGGCCCTGAAAACCGATAGCCGTGAGCTCATCATAATTATACCTACTTACAATCATTGCTTCAAAAGGAATGGTTGAAATAAAAAGGAACGATTCTGTTAATTACAAGAAGATTAGAGAAGTGTGTCTAAAATTCAAAGTCCTGACTGACTGATAATATCAACGCCCAGCCAAAACCGCTGGTCCTAAAGACATGTGAAGGGTGTGTTCTTTGTGAAAAGTAGGTATCCACTAAGAAAGGGTTTTTCGAAATTCCACCCCTAAAAGGGTGAATTGGGGGAAGGTGAAATTTCAAGCAGACGAAGTCACGGGCAGTAGCTAGTAGTGTTTATCCAGACAGTTGTTAGCCATCTGCTTGACAGATTTTTACTATCAATGATGTAGGAGATCATAAATGACCTCATGACACTATGATCAATTATAAAGATGCCTTCACATTGGTAGGACATTAATATATTTATCTATTATTAATATTGCTTAATAATGCCAGTCCATTATTGTCTCTATGCAAGGCAAAGGCCTCTTCTCATACAGAGAAGGCACGAGCATTGTTCACGACGCTGGTTGGCGATCACTTCGAAATTTGAAAGGTGTTGAGTTGAAAATCTGTAAACGATTATTATAAAAAAAAAAACAAAATAACTCGTATTCGAAATTGTGCTCGCTTCAATTAAGTTTGAAGTAAACTTTGAATAGCACTAAGTCTACCCATGTGTAGATGGCATCATAGTTCGTAAACCAGCATGGTCGGTACTGTACTGAAATACGGGTCGAGTTAAAAGCTTGAATTTACATTTATATTGTTAGTAGTTCTAGCTAACTGGGCTAGTACGGAGCAATTACATGCGCTGGAAATTTGTATCTTGGCAAAATGAAATGTATTTTCAAGTTTTCCAGCAAATTATGGACAGCAGCGTCGTGTTGTCTACTAATAACAATAAAATGTAAATTAACCACAAATAAATCTAGATACTAATCACGATAGCATAATCAGCACAAAATCTTCCCACTGCTGGGACTCAGAACTCCTCTTTCTGTGCGAGGGGTGGGACATAACCCACCAAGCGTGCCCAGTGCGGATTGATAGATGTCACATGTCTTCGAATTTTTTGGTTCTGGGACATGCATTTAGCTCCCTTCAAAATGGTTGAGGTAAATGGTGCTGATCTATGCGTCATGTTCGTGAACGGGCGCCGTCAGTTGGGACTGGCCATCACTTGGCTGCCTCGGCTTATTTTTAATTATTTTACTTTTGGATTATTGTTTTGTTAAGTACTATTTGCTGTACTATGGACACTTTTAACGCGTACGTATATTTTTTTACATCGTTCTCACATATAATTATAAATTCAACATTAATGATGTAACTAATATTTTTGTAAAATATAATTTAAAAGAGTGTCCATGGAGTTTCTTGCCCGTTCTTCTCCATAGGTACCTACGCTTTGGAATGGGCAACTAGCTTCATATTTTCTGACTGACCTATTGACAATTCAAAAGTGCCTGTAAATGGTTTAATTGAAATAAATGCTTTGAGTTTGAGTTGAGTTTGAGTTTGCCAATTTCCACACGATGTTTTCCTTCACCGTTTTGAGAACAGTGGTGATGAAATTATTTACACAAAGTAAAGCGTCTGTCTGGGTTCGAACTTACGACCTACAACTCGTAAGTTGCGGGCGTTAACACTGGGCCACCACTGCTATAATCACGATAATTATGACGAATGTTTTGGGTAACCGTTCTTTGTAGCTCTCACTTTGAGTGTCCATGTTCAGCAGTGCTATTTAAATGGGGTTATAAGATACTCCGTAAAGCTCTACTCTACCAATGTAACCACGACCTTATAGGATGACGGATAGCGATCTTTGCACGTGCAGGCGTTGGTTGACCCTTCGTCTGTGGTCCCACATATGTCACCAGTTCTGACTACGATACAACATAAATACTCGTAAGTACTGTTGGTCAATTATCGTAGACATGAAAGGAATATATTCATCATTCTCCTGCTCTTAATATCACAATTTATTTGTGGTCGTCGCAACATGTCTTTTTCTTCCATACTTCTCTATTAGTCGTCATCTCGGTAGTCACCCCCTTTCTAACCATATCATCATTCACACAGTGTATCCATCGTTTCTTTAAAAAATAACATATTATTATCACGTAATGTAGATGTCGCAGCCAACTGGTTAAATTAGCCGTTCAGTTAACTGCCTGGCCTTTAGAAGTAGTGCTCGCCTCGCTTCCTCCCTCGGCTCGCACGTGGTTGATCACAGTTCTAACCTAACCTAACCCACTTCGGGGTGCAATGCCTTAATTACTGCGACTAATTCGGCTCGCGCGTGATTGGTTACAGACTTACAACCTAAACTGTAATTGCATATCATTCAGGCCGTTAGTTGAACGGCCGCCGTTTAGTTGAAAGGCTAGGCGGTTAACTGAACGGCTAATTTAACCAGTTGGCTGCGACATAGATACCGAATCATTGTAATGACTTGTGAATGAAACATTAATTTGAATCTGCAAATGCTATTCTAAATTCATAAATTGTGAATTACTTATAGTTGGAATGTTATTTCAATTTCGATATTAATTTGTTATTGTACAACTTTACTGTTTTCAGCTTAATGAATGATATAATTATTGTTTCCGTGAATTGGTTCAAGCAAATTATTTTACAGGTCGAAAATAAAATATGTTTTAAAACCAGATGAGGTCGGTGTTTCCTATCTGATTACTCTGAAAAGAAACAGTGAAACAGACTCAGAGTTCAGACTGCTTTTAAAGTCCACACATATTCTTAGCTGACTATGAACGTCGAAATAGGTATCATTCTGTAAATGTTTTTAATAGGTAATAGAATGTGATTTTGACTCATAGACAGAATTCGGATAAAGTTACCTAGACAACCCAGACGCGCAACTTTAAAACAAATACTGCCATTTTTCAGCACATGGTATTCATCATTATCATAATTTCAGCCGAAATTCATCCACTGCTGGACATAGGCTTCCATAAAGCATCGCCACTTCGACCGGTCTTGTGTTTCTCGCATTAAAATAATTCCTGTGGCCTTCACCAAGTCATCTGCCATCTTGTAGGAGACCTTCCAACGCTACTTCTTCCGATAAGCGGTCGCCACTCCAGAACCTTTCAGCCCCATCGGCCATCCCTTCTGCGAGCACATGATATTAATCAAAATCAATTAAAAATACGACTTCATTTCACTCACTAACGAACAAATTATTTGCAATAAAACATATCGTTTCCCGGGCCAAGCAAACACTCAACTGTCGATTTGTTTGTATATCGATACTAACTATTTATCGATAAAAAATCTGCCACACTCCGGCCATGCAAACCACGCTGCGGTAAATAAACACTTCTTGATTTCCAATTCACTTTGGTTATCGATATTTATTGGCACTAGATTTTTTATCGAAAAACAGTTCTTTTTTTTTAAATATAGATTAAAAAAAAAATGCTAATAATGAAGCTGTTTGTTTATTTGAACGCGCTAATCTCTGGAACTACCAATCGGATTTAAAAAATTCTTCTTTTGGAAACCCAAATTAGAATCCCAATTTTTTAGAAAGTTTATAGGATATTTAACATCACGCTAGAACTGTTAGGAGCCGAGCAAAAATAAAAAAGTAAGCGAAAACAAAGTAATAGCGCGGGCAGGCGATGCGAAGCGACGGGGTAGGTCGGGGGTAAAGAAATTTTATGCTGACGAAGTCGCGAGCAGAAGCTAGTAGAAAAATAAATAAATAGAACCCTCTGAATAAGTGTTTTAACCGATACGCAAATGCATAAAGAACTTTTGTAAAAAAATAATGCCAGGTCATGCGGGACCGAAGCCGAGCCGATAATGATGCATTACCGTCTCAAACGATTTGAATCCGGCTCGGCCTTGCATACATCATCCACAAAGAGCAAGGAGACGCTGCTATAGACGGCATTGTTCACAATTTCTATATGCTTTCAGTGTTTATCCACCACCACCGTCAACGGGACGGCAACGAGAAACGAGATTATTCGAATCGAACGTGACCTCCCGGTGTCGGACGTGCGGGTGGACGCGCGGCCTTAGTAAATGTTTGTATCGCTACTTCGGCACCGCCATCTCGTTCTAGTTGACGTATTCAAATAACTGAAATTGTGCACTCATCGCATTTTCGATGCCTCGAATTTTATTACTGCCATCTCTAGACGGACGTGGCGATTCCGTGTTCTGTGATCATTCGTAATCGGTCCACCTTCACGGGCTCCATCAAGTACTTACATTTATACACTCGCCACCTTCCCATGGGGGTAGGCACAACCTACAGAACGCAACCTGCTACGATCCTTCCATACTTAGATACTCCTTTTTTTTTTTTTTTTTAGGATGGGAAATCATCCAATGACTCCTCCCGCTCTGGGTGGAGCGGAAGGGAGTGTCAGACTCTTACTGACTAAAACCCATCCGTGTTCCTTCCTTAGCCCTTTATGTTCCGGGGTAGCGGTAACCCTTTCGGACAATCCCGCTGCCCCGGCAGGCTTCGGCCCTAACGGGCCCCTCCTTTGATGCTGACATCTCTTTGAGGCGCGCGTGGAACACATACGCGCCGTCCGGCACGGGCCTGGTCCTGATCGGACGGCGAGCTACCCATTACTCGCCGTCCGCAGGCCCGCGCCTACGGTGGCCGGGAGTCGTCACGCGGCTCCCGACGCCCGGGGCGTCTACCGCGGCGGCTGGGACGGGCGGCCCTCTCGGCTCTCTCCCTCGCCCATCCCGCCACCTCCTTCGCTAGCATGACTGCTTCGCAGAAGGAGGTGACTGCCTCCCACTCCCTCTCGCTCCGGACCATGGTTTGAACCAGGGCCGGGCGCGAGAGGTCGCCGCTGCTGCCGATCGCCTCTACGAGGACACGGCGGTGCTCCGCCCAAGCGGGGCAGGCCTCCACCGTATGCTCCACCGTGCCCTCTGGGCGATCCTCGCAGTGGTGACACCCGGGCGTTTCCTCCCGCCTGATGATGTCCAGGAACCTCCCGAATCATCCGTGTCCGGTGAGGACCTGCGTCAGGCGGTAGGTGAGGACGCCGTGACGCCACTCTAGCCACTCCTCAAAGAGGGGCCTTACCGCCGCTATCGTGGCGTGCCCTGCGCTGGGTTGCGACAGTCGCTCTTTCCATGTCGCCATGAGATCGCGCCGGAGGTCCGTCCGCTCCGCAGCGATTTGCCGCGGAAGCGGGTTTTCCCCCCGGCGTAGTGCCTCCGCGCGCCACTCATACAGGCGCGCGAGGACTATCGCCTCCAGATCCCATGGCGGCAGTCCGGCAAGGAGGCTTGCCGCCTCGCCCGAGATCGTGCGGTACCCCCAGATAAGCCTTACAGCCACCACCTTTTGGGGCGCGTTCAGAAAGTGTGCGGCTCGTCGCCGCAGTGACCGCGCCCATATACTTAGATACTCCTTTTGCTTTCATTTACGTTCATACGTCTGGTCATAGACGCCGGCTGCGAGTACTGATGATCACCAATAAGGTCCAATACTTATGTCCTTTTTGGGCGTCCGGACACGGCGTTTCCACTCACACCTTCCTTTTAAATACCATTTGTTAGTCGCCTTTCAATCATCCTCTCAACATGACGAAAACATCAAATACTTTTCTGAATAAAAAGTAGCATCTTTCCTCATACCGTATTCGAAAGTATAACTCGATATGTTCCCATAAGCTGTATCGATTAAAATGGCTTACTTGGTATTCAAATCTCGTCGCAGTATAACTGTGGATACGATCTGAAGGAAATCGATATACACGTGCCGATAATCTGTGATTGGACACGTGTAGGATTATGCCATGGAGTCTAGAGTACCTATTGATTATATCGGGATACGAAATTTTTGTCAACAGAGACTTGTGGCTGTCATGTTTGGAGAAGAAATAATAAATACAGTTAAATAGAAGAATATGTTACCATGTCCCATGAATTTCGCAATCGTACAAATAAATTCCCATACAAAATACAGATACTTTGAATCCCAGCATTCCCAGCAGAATACTAGGAATGCAGAAATTCTAGAAATCACCCGAGGGAGTTGCCTGAAGCGATGCTAAACTGGGGCATCATTTGATCGAATAATCGTACCGATTTGCTCAGCCATAGTCAATAGATATCTTGTCGCTTATCGAGATGGCAGTTACAACAAAGTTGTCGAGAACTTTAGTAAAAATTGTGAGATATTGAGATAAATATTTTTATATTTGTTCAGAAATATAACGACTATATTGTATTAGAAATGTTTGTGTTTGTGTTTTTATGTCCTCTATTTTTTTATATCTTTAAGGTCACTATGTTAATTACTGATAACATAAACATTGAAGGCTCTTTAATATCTTACGTCACACATGAAAGTTCTAATACTAAGTTTAATTAAATGTAAACATCTTATTCTCCACGATTAACCAATATTTTCAAGAACAAATTAATACTTAGAGGAATTTAGCAGTACATCGACGGGTTTGTAACCAAAAGTATGGTTTAATACTATAGTGAGCAGGCATTGAATTCGCGACAAAGCGTTCGTGGATACTTTCATCACTACGGTTTCTTGGGTTTATTACACTTTAGTTTACTTTAAAACTTGGCACAGAAGCCTGACTGATACGAAACTCGTTGTATAACAAGATTTATTCCTTGTTAAATTATGAGCTTTGAAATAAATTTCATGAATATGAAAGGCCCGGATGTCGTCCCAATGATTCATAAGAATTGTTTACAGCTCCTAAATATGTAAAAACATTCATGAAGTCCAAGTATGTTTTTGTAATGTCCGGATTATACATATTAATCGAACATAATTATTAATTAATAAAGTTGTTTTCAGAGCTTTTTTTTTTTTATTTGAAATGGTTTCGCTCTTGACTCTAGTCTAGGTCAGAGGTGACAGAGACAGAGTCGACGATGGAGTGAGCTTACCCAGAAGAAGCCTATTCACTCTCACTTTGAAGAGATTCGGGTTGTATGCGCTCGGAAACACAGACGCAGGTAGAGAGTTCCACTCTTTTGCTATGCGTATTAAAAAAGACATTTGAAAACGCTTAGTTCGAATTTGTGGAATAGCAACTTGGTAGGGATGGTAACTTGCAGTGCGTCTGGATGTCCGAAGGTAGAAGGGGGCCGGTGGAATGAGGTCGTGGAGTTCTTGGGCACACTCACCGAAGTATAATCTGTAGAAGACTGATAAGCAGGCAACATTGCGGCGATGAGCCAAGCTGTGAAGCTTGGCATCCACCAGTTTTACGTCGCCAATGAGCCTCTTAGCTCTGCGTTCCACCGAGTCAAGCGCGGCAAGTTGGTATTTCGCTGAGCCATCCCAAAGGTGGCTGCAATACTCCATGCAGGATCGAACTTGCGCTTTGTAAGGGTTAAAAGCTGTCCAGGCGTAAAGTATCGCTTCACCCTATTTAGGACGCCCAGCTTCTTGGTCGCAGTTTGGGCTTTGTACTCGATGGTCGCGCCAAAGTTGAGACTAGAAGTCAACTCCATGCCTAGGAGCTCGAGTCGATCAGTTACAGGAACAGATGTACCCCGAAAAGTAGGACTCTGGTCGAAACGACTCCTTTTGGCGGTAAAAAGACACACCTGTGTTTTGGTAGCGTTAAACGACACCAGATTGTCATCACCCCACTGGGAGACAAGGTTTAAGGTCAAATCTGTCCGCTCTACCATGGCCTCTCTCAAGGAACGAACTTCGGCCCCGCTGGCTTTTGCGCTGGACAAGTATCTCTCTGAAACAGTACTGTCATCAGCGTACCCAACAATACCAGGCTGAAGTAGGTCATTGATGTGCAGCAGGAAAAGAGTTGCAAAGAGAACAGACCCCTGAGGAACTCCGGCATCAATAGCCATAAGGTCAGAGGAGCAGCCATCAACGACCACTCTGATCGACCGCTCACTAAGGAAGTCTGATATCCAGCTACAAAAATCAGCTGGGATGCCATAAGCAGGAAGCTTGCTGAGTAGACCGGCGTGCCAGACCCTGTCGAAGGCCTTCGAGATGTCAAGCGATACAGCAAGTGCTTCGCCGTGTTTCTCGATGGCTTCGCCCCAACAGTGCGTGACATACACAAGAAGATCGCCAGTTGACCGTCCTCGGCGAAAGCCATATTGACGGTCACTGAGGAGATCATTGTCTTCAAGGTAGGTCAGCAGCTTACTGTTCAGTACCCTTTCCATAACCTTGCACAGAATGGAGGTAATGGCGATCGGACAGTAAGAAGCTTTTCTGTAAGGTCCTTTGATCCTAGCTTGTGTAGGGTGACAAAGATGCAATCGCGTTTTATTTTTTTTACACAATATCTAAGTCATACAATGAAACCTGCTACTTAATCTGCATTCGCGATTTATTTGTCAAAATTGAAAACAAATATGACTTTATGGAGAAATAATTTTAAATCCCACACAATAAAGTTCAGTTTACGCTACAACTTCAAACATTTTTATAACTTTTTCAATAGTGCTAGTCACTCTCAACAACAATCAACTTAATTGCCATTGAAATAAAGTTGATATTTGTTTAACTTGAAATGATATTCATTTGAAATATAAGTTAGAATAGATAGTATCAATTATATTTATCACCATCTTTCCCTTGCCCCTGCTACTTGGGGTCGGTGCAACACGTTTTCTTCTTCCTTACTCCTCTATCAATCGTCACGCTGCCTGGACGTCGTCATGGGCCGGCCATACTAGCCGTAGAACCGATGACCGTTGGGGTAGATGTGTCCTCGAGTGGAGACCGCGAATCGGTAAACGTAAGGTGGGACGCCCTCAGGCTAGGTGGAGCGATGATCTTCGCAGGATGGCTGGTAGCAGCTGGATGAGAGTTGCCGAAAATCGAGTTGAATGGCGTGCAATAGGAGAGGCCTATGTCCAGCAGTAGACTGCTATAGGCTGATGATGATGATGAATCGTCACACTCGCTATCATTCACTCCCTTTCCTTCCATATCCTGAAATTGGTTTATTCTTGTAGACATTTAGAAAATTCTCGATTTTTGTCATGTCCTTTACCGCCATTTTATTTCTGAATTATCACTAGAGGAAAATATAAAATGTAAACACCCACGAAAATATTTTACATCCGCTTTGAACATCATCTTGATCAACAAGTTTCTATATTAAACAAAATTAAATAAAAGCGGTATTTTTCGAGAAACAAACTGAACCTCTTCAACTGTGAAATGTTTAACAAATTATATTTCACGTTGAATATTTAAATTTAATTTTCTCGACATTCGAAGCCCTCTACTCCGTTCGTGATCACGGTAAATGGTTAAAATAACGGGCTCACGGACTCAGTAATTTCAATGAAAAGCCTTTGAATAAATATTATTGTCAAACTTGTGAATATAAAAATGAGTTCAAGTATTTGTTAAAGGGACTAAATAGATAGGTACTGTTTGATGCGCTTGGTGCAGTGTTGCATCATTTCTTTATGTCCGAGTGATAATGCACTGTTTAATAATAATAAGACTCAATATGGCTTGACAACCATTATGAAAAACATATTGATTCTTCTGAATAAGAACTTTAGCCAGGGACAATAATCCATGTATTATTGATATGTTGAATACATCATCAATATCATCTGCCTAGCCTTTTTGCAATAATGTTGGGGTGGCTTTCCAGTCTAACCAGATGCAGCAGAAAACCAGTATTTTATAAGGAGCTACTGCCTATCTGAACTCCACAACCATGGTTTAGGACGATAATCTTGGCAAAACTGGTTGCCAGACTTGTCGGACTTCTGACTATACCCATAACGTCAGTCAAAGATCTATGAATAACAGCCGGGCCCGATGGCTTAACGTGTTTTCTGAGGCACGGAGGAGTTTCGGTTTTTAATGGATGATCAGTCAATGGATGACATCGGCATAATACAAACACCCAAAAACATGAAAATAAAGTAGGTAGGAATAGGTTCAATATTTTGTAAAGATTGTTTTAAAATAACTTTCTCGAGCGTGACTCGAACTCCTAACCTATCCTATGTACAGACGCCAGCACATCAAGCAACCCGAAACTGTAAAATTTTCCCAATCAACTTTGAACCTTATACTAGAGTGATAAAGTTAAAAATCTATTACAGAAATTTGACAGATGTAGTAGCTTGATGTGCTGGCGTCTGTACCTATCGGTAGGTATATATAATATCTGTAATATTATATTGTACATATATTTGTCTAATGTGGTTATCGCCTAAAGCCCTTGTTAATAAACTGTCACGCCAAATAGTCCCCTAAACAAACTATGAGATTAATCTCCGGCGCAGTTTATTCAGCTTTGTAGACGAGACGTCGAAAGCCATGTACAGTACAGACGCCAGCACATCAAGCTACCCGAAACTGTCAAATTTTCCCAATCAACTTTGAACCTTATGCTTCAGCTATAATGTTGAAAATCTATTAAAGAAATTTGACAAATTGTAGTAGCTTGATGTGCTGGCGTTTGTACATTAGTTAGTTGTACACACAGGCAGGTCAACAAGTTTAATTAAATGTTAACAGTGGCAGTGTATCCTTTGTACAGTTAGCTAAATATAGGTACCTAATAGGAGTGCAGGTAACTAGGGTCACATACTTTTAAACGCCTTCAAAAAAAAGAATCAAACTATTATACTATGCTATATGCTACTATGCTATATTATACTATGCTAAATATAAATACTATGCTAAATATAATCTTGCTATAGAAAAAGTACAGCGCAAATTCTTAAGATCAATGCAGTTTAGATGTCATACGGAACATATTTCATACACTCATTCCCTAAAACAGTTCAACCTTTTAACCTTAGAATCAAGGCGTCTGTTGCTTCAAACCATGATGCTTCATGATCTGTTGCACAACAAGATTGACTGCTCAGACCTAGTTAATAATATATTTTATGTAGTGCCCAGAACAGTTATTCGACGGGAGGCACGCGCTTACCCGCTTTTTGCCACGACACCTTGTCGTTCCAACGCGGGTGAACGGCCGCCTCTCCATAGACTAGCTAAGATTTACAATGAACATTTTGTGAATTTGGATATATTCGCTTTAGATCGTCAAAAATTTAAGAAATATTTAGTGAATAGTTTACATTTGCGGGATGTTTAGTGTCTTTTCTTTTTGTTTGTTTACGTAATAATTGTATCTAGTACTATTTGTTTTAGTTTAAAATAAGTACAGCCTCTTTTTTCTCTTACTGTCTTCTTCTTTGTGTTTTTGTAACTTGAGTATTTTGTCTACACTGTATCAATAACCTAGGTAATCTGTGGAAACGTTGTGGATTGTACATTTACCTCCTCCTAATGTAATCTTAGATGTAATAAATAATGTACAATTGTTTGTTTTCCCTAACAAAATAAATAAATAAATAAACAAACTATCTTCGAAGACACGGCCAAGACTTACGAAGTCGATTGTACGGGTTCATTAGAGGGTTTCAGTAAATGAGAAATGTATAACGTGGCAAGATATAATGTGAATTTTTAGAGCAGTCGTAATTATGATAACAACATTACATAACATGACGCGTGTTTCATAATATACTATAAAGTTATTTTCTTGTTCTAATACTTACCTGTTTTGCTGACTATACGTTAAGGACGCATTGTTCTAATACTTACCTGTTTTGCTGACTATACGTTAAGGACGCATTATTATTAAATGAGCCCGGTCCTTTGTACTTGACTTTGGACGATGAAAGATTGTTCATTACTTAGGGCGAGTTCAGGTAACTTTTGCCTTAAAGTTAACATTTACCTATGTTCAAGTTAGCGTTCATAAAGGAGAAAGTTGAAGATTTGAAAGAATCGTCAAAAATCTTTAACAACTGTTATTTTTCTTTTTAAAACATGATTAACTTTAATATTAAATATTTACCTGACCTAGTCGGTTAGACCGCAAAAGTTCTGCCTTAGAAATTGCCAAAGAGCGATGGAATGCAGCGTTCGTGGTGTGAAAAGTCGGAACAAAGTTCGGAACACCACGCTGCGTTCCAAAACGGGCATACTGTTTGTGGGAAAGAATGTTGCCAGGCTCAAAATGGGATTGGGCGGGTCACATCAGCCGCATGCACGATGACCGCTGGGCAAAAGTCTCCAAATGGGTGCCTGAAGATGATCCTGCCATGCCATGATGATGCTGCCCAGAAAGAGAAGGCAAGATGACCTGGACATGTGCCGCGAGGGCTGGTTCGAGGTGGCGCGGGAGAAGAGTTCCTAGAAGTTCACATTCGTACATTTTTGTATGAAATTTTAACACACTGCAGCAGGGCTACATCGCGCCTGTATGTAATGAATGCGATACTCTGCGGGCCGGCCTTTACTGTGAAATTCCTTTCTCGAATCCAATACAAATGTTAACAGAGGATAAACTTTAACCACTCAAACAGAAAATTTAATTCACCTTCCCGATTATTAAACCTTAGAAACATACAATACTAGCTTCGTAGGTACCGCCTCAGAATCAATAAACGCAAAATGTATGAGAAAATGAATGTCTTAATCTAAAATCTTTTTTTTTTCGTGAATTTTTCTCATGTTTTAATAGTTATTCTGGTATTTGGGGCGGAGTAAAATCCAACAAATCAACGATCATGAAAATCGGTCCATTCGTTTTTGAGTTATAAATGGTGTAACTAACCCGACTTTCTTTTATATAAATAGAAGATAT
Organism: Gortyna flavago; assembly: GCA_963669345.1. Lineage (NCBI taxonomy): Eukaryota > Metazoa > Arthropoda > Insecta > Lepidoptera > Noctuidae > Gortyna > Gortyna flavago. The sequence goes on from OY770138.1 coordinate 12,856,614, forward strand.
AACTTTTCCCAGATTTAGATCACATATTCATAAAGTTCCTCTTACCGGGCAGCTTTGTCATACGAGCCTCTCAAAGAAGCTTTGATGTATTAGTTACAAAGTTCCAACCACACGTGCGGGTCACTTAGTAAAGAGCTGGAAGGCTGAACTTCTAAGTTTCTCGGCCTGTGCTATACTTTTAGAGTTTCGACTGTAATTTGATCACGTGCTATTATTTGTTCTACATACTTTAAACAAGTAGGTACATTCCTTTAGACGTTATTTTACCTCTGTTTTGCATTCAGTCTGTCAAAATCACACTGATCTTTATACACGTTACAATAAGGTTGCTGTTACATTGCTGCTCACCGAGATAAAACAACCGTGAACGGAGAGGCCCGATTCGACAAATGTTTCTGAGGGGAAAAGTTACAATTATGACAGTTTTTCTTCAATAACCTGTCTATTGAAGCAATACAATTTTAACAAACAATGAACTTACCTGGTATATTTTGGTTGATATATGAGAAACTTGTTTAGGTAACTGGGTTGTGGAGGTCAGGCATATATAGGCAGTCGTTTTATGAAAGATACTGGTATTCAGTTGCATCCGTTTAGACTGGAAGCCGATCCCAACATAGGTGGGAAAAGGCTAGGCAGATGATGATGACATGGGAATCTTGTTTAATTACTACAATAAACTTGTAAAAAATCGTAACCTGAAATACTGTATTTCGGTCATACGAAATACAATATTTCAGGTTACGATTATCACCGCACCTTCTTCGCAAAACACTGAAGCCAACCCCATCTGATAAGGTAAACCTTTTTTAGAAAAACAATTGCCAATTTCGTTTGTCCAAGAAGATCACATAATATGTCGTGTTCGATACAACCTCCCTGACAATTGTTATAGTCGAACGGTTTGAAAGGGATCACACACACCGCATCTCTTCCTAGTTTGTATTGTTCTTATACTTCCGACCCTCGCCAACGGCTTAGTTTCCCTTCCTGTTCGGTTTTCGATAATAACAGGAACGCGTGATTGTTGTCACGTAGTTGAACTTTGAGGACGAAACACTTCTCAAAGGTCAACTACGTGACAACAACCACGCGTTACTTTTAGTATCAAACAGACAGATTGGTCCTTAGACCAATTTACAAACAGCGTTGGTAATTATTAATGACATGTATTTAATGGAATCTCATTTAATTTTATTTATTTATTTATTTATTTATTTATTTATTTATTAAAACTTTATGCACAAGTAAAAACTGCACAAGTAAATTTTCATTTACTTTCATTAAAATATTATCAACATGTGATAATTTGGTTGAGGCACCCTAGCTTAGTTACTGCGACCAACTAAGAGTAAAGGCCCCTAAATTAAAAAGAGGTTCATTAATTACCCGACTGCACCAGTATGTGTCTAAATAAAAATAAATAAAATAAGTTTATTAACACAAAAAACCTTAATAAACAAAGCTCATCCATCCATAATTAATATTATAAATTCGAAAGTAACTCTGTCTGTCTGTCTGTATGTTACCTTTTCACGCCTAAACCACAGAACGGATTTCGATAAAATTTGGCAGAGAGATAGATTGTATCCCGGGGAAGGACGTAGGATAGTTTTTATCGACATACCTCGCGGGCGTAAGCTAGCTACAATATAAAAAGCTTACCTCATTAGACTGTCAAATAAGTTTTTAGAGGACGAGTTAAATATTTCGCAATATTAATCTTGTCATCCGTTAAAACATAATCTGATGCTTAGAACCTAATTTTGAGTTTCCGTAACTGCAACTGCATTTTCAAAATGATGGTTGAACATTAATTTCTCTCGCCAGGCAATAAACTTTGTGGAACATACTGTGGTAACTGCCGTCACACGAGAATTATGACAACAAACTGTGTTTGACGTTAAAGTCAGCTAAATCTTGAACTATTCACACTTATGGTCTAGTGGTTGCAAGCGCTACTGCTGAGCGTCCTGAGTTAGATTCCCGGGTCGGGTAAAGTGTTATTTAGTTCACCTGTACCTGTATTCACCTCTGTCTAACCTTTTGAAGGAATACAGGTGCGATGTAGTGTTGTAAAACTAAACTACTATAATTACACGCCATCACAAGTCAAACGATTGTTATTTTGTCGCGTGAAACGCAAGTTAACACAAAAACTTACTTCACAAATGACGAGCGTAACAATGCAAAAAAGAAAGAAAAAAAAAGGTCACCGCTTTGGGACCTCTGCGCTGACGCAAATATAGAATTAATTTCACATTTTCTTCACGAACAATAGAACGAGTTCTTTTGTACAATTGTTTTGTGGTGTATTAATATTAATATAACGTAGTTTCTTTGAAAAATGGAATGTAAATGTATTTCGAAGTTATTTATATACAAGTCTTAAGTTAAGATTAACTTCAGCTAGGGAGATTAAAGTGATTAGTTCTCTGAAAGGTCGGACTAAAGTTCTATGCAGGATTATATTAGAGTTTATTTGATGGTTCGTTTTAATTGAGTTGTGGATTAAAGTTGGATGAAATTGAACTCGCTTTTCACATTATGAAAATTACTTTTTGTTACTAGCTTTATTTTCTAATGTTTGGTAATTTTGTTTTTAATGAGCTTTTTCAAATGGATTATTCGCAGTTCGCATTATTGTAATCAAGCATCATAGTTTGCATTATTGTAATCAAGCATAATTACATAGAGTAGTATGGCAATGACAACTAGTTTTATCAAGGGATATCGTATTACCCAGTGAGTGGGTTGTAAAAGTCTTATAGGCAGTCGCTTCATGTAAAATACAGGTATTCAGCTGCATCCGGTTAGACTGGAAGCCAATTCCAACATATTTGCGAAAAGGCTGGTAAATTTTGATGATGACATAGAGAAGTACCTACCTATGGAAGAAAAAGACATGTTGCGCTGACCCCAAATAAATTGGGATTTAAGGGCTGGAGAATATGACGATGAAACGAATGTACAAACAACAAAACCTAACTATTATTACCACCACATTAATCAAATTCCTTTGGCGTTCAGCAAAACCGTGAACAATGTGTACCTGTACATAACCTGAATGTTTAATTCATCCAGTTAAGCAAGATTACACTGTGTCAAAGCTGCGCAAACACCATGAATATTACATTAATGTGTGGCAGGCCTTGCACAGCCATGTTCGTTAGAAGTACACTTGTGTTATGACCTGGGTTGGTAGCTATTATGTTTGTTCAAGATACTGCGGCCACGTCAGCTATTTGGCTGTGAATGAATTACACAAATTCAAAGCATTCAAAACTCAATTAGCTGCATATTTAATCACAAATTACACTCTTCCAAAATCTGAATGCATTGGATGGGTATATCATAATTGCTATCGTGACTTTTGTCTTTTTTTTTTGTATAACTGTAAAAAAATATACTACTTATGGCAAGTGACATCGCGGCAGGCTCAGACGAAGATGACGGGATGGGCAAGACTCCTTCAACAAAGTCTTATTTTTACTAACAACAACAAACTAAACACCGTTAACCTGAACCTGAACCTGAACCTGTTTGTTAATAACTGTTTTTCTATTAAAGTACGTTAGTAGTTTTCAATGATTTTAGTATTATCCTAAGGTGAAGGCTAGTGAAGCGCACCCCCGCGGTTGGATATTCGATTTGGGTACCATTTTTACGATGTCATTTATTGTGTTTTGATGAAATTGCTTGAGTATGTATAAAACTGCTCATAACTATGTATTTATACACTTGTATGATACTATTAAAAACTCACACTCGTAATAACCTCAGTTATGTTACAGTTTCATAAACTACTTTTAATTAATGAAATGAAATGAAATTGTTTATTCTGTAAATAGGAAAATCGGAACCACTTTTACACGTCATATTATAAAAAGAAAAAATAAGGTAGATGAGGTCGGTGTTTCCTATCTGACTACTCTGAGAAGAAAGGCCTTTACAAACTCAGAGTTCAGACATCTTGGTCAGATCATGTGAAGACCATATAAATTGATATAGCTAAGCAATAAAGTTTCATTGTCCAATAAACACGGCTGGTTTTTCATTTCTTTGGTAAATTGATACTTTTTGAATTACAAACTTAAATTACCAAGATTATTTTATTAATTAACAGTGAAAACAAGAAAAAGTGTGAGAAAACTAAATAAAGTTAATTAATTTGAACTTCTTATAAGTACCTTTCCGGAGGGACCTCTGGAGCACGTTTTTATGTTGAAAGGGCTTGACGCAGCGACCTGAATGTAAATTATTGTCGCGTCTGTTCTAATTTATATTCTGTATACCATAAATATGAGATTAAAAAAAACCGGCCAAGTGCGTGTCGGACCAAGCACAAAGAAGGGTTTCGTAGTTGGAATGAATTTATCCCAAGAACAAACTTAAAATTGTAGTTGAAAATCATGTTCTCCCGTACATTGCAACTGAGTTGCTCGATTATTACTCGTAAACTTATAAAGCCTACTTAGCTGTGATTGTTTTCCATAATTTCGTTATATATAGTACTGCCGTGATTTTTTTCACATTTCCAAAAGCAACCATTTAGCTGGCAGGGGGAGACTTGATTCTAACTGAAATTAGCACTTTAAAGCTTAATATTTCACAAATTGATCTCTAATTCGAAAAATTCACAAACCCGCAATGTTGTTGAAAAACCTATCCAACGATACCCCACACCATGGGGTAGACTAGAAAAAAAAGCATCCTCACTTACGTGTGTGTAAAATTTTTTTTTTCGAGATTTTATTTTTCCACTTTGTCGGCGTGACTAATATGTATATCCATGTCAAATTATAGCTTTCTAGTACTAAGAGTCGCGCGCGCCAGTTGCGGTTGTTTTTTTTACCACAATAAATTGACTTTTGGTGGCTTTGTCCGCATGGTATATCGATAAAAAGTAGCCTCTTAAAGTGTCCTTCCCCAGGGTTAAAAGTCCCCATACAAAATTTTATCAAAATCTGTCTAGACGTTTCGGAGATTAGCCGGAACAAACATAGAGACAAACAAAAAATAAATTTATAAGTACCGTAAGTACTTAAGTATATAATTATTTTCATATGCATCTAGTAAAAAGCTGTTATTTTACATTACAAACAAACACTTTAATTTTATTTATTTTTATAGATAGTTTTATTCCTAATTGCTTAATAGTTGCTTTGGACTATCTGAGATTGTTAACATTTCTAACATCTTACTCTCAGTCATATAAATAATATGTACCTACAGCATGTTTCATAATTATCAAAGGCTACTTCTATTCATATTACATTACTTTTATCTCTCCACATCAAATCATCGAAATCCTAAAAATAACTCATTTCTAAGCGAAACTCTGCGAATATCTTATAAGCATATGGCTGCCTTCAGGCATATCGGATACCCAAGAGATTCGTAAACCGTCACCAACATAGAAACCCTCTTTGCCGTTGAGAACTCCACATCAGGGCTATAGACAACTTAGACAACCCTCGGGACAGTCCCGTGGACATTAATGTGATCATTTTGTTGATACATAATGTGAAAGTAATTTTCAACGTTCGAGTTCTATAAATTACAATGTTTTGAAACCACCAAGCCACACAGAAGGGACGTGAGACGAGAACGGGACGCAGATTCACGTATCTTCATTATTCGCCATACAAAATGTACTAACGCCATCTGGCCCAAAACATACAGAAATGACAAGACACAGGCGCGTCGCTTTTCCATCTTTTTCTTTTTTTTTATCTTATTTTTTTTTCTACTAATTGCCGCATCTACGCTCCGTCCGCGTCTTAGGTCCCTTCTGTGTGGGCCGCGCTTAACTTAGTGATTATATGCCTAATTATAAGAAAGAAAGAAAAAAATGTTTATTCTGCTCAAACAAAACGCACATTACAAATAAAAAAAAGACAAAATATACAAATACAACGTAGTTAAAACCTCGTACTCACTACTCAAGCATGTAAAATGTTGACATAGCTTCAAACTATCCAGAGAAACATGTCAGTCCCACGTAAACTACATGATGTGAATCCGATATATTACTTTATGATGTAATTCAACTAAAATTTCATTCCATCACAAAGCTCAAATCGAATTCTCCAAAACCTGCTAAACCATTTTGAAAACTGAACACATAAAGTATACTTTCCAGACAAAGTGTAGGAACGTTACATGAAAATATAACTTGTAACTTCAATCAATTTATTCCTTCAAGCACTTTTGTTAATGAAATGCGGGTTTAACTTTTATGACGTACCCTACCCTTACAATAATTGTTAAGTCCTTCTTTATGATTGAATGAATTTAGTTCACAATAAATCAATAAAACTATGTTGTTTATTAGTTTGTTTACATCAAGTCTTTTGACAACACAACACATCTCCCGAAAATTCTTACTCCATCACTTTCTATTTTGTTCCTATTCGAATATTGCCATCTTTGTCACTCGGCTGAGTCATCCTGAAAACGACATACGGGCGCTGTGTAGGCGCCTCAAAGTCTGGACATAGAGCTGACAAACAAAATTATTAAAATCTACTTGGTTCACCCTTATCATATAGAAACAAGGTTCGTTTTGCCTTAGGCTAACCGCAAGCAAAACTGCCACATCGTAGGAGCGCAGGATTACGTCATCCTATATCTTGCCAGGTCATAGTTAACCAAAATAGCATGGCCTACCATTTTATACGATTTAAATAAAAATGGCAGCTCCCACAAAATAGTTGACATAAACCTCTTTTTGAGAAAATGAGCCCAAGGTTGTGTTCTAGTTGTATTTAACAATATTGGAGTTTGGTCAAAACAAGACCTAGGGGCTGGAGAAAGGCAACCTTGATCTAATATACTGTATTGAAAGTGGAATACTGTGCTGTGAATAATAATAATAATACCCTCTTAGCAGAGCCTGCGACCTGTTTTTAAATATTTATGATAGCACGTTATGATATCCTGAATGTGGCCTCATTTAGGATGACTGGAATATACAAGGTGTAATTTAAATGGTGTTGGACCTGAAAAGAGGCCATTGTCATTGCCAAATAGCGAAAAAAAAATCTGCTGAACGAGTTATGCGAACATAAATGTAGAGAACAGCTTATTTTTTTCGCAATTTCGGGTTTGGTCCCATAGTAAAAGTTGTTCATAATGATGAATACAATGGCCTCTTTTCAGGTCCAACACCATTTAAGTTACACCTTGTATAAGTCGCTTAAGTTTTGCTTAATTTAAAAAAGTTCCATTTTTTTTTGCCTAACGGTCCTGCCCGTCGATTCTATTAGAATCTCACCGTAAGAAGTTAGATGAAGTGAGCTGTCATTCCATCTGATGCTATAGGGATTTACACTAATGACAGCTCACTCCACGCTCACTTCACCTAAGTTTTCACGGTGAGATAGTTACTTGTTTCGAAGACAGACTGGTTAAATATGGAAACACAGACGCTAGCAGAGAGTTCCACTATTGGCTTTGCGCATAATAAATGTGACTCATCGGGATATTATTTTAAGATAGTAGTTACGCAAAAATCGAAACATAAAAACACAAAAGACGAAATATACCTACATACCTATTACCTACGAAGATTTATTAATAAACGATTTTCAGAAGCAATATAATTTGAAATCCTAGAAACTCCTCCAATTTCCTAAAGATAAATTAAACAATCTATTTTAGAAACTCCGTAAAAACATGCTGTTCGATAATCTTATAAGAATCGCGCATCAGTGGTAGCAATTTGACATTGACTGTTCCATTATGCCGTAGCAGTACCTAATTTTCGAGGCGATTTTCGTAGTGGTCCCCGCGAGCAGTAGTGGCTCAGTGGTACCGGCAGCGGCTTACGAGTTGTAGGTCGTAGGTTCGAACCCCGACAGGCGCTTTACTTTACATAAATTACTTCATCACCACTGATTTCAAAACGATGAAGGAAATTATCGTGAGGAAACCGTCATGTCCTTAGACCAAACATTCGAAGACATGTGACATCTACCAACCCGCACTGGGCCTGCGTGGTGGATTACGGCCCTGTGTCCCAGCAGTGGGCAGGCTGATTATGCTAAGAGTGCCCACTTATCCGCGGTTGACTGTATACAAACTTTTCTCTAAACATTTTTAAGAAAACCCAAAGCAATTTAAGGCAATAAAGGCTCCAACAACGTGAAGGAAGGCCTGTCTACCTAAGACAGGTCAAAACAATGTAAAACACGGTAGACAGGTTATAATCCTTTAAGTATACATTATACAAGCGTCTTAGTTACTTGTTATCCTGACGTTTACGTTTCATAGTTTATACTGTTGGTTATGTAATAATAATTTGACTGTAGTCGGTATTAACATTACAGTGGTTCAAAATAATGTACTCCACTTTTTTCAGCGTCACCTAAACACATATCTTCTTATCTAGCACATAATTAATACGTACTATCTAACTATATAGACAGTTTCATGTTTATCAAAAAGAATGTAGGTACTATCTATCTAGACAGTTTCATGTTTGTTAAAAAGAATGACTGACTGACAAACAGCACTGCCTAAATCAGTGAATACAGAAAAAGAATTGGAATACAGTCACAGTTATTTTAGCTCTGACAACAGCAACCCAACAGCAACCTTATAATGACGAGAATAAAGATCACAATGATTTATGAGAATAAAGTTCACTGTGACGTTGACAGAGATGCAAAATCAGAGGTAATAACTGTGAAAGGACTGTAGAGATGTCATTTTATCCCAGTTATTCACAACCTAAACACACAAACATCCAAAACTTAAACATAAGTAATCCTTTAAAATCCTTTTCTAAACACAACCAGACAATGCCACAAGACAAAAAGCTATCCTTTCATAATAAAAAGCGCAGCGTCGCATCCCACACTGGGCCACAGTACATACGGCGACACCACAACCTATCCGTTACCAGTATAAGCAGACCTCTCCTTGAACGGAAATCCTACACAATGCGAGGTCAGCTAAAATTGGAAATGATTGCTTGATGTGTCGTCGTGTGTACAGTCGAATAAGCAATTTGGTATACAGGCAAAAAAAACATTATTTTTTAAGTACGGCAGAGTTGTAATAATACCGAGGCCAGGGTTGATGGTTTTCATGACATTGTACGGAAACGGTATTAGTAACGATAACGGTAAAAGTATTGTGTGATAGGTGGGAAAGCCCCATGCTGGCTCAGTGGATACGGCGGCACACGTATGTGTCAGTCGTTTCAATTTTGTATAGTATATAGAGTGTGGTTTTTACTAACATTAGGTTAAGACTTTTACTAAAAACATATGGATCTTGTAATTTGATCTGAAATAAATATTTATTAATATTATTATTAATGTGTATTGTATGTGTAATAACTTTTCAAGCTTATGGCAGAGAGTGATGTAAAAGAATTGACTATTAAGTAAACTCACAACATTGTTTAAGACGACAGCGCTAAGGCAGCCCGCAAAATTGTTGTCCTTAGATTTTTGCAATTTGCAGGTCAGTATTAGGTTCTCTGTTGATTTTCATTTTAATTTTAACTAAGAGAGTTGTATTGATGATTGATGACAGATAATATTTTCATCAACATACCTGACATTGAACCAGCAAATTGCAAAAAAAATACTAAAGAAATTTGGCGGGCCACCTTAACGCATCCATATCCGCAACCATATCCTTTAAAGTAGTTTCAAATCTGCAGCCTGTATACCAACTAGTTCGTTTCACTGTACGTATGGTACGCGAACAATATGCGTGATGAGTTCTCTTGTTTTACACGCCACACAAAAGATAACCCACATCACCGTTGCGGCTTATGCAGAGCCGGTTTAACGAAGTACTGACGCAAATTAGAGGTGGGTATGATAACATCATGACATAATGGAACGAAGGTAATGTACATAGTGCTGTTCAAATATTATGTTTTAGTTTCGTGTTGTCGATAAATGTAACCTCGGAAATGGAATTCGAAATCAAAAACGAGTACGTACTTAAATCGATTATTAGGATAACGCAATATTATTTACAGTATTTTTTAACGATTGTCTTTTTTAGAAAGAAAAACATTTTATAAATAGAAAGTAATAAATGATAGTGAAAATGTTTAGAGCTTCTGTCTTTATTGCCAGTATCATAAAAGTTATTTGCACGATTTAATTTCAAGCAGTTAGATTTTATACCTGGACTACTGCTGTAGCTTACGTCACTTTAAAGCTGAAAACTGTGTGCAATATTAGGTATATTTCACCTGTTTAAGATATGCCTACAATTTTAGCACTTTAATATAGTACTAATTACACCATGGAGGTTTTTATTTCAAATTGGCAACGCCTTCGTTTACATTTTTGATTTCGAATTCCATTTCCGAGTTTAGTAGTTTTCTGGAAGCGTATTGGCTTGATACTGTAGTATCAGGATTATTGCTGTTTTTACTTACATACACTCGCGCCTTATTCCATGGGGGTAGGGAAAAACTACAGAACGCCAGCTCCTTTTGCCTCGTTTACGTTCATACATTTTTTTTGGAAAGGTAAATAAATAAATTTTACAATTAAAAATATGAATGCAAACAAGATGACATTAAAAATAATTATACAATTATAATTTCCTAAGAATAAGTAAGGGCTGAAGCGAAATGAATATATGAAACATAGAAACAGGAAACAAGAGGCTATCTCCACAATCGTCAATACACAATACTGAGGCATGAATCCATTAGAAATAATTCGATGCAAACGTCTGCAACCTCTACGCTTTTCTCTGCTCACTGCTACGCCGTAGCACAATACTACGATTTGCTATTACTGCTACGCGGCTACGAAATGAGCACAACAGAGTACAAAATGCATGTATTGTTAAATGAACTTGCAAATTAATTGTGAAAGGTCCCTCATATTACGTTTTTTTATGCTTCCCTAGTCATTGTTCGCGCAATTTGAACTCGGCTATCGAGGGAAATTGCTTTTTCTAATAGCCCCGTGTAAACTGACGGGGTCTGGAATCCATTTGAACATTTTAATTTTAACTTTTAGTAGCAACTCTGGAATTTACTTTAAGATCTATAGAGTACCTGCTGGAGGTCTAATTACGAGCTATGCAAAGAAATGTATTTCTAAAGTGATTTGTATTACAGTAAAATCCAGTCTATACAAATTTCCAAATGGTATGCCATTTTTTTTCTTCAGCCTTTAACGTTCCCACTGCTGGAACACAGGCCTCCTCTCTGTGAGAGGGAATGGGCAGTAATCTACCACGCGGGCCGATGACCGTTGGGGTAGAAGTGTTCTAGAGTGGAGACCCCAAATCGGCAATCGTAAGGTGGGACGCCCTCAGGCTAGGTGGAGCGAAAATCTTCGTAGGGTACTCATAGGAAAAACAGAGCCATCTGCCATAATTTTGGTACAACAATTGGCTATTATTTTAATATTTAATTCCATTTTAGGGCCCGGCTGGAAAGTAGTAGGTTTAATATAAGCGATATAATATGAAAACAATCTATTTTATCATAACATAACACACCATCACGCTTTGTTTCCTAGAAGGGAAGGGCAGACCTACATTCAGCCAGTTATCTAGGTTATCTTTTACAATCACAAATTACCAACGCAGGTGTACATACGTGTTCGCGTGTAAGCATAGCATGATCAACTCGTAATGTTCCCACTGCCTGGACACAGCACTAGCAATCATTGTAATTTACAAGCGGAAGCTTTGGCAAACCAAAGGAAATGAGCTAATTTTAGATACGTAAGCACTGGTGTTTGCAAACGTGGTTGGTGTTACCTAAATGTTATAATATGAACTATTCCATACATATCAATTACATAGCGTTTATTGTTACTTTACGCATTGTTTTATTGGCACTCAACGTGGAAAAAGTAATTATAGTGATCAAATTTTAAATGAAACGGAGAAGTCGTTTTAATTAATTTATTAATTACTGTCTCTTAAGATACAGGATACCCTAGTTTAAGAGATAGAGTTTAATCTTTTGTGTACAGATTTCTTCAGCATCCAAATGTTTAATGTTAATGTTAAAAAAAAAAAATCTAAACTTTATTTAATTACGGTTGATGTGTACTTATACAGTCTTGAGGTGCGTACGATGAAAATAAAAAATGAAAACATCGTGAGGAAACCGGCGTGTATTAAAACCAAAAATTTTAAGATATATGACATTTACCAACCCACACTGGACTCATCATCAGCCTACAGAAGTACACTACTAGACATAGGCCTCTCCAATTGCACGCCATTTAGCTCGATTCCCGGCAACTCTCATCCAGCTGCTACCAGCTATATATTACAAAAACTTTTTTTTACAGAAACTCGCCAAATACGATGTTTCCGAAACCCTTCAAGACTAATTTAGCTTTCTTGCATGTAAACTTTTTACGAGTACCTACATCGAAATCTGATCAGACCGTTCAACATTCATTGCATAGGCATAAAGCAATATGAGATGAAGCCTAAAAGTAAATAATAGGAAGATAGAGCCAACCCTATACAATAATAAAACCAATGAAACAAATAATAAAATAGATTCATATTATTTTTGGGCACGCAAGTAGAAATGACGTATGTTTATTTAGGTTAATAAATCTATTTGATTCATAAATTCATTCATTCATGGGGCCCGAGTTTAATATCTAGTGTAAATAGTTTAAAAGTACCTTTATGTTGATTGACTGGTTAAAGCCACTGACATATGAGAATACGGAAGCTCTCCTACAAAACGTAACTTAATACAAGTACACGACCCGCTCACACACTGAGAGACTTTCCCATACCTACACGTACATTCACACACACATACTCATACAACCACACATCCATAACACATCTACACTCAACAGCACATGCACACTCATGCACACGCTCACACACACTCACTCAATTATATTTTTGTTGTTTTTGTTTTTATTGTGTTTTTAAGTAAGCGTATCTACTGTTGTGAAGGAGCGGAGTCCTCTAATACAGGCATTATTTGCTTAAATGAGGACTCCAAACCCATAATTGTTTGTGTATAACTCTTGGACACAATAAACGATATTATTATTATATTATTATTATCTTTTTTATATCTCGGGACCATTGAGTCCCGGTCCTTTGGAAGGCGTATGAGGGGCCGAAGCCAACTCGCAGAGGCCCTTTAGGAAATTTTAATGAAATGTGACACCAACCGACGATTATCCCTGTGTGCACTATGCAAGTGCACCCAAGGACAACCCCCGGTTGGTGTAGGACTATTGCAGCATGTGGAAAAATAAAAAGTTGGACTATTATGGGTTTGGGTGGCTAAAGTGGACTGGTTGCCAAGAACTATGGAAGAACTATGACCCCTGCCTGATCAATGTTTAATATATACACGGATAAAATAGCAGGGGGTGACTTGCACACTCAATAATGGGCCCCCGGAAACGGTCGCTAGCACATAGTGACGTAGCGACAAGGGGCAACATGTCCTGAGGTGCTTATGAGAAGTGGAGAGGTATTCCACGGCTATCAGGACAATCCCGGATGTACGGTCAAGATCCCTACCACTATCTTACTGGAATACTTCCTTCCTCCGAGCACGTTTGCTCTTGCGAATCTCTCACTCAAGCCAGCCAATAAAGGCAAGAATGAGGTGGGAGCTCTGTTCCTCGTCATTGTTCACTCCAGCCGGCCAATAAAGGCAAGCCAGAGGTGAGGTACAAGACTTCTCCCGGGAGATAGGGTCCGTGGGGTCACTACTGCCCAACAGCTCGCCACATGCTGCCCTGCGGATTTCTGTATCTCTCTTGGTCTGGCTCCTCACCTTAGACCCGTTCCGGCAAAGTAAACTTTTCCGGCACGGGCCTAGAGTTCGGAGCGCGCAAGCCCCACCACGACGTCAACGTAGAGATACGGCGATGGGGTTATTATTATTATTATTACCTTTTTAATAATAAATGTACCCTGTATATGTATATTTTGATTCATAAAATAATATCTGTCCATATGGAAAGGTTTACTTGGATAACTTCTGTTTTAGATTAATGGTCTATACCATTACTAAATATGGAACAATTGTTTTGACATTATGTCATGAACATGGATGAGAGGTAAATATTATTTTCATGTTTTTTATTTGTTTCGTAAAGGTTAATATTTGTAAGGATAACTCCCTTGGGAAAGAATTTTGTTTTTAGAACGCTATCTGCTCAAGATAATAGGGATGACGACTAATATTAGAAATGTTTGAACAAATAATGTAATTTCAAATTAGGTATAGTAAATAGTGATAATGGAAAAAGATCTGTAAAATCGATGGAAATATGGAGAAGCTACACGCTTTAGAAGTTTTTGGAGGGAATTATTCCCGTCCTTGTCGCGTAGTACAGACAATGTATGGCGCTACATAGTATAAAGTTACATAGTCGTGACGTAATTTCTGTGATAATGCAGTCTTTGTCCAGCAGTTAATTTAAAACGTTTTTAACTTGGCAATTTGTTAAGCTTTTAGACTTTTTATAGTTTCGTTTGCACTATTTGCAAACAAAATTTTAATAAGGGTTTTAAATGAAAAAATTGCCGTCATCCCTTTAAAAGACTTTTCTGATAGCTGTAACTGTATTCATTAGCTAGGCCAGCTCATAACCGCTACTTCTATGATCACATCGAGGCAGCGCGCGGTCGTGACACTTAATTAAAAAACGTTATTAATGCAATCCACTAATAACAGAAAACAACAATAAAAACAGGTCACAATTTATTAAATTAAAATAGTTTTGACTTATAACCTACATTTAATATAAATGCGACACTAATTACATGTCACCAAAGGTCGCGTGCCACACGAACTAACGGGTATTAAACTTTGTTGATAACAAACACCACTGATTTTTGTAGGCAGCTGTTATTTATTTCATGTTTATAAGTTTTACCGTGGCGTGCGATTTCCAAGGTATTTTTTAGTCTGGTTTAGATTAATATTTTTTTGATCTTATCATTATTTAGATAAAGTATTGTGGATTATAAAATAGTTGTCCAATGCTATAGGTATGATGTAAAATGCTTCAAGATACAAATGCACTTGAAGAGATGATGAATTATTATAATCACTAAACCTGTTAGAAAATAAATGCGCGGTTTCTAGGTAAAAACCTATGAATTGAGATTCTACTAACAGGTTGAATTCGTTCCACATTTCATTACCAATCTAACCAATCGTTATGCCCTACCCTCACTTTCAGTATCATATGAACGCAGCCTTCCGAAAGCGCCAATCGTCGCGCCACACCGACGCCAACCGGCCAAGGACACTAGGCGCCATCGAGTCTGAACCCAGGGAAAATGGAAAAGTTACAAAGATAAATAATATGACGAATGATTATGGTACCGGTATTATTATCGCTCTGACAAATGTCTTTTCCAAAATGATTGGCAATTCAGGGCGTCTTATTTATCCAACTGCAGCTTGAAAGTAACTTTCTGCTGTTGTGCACGTGTAAGCCAATCTTTTACGTAGGCTCATAACTATCGTTTAAGAACAAATTAACACCCTTTCTTCCGATGACGTCGAAGATATCAAGTAAAGGCTAATTTCATTCTTAGTAATAATTATCCTTGTCTGTTCACAACAACAAGCACAAGCAACAACAAGCCACACAAGCACAAGGAACAACAATAACACAAGCAACAATAAGCACAAACACAACAACAACACACAAAGACACGTCACGTTTTTTGGTAAAAGGTTAGTCGATTCAATATTTAAAACTCAACCGTTCATTACGGCATTACAGGCTTCTATGGTATGATGAATGTGGTATGGTATGATGAATGAGTACATCATGCGCAGTCCACTAAACAAATTATGCAAGAAAAACTCATGTAAAAATACTCTGGAAGATCGACGACAGTTAGGTACATGATATGATGTTATTCTACGACATACTTAACAATAAATTTGGTTGTCCACAACTGCTTGGCAGAATACACAATAACGATCCACTCAGACGTACCAGACATACCAGTTTATTATCTAAAGAGGTCACCATTCTTGCGTCCACCTTCATTATTCCCATCTTTGGACCCCTTTAATACCACACGAACTCAGCTTACTACCTCAGTAAAGCCGGTTCAATCATACGTAGTCATGTATATAGACATACACACATCATCACACATCAGTGGTATTTATAGTGTGTGCGTATATCTGTAAGCATAATAAGCCTATAATGTTCCCACTGCTGGGACACAATCCTCCCCTCGGTGAGAGGGAATGGGCCGCCGTAATCCACCACGCGGGCCTAGTGCGGGTTGGTAGATGTCACGAGTCTTTGATTTTTTTTTGGTTCTAGGGCAGCCGGTTTTCTCACGATGTTTTCCTTCACCGTTTCGAGAGCAGTGGTGATGAAATAATTTACACAAAGTAAAGCGCCTGTCTGGGTTCGAACTTACGACCTACAACTCGTAAGCCGTGGTCGTTACCACTGGGCCACCACTGCTCCTACCTTATATAAAGCCTTATATGAAGCTCCCTCATTTAAAATAAATAAAAATAAAACGAACGTCACTCCTGCACTCCTGATGTAATTTTTTCTTTTATCACTGGCAGACTTCAAATAACTTTTATCTCCTCAACAATTCCCAAACCTTTTTCTATAACGCTGAGTACACACTAGCCAGCTAAGATCCGTCTCTGGAGCGCCAGTTGTCGCGCCACGGTGGCGCCAAACGGCCAAGGACAAATGGCGCCGGTCAGTCTGCACCCCTGAAATGAGACGCTATTGGATGCCACGCTGGTTTACACAAGACTTTAGCGTGGGAAGTATTGTTCTTGTGGGTGGACAGTTATCTGGATTAAAATGTTGGGATTTTACACTATATTATAATAATATTATTTCGATACAAAGGCTTTGGTAAATTAATTAATAAATCATATATATTACAGACGATAAAAATATATACACTGGATAAACTTCTTATATGAAATTAACTAACAAACTATTAAAATTAAAATATAATAACCTAACGAAAATGGTTGTAAATGTGTGCGTGTGAGCGTTATACACGCACAGAGCGGAGGTGTAGTTTTGGCATGCTTCACTGTATTGTTCGCAGCCTTAGCCGTATGTCTTGACTTTTTTATTTGGTCTAAATAAAAAAGTCTGTTCCCGGCGAATAAAATGGTAATCGTAAAAACTAAATTTTACAGGAAAAATAAAAAACAGTTTTTCGTGAATATCTCAATAACTAACATGCAGCGGGATTGTTCAAATACTAAACGAAAGCTGACAAAATAATTATAAACTATACCTACATAAAAACCTCGTATTTTCTGAAATAACCGTAGGAAATGTTTGAAATAAATTGACAATGTGTAATCGGACCTATAAATATCGAATATGCAATAAAGTTAAAACTATCGTAATAGCACATTACCACTTTATTCGTCGGGGACGGCGTTATAACCTTGGATTTTCTTAATATGTAATGCGGATATCCTCTTTATCCTAGGTTAGACATAAGTGGTATCATTTGCACGAAGAAAATCACCCTTACTCGCTACGACACAAAGGCGCTGTTTATGTAAAATCGTTGCCAATGATGTGCAGTTGACCGTACGATATTGATCATTCCTTGTGAATAATGTAGTAGGTACAGACGCCAGCACATAAAGCTACTACAATCTGTCAAATTTCTTTAATTGATTTTCAACTTTATCGCTACAGCATAAGGTTCAAGGTTGATTGGGAAAATTGGAGAGTTTCGAGTAGCTTGATGTGCTGGCGTCTGTACTTGTAGATACGGTATTTTAATACATTTCTGACTATCATTCATTTCTCACAGATATACATTTCTTACAGATAAATGAAACTATATTTTCATCGTACCGTCGCCGTCGCCGCGTCGTAAATACGTAAAGTTAAGTAGGTACACAGTACCTGCATTAAAATGCACAACAGTTTCTGCTCCGCAACGAAAGGGTTGTTAAATAAAAATGTTTCACGTCCACGAGAATGTTCTCTGACATGAAACATAATGTTAATGGAGCGAGTACTGTCGTGTTAAAAGCAAGTTATTATGTTCGCTTCATGCCGCCATAAATATAAATAATACCGCGAAACACATGAAAGAAAAAAAGAATAACGTTTATTTGGACACAGCTCTTATAAGACAAAAAACAAAATATAACAAAACATACCGTACAAAAACTGATAGTAATTTATTGTATAATGTGTGATTTACATTTAATAGCAAATAAATAAATAAAAAAGTGAAATTAATGTTTTAACAAACAACAATAGTGTGTGCCTCACGGCTGCGCCAAAACTGTAGACAGATATTGTCCGACGCTGGTTTTCTAATGAACCTTTAGGCACAAGTGATGTGAGTACAAACAGTTTTCATATACCTAATACGAATACATACTTCATTTGTATACTTACAAGTCTCAATCTTAATTTGTATAAAATTCAAAGTCCTGACTGATTGATATATCAAAGGACAGCCTAAACCGCAGGTCCTAGAGAAATGAAATTTGGAGCGTGTGTTCTTTGTGAAGAGTAGGTATCCACTAAGAAAGGGTTATTCGAGTGAATGGGGGGAGGGTGAAATTACACGCGGTCGAAGTCGCGGGCAGAATCTAGTAAATAAATAAACTAAGTAGTAATTAAAAATAATTACAAAAAAACACTAAAACAACAAGAACTATCTCGGCAAAGCCTGTTTTTAGCGATTACCGATTATCAATAGGTATTGTAATTCACTTCTTCGACTCTTCACGTGACCAGAGGGTTGGCCTATTTTCTGGCCAAAGAATCAGCATTGCTATACAATGTGCCAATGCTGCCAGCCTTTTGAGTATGTTTCCTATTGACAGCGATGCGAACGAATTTTTTGATGCCCTTTGATCATTTTCCCTCCTTTTTAGGGTTCCGTAGCCAAGGGTAAAACCGGGACCATATTACTAAGACTCCACTGTCCGTCTGTCACCAGGCTGTATCAACAAATACTAAAAATAGAATAAAATAAATATTAAAGAGGGGCTGCCATAAAACAAACGTCATTTTTTGCCGTTATTTTATATGTAGCTTAAATATTGTATGGTGGTTAGGAACCCTTCGTGTGCGAGTACAACTCGCACTTGGCCGGTTTTTATATTTTGTAATTCTTTAACAGTTGAATAAAATGGCTATAACACTGGAAATTAAATACATTGACATTATTCAAGGAAATTAATTGTTAAGGGAATTGATCATTGAAAATTTGCTTATCAAATAATTTCCCTGACTGTACAAGAACTCCTAACAATAGTTTTTTCAAAAGGTGATTATTATAACCGATATTTATTACCTGTTTATCCTCTATATAATATATGTATAAGCAATACCCCCAATAACCCCATTTTCACCCTTTTCACACAATATGGCCTACCTTTTTAGCACGAAGAGAACGTGTAAAAACGATACTAATAGATATGAGGGTGTAAAGTCCCCATTACGACCCCGATACGTGGGTAATTTCCCCCACTCTCCCCGAATATTAAGCAGGTTTTTTGCTGTATGTTAGTTTTCGTGGCACCAGTTACCTATCTAGGTACCTACTGACAGCATATTGCGACTATTTCCATAATTATTTTGATGGTTTTGCTAGCTAAGCATGCAGTTAAAAGTATTTTATTACCTGAACACCCACGATTTATGGAGCAATTATATAGAAAAATACGAAACCTTACTTAATTTATTGCCTCATTCGAATAGTTTTAAAATAGTCAGACCTAAAATAACGTTAAGTGAAGAAATTAATTCCTAAGGGTTGTACTTGTAAGCCTGCTTTGAAATGCAAAAATAATTTTTAAATCCGTCTGGCAGTTCCGGAGATTACCGCGTACAAACAAACTTTTCAGCTTAATGAAGCTGAAAAGTTTTTTATTATTATTCTGTATATATTATAGATTTTATCAGTCAAAGAATACAAACAAACTAAAAACACGACTACACATACGCCTTCAATTTCCACACAATCCAGTCTAATAAAATACTAAGTCTTTGAAACCCACATCTCACAGACACTATCTTATAGCTGAGGCTGAGATACACCAGCTTCCGTTCTAATAAGTCAGATGGCCCATTTGTATCTCGCATCATTTCGTTTATACCTACCTAGAGGCGAGCGACTCTCGGCAAGGTAAAGTTTCTAAAATGAAAAGAAAACATGCGATGTTGCTCTTAATATGGACCACAGTGTGAAATGAAACACGGCAGGGGCTCATAATACTTCTGTTAAAAACAGAATTGCTCTTTATGCGAGTTTTTTGTTCGGGAAGAATGAAAAAAAATGTATTTAATGGGTGTGAAAATTAAGGAAAAATGAGGGAATTGTAGAAGTTTGTTGGTTATTTTCGGTGGTTTCTGTTCAGGGTTACCTACTTCTTGTTTTCCTATGCCTCGTTGGTCTAGTAGGCACAAGCGCTAGTGATTAGCTTTATGAACTGGGTTTGATCCCCGAGTCGGCTAAATTTTTATCGGGTTTGTTAGTAAAAGTTATCTCCCCCTCCCCCCCAATACATGAGACTAACATAATTGTCGAAAAGTGTGTGTAACATTAGAAAGCCAATTCCAGTAATTTAAACGTTCAAAATGTAGTCGCAATCGCATCTCAGTGACAATCAATGTTAAAAACCTAATTTCCCTACATTTTTGACAATTGTCAAAAATTTTGGTTAAATTAGAGGTATTTTTGATAGATTGAAACCGACATATAAAATTGTGAACTTCTTAAAATTACGAGAATTGCCCCTATGATATACGCTTTCGGAAATAAAGGCGTAATAATGTTATTCTTTTGTTTCAACGTTTGTTATTATTAGTTTTTCGGTTATTACTATTTTTCTCCCAACTTGTACTTTTTGTGTTCGTGTTCTTTCTCTGTGTCATGTTTACCACAAGTAAACGTATTTTCTTTCTTTCTTACTCTCTCTACATCAACAAGTTTCGTCGCAATGTTGACAGCGCAGATTCCTGCCAAACGTTCTGTTCAGTTTACCGTTCAGATTAATATTCGAGTTTTTTGGTAATCGCAGCTCATTTCCTGACGATTCCCTTTCAATTTGCTCGAGCTTACTTCCTGCTGGGAATGAGACGAACTACTTAAATCTCGATTTTAACGTTACCAAGGTCTAACACAGTTGGTTTAAGAGTCTTGTAGCTTTTTCATTTCCACTAACTCAATGTTTGATAATCTATCAGAAATCATTTTTAACCTATTCCTCTACACAGGTCCACTGGGAAATCTCTCCTGAACCAGATAGGTACAACAACAGTTACCTCGCAGCCTATTAAAAAGTTACAACTCTGGGGTTTAATAACACATAGCCAGCACTAAATAAAAATGTATGAGTCTATTTAATCGTGTGGCTGCACGAGAAAGCATCGAAAGTTCCAATAAAGTATCCTACCACCTCTCCGCACTTATGTGGGAGTAATAAAAAATACAAGTGCATTTATAATAATAACAATTTAAATAGGCAATTATTAGAAATAATCAGAAGTATAACTTCTACAAGTTAGTATCTTAGTTCAACCCTTCTGTAAAATGTTCTCGTATGGCACAGCAGCGCAGCGTTCTTGTGGCGCAGCCAGGTGGCTCCGTGAGGCACACAATTACATTTTAGTATATATTTTTTTCTGTTTTTTGTTTCTTTTTGGGTGCATATTGTGTGCCTTACTTCACCTGATTTAAATAAACTTATATCCTTAATTTCTTTCTTTCGATAGCAAAATCATCGTCGCCTCATGTCCCAAGGGCGGCTAGGATCACTAAAGTGTAAAGTATGAGTATATGTGATGATGATATCTCATGAAATATTAACCAAATCGTAATACTCTTGCCAAACCGAATATATTCAAGCACAGATTTGATTCAGCCACAGCATCACCAAAGTAATTCGTTTTAGATATAAAATATACAAAGAATTTCTTCTCACAAAATGGCCGACGATTCCCGTCTTTTGTAGGGAACTGAATGATAAATATCTTATAGCTAAGGTGAGGCGGGAATAAATCGGGTAAAACTTGTATTCCAGATAGATGATCACAAATTTTTCACGTTCCCTCGTGTAATCTTAAACACCTTAGCTTTTCTTCCGTTCTGAATTTCCGGGTGGAATTTTGTGTAAGTAGATAATCTGGTTCAATTTATTACTACCCACATATTTGGCTTTTAAAAGAGATTGATAAATTGATTCCTGAAGTACATTGAGTTTAAGTATGGTATACTGAGATCGATGCCAACGTGCGTATATTGCTGATTATCTCTTGCCGTTACGTTTATAGTCAATTTAAGGCCGATTTTTCAATCTTCAGATAACTTTTAATCTGAGGAATAAGTGACTATTAGACAGATTTGAACAGAAAACAAGTCAACCGCCATAAATATTCTTCACATAAAGGTTACAAAAATTATAATTCTAAGCACAAAATAGGTAAAAGTACAATTTTTATTAGAAACCAAATTGACTTATTTAACAAACATCCAGCCCTGACATTTACTTCACCATCAAACCCACTGACGCCCACAAAAATCAGCTACGACAATGAAACATTCGCCTTTTATGATCCTAAAATCCATTTCGGCTGGCAACATTAAAACATTTACCGTGAACGTAAGATGGTACTCTGAATAATTTATGTGTTCGCTGTAGTGACATCATCCTGTCTGTAGTCTGAAAATTACGTCTTGTTTCGCTAATAGTTTTATAATGTTAACGAACCAATTGGTTGTATTTCTCGATGGTTGGTTTTGCAAGGAAATAAAGTACAGACGCCAGCACATCAACCTACTACAATCTGTCAAATTTCTTTGATAGATTTTCAACTTTATCGCTAAAGAATAAGGTTCAAAGTTGATTGGGGAATTTTGACAGTTTCGGGTAGGTTGATGTGCTGGCGTCTGTACATATGAAGAAAAAAAAAAGAATTTTTTGTCACAGAAACATTTGCATATAAAAAAGGTAAGGTAGTGTAACTTTTATTTCATAGTTTTGAAAGCGATAAAGTAGACCTACAAAAATGCATGAAGACTGTAGGATCATCTATAGATGAACAGATTTTTTATTATCCTATTTTTATTAAAAAAAATTGGACGATCTGTTAGACGATCTTGCAAACGTTTTGCGAAACAGTAAGTCATAAAGCGATGCGATCTTTTATGAGCCTTCCCTCTGAACTATGTTTGTAGGTACCCACTTTTATTGAAAAGCCGGTAGATAAACATGCTAACCTACATTCCATTACCTATAATAACTACGAAGACCCTTACCCTCCTTGTCCACCATAAAAACTAACCGTAAATAAAGTGCCGTCTCTTTCAAAAACCCTTGTCTTCCTTACAACAACATAGCATGTAACAATTTTTATTTCTCCCTTGTGTAAGAATGTTCTATTTTCTCTTTATATTTTGTACCAAGGTCAGGAGATACCCTTAACCTAATCCTTGAGCTTAATCCTATCTACCAATTTGTTAGCAACGTTGATATTTGATAAAAGATTAATAAATTCCGGTTTCCTATAATAAGGGACACACACACAACACACACACACACACACACACACATACAATAACAAGAACAAGAACAACACAACAACATCAATACAAGACAACAACAACAACATTGAACAAGTATGTTACACCTTCTCTATGTTTCAGCTCACCATGCGAGTCTCGCATGGTAGGCTATTCACGATAACTAGTGGATGTTTAGGATTAAATAATTAGGCTATAAAGTAAATGTCAATTTCTTTTTTGTTTTCTTTATACGGAATTTGACCATTTTCATTTAAACTAAAATAGTTTTGGGGCTTTGGCAGCAAACATTTTCGAACATTCATTTCACGTCCACCAGACAGGAAAAAGAGATTTCACAGCGGCATAAAACCGATAAAAAAAAACTCAAAGCACTTTTATTACATTGCCGTTCGGCGTAGTTTCAATCGTAACCTGCAGTGCGATTCTGTAACCATCTCACCGTGAAAACTTAGGTGAAGTGAAAGTGGAGTGAGCTGTCATTAGTGTAAATACTTAAAGCATCAGTAGTGCTATTCTGTAAAAATCTCACCGTGATAACTCAGGTGAAGTGAGCTTAAAGTGAGCTGTCATTAGTATCAATCCCTATTGCATCAGATGGAATGACAGCTCACTTCACCTAACTTCTCACGGTGAGATTCTAACAGAATCGAGCAGCAGTGCGATTCTGTAACCATCTCACCGTGAAAACTTAGGTGAAGTGAGGGTGGAGTGAGCTGCCATTAGTGTAAATCCCTATAGCATCAGATGGAATGACGGCTCACTTCACCCAACTTCGCACGGTGAGATTCTAACAGAATCGACCGGCTGCAGGTGGAATGACAGCTCACTAGACCTAACTTCTCACGGTGAGATTCTAACAGAATCAACCGGCTGGTTAAAGCACTAAGTAAACCTACGTAGTGGGTGGAAAATACAGCGTTTTGATATTTAAACTAGACCGTAAGTGTCATTTGTAGTATTTAGAAAGATACTACGAGTAAAACGTGGTTTTTAAGGGTGTAGTACAGACCATCAAACTGATAAACTCTCTAAGGGACCAACATCGTACCTTATCGCGAAAAATTATTTGAATGAATCTGAATGATCAACTGTCCCATGCAAATGAATGGGACGGCTGACATTTTTTTTGCGCTAGTACACCTCGATGAGATCAGTCCTATGAATGCCTCCAGCGATAGTTGCTAGAACAGGCGAGAATCTGATATGGATGGATCCTCTTGGTTAAACTGAGAGCTATTTATCGTCACATAAATCGTCGTCGACGTCTCTCCTTAATACAGATTACTCATTCCAAAAATTCGTTGTTTATCCTGTAATTAATAATGCATAGTTACCTACTTTGTAAGTCCCTCATGTAATACAAAACCTGTGACTTAATCCATACTAATATTATAAATTCGAAATTAACTCTGTCTGTCTGTATGTTACCTTTTCACGCCCAAACCACTGAACGGATTTCGATAAAATATGGCAGAGAGATAGATTGCATCCCGGGGAAGGACATAGGATAGTTTTTCTTATCGACATACCTCGCGAGCGAAGCCGCGGGCGGAAGCTAGTAAATTATATTTAAAAAACAATGGCACTCCGGGAGTGCCGACAGAAGTGAAAACAAAACAAGCAGAATATTTTGCCGTCACTCACTGACATATCGGATATACATTAAAACCGAGTACATCCCGAGGACAGCCGAACACATCTGAATGTAGCGCGGTGTCGGTAACAGTGTCGCGAGTTCAATAGTTTTATCCCATCTCAAAAAATGCCGAACGCGCCTAAAGAAGAAGTAACGTACAGTATATCTACTAGTTTTTTAATCGCTCAAAAATAATTAATTCATCATTCACTTCTATGAGGAAAGACAAATACATTTATTTCGTTGTGACTATAAACTTATTATCTATTAACTATGTAATGGGTTTGGTTTCCGAGCGGACCATTGTCCGTGGGCCATGGTGGCCGTCAGTGGTTATTCCAACCAGCCCACCTCCCTCCAGAAGTTTATTACTTCTCCTGGCCTGTTGAGAACATCTGTGTAAGATCTGGGTGTCCCGAGGGTTCTTATTATCTTTTATATACAGAAACTTACAAGCTCTTCGCTCTTGTGCATTTTATTATGTAAATAAAGTTACGCTATATACCAAGTGCGGCGGCTCAGTAGCAGCATCCATTTAAACTGGCTACGTTATGCTGCGGTTTCCCTGTGCAATATATATCTAGGTCAGAATAAGGTCAGTCTGTGTAAATAAACACAAACTTAATGTAGGTACATAAATAGACCAGATTATATCCTCATTTTTGTGCAAGAGATTAAATATTTTTAACCGACTTCAAAAAAGGAGGAGGTTCTCAATTCGGACGTTTATATAAGTAATTATATGTTTTTCTTTTCTGACCAACCAGATTTTTATCTAGCTATAGGTTAGGAAAAGGCATCTCTCTCAGGGTATTGTTGTGTTGTTTTCTTCGTGTCTGTTTTTAAGTGTGTGTACAGAAATGGTTAACTAGATAAAAATAAAAAGACCGTGTATCCATTTTGTTTGCCCAGGCGTGATGATAAAGGCATTTTTATATTTGATTATACATCGGTGGCCTTTGTTATGCAGTCAACGCTTAACAATCGATATAATAATAAAATAACATTGTAAATATCGAACAACACAAATACCTAAAGAAGAACAACACAAAAACACACGTAAAAGAATTTCATTTATGGACATAACAAGAAAGAAACGACTTACTTGTTCGTTAACATTTGAAATTGTGGAGAAATAATACATACACAGTGAGCAGATGGACCCTCGTCAGGTGTTCGTAGTGACATAATATTACAGGAATGTCAAGACAAGCAAAAAATATAACATATCTTGTTTCACTTTATTCTAACCATAATTATTACATACATTCTTACGTGGGAAGTAAACCCAATGCTTATGTACAGACGCCAGCACATTAAGCGACCCGAAACTGTCAAATTTTCCCAATCAACTTTAAACCTTAAGCTTTAGCGTTATAGTTGGAAATCTATGAAAAAATATTGACAGATTGTAGTAGTTTGATGTGCTGGCGTCTGTACATGTAAGAAGGTTCTGTAAATAGATTGATTTTGTGTATTTTTCTTTGGTTGTAGCATATATCCTTAAGCTTTATATTAAATTGTTTGTTAAATGCGTTGGTTGGAAAAAAATCAGCCCTTATTTAAATTTTCTGAGATCCTGTTTTAGTTGAGAAAAGTGGGTGCACTATTATTTCGTCAATTGAGTTGATATTTTAAATAACTAATTGCTAAGTTATGTACCATCATCTTGAGTGGACTGGAAAGATTCGCAGGTCCACAGGTCCGAGTGCAAACTGAGGAAGAGTGCAAAAAAAATATAACAAGTACTTTTTTGAAATTCTAGATAATAAATGTCCACTGCTGGACATAGGCCTCGCCCAAGCACCGCCACTTCGACCGGTCCTGTGGTTAACGCATCCATCGGATACCTGCGGCCTTCACAAG
Source organism: Gortyna flavago (assembly GCA_963669345.1). Taxonomy (NCBI): domain Eukaryota; kingdom Metazoa; phylum Arthropoda; class Insecta; order Lepidoptera; family Noctuidae; genus Gortyna; species Gortyna flavago. The sequence goes on from OY770138.1 coordinate 12,883,651, forward strand.
TTCATCGGCTCACCTTGTCGCCGTAAAAAATAAAAATAAAATATCCATTCCGAATATTATAAATGCGAAATTAACTCTGTCTGTCAATTTAACTGCTATCTACCTTTATTACATAAATTCACACTTTAACGGTAGCACGGATTTCGATAAAGGTAGACCATGTCACATAGGATACTTATATCCCGCTAGTACGTTCCAGTGGGATAAATTTCGTCCTTAACGCGGGCGTAGCCGCAGGCAAAAGCAAGTAAGAATAAAAATTGGGCGTCTTTCAGCTGAGATTTTCAACAATAAATATTCTATCTAAAGTCTTATTCATTCTAATTCCTACATTGACTTAAAGTCTTTCTTATGTAAATTCTTTTTGGCAAAGTTACATCCGATAGCGTGGTAGTATAACACAAAGTTATGCAAGGAAATGAATGCGATAAAGTTACCTACATAAATATTCATAAAAGTAATTTTACTTTTATAGTGGCGATCGTATCAACGATACAAGAGTTTTTAATTTTTTAACAAACCAGTCATATGTTTTTGTTAATATTGTTAAAAAGAAAACATTCTTAATTTAGTACCTATAAAGAAAATAATAAACGTCTTTTTTGAAAAAAATCCTACTCAGTTCATCGGCTATAATTTTATTTCTTCCGAACATTTCTTCCCCATTTTAATTTGAAAGTTTTGATTACGTTTTAAAGGTGAAGCTACTTGAACTTTTTCTCATCGAACAATCTGTTTTTAAGTTTTATGTCAGCCTACCAAGTTTTCAAAAATCGTTACTAGGGACTAAACGAGCTCGAATTTCTAATCAGTTGCTAGACAAATGCTGTAAGTGTATAATTATGCAAAACGACTGTCTTCTAAAAGATTTTGAGTATTCAGATTAAAGTCCCTGCCATTAGCCCCTAATTAACAAACCCCATAAAGACTGAACAAATGCCCAAAATAAACTAGCCTAAATGAGAAAACACGCACAAATTAAAATAGGGTAATTACTGAAACCCTTAGTTGTTTCAGCAAATCACCCTTTTATACGTAGATACCCGTGGTAGTGTAACGAAATAATTTCGGGAGGGTCGTTTAGCCCGAGTAAGGGTCCACTTTGTACCCCAGTAAAGGGTCACTTTGTACACCAGCACGAATATTACTGTACCCCATAATAGTTCGGTATTGGTGAAACGTGCTATTGTTTTTGATGTTCGTCTTTGAGAGCAAATTTAAGTCTAGTGAGTGCCTATTAACAGTTGAGTTCTAGTTGCCTCCCTAGTTAATGATTAATAGTCGGTTGGCCACAATTCAATGTCCATTGAGGTGTTAGTAAGTAGTTTAATGGAGTTGTTGTGTACAAATAGAGTTGTGGCCTTTGAAATTTTGTTATTGACGGTCGTTTGGGTATCTTTAGTAGCCACATAATGTCTTGCCGCGTTTGAGTGCCTTGTTATTTAAAAATGTTCCTAAAGGCTGGGCTTGCTCGTTCCATTATAGACCACATCCATCGCATTCCACCAGACGAGATCGAGGTCAAGATCTGGGCCAATCCGCAACTTAAAAAAAATCTAAATATCACCTCTGTTAATTTGTAGAGAACATCAACTAGTGCCCGAAAACCGGTTCCTCGAACATTTGGAAGAAACAAAAATATTTTGTACAGATATCATCTGCCTAGCCTAATAGCCTATGTTAGGGTCGGCTTCCAGTCTAAACGGATGCAGCTGAATACCAGTATTTTACAAGGAGCGACTGCCTATCTGACCTCCACAGCCCAGTTACTGGATAATGCGGCTAATGCGGTACCCCTTGGTAAGTTTGGTTATAAGACTTTCGGGTTTCTGACGACCAATAACGACTTTCAAAGACCCACGAATGACAGCCGGGACCAACGGTTTAACAAGCTTTCTGAGGCACGGAGGGTTCTTGGTATGTGAAGATGGTCACCCATCCACGGACCAACTGCGGCGAGCAACCTGATCGATCGACCCGTGCGGCTGTTATTACTTAGCCACAAGCCCCTTCTATTTTGTAGAGATATAAGATAAAAATAATAACGTACATTTTTTATCTGTTTTAAACCTACCTAACCATACCTTCCACACCTACATTGTACTCTTTCCTTCCAATCAAATCGAAACAATTTCTGCCACTGACCCTGTAATGAACAATCTCACTCAGCTAATCTTTAAAAGATTTATCTATACAAAAACCCATAACAACGTAACTTAATGAAGCTGTAGTCGAGCCAGCGAAACTCCACTCCAACTCAGTTCTAGCTGAACTCATTTGCGAAACGGCTGTGTCACTGCGGAACCCAAATTCATTTACTGGGATGAATCTGCCAGTCACCCGGCCTACAAAATGTTTTGCCTAATCTTTTGGAAGATATATCAAGGGAATATTTTAAAATATATATTTTTCCGTGTCCATAATTTATCTCATTAGGAAATTGTTGAAATATTCGCCAATAAAAGAAAGCATAAGTCAACTTACTGGCCTCAATCTGACCCTACTATGTTGGGCCTAGCCTTAACCCAGCTATGTTGGGGTCGGTTTCCAGTCTTACGGGATGCAAGGATGCAACTGAATATCAGTATTTTACATAGGAGCGACTGCCTATCAACCAACCCAGTTACTGGGTAACACGATACCCCTTGGTAAAATTGGTTGTCAGGCTTTCGGGATTCTGAGAACACATACGTGCGGCTGTTATTACTTAATTTACTTAGGTGCAAACCATCAAACTAAACACACAAACAACCTACCATAAAAAAATCCACAAGCCTGATAAGCGCACTCAAAGATTGAATCGCTATTATACACTGATGACTGTATAGTTTGTCCAACCTTATCTAACTACTTACTTAAATGTACAAAAGCTTTTTGGCCTTTCATTTATAAAAACAAAGATCAACACAACCCTCTTTTTGCGAATTACTTTGGACTCAACTTATCTTCCTCCTTTGTATCTCTCTCTAGCAATCACAACATTTATTGAGACCACTAAAACTTCTCTGAAAGGTCATTTCATTCCACCCTTCGGAAGGGTAGAACAGATGAATGCATGAATTTATAGCCTCTACAGAATGGCCAAGATCATCAATAGCAAACGTGCAGGACGTTCACTATTGATGTCCTTGGCCATTCAAATCGATATTGCTCATACAACGCTGCCGCTGAACGGCAATAAAAACAAAAACCCTATCAAAATTTGCATAAAGTTGATATGATGAATGGGCGCTTTATCCTGGTCACTACTTGTCCTGAGTAATTAGCGAAAACCCGTGACCCCAATATTGCCAAAGTTGACATACTATTAAATACATTAGAGCGGCCTAATGAGCGTCCTAGTGGCGATACTTGGTAAACGAAGCGGCATTTACGAGCGGCACCGACGATCGACGACGAAATAGCGAATGTTTGCCGAGAGGTTGCCGAAAAGCAACCTAATTGAAATCGGGTATTGATGGGTCGACTTCTAGTTTGCGTAACTTGTTTTTTCAACAAGACTTTGAGTTTGGTGGGATCTTTTTATGCCACTTTGATGGCCGACCGAGTTTTGCAAAGGAAAACAGTCTTTTACAAATGATTGCGTTACTTGGTAGCCTTCAAACGCGTTTCTGGATCATTATTTTTCGTTTAATATTTTTGTGCCTAAATACACAAATGCCTAAGGCCCTTTGTGGCTGTGTGCGATATTCTATATTACATTCTTCTCATCCAATACAGGCGGTATTCATTCCACGTAGCGTCATATGCTTTTGACGAGATGCATCACATTTTGTTATAGGATCTCAGAACGAGGATAAAATACTAATTCTTACACGTACTCACATTCTTTTAAGTATCGTAATTATAGTGTATCTACACTTATTTCTTAGAGCAGTGTACTTAATCTAATAAAGAAGTGTAGTTTTCTAACTTTTTAAAACCTTTAACGTGTATTTAATACGTTACAGGTTTTTCAAAAGTTAGAAAACTTGTGTAAAGTTCGGCTTTCCGTCCTTCTATAAGTTTAATTGGAGTCACGTTCGAGTTTCCGAGACCTGACAGACAATCTAGGGTATAAATGACTTAATGTTGTGCTAGTACAATTTTCTACACGTAGTAAAAATCTTAAGCCCAGGTAAATATTGATTATATACTAAGTGACACTTTATTCTAATTACGAGCGTAACGTTCTATATACAAGGACTATCTTCTGCCCGCGACTTCGTCCGCGTGAAATTTCACCTTCCCCCCATTCACCCTCATAGGGGTGGAATTTTGAAAAACCCTTTCTTACTGGATACCTACTCTTCACAAAGAACACACCCTCAAATTTTCATGTCTTTAGGACCAGCGGTTTGGGCTGTGCGTTGATATATTAGTCGGTCAGAACTTTGAATATACGAGTATATTGATTATGATAAACACCTATCTAGTTTCATTTCTAGAGTCATCCGACTGAGTACCTTTAACACTTGTACCTTCTGTTGTGCTCACAATACAATGTAAAACAAGTTAATAACAGTTGTCCCAGGCCCAAGTTCGGGATCGACAAGTTGGACAGTTCGACATTTTTCGATTACTATGTCATTTCCATTCGAAAACAAGTTCTATTTTATCTTGCTTTGTAAATAACTGAGAAGGGTGAATCTTTTTCGCATTTGAAATTAGGATTTTTAGATCAAACACCTGAGTAATATTAGCTGTTTGTTGTTTTTGTTGTTCGGTGTTTATGTTTACCTAGGCTTTACCCAAGGCTCTCTAATCCAGAGGGTTTTAGAAAGTTATTTGAGAAAATACGGTATTTATAGCAAACCTGAGGATTTTCTTTTCTTAGCTTTGTGACTGGTTATGAATAAACCATCGGATCTTTTCGTGGGGGATTATATCGAGAAAATAGACCACGGCTTCCTCTTGTACGTTATCTTATTTCCAATCATGGATTAAAAGTAAGAGCATTCAATAGACCTGATATTTTAATTTGGAATTACTGATGCTAAATTTGTCTTTGTAACTTTGGTAGGTATTGTTGCAATTTTGTAATTATTGGAATAATGCATACAGACTACTTAGGGATTTGTCTGGTTCCAAGCCAATAATATCAAATATTTAGCTGGATTACGTCTTAGTTTATATTAGAAACTATTATTTCTGCAGTAGGTACGCCGTCCACTCGTACAGTTACGGAACTTACAACAGTCACTTAGTAATTCAAATTGAAGATTACATAGGAACCATTACCTGCATAATTTTTTTTTTTTTACATGTTGCATCCTACACCAAATCTTGCCTAACTTCCAAGGCGTTATGGTCATTCCGCCTGGTCTCTTCCCATCGTTGCCTGACGGAAGGTTGTGTCACCCAGCATAGTGCCTGTCTTGGGTGACTATACTGCTTGAAACCCCGACATACAAATTGGTTGGAAAATCATTCAATATCATTAACGTCTGTTTAACCGTAGATCTACGCGAGACACAATGGCTTTTTAATTGTGTCTGTAATTACGGCTATATATAAAACTAGCTTCTGCCCGCGACTTCGTCCGCGTGAAATTTCACCCTCCCCCCATTCACCCTCTTAGGAGTGGAATTTCGAAAAACCCTTTCTTAGTGGATATATACCTTTATACACTTCACACAGAACACACGACCAGCGGTTTAGGCTGTGCATTGATATAATCAGTCAGACAGGATCACAGGACTTTGAATTTTATATTAGATTATAAAAGTAAACCTAAGTACCTAAATAATAAAAAAAAACTCATTAACAGAAAATAAAATACCTAAATAAACCTATTTCTGATGATAACTAATCTAAACTCAATAAATAAGCAAAATCCCTAAAAACTAATATCTATACGAATGACTAATCCTACCTAACAGATTTATAAAATAACCTACGGTCACTACGTACACCATCAAAATACCACCCATACTTTAAAATTAAAATCTATACCTACGACTTATAAAAATAAACCTAAATAACTCTACTTACCTTAAACTGTACTTAGTAAAAACTAAAAGGAATAAAAAGGTCGCACTGAAAAGCACGTTTTGGAATTGCAAGTAGCAAAAATAAAACATACAATTTATAGAATGCTAATATGAACGAACGCTCGCCTATTATTATTATCTTCGTCGTGTACTACGACAAACTTATTATTTGCGGTTGGTACAGTAATCGGGTCTAGGGATCGAACCGCAAAATTAAGTTTGTTTTTTATTGTATATTTTTTTCCGGGATAAAAAGTACCCAGTGTGGTGCCCAAGAAATTAAAGAATAATTATACCAAGTGTCATCGTAATCGAACCGGTAGTTTTTGCCTGATGCCTGAACAAACAGACAGACAAAAATTTTTTTAATCACATTTTTGGGTTCTGTGTCGGTTTAATAACACCCCCTGCCATTTATTTTTTTGATATTTTCAATGTACAGAATTTTCACTTTACAGATTTATTATAAGTATAGATTTGTAATTTGAACGAATATTTAAACACTACCAAAACAACTAATACCTATTTTATAAAATAACAACAAAAGAAATTCAAATAAACTATTTAAAGACTAAAAGTCGCGCTGATAAGCACGGTTTGTTAATATCAATTATTGTCCAGCCAAATATTGAATGAAGCTCGCGCTCGGACGTCCCGCCTTTTCATACCCTATCGCCACGACCCGCGTCGAGCGCGGCAACCGTTACACAAAAATAATCCTTATGGCATGATTGAGCGCGATGGCTTATTAGCGTATTTCATGTATAAGTTTGGTGTTTCTATACCGATTACTATGATTCTTTTTTTATTAAATAGATAATAATATTAACTTCTTTTAATTAGGGATGAGTGAGAGTATTATAAACGTAAGAGTAAACAAATACATATAATCAGAAAGCTCCGAACTGCTAAGTTATCGGGAGTTACACGGGTTATTGTGAGTCAACCATAAAAGATAGACATATGCTGTTGTGGGATATTTTTTAGATAATTTTATGTAGAACATTTCCGTCTTAAATGATTTATATGTAGCTTTAACCATTAAGGCTGCACACGCGACGGAAGCTTAAAAAATGGAGCAAATTCTCCTGTTTTCCCAACATTTCCTTTCACTGCTCTGCTCCTATTCATTGTAGCGTGATGAAAAGTATACTATAACCTCCCCAGGAGTATGAAGAATAATTGTACCAAGTTTCGTTAAAATCCGTCGAGTAGTTTTTGTTTCTATAAGGAACATAGAGACAGACAGACAGACAGACAGACAGACAGACAGACAAAAATTTTACTGATTGCATTTTTGGCATCAGTATCGAACACTAATTACCCCCTGATAGTTATTTTGAAAATATATATCATGTACAGAATTGACCTCTTCTTGACTTCGTCCGCGTATGTTTCGTACTTTCCTCAAAAAAATTCGAAGGCTGATTTTTCAATCGATAGATAATTTTTATCGACATCTGACAGTTTTTGTATGGAAGAATTGGCTACGTGAACATCTAAAAATAGGAAACAGTATGTATCCAGATATATGCGGGTTAATGGCTATAACAAAACAATTAAGTTTTTATAATATTTCTTTATAGACTACATTCTTGGTCGTTCTGGAGGGTGTTACCAATATTACCAGGCTGCAAGATGAGCTCACACGAGAGCATGCTACGTAGAACTGACCATGGGAGAAACAGGGCTGTCGCAAGTCAACTCCTGCAAATTTAAGGGTTTGACCCTGTGATTTATTTATAGTCATCGCAAAGCAAACTTAGTCTTTTGAATTCGAAAGGGAGATCGTTCGGGATTAATGGAATACGTGGAATGAAGACTGTTTCTGTTTCTCCCTGGGAAGACCCAGTTAAAATGGTAGCTTCAACAATATTACGATGCAAAGCTTTTACTTGTAGCCTAGTACCGTTGCATAGTTTTGGGGGTTTCAAATTTCTAAGCAACATCACAGGTGTGCCCACGCGCATTGTTAGTTTATGATATGAAAGTCCGTCTGGATTAATAGTGTTCAGAAACTCAATCGGATTTAGCGAGGGTCATTCTTCCGTCGAAAATCTTAACACCGCGATTCAGAAAAATGACGTCACCGCACAACACCATCTATCGATCACGTAGTTAAACTGTCAAAATATTATGCATGGAAATTCGTTCGTACAAAGTAAACACTTTTATGCTACGTAGACTTCCGAAAAGTACTGAAAATTTATTCCTATAAATATATTTTTAAATTGAATAAAATTGATTAGGATCGTGATGGCAGGTAGCGCCATCAAAATCACCACTCCTCAACTTATAATCGATGCACTTTGAAAACTTTATATTCGCATATCTTTTGATTGGATTGGACTTAGACGATTGCTACTAAACAAAAACCAAATGTTTCATTGTATTTTACTGTAATTAAATTGTAGTATTATTATGTATTTTATGTAGAAATGTATTTCGTTAGTAGGTACCATGTGGGCCCAATAGATGTCGTTGCATGTGTCTAAATTACGATCGATGCACTTTGAAAACTTTAAATTCGCATATCTTTTAATTGGAGAACCAAATGTTACATTGTGTTTTATTATGACTGTAATTTTATGTAGATATGTATTCGTTAGTACCATTCTGCCATTCTGGCCCAATAGATGTCGTTGCATGTATCTAAATTCTTCTATACAAATTTTCACACCCCCTCAACCCCTCTCAGGAGGTAATTTGGAAAACAAAAAATGCCAAACTTCATAATTTACTTAGATAGATGTTCGTGCCAAGTTTCATGTTTATTAACACAAGTAATAAGATTTTCCATACAAACAAAATTCCCCCTTTTCACCCCCTTAGAGGTTAAATTTCCAAAAACCCCTTCTTAGTGCTCCCCTACATTATAATAGGAAGCCGTGTGCAAAATTTCACATTCCTAGCCCCAGTAGTTTCGGCTGTACGTTGATATGTCAGTCAGTCAGTTCTCCTTTTATATATATAGATATCACGATAAAACAAAGCAGAGCTACAAAGTGAAAAATAGACAATAAACATCATTCATCTAAATTGAGCAACAATCTGCCATAAAGACGCTACCATTAGAGGGAAAATATTATAATTTAAAGCTACTAATTAGAGCTATCTGTTATAATTACTCTACAAACGTCTCAAACAGAAATTGGCGAGGAGACTGAGTGGATTAGGGGCTCAATCAATCCATCAATACTTTTGTAAGTTGGCAAGTATCGATGTGATCAGCAGCGGTTGTGCTATTAACGTTTGATTGATAGTCAAATGTTTTTGTTTGTCTACGTAAGAAAATGTTACAATGCGACAAGGAAGTTTTGGCTCTTGAGTAACATTGACGAGGGGCATGTGAAATTGTTGTGTGAAAATATACTTACCTATTGACCCAAACAAGATGGCGGCGTTTGTTATTATTTTGGCCATGCACTAACCTTGTACAGTTATCTTCCTTATCCTTGTACAGCTTCTATTCTCAGTTCTTCTAAAACAGGTGAGGAATTACTCCCTCCTAAATTCGCAACATGCAAACTTCTTCTTCGTGTCGCTGGCACGACTGTATCAGATCTTGTTGGCCCAAAACTTGGTCACTTCCACGGCGTCGTCAGTGGCAACATGCAAACTATTTCTAAACTCGAAATTCCTTGGATACCTTAGTATAATTACCGACAAAATCTATTCAGGATTCATGTTGACGTGTGATTTATGATGATATACACTATCTGTCTAAAGTGATGTAGGGTTGAAATGAAGGACATTTTATCCTAAAAGTTTTTTACTTAAACTTTTACTAAACGTATCGTTTAGTATAAGTGAAAAAAAAACCAAACACTATTAAAACTGAAGATAAATCCATGCAATAAAATTTTAACTTAATTGCCTTTAAAACTTTTATTTGATTCTATCGAATTATAACATTGTAGATGTTTTAAAACACTTTATAGATTTCATTACTACTTACTGTCGGAAAATCTATCTCTAATAAGAAGTTAAAATCTGTGGATAGATATGTAAATACTTCCATCCCCGCGTCTTCAAAACTTTGCACGATAAATAGCTACCTAAAGACCTATTCAAACCTAAGCGGTATTCGCTGCCGCTGTGGGTAGAAGTGCATACCGCGCGGATTTCGCTAAGTTATTTAGTATCAAGTTTCGCGGCTAGAGCGAAATAGTTGGTGCCATAGTACCGCATAGGTATTGTTTCGCTTGTCGGGCGAAACCTCGAACTCGGTATTGTACCCTCAAGGATAGCGAAATCCGCTTTGGTGTGAACAGTAATATTACCGGTTTTCTCTACCGCAGACGGAAGCGAATACCGCTTAGGTTTAATTAGGCCTGTATAACATATAGCCTAGCCTATTCCACATAATTAAGCCTAAATTACCTTCAGAATAGTCGTTGCGGTATGACCGGTCACATGGACCCTAGAATACCGCTTTGTCTACCAACCAAGCCACGCATTGTTGCAAGGCTAGACATTGTGTACATTCAATCTTCACTAACGATGAAAAAAGCTCGTTTAAATAGCAGGATAATAAGTATTACATTTATGGCCAACCCTTCTAATTCTCCAAAGTTTACTTTCGATAATTAATATTTACAAAACATTGTTTTTCTGAAAATGGAATCAACATTTTATCTAGGTACTTAATATACTTGTCGCAGCTTCAGACCGATTAGCCTCCACGTTTTCAATGTTGGTGTCCGCCATGTCGTTTTTTATCAATCAATGCGCACAACCGGCACAGGCGCTGTCTCGAGAGCAAGAAAAACTCCAAAATAAAACGAACGCACATAGATACAACGTTTACACCGACAGACCAACACTTGAGAAGTCCGAAGTGTTTCCGCTCGAACAAATAATAATTAAATAACTTATATATCTACAAAAACAAGGTCTACAAGAGTCTACAAGGTGGACTGATGACCTTGTGAAGGCCGCAGGAATCCGCTGGATGCAGGAAGCACAGAACTCATCAAGGCGGCAGTGCTTGGAGGAGGCATACCTAGGCATGTCCAGCAGTGGATGTCTGTCGGCTGAAATAATGATGATAATTATGACATATCTATCTACGCATTCACAAGACAATGTACAGACGCCAGCACATCAACCTACCCGAAACTGTAAAATTTACCCAATCAACTTTGAACCTTATACTTTAGCAATAAAGTTGAAAATCTATCAAAGAAATTTGACAGATTGTAGTAGCTTGATGTGCTGGCGTCTGTACATAAAGTCTATTCAGATCAAAAAAGTTTGTAGGGCAAACTGTACTTTATTATTTAAGGGCCGTAAAGTTGTTTTTCCAAAAAAAAATGTTCACATGTTTGGAAAATAATTCGTGAACATAGTTTAAGTGTTATTTCATGTGCTAATACTTCTGCAAAATATTCGACGTAGGTATTTCTCATTACTCGCTAATTTAACTCATTAGCGATTGAAACACTTAGCTAACAGACTGATAATAACGATATATCACTCAAATAGATACACGGTACCCGAGCGAGCTGGAATTATTGTTATTAGGTATAATAACAATATTAATTAGCATACAATAATTGCCGATTTGGTTTCACATTAGTGCATGAGGTAATTAGGAAATGGACTATATTGATTTGAATTTGGTAAATAACTTCTACTCCGTTGGGCTAGTGGTCACAAACGCCACTCAATCAATCAACTCGGCCTATCGCAGTAAACTGCTGGACATAGGCCTCTCCCAGGCTGCGCCACAACATCCTGTCCTCTGCCTTCCGCATCCGGTCTGTCCCAGCCATCTTCTTTAGGGCGTCCGTCCGTCTAGCTGGGGGCGTCCCACACTACGATTGCCGATACGCGGTCTCCACTCCAAGGCTCATCTGCTCCACCGGCCATCGGTCCTTCTACAGACATGACCAGCACACTGCCACTTCAGTTTGCTTACTCTGCAAGTTATGTCGGTAACTCCGGTTCCTTTCCAAACCAAAAACCAAACGCACCAAGCGCGACTGCTGAGCATGAAGTCCTAGGTTGCCCAGAGTCGGCAAAATTTTATTAAGTATATTTCTCAATAAAGAAATCTTCAGTAGCAGCACGGAGTCTGGATTGGTGCCCGGTGCCCGTTTGATGGCAATAGACTCGCCCGCACAAGGGACTTACCACAGGCAAAAAATGCGTACTATCTAAAGGTCAATTCTCGTAATTTAAAACGTTCAAAATCTAGTAGCAGTCCCATCTCGCGACAAACAAATCTCAAGAACTTGTCAAAAAATGTAGGGAAATCAGAAGTATTTTTAACAGTTTGAGACTGAGATCAGACTGGGAACGTTCTTAAAATTACGAGAATCACCCCCCTGGTCTGGTATTCCACACTCCTTTTTCAGTTATTTTACCTTTGACAACTACAACCCAACAGCAATCTTATTACAATAATGATAAAGATCATTGTGATTTTGACAGACTTGACAGTGGCAGCAACCAAACAGCAACCTTATTGTCACGAGATTAAAGATCACAGTGATATTGACAGTGATGCAAAATCAGAGGTAAAATAATAACTGTGAATAAACTGTACTTACTGTTTGTGTGTTTTCTTTGCGTCATAATATTATGTATTTTCTTTCTTATTGTTTCTGACTACTAGAGACAGAGATTTCGTACTAACGCTATGTATTCTACAAAAAATACATTATGGAATTCCCACTACTGTCAAACAATACAAAACAAAATTACACACAAACAAAGCAATATTCAATACTAGGAAAACAAGATAAGCCTATAAAAGTACCTACAGGTTGTTCGCGTTTTCCCAATACAAGGGTTGGAGATATTTTACACGCAGGTAAATACCCCCTAACACCTTTAGGCTTTTCACGAAGTTGTAAATGTTACCCTACGCGTGTTCGTAGGGTAACATGGCTATGGAAAAATCTTACCGAAAATGTAATGTATGGCATGGCCCGTTATGACGCACCTGGTACCTATTCTGTGAGTTATGATAGATATAATAAGTAGATAGTATTTTTCTTTTCAATGTTTCCTTGTGCTTGTGGCTAAGAAATAACAGCCGCACACAGTCGATCGATCAGGTTAAGCTACGCTTGCGGCGGTCGTTCCGTGGATGGGTGACCATCTTTACATACCGAAACCCCACGTGCTTCGGAAAGCACGTTAAGCCGTTGGTTTTGGATGCCATCCTTGGATCTTTGACGGTCGTTATGGTACGTTACGTGAGAAGCCCAAAGGCTGACAACCAGTCTTACCAGTAACTGGGTTGTGGAGATCAGATCAATAATCGGTTTAAGAGCTATAGGATTTAATACTACTATGATCTTTAAATGGTGTTGATAGAGAATTTTGAAGATAGATTTTAACAAAGCAGTTAGAACATAACATCACGCCTGTATTCTCCGAGAGAGAGAGAGCAGAGGTGTACCTTAACCTACCTATAATCACACCCACATTTCGCCAGTTACATGTTTAAAGAGCCTGTTGCCATCAACTGGGTACAAATCCAGACTCCGGCCTGCCACTGAGAAATTCTTAATGGAAAAGCCCAATACTTAACACTTTGCCCGACCCGGGATTCGAATCCAGGGACCTCAAGTAGTAGCGCTCTCTAGAACTACTTATATAATTTGTGTGAGAGAGATTTATGCAAATAGATGAACCTCTTCTAAAGTGTCACTTCTAACATATTTTTCATGTACCAATAAATACAGGTTGAAATTGAAAACATGCGACAAATCGAAATGGGACATTGCACTCATCATTATAAACAACTTTTACTATGGGAATTGGGACATACATTTTGACGAGCTAAGCGAATATAAATGTAGGGAACAGCTGATTTTCTTTTCAGTACAATCTCCCATTTCGATTTGTCGCATGTTTTTAATTTCACCCTGTATAATATGCATCGTATCATAACACGAAATTAAGATACGCAAGTTTAACCACACAATTTTCAAAGTGTGACTTGTGACTTTGGCTAATAGTTACTGCGTTCACTAATGGGTTATTAGGGAAATGAACATTACGTAAATTACCCTACACTACGATGAACCCCTCTACATACAAATTCAAAAGCTTTCATACATATTAAGTAGGGTACATAAAAGAAGGCTGCATTATGACATTGCATGGCGTTGATAAGCCGCGCCTTTCATCTCAGCTCGTTTCGTTCATCGCTATCTCTCCCGACCACCGATCAACCGTTGTGAGTGTCGAGCCATCGATAAATCTGTCAACGAACGGGATGTTTTTATCGATATATTGCTCTGCAATATAGCTCCAACTCCAATGATTTTAGGCATCGAGATGGCGAGATGGCGTTTGCTATTGCTACTGCAAAATAGATACTCGTATATACAGCGTGTATAAGACAGAAGTGGTCATATTTTAAGGATGTGGGACAAACATCGAAATCGTGAAAGATTTATCGGTTATCCCATACATTTGAGTTCAAAAGATTTTTAATTTTTGCGCGATTACGATGTTGGTCTCAAAGAGAAAACGGTTCAGCTGGGTGGTCCAGCACCACAACCTTAAATACGATTACACTTTTCTGAAGCACGCAGTATAAGTACACTTCTGTTATGTATTGTATTTAACATAAAAGGTATGTTTATTTCAGTGAAAGCAGGTTTTCAACAAAATATATTTACTAAAACAAAATGATGAGCTTGAACACGCAATCGTATGCCGTAGCTCTGTGAGAGCTACGCCGTAGCTTACAAAGCGTAGCAAATCGCTACACGAGCTACGTAGGGAAATACACTGATGTGGCTTGTCTTCGATAAATTATTAATGAAATGATTTTCCTTTTCAAAAGTATATATAAGGATCGTAGCAGGTGACGTTCTGTAGTTACTGCCTAATATGGAAAAAAGGCGTAAAGTTATGTGTGTAAAAATACCTACATAAACATTTTATGTATGTTTAAATATATAATTTTAACTTTCATGTTATTCTAATTTACTGTAGCTATGAAGGTGGTGACTACCGAGATGACGACTAATAAAGAAGTCATCATCTGCCTAGCCTTTTCCCAACTATGTTGGGGTCGGATTCCAGTCTAATCGGATGCAGCTGAATAGGTACCAGTATTTTACATGGAGCGACTGCCTATCTGACCTCCACAACCCAGTTAGGTGCTGGGTAATACGACACTCCTTGGTAAGACTAGTTGTCAGACTTTTGGGCTTCTGACTACCCGTAACGACCAACGGAGGCATGAAGGGGTCTCCGTATGTAGTAAAGATGGGCACCCATCCACAGACCAACCGCGGCAAGCGTAGTTTAACCTGATCGATCAATCTGTGCGGCTGTTATTATTTAGCCACGAGCCCCAAATAAATTGGCATGAAGGCAGGATAATGATGATATCATATTAGGTACTCTAAATGCTACCAAACTACGAAAATTTCGCAAACAAAAAACCAAACTGACAGCAATGAAATGCATAAAATCACTAGAGGTAATAAATTAACTGCACTAACACAAGTTCATCTGATAATGTAGGTAAGTACCTACCTTGAGCATGCGCTCTACTCCAAACCTAATTAACATTTTCACTGGAAGCGCTAAATAGCCCCTCATAAAATTAGGGTGCTTCTGAAGTGAACAATGTTTTCGTGAATAGGTATAGGTATAGGTAGGTATTAGCATTAAATAGATGATACCTAGGTATCTACCTACATGAACTACATAATAAATTAATAAGGTGATCATTATTAAGTACTTTTACATATCTCTTGCTCTGTAAGTACACCCTTACACCCCTGAATGCCGGGGTGTATGACTATCATTACAGCATAGGTTTTGGAATTTGAAAAAAGAACTGTCATACTCATACTGCACGAAGAATATTTTTAAAAAGTTAATTTTTTTTTCTCGGTATCGATTTATTACTCGAATCGGAATCTAGACAATTTATTTTATAAAGATTTTATTTTAAATATGGAACTATTTGTTTCCACATCGTATGTTAGATGGAATCGATTTAAAAATCAAACTGGCCAGCAAGATTTGACGCGCTTGCGTGCGTGAAAAAAAAAGGCAGTCTACTAGTAGGCGCGAAAGCATCGCGAAAATAATTAATTTTCTTGTTTGAGTTCTTTTTCAAAAGTTTTAAACATGTCTAGTGACGAAGACATAGATCTAACGCCCGATTTTATTAAAGAAAGGGCAAAAACAGTTGTCGAAAATATATTACCGCCGAACTCGAAAGAAAGATATGTAAAGGCATACGACGAATTTATGAAATGGCGGTCAGAAAAAAAAGTGAAATCTCTTTCTGAAAGTGTTTTTATATCATATTTTGATGAATTATCTAAGAGGCTACAACCTTCCAGTTTATGGTGCTTTTATTCCATGCTAAAATCTACAATGATGACAAAACATGACGTGAATTTGAAAGATTTTTCTAAACTTACTGCTTTCTTGAAAAGGCAGTCTGACGGCTTTAAAAGCAAGAAATCGAAGGTATTTACTGCAGAAGAAGTACAGAAATTCTTAAATGAAGCTCCGGATGAAATTTATTTAGCAATAAAGGTACCTACGTATTTACTTGCCCTTTTTAATAAGTTACCAAAATATTTCACAAAAATACTATGCGAATTTGGTGCCTTTAATACAACTTATGTCTTTTTTACAGGTTGTTCTAATTTTTGGGATATCGGGAGCCTGCAGAACCGTGGAATTGACAAACTTGACAATAGAAAATGTAGAAAAACATAACAAATTACTACTCATAAAACTGCCTAACACGAAAACTAAAATTGACCGGTCATTTGTTGTGCATGAAGAATTTGCAAATTATGTTGAAAAATATCAAGCTCTTCGGCCTGAAAACGTGGATACAAATCGTTTTTTTCTTAATTACAGTAAAGGAAAATGCCACAGACAAGTAATAGGAAAAAACAAATTTACAGGCATGCCAAAGCAAATAGCCACATATTTAAAACTGAGTAACGTAGAGTTATACACCGGGCATTGCTTTCGCAGAACATCAGCGACTCTATTGGCTGATTCGGGAGCCAACCTCACTCTGTTAAAAAGGCACGGCGGCTGGAAGTCCAGCAAAGTGGCCGAAGGTTATATCGAAGATTCGATGGCAAACAAAAGCAAAATTACTTCTAAAATAACAGAAAATATAAACTTAAAATCACCACGTCAAAGCACATCATCTGAGCCATTTTTTAATGAAGAAAATAGTATCAGTCAACTGCCGCCATTTACGATGCAAGAACCTCAAGTCACTCAAACTCAAGTCTTATCATCACAAACTCATATTCAAACTATAAATATACCTAAAAAGAACGTGACCATATCTCTTACAAATTGTAATAATTTTACTATTAATTTTAATTAAATACACATTTTTTTCTTCTTAATAAATGTTCATTGAAACCTGCTGTCTTGTTGTTTACTTACCTCACAATCGATATGTAAAGCAGAGTATTTATCTCGGGCGTAAGCATCAATTGCATACTCGGGTTAATTAGCGCCTTCGCTTCGCTCAGGCGCCAAAAACCTCGTATGCAATTGATGTCATACAGCCCTTGTTTAATAATCTACTATTAACGATTTGGCATTCCTTCTACAGAACCTGCATTGTAGATTTTTTATCACTTATACCTACGCTTACTTACTTAAGTAGGTACCTACCTACTTTATTTATAATTCTTTCGTAAGAAAAAATAAGGCTCCGCTGTCCGTCCGTCTGTCTGTCACAGGGCAGTATCTTTTGAACCGTAATAGGTAGGCACTTGACATTTTTACGGAGTGTGTACTACTATAACTGATAAACATGATTTTTTAACAGGGAACTAAAAATGTATGGAAACATATGAAGACGCTTTAAAATTTCCGTTCACGATAACGTTATAACGAACACGTATTTCGTCACAATAATGTCGTCACGTTAGAAATTCTAAAAGCGCACAATGGGTATGGAATCCTGTTACACCTAAGTACCAACATCTTGGATAAAATAATAGAAACAAAAACATATTCTTATTTATTTGCACAATCAGTTTGACCTTTAGAGCGACCATCTTTCTTATTGTACACACGACTACCTACACATCAACCTCAACCAGTATAAGCTGACTTCTGATTGTACGAAAAACCTATACAATGCGAGGTCAGCTAAAACTGGAAATGTACCTATAGCTTGATGTGTAGCCGAGTATACTTCTTGTACCTATATTTCGATCTAAGTTTGTATGTAATTTTTTTTTTTGCCCCCCCCCCCGACCTATCACCATGTTCGGCAAGCCGATCCCTTGGGAAGAGCAAGCCAAATACCTAGGTGTCATTCTCGACAAACACCTCTCATTCACAGAGCACATAAAGAAGGTTCGTTCGCGAGCCGCTTTCGCTCTTGGCAGGTCCACTCCGTTCTCAATGCACGCAGCAAACTGTCACTCAAGTGCAAGTTGCGCATTTACACAGCGTGCATTAGGCCAATTATGACCTATGCCTGTCCAGTCTTTGCACATGCAAAACCCCACAACATCCATAGGATGCAGACCGTCCAAAACCGGTTCCTTGGAAAGGCTACGGGTTCCCCTTGGTTCGTCCGAAATGAGATCCTCCATGTTGACCTCAGAATCCCCACTATTAAGCAGTTCATGAAACGCCTCCAAACACCGCAACCCTCTAGTTGTCCAGGCCGCCAATTACTCACCCTCTAACATCAGTAAGGCCCGCCGTCCAAAGCATGCCCTATCCGACCCTGACGACCCCATAACTCTCCTCCAGGAGAGCAACAAATCTACTAGTACAGTGCACAAAAACAAAAGACCGACATTCTGACCTCGCCGACGAGGTCCCTCGCGACGTCCCCAAGTAAACTCACCCCCCCGACCCTTGCCCGATGCAGTGCCAGCCCGCGCCGCAGCTGAGCCAGTAGCTTTAAATTCCCGACAGTGACCTCTGAGTTTGTTTCGGCATTTCTTCTCAGAGTAGTCAGATAGGAAATGCCGGCCCCATCAAGCTTAAATAATATAATTGTGATCCAGCCTGTCCCTTCTTGCTGCCCTCTCCAGCGACGCCCTAAGCCGAGGTTCGTACCCCACAGGGGGTGCCCTTAGTGCGTAGTCGCTTAGCATAACGTAGTTAGTTTTATGCCCCTGGCTGGAGGCTTTGAGTTTTACTTAAGGCAGCCACAGGATAGTCCGGTTAAGTAGTCACGACCTCGCAAGGTCAACTACGAGATGCCAATAGAAAAAAAAAAAAAAAAAATGACAATTTTCGAATAAAAATGATTATAGCCAACGGCAACCTTTTTTGTTTTGTTTTAGACGATCTTATTTTTCTTTAAGATGCCGATGGATAATCTAGATTATTATTTTAATCAATAATAGGTCCCCACGATACATCAAGGAACCAGCCCATTTCCTAGGTACCTACCTAGGCAGAGTTTGGCAGATTATCTACAAAAGACGAATTTTTAAGGAATGGAACCCGGAACACGGTACATCCAAAGAATACCAACTTGAGGTCTGGGAATTCTATAATGTATAATCCTCCCCCCAGCTTAATTAACTACATTTTTTAAATTTTATGATTTGTATTATAAACTTTTACACTGCATTAAAATGTTAGATGGCGCAGTGGTCGCCAGGTGAAGTTCAAAATGGTTCAAACAAATTCTAAAAGATGGCTGTGATATAAATATTACATTCGTCTTATTCGGATACACGTCTTTTGAGATATTTTATGTATGAGTCAGCATTAAAACTTCACAATTGCAGTTTATTCAAAATATTATAAAATAATTTTCAAAAAAATCTATTTAAATAATAATGAATCTCCGAAATGTATTACGCGCATAACTTTCGAACTAATGCACCAAATTGGATAATTATTTTTTTGTTGTGTTCGGTATTGCCAGGACAAGGTTTGTGTGAAAAGTTAGTAAAAAAAATTGCACCCATGGCCATCGGAAGCAGGGACAGGCCGCTAGTGAAAAAAATATAGAAAATAATATTGTAATAACCATAGACAAAAGAAGTTTTTATTTTTTATGCCAAAGTGACTGGCAAGTGGCAACTCATAAAGTTTGCTTTGTTTTTGGTCTCATCACATGACCCTTTTATTTTGTTCCCGTGATCAAATTGTGGAAATTCAAAAATAATTACGCGCAATGGCCAAAGTGGAAATTGACGTTGATGACATGCATGAAAATTCACTTGATAACAGGTAATATGCTGAGGAATTTGGTGTTATTTGTATAGTGCATTATATAATGCGAATTTAAGGCAGCGAAGGTCATTGCTTTATAGTTTTGCAACTTGGCAGTCAACGCAGTTCTCTCGATTTAGATTTTATTTTCAAGTTTTGTATTTTAATTTATCGCATTTGTTTGCAGTGCAGATAGTGAATATTTGGGCATGGTAGATGAGGGATCGTTTGGTATGTAATATAATTTTTTTTACTTATTATTTTCTATTTGTATTTTATCCACCTCTTGTTTACTGAAGCACAGAATTAGCCCTAATTCGCTGTAACAAGTTTCAATTTAATTATCTGTGTGCATTAAGTAGTGTCATGGGTGTTATTTAATTAAGGTTAAATTAAATTATGCTTAATTTTCAGGAAGTAACGAAGGCAGATCCATTGTGCCACAACCTTACTTGGATACTAACGAGAATAATTCTACTTCATACAACTTCAAGGATATCTGTAAGTTGTATTCTTTTACTATTCAGAGATTTATATGCATGTTTACTTATAGTCATTGTGATACAACTGTGTAGGATGGGCAGGAAACTTAGCTTTGGAATATGCTTTAACATTCCACACATTAAACAGATCTCTAGGCTTAAATATCATACAGAGAAAAGCAACCTTCTTCCATAAATAAAAATAATTTTGTTACTTACGAACTGTTGATGATTGCCTCAAATGCTTCAAGCTAATGCATTGGCCATTCCTTGGCTCCTAGTGGTCAATATGTCAATAGGAATATGTTCAAAAGTGGATGTGTACAGTTTTGCACTTAATATTACTTTTGATTTCCTCCGGGCGTTAACAGTATCAGTTAAAATATTTGTCTATTTATTACCTACCTATTTTCGTCTCATCGCCATAAATGTCAAACAATGTTATTATTTTATAATCACTCTGATTATGACTTTGAATGTTATACATGTGATAGAATCTTCATTATCTGTGATAATTAGGTACAGGATTATAAAGTTGCAGTAGGTAATATTAATATTATGTATTATTTTTTCCGATAGTAATGTAAAGTAGGTATACACAGCATTTATTGCGTAGGACATAGGTACAAGTGCACAGAGATTTCATCAATGACTCCCATGCTAGGTGGAACCTGTTTTACAGGGGTCATCTATGGTATACTGTTAATATGCAATAAAAACCTTTCTGCTCTGGCAGACCTATTATTGGTTTACCTAAGTACATTTTTGTGGATAAACATGTCAACTGATTTTAATAAAATTTGGCAAAGATGCAGCTTTGGAAAGAACTAGAGAGAAACCTGAAAAAAGCAATAGATATTCAATCCGAATATGGAAAACATTACACAAATATTTGTATACACACATATCTATACAAATATTTCTGCTCTTTTTACAGCTGGATCAGTGAAGTATAAATTAATTACTATGACAGGCGATGAAGCTGGGATTAACATAACGCATTCACCATCTCCTGGTAAGTCCCGATTTGTTAATGGCTTTCTTTTAACTTCCAACATCATCATTCTCCTGCCCTTAATCCAATTTATTTGGGGTTTGAGCAACTTGTTTATTCTTATAATGGGACTGGTAATTAGTGACATATACTTGAACACATGATTGTACTCATTTAACAAACAACTTTCCCAAAGCAACGATTTTTTTTAATTTACCACACCCCCAATAACCCCAATAGAATATTGAGGACCTAACAAGAATAATACAACATCAGCTGTAACTGATACTATAGGCCGACTGCTTAACTGAGGTCTTGCCTGATGTAGCTGCGCGGTGCTGGAGGGGTGATAGTTGTCACAAGTTGACGAATCACTGAACTCTCTAATCACGTCACCATACCCCTCCCGTACCGCGCTGCTACTTCAGGCAACATTTCTGTTAAGCGGTCGGCCTATAATTACCAGATACCCTATATATTTCAGTATTAGTTGTGATCTCGGTAGTCACGGTCCCTTCTAGCCATATCATATTTCACACAGTCCATCCATTGTTTCTTTGATCTACCCCTACTCTTAGAGCCATCCATATTCACAGTCAAAACTTTCCTCACGACGTTCTCCTGATTCCTTAACTTACAAATTACAGAAGACATTGTGATGTAGTATTATTTTATCAAATAATAACATTAACTTGATTTAATCCATAACCAGTGTATCTAAGCCTATTTCCTAGCCTAGCTTAGCTGTCATATTGAGTCTGAACCCTGTTTCTTTGAGTCCCAGATTTCAATTAATTTTATTCTGATAATTATTTAACAATCAACAATACACTTACACTTACACTTTGTGTAGGAAATATTAATGGTAATTAAAAATATTTACAGATGCGGAATATTATGTGATCAGCAATCCTGTGGAAGTGTTTGGTACTACAACTACACCAAAGAAAAATGCTCGCCGAGATCCTTTGGCAGCAAAAGCAGTTACTGCAAAAAAGGTTTGTTCTTTTAAAACTAATAACAAGGCTTCAATAAGTTTTTATTCTTGAGAAAATTAAAAGGCAAGTTTGCCAATATGACAATTGCATGCATAAATAAATAAAATACAAAAACAGTAAGAAAATAAATTCCTTTAAAATGCTCATTAATTTTTATTGTTGGTTTATTTTACATTTGTGTTTATTATTTGTCGTATTGAAGAATATCGTTGCTAATAGGCACAACATTAGAAAGTGACAAGTCTTTTGATATGTAATGTCAGATTTCTTATTTCTATTATTCTTCAAAAGAGACGGTTAACAATAGGTACTAGATTAAGCCACAGAGGTACGTCAGTGGCGTTCCTGCACCAATGCTCCAATTCCTAATCATCAAAAAAATCGGCAAAATATTATGCTACAGTAGACTAGCTGAACTTATTTTACTTTGTACCACATATTTGCAAATTATATTAATTGAAAATTCTAGAACATGAATATTCTACTTCCCTTTTGTTTTGATAAGATTTCCTCAAAGGACGACCTTTACTGAAGATACCTACCTACCATGGCTTAGGCATGTCCATGAATGCCTAAACTAGACTCAGATTTCACTTAAAACTGTACCATAAGCTGTTGACAAGCCCCACTTAGCATTTCTAGGTCAACGGCTGCTCAATCATTGTAATGTATTCTTCCAGCGCGATGACAAAAGACGAGCGACCCACAACGAGGTAGAAAGACGTCGTCGAGATAAAATCAACAGTTGGATCTCCAAGTTAGCTAATCTCGTGCCCAATTCTGGACTACCCGACTCTGCGAGCAAAGGAGGAATATTAGCCAAAGCCTGCGATCATATAACTGACCTGACAGAGAAACATAAGAGGTTTGTAAACATTCACATGGTTATTAAGAATTGACAAAAAAAAAATTGCCTATGACCTATTCTCAGACTTACCAGATATACACAAAAAATTTCATAAAAATCGGTTAAGCCGTTTCGGAGGAGTTCGATAACAAACACTTTGACATGAGATTTTTATATATTAGATAATGTAGTATGTTTAATGTTAATGTATTATACCTTAAATACCTTTCGGAATAAATTCTCTAAATGATGGGGAAAACTGTATTAAAAATTCGGTGCGTAGTTTAGAATAATAACGCAGTCATAGAGACAGACACGGAAAGCGACTTTAATTTATAATTTTGTAGATTTACGGGGAACTTTTTGGGCAATTTACCTAATAACTTTCACGCAAAATACGCGCATTGACGTGGAGTTGCGGACAACAGCCCGTATTACCTATTACCTACCCTACCTAATAACTTTTACCCGCGGCTTCGCCAGGGTAGATGTTTGGATATATTCCACGGGAACGTAGGTACTATCGGGATTATAAACTATCTGTGTGCAAAATTTCATCCGAATTCGTTCAGCCGTTTTTGCGCCAATCCGGAACATACATCCAAACAAACGGAGAAAATAATATTCTAAAAACTATATTTTCGGCATCAGACTCGTTCCCACTCCTCATAGCAATAACTGTATCTCAAAAATATTCAATGTAGGTACAGCTGTTTTGACTTCTTTTCTATTTTATTATGTTCTAGCTTCTGTCCGCGATTTCGTCACATCACCTGTCTGCGCTATTACTTCGTTTACGCTTAGCGTTCTTTCAAATTTCTTTTTTTCCGCTCCTAAGGGCCATAGCGTGAAGTTAAGTTAGTAAGCTTATAGCCTTCCTCATGAAAAAAAGATTTTTAACAAATCCAACTGGTAGTTCTGGAGATTAGCGCATTCAAACAAAAAATCTTCAGTTTTTAACCGACTTCAAAAAAGGAGGAGGTTCTCAATTCGGTTGCATTTTTTTTTATTTGTCTGTAGATGTGTATCGATGAATCAGGTACTTAATCTTTTTACTATAATAATTATTTCTATAATAATAAAATACTATAGGTAGGTACCTATTACATTATTTTGCAACACAATGATTCAGTGAACCTATTGTGTGGTAGTAAGTATAGATAACAATGACATCTCAATGTTTGCAGTTTCCTGAATGATAAATGTTAATACTGTTCGACGTAAGAGTTATGAGATATAAACAATCACTATCTGTGCGTTGCTGACTCGTTTTTTTACTTTTTTGCTCACTGGGAGCCTTATTTATCATTATCAGAGATTGGTAATTGGTAATGTATAATTATTGTCTATACTTCAAGGAAGTAAATAACATAGAGTAAGTAATGCTGCCTTCTGAAATCCCGGAATGATAGTCATATCGATTTCATCTCAGAATTTAAGAAATTTGGTATATTTATCGCCCTATGGATCATTCCAGGATTAGAGGTTTTATCCACTCTATATTACTTGCTTCCTTGAAGATATGCTCTACCTGTTTCAATTTGTAAACAAACACTGTTATGAGATTGTCTTAAAAAAAATACCTCTTTTTCAGATTAGAGAAACTAGAAGTTGAGAACGAAAAACTTGTGCTAGAAATATTAAGACTTAACCAAGAACTGAGCGAGGTGCGCAAAGAGAACAGTTCTATGCGCAACCAGCTTGCCGACAACTGCATAGTGTTATCCCATAGGCCAAAGGGTCAGAAATCTTAGTTCAAGTTTATAGTGAAGTGTGTAGAACTTGATGACTGACTAAAACCAAGGTGCTGATAGCTGTGTTTGTGAAGTGACAACTGAATGATTAAGCTAAGTACACATTGAATCAATACTGTCGTTATGTCGAGCTGGATGACTTGTTTTATTTTTTAGACTGGTAACACTTAACCTATGTTTGGGCCACATGAGATTCGACAAGCCATTTTGCGGCCAAATGATTACGTTATGAAACTGGAAGGACAAATAGGGCGACAGACAGTACGAAATTATTATGTGGCCGGGAAAATTGTTTAGAGTGACTGGCAATGTAAAGAAGGTTGAATGCATGTTCATAATTTAGTTTTTAGTAGCGTTACTAATAAATAGTACTACTTAGTACTATTAGTTATTATGTGGTACTACCTAGATGAACCAAATAATGAATATTCTCAAGGCAGTTGACGCAGTATTGTGTCCATGTGAATAATTAATGTTTATTTTGTCCTATTATTTTAATTAATGTGCATTATGAACTTCCATAATGATTTGTTATTATTTTCGTTTTATGAATATAATTAGTTAATGTTTTGAATTCTGATGCTACTGTGAGTTAATTTGATGTCTATGTTGATCACATGGGATTTATTTGTTTATTTATACATAATGTACAAGGGATGGTAAACCTCAATGAGATTGTAAAGATATGGCCAAAATAATGACAGATGATTTCCTTTACTCATATTTTTCTTTTTTGGCATGTGGATTCATAAAGGTTTGCTATCTCCACATTTCTCCACTTGCATCTCTCACTGTTAATATTGTTACAACCAGAATGTAATCAGAAGACATTATTAGTTATTTAAATAGATGTGTCTGTGATCATGGCACTAAAGTTTAGACGCCTAAAGATTTAGCTGTAAGGAATTAAATCAAAAAGAGTATGATTTGAAATTGTTTACAGAAATTATGTAAGGTAATGTTATAATGACGTGTGAGGTGTCTATTGACGGATTGAATTACAACAGCAAAATAAAAATTGGGTCCCTGTAGCACAAACAATACAAAAGCCATACTTGACACATTTTTAATTACTATACGGAATTTGTCTATGGTAACACGAAAAGTGACTACAGCCCTTTCAGTTATTTTACCTATGATTTCCCATTACTATCAAAATCAAAAGAGATCTTTATTCTCGTTACAATAAGGTTGCTGTTGGGTTGTTGCCACTGAATAGTCTCGTCAAAATCACAGTGATCTTTATTCATGTTATTAAAAGGTTGCTGTTGGGGTGCTGCTGTCAGAGGTAAAATAACTGAAAGGACTGTATACTATTTGCTTGCTTGCGTACTGGGGTACTTGATAATTTTGCACTGGACGTTTGAATGCAGTCCGTCTGTACCTACATGCTAAGTTGACGTTTTCGAGATAGACTAAATGACGTCATTATGATTATTTCTGGCACTGGTTAAACCTGAACAAAAATTCTATTTAGTGCTGGATCCCATTTGCACTGAATGACGGCTAATTAATAATAAACAGTAACAATTATTTTATTCTCTTCCTTCGTGCTAATGGGTCCAAAATCCTGTATGAATGTTCTAAAAGTAACTATGTATGTTGTTCTAGTTATAACATTTTTATATGATACTAGTTATAGAAACTTACAAATTGTGTAAGTAAATAGTTCTAAATTAGGGTATGCTAGCTTTAAGAGTTGATTTGTTCTTTATTTAACAATTGGCTTACCATTGACTGCATTTAAATCCTCTTAAAAATGAATCACATAAAAAACCTATACTGGTCATGTTACAGGATAAATCAGTTAGTATTTTGTATATTTTTTTTATGTAGCACAGTCCTACTTGAATATAATCAGGTGTTGTTGAGAGTTTGTGTTTTATTGTTGTTTAACATCTTCGAAAAATCGTGGTTAGTGAGACAATATTATAAGGTACAGCGATAGTCTCGCCGTGCCATTGAATTTTCGCCGCGTGGAGACACGTTCTAACAGAGTGTATAGAAAAACGTGGCACGAAAATAATATCGCCGCGATTCTCGCTCGTGGAGAGGGTCCCAAAGGTCAGGCCTCCATCGAAGCGTAGATGGGTGGACATTTGCGAAGCGGAGAGAAGAGATGCTTAACAGCTAGAGTGCATCCACCGAAGCTGTGCAGGGAGATGCCTACTGGCTTGACCGGAGCAGAGATGTGTACTGGCTGGAGCGGCTGCGGAGCTGAGCTTCTGCGACGAGCGTTGGACGTGGCGCGGGCGCGGCGGGCGGATTGTCCGGCGCGAGGAAACTAGCGGTGCCACTCGCCGCTCACATCTCTCGTCTCCGCTGCGCGCCGTCACCAGCTTACGAACCATGGCTCATTTTGTTCACGCTAAGCAAATATGAGACACATATTCTCCCCTCTCTGCCCGGCTGTATCCAATGAAGCTAAGCACAGACGACATATGTAAATAACAAAACCCTATTGGTTGTTTCTAACACATATCTCGTCTCGTCTGGGCCGACTCGACTCAACTAGAAGACAACGCAACGTGCGTCGATACTCTTGCACCATCCTATCTTCCTGGCTCGGCATGCTGTGCTGGTGCTGCTGTTGCGGCTGCGGAAAACCTCAAGCGGCGAAAATATATAACCTTATCGGAAATTATATTTTCGAGCTGTTTGGGGTTGAAACCCTCGGGTCGTGGGGTCCGAGTGCTCATGGTCTTTTTAAGGAAATTTCAAAACGGCTGGTTGACACTTCCCGTGACCCAAGGGCTGGCTTTTACCTTGGCCAAAGGTTAAGCATTGCCATACAACGTGGTAATGCTGCCAGTCTCTTGGGTACATTACCAGTCGACAGCGATGCGGATGAATTTTTCGACGCTATATTTTAGTTTTTGTATAGTTTTAGTTAAGTTAGGATTTAAATTTGTTATTTTTATTAATTACCCATATTAGCAAATAAAGTACACACGAGCGACAAGCAGTGACGACAGAGGCAACTGTATCTGTCTACAACATGTCGCTCGTGTATTAGAGTATGGTGCTTAAATACACGAGCAGCATGTTGGCTATGGCTGCAGTTGTTGTGTCTGTCGCGCGTGTCACTCGTGTGTACACATTAAACTCAAAGCATTTATTTCAATTAAACCAATAACAGGCACTTCAATTGTCAAAGGGTTGGTCAGTCAGAAAGATAAAACTAGTTGCCCATTCCAAAGCGTAGGTACCTATGGAGAAGAACGGACAAGATGGTTCATGGACATTCTTTTAAATTAATAATGATTGTTGAAGACTGGTATAAAAGAAAAAAAAGGTTTAGATTATATCAAGCATTTATTTTTCTTGTGTTTTCGTTTTCTAATTACTTATGTCGGTTTCTAAGAAAGGTAACTGTTGTCTGATCGTAGCATCACTGCCTTTTGCATAAAAGACTGCAACTTCTTTAACTTCTGCTTTTTCTTCTTGATGTTCCTCTGGTATTTTTTTTGTTTCTAAGAAACGTAACTGTTTTCTGATTGTAGCATCACTGCCTTTTGCATATATGACGGTAACTGCTCCTTTTTGAATTTCTACTTCAATTTTTTCTTGTTCCTTTGTTATATCAATTTCCATTTTATCTTTTTTGTTTGTTTTGTATTTCTTCTTATCTTTTTTTACCTTCATAGCTTCTACTTCTTCTTGTTCCTCTGGTATATCAATGTCCATATTTTCTTTTATATCTGTTTGGATCTTTTTCTTAGCTTGTTTTACCTTCCTACAGGATTTTTTCTCTATGTGGTTTATTAAATCGCATTTTTTTATACACTTCAAACCACAGTAGTCGCATTCGAATAATTTATCACCTGAAATAAAAAAGAGTTGCAAATTAATATGAAAACAAAAAGAAAACATTTTGGAACGAACCTAAGCTAGCCATTGCCTTTTAACGTGGTAATTCTGCCAGCCTTTTGGGCACTTGTCCTACTGACAGCGATGAGGTCGAATTTTTTGATACCCAATGAGCTCCTCCCATTTTTATAAGCTTTTTTTATTAGGTATAGATATACTTGTAGAAATTATATATATTTTAGTGATAGCTTGTATATTGTAATTAAATCTAAGCTAAGCTAAGCTGACGTGTCCTGAGGTCTAATAAAATTTTGCAGAAATTAAGTGCAATATACATTGAATAAATACCGTTACTTACCAAGATGAGTATGAATGTGCCTTAACAAAACATCCCTACGAGCGAACAACTTCGGGCAAAATGTACATGAAAATGGAGTATCACCAGTGTGTTTCCTGCAAAAAAAAACCTAATAAAATATTAAGTTATCTTTTTCTTGCAGATGAAACAAGAAAGATATTGAAGTATTTTCTGTCTCGTTCTACTCGAAAGCTGTGTAACTATTTGACCGGTATGTATGTTCATCTGTACCCTCATAACTTCTAAACTACTTATCATAATCTGACAAATGAGGCATTGTTGGAAGGTACTTATATGAATATGACTACGACTTTCCTCTGAACATCACTATGAATATGTATTAAATACATTAAAATATATTACGTGTAAGTTGTTTATTTAATAGACGATTCATATTATTTCATATTGAATAGTTTGTACTTCAGATGACAATATTTTCTTGTTTTATAATTTTTAGAGCGTGAATTTTCAGTCGGGTTTTAGTTTTTACACTTACTTTATTCTTCTTCCGCTCAAATTGATCCTGCATTGCTATTCACAACCATTCGATCGAATATCAGTCAATGTCACTGAAGGAGTTCTCTAATGGCTGTTCCCAAATCCGAAACCCGAAAATTTTGTCAGTCAATCAAACAACCGCCATTCTTGCAAAAGCAAGGTAATCAAAAAATTTGTAATTTTCAACATGGCTGGTCGAACGTTTGTAAATAGCTATGCTGGGCCAATATAGACCAACCCCGCCTGTAATAAGCGTCCAGTACGGAAACATATGTCCCTAAATTGAAAAGAAAAAGTAGGGCTCTCCATACTTTTTCTTTTCAATTTAGGGACATATTAGGGGAGGGCGGGTATTAGGATGGGAAATAGAAGAAAGACGGTACTTGCCTCATGTGAGCCCTCAAATCTGATTCCCTGTAGAATCCCTTGTCGCAATAATTGCACTTTGCGCTGTAGTCTTTCGTATGTCTCCTCATATGCAATGCGTAGTTACTTTGCCCACGTAAGATGAGGCCGCAACTTGTGCATACAAATTCCTGAAATAAATATAAATAGCATAAATTAATCTCTATACTAATAATAAAGCTGAAGAGTTTGTGTTTTTGAACACGCTAATCTCTGGAACTACCAATCGGATTTGAAAAATTTGATAGCCCATTTAGCATCAAGCTGTGTAGAAAATAAAAGAGAACGCTAAGGGAAAACGAAGATATAGCGCCGGAAGGCGACGCGACGCGTGGTGGGTCGGGGGAACAAAAACTTCAACGCGGACGAAGCCGCGGGCAGAAATATGATTGTCGAGGAGCATAAATTAATTAAACGTGTTTTCGAGTGTTCTGGGTTAGATTCCTAGGTCGGGCAGTGTTATCAGGTTTTTTCATCAGGAACTTCTCGATAGCAGCCCAGAGGTCATCCTGCGCCTGATCTCTCTCTGGTCGCGGTCGTATCTGACGAGTATACCTGTGTTTGCGCACTAATATCTCCTGCGTACCTACTTGGCGAGTCTCCGTTGATATTGGCCGCCGTAACCAGATTTCGGTCAGGGGGAATTATTTTGATTTATGTATAATTGTAAGTATCAGATTACCTGAAAAAGTATTAACTGAAAAAGTGAAAACCGACCTTTCCGGTAGCTTTCTCTCTCTTCATATTTGTGTGAGTGTTCTTATGCTTTTCTAGATAAACTTTCGTCTTGAATTCTTGCAGGCAATGGTCGCATTTGAAAATAGTTCCTTTTAACTGCAAAAAAAAAATATAATTTTAAATCAATAACATAGTAAAAATCTTAAAGAAGCAAAAAGTTATTCCGATACCGGGAATCGAACCCGAGCCTCCTGGGTGAGAGCCAGGTATCCTAGCCACTAGACCATATCGGATGTTCCAAATTTATACTAAATTGCGGATCATAAACTTTTACATCGAATAAAAACTTTTTTACAAAAAAAAAACTACAATGTGAAAAATAACGTTTCGTTCGTTGCCACCGACTATCGAATTAAAGTTATTTTTCATTTTGTAGTTTTTTTTTAAAGATAGTTGTTTTTTATTTAAGATTTTTTTTTTCACTTTTTGGTTGTACCTACTTATAAATTCGTAAGTGACAGGAAGTATTATTATAACATCATCAATATAAACTAAGTGGAAAAAATACGTATTATTGCAAATTAATAAAATTTAGGGACCACCTAGCATACCCTATCCATAAAGAATGTTTAAAATCAATCCACAATATTGCCGGAGATATCGCGTAAAATGCCTCCTCCTCTTTGAAGTCGGTTTAAAAGAAACGGTGTCATTGTGATGGTATTCATTCATAAAATAAAGCTACGGTTTCCTAAAAGAGCAGTGGCCCCAAATATTATTTTTCTATAACACCTACATTTAGCCAGTTATGTTTAACCCTTTGTATGCGAACGTGGATCCACGCGAGACACAATGGCTTTGTCAATTGTTTCTGTAATTGGCATTCAACCGGTTAGCAGAATCAGCCTATCATGTTCCCACTGCTGGGACACAGGCCTCCTCTCTGTGAGAGGGAGTGGGCCATAATACACCACGCGGGCCCAGTGCGGTTTGGCGGCGTTCTAGAACATGCCGGTTTCCTCACGGTGTTTTCCTTCGCCGTTTTGAGAGCCGGTTTCGGAGCCGAGAAGCGGTTTAGGCCCATGTAATAGGGAGTGAGCCTATGGCCATCAACCGGGCACAAATCCAGACTGCTACAGAAAAGTGCGAAACGTGGGTGCAACTCTGCCTTACCCCTGGGGAAACAGTTATTTTTGCATTCGCGATTTATTTGCCAAAAATTTAAACAAATATGAGTTTATGGAAAAATAACTTTAAATCCTACACAGATAAAGTTCAGTTTACACTACAATTTCAAACATTTTATAACTTTTTCAATAGTGCTGTCACTCTGAAATAAATTTAATTCCGATTAAAATAAAGTTGATATTTGTTTAACATAAAATAATATTCATTTGAAACATATGTTTGAATAGACTTCAGTGAGATTGGTTCCTATGAGCGTCTAGTCGCTTAGTTTGGAAATTTATTGAGTGAACCACAGGCAAATCTGGTTAAGTAGACGACAACCTCCTAGGTTCAACTGCGAGAAGCCATACAAAAAAAAAAAAAAACGGGCGGCATGTTGTCGACGGCTGCAGTGGCCTCTGTCGTCGACGCGTGTCGCTCGTGTGTAGCACTTACTTGAAGATTAACAAGAGTACAATGTTCAACTTACCTCACATATTTTCACATGTCTGGCAAAATTTGAGGAATCCCCGCATTTTATTCCACAGTTATTACATAATAGTTCATTTCGGTTTTTTCTATCGTATCCCGATTTTGAGATTTTAATATTATGAGCTACTGAAAAATGTATGCTTAGTGCTCTACTACCTTTGTACTTTTTTTTACACAATTTACAGAATGATTTTCCTATATCAAATTTGTCATTAGAAGATGTATCCGAGATGTTTACAATCGCTTGTTTGTTAGATTCTGCTACAGGTGTATTTATACCGCGGCTTTTCCTATGTTTCGGTTTTTCGATTTTGATATTATGGGTTTTCGAAAAATGTACGCTTAATGCTCTGCCAGTCTTGTACTTTATATCACACAATTTACAGTATGAATTTTTCATATCAAATTTGTCATTAGAAGGCATTTCCGAAATATTAATTATCACTTCGTCCTTAGATTTTGTTTTATTGCGGGTTTTTGGTTTTACGATTTTAATTCTATGAAATTTCGTTAAATGTACGCTTAATGCTCTGCTAGTGTCGTATCTTATTTTACACAATTTACAGTATAAATATTCCATATTAAATTTGTCATTAGGAGAATTATGTGAAATGTATATTAGGTCTTCGTTTTTAGATTCTGTATCGTCAATAGATATATCCATATCAATATTCTTTGACTCATTTTCTTTATTATTAACTTCCACATCATTAACAGCAATAGGTTTTTTCCAATCTCCTGATTTAAATTCTCCATTTTCTCTTATTATATCTTCTAAGTCAAATTCTTTTGTATCATTTTGGAAGAATTCTTCAAATATTTCGATATCTCCTTGGATATCGTGATATGGTTCCATGCATTGTTCCATTTTAGTATTGTTATCAGTTGAACCAAATAATAGGTTTGTTATAGAAGGTGTGGAAGCTCCTGATTCTGCTGGGAACACTATGGATTGTTCAATTTTTATATTGGTATCAGGGGTATCAAGTTTTTCACCAAATAATATGTTTCTTATAGTAGGTGTGGAAGCTGCAGATTCGGCTGGGAACACTAAAATTAAGAAAATAGTTCTATTAGACTTACAATGTTACTTTTTTAGTTTGGACAAAAAATGCGATACATATGAAAAATGTGAAAATTTGTGGAATACAAGTGAATGCAGCATACAAAGTATTAAAAAAGAAAACAGATGTGAAGATCCATTTAGTTTGCTGAAATTACCTCGGGGTGAAACAAGTATATCTTCCAAAGAAAATTCTTGACTATCAGTATTCTTCAAAGCATCTTCTAAATTTGTATCTATTGTACATGGTTTGTCTTTTAACAAGGCTTCAATATTGATACTGCTATTACTGATATCGTTATTAGACTGTATCGAGCCAATTACACCTTTTGGTATGTCAAAGTCTGGTGTATCTATTTTGCCTCTTTCTAAGACATCGGGCAGTGATTGTAAATATAAATTACTTTCTGATTTATCAGTTCCATTAATGTCATCTATACCAAAATTACACATTTCTTTAACATTTGAATCACTTTTGAAGGTTCTTCCCGAGTTTTCAATATCATTAAAATCAGTTAAATCAAGTTCTTTTACGTTTTGATCAGTTTTGAAAGTACTATTTCCTGATTTAGCTGTATCACCAAAACTGTTTAAACTCAAGTCATATAATTCTTTTAGGTTTTGATGATTTTTATTAATATTGCTTGCTGGTCTCTCAAAACCTCCAATACTATCTAAACTAAAATCACATAATTCTCTTAGACTTTTAACATTTTTGTGGGTTTTTGTTGTTTTTCTTGCTTTCTCTTCAGCATTAAAACCATCTAAACTAAAACCACACAATTCTTTAAGATTTTGATTATTTTTGAGATTATTACTATCTGATTTTCCGAAAGCCTCAACTGCTTCTAAGCCAAAATGACGTATTAACTCTTTCTGATTTTGATTACTTTTAACAGCGTTGGTTTCCGATTTTCCATTACTATCAATTTCTTCTATGTCCATTTTACTTATTAATTCTTTGAAACTCTTATTACTTTTTACAGCATTACTCTCTGCATATTCAATACCATCAACGTCGTCTGTGCCAAAATTAGACAATTCTTTTAAATTTTGATTAGTTTCGAGAGCACTGTTTTCTGTTTCATTATTACTATTGATTTCTTCTAAACCAAAATCACATAACTCTTTAAAGTGTTGATTACTTTCGACAGTTTGACTATCAGATGTTTCCATACCATCGATTTCATCTATATTAAGATCACTTTCTAAGTCTTTAAGATTTTGTTTATTTATATGAGTATCTATTTCTGATTTTCCCATACCATCAATGTCGTCTACACCAAATGGTGATAATTCTTTTAAGTTCGTAAAACTTCCTGTTTTCTTAATAGCACTAACGTCCTCAACAAAAATACAAAGTTCTTCAATATTTTCATTAGTTTTGAAAGCATTTGTGAAGTCGTTAAGAATTTTTGTTTGTTTCTCTGTGTTTATAGTGTCGAAGGTTATTTGATCGTCTTTTTGCTTAGGCGTATAATAGCGATCATTATTTACAGAGCGTGGCGTCGAGAATGGGCTGAAACTTGAGAAGGTAACATATAGTAAGATCACAAGCCCCTCGCAAATATTTGCATGCACAAAACCACTAATTGTACAGCTTAGTCAAGAAATGTTTAAGCGGGATGCGTTAAGATAGACCACGAAATTCAAATTCTCTTACGTTTTCTGTAATTTGCAGGTCAGTGTCAGGTTGTATGTTGATTAAAATATGATTTGCGACCGTATCAAATATTGCAGAACTATAATCATTAGAATCAGCAATACAACTCCTTAATTTAGAATTCACCTCAAATGTCATGATTTCATGAAATAGTATTCATTAGGATATTAATTTGACGAGGGTTTTTGTTATATTGATGATTTTTATGATTATTATTCTGGAGATAAATATTTGCTACGATCGCGAATCACATTTAGATCAACATACAACTTGATACTGACCTGCAAATTGCAAAAACTAAGAAAGTTTGAATTTTGCAGGCTACCCTGATGCTTACATAGTATAAAATTAGTCAATTGCTGTTAAATTGTTTATATATCGCTCTGAATCATGGTCATGGCATTTAGAATGAATGTAACCTCTAGCCAGCTAGATCTGACAATATTTATTCCCTTAAATTTTATCTGTTTTTGAAGTCCTAAATTACCTAAAATCCAATCTGAAGTCTGTATCAATAGACATATCATCCTGCAGCCAATGGGAATCAAGCGAGTCATCTAGTAGATCAGCTTCTTCTTCTATAACCTCTTTGATGATGCGTGCTTCTGTGTCAGGCATCTCTTCACCTTGGAGAATGTCCGTCATGAAGTTACGGATACTTGTGCATGTTGATTCTGAAAATGTTAAGCAAATTGTGTTAGGGCCAATCTTTATGTGTTATGGGAACCAAGAATCAACTTAGGGATGTTTTTTTTTTATTGCTGCTATAAATGGATTTCAGACTAGCATTGTTGGATTTATTACAGGTGGTCAAAAAATTGCTTGTAGCCTGGATAGAACATTAACATTGTAGGTATTTTCTGTTATGCTGCTTTATTAAATAATTATGTATTTTGCAATTGAATTAATGTTTCTATAAATTACCATTGTCATCATCTCTACATTTTTGGGTGGCTGGTGTGCTATTCCCACTTGTTGTTGGAAAACTGAAAAATAATTTATATTAACTTAGAATAAAGAGCCCTTGAGAAAGAGTAACTTTAATATATCCATTATATAAAAACCAACTTTTTGATAAGGTCTGAGATTACATATAATAAAATGGGATGATGTATAATTTTATTATTGCTTCTTTTCTTATAAATCAATTATTTTTTTGTGGCCTCTCTTTGTTACTGTGCCAACCTCAGATGATCAAACATAATCGAGTATAGCTAAAAATTATCACAGTTACCGGAATGTTAAAGTATCATCACTGTTCTTGAGGAATGTGCAGAGATCCACCGGATCCCCTAAATCTTTTAAAGCTACATAGTTTCTAAACCGCTTGTCTGAATTGCGACAATTCTTCTTGAACTTGCAAGCTTGCTTCATGTTCAGGAAACAATCCTTACATAGCTGGAATGTGAAGGTGTCATTTCTTTTCACCTGAAAGACATAAATTTTTTGTCTAATATTGTCTCATTACAAAACGAATTTGAACTTTAGTCCAAGCCCAAAAAACGCAAAATACGCGCATTGATGTGGAGTTGCAGACACCAGCCCGTATTAGTCCAAGCCCAAACCCGAAAGCCCATTACAGTATTCTGAATCCTATTACACTGTGGTAAAGTTCTTGATACAATATTGACAACTTACGACTTTGGTTTAAAAGCAAATTTTGTGTGTTTTAAGATTTTCGGAATAAACTTTGAATTACAAAATTGGCTTTGTGTTATAAACCTGGGTCTAGAGACAAACCTTGTTTTGTAATGCGGGCATAATGTTATATTTAGCAGTAACATTTCTTTATAGTTGTCCATATGGTAAAAGCTAGCTTTGCTTGAACAGTCTTGATTGTTGGGAACTTATTTCTGGAATTTGGGAACTGCAAATGTATAGGCGTAAGATATGGAGAAGTTGAGAGTGTTGGTTCTCTAGGACCAAGTCTATTTTTACATCTAAAGTTAAGTAAAAAAAAGTTGTCCCATACTTTTTTATGTTCAACATTCTATAGGGTAAAAGCTAGCTTTGCTTGAACAGTCTTGATTGTTGGGAACTTATTTCTGGAATTTGGGAACTGCAAATGTATAGGCGTAAGATATGGAGAAGTTGAGAGTGTTGGTTCTCTAGGACCAAGTCTATTTTTACATCTAAAGTTAAGTAAAAAAAAGTTGTCCCATACTTTTTTATGTTCAACATTCTATAGGTAGGTAATAGGTAGGCAGGTGTGCCTTACCCAGCTCCCACACTAAACTGCTTCAAGAATCGTCTGGACAGATTAAAATATCTCCAAGCTATACGATACACACGCATCAGCTAATTAGCTGCTAGTGTCTAACCAAAAAATAATTAAAAACGTCTAACGGGCCTCTGCAAGTTGGCTTCGGCCCCTCGTATGCTTTCCAAAGGTCTCGACAAATATCAAAAGACGTAAAAATATAATGCTAATATTCATCTATAAACGACAAAGCTTACCTGTAAACCGGTAGAATAAACAAACAATCTTCTGTTTTTCTCAGTATATTGCAACAGCTCCATCGGTTCGTCATACTTTATGAGAC
The DNA here is from genome assembly GCA_963669345.1 of Gortyna flavago. Lineage (NCBI taxonomy): Eukaryota > Metazoa > Arthropoda > Insecta > Lepidoptera > Noctuidae > Gortyna > Gortyna flavago. The sequence goes on from OY770138.1 coordinate 12,921,547, forward strand.
AACCTCTGCAGAACCCTTCCATTATTTCAATGTATCGGTTAAGATATTTGTTTTTACTTATTCCTTCTTAGTTTAGTTACTTTTTCATTAGAAAAGAACATTTTATGTTTCTATTGTAAAAATAAACAAGGCCGTTACTCACTTACTTGTTTTTTATACCAAAAGACAACAAACAAAACAACACAGAGTACTTTTTGATAGAGTAAAACAAACCAGAACCACTCACTGATTCACTGATTTTCGTAATTTGACAGCTGACTGAGTTCAGAGTTGCCCTTGCCAAAAACGAAGAAGTAAGAAGAGAATCTCTTCTTTCTTCGTAGACAGGCTTTCTTCTAGCAAAAAGAGAAACTCTATTATCTCCTTGCTTCTTCAGTTTTTGGTAACCTCTGTTACAAGATAACAAAGTGAAAGAATTTATGGTTCATGTAGGATGCATTTTCAATGTCTGTCATTTTTCAGATTACGAGAATATAATCCATGTAATGCTCAGAATTCAAACATTTTATGTTGTACTGGAATGCAAATAGTGGCGCTGGAGTTGCCATGTCTGTTCGATAAAACAGTAGACATATATTTTACTTTTTTCTAATACTAGATTTTTATTCTCTTAGTCATTTCAAAATCATGAAAGAGGAACTAAATAACAGCCGAGTTTAACATTTCTCAGTCTTTAAACTTGGCGGTTCCACCTTGACCCAAAATGTCCTATAAATGATGTTCGAATATCTTGACCAATAAACCATTGATTGGCCATCAAAATACTGAATAATAATAATCATTTAATCCAGACAATACTCCATAATTTATTGAGGACGAGGCATCTGGAGATCAACTTGCTCTACTTTCAAATTAAGGGGCAAGTTCTAAACCAATAAAAAGGAATCATAGAGTCTGACCAACGAAAGCTGACCAAGAAAAAAGGCGGCAATTTAAAAAAATCAAGAGTTGTAACCCTGGCTATACACTGCGTAAACGCAATTGATACAATTTATTATTCATTGCGAATTTATTGATTAAAAATTTAAAATATAATATAATAATACATTATTGAAGAATTTTTGTCCGTTTGTTTGACTGGTTAGATGTTCCGTAATGGCGCATAAACACGGATTTGGATGTTTGGCACACATGTAGATAGCTTATGTCCCGGATTAATAAAACTTAGGATTATTAGTACTTTTAATCCCGGTAGTGCATTGTCGACTATTGTGGGATATTTTCCAAATAAAACGGCACTGATTTGGAAGCTTTAGTTGTAATTTTAGTTAGACAAATTGTTTATGATCTTGGCGAGTTGAGGTAGACGATTGGAGCATTGTAACTCGGATGATATGTTAATGCTGTCATTGATATTTTGTTTATTGGGAGCGACTGCGACACTAGGTTAAGGAGGCGTTTACGAATCTAACAAAAATAAGCAGTTTTTCGGTACATTTTGCGGGAAAATGATACGAAACCAAATCTAACTAATAATTACCACAGATAGATTGCTCCTTCATCTATATTCTTCATCTATCAAATATGGCTAAATTTTTATTCGAAAAGTTTGGTTTATAATATTGTAAAAAATTATTTCGAAAAAAATTGACGATATCGTAATGACTTTAGGTAAATTTTTCTTCTATTTATTAACATAAATTTATGTATTTAAAAATAATTTATGTAAGCAGACATGTTCAACTCAAAATGATTGTATAAAGAACTATCAAAATGTTACCAAGTGGCTCAGAAAAAAAATAAAAATCGAGTCTATTTTTTCACATATTTAGCTGTAACATGTGAATCTTAATGCACTGTATTAAGGATTATTTTACTGGTCACTGTCTTGCTTTATTACACAAACATTTGTAATGAAATATTAGTCTGCGCTCAGCCGCCGTCGTGGGTGGACTCTGTGTCGGTTGTAAGCAGCAGCTTGTGCTGAAAAAGATCGCTGTACGGATAGAAAATATTTGACATACCAAACTTGATACTTCACGCATTCTGTATGACTATCGTATGAAAGATTTTATTCACAGTCTTATATTATTTTTTTAGAAGTAAGTAGGGATTATTCATATTTCGTTTCGGTCATGATGGAGTCACCTGAAGGTGTACTTCGAAGACTGCTACTGGAACTAAAAGACGAGCTGAGCTAGGTGTGCCGAGTTTGGGCTCGTCTTGTTAGTTATGTTGAGACCTTACCTCCGGACTAGATGGAGTGACCTGCAGGTGTACTTCGAAGACTGCTACTGGAACTAATAGACGAGCTGAGCTAGGTGTGCCGAGTTTGGGCTCGTTTTGTTAGTGATGTTGAGACCTTACCTCCGGACTTGATGAAGTGACCTGCAGGTGTACTTCGAAGACTGCTACTGGAACTAATAGACGAGCTGAGCTAGGTGTGCCGAGTTTGGGCTCGTTTTGTTAGTTATGTTGAGACCTTACCTCCGGACTAGATGGAGTGACCTGCAGGTGTACTTGAAGACTGCTACTGGAACTAATAGACGAGAAGAGCTAGGTGTGCCGAGTTTGGGCTCGTTTTGTTAGTTATGTTGAGACCTTACCTCCGGACTTGATGAAGTGACCTGCAGGTGTACTTCGAAGACTGCTACTGGAACTAATAGACGAGCTGAGCTAGGTGTGCCGAGTTTGGGCTCGTTTTGTTAGTTATGTTGAGACCTTACCTCCGGACTAGATGGAGTGACCTGCAGGTGTACTTGAAGACTGCTACTGGAACTAATAGACGAGAAGAGCTAGGTGTGCCGAGTTTGGGCTCGTTTTGTTAGTGATGTTGAGACCTTACCTCCGGACTTGATGAAGTGACCTGTAGGTGTACTTCGAAGACTGCTACTGGAACTAATAGACGAGCTGAGCTAGGTGTGCCGAGTTTGGGCTCGTTTTGTTAGTTATGTTGAGACCTTACCTCCGGACTAGATGGAGTGACCTGCAGGTGTACTTGGAAGACTGCTACTGGAACTAATAGACGAGAAGAGCTAGGTGTGCCGAGTTTGGGCTCGTTTTGTTAGTTATGTTGAGACCTTACCTCCGGACTAGATGGAGTGACCTGCAGGTGTACTTGAAGACTGCTACTGGAACTAATAGACGAGAAGAGCTAGGTGTGCCGAGTTTGGGCTCGTTTTGTTAGTTATGTTGAGACCTTACCTCCGGACTAGATGGAGTGACCTGCAGGTGTACTTCAAAGACTGCTACTGGAACTAATAGACGAGCTGAGCTAGGTGTGCCGAGTTTGGGCTCGTTTTGTTAGTTATGTTGAGACCTTACCTCCGGACTAGATGGAGTGACCTGCAGGTGTACTTCGAAGACTGCTACTGGAACTAATAGACGAGAAGAGCTAGGTGTGTCGAGTTTGGGCTCGTTTTGTTAGTTATGTTGAGACCTTACCTCCGGACGTGATGGAGTGACCTGCAGGTGCACTTCGAAGACTGCTACTGGAACTAATAGACGAGTAGAGGAAGATGTACCGAGTTTGGGCTCGTTTTGTTAGTTATGTTGAGACCTTACCTCCGGATTTGATGGAGTGACCTGAAGGTGCACCTTCCAAAAAGTTATTTTTTACTTTGTAGTGTTTTTTTTTTTGAAAGTCCGATGTTTTTTTTTTTGGAAAACAATTTTTATTTTTCATTTTTTATTTGTACCTGCCCAACACAAATTTAAATTACTTTAAGCAAAATTCATAAAGCTATACCTTATGAAGGTATACCTTATCCTGAGGCATACCAAATATTTATTCCTCATTTTTCATTATTGCACCTACCATTGTTTGTCTCTGCATCACCCAAAGGTTGACTGGTAGAAAATGCCTATGGCATTAAGTCCGCCTCTGTACATTTTTGTGTTTGAAGTATTAAATAAATAAATAAATACCTTATCCATTAAAAAATTAGAGAATTTGCAAACCCGTCTATAGAGATATGACGGAGCTATGCCCGAACATACATAAAAAATCATTACTGATTCTTTTTTGAAGTCGGTTAATTATTACATCAATTCATAAACTTTTGTTTGAGAGAATTTGCAAATCCGTCTATAGAGATATGACGGAGCTATGCCCGAACATACATAAAAAAAAATACTCCTTATTTGAAGTCGGTTAATTATTAAATCAATTCATAAACAAAAAGTTATGCCCGAATTTACTTGCAAGATTAGAGGTACTCCAATAACAACTTTGACAGAAATGAGGGTGTACCGTGGTATACTAAACACATCTGCGTACCCCTTTAGAGGGTACAGGCGTGATGTTATATTGTGTGATTGCGTAAACAATGCATACATATGCGATAGCAGCAATCGCGGTTGATTTGCTGGCATTTATTGAAGCCTTCGGTTGTCTGTCTCCGAAACTCTTCAGCACTTTATTCCGGAATGGTCTATTTCGGAATAAAGTTAAACCTCTTTCGAACAAAAAAAGATTTTTGCAAGTCCGTCTATATATTATTGAATTGAGAACCTCCTCCTTTTTTGAAGTCGGTTAAAATACTAAATAAAACGAATATAAATAAGCTTTTTTTAAATTATATGTTTTCGAAAAGCTTGTCGCGCAAATTGTTAATACATAGGTACTTTGGCATGTACTTGCTTACCAATCAAGTAAGTAAATGGTATCTACTTTTATGAACATTTCACGGTACAAACTTTTTGACAACAACGCATAGTAAGCTTAAAAAAATACATGCCTAAAAATTAAATAAAAGTAGGCTCAAGTATCAAGTCGTGTCAGTTTACTCATAATTTCGCCGCTTCGCGCATGTCGCTGTGTGTGTGAGCCGTGCACGTGTAGTAGTAAGACTCAATACCTAAAATTGAAGCGCGTCAATTCGTAAACGCGTCCTTAAGCTGTCATTGTGATATCAAATGGAGAATCCTGACTTGAATAGGTTAGATTTTCTGTGTGATTTTACTAAATGAATGCCAGAGCTTGAGAATTGGACCACACTTGTACAAATTACGTTAATTTTCATATTTTCTTTAGGTTTCTACTTGTTACTTCTACCAACAAGAATTTAAAGTTCGTCGTAGCGTCGGGAACCCCTGTAGCTTAGGGGCGTATCATTGATACGGCCGATACGCCAGAAATTGAATTGAGCTTTTGTTTTCAAATGCATTTCATTCATTTGACGGAGATCCCTCTAAAAACAAACGTAATCCTTGATCACACACAGATGTAACCAATTTGTAGAATAGCGACAAAAACAATTCTTGACCACACTGCAATGAGGTCAATAATTATGTTTTTGTCCCTGTTCTAGAATTTTCATTACTAAAATGGCAACTTTGCAGTTGACCGTCAACTCATTTCCAATTCGAGAGTAGATTTCAGTAGATAGTAGTGATGGGTAACTCATCAATTTTATTTGAGGTTGAGGGAGCCCCTCAATTTACGTCGCGAGGTCCTCACGAGGTGCCCCTCATTTGAGGCGAGGATTCGTACGACGACGTATTCACCTCACGACTCGTGTGCCCGAGCCGAGTTCAGACGAAGCTCCGAGGGAGCGAGGCGGGCGGGTGCAACGACGACTCACGAGTACTCACGAGTCATGGCTCTCCGATAATCCGACGATTCACGTCCTCACTCTCTTACACACATTATTTTATTTCGCTCATAAATTTTAGACAGCCAAAATAAACGAATCAATGACACTTGATTACCAATCTAATGCTAATGCTTTTAGAGTTCATAATAATAAACCATAGCTTTAAAACCAGACCTCACCTCACTCATTCTCAATTATCTATACAATTTTTGAGTCGGTTCATTCGCTCACTTAGTCCGCTCAATCACTCAATACTCACTCGCGAGTCACGAACTCGCTCGCCTCGATTGTCTATTGTCAAACGAGTGAGGTGATGAGGGATGAGGTGGTTCAATATTGAAATTCGAGTAACTCTTTCAATATGCGATCACGAGTACCTCAAATGAGGTGCCTCATGAGTGAGGGACACATCACTAGTAGATAGACGTCAACGTCATTTTTATGTCATTTGCTACAAATAAACAGTGTCGACTTATTTGTAAATAAAGATTTATTTATTTAAAAATGGAGAATAACACTGAAACTCAAGTAACTATAAACAAGCCAGGGAGAGTTTTACATTTTTGCGATGGAGTTGACGAAGAAATAGTTGAGGAGGAAGCTGCCGAATTGGCTACAGAACCTCAAGAATCGAACAACGTCGATCCGGTGAGTAAGCGATGCATTCTTTGTTTTATTACCTTCAGCTAAGGAGAGACCTTGGTGGAATTCGTTTCTATTAATATCCATGACGATAAGGCTGGTTTATTACGCTTAAATTATTTTCGGAGGCTTACTAAGTAATATGACGATAATCGGAGAAATATTTCGTGGTATTTATAGGTACTTGTTTTACTCCTGTTAACTCCTGTAGTCGTTAGTGTAGGCTGTTCTTCATTAAGAAGTTGCATATCTGTTTATTTATTTATTAAATTGTAGCCTAGTAATACAATAAATAATAAAAACGGTAAAGGAAAGAGAAACTCGTTTACATTTAAATTGGATTGTTTAATGTGATAATAGTTTTTATTACCTTGAATTTTATTAGTTTCCAATCATTCATTCATAATTATTTATGATGAAACAGTTTATAAATAAATGCAGTTTTCTTTAGGGTACTTACACCAATAGGGAATATAAACAAAGAAATTGGAAAGTACAATAGGCACTCTATGCATATTTCCTTCATGCAATTAAGGAAATATGCATAACATAAATAACTATGCAGTAAGTGTGTATCATTATTCATTTTCTATTAATCTTATGTTCATGTTTTAATGTTTTCAGAAAACTCTACCTTGGGGACCTTGGTTCTCGCATTATGCTTGGAAATCTGGCAACAAAATGTTGAATGCAGTTGATTACGCCGGGGAGTCACTTTCTGCCTTCTTTGGCATAACCACACCCAAGTACCAAATAGAAATTGACGAATATGAAAGAATGAAAGAAGAAAAGCGGAAAATTGAGGAGGATTCCGCTGGGTGGGTACCCAAGAATGCTGGTGGAGATGTACCCTTAGTTCTAAACGAGCCTATGAAGGACTTGGACAAACCAGCGGAAGTGTAATGGCGATAATATAAAATAGAATTAATTTCCTTACAATCTCTGTGTGACTAGTCTATTAATTCCGATTGCAATCATCATTATTTTATCTCTACACAGTGACCTATTTATTTTAAACATTGTGTTACTTGTCGTATAATTTTAGATTTACATACTAATGAGTTGACTATTGTAATTCATAGAATTTATACTTAATAATTAACATAAATGTTTCATTTTTATGAAATTCTTTTCATTTCTGAAGGGGAAATGGGTACTTTTTACTCATTTCACCCTCATAGAAATATTATCTTCCTAATATCTAACATTTTTTAAGCATTTCTAACATAGTGATAATGTCTAAATCTATGTGCTAATGTAATTTGCATAATAATTATAATAGTATGATTGTTAAAAGAACTGAAACGATTAGAGCTTTATTTAGTTAAATGGATGTACAATTTGAATAAAGCCAGCCACAGACGTAACTATAGGTAATCTATAATAATGTGCTGTGCTATCGTAACTAATATTGTGAAAGTAAGTTTGTTAAGTGTACTTGGCACACAGGTAGACAATGACCTCGGGAAGGACATAGGCTACTTTTCATTCTAGATCGCAGACGAAGTCGCGGGCAACAGCTAGTAATATTATATTCTAGCTAGCTTCCACATATGGATGCGATGATATAAAATATAAATTTTGCCTTCATTTTGTTGAATGTATAATGTAAATCACGGTATAGGTTGGTGACGTCATAGAAATAAAATTGTAGCTGTGTGTGCGGTCACTTAAAGATAGTAAAAAGTAATATGCCTAGCTATGATTTATATTAATATATTTAATTGCTATGTCTGGGATGGGCTTAATATATTTATTTTATTTTTTCAAACAATTCAGTATGATTGCTTGGAATAATACTGTAATGGCTTAGAGCCTTTCTTAAAGCTAATTTGTGGTTGAAAAATAATGTCATTAAAATTTTCAAATGAATATTATGAATGAGACTAAAATGTTGGATGTTTATTTTATTTATGTAGTAATAAATATACAATATTATTGATAGTAGCTGGATGTTGTTTTAAAACTGCTTCAAATAAATCATATCTGGTAATTTAGGATAATTTGGTTCAATGTGATACTAGATGTCGCTATTTGCGTAGGTCGCTTTGTGAACAGCGACATCTGTTGTGTAGCAGCAAAAACGAAATGAGCTGCCTTGTCGCCTCATTCGTTAAAGCATGTAGCTGTAGATGGCGGTGTTAGCGCCATGCAAGTTATTCTGAAATTCAGGATTTCAGAACTAGCAGGCCTGTAATTTAAAATAGCGCTTTTTATAATTTTTGAATTATATTGATAAGACTTTTCGAGATTTACCCATGTTTTCTTGAAATTAATTTATGTGTTAGTTTTGTATGTTTTTAGTCCAGCGAAGTTTTAGCAAAGTTTGAATACTTTTGGATTGATTTTGCATATTAGCAAAATTTTTTTTTAAATTTACTTCTGTTTCTCACTCAGGCTAGTCCTAAATTAGTTTGTTTGGCTTCGTTACCTTATATTCTGAGGTACAAGGTGCACTATCGCTTGAGTTCCTCTCACATTATAAATTACACCCCTCTAAAACCGTGAAAGGACTTAAGTGACATCAATTTCTGTACCTGATTTTAGACCCTTATCACATGAAAATAGAGTTTAATATCGCACGGCAAGTGACCATATGTTATTGTTTGTCGGTGTTTAGCATGTGATATGTCGAAATGTAAACGGTTCGAGCGGTGTCCGCAGATCAATATGCGTGTTGCGCGGCCCGTGAGGGTGTTCGCCCCGTGCGATTGGCCAGCGTATGGGGGGCGGGGCGAACGTGTATGAGGCGGCCCGCGTTGTCGCACACGACGCGCCGTTTTGGCGCCAAATTGGGCAATAGGCATTCCATTTTCAAGTTTCGCGAATGAGTACCTATTAGGCCATAAGCCACTAAGATAAGCTACGGCCGTAGACTAGGGTAAATACTTTTTGGATTTTATCGTCTATGGTACGACCCGTACGACTTGGAATATTGGAGGTTTGGGAGCTATTAGAACTTTTATTTTGGCAGGACAGTTTTTTATTTTGTTATAACGTTGTCGTTTTAATATTAAATGTTGATGGCCACTTTACAAAGCCACATTAGGCTGGCACCATTGAGTAGGTGCCTAGGAACAAACTTAAACAAAATAAAAATAAAACAAACCTATTATATTCTGCACCCATACTAAAAAATTGGTCTAAAGCAAAATATTTTCGCGTCATACAAGTAGGTACGTAGGTAAAAATAAGTAAGTACTTAAATAAAATTATATTTATTGAAAACGAAATAAGATGCCTAAAACAGAAGATTAAAGTCAATTGTTCTAATTCTAATGATTAGGTAATGTGTGGCCAGCATAGAAATGTATCTAATGTCTTTGGTGACACTGTGGCCACATACCTACGAGGTCTTAACATTTTATTTTTATCATGAATCTATGCAATTTAGGTACATATTAACTAGGGAGCGGGTTCCTATAGGTAGGTACCATTATAATAGGAGAATATAATAATATAGTAACCAAGCCCATCACCCATGTTGCGGCCTCCAACAATACTAAAACATGAATTATGTCTTCCACCCATTTACATTAAAATTTACGACAAACGCATGTAATTATTAACTAATTCAATAATTCGTTAACAGTGCAGGTCATTCCAGACAATATGGCTCGGGACAATAAACACGCACCAAGGTTGCCATGTTTAAAAATATTGCGAATTAAAAAAGGCGCGTGGACGGCGGCGGTCGAGCTGGTTTAAAAAAGTAAATGAACTTGAAATTCTGGTTTTTGGTTCGCGTTTTCTATTGTGATAGAATTTTGCGCAGATTTGCCAAACATAATGATTTTCTATGGATTTTGAACTAGTTTGCTAGTGCACGGTTTTGAAAAGGTGTTACCTAGTTTTGTAAAATGTATTTCTATTGTTGTCAGGGAATTATTGCAGAATGCAGTTTGTCAGCTGTTTTTGAGTTTGCGAAGTTTATAATCAAAGAATTAAAAAAAACGGGTTGCTGCAATGTCCGCACGTAGACATCGTTGGGGACGTATTCTTTAGAATTAAAAACAATATTGACATGCTAAGTTCAATTCAACAGATAACAGAGCATAATTATTAAAAAAAAAGTTACACGTCGACTTGAGAACCTCCTCCTTTTTTTCGTCGGTTAATTAATTTTTGTTCTCATATTGATATTTTGTTCTCATATTGATATTTTGTTCTCATATTGATATTTTGTTCTCATATTGATATTTTGTTCTCATATTGATATTTTGTTCTCATATTGATATTTTGTGGGTCTATTTTCCACTCTTTCTAGAAATAAAATTGTAAGCTGGTTTAAAAACCTAATAGGTAGGTACTTAAATTAACTTTAGAGTTTCTTCTGTTTTAAGCATCTTACTTAGGTTTTCAATAATTAGGATCTTCCTTTTATGTAGGTACTTGTATCTACCTACCTACTTGAAACCTCAAAACTACCTAAGTTTAAAAACCTAACCTTTACCTACCTCTGACGTGTCTACGGTAAATTTTAATATTTAATATTAATTTTAACAGGCAGACCATATGACTTAGGTATTCCTACTGTAGAAGGTAGGTACCTACCTAGTAATATATGTTCTGTCTTAATTATAGGATTAGCACAAGATACCTATCGATAAGCGAGCGATGCATGTTCCAAGTTATGACAGTCCATTTCTTTTACGATCCAACTGTACCTATATAAAAGATGAGCTGATGTGTGATAGCAACAGAAAATACCAACAGTATTTTCTTGAAAAATATCCGCAACATGGACCTATCTAGTATCTAGGTTTCTATCTAAAAACTAATCTGTGATGGCTGTATGCAACCAATGTGTTGGCTCAGATCCGACTCAAAGGACCAACATTTAACATTTGTCCTCTACTCTAGTTGATCCATTACTGAACTTTTAGCTTTGAAACACGTTTTCCTAGAAAGCAATTGATAATTAAATAATTAAAGGTATTGATAATAATAATTTGTGTAAGTTAAAAAACCTGGTTGATGTTTATAATAGACACAATCTAGTTCTTAGATTGACCGAAATATTGCATCTAATTTTAGCACTTTTGCTCATGTTTATCCTTAAAAAATGTTGACTTAGATATTACGGCTATGCTTTGGCACGTCGATCTTCTACGTCATCTTTTTGAACGTTTTGGTTGTTAGTACCTAGTTTTCACAACAAATCGATGTCATTGTTGCCATAATATGAAATACTTAAGTATCTAAGTTAGGTAGGTAAGTAGTTCATGAAGGTAAAGTCTGATCAAAGTGACAAACACAGGTTAGACGCATTTTTAAGTATAGATAATAATACCGAGTTCAACTTTACTCATTTCATTTAATTTTATATTTCAAGTTGATATTTTATGTAACAAATGATACATTTAATAATATTTATTTATTCTATCCACGCAGGTAGAATGCAACGCTAATTCTATCGATATTCAAATTTTTGCGCAAGCGTTCTTTTCAACCCCACACAGCAGATGTTCTACTTTTAACTTTGCATGCATTCGCAGTGTTGTTTATTAAAAAAATCTTTTGTGGCCATTTACAAAATAAAGCTTGCAACACAATACCTCATGCAAATTAGCAACGAACCTGATACGGTAGGCCGTAAATGCATTTGATTTCTTTGCGAATTTGAACTGTATTATCGTGAAACAAGCTTTCAAATTAAGTTGCATAACGTCGTCTTTTTATTGCAATACTCGAAAAAATAACAACCGACTTTGTTGTTATAAAAATAAAGTCTAAAATCTATTGGCAGAGTGACGATTAGGAATGAAATTTGCATAAAGGACGCACACCTTTCGCGTTGATCCTTTTTATGCAATTTGACTGACAGTTTTTATTGAATAGTAGAATATTATTAGAATTTTATATATCGGTTTTATATACTTCCGATTTGATACGGTTTATATACTGTAGTTCACTTTCTAGCTTTAGTTTTATTAGAATTCCACTTATAGGTACCAAAGTTTTATTTGGTTTAAGGTAAGTAGGGCCTGATAGAAGTTTCCTATTGCTATTATTTCTTTGTCTAGGTATTTATATAAATTATTTACGTATGCACCAAAGACTACATTTCTGAAAGAAAAATCGACCTTTTTACAAGCTTTTTATTTCCACGCTTCAAGCCTTTCAATAATCAGCCTATAATGTTCCCACTGCTGGGACACACTCGTCCTCTCTTTTTGAGAGGGAGTGGGCCGTAATCTACCATGCGGGTCCAGTGCGGGTTGGCAGATGCAGTCTTTGAATTTTTGGTTCTAGGACATGCCGATTTCCTCACGATGTTTTCTTTCACATCTGACAGTTACTTAGTTTAAATTGCCTTAACCCTACAATTCTAGGTGAAGACCAAAAACATTCGGTAAATAAGTAGGGGAGGCCGGGGCTGGAAGTTCCCGGGGTAAGTTGTTCCGACGGTAATAACTTTGTAAAGAAAAGAGGTAGCAATACACGCGAAATGCGTCGTTTAAGCATCAGGCAACGCGCCGCGCTGGCGGGCATCTTAGTTGCTCCTACGGCGGCGGACGAGTGGCTGTGCGCAACGTGCTATTAAAACACCACGTGAGTAAATTTTTTCGTATTTAAACTTTTTGGTCTATTTTTATTTATTATTGACCGATTAATGTGTAACTTTCCTATTTTGTAGTGGCATTAGTTAGGTATCTTATTGTTTGAGTGTTTTTTTAAATTAATTTTATTAATTTGCTAGCATAACAGTCTTCACATAAAAACGTAATTTGGGGCTACAAGTTCCCTCTCGAAGGGGCTGGTTGTTCCCCGGAACAACTTACCCCAATTGACCAAAGACAAATGCTTCAGCTTTGTTTAGCCCTGAAATCGTAAAACCTTTACCAAGGCACCACCAAGATTGCAGATGGCTACAAAACGACGTATAAGAAAGACGGCAGTTCTAACTGACACGCCAGAAAAAATGCATTAGCTGAAGAACAGTCAAAGAAGAAGCCAAAGAAGAATGAAGACATTGCAAAGAAAGGAAAAGGGAAAAACAACAATAATAACGGAAAAGGTAAAGGCAAGGGGAAGGAAAGGGAAAAGCTGAAGAAAAAGCTAAACGAAGAGCATTACAAGAAAGCGAGAGTGATAGTGACAAGGATCTGGAATGGTACTGCATAATTTGTTGTGATTCATATTCGAATTCTCTTCCAAGAGAACAGTGGATAGAATGTAGCATGTGTAAAAATTGGGCACATGTTGAACGATAAATAAAGGCGATACTATTACTTATGTGTGTCCGAATTGTGAGTCAGATGAATTAATGAGTGATGAATAAGAATGAAAGTTGCCAAAGTTAATTACGACTGATTAAAACAAGACTTATAACTGTAACTCCACTAAGTTAAAAATAATCTGATAATTTCAAATAAAAAATAATGTGAAGGTTAGCAGTTTTGTTTTGTTTTTTGATTAGATTTGTAAGTTGTGATCTCAATAATTGTTATTATACATATTAATGAAACGTTTGTCTGGAGGTTACCAGTTATGTTATGTTGTTTTCATAACTGCAGTTATGCCATCTGATAAGATTTTTAACATGGTGAATCTCTAATATGGTTTAATTAATAAAAGAAACGGTTATCTGAAGGTTATCAGATAAGTTTTGATTATTTTTTTAAGTTCTGTTATGGATATGACAAAATAACAGATGAAAAAAGTGTTTATCTCGAGGTAATCAGTTATATTTTTTGTATCCTAAAGTTTAATTAAGCATCTAGTAAGATTTGTAAGCTAATAGATCTCAATTTTAGTTTGCCAATACCAAATAAGGTTATCTGGAGGTAACCAGTAATGTTTTGTTGTTGTTTTTTTTAGCATTTGTTCAGTTTATAGCATTGCATGAATAGGTACTATTACAAAGACCGATAAAGATCTTTTAATAGTTCCAATTATCAAAAACGTAACCTTTCATTTTCATTATGAAATTCCATGTTATTTGAAAATCGGAACTTTCAGCCCCGACCTCCCCTACCTAAGTACCTACTAAATTCGATTTTCAAATTTTTTCCGTAATTCTAATTTCCAAATATAAAAGATTATGATAAAACAACATAAAAACTTTCCTCTTCCCAAATTACAGCCAGTGTTACTTCAAATCTTAGTAGGACCTTAGCTTGAGTAAGTTCGCCGGTCGTCCCGCTCATCCAAGATGCACATCTGTAGAACCGCTAGTTACACACGAGGGGAACATTTCCGGTGCATAAATAATAACAATAAATTGTTAACTATTAGAAAGGGGTGTGCTCTGTATGCAAAATAGTTGAAGTTCGTTGTTGATGACGGGTTTTTGCAACGTGCGTGCACGCTCACCGGTTGGGATATGTAGAGCGTGTGGAGTTTTCTTTGCTAGAACAAAAATAATTTATTTTAAACTTAATATACTCAAAAGATCCCAAGAAGCGCGGTACCTAAATCTTGCCTTTTTGACGTAGGAACAGCTAGCCTCAAAAAGATGTACTTATCTACATCAACAAGAATTTATTATTTTAATTTTCTACGTTTTGTGTTCCAGACTGACTGTACTATTTAAACCATTTAACTTTGAAGAAAAAGCTAGTTATTACCTGATGATCAGCTTTTTGTCCTCTAAGCTAAGTACCTTAGCTTACATATTGACCTGTTCTTAAAGTTCCCAAAATGATTTCGATTCTAGAAATAATGCAATATTTTTTGAGAACACCTTGTATGAGATTAAAAAAACTAGCCAATGCATATTTGCCGAATATCAAAAATAGATAACTGATACCGTCCAATTCAAAACTAAACCAGTTTTGACCGCTGCACAGGAAAAAAATTCGCAAACCAGTTTCGCAAACCCTAAACTGTGAGGGGACACTTAAAAACTTTTAATATAAACACAATGACCGACGAACGAATAACGGGTGGGCAGTGTCCATACAATGGGCATACTAGCCGATTAATTCGCTACACAATGACCAGGGGCTAGGCCGAGAGGTCATATTTAGGTAGAAGGGTTAAGGGTCAGTAAGGGTTATTGGTAAATAGGAGCGTATGCCTGAATGCCAGGGGAGTGACGCCGCGGCTAAGTTTTTGAAAACATGTCGTCGTTGACGGGTTAGAAATTTATGTGTTTTCGTGTTTGGTTTGCAGTGCAGATTTTTGAATTAAATATAGATAATTTTATGCTCGAGTGGCTTGGTTTGGCTTTTGGAATAATAAGAAGCAATAAAAAAATAGGTTGGTTAGTAAGTAATTTTCGTTGAATAAAATCTGGTGTTTAGCTTTAATAATAATTAGGTAGGTACTTAATATCCAAATTAAACAGAAAATAAAACCTCGGCTTTTTCGTTCCATTCGCGTGGTGGCGCAACTGGCCATTTGGTCGCGATATATTTGGAAGTGTTTTTAGTTTCAGTTAAGGCATTGACTGCCAGCGCGGTCACCGGTGACCGCGAACAATAGATTTTCTATTGTGTCTGTTGCCTGGCAGCCAACGTGTTAAATAATAATTTTGTAAATGTTTTAAAAATTTTCAAATCCCAACACTACTATGGTGGTATGTTTCAGTCCCACCCTATCCTCAGGGGTATGGCCAGAGGTATGGTGGGTCCGGAGAGGACGAAATAAGGCACTAATGTGACACCTTTGCCTTCTGTCGACATTAAACTGAAGTTAAAACGCGTCTTTGTCCCTCCAGATAAAAAGGGAGTTTCTAAAGCAGTTTGGCATACTTAAGTAATTTTAAGATTTTTTGACAATTAGGTATGCCCCCTTGTCTTGCCGAAGGTGCGATATGAAACAGCAGAAACTGGTGGTCGTCCTACCTATATAATCATTGTTAGGTACATTATACAAAATAAAACAACGATAGCGATGCCCTAAAAAGGAAATAAAATATTGCATTTCTATTAGTAGGTACTTAAATATAACACAACAACAACAATAATTTTAACTCGCTCCATTTTATCTTAATTATAAAATCACGTAAAAAGTCAACGAGACCAGGATACTTGAACATAATGACATCAGATGGAATCGGGAGCGATACTTATCGTACTAAATAAAGCACTCTTCTGTCAAATTGAAAATATGTGACGCATGCGTGCCAAGTGTGAAATTGTTGATGATATCTCTTAGAGCTTTTTGTCTGATAGTTTTTGTGTTTGGTACAATAGACCGTATTGTAGATTTGAAAGGGTTAGTGGTACACTTTCTGATAAAGACGGTTGGAGATTTATAGAGGTTCGATTTTATTATTGTTTCTTGATGCTCTGTGAGTTTAATTTATTTCAATGCTGCCAGCGTTTTGGGCACTTTTCCTGTTGACAGCGATGCGGACGAAATTTTGGTGCCCTGTGATTATTTAGCCTCTTTTTATATAGGTACATGTATCTAAGCATATTATTAATATTAGGTATTTTAAGTATGTTAGCTTATATATTATATAAATATTTATAAAATATTTGAGGTTTAGAATTGTTTATGTACCTACCTATAATAAAGAGAGAGTAATTTTAAAAGTGCATTTTTTTTTATTTGTTCACTAAATCATGTCAAATGATTAATTATTACCTACTTATTTGTTTTTATCAGTTTTCTGCTTGAATACAAGTAATTACAGTATTTGCGTTAAATTTCATACTAAAAATATAGATAGGACAAAAACCGACAGTTCGCAAACGCAAAAATTCAACTTTAACACCGATATAACGAACCGTCACGAACCGCATACGCAGGGTTAACTCTTTGTACGTCACATTAAAAAAATATATTCAATGCACTACCGACGTGTCTAACCCTTTCGCGGCACACAAAAAGACCAATTTTATATGCGTACCCGGTGTCTCATTTCAATAAAGTGTAATAAAAAAAAAAGATAAAAAGTTTTTTACCCACGATGCTTTGGGGTCACATTTTTTATAAGGGTTGAATCCTTAATTTGCAACAAGGTGCATCGCAGGCAAAGTAGGGTGCATCGAGAGATTTAAATGAGTTCTATAGTGAAAAAGTCGATGGGGTACAGTTTGGCTCTCAGTTATTTTTTCCCATAAGCGATATGACAAAAGATGTTATGGTGTTTGACGTTGATGTGTCGAACGTTAATATTATTGACCTGTGGGTACCTCCTTCCCATGATCTGTTTAGAAACGGT
Source organism: Gortyna flavago (assembly GCA_963669345.1). Lineage (NCBI taxonomy): Eukaryota > Metazoa > Arthropoda > Insecta > Lepidoptera > Noctuidae > Gortyna > Gortyna flavago. The sequence goes on from OY770138.1 coordinate 12,938,848, forward strand.
TTACAAAGAGCACTGATGGGTATTATTTTGGGATCATTCTGCATATCAAAGTTTTCTTTTACGCACTTTTTGCTATAAAATAGTCAAACCAAAAGTCGTTTATTTAAATTAGGCTGAGAATCAGCGCTTTTCGAATGTCAACTTAACATAAGACAGTACCCCAAAACGTCCGCCCTTCTCCAGTTCCTAGTGCTGTCGCTGCGCGCTGGTAAGAAGTGGCGCAACAAACTCTCCAGCGGCATGGGTGGTAGGTACTTGCTTTCAACGGTTTTAATCCCCTACAAGAACTATAGCTGCCCTGCAGCTAGGTCTATTCCGATCGGAAATGAAATTCCCTAAAGGGCCGCTTCCTATAAGGCTTGCTGTCAAAACAGTGTTTGCCTAATACAGGGGAGACCCGTACAAATTCGTATAGGTACCTTAACAGTACGGCATGCTTATTCTTGTCAATAGGTAATTAAGATATCCCGCGAGCAGGCCGCTCAATGGTGTCCACGAGTAGGACATATTTGTCAACAAATATCAGTCGCTGCAAGTACGCTTCTTTTCTAAAATTTCTAATTTTACGGTTTTGAGTAGACTTGATCTTATTTTTGTGAAAATTCAACCATTTCTTCGCCTTACCTGGGGGCCTAAAAAGGCCACAGGCAGAATCATAAAGCAATTTTTGACAGTTTCACACCTATGTATCCCTGAAGGGTTAGGCAGAGGTGTACCCACCTATATAGCATTTTACGAATCTCCATACAAAACTGTCATACAGATGAAATTGCGTGATATGAATTGTTTTATGATTCTGCCAAAGTGGCCTGTTTAGGCCCCCTGATCTACGAAGTAGCCTGCATTCGTGTCTAAACTCACGATAGTTATCCGTTCCATATATTCGTAGTACTCAATTATTGATACATACAACGTACATTGCGATACCATTTACTTAATTATCTATGTACCGCGATCCACGTTCGTCGCTCGCAGAGGATTACGTATTCATGGTATATTAAATTATTAACACGTCCATTACTGGTTGCTATCAATCAACACGGCTTTCAATTTTGAGAGGAGACGTTATTTGGCCTTATAAAGTGCTTATCGTATACAAAATACAAATAGAATATGAAGCGTGGTCCTTTGATACAATTGGTTCTTTTCTGGTCCTTCCAATATATCTCGAATTGCCGAAAAACTCGAAATGAAAAGTGGGGTCCATCAGCACACCTATTATACAATCATAGCATTAAGCTTTGGTGAAGAATAAGCCGCCCCTTAATACGTGGGTGTCTTAAAAAGCGCCAAGGATTATGTTAAGAGGTTAGACAGTCGCGTGCTCCCGTATGGTAATGGCGAATGCTGCGATTTATTATCTGCCAAGTGTGGATTATGAGAATGGCCAAGGACGATTTTTTGTATTGGCCTATTGAAGTACCGTGTACAGAAGTGGAATTTTAAGATATGAAAAAAGTTTTTTTTTTAATACAGAATGGACCTGCCCTTGATCTAGAACTCGCCTGATATAAATCTATGGAAGATGTCTACGATACCAAATTCAAATTGCGATCGGCCCTACACAATTCGAACTACTTACCTACCTAAAACATACAGGGGCCAGGCGTAGAAAGTTTTCACTGTTTATAAAAAAAAAACAATCAGCTGTTTCATAGAAAAAAGCAAAACCTATGCGGTCAAAATGTATGGAATAGCTAATTTTTATTTAAATAACCGACGAAAAATTTCAACACATGGTTACGAATCTTTTACTGAATCTAGTAGGTAATTACGCGTTATGTCCTTGCCACCCTGTAGAGTAACTATGAACAGCAAAGGCGCAAACGATTTTCGTATAAAAATCGTACAGACTGTATGTCTATAAATCAAATGTTATGCTTAGAAGGCGGATAACCCCTGGAACATATTACTAGGCAACACCAGCAAAACACCATCTTTAAATAATCTCTCCGTCATAATCCTAGATACCTGCCTACTATCGCAGCGGGCAATTTTAGCGTTCTGTCCTGTACAGGATTTCCCTTTGCGACGTGTGCCTTCATACAGGAAAACGTTACCCCCCCATACACCCGTTGAAACACCCTCCTCCCTGCTTAGTTGACGAATAAAGTGAGGGTCAGGACATAAGCGTAAAGCGGAGAACATAACATACAAAGGCATTATATTGTTTTTAGCAGATAATCCTTTAGGGGAAATTCATATCAGTTCATTGAGTTTTCTAACTGACCTTAAACCTATTATTTGGGTTAGGTAGATATTGACATGAACATGCTATCAACATTTATCATTATTATGAGACAGTGTCTTATATCAATTTTTTTGGACGAATCCGTTGCTTTGAGCTCAAACATTGTTAACACTGCCTGAGCAAGATTATTGCTCTACATTTTTCTTAACACTATACGTTGCCAGAGTAGTTTCAGAATGTAAAGTTAGAACTAGATGCTGACCGTGACTGATATTAATATAGGTAGTCTTCTGTAAGTTCCATAAGCTTTCGTTAATTGAGAAACATTAAGATATAAAGCAATAAACTGGACAACAAAACTGAAGAAACTATTAAAATTTTCAACTACAATCACAGAATAATTGCTGCAGAAGGCTATCTGCGTTTTTCTCGGACCGCTCTTGCCTTGCACCACCCACCTAAACATGCGTTACAAGGCCACCCTGCTTAGGCTACCAAACAGCGGGGTGGGTATGTACCGCCATCGCATGATATATAGTGCCCCTTAAACTTAAACGGATTACCTTTGATATATTACGTGAATTCGCAATTCAATCTCGAATAGTCGATCTCTCGGTAGATGTGATTGCTTTTTGAAAGACATTCGTTGTAATTACGTGTCGAAGCTCACGATTCGAAAAGAGATGTTTATAGATACTTAGTGCAGGCTATGTGTGGTTTGGCAAAGAATTTGGGAGATCCTGCGACGGGTTAAGTTTTAAGAAACACTTTTGAAAATCATTATCGATATTAAAGGGACTACAAAAGGAGTCCAAAGTGTTTCTTAATAGAAGAAATGAACTATTTTCAGCGCTTCTTTTTTGTACCTACCTAACACTTTTGCAGTAGGTATAACTACCTTGCACATTGTTATCAGCATTTTAACAGGATCTTAGAATGAAGAACTTGACTGGTAGTTGTAGAGATTAGCACGCTCAGATAAAAAACAATACCTAGCTTTATTATATTATAAAGAATATTTCAGTACGATCTTGTTAACTTTCAACGAACTACAAGGCAGCAGAACTTTGCTCACATTCCCTTGATCATTAGCTGGATATTGCTTTTTATGTTTAAGTACACAAACCTTTGTACTCTTCAAACAACCTTCAATATTCTACGTACTTGTAAATTAAAAGTCGTGGCAAGCATTGCTTGGCAGGTGAGGGTGCCCACCGTGTGGTTTCTTCCCCCTGTACCTCAGTACCTCAGGTTGGTTGCTTTGAAACAAACCACAATGGAGGGGTACGTTACGCATCACACATCCTTTCATCACTTGCCAAGGAGCGAAGGGCATGTGGGATAGGAGTTCAGAACCGATGGGTTGTGGATGTGGTATTTAGTACCTGTCGGTAGTTACTTCTAATTTAAAAAATCTCACCGTGAAACCTTAGGTGAAGTAAACTGTCAGTAGTGTTTAGTCAAACCCTAGCAGGTGAATTGACAGCTCACTTCACCCAAGTTTTTACGGTGAGACTTATACAGAATAGTCGCCGAGATATCGGAAAAACTATTTTCATACTTATCATTTTATTGATCTACCTACACCCTGAGACCCCCCTCCACCCCCCCCCCCCTCCTCGAACCCCTGCTAGTTCTTCTTTTGTTTTAATATATTTTTTCTTATCCAACTTTCTTATATCGTAGGTGGGCGTAGCATAGCTTGTATCACTCGTAGCGGTCTACGAGTATGTCATCGTTGATGTCTTTTACCAAAGTTCCTCAGTCAAAGGCCTTTACGCAACTTTCTTTTCAGTTGAGTGTTCCATTTTAGTGTAGAGAGATCTATAAACATACTGTTTTTCTATATTTTGTAGAAGGAAGATACGAAAAAAACTTACTACGTACTTAGAAACTTTTGAATTATTTACTGGACAACACAACACCAGAATTATCGTGCAAAATATAAAGCCGTCTCCTCCAAAGTACAACATATCGGCGAGTTCGTCGTTCCCGATAGGGCGTGTACACACGGGGGTAGCGCGGGGCGCGCGTGGACAGGCATTCGAAATGAAGAGTGCTCCACAACTACGTCTGTCTGCCCTCTGATGTTATATTGTGTGGAGAGTGTCTTTGTAATGGTGTTCTTAGCACTTGTTTTTTTTAAACTTTTGAATTATTTATTTGCATTTTGATCTAATAGCATTGTGATCCATTGGACGTCATGTCATGGCACGTTGAATTTTGTTAGAAAGCTTTTCTGAATGCCATTTCTCGTAATTAAAAATGCTCAAAATGTAGTCGCCATTGTATGTCAGCGACAATCAATGTATAAAATATGCCGAAAATGTTGGCAAAGTGGAGGTATTTTTACAGATTGACACAAGTTAAAACTTCCCCGCTGCTTGCTGAAAAGAGTTACAATATTTTTATGAATCCGATATGAGGGCTAAGCACGTAGACATGTTATTTTCAAAAAAAAAAATATTTTCTCTCAAACCTTCCATTAAGTTTTAATAAACAAAGTCGATCTCCACACTCCCCAACATCCACAAGGGTAGTTCACCACTCATATCTTAGGCCGCAACTCCCGCCTGCTAATGGCGACCAACGTTTATATTGAAATACTCCATCGAATTGCTGTGTAGCACTGCTGAGGAATCCCGAGATGAGGATGATGCACTCCTTGTTCTACTTTAATGGGAACGAGAGGTTTATGACGAGATTGTGACAAGGAAGTGCATTCCTGTGAGTAGGCTTTATGGTGTGGAGAAAAGAAATTAATAAGATTCATGGGGCATTTTGTAACGGGTGGGGGAAAGTCTGCTCATGTGTTACTGGCCTTTATTAGTGCCTAAGGGTTAAAACACAGTAATTGGGTTGGCTAGGCAGGTAATGGTTAAAGAAATCGTATTTTGCCAATATTTATACACAACAATAAAGGACAATATTCCAGCATCAGGGAGCCGTTTATCTTCTGCCTATAATAATAATTTACCAAGACTTTATAAAAGTTACGATTAGCAAGAAAACCATTTCAAATTTAGGCTAAAGACCATCACCAAAAGAAAAGCCCAGGAAAAAAAACTTGATGAATTTTTAATTTTCAATACCGCAGCGTCCACCATACCCCACGAATGGCTGCGTCCGCCGTCCGTCCATCTTTTCATTTTCATTATAACTGTCATCCTCGTCCACAATATTCTCATAAGCAATACTGAACAACAAACCGTGAAGCTATTTACATTTCAGGTAGCGAGCAGACAATTCGCGGCCGGTTGTCATGGTTACCCCAAGATGGCGGCCGTCTGCTGCGGTTTCAAACTTCGCCTCTAGTTCCAAATTGTTCCAGGAGTATTTTAGAGCGGCGTACGTATGTACGAACGTGCATAATTACATTATGTACGCCCAGCTATATGCCACGGTCCCACTAATTACTGGGACGGTTAGCAACGGAGTTTGGATCGTATATAGAATAAGGCGGAATTTGTTGCGAAGGTTTTGGAAGATGACGGAGGGTAGAAAAGTTACTGGATATTTCGTTGCCTTAACAGTTCTGGTCCGATGTCACTGTATCTAAAGACGAAAAGGATTCTTTGGTAATGTAAAATCTAGGAACATAACTAACTCATCATGATCATGGAAATGGGCTAAAATATTTTCCTAAGTAATCAAAATTATCTAATTCCTACCGAACATAATTATCATTGCTCACTTGCTCAACTTTAACTTAGGTACAATTGCACCATAACTACTCATATACAAACTTTATTTATGTACCTAATTATGTAAAACCAAATCAATAAAAAAGACGAAAGGGATTCTTTGTTAATCTTCAATTAAGGAAAATTACTGATCATGGAATTGGATTAAAATATTTTTTCTCTGATTAAAGTTATAAAATTCCTATTGATTACCTACATACTTTATATAACACGTGCATCATAAGTAGGTACCTACTGCTATAACACTAAATTGTGCATGCACATAATAGTGTAAACAAAACACACACAAAAAAACGAACCTAGTTTCAGTTTATTTCCCAACTTTTCTGCAGCCAGTACTCCTGAAGGATTAGTTAAGGAGGATTTAATAAGAGTTCCTTAGATAAGTGTAGCAAGCGCTCTTCTATCTAATGCTCATCAACTTAAACACCTCTCGAGGACGAGGCTGCGCAGGTCACCTGAACAAAGAGATTTTAGTGATATGACGTCATACAATGTTCGAATTAATAAGGTAAGTAATGTAAGTAGGATTGCTTGTATGTTTATTTTTTTATCTGTTAGCTGGGAAGGTAGCGCTTTTATATTAAGAAATGGTTTTAACAGTGGACATTGAAGTTTGTTGGTATAGTTTTCTTTCAGAGCATCATTAGAAACTGTACAGTTTTGTTGAAGAGTGTGATATTGTCGTATTCAATTATGAATTTGAGTATTGTAAGTTAGTTTAAGTATGTTCTCCTAGCGACTAAAGAATCATCTCTCTGTGGGTGTTGTGAACTTAATTCAGAAATTTAAGCTGGAGCAAAGATTTTGGGAAGTTGCCAATGCTGTGTACCTACATAGGTGGAGGTCATACAAGCACTATTCACCTTCGTTATTCCGAAAGAAGGGTTTTTCATTCACCTAAGACCATGAGTAATTAGGGAGAAGTGGTGGCCAAGGTGGTAACGGCCGCTACTTACGAGTTATAGGTCGTAGGTTCGAATCCAGACAGGCGCTTTACTTTATATAAATTATTTCATCACCACTGCTCTCAAAACGGTGAAGGTATACATTGTGAGGAAACCGTCATGTCCCAGAACCGATAAAATCAAATACATGTGACATCTACCAACCCGCACTGGGCCCGCGTGGTTGATTTCGGCCTACCCTCACCGAGAGGAGGCCTGTTTTAGTGTTTCCCAGCAGTGGGATGGGAACATTATAGGCTGTTTATGCATGTGTAATTAACAACATTGAGAAGTCTCCAAAATCAACAAACATTAATGCACTCTCTTCACTAATCTACAACCAGAAAAAGCCTAGAATATTTAACCACCTCTCAATATCTAAAGAACACTCATCACGATATAAAAACAGTGATAAAACCTGCATGGTTACTTGATGGCCCTCGTAAATCATACGCTGTCGTCGGCACCATAAACCGGTTTACGACCCATATATAGGATGGAGGTTCAGAACGGACACGGGCGAAAATATGAAAATGTTTTATCCGGGGCAAGGCAACCGCAAGTGTAGGTGTGATAAATTGTTGTTCTTTGCAATAGTTTTCTGATTCATTGTAGTTGCTAAAGGTAACTGAGTAGGTCAACCATATTATTTGATTTAAAAGAGTGTCCATGGAGTTTCTGGCCCGTTCTACTCCATAGGTACCTACGCTTTTACTACGCGACAATTCAAAAAAGCCTGTAATTGGTTTAATTGAAATAAATGCTTTGAGTTTGAGTTTGGTCTAGCTACTAGTCTACCTAGAATAAAATGGTTTAGATAAACCATTTTGTATGCTCTTAAAATTAGTTGGGATTACGGCGAAAGCGTCAGGGTGGCCAGCAAAATTCAAATTTTCTTACGTTTTTTGCAATTTGCAGGTCAGTATCAAGTTGTATGTTGACCTAAATATTATTCGTGGCCGTAAAAAATGTTTATTTATAGAATTAAAACCATGAATATCATCAATAGAACTCTCTAAGTTCATATTATCTTATGGAATGACTATTTCATGAAATCATGACATTTGAGGGAAAATCTAACTCAAGGAGTTGTATTGCTGATTCTAATTATTATATTTGTGTAAAGTTATATGAAAATTTGAATTTTGCGGGCTACTTACCCCCTGAATAAAATATCGTTATGTAGCTATATAATTCTCCTAACATTTTTGTGCTGCTTATTTTTATAACTATCCTAAGCGATGTATTTCTTATGAAAGACAACTGACTGATTGGCATCCCTAAAATATCCCGCAATTTAAAGCCTAAAGAACTATAAAGCATTATTTATTTCACTTTTTATTTGCATTGGGCCCCTACAAATGCTCCAGTCCATTTGTGTGTTGTCTATATTCAAAATCAATACGATTATTTAATTATCTGTAACATAATGGATTATTGCTCTTGATATTACCTAGAAACTTGCTAATACCATTATACTAGATTCACAGAATCACTAATACTGCTAACAAGCTCAGCCGGTCGATTCTGTTAGAATCTCACCGTGAGATGTTAGGTGAAGTGAGCTGTCATTTCATCTGATTCTCTATGGATTTAAACTAATGACAGCTCACTTTAAACTCACTTCACCTGAGTTATCACGGTGAGATTTTTACAGAATAGTATTGCTGTTCTTGTTTCTGAGAGCTGTATTCTATGATCCTTGTCTAAATCAAGACAAAGGATTATTAGTTGAAATGGTCTTAGGTGGAAATGATTAGTTTTCATTGATACGTTCCGTTTGACAGGCAAAATATTATATACCTAGAGTTTTAAGGGCTTAATTAATAAAAAAAAATATTAAAAAAAAAAAAGGGAATTTTCTTCATCCTTCTCAGGTCCAAATCATTTTGATATTTCTTAGACAGACAGTGAAAAATGACGTGAGCTTGAAGTCGAGATTGAGGCTGAGATCTAAAAAAGGTTACTTAGCACGTGTTTTCACTTAGACATGTTCTCGTCTCTATCTTGCACTCGTAGTTTGACAGTGTGCGACAGTGACAGGAATACCGCTTAGCTAAGTAACATTTTTAGATCTCGGGCTGAGAGATTATAGCCAAAAAGAGTTGTTAAGTTTTTTTTTTAAACATGTTTATTCGTTTTTAGTAACAAATAACTAGTAAAAGGTTAACATTATTTTTTTACTCCCTTGCTGCTGAAAAAAAAAATATTGAAAACTTATGCTAAGGGATGATTTTGACAAAGACGAAGGAGCTTCATTATAGTATACAGATTTAGAAGTATAAAACGGCTTATTTCCAATCCGAATAAAGTTGTTTTTGATTTTTTTTTTATTAACAACTAGAAAAAGTTTTTAAAAACAAGGGTGGAAAAAGATCTCTCAGTATAAAACCAAACAAATTCAAAGAAAGTGAAATATAGTGCTGCTTTTTCTTTAGTGCCTCGTCTTCAATGTTTTATTATGAATAGCCGAGTCGTAAAAGTGACTTAAGAGCTTAGGTCATGAATTCTGCGCAGGATTTTTATATGTTTTATGGCATACATGTTCTGCTGTAGGTGTATAGATGACAAATCTTTGGATGTTACTTTATTTTTCTTTGTAAAGTTTATAATGTGAGAAGGATGTTTTATTGTTCTTGTTTGCATGTCTCTGCTTATCATCCTGTCGATCTATTCTGTCAAAATCTCACCACAAAAACTTAGGCAAAGTGAGCTGACACCATTTTTGAACAGAATAGATCTGTCCGAATAGTTTGTGCTTTGTGTCTTAAGTAGTCTATTTATAAAACTAGCGATATCAGTGGAGCTACTGCAAAAGCTAGTTCATAGTAAATCTTGGAAAAACTCTTCCGAGAACCGAGATGTGAAGCTACATGTTTGTAATATTTTAGGTCCCAAGGATATAGGATTACAGGACCCATATAAAACGGTCGTCTACGGACTGGTTGCAGGATTTCGGCTTTGCCCTATACTGCGCACGTAAGATCCTGTCTGTCTGTACCGTTGCACATAACGGTGGATCACGGACACTGATATACCCAACGTTCGACTGACTGGACGGTAGGTGTGACCTTCTCAATCATTGTTACAGCTCTGGCGACTTCACTTGCAGGCAAATCACTCATTCTGTATGCAATACAATGTTGACTCTCCAAAAAAAACAACGTAATGAGCTAGGGCCACCATTGACTGCATGAACCAACTTTCTTATCAAAAACACTTAAAAGCTTAAAGTGTAAATAAACACCTAAAAGGGTACAATTTATGTTAGAAGGTTTAAAAATGTCATAAAAGCCCATAATGTTATATGAAAAAAGGGCAATCATTCAAATAACGGAACCACTTGTCGAAATACCTACAATTAAAAAAAAGTCACCTTTTTTGTGTTCCTCTAATTTTGCTGGTGTGTGTAGTTTCTAGGAAGACTACAATTCAGTAACTGTTATGAAAATACCTTCACATTGTGAACAAAGGTATAAAGCTTCATCTACACTACAGTATCTTATAGCTAGGTACCTACGTTTCGCGTCTTGTGCTGGACGCAGAAGCTGTTTTTTTTTGCTAAATACTTACCTGATTTTTTCAGCACTTCAACTATGTATACAGTGAAACGAAATATTGTGTATAAACAAAATATTTCAGAAATAATGACAGACATATTATCATACAATATATATCAACCGTACCTTTCGATCATACCTACATAACGACGATGAAACCCACGTTCGATTTATCGTCAAACTAGGCACACACAGGGCACACATGACTTCAAGGATGTGATCAACACTTACATTGTCATGGTCTCTCAACATACCTACATACGAGGTTCAATAGAAAAGGTTCCACATAAAAGATACCTACTACCTATGTAATATTCAACAAAATCCCTTACATACACGTTATGTAAGCAGTAGGCCGAAGCAATATCCGTTCAGTATCGTCGACTGTCAGTTTATTTATGTGAAAACATGTGGAGTTGGAGATTCAGCGAGCGAATAGTTACAGATGACTATCACTATGTTGTTTATTATGTGATAGGTAAGGCTGGAAATTATTCTTGGATATTTTTTTTTTGTTTTATAAATAGTCTTACTATATACTCACTTCACGTGTGTTTTCACGGTGAGATTATGAGAGAGACGAAGAGGTCGGACTAGAGTGACATTGGCTGGTGTAAGTCACTCTAGCAGAGCGTCGCATCGACGATTGCGTGGCGGCTGTCTTCTGATGCCAGAGATGATGTCAGGGGAGTCGCTGTCGTACCACGTCCACGAAGAACTGCTAAATTCCAGCACAATCCTGATGATATTGAAGCTGCTGAACCACTAAAACGACGACCAATTCTGGGAATGGCTATCCTGCGCTGTTAAGTGTTTATGAGGTGAATTTGGTCATGGTTACATTGAGTGAAGACGACAAACCAAGTGTGTTTGCATTAGAATCTGAGTATGGAAGGCATAAATATTTTGTTCTTTGTTACGTAATTACAACTCATATTCTCTGTGAAGTTTTGAAAGAACCTAGGGAAAATTTCAAAAGACTACATAAATGCGATTTACACCGACTTAAAAAACGTTCGAAGGTCTTTTTTATTCGATGCGTATACGTTTGCAAATACCTATCGTCCATAGGCACTTTGATATTTGTTAATTAATGAAGCTTTCAGTAAATGTCCACCTATATACTTCCAATAATCCAACAAACATAACCCTAGCACATAAACCACCATACTCCAAACTAATTTGTTACATCTAATTCGATCCTTAACAAGACGATACCGTAAACTTACCGTATATACCTGCACGCACACACAAACACCGTATACTCGTATATTCATTTAAGCCTTCCTAAAGTAGCTCCCACACTGTTGGAGAAACGCACACACACAAGCCAAAGCCGCAAGGCACGTAACATAAGGAGCTTGGAAATTAATTTAGCTCGGAACTAGCTGGCAAATGGATAGACGTGTGAGCCTGGGGGGGAAGGTGCCTCCCCGAGGGGGTGAAAGGGGGGGGGGGTGTCGGGAAAATTCGGCGTTTAGGTGAGCCTTTGTGGTGAGACCGGTTGCGCTTAGCAGTAATTGTGTTCCTTTTTGTATATGGGTAGAGTTTGATTATAATTGATATTGTTAAGTGAACTCGCCAATTATGTAACTTCGATGCGTGTGTTGTTAAGGTTTATTCTGAAGTCCAATTCTCGTACTTAAAAAAACATACCTACATAAAGTCGAACATAATATAACCTCCTCCTTTTTGGAAGTCTGTTAAAAAACTTTCAAATTCAAATCGCAATATTATCTCAGCGACAATCAATGTCAAAAACTAGTCAAATATATTGGGAAATTATTAGACGTATTTTTACAGATTGAGACTGAGATGACTGTTAACGTTCTTAAAATTACGAGAATTGATCCTCAGTTGCTTGTGTATAGTATATACCTATACGAATACCTATTATAAGGTCATAAGGCCTTCAGAGATATGGGGTCGATAGATTATAGGGAACTAAGGTTGTTATTGAAAATCTATTTGACGGATTCGATAGATCTAACATTTCTATAGGATATGCCACGAGACTGATCAATCTTGTTACTTCTTTAAACTTCTTCTTTTACACACGGCTACACATCAAGCTATACGTTTCCAGCTTTAGCTGCCCTCGCATTGTATAAGTTTTTCGTACAATCAGAAGTCAGCTTACACTGGTTATGATGTGTAGCCGTGCGTAAAATAGATTTTCAAAATTACCAATAAGTATTAAAAACAGTCTTAAGTTTAAGTCTTTTTTGGTTTTACAATAACTGCACCGATTTCTGAAACTTATTCTTTAATTTTCAGAATAAATTAATTTTATATCGTCTTTGGTCAGACTGGCAGCGCGGGATCAGCATTGCCATCCAACGTGGCAACGCTGCCAGCCTTTTGGGCACTTTTCCCACTAACAGCGATGCGGACGATTTTTTTTATGGCCAATGAGCTCTTCCCATTTTTTCCTTTATATATTTGTACATAATATATAGTGAGTAAAGTAAACAATTAAGTACCTAACTGTACATTGCTTTCAAACTACCAATTTTCAGTATCCATTAACGTTAGTTAGTATGGAACACAGAAACTAAATTACCTACTGCGTCAAATTCAAGCAACTCAAACTATGTTTAAATACACACACAAAACATACAAAGTACAGTCAAATGCAGAAATATGTAACTAACTACCTATACAGCTATAGCAACTCTTTTCTTCAAAAAATATTAATTTATATAATTCTTTTTTTGTTTCTAATTAAATTTTAACACAGGTGGGAGGGACATCGACGCGCAAGCGGTTACACGGATTCAGTACATTTTTCTATACAAAATTTGCTGTTACATGACATACATGTAACAGCAAATTACTTAAATAAATAGTTATTATTACATAAATCGCAGAAAGGGTGGATTCGTCCTATTGACTAATGTATTTATTATTTGTCATTGATTGTGTTATGCTTTAGAGCAACAAAATAGATTTAGGTATTTATTTTCTTTTTTTAAATTTAAAATTTTGTTTTCACGTAGTTACGTTTTTTTTTTATCATAGAGGTACTCTGTAATATTATGAAACTTGAAATATGTAAATGAAGTGCACACTTGTAAGTGACAAATTCACTCTAGATTTTAAGTATAATTGTTACAGTACCCCAAAAAAAATATTAGTGAATATTTCGTTGGAGTGCATAAATAAATACCAGACTAATCAGATTTTTTCAATATCCTTATTATACTTGTGTGCTATTCTGTGGTAGGTACTAGGTAAAATCCCTGTTTAATTAACTTATCCTAGTGCCTATTTTGAAGCCATGACTGTATCTATCCATCCACCGACATCAAACATCTAACTGTATCTAATGAAATACACGTCAATATCCCCGCGTCAAAGGCCGCACAATATCCGTGCGTGTCACACAAACACACAGACACACACGCATACACTGTCGTGCATATTAACGTACATACACGTAAAGTACCGCCGTCACTCCAGGCGATTGCCGGATAACCAGCTTATTAATATCCGGGGCCGTCTCCTGTGTGTCTTTGATTTATATTTTATTATATACCTATAGTTATCATGGGGGGGATTGTTGAGTAGGGATTTTTGACAGGATGTGTAGGTAGGTACTTACATTGTGGAAAATTGTGTAGTTATTACGACTAGTCAGAAAGACAGACATAGTTATCTGGGCGTGGGCTAAATACCGAAGAAGAATCATAATCAGCCTTAAAATTCCCACAGCTGGGACACTGGCCTCCTCTCGGTGAGAGGGAGTGGGCTGTAATCCACCACGCGGGCCAAATACGGGTTGGTAGATGTCACATGTCTTCGAATTTCGAAGAAGAATACGTTGGTAGATTCGATTGATTTCTTTACATCTAATGCACTTACCAAATGACTATAAGATTTTAAAATATGTTAACCATTTATAGAACATTAATGGCAGAAGCAGAAGGTTCCGATTAGTAGAAGCGATTTTATAAGATTTTCCAACAAATACTAATCTCAGAAATATTGTGATGTTTTCCGAGAATCCGATTCTATTCTGAGAATAAAAAGTTGGTACAGACGCCAGCACATCAACCTACTACAATCTGTCAAATTTCTTTGATAGATTTTCAACTTTATCGCTAAACTATTAGGTTCAAAGTTGATTGGGAAAATTTGACAGTTTCGGGTAGGTTGATGTGCTGGCGTCTGTACGTTCAGTTCAAACATCATCTAGTTAGTGATGTACTTTCTATAATGCGGAGTGCGAATAAAAAATGTTGTTGATTTTGTGAAGAATCATTTGTAGGTCTATATTTACAAAGAAAATATAGACGTGAATGCCTACCTACATTAATTATAGACTTCCATTTTTACTTAGGCCATGCCGGCAGTTTCCCAGCCAGTCTGATTTCGGCTTTCAATATTTCTATCCACTCTGTATTCATTAAGGGGATTACATGACCTAAAGCGCAGTCACTGTCGGACTGCATAGAAAAGAAAGAGAAGCGCGATGACACAACGCTGGTAATTTATTGCAAAATATGAAGCAATTATCTATTTACAATAAAAAAATTGTTTGGACTAAAAAATTTAAAACACTAGTGCTTTAGTATCTTCGTTGTAAAATAATCTGACAAAAATCAGAATGATTGTATGTATATTAGTATGGTTTTTATTGTGAAAATAAGTTTTTAGAGGTATCTTTAGGATTTTTTTCTATCATATCAATTTAGTTGTATTATGTTTTCAACACAATATCTAACTACCATATATCCTGGAGAATATCATATATTTTTCTGATTTTGTTTACTGTAGTCGATCAATACTTACTTTTAGGCACAATAGACTTGCGTTTTTGCGATTAGGTCCTGTAGTCCCCATAACATCATGCTTTGAAATACCATAATTCTACGCTTTTGTATCACCAAGCCTTAATTCACCACACGACAATTAAAACAAAAATAAAAGTGACGTCACAAAACGGTCGACAGTTGACCTACACTCAATGCGCATTCAAATAGAGAACAAAAAACGTTCCATTTACATATCCGTCACGCCATGGTTAGCTGACAACTACGGCCCTTTCAAATATCACGATCAAAGAAATAAACTGAGATTAATTCGCGCCCTGTGAAAACAATGAAGGTTCTCGCCCTAACAAAGGGTTAGGACAAAGGTGTGACAAAGGGCACGAATGGAGTTTAGTCTATAACTCTGCATGTGACTTCTAAACTTATTGTTTTAACTTTTTACAGACGAAAACAATGCTAGAGAAATTAATTCGATGCTTGCAGTGTTTTTTTTTTGAGTTTTGTTTTTGGAACGCGGCTAAAATACAAAACTCTTTTTTTTTTAATCCGTGTTGAAGCTTTTTTGATAACCTTTTGTTCTTATTCGGAATTCCGACTGAAGTTACCATCTATTATGACTACTTACAACGAGAGGTGAAATTAAATAAAAAAATGTAATTGATTCCGTGAAAGATTGAGTACCTACCGTTCTGCTTTCTACCTCCTCCTGTTTCTTCAAGAAAAGAAATATTTAAGGGTAGATACATCTATATTTATATAAAATAAAGTCCGGTTAGTTACACCAAGCCCGGTTAAGCAGACGACAACCTCATAGGCTGAACTGAGAGATGCCATGAAAAAAAAAAAAAACATGTTACACCATTTACCTACAACTCAAGAACGGCCGGACCGATTTTTATGATTTTTGATTTATTGGATTTGTCTTCGCTCCGAATAGCAGAATATCTATTAAAACATGGGAAAATTCACGAAAAACAAAATTATGAAGAAAATAAATTTTCTTTATTTTATTGATTCTGAGGCGGTACCATAATCCGTGGGCGGTACGGAGTTCGTAGACATAAACCATTTATGCAGTGCACACAAAAGATATAACACAACGAACAAAAGCGCAATTAAAACGATAACAAATTACTTACATGAATATTATAAAAACGAGGTACCAACATACAAAAAATAAAAAATTAAAACATACTTTTAGAGAAATGAAGTGACACTATGACAAACTTTAAATCTAAAAACGAATACAAAGGGTAGTAACTAATATTCATAAAAAAATAACGCTATTGTAAACAAGAAAGAAAAAATAATCATTTCACAAAAGTAACCGACTCCAATTAATCAAAATTCCAATAAAGAGCTGTACATGAGTAAAAAATAAATACTAAGTAGACATGATTTAAAAAATGGCGGCAATTTTCTTTCTTTTTTCTCTGCCGCTGAATTGCAGACTACGGCATGGCTTCAAAAAGTCTATCAGAGCGGAATATTCAGTTCGTCAAATGGTAATCAGAGAGAGGCATTATACGTTATGGTTCAAATATCACAAGCGAAGCCTGTACAAGATTTTACTTTTACGAGAAAATAAAAACATAGATAACTTTGATTGAAGATAATACCTACTTTAATATTTTTATCTGTTGAAAAAAAAGCGTATACTTGATGGAAAAAGAAAGTGTATTACATGTCATGAAAAACACATTTTCTCATCAAGGGAAAAAACTTTCAGTTCCCAAGCACGTAAGCCTACTCGAAATTATTTTATTTGCGTGCACGCTTTTTGCGTCCTTACGTGGTTGGATTAAGGTTGAGTTTGGTGTGTGTGTAGTCGACAAAGAGTTAAAGGTTTAATACACGTGACTGTGAGAACGCTAGTTGTTACGGTCGTAACAAGGCGAGCGCATCAAAGGACGTTTTTCAAAGAGAACGTGATTCTCGACCGATGCTCTAACAAGTCCGCCCCCGGGTGACTCGGGGGAAACTCAACAATATATTTTTAAGAATTACAATTTTATTTGAAGGATTGTGCGGGCAATGTGTTTTATCTAATGCATGCTTGTTGTTCTGTTTTGTTCGGTTTTATTTAGAATGCTAATTTAAGAATGTGCGCAGGTTTTGAAGTTTTCTTGATAGCGGAGTTGATAAAAAGGCTGAATATAGCATTTTGACGCTGAATATATGTTTTGTTTTTCCACTTGTTTTCAGGCGTTTCATTTCAAATAAAGTGGGTATAGAATACATTTTGTTTTGTTTGGTTTGATATTCATGTTCAGTTGAAGATTTACAAGCTGGTATAAAGTATTAAGTAGAGCTGTATTTTGCTATCTGAAAAATAATTGATCAATTCAAAGCGACTCTAAGTATGGCTAGTAGAAAAGTATCCGAATCTTAAATAATTTTGAAATTAGAGTTATGCATCAGTTGGCACATTAAAAGGTATCAATGCCCTCAAATATATCATTACCATACCTACTCATTAAAACAAAACACAACATTAATCACTTCCAAATTCAAAACATCACATAGCTCCCACATACTCATTCCCTTCACCCCCCTGACTCCCCCTTAGCAATCTCAATAGTTTCGATAGTTCCCCGGTTGGGATTAAACCGGGGAACGGATAACATGGGGCATGTGTCTTCGACGTCACCTCGGCGATACTTCACCCCGCTACAAAGGTGGGGACTGATTGAAAATCCGAGTTGTATGCGGTGAATACTGTATTAGGCGTAATGCTTTGAATTGTACCTAGGTGGGCTATTGGGCCTTTGTACGTCTTTTTTTTTGTGGTTTGTTATAACTGTATGAATATGAGATAGTCTAGCTTATAAACTAAAGGAATGGCGGATGAGTAGGTACTATTAGGGTGGCTACAGATTGAATAGTCTTAAAAATAAGTTCCCCGTTGCACCACAAAACACTATGTAAATGCGTGTAACGCTAGACATGTTTAAAATATCATTGTGTCTCTGTCATCTTCAAGCGATTAACAGAAACAGAAGATTTTTCAAAAACCTTAAAAGACCTTTAATGGACGCATTGATTTGCTGTGTAAGTTGATGCTAGAGAGTCTATTCTACAGTTAATAGGCAATGTATTCCTAATTCCTGAAGATGGAGCCTCGAATTAAAAATTTTGTGTTTTTGTGTAGGTCAGTTGAGTCCTATGCACTTTTTTTTTACTAAGTTGTTGACCAGTTGGAAAATAATAGTTAGCCGAATGATCATTTTAGTGGAATTAAAGTAACATAATAATCTATTTTTTTATTCAACATTAATAAATCTCACATCAAAAGTTTCGTGCGTTATCATTAAATCATATTTATCACTATTTATAATTAACATTCGCTTAGACATCAACAAAACGTCCGTTTACAGACGACATCATATAAGTCCTTACTTAACTATATAGGTATCGTAGGTATACCTAAATACCTTTGTATATACCTGTTACATTTGTGGCTAAGGTAAGAACGCTAGAATTTGTCTCTCTCTCTCATTGTGACAGAGATTTATAGCGGTCGTGTTTGGTCGATCTCCTCCCTACAGCGTCTGGGCACCGATCATACAGTAGGGCGATGTTATAATTAATACGTTTTTGGAACTTTTTTGTGTACGAAGAAAGATAAATATTTTTTTAATAATCATGAAAATCTATTTTGGAAATCCACCTAGGATTGACTTTCAAAGACCGTTTTATTTTCTTTTTCAGCTACTTATGTATTGTTGAGAGAAGTTATAAATAATAGTAATGAGCTGTTTTTAAGTTGTTTGAAATAACAGTATCTATTAATTTCTTCAGCTTCTTAAATTAAGGCGATTTCAATTTAAATACGTTTTTGAAACTTTCTTGTTTACAAAGAATGATTATTTTTTAAAAGAGTCAGTAAAATTTATTATGAAAATCCACAGATTAATTTTCAGATATTGTTTTTTTTTCTTTCTATGCGAGCAGTTAGAAATAATAGTAATGAGCTATGTTTTAAGTTGTATGATAAAACAATACCTAAGTAATATAATCAGCTTGTACTTACAATCTGGGAAATTAATTGTTTATCAATTTCACACATGACTACGTCAATTTGCCGTGTTATAGCCATTTCATACAATTGCCAAAGAACGACGGTTGTGATTTGAATATACGGACAATTTAAGTTGGTAGCCAATTAATTTCCTTGACATCAATCCCACTATCAAAAGGTTTTGTAAGTTTCATGGGTACCTATATTGTTACATTTGAATTAGAAGCTATTTAGGAAGTCCTCAGTTAATAATGATGAAATCTGAAATAATTCTTTACTTTGCTGGAAGAAAAGCTATAGATACAATGAATGATCTGTGTCTTATTACAAAGGAAGAAATAAAACGAGTAGTATTCCAAAGTAAGTTGGTAACATTTAATAAAGATAATTCATAATAAAAATACATTTCATATCACAAATACAATGGGCATTGTTCATATTTTTTTAAATGTTGTAATTGAAAAACCATTTCGAGGTATTCCTCGAAACGGTTACTAGTCATTATGTACTAATTAATTTACGAAAAATATTAATATTTATTGATATTTTTGATAAAATACGATTGACCTTCTGTGCCCTTCAAATTACGTCACCTGCGACCGTACAGTTTAGTATCGTTACCTCAAAAATAAAATAAAAAGTAAGTGGCAAGTATTGTCTACAATCCGTCAGTGTCAAGTGTAAAATTATAATAATATGTCAAAAATATATTAAATTTAAACATTCCGACTTGCCTCTTATTCATCTCGTTTATAAATCTGATTACATTGTTTCAACAATCGACAATATTTAATATATCGGAAGAGCTATGGAATACAAAAAAAAAATGGAATGAAATGCTATGGAATGAAAAATTTAAATAGATTGATACTTTGACACTTTGATAGGTGCATGTGGATGACGTTGTGTGACAGATTGAAATTTTTTATTTCTGTACTAGTGAGGCAACAGCAATTAATCTTTAGTGCCACTGATGACGTAACTACCTTACTATTGAGCCAACCATCAAAATATTCAAATTAGTTTCTCAAAATGCTCTAAATTTAAAAAAAATAAAATAAACCCAATGGTTAGAAATTTTGGACAATCCCCATTGGCAAATAGGATAGGTACATCACAAATACAACAACCACCAGTTTAACAAATACGAGTAGCAACATACATTACTTTAAACATTTACCAAACAAGTGGGCTTAATTTAATTTTACGCAACATAAAATAAAGGGTCCTGTAACCTGTAGATCTACGACTCGCAACTAGTAAATGAACCGACCGATGTTATGGGGACCGAACAACCAAATATATGGGAGGAGGGAGTAGTTCCTGTATTAGATTTATGTTTTGTTTGCTTTGTATTCGGGTAAATGGGAGTTAATTTTCTACTGAAATTGGTATGGTGCCTTTGTTGGTATTGGTAGAAATATCTCGATTGAAGTACACAAGTGCAGACTGAAACTTACTTTAGTAGTTTTGATACTTTTATACCTACAAGCATAGACTTATAAAAAAATATGGACTCCGCGCCACGCATATCGAAAGTGAAGCACAGTAGTATGCCGGGATCGTTTGTACAAACACGCCTCAAGCTCACATTTACATCATAGTATACCGACCGGCCACCATTACGTGGCACGACAGCGTCAATCACGCACATATAGATCGGTACCTTGCTTCACTTTCGATATGCGTGGCGCGGATTCCATCTTTTTCTATAAGTCTATGCCTAGTGGTGTACTTTTTAAACTGAAAATTGTGGGTTTATTTTGACCGTAACTCTAACGGCGAATTCCACCAAACTTTTATAGGTAGGTACGTAGAATAAGTATTATCTTGAGAATACATTTTTGACAGTTTTTCCATACTAGAACTGACAGACGTCAATTTTATTGCACGGATAAGACTTTGATAAAAACAGCACTTAGTAGAATTTATTTTATATTCTAATTCTTTTTTAATTGTTAAAGGTATAAGTTTCTATTACACTTTTATGCCAATAACAGAGTTAGAAATATTTATTAGGTGAGGAAGTGTAGTGTATCGATATGAGAACCTATATAAGTGTTATATCCTCGTCTGTGAGGCAAGATCGGTAACAATATAAAAAGTAATTGTGTCTCATTAGTGACAGTTGAGCTCATATAAGCAGTTTGAAGATGAGTGTCCTCATTTTCACATCATTCTCACGTTGCTATTCTTAGCTAAATACCTAAATGTGTAAGTCCATTTATATCTCTCGCAACAGAGTTTTCTTAGAAGGAAAGGCTTCTAATAGACTTACTAACTTCGTACAACGTACTTACCTTACAAATATTATTGAGTATAAATATTCGAAACACGTGTAATTAAAGTAGAATGTTCCACGGTGCGAACCCGAATAACTAAATACTTGAATACCTTATTTTTGTTCGCAGTTAATCTAAAACATTTTGTATTAAAAACTTATTATAGCTTAGTACGTTGTAATAAAGTGTTCTCTTTTGACAAAAACGCGCTCGTACAGCATTTTATTTAAAGAGACCCAATTTAAAGGCTTTGAAGCGTAGGGAGGCCTCTATATCACATATAGGGCAAAACGCCCACTCAAACACACACGTATTATTAAACGTATGTACATAGAGAGCATATAGCCTGGGGGCCCGTCAAACGCCCTGAAAGTCACGTATGCCTGGTGGCCTCGCAATGTTATTATCCAACACTTACGCACGAACATACACTCACGCATCTATACATATCTGTGTGCGCTATAGATGTGCGTAGGTAGGCGAGCCCGGGCATCGCGGCCCACACGACCCCGACCGAAGGGACAAAGCGAAACGGGTTTGTCCCAAGGGAAATTCAATATTCGGGACTAAACCTTAACTCCCCCTTAAGACACCCCGTCTACCACCCCCGGAATGCTTATATGGCCACGACGTGTATCGATTTTCTTGCCAAATGGAAGATTGGTGTCGAACCGTTCTCGGCGGACGAATGAATGATGTATTGGAGTGGCGAGTGAATACTTCAAGTGTGTGTGCGCCACCTTCGGGGTTTTGTGTTAAGCCACCGTATCGGCTCTGATGGAAATCTCCTTCGGAAATTGACGTGAATTTTTTATTTCGGTAATGCACTGCGGGGCGAGAGGGGGGTGTTCGGTAACCGCGTATTTCTTTGAGCTCGACGCCAATTATCTCTGAAATGCTCTTTGCGGTGACTGATTGGATCGCAACCGTTGCTTTTAGGCCTCCGCTGCTCACTGTTATGAATATTGAGATTTCTGTGTGGAATATCGTTACAGCGTGAATCATGGAAGTTCGTTTATTATCTTAATGGATCGAATGGCATTAGCTGAAGTATAATCTTTCCTCTACTCATTTAAAGTGAGTAACATGAGAATAACTAAATTTCTAAGAGTGGTATCATATTTACTCTGCTTATGGATGTGTAGAATATACAAATACATATATACATATTTACAATATAAACTGGAACGGTCCCTGCATGACGTACTAACTTATTCACAAGCGAATCCTTTAAGGAGAAATCTCGACTTTTATGTACGTAACATGCCATAAAGCGTTGCCATAAACTTTCCTCGTAAAATACGTTACAACCAAATTATAAATATTTACTCTATTTGTTTATTACTTGCGACGACATCAAATGGCTATGAAATTAATCTTAGTAAGAAATAATGGAATTCATTAACTAATTAATGCGTACCTATCTAATAAATCTACACCCTCAGGAATTTCTTTAAACTTTTGAAAATAAAATAAAAAATACTAAAAGAAAATAGTTTTTCAGGAGGTTTTTCTACCTCGCTTTTGTTTTTTTTTGCGCATTTTAAGTAGCAAATTATAATACCTACATCTACTTCCTAACCTATTTAAAAAAAAAATCCTTCTAAGTACCTATGTCCGTGAATTAAAAGCCTACTTTATATATCTACACTAGCTTCCGCCCGCGGCTTCGCCCGCGAGGTATGTCGATAAAAACTATCCTATGTCCTTCCCTGGGATGCAATCTATCTCTCTGCCAAATTTTATCGAATTCCGTTCAGTGGTTTAGGCGTGAAAAGACAGACTGACAGAGTTACTTATTACTAATTTGTAATATTAGTATGGATTATCAGGATTTTTTTTTAAACTTTTTTTATATCACAAAAAGGAACTAAAAGAAAATAATAGTTTTTGAGGAGCCTATCTACCATGCTTTTGTTTTTTATGTTGCGCAATATAAGTAGCGCATTATTATTATTACCATTCTATAGGCCGAGCGCTTAACTGACACGTTGCCTGAGGTAACAGCGCGGTGCGGGAGGGGTGTGCTAACGTGATGCGAGAACTCAGTGATTCGTCAACTTTTGACAACTATCACCCCTATCGCACCAGCAGCTACTTCAGGCAACATCTCAGTTATGCGGTCGGCCTATAGTGATATTTATTTTAGACTAGCTTCTGCCCGCGGCTTCGCCCTCGTGGATGTCGGAAATTCATGGGTTATAATTTTTTTACGCGGTAATAAAATAACCTATGGTCATTACGTACACTATCAAATCGACAAACTTATTATTTGCGGTTGGTATAGTAATCGGGTCTAGGGATCGAACCGCAAAATTAAGTTTGTTTTTTATTGTATGCACCCCGGCCCCTCCGGCCGTACCGCCGCCGCCGATGCAACCGCTATGTCCCTGCATTTTAAATCTGTAATATCTTCGAAAATATTCATTTAAATTACATGCTGTAAAATGGGCTGGGCTGGGCCATACTAATCTATATTACATGCACAATTTATTTAAGGTAGTTTATTGTATAAGGATTAATGCTGTATTGCTTAAAATCGCTTTTTCGTAAAAAAGTAATAAGTAAAGGATAAAAAATGGTTATTGTGGGTTATCCATAAGAGATAGACATATACCATTTTATTTTATTTTATTTTATTTTATTTGATAGGAATAACAAACAGCAGTATATTACATGGTAGGCACACAATATAACTCATATTAAAAGTAGCAAATACACTACTCAAGACGTTATCCACAGATTACTATGCAGAATAGCTAGCTGTTAGCAGAACAAATTAAAGAGCACTTATTAGCTAATTACCAGGGTAATGATCTCTTAAAATAGTCGTAATTTCACTTCTAAAAATAGCTTTGCTGAGAAACATAATATCAGTAGAGCCAAACTGTTTATTATAGGTGTCAACCAGGCGATGTAACGGCGAGCGAGCACCTGAGTTTGTTCGACAAAATGAAGTAGCAAATAGGCGTCTCGAACGGACTTCTCGACCGATTACAGTACGAGGGATCAGGAAGCACAAACTGTTCACAAGATCAGTACAATCAAATTTATTGCGGCATATACCAAACAGAGTCAACATTTCAAGTAGGGAGCGACGGGATTGTAGGGTCATGAGGTTATATTTTTCAAGTAATAATTGATATGACATTTTGGTTTTACAGCATCTGTAATGCATGGAACGTAGGTACTTACGTTGAACCAATTCAATGATCTCAACGTACTTTTTGTAATAAGGGTTCCAGATGGGTACTGCGTATTCAAGTTGTGGCCGTATTATTGCTTTGTATAGGTGCAAGTAGGTAGAAGGCCGATGAAATTCTCTAGAAGCTCTCATTACGAAACCAAACATTTTATAAGCTTTATTGACTATGTTATCTACATGGGTGTCAAGATGGAGCTTTGAGTCAAGATTTACGCCTAGGTCACGAAGGGATGAAACCTTTTTTAGGGCAGTGTTTCCAAGAAAGTAATTAAAATTCGTCACATGTTTTTTCTTAGTAAACGTAATGCTGTAACATTTAGAGACACTAAGGTGAAGCTTATTGACACTGCAGTATTCCGAGAAGCAGTCAAGATCCTTCTGAAAATCCAAACAGTCGGTTTGAACAGCAATATTTTTGTAAATTTTCAAATCGTCCGCGTATAAAAGGAACTTTGAATTCTTAAAGCAATCTTTGATGTCGTTGATGAATAAGATAAAAAGAAGGGGCCCTAAAATTGAGCCTTGAGGGACTCCTGAAGTGACTTTTATCGTATGAGACTCAAACCCATTAATGACAACCTTCTGGGTCCTATTAGTGACATACGACACGAACCAACGCAGTAAATCTCCTCTAATGCCGTTGAATGCGATTTTGTCGAGCAATAGCTTATGATCTACCTTATCGAACGCCTTTTGGAAGTCTGTGTATACAGCATCAATTTGCTGCCTCTTGTCTAAGCCTTCAAACAGATGTGTTGTGAAAATAAGGAGATTACTTATACAGGACCTTCCTCTGACGAACCCATGTTGTTCCTTTAATATTACACACTGAATGATAGGGTATATCTCACTATGCACTAATCTTTCAAAAAGTTTTGAAAGCCCGGACAACAACGAGATTGGGCGATATGTAGATACATCATTCTTAGAGCCACACTTATGGATTGGAACAATGTTTGCTCGTTTCCAGACATCAGGGAATACACCACTAGCAAGGCATTTATTATATAATATAAACAAGGGAAAGCACAATGTGTCACAAGTATTTTTTAAAAAGATCGAAGGAATACCATCTGGCCCTGGACCCTTAGAGGCATCCAGTGATTTGAGTTCTTTTTGAATTTTGTGTAAAGGAAAGTGCAAATTACAAAGATTAATATCGTTATCAGGATTAGCGGGGGGCGGTACCCATGACCTATAATCAAAAGTAGACGGTTCGTAAACGGATTGGAAAAAAGTTGAAAACAAGTCACAAGCAGTAGTAGGGTCATTGGAAGACTGTTGGAGATAGTAAACTGTAGCTGGAATACTATTAGTGGAGTTACGATTAGAAACGTAAGTCCAAAATGCTTTAACGTTATTTGCCACGCTGTTCTCTATAAAATTCATATATTTTTTGTAACATGTGTCAGCCAGTTTTTTGAATTTTGCTCTGTAAATAGAAAATAGTTCGTAGTCACTAATGTTTCCATATTTCTTCCACTTAATCCACGCTCGAGATTTCATTTTAAATAAATGCAAAAGAGATTTAGTGAACCAGTGTGGGAATTTAAAGTTTTTAGAGTTCTGAGTGGGAGTATGCAATTTAATAATTTCGTATATTTTTTCGTAAAAAATAGATACGGCTTCGTCAGGTGGTAAATTATCAAGTAAGATGTTCCAGTCAGCGTTTCCGATGTCTGTATTTACTGCATTGTAATTAGATTTGTGATAATTTAGTGGTTTTATATTTGACTGTTTAGGCATTCGCGAGGGTTTCTTAAATGGTATTCGTATATAAAATGAAGGATGGTGGGTATCTATAGGTAGAAGAGGAGTATTAGGATTATAAGCGACAGCATGTGTATTACAAAAAAACAGGTCGAGAATACGTCCGTTACAGTTATTGAGATTATTAAACTGATTCAAGTCAAATCGTGAGCAAAAGTTTAGTAGATACCTACTAGTATCTGAATAGGTGTTATTAGTGGCACACACCATGTATGAGTTTGCATTAATCCAGTTAAGTTCAGGTAGGTTATAGTCGCCCGTTAAAATAATGTGTTCTATATAGGGATCGTCAAATAATTTCGATAACGAATTCATGAAGTTCACATAAATTTCTTCCAAGGTGTTTGGAGGGATGTAAGTGGCACAAACAAGGAGATGTTTACAACCATAAAGGGGGACCTTAATTATTTGATGTTCTGGTAGAATTAATGGGGGTGACAGTGTGAGACAAGTTGGAGTAAGATCTTTGAAGACAGCTATTAGGACGCTTCCCCCGTCTTTTTTATTTGAAACTGCTCGATCGCGATCGTGTCTGAAAACTGTGTATCGAGAATCAATAAATTCGCTATCCGAAATATCAGGCGTCAACCAAGTTTCAGTCAAAATGATGATATCGTATGCATGCGACAGTATATTAATGTATAATGTGTTCAGTTTGGTCCTGATCCCCCGACAGTTTTGATAATAAATTGACAGATTATCCAACATTTTTCAAATTAGTAGACATATGAGTATTAATTATAAGTGGTAAATTGGAAGCTTTGTAACGTAAATTTAAGAAGCACCGTAATAGTTTACAAAAAGTATGTGTAAATAAGCAACAAAGATTGAAAGTAGAGAGATCAATGTGTACGACATGTTAAGGCCAAAATTAAATAGGTACTTAATGCCGCTGATTGGTTGGCACTTAATTAATGTTTTAAGCCATTTAAAGTATGCTACATAAAATATTAAGATAAAGAGTGAGCCAAAAAAGTATAAAAATACATAAAAGTCATATAAATACATTTCGAAATACCTAGTTGTGACAGGTGGCTGAACCCATATCAGAAGCTTACTACGTAGTCGTAGTTGTAGGTATGGGATTTGGCTTAATCTTCTTGGATATGTCATCTTCCGTACGTATCGCGAACGTGGAAGAATCTTCAGATTCCTTAACCAAGACAGTCGCATTCCTGACCCACACGAACTTGAACTTGTTTGACATAGCGGCTGCACGGCATTTTCGAAACAACTCCTTGTTGCGCAGAGTTAGATGTTCGTTCATATAAATGCGACACGGTGCACCAGACAGGCCTATGCGATCCGAAGTCAGTCCTTTAGATAACCGGTATGCACTCAGAACATTGTCACGAGTTAGTTTAGAGGTAAATTTGACTATGACATTCTTCGGACGGTTATTTTGCGAATGCGCATGTGGAACTCGGTGAATGGATATTATATCTTTCGATGTTAAAGACATGTTGAGTGCTGAACCAATGGACTGTAATATGGTAATTAAATTCTCACCGCGCCTTTCAGGCATATTTCCTATCTCAAAGTTACACTGCCTTGCCTGTTGCTCCAGAGAATCGATCTTTCTTTCCAATAATTCAATAGTCGAGGCTGCCGAGGTATTCACATTTCGTTCCAACTCTTTCAGACGATTTCCGCAATCCACATAGTTATCTGAGTTGAAATTAACTGTTGACTTCAACTCCGTAACAATCTGTGACAGTTCGTTGTGCTTTGTGTCCAATTGCGACACATTTTTTTTAATAACGAGGTATTCTGCACGCAGTTCCTTAACGTCATTTTGAATTTGTGCCGAAGTAAGAGACAAAGTATTGAACTCTTCCCGAAGGTTGTTAATGTTCGCATTAATATTCGTGAACTGGTTATTCATATCAGCTCGGAGATCGCCAATATTCTTCTTCAACTCAGCAGACAGCAAGGCAATAGCCTGGGTTAGCTCACAATCAGGCTGTTTCCGTTTTCTCTGGGTGACATTGGCACCCGGCTCGTTACCCGTGCACAAATCAGGGTTCGATTTGCTTATTTTGTTATCCGGTGAACGCATCATGTTGGCGTGAATAAAAGATGATAAAAATGTTTGGTTTCTTAAAATTTTGCAACAAGCGCAATATAATAGATAGCAGTGCAAAAATTCGCGCAGCAAATCTCACGTACAGTTGCGGACTCTTTTGTAGACCTTTTTAAGGTGTACAATACTGTAGTACATTATTTTGATCTATCTCGTATGGTGGCGTTTGCGATGTAAGCGCAAAAAAATGTGTTTATAAACGACCTTACATTAAAAACCTCTAAAATTATCAGTGTTTCTCTACTATATTATGCATATATTATATATATAAACCTTCCTCTTGAATCACTCTATCAATTAAAAAAACCGCATCAAAATCCGTTCGGTAGTTTTAAAGATTTAGGCATACATAGGGACAGACAGACGCGGGAAGCGACTGACAGTCCGATGTACTGTGGGAACACGTAGCTCAGGGGGATCAAACGCTATATTCAAACAGCGTTTAGATTAACTGAATATATTTAAGAATAATTGTTTTACATTATATGGATAAAATTAATAATCTTTCTATCTGTCTAGAAATATCATATTGAAGTATAAGACGTTTGCTTGGATGTTCGAAAGGAATAAATTAATAATTATGACCGGCCTGTGCTACATAGGACAAGGTTACATATATAACCTCTACAGTACATAAGCATGTTTATTTCTATGTATGCAGGTAAGTATATTCTCTGTGTGTTATTTTATAAAGGGCTGATTTTTCCAAAGCCAGTTAGTTTTATCCGATATAATATTGACGTCTGACAGATTTTGTATTTAAGAACCATATACTTATAAAAAATGGACTCCGCGCCACGCATATCGAAAGTGAAGCACCGTACCGATCTATGTGTGCGTGATTGACGATTGACTCTGTCGTGTCACGTAATGGCGGCCGGTCGGCATACTATGATGTAAATGTCAGCGTGATGCGTGTTTGTACAAACGGTGCGGCTACTTACTGTGCTTCACTTTCGATATGCGTGGCGTGGAGTCCATCTTTTTTTATAAGTCTATGAGAAGAACTGTCAAAAATTCAAAGTTTTTCCTCAGATTAAATTATCTGGCATTGTCAAAAATCAGCGTTTAGACTACTTATCGAATTTGATTCATAAATGTTTTTTTTTTTAACAAAGGTCTTAAATTAGCTAAACGTCTATAAAAAAGAACCTCCATGTAAGTCCGTGGATTAAAAAATATATTACAGTAACAAAGAAAAAGCCTTTCAATCTCAATAAAGAAGTAAATCAGATTTCTTTTATAAATAAATGTTAAGTTAAAGATAGCCTTTGACTTATAACGTTCAGAACATTT
Organism: Gortyna flavago; assembly: GCA_963669345.1. Taxonomy (NCBI): domain Eukaryota; kingdom Metazoa; phylum Arthropoda; class Insecta; order Lepidoptera; family Noctuidae; genus Gortyna; species Gortyna flavago. The sequence goes on from OY770138.1 coordinate 12,968,682, forward strand.
TTATTTTTAGCCGGCTCTATTTTGTTCTTATCCGTCACTTAAGATATCAAAAATATTTGTCTATTTACGTTATTTAAGTTATTTATTTTAATATGTTCGTGTATGATTAGATGTATGAATGTAAATGAGGCATAAGGAGTATGTAAGGATCGTAGTAGGTGACGATCTGAAGTTTCAGCCTACCCCAAGAAGGCGTGATTTTATGAATTTATTTTTTAATAGTTCCAATTATTTCAGGGGAATACTGTAATTTCAGTTACCTACAACAAATTGTGTAGGCGTAAGTTGTCGCTCGCATGACTAAAAGTTCTACCTAATTTTTTAGCTGATTAAAGTTAGGACAACTACATTTTTCTATTCGTGATTATTTACATTTAGTTGCCTTTCAAAATGGTGATATTTTGTGATCCAAGTAACATAGATGTACGACGGATAGTGAAAAATGTAGTTGTCGTAACTCAAATCAGCTAAACAATGAGAAAAATGAGATAGGACTTTTAGTCATGCGGGCGACGAAGTAAGATTTGAGTACTTACTTATAGTTTGTATGATAGAATGATCTTAAGTGGCTCAAAACGAATTAAATCTTTAAAACTGACACTTTTTATAGTTCTTAAACGCGAACCACACATACCTACAAAGACTTTAGAAACAACGACATAAAAACTATAGTAGATAAAGAGTATGGTATTTCTTTATATTGATAGTTATAAACCACGGTTATAAACTTATAAGATAGTGCCTTAGTGATTTGTAATCATGAAAGAGGAAAATAAAAATAAATGTACAAAAATTTCGTTAGAAATAAAATAATATTAGGTATGAGTTCAAAAAAAAATTTGAGCTGAGACTTAGTAGATCACAATCGTTGACAAAACAATCATCACGAAATTCTATCCACTCATTACAAACAGGCACAACAAACAAAAAAAAAAAACAAACGAAAAACAAATTGAGCGCAAACAATTTAAAGCACACAACCTGTGTGTTCTACATTAAGCACACACACACGCTCATACGTAGAGGACATTAGTATTAGTGGGTTTCGGCCTTTCAAAGGCCCCTTAGATCGAGGGGGCATGTTTGGGGTAAGATTGAGCGTGGGTGAGATGCGGGGGAGGGGGCGAATTCCAAGATGGCTGCGGACCGTGCCGGCCATAAGGGTAAAATAGGAGCCTTTATATATTTATATGTAGTTTATACTTGTATTGGTCAGACGGCCTCCTGGATTTGTTATCGATTTCAGCTTACTTCTGCTGCGGCTCCGAGCGGCGTTTGTGGCGTTAATTACATTTGTGTAAAGCTGTGCTTGATTATTCTTTGTGAAGTTGCTTGGAGTAGATTATTGGTTTTTAGAATTGAGTTATTTGTTCGATTAGGTATGGTTGAAGCTCTAAGCATTTATTATGTTATTATTTTATGACCCTGTTGTGCCCCACTACAAGGGCAAAGACCTCCCCTCCACTATGTTAGTTGTTTAAAATTATTCTTATTAAAGGAATCAAATCCATATTATTAGAGCAAGTGCCTACTTCAAGGGAGATTAAGCTGCATTATCACAAATCTACAATTTGTTAGAGTTCTCTATAAGTATTAACAAATTATATTTTTAAAACCCATTCCAATTGAAATGGATTTCTTTTGTGTTACCGTCCCCTGTCATAATTAACGAAGAATATCGTTTAAACGTTTATCTAAAGTGCTAACGAATAAATAAGTTTTCAAGCCAATGAAGAAGGAAACAAAATTAATGAATCGGATCTGTGGTTAGCCATTTCAAAGTAAATAAAATGCCTATAAAAACTTGGAGATCTCATTATCAAGTGGCCTAAAGTTTATTTTTCCTTTACGCATGCCAAGTTACAACAAACTTGGTGAATATTTATTTCGTGAACTTTTGAGATAACACTTCTTGTATTTATTGAGTGATGTAAGTTTTCGTGTGTGTTAAAGGGCTAAAGGTTATTCTAATAAGAATTATATTGTGTTTATATTCGGAAAATTTGTTAAATATTTGAATACTTAGATACTACACTATGCTCTACTCTTCTGTGCTCGTGATTAAAGTAATAATAATCTGTTTTATTTTTCTTTTTTATTCAAGTTAGCTTTTCTTTTTGTTTGTACGTGTTTCTGTGTCAAATAAACCTATTTTTCTTTCTTTTTCAAGAACTAAGTAAGTACTTACAATATTCAATTATGTTTTTGTTTAAGGAATATAAAGTATGATTTAGTTCTACGTTGCTGCATTGTATCCATAATTCTTCGGAGCTGTAATGCATTGGTAATAGATTCTGCTTATTCTTTGTGGGAAGCCACAGATTACTCCAAAACTTACACAAAATGCCTGTCAAACAAAAACTTTCCTAATCCATAAACAAGTTAGGAGCACGACATCCACTTCCAAGCTCTCAATGTCTATTACGGGCAGACGTTATACATAATTCAATAACCTCACCATCTATCTACATACAACAAAAAGTACCTAACTTCAGCCGGGTCCATCCGAAGAAGGGTTCCACTAGGTGTCATAAATTACAGCCCTGTTTATCGGGCCGGAGGGGAGGGGGACCCTCCCGTGGTTTTACAGTTTATCGTCCCTCTGTATGGGCCCTCCGTAAAGCGAAGGGTAGTGAATTACAGAACTGTTACTCAGCGGAATGTACCCCCTGAAAGTTTGAGAAAAATACCCTTAAGACTGTCCATTGCGTGGGGTGGTTTTGTGTTTAGAATGTACTGTTGGAGGTTTTGAGTTTTTAGCACATTGTTTGTTTTTTCAGCAAAATTCGGTGATTCATTCTAAAGTTTTCGTAATCTTAGAACATCCTTTTGATTGCCATAGTACAGACCAAAATTCATGCAAAATTCGAAAAGAATATTAACCAATCGAAAATCGCGAAAACGCTATTTCTACATAATTAGGTACCTTTTTAAATACTGTGTTTTAAAATAAACACTCTCCAAGAAAGTCTAAACACACTTTTTTCACTAACACTAAACAGAACAGATACATTTCCTCTATAATATAATATAACAATATCAAAATAATTTATCGGCGAAGTTGCGAAAGTATCAAGTTTGTTCGGTCGGAGTCTCGCTGCCTTCCATACGCGCGGTCAAGCGGATTTCGAGTCACAGAATCACAATTTGTATAGAAGAGACACAGAAAAATACTTTTCTTCCATTTTATGTGAGGTTGTGGAAATTACATAAAGTTTAAAGTGATAGTGTTAGTACACAGGGGGTAGAAAATATTTCTATACAGTATGATGTGCGCAACGTAAATGCAGTCCAAGACAATTAAAAGTAGAGCTTGAAAAATTTAATGATAAGTGAGTTAGTTGCTATTATGTTCGCTTTGTTTTAACCCAACGTATAATAATTATGATGATGGTTTTATGACCGAGTTAGTAAGCGGAGCTCGCGCAGCTGAATTTTGGGCCAAAGATGTTTGAACTTTTTGCCAGAAGTTTAGTTTTAAGTTATGAAGAAATATTAATTTAATTTTTAATCGATTAGATAATTCCTATGGGACAATGTACTACCTACCTACTACTTCACTAACTTCTACTTCAAGTAGGTTTAAGTAGAATGCACAATGTTACTACTTAATTAGACTTCGTTTTTATAAAATTAAAAAAAATACAGATTCTGGTAGAAAGACAAAGGCATACTTAGCTCGTTTATGAGTATTATACTGTCCTTACCTTATTTGCCATGGCACTGATTAAATAACATGAATGCGATGCAACTCTACAAATAATCGTTTAAATAATTCAAATTTTTTTGAGTTTCATGGTCGTTCAGTTTTCAGAGAAAGAGGATCTAGACAGTTTCTGCTGATAGTAATTTGCTGTGTTTTACTATTTGTAAGATGTACCAAGACAATCTCGGCAACAACAAAGGATTTAAAAGTCTTGTTATTAGGATTTATTTTAGATAAACAGATTTTATGATATCGCATTTAAAGCCTTTCTTAAATAAAACTGACCATAGTTGCTGCTTGAAATTCAGTGTAAATACAAAATATGAGAGAAAATCCAAAACATTACATCAACAAGAACAAAGTTTAGATATTAACATTGGAAGCACGCCATGTTAACACAAACGACTCAAACAAAGCAATATGCATAAGTAACACGAGATGACGATACAAGACAATCATATTGTGGCAAAAAGCACATATATTGCCAGTGCTATAACAATTTTGGGAGGTCTAAATTACTCTGTAGCAGTTGACAATGTAGGTGGAGGCGTGCGGTCTGAAGGCGCGGGGAGGGGGGCCGGGCGGGGGGTAGTGACACAGGCTACCGGTCACCACCGCTCGTATTGATTTGTTGTATCGCTCGTCCTGCAACACCCATCCCTTTCTTGCACACCTACGTCACAATGGTTCTCTCTCTGTCTTACACGTGTCCCTCCCGCGCACACGTGGGCACATACGCCGCGTATGTGAACGAACGTGTGTGCGTGGATTACTATGTGTTTCGGGTTTGTGTGCGTTGGGGTCCGAATATTATGTACCTACGCATTTTCGACAGGGTTTTCCTTATACTGTGTTACGGACACCGTGTTTTTCACTTTGTGTGAAAATATTCTTTACGCCATATGCCTTCAATAAAAAGTTTGGTAAAATAAGTTTTTTTACTTAGGTATATACGTAATTTCTCATTTGTCTTTCTTAGTTTTGTCATTTCCTCAGTTTTTCAAATACTTAAGTTAATGGCATTCAATTATTCATAATTATTATTTAGTTAGGTTGTGATTTCTCTTAGGATATCCGCGTCTGGATTGATAAAATATGCTTTATGGGACACCACACCATACGAGTAGCGTAGTTATGTTTAAAGATAAACTAAGTAAGTCCAGAAAAAGAAGACTGTAAACTTTTTTGTATAAGTATGGGAATCTTATTAAAACACAAAAAAGGAAAACAACTTTAAAAATAAACAGCATGATTTTCACATTGGCAACATTGATTCTGCCGGACGAAAAAAATACGAAACTAGAAAGCTCCAAATTCAAATCCAATAAACACTCGCACACACGAGTTTAACGAAAGGGCGTGACGACGTGACTTTGTACGTACAGAACTACAGAGGTCCACATGTGTGCTTCAGATTTCCAGAGGTCAGGTCACACTTATGTACTTCATTACAAGTATAAGAGCAGAAAAAGGGCAAAACTTTGAAAGCGAGTTCATGTAGAACCTTGTGATGTACGAGCGTTCTTATATTCAGCAGAAGAGTTTAACTTCGTCTAAAAGTTTGTAGACTATTTATATTTTTTTCGCAAAGGAAGTTCTACTTCTTTGTTTAGACTGAGCAAAAGTGTAGATTGTTGGTTTTTAGGTTATATTATTACATAAATTAAGAAAGGTGCATTCTGGGTTAAAAGTTTTAGTGTTGAGGTGGTCGAGGTCCCAATACCTAGGTACTTTATTGATTTTTTTAGGTGCTGTGTCTGATTTTCAGCAATTTTGTTAAGACTTTTTGAATTTATTATTATTGCACTAGGGCTATGGGGCCTACTTGGTTTTTCAAGACTTCGCTAAGCGGTTGGTCGACTCTTTAAGTGACCAGAGGGCTGACTTATTTTTGGCCAAAGAATCAGCATCGCCGTACAACGTGGCAATGCTGACAGCCTTTATTGCAGTTTTTCCGTTGATAGCGATGGACAAATTTTTTGATGCCCTATGATTATTTGAACGCCATTTTTATAATTTATATAAGTACGTACTTATTATTATTTTAAATCTGTTAGCTTATAATATTAATATGAAATATTATAGTTTTTAATATAGTTTTTAACAGTGAATAGAAAAAAAGAGATTTTCTATCTATCTAATTTTATTAGTTTGGATGTATATGATAGCGTAGGTTATTATTACCTACTAGATAATGATACGTTAATCTCAACCTAGTACTAAAATACACGAATGAAATGGCTCCATAGACAATTTTGTCTAATAAGTTACCTACGCAAATGTGCCTTTTTATTTCTTTGTAGGTTGTTGGCACCGCACCTGGCATTGTCTAACGGCTAGACTTCAGGGAAAAAAAACAATAGTGCTTAATTTTCTTTAGGTACGTGGAAGTCAGAAATAAAAAAGGAATTTTAGTTTGACGCAATGTTATAAATATTTATAATTATTACTTTCATACATAATTTGCTGAAACATACAAAAAAATTAACAAAACCTGTTATCTATATGTTGATAATAATAATTTGTGATCATTCAACTATAATTTCCGAGAAAAATCTGCCGCTCTCTCCGGTGGATATATTTCTCATAATATTTTCCTGCTAAAACAATTTCCTTTTCGTTTAAACAGTACTTACCCTAATTGCGTAACGTAACTACTTTCAATCTCAATCTGTATGATTTTGAAGGATATTGCTAATTCATTGCTTCGTTTGTTCGAAAAATGTTGTCTGCTCAACAACGTAAATACCGCAATGAATGTTGTTAAACTGTCAAAATGAAAGCCATTTCTACTGTTAGTGTGTTTATTTATTTATTTTGTGTTTTTTTTGTGTTATGCAATTACTTACCCCTCTAAGTCATACCTATCTTCATTCTGCCTATACACTAAACGTCACCGTTCCATGGGGCGTATGTGCTAATTACAAGAACACAGGACCCGCATACTAACTAGCCAGCGAATGTCTTACGAATACTAAGTGGGTAGCATACTTAATTGCTGACAACTATGTACTGGAGGCATATAGACAGATGCAGGATATATCTATATCTATTGTAAAGTGTAAATGTGTGAAATAAATAGTGAGAATGCGTGATATACCTAAACCAAAGCAGATTTTTCAGTAAGTGTTTTATAATAAGTATTATATTTTGTGTACGGGACGAGCTGTAGAATACAAACGACATTGAATCTTATAAAGAGCTGGAAGTCATGGGGTCAGACAGAGGCCTTTGCCCAGCAGTGGGATGATGCAGGCTAACAGTAACAGTATTTTCAGTTGTGGTTATACATATTTCTCTTGCCTTAGGCAGACATTTATGCTGGTTTTATCCATATCAAAAAAGTGAAAATGAAAAGTGTGAATGTGTGTAATAATATGTTTCCAGCTAAGTAAAAAATGTGTTCTTATAAAAATACAGCCTTTTTTAAAGCCCGCATCGTAACGATAAAACATCAAAATAATCACGACATTAGGGTTCCTTCGCGTCACGCCTAAGAAATTGTTTCGAACCCCCACATTTTTACATAACTAGTGCAAAAGTAAACAAAGTAACGCAGAGAGGGAAAGTTTCCTCGTTTTTTATCCCCCAGGACCCTCGCGAAGGGACGTAGCTCAAATTTCCGACAAAATAATAGCGTTTGAATTTAATTTCAATCTTACTTTCTATCGTGTGGGTTGAATAATAACCACTTAGATTCATACATAATCTAGTAAAAATAGTAGTCGTATATAGTAAAATTGGTTTTCTCCATAAACGTTAACAAAAATCATTCATATTTCAAAAGAAATAAAGACTAAACTCGCATTTTCATTATACCTTCATTCGTCTGCATTCATTTTAATCAACGATCTTGAAGAAACGCTGTCGTTTGAACTTGTAACCTTTTCACCTTTGAAAAGACACGTGCGTTCAAAATTATAAATTAAACGTAAAATTTTCAATAAAACGTTACCCTCGGTCGAGAAAACCGGTCTGAGAGACCCAAGCTGCGAAAATATTAAAAGTTTTGTATATAATGTAGCGAACATGAGGGGTCATTCGGCCAATCAATCCCCTTTTGAATGACCGACGGCGACCCGAACGCGCGTCGGTCAACTCTGAATAATGAAATTCTAAATAAAAAAGGAACAGGCCCGCCAATAAACAAACCGTATATCATTCGTTATTCAAATATATTTTGGTGAATGGTTGACCCGAGCCCACGCGACCATTTGATGGTTAAATATTTTCAGTGGGCAACACTGACCGCCGGGTATAATTTATGACTTGTGAATTTGAAACAAATATGTAACCTTTTTAGAACTGATTTATTTCTCCAAAATAGATACGGATTAAATATTTATTACGATGTTAACACTAATAAAAATTGACACAAACAGTTTATTAATATTAAAAAATGCAACAGTGTGCAAATTAAATGGAATCGCCCTAATTGTAACGATCTACTTTATTAATAAAATGACTTGTAATTAGGCGGGGGAGAAAAAGGCGGTAAAATTGTATTACTTTCCCAGTTGCCTTTTAACACGACCAAAGCAGTGTTTTTGCTCCCCCACATTTATAATTGTATTAATTGTTGAGAGTGATGCCTTTTTAATTTATTTCCTCTCCGTCTTAAGATATTATCTTCATGTTTTAGAGATTAAATGTGCTAGATGATTGCGCAATTTTGATTTGAATATTTCGTTAGGAGTAAAGTTAAGTTTTGTAATGGTGAGAGGCTAAACGCTTTTGTAATCATCTTATTTTTTTAAATGAATAATATAGGAATAAATTTTAACCAGTGCGCAAACCCGACCCGTAGCCTACAAATTTTTCGTCGGTCATATAAAAAAAAACCGGTCAAGTGTGAGTCGGACTCGCGCACCGAGAGTTCCGTAAAAGTTTGTAAATAGTTTATCACGGTTTTTTTAAAATGTAAGTAACGGTTTTCGGATTTTGTCTTTTACATGTGCTCCATGACCTTGCTTCTTGCCAAATTTCATGATTAACGGGAAGTACCCTTTAAATTTTGATTCTCTTAAGAGTGTCGAAATATATGTTTTATGCGGCATAAACGACTGTATCTTTTTTTTACGTTATCTTAGAAGTTTAATTTTTTTACAGCTTCATGGAACTGTAGACCTGTGTATATGGTTTTAATTTCTACTCGATACCGCGTTCCCGAGATAAAGGGTCTTGACAGACAGACGGACAACAAAGTGATCCTATAAGGGTTCCGTTTTTTCCTTTTGAGGTACGGAACCCTAAAAATTTGTGGTTTCATACATTTTGACCGCGTAAGTAGGTATTTCACTTTTCCATGAAACGGCAGATTTTTTTTATGACCGGACAAAAATGTATACCTATTTATAGCCATGTGGTCTAGAATCATATTATTATACAGAATTCAAAGTTACAGTTTGCGCACTTGTTAAAAAAATCCTGTAGGAATAACTCATCATATTATTTACCGACTTAATGTAAATTAGTCAATAATTATTTATGGTTTTAGTTTTGAATAACAGTAGATATTATTTCTTTTAGGTATCTTAGAATCATGTTGTAGACAGATCTAGTTTGTTCCCGCAGGAAATGTAACTTTAGATTTCACTGCAAATAGTGACCAGACGCGGCTTCGTTGGTCTGAAAGTTTCATGCATAAATGTAATATGCTTTGCTTTTCGTATTTATGTATAAGTAAGATAAGATAACACTTATTTGTAGATAGGTAGGTACTTAGGTATCTTCTGTTATCAAGTTATTTAAAGGTAAATTAAATGGAAATAATGATTGATTTCTTTGAACGGTATGTGGGAATCCCGGCGGAGTAGGTTAAGGGAAAAGAATTCGTTATTCTTTTTTTATGATTAATGATTTTATTTCTGTAAGTAGGTTTTTACAAACACTTTTACAGGTCATTAATATTAAAAAAACTAGATTAGGTCGGCGTTTTCTAACTGACTACTCAGATAAGAAAGGCCGAAACAAACTCAGAGGTCACAGTCTCTTTTTAAGTCCAGACATAACGTTGGTCAGATCAGGGTTATGTCTGGACTTAAAAAGAGATCTTGGTCGGATCTGGGGAGTTTGTTGCGCCACTTCTTCTCCCCAGCGAAAGCACTAGGAAGTGGTGAAGGGCAGGCGTTTTGGGGGACTGTCTTATGTAATTTTGACGTTCGAAAAGTGCTGATTCTCATTCTAGTTTGAATAAATGACTTTTGATTTTGATTTTTTGATCATGTGATGACCATGTAGATTTGTGTCTGAAATGGTCTTTTGAGGAAAGAATCACACAGATTGAGTGCATATTTCCAGTAATGGTTTTCAACTGACTTAAACAGAATATCCAAGACCACTAAGTAAAAATATTTTTCTTAAGACATCATATCTATCAAAAATCGTGAACAAAAATGGGAAAATAAAATCTATCTCTGATTCAAAAACACAGATATTCAAAAAGTTTTTATATATCCGTAATGAAAACAATAAATAATAAGGCATGCCCGTCATGTTTCGCGAACCATTGGTCTTCGCAATAAAATTATGAACGCCTACAAAATAAAGCGTCCCCTAGCAACGACATTCTGCATGCAAAATTTAATTTTACAATCCGAGCCGTTTCAATATAGGTAATATTAGAAATTTATGTCCCGTGTTTGACTGTCCCTTCGTCGTAAATTTATTCTATCTGGGTAGTTAAGTTATGTAGTTGTATTATGTATTAAAATATGATCTGATAAAATATGAAAATATTCTATAAAAGTACCTATCTTAGTTTGTGTTGGTTTTACTTCGTCAAGTCAAATGTTTAGGTACACAGAATTAAAATAAAATGTAGGTACATAAATAACCAATGATATCAAACTAATTAGTTAAATTAAAATATGATACCTATCCTAACTTAACTAAACTAACTTCACAGTTCGTAAAAATATGCTTATTTAGTCTATATCTCTATAAATTAGAAAAGGTTCACCACAAGGAATCACCATCTTTTTATCTTTTTTTTAAACGGCGTTTTTAAAGATTTCTGATATATTTAACGACACTAACAATGATTTGTTAATTTGCAATCTCAACAAAACTAGCTTCTAGTTCATTCTTCTTTGTTTCTAAAGTAATTTATAATGTGGATAGGTTTGTAATATACAAACTGTATAGGCTTAAATATTTGACTTTTGATATTAAGGTTACACGCGGTAGACAAAGGGTTACTTTATTATTTTTGCAAGTAACGATTATACATTAAATTGTGATTAAAATTAAGTGGTTTACGAAAACTGTAAACAGCAATGTTTGATACGTTGTTTAATTTGGATGTAGTAAAACGAATGAAGGAATTTTAAAATTCGAAAATCGATTGAACAGAACAATGAGTTTTCTTTCCTAAGCGCTCACGATAAATACCACACGTACCAGACACATATTCAAAAAGAAAAGAAAATCGAAAACAAACATCACATCGTGCACTCTAAAAATAATAACATATTATGTCCCTTCAAAGTGCTCGTCTTGAAGCGTACCTCCTTGCCCTCCCTCCCTCTTTAGTCGTACAATAACTTCACCCTCACATGGTCATAACGAGGCCTGATAAGGGTTTCGTAGACCCGAGGTAAATCACCCTGTATCTGGGGTGACACCCCGCCTCTGGCTATGTACCGCCTGCTATGTAAGTACGTTGGACATTAGATTTTGAAATGGCTGAATATTTTTTTGTGAGATGAAGTCTGTGGGTGGCTGTTTTTGATTACTGAATGAGTTTTTGTGCTAAACAAAAAACACACGCCACGCACGCACGTCATGTGTACCCTGTTCAGTAATGGAAAAACCATAGTGATTATAGGCTTAAACCATAGTGATTATGTAACGTAGGTAACGTTACATAGATAACAAAAGCTAGCTGTATAAACATTTTAGAATGTAACTATTCGAAAATTTTGGCAGTATTCAGGTAACCATGAAGTGATCTTTTCTGTAATGGAGAAACCATATTGATTAGCTTTTGCCTTGTGTTCACGTATTAATCTGGTCCTAAGGTACAGTTATAAGATTCCACTGTAGCAATCGTAATACCTAAGTATGTTCTCAGTAATCGCAATAAACAAAACAAAGACATCACTTCCAACAAATAGATCTCCAACTCATATAATATCCATAAAAAACACACAACACACACATTAAAGATTAATGTCTAAACAAAAATCAGGCCTGACGTGCCCCTTCAGGAAAATAAAAATATCTTAGAGAAAGGCTTTCCCTCGAGGAAACTGGTGAGTCTAATGTTTTCTTTTTATTCCATCAGGCGGGATGACGGCGTAATCCATCAGAGGTGAGGGGTGCGGGGAGGGTGATGATCGATTTTCTATACGAAAGGGACCCCCGTAAAACTATGGTTATTGGATATTTCGGCCGAACATTATCTTGGGACGCACTTGTTTGGTTTATGCGCTGGGCTTTGAGGAACAAAGGACGCGGTGGAGACGCTGATAAGAATTAAGTTTTGTCATTTCACATATTAGAAAAAAAAATGTAATTTTGATTTTTAGCTTTTCGTTTCACTTTTGGTCTTCCGAGACAAGATCTGTTGCGGCTTAGTTTTGGTCCTATGGGACATTTTTTTTTTTTATTTGAATGCCTATGTGGTAGTTTTATAAACATTTTTCTTGTATTAGATATAATTTTTATCTGCACACAATAGAAACGAGATTATTTACAATATATTTCCCAAAACAGTTCTAACGAGTTTATTTAAGCACACATCAAACTAATTTCCTTATGAGAAATGAACAGTAACTACAAAAAAATATTCTCAACAGTCATCTTCATACCTTTCCCAAAGCATTTGCGTTCGCTCCAAAATAGGGGTGGATTTATGTTAACAGGAAGTGCCCCGGCGAAATGGCGTCCTAAGCCTTCAGATACGGTTTATGTACCGTACGGTACAATACGTGTTGTGCACACACGTTATTAATTTCAGGAGAAATCAGTTTGCGAAGCGTTTCAGTTTGTAGGTTATAAGTTTGGTTAATATTTGTAAGACCTACATTTTCTTGTGTAGGAACCTGAGTTTAGTCGTTTTATAACAAAGTTCGTTATAGAACTTAGATTACTCAAAAATTTAGGGTTGATTTTACCAAAGTCAAATAACTTATAATCGTGGAATAAAATTGACATTTGACAGTTCTAATATGAAAAATCTGTCAAAAATTCAAAATTTGTTCTGAATAGAAGACTTAATCTATGCATAAAAGTTTGGTGGAATGAGTCTAAAGAGGATAAAAATATATACACCTTATGAACTTCTTATACTAAATTAACGAACAAGTATTAAAATAAAAATATAATAACCTAACCTCATCCTCTAAAATCCGTCCGCACTCACTAATAGATCTAAGTACCTATTTTTAAAAAACGAGGACAGTCCATTCACCTCTATTTTACCTCTAGCAGCAGCAATCTAAAAGCAACCTTATTGTGACGAGAAAAAAGATCACAATTATTTTGATATTGCAGACTTGTCAATAGCAGTAACCCATTCTTATTATAATAACAATAAAGTAAAGATAGTATCCTAGTGTATTTGTTACCTCTATTATTAAGTTCTAACCTATGTTTACTTATTATTACACTGCTGTATGTTGTCCCTAAATAAATATCACTGTAATTTGGACAGTGATGCAAAATCAGAGGTGAAATAATTGTGAATGGACTGTAAGCATGGTCGTAGCAATGGATACGTAACTACGTTATTAAAAAAAAAAAGACTTTCAAAAGTGCACGTAAGTGTTCTATATTTGAAATATTTTAATTTTTTTCTCAGATTACCAAAATATATTGAACGCTGAAACAAATTCTACCACATGAGTTTCGTTTTGGTAGGTACATCTTTTGTCTAAACCACCTTCAAGTTCCTACCAGGTTCTTTGTAAACAGGGACCGAGGGAATATTCACTTGTGTGCCTACTAATTACACCATAAACCCTTGGAATTTGAAGTGTTCTCTTAGGAACAGTTACGGGCTGAGAAACTTTATTTAGACGAAGACAGCCTGCTTCTTCTATAGGAGGTCGAAGGTTACTTTGGAGTTTGTTTCAATAGTCCTGAATCACACTATTAACAGGGAAGTATTAATGCCTTCATGATTCCTGTGCGAAAAGAGATGGTGTTGTCGGTCATGTATAGCTCCGTCTCTCTCTTACCCTGGAATCATCATGGCATTTAACCGTCATAATAGGGCACCAGGTTTCATCATTTTGGGGCTAGATGATGCAAGCACCAGTTATTAGTCTTTTATGTACAGACGCCAGCACATCACTGTTAAATTTCTTTAATAGATTTTCAACTTTATCGCTAAAGTATTAGTTTCAAAGTTGATTGGGAAAATTTGACAGTTTCGGGTTGCTTGATGTGCTGGCGTCTGTACCAAGTGTTTAGCTATGTGGACTACCAGGTTGGTCTAGCGGTCCCAAGCACTATTGCTGAGCATGAGGTCCTGTACCCTATTTGCTTAACACACTATCCAACAGCCCGGACCGGCCCGGCCTGATTCCCAACAGCCCGGAGTTTGGAAGTTTGCGGTGTGATACCCCCGTGCCTCGGAAAGCACGTTGAGCCGTTGGTCCTGCGCCTGATATGTCTCTGGTCGTGTCGGATTGCCGTCCCATCGGACTATGAGAGTAAGGGGGAAGAGAGAGTGCACCTTTGTCTGCGCGCACACCTTTTTTTTTCAGGGTGGGAAATCATCAAATTTCTCCTCCCGCTCTGGGTGGAGCGGAAGGGAATGTCAGACTCTTACTGACTATAACCCATCCATGTTCCAAACTAGTCCCCGTGGAGATATGGTCTGGAGGACTTTATTTTTTATCCATCACAACCTGAATCATTTTGAAGGATATTGCTTATCCATTGCTTCATGTTCGAAATTTTTTTTCTGCTCAACAACGTAAATAACGCAATGAATGTTGTTGAACTGTCAAAATTAAAGCCATTGCTGTTGATAGTGTGTTCTGCAACTACCCCGCTGGGTTCGATTCCCATGTCGGACAAAATGTTATTGGGTTTTTTCTATCAAGAATTTCTCAGTAGCAGCACGCGCACCTGGATTTGTGCTCAATTGATGGCAAAAGGCTCCCTTTTACATGGGACTTAAATATATCTGGCGAAATGTGGGTACTGTGAGGGTCAGGGGCTCAGAGGACCCTCACAATATAATTTAAACAGAAATATCTTTTAATTTGAATGTATTGAGAGGATTGACTTTACATTATCATGATACGACTAGCACTTTTTTCTACTACCAAAAATACCCAATCAAATTATTTGACGTCTGCTTAAATGTTCGAATGGAACACGCTGTCAGTTATGACCAGCCTGTACTATTAAAAGTAAGGCTACATAAATAGCCTCTACAGTAACAATTAAAGGTACACTTCTGTCTAACTCTTTGGGGAAAACAGGCCTGATATTGTATTATGTTTAGCTATGGTTTAGACCAAGATGTAGGTATACCTATCTATCAGCCTAACCTTTATCAACAGCTTGTTTCTCCATAAAACTCAAGCAGCCTCTATCCTATCCTCACAACACATATACTCGTACTAAAAACACATACAAGTAAAATATAACGGCGATGTCTGAGTTTTATGATGTCACAGGATCCGTTGAAAGCTCACGGCTATTCGGGGATAAGGGGGTCGTTAGAGAGATGTGCTAAAAACTGATATGCCGACGGCTATAGGGACTATAAAAGCTACAGACCCCCGTTATGGGGTCGCGAAGGTTGTTTGGCCGATATTTATCGTAAATTTCCGTTTTCGCTGTGTGTGGGAAATTGATTTTGTGGTTAGAGGGGAAAGCGGTTTTCTTAAGTCTTTCGTAGATCTTATTTGGTAGGTTTGAAACGCCGGAAAAGATCTAAAGACCATTATGATTGTTTAAGCGTTTTGGTTTTAATATGGAAAGTAAGAAAATTTATTTTCGTGTGGACGTTTCTCGTAGTTTGTCTAAAACTGGGAGCGCGTTTACCTTGTGGGATCTTTCGTTGTTCATACAGGAACTAATAACTATTACCACAAACATTTTCACTCATAACTCAGAAAAGAAATGACAAAACAATACAAAATCCGAATGTTCTAATCAATATTTTGATCTTACATTTAAGACAATTTTCAGACACATCACGCGAAGTGATGTTACTTTACGAAAAACAACTTAATACACCAGATTTCAAAAACATACTACGTAATCGCGCTAGAACGCAATCTCTACCGAAACTGAATAAATGTAACCTTTTTACTACCTTTGCGTATACGCATTGAAATTAGAGATCAGTAGGTTGCGCTGGCGGCTGGGCCAAATTAAAAAAGAACTGTCAAACATTTAAGTTACCTACCTTATCGATGGATGGTTTGTATAAAATATATTGAGCAAGCTTTCTAGCTAGCTTTTCCTTTGGAAAAGAATGCAGTGACAGCTAACACATAGATATGTACTCATAGAAGTAGAAGACTTGCTGCACCAACTTTATACATACTTATGTATAAATTGGGTGCAGGGCAAGGAAATGACGATAAGTCAAAAACGTTTTATTTTTTTATTTTACGCGAGTTTAGCAATTCAGTAACAAAAATGGATTTGTATCGAAACCTACGTATAGGTATGTTGCTATATTATCTATATATAGGTATAGAGCTATTATTAAAAAACTCCTAATAATAATAAAAAAACCGAACAACTGATTGTCTTAAAATTGACACCTGATAACTTGTAATTTGACACTAGACAATTTATTTCACTGAAATAACATCATACACTATCACGAAAAATAACTTTACACAACAAACGTCAAAATCAAACTGATCTTGGTTAAACGCAAAAGTTAATAAATGCAAGCTCTATTGGAATTGTGAGTAAATCTAACCCCTTGACTACCTCTGCGCGTACGCATAGAAATTAGATCAGCAGGTAGCGCCGCCGGCGCCGATTTTAACAGCAACAGACTTTCAAAAACTTTAGTTACGAAGTTTGGATATTGGATGGCCTGAGTAAATAGCTAGAAAGGTGGTCAATACTAAGATGACGCCTTATACAAAGCCTCAGAAGATGACATGCTGCAGCGCCTTAATAAATTAGGAAACGGACAGGACAAAGATGATGAATCGTTACAAAGATTATTTTTTGCGCGAATGTAGCTCTTCTGGTACCCAAAGATATTGATGTGTGCCTAGTATGCTGATTACTGACCAATCATTCATACAAATAATTTTAAAATGTCTTAACAACTAATTCTCTAACACTTGACACCTGATAATTCATAATTTTACACTTAACAATTATATTCCTGAAATCACATCACTCACTATCACGAAAAACAACTTTCCACAACAAACGTCAAAATCAAACTAATCTTGGTTGAACGCAAAAGTTAATAAATGCAAGCTCTATTGAAACTGTGAATAAATCAAACCCCTTCGCAACCTCTGCGCGTACGCATGGAAATTAGATCAGTAGGTAGCGCACATTTGAACAGGGATTGTCAAAGTTTTGTGTCGTTGAAGTATATAATGTTTTTTGAGTTAAAAAACATTAGTTTCAGAAATATCCAGTCAGATTTATAATAAATTATGTGCATGATTTTATTGAGCTTTTAGTAATATATATGTCAATGGCTTTTTGATTAAATGTAGAAAAACTAAATATATAGTACAAAAACGTTTTATAATTACGATTTAGTAATTATTATACAGCTATGTTAAGCTTTAATTTATAGAGGTAGAGTAGTATTCTTAAAAAAAACCTTTAATTTGCAATAAAATCTGGCTTATATGAAGACATTAGGGTTTGTTTAATAAAAATAACTAGGAACTCGATGAAATTAAAAGCAGCCGTTTTATTCCTTCTAACCGTTTCTTTAGCAGACTACCTGCGTAACTTTGGGAAACATTATAAGAGATCGTATGTCGCGATTGTGCAACATTTTTTGCAGGCGCTCATTAATTTGGAGTTGTATGTACAGACAATAGTAACCCTTCCGGTGCGCGCCGCGGTCTCCCCGGCCATTGTGGCATTATCACTGCATTTGTGTTTCCGGACGCTTCTTTTTATTATGTAGATTAGGGGCTTTATCAGACCCGGATTTAGATAATACTGCATTTGCGTTTCTAAGCTTCGGATTCGCATACAAAATTCGGGCGTTTAACAGTTACATTTTATTTTAGTTTGGGTCTTTGGCTACAGAAAAGGTTCAGTTATGCGGGTGGTTGTTTTAAAATTTAATATCCTGTCTTTCACCCTCGTTGTAACGTCAAATAATAAACACTAACTGCCAATCGACATGACCAATCATGCGTAACGCGAGATCAATGGAAAAACAGCAGTCAAATAAATCTAACGAGGACTCTTACATCTGCATGTCATTGGAATAAATCAAATCACCATTGAATGCATCCGTAAAATATTTTTGAACTATTTTGAATGTACCATGCGTTTGATAGTACTAAAAAAATCATCCCTCGTAAGTCAACCCGTTCACTGACACGTATTGAACGGATATAAAAAAGTTACACCCATATTTTGCACTTCCCGATATCGAATAATAGGGTCTATTTATGCATTCTCGATAAATGAAGAGTATTTTTTTACTTCTATTATAAATCAAAATGTATTATTTATCTTTAGAGAATCAGAATCTGCATCCTATTGTTATTCGGGATATGCGGTGTGTCAAGGGTGTAATGTTTTTATGGATTGCAGTAACGTTATTGATTTTTAAATAATAATAGCATAACACAACACAGCAAACCAAATCTTAGTACCTACACCAATAAAACTGCACACATAGAACCACTTCTCGATATTACGCTTCGGGTCTAGCAGATTTGATCGCTTGCATAAATTGAAAGGAGAGCAGGCCGCCATTTTGAATATTTGAAGGACCGAGGGTGTATTCGACCGTAGGGCAGTAATTACTTGATTGGAGTCAAGAGGTGGCATGCCGAGATACTGGCTGGGCTGCATTGTTGTTGCCGCACCTTGGCGGGGCTCGAGTATTGCGCTCAAGTGTTTTATAAAATGTACGGCATGTCAGATTCACACCTACACCGTTTGAGGGTTAACCGTCTATTATTAAGTATTACATGCTTTTAAATACAGGGTTCAATTAAATTATGTAGCGAAACTCAGCAGATGTGATGAGTAGCGATATCTAAACACGATATAACGAAAAAAAAAAACAGATTTCCTCAACACATACTTCAAGCAACTACACTTCCAGCGGTCGTTGACCCCCATAATAAAGAACATCAAATAATTTTATTTTGTTTTATTATAGATATCGATAGTGTCTGAGGGGTTTCACTAACTAATTTAATTTGACCCTGTATAAACGCAAATTATTATTCAACTATTTCTGTAATAGTAGAATATAATTTGCATAATATAGGTATGCTCGTAACAAAACCCTTTCAATACAAATGTAACCCTGTCAAATATTTCAATGAATCAGCTTATCAATTAGTAAAATATCGGCAACATACAGCTTGCACTAACGCATATTATTAAATCTAAACGAATTCAAAGAGTAAAAAGTTCAAAAAACATCTGACACTGGCAAGGTGACGGGAACCGAAAAAAAAATGTCACACACAGAAAGTCCTGGGCCTGTAATCCGTTCTATTATGCATATAATTATTATTTCCGATACTTTATCAAAGAAAAAACAGTCCTTTTTGCATATGCGTTTTAGACGGAAGTGTGAATAAAAAAATGTCACCCTCAGGTAGTGGAAGGGTGACCCAAAGAGTTTTTTATGAACGTAATACGAGTAGAAATGTATTGGAGAGTTTTAAGATGATTATTATGCATGCATTCTCAGGAAGATTTAGTCGACACGTTGCCTGAGGCATGTGTGAAGGACTTCCTTAGGGTCTAGAGTTGTGGGGTAAGCTTTTGAGGGTTAACGGCAAAAATTACACAAAGTGGACCCGGATTTATTATAAAATATATCGGCGCATATTTTATTGGCAGAGTTACCCTTAAAAATTCTATTGTATGTATGTAAAAATCTATGTTACAATTTAATGCAATCTCTCCTAAAAACCAAACCAATAAATTAAATCAATTTTGAGGTAATTATAAGGACCACTGCTTACAAAGTTACTTATAGTTTTACTATGTAATGATAATATTTTATTCTTAATTGGAAAGAGAATGTTAAGATACATGATTTAACCATCACACATCAAGAATGAAGAGATACACGAACTACAACCAGGAACTTCATTGGATTTTTTTTCTAACCCTAAAAAGCGTACCCACCTTGTATTCAGGGTAACCCATTGTGCTCCTGTTTGTTTGTCATATTTTTTATGGGTTTTAGTCCAAGTAATCCCGTGTCCTCTCACATCGAATGGGTTGTGACGTATGAAAGGATTATTTTTTAATAGATAATTAATGATGTTACTATTACGGTATGGTTGGTAAGAGCTGTTTGTACGTATTTGCTTTTGCATGAGTTTTTATGGTGTTGTAGTTAAAGTTTGGATGGTAATTAAGTTTGATAAATTATTCTACGTGTGGCTGATATATATGAAATGTCTCTTTTTATTTTCACTGTTAACTTTTTTCAAAACTATAATTAATATTTACATAATATATAGGTAAGCTAACAGACAGGAAATAATATTAAAAACATGTACCTAAGTACAAGTACCTACATAAAAAAGTGGGAAAAGAATTATATGGCAGCAAAAAATTCGTCCGCATCGCCGTCAACAGGAAAAGTGCCCAAAAGGCTGTTAGCATTGCCACGTTGTATGGCGATGCTGATTCTTTGGCCAAAAAAACCGGCCAAGTGCGTGTCGAACTCGCGCACCGAGGGTTCCGCACAAATTTGTAGGTATGTAAATAGTTTAATACGGGATTCTTTTTTTTTATTTATTTAACTAAGTACATTTACAGCTTTTGCATTTTTCCTTTATTTGTGCTACATGACCTTGCTTCTTGCCAAATTTCATGATTCTAGGTCAACGGGAAGTACCCTGTAGGTTTTGATTCCCCTGCGAGTGTCGAAAATTTGTGGAAATTTGCGGCATAAACGGCTGTATTTTTTGATTTCGATGGCTTAGAAGTTTGATTTTTTCACATCTCCAAGGGACAGTAGACTTGAGTATTTGATACAAATTACAGCTTGATACCTCTACGTGTTCCTGAGAAATAGGGTCTTGACAGACAGACAGACGGGCGGACGGACAACAAAGTTTTCCTATAAGGGTTCCGTTTTTTCCTTCGAGTTACGGAACCCTAAAAATAGGTAAATAAAACCATTTTTTACCTACATAAAAACTGTTAGTAAGTAAATATTCTTACGGAGTCTGGATTTGTGCCATGGCAAAGGGCTCGCCTCGTCATGGGACTTAAACATAACTGGTGAAATGTGGGAAAACTATAGCTCTACACAACCCTTAGAGAATTACAGTCGTGATGTTATGTTAAATATATTATTATTACCTAAATTAATATTGAATTTTGATTATTTATTTTTTAGAGTTGCGGACGGAACTTCTGATGCAAGGTCCAATAAATTAAGATTCCATAACCAAATTCGTATTCAGCTCATACCGACGCGATCCAAAAGTATTTCAGTAAAGAGATAAATGATTTAGTATCGTATACAGGTCAGCAGTTCAACAGTTCAGCACTCCGACTACTAGCTACTGAAAAATGCGGAATCAATACCTGCACTGAGCAGGCCGTTGCATTGTAACTGCATTCATCTCAAAGCTTGCTGGTTTGGGTTTAGTTTCCTAAGAAAGTGGTGAACGGTCACACCATAGCGGGTGTTCAAATATAGAGCTTATTTTGACAACTTGAGCAACATGGTGGGTCAGTGTAGGTTGTTGTTGAGTTGTAGGTCATGGGTTCAAACCCAAGCAGGCACTTTGTGTAACTTATTTCATCACACACTTCTCCAAAAACGGTGAAGGAAAACATCCTGAGGAAACCGGCATGTCCTAGAACCAAATGTGACATCCACCAACCCGTACTGGGTCCGCGTGGTGGATTATGGCCCAGTCCCTCTCATAGAAAGGTGGCCTGTGTCCCAGCAGTGGGAACATTATAGGTTGTCTATGCAATGTCAAATACTGGTGATAATTAGGTACTGACTCTCATGACGACCGTTATAATAATGACGCAACCGCTTTCCTAGGAAACCAAAGCTTTAGCCTAGTTAGCCTATCATCTAGGTATTCAAACTAACTCCGCCGCGACTCCTAAGCTGTCGTCCATATAGATCCTTATTCAAAATAAGAAAAATCTAAGCCACCGAAGTCACGAATGACAAAAAAAAAAGACAGCTGTTCGTGAAAGTTCATCGACCTACGGCAACGTGGCCGTAACTTTCATTCTTAAAGCGTACCAAGTTAGTAACCTACTTTTCATTAATAAGGCAAGCTAAAAAATGCAAGAAGAAAGTATCAAAGATTGAGCGAGCGAACTTCGCTAACAGCGCGCGTGAGAAACAAGGGGATACGCTGCAGGAGATTGTAAGGACTTGCTGAAGTAAAATATTTCCCAGGCAGGAAGTTTCAAAGAAACTTGCAGTACGTAGATATTTTTTCAGTGCTTGTTGCTTATAATCAAGGCATTAAAAGAAAAGTGCAATCATGTAAATTTTAGTTACTATTTTTTTTCTTCTAAGCAAAGGGTGAAACAATGAAACAGGTGCATTCTTTTTCACCTTAAATTAAACTATTACAACACCAAATTCAGTGTTATTATTGCAATTCTTAATAAATATTAAGTGCACTACAGAGCGATATTTCATCATTTCATTTTATTGTTAAAGTAATGAAAACAATAAAACTTTGACAGCTATTTGCTATGTTGCCAATGTTCAAAATGGAATATTTTTGACGTTCACATTAAATGTCGAAAAAATCAGCTTCAATCAAACACAACAAGCAAAAAACGAACCACGACTACATTTCAAATACCCCACTACCAACACGACGAACAACGCAATGCAATAGAAAAATCCACCAAAACGAAGAAAAAAGAAAAACGCCGTCCACCGTAATGTCATCGTCAATTTTTCCCGGAGTTTCCCGCCAGACGTCGAGACGTTGAAAAAAAAATAATTAAAACGAGCCGGCGGCGAAAGTGAAAGCACGCCGTCTGCCACGTAATTAGTACAATGGAGTTTCCTGACTTTGAACTCAACGATATCATTTTTGTTCATCTTTAAATTATCGCCCTTTCAGTTAAATGTTTGCCCCATTTTTTGTTTGTAAGTTGGTTACGTTTAGAAGATAAATGCTTTTTGTTATGTTGGTGTGGATGTTGGATAGGCTCATATAATGATACTAGACGACATTATAATCTATATCTAATATATAAATAGAACAAAACGACTGGTGCAACCACACTATTTATAACTCAAGAACGGTTGGACCGATATTATGATCTTTGATTTGTTGGATTTGTCTCCACTACGAATAGCAGAATAACTGTTAGGTAAAAAATCACAAAAAATAATAAATTATGAAAATAATTCATTTTCTCATAAAATTTGTATGGAACGGCTTTTTTGATGATATCTCGAGAACGGACTGACTGTTTTCGATAATGATTCAGAGATGGTACGAAGTTTGCCGGGTCAGGTATTTAAATTATAGTGATATTTATGTTAGAAGTTGATGTATGTAGGTAAGTATATTCTCATTGATAAATAACTTTTTAATTTGATTTAATATTTGAATTAGACTACATTATATTTACATAATTTAAAAACCTTACAGTCTTAAAATAATAATATGTACAAGTATATAAAAAGGAGGGGAAATAATCAAAGGGCATCAAAAAATTCGTCCGCATCGCTGTTAACAGGAAACGTGCCCAAAAGGCAGTGCTTTCATATGGTACGTTTACATTTAAATTAGAGAATTGTTTTTGATTTTATGTATAGGTACGTTCTACACTTTGTCAACATCTTTTTATCCACTTTCTTAACACAGGTATGCTGGCAGATTTGGCAGCTCGCATTTCTTTAGAAAAAAGGCTTAACTTTTGTACGTATTTTAATGTTCCTTTCTTCTTGTCTGTTTATATGTGTGTCTCTGTGTGTGTATAGAAGAAAAAAATTTTTTTTCTATATTAAAGTCGTCGAGTCGTTCTGTCGAAAAACCGCAGCACCATTGCACAGAACGCGGTGACATTGTTGCTAAGCAAGGTATTTTTATTTCCGTTTAAGGTGGGTAGGCCGTTAGTGTGGGACGCAACGTGCGTCGATACTCTTGCGCCATCCCGTCTTCCTGGCTCGGCATGCTGTGCTGTGCTGCTGCTGCGGCTGCGGAAAACTTATCGGAAATTATATTTTCGAGCCGTTTGGGGTTGAAACCCTCGAGTCGTGGGGTCCGGGTCTTTTTAAGGAAATTTCAAAACGGCTGGTTGACACTTCCCGTGACCCAAGGGCTGGCTTTTACCTTGGCCAAAGGTTAAGCATTGCCATACAACGTGGTAATGCTGCCAGTCTCTTGGGTACATTACCAGTCGACAGCGATGCGGATGAATTTTTCGACGCTATATTTTAGTTTTTGTATAGTTTTAGTTAAGTTAGGATTAAAATTTGTTATTTTTATAAAAGTGATTTCAAAATATTAATTCATTATCTAATAAACAGATAATTAGCAAGGTATTGTGAGTAACGTTTGCTTAAACAAAGAACCTATAATACAGCGGGGTAATAGCGTAACACACTAACAGTAGGAATGGCTTACATTTTGACAGTTCAACAACATTCATTGCGTTATTTACGTTGTTGAGCAGACAAAGTTTTCGAACGAATGAAGCAATGGATTAGCAATATCCTTCAAAATGATTCAGATTGTGATTGATAGTGTTTCGCAATTAGGATGCTGGTTCTAAGCTTTTTCTGTATTTTGTACTTTCTGAATAGATTTTATCAAACCTTTTTTCATAATGATAATACATTTTTACCATTACCTTGGAGCGTTACGATTCAATTCAGAACGTTACTTAGCCACACGAGAAACATAAAAGCTATTCAATACACAAGATAGGGAGAAAATGGGATGGTCTAGACTAGACCGGCTATCGGTATATACCTAACGTTTGGTTGAGCACCTTTTTGTACAGGTACATATGTGTAAAACTAGTAGGTAAATAATTTGTTTTTATATGCAAAGCAATAGGTAAAAAATAAAATACGATAAGGGCACCATTCCATTCTAACGCGTTTGTTATCACTGTAGCTGTTAATGAATATAAATGCAGTATAGTATATAGTGGTGTGTAGTTTGATGTGTATGTTGTGACTATACTACTACATTAGATTTAACTTATGTATTTGTGTAGGTAGGGCGCCAGTGTGGCCCACGAAATTCAAATTTTCTTACGATTTTTGAAAATATGATTCGCGACCATAAGAATTATGTATTTACAGAATTAAAACCATCATCTCTACCCTCTAAGTTCATATAACATATAACCCTATTCTTGAGCTTAGCTGTGTACTAGTTTTTACATGCAATCAAAAACCAAGAGGCTCTTTACTCAGTTATGGCTATAAGGGATCTCATCTAGAGCTAAGTATAGTTGGATGACTTAAATTATTGTTAGCTGCAGCAGTTTTCTTGTGTTCAAATACTTTGGTGACTGTAAACTAGAGCAATTTATTGTTCAGTACTGTGTATAAAGTACCATTAATTGTAACCATTTATATATTATATATACATATAACCTAATAGATAACTACTATTAAAGATAAATGTATCTACGACGAACATAAAGATAAAAATGTTATCTGAATAGCTAAGTTTTATCTAACAAGTATTAAAAATGTTACTCTGTAGTCATCAATCACGCCATAATGGACCAAAGTGGACGGACTATAAAAGTTGTATGTAATAACGTCACATAAGAAGACATTGGAAATTTTTATTTTTATCTGTAGCTATTAATAATAATAATAATATCCTTGGACTTTTCACACAACGCCATTTAGTCTCAAGCTAAGCAACCTAATGCTTGTGTTATGGTAACGAGATGGCTGATAAACTACTTATATACTTTTTTTTTTTGTAAATACATACATATTATAGATAAAACACCCAGACCCGGAACAAATACTTGTAGGTCGTACAAATATTTGTTCCGTGCGGGAATTGAACCCGCGACATGCTGCGCAGCAGTCAATCGCTCAACCACTGCGCCAACCGTGTCGTCAATGTAATTATAGTATGCTTCATTCTTTTTCGTCGTTTCGATAATTCCATTTACCTACATATTTTAAATATTTTTGTTTTTAAATAGTAACTTGTACCTAAGATTAAGATATATACTACACTTGCGGTAAGGCTTGCATATACTTAATGAAAGATTAAATATTATTCTTTTTCTATGAAGAAATATTATGCCTAAGTAATTCCTTACCTTAAAAATCAATCTAAAAGAAATGATCCTCTACTTACATAGGGCTGGAAAATTCAGGTATAATAATTAAAATAATCCTGGATAAGTCAAAAGCCCTGGTTTAGTATAAGCTACTTATTTTATTCATCTTTCGGAGTAGTTGCTTCTCCCAGCTGATGTAGCCAAAGATATTCTCCCAATCCTCTTGAACACCAACCAAAATAATCACGTAAACTGTAAAAAAAAATTGTATTAAACTGTCAAATTAATCATGTCAAAAAAATACCCTACTAACAAAGTCATACAACAAAATGAAAAACGTCTAGTCCAAAAGTAATTTCTATGCGTCATCAAAAGGGACGAAATAAATGCCTGAAACCTTACCTGCCTTTAATTTGGTGACGAAGCCCTAAGAATAACCATACGGGCAAAGCCAATTTTTCCTCTCTAGGTATATTGAAAACTTGAAAATTAATTCCTCCATCTAATTTCCTCCACGTGAAATATGAGGCCATGTTATACCCCGACGCACACAGACATGCGTGACGCAAATTTCGTTACGTAGCCATAGGGTTGCCGAAACTACCCCCCCGCCGCCCCGTGGCATCAATCTTCACCCCCGCGCCACCTACGATCGTATAATACAATAATATATGTCTAACTTTCGGACCGGCCCTGTAGGTAGCTCCATCCCTGTCTTCTTCAAAAGATAAACGGATGATAGAGAGGGATGGCTATAGGTGTGGGGGCGTCCTAAAGGGTGTAGGGAGTATGTAGGGGGTGCTATTGAAATTGAAGCGGGGTTTAGGCGCGGATGACGCCTGGCTGGAGAATGAATGGAAATTTCCTCAATTTAGCGTTTTCGCCAACAAAGGACGTTGTTTAATTTTTGGTTTTTGTCAGACATTGAGGTGTGGTGATTGTTGTGTGGGCAGGTGGACTGGTAACAATGGGGAATATAACTTTGTGGGGAAACGGATTTTTATTTTTTTCTTTTGCGGAGTTTTATTGTTACTAACTTTACTTTGAGTTGTTATAGGTAATGTTATGTTAATGTTTTTATTGTTTCAACTTATAGTTCAGGCGATCGTTTCCCCTAATTGGGGTGAGTTTCAAATAATAATGAGAAATAACCCTTTTAATTATTCACTCTTTATTTTCAGCTCACTTTAAACTAGGACGCCAATTTAAGTAGTGTATATTTAGGTGAAATGGAAACTATATCTATGTCATTGTGATACCTCTACGATTATTTTGAAAAGCATAGATAAGCATATTCAGCCTATAATGTTCCCACAGCTGGGACACAGGCCTCCTTTTTACGAGAGAGTGGGCTATAATCTACCACGCGGGTCCAGTGCGGGTTGGTGGATGTCACATGTCTTCGAATTTTGTTTCTAGGACATGCCGGTTTCCTCACGATGTAAGTACACAAAGTAAAGCGACTGTCTGGGTTCGAACCCACGATATACAATTCGTAAGTAGCGGCTGTTACCACTGGGTTACCACTGCTCCAAGTAGAGTGTAAGAGGTATAAAACTTCGCCAAGACGAATTTCGAAAAGGTTTATCAGATACTTAATTTTTTTTTAAGTTTCACCTTTTGTCGTCATAAACTATAAATCTATAGGTAACTTTCAGGTCTATCCGTATAAAGGGGTACACAAAACAAGGCCTCTTCGTCCCCACGTAATTCGAACGCAATTAATTAAGACGCACAAAGTTTTACAGCGGCGATTTATATTCGCGTCGGGTGCCATCTAAGTATTTGTGTGTGCCCTTATCTTTATGTAGAACTAGCGGGGACCGCAATTATCGGTGGCTTGGTTCGTGTGTGCGGAATTTGGTATTGAATACCTGTTTTTCGTATTTATAATTACGTATAAAATCTAGGAATTTAAAATGTAAAAAGAAAATCTAGTCAGCTCATGTCACCGTCAACTTGTGACGTTTCTAAATAGCTGACAGCATTTATTGAGGAGTAAAAGAATTGTGTTAAAACAGGTAATAAACTTTCCAATCTTAGCTGGGGCACTATTAAATAATTTGTTTTTACTTGCTATATAATCAATTGTTTTGTACATACAAGTTAAGGATATATAAAACAACTACAAAACCCTTGTACCTTAACTTGTACTTTCAAAATACAAGGAATCTAAAGGAAAATGGACATAAGAATAAACTCATCGATGCTATGTTTTATAATTTTTCATGCTTGATGCAATACCAAACCTATTAAAATTATTTAAATTTGAATTAAGAGACAAGTCTTATTTCGTCACTGGCTATTTAAAGGTGGAACTGACATTTTTTGAGCGCACCCGCGTCGTCTGGCAAGTTATGTTAAAATCTAGATGAGCCTTACATTTGCAACAGGCACGCTCGCTACCGCCGCACACGGTGTAGGTACCAAGCGAGAACAAAGATTTATTCTAGAGTTCAGACGATTTCACTCTAGTGTTTTCTGGGTTATCTGGCTCATTATAACTACATTCGTTTCTTCACAAATACACCCTTTCATGTCACCCTCTTTCGAACCGAAATCGCTACGAATTTTTTTCTTCCATTAAGCTTTTTACCGAGAAATGTTCCGTCACTTCTACGCTTACACAACATATCCAAAATCACCGTCAAACACATTCAACCCTTATCAGCAACCATCGCCAGAAGTACCCACACTTACGTCCCATTTAACTGTTCACTACACCTATCAAGTATACATCTTATAAGGTATATAGGGAGCCTTATCTCCCGCGTCAGGCCCATACTTAAGCTGGAGGGGTAACTTGAAATAGGAATAGTCGCATTAGGCCCAAAATTACAGGCGACCGTCACTGCCTAACGTGGTAAAATTGCCCAGCCACCTGGGGGGTTTAACCCTCTAACACCCTCTTAGTTTAGCGTCGACGTGGGACTTTAAGGACAAGACTGAATATTAAAAAAGCAACTCTAACTTCTACTACATACAGTCTACTTTCAATTGTGTTTCAACTTTAAGATCTTGGACTTTGGAACAGCAAGTAAACGTTAGCGTTTGACCCCACTTCGCATTTGGGTCCACGCGGCCCTCAGAGGGGGAGGGTTGTTTTAGTCATCAATAATGTTAGAGGTAAGCTTTAGTGGATACGTGTGCTATTCTTTATGTGGACTACTTTGTACTGGATTTATTTAAAGTTGGTACAACTGGCTATAAAGAAACTTTTTTGTTGTTCTGAGACAGGTTTGGGTCGAATAAAATGAGTTAAAAATATGCTTTCTATAAATACATTCTAATTTCAAAATTTAAACGTTTAAAGAAACTGAAAACGACTGATTTGAAATGAATAATACTAAAATACTTGTTAGATTTGTCACTTATTTTATAGAGCTCTGTCTATAGTATCTAGGTAATATTGTATTCGCATTAACTAAAACAAAAGTAAATAAAACAAAATGGCTGACCTACAATAACGTCTTTGACAAGCATACAATATTATAACCTGTTACATTTAATACCAAATCAAATCACAAAAAAAAAACGTCCTACCAGCCAGCTTATTTCTTCTTAGCGTTCAAACAATATCTCCCGCCTTATCCTCACTAAGGCGCCACGAGACGACCACGTAACGACAATCTCACGGGGCGCGGCTTATCAATCACCGCTGATGGAAAACCGCTAGACCGTGGGGAGTATACTCCTCAAGGACTTAGATTTAGAGAGGTACACGCAACGAGAGGTTTGGGTAATGGAAATAGTGGTGCGTGTTGCTGGCTTTATTTTTTGGGCTATGTGTATGTTGTTCTTACAATTGTTTTTTTTATGTATATTATTAAATGATGATTAGGTATACTTTAGAAAGCTAGTCGTAGCTACAGCGATTTGCTATGGCGTTGCAGCGTAGGCGTTGTAGTAGTAAAAGTTATCTAGATTAAAATAAAAATAAAAAAAATTGTATTTTCTGACTTAATTTTCACATTTCCATTTAAACCATGAACTGGGTTTTACATAGGCAAGTCATTAATACAGTGAACAGTAAAAAAAATACTAATTCCTAATGTTAAGGGCAATGCAGTGCCCTCTACCTTCGCGAACTTGAATCAATATTCGATTTCCAATAACGATTCTATTCGACAACAGATGTCACTGTGCTCCATCAGTCGTCCCATTAGAATCGCGTATTCTAATTTTGAAATCAGAACCCTGGCAGTATTAAGAATCTTATTAGGTACATCAAAAACCATATTTGAACAATTAGGTCCACTCCAAGGCAAAAGAGCTCTGAATGATAAATAATCACCACATTACAGTCCTTTCACAATAATTTTACCTCTGACAGTTGCAACCTAACAGCAACCTTACTTCAACACCATTAAACATCACTATGATTTTGACAGACTTGACAGATGCAGCAACCCAACAGCAACCTTATCGTCACGAGACTATAGACCATTGTGATATTTACAGTAATGCAAAATCAGAGGTAAAATAAATGAATGGACTTAGTTTACCTACTGAGTGTGTGCGACTATGACTTATTTGGTAAAATATTTTATTTAACTACAAAAGGAAGAAAAGAACGGCCAGAAAACTCCACGGACAGTCGTGGAGTTTTCTGCCCGTTCTTCTCTTTAGGAACCTACTACTCTTTGGAATGGGCCACTAGGTTCATCTTTCTGACTAACCAACCCCTTGACAATTCGTAGTGTGCCTGTATTTATTTTAATTGAAATTGCTCCCGTCTAATAAAATAAAAGATTTGTATAGCATAGCATATCTAATCAGCCTATTTTCTGTGTCATGGGTTTGGTTTCCGCACTTAGTCCTTCAAGTGGACAATAATTGTGTGTGGCATAATAACCTATAATGTTTCCAGTGCGAGAGGGAGAGGGCTGTAATCTACCACGCGAGCCCAGTGCGGGTTGTTAGAGGTCATGCCGTGTTCCTCAAGAAGATCTTCCTTCACCGTTTTGTGAACAGTGCTGATGACATGATTTACACAAAGTATAGCGCTTGTTTGGGTTCGAAAAGAAAAGATTACTCTCCAAAACTCTGAAAAGGTTAACATTACATCCAATCACAGTGTACTTTATTACCGAAACAGCTAGGTACTACTCAATTTAAGCTTAAATACACAGCACCGACATTCCGGGAGAATTTACTGTCGGGGCGCTGTTCCCCGGCTTCCCCGCAGGTGAATACCAACTGTCAGCGTTTCAAGATGGACGGGGTTAAAGGGGAGAAGGGGGTGGTATGGGGTAAGAAGTACCTATTTGTCTTGTAGGAGACATGTGATCGTTTGCCGCGAATGTTTGTTTATTTGTCTTTGGTATGGTGTAGTGAGTTTCATGTTGTATCGGATGGCTAATGCTGTTTACTGTTGGGTTTGCGTTGTATGTAAGTGTACGGTTTAATCAAGATTAAGTAATAATAGTAGGACTTGAAAATACCTATACGTATTGAGGTGAGATTTTAAAAATGTCGAAACCTTCGTGTTTTTCGAAAGGTGTTTAAATGTTTTTACTAAGTAGGTACTGCTTCTTTATAACAAGTACATACATATTGTTTTTCAAGATAATGATTTAGTTTCTAGGTTTTTATTTTACAATTTCAATTTCTCACTATTAATCAAAACCAATCCATGGCATTTTAAATAAATACATACGTCACAACTACACCAACAAACCAGACCTGTATAATATTAACCCTCTACAGCCGACGTGCCAAAAGCTACAGCCATGCATCCAAGCTGTCGCCGTTGTACCCAACTTACATACTTGCCATATAACCTGGCATAACTCACCTGCCTCTGCGATAACTGCCCAACTTTTACTGCAGCATAAACCACGGCCCGGTAATTAGTAGAAGGTTATGATTGTTATGAGTTGCTAGTCATAGTTCAAATGTTTCGTTGGTCCCACATTTCAAAAAGAGAAAAAAAAAACCCAGCTGTGATAGTTTTTTATTTCATTGAATGGTCTTGTCACTGATGTTAAAGTTAAAAAAAGAAGGAAAATACATTTAATTGCACTAAACGTGCCGCATAAATAAAAAATAAACCAAAACGATGTTAAAGGGGAAAGGTGACCATCATAGGTTTTGAGACGTTGTTGGACACGAAATATATTTTTAAATCAGTTGCTGAAAAACATTATCGAAAGAAGTAGAAGGAATCGGGGACTTTATCTAGGATTAGGAGACAAAGGTATATAATTGTTTGGCCTGCCGACAAAGTTTAATGTATTAGGTACTTTAAAAAAACAAATTTGGACCAACACTTTTCATGTAACCTGCCAAACTGCGTGACAGTTTGTTGGCAGGATTAGCGCTCGTCTTAAAACATTTAGTACCCATCAATAATCTGATTAAACATCTAAGTAGGTAGATACAGATGATAGGTACCTACTTTAAATCGACGGTAAGAAGATTATACATAATAACATCTAGCGCAACTAATTATTATGTAACCTTTTTCACGAACCAGTAAAAATATAAATCTCAGTACCTACTTCGATATCCAGAATGTTCTATCAGTATGAGAAACGGTGCGTTCAGGAAGAAACGACATGCCATTATATCTCATGATCTGCTTATGGCACTACTAGATACAAGACGAATGGTGCCAAAATATGATTGATAAGAAACACTTGGTATTATGTTAATTTTCAATTCTCTTAGCGTTAACTTTAGTGTTCGTTGTTTCTGTGGCTAAAAGACTTGATAGGTAGGTAAGTACACAGGGAAAATATAACATATTGAATACATGTCGATAAATATTGCCATTGGATATTTCTGTTTTTAAGTGAATATCATGTTTGTGAACTGTCATGTAATACTTATAGCAGTAAATGAGGCACATCGATCGCTTATATTTTATACTAATGCTGGCTTTCCGCAGGTTTTGGACTGGAGTATGGCCAAGATTTTAAACTCGTTCTTCTTCATAGGTGACTAATAGTCCTTCAGACCGATATCGGCCTTCGGCGCGGGAGATACTATGTCTAATGCACAAACGTGTGTGCAGACACAGGTGCTCACTCTCTTCCCTCACTCTCAGGTACCTACCACGCTTTGGAATAGGCCAATAGCTTCATATTTCTGACAAACCGACTCCTTGATAATTCGTGCCTGTAAATAGTTTGATTAAAGTAAATCCTCTGAGTTTGAGTTTCCCATGAAATCTTGAATGATCTTGAAATAGGTATATATTGACATAATTCTAAATCTGATTTCCATTGTATTCCAATTTCAAATATAAATACTAGAAAGGCTCATATTTGTGCGCATAAGTCTTGATCCCGTGGGCATTTCGGGATAAAAAGTATTCGTTGTCCTAATCCAAGTCATGGTCTACCTATGTGCCAAATGTCATCTAAATCCATTCAGCCGTTTTAGTGTGAAAGCGTAACAAACAAACACAATAAAACAAATATTTTCTCTTTGTAATTAAGTATTAATTTAGGTAACGAAACAGAAAAACCATTAGAGTACCTATAGATCCCAATTAGTTTTTCGCTATCGCTCATCGATAATCATTACTTCTAATTCACCAAACAGCATCTTATAAGAACCTATTTCCACTTAAAACATAAAAATCTGACTCAACCCTTTCCCCATAATTTAATTTCTCCCCAGCCAATATTTACAAATTTCAAAATGTAAAAGATCGGTAGCCCGGTTTGCCGTCAATGTATGGGCGAACAGACTTACCGGGTATAAGCCGGATTAGCCTGGGTAAATACGCCGGGTACCCGAAACCGGGACAGATATGACGTAAAGACACGGTTTTAAGCTGGTGTGGATGATTTTAGAGTTAGATTCTGTAGTTTCAAAGAATCATTTCTGAATTAAATCTCAGTACCTACTTACTTATTTAATGAAAATGTGAGGCGATGAATGATAGAATTTTCATTGTATGACATGAGAGTTTTGCCTTGTAGTCGGACTAAACTAAGGTTAATGTTTCTCTTTTTATTGCTAGGGAGTTCTTCTCAACTAAAGAAGGGGCTATGAAGTGGTGAAGGGCGGGCGTTTTGGGGTATTGTCTCATGATATTTTAACGTCCAAAAAGTGCTGATTCTCAGCCAAGTTTAAACAAATGACTTTTGATTTTGATTTTATGGAGCCTAGGCTATGCTAGGCAAAATTTTATTATACCTACCTAAACTGATATCTTAAGACCATAAAATAACATGCAGTAAGAAAATACATACTTTCAGTTCAAAGACACGTAAAATTCGTCTACATTGTCGCTTTACTCACATGTTTGTCAACATATCACTCGTTTTAGTGTCAAATAAAACTATGAAATCGAACTGTCCTTTGTAATATTTTTAACTTTTTCAAATCAGTACTTAGGAGATATTGTGTCATACTTATGAAGTGGTGACTTTATACCTGCTCATCTAAGTCATAATTTTCCCGCCCCTATCCAATTTAATTGGGGTCGGCGCAACATGTCTTTTTCTTCCATACTAGTTGTTCTATTACTCGCCATCTCGGTAGTCACCCTCTTTCTAACTAATTCATCTTTCACACAGTCCATCCATCGTTTCTTTGGTCTTCCCCTACTTTTATAGCCATGCAAATCCATACTTAAAACTCCTCACAACATAATACGTACCTATCTAAGTATGAAACATTAAACATACTATGTAGGTAGATGATATACACATACTGTTTACGTACCTACTTAAATTATAGTTTTCAATTAGGCCACTCCGTCTTATCCACTAATCTTTTCCAACAACAAACTTCGATCCTTTATACGTCTTAATTAAATTTCCTACACATCAAAGAGGCAGTTTTTGCCCAATCTCCCCTATAATTAGACCGAGGGCGAACCCCGAAGTTCCTTCATCAAGATACGCCTCGCGTTAGTTTAGTCTTAGTTTAATGTATGCACATTATCTAAGCAAGTTCGGTACGCTTCTATTTCACCCCTGCCTCCCCCCGTTCGTTACGTGTGCTCAATTTAGTCGGTGCCTCACATTATGTTGTGTGTGTGTGATGTTTATGTACTTAAGGTACCGTATATAGGTAGTTTAGTTATTTAAAATAAACTATTGGTACTACATGGCCATTGGAAAAATAAATATGTAGATATCGGGTTTATCTGCGGTCGGTGTCATACCGCTGGCTTCAATAATGCAGAAAATACCTACTTATCGAAGTGAAGAAGAAAAGGAAGAGGTGAGAGGGCGAAAGGGGAGGGGGTTGGAGTGTGTTAGTATATTTTTCAGAAAACACTGAAGCATCGCTGCGGTGACTTGAAAAAGATGACTGTTACATGAAATTATTGTTGCTGTCAAGTATCTAATCAAACCTTGTTATAAATGTGTTATCGTTGAAATAGGGCAAACTTTTTGTGTTGGTTCATCTAAAAATACAAGGAGGTTTGAAGGCACGTTTTCTTGTTTAGCAACACCGTAGGCGTAATTCATGATGAACAAAAACGTTAACTAACTTCATCAATCTAACCAACCAGCATCCTCATTGCGTTACATACTATAAATCTGAATCATTTGGATGGATATTTCTATTCCAAAGCTTCATGAGTTCGAAAAATTTGTCTGCTCAACAACGTAAATAACGCAATGAATGTTGTTGAACTGTCAAAATGAAAGCTATTGCTACTGTTAGTGTTACGCTATTACTCCGCTGATAGGTAACAATACGATGACGTAAAAGACTTTAAACTTCCACCAACACTTTCCATACATAGGTAATATTCTCTCAGTCGTCTGTAATCGGTTCATTCGTCATTCCCATTCGTAACTCGCATGCTAAAGTTCTGAGAGCAATTGGAATTCACTTTGTGGGCAATAGTTGAACACTACAAGCATTATTATTGAAGCCGCTCGAGATTTCAACTGTCGCACGCTTTAGGGATGTCGAGTGATTATGGAATAGGAGGTTATATTGTGAGGAAACTTGGTTTATTAAAAAAATCTTTGATAAATATGGACTTCGAAAGAGAAAGAAAAATAGTTTATTCTGCACAAACTGAACGCACATTACAAAACAAAAGATATATAAAAGAAAGAAAGTAGCCAAAAACCTCGTGTTCAACCAATTAAAGTTTGACAATTTTGTCAATTGCCTGATGTTAGAGAAAGGGACAAAGACAATACATATTGTGTAAATGTAAATGGTACGACACAGCTTATCTATACAAACATATTAATAATTGAAAAAATGAGAATATTATCACGTGTTTTAAAATGGCGAACAAAGTGATGATAAGTCTGGCTATAGACTTCAAAAAAGAAATGTTTTCCAATAAACTGCATTTTTTCACAAAATAAGTTGTGGTTTGATGTACATAATTACTCTATAATATTACCTCCACAATTATGCTCTTTTCATAAGTTTCGATATTCGCCTACATTTAACTCGACATTGACTCCTGATGAATATTTATACAGACAGTAAACAGGCAGAGATAGTCAGTTTTAGCCTTTAAACAGACTCCGGAGTTCCGGACCCGGGTTGGCCGAAGTTAGGAAAACGAAAACAAAATGCAGATTCATAGAAGAATCTACCTTGGAATGCAAATGCGGTGCTGTTCCATAAACGATGGGGCCCTTAATACCGTGTCCTACATGTCCTGTCTGCACATTACAGGACATGCTAACCAGTGATGGCGCCAAACACGTGGCCGAATTCTGGGCCGAGTCCATTTAGATTGCCATCGACCTGCTAAAAAAATATTACGGAGGCGGCTCAGCAAAAAAAACTTATAAGGGACACGAGCAACTTTTGCCTCCGCAACTAATTTGTCTCTCACATCAAGTCTGACGCGACAGCTGGGAGACATATTTGTTCGCGGGTTTGGACCCAACTATCGCCCGTCAATGGTTGCAATGCAAGCGCATACGCGGCAACAAAAAAGTTGCCGGGTAGCCAGTTGCCGCTTATCCGAAAATTTTACAATAAAGTAGCGTAAAAAGTTGCTGGGCAACTAAGTTGCTTGTGGGTCCACAAGACCACCTACTTTCCAGTTTGTTTCTATTTACATTCCATACCAGATTTCCCTACAAAAATATCGATCAATATTCACAACGTACCCTGAGCATGTCATATGTCAGAAGTTGCTCATAACGTCTAAACTATCGACATGACGGGTCTCCTGTAATTTTGATGTTCCTTTGATGTCGGAGGGGAACGCTGTTTGTCGCAAATTAATACGTAGATTATTGTTTGAAAGCGGTGAACAAAGGTTCGGTGATGTATACAATAACATATAGGTAGGTATATTCTGTGTGGATGAAAATTGTGCTAAGATGGACGACAGGTTTTTTCATTGACATTGTCGATAAATTCGTTTATAAACTGATTCATTCCGGTCTGATCAGGGGATCACCCCTGCATACCTACCACGAGCTCTTAACGCGATCCACTTTAGGACCTAAACTGAACTGTTCTGCTAATTCGTACCATGACGTCAGTTTAACGATTCAATTTAGGCCGTGCCATCTGGATACCTACCACGAGCTCTTAACGCTCATTCACTTTCAACGATCCAAATGCCGCTGAGTGTATTGGACGTCATGGTACGACCGTAAACGATGCAGTTTAAGAACCTAAACTGAAATGTCTTGCTTTTGAATCGTTTTTAAATAGATCATGATAGGCCTCCTGAGCCCCCCCTTCACCCTCCCTCCTCGATCCCCTGCTAGTTTTTCTTTTGTTTTAATATTCTGTGTTGTGTAGTCTTATAGAATGTTTTTTCTCTGAATAAGTGTGAATTTATTTAGAGGAAAAATTGTACATTGTATGTGTTATTTGGTGTTCAGGACGTCCAACTATTTGTTTGACAGATCCAGACGAAAACGGCGGGTCGGATATGACGTCCCCGAAAAAGTAGGTATGGCACATACTTACCCAGGAACAAAACATACTTTAAAAACAGAACGAACGTTCGAAACATGGTTTAGCTTGGGCATAGATTTAACAGCCCACTTGATTACCACCGCAGTGAATCCTACTCTCAGTGAGGACCTATATTCATGAAATTAGTCAAACAAATGAATTTAGAGGCATTAATTTCACCAGACCAAGCGAAACCTTACGATCAAACGTAATTCGAAACACATTACTGCGGTACAAACTAGGTTAATATGCAATACAGTGTGTTTATAATACAACAAAGCAATAAATTATTACATAAGACGAACCGCGGCGTACATAGTACCTACAGTACATACGTAGTTATGTACACAGCTTGCAGACAAGTCCACGACTGAATACATTATGTAAGGGTAACAAAGCCTTGTATGTACCTATTGCCCACCAAATTCTAACTCTTGATGTGGTTTAACATACGAGAGGTTGCAGTAACTTATGCGTGAAAGATTGTGTATAAAGATTTTAAGAAATAAAGAGTATCATCTATGTATGTACATACAGTCTGGAAATTATTGTTAAGCGAATTGACACCCCACGTCTAGTTGCCATTTCCAACTGGAACTGACCAAGAATGTCAGTCGGATTTGACAGGCATAATAATTTGTTAGAAAAATTTGCTGGCGATTAACAAATCTTCAGCAGGTTATTTACGGCTGGTAGCAACTAGATAACGTGCGATTGCAGAATCCTCTGTCCAGCAGTGGACTGATCCCACATGTTTATCTTCTTGTTTTTTTTTTTTTTTTATTTTTTTTTATAAATGGCATCTCGCAGTTCATCCTTTATGAGGATGGCTACTGCTTAACCGGACTTTCCTGTGGATGCCTCGAATTAAGGCCTCCAGCCAGGGCAAACAATAACTTAAAAACTAAGCGACAGCGCTAAGGGTAACCCCCTGCGGGGTTCGGACCTCGGCTCAGGGCGTCGCTGGAAGAGGACAGCAAGGGACAGGCTGGATCGGTATTATTATTGGTGTTTAGGGGCGAATTTAAAACTACAGGCTCAGCTGCGCGGGCTGGCTCGAGCAAGGGTCGGGGGGGGCACGGTGATGGTGCGGGGCGTCGCGACGGGCCTCGGCGGCGAGGACGGAAGGACGGATGTCTGAGCTTGTGTTTGTATTGACGTCTGAGAGTACTAGTGGCCTTACTGCTCTCCTGGAGGAGGGTAGTGGCGTCGTCGGGGATAGTGAGGGTATGCCTTGGTCGGCGAATCCTACTTATGCGGGAGGGAGTGTATCGGGAGGCCGCCGCAATCAGGGGATTGGGGTGCTTTATGGCAGAGTCAAAGAAGCGCTTGGAGAGGCGTTTCATGAACTGCTGGATGGTGGGGAGTCTGAGATCTAGATGCAGATTCACATTTCGGACATAGAAGGGGGCTCCCGTGACCTTTCGGAGGAAACGGTTCTGAAGGGTTTGCATTTTATGCAGAAATCGCGGCTTGGCGTGTGCGAAGACTACGCAAGCATAGGTCATGATGGGACGGATGACCGCGGTGTAGAGGCGCAATTTGCACTTGAGTGACAATTTGCTGCGGGCAGTTATCATGGAGTGGAGCCTACCGAGAGCGAAAGAGGCGCGCGAACGCGCCGTCTTTATGTGCTCGTTGAAGGTGAGGTTGTGGTCTAGGATGATACCTAAGTATTTGGCTCGCTTTCCCCAGGGGATCGGCTTGCCATACATAGAGATCGGGCGCGGTTTATCTTCTTGTGTGATGCTCCCCAGCTATATGTTACCGCTTAACTGAGACGTGCCCTGAGGTAGCAGCGCGGTGCGGGAGGGGTGTGGTGACGTGATGCGAGAGTTCAGTGATTCGTCAACTTGTGACAACTATCACCCCTCCCGCACCGCGCAGCTACCTCAGGCCACGTCGCAGTTAAGCGGTCGGCCTATAGATGGAACCACGACCTTAAAAAGGTGGCGGGGATAGACTGAATGCAGTGTGTTGTGAGTTGTGAGGGGCCTTTGTCTAGCAAAGCAATGTACTGCAATAGACAGAGTTGATTGAAGATATCTTTTCAGAATTTCCATTATCATCAAGTATCAGCTCAGTATGTTGGTAACTCTCGCTGCCGCTCATGCCCTACACTACTTCCGCGCGGATGGGTAAGCAACAAAGGCGGAATTTCGCCAGAGCCATCCACCCACAAACAAACAGCCAGCCGTTTCGCATTCCGTCCACTGGAGTCTCGTGTGACGTGCCGAATTCAACCCTGGGAAGTTGGCTCTGTCGGCGCATGTAAGTAGGTACGTAGGTATGTGTGCTAAGTATAGGCATATAGAAGGTGTGTGGTTTGGTATAGTGTCAGTTTGACGAAAGGGTTTTATTTAGAAAAAACTAACTTTTATGTCCACTTGTATAACAAATCACTAACTACGAGTAGGTGCTACTACGTTTATAGCTACTTTATTTTTATGTCAATCCTTTGGTCATGACAGAAACAGAATGATATTATCATCAATACAAATAAATAAAATTGAAGTGTCTGTTTGTAGTGTCAAAATAACAGCATTTTACTAAATGCATATGAAAACGGGTCACCAAGATACAGGCTGTGCCTAGTTTGGGGCCCACGGCTACTTGTACTTATGCACTTTTTTAACTATCATTGTTTCTGTTTGTATGTTTCCTAACTTGTGTGTGTCAATAAATTTATTATTATTAATTATATACTTTACTAATAACATATTGTCTGTCTTTCTGTTTGTTGCGGCTAATCTCCGAAACGGCTGGACCGATTTTGAAAGGACTCATTGGCAGATAGCTGATGTTGTTATTGTTTTATTTTATCGCAAGAATTAGGGATCCGCTCAAAAAAATTAAAAACCATGAAATCCAATTACACATTATTGTTTTCCGACCATCACGCAAACGAAATCGCGGGTGAAGTTAGTTTGAAAACACATTAAGTGATTGGTAGTGAATGCG
This sequence comes from Gortyna flavago, assembly GCA_963669345.1. Classification (NCBI taxonomy): domain Eukaryota; kingdom Metazoa; phylum Arthropoda; class Insecta; order Lepidoptera; family Noctuidae; genus Gortyna; species Gortyna flavago. Next base: position 13,009,612 of record OY770138.1, read on the forward strand.
GGTCTTATGATAACTGTCTATTGTTTTTTTTTAACTAAGTTTTCTATTGACATTACCATCCCCTGCCTCCAAACTCTGACTTCCAATCAAGTAGATATGTTCGATATTTTGTCGGAGCCTTTTTAATTGCAATTTCTACAAATATTCTTTGGGAAAAAGTAGCCTTTTGGACTGTAGGTCGCTTTATTAGTAACAACTACATGGAAAGCAAATGATGTTGATATGTAGGAATAAGAAAATCTATAAAATACGGAGACAGAACTGTCTTCTAAAATCACTTGCAGGCACATAGAGAGCTGGTACTAAATCGTATGTTGTACCATATAGCACCAACATACATACATACATTGTACCTATATGTTGGAGGGTTATTTACCCAACGTATTTGCCCCGGGCGGGGCGCGGACCGACGGGTTACAAACGTTTGCATTACCAACTGGATATCAACTAGTGATGCTGTGCTATCGATAAAATAACGATTTGGATGGAAGAAAAGATTTCAAGAGTGGGTTTTGTGAAAAATGTAGCCGTGCAGGAAAGGATGATAACAGGTCGACACTTGAGAGCAAAGTTAAGAAGAAATTAGTGATTTGTGAAAAGGAATCTAAATAAACACCTTCGTTTTGTTAAGAATAAGTGATATTATTTATTCTTACACAGTCGTCCGGAACAGCAGGTGTCCCGTATTTTTTTTGTGAAAACCTAGAAATTTCTGGAATAGGTTTCAGAAGATACAGAACTGCTTAATCCAGTTTCAGAATGATAAAGGAAAGCGGTGGTTTATGTCGATCACGCAATAATTTTATCGATATTCGACATGACAGCTACCCCTTCCCTACTGTCAGCGAAGCCCGTGGTGCTTGCGGGGCGAAACCGAATTTCCGAAACGTCTAATAAGTTGGATGTTAAGCTGACAGCACCATGTACTATGTACATGACAACACCACTCGAGCAAGACCTTCCATCCCCCGCTGAATCATATATTTCATTAAGTGAAAACGGGAATGTAGGGGGAAATGATAGGTCATGTTAGAATGGTCGGTGTCAGTGTGTGAGTCTCATTTGCCGACGCTAGTTACTTCGTAGTTGAAGATTCAAAATTAGGAAATGTTTAGTAAGATGTTGCAAAGGGTGATGTTTGTACACATTGCATTTTGGGAAATAATTGCTTGCTCATATTTAAAGCAGTAATTTAAGATACAAAATCTTACTGGAGAATCTTGAGATCCTGAAAGTCTCATTACGAAATATTTTGGATGACGTGAACAAACATGTGTCGTTTTAGAATTTTATACAGGGTAGCTGGATGGGATATAATAATAATAATAATAAGTGCCTCATTTTATTAAAAATGTCTAACGGGCCTCTGCGAGTTGGCTTCGGTCTCTCATACGCCTTCCAAAGGTCCGGGACCCCAGGGTCTCGAGATATGTCAAAGACATAATAATAATAATCATTTACTTTCAGAAATACGTAAATATCCATAATTTGTTAGTAAAAACATTATTCTTCTGTAAGTACCTAACTGTGTTAGTAAACATGCAGTTTGGAAAAATAATGGACGCGCAAACTTTAACCATGAATTCAGCACATGATTCTAGGACCCCCCCAAGCGTAGAAATCGTTTGTCCGTTTTTGCAAAAAGTTCCTTAAAAAAGTGCAATACCTACGCGGTGAATATGTAAGGAACAGCAATTTTTTTCTTTAATTGATTATTTATTATTAGCCACTACCGTCCCACTGCTGGGCAAAGGCCTCCCTACTCTCTTTGCACCTCTCTCTGTTTATAGCTGTCAAAAACCAATCTTTACTAAAGGAGGCCAGCTCATCCCGCCATCTCCGTCTGGGCCTGCTGCGATGTCGTTTGCCATTAAGCGGGACCCAATGGGTCGTAAGTTAGGCTCATTGATCGTCTGACATGCGGCAGATGTGTCCAGCCCTATTCCATTTAAACGTGGCAGCTTTCCGAGTGACATCAGAGGGGCAATTCCCGTAATTAAATAAAAACAGTCTCAATCTGTCAAAAATACCTCTAATGACCCTACATTCTTGACACGTTTTTGACATTTGTTTGTCGCCGAGATGAGACTGTGACTAGATTTTGAACGTTGTTAATTACGAGACAATGGCCTTCTGTTATTTTTGTGATGCAGCGGATTGTTGTATTCTTAACCCGATCCACAAGGACACAAGTTTTCTTTAATAACCAAAATAAAAATTTCTTTATAAAAAATTCAATGCAGATTCAGAATCATGTACTGAATCCTGAATCCATAGTAACAGGTTGCGCTTCGATGTCCCTGTCCATGTCACCCTGTACAAGCAGATATAGTTCGCGTCAAAATTTATGACGGCTGTGCGCTACTCGCTGCGCAGTACCCTACACCTCGCTCCCGCTGACGTACAAATTTGTTACTGCGCAGCGACTCGCCTCATGTTCCGATTCCGAGCCGCCATAAAGTTTGAATGGAGCTGTACCTAATATGAAAACATGGTTATTATGAAAAACGTTCAGAGTAATTTGTGCCCTTTTATAGAATTTATTTTGGTAAATGGCTGTACTTAAATAAAAGAGGTTGATGCGTAGGTGGAACTTATTACGTTATGTTAAGAAAAGAGTCGAGCGGAATAAATTATAAACACAGTAAGGTAAATGGGTAATCATGCTAGGTTTTTTGGGATGCATGAAGAAGCCTCGTCGTGTAGCGCAGTTTGTTCCGCCTGTTACTCAACTAAACCGAGCGCTCGGCGCATCCTGGACAGTCACACCCAACACCTTACTTGACTGGCCAATTCTTCCCTTACGGTGGTAGGGCTAACGCCCGCCTGGTTTGCGACTACCCTCCCACCGGAGTCAAGCAGCCTGCTGTGTTTCGTCGATGCGTGTGGGAGTTGCAGTGACTTAGGCATCTTCTGGGCACGCTCATTCCATCATAGACCTCATCCATCGCTTTCCATCAGGCATGATCGAGGTCAAGAGCGGGCACATTCAGCAATAAAAAAAATACAAGGCACGTGGTGGTCCAGGGTTATTAACCCTGTCTAATTTAAGATGATTAGTTCGAATCTAGCCAGGAAGATTCATGACCTGGAAACAAAAATTGAATGACAATCAATTGATTAAATCAAAAAAATGAGTAGACTACTGATAGACTAACAGTTGAACTTGAAAAGTAAGCACACAGTACGGCTGACCACAATATTACTCGTAAATTTTCTGAAATAAGATGACCATATTCATAATGCGAAATTTTCGTGAGTACCTAATTCTCTCAATAAAGTCAAAAGTTATTTTTTGAAAGTGTCTGGAAAAGATCTTCAGTTATGCATGGCTACCTACATCAAGGCATGCTAGTTTGTTCCGGAATCTGGATGCAATAAAAAGTGATAGAAATGCTTTTCTACAAAGAAAATGTTTTAAAACATAATTGTCTAATACCTAATCATTTATTTACAAAACTCCTCTCCCTAAACAAAGATATTCCCAAACAAAACTTCATTCAAGTCTTCCATTCCTTCGAACGTATTTATCATAAAAACGACGTTCAACAAGTGTTTCGAACAAGAATCGAGTGTCGAACGTTAATGAGCCCTCCTCCCTCCCCCCCGCGGATTAACGGACTAATTAAGGGAAAAACGGGAGAAAAACTCTGCCAGTCTCCCAGACGATCTACTTTCATTTGAGGTAGGTCCGGGACGATTTTTCCGTCAGTTTTCAAGTCTTCTTTTGAGAATTGTTCGGTTGGTTTGGATTGGCCGTTGGTGGTCTTTTTGCGGGTCAAAAGTTTGATTGTTTGTTTTAATGAGCATAGTTATATCATCTTTCACAAGTTTAGTTGTTCCCTAATGTCGCAGAATAATTTCGAAGTAGCATCGTGTCTCAGATATATCACGTCGAAGTAAGCTATTGTCGAAGTACAGCATGCCGGAGTAGAGTACGTCGAAATTGACTCATGTCGGATTACCATTGCTGTCGAACAAGCATGTCGTCGAAGTCGCATCGTTTCATATTTAAGTCATGTCGGAGAAACGCTTTATCGGAGTACAGAGTGTCGGACTTAAGGTATTTCGAACTAAATTATTGTCGAAATAAAGACGTGTCGGAGTTCCGTATTGTCGAAATAAAATCTTGTCGTAGTATGGTTTGTCGAAATTCAGTTGGTAAGTCATCTAGATACTCAATTATGTTTGGCTAAGGAATTTAAATATTATGAACGTTGTAAAGCGTATGTACCTATAGTTACACAACGCTTTCTTTTCTTCTTTCGAAAGTCAAATTGCTGACGACTGAAAGAGAGAAATCGGTGTGTAACTATTCATTTGTTATAATATGTTTATTAGTAAGGGGGTAAAGCAATAAAATGTATGTAGGCTGAATATTTTAAACCGTAGAATGAAATCCATGGAAATTTTTATTAGTAAGTAGCTGACCCGACTGAAAGTTTTGATTTTAATTTTCGTATTATGTGCCTATGAACTACCTAATTAGGAATTCTAAATAAGCAACTGTCTAACAAGACATCATTTACATACCTGTGCACTAGCACAAATAAATTTTTTAATAAAAAAAAATAATATTTTTAAAGGTTTCTAAGCAAACTTGTTTTTACAAACATAAATAAAAATGACCTCTTCAACTTAACGAAAGCAAAATCTCTTTAGCGGCCAAGGCACGACAGCACGACTACCCGTGCTCTCGCGAACATTGCCGCGTTGAGCAATCATAATGAATATTTTATTTTATCATAGCGCGCCCCGCACGCCGCGCCCCGTGCCTCCGCCCCGCCCCCCCAGCCATGAACTTGACACCGAGCGAAAAATTAGTTCACAAGGCGAAAGTGAACTTTGTACAGAGTTTGCAGTTTTTGAGCGAACCTAGACAGAGATAAAAGAAGTTTAAAACTTGAAGAGCTCCGAGACGCTTCCACAGCCACTTCACCGCGTCTTCGCGACACCTGCCCGCATCGCCAGCTTAGACAACTACCCGATAACTTCAACGTGAACCATAGTTTTGTACACATAATTCTCTCTCTCTCTCTCTCGCTAATTACCCTCTCAAAGCTCAAAGTTATCAAATAAGCCTTATCCACGGAACCCCTTTTTAAACAGTTCAAAAAGCATCCGAGAGCGGGCTACTTGTGAATTAACATACTTTACTCAAAGCTACCAAACTAACCGCGTATGAGAAAAAAAATCTAACGTATTTCACGCATTCACTCAGTGTATGATGCTAATTAAAAAAGTACAGAGGTTGGTTCCGCGAGTGGTGTAGTTCCGCTACTCTCCGGTAGGTGGAGCTTTTCGCTTTGACGAGTCTTGGGGGCTTTTTGTGGGCTTAAGGCATGTTTGTGAGGTTTCATTTTTTAATGAGGTCGTGTATTCGGGGCTCGGTGGGGGATGGCGGTTGCCCGGCGCTGTTTTGTGCCGCCGATAAGCTGAGAGAACATGCGCTACGCAAAGGGAGCCACACGTGTGTGCGTTTATGAAAGAGTTACATTAAGGCTTGCTGTTCACTTATTCATGGCGCACCGCAGATGGAAAGGTTATTAGGACGGGACGCTTGCGGCGGTTGAGACTAGATTTCTTTGGCATCGACTTCATACAAGAGACATTGTAGCAGTTGTGTACAGCAAGCTCCTAGTTGTTAGCCCATGAGGTGGCAGTTGTACCTAACAGAAACAAATTGCCATCTTATTTTAAGACTAGGTTCTGCCCGTGACTTCGTCTGCGTGAAATTTCATGCTCCCCCGACCCACACCGTCGTATCGCATCGCTTGCCCGCGCTATTACATCGTCTTAGTTGAGCGGTTTTTGCTCGGCTCCTAAGGGTCCTATCGTGATGTTAATGTGCCTATTACTTTCCTCAAGAATTGGGCTATCAAATGCGAAAAGAATTTTTCAAATCCGACTGAATGACGGACGACTCAGTTCCAGAGATTACCGAGTTCGAAGAAAACAAAAAAAAAAAAAAAACAAAATCGAATCGAATCTTCAGCTTTATTTTAAATATGGGCCATCTTATAAGTATATCTTTACCTAGTGTCTTGATGCTGCGTGAGCATGCGAGATCCATCGCCGCCCGTTTGATGGAAAGCAGCACATGAATAATTTTTTTTACTCCGTTGGTTGGTGTGATTGATGTATGGCGGTCCAGTGGGAGTATACATAAATATCGTCCATTGTGGCTATTATAGGACGTAACCTCCAAAACTACTCATGTGAAAACTTCTATCATTGATAGAAAGTTACGCTGTTGCCGAGTGCAATAGAATAATATTTTATAGTGTAGTTGGCTGCCACGCGACGGAGTCGCGGGCAGAAGCTACCTACCTAAAGATGACATGTAACAGTATTGGAAAAGGTTTTTATGAGGTGACTGTTAACATTCAGTATCGAATAGGTTTACATGGAGTTTCTTGCCCGTTGTTCTCCATGGGAACCTACTACACTTTGGAATAGGCAACTAGCTTAATTTTACTGAATGACCGACTCCTTTGACAATTGACAAAAGTGACTATAAATAGTTTAATTGAAATAAATGCTTTGAGTTTGAGTAGGTACTTACTTAGGGTAACTCGAGTGATAGCCTGATCTTCAACCCCACTACCGCACCGCCTGCCTACCTATTTGGTATTATATTTTCTGACTCTGCGATGAATGAAAATATCATTATTATCATTTCAGCCGAAAGACGTACGTACGTAGACTGCTGGACATAGGCATCCCTCAAGTGAGGGATGCCTATGTCCAGCAGTTTACGTCTTTCGGCACAGGCTACTTATAGGTATATACTTATATACCTATAAGTAGCCTGTCTAATACATATCTGACGGAATTGTAAACAAACCCTTTTCAGGTTACATTATTCTTATTCAATTACTCACTAAAGGGTGTTACTGTTATTAGTAACACATTCATCTGTATTTATAAGGTTTTAACTTTATATCTAAAATAAAATAAAATAAAATATCTCACCACTTTATCCAAAAAATATTGTTGAAATAACTTAATTAAATTGCCATTGACTAATCGTCAACGAATTTAAGAAAGAGGTTGTATAATTCTCTTCAAATGTTTAATGAAAAAGAATTTATTAAGTTTAATTAAATTGGCATCCACAGGTATGTTTTCTGATCCATTTGTTTACATTTTAATCGGATAATTTTGGAACAAACCATACATAATAGGTACATATAGTAGTAGTTTTTTCTTCACTAAAATCACAGTAGGTATTTCAGGATTTCCGAGGGGCCCAAGGAAGGCTTTGAGGAATTTATTCCTGGAAATTGTGATAGCAATACTATGTAGATTGAATGTAAAAACTATACATTCGCAATGTACAGTGACGTTATCAAGTGTTAGGTATGTTGTGTTATGTTGTTGTTAACGTACCTACCATTCATGTGAAACGAATAATATCACTGTGCGTTGTGACATAGTGAATAACAAACTCATATTTTGTGACGATGAGAAAATTGGTAAAAATTAGGTAATGAAAGCCTTTTATGGTAAAAAGGAAAAGAACAATTTTTCAACTCTCTTTCAGACATGGTAAGGTAAATATTTGCACTGGAAAATTTTGTAAAAATTTCATTTTTTACCAACATGTTTAAACCTTTTGGGCTTATTACTGTTTATTCACAAACCTTTATTAAATGGTTTAAAACATCTAATAAGAAAATGTGCTCAATTCTTGAAGCAATGGGAGTCTGGCAAAGCTCATATAGATATTACTTTTTTCTCGGTATAAGTATTGAAGCGAGCTGAAGCCGTTGCGTTGCTCCTGGCTGTCATTCGTAGATCTTTGACGGTCATTACGGGTAGTCAGAAGCCCGAAAGTCTGACAACCAGTCTTACTAAAAGGGGTATCGTATTATCCAGTAACTGGGTTGTGGAGGTCAGATAAGCAGTCGCTATATGTAAAATACTGGTATTCAGCTGCATCCGCCTGTCTAGACTAGACTAGAAACCGACCCCAACATAGTTGGGAAAAGGCTAGGCAGATAATGATAAAGTATTGAAGCGAGCCTAACCTGTATTATCTATTTTACTCGGACCGAGGGTGCGTCGGACACCTAACAAGGAGGTTCTAATATACTAACAAAAAAGAAAGCTAATTAAAATAAACGAGAAAACCATTCTTTCCTGGAACCATGAGAAGTAGGTACAATATTTTCAATTCTTGTTAAAATAGGAATATTCAAACAAGATTTCTTAGAACTAACTCACACTTTTTCAATAAATTTACAGTCTAACAAGAACAACAAGTTGGTAACAGCGCCACCTATCCACGAGTAGCTAGTTCCGTCTTTCACCAACAGATGTCTTGATCGAGTTCGTTTTGTAGTCTGCTAGGAATGTCAAACGGTGAAACCGTGAAAAGAAAAGCTGTGTTTGGTAACGAAACTCGAATAATAATAATAATTAAAAAAATTGTTCAAAGCCTAGCATTTCAAGCATGGTTTAAATAATGTTATTACGTACACATATTTAAATTAAAAGGCATATTGTGGGTAATGCAAAGCGTACCTACCTATTAATTAGTTTTACTAGTACAACTGACCTATTTCTTTAAATTAATGTACCTAGTAATTAAAAAAATATATCGAGCCATAGGTGATTCATCATCATCAACATCATCCATAGCCCGACTTCACCCGCTGCTGCGCAGAGGCCTCTAATTTTATTGTGCCAATCCCCACGCTTCTGTGCCAGCCTCAGCTAGGGTAATAATGTAGCCTGCCCATCTCACCGCCGGATGACCGATGCTTTGTCTTCCAATCCTTTGACCCCACTCGGTCACTGCCTAACTCCGGTTGTCATCAATGCTCCTTATCCACAGGTGATTCATTATAATCAGCCTATAACGTTCCCCACTGGTGGGACACAGGCCTCCTCTCTGTGAGAGAGTGGGCCGTAATCTACTAGACCCAGTGCGGGTTGGTGGATGTCACATGTCTTCGAATTTTTGGTTCTACGATATGCCGGTTTCCTCGTGATGATATAAATAATTACTTAGCCAAAGTGCCTGCTTGGGATCGAAGCCACGACATACAACTCGTAAGTCGGGGCCGTTACCACTGCTCTTAATATGATTAATATCTTTTAATTAATATCCTCCTTATAAAAAAGTTTTACTCTTTACTACTCACCTCTGTGAGAAGATTATCTATGGATCCATAAAGAGGTTAAATCAAGAAGCTTCAAGCAATGCTAGAAAAAAAACAAAGAAAAATTCCAAACACGAAAATCTGATGCAATAGGCTGTCAAATACAAAATTCCTGATTATTTAACACATCTGACATCATTATATATTTTTGGTAATTAAAAAAGGGAAGATGACAAATCCAGTGTGTGGGTGTGCGTAGTAGATGTAAACTTTTGGCCAGGTGGTGATTTGAGTGGTGAAATGATTCGGTGGAGGTATTGCCTCGTGCTGGCAATGCTGTTGCTTCTGCCGGCAAAAACCGGCTCAAAATTGGAGGATGATGAAGAGGACGAGTAAGTATCAAATAAAATATCTCAATTTTACAAGAAATTCGCCGAGAAAACTCTAAAAAACATTGTTAGAATGAGGTAGGTGCTGCAGCAGAGATTCATCCACACCGCTCATCATACGTTGTCATGTTGTCATGTCAAAATGACATCAATAGTTTCTTACAAAAGTAACTTGTAAGTTAGTTACATACATAGTGTCACGCATGTAGTCCCCGAAGGGTTAAGCAGAGATGTACCTTACTACAATGTGTATGCCAATGTATGCATGTGACAAACAATCCTGTAATTATTTTAGAGTGTGGATTGATGCAAGTCCAAAAATATTCGCACCTAAATTTCATTAATATTTTTTTCCAAACTTTATAAAATTTTATTTAATAATTCTAGAATTTATCAAAATATTTTATGGCCTCACTTATGGATAGATAATTCACTTTCTGTATTAATACTTGGATATGTATTCCTCGTATGTCCGAATTATGATAATTTTTTACCACAATCTCATGATTTGCAATTCAAAATTATAATGTGCCTAATACTTTTTCTTCTGATTCTAATCTTTTCTTCTCTTCCCCATGCAAGCAGTAGCCGTGTCACCCATATCTCAAGTAATAGATTCAACTCTCGTCTTTCAAGTAATAGATACAACCTTCAACTTTCAAGTAGAAGGGGTGAAGAGAACGAAGAGGATGACGATGATGACGAAGAGGAAGAGGAAGAGGAACCTCCAGCTGCTCCAGATAAAGGGGAGAGAGTAACAGTGGTGCGGCGACCGCCGCCTATCGTGCAGCCGACGCCGAAAGCAATGACAGTCACACGGACGATAAAAAAACGGCCCCTCGAATGCTATGTGTGCGCTTATAAATCCGATACGCCGCTAAGAGCGTGCTTGGATCCCACTAAATACAGGTATTGTCGATTTTCATTCCTAGTTATTCCAATCGACTAGAAATTAATTACAATTTGTAAAGTTTTTGTAAAGTTAAGTTTAGTAAGTTTTTTTTCCGATTCCGCGTAGTTCACTGAATTGGAGTTTGATTGGATGCCATTGCCATTGGTTTGATTGGATCTCTGTAACTGCAGATCCTGTTTTTGTTTATGAGGCGATATAATTCTGGAACCCAACTTGTATTTTTATAATAGGTATATTTGGATGCCGTAAAGGGCGAACCGTAAAAACAAAGTCGTTCTTTCACCCATTTGTGGATGTGCTGATCCATTATACTTATTTTACAAGACAAGGCCATATTATCTTCTTAGTTATGTATTTTATTTAAATGCTCCAACTAAATTAAAATTTCTCAGAGCTCCCACCAAGACACAAGTTACCCATAGACACCCGAGCCATTACATCGTCGCATTAATAAGGTACAGTACCTGGGCGTTAATATGGCACATCGAATTTTAGAAAGAGATGCTCAATTTTTTTTTCATTTCATATTTTCTCTTTTTAGTATGCTCAGCATAATTATATCTTTATGTACCTATGATTGTGTTTTTTGTTTTACTATATTCTTTTTTTTTGTCTTGTTGTTTTTGTATGTTGTTATTGTCGTTTAAATGCTTTCTGTTTCTATTTCATAATATATGAAGTATCTATTTCATTCATACAGACCTTTTCTCTAAAATTCGATGTGCTATATTAACGACCGCGTACTGTATATAGTCGGAGATTGCTCCTGTTGGTGTCTTTATCAGTCAATTTATCGTTGTTGTTATTTCCAGAGTACACACGATCACATGTCACAGTTCGGAGGACAAATGCTTCACGTCGGTGATATCAAAGGGCAGCTCTTACGAAGCAGTGGTGCGGGGATGCCGCTCCGGCTGTGTTGGCTCACCAGAGACTACATGTTGTGAGGTTTGAACTTTATACTTAATCTATTATTATTTAGCTCGTGCTTTGACTTTACATGTTACCGTCCCTATTCTGCACTTGTAGGTTGACAGGTGTGCCACAGTGACAGGAATAACGTGCTAAGAACGTGCTAAGTAGCAACGTTTATAGACTGTAGTTCATAGTTCTCAAATCATGAGCTTAGCTGGATAGAAGCGTACACAAGAGAATTACTTATAAAGTTTCAACAAGTTAATGATCATTGTCTTGTCAATGCAGGCATCAGGGGCGCAACCAAAATTGGATGAACGTGCCTTGCTTTTGGCTCTCTGGCTAGAAATGTTACTCTATTGGTTGAAATTTAGACACAGACTGTCTTTACTTTATTGAGTGTACATCATCCTGGAAAATAAAACATGCTTGACTGTATAGTGTTTTATTGATAATTGTTATTAATTTGTTCTTCTATTTCTAGTTGAACCGCTGCAATAACCAAGCTTTCGCGATGCCAATGATATCGCCCCGCTCTCTAACCGCAGCGAACAAGTCAACCAAGTCGATACCACCCACGATACTTTTCTTCGTCACCGTGTTGTTGGTGCTTCAGACCGTGGTCAAAGTAGCTTTTGTGTAAACTGGGACGCCCTACCGTGAGGCATTCTACATACTTGCATTTCCGCTATAATGACGTCTTCGAATTTTTTTATGAAACTATTTGGTCAATAATTTGATTGGTCAAGTCTTTTGACTCTGCCCTTGCCATTTTTGTTATACATTTATGAACTTGGTTCTATTTTAAAAAGGTACCTAACTAGAAACTGTTTTCATAAATTTTAGCTTACTTCTCTCGTTTTCATGATCTGCCTTTGCCTTTTCCCAAATATGTTGGGGTTGGCTTCCAGTCTAACCATTATTTGACATGGTATGACTGCTTTATTTGGTATATTTTTTCTAATATGCTGGATAGGAACTTCCCTTTCTGTCTCCAAGATATCTCATGGTAGGGCACCAGTATACCTTCAGCTTATTGTGTAAGATTAACTTTCCATCACAAAGTCAGAACTAAATCATCTATAGGGAAATTAACAAAGTACAAGAATGATATTGTGTGAGGTGCTCGTGAAAATTTGTGGTAAATTTAATATTATGCTGTGTTTGTAAAGTGAAATATATTATTTGAAATTTTATCACACGTTTTGTATTTTTCTTCGTTATCAAAGTTAAATCAAACCATTCAAAAAATTAGGACTGTAATTACCTTGAATTTCGGAGTAAATTGTAACTTCACAGAAGTGGATTAATTAAAAATTCAAAGATACACACCCGCAGTACCTAACCTATACGAGCCAATTCTGAGAGCCACATAATTGTACAAAAGTTCTCCAAATTCTTCAAAGGAGTCGCTCAAAGGCCGCCCTCGTGAAAGGCCTTATGATTGAAAGGCGCAAGGGAAGGGTCACTCGACCTCTGCGGTCAAGCCGCCTTTCCGCCCAATTGAAGCGCTTCCGCCCGCTTGGGGGCGCTGATGTGAGAATGGAATGAGTTATATGTTACGCCAAATATTTTTTTATTTGAAGAATAATGTTTGGGTGTTAAATTAGCTGTTTCGTTTTAAGGAAATTCTTGACCTTGTTTTAGAAAGTAAATGCGTCATCGCTTAACGCACGAGCAGGTGTGACTTGAAGAAAAAAATATAAAATCAAATATTTCTGGTCATTTTTTTTAGTCTATTTCAATATTTTTTTCACAATAAGTTATACATTCTTTACCATAATATAACATCACGCTTGTATTTTCCGAATGACATTGTAGACATATACCTTTTTTCATCATTGTAATATGACGGAGTCGCGTTACAGCCGTTCTACCTAAAACGTTCTTCGTTTTCTTGTAAATATTGCAATAGAATTTGACCAAGGTTTTAAGGTTTTTGTTTAGTTTTCCTTTTGACACCACACACCTACTAGCTCGTATGAATAAGTCAGGCCGTCACACTTACACGTATTAGTCCATGTATAAAAATTAGTTAACCGATTTTGTTGAAACTTGCACTAGTCTCTTTGAAGTAAATAAAAAAATGGTCACAATCCAATTTATAGTTTCGGAGGAATGTGCGTTTGTGACAAAAAGTATCTCCTTATATTATAAGTCTGCTCGCCTAGTACTATGCCTCACAGAATGTTAATTTGGTCTGTGTAGGTATTATTTTTTCTAATAACTAGCTCTTCTAGCGTTGTGTTGTGTACTTTTAAGTTGAACGGCTGTATTGCGACTGATGCGAGAAAAAAAGGCCATAAACGGACGCTACGCGTAGGGGACGTAATGCGACTCCCTCTGTAATACAATGATGAAAAACTATGTGCAAATAACCAGTCTTTCCGAATAGCATAACTTATGAATACACAGACTATAATAGCCACAGATAATAGAATGAAATAGTATAACAACTTTAAATTGAACATCCAAAATACCAAACTAAACTAAATCAAAATGAATCAACTTTAATCTTTATCCCATTTCAATTTCTTTATACTTCCACATCACTTACCGAGGTGTCAGACCCAAACATATTTTGGACTATCATAATCTTAACCCCTAAGGCACTCACCACGTGTAAAAATACATAGGAAATTCCAATAAACCCGACGATTTCCCCTCGAAATACCCTCAATTTGGGGTGTCCAGCGTGTTAAGAAGCCAGCTCACTTGTTCTCGACATATGGAGCAAATCACTTGAAATCGAGATGAATAAAACCACACATAATGCAGGTATTGAGGACTTTAGCGTAGTAGCAATTGGTGTGGTTTTAGTTTGGTTTTGGGTTAAGAGAAAAGTTGGTAAAGTTAAATTTTTAGGGTGAGAAAACTCGATATCCGGCCGGACTTGTGGGTGATTTTTATTGGTTATAAACAGGGGAACGCGTGTTAGCCGTGATTTGGGTCGGCTGAAGTTCGGTCAAACAATGTGCGAGGGTGTGACGTCGGTCGTGTTTGATTTGAAAGTTAAGAAGCTTGTTTCTTTTAGTTTTGGACATTGTAACTTTTGTTTTTGGGGTGTTTAACTTGTAGATGTTTATAGGGGATAGTTGTTTGAATTTGAAGTGTGTTTATTGTATATTTTTAGGTGTGTCAGATTACAAATAACAATTGTTAAACTAATAAACGTGTTTTCAACCTGCTGGGTTGTATGTGGTGCTCAGTAAAGCACATTAACATAAGTAATTGTATAGTGCATGTAATATGGCGAGTGCTTCATTTTATACTTTCCGTTCAGAACCGCGGGGACACGGGGAGATCGTCTGCTGACGCTATTGATTTCTCCTTGGAGCCATTATCATCATCATGAGACCATACTTAGCAGTTTGCTGCTTGCCAAAGGCACCATGTGGTAGTCCAGTGGTATCGGCTCCGACTTACGAGTCGGACTTAGGTGTCGGGTCGTAGGTTCGAACCCTGACTGGTGTTTTACTTTGTGTAAAATAAATTATTTCATCACCACTCGTTTAAAATAAATTATTTCATCACCACTCCTCTCAAAACGGTGTAGGAAAACATCGTGAGGAAACCGGCATGTTCTAGACTAAAAAAAATCGAAGATATGTGATATCCACTAACCTGCACTGGGTCCGCGTGGTGGCTTACGGCACGTTCCTTCTCATGGAGAGGAGGCCTGTGTCCCAGCAGTGGGAACATAATAAGCTGATTAAGCAAAGGCTTCTCCAATGTTTCGAATGAATAACAAATATGTATTATGATATGAGACCTGTACTGATGCTTAAAGCTACTTTAAGCATCAGAACCTACAGGTCTCCCAAAGTGATAATGCGCATAGAAATCTTCGTCACTGTTCGGCAACAGTCGTATTCTTCCCCGAGCGTCGGAAGACGATATGTGTATAGAGTGGTTAAGTGCATTTTCTTCATGCATAATTTAGTAGAATTATGTGTTTTGTGCTAAAATGTTTCCGGGAATACGACAATTTGCGAAGATCTGCATGCGCTTTATTAATTTGGGAATACTGTACGACGTCATTTTTTACCAACAATTTTTTATTTTTTTCTCCTCTAAGATCACGTGCCTTCACAAAATACGTAATAACCATATCAGTATACAACAATATTCGCACCTGGTAAGTACAACACAATGGCACGGAGGCAATGATCGATCGAGTCATTTGGCACGCACCATCGGTCAACACTGAGATTTGCACAACACTACACTAGTGAAGGGCGTGGGCGGTGTTGTAGATAAGTACCAACTTTATGTAGATTTTCAACAGGAACTCGAAGTATAAGCGATTTTGGTCCATATCAATTAAGTATTTCTCAAGAAATATAGATATGCGTACTTGTCTTAAAACATAGAATTCTTTTGAAATAGTGTTTATTGCTATGACTTAAATTGGTTTATTTTAATTTTATATAAGTTAAAACAAGATTTATAATTATGATATTTGATCGCTTATGATGTCGTTGATAGCCAGTATAATATTAGAACAAAGGACACCCGATAAGGTTCCGCTGAAAAATAGTCAGCTGTTTCAAATTAATATTGTAAAGTTATTTCTCGATATCGATAACTCACCAACAAACAAACACATCACTACCGAATAGTGACAACCTTTAATACGCATTATTGACCGAATGATCAATGATCTACGCTGATTTGGATCAATAAAATTATGCAAGATCATCGCGTCATTGATTCCCGTATTGACCGTTTTACTTTGTTGTAGAAAATATTGCGTATTATTATGGACATAATCTTCGTGTCCATGACATTTGCGGCTGTCATTGGGTAATGCTTAGTCATTGTAGTAACGGTTTATTTTTGTGTTAAATATCGGCGAAAAGGACGAGTTTGATGTTTGATGTTATATTTTACTTGTTCACATATTTTGTATCAAGGTGTATTTATATCTGGGGTCTGTGATAACTGACCTTAAAAGTCAAAGACCATTTTAGTCAATGGCTAAGCGACTTGGAAAAATTTGTTTCATGTTCATTTGCTATCGTCGGGTCCATCCAGTACATTATGATACCAATATCGAGTCCATCCAGTCCACTATGATAGCAAATTATGAAAAAAATATGCATTATTCTTTTAAAATGTACAGAACAGAAAGGACGGTACCTGAAATGTACCGGGTAGTTCCTAATTATTAACTTATTGTTTTCTGTTTTAGAATAGTAAGTTAGATACTTATCTAACTTACGGCAAACACTTACTTACGGAAACAAGTAAGTACTTGTTTACCAGAAACCTAAATCCTTAATTTAGCCGTTTCAGACAGAACAAGAACTAATAAAGTGCAATAAAAGGACGGTGCAATAGCAAGGCGTTTCGTTTTACAGACAGCAACACAAAGAGTGCAATCCAATCGGATGCCCAAGCTCAACGCACGGTGACTGCGTTTTATAGTCTAGACATCTTAGCTCTACTTTTTTTAGGCAATATAATGCTCCTTATAGTAATCTTTTATGAATTGAGAACTGGGATTATCATAATCAGCCTATAATGTTCCCACTGCTGGGACACAGGCCTCCTCTCGGTGAGAGGGAGTGGTCCGTAATCCACCACGCAGGCCCAGTGCGGGTTGGTAGATGTCACATGTCTTCGAATTTTTGGTTCTAGGACATGCCGGTTTCCTCACGATGTTTTCCTTCACCGTTTTGAGAGCAGAACTGGGATCATGAAGCACTGTTATTAAATCATCCCCGATAGAGTAAAAGGAAGAAGGAAGAAAAAAAAGGAAGAATTAGAATCCGGAATGTGGTGATAGATAGCCCACAGAATAACCAAGCTGAAGTGGCAATGGGCCGGCCATATTAGCTGTATAACCGATGATCGTTCGCGTAGACGTGTTCTTGAGTGGCCATCAGGCTAGGTGGAGCCACGATCTTTGCAGGGTGGCTGGTAGCAGCTGGAAGAGAGTTGCTGAGAATCGAGCTGAATGGCGTGCAATTTGAGAGGCCTATGTCCAGCAGTGGACTGCTGTACTGTGTGTGTTGATGATGATGAAGAGTAAAAGGTCGTGAAAAAATAGAAATCATCACCACTCTATTGCGATTGAGAGCCGAAAAAGAATCATAGGATTCAGGGTCTAGACGACTTTCAACAGGATTGACAGAAGCTTTTTGGTAACTTATGTCAGACTTACGCTGACAGAATTTCACTTCCCTCAGGTCTTCGAAGAGCTTCTAAAATGTGCCTAAAAATCACAGGATGTTGTTTTATAAATCAACACCATTGGATTGGAATCTTCTTTTCTACAAAAACTAAATGCGATATCCGGTTTGTTTGCTGCCGTAGCGACCCGTAGTCTGACAGATGAACCATAGATATTTTGGAAGATAATGTGAGAGTATTTTGTAAGAGCGCTGCTCATCGTTGTCACTGTAACCGCTGAATTACTTTCAGGCGACAAGAAATTCAGATGCAAATGTTAGGTTCGATACCCAGTGCTGAAATACAACAGTAGCAATGAGTAATCCGAATACTGTCGGGTTTGTTGGCCGCCGCAGTGACCGGCGGCCGGTCAGACGGACAAACAGAAGATATTTGCGTACGCGCCGTTTTTTGTTGGCACCCGGCCAGGTGACCGCGACTGCACTGCAACTGTATACAGGATGGGGGTAATAGGAAGTCAATTGGTTTCTGCAGAAGTTTGGTAATTTTTTAAATAACACAATCTACGGTTTAAATAAAAGAAATTGATAGAGAGTGACTAACGGAATTCGGTGTGTTTACTGCTTTAGTCAGTTTTGTGTAGGAACTTTTTCAGGAATCTTCTTTTGCTCTCGTGACTGCATGAGCTCTCGAAAAGAGCTCGTTTAACATATAAAATAATTGCATACTTAAGTCGCTCGCGTAAGTATTGAGTCTCCTTGCATGTGCCACTCTTTAGAATTTGGACTGGTCGCTGAAAGCACCTTACGAAGAACATAATCGGGGCTTATTACAATAAAAGGTTTTTTTTTAGAACCAGCTTTAAACCACCGAGCCAGAACCTAACTATTATAGAAATGCAGTTCTATAAAAAAAACAGCTTAGTACGGTACTAAGTTGTCATTTTAGTACTTAAGTATTAAGAACTTTGCCTAAATCGAAGTAAAGTTCTTAATACAAATACTTGTTCAAAGGTTCAGGCTAGAACTAGAGTTAAATATTCTTTTTGTAAAGTGCTTTCAGCTCTACGAATTATTTAACACATTATGTAAGTAAATCGATTTCTTTAAAATTTTCCAGAAACAAAGTTCACCCACTGTTTGTTGCACAAAGTGCATTAACATCGTCCGAAATATGTATGTATTTTTGTTCGAACGATAAATAGCCGGAATTCGGTTGCGCGCCGTTGCTAAATATTTGCTGATAACTTCTCTGTTGATGCATTTATGATCAACATTTATTTCTGTGAATGCAGAAACAGGATTTTGGTGTTTAATTTTTTGGGGATTCTTTTGTGCTTTTCGTGGTCTTCAATTATTAAACACACCAAATCAATTCATATGGGCTTAAGATTGCCTTATTCGGTAAAGTAATCAGCGATGTCTCACAGAAGGTTCTTTCTGTCATTGTTTTAGAGTATTTGAGCGGAGTCTTAGCTATTTTGGCCCGCTAATGGGTCATCACTTGCCTAGCCTTTTCCCCATGTTTTGGCAATGACACTACCAGCCGAACTACCAGTAGTGTCGTTTACAATTAACGGTACTACAAAGCCTATTTTGAATTAAAGTGTACAGTCAACATATCAAGTTAAGAAATATAATTCTTTATTTAATACTCCCAACTATGTTGAGGTCCGCTTCCAGTCTAACCGGATTCAGTTGAATACCAGTATTTTACATGGAGTGACTGCCTGTTTGACCTCCACAGCCCAGTTACTGGGTAATACGATCCCTCTTGGTAAGACTGGTTGTAAGACTTTCGTGCTTATGATGACCCGTAACGACTGTCAAAGATCCACACGATTCATATCAGGTCACAACAGAAAACCTGTGGAATCGATGTCTATCTTTCAATTTAACCAATCAAATTCTTCGTCCAATGCTAATACTATCCATTCTTTACTAATTCGTCGTAATCGTCGTCCCTTAAGAGCGTTTACACCGTACGGAATTTCATAAAAACTTCTTAAAGTAACTAAGAATATTTATAATAAAACGGACGACGATTACGACGAATTAGTAAAGAATGGATAGTATTCTACTTGCTAAAAGTACTTAGTAAAAGGTACTTCTAAAACCTCCTCCACATACGGGCAGTGTCCAACTAAACTAACAAAGTATGACCCGGTATGTACTGTGGGTAGTGGTAGATAATAAATTCACTTATCTCGTACTTCGCTCGCTCACACGACCAAGTTTTTCGACTTAAGATCTTTGTACCGCTAGTTGGAACCGGGGTAAGTTAGTATGGATTTTCGTGAAAAGGGAATTGTTTTCGTGAAAAGAATCCTCAAAGATGCTCTTCAAAGTGTCTTACGAAGAAACAGAATTTACTAACTGTGTTAAAGTGTATTTACATAATATAAGCTAACATTTAAAATAATAATATGTACATTTATATGAAAAAAGAATCATAGGGCATCAAAAAATTCGTCCGCATCGCTGTCAACAGGAACAGTGCCCAAAAGGCTGGCAGCATTGCCACGTTGTATGGCGATGCAAATTCTTTGGCCAAGAAATAGGCCAGCCCTCTGGTCACGTGAAGAGTTGATTAACCTGTTTGCGATATCTCGAAAAGGGAATTAATTTTCATATTAACTTTTTTATTTAACCAAATGTTAAGCCGTTGGACATGGGGCTTATATTTCTTAACAAAGAAGAAACTTTAAAGATCTCAGAAAGAGGAGTGTCGACTATGGCGAGATTTGTCTGAAAGTAAAAAAACTAGTAAAGTTTTTTTCACTCCAATCGGAATGATTTCTGAATAATAGCGCCTGACCTACTAGCGTAGGTCTTCATCTTGAAATAGATGTTCATGTTTGTTTTGTTAATTCGAGTCTATTTTGGAACTACAGTTTTTTTTTGTTTAACTAAATCCATGTAAATGATTGAATAAATTTCGTGGCGTTTTATTTTCAGAAAACGAGTTGATTGTTATTGTGTTACCTGAGTATAAACTTTAAGTTTCTAAAATAGTCTAATTGATTCGCAGTTGGGTGCTTACACGATAGTTGTCTGTCTCCGCGTAATTTAAATTTTCTTACGTTTTTTTTTTTCAATTTCCTGGTTAGTATCAGGTTGTTTATTGATTTATAAGCGTGTTTCGCTACCGTAAAAAATATGTATTTATAGATTTATAACAATTAAAATCATAAATACAATTCTCTCAAGTTTAGCCTTAAAATAGTTTTCCAACAAATAAACAGAATCCGTTTCCTCTCTATGCCACCGAAGTGGGCAGTCGCTAGGCCGCGAACGTCCTCCGGATCCCGTATACGGGTCTGATTGAAAAGTTCTTTAAACCACAAACTTTACAACTACTCTAGAAACGGTGACTTCACAAGTACACGTACTGCTTCCAAGCTTTGTTTGAAATTCATGCCGTGTGGGGAGTTCGTCTCTACTTAGAGTGGAATGATTTCCCAGATTTGGACAGTAGAGATAAAATGTTTATCGAATTCTAAGTTGCCTATGTTTAGAAGGCGCTATGTTAGGCTTAGTTAGATGGAAAGTTTATTGCTTGAGTTTATCCATGGTCAAATATATTTTTTGTATGTCCCATTGCTGGGCAGAGGTCTCCCCATACTTCTCCAATGAACAAATAGTCAAAGATACTTACAAAAAAACCCTTTCGAAAAGTTACGTGGATAATTCATAAAAACGAAAATTAAATGCTAGGTACAGAAACACCCTTGTGAGATATCATCCGCTTGCCAATTTGATACGATTTTATCATTCAAAAACTCCTTTAATGTTATTATACGGTCCTTAGGAGCTGCTTAGAAGAAAAAAAGCTTGGCTATTATCATCAACATTGTCCTGTCCTTATCCAATTTATTTAAATTTATGTCTATTTCTTCCATATTTCTCTATTAGTCGTCACCTCGGTAGTCACCCCCTTTCTAACCATATGATGATATGTTATTCACACAGTCCATTCATCGTTTCTTTGGTCTTCCTCTACTCTTATAGCCATCGACATTCATTCCCAAAACTTTCCTAAAAGAGCTTGGCTATTATCAAATCAAATCAAATTATTTATTTCAGGTATACACCCATATAAAATTTTTCCAGATTACAAATTACTAATTATTCATTAATCATAAACTATTAAATTATTACCAAACAAAACAACACAACAACACAGGAATAGATTCTGATAAGTGTTATTTGCAGCTTTAGCATAAAACGTAAACATTATTTGTATGAAACCCAACCAAAATATCACTAAATCAAATAACGGCAACGTCCAACCCGTCCAACCAATGCGTCTCAATTCAACAAATATTTTAATATACCAACATTACAATATTAACTTAATAAACTTCAGTGGCCGGTGGGTAGACAAGTAAACAATGCAGTATTATTAATGTACCTCCTCGACCAATATATTAAACAGTGTAATACTAAACGCGAAGTCAGGACAAAACTATATACTAATTGTTGGTTGTGCAACCCAACACAATGTTGCATGAATGAATTATCATTCTGAATTTAGAGGATTGTCGAGTTTAGAATACGTTAGAGATGGTGTATTGTTGATGTTGTTTTATGTAAATTTGACGAAGGAATCAGGGCTAAGATGTTAACGAAGATTATCATCATCACCATATTTAGATTTGTCAGAATGTCATCTCTCTTTCATCATTTCTAATTAAAGGATTGGCTTCTATTCCAAGACGTCATAATTGAAAATATGATTTAGTTTGAAGACCATGTACGTAACACAGCCCATTTGATAGACAATTATCGATATTTTGAAGTTGGGTCAGTTTTCAGTCTATATTTCAAATCTTCTCTCATCATCATCTGCCTAGCCTTTTCCCAACTACGTTGGGGTCGGCTTCCAGTCTAACCGGATGCAGCTGAATACCAGTATTTTATACATGGAGCGACTGCCTATCTAACCACCACAACCTAGTTAAGTACTGGGTAATACGATATCTCTTGGTAAGACTGGTTGTCAGACTTTCGGGCTTCTGACTACCCGTAACGACTGTCAAACATCCACGAATGACAGCCGGACCAACGGCTTAACGTGCTTTCCGAGGCACGGACCCCTCCGTGTGTAAAGATGGTCACCCATCCACAGACCAAACGCGGCCAGCGTAGCTTAAACTGACGGGTGGACCTGTGCGGCTGTTATTATTTAGCCACGGGCCCCTCTAAATCTTCTCTGTTTTATAATATATGTTTCGTGTACTTGAAATTCATAAAAAAATTGGGATGATTTAACTCCACATCCAAATACAGTGGCCTCCAAAAGTTAGTTGACATTTTTCCACTTCAGCTGCAGCCGCATTATAATAAAAAAAAAAAAATAATATCTGTTTTTTTTTTCACAGGTAAAACAGTTCTATTAGTCAGTAAAAACGTTACAGCAGTACAAACATTTAGATCATTACTATTTTAAATCATAATGTGGTAATTCAAAGCTGAAGTCGAAATATTTCAACTAACTTTTAGAAGCTACTGTAGATTCAAATACTTAAATGCATCATTAATTGTGTCACCCTCATTTTGTTAGTTAAAGCTGTCGATAAAGTCATGTCCGAAATCTTCAATCATTGGGCATTGTTCATGTTTTTTTAAATGTTGTAATTGAAAAACCATTTCGAGGAATAGCGTTACTAATCATTATGGACTAATTAATTTACGAAAAATATTAATATTTATTGATATTTTTGATAAAATACGATTGACCTTCTGTGCCCTTCAAATTACGTCACCTGCGACCGTACAGTTTAGTTTCGTTACCTCAAAACTAAAATAAAAAGTAAGTGGCAAGTATTGTCTACAAACCGTCAGTGTCAAGTGTAAAATTATAATATGTCAAAAATATATTAAATTTAAACATTCCGACTTGCCTCTTATTCATCTCGTTTATAAATCTGATTACATTGTTTCAACAATCGACAATATTTAATATATCGGAAGAGCTATGGAATACAAAAAAATGGAATGAAATGTTGGAATGAAACATTTTAATAGATTGATACTTTGACACTTTGGTAGGTGTGGATGACGTTGTGTTCACAGATTGAAATTTTTTATTTCTGTACTAGTGAGGCAACCGCACTTAATCTTTAGTGCCACTGATGACGTAACCTACCTTAAAATTTTAAATATTTATAAAAAAATAACTATTGAGCCAACCATCAAAATATTCAAATTAGTTTCTCAAAAAGCTCTAAATTTTCAAAAAATAAAATAATATCTAATGGTTAGAAATTTTGGACAATCCCCATTCCGTGAAGACAAAACACATCAAAATATCGATAATGTTTCTAGCACAAATCTATCACATTACTATGCTATCGACACTGTAATCATCATTCCTAATGTATTTAATGCTGGAATTCAGACAATGCCAAAAGCCGAAGCCAGCTAAGTTATAAATTCGTGTGATCAATGATTATTGTCCCTTATTGCCTTTGTGTAAGTGCAAGATCATTTGTATGCAATTTTGGATAATTTGACCACCTGGAAATGTATGTCAACAGCTATTTAGTGGTAACTGATGTGGGGTTTGGTGAATTAGGTGTTAAGTTGACTGATTTAGTGGGTTATGTGTGTGAACTGGTTTATATTATAAAAACTTTCGGCCCGCGTGTAGTAGAAATCTACAGAGGGCTGTCAATAGTAAAGTGAAGCCGGTTTCGTAAACATGTGTGCACTTAGTGAGGTGTAGTTTGGTTGTAAATGTGTGCGTGTGAGCGTGTATGCACAGAGCGGAGGTGTAGTTTTGGCATACTTCGCTGTATCGTTCTCAATGCTCTATCTTGTTTTTTTATTTGGTCTGAGGAGTTGCCGTAAAAATTCGTCCAAACATGGTTGCTTTACAACTCGTGTAAAAAAATTGGCCCACCTCATGCTCTCTATTTGAGAGACGATAGATACGAGTATCTTTTGTATATTTTAAGATTTTATGTTGTGTGAAGGTAGGTGATACAAAGTTTATTTGCACATGCCCTATACTTTGATAAAAGCAATATTCTTGATATCTAGATCGGCTTGGTTCTTCAGATGTCCTTATTACTCACTTTTGTTGGAAAAACTGCGTGAGTTTTTTTTCAGTGAGGTTGACAAAAGCTTATTTTTGTTTATTACTGTTCATTTATTGATCATTTAACTTGAATAATCAACCGACCGTTATTGTTAATAAAACTTGTTAAATTATCTTTTTCAATTTGATGAGAATGGGGTAGATCTATATTTTTGCATGCACAAGTGTAGGTAGTTTAGTCGGTAAATCAAGACTTTAAAAGAATTTAGAGTTCAGATAAAAATATTTTATTGTTTTTTGGGTATTTGCCACTCTACAAATATTTATGCCATACAAGTAGTACCTAATTAGGTTTCGACGCAGCATCTCTTTAGTATTAGTTTCGTTTTTATTTAGCTTATTAACAGACGATAGCATCAAAACCAAAGTTACTGCCCTACACAATTTAGCTCATTGTCAGCAGAACACAACCAACTAAACTAACATAACCTCCAAGCAAGGCAGGTCATCCGGACACCACCCCACGCGGCCAGGCCTCAGTCAGGCCAAGCGCGCATATTAAAACATTATTCAAGCAATCATTACCATAATAAATGTTAATAAAGTCAGTGTACATGCACATTAGTCGACTGTAAATCATTTGTGGGCTTGCTATTGGTTTTTAGCGGCCTGTATCAATTATGGCGCGGACTATGGCGAGTGTTCCTGGGGTGGTAAGGGGCTCTACCTGGGAATTGATTTGAAGAATCTATTTTTGTTTTGACGTTTAATAGAGAGTGCTTTTGATTGAAAGGACTCCTTCAATTTACTTAGAAATGGTTACGAGTTTATCTCTGAACAAACATTTCTAAAACTTGTTTGCATTTTAAACTATGTTTTATTTGATACATTTTACAGTTTTTAGTTCAAACCAAAAGTATTGTTGCCCTGTTACAAGCTGGCTGGTTTAACAAAATTAAATAACATATCACTTATTTTTTATCTCAATTGACCCCGATTCTACACCCCTTAATATATAACACGATTCGACGAACTTCCAATAAAGTAAAGTTCCATTGGTTTAAGCAACAGGACAAAGAACTTGCAGCAGAACTATAATGACTTAAGCTCGAAGAAAAGAAAAGCCTTTTTTGACGACGATTTTTACTGTTATTTTTTAACACCATGACAATACACAAAACCAAAGACAAAAGTACTCATTTGAAAATCTAAATTCTATAAAAAAAAATATCCATTCAATAAGTTCCGTCGCTTACAAGAACCATAACAGCTGAAATGATTCGATTACCTACTGATTTAATTTATTATCTACCTACTGTCACGAAACCTTTTGTAACTAAACCAAGCAACACTTTCTAGTAGTTTAGTGTTGATTTCACTAAGTAGAGCAACATCCACGTCAATCCATTGTATCGCGGGCGTACATAATCGCAGACCTTACGACTCGCGCCCACGTGATCGTCCTGCGGGACGAACTGCTAGCCGAACCTTTAAGGTGGGAACATACCATCTATCCGACTAACTGTAGGTGTGCAGTACCTTTGCCTTAGTCGAGGTCACGCATAAGCGAACTATTGGTCAGCTGTCTGTATTTCAACAGCATAAATCTCTGATTGAACTAAGCTGCTAAGTTGAGCCGTTTAGGAATGGATATTCATTGAAGTAGACGTATTTTGTGTAATCTCAGTAATTTATGAAAAATAATTAATGTACGTGTTTTTAAGAGGGGTGCTATGAAATCACTGGAAATAAATATATTTATTTGACTGGAAACAACTTGATCTTTTTTATAATCTTCGGGACGTACTTTTAGGTTTTTGGCACATACATTAGTATTTAGAAGTACCTTTATTTGGCTATATATATAAATAAAACAAAGTAGGGTTAGTTACTAGACAGATTTTTATGATCTTTGATTTGTATAGCAAAATAACTATTTAAACATCGAAAAAAAAAGATGATTCATTTTATCATACATTTTGTATGAAACGGCTTTTTTGATGATATCTCGAGAACGGATTGACGGATTTCGATGGCAGTACGAAGTTCGGCCGGGTCAGCTAGTAACATAATATAGACCAATGAAGGCACTTTAGAAATGTCAGCATTTAGTTA
The DNA here is from genome assembly GCA_963669345.1 of Gortyna flavago. Taxonomy (NCBI): domain Eukaryota; kingdom Metazoa; phylum Arthropoda; class Insecta; order Lepidoptera; family Noctuidae; genus Gortyna; species Gortyna flavago. The sequence continues at coordinate 13,036,236 of OY770138.1, forward strand.
GGTGCACCACTAAACCCCACCCAACCCCCCCCCCCCCCCCAACCAAACCTAACTAAACCCAACGCCTTACTAAATAACCTAGAAAGAAGAACGGAAAAGAATCTCCACTCTTTTTAAATCCGAGACTTTTAACAGGTTTAAGAGAAATAGTGCTCACAATAAGAGATCCTCGCTTTTAGATCCGTGTGTAGTCCAGGACTAACAATCAAATAACACTCGTCTTGTTGTAAACGCTATGAATATTCAACAACTGTTTATACGTTTTAAAGGAGTTATGATTTGATATTGAAGGCTTTCAAATTTTGGACTAGCCATTAAATTAAAGTAGGCATTAGTGTAAATTAGGGGCCTGTTCACGAATCTGCTTAATATGGACATGGTCGCATTTGTGAGAACTGAACTGGAAGTTTGAAATTGTTTAGCTGATATTGCATTAATATTTCCAAAGTAGATAGTATTTCATTTCGGTATTTCTTAAAAATAAATGTAAAATCTTGACGCACCGATATAGGTAGTAGGTACAAGCAATCGTTAAAATTTAAAACATGATAAAATGACCAAAATTACAACAAAAAAAAATAGAAGATGAATAATAATAGCACGAGACACAATAAAAACAGGGTCAGGAGAAGGATCCAGCAGCAGCGTACAGAAGAAACCATTTTTCATTCTATCATTTTTCTTTGAGGGATAAAATAGTAGACTATCTTACTATAAAATCAGCAACAAGCGGTCATCACTTTAAAATACGACTTCTACTCTGTCACTTATAACATAACTTTAAGTGTATACCAATTGCCAAAGTACTGACTACATTATAATCCTAAATTCAAATCTAATAGATCATTAGATATTGAATCAGCCTGTGAAATTGAACCAAACTTACTGTCGAATTCGTATGACCAACTGCCGAAGGTAGTCTTCAATAGTGTTGTCTCCAAATTGCAACACCAAAATCTATCACGTTTCGTGTCAAAATATATAGAAAATCTCGGCTTTAGAGAGCGGGTTCCCATAGTAACCCCATGGCATGGTGCAAGCCCAGTGATTCGGGCCGCAGAAGGCCGCAGTCGTTATCGGTCAACGTGCGACCTTTGAGAAGATGCCTCGCTTGCACAATTACTACCTTTAAGTTTGTGAGGACGCAAGGTTTTAGGAAATAGGGGTTTTTTTAAAAGGAAAGGTGGTTAAAGCTATATGCATACAGTGTACGTGAATTCTAATAAATATGATCCGGATGATATTAATTCAACAAATAATTACGAGGATAGATTCTTAATAGCGTTCGTAGCAAGTACTGAAAATAAACAGGAGAATTATATGCCTACGTTTTTGAGTAACTGAATACAATGCGAAGAAATAAAATTCCACCACTGTATACAGGAAGATTTTTTTATCACCATCCTAATTTTTACGGGGTGTTCTAAACATGAATACGAACAACTTTCACTATGGGACCAACTCTGAAATCACGAAAAAAAAAATCTGCTGTTTCATACATTTTGGTCAAGTAGGTATTGAACTTTTGTATGAAACAGCTGATTTTTTTTCGAGATTTCAAAGTTGGTCCCATAGTGAAAGTTTTTCATAATCATGGGTAGAACACACTGTAAAAATTTGGATGGTGATTAAAAAATCTCCCTGTACTTATTATAATTTAAGCTATCTCAACTCACAATCAAATGTTCATCAGAAACTTCCAAAATTTACAAACCTAAGCTGTCTTAAATATCGTCTTCCCATTTGACTGGGACAGAGACATTTGTGGCCGTTTGACCTATTATAGTAGCATGTGAACTATATCGTTGAAAAACCAGTTACGATTCTTCTGGAATAATCTGTAAAAACCTTCATTTTACTTATCTATCCTTCTTTGTTTAACTAAATATTCACCCATCATCATCATCATTCTCCTGCCCTTAACCCAATTTATTTGGGGACGGTGCAATATATCTTTTTCTTTCTTACTTCTCTATAAGTCGTCCATCTTCTACCAAAATCCTACCATCTCGCATAATGCCCTCCTATCTGGCTGGGACGGTGACATTTGTACGTTCGCCGGCCGGTTGACCTATAGACCATCCGAACAATATCGCTGTATCTCCACTACCTGACTTGTTTAGCACAAGATTACAATCCTAGGATAGCTGTACCTGAAAACTTGTGAAGTATGCTCAGAATGCGGTTTTGGTGTCAATGTATTTATTATAGGGACCATTGTGTACTGATACTTTGACCATATAAATATTGTTTAGGCCACGATTTAGACTTGGAGATTTCAATTCTTTATTTGGACTGTGGGTATGTGATATTTAAGCGATCTTCAAGTTCAACAGTAGTTCTACTAAATTTACATCATGGTCATAATTTTGCCGAAAGGCGACTTAGCTGGCCTTCACAAAACATTGCCATATCGACCGGTGCTAAGATTATTATATCCAGTGGTTTCCTATGGCCATTCACCGGGTCCATGTAATGTGGATTGTCCCAAGTAGATTGGTACTCCCATAACTCTACAGTGATCCTTCTAATTTATAAGCGAATAATTTTGAAGGATGTTGCTAATCTATTGCTTCATATGTTCAAAAAAAAAAAACTAATTAATGTTGTTGAACTATCAATATGAAAGCCATTGCTACTGATAGCGTGTTACGCACTTACCTAAATTTAAAACCACTGAAGGAACTCCACAGTTTCCTATACTCCCAACATTTCTAGATCACCATACTTAATTTACCTCCGTTAAATTGTACGAAAGCTTGTTAGCTCGCTGTAATGCCAGTGAGCAGTACTCATATATCGAGAGTATTCGTGCTAAGGATGTAACATTCCCAATCATTGGAATTGTGCCCCATACCATATAGAGACGTTACCTGAAGGTAAGCACCTGTAATTTATGAGAGATTTGATGCCAGATTTAGAGTTGAGTTTGAATAAATGTAAGTGTTATGATGTTTCGTTGCAATTTTATAGTGGGTTTGAGAATAAAGACTGTCAATTTCCTAATTCATCACCGAATTTTAAAGGATTATGTTAAAGGATCCATTTTAATATTGTCATTGGTACTGACAACCTGCATCCAAAATCATGACTACTGACAAATGCGTGCACTGACTGGACAGGTCCACCAATCTGTGTGACCTGTCCAGTCAGAGTGTGGTTCTTTTCTCAAAAGACCATTTCAGAGACCAATGGTCTTCACACGATCTGACAAAGAATAAGTCTGGACAAAAAAAAAAAGAAAAATAAAATGAGATTGTCACCTCTGAGTTTGTTTCGGTCTTTCTTCTCAGAGGAATCGGCTATGAAACGTCGACCTCATCCAGTTTTAGAAATATGATTGACATTTAAAAGTGGCCGTAAAAACCTGCTTACAGAAATAAAATCATTTAACGTTTTGATCAAGTAAAAATGTGTTGAAACTTGTTTTCGTTGATGATTCAGTCAGGGAGGCGTGACCGCAAGTGGTGCCTACAGTTTATGTATTACCAGATCAAAAAGTCCATCTACAACAGCCTTTGAGTGTCCGCTGACATTTAGAACTAGCCGCAGATTTATCATTGTTACCGCGGCTAATAGTACAAATTCTCGATCTGGATCCGATCCGATTCATTTTAAAACTCCTCTCACGAAACTATTGACCTTTGCTCGTTCTCATAGTTATGAATAATATTGTAGTAACAAGGGAATCTTTTAGCAAATATGGCTGTATGGAGGACAATAGATTTAGTGCCATTAAAATTCAATAAGCAGCAGTTTACCAATAAATCTTCATAGAAGGCTATCAGAATAGGAACTATCTGATCCAGAATATAGGCGGTCATGGGCTTGTGGCCATTGTATCGGGCTGAGCCAAAAGCTATTCAAATAGATGCCCATAGAGGGTCGTCGGCAATTTGTGTCCGACGAAGTGTTTTGACACCTTCATACATAAACATTTCACTGTTTAAAAATGGTGGGGCGGTTGTACCATTTGGTTACATACTTAAACTGAGATTAACAATATTCTAAAACTCTTCTATTAAGTTGTGGTTAAGTTCATGAGCAATGATGGCCCAGCGGTAACGGCCCCGACTTACGAGTTATAAGTCGGGGTTCGAACCCAAGCAGGCATTTTACTTTGTGTAGGTAAATTATTTAATCACCACTTCTCTCAAAACGGTGAAAGAAAACATCCTGACGAAACTGGCGTGTTCTAGATACAAATATTTGAAGACATGACGTGACATCTACCAACCCGCACTGGGTCCGCGTGGTGGATTATGGCCCACTCCTTCTCACAGAGAGGTGGTCTGTGGCCCATCAGTGGGAACATTATAGGCTCATTATGCTAAGTTCATGATAAACATTTTATAATGATCTTGAACAATCTATGTTAGTCAGTACAAGAATCAAATTTTAACTTCAATCACTGAGATTATTCAAAAATTTGATCAAGCATCGTTATCATAATTATTGATCCACTTTGCTTCTTGGTGTTGCAAACCACATTATTATGAAAAAAGTTATTTTTATTACCAAACAGACGTAGGTACTTAATAAACAGTCGAAACTATCCACACATTCTGCGGGGTGATTACGTAACGAATTAACAGTAGCAATGGCTTTAATTTTGACAGTTCAATAACATTAATTGCGTTATTTGCGTTGTTGAGCCGACAATTTTTTGTAACATATGAAGCAATGGATTGGCAATATACTTCATAATGATTCATATTGAGATTGAAAGTTCGTTACGCAATCAGGGTGCTGGAACTCTTGGTTTTTGATTAGATATAAAAAACTAATACACATCTACTAGTAAGCTACATCATACACCACTTCTGCATAACTACTTACTACATTAAACTACACAACACTATACACTATACCTACTGTATTTATAGTTATGTGATTAATTAAAAAAGATTCAGATTGTGATTTCAATTGTTACGCAATTAGTGTGCTGCTTTCTCCGACTAAAAGAAAACGCTGTCCCTACCTTAACCAGAGTTAACCCACCGAAGCAACTTGCCCCACAATGACATAATATATTTTCAACCCGCTATTGTGTGCAAGGTGAATGCTTATTATTCCGCGTACTGCGGTCACCAGCCGATTATTATTCCCCTATTATCGTAATATAATAATATTATTGCGAGGCCCAAGATGGGACGGAATAAGGAAACGGATTGAAGAATTGCTTTGTGATTTATTGACATAAGCGGTTTGTACGCGGCTTCCACTTTTCTGTTTTCTAGGATTTTACTGTCTGTGTGTAGGAGATTATTTTGATTGCATATTTTTTTTGTAATAATTTGTCGGTAAATAATATGCTTTAATTAAATATTTAAGAAGATGCATTAAAAAAGTTGGTAACGTCTCAAATAGCTGTTAAGTATTTCGCTATTTTGATTAATTTGGTGCTACGGTATTATTATGGCACCCCTTATTATAAATTTTTGTGCACTGCAGAGCCTTATTTCATCATTTCACTTAGTATTGACATAATTAATAAACACAGCAAAATATTTTACAGCTGCTTGCGACGTTGCCAACTTCTGCTTTATTTAAGAGGATCTCTTCATTGTCACGATTCCTTTTGATAATCCTTATTTTCTTTCTCTATCTTCTTATCATTTTTTGTGTATAATATAGGTACTTACTATTGTGTTGTTTGTGTTTATAGCACTTAGGTTACGGTAGACTGGATGTCGTAAAATATAAATGCGTTTCCCACTTTCCCTTTGTTAGTTTCGATGCGTTTTATTGTGTTGTTGGGTTTCCCTATGTAACTTACACAGTTATATTTTGCTTGAAAAGTTTAGTATGAACTACTTTGTAATCAAATATTAATGGCTGCATAGTTATTTTGTTAGTTTAAAGTAAAAAAAAAAGTAGTTGTAAGTCGTTTAATAAAAAGTCACTGCAATACAAATTGTTTAGAATATTGTTTTTTGAAATTAAGAATAACAATAAACCTTTTATTTCAGGCTACAATGGCCCTTAGACAAAAACTATTGCTGCTGGGACACAGACCTCTTTTCGGTGAGAGGGAGTGGGCCGTAATCCACCACACGGGGCCCAGGTTGTTGTCACATGTCTACGAATTTTTGGTTCTACCACAAAACGGTGAAGGAAAATTCTCTTCATATTTTCCTTTACCGTTTTGAGAGCTGTGGTGATGACATAATTTACACAAAGTAAAGCGCCTGTTTGGGATCTATGTCGATCCTACGACGTACAACTCGTAAGCCGCATCCATACCAATGAGCCACTACTGCTCTCCGATTTCCCAATAACAGTACACTATCAAATACATAACCGTCATCCAGTTCCGCTATACCAATGGTAATGAACAAGAGACACAACATACGACATAATTATTCCGTGGACTGACGCAAATCTAGGGGCAGAGTTCAAACGAGATCCATAACTCATTCACACAACTCTAAGTACAATATTATCGACCACAGCCTAACAATTTCACCAACAAAGTTTCTAACAAAGCACCAGTAGGTTTGTACAAATGTATGGGCAACAAGAAATGGTGTATAGTCATTTTGTTTAAGGTTACAAGAGAACACACGTCCCAATGACTGGATAGGTCACCCGTGTGAGGGTCTTAGGTCAAACCGGGACTCGGGTCAATGTTATGTTGCATTGTTATGTAGATTTGTGACAATAGTATGACAAGTATTTTTATCAACAATGTGAGGAAGAAGGGAAGATGTTTTTGTTGGTTGAAAAGTAGGCGATGAAATTACACTAAATTATTTCCGCGCTTTTTGACCCTTTTTTCTTGGTATTGGACTTATTAACGTTGATTATAAGAAGTATTTTGCTCTAATTTCCAAATTCTTAGGACTTTAGTTTTATTATAATTACGTGTTATCACCTATTTCTGAGTTTACTGGTTAAATTGTTGCCTTCAGTATTTAAGATATAGATATTTATACACAAAAGGTGTTGGTGTACCTTAAGAAATAAACATAAAATTGGACTAATATCAATAAACTAGTACCATTTTGACCGACACGGCACTTTTTCCATAAGTATAAGTACCTAGGTATGTACTACTATTCGAAAATCCAGTAAACTAAGTTAGTTGTCTAATTTATTTTATAAAATACTGGCAAATTGATATCTTCTTCGTTTTAAAAGTTGGTTATAAAACTTTTGTAGATAATAAATTTTATATTTTGGAGCATCTTAGGTTTAGTCAGCCTTTTACTGTTCCCACTGTTGGGACACAGGCCTTCTCTCAGTGAGTGGGAGTGGGCCGTAATCCACCACGCGGGCCCAGTGCGGTTTGATAGATGTCACATGTCTTCGAATTTTAGTTTCTGAGCATCTTAGGTTAGGGTCGAGATGTCATAATTATGGATTCATAATTTATCTGGTCTTTACTGCTAAATAGAAACTATTTTTACCAATTGGTTAATAATTCTTGCTAAATTTAAATATTATTGAACGAGAGACATGCATTGAATAAACACTTATAATTAATACCAACAGACCTTATTTATGTTGATAAACTTAAAAGGATACTAGCAAGTACCTACTGATACTCCTGACAGAATCTAATTTATAGCATCTATCCTATGTTTATGTAAATAAATACACAGGTAATCAGTAATTTATACAGTTGCGGTGTTGGATCGTCAAGGATTGTCTATTTAATTATAAATATAATAAAAACGTAATTTGTCGTGATCTAGGAAAAGGAACAAAGCATAACGTAGTATTGTACTTCAAGACAAGACATAAGAGGCAGCGGATTTTTAGCACATCATCAGAGCAAAACTTGAGCAATCCAAGGGTCACAAAAATGAACGGGAAAATAGGTTTAGATTTTTGTTTTTTCGTCACGAGTCTTGAATTATAACTTGGGTAACAGCTGTATCTAATAAGCACCGGGCGATAGTGGCGGCCCAGTGGTAACGGCCGCGACTTACGAGTTGTACGTCGTAGGTTCGAACCCAGACAGGCGCTTTACTTTGTATAAATTATTTCATCACTAATGCTCTTAAAACGGTGAAGGAAAACATCGTGAGGAAACCGGCATGTCCTAGAACCAAAAATTCGAAGACATGTGACATCTACCAACCCGCACTGGGCCCGCGTGTTGGATTACAGCCCACTCCCTCTCACAGAAAAGAGGCTGATTATGATAATGTTAACTGATTGCATTGCTGTAGGTACATGTGAATCTTAGTACGATGTAATTAATCCTAAGAGCGTAAGTTGCTTGTCCACTCCATTAATGCCATAAACTGACAAATATTTGACCTAAAATTAAAAAGAGTAGTTACGAGTTACTATTGGGACAGACGGGACAATCAGCGATACCGGTACCTAACCTCAATTTAACTCACATTTTCTCCATTTTTGATGCAATACTAATAGGTACCTACCTGAAATGCATTCTTCTTGTTCCGTATTAACTCATAACATACTGAAAAAGAACTCTATGTTAGAGAAATTTTCAAGGTAGCATCCCTAAATAACGGTAGCCATGGTTCTTCACGTTTCTTATGCATTGCGTCGCACAACCGCGGTCTATTGTCACGTTAACCAAGATGTGGGTTGACATCGCGAAAGCTGGTTGTCTGTCATCATCGCGACGTGGTTCCAACAACTTAATGATGTCATCTACTATAGGACATTGTCATCCTGCCTAGGTATTTGAAGAATACTGTATTGTTGAGTGGATACTACTTGTCCACTTAGCTCTTGATGTTGATTTGACAATGTTTAGAGAAATGGTAGAGAGACCTAGTATTACCTTCTGGACTGAAGCTGATTATGTGCAATAAAGATTTTCATTATCTACATCTAATCAGAAGGCAATTCTCGTATTTTTAAGAAAGTTCGCATTTTAATATCGGTCGCAATCTGTCAAAAATACACTAATTTTTGACAAGTTTTTGACATTGATTTTCGCTGAGATGATACTGCGTCTTGAATTTGAACGTTTTATTAATGAGTCCAGTCACCACAAATAAATTAGAAGCTTTACGGCTAAGCCAGAAAAAAAAACAAGATCTGTTATAAGAAAGAACTTTGGAGTTTGTTGATACATGTACAGATATATTTTCTTTGACGAAGTAGCATCACTAAGTCTACATATTTTCTAAATCTATCCAAAGGACAGAGATAGCAGACACACAGAGATTTAATAAGATAGGAAAAGATAACCGTATTGGTTATCCCTGTATAGGTATCCTACTGAATTTCCCGTCAAACTTCATAAACTACAAGGATGTATCTATTCGGAAGTGGTGTGTTTACCCGTACGGACAGAGAGCCTGAGAATAGATGGTATCGGCATCTCACTCGCGCACACGTCGCGATCGAGATAACACGTGTCATGCGCGAGAGCACGCTCTTGTCAATTTTTACTAGGACTACTTGTATAAGGATAATGTTGTGATGTAGAAGATGCTGGAAGTAACTACATCATTTGAGCAGTTTTTTGGAAATTGTATCGGCTAGCTTTTTTTTAATCATGTTATCGGCTAACCTAGCTTATTTTGGAGGCAAAGTTTAGCAAGTTTAGTATTTAGTAGTTTACCAGATTTTCTGCCTTTCTTGTCTCAAAAGCACAAAGAAATTAGACACAACAGCACCATTGTAAGCTTCAATTTTAATATTTTCAATACGTACCATCTAAGATGTCCTAGGGTTAAAGAAAGACACCTGTCCCAATTCATCATACATGTAAATGCTGTTAAGCCGAAGAAAATCTGTCTTAAAGCACATAAATCCCAAAACCTATATCCCCAAAACATTTGCTAAATCTTTTTAAAACCTCATTGGCTGCCGAAAGTGGTAAATTAGCGTAATTGCTCTCAAAACCGTCTGTATTATAATCGTGGAGGGTACGTGCGATTTGTTATCTCCTGGTTCCCATGGTCGTGTTTATAAATGACCGTCCGGAGGTCACTGATGGCACAGCTGATGGTCATCGCAGTCTCAAACGGGACAGCGACACTGAGAAATGGATACGTTTCGGATTTTAATTTCCGGATATTTCAGAGTTTTGTCAATTTATGATTTAGGTATTTATTTTTCTTTATGCCAATACCAACAATTGGTTACACTGATGTTTTACTAAAATCTGAGGTTAGTGTAATAATTTGTTAAAGGTGCGGTTTTCAGTTAGATGATTTGTTTATGAAGATATTTTCTTGTGAATAAGGTTGCTTAGTTAGTTTTGGTTAGGTAATTGGAAGTTTGAAAGCTAAAAGTAGAAGTAAATAAAATTATGAGAATGAAAGACGTCCAATTTTGAAAACGTCGGATAATTTTTTTTTTTGGGTGTTTAAGTAATTTTTGAGACACATCAAATTAACCTCAACTCACAAACATTTTTTTTTTCCATGACCTTGCATTATAACTGTAGGAACTTAACATAACAAAACCATTTAAAAACAATAACTACGGTTAATGTAAATTTTTCCAGTCGAAGATCTTTGATAATGTCAAGACATTATCAAAGATCTTCGACCTGAAAAATTAGCCTAAAAAGTATGATCATCGGAAAAAAAATCTGTATTATGCATGCATGCGTGCGTGCAATACATACAGAACATAAATACACATTGCTAACCTGGCCATCGTGTGTGAAAACGATAGCATTTAAACACTCGTTATTGTTGCTAACTGTACTTTGGATAGTTTGAAGTTTTTACCGAGAGCTTTCAAAGGGGAATAACTGGCAAGATTTTACATTTTTGTGAAATTGACGATCTTTTGTATTGTTTTTGTAAATTAAGTAATTGTGAGCAGTGGTGGTCTAATGCTAATGACCCCGACTTACAAGTTGTAGGTCGTGGGTTGGATTTGAACCCATACAGGCGCTTTACTTTGTGTAAATTTTTTCATCACCACGGCTCTCAAAATGGTGAAAGAAAACATCGTGAGGAGACCGAACATTCCAAGACATGTGACATCTACCAACCCGCATTGGGTCCGCGTGGTAGATTATAGCCCACTCTCTTTCGAAGAGACGAGGCTGTGACCTAGCAGTGGAAACATTATAGGCTGATGATGCTGAGCTTTTGGTCCTTTTTTTTTAAATAAGCCTATGTACTTTGAAGCAAATTTAAGATTTCCCTTAGTATATTTTAAGATCGTTTTAGGTACAGTGGGCTGCATCAATTGGGTACCCACCCAATTGTTGCAGCCCACTGTACCTATAAAGTTTTATTATCGACAGTTTTATTGGACCCCCCTTGAAAGCATTTAGCAACTGGGGTAGGGTACCCAATTGATGCAGCCCACCGTACAAGTAAATCAGGTAGTGTAACCAGTAATACATTCATATCTTCCTACTTAACATCCACTTAGTAGGCAATGGTTATTGAATTACACCATGGAGTGATAAATTAAACGATTAAATCTAATATAGGGCCTATTTATAAATCGCTGCCTAGTCTACCTACTCCCCATGAGTCACAGTTTCAAAATTTGCAAATCAACTCAAAATGTTCGCAACAGTTCTACAAGATTCGTTTTGCTGTTCTGAAACTATATCTCACAGGATTATCAACCTTATTTTGCAGAAGATACGGTTGAGTTTAGGTTTCAGGCGGTTTCTAGAGGTGGTAATTATTGGGCCATACTTATGATTGAACGGAACAATGAGTGCGTGGGAGTAGCTAAGTAATATTAGTAAAAATGTCAGATGATAATGAAATGTTTTTTGTAAAAAATTACAGTTTTGTTAAATGTTAGGCTCTAATAACCTTTTATTTTGGACGTAATATTGCGTAAAGTAATTAATATGGTAGTTTTTATTTTTATTACTTTTCCTTGCGCCGGTTTTCGCAAGCACTCGTCTAGTGCAGAGGTGTTTACTAATCGTGTGATATACCCACTTATTTATCAAATTGGGTGACTATAAGTAACGCAATAGTGAATGGTCTGTCAGCTGGGGGCCTAAAAAGGCCACTTTGGCAGAATCATACAACAATTCATATCGCGCAATTTCATCTGTATGACAGTTTTGTATGGAGATTCGTAAAATGCTATAGGTACACCTCTGCCTAACCCTTCACGGATATATAGGTGTGAACTGTCAAACTGATGAATTTTGTGATATGAATCGTTTTATGATTCTGCCAAAGTGGCCTTTATAGGCCTCCTGTACTAATTTCAATTACAAAAACAAATGTGAGCCCAAAGTAAAAACTTTTGAGCATGAAGTTACTACATGAATTTGTTTTCTGTAACTACGAAAACTTAATAACTTTCACAACGTACTCACAACGTACGACTAACAACCATTTTTACAGATTATTAGAATACGTTTTCAAAAAAAAAAAATACTAACAGTCTATTTAAAGAATTCTGTTTAAGTATACATTCCACTGCAATTTGCCCAGCCTTTTCTCAACTATATTAAGGTCGGCTTCCAGTATAACCAGATGCAGCTGAATATATAGTATTTTACATGGAGCAACTGCCTATCTGACCTCCACAACCCAGTTACTATGACACGATACCCCTTATGTAGTAAGATTGGTTGTCAGACTTTCGGGCTTCTGACGACCCGTAGCGACTGTCAAAGATCCAAGAATTGCAGCTGGGACCAACGGCTTAACGTGCTTTCCGAGGCAATGAGGGGTCTCGGTATGTAAAGATGGTCACCCATCCACGGACCGAACGTGGCAAGCGTCGCTTAACCTGATCGCTCGACCAGTGTGGCTGTTATTACTTAGCCATGAGCCCCACCATGGAATACATTCCACTAATACAAACAAATTCCACCTAATATCCCTAACTCATTAGTCTAAACACTTTCCCTGTATAATTTATGTGCAGTAAGTTGTACTAGCCGGTCGGTATAAATTATACCAGGACCAATTTGTGCAAGGTAATTATTGTGGACAAATGAGCGCTGAGACACACTGTCTGCTAGCTTTTGGTATACTGCACTGTTATGAATTGTAGCGTTTTCGTGTGGTTCTTTGTGAAATAATAATAAAGCATTGAAAATAAAAATTACCCCATTTTTATTTTCAATGCTTTATTATTATTTCATGAGTAATATGCTGTTATTACTATTATGTCGTAACCTTCAACTGTTGAAATAGCCGGGTAGACACAGATTATGATATTAGTGATCTCAGTTTGGGAATAAAAATAATACCTAGCTATTCATATTAAAGGGTTTTTTTTTCATCAGTTCGTACCATAACTTACAGCAATTCTTATCTAATAGAACCTAGCCGGATGACAGGTATCCAACCCTGAGCAATACTAGCAGACGGCCGGAGCTGTGTATACTCTTTTCCTTTATTGGCTTTTCCTGAAAAGTAGACACGAGGTTGCTTTTTCTTGCACAATTCTTTCAATATTAGCATAAATTCATCTTTCCAATTATGTTTAAGCTTTTGCAGTAAAAAATTACAATTTGTAAGTAACCGAACCGGACAAGATGAGAATACCCCCTTTTCATCAGTCGAGTATAACAAGCAGTTGTATACCGCCATGGGCGTAAAGCTCCACAATGTCGACCACCACGCGCAGTGTTCGCACAAACACTGCGCCCACGCATGCATCCATTAACCAGTGATTAACTTGTAGTGTGGGTAACACAATCGCTTTTTGTTTTCAAATAGTCGCACTTTAATTTTCATAGAGAGGAAGTGGTTTATTAATTATTTGGTTGAAGCTTGTCCAGTCTGTTTGCACTTGTCTATTATGTCAGATTTCATTATTCTTGCTTATAAACTGACCCTAAACTTGAGATATTCAGAAATAGAACCTAGCTTAGGATCTTTTTATGAAGTCACTGAATTTTCGTGTCTCAGCTAAATTGAGGTTGGTCAATTTAAATAGCCAGAGCAGGCCCAATTTAATTTTGACTACTGAGTTGGGCAATATTATTTACTAACTAGCCCGCGAATTCGTCCTTGTGAAAGTTTTTGTTCCCCCTACCTATCCTATCGCATCGCATCGCATCGCATGCCCGCGCTTTTATTTCGGTTTCGCTTAGCGTTCTTTGCTTGGCTCCTAAGAATCCCAGCGTGATGTTATAGCCTTCCTCAAGAACAGGGCTATAAAATGCAAAAATACTTTTTCAAATCTGATCAGAGATTAGCGCGTTCCAACCTTTTATCTGTTTTGTGGTTCAAACAAACAAACTCTTCAGCTTTATTATTAGTATAGATATATAGATAAATAATAATTATGTAAGTACCTATCACCCTATTCGGCTACTCAGAGGCTTGCCATTTTCACAGTTGTAGTCAACCTTCATAGGGGATTGTAAAAAGTGTTATAATCAAGTCGGAAAAAATAGTGATCATTATTGTAACAGTTCTGTATTGTTAATTCAGGTTACCAAGAAACAAGCTTTTAAAAATGACATGTAAGTAAAGTTTTTATCAGATCAAACTGCAAAATAACCGTTATCTTTCTTCGTGTATGAAGCATTTACGTTTTTAACTTCGCTTAAAAGTTTTCTCATAATAAAACAGTTGTATAACCTGAAAACGTGTCACAGAGTACGCTTACTAAACCGAATTCAGTTTACCAAATCCCTGTAGAAAGTTCTAGATGCGCAACTAACAAATTGGCAACGCGACGCGAGGGGTGGTAGGTCGCGCATGCGCACGGGCTTGCGCGTGAGTGGACGCACGCTCGAGCCGCGCGCCCATTCGTCTTGTTTAAACCCATTTGACTAATTATTACTGTAAAATTGTTTGCAAAATTGTCTTGTAAACTTGGTTCGGAGTTTTGAGATATTACTTACGTTATGAAATTTTGTGTTTTATGCTTGTAACTAGAACTAAGACTTCGTTGTTCTGTTATTCTAATAGCCTTTTACCGCTTTACTCACAAATCTAATTTAAAAAAAATGTGTTGACGTTTCACTGAAACAATTATTAATATTCTCGTTTGTATAATTCATCATTGCAGGATACATTGATTTATTCGAAGTACTTAAAAATATTTACGATTCGGAATACCATACTTTCCATCGATAATTTGGATTTAAACTTAACCAACACCTTCACATAAATCGTATTTGCATTGACCCCGACCAAACAAATCGAACCTTCCTCCAACCTTTGATTGAAAGATTACCCGCGTAGGCGCATACGAATATTATCGCACACACACACATATACTGATATCCTTTCCACTTTCCCCTGACACTGATACCCTTCGATAATCTCAGTTCTAAGCGAAGATGAGTAATTTAATGGAGGCGTGTTTATTGAAAATTATCGTATGTCCGACCGGCGCCGGAGCACGCACCATCCGCCATCTTGGCGCAGATAAATCAATCAGGGTTATTATTCAACGTTTGAGCTATTCATTTGGCTCGTGTGTTGGTTTTAGTGCGGAAATTGTTGAAGCTTTGAGTTAGATAATTGGTGGCGAAATTATTGTGCATTTTTAATGTTTTGACTGATGGTGAATGAGCCTACTTTTTACGTTCTCCTCCTGAATAAAAGTAAACAAAACTAGGCCTTATAACCACTGTATTTTCTCACCTTTCGCTTCCATTCCATCGTCTACGTCTATATAACTTATAGGTCAAGTTATACACCTCTTCTATGCTCGGTTCCTATAAACAAATACGAATCGTTTTACTTACCAATGGTAGCATTTTTTATTGCCAAACTGGGCATACATATAAATAGATTCGTAAGCTAATTTTACCTGTGATAGCTACTTTCATACGTGAGCGTCTACTATGCAAAGAAATAAGGTCTTCGCTTAATTATTGGTAAAGATACATGTCTTAATTTTACCCAATAACTATCCGTAAATTATAGGAATTGCCCATTAGTATCTAGTGATAAGTAGACATTACTCTGATTCAATTTTGGACAAAGTTTCAAGTACTCAAATCCATGCTTACAGAGTTGGCAGGCTTATAAATAAACATAGGAAATACCATTTGCACAAAACACATCTGGAGTTACTTAGCCAAAGTCCGGCTCACTATCAGGGCTCCAATGATGGTTCGCACTTAGCCCCCGTCGACGATCACGACTCCCATACTAGCCATAAATATGTACGGTACCGGTGATTACGAGTCTAATGCGAAATATTAATTTAAATGTACTTATTAGGCTGATTGTATGGGAGGCAACTGTGTGCGATAACATGAGAGCGATTTTTGAAAATCGTACAGCGTTTATAAGGTAATCTAAGGGACAATTCCCGTATTTTTCTTTTGCATTCTCAGTCTCAATCTAACAAATATGCAATCAATTGACTTACATTTTTGACATTGATTGTCGCTGAAATGAGATTGCTTACTTGAATTTAAACGTTTTTTATGTACGAGAATTGGCCTTCAGTTTTTCAAGATTCCTCGGTGTCGTCAAATATTAGAATCAGTACAAATTCTCACATTGAAAACTTAGGTGAAGTGAGTTTGAAGCGAGACAGTAGTGTCATTCTTAAACATCAGTAGTGCTATTCTGTAAAAATCTCACCGTGATAACTCAGGTGAAGTGAGCTTAAAGTGAGCTGTCATTAGTGTCAATCCTTAAAGCATCAGATGGAATGACAGCTCACTTCACCTAACTTCTCACGGTGAGATTCTAGCAGAATCGACCGCCAGGTCAAATGACAGCTCACATCACCTAAGTAGGTACTTTTCACTACACTACACTTCTGTCTCATATAGGGTCTTAGCATTATGCTGAGCGATGTCCGTTTTGCGTGGATGTGACGCGTGTTTTCTCCCAACTTGTTGTTTTTTTGTGTTCCTTTTATGCGTCATGTTTGCCGCAAATAAACGTATTTTTTTTCTTTCTTTCTAAATTTCCACGGTGAGATTATAACAGAATATATAGTTTCTAAAAACAAAATGATGATAAACAAATCTATTAACACTTTTAGTATCAGAAACCCTTGTACACACGGCTACACATCAAGCTCTATACATTCTAGTTTTAGCTGACCTCGTATTGTATAGGTTTTTCGTACAATCAGAAGTCAGCTTATACTGGTACCTAATGCAGCTTGATGTGTAGCTGTGCGTACATACGTGAAAAAAATGTTGAGCGAAGTATTACGTGTCATGGTTGGCTTGATTAATCTAAAAATATCAGAGTTTGAATGGTTTGATTTATTTTTCGGACATCATCAGCGTTCCTTTTTATGAAACTTCTGTTTCTGTACTATGGTTCACCGTGTGCAGCCTTCCTTAGCCAGTAAGTGGTCATACATTTCAGCAGATCGTGTTTAAATCGCCAATGCTGTAAACTGGGCACACCGTCGTCCGTCAAAGTCTGCTTCAGATACGTACATGTTGCTGAGTTTTATTTAAAAATATTCCATAGTCAGAAACTACCTTATTAAATATTGCCCAACAAAGAAATAAACGATGTGATATTATGGGTTAGTTGCAGGCACAGAACAGTTAAGAGGTTTTTAGGTTAATCTCTTTTATCTGTTCTGTGGTTGCAGGAGTCCATGTTTTTCTAATTCATCGGTAAACGACCCTTTAGATTAACGTGGATATAACTTTAGTGACTAAGGGTGAATTTCACCAATGATCACAACCAGCTCATCTAAACCGCGTTTAATAGCTGTCTGTGTCATCTTAGTTGTGGAATATTGACACTGATAACTCTTGGACGCAGTTTAGATGTGCTGATCGCGTTCAGTTTCATCGGTGAAATTCACTCTTAAGAGAACCACTACCATCACTACCTCACAACTATTAAATTATTTTTGAGCTTCGATTTTATTAACATGCTATTAAAATGCAAGATTTCTTTCGAATTAGGATAGTCTGTAGTCCTCTATTTAGCTGAACCTTCAAAACGTTTATGTCAAACGTATATAAGCATTTACAAAGCACAAAAATAAAAAAAATAAAAATATTAATTAAGGCTCTATAGCCCCGATATTATCTCTCTCTAAGTCCGTGAGAGTACGGGGTGCGAACACGATATAGGGGCACGCAGGAAGCGCGGGCGCAGATAATGAGTGTCGGTGTGTTCTCAGTGCGGGGCAATGAATTAATAGTGGCATTGCTATCTTCATTGCGGTCATACTACGTCGAATACACACATTAGCGAGGCTCGGTCACGAATGGAGGTGCATGGAGGAGGATGGTGCTGTGTTTTGGACTTTTTGGTGTGATTCAGAAATATTTTTGAAAAGTCGGCATATGGACTACATCACTGAATCGTTTATGTGTATTGTAATTTCGGTTTTTGCCCATACAGAAAAATCTGAATATTACCAAGATTATAAAACTTTTTTAAAATTAATGAATGCTCGGGCTTGTACAAAGTTCTAGCTTAATGTATGATCAATGTCCAGAATGCTCCAAAAGAACTGATTAAAATCAGTAAAAAAAAAGTGGTCACAAATGACTTAGAATGCGATATAACATTTAGAACTCCGTAGGTACCTATTGTATGATATTTATTTTATTTCTTATCATATCTTATGCTGCACCGGTTGACGTCATCACGTCAACACCGGCTGTCGCTGAAAACCAGCGCTGGGGCTATGTCTCGCATAATGTTGAGCGATGTCTCAGCATCGTGTTAGCATTACCTATTTATTTATTTATTTGTTCATTTATTCATTAGCATACATACAATTGTTTTAACAGGTATAACCCAAGCTAACAAAAGTAGTCATGGATTGCTAATTATCCAATACCAAGTGACGGGTGGACAACATACCAGTGTCACCCTCTGGAATTCCGCCAAAGAGCAAGAAAATATGTCCATATTATTACGTTGAGCGATGGCCGTTTTGCGTGGATGTGACGCATATTTTCCTTCAACTTGTTCTTTTTTGTGTTTGTGTTCTTTCGTCACATTTTCCGCAAATAAACGTATATTTTTTCTTTCTTTCTTAATATATTGACGTGCCCACTTCAATTTCGTCATTTATGAATGCACTTTTAAAGCACCACAAACACTTTAGTTCACCTTGAAAGTATCATCCTCTCCATACCGGCCAATAATTGCAACAGACCCATCTTTGCTTGTATACAATCCACGATTGCCGATGAAATGCTCAGGAGAGCAATTTTCGCGTTATAAATAAATTCGCTCAATTATAGGCGCTAAAGTGGTGAATACTAAGATGATCTTCAATTGTATCCGTGCCGCGTATATCTTTGTTCTCACACGATTATAATTGGATGCTCCATTCAATGTTTTGCGATTTAAAAGGTTGCAATGTTTTTGCAATATTGTTATTTGGGATTTGGAAATCCTTGTGGTTCATGTTTTCGTCTAAAGTGATTATTGAATGTCTTGGAGCAAGATCATGCTCTTAGGTTTTACTTAATGTATGCTTATCTAATTCTTGATGATTTGTGAAAATCAACATTTTAAACTGTAGCTTCGATTTTTATACTTAACTGTTCGTTGCGCCATGTTTATTTTTAAACCCACGCGTTTGGAGTGATCTTCGTAAACGAGATGTCCAGTATTTTAAAGTAGGTAAACTAATGCAATGAAATAAGATTAGAAAACAACATCATAAAAAGGACCGGTTGTTCTGTCCCAAGATTTCAGAAACATTAGTTCAAATGTTAAGGCATCGTCTAAATTAAGGTTAATAATCCATACTAACAAGCTCATACTCTTCACGCCTTGCAGTCGAAGCGAGCATAAATTCGTACGATCAGCCGACAGAACCCGCACCACCGACCTATTTCATAAACTCACGAAGAAAACTTACTTAGAGCAACCCTCAAACAAGCTATTATCAACTTTACAGCTCGGACTTTAGAGTTGGGTGTTCCTTGGTGGTGATGTGACGGAAAGTCGTGTGTTTTCGGTTACCATGGCGACCGAAATGTCGGTGAGGTGCAATGCAATAGTTTAATCTGGCTGCGGGCACGACCACACGAACTCGCCGCCCGCGGAGGCCTCGCGAGATGAGTAGCACTGTGTGAAGTTAAACTTTTGGTTTAAAGTTGACGTAAAACAATTTCTTATTAAAATAAAGATTAACCGTTCACTCGCTGCAGCATGTGCACATAGGTAAATGATTGTTGGTGGTTGCATGTCGTTCATCGAACGCTCATTATAGGGATTAGAAGACAGTAGATTTTTAGGAGTCTCACAACTTGTTTGGACTCACGTAGATACCTAATAGGTTTTGACATCACAGAAGGCGTGGACCGATTAGAAGACATGCATTCTTTAAACACAAAAGAGTAAGTTCTTTATCGTCAATTTCCTGCACAGAGTTCTTATAGACAAAACTAATTAGATTCTGCCCATCTATCCAATCATAAGACTCAGACATACTCCTCGCCAAACACAACATATCTTAGACCGATTTTTATTTTATTCATCATCCATTAACCATGACATCCGTAAAATCGTTCATAATTTTCCTATTTGCCAAACTCAGTTTAACCGCAGTGTCGTCAAGCGCCAACGTGTTACTCAGTGTCGCAAGCGCAGCGGACGACTAAATATCAGGCGCATCACTACCCTAATGACTCGTACAAATAGCTTCCACGAATGTACGTAATGTATAGCCGCAGGCGCATAATATTATGTTTTCAGTTTTCACATACATTTTACATGTGGGAAACGGGTCTTAAGTCTGTGTACATTTAGGTTGTGTC
Organism: Gortyna flavago; assembly: GCA_963669345.1. Lineage (NCBI taxonomy): Eukaryota > Metazoa > Arthropoda > Insecta > Lepidoptera > Noctuidae > Gortyna > Gortyna flavago. The sequence continues at coordinate 13,056,811 of OY770138.1, forward strand.
GAGTTTGTATATCTCGTGCGTTTTCTGAAATAAAAAAAAATACTATTATTATTGGTGCATTTAGCTGCATAGTTTTTTTATTTCATAATTGCAGTCTGACCAAATAAACCTGATTTAATAAAGCATCTGTTATGTTGTGATTCAACGATGTTTAACTTTAACTTAATTTGGATTACCTTCTTGGCTACTTAGGTCAAATGCCAATGTAACCTCAACTTAGACCAGTAATTTGTAATTCTGGATGAAGAATTTGTTCGTGCGCTTGCACATGACAACATAACTAGTTCTTTGAAAAAGTACTTCAAGCTATTCCAAGTTAGCTGACTTTACAGAAAGGGACAAAATTTAAAAAATCAATCGCTAAGTCTGAGAAACAAACTATCTTCTCAACAGATCACAACAAAACCTTCTAAAATCTAATAATATTAAAAAAGTCGAGGTTCTATTCCGAGTGCGCGTCTCCTTTTTAAGGAAATTTCTCGCCGGTTAGTCGACTCTTCACGTGACCAGAGGGCTGGGTCGTTCTTTGGTCAAAGAATTAGCATTGCCATTCAACGTGGCAATGCTGCCAGTCTTCTGGGCACGTTTCCGGATGACAGCAATGCGGACGAGTACTTCGACGCCTAGGTGTCCTTCGTTTCTGTATATATTTATTTATATAATAAGTTAGTTAATATACCTATATATAATAAATTGATCTAAACTAATTTTATAATATCTCTATAAAACATTGCTATTTGAAAGCAAAATTGACGTTCTTCAAATATAGGTCACCATTCACACTAGCACAGTATTACAATATTTCCTAACACTAGTTTGTCCAGTTATACGAAAAATCCGCGATAATTGGTTGCGTGCGCGCACGATAACGTTGGTCGAGAGTTGACGTTAATAAACACGTTTGGAACGTATTGATTTGTTGCCACGGTTTATCGAGATCTAATTTGTAAAGCTTCTGAAGGGGTTAAACTGTTTGTAAATGATTGGCTTGTCGGCTATTTAAAATAATTTTAATGTTAGAACTTTTGGGTAAGATGATTCAACACAGGTTATAGCACCTATGTTTTGACTACAAATAGGTGTACGCTGCTGGTGCTTTTACCTTTTCGTAGTTGCCTTTTTATTATACCAATGGGTTTACGTTACCCCATTTTTTCTGGAAAAAACTCTCGCTACGAGGTGAAGCAGGTTCGATTCTTACACAGATCCAAAGTGTTTGTTTGAAGGCTAGATTGTCATTGTAACTATGATTTCTACAACCAGAATCCATCATGGATGCCGTAACATACTTTGTTTTGTTAGGCGTTATTTAAATTGCTATTTCACACAAACCAAAGATCACGAGAATTTTCCAATTGACAGTCGTGATCGACTACATACAACACGAAGGCACCTATCTGCACCTATCTATGTATAAGAAAATGTCAATCCTTTGCGAGTTCGCACGCCGCCGTCCGGGGTCGTCCGATTCGGCCGCGTCCGGCTGTTGACATTCACGAATATTATTATGCATTGTTTTGGTGTCCGGAGCTGAGAAGGAAGGTTGATATGACATGACTGAATGGTGCATGCCTTTGCTTTGTTACTTTTAAAAGCGCATCTCTTTTGGCTACAGCTGGCTCATTACACAGAAAAAAAATAACAAAGTTTTACAAATAGAGTTACTTAATTTACTTTAAAAATAAAAAGATATTAAAAAAGTCGAGGTTCTAATTCCACTAATTTTAAAATGTTGCAGTGCTCTCTCGATTCTGGTTTTGACAGATTTGTCATACAGTGAAAAACACACAAGCCGGCCATTGACTACTGAAACGTTTGTACATTAGTGGAATCAGGACCCGAGTACCATTCTAATGCGTAACACATTATCAATCACATTGAATAATTTGGAAGGAAATCAAGGAATCCAATTACTTCATAAATTGTGTTCGAATTTGTCTGCTCAAAAACGTAAATACGTTACTGTCAAAATGTTTCTTTTCTCATTTGTTCTCATTGTTACTTTAATGAATTGTTCTCATTTGTCATAGGTTACTTTTCCTATTTATAGTTAATACGTATTAGACTATGGTTGTGAAAAGGCTAGGCAGATGATGATGATGACGTACTAGACTATGTCATCAACCCTGTAAAACGAACTTGTTTTAATCTTGAGATTTATTCATAGGTTTCTGTACCCAATGGCACCCTTTACTAAGCCTCTGCTGTCGGTCAGACAGGTCGGGTGGACAGTTGAAATTTTCACAGAGAATGTATTTCTATTGCCGCTATAACTACAAAAAAAAAGACAAACAACAATTAAAACAAACAAAAGCAAAAAAAAATTAAAGGCAGAAAACAAGTTTGAAACTTGTTTTTTGCCTTGTGGTGCGGAACCCTTCGTGTGCGAGTCCCACTTGGCACTTGGCAGATTTTTTATTCTCCAAAAATGTCTACTTTCAAACTTTTGGCCAGGGAGCATTGATTGCTTGGGCTTGTGCTTGGGTAGTTTTTGAGTTAGCTTCAATAATACGTAATTTTGCTACACGAATTTGTGTGGGGTAAACTACAACTTAAAAGTGAAAAATAAAAACTTCTTACAAAAAAAAAGACACTACAAAGTGAAAAGTAACTTTAATTTCGGAAGTCGGTGTCGCTGGGTTCGCATTTTTGTTGTTTGTCGCCGACTGCCAAAATTAAAGTTATTTTTCACTTTGTCGTGGCTTTTTTTTGGATGTGTATTGTTTTTTTTTTTTGTAAATAAGTTTTTCTTGTACCTATCTCCACGCTCCCGTCCCAGCCGCTTCTAGCCGCGATGGCATCATTATCGTCCGCCCATCTCACCGCCGGACGACCCATTCCAGATTCGTCTTCCAGTCCTTTGACGCTACTTCGTCACTGCCTTGCTCCACCTGTCATCACTGGGCCAAAACATACCTAAGGACAATGATTTCAATATATAATGCCAATGTCTAAGGATTATTCCTCCCAAGCTTTTAAACCACTTCAAGGTAATAGGTAATATCTACGGGCTGTTGTCCGCAACTCCACGTCAGTGCGCGTATTTTGCGTGCCACTTCAAGGTATCAAAATTATCTCAAAAACATCTATCAGACAGTTATGCGGTATCGCAGTCAGTACTTATATTTGTAACCTTTGCTCTTTCTGACGACTGCACGTCAAGGATACCGACAACGGGTCGTAGAGTGACGGATGTAATGGCAAGGTCCCATGTGTGCCGTTGATGACAGACCGACAGACAGATTATAAGTGTGCATTCTATTGTTTTTGACATTGACTTGCTATGAATTTAGCGATGGAGGCAGATAGGATAATATGTGTGTCTTTATGAGTCGGTATTAATTTCATTAATATTTTTTATTTAATTCTTTTTCAGGCGACTAGGTAAAATGCACGATACAAAAAGGTCTTATAAACTAATAACACATATTATTTTAACTACTTCACAACTATGTATTTAAGTATATTCAATGTAAATGAAAAACCTCCACAGCTAATTAATTTAGTTATTATGTGTTTTACCCCTTAATTCATAAACGTTGCTTTAGCGACTGTACCATACATTTTTGATGTTTGAACGTCACTTAACTTTAATCATCGTTTAAAAATAAACCCCATCAGATACACCTCTTAGGGCTGATTTTCAGTAGTCAGCTTATGGCAGATTTTTCAGTAGTCAGATAAGTTTTTTCTATGGCATTAAGTTCGCCTCTGTACATTTATGTGCTTGAAGTATTAAATAAATAAATAAGTTTAATCCGAACACTAGGTAAATATTAAAGTTTGACATATTATTTAATACAAATGTTTAAACCACCATATTATGTTTTTATTTAAATGCCCGGGCTATTTTGTCTTGTACAAGACTTATTTTTGTCAACTCATGATCAGACCTATAAAAATTTTGTATGGTCTGCATGCAGACCAAGTCTGGTGTATTGTTCGAAACAAAATTAATGGAAATGAAAAATCAAGGAAAAAAACCGTATTCAGAGTTCATGTGGAATAACAGGACAAGGGAACAAGGAAGGGCTAAAGAAAGGCGTATTATCTAAACAAGTCAATTAAACAGCGGAATGAGGAAAACATCGTGTGATGATCGCCAACAATAACTGTCCACTCGGTAATGAGTACTTTCTCAGCTTCTTGTGCACGGCATTGTACGCTTTTCCTCGTGAAAAACTATACGGAGCGGCGGTTGTACCGTGCGGCTAACTGGGGTTTGTTAATCGGGTGTTCAAGTTAGATGGCTGGTTAAGGCAAAACATTGTTTTGGTAATATCGTGTCTCATAGATAAAATAGAATATCATTGCGATGTTGTCATTGGAATAATAGTTAATAATACCTACATTTAGATATTTTTTTACCTACATCAGTAGTTGTGTGTTTGAGTGGAAACTATACTGACATGGTCGTGTTTTTCATGTTAATCCTACAGATTGAAATCAGGTGATATTATTATTTTGTAAAAGCATATTATCTTGTCATTTAAAACCAAAGTTAAATGTGCATTGTAAACGAATGTTTATAGCTTATGTAAATCAAATTTAAATTACCATTACATGATTACCATATACCATTTGTGATTACGATGAAGTCACGGCATTAAACTCACATTCGGTATTTTGTTCCTTTAAGTATCAATAAATCATTCAGTCAGTTTAAAATATTTTAGTAGGTGATATAGGCAGGCCATAGGTAAATAAATTATGGAATTAATTTTGCTATTTACGAATAACTCGCTGTTATTAGTCAAACAAAATTAACCTTTCTTGCATATAATACAATATTAATTGGCCTGTTACGCACTTAAACCCTTTGTAACTACATGGCTCAAGACCTTAACTGGTCTGTTATTATTTTGGTTAAATCCTTAAGTTAACTTGTACAATCTTAGACTATGTCATATAATATTGCCTGATATAATAAAACCTCTTCATGGACATTATTAAACGATCTAACCACTGTTAACTAACGATTAACCACACGGTGCAACCGTACCTTCTCATATCACCCAGTTTATGAGTTGGCACGTAATTGCGTTCGACGAGCGCTCTTTCAACCGAAAAAACAAGCATCTCTCTCATTGTTCCCGCCAATTTTTCCCACATTTCGCCTTTTACAGTTACACTTTGGCTTCCTGATTTACTTGTAAAAAAGTGTATAATAAATTGAATTCCTCATACATCAAGCGCGCCGGGATCGTTTCATACTTTTTTTTTGTCCCGGAAAAGATTGTCTTTGTTGTTAGATAATTCTTGGTGTGTGAGCTGCCCTTATTTTTAGCTGGGTGGTGTGGACTTGTACTTATGATATGAATGTAAATTTATGACCTGTTGGAATCTACTACTTTTGTGTAGATAGTCTTACTCCCCTTTATTCATAAACGTTGCTTAAAGTTAAGTAAATAGTGATTAGCGACTGTTTAACAATACATTTTTGACATTTGAACGTCAATTAACTTTAATCATCGTTTTTAAATAAATCCCGCTTTGTTTGGACCTCGTAAGAACGTTAATCACGGCGTCTTCTCAGAAGTTTTATTTTCTAAGGCTGTTTGTAAGGTCTGTGGGGCACTAAGAAGTTTACTTCATTTTCTTTGGAACATAGAATAGAAATGGCTAATGGACAACCATAGGATAGTGTGTAAAACGGTATCGTTTATCCATTTAGCGTGCAAGTCCGCAAAGTACAAAGCTCTGAACTGTGTTTTCCACCGATCAAAGCACCAAACGAACGCATCCAAATACGGTCAAAACAAAACTTTCTCACTAATTCCACCGCGGATCGTGCAAGGAAGATTCACATGCGAAACGACCACTGCATACACGTGAAACTATCAGTCAAACTACTAGTTAAACATCTACATAAGTCACGTCTCACGATTCTCTACGAGTAACAGTTTAATAATGTCCGCGAAGTGACCCACCACGACCCCAGTGAAATACGGTTGAACGGACTTGGGGCCATATTTTCCCCCATGCATCGTACTAAAGTCGTGTCTTCCTTGGTGGAAATAAAACGCGAGGTCCATCTCTAGGGGCATCGGTGCCTCAGATGCGCTATTTTAGACTGCATAGCCAAACGTTTCATGGACCCAAAACACTCATTCAAAATCCAATCTTGCTTCATCCTGATAAGGTTGCTTTTAGATTGTATGATATTAACATATAAGCGAAATCAAAGTAGGGTGTACGGATAATGTCATGGGAAGAGCTCAATGAACGTGCGGACAGCGCGTGGACTGCCGACCGGAGGAACTTACCAACTTATTAACCTCATTAGACAAATGGATTTCGGTTTTAATGCTAATGCAATAAAGGTGTTATGAAATGCAGATAGAAACTAAGTAAACTTGTAGGCCATACTGCCGTGATCTTCTGTCTTAATAAGGTGTCATTGGTTTAGTTTTGGCGAGTTTGTATCCATTAGTGAGGCGACCATTACGTTTAGGTACATACGAGTAGTAAATGTTTCTTGGTCATGATTTGTTTTCTTTCACGTTTGGTATTTTGTGAGTTTATTGGCCAATAATTAATATTGAAATACCGTTCAATTATCTATGGTAATGTTCGGGAATACTTCTGCGATAGTCTTGTAAGCGTGCGTAAGCAGTTTTATTGGTCGTAAGTCAAGCGGCCGATAAATTATGAGATAATTAAAACATACTTACGCTTGAGAACACAATTCGATTCCATCATACCTATAAAAGGGGAGGCTTTCAATTCGCAATAGTTGGATTAAAGGTGTCAATGATGTTTATGAAGAGATTTCAATAAATTTAACTTAGGGTAAATTCGAACAAACTTATATACCTACTAGTACTAGCTTCTGCTCGCGACTTTGTCCGCGTGAATCTTCTTGTTCCGCAGACCCACCCCGTCGCATCGCATCACCTGCGATATTACTTGCTTTCGTTCTTCCTTACTTTATTAATTTTGCCTGCTTCCTAAGAGTCGTAGCGTGATGTTAGATAGCCTATAGCCTTCCTCAAGAATTGGACTATTTAATGCAACAATATTTTTTTAAATCTGACGGATATTTTCAGAGATTAGCGCGTTTAAACAAACAAACAAACTCTTCAGCTTTATTAGTATAGATGAATCTTATCCTGCTAATAAATTGTTGTTATCTGACAGTTTTGGTATAATAGTAAAACCGTCAAAAATACAAAATTTATTCGCAGGACATCCTAGGCATAAAAGTTTGGTCGAATTTGGCCTTAGTCATTTAAATGTGTTTGTGTCTTTTTATTTAACTAATGTAATTGGCCTTGGCCGTTTTATGTTAAATAAATAAATCATAACTTCAATACATTAAAAAAACAGTATAAAGTTCAGGAAAAAATTATCTAATCTGACCAAGATTATGTCTGGACTTTAAAAGAGACCGTGACCCCTGAGTTTGTTTTAGCCTTTCTTCTCAGACTAGTAATATAGGAAGCGCCGACCTCATCTAGTTTAAAAAAAAATATGATTGACGTGTAAAAGTGTTCGTATAAAAATATTTAAAGAAATAAAATCATTTCTCAATTAAGATAAGTACATAATAAGAGTACATTCAAAGAAAAATGTCATACGTAATCTGCATTTACGATTTATTTGCCAAAAATGTACACAAATATGAGTTTATGGAAAAATAACTTTAAATCCTACACAACAATGTTCAAGTTACGCTACTACTTCAAACATTTTATAACTTTTTCTATAGTGCTAGTCACTCTGGAATCAAATTAATTACCATTATAAGAAAGTTTATATTTGTTTAACTTGAAATAATATAAATTTGAAACATAAGTTTGAAAAGACAATACTTACATTTCGATACATAAAACTGCGTCTTAACAAACAAAACCACTCTTTGCAACATTTAAAATATCCCTAACAAAATAAAACCTGAAGTGGTATTAATATCTCTATACCAATACCCGTGGGATGACGTCTGCCCTTTCCTGTAGGAAGTGTCGTGACTCACTGACCCATTGCCTCGCCGGCCACGTTCATTTGCTAGCTTTACATATAGATACTTACTGTGTCTATTTGTATGTCTGTATGTATGTGATGCCAGTGCTTGGGTACTGCATTTACTTAGATTTGAGTAGAGAGGCATGTTTCGAAAAGTTTTGTATCGAACTTATATATTTATGGGACATTGCACGTAAGCTTCAAGATAGGCTGAAAATGTTGCTAGTTTTATATAATTGTCCGACCGGAATGGTTGACATATCCAATCCTATGGCCGAGGACTAACATATTTGGTGCAAAGCTGGGACAAGACAACTACAAGAAGGGTCACAATCCTCAGCACTGCCAAAACGAGTGCGAAGACGAAGATATAATAACATACTGCATCAGTTTCAGGATAATGTAGAATTAAGTAGGCAAGCTTGGTATTGTAATTAAAACGACGAAGCCTGAACGATTGCCCTTTTGCTAATGTATTGTTCACAATTAGTTTGACAATGGGCAGTCATATGGATAACTCCCGAATCTTCAAGTTATTTCGATTATATTTCAAGCGATTCATTCAATCCTTCAGTTGCTGTCTTGTTCAGGTGATACTTTTAGCTTTCGGAACCGTAATATTTAATGGAATGAAATTATAAAGTATGGAATCAATTGCCAATAAAACCACTTAATTTTGTTAATATCGTAAATTTTGACATTCAAAAGCCCTATAACTTCCATTAGCAACATTAACACCTAATTTCCGTGATTTCTCAATCGATTTAAATAACGCCATTGTTGCATGAAAACGATTGTTCGTCGAGCCAGCCCATCACCAGATTCCTGCATAAATCAGTAGGATATGTACAGCTGAACGTTTAACATCTAACAATTATAACCTTTGACCTTATTATGACATTTGGTTTGTGTCGCAAACGGCCATGAATGAGCGGGGATGGGGGCTATCTCTATTTCATCGGCCTCACCTGTGAAATGTTGCATAAAAAATTAGTTTACACTCTGAGGTATTCGATTTTTGGAACGGTGAATCAGAGAGGTGAGAGCGATTGAATTTCTGTATCAAAGCAATATGTATTGGTACTGAAATTATAAGTAAGTCATTATTAACTCGGCGAGACGACATTGTTACCATCGCGGGCAGAACCTGGATGAGGCTGGCACAGGAGCGTGGAGATTGGCACAAGAACAGAGCGGGCTGTCAGGCTAAGAATGATGATGACGATGAATCATTAACTATCACTATTTCACTAATTATGTTTCAGGAAACTCAAACTTTCAATTAAATCATTTACAGGTACTTTTGAATTGTCAAAGAGTCGGTCAGTTAGTCAGAAAGCTGAAACTAAATCCTAAAGATCCCTTGCTAGATTTTAGATCTCTAAAACGTAGTTTTTATTAATAAAAATTTCGTTACCCACTTACTTGCAAGCTACGTGATATATTACTCATCGAATAATTAAAACATCTGAAAAATAAATACCGAGTTTAAAATACCTGACCTAAAACTTGGAAGTGCAGACTTTTTTTAAAGTTTTGCGACCTTTAACTTCAAAGTTGTAGGATAAACTTTCTAACAAGAGTCTAAAAGTATAAGTAAGTCTAAGTATATTCTAAGCAATCCGAATATAAATAATCATTACAGGTCACTCATGTCAGCTACTGCCACAGATCACCTTTTCTAACACCATTAGCCGAGTGACCTTCCGACCATAGATCAGGTCAATTTGTTCATTCATTGTTAAAACATAAACAAAATCAAAGATGGCGGCTATTATCATCCATTTCGATTTCAATGACGCAAACTTTTTTATCTAACAATGGCATCTTAGTAAGTTTAAGACCTTTGTGCTTGGATTAGATACTTGTGGCGAGAATATGGCAATAATTTGAGTATATTGTAATTGTTTGTGCCTTATTGTGCCGTGTCTGTCTGTCAGTCAATTCACTTTCAATTTTTTGATCTACATTGGACGCGGATGGGTTTTGTGAGAGAGATATAGGAAGGAGGAAAATTGTACCTTTTTTTTGTAATTTTTTAATGTGAAATAGTAAAATTAATGACTGAGAATCTGAGCTGTCATGCGCATAATTTTTATAATAATTTATGCGTATTTAATAGGTATCGACTGCTTTTATTCTTATAGATTACAGGTGGAGGCAATGGTGTAGGTTTGATAAATTATTTTATATTTAATGAAAATAGTGAAAAAACTGAAAGCTTTCAACTGTAGCCTGTTGTAGATTGAATTTTGTTTTCCATATCAGAAAATCATTTCAAGTTTTTTTTCTATGCCTACAATAGTTATTCCTAATTATATGATAATACTTCAGTCTCACATAACACCGTCCAAGCTTACTCGCTGTTTGTCAATGTAGGAGGGTGTGCGAAATGTTAAGCGTGCTCGATGGGATGGACTGTTGCGCAAGCGCCGCGACGCGTGCTACGAGCCAAGTGTTAACTGGGGCATTGTTTTGAGATAGGTACCGACTTTGAAATGGAACTTTATTTATTTTTTATGTGTCATATCACATTATACTGATGATAGAACACATCATAATATCATGCTTATTTATTACTCGTATTATAGAAATTCCTGATTCATCATCTGCCTAGCCTTTTCCCAACTATATTGGGGTTGGCTTCCAGTCTAATCGGATGCAGCTGAATACCAGTATTTTACATAGAGCGACTGCCTATCTGACCTCTACAACCCAGTTACTGGTTAATACGGCCAGAAACTGTACCTACAGTTACTCTGTAAAAATTATTGACTTTTACAATGTTTTGAAATTATACTGTTAATACGTATGGGAGAGCAGCGTAGGCCTGACAACAAGGTACCAAGTACTGTGAAGAGATTTACGAGCTTTCATACTGGGACGGGTAAATAAAACCACAGTTTGTCATATTACGTCAACAATTATTATTAAAAAATGGTTCTACGTTTTTAATTTTTTTTTGTCTCTTGGCTTGTCAGCCAAACCTGACGCCTAGGTACTGTTTTTTCACTTATTGTTTTTATAAATCAATGCTTGTCTCGTATTTCTGCCATCTACATTTCAAAGGATTCATTTACCGCCGAATCCAATAACCTATCTATCACCAGTTTTGGCATACTGGAGTTAGAAAAACCTATCTATCTCTGGTTTTAACGTATATCAGTAGCGATCTGTATGATTATATTATACTGGCATATACTGGCTACTATCAGTAGCGAAAATAGCGAAAATAGGTTGTTAGGTTCGGCCGCTAAGCACCAAATAGGTCACATCTCTACAGTATTTAACAAAATAGAAAATAGCTAACAAATCGAGACATCTATGAGTCTACAAGGCCGTTCCATTCAGAAACTTTACCACTCAATAATTAAAAAATACAAACGTACTTACTCCAATCGAAGTCAATCCTCCTCGCAGCATCTTCTCATAATTTAGCATCAGTGACGTATAGTTTGACAGGACGGGTGGCGACTGGCGGCGTGAGAGCGACCCACTGATGGACGTCACGAATACTGATCGTGTGCACACAGCCTAACTGTGCCTCACCTACATACGAGACGTGATATAATTATGTGAGACTGGGAAATAGTGGATGATGATATAGGAGATATTTTCAGCTCGTTTAGGTTCATTCATTATGGCGAGCCACTATATAAGGAATGAAAGATTAAGAAGTTATTATATATTTGAATTTCATGGCGCATATTAGAACAAAAGTAGGTAGTTATAGAAAATAAGTAGGTAGCTTTGAAGAGGAAAACACGAACTGGTGCTTGAGTGAGAGTAGCTGACGGTCAAGTTAAATGGCGTAATTGGACAGGCTTAAACTCAGCACTGGACTCCTGTTGAGGGTGCTGAAGAAATTTAACTGCACACTCTGAATAAAAATAAGTTTAAAAACTAAAACCAGACTACTGTAAAGGATGAAACAAGAAAGTACCTTCATGTGGTCGCATGCCGCTGTACTAACATAATAATATAAGCCACGGTAGCATGCGAGCACGGGAAGGTACTTTCTTATTTCATCCTTTAGTTTTTAAACTTATTTTTATTTAATTATTTTGGGGCTTAATTCAGTAATATTTATATTTTTGAAATGTGCTAATTAAGCCCGTTGATTTGATACCCAACACGGCATGATTAAATATATTTTTTTAGTTCCTAACTTTATGTCCGCTAGAGGGCGCCATAATCAATTTAATGTGACGTCACTTAACTTATAACCAGCGGACGATCACGACGCTTCCAATGATACTTAATTTGTGTAATTGTGAATTAAATATACCGGTCAAAATCATAACCCTCCTTTTTGCTTCGCCGTAGTCGGGTAAAAATATAGAGTATGTTGGGGTAAGTTTGTGGCTGGGAAAATACGGTATGGATCGAATTACGACGACAGTCTGGTAATAATAAAATGTCGCAGAATTTTCTATGTACCTAAGGTTTTATTATGCTTCACTAATTTCTTCTTAAATACTACTTTCTTTTTAAATAACATGAATAGTAGTAGTACAGATATACAGGGTCAAATTTAATTAGCTAGCGAAACTCCGTTAACGTGATGGGTATCGAAAAGTAAAAAAAAAATGTAATTAAATTGGGGGGTCAACAACCGTCTGGTATTGTTGTTACATGAAGTATGAGTTCGTCTGCAAAGTTTCGCTATCTAATTAAATTTGACCATGCAGATACACTCATCAATAAACAGGTCAGTAAAACATTCATCAAAATTTTCTAAGACACAACCCTAAAATTAAGCTCATTTATTTATTAGCATACTTCAGTTTCAATATCAGGCTCTAGATCTGAAGATAAACTAAGTAGGGCCAGTACATTGCGTGAGAACCTTGCCTCGGTCGGGAGCGACCTGCGACCGTTCGTAATCTAACTGCTACCGGTCGGTTAATTTATAGGTGCACTACGCTTCTCAATGTCGCTAGTATTAGCATCATTAGCTGTATGGATATTATGTCTCGAACTATTAATTAATATATGTGGTATTTATACGGAGATCACCACTGATCATACGTCAATATGCACATGTGCATATTGACGTATGATCAGTGGTGATCTAGTGGTAACGGCCCCGACTTACGAGTTGTAGGTCGTGGGTCCGAATCCAGGCGGCCCTTTACTTTATGAAAATAATTTAATCGCTACTGCTCTTAAAACGGCGAAGGTGATCATCCTAGAAACAAAAATTCGATGACATAATATTTATGACATCTACCAACCCGCACTGGGCCAGCGTGGTATATTATAGCCGACTCCCTCTCAATTAGAGGAGTTCTGTGTCCCACAGTGGGAACATTATAGGCTGATTAGATTATGCTAACGCATAAAACACACTTTACACTTCTTTTGACTGCGTCATATAAAACAAATGACAACTGACCGATGCGATATAACTTTTAAAAAATCTTGAAGAATTCTGGTGCATCCAGATAGACTTGAAGCCGACCCCAACATAGTTGGGAAAAAGCTAGGTAGATGATAAAGAGATCTTGAAGAAGACCCACTTATACTAAGATGGCATGACGTTTTTGACATAGATGCCTAAGGCGGTACTAAGGAAGGGACAAGCAAGATTGATTTCCACCAAAGAAAAACGAAGAAATTACGAAACAGTATATTCAATATAACTTGGATTGTTGGCTTTGGTTCTTTTGTGTTACTTATTTCAAGCGCCGTTACTTTCCTTTATATCAAAGTTTTAATCAATTATGCAAAGCCACCATTAATTTTAAGTAACCTGTGACCGTTTGAAATCTTAACTGTTACCAATCGACCGATTTATATGTTTTGCTTTTCAATGTCGCTGTGATTACTGCCATTAAGTAGCTAATATTCACTATTAATATGTGAATATTGAAGAAAGTTACATTTACTGCTTAATTTCTGCGATTTCTCCTTAAAGGTTTATAAATTATCAATATGCTTATGCTCTTTAGCATTAATAGCTATTATAAGTCTTGCCTTATTCCCTTTGTATTTGTCTTGTATAATTATTTATTACTAGCTTCTGCTCGGAACTTTGTCCGCGAAAAATTTCTTGTTCCCCCGACCCACCCCGAGTCGTATCGCATCGCCTGCTCGCGCTATTACTTCGTTATCGCTTCGCGTTCTTTCTAATATTTTTTCTTTTAGGTCGGCTCCTAAGGCTCTTAGCGTAATGTTGAGCAGCCTATAGTCATCCTCAAGGATAGTGCTATAAAATGCAAAAATATTTCTTCTTTGGTTTTACGTATTTCGTCTTTTACTGTACTTTCCAGTTGAAAGGCGAATATACTAAGTATAGTTTACCGTTTTAAAGTATTCCTTTCCTATAATTTCTTCTTTTGTATTTTCAATACATTAAGAATTAAGCATGTCCACTGGGTTTGCGTGCGAACTCCGTCCGTCCGACATGACCTGTGCGACCGTTTTCAATCGCTTCGTTATGTCATCGAATTCCTTAGTACTGGCTACCTAATTTATTGACTCAGTTTACTGTAGAATGTCGCGATTATTATAATTAAAGGCTAATTAATTGAGGTGAAATACTTCAGAATTGCAGGGATTTTGTAAATAATGTATTGGCATTCCTAAGACAGAAATTGCTTTGAAACTAGACGAGAACAATCTTGATGCTACGGGAATGCAGTCTCTATAAACACAAAAGCAAAAATTCATAGTTTAAAAATGTTGATTTGCTTTTTCATGCATGCCTTTATTCCGTGACCCACGATCAATTTAATTGACCTCAGAGTTGGCGTGTCAGCTATCCGCTCTTCAATTTGTTTCTCGAAACCGACTTCGTGAATCCCTGACATGTTACGAAAAATATTCCAAGTGACTGTCAGCTCTTAACTTCGGTGCCATCTTCGAACCGCAGCTATAAATTAAGTAGCATTCACGGATAGGACGGCGTGAGAGCGTCCGACCGTCCGGCACGACTGGCACACACGACCGCTCTCGGTACATCCCGGACACGGAGCTTAGAAATATGGGATATGCCTAGAGAGCACGACGAGTACTTGGATATCAAACAGTAAATGTCCACTTCTAAACATGAGCCTTGCTAGAACGCCACATTGTATAGCTTGAAGAAAATCGTGCCCAATGAATATAGCCAGATTTTCTACAAACGCAGAGGAGAACTTTGCTGGCCATTTGAATTCTTCTGACACCTAGACACCTCTTGAGACACGGTATGAATAGAAGCTTATTTTACCGTGCAGAATGAAATAAATGGAGCGACCAATGATCCAACATAAGCGTTTGCAGTTACAGGTACCTCTTGGCTCTTGGCCTAACCCCATAATCATATTTTATGGTATTCACAATAGGGAAAGATGACCTGTTTAGCCATGACGGAGAATTCATATACGATGGGACCGTAGCGTCCAACCGTCTGGCATGAATGAGTTCTGCGCATCCCGGACATGGAGCATAGAAATATGGGATATGCTACGAGGTAATTATATGAAACCTACTTTAATCTGATGTACAATTTTGTTGCAAAAATGATAACGTTTGTGGATGGTGTAAAAATGAAAGCGGTGTTGATCCATGCATAGTTAAAATGTGACTTTGAATACCACCTCCTGAAGACATATAGAATATGTATTTTTACTTACTAGACTATATAGGCATCCTGCCCGAAAATAAGCTTCCTTTTAGTCATAAATATAAGCTGGATTACCATTTTGTTAACTTTCAAAGTCAAAGTGATTTATTTACATAGGATGTTTATATATTTATTAATAGTTTAGAATAGCTTATATGTTTCACCATTAACTGGTATATACTCCAAATGGCCACCCTACGCCAATATATACGCTTCATAAACCTGTACCGATGACGTGTCTCCTTCGTTTCTTCGATCTAAGATCTCAGCCTCTTTGTTATGTCATTCTGGCATAGAACGATTTATCGGCGTGCTGTTTACCTCATCGTGGCGTTTGTGGAAATCATTAGCTGTTGCCGTTCTCTATCTGTTGGGAATTGGACTGCTAATTTGTATGATGTATATTTCAGATAAGTGTTTGTTGTCATTATGAATATTATGTTTTTGAAATAAAGGAGATATGTTACTAGCAGCATTTCTATCTACGATAGCTGCATTGGTATTGACCTTCAAAAATACTGGATACAATTCTATCTTAGGTTGGTATCCGATGTTGAGCTTCAAAGATAATATAAGCGAGGGTACAAAGTGTAACAGAATTCTAAATTAATTAAGAACTAGCTTCTGCCCGCGACTTCGTTCGCGTGGAAGTCATACCACAATTTACTAAAATAACACCCAATTTTATAAAAAAAACTATCCGGTCGAGGTGAGAAGAGAGTCAGGACTGGCGACGCGGGAGCGAGTGACGTACAGTTGTCCGTGTGAGATGCAGCTCGTTCATTAAGAATGGGTAAAAAAGCAGTTTTATATCGCCGTGAAATATGTATATAATATTTCAATATATTGATCAATCACAGCTCATTGTCTCAACACAACTTTGGATAAGCCTTCATCCTTGACTGACTGAACATTGCAGTACAAATCTTGCACAGGTAGGTAGATATCGTTTCTTAAGTACTTCGTTCGTTTTTATGAACTACTAGATATGAATCACTCACAACGCAAACCATAACAGAAACCTTTTCAAACCAAAATACACAAACAACGGTTGAAACTAATGCAATACACTAAACACACAATCAAAAGCTATCTAATAACCGCGTTATTTACGCAAAGGGTTGTAAGGTAGGATGCAATCGCGCGGCCGAACAACGCGCCATAAACGCGTACGCTGCGTTTTACGAGCGTTTTCGCTTTCGCGCCATTTGCAATAAATCAGAGACGCCACCGAGTGGGCGATGTTGGTGCGCCCGGCGCGTCAATCCGAATCATGGTCATACGCCGTTGGAGGAGACGGGCGTTTTTGTAATGTTAATGGCTAAATATTATACTTCTTTGAATTACCGTCCTTGATGGATAAGAGATTGCTACAGTACTAAGATTCCAATTGAAAGTATCGTAATTTTTCTGTCAACTCAATGCCGACTTTTTTCAGGTAATAGCTTAGGTACACTGGATCCTGAATGACAGAAGAATTCTAGACATATTTTTTTGCCTTGATTTTTTGTGAAATGACTTGACTTTGCTGAAATAATTAGGTAATTATTTATAAATTATGCAATAACTATTTTATCATTATTCATTATTTTACATATTTCAAGAGAAGAGATTCTAGAATTCCTTGTTGAATACTAGTCAATAACTTTAACAGTAAATGCATAACATTTACCTACGAGGAACAGTATTGTGTAAGGCTGGGGTCTACCTGACCACACGCCTACCGTGACTTACGATGTGTAGCCATCCGTCATCGACGATAGCCGAATGCTATGTTCGTAAATACCTAGGTGCGGCCAGGTGCGACGGCGGTAAATAACGTTTTGGCAACCGGCGGCCTATCAGTCATCCGTCGTGACGTCACCGTACGCTGACAGTATCATGCTAAAGCGTTCGAAACGCAGCCGCAGCGTCCCAACCTCCCGTCTGCAAAGTCCTTGTAACGGGACAAATTTCACTCCGGCGCCGTCGCCGCTCGTACGATTCCCCATTTTACTGTCAATACTTGTAAACGTCTCAATTTAGCCCAGCTCAATTGGCGCTAGTCAATATGTTATGGGCTGGGCTCGTAGTTCACATGGCTCTTCATGTAAACTTTATTTAAAAACTATAAACTTTGTTGCCTATTTGAGCATGTGAGGAATTTACTGTTTTCTCGGAGACCATTTTGTTGTCTTACGGTTTTGTATTGGATTGGTTCGGATCATCTTTATTCTAGGTTCTTGTTTTGAAGAGAGTAGTGCTGACTCTCAGAAATCTCTGGTTAAGATTTAGTTATAATTTCTTGCTATTCTTTCGCGGCGAGGACGCAGAATTTCAAGGTGCTGAAAAGAGGTTTAACTTTAGCCGCTAAAATAAGAACTTTAGTTAAAAATCTGTCTAAATTTTAAAATGAACTAGCCGGTCGATTCTGTTAGAATCTCACCGTGAGAAGTTAGGTGAAGTGAGCTGTCATTCCATCTGTAGTGCGATTCTGTAACCATCTCACCGTGAAAACTTAGGTGAAGTGAGCGCGGAGTGAGCTGTCATTAGTGTAAATCCCTATAGCATCAGATGGAATGACAGCTCACTTCACCTAACTTCTCACGGTGAGATTCTAACAGAATCGACCGGCTGATGCTATAGGGATTTACACTAATGACAGCTCACTCCACGCTCACTTCACCTAAGTTTTCACGGTGAGATGGTTACAGAATCGCACTGCTGAACCCTAATTGTGTAAAACAATATCAATCACAATCTGAATAATTTTGAAGGATATTGCTAATCCATTGCTTCATATGTTCGTTAATTTTGTTAATCTGTCAAAATGAAAGCCTACTGTTAATGTGTTAGGCAATTAGAGTTAATAAAAAAATAGGTAGAACGAATTTATAAAGATCACATCTGTGAGTAAAGATAGCAAGGTATAATATAAATAGGTAACATGTTATTTTTAAAGTAGCTAGACTCCATTCATTTACTGAAATAAACCACATTATACTAGAACCGCCTACCTCTACAGAAATAGCGAAAATCTAACAATGCGTACCGAAAGTAACCAAATAAAACGGACAACAGTAGTAAATTAGTGTTCCTCAAGCCAATTTGCAGCGTAAAAGGTTCCGTACACACCATAACAGGTTATCAAAGAGTCGTATGTTTTCATTAGGATGCTATGCGTGCACCTCTAAGGCACTTTCTGCAGGATTCTAACAAGATTGCAGGGGAATATTGTGGGGTAATTTTAAATTGTTGTGCGTTTTGGTAAAATGTTTGTGACAAAAATGGTCGTCATATATTTAACCAGCTATTCGTGATCGGCGTCGCCCGGGTGAATTTCCGGTGAATTTTCATATGAACCATGTCCTGACAAATGACACAACATTTTTTTTTCTTTATAAGACAAGTTTAACAAGTTACAAGACTCAAAATATTACTAACAATATTGCTTACTACTTTCTTTGGGCATTTCATTCTGTTTAATTTATTAATTCTAACTAGACATATTTAGGTGCTCCATCAGAAAATAATCGTTTAATAAAATACCAATAACATTCCAGTAGGTAAGTGAGCGTAATCTACAATCTTACCAGGCTTTGGTATTTTGAAATAATTTTCTACAAAGAAACATCATAAAAAATTATTAAAATACAGTTCTAAGGAAAACGTTTTAGTTAGCAATACGTTATTGCAAAGAATATTAATTAATTGAGTCTTTTATCTCAGTAATTGGATTGCCGAAACCAATAACCAGTAAGTACAACTTAAATGTTATCGTTCACTCAACACTTTAGTTACAAATTTCCAGGTATTGTTGTACTTCCATAGAACAGTATCTTTTGATCGGTTATTAATTAAGACGGATGGCCGGACAGAGTAGCGCAGGATTAGTACGGACTTATCACACTAGTGCGGACTTATTACATGGTTGCCCGGACTTATCATCGTTATTGAATTAGCTTTGTTATTGACCTATTGGCTTTGGGTTATATGTTGATAAAGTACTTAATTAGCATATTTGAATTTGTACAAATACGAGGGTTAACCTTATCTTACCCCAGAGAAGATGATTTTGCTTTATTTCGGTTATGAATGATGAACATGAATACGAGTACAACAATCACTTAAATAATTGCCATTGTTATTTTAATACAGCATGCAGAACATTGATAGTCCTGCATGTCTTAATATTGTCCTGCTAAGAAATAAGGAAAAAATAGAAACAAAATAACTTTATTTGACCCAGGTACTCAATTGGAAGACGAAGTGTCGGTCGTCCGGTGACGAGATGGGCGGATGATATTGTTGCCATCGTGGGTAGAGTCTGGATCAGGCTGGCACAGCAGCGTGGAGATTGGCACAAGAAAGCAGTCAGCAGTGGGTGAAGTCGGGGTGTGGATGACGATTTTGATGATGATGAATTTATAAACACAAAAATACATGAAACATAATTCAATTTCAGATTATTTCCTATATGAAAAGACCAATTCTAAACATGACTATTATCTAATACGCCCTCATTTCCATTCAATCACAACACAAATCAAGACACATAATACACAACAACAACAACAATAATACATTAAAACAATTGACCACAACATTCGCACACGCTCCACCATCCTTCAATAAATCTATAAAGGAGCCCACCCACTAATAACATGAGTACATGATAAAGAAACTTATACATCAACGTGAAACAATCCGTACCTGATATACGAGGCGTTAACAGTGACTATAACGCCCAAGGGTTCGTAAGCTTGTGAATGAGGTTTTATGCACGTATGCCATTTTGTATTAGTTGGGAGAAATTAAGAAAGTAGGTGTTGTGTAGTTATCATTTTTCTTGATATTATGCGTTGTTGATGGTTGAAAATACTTCTTGTGGACCACGTTACGTAATAATTATATGTATGGGGAAACCTGAATACTTACATAAAATAAAAATGTTGAGGTTCAGATCGTGGTGATCCAAAGCTGCTGAAGCATCAGAATGGTTTATCACGACAATTTTTTTCTATGCCTTTCTAACTGCCATGTTGAACGAAAACGTCTTCAGATGTCCTGGCAGTCCATTTATTAAAAATCTCACCTTGAGAATTTAGGAGATGTGAGTTTGTATTCTACTTGATGGTAGGAATATGACTATTGACAGCTCACTCCACGTTAGCTTCATCTAAATTTTCTCGGTAAGATTTGTTCAGAATAGCACTACTGGTTTCTGATGCGAACTAGCTACACCAATGCGGCACACGTCATTATACAGCATGAAATTGAAAACTTGCGATAAATCGAAGTAGGATGTGTGCAGTAACTGTTACATAATCATAATAAATTGTCATTTCCCAAATAACAAATTCTTTCTAAAGCGCTTTGATTTAGCTTTTTTTTTAACCTATGTTATCCCACTTTTGGGCTAAACTCTCCTCCATACTTTTACAATTTTCTTTGTATTTTGCCGTCACGGGCCAATTGGTCAGGAACGTGTTCAAATCGTCACGCCCGTTTTCTTATGCTTGCCTCAGTGACGATGCCCGTCTTCAGGCACCTACTGTGTGACGATCCTTTTGTTTGTCCCGTATTTCTTGATTATAGCCTTCAATCTTAATAGCATAATCAGCCTATAATGTTCCCACTGCTGGAGCACAGGCCTCCTCTTGGTAAGAGGGAGTGGTATATAATCAATATCCAAAATTATTTAATTGTTCTACTGCCTAATCCATTAAAACTATGTTAAACAGAGTTGCGTGGCTGGATGTTATGATATTGATAGGCAGGACGACGGACAGCGTCGCACAACAATTGCTGCCAATAGGGTAATTGGCGACCGACCGCGCGCCAATGGTCGCACCATTACGTTCGTACACTGTAGGCCGAATTTATGAGGCGACTCGTCGGTAATTACATATGTTTTAAAGCCATCATTTCGTCCAATGGTTCAGTGATAGCCAAGCAAGAATTATGTGGGATGAATATTTTGGTCTAATTAGAATGTTTATGTTAAGGGAAATCAGTTCGTACTTACTTAATTATTAGAAAGTAGAATAGTGGTCTTTTGGTTTACTTTTATTTAAAATTGGTTTCTTCTTAATTTTCAGTATCATCGTGTACATTTTGACGTTTGCTATCCCTGAAAATTAAAGAAAATGAATACTGTTTATTTACAATTGGTAATCTGTATTAAAATATAATTAGGAAAGTAATTACTAAGGTACTGTAACAATTAACAATGATTAAACTGCCAAATTCTTATTGCAATAAAAAGTGACCTTACACAGTCAATATTTCTGTCCCGCAGTGTAACATGGACGCAGCACGCGGTGTTATCAGGATGTCCCGTCGGCGTATCGAGTGACGACAACCTGTAATCGTGTCATGCGCATCGCACTCATGCGCCGATACCGTACCGTGCTGTGCTGATGTTTGTGACTTGACGTGTACTTGTAACTTTCCTTTGAACTTTTCATGGGATAGGTACCTAACTGAGTATGACGTCACGACTTATCGCCTACATTAAATTTCCATTATTTTTCTAGCACATGCCTGATTCTTTATCCAGCACATATTATCTGGAAAAGAAAAGAGTATCTAGAGTTACCTATCCTATTTACGAAAGATGTGGCGAACACGAAAAATGATCGGTACGGTATTTTCAAGGATTCTAAAGGAAGAGCATGAGGCTACGGGACGAAACTATAGTCTTAGAAAACTTTCTATTAAGAGCTGATTTAACCAAACTCAGATATCTTTTATCCGTGGAATAAAGTTGTGGTCTGACAGTTCCAGTATGGCAAAACTGTCAAAAATACAAAATTTATTCTAGGCTATGACTTATTCTAGGTATAAACGTTTGGTGAAATTCGCCCTAAGAGATATTAGAAATACATTGATTGCCCTTGCAGTTTCACCAAACGGTTACTTATTTAGAGAAAAGGTTGTGAAAAACTCACATTTACAAATAACGAAGGCAGACACACACAAGGCTTAGGATCCATGATAGTTGGAAAGTCAGATGTGTCTTTCGGCATAGAACTTTGTACTAACCTTACCTTCAAAACATTAGATGCATACGATCAGCATGGATATCGGTCAAGGCGTCCATCGATGGATAATGAGTTAATGCCATCCCACGCCCCTTATTGTTCTTAGTCCATTCGTCCGCCGCATGCATCTACATTTTAATATGAATATATCATACACAATTACTATCATACTGTCCTAAAACCCCTTGCCAACGGAATTTAAGCTTTATTCCTAGGAGGTTAAAGTTTGCGGGGGTGTAGGTTGTTGAAATGAAGGTAGTTGAAATGTACAAATGGACTCATTGTCAGTCGAACGAATTTGCATGAAGTATGAAAGTTAAGGCGTTATAGAGACGTAATAGATGATTTGTAAAATGTACCTAATGAATTAGTCATCCTTTCTCAGGGTTTAAATATAAGCAAATTATGTGTGGCTGTCGTAGAGTTATTAGTAATAGTACAATAGATAATAATATACAGAGTGGCAGGGACATATGTAGATGCGGAAACTGTAACCATTAATTTAGCACATGATTCTAGATCCTCTAGCAAAGAAACAAAAGAAAACAGTGGCACTCCGGGAGTGCCAACAGAAGTGAAAACAAAACACAGACAGAATACTTTGCCATCACTCACTGACATATAGGATATACATTAAAACTAAGTACGTCCCGAGGACAGCCGAACACATCCGAAGCGGTGTCGGTTACGGTAACAGTGGCGCGAGTTGAATGGTTTTTTCCCATATCAAAAAATGCCCAACGCGCCTAAAGACGGTTTCACTTCAAAAATCTGCTGTTGCATAGAAAAGTGTAACCTACGTGGTTAAAATGTATGAAATAGATATTTTATTATAATAGACGATGAAACATTTCAACGCAGCGGTGTTCAGTATCATTTGCTGAATTGATGGTTATAGTTTGCGCGTCGAAGTTACGGACCCCTGCCACCGACCTGTATTTTGGCTACAATACTATCATATTTATTTGTTTAATTATTGCACTCCAACGACTTATCCGCTAATACATTTTTGGGGTATTGTAATAATTAAACTTAAAATCTAGAGTGAATTTGTTACTTACAGGGGTGCATAGCACTCACATATTTCAAGTTATATAATTTTACATAGAGCACATATAGGCTAAAAAACAAAAGTAAATGAAAACAAATTTGAAAATTTAGAAAGAAAGAGAATAAATAATTAAATCCATTTTGTTGCTCTAAAGAATAACATAATCAATGACAAATAACTAAGTAATAATATTAATAATATAGATATTAATAATATAGATATTAACTGTGGCCACTGTGGGTCAGTAACAATTGTTTGCGAAATTGCGATAACTTGTTGGCGAAGATGTCAATGCTATTGGCACGTGTATGGAGCTCATTGTACGTCCTCATCAACCTGTTCATTGGTGCCAAATGTCCGAGGTTAGTTCTTGATGGGCATAGAGTGATAATCTAATAATTATTGTGTGATCCTAATGGACTCAGACATGAACTAAAAGGTAGCCAGCTAGGACGTGTTTGAAATCTACAGTATGGAAACCACATAGGTATATGTATATAAATTATACCACATACTTGTCATCGCCTTTTCTGACGATATACAAAAAAAAATTAATAACGAAATACATTTAGGTGTGTTCGCATAACTCGTCAAAATGTAGGGAACAGCTGTTTTTTTTCGCGACCGATTTCTTTTATTGTTTTTTTTGTGTACTTATCGTCAGAAAAGGCGATAACAAGTATGTGGTACTTATAAATAATTGCATATATGTGGTCTCCATACTGTACATGAAATGCATAGATAATAGGGCAGAATAGACAATCATACATAACATAACATGAAGCCTGTTTTCTCCGAAGGTACCTACACCCACATTTCACCACAAAACAATCACGATTTCTAAAAATCCCCCAAGTTACAACCGTCAATTCTAACAAGACGAAAATTCTCCTAATTCTTAACGTGTCGATAGCAATCTAAATGGACTCAACCTAGAATTTGGCTACTTATAAAATTTAAATCTTTGTTGGTTATATGTATATTATGAAGATTAAATTAAAATTGGGATAAGTAAGGGCAAGAGAATGCTGAAAACCCATTTTTCTTTCTGAATGATGAAAATTCTAAGATATGTGACATCTACCAACCCGAACAGGACCCGCGTGTTGGATTACTATTACGACCTTACCGAAAGAATTCCTGTGTCCCAACAGTGGGAAAATGATAACTGATTATGCTACGTAATTGCAATAATGCCATCTTTTAGAAGTCTCGCTCCTAAATTAAGAGACAAACGCAACTCTGGTTGCCTGCAACAAGAAAGCTGCACAGCCAACAAGACATATTTACAGACCCACCAATAAACTTCCAATTAGGCTCGTCTATCTGCAATAGTCCATTCATTATAACAAAGAAGCATTGATGTTGCTAATAAATAAGTTCTGACAGTCCGTCCGCCTCCGCCCACGAGGGGTTTTGCAACGCATCTATTAAATTTTGATAGATCCAAGTATGAGTCACAGATGCGCTTGCACAGACTGATGTAATTATACAGGGTTACTTAAGTATTGTTTGGATTTGCATTTAAATAGGTTTAATTGTTAATCAATCATCAATCATGATTGGTGAATGGTGGAATATTGAATATCTGTATTTGCGTAGTAGGTTTGGGAATGGTACGAGCGTTAGTCAGTTCATTCATTTTAAAACGGTATAAAATATAGACGGAGAAGGTTTGGTCGTAGAAAAAGATATAACTAGATTGATTTTTCAACCATCACAGACGCTTTAGAGAATTTTCAGAAAATCTTTGATAATTGTTACCGCTAAATCTTCTGTCTGTACCTATTTATAATAAAGTTAGTTAAATTAGTTTGTTTGAACGCGCTAATCTCTGGAACTAACAGTCGTATCTGAAAAATTATTTATGCTTCTGATAGACCAATTTTTGAGGAAGGCTAGGAGCCGAGCAAAAAAACAAGAAATTTCATGCGGACGAAGTCGCGGACAAAAGCTAGTAATATAATTTAAAAAATCTGTTTGTTGGTTTACACTGTTAATATTTTTGTTAAAATTAAGACTTACCTGAAATATGCACTTTTGTGCAATATACACAAAACTAACAATGAATAATTCCCCAACGTAATTACAATAATGATCATCAATTATACAAACAACTCAACGTTTAATACATCTGTCAACAACTTGATAAATCACACAAAAAAGCACAAATAACGGTACTCGATCAATTCAATAAAGCACATAAAAAGTGGACAACACATCTGCGTGCGCGCATTGCGTTCGATATTCAAAAACTTCTGTTTTTTTGACAACAATGGTAACTTGACTACCGCGAGATCGGATGACAAAGATTTTTCTATTCAGCCTAGTATGGAGTTTCTATGAAAATATAGGTATTCAAATATTATATTGTCCGTTACCGAAATGTAAGGTCACCTTGTGAAAAAATACTTACTAACGTTATAAAACGCATAATTTATTTATTTATTAATTTTCATGTATTGTTTGCATAAAAAATATACCATTTAAACAATCATAGTCTTGACTCAGGTCTGCGCACAGTTTTAATAATAATAATTTATTTCGAACAGAATCCATAAAAGTGTTAGTAACAATTTTCTTAAGATCTATGTTAGTAAAAGTGTTAGTAATGAACATTACATTTAAAAAAAACTTAAGTATAACTTTCTGAGTTGATCTTAGATATGACATCGGTGTAGGAAAAACATTATAAGGATTCTTGGACTTAAATATAGTTAATTTGAGTCTAAAATCGCCAACCCGTCTTGAGTAAGCGTGGTGATACTCGTGCCTTCTCTCTATGAGAAGAGGCCTTTGCTCTGCAGTGAAGCAATAATACCTACATAAAATACACACTGGACCGCAAAACCTAATGCAGTAAGTATCATAAATCTTTTAGATATAGTTGATCCCAATATAGCATGCATTGAATTAGGTTTATCTAATGATAAATTAAGTCGTCTAACTAATGAGAGACACCTCATACTATCGTGTGGGTCTCCACAAGGTAACATGATCAATTTCTTTAGTTACTAACTATAAAAGGCGACTGAAGGATGATATGGTGAAGGGAGAGTGACACAAGCAATCACCTTTGAACTTATAAAGACTGATATTACTTAATTGAATGCTAAGAGGGTAGTGTAGGACGCCCCGCAGATAGATGGACTGACGACTTTAATGAGGTGTTTTGGCGCAGCCTGAGAAAAGCCTATGTCTAGCAGTGGACTGCGATAGGTTGAGTAGATTGTTGATTAAATGCTAAGCATGGTGTTGGTGGAAATAGAATACATTTGTGAGGACGAGTTTTGGTTTTAGAAGAATGTCCAAGTGTTGTTTTAATACTGACGTGTCTATTTATCAAAATGCTCTCGAAGATCAAAAGGTAATATTATTATCTGAGTAGCTAAATACTATCTTGGATAGTCATAGTTTGGTATTATACAATTTCATGGTTTGCAAAGCAACGATAGTTGATGGTAGCTTGGGAGAAGCAAAGTTGCTAAAACGTTTAGTTGGCTACATGTGTGTGTAAACCTTTCAGTTAATTATGTGCTCTGCTTATCACTGTAATTTCAAAACGTAATTGAACCTGGACTATTTTTTCTTTTACCTTGAATTTAGATTTTACGCTTTTATCATTTATTTTTATACTCTCCGCCATATTTCCTATTAGCAATTTCCTTAACTCATGGCTTCCACGTACGAATGCGGGTTTAACGAGAATTGATCAGCGCTGACGTAAATCTAAGTGACCTCTGGCTAACCATAAATGTTATCAGCATGTTGTCCTTATACCGTGTGCATACAAATGTACTCACCCGCATATAACGTACGTATGTAGAGAGAATGCGTTACCCGTTTAGTATTAAAGTTAGTGCTTTATATACCTACTAAATGAAGCAACAAAAAAAAAACGATACGGACACGAGAATTTTCGAAAAGATATAAAAAATTGGGGATACAAATTCATTGATCATGTAATTGCAATTTAAGCACGTGATGAGCTGGGAATTTAAGCTATTTTTACTTCTTTAAAAGAAGGTTAAAAGATCTTGCAATTTGCATAGAGCGTTCACCGTAGCTTGACTGATAAAGTATTTTATCAGTTGAAACACCAGGTCCAACAGTGGACTGCGATTGGCTGAGATGATTGATTGATGCAACAGTCTGCGATTGGCTTTCTTGACATATTCTACTGTAGCCTGAGGCTAAGATCATTTAAAATTTACATGTTTTTTTGAGGTTCTTGATAAATTTCAAAAAGGGTTGAACATGCAAAACCAAAAATCTTGCAAATAACGGACACAAGGAATTGAATCTTTATCGAATCCTGCAAATCAATACAGGGTTTACTTACTGATCAACAATACAGTCCTAAAATACTAATAATAAAAAATGCAGATGCAAAAACCGTGAGAACTGGCCAAGAATCAATTTGCGTTACAGTAACTATGCATATTATTTTCTACACTGTCCTCGTCTTAAAAAAATCACACACGTTACTGTGGGGCACAGTTTTTGTACGTCTCCCCTCATTTTTTTACCTTATTCAAATCGCAAGTAACTTTACCCTCAAGTTTTTTAACACCAAACAATGGTCCTTTTCTTCGGCCGAGTAATTTATTTTTTTTAACGGTCCAAGATGGCCTCGGGTCATAGGTGAGGCTTAGGATAGTTCTCAGGGATGTTTTTTAAAGTTTCTTTTATCTTTCTGCACATCTGCCAAATCCTTGGTAAAAAGATTGTGAGGTTCGCGTGGGAAATTGATATTTGGCGCATCTGTAGTTCTTTAGTTTGTGTATTGATCTGTTATTAATTTATGTGTGCTTATTTGTCTGTTATTGGATATTTTGCAACGGGATGCTAAGTTCTTAATGTTTTTTTTATGCTTTCGAACCGTTGCCAGAAGGTTCGAACTAATAAAGTTATGACTTTGGCAAATTTAATTCTACAACACTGGTTACAATGTCGTAACAACCACAACAACCAGTGTTGTAGAATGAAATACAAACTGCGGAAAATTCTAACGGCATTAGCAGGTAATCAGTGAGCTCGCGTCCGTGCCCCCCGCCACCCGCGACCCGACTAAAACAAAAACGCATTGTCCCATGACGTCACAGCGATAACTCATTTACGACTACCCGCATGTCGACGAAAGAGGACAATATGAGGACAATCGATAATGCTAAACGCGAACACGTGTGCCGCGGACTGTGAGCGATCCTATTGTTTTTGTTTTACAAACGCGGTGAACTTTAGAACGGTGCTTAGCGATTGATTTTGTTTTTTTTTGTTTCATAGTGTGGGTACGGTTTTCACTGCATCGGCACTCCGAGGCTTGCATAATTTTTTACATTCTATAGTTCGCGTGGTTTTATCATCACTTCAGCCCACAGTAAAGAAAGACGTCGAGGTAAACACGAGAACATCAAATTAATTCTTTAAGAAATCCACTCCACTAAGCTTTTAGACTAGGGTACTAGGATGATAGATTAAATCAAAAAATTTGGTAAGATTTTGCAGAAGTTTTATTCAATAAAACTTGCTCAAGGGCGGACAGCTGACAATGTAGCCAGAGGCTAGAACTTTATACCAACAAAAATGTTTGATCGTGTTCACCATAAAAAAGTCTCTTCCTCAACCAACAATGGACCTGGCCAAGCGTTACACATGTCTACAGAATAGCCATGAACTATCCCAAAGGATTAACCAAACGTCTTCGGAACAATGACTACTGCAGATTTTTTATCTATTTTTTTGTTGGCAACACCTGGTCGCTGATTTTTTATGCCTTGTCATGGCCCGCAGATAAAGTCAGCGGATCCCAGATAAAAAATGGACTGAGCGAAAGGAGTCGTTATACGGACGGGGTATTTTCCAAAGGGTGCGATTTTTAAATTGAATTTGATAAGTCTTTGAAAAGGTCCGAATGAAAATGGCTTTGATTTGTGGGGTTAGAGATAAGATAGTCGTATTGTTATGAATTGAAACTGACTGTGGGGTTTGATTTAGGAACTGCGGATTATTATTGAAGTTTTTAAACATAATGAAGATTCAATGAGGGTTAATTGGATGCATTTATTTTTTAATTGGTCTCTTTTCTGTATTTTTGACAAGTTACACGGAAAAAGTAATTATATTTAAAACCTACAAAAATATGATGCAATTTTCATGTAGTTAAAGATTACTGGTGGATTTTTTCAATTACAGTGAAATGATCGTTTGTCACTATCTGGACGTTTATGTAAGGTGTCAAGAGAGTGTGCTGTGTTCCGTGTTTTCCAATGTAAATAATTGCCATCATTACGGCGTAAATGATTAAAAGTGCTGGCAGGGATATCTTGAAGTCAAACGTCGCGCACAGACTTATCTTGCGCGCACTCTATTAGAAATCACCAATCCATCAGTAGTGCTATTCTGTAAACATCTCACCGTGACAAGGAAGGTGAAGTGAGCTTGAAGTGAACTGTCATGAAAACTCTGTGGCTGTCATTCCACCTAATGATAGGGATTGACACTTTTGATAGCTCACTTCACCTAAGTTTTCAGGTGAGATTTTTACAGAACAGACCCGCTGTTTTGTCACACATAGCTTCACCCCAGACATTAATAGAACAGCCGAAAACAAAACAGCAACGGAATTCCACTCTTGAAAATATACACTACCCAACCCCGAATGACTGTCACAAAACTTTAATCGTCGTGCGAATTCAAGCATTCATTATAAAATTTAAATATTCAATAGTTCGTTACATCAATGGCGTTGCTAACACTAGCCAAACAACTGACGGTGACCCCTCAGCATTATGAATAAAAAAATCTCACCCCCAGGGATTTTTTTCAACCCTTTTATGCATATCCTGTGTCATGCGTGCAGTATTACTAGTCAAATTTAAATAATTTATGTCTTAGGTCCGTTGGATTTTGCATCTGCCCTTAGATAAAGTTATGGAAGATTTATAGGACGTGATTGGAATTATACGGGTGGGCTTAAAAGGCTTGATTGTCATTAGTAGTGTTTGTAAACATAAAGTATGTTTACAGTAACAAAAACCTAGACATACAGACCCAGCACGATTAAGCTAAGAAAATTTAATGAAGGCAATGACATACAAGACAGATGCAAGCCATGTATGGTTTAAAAAAATAGAACTAAGTAACCTCTATATATACTTTATTGTACACCACAAAAATATATACTTAACATTAAAAAAACATCTTATTTATCTGGGCAAGGGGGCAGAGATCAAAACATAATGCTATCCTAGTATAAATGGACTTAGTTCCAAAATAATCTATTTTTGCCATAATATGTTATATAGCGCATAGAACTATGCATCAATAACAAGACGATAGGTGAATCAAAGGATGTAAAACATCTCATACCAAGACAATGAGTGGACGACCTACAGAAAATCGCAGATAAGACCTGCACATCTTCTGTAAAAATCTTACCGTGAAAACTTAGGTGAAGTAAGCTTGAAGTGAGTTGTCAGTAAGCAAACTGAAGTGGCAGTGGGCTGGCCATGTTTGTCGAAGGACCGAGGCCGGTGGAGCAGACGAGTCCTGGAGTGGAGACCGCGTATCGGCAAGCTTAGTGTGGGACGCCCTCCAGCTAGATGGACGGACGACCTAAAACGGTGGCTGGGACGGACTGGATGCGGAAGGCGGAGGACAGGGTGTTGTGGCGCAGCCTGGGAGAGGCCCATGTCCAGCAATGGACTGCAATAGGCTGAGTTGATTGATTGAGTTGTCAGTAGTGTCAATCTCTAGCATCAGGTGGAGTGACTTCACCTAAAATTTCATGGTATAGACAGGCTGGATGAGACTCTCATAAACCAGGGAAGTATGGCATAAAAGGGAGGAGGACTGTATGTATTCAGCAGTGAAAACATTTAAATAAGTAAGTACATGCGCTGCTTTAAATCGAAGAGTGATGATGCTCTCATGACACTATTTTTCACACCTCAGCATATAAAGCTAAATACATAATAAAGAACAATCAAAATATATATTAATATCGGCTAGACAAGTCAATTGACACATTGAAAGTGAAAGGGATGCGCACCATTGTTCGCTTGATTGTCGTTCGACTAAATATCGTGTCATTCTCAGTGCTGTGACGAAATAGAACGATATCGATAAAGTCGAGAACGCCCTGTGTGTTGGTGTGAGCAGATTTATGCGGTTTCGGATGAGCCAATGGTCGTTAAAATGGTTGATCTAACAGCTGGTAGTGAAAGTTTTGTTGATCTTGTTTGCAAATCTTTTACAGGGATCAAGTACTTTTTATCATAATTATTTACTGTTTCTGTAAGCTTGCGTCATCCCACTGCTGGGCAAAGGCCTCTCCCCGTGATTTCCAGCTCCTTCGATCCAGGGTTGAAGTGGACCACTGGTCGTTTGTTTATCATATTTATTTGTCAAAAAAAGGAGTACCGTGTTACCCAGTAAATGGGTTGTGGAGGTCAAATAGGCAGTCGTTAAATGTAAAATACTAGTATTGAACTGCATCCAGTTGGACTGGAAGGCCTACCTTTAGGCCCACCTTAATATGGTTGAATAAAGGCTAGGCAGATGGATTGACTTGTCAAAAATAACATTCTTTCAAACTTATTGCTATTATATTTATTTATAGATTACGAGTTAGTTTTACCTACTTTTAAAAAGATTCATGTAACACTGAAAGTTGACCAATGAAGAAAGACCAATTAATCCTGAATTTTTAGTTTTTCTTCATATATTTTTGTTTACTTTACTAGGATTTGTGTGATAATTCCATTCAAATATAAACACTTCTTCAATTCTTTACTTTTCATTGATTCTGATTCCCATTTATTATTAATAACAGAGTCCTGAAAAAAATGTCACAAAGCAACTATACCATCGTATTATTAAATGTAATTACAATGTTAAAGCCATAAATCTGCTTTAAAACAAAATTAACCGCTTGTCCCAAAGCCCAGTTAGCTTACGATAACAGCCCACAGTTTTTTTTCCATTGTTTTTACACACCCCTTTTAATTTTTTTCTATAACTCTCAGTAGCTCACCCCAGCATGTTTTTCAGACACTTTTTATTTACATTAGCCGTATTTTTGTCATCTAGTTTATATTAAATTACCGTTTTTGTAAAGTAATGAATATGCGGGACGCCATTATTATAATTATGCATTTGTAAACTGACGAAAATGAGCTACCATTATCGCTGAGATTTTTTTGATAACGGCTGTTAGGGTTTTTATGGGATACAGTTACAAGTTTAACAAATATTTTTGTAGGTATATTTTTTTGCATTGTAATATAAATTTTTATTTACTAACGAAAAGAATATTGAGAAAATTTAAAATTAGCCTTTAGCCAGAATCCCAACCATGAAGCCTTTTCCCAACTATGTTGGGGTCGGCTTCCAGACTAACCGGGTGCAGATGAATACCAGTATTTTACATGAAGCGACTGCCTATTTGACCTCCACAACCCAGTTACTGGGTTATAATAAGATACCCTTGTTTTTAGACAGAACATGCTTTACTATTAAAATGATTAAAAAAAGGAACAACTGCTCACACCATAAAATATTGACAAAGAAATATGAAAACGATCGCCAACGTGTTTTTATTATAATACCAAATTCAAAATTAACAAATCAATGGCAGTCATACGTGAAATCAACAATGACGATCGCGGATGTATCTACCCACAGATCTAATACTTCAAAAAGCTCTGCGTGAGAAAACTTAAAAAACTGGCTCGCACATAAAAAAATGCACTTTACAATTATCAAATACCCTCGGAGATGTCCCTTGCACAATGCGCACACCTTGAATCTGCCCAAGATATAGTCTCTTAAAAAATGTGCATATGTTTTTATAAACACTGCACACTCAGGATGCGTAAAAAAACCGTGGGGTGCATTCTAGTTGGGAAAGGACGCGGTTCCGCCAGCGTGCGTCAAAGTTTTAGGGCATTCGTATGATGAAAATGTTACAGCTGTGACTTGTTTTGCTTGGGCATGGTTTTCAAATTCAAGGATGACAGGTGATTAGTCTTTTATGAATTAATTTAGAATGAATGATCATTGAAATTCATTCTTAAGTTGAATCTTTTCCTTTTGTCTTAAGCATTCTTCAATCAAAACGTAATAGATACAGTTATATTTGTTTTCGGGAATGTTGAGCATCAGTGCACGAGTCCTTTTGATTCGATGGTTTTTGATGAAATTTCTCTCGTAAGAGATTCGTGTTTTGAGTTTTTTTTAAGCGGAAGCAAACAGTATCGGGCTTCCGGTCGGCTTTTTACTAATTTTAAAGTGGTCCGTTAGTTTAATTAAATTAAAACTTTTTTAGATGGAATCAGATAGAATTAATTTGAACCAGAAATATTTTAAATTATAAATGATTGATGGTTTCACGGACCGACAAAACAAATGCTTTGATTGAATTTATGTTTAAATTTTGAAGCCTTGAGATATAAAATAAAAACTGAAATAGACCTGTCGACAAAAAAGATTAGTGTAGGTATAATAAAATTACTTTATCTATTAAAAATTATAACGCCAATATTTTTTTTTACTTTATAATTTAAGTATATAGATACCTAGGTAGGTATCATTATTATATGTTTTCAAAATAATTTAAATATAATTGAACTGTAATAGTAGTAGGTATGTATCTACCCACCTATTATAACAAGGCATCTAATTCTTTCAATTGTCTTCGTAAAAATTCTAAACAGTAAAAGAATATCTACACATAATGAGTCCCAGCAGCGACCCAATTTTTTACGCTCATGTTAATTTCTCTTAGTCCCAGTATGATAAATCTCTCATATAAATATCCGTCCATAAACTTTCTTGTATGTCACCTCACATATTTACACTTACCGTTTCCTGCCCCTTGCTTTTTTAACAGCGTTCCCACAACTATCCTTGTGTTTTTTATTGTTTTTTTTTTCATGTAGATTAGAATTAACGGTAAAATTTTCTCCCCTAAGGATACATTAATTTATTTCTTTGGCAACACTAGAGGAGATGCGGTTCTTCTTTGTCTGTGAATGTCATGGTGTCAAAAAAGTGCAGGAGATTTGCAGTAGGTACTCGTTTTTTTACTGTTCCTTCCGGAGATATAATCTACTGTTATGTTTATTGATTGATACATAGCTATAGGTACTTTAGTTTTGATTTTCAATAGAATTATATCTTATTGTAAAATTGTAGGGTATTTTTCTTTGCTGAATATGTACCATAACAAATGTAGTTTAATTAAGCAAACAGTTAACTGTTGATGACAATATTTATTAGTAAAAAAAGAACCATTATAATCATTGTAATAGTCTAAAACATGTTGCCATCATTAAAAAAGTGATATGATACCTAGGTACGAGTACCTATTAATTTTCAAACGTGATGCAATCCTTAACGATGGAACAGAATATTGTATAAAAACTGTAGGTACACAGAGAAAAAAATTACCAGTTAAAATAATTAGAAAAGAAATATATGCAACCGAAACATATAAATAACAATGCAATTATTTTTTGTGACAACCGTATTACGAGACGTTGTTTTTGCAAACAATGAAACAACATAAAAAAGTATGAAAATCAAACCCCAAAGGGTTCTTCAAATTAAAGCGTCATTAAAAATTTTCTAGAAAAAAAAAATGCTAACGTGAGAGAATTAAACCTGATTTTTTATGTAAAAAAACTGGCAACACACAATGTCGCGACCGTTGCAAATCATTAGCATACACTTTTTATTGCATTCGGTATTTGAATCTAATTTTTTTAGTCGGAGAGATTGGCAGCATATAATTATAGTAAAAAAAAGGTTGCTACCGCCTATTCTCTGGGTCTTTTATCTGTCGGTCAGGTAAAGTACGTAAGTGTCGAATACAACAATGTGCTCCGGATTTCCTCTCTTTAATACGAGGACCAACCTTCGCCTCACGTGCAGATTTTGAATAAAAGTCCGTCGATTTTCCATGGGCGTGATTGATTTTCGAGATAGTCTTCAGTTTTTTATTGATAAAAATGATCCACCGGAACTATTGATGGCTATTTGTTCCGTCAATTATTATTGTACTTTAAATACGATCTCTACAATTATATCACTCTCATGAGAAAAGATCGAACAACAATCTGTTTGATTAACTTATACATAAGTAAGTTAGGTTTTTAAAGTTCGAAAATCCATAGTTAGGTATTACTAAGCTCACCAAACTTCAAACTAAGATAACAAACTATCACCCCCACCCAAGCTTTACTTACCTATGTATCAAAAATTAATTAAGTGATGTAATTAAATAAAAACGACAAAGCGCAACAAAGTCAACAAAAGCATTCATAAATTGCGGAGATTATGCAACGGCACGGGTTAGCGTCCTCTTCCTGGCTTTGGGGCCATAAATTTCATTTAGCTGCAAGGTGGTCTGACAAATTTGCGGTCGCTGCGACTACTAACTGGTACTTTTACCTTATCAGACGCATAGATGAAAAAAATTGACCCAACTCTCGAACAAGGCTCACAGTTAGTCAATGGCTAAGAATAGCATTATTGTAGACTGTGGCGTGTTGATTATTGGGGTGGGTGTACCTTTCTTTAACTAATCTGCCGGCCATGAAAAAAGGGACAGCGGGGGACAGTTTTGTGACAAAAAATGTTTGGGACATATTGACGTTTAGTTTGGACATCGATATTTTTTTTCTGGTCGCCTGGGTCTGTTGTAATTGCTGTGTAATTGTTTTCTAACAACAGATAAGTTGTTATGTTTTGACAGGACTGACAATGAAACAGTAGTGGCGGTTTTAATAAGATTTGTGGGCTATTAACAGCTTTTATTCTCACTTTCTTTCAGTGTGGTATTGTCATAATATTTTCGTAAACAGATTTTCTTTCTTCCTTTAGTTTTTGTAGGAGTTTCTTTACAGTGTTTGGTAAAAGATACGATACCTATTATTTAGTGTTTTTTTTTTCTGACTTGTGTATTCACATTTTGAAGCTTATGCTAGGGCCATTATTTCGTCTTTGGAGACATAAGATCTTTTTCAATTATAATTTAACTTCCAAAAGGTTTATTGCAAATTAAGCATTTTTCATCGAAAATATTGTAAGCTAGAGAAATCGCTCGTATGTAGGTTTATAGCTATTACAGCTCATAGCTATAAAGTTTATCATGGATATTACTCACGGGGAATACCATTGTTTCGCCATTTTAGACACACCTACAAGGATTCTCCGTTTAGTTCATAGTTAACCTTTAATTCGTGTAAAGTTGGTGTCTAATGCGTGTGAGTGGTCAAACTATAGGACAAGAATGAAAATTGCATATACTTAAATGTTCTAAGATGTGTTTTTAGAATGCTAATCAATTTTGAAAATTTATTTTTACATTTGATAGCCCAGTTTTTGAGAAAGAAAGAAAAAACGTTTATTTGCGGTGAACATAACGCAATAAAAAAGAATATAAAAAAGCTAGAGGGAACATGCGTCACATTCAGTAAGCCTATAGGCTATTTAAAATCACGCTTGGATCCTTAAGAGCCCAGCAAAATAAAAATAACAGTCTGAAATAATACTAACTGAAAACGAAGTACCTAATAGGGCGATGCGATGCGACGGGGTGGATCGGGGAACAAGAAATTTCACGCGGATGAAGTCGCGGGAAGAAGCTATTTTCTCTATAAAAACGAGTCTAGCTCTAAATTGACCAAAACAAAACACTGTGGTCATTCCCCAATCTACCAACAAATTCATCTTTCCGTCAATATGTTACGTTACCGCTAGCGACTTGTGGTTGGTTTCTCTTCGTGAGAACACCATCGTGCTCCATGGTTGATGGTAATTGGTGTCAAACGACGGATGCTGATTCTGCGGTTCGTCCGCTGATGAAGTCCGTGTTGCTTGAGTGTCTGTTTGATTGTTTAGTTGTGTTGAATCGACCGCTGGAGTTTGTGTGTCCGTAGGTTGAACGGACGGACAGCTATTTTTTTGTGTTGGTCTGTTTTTGGTTGCCTTATGTAAAAGAAAAATAAAGTTTATTTGCGGACAACATGAGAGAAAGAACACGTAAAAACGGCCTTCGCTCATCACAATGCGACTCTACGACTCTATGCGAGACAGTGCCGAGCGATGATGTGATGGTATGCAATTTTTGAGGTTTAGTTACCGGTTTTGAAGGTGATATGAATATATGCTGTGAAGCCTATTATTTTTTTAATGGATACGATCGTCAAACTTTATGTCAGGCAGTGTGGATTGCAATTTATTTACGACGATAGAAAGGTTCATAAATAAACTATCAATTCTTTTATCACTGTTTTCTGAAAGTCTTCTCTTAAAACTGCGCAAGTGTGCATCAGATGGATGAATTTTTCATCATAATTATCATCATTTCAGCCGAAAAACGTCCACTGCTGGACATAGGCCTCCCCCAAGCACCGTTCTGTGCTTCCATATTATATTATTTAATTCTTATTGCAATAATTATTAAAATATCAACAGGAAAACATCACACATTTCCAAGCAAACCCGCTACAAGAGGCTAGCAACTAATAATATTAGTGGTTTTCATAGTATTAGCTATCCGTTAGAGTTTGTTTGTGTTGATTGTCTGCGCCCGCGCCGCCGTTCTTGACGAGTGATTGAGGTGAGAGTTGCGAATGTACTGGCTAATAAACGATAAATGAATGTATGATATGTGAGCAGTGTGTAAATTTTTAATATTGAGGGTAGGTTCATAGGATGTCAGTATGAACTGTGGAGGCACAGTTTAGACAATGTCCTTTAGTTAAATGTTATTTAAATCCAGAGCTCATTAATTCCTACTTAAAAGACGGAGGAAGTACCTACCTACCACAAGACACAGATAGATTGACAGATAAATTTGCCTTAGGTATCCTTGTCAAATAGGTAAAGGAAAAAAAACCAGTAGGTACGTAAACTGTAACCGTGAATTCAACATAATATTATTATGATTCGACCGCCTAGCGTAGTCGGTAATTAGTTGTTCCATACATTTTGCTCGCGTAAGATATTACCCACACTTTCGAAAACTTTTTTTTTTATAACCGACGAATTTTATTTTAATTTGCTGTATACTACCTAAATTTAGAGAAAAGTTTCATATTTAATAGTTATGGAAAATCATAGAAAAGTATAAACATCACTTCTGTTTTTCATACAATATTAGGTAGGTATAAGTACCTAGGTACCTAATACCTACTCACGTTCCCCAACCTAAGTAGCTATTTACCTACATATAAAATTGTATGAAGAATAATCCCATATGCTTCAGATTCTTTCTTGATTATTCAATAATATTTTGTGGTGTTTTAAAACATCCATAAAAAGCAGTTCATTAATTAAATCGTAATATTCTTTAGACTTCATATACCTAATTAATATAATAGAGGCGTAACACTAAGTACGAAGAATCTCACGTTAATTGTGTGTGGTCCAAGGGTGACGTTGTCGGCCAATATTTGTACTAGAGACAGATACTGCTGGAAACTACCACAGGCCGCGCCACTTCATAAGCGGAGCGATTTTTTATCGCTCGAGTTGTGTAGGTTTTTGATAGTCTTTGAGTACACCAGTGGCCTGAAATAATATATTGTAAATAAAGCTCGGAATTTAAATAAAAACACTTACAAAAAAACAGGTTAAATAAAATGACTAAGTACAAGTTACATGAAATGAAATACTGACATAAAATGACAATGACTCACAAATGTGATTAGAATAAGACTATAGCAATTTTATAAATAAGGAAAATATTTATAAAAAACTAGGTACTCAAGTTTCCCCGAAAATACTAACCATCTTTCATCCTTATCGGTAGCCGCAAGATAACGTGACATGATATATTGTTAAATTGCTCAGAAAGATTTCAGGTCAGGCAACAGTCCACGTAAAACCGGATAGAAGCCGATGTAAAATGAATATCTAGCTTATGACGAATCTATACGCGGTAGGTACGTCCAAGCAAAAAATATTCGTGTCTTTTATAAACCCCGCTGTCACTACCCACTAAGTCATCACCCAAATCATCACTCTTCTGACACGTTTACAGCCTGGATTTTCATCACTGCAATGCCCTCGCCCTCGTCGCGGTCACCATATCCTTAACTAAATAACAATGATATCGTTTTAATTACACAGTCCGATGTCACAGATAACGACGTTTGCTTTCGAAATCTCACACTGTTTTAATTTTTCGGAGTCATGGTGAGATGTTCGTGACGTGGTTTTGATCGCCACTTGTTTTAATACTGCGTTGTTGTTTTGAACTGTGTCTTACGTTAGGCTGTGGCTCTAACAGGTATAAGGTGTACGTGATAGCTTAGTGATTAGTAAATGCATCATTTTCACATTTACTTACATAAAAAATATTGTAAAACATTTTAAAAGAGTAATGGCGTAGTTTCTTGCCCGTTCTTCTCCATACGAAACTACTTTTTGAAAGGGGCGACTAGAATCAATTCTATTTTATTTTAAATTTTGACGTTCAAAAGTGTATTTTATATGCCTATTTCAAATAAATGCTTTGAATTTGATTACAACATTTGTTCTCATTAAATAACACTAGGTACCAGGTTTTATTTTTCTAAAACCTTTTTTCTCCCCTTTTTTTTCTCTATTACGCACACTTGTTTTTCCAGCTCAGTTTAGACATTGGCAGAATAGTCGACATCGGCTTTGCTTGCCATTTATTAAAAATAGACAGAATTCTTACTGGTGATTTGCGAGACTCATCGTCGATAGTCAAATGTGAGAGCGAGGAAGTATCTTTGGTATTCTGACGATGAAAAAATCTGTCATCGTATCCACAAAAGATATTTTGTGTCTATGATATTATTTAACGTATTAATAGAACCAGTAGATATGGATTACCACCTATAAAGACCAAACAATCTTACTAAAATAGCTTACTCTAAAATGTGATTTCAGACAATATTTCGGACATTATCTGTTACCACAAAACCAGTTAAGGAAACACATCAAACGATATATAGTCAGAGATAATTATGAACTAAAGCCCATTTTGGCCAGTGCAATCTTTGAAACCAAAATGAGTGTAAGAGAACTATTAGCCCAGGAGTCTGGCTGTAGTTTCACAAGTTTAGTTTCGCCACAATACCTCCGTCTTGCTCAGTTTAGTTTTAATTTCAATTTGCTTTGCAGTGTCCAGACACGACCTGGGGTAAGGCGGAGTTATATGGATGGAGTGATGTTGCAAGAAATATTTAGATATTTATCTATAAGTATTTTTAGGAAAGGGTTTCCATAAGTAGGTACTGAAGATTATTTTTATGTCCTTTTAGATAATAAATCAATAATAATGTCGTTACAAATCGATGTTTCGTCGACTTTTTGCTCACCTCACAATCTTTTTTTTTCACATAAGCCTATATGGATCATTCGTTTTCTATGAAGAACCGGCCAGAAACTCCATGGTTACTCTTTGAAAATAATTGGCTTTTACAACGACTTCAATTTACAGTGTTACTAGGTATAGGACTAGGCCTGTCAACTGGTAACTAAAATAGAAAATGGTCTACAAATCTTCAGTCTACAAGGCCTACAACGTTCTCACATAACGATGTAAGTCTGGCGTTCTTACTCCTTAATGCACCCTGATTTTAGCAGACTAATCAAAGATATTAGTAAGTAAACTCTCTATAAAACAAAAGTATCAACAAAATTACAAGCTCACTTTCCTCAGCACCCACACAGTGTGCTCTCATCCTAACAAGTTAATATCAAAAGTTAGGATGGACGCAATTAGCTTGTGGTTAGACTTGCAACACTTGAATTATCCAACAGTCTGCTCTACCCCTTACTTGGTTACGTCATGCCGTATATTTTTATAATTACGTTTTTTTTTTGTAATAAATTGTTTTGTTTTTCTACAGGAGTCCATGTTCTTTCACGGGGAATTAAAACAAATGAGTGCACAAGATTGATGAAGACAATTGGTTTTCCTCAATCCCGAGGGGTAATTGCGTACCTAACACACTAACAGTAGTAATGGCTTTCAATTTGACAGTTTTACAATATTCATTGCGTTATTTACGTTGTTGAGCAGACTAATTTTTCGAACATATGAAGAAATGGATTTGTTATATTCTTCAAAATGATTTACATTGTAATTGAAAGTGTGTTACTTACGCAATTAGAGTGCTGGGCTAGCTGATTAAACGGTGTCTCTGATCAGAGAGTGGGTTGGCTGATGCAAGCTGATGTTACACGATAAGAATATTACGACTGACAAATATGATGATACTCCTTCCGTCAGTTGTTCAAATAACCTTCAGTTTATGCCAGTAGCAGTCCGCAGAATAGGTCAAAGTATCTGCATGTATTTACATAACATAACAACACCAAGCGGTTGCGAGATAACGGTGGCGAGATAACCTGGACACGTACCACCGCGTGGTGGTACGTGTCCAGGTTATCTCGTCGAGGTGGCACGGGAAAAGAGTTCTTGGAAGGACTTGGAGAAGTTCTTTGCCCAGCAGTGTAATAGTCCAAACAAAATAAAACGTCACGCCTATACCTAATCGCCGAAGTGGAGGTATACCTATATATAGTACATCCATTATGTGTATTATGCATTACATGTTTTATTATTTTTTTCACTTTCTCGTTAAATTCTACACTTGTTGAGGCAGATTTCCTCATGTTATTTCTGAATTATACAGGTTGACGAGGACATCGACATCAACGCGCAACTGCGTTTAAATTGATGATGGTTATAAAAGAAAAAAAATGCTGTTCCATACATTTTACACTTTTCTATGAATCAGCTGATTTATTTTGTGATGTTGTATTATGTGATGCCACCCTGTATTTTATCCCTATGTCCAATGTTAACGTTATGTTTCAAAACATCAAAATACAAGCCAGCCAAAAGAAAAATATTTTTGTCCTTTTGTTGAACATATCAATCGCCCCAGATACATACATTTTCAGCAAATACTAAAAGGACCTAATGTTTTTGTGCCAGTAATGTATGTATTTGGTACATGGCGAGCCAGCCAGGTCGGTTCAAACATGTCCATTGTGCTTAGTACTCTAATATCTAGTTAATTCTGACTATAATTAGCGTGTACTGGATTTTGCTGCGGAATTTGCTCGCACGTTTTGTTGCTTTGACAAATTGTTTTGGAGAGAGATAGAAAATTGGTCCTTTTGTTTCGCTAGTACAGTTTTGTTTCGTTGTCCTTCTTTTTGGTAAACTAGCTTCTATCCGCGACTTCGTCCGTGTGAAATTTCTAATTCCACGGACCCACGTCGTCGCATCGTATCGCCTGCCCACACTATTACTTCGTTTTCGTTTTCGTTTCCGTTCTGACGTTTTCTTTTTGCTCGGCTCCTTAAAATCATAGCGTGATGTTAAA
Organism: Gortyna flavago; assembly: GCA_963669345.1. Taxonomy (NCBI): domain Eukaryota; kingdom Metazoa; phylum Arthropoda; class Insecta; order Lepidoptera; family Noctuidae; genus Gortyna; species Gortyna flavago. The sequence goes on from OY770138.1 coordinate 13,099,849, forward strand.
TATCTTTTCCTCAATTGGGCTATCAAATTAAAAAACAATTTTTCTAATCCGACTGGTAGTTCCGGAGATTACCCCCTACATACAAACTAACAAATTTTACCTCTTTATAATATTAATAAAGACAATAATTCAATATTAATTTGTGCAGTGTGCTGGTTTGGAGTGTGGAAAATTGAGAGGACGCCTAGTCACTGTGAAGATGGACGGTGGACCATTGTGGAAGCTATATTCTACTGTCAAAGGTATCGAATACACCACGTAACCCAAGTCAGTTCCCATTCAACTGTAAGTTTTTTTTTTATTGGCCAGGCTTTTTTTATTTTATAGTCGAGACTTGCCTGGCTTGATTGCAAAAAAACATTTGTACGCCCTCTGGTTTAACATAGCGCACTATTATAACTGTAGGTATGTAACATCATTATTGTACCTCATCATCATCTGCCTAGCCTTTCCCCGCTATGTTGGGGTCGGCTTCCAGCCTAACCGGATGCAGCTGAATACCAGTATTTTACATGGAGCGACTGCCTATCTGACCTCCATAACCCAGTTACCGGGTACCTATGTTCAACAAATTAATAAATGACTTATGACTTAAGTATAACCTGCGCGAAACACCTTGTTTCACCCTCGAGGTACACACAAAATAAAACTTAGCATTAACATACCTAAGCCTGAATTTGGTGTTAGAGATTGCGGTTAATATAGGTAGAGCGAGAAAATCTTTTCTATCTTAACTGTTAATACAAGATTTGCATTGAAGAAAACGTACTTGGTTTAAAAATGCGATATTCCACTCAAAATCATTTTGTTGTTCTAGAATCATACCTACATACATAATCTGCATTCGCGATTTATTTGGCAAAAATGTAAACAAATACCAATAAGTTTTTGGAAAAATAACTTTAAATCCTACACAATAAAGTTCAGTTTTCGCTACAACTTCAAACCTATTTATAACTTTTTCAATAGTGCTAGTCACTCTAAAATCAACTTAAACACCATTAAAATAAAGTTGATATTTGTTTAACTTGAAATAATATTAATTTGAAACATAATTTTGAATAGACTTTACGCAGATATCAAGCCTTCCTCCCATGAGGGTAGGCAGAAACCACAAAATGCCATTTGCTACGATCTTTACATATTCCTTTTGCTTCGTTTACGTTTACACATCAGTAGGCCAATTCTCGTAATTTAAAACGTTCAAAATCTAGTCGCAGTCTCATCTCAGCGACAAACAAATGTCAAAAACTTGTCAAAATGTACTGAAATTTGAGGCATTTTTGACAGATTGAGACTGAGATCAGACTGTGAACGTTCTTAAAATTACCAGAATTGCCCCTCTGGTCATACAAGCAAGCCAGTTGGGAAAATTCTGAGTTCTAGAATCATAAAAGTACAATAACACCAGTGACATCATATGTCACAAAATATTAGATTATTATAGTACCAGGAGACCAGAGGACAGGAAGGCATCGTCGTCATAACAGATGGAAACTAATCGTCAGTCGGTCGACAATCATTAATACGCATTGGTGTACGTCCGAGTGAGCAGTAACATTGGGTACACCCTTCAACCCAACTTCCTCCACGTAGCATCAAAACTGCATTCGAATATCACTCTTCTTTTAAAGAACTTACGGTTTATTATATCGGATATTGTTTCAGGGATAGTTGTGCAAAAATATAGTGGGCAACTGTACGGACTATTGTTGACGTTGGACCATCATTAGCTGTATTGATATATTGACTGTGACGTCAGTGGATAAGTTAATTTTTGCAACTAATCTTGTATTAGTTTTTCTAAATAATATCAATCTCAGGGGAGTTAAATTATTATGGAATACACGACGTCCAGATTGAGATTTAACATGGTATTAAATACTTAACATGACATCGTCATCTGAATAGCCTTTTCCTAACTATGTTGGGATCGGCTTTCAGTCTAGGTAACCATATGCAGCTGAATTCCAGTATTTTACATGGAGCGACTGCTTATCGGACCTCCATAACCCAGTTACTGGGTAATACGATACCCCTTGGTAAGACTGGTTTTCGGGCTTCAGATAACCGGTAACGTCAAAGGTCGAATGACACCCGGGATCAACGGTTTAACGTACTTTCTGAGGCAGGGGTCTTGGTATGGAAAGATGGTCATCCATTCACGGACCAGCCGCGGCCTTAACCTGATCGACCGACCTGTGCGGCTGCGATTACTTAGCCACAAGTCCATAACATGACTTAAATCCATAACATGACAATTTTACTGAAATGCGAACGTCACTTTCACGCTGATCAAAAAGTTCAATCAATTGTATAGACTGAGCTGATCGTTCAAAAAGAAAATCGTACGTTACACAATGTGCAATAACACGTATCCACAATGGTTAAAGGCGCAAGTCAAGTGCGAATTTACGACTATTTCAAGAAAAAAACTCCTTTACCAACATTACAATCGAAATAAAATCTAAATACCCGAAAACTGCTAAAATTCACGATCGCATCATTACATTCGCATACAAAAGTGTTTTGTGCAAAAAAGAAACAGCCGTGACGTAGGTGGTCTCGATTTTATAGCGTAAAATAATAAGGGCACCTATGTGTTCCATTCTATATAATAATGGGGGTACTATTTCTGTGGGCAGTATAATAATGGTTGGTCGTTCGCTGGGTGGTCGGATTATGAGGCAAAGCCGTGGATTAAGCCACATCGACACGTGTGCTTTTCTATGCCTTCGAGTGGCTCCAGGCGTCTGTGCGTGATTGTACAGCTCGATAAGGTAGTACTTTGCGTGTGTGATTAATGGTCCCAAAAACAATTAATAAAAATTAATTATAAGTAAAACCAATGTAGGTTTAATGTTTACAAAATAAATGTAATGGATTTATGATGTTTTAGTAAAAAAAAAATTCAAAAAAGTGTAAAGTTGTCCAAAATTGGCCATAATTATAATTTTGTTTGCTCAGCTGAATTTCTTTAAGTAAAGACACGGAAGTAGAAAAACTTTTCACCACATACTTGTGGGCTAATATTGCGTTCCTTTGTGACCTCTATAAATATCAACATTTTTTACGGAAAGTTCGATAAATTTTATCTCAAAAAACTCAAAGCAAGCTTAACCGCCTACAAATAATTTCGGCTACCGTGAAGCTCTAACATGATTATTTTTTTAAACTTTACCATCATCCAAGTACACTTGACTTAATTGAATACCTTCCTTATTACTCAAAAAATAAGGTTTACAATTCAACTGTCTTGATTTTGGGAAGTGCGGGCTATTACGTTGTATTTCATTGCAAAGTCCTTTTCAAAATGTGAAACGATCCGCGAAGAATTTGTTTGAAGCTAGCACCCGCCACCCGTGTTTGCTTTGCGGACATCGATTAAAAATTCCTCCGTATCTTGGCCAAATAATGGTATTAAATGTCTACCAGAATAATAGTGTTAAATTTCTGAAGATCCATCTCGAAATATGATGGATCTGTCGGCGGACTTTTGTTACAGTTTTTTTTCTAAGAAATTTGTACCTTCGTACGTGTACCGCCAAAGAGATTATTAGCGTACTTATTGTAAACTGTGCTTCAATGTCGGTTTCTATGAGTGATAAATATCGAAAAAATCTGATGATGCCAACAGCTTTGGGAGGAGCACGGTAGCCGCTTTCTTTGACAGATCTATTGGATTGATCGTTTTTTTTTTTCTATAAGATTGTTTTGATTTTGAAACATACTAATAAGGGTTCAAATTTAAAAAAATATACGGAATTTGTAACTGCCAATTCAATACTCGTTTGGACCAAGTTAGGACCAAGGGTCAGTTTTTCGAAAGAAAATATGGCAATATTTATGCTACAATTTGTCAAGCGCGCGAAAATTGTCGTAATTGGTTAAGTGATTTATCAATTTATCACATACCTATATTCTGCAATAATTTTCGTTCCACAAACTGAACCCTAATTGCGGAACACGCTTATCAATCACAATCGGAATCATTTTGAAGAAATTGCTAATCCATTGCTTCATAAATGTTCGAAAAATGTGTCTGCTCAACAACGTAAATAGCGCAATGAATGTTGTTGAACTCTCAAAATGAAAGGCGTAATCTTAGCGTGTTACGTAATTACCCCTCTGTCCCTAAGACTCAAAGGACCTCACGCTTGGGCCTACTATCCGATTAGCACCACGTGCATCAACTAGTCACAACCTTTATTATATGTATTAAGCAACCAATGTTGCCCACAAAATTCAAACCACCTAAGTTTACGGGGAGGGTCAACCACAATTCCGTGGTAATGGTCTGTGGTCATGAACGTGGTCTGGGGTTGTGTTATGACACATTATCGCGCATGCGTTGACAGGCTCGCGCAATTTGCAATTAGCTATGGAAATAACACGCGCTCTGTGATACGGTCAACGTAGGGAGGGGATTTGTCGATAGTTTGAGATGCTATAATATCTTAGAGAATGTTTTGAATTTTGTTATTTTGTGTAAGTAGGTATAGCTTCAAGCTGGATACGTCTGCCGCATGTCAGACGACCAATGGGCCAAACTTACGACCCAATGGGTCCCTCTCAATGGCAAGCGACATCGCGTCAGGCCCAGATGGAGATTGCGGGGACTCTTTCAACAAGAATTGGTCTTTAGAAGCTTTAAATAGTAACAGAAAGAAGTGGAAAGAGAGTAGGGCCTTTGCCCTGCAATGGGAGATCACAGCTTCAAGAAGTATTCAATTATAAACCTGCTAAAAAAACTCGTGTAGTAGGCAGTGTATAGCTGTATTTAATACCTAAAAGCGAAACTTAGTTTTGTCTGATAGTTTAATCGATGTAAATGACACAACATTTAGTTTGGCTTGTACAGACTCCAGCACGTCAAGCTACCCGAAACTGTAAAAAATTTCCAATCAACCTTAAACCCAATGCTTCAGCTATAAAGTTGAAAATCTATTAAATAAATTTGACAGATTGTAGTAGCTTGATGTGTTGCTGTATTGTGGGATTTGTTTTATTTCATATATTTACTATTGATAATGCTGTGTAGAATCAGCTAAGACCAAAAGGTAACAACACGTAACACGAAATCTTCGATATCGACAGGCCCCATCGCTAGACCGTCTAGAGGTGAGGTGTCTCGTGTTCACGAAATAGGTGATCATTATGTAATTCACAGGGCTTTGGTATCACGGAACGTTCTGAGAACCGAGGGTCATAGGAAGTGAAGGAACTAGGTCCACATACGGAGATATATTATACGGATTGTGGGATGATCGACCGCATATTGGTCCTGAGAGACGAATTTTGTTTGAGAATTGATCTGTAAAAGAGTGGATCTGCTTTAGAGTTTAATCACAAACTCTGTTTATATGTTTTAAAAGACGTCGAAGGATCTGTTTCATTACTGCCTCCAAATAAGTGTCAATGCTGAAACGGTTTTTCTTTTTACATTTTGTATTAATTACCTAATGTGGTCTAGAACAGGGTTTACTAAGAAAAGCCTTCCATCCAGATAAACTGACCAGTTCCTAAGGAGTGTTTGAAAATTCATCGATAAATGAGTGGAACTGATTTAGAGTTTTATCACAAACTGTGTCTAACTTTTAAAAGACGTCGAAGGATCTGTTTCATTACTGTCTCTAAAGAGCCAAAACGTGGTTTATTCAGAGAAGCCTTCCAGCTATATAGACTGTTTTTAAAGAGGACTGGACGAAGAATACAGAAGACCTTTATAATCTGTGTCTTAGATGCGCCATAGATAATTAAGCTTTGTCTTTGAATGGCAAGTTGAGTTTATCCAAACACAAACACACACATGAACGAATGTTTTCAATACTTACTTAAACTTACACACAAAAAAAAACATACATAAAGTCGAACATATAACCTCCTCCTTTATGGAAGTCGGTTAAAAAGATGTTTACAGTCAAGAAACTAAAAGGTTTTACAAAATAAACGTCGCTGGCTATCTTCGACCGGTATTTTATCGTTCGACAAATTAATTACCGTTCTAGCCAGTGGTATCAGTATCATTAGCACCATATTGGTGTCGTTCTCTTCATTTCAGGTGGCCTTTATCTTATCTAGAGAGGACGTGCGGGCGGTATATAGGCTCCTTCATTGTTGCTAACCGTTCTTTAAAACGTCAAACAATTTTAAACTTTAAACATTGACAGGCAGAGTTGCAATTCACTTGTGCTGACGCGATTATTTTTTTTGTAAATTTTCTCATTCTTCTACAGTTGGAATTTAAAGTTTATGTTAAAAGTATAAGGTTGAATTTTGAATGTTTTACAGCGGTTTTTCCGGTAGTTTTACAACTCAACGACAATGGGCAACTTGTTCCTTGATAGGTATGTAAATAAGTATGTAGATGGATGACTGGTCACCCAACAGTTTGTTTGGCGCGAGGATAAGGGAAATTGGTAAGGTTCTGAAAGGTTACTATCGGTCATGTCGCTGATAACGGCAAAATAACCTGTTATTGGTTATATGACTTTAATTTTGGATTCGATGAAGGAAAGTTTTTAAATATCAATAAAATTAAATAGATATCTTCCTAAAATGTGCAATGTATGCGAAACTAAGGGCGAATTTCACCAATAAAACTGAACGCGATCAACACATCTAAACCGCATTTAAGAGCAGTCATTGACATTGACAGCTCTTGAACTCAGTTTAGATGTGCTAATTGCATCAGCTTCATTGGTGAAATCAGCCCTAAGTAAAATGTAGCAACACGATGCGATGTTTTTTTTTTTTTTTTAACTATGGCATCTCGCAGTTCATCCTTTATGAGGATGGCTACTGCTTAACCGGACTTTCCTGTGGATGCCTCGAATTAAGGCCTCCAGCCAGGGCAAACAATAACTTAAAAACTAAGCGACAGCGCTAAGGGTAACCCCCTGTGGGGTTCGGACCTCGGCTCAGGGCGTCGCTGGAAGAGGACAGCAAGGGACAGGCTGGATCGGTATTATTATTAGTGTTTAGGGGCGAATTTAAAACTACAGGCTCAGCTGCGCGGGCTGGCTCGAGCAAGGGTCGGGGCGGGCACGGTGATGGTGCGGGACGTCGCGACGGGCCTCGGCGGCGAGGACGGAAGGACGGATGTCTGAGCTTGTGTTTGTGTTGTCGTCTGAGAGTACTAGTGGCCTTACTGCTCTCCTGGAGGAGGGTAGTGGCGTCGTCGGGGATAGTGAGGGTATGCCTTGGTCGGCGAATCCTACTTATGCGGGAGGGAGTGTATCGGGAGGCCGCCGCAATCAGGGGATTGGGGTGCTTTATGGCAGAGTCAAAGAAGCGCTTGGAGAGGCGTTTCATGAACTGCTGGATGGTGGGGATTCTGAGATCTAGATGCAGATTCACATTTCGGACATAGAAGGGGGCTCCCGTGACCTTTCGGAGGAAACGGTTCTGGAGGGTTTGCATTTTATGCAGAAATCGCGGCTTGGCGTGTGCGAAGACTACGCAAGCATAGGTCATGATGGGACGGATGACCGCGGTGTAGAGGCGCAATTTGCACTTGAGTGACAATTTGCTGCGGGCAGTTATCATAGAGTGGAGCCTACCGAGAGCGAAAGAGGCGCGCGAACGCGCCGTCTTTATGTGCTCGTTGAAGGTGAGGTTGTGGTCTAGGATGACACCTAAGTATTTGGCTCGCTTTCCCCAGGGGATCGGCTTGCCATACATAGAGATCGGGCGCGGGAGGGGGGGGGGGTCGTTTGCGCGGTCTCGAGAAGATGACCGCCTGACTCTTATCGGGGTTGACCTCGATTCTCCATTTCCGGAACCAATCGCTCAAGGCGCTTGCGGAGGTTTGGAGGTTTCGAGCTATGGATGACTGGTTGGCACCCGAACAGTAAATGGCAGTGTCGTCGGCGAAGAGCGCCAACTGTGCCTTTTTACTGTTCGGGATGTCACTAGTGAACAGGGTGAAAATGAGGGGAGATAGAACGGAACCCTGGGGGACTCCGGCGCGGATGGGGTGAGGGGGAGAGAGAGCGCCCTCGATACGGTAGCGGAAAGTGCGGTCCGACAGAAAATCTCGTAAGATGAGCACGAGACGGTCTGGCACACCTAGCAGGTACAGCTTATATAATAAGCCATTGTGCCAGACCTTGTCGAACGCCTTCGCTATATCGAAGAACAGGACGCCTGTCGAAGCACCTCGCTGAAAAGCAGCGCTAATGTGCTCGACTATGCGGTGGAGCTGGTGGATGCACGAATGTTTCGTTCGAAAACCGAACTGTTCGGGGGGGATGAGGCTCTTTGCTTCGGCATAGTCTTTGAGGCGCTTATAAATAATCCTCTCGTAGACTTTACCGAAAACATTGAGCAGACTGATGGGGCGGTAGCTGGAGGGCTCAGACTTGGGCTTGCCTGGCTTGGGGATGCCTATGACTGTGGCTTCTTTCCACATTTGGGGGAAGATGTTGTTGCTCAGAGCGCCATTGAAGATGGCGGTCATGAGCAGTATGAGGGGGGCGGGGAGGAGTTTGTACACCCTATTGGTGATACCGTCCGAACCGGGGGCTTTGCGGGTTGCGAGCCCTTTTATGATATCTTGCACTTCGTCGGGAGTGACGGGAGGCAGAGGATCATCAGGGTCTTCAGGGTCGACTGGCGGAAGGGAGGCTCTCCGTTCGACTTCAGCGTTCACCTCGTCAAGGTGCGCTCTGTCTACTGGTTGAGAGCTGGGAGTGCATTGAGCCTCTAGGCTGTCGGCTAGGCATTTGGCCTTTTCGAGGTTTTCGAAAGCGACCGTTTTGTCGGGGCGTGTGAGGGGAGGAACTGTGGCCTCTTCAGAGGAGCGGAGCTTCCTCTGGAGTTGCCAGAAGGCGTGGTGGGTGGGCTCGAGTTCGCCGATCAACTTATCCCATCCCTCGGAGCGCCACTCCCCTATGCGTTTCTTTACAGCACGCTGTAAATGGCGCATGTGGGATTTGTTCGCGTCGCAGGGAAAAGAGTCGTAGGCACGAATGGCAGCGTTCTTCTCGGTCACCAGTTCACGTACGTCATCGGGCAGTTTCCAGCGATGGTCTTCCATCACTGGAACTTCCCGTGAGCAATCCGTCAGTACGGATTGAACGTGCTCTGTGAACGAGTCGATCGCCCCAGTCGTGTCTGCGACTGAGATAATTTGCTCGGGGATGGAGTCTAGGTGGGGAGACGTGGTGGATTTCAGTCTTTCGCTTACTTTCCTCCAGTCGGTGACTATTTTGGTCGGGGGGGGCTGGTTGGGGTCGTGCGGGGGGCCCGAATAGGGGGCCAGGTGCAAGATGACCGGGCGGTGGTCAGAATTAAGCTCCTGTACCGTCTCGATAGACTGCAAACGGAGGTTTACATTCTTGAGAAGCGCTACATCGAGAACGTCAGGAAGTTGGGCGGGGTCGTCCGGGATATGAGTGGGATACATCGGAGCGATGATATCGAAATTGAGGGAGTCGCCTAGTTTGAACACGATCCTACCTCTGGTAGAGGTCGTGCTGCTATTCCAAGCGGGATGTTTGGCATTGAGATCTCCCGCCATGATGACGGAGTCACTCATACCGAAGAGGGTAGTGAAATCGGTAGTGAATACGATGCGATGTGATACGATGAGTGTAATTATAGCATTTTTCTCTTACTGGAGTGGTTTACACAGCTGATTTAGTAGAAAATGCTACTGCTTATCCCATTTACCTAACTTGGTGTCATTAAAACAACTAAAATATTACTAGGAGAGTGCACAATTGGTTATGATATTATAACCTCAGGGTTTTTATCTCAGCCAGTGCGTAACAGAGCAATCTTACACTAAATAATAACATTATTCGGAGCATTCTGCATTACTAATATTAATATAGCGCAAAATATCCAATACCCGAAGAGCATCACAAAAACCACAAAGATTCATATCGATACAACCACGTATATCTAATTACATTGCCAGTAATGTGCAGTTTTATCCCCAAAATAAATCCTTTCCAAATTAGACTGTAACACAACTGAATAAAACTCAAATCCCCAACACTCAATAATAACCAAAAATCGAATGCTTCGATTGGGTATCGAATCATTACGTCACGAATAACGTTACATTTGAAAAAAGTTCAAAGCATTGCGTAGTTTCTTCGAGTGTTCTGGCACTATCGGTATACGCATAACGTAATGGTTATGAAAGAAGGACTAAGTACGTGAGTTGGGGTCCCAGTCGGTACCATTCGCGACTGACCGTCGTGTGCCCCACGCGACCTTTCACCTTAGGGGACAGAACAGGGAAAAGAATGGAGTAGATGATAATATTAATCCGTATACCTAATATTTTGCCTTGGTCGTTTTGCATGTCATATTTAAACTATAATTAAAGCTAAACTTGAATTTTTAGTTGTTTGCTTCTTGTCTTATGTGGCATAAAAATGTAGTCAGAACGTCTTATCGTAGCGGAAAAGTTGTCAAAATAATCTGAAGGAAATGGCAATGTTGACTGAGCAAATTGACAGTTTGATTAGTCTTTTTTGGAAGTGCTAAAATTAAATGTTCGGAATTCTATGTGGGAAACATTTAACTTTTTTGACGTTTACGTTGTCTCTGTATGATAATTGAGTAGAGTTGCGTAATATACCGACCAATCAACAACTGTTTGATTTTCAAAATAGTTGTTATTAGATTAATTCGTTTTCGAGGGGTCCGTGGCTAATTAATAACATTCGCACAGGTCGATCAATCAGGTTAAGCTATGCTTGCCGCGGTTGGTCTGTGAATGGGTGACCATCTTTACATACCGAGACCCTCCGTGCCTCGGAAAGCACGTTAAGCCGTTGGTCCTAGCTGTCATTCGTGGATTTTTGACAGTCGTTACAGGTAGTCAGAAGCCTGAAATTCTGACAACCAGTATTACCAAGGGGTCGTTTTACCCAGTAACTGGGTTGTGGAGGTCAGATAGGGAGTCGCTCCATGTAAAATACTGGTATTCAGCTGCATCCGGTTAGACTGGAAGCCGACCCCAACATAGTTGGGAAAAGGCTAGACAGATGATGATGAGATTCATTCGTTTTTAGTAGAACCTACCTATGCGGCATGTGTCCAACATCTTTACAAATATATCATTCCTTCCAGTAATCCCTATTACGTGGGACTTAAACTTAACTGGCGAAATGTAGGTGTACTATAGGTATACTTCTGCGAAACTCTTCGTGGATTACTGGCGTGATGTTATGCTAGCTGTTGCCCGTGACTTCGTATGCAATCTAGGATGAAAAATAGCCTATGACTTTCTCAAGATCATGATTTACCCATGTGCCAAATTTCATCCAATTCCGTTCAACCGTTTTGGCGTGAAAGCGTAACATACAGACATTGAAAAAACATTTTTTTTATCTTTGTAATATTTGTTTACATATTTTTTATATTAATGACAATTTACGTTTCCAGAAATTATTCACAAAACAAACGCGTAATAAAACGAAAGCGACTCCACCCTACCTGCCTGCCAATAAATCGAGCTCAGTATGAATAACTATCACAGATTATACTATTGATAAATGAATGTACGGCACCAGTCAATTGCAGGGCATGCGAAAAAACCATGAATAATAATTTATATAGTTTTATGGCACAAATCACGGTTCGTTGCTAATGGCTGACCAGAGGGTACATTTTATTAGATTTTTTCGTCAGACGATTAACGAAACGAGCCTACAGCTTCCGTTGGACAATGTGCCACATAAATTATGTTGGACAAACAAGATCGTTTCGAATTTGATATGCATGGAAATATTATTCAATGGGCAGTACTGATGGGTATTGATTTTTGGTGTCTCTGTTTACTTTTGTGGCCTGTTGGCTGTATCTTCAACCATCATGCTAATAACCATAATATAATCTATATGTTATAAATCATTGCCGTGAAATTGTAAAAGCAAAAGACATGTTAGATATCATAAATATCCATTTTTCTTCTTCTTCGTGTGTATTTCAGATCTTATTGGTCCAAAACTTCATAAATATCCATTATCATAGGTAATTAGTCTATAATGTTCCCACTCCTGGCACACAAGCCTCCTTTCTTGGAGAGGGAATGGACCAGTGCGGGTTGGTAAATGTCACGTCGTCGAATTTTTGGTTCTAAGATATGCCGGTTTCCTCACGATATTTCCGTTCACTGTTTTGAGAGCAGTGGTGATGAAATAATAAAGTAAAGCACCTGTCTAGGTTCGAACTTACGACCTACAAGTCATAAGTCGTGTCCGTTACCACAGGGCCACCTCTGCTCTAAAATATTCAATAAAACATTAATGGAATTTTTCGTGTCTCTTTATGCATTGTTATTTAATTTCCTATGATGCTAGTATATTACTGACAAAAGATGCATCAACAAGTATCGCTTGAAGCTAAATGAAGCGGTCACGCGTTGTACCTAAATCGCAATAGGCAATAGAAACCGCCTGCTTAAGTAGCTTATCCGTTATGTATTGTATTAATCAAAGGCCTACAGCATGTTGGAGCTTCACCTTTTATTATGAAACTAAAGGTTGCATCATAATAAGTCTGTGGTCGACTGTTCTTTTTCCTGGAGTTACAATTTAAAGAGCTATTATTTAAAGCTACTTTATGAACCTGTATAATAATAGAACTATATATATATTCCGCTAGGCCAATAGAAAACGGAAATTAAATTACTGATAGAATTAAAACGAGATAGATGCAGTGTTACACAGTATATAGGTATTTTAAAATAGTCTCTGTAACAATTTTCCTTGATGGCGTAATTACATTATAAACTTGACATAAGTAGGGTATGCAATAAACGTTTGTTAACGAGCTACATAATATTATTATAAGGATTCACGCTAAAGGACATCGTGAGGTTATAAAAGGCACAAACAATTGTGTAATCACACGGACGCATACAATACAGGAGATACAGAACGTAAATACTGGTGAAGACAATCAAGAATTAAATCATCATAAAGCATAGCTTTACTGGCCTCTATAAATTACTGTGTTATCAAGAGGAGACAAACACAGGAATGACTAAATTAAATAAAACAGTGTGTTATCTGAGAACGTGTAATCAAAACGGACACAGGTCCTAACGTGGGCAAATAAAAATTGTTTATAGTGTACGTAACAGAGATATTATTATGGAATACGAAAAAAATGTGAATCAAGATATTTTTTCATCAAGAAAAAAAATAAAATTGATGGAATTTCGAACTGTTTGTGTAGTTGAAATACATAGGTACTGATATTTATGAATCTAATACACTATAGATGACTTAATTTATGATTTAATCAGAAAAACGAGTCACGGTCTTAATAAGGTAGATATACTGCGCTTTAAAGTGCATTCGATTATGATCTCCAGCATGAACTTTATAGGACATTTTAATAGTGTTAATCGATGGATCGTTTATAAAGTAATAATCGATACATTAAATAAATCGTTGATAATTTATTAATCGTACAGTCATTATTAGTTTTTCTTTATATTATTCTATTATATTATTATTTCAGGCCTAAGAAATGCTGTCGTGACGATTTGGACTCGTTCGATTGGTTAGGACCAATAGGACGGAGAAGGCACAGCACAAGGAAATGTGGAAGAATATAGAGGAGGCCTTTGCCCAGCAGTAGGACAGCACAGGATAACTGAAAAAAAAAAATCTATCATAATATATTTTTATCTTCAATCTGTAAGCTGTAATTTATTCATGTTATCCAGAACTTTCAGAGGTAGGTATACACAACTAACTTTTAGATCGATTGTCGTTTAAACTTAGATTACTTGTCTTTTGAAAGTCTTAGGATTTCAAATCAGCACCTCTTATAATCAAAATATGAGTTTCAATTTTAACTTAACCACCGTCGTCAAAAAAGTTTTCATATAATCTAAATTTACATTTAATAAAATATTGGTAGGTACGCTACCAAAATGCCATCAAAAATCAATCTCCCCTATACAACTACAAATCACGTTTAATATTCTGACTTACACCATTCTGCGACACAATATGAAGCGACTAATTCTTAAGTAAACCCCGCACAGAATATTTACATACCTGTAGGTTGATAACGTTGATGTGAACAATCGTCGCCTGTTCCCCACCGAGATAAAGGGATGATAAAGGCTCTCAATGTGGTCAAAGGAAACGCCGTTGTTTGTCTTTCTGTGTTTGATTTTACTTTCCTGTCATTAGATTTTATGGCCCATTTATTTTCTGCTATCTACTGTGGCTGTTGGTCTAATCAAATGTGTGTCAGTCAATCTATACATCTGCGTGCATATTATGACTTTGCATGCGGTATTGTGAGGGAAATGTGCTGTGTTTTTTAGTTCTTGTCGCACGACTAGCATAGTTTCGAAATTGTAGTTTCTGGAATAATACACGTCAATTTGTCATTGAGCAACATAGAACTACATACGAGTACATACACTAAATACTAAATTAAATGACTAAATATATAAATAAATACAAAAACAAAAGGACACTTAGGCGTCGAAGTACTCGTCCGCATCGCTTCATCCGAACACGTGCCCAAAAGATTGGCAGCATTGCCACTTTGAATGGCAATGCTAATTTTAAACAACAAATTAGTTGTTTATAAACAAGATGGTTAAGATTTATCTGAGTACATCATTTACTCAGCATCCTTCAAACTACAGTTTATTTATTTATACTTTAATGTACACCACAAAAATACATAGCATAAAAAATACGTCGAACACTAAAAAGTATACAACGGGCCATTGCCCATTGAATAAATGAAATAACAAACAGGGTTGTGCTAGAAGAGTCAGAATGTTTGATCATTCTTCAACCTTTGCTGACAATTTTGAAGAGATAGGTGAGGAGATAGACGAAACTTCCTGGTTTTCTCCTGCTCATCTCAAGAAAATAACAGGAAAGCTTATCTAAACGCGGAAGCTTTGGACATACAGTAAGCAGTTCTGAGCCAGGGAGCACCGGAGCAATGGTCGCTCAGATAATTTGAGGGGCAGCAAAGCGTTAAGATCGTTAACTTACCCCGCACATGACGTTTGTCATTTGGACGCAACTAATGTGCAGGCGGACGACTCAACCGAAACTGCAGAAAGAGAGAGAGAGAGAGATTTCTGGTTTCATCTGAGTATGGCAAGATTGGCAAAGTAGTAAATGTTGGGTTTTCCACTTTGGTTGGGAGAGTTGATGAGAATTAAATCGTCAGAGATACTGTTTCAACAGATACCAATGTCAAATATATGTGTATGCATTTCTAGAGGACACAACAAAGCTTTCCATTGATTGTTTTTAACGTTATAGAAGATAAAGTATATTTTGATTGATATATTACGTATGCCTATACCTTCACTTTTACTCTTGCTCCAGACTAGGTTCGTTCAGAATTTTAAACCATATCTGTATCAAGAGCACTTGCATACCTTAATTTGTGAATTATCTTAGATACTGCAGTAGGTTTTCAGTTATAAATACTGCAATGAAAACAGGAAATCTATTAAGTGTCTCAGTTTCATTGTCCCTAAATGCTACTATTTTTACAATCGTTAAGCTCATTTTCCTCATAGCCACCGTAATGACTTGTAGTCATGGCCAAGCAACGGACTAAGAGACAATAGGCGAACTGTACCGTGCTGTATTTAGGGCTGTGCCTTTTTAAAAGACTTTGAAAACTTGCAAATAGTTTTTATTTATTTCATCATCAAGACCCAATGGATCGTCTTTCAAAATATCGACCTCCTTTACAAAAGTTTTGTCAAATCATAAACTTCAAAACTTGTTCAATGTGACACTCTGTTTTTCTAGGTGATGGAAGCGCACAACACTTGATCTTCATCTACCCTCTAGTACCTAAGGCTGTTACTTAACAGTTGCGCAGTTGTAAGCTGCCACCATACAATTTGATGTAATCCTTCTACTCAACTATGAACCAGAGGATTAAGATTAAAAATTGTCTTCACATCCAAGAATTATCAATTAGACTACCTTTTGCTTTTTTCAGTCGGCTTCTTTAGGATTATCGGCATAATTTGGATAGATTGGAACTTTTCGACCCGTTTGGGTTTAACACTAGCACATACACTAGAGCCCGAGTGCCTACGTACTCAGTTTTTCGAGACATCGCCAAGCGGTTGGTTGACTCTTCACGTGACCAGAGGCCTGCCCTATTTTTTGGCCAAATAATCTGCATTGCCATACAGCGTGGCAATGCTGCAGGCCTTTTGGGCACTTTTCCTGTTAACAGCGATGAGGCCGATTTTTTTTTTTTTTTTTTTTATTATTTCCCCCTTTTTATATTTATGTGTATATTATTTTAAGACTGTTAGCTTTTGAAATATAATTAAATAAATAAGTAAGCTCATTTATTGCTTTTTGCAAATAAATTATAGCAAAGAAAATTTCGGTACAACAGTGCCAGCCCTGTCTACACATATGGGAGGACAAACGTAAGAACATGACCGGTGACCACGCGCTCGATCACCACTCGCCGTGACGATGTTTAAGAAGCAGCGACTCTGCAACTATTTGGACAATGGCTTGGACGGCTAAAATGTTTACTTAGGAAAAATTCATTTTCGAATATTATTATGGGAGTTTTGGTCACTGTAATAATGTTTCGCTTGTCAGACCAATCGATGGCAGACATAGACCTGCGTAAGTTCTTGAAGTTTGAAGATGGCAAAAGCGAAACTGGTGAAATATGACATGTGATGATCTATCAATAAAATCAGGTTATTCCAGTCCACTTTTAGAAAAGGCGTCTCCTGAAGATAAAATTAGGGAATATCGTATTCTCTGTCATATCAAAGGTGCAAAGTGCCTAACCTGAACAGCAAAAGCATAATCAGCCTATAATGTTCCCACTGCTAGGACACGTCTTTCTCCCGGTGAGAGGGAGTGGGCCGTAGTCCTCCTCGCGGGCCCAGTGCGGGTTGGTAGATGTCACATGTTTTCGAATTTTTGGTTATAGGACACGCTGGCCGGTTTCCTCACGATGTTTTCTTTCACCGTTTTGAGAGCAGCGGTGATGAAATAGTTTACACAAAGTAAAGCACCGGTCTGGGTTTGACCCTATGACCTAAGACTCGTAAGTCGCGTCGCGGCCGTTACCACTGGGTCACCACTACTCGTATACCTGAACAAATCTTCATAATTTGTCACTACGATCTATTCTCCAAAATGCAACATTTTAGCTCCTCGTTTTACGGAACGCGACACTAAATTGGAAGATCGTAAAACCGCACGGTATCAAAGATTAGTTCGCCCAGCTATGTGCAGAGGGCGCAACCGTCCACTCAAGTTCAGCATTCACCTGTCATATATTTGCGTGACAAGATCTAGTTTTGTCAGATTAGATTTTTTAAGTATATACCTATGCTTCGCTGGTTAGGAATATAGGTAAGTATGGCAATTTTAAGAAAATTATAGACGAATTAGGAATATGTATTTGACAAATTGCAAAAGTGGACCTATTAGTGGACCGTGGAGTATTGACATAATATGTGTATGTCATATTAAATACTTGTCAATACAAAAACTTTCTCTTTCTTAAGTAAAAAAAGACATATCGGCTCCTTGTTTCCCTGCTAAAACATACTAGCCGTGCAAAACTTCGGTGAAGTGAGCTGTCATTCCACCTGATGCTAGAGATTGACTCTATTGACAGCCTCACTACAAGCTCACTTCACGTTTGCATGGTGAGATTTTTGCAGAATAGATCGGTTGGTATTATTTATATATATGCCGTAAAAGGCTACTACTGGTGCAGTCACTTACAATACACGTTTGCTAAGTGGGATAATTTTGGCGAATTTCCTTTTTAGTCATTCTTGGTTTCTATTTATATGCCCATGTTCAGCAGTGGACGATTGCAGGTCGATTGTATACTAAATGCATTAACCCTTTCGTAAAAAAGCCTTCACTTTTTTCTGTTTTCTCTAGTATCGTCAGGTGGGCACTATTAATAAAAATGGTATAAAAAACCTATAATGTGGGTGGCACGTGGTACACTTTTTATACGAAAAGGCTTGAACAGGATGTTAGATGAAAAAATCGGTCAATAGGTTAGCCTTATGAATGAGGTACCGTATGTTATGTTTTGTTTTCTGGAACCTTTATACGATTTATTCCGGTCTGATCCCCTGAGCCCCCCCCCCTCGATTCCCCTCCTCGATCTAATGCTAGTTCTTCTTCTGTTTTGAAATCTTTTTTATCCAATTTTATCATAATTACTAGCTTCCGCCTGCGGCTTCGCCCGCGAGGTATGTCGAAAAAACTATCCTATGTCCTTCCCCGGGATCCAATCTATCTCTCTGCCAAATTTTATCGAAATCCGTTTAGTGGTTTAGGCGCGAAAAGGTAACATACAGACAGACAGACAGAGTTACTTTCGAATTTATTTTATTAGTATGGATAATATCCTGGTTTGGTTTTTTTAACTAAACTCAGTCTTATGAGGTCCTAAGAAACTGTCCTGGACTTTCCTATATCTTTAAGGACAGCTGGATTTGACTACGATATAGAATCGATCGTCCATTCTAATAAAAGGCAATTTTATTTAATTAATTAACAAAATTATTGTTTAAGCATTCACCGGTGGAATTAGATATCCTTTAAGACAATTCTAACGGATTTAGATGAAATTTGGCATCTGTGTAGACATTTTTATCCCTATATACTCACGGGATCGAGACTTATGTGAGTGAAATGGCGGGGCATGTGCTGCTAGTATAATCAGTAAATTGCTTTCAGTTTCTTCTTCTGCAACAATTAGAGAAGCAACTCAACAAAAAAACATTTCCATCTTAGTAATAATGGCACCGGGTACGAGTCCTGCACTGTTCTTCCAACTACCACAAAAAGTGGTCTCCCATATAATGGATCAGGTTGAAAAAACCTGTAAATTACCATATAACGAGTACATTCTATCTCGGTATCAAAGTCACTAAGAAAAAACTTGAAAGGGTGATAATTTTGCATATTTTTTACGACACCTAATTCATCTAGGAATGTTTTTCTTACGTATTTTTTGTGCACTTTCATTGGGATTTACTTACCGTGTAATTTACAGCTTAGTTTTTAAACATAAAAAACAAACAAGTTTCTTGAATGAAAACATTTTTGATGAAGTTTTTGAATGTGCTTTGTTTGTAAAAAGTTCGTTAAAACTTTTTATGAAACTTTTTGTTTTATTCTTTTTTTTATTGTGTTTTTCTGGTATTGAGAGCATGGAAGTGAAAGATTTCTAACAGTGTCGGAAGGAAATGTAGGTACATGTAAATGTATAATTAAATCGTCTTTTCGTTCTTCTATCCGGGTAAACTGAAGGCCAATCTGTTACTAAGTATTAATAGCTGGTATAACTATGATTATCACCTACCTAGCCTTTTTTCCCAACTATGTTGGAATCGGTTTCCAGTCTAACCGGATGCATTTGAATACCAGTACTTTACATGGAGGGACTGCCTATCTGACCTCCACAACCTAGTTACGGGGTAATACGATACCCCTTGCAAATACTGGTTGTCAGACTTTCGGGCTTCTGACTACCCGTAAAGACTGTCAAAGATCTACGAATGGCAGCCGGGACCAACGGCTTAACGTGCTTTCCGAGGGAATGTAAAGATGGTCACCCATCCACGGATCAACCGCGTCAAGCGTAGCCTAATCTGATCGATTGACCCGTACCGCTGTTATTACTTAGCCACAAGTATAACTATGATTATGTAACTATGATAAAAAAACTTATGGGACTGTCTTAGGCATTGCGGTTATAAAAGTCCCTAATTAAAAAAAGTATTAAAAAAAAATTTGAAAAACTTATGGAACTGTCATACGCATTGCGGTTGTAAAAGTCCCTACTTAAATAAAGAATTAAAAAAAAAGTTTAAAAAAATTGTAACTATAGAGAACGTTTTAAAGTAGTCGTTAAAAAATAATCTAAGGGCCTTCTTGTTGGTACGGATATAAAATAAATTGATATTAAACACGACATTATTTTAACCTTTTATTTAAAAAAAAAAATCCTAGTTTCAACTACTTACCTTAAAATGTCCTGTAATGCTTCAAACTTCATGCTTCCGTCAAATCAAAGTATCTCCCCACCTCCATAGGTACCTACCTACTTCTTCGCTAATTCTCATCGTGTTAATGTCAGCCTTGTGCCTTGCTAATGCCTCTGATATGAAGTAGCCCTGACTCACGCTCGTGTCGTGATGGGCGGGCGGGTAGGGCGGGTAGGGCGGGCAGGGCGGGAATAGCCACAGGCCACGCTCGCCGGCGCTATCGCCGCCCCGCCTCACGTGGACACCCCCCTTTAACCCCCCTGTGTATGTAGGAAGACGTGTAGTCTGATATTGAGACTTGAAAGTTTCAGAAGAATTGCTTTTGCAGATCTTTGGACGTCACACTTGATATTTTTATAAGTGGTTTGAGTTAATTAAGTGAACCACTAGTGAGTACTTGATCTAAATTAATATTATAATTTACAGCGAAAAGATTTGATTTTTTGTATGTTTGTTACGCTGCCACACTAAAACGGCTGAACGGATTGGGATGAAATTCGGTTTCGGGTAGACCATGAACTGAAGAAGGTCCTAGGCTACTTGTCATCCTGAATAGCACACGAAGTCGCGGGCAACAGCTAGTTGTTATGTAAAAGAACTTTAAGCCATGAACGCCAAAATGCCTGATTTAATTTATTGACATAAAACATTGGCTTGAAGGTTTGTATTAAAAAATTAACACTGCTGCATATTTGACATTATTGTATTTTATTGGTACGAAGTTATGTTCGAGTAAAGGAAAATGGTTTTATAATTCCCATTTTAGAAGTTTTTTGTAACAGTAGCATAGTTCGACATAGGTGAGCATCAACACATTTCAAATTCTCATTTTAAGACAATATTGAACCAGACATTGAATACATTGGCAACTCAAGTTGCCTACTATTTTTTTTCACTCTTAGGCCATCTTTTAAACGTTGTTTAGGTGTTGCTAAGGCTAGCTCTCAAAAACAATTTATTCTCACATCCTAAAAGAATACCAGAGTATCGATCAGTAGGGCTACTGGGCTAGGCAAGTTTTTGCGTTTGTTCAATGCCAAACACTACCTTGCACCAGAAACTGGAAATTTGTCTTTTTTGTTGGCGCTTAGGTCATCGTTTAAACTTTGTTTTGGTGTTGCTAAGGCTAGCTCCCATGACCAAATTGCTCTCACCCCCTACAAAAATACCACAGTATCGATCAGTGGGGCTACTGGGCTAGGCAAGGCAAGTAGCCCCTGGGTGAGGCGGCGATGTCCGTGCCACGCGGCGTGACCTCTGGCCTCTGCCCATACCTAGTCGAGGTTATTCGGCGAAGTTAGGTGCGCCGGTTATAACATTTTTTAGTAGCTAGATAGGGTCAAGGAAGGTGCATGCAATATGTGAGATGCATATTTAAATATTGCTTGGGTCTGTAGTTTTTGTTTTTGTGCTTTTGTTGTGAGGTTTCGTTTGATAAAGTTTCCATTTGACATGCCTGATACTTAATTATGTCAATTGTAATTACACGATAGTAAATAAACCACCGGCTTATGTGAATCGATGTTCTGTTTTTTTTAAACAAAATGAATAAGATGTACTCCTGAGGATGGTATTTCTAGCAAAAGATAATTATCCTCAGCCGAGCGATGGAGCCGAAGGTGCAATGACAAATACACACGAGTATCAAACGAAGTTTTTAACATATTTATAATAAAAAACACAGGCTCAGCGAATTTCAATAAAAACCAACTTTGCTCGATAGTTATAATTATATGCTCTGTGTCCTTTATAATGATCAGCGAACAGGACTGATGATCATTTGATCTGATCTTGTTGATGATGATGATGATGTAACTTACGCAATGTTATCGCAGGTAATGTGGCCAGCACCTAAATACCAAGTAAATATTACTTGCACAGCATTGAAATAACTGAGATCTCAATCACTGCAAGTCTTGAACCATGAAATGTTACTGCAAGTAACGGACTATACGAGAACTGAACGAATGTAAATTCTTATACAAATCAAATACTCCACTTTTATTAAGGATATTGTTTTAAGTATATTGCGGAAATCTAGCAAACAGCAGCACTAGCAGTAATCTAGGTTGGCAGTAAATTATTGCCTTAATTAAATTTATGATTACAGATAAGCTTACCTATTTGTTTCGAAAGTATTATGAAACCGTCACAACCCTCTTTCAGCTGTCTATCGTTAAACTGGAGAATCTTAGATAGACAATAGAATGTTATTCAGAGAATATTAGTAGCCCACCGGTATCGGGAACAGGGTCCAAGCTACCGGAGGTCAGGGCTCCAGAGAGCGGAACCTCCTAACAATGCGGCCTGTGTCCAGAAGTACCGCTATCTGAATAAAGCCCTTAATTCAGTTGCCCAATGAGAGCCTCCTTAGGTGTTGGTCGAGCCCCAGGGATATGCCTTGCACGGGGGGTTCCGAAATTGGTCTTTTAAGAGGACCCGGGACCACCCCTTTATGCTGATGGTGACCACCGGGGTAGTTTTAGTGAAATCCCACACTCCCCGACCTCCTCCCCCAGAGGTCGGGTGCCTTTTGAAGGTTTCCCATCGACAACAAAAAAAAGGTGTTGGTCGAGGCTCTTGGCTAGTGAAGTTTTATGAATATAGCGACGAACTACTCAATGCAAACCAACCAACAATAACTGTTAAATAAATGAAGTTCTTTTGCTCACCTTCTACCTTAAAAATACGGGATAAAATGTTTTAGACACATCATCTGCCTAGCCTTTTCCCAACTATGTTGAGGTCGGTCTCTAGTCTAACCGGATGCAGCTGAATACCAGTATTTTACATGGAGCGACTGCGTATCTGACCTCCACAACCCAGTTACTGGGTAATACGATACCCCTTGGTAAGACTGGTTGTCAGACTTTCGGGCTTCTGACGACCCGTAATGACTGTCAAAGATCCACGAATGACAGCCGGTATCACCGGCTTAACATGCTTTCCGAGGCACGGAGGGGTCTCGGTATATTTAGATGATCACCCATCCATAGACCAACTGCGGCAAGCGTAGCTTAACCTGGTCGATCGACCTGTGCGGCTATTATTAATTAGCCACGGGCCTCATGATATAGACACGTAGGTCCGAAATATCCCAGCCTATTTCCCCGAATGTACTGTAGCTCAGTTTGCGGCGTGTCGCACGGCACGTTCCGATAAATACAAAAGCAAATGGCTCAGTGAGTCACGAAGGTCGAAGGGGATGACATGCAACCACTACCCAAATTCACCATCACTGTGACTTGGAGAAAAGGTGGAGTTGCATGAGGCTTATTAGGTTATTTTAATTGGAATGGTTAATAAACATGTTTAGTAGGATGGCATTTTAACCTTTGTGACGTAGGCTTATGTGCTACGTGTCGCTGTAAACCAGCGCTGGGGCTTTGCTCTGTCAGATGACGTTTGCCAAACTACTTTGCATAAGACAGAAATAAAAATATATGTATATTTTTTGCAACAGGGACTGAAAGGGGGTCTGAAAAATTCGAAGTGGGTCTACTAGGGCATGTGGGGTATCATATGAAAGAACGCAGTTTGCACACTCTCAAACATTTTATGTTTTATTTGTAGGCCGCTTAGTTTTCGACTTTTGATGAAAAATGTAAAAAACCGTTCCCCCCCTTATCTCCAAAGTTTGCACAGAGAAAAATCTGAAATTATTCTATGTGATAAAAGTTTATGTAAACATTACAGGAAAAATAAAACGAAGTCTCTAATTAGCACACTTTTCCAGAAATCATAACAAAAGTTACATTAGTTCCATTATCGGTTAAGAGATGGCGCTGACGAAAAACTGCAATATTTTACACTGCAGTGCACAGTGTTAAAATTCTCTGACGAATATAGGCCTCGCTGATGAAAAATTAAAAACATACGGAAATCTCGGTGCGCGAGTCCGACTCGCTCTTTTCGACCGGTTTTTTTGTATTTGTGTTCTTTCTCTGCGTCATATTTACCGTAAGCTTATTTCCTTTTTTTTTGTTCTTATCCCTGTGTTGGTTTAGAACTTGTGCTACCGGACCGAAGCCATGATGTTTCCTACTTTAGCTATCATTACTTCACTTGATGCGTAATATTTCCCGTGGCTGTCACTTAAGTTAGAGCCGTGAGTTGAGGTATTGGTGTCACGAGGATAAATGAAAATGCTGCGTAGGTATCACAGGTACCCATAAAGCGCAAAAAATGGCTGCAGGTCCGCAGACACATGGAATCAACAAGTACAAAAATGGCTACTGGTCTGTACTGACATGGAACCTACAGACTGACTGCTGGTCTGACCATTTTGTATCCCAGGGATATTGCTAAACCAATGTAATTATGAATTCAAATCGTTACAAAAGAAATGAACACCACTAAGATTAGTGACAAGCTACCTCAACTCCACGAAAGCGTTATTGCCAAATAAATTAATATTCTACGTAATAGGAAGATTTTATCTCTCATCAAAACATAAATTCCGAGGATGACCGTGTAAGATTGGAAAAGATAAAAAAGGACAAAAGATGAACGTCGATATAATTTGTTGCTACTAACCGAATGCCCATAATTTATAGGCGAACGGTTTTGGTCCTTATGGGCGAAACGCAAACTTTTGCATTAATAAGCCAAATATGGTGGGAGTTTCTATGGCTTCGAAAAATAATAAAACGTTTGCTTTGGTATAAATTGTTTGTCATGTTGAAACAAAACACGAAAAATACTCGATGAATTCGATTTTTCGCCTATAAGTTCCAGCAGATATTTAAAACTTGTTTTAATGTTCATTTCAGCATCAACATTTCTGGCAATGCCTATGCTGGAGCCCATAACCGAACAATTAAAATGTTCGTCTCAATTTTTATCCTCATTTTTTTACGATTCGCAATCTTATACTATTTTGTTACGTAATATATTCATGCAATCGTATTTTAATAACATTGCTGCATCCAGTTCGACTGGATGCCGACCCCAACATAGTTGGGAAAAGGCTAGGCAGATGATGATGATGAATTTTACAATCGTATCGTATTACCCAGTAACTGGATTGTTAAGGTCAGATAGGCAGTCACTCTAAAAGTAAATTACTGGTATTCAGCTGCATCCGGTTAGACTGGAAGCCGACCCCAACATAGATGATATTCATACGACTAGTAGTTTTATTTTGCCACTCATAATTTAAGGAAATTAAGGTTTGTATATTGTGCTAGAATAATCTTTGACTTGGACAAAAACACTGTAGCGGCACCTATCACATTCTTATAAACAACAGAGGGCCTAAAAGGCCACTTTGGCAGAATCATAAAAGGATAAAATTATTAGATAATCATATTATAAGTCGTAAAATGGTCACAAACTGACCATTCATAATATTATTTGCGTACAATTCATATCACGCAATTCATATGTACGACAGTTTTGTATGGAGATTCGTAAAATGCTATAAGTGGATACACCTCTGCCTAACCCTTCAGGGATATATAGATGTGAAACTGTCAAACAGATTGAATTCCGTGATATGAATTGTACGCAAATAATATTATGAATTGTCAATATAAGACCATTTTACGACTTTTATTATGATTAATAATGTTATCCTTTTATGACTCTGTCAAAGTGGCCTTTTTAGGCCCACTGGCCACCTGTTATTAAACGATGAATCTGCTACATCAAAATATCGTCTGCTTACTCTATTAATTATTAGAGAAAATTATATTATGTAGAGACAAATCGTCATGGTGTTTCTGCGTAGACGAGTAAGGTCAGCAACAAAATTCATCAAAATTGTGGTCACTGAAAATATTAGCTTCATAAATTTTTATTGTTTTTCTTAAATATGTAACGAGAAAAATAATTCTTGCTAAAAATATTCAATTAATCATAATTCATAGTACTTTTGTGAACATCTGCTGTCTGTGATATATTGGAGTGACGTGCCTTTTCATTCTGGAAATATTTTTATTATGCTTGAATTAAAGTATTCAATCATTCGAAAAATTACTCAAAATTTTATTAGACGTCATTTTTTTTTGCGTTTACTATGCCACTGATCTCCATTAGCTCGCTACTATATCACTTTTTGTGTCACCTTTTCTGGCTAACCTATACCAATATTATGTGAGTTTGTATGTAGGGATTAATCTTCGGAAGCAGTCATCCGATTTCTTCACTAATATGAAGATTTAAAGTAGTATTCCCGAGTATCATAGGATATATTTTATGTTAAAACAATACATTTCAAGCGGACAAAATCGCGAGCAAAAGCTAGTTCGTTATAAAGACAATCAAATTTAAGTAATTTACTAATACACAGGTTTAACCGACTTCTAAGAAAATTGCTATTGCAATCCCTACTTGCACAAGGTCTGGGCACGGACCGTTTTTTGTCGCTAAACGCCAGGCCATCTGGCAAGGGTTTTTTTTTGACAAAAAACAGTTGCCTGACCCTTTCTTACCTTGACTGGCCCACGTTTTTTATTTGTGGACCCCTCACAATATGTTGAATTAGCGTATTAGTAGATTTCTAAAGACCCGATGAAATTTTTGATTGAACCAAACGGATTGTATGAAGTAACGGTTTCGTGTTGAGTTGCCCCTTTTTTGTCTAAAATTATTAGGAATTTAATAACGTTCCTTACACAATTACCTTTTGGGTTTTCCTTTATTGTATAAACAAGGGTCACCTGCTACAGTAAGTTTACTGTTAAAATGTTGCATGTCCTAAAGAATTATGCGGTCGGTCAGTCAATATCATAATTTTACTTTTTTGTGAGGAAACCGGCATGTCCTAGAACCAAAAATTCGAAGACTTGTGACAAATTTACTACCAACCCGCTCTGGGCTAACGTGGTGAATTACGGCACAATCCCTCTCACCAATAGGAGGCTTGTGTCCCAGCAGTGGGAACATTATTGTCTGATTATGCTTACTTTTTCGTTTGTGTTAAAAAAGTTATGTTTCATTATTTTATATCTGAACATCTCCCGGCAACTGGACTGTCATCTACATTTTACTTAATTATCTATTATACATCGTGAGGAAACCGGCATGTCCTAGAACCAAAAATTCGACGAGATGTGATATCTACCAACCCGCACTGGGCCCGCGTGGTAGATTACGGCCCACTCCCTCTCACTGAGAGGAGGCCTGTGTCCCAGCAATGGGAACATTATAGGCTGATTATGTATGTATGTATGTATCTATTCAAAATGGATGGACAGAAACATTCTGTTAGTAATGGCTGCCAAAGCTTCGAAAAATTGTAGCCTAAGACCGATTCGAACACAAAACGCACGCGTCAGACATCCACAGTACGAATCAAGATTATTAATATATTATTTTGAATGGCATCGCTCCCAATTTGAGGGTATACGCAATCTGTCTTTAATCAAAGCGACAGCCTGCAGAAATCGTAATTCTCAAGTTCAAAAGCTCGCCGCCTGAGCCAATCGAAGTGCTTGAAAATTTAAAAAAAATCCCCGGCTGGCGACCGAACGATTGAGGGAATGAGTGAATGAATGTAATATCGGTATGCGGATCTCTTTATTTATTGTATTAAATAATTTGTACAATAGTACATGTGGGCTTTTGTTCTGAAAGCGGGGGTTGTAAGGAATGCGCTGATTTTGCATCACCACTGTCGCGACGGTTGTGTGCCGATCTGAGTTTTAATTTGTTGATAAAATTCTTGGGTTAACAAATTGACGACGACAGGTAATAAACGGAAATTGTATGGCTCATTGTGGGCTGATCATAATGGTTTGGTTAGGTTAGGTTTATTAAATTTTAGAAAGTTGGGATTTGATGACTTCACACAATTCAGGAGTTGCATTTATCCACATACACCAAACTATTTCAGCCTTATATCTACTGCCAATAATGAAAAGAACACAATCTACATTTAACACAACGTCTTCAAAGGCCCAAGTACAAATAGCACAACCTACACAAACCCAAAACTAGGTTCACCTCTATTTTCACAAAAGCGTTACGCAATATTTTACAAGTGACTACCAACAATAGCTGAACTAATATTTCGGTACAGCTTTAAGCACGATATTTGAATTAAACAAATTATAAATCATAGTAAAATAGCCTTGTGAATAGCCTTCGTGGTACTGTTAATCCTTTGTATGTGTTATGAGTTCTGTTCTTCAATCAAATGGGACATTAAAAAGAATAATGACTATATATAGTTGTGACAGTATGAATGGTAGATCTGAAGATGTATGGGGCTTAAGCGAGGTGTAACAAAGATTGTTGGTTGGTTACGAAGTGACAGTATTGACCTGGTTGTGAATAGAAGTAGGTATAGCGTTGGTTTCAGAAGTAGTGCCCATTTTCTTTTTAGATCAATGGGGTTTCACATACCCCTCCGTGCCTCAGAAAGCACGTTTAGCAGTTGATCCCAGCTATCATTCATAGATCTTTGACAGTCTAAGGGGTATCGTGTTACCCAGTAACTGGGTTGTGAAGCTCAGATATCCAGTCGCTCCATGTAACATCCTGGTATACAGCTGCATCCGGTTGGACTGAACGCCGACCCCAACGTAGTGGGGAAAAGGCTAGGCAGATTGATCAATAGGGCCACGACCAAAATAAAGCTGACCGGAAAGCTGTGACGCTGGCTGTGTGAAAGCTGTGACCGGATGGTAGCCAAGGTAAGGCCAAAGAAACAGCGCGTTCAAAAGCACATTGGTATTTGATGATATCATCAATGTCGCGGGAAAAGCACGGAACTGGGAAGTATGGCAGAGAAAAGGGAAGGCCTATACTCAGCAGTGGGCTGGCCATGTTTGTCAGAGGACCGAGGCCGGTGGAGCAGACGAGTCCTGGATTGGAGACCGCATATCGGCAAGCGTATTGTGGGATGCCCCCCAGCTAGATATACGGACGACCTAAAGAAAGTGGCTCCGGAAGGCGGAGGACAGGGGGTTGTGGCGCAGCCTGGGAGAGGCCTATGTCCAGCAGTGGACTGCAATAGGCTGAGTTGATTGATACTCAGCAGTGGGTGATTTCGGGCTGAAATGATGATGATGGTCAATAGGGCTATAAAAGACTTATTGAATCACTATTAATCAGAAGATGTTTGTTAAGCAAATCCATGATGAAATAATATTTCTTTGAGAGATGAAGATTTCAATTACTGTTTTTTAATCTACGATTTCAGTATGTTAAAATAATAGATACTTCAATAATTTTATATTTTTCAGGCTTCTATAATATTGAAGTGTATGTAGTACATACGGTCACAAAAGGAGATGAGTAACAAGATTCGTCGGATATAGTTGAAGTTTAGTAAAAAACCGATGGATGTTTTCGAATAAAACTTTATTTAATTAATAGAAAACAATCAGTTCATTTATAAAATTAATTTTCATTTGAAAACATCCCGCGGTGTCTTACTAAACTTCAACTATGTCTGACGACCCTGGTTATTTATCTCTTTTGGTGACTGCATCTACTAAGGGACAAAATTAGAAAGTAGGTAGGTACCCACTAACATCAAAATGCATGTAGTAATAAAATACCTATCCCAAATATGGATGTAGGCGTCGTCGCAAGATCTGTTCGTCACGTTTTTCGCTACCGAAAACAATAATTTCTTGAATGTGTACATTTTTCATCACTTTCATCTCGCCAGATAAGGTTACGGGTTGAACGCATGCGCGATAACCGCTTGATGGACGATCGCGTTAAACAGTTCTCACGCATTACTTAAGAAGCTGTAGACCTGCCACGTAAAAGAAAGTTCTCTTCTTTCAGCCATTTTCCTTTTCTTTCACGTAAAAGAAATGGAAAATGGCTGAAAAACTGAATTGTCGTAAGTATATAGTCACTTGAAAAAGCTTGTGGAGATTAGAGTGCAATCGAGTTTGTGGTCCTTTAAAGAGTAAATGACCAGAAACTTGCAATAAATGATGACCAATGTTGCGTACAATTGTGAGCAACGATGATGATTGATGGGTAGAAAACGCACAACCTAAACTACTAGCAAAACTAAATTGGAAGGTAGATTTTTATGAAGAATGCACGATATTAAAGCACGATTCAATTTGGCTAGTTTGTCGGATTCAGTTAGTTTCTTTTACAAACCTTGATTTATCGTAAGCAACCCTGCCTTCTCTAACAGAGGAATGAAACTTATACTGTACAAGCTTTATTCCCCTGTTAAAGAAGGCAGCACGTCAGTCACGTCACAGAACTAGTATATGCTGGCCTCCCATTCTATTGAATCTCCGTACTACGCTATACGAGCTGAAGGTCGAAGTTTTTGCACTGACATGTGACCTACTGTACACATACAAAATCTCAGGCAATTGTCCAAAAAAATCAACACAACGCCTACTCTACACATACCATGTACCCAAGACGGATACTAACTGATAATGCGCCGCTCTCTGATGGAGATTGATCGCATCACCGCCGCGATGTGTAAACACACCTTTATGTACGTGCGGGGGTGAGGCGGCAACCGGACTCCGTTACGTGACACAGTGGTTTATATATAAGGAGCTATGTGTTGTGTGAATGACAATAATATGAGGTATGCTGAAGGTACAGACGACAGCACATCAAGCCACCCGAAATTATAATTTTTTCCCAATCAACTCTGAACCTTATGCTTTAGAGATAAAGTTGAAATCTATTAAAGAAATTTGACAGATTGTAGTTGCTTGATATGCTAGCGTCTGTACATAACATAAATCTCGACTATATTCCCCGAAGGATAAGGCAGAGATGCACCCATGTAACAGAGAGCGAGGCTTGTTGCAGTTCCTATTGCAGCAGTAGCGTTTGCGACCACAAGAGCAACGAGGCAGTCAAAGAGTACCTAGGTATAAATACTCGTGGTAGGTATATTCTTATGTACTTACAAAGATACGAACTTTCCACAATAAGTCAGAAGGTGCGACATCACAGAATTCGGTTAGCGGTGGCTGTGCGATAAATATGTCGCGACGTGACCGGCGCAGGGGCACGTGATCTCCATGTATGATGGATATTGTTGTTTATTTGTTTGTAATGCAGATTTTGAAATTAGCTGCTTATTGCTAGCGGTTTTTGGGTTTTATGGTGCCTTTGGTAAAATTGGCATTGTACCCAGAAAGATAGCTTTTTATTGAAACTGTTTTTGGTAAAACTAGGATTGGTCCAAGCGTGAGAGCTTTTTAAACAACGCAAAGTCATCACTGGGTTGTGAAAGCAAAATAATTTTAAAACTTCTTTTATTATATATTATTCATACACTAACCCCCTTACTAATAAACGTATTATAACAGATGAATAGTTACACACTGATTTCTCTCTTTCAGTCGTCAGTAATTTGACTTTCAAATGAAGAAGCGTTGTGTAACTATGGAGACGCTATGCAACGTTTATTATTAAGGGGGTAAACATATTGGAATGTATTTATTTATTTGTTCTATTTCCTATATGTTATACAGGATGGCACATCGACTCGCAAACTGTAACCATCATAATAACAATTCTATACAAAATTTTCATCGGTTAACAAAAAAAAATTGATGTTTCATAGAAAAGTGCAATAAGGGCTTCAGAATCATATACAGACGCCAGCACATCAAGCTACCCGAAACTGTCAAGTTTTCCCAATCAACTTTGAACCTTATGCTTTAGCGATAAAGTAGAAAATCTATTAAAGAAATTTGATAGATTGTAGTAGCTTGATGTGCTGGTGTCCGTACCTACTGAATCCATGGTAACGAGTTGCACGTCGATGTCCCTGCCACCCTGTATGTACAGACGCCAGCACATTAAGCTACCCGAAACTGTCAAATTTTCCCAATCAACTTTAAACCTTATGCTTTAGCGATAAAGTAGAAAATCTATTAAAGAAATTTGATAGATTGTAGTAGCTTGATGTACCGGTCTGTTCTATTGTATTCAGCTATACAGTTCGTTTTGTTGTTTTTTTTTTTGCCTACGCTGTCCCACTGCTGAGCTAAGGCCTCCCCTAAATTCTTCCATGTATTCTTTTCTAGCGCCTAGTCGATCCAATCTTTGCTTTATGCGTCTAGGTCACGCCACCTCTTCCTGGGCCGGCCTCGGTGGCGCCGTCCATCCTCAGGCACCCACGGAGACGGTTGCCCAATGGTCACTATGCATGCGGCTGACGTGACCGGCCCAATCCCATTTCAGCTTGGCAGTATTTTTGTATTTTATATTTCATCCTCGTTTTGGAGCGCAGCGTGGTGATTTCACTTAAAAGATGCTTGTTTAACAACAAGCATTCAATATGAAAAAAATGAAGCAAACAGTGCAAGGTGTATTTAATATACAAAATTACAACAAAGTTCTATTTGACCAAATTATCACATCTCAATAATAAACCAAATATTGACCTCACCCATTCAACATCACACATTTTTAATTATATAATGAAACAATCTAGCTTAACGACCCGCTAATACAAAACCTAAACTTAATTAATAAACCAAAAGCGGCCAAACATCCGTTTAAAACCAAACTTAGGAACCGTCCACCAAAAAAACTTACCGAAATCTTTCCCACATGTGGTTAGTCCGACCACATTACACTTACACCCCAAAAAAATCACCCCTACTCTATTCCTCAAGCTATATAGTTTAAAATCGATTGTGTTTTGTTTGAAGATTGGTAAAATTAATTTGGTTTGCGACTAGGTTTTTTCGATGGCCGGATAAATAGGTCGCAGGTTATTTGCCGTTGCAAGGTGCAAGCATTTCTAACGGAACATTCGATGCTAAAATAAACGAAACGACAATATTTGACATAGTGGTGCCAGGAAGATAAAGGAAGTTTTTGTTTTTGTGGACCAAAGCTGTGTTTGGTGGTGGGAAACTTGATAGACCGTTAGATTGAGGATGTGGAATCTCAGGTTATGCCTGTGACACTTTGTATTTGTTCAAAGGCAGTTATGAGGGCCTAGAAAAGCAGTTGGATGTGGTCTGACGAAGAATGTAATAAATTACTGAATTTTATTTTCAACAAAGATTTTTTAATAGCTGCCATTATACGATTTGCTGTCATATAATAAAACAAGCATTAGAAACTACGGGAATTACGAATACCTACCTAAATGCAATTTCGAGAGTACGTGGAGAAACTGCGCTGTTCTACCACAATTAGACTATGATAGTCTTCATGACGGTAAAACTCAGTCATGTACCAATATGACTGAAAATTGCCATATTTCATAAAAAACGGACCAAAAGCAGAGGCATAATTATTTCTTGAACTTATTAAAACTCTGACCCATCACATCAGAGTCCCATCTTGAAGCCGCCGCCGTAGACCAAACAGTGTTTAAAAATAGTATCGTATGTGGACAAAAAACACGAGCCGCTCATATGGACCGACTTTACGCAATATGGTTTTTGACCCTTGTAACCAGCGGATATTTGTTTTATCATCGGCTTATCCTGTGGGATTTGGTGTCAAATATGATGTTTTTCTATGAGAAACAACAAGAAATACAGTTAGGTTAAGATTGCATAAATTGTTGACAAACAATACCTAATTAAATTATATCTAACGACGTAAATGTTATAAGTACTTGAAACTAATTCTAAATAACCTATATAATTACGTTATTATCGTGTACGAAAGCATTAACAGCGCCATAAAAATGTTAAACAAAGAATTAATAGTAGCAACAGCACAGAGTGCCCATCAAAAAACTTTTCCCGCAAGCAATGCCCCGGTTCCGTGTCATTTCTCCTGGCTGACATGCGAACGTAATTACAACTATTGCAATATAATTTCATCGTAAAACAAAGGCGATGCACTCCTACGCTAGTTTTTTTTGCCCCCGCTGGGTCAGAGCGGTGCACTGTGTAACGGTGATGCGCAAACGCAACGACTTCCAGATGCGTCGGTTAGCGGTATTTCACCGTGATTTTTTGTCCAGGGACGCTGGCGTTCGCGCCAGTGTGCGATCGGTGAGAAATGTAAATATGGGGGTCGATAGACACGTCATTTAATTAGTTTTATATTCTCAAAATTGTGTTGAATGGCGTGCAATTGGAGAGGCCTATATCCTCGTCCAGTAGTGGACGGCTGTAGGCTGATGATGATGTTCACAAAATGTAAGTACCATTGTCAAATTATTTATTCCCACCTCTAAAGAAGGCTCATACATAACGTGACCACTTTTTTTTTTGAACGGGGCTCTTGCGGCTTTAAACAAAAATACTTATTTTACTAGGTATTTATTAAAAAGAGAAGAGGACGTGAAAAATAATATATTAGGTATATTAATATGTAATTTTAACATTACATTGCAGTTGAAGACGCATTAGTTTTGTATTTGACGGTGGAGCAAATTCTAGTTTTTAAGTAGGAATAGAGTGGAATGGTTAGTCTTTGTAATTAAAATTTATCGACTACTTACTGTTTTATGTTTTATGCTGTCTTATATAATATTTGATATTCAGATACAATGTAAATTGTTCATGAATAAATTGAATTGAATATCGTTTGGTCTCTTTGTAAAAGCGGGACATTTTTGCTCTGGTTGGGGACAGCCTGAAAGCGGGACTATGGTCACGTTACTCATACATAATATAATCAGCCTATAATGTTCCCACTGCTGGAACAAAGGCCTCCTCTCGGTGAGAGGAAGAAGGCTCATATTAATTAATAAGAAATATTTTAGGTTGTCATTAAACAAAACAGTAATTAAAAATTACTACATTACTTTACGTTATCTTTAAGTATAAATAATAGTGTAAGTAGCCGTTTGAAGTGCCAAATGTGGCATCATACTGTATTACACTGGTACATCTATATGGCCCATAAATTAGTTCGCAGTTAGTGACCCATCTGGTCAGAGCTAATAAAAAATGAAGTACTGGTCTTAAGTACAGGCATAAACGAAACTGTAACAGAAGAAAATATTTTTAACAATGACGTTGGCATTTTGTTTTCTGAAACGGTGAACAAAAACATCATATTACAAAAGAAACATCTTATTATAGTAAGTTAAAGATTTCATAATATTTTTATGTAAAGACAAATGAAGAGCGATGACGTAATTTTCTTATCGTGCAGAAACGTATCATGTTCGTCCATTTTTATTTAAAGAGATGGTAATAATAACTATGCAAATAATATTATGAAATACCAACACACAGTGACACTATAGTCACTTTGAAAACAATTACGGTTGTTTTTTTAAAAACGAACGTATATTTTTTGTAAAAACTAGTTTGAAGTATTTAAAGTGACCATAGTTTTATTTGTACGTCATAATAACAACAAGTTTATTCCATGTTTATTGGTAAAAATAGGGCGTAATAATGCAATACCAAATTGACTTGTCACAGACTAAAACAAATTACTTAAGCAGTCTACAATTCAGCATTTTTGTTTCTTCAATGTCTGTTATATCTGTCCTTCAAATTATTATTCCTATAAACATGTAACAGCGACTGTCCCAACGGTCACATACACCACGGTACGTAAATTCTCATACATGAAATACGATGTGGACATCAGTCCCACATGTGGTCCTCACGTGTGCCCCAGCGTCCCTCCTGTCAGACGCATAGTTACAGTGTAGAAAGTAAAAGAAATGTGACTAGTGGTGACAGAGTCATCTACTAAATTTGATGCCCAGTAATGAGCTAAGACAATGTTTTGGGTGAACTCAAAACTAAATTAAAACGCTCCATTTGCAACCAGTATTTTTGATGTAAAAGCAGATAAAGCTAGCAAAAGAACTTGCGCTTACAACAAAACGCAATATTGTTTTTAATGAGTGTAAAATCTTTAATCTTCAAATCTTCAATTAGGCCCCCAACATAGTTGGGAAAAGGCTGGGCAGATGATGACATAAAAGGCATTTTGAATGTAAAAAAAAAAAAACTAATGAACAGCGGGGTAATTGCGTAACACATTTACAATGGCAATGCCTTTCATTTTGACAGTTCAACAGCATTCGTTGCTGTGCAGACAAATTTTTCGACCACGCAGCAATGAATCAGGAAGTAATTGAAAGTGTGTAACGCAATTTGGGGTGTAACAAAGTGAAAAGCGTTTTCCAAACTCCAGAAATAACGTCAGAAAAGGTTCGCAAAATATGGATATTTTAAGCCCATAGCATAGCCATCATTGTTCAATATTTACACCTTAAAAAACATTTGATAACCGTAAAAAAATATAAAAATGCAATGTCCATCGCATGACAAAGACTCGGGGCGTGATGCCACGTTCTAAAGGCTACAGCTGAAACGTTTTGTGACATTGTGACAGGTTTCATATCATAAATCAGTGAGGGAGTCGGTCTACGTGAGAATCGAAATACAAGAGATGACCCAACTTCTCGCGAAGTCAAAACATGAGGTTTTTGAAAAATTGGAAAAAAATGTCATAGGATATTTAAAGGTTTGAATTTAGATGATGAAGATCAAGATACACCTAATGATGAATGGTGATTTAATTTTATTTATGTCGTACCTATTAAAAACCATTTCATTGGCATTGCCCATAGCACTGGCATATACCTAACAATATTGTATCTATGTAGACAATTAGGTTTTTAATAGACAATTAAGGCAAAGGTGCCTTAATTTCAAGAATTCAAGCTAAGCTTTACTTTACATCTTCTAAACTGCTGCACATCAAGCTAAGCTGTGTATCAATTTTGGTGTAAAATAAAGTACCTATATTTACTCAATCTAATCTATCTTCTAGTTTTTTTTTACATTTAATTTACACTATTTGTCTGTATAACACTGTGGCGTAGTTTCCATGAATTTTGGCATTTTAAATCAGACCTTTTTTGCCTCCAAAGACTGCGTACCTTCATATTAAAAACCAAGACACTGGTCTTAAATAATAAACTTTTCGCCACCAAACCTTGCACTATCGGCGTCCAAAATCAAAACAACCCCTCGACACACATCAGCAGAGCGTTTCACCCGAATTAGTTTTTTGTCCCCAAAATTCTGGTGACACCAAAAAAGTTTACCGTTATGGACACCACGAGTTTTGCATAAATCATCTCGAGTGGAAGTTTGTGGTTTAAAATTATTACGCCCTTTTTACTGAGATGAGAAGTGAGATGTTGTAAACGAGTCAAAGTTTACGCTAAGTCCACTGCAGAGTCAGTTACGCTTTTTTTTAAGAACTTAGTCCACATTGTAGTTCTTGTTGTGTCTTTTTAAACTTTTACACTGGAGTGTAGACAAATTGTCTGCATGCCGCTTTCATAACTTTGTATTTCTCTGAATGAACGTTTCCATGAAATTTTCGTGTCTGTTGATTAGAAATAACTCTTTAAATTCATACTTTATTAATATATATTTAGCTAGCTGTATCACAGCTAACCGTTTGCAAAAGAAAGCGTCCATTCCAAAAATCATGAAGCTTATAACCTCGCAGCAACCTTTTTACAAACCACTCAAACCAAAACATGGTTAATAGGTAAAAGTTTTTTACAGGATGTCCTTAAAATCATTAGTGTGCACAACATGTGTTGCAGATCCTATCAGGAGCGAGCAGGGGTGATTAAAAATAATGTTTATAGACACCGATCGCCTTTTCGAAAGAGCAAAAAGTTTGGGACAAATTTTGAAATGACCGCATCTTTAATTTTGGAGATAGTTATGTAAATGACCGGTGCTCTTGATGTTACGATTTGATTTGTAAGGATAAAAAGGCCCATAAAAGCAGGTCTTTTTTTGGCATTAAAAAACTGTAACTTTTATGTGTTTCTTAATCTATAATGTGAAAATGCAACTATATAGCCTTCTCCTCTTCGATATTATTTTTATCAATCCATAAACGTCAGCTTTTGTACTTACATATTTTATACATCGGTCACTCAATGACTGCTAAGATGAAGAGTCACCGCGCTCGGAAAAATAAATGGTAATCAGCATTTATTTTAATCAACCCATCTGCCTTCTATTACAACGAAAACTACAAGAAGTTTAATCATACAAAATTGATTTGTATCAAACACTTTCATAATTTCAGTGACGCTCTTTTGCTTTCATCTACCTTATGTAGGAGTATTATAGTGTCGACTCAAAGACTCAAAGATTATTATGTAGTGACAAATTCCGATTCTGGGCTACCGTTATCGCCTACGTTAACTATGGAACCGTTACTATCAGTATTATTTTTCACTTTAGTTACGTGTAGTTCAACAGAAAGCAGCTGTAGTAATTTTTCATAAAGTTTTTGTTTTTTCAGAGAGAAAGAGTAGTCCTCTTTCTCCTTCCAAGGCCGCATAGAGATATATAAATACGTACATAAAAAACTTTATTAAAAACGACATGATACCTACATTAAAAACACAATTTTATATAATAAAAATACAATAAAAAGCACCACATACACCTACCACTCTAGCGTCTCTGCATCACCCAAAGGTTGACTGGTAGAAAATATGAAAATACCTATGTTAGCTTGAAAATAAATAAATGCACACAAAAAAACTCATGCCTTTATTCTCATGCAAATTAAAATGGAGCTAGTCGGCTGTCTTCAGGATCTATATCTGCGTCGAACTACCTATGGCGTCCACCAACTTGCTTGTGTTAAGCGCATTTCTCATAGTAGCCTTTAGTTACTAGGCCATTTCGTATTTATTCAACACTTCTTTTATAAAACATTCATCGTTTCTGTGACAAGGTTTCACCAGAAACTACTGTAAAAGTTTATAGCTTTTTAATGCTCTGAGCCCGAGGTTAAACCAAGCAGGATATACAAACAAAATTAAATGTTTATTTTATTTACATCAATCTTGCTATCCATCAACTCTTTCGTAACTATGACGTTACGTAAAAAACATGGCCGGACAATGAAGCCCCGGGTCCATCACACTAAGGAGGTCTATCAAAAGGAGATTGGATCGATAACGACCAACAATGCCTGTGGGAGTTAAAATATAGAACCTCTAAGAAAAAAATTTAAGAAACATGAAACGAGGAATTATTCGCATCGTTTCCCCTGAGATCTTATAAAACCGTTTTTTCGTTGCAAAAAAGCATAAATGAGGGTGGATTTTGAAAAAAGTGGACAAAGGCCGAAGCACAAAGAGGTTTTATTTACGGATTTCTTCGTTCCCGTATAGTTTTTTCTATTCACATGCCCACATGTAAGCCTACCTGTGATGTGCTGGTATTTTTATAGTTGTAATGGAACTTCATCATCTATCACATTCATATTTTGTTTAACACTTTTTAGACTGGGGATTCGCGAACGTAAACTCTCTGGGCTATTAATTAGAAATAAAGCTGCCGAAGCGAAGCTATCCCAAATATCCAAATTAGAGTTGCATAAAACACCACCTGCTTTGAGGAAAGAAACTGACAGCCAATAAAAGTACAGTCAGGCACATAATTACTAGGTAGACACACTATTTCCTTCATAGCATAATCAGCCTATAATGTTCCCACTGCTGGGACACAGGCCTTCTCTATGATAAAGGGAATGGACCGTAACGTAACCCACCGGGCGCGGGTTGGTAGAAGTCACTTGTCTTCGAATTTTTGGCTCTAGGACATGCCGGTTTCCTCACGATGTTTTCCTTCACCGTATTGAGAGCAATGGTGATGAAATAATTTATACAAAGTAATGCGCGTGTCTGGTTTCGAACCTATGACCTAGAACTCGTAAGTCGCGGCCGTTACCACTGGGCCACCACTGCTCTCACTATTTCCTTGCGTGACACAAAATAAGATGTCTCTTTCCTAGTTGTAAACGTTGAAGTAATGTTAAAGAAAGTTGTTAATCAAAATAACAAAGGATACATCCAAACAGATTACGTAACAACTACACAGTCATAAAGCACCAGTAAAGAAAGTTGCACACACAACTGCAAGCCAATAAAAAGTACAGGCACACACACAATTGCCACCTATTTTCTTAAAACTCGTGTCGCAAGCGACCGAGTGTTGAACACAATAATTTGAGTTTCGAACAGGGTGGAGCGGCGACAGATTGCGCACGTCCGTTAATGACAGGCCGCCGATGCGCGTGTGTCCAGCCCGCGCTCATTCAATGCAAATCCACTCGAAACGCGCTCTCGAATCGTTAGACACGACAAATACACGAACGAAACGTGTCGTACATTGTGTAACCAAACATAGGCAATAGGCTCGCACTCGAACAGTGTTTGAATTGATTGAGTCAATTTAATATAATATTTATGGCTTTGATGTGACCTGTCATGTTTTGTTTCGATTCTATCTTGATATTATACCGAAGTTGAGTTTAAACTGCTATTCTTTTTCTCGGTAAGGTGATGAGTTAATATTTATTAGATTTCGCAAGGAGGGAATATTTTTGTAAATGGCATGATGTGTACTTAATTTATAGCTTCCGTATACATAAAAGTTCACAGTTTTATTGTTTGCAACAACCGAGATAGTGGATTTCTTAAGACATTTTACACCGTTGTGCATCTTTGAAGATAAACTTCCTTAAAAGGACAATAAACACGCAGCGCATTGCATATACGTACCTAAGGGTGTGTTTGTTATGAAGACATTTTATTCACATACAATCTGGCCACAGAAATCTGAAAAAGTAAAGGTTTTAAGTTAAAAAGTTCCTCCCACAATGAAACACGTCAGTTCTATAAAATGCTGCGGTCTTTATTCTCGTACACAATGACCTCTCGCGATGACAGGCCGCCTGCCCACGCGCACGCTTATTCTAATCACACCTATCTCAACGCTTACACAGCTCGTCCATTCATACATATTTGGACTGATTTTTTTTTTTCATTTAATTTTTATGCGGTCACGAGTGGGCAGACGTTTTGTTTTGTTTTACAATGTGATGATGCCTGATTAATAAATTATTAAAGTAATCTGTCGGTAATTCGATAGTGTTTAATCTGTTGGTAATAATTATGGTTTTAAGTTTGACCAATGACGTATTATTATATTTAGTTTCAAAAGATAGAGATTACTTTATGATAACGTGACATGTAGTATCTAAGTCCGAATTGCTGATTAGGAATTGGTTTATCTTCAATGTCAAGCGATAAAATATTGATAATGGTCATGTTTTGATAATTAATTGTGGGTGTG
This sequence comes from Gortyna flavago, assembly GCA_963669345.1. NCBI lineage: Eukaryota > Metazoa > Arthropoda > Insecta > Lepidoptera > Noctuidae > Gortyna > Gortyna flavago. Next base: position 13,140,919 of record OY770138.1, read on the forward strand.
CAAAACCAACCGCAACCGGGAACCCCCAGCAGGACAAACATTTTGTAATGAAAAACTAATTAGTAGTTTTCAATGATCTCTTATACGCTACAAGTACCTAGAAATGGTAACAATAATAACAATATACATCATCATCTGCCTAGCCTTTTCCCAACTATGTTGGGGTCGGCTTCCAGTCTAACCGGATGCAGCTGAATACCAGTATTGTACATGGAGCGACTGCCTATCTGACCTCCACAACCCAGTTACTGGGTAATACGATACCCCTTGGTAAGACTGGTTGTCAGACTTTCGGGCTGCTGACTACCCGTAACGACTGTCAAAGATCCACGAATGACTGTGCTTTCCGAGGCACGGAGGGGACACGGTATGTAAAGATGGTCACCCATCCACAGACCAACCGCGGCAAGCGTAGCTTAACCTGATCGATCGACCTGTGCGGCTGTTATTATTTAGCCACGGGCCCCTCTAATAATAACAATATACATGCTGAGTAAAAACTACGAAAAAAATGGGATTTAAAACAAAAAAGTTTGAATGCGTATGCGCAATACCTACACATAATAATATTTGTGTCAATATCCTGAATAGCAGGTAGACATGTCTACTGATGTAATGCTTTAACCAATTGAAACTAAACTTCACAATATTCTTAAGCAACTGGACCACAGCAATGAGAGAAAGGCTGTTCAAATTTAAATCTCTCAGTACTGGCCAGTATGCTAATATCAACACAACAAAATGTCACTCCAAACTGTTGTCGATGACTGTACATTATTTGTGGGCACACCCTTTCCTTGACGCGGTGGTTACAAAACATTGGGTCATCGTTCATAGAAAATCATTCATGTTTTATGTCCTTTTTATTTTTATTTATTTTTTAAACAGTTTTAAATTTGAATGTACTTTTTTATTTCATTCATGCATTTTTGGTTTAGTAGAAGAATCTATTGAAATTGAAAATTATCATAAACCTTTGGAACAGTCCAAAGGTTTATGATAATTTTTGCGAGCTGATAAGCTTTGGATGATATCAGTAACATTCTAACAGGTTATATATGACGAATCGGTATTGTACACTCCTTTCATGTCAGCTACTGCCGAAGGCTGCCATTATGTAAATAATTAGTTTTGCCTCAAAATTAAATAAGAAGAGCATTATCATCGTCGAAATTGGGAATTCCAAATGCAGTAATATAATATCGAGTGCATACTTTTTCGTAAGCAGAACTTGGAAACAACTGACACGAACTGACTGTTCTTAACAACACATAGGTAAGTAAGTAAGTAAGGTAGGTAAGTTTCTTTGGGCTTAAAAAATCAATCGGCCTAGCCTTTTCCCAACTATGTTGGGGTCGGCTTCCAGTCTAACCGTATGCAGCTGAATACCAGTATTTTATGTTGATAGACTGCATATCTGAGCTCCACAACCCAGTTACTGGGTAAAACGATGCCCCTTAGGGTTGATTTTACCAACGTCAGATATCTTTTGTCCGTGGATTAAAATTGACGTCTGACAGTTCTAGTATGGAAGAACTGTCAAAAATTCAAAATTTATTCTCAGGATAAGACTTATTGTAGGTACAAAAGTTTGGTTAAATGCGCCCTTAGTAAGAAATAAGACGAACACTTACTCATAAAATCGATTTTTGGTAAATGACGGTAACTCAGAATTTTACACACGCGGTCAACAAATGTAGGTACTCTCTTTTTTATCTGACCAAGGTTATATCTGGATTTTAAAAGACTGTGACTTTTTTTTTGATATGGGTTTGCTCTTGACTCTAGTCTAGGTCAGAGGTGACAGAGACAAAGTCGACGATGGAGTGAGCTTACCCAGAAGAAGCCTATTCACTCTCACTAAGAGATTCGGGTTGTATGCGCTGGGAAACACAGACGCAGGTAGAGAGTTCCACTCTTTTGCTATGCCCATTAAAAAAGACATTTCAAAAAGCTTAGTGCAAATATGAACCAAACTGTGAAGCTTGGCATCCACCAGTTTTACGTCGCCAATGAGCCTCTTAGCTCTGCGTTCCACCAAGTCAAGCGCGGCAAGTTGACCTCTGAGTTTGTTTCGGCCTTTCTTCTCAGAGTAGTCAATTATTAAACGCCAACCTCATCTCGCTTATATTTGTGTTAATAATATGAAATTTAAAATTGATTCCGATACTTATCCTATTTACAGAAGAAACAATTTCATTTCATTTCTTTTTTACCTGAAGTTTCATTTTGATGGTAGGCTTACATACTATGTATATCATAGTTATCATAATAACTGAACCACTGGACATGAACTTATCTTAACTTTCTCAGTCACAATCTAATTGCACATTAGATGAAGAGATAAATAAATAAAAATAAGTAAATAATATCCTTAGACATTTCACACAACGCCATATAGTTCCAAGCTAAGCAACCTAATGCTTGTGTTATGGTAACGAGATTTCTGATAAACTGATATACGTTTTTTGTTGTAAATACATACATATTATAGATAAAACACCAGACCACAAGAAATACAAGATATACAAGTACTACACAACCTACCCTTTTTTTTTGAGGTGGGAAGTCATCGAATGACCCCTCCCGCTCTGGGTGGAGCGGAAGAGAGTGTCAGACTCTTACTGACTAAAACCCATCCATGTTCCTTTCTTAGCCCTTTATGTTCCGGGGTAGCGGTAACCCTTTCGGACAATTTACTCATCCGTAACCTAGTTTTCATGACTCTGCCTACATACAACAACACAATAAGACACGCACGCGCAAGAGATGCATTTTTTTGCTGAACAACCTACACTACACTTAACGGTGTTAACAGTAATTACGTATTCGGTATAAGCACCCATTCTATCAATAAATTATAATTGATCGTATTGTAACCATATTTTTCTTCATTCAAAACTTCATTAATTACTTTAGATAAGAGAAAAATTGTTGTTCCTTATTGCGTTGTGATAACGTTCAGTTTTGTGCGTTTTGTATGTGAGTTAGATTTTGGACTCATCAATACGGTGTGCAATAATTAAATCGTGGGTGCTGATGATGATGGTACCGTCATCTGCAAATTACGTTAGTCGTGATTTACGTACCTACACGTGATTTCATAATTTAGTCGAATTGATTTTGACATTTATTTATTTATAAGCCGCATAAGTTTCGATCCCGTAGGAATTTCTGGATAAAAAGATATCGTATGTGTTAATCCTGGTTATAAACTATCTGTGCGCCAAATTTCATTCAAATCCGTTCAGTAGTTTTTGCGTGAAAGAGTAACAAACATCCATCCATCCATCCATCTTCACAAACTTTCGCGTTTATAATATTACTAGCTTCCGCCCGCGGCTTCGCCCGCGAAGTATGTCGATAAAAACTATCCTTTGTCCTTTCCCGGGATACAATCTATCTCTCTGCCAAATTTTATCACAATCCGTTCAGTCGTTTAGGCGTGAAAATGTAACATACAGACAAACAGACATACAGAGTTACTTTCGAATTTATAATATTAGTATGGAAGTATTTATTATAATTTATATATTATATCAGTAGGATCATTTATGGGGTTTATTTATAAGCGTTGCTTAAAGTTAAGTAATAGTAGTTATTTAGCGACTGTTTAACCATACATTTCAGATGTTTAAACGTCTCTTAACTTTTTTTTTGTTTTTCCTGTGCTGTCCCACTGCTGGGTAAAGGCCTCCTCCAAGTTCTTCAAGGAACGCTTTTCCCGCGCCACCGACCGCTTTCTGGCCTTCTAACTTTAAACAACGTTTTTTTTTATATAAATAAAGGGGTTAGTGACAAAAACTTAACTATTTTTATTCTTGTTAGACTTCTCGTTTTTGAAATTCTAAACTGACTGCGATACGCGCTATTGCAATACGCCAATGGTTTCTTCCTTTTCATTTCGACGGTACAACTTGGTGTCTGGGCCAATAGATAACTCAATCAACTCAATCTATCGCAGTCCACTGCTGGACATAGGCCTATCATATATACCTAAGTACTAACTTTTAAAACTAATTAAGTGTTTTTTTTAAATCTTGTTGGCCCTTGTGAAATCTTGTCACTTACAGAAATATTCGATTACTCTTGCTGTCGAACACGATAATCTACAGGAACGGTACAGTTTCTACACTTTCAAAAAAGCACCTCTGTCCGTACCAGTACTGTCTTACCAGCTAACTTACTATCCTACGCAACGCAGTGGGCAGAGCACCAACAAAGCTATCCACCGCTCATCACTGGTTGTCATTAATAACGAGCCGTTTACCTCTCATTATAAATAGACAAAACCAATTATCTTTCACTAACAGCATTGTACCAACTTTTGATTTATTTCGACTTTTGTTTTGAACTCGTCTGTACTAAATGAGTGTAATTGAAAGTGAACTTTTAAAAAGGTTTTACTTTTGTCTGTGATTGTACCGTAAGTATTATGAAGGCGTAAGCGCAGATATGGATCAAAGGAAAAGGGCGTGTTACAATTTAGCAGTATTTTTATCTCACCACAGCCATCTATAGAACTTTATCGTTCTGGTTGAAAACCAGCGTCAGGCATTATAGGCCGACCGCTTAACAGAGACGTTGCTTGAGGTAGCAGCGCGGTGCGGGGGAGGGGTGACGTGATGCGAGAGCTCAATGATTCGTTAACTTGTGACAACTGTCACCCCTCAGGCAACGTCTCAGTTAAGCGGTCGGCCTATAGTTGTTTAACATTTATGCTAAACTGGGCCTATATGGCGCAGCCGTGAAGCACACAATACTGTTTTAATATTTTTTCTCATTTTGTGTGAATACGCCTTTTCAATTTGTACGACAGTATCAGGTTGTATATTGAACAAAATATGATTCGCGGCTTGTTTTGAAATAAAATATATACTTATTTCTAGAAAGACGATGGGTACCGCAAGGGTTCTATTCAATTCAATCCTTATTGCATCCATAATGTACACATACAGGTGGTAGGTATAAAACAATAGAATCAATTATGGACCCTGTCGGGCACAGCAAAATTTTAAATAAGTAGTTCGAGGTAACGCGGAAGGGAGTTCCTGGAAGGATTTGGGGGTGGCCTTTGCCAACAATGCGACACTAAAGGCTAAAAAAAGCAATAATGGCTTACCAACTATACACACGCAGCATTAAACCCAAAATATTTGTCATAATATAGATCTCGCATGTATCTAAATTGTCGAAACTTAGGTACACAGCACGGGTTATATAACAGAGATCGAGTCTAGTTTAATAAATATAATGTAAAATTTGGCAGAGAGATAGATTGCCTCCCGGGGAAGGACATAGGATAGTTTTTATCGACATACCTCGCGGGCGAAGCCGCGAGCGGAAGCTACTACAATATAAGAATAAAAAGCTACCAGAGGGCATAGACAAAGTGACATTCTATCAGCAATAACGATAATGGAAAAGTCAAAAATGTATTGGATGTAAGCTGCCAAAAAGATTACATTTATTTTTACTAAAAGTAACAAAGGACTCAAAAATGTTAGTAACAATATTTCTTAACAACTACGTTAGTAAACTTAACCTAACACTGCAATATATTTAGTTCAAGCGAATCCCTATAAGCTCAACACCGATGTGGAAAGTTTGCAGCAGCGATTCACATACAAGCAGTCCAGTCTGCTCGCGATACACCGCAGTATAATATTGGTTGTGTTGGTTGTAGTTGGGTTGTTGTTGTTGTTGGTATGTAAACGTAAATCCTGTTCAAAGTCGTAGAAATACAAAACGCTTTGAAAGCGATTATCACACCCTCAAATTTTAGCCAACGATGAGTCAGTATTCCAACCACAGTGGTTCACCATCTTGAAACCTGATTTAAACCAAGGTGTTCCATGATTGAGTACTTACCAGTTTCATCGATAAGGCCTATTAGGGCCCATCTGCTATTCAAGACCGCACAACAGGTGAACACTAACTTGACCAGGACCAAAATACTTAATCTACATGCGCAGGAGACCGCAATGCGCGGGTTAGAATTGTAAACGAAAGTTTCTCGGCATATGGCTAATGATTTTATAAGCATCGGGTTTGGTAAGCTTACGCTATACGTACAGCATATAATACTTAGTGGGTGGGTGCTAACATAATTGTGAATATAAGAAAAATGTCCCGAAGTTTCAAAAATTATTAATTAGAAAGTGTAGTATTCTGAAATCATTATGAAACTGACGGATTCATAATCTCACTAATATTATAAAGGCGAAAGTTTGTGAGTGTGTTCGTTACTTCTTCACGCAAAAACTGCTGTATGGATTTGGATGAAATTTGGCACACAGATAGTTTATAACTAGGATTAATACACAGGATACTTTTTATCCCGATATTCTTACGGGATCGACACATATGCGGGTAATCATATAAAAATGAAATTTTTTTAAACATTGTGACAATTAAAATTAACCTTAAAATTAGTTTATTCGTTTTTCATTCTGTCTCTAACTGTTGGTGATGTTCCATTTTTGTTTTGTACTGGTGTTGATGTGGGAACATAAGGTATTTAATTACAAACAAATAAAAAAGTCAAAGATAAAGCATATCTTAACAAAATACAGAACTTGAAATTGTGTTAAACAAAATAGGAACTTAATTTGTATTGGTTAAGGCTTAAGATTATTAGGTTATGTGAGAAGAAAAAATATCCTGAAAGCTTAGATGACAATATTTTCTGTACTTAGCAATGACTATTAACATCACCAATTTTAAAACTTTTTGAACACAAGTTGAAGACAAAATTCTTAATTGAAAGTTTACGAATAATTTCAATAACACATCTTCATGTAGTCTTATCATCATTATTTCTTCCCAAATAATGGAATTTATGGTAAAAACCATATTTAAAATAAAATGGTGGTGGAATGGTCGTGTGTGGACCGGCTGTCAAGGATACGGTGTGTAGTAATCACTATATTGACAATGCAAAACGTATACTTGCCCTGTCCGAGGATAATTTTGCCTTGAGCCGGAACAGAGGTGATATGGAGTGCTGTTTGGAAACAAATTTTCTGTTACATGGTAATTTTTTTGCAAAAAGCAACGCAAGCTTAATAATTTTTCAGCTATTATTTAATAAGTAGGTAGTTACAATAATTAGGTAACCACTCGATCAGTAGAGATATGACACTGAAAAATTACTGATGTGAAAAAAATTAACCTTAAATTTTAAAGGCAGAAGACCTGAATATGGCTGGTATGGTTGGAATTGATAAATCATCGTCATCATTTCAGCCGGAATACTTTCACTGTTGGACATAGGCCTCCCTCGAGCACCGCTACTTCGACCAGTTCTGTCCTTCTCGCATCCAACGGATTCATGCGGCCCTCGTTCGCTCCACCTTGTGGGAGTTGATAAATAACTTGCGAAATTTGGGAAGACCTTGTCGAAGTACTTTGCTGTAACTTCTAGCAGAGGTCTTTAACAAGCTGAGCTTAACGAATTCACACATTGGCACATAACTGTAGCTTGATTCGTTAGTACTATCGGTTTCATATTTGAGGACCAGCCTACCAAAGTTTAACAAAAAGTTTTAGGTGTAATTCATTTTTGGAAGTCTCCATGGATCTCGCGACCGCACGGCAACATTTGGCTGAACCGCGAAAGTGGGATTGTTGCCATCATTGTTTGACACACACGAACTTGCGCTCACATGTCATTATTGAATCCATTTTATTTCTTTATTTTCACTCAATAACATACTGGGCACTAAAGTTATTGTACAATATAAAGACGTTTTGTCTATTGTAGAAATAAAAGGTGGTTTGTAATTTTAAGCGGATATTAATGAAGCATTTATAATGAAAAGAGTAGCAGATAATAAAAATTACTTACATGAAAATTACAATACATTTTATTATATTGAAAGTTAAAAAAGATGGTTGTAATTAGACCTCAGGTCATTTTAAATAAATAAATAGGTACATTTTAAAACGATATAAACGTGGTTTTTAATTTTGTATAATTAATATGTTATTTTTGCGTTTACATAGTTTAAATTATCTACACTTTTTTGTGATAACAACACTTGCACTTAATTTGGAGGCATCGACAACCCATAGTCGATACGGCGACAATTACGAAACTCTATGAAAAGGGATTCCAAATTCCAAATTCAAAATTTAAATTTAAAACGTACATGACCTCCAACCCACATGGCGGCCCACACCAGCCAGTCATTGCGATTCGGCCCGCGTAGCCATTGTTTTACTTTTATTTGTATTAACTCGACGAATCTCCTTGCAATCCTTGATAATCGGAGATATCCTTTAATCTTTTCTTTGCACCAAAGATTAAAGGAATAGCATAATATATTATAACAGGTTACTATTCCCAAAGAAGAGGGTCGAGGCTAAATAATAACAGCCGAACGGGTCGATCTAAGGTCAAGCTATGCTTGCCGCGGTCGGCTCGTGGATGGGTGAAAAAGTAACTAAGTGGTGAAGGTCAGAGAGGCAGTCGTACCCTGTAGGATACTGGTATTCAGATGCATCCGGTTAAACTGGAAGCCGACCGCAACATAATTGCAAAAACTCTAAGCAGATTGAGAAACTTATCTTTTGTTAACAAACAGAAGGTGTCAGTTGTTTCCAAGTTCTGCTCACGAAAAGGTGACAAACAGACAGACACGCGACATGCACTCATATTATTACTCCGTGTGGAATCCCTAATTTCGACAGCCCAAAGAGTCGGTAATGCCAGTCCATCGCCAATTTTACTAAGACCCTTCAAGTTATGACGGGGAATTGATTAATAAAAAGGATGACGGGTCAGTTTAAAATGGTGTCCATAATTTTGTGGTCACTTGCAATTTTTATGACACTTTCTCTTGTTTGTAAAACTCACTGCAATTGGCACTTTGGCAGTCGATCAAGTGTTTCAAATGAAGGTCCAAACGTATTTCGATGTCATCATTTTGTCCGTCCAAAAAAAAAAGATTGACACTTCCCACTCACTTTTTTCAGAAGCCCATTTGTTACTAGTGATGTGGCAATTGTCCCTTAAGTAACTCAATATAGCGCAACGGACTTTTGTCAAAATATTTACTTTACCCGACTGGGACAACAAAAGGGGCTCTTAACGCTAATAATGCTGTTCAAGTCATTCAAATCCGAATCGGCATGTAATTGTCATTTTAATTTCGTCTGTTCTCTGTATGGGGCTTATTTTGTATGATAATAAGATATTCGAGAATCGATTGTTGTATCGATGCAGATCTTGAGATAACATGGTATCGAGTTGCGATGGTGTGTGTGACTCGGTAGACAGCTGTAAATAGAAGTGCGAAGTCTTAAATAGATACGTAGGTAGGTATGTATATAATTGTAATGTCTCTATCGTTTCTTTGTGTTGAAGAAATCTTGAAGCTTTTTAAATCGAAACTAGAGAATAAAGGTCAAAAGCGACGAATCTATCAGAGCCTATAATAAAAAAATATAATAATCAGTTTATCAGCCATCTCGTTACCATAACACAAGCATTAGGTTGCTTAGCTTGGGACTATATGGCGTTGTGTGGAATGTCCAAGGATATTTTATTATCAGGCAGCTAAGGCCCATATATAAAATACACGAAATAATCTTACACAATAATAAATTAATACGTATTAAAAACCTAACTACTATAAAGCATAATATAGGTAAGTACATAAGGTACGTTTTAATTTGCATTCAATGAAAAAAACAAGCTATTGGTATACCTAATTGGCTTATTCGTCGATTTGCACGAATTTAGTCGCCCGAAACGAGCGAATCGTCACTTTTAAATAATATTATTTTTTCTGTTGGCGACTCGCACTAAATTAATTTATTTGTGGGCGAGTCGATAACTCCAGAAATATGTATTAGGCTATTGGCACATTTTGTGTTATGAGTACACTTTTTATAATATTTGACTCTGTGCGCTAGTGCCTTATTTTCTATACTTTATTATCATAAAATTATCAAATCACCTAATTTAGTTACGCTTCGAAATCCACTCTCTATAAATGTAATAACAGCACTACCGCAACTTGTGATCAGAGATTCATATTTAGCTGACGTATTGGCTAAGTATATTCTAAGTAGTATTCTAGTAATAATGACTTGTAGATGTCAGCTTTTCTTTCTACCTAAAAGCTAGTCTCGTACAAAAAACAGAGCTAAGAGTAACTAGCTAAAAAAGCAACAAAAAAAAAATTACGTAACCCACCACAACATTCTGTTTTTAAAAACAATTCATGAAGTTAACCATTCCATACAAAACAACATACAATTATCAACCTTAACGTTTCCACAATAAAGCCCACCAAACAATCACTAGAAGTACACACGCGGACAAAAACAGTGACCCCATTGAACGGCCAGCCATTATTCAAGACTTTGTATGTAAATTCTAGGCTCTATACGACGTTTCCTTGACCCTCGTCATCAAGAATGAATTAGGAACCGAACTTGACCATGGGTCAGAGGTGTAGGTTATATGTGATTGACATCTACTGACTGGTTTTAACGAGACTACTGATGTTTTTTGTTTGACAGTTCGAAGCTTTGTTCCCGTGGTTTAATTTTGTGTGGTGAGTTATCGTCGTTATATTATTTTAGTCGTGTTAGTTCTGCCTGTGGCTCTACCTAAGTGTATTAGTTTTTCTTTTAAGGGTTCCGTACCCAAAGGGTAAAAACGGGACCCTATTACTAAGACTTCACTGTCCGTCTGTCTGTCTGTCATCAGACTGTATCTCATGAACCGTATAGCTAGATAGTTGAAATTTTCACAGAATGTATATTTCTGTTTCTAAAAACAGAATAAAATAAATATTTAGGGGGGGCTCCCATACAACAAACTTGATTTTTTTGGCGTTATTTTATATGTAGTTTTAAATAGGTATTGTATGGTGGTACGGAACCCTTCGTGTGCGAGTCCAACTCGCACTGGGCCGGTTTTTAATACCGGTAAGTATTCTATGTTATATTACACGAAAAAAAGCTACCACTTTACCTAAAATCATCTAAAAATGTTTCGACTGTTTTGCTAAACGGCAGCAGACAAGAGTTTTCAAAGGTAATGCTACGGCGCTTCGTTTTTTTTTGTTTGTTTTTTTAATGAGCCCTAACCAAGCCAATGGAACAATTTATGAGTCACAGAACTATCATCCTGACAATCTCAATAACAAATTCTATTAATTATTCCCAATACACCTGCTCAATCGATGCAAATGTCCGCTCACCCCTGACGACCGTGGTCTATTAGCCGGTCAATATACCGTGCCAGTTGGTGCCATACGCCGCAATCTTCACATTTTTAGGGTGCCACTAGCCATGGCAATAACTTAAGTAAGTATGTATTGGACAAGAGTAGGTATGCTTTTGTTGTCAAGGATATATTTGTGCCCAGCGTCACCGAGAATTATTTAATTCGCGTCTTTGTCGGTAGCCTGCTTCCCATTTATTTTATTTTTAAAACTAGCTGTGCCCGCGACTTCGTTCGCGTGGATGTCGGAAAACAACAGGTAATGTGTCGCTTAGGAAAGGTGTAATTGCCACTCCTTCATTGAAAAGGAAGAATCATCAGATCTTGCCTGGTAACGCTTTCCTTACCTAGGGTTCGCTACCACGGCCCTTTCGACTGCAATCACTGCGTCTTCATGGTTCATAATGACAATGCGACAAAGTGTCACTTTGATTTTTGAGAATAAATTAAAATAAAAGCGTCTGCTTCGAGGCTGATTATCTAACCAAACAGCCATTTTATTTTGCGTCTGTCTTAGAATACCAACTTGTAAAATCATATCACCATTTTATCTAAAGTATATCTGAGATTAGTAGGTGAAGTTTGAAGTTAGTTTTTCTAAGTCTTGGTTTCTTCTCTGTGGTAAATTTAGAATTTCTTAACTTGGTATTGAAGATATCATATATACCTACCAATATTATACCTTATAAAGCATCGAGATATCTAGATGATAAAAGGAAGAATACATTAATGGTAAGAGCTTCTACATAAAGTTGCCCGTGTGAAAAGCAACCCATTAAACTTTGGTTATATTTGACACCGGCCGCCATTTAAACTACGAAGATGAAACCCATGAAAACTTTAGACATGATTTTGATTTAGACCTTATACTGCCGAAAAGCAGAAAAAAAATTGTAAAGATAATTACAAAAAAATATACTTAACCGACTTCCATAAAAAACCCTAGAAAGTGCAAAATAACCTTAGTTTGGGAAGACGTTGCGCGTTGGCAAGAAATTACAGACTTCTGAAACCAAAGGTCTATTGCACTTTGAAGTGTGTTTGTAAGTCAGTTGTATTTTATTTTATTTCACACAAAGTCGTGTAAGTTTATATTGAAAACCATGAAAACGACACACATGATAAAAAAAGAAAAAGAAAATTGCAGCCGCCATCTTCGATTTTCATTTTGACGTCACAATCGGCTTCAGCACTCTCGAAAACCATGAAAACGACACACACTACGAATTTTTCGATTTGCAGCCGCCATCTTGGACTTTCATTTTAACCAGTACTGAAACGGTTTACCAACAGTCGATTGGTCCATGAACCGTTGGTCAACACCATTAACTTTTCATCCAAAGGACTTGTGACCCACGAACGTTTCCCCAACAGAACTCTACGTCAGTGAATGCTTAACCAACAGAATGTTTTGACCAATAACTTTTCACCCAAAGAACATTTGACCCATGTCAAATAGAACTAAGGATGCAAGGGCGAGCGAAGCGAGTTCGGGACTTGGGGCACCCCGACTCGGACAGGTAGGGTTCGAAGGGATGATGGCGGCTCAAGTGAGCGAGCAAAGCGAGCGAAGGGCACCCCGATGTTAGGCTTGGTTAGGTTACTTTATACCCTTTTAACAGAATTAAAGGACTACGTCTTATTATTATTTAACTTTCATCTTTCCCGGCGTCTGTTGGCCTTGTTCTTTGGGTGAAAAGTTATTGGTCAAAACATTCTGTGGGTAAAGCATTCACTGACGTAGAGTTATGTTGGCAAAACGTTCGTGGGTGAAAAGTCCTTTGGAAAAAAGTTTATGGTTTAAAGATAATGTTCACCAACGGTTCATGAGCCAATCGACGGTGGGTAAGCCGTTACAATTTCATTTTAACCTCACTATTGGCTTCAGCACTCTCAAAAACCAATAAAACGAAACCCATAAAAAAAAATTGCAACCTCCGTCTTGGATTTTCGTTTTGACCTGCCTATCGGCTTCAGCACCTTTGAAATCTATGAAAACGACATCCATGACAAAAAATCAAAACAAAATTGCAGCCGCCATCTTGGATTTTCATGTTGACCTGACTATCGGCTTCAGCACCCTCGAAAACTATCAAAACGACACCCATGACAAAACATTTTAAAAAAATGGAGCCGCCATCTTGGGTTTTCATTTTGACCTGACTATCGACTTCAGCACCCTCAAAAACCATGAAAACGACAAACATGATAAAAAAAAATTGCAGCCACCATCTTGGATTTTCATTTTGACCTGACTATCGACTTCAGCACCCTCGAAAACCATGAAAACGACACCCATGACGAAAAAGTTAAAAATTTAGGCAACCGCCATCTTTGATTTTCTTTTTGACCTCACTGACCGGGGTCAGGATCCTCGGAAACCATGAAAAATAGCTCTCTCTCTCTGTGTGTGTGTCTCTATCTACCTATTACTTTGAAAAATGAGGCATAACGCTTTTTCGTTATTTGACGATTTCTCCCTTAGAACTCCTACCGCAAGCTCCATATAAGAACTTCGTTAAAAAACGCTCTGCGTTACTCAACTTTCTATATCAATAATTATCTAACTTCTCTATCGCTCAGAACACCACATTAATTATTATTATCTTACATTATCCTCACTTTTTGTTTAAAATTATTTTAGCGCCACAGGCGCCTCTAAATAAATCATCAATGGAAAGCGATTTCGTTTAATATTATAATCATTATCATTACTTTTTAAAATAACATAGACATAAGTAGGTATCTGTGTTATTTCGTCATTTAAGTAAGCATAAACTAATAGGACGTGATTATTCACATCACAACAACAATATGTTTTCGTTAGTAGGTACTATATCGCGCCAATAGATGTCGTTACGTGTTACTAAAAAACGTAAAAACTTTTTCTAGAATACTTTAAATTGATTATATCTTTTGATAGAGTGAACCGATTGCGATGAAATAAAAACTAATAACTGCTCCGAGTTCTACACCATATTTGAGTATAAAAAGTAACCGTATTGGTTTGGTACTTTTTACGTTGACCCTGTTCAAATCAATAATCTGTCACATCCAAACAGACAAACAGACAAACCGACAAACAGACAAAAATTCCAAAAATTGATGAAATGGCATCTGTTGGTTATCCTTTAACACCCCAACTATTTTTTTTGGAAATATTTTCAATGTACAGAAACGTCTCGTCTACAGATTTATTATATGTATATAGATATAGAATAGATATAGATATAGATAACCAAGAAATAATTAGAAATACGAGATTATTACTATTATTGGTAAATTGACTGAGATAGCATAATCAGCCTATAACGTTCCCACTGCTGGGACAAACAACATGTCGGTTTCCTCACGATGTTTTACTTCACCAGTTTTGAAATCAATGGCGCTTAACCTAGGTTCAAACCCACAACGTACAGCTTGTAAGTCAGGGCCGTTTCCACTGGGCCACCACTGCTCCAAAGCATATAGGTACCTACTTCAACTTTTTACCCGACTACGGCGAAGCAAAAAGGAGGGCTATGATTTTTTTGACTAAAGTTAACATTCAATAATCAAACAAAAAACAAAACTAAAGAAAAAAAGGAAATGCAAAACAAAGTAGGTACCTACAGCAATGCCCTTTCACCTGTACTTCTGACGTTTACAAAATTCAAAACCACATTCTTAAAAAAAATACGTTCGATTTTTAAACAAAACGTATTGGTATAATTCTAAAGGCAGTATTACACTAGTGGATAAGTGAAGTGACCCGTCAGAGGGCGGTAGGCAGCGGTCAATACCTCGTGCCTGCCACTGCCACCCACCAATGAGGGTACGCTGATTTCGTGATTAGATTAAATAAAGAATTATTACAAAATTCGAATTATAAATTGTTTGGAGACCATTAACGTTAAGTGTCTTGTTTATTTTAATAGAAGTAAAAGTGAAATGAAAAGCTATTATTAGTCAGTTAATCAAATAGCTTTATTGGTCACCATAAGAGTACCTACCTACTAGGCACAAATGCATTTATGATTCTGCCCGCGACTTCGTTCGCGTGAAATTTCTTGTTTCGTCACCCTGTCGCATCGCATCGCCTGCCTGCGCTATTACTTCGTTTTCATCTAGCGTTCTTTCTTACTTTTTGTTCTTTTTGCTCGGCTCCTAAGAGTCCTAGCGTGATGTTAAATAGCCTATAGCCTTCCTCAAGAATTGGGATATCGAATAAAAATAGTTTTTTTTTTCTATCCGACCGGTATTCCAGAGATTAGCGCGCTCAAACAAACAAACAAACTCTTCAGGTTTAATATTAGTATAGACAGATAAAGAAATTTTCTCTGAGTATTCAATGAATTCATTTAGGTATTTCATCAGTTTATTAAAACAAGCTAAGTTGTCAACTGAAGTAGTTCTACCATAACAACATTTTCATGATGACCTTAGAACGATTTATTCAAAGCTAGTTTTTATTTACACATAAAAAATTATGAGCGCCATAGGTCTACCTTAATAGTCTCCAAGCATTGTTCCACATAACATTATTCTTCAAGGTGAAGGTTTTTATAGAAAGACTTGGAAAAGTCTCGATTACTTTTACGTCCTGATTTACACGTTAGTCGTGGATATAAAATAGGTCTGCGATATGCAAAGAGTAGGTACCTAAACGTCATTTAGAAAAAAAAATATTTTAGTTAGTTTGTGAAACATGTTTTTGCTAATAAACAAAGTGTCCCATTATGACCTGACCAGAAACTAATCAGTCAAGACCACTCAACATCTCTAGTACCTAATGTAAACTCACAAGTCCAAAACCACAGAAACCTAAGTAGTTTGTCACAACAGCAATGATCAACAATAAAACCTCAATGCTCTGGACTCTGACTTCAAAATACACTACTTTAAAAAAAAAGCATTAAAAAGCAAAGGGTAGCGATGTTATCGGTCCGAGGCTATCGCCCACACAATGTGGCACGGGCCTACCGATTGTTGGCGACCCCTGCTATTGTCTAACGGGGCTTTTGTTTTTACAAGTAGCCTGCCTGATAAGCGAAATATATATTGAAAAAAAAAAATGTTTTTGATACCTGCAAACGTGCAGTAGTATTTCGTTTAAATGTGATTACAGAGTGTTCTTAAGATAAGCATGCTTTGGTTCACGCGGAAAATTAATCCAAAACAGCGGGGTAATTGTGTAACACACTATTAGTAGATAGCAATGGTTTTCATTTTGACAGTTCAACAATATATGAAACGTTTATTTTCTCTTGACTGTACTTACCTGTCATAAAGAGAAACCTAGATCAAATTGGATACGAAAGATTTCAAAACAGAAGAAGAACTAGCCGGGGATCGAGGAGGGGCGAGGGGGTGGAGGGCGGTTTCAGGGGATCAGACCGGATTATATCTATTTATTGTGTAGGTTGTTGAGCAGACAAATTTTTCGAACACATGAAGCAATTGATTATTATTATTCTGCCCAATCCTTCGGCGAAAAAGTCGTGACGGTATGTCATGTTATGATAAGCTTTCCTTTACTAAAATCATAAACTTAGCCATCGAATAGAATCTAGATAAAATTTCTCATAATCTACATCGTAATATTTAATGGTAAAATACGTCGCAGTAGGCACTTATTTAAGTGTACATAATGAATTATATCATCTTAGAAGCTTCTGCATACTAATAAAATTATAATTGCTCACGAGACCTTAAGCCTGTTTGACATGAAACAGCCCATTAGCTAATGCCCTATTGATACTTGGGCAAACCTATCAAAATTAAAAGGGCATGTACTAAATCAATGAGGGAGGTCATCGCTGTCGAGGTAAACCACGGCGAAGGTGGTGTAACGACCTGATAAGGTTTGGGTCAGCCTGGCCAGACATCGCAAAAGACAGGGAGGTTTGGAAGGAAAAAGGGGAGGCTTTTGCCCAGCAGTGGGATACATTATAAGATAATAAAAAAAAACGCTAATAATTTCTCATAATGCGCTTCTGAAAATATTCTTTTACATTCTATTGCGCCTCTTTTTGTGATCCTCAAATAATTCCTATTTTGAGGTCCTTGAAATACTAAATAGCCAAGTATAACTGCGACTAACATGGATGTAAAGCGGTTGGTTAGAGTTGTAACCCTACCTTAATCATTTGGTCGGGGTGCTCTAAGCTCATAGTTACTGCGACCAACACTGTCAAAAACGGCCAGAAAGTTAAAAAGAGACTCAATTGTTTAAAAAATTATGCACCATTAGAAGCGCAAAAAACTTTTAAAGGTACACTTAGTGGAACACTAAACGCCCCCTGACGTACCAATCAGGTACCTCAAAGTTCAGATGGGCCTTTGAATATCACATTCCTAGATTCATCTATGTAAGATGTTGGAGTTGCAGACAATACTGATGGTATTAGTACTCACATAAATTATTCACAGTTATACATTTGTAGGAATTTAAGCGTACTAGATTTGTGTATGAGTTTGCTCGTTGAGAATATAACGAAACTTACTCAATTTTGATGCAAGGAGAAATCTACTAGGGCTGTGGTAATGTGGCTAGCCATAATCTTATCCAGTTTCTTAATCATCCTGAGGGATTTACTACAAAGGTACTTGATTTGTACATAATTTTGTCAGCAATTTTAGCTTGTTAGCGTAGGTACTGCATTATGTTAAAATTCACAATATATGTCAAAATTATTTGCTTCGATCTCGTGAGGTCTGTAGGCACTAATACTAATTTAAACTGGCACTGTCACGATATCATCTTAAAAGAGGAAAATATGATACAAAAGCCGATAATGGTGTAAATAAAAATAAGGGTACTCATAAATACTTACTTTTGTTAGTACTTCTGGTTAACCTTCAAGAAAATTATTAGCTGAATTATTAAAAAAATATGTTATTATTATTAATATTGAAATAAAACAATGACTCTTGAACACTGTTATGATTTTGTATCACGAAATTCAGCATTCAGAAAGTCCTTGAATGTTATTATATTAGCGTCCATAAAAAAATAAAATAAAAGGCACGGAAGCTATCGAGGGAAGTTATAAAAAAGCCTGTTTATAGTAGGTATTTCCTTTGTTAGTCTAATGCGTATAGTAGGCAGCGAAATGGGCGGGCGACATTGTTACCATCGCGGATAGAACCTAGATGAGGCTGGCGCAGGAGCGTGGGAAATGGCACAAAAAGAGAGGCCTATACCCAGCAGTATGTCGGTATGTGGATGACGATGATGATGATTTCTTTTGTTTAAATTTATCTTTTGTTTAAAGATCATCGGGTGACACTTCTAAGATGCATCCAGACAGATAGGCCAAAGTCGTCACACAGTGGGTGCCTGAAGAGGGGCGTCGTCACCAAGGCAGGCTTAAGAAACGCTGGTGTGACGATTTAGACTCGTTCTCGGTTTTAAAATTCTCTTTTACTCTATCGTGAAAAGATAGAGAGAGAGAGAGAGAGTATTCTATTTTAACGTGGTCTTCATTTTTGATGCTTCATCTTTCTCTTTCTGTGGAATCCGCCTTTTGAACTATTTCGATATGTTACCTTATTTAAGAGACAGACAAACAGCCTCCCTTATTAGTAGTGATATTCAGATTTGTGTATACATAGCTGGCTCCTTATTAACCATCTCAAGTTATTGGGTGTTGCAACTAACTGATGAGTAACGCTGTGAGAATATTCCGCAGCCTGCGGCGTGGGTGTGAGTACGTTTGCTTTGCATAGCTTACATCATGGCTTGTTTAGTTGGAGATTATTAGACTAATGCCTATTTTTCTACAGCCTTGCCCTACATTTGGATTTCTCCTGTACCGTATGATTAATAAATAGAAATATAAAAATACTATGGACCATACTTCAGTGCGTTACAAAGCTGATTTTAAGTTTTACTTTTCTAAATAAACGAGTTTACAGATACTTACGAAATGTACTTTAGACTGTATCTACAACGCCACATGCGAACAACGTGTCATACTGACGTCACGCAAAATCCTGCATCTCGCAAGCAGAGTTTACCGCGCAACTAGCATAGATACAACAACCCGAAATGAATCATCGGACAGTTGCCCGCCAGACACAACGCCCGTCTGGTCGGAAGATCCTCCCTTTTCTATAGAGGATGAATGAACTTTACACCCTGTTCCTCATACCTCTATAAGACTTCTAATTGGTAAGTATTTTATGTGTCAGATACAGTATTTTGTATATATTTATATTTCCCCAAAAATTAAAAAGGTATTTTTCAGTGCCAAAACCGAACTCGCTGACACTTTCATGTATGCTGTCTTTAAGTTATTACTCATGATTAAACAAGAAAGCATCCATTCAAATAAATAATTATTAGGTATTATATTGCTTTTTGGACTATTATGCCATATTTGTAAACAAAGATTTTTCAACCCTAACGACAGATAAACGGAATAAAACCACGTTTATTTATTTTAGTACAGTCATCAATTAAACGCTAATAACGGTATAGTTAACCTCCGCCAAAGAGGTTAGCAATTATCAACCTGTCGCCAGATGCATCGCAATAGAACCTTGAACTAAATTGGGTATCTGTATGTCAAAATATATTTTAATATGTGAGAAGTGCGAGATTAGTGTGGCCATGGATTATGACTACCTACTTGATATAATCTCGTGTAGGCTTATTCTTCAAAATACGGTGACTATTTTTTTTATCTGCTAAGGGCTGATTTTTCAATCGACAGATAATTTTTATTTGTAGAATAAAATTGACGTCTCAGAGATTTTGTACAGAAGAACTGTCAAAAATTCAAAATTATTCCTCGGATAAAATTATTTGACGTTGGAAAAATCAGCCCTTAGTCAAATAGCCTATTTATTTACACGTGTCCATACACGCAAAACATAAAGTTAAAATTACAGAGTTAGTCTCTGAAAGAAGAAAGAAAAAAGAAACTTTTCTTGTTCTAGTTAGCCTACGTCAGTAGTGTAGATGGGGCTTGAACTTAGGACCTTTTGCTCGCCAATCTGTGACTGAACTGTTGGACTATTGTCACTATTTCATAAAAAATTTTCATTGCTAAATCAACTTGTTATTTGGCCTTTTCGTCTTTAAATTACTGTACATATTTTAAGTATGTGTAAAGTAATTTACGATTAACAAGAGATGGGATGACTTAGGTCGTCTGAAACATATAATTTCATAAATACCACTATAAAATACCGCAGATTTAATCATAAAGTTGAAGTTAAATAATTGAATCTATAGGTACCTATTGGCTCTAAAGGTACGGGTGACATTTGATTCTAGATAACCTCTGGCTTTCTGAATTGTCAGTGTACTTATTGAAATAAGAAATACAATATAAATCTAACTAATAGAATTCTAGGAATAGGGGAGGGAAGATTTCCAATTCTAGAAATCTATACTAATAATAAAGCTGAAGAGTTTGTTTATTTTTTTTGTTTGTCTGTAAGTACCAGTCGGATTTGTAGAATTATTTTTGCATTGATATCGCAATTCTTGAGACAGGCTATAGGATATCTAACATCACGCTAGGACTCTTAGGGGCCGAGCAAAGAGAAAAAAAAAACTAAGAAAAACGCTAAGCGAAAACGAAGTGATAGCGCGGACAGGCGATGCGATGCGACGGGGTGGGTAATGGCAATAAGAAATTGTACGCGAACGAAGTCGCGGGCAAAGAAACTAGTGTTAGTTGTTGAGTTTTATAATATCAAAAAATCTGAACTGCGATAAGCTCGGACTTTGACGAGGAATATCTTGAAATTAAATCTTGAAGTGACCTTCGTATCTCTCTTCGATAAATCTGTCTGTAGGCCGACCGCTGCCTGAGGTAGCTGCGCAGTGCGGGAGGGGTGATAGTTGTCACAAGTTGACGAATCACCGAGTTCTCGCATCACATCACCACCCTCCCTCCCGCACCGCGCTGCTACCACAGGCAACGCGTCTCTGTTAAGCGGTCGGCCTATAAATTCTGTATCTAATTCGCGTTCGCGATTTATTTACCAAAAATGTAAACAAATATGAAATAATAGAAAAATTACTTTAATTAATACACAATAAAGTTCAGTTTACGCTACAACTTCAGATATTTTTATAACTTTTAAAATAATGCTAATCATTCTGAAATCAACTAAATTTTCATCGTAATAAAGTTGTTATTTGTTTGACTTGAAATAAGGTGCGGGTGTGCAGCACTGCGCGCTTTTACTATACCTACGTATATTTTCAAGGTCAGGACTCGTATTATGATCTTTTAGAATATTAACTGTAATTAATGCTCTCTCTGCTTTATATTGGGACAGCCCACAATAGACTGCGAAAACATATGCATATGCTTAGAGATGGTAACGAAGAATCTTTCAATTGTAGTTCATAACAGAGTTAAAAATTTCTCGTTTTCACATAAAATTTAAGCCAACCCGACTGCCTCGTCTAATAGTCGCAAAGCGCTGTTACTGAGCGTGATCAGGTCTTGAGTTCGATTGCCAGGTCGGACAGTGCGATTAGGGTTTTCAATCAGGAATTTCTCAGCAACAGCCCGGAGTCTGGATTTTTGCCAGTTTGATGGAATGTGGCAATAGGCTCGCTCCTTAGGTAGGACTGAAACTGGCGAAATGTGGGTTGCAGTTGCATCTCTACCTAACCCTTCTGGGGTAACGAGCGTGATGTTATGTTATTAAAGGTAAACTTTAAAATATATCCTTCGAAACCGTACAATTTCGTCACAACCCATGACAGTTCACCGACGCTAATTTGAGACATGGCAGCTTATTAACAATGGTAAGCACAAAGGTCATCGAGGCAGCTCTCCGAATAAATGTGAAGTCTACTCTAAATTTATTGTTACGTTGGCGGGCCTGCATTTAGTGCTAGCTACTGAGTTTAGATAGTGCACCGAGGTTTAGTGGTGGGATTATGTTTTATCGATAAAAAGTAACCGCGGGCTACTGAAGAAAAGGTTTACTAAAATAAATATATACGCTATGAAACTTGGTCAACTTTTAAGCACTGGCCTGTACAAAATTTTATTAGATAACCTCAGTAGACCGGAGTTAATATAATTGCACGTATCTTGTTAATACCTACTGAAATGCCTTAATTTCACATAAGAAAATACGAATGAGTACCATTTTATTGATAATGATGATAAAGATTTGTAACTCTGTTTTCTTGTAGCTAGTTACTACCTTTTTTGCTAAAGAACATTTTGTGCAGTTCCTTTTCTTAATTTTTTTAATGAAATACACATAAAGAGATAAACTTTGAAGATAGAGTATTTTGCCATACCTATCGATAATTTCATGGTTCATCATCATGGCCCATCAGGCATCACTACAGCAAAAACCCGTTGACTTATTTGGCTCGGCACTTGATTAGGTTTATCGTAGGCGCGTTCCCACCTCGAGGTACACATTCATCCTAATTAGCGCCTAACATCGTTCATAAACAACGATGTAACACAGTACTGCCCCTAAATCACTGATAATGTCCTAATGTCTTATATTTTGTAGATGTGAAGACGTTTTGCGCACTTCACAAAGAATATGAAATATTTTTGTACCTACATGTTAGTACCTTCTGTAAGGCAGTTTTAAGACTGAGTTTGGTAGAGATTTTTTTAAATGATGTTATTCAAAATATGAACTGAAAATCAGCTTGAAAAAATCACCTTAATAACTTTATAAAACTAAGTTCTAAAATCTAATCTAATAAGCTATACTGAAAGTATATCTAAAAGGTGATAGGATATGGTGATAGGATAGCTCTGTCGTAGGGACAGATTTAAAAAACGGACAGAGCGCAAACGCAAAGCGTACCTCCTTCGTTATGGGAGGTTTTTACCCTCATTACTTCAAGAGATCTCCAAGCCCTACAAAGAAATAGACACTACTCAGCGTTTGGACTTCACACCTTGGGTAAGATCATCATAAAAAGTGCCATTTAAAAATAAATGTTTGCCCATAAATGCTAAAATTAGAGGTGCGCCCAATAAGTGGGTTGTTGCTTGCCCAGGACAGAAATAGCCCGGTATTAGGGTGGGTCGTGGCTTTCAATTTGAGACGGCCATGGCTCTGAGACTACGTCATGACAAGCTAAACAAATAAATAATTTTAAATGTATCTCTGTGACTGAGGGGTTTTCTTCTTGTTTATAACATTATATTAACTAGGTGAGTTGCTTTGTATAATTTGAGAAGGAGTTATTAGGTTTGATAATAAATTCAAAGTACAATTTTATAATGATAAGTTTAAGAATTAAAACACGGTCCACCACTTTAAAATTTTGTGTAGATTCGAATGTCAACTTTTTTATCCATATCCTTGATTTCTTGCTTTAGAATCGTCTGATTATTTCTTATGTTTATTTCAACTTGCCTGATTTTAAACGATTTAATTTTATAATCATTGTTTTCTAGACCTCCAAAGCATTTCCAAAAGTCGACTTTTTATTATTCGTATTTCAATATTTGTATGTCTTCCAAATTATTATTATCAAATTCGCTTACTATATGACTTACAGTTGTTACCCACTATGACGCTTACTTTGATAACATTACTTATTCTGAATTAAAAAAACCCTTTCCAAACATAAGCAAAGTTAACTAAAATCTTCAAAGAAATGGAGACATTAACTGTCCACCACACGTGTTCCAAAACTATGTCCTTGCAAGGGATCCAACAACAATCTATTTTTGTACTGGGCCCCCAAGAGGGCACGGCTGCAATGAAGTTATAATTTATGACAATCTTAGGATTATTATTTAGTGTATTTTTTCATTCTGAAGTTATTTAATGAGTATTTAGTAAATGATGTGTGAAAATAGAAATTGAAATTGTAACTTTTTTAAATAAACATGACGTTAATAATAGAATTGTATTTGAAGTATCTAAGTATCTTAAATCTTCTAAACTTTTATGTTTACCTGGGGACAGCGTTATTGCTATAAATGTTTTTTGTCAAATTAGTTGTAGGTAAGTTCTTATAATGTAACTGTTTGCTGTTACATCCAATCAAAATAAAAATTCATTTATTCAAATTAGGCTGAGAATCAGCACATTTCGAACGTCAAAACTACACATAAGACAGTCCCCCAAAACGCTCGCCCTTCACCACTTCCTAGTGCTTTCGATGAGAAGGAGTGGCGCAACAAACTCCCTAGATTTTGATCCACCCTGTTTAAAACAATATCGGTAGTATATTAACACCATTTAAAGTCTTTACGTTACTTTTTCAGTACACCTTTTTGCTATTCCGAGACTCTCAACTTTTATTTTAAAGTTGTTAGAATTCTAGAGTTGTTCTAATTTGAAACAAAAGTTAGCTTGGATCAATGCTGTTGCATTTTATTTTTGCTCACGTTTAGACTTAGACAGGACTTAGAAGAAGTCTATGCCATTTTATTAAAATTAAATACTACAGGTGTTTTAATTACACCCCGAAAAGACACCCATTTTGTTATTCATTGGCATACTTGGTATGGAGCGTTAATTTTTGTTATAAGTAAAATGCATTGTGTTACCCCAAACAAATCGAAAACATTCACATTGTCAGTAATTTTATTGGATTACCACAATACATGGTGGAGACGACAATGCAGCAATGATATATTTTTTTATTATCACCATCCAAATTTTTACAATGTACCCATGAATATGAACAACTTTCATTATGGGACCAACTCTGAAATCACGAAAAAAAAATCAACTATTTAATACAAATGTTCAATACCTACTTGACCAAAATGTATGAAACAGCAGATTTTTTTTTCGTGATTTCATACTAGGTTCCATAGTGAAAATTGTTCATATTCAGGGGTAGGACACCCTGTAAAAATTTGGATGGTGATAAAAAAATCTTCCTGTTTATTGACATTCCTAGACTACACGAAAAAATCAACCAAGTCAACGGCTAGTCAAAGATTGGCAAAACCCATTGGCGGCCAATCACTACTATTTAGTTTGTTTGAAAAAAATACTTTTATAATTTCGAAGTTAGGGTTTGTTGGATAGTTTCAAAATGTTTACTCCTATGCTTTAGTATTGTCAGTGATTTCATTTATCGTTGTATTGTCTTTTCCAAGTTTTATATTTTGGGAACTGAATTTACCTTACCTACTTCAGCATTCCTTTTATTAAAACTCTTTGATCAGAGTACAAATCGGTGTAGGCAAAGACACATGCACCATTCTATCTTTGAAAAAAATATCGTGTCAACGAGAACTCGATACATCGGTATAACGTTACGTGACTCAAATTGAGCAATTTTCTGTATCCTGTCCCACATCTGCCTCAGAGGACGATAGAAAAAAGTATCCGTTGAAACGTTCAATTAAAGAATGTACCAGTTATGGTGCAAAAAAGTGGGTGCTGGCAACATAACTGGGTGCAGGGATTCAACATTAAGCATATTATGACTGATAAGAGGTAGATAGTAACCACCAGAATCAGACCACAGGAGGTAGTAGGTATCACACTATAATATTATAAAGGCGAAAGCTTGTGAGTGTGCATAAAGTAAAGTGCCTGCTTAAGTTTGAACCCACGACCTACAACACGTAAGTCGCGGAGTCGTTACCACTGGGCCACTACCGCTCTTCTCAGTCTTATTGACCAGAAATTATATAATATTAAATTCTTTACATTATTTTACGTCTGACAGCAACCTTACAGCGACGAGTTTATAGATCAATGTGATGCAAAATCAGAGGGGAAATTACATGTGAAAGCAATTTAGTAAGCAAACCAACCTCTAAAGTTTTTTTCCGGCTCTTCTCCATAGGAAACTACCAATTGGAACCGTGCACCTAGCTTCTGATGTTTCATAAGTGCTCATGTAGGTTTATGTGAAATAAAATATTTTGATTTTGATTTTACTGAAAATGGACTCCGTAATTACAGTCACAATAAGATATTTTTGGGTCAATTTATCAAATTAACAAGATAAAATAATGTTATATTAGTTTTCAACTTACTGAATCCATCTATTTACATTGGACTTAAAACTGTGTCAGGAATCTAAACCACATTTTTATGAATGACTAAAGACATAGGCTTTTGTTAAAACTTGAAAGTCAAGGCTACGAGTTATGACATTGTTATGTTTGCATTCAATACAAAACTACCTTTGATTTGTTTCTGAATAGTACATTGTTTTGACGATCGGGGTGGTTATAGAACAGTGAATCAACAAATGAAAATACTTACCAACAATATACTTTTTGAAAACATTTTCCACCTTCAAACGAACCGAAAAGTATTCACGAAACGCGACAAGGTTTTCCACGCCGCCTAGCGTCGAGTAGCGACGTGAAAACTCACCCCACACAACCAAACTACAAGCGTATACACCACCATCCCTTTCCGCACACCCACACATCCCTACATATGAACGAGATAGACATACATCGGTCATTATATCCAGATTTCCACTCGAGAAAACGTACAACCCTTTAGTTGTCTCTATTATCGCCGTTCATATGTGACAATTAGACAAGGACGGGTATAGTGCGAAGGTTTTATGCTGCTGGACATTAGTGACCACGGTTTTTAAAAGGTTTGTGTGCAGCCTATCACGGTGTGTTTGGTCAACCGATTGGGGATCTTAGGCTGAGTTTAGAATGTGGAGTTACTGGGATTTGATGCATGAAAATTGTTGACAATTCTATATTTTTTTTTCAATCTGATTAACCCCTAATTTTTAACTACCGATTCATTATCTATCTAAGCTTGCTATCTGGTAGCCTCATTCGTTCATATTCTAAAAAAAAGCAACTATTCATTAAATGACAATTTAACAATCAGCCCTAATAACCACAACTAAAACAGCCTCTCCAAAAAACATCGACCCCAAAAAACAACAAAAATAACGAAATCAATAAACAATCAATCACTTACAACAATTCGAAATTTCAATAATCGAACAGTCCCGCGAACTTCGCAACTGAGTCGAGAAACAATTATGAAAAAGTTCTTTTTCGACGCCCGTTCTCGCGCCAGTTAAGTCCCGACTGACACTCATAAAACTTATTAAAGTCAAGGACCGACCAAGATAAGTTCGTCGGCGTCTTAAGTAAAATAACGGCGGCGAGGGAAAAAATGTGCCGCGAAAACTTGCCAGCGAGAGTGAAGATCTAGCTTTACGTGTTGCGCTTTCTTGAATTTTTCGGTAATGTAGTTTTATGTTCTTCCTCTTTTATTTGAGTGAATAAAGTTTATAAAGAATTGAATGTGGATTGGTTTGAAAGATTTAAAATGAACTTGATTTGGTTACGAAAGTTTGATGTTGTTATCTAAAAAGTTTTGATTCTGTCACAATTTTACTCGAACTAACTAATTTTATACGCAATATACAGCTTCATTTTTACAATGACGCTACGATGTCGGCGCGCTACGAGCCGCGTAGCGTACGTAGCGGCCTGCTACGCCGACGTATCGTTTACTCAATGACGAGAACGTAAAAAAAACGTAGGCCTTACTTTTCGTTATCTATGAAAGCAAATGCATTTTTTTAAATAATTTGATATATTTTCTTGAAGAAAAAGGCTCTAGATATCCTAATTGCAATATCTAATATTTTATCTAATAAAACCAGCAAAGCTCTTTCACTGTGCGGTTCATAAAAGATACCTCTACGAAGTAAAACAAAAGAAAACTTTATAAATACCTTTTCTACGGGTTCTTAATTTTTAAAACCGCCTTGAAAACGTAGACTGACCGCGTTCGGGTCCATTTAATTAAAAATTCCATCTCCTAATCGAGTCATGAAATATGCAAGCAAATATTATCCCTTTTCTTTTGTACGCGCTGCATCTTCGCCCCACCCGCGCACGCACACCGACGCACGGCACTTATGATTTATGCCCGTCTCGCTCCCACCCACGCGTCTGGTGGTAGAGCACGCGTGACACGGTCTCTGTCGATCAGCCGAGGCGGTGGCGACCGCGAGTAACCCCTGGCCACTTCGTGCGGACTCGCACGCGCCGTCGTCGGCCGGTCGAGTGAGACAGCGCGAGTTGTGGACATGCGGAGGCCGCGGAGCCCTCGCGCGAAGGGACACAGGACAGACGCTCTCGGACATCGGGCGAGAGCGGGCGGCCGGCCGCGCACCTGCCTCGCACCGCTTCGCACACGCGACGTGCTCGATCGCGAGACGCTACTTCGTTATATCGTAAACACGAGACAACAGTTAAAATTTCAAAATTATTTTATTTCTGTTTTAATTTTGCCGTTAAATTATTCGAGAAATATAGGTAAATTTTCACCGGAACAATATAAATAAAATTTAATAAATCGGACAGTGACTGAAAATTTTGTTTGTTCAGACTGAAAAGTGAAGAAGTTTAAACAGATGCTATTTAATGAAGTGTGACCAAATGAATCGTTTACCGAATCGCAGGATCGCCACTAGGTGTGGATAGATTAGATAGGGCACTGAGACGCTCATTCAAGTGTTGATAAGGCCTTCTTTATGACCAGTCGATTTTGGCGAGCAAACATTCGACTGGCGTGTGAACTGAATCACCACAACATGAAAAGGAAAAGTAAGATAAGAAATAAGTAGTTGGATTTTGATTCGTGAACGATGAAGAAATTAAGAAGATGACTAAAAGTTCTATTGATGTTTACCGTCGGACATTCAAGGGGGGATTTGTGATAACACGACCTCCGTTATCAATAACGTTTTAGAAATAGGACGATAAGCCGCTGGACCGACGGCGGCACATGTGAAGTGAGCTAAAAAACTGTCGTGAGATAGCTAAGATATTAAGATAAAAAATTCCGAGGATAAAGAAGTTGTTGAAGATCTAAAAATAGGTGACCAAATCAAGATGAGAATTAAGATGCCAGCTGTACGCATCGCGCAAGGTAAGTTAGCAGAACTTCAACTACTAAATGTTCCTACTGGATTTTATTTATTGGCGTTGTCAATTCCATCTACTAGCTAACTTATTGAAAACTCTTGTGTAGAAAAGTTTTTTATTTATTGGGATGATTCCCAAGAAATGTAAATTATTATGAAATAAACAACAAAAACGAGCAAATTCTAAAGAAAATAAAAACAAATAGTTAAGTTCTACTAATTTTATCTTACGAAAATTTGAAAATTTTACACAAGAAAAATTGCAAAACTAAAAATATTTTTATGCCGCATCCATGAAAAACTTTATCTCACGCTCCACAAAACATCATCTAAATAAACACACAGTCCACATGCACAATGTGGCAGTGCCGGCGAGACTCTATTCATTCAGGCAACGAGCTACTTAATACCGGAGCTTGTGGCAATATTGACATGCCGTCCGTGGTCATCACATGTCCGAAAGGGAAAAATGAAAAGAGGACTAAGTAGCCCCTTTAAAATATTCATACCGGTCTTCCCCGTGTTGGGGGTACTGGACAGTTTGATAGAGAAAATTTTTAAGCTACAATTTGTACTGTAGAAGAATTATGAGATGACAATGATACTATAAATCATGTAGAGGAAACTAGTAAAATTGTTGTAATGTCAAAAATTTGCAAAGAATATAATTATATGACTAAGCTTGTCGCAGAATTGAAATCCATGATCGATTCCAATTTGTCAAGAAAGAATATGTTTTATGTAAAATTAATTTGCAATGCAAATTCTAGCCATATGCACTGTGTCAATTATTATATATCACGCCTGTTGTAACCTTAGTCCAAGAACTAAGGTCAGCAGTACTGGAACATTGTAAGAAGTTGCAAGCTATAATTAATTTATTAGCTGCAAAGCGGTTTTGTTTTTACTATCTTCAACATCATAAATGCAACAAATTATTTTGTGGACAATATTACTATTTTCTTCAATATCATTGGCTACTTTAAGGATGAGAATATTGTGATTAATAAAATCCTGTTGGAATAGATAAAATCATTTTATATTAAAATTAAGAATAGTAGTAACATTAAACATTAGAAACTGTTTTCTGAATACACATGCCTTTTCCATTGTTTCTTAGATTTGATTCCCACTATCCAACAGTTAGGTGTATTAATTAAAAATTATAAGCAAAAGTGTAAGCATCTAATGTTCTTTCCCATGCTTTACTTAACTCACAATGGGATGACCAGTGACTTCGTAATTTTAGACCGCCAATTACCTACTCTCATAGTGCGGTTTTTACTTCCAACATAAATTCAGGTGACTGACTTTTTCAGTTATAATGCTCTGTTTCTGTTATTTATAACAGATATTGGCCTTATTTTGAATATATTGAATTACTATTTGCCCTGTAATAATTATTTATTTAAAAATGTCACACTTAAAATTAGACTAGTCTAAAGCTAATCTGATTCCTTTGTTAGCTGAATTTGGCCTATAAATATGTCCACCCATAAGCTATTCATCTTTTAGAGGTCTTTGTAGAATTTGTATAAATACCATCAATTTACAATTTAAGCAGCCGGTACAAGTTCGTTCTTTTGTAATATATGAGCCTGCGTCGGCCGTCGACTCTCGCGCACGGATTCCTCTCAAAACTAGCGTTATCGCACACATGGGCAATTAGTCCAAGTTGACCGGAGGCGACGGGCGACTCGGATTGGTCGGTGGCAGGATGACGTCACCATCGTCTGCGGCCGTCGCGCCCGATTGGTCGACACGCGTCATTTCGTCGATGACACGTTTGTTCTTATTTTGAAAGCAAGAAATTCGAGGTACTCGGGTTTTGTTGTGAGTAACAATGGGACCCCCTTTACACGTACATGAAATTGGATGCCATTATGTGGTCGTTCTTGTATGTATGCTTGTTCAAGACCAGTAATTACTGGAGGTAAAATTTTTGCCATAATAACTTCCATAACCGGGCCGCACTTTAAAACTGTCACAACAGCCATCACAAAACAAAATTGTGTTCCCATTGGTGAACGGCACGGTACTGTAAAATTAAAAATTTAAAAAGTCGTCAAGTTTTAACGCGATCCCAATTATGTCCAGAGGCAGAAAACCTTCTGGCTTTTTAAAACCCTCCTCAAAAGTATGAATTAGGGAATCGTAAAATTACTTTATCAGGTGCGAGGCCAGACGGACGGGGGATACCGCGAGCGTAACTTTTGAACAAACTTTTAAAAATCCAAGTTAACTTTCGTGCCGAGCCCGACCGGGCTCTAAATAAAACATTAACAGAGGTACCGTTTTGTTTTTACTTCGCATTTGTCACTAATTGATATGGGTTTTCTGTCCTCTGTAGACTTTTTAATTGATATTGTTTTTGTTTTGTTTGAATGAAATCCCTACATCGTCATTAATAACATTTTGCTATTCAAATATATGCAGAAAAACTTGATAAGCTCCAGAATTAATAAAAGGTTTAATAGTCTTATTTGCTGTATCATTTTTTATTGACCGCTTGAGGTTTTGTTTAATTGTTTCATTTATTTGCCATTGTGTTTGATACAAAACTGAACGGATGCGGCATAAAAGGGCCGCACGTCAATTTAAACATTGCCTATATCTTGTCCTTTGCCGCTTAGCGATTCAATATGTCTTCATTAAGCGAATATCGAAGGATCGCATTTACAAACGGAACTCTCAATCTTGATCCTTGGTCAGGAATTATTGGACCTCGGTTAATCCTTGTGTCTTCATACAAATATACGGTGGGAATGGTAAATATAGGGCTGGGCTATTTCTCAATTATGAATATTGATGTCGATAGTGTTGATAGTATAATTAGAGAGAGATATTATAATAAACGGCACTATCTTAATTTAACGGTCAAGTTACCCTTTCTCACATTATAGACGGCAACCTCCTTGTTTACAAAGGAATCATGATTAACGAGCAATAAATGTCACAAAGCACGCTAATAGACTTGATCACCTATTTCAATAGCACGCACTCAGCCATAATGCATCCACGCGAACCAAGTCGTGGGAAAGAATTCCCATCTCCTTGTACTTGATCTAATAAATTGAATTCGTCAAGACAACATATTTTAGCAATTGACAACCGACGTCCATTAGAGCAGTATAAGAGAAAGCCACTTCAGTTAATTTATTTCGCAACATATTTAAATCATGGGAATGAAGTTAATTTTCTTATTTAGAATAATGATTGTGCGGACGGCCACCCGTTTTGAATTTCCAACTGGACCGGCTTGATTTTATGCCTTTTTTTTTGAGCGCGTCGAACGGCGTTTTGTGTTTGTGATTCTGAAGATAAAGACGTATGGATTTACATATGTTATGTCAGCGGAGGTCCTGGTAACATTTAAATTGGATTTATTAGTCCGGTCCCATTAAACAGTGCAGAACAACGTAGGAGGCATTCTCGATATGATGCTGAACATTTTAGAATTGAATGAAAAAGTTTCATAAATGCAGATGTTGAGACAGAAAAAAGAGTAAAATTTTAATGCATATGTTAAGTAAAATCCGGAGAAATTCAAAGATCTTGCAGTGGAACTCATTAGTAGAAAGCAATTGGTCAAAACTTATATAGTTACCCTTTTTGTCCTATTAGATGATTTTTGCATCCATTTGTTGGAAGATACTATAATATTGCTTTAACGAATGAATGGTTATTAATTTTCTACCTACCTGGTAGACAATGCAAAAATGTGGCCATACTTGAGAACTTTTTTTTGGCAAAACGGACAAAGATAACTTGAAAAAAAAAAACAACACTGCTGTTTTTACAAATAATCCTTTCTCAGAGGAAAGGATTTATACAACTAACAATACAAATCTAGTAACAAACATTATCAACAGTAGTCCAAACATAGCCTTTTTTGTTCAAGACTTAATCTATGACATTTAGATGAGTCAAAGAGATAATGCCTTTACAGCACTTCAAGTAAACTTATCTTGTACAAGTAATCTTTATTGTTTTTTTTTTCATCAATAATGTTTGGGGTATCGATTAAGATCACTATATTGTCATTGTAAAAGGGTTGAATATGAAATTATCAGTTTCAATAAACGCAGTGTCTTATAAAACGTTTTTAAAGAAAACACGTACCAAAGGATTTTCTCAATCCGAATCTTGACTTTATTCAATTCATTCCTCAGAATAATTAACAAACAAGATCACATAATTTTACGTTGGAACAATATATTCATCTTCGACCCGATCTTTTAAACTAAATCTCTTTTGACCAATGTCCGCCCATTAGACTCTATTACGAGCTTAAAATAAATACAGAGCTTACAATGGAATAAAAAATGTTCATAACAAGAATTAATTTATTGTGAGCAGACCACGATCAATAGCCAAGGAGTGGGTGGACAGTTTCTCAAGAGTCCATCTTTGTCAGGCTCTGATACCAATTTGTTATTGTCGGCCTTTCAACGTTAGACGATTTAAAGTTTGGTAGGTGTTAGCTTTATATAGATTAAATACTTAACAAAGAACCTTTACACGAGCCCCTTTAGCGTATTGATCAAAAACGGAATCATTAACACACGAAAAATATTCAAGCTAAACAAAAGCTGCTCAGATTTTATCAAACGGACCCCAACAACAGGTTGACAATGGATCAAAATTCGATAGAGGCACCTGAATCTTCGATATTTTCCCATGGTCAAACTCCGATATACACCTTGACAAAAAATCTATTTCTACCTTTGACAAACAATTGGTCAAAAGGATTTTTTTTGGCCAAAACAGGCTCAGTCCGCACCCACATGAGTCGGATCGCCGATAATATTAACAATACGGAATAGGGTTGGTATCCGAAGGCAAAATAACTATTGTGCATCATTATGTGACACCCTTTCATCAATTTTAATCGAAAAGGGCTTACAAGTGTCACTTTCTTTCATTTTTTTCTGGTTCATGCTCTATTTTCCGTTCACAGTAGCATTAATGGCATGGATATAAATTATGAACGTTTTCAAAGCCACATATTGCACCTACTGTAATTCGTTTACTTTGGTAAACTGCAGTTGCTTTTCAAAAATGATGTTCCATAATTGTTTAAACATTTTGAATTCGGAGATTTTAGTAATCATCAACCAATGTACCACGAAATTCATCAACTTTAGGAACTTATCAACCTTAATATCTGCTTCAGCTTTCATATGTATTATAACCAGATTCTATTTACCTATGAATATGCAAGTACAAAATCTACCAAAACTTGATTGAAGGGAAGATTGCTACGTGTCAGATTCTACCTGATCCACATCAATTCATCCCGAACTGTCGGCGAATGAATGATTTCTTCGTGACCATTGTCCAATATCTTTTGATTCGGCAGTTTAAACTCTCCTGATTATTTTTTTTCTGCCATGAGGCCATACATGTCAAGTTGGACAAACGTGGCCTTAATAGCGCATAGTTTTGTATTGTTAGAACTCATCCTGATTTGATCCTTTTTTGTGGTTTAATTTGGTTTTTTGTTATTTTTTATCTTCGCAAATGATTTTGCGAGAAACGTTCTGTTTTTCTGCATGAGTAAATCAAGGTTCAATTAATGTTACTTATATTCAATTTCACAAAAAGTACCTATGCTACATAAAAAACTTGTATTATAATCAAAACAACAAATTACGGGTAACCTTACTCGGCCAGCTGCATTTTGCGTCTTATACGCTCAACAGTAAACAATCAACTAGCGATACTACTACGCAAAACGTTCATTCAATAGACATTTGTCTTTTTAGCAACAGAGATTGGCTTCGTCTAAATACAATCATCAAATACAAAATTATACTACTCCATCTAACACCACAGATCAATAGAATTATAGACAGGCCTACACTTAGGTCACGTATCAAAATATGTTACAATGTCTCAAAAGCTTATTGTTAGAGATTAAGTGGGTGTTAAAAATCATAAGACACAGCTAGAGGAGTGAAAGATGATAGCTCGATGTACATTTATGATTTATATTGTGTTGTAAGGCTTGTCGGGTATTGTTCTAGTCATCACGTGTGCTGTGTGGGCGTTCTCTCAGATTTATTACAGATAGCCCTTTAACTAAATATTGTTCATGTTTGGCACGATTCGATAAGTAGATATTGTTAACGGAATAATAAATTTCCGACAACTGTGTTATAGCTAAGGTAACCGAAAGTTGTTTAAAAGTATTCGGAACTTATGGTTGTCTATTATAAATCCGCTGATAAATAATCTCTTAGTAATCACTACCGCCATCTGGCGTCGCACGTAGGTGTCGGCGCAATACTGCATTTCCGGTTACCCAAGCCGTACCGTCATAAGGTCGTATCTGCATTTGTATGCTGGGAGCTTTCCCATACCGGGCAGTTCGTGACCGCTCGCCTTGTTAACGCGATGACCCGACTAGAGATTATGCACTTACATCCGTTTGAATGATGACTGCTTAATTGAGGCCATGTGAAATAAGCAAGAAGGTTCGTGTATGTGTAAACAAAGAATATTTTTTGCGCAAGAATAATAGTGTTGTAGCATTTCTAGATGAGTAAGTTGAAATGATTTAGATTTACTTACAGTGACTTAGAAAATAACAAAAGCTAATCTTAAAGGTGATCAGACCGGAATAAAACAAATAAAGACGTAGGATGATATTGCAATTTTTTGATTATAATGAATGTACAAAATTAATTAGGCTATGTAAATACAAAAATCAACAAATTCTCCACACGCAACTAGCAAAAGCCACAAGGAAAAGTCCCGACACCTACCACAGACAGCAACTAACTGTAAACGCAGAGGCGAACAGAACGATAAATTTGTCGGCGAGGCCGCAGATCGGCTTTCTTCCGATCGGTAGATAACCGACGACCGACGACCCGCGTGCGAGCGGGCAACATAACCATTGTCTGCGCCGGAGACTGTTCAAACGTTAGAATTACCCTATACGTCTGTTTTGTATGAATACGAAGTTAATTGAATTAATTAATTCTGAAATTGAGTTTATTGAGACATTATTTTTAGTGGGTACTATTTTGTGATTTTGATTATAGGTAGGTAAGTGATTTTACTTTTTTACTACATGACATAAACTTTATATTTTCGTTCATTTGAACGAAAATATAAACCGACACTACCATCTCGTCTACCGTCTCGTCGTCCATCTCGTTTCTATATAACTATTTAGTTTAAGAAATTTCAACTTATGATCTGCGTCTATCTGTAATATTGCAAGATAAATTATTTGAATACTGATAATGAAAAATACACAAATCCTCACAAATATCAAAAACCTATTAATATAAGACATAAAAAAAAACAATGAAAAACGAAACAAGAGAAGAAGTTCCAAGTTTGAATCTGTGTCTATCTATATTATTACAAAAATCGAAAAGATAAATGATTTCAATACTGATGTTAAGAAACAAAGTACCTTATCCTCACAAACACCAAAATAATCAAAAACCTCTCATCATAAGACATCAAAAAACAAATGAAGACACGTCTACAACTAAACAACTCTGTGACAAGAACGAAGCGAACCATTAAATTCACGCCACGAATAATTGGTTTCATCAATGTACCTTACTCGTAGAATACACCAATTTAACTTGACACCTCCCCTTGCCCTCCTGACGTGCCAACTCTCATGACAGAGGAGAAAATACATCGTGTGGTGGAGGTCATATTATGTTGGAAGTGTACGCGGTAAATTATGAGAATAAGTTCAATGAGTCTAGGCGACCTGAACACTTTTTTATGGTGGAAGAAATCTGTGTAACACATACAAACGCATATATAGTCCCTAACAATAAAAGCCATGCTAACGACATTCTTATATAACAAAGACTTGCTTTATCGCAATGTACTGTATTGCAAAAAATGTGACCATTACAGGAAACAGAACAGAATAAAAAAACGCAGATCAAAATCATTTTTCTGCAGAAAATCAAAACAATGTAACACTGTTCATCATATTTGCCAAGAATCCCTTTCGTGTATCCCACGCTGTCATATTTTTTCAAGTCCAAGGTGTCATCCAATCCTTTGGCAGATCCGTCATCAAAACACTTGACAATACTGTTCACAATGTGCGCTTTGACCAGAATCGGAGCATATTGTGGGAACGATTTTTTTCTGGTAAAATAGATGGTCATGGGTCTTTCGTAGGTACTGTATTTGCAGGTTTGTTTAATTGATGTTGCGATGAAGTCAGATAGTCATCTGGAACCTATGGAGGAGGTTTCCTGTGTCTCGTAGGACAAAGAAAGGGGATAACATCATCTGTTTTAAAATCAATGCATAACACTGTATAGAATTGTCATTTGGATTTTAAAGCCTTTTGTACCGTAATTAGCTTCAGTATCAAAGCTTTTCAACGGATCTGTACTTTAAAGAATCCAACAATCCTATTGATCTTGTAACAATACTCTCATATTCTTAAAGATATAATAACAGAAACATAAAAATATTACTCATAAAATTCGCAGGGTTATAATCAGAACAGTATTTCACAATAGCGGACCACAATCGCGATATTCGAAACGAAACCGCGGACGCGTCGACATACACTCCCGCGCATCACGAGCCGCCATTGTCCATTCTATAATTACCAGGTCGGACGGAAGACGGACCGCAGACACCTGTTCCGTTTTCACACGGCCGGTAACAGGTAAGTTCACCCGAAATTTTCGGATATCATCTTGGACAACGGTGGTGTAACTGTATACGTTTTTGTTCATCCGACACGATTTTTTGTTTGATTTCGATAAAAAAATTGATTTCGTTTGGATGTATTTGGAAAAGGATGCTTAGTGCACTGGATGATACCAAAGTTCACGGATTGCATTTTGAGCATTGCTGATTTACCAGTTTTACTTACTTCTGAACTACAAAAATTTGGACGCTCACGACTAGTTTCTTTCATACAGTTGCCCTAATTTTATTATTAAACAATGACTAATACGCAATGTTTAATCTGCAACTATTGTATAGTTTGCAAAAAATATTCCTGTCCGAAACATCACGCGCAATTTGTCGCAGGAAAATCAAATTATATTATTTATCCCCTATTATTTGCGTCAGCCTACCAGATGTACACTCCATGTCAATCTTCCATATTTGTTTACCTAGAAATAGCAAACATTATGTCGTGCTGGGGTCACTACCAAACGTTTGGACGTCTATTCGATTGTCATAATTTTATTACGAGTCTCGCGGCAAATCTCGAAGGTAATTTCTTGATTCAATTACCGCAAGAAACAGAAGACAGAATAACGTTGGAAAGGCAAAAAGTGAAGATCGAAGTTCGGGATTTCGTTCGTAGACTTTAGAGAATAAATGACAACAGAATTTAATGAGTTCATGGTGGTTGCTTTAAGTGATATGGACATCGATCCTAAATCCCTAGTGAGTTTCACAAAAACCACGTCAAACCAATAATTCATGCTAAATATAACGCGACACAATTATAAGTCATCCATCCATTCCGATCTGTGCAAAATCATATTCATCCACTAATACCATTTTCGCAATGACATGCACTTTTTGCCATTCAAATGGGGGACAGTTGTGTTTTTTCTATATGAACGTTAGAATCCTGTCCCCATACTTCGGTACTGCAAACGATTACGCATATTTTTGCTCACACGTTATTAGGGGTGCCGTGTGTGAAAAAAATGTAGTTTATAAATAAAAGGAGCCCAACAAAGGGATGGGAGAGCGATCGGGGTCACTAGGAAACGGCGGTTTTGATACGGGAATTTTTTTACCTGGCACTTTGGGGGATCTTTTTTCATTAAAATTTCGGGCCTCGAATTTTATAGAGGTAGCCAGTCAGTCTGTGTTCATCTGCGAAGATGATCACATGCTTTATGACTTCGAACATCTTGGTAACTCAGTGGTCAGTGAACATCGGACTTCAACTCTGTTCAGTTTTAAGTTAGTGCTTGTGCTGTTAAGTCGAACGCTTGGACTACATTTAGTTTTGAACACTCACAGTGATTTTGTGGTGAAGAACAATGGATTTATCAACGCGGAGTAAGTCAAGATTTTTCGACTCTGGCATCGACTTAAGACGAAAAGGTATTTTCGCTTGATCTGAAAATTTTCCAACTTCGATCGTATTGTTTATGTGATTGTCGAACTCGAGCTAATAGAGAGGTTGGGGGCAGCAATAAACAAGGCAATAACCAATACTGAAGACAAATTGGAAAGTAATAAGGCAGTGAAAATGATATCTGTCCCCGAAAGATATCTATCTGTGTATGAATCTGAACGAATCGGATGCCGTTCACATTAACATATAAATGAGTGCGTAAGTGGACTGAACGTTATAGTATAATATCTCCCTGCATATAGATCGGCCCTGAGTTATATGGGCTATATAAATTGATATGATTTAATTTGGGTATTATGCTGAGATTAGATTGATTGCTGACTAAATATAGATAAGACTGTCTATTATAATATGTAAAGTTAGCTCTGTCTGCCTTTGTATTTTGGAATCTCTTTTTTTTATGCAACACTATCTACCTCTATATTGTCTGAGTGTTATAATATTTTTGTCTATGCTATGTTACAAGATTTGGTTAAGACTCTTGCGCAAAGTCTTCACTGACCTAAAACTCCAAATTGTCTTCAGCAATACCTATTTATCTTAAAAACTTCACAAAAAGTCTTAGAGATAGTTAAAGCAAACACTCATTTCCGCAAACTCCACACTTTATCAACATAAAGCGATATTTAAAAGTATATTTCAAATAAAACTGCATTCGTCTGCCGCATTGACCGCAAATACTCGGCCGCAGAGGCTGTATGTCAAAATAATGACCGCGAGGGTAATAGGCAAGGCTAGGATGTGTTCGCGATCTTTGTTTTATTTCAGATATATGTTGGTTAAATGGTGATGTATTATGAATGGCTAGGAATGTTGTTTAAGACATTATAGCTGATAGTTAAAAAGAGAAAATGTTTTCTGTCTTAATTTTTCTATGAAGTAACGACACGACATAGAAGAAGTTGATTCTTATTGGAAATTATTTACCTAAATTAGAAATCCAAATTAATTTTTCTTTTCACTCTTTATTTTCCACCATCAGCTACTTTATTAACTTCAGCTTAATGACTACACAATTTCAAGATTCCTTCATCATTC
Source organism: Gortyna flavago (assembly GCA_963669345.1). Taxonomy (NCBI): domain Eukaryota; kingdom Metazoa; phylum Arthropoda; class Insecta; order Lepidoptera; family Noctuidae; genus Gortyna; species Gortyna flavago. Next base: position 13,181,155 of record OY770138.1, read on the forward strand.
ATTTCCATTTCTGAACTCATTACGTAAATTCCTTTCCATACTTCTATTTTATCATCGCTTTAAAATTTTAGGTCTCATATAAGTTTATTATGGTTTAAAAAGTCAATTTTCGCTGTAACAGTGCAAGGGTTGTAGCCAATACTGGCACCAGTCCCGACCGGACGAAGCTTTATGACCCCACTTTTATAGCTTTAGGAAAAACTATATTTCTTATTGTGCATAGATAGACCCATGCATGCATCCCGTTTATTTTTCACTGTTTGTGATTTTTGATGTGCGAAATTTTGAGAGACTTCATGCCTCTTAAAATGTCATATTTTAATTTATTTTTTTGAGTATTGGATTATTGCTTTCACGTTTTAGTGCACTGTCGTTTCATACAACTAAAAATATTAGGGTTATCTAGGTGGATAATCTGTGCTAACCTTAGTAAGGCAAACTCTTTAATGCACTCAAAATAGCCAAATCTGCATGATTGATTAAATAAGATTCTTAGAATCATTTGCTTCTGTGGAATCTCAACGAAATAGCAAAAATAACCTACATCGATTCTCTATCATATAACCAATCAGTAAATAAACTTGGGTACAATAAACAGGAGACACTTGTAGTAATAAATACAGTCAGCCGCAATAATTAGTGGCGGGCAGTTAACGACAGTGCGGTTCTGGAATTAAGATTTTTGCCATAAATGCCCGGCGCCGAGATAAAACTGCCGGAGTAAGGATTAGGGGTTAAGTGTCCGCATTAACGGGTATTGTTCTAGTGCTGCGAGTTATTGATGTCGATAATAGGAACGTCTCAAGTGTGTTGGGGAAAGATAGTGAGGCTGAGTAAGGAATTAGGTTAGATTGACTGTGGTAGTGTTTTATTTAAAAGTACATTTTGTTAGGCTTAGTTTTTAACAGCTTAGAGAATTACATTTTTTTTCATCGTTACTTTAAAGAAATGTGTCACTTAGTTTTGGTTATAATGGGATTTTAGAAAATACAGGTATTGCATTGTCATCAGTGTTAAAATGTCCTGATATAATTTAACTTTGAGTCTATTAAATAATTTCAATGTATGCAGGTTATGCTCTTGATTATGCAGTCTAGTTTACTACATAAATCTATTTTAGAGCAATTACGAAAATGTTTTCTATCGTTTCTATCGATATTTTCCATTCCCATCCCTATGCCATCTCAGTATAGTGGCAGACAGTCCGGTGTGGCGTTTTTATTGACACTCGTGCCGTGACAAATATCTTCAGGAAGACACACCACACTCCTTCCCCTGTTCCACAAGGGTAGGTGCTTGGCACTGAGTATACGACCCGTATATTTTGATACGAATTATTAAAGATTTTATGATAAAACATATTGCTTTTGATGAGAATAAGCCAATAGGTTGGGTTTTATAATTGCAGTTGTCGTTAGTTGTTTTTGGTATTGAATGGACTTTACTAAAATGGAAGTATAATTAGATGATCATTTAATTGTCACGTTGACTGTAGAATTTATTAGTAAGTTAATTATGTACGTTATTTGCCACGATATTTTTCAACACTTAAACTACAGAAATAATGCTTATTTTTGACTGAACAATAACGCGGAGAGAAAAAATAATCTAAAGTTAAACCGACATTGACACCGTTCAGAAAAAATTGACAATATAAATTTTCACTCTCGATTTTTATAACCAACATTTTTTCTATTAAGGGTTGTCCATCCGACTCCCCAGGCGCGGAATCGTGTTACACACCTAAAGCGAAAAAGAGAAAAAAATTCAAATCCCTCTAACGAAGAGGCCAATACACAAGAGGCCTCTGCTTTTCTCCAGTTATTCCGAATATTCCGCCCAGTATTGGGTATCTGTAACACGATTACTGACCCGACCTTAATTTGATCAGCCACCGACGTGGCCGCTATTTTTTCGTGTTGTCACCCCCGCGGGACACCTTATTTACCTGTGCTATGTAAAAAGGCAATATTGATAAGCCATCTCCTTTCTTGTAGATGACCCAGGAAAGTTTTTAAATCAAGGTGTAAAATGTGAGATCGGATCTTGGCTCTAATAATATAAACCTTGCACTACCTTGGAAAATAGTACCTATATTTTTTTCTAAGTATTTTCATTTTCCTCGAATTATTTTTTTGTGCGTTTTGGTTGCACAATGTTTTTATCTCAAAAAAATGTAGACAAAAATTCAATTAATTTCGGCCAAACTAGACAAAGTAAGAATCAAATAAAACAAGGTACTTTACTAAAAAAATAACAAATTCAGCATTGGACAGTGATCCCTTTAGCTCCCTTGGGTCGAGAGGAAAAAAAACAACAAGATAAAGATAATCAGCCGTTTTTGTCGCTCGGAATTACGTCGGATAATTTGATTAGCTATCGGTGGGCGAGAACCGTCCCCTTAAGAGGTAATCCTATTTTATAGGTAGGCCCTTTAATCTGATAGATGCTAGGTGTTTTATATTGGAAGCTCTGATTGTGTTTTATGTTTATTGGTTATTATAATGACTCAGTAAACGACCGTTGTTATCAATTACCTAATCATCTGTTGTTTTTTATATTTTAGAAACAGACTGGGTACGATTAAATTAAGTTTGTCTACTATTATTTACTATAAGCAGGGAATTTTCGATAAAAGGAAATCATTATCTTTGTAGATAATAGTATTTATTTTTCTCAGAGCGTAATTTTTGGTTGACCGACGCGAAACTTACGATGCATCCTTAACACAATCTATATACTGATTTAAAGTACATAACGCGAAATTCTCCCTTCCATCAGCTAAGTGTAATTATAGGTAAAAAAGCAAGGGTTGCAGAGTGGCCATGTTGAGAAAAGTGACGTCATTAGTACGCTGTTGACACAACCCGCCTTCTGACGTGAATGGCGAGGCTAAACTGGCTATATGGGCGTGTTTCCAATATGAAACTATGTGTTTTTGCTGGTTCGTTATTACTGAAACTGTTTTTAACCGACTTCCAAAAAGGAGGAGGTTATATGTTCGACTTTATTACTGAAACTGTTTTTAACCGACTTCCAAAAAGGAGGAGGTTATATGTTCGACTTTATTGTATGTTTTTTTTTTTTTTTCGTATGTTCACCGATTTCTCCGTCATTTGTGGATCGATTTCGAAAATTATTTTTTTGTTTGAAAGGGTATACTCCCAAGGTGGTCCCATTGTCAGCAAGTTGGAATCTGATGAGAGGATCCCATGGAAATCGAGGGAAACCCGCAACTCTTTTTGGCAAACATATAGCGATTTGGATATTTTTTAGAGTAACTTGAAGGGTATACTCCCAAGGTGGTCCCATTGTCAGCAAGTTGGAATCTGATGAGAGGATCCCATGGAAATCGAGGGAAACCCTCAAATTTTATTGGCAAACCTATAGCGATCTGGATATTTTTTAGAGTAACTTGAGCATTTGCTCTCGGAAATCATCATTTGGTAAAGTGGAGCTGATGATGAAGACTACAGACGGCCATCGGAACTAATCAATGATAAATATTTCACGGGTTGCGATTCGATTACTTTAATATGGTTGCTAAGCAATTTATGCTCGTCACAATGCGTGTGGTGGTGGAGTGGAGTTCTTCAGGTTCTTACCAGGAGAACTCCTCAAAAATTAACGTCCCAGCATCGGGAAAAGCAATATTTTGTAAAAGGTGATGAGCAGTTGACGTTAGGCTATTGTAACTTAGATAAATTACAAACTCTCTCACTAAAAAGTGAAAAATAAAAACTTTTAAAAAAAAAAAAACAACCGACTTCCAAAAAAAAACTACAAAGTGATAAATAACTTTTATTTCGGAAGTCGGTGTCGTTGGTTCTGCATTTTCGTTTATTGACACCGACTTTAAGTTTTTAATTTTAGACAAAAAATCGTCATCAAAAGTTTTAGAAGAACGTCAAAGAATATGACAAACAACACACTATAAGGAGGTTTTAAATTACCAAGATACCAACCCCTATAAACGGACGTGACCGAAAAAAGAAAATAAAAATTAAGTATTTCAAATCACACAAGTGTCCAGCCAGTTCAAAAAGCTTCTGATAAATTAAAACAAGTCTTAAATCTCAATTTGCCGACACAGGGCTGTTTCTATAGGCTTTTGTGGCGTATGTCCATTTCCGACAACTCAGCCTTTGAATAAAGTAGCTGTCAAAGAAGCCGATGTCAAAATTCTTTGGCATTCATAAGTTGGTAAAGAAAACAGAAATGGTATAAAAAGAAAATGAAAAGTTTTTGCTCGCTCAAGCTTTTTCCTGTCAAGCGTGGTAAGCAGATGTCCTAAATGTCCTTTTAAATTTTAATAAGATTTTAACATCGGTATGCTGTCGTTGAAATTTTCCAAGGTTTTTTATAACAATAACTTATATTCAAATAAGGTTATCTTCCTTCCAAACAAAATGCTTCATACATTAGCTTACATATTACAATACAATTATAGAAGCCTCATGTTTACAGTAGTAAAGCATTTCTACTCCAAAATTATGTTAAATTTCGCCTTTACCACACCCAAACGGAACGCACAAACCAAATTCATAACAACAGCACACAATAAACACCCCCGCAACATTTGATATCCATTCTTATTATTTTTATTTTCGATTTATTGTCGTGAAAATCGAACAATTTCTATACACAATCGTTAGGGTCCGTGATCCCCTGCCAATTAACATTGGACACGGTGGTCAGAGCAATGTCAAAGTTAGACATATTTTTTGCCCACAGTGACACAGCACAGCAATCAATACACATCAATCTTGAACATTCTAAAGTAAACTCAAAAGTTTCAGCACTCCGTCAAAACCGTTAGTAACGTTTCGCAAATTAACACAGTGATACAAAACGCGGGCGGTGGGGACAAAATGTAATTAATAATTAATGCAACGAACGGCCAAGTAGAAACTTTGCTAACACAGAAGTTACTTCTGTCGCTGGAGTGACCTTTTCTGTGAAAAAACAAATGCAGAGATATAACTGGCATGTTGCGCCGTGTGTAGTAACGAGCTAATTTAAACTTTTCGGTCTCTCAGTCCTTTCGGAGGGTGTCTCCCTTCTCGTCACCTGAGGCGACTGTCCTTGGTTAGACGGCACTTTTCAATAAAACAGAAATAAAATGCACGCTCTTCTTATATTGGTTTTCAGTTCTGAATAATTGATTTCACTTTTGGTTTTTAAGGATTTTTTAATTGAGTTGCCAGTTTGACGTTTTCTATTTAAATGACGTGACTTCAAAATATCTTAAAGCTATATTTTGCAGTTCATGAACAAAACGTTTGACATTTTTAGACGTTGAAAATATGGAACGAAATTGTCGACTGTCTTTCTCTGTCATCATTTTAGTTCCCAATTTTGTAGCTCACACTTCAGAACACATATCAATCATGAAAATGATATCAAATATAACCCTTACATAGCCACAAAATTGATCCATTTAAAGCATTCTAAACCGGGGCAATCTACCCTCGACATAGATAATCATAAATCACTCCAAACGTGAAAATCAAATATTTATGTGGGTGTAAAGTTTTGTACACACGGCGCATGTGTGGTGACCACTGTCCACTGGCGTGGCGGTGGGTGTGGCCTAGCGTTTGTCCGAGTTGACCCACAGTCCACCTTTTCACGTAAAATTGATAGGGTTCGATTGTGTAAACGTTTATGTACCTACTTGTAAGGCTTTTACATTTACAGGTTGGGTTTAGAAAGGGTTTAGCGGTATGATGTGCGTTAGTACTTGAGTCGTGAAGCAATACGGTACCTATTATGTTGGAAGATTGTTCGTTGCATAACTGTAGTGAGATCGAACATCGGTGAATTAGTACCCATATCTAGGATGCTAGATGGAGGTTAATTTGAAGGCTCTTATATCGCGGGAAACACTATCCAAAATCCTTTACTGTTCGTAATTTTAGTGAGTACTACGTTTCCGTTTTTACTTCGACAGTATCACTGAACATTGTTTGATCAGGCACAGGATACATCCACCTCTACTTCCCCAGGAAGTGTTCCCTTTTGCCACGAGCCATCACCTTTACAAATCTGTAAAAAATTAACATCAATAACGCGTGCATTTACATAATATACCCTCTAAACAAACTAGGTACGGCAATTCAAACAATGGCCGTCGAATCACGTAGTTTTTTTACTATATTAATTTAGTTCTCGAGTTACAATGCAATACAGCCCCTATAGACATTACAGCGCTGCCTACTTTACAAAGAAATTGAAGGAAAAAATAATAATCACAAGAGAGTTTGAACGGCGAATGTAAGGGCGTATACACAGTACTTACGTAAAATTAGCTCGCGAACGAGCTTTGATGTGCCGACCAATTGTTCGTACGAAAGCGCCTTTATAATCCGAGGCGTCGCGACCGTGTCTTATGTTGAGCTATTTATATTACGGTGATGTCAATTAATATGTAAGGAGTTAATTATGTGCGTGAGATTTGTTTGGGGTTAGCCCTTTGGGTAGGGGAAACTATCCAACATGGATGTAATTTAAGTAGGTAGATTCATAATTTGAAAAATCAAATTTCTGTTCGATCATGAGTGATTACAGATGACGGAATATTTTGGATTATTTTGAAGCAGTGGTGACCTAGTGGCAACGGCCGTGACTCACGAGTTGTAAATCGTAGGTTCAGACCCAGACAGGCGCTTTACTTTGTGTAAATTATTTCATCACCACTTGACTGCAGTCAGCTCTCAAAACGGTGAAGGAAAACATCGCGAGAAAACTGTTCTAAAAAATCGAAGACACGTGACATCTACCAACCCGCAATGAGCCCGCGTGGTGGATTACGGCCCACTCCCTCTCACCGAAAGGAGGCCTGTGTCCCAGCAGTGGGAACATTATAGGCTGATAATGCAACGGAATAATTTTATCACGTTATAAAATCATCATTTTCTTCTTCGCATTTTCTTCTTCTCTTACTACAAATAAAAATTTTCCATTAAAGAATATATCGATTGATACATTTTAGAATTAATGAAATTTAGCGATGACTATTTTAGGTATTGCAACACCTAGATCCTATTAGCATTGAAGTAACTCGAACACTCTTATATTGACGTTAGATTTTATGCTTACACGAGTCTCGACGGATATCTTCTTAGTAAAGTTTCAAATCGCAAGGCTCTTTGAAAGCTCCAATTCTCAGAAACAACTGCTTTATTAGAGCGATAGAAGGATTGATTTCGTCTGCTCGAACTTTATCGTTCAATAATAAATGAAGCTAGTCGGTCTCTATTAACAGATGTCTTCAGATTCTATACTATTGTCGTTCAGATTACGTCTAGAAATAGAATCACAGGTTCTTTTTTACAATCCCTCATATATTTTTTACGGTCCCTACCCGGTCACTGGTTCCAACCACATAAGCATAACACTAATATAATTACAGTATCTATTCACAATTGCAACCCAAAATCAAAAACATAATTATAACTATCTCTCACCTTAACATCTGTTCCAAAAAAAAAAACGATTAATTTTGTTGTCCCAACAAAGAAAATAACCCTTTAAATGCGGACCACAGAGTAAGATGGTTATTACAGGCTTTTTGTACCCGGCTAAGCGGTCAACCCTACAACTGACACCTCACAGTACCGTGAAGGCAACAACATGCAATTAAGTGTCATTTAACACTTAAAAGATTGAAAGAATGTGTCATTCATTGCCCATATGTCGTGGACGAATGTTGTGCAACACTTTTTTTTTTGCTATAATTGGCATCGACTGTCCTGTCTTTTAAAAAGTGTGTCAGGTTTAGCAGCGGTTGTTTGTGGTATTTTAAATATTTTGTGGATATAATGTGATTCTTGAATATTGTTGCATAAAGAAAAAAAAACATTAATTAATAAACATTTCTGCGCTATTTCGATTCGCAATTATTGGGCTTTAGGATACCAAGTATTTCTAACCATAATTTAAATTGAAAAACTTACATCTGCGTTTCTTTGAATAAATAGTACCTACTGTGGGGTACTATTTACATAATTACTTAGTATTTTTAGGGATTGATTATCGAACTGTAAATAACTTAAATTTATCTGTAAAGTATGAGAAACTTAATATTTAAGGCTTACAGCTAAACCATGAATCTCCATAGAACCGAATCTATAACTAACATTCACTTAGTACTTAATCTTCAGGGATAAACTTTTCAGTTACAAAACATCCATAGAGTTTTCCTTTGTACTTTTATTCTATTGTACCTAAAGAATTTTGATGCGATTTTCATCACAATGTAGATAATTTTGAAGAAGGTTTAATTGCCTCCGTTGACTCCCAAGATACCGGCAAATGCCTAGTTTGGGGTTACCGTCTAATCTATTGTTGTACAAATTGTGATTAATAAATAAATCAATTTGAAATTTGCTAAGCAGGAGCATTGCTTGTTACAAAACTCACAAACTCTGAATTCAGTACAAAATCCCAAATAATTTCTTCTCCGCCACCAAAAATCACAGATATCAAACCATGTTGTTACCTTACAGCGGATGCGGACAGCGCGGCAGAGGGTGGTGGGTCCCCCATACCCGGGGTCCCGGCAGACACCCTGACCTGTGGGGCCTGTCGCAGGGCCTTCGCCCTCGCTGACATTGTACGCTTCATCCAGCATAAGGTGTCCTCCTGTGATAAGGACCTGACGTCTTATCATTGTTATAGTGCTGGTGAGTTTTATTTTGTTTGAAGTTGAGTTTTTTTCTTTGTGATTTTTTCCATGGCATCTGAAATTATAATAATAACGAGGTAGATATCTAAGGCGGACTTAATTTCACAAGGTATTCTATGCCAGACAACCTTTAACCTAAACTTTATTATGATTATCATCAATGTAGGTACCAACGGGATTTTTGGCTGAATATATTCATATTATAAAAAGTTGGGAAGATTTTTTTAATTACATATGTTATGTTAACAAATCCAAGAAGAATTGCTTGGGTACTTAAAAAAGCTATAAAGTTTTACAATTCCACTTACTCGATAGGTAACGAAAACTGCGTACAATTTTTAAAAATTTTGCCATTCCAATCACAGGGCCGAATTCCGACCAAGAAGATGGCTCAAGGCCAGGCCAGGTCTCAAGTGGGAGTACCAGCGCTCGGAGGCCGTCTCTCCTCACTGCGAGGAGGCCTCCTAGCAGCAGAGTTCATACCCCTCCCCTCGCCAGCCCTTCTATAGCTCATCCTGACCTTTTAGAAGATGGAGGGGCTTCGAGCACTCCTAAGAGGCTATTGGACGGTAAGTGGTTTCTTTTTTACCTGGGCCCTAATTCACTATGACCACCTTAACGATTCCTTACTTCGAAACCACGTCAATTCCTTAATTAATCTGCCGTATTCTCTATGACACAATGGCGTGGTTTGAACTGTCAAAATACATGTTGTCCGTACGGTTGACATTTCGATATTGACGTGGTTTGCACGTGGTAAGATTTCGCGGGGAATAATATAGTACAATAATAATTGCGGCCCTGTAACTAAACAAATCAATTCTTAAAATTAAATATCAGTCTTAATGTGTACTACAGTCGAGACATAGGTACGATTATTCGTAAGATCTGCCGATGAATTCTGTACAAACATCAATGTAAAAATTTAGGTAAAATGAGCTGTCTATCCCTTGATCAGATAAAATGACAACAGCTTACTTCACCAAAGTTTTCACGGTGAGATTCGTAGGTACAGGTTTAACAAACTGAATGACGACGTAAGATGCAATGGTCAAAGCAAAGATTCATTAGATTATTTGGACTTGATTTTAAATTCAGGATACCAATAGTAACATTGTCTTGTTTATTTGTGTAAGGCGACTGGCGACTATACAAACTATTATCAAGCCGTGGGGGCTTGGCTTGGCACGCCTAGATGACTGAGCTTGTAACGGTTTTTTTATCCTATAGGTGAAGCAGGAGTATCAACGCCTAAAAGGCGAGCCTCTACCTCACCGATGCCATCAAGTTCCCCTGACGAAGACATTAAGCCGAAGATCAAGCAGGAACGTATGGATACCTCAGCATCACCTGAGGACCTTAAGAAATCAAGGACCGAAGTTGCTGATGCGGAGTCCAATACTATGCATAGTGGTAAGAGTCTTTTTATTTTCAAGTGTCATGTTAACTGAAACATTGAAATGTATATAGGTCATTCTAATTCCTGTGGTAAAGTGTCTATATTAGCTCTTATAATATCGTGTCGGCCCGGGTGCAATAAATTCAAGCTTAAATTTTCGAGTTCTCTGATGCTTTTATACAAACCACAGTAAAAAGTCTTAATGACGATCACTCAAAAACCTTGTGAAAGAATCTGTCTTGATGCAATTATACATCATTAGCGACTCCTACTTGATAACCGTGAAGGCAAAATCATTCATTAAACTCTTGTTTAAAATATTAAATGATCAAAATACAAACATTGGTAAACGTAGGTACTAATATGATTAATTAGTAATGCATCTGACTTGCGTTTTCCATCAGCTCATCATTCAGTTTCAATAGCTTTGCTAAAAACATCGATAGCGTCACCATTGTCTTCATGTTTACAATCTACATCTCTAAAATCCAGTGAGACGTCACTTTTCAGAGCAGGATAGTTTTGTCTGTGATTCAGTCGACCAAAAATTTCCATAACCAGCCAGAAGGCGGAAAGGACACGTGCGAGAGAATGCCATTTTTACACTGAACGTCACGTCATCGGCATGACGGTCCGGTGTTTATTATATTAATGATTCTTTCTTAACTTCAAAGGATTCTTTGGAGACATTTTTATCTTCACGATACGACTTTGTCACGCAAGATGTTGCACAATGACAATGTTGGACAATCATGTGGGTTTTGCTTCGTCATCGCCTGTCCATACATTTTGGATTGGGAGTTAATCCTGTCTTTGGTAACAGGATGTTTCGAATTGTGTCAGTTTTATTATTCTTGGTGTTCTTGGTTTTGTATGATCTGTTTATAGATTTTGTTGGATAGTCACTTTTGACCCTGAAATATTCAAACAAAATATTAACATCCAAATACGTCCCGTCATACAATACTAGTCATAGTACTTAGAATTTCATAATAGTACAGAGGCCAGCACATCAACCTACCCCAATCTGTCAAATTTTCCCAATTGAATATGAACCTTATACCTTTGTGGTAAAGTTGAAAATCTATCAAAGAAATTTGACAGATTGGGGTAGCTTGATGTGCTGGCCTCTGTACTTTTATGAAATTCTTATGATGGTTGATGATAATCTCATATTATGCGGATTAAAGGCTACCCTTAGTTTATCATTTTACCATTCACTTTTGTATTGAAATAAATATTTCATACTAGATTTAATCTTAAAAACCATCTAATATTATATTTTCTTCACTAATCCTTCAAACCGTTTCAATAAAACGTAAAATAAATAAAAACGGAGGTAGTCGAACATCTGTATAAGCGAGCAATCTTGCGGGGGTGGTTCGAGAAATAATCTATCCGAGAGTAACCCTTTTGTGCCACCAGATGTGCTGTCATTTGACACTTTTGTATTAAACCCGTTGCACAACAAAGCCTTCCTTAAACCCGAAAATTGTGCACCGTTCAAAATTTTCGACCCGCATTCTGTCAACTGCTGTGAAATAGCAACTTACAAAGGAGAAGGAAAAAATATTAATAATTTGGCGTAATTGTCTGGCGTATGTGGCTGGTCTGTTGAATATTATAAGTTAATTTTTAAACCAAAACCAGTGCAAATTATATTCGGAAATGTCAGTTTTATTTTTGATGAAATTTTTTGAGAAATACCTATCTTGCGGTGGAAAAGTTTAAGGAAAAAGATAACTGTATACGCACGCAAATCTATTTATATTGGTCACGTACTATCACTCTTTACATAGCAATCGCCAACCACTCATCTTACTGATAAATAAAAGCCAAACCTTTTCGTACTGTTTTTAACGTGTTGATAAAAATATCATCCGATTACTAGATATAAAGTTAAGTTTGATAATCCAATGGATATGAAACGTCATTGTTATATCTGGACACTAAATTTGACGTTATTACGTTGCTGTATATCGGGGTTGCGCTACCCAAGTGTCAATTGCAGGTTGGCTTCAGCACCGGTTGTTTCGGATTATTGGGTCTATCCTAAACGTTCATATTAACCCTTTCGACTGAGCTGTCAGACCAACCAGTTTCAATATACCACGAGGGCCCCATCATAATAAAATATAGCAATATATTAAATAGATAACAAAAAACGATAGAGCCAAGTCCATAAATCCACTCTACTTTTAAAACCGCATTCATAACGGAAGCTTATTGTCAAAACAAGAACATAATTCTAATGGTGACAGAAAGTCGCGACCTCGTGCCAACTTAAAAAAGGGATCTTAATTTTAATTGTATTATTCCGTACATATTAATTAACCCCATCGCTGTACGAACAGATAAAGGGGATGATTTAGGAGAAAAAAATTATTTGCATGAGCACACGATTGACGCACGCGTATTGTTGTCATCTGCCTTTGTGATGACCCTTACATTAACCGTGGTCGCGTCAATGACTAAAGAGCTCATGTTTTATGAATAACCTGTTCAATATTCAACCTTTCTACATCGTCATTACAGTTCAATGTCGAGTTTTATCCGTTGGGCGTTAATGGTTGCCCGTGTCCCAATGGCTACGATATTATAATTGTCAAAGATGCTACCGAGGTCCCATTGTTAGAAACGGTCTTTTATAATTTTTTCAAAGATAAAAAATGTTTGGCGTGTTCCTGACACGTGGTACACGCTTATGTGTTCGCCGTGACCTATGGAACTCCTTTAAGCGTGACACAATGCTTGTGGATATTTTTAGTTTTTGTATAAACGGGAAGGTGGCTAAGTGGCGGCTTTGGAATAAGTGGGTTTTAATTTTAGACATGACGTCTGCGACTTTGTAAAATGTGAGGGGAAGTTTGTCTCGTGACTATCGCGTGTCCTTTCAGTTGTGAACGTATTTAGGCGTTTTACGTTTTTGAGAAGTTGAAGTTTCTGCAATTGTCGCCTGTTTAACTTCGTTCAGGTGACGTTTAGAGGTAACAATAGCTGTTGGTCGACGCGACATAAGAATCTGTGTCCACAAAGTGTCGCCAGTCATTACCATCACAAAACGGAGTGAACCAATGGCCGTCAGTTGTTTGTATCAAAACAAATATTGTATCAAGTGTGAATGAGTCCAGTGTTTGGTCTTCTTTGTTTAGTTTACGAATTAATGAAGGTTTGTCGGAGCGGATTTGTGTTCCGTATTCATGTAACAATGTTGAAACAAATTTTTTTTTGGAATTCATCCATTCTCCCCCCTCCTGTACGGGTTAACTGGTCTGATTTTTATTTGTAAATAGATTATTTTTAGCTCTTTTATTAATTGTATTCAATGACCCTCTGAATGAAGCATGGACAATGATAGCCGTATTGATTTCTGCAGGAACCCCAGATGAAATTATCGTTTTAACCCGACATGCACGGTCTGGCGCACCTTAAAACGGTCAGCTGCTGAAGCCCAAACAAGCGAACGCTTTTTACTTGTCCACTCGCGCGAAATAAACGTCAACAATGAATTTGAAACGGACTGCGGGGCTGTTCTATCTGTGAACTAATTACGCATTCATAGACCGTACTTCTGATAAATGATCGCCCCCGCAAATGATTCCTCGATTAACTCCCGTCCAAGATATTTCCATATCAAGACATGTTTTCTTAAGGGTCGGCCACAAAAGGGCCATCTCGGCGCCCAATCTTTAATCCTATCTCGGGGACCTTTGCGGGCGAATTTAAATTTCTTTAGAAATATCGTCCTTATTATGTACGTGCGGGTTTCTACTCCTTGGGACGTTCGTGGGCGAGATAACGTAAGTTAAGTCCGAGAAAAGATTGTTGTGAAAAAACTACCGCTAACTTTGACGAGATCCCATCTGCTGGGTGCTGTCCATTCAAATTTGATCCCTAACACTGATGTGTAAATCTGCATTTTGTTCGAGAGCTTCTGGATTAGTAGAACCTTATTTTGTATATGAGGTGATAAGTCTTTATGAGGGGTCAACCTTTTCTATAGTGAACCTCACCCTTTTAGTGAAAAGAGTCCGTTGATAGCTGATTTAGGAATGGTGATAATGCATTCAGTGTGTGTAAATATATCATAGATTTATTTTATGATAGATTGCCTCTCGACTTTCAGCCGTTGGATTTGGTAGATGTGTGGTTAAAGATAGCTACCTATGTGATGTGTTAGGCATTTTAAAGGATTGTAGTGCATTGTGCGGTGCAGTGTGCAGTTGAATAGCTGTCATACTTGCTTTGTGTCCGTCCATGTGGGGGCGATGTGACCGTTTGCGGAATCCGTTAATTAAAATTTGCGTTTCGATTGATAGCTGTGCAGATGTAGGGTTAGATGTGACTAATTAGTTGAGCTATGTCTTGTTTGAGTATGAGTGTTCAGATCATAGAGATATATGAACCTAACAAGATATTCTCTGGGTATGGAACACAATATAACTTTTGATATGGATACAAAAAAGGAGGATTGAAAACTTATTAGTAACTTTATGGAACAAATGGCTATGATAGAACCAGTAGGTATTATAGAAGGCCAATGTGTGATATAGAGAGTATGGCTTAATGATATTACGGAAGATGCAGAAGACTTGGATGATGCTCTAAAATTAAAAGTAATTTTGAACTAAATGACGTCTGCAACTATTTAAGCTAAGATTCTACTTTTTTATTGGACACTTGATTACTAGAAATTACTTAGTAAGTATGTACAACATGAAACCACATCTATAGTTATACATAATACGAGTATATACCTACTAATAATAAACCTGAAGAGTTTGTTTGTTTGAACGCGCTAATGTATGGAACTACCAGTCAGATTTGAACAATTCTTTTTGTAGATGATAGCCCAATTCTCGAGGAAGGTATAGCCTTCCTATTTATATCACGGCTATTAATATCACGCTAAAACTCTTAGGAACCGAGCAGAAAGAAAATAAAAATCAGAAAGAACGGTAAGCGAAAACGTAATAAAAGCGCGGATGGGCGATAGGATGCGATGCGGTGATTTATTCCGGTCTGGGCTATAATTTCACGCGGACGAAGTCGCGGGTAGAAACTAGTGCTATAATATAATATATTCTTCAAATAAACAAGCAACACTTAAACGCATCGGTGCGCTGAATCAATTTTAAAGCGTCCATCTACCCTCCCTCAAATTTTATTGTTTTTCCAACATTTTTTGTAATATGTGGTAATGGTCGTCACACGTGTCGGCAAGTTATTATGAGTTTAAAATAGCCCCACACAACGTGTCGGAGACGAATTTTTGTGAACATTTGTGTCTTGATTTTGGGTCTCGAGACGTGATGTGTTAACATGTCTCGAGATGTTAGGGGTTGTTGGATGTATGTTTAAGTGTTTGCTTGATTTTAGTTTGGGCAATATGTTTGCTTCCATATACTGCATTAGTTTTGATAGTAATTAGATATTTAATGTCAGTTCTGCCTACAACACTTGAATAATCATCCTGAAAAGAAACAGATTTATGAAAATTAATTGTTTTCTTGAATAGGTACATTGAATCAATATTCATTTGTCCTTAACTCGAATACTTTACAAGGTTTTTTGCACCTACTACCTACTGTTAATGTCTTCATTTTAATCAATCAGAATTTAACTGTTCCGATTGTTAAAAGATAATCACTTACCTAATCGGTACAGCCAATCCTGGAAAAAATATTGGATACCTATGTTAATTTTCCCTTAAAGTTTCAATAATTCTGACCAATAAAGTTCCTCCCTCTAAAACACTGATGCTCTACTTACATAAGGGTGTAACTGCGAGGGTGTCGACGTAGTAACAATTTGTGGAGTAATGCGATAGTTTACAAAAATCACTGTTTTACCGCATTTGGGAGCGGCCAATGTACGTACCGGTGACGGCTTTATTGAATGTTTAGCTCATTAGTGTTTTATTATTATCAAACGGTGTCTAGATACGGTATTATATTAGAATATACATATAATACCGCATGCTCATGATTTGTGATAGTCGAAATGTTTATTTCAAACACATTAAATGCTTATACATAATTGTATAACACATTCTAACTGTTTACACTAGTTAAATGACTATTTAACATTATTATTTTATTTTATTTTGGTATACAAATAAATAACTTTATTAGATTTCATCAATAAATTGTAACTTCAACGATCTAGCGTATAGGTACCTAGACCTATACATAAGTTTAAAATGTTACAAGGTACTAAATGACAATAAGAAGACCATTAAAACCAGCCCTTTTGTTACCTCCCAACAAATCAAAAGTTATGAAACCAAGAAAAAATATCCATTCACAAACCACACGTACACTTAAGTATTTATATCTTCAGTTTTTCTTACTTCAACACTTATTACGGAATATTAATTATTGTCAGTAACAACTCAGGTCGGGGTCATTTCTTACATATCTCACCATTACCTTTTGTTATTTCGCAAAACACTTGTGTACTAGCATTGTCGGTCAAATCGGTCAATTCGTGTAGGTACATATTTGAACAATAAGTCACAAATTCTTTTTTCAGTTGAGTCCTTATGACCCAGACGGCATTGAATGACGTCACCACGTCTTCGTAATGATCTGCAGCAAATATTGTATGGAAAATTTTACTTGAATATTATTAGGGTTCATTTGTTTGAATATTCATGATTGGATTTAATTGCACACCAGTTGCGTAACAATGGCTTTCATATTGACATTTCAACAACATTCATTGCGATATTTACGTTGCTGAGTGGACAAATTTTTCGAATATAATACATAAATGGATTAGCAATATCAAAGTGATTCAGATTGTTTTAAGGTGCTGTGTCAGGCTGTTGATATGGTGATTAATGTACTTTTTAATAAAAAAAAATCTGTACATTCTATTAGTATTAACTTTTTAAATTCTACGAGACACTCCTTTCCTTTCTCCCATGAAGGTAGGCAACCGTTATGGGCATAGTAAAACGTAATATGCATTTTCTACATTTAAGCATGAATTATGTGCACAGGCCGGCCGCGTGTAACGACTATGCATTTCAACTTTACAGTAACATTCTATGTAAACAAATTGAAAACAGATGCAAGTACATGAAAATGCAACTCCGAAATAAAATGCTGATACATACGTAGCTTTAAATCGAAACAGTATATCTTTACAAACATTCACTGTATTTGGCGACCAACCAGTTCTGGCCAGGAAAGTTGTACATAGTTGAGAAATTTTATTTTTCTCCACGAACAACAACATGTCTCCTAGTTATGGGTCACAATTTGCACCATTCGGGGTTATAACTTCGCACTAGTATAAGGCTAAGTGCTCACTGTAAGCGGGTTGGATTGACCCCAAAACGACGTTTATCTTAAGACTCAAGTAGAAACTAGAAATAGTGTCCGGGTGCCGTTGAGTGTCTAATGAATAAGCATCATAAATAAAAACAGTTATGTTGGAAAATACATGACATAACATCAGAAGGCCAATTCTCGTAATTTAAAACGTTCAAAATCTAGTCGCAGTCTCATCTCAAATGTATGGAAATTAGAGGTCTTTTTGACAGATTGAGACTGAGATCAGAGGGGTAATTCTCGTAATTTTAAGAACGTTCACAGTCAGATCTGTCTCAATCTGTCAAAAATACCTCTAATTTCCATACATTTTGACAAGTGTTTGACATTTGTGTTGTCGCTGAGATGAGACTGCGACTAGATTTTGAACGTTTTAAATTACGAGAATTGGCCTTCAGAGTGTGAACATTCTTAAAATTACGAGAATTGCCCCTCAGATTTGTATTCCCCAAAGGTCTAGACAGAGGTGTAGGTACCTATAGTACACCCAAATTTCACCAGTTATGTTTAAGTCCCAAGTAATTGAAGGCGACCTTATTGCCATCAAGCGGGCGCAAATCCAGACCGTTAGAAAATACTTTTATTAATATTTGTCTAAGTGTACAGTAAAAAAAAAATACCCTTACTCTATATATGACTTAGAAAATCATTTCTTTTTTCAATGAAAAATTCGACGTTACAAATAAAATCCATCATGAGCTTGGAAAATCTTTAACTCTCAAAAACCAAACCCACTTTTCCCCACCCTATAACACGCTAAAATATATCCCACTCTATCTTAACCTTTTCATATTCCGCTGATCGCTGACAGTTTATACAAATCTCAAGGGGGGGTAGTGGAGCGCGGGCGGAAGGGGAAGGCGGTCATTCAGCGCAGCGGCGCGACGGACATCCGCCGCATAACAAGTCGATGGCGACTCTCTACGGAACGCCGTTCTTATTTCAGATTTCGCATAGATTCAAATAAAGAACGCATTTTTGAGTTCGCTTCGGAAATGACCGTTAATTGTTCGGCGTTTGAACGATTGGTTGTTTGATTGTAACGGCTTTTTGTTTGAATTGGGATTGTCGGATTTTCTTTTCATTTTCCTTTAGAAATATTGCAAAGGATTAGGTTATTTTATTAATCAGACTTTAATTTAGTTAAATGAAAAACTGAAGAGATAATCTTTCCCTTTGCATACACTCTCAGCAGAATCAAGCATACACATACACCTAAACCTGTATATTATGTAAGTAAATAAACAACGCTGTAGTACACACTCCGGTTGTCTGTAGTTTCTAGTGGTGTCCACGAGAGGCGCTGGGGTGCGAACAACTGTTGTCATCGCCGGAAGCAGCGCTGGCGGCTTCCGGTCGAGGAATGTTCTATATGGGCCGTTAGAATTTCGCGTTTTAAGTTTTATTTTTCCTGCGAAATGTGTTTGCGTTTCTAGATTTTTATAAATTGTAGTGAGATAAGACATTAATTTATAGTCCGGTATTACTTAGTCGTTTTTAAAGTTTAAAATATAATAATCTTTGTTTTAATGACTAAGTACGAGCGATTAAAATGATTTCGTTACAGTTTTTTTTTTTTTTTTAACAAAATTTAGGCAGTGGGGTTTTGTTTCTGGGTTTCACAAATTCAAACAAATTAACCGCTTCATTACATAGCAAAACATTGAAATGGAAGTAAAGACAAAAACCTACATTTTCTGATCATTAATTTGAGTCAATCATCTAAACAAAACACCACTTACACCAACCACCAACCAATTTCCACCCAATAAAAATTACCGAAAAACTCCATACATACATAAATTACGGTATACTCCACGGCCGCGACAACCGGATACGCTTTCCCGAGCTAAACGTCCACCCGGTGGGAGGTGGGGTCACTTCGGAACCCCCTCAGCCCCACAGGGCTCCCCGTGTTTAAAAATTTCACTCCCGGTGGTTCCCAGCCCACACAATGCCCGGTAATCAGCGATTGCCTTTTGAAATCGAAACGCTCATTACACATTTTTCTCGTGGCCGGATAACCGGTGCGTTTTCCGGACGATTCTGTAACGTATTGATATTTCTTGTATAGCGATAGTTTCTGGTTTAAATCCGTAATTGGGTTTTTAGAACTGTTCGTATGAAATTGGAAATTTTATAAGGAGTTTCTTGTCCGTTCTTCTCGATAGGTACTATTAATACCTTTGGAATTGATAACTAGCTTCATATTTCTGACTGACCGACCCCTTGACAATTCAAAAACAGTTTAAAAACTAAAACCCGATTACTGAAAAGGATGAATTAAGAAAGTACCTTCCCGTGGTCGCATGCCGCTGTACTAACATATTTTATGTTAATAGTAGCATGCGACCACGGGAAGGTACTTTCTTGTTTCATCCTTTTCTGTAGTCGGGTTTTAGTTTTTAAACTTATTTTTTATTTATTTAATTTGGGGCTTATTTCAGTAATATTTATATTTTTGAAATGTGCTAATGAATCCCTTTCATTTTCATTCACTAGAGGGCGCCATGTTTGGCTCTTGTGATACAGAACCTCCTAGTACATGAGCCAGGGCTACACTGATGTTTGTATCTTGAAGTGAATTAAATAAATTATTATTATTATTATATTCAATTTAATGTGACGTCACAATAGCCTATAACCAGCGGACGATCAAGACACTTCCAACGATACCTCATTTGTCTAATTATGACACATGTTTAGAAGTTATGAGGGAACAGATGAACATACATACCTACATATCGGTCAAAATCATAACCCTCCATTTTGCTTCGCCGTAGTCGGGTGAAAACTGCCTGTAATTGGTTTATTTGAGATAAATGCTTTAAGTTTGAGTCTGAATTTATAACACACTAGCTTCCGCCCGCGGCTTCGCCCGCGAGGTATGTCGATAAAAACTATCCTATGTCCTTCCCCGGGATGCAATCTATTTCTCTGCCAAATTTTATCGATATCCGTTCAAGTGGCTTAGGCGTGGAATGGTAACATACAGACTGACAGTCCGGCAGACAGAGTTACTTTCGAATTTATAATATTATTATGGATTATGACAGTGTGATCAGAGCTTTATGCTATATTTAAAACCCGTTTTGCATTGAGTGCAAATTTTTTTTTTAAATCTGAAACGTATAGGATGCTTCTTTAGCGGTAGTAGTCCCACGCGGTGACGTTTTAACTATCTTCGTGTTCTACGTGTGTACGAAGTACTTCTTTTTTAATGCGTACCTACACGTCTTAAAATTGCGAACTATCACAAACACCGTTTAATCCCATCAGCCGACCACCCAAACGCCAGCCCACGCGTCTTTTACCACACTTAATTATCAACCACACATGACCACAGATGGTATCGACCACCGATTGAAAATTACAACCGTACAGTAATCGCTGTAATCCGGTATCAATCAAATTGGTTCTATTTACCACCAGTGGTTATTTTGACCCTACTTATGACGTAAAGTAGTAGTGACGCTTATCGTACGGTTAGCAGAAATATCGATGATTAGATTGTGAGGAAGAGATTGGTCGGTTATCTTTTATCGATGGATGAATTAGGTAGTCTTTTCTGGTTAATTTTTAGTAGTAAACTGTTTGTTTTTTATGTTTGAAAATAACTTTTTGACCTTGTAAAATCGAGTTGAAACTGTTGATGAAATTTTTTATTCCGGGTCTCTGATCTATTTTACAAAAGGACACCAAATTGACGAATGAAGTTACCCAGAACCGGTTGAATTGGCGGTGCGGCTATGTCCAGCGCCTAGGCGTCTTTCGGCTAAAATGATGATGAGGTTATTACTCGGCCTATTATTCGGCAACCGATTACTTATATAGTTTGAATTATAACAAACCTGTAGTAAAAAACACTGTGTCCGAAAAAGGAAAAATACTAAAAGGATTTTAAAATAATTATGTATTTAAATATATCGTTCAATTCGTCGAGTAGGTACCGTGTGATGACCAAAACTCAACACAATGAACAATGGTCGGTAACTCGGTACAAAAAGGTCACAATATTGATATCGCGATAAATCTGTATACAGGATGATGTCTGACACTTGTACGGTCTATTGGCGAATTAACAGCAATCAAGATCATGATTGTAGAACATAAACTATGTGTGTGTAAAATATAAGAATATAAGATCATCACAAAAACATAAAATCACCACAAAAAAAAAAACACCAAAGAAATTTTTTTTTGTGGTCTTAATTTTGTAGAGTCGCTTATCAGATACTTTCGCTGTTCATTAATTACGATGGCTAATGCATTAGGATGTTCGACTGATAGATACAAATGCCTGTAAATCAAGCTAAACATAACCAGTTTATGCTGACTTTTGATGGTACGAAAAACCGATACAATGTGAGGTCAGCTAAAACTGGAAGTGTAGCCGTGTGTACGTGTGCATTATTGTAACATGAAATGTGTAAATTATGATTGTAATAGTAGATTTGTGAAAAGATTAGGTAGTAGGTATGTTAATTAAAATTAATAAAGATAAAGCGCTATTTTAATGTACCTAAACATTATGAAATGTATAAAATAAACAATAAAAGAAAAAACAATACGTTTTACGACAAATAACGCTCATTATCTGCGTTATTCTTGTTTAATTACAATAATTCAGTAACAAATTGTTCGAACAGAAAATAACTAAACTCAGAGTGAACACCCCTTATATATCATCTTTCCGGTCGGTCACAATCTGACCGTTACATTTCAATAATCGTCTTAACAGTGAAGATCGCTTATCTGCCGCGCCCACCGTCTAGTGATGCGCAAAGTCGATAAATTAAATTAATTGTAACTACTTACTTAATATCTTTTGTGTTTAGTCTGTAGTCTTTGGGATTAGATAATTTAAGTTTGATTTGTAATTTTTCAGTTCAGGCAGGTTGATTGCAATATTGTTTGCAAATTACGGCTTAAAAAGTTTCAGGATTCGGATAAATACGATTAAATATCTAATACTTTGTGTATAAATTGAACACTAATTTGTGAAATAATGATCGAATCAAAATATGATTAGATCATTATTTCACAAATTATTAGTATCGTATATCAGTATTTTTTATTTATTTATTTGTTCTTGTAAATCCGTCAAAACTATACCTAAATAAAGATCGTCAAAATCGTGTATCACGTCAGTTCTTACACTTATATTAAAACTAACCGAAGTTTTATAGTCGATAGAAATATAAAGTGATCTTCCGACATCACTACAAGATCGCTGGGACGTGATTGTCTTCACAATAAAATGTGTCTCGGGTTAACAATGAGCAATCAAATTACTGTCAGAGTAAGGCGGGCTGGACGCGCCTTGACCGCATCTCCTGAACTATAGAGCGGAACCAATGAATTAGGTTATATAGGCAATGTTTTAAAAGTAATGGCAATAAAAGACAAAATAGTGTTGATTCTGGAAAAACCTTAGATAGGTACTTACATAGGAGTTTTCGCAACTGTTCACTTCGCTCATATGGTCATATTCAAATAAAGGCAACCAAGCTACCGTTTAATAAAAAAAGCCTCTATTCATTTTTCCCTTAGAAGGCTAGTGTTACATACATAGATTTCAATATCAACCGTCTTAACCCGCGCGTGCGTACGTGATCTCAACCCGCGTATATTTCATAAGATTTTAGAGGTGCATGAATCACGCGAGACACGGAGCGGCGATCACTCACCGCTCGCACCAACCCTTGGACCTCTGACTGCTTAGCATGCGTACCACGCACCTACTAGGCCCAACACTACGATATGTGAGAGCTATTACTAGACACTTTGCCCCTGTTAATATTGCTGTAAATCTTACATCGGAAAGCGTTTCCATCTTTGTCGATCAGTTTGATGTTACCTGTTTTTAACCGGTATTTCTTCTTGCCTACAGAACCCAGCAACTATGTATGCTCGACGTGCAAAGCGCGTGTTCACTCCGCGTGGAGGCTACTGCAGCACGTGCAACACGTGCATGGCGTCAAGATCTACGTAGAGGCGATGCCGCAACAACAACCTAACAAGCAGAACCACTCGACGTCAAGTACTTCTTCGTCGAGCTCGGGCTGCTCCTCCAGTGGCGCGCCGCTACCACCACCAAGCTTGCGCCACCACCCTTTACTGCCACCTCCAGACATGCACTCGCCGTTTGGAGTTGGTGGACTACTCAGGATGCCATTACCAGGCAGCTTACCGCCATTGGCTCATCCTTCAGTTCCTCCCACGCCGCTGTTTGCACGGCCAAACCACCACGACCACCGATTTAGAATGGAGCAACTCGTTTCAGAACAGTTCCGCCACCATGGTCTCAACTTAGCAGCCGCGGCTGCAGCAGTGGCGGCGAACTCAATGCCTCCACACCAAGCATTCCCATCACCGGCAGACCGGCCTCCGGTCGTACCAACGTCGGTATCGGGCCGAGACAGGGCCCCACCCGTATCTCAGCCCCTTTCACTTGAACCCCAGCTGGATTTTTACTCGCAGCGCTTGCGGCAACTGGCCGGTACGACCAGTCCAGGGGCGGCCACAGGCAATTCCAGCTCTCCTAGCCCCAGGAAGCATTCGCCTCCGTTCGCTTCCCCGTCGCCCTCCAGAGTCGGACAGACTCCTCCGGTGGGCGCCGGACCCGGAACGGTGGACGCGCCTCGCGACGCCACGAGGCCGCACAGTTCGACTTCACCCGAACGTCGAATTGAACCACTCGCGCTGGCAGCCGACGCACCGCCTACGGAGCGTCCTACATCAACGCCACCAGCCAAGCGCAACACAGATGAAGGAGTTCATTCCTGTGAATTTTGTGGAAAGAAATTCCGATTCGAAAACAACCTGATCGTACACCGGCGCTCACACACAGGTGAGAAACCTTTTAAATGTACAGAATGTGACGAAGCTTTTGAGAAGGCATCCAAATTAAAACGACACATGAAAGTGCATAGAGCTCCTGACGCTAATACGGAAGAGGGCGAATCAGGTGGTGAAACCGGTGATGACGACTCTGATGACGAATTGGAAGATGAGGAGTTGGATGGAGATGAAGAGGAAGATAACGAAGACGGAGATGATGTTGAGGAGGCGGAAGACCTAACTGTCTCAAATAGTAGTGCTCCGTCTGCGCCTACAAGAAAACAGACACCTATTATGCCCAACAATCCACCGAGTGCCTCAGTTGTTGGTGAATTGATGGACAAGTTTGGGTTATCTAACATTGCTCAATACAGTGAAGCTTTCAAACAGGCTTTACAAGAATCAGGGAATTCTCTGAAGTGGCAACTAGCTAAGGATAGAGACAATAACAATGGCCCACCCAGTGACAAACCAAACGGTATGCCACCAACCGCTGCGCTACGTTTGAAAGAGGAATTTGCGAAAATGCCACCTCAGCCGCATCCTCTTTTCAACCCTTTTGAGAACCCTTTTGAAGCGTCCAAACGTATCAAATTGGACATGGATAGAGGAGAGGGTTGGTGGTTGCCGACCTTACACGCGCAGAGACCGCCCGAGAATATATTCGACGGCCTCAAAAATAGCGGTAATGGTTTACTGCAGAACCCTTTATTGAAATCGAAAGAGGGGCGACGGAATGACACCTGCGAGTTTTGCGGGAAGGTCTTCAAGAACTGCTCAAACTTAACGGTTCATCGACGGTCACATACCGGAGAGAAGCCATACAAATGTGAACTGTGCTCATACGCGTGCGCACAGAGCTCCAAGCTCACGCGGCACATGAAGACGCACGGTCGACTGGGCAAGGACGTTTACCGCTGCCGGTTTTGCGAGATGCCCTTCTCCGTGCCGTCGACGCTCGAAAAGCATATGCGGAAGTGTGTTGTGAATCAAAGTAATGGTGCTCCCTTAGCTCTATCCGATGACTCTAATGCGTGCCGTGACGAGGCGTCGTGACTCTACCCGTGGGGCGGGCTCCGCCTGCCGCCGCCCGCGCCGCCCAGCCAGATCTTCTAAGATCTACTCCGGTCACGTGTTCCGTCGCGTTACACCACGAAGTACGCAAGATACGAACGATCGCGTCGACCGGACTTAGGCCGAGTTATGTTCAATTTCTAGTCTTAAGGATTGAATATTGGCGAATTATTGTTTAAACGCACGCAATATGAGCCCAAAAGTTTGCACCGAAGGGCATTAATATTTAGTTAATGTAATCGTAAGTGACATATCTTCTTCGTACTGAACAGTGTTGATTCCCGTTACATTGTTGATGTTCGTTTTTCTATCATTTTTGTTCGTTCGGAAGCTGTGAGTACGTCTGCGGTATTATGTTACATAATTTCGATCTTGTTTTGACATGTTTTTTATTTATAGAAAAAATGTGGAAACCAATGCCAAAGCTAGCTATGTTGATTTAAATATACTTACTATTTAGTTGTTAAGCTGTATAGTGTCAATTAAATTAGAATTCTTTCCAGTATTTTCTAGGATCTTCATAGTTTGATGTAGTATGTGTTTGACGAGTAAGTTGTTTCGTAATTTTAGTATATCGTGTACAATAATAAGCGAAATGTTTCCTATCCTAGATAAACAAACTTGTGTACATATTTGATGTAAGTTTATTTGTGTAAATCGAGTACCTACCTATTGATGTTCATATTTATAGACGATAATATTTCAAGGATTATAACAAAATTTGGTGAGAAAACGGTGAGTTTCCTGTAATCGATAATTTATTTAAGCATTGTAGAAAGCGAAATTGGAATCGATTAATGGTAGGTGTTATTCGTAATGAGGTACTTGTATGTTTAATTAGCAATTAAATTATTAAATTAAAATTATCACTGTGAGATCGATATTCGTTCATGTGCTATTATTTCTTGTGGAAGCTAGTTATTTTATTAAGACTGAAACCAATATTCCAGTTTAATTTTTTTAATAATTTCTACGTGAATTTCATTCGTACCTAAATTAGTCCAAGCGTGAAATCTTTCAGTATACGTACTTAATGTAAATTATAGAATTTATATTAGATAATTATAAGTAAATTATAATAGAAACATTTTGTCGTCCATATCTGTCTCCTCACTAATTAGGTCTTCTTCAGACGATGTTAGTACAAGAGACAGTATTCTATAGACGTTTACTAACGTTGTGTGAACAAGACCTAGCTACTTGGGCATTACCTGTTTGTGTTTTAAAAATATTTTTTCAAGCAATCATTTTTTTAATAAATAAAATGGTTGTTTGGTAAAAATATTTTATGAATCATAATTTGGGATGTTTGAAATCATTTAAATGTGTCACCAACTCTCTCACCCAGTTGTATTAAAATTGTACAGTCGAACCAGTAAATTAATGTTATCATGTTTTAATTTCGTTGTGTGGTTGGTAAAATAGATATGTTAGATTGTAAAATGAGAAATAAACCTTACAAAAATTGTGATTAATTTTCCCATTTTTAATATTAACATGTTTTTATGAATAAATAAAAGAAGGGACGACGAATGGAGACAAAATAGAGAAAAAACTAAGACAAATTTTATTGTGTAACTATGTGAAAGATGAACTGTTTTTATTATTTTTCATTTTTATTATTTTTATTTCAATAAATATCCACGATTTGTTAATCAATTGTGTCGTTTGATTTACACATGATGTTGCAGAATCGCAAATACTTACCTTCTACCCATACAAATTACGATAAAATAAACACGGTCACCAAAAGGTGACGGCGGAGGTGAGAAAACCGATGGATGTTTTCGAATAAAATTGTAATTAATAGAAAAAATCAGTTCATTATCATAACATTCGAAAAAATACATCGCTTTCTTATTCAATTATTCTCTTGTGGTGTACCTACCTAAATTTATTCTCTAGGTATTTATATAACTACAGAAAAAAAACATAATAAGTAATTAGGTACATCCTCATCAACAGGTAGATATGATAATAATAAACAATTAATAAAAGATTGAACCGATGAGATGAAAATTAAGCTCGCTTACTACAAGTCTACTAGAGTAAACGAGGCCAAAGATACCCGAGTAGTTTTCCTTGTAAAGTAATATTTATCTGCCTGAGGACGAGTAAACGTTCGAGTTAAATCAACTGGATCACGCCTATATTTCCCGAAGGGTATGGCAGAGGTGTAGGTATTGTACACCCATATTACGCCAGTTTCGTTGAAGTCACCTCTAATAGAACTTAATATTATAAACAGGGTACAAACCCAGAATACAGGTGCTAAAGAACAAATTTATTTATTACTAGCTTCCGCCTGCGGCTTCGCCCTCGAGGTATGTCTGAGGACTAGATCATTAGGTAGGTACAGAGCTTGTTCAGATGTCTGGAAGCCTGGAATTGTCAAGATCAATGGTCAATGGAAAGATGATCTTGCTATTAGCGCTCTGTACTATATCAAAAAAAATTACCATAACTCAAATGTCGCTGAAAGTCTGAAACACCGAGGTATCTTTGTTTGCAATGATTGGTTTTGAGAACATCATCACTTTGTCACTCAGTGTGAAGGCAGACAAGCAGGCGTGACGCAACGGTGCTACACGATTCTGGTAGAACAAGTTCTATAAAGTTTTCACAGATATTGTTTTACAAGAGTCGCGTCGCGCCTTAGACCGTAGCAGATTACGAATAGAAGCCAAATATTGAGCTAACTGGAGCGACGGAAAGAGGTCTGGTATACAACAGAGTATAATGAGGGCGTAGCCGTGGGCAAAAGTTAGTGATGCTATGAATCGTACTGTCTGCAACCCTATTCACATCTTATTACTTTAACTACTGGAATAATAAATCTGTTGTCGATTATGAGATCGTCACGATAAATTAATTATTAGGTACCTACCTATAGTGACGTAAGATGACAGGACCTTAGCGCACGTGACACGACAGATGGCGCTACGCAACGTCTTTTCCATAGGTTACGCTCCCTGGAAATAATTAATATTAAAGAAGGTAAGTAAAGAGTTGATGATTGAGTTTGGTATCCTTAGTATAGCTAAGAAAAATGTAGATAAAGTAGTATGGCGTCATAGAAAGTGGATTGCAGTTAAGTGTGTAGATTTTTACTGACTTAGGTACTATTAAAATGATTTTAGTTTCTCAGCTTAATAAAATCTTTACCGTATTCATATTTGCTGTGGAATACTGTACTGCCGCTGTAAGAAAAATTGGCACAACTGAGAAACAAAAAAAAAAGATTTATAATTATTTTTTCTTTAGGTACGGTCTACTTTTTTCTCTTAGATTTTGGTTTTCTTATAAATGATTTTATTTCTGTAACTAAGTTTGTACAAACATTTTTACACGTCAATCATATTTTATAAATTAGATGGGGTCGACGTTTCCTATTTGACTAAGAAACTCTGACTTCTCAGACTGAGAAGAAAGGCCAAAACCAACTCATAGTTTATTTTAGAGTCCAGATATAATCTTGGTCAGATCATGTGAAGACCATGTAGATTGGTGTCTGAAATGGTGTTTAGAGGTAAGAACCACACAGATTGAGTGGATCTGTCCAGTCAGTGCACATATTTGTCAGTAATCGTGCAGTTTAATTCAAAACTTAAGTTAAATTAATCATCCTTCTGTTTCAGAGTCTGATAATGACGCTGTTCAAAGATTTATCAGTTAGCGGAATAGTAGCGGGTAGACAGAACTAGATTAATTCTTTTTTCTTGCCAATGTTAACTTTCAAAAGTGCCTTTTACTCAATTAAACTATTTGACTTTGTCAACTGTCATGTAGTCTCAGTGCGCCAGACATTTGAGTTATATTATAACAACGATGTTCTCAAGTAACGAGGAAAGAGCTAAGTTGTTCCAAGAACTTAATTTCACTTGCACTTTCAAGCTTCTGTTCACTCTTAAAGAAAACGGTTTTTTTTACTTAAGGTAGATACAATGTCAGTTTTTTTTTCTTTCTTTTAATAAGTACCAACTGTAGAGGTGCCAGGAGGTCACCCTAAGCACGAAATCGGTAGTTACGGGCGATTCCCACTCCGTGTTATCTACGGACATAAGGTTACGTCGAGGCCCGAGCTAAGAATAAATGACAACATGATTTGAGTTGTCCTTACTCCCGATAATGCTATCAAAGTCTGCAATAACTGAGCACTACTGCACTGATGCAACACAAATTAATAAAATTAAACAGGCCTCATTTTCACAAAATATTAAAATGAATGTTACATACTTGCATGAAATAAATTTACCTATCTATGATAAATACTTTCTTAACGATATTTTTGTTTTGTAAATTGGTTTAAAGAAACACTTTTACACGTCAACAACAAATACATGTCCAAATAAGAGAGATAAGTAGCATAATCAGTCCCGTTATTCCCACTGCTGGTACACAGGCTTCCTCTCGGTGAGAGGAAGTGGGCCGTAATCCACCACGCGGGCCCAGTGCGGGTTAGTAGCTGATGTCATATATCTTCGAATTTTTGGTTCTAGGTCATGCCGGGTTCGTCACGATGTTTTCACCGATTTGAGAGCAGTGGTGATGAGATAATTTACACAAAGTAGATGAGGGAAATATTTTCTATCAAACTACATACCTACTTTGAGAAGAAATACCAAATTAACCTCAGAGGTCCCTTTTAAACTCCAGACATTATCTTGGTCTGATCATAAATGAAACAGCCATTTAATTAGAAACGTGATGTACCTGTATCCTACATGATTAGATGGACTGCCTGTTAAAATTTTCTCGATTCTAATTAGGTAAAATATATTTATCTCGATAACATTTTTATAAGAAACTGATTTGAAATGGCCCATGTTGGCCCAGGGTTAAAACCATTGACAGTCAAAAATTGTTTTCAAATTAGTTTTCAAGTCACATAATAATTAATAACGTGAACTATTAGATTATTCATAGTATTTTATTAACCTATTTAGTTACCCAAGGACGTTATAAATACCTTCCTAGGCTATTTTTTTTTTCCAAAAAATTACCTCTCAAATTATAATTATGCTAATTATTGGTATTTAGGTACGTACTAACTTTCTTTCTACAAAAATGTGGCGTATTACTGCTAAATTTAAAAAAGTAAGTTGACATCCAGAATCACCGACGTAAAGTTCAAAATCGACTCTGTGCTACGAAGTGCTACGAGATGTTACTGTTTAGCTACTAGCGCCATCTATCATCGAGTAGCGGCAACAAAGTTACTAAACTTGCCACAAGAACAAAAAGTTGGTAAGAATTTTAATAAAACGTTTAAGTGAAGCACTTTTTAATAATAAAATATTGAAAAAAACTTCTGCTTTTGTAAAATTTATATTGAGAATAATTTATTCAATAAAATAATTTTGTAAGTAAATATTACTAGGTATTTGTTATGAAATAATTATTTTTATTCATAGATTTGCAAAGTTTAAGGTTTTTTTAAAAAATGATATATTAAACTATTGATCAAAAAGTAAAATGCAACTTAAATGTTTATTAGAATTTGCTTTATTCTGAGAAACATTATAGTATTCCTATTGGAAAAAAAACTATTCCCATTTTACTCTATTGAATTTCGATGGTGTCAGTCGATACTTTGTATCGAATTCGACAAAAATCCAGCAGATGTCGGTTGCATCGCATTTATGGCGTTAGAGTCTGTTATAGATGGCAGCACTAAGGAATGCTTCTTAGTGAGGGTTTAAGCAGCGCTTGCGCACGAAGGTACTTACCAGCTTTTAAGAATTGGTAAGACGAAAAGAAAATTTTTCAAGTTAACTAATCAATAAAATATTATTTATGAATAAAAAGGTTTAGGTAGTTAAATAAAGGTAAACAATAAAATCACGTGTCTATTCAGTTGTCATGCTACTTCACAGTTGTACTCTTCAATTTCGCAAAAAACGTTAATAATGTATTATAACGTTGCTAAATTATAAACGTTGCTAATTTATTTAACTACCTAAACCTATGAAGTATACCTAGGTTACCTAACTTATTACGTACCTAATTACAGACGAGAAAGATTATCAAACAAAAATTTGCTAACAAATTCTCAAACAGATGTGATTGGTTGATTGAATTATCAACATCCAATCGCATCACTTGACATGAGTTTAATTTTCACACCGTGTTTTGATTTTAGGTCCAGAAATCGGATAACGTACGGTACCTACCTACTTTTCTGACGTAGGTAGGTATATTTTGTTAATTTATATTTATTCTTTGCACTTAGATACACTAGTGGTAAAGTTGTAGGTACCCATGTATAACGTAAGTGCGTCCCGTGGGGTTGACCACAGGTATCTTAATAATAAATAACGCTAGGTACAGACGCCAGCACATCAAGCTACCCGAAACTGTCAAATTTTCCCAATCAATTTTGTACCTTATTCTTTAGCGATAAAGTTCAAAATCTATTAAAGGAATTTGACAGATTGTAGTAGGTTGATGTGCTGGCGTCTGTACTAACTTCTTGCTATAAATTAGTTCTGTACTGTACTGTAGGTACCTTATACTTCACTTTTCGCAGTTCAATGGAGTCTTTTTTTGCAAAATAATTAATAGTGAGCTCTACAATGTTGGAATTTTACGAAGTGAATGTCAAGAATAACACCTGTAAAGTAAGTATGGTCACCATAGGACATAAGTAACTAGTATCGTCTGGTATAGTTGAAGTTTGATAAGAAACCGCTGGATGTTTTCGAAAACAATTTAATTTAATTAATAGAAAACAAACGGTTCATTCATCAAATTAAATTTCATTCGAATACATCCATTGGTTTCTTATTAAACTTTGAAGTGTATCCGAAGACCCTGGTTACTTAATCTCTTTTGGGTACTGTTCCTACCTATCGATACTAAATACTAGATTATTTAACCAGCTGTAAAAATTAAAAAAAAACTATTAGAAAATGAACTTGCTTTCGTACAAGCACAGTCATAACTATTGACTATTTTTACTTTATTTTTCCAGAGCAGTTGTGGCCCAGTAGACTAGTGGTGGCTTACGAGTTGTAGGTCGTAGGTTTGAACCCAGACAGGCACTTTGTGTAAATTATTTCATCACCACTGTTCTCAAAACAATGAAGGAAAACATCGTGAGGAAACCAGCATGTCCTAGAACCAAAAAATCGAAGACATGTGACATCCGCCTACCCGCACTGGGCCCGCGTGGTGGATTACGGCCCACTTCCTCTCACCGAGAGGAAGCCTGTGTCCCAGCAGTGGGAATAGTGGGGCTGAGTATGCTACTATAATTTGAACGTGTACTTATTTGTTTTTGACGAGTAAAAGTGTTTAGTTAAACAAACCTACAAAACAAAAATATTATTATTTATCCCAGCAGTTAGACAGATTATGCTTCTATTTCGCTTCTTCTTACGCCAATGATTTGTTGCACACTGCTTCACATCTCTCTTAAGAAAGAAGATTTCTCGTAACCAAATTCAAAACCCTGATTTTCAAATATTAGCACGCAATCCTGACAAACATGTTTTATTATTTTCGTATTGCATTATCTCCACATCACAGAGAATATTTTTTCATTCAAAAAAATGTTTTATAAAAATACACTAAAATACCTACACGTTAAGTATAGGTGCTTATCTTTATCTAAACAATTTACACTGCTATCACACCATCCTATCAGAATTAAAAACACCCTTCCCAGCTTCCAACATTCCCCAATAAGAACTCACCCTAACTTTCGCCCAAAAAATATTCCAAACAGAAAACCCTCGTCACACTGACCGGTACTCAGTCGTCACTACTTGTGTGACCCGGGGCTATTTGACGAATGAACGGGCAGTGTGTGGCCACGCCCCTACGTGGACATCGGTCAGATTTGGGGAGATTGTTCGTGCTGTTGAAATGTGCCTACGAATGTTTGGGATATTTTTCTTTTTTTATTCGCGGTGTACACTGTTTAAAGTGAGACCTAGTACCTAGCAATAACTTTGTAGTATGTTTAGATTTTTATACTACAGGAATTGGATAAACAAATCATAAAATTTAATATAGGTAGACAGTTGCATTGTGAGTTCAAGTGAAGATTTTTTCCAGTCCTTTGTCTTTCATTGTCATATTCACTGCCGCACTCAGAGACGTCACTTAAAATTAATCAATCATTAACTTTCATTAACCACCATATCTTAGCACAAAAGTCATCAAGACTGACTGTCATATTTTCGACTGACAGCATTCTAGTTTAGACTTGTCAATAAATTAAAGTAAATTATTGATTAATTTTAAGTAACGACTCTGAGTTCCGGGGTTATAATCTTTATTCTTTCTGCCGATGCGATGTGTTGGATACAAGTCATGATCTGCTGAAGTCATGAGCAGTTCTTCTTCAAAATCGTTACCTGGAGTACGAATTATCCTCATAA
Source organism: Gortyna flavago (assembly GCA_963669345.1). NCBI lineage: Eukaryota > Metazoa > Arthropoda > Insecta > Lepidoptera > Noctuidae > Gortyna > Gortyna flavago. Next base: position 13,214,887 of record OY770138.1, read on the forward strand.
AGAGTGTTTACTTATTTTAAGTGTTGACAGTTATCATTATCTTAGTAGCAAGTTGATATTTGTTAAACATCAGGAATTTAATAAACGAACGATAAAAGTAAGTATGTTAGTTTATAAGTCAGTGTGACTTCAAGGGACTTATTAGAAGATTTTCTTTCAACATCAGTTTTATTTTCTTTTCATACCTACTTAATTCTTTTCCACCGAAGTGATACTTATGAAGAATATAATATTATTATGGTCTGCTGAAGTTGAAGATGGACTATTATATATTTATTCTTCATTTAAAAATATTTACGTAATATAAGCTAACAAGCTAAGCTATGCCTTTTGGGCACTGTTCTGGGCAATTTTTTGATGCCCTATGATTCTTTTGCTTATTTTTTCATTATAAATGTACATATTATTATTTTAAATGTTAGTCGAAGATAGTTGTTTCTTAAACTCGTCAGCTCCTAAAGGGGCAACTCTTGACGCTAATAATGAAAAACCTACCAAAAATGTAAACTAGAAAAACTATAATAATTATGTTCATTGTCTCTGTTATTATTGTAAGTGTAACACATCAAAAAGTGACCGTTACGTCCATTATTGTTATTTTAAAATTACTATTATTATAATAACTCAAACCATCTGCCATTTATAACAATGCACTTTTTTGCACACAATTCGCAAGTGTATTGAGGGTTATATTTCTAGTCAAACAGGTTTTTAGTTTGCATTCATAAATTCAGTTGATAGAGTTATATGTCATTTATATCATAAGGTTGGCACAGGGCCAGAAATAATACTGGTGCGTCTCGAACGAAACTGGACTTTACTCCAAGGGTCCGGGCAACAAGAGACTACAATAATACCCTTCTCTTGGCTATTGAAGATAGGCACATACGCCAACACATCAAGCTATTCTGTCAAATTTCTTTAATAGATTTTCAACTCCATCGCTGAAGCATAAAGTTCAAAGTTGATTAGGAAAATTTGACAACTTCGGGTAGCTTGATGTATTGGCGTCTGTACCTACCTCTCCCGCTGAGATTGCCTGCCATGGCAGAAATTCGGCCTGGAGGACAATTATTGTATCATAGGTAATAATTTTATCATGTTTGTGTGTGTTATTTGACTTGATTTTTCTTATGCATCTTTTACGACAACTATAAAGGAAAAGATATAGGTCTATGAACTCGATAGCTAAATAAAGAGGGCACTCGTTGCGTCAGGCAAAACAAAAATCATTTATCAGTAAATACTTATTTCCAAGCTGCGTCAACCCTTCAAACATCAATACAACCATTCAAAACTAATAACTTATCGTCACATCAACACGATTAATAAAAATAATAAGTGAGGACATATGTTTCAAAATAACTAATAAAACTATTTTATTATCAGAAAACAACATTTTTACCCCACAAAGAGCACGCGACGAAGGGTTGATTTAAGAGAAAAACAGGGAAATGGGTCGGAGAGGTCATTTTGTACCGAGGGCCGCAGTGAAAGGGTTAAAACGCCCTAATAACTGGCCACATAGCCTCGGCGTGGGTTTGATGGAACCGGTTCAGAGAAATATTGACCGTTTTATGTTTTACCTTTTCTGTTAGGGTTGAAGAAGATTCTACCCATCTATTTTATTTTTTTCTTATCCTGGGGTGGAGCTCCTAAAACCACTATCAAGAGCTTAGAAATTACGCAACGCGCGATACTGAAAGTGAGCAATTTTAAACCATTATTGTTCCCGACAAGATCACTTTATCAATACTGCCAAGTCTCTACTGTTAGGCAATTGTTTAAAGAAAGAATTGTTTTGAAGAAACACAGCGAACTCGTTTATGACCTAAAACCATATAACAAGTGCCGAAAGCACGAGGTATACACGATCTGAGCCCAAAACATCGAGGTATTCCACTCAGAGCACTGATTTCAACTGCACTTGGACGAACGGCACCTGAGCACTTCCACCAAACGCACTGAAACAAAATTTTGGAATAATTTATCGTCTTTCATATGAAGATTTTACACTGTTATTGCTTCTTTTCTTTACAATAAAATAAATAAAGAACTCAATATACCTATTATGTATATCCGCTCAACAAATCTATATGTAAGAAAGTACTACATAACTACCTAATTGCCCTTTCCTATGAGAAAACAGGGGGCCTAAAAAGGCCACTTTGGCAGAATCATAAAACAATTCTTATCACGCAATTCATCTGTTTGACAGTTTTACACCTATATATCCCTGAAGGGTTAGGCAGAGGTGTACCTATAGCATTTTACGAATCTCCATACAAAACTGTCATACAGATGAAATTGCGTGATATGAATTGTTTTATTGTTCTGCCAAAGTGGCCTCTTTAGGCCCCCATTTTTATTTATTTTCAGTTTTTTCTTATCTTAGATCATTTATTGATGCATCTTTTTGCATGAATTTTGGGCTAAAATGTATTATTGTCTGTTTTGAGGGGCCTGGCGTTATATACTCCCAAGTACTAGCCTATAAGTATGTGTAACACGTTGGTGAAATTTTGGTGAAATAAATAATAAAATAAATATTATTATAATAAAACTAGCTGACCCCGCAAACGTTGTAAAAAAAAAAAAAAGTTTAAGTCCTATTCTCAGACCTACTGAATATACACACAAAATTTCATAAAAATCGGTCAAGCCGTTTCGGAGGAGTTTTCGTACAAACATTGTGACACGAGAATTTTATAAATTAGAAGATTATTTTTACTATTAATAAAGCTGAAGAGTTCGTTTCTGTTTCTTCATGCTTTTAGCCCCAGCGTTCTAGGCTGTCCAGTGTCTGTCAGTGCATTTAAGAATGTTATTAAGTAGGTACCTAGATGTCTATCATCATCATTATCTACAACCCGACTTCACCCATTGTTGAGCATAGACCTCTCTTGTGATATGCCAGTCCCTGAGCCAACTTCATCCAGGTTCACCCGCGATGCTAACAATGATCACCTGCCTAGCCTTTTCCCAACTACGTTGAGGTCGGCTTCCAGTCTAACCGGATGCAGCTAAATACCAGTATTTTACATGGACGACTGCCTATCTGACCGCTACAACCCAATTACTGGGTAATACGATACCCCTTGGTAAGACTGGATGTCAGACTTTCGGGCTTCTGGCGACCCGTAACGACCGTCAAAGATCCACGAATGACAGCCGCGACCAACGGCTTAACGTGCTTTACGAGGCACGGAGGGGTCTTGGTATGCGAAGATGATCACCCATCCACGGACCAACCGCGCAAGCGTAGCTTAACCAGATCGTTCGACCCGTGCGGCTTTTATTACTTAGCCACAGGCCCCTCGAAACTAACAAAGATATTTATCTTCTATATATGTATAAAATTCAAAGTCCTGACTGACTGATATATCAACGCACATCCTAAACCGCTGGTCATAGAGACATGAAATTTGGAGGGTGTGTTCTTTGTGAAAAGTAGGTATTCACTATGATAGGGATTTTAGAAATTCCACCCCTAAGAGTGTGAAATTTCAGGCGGACGAAGTCGCGGGCAGGAGCTGGTACTACTTTATAAAATTCTTAAACTCACCAGACGACACAACGTTTTACGACACCAGACACTAACCCTTTTCAAACAATAATCATATTTATAGCTCACCTAAAATCTTAATAGTAGGTAGTAAGGTGATACCAAATGTACCATTAGATAGGTACCTTCACTTTGGACTAACGACTATCCATTAGGAAATGAGATGACGGTCGTTAGGACTAAGTAGTACAGGTAGATGCTGCCCATTCTATTTAAGTATTATAAAGTCTTATATATATCTAAATCAAGAAGTGATTGAAATGATCAATTCTCTAAAATTTATCTACATTCACAGATGGACATTAATCATCATCTGCCTTGCTTATCCCAATGAAATTAATATTATTTAAGTAATATAATTAGGTACTGTGTTATTACGTGTGTTTTGTGTTATGGATGTACACAAAAGAGATAAGTATGCAGGATCGTCGGATATAGTTGAAGTTTAGTAAGAAACCGATGGATGTTGTCGACTGAAATTTAATTTCATTAATGAGCTGTGTGTTTTCTTTTAATAAAATAAACATCTGTTTATTTTTAATAAACTATAATATACTGTTTGTTTTCCCTTACAAAAGAAAATTAAAAAATAACCCCCTTACTAATAAACGTTGCATAGCGTGTTCGTGCACCGCACTAATTGAGATGTCTTGGTGCGACACAAGCGAGCGAACCCGCACCGCGACCATTCATTCGTCCATACGTTCTTTTCATATATTCATTCGTTCGTAATCATCTATCGTGGCATTAGTTTGTGGAACCATCTCTTGTAAAAGAAAATCTTATAATAAACGCATTTAAAGTTGGAGTCAGATTTTGTCATTCATCGAACCTTGGGTCGAAACATGGTGACCACGACGTGATTAAGCCAAAATCAAGAAGATTCTGCGCAGCTATTGGCATATTTCAAATTGCATCGTCATTACCGAAAGCGGACTTTGTACTCGACGCACACTGATTGGAAATACGTTGCCTAGCCGTTGAATCTCATCTTCAATTTGAACATCGTTGAAGAATCAAATATAAAAGGAGATTGGTTTCTATAACCTGAGGAGAAACCGCTAGAAAATCTCGATATTGTGGACAGTCCATCTAATAGTGCTAAGGAAATACGATTGGAGCTAAAACTCATCGCCAGGAGATCATTCCAGAGACAGCTTGTAGCCCAGCCGGTCAGCTATATTGTGAATTTGGAGCGCCGCAGCCAGGGAAACCAGCCAGGGAAGTGATCCATCCTTTATTTCCTCCGTTATTTTCCCATATTTCCTGTCCTCTATTTGCTTGAAAATAGTGCTGATTTTCTTCATTCTTCGGCTTTTATACGAATGTCAAGCTAAATAGCTCATTCATCATTAAAACATACCTAAAAGTAATTTATAAGTCGCAAGCCGTGCAGCTCATTGATTTCACAGCCACGTGCGCATGCGCAAATTGCCAGTTCAAAGCTTAATCGCACATAGGTATTTCTAAAGATCTAAACCGTTATATTTCTTATAAGTAATTCATGCTAATGTAATTAAAAATTCCAGCGCATTCTGTGTGTGAGTGAAGTGTGTCCTTGAGAAACGGACCAGCCGACGCTCGACGCCCATTGTTTTACTCGGCGCGTTATCTATCGTTAGACGCCAGCCGATCCATCAGCTGATTTGTCCCGCTACCTGTGATTGTGACTTTGAATCATCGACGCATACGCTGGATTGCGATTAAGTATTACTCATTATTTCATTATTTTTGTGCGTTCAATTGTGTATTGCTGAATTTTAACTATGTCACAAACAAGTACGCGTGATACGCAATCTAAATCAGCTGTAGAAGGTGTTAAACTTCAAGTTCCTACTGCTAGCTATTCAAAAAATGATTTAAAAGATTTGATTACAAAGCGTAGTTCAGTCAAAGGTCGCATAACTAAGTTCAATAACTTTTTGAAAGAATTGACTTCATTAGACAACCCTACCGATGCTGAAGTGCAAACTTTAGAAAATAGGTACGAAAGGTTTCGTGAATTATTTATTTATTTCGAAGATCTGCAATCAGAAATAGAATTATTAAACTCCTCTGAGTTAGAAAATGAACTTGACATTAGAGATGCCATAGAAGGTGATTTTAGTTCGCTGATTGCAAAGGCTAAATTATTTATAGATGCTAATCTTCCGAAACCTAGTAGAAGTCCCGATTCATCTCATTCTTCTAAATGCTGCAGTAAAAAACCTATGGGTTTCAAATTGCCTTTGATTAAAATAGCTAAGTTTGATGGCAATTTCTTTAAATGGATGGAATTCCGTGATACATTTGTTTCCTTAATTCACAGCAATGACATGATTGAACCTATACACAAGTTTCATTACTTGAACTCTTACCTTGAGGGAGAGGCTTCCAATGTAGTCAGTAACTTGTCTGTTTGTTCTGCAAATTACGAAGATGCCTGGAATCTCCTCTGCGAGAGGTACAACAATGTTAAACAGTTGAAAAGGAATCATTTTAATTCATTCTGTAATTTTCCACCTACCTCTCGAGATTCTGCCAAGTCTCTGCGATCTCTGATAGACCATGTCTCTAAAGGATTACGAGCTTTGAAGACTCTGGGTGAGCCTACAGACTGGTGGGACAGTCTAGTTGTCCATTTGGCCTCGGCGAAGCTTGATAGCAGCACTATGTTCAAGTGGGAGGAATATACAAACACAATAGAAAATTCTCCTACATTACAAGAATTCTTTCAATTTCTCAAGAATCGAGCTAATATTTTAGAGGCTGTTCAAAGTAACAAATCTAATTTGAGGGGTGAAACAAATTCTTCTTCTTCTCATAAAGGTGCCAAGTCTCACACTAAGTCTTTTGCCATTTCAGCTGATGCTGATGCGTCCTCTGACGCATGCATCCTGTGCAAGGGTAGTCATCGTTTGTACGATTGTGCGTCTTTTTTGGCCAAGTCACCAGCAGATCGAGCCTCGGAGGTGATGAGATTGAAGCTGTGCCTAAATTGCTTGCGTAAGGGACACTCATCACGCCAATGCAGGTTAGGTCCATGTTCTACTTGTAATAGAAGACACAACACCTTGTTGCATAGAGAACCATCTCAGGCTGCGAGTACATCAATTGTTAACACGTCTGCATCCTCGACTGAATCTCCAGTCGAGCAAGATTCACGTGTTGCTACTGATGACGTAGTTAGCATGTCGGTCAAAGCTGACCATAGCGTGTTGCTGTCAACGGCTCTGGTTGATGTTTTTAATCCAGTGACGAATCAATACACAACAATTCGAGCTCTGCTAGACAGCGGGAGTCAGTCTTCTTTAATCACTGATAGTTTGAGACATAAACTTCAGGTGACTCCTCAGCCAATCCAGGTCGATATTGTAGGAATAGGAAATATATCCACTTCTCAATCACTACAGAGATGTGTAGTGCAAATTAAATCAAAACACAATGATTTTAAAGTAAATGTGTCATGTTTGGTATTGCCTCAGTTAACGGGTAATTTACCTAAGAAAACATTTGATATTTCGCAAATCAACTTACCTCCTAATATTAAATTAGCCGATCCCACATTCAACCAATGTGCTAAGATTGATATGTTGATAGGCGTGGATTTGTTTTGGTCGGTTATAGAGGGTGAACAAATATCTCTTGGTCCCAACCAACCTATCATGCGTAGGTCGAAGCTAGGTTGGATTTTGGCAGGCCCACTGTATGTTCGAGATATTGGTAAGTCGCGAAACAAATCCATTAATTGTAATCATGTTGCCATTGATAGTACAGACAATTGTATGTCAAATGAATTATTAGACAAAAGGTTAACCAAGTTCTGGGAATTGGAACAAATTCCTCACTCAAACAATTTTGAGACTGAGGAGGAGATAGTATGTGAGAATCATTTTGTTACCAACACCACCCGAAATAATGAAGGCAGGTTTATAGTTAAGTTGCCCCTTCATACGGAACCCAACTGTCTAGGCAATTCATTCATAATGGCTAAAAGGCAATTTGTCGCGTTAGAAAAACGTTTCAATAAAAATCCGGAACTGAAGGACATGTATTCAAAATTTATTCAGGAATATTCTGACCTAGGGCATTTATCGGAATCTAGTGTCTTAATTCCACAACAGTCCTACTTTATTCCGCATCATGCAGTGTTGAAACCGACTAGCGAGTCGACAAAATTACGTGTGGTATTCAATGGTAGTGCACCTACAACGTCAGGATATTCCATTAATGATCTGCAGTTAACCGGACCAAATATACAAGATTCATTGTTAAATATTTTGCTTAGATTTCGCCAATACGCCTATGTTTTATCAGGCGATATAGAAAAAATGTACAGGCAGGTACTTATTCACGAAGATCATCGTGATTTGCAAATAATTTTATGGCGTAATTGTGATACTGAGCCATTAAAATCACTCAGATTGAACACGGTTACGTATGGATACACTAGTTCAAGTTTTTTAAGTACCCGTTGTTTATGGCAATTAGGCGAGGAATGTAGTGACCCTGAAATAAGGACCATAATACAAAATGATTTTCTTGTGGATGATTTGTTGACAGGTTGCGATAGTGAAGCTGAATTGATTAAAATTAGGGACGCAATAGAAAATGCTTTGTCAGCTGGTTGTTTTGCATTGCGTAAATATAGGTCGAATTCACGGTCCTTAATTTCAGAATCCCAAAATGTACAACGCAATCTGATAATCAGCTCATCATCACACACGTTAGGAGTAGGGTGGAACCCTAATGAGGATTACATTAATTTTCCTACAAATTATGAAAATAGGAGTGACAATCCTACTAAAAGATCCATACTATCTGATTCATGTAAAGTTTTCGATCCACTCGGTCTATTAAGTTTATTCACTATCAAACCTAAAATATTAATTCAAAAGTTATGGGTGCAAAAAATAAACTGGGATGAACCAGTGCCTAACGACATACTTAAATCATGGCAATCTTTCATAAATAATATGTCTAATATTTGCAATCTATTCATTCCCCGTCATGCATTATGTAACAAACCGGTTTTGATAGAAATGCATTGTTTTTGTGATGCGTCTACGACCGCCTATGCCGCATGTGTTTACTTGAGATCAACAAATAGTCTAGGTGACGTCACAGTGCGATTGTTGTGTGCTAAGGCTCGTGTTGCGTCGGTGAAGCCGACTACGGTGCCCAGGCTTGAGTTGTGTGCGTGCTTGTTGGGAGCTCAGCTCGCCGCGGCCGCATGTCGCGCACTGCGATGTGTTATCTCTCGAAAGACATTTTGGACTGACTCATCCATTGCGCTAGCGTGGTTAGGAGCCAGGTACGATAAATTAAAAACCTTTGTTGCTAACAGAGTGTGCAGTATCTTAGAGCTTACCGAAGGCTCGGAATGGCGTCATGTGCCTACCACGCTCAACCCGGCAGACTTGGCATCAAGGGGAGTAGATGCAAATAAAACTAATAACTTAGGCTTATGGTGGAACGGTCCTTCGTATTTACTTATGTCGGATACGTTTTGGCCTGCAAATAATAAAATGATAAACGATATTAGTGACTTACCTGAGATAAAATCAAATGTATTTACAAATAATGATAATGAAACAAATAAATTAATTATATTTGATAAATATTCTAAGTTTTCTAGATTACAACGTTCTTTTGCTTATGTACTTCGATTCATACATAATTGCAAACAATTTAATAATAAAATTACGGGTGTTTTACAGCCTGATGAACTTAAAGCTTCATTAGAAGGGCTAGTGCGTCTTGTTCAAGAAGAACTTTATAGTTCAGAATTGAAAATACTTCGTTCTCAAAAGACATTAAGTCCTAAAAATCCATTGTTAGCTTTAAGTCCTTTCTTAGATAGTAAAAATATTATGAGAGTTGGAGGCCGTCTAAAATATTCTTCCTACTCATTTGAGAAACGTCATCCAATGTTGTTGCATGCTAAGCATAAACTTGTGAAATTATTGTTTCAGCATGAGCATTTACGTCTTCTCCATGCTGGTCCGCAGCTACTTCTTGCATCCATTCGTGAATTCGTCTGGCCCCTTGCTGGCAGAGATCTCGCGCGGACCACTGCGAGGCAGTGCATTGTTTGTAGGAAGGCTAGCGGGAATACGTTAACTCCCATGATGGGTTCCTTACCTGAACAGCGTGTGAATCCCGACTTCCCATTTGCTAGCGCTGGTGTCGACTTCGCTGGCCCATTTTTGATAACAGATAGGAAGGGGAGAGGATGTAAAATTACAAAATGTTATCTTTGCATTTTTGTCTGTCTACGACTTAAATGCTTACATCTCGAAGCTGTGAGTGAGCTTTCAAAAGATGCTTTCGTACTTTCGTTGCGACGTTTTATTGCTCGCAGAGGAAAACCTACAGAAATATTCTGCGACAATGGCCGCAATTTCGTTGCTGCAGACAAGGAACTTAAGGACTTGATCTCCAGGCATGCTGATGATATTGCAAGCTTTGCTTCAGGTGAGGGTATCAAGTTTAAATTTCAACCAGCGTATGCGCCCCATTTCGGAGGCTTATGGGAAGCTGGCGTGAAATCTGCCAAGTTTCACTTGAAAAGGGTTCTAGGTAATGCACATTTGACATTTGAGGAGTTAGCCACTTTGTTCAGCCAAATTGAGGCTATCCTCAACAGCCGCCCTTTATATCCCTTATCCTCCTGTCCTGATGATCCTCAATCCTTATCTCCGGGTCACTTCCTGATCGGACGACCGCTAACTTCGATGCCGTCCCCTAATCTGGACAACTTAAATTTCAACAGATTGGACCGTTTTCAGCGACTGGAACAGCTGCGCCAAGGTTTTTGGAGACGCTGGCAGCTAGAGTATTTATCTGAGCTGCAACAGAGGCAGAAGTGGAGAATTCCCACTCGACCGCTACAAGCTGGCGATTTGGTGTTGCTGAAGGAAGAAAATGCTCCACCCATGTCTTGGAAACTAGGCCGTATTCAGTCTCTGTTCCCAGGAAAGGACGGAGTCGCTCGAGTTGCCGAAATCAAGACAACTTCCGGCACTTACCGAAGAGGTGTGAAGTACTTATGTCCACTGCTGGATGCCGCAGAGGATGCTTCATTGGAGTCAGGAGCTTCCAAGCCCCCGGAGGATGTTCGTGCACCGCACTAATTGAGATGTCTTGGTGCGACACAAGCGAGCGAACCCGCACCGCGACCATTCATTCGTCCATACGTTCTTTTCATATATTCATTCGTTCGTAATCATCTATCGTGGCATTAGTTTGTGGAACCATCTCTTGTAAAAGAAAATCTTATAATAAACGCATTTAAAGTTGGAGTCAGATTTTGTCATTCATCGAACCTTGGGTCGAAACATAGCGTGTGTATAGTTACAAAACGCTTTGTCTTCTTCTTTCTAGAGTCAAATTACTGGCGACTGAAAGAGAGTAATCAGCGTGTAACAATTTATCTGATATATCATACTTTTGTTCAAGTAAACACACCTATTTCACTCAAATAGTCCCGTCCCATTCCTGCAATACAATCACGAACCTAGCTACCTACTTAACATTACTAGTAGGTAAACAGTTCGCCACCGAGCTAAAACTGAGATTACAAAAGATCATACTCAATGGAAACTGTACAAATAGACAATAACAGTGCTGCTCAAGTCTCTAAACAACTGAAACCACGCCTCCAACATTCAAAATCTTCATTAAAGACCATTCCGTAGAATGTAATCAAAGCAATAGGCAAAATAGGTGTGCATAGTTAGGAATATACCAATATAATTTGACCTCTCTCTCCCCTCTAGTTTGTTCTCCGATCAGATTAGAAAAGAGCCGACAAATAATCGCAGAGAGCTCTAATTTGGATGGCCGGGTTGAGCGCTACAATCCGAATCAAAATTCAAAACCGCGCTCTCTCTTAATCCCTGTTGAGGATCACAATAAAAGGTAATACATTTTAACTCCTGGTAAAGAAGTGGGCCATTTTGAACCTTATTGCGAGTGTAAGAGGGATTATAGCACCTTGGCTGCGGCGAAAATAAGATTATCCAAGCGAAAGTAGAAGGTGAAAGGGAGACATTTTGTTGTAAGGTGTAACGCGTAGTGAGCGCGGGAAGGATAATGACTTGATTTTGTCTCAATAGTCCTATTTCTAATGCCTATATTTGAAGCAATTAAGTGATGTATTGCCATACAGTGTAGCCATCAAAGTCAGTCCATGAATCCAGGGTAAAATAAAATAAACATGAAATGTATTTTCACATAAACTTTAATTAATTTTAACACTACAATTTACTACTAATATTACTGTGTGCATAATATTAATAAGTGGATATAATATTAGTATTTGGATAATATTAATAAGTGGACATTAGTACCTATGTGGATTATTTTAAAATGTTTTAACAAAAGTCCACCCTACCTAAAGTCTTTAAACTTTTATTGCAGTACACATTCGTATTGGTGGAGCAGTTCGACTTATCAATGTGAGCTCGTTTTTTACAGGGTTTAGAGACCATAGACGTAAAAATTAAATACAAAATTCTATCTGTCAAAAAGAATCTTAAGTAATATTATAAATGCAAAACAAGTTTGTTTGGCTTTCACGCTAAAACGGCCAACGGATTTGGATGAAATTTGATACAAGGGTATAACATGGCCTAGAAAAGGATATAGGCTGCTTTTCATCCTAGATCGCAAACGAAATCGTGGGCAACAGCAATTATAGTTATCAATGAAGAAACGGGCAAGTTTCAAAACAGGTTGTCTCGTGCGATGAAGCAAAAAATGTTGTAAATTCAGAACATTTTCTTTATTTTTTTGTCAGTTTAGTCATCCCAGTATCCGTCGGTCTTTCCAGCGCAGGTGTCGGCCAGCTACAGCGCGGTAACTCGCTCGCCGCAACTCATTTGTGCTTAGCAATTAACTCGCGCGTTCCGTGATGCGAACACCGATGTCCCCAGTTTGTAGGAGTACGCTTGTATGTTTAGTTTTATTTACAGGGTTTTTGAAAAAACACAAAACAGATAAAATGAGACATTTGTGATTTAATTGTCATGACGTGAACTAGAATGAAGCTGACGGCCTAGAATAATAATTTAATCCTACTAATGTGTTTGGGTTTTTGTTACCCAATCACGCAAAAATGGCTGAACGGATTTGGATGAAATTTGGCACGCAGATAGTTTATAACTTGGATAAACGCGACTTGCGAAACCAGGTATCAGTGAAGTATTTTATTCTAAATGAAAAAGCCTCAAAAACCCAAGACAAAGGACATTTACAAACCTACCTATATTAAACCATATCTATGTCTATTATAACTGTAGCCCCTACATCAGGTAGCGTACATTCGCCGGGCGAAGTAAATAACAAAGAAATATATAACACAAAAGGCTTCCAGGGGGAATGTGGACAATTTTACACGAGTATTTACAACCTCGCTGTCCAACGGTCTCGGGAACTCTCGTAGTGATGAGACAAATGCTTTTATATCGATTAAAGGTTCGCTGTTTTTTTAAGGGGCGACACCATATCCAGAATACTGTTTTTACTCTGAACATTTATGGCTACCACTATATGACATGATAGATATTAGATTTCAAGCTGCTTACAGAAACAGCTAAATAATGAAGGAAGAAAAAGAAATTTGAGTAAATAATGCACCCTTTATTTTTAAATATTGAACTGTCTAGTTCATGACTGTTCAATAACTAGACAGTTCATTGTTTCAAAATGTTCAATATGCGTATCCTATAAGTTTTTCTTGGATACCTTAATGAAAAACGAATTAATTTGGTCCATTGAAATAACCCCATTTGGTCTCTCTTCAGCCATACCTATCCTAAATACATTTTCATTGAGAATGAATAGCATTTTTTTACTTTCAGAATAGATATCCACTTTCGTAGTTTCTTTGCTTAAATGATTTGCATTTTACAAACAAAAACAAATGCCCAAGCATTCTTATTTACGAGTATACTCATATAAAATAATTCCCATAAACAAAAAAATAAAACTATCGACATTCCAATCCCCGCACTAGGAGAGCCGTCATCAACACCGCATTCGGAAAATCTACACTTAACCAGAAGAGCCAGCCCTCCCATTTATCCTTACACTCGCTGTCCCGTAGAGTGGGGTACAGGGGTACCCCCCTTGGGAGGGGGTCTAATTCGGGGGGCAAAAGGGCATCGGGCGAAGCTAAGCGCTACAAGCGCTGATTACCACTTTAGCTAAACTTTATTCTTTGCTTTTGGTGATTTAAGTTTTGTTTGTAGGTGAGACGAAAGGTAGGTCACTGGATTATGTTCGTATTATGATTTTTTTCTTTTTCGTTATTCTTCGTGTTTATTTTTTTTTAGGTTTGAACAGATTACTTACAATTGATTTTTTTGAGAGTAAATACAAGAATTTCATTACCTGTCTAACACCTCCACGAGAACAGCTGGTTATTACTAATTTATGCTACAACCGATTAACACTAAACACAAAATCCAGCATCACTAAACTCCAAAAACAACATATAATTAAAACACCATACGTAACAGAGGGGAAAGTTATCTGTACGTAAGCGCCCCCTCCGCAAGAAGGGGGGGGGGAGTTAGGGGGACCCGGGCGTTCTGGCCCATCAGTCTGGCCACGGCAATTCAGATGATGAATTAATCCAACAAATGTGACGGTATCACTTAGCCCTAATGCACGGGTATAATGTTACCCCGAAAATTTCTCGAGCAGAATTCGGGCGCTTCACTTTGAAAATCTCTGTCGACTTTAATGTGCGACAGTCCTTTGTTTCTTTATAGGGATTATGACGCGTCTGGAGGTTAATGTGTGTTTTTCTTATTCGTGGGTAGTGAGTGGCTTAAAATTTTTGTTTTACTAGATTTCTGTGGCGTAGCATTTTTTGCGAGTCGCAGGATGGAATGGGTTGATTATGCGTAAGAAATTTGAAAATAAAAGTTGTATGAACGCAATTATATCTAACAGAGCAAGTAAATAAATATTTATTTATATAGAATGGTTTTGTAATGGTTCATAGTTCTTTTCAACATGGCCGAAGAAAACCTCTTCCCTATCAAAATTCCTGTCATTTGGATAGTTGTGAACAGACATAACTACCAAGCATTGTTTTCTCAAACAAAACATTACAAACAGTAAAGAATAGAATATTCTTTGTTATTTGCACAATAAATGTTACAGAATATAAATGTAGAATTTTTACAAAGCGTGACTCAATGGGCGGTCTTATCGCTAAAAGCGAAGATTTTAAAGACAACCTTTGGATGAATTTATAGAGAAAGGAGGGTCAATACTGCAGGTAGTCTACTGTGTACCATTTAGGCAAACCATATACCTTAAAAAGGTCTGTCCTAATCCACACACCACATAAAGACCACAAAGAGATAAAGTTTACAAGAAATCCCCGAAAGATGTCCCCACACATCAAACTAAAACTCGTTACAAAATGTGACTCCTCTCTGAATAAAGGTGTTGTTTTAATTACATTATCAGACTGGCACACGCGTGGGGGTAGGGCGGACCCTTCTCACGGGTTGAAAGACATTCAAATAATAGTCTTCGAGAAAAGTGGGACGTGGGGTACAATGTACCCCGAGTTGGGAAGTTTTGATTGCGTCGCTGGCTGTCACGGTTGACGGGTTCGATGAATTGTTCTAGAGTTGCTAATGTGTCGTATGTCGGTTGTTTTTATGTTTGCGAGTGGCGTTTGTTTGTAGGTCAGAGAGTTTTCTGGGAATTTTGTTGTTTGAAAAGTTGCTTTTTTTCCTTCATCTTTCCGAGTTAGGAAAACTTCGTTGTGTTAAAAATTGTAATCTGTATTAATGTCATACCTTCTTTAATCGTTATCGGTCACCAATCATTGCATAAAGCTTTCTAGCGCTTTCTTTTTTTCTTCCTATTGCCGTATCATTGACCTCATTCAAGCACTACCCTAAACTATTTAATTGTGAGTTTGTAGTCCAAGTGGGCGTTGAGATAGGCCGACGTCAGTGAGGTCATAGTCTATTCCAGTTATACTATGTGAAATATCAAAATAACCAAAAAAAAAAAAACTTTGACCAACAAAAACGAATGGACGCAACCCAATAAACACGTTGTAACAAAACAGTTGACGATGCCAAAACGCAGCACAAAACTGCACACACACAAATCGCACGACAATAACGCAAAAACTTTGCGACACACACACAAACACACTTTAAAAGTACTCCGTGGGGGTACAGTTGACCAATAGCATGCATTTAACCCTTCACAGGGATTAGGAACAAGCATTGTTTCAAAACCCCGAGTTTCAGTCGGCCATTTTGTTCATTTAAAATGGACGGTGTGACAATGGGTCACTATTGTTCGTTGAAAATGCTAGATGGACGCCGAGTCTGCACTGCCGACGAACGTAGGCATTGTTTTATCTTTTTTCTAATTTTTGCATTTTTATGCATTGCCTGCGTTCTGGTTTTATGCTGGCCATCGTGTTTGATGAACAGATTTGTGGGAATGTAAGATGGATGCGGCCTATTGTTACGGGGAATGGGGTTTCAGTCTGATAGGTCATTGTGTCGATCGATTTATTACTTGAAACGTTACTGATTTTTTCGCGTTTTGAATCTCCGTAATGAGTATTTGGTACATCCATCTTTAGAAGAAATATTTGGTGTTGTTTTCGCCAAAGGAGGTTTGAAAAGTATGAAATTAAAATACGTAATTACTCACCGCTTTCTGTGGATTTTAACTTTATTTAACAAATGAAACGTACATTTTATTATAATACACCTGGAAAAAAATCACACAAGAATTCTATTACGTTATTCAAAGATTAAATTTATGTTTAACTCTATCATCAAGTCTACATTAAATCAAATTACATTAAACCCCCAAACAAGAGCTCGTGCCGTATTCAAAAATAAATTTATTACAAAATCCGGATTCCCTTAAACTGGAATTTCAAGTTTCCATTGTCACGTTGTAAACTTAGGGTCATCACAACTAGATCAATGCATTGTGTACCTCGGCCGACGGCGCGGTGGGTTTATGAACATAATATGACCTGTTTTGGGCAATATTGTCAAATTTTCGGTAATACAGTTTTGTCAACAGCGGGCGTGTTGGACCGGGTGTATTGTTGTAGGGTTAACTTTGACAAATTATCAAAATGTTGAAAATAATGTGTGTTGATGGGTATGCGTTGATAAATTATTTTTTTGACATAGGTGTGAGGTTTAATAAAACGTAAATGAGGAATCTATGATTTATATTTGCCTATGAATATGAACTTAAATTTCACTGGTGCTGTGTTTGTCAGTATTAATAATTCCGTCTAGTCTATTGTTGTTTTAAATATCTACAGACGAATATGTGATGATGACTTAAGTAATTGAACAACAACTACTGACCACAGTCTAATTAAAATACCTACTACATACAATGCCATAATGCAGTGCAGGCTGTGCTTTTCTATGTAATGAGGCACTTAGACATAAATTTGTAATGTAAGTACAAATTGTAAAGTACAAGTGTAGTCACTGTTGAAAAGCCTTATAATAATAGATTAATAAATTATTGTAAAGACGACAATGAAGAGACAGTCTAATAATATTTTTACAAAATCAACAATTTCCGCAGCGGGAGACGCTCCGGGAGGCGCGTGATCACTCCCGGCCACCGTAAGCACGGGCCTGCGGACGGAGAGTAATGGGTAGCTCACCGTCCGATCAGGACCAGGCCCATGCTGGATGGCGCGTACGTGTTCCACGCGCGCCTCAAAGAGATGTCAGCAACAGTGTAGGGGACCGTTAGGGCCGAAGCCTGCCGGGTCAGCGGGATTGTCCGAAAGAGTTACCGCTGCCCCGGAACATAAAGGGCTAAGGAAGGAACATGGATGGGTTTTAGTCAGTAAGAGTCTGTCACTCCCTTCCGCTCCACCCAGAGCGGGAGGGGTCATTTGATGATTTCCCATCCTCAAAAAAAACAACAATTTCAAATTATAATAGAAAAAAAAATTGTTACATAGATAACTACTTAGGTACTATCATTTACATTACCTACATAAAATAGGCCCATTTCTATTTCAATAAGCACACAAACTTAACCCGTCAATCTTTAGATCTCTCAAGCCACAAATCTTCAATCCGGTTCCAATCTTCGATTAAGAAATAATCACTCTTACTATCCAATCATCAAAATTGCATCGAAATGAGATACGTCTGCCCATTTGAATGCTTTGTTCGCTTAGCCATGCTCGGGCGAGCACAGGCTGAGCAGAACACCTGAGTCTTGGATACAAGTGTTGATTTAATTTGATGTAAACGTTTGTTATGTAAATTTTTATTACAATGCGTTTAATGGGTTTTAATGTAGTGAAATTTAGGTTCGGCGATTCTGTTTTATTGACGAGCCTTGGGTTTCGAACAGATGTGGAAAGTATTTAAAGCTGTATGTTTTATGAGATGACGCTTAGTTGTGTAGGTAGGTACTTGCCGGTACTGAAATATGCATCTATACTTATCCAAAAATCTTTTTAATTATTTATACCATATTAGTTAATACTATAAATATTTTAAATAATATTATTGTTTTCATCAATGACTTCCTTCTTCATTGAATTTAAAGTATTACTGGCAGTCTCCAATATTTCTACGAGCAAGATGATTCCAATCCAAGATCAATAATGTATTTTAATTTTATATAAGCACATTTCTGTGTTTGACAAATCCACTAGATACTTTCTAATGTCGGTAAGCTTGTATGTAGTAAACAGGGATTTATATTAGCATACAAATGACTGCCTCTGCGCCATTGGACGACAGGACCGACCTGTTAAATTATTATAACTACAGTACTATTTATTCTTAGTCTTATTTGTTATTTATTTATCTTTGTTCTTGAAAGCATGAATTAGTACAAATAATTCACATCCGATGGAACTTTTAAACTCATCCATACAGAATCCTGTCCTACTAATATTATAAACGCTAAAGTTTGTGAGGATGTACGGATGTATAGATGTTTGTTAATCTTTCACGCAAAAACCACAAAACGGATTTGGATGTAATTTACGACACATATAGATTATAACCAGGATTAACGCATAGGATACTTTTTATGCCGATATTCCCACGGGATCGAGACTTATGCGGGTGAAACCGCGGGCCACTGCTAGTATAATAAATTGGAAAGTATCTCTCTCTGTTTGTTACCTTTGACGCTTAAACCACTAAACCAATTATTATAAAATTTAAGGGATAGGTAGCCTGGGACCTGGAAAAGGACATAAACTAGTTTTCATCCCAGATCACAGATGCAGTCGCGGGCAACAGCTTGTATCAAATAATGTAACATTAAACGACTCGATTGTGTAGCATCTCGTAGACGCCTACGGCTACGGTCTACGAGCTACGTCGCGTGCTACGACAATTTCTTTTATAAAAACAAAATAACAGTAATAAAATTTTTATTTCAGACAGTATTTGTTCTCACAATTTTAAGACTAATATTATAACTAACAATTAACATTTGATACTTTACATCTAATTATTTAAATGCTAAAACCACTAACGTAGGCTCGCGAATAGACAAAAGTAGCTGTTACTTGTGCTTTTCAGTTACAAAATCCACGTAAATAGCCTTTACATCAAACCAAGTAATAAAAGATGTAGGTGTAATCTACGACTATCTATGCGCTATCTAAAATACAGGGTTGCGATTTAGTCACCTGCTTCCATCAAGAGGGTAAGTAATTGTATCCGTGATTTTAAACAACTTTCGCTACGAAATACTTACCCGATTCGTGAAAAAAAAAATCTAATTCTTAAACAACAGTAGACAGACTATATCGAGGCATGTATTTTTTTTTTACGTTTCATGTAAGTGTTTCACTGCCAAAGTTGTTTAAAATGACGGGTAAAATCACCCCCTCGAAGGATGAAGATGACTAAATCGCAACCCTGTATACGCAAACGAAATGTACGCAAAAACTGTCTCCAGTTTTGAATAC
This sequence comes from Gortyna flavago, assembly GCA_963669345.1. Classification (NCBI taxonomy): domain Eukaryota; kingdom Metazoa; phylum Arthropoda; class Insecta; order Lepidoptera; family Noctuidae; genus Gortyna; species Gortyna flavago. Next base: position 13,234,419 of record OY770138.1, read on the forward strand.
CGGGAAAAATAAAAAGTAGAATAGGTGGGTAGAGTAAAAAGAAATTGAGCCAAACCCGCGCAATAAGCAGGGCCAATAAGGACACTCGGCAAACAGTGTAAATTACCAATTAGTAAGCCTTTCATAGTGGTACCGGTAAACAGAATAGTGGCAGCATTAAACATAGGTTCCGTATGAATAATCAAATAATTCGTAAAAATTATGAAATCTCTAATGGGTCATCGACTAACATGGATTATGTTACAGAAATCCGGCCGCGTTTGCACGGTTTGCAGTATTACATATAACTCAATTTAAGTTTACGCGGCGCACGCCAGTAAAACTCCCAATTGGCATGTTTTTTCCGACATTTTCAACAACCATCTTCATATTTCAGTCAATTTACACAAAAACTTAATGAATTATACACCTAAACCTTCTTCATGAATCAGTCCGTCCATTGGTGAAAACTGTAAGAGAATCCGTTCAGTAGTTTTTGTGTTTATCGCGTTCAGACAGACAGACAGACGTGGCGAGGGGACTTTGTTTTATAATGTGTAGTGATGCATGATAGACTGTCATTGTTTTAAAATTCCATTTTCCACGCCTGAACTTTAAATAATACATATTATCTAATATCATGGCAAACAGTGTATATCTAGGTAGGATTTCATATGCTACTCTGAAAAAATATTATAATCAGAACATCCAGATTCTAGACAGATTAAATAAAAAAATGATCTTATAATAAATAGCATTGTTTTTGTCAAAAACAACCGATGGCTTGAAAGATCTCTACACTTTATGATTTATTATTTATATTGCAACCTCGTCGTTGTTTGATGATTATGTCAATGTTATTGAATAAAACAAAGGTTTATACATTTTTAAACCGAACTCTTCACTAAAATTCAAATTTAAAATGGATCCCTAAAAAGACCTAACCACAATCACCTCTCGATCCCTGAAAAAAACTATCGTCACTCCCCGTTCTATATTGCGACACCTTAATTAGTAGCTGGCAACACCGAGTGGTCGGGAATTGCCACTTTTTTCCACCATTGTGCCTCTTTATCGCCACTCTCTCCCCGACTCGTGAGAGTCACGTTGCTTCGATGTGCCAATTAAAGTACGATACCAATTGTTTCTGCAGCCTTTTGATATGCAGTAATTACGTTTACGAGTTTGTGAATAGTTTTTTTTGCGTTTTTTTTTTGTTTTTATTTCTTCTTAACTTGTGGTGGAATATTTTGTTGAGTTGGCTTCAATCGTGTTGCTACAAAAATGGCATAGCAATTGCTATTTGCTGCACATAGGTTTCTATTGTCCTTAGTAACATGTATGTCCATAGTGATAATCAATTTTGTCCCACATGTTAGGTATACATAACATGTGCAGTTCAAATGTAGTGGTTTTAAAAAATCATAAAAATAAAATTAAAACTATACATCTGGTCACAGGGCTTCCAGCTGCAACATAATAAAGACAAAACTTAAAAAAAAAAATGCGCGTGCCGTTTCGTGAAATAGTAGCAGCTAAATTTCTTAAAAAATAAAGATTAAGACAGATTTAGTATGAGAGACAGAGAGAGTTATATATTTCTTCTCTCTCATGTAAAGAAATGTGCCTAAACACGACGCGTCCTTATATTTTCACTTTAGTTCTCGTCTAATTATATAGAATCGCCGTCCAAGAATTTTCATTTTCAAAATGACGTTTTTAACCTCAGACATTATTTATTTACCCACCATACTCGATACGTAGATACCTACTAAGCTGTATTATTTTATTCACCGACCCATCAACCAAGTCCACACAATCTTAAGTAATACAGAACAAACACAAGTGAACGCGAGCACTCTTAAATATTTAAACTGTATCAAGCAGTGGAACAATCGCTCGGAACTCGGAACTCGATGTGAACGTTCACCGCTTCGATGTAAACGTTCACTGCTTCGATAAAACCACCTATGGTTTTAAGAAGCGAACGGCACTTAAGCGGAACGGGGTTATGCAAGATGGTAGGAAGGTTTTATTTATTTGGTTCAGTCAAGGAATGAAAACACTAAGCCGACAGTATTTAAAGCATTTTTACTGATTTTTTTTTGCAAAAACAGTTTGGGATGGAATAATTATGTAAGACTAGCTTCTGCCCGTGGCTTCGCCCGCGTGGATGATGGAAATTATCCCATAGGATAATAGTACAAAAAGTAGCCTATCCCCGGATGCCATCTATCTCCTTGCCAAAATTGATCGAAATCCGTTCAGTGGTTTATTAGTGAAAACACAGAGTTACTTTAGTTTTTTTTTTTTTTTTTTTGTAGTTTTTTTTACTAGTTGCGCCCCGCGGTTTCACTGTGGTGGATAGTACCTACGCACGACGACATATCAAGCTATACATTTCCATACAGGTCAGCTAAAACTGGAAATGTATAGCTTGCTAGCTACACCCGCACATAGCCAGTTGTGTTTATCTTCCTATTTTGCGTAAATCTTCCACATCGTAACTTGGCTCTCTTTTGAATGACGCGGTCGATCGAAGCGGGATGTCATTAAAAGGCTTTTAATTCTTGATGGCTCTACTCTCCACGAAGCCAATACACTGATCTGGAACAAAAATAGAAAAAATTGTTTTAGTTTTTTCGGCTGCAGACTAATACTTTTTAGTTCGATTTTAGTGTGGATAATATCTAGGCTTGTTTTTCGAAATAAACCGTTTTGAGCTTGAATCTCGAGGTACTATCGCCAATAGACCAAACCACCTATGGTAAAGTATTTTTATTTAGCTAGCTGCGCCACGTGGTTGCACCCGCATAAATATCGATCCCGTGGGAATATCGAGATAAAAAGTAGCCTATTATGTTAATCCAGGGTGTCAGCTACCTCCATACAAAATTTTATCAAAATGACCCAGCCGTTTGAGCGTGAAGAAGTAACAAACATATAAACACACACACACGCACACTCACAAACTTTCGCCTTTATAATATTAGTGTGATATACCTAGGTGGGTGTGAGTAGTGGTGGCCATGTTGTAACGACTGCGACTTATAAGTTGTAAGATCGTGGATCGTGGATCGTCGCTTTACTTTGTGTTCATCACCACTGCTAATCAGCCTATAATGTTCCCACTGCTGGGACACAGGCCTCCTCTCTGTGAGAGGGAGTGAGCCGTAATCCACCGCGCGGGCCCAGTGCGGGTTGGTAGATGTCACAAGGTATAACAAAAATTTTATTGTACTTGGTTGATAGTCAGCAGCTTCTTCAGAAAAATAGATTCCTTACAAAGAAATGATCGCATCATTTACGTACTGTCCACAAATCCCAAGCTCTCAAGACACACAATAACAATTTTCCTACCACCTACTCCCACATTGACGTCACTATATCGCTTACATACATAGGTACTACCAACATACACGTCACATCATTTTTCCTTTGAAAACATAATGCCAAGGGGCTTTTGTTGAACTACCGTTGATATGCAACGTTCTTTCATTGCACTCGAATCAGCTCATTAAAGTCTTTCCTCCGCGCCATTTCCTTGGTATTTTCAATCCTTGTAAATGTTACGTTGTTACTCGATGTTCGGCTTATTACGTCACAGCATTGTTGCTTAGTATTTTGTACTGGATTATGGCTGAGAGAAAAATGGGTTTCTCGTTATGTGTCATTATTGTGTAAGTTTTAAAATTGTAGGTACAGTATGATGTCTTCGCTATTTCAATAAAGTAAAATATATGCACTGGATAAACTTCTTATACTGAATTAACTAACAACTATTAAAATAAAATAAAAAATAAAACTCCTTCGCATCACTATCGACTGGTAATGTATACCTACCCAAGAGATTGGCGGCATTGCAATGCTTAGCCTCTGGCCAAGATAAAAACCAGCCCTTGGGTCACGGGTAATGTCAACCAGCCGTTCGTAGATTTCGATGATTAAATAATGATGAATCTTTATTTAATCTTGGTATTGAAATCTTGGGTACACACCACAATTTTCTAGGTCATTCTCATAAACACTCTTTTCTTTCTATCCATAAACCAAGAAAAATAAATTGATATAAAATTTATATCAATTTATTTCAATTTGGAGCTAGAAAACTTTTTAATTTATCGGTTTCCTTCTACAAAAATTAAGAGACAAGAAAAACAACACCACAAAATCTATAATCTTAATCATACCAAACTTTCTAATAACTAAACTTCCTTCCAAAAAAGCCCACAACTTACGCCAAAAAAGTTAACCACACGCCGAAAGATACAAAGACATCAATACATCCTCGCCAAAAGAACAAACTAGCTAACACAACAAGCCCCAGTCTGTCCCAGAGGTTTCCGTTTGCTATGACACTTTGAGTCGACTCACTTTTTAATTAGCGTATTTTTCTTTGTGGCGGCTCTGTGTAAATTAGCCTCTGATGTGAAGTGCGGCAAAGCTAGCGCCACAGAGGAGCGACGCACTATCATTGCCCTGGTTTTATGGAAGGCTTTTGTGAAGGCATTAGCGTATTAGTTGTGTATGTGGGAGGCTTTTAAGGGAGGATTTAAATTAGCCTTCATAAAATTGAGGTTTTATATTGTTATAGATCTGGCTGGTTGGTTTCTCCCATATCGGCATAGTTCAAGTCGTTATCCATACTAATATTATAAATTCGAATGTAACTCTGTCTGTCTGTCTGTCTGTTACCTTTTACGCCTAAACCACTAAACGGATTTCGATAAAATTTGGCAGAGAGATAGATTGCATCCCGGGGAAGGACATAGGATAGTTTTTATCGACGTACCTCGCGGGCGAAGCCGCGGGCGGCAGCTAGTAAGAATATAAGCCAGTAAGCAAAATGGTAGATGGAGACTAACTAAGCAGATCGTATAACTGTACAAGAATCTTTTAGCACGTGGCCGAAATCGGAACTAACGCCGCCATCTTGTTTTTTCAATTAATTTCCCGAAAGAATTGCACCAAATGTTTACCAACAGCGTACATAATAAAATCAGCATTAATAATAAACTCTGATGTGAAGTGCGGCAAAGCTGCCACAGAGGATCGACGCACTATCATTGCCTTGGTTTTATAGGCTTTTGTGGAAGCATTAGCGTATGAGTTGTGTGTGGGTGGGGTTTAGCCTGTAGGGAATTTAAATTAGCCTATTTTTGTTTGGTATGGCAGTTCAATACCTGCTTTATAAGTCAAACTGTAGTTACTTTTAAAATTGTAAAGGTAATGAATACAAGTCTGTTTTTGTCCCAAACGCCGCGACTTTTCTTGCAACGCAACAATTTGTCAAGTTACCAAGTTAGGTCACAACGTGTTGGCGATTTTAGACTTTTCACTTCAGGTATTTAGGCAAATAAAATAAATACATTAATTATATGACTCTCTTCAAGTTCAAATGTATAATAGAAAAATTAAAAAAAAGTCGTCTAATAGTAAAAAAATTCAAGTTCCAATAACCTAATTCCAAAGTCAATTAAATGCGTAGATACTTAACATTATAACGTCGTCATAATTCTCAACTATAACAGAACTTTGTTCTCGTAAATTTTCAACAAACAACACAAACACTACCCAAAGGCATTGTAGCACATTAGAATTTTAACTTCAGCCGTTTCGGAGGCAAGAAGATTAACAAATCCCAATCACGGGAGAGATTCGCGTATTCATACCAAAGTTTTCCGCCCAAGAAAGAGACGAAAAATAGAAAACCAACCTAGAGTGAACGAGACACAGATATTCTAAGTGTGAGGCCCACAGTACATGGGTCTGACATAATGATATATTAATTTCTGTCGCGAGCTTCCATTGTTTTGGTAGGTATTTTACGACGTGACGTATGGTCATTATGTTTTCATAGTTTCATAAAGACTGATTCAAAGGAGTGCGTCGGCGTGTGCTTAATGACATAGAAGTAATGCGTGTGATAAATTGCTTTATTGCAGATTTATGCCGCTCTGTTTGTTAGTACCTAATTACGGTTAGGTAAATAGGTAGGTATATAGATATTTCGAGAACCCCTCCGTCCAAGTCTCCTCTCGGTCATAATATGTAGTTATGGAATTGTCTTAAAGAAGGGTATCCTTCTTTCTGAAAGGTAGGTATTCTTCTCTTTAGCCAAAAAAAAAGAAAATGTTTTTTCTTGCGAGAATCAAACCCTGCTTAATACTTAAATGCTGCTTAAAGTTAAGAGCCATTTAAATGTCAAAAATTTATAGTTGAACATCCGCTTATCACTTCCTAACATTAAGCAAAACGTTTATAAATAAAGCGGTTAGTTTTCAGACAGCAAAGTTTAGAATAATACGCAACGCGTTGTAGCTTCAAACCAATTATTATAATATGGTCCCTTTTCTACTATAATTAAAATCGATTTTTAAAATTTTATAATAATAATTATTTATTTATTTCAGACATAATTCTAGTCCATAGTTTCAACTCATACAATTAAAATTACTTATAATAATAATAAATTCAAAACAGATAAAACCCAAAACAAAATTGTGATTAATTAAATTTAAATATTCAACCATTTATAAAAAAAAAAATCAAATATAAAATTGTCAGATTGTAAAAATGTTACCTATAAAACTATTAAAAATTAAAATTATAAAAAATCTATCACTCCGCCAACTTTCAAGCCCCGGGCTGTTAATAAGAAATTCCTAACGGAAAAACACACTACAATTAAAAAAAAAAAACAAATTCAAAAACAACATCTTAAAAAGTAAATAGCAAAAGTATCACTATAGTTTTTATTAGAGTACTTAGATTGTCTTCAATACTTATAAGAATTATTAGTACTTACAGTACTACTATCATTATGAAAGTTTCAAATTAACAAAAAAAAAGTACTTTCTAATATTGGTTCATCATAATTATTATAATTACGTCCTTACGGTGTCTACCTACGTCCCGTCACTAATGAGGGACCTATCTTTGATATCGATATTCTTGTATGTACCCCTACTTTGAGCATGCAATATTATAAGGACTGCCTTTGATAATAATTTATCTATGGTACGTAAAATATTTGGACTAAAACAGCATTATTAATTTAAATATCTAATACGATTACTTGATAGTTAATTAAAAATAAAGCTTCCTAGATTTGACTGTTTTATAATCAATTATTAAATTTGTAATTATTAATTTATTGGCCACCAATATTTTTCAAAAATTGAATGGCTGGTAAGTAACTTGGTTATATGACATTTATATGGTTTACATAATTGTTATATATTCTATTATATTATTAGAGCAATGGCATGATTTTTACGACTTAAAAATATCAAAATTTCTTTATTATATTTTCCAGAATATAATATTCTCTAAATGACGGTGAAAATTGCATCAAAATCTGATGCGTAGTTTAGAAAAATACTGCGTTCACACAGAAAAACACGAAAAGCAACTTTGTTCTAAACTGCTTACAGCGGATAATGCAATACCAATATGATAGAGATTTTTCGTTAGAAGTGCAGGAAACCACTAAACTTTACAATCAACCTCAAAACATTAACTAGCTAAACCTTCAGACATTGTCTCTTACTAAAATCCGATAGAAAAAAACACGTCAGTTTTCCCGAATTTTCCAATCTTTCCGACAAGATTACCAATTTTTTTTTCAATAAAAACTACATTTGGACTATTATTACGACGTGAACATTTTAAAACAAAAAATACCCAAATCGGTAATCGTTCTCAGGTGCCATGATGCACTAACCAACGAACCACATTTCATTTTTATTTACATTGAAAGAAAGGAAGAAAAAGTAAAACGTTTATTGGACACAGTTCGTGAAACACAAAATACAAATGACAAAATAAAAACATACAACCGAATTGAGAACCTCCTCCTTTTTTTGAAGTCGGTTAAAAAGTGAAAATACTGTTTAAACTACAATAGTGTGTACCGAGTTTATGAGATTCATTCCGGATAGTAATTGGTTCAACCCTCTCATCTGTTTTATAATGCCTCCTATTGCCTCACAAACTCACAAGTTCACAAATGCCCCACACTACAAAATCCTTCAATAAACCCTAATTAATCCAGTTTCATATAACTCAGCGTTAGAACTAGCAGGTCATTAGTTGATATGACGTCACATCGCTAGGGGATGATAATTAGCGTCTCCAATCCACCCTCATAGCATATGGCGTGTCCTGCAAGTCATGGCATGTGGGGGATCTATGTCAGATTGTTATGGGTGTAAATGTATTAATAGGATAGGGAAAAGGAGATATTTTTCAGCTATACGGGCGTAAAAAGTTCGCACTCCAACACTTTGGTTGCTTTCATAGAAAAAAAAATAAAAATAAAGGCGAAAAAAATCCAGTCTGGATTTTTTGTCTTCTTCATCTCTCGTATGAGCTCTTAGGTAATATGAGAATTAGCTACACTAGTAATGGTGAACCTGTTTTACCATCAAAGTTTCGTAACTACCCAGAGAGGACTAGATGAACAACGTCATCTACAGTTACCTTTTAATAAAAATGAAAATATTCTGCACAAATCAGATGTACAGTCAACAAAAGAGATAAGTATGCAGGATCGTCGGATATAGTTGAAGTTTAGTAAGAAAGCGATGGATGTTGTCAACTAAAATTTAATTTGATAAATAAGCTGTGTGTTTTCTATTAATAAAAATAATTTTTATTCGAGAACATCCATCGGTTTCTTACTAAAGTTCAACTATATCCGACGAGCCTGTATAATTATCTCTTTTGTTGACTGTACATTGTAGTTAACATAAAATAAACACACTAATACAAATTAGTCAAAAGTCTAGTACTTATTCGACTAATAAATATTAATAAAAACAAAAAGAGAAGTTTAAAAGTTAAAAGTTTTCAAATGCATCACACTAAGCCTAATTTCTAGGCTATCCTCTATTACCCTGTTATCTCATAATGACATTGGAAAACTACGACGTAAGATTCCTTGAATACCTTTGACATTATGATTCGTATTTTTCCCGTGGTAAAGAATAAAAGCAATTAGTAGTATTTAATTAATTGCCTCACTAACTCAGCTCAGCCCCATTTTTATTTTCAACAGTAGGTACATTGTATAATCAATTAGGTTTAAACCGGAAATTGTGTTGAAACTGAAGAAATATTTTGGAACGCACCCAGAAACCTGTCTGGATGAGGCGCCAACATTGTACAAAAAGAAAGGACATTCAGAATGTATGTGACCACAACGTTCAGACGAGTTATGATAGGTTCAAATTGTTGTTTTAACTCGCTTTTTCACATATTTCACAATCTGGATGGATATTACTATTTGAAGGATATTGCCAATCCATTGCTCGAAAAATGTATCTGTTCAACAACGAATATTATTTATATGGTAGGCATCGCTACTGTTAGTGCGTTACGCATTTACCCCGCAGTACTAACCTAAAATGGTCTTAATACCTATCTAACCTAAGTAGTGATACTTATGTCAAAAAATAAAAAAATCGTACTTATTATTATTTAGCTTTTTAATTTATGTACGCGCAAAGAACAATAGAAATCTATGGAAGACACCTTTGCCCAGGAGTGGACGACACCGGTTGATTAAAAAAAATATAAAAAACAACTAGAAGCATATTCTATGTTTATTTATTTATTTATTTAATAAGGCTTACCAACTAAACACATACACGGCATTAACCCAGAGTCGTGGACATAACATTGATCTCGCATGTATTTTTATGTTGATAGGTATGTAGATATCTATCTATGTCAAGTATTTTTCTGAAAGCGATGACCATCACGAAGTAACGTTACGTGACCGTAGATGTTCGTTCTTCCTCTGTGTGATATTATTAATTTATCTCAGCCTGACAATCACCATAATAAATATTTATACACTCCAAACACACCATAAACGAAAACAGCACTCCAGCCGCCCATAAAAAGACAATAACCGCTGCTTCACGTATTAATTATTATCAAAATCACCAAACAAACACAAGAACTACCTACAATGTTCGAAATATTTCACTGGATATCCGACATTTCTTATCCTACCCACTTAAAACATTCGAAGGGCAATGGGTCCTCCGAGTGTCATTCATCAACAACTCTCTACGAACTTTGCATGTACCCAAAACCTCTTATTATTTGCCACCCTACACTATAAAATTGGACCGAATGTGCTTGACCACACCAGCGAAAACTAAACTTTATATTCTCCACACAAAGTTCCAATTCGTTTGTTACTGTGGGTTAAAACACAGTCGTTTTAAAGCATTAATTATCGCGTCCAACCCCCGTTTTAGGGTAAACCCTTTAGGAAATTTTCGTCCCTTGCTGGTCACCCTCCAAGGTCCAAGCCAAGTCATTAGTATGCGCTATGTAAACGAAGGTATGTTGAAAAGGTTCCGTTTAATTTCGTAGATATTTGTCGTTTGATATGCTAAGAACAGTGACATTTGGAAAGGGTACTGAAATGATCATTTGAATATATATGAAGTACAGTAAAAGGGTTGTCTATACTGTTTAATATGTAGAATTTACTGTACATGGTACGTTTAATTTAAAGATGACGTTATCATGGAGAAAATCGATATGATTCCGTGGACAATGGTGTGGGTTATGCGTTTGTTTACTATTATACCTTAGCTAACAATTAATATTGTAATGCATAACTGTTTTTTGTTCCAAATAAATAAAATTAAAATAAAATAACTCGTGCAAAGCGGACCTTACAAAACTTAAACATGTTATGAATAGAGCTAATAAAAGACCTAAAATATTCAATAAAATATGCATGCAATAATTGGACATCACGTTGTGTGCACCTGTTTGCAATTTCTTCTAAGTATAGCCAATCCTTTATGAAGACAAACGTGAAAACTTGTAAGTATGGTTAATTCAAAAAGCATCTGTTGAAAATCTAAACAAATGGATTAGAAAATGTACCTGTGGATGCCTTTAATAATTGCTTTTGAAGGGCACACTTTCATCAGATATTTTTGGAACAGGTTACCTATAGGTAGCTAATGTAGGAATCCAATTGAGAACTTAATCAATTTTAAAACACATAAAAAAGAATTGTGTTGAATCAGCAGGTTAAATAAAACAATCACTATTTAAAAGTAAACAACGGTACACTCAATAACAGTGCAAGAGCCACACTTCAGTTTCTAATAATAACATACGAGTATCAACATCTATAAACGCAACAAACGCTGCATACCTGTCACATTAGTTCGCTCCAATGCGCTCCCCTGCTCTTAGTTTATGCAAAATTAGTTTTCCAATACAAAACCCCTCGTGTCTAAGCCGTATTAGCTTATCTTTCCACTTGGCACGCTATAAATTGGTCAAAATCTCGTTGGCTCCTCGACTTTACCACGTATTCCTAAGTGGTAGGGTGGCCAGGTTTTAAAGAAGTTTAGGACGCGTGGCTACTCCAGTAAAGTCCTTCATTATTCTGTTTTATTACACAGTGGTGTGCAATCGTCGTGATGAGGATGTTGGTTATTATTGAAAAGCTCGATGACGAAGAACGGTTGAATTTAATTAATATAAGTTACAATGGTTTAATTTTTGAAGTACTCGGTCGCCGTGAATATTAGTGTGTATTTCTGCTGGAAGAGCAAGGTCGGAGCGCGCGCTGCCCCCTCCACCCGTTGGCTTCCACGTCGCCGTTGCCCGTCGACGCTGTTGCCGGCGGCGTCCGCTTGGTGGCGTTAGGTACTCATAAACAAGTGGATACCACTTAGATACAATTAGAATCTATCAATAAGAGTTTGAACTTTTTATATTATCTTATTTATTTAGCACCTATACAGGTGATAGAGACGTCGACGCGCAAATTGTAACCATGCAGGGTAGAAATTATTAGCAGGTTATAAAAAAAAATATCTGCTTTTTCGTACCAAAGTACCTACGCGGGTAAAATTTAGCTATTTCATACAATTTAACCGCGTAGATATTGCACTTGGTGGTTCAGAATCATGTACTAAATCCATGGTTTACGCTAGTGGTATCAAAGCATTACAAATCGAGGCTTCATCTTATAGCGCCAAAAACATAATAATTATGTGGATAGGTAGCATTAATCACAATCATACAATCATAACTTTTATTTTCGCTAGATCATTGTTTAAATAATTATAATGTTCAATAAATTATCATAATGATTTGTGTAACAATATGTTGGCAACAAATTCCAATCGCAAATTTCAGCAACAGTACAACGATTCTTGCTAACGTCTATTAATTATTTTTTCATTAAAATATGGTAACTGGATTGTCCCGAAAATTCCCTCACGCATATCTCCCCTACTCCCAAATCTAGTGGCTCCTACGAGTGGTATCACCAGTTAGCTCCGTTCACCGAGTAGAAAGATAACATCTACTACACCAATATGTTGTATTATTGCCTAACATAGATTATACACAGTTTTGTTTATGTATTGTATTGTCGGTACATAAATTATTTTTGACGTGTAGTGTGTAGGGTAGATGGAAGATTGGTTATTATAAAACAGTGGTATAATCAGCCTATAATGCTCACACTGCTGGGACACAGGCCTCCTCTCTTTGAGAGGGAGTGGGCTGTAATCTACCACGAGGGCCCAGTGCGGATTGGTGGATGTCACATGTCTTATAATTGTTTTAAACAGTATATAATTTAAATTATTAAATGGTTGTAAAGGACATTAATACGTACATAGATAGTACAGCTTTAATTAATGACGGTGCTGTAAGTAACATGATTAAAAAATATTTGATTACTTAATATTCTCAACAAGTCGCTAAGCTGAAGTGGGACTGGACTGGCCACGTCTCCCGTATGCCCAATGAGCTGTGGGCCAAAATAACCACTACGCGGTGCCCTGACTCAGCCAGAAGGTGCCGCGGTAGACTCCGTAGAAGATGGCAGAACGAGCTGGAGAACACAAACAACCAATGGTCCACTTTAGACCTCAATCGAAGTAGCTGGAAGTCACGGGGAGAGGCCCTTGACCAGCAGTGGGATGATAAAACAGTATCAGAACAGCACCTAATATTTTAATACGTAAAAGACCCAACTCTTCACAATTTTTGGAAAGCATCATTTTATAAACACTGTATGTATAAAAATATAAATACCATTAATAACAAGTTAAGTAATTGTATTCAAAAACAACAGCAGACAGAATTGTGCTATGCACAATGTTACAATAAGTTACATAATTAGCAAACCAAAAATCTCCATTCAAAGCAGTTAACTCCAAAACGTGATCATGCTTTGAACTAAGACATCATCTGCCTTTTCCTAGCTATGTTGGTTGCAGCTGAATACCAGTTTTTTACTTGGAGCGACTGCCTACCTGCCCTCCACAACCCAGTAACTGGGTAATACGATACCCCTTGGTAAGACTGGTTGTCAGATTTTCGGGCTTCTGACGACTCGTAACGACTGCCAAAGTTCCACGAATGACAGCCGGGACCAACGGCTTAACGTGCTTTCCGAGGCACGTAGGGGTCTTGGTATGTAGAGATGGTGATGGTCACCCATTCAAGGACCAACCACGGCAAGCGTAGCTTAACCTGATCAATCGACCCGTGCGGCTGTTATAACTTCATTCACTAAAAAACTCCCCAACTGTATATGCCTAGAACGAAGTCATTTCTAAAAAACTGAACCACTCGCCACTGCAACCACCCCGTCTTCCAGCTTGCGGCTAGATTTTTTAACACAACAAGTTTCATTATCAAACTAACACAAAACTAAGATAAGGTGCCTCCACAAAGTAATCTTACACTCCCCCTCCAAAAGCTTTGAAACTTGTGAACAAAGTTGGAATAACTTTGGAAGACCAAGGGCTGATAAGAAAGGACCCCTAACTTGGCCCGAGTCTGAAATATTAATGTAGTTTCACAGAATCCTATATGAGAAGTGTATATGCTTTCTGGATATTTGCTAATGGCTCGAGAGAGTCCGGTTCATATCGATACGTCTCTATAGATTTTCGAGCCAACGATTCTCTCATTTTTAGAGGTGAAGTTTCCAGTTGAATTTCTGAGTGTTTTGATGAAAGTATTTAAGTGGGAGGTTTATTTATACATATGTCGCAGCCAACTGATTTAATTAGTTGTTTAGTTAACCGCCTAGCCTTTTAACTAAACGGCGGCCGTTCAACTAATAATAATAAATAATCTTTATTACACAATAAAGTGGTTACAAAATAGTGTGAAGTCCCTGACTGCTGTGCTATGTGATCTAACGGCTTGAATGATGTTCAATATTATAGTTTGCGACATATACATAATCATATATAATCAGCCTGTAATGTTTCCACTGCTGGGAGACAGGTTTCCTTTCTGTGAAAGGGCCGTAGTCCAACATGTGGGCCCAGCGTGCGGGTATCACATGTCTTCGAATTTTTGGTTCTAGGACATGCCGGTTTCCACACCATATTTTCTTTCACCGTTTTGGGAGCAGTGGTGATGAAATTAAATACACAAAGTAAAGTGCCTGTCTGGGTTCGAACTCACGACCTACAACTCGTAAGTCGGGACGATATCACTAAGCCACCACTGCTCTCCTTATTTACATAAATAATCGTTATTCTTTTAGTTTTTTTCTCGATTTTTAAAGTTCATCAGTAGCAGTTGGATAAGGTTAAAGCCAGGGTCATTATTACACTTTCTTGTTTACATCAGAAATAAAGTTTAGTTCAAAGATAATTATAAAAGCATGGCAAATAGTAATGGCCACGTGTATCTTGTTCTGTCTTTTACGCAATCATCAAATTCATATAACAAACACAAACTTGCAGCGTGCATCAAAAATATCTTGTCAACTAAAATTTAATCTCAATCTATAGAGACAGCAACGGTCGTCCGCGCTATTGCGTGGAAGCACAAACACGCATGCACAAATATGAATACGTGGACGACGCAACACATGCAAAACAAAATTCGCACACAGACAGAGTTGTCAGGCAAATTTTCAACATGGCACACCAAGTTAGGGGTGGACTACACTCGTGTCCTTCCTTTTGATTGCAATTAATTCGGAAACTAGGGGGGCGACGGGCGGTGTGCGGAGCGAGGAGGGGGAGGCAAAGGGTTCGTTCGGCCAATGCGCAGGGCCGAACTTGGGAATGGATTGTTGGAGTTGCGAAAGTTGGTACAAGTGTTCGGTTTGGTTAGCGGTATTCAGTTCTAGTTTTGTTTCTATTGATTCGCGATCAAGTTTTTGTGGTGGGTTTGAGTATAACGGAACTTAATACCGAGGAAGGTAATTTTAGTTAGCCAATTAGAATCATGGGAAGTAATAATGAGTTATGTATTTTGTACTTAGCGATTCTTGTTGAATCTGTATAACAACGCTTTTTGCGAAAATGTAAATTGGCTTGAGCGAAAATGCTATTTGGTACTGTATTGTCTAGTTATTTTTAATTTTTTTTTTTTGGAATCCTTTTCTTTTCTTTTCCTAAACACTATCAGCTCTTAACACCATCCTTCTAAAGTTTCAAGAGTATTTTCAGAAACTTTTACTATCTGAAAATCCCCAGGAATTTCCTCATCAAATTCCCACCCTGGCTGTCAAACGGTCTAGCCCGCCATTACCCGGTGAAAAATACCCAGACATTTTTATCCCGTACTTATAACCTGTTAGGAGGGGCCTGTTTTCTTTTTGCAATTAGTGACTCGAGATATTACTGGCCTGCCTCAATATCTATGAGATGAAACGACCACCGCGCACCGTCGAGAGAGGAGATTTTTGGATTTCGTGTTTTGAATATTGTAGTGGCCAGTATCACATTACAAAGATCAGGTCCAGTTGAAAACCAGTGTCAGGCGCTAGTTGTCTGGCATTTTTGCTGAACTGCAGAGCCTTTTTGGCGCAGCCATGAGGCACACTTCTCTTCCTGGTAATTTCTTACATCGGACTTTACACTTTTTATTTGATCGTTATTTTTTGTTTTTATCTGATGTATGTATCTGGTGTACTGTGTGTCTTTTAGTCTGTGCTAAATATATGTACTTATTTTATTTCTTTCTTTGTGCTGCGCTTTATAGTTTAAGTTCAAGACCAGTGGTGGCAAAGTGGTTATGACACCGACTTACGAGTCGTGGGTTTGAACCCAGCCAGGCGGTTTACTTTGTGTAAATCATTTCATCACCACTGCTCTCAAAACGGCGAAGGAAAACATCGTGAGGAAACCGGCATGTCCTAGAACCAAAAATTCGAAGACATGTGACATCTACCAATCCGCACTGGGCCCATTCTCTCTCTTTGAGAGGTGGCCTGTGTCCCAGCAGTGGGAACATTATAGGCTGATTATGTTATGGTTATAGTTTAAGTGATCGGTATTTAAATAATATAGATTCATTGTGATTGACATTGAATTCGTTTGCAAAACTTTAAAATTTAATGTGAGATATCCAATTGATTTAAAAAGTCATAAAGTTGAATTAGAAACTTACAATCGTTTTTAAAATAAAATAAATGATGTCAATATTGCGAGGTAAGTGATATAATTTGTACGAGTATATTGCTAACTGATCCTGAAAGTTTTAATTAAAATAGTAATGTGCGTTACTATAGTATCTACTTCTAAAATATCTCATTTTAAAATACATATATTTGTAACATTTATAATAACACGTATTCCAACCATTATGACACACAACCCTTTCATCGCTACCTGCTATTAATCACATTACCCCTAAGTTATTTATTACTCAAAAATCACCCCAACAAACCTTTCATCTCAATTTCACATTCAACCTTACATTGAAACAGATTATACTCTTAAAATCTACTACTCATCGTACAAAAGTAACAAAATACACTATAACTTGACGTTTTATCCCATTTTCACCTTTGACCCTTGATCATCATTGTGACACACAGCATCCCCTCATGACACCTGACCTAAAATGACCACACAGTTAAATTGAGATCATAACCTTTGTCCAGGTTGAACCGGTTTAGATTCATCTCATGAATACCTCTATTGAAAATTACCTTGGGTCAGATTTGACCATGAGGATACAAGCAAAGTGTTGTAAGTAGGAAAATAAATAAAACTATACTGATTATTTTGTGTTTCAAAGCTACATAATAATAATTATTAAATACTATGTAAAAATAGCTTTAACTGTGGGTATCTTATCCATACTAATATTATAAATTCGAAAGTAACTGTCTGTCTGTCTGTATGTTACCTTTTCACGCCTAAACCACTGAACGGATTTCGATAAAATTTGCCAAAAAGATAGATTGCATCCCGGGCAACCTCGCGGGCGAAGCCACGGGCGGAAGCTAGTACACTTATAAAAAAAGGCGTGAATTGAAAACGCAAGGGCCAACGTACACACGGCGACACATCAAACTATAAATTTCCAGTTTTAGCTGACCTCGCATTGTAGGTAACGTATAGGTTTTTCGTAGTATCAGAAGTCATATTATACTGGTGGTACTAGCTTCATGTGTAGCCGTGCGTACACCGGCGGGGCGGAACGAATTCGCCTGTGTGTACTGGACCTAAAACTCACCCTTATGTGGATAAATTAGCAGTCGAGAACTGCTAATTAGTTTGCAGTTCTTGGTAATGTAGCTCGATGTCGAAGACGCCATGAAGTGAATAAAGATAAAAAGTGTCGATCCTTACCGTGTGGAATATTTTTTGACTGAGTAAAAGTCAGATTACACACGAATAATACCTGACATATAAAACACAAGACAGAAGATTGCGGGGATACCCTGGATGAGACTCGCAAAGACCAGGGAAACATGAGACAAAAGGGAGAAGGGCTATACTAGGTGGAGGCAACAATATGACAATAAATTAAAATTCGTGTATCTAATGACGCTTCTAGTCTGCATGCAAAAATTGAACGAATTATATCCAATAGTTTGGTGTCTATAGCTAGTCAAAGATATGCAAAAGAAAACACTTTTTAATTTCTATGTTAGAGTTTATTTCATAGTTTCAAAATACTCCTTTGTACAGTACTGCTAGTGTTTTCATTTATTGTAGCCTTGTCGTCTCCACGTTGTATACTCAGCAGTGGAGTCCCATAAAGGTTCCAATGATGATGATGATGATACTAAATATTAATAATGGAAAGAGAGAGAGGTAGATGTTAGCACAAGAAGGCAGCAAAACATTGAAGATATGACCTTCAACCCGTACTGTTACTCTCATAGAGAACAGACCTGACTTCCAGCACTCGGAACTTGATAGGCTGACATATGTTGCCAAAGTTTCGCTCAAAGTTAACCCAAAAATGACAAACAAACCAGATCTATAAATCATCCTATATCTCCCTAATCACTATAGTATCCGTACAAATTAATCTGCCGTATCTCAAAGACAGTTTGAGAGTACCGACGCCTGCGGCCATACTGTTCTAGCCAAAACAAACTTGCCTACATTTGTTACAATTATTACTCAAGTCCCATTTAACGCAGGGTAGTTTTGGCTTGGACGTGACTCTAATACGACTGTTAATAGTAACGTAGAATTTGGCTTTAGGGTTTTAAGAAAGTTCGGGTATTAAGAAAGGAAGAGGTAAGCAGTTTTGTTTTTAACAGTGACTTCGAAGTACTGGGTTTTTGGTGTCTGGAGACAGTGGCTAAATTCAAGAAATATTCTTCCTTATTTACAAACGTTGCTTAAAATAAAATGATGACTAAGAGTGATTTTCGCCATGCGGCTGGTCACTTATCAAATCGCCTCACAAGCCGCATCGCCCCCCCATTTACACAGGTCATTTAAAAATCGCAGGTGTCTAGTCCATTTTCCATCAAAATGTCGACCTACATGCGGCGGGCGAGCGCTTGCAAGTAAGTTTTTAACGGGCGATTTTAGTCACCCGCCGCATGCGACCTGTCGCCGCACAACAAAAGTCCTAACCTACTCTATTTTGGAATTTGTGATTTTAGTCACATGCGGCTTAGCCGAATTGCCATTTAGACAGTGCGGCTATAGTCATCAGTGTAAAGCCCGCATTAGCGTCTGTTTAACCATAAATGTTTGACGTTTAAACGTCTCTTAACTTTAAGCAACGTTTGTAAACAAGAAGGACTATGATTTTTAGTTTTTTTAATCTCAATTTGCTGCTGAATTATCTGATGGTAATTTACCTATGTGTAAATATGTGTATGTATATGTGTATGTGTCAAGTGGGAAGATGTAAGTCCAACCTGGTAAAGTGGGGCTACCTTGACGTAACGGCAGAAGGGTGTGATTGCGGAGCTATGTCACAAACCATGCTCCACCTCCTATCCTGCCCTCTGTGTCCCAAAACATGCAGTCAAAGTGACCTCTGCGCTGCCACAGACAACGCCGTGGAAGTGTCAAAGTTTTGGGAAAACAAGAATTAAAATAAAGTCGTGCCAGCGACACGAAGAAGAAGAAGACCTATATGTAATGCCTGTGTATGTTTGAGTCCGCAATTCCACAACTTAATTTAATGGTTTCATTTATATTTTACCTAATGTCACAACTATGATTACGGCCTCACTCTTTAATCTACAAACGAAGTGAGAGTTAAGAGATAAGCACTAACAACATTTTAGGTTGAAGTTTTCTTATAAGCTTTAGTAGACTGAATTTTATCTTCATAAAACAACAGGAGATTAAGGTCTTCAATGAACGCAAAAAACTAGTCCAGAATGTTTTTTAAGCCAAACTACCATGTTAGGGTTCGTTTTCGTCGTATCGACTCCAAGCGTCTGCCCGCGAAAATTATTGTTCCCCAAACCCGGGTCGTCGCATCTCATCGCCTGCCTGCGCTATTACTTCGTTTTCGCTCAGTTCTTTCTGAACTTTTTTCATTTAGCTCGGCACCTAATGGTCCTAGCGTGATGTTAGGTAGACTTCCTCAAGAATTGAGCTATCAAATGCAAAAATATTTTTTCAAATCCGACTGGTGGTGGACTGAGATTAGCGCGTTCAAACAAACAAACAAACTCTTCAGTTTTATTATTAGTA
Source organism: Gortyna flavago (assembly GCA_963669345.1). Taxonomy (NCBI): domain Eukaryota; kingdom Metazoa; phylum Arthropoda; class Insecta; order Lepidoptera; family Noctuidae; genus Gortyna; species Gortyna flavago. Next base: position 13,254,344 of record OY770138.1, read on the forward strand.
TAAATACATTTAAGCTTCGACCAGAATTCGGCCACATCGACAGCGTTAGCGTTGGCCTTGCAAAGATCTTCCACGTTGATAGGGTCAGCTTGTAATTTATCCAATATTATTTTTGATAAACTTTTTGAGACAACGGACTCATAAAAATGTCGTTAGTTACCTTTCTGAAGTTTATGTTAACCGCAACAAAAACCCACACACATGCCATTAAAATACATAAACATTTTATCGAGTCGTACCCAATTAATCATTTCACTAGACATTTACCCACCAATGAGCATGTATGCACATTGTCCAGTTCAGACAGTCACACACACACACACCTAGGACCCTAACCACAATGGAGGGACAGAGCATGAATACGCTCTAACCCTTCAGGTCCATGCGGCAATTATTCAAAGAGAATAGTTTAACAGAAAGGATTGTAAGGACTGTGTGCCTTAACCCTAAAATGCCAGAACGCCTCGCGTCGAACAAATAAAATCGAACTTTCTTTCAACGACGCATAAGTCGGAATTTGAATGAGGATTTTGGGGATGATGTAAAATTATTTTAAGGAGTCGAAACTTCAGTATATTTAGAATATTTATACATTTGTCCGTGGCGGGTGTACGGACGGCAGCGCGGATGAGACCTCGGCAAGTACATAATAGGTACAGTGATTTAGTACGGCGCTGCTGGTGATTTTAATGTAATTAGTCTGGCCGAATGTTACCGCCATTCTGGTTGCTCGCCGACAATGCGGAAACGTAATGCTCTTTGAGAGAATTTCAGAAATTTTGGCGAGTAAGCTAAATTATTTGCTGGAAATAAATAAAGGTCTGTCAGTGAGTTCTGGCAATCCTTCATTATTTTAGTAATTCGGTTAAAGTTGTATTTTTGAAGTTATTATTTTTAATCAACTCTTCGAAATACACTGTCTGCTTTAATGTCTTATGCCTGAAAGTTGACAAAATGTTGAATTAAAATAAAAACAGTTCACCCATTTTACCAAAACTGAGGCGAGACTAAAACCATGGATAAGAAAAAAAATTGGAATATTACCTACACAACCGTGCCAGTTAAGTAGGTAATGACCCCTTAAAAAGAAAGAAAACGAAAAAAAATCGTTTATTCTGCACAAACAAAACGAACATTACCAAAAAAAAATACACAAAATGTACACAGCCAAAAGCCTCGTACTCTATTAATAAAAGGTTGACAATTTTGTCCATTGCTTGATGTCAGGATCAGAGACCATAGACACTGCTATACAAAGACAAAGACATCTATCTATCTAATCTCTTCACCACCCTTGGTAGAGAATGCCTAAGGCATTAAGTCCGCCTTTGTACATTTTAGTGTGCGAAAAAGATTAACCCCCATACTAATAAACGTATTATATCAGATTAATAGTTACACACCGATTTCTCTCTTTCAGTCGCCAGTAATTTGACTTTCGAAAAAAGAAGACAAAGCGTTGTATAACTAACTATACAGACGCTATACAACGTTTATTAGTAATGGGGTAAATAAATAAATACTTATTAATCAGTGTTGCGACACTGGCAAATGACAAAAATCAAAACAGAAACAAAATACAGACTGCAGAGTGGAAAAATAACTACCGGATTCAAGAAGAAAACTATAACAATGCACGTAAAAGTAATTCCGTTTCACACGTATCTAGGACACAGGAAACAGTGTGTAATTACAAAACACAATTATTCATTTGTGTGTTAATGCCTCCTAAAACGAGTCGCGTAAAATATCAAGTGTACAACATCCACATTCTGCGCATATCTTACTATAGTGTAGAGAGGGACTTTTGCGACGATGATGTAGGTGTAACGGTGATGCTCTGTGGTCACTATACTCCGACTTTTAATTAGCTGCAGTAAAATTACACTTCTTAATAACTCATTTCGGACTGCGTTTAGAGATATGCATGTCAAATAAGTTTCGTTTGTTACACTATTCTGTACTAGAAAAATAAGATTTGGTTGACGGCCGCGAAAAAACAAAAAAACGCCAGTTCAATTCAATATCAGTCATTTAAGTAACACATAAGCTGTCATTTTACTACAGCTAATTAAGAGTCCGACTATAGTCATGTCAATGTCAATGTCAGTAGGTTTTTACATGTCAAGGGAAAATATTATTTTTCTTACATAATTATATCGCATGAATATTAGAGTTAACTATATCTATTCCTTGTCTAGATTTTCACCTTCCGTTCTTCAAATTTTATATGTGTTCTTACGTATGTAGACTTTGGCCATTATACCAAGTTATTAAAAATATAATCTTTGATTCATATCCCGTACATACCCACCTTATATGCAAGCAATGTCCTAAACTCTGATTTTTAATTTGTTAGACTAAAATGACAGCTGCGATGGACCTTTTTTGTCAATATGACATTATTTAGTATACATTAGCTGTCATTTTGGTCTAGCAAATAAAAAATCAGAGTATGGATTTTTTTTTTTATATTGTTTACCGATTTATTGGAGGATTTAACAAGACTCTTTTAAAGGTGCCATACCCTTTAATTCTCGTATTTTCATGATTATTAAGCATTTCTATGGCCACAACACTTAACTGAAATAATCTTTTACTTATTTGAAAAGAGAACCACCTTAACTCCTACAATATCGTCACAATATTAATGTCAAAAATCGTTCCAGATTTTATAAAGTCTGGTTTTATAAAGGCTGGTCAGAGATGTAATATGATCGTTTAAAACGAACTCGAAGGAAGACAATCGACCTGATCTTCTAATCTTAGAAATTACATTTTAAACAAGCCCACTCCATACTAACCAAACCCGAGTAGGGGTAGAACTGAAATTGTGAAAACGGCAATGACCATGCGAAATAGTGATCATCAAAATTCCATGAGCGCCGTACTATTAGCAGGCGGGGTTGACGCTACCAAGCTCGACCTCTTTGAGCCACGCCGTTATGGTAACGGCCTCGCTTATTGGTCAGTTTTTGACACTACTTTAAGAGAGTTGATGCTTAGTTTTAGGGCCGAGTTCACGGACTGTCATTTGACCAATGTTTGAGTAATCGGCCGATGAATTCCTAAGGCCTGAGTTCACCAACATTCTAACCATCGGTTAGGTATTTAAACAGTTGATTTATGTCAAATTTCCTAAGGAAATCAACTGTTTAAATACCTAACCGATGGTTAGAATGTTGGTGAACTCAGGCCTAAACATCGTTTATGCAGCCGGTTAAGTATTCACTGCTCACCACGAATATTTTAACCGTGATTAGTAAATCGGCCAATCACCATTCGCGCAGAGTGAATGAACGAATGCTATATGTGTACTCATTTGCGAAGTCACGTCGTTATATTTAGTCAACACGCGTTTTGGTGACATCTGTAATTAGTAGCATAAAATAAAACGCTTTCAACTTGAGAAGTACGAGAACGCATTGGGATCAATAAGCTAGCCTGTAATGTCCAATTTGGATGGGTAATAACTTCACGGCGCGGCGGGCGGCGTTGTCATTGTCATTGTCAAATGTCACACGTGCTAATATAACAATCAAGTTGTTCCCGTACTTCCCGTTAGTGTTCTGTGGTTGTTTGTGTTGTGAGTGTTTAATTCTATTTCTATACTACGACTTACTATTTACCTTTTACCTGTAAAATGGCAGCTCAAAAAAAGAGAACAAACAATTTTTCAAGCGATGAGAAGCGTATTTTAACGGAGTTAGTGTTAAAATACCAAGATGTTGTTGAAAATAAGCGCACCGATGCCACTACAAATTCCTCTAAGTTGAAAGGGTGGATACGTATAGCAGAAGAATTTAATACTATTAGCACGTTTTGCCATCGAACCCACACAGTCCTAAAATGTTGCTGGGAAAATATTAAAAGGCAAACGAAAAAAGATCAAGCAGACAGGAAGAAAAAGCTATTTATGACTGGTATGTACAATAACAATTCACGTTGTGTATTAGGTATCTATAAGGATATTGCATATCATGCTTTTATTGTATGTTTTTGTATTGCAGGTGGTGGAAAGCCGCCAACACCGCCACCGTTTAATACCGAGACTGCAATAGTGGAGGCCATATTAGGACCAGCAATAAAGGGAATCCCAAGTGATTTCGACACCGACAGTCCCACATTCAGTGTAAGTAATTTAATTCTTCCTGTTATCCAATAGTGTGTTCAAATTTAGCACTGTATAGGTATAGTGCACTCAATAAAGAACCTAATTCCTCATGATTCTCAGATTCTGCATCTAAAATTGTTGTATTTTGACTAATAATTAATGTTTTAACAGGAAATTATAGAATGCAAGACAACGGATCAGAGTGAAAAACTCTATGTAATAGAAGGTGATATTGATTATGCAGGCATATCAATAGAGGATAATGTGAGTTGATAATATTTATAAGTTGTTATAATTTACTTATATTATTGTACCTACCTACCTATCAATTGTAACTCATTGTTTTTTATTGTTTCTTACAGGAAAACATTGAAACTATTGTTTCAGCGGTTGAACAGAATGCTCACACAAGTACTGCTAAGGGTTTATTGAAAGAAAAGAATGTAAGTTAACACAGTTTATAAGTTGAATAGGCATGACATGAAACATCATACCAATTAATAATTCTCCTAAAATATATGACAATATATTGTTTTATTATATGACAGTGCTATAGTATGGTATTTTTTTTTTTGTGAACAGGACAATGATAGCTGGAGCTCATGGACTCCGAGGAATTTAAAAACACCAGTATCATGTCAACTGAAGCCAACCAGAGAAAGCGAAGAAGGCTGGTTAAAAAGAAGAAGACCTAAAATTGACTGCTTGGGTGACGAATTAGTCAAGGAAAAAATTTGCTTGGTTAAAATTTTGCAAGAAAATGCTGAGAAGGAATCCCTTATTCGATTAGCCATTCTGGAACAGCAATTAAATCAGGAGCAAATAAAGACCCAAAAACTTAAGGGTAGTTAGTTATTTTTTAGCCTATATCATAAGGATAGTTAGTTATTTTTTAGCCTTATCTATATGTGTTGTAATAAAAAAATTCTGTTGATTTAGTAAAACATAGTTTTATTTATTAGTTTATTTTACATAACTTATTTTTCAAACAAGACTGGTAATAATTTGATATTAATGATCTGCTGTTGGGATTTACGTCTCTTATATTATTATCTAAAGAGCGCTGTACTCTTCCCTGGTGTAATATTTCTTCCCATGGTGCTGGCAAGGCTAGATTTGGGTCGTCTAAAGGCATTTCATCTCCTCTCATTTGTAAAATGTTGTGTAATACACCAGTAGCCACTATAATAGGCGGCGCATTTTTTAAATTAACCCTAATTCCAAGGGCTAACACTGGGAAGCGCCTTTTCCAAACCCCAAATAACCTCTCAATTGGGTTGCGTGTCCTGATTTGGGATTCATTATATAAGGATTCTGCTGATGTAGTAACTCTATCTAATGGCATCATCATGTAATTCCTATTCATGTAGCCACTGTCTGCAACAAGTACTGAATCACCATACATTCCCAATTCAAACATGGCGTGTCTTCTAGATGCACTGAATATCCGTTCATCATGGTTACTTCCTGGCCACCTAACTACTAGGTCAGTTATTTTCAATTGGGCGTTACAGATAGCTTGCACATTTATTGACATATAGCCTTTTCTATTCCTGAAGGTTTCAGCATGGCTTCCTCCTGGTGATATTATCTTTATATGTGTGCAATCCAATGCACCTATAACTTTTGGAAATCTGGCTATATTGTAAAAGTCTATTTGCGTTTTTCTAATATCTGTGTCAGTCTGCGGGAACTTGATGTAATCCCGGCTCAGGGAAGCTATTGCTGCAGTTACTCGGTGGATGACACGATTAGCTGTTGGTCGACTCACTCCAGAGAAATCACCCATGGTCAGTTGATGACATCCAGTTGCGTAGTACCGTAAAGTCAGTAGTAACTGATTTATAGGTGCCAGGGAATTATTCCTACAATAAAGTAAAAGCTTACATTACATACATAAACAATTTAAATTTTCAAAAATTACAGGTTTGCGAGGAAATAAAGTTGCATTATTGTCAACTATTTGGTAAATGCACACCAACTTAAGCAGGCACTTTTTCTTTTTTTTTTATTACTCACTGCTGCGATAGGTATTGAACTTAAGTTAATAGGTAGGTAAGCATAATCTATGTTAGCCAGGCAGGGATAATTTAGCTTTCGAGTTAAAAGAACTTTTAAAACTGGATCGGTCTTTCCCCCAACATAGATACAAACACACAGTTTTACGTATTTTTAATAAAGATTGGTCTTAAATAATTATTGTAGGTAAGTACTTACTTATCGTTCGGGAATTCTAATTTATTCTCTATTAGTTGTAGTACGTTCAGTGCAGAAGGTTTTGACAAACGGAATCTAATTTTAAATGCTTCCTCATTATATTCTTCGTAATAATTACGACGCACTTGAAATACTCTAGGTCGCCTTGTTCTGGTCTCTATATCTTCTAGATTTTCAAGAAGGCTTATGTAGTGATCTTGATAGTTATCAATTAATACATTGAACACGGACTGCATGTTTATTTAATCTCATAAACAACGAAAAATCTAAATAACCTATTAACGTACAACTTGCAAAACTGTTTTGTAAAATCACAGCAGATGTTAAAATATGGTACTAATTGACGGTTAAACGATGCTGTTGAGCTCGGTTATAATGATCGGCTGTTTAAGGTCTGTAAACACTGGTTAACGTATGGTGAACATTAAAAATGATTTAATCAGTTGTTTAAGTGATAAACAGCCGTTTTAAAAGTCGGTGAACTCCGCCCTTAGGCCTGAGTTCACCAACATTCTAACCATCGGTTAGGTATTTAAACAGTTGATTTCCTTAGGAAATTTGACATAAATCAACTGTTTAAATACCTAACCGATGGTTAGAATGTTGGTGAACTCAGGCCTTAGTGAGTTTTGTGGCGGTTAAAGTTGGTAGTGGTAGTTTGCAGCGCAGCGGTGGAATATACTAAGGAAATAAAGATTAATTGAAATAAAACCTTCTTCTAACTGGAAAAGTATAATGAACCTACAAAATTCCATTTTAAAAAACACGAAAACTAGTTTGCTAGGGAAGTTCGAATTTTCTTACGTTTTTTGCGATTTGCGGGTCAGTGTTAGGTTGAATAAAATATAATTCGAGAGCGTAACCAGTGTGTATCTGCAGAATTATAATCATTCAAATCACCAATACAACCCTCTAAGTTCATAATTATAATCCTATTGATTGATATTTCATGAAAAAGTCATTCATTTATTCGCGGGCTACACTAGAGCTTCCCCTAATGATGAAGGTGACATCTGAGTAGGTAACAGAGCAACCTGTCCCTTTGCAGACTTAAGGCTTGTTATGTTATAATATTCGACTTCCAATAAATGATTCTAATCAGATACGAGTGCCTTTGATGGTAGCGGCTTACCTACATGCAGAATAATGTAAGAAATAACGACTGATTACGTTCTAATAAGATTATAGTTTTTCCTACTGGAAATATTATGGAATTACATAACCCACTGGCAGAAAAGCATTATAACTAGAGAATCTCCAGTAAGAATATTTAAAATACCAACCTGCAAATTTTTCATCTTTATTTATGTTTGTTCCTCGACCAGTTAGACGCAATCTTGTAAAAAATCGTTGTTTCCTTCATAATGTTCTCAATGTATCTCTGGGTCTTCTGATGCATCCAGCCTCAAGCAAGTCTTCAGTCCAACTGGCTGAAGCCTGAAACAAAAGAAATACAAACACTTCAGTAATAACAATTGAAATAATTTATTTGGACATCGTGATGGTTGGATCGTGATGAATGGACAACCATCCATTATTCGGCATGAAGACAGCTTCTCGTCTCCATGCCCAATAGTGTTGCTTTTTTTGAAATGGTAAAGTTGTAGGTATTAATAGCTACCAGTTTTTTTTTTAATACAGATTTAAGACAATAGCAAAAATGCTCCAGACTAGATCAAGAAATGTAAAAAAAAATACACAAACGCTAAATAGAATAACTCAAATAACCACTAAACAAGTAAACATACCTACATCAAAACAAAATAAGTACGGTACGCCTCAAATACACAACCTCCTCCTTTTACAAAATCGGCTAAAAACAAAAAGCGCTCAACGCATACCGCAGAATGAGAAGCTCCAACAAAAACATTTGTTCCACATACCATGTCATGTGGAGCCAGAAATTATGACTCCAAGAATGACCAGGCGGAATGTGGAAGGCCGAAATTCCTGGAGGGGTGGGAGGAGGTCCCCCCGGCACCTAGAGAGGTATGTGAACGAATTAGGGGTGCAATCGTAGTCTGGCATTCACATTTTCTGTACCTAGTAGTTTAATTTTATATGACTTTTACTTGGGAAATAGGTGTTTTTTTTTTTATAGTGGGATTTGCTGATTTATTTTATATCGTAAGTTTGTTAACAAAAACATCTAGGTATATAAATAAAATTCAAAGTCCTGACTGACTGACATTTCAACGCAAAGCCTAAACCGCTGCTCCTAGAGACATGAAATTTGGAAGGTGTGTTCCTTGTGAAAAGTAGGTATTCATTAAGAAAGGGTTTTTCGAAATTCCACCCCTAAGAGGGTGAAATTTCATGCGGACGAAGTCGCGGGCAGAAGCAGCATACACTAACAACATATACTTAAAAAAAAAACATTCAGACCCAGCACAATTAAGTACTTATTTGCAATACAAAAATAGGTATTACTTCCATGCGTTAATCGACCATATCAGACGCTAATGTGTACCTATTGCCCTCACATGATATCACCAAGACAATGTTTGGACTTTTAAAGAGACTGTTACAAATTAAAAGGGAGTGTGTCCTCTGAATTTGGAACGTTGTTTCTTCTCAGAGTAATCAGACAGGAAACGGACCTCAAATAGATTAAATAAATATTTTTAAACGAGTAGACGTGGAGTTTCTTGTCGGCTCTTCTCCATAGATAACGACCAGTTGGAATCGTGCACCTAGCTTCTGAAGTTTCATAAGAGCCTATGTAGGTAAATATGAAATAAAACAATAGTGCTGTATTCTTTCCGCATAATAGTGCAATGCCGAGTCAGCGTTACTCTTTCAGAGGAGACTTCATGGTCACCTCACACCACAAACAAATTAACGACCACAAATCCGCGCACATAACACCACATTTTTCATCCGGCACATAAAGGTACGCCCACACCACCACACATACGCGAACAAACGCACAATGCGTAGTTACGTATTAATCATGCGATACGCGGCCGGAACGGTCGGTCGTTAATCATTGAGCGGCCGGAACACCGCCCCCTCCCGCAATCTGAAGGGGGCTTTTTGTTAATTAATCCGCACTTATGTGACGCTTTTATGTATTGTCGGTGATTGTGCTGTTACTATACTACTTGCGTTATGTGGTGATCGTTTTTTGGTTAACGATGTTGTGATCGATGGGTGTGCAAAAACTTGTCAGTTGTCACCTACTTTACACTATTAGCACCTACGAACACTTTTAAAACATTTTAAATACAGAATGGCCCATTTAAATGGCTTTAATGACTTCGGTTGTGTATATTACATTTTCAATGACAACTACTTACAAAATGCGTGACATCTAAGCTTGCAGACCCTGTGCAATTTTTAGAAGAAAATTGCAACGTAGACAAAGGTCACCTGAACTTAGAGTGTTTTAACATTAATAAAACAAATTAATTAATAAAACATAATGATATAATCATGGACTTAATGCTGATAAAAAGTCAATATTTTAGGTAAATGGTTTTTTTTCTGGTACAGTAGGTACAACCATTGCAAAACAAAAATTACCCTTACTGCTACGAAATAAAGGCACTATCATATAGTTACTACTAGTATGCGGTTGACTGTATACATACAGAAACTGCAATTAGTTGGATTAAGCTCTCCCTTCTAAAAATAAAAACTCAGCATCAAGGCAAATATTCATCAATAAAAGTGGTCGAAAAGTTACAAAAAAATAAATAAGGCAATCATCCCAATCAAATTAATTAAAACAACAGATTCATAAGAGGCAGACCGGCGTAGTGTTGCCTTCATCACTCAAGTTTTCTTCAACGGGTATAAAATTATGTTCGCATAACACCTCCATCACGCGCACACCCTACATTAATCATGTCGAGACAAGACTATAAAGTATTAGTATACGTAGTGTGGGCGCACCTTTATGCAGCTTCTTGCAAATTATTTTATTTGTTAAGGAAAATTCCTATGAGTCATTGGTAATGGATTTTGAATTTGTTACGAGTTTGGTTTTGGTTTTTACGAGTTTTTATTATGAAAGTGATTTAGAAGGCAGTGGTATTCACGAACTTACTTCGAGAAATGATTTGTGTGACATGAAATTCACGATATGAAATCCATGATTATCACTCCCTCCCTCTTATCGAGAGGAGGCCTGCGTTCCAGCAGTGAGAACATTATAGGCTGATTATGACATGAAATTCAGGGCCCGTAACCAAAAATTCGAAACTGAATCTATTAATTTCAAAGAGGTACAGAGGTATTGTAGTCAACTATTTGTTTGGTCCAAAAGTATTTTAGGATAAAGTTAACAAATAGATCAGAAAGCGTGCGTACGTTTCGATAGGCAATCGCTCCATGTAAAATACTGGTATTCAGCTGCATCCAGTAAGACTGAAAGCCGACCCCAATATAGTTGAGAAAAGGCTGATTGATTGAACCGTGGTGTTTCTTGCCGGCTCTTCTCCATAAGAAACGACCAATTAAAACCGTAAACCTTATAGTTTCTGACGTTACATAAGTGCCCATGTAGGTTTTTATTGGTTATTCATTTTTGAATAAATATATTATATTATTATTATATTTCGTATAACATGTACGTTTTTATTGGTTATTAATTTTTTAATAAATATATTATTTTATTATTATATTTCGATTTTTTTATTACGTGGATGCCAATTTGTAGTGCCATTTTTTTAATACTTGAACCCGAAATTTTAATTTGATATCACCGTAAAGATGTTGTTAATGTTTTTCAATTGAGGTTAATTTCTGCGTAGATTAATAATTCATGACAAGTAACACCATCCATCGTCCGGTAGATTTAACCGACTTTTCTTTCGACCTCACAAGCATACACTAGCGAACGCATCTTTATAGAACTTCATCTTTATAGAAATTAACAATAAAACAATTGCGAGTAGAACTCGCGTGGAGAGGGTTCCGTATGATGCGCACAATATTGAGAGATTTACCATGATGTTCTACGACCACAGACTTCTTGTAGGTTTTCCAGTAATCTTTAGTTATAGAACTATTTGCTGTATTTTTTTCAAAATTTTAGGCTCAGGTACTTTCGGAGATAAGGGGGAATGGTCAATTTTCGTCTATTTTCTTAAATAATTTTAATACACTTTACTTGAAAATTATGAAAAAAATATATTTGAAATCCACACAGTAAGTACTTTCATTTGATATGTCACACGGTACAGATTACGAAACTTTTTTCTTTTTCTTATTGCCTCCCAAAAATGACCCCTATATTCAATAATCATTTATACGTTACACGTCTATGTATGAGTCACAGAGATTCATATATGTACCAAATTTCAACTTTATCGGTCCACTAGATTTGGAGCAAATTGGCTGTGACAGACGGACGGACAGACAGACACACCAGTGATCCTTTAGGGGTTCCGTTTTTTTCCTTTTCGGGTACGGAACCCTAAAAAAACAGATAAATGCTGAGACGACAATAATGCAGGTAGAACAAAAATCACCCAAAGCCAGCCATGACGGATTCAAATAATAAGTTGCAGATAATGAGAAAACTATTCAATTAACGAAATATCTCCCCTTTGCATACCTCCCCACTGATCACAAGATTACAAGTCCGAACAACAGCTTGCAGACCCCTTATATACTGAAAAGTATCCAAAACTATTGCATTACTTTTAACAAACCCTATGACGCCATTAATGTCCATTATCTCGCATCTCTGTCGCACATAGTCCTGTCCTTGTCTCCACCCCCGTCTATAGAACGGAAGGGACCATTGTCTGTGTTACAATACAAATGTCGAACTTTTGGGTGTAAAACATGCATTTGTATGTGGCGTTATGATCTTACTCACTTATGACAATAAAATATATTTGCTTCATTGCTATAAAAAGAATACAATTCCCGTTAGAAATAGGTTTATTTTTCTATGACGCAACTTTCAGTGAACTTGGAATTTTTTTTAAATGAGTTCATCCTGTAGCGGTATCAACAACGCCACATGCGAACTACGGGTTATACTGACGTCACGCATAATCCTGCATCTCGCAAGCAGAGTTTACATGCGTGACGCCAGTATGAAGCGTAGTTCGCTAGTGGCGTTATTGAAACCGCTACATTCCAAAAAAGAATTAACCCCAAAACTCTGCCGCGTATTGCTGAATTCCGATTAGACACTTTACATCTTAACTGTCTCTCTAAAGTTGACAAGTTTGCAACTATTTGTAAGCCCCTTAGTATTCCTTACTGGTGTCGTCAACAACAAAGGGATAATTTAAAAAACTCGGTTCTCTGTTAGTCAACACCTCTCTATATACAGGGTGACGGGGATCGGTGCGAAAATTGTTAGCATTGGATTCAGTACATTATTCTGGACTCCCACTTTTTCACACGATGCGCTGTCTACATCTTCCTATCTATTGTCCTATCGCAGATAAGCTAGAAAAGATTTTTTATGAAATAAGAATCACCTTTGTGCCTAATTTTCTGTTTTGTTTTTTTTTTTTCTTGTCTGTTTATATATGTGTGGACATACATAAATAGTAAAAAAAAATATTAAAAAAGAGTTGTTCCTTACATTTTGACTGCTTAAGTATTGCACTTTTTTATGAGCAGATTTTTAATTATTTTTTTTATAGTCGACGATTTATTTTAGGCATAGTTTAATACTTTCTTCATAATATTAATATGTAACTTTGTAATGATGTAACTTCTATGTATATTTTATATGTGAACTTATGACTAAAATTATTCTTAGTAAATATAATTAAAGCTGCCAGCCTTTTGAGTACTGTTCCTGTTGACAATGATGCAATTTTTTTGATGATTCTTTACCTTCTTTTTTTTTTATACATGTACATATTATTAATATTATTTTAAGTCTATTAGCTGATGTTATGTAAATATTATATTGGCTGAAAATTAAAAAAATAAACATGAAAAATAATAATTCCTTTAACACAACCACTACAGTGCCTACATACGGCAACTAAACATTCAAAACGCAACGAAAATGTACCAAAAACATTGTTGAAAGATATTTCTCGGCAGAATACTCAAGTTGAAAGTGTACCACGAGACTTACACACGAGAGAGCAGGAATAATGAGATACCAACTAGGTACTTACTTGTTACAAAGAAAATTCGCCTGTAGGACGCTATGGACAGACGCACACAGTTTTGTGCATACTTTAGCATATTTTAGTCTTTTGTTGTCTGTGTGGTGTGTTTTTAACGGTTCTAGAATGTCCTACTAGATATCATAGTAAGTTGAGGTTGTACATCTATTCTCCTTAATAAAAGTCTTATTCGCTGACAGACAACGCACAGTCTAAACTAAACCGCTGGGTCTAGAAACATGAAATTTTGCACAAGAGTTTCTTATGCAAAGAGTTTTTTTTATATCTCATAACTCTAGGGTATGAATGAGATCATATCAAAGAATCATATTGTTATGAATTTTTTTTCAATTATCTTTTTTTTATGGTGCCACACCAACAAAAAAAAATTGTGATATTAAAAACTCCAATCCAACCAAATTCAAAATAAAATCAAATAATCACAAACAAAATTTAAATCCCTTCATAAAAGGGCTGCAAACGAGACTGATGACATTTGTAAATATTTTCAATACTAAGGTTACGAGTACAACCTCCCAATAACCGGACTACAAATTCAGTTAAAATAGGCGTTTCCAATTTCCTAACTCACGATTTATTTGTCTTGGTGACTATAACAAAGTTCGTAGGCTCGTAGCAAAACGGCTACGGGCTACGCCGTAGGCAGATCAGCTACGAGATGAGTTACGATGCTGCGGTCAAATCTTGTGTAGGTGAATGTTGTTTGTTTTGTACTATCGTAATAGTTGATAGGTATTATTATTATTACTGAACGTTATAGTTTGGTAAAATAAATTCTTGAACCACGATAATTTTACCTTACCTCGGGAATATAAAAAGGTATGTGAAACATAAAGACTTGCGGAAAATACGCAAAAACCAAATACAATACAATATTAATATAACTTAAAAATCTAGCAGCCAGCAACAGCAACAACCCAGCAACTTCTTTGCCCAGCAGTGGGATAGTACAGGCACACAAGGTACCTAAGGCCACTTATTAAAATACTGTGTACTAACTGTATCTAAGCAGGTAAAAATAATCTTTGAACAAGTTAAATTCACATACAAAAAGCCCAGTGGTGACGGCCCCGGCTTACGAGTTGTAAGTCGTGGGTTCGAACCCAGACACGCGCTTTTCTTTATATAAATAATTTCATCACCGCTGTTCTCAAAATGGTGAACGAAAACATCGTGAAGAAACCGGCATGTCCTAGAACCAAAAATTCGAAGACATGTGACATCTACCAACGCGCACTGGGCCCGCGTGGCTTAAAATTACGCCTCTCACAGAGAGGAGGCGTGTGTCCCAGCAGTGGGAAAATTATAAGAATAGAATAATATTTAAGCTGATTTTGCTACATACGAAAAGAACACATTAAAGGTATGTATTAAACAGATCAGATTTTTTTGTGTATGGTTACAAATAAGTTACCTACGAAGTTTTAAAACTAAGATAGGTATTAGAATTTTTTGTCACTTTCACCTCCGTTTTATAAATTCCAATTAACTTATCTGGCACATGATTTTATTTCAATTCTGGATAAGGTGTCTGGTAGTAAGCTTTCAAATATAAATAAAAAAACAAAACGCAACGTAAAAAAAAATGAAATAGAGGGATTGTTGATGCAAGAAACTTTCAATGGTGTTAGGTCACTAAGCTTACCATAGACAATACACATTTTTGTCTATGAATAGGGACTAATCCCGATTCGGACATCGTGCCGCAGCGACCGATGACAACAACATTGCATTCCACATTACCGTTTCACTAACATGATAACACGCCTCCTCGCCTCTTCATCGGGCCTCCAATCCTCTATTCCTCAATCACGGGAGCGGTTGATCAATCATATCTGTAACTCAATCGGCCGCCGCCGGATATGGACCCCACACCGTGCCAGCCACCGCCCATTTTAACTGCACCTAAACGAGTTTTTAGCGGGAAATTGCCAAGTCTAGCCTATAGCTTAGCTATTTAAAAAATATTATTATGTACAAAATTTTCTATTTTCTTTTGATCGGATTGAAAACATTGTTTTGTTTTGTTTTTTTACTAGATCAAGATGTCTGGCAGTTTTTTTTTTATTATTCTACATCAGTCCCAGTGTTATTAATAATGCCATACTTAGTACTTGAAAGCGAAAGAAATGCTAAGGCTGATTACGTCATAAGTTCATGTATTTTAAATAGATTTCTAAGTTGTATATTGTACCTATGTGTTTCTATTTATCCAATGGCTAACTTGTCAAGATTATATTTATTAAAAAAAAAATTGTACTTAGTAAAGTTTAAAGAGGCGCCATTTATGTGTACCTACTATACTAGCTTTTGCTAGCGGTTTCGCCAGCGTGGTGGTCGGAAATTTTCCCACAAGAACATACTACCGCATACCGGGATAAAATCCCATGTGTTATTCCAGATTATAAGCTGTCTGTGTGCTAAATGTCATCCACATCCGTTGAGCCGTTGTTGCGTGGTTGAGTAACAAACATCCAAACATACTTACATATTATATCGTTCACATTTTTTTTTATTATAATATATTATGGTTGGAGTAGGATTGGAGCGTTATTAACTAGTACTTGGACGGACGTTATTCTAATAAGCTAGAAATATCCTTTGGAATTACAAAAAAATAAAAAATACTAACTGGAACATTCCAACAAGTTAAGCCACCCAATTAGATAGGGAAACTAAAAATATACGAACTAGCATTCTTCTTAAAACTCAATCACACAACCCTACAAAACCGCTAACTAACAAACAGCGCTTAATTGCTAAAAACGCCTCTTTAATACAATTCCGCTTGGCAAAAAAGCGGCTGCATCAACTTTGAATCGCTTGAAACAAGGTTTAAAAGCTGTAAAGTCTTCACGGAGTCTTCCACTTTCCTTTTTGTTACAACTTCGCTGAATTTTTCACCCGGCAGCGTCGGGTACTTTCACTAGTAACTTTTAAATAAGGATCTGATACTTCACGTGTTTAGTCTCGAAAAAATCGAAGTGAAAAAGAGTGATGGAGACTGTCTTGTAAGAATAAATTAGAGTGCAAGGTTAGGTTCTTAGGAGAATTGTACAATGGAGTATTTAAGGGATAGTTTGAGACAGAAACATAAAGGTTATGACGTCGGAGGACAAATAATATAGTGACCTTATAGGTCTTTTTTTGAAAGGTCAGGTGTGACTTGCAACCGGCGTGCGTGAATAAACCAAATGTATGAACGTAAACGAAGTAAAAGGAGTAGGTACGTAATGATCGATGCAGGTGGCGTTCTGTAGTTTCTGCCTACCCTCATGGGATTAAGGCGTGAGTTTTTGTTTGTATGTATGACGTATTCACAATACTCAACGCGATTGTGGAGACCAAAACTGGATTGGACTTGACTGGATTTATTGACGTGTAAAAGTGTTTGTACAAACCTACTTACAGAAAATAAATAATTTAAGTATCATAATGTTAGAATGTTTGCAGTTTTATGAGAGAACAGGATGAGCAGAGTGATGGGAATAACTTTAATTTAGTAGGTATGAATGACTAATTTGCTGTACTAAACAAAAAATAATAAATACACAAATTAATTTAGAGAAATTTAGAAACTACATCTATACATGTTTTTAATTTTTAACTGAAAATGTTCGATGGCTGCACAAACTTTTGAAAGTAAGAAAAGCAAAAGTAACGGTTATTTATATCGTATGATTATTTTTATGTATCCGAATCAGTAAGTTACATGGAGTACCATTTCATTAAATCATTATTTCGCAAAAGGGTTGAAACGGTACGTACTTAATAAATTAATAAATGATTCCCTACCAAAATCCCGTGAATCAAAATAATTTCTGATCTACCTAAAAATATCTATTTATAACAAGAGTTTTCAAGTTCCATGCCAATAGCCACGAACAACATTTCAACAAGTTTTTCCACCAAGCAAGCTAGCGCCCTCTGTAGCGACAATACCTCGTTAAAATCTAATTTTGCTGCATGCTACTCGACAATAGATGGCGCTGTTTTACATTCTAATAAGATTGAAAACAGCTATTAAGTGATCTGTTTGAACGAATTGGAAAACTTTTGTAGGAGTTTTTTTTGTCTATAATTTTTGGTGCCCTTATGTACATCAGAGTAAGGTGATTAGCTGATTGAATGAGATGAAGTTTGACGAAATCTAGCTAGTACCTACTTTATTTTACCTATAAGCTTTGTTAATTACCTAGGGAGGTTTCAACTGTGTCCAGTGATTGAAAAAGCAATGTCCAGCACTCGGTGGATAAGCTGATGATGAAATAGGTAAGTGTTTAGGTTTACATTTTGCCGTCAATGATAACTTGATAAGTCATAACTTCTTAATTATTCTTCACTTTAGTGTAGGTAATGGAATTTTCAGTTCAAATTATTAAAAAGCTAACCATTACCTATTATGATCACAAATAATAATGAAATACAGAAGTCGTAAACCTACCTACTTCATGATTTCCTCACTTCACCTAAAAAATAACAAACGAGCACCCAAAACATTCGCATACCACAAAAAACGTCCAAAACGGAGCGTCATGTACATAATTCTAAGGGTAACGCCACAAATAAGACGACAGTCGGCGAAATATCTATTTCGGACCGCGCCGGACCCGCGTCACGCTGTCACGGACGCGCCGGAGGCCCGACATGAGCAAGCGTGAGTCATAAGCGGTAGCGAGAAGTGATGAAGTAGGTGGTGATTTTTGTAACTTTTCGAATTAAACCTACCTTCTGCCTGCGTCTTTATTTAAGTTTTTTTTTTACATATATTATATGCTATGGTACTCAGCATAAATTTATCGCTTTGGTATAGCGGAGCATTCTATGAGTGAAGGAATTGTTGTAATAAAATTGTATCTCCTTTTACAAATATAATTTTATACATACAATATTGTACCTCTTTATAATATTTATTTAGATAATAGGAACAAGGGGTTTGGTTGAACAGGTATATTCTGTGATAGTTATTACCAAATTATGCAATATCTATAAAATGTCAATAAGTGAACATTTTAATGTGCAGCTTTAAACATAAGGTGGCAGAATTAACACAACTGCAATCTTGTTAAGTTATCGTTTTAAAAAGCATCAAAAATTATTATTCAACTGGCTGTTGGCTTGCGATTTCGTCTGCGATCAAGACTAAAAACACGTGGCGCCATCTATTATCATAATAAAGTTATTGTCGTTTTCCTCGGGTACAGCACTTTTTTTCGGGATGAAAGGTACCCTACGTCCAGTTCTGTACACCTTACAACTTATATGTACATTTCAGGATGATCGGTTCAGTGGTTTAGGCGTGAAAAGGTAACAAACAAACAAACTTACTTTCGCATTTATAATACTAGGAAGTTAGAATAGTTAGGATTACTGTAGCAGCACATTGAAAGAAAATTCTCAATACCTATATCAATCGAGTGCTAGTAAAACACACCTACAGGCTGTTTATTAAAAAAATAGAGGAAAAAGTATCAAAACCATTTTCTTATAACCTGCGCCAAGTCCAAAAAATGTAGCCAAGTTAACGTGAACACGTGAGGGGGGCATTTCTTCAAGCAACTGGCTACGTGTAAACACTGTCACTGTCACGTTTAGAAAAAAGGTTGAAATACAAAGCAATTTCTAGTTTCATGCAAGTGTAATTTAGTGAAATGTGTCGAGACGACTTGGAATAATGTCTGGGCATTTTTAGTTTTAGTATTTTTTTATGAATAGAGTCATAAAGATAAAAATAGTTTTTAGAAATCTACATGCGTTTTTTTTATATTTCACGATAGTGTAATGTGGCTAATATAACAAAATAAATAATTTGGTTAATTGAAGGAAGTTTACGTCATAATCTAAAATACGTACCAATAAGTAAAATTTATGTGTCTGTTTATAATTTCAAAATAACAGCGTTTTTTTGAATGCAAATGAAAGTATATACGGTAGGTACTTACATATACAAACAAAAAAACATTTTTTTAAATGTTGGATCGTATAATCTCCGAAACGGCTAAACCGATTTTAATGAAATTTGGTAATACTTTAAATACTGGGGAAGGACATAGGCTACTTTTTATCGACATACCACGCGGGTGAAGACGCGGGCGAAAGTTGAGTTATTAAGTAATATAATATAATTATATTTTTTTTTTATAAAATAACAATAAAACAGTCTAAGTATAGAGCACTCTGACAATAACATAAAACTTAAACTTTGTTAACTACAACAATAAACTCTGTATTCATAAACTACACAAACTAAATGTTTACTCCATCAACATCAACTTCACAAACTCGATACCTTTAAAAATAAACCAGCCTATACTTAATTCAAGTTCCAAGTTACTCTCATACTTAATTCATAAAGGAGTTACCCAATAACCGAAATTTAGCAAATATTTCCAAGTCAAACATACGAAATAGAAATCAAAACTACACAATCGTTGTATAGTAGCCATGGGTCGATCTGACGGCCCCCTGTATCTACTGCCCACAAAACACGACGCAACGAAAATTCTACCTTAATTTCATCAGAGTTAGGGTTGGTTTTGGATTGTAGTAGAGGGGTAGTTATAATGTTTTTTGCTATTCAAGGTTGTTTTGAGGGTGTACTGCCCACAGCTAGGGAGTACTGCCCGCAAGGGCCGGTCGGTGCTGCGTTTGAACGGCGGGAGAGTTGTATAGGCGAGTAGCCTGTTTTTTTGGCGCGTGATGTGGTGGTATGACTGCTACGAATTTGTAGCGCCAAGCGCTCTTTTATAAAACTTTTATAAATAAAAGATTGACAAATTGAAATTTATAAATTGACTCTATTTATAGTTAAGTAGGTACCTAAATGTAAGTTTTAAATTGACGTCTGTTTTATTTATGAATTAACTAAGTATTCTATGTTTTTGAATAGGTTCCTAATGAAGAGGAATTACTGGCCAGCATTTGACTGATACCGCGTAAAAATGATATTAAAATGGAAAATCAGATTTTATATTTTTAATATTCTTCACCGATAGCAACATAAATAATATTTAAAAATTGACTGTTCTACCGCCTGTTACTATCCACTCACTATAGTCGGACTTTTAATTAGCTGCAGTAAAATGACAGCTTATGTTTTACATATATGACTAAAATTGGCGTCTTTTTGTATTTTTTTTTTTTGTTGTTTTTGAAGTGTAACAAACGAAACTTATTTGACATGCATAGGTATCTCTAAACGCAGTCCGAATTGAGTTATTAAGAAGTGTAATTTTACTGCAGCTAATTAAAAGTCGGAGTATAGTAACATTGCAACTGACCGACCCACGCATGACTTTCCCAAAAGGAAAATGGTCAAGTAGCTATTCAAGTCAACTTGCTAGTCAGTACAAGGCTCGAAGGGGTATATCCGCTGTGCATACATTAGGCACAGATATCGCAAAGCTTTTCGGTAGGATTAAATTAGTTAACTTATTCGCCTAGTTGTTTTGTATACCTTTTGAAACTGTGACGTAATCGTTTGTGAAGATGACGTAATATGAAATCATGGTTAATATTAATTTAAAGGGAATCACCTGAAGAATGCTCGGTTGTCGTTTAGACTATTCTAAAAAAATAATTATAAAAAAAAGTTTTGAATAATGATTTTATTTTATTCCTTTAAAGTACAACATCGAACACATTTGGATTTCTCCGGTGATTTTATAAACACACAACTACATATTTGTTTAGTCAGGAATTCACAAACGAGATCCGTAGTAGATCATACTTTACTACTCGCGATGTCACTATTAGAAGGCGTCGCGTCACACCCAGTAAAAGACTGCGAGACGAGCTGGACAAAACCAAAGACCAGTGGTCCAGATTAGCCTTAGATTTCAATTAGTGGAAGTCATGGGTAGAGGATTTTGCCCAGCAATGGGACGATACAGGCTAACAGTAACATTATTGTGATGAAGCATTAAAAAAATCGACTTAAGAGCGTTTACGCCGTAGGTACCTACGGCATTTCATACAAACTTTCAAGCCCTTGTTTTTCTAAATGAATGAACCGATTTTAATGAAATTTCGTACGCATAAGCAGGATACAAAGTTCAAAAAAAATACTTAAGAACGTTTTCGAAATGTCGTATTTAAAAAAAGATAACTGGAAATCTCTGTTTCTACGGAAACTTTAAAATCGATCTAATTTGCCTGTAACACTATTTTTCGAAAATGTTCTGATGTAACTTTTTAGAATTTTGCATCCTGCTTATACGTATGAAGGTTCATTAAAATCGGTTCATGCATTTCGAAAAACTAGGGCTTGAAAGTTTGTATGAAATGCCGTACGGCGTAAACGCTCTTAAAAGTGCATACCTTCTTAAATAAATAAGAACCATCTAAACCAGCTATGTACTTAACCCTTTCAATTACATAATTATATAATGTATTTAATTGAAGTAACTAATAACCTATGTCGATTACAAAAAACCGCCACATTTCTTACGGAAATGAAAAAGGGTCTCGCGGCCGGTCGAGCATGGGACGAGTAAATAACGCGAAACGGTACGGGTTTTTATTGCTATCTGAAAACATACTCTATGTTACGGTATTTCAATATGTAATGGTAGCATTACCTACATAATTTTCTACAGTATTTTTATATTATCCCTGCAAATTGCAAAAGACGTACCTACGTACAACCGCCCTGTCAAAATGTAGTATTGTGGTAAACTTTGTACAATAATATGCCTACGGGTCCCACTTTACGATCGCAAACACTATTATATCACAGTTTATCAATTCTCTATAAAAAATGTACTTCTCACAGAGACGAAGCCTGTGTCCCAGCAGTGGGAACGGGGCTGATTATGCTATATTAAAACATCAAACTGATTCATAATCAGCCTATAATGTCCCCAATTGTTGGGACACCGGCCTCCTCTCGGTGAGATGCAAAGTGGACCGTAATCCGCTACGCAGGCTCGGTACTGGTTGGTAGAAGTCATATGTCTTCGAATTTTTGGTTCTAGGACATGCCGATTTCCACACGATTTTCCTTCGCCGTTTTCAGAGCAGTAATGATGAAATAATTTACACAAAGTAAATCGCCTGTCTGGTTCGAACCTACGCAAGTTATGGCCGTTACCACTGAGCCAACACTGCTCTCCGATTATTTCAGCAATATTTAAAAAAATACACACCATACAATATTTAACACTACATATAAAATAACGGCAAAAAAATCGCTTTTGTTGTATGGGAGCCCCCCTTATATAGTTATTTTATTCTGCTTTTAGTATTTGTTGTTATAGCGGCAACAGAAATACCTACAGAGTTTGTGAAAATTTTAACTTTTTAGCTATCACGGTTCATGAGATACAGCCTGGTGACAGACGAACAGACGGACAGTGGAGTCTTAGTAATAGGGTCCCGTTTTTACACTTTGGGTACGGAATCCTAAAAACTGTTAAAGCTATTTTGATTCTACTTCATTCACAAGTTCAATGGAAGCCTATTACAAAAGCTACTAATACTAAGGGAGGCTTTTACAAGCAAACCTATGAGGCAGAAGCTACATTTATCTAAGAAAAATCATGTAACTCAAATACCTTAAACGTCAGTTCATAGGAATCTAATAAACGAATGCATTCAATTTGACTATTTCGAAAATAACTCATACAACATTGAAGGAATACGAATTCGCCAGGAAAATAAGAAAGGTCAGCGTCAAGTACAATTTCCCTGAAAAATGCATGTAATATCTTCAGCTAAACTTCATGCAAGCATTTTCAGAATTCCGATGGATATGCTCCGGAATTTAGAATATAACTTCTGTGGAATTTTCAGTTTTGTACAGGTATATTATATGCTTGATCGAGCAGAGATCGTTTCTGCGAGGAAAAGGTATAAAAAGGTAAGAATTATGTTCTTAGATTAACTTTGATTAAAATTAGATCTACAAAAAGACTCCGAAATTCTGGCACCTGTAAATACCCGAGAATTGGTGAGCCTGGTTTCATAAAGTTGAAAGTAATTAAAATACATTATTTACATAATAATGGCGGTTAGCAGATAAGAAAAGAAAGTAACAAAACGAAACACTGATGAGCTAAAAAAGGAAAAGTCGTTTTAACAGTTACTTAAGATTAACTATTTTTAACTTTTTAAACTATGAATTAAGTTATGAATTTGATTACCAGAATACAACAAGAAGAATTATTTGACTGAAAACAAGAGACGTTCGCCTTACGCTTTTCTTTCTCTCATTTCAACAAGAGAACTGCAATTATTTGCTTCAACATGAAATCGATCAGTTCTTTTAGTGTTTGAATTTACTAATGGAGTTTTATTAGTAATTATAAATAGGTAGTGGTCAATGCTGAGAAGAGCAGTGGTGGCCCAACGGCAAAGGTAACGGCCGACTTACGAGTTGTAGGTCGTGGGTTTGAACCCAGACAGGCGCTTTACTTTGTGTAAATAATTGCTCTCAAAACGGTGAAGGAAACATCGTGACGAAACCGGCATGTCCTAGAACTAAAAAATCGAAGACGTGTGCCCTACCAAACCGCACTGGGCCCGCGTGGTAGATTACAGCCACTCCCTCTCGAATAAAGGATTCCTGTGTCCCAGCAGTGAGAACGTTATAAGCTGAATAATTAATGGTGGGAAATGATGCCTGAAATAAATGGATAAATAAATAAATTTGTAATTTTTTATACAACATTATATTCAAATCCTCGTGACTCTTATATTGATCTAATATTGATTTTTTTTCAGCTCCCGAATCTCGCAGCTTAGTTTTGTTTTTAAAAATTATAAGGAAATAACATTATCAAATATTAAATACAATTTTCCTCAAAAAAAAATTATACAATATCTAGTTATACATATATAAAAGGCAGGTATTACGTAGGTACAATACAATATACAAATGTATCGCTAAAATAAGGGTCTTGGGTACAATACAAGTCTTAAACAAATATAAGAAGGCTGTGGACGGTGACCTTTGTCCCTTTTGCGTTTGTGTGCGTAAGGGTCGAACTGTAGTGACACACTCACACAGACGCAACGCTTGTATTTGCAAATGTGACCCTGTAGACCTATGGGTAGTTAGACGTGGACGAGTTTTAAATGAATAATTTGATAATTTGGGGAGTTTACTAGATTTCTCAGTTTACTAGATCCTTTTTTTTTAAGGATGGGAAATCATCAAATGACCCCTCCCGCTCTGGGTAGAGCGGAAGGGAGCGTCAAACTCTTACTGACTAAAACCCATCCGTGTTCCTTCCTTAGCCCTTTATGTTCCGGGGTAGCGGTAACCCTTTCGGACAATCCCGCTCGCCCCCTTAAGGTTCATAGTTTTCATATTAAATTAATTCATTCTATTCTCAGTTTCTCAGTATTACTAGATCCTTGTGATAACGTTCTATTGTGAGGCTCGTAATCTGTAGGTAGCCATAGAAGAAAATAAATTTATGACTGTGCACATTTAGTTAAATTTACAGTATCAGTCTTCAGAATATGTAGTTGTCTACAGTCTATTAGTAAGTGTCACACCCCATGGAAGGCTTTCCCTGAGTCCTTAGAACTAATCGCAAGTGTAGGATACCTCGATCATGTAGCAAGCAAGCACAACAAGCAAGCAAGTAGCAAGCAAAACAAGTAAGCAAGCGAGCAAGTAGTAAGCAAGCAAGAGCAAGTGAGCAAGTAGTGATAACAAAGTCAACACTTACCCAAATCGTTCACATATCTCTCTGAGATTCGCGCGCCTTAAACGCTACTTACATTAATACTAGACTGAAATAACCTAGTCTTAAACTGCACTTGTTATTTGTAGAAGAGATGTACGAGGCGTATGACAGAAATAATTTTTGTGGTACTTTGTGTGGTGCTGCAGCAAAAATGATGTGTAAACTACATGTTATTCTTATTGTAGAACAATTACTGTTATCTCAGCATTTAGAGGTCGACGGACAGGCGCTGACCGATAATTTTATGACAGAAGACAACAGGACGCTGCTGGTCATCTACTTAATAAAAATCTTAAAATTCATTCAATTACCTATTTACTACAGACAACGCACATCCTCTTTTATGACCAGCACCCTAATTGCATAGCACACTATCAATCTCAATTTGAACGATTTTGAAGGATTTTGCCTATTTATCACACTAATATTATAAAGGCGAAAGTTTGTGAGTCTGTTTCTGTTTGTTACTTCTTCACGCAGAAACAGCTGGACCATTACGTCGTACGGCATTTCATACAAATTATGAAGCATTATTTTTCGAAATGAATGAACGGATTTTAATGAAACTTCATACGCATAAGCAGGATAAAAAATCTAAAAGTTAGTACAGAACATTTTCGAAATGTCTTATTTAAAAAAAGATAACTGGAAATCTCTGTTTCTATGGATAATTTAAAATCGGTCTAATTTGGCTTTTACACTATTTTTCGAAAATATTTTTAACTAACTATTTAGACCTTTGTAACCTGCTTATGCGTACGAAGTTTCATTAAAATCGGTTCATTCATTACGAAAAACAAGGGCTTGAAAGTTTTTATGAAATTCCGTACGGCGTAAACGCTCTTAAGTTTGGTATGGAGGTAGCTGACACCCTGGATTAACACATAGGATACCATTTATCCCGATGTTCCCACGGGATCGAAAACTTATGCGGGTGAAACCGCAGGGCGCTGCTAGTTGCTTAATATATTCGAAAAATTTGTCTGCTCAACAACGTAAATAAAACAATGAATGTTTTTGAACTGTGAAAATGATAACCATTGCTACTCATAGTGTCTTACGCAATAACTCCGCCTGTAGCGTCCTGCTGTTTTGTATTCGATAACCAAACAGGCAACTCTTGCTTGTGTGGTATGACTAATATTATATTGTAAAATATAACCATCTTTTCTATCTACAAGTTTCCTATCCCTGTGGCCTAAGCCCGTTAGGCCGGGCCACCTTCCGATACAATAACAGGCCGCGGACCCTTTCTTCTGGCAGGCTCGCTTATAAATTGCGGTGTCCGACTGTGCCCGCGTGTTTGTTGCCAATATTGCACTGCTTGTTTGCTTTCTATCGATTTGGGAGAAGTATGGACTGAGGAGGTAATTCGGGTTAAGGGATTATGTTGAATTGATTTGTAGGTGTTTGGAAAAGAAACTCTTGTGTTACTGCAAGGTAGGGTATTACCTAGGTACTTAGGCAATTTACTCTGGCAGTCAACCTGGGTATCGAACTTGTTTACTGATTTTATTTAATATTTTTATCATGACTTATTACATAATTTAAGAAAAAGAAAAATAAATAAATATAAGATCCCCTATATTTTTTGAACCTGATATTTTAAAAGTACCTACTTTTAGAATCAGCACCCCTAATTGCATAACACATTTTCAATCACAATTAGAATCATTTTGAAGGATGTTGATAATCCATTGCTTCATAATGTATGAAAAATTTGTCTGTTCAACAACGTAAATAACGGAATTAATGTTGTTGAATTGTCAAAATTAAAGCTAGCATTGCTATTGTTAGTGTTTTACGTAATAACCCTGCAGAATACATTAAACATTAAAAAACATGCAGTAACTATTTATTATTCAGTTAATTATCAGTAAACCTAAGCGCCACTATATCAAAGAAAAGATTCCTTTCAACCAAACAAAAATAATCAAATAACAACTCGCAAATCAACGCTAACTACGTAAAAGTGCCTCTCAATCTATAACACGTCTGGTAAATAGAGGTTGGATCTAATAGGACCTCCTGAGGCTCTCAAATGTTCAATCAAAATGATAGGTAATTCAGTTACACTACCACTGGACGAATACCGTCCTATCTGGTACAGGCGATCAGTTAAGTGTTGGGACTAACTATCGGAGGCTTAATACACAGGGGCAATGCTCATAATTGTAAGAACGTTCAGTCTGATCTCAGTCTCAATCTGTCAATAAAACCTCTAATTTCCAAACATTTTTGATAAGTTTTTAATATTGACTGTCGCTGAGATGAGATTGCGACTAGATTTTGAACGTTTTTGCGGGATTTGGTCTTCAGATCTAGCTGGTAGGTTTCTTTATGATGGAAATAAAGAAAATACATTTATTTAGCACAGACTAAAAGACACACAATACACGAGATACTTAGCACAAATGTACGTATGTATTAGTTTTAGTTACGTGAACAGGTTTTTTTTAGACTATCATTGGAGATTTTGCCGTGACCGTTTTATTCAAATAAAACCGCATCAATTAATAGGACCCGGGGTAAATGAAAATTCGATAACAAAATAAAAAATTCTATTCACTAATTTACGATAAATTGGTGAATGGATTTTTACTTTAGCCCTGGATCGCAAGAGCTGGAAGTCATGGGGAGAACCATTTGTCCAGCAGTGGGATGATGCAGGATGAACAGTAACTAGTAAATCTGAAATAAAGCTTTCTTTAATGATCTAATTATTTGACAGATGGGCGCAAGATTACATAAATCTATTTGCAAAACGACTTCTAACAAACTCAATCGGTAAGTACAGACGCCAGCACAACAAGCTACCCGAAACTGTCAAATTTTCACAATCAACTTTGAACCTTATGCTTTAGCGATAAAGTTGAATATCTATTACAGTCACATTATCTTTGACAGATTGTAGTAGCTTGATGTGCTGGCGTCTGTACATACCAAAATATTTTCAGTTACAAAAAATTATCAAACATTCTCAAGGTCAATCACTAGTGCAAAAAATTACCAATTAAATTGTACTCAGTTTTATTTTTTTCTTGCTTCAAAAATTTTATTTGTTTTCTTCGCCATTTTGTCCTCGCGTGTACCCTTTACATCGCCGACCACTACTCGTATCCCCTATTTCCCTAATTAATCGTGTATCGCGCTCGTCTCGGATCTTCCCCAGTGGATGACCCATGCACCTTGATTCGATCAACTCTATTTGATCTGACTTCTGTGTTTTATCTTCTGTATGAGTACTTATTGCACCTATTTCTAAAGTCACCCCTACCTAATTAATATAGGGTAATTGCGTAACATACTTACAGTTATAGCAATGGCTTTGATTTTGACATTCCAAAAACACTCATTGCGTTGTTTACGTTGTTGAGCAGACAAATTATTCGAGCATATGAAGCAAGAAGTTTTATTTAGTTAGCCAGAATTAAAATAATATGTACTTAAATAACAATTTATACCTAAATAATAATAAATTCGACGACATGTGACATCTACCAACCCGCACTGGGCCCGTGTGGTGGATCACGGCCCACTCCCTCTCACAGAGAGGAGGCCTATGTCCCAGCAGTGGGAACAAAAGGCTGATTATGAATAATAAAATCATATCCTAACTTAACTAAAACTATTCGCTAACTAAAATATAGCGTAGAAAAATTGCTACTTAGGTAACTTACTCGTAATTCAATCAAATAATGCAATTTGATGATTTATCAAATGGTGAGGCAATTGCTAGATGATTTGTAATAGTAAAATTATTATGTATCAAAGTGCTGTGTCATTAAATAAATAAAAAATAAATAATTACTAATAAAAAACAGGTTTCAGAAAAAATTTAATATTAAGAGAATTTATACTCAAAGACGTTTTTTCTACATTTATTCTTGTTTTGAATTCATATCTGACCGCGTATATTTTTTAATGTTAACCAATATCAAAAAACTATTTATAAAAAAGTCGACGACGAGAACTCATTATTTTAGCCGAAGAAATAAACTACACAGAACTTCACATTAATAAATATTATATTAATATGAATAGTTTAAGATCACAAAACACAAATCCTCCCATCGCAGCTTCATCAGATAATACATAGTTCGTTAAGCAAGGGTCATCCCGAGGGTCAAAGCTTCCAGGATTATCTACCTTCAGTAATTGCTTACATTTAAGTACCTGAGCTATCGGTATACTTACTGAAACTTCGTGAATAATGGATGGAAGGTATATTACTGATTGTTTAATGGAGTATCTTGATTGTGGAGTGCTGGGAAGATGTTTGTGGTGAAGTGTTTTAAATTAAACTTTTAGAAATTTAAGAAAGTGTAAGAGAATTTAGTAAAATAATTACATAACGATATTTCATGCTTGGATGTAATGGAGTCCACTCTTCTTCTTATTTTCTTGTTGATGAACCTCTTACTAGTTTTTTTTTTTTATAGTTTGAACCCAGTAGTTGACCACGTTGATTGCGGCATCAGTGGCGTTCTTTAGGTCATCCGAGGTGCAGGTGAACGGACACTTCAGCAAGTGGGGCATGCTCTGATTAGAAGCACCACGCTCGCACTGGGTGTTGGAGGGGTCTGTAATCCCCCACTTTGAAAAATTGTGTCTGCAGCGGCCAACTTGAGTACGCAATCGATTGAGAGCTTTTCAAATAGGCCACATGATTAGGTCCAGGATTATCTACTAGTAATCAATTGACGACAAGTGGCACTACCCAGTATATAAGTAATAAGCTAAAGTTGCTTAATCAAACGGTAAGAAATGCATATGCCCTCGCAGTTCCGCTATTTAAATTGCTGAACCTTGTCTGTTGATATCCAAGATGATGACTACAGGCATAGCCATACTTGGGAGGCACCAATGACCCAGCAGTTGACTGCAACAGTGTGAAGCAAGGTAAGACAACACGGACTGATGTTTAGGCAGCATTTTGTTGGTCTAACGAAACTTACATGCCAGAAACCTAACGTGGCACATATTCTAGTAGGTTCATATATAGCTATATATAGTTGTAAAGATTACTGAAGCAACACAGAAAGGGATAACCCTTTAATAAAGTTTCGTATTACGATCCTTGAAACCGGTGAAGTGTAAATAATTTTAGCTCAGCGTGTGCCTAGAGATATTCGAGATCGATCAGTAAGAGGCTGCGGAATATACATTAATTCTGTAATGTATCGTAAACATGGGAAAATTATCTAAATTGTCTGTAGGATCATGTTTTTGGGAGGAACGTGTTTCGGTTACAAATGGGCAGGCAATATTGTCCGGAAGAGTATCTATTTGTACTAAGTAAGTATGAAAGTGGATCTAGACAACAAAATACGACAATTTGCTAATGCTGAATGTAAGAAGTAGCCATTAAGACTTTGGTAACTCGATTAGCAGTAGACGCTTAGGGGATGCCTATGTGCAGCAGTGAATGATAATTGCTATTTAATGATAATAATGGTCCCCATGTTTGGAAGTGCCTAAATATAACTTTTTATTTTTAGTTATTAAATAGCATTGGAAATTAAAACTGATACGACAGCTAATTTATTCTTGGAAAAATACTTTACACCTTTTCATGCACAATCGAAAGTTGAGCAAATACAATTGCATCAACACTCATGAAAGCGACAACTTAAGAAACTAAGTACCACTTTCAAAAAACATCAAAGACGTATCCTTTAAATCATTCCCACGCGTCCAAAAATTTAATTCTCCAACTATCAAGTAAGTACGCGAACTTAACCCTCTAGAGACAACTGGCAAATTTTGCAAAAAGCAACGCGCCTCGGTACATCGGGCCCAGCAAAGTTAGCGTGGTGTAATCGATACGGCCTTAGGGTTTTGGGTATAAATTAGAAGTTCCATCGATCACCGACGCCCTTTGCCCATCGGCTCGTACTTTATTGATAGTGAATGTTAACCGATAGTTCACTGAGTTACGCTGAACGGCACATGTATTTTTGGCCGGGTTTATTTGTGCCTCTGAACCTATTTTACGCGCGATTTGGGGTTGATGTCGGTCGTATGGACTGCTGTGTCCTTCATTACAGGGACCTTTTTTTCAGGGGAATCATAAAAAAGTTGCTGATTGACACTTCGTTCAATTACTGGATTCTATAATTATGATCATTGAAAATGTTGAATACAACTTAATCCCACATTAATACAACGTGGCAATGATGCCAGCCTTTTGGCCACTTTTCCTGTTGACAACGATGCAGTCAAATTTTTTGATTACCTGTGATTATTTCCTTTTTTATTGAGAGCAGTGGTGGCCCAGTAGTAATGGCCGCGACTTACGAGTTGTAGGTCGTAGGTTCGAACCCGGACAGGCGCTTTACTTTGTGTAAATTATTTCACCACCACCTCTCAAAACGGTGAAGGAAAACATCGTGAGGAAACCGGCATGTCCTAGAACCAAGAATTCGAAGACATGTGACATTTACCAACCCGCACTGGGCCCGCGTGGTAGATTATAGCCCACTCCCTCTCGAAGAGAGGAGGCCTGTGTCCCAGCAGTGGGAACACTATAGGCTGATTATGATGATGATTTCCTTTTTTATTGTACATATTATTATTATTATTATTTTAAGACTGTTCGCTTTTAAATAATGTAAATAAAATACGACAATTAAATGTATTACTTAAATATAAAAAAAAACACAATTGTAAGACCAAATTATGTCCCCACATCAAAAGCTAAAGAAAACTCAAAGTACCTGATGAAAATTATATTAATGACGTCACATAATCTACTTACGACCACACCACA
Source organism: Gortyna flavago (assembly GCA_963669345.1). Classification (NCBI taxonomy): domain Eukaryota; kingdom Metazoa; phylum Arthropoda; class Insecta; order Lepidoptera; family Noctuidae; genus Gortyna; species Gortyna flavago. The sequence continues at coordinate 13,286,258 of OY770138.1, forward strand.
TGACCATATCAACGAAAAATTACGGTACACTATTAAGAATTTTATAATACAATAAAGGAGGGTATTACTTATAAAAGAGGTGTTCGGGTCTGCCTATAAACATACATAGGTAAAGGTAAGGAGCACTTAACGTTTCCTAAAGGATACATTATTGAGGAGAGCCTTAAAAACAACATTTTTACATCCTACGGTCCTGCGGCACATATTTTATTGCGGGTTGTTGGGATGACCCTCGCATTGGACTGCATAGACTTGAGAAGCATAGACAGGGATGAAAATGTTATTTTTCCCCAAGTGCCAATTTTTGTTGGAGTCAATTTTTTTCTGATATGGATGTCCCACTTGTGTGACATTTTTGTTAGCCTTTTAGACATGCATTCTTTCAAGCTTATATCTATACCTACCAATTAAATTGAATTGATTATCATTTGTTCTTTTGATTTTCATTATTGATCCTGTACGTCATCCTGGCTCATCTTCCGACGTCTTCCACCAGGATTGCACCTATAACAAGAGCGTTATTTTTATTAATAATGTATTTTAACACATAAGTACTCTGTTTAGTCGATAGTTTACTGTCGAGGGCTCTACAGTTTAATTGCGTAACATGCTAACAGCAACAATGGCTTTCATTTTGAGAATTCTACAACATTCATTGCGTTATTAACGTTTCTGAGAAGACAAATTTTTCGAACATATGAAGCAATGGATTGCAATATCCTTCAAAATGATTCAGATTGTAATTGAAAGTATGTTTCGATATTAGGGGGCAGTTCAAAAGAAGACTCAGTCGTTGAACCAAAGTTTGGATGGCATTATGTCACATTTTTTAACTTAGAATCAATTTAAGTAGTTGCCTAAATTATCTACCGCTACCTAAATCAGTTTACCAACTCCAATTTTCTCAAAACAAATCGATACAAAGTAACCTATCTAATCTTCGTACTACTATGTCGGATACCTGGCCGTTCCCGTGAGGCCACGGGGGCCTGATGGACGGAGCTCGCCGCGCAAGGGTTAACCTAAGTCAACGTAAATATTTGAGCGACGTATGCACGTTTGCTTTACGTAGGTATCAGTGTTGTTTTAAAGCTTGACATTTGTAACGTTTTTGAGGGTTCAGTTTGGTTGGGATTACTGTAAAAAGTCTTTAAAAAACAGTCTTTAAGTTTCCCTTGGACACTTTTCTGTAGCCGTACTAGGATATTTAACCGGTTGAGTGCCGTAATTACAGACACAATTAAAAGCCATTGTGTCTCGCGTAGATCTACGTTCCGGCATACAAAGGGTTAAGCACGTGGCCCAAATTGAAACTAACGCCGCCGCCATATTATTTTTTCAATGCATTTCACAAACAACTGCACAAATGTTTATTAACAGCGCACGCAACCTTGTCGTATTACCACATTCATAATTATTAAATTATAAATGTGGCCATCAGGGATATGTATATTTAATTTTATAGGATTATATTAGTAACCAATATTTAGTAGCAACATTTTTGAAAGAAAAAAAAAGTAAAATATAATATCGATCGGCTTTTGACTACGTTGTATGTGCATATTTTATGTATTTTTTATTTGAAATGTGCAATGTAAAAAAACGCAAAAACAGAACAAGTTAGGGGAAAATATGCGAATTCGAAATGCAAATGCATAAGTGCTGATTTAAAAGAGTGTCCATATTACTCCATATAGTTTCTTGTCCGTTCTTCTCCACAGGAATCTACTACGCTTTGGAGTGGGCAACGAGCTTCGTCTTTCTGACTGTCCGACTCCTTAACATTTCAAAAGTACCTGTAAATAGTTTGAATCAACTCAGCTTATTGCAGTCCACTGCTGGACATGGCCTCTCCCAGGCTGCGCCACAACACCCTGTTCTCCGTCTTCCGCATCCAGTCCGTCCCAGTGACCTTCTTTAGGTCGTAAATGGTATACTTAATTGAAACATATTCTCTGAATTTATTTCTATTATAATGCCTTTGTGATTGTAAGTGTTACTAACAATAGTTAAATAAGTAATTTCATGTCAATACTAACACCATGGACTTCCAGGTCTGCAAATATAGTTTATTATTATTATAATAAAGTTCCGATCAAAGATGAGAGGGTTATAACCGTTATTTATTTAAAATACGTCAACGTTTTGAGAAGTATCGAGCTGTTCAAAAATAAATAATATAATCATTAATTCTGTTTATTTTAATTTCAAAAATCTTTAAAACGACGTTTATTGTCCACATTTTTTGTAAAACGAAACGTCCAAATCTTATGTTCTCCTTGTCGTACAAAAAACATTTAAACACAAGTAAAAAATCTATTAATTATTTGATTAGTTCACGAAAGTTCTAAGAGGATAATAAACAAAAGACCATCTCAGACATCGATCTATATGGTCTTCATATAACCTGACCAAGATTATGTCTGGACTCTAAAAGAGACTGTGACCTCTGAGTTTGTTTCGGCCTTTCTTCTCAGAGTAGTCAGATAGGAAATGCCGACCTCATCTAGTTTTATAAAAAATATGATTGACGTGTAAAAGTGTTTGTGCAAACCTGCTCACAAAATAAAAGTAATTTAACACGTAATAATTAATGAATGAATATTTGAATGTTACGAGCTAGTAAGAAATTTCTATACAAAGATGCTAAGGGCAGTCACCCATACTTTATTTAGCCATGTCCTTTCATGGGGTATACGTATAACAGCATTTTGAATTTTCCCGGAAAAAAGCAATACATCGCTTCCAACAGTTCCCCTTGAAAATTATAGAAAACCAATAAACACTGCATAAAACATATTACCATTATGAGACGGAGAGACAAATATATTATTCGACTTGGACTGACAAATACGAGGGTAGTACGTGAGAATTGCGCGGAGTTTTATCCCGGGTTCGAACCCCGAGCCGTCCCTTGCGACCACCGGCCGAAAACTTTACCTTTGACCCTCACGGAGAAGTATATAGAGATGAGTGGTAGTGGAGTTTAGAAAATCAATATTTGTGTTGCAATACTTAAGCATGTTACATTTCTGTTAGCACGAGTGGTGACCAAAGCCAGTTTCTTTCTATGTATAAGATAAAAGTGTTTTCACTTCAGTTAAACGATTGTAATTTAATACTGGTCGAATCAAATGTTTAATCAAATGTACTTGTTTCAATTACTTTTATTTGCTTTGTTTTATTTTTATTTCGAAATGGTCCAGCTTCTAACTTCGAGCTCGCTTGGTAGACAGCGATGGATGAGATCAATGATGGAACGAGCAAACCCAGGAGATGCCTATTCACTATTACTTTGAACGCCGGCTGACGCTGTTTTTCCGTTTCCTAGATCAATTTATTTAATTTATTAAGCAATAAATTTTCCTAGGCGACAACAATTTCTACATCAGTTTTTGTTGACCTTTGAAACCAAATATATTATTAAGAATTGTTGAATAGGCTTAAGTCAAAGTTTCATAGCTTAAAAAGACTTTTTCTATGCTGTCAAAACTTTATTCACTTCATAAAAAGCCATTGCCATCACATAATTTTCGTAACTATCCACTCCACATATATCCACCATTGCAGTACCAAGTCCGGGGGCATCTCAACCATTCTTATCTACTTACTCCGCATCTATAGCAAAACGAGCCTCCTGAGGCCTAGCCCGCCTCTTACGGCCTGTCAATGACTAGTAAAATTTAGAACCGGCCTACCATTGATATAAATGTTTTTTTGTTCCCAAAACGGCCCTTGAAATTGTAATTTAGTGATGTCGTCGAATGAGATGGTGTTTCGAAGCGTTGTAATATCCATAGAAGTTGATGATAGTTGTGTTTGGATCGTGTTTTGTTTTTTCTAAGATTGAATATGTGGTTAGATGAGTCCATATTTGTGGTTTTGATTCTTTTTAGGTTGTACCTTTACACTATGTGAAAATTGGTATTGTAATTGAACTGAATATCTACGACAGGTAACTTCCAAAACTAATTTCTATTTGTTTATTATTATTTTATTTTACAGTTTTGGAAAACTTATAGCTAAACAATTATGCACGATTGAGAGTAATAGAAATAAGGCCAATTACAAGTTTTCACAGGTAAAAGAGAGAGTACAAACAATAAAAAAATATTTGAGAAGTTAGACAGTTTTTGAATAAAAACATTATCACACATCACAGTATAGGTAAGGTAGAAATGTGTTTCAAACAGCGTACATTGTTATCCATATCTATCAGCGTTGATTGTTTTCTATATCCACATTCTCAGTTTTAAGGGTCAAAATTGTGTTTCTATTGTCGATGCAGAAATTCACGATAGCACTCTAGGATTTTTGTAATAAGTAGTAGGTATCTTAATGTCGTTTCTATTACTGCTACAAGCCTATCTGTGATCTGAGACACTGGATTGATTAATTGCAGACGTTACGACGATGTCCAAGAACACAAACTGATAGTTGAACTCTAACACAAATATGTATTATATTTAAGGTAAATATACCTATCATGACAGTTGTAATTGATTTTGAAATGCCGATGTTATAAAACAGCAATACTTTTTAAAATATGATCAATCTTTCTAAAACACTTTATTTTAAACCCTTTTAAAGTTTAAATGGGTACATACATCGCCATTCCCTATGCGTCCCTCTAGACCGCTCCCATACTTCCGTGCACGCATGCATATGATGCATATCTGACTATAATCTGCAACATATTAAATTACACCAAGATTTTTGACGCATTGCACGCTAGCTTATAGCAATTATGGATGTTCAACATCTGCCTAGCCTTTTCCCAACTATGTTGGGGTCGGCTTCCAGTCTAACCGAATGCAGCTGAATACCAGTATTTTACATGGAGCGACTGCCTATCTGACCTCCACAACCCAGTTACTGAGTAATACGATACCCTTTGATAACTGACTGGTTGTCAGACTTTCGGGCTTCTGACTACCCGTAACGACTGTCAAAGATCCACAAATGACAGCCGGGACCGACACTTAAACTGCTTTCCGAGGCACGGAGAGGTCTCGGTATGTAAAGATGGTCATCCATCCACAGACCAACCACGGCAAGCGTAGCCTAATCTGATCGATCGACCAGTGCAGCTGGTATTATTTAGACACGGGCCCTTTCCACAGTACATTTTAATTATGGATAATGTAATTCAACATCACCTATAGTTTTGTATTATAGATCCTATCGATTTTTATTTATAAAAGATTCTGAATAAATTGCATTTTAATACAAATTTAGCTTACATTACACCAAAAATCCAACATTCAAAACTACATTTTCGCAAAATCGCACCTGGCGATTTCTCCAACCAATCACTGACCAGTATTTTCCCCCTTCGGATCCCCCTCACTGACCAATGGCCGACCGGTTTCACCCCTGTCGCGTGCTGTCCAGTTTGTCCACTAGGGGACAAGTTCTCCCGACCGTCGACCCTTAGCCACGCGCATCGAATATTCGAATACTCGTTTAACAGCGTTTAAACATCGAATGGACCTCGGATGTTCAAAAGTGTCAGAGATGAAAAACCTTTTGTCAATCCGCTACAGGTATTCATCCCACAAAAGTTTTGACACGTACATTTATTTGACCACTTATTGGCCACAAGAGGGTCGAAGATTCGTCTCCCTAAACCGTTTTGTGGTGATAAAATTTTAGTCGCGTGTTACAGACCTGTTTTTAGATGATAGCGTACAATGGGAGTGTTTGTCAAATAATAGGATGAAACAGATATTCAGAGATTTATATTGTTGGTGCAATGGATAAAGTTAAATATCCTGTGATTTATTTGCTTTTGTGTCTGCACGTATTATGAGGATTTTTTTTAAATGGTTTTTTTATTAGATTTGTTGTGGTCGTGTATCATATTCAATGTGTTACCTTTAATGGGTTTAGTTTTGTATTCCTTACCTATGGAGCAATATCAGAAGTTTGCGACTTTGCGAGTTTGAGTTCGTCAAAGTACAATAATGTTTTCTATCTTAACGGACAAAAAAGTTTAAGTACTTACTGCAAATTATACATCGTCTGTAAAATGTCCAAATAAAAAATCTAAATGCTCATTTTAATATCGTACGCTCCGAAACGCTGGGACAATTGATTACTAAAAACCTCTTCATTTGTATTGTACTGTAGGACCGTTTGGTCGTCCAGAAACAAGAGCAAGGCCCACATTCCTCATAATCCCGCCCTAATGCCCTGTCCTCTGCAAGGGACATTTCCATTTATTATTGAGCACTTAATTTATGTGTTTTGTTATGGACCGACAACTGGCGCGGCTACCCTAAACAAATGTACATATACGTGCGCAAAATTAAACCAAAACTGAGTTCTATTTTGCACTGCTTATGTCCCAAAATGATTCAGCAAATTGGCGCCGTTTAAGGCAATATAGTCCAACGCTAAAAAACTGCTTCATCGGACGTTTTAAAGTTAGCATAAACAAGCAATTTCAAACTCTTTTCATACAACATAGCGTGCAAATTGGAATAAACCACTAAAGGTCTTTTAAATCTTTTCGACTTCAAAAATGTGAAATTTTAAAAGTAGAATTGCGGCTATGCTTTGCGAAATTCTGCCAGAAGTTTTGGTTCACAGAGTTGGAATTTGCGAATTGATTGGTGTCACATAAGTCATTGTCGGTTATAGTTCGATCACTTAGAATTGTTTAGACAATGTACCCAGCAATCCGTTCTCTTCAGAGCCAGGTTTTGTTTAAGAAGGGGTGAAATGACATTCGGGATAACTAAATCCGAGGGACTTTGTGGAGTTTAGAGGTCATTTTTCAAAATAAGTAATCTGGCAATGGAAGTTTACAATAGTCAGAGGATTATTGGCAGAATACAGTTGGAAAGGGAGTTTTTGTATTATCCAGTTTTTGTAAAGTCTTTCGAATGAAGGTTCTATTTTTGAAATGGTTATCTTTAAAAGTACTGGCCACAAGAAAGTTCCATAACATTCTTTTAGCTTTTTTTGCTTGTAGGATACACGTTAAGGGGGATGCGCTAGGTAGCCCGCGAAATTAAAATTTACTTATGTTTTTATTCAATTTGCAGTCAGTGTCAGGTTGTATGTTGTTTAAAATATGATTCGCTACCGTAACATGGCTATGGAGTATTGTATACAGAATTATAATCAACAGAATCAGCAATACTTAAGTTAGAATCGGCCTCAGATGTCATGATTTTTATGAAATAGTCATTCAATAAGATAATATACACTAATAGAATTGATTATTTTTATGATTATAATTCTATAAATAAATATTTGTTGCGGCTGCGAATGATATTTAGATCAACATATAACCTGATACCGACCTGCAAATTGAAAAAATCGTAAGAAAATTTGAATTTCGCAGGCATCCCTGACGCTTTCGCCTTAAGGTACCGTAATCAAGTAATTAATGGACAATTTCTACCCTTATAAAAAGTTGGCATGGAAAAGAAACATTGCATCGTGCTCACAGATTTTACTCATCTCTCCTTGATAAACTAGAAGGTATATTTCGATCATAAGTTCGCACCGTATTTTAACGAAATAAAAAATACACAAACCAGCAAACAAAATGTGCAGAGAAAAAAAAAACTAAATGACTCAGCTCAAAGTGGTATAATATGATATTCAGAGAGAGGAGAGCGCTTCAAACATGGCGCATATAATGCCTATGAAAGCATAAAAAATCAAGAAAATTCCATGTGAACCAAAACACATGGAGAATAAACATACGAAGTAGATACTTACAAAAATATGAAATTCACCACAACATTTGCTGGGGACGGCGAGTTTCGTATGGTTCGCAGAAAAAGTGATACAACTTTGCCAACAATAAAAGTAGTAATTGAATATTTTTGATAATTAATATTAAACCTGCACTGTGTTATTACAAAACAAGATTTGTCTTTAGAACCAGGCTTAACACTAAACTAGCGGACCATTTTTCAATTTCGAACTCTATTCCGACAAACGTAATGTTCTTAATACAAAACTAACCACTCAGACTCGGTTTTAAAGTCAGTTTTTGTAATTAGTACTTTACTTTTATCTGAATAAAGTTCAAAATTGAAAATTACTCGATGGTTTAAAAATTGTATTGTAATAAGGCCGGTGACGTTTAAAGAAATGCTGTCATGAGGTTTAACTATGAACCACAAAGTTCTTATTCACAAAGGCCGGTCTAGGTTATTATGCAGGTTACCATTGGTAACCTCACTTGTTTATATTATATATATTATATATATATATATATATTGGTAACTTACCAATACATTATCCGATAACACTTAGGTATGTACATACTTTAAGAGTGCAAAGTACACGTCGCAATTGTACTATCATGACTACTTAGAAAAAACGAACTGGCAACCGAATAAATAGTACTGACAAAAAAATCTCTTTGGAGTTTTTTGCCTACGGTACCTGTTCAGTCGTCCATAATGCGAGTTGATAGGTAGATGTATTAAAAATAGTATACATTAGACACGAGTACGACATAATATAAACATACGTATAAAATATTATGTACCGAAATAATTCTATATACCACATGTCATGTAAAGTGAGACAAGGATTACTTCGCACTTTGTGGTGGAGTCCACATAAAAGTTTCCCGAGAACAAGATTTAAGTAATGGAAAATATAATTAATTGCATAGCATAAGCATAATCAGATAATAATTTTCCCAATGCTGGGAAACAGGCCTTCTCTCGGTGAGAGGCTGTGGGCCGTAATCCACCACGCTGGCCCATTGCGAGTTGGTAGATGTCACATATCTTCGAATTTTTGGTTCTAGGACATGCCGGTTTTCTCACGATGTTTTCCTTCACCGTTTTGAGATCAATGGTGATTGAATAGTTTACAAAAAGTAAAGCAACTGTTTGGGTTTGAAACTAGGTAGCACTAGGCTACCATTCCTCATTAGCGATATGGTCTAATGCCCCATCATTATATTCGCTGGGCTAGCCAACCTACAATTTAAGCGGGCCATCAGTCCAACGCCATTAGTTAGGTACCTATTGACATATAGACAGATCGCTACGTGCCGCTTGTCCAGACCGGCACTACTACGGGTTTGTACTCGATCTTCTCTCGAATCTTGAAATGTGGTATGATCTAACTGTAAGTTTGTATCCTTTTCTCCAATGAATCTGAACGCGATCAGAGGGCCTAAAAAGGCCACTTTGGCAGAATCATAAAACAATTCATATCATGCAATTCATCTGTTTGACAGTTTCACACCTATATATATCCCTGAAGGGTTAGGCAGAGGTGTACCTGTAGCATTTTACGAATCTCAAATCAAATCAAATCAAATCAAAATCAAATCAATCGTCCATACAAAAATGTCATACAGATGAAATTGCGTGATATGAATTGTTTTATGATTCTGCCAAAGTGGCCTTTTTAAACCCTGGGGGTTTAAAAAGGCCACTTTGGCAGAATCGTATACGTATACGTTTAAACCACGAAAATTTCCCTTAGACTGTGATTAATAAAATTACTGAATTAAGTTTTTTAGGCTGTGTGACTGTAACGGCCGTCAAGCATTCTATTATAACTTTAGATGCATGAGCTTACATATATACCTACGTAGCTTGGGTATAGACAGTCATACATATTGCGCCGACCCCAACTAAATGATGATTATGGTATAGACAGTCATACTAAGTATAACAAGATTTATAAAAGTCAAATATTTTACCCGACACTATACATTCAACCCTAAGACTTTAGGGCCAGAATTTGTTACGCTGACGTCGTCGATCGCGTACCGTCGGTCACGCGTACCAAGACGCTGACGATAAATAGACGTGTATCACAGCACCGATGATCAGCGAGCGCGAGTCCATATAAATCGTACGCGACCGATGTCAGCGACCGACGTCGACGTAACGGTATTTCCAGCCTTAGTCACATAAAACCTGTAAGCCTTCTTGTAAAAAATATAATTATTTTTTATATTTTATATTTGCGTTACTTAAAACATCAATAACAACATAACAAAATGCTTTGTTTTAACTTCAAAATCTTTCTAGAAAAAAGGGGAAGAATCTTGAATCTTGAATGTAGTAAAACAAAACCTAGCGACCTCAACGAAAACTCGTAGTAAAGAGACGGACAGTTGCTAAGATTAATGTGGTCTCCACTTTTAGTGAAACTCTTACTTCAGATATCCGGAGGGTTTTTGTAAAAAAAAACTGCAAGAAAATCGTGTAAGCCATTATCTGTGAACCCTGAAATGCAACGCGCGGTTCCAAGTACCCCCGCAAGTTTAAAGTACGTATAATGGAAACTAATAAATAACACTGGCAGGTTTTTACCCTAAACAAACATCACTCCACACCTAAAAACCAGTCATTGCCACATCGTCATGATAAAATACCGTCATAAGCCGAAAGCCGAAAAACTGGACCCCTATAACTGACAGTAATTTGTCTCAAGCACTGAAAACGTCTTCAGTTTAACCCAATACACTCGGTCCTAAGTAAACTTTAGGTAAACTTAAACGGCCGAGTCCCTTTCTCGACCACATTCTAAATAAATAACATCTAATGGGGGACATTCATCAGTGTTTCCACGTTTTTAGGTGGGTAGACCTCACTCCCCTAGCTGTCTGCTGTTTTGGAAAAGTCCTTTGCGAACAAATCCAGGAATTTGCAAACACAAAATTCAACTTTACTCCAATACGTTAGAGTGCCATTCAGTTTGGGTAATTTACGGACAAATTACGTTTGTTAAATACAGAGATTAGCAGTGGCGAGTGCAGAGATATGAGAGGGGGGAAGAATGGTGGGCGGCGGGGTGCCACAGGGGCCCACCCAACACCCTTTTTTGTTATTTTTTGTTGCATTTTTTGCGTGAGCGCGTGCAGGATTTTTGGAATGCATAGGTAAGCAATATCATTTAATTTTGTTGTAATTAAACGCACATGGCTGTCGAGTGTGCTTTTAAATTATACAGCTTCTCTATACTTTTGCGCGATTCATTTAGAAATTAAATGAGGCCCCAAGTTTGCACTTTTTTATAAGTACAGGTATTTTTTACGACTTAACTTTTTATCTGGGTTTACATTTATTTATCAGCTGCACACGAATTGCATTATTCTAAAAAAATAAAAATACAAAATCAGTCGTCACTTTTGTTTTTCTTAAAAAATAAACTAACTTCATTCCTCCATCCTCACCACTATCACCTAGGGGCTAGGTACAAACCGTATATCCCGATTATGTAACATTGAAAAAGGTCCGTAGATAAGTTGGACAGCCACGATTCTTGAGCGGGGCCGGGTGTCACCGTGGACAGAAGATAGCGCTGATGAGGGTCACTCGTGCCTCTCGTACCCCATTTGTACTTGTACAAGCTTCCCTTATATTTAAATATTGGTTAAAGGTGGTTATTTTTTGTTTGTTTTTGTGTGAAGTTTACTTTGAAGGGAAAATGTGGAAACGCAACGAGCGCTGTGATTAAATATCTACGTGATATAAAGATTGTGAATATACGAAATATATAAAGGAATCAATAGTTGAAACATTTATTAGAAAAAATATTTTAGATATTGTCGGTGCATAGTTTCAACACGACCATGTTTTTCTTGAGAACAGTGGATTGGACTTAATCATTGAGTTCGAACGCAGGAACGCGCTTTACTTTGTGTAATTTATTTCATCACCACTGCTCTTTAAACTGGTGTAAGAAAACTTAGTGAGGAAACCGGCATGTCCTAGAACCAAAAATTGGACGACATGCGACATCTACCAACCTGCGCTGGGCCTACGTGGTGGATAACGGTCCACTCCCTCTTACAGAAGGGAGGCCTGTGGCCCAGTTCTAGGAACATTAAAGGCTGATTATGCATGTTTTTCTTTTTTAATTGCCAAGTTGGCCTACTCTTGCCTGATGGAAAGCGATGGACGAGGTCTACGTTTTTTGCAAGTAATAAGTGAATATACATTCACTAATAAATAATCAAGTGAGTTGCTAAGTCCAATCGCTTTTGTCAAAGAATTACAAAGTAAACATTGCAAAACTAAATAATTAGCTAACAATGTTGGTAGAATTTGAAAATTTGTAAAAAGCACAGCATGCAGAATGTGCAATATTGCGAGTTTGTGCCGAAACCGACCGGTAACAAGTTGGACTGTATTTCAGCAAGTTGCCGATAGCCAGAATAACCAAACGTTTGGCTAAACGCAGGACAAATCCTATAGCAATGGCTTTCATTTTGACAGTTCGACAATATTCATTGCGTTATTTACGTTGTTGAACGAGACACATTTTTGAACTAAGGTATGAAACAATGGATTAGCAAAATGATTCAGATTGAGATTTATAGTCTGTTACGCAATTAGGATGATCTATTTACCAAAATAGTTATTCTTTAGCGGAAATGTTTATATCACTCCATGTTATCGTAATATTTCAATTCAATTTCCTATGTAAGTTTTCTTCTGATATATAATAATACAAAAAGCATCTGAACTACGCTTTTTATACAAAAAAAGATTTTTTTTTATTTATATTTTTCAATACCGTTAACTAAAAAATCATTTCATAAACCATTTTCTATAAGTCGCATCGCATAAATCTCCTGAGACTACACACGTTTGTAATACCTAGACTGATTTGATTTATTTCTGTTCAATGCATGTTCTACAACGCACTTTTAGAAATAACTGTCTTTAGCAAAAATGTACCCGTTTTAGTATTTTGAACTTTATTCCGACTGAGGTAAAGTTCTTAATACAAAATTGAGAACTTAAGACTCAGTCACTCATCAAAATAGTTGTCTTGCTCTTATTCCGATTTCTTTGGGGTTGGCGCAACATGTCTGTTTCTTCCATAAGTCTTTATTAGTCGTCATCTCGTTAGCGGGTCACCCCCTTTCTAGCCAGTGTTTGTACCTATTAAAACTACTGTAGTAGGACGGTGTTCTCCAAAAAAAACAAAACACGATCAAATTCTATCCTACCTAACATCAAAACTAACGTCACACTACCAAAAGCAGCTGGCAAAGGCTAGGAGAGGAAACGGTAACTGAATGGAACTAAATTCCAGTCGCCTCCATTGGTGGTACAGTCGCGACCGTTTCACTGGCCGGACTCGTTGGAATGCTGTTAGCAGTTCTCAGAGCGACTGTACGTTTGTATGTACTGTTGGATTGGTTTGATGGTTTGAAATGAATGCTGCAATTTTTATATTTGTGATTTTTTGAAAATAGAATTATGTTTATTAAGTTAAATTAGACAAAATGGACTGTTCAATGTTGTATGACTAAGTTGATATATTTACAAATAATGAAAAGATTTTAGACCAAATTGACAAAAACTGCAATTTTTTATCTATCATATTGTTTTAGTTGACACAGTTTCGAAAATCTCATTGCTCGCTTTCTACCGTATTTTAACAGCGGCCCCAGTCCTAAACGCCTGAACGGAACATTTACCAAAAACGGGGCCTAAATATTTTTCTTTAACATTCAGAAAACATACCCACATAATATCATAAAATATACTATCAAAATGCGAAAGTAAAAACCCGAAATAAGACACCGCCTTTTGTTTTCATTGTTTGCGTACCTATAACGAGACGCGAGCTACGTAACAAAAACAAAAGAAAATGGCTCTATTATGTGAAAACAACCCAGAGACTACCACGGTTATATTCACCCGTGGGCTGAATTTATACGATATACTCTGTATTCAGTTAGCCAGCCTTATCTGACACCCCATACGCGGTCATTCGCCTCCTCAACCATCTTCATTCCAAAGTACCGCGAGGGGGGTCAGGTCTCATACTTCGCTGGTTAAGAGAACATATTTCGAATATCCAAAAGTATAAATTTCTCCGGTAAGCTATCGACTTACTTTTTATATTCGACGGAATCGTGGTATCGGGAACGGGCCACTGTTTTGAAGACAAACAGGGTGTGCTGGTTGAGCCGTTTTCTGAAATCCTTGTAACCTGTACGCCATGTATATCTTACGTGTTTTTGTTTATGATTTGTTCGAGTGCCTGATACTTAATCCTAAAAAGAAAAAGAGCTCTTTGGATAACTTTTGTTGTTGCAAAATCAAGAAATATAATATAATATTTCATAAGCAGTAAACGAGGGGTCCAGCAGAATATTAGCATCAGTAATATTTGCCTGCCAACCTTGAGACGCACACCGCACTGTTATTTGATTTGAAGTATGTCATAGTGTCACTTGACACCTTATTCATGTAATTTGTTATCATTTAATTGTGCCTTTGTGTATTGTGCTATGTCTTTTGTATGCACTGAATAAATGTTGTGTCTATCTATCCTAAATATAATCCTATTGACAATTAATTGTTAATTAACTATTGTCATACAAGTAGGTTAGGTAGTAGGTACCAATCATTTTTATGCATTAAAACTGAAAAACGAAAATATTTTCATACCTGTAATGTTCATTGGGTTAATAAAACACACTTTCACAGATAATGCAGGTGAAGTAGTATAGGCGTCTCGTGCACGTCTGCTCTCGCTCACGGTTAGCGCTCCACTCCCCGCGCGATGCCCAGGCGCATACACTACATCCCTTCTTTATTTTATACTTAAATAATTATGTTACAATAGCTTACACAACAATTTATTAACAATAAGGAACAGAATAGATTTAGTAATATAAACTAGTAAATCAGGCATACAAACATTATATCAACGACAAAGTAACAGACAGATCATAATCCTTTTAATTACATATAGGTATATTGCAATAATTTAGTCGTCGTTGCTAAATTAGAAACAGTAGCTCTTCTTTTTCTATCCCCATATTCTTTCTCTTCTTCTTTCATTAGCATATCCCTATCTCTCACATCAGAATCTATGAGTTTATCTACATCGGGAGCGAACGGAACTTTATCTCGGAAGTTTTTTTTTTTTTATAGGAATATCTCAGATGGCGATGTACCTACTTTATCAACTGTGCAGTTGTTAATTAAGTCTAAAACTCAAGTAACAGCAACAGCCGCAGACGCAGCCGCAGTTATGAATATTTTGTAAAACGTGTCAATCCCTTAAAGTACACTGTCTTTCAAGATACAGGATTTTCCTAGTTTGAAGGCCAGGGGTATTCTCAAATATAATAGCCATACCCATTCCCTATTGAATTAACACGGATGTTAGGCTAGGCTAAGTCTTTTAGTAAAATAATTAATTACTTAGATAGGTACTAGATACAAAATGATTCCTTGAAATATTAGTTAATACTCGTAAGTAAGACATCGAAATTAGTCCAATAACTTAGCAGTAGCAGTATTTTTATAATTATTTAGGGCTACTTTTACTATTATCTACTGTGTAAGCAATACTTGTACGCCTTGCAAGGCAGCACATAGTGACATAACATATTTTTTTGTACCTTCATGTACCATTAAGGTACCTACCTATATCGATGTGTATAAAAACAAATTATACAAACAAATACAAGATTGTGCCGATTTCATACTAAAGGCATCAATAGGTACTTTCACACAGACCATTGTAATACTTGTAACAGGAGTCAGGACCTTACAGAGGGCCCAGTATTATCAATTTTATGATAAGAATTAATACAATATAATCTCATAACCCAACATCACTCCTGTTCTCACCTGAGGGCCAGGCCAAATAGAGTAGGTATCGTATAATTAGCCATTTGCTTTTTTCCTTAGCCAGTCCTGGCCAAATCCCATGCCACAGGGAGCGAGTCTACAGTCATTAATTTTGCACAAAGCAAGACTACGCCGACGTCGCCACCAAGAAATTCCTGATGGGAAAACAAATTATCTATCTACAATATATATCTGGTGCCCCCAGGGCATCGAACCCAGGACTCTACAATCAGCAGTAGCACTTGCAGATAGACCAACTAGACTAACTAGACCACAAATTATAATATTTAGTTTCTATTAAGATAATGAAAATCTTAAAAGCTAGATACTCTGACAGTAACTTTTATTTATTTATTTATTACCTATGTTTGAATAGGTAAGCAATCTTTATTGTTGTAAGTAGATACATGTTTTGGTTTCACATAATGTTACATGGCACCTGTAACTTAGTGACCTTTGAAGGTACTACCACAATACTCCAATCCAACAGAAGGGTACTTCTCTTCTCAAACAAAATTGATTTACCGATATTCATCACATCATCATATCATAGGAAAACATTGTTAATCTAATTAATCATTACAATAACACATCAAACAACATTTTACTCTTATTAAGACTTTTTATTTGCCAACATTTTATTTCAAAGAGTATTTAATTAACAATTACATAGCTTTTGTCTTTTCCTTAGTCTGTTGGTCTGTTGATACCAATCTAAATTATGTCACCCTAGAACTCCGTTACTACTCATTAGGTAGTTCTTGCTACATACAGGTAATTATCCTGTGCGGAACTTCTACACTGGTTCTACACTATGAGACTTTCTAGTACAATCAAGTACCTAATACCCCCTTTTTTTTATAATCTTGTAGGAAGACCAGTTTTTTTTTTTTTTTTTTTTTGTTCTGAATTTGCAGCTAAAGCTAATCCAAATCACTGCTTGTATTTAATCTAATTATAATTTGTATCCCATTTCATGAACACATACCGTTTCAGGCAAGTAAATAATTAAGTATTTTTATTTTAATGAATAGATAGAACAAAGCAAAGTCAGAGTTAAAGAAGTCATGATTAGCTTGTATTAGTATAGGCTTGCTTATAATAGTATAAGCTTGTATCTAGATTTTATTCCTGAATATCACAAAGTACTAATATACCTAGTTACTTTGTCTGCTGCTATCAGCAAAATAAAACAAACAACATTACATAGAGGCTATTATATTTATGAAGTGCAAAGGTTATCATCATCCTCTTGTCCTTGTCCAGCCATAAGGTATGGAGCACCTGCAGTTTATTCTGCAGGTGGATTACCTAAGTATTTTTGTTTTGTTTTCAAATAAGTACGAGTACCTAAGTACTTAGCACTCCTAGTAACATAATGACTGTGGTTTGTATTCTTTCATCCATACTATATACTATAATATTATAAATTCGAATTCGAAAGTAACTCTGTCTGTCTGTCTGCATGTTACCTTTTCACGCCCAAACCACTGAACGGACTTCGACAAAATTTAGCAGAGAGACAGATTGCATCCCAGCAGGACATAGGATAGTTTCTTTTCGACGTACCGCGGGCGGAAGCTAGTAGCTTATATATTGGGTGTAGTAGGTAGTCATTTTGTAATGGCTTAATAATGCCTAGTTATGGATGATGCATGAGTTATTTTGGAGCAGCCTGCACTAAAATGTATTGATTGATTCTTATTTTTGCGTGGCTTTTGCTGAAAATCAGTAACAGTATTACAACTGCATAGCCGTGTTAAATTTTTTGTAAGTACTTAATGCGTGGACCGAATCATACTCTTATGATTAAGTATGTTATTAAAACAACAGTCCCTTCAAATTGTTATACTTAGTTAATCTGCGTGGCCCTTTGTTGTTTACTCATTGCGTGGCCTTTAAATAACCTTTATTTTAACTATGATTCTCTCAATAAAAGCAAGCATTGTAGCAAACCGCAAGCAGTGCAGGCATACAAATAGATAAGTACTTAATATAAATATTGTGATGTGATTCATCATCTGCCTAGCCTTTTCCCAACTATGTTGGGATCGGCTTCCAGTCTAACTGGATGCAGCTGAATACCAGTATTTTACATGGAGTGACTGCCTATCTGACCTCCACAGCCCAGTTACGGGTAATATGATACCCCTTTGGTAAGACTGGTTGTCAAACTTTCGGGCTTCGGACTATCTGTAACGACTGTCAAACCACCAACAGCCTAGCGTGCTTTTTGAGGCACGGAGGGGTCACGGTATGTAAAGATGGTCACCCGTCCACAGACCAACATCGGCAAGCGTAGCTTAACCTGATTGATCGACCTGTGCGGCTGTTATTATTTATCCACGGGCCCCTTACCTGACCTGGTGTTGGTGATTTGTAGTATAAATCTCCTGTAGTGCTAATCCACTAACATGGAGAAGAGTAACTCGCTTTTTATTAGGGAATCAATAATAGCAACTAAAAGATAAATTTAAGGGCCAGTTTCCATTTCTCCCATCGGGTACAAACCGATGTCGTGTCACCCTCAATCAAAGTGATCAAGTTGTCAGCATTGATGTTGCGTGAGTCATTTTTTGGGGCGACCTGTAACAGGACTTTGAGACTCGTATGCGTGGCCTTTTATCTTTTATAAAGATAACGGTAACACTACTGCATAGCCTTAGAGTACTTGTTAGTATTTGCGTGCCCATTAGAGCATTTAGAGCATTTCGGATTCAGCATGACCTTTGACGTAAGCGTAAGTATGACTAACTAAATATACCTACTAAATAACTTTATTCAATAACGTTACTTTTTTTTTATTATTAGGTATGGAAATTGACTGCTAATAACCTTTATCTATTAACAAATTAGGTTTATTAACTGGTTAGCCATAAATATGCTAGTAATTAAGCCATTATTGATGCTTACACTAACGTTTCCCGGTCTTTTCTCACATTTATTCTTTATGCATGGTCGTATTGCGAATAGTATTTGCGTGACCTTGATATTTCTGTGTCGAAATGCAAACAATTGATCGTAGCAAAACCAATGACCCAATTAAAATAGTATCTAGGTAGGTAGGTACTGATTTTGTTTTATATTTACAGTACCTAAGTAGGTAAATACCTATAAAGGTTATTGAGATTTATGATAATAATTGGATATTGTTTTTATTTAAAATTAGAACCGTGCAAATAACTCAATTAGGTACCTACCTTGTTATTTAAATGAAAACACTTACTCAATTTAATAATAATTAACAATCATTTACTGTTTGCATTACCGCACATTTAAAATAATTGCGTACTATTCAGGCATGGCCCTTGGTTTTGTTGTAAACAACACTCACTGCATGGCCTTTGTAACATTTACGCTTATCAGTTGTTTACATCAATCGAAGCAGAATTTATTTTTCGTTGCGTTTTTAATCATACGAAACTAAGGTAACAAAGTAATCATTAGCTCTGAGCTCTGTAACCATCTACCTTGGTAGCTATTTATTTACGTGTAGGTAGGTAGGTACAGCGTGACTACGTTTTTCACTTTATTATCCAATCCAAACTACTAACAAATCTAACGATCCTTCTCGAACTATAGTCGCATAATTGATCGTAAACAACTTTCAACGTGCATTGTTTTTCAGCGTGCATTCTTCCCCTTTTTGGTAAATGTTTTCAGTGCTTACTTTTATCCTCGTCGCCACTTGTAATGTTCATTGGGTTAATAAAACACACTTTCACAGATAATGCAGGTGAAGTAGTATAGGCGTCTCGTGCACGTCTGCTCTCGCTCACGGTTAGCGCTCCACTCCCCGCGCGATGCCCAGGCGCATACACTACAATACCCAAACAAGACTTCCACGTTAAGTTTCATGAAGAAGTAGAGACAGAACATAACGTAGTGATTTCCTTAGCTTATAGCGTTGATGTAAACAGTGCTATGTTCTTCAAAGTGCTATAAAAATGCATGAGACAGCCGCGATGTCTGTATGAAGAAGACAAACAGAACAAAAACTATATAGAATAAACATTGCTAGACTGGCTAAAACAGCAACACAATTACAATCTAGTTGACTCGGAGAACTTCGTACCTCCTCAGATTTCTTTTTTCGTGAATTTTTCACATTCTTTAGGTACTCGTAATAGCTAATCTGCTATTCGGGGCGGAGACAAATCCAGCAAATTAAATATCATAATAATCGGTCCAGCCGTTCTTGAGTTATAAATGGTGTAAATAACCCGACTTTTTTTATATTATTTTAACTAGCTCATTACATTAGCATGCTGTGTTCACTATTTTAGGGCATGCAGTATTGTTTTTTTTTAAATATTCAAGTTATATGGTATTGCCCGATTTGTGAAACAATAATAAAAAATAAAAAACACCGTCTGCGAAATTGTTTAATATTTTTCCAATAAAATAAAAACAACGTAGATAACATTTACACTGACAAATGCGTGCACTGACTGGACAGGTCCACTCAATCTGTGTGGTTCTTCCCTCAAGAGACGACTTCAGACACCAATCTACATAGTCTTCACCATGATATAACCAAGATTATGTCTGAACTTTAAAATAGGTATCGTATTACCCAGTAACTGGGTTGTGGAGGTAAGATAGGCAGTTGCTCCATGTAAAATACTGGTATTCAGCTGCATCCGGTTAAACTGGAAGCCGACCCCAACATAGTTGGGAAAAGGCTAGGCAGATGATGATGATGATTTAGTAACTTAAAAATAAACGTTTTTCTAATTTTGATAGCAAAATCTTTAACCATTTTCAATAGATTACAAAATTCAGTACACAATAATTAATCAAGAGGTACTCATTTACTCCGTCAAAAGGTTAGTTATTTTCTGTTACTACGATTATGGTTGATAATCGTAGTAACAGAAAATGCCCAGTCAATAACAGAAGACGATCTGCTATTGAACTGGTCCCTAAGCAACTAAACTTATCAATCAAAAGTCGTTAAGTATTCCCTTTACCCAAAAATCAATACTATCAATCGTAGAACGGTTATACCTACAAAAGTTTCAATACCAGACAACATAGGTAAGTACATATACATAAAACTACCTACCCACAACTACATATTACAAAGACCTCAACAAAAGCAGTTTCTAATGCTTGCGTTCTCCAACCTTAATCTTTTTGTACCTCTAATTAAATTAGCAAAACCCAGGAGCGCGGAAACTGGACACGCACACTGACACACCCCCCTTTTTGTACACACACATACACCGCACACAATTAGAGGACGACGTAAAGTGAAAGGATCGTGGGGGTGTGTGAGTGAGATCGCCGTGCGTGTGTATGTGTGTGTTTTAGTTAAGGGTCGTCATTTCTCTTGGACCCTCCCCCGTAGTGTCCGCAGAAAGGTGAGTTAAGATGGAGTTGTATGGAGCTGATGATACCATTTATAAGTTTTTTATATTTTTTAATTTCAAGTTATTTTCAGGATAAGATTCGGTGTACAGGATCATATTATAATGTAACTAAATAACTGCCAGATTTTTCTGTACCCAGACTTTGAATTTTGAGGTATTGTTACAAAAAAATATTGCAATTTCAATAACTAAACCATACAGCACGCGAAACACGATCACTTCTATATTTATTCTACGAAGACAAAGTTACATTTGATTTTTGACATCGCGCCGTCTACGGCAAGATTTTTAAGTCTATCTGTCATTTTGTGTTTTGTTTCTACCGTTTCATCGGGGGCATGTGACGCGTAGTTTTAAATATCATTTCATTTCCCATTTACACTGTAAGCTTACTTCAGAAACTTTGCAGAAAAATCTGATATGAACAATCTCTGCTTAGAATTGAAGACTCCATAATATTAAGTTTTTGCATCTCTAACACAAATTATACATGGATTCTTTGTAAATCACTAAAACAAAAAAAAAAAAACAAAGTACGGTATCATCAACTCTATACATTTCCAACAGACAAACAGACATCCCCCAGCATCCTCCCTCGGACTTTAATATTGATCAGTGTCCGGTGGCGGTCAGGTAGTGTCGGCCACGAGCCGGCGCATGCGTCATACCTGCCCTTAGAGCAGGCTCTTTGTTGCAACTATGTACGGCTTGTAGGCTCGACCGCTTATTAGTTTGAAGGTAAGTACGTATTGACAGGATTTTTGGGTCGCGAGGTATTAAAAAGTTATGCTTGAAGACGAGAATTGATTACTTGGATACAAAAAGGATTTGAGTAAATATTATTGTTAGCAGACATCAATAATTTACTAGGCAGTTTTTTTTCATACAGTCATAACTTTTATACAAAGAATCTACCAAACAGCCATATTTATTCTTCATTTAAAAGTTATCTGAGGATTGAAAAATAAAAATAGTTACTTAGTTTATTGAAACTATGGATAAAGCCAGACAGTTTAAAGATTAGCTGTGGAGTTTATGGAGTACATGAAAAAGTCTAACATGTGTTATTCCTGGACGTAATAAGTGTAGGCATTCGTAGACTCGACCACTTATAAGTTCCTGATAACTTATAGGATGGGTATTAATATTGACAGTTTTTTTTGTGTATTTTCTAAGTTCTGAGAAATCTTCATTTATTTGGCAACGTAGGCGTGGCGATTAGGACTTTTACTTGTGTTTAATATTATAAACATATTTTAATGTGATAGTGGATACTTAGGTACATTTTTGCAACTATTTTTTGTTTAGTGCTGATCCGCAAATGGTGGTAGTACGTGTCATACCTGCCCATAGACAACACAACACAACAACAACATTACAAATATACAAGTTTTGTAGGCACGACCACTTATTAGTTTGGGGGTAAGTTGGATGCGAGGTATTGTTAAAACATATTTTTTTTGGGAGTTTCTAACATACTTTGTTGAATGTATGGATAGGTAGAGTACCTAAAGCTGGACAATTCATAGGTTTACAATAGAGTTAATTCTTGTTGGCTCGACCACTTATTAATTTCAAGGTAATAAAGTTGTAGGGGTACGTAGGTTCTTTTATGGTTGCGTAGTTTTAAAATGTTGATTTAGAGACTGAACTTTAAATCGGTTACTTAGAAATAATATCTGCATGTTTGGATGGTTTTTCTGCATTTTTACAGACGTTTTGCAATAGGTAGGTGTCCTATAAAGTTTTTTGTCCTCAAAGTTCTTATTTATATACCTACTTTAGGTCGAACTCGTTAATTTATAGATCCTAACTTCCTAACTAATATTATAAATACGAAAGTTAGTTTGTTTGTTACGTACGCTTTCATGCAAAAATGGCTGAACGGATTTGGATGAAATTTGGCAAACATGATAGACCATGACCTGTAGACGGACAAGGACATAGGCTACTTTTCAACCTGGATCGCAGACGAAGTCGCGGGCAACTGCTAGTTTGCAATAAAGTAAAGTTATGGAGTCAGTCTAGCACGTGTCACACAGCAGGTATCTGTCGTCAGACGCTTTGTTGCAAATCTCCACGAGTTATCTGGACCGTTTATTAGTTCCCCATAGAGTCTAATGAAGGAAATTCTGAGAAATGGTGACTTGGCTTCAATGCTGACAGATGTTCTATAGCTCTATCCATACTAATATTATAAATTTGAAAGTAACTCTGTCTGTCTGTCAGTACGTTACCTTTTCACGCCTAAACCACTGAACGGATTTCGATAAAATTTGGTAGAGAGATAGATTGCATCCCGGGGAAGGACATCGGATAATTTTTATCGACACACCTCGCGGGCGAAGCCGCGGGCGGAGCTAATTATTTATAAATCCCATTTCCTAGAATTGACTTGAATAGAGATACATCTAAGCATAAATAATATAGGAGCGTTGCTCGTGGCATAATCAGCCTATCATGTCCCCACTGCCAGGACACAGGCCTCCTCTCGATGAGAGGCAGTGGGCCGTAATCCACATCGCGACCAGTGCGGGTTTGCTGATGTCGCATTTCATGTCACCAAAATGTTTGGTTTTAGGACTTTTTTTTTTGTTTCCTCACGATGTTTTCCTTCATCGTTCTGAGAGCAGTGGTGATGAAATAATTTACACAAAGTAAAACGCCTGTCTGTGTTTGAACCTACGACCTACAAAACGTAAGCCACGGCCATTACCACTTGCCCACCACTGCTCCGCACTCATGGCCACAGTTACTATTAATATACACTTCGCGGTTACTATTCTTGCCATGTGACAGTGTGCTGTTCCACCTCTACCTATGACCGGGGGTGCGGGGTTCGCATAGGCATTCATCGCTCTCAGCGGGTCCCACCTCCCCGTGCGGCCATTCCTATAATGGCCGCATCCACTCTCGAGTGGCACGCGTGGGACACTGCGGCGCCTACTCGGGCCGTCTGGTCGGACAACGGCCGCCCCTAGTCCGCCGCCCGCAGGCCACCTCTCATGGAGGTCTAACTGACAGTGGCCTCCGAAATTTAGTTGACATTTTTCCACTTCAGCTGTGACGCTCCACATTATGATTTAACATTCTAGTGATCCAAATGTTTGAACTGCTATAACGTTTTTATTTACTAATTTATCTAGACATAACCCCATAAGAGTTTCTGTTTTTTTTATCATAATATGGCATCACATGTGGAGTGGAATAATGTCAGCTAACTTTTGGACTGCACAGTATGCCAATATACCTACGAATTTTCTCTCACTCTGTAACTATGTTTAAGAAATGTTCGTTTATTTAATTTTTCATCTATGTAGCCGAAAACCAAACACGTGCCAAACTCGACCTTGAATGTTCTTTGTGGCTAGATTTAGCTTCTAAGTTTGGATGGATACAGGTTTTATCATAATGTTTATTTGTTGAAAACGGTCGGACATACTAGTCAAAGAAGATAACAATGATATTATTATAACCCAGAAGATAAAAATAGAAGTCTTAAAAAGATAAAAACCTCACAAAATAAACTTCCAATATTAATATCAACACAAAAACAATTTATTAAAACTACCCCACCTTCAAGGAATTCCATCCAGCATCCAAGATATTTACACGAATCAGAATTTTCCACGAAATCATATAATAGTGAGGAACCATGATATTACGTTATCTGAAAACATTATAGTAAAAAGATTTCCCCGGTTTAATATCAAAGAGAAGTCCCTAAATTCCGTATCATGTAAAGAACACTTTCAATATTGGGATTGGTATCCCTCTGGCCGTAACAGGGTTTTATTAGATCCCACTAAAGGGCATCCCCGCACAAAGGTAGCACAAGAAACCCTTTTTCTACCTTACTTCAAATATATTAACTGTCCCACTACCTTTCATGACCAGGATACGTGTTGTGCTGGACGTGACAAAAATTTCGGAAGCCGGTGTCAATAAACGAAAATGTAGAACCAACGACACCGACTTCCGAAATTAAAATTATTTATCACTTTGTAGTGTTTTTTTGGAAGTCGGTTTTTTTTTTTGTAAAAAAGTTTTTATTTTCACTTTTTAGTAGGAGAGTTTGTAATTTATCTTAGTTACAAAAGCCTTATGTCAACTTCTCATCACCTTTTACAAAAATATTGCTTTTCCTGATGCTGGGACCATCATCAGCTCCACTTTACCAAATGATGATTTCCGAGAGCAAATGCTCAAGTTACTTTAAAAAATACCGAAATCGCTATAGATTTGCCTATATTTGAGGGTTGCCCTCGGTTTCCATGGGATCCTCTCATCAGATTCCAACTTGATGACAATGGGACCACCTCAAGAGTACAAACTTTCAAACAAAAAAAATTTAAATATTTCCACAATTGACGGAAAAATCGGTGAAAATACATAAAAAAAAACTTGCATAAAGTCGAACATACTCGTATAACCTTCTCCTTTTTGGAAGTCGGTTAAAAAAATAGGTTCTGTTTTCTCGTTTTTCGTTAGCCTGTCATCTAAGGATAGTCACTGGAGTGTCTTTAATCTAGATTCGTACAAATGCTAGATAGTAATCTCAGGGGGCCACAACCTCTTAGAATAAATTTTAATCCTATAGATAAATATCACCCACCCACCTTTCGGTTCTTCTTCTCTCATGATTTTATGTTAATATCCTTATATTATAACACTTGAGTTCTAATCCTCGATGTAGAAACTAATCGCTTACGTGTCATTAATTCTTTCCGTCTTTCATAAGTGAAGTTAACTGAGACAGGAGGCCTACCATGATCTATTTAAAAACGATTCAAAAGCAAGACATTTCAGTTTAGGTTCTTAAACTGCATCGTTCACAGTTGTACCATGACGTCCAATACACTCAGCGGCATTTGGATCGTTGAAAGTGAATGAACGTTAAGAGCTCGTGGTAGGTATCCAGATGGCACGGCCTAAATTGAATCGTTAAACTGACGTCATGGTACGAATTAGCAGAACATTTCAGTTTAGGTAATAAAGTGGATCGCGTTAAGAGCTCGTGGTAGGTATGCTGGTCTCACTTCTTTCACTCAATACAAAAACAAATAAAAAAATGTTGATTGTGTCATTCGAGTCGAAGGCGAATGCTGGAAACTGTTGAGTTGAAACAACTAACTACTCCGCAAAACTGACCAATCAGTGAAACTGACTAATCAATGAAACTGGTGAATTAAATAAACTGACGAGGGAAGGAAACTGACCAGTGATACGCAGACTCGACAATCCCAGTAGCGAGTAAATTTTCTTTTGATAAAAAGATAGCCACTTCCAGCAAAGCTTGGTCAATGTACGGTCTGCTATTTGTATCTGTTGTACTTTTGTCAGGGGAAATCATGCCTTATATCTACAGTTATATAGACTAATACGGCGTTGCCTGGCTATCGTTGCGATGGTGACCGACGATTACTTCGATATACATACAGTGAATATAACGCTACAAGATATAAGTTGTATCGTTTGAAAAAGAACTGATTTTTGATACATGATGGGGAGTTTTTGGAGAATATATTGGCTGTAAGGTGTAGGAGAGAAAGTATATAGCGCGTTGTTTAATTAGTAAATAGGTATGAATCTGTAAGATGAAAAATCTTAACTAATATTATAAAGAGAAAAGATTTGATTTTTCGTATGTTTAGCGTAACAGACAATGTTACGCTAAAACGGATAAACGGATTTGGAAGAAATTTGGCAAATGGGTAGACCATGACCTGGAGAAGGAAATAAGTAGCTAGACATCTATCAGGATTTCATACAGGATTGCAGACGAAGGCGCGGACAATAGCTAGTAACAGTGCCTGAATGTAGAAAATGCAAGTAGGTGAACTCAACTGTATAATTATGGTCTAATCGAACTATGAGTATGAAATTATGAAGGCAAAGAAAAAAGGGTTTACAAATTTATATAAAAAACTATCTTATGTCCTTACCCGGGACTCAAACTGTCTCTAAACCAAATTTCATCTAAATCGGTTCAGCGGTTTAAGCGTGAAGCGGTAACAGACAGACTGACAGACATACTTTCGCATTTATTATATTAGTATGGATTATATTATTATTTTTTGTAGCTTTAGGTAACACTATCTTTTTCCATGGTAATTGTAAAGGTTTTGGTATTTTTTCAAGAATATTACTGACGTTTGACTAGCATGGTGATTAATTTGAATGAGAAGACTTCTCAACAGAGGATAATTCCAGCAGCAATGATGCTAATAATTAGCCAAATTTTCAAACCTTTACCTGAACTTTATCTAACAACAAATACTTAGCAATAAAAATCACTTTCCACTCCAAACAAACATATTTACATGTACCCACGTAGTCTGCATCTAAATTCTTACAAACTAGAGCATACGGACGTAACGGGAGTTCATATTTCATTCGGAACTAACTTCGGGAAATCAATGGCTCGAACGATCGCGTAGCTCGGCCAATATTGTCTGGACAGACGGATTTATGTACGAGTTTTCTAGGTATTGTGAAATAAAAGGTGCTTTAGAAATAGGTCTTAGTAGTTTTGAATTGGATTCCTAACTAATCTAATATAATAATATAATTTATGTAGGTACACAAGAAAATTTATAAGCCTTAGGGCTACAAAAGATCGTTGCCAGAAACCAAAAATTAACGTCGTCATTATCTGATTAGCCTTCTCCCAACTATGTCGGCGTCGGCTTCCAGTCTAACCGGATGCAACTGAATACCTGTATTTAACATGAAGCGACTGCCTATCTGATCTCCACAACATAGTTACTGGGTAATACGATACCTGTTAGAATTTCGGGCTTCTGACCCGTAATGACTGCCAAAGATCGCAGGGAGGGGTCTTGGTGTGTAAAGATGGTCACCCATCCACGGACCAACCTAAACGATCTACCCTTAGCCACAAGCCACATAAACCAAAAAAAATAATAATTCGCAAAACAAGAACTCTTACAAAAGGGAGCATTGTAGTAATTAACAATGTGGGTGGTGGGAACAAAATTATGGCAAAAAAAACCTGCAAACAAAAAATCTAGATTCAAACTATTACTTACCAGTTCTTAGTTGTATGAACTAGGATCAAAATAAATCCACGAACGGCGAATCCTCATTTCAAAGGCGTAATATTACGGAGTGGCGATTAGCAAAGCCAAGTTTTTTACCGGTACATTACATCCAGATTTCCTAATTGAATAGACAGCTGTTCTGCTAGGGAGTTTGTTGCGCCAATTCTTCTTCCCAGCGAAAGTTCTAGGAAGTAGTGAACGGCGGTCGTTTATGGTAGACTATCTCACGTAATTTTGACGTTCGAAAAGTCCAGATTCTCAGCCTAATTTTAATAAATTACTTTTTATTTAATTTGATTCTTAAAATACGTCACCAACTGCCATATTAAAGTATCCTACACACAGCCCACACATATCAAATAAGTCAAGGTACCACGTATAAAGTATATTACGCCATCTATTTTAATTCTCCCAATAAAACGGAAAGATCTTGTAATACAATCTTACATATCACGACACAGCCAATAAGAAACGGCCAAAACACGGTGTTAGCAAAAATGGATGCCCAGCAGAACAGAAAACATACTAATGGTATCATAAACTTACATATAAAAACCAGCCTAACATTATCCATATTACAGAACTGTTCGGTACAAAGGAGAGGTCAAGTTATGGTAGATGCGTAGATCCGAATGTACTATTGCGCCATTTGCGTTTATTGGCCATTTGGCCAGTTCGGAATTTGAAATCTGTGTTCACTCTAATTGATTCCTCCCCTTTCCATATTCTAATAAATTGGGTTCCCGGATTTATTTGCGTTAAAGGATGCGTTTACCCTTTCCGTTCTTTTGTGGAGAATTTCTTGCAATTAATTATCATTTTTACGTTTTATTTGAAGGGTTTATGGACGATGGTTTGGCTTTTTTGCATTTTTACGAAAGTGTGAATTAAAAAAGGTAACACACACGTTAACGGTCACAGTAAAACAATCGAAGTTAAATGTCCGAATAAACAAACCACGAACCGAAACATACCAACTACAACCAAATCCTATAGAAATAAACGAAATATTAAAAACCTCAATTTATTACAACTGAAAAATTCATCCAGCATATTTGTGACGTCATAAAATTATATTACATTCGTTCGTAGCGGTCGTAGCTCGTAGCAGTTGTAGCGGCTACACTTTCATGGCGTAGCGGGGTGCTACGGAGGGTGGATGGGGGGGTTACTGACCGCGACATTTGTTGCCCGTCCACCCCGGGTGTCTCGGATAGCCGACTTAATGTACTTAACTTGTGTATGTGTGTGTGAATGAGTGAGTGTGTGTATATTGGGCTTTATTAATCTGTTGTGGGGATTTTACCTGACAATTTATTGAATAGGATGTGGGTAACAATGTTTGTTTGGACGCTGTAATGAGTTTGTGGAAAAAGATACAATTTCATTGAACAAGTGATTCATTCCGGTCAAATCCCCTGAGTTGACGTTGTTGAGCAATAAAATCCCATGAATTTTATTTGTCATGTGAAAAGTGCCCTAAATAAATATAGAAGGTTGAGCTATAATTGTCATATTTTTCAAATAAGAGGAAAAGTCGTTTTCTCATTTTGAAATGACTAAATAATTATATTAACAACGAAAAACTGTAACTGACTCCAATTTACACGAAAATTATATAGTACCTAAACGATAATCACCTGCTTTAAAACACCAGTTTTTTTTTATTATACTGTTACGCCCCGTAATTAAAAAACTACTATCAAAAACGTTAAATTACTACCAAAATATGACCAGTACGCAAATTAAATTGTACACATTCGCACAACCCTAAACTTCGAACGGGGGTACATATGACCGACGCCTCACCCCCTCGGGGGCGGGTCCGGTGGGGTGAACTGACCGCCACCCTCACCCCCGGCTTATTTACAACGGATTTTATTTGCACACGACATGACCGAACCTACCCTTACTTTGTATATTTTATTTTAGATGTTTCTGAGATTGCTAGTTTTGTATTTGGTTTTTGGGTAATTCATTTTAGGTGATATTTTCTAAAACTTAAAATTAAAATTAATTCGTAAAAATTGGTAAAAAATTGGATCTACAGAAAATCTGTAATTTAAATAATGAAAGAGAAAGGGAGAAAGTTAAACAAGTAAACTTAAACATGTCACCTTAGTAAACAATGTAACTGTACATGTATATGGACATACTTTATAAGGGTAAAAATAATTGGGTTTAATGTTACATTCCAAAATCAATAGTATAGTATACCATTATTTCTTAGACATTGAAAGTAAAACTATGTCGAGAATCTTATACACACACACACACACACACTCACACACACACTCTTCTCTCTCACTCATTGTTAAGAAAATCCATACCTAAATCAAAAAGTAAAGACGACATTAACAATGTCTTGTATTATCATTCGAACAAGCAAAGTCCTACTCTTTCCGCCACAAATAACAACGTTAACAAACTAACATCGCAAACATACTCATATCGTGGAATAATTGGACCTATCCGAGCAGTTCGGAGAAAAATACCAGCCATCTCCTCAAAAATATGTTACATCTGTACCGAACCATTGTCCTTTGAAAAAAGTATATCGCATAACGAAGTTGAGTTCCGACTTTATATCAAATATCACGCATGACGCGACTTCCCCCTGCCTCCCTGTAGGAGGGCAATAAAAAATAATATATTGGAATATGTTGGAAATAACAGCGTATCATCCTTCGTGGATATCGTATGAGGACATTCGAGCAGACGAGTCCAGCCTCTTTTTATTGTCTCGGGGAACTGCTGACGTACGTAACGACTTCTTGTTTGTTATATCGTCTTGTATGAATAAAATTATACTAGCTACTCCCCGTTACAATAGGCAGGGTAATAAGGAAAGTCGGCTGGAAAAATTTGATGGTTTATTAAAAATGTGTAGCGTTTCGGAAGAACGAAAATAACATATAATGGCTGTTGTGCCGTAAGTATTGCTTATTTATTTATTTATAATAAACACCTCTACAGCACGGTCACTTAAAATTCAAATTAAATACCATCTAAAATTATCAAAAAATTATTTAAGTACGTTTTATTTTATATAATATTCTTATATTATCTTATCACATCATTCATCAAAAATAATAAAGCAGTAACAACCCACCTTCATCATTAAAACTAAGACACAACACCACAACACATTTCCACACCTCAAACTTAAAACTCGATATATCACTCAATCGATTTAAAATCCGAACCGATCGATTGCGCACACGCATACCGTAGACGCGATCGTTAAGGAATGAATCAGGAAGTAAGGTAGACCCGCAGGTCAGGTAGCGGGGTTTAAGAATTACCGGCGCGTTAAAGGGTTAAGTCACAAAAGGTGTAATTATTATTAGAGGGTTAAGGGGCACACAAAAGAACGAGACGGTTGCAGGGTTACCTTGAGGTTGTTCGCGTGTTAGTCGGAAATGTGTTTTAGTGTGGCTAAATTAGTTTAGTTCTTAGTCTAAGGTAAGTTCTTAGTGTTTTGAGAAAGTTTCAGCTGTGTGTGTATAATGTTTGTGTTGTTAGTAGTTAGTGAGACGCAAAAATTAAAAAAATACAAATTCGTCTATTGCTGAAGGCCAATACCCGTAATAAAAAAAATTTTAAAACCTCGTCTCAGCGTCCATCAATGTCAAAAATGTAAGGAAATTATAGGTATTTTTGACAGATTGACACAGATCAGAGGGGCAATTCTCGTAATTTTAAGAACG
Source organism: Gortyna flavago (assembly GCA_963669345.1). NCBI lineage: Eukaryota > Metazoa > Arthropoda > Insecta > Lepidoptera > Noctuidae > Gortyna > Gortyna flavago. The sequence continues at coordinate 13,318,015 of OY770138.1, forward strand.
TTCACAGTCTGATCTCAGTCTCAATCTGTCAAAAATACCTCTAATTTCCCTACATTTTGACAAGTTTTTGACATTTGTTTGTCGCCGAGATGAGACTGCGACTAGATTTTGAACGTTTTAAATTACGAGAATTGGCCTTCTGACTGCAAACGTTTTTAAAATTTCGAGAGTTGCTCCTCTGTTGATACTTTTATAGCTTCAGTTTGTGCCAATTTTTGTGAGAAGTAAACATACTTAGATGGTTGTTGGCCTATTTTTTTCGTAATTAGGTATATTAAGCGCATGCAACCTTACTTGGCTTAACTTACGATGTGAGTGTACTATAGTTACAACTCTGCCTTACCCGTCGGAGTAATACAGGGAGTGGAGGGAATACAGACGTTGTATCGTTTGGTGTTTATCAATCGGTTAAAAGATTAAACCGTAATAATTATGTTTAAATGCTGGCTGCATCCGGCTAGACTGGAACCCGACCCCAACATCGCTGGGAAAAGGTTAGGCAGATGATGATGATGAATTCAGTTTGGCACTTACTTGTTTACTGTCGAAGTTGTATATATTTCCATCTTAACGCACCGTCTTATCTCACACAAATAACACAATAAAAGAAACACTATGTTCATGTACTGAACACCAACGACATACTAAACTAACTAAGCGTCACATATTGTCTAAAAATCGTTCACATTTTTGCAAATAAAGTCTACCTGACTACACTTTCACGTGTGACCCGACTGTCATCTTGCTAAAACTAACCCTTCACATGATACTCAATGTACCTGAAACGACCCGACCCAATAATTCATTACCGAACAATACAACATAAACTTATTTTTCTAGTAATAGTAATAACCCTTTTTCGCGCTGTCTATGCGACCCCTTGCGAATTTTGACACAAATAAAACACCCGTACCGAACACAAATATTTAAGAAAAAAAACGCGTTCGCTTTTCAACTTTGTCTCTGGCCATAAATCAGTTTCGAAATAACAAACCGTTGCAGTTATACGTTCGATATTTGAACTGAAGCGTAATCGATTGATGTTTTAAAATGGTGTCTATTTTTAAAGTTTGACATTTCCTATGATATTAATAAAATAATAATATAACCCGACATGGAATTTATCCTATATCGGGACATAGCAAGAATAAGATATTTAAGTATGTGACAACAATTCAAAGTAAATGAAAAAAAAAAACTTTATTGTCTTTTAAATTAGATTAGGTAATTTCTGATAAAACGCAAAGAAACTCCTTAACCCTACAATTAGACCAATGCCATTGTTAAGAACATAACAAAAAGAATCCTATAATTTGTCAAGTGCTGCACTCATAGATTTAAGATTAGATTCAAAGGTAATTTCGTACTTGACATGTGCCACCGACTGCGCTGACTTGTTCGCCTAATTTGCTTTTATTATGCAGATTTCTGATCTGATAAGTGAAGAGGTACTTCTATTCGTGTGATATATCAGACCGATTGAAATAGATTACTCAAGTGCTTCGTTTAGTACTTACTATTGATAGTTGTTATGGAGTTTGTGAAGTGTCTTTGAAGGTTTATATTTTTGTATGGTAAAAAGTGTTGTTACAATAAACCTAGATACTTATGAGAATTTTATTAAAGAGAAAGATAAAAACACAGATGACAGGTAATAAATAAAATATATTAAATGAAACACTAGAAAAATTCACAAACAAAATTAATTACAACATTATTTTTAGTCATTAATATCCCACTGCTGGGCAAAGGCCCTCCCTACTCTCTTTCCAACTCTCTCTGTCCAGAGCATAAGCTCTGTAAAACATATTCGTTTTTTTTTTTTGAGATTCCTTCAAATTTTTCTGGCACCCAAAGCGAATCTCGTTGCCTCTACAACATTGATCAGCATTACAAACGTCAGAATATTCTGTACCCATCACCAGTGCTTCCATTAAAAACCATAAAAGAGCTCTAAGCCTGCATCTGCTCGGCATTATACTCTACTAGCGAATTAGAATAGGACCCTCTATGCAAAAATTGAATAGCGTACCACCCTATTATCATAGATCAGAGGGGCAATTCTCGTAATTTTAAGAACATTCACAGTCTGATCTCAGTCTCAATCTGTCAAAAAATGCCTCTAATTTCCCTACATTTTGACAAGTTTTTGACATTTGTTTGTCGCTGAGATGAGACTGCGACTAGATTTTGAACGTTTTAAATTACGAGAATTGGCCTTCAGGTATACGCAAAAATTGCAACATTCATTCAAATTAATAATGAAATAATAAAAGTAGTCCGTGAGCAGAGAAAGGGTTAAGTCGGTATTGTTAATTGAATAGGGTTCGACTATTGCGTGTCTTCTAACGGTATAATTTGGTGTCATATTGTGCGAATTATACTTCGTTATGATATGTTTTAGCTTGATTGTAATGGTTATGTATCTTGACAAGTTTTTTTTATTCATACTGGAAAAGGGCAACACAATCATTATTTTTCTGGAGTACTAGATACTTACAACATGTGTGTATGTTCTTTAGAAAAACCATGCAACTTAGTGTTCATACATACGATTGGCACGCTTTAACGGCAGAGCCAACTGCAGCCGCTTGTGTAGGTATTTGAGCACCGTACTCAAATACACAAGCGACACGTTGTCGATGGTCGACGGCTGCCGTCGACGCGTGTTGACGGATGCAGTTGCCTCTGTCGTCGGAACGTTTCGGGTTCATAAGTAATCTTAAAAACTTTTAGTAAAAATATCATCTCAACGAAACAGAAATCTTCTAATCTTGTATCTCTCAAAAGCCCACGATTAAAAATAGATTTTTTTAAATGAATCATTAGCGTAATAAGTTCAATCGATGAGACATTATAATAATTATCGAAAAGGTCGTGTAGGGTCATGAGAACACTCTGCTACGAACAATTTCACACCAATCGACTCTTGACATTACCAAATACTGAACAATTGTCGAAAAAAAACATGAAAACGGGGGAAACGGGGTTAAAACGACATGTTTTGGGGTAAAAAAGACTTGTGATATAATATTTTGAACAACACTAATTATATTTGTATAGGTTTATAGATATGGGGTCATAAGGAGTTTTTTATTTCTTTTTGTAATTGATAGGGTTCAGTATTTTGGCGTTTTTAAAAGTTTTAGGGTAATAATGATGGTTAGTTTATTGCCGTGTCATGAACCTATGAGAAAGTTTAACCGATTTCGTTTATCATTTTTATTTCCTTTTTTTTTTATTTAAATTTTGAACTGAACACTAAAGGTTTAATTTAATTGAATCATTTAGTGTAATCTTGATTCCAGAAAACAACATTGATTTACTTATTGCACAAATAATTTCTTTCAACCAGTTAGCGTACAGGCTTTTCTGCCTTTTTTAAACTTACTTAACCCTTTACAAATCTAAGAACATGTTACCATAATTATTTTCCACGGCCAAAAACTAACAATAATAACAGCAAAACGTCAACTCTAAATCCGAACACTCCAAATTCCTTTTTCAAATAATTTTGACACAAAAAAGATTGTACAATCAATTCTATTTTGTACACTGGCAGCTTACACCGCTACCAACACTTCGAACTATATTTTTTTTCAAAAGCTATTGTAACTTTTTGCTAGAGTCAACGAGTGTGTTTTTTTTTTACTACTTTTTTTTATAAAATCCTATTTCTCGGATTTAAAAGGATTTAGACACTGTTGTGGCAACAGTAGCGTTTGTGGAGAACGATATTTGTTTTGATTTAGTGTTTTTATTGTTCGGGACATTCCCACGGATTTGCGATGTTTTATATTAATTATAGTTGTCATTTTGGGACTGAAATAATACGGTAGTTCAGTTACGTCAAATTTTATTGTTTAGAGCAGTGGTGCCGCAGTGGTAACAACCTCGACTTAAGAGTTTTATGTCATGGTTTAGAACCCAGATAGGCGCTTTACTTTGTCTTATTTATTTCATCACCACTGCTCTCAAAACAGTGAAAGAAAACATCGTGAGGAAACTGACCGATGCCAGAATCAAAAATTCGAAGACGTGACGTCTTCCAATCCGCACTGGATTCCGTGGTGTATTACGGTTCGCTCCCTCTCACGGAGAGGAGGCCTGTGTCCCAGCAGTGGGAACGTTATAGGCTGATAATGCTTGTTGTTTCCATTTTAAGTAAATACAAATTCCTAACATTTTTCTGTCTGCTACTTTGAGTTCCTAACGCATCAATTTCACGATTTTATTCTACAAGTCAAAACACATTTTCCAGCGCTGAGAATTGTATCATTTAAATTCCGATCACTAATGCAATAGTCAGGATATACGCTGACACCTACAAATAAAAGAAAATCGAAATACAATATTCATGATCATCAAAAATTCCGACCCTTAGAAGCCAACCAATTTTCGTCCCGAAAAAATCGCGACAAATCCTAATTCACCCTACGTCCCCCTATTATTGGGATCCAATCTTACGACCCGATACTTGGCTTATCAACATTCGGACACCATAACAGGCATTCGGAGCCTCATACATATTTTAGGGGAAGCTCACCCCGTTTGGTCAACTGTCAGTAATGATTTGCTGCCGTTTCCCTACCAAACGCCCCCAAGAAAATTTTCCAAATTATCTTGAACCGTCATTTTGTAGGAGTTTTTGAAGAAAAGAGGTCAAGTTATACTGGATATTTCTAGGATCAGGGGCGTTAGAAAAAGTTAGATTATCTACTATTTTTTCGGACGCACGGCTGCCGGGGTGGATATCGGCGGAAAATATGGCTTCCTATTCGTATATATTTGGGTTTTTTGTATGTTTCTCTATTTGCTCATTTTATGGTGAAGGTAACACTGTGATGAATTTGTTAGCATATTTAAATAAATAACCAAGAATAAGAAAAGCATTTAAGTAAAACGCTGTCAAACATTGGTTTACTTACCTACTCAAAACATCCACCATTTTCAGTGTTAAGTAACTAAATTTTGATATTATTCGAAAATTAGTAGGTAAATTATATTTCTATGCTTAGAAGTAGGTCCCTTTAACATCGGCCAATGTATACACAGCCATTAGCCAACAATGGCAACGTTTCCAACACATTATTAACGTACGCAATCGAAACGTCACCGCCAGCCGTAGGTTTTCGTTGCACAAACAAACATTTAGGTTTATTTGATATACATTGAATAACTAACAAATAGAGTGCTAAGACTAAGTCACATTTCTCCCAAACCAATGTAAGTCATGTCATGACACACGCAAGTTAAAAAAAATCAGTCCCTTCACTAGACGTTTGCTGTTGAATCATGTACCTAACCATTTCACTTCACTATTTCAAGTTATTCGAAACAATTTATTATTTTAATTAAATGCTATCCTGTTTTATTTTAAAGTCGTAGAACATCAATGTTTTAAATATCTACTCTGACATTATGGTAAATTCAAACGTAGCAGATACAATTTCGGTTCGGTTAATTTAATGTTAACTTTTATATTTTCATATGCGTTTAAAAGTACAATTCCTCGATCCTATGGATAGACCACCAACCCCCAGTTCTATCGCACATTAACACTCCATTTCTTCATCCTCCATGTCAACAGCGTAGCAACGTGACACCGCCAATGGCCGACGGATTCGGCACAGCAAATAGCATTTGTGGGTTGACAAACAACTTACTTCGGCTATCCTGTTTCTTACCTAGTCAAGGATGGAAGTTTCTGGCTATGTTGGCTGGATTTATTCATTGAGTTTTAGATTTCGACTGAGTACTTAGGTTAGGTAAATTCAGGGAAATTAATTGTTAGGCAAATTAAGTGCCAACTTAAATTGAGCCGTAGGTATATTCATTACTATCATTCTTTGACAGTTGTCTAAAACGCCCGCCTGGTTTGCGACCTGCTGTGTTTCGTCGATGCTTGGGAGTTGCAGTACCTTAGGCATCTTCTGGGCACGCTCGTTCCATCATAGACCTCATCCATCGCTTTCAATCAGGCGTAATCGAAATCAAGAGTGGGCCCATTCAGCAATTTAAAAAAAGACATACGGCCAATACCTTTCAACTATACTAGTTAGACTCTTTACCTACTGACATTGAAAGTAATACTTACAAGTCAAAAGGAACGACTTTCAGCTGTTTCAAGAAAATTAACATTCATGTTGATTTATAGGTGAGTATAGACTAGAGCATTTACTTGTAACAGAATATCGAGCATTCGCCATTTTGTAATTTTATCGAACCGAACTTCGAACACGACACTTGATGTTTTATTACAACCTGATTTAGAAAACCAACAAGCGCATCGGAGTAACCATGTACGAACGATCGAGGACGCACAATTAACAACAATGAACGCAAGGTAGAGATAAACTAAGATAACATGGCGCGCCCCTCCAAAATTCAAAACGTTTGAAAGTATTTGTGAAAGTATTTACAATGCACCACCAATATTCACAACGCATGTGTGCGTAATGAGACGGCCGTCAAACAAAAACTTACAACTACATACAAACTCCTTCGTAAGGATGTTACTACACACATTCAAACAGTAATTAGGAGGGGCGCGCCATGTTATCGTAGTTTATCTCTAAAAAGAAATGTTACAGGTAAATGCTCAGTTGTGCCCTGGCTGGAGGCCTTAATTCGAGGCATCCACAGGAAAGTCCGGTTAAGCAGTAGCCATCCTCATAAAGGATGAACTGCGAGATGCCATTGTCAAAAAAAAAAAAAAAAAAATGCTCAGTTGCCATGAGCATTACATCGAACGCAGCGTCGAGCATTCACAGGAACGTTAGATTGCACTGAAATGCTCTAGTGTATACTCACCTTATCTCAAACAAAATGTTCTAAACGTTAGATACCAAAAATAGCTTTATCAAAATAATTTCCATAGAAGTATCTCTTACTAATGTAAATACATTTAAAAGCATTCATAAAGCAAATGGTTATATCAAAATATTATTTGCTCAAGACTGTTGAACCATCACAAATAAGTTATCATAACTTGTTATAGCGAAGGAAAAAATATGTTCGTGTTTATTCGCCCTCAAATGTACAAAACTATCTATGTAGATTTAGAGATAGAAGCGGCAGATATGCTGGTAGGTAAAAATGTGAAAGACGTATAGAGCTAACTAGCTTCCGCCCGCGGCTTCGCCCGCAAGGTATGTCGATAAAAACTATCCTATCCCCGGGATGCAATCTATGTCTCTGCTAAATTTTATCGAAATCCGTTCAGTGGTTTAGGCGTGAAAAGGTAACATACAGACAGATAGACAGACAGACAGAGTTACTTTGGAATTTATAATATGGATAGAGAAATGACTGTTTGAGAGCAGTGGTGGCCCAGTGGTAACGGCCCCGATTTACGAGTTGTAGGTCGTGGGTTTGAACCCAGACAGGTGCTTTACTTTGAGTAAATAATTTCATCACCTGGATTCGTGGATCTTTGACAGTTGTTACGGGTAGTCAGAAGCCCGAAAGCCTGACAACCAGTCTTACCAAGGGGTATCGTATTACCCAGTAACTGGGTTGTGGAGGTCAGATAGGCAGTCGCTCCATGTAAAATACTGGTATTCAGCTGCATCCGGTTAGACTGGAAGCCGACCAAAACATAGTTGGGAAAAGGCTAGGCAGATGATGAGATTATAATTATTATTATGCTTCAGAGGCAAAATTTAAAACGACTTACGCCCGATTCCTATTATTTACGGGTCGTTATTAGTTAAAATTAAGACTCTTGTATCCATAACAATAATCAAAGAAACACCTCAAAAGTTTACTTAAGTAGTAATATTATGGAATTAGCTATCACAGGTAAAATTGGCTTACGAATCTATTTATATTGCAATAAAAAATGCTACCATTGGTAAGCACAACCATTAATTTTTTTGTTAGAAACCGAGCATATTTAAGACAAAAAATACATACCATCGACTCCAGCAATCCTCTCTGAGGCGCCAGATGCATAGGCACAATACTCTAACCCACAAAATCTCCTTTCAAAGTCCAGACAGTCAATCACACACGCTCGACGCGTCTTCACCTCGCTCCGTCTACCGGAATAAAAGCCTCACATGACCTGAACACTGAATCGCGTCTGTAAGTTGCGCATCATGACGCAGATTTTATAATAGTGATGAAAAGAGAATATGAATCCATACTAATATTATAATTGCGAATGTGTGTCTGTCTGTTACCTCTTCACGCTTAAACCGCTGAACCGATTTGGATGAAATTTCTTATAGAGATAGTTTGAGTCCCGGGAAAGGACATAGAATAGTTTTCACCTTGATATTTCCACGGGATCGACACTTATGCGAGTGAAACTACGGGGCACACACATACACACACACACACACACACTCACGAACTTTCGCCTTTATAATATTAGTGTGGCAGGTATAATTAATGAATCCCCTTTACTGAATTTTAGAGATTGATTTGATATAATGAATTTGTCTACCAGATAAGAATGACACCACAAAAAAGATTCGTATCTAACCCGTCATTGACTTCCCACCTAACCCTCGAAGTACGCAATGCAAACAGTTGCATCTTAACCCTTCGATAGTCGCCAAATCCCTATCTCGTGAGAAACACGGAAGACTCAACCCTGCACCTGGTATCCCGTAATAAAAGCTAGCAGACAAAAGAACCCTTTGATATCCGCTGCGGGTCAAAAGGACCCCAAGAAAGAAAAGGGTAATCAAGGGTTAGACAAATGTCAGGTGACGACAGATGCTTCCTAAATCGCGTGAAATTATTTTTCTTTCAATTTAGCGCCATGTTTCTGATGGAATCTCACGTTGGCTGGTGATATGTGAAAATTAATAAGCCTTTGGGTTTTAATTTTTAATGTAGCGATGGTAAGGTTAACGGTTTTTTTTTTGTACAGAAGATATTCACGGTAATTACACATTTCAATCTAATATTTTATTAGAATACCAATCGTCACGATTGATCTTTTTTCCTAATAAGGGAACTCAAAAAACAACAAATTTATTGTAAATAGAATAATATGTTAAGAATAATATCTACTAATAATAAAGCTGAAGAGTTTGTTTGTTTGTTTGACCGCTCTAAGCTGTGAAACTACCAGTCGGATTTACAAAAAACTTTTTTGCATTTGATAGCCCAATTCTTGAGGAAGGCTATAGGCTACTTCATCACACTAGGACCGTTTAAGAGCAAAGCAAAACGAAAAAGAAAAAACACTAAGGGAAAACGAAGTAATAGCGCGGGCAGGCGATGCGATGCGACGGAGTGGGTCGGGGGAACAATAAGTTTCACGCGGACGAAGTTGCTGGCAGATGCTAGTATAATAATAAAATTACATAAAGTGTAGAGGTAATTTAAAACTTTATATTATTATTTGTATTTACTTGCCTTTTTATTTTTTTATATAATTGACAAAATACTTATTACTCTCATTAAAACACACAAAAACTTCAAAATACCGTCTTAATTTTATTAAAAGAAACATGCCCTCTGCTCACACACACAATACGCCTACAATCCACGTCAATCTTCGATACGAAACCACTTCAGATAATTAATACTCATTGAGAACATCGGTCAACCCTCCAAACGTCAAAGACCGGATATAAACTAACCGCCTTTTCTTTACGCTTCACAAAAAACGACAAAGGTGCCGCGCAAAAGGGTTGCCAAAAAAAACTGTAGAAAAAATAAGCGTCTAAGTGCGAGTCGTACTCGAACACGAAGGGTTCCGTAACATCGTACTATATTTATCATTACATCATCATCTTTTTTTATCTTTTAGGTTGTCAGTGTACAAGTACATAAAAAAATAAAATGTATCATTTTGTAAAAGGGCGGAGACCAAAGGTCAATTCTCGTAATTAAAAACGTTCAAAATCTACTCGCAAATTCATTTCAGCGACAATCAATGTAAAAAACTTTTAAAAATTGTAGAGAAGTTATAGGTATTTTTGACAGATTGAGACTGAGATCAGACTGTTTAGGCACCAGTCTCCCACAATATTAAAATGTTGTCTGACTCTGATACCATGTAATCAGTATTTTGTAATAGTGTGGTGAGTAAATAAATCTTATCTTATCTTATCATTCTCCTGTCTTTATCCCAATTTATTTAACACCACATTTTTTTATACTTTATCTACTTAATATAACTTTATTTTACTTTTATTACTTTTTATTATAGCAGCCATAGTAGTACACACTCTGTAAAAATTTCAAGTGTCTGTCTATTACGGTTCAAAAGATAAAACCCTGTCATAGACGGACGGATGGAAGGACGGACGCGAGAGAGCGGAGCCATAGTAACAGGGCACGTTGGCACCATTTCGGTACGGAACCCCAAAAACTTAAGAAAAAAGAACTACCTTGGCAATGTTACGCCAATTTTGCTTTCAAGGGAAATTAGATATCCTCTTACAATGGAGAAGGGCTAACCCCTTTGTGCGTGTGGGAAAAATTGCGAGATCGTATTAGGTGTCTTGGTAACAGCAATGTGTGTCTTTAGCACCTGATGCGGCATGAGAGGGTTAGCAACACCGTTAGATTAACTGGCTCGACAGTCTGGTGGTTGTCAGTTGCATAAGCTAACGGTGCTTTTGATGTGATGTTTGGAAAGACGTCCATATGTCGCAGATCCGGAAGGGTTTCGCATCTTGAAGTTACGGTACAATGAGATTTTTATTTGCTAAATACGTTAGTTGTTTATATAATTATATTTATCTGTAACTACCTACTAATATTTGGGAATTGTAATTTGGTATTTTCACAGCATTTTTCTTTTGTGCCATGACGAAGTACCTAATTTAAATCTGAAGTTTTAATAAGATTTTAATGTAGAAAGAAATGAAAGAAAATACGGTGATTTTCGGTAAACATGACGCAAAGAAAGAACACAAAAAATAACTAGTTGGAGGAAATATGCGTCATGCACATCCACCCAAAACGGCCATCGCTCAGCATAATGCTACGACCCTATGTGAGACAGAGTCCCAGCGCTAGTTTTTAGCGACAGTCATATATTCACATGATGGACATGATTGTTCTCTTCTTCAGACTCTGTTGCAATTAAACAATTGTTCATTCTTTCATAACTATACTAGATACTCTCTTTCCCTTCCTCATTCTTTCTAATCTGTTTCAATTTTAAATCAATCCAAACCTCCCACCATTTCACGTATTAACCGTCACCGTGCTACCAATACGCATGCAAAACGTTGGCATGTAAGCGCAACATCAACCCGTCAGATCCGCGGCTAGGTCGCGGCGGCCCCCGCAAGTAATTTCCCACAGGATGCCTCTCAGCAAGGATGACTAATGCCCGCCGGACGGTACTTAGTTCCTACTAGGAATGGCGCTCAACACTTACGTGCTCTTTTTATATCGGTTTTATATATTTTAGAGGCTGTATTGAAATTGAAAAAAAAATTGTTAAAGAAAAATTCGTATGAAATTGTTATCTTTTTGAATGTTCCTACTATAGGTACGACCTCTGCGTAACCTTACGGCGAATATAGGCGTGTTGTTATGTTATTTTTTGATGTTCCTATCGTCTCTAACTCATCATCATCATCTGCCAAGACTTTTCTCAACTATATTGGGGTCGGCTTCCAGTCTTGCCAGATGCAATTGAATATCAATGTTTTACATAGAGTGACTGCCTGTTTAATATACTATAACTATTACCTTTTAGTAAGAAAAAGCCTTTACTTTACCGTTATCTATATCTTAAAAACTTTCCTTATTTCTAGTTTAACTTAATGAAGTGACGTGAAGTGGATGAGCTCTCAAAGCTTAGGTATTGGATCGTTTTTATTGTTTATTTATTTGACTCACCAACAATTGAATACATTGATACAAAGATATGAGATACATCCAAAAGACTTATAGACTCGTGTACCAATTTCTTACAGGTAAGCACATCATGCATTACTTATTTGTATTGAGCGTCTACTTAAAATTAGATGAGTTCTTATACTCATCGAATATAATTATGTTTTCAGGTGGTTTTTGAGATGGTTTTATTAATCCACCTACGTACAGAATATTGGAAAATTTATTATTAATACTTACTAGATACGTGGGCTCATAGTTAGTTTTTTTTTTATTCTTCATATGTTTCGTGTGGGTGACAAAAGGATATTTATTTTTCCTATTCTTCCATATTACTCAATTACTATACCAGACACTAAAATTGATTGCCAAAATATCTGTTCATGCTAGTAAGTGGTTACTTACATATTTGCGTCGACTCACATCCTCAAGAAAACCGATACATGCCTACACCAAAACATAATGACACCAGCATTTTTCAGATGATGAACAGCCTCTTAACAATGCTGGCATAATCGAATTACCGATACATAATCGATACATAGGATATCGAATCGAATACTTGGACGTATCCTCTGTAATGCTATATTGATGATTCTAGCACAGACTGATTAATGGTTCCGCAATGTTGGATACAATAAGAACTCCAAACCTTGAGCATTCCAGGGTTACACTGAAAAGGATGAATCGAATAAAGTGAAACACATCACTAGCTTAGTTCGAGAGATACTTGCTATAGGACTGAGTGAAGCGTCAATGTATGTCGTAGTGAAGTGGTCATGATAATTTTCGTTAGTTTTTAGTACAGGGGTCGAATATAGGGTTGTCGCCAGAGCGGTGACTTGTAATTTTGCGTCGTGTGTATTATGTTGCGTACGAAAAATATACCGCCATGATAGTGGACTTAATATTTATCTTATTTTTTTAGTTATGGGAAGATTTAATACCAGAAATGGTGATAGTTTCCTTACACAAAACAACGCCTTGGAAAGTCAACAATTTCAAAATCGATGTAAAGGTCTTTTAAGGCATATTTTTTAGGTCATGGCTAGTGTCTTATGAAAATGATACTATGGAAAACAGCCGGGTAATTGTGTAAAACACTCAGAATTCCAATGCCATTAATTTTGACATTTCAAAAACATTAATTGCGTTTAATTTACGTTGTTGAGCAATTTTTTTCAAACGTATGAAACGATGTATTAGCATTTTCCTTCAAAATCCGACGGATTGTAATTGAAAGTGTGATGCGCAATTGAAATGACATTATCTAATCGCTACACGCATTGATCAAGCCTGGTTACCAATTACATCGCTCGAAACTTCTGTTTGAGAAGCAGCCTGTCTTTACCCTAAAATTTTTGGATTTATTACTTTCTCCACAACGCAAAATAAAATTGTTTATGTGTTGCATACCTACATTTAATTGTTTACCCCTTACCTGTGTTATATTCTCGCCGTGGGAGTCCATCACCTACCCGCGGCGTGCCGAAATTATTGCACGGTGGGTGGTTAGCCATGCAGTGACGGACAATAAAAGTAATTTTAAATGATTTCATAATGTGCCTCTAGTTTATGTATGTAAGTAGTTGATAGTTTATTTTGGTTTTTGAGTAAAGTTTATAATTTTGCGTGAGGGACGCTAAATAAGTAAAAAGGTTTTTTTGATGCCCTATAATTATTTCCCTCTCTTTTTTATAATATATGGTGTAAAAAGGCACATCAAACTAAGTAACATTGCACAAAAATAATTGTTGGGAAACGACTAATAATTTTAAACGTAAAGCACCTAAAACATTATGCTTAAGTTTGCATGCAACGGTGCAGGGTTCGTGGGCGTATCTAAAGTTGTTTTATAACATTAAAAACTTGTTTTCGTAAAAAAACGTCAACATCTCCGTAACAGAAGTTTCCCAGGTATGACTGTCGGCTTCAGTAAGTGTTTTTTTTTACACTCGTTATAATTATGTACTTGTACATAATAGGTATTAAAATTATTTTAATACTGTTAGCTTTTCAATTATGTAATTATTATCTTGGAAATTTAAATTAATCATCATCAGCCTAGCCTATTCCCAACTATGTTGGGGTCGGCTTCCAGTCTAACCGGATAAATAAATATCATGTTATAAAAACTACCTGTAACTTTCAATAGTTAAAAATCGTGTTTAGTTTTGTAACTAGGTTATAAATAAACAGTTAGTGACCGTCTACTGCTGAGTATGGTATTTTAATCCTTGTGTCTATGCCAATTTTTGCGTCTCGAGTATTTTATGTGCTGATTTGGTATCCCGTGTCCATTTGGAGAGTCTGCCAAAAAATAGTTATAAGTAAACAAAACTGCTGATGCTGGAGAACAAACGTTGATTAATCTACCCTTCATTGTCCTACAACACAACATATTTTGGCTTTACTAGACCAAACGAGAGGGAGCAGTGGTGGCCCAGTGGTATCGGCCGCGACTTACGAGTTGTAGGTCGTAGATTCGAACCCAGATCCGACAGGCGCTTAACTTTGTGTAAATTATTTCATCACCACTGCTCTCAAAACGGTGAAGGATAACATCGTGAAGAAACCGGCATATCCTAGAACCAAAAATTCGACGACATGACGATATCTATACCAACCCGCACTGGGCCGTGGTGGATTACGGCCCACTCCCTCTCACTGAGAGGAGGTCTATGTCCCAGCAGTGGGAACATTATTATAAGCTGATTATTATTATTATTAGCCCAAACGGGCGAATAGTCACTTTTAAATAATCTTATAAATAGTATAGAAAAAATGACACGCGCACAGAAGTGATTAGAGTTAAAAATAATAAAACGTGAATTTTTTTCCTAACTTCATTGTATAAAATTCAAAATGAGCCAATTGCCTAATACATATTTCTGGAGTGGTCGACTCGACCACAATTAAATTAACTTCGTGCGAGTCGCCTATAGAAAAAGTTATAATGTTTAAAAGTGACGATTCGCCCATTTCGGGCGAGTAAAATCGTGCCAATCGACTAATAAGCCCATATTTTGTAACAGATACCTACTATCCATATTATATACTTACCCAATGCCCTTGAACTACTTACATAATAATGACGTAGCATGCCGTCCCATTTATTTTAAAATTAAGTGACGAGCTCGCAAGCTGTCGGTCCAAAAATCAATGGTTTTTTTATCTTTAATGGTTAACCCTTTGTCGCTGGGACCAATCGATTTTCGAACCCCGACACAATACAATGCACATTTTAAAATTTAAAATCCGATATCTGTACAGAGGATTTTTTTTTGTGACTACGATGCATTTTTAACCCCATCAACGTATGGCCGTTTCGTATAGTTTCTATCTGGTGCAGTGTTTGTCAAATAAATGATGAGCATTTAATTTAAAAATGTAATTTAAACCTGACTTAAAAAATATTATCTTTTGAGTTTATCAAGATAAATCGGTATTTTATGTCAATTTATAATGCAAACTTATAGAATTTTTTCCATTTTTCTTTTTAAATATAGGACGATTTTCTTTTCATTACGTAGGTACTGATATTACCCACCATTTGCCATTACCCACCTAAAACACCAGCCAAACAATTAAAAACATGCAACCAAAGCCCAAAATTAAAAAATAACGGTTCATTAATAAAACTTTGGGCGCCAACGTTCGCGGATTGTGTAACCGCGCGGTGTCTGTACGTGACAATTTAAACAAATTCTGGGCCATTTGGCTTCTGGGGTGGCATGCTTTTTTTTAAGGACTTATTTTGAATAAAAAAAAGCGCCATTGATCCACATTCACCAGCCGGATGGGATGCGGGATAAGTGTGTGGTCTGTAATGTACGAGGTAAAAGGTGGGTCTAGGTTTTTTTTTTCGTTTGCATATTGACGTGAATAGAGGGAGCTGGTTAAACGGTGAATGTGAACGAGGGCACAAGCTTTAGGATTATACGGTTTCTGTTTTTAGGGTTACGTACCTCAAAAGGAAAAAACGGAACCCTTATAGGATCACTCGTGTTCTGTCTGTCTGTCTGTCTGTCCGTCTGTCACAGCCAATTTGCTCCGAATCTTATGGAGCGATTAAGTTGAAATTTGGTACACATATGAATCTCTGTGACCCAAACACAGACGTGTAACATAAATAAATGAGTTTTGAAAATGGGAGTCATTTTTGAGGGGTAAATAGACAATTTAAAAAAAAAGTTTCGCCATCTCTACCGTATGACATATGAAAGGGCTTACCGTGAGGATCTCAAATATATTTTTTTCATAATTTTAAAGTAAATTGTATTAAAGTTATTTAAGACAATAGACGGAAATTTACCATTCCACGCCCCTTATCTCCGAAACTACTGAGCCTAAAATTTTGAAAAATATACAGAAAATAGTTCTATACCTATAGATTACAGGAAAATTAATAAGATGTCTATTATCTTGAAACAACATGGTAAATCTCTCAATATTGTGCGTACAAACTTACATTTTCAGTTGGAATGTATGGGAGAACTTGTTTTTCAACTACAATGTTAAGTTTGTTCTTGGGATAAATTCTTTCCAACTACGGAACCCTTCATTGTGCGTGGTCCGACACGTACTTGGCCGGTTTTTTATTATCTACTTAATAAGACTTCTCTTTGGGAAGCTAAAGTATAGTGGTGGACGTCTTTCAGCTGATTGGAAATTAGGCTTTTTAGGGTTCCGTACTTAAAGGGTGCCAACGGGACCCTATGACTAAGCCTCTGCTGATCATCCGTCCGTCTGTCTGTCAATCAGCGGGCCGTATCTCGTGAACCGTAACCGTATAGAAATACTTGCAGTTCAAATTTTCACAGAATGTGTATTTCTATTGCCGCAATAACAACAAATAATAAACATTAAAGGGGACGGCGTTCTTTGCTTTGTGGTACGGAACTCTTCGTATGTGAGTACGACTCGCAACAGGCAGCTTTGTTTTTAAAATCCGCTTTATTTAAGGCATCTTTTGGAATTTATTTACATGACTTATCTCGTCTTCCGAAACTTTATTCAAAAACAGACAGATACAATACATATTTACAGATACACCCCAAAAATCAAAACTATAACCCTGTAAACATTCAGCGTTCTCAGCGAGTGGTGAATATTTAATATGTTCGCGCCATATGCGATCTCATTGACAATGGCGACTGTCTCCCATACGTAGCCGCGCTTTCTTCCAATAATCCCTTACCCTCGAGATAGAGTTAGCCCACCCTAGAGAGAGGATTTAGAAATGCTGAAGGTGTATAAAAACCTTTCGCAGTGATAGGGTTAATATTTTTTGTTAGCTGTGACGTCAGCGAGTTTGATAAGCTCGATATTTGAAAGATTTGGAACGAGTTGAAATACTGAAGTGTGATGTGAGAACAGTTACAAATATTTTCTTGAATATCAAGGCCGCCTTTGTACTTACAATAGTATGTGCTGAAGTACCGATAAATAAATCCTAATATCCTACTAATATTGTAAAAGTGAAAGTTTGGATGTTTGTTACTCAATCACGCTAAAACGGCTGAACGTATTTGTATTAAATTGGGCACACAGATTGTTTTAACACATAGGACCCTTTTTTCTTCCGGTAGTACGTTCCTGTTTTAGAATGTTTCTTATTTTTTTTTTTTACCTTAGTCAAAATGCTTATCGTCATCATTATAAACGTCCAGTAGTCTGCCAACTGCACCATACTTCTTCATGCAGTCAAGATAATGTTAGAATAAGAAAGGACAATGCTACTGATCACCTCAAACCCAGTCAAAAACAAAACACTGTCGTCTTACTAAAGCCGAAATCCCTTTAAACGATTTTTAATTTAAAACTTTTCCAATATGATTGCAATAGCCAATCACATTTATGTCCGAACCATCCATCACGAGTACCTCCCACACCGTGTCGCTCTCCAGATATCATTTATTAGAGGGTAGACAGAACAATTTATATAGAGAGAAAGGAGGGGTCATTCTAATTGAATGTAAAAAATCGCCTGTTGGCGCCCAACGTGGGGCCGGTTTGTAATTTTAATAATAAATTATGGCCGACATACGTTGTTTGAATTTTGTATGGTTGTTAAGGTTAGGTGGTTTTTAAATGATAGATGAAGGTTAATTGAGTGTTGACAGATATATTTTTTTGAGTCACCGGTTATCATAACAATAATGATAAGAATTATGTACTTAGGTCCTTAATGTTATTTACTTAGTGAATAATTAGGTATGTTAGAGAAAAGAGATTATGTTCCACAGTCGTTCAGTATCATATATGTATCTCTACATATAATAAAATAGTAAAGAAGATTTTTCCGTTTGTATGGATAAGTATATGTACCGGATTGGCGCAAAACGGCTGAACGAATTTGGATGAAATTTGGCACACAGATAGTTAAACATAATCCCGATAGTACGTTCCCGTGATATTTTTCTGACATCCACGCGTGCGAAGCCGAGCGCAAAAGATTTTACATAAATCGTAAGCATTCTACGCAGTATTTTAAAACACACATGAATTGTATCATACTTATAATAATATAAAACCTCAGCCATTTTGTTCAAATAATTTTCCCTGATTTATGTTTTCTTAAATAAATAACAAAGATATTGTACGTCACAGTACATTTCTTTAAAACTGCACAAACTATCTTCAAGCCACCCCCTCGGACAAGCAAAGTCAGGCCGGTACATATCTCTGAAAAATCCCATATCTCCCTACAAGAATCATACACTCGCCCGCACACGCCTACATTCATATATTATTTTGTTACAATATACAGACACTGGAAGTGGCTCAGAAAATGATAAAGCTTGTAACTCAGACCAAATAAAAAACCAAAACAGAGGGCTGTCGACAGTAAAGTGAAGCCGGTTTGGTAAACATGTGTGCACTTAGTGAGGTGTAGTTTGATTGTTAATGTGTGCTTGTGAGCGTGTATGCACAGAGCAGAGGTGTAGTTTGGGCATATTTCACTGTATCGTTCTCAGCGCTCTGTCTTGGTTTTTTATTTGGTCTGAGCCATGTTAATTAACTAGGTAGTAGGTTAGGCTATATTAAGGCTTTTAATTCTTTAGCAAATGTTGGGGTCAGCTTCCAGTCTAACCGGATGCAGCTGAATACCAATATTTAACATGGAGCGACTGCCTATCTGACCTCCACAACCCACTTATTGGATAATACGATACCCTTTGGTAAGACTGGGTGTCAGACTTTCGGGCTTCTGACGACCCATAACGACTGTCAAAGAACCAAGAATGACAGCCGGGACCAATCGGAATTATTTGTTGAGACAAAAAAAAAAGTTTTAACTTATGACGTCTTAAATACCAGTAATATGACTATTTGTGTACTACATTATATAGTAGGTACCTAGTAGTATAAACTCAAGAATAGTCGTTGTTCCGAAGGGAAGCCGGTAGGACTGAGGTTGTATGAAGCTGTCACCCCTGGTGCTTAAACTGCGCTAGTAAATGACATAACACGTTTTTCAGGGTCTCTATTGGATAGCCAATTCCCTGACAATCTTGCTGTGACAGCCGGCTAGATGGCTGCAGGAAGCGTTGAAGTCAGGCAGGAGGATGATGATTGATGAGGTGATTGATGATTGATGATTGATGAGGATTGATTAAAAGCTTGAATTCCTTTCGAATACTTGACAACCGTGTCCTTAGACAAGGATGGGCAAAACTGACCGTAAGCTAATTCAGTTGTTTTAGGCAATAATATATCTTTGCCGCAGGATTCCGCTGGATGCGGGAAGCACCTTCAGAATATCTCTTCGGTCGTTGTAGCCCTGTACAATTTGAGTCACCCACCTCCATCCGTGAGTGCCACATCCAGTCATGAATACATCTGTGCACCCTACAGTCACAATACAGCTTTTTTATACATTTTCTGATACATTTCTTTTCCAATGCATCTTCGGGGGCGATATTATTTGTGATAGTGTAGCTGATGCGTTATGAATACAGAGTGTGTTTTAATAAAGTAGGCGTTATTCCTCATCATCCTGTATATGGAGGTGATTTCGTATGTTTTTCGTATGGCTGATAAGATTGGTAGATGAAAACTGCCCATTTTGTGAAATATAACTGTATAAGGGGTAACAACCACGATTGTAGAATGCGACATTTGAGTAAAAGCTATGAGGTTGTTCATGTTTTTTTGACTGCGATGCGTTGTGGCTGGTAATTTATATCTATAATTACAAGACAATCAAAGTGACAAATGACCTTTTTTTCTTGAACCAACAACTCAATCAGCCACGAAGTCATTCAAAATTATTTCGCAGCGCAACATTGTAAAACAAAGTTACATAATAGGTATCTGTCTATAATTACCATAACATTGTTGATATTTATTTAAAGATTATTTAGATACTGGCTTACAATACTACCAGATAGAATAATATCAGAATAAAAGACAATCCACACAAACACAACGTAATTTAACCACACAAACAACAACCACTCAGCTTCTTAACCCTCTCAAATAACACTGAAACGTACGATACAAATAAGTAAAAGTATCGAAACCGAATCATCGAACGTTTAGCACCAGCTCACGTAGAATCTATATAAGTAAAAGGTCATATTCTTTACGACAAGGTACTTGCTACTCATGTGTGCGATACGTGACTGTACAGCATGGAGAGGGTTAGGTGTATAATCTTGGTAAACGTAACGTGTGATGGAGTAAACGTGGAGTATACAGATAATGTGTGTAGTGATGTGTGAGATGTCTCTTAGATTGCATTCTGCATATTATGCGTTACCTAAGTACGGGCTGGCCGTATGGGAAAATAAAAATTTATAAAAATTTATTACGGTTTACAAAAACAAATTTTCAAGTAATAATAGAACATTCCAAAAATACTTAAATGTTTCGTTGGTGTCTATCTCTAAGAAGACGAACTTGACTGGCTGAAAATTACATGTGCTGTTTTTTATTCAATAGTTTTACCTATCTTAAAATTAATTTAAATCAAGTAATAATAATAAAAACACTGTCGCACATAACAATAACAGCACTATTCCAAAAATACCATAAAACATTTCAGTACAGCTTACAAAAGTAATACGTCCAAAACTTAACAAATAAAACTAACTAGAATTAAATTCTCACAAAAGTTTATGAGTAAAATTGTACTGAAACAAATAAACTAGTGTCCCGACGAGTATCGGGAAAGATGACGTCATAAAACAAATGTAAGCCACCAAGAGTATGGAGGAACAGCAGCTCGTAAACTCGGTACCAATAATCCAACGTCGACGGAAAAAATAGCCATAGTAAAAACTCCTATCCGTACCTAATACCCCGAGAATATTATCAGAGAGTCGTCGGGTCATAACCCGAAATTGGTTTCGGGGTCCGTAAGTCCCCAGTTTTATATGTCGCATTATGAAGGCCGTCAAACGAATTCACGTAGAAAATCGAATCTATATACGGTGATATCGCCGTCTCTCCGTCCTGCCTGGCTTCAGATAATAAAATAATATACCTCTTTTTACGCTGGTGGATTCTTCGGTCTCAGTGACCACGCGTTAGTGAGAAATGGGTTGGATTTAATTGGCTTTTAACGTAGGTAAAATATCGTTCAGTTCTGTACTTACATGACCTTTTAGTCGTCATAGAAGATTGCGTATAATGGAACTGATAAAAAATGTAAACAAAATAAGTGTTCCATAGGTATTAAGTTGGAACACAAAAAGTTTTTTCATTTCGCGAGGCCCACACGAGCGTACGTGAAATAACAAAAATTTAAGAACAAAAACGTATAAAGTGCCATAAAGGAGCTTTTGTCTGTGCTGCCGCAAAAATCTCTGGATGGTAGTAATCGGGCATTTTACATAAGAAAATAATATATTATTCAAAATCCAGTGTGGAGCACACCGCCCCATGTACTTATCGGTAATAATGTGAGCTCTCCAGCGAGGTGGGAAACACACGGGCATAAGTCCGGAATACGGGATTTATGATTGTGTGTTTTCATGCCAGGTTAAGTTAAAGAGAAGCTAGATGGACTGTTGTTTTTGTTGACAGTTTCTTTAAACACCTTCTTTATATAATGCAACTGATAAATTATGTTAATTTCTGTATGTAAGCAGGTATTAGCTATCACTTTTACCTTGCAAAAAAGTATTTTATTAGAGATTAAAATATTTACAGAACCAGTCAACTGAAAAGAAACACCGAAACAAAACAAACTTAGAGGTCTGTAACTGGTGTCCAAATTAACATTGGGATTAATAGTTTCTAAAATCTGATACGCACTACGCGTAGAGCTACGAGCAACGCCAGCGCAGCTAAACCTATTAATGACGTGACACGTTCTGAAAAAATACATAAAAAAAAAGTTGTTTAATTTATTAATTTTTTTTTTTTTCTGGCGCTTTACAATTCACTACTAGTAAAATGTTATGTTTGACAAGGTTACGCCCGAAATAATAACTACTGTTTATTTGTGTGTGTTTTTTTTTTACGATCTACATACCAAGACCCCTAGGTGCCTCGGAAAGCACGTTAAGCCGTTGGTCCCGGCTGTCATTCGTGGATCTTTGACAGTCGTTACGGGTCGTCAGTAGTCCGAAAGTCTGACAACCAGACTTACCAAGGTTTAACGTATTACCCAGTAACTGGGTTGTGGAGGTCAGATAGGCAGTCACTCTATGTAAAATATTGATATTTAGCTGCATCCGGTTAGACTGGAAGCTGACCCCAACATGGGAAAAGACTTGTAGGCAGATGATGATTTGTGTTTTTATTTTATTGCACCTGTCATGTTTTGTCTCAACATCAACCTAAGGTAGACTGATAGACAATGCCTAAGGTTCGCCTTTGTACTTACAATTATTTTATACTTGTGCATAAAGCTCACAGTTTTGATAAATAAATAATAAACAGCCAACCATAATCCCCAATTTCCGAAGTCTGAAACTTACCCCATTTTGCTTCCCGACTGTTTCCACCTCACGGTACATCTCTGGCAAATAAAAATAGAAGCAAGCCGACTCGGCGAGATCTATGCGAGAGCCCGACTATAATATCTCTTGATTCAAAGCCTTCTTTCAGTAGGACATCGACGTACTTTGAAGACCTTAGCAACCTGCTTGGTTACCTTTATTAGGTACCTATGTTAGTAGGTTGGTACTTTTCCATTTAATGTATTAAATGAGACTTCTAAGGCTGGCTTGGTAGAAGGCGATTTTTTCTAGTGTTTGATTGCGTTACTGTTGCTCCACTTTTGCAATTATTTTTGGAAAACTGAAATTGCCCGACTATAACGGGGTTTATGTACAATTGATGATTAAAGTTAAATGACGTTCAAATGTCAAAAATGTATCGGTAAACAGTCGCCAATCACTACTTAACTTTTAGCAACGTTTATGAATAAACGAGAAGATTTCTTGATTCAAAGCCAAGGGGGCTTTGAATCAAGAAATAGTCTAGTCTATAGTCTTAAATAGTCTCGCTAGGACAAGCGACGTATTTCGAAGACCTTAGCAACCTGTTTGGTTACCTTTAGTAGGTATGTTAGTAGGTTGGTACTTTTCCATTTAATGTATTTAATGAGACTTCATTACTTAAAAGCGTTTACGACGTACGGCATTTCATACAAACTTTCAAGCCGTTTTTTTCGAAATGAATGAACCGATTTTAATGAAACTTCATACGCTTATGCAGGATACAAAGGACATAACCCGTCGACTGTGGCGACCATTTTTGCGCGATTCCGCGCCTGTGTTACGGTAGTTCCGGTTGGTACATCCGAAGTCGGCGCGTTGCGCATACAATACACATATGTATGTAGTACCTACTTAGCTGTTAAGTTGCAGCGTGATGGAAATATTTAAGTCCCCTTTGTTTTCAATATTTATACGAATTATTTGGAATTTTTATAGAAATAATTATAGTATTTTAGTAGGCAGCAAACAAGCTTATTTTTGTAGCTTTTGAGTGTCCACACAAGTATGAAAATGGACAGAGTTAGTTAGTGTATTTGGCTTTGAAATTATGTTAACTCCTTCGGTGTCTATTTAGGTATATATACCTTATAAATACCTATAATTTGTACGTAGAATATTTTTTAAATCATATTAATCATAATATTATTCATTACATTTAAAGTAGGTTTACTGGAACCAGTGATATAGCTTCAAAATTTGATAGAGATCTTCTGATTTCGTACTACATGCCCATCCACAACAACTTCTAGTGTTGTGCATTAAAATGTTTGTAGATTTGAAATGTGTATGCAACAAACAGTTAATTATTCAAAATCAAAATATTTTATATTTCACATAAACCTACATGGGCACTTATGAAACGTCAGAAGCTAGGGGCACGGTTCCAATTGGTCGTTTCCTATGGAAAAGAGCCTATTAAAGCGGCATGCAATTTTAAAATAAATGAAGAGATCATTTATCCTACTTACTTACTTCAATACAGAATCCCAAAAAGTATGACCTTTTATTTATGACCAAGTTCTCTGTACTACCATTTACATACACCATTTATTCCTTTATCATAAAAAGCGGCTGTCATATCCACTGCCTCCGAAGGTCTACCAATATCTCATGAGATCATGAATCTTAAACAAGGACGGCAAATAAAAAGTGTCGCGTGTGTCCCTCGAATGAATTATGAAAACATCGATAAATAACTGAGGCCTGCCCGATATCGGTTATGGGCGTCACTAGTTATTTTTTTTACAGGATATTGGCTAAGGGATTAAGGTTTTAATATTTGCTCTGTACTGGAATCGATCCCGCGATCCGAAGAGTAGGACTGAGCTAAGTGCTAATAGTCAGCACTTATCAGAATACATATTTATCATCAGAAATATGTTTACAGGATAAAAAAACGTTAGTTTTAACGTAGTCGTTTGTAGATCACGAAACTGAAAAGTATGGCAATTAAACTTTTTACATACATACATACATAAACGCACGCCTTTATCCCATGAAGGTAAGCAGAAACTACAGAACGCCACCAGCTGCTACGATCCTTACATACTCCTTTTTCCTCGTTTACGTTCAAAACGTTACAAACGTTTTATTTCCTGTTTATATTAAGACCACGTTATGTAGGTAGTGATTATGGCCACCCGTCTTCAGAACTGAGGTAGTGTACGTACCTACCTTACTACATCAAGTAATACTGGGCTACTATAACTTGATCTAAATACGATTCGCGGCCGCGCCATAACAAATATTTATTTATGGAATTATCATCATAAAAATCATCAATGCAACTCTCTTTGAACACTAGAACACCGAATTGTACACTATGAAAATAATACTTTATATTGTCAATGTAAATATGGCAGGGTTTTCAGGTCAGTGAGGGATTGAAATTAACTCGATCGGCTCACGGCGATTTAACCATTATTTTACGGGCGAGGATCATTAACAGTTCGAGATTTTAATTTGGTTTAGACGGAATTTACTGAAAATAAAGTCGGAATTCCAATGGAATAAGAAAAATACTCCAGTATTGTGCTGTGAAAAACATTACATAACCCGTCTAAAACGTTCCCACTGCTGGGACACAGACCTGCTCTCTTCGAGAGAAAGTGGGCTTGTAAACTTCCACGCGGGCCCAGTGCGAGTTGATAAATGGAACATATCTTCGAATTTTTGGTTCTTGGACATGCCGGTTTCCTCACGATGTTTTCTTCACCGTTTTTAGAGCCTTGTTGATGAAATTATTTACACAAAGTAAAGCGCCTGTTTGGGTTCGAACCCACGACCTACGACTCGTAAACACTGGGCCACCACTGCTCTCAGCTGTGTTAAACAATAAGCCTAAGTACGGGCGTATTTTACCCGCGGCGATCTTTTTTCGCGCACTGGATTTAAAACGCACTGTTGCAACGCAGAGTTGAAAATCCAACAGTGTGTTTTATTGACGCGGTGGGGCGCGCTCTGTTGGATTCTCAATGGTTAAAATGGTCAATGGTCAACACCCAGAGTTGAAAATCAAGTGAGCGATAAAATTCCTCGGCGATATTTTTACGTCCGAGCGAACATGGGCTAAAATTGGCTTAAGTTGTAGTACTTACCTACCTACCTACCATGAGAAAACGTTTACACTACACTCTCTTATCCGGGCTGTCTCGATACTCAGTGCCCAATTACTAGGATCAGAGTGTTGCTAAGAGAACTGAGAAGTTCGGCTCATTAGCAAGCACACTAGCGCCACTAGTTAATACATCCGATGTCCCATGATTTGCAGAGTTTCCAGTTTCATGACTGTCGTTTGACCTAAGCTACTAAACTCATGGTAACTTACATTCGTAGTTTGATGGTGTCATGTGTATTAAACTATTGTTATAAAATCGTCATCAAGTCAGTTAAACACAATGTACAATCGAACAAGTTATTTGGTATAATGGCAGCTAATCTGTGCCAAATTACTTTTAAACAAAACACACCACCTACCCCCCTCCCCCAACTCCTCCCTCCTCCTCTCCTTCCCTTTTACTTTTTTTTTTTTTTATGCAAATAATTGATTGAGTATTGAGTATTGAGTATTGAAACAGTTTTATGGGATTCTTAATTCTTTTGCCTGCATACAAAGATATTTATGTAAATACTAGCTGCGCCCGGCCGTTCCCGATCCCGTGGGAATATCGGGTTAAAAAGTATGTGTTAATTCAGGGTGTCAGCTACCTACATACCAATTTGATCAAAATTGGTACCGCCGTTTGTGCGTGAAGAAGTAACAAACATACAAACACACTTACAAACTTTCGCCTTTATAATATTAGTGTGATGTGATACTTACCTGTATCTCAAATAGCTTGTTCCTCTGTACATAATATGCTAGTTGTTACGTAAATACGTACCTACCTATCTAATGGTGTTCGCTCTATGAAACTTTTTACGAAAAAATATGTGTAGCCCATTCTTATTCAAAATTAAAACCACTGAGTAAGTACTATCTAAAAATATCTGACATTTTTTTCTTCGCTTACCAAGCTACCACACTGCCCACCTCAACAAAAACAAAAGCATAACCCTATTAACATACAAATAGATATAAATACACCATCAGAAACAAATTGCAACAATTTCTGTTCGTCTCAACCCCATATGCTAAGGGAAATTGCTATACAGGGTGTTGAATGTTGCCGGCCGTATCTGTGTTTACATCAGGCCGTTACAAATGTGTTACATCAAGACAGTGGCGAGGACCGCGTTACTTATCTAGCCGTACTGTGTGCTAGGGTTTGCACATTTGAGTTTTCTGGTGAAAATTATAGGGAATTGAGTTATTGTCGTACTGAAATAGACCAGGGAAGTAATTACATAACACACTAAGTGTCTAAATAAACTATGGCGAAGGTACGCGGCCGAAGTTCGGCATGATTACGCCTGCAATGCTATTTGAATTACTGAAGACACATTATGCCGAAATTACGTTGCGTTATAGCGTACAGTAAAAATCAGCCGCAAAACTTCGGTCGCGTACCTTCGGCATAGTGTGTTTGGACACTAACAGTAGCAATGGGTTTCATTTTGATAGATCAACAATATTCATTGCGTTATTTAAGTTGTTGAGCAGACACATTTTTCGTAGGTACATATGAAGCAATGGATTAGAAATATTGTTCTAAATTATTCAGATTGTAATTGATAGTGTGCTACGCAATTAGGATGCTGGCGTGATCTGATTAAGCTTAAGCTTAGCTTATCTGCAAGCTGTATGTTGAAAAAAAAACAATTCTACCTAAACTTTTAAGTACTAAAAATAATGCTGCATTTTCCATATCAAGTTGGTAAGTTACTACAGGATCAATTAAAATAGGATGGGCCCGTGGCTAAATAATAACAGCCGCACAGATCGATCGATCAGGTAAAACTACGCTTGTCGCGGTTGGTACGTGGATGGGTGGCCATCTTTACATACCGAGACCCCTTCGTGCCTCGGAAAGCACGTTAAGCCGTTGGTCCCGGCTGTTGTTCGTGCATATTTGACAGTCGTTACGGGTAGTCAGAAGCCCGAAAGTCTGACAACCAGTCTTACCAAGGGGTATCGTATTACCCAGTAACTGGATTGTGGAAGTCAGATAGGCAGTCGCTCATGTGTAAAATACTGGTCTTCAGCTGCATCTGGTTAGACTGGGAGCCGACCCCAACATGGTTGGGAAAAGGCTAGGCAGATGTTGACGACTTAAATTAATACTTACTCATGTAACTCTCCCTTAATACTACCATAACAATTACCTACAAATAAGCCACTTAACCAAATCATCAAATTAATATTCATTGATCCATTACCCATCTCAAATCAACCTATACAAAAAATTACCCCAAATATGTAAATTGACCATTTGACCTTTGACCTTACAGCATCCCCTGTTCTCATTTTGATCTCACCTTTGTAACACGTGGACATTCAAAACTGGTTTTTCGTTAACAGCATCCCTTGATACACTTTTGATCTTGTGTTGGTCATAAAAAGACCTTTTGTGATGGACACTTGATGTTTATTTATCTCTGTAATGGTCAATAAGTAGGTCAGGTTAGGTCATGTTTTGATACTGATCTTTTATGGAGTTTGGATGATTTAAATACAACATCAATGGAGATGTGGAATTTGTGTAACTTTAAGGGGGCTTGATCAGGGGTGAGAATCTGTACTATCGTTGCATAACATATCTCTGAACGGCGTTTTTTTTTTTCAGTTTTTGTACGTTATAGCACTCATGTTAAATACTTTTCTCAAACTTCGACCATAGACATTTAGATAGTTCTAAAACAAAGACACTAATCGCTTCTCTAGAAATATATATTTGCTTATGATTTATTTTCTCTTTGAGACTGTATCAATCAACTCTGCCTATCGCAGTCCACAACACCCTGTCCACCTTCCGCATCCAGTCTGTCCCAGTCGTCGGTCCATCTAGCTGGGGGGCGTCCCGCACTACGCTTGACGATACGCGGTCTCCAATCAAGGACTCCACAGGCCATCGGTCCTTTGACAGCCAGCCCACTGACACTTTAGTTTACAGTTTGTTTCTTTGTTCGAAGTCTCGAATAAATACAGTAAAAAAAACATAAAAAATACATAAAATACAGTCGTATATACTCACTAATACGATGGTTACATACCCACGTGTGAATCCGTGTTTTCCTTAATTTTATTTTCCTTTACATCTTCGTGTCAGCCCTACAGGTACAGTTAAACACGCCATATGTATATCTCAAGCAGTGACCAAACACGCGCCGCGGACTCACGGAAACGGATAGCACAGAGACATGTTTGGAGAGGCCCTCATTTTCGTACAGCTTGGTTTGACTTGATGCAGTGAAATAAAAACTTAGGAGCATTACTTTATATAATGTCATGTAGGTACTTCCAAAATGATTAAATTATTTAATTCAATTCATTAGAACGGAGAGCGGGACGGTATTTAGGTAAGTGCACTTCAATAGATAAATAGATAAATATTCATTCTATTTTTCATGTTTTTCTCTTATAAAAACTTTGCTTTAAAACTTGATACAACCGCACTGAGCAAAGAGTGGGATAATTATTTGAAACTTTGTTGATACTCATCTGCATTATTAATTTCAAAACGGCTCAGGAAAAATATTATTTTAATAGCCTACTCCAATGAAATTTCATTCTATGGGAGTGGTTAGGTACCCATACCATTAAAATTACCATTAAAATTAAAATTACCATTATTTTTTTAGTCATCAATTTATCAGCCATAAAAGTTTAACTACTCACTCGACTCCATAGCCCCTCTGTCGCAATAGACACTTCCGTCCGCACATTTAACAAGCTGATCGTAAGCACGGAAGTTCAACATCTCCGACTAAATAAATCCTCACTCTACGTAAACAATTATCCTTCATGAAGAACATTAATTTTCCTGAAAAATTTCTCTACAGAGCTCTAGATTCCAAAAAGGCACAACATAAGCACCTAGTGTTACTTGAAATTGTGTGTTATGTTGATGGGCTAAGGATATAGAAATAATTTTTTTTTTTTGTCTTTGTAGCAATAAACTTATTATCATTTACCAACATTAAGGGGTATCAGTGATTCAGTAGTCAACCATGATGCCGTGTTAGAAAAACCGGCCAAATGCGAGTTAGTGCTTGGCTAGACTGGCAGCGGGGGGCGGGGAGCGGCGCGGGTGCGGGAACGCGCGCGGTCTGCCTGGCCGCGCACACTGGTCCCGATTTAATAAAAAATGAACATTGATCCTAGAACGCT
Organism: Gortyna flavago; assembly: GCA_963669345.1. Taxonomy (NCBI): domain Eukaryota; kingdom Metazoa; phylum Arthropoda; class Insecta; order Lepidoptera; family Noctuidae; genus Gortyna; species Gortyna flavago. The sequence continues at coordinate 13,348,063 of OY770138.1, forward strand.
GATATTTTTTTTGTAATGTTGTGGCAGTGATAACAAATAAGACAAAAAACAGATTATTGTCGTACCTCAAATAAAGTTTCGTATTTTATTTTTTTTTGTACTTATTGCATTTTATTTAATTTCTCAAAAACGTTAAACGATGTCGAGATGGCAATCATATATGTTAGAAAACTAATCATTCAGAGTAATTCGCTCGAAGAAACTATTTGCTTATCTCTGCGTACTTTGGAGACAATGAGCATCTTAAATAGTGTATTTTTACTACTCAAACAGTAGTTTGGTACGAGTTGAACGTTAAAAATAGGATCTCTGTTGATAATTAACAACGAAGATAACAACTCGAAATTAACTATGTGACAGGCACAATTTAAATATTATGAAACGACACAAATAAATTCGTAGCAGTCGTAGCACTTCGTAGCAACAATCGTAGCACCAGTCGTAGCGGACTTTCATGACTATTATTTTGATCTAATAACAGGCAACGTACAGTCACCGAAAGAGATAAGTAACCCCGGTCGTCGGATATAGTTGAAGTTTAGTAAGAAACCAATGGATGTTTTCAAATATAATTTAATTTGATATATTAACTGTTTGTTTTCTATTAATTAAATTAAATTTCATTCGAAAACATCTATCAGTTTCTTACTAAACTTCAACCATATACTTACTTATCTAATTTGGTGACCGTACCTACATACAGAGATGTTTTATTGTCTCCAGTTACAACTGTACCCCGAGAAGTACCTACCATGGAATCCAGAGACCTACTAATGCCACATTAGTGACCCAGCCTACACAATGGCGGAATACCCAGCATTACCCAGTTATAATTCCTAGTGTAGTGGCTCGAAATCTGTTAGATCACTTTAAAGTACCCTTCCACCCTAAAGTTTTAGGTTAGGGACAGTTCGGGACCTCCGGGATGGGGCCCGCTGCTGATAACGTGTAATACACATTATACAGCGGTACTCGAGATACGATGTGTCATTAGGGTTTTTATTGAGGTATAGATCGTTTTATCGACGTTTTAACAAAATATGTCTCTTTTTGTTGAAGATCCTAGGTTCGAACCCAGACACGCGCTTTACTTTGTGTAAATTATTTCTTCACAACTGCTCCTAACGGTGAAGACAAACATCGTGAGGAAACCTACATGTCATAGAAATATAAATTGGAAGACATGTGACATCTACTCCTAATCTGCACTAAGCCAGCGTGGTGGATTACGGCCGACTCCCTCTCACCAAGGAGGCCTATGTCCCAGCAGCGGGAATATTATAGGCAAGGACCTTCAAGTCAAGCTTTGTTGGAAAGGTTGACCGGAATAGATACAAGTATTAAGTGCAACTCACAATTTTGGTGCTGATAAAAATACTGTCTTCACCATTTCATTAATTTTGTAATTAACGGTTCGTTCTACTTGCACCATTGTCTAAATATAGGCACATTAAGGACACTTGGTAAACTTTTGAAAAATGAGTATTCTATAACAGAGAAATATGTTATGGGTCATGAGACCAAAAAATATCCCACCAAAACCCCATTTGCCCTACCTACAATAATTTTGCCTCCGCCCACGACACACAAACATACGAGTGTGTAAACAAACTCATGAGCATGTGTGCGTGAACCCATTTTATCAGCCAATGGTCAAGCGGTCAGCGCAAGAGGGAGATGAGAGATCGATTGTAACGTTGGTGTGAATGAGATAGATGACTTAGGAGGGGAGCTCAACCCTTTCATTTTTATTTGGGGACTGTTTTTGCACGCACTAGTTTGTCAAAAAATAACGGAAATATTGATATTGTTTTTAAAACTCTTGGGTTTTGTTACCAATCTTTAATTTTTGAGGCTTTTATTCGGACATATATTCGTTTTTTTTTTGTTATCCTATATTGTGTCCCAGCGTTGGGAAGAGGCCCCCCCTTTATCATTCAAAACCTTAAAAGTCTTGTGCGATCTCTGGCCATTTTGGTCCTGAAAACATTATCAGATCACACCACCTTCGCCTACCACTACCTCAACGGCGATGTCCTCAGGCGTCCAGTGAGTGACGAAATTTGCACATCTCTCCGGGTGCATTCGTGAGACGTGTCCGACTCACTCCCAGCCAACTGTTTTTCTCCAACACCCGCTTTATTTATTCGCACATGTTGTAGAAATATTTCGGCAGTTATAAAAACCGTTAAAACTACTAAAATCAGTCTCCAACGCATGACCTAAATGCCTACTTAGTTGAATTTTGTTGAGTGAAACTACAAAAGATGAACTAAAAGAACTGCGTGGAAGGTCTACACAACTTTGAACGAACTCCAACTTTCCTATTCACTCCATTTGCCACCACATAGCCAGCGACATGAAACAAAAGTTATAACCAAGAGTAATTTAACTCAATAAACTTTACACAGGCTTGCTATAGGTATGTATATTTTTCAGTGGGCCGAGGGATTACCCACAGAATTACTATTGATTTGGGAGCGCACCCGCTCGGCCGCCTTCCAAATGAGCAGACCGAAAGTATTGCTCTAGAGTTGGTAATACCATTTTAATATTTTATTTCTGACGTTGTTTTGTGTGTAGAGTGGAACATACGAGTAGTGTTTCTAAGAAAGGTTGACAACTCCTCAATTACATTGAAAGAACCAGTTTTATAACTTCTTCATGTGACACTCTTTCAAAGCTGGCGTGGTAAGTGCCAAAGGCAGAAAAATAAAGGAGTGCCTCTACACCTAATGGAACTTACATTTGGAAAGTCGGAGAGCATTGTATTGTAACGAAGTAGTTAACGACAATGACAGTTACGAAAAGTAAACAAACCTATTAAAATGTGTAAAGTCTCTATGTTGTTTTTTCATTGTCAATAAAACACAATACATTCTATATCTCTCACATAAACCCGAAAACAACGGACATAAATATTGGACTTGTAAAATATGGAGGAAATTCGCAACAGCTACAGCAGCTCTTTATACTTCCTACGCAAAAGTTCGCAAGGCCCAACCTGAATTTATTAAGCTGGACCCTAGAAAGGTTTGCCGTATGCAGATAAGGGATTTATTTAGCGGAAAGGTCCGTCCCTGGGTTAACGCTAAAACGCCTTTTGGGTCGACGATGACCAGGATTGGGACCAAATTTATTGTCGGCTTTCGGCTTTCGCGTTGATTTATTCGGCCCCGGGTGAATGGAATCAACGGACCGGTTGATAATAACGCTTGGTACGACGTTTTTGCGTAGGCATAGAACATGTTTATGTGAAAGCTAATGCTGATAAATTGGGAAGGTGGGAGATTTTTGTGTTGGGCTGTGGCTACTGGCTGCGTCTCTTCGTCTAGGATAAGTGTAGTTTTGTTACGATGACGTAAGCAGTATGTTACCATTTCTAATAAGAATTCAAGAGTATTATTCAGCAATGAACAGCTAATACCTGACACAATCTTTGCCTTTGATTTTAAAGAAAGAAAATACGTTTATTTGCGGCAAACATGACGCATAAAAAAAAACAATTTCGAAGAAAACATGCGTCATATCTACGCAAAACAGCCATCGCTCAGCATAATGCTAAGACCCTATACGAGACAGTGCCCCAGCACTGATTTTCAGCGACAGCAGGCGTTGACGTTGATTTTGAGAACCAAACCTTCCAAACACTGCTTTAGGTATTGCAATAAACGGCCATTACCTACCTAGTAACAGTCTGCAAATTGGTCTTTGCAATTTGGTTTATTTATAAATACCTAACCGGCGCCATTAGCAGACAGAAGAAAGTTTTCATTGCCAGACTTTTGACACGTCCACTTAGTCCGACTACACATCAAACTACTACAATCTGTCCTTTAATAGACTTTCAACTTTATCGCTAAAGCGTAAGGTTCAAAATTGATTGGGAAAATTTTACAGTTTCGGGTAGGTTGATGTGCTGGCGTCTGTCATATTATTGTCGGTCATCTCCACATACTACACACATAATAATACTACATACGTACATAAAATCACACCTTCACATGTGGGTATGCAGAAACTACAGGACGCCACCTGCCCCACGCCACGCTGGTCATCTGTCGGATGTAGGTATTAGAGCAATGAAGTTAGGTTAGGTTAGGTTAGTTAGGTTAGGTTATATTCGTAATTAGGCACTTACCTAGTTGCCGAAGCACCCAGACAAACAGTAGCAATGAATGGCTTGAATTTTGACAGTACAACAACATTCATTGCGTTATTTGTCTCCGTTGTTGAGCAGACAAATTTTTCGGACATATGAAGCAATGGATAAGCAGTTCGTTTCAAAAAGATTCAGATTGTGATAGAAAATGTGTTACGCAATTATTTCTTACATCAAGTCTACGGGTATCTTGATGTGAGAGACAAATTAGTTGCTGAGACAAAAGTTCGCCCCCCTTAGGGTCTTATTCTTTTAAAACAACGGTCCCATAAATTGAACACGACATACCTAGTTGTACAAAGTTTCTCACAACATATTGGTTTGCAAGGTTGTATGGCACAGACGTGCAATGCGAGTCGGCCGCGGGACGGTACCTAAATGGCGCCAATTACACGCCGGCCGGTACGTGATGCGACTCGAGATGGCGCGGCTGTGGTGGTTGGATGAGTGTGGATGTGGCGCCGAAATAGGGGAAATGATGTAGGATATTAGTAGTTAGTAGGACGGAAAATGATTGAAGACTGTTTTGTTTTGGTAAACCCTCTCGTCTGTAAGAGAGAACCTGCGCTTCATACTACTTTTAAGGAATTTCAGCTAATCCCTACCTTTATACGCTTCTATTCTTTAAAGGCCCAAACAAAAATTTTCAACACTGTAACCGACTCAGATAAGATAGGATTTTCAATTTCTAATTGGATTACTTTATTACAGAAAGTTCAATGGTCAGCGCCATTTTAGCGCTCCAGGAATTGGAATCCAATTACAAATGAAGTAGCGACATCTTTTGAAACGTAATCGAATTCTTAGTTTGACTATTCCCTGACAGATGGCATCATAAGTATGAAATACTCAAAGATAGAGCTCAGCCACAGCATACTAATATCTTTTAAATTACTAAAAGAAATATATTTTACTATGACACTATTGTTGTTTATCATAGGTAGCTAACTACACACATAAGTAGACTGACTGTTATTGAAGTGTAAAAGATTATATTTTAAAGTCAATCAAGTCAGCCTATCGCAGTCCACTGCTGGACATAGGGCTCCCCCCCAAACTACGACAAACTGCAACACTCTATCCTCCGCCTTCCGCATCCAGTCAACTCCAGCCACCTTCTTTATGTCGTCCGTCCATCTAGCTGGGGTGCGTCCCACACTACGCTTGCTGATACGCGGTCTCCAATCCAGGACTCGTCCGCTTCACCGGCCATCGGTCCTTCGACAGACATGGCCAGCCCACTGCCACTTCAGTTTGCTTACTCTGCAAGCTATGTCGGTAACTGCGGTTCTTTTCCGGATTTTAAAATAATAAATGCTTATTTAAATAAAAACAAACAATCCGAGTAACGTATTTTATTAAAAATTCCAAGTCGCATCCACTATCAGTTCACGCCAAAACAACTCGGACGGTCCTAACCCAAAAGTTCGCCCTTTAAAGTACACATGTAACAAACCAAAACACGTGCGTTTTACGACTAGGGACGCTCACTAAACTACTGAAATCGTTCGCGAATGGAACGCCATTTTTTCTCCTCCGTGAAATATTAAACCGGCCGTTGTTTGCACGGGACATAGGTACGTACCTACGATGTCGGACAATGTTGGTAAATGATTGATAGTGTCAATATTTTTCGGGTTACCCAACCATTAGGTGATTTGTGGGCGTCGGATGCAGGTTATTCAATCTTTTGTGTGTGAAGTTTGATGTTTATTATTAGGCACGGTAAGTCATTTGTGGGTCGTTGGTGATTTTTTAGACTATTATTTTTATGAACATTTACATCTTTTTGGCTAGGTTTTACACCGTTCTCGTTTTCTCCGACACGTGTCACAATGCTCTAAAAGTATTCTTTTTATCTTCACCGGGGCAACTGGGAGCTCTTCTCTAAGTAGGTACCTCAAAGAAGACACGGGCACGACCATAATGGCGCAATTTCATTAGTCGATAGGGCCCGCATGCGGGGTGCGAGAGATTTCTGGAACGCGTGCCACAGGGCCCGAATTCGGGGAACCGTTTTCATTAGTCGATAGGGACCGCATACAGGGTGCGAGAGATTTCTGGAACGCGTGTATTTTGACTCACGACCCGCAAGCTGTATATCGACCGATGAATTTCATTGGTCGATATCACGGTCGGTATAAAGTATGCGACGAACACGTATCGACTTGTAAGTTTCATTGGTTGTTAGCTCGCCTGCGGGGACTCCACGTATGCTGTATACCGAACGAGATAACGACCAATGAAATTGCGCCATAAGTGGTTTCGTACTTCGGAATGAACTCTCGATTAATTAACTTTTTCGGACGGGCAAAAACATCGGGAGTAAGGCAGCTGTCAAATCGTGTTTTTATTAATTCTTAGGTCTGTCCCCGAACTAATCTTAAGTCCGAAGGCGATACGGAATAGAAGACGCCCGTATCTTTGGCCTAAGCTATGGATTTCGTCTTTAAAGAGTAGACTCCAATGATTAGGATTGGTCTGAGGCGTAATAATAAAAACAATTTCCAACAAAAAAATAATTTATTTACACAATTCTGATAATAAATTACAATTCGTCTACTTATACAAATAAATGGTTATTGTCAGTGTGATTTCATTTTAATACATTGTGAATTTAAATAGGTACACAACGACTTAGCAAACTATACAGTTTTGTATAAGTCTATACCGTCCAGTATAAGCCGACTTCTCATTGTATGAAAAGGCTATACAATGCGAGGTTAGCTAAAACTGGGAATGTACAGGTTAATATGTCGAATCGTCGTGTGTACAAGCTTGCATATTTTTGGTTATCAATCACTGTTATCAGACCTATAAAAGGTGAATTTAACTAGAAAATGTCTTTGAAATTTGAATATTGCGAATTCTAATTTATTTCTAACTGGCAATGTCATTGTTTAACAGAAATTAATACTTATTTAATTTATTACATAAACATAATTATGTATATTATTATTTAACTAAGTGGATATCTAATAATATCTAGTGCCTACATTGAACTGGGTTTTTGAAATACTTAACATTATTTCAGGTATGATTAGTACGAGGGGTCTTGAATTTGTGTACGAAAAATTAATCAGGTACATTTCTGTGGTCAAGAACGGGGTGTTCAAATTCAGACAAATAAAAAAGGGAAAAAGCTCGCCGAATGCATAAATTCCTTTTTTCAAAGTCGGTGGATAAAATAAAATAAATATTTGAGTAAGTAATAATCTCTTAGAGTTTTTAATATTGGATGGCAGTCATAATACTAATTTTGTGGCTAATTATTATGATATTAATAGCATTGTGTAAACCAACTTTTCATCAAGAACAGTAATATTATTGCAGGCACGAAAATGCAATGACACTGGTAACGGGTTACGGGCCACAAAACTTTGTAAACAACATATATCGCTGACACTAGCGCCATCTAGTTAATATTAAAGGAACTTACAGCGTTTTAGTTACTTGTTTGTTTAATACGTTCAAGATAGATGGTGCTTTTAGAAAACGTATATAATACCTACCAAAAAGGTATCATTTTAGGGATTACTATAAATGGTGATTATTTTATGTGATATTTTATTAATTGGCTATAAAAACTACACTAAAGATAATTTAAATACTATATAAAAGATTTGTATATACTTATTGTTTAACTACAATTTACTAGTTTAATTCAATTTTCTATTAGATTTTTTTACATAAATAATTACCCCCTTACTAATAAACGTATTACATCAAATGAATAGTTACACACAGATTTCTCTCCTTCAGTCGTCAGTAATTTGACTTTCAAAAGAAGAAGAGCAAGCGTTGTGTGCAACTATGCAGACGCTATACATCGTTTATTAGTAAGGGGGTTATAGTCTAACAGTGCATATAATGTAATATCCCGCAGGCTATAATAATATGATCGGTCATGGAGAAGTATTGATAAACAAGGTGGAGACGACAGTACCACAATAAATTAAACTTAATATTTCTACTGACCTTTCCAGTCTACATACAAAAAATCAACCAAATATATTCAATACCTTATAACTAAGGGAAGGCCCACACTAGCTCGCCGTCCGATCAGGACCAGGCCCGTGCCGGACGGCGCGTATGTGTTCCACGCGCGCCTCAAAGAGATGTCAGCAGATAAGGAGGGGCCCGTCAGGGCCGAAGCCTGCCGGGGCAGCGGGATTGTCCAAAAGGGTTACCGCTGCCCCGGAACATAAAGGGCTAAGGAAGGAACACGGATGGGTTTTAGTCAGTAAGAGTCTGACACTCCCTTCCGCTCCACCCAGAGCGGGAGGGGTCATTTGATGATTTCCCATCCTAAAAAAAAAAAAAAAAAAAGGGAAGGCCCACACTGCACCGCATCACGCAGCGAGGTTCGTGAAACGGAGCCAAATTCCACGCGCGGGGGCACGTTATCTGCGTCCTGCTGAGTGATGCGGTGCAGTGTGCGAATCGCCTTATAGTCACTATAACTAGACAAAGATTGCCAAAACCCATATTCGGCCCATCGCTAATATTTAGGCTGTTTGAAAAAAAAAACACTAAGTATTAATTTCGATGTTAGGATTTATTTGATACTTTAAAATACTCAGCTATGCATTAGTTTTGCCACTGCTTTCATTTATTGTCGTATTGTCGTCTCCACATTGTATATAAAGGAGATAAGCCATATTGGGACCTAAATCCAAAATGAACGCCCAACGAAAAAAAGTGAATCACTTAAGTCGGGGAAGTCCACCCATGCATTTTTCACTACGACATGCGACACCAAATCTCTACGAGCGTTCCTACCGCTGTTTTCTTAAGTTTATTTTAATTTCATTTTATTTTCAACGTTTTATTTCTAGAAATGAAGTGGTTGTGGGTACCTACATAAAATATAATATCGCTTGTAATAATATGGTGACATTAAGGGAAGTCATATTTTAAGTTGACCTTTACCCTCTTGTTTCTTACTTCGTTTGGGCTTCTTAAACATATAAAAAACTGGTTTTAGAAAAAATCGTTAAAGGAACACTCGCAGAGGTATGTTGTCATAGTAGGTAATACTTGTTCAAGGTCACCTTCAATTCATTTATTTTCTCCAATCGGTAGTTTTTATAATTTATTGAAATGTATAAAACTAGATTTTTCAACACTATAAAACAGCTGAAGGAACGGTCGTAGAGATTCGGCGTAATATTAAAAAAAAAATAAGGTGGTCTTCCCCGACCTGGGTAACACATTTTTTTGTCGCATTTTGTGTTTTGGGCCCAACTTGGTATGAACCGTGACTGGTCTCCTTTGATAACCACAAATTCTGAACTTAGATTCAGCACAAAAATGACATTAAAGCAATAATTTTATTTATCTCTGTCTACATTTACAGTTTAGCACCTGAATAATAAATAAAATAAATTAATTACCGAATTGAATCGCACCTGTATTAAATTCATCAGTGTTATAACAGATCCCTATTGTGTCCTGTACTTGAATTCAGAATCATAGATGATTTACAATTATTGCCACTTGCTTAATTATCACCGTTAGCGCCTTATAATTTAAGTTGGTTTTTTAATGATAAAAGGGTACAAAAAATTGGTTGCAATGGAATTTGAACTTTGTGGTGTATGACATTGAGTTTGTTGTTCCATGACTTGATAATTATCTGAGATTCTGAAGTAAAGGTAAAATTAATCCTTAGTAACGATTTGCACTATAGTCTTTATTATCCGATTACCTTTCTCGTAATGTAGTAGGTTCAAACCTGGGTCGTTGATTTTCTCTTCTAATAGGTTTATAAGTTCCACTCGTATCGTTTTTAGCATTTCGGCGACCTGGAAATATAAAAGGTATAGCTTAGTATCTAGTCATAGTGCACTACGCTGATCTTCCAGGGAACAGTGTGGCTACCATCGCAGTCGTTCAATCAGGTGGAAAGGTTTCTCGTTCAATTTGAGACCCTCACTATATTCCTTGAATAGAGTTGACCCATTTAGGACAAAGCTAGTGATCAAACTCACTTGTATAGTACGTATAAAAGTCTAGCGATAATTTAGGACCTACGTTTTTCAGCCGTTAATTAATAAAAATTAAACTTTGTACAAACTTACTTCGTGTTTCTCCACTTGGAACATAATCCAGCCGTCTTCTAACGATACTATGAATGTCCCACTGTGAAGTTCTACTGACAAACTGCAACCTGAAAATAACAATAAAAATAGTTTTAAGTACACGGTCTTATATTCTGCGCCTATCCCGTAATTTTTTATTTTATCTAAAACATATCTAAATGGGCAAATAAAATCCTATATGCCCATTTTCCAAATGTATTCAATTTGCTACGTTTTCATCATCAATTCGATCAGGTTAAGCTACGCTTGCCGCTTGGATGGGTGACCATCTTTACATACCGAGACCCCTCCGTGCCTCGGAAAGCACGTTAAGCCATGACTGTCGTTCGTGGATATTTGACAGTCGTTACGGGTAGTCAGAAGCCCGAAAGTCTGACAACCAGTCTTTGCAAGGGGTATCGTATTACCCAGTAACTAGGTTGTGGAGAGTGGAGGTCAGATAGGCAGTCGCTCCATGTAAAATACTGGTATTCAGATGCATCCGACCCCAACATAGGTGGGAAAAGGCCAGGCGGATGATTTCATCATCAATTTAATCTTATAGGTACAGCTATGAAAAACTAAATCTTACTAACCAGAAAATAACACCAGCGGCAGCTGCGGTACCATCGAACACTCCCTTATAAACACCCTGCTAGTCTTAACCTTCTCTTGGTACACCATGTAAGGGCTGGTGAAGTAGCCTATAGACGAGTTGACCGAAGACGGATGTAAAGCCACGTAGCCATCAGTTTTCGTCTTGAATTTTAGTTCGTCTGGAGTGGGCTGTCGTGGGATAGCCCCGCCTGCTTGCATGTGGAACGATTTTTCTGGGGTTAGGACCTGGAAAGATTGGTGTTTTGAATTGCTTGGTCCTATTTTTTTTTTATGGTATTTTTGTAACTGAGTACAAAATAGGCTATAAGCAATTGGATTTTGTGTTTTGTGTGCGTTTACGTGAAATTGATGTCTTTAAATTACTTTTACGATTCAGAAAAACTCCATAGCTGACACAATGGTATTAATATATTTAATGTTAAAAGATTGAATTACCTTGACTACATTCGGGTACAAAGCTGCACATAGAATAGCTGCCAGCAATTTGTCATTATTCCCATTTGTGTTTAACTGAAACAAAACACGAGATTTTTCATATTGTTTGCAGAGCTTATTTGACTAAGGAAGGCTAAGACATCCGATTGCAAATGAAGAGATTTTTTTTTTTTTTAAATGTGCTGTTAGAAACGATAAATGAAAACAAAATACGAACTTTTTATGCGTGCTTATTTAACTCAACGTATCAAATACATCATTAAAAAACCCGGAAACTAAGGATGATAGCTTATTACTGGTTACATTACCTCATCTCCAGTCAAACTAGCCACAGAATCCTTCCTCATCTTCTTCCGTAACGCCGGCATGTCAGGGACGAACCCTATAGACGCAAGTAGACCCAATAACTGGTGCTTAATATCGGCCAGCATGAGCAACGTCTTGTGGGATAGGAAGTTCTCGCTGGCGAAGACTAAGGCGGCGTGGGTACTGGTTTTCATTGCATGTTGCCATTTCTGTAAAGATAGGTGAAGTTTTAATCGTCTGACTTATGTAAGTGGCAATAAGGATCTTAAAGTGTTGTTACACAGAAATCACACTAATATTATAAGGGCGAAAGTTTTTGAATGTGTGTGTGTTTATTTGTTTGTTACTTCTTCACGCTCAAACGGTTGGACCAATTTTAATAACATTTTGTATGGAGGTAGCTGACACCCTGGATTATCATATAGACTATTTTTTTTATCCCGATATTCTCAAAGGATCGACATTTACGCGGATGAATCCGCGGGGCGCAGTAAAAATATAAATTGTGACTAGCATCGACAATGTAAATCAGTTAAAAAAAAAAAATCTGTAAAAAATCATTGCTGGTCATCAACCAGAAATAAGACAGGCGAGAGCGTTTCTATTGAGAAACGACCACCCGCGTTTCCTCTAAAGTATGATGGTGATGAATGAATAGTGTAACGTAGGTATGTATAAAAGATATAATTAATAACTCACCCTATAAGCCCGCAGTGTTGTTAACTGGTCACTTTGCGAACATGCAAATTCTCTTCGTTTTGCATCTGCTTCCGTCTGAAAAATAAATAAAAAGATCAAAATCAGAAACTTTTTGATAAAAATGTCCATGCAATGCTACATTAATTTCCCCATAGAAATGACAATATCTCCCCATACAGTACGCAGCCGTTAATACGGCACGTCGAGTTAAAAAAATGCGGTTTTTAGAGCGTCGGGCTCTTGAACTGGTGTGCCATTCTCTATCTAAAGATCGCTCTGTTGCTGTAAAAAAATTCTTACATAATTATAATATAGAAACCTCACCTTCTTCCCAAACGGAGCAACAAAAGGACTTTTATGGCTCAAAAACGCGGCCATAGTAAGTGCAGAGTCCACACAGCAGAAAATAGCCCCGAACAGCATAAGCTTGCCTATCCTGACGTCTACGGGCAATGCGGCCAGATGCTTGCCCAACGCGGTCAGGCTGTACGCCTTGTCGAGTGCCCCTATATCTTGCAGACGGGAGAGAGCGCCATCTATGTTCTGTTTTGTTGGTGGTTCTACTGTTTTGCCTGGAAAGATAGAAAATGGAGAAGTGGTTAAAAATATGAAGGTTGGAATGACTCGCGGGTCTCTTGGACGATTTGCTATCTGTTATCCAGAGAATATCGTTGATATGGTAAACTTCTTTATGGAATCAATTATGGCGGAAGAATCCTTGCAGAATTGATACCAATTTGTTCTTCCGTTCAGTTCACTAGTAGAGTGGACTAGAACTAAAAATCATGGGAATTTGATAAATGGTTATTAATTAGCTTAGCAAATAAAATTTGACCTCCGATAAATAACTTTCTAAGCGTACCTTCACACCCCGGAACTTTGTCTCCCAAATTCCATGTTTGTACCGTCAGTGTTTTAGATTATCACGAACTGTTTTAGTAGAATTTTTTCGTCGGTCATCAAAAAAAATCGTCTGATGTTTCATAGAAAAGTTCATTACCTTCGCGGTCAAAATGTAAGGAACAGCAAATTTTTTTTTTACTAGCATTGCCCCGCGGTTCCACCCGCGTTAGTTTCGATCCCGTGGAAATATTGAGATAAAAATTATCCTATGTGTTAATCCTGGTTATAAACTATTTGTGTACAAAATTTCATCCAAATTTTTTTTGCGTGATTGAGTACAAATATCCAAACATCTTTACAAATTTTCACATTATAAATGTGAAAATTTGTAAAATATTAAGTAGGATTTATTAAAAAAAAAATAGATTCAGATGCTCGTCATAAAATTCTTACCTAAAACCTCATGTATACTCATATCCTGGAAGAGCGGCAGGATCTTGATCTTCAGCAGCAGCTGTTCGAGCGGCACCCTGTGTATCTCGGGCACGGGTTGCTCCAGTATGTGGTAGTTGTAGCGGTGAGACGTGAACAAGTGCACGCACACGCCGGGCATGACGCGGCCCGCGCGACCTTTGCGCTGTTTAGCGTTGGCGCGAGATACCCAAACTAGGTCTAGGGACTCCATGTTACGGTTGGAGTCGAATCTGGTGGATTAAATGGTAATTTGTTTTAGTTTTTGTAAGGTCAGGTATTTTGATGGCCACATTTTATTTTTTAATAAAAAATTCATTAGCGTAGGACTTTATATTTCAGTTACATTCGTCAATGTCCAATTTATTCCGGAAAGTTTATGAATACATTAATATATAACTTAGCACGGAAATCTCAATGTTTTGATTTGTCACCATATTATTAGATTGCACCCGTGCGAAGCAAGTATTGGTCACTTGTATTTGTAAAAACGAATTTTGAAGTGAAAACTTCTATAGGCGCGTTGGGCATTTTTTGAGACGGGTAAAAACCATCGAACTCGCGCCACTGTTACCGTAACCGACACCGCTTCGGATGTGTTCGGCTGTCCTCGGGATGAAGGTACTCGGTTTTAATGTATATCCGATATGTCAGTGAGTGATGGCAAAGTATTCTTTTTGTGTTTTATTTTCACTTCTGTCGGCACTCCCGGAGTACCACTGCATTTTTTTTCTCCTAAGTTCTATCTCAAATAGAATTTAAAAAAATACCTTTTCTCCTTCATCCGTCCACAATCCACGACGAACACACAGTCGTCTATGGTGACGGAGGTCTCCGCTATGTTAGTTGATAACACAATCTTGCGGACTCCCGGCCTAGGCTTTCTGAACACTAGCGCTTGTTCCTCGCTTGATAATGTGGAGTGGAGCGGTACTAGGAGGTATTTGCCAAATCTGTGGAATTAAAAGGAATTATTTGAAGAATAGCAGCGCCCCGCGGTTTCACCCGCATAAGTGTCGATCCCGTGGGAATATCGGGATAAAAAGTATGCTGCCATTTGAGCGTGAAGGAGTAACAAACATAAATACACACACACTCACAAACTTTCGCCTTTATAATATTAGTGTCATTCAAAAAAAATATACATATGGCATTCTCTGGAGGGAAAATGTATGTACAGTGAAAATATAACTTACTTAGGATTAAAAGTATGACTCTCAGCAAGTTGGTCGTGCAACGACATAATCTCTGCTATGCCTGGTAAGAACACCAATATGGCGCCCTCTCGCGGCCATTCATGATCGCCTTTTACTATGTACGACAATACGTGCTCTACAAGCTCCAAGTTGATCTGAAAACAAAATAAAACAATATTTTGAACAATGCCACTTGACACTACATCAGTCAGAAAAAAAAAATAATTGAGACTTATTCCATTGTAACAAGACGACAATTTAAACGAACACACACACACACAGAGAGAAAAAATAAGAAAAAAAATTCTGCTGTTTCATTGAAAAATCAAAAAACCTTTCACTTTTCATTCAAACAGCAGTTTTTTTTTTTTATAACCGACGTATAATTTCTGTTTTTTTTTTTCCTGTAGGTATAACATTAACAAAAACGGCAACATGGAAGTGTCAAAGTTCTCCTTGTTCTAGTACGAAAAAGAGACAATGCTATTCTGTATGGTGCCATCCCTTCATAAGTTTTATATCTAAGAAGGAGTTAAAAGGAGTGTGCGAGAGACGGTACTGGAAATAAATTAATACTATTTTAAGTTAACCTCTCACACGTTTGCCCCCCTACCTGTCGAAACAGCCCACGCGTCGGAGTAGTTGAATGGGCGCAGTAAAGTCATTGTTTTAACAATGACACAGTTGTGTACACTTGGTGTACTGTTAACGTTTCGAGCACTTTCTTTTATATAGTTGGTGTACCTTGACGCTTGAGGGGTTAATGGATAATTCTTCATTATATTAACCTTTTCAGAATCCATAAGATACATATTCTTGCAGGTAGTCTTGCTGCAGCTCGGGTACCGAGCCACCATCTGTCCGATATTGAGGTTGTCATCTCGTATGGACACTTTAGGCGGTTCGTTAGCGTCGGCTCTGACGTCACAGGTTTCTAACTCTGTCTCTAGGTCGTGTTTTCGGTCACCTACAAAAAGTTTTTGTAAAATATCGTTATAAACTGTTGATATAATAAGTATTATAATTATTTCGACAAAAACGTGAACATAATTAAGTAACAAAAAATATAAATGTCTGAATAAATAATATGAAAATATTTTTTATTAAGTAATTATTTTACCTTTCTTCATTTTTCTAGCGTAAGGGCCATTTTCTTCTAATACATAGTTGGTCATCTCCATAATATCTTCTAGAAACAGTTGCTCCACTGGGAATGTTCTGCCTGAACACCAAGAAAAAGTTTTACACACTTTTATTTACTTAACTATAAGATACTGGCTATTTATTTTGACAGTTCAGTTGTCAACGTCCATACTACATTGAAAACACCGGTTCTCGTGCGGTCACCGAAGTTAAGCAACATCGGGCGCGGTCAGTACTTGGATGGGTGATCGCCTGGGAACACCACGTGAAGTTGACGTTTTGCTATATTTTTATGGACTGTACTACTACTGGGTACAGACGCCAGCACATCAACCTACCCGAAACTGTCAAATTTTCGCAATCAACTTTGAACCTTATGCTCTAGCGATAAAGTTGAAAATCTATCAAAGAAATTTGACAGATTGTAGTAGCTTGATGTGCTGGCGTCTGTACATTCTGAAAAAACCGTTTAAATAAAATTGTTGATTAACACGTTGGCTGCCGGCGACAGACACAATAGAAAATCTATTGTTCGCGGTCACCGGTGACCGCGTTGGCAGTCAATGCCTTAAACACATTCTTACCTGGAATCTCCAAAACTGGAACCTTATCAAAGTAATCCGAGAAAAGGTCAGCGTTTAACGTAGCACTCATAAGTATGACGGTCAAGTCTTTCCTGACTTTGACAAGGTCCCTCAATATCAACAAGAGGAAGTCGCTCTCTTCTGACCGTTCGTGAACTTCGTCTACTAATACATGGGTGACGGACTTCAATTTGGGATCGTATTCTAGCCTTCGAAGTAAAATACCGGTAGTGCAGAATGTAAGGCGGGTTTTGGACGATACTTTGCTTTCTAGTCTTATCTGAAAAGTTACACAGCGTAAATTAATAAAAAAAAAATAAAAAAAAGTTTTCAATCTCTGTTTGATGCGTTTGTGCGGCTAAACTACGGAATAGATTACATAGTATTTCAGTAATTGTAATAGAAAACAATTGCAGACAACGAACATAATAATATCTATAACCCTTCCTTTGAATGCTCCAGATTCAAACTAAACAACCGTTATCAGTGCAGTTGTTTCAATTTTATTTACATAATCAGTCTATAATGTTCCCACTGCTGGGACACAGGCCTCCTCTCTGTGAGAGGAAGTGGGCCGTAATCCAACATGCGGGCCCAGTGATGGTTGGTAGATGCCACATGTCTTCGAATTCTAGGACATGCCGGTTTCCTCACGATGTTTTCCTTCACGGTTTGGAGAGCAATGGTGAAGAAATAATTTACACAAAGTAAGCGCCTGTCTGGGTTCGAACGTACGACCTACAACTCGTAAGTCGCGGCCGTTACCACTGGGTCACCACTGCTCTCCGATTTTATTTACTTATCACTATTTCTTTGTTTTCATAACTTTTTTCTCTCACCCTAATGAAAGGATTCGCCAGTCTACGATATTGATCACTACTTGCGGAAGCTCTTTTCATACAGGGAATCTAAAACCATTTCACTTATTAAAACCAACTAAATCAATCACAAATCAACAACATACCTGATAACCAACAACCTGCCCAGTTTTCTCGACCCTCTCTTCAGCAACCCTGTCAGCGACACCAATGGCTGATATCCTCCTGGGCTGCGTACACACAATCTCAACGTGCTCGGCGCCATCTTTGTTGAAGTTCTCCAACCAATTGTCTAGGATGTACTGCGGTACTTGTGTGCTCTTACCACACCCAGTTTCACCGCTTATGACAACGACCTGAGGGTAGAACAGTTATTTTGAATCATGCTAGTAAAATATCTTATTCAAAATTTACCAAACTAAACCGAAAATAATAAATAATAATTTAAAATAATTTGATAAGCAATGACGATCGTAAGGACCTATAGTAACCACGATTATTTTTCAGCGGTCCGCAATTCTACAACTTCATCAATGCTGCATTGAGATCAATTCAATCTTTACATCGGCGACGCATTGCGTTCGGTCGCAATAAAAATGGCCCTAAAAGACGACTTAAGGCATTTAAATGAAATACTCCGTTTTTCAATTTGTCTGGTAGCATTTCCCGAATATTAATAGTTTCGCATAACCTAAGCAGACCATTCATCTCCGCGTGTTACAGATTAGCATTACCCAACAATTATATTGAGGAAATTAATTAAAATATTTGCAATAGTTTACAACTGAGATTACCAGATTATAGTAATTGCTCTTTATAACACTATATTATTTGATTACAACCCAATATTAACATTAATAAGAAGCATTGGGTAGGTAGTTAATTCATGCCATATTAATGTCATCTATATATACAAAATTCAAAGTCCTGACGTGACTTATCAGTTACGTACATCGTCGGATATATCTATTCTATATATCTTCTGATTGTTATGCAGAAGAGAAGTACCTAAACTTTACAGTGTAATAAGTAGATTCAACCATCTCTAATCGTAAATCAACATGATAATTCCAAGAAGATTATTACTTTCGTGGGAAACTCATCATCTACCTAACCTTTTAACAACTACGTTGGGGTCGGCTTCCAGTTTAACCAGATGCAGCTGAATACCAGTATTTTACATGGAGCAACTGCCTATCTGACCTCCACAACCGAGTGAGTGGGTAATACGATACCCTTTAATAAGACTGGTTGTCAGACTTACGACCCACAACAACTGTTAAAGATCCAAGAATGACAACCGAGACCAACAGCTTGACATACTTTTCGAGGCCACGGTTTGTCGGTATGTTAAGGCCCATTTAATAAGAAGTATTGCTATTACGATCAACCGGGCACAAAACCAGACTTCGGGCTGCTACTGAGAAATTCCAGATAGGCCCGATCCGGTTATTGAACCCAGGACCTAATGTTCAGCAGTAACACTTGCAACCACTAGACCAACAACAAACAGTCAAATAGGTTGTTTTTTTTGTTACTCTGCAATGGTCATCCTGTTTAAGGGCCCAGACTGGATATGTCCAAACCCTGATAAAAGAACACTAACCTGCGACTTCTTTATGGTATTCAATATTTCATTCCTCTTGTTCCAAGCTGGCAATTTTCTTCTACCGGACATCATTCTATTATATCTATCATTATCTCTCTTCTCTGAAAACCGTTTAGCTATCTCCTTATTTTCTCTGAAGATCTCTTCGAAATTAATATTAGCCCTATTATCTTTATTTCCACCCTTTTTATAATGTGATGGTAAATTCTTTTTACTACCAGAATTTTCTATTAGTTGGGGGAACAATGCATCTGTAGTACCAGGAAAAGTTCTTGTATCAAATTGTATAAAGTTTAATATTTCTTCCTCATTATTAAGAAGTTCGACTAAGGAGTATACACAAGGTATACCATCCTGTGCTAGGATTTTAGCTTCATCTAGAAGTCTTAATGTTATTTTTAATAAGGTAAGCTCTGGTATTATCTTAGTTTTGTTCTCTGTTTTGAAGAATATTAAAGGAGGTTGGTACGGGTAGACGGTGTCGTCAGGAAACCTTATTTCTAATTCATAAGTTATTTTTGTATTTTCTTTAGTTTCTTCTGGCTCTGGTGCTTTTTCTTCCTTAGATTCGTGTAGGAACTTGCATTTCGCGCCGAATCTACAAGGACCTCTGAGAAACAATTTACAGACTTCTTTCTGTTTCGTTTTAACCCTGCTTGTGTAGTTTGTGTTGGTTTTTTTCTTAGGAACTTCTACATCTTTGCTTTCGTACATTTTCGTCAGATAATCGAGGTTCAATTTGACAATCCATATGTTGTTGTCTTTCGTTTTGAAGCTGGTATCGTAAATCGAATCGAGGACAGCCCTTTCATCATTGACCATTTCAATCAATTCATTTCTGTTCGGTGCACTTTCTGGTTTATCTTGGAAATCAATTTTGAAGTATTTGAGGAAGAGTATTTCTAGTGCTTTCTCTATGTTTTCAGCTGCTACTTCTAGAGCTTCAGAACAGTGGACTTTGTGGAAATTGTACCTGTAATATACAAACAAATAATTAATGTTACTGAAAGTTTTAAAACAGTAAAAAGAAAGAGAATGATGTATATTTGGAGAAGTTCGTGAAACACAAAATACAAACAACAGAATTAAAAGTGAAAAGTCTTCACAACAACAGTGTGCGTCACTGTACATAATAAAAATTGAGAATGCTCTGGTTTTTTTTTATGTTTGTAAAAGAAGAAGAATCCATCGTAAGTATGTATATTTATTGCATTCTTCTTGTCTGTTAGTATATGTGTGCATAAATGATAACAAAAAGAAAATGAAAATTATTGTTTAAGTAATTGTTTTTCCCTTTTAACCATGTAACTGTGTAAATCCAAGTTTTAATGAATGACAATATTTTGGTGACAGAAAAGAAATTAGCAGATTAAAAAGCTAAATGCTGTTGAGAAAATACTCTCTGTATTTTAACAGATAAAATAATTCTAGTATAAACAGAAAACAACAAACCTCTCCAACTTAGCTAGTGCAAATGCCCGGAGCCTGGCCTCGGATGTCTCAATCTCAGGTTTAACAGTCAATGAGTAGTCACAGCCTCCTCGCACAATGAGGTTACCTCTCTCCATCCAGTAGCGGTTCCCCAAGTTTGAACCTTTATCCTGAAAGAAAACTACTTTTAAAAAAATCTGCCTGGCATTTCCCTTTGTTAGGGTCGGCTTCCAATCTAACTGGATTCAGCTGAATACCAGTACTTTACATGGATCAAATGCCTATCCGACTTCCACAACACAGTCACTAGGTAACACATTGTAAAAAACAAAATACATTTCATAATATTTTGATTTCTAAAACTTTTACCTTTTGACCGCCATAGTCATGTATATGACAAACCAAAATGTGCCCAGTACGCCACGATTCGACTACATGACAGACTTTGACGCCCAGGGCACGTTTTATATTTATTGACATGTGGCTGTCAAAAGGTTAATAGACTTTACATCAATGCGATCTCAACTCCTTTTCTAGGACACCCTGTGTGACAGTCGAGGTTTCTCCAGTTACATTTAATATTAATTAGAAGCAACAATACATAGAAATAACAATATTGTATGAGAGCTGTATTATTTGGTGTACATTAAAGTATATAATTCTATCTATTTATCTATCTACATTATGTTCTAATTAGGAAACCTATTTGCTCATTTTCTCTTGTCTTATGAATTCTATGGTAAAAATAATACCCAGTAAATTCTTTTTTTAGGACAAAAAGAAATCAACTGTTCAAGTGAAGTGTCTGGACACTATTAACAGGGCAACAGGCAACATTTTTAAATGCAAGTGTTCAATAACTAATAACAAAACTAACATTTAAAACACCTTAGCCATCAAACATTATACAAGGGCTTAAAAGAACTCATAATCTAATTTGTTGGTTTCCAACATGATGTTGATACTCTCATAATAAAAGAAGACATGCAATGTTACACCACTAATAGAAATATAAAATATTGCACAACTGTATGACAGCTCCTTGAACTTAGGACCGAAGAACTTACAGAAAAAGTCTATGCTTACAAGATTCAATTTAATTTACATTGAATAGATTTTTTTTTTTTTTATATTTACTGCTTTATTAATATTTTGATAATCGTTATTTAAATACTTATATATTTAATTTATACCTTACCTTATAAACACTGGCACTTCCAAGCTTAAAGTCAGGGCCGTGAATAAACCTCAGTGTGTCCAAAACAAGTTTCTGTGAATCTGAATGTAATCGGACTGTTTGCATTTCCACCTTAAGGTTAGGATGAGGGTCTTCTTCCTGAGGTTCGATCTTAGCCTTCCTGAAATAAAAAACACATTGTTTTACAGACAGAACAAGACAAATTGTTGTGAGATGTTGTAAGTATTCTAACGTACCGTATCCGAGGGTCCGCCGGTTCCCGGAGGAAGAAATCCTGGGCCAACTGTCTGCTTTCATGGTCCATTGTTGTTAATAAACGAAATAAGTATTATAAAACAGAAAACGTAGACAAAAACTATGACAAAAACGTACAATTTACAAGACGTGTGCAGGCAAGGCAAATCGCCAAGTCTGCTGTCATGTATGCGTTTAGTTTCAGCCCAGAGACTAAGAGAGCAAGCCATTAATTTCAATTATTTTTGAAGTAATCTAATAAAAAACTTTTAAAAAAAATATTGATTTTAAAAGATAAACTATTATTCTGTATTTCTTGATTTTTTTGGTTTTCTTATAAATTGCAAGAGAAAAGATTAAATTAGCAAAAGAAAAAACAAAACGAAGCAAAGATTCATTCCGTTTTACTTAGAAATCATGAAATCTCTTCCTTTTCCGTTAACTTATTAATTATTATTTATAATTAGGTATTATTGCTTTTTAAAAGGTTTTTAATATAAACTTAGGTAAATAAATCCAAAAAAAAGCATATTGTAACGATTTAGCGACAATAAGGTGCGTACCTGCTCTAAGGCCGCATCCCAGCCATCGTGCGAACATGCGATCGTCGCGTCGCGTTTATCTTGTTCGGCGAATCCAAACACTTATTGGACGACTGAGGGCGCATCCGGTTTTCCGAACAAATGAGTGAAATAATATTATGAACGTGACGATCGTTTTTTTAGACAATCAGTTTGGTTAAGACGCGGTTAAGAGCATGATTCAAATAAATTAAATGCACAACGGCATTTAAATCTTCGTGTGCGATACCACAATGTTACAATCTAATGAAAATCAATGCGTTTGTTTTACAAAACAGTTTTTCTATAAAACGTGTTTAGCTTAGATTATTACCTATAGGTACCTAGGTAATTTGCAATTGAAATCTTGGGAGACTCCTGGCTACATTCCTACTTATCATTGCAAATATGTGACTCCATGGGGCCTAAAAAGGCCACTTTGGCAGAATCATAAAACAATTCTTATCACGCAATTTCATCTGTATGACAGTTTTGTATGGAGATTCGTAAAATGCTACAGGTACCTACACCTCTGAATAACCGTTCAGGGATATATAAGTAGGTGTGAAACTGTCAAACAGATGAATTGCCTGATAGGAATTGTTTTATGATTACTGCCAAAATGGCCTTTTTAGGCCCCCAGATCCAGAAAGATTCCTAAAAAATACCTAAGTACCTAGGTATATGACGTGGCTACCTGAAATGTGACTGTAGGTAATCTATCAGGTAGCTACTTATAGGTATTATTTAAGACGTTGATTGATTATCTAGGTACCTACCCCTAGGTAATAGGTAATTTATCAACGTCTCGTCAGGTACTCCATTATCAGTATCCATAGCCCGATTTCACCCATTGCTGGGCCTCATATGCCTCTCTATGTTTGAGCCAATTTAATCGCTCCTATTCCAGTTCCATCCAGGTTCTTTCTCTTTCTCTCAAACTCTGCTTAGCCTGATCACCACGCGATCATAAGTAATATGTGGTTATAAAATAAGATTAGTTAGTATCTAGTTACACTTGGGCGGGCCTCATCGCAACACATTGCAAAAATCTTGGGCGGGCCGCATCGCAACGCATTACAAAAATCATCCGCTTCAGTACAATTTGTATGCAGTGGACGCCAACTGTTTTTAAAGTGTCCACTCTGAAATAAGTCATTGTTTTTTGCAGAGGTGTTGGAAGAAAGTTTCTTCTAGAAACAGGAAAAGTTAACTGCCCGTTGTTCGTTCGAACTTACGACTTCGACGCGTCGGGGCTTATTTATTTATTAATTTTTTTATGCACAAGTAAAAAAACTGTACAAAGGCGGACTTAATGCCTTGGGCATATCCTTATGCCACCACTATGCCACTGGATCACTACTGACAGTGGCGTAACTATAAGGTGGCATTGGGGCAAAATGCCACGGGCCCCCGGCCCGAGAGGACCATGAGCACAAGAGGATCCTAACATAAGTTTAAAAAAACAAAGTTTTTTTGAAAATGTGCAACAAAGGACATCATTCAGGTTTCAAACATTTTGTACCTTTTTCCCATCGTTTGTCTAATTTTTTGGATAGGACCTCATGCTCAGCAGCAGCGCTTGCGACCGCTAGACCAACGAAGCATTCAGGTGTTAAATTGTGTACCGGAAAATATTAAATATACGCGGAAGAATTCGCGGGAGAAGTGCTAGTAAAAAATAACTGTAACGTTTGTTGAGCTTCTTTACTTTGAGGGAGGGCCCCATCCCTTAAATTTGCCACTGGCCCCAAACGGTATAGTTACGCGAGACCACTGGTCCTGCTAAAAAAAAGTATTATCACTAGGTAAGGAGGAATCTTCAATTGCCAGTCTGACAACTTATTTTATTAATAACTTTTCCTGTCTTCACGTTTTCCTTAGTTCCGACTATCGACGGACATAAGCTGTGGATGTAGGTACTTACGAGTAGGTAATTATATACGTATTAATTGGTATATTACATACGTCATGCATGACTTGATTGGGAAAACATTTTGGACTCGCCCAGATTTGAATGAGGTAGGAAGTACGGTGGTAACCAATAATTAAGTAATTATACATAGATCTATTGATAACTTTTACTTTTAGTTAAATCTTAAAGCTGTTCGGTTACTTCTTATTAGGTAAATTACTAGAGGTAGCTGATCTATATTTAAACAAATAAATAAAATGGAACTGTCTGTTTGTATGTATGTAGGTATGTTTATGTCAAAATAACAGCTTTTTACTAAATGCATAATATGATAGTCTATAAGATATTGTTTTTGTCTGTTTACCTGTCTGTCTGTGTTCCGGCCATAAATATTATAATGTACCTACTCTGTGGTTCCGGCTAATCTCCGAAACCAGCCCAGCCGTAATTACTCCATAAAATCCTTGCTAGTGAGCAGATGGCTGATGTCTCATGGAATAAATTGGACTACTTTTATTTTTTTAAAATAATTTGGGTTCCGCGCAAAAATTAAAACCATTGAAATCCAATTGTTTTCCGACATGCACGCGAATGAAGTCGCGGGCACAGCTAGTTCCATATAATTTATTTATGCCAGCATTTTCTACGTTTTCTTAGCAAGTAAGTACCTACTGGCTTAGTTAAACACCAATCTGATTGCCAGTAGGTACTTACTTGCTAAGAAAACGTAGAAAATGCTGGCATAAATAAATTATATGGAACTAGCTGTGCCCGCGACTTCATTCGCGTGCATGTCGGAAAACAATTGGATTTCAATGGTTTTAATTTTTGCGCGGAACCCAAATTATTTTAAAAAAATAAAAGTAGTCCAATTTATTCCATGAGACATCAGCCATCTGCTCACTAGCAAGGATTTTATGGAGTAATTACGGCTGGGCTGGTTTCGGAGATTAGCCGGAACCACAGAGTAGGTACATTATAATATTTATGGCCGGAACACAGACAGACAGGTAAACAGACAAAAACAATATCTTATAGACTATCATATTATGCATTTAGTAAAAAGCTGTTATTTTGACATAAACATACCTACATACATACAAACAGACAGTTCCATTTTATTTATTTGTTTAAATATAGATCAGCTACCTCTAGTAATTTACCTAATAAGAAGTAACCGAACAGCTTTAAGATTTAACTAAAAGTAAAAGTTATCAATAGATCTATGTATAATTACTTAATTATTGGTTACCACCGTACTTCCTACCTCATTCAAATCTGGGCGAGTCCAAAATGTTTTCCCAATCAAGTCATGCATGACGTATGTAATATACCAATTAATACGTATATAATTACCTACTCGTAAGTACCTACATCCACAGCTTATGTCCGTCGATAGTCGGAACTAAGGAAAACGTGAAGACAGGAAAAGTTATTAATAAAATAAGTTGTCAGACTGGCAATTGAAGATTCCTCCTTACCTAGTGATAATACTTTTTTTTAGCAGGACCAGTGGTCTCGCGTAACTATACCGTTTGGGGCCAGTGGCAAATTTAAGGGATGGGGCCCTCCCTCAAAGTAAAGAAGCTCAACAAACGTTACAGTTATTTTTTACTAGCACTTCTCCCGCGAATTCTTCCGCGTATATTTAATATTTTCCGGTACACAATTTAACACCTGAATGCTTCGTTGGTCTAGCGGTCGCAAGCGCTGCTGCTGAGCATGAGGTCCTATCCAAAAAATTAGACAAACGATGGGAAAAAGGTACAAAATGTTTGAAACCTGAATGATGTCCTTTGTTGCACATTTTCAAAAAAACTTTGTTTTTTTAAACTTATGTTAGGATCCTCTTGTGCTCATGGTCCTCTCGGGCCGGGGGCCCGTGGCATTTTGCCCCAATGCCACCTTATAGTTACGCCACTGTCAGTAGTGATCCAGTGGCATAGTGGTGGCATAAGGATATGCCCAAGGCATTAAGTCCGCCTTTGTACAGTTTTTTTACTTGTGCATAAAAAAATTAATAAATAAATAAGCCCCGACGCGTCGAAGTCGTAAGTTCGAACGAACAACGGGCAGTTAACTTTTCCTGTTTCTAGAAGAAACTTTCTTCCAACACCTCTGCAAAAAACAATGACTTATTTCAGAGTGGACACTTTAAAAACAGTTGGCGTCCACTGCATACAAATTGTACTGAAGCGGATGATTTTTGTAATGCGTTGCGATGCGGCCCGCCCAAGATTTTTGCAATGTGTTGCGATGAGGCCCGCCCAAGTGTAACTAGATACTAACTAATCTTATTTTATAACCACATATTACTTATGATCGCGTGGTGATCAGGCTAAGCAGAGTTTGAGAGAAAGAGAAAGAACCTGGATGGAACTGGAATAGGAGCGATTAAATTGGCTCAAACATAGAGAGGCATATGAGGCCCAGCAATGGGTGAAATCGGGCTATGGATACTGATAATGGAGTACCTGACGAGACGTTGATAAATTACCTATTACCTAGGGGTAGGTACCTAGATAATCAATCAACGTCTTAAATAATACCTATAAGTAGCTACCTGATATTAGGATTACCTACAGTCACATTTCAGGTAGCCACGTCATATACCTAGGTACTTAGGTATTTTTTAGGAATCTTTCTGGATCTGGGGGCCTAAAAAGGCCATTTTGGCAGTAATCATAAAACAATTCCTATCAGGCAATTCATCTGTTTGACAGTTTCACACCTACTTATATATCCCTGAACGGTTATTCAGAGGTGTAGGTACCTGTAGCATTTTACGAATCTCCATACAAAACTGTCATACAGATGAAATTGCGTGATAAGAATTGTTTTATGATTCTGCCAAAGTGGCCTTTTTAGGCCCCATGGAGTCACATATTTGCAATGATAAGTAGGAATGTAGCCAGGAGTCTCCCAAGATTTCAATTGCAAATTACCTAGGTACCTATAGGTAATAATCTAAGCTAAACACGTTTTATAGAAAAACTGTTTTGTAAAACAAACGCATTGATTTTCATTAGATTGTAACATTGTGGTATCGCACACGAAGATTTAAATGCCGTTGTGCATTTAATTTATTTGAATCATGCTCTTAACCGCGTCTTAACCAAACTGATTGCCCTGCTAGTTCTTAACTTCCACTTGGCAGAATCATAAAACAATTCATATCACGCAATTTCATCTGTATGACACTTTTGTATGGAGATTCGTAAAATTCTGTAGGTACACCTCTGCCTAACCCTTCAGGGATATATAGGTGTGAAACTGTTAAACAGATGAATTGCGTGATAGGAATTGTTTTATGATTCTGCCAAAGCGGCCTTTTTAAGCCCCCTGGTAATCGTGCCAGACAAGCAAGAGTTTAACGGCATTGGTGAATGGTGATCCTACAAACCCATAAGAATCAAACCTGGGCGGATCTAGGACCGATTATGCTGTAGCAACGATTCATTGGTAAGTACAACACAATACCATAATTATATTCAATAGTCTCAATTTTGGTAGCCTGCCAGCTGCCAAATGTCCCTGTTCCACCTCTTAGCATTCAGTTCGACGGACTTCGACCATGCATTCGTTAAATAGTATACAAATAAATGCAATATTGTACAGAACAGTGATTAAGGAGACGACTGGAATATTAATCTCGTATCGGAAGACGATCGGAAACGTTAGCATTGATGGCGAATGGTGATGAGGTCATGGATGGAAAAAAATTTAATTTTCTTTATTGAAAACAAACAGTTCATTTACCAAATTAAATTTCAGTCGAAAACATCTATCGGTTTCTGACTAAACTTCAACTGTATCCGACGATCCTGCATACTTATCTCTTTTGTTGACTGTACTTGTACTGATTGGATAGTAGCTGGTAGTCGCTATAGCATAGTCCCTAGATCCTCCTATTATTCATAGTTTTTTAGTGAAAATTAATAGTATTTTTTCTTATGCCAGCAGCATAGGCAGTAAATTCGCTCAAAGTGCAGTTTGTGAGGCACTAACCGAAGCTAGTGAAGTGCCCAGCTCCCTAATGCCCGGGATACATGAGGCTGTATTTAAAGCTAGGACAGCATGCTAGAACCTCTGTATTCTATCCTGGGTTGCTCTCCTGGCTTGGCACAAACTAGTGCTGTTTACATGGTACTAGTAAATTTAAAGCCAATAGCGATGCGGTGATGTAGGCCGTAGAGTAAAATGATCCGATAGGGTACCTATTGTCATCGCCACACGAGGCTAGTGGCACAAGCCGGGATAGTAAGTTCGGTTATGGGGGCGCTACTAGCTCAAACATAGAACACTATCCTAACTTGAGACGCTAGCTTACTAGCAAAGCTTACTAGCTTTCTCACTAGCCTAGAAATTAAGCTGGGTGTGTATACACGAGGCCAGAGTTACCAGCTTGCTAGCTTAATAACACTAGCTTTCTATCCTAGCTTTAAAAGCTAGCCTCGTGTATCTCGGGCATTATTGCGTAAATACACTTTCAATCACAATCTGAATCTTTTTGAAGGATGTCGCTAATCCATTGCTTCATAAGTTCGAAAAATTTGTCTGCTCAACAACGTAAATAACGCAATGAATGTTGTTGAACTGTCCAAATGAAGCCATTGCACACTTTTAGTGTGTTACGCTACATAAGAATGGCGCATACGTACCTAAATATACCTATACCTAAGCTTTTTGACGACTATATAAGTTTGGTTTAGTGATTCATTGTTCACCGCCCCGACCCTCGCTCGAGCCAGCCCACGCCGCTGAGCCTGTAGTTTTAAATTCACCCCTAAATTATACCGACCCAGCCTGTCCCTTGCTGTCCTCTTCCAGCGACGCCCTAAGCCGAGGTCCGAACCCCGCAGGGGGTGCCCTTAGCGTAGTCGCTTAGTTTTAAGTTTTTTAGCCCTGGCTGGAGGCCTTAACTAAGGCATCCACAGGCAAGTCCGGTTAAGCAGTAGCCATCCTCATAGGATGAACTGCGAGATGACATAGAAAAAGAAAACATTCATTGTTCAACTTATCATTTGTTTTGCCGCTTTTTCGTTTACGCACGAACTAGGGAAATAAATGGTGTCTAAACTCGACCTTATGACCGGTCGCGTATTATTTAGGTTCATACTAGCTACAGAATTCATGGAATATTTGCTACATTACCAAAACAAAACGCCATTGTGTAGTGGAAGGTTTTGGAGGAAAATTTGAATCGTGATAAGATATGATGATAAAATTCGCTGTGGAATTTTTTTTTACTTCACTTATTCTTTAGAAAAAAGTTGCTACCACCAATGGAAATCTGTATGACCAAGCGTAAAGCCATTGCATGGCCGATTTAAGAATAAAAATTTGAAACCTCACTCAGCTCTGCAATTTCGCTTCTTCGGACTTCCTGGCAGGATTTTAATCGCTGTTGGCGTCCAGGGGTTCTCCAGTGTCGTATACGTCTTGTATCCGGTCTCATACCAAAACGAGACTCATCAGAAAAGCACACGAAACGCCATTGTTCTTCTGCCCAATTTCTGTGTTCAAGAGCCCATTGATATCGAATCCTACGATTGTGCATTGCTATAGGTGGTACCCGTAGCGGTCTTCGGGAATGAAGGTTCACTTCATGCAAGCGGTTTCTGACTGTTTGGTCGCTAATTAAGTTCCCTGAAGAGTGATGAAGCCTCACGGCTAACATCATGGCGGTTATTGTTGGAGCTCTTCGAGTTAAGATTTGAATGTATCGGTCTTGTCTCCGTGTGGTGCAGCGATACCGTCCTCCATGGCGCTCAGCCACGGTACCAGTGCTTCGGTAACGTGTCCAAAGTCGACTGATAACACTCTGACTTGTATTCAGAGCTAAAGCCACAGTACGTTGCCGGGAACCAGCTTCTATCATTCCCACGGCTCTGAGCATTTCTTCCCTGCTTAAATGACGTCGCCGCTCCATAATAACGTTGGTTTTAATCAGTAGTAGGGAAACAGTAGCACTAATAATGTCTTCAATGCGTTGTATGTTTTTATAGGGAAAATATTGACAGCTGATTTTCATCTTTTACTCGAATTTGATTCACAGTTCCTGATTCAAATTATGAAATGCACCAAAAAGGATCCATATAAATTTATAAAATCATAAATTTATTACAAAGCCACATCTCAATCTCAAGAAATCCGCATAAAAATGCTTGATCCCTAGACACTTTTGATGTGTGTAGTTGTACGGATGATCTTGTTCACAAGGGACTTCCCAATAAAGCATCGATGGAATAAAACATCGTACAACTGAATTATCGACACATCGTGTTCGTTATAATAAAAATCGAATCATCAACTTTCGAAATCAAGTACAACCTGTATACAGGGTGAAATTTTGATCACTGTTTACTCATCATTATGAACAGCTTTTACTATGAGACCAAACCAGAAATCGTGAATAAAAATCAGCTGTTCCCTACATTTATGTTCGGTTATCTCGTCAAAATGTAGGGAACAGCAAATTTTTTTTTCGCGATTTCATGTTGGTTCCATAGTAAAAGTTATTCATAATGATGAGTACAGTGATCCCTTAAGAGGAAAACAGTGATTTAAATTTCACACTGTATATTAGATATATTACCCCCAGTATATATTATAGATTAAAGTCACTTTTCATGTCTGTATGTGTGACCGCGTTGTTCTTCGAAACTGCGCAACGGATTTTGATGGGGTTTTCCATCAATTATAGAATTTATTCCGGAAGGATGTATAATATTGTATATTACATTAATATTAAACTTAAATATAAAAAAATTAATCCCAAAGTTTTATCAAGTCGTAAAAACCGTGCGCAGCGGCACCCTAAGGCGTTTGGCACACTGCTTCGTTTCACGCATCCGTGTGCGGGAAACGGAGCCAAATTCCACGCGCGTGAGTGCGTTTTTATTGAATTTGTATGTAAAAAATTACGCGCGTGGGTGCGTTATCTGCGCCCCGTGCAGTGTGCGAATCGCCTAATTCTGTAACACACTTTCAATCACAATCTGAATCATTTTGAAGGATACTGCTAATCCATTGCTTCATTTATTCGAAAATTTGTTGGCTCAAATGTTTTTGTACTGTCAACATGAAAGCCTTTGCTATTGTTAGCGTTATTACCCCGCAGGGACGGGTCGCTAGTAATTAATAACAAAAATACCTTACCTATCTCAGTGTAGAGGAAAAAACGTAGTCAACTACGAGTAGGTACGTATGAACGTTAACGTTATTTTCTCGCCCATTTACGCAGGTAGGTATTAAATAACGTACCTAAGTAGATATATGGACGTTCAGAACAACGTCACACACCTACCATAAATAAATGGGATTTCAATATAAATTTACCTACCAAATACTCGTAATATAATAAATTGATGGAATTACGCACTGGATGTAGGTCGATACAGACTAATGCGTATTTGAAAATTCTGACCACAATTAGGGTATTTGGCTTAGATTTATTGACGCCATCGTCACTTACATTCGCATTTCACTGCAATCCTTATGACGAGGTATCGGTAGGTATATGATTTTACAAGTCACTTTTTTATCTAAGTACGTAACAAAATTAATATACGCGTCAATCAATTCAGCATTTTTGAAGTCGACTTTTAAGCTTAAGCCTCTCTTGGACGTTCGAGTTCGCGACAAACTTTATGGCGGCTCTGAAGTGCGCTACTAGCTGCGCAGTACCCTACCCCTCACCCCCGCTGACACATGAATTTGTTACTGCGCAGTGA
Source organism: Gortyna flavago (assembly GCA_963669345.1). Classification (NCBI taxonomy): domain Eukaryota; kingdom Metazoa; phylum Arthropoda; class Insecta; order Lepidoptera; family Noctuidae; genus Gortyna; species Gortyna flavago. The sequence goes on from OY770138.1 coordinate 13,380,104, forward strand.
GTCGCCTCATTTTCCGAACCGCCAAAAAGTTTGAACCACAAAGGCTGCTCCCTGCTTTTCGCACCTAGTCAATCAAAGCCACCAACTCGGCCAATAATCGTCTTATTCCCGTAATTGTTTATTTGCACACTTTACCTTTAATGCTAATTGCAACACACTAATATCTACCTCTCTAAGTAATATTAGTTACATACACAGGGAAGTGTACCCAATCAGTGAAATAATTGGTTCAGACAACGACAATGTAATCAGTGCTAATCACTTGCTCACTGCCAATTAGAATAATGCATGATTTATGCAGCGGCATAAGTTTCTAAATGATGACATTATATCTTTAGCTTTGGTTCTGAAGTACCTACCTATGTTCATAATAAGAAATTATGGTAATAAAGGAAATGACAGAAATCCTGAAACCAAAGCTGAGAAGCCACTTAGTGCAAGTAGTGGTGAATGAATAGCCAGATGTCATCTTTCATCGCATTTGTAATGCATTCAGAGTAGAATGTTAGTAACTATCGAGATACATGGGTATCATTTCAAAATAACTAACCCACGCGTAGTATGACCACCATAGAAACGGGTTTTTAAAGGCCTTAACCATGGCGATGAAGAGAAGAAATGTTCCTATCATGGACTAATAATATTATAAATCCATGGTTTCTATTTTTCAGTCGACAAAAGTCTACAATGTCAACTCAGAAGAACACATTTCTGTATTCTGAGAATGTCAAGTATGACGATGAATTTTTCTCTACTTATGACACTTGGGGGTAGAAACAATTCTTCTCAACAAGTGTCAAATATGACATAACATTGGACGTAGACAAGAATCTATATTGATTTTCAAATTTGCTCCCCGTTGGTATGGAAATAATAAATACGAGTATGTCTTGTCCTCATAGAAACGCGAGTCTACGGGTAACAGAAGAGTTGTCGACTGGCACAGAAAGAACTTTGGCTATTCTTGACAGAATAGAGATCTAGAATAGAGCTAGGTCATGCTACGCAAGCAGAACTAGCTGGACCTGTAAACTAGAGAGACTTGTAATAAAATGTTCATCAAGACAGATAGCTAGATATCAAAAATATGTAGCACGTGGGTGAAATAAACTTTTGTGTACAGAGATGATTATGACAAATGAAATGTAGTATATAGGTTGTTTTAATTTCCTAAACAGCAAAGCATTCGTAAAAAGATCATAAGTAGGGGAATAAAACATGAACCATGAGACGTTTTCCTCGTTTAAATAACTATAGACTTGTGGTTTCGGCAAAACGTTGATAGCTTTGAGTTAAATGGCCGTGATCATTTGCCTGATTAAGAGCTTATAATGCTAAAGACGCTGCAGTAAAATGATAAAATTTCAAAATACGAGACATTGACCACATATGTAAAATTGGCAAACAATGAACTATGTTTGCCTCGTCTTGAAGATGACAAGGAAATATGACGGAACAAGGATGAATCAAATATATTGGTACCTTGAATTTATTGCCAAAAATACAAGTCTATATGTGACAACGCGTGTCGAGGAAATAGGAGTAAATCAGTTACCGAAAGACATGTTGGATCAATAGACTTGTAAATACTAATAATATAAATGGATATCAGTACTCAGAATGATATTTTCGTGTCAGGAGTTAATGAGTGAGTTTACAATATAGAGGGACAAGAGGATGGAGGGGACGTGCAAGGTGATTAAAGAAAGATCAATGTTTTCTCTACCGAGAATTTAGCAAAGTCATGGAAATTGGTAACAAAATATCAAAACAATCAAGCAAAAAATTATTATGTAACAGAATAATTCTCAAACCTAAAACAGTTGCACCGTCTTTCGGGACAGGTCAACTCAAAACTGCAATGGCTATTTCTTCAAAAGGCCCTTTCGGAGATGGCCCGTCATTGTTAAACTCACATGAAATCTAAATAATAATGGTTGGACTTTGAAAGAGACCATGACCTCGGAGTTGGTTTCAGCATATCATCTCAGGGATCAGTCAACTAGAAAATACTGGTGCTATAAAATACTGTCCAAAAAAATTTGCGTGTAAAAGTGTTTTACATCTACAAAAATAAACATTCATCATTTCATATAATTTTAGTTGTTTCCGTTTTTCACCACAATGAAGACCCTTGTCCCATTTTTGAATACGAGCATTTGCCTGTCATTCAAATGACAGTCTATAAACCTTAATTAGCCATTGTTCAACCTTCAGATGGCCACAAGAGTGACGCGTGAACTAGATCGGGCTTTCTCGTTAATACCTTTAAACCTGAAGAAGGATTAATGCGAAGATTAGCACGGCGAGGCAAATATTTGTGACTGATGATAGTGACGAGTTTACTCCTGTGACTGCCTGTGACCGGCATTTCAAGGGCATTGATCTTTTGAAAGGATTGGAAGGTTTCCGTGTTGACGAGTCATCGAATAATCCATTTTGAAATGCTGGCCATAAAGAATTGCTTGATAATAACAACCTATAGCTTGCCCACTGTTAAGACGCAGGATTCTACTCTGTGAGTTTGAGAGGGAGTTCTGTGAATTTTGTAACTTGTAGCTGTAGGAATCTAAGCTTTTGTTTGATCAGCATTGTCAAATTTAGATTAAGGCCTCGTTCGCACAGCGATGACCGATATATAATGTGCGATATATTATGGTACAAAGTTGGGATCATACGTCAACATGGTACAAATGCAGTTTGAAACTGCAATGTGATCTAAATATCGCATCACCTTGTGAACGGGGCCTATTACCATAAGTATGTATACCATCTACCTTCCAATAATAAAGGTGAACAGATTATTTGTTTGTTTGAACGCGCTAACATTTAAAAATTATTTATGCATTTGATGCCCCAATTCTTGAAAAAGGCTATTGAATTGAAAGAAAGAACGCTTAGCGAAAACAAAGTAATAGCGCGGGCAGGCGATGCGATGCGCAGACGAAGTCGGGCAGAAGCTAGTTTTAAATAATTTTTATGGCACGCAATTAATTTAATTTCATCTTACTGGAAGTTGATTCATGTTGAACGCAATTAACATAATAGTAAAATTGGATACAGGTAGGAAACTATAACTGCGACGTTGAGTACGTGATTAAACTCTTGTACTGCACAAACTGGATGTAAAAGTGACTGTTGTTGTGAAATCAATAAGTCCCTAGTACCTGATCCAAAGGTACTTAGAGGATACCTTTTTCGGTTTGCCTCTTGCGTCATCGGCCGCATCTCCATTTGATTTTAAAGGGTTTCTGAAATGGTCGTCATAATTATGACTTATTTTCAATAAGTTTTGTAAAAGACTTGACGTCGTGTAATAAACCTTGTATTGATGTTATTTCAGACATGACTTGATACTATTTTGTTTATTGTCAGTGTACGAGGCTTTTGACTACATTGTATGTGTAAATTTTGAGGGGCCCGTGGCTAAATAGTAACAGCCGCACAGGTCGATCGATCAGGTTAAGCTACGCTTGCCGCGGTTGGTCTGTGGATGGGTGACCATTTTTACATATCGAGACCCCTCCGTGCCTCGGAATGCACGGTAAGCCGTTGGTCCCGGCTGTCATTCGTGGATCTTTGACAGTCGTTACGGGTCGTCAGAAGCCCGAAAGTCTGACAACCAGTCTTACCAAGGGGTATCGTATTACCCAGTAACTGGGTTGTGGAGGTCAGATAGGCAGTCGCTCCATGTAAAATACTGGTATTCAGCTGCATCCGGTTAGACTGGAAGCCTACCCCATCAACATAGTTGGGAAAAGGCTAGGCAGATGATGATGTATATGTGTAAATTTTTTGTCTTTTTTTATTATTTTATTTGTAACTTGCGTTTTGTTTGTCAGAATAAACAATTTTTCTTTCTTTTCTTTTTTTCTTTTTTTTCTTTCTTTTAATTAAACCGTCAGAGTTACTCCTATGACCATGACGTGTACAGTCCTTCCAACGCGTTTCTTTATCATCACTAGATCCTGTTGCCTTTATTTCCTTCCTTCTCTCTTCAACCTTTCCTTTCCAGCTTTTCCTAGTATTTAACTGTTTGTGTATCCTTCCTAGAACACGTAGTAAATGTCCCACTATTGTTATTTTAAAGGTGCTAGATATCAATGACGTAGATGCGCCAACGTCATTGGTAATAAGTTCCTAAACTCGCCTACTAATGAGAGTATTGTGTTTTCCTTGGCTGACTAATCAAGATGACCACCATCCACCATAGTGTCTGATGGATGCGGATGTACTTATGGTTGTTTTTTTTATATGATGGTTGATTTTTTATTTTGTTTTCTATTTTATGGTTTTTTCTCAGTAGTCAGAATTTGTGCCCTGTTGATGACAACAGGCTCGCCCGATATAACATGGGACTGAAACATAACTGGCCAAATGGGTTTACTATAAGTACCTAAACATCTGCGTGAATTTAATAATTATGTAAGTATGTATATTTTATGGGCTTCCATAAAATAATTAAGTTTTACCGCCATGTTTCGGATGGCATATTTCTTGTTTTTGGTAGGCATCTGTTTCTCTTTTTTTTTTATTTGATGCGCCGTGATTATCCTCATGGACTTCCTCCATCGTGGGGGTGACAGCGGGGCATGCCGGACTCTTATCGGCTAAAACCACCGCGGTGTTCCATCTCTGCCTATGACCGGGGATGCGGGATTCGCATAAGCATTCACAGCTGTTCCTCAGCGGGTCCCCGGTCCCCGGTCCCCGTGCGGCCATGCCTATAACGACCGCACCCACTCTCGAGTGGGAACACTGCGGTTCCAACTCGGGCCTGACTGGTCGAACGACGACGCTCCTAATCCGCCGCCCATGTTACAAACCTGAATTATTTGGAGAGTCATTCTTCTAGAAGTTTGCTAGCAAAAATGGTGATACACAATGACTGTTAAAAATGAGATTAAGAATTGGTTATCTAACAGGAAAGTCCGGGTAATTTCACCATGCTGCATCACTCAAGTATTTTTTTAAATTCCGGGGAAAACATAGTCTTAATACTGAAGAAATGCGTAATTTATTAAAGATAACTCGTTTATTAGCAACGGTAAAACTAATTAATGTTATCATAAGTTTAATATTATCTCATCAAAAATGTTACCAGTTCTTATTGACACATTGTTAATCTGTGTTTGATCACGCAGTACATATCTACTAAATGTTAAATTATTACAGAAATAGAGGGAAAATACACGTGATAAAGTAAGGTAATTTTGAAGAGTTGGCTGATCATTGGCCTGCGAGGTAATTGTGTAACACACTATGACACTATCAGTATCAATGGCTTTAATTTTGTCAGTTCAACGACATTCATTGCCTCATTTATGTTGTTGAGCCGACAAATTTTTCGAACATATGAAGCAATGGATTAGCAATATCCTTCAAAATTATTCAGATTGTTATTCAAACTGTGTTACGTAATTACAGTGCTGATAAGACAAAGGAGGTGACGCAGTGCGCATGGCGGGAATAACCTGGCATAGGCTGATGTAAAAGTAGATGGGAGTTGCCATAGAGCGCAGAGATGCTTTGGCAATCGCTCTGACATGATGGAAGGGGTTGACAATGCAGGGTGCATTGTCAACCCCTTCTATCAAGAAGCGTATAGATAAAAGTGGAGGCAACACTCTAAATACCTAAGTGAATTCTTCTGTGGTCGGACCTCTCTTTCTGAATACATACGTATGACACAGAAACCACATATCACTGTCTCGTATATGTGTGTATTAGAAAGAGAGCGTCAGACCACAGTAGTCTTCACTTAGGTATTTAGAGTGTTGCCTCCACTTTTATCTATAAGCTTCTTGCCTTTCCATTCATATCAAGCGTGTCACCGTTTACGCACACTAAGACACAAATGACGTACTTATAGAATCTGACAGCTTCGAATAGCGGCTCTGCCACATGGACACGGGCCATCATTCGAAGCCTTTGTGCGCTCAACACGATTTCAGTGTCACGAATTTTTTAGGTAGGTAGGTACTGCCTTCTCTAGACTTCCGCGCTCTATGGGAGTTACAAAACTGTTGCTATAATAACATAAAAAAGTTAACTTATCAAAGTCCATTATCCATCATTGGGCTCTTCCAAGCTAAACACCCGGCTGACGCCAGTTGCAAGTTGCAAACTGTGGCAGGATACTCTTTCCCCTCCTACTTACTATCTACCACCAAAGGAGCATCTACTTGCAGGTTAAAATCTTCCATGGCCGACTTGGAAGTCACTGAACCGTCTCCGGACACAAGTGGGAAGATGTAACTCCAACCTGGTAAAGTGGGGCTACCCCGACGGAACGGCAGTAAGGTGTAGTTGTGGAGCTATGTCGCAAACCATGCTCTACCTCCTATCCTGCCCTCTGTGTCCCAGTCTTGCGGTCAAAGTAACCTCTGCGCTGTCACTGACGACGCCGTGGAAGTGGCGAAGTTTTGGGCCAACAAGATCTTCCTGTCGCTGGCACGATACACTCGTGCCAGCGACAGGAAGAAGAAAAATTGTCTGACCTACGAATAATGTACTGAATCCTTAATTATCTGATTCACTATAAACGTAGGCGTTGGCCAAAGTCAATACTCGTTGAAACGATGTCAGTTGTTACTCTGTTATATTAATTATGTTCTAAGGGTGGGACGTATTTCGCAAGATGTGGTGAATGGATAAGAGGCACCGAGGATGGAGCTCCTGTTTAGTCGTGGAATGCTATAGACTGTCGAGTGTATTACACGACAGTACTACCAAATATATGCATACCAACACGCCTACAATCCCCGATGATTTAGGCAAAGCTGTACCTACTTATTTAAACTAACAGCCACATTTCCCCAGTTATGTTTAAGTCCCATGTACCAGGGGGCAAGCCAATTTTTTACAGGGAAATAAAGGCACGCCAGTTTTGAGATCTAAATGGCAATGAAAATGTTGACTCATCACTTATCAGATAAAAAGCTTCATTTTCCTAGAAGTAAATGGCCGAAATAAAATCCCAATTATTACCTACTTTTCGTGTTCTCATGACATCTACAATTACGTAGGTACCTACTCACTTATCTAGAAGTCTTAAGAATAAAACAGATGTACCTAAGAACTAAGTACGTTATTACAAAAGTACGGAAAACGTCCGGGTTCACGCAAAAAAGTACTTCCGAAACCAACAAATGCTTTTAACTTTAACATATTTTTCTTTTTTTTAACTTTAACATATTTTTTATTCGAGTAATTCGAATAAAAACGCTTTTGAAGATTTTTGTGGAATGCTGAAGTGGCTTCTGTAAAAGTAGGTAGAACTTACTGAACTTACTGTTATTAGTTACCGAAAACTACCTTTTGGAAGGGGCGACTAGAATCAATTCTATTTCATTGTAATTTTTGACGTTCAAAAGTGCCTTTTATGTGCCTATTTGAAATAAATGCTTTGACTTTAGTAAAAACTTTTAAGTAGGTATCTACTTATTATAAATATTAAATTCACTGATAGACAAATCAGAGGCTAAAAACATTAAATTAAGCATAAGAGAGTTCTATAAGTACTTACCGAAGGAATGATTTTTGAAAATTCATCCCTTACGTGTTTAAATAGGGTTTTTTTTAAGTTTTTCCCAATGGTACCTATATTCCATCGAGTCAAATATTTAATGTTCCAAAAATTGCCATTATCAAAACGGTGAAGGAAAACTTCGTCGTAAAACAACAATTCGAAAACATGTGACATTTACTACACCCGCATGCACTGGGCCCGGTTAGTGGGCTACAGGCTACACTCCCTCTCACCGAGAGGAGGCCTCTGTGTCTCTAAAATCTATTCAATAAAAGAAAAAAAAAACTAAGTTTATTACCGAATCTATGATGGAAAATTTCGTATTTTGAGACGCCCACTGACGTATGTGAGTCAGTGGGCGTTCACTTCATACATAGGGATGTATATGGAAAGCCCCTAACTTTTAGCTTCCTCGTACGTCATTAGCAGGCCAGACTAGCTAGCTTAGCTGGCTGGCTAGGCTTCTTTATTTGCCTAGCTTTTTCCCAACCATGTTGGAATCGGTTTCTAACTGAATGCAGCAGAATACCAGTAATTTACATTGAGCGACTGCTTATCTGACCTTCACGACCCAGTTACTGGATAACACGATACCTCTTGGTATAAGACTCATTGTTACTTTCGGGCTTCTGACTACCTGTAACGAATGTCAAAGATCTACAAATGACAGCCGGTAATGGTTGAAGGTTTCAGGTAACAGAGAAATAGGTGATGAAACAGTTTGCAACATATTCCACATCTGGGGTCTAGGCACGACGGATTTCGTAAAAAAAAAAAAAGATAAATAAAATATTGCGTCGAAATATTCCTCCGAATCGCTATAGACTGGTAATGTACCCAAGAGAGTGGCGGCATTGCCACGTTGTATGGCAATGCTTAGCCTCTGGCCAAGGTGAAAGCCAGCCTTTGAGTTACGGGAAGTGTCAAACAGAACTTAATTGCTTAACTTTACTTTTTCAACTTACGGACATAAGATTAGTTCGGGCCCAAAACTAAGAATTAATGACAGCGCGATGTGACAGTTGTCCCTAAACCCGTTATGTATTTGCCCGTCCGAAAAAAAGCAGGACTGAAGAGTAGGCCCCCGTGCGCCCTGCTGCCGTTGTCGAGGTAGAAGTCAATGATCCTATTATTTCTGTACCCTCAGCCGTTGAAATTCAATCAAGTTAAGAGATATGCAAAAAATTGAAATTTCTTGCAACAGTCAGGACGTGTTACTAAAGTAATTCCCAAAGACTCTGAACCCCACGTAGGCTCTACTCAACAGGATAAGAGAAATTAAATCCCGAGCTTGTGACGTCAGACCTTAGCAATAATAATATTGGGCAATGTTTAAAGGTAACAATAATATGTAGGTAAGTAGGTACTATGGTTTCATACAATACCTCACCCAACCCTACCTTCATTCGTGAGCATTCTTTATGTGCGGAACTCCCTGATTTTCTTTGGATCAACAACGTAAAATGTAGACGAAATCATCAAACTACAACATCATGGTACTTGAATGACTAATTGTATACGCAATTAAAACAAAATTAATTATCAACTTATCATTTTTGTATATTTACCGTTTACAATTTATCACTGAACAGTTTCTTCCATCGTAAACACTCGGAGCCTAATTAATCGTCCGTAGGTTTCGTCAAAGTTGGGTGCCTGAAGAGTTCGCTATCAACCAGTGATGTAACTATCTCTTTATCAAACGCAGAATCCCCTTTAATCCCCGGTTATAAACGAAATCTTTCGCCTCAAAGTGTTAACATTATCACTGCGTCAGAACTAGTGCTATAACTATGTCGTTAATAACCTTACTTATTATCCTTTACGACGAGTTAATTCGTGTCGTTGTCACACAAATATTTAGAGCTTGCCGTATAAAAAAAGGACGTAAGAGCAAACGGCGCACGATTCGCAGGCGCGCGCGCTGGGAAACTCATTCTAACGCATCGACCGCTCGAGCCGAACGTGGTCGGTCAATCGGGAAGTGTCATCTCAAGTCACTATTATTTACCACGATGTACATACGAACAATATAATAAATAAAAGTGTCTGTGTAATTATCTTCAATGAAGACCTTATTAACATGAGGTACAAAAAGAAGACTGTGTGTCAGCTAAATCTCAGTTTACCCCTGAATCGGTTCATAGAAACATTGGAGATTTTGAGATTTTTACTGCTCCAGTTGTTAACCCCTCTACAAGGGACGATATGGATTATGAAACATTTGTGAATGTATGTGACAATAGTATATGAAAACAATTTGTGATACGAAGAAGTGTTTATAAGTGTCAAGATTTTTTTCGAAGGAGTTTATATTAAAGAAGCTAGTCAAGATGATGTCCAAAAAGCAGCTGACCTGCATGCTTGCGCTGCATATCATGTATTTATTGGTGGGCGCAAGCATATTCTACCACATCGAGAGCCCCCTTGAAGTCAAGCAAAGGGCTGAAGATAAACTAGAAAGGCTTGAAATTCAAAGTAAGTCAACATTTAAATATGTGTCTAATATGTTCGTATGCGTGAACGATTCTATCATAACACTTTTGCGTTGAAACTTTAAATTGTTTATATTTTTTCGTGTCAGATTAATTTACGTTGAAAGCTAGGAAAATTATTTTTGTGGTACTACCAAGAAGTGATACTATAGTAATTGGTTAATACTGGATAGATCTAACGAAGAAGTCATATGGAAACGTCCACTAATTCCAAATATTTTTGATAGGTACCTACCTAAATTATTGTTCGACTTGCATCACAAATAAAACATCAAGCGTGATTGGTTATTAATTAAATGTTAGATTATTATTAAACTAGAACCATTAGATATGACAAAGTGAATAAAATCAATTTTCAATATATAACTACTTAGTTAATAACACTTGATCATGTGTACGGCCTATCGAAGCACTTGTATTAACTGTGTTATCTTGATAAAAAATAAAAACAAATGAAAACAAAAGGCAAAATGTTGTCTCGAGCTGTTTTCAGTTATTCTATTTTCAAATACTTAAATACTCGTAGCATTTAAAGGCGTTCCATAGGAGAAAAATAACAGAAATGTTTGCCAGCCAGTGTTATCTCTGACACTATATTGGATCTAATCTGAAATATTTTTAGAGAAATCTGACTTTAATTTAACTATACACATTAACTAGGTACCTATTGCCCTAAACTGATGACAATAATTATTAGCCTGAAAATTAACCTGTAGGTATATTTTTATAGATAGTTATTAATAGGGAAATAAACTGCGTTTAATTGTCATTGTTCTGCAACGTGAGCGATTAAGGATATCGATATTTTTTCCTGCAAACATCAGTTGCGATTCATTTATTTTAGTATCTAGTGAGATAAAACGAAAATAAACACGATTATTTATTTAATATTATCGTTATTTCTTTTGTAATATTTTTCTTTCATATCATTGTGGTCTTCAGAAAAAAAAAACATCTTCATCGGTTCACGTGATTCTATCGGCCAATCTTTATTATACTCATCAATGTAGCTGTGTATTTTGTTTCTAACTTTCAACATGCAAATCTACCTAGATTGCACTTATATGAAACGAAATGATTATTTGTGTACTTAATTAAGTAGATCTTTTGTGACACTTTTACTTGTCAATATTTTGTTAGTCAATATTTTAAAACTAGATGGCAGTACCTTCCTACCAAGGAAGAGGTCTATAAGGAACTGACATTATTTCGTGGTATACTTTAAAGATTTTGGCAGTACCTACTTAGGTGAACTTGAAGCGCATCGGAAATCCCCTTAGCCGCGCATTTTGATTTCATTGCAGTAATTGGGCCATCGGCTTAAACTGCTTGTCGTTTCCCTTCATGGTTAGAAATCAGCTAATGCCGATGACCAATTTCAACTTAATTGGTTCTTCAAAAGTTCAGTAACGCATCGGCACCTCTTTGGCTGCGAAGGTTTATTTTACTACTGCTTCATTTAAAGATAGTCCAACGACTTAGCTCAAGGAAGCCCTGCCAGCATTAGATAGCAAGCTAACCAGGCGTTTACAGGACAGGAACGGCCTGCGCCTGGTGACCTAGGGACCATCACGGGACACTGCTCGCTAAACAAACACTTTCACACAATAGGCATAACGGACAGTCCCTTGTGTATGGCCTGCATAGAGGCTGAGGAAACCGTTGCGCATGTGCTCTTTGAGAGCACAGGCGTCATCCAGATTAGGTCACAAACCCTCGGGACACCCAGATCTTACACAGATGTTCTGAATAGGTCAGGAGACGGAATCAGTTTCTTGATCAGGTGGGCTGGTTGGAATAACCACCGACGGCCGCCATGGCCCACGCACAATGGTCCACCTGAAGGACTAAGTGCGGAAACCAAACCTGTAACATAGAACATAGTCCAACGACTATATCCAACTAAGCTTAATTAGAGATTGCCAGGAAAACTGGAAAATGTAACGCACGATGCTGGAAGTCTTGAAGAAACCCTTTTCTATAAACAACGGCAGGATCTTTTCCTTCCAACCGATACAATTAAGCCTATCTCCGTAACTCAGATACCTCTCTACATAATAGTCAATGTGTCATGCCATTGTTATTACCACGCGACCAGATAAAAAAAACTTGGGACTATTGTCTATGGCTATGTGAAACTATTGACTGCAACGTGCACTTCAACTCGCCAATCAATAAAGAAATGGTGTGGGACCTTTATCGTACCTACTTTTTTTTTGTGAAGAAAAATTTGCCTTTTCCAACAACGGTCCCCAAATTAAAAAAAAAACGGTTAATTTAAGTCAGTTAATAATCAAAAAAGTTCAGAATAACGGAATCTACCGGACACTAAGGTGGTGATTCAAAATAATAAATAAAATTATTTTGAAAAAATACAAAATCCATTTTGTTCAATCTTAAACCAAAGATGTGCCAACACGTTTTAGTTTAAATTAACGAAATGAACTGATGTTACAGAGGATATTACGAATATACTATGACTTCACCCTTTTTAGGGTTCCGTGCCTCAAAAGGAAAAAACGGAACCCTTATAGGATCACTCGTGTGTCTGTCTGTCTGTCTGTCTGTCAGGTCCGTCTGTCACAGCCAATTTGCTCCGAATCTTATGGACCGATTAAGTTAAAATTTGGTACACATATGAATCTCTGTGACCCAAACACAGACGTGTAACGTAAATAAATGAGTTTTGAAAATGGGAGTCATTTTTGAGGGGTAAATAGACAATTTAAAAAAAAAGTTTCGCAATCTGTACCGTGTGACATATCAAATGAAAGGGCTTACCGTGAGGATCTCAAATATATTTTTTTCATAATTTTAAAATAAATTGTATTAAAGTTATTTAAGACAATAGACGGAAATTTACCATTCCCCCCCCCCCCCTTATCTCCGAAACTACTGAGCCTATTTTTTTTTTTTTAATACTGAAAATAGTTCTATACCTATAGATTACAGGAAAATTAATAAGAAGTCTATGATCTTGAAACAACATGGTAAATCTCTCAATATAGTGCGTACAAACTTACATTTTCTGTTGGAATGTATGGGAGAACATGTTTTTCAACTACAATGTTAAGTTTGTTCTTGGGATAAATTCATTCCAACTACGGAACCCTTCATTGTGCGTGGTCCGACACGTACTTGCCCGGTTTTTATTTTTATTTAAAATGGGTTTGCTCTTGACTCTAGTGTAGGTCAGAGGTGACAGAGACAGTCGACGATGGATTGGGCTTACCCAGAAGAAGCCTAGTCACTTAATTATATCTAAACACAATAAAATCCACAGTCAAGTGAGCGAAGCTGCGGGCACAGCTTGTCAACAAGCTAGCTAGCTAGTTTTCGGGCTACAAACAAAACATATCGACATTTCGCTCCGCGTGGTTACAAAGTGTTAGCTTTCATCACAATCTATCGACATCACTAAAATTGTTTTTGTTTTTTTTACGGTTTATATTACATAAACCGTCAAAAAAAGTTAAATTTTTGGTTTGTCATCTTCCAGTTAGTTGATGCAAAAGGTGCTGTTAATGTCATCATTATTATCTGCATAGACTTACACCAACAATTACGGGCTTCCAGTCTAACAGAATGCAGCTAAATATATCTGTATTTTACATGAACCGTCTGCCTATCTGAGTTTTATCAAGGGATACGCATTACACAGTAACTGGGTTGTGGAGGTCAGATAGGCAGTCGTTCCATGAATAATACTGGTATTCAGCTGCATCCATTTAGACTAGAAGCCGACCCCAACAAAGGCGGCAATAGACAGATAGGCTAGGCAGATGATGTTCGTAAGCTCATTGCCATTGTCATATACTCTTTCTCATTGTCATATGCTCACTGTCAGACTTTCGGTCTATTACTGCTGTTATCAAAGCCATTGTTCATCATACTGTACCACTACACAACCATTACCTGTCCCGCTTGAGCCTCGTCAATCTATAGGAGTTCACCAGCAGGATCCAGCAGGATACACGCACCAGCTGAACGCCTTTCATCGTCTAGCTCAGTGTTTCCCAAACATTGTTCTGTCATACTGCCCCTTCGTGACCCACTCAATAGTTTTAACCCCCCGCTGGTTACATTAAGTAAAATGATACACATTTATTGTTAATAGAAGTATGTTTAAATTACGACATAATTATGTATTAGATACAATTAAAAATATTTTTACTATAAGTTTTCTAACTATATTTTGGTATCGGCTATTTAGTGCGAAGTATGAAGCTGCTTATTTTTTATTACCAAAGAATCCAAGTTCGCCGCAAATGATGAAAGTTTTTATCCTGAGGTTTGGTTCCACTTCAAGTCGGTTTTAATATTTATTTTTAAGATAAACTACTGTTGAAAAGCCAGGCTACTCTCGGCTACTCTCTTGGGCCGATTTGGTCGTAAACATGAACATGATTATAAAACATCATGTTTACGGCATTAATAATTACAAGTAACACAGACATAAAATCAAATGCGCTTTGAACAAATAGGTGTAATCTGCTTATGTATATGTAAATAATAATTATACGTCACTAATGCATATATTATAGCCTATAATAAAATAATCTCAGTGGTATCCTATATATTAAGTTTATTATAATTCTCCGTTCAGTTGCGTTTCTGCTACGTACATGCGCAAATATTACTTGGATTTTCTGTACATAAACTCTAATATATAGCCATAACTCATATTCATAATTAAGTTCTATGAAATAATGAATATTTATTTGGACAGGACAAAGAGACACAAGTAACAAAAGGTTGATATAAGTAACAAAATTGTAAATACATACGGACAAACAACAAAAATAACCGCGTATAAAAATCTACATTATGCCTTCCAAGGAACTGTCGATGTATAGTATACTAAGAAATAAGTTTTGAAACTTCTCCCTTGAGTGGTGAAAAAACGGGATTTTAATTATTGTTTTTTTAATAAATCTCTACAAAGCATTATCTACTTAGCATATTCCAAGCTAGGACTAAGTGTGACGCGTGACGCGGGAAGGCGGGCTGGCCATGTTTGTTAAAGGACCTATAGACCTATAGAGGTATGAGGAATAGGGTGTAAAGTTCACTCATCCTCTATAGAAAAGGGAGGATCCTCCGACCGGACGGCTATTGTGTCTGGCGGGCAACTGCCCGATGATTCATTTCGGGCCGTTGTATCTATGCTATTTGCGCGGTAAACTCTGCTTGCGAGATGCAGGATTTTGCGTGACGTCAGTATGACGCGTTGTTCGTATGTGGCGTTGTAGATACCGCTACAGACGCATGACCGGTGCAGCAGACGAGTCTTAGAATGGAGACCTCGTAACGGCAAGCATAGTGTGGGACGCCCTCCAGCTTGATGAACCGACTACCTTAAGAAGGTGACTGGGACAGACTGGGTGCGGAAGGCGCATGATGCAGCCTGGGAGAGGCCTATGTCCAGCAGTGGACTGCGATAGACTGAGTTGATTGACTGACTAAGCGTGAAACCTCTGAAATCTCAAACAAGAATGAACTTTTCAAAACGTCCTTAAAGTGACAGAGACAGCTTGATACTTTACCGGCCACATAATATTGAGTTACCTTTGAAAATTCGGTCGAAAATGAAGCAAGCTGTGATTTTTTTACCAGAATGTATTTTTGAAGAGTAAGCAATATAAAAAAGTGTATTTTAACATAGGATTCAGAGACGTCTATAAACATTCCTTCGTATAACGAGTATGTTGCTCTTAACTGAAAATGAGACTAAACCTGTTGCAAATAAAATAATGACCTGAAAGAATAAATTATTTTATTAAATGGTTTTCGTTTGATTTCACGCTGAGATAAATAAAAATATAGATCAGCTATTTATAGCCTTGCAGGTATGGTAAACATTGGTGTACCATACCAATGTTATTTGCAGAATAACCTAAATTCGTCTTGATATATGTAGTAAGTAGGTACCAAGTAAAGTTGAATGATGATTATGATGCAGTGGCGATTCACTACAGCATCCCTATTCACCTTGTTTTATGATACTGCCCCATTATGAGAGACTACCAGCTACTCCTCAAGAAATAATTAGTACAACCTGAAGTTCAAATAAGATTTAATCCATTGGGATGGGAACTACTAACATAAACAACATTAGGCTCAAATTGTCGATAAATTAAACCGATAACCCCCGAAAGTTGATTGAAAGAATTGAACCAGAACGCTATTATCCTAGATTATTTAAAAGCAATTATATCGATGCTGTCGGTCAGTTATGAAACGAAAACAATTGATGGTTATTAGGCACACTATCTAAATGAAAACAAATAAACATTCTGTCTCTCTCCGCAAAAACATCTGTATCTTGGGTAACTAAAATGAGCAATATTTGTTGATGGAGTGTGTTATGAGCAAGAATGATTGGGAATCATTGATATGAGAATTAAAACATTTTGGACGCAATTTTTTTTTATTGCTGAATGAGCCCGCTCTTGACTTCGATCACGCCTGATGGAAAGCGATGGATGAGGTCTATGATGAAACGAGTGCGCCCAGAAGATGCCTAAGGCACTGGAACTCCCACGCATCGACGAAACACAGCAGGCTGCTTGACGCCGGACTCCGGTGGGAGGGTCGCAAACCAGAAGAATTGGCCAGTCAAATAAGGTGTTGGGTTTGCTGTCCAGGATGCGCCGAGCGCGAGCGTTCAGTTGAGTAACTGGCGGAAAAAACTGCGCTACACGAGGAGGCTTCTTCATGCATCCCAAAAACGTTAGGCCAATTCAAATCTCTCAAATCTATAATGCATAGAGGTTGGGTAGCCTGGTGAGGATGCCTAGTCAATGATTATATTTCTATTACATAGTATGTAGTCAATTAAAGTTAAATTGTTGATAAGGTATGGGGTTGGTATATCCGAATGGATAAAAATCCCTTTTTATAAAAGACATTTTATAAAAAAAATGGGCACCAACGACCTTAATTTTATATAAGAATCATTGTCCTTGTGCGTGTACGCAAACTTACGAGTAGGACAGCATCTCCAATACCTCTGACCTGTTAATACTTATATGTTTGCTGTTTAGACTTGAACATGTTTATTGCTGTTTCATTCATTTTATAATTCTAATTATGTATTAGGAGAAATTAAACTTTAACGTAGATGTAGTCAGAAGTATGTACTAAAAGTGGTGCCATGGAAATTCCAAAGTAATATGGTTGACGACATGTTGACAATTTTTTAATGAACTACGCTAATAATAATTTTGCATTTACCTATTATTCAAAAAAAATAATGACGCAACTTACTAGCCAGTAAACAATTACAGGATAATCTATTATTCTTTCTGCATATAGTGTTCCTAGAATGCTATATTAACTTATTGAATACTTAAGAAACTGCAAACATAGCCCCGTTGTACATACATATTTTTCTTGCCGTGAAAAACTTCGGTTGATTCGCCGTTTGCAAGTTCACACGAATACTCTACCGTGCGATTAGCGCTCCGTACCGTAAATAAACCGCGCCGTATACAACAGGACTTATGAACGGAAACAAGTGACAATCGCCATTAAAAGGACAAAAAGGAATTCCCAAAGGCTTAGGTGAAGTTACTTATATTGTATCTACTTATCTAATATACATATATAGATACATGTAACATCATATCTATGTATATGACTAAGTACCTCTAGGTATACAGTATGACATTGGAGAGTGCTACGCCCCTATGTGATAATGCAAGCCTATCAGACAAAGAATTTAGTAACACAATTTACTCGCAATAAATAATAATCTGATAATTCTATATTTTATAGCAATTTGCAATGATGATTGCGTTACTGTAACTTCGGTCACTGGAAACGCAATAAAAGTCAATAAACGGGAAATGTGTTCAATGATTTCTTTTGCATCATCATCATCTGCCTAGCCTTTTCCCAACTATGTTGGGGTCGGTTTCCAGTCTAACCGGATGCAGCTGAATACCAGTATTTTACATGAAGCGACTGCCTATCTGACCTCCACAACCCAGTTACTGGGTAATACTCCCCTTGGTATGATTGGTTATCAGACTTTCGGGCTTCTAACGACAGCTCCAACAATACGTCTTTATCTACCTTTTTTTTGTGAATGGCATCTCGCAGATCAATCAAGAAGGTTGTGGGCTGTTTAACCGAAGTTTCCAGCCTGGATATTTTTCTGCTTGAGTACGAGGCTTATGACTACTTTGTATGTGTCTTTTTTTTATACTGTGAGTTTTTTTTTTGTAATCAATAATCAAGTTTTCTTTATTTTCTTTTCCTGTGGGTGCTTTAATAAATTAAGGCCTCCAGCCAGGGCATACCAATTATGAACTAGCTACTACACGCTCTATGGGCATCCCTTGTGGGGTGCCGCTTTGGGCATCGCTGGGAGATGTAGCAAAGGACAGGCGGGATCGGATCAGTCTTTGTCTACCGCTGTTGTGGCTTGTTTTATGAGTGCCACAACGAGTTCTGGAAAACACATAAAGGCCACAACGCGTTGTTATTGTTTTGAAGATGGCCAGAACGCGTTGTGGCCTCTTTTTATTCCGAACTCAACCTATAGTTATGTGTTAAAAGCTCTAATACAATAATATTTAGCCTCAATTATATTGATCTGTTACCTATGTTGTTTACGTACAGTTATAGCTCGACCATAATTAACGGTGAATCCATTGTCATTTACCTCATTGTTCTAACGTATATTTTCATGTCAGCATTTATGTTGCGTTGGTTTAAATACTTAGATCTATTTTCCTTGTAGGCTAAAATGTAGTATCTGTAACAACGCCTGTTTGTTTAGCGTCTTCAAGTTTAACCGCTCTAGCAGGTGCTGCAAGAGCATCGTGGTCCAATAAAAGGCGTATTTCTTATACTAGTCAAATTGAAATTACTTATTTTAGATCATGACGGGGGCTCTTGAAGCTAACCTTCTTCTATTTTTGATACTCTTCTAAATTTGAAATAGTGTTTGTAAGAGACAAAAACTATTTCAAATTTAGAAGAACGTGCCATCAACGTATAAAATATTCGTGGAGGTGGCATGGAAAAGCATTGCACAACAAGCACCATTTAGGCTATAATCCCTACAGTAGCATAATCTGCAGCCTATACTTAATATTCCCACAACTGGGACACAGGCCGCCTCTCTTCGAGAGGGAGTGGACTTTAATCTCCCACGGAGGCTCAGTGCGGGTTGGTAGATGTCACATTAACCGCTACAGTATCTACTGTTAATTATATATCTATAGTTTTGAGGCATCCGATTGTTTATTTTTTTATATTTCTATATTCATACTCTTTAGTCATACGCGTTTAAAAAACTAAATGCAACAACTACATAAACAGTCCTGGATAACTGCTGGTATCTTTTTCATGGAAATATAAGTCTAACTCTCTCTTCGTTACAAATATTAGTTAATAAATCAGCACATCAATCATCTAGGATAAAAATAAATGATTATCTTATCGTAATAATCAAATCGTAGGTACAGCTACATAATTTATGTAAACCACATTTACATAAATACTTCGAAGCTTTATTGAGTGAGGTTACTAAAATAAAGTGTTATTAATAAATATGTACATAAATAATTACATTAGCCATATACATATTACATACTTCAGAGCTATAATTAAATTAGGTTATAAAATCCATGTTCCGATTTCATTGCCTTCCTTGTTCTAATTTAAACTTATCAAATTAAGTGCACATCAAAGAGCTCACTTTTTAGATATAGATGATATAAACATGGTCTAGTTTCTAATCTCTCAATTAAATACTTTTTAGTTCATGTAAATGCAGTCCAGTTTGTTTGCACAAGCTTTTGGAGCGAAGTTCTTTCATAGAACGTTATATTCTGCTAACTTGGCAAATGAGAGCTAGGCCGCAAGAAGTGTAACATTTTGAATTTTTGACAGTCACGATACTTTGACGTACCACAAGTGTCGAGACAGTCAAAACTTCGTTCTAACCGGGTGTTTTCCAAGCTCATATTATTACAGACGAGGTATTCTGTAAAAATCTCAGCGTACAAAACCTAGGTGAAGTTAGCTGTCAATAGTGTCAATCGGATAAGGTGGAATGACAGCTCACTTCAAGCTTATCAGAATAGTTACTTCAATGATAATTACTGTTATTTTCTCTGTATGGCCCAAAAATCTTCCACTATTAAATTTGTGACAATAGAATTAAAATTAATGATTGCCGTATTTGCATTATTTATATTGCCGGAGTTTTATGGCTCAATCAGTACCTAACTATATTATTATTTACACACGTATTGGTATTGTTTGTTGAAATTATTATATTTTAATGTTCAAATAATTACACATTATTATCTTTTTGAATCACCCTGGTAACATGGGAATGAATGTAAGATTTATACAGCGTGTATCAGAAAAGTGTGTTCAAATTTAAGGGTGTGGTACAAAACATGAAACTGAACAACTTTCTCCATAGGACCAACATTTAATCGTTTAATAATTTATTTTCTTTGAATACATTGGTATTTACATTATAAAATAATATTTATTTACAAAATACAAACTAACAGTCGTAACTAATAATAATGAAAAGGAAATTATTTCAATTATTAATTTATTTTGCTAGATTTAGTCACAAATTAATTCAATTGAATACATCTTGTTGGTAACTGTGTAATTGCGTAACACACTAAGAGTAGGAATGGCTTTAATTTTGACATTTCAACAACATTCATTTCGTTATTTACGTAGTTGAGCAGATATTTTTTACGAACATACAAAGCAATCGATTAGCAATATCCTTCAAAATGATTCAGATCGTGCTTGGTAGTGTTTTAGGCAATTAAAGTGCTGTAGGTATTCATTCAAATTACATAAGTTGCAATCGAAAATGGTGACAGATGACGACTGTGTTGCCAACAATATCGCCATGTTGCCATCTTATAAATTACCGATAATTAGTTTTGTAGTCCAGGACAAAACAGCTGACGTATGAAACATAACGATCGTTTAAACTAACCGACACGTTAAGCAAATGCAACCCATAATTACAGGTATTTTTAGGCCATTTACCTTATGGTTAATAATAGGTAAATGTACATAAAGGAGGTGTTGACGATATCTTGAATTCTATCCTTATACATTGGTACTTAACTTTTAGATTAGTTTCTGTGATAGGATAATAGGAACTGCCATTCATGATTCATGATCTTAATTTTTTGTTCTTCAATGGATACTGGTGATATGTTTTCGAATAGTTTAGTAGTACTAATTCTGTGGTACTTACAGGTATTGTACCAGTAATTGTTTACGTCAAAACATAAGTACCTAGAACATTATAATCCTTTCTGCCCTAATAATGGCTGTACATCAATATTGTCTGTCTTGCTTACTATTGTTTACCGATTCATAAATGTTTCACAATATTATAAACATGTAAGTTTTAACTAGCATCCTACATCGATCCTGTGAGGAATGATTCCCGTGGTCCTATTCAGAAAAAGTCTCGCAGTGAAAACGTAGGTGAAGTGAGCTGTCCATAGGTAATATCAATTCCTAGCTTATTAGTAGGAGAAATGACAGCTCACTTCAACTAAGTTTTCACGGTGAGACCTACATAATCGACTGGTCCTTTTTATTTTGTGATAATTTTCTTGCCTTGCAATGCTTTTCATCTAACGAAGGCCTCCATCTTCCTTTTCCACACAGTTCTGTGATGGGCCAGTCATTTCGGTAGAAGTCAAGCTCGTCCCACCATTTTCGTCTCGGCTTTCCGCGATTGCGTCGTGCGTTTAGTGGGACCCAATGCTTTTCATACCTAGTTAATTTTGTATGGAAAAAGCAACTCGTCCACAGTCACAGATAAGCCACCAACACGTTTGGTCACAGTAATTCCTTTACCTTTAAGAGCGATACAAAATAATTCAAACCTGTACGGATTGAGTTGAGACATATTTGTTTCTAACTAACTCATAATGGGTGTACAACATAAAAATGGCGATTAATTAGAACATTTGTATTATCAAAGTGTTCAGTGATTCATTGCTAACTTCACTCAATCGATTTGATGACGCAAAAAGTACCTACGAGATAATACGTTAGTTCAGTAATTAGTCTGGTGCGTTAGTCCAAATTTAGATCAGTATGGTCGTGAGTTTATAGGCTAGCATAATCAGCCTATAATGTTCCCACTGCTGGGACACATGCCTTCTCTCTGTCATTGGGCGCGGGACCAGTGCGGGTTGGTGGATGTCACATGTCTTCGCCGGTTTACGCACGATGTGTTCCTTCACCGCTTTGCGAGCAGTGGTGATGAAATAAAATCTGTTCTGTGAAAGTACCCGCCTCTGCTCGCAGCTACAACTCGTAAATCGCGGTCGTTTCTACTGGGTTTTAGTAATAACCTGCCTAACTAGGTAATATTTTTATCAGGGCATAAGCTATTCTAATTGAGATTAATAAACTCATTGATACAAGAGAAGATAACTCCGAGATCAAAAAGCAAGGTACGGTCGCTATTTCACTATTCCCTTAGGATTGTTTGTTGTAAATGTTTTGGTTGAAAGTGTAGGTCTGTACATTCAAAAGCTCACATTCTTTTCCGGTGTTACATTGCCTTCCCACCCAATTGCAGTCTGCTGTGCCAATGTTGCTCCCCCTGTCTACCATCCTATTAGATTAGAAATCATAGAGCCCCTGCCCACAAACTTGGAAAACCCCTTCATAAATTAGAACTCAAAAGTATCCTCTAAGAGACAACACAATCAAAATCATATTCATAAGCGTGACCGCGCATTACTAGTCAAGTACTTAACTCGTAATGAACACATTAGGGATAAACAATTGTTTACGTCTCCAAACAAGCTAGATTGCCTTAAAATTACAACTCGGTCATGAGCAACTAAAACGGGTCCTATGTTGAATGAATGGATGCGTCCCTTGGCTTTTAATAATTGTATTTTTTGTGAAGTGAAGACTTCTTTAGGTACACTTTGCGCTCTTTCAGGGCCCTAATTCACTATGACCACTTAAGAGTAAACTAGCCGCGAGCTCTCTAAAAGATACGGGCGTTCCGAAATTAAAACCTATAGGGTACATACCCTATAGGTTTTAATTTCCGAAAATAAACTCTGTAAAGTAATTTAAAAAAAGGTCAACGGGATGTCCGTTGACCTTTTTCTAAATTACTTTTAAGGTGTTTCTTTGTATTTATGAAAATAAACGCATAAAATTTTCTTTCTTCCTTTCTTCAATATTTCTATATGGCATCAGTGCTCAATGTAAAACTCTCTTCTACGTAAACGCCATCTTTCACTCGTTTTCATTCTTCATTCATATCTACTAGACTATCAGATCCTATTAAGAAATTAGGCCAAAACTAATATTCATCAAAGTCGCCCGACATAGTACTGCGATAACTTTCGTATATTCTCGTGTTTTACTGGCAAGTCCATACTCTGTAACTGCATGTTCTTTCAATTCTTTATCGTCATTTTCAAACTTAACTTCTTCAGAATAAAGTTTAGTATTCTTTAATTCTGTGGCGTTACAAAAAAGTGTCGGGTAGAGTTTTTCTTCGTATTAACCTATAACCTAGCTTTAAAGTTGCCTTATTTGGCGGGAGCAACATTTTATCTGTCTCGTAGTGCTGATTTATTCAATCAAGTTTTTCAACTGTATATGTAACATGCCTATTTTAATTATAGATTTATTTATTGTATGTATATGTGTGTTTATTTAGGGCCCACTTAATAACGACATATTTTTAAACCACTGACTTGAAAGAAAATTTAAATGTTCCAAGTTGAAGACCTGTTGCAAAAGAATGTTTATGATATTTTTAAAAACTTATGACCACTTCACCATGAGTGAATCATAAATAGAAAAAAATATAAAAAAAACATGCAAGAGAAAGATGCCAGAAAGAGTCAAAAATTCCTTCAATCAGACATTAGAAGGACGTTAGCCTTTTCAAACCTGATCTGATACACATTTAGCTTGTATAGAATAATACCACTGACCGGACTGAATTGACAAATAAATTCCAAAATTTAACTCTCCTTGATGAAATCGCACATCCAACCTTCTAGAAAAAAGTTCCTTGCCAAAATTTCCTAATTCAAACCATAAATTAGTAACTAGTCTCCCGTTTTATGTGGCTACATTAGAATTCTTTCGCCGTCTGAGGAAGGCATAAGGATAATGGTACTACATGAGGCCGACCATACAGACGTCCTTATGTGTCGAGTCGGCACCAGAATCTTTGATGATAAATGAACGAACTGTTTCCTTAAACATCTTAATCTATTACACTATTTAATTGTGTAACGTCTTCTGGAAAGTCACAGGTCAAGTTTGTGTGTTTTTATAAATTTTACCTTTAAATGTATGACCTGTGCCTCTTTAGTTTAATAGATGGTGGAGGAAAATGGTTTTTATCTTCGTTACTTTTTATTTTTGCTGCAAGTTTTTTGGTGGGTGAAAAGAGTCAAGTATTTTCAACTTTAAATTAGGTGATTGTGTGCTCATTATTCTATGACTTGCTTGGCGCACTCATGTGCTGCATATATGCAAAGTGGTTGACATTGAGCCCGCCTTGGCTCTCTTAACGTTCTCTTAAGCAGACCAAAACTTTAAAGATGTTATTCACATAATTTGAACTTGGTAATTCCTTCTTCTTCGAGCAGTGGTGGCCCAGTGGTAACGGCCGCGGGTTACGGATTGTACGTCGTAGGTTCGAACCCGATAAGCGCTTTACTTTGTTTAAATTATTTTATCACCACTGCTCTCAAAATGGTGAAGGAAAACATCGTGAGGAAACCGGCACGGCCTAGAACCAAAAATTCGAAGACATGTGACTACCAACACGCATTGGGCCCGCGTGGTGGATTACGGCCCAGACCGTTTCACAGAGAGGTGTCCCAGCAGTATAGCATTATAGGCTGATTATGCCAATTCCAAAGATTTTCGACAACTTGACGAAATTAACATCAAGATGATGAACAGAATCTGTCAGTACCATAGGTACGCAAAGTTATAATGGGGACTTTTTCTGTTAAGGAAACCAACAGGTAAATATTTTATTATTCTAGTCATGTAAGTTGTAGCCGAGAACTGATGTGATACCTATCTGAGAGAGATCTACTACAGGTAGCGCCGCCACGCAAAACATCATGACGATGGTACATGATTCAACGATGACCGCAATGATTAAAAAACAATATCGTAATCAATTTACTAGTACGTAGGTTTACGTGACAGCGATCAGACCATTACTACCTATTGGACAAATGGGAATCCCATCTAAGAGTATAAGAAGTACCTACGAAAGAGCATATCCGGGGAAGTATTACGAGCATCCCTCATTCTGCTGGCTAACTACGTTGCTAAAACAGACCAGAACACTGGCTTGAAGGTAAATTAAGAGCTCATGAACCATTTCAACTATGCAGTTGGGATGGCAACGCCCTTGGACGCCCTTGGTCCTCCGGTATTGCAAATATTCTTTCATAGTCGGTGTTCATCACGTACCATAAGGACGATTGCTTGCTTAATTCCTACCTAATAACATAAAAATTACAAATTAGGAAACTGTATTCAAAACATACAATAGGATCCATATTCATGATCCTCCCCATTATTAATTTTATTGGTATCGTTACTGAATTACATGTAATTACTGCTATCTACCAAATAATCATTTGCTTAGATCTTCCAGTTAACTTCAACAAACTAATTAATAAAATAATGATCTGATTTCAAGGAATGTCGGTCACTTCTAACCTTGGATGACCTCCAAACTGCATTTCGTTAGAAACAAGGTAGTCATCGCCATCACAGCATGAGTCCACTACCTCTAATATCTTTAATATGTTCATGTGACATCGGATTCATAAGTAAACATATGAAGGCTTCTGTAAACCAAGTGTCGTGCTCTTAAAATTAGCCTTAAATTAGAATTGTCGTCTGCCATCCTTGCTTCATGAAAATACGTCAGTTGAGCAAACAACCGTTTTGTTACATATTTCCTTTGTTGAGTTTTGGGATGTCGAAATTTGCGAGTAGCTGGTATTGATACAAACTTTTTGTGGTCATTTACGACACTTGAGACTGTTCCCAGTTACGAAATTTTTCTGCAGACACCATATTATATATGAATCAGAGATGTTGCCATGTGTATTGACCTCGTCGGAAAACTTAGAAGGATTATCCCGTGGTTTTGCCCTTAAGTCATTAAAATGGAAACTAAGTGAAGATGACGACAAGTGGAAATTTGCGGAAAATTATCCCCTATGAATAATTGATCGCGATCAATATTTTCAACAAACCGAGGACGGTGCGTTGAGAGAATATCAATTACAAGTAGGTATATTTATTAATGACAACAATATTTTAAAGGAAAACTTAATGTTGAACCTCCACAGTCTACACTCACATGATTATAATCAGTCGAGAGGCGCGATGCAGTGCTACGCGATTCTGATAGAACAGTTACTATGAAGTTTTCAAAGAAATTATTCTACTAGAGTCGCACCGCACCCGGGAACCTTAAAACGTAACTTATGAAGACAACAAAAAAGAAGAATTACAATAATGAACGCATTATATTGTTTGCCTACAATGACTTGATGAACGTACTGAGATTGATGAAAATTTCCTAGAGCCAAAAATTCGAAGACATCACATCTAGCAACCCGCACTGGGCCTGCGTGGTGGATTTCGGCCCACTCTTTTTCAACAAAAGGCAGCCTGTCTCCCAGCGGTGGGATCATTATAGGCTAATTACGTGTTATGCGTGCAAAAACATGGAGTAATATATTTTCCAAAATGGACTTTAGGAATTTGCTCTGTAATCTACATAGTTGACAACTCCCGACATTACTTTCGTCCACAATATCACTTGACATAGATATCCCTTTTGTCCCTTTAAAAGCATGTTAATTCTTTAGTAAAAACGTAATTTGAAAGGCCCTGATAAATTGCAGAAGCTTAGAGACCTCTTAAACTAACCAAATATACTTACAAAAGGGTCTTTTCAAAGCCTTAAATATCATAATGAAACTCATGAAGCGTTCACGATTTCTCAAGCTCCTCTGTCACAATCATGCATAAGTAAATAGTAACAATATTATTGTCGTCGATAAAACGGTTAACACTTTAATTCATGGTTGATGTGATAATTTGCTGTTTTGCCTGTTACGTGAGGCGCTTCCACATCACGCACCAGTTTGGCCAAAAGGCGTGTAATGTAGTAAATTTTTGCTCCACATTCTACGGAAACTTCTTAACGTGTCTCCAATAATTGTAGGAGAGTGAAGATACTCAAGCTTCTGTAAACCCTAAGTTAGAAGCCTTTTTGGCCTCGCACAGCTCTTTTTTTTAGTGAAACTTTGTTAGTTTTAAATGATCATATTTTACTATTTGTAGTTCCTGTGTGTGTCCCAAATAAAATATTTTTCTTTCTTTCCACAAAAGAAAATTTCAGACACAAATCTTTATGGTCTTAACATGTTCTGATCAAGATTATGCCTGGACTTTAAAATAGATTTCGGCCCCTGAGTTTGTTTATTTCTTTTCAGGGGTAGTAAGATAGAAAATATTGTCGACTCCATCTTGCTTATTTTCAATCTGGCGTGTGGAAGTGATTCCGATATTCTATTTACAGATTAAACAATTTCATATCAGATTGTTTTTGCATTTAATTAAATCTGTTATTGAATTTTATTTCTCTGTAACAGTAAAATAAGCAAATAATAACTAATACCTAACTAATTATATCAGATTCATAATGAGAGTTTATTGTATAAATTAAATAATTGCTAATGACACAGTGTAAATATAGCCTTTCTTGCATTAAACACATGATTACCATGTACAACTAGTTGATTTCTGTGTCAGCTTCATTACCTTAGAATCGATTCTCTTATCTTGCTATCGAATAGATATGTAAGCATTAATTGTCCTCGATTACTTAGGGTTGGCAGAGTTGTTCCAAGTGGGCAGAATTCTATTAACAATGGAAAATAGGCCAGTGGTAGAGGTTCAAGGCAACAAAACAGTTCATGATCAATATACAGCAGTCCACTGCTGGACATAGGCCTCTCCTATTGCGCGCCATCCAACTCGATTTTCGGCAACTCTCATCAAGCTGCTACCAGCCATCCTGCGAAGATCCTCGCCCCACCTAGCCTGAAGGCATCCTATCTTACGTTTGCCGATTCGCGGTCTCCACTCAAGAACACTTCTACCCCATCGGTCATCGGTTCTACGGCTAATATGGCCGGCCCATTGCTACTTCAGCTTGCAAAACAGTTCGGAAAGTTTCCAGTTAAAGGTTCAAATCCCATGTTTAAACTCATGAAAAAACAAGAGATGAATTAGAATTTAAAAAAATCCGACGCCACTGCGCTCTTGCTTGCTCCCGTTTCAATAGGCAAGCTTTTGGTAAGCGAAGTCTAGCGTAACGTGGGTAATTTTGTCTTCTTTAAAATCAAGGAAATTGGAAATTGTGTGTCATCAACGTGTTTATATTCAAAATCCCAGTATATTATTCATCATCTATACTTATAAGCTTTTAGCAACCCTACTTATTGACGCCACTTTCACTTGTTTATTTTGTATCTTTAATCGGGTCCTCTTTATTTTAAGTGTTGCAATCGAAAATGAACATTCCATTAGCTACTGTACGACTATTGATGATAGCTTTGTTATCATTAAGGAGTTTTGACGTAATAATGGAATCCTTCATTCAGTTTTCTGACGTGTGGTCTGGAATTTATACTAGATAACATCACTTGAGGACTTGAGTATACAAATTAAAGCTGCACTTTTCACGCCATGATAATAGCCGCACGGATCGATCTAAGGTTAAGTTACGCTTGCCGCGGTCGGTTGTGGATGGGTAACTACGTTCGTTCGTGGTTAGTGGTGGTGGTGATTACATCTCCAGACCCTCCGTGCCTCGGAAGTCATTCGTAGATCTTTGACAGTCGTTAAGGGTAGTCAGAAGCTCGAAAGTTTGACAACCAGTCTTACCAAGGGTTGTTACCCAGAAACTGGGTAGCGGAGTTCAGATAGGCAGTCGCTCCACGTAAAATACTGGTTTTTAGCTGCATCCGGTTAAACTGGAAACCAACATAACCTGCTGATTGTTTTTTTTTTAATCAAACTTATTTCATTAAATATCATAAAACGATGATAATGGACAACGCTTTTTGTCATGGCGAGACTTGGTTGGCTACATATGTATTTTATAGGTAATGAACTACTTAGACCAAGTTCAATAAGATTTAATTGATTCTTATGGTAACGAAGAGATCAAAGAAAATGTAGTGACGGACATCAGCATACCTATGCAAGTTTTTTTATTAGTCAAGCAAAATAGGGTTGACAATTTACTACGGAACTATACATGTTTGATAACTCGTGTAAATTATCTGCTAGATTAAATCACATTTGTACTTAATCCAGTCTGACCTAGCTCACATAGATACTATTGAACTAGTTTTAAGTAAATTATTTAAAATGATACACCAGTACACATGGTATTCCAGTAACTGGTTTGTAGAGGTCAGATAGGAAGTCGCTCCATGTAACATACTGGTATTCAGCTGCAGCCGGTTAGACTGGGAGCTGATACCAACATAGTTGGGTAAAGGCTAGGCAGATGATAGCAGATGATGGTATTCTGTTACTAATAGCATTCGCTTTCTTGACCAAAATTTTGTTTACAGCCTTATTAATTCATTAATATTTTAATATAAAAAATATGAAAATTATTCTCCGTTGTTTGTACCTTAGGTAACCTTTCTTTACAGAAGCGTGTTTTATTAAAAACCTGTAAAAGTTCGTTGGTTTTCATATTATGATAAAGAGCTTTCGCGCCACCATTCAAATTCGTACCGAATATACATTTTGATCGCGCCGGTTATTATTCGGTTTGCATATCATAATTCAAACTTCATTCTTATAACCGTCGTCCACTTGCATATTAAAAATCTATTAATCGTCCTTTGCACCGGTCTTGGCAGTGACATCGGCCTTCAAACCACAATAGTTCCATTCAATCGTCTCCTGTATCGTAAATCGGTTTTATATTCATTTAATGATAATAATACAACAACAATGAAAACTGCGCCTTCTTTTCAAACACATTGTAAAGAGGTAGAATGGATGCTACTATGCTAAACCACAAATGGCTTCCGTAGATTTCAGAGGGATTTGGATTAATCAGGTTGATTGATACAAGTACCGTCGATGTAACCATATGGACATTTGGCCAAACTGATTAGAAAATTCTAAATTGGTAAAAGAAGAATGAACGTCAGATGAAAAGCACCACCTCATGCTTGCAGTATATATAATACGCCATAGTAGTCCCCAATCCCCTTAGTAAATGTACTATTGTAGAAGGTACCGTAAAAGGAAAACCTTTGTTCCAATCCCATGATAAAGTGACAATTTAACCATTTCTTCGCGCTCTATCAACGACATAGTGTGAGTTCTACGGTTCAATTATTACAATACGTTTTCTCTCATTCATACGAAAATCAATTACAACTTTTTGCCACCCAACAGGGCAGCGCTCTTTTACTTTTTACGACCTCTAATCAATACGTAATCCCATACAATTTGTGATAAAAAACAACTAATTTGTGTTGATTCGCGCGTAAAATTGTCATTTGTAAAAACTCGGTTAACTGCTTAATTAGGGCACTATATTTTCTTATTGTCGTGGCAATTTTGTTAGAAAAGAAACGCTAAATAGTTCTGTTACGGTCTGACATTGTTTAAAATTATTAGGTTAACAAGGATGTCACGACATGTTATAACAATAGATACCTATGTGTTTTTGGTGCTTTTTAACAACCTCGTTTGTTATTTATAGCGAGAAATATTTGTATAAGAAACTCACATACTAGTGGGTGAAGAATACTTCCACTGCCTATGAGAATTCCAGTAAAATCTCCACTATGCGTTGTTCATAATATTGTTTAGTCGAAATCCCTATTAAAATATTCAAGACTTGAATCGGTTACATTTAATACTGAACAGAAAATAATATTTTCTTAATCGAAAACAATTCACTTATTTGCATCATCTCTTAATTCCAGATCTTTTGTACGAGAACTACATCCCTGATGATCCAGAGAAGCAGGACACGATTCTTCGGAAGCTGTCTGACTACTGCGGCAAGTCCATGTTCAACTACACCACGGAAGACGCTGAGCCTCCCTTCAAATGGGACTTCTACCATTCCTTCTTCTTTTCCTACACCGTTGTCAGTACCATTGGTAAGTTTTACATTATCAACTATTTCGCATGAGCTAGTACCGTACTTTAAAACTTTTCTTTCATATACACAAGTGCTGGTTAATTCGAGTTACTGCAGCAGACCAAATTATTTTCATCTATATTAACGTTGGCATTATTATAATGTTTACTTGGGTCAATGATACTGATAGGTACTGACTTTATGCGTGTAGACAGTGAACGATGTTTTTATTCATCATGAGGGTACATTTATGGTTCACGCGTTGTTACTGGTCATTTCTCTCATTCTCGATTTATGAAGTTAAAATAAAAGATCATGCGGCACTAAAAATATTAGCCAGTCTATTTTAATGCACCCCTGACAGTTGACTGATCTGAGATTTTTCACTAAATTTTTAACATGATTTAGATGCTGAAATAACACATTATAAACCTTATAGTTGTTGTTATGTTGTAAGCAGTATATTGCATCATTTGAATAAGTAATACAATAATTATGGGTTCTTTGCTTAGATCTAATTTTAATATTTATTAACATCATCATAATAATACATCTCCACATACTTAGTTTAAGATTTATGCATTTACCCCATAGATATTTTCCACTATTGTCTGATTTGCAATCCAAAGACTATTTGAATCTTACTTTGTGTTCAAGTTTATAGTTTCTCTTTGTTTCCATTTCTTTTCAATACCGCTCTTTCTGAAACTTATTTCTCAACAAAAGAAACAGTTTTGTTTTTGAAATTGCCATGGTGATGACAAGTTAAATAATGATAAAGTGTGTGTGAACGCGGGACATACTCGGTACCTTTAGAGGGTGTGGTGTAAGTATGTCCCGCGTAAGTGATCATGAAAATGAACAAGTATTATTACAGGACTAACCCAGAAACCTGAAATATGCTCGCATATCTCGTAAAATTATTGACAACAGTTTTTTTTATACTATTTTTAAACTTGGTATTTTAAATGAAAAAAAAACAAAGTTGGTCCCAGTATAAAAGTTGCTCATTTTCGTGTAACCAAGCACTATTCATACAGTATGATCAATTTAGTTCCATGATAGAAGATAAAAACATTTTCGTCTTTTGAATTATTTACATTTTTATCATGATTCCAGGTTACGGTAATTTGGCGCCAACAACGCACTTGGGCAGAATCCTGATGATATTCTACGGGTTGTTCGGTATCCCCATCAACGGTATCCTGCTTGCGAACCTCGGTGAATACTTCGGCATGCAGGTAATTTGATTTATCAATCATTTTTTACCTACGTTTTCCAATTTTATTTGATGGTGTTATGGAGACAATTACAGCGCCTTTTTTGATAATGTAGCAACCTTCCACATATTTGTATTTACATGGATGAACGATATGTTCAAAGATATGTAAAGCTCGGTCTTTGAAGAAAAAAACATGTCATCTCCAAAATCAAATAATAATCTATTTCTAGTTTTTCTATCTTCTAGTTTTTACTTTATTGACTTTAGAATAGTTAATAACAAAAATACATGGTTTCTGTTCCAGCTAATATCAGTGTACCGCAAATACAAAAGAAGAAACGAGAAAAGAGCCCACAACCTTGGCTACCACTTCACCAACCTTGGCATGTTGGGCCAGATCTTCCTGTACCTGGTGCCTGGCTTCTTGTTCTTCATCTTCTTACCTGCCTGCATCTTCATGGTATTCGAGGGATGGGATTACGTTGCCTCCATCTATTATGCCTTTGTTACACTTACTACTATTGGTTTTGGTGATTTAGTAGCAGGTAAGAACTGTTCATTTTTATTTGACTTATGGTAGATAGAGAGAATGGGAAAAAATACGGGAAAGACCTTTGGCCCAGCTGTGGCTAACATAAAACTTAACTTTTTTAAACAATGCTTTCTGATTGTTTAAAAAAAAATGTTCTATGTCTTGCATGTCTTTATAAAGAAAGTAACACTTATCTCCTATTCGCGTATATTTTACTTATTTTTTAAAGGGCTGATTTTTACAACGCCAGATAATTTTATCCGAGGAATAATTTTGAATTTTTTTACAGTTCTTCCATACAAAATCTGTCAGACTTCAATTTTATTCCACGAATAAAAATTATCTGTCGATTGAAAAATCGGCCCTAAGAGATATTGTTCGTATTAATAATAAGAACTTCATAATTTCAGGTACGGTGAACAATGGCTTCAAGTACGGATACTTCTGTACATACCAGATATTCCTGATCGTCTGGATTACCTTCGGCCTCGGCTACATTGTCATGTTACTCGGATTTATCACCAGCGGCATGAGATCGGAGCGAATCCATAGAATAGAACAGAAGTTTGCGTGTCAGTTCAAGACCACACAAAACAAAATCTTGCAAGGCTTCACTAAGGACCTATCAGCACTTAGAAAAATAATTAATGAGGCGAATCTTATAAAAATAAAGGTAATTTTCAAAATGTTTTATTAAACTTAGATAAACTAGATAATATATCGATTGTGGTTGGTACTGAAAACTAAATGTTTGTTTTGTCCAAATCACTGCAACAAATAGTCATGGTTTCAGTCCTCTAACTAGAATTAATAAAGTTCACGAACCCACAATTATCGCATAAGTGACACTAATTCTGTTTACTCTGAAAGTAGGTGAAAACTAATATTTATCTCTCTTTATCTTTTCAGCCGGTGTATGTAGAGGCCTTACCACCGCTGTACCGAAGTTCGAGCTGTCCCATTTTCACATATGACGTTGAGCCAAGATTCCCCATCTACAAGAGAAAACGAGCGAACTCAGAAAATATTCAACTTTCTGCAAAAGATATGCTTCGAATTCAATCTGATACTGATTTACTTGGAATCGACAAAGAAAAGACATTTACTGCTTCAGCTATAGTCAAACCAGCAGAATTGTTAGCACGGGTAGTAAATGTACTGGGAGGATTGGAACAAGCACAGAAAGATCGTGTTGATAAAGGTGTTCATCTATTTGATGATGAGCATATTTTAGCAAATGAAAGGCCACCTAAGTTTAGTATAGGTCACGACTATTTACCAAACAATCCAAAAAGGACTAGAGCATTAAGTGTAGCTGTACCTAATTATCAAAAGGAATTCATACCGCAGGATGTTCATGAGCACACATGGACCAATGGTGAATCAGCGGAGAAGTTTAGAAGGGAAGCCAATATTAGAAGTGGTAAATTATCATTACCGTCTAAAGTTATGCCAGAAGAAAATGTATCATCTCAAAATATAATAACGAGATTTTTCTTGCGAAAACCAAGTTCGAATGAAATCTCTCCTTCTCAAGCTGTTAACGAAAACGTGAAAGATACCTCAAGAAGAGGAAATATGTTCCCCTCATTTAATGAAGAACGGAGTGAAGCGGAAGCATATAAAGAAAAAACAAAAAGAGGTAGACATAGTATTTTCCCTACGTTTGATTTCAATAATGATGATGAAGATTATCTAGCCAAGTCCTACCTTGAGAAAACAAATCGTGGTCGTCGTAGTATTTTCCCAACATTTGATTTCTCTGAAGATGAAGATGCAGCAGCTGCAAAAGCGTATCGTCAAAAGAGTAAAAGACATAGCATTTTCCCTACATTTGATTTTAGCGAAGATGAAGATGCAAGAGCTTACAAAGACAGAACCAAATCCGGTCGTCATAGCATATTCCCTACATTCGACTTCAGTGATCCTGATGATGACGCAGAACGTTACAGAGAAAATACTAAACGAGGAAGGCGAAGTATTTTCCCAAGCTTCAATTTCAGCGGTCTATCAAGCAATGAAGAAGATACTGTAGATGAAGACGACGTTAAGAAATATCAAAATCGTACGAAAAAAGGCCGTCTTAGCTTGTTTCCTACTTTTGGCCGATCTAAGAAAAACGATGACGATGTTATGCCGGAGAGTTCAGACGAATTAGTTGACTACAAAAATAAGACACGTTCTGGACGCAGTAGTTTATTCCCATCATTTGGAGCATCTCGCAAAAATAGTTCACCTAATGTAAGGTCAGGAGACTTGGAAGCTAGCATAAAACAGTTTAATAGCCAAAAAAGACTAGGTCGTAATTTGTCACTTGAAGAACCTGGTGAATTTTCTGATGATTTAGAGCGTTATAGAAACAGAACGAAATATGGTCGTAAAAGTTTATTTGACCCTGATGTTAATATAACTAATCTTCCTGAATCTGAGCAAGTAGAAGTCTTAGAAAATACAAGTGTGGCTGATCTTCTAAGAGCTTTAGCAGTTTTGGAAACTGCAGCTGGTTCATCTAACGACCCGCCTGGATTATTGGACTTTATAACGGAACCCAGCGCTGTTACATCTAGAAGACGTGGATCAATCAGACCAGATTTTTCTATACCCACACCTCCAAGTAGGGACAGTCTTGAAGAGAACAAATCAAGGCGCGCAGATGATGCTGGGCCACGACGGAGAAGGGTGTCTGCAAGAGCTGCAGCTCCGCAGTTTACTCCGACGCTAGCAACTGTGGTTGCTGGGGCGGAGTTGCAGATACCAACAGCGACTGCTGCGAGAGAAAGTCGAATGACGATGTTGCAACAACCGCCTCCTCCTTATTCAGAGACCGCTTCCGAAGAAGAAACATCTAAACCTCGAACGAGGAGATATTCCCCCGCTCCGGCAGATGCTGGACGGTCCAGTACGGGTCCCGTACCCAGACTCTTCTCTCGTATGCGACGAGATAGTGCTAGTGCAGAAGAAGAAGATTCCAGACGTTGTAGTTTAACCGACATAGTTGTAGACAACTTTAAAGACAAAGACAATACGTAACCCAAGTGCCTTTTTAGCGAAATATAGACAATAACTATTTAATTTATAATTTATTTGAAATAAGTTAGGTGTAAGTAAGTGATAAATATAAGCCGTCCAATACATCATTGTGGTTTTAGTGTTTGATTCCCAAAATTATTCAAGTTCACTTATTTTTTTATGCTTATACTAGCCTGCTTTGCCTATGGCTTTAACCGTGTGCCCGACAAATCCTGAGAGAGTTCCTTCCCGCGGTTTTCATTTTAGCCCTGCAGACGTCATTTATCACCGCATTCACTGATTGCTTCTTTAAATCTAAGTTTTAAACATCTTCCAAAAAAAAAAAATTACAGAGGTCACGGTCAAGGTCTAATTAATCTGTAACTAAACATCCCGGGCATTCTTACACAAGGTGGGTTAAAAATTTCACTATTTTGGCCTAAGACGTCTAGGTTTCGAGATATTTGCGAGAACCTCATTTTAGTTTTAGGACGCAACTTAGTATTCCACTTATTATTATTTATAACATTTATCTATCTGGTGAATAGTAAGTGTTCTTTGTCTATTGATTATGTCAAAAGGTGTACAAGCGATTTTATCAGGGTTTATAAGGTACACCCACAATACAACCCATGCTTTCTTCTTATTAGTGTATACAAATATAATAATAATAACAGCCTATTACTGTCCCACTGCAGGTCAAACGCCTCTTCTCATACATATAAGGCATGAGGATTGATCACCACACTTGCACAAGATGGGTTGGCATATTAACTACATATAAAGTCCAGGTTTCCTCGCGGTGCTTTTCCTTCACCCATGTTAGTAATGTCCAAGATGCACTCAGTGAATACACACTCACTTAATTGTTGTTCTAGTAAACAGTCTATGTTACTTGCCCGGATTTGAACCCACAACCCTATGAGCCTGAGAGCGCCCTGAGAGCGCGGGGCCTTAACCACCGGGCCACTCTTCAGTATATAATAATATAAACTGTGACTGTTGCAGAATATACCATTATTTTTTTATATAGACAAGTACTGCCACGGCAGGTTTACCAACTCTTATTATTTTCTGTTAGGGCTCTATCTCATTAGGACACCAATGGAGGCGCAACCATTGTCGCACTGCCAAAAAATGTATGGTTGGTTGCGCATGCGATTGGACGCCTGGTGAGGTAGCCACCATAAAGCTGTATATATTTTGCTGGCAGGGCAACCATGGTTGCGCCACCATAGTGTCCTAGTGAGATATAAGCCTATGTCTTTGATAGTAGCATTTGAGTACAACACGAAGATGAGAGCGAGGAATAATGAAAAAACAGAAATGACGAGATATTACTTTTATTTAGTACCTTCAGATTGTTTTAAACTTAAAGTATTGACTTTCAACTAGTCATTACACTAATATAGTGTACTTAAAACAAAATAAATATCTATTTATGAATTTACTATTATTGTTTCATGGAACATCTAATTATCAAAAACTATGGTATAAAATTGGAGATAAAAAACTAATTCCTCCATGCAATTACTGTATTTCAGTTCTTTCACACTAGCAATAATTATTTGTTCTACAAATTGATCAGAATTCGTTCAGTTTTAGTTATTAGGTACTTGAAATAACCTTATTATGTAATTTTACAAATATTCATTATTGAAACAAAAACATTAACACTATTGGTGGTGCCCAAACCTAACCTAGAATTGAGTATTTTAAACTTAACAGTAGTACACATACATTTATAATACTATGGATTATTTACAAGAAATCTATACAAGTATAGGTACGTAGTCGTGAAGGGGTGCGATCAAAACGATCGCGATAGTTGACATGTTTTTGCGATGCCCAACTTCCATCTGCTCCTCAATCCAAGCTTTCGTTACAAAGAATAACGTCTCTTCTTCAAGCTGTTACTTTATTCACTCAGAGTTTAGCGTCGCATAAACAAGCCATCTGATTTGTACAGCTCAGTACAACTACTGAAAATGCATAACAGTACACCATCACTGTGCACAGTCAATTCTCACGAGATTTCTCTCAAGTCGCGATACTTCAAGTATCGAAGCTATCTTTTCGAACATTTTTTTCTAAACTAACGTTAACGTTGGCATAGCACTTGTCTATGTTGCCATTATCATTATTAATGAGAGATTCGAAGATTGAGATGATGTTGTTCAGTCCGATGAGGTAGCCATCTTCGTGGTTACCAACTTCCCAAACAGAATTGTGGTCTATGCTAACATTGTCTGGAACGGGGACAGTCTTTGCGAAGTCTATCATCCAGATGGAAGCCCGTCTTTTGTCGTGGACGAAGAGTAAGGAGCTGCCGATGAGTTCATGAGATCTGAAGAACGGTGACTCTTTCTGAGTATCCCTGATGTTCTTCAGTCTTTCTAAGTATTTCGGCTGTAATATAAAAGGTAGGAAATTAAATAATGTTACAAAAATACCTTAAAAAGTTAGCTTTGGCTGAATAATATATGCTTGGGACCAACTTGATTGTTTCATAAAGGAAATTTTTTTTTTAAATAATTTTAATGGCAGTAATGCAGGTAATACTTTTTTAAACCAACAAAAAATTCTAAAATGGTTAAAAAAATTGTTTGTGGAACTTACCGCAGCATTTGGAAAATTGCTTGTAAACTCTTTGAAGGATTCAAGAATTTGTTCTCTAGTCTTAGTAGTCTTAAAGTCTTTGGAGCTGGTGCCATCAGCCTTTTTGACACCGTCTATCCTGAAGCCGAGGGTCGCAGTGGAACTGATGGTCTCCCTCCAGATCATGTACCTTGGCTTCGTAACGCCTTTACTCCTGTGCTCTTCTTCCGTTGGCGCTTTAGGGTCTATCTGGATCATTTTCTCGTACATGTCCTGGAAAAAAGATTGATTTTCTTTAGAATATTGAATCTTTGGTACCCATTAATACACAATATACCAGTAGCTGGTAATTACAGTGGGTGGATTTATTTGGACAGTCTTGATATATATAGTTTGTTTTGTATTTAAAACCAGTGCAATGACATTGAAGGTTAAAAGCTTTTAAGAATTAATTTTACAACTTATAACGTATGCAGTATTGTCAGAGGCTTAAGTGAGCCCAACCCACGCGTTGACATAAATCAAATATTAATATCCAAGACGCTATACATCATCACGTACCCATTGACCTTTCGACATTCATTTATTATAAGTTCAACTTCCCTTCCTATAATCTATTCATAGGCTATTAATTACTTGCTATTTATACTACAATAACAACCAATAATAAAAATATCATTTCAATGAGTATTATGACTCTGAGATTATTTTTATAACTGGTTTGCGTACAACATAATTACGGTTGTATATGTTTGGGTCCATATCATTGACGTACAAACTTGTAATTAAGACGAGTTTATCAATGCGTCCACACATTCTCCTGACATTGTCGGATAAGCAATGAACTCTATTAAATGATACTATGGAGGTCGCAAGAATAACGACGCTGGTTTATATTTTCTATCAGTTATATAAAGGTTATTTTTCCTTTAAAATAATGCCTGACGGGTTCTTTTTTTAATCTTGGGTTCAGACGTTCATGACATTTGCCACGTTCACAATTTATAAATACATTCCTAAACTCCCAATTGAAATTTTAGTGTCATTGAAAGTTTAGTGTAAGATAGTATAATTATGTATTTAAATACACAACTATTACTCTATGTACTTTTCTTTCAGTTATCTAATTGAGTTTATGAAAGGCCGTAAAGTTGGTTGTCCTTAAAGGTTTTATTAATGAAAATGACAAAATCGATGGTGACCATAAAAAGTAAATTGAAAATCTCAGCAACAATATCTGACGTAGCAATGACGTAGATTTCTTAAAGAATAAAGCGCACGTCCAAAAAGTAGTAATACGTGATTTCGTTAAAGTGAACAGTATATTGTTGATAATAATTATGTAAGAGCAATATAATGCCATCGAAATGGTGCAGAAACGTGTGTAAAGTTTATAACGTGATGTCAAAGTGTAAGATCACTGGCTGATCAATCAACTTTGGCCGTTGGACATGGCAGAGTGTAATGTGTAACTCCTAGTAAGAGGATATAATAATTATGATTATTTCGAACCACATTAAACCGAAATGAATCGGGAAAACCATAAAAAAGAGGAACATCCCTTGGAAAAAAATTATATTAGTTGTCAAATATATGTATGTATTTACATAATTATATCAATAAAAAAACCAATTTAGTTTCATTGATTTAAATTGTAACTTGAAATCTAGTGAGATTAAAAGGAAGACTTTACAGATACAACACACATACAGACTACACACTACACTTTACATATTTTATACAGATTAAACACACACACACACAGTTTAAACTCATGTGCATATAGAAAGCCTTGATTAAGGGGAACGAACAGTTTACTTCAACGAGTGATAACATGTTATTTTATTGCACTATGTAAATGGTCTTTGAATAGCTCATCTACCATTATCACAATGTTTTATAGTATTCTAATCGCCTTCTTCGAGATTTAATCTAGTACCATCAACAAGGTACAGGAAAAGCTCAACAGCTTAAAGTGATGATTGGAAACTTGACAAAATATCGCCAGTTGTCACCATTCAACTTGATTTGGAAGATTCCTAATCCCGGATTCCCGAGCTAACAGCAAAAATGAACAACCCAATGTAGTAGTTTATTTCCACAAAACGGCACTGGAATGCATACTTCGAAGACACGAACATCTAAGGCGTCGTCGGGGCGCCTTCTTCGACGTAGACTCCATGCCTTGTCTACGCGAAGTGATGCAACTTTATGCCACTAGCACTAAAATCTTCGCAATATCACAGAACTCTTTCATTCTTTTTCTCCCTAATGCATGGATTGAGTAGAGACAGCTACAATTTCGTCGTTCTCAACCATAACAGTGATTGTGTAATACTCACTTTTCGTAACTTGGTCTTCTCCTTAGCCTTCGCGAGCTCTTCTTCAAGGTAAGTCCTGACGCCAATCTTGCAGTCCATGACGCATGGACTGTCGAAATCGCTCAGCAAGTCTTGTAGTTGTAAATACACTGTATTGGAATGCTTGGTTAAGGAAATATTTGTTTTATGTCATTGGATGAAATATTCAATGGTATTTTACAGATAACATAAAATAGAATAAACGCTCATTGTCTCCAGTATTACAACAGATAATTGGTTTTCTCAAAAAAATTTCTAATCCAAAAATTAGTCTTGTGAAAAAAGTTATTATGCAAATCCACATTATTAATTATGTGTGCTTCCCGTGGATATAGCGAGTCTTTGCTACATACATGAACATCAAAATGAAGTTTTTAGCTCTATGTAGACGCAAACAT
Organism: Gortyna flavago; assembly: GCA_963669345.1. Lineage (NCBI taxonomy): Eukaryota > Metazoa > Arthropoda > Insecta > Lepidoptera > Noctuidae > Gortyna > Gortyna flavago. Next base: position 13,421,493 of record OY770138.1, read on the forward strand.
TAAAAAGGAAGTTTGTATGCCTTTGGTTTGTTCATAATCATATTAAAGATGGGTTGATAGTTTGTTTTGTTGTACATTATTTAAAAAAAGGATACATTCTCCATCTTCACAGGTGAGATGTCCCTTGTATTCAGGTACGAATGGCCTTAGAACATCTTTCATCAGCAACTGGAATTAGAAAAACAACATTATTAAAACCAAATTCAATACATACCTACTACAAAAGGAAATCTAGATTCATTCAAGTCTTAAATGTATATTACGTATTCATTGTAATTAATGACGGGTTAGATAATACTAATGCTTTTAAAGCAAATTAAGAAAATATAGAAAGCATGAGCTAACAATCGTTTCCTTCGTAGAACATTATCTTATCTTCAGGCTAGATTTCCGTTGAGAGGTCAACAGAAATGTAAACGCTATGTCATGATTAACACTGGCGCCGTTTTTAAGCACGTGCTGGAGTATAAGGCTAAAGATCAGAATTTAAAGTAAGTAATGCAAGTAGGTGGAGACGAAAAGAGGAAGGGAGAGCAAAAGCTCAAGAAATTTTAAGTTTTGTAATAAGTAAAGTACAGAAAGAGGGAGTCAGTAATAATAAAATGACAAATGGTAAGGTGGAGACTGTACTGAAGAGACCAGAAGTTGTAGATGATGATATAAAATATTTCACAGCAAAATCGATTTATATAACCAAACATTCTTTGTTTGGTATTATAGTAACCTATCATCCATAAGCAAGTACTACCTACAATACGAAATTCAAATGATTTTGGTGACGTGCGATTTACTAAAATGCGTTCCTTTAATGTAACGTTTGCACGACGCCATGTTTTATTCAATCTTTGCAAACATAATACACGTCAAACGCTTGTCTTCCAAACTTAGGCCAACTATTTTACTCTATGACGCGTATAACATGACAAGCCATCAGACATTGTTATTTTCAACGATTTCAAATACACATGAAAATTTCAATTTACAACACTATTTAAATGAAGCGTTTCTTTTTAAGCATCTTCTTACAAAGTGGTAGGTACACTTTGTAAGAAGATGCTTATAAGAGCATTGTAATTCAAAACAGATACATGATCGGTTTGGACATTATCTACAAAGAAATTCACACGTCCAAAATGTCATTGACTACTTTAAGAACTTACAATGACGTCAAAGTATTATCTGCGTTTGTTTGTACATAATTATTATTAATCCGAAAGCGACGGAAACTAACAAATTTTGGGCCTACTCATTAAGAAGTCTGTGATTCAAAGTTCAATATTCTATTATCTATATGAAAATATACAATCCTATGACGCTGGTCAAAGTCAACGATTTTGTTGAGATTATACAAAAATAATTTAGGTTTACAACATAGCAATAGAACTGCGCATAATCCAATTGAGAAATCAAAATAAATTGTTATTAACGACGACGACGACGCTACGACGTTTTGCGGTTTGGTCAAGGAAAAATAATAAATTAACTATCCAGCAAAAACTCTCAGTCAAAACAGGTCATAAGTTTTATGTTTGTTAAATAAAATCAAAGGGTCCTGAACCTTATTTGGAAGATTTAAGGTTACTATTGGATTGAAGAAGATTATCGCACAGTATAATGTAACGAGACCACAACGTTGCATTGGCAAAATAGAGCACCTACACAAAAGTTTGGTATCTAGGCAATAAATAAATATATTTGCACACAGACATTACTTACTCATTATTATAACTTTTCAAAAGTATGACATAATATCAGACGAAGATAGGTTAGAACTGAGATAAAGCTGACAGCACACTAGGTATCTCTTTTTATGGATGTTTCTATTGCTCTGGTCTAGTATTTTATGACTTCATACCCCTCATTGGTTTAATGACACTTTGTGGTCAAGAAATGTCATGCACAACTTCACAGACTTAATTGTTATTTTTAATTGATCTTTGAAATATTATTAAAAACCACTGCTATTTTAAGTAATTAGTCGCTTTGGAGTCAAACAATGTTCAATTAGCCAAAGTTTAAAGGTTCAATTGATTTTTCACACATTTTTTGTTTCCAATTGTTCTGAGGGTAACCATCTCTTTTTTTGCAACGGTTATTGACTTGATCTAACCGCGACAAGTCGAGAAAAAATCTGCTGATTCACAAATTGGGCAACTCTTTGTAGTGTTAAATTTTCAAGTAAATTAAGTGAATCATTGTTTTAAGCTTAAAGTGATTTAGTGAATCATTTTGGGAAATGAGAACCGGATGCATTTTAAAGAAACGAACTCATCAAACAGTTTAATAATCTATGATGAGCATAAATTAACGAATAAAATTGGTGGCAATAGTGGTTTTAGTAACAGGATAATTCCAACACTGAACTATATACATAATGATTATGATATAAATATATTCATATTCTTTAAATGTGAAGATATTTTTCTACACATGAATGGTTTCACAAAACATAACCACGTGTTGCAAGTTATAGTAGCTCTAGTAGTAATGACTAATGGTTCTAAGAAGTTAAGCTTTTGGAACTACTAACATACGTAACGTTAGATCAATTTGTCATACTCATCATCACTTTTATTGGAAATTGGGGGAGGCCTATGTCCATCAATGGACGTCTTTCGGCTGAAATGATGATGATGATGATGCACCTATAAATTGTTTGGTTGATGTTGATAAACAATTGATAAAGGACTATAGTAGAAGTAAAATCTGTGAAAAAGATAGATATAGGTACTCAACTACACAACCAGCAATAATAAAAGCAAGATGAAGCACAGTGCAATGTCCCTAGCCCCAAAGAAACCTGGAATTTCAGTCATGTATACATTTGACTTAAACAACATTTTTTTCCTCGTGATCCCATTAAAATTGTATAACATGTACAATTATGTACATACGAATGGCAAAACAAAAATGTTTTATTAATATATACCTGAAAACAACTCTCCTCTTGCGGACTAAGTTTCTTTAAAATGGTGCCTTGGTCAGGTCCCGCCTTGAAATTGCCTTGATGACCAGCAAGCTGGATCCAAGGGTACCTTTGCTTCTTGTAAGTCTGGAAGAATGGCGTCCACTGCACAATGTTGCGAAGTTTACGCCATCTTTCCGATTGCTGAAATGTAGAAAGAAGACATTGAGCAACTTGTTGAAGCAGCAGATAATTGATAAGACAGTGTTAAACGACTTGTTTTTATGCACGTATTTAAAAGGTAATGCCGAATTTGAATTTATATAAGTATTTTATCTAATATGTAATCTATAGTTCCGTTATGATAAGAGATGATTTGATTTACATCTTGGTCTTGCTTGACAAACTGTTATTCAAAATCAGAAGGCCAATTTTCGTAATTTAAAACGTTCAAAATCTAGTCGCAGTCTCATCTCAGCGACAAACAAATGTCAAAATGTAGGGAAATTAGAGGCATTTTTTGACAGATTGAGACTGAGATCAGACTGTGAACGTTCTTAAAATTACGAGAATTGCCCCTCTGATTTCAACCTTGGCATTTTCTATTGCGACCAGTTAAGTACATCATACTCATACTACAGTAAAAATAGAGCTGACTTCACACAGAGTACAACAGTTGAGAACAACAAAAAAACTTGGAAAAAAACAAATATTCGATGAAAACAATTGAACAATTGAAAAAATAAGAAAGAAAAGTACTCCTGCAGAACACTATTCATAGTATTTTTCCCACATTACGCGTGTATTGACTAGCTATTTGTTGACGTTATTATAGATAATTATGATTGATGTGTCGCTTATTGTATGTTTCCTACGACCCACTTTTATAGAACTTATATTTACTCATTTATTATATTAACTCATTTTGCAGAATTGAGCTTGCGAATGACGTGCAGTGTTTTATGATTTTGTTATAACTTTTAACATAAAAATATCGTTTGTGTCGTCAGGCTGTGTTTTATTGTTGCCTTATGGGTTTTGTGATAGCAAAACAACTGGAAATGGCCTTGGGTTTAGTTCCCATGTTTAGTTTAATTGGAAATAAGACTTGGAATTACAAAATAATATGTTCCTTGTTACATGGGGCCTAGTATTGTACCTTGGGCAATCCCTTAAAATTATCATAGAAAAAATATCACTACAGCAAGAATTTGAGTTACACTGAATGAATATGTCGAGGTCCTATTTTATCATTTACTGAAACTGACACATTAGGTACTCCACTGTACTTTTTGAAATAGCACAAGGAAATACACCCTTGTGCTATTTCAAACAAAGTTTATAAGGATAATGGATTTCTATTAATTAGCAATTATTATGAAGGATAAACAGGTAACTAATTAGTTCCAGTAAATAAAGATATAGTCCGCATTAACAGTTAAATATTAAATTATTATTTGTAATGGACTAATAAATTCCCCTATATTTACTGATTTTGTTGACGTATTTTGTGTGCGTGGTATACAGTTATCAGTTGATGATACTGCATGTACGCATAATGATAGTTTAGTCTTTCTAAAGACTGTAATACTAGCAAATACTTTAGTTAGACCATAAAGGCAGTTTTGCATGTAATTAATGCCATATTCCTATTTAGAACCTTTACAACTCTATATATCTCAATATATATGTATAGAATTTCAAAAGGTGTCTGAGGAGTTGTTGTGTTCAAGGCATTGACAGCACTTTCAACCCTCATCGATCCATTTGCCGTACCTATATGTTTGTCAATGTACTGCCACGCCCATTTGTTGCTGTACCGTAAACGTTCTTCATTGGATATTGGGCGTTAAGCTTAACTACTTAAAAACCATATTATGTACATAATACTATGGGTCTTTCTTGGTTGTGGTACTTTAAGAGAAACTGCTCCCACCAAAGTTCAAAAGAGAATATTATTATGATGGTTAATGACAAGATATAAATGAATTAAGGCAGTTTATTACAGGCATCTCATATTGGTTGAGAAAACATTTATTGTCAGTTACGAAAATTTTGTTTTTGTATATCAGAATTTTATTCTCATCTAGGCATTGAAAAAATATACCTATATAGATCTTTCAATCCAAGGAAAAACAAGATTATATCTCATCTATGCCACTTCAACTGTATACATTAGTTTTGAATTAGAAATTGTGAATAAATAATAAAACTCGCTTGAATTAGTTATAAGAATATTATAAAATATAATAATATATTAAATATGAATATAAAGAGTAGAGATCATTTAAACTTGATATACCTACGTAACTATTGAAGGTTATATACAATTAAAAAAAAAAAAAAATTAAGGCTTTACCAAAAATCATGTTAACAGCAGCCTTGTAGAACCTTCATAATAGTCTTATAAAGATATTTTTATGAATAAAAGTAAACAACTACAAAAAACCAACCTTTTTATGGCTGTGCACATAAGCACAGAAAACAACATCCATAAAATCCTCGATAGTCACACAAATATTTGCCGAATACATTGTTGAATAATCAACTACACCACCACAATACAAAAACGAAAGCTTGAATCAGCTAAAAACGAAACACGACGTCTACGCAAGGATAACAGTCAAGTAATGTCTTTGCAACGGCGCGAATCACACTGAACAGCCAGTCCGTTACTTCGCCAATATAAACATATTTATCAATCCACTGACTCATTGGGGGACGGTATAGACCGCAGAGACCATACTATGACGTCAATGTATGCGTTGAATCGACACTTTAAATCCATCGATTTACGGAAATTCAATTTTTCACCAAGGTGTTCTAAATCTAAAAACTTTACGCGTATTTAACAAAATTCTGGCCAATTTCATAGTGACGCACGTATTAAGAATTAATTAGGTTCAATGCACTAATTAAAATGTACATTTTTTCATTTTAAACAGTTATTGTTCATTTTAACTTGAAAACACGCAATTTAAAAAGGTTCACATAATTTATAGCTAAGTAGTGTTATGGGTTTTAGGGAGGATTAGTCGTTTTTAGGTACCTGAGGGGCAATTCTGAACGTTCACAGTCTGATCTATCTCAATCTGTCAAAAAAACCTCTAATTTCCCTACATTTTTGACAAGTGTTTTGATATTGATTGTCGCTGAGATGTTGTATTGTGTAGATTTTGAACGTTTTTGATTACGGCAATTGGTCTTCTGGACCAATATCGAATCAATTTCTAGTTTTGACGACCTTGACACGACCAATTTGCAAATAACATCATCTCCTACGTCAATTTTATATTAATAATTTAATATTTTTTAAGTTCTTCATTTTACCACATCTTATGAGAGTTTTGTTTTCTACAACATATTTATAAAATTGTCTGAACGAGAAACTTCTCATTTATATTATGGTACCCACCATTTCATAATAAAAGCTCCTTTAAAAAGATGATCAACCAGATTCATCATCTGCCTAGCCTTTTCCCAACTATGTTGGGGTCGGCTTCCAGTCTATCCGGATGCAGCATTTTACATGGAGCGACTGCCTATCTGACCTCAACAACCCAGTTACTGGGTAATACGATACCTCTTGGTAAGACTGGTTGTCAGGCTTGATCAACCAGATTCTAGTTACTAATTAACAAGCAATTAAACGATTTGTTTCTCTGAAGTGGTATATGTCATTCAAGTATATCTGATTTGCAGTACCCATCTTGATTGAGGATGAGGCTACTTAGTGGTAATAAAACAAATGGTTCGTAAAATTAAAGCTTACTCAGATTATTAAATATGTGGAATCACTATTTATGGACTCAGTTGCTTCTTCGTTCTAGAGTTCTCTACGCTAATTGTTAGGCCATCGACATTGTTATCCATGTGACTTATATTAAAATTGTAGTAAGGCGTCAGATTTTGTGGAAACTTTTTTAAGTATCTATGAAAGGATCGACTTCCATACAAATTGATAGTGTGTGATCAACAGCTGCTTAGAACATAAAGGCTAGCTTAGAAAACACCTTTATTCTTTAGTTGCCCTTTAGCGCCCTAACTGGAGCGTTGGTGGCCCAATGGTAACGGCCGCAACTTATAAATTGTATGTAGATCGTAGGTTCGAACCCTGACAGGCGCTCACCGAGAGGAGGCCTGTGAGAACATTATAGACTGATTATGCTTATGCTATGCCCTAACTGGGCCCAAACAGTAAAATATAGATGTACGGCCGAAATCCGAAATGAAAGAAAGAAGAGATATCTGCTTCAACAATTAAACGGAAAAAAATATAGCAATTGAGTAATATGCAATTTCATAACCTAATTTTTTTATATTTGAATCATACCTTTACAGATGTATTTACGTAGGTACACGGCTAACGTCACAATAAAATATTATTGCTGGTGATTACAAATAACAATTTGTAACCGAAAAAGCAGCTAACAATGCAGTAAGATTGGATGCGAAATCTGAAACTGTTTGTGTGTAAACCGTTGCAACAGTACTACCACATATTAGAAGTTTATGATTACAATAAAGTTACCAAATTCATACAAACGTTGATTAATTAGAAAAGGCTAGGTAGATGATATTGATTAATTCCGGTGGTGTATTCGACGAAAATGACGTTATGTATTCTTGTGTAGACGTCATGTTTTTGTTTTTTAATAGATTATTATTAAACAAATTCGAAAAGAAACCCAAACGAAAACCAAAGACGTGTTTACATCGGGGCACCGTTACCGTTAAATTCAATAGGAAGTTACTTTCCTAAAAGGTAGACCCCTGGGTAGACCATGTCCATATCCATAGCCCATATCAGAAGTCTACCCATTCACTCAATATGTGGGCTTTTCCAAAGAGGAGGATAATACATACCTACAATAATGATTACGCTTGGTAGTGCGATGTAGTGAACGCATTTGCGTGATTTCATCGTCCTATTCGCGTGAAATGATTCCTTAGTCATTCGCGGCTCATTAAGCGTTACTGCACGTAAACGCAAACGCAATCAGCACGTAAACGAAGGCGACATCGGTCCTCACTACTACTGCGTGTTGGCGAATCCAGGCTAATCGTATTTCCTTCTGACGTTAAACATTTGTCAGAGGGGTCTTAGATAACTTAGAAAGTTCTTAAGATGACGTTAAAATAATCAAATTTGTCAATAGTTATTGATCCGGAACCTAATACTCTAGAAAAGAATGAACTGCTTGTAGAAAAAATATGTGCTCTCTCTCTGTGCAATATTGGGACTATTGGGAGTCACAAATTCTACTAAAATATTTTTTGTACAACTTTTCTTCTTCTGACACTTCATCATCATCTATAGCCCTACTTCATAATTCTGCTACTGTTGAACATAGACCTCTATTTTCTTGTGCCATCTTCATGCTCATGTGTGACACTGCACATGCGTAAATTAAAGGCCATAGATTATTCTAAAAGTCACAGTGCACAAATACTACTAGCTGCTGAAAAAAAGAGAAGCTTAAAATGTTTTGCCCAGCAGTTATTCTGATCATGCTTGGAGAGTTATTAAAAAAAGCCATCGAAACGTTAAAGCTCCTTAATAAAAGGTAGTGGTCTGTGGATGACTGTTTTGTGTTCAAAGGTTAATATAATAAAATTGTTGAAGTAGTTTTTTGTGATAACTAAGAGTAGCTTCTTCATTGACGTCATATATGATAGCCTAATAGCGAATTTTGCACCGTACAAGTCGATTTAGCATGACAATTTTTTTTTTTTGTTACAACAATAATTTTCGCCTCATATAAGTCAAATACGAGCACAATAATCACGATAAAATTTACAAACGCTACAAAAATGATTGGCAATTTAGGTGTTCCCAAGGGTTCCATCTTTGGTCCTTTCTTTTTTGCACTTTATTGATAGAATTTAATTCTGGATATTTTGTATTATAATACTGTTTACATTATAATTTGGCTTTGATAATACAACGTTATTCATTTCTTAGCATTATATTAGAAAACTGATGATAACTTATGCACAACACTATTATCATCAAACTATTTATAATCTAAAAATATATTTAAAAAAAAAAACAAAGTTAATTTAAAAATTGTTAATCTTTAATCTAATCAAGTCTAATCGTTACATCTCTGAGGAAATGTCATTGATTGTTTGACGTCAAGTAAATCAAAATGCAAAATATTCATTAGTTTAGATAATCTATGTTGAATAAATTGTTTCTCTTAAATATAATATCCGTAAGAATAATTTTTTTCATACGCACGACGTGTCAAGTTATATATTTTCAGTATAACTCGACCTCTCATCTCGTTGTTCCCGTAGGCCATGTCCCCGTTAAAGAGGACAAAGGGAATATAATAAAATAATTAAAATTCCTTCCCGTTGTCCCCGTAGGTACGCTGTCCCCGTTAATTTATTGTAATATGTACTTCACAAATTATGCATTATGATGCTGGTGTGGCTAAAGAGAGAGGAACCAGAGGGAGAGAGAGGAACTATTCACTAAATACTTTTTCCAGAAGGCCAATTCTCGTAATTTTTAGAACGTTCACAGTCTGATGACAATCTCAATCTTTCAAAAATACCTCTAATTTCCCCACATTTTGACAAGTTTTTGACGTTTCTTTGATGAGACTGCGACTAGATTTTAAACGTTTTAAATTACGAGAATTGGCCTTTTGGAAAAAGTATCTAGTGAATAGTTTAATAAAATTAGGTATGGCCAAGCATGCGCCTTGAACGACCGCATCATCCCTTAGCACCAGGGCCTAGCGCCCTGCGGTTTCATCCGCATAAGTCATGATCCCGTAAGAATATCTTGATTAAAAGTATCATATATGTTCTAATCCAGGTCATGGTGTAACCATGTGCCATCCAAATCCGTTCAGCCGTTTTAGCGAAAAAACAACAAAAAACGCGGAACAAAAAATCTAATCTTTTCTTTTTACCGCGAACGCCAAACGCGTCGTATCGCCTCAGAATGAATAAGCCGTTCCATAGAAAATGAAAGTATGAGAAAATGAATTATCTTCATTTTTTTGTGAATTTTTCCCTTGTTATTCTGCTATTCGGGGCGGAGACAAATCCAACAAATCAAAGTTTATAAAATTCGACCCAGCCGTTCCTGAGTCATAAATGGTGTAACTAACCCGACTTTGTTTTATTTAGGTATATATGTCGCAGCCAACTGGTTAAATTAGCCGTTCAGTTAACTGCCTGGCCTTTAGAAGTAGTGTTCGCCTCGCTTCCTCCCTCGGCTCGAACGCGGTTGATCACAGTTCTAACCTAACCTAACCCACTTGGTCGGGGTGCAATGCCTTAATTACTGCAACCAATTCGGCTCGCGCGTGATTGGTTACAGACTTCCAACCTAAACTGTAATTGAATATCATTCAGGCCGTTAGTTGAACGGCCGCCGTTTAGTTGAAAGGCTAGGCAGTTAACTGAACGGCTAATTTAACCAGTTGGCTGCGACATATAGATTAGTTAAGATAACTGTCAATGCCAAAATCTTATTCGTCAAAAAAGGCAAATCTTCACGACGGCTGTTAAAAAAGCAGAAAAATGAATGAAAGAAACTTTGTTTTTTCGGATTGTCATTTATCGCCTGTCACTAGGCGCCTGTTGGTTTCATTAGTTATGACCCAAGTGATTAGTTGTCAAAAGCAACAACAACAACATTCTCGACGCCATCATAGTTTTTTTTTTAATCAATTTCCTATTCTGATAAAACTAAAAACGTATGTACGTTAACAAACACACATTTTATAAACTTAATATTAAAATAATCCTATCCCGTTAATATAACAAAACAATGAGGAAAACCCCCGACTACACGGAATAGGAAAAAAACAATGCTTTTAATGAATTTACAATGATAAGCTATTCCTCACTTCGTCACCCTGGGACCTGATTCCTCATGGAAACTTTATAGGTACTTTAGTACGAACGTATAGTTTATTCTTTTAATAATAGGAAATAATCACAATAGTATGTGCAGTCAGGGAAATTGCATTCTATTCTATTTTTATTATTATGGCAAGTAAAACTTATGTTGACCATTCTGATTGCGAAAACAAATGTACATACATGATAAAAATAATAAAAAATAAAGATTCAGGGAAATTAATTGTTGTTGCAAATTTGACACCCTACCTACCCACTTTATACACAATGATATGTCAAAGAATGACAGTTGTGATTTGAATATACTGGCAATTATCGTCGACCAAACACCGACCGCGCAGTGGTGCCCTCATCGTTTGTTTGGTTATTTCTTTTATTTTAATTTAATTAATTTAAATTAATATTATTACAAACGGTAGTTTTACATTGTTTAGTTTTATTATAATCCTTAAAACTGATAATAGTGGCCACTATTTTCGGTTTTTATGATTATAATACAACAATCTTGTGGAGCAAAACTTAACGTTATTATTTTCTGCATTTTCATTCTAAAATAAAAGAAATAACCAAACAAACGATGAGGGCGCCACTAGGTGGTCGGCACCCCTTTAACAACCACGTTTCTTGGCTTTTACTTGTGTAGTATCTATACATAGACTTATAAAAAAGATGGGCTCTGCGCCACGCATATCGAAAGTGAAGCACAGTACGTATGCCGGGACCGCTTGTACAAACACGGCCTCACGCTCACATTTACATCATAGTATGCCGACAGCGTCAATGGTCAGTCACGCACACATAGATCGGTACGGTGCTTCACTTTCGATATTCGTGGCGCGGAGTTCATCTTTTTTTATAAGTCTATGTTTCTATAATAGTCTCTTCTTTTTCGTGAGCAAAAGCAACAGGATTTTGTAAAGCTTAATACATCTGTCAAGGCAGTTCATTACATCTAGATATCTTAGGTCTTAAATTATTATTTTCTTCCTTTTTTTTTGTTTCGGAGTTTCTTTCTGGTTTCATCTTAATTTATTTCTAAAAATAGTGGTGAACCCTATACCTACAGACGATTGTTTTTCCAGTTTGTTTTTTAATTTAAATAATTTTATATTCTTCGATGATAAAGTGGTCGTAAGAATCTGTATATAATAGAATCGCAAGAGAATTTCACACGGAACCAGTAAAACTTGATACTATTGTTGTTGTACCTATGACGTACTTTTGGAGTAAAGGTTAAGTTAGAAAATGATACATCTTGTTTGTCGAATACTTAAAAACTACGGAATTTAAAAGTTTTAAAGAAGCGAGACTAATAAATACCGCTCATAATAAATAATGTTGGGGCTCGTGGATAAATAATAACAGCCGAGCGGGTCGATGCCGATTGCCGCGGTCGGTTCGAAGATGGGTGACCATCTATTAGCTACCTAACGAGACCCTATCGTATCTCAGAAAGCACGTTAAGGCTTTGGTCTCGGCTGTCATTTGTAGTTCTTTGACAATCGTTACGGGTAGTCAGAAGCCCAAAAGTCTGACAACCAGCCTTACCAAGGGGTATCATGATACCCAAGTAACTGGATTATGTAGGTCAAACAGGCAGTCGCTCTATGTTAAATACTGGTATTCAGCTGCATCCGGTTAGACTGGAAGCAGACCCCAAAATAGTTAAGAAAAATTTGAACATTGATTGATTTTTTGATTTACACAGAATGAACTTTGCAAAAGGAAAAAAATAACAAAAACAGCAGTGTCATTAATTAACACTACAGTGTAATATGAACTGTAGACGCTAACTTTAATTGGTAGGTAGGTATACCACAGCAAAACACTCTTTTACATATATATCTGATGTTAATCAAGCAAATTTTCTACTTTGCTTGATTAATAACACACAAGCACACAACACCTAAAACCCACACCATGCAACTAAATTTCTCTCATACTTTCTCTGTCCTTCCTGTATTGTTGTAAATCATCAAAGAGAGACGGAAGGCGGTTTCACATGTACGGGGAAGTGGTCAGATGCCATTATGTCAAGTACATTGATGACGCACGCGCAGCCTTTGACAAAACGCATCTGCTAACAAGTTGGTCCTTTACGTATGTTTGTATTTATATTATTTTTGTTTGTGTATTTGAAGTTGAAGCGAGGTGATTTAAATTTGATATAGGAAATAGGAATTCGTCTTCGATATTTTGGGAAGGTTGGAGTATAATTACAAGGCCTCCGTTTATTTATGGTTACGTGAGATATGTTTGTGGATCATTGACAGGTTAATGATCATAATCATTTAGAGTATTTAGCTAAGTAAGTGCTTAGTAATGTTTTGTGGATCTCAGATGCTTATGCCTATTTTTTGATTGACTTTATGCTTTTTGTTTCCAATGTGTGTGTAATCTACATTTTTATGCATTAAATTATTATAGTCTTAGACCCTATTAGGAACAACCATGCATTCAGCACATGATTCTAGAAATCTAGACCCCTAGAGTAAAAAATTCAACGCATGGAGGTTCAGAATCATAATTATGCCACCCTATTTAAGGGGAAGTTTGAAAGTGGCGCCAGGGACAGAAAATTTGAAAGGACCTCGTTTGGCTTGGTATGGGCATCTGATGAGGAGGGAAAAAACGCATGTGACTAAAAGAGTGTTGAATGTAATTATAATATAAACTAACATTTAAAATAATAATATGTACGTTTATATGAAAAAATAAAATAAAATGTTAATATAAAATTTACTTGCGACTGACTTCATATATGTACTTGTACACTTTTAAGAAATATTAAAATGTTAATATTGATGGATAGAGAGGGAGGGGAAGGCTAAAGAAAAGATGAACGGATTGTGTGAGGAATTATATAAAGGACAAGGGAGTGAATGATAGCTTGACGGTTGACCCCAAGTAACATGGGGCATGAGCAGTGAAGACGATGGTGATAATAGAGTCTACATTACCTATGAAAGCATTTTTGCTTACAGTCCACCTGATGATAGATGGTCACCGGTGTCTATGGACATCTGCATAATACAAGTAATAAAAAACAAATGATGTTATGCTATAGCTCACGTTGTTAGATAATATATTTATGTTACAAAAAAATTATGTTTAGGATGTTCGTGTTTTCTATAGAAAAAATAATAATATTCGATGTCACGTAACTATTTATAACGATTAAGTAGTATACACTAACAGCAGTAAGTATTCTAAGGTAAATGTTTTTTAATATCTTCAAAGTATTGGATTTTTTATAATACTTTTTTTTTGTGTAAGTAAATACTATTTTCTGCAGTCATGTTATTTCTTTTGCTTTTTAATATTTAAAAAATAACAAAATACTAAGATTAATAAATTTAATATAAGAATTATTAAAAAATCTCCCTATAGTTTGTTAATTATGGCAGCATCGTCCACTTTGCTGTCACTAATCTACGAATCTGCATGAATGATATTTATTTAGCACTAAATATAACTAAATCATCGCCTATAATAATTTCCGGTCCTTATATATAAACAATACGTGCGCCGACGCATGCCGCTAAATTCAAATTGATCTATTATAATGAATTTGGTAAGGCCTTGAGGCTAGGCCTTAATTCAATAAACACGAATGGAAACTGAATTATCTAGTTGAAATGGAATTGATTGAATGAATTGATGATTGAAATGGCTCCTATGCTATTCTTCTACATACGAAACTACCTTTTGGAATCAATTCTATTTTCACTTGAAATAAATGATTTGACGTTGACTTTGTCCCTCTCTTAATTCTCTTCTTTCTTCGTTTTTTTTTTTTTGTGTTTTATATTTGCGTTTTATATTTGCGTCATCTTTTACCAAAACAAATAGTTAGACGTATTTTCTAACTGTCTTTTTTTTACATTGCACATATCATGATAGCGATCTGTGCTTCTTATCCACCTGTAATTATACCCGTTAATCATCCATTATCCATTACAATATAGGTACAAATAAAACAAATTTAAAGTAATTTTTTTTATAAATCTTGAAATCTACTAAGTCTATTAATTATGTCTACACGAAGTGAGATTCAAATAATAAATAGTTTATTACGTTATAGATTAAACTCAATAAAATTTATATTTTTCATAAATTCCTGAGTCAGTTATGTTTATTAGAATAGGCCAAATTGACCTTTTGTACCGTATACCCGGACACCTAACTTCATGGTGTTAAATTCCTATAAAACACACAATCAATCACATTCCTGGTACTAAATATATTTATATACGTTAATGACGTCTCTAAGCCTTAAACATACAATTTTCCTGTATACATTTTCCTCTCGATGGAATGATATACGTCATCATTGTGATGATAAAACCATTTGTGTCAAATACTAGGCTTTATTTCGTAGAACGAAGGTGTTAACAGGGCTTCCCTTTGTAATACTTGGTACATTCACGGTACATTAGACTCGTACGGTATTTCATTTAATCATTTTTTACAGACATTTATAGTGACGTTATTGGTGATGTTCCTCAGAAAAGTTAGGTGCGTAGTGCTTGCGACCGAAGTGGATGTACAGTCAACAAAAGAGATAAGTATGCAGGATCGTTGGATATAGTTGAAGTTTAGTAAGAAACTGATGGATATTGTTGACTGAAATTAAATTTGATAAAAGAGCTGTTTGTTTTCTATTAATAAAATTAAATTTATTCGAGAACATCCGCGCATTTCGCTTTCTTACTTAACTTCAACTACATCCGACAATCCTGCATACTTATCTCTTTTATTGACTGTACCTATGACAAGCACCCTAATTGCGTAAAACATTATCAATATCAATCTGAATCATTTTGAAGGATATTATTAATCCATTGCTTGCCTTCAGTTCCTGGAGGCATGATATTTAATTTATGGTCAGTTTAGTTCCGAGCAAATATGACCTATAAGTTCATAGGTCATAACATGCAAATACTATTATAATAAAATCCAAATTGTATCACTCACACGATAAAACTAAAGATATCATTATATTTGAATATCTAATTTGTAACAGTGTCTTTTATACCTTCAATATTCATTTACATGTAATCTAAACTATACTATTATTTTCGTCTAGTATTTGCTGAGAATAATAAAACGGTTTTATAAATGCCTTTACATACAATAAAAACCATAATTTAGGACTATTGTTTAAACAAAAATAACCACATACCAATAGTTCATGAATGACCTTCTGTTACCTATCTGGTTAATCTATAGGGAAAAATGCCAAATTACTACATACTTGTACAATGCAAATCCCGTGATTGTATGAAAACCACGTCACGGCTGTACTTGACATATTTGTTAGAGGACGAGGCATTGACAATCTGGTTAAAACCAAACCTTTGACATTGAATTCGTTTCGTGTTTTTTCAACTAGGTTTGTTATTTGGCAGAAATAAAAACAAAACACTAGCACACTGAGAGCAGTCGATCTATTCTGTAAAAATCTAACAATGAAAACTTAGGTAAAGTGAGCGCACTTCACTTAAGTTTTCACGGTGGCAGCTGCCAACTGTGGCAATCCCTAGCATCAGGGACAGGGCTCACTTGACAGGTTCGAACCTAGACAGGCGCTTTACTTTGTGTAAATAATTTCATCACCACTGCTCTCAAAACTTTTTAAACAAAAACAACATACAACGTCAATTTTACCTACTTATAAAATTGATGAGTTGTTTTTGTTTGTTGTTGTATCTATTTGGCCATTGTTTGAGCTTGACCCTCAAAATTCCTTAGGTCACGGTGGGTGTGTCCAAGCTATCTAAACAATAATTACCGTATAACTTGTCCTGTCAAACCTTTGACACCAACGACGAACGGGGAATTTCGGCGGCATTATTATGCTTCAGCTGAATGACACATTAGGTTGCAAGAAACTGGGATTATTGCGTTAGGTATATTGTTATCTATTATATATACACATCACATCATATGAGATACAAGAGTGGGACTGTGTGTGGATGACAGTATTGTTATTATTACAGTTTACTGTCATACCTATAAATAGGGGAAGACCATAGAGACGATAGATGGACTGTGTGAAAGATGATATGGTTAGGAAGGGGGGTGACTACCGAGATGACGACTAATAGAGAAGTATGGAAGAAAAATACATGTTGCGCCGAACACAAATAAATTGTGATAACGGTAGGCGTACGCGTACGGCATTTCATACAAATTTTCGAGCCCTTGTTTTTCGAAATGAACGAACCGATTGTAATGAACTTCATACGCATAAGCAGGATACAAAAGACTAAAATTGATTTAAGAACATTTTTGAAAAATAGTGATACAGCCAGATTTGTGAAAAAAACATCTGCCAAACAGTTCATAGCTATATGGACTGTTTGGCAGATGTTTTTATTCTTCAATTCCATTTATAAGCGCACGTGCAGCGACATTAACACATCATCTAAATTAACACAAATTCGATAAAAAAATATCTATGAATTCATTTTTAATGTTACTTCTTTTCATTTACTTATGTATTTAGTTCGTGTTAAGCTAGTTAATTAACTCGTCAGTTTTTAAAATCTTTTTAAAGAATTAAGATTTAAAAAATTTAAGAGTTTAAGACTTTCGTCGGTGCTAACTGTACTGTGTTTTTTTTTTTTACTGTGTGTGTGTAGTTATGATTGTGATGCTTATCCTAAAACCTGAAATAGTACTTTTAAGACTTCTGGGACAATTTTTACTTTTGCTAAAATTCACATCATAAACTGCTAATACCTACTAACGTACATAATTCAACTCATTTATCAAGGCAATAAATCGGACATTGGAACTTATCTATATTTATATATTCGGGTCTAAACGCCGGTTCCTTTCCCAGGCATACAGCGCACATTGATGGACAGACAGACAGACAAATTGCGTGTTTTTTGTACAAAAGTTGAGACAGATGTAAAGATAGCCATGTTTTAACTGTAAATACCAGAAAATTGCGATTTCTCAGAGATTTATGGATTTAATAGGAATGTAAGTAAGACATTCAAGTTTTTACTTTGATTGTATGTACAGTCACGTGTACGTGGTACCGATGTATGCATTTAGACAGGAATTATATAATTTTCTTCTAAAGTACACACGACAACATATCAAGCTATACGTTTCCAGTTTAAGCTGAGCTCGCATTGGCTTTTCGTACAATGAGAACTCTGCTTGTACTGGAAAGTTATACCTTGTTATGTCGTCGTGCGTACCTTTTGTTTAATTCAGATAAATCTGTAGTCTTGAATAAAAGTTATGTAATCGAC
This sequence comes from Gortyna flavago, assembly GCA_963669345.1. Lineage (NCBI taxonomy): Eukaryota > Metazoa > Arthropoda > Insecta > Lepidoptera > Noctuidae > Gortyna > Gortyna flavago. The sequence goes on from OY770138.1 coordinate 13,439,559, forward strand.
ATTTTTATCCTCAATTTACATAATATTAAATAATCTTAATTAGGAATGCCCCAAGCGTAAAAAATACTAGATTAGAACCAGGCAAAATGCAACATTTCAGCTCCAAAATGTAAATCGATTCAACGAATTAGAAACTTTGAATGAGGACGCTGCCTATAAAACCTTAATAACTCAAATTCAAAGCATTTATTTCAAACAAGCAGCGTCCCGCGGTTTGACCAGCATAAGTACCGATCCCGTAGGAATATCGGGATAAAAACTATCCTTTGTGATAATCTAATGTATAAAGCATATTACTGTAGTTTCATCAAAATTCGTTCAGTAGTTTTTGCGTCAAAGAGTAACAAACATCCATCCATCCTTACAAATCCCCATTAGCAGGATACACCAATAACAGGCACTTTTTAATTGTCTAGGGGTCGGTAATTCAGAAAGCTGAAGCTAGATTGTCCTTTCCAAAGCGTAGTAGGTACCTATGGAGTAGAACGGGCAAGAAAACCGAGCCTCGTCAAATGAAAACTACTTTTAAATGACGTCAATGTTCAACCAATAATGTAATATATTTATGGCCACATGTTTAGGCATTATGTAAATACATATTTCTAGTTTATTTACATAATAATACAAGCTAACATTTAAAATAATAATATGTACATTTATATGAAAAAAGAATCATAGGGCATCAAAAAATTCGTCCGCATCGCTGTCAACAGGAACAGTGCCCAAAAGGCTGGCAGCATTGCCACGTTGTATGGCGATACTAAGTCTTTGGCCAAGAAATAGGCCAGCCCTCTGGTCACGTGAAGAGTCGACTAATATATTTTAATTAATTAGCGATAAAAATCGACACCAAAGCCTCTATTTACATAACTTTCGCAACGTAAGGTAATTCAACATTTTCTTGTAGTATAAAAATATTTGAAATGGTTATATTTAAATGGCGCGAGTATAGAAAATGACCAGTATTACTTAAACTATGGAATAGTTGAACTTTTTAACACTGGGCAAAGTTGTCTCGTGTTTAATATGGGGTACGTAGCACGATAATTTTATATCAAACTAGCTTCTGCCCGCGACTTCGTCCGCGTGAAATTTCACCCTCTTAGGAGTGGAATTTTGAAAAACCCTTTCTTACTGGATAACTACTCTTCACAAAGAACATACTCTCCAAATTTTATGTCTCTAGGAGGTTTAGGCTGTGCGTTGATATATCAGTCAGTCAGAACTTTGAATTTTATAAATAGAAAGATTCATTCTTTGCCCTGCAGTGGGACATCACAAGCTAATAATAATAATTTGATAAGTGATCATTGTGATGAACAAAAACAATGAAAATTAAATGTCTGTTTTTTTATAAATTTTATATACCTGATTAAATAATTAATAATATTTTTAATTTTCGGATTGGAATTTCATAAAAAAATTTACTGGTACAATTTTTAAATGAATCTCTTGGTTTCTAGATATATTTTCCCTTTAAGTATTTATGCTGAATTTTTTAAATGGCTGACATTATCCTGTGCTCGCAGCGCTACCATAAAGGACCAAATTATAGTGGTATTTTTAAACAGCTGCTAAGGAATGTATTGGTGATGTTAGCAAGTAGGTTTTAATGTATATTTTAAACATCGTTACTTTCCTAATAAGATCCGTATAACATGGTAATTTTTTGTATTTAAAATGTTTTATCTTTTTGTAGGCGGTGCAAAACTGGTAAAGCTTAAGACGGGTTTTGGATTTTACCTTTGAATTTATATGCAATAACAAAATTTATTATAGTAGGTGTCTGACTTTACCAACCACGAGGTAGCATTAATTTATGTTAATTTTGGTAAAGAATTCCCAATTTTACTCTTCTTATTGCACCGGCTGACGTCATCACGTCAACGTTAGCTGTCGCTGAAAACCAGCGCTGGGGCTCTGACTCGCATAGGATTCTAGCATTTATGCTGAATGAGGCCGGTTTGCGTGGATGTGACGCATATTTACCCCAAACTTGTTATTTTTGTATTTGTGTTATTTATCTGCGTCATGTTTACCGCAAATACCTATATGTATTTCTTTCTCCTTTTTTATCAACATAAAGTTTTTTTTTTTTTCATATATTTACTAGAAGTATCTACCACTTACTTATTCCAAAATGGCGAAGAAAATCACACGGATAATTTTGTTACCTGAAAACAAACAAAAAACGATTAATAAAACAATTCACTGACATGAACAAAAACCATAACGAACACGGTAAAAGCCTAATTCAATTCACTAGCAACATAACAAAGCCTCAATTCCTCTTCCAAATTGATAAAAAAGCAACAAAAAACTGTCGTTATTTTCAAATGACGTAAATCGCCACCGGAAATTGGCGTGAAAAACGCGTATCTATATTGAAAGTTGCTCATGCGCATCGAACCGAATCGGACAGTGTCAATTATCACAATGAGATAGTAGTACCATTTTTTCGTCTGCGGCCAGTTCAGCTATTGAATGGGTGGGCACCTCATCACCTCTAAAACTTAGGATTAATTATATCCCTTTCTCTGTGGCGGCCATTTTAACCTCGACGGTAGCGGCGAAAAAAATATTTTCTCTATTTCCATCGAAGGTCAACACCCAATCTATCTTTCTGCCTATTTCCTAAGCCAACACGGCAGTTGAATTAAGAAAATCAATAAAAATTATACAGACACTCACATTTGCATTTTTAATAATTAGTAGAGTGTTTTTTTATTGATACAGCCGATCCGAATGCCATTTCAATCCAAAACTACCCGTTCATGAGCTCGAAATTTAAAATAGCAACTTCATAGTAGGCCAAGGAATGGCCGTCAATGATGCTAATTGATTAAATTATAATATAATCGTTTTGCTTAATTAAAATGTAAGCTCACATAAAAAGGAGATAATAATTACACGTCTCAGGCTCTCCTAATGCACTCTGATACGTGAGACGTCAAATGGGTTATTAAACATTTTAAAAGAGAATTGTAACTGGTTGATATTTAGTGGCTATAATTATATTACGTTATACTTATAATCAGCCAGTAACTGTATCGATATTTACGATAAAAAAGAAAGTAGTGTGGTGACAGAGCTTTATTCAAACTAGAGCAAGCAAAGAACACGAACGACGAAAGGTTATCCTTTATATACTCGTTGATTCTTTGCCGTTCTTTTCGAGATAATTTCAAACATAATCTCATTTTGATCAATACAAAACTAAAACTAATACCTATGTTGCTCAGATTTTTCCATTTGATAGTTCTAAGAAACCTGTCTCAGAAAGAACAAATAGAACAATATTGTTGACAGCATAAAATGATTTATTAAATCCCAGACAAGTAACATATCATATTAAATCATAACTAATATGAATCATGTCAAACCTATCAGCTTAGTTCAAAACTATATATTGGACTGTTATAAAACGATGTTGACAGCAATTTCAGTTTTATTAAATGACCTTTCGTCACGTTATTCCAGATTTTTTGTTCATTGTCGTTATCTATTTTGTGTAGACTATGGCCGATGTACTATTAGTTCAGTTAACTATGACAAAGTTTTTAAAATCCGACAATGGATTTAGGCGATTTACAAGGAACCGCTAAATCAGATTGAGTGCAGCAGAGGTGTGTTAATTAGAAAGTCTAAAAAGGCCTAAGGAGGAATTTCACCACTGAAACAAAACCGCGATCAGCACATATAAACCGCGATCAAAAACCTGCTGTCAGTCTCAATATTCAAAAACAATTATGACAGTAACAACTCTTGGACGCAGTTTAGATGTGTTAATTGAGTTCAATTTCACTGGTGAAATTCGAGCTTAGATATCCAATAGTGGACTGCTAGATACTGATAATAACTACGATGATGAGGAACCAACCATCGATGACGCGGCTATCAAATACAATACGTATGTTATCAATGTTGGTACAGACTGAAGGACCCCTAAACTAACAACTATCAAAGCTCATAATAGACACATCAAACAATGTTCACTAACCTTCAGACCACATAATAATATCAAACAAAATCCAGCAGCTATTGTCACTTCCATCTACGCTCCGCTAGTTTTGTTTAGACAGACGTCACGCTTGATATTGGGGCAACAATACTATGTTTACATAGTTATACATATGATGTAGAACTGGGTCAGCAATGACGTCAATGCTCATTAACCGTGCAACGCACAAAACTACTGAGAAATGCGAATTTTGTGTTGCAAATATTGTGCACCTGCACTGTTGTAGGAATGCGCTAGGTGAGGATAAAGTACATGAGGTTTGTGATGCAAATTCTCATGACTTTTCTAATTTTTAATTAATTTAATTAATAATCTACCACGGTAGAGATTTAAATATTGACAAAAATAAATAAGATTTGATACATTCAGTCAACGTTGAATTATTGTTCAACTAAGCAATGATTCGACGCATACGCACAGCAGCACTAAAGTGATTTGCAAAACCACACAACTTGGAGAGTTGCCATTAAACAACCACGTGTGGCTCTTAAAAGAAACCTTCAAAACGATCAGACACGACTGAAAGCTATTACATTTCACGAACGATCAATGGCTCTCTCAATTCTCAAATATATATTATATTTTAGTCACGTAACTGACATAAACATCGTTCGTGCTGAACAAATAAGTATAATTACAAGTACAATGTTAAAGTAACTATTTAAAACCAGTCAAATGAAACAGGTTGATGTCGGCATCGTTACATATTTTGGCATTTACAAACAAGGTCAACTTTTTTGTTCCAATTAATGTTAATAAGCATTGGTTGGTACTGTCTGAAGAGGTCCGAATCTCAACCAAAAAGTGCTTATATGTAAAGCCAATAAAAATCTCAGGTTAACGAAGAGATTGTAAAATAAGAAAAAAGCAGAAGCTTTAACAGAAGTCATAAACATAAATATATCCGAGGGCAGTGTGAAAATTATGCAAGACACTCAAAATAAAGTTCAAAATGATTAGACAAAAATACGAATGGTCCAATTACTCTAAATTAGCATGAAAACGACAGACGTAATTCAAGAAAGGCCAATTCTTGGCATGCTGTCAAGAATTACTCTCTTCAGTTGAGAGTGTAATTAAGCCAAGCATACACCATAAAGATTTGAACATTCAAATTAATCCTAAACAGAATATGATACACATAAGGGGTATCGTAATACCCAGTAACTGGATTATGGGGGTCAGATAGGCAGTCGCTCTTTAGACTCTTCTGGTTAGACTGGAAGCCGACCCCAATATAGATGGGAAAAAAGCTAGGCGGATGATGATGAAGATGGTATTATAAAGAATTAAAGATAAAAGAAATAGATCATAATAATGAGATAAAAGGTAGTAAAGATCATTGACCTAACAGCTAGCGCAAGGTAAGCAGGTAACAAGGAATTGATGACACAAGTTTTCATTGAGACATAACATTTTAGGTACGTATTTAGTGTGGACGACATTCGTCAAATTCTACGGCTCGACGATAGTAACCAATGGGTGGGCCTGTCACTTTCGATTAAGTAATCAGAAACGACATACTGCCGACATAAGAACGAATCAATGCTACGATTTAACTAAATCATGACCTTATTAGATGCTTTAAAAACACAGGAATATTGCTAAATATAAAAAGTGTAGTTTTTAAAACCCAAGTGCAATGCCTAGGTTTTGAAGTCTCACGTGGGGAGATTAGACCAAACTCACACAAAGTTATCGCATTAACAAAATTACTTCCACTATGTGCAGAAATCAGAACAAACTTTACGATTGACCACACCGCTAAGGTTGTTATATCGATTTAGCAAATAAAGGAAAAAAGGATGCATAAAGGTCTTTTCCCCAACGAGTCTCGAAATTTATAAAACCTGGCGTCGTCGTGTGGATTTTAGACTCCTCAAACCCAATACAGTTGGGATATTATTAGTCAAAGCTGCAAATTTTTCAATTTACCAAATCACCAAAATATAGCTATTTAATTTTATTCTTGTTTTTTTTTTGTTAACTGCTTCCAAATCCGGAATTTATCGAAGTGTCTAAGATAATTCGAGTCTAAAAACCCATGTTATTATTGTAGGTTGAAGAAATACGGGAAAGAACAGGATATGTCACTCTGATGCCATTAAATTAATGTATAGGATTACTGTTGAGTACATCCGAATCCCACGAGACCTGCTAAATGTATTTAAAAATAGCAACATAGTGTTTGAAAAAAAGTAGTGTTATCATGTGACCTTTTTTTGCCAAAATTATGAAATTTTCGGTTTTTCTTCATTTAAGTTCGGACAGGGACAGACTGCCCATAACTAGGAAAATTGTATACCAGATCAGCATCCTAATTGCGTAACATAGTTACTCTAAAACACAATCTGAATAATTTTGAAAGTGCTAATCCATTGCTTTATATATATATTCGAAAAATTTGTCTAATAACGCAATGAATATTGTGGAACTGTTAAAATGAAAAGGCATTGCTGCTGTTAGTGTTTTACGCAATTAGCCCACAGTATATACTTTTACAGTAAAAAAAGACTATCATACTAATTATTAATTATCATACTACTAATAATAATACTAATAATTATCTACTAACTACATTTTTGGACATTGAAATCGTAGGTAATGCATACAATTTAATTATAGGTATCTAATTGGACGTTTTATCATTAAAAACAACCACGACAATATTAGTCATTGTAATATTTCCTACTGTATTTCCAATAACTGCAATGTTTATACTTAAAGGAAATATTTTAACACAATGCTCAGGAAAGTGAAGAATTGCCCGGGCACACAACACCGCAATTTACTACGCAATATAAGCTCGTCGTACCAAGCTTTTACGTAGTTTTAAAATAGGCATAAATAGTCGGGTGAATGACTGAGGTTTGTGACCTAATTTCATTGGTAACTTTCCTTCCTTCCTTCCTTTCCCTTCTAGGTAAAACTAGGTAGGGCATTTACTGGAAAAACATGGTACATAAATAGGGCAAAATCTCAGCGAAACGATGGCCGAGGTAAGGCCAAATAACTTACATGTCCAGCAGTAAGGAGGGTTGACGATATCTATCTAAATACTTGTTCCTAATAATGCTCTGACTGCTGGAAGTGGATGGCATGCAAAGAGAAGGTCTGGAACGAGCAACAATGGGACATTCTTCATCCATTATGAACACAGAGAACTTGCTACTAATACAAATTTTCATCAATGACAAATTAAAGTTTTTTATTTGGTAATAAACAAATGATTTGGGGAGGCCTTTGCCCAACAGTGGGACAGTATAGGATAAAAAAACAAATGCTTTCAATGCTTTTAAGATCCTTTTCAAGATCGCTTACATACACCAGCACCATAATGCGTAACACAGTATCAACCACAATTTGAATAATGTTGAAGGATATTACTAATCCATTGCTTTATGTGTTCGAAAAATTTGTCTGCTCAACAACGTAAACAACGCAATGAATTGTTGAACTGTTAAAATTAAAGCTATTCCTATTGTTAGTGAGTAACGCAATTATCCTGCAGAATATCAGGGCAGTCGGCAAAAAAGATGTCACACAACTTTCTATATACTCTGCAAATTCTTTATACCAACACAATGACTCTCAAGTTATTTCAAGTAAACAGGGTTGGTTGGTTGCCCAAGCAGCTGTCTGCATCAGCAAATTGTGTATGTAATTTGACGCATAATATCTTACTGCTGGAATGCAGACGGCGTGTACCATGTATTTAGTAGCTGACAATTATCGGTAAAGGTATGTGCACGGAAAACGATTTCGTGGCTTGGTTACGGATTTGGAAAAAAGTCAGAACTTGGCTACGGAATTGGGTAAAGCTCGGAGGGTGTTTTTTAAAATGTGTAGAATCTAGCTTATTTGCAGGTAGATCTTGCTTGCTTGTACTCTCGTTACACTTAAAAAGGTTTTTTTTTTACCATAGATTTCAAAGATGCGGGTGTGTTACAGGTGCGCTTCTGCCTGTCCCTTCGGGGAACACACACACACAGGCGCACAGGCACAGGCGTGATGTTAATTCAGAGAAAAAAATATTAACATTTTAAAATATCAGTATGACCTCTCAAGCTCCGCTAATGAGATACAATTGATTTTCTATTGTATCGTGGTACATAGGGTACACGCGGAGCTTACCGGTTAATAGTCATTGGTTAGGTACTTCATATTTTCGCGTCTTCGGTCTTTATTATTATGATAAGGGTCTCGAAGCTCACGATTTAGTAGAAAATCTTAAATAGCTATAATAATGTTTAATCGCAAACTCTTTCAGTCTAACCACGACCTAACATTCGCCAAACGTAATACACATCTAGTGGGACATTAACAAAATATATAATCTGCTCTTAACTACTCTAGCACATAGAGAACCCCGCCAGTCGAGCTTGTCAGATTCGATACAAAACATAATTGCTTATAAATACACATAAAATCGTTTTTGTACAGTTTATTTATTGACAATTATTGAATAATTTGGTAAGTAAAATGATAGTTTGCGTAGTTTAGTTACGTTTTGACATCAAACTCGTGATTTTATGCGCGTTGGCACTTGTCTTGTTTCGCGCACTCCATAAAAGGCTCCGCTACTCGATTGGCGAGGGTCCTTTACGATTTATTAAATATTAGTTAAACCGATTTCTTACACTTTTTTAGGACTTATTAGTCGATTCGCACTATAATATATTTAACTCTTATTACTTCTGTGCGCTAATGTCCTTTTTTCTATACTTTATTGCATAAAATTCAAAATGTACCAATTCTTGCGAGTCGCCCATAGAAAAAATAATATTATTTAAGTGACGATTCGCCCGTTTCGGGCGAGTAAGTTCGTGCGAATCGACTAATAAGCCTCCGTTGAAATCAGGACTTGATCGTTTATAATTAAAATGGGCAAGATTTTGGTTATAAACTGTCTAGGTTTTAGTTAGTTATTATTTGGTTTGGCTCTTCAATGCACACAACTACAGATAAACAAATTTAAAACGTGTTACCTAAACTTTTTTTTTTGCAAATCTCGTTTGTCGGTAGACAAACACATGTTTTCTTCGATACAAAATAGACATAGATAGGTTTGTATAACTCAATACATCCATTTGTATATCAGCAATATAAATTGCGTTCTAAAACTCAGCTGGACAACATTAACGTCATTTATATGAGGCCAGACGACCACAATATATTTTATTTACGCTGTCGCACATTCAACTGAACTAGTAATGTTTTAATCAGCTCCTTAAACAATTTATTTCATCGTTAATCTAGAAGTAGAGACATTTGTGGGATTCTTAAAGATATTAGAACATCAGGGGGTTATTTTAATAGGCAAAACTAAAGTCTACATAAATATTTCAATTATTTTTTCCTCAATTTTCATCACTGCACCTATAAGTACCTACCACTGTTTGTTTCTGCATCACCCAAAGGTTGACTGGTAGCAAATGCCTATCACACTAAGTCCGCCTCTGTACATTTATGTGCTTGAAGTATTAAATAAATAAAATATATTTTTTGAAACCCATTTCAAATACTCGTCCTGCATATAACATGATCACAACAATGTCAATCCATCTTTTAAATCAAGAATGCTATCGACTTCGATACTTTATTCGATTCGATACCGTCACAATAGTAGTACATTGAGTCCAAATCTTAACACATCAATCAAATCGATTAGCCCATAACGTTAACAAGAATCAAAGCCCAAACCAATACGTATCACGTTCAATTATTATTTCTATGAGAACAAAAAATCAATGCAGCCGATTATCTTCCTAAATAAGGCTAGGAACGCGATACAATTAATCACTCGATTTATTAGCTTTAAACGCTACATGCCTTGCTCCGTAAACGAGCACATTAAACTTTTTTCGGCCGCCATTTTATAAATCGTAGTTCGTAAGTGGTCGTAAGTAGTCGGGACTAGTTACGATTTGCCGAAGGTGTGGTTCGACATACGAAAATAATGTTGGTCGCTAAATTAATTGAAAGAAACCCGTTTCTTTCAATTAATTTAGCGACCAACATTGACATGGATCATAGTGATTAGTGGAATATTATTGTTTAATGACGCATTATACGAAGTACAAAGTTAATGACATAGAATTAGTTGAAGTCAAGTGGCATTTGGTAGGAAACATGACGACACCGGCAACAGATATTCGTTGAATTCATTGTATACAAAAACGCTACAAAAATGATGAAAATAGTCTCATTTTATGTTTTTATATACTTGTTTTAAATAGATAAATAAGAATATGTCTTTATACAATTATTATTACACAATTATTTACACTAGATACTAAAATATTAAATGACTAACTATTCAAATAAATACAAAAACAAAAGAACTTGGGCGTCGAAGTACTAATTACTGAGTCTGCGCAAACACTTGTGCACTATAATACGCCGAAGGCTAGTCTCCGTTGAGATTCGGAAGAGAGTCGGAAGTCTGTGTGTGTTATGCTGATGCTACTCGTCTTTACGCACATATTCACAGCATGTTTGTACACTTGCTTCTTTTTTATATACCTATATGGTTGGTTGGCTTACCACAAATAAAGCGAGTGTCGCTTGTGAGAAAAAGAATACTGTGCCTAGGTAAGAAAGATTTCAGTTATTATATACATATTTTTCCAGTTACGTTAATATTATGCTACATTATGAATGAAATCAGGGCATTCATAACTTTCATATCGTACAATATCGTCATAGACTTATTCAATACACTTTTATAACATTAAAAACTGTTGTTTTTATGGAACACTAGGGCATATGTGGCTTCATGTAGTTTAGAAAAGAAAACTGTAGAGAACATCAGCATAAGAAATAAACAAACTCAGAATTAATTAGTTAACGATACCTACTAGAATAACATATTATGAACGTATAATCGGTAACCTTTAAAACCGGTAACTTGCTTATAAATATCACTCATTATCTCATTAACTACCAATAGGTAGATTTATATATTATTTATTTTTGATATAATTTGATATAATTCCTATATTCATTGGTTTCATATAAACAAATATTCCATAGGATATGATTATCGGAATTGGTACATTTATTAGGGAAAATAAAAAATATACATTATGTAAACAAATAATAACTAATAACTAATTAATTAATAAAAATAACAAAATTAAATTCTAACTTAAAACTATGATTATCTAATAAATGTATAAAAATCTCGTGTCACAGTGTTTGTTATCGAACTCCTCCGAAACGGTTTGACCGATTTTTATGAAATTTGTATTTATATAATATATACACAAAAAACACAAAAACTTACAAAACAGAGGAATATGTTAGTATGGATGGAATGAACGCCAACGACCATGTGACCGAGTTTCCTCCACACTAACTACGAGTGAACTGCGCGTGTATTTCGTGCTTCGTGCAGGACTTAAAATGTATGAACGCCGTCGGTGCTTTGATGTGACAACTCATATTAGTTTCATACAGCCACAAGACCTGCATGCCAGCAAAGCATGTACTACATCATGCATGCTGTGTGTTCCAGCCTTTTAGATTAAAAAGTGTTAATCAAAGCAAAACATTAATAAGACCTTTTCTACTTCTATTCTTAGTGATATTCTTCATTATTATTTGTTTTTAATACTGTCTATTTTGCGACTGCCTATCTGAGCTCCACAACCCAGTTACTGAGTAACACTACACCCCTTGGCGAGAATGGTTGTCATACTTTCAGGCCTCTGACTACCCGTAACGACTGTCAAATGAATGACAACCTTGACGACTGAGATAGATGCATGGAAAGGTCTCGATATTAATGGATGGTCATTATGGTCAACCCGTGCGGCTGTCACTATTTAGCCACGAGCCCCTCATAATACTGTTGTTTTATTTAAGCCGAGTCAGAGCTAGAAGTATCAAAAATGACGGATAGAGATTGAATCTTTTTGCATAAACAGGTTTATTGGAAAAACACCAACAACCTCTTAAGAGTTCATTGTACTCATCATTATCAACAACTTTTAAGATGGGACCAAACCCGAAATCGCGAAAAAAAATCAGCTGTTCCCTACATTTTGCTCGGCAAAATGTACGGAACCGCTGATTTTTGTTGGTGTTTTTCCAATAACCCTATATAAGAGACCTAGCTTATATATAACGTTAATTATGTTTGTCTATTTTTAAAGGGAAAACAGCAAATAATGATTATAAAAATTAATAAAATTAGACACCTCTTGAATATCAACAAGTTTTTCAAAAATGTAGCCATTATCGTTCTTAATATGAATATCAAGTACCTATGTTGTACAGCTATAGGTACTACGTAATTTAATAATTAAAAACTAACATTGAACAGTGGACCCCTACTCAGAATTGGAATGGGTTAAAACAAAACATCGTATCGCCTCCTAATCACCGCCAGCGACACTGACCGTCACCAATCAACACTAACTGCATAATGGCACTACAATTATTTCGATCATTGTCTCTGACGTCAATTACTTTTGTTATCCTACTCTGACTATTATCTATTTACTGAACTGCATTCAACGCGTTCCATTCTTAAACCAGATAGTGATGGACTTTCTATTTTTTTTATTTTGTTATCTATGACGTTGGCATGATGTATGACTTCATTGAGGTTTGTGACTTTGTCGTGTTTAGTTAGACAAATTACCTACTGTTCTCGATACCTAATGGCATTACCGGTGTTTCGGATCATTCAGTTAATGGATATATGTACCTACCCATTACGTAAATGAGGCAAGACTTCGGCGGTGGTTCTTATGAGCTAATTTTGTAAAGGTCGTATAATATTTTATTTTGTTTTGCTCCGTTCAGATTTTAAGGATGTTGTATGTCCTGTATGATTTCGTTACCTAATTCTGTTTGGTTAGATCAATTCTAGAACTGCATCACTTATTGATTTTCTTAGATACGGTAGGTATCAGAAAAGTAATTTTTTGGTAATTAGGTTAATATATCTACTCACATCTACATACTTAGATAATAATTTTACTTGCAAACACAAATACATGTTTATTTAATACTTACAATAAATAAACACACATATTCCATATTACGCAACTCGAATCACGTACACTCGCGCACAAAAATGGCGCGTCTAATATCAGGGACCACCGCGTTGCGCGTCGCGTGCCTATACGAGTATCTACCTACAGGCAGAACACGTGATCTGCGTACAAAAACAGTGTGAGTGCCACTTACGCGGTTCCTTTAATTACGACTTTGTCCTATGTTTAGATACTATTTTTTGATACTTAGGTCATTATGTTATTGTAATTAAGTACACAAGGAACTTTCAAGGTTTTTTTTTTTAAATAATTTATTTGTGATGAGGCTTTGCAAATACTGCTAGCACACTTTTTGAATCGAATATTAATCGCTTTTTTTTATTTTTTTTACCTGGATAGCAGAAATACAGTGCATTTTTAGGAAAAAATCAAATATAAATGTTGCTAAAATCGGTGATCATACAAATCTCAGTGGCTGAAAGATCATAACACTTTTATAACGTCAAAAATTCAGCGCTTGCTAGGGAGAAGAAATGTTTCCCTTTCACCTCATTAAAGTGAATATAAGAACGCCATCATCTGTGATCTGCCTAGTCTTTTCCCAACTATGTTAAGGTCGGCTTAAAGTCTAACCGGATACAGCTGAATACCAGTATTTTACATGGAGCAACTGCCTATCTGACCTCCACAACCCAGTTACTGGGATTACCCAGGTCTGATAACAAGTCTTACCCATCTTATCAGTCTTTCGGGCTTCTGACTACCCGTAACGACTGTCAAAGATCTTCAAATGATAGCCGGAACCAATGGTTTAACGTGTTTTACAAAGCACGAATATAAGAACATAATATAGATAACAAATACTATCATAACTTGGCAGTTATCCGCAACAGAGTAAGTATGTGGTTTATAAATAAATATATGATAATACAATATCATAACAAGTATGTGGGAACGTGACGTAAATTAATTGTAATATGAAGTGCCACTTATAAAGTTATCTTTGGTTGCAATGCTAAGTCCAATGTGTACTCTTTGATAATTATGTAGAGTCAACAATAGAGATAAGTATGCAGGATCGTCGGATATAGTTGAAGTTTAGTAAGAAACCGATGAATGTTGTCGACTGAAATTTAATTTGATAAATGAGCTGCTTGTTTTCTATTAATAAAATTAAATTTTATTCGAGAACATCCTCCGGTTTCTTAATAAACTTCAACTATATCCGACGATCCTGCATACTTATCTCTTCTGTTGACTGTACACAGTTAAACACTTATAAACTTTCTGCGTCCTTCCAAGTTACTGATTTGTAACAAAGCAATCTACGTAAAGCAGTGATAGCCCTGTGGTGACGGCCCCAAATTACGTGTTGTAGCTCGCGGGTTCGAACACCAGCAGGCGCTTTAGTTTGAGTAAATAATTTCATCGCCACTACCTTCAAAATGGTACGGAAAGCATCGTGACGAAACCGGCATGTCCTAGAACCAAAAATTCTAAGACATTTGCCATCCATCAACCCGCGTGGTGAATTACAGGCCTCTCCGTCTCACAGAGAGGAGGCCTGAGTTCCAGCAAGTGGGAACATTATAAGCTGCTTATACAAATAATAATATTTTTCTTTGCACAGAATCATTGACAAATAATAGGTAGGGTTTTTTTAATTGAATAAAATCGAACTCAAAGCATTTATTTTAATTAAACCAATGGCACTTTTGAATCGTCAAGGCGTCGCGCGTCGGTTAGTTAGCCAGAAAGTTGAAGCTGCCCATTCCAAAACGAAAACCTTTATTGGGAAGAACGGGTAAGAAACTCAAACGGGCATAAAAACAACTTTGGTGTTACCAAGCTTGTAAACAACAATATATATAATAATAATAATTAATAAAAAATATGAAGAAATTAACAAAACCGACAGAAACAAGCGAATTTTAAAAGTAATTAAACAATTAATATTCAGCGAACTATACATTGTAATAATTTCAGGGTGACATTTTACACTTGTTTTCATGTATATTTTCGAAGAAATAACAGTTTATTCACATGACATTTCACATAATTAGGGCTTACAGCGGAATTAACAATAAAGTAAGTGTTTATTTAAACGAGGCAACAGTTAACAGAACAGTAGGTAAATGCCAAGCCATAATATCAACAAACACACTGGCTGTAAAATTATCTTAATATCTCATCAATAAACACTGAACGCTATCAAGATGGAGTAAACAAGGACAAGTTTTGTTAAAATTTTATTCTGTCGGCCTCTTTTAGTTCCAATAAGTTTTATATTGCCGCTTCTTTGGAGAGAAAAAAAAAATTAAAAGTTTTTTTGTTGATCGTAAACATGTTTTTCTTAAATTCTGAACGAATTAGAAAACATAAAAAAAATCAGAAGCACCGTAGGTACACGTAATAGAAGAGAAATGTGAAAGAAAATTATAAGACAGATTTAGTGCGAGAGATAGAGAGAGTTTGTATCTTTCTTCTCTCTCATGTAACGAAATGTGACTAATCGTGACGCGTCCTTGAAATTTCACTCTCAATAATCGCCGCCTAAGAAGATACACTTCAAAAACAACATGCGTTTGTTATAAAACTAAGGCCTCATTCTCATTGTTTAAACACGGAAGCAGTCTTAAATCGAGCAAAAGCAAAAAATAATGACGCAAATGACAGCGACGTCTAATGACGTCGGATTCTAAATGTTATTACTTGAGAACAATACCAAGACAGACTGACGTACGACACTTAAAAGTATAACAAGTGGATGACGAACTTCAACCCGGTCTGTCTAGCAGAATGGATCATCAAAATAAATAGTTTGTCTGTTTGTCTGGATGTATGTTCCGCTAAAACAGCTGAACGGATTTGGATAAAATTTGGCACACAGATAGTTTATATACTGGATTAATACATAGGGTGCTTTTAATCCCGGGAGTACGTTCCCGTGGGATATTTTCCAAGACCCACGCGGGCGGACCGGCGGGCAATAGCTAGTTACCTACTATATATTATATGACTTAAACATAACTGGCGAAATGTGAGTGTACTAAAGGTACACCTCTGCCTAACCCTTTCGGGATTAGAGGCGTGATGTTATGTTATTAAAAAAAATATTTTTACACCAGCAGCGCCCCGCGGTTTCACCCGCAAAAGTTTCCCTGGGAATATCGGGATAAAAACTATCCTATGTCCATTCCCGGGACTCAAAGTAACTCTATACCAAATTTCACCAAAATCGGTTCAGCGGTTTAAGCGGTGAAGAGATAACAGACAGACAGACACACTTTCGCATTTATAATATTATTATGGATGGACTTTTTATAAAAGCCTTTTGAATGCGACAGTACCTAAACTCAACACTGTTATTAAGAGATATTAAAGAAATATATTTACGACCATCCACCGCATCGATTTAAATGGAAAGTAATAATATGATGTGACACCAGACTCGAATTTGGCAGGAGCATACGTCATTGTGGTGACATCATTGGCTGCATAATCTACTGTTCCCGTTAAATGTAAGTTCCGGAATTATTCAAAGTTTCCATCAGCATTTTTTTCGGAAACATTAGATTTTTTTTTTTCTTGAAATACATAACAGAAAGAGTTTTTGCTTTTATACGTCATGTTTTATCCAACGCCCTAATTGCGTAAAACGGCTCACACTTTCAATCACAATCTGAATCATTTTGAAGGCTGAACGTTGTTCAGTTGTTTTACATAATGGAGCTGTTTTGTAAAACAACTAGTGGTTTTGTAAAACAGCGGATTCTACAATCCATCTGCGACATATTTATAGACGTTCAATATTTAGGTAGCAGGTACCAACTAAGTAGTCAAGTTTCCATAAATAATTGAAATATTTAAAAGTCTCTGCGGTTTTAATAATAGATATAAAATAAAACATAAATATAGAATGATATAAATAAACACTAAAAACTGAACACATTTGCTCTAAGAAAAACAAGAAAAATAAGATATGTTTATATTTTAAACCGTTGTCAATAAAACCTATCAAACAGGTATGCAAAAATCTGCATTTATTTACGAAAACCACTATGGTCATTTAAAAAAAAAACTAGCTAGCTGCTTGCGTATTTACCTACTATGTACGTGATTGGTTGTCTGCATAAATCAATGATATATAAAAATAAAACTTTAAATAATTTAAAAGCCAATAGACTTGTATTTAGCATAGAAATCGTCATAATGATAGCAAGTTTAGATAATAACCACTTAGGGAATTAACGACACTCTAGATAATAATGTTCGCATAGCTGCAGTGCTCAGTACCTATTATGGTCAAAATAATGGCGTTAATTGATAGGCATGTTTAACTAGTTTTACTCATGACTTGGCTTGCCATTAATGAATAATTTCTTTTATCAACTTTACAAGTCCCAGTTACTGTGGAGAAATTGGGTTTTGCGATAAAAAATATTCGCAAAGAATTTTCTTAAAAAGAAGAAGAGTAGGTATTAAAGTTCTTAAAATATCCATTATGAATCTCCTAAAATACCAACAGAAAGGCCCAATTATATACTAAAATCTACTTTTAAATCAAAATGAAGTCATTTATTCAAATTACGGCTGGGAATCAGAACTTTTCCAACGTCAAAATTAATGGCCCTTCACCACTTCCTAGTGCTTTCGCTGGGAAGAAGTGTAATCCAGATTCATGCTTCTGTTCTAGAATCATTTTCCTGACATTTACGGAGTTTTTCATGATAATCATTTGCGAAGATATATTGTTACTTACAAAGACAAGCATCTCCATAATTAGGACCTATGATAGCACCTTTTGCATATAGATTAAAGATAAATGCCTTATAAAAGCATTTAACACGTATGTGCTACATACGGCAGTTCAGGTAATGCCTAAGCTAATACGCCTACTTTACATGGGCTTTATATACGATCTATGTACCTGCTAAACTAGAACAGAGCTATGTAGTCAATTTAGAACATTCTGAGATCATGTTAGGTGTTAGCATTCATAGCATTTTAAATTAGATTTCACTATTTAAAGTTTCATTTCAGAAATCGTACGAAAAACAATGGTCTGGCAAAAACTATCTACAAAAGAGTAACGAAGTCAAAAAAAAACACTGAATATTTAAAAAAAAATTAAATGCAGCGAGGCGAAAAAACCCTTTTTATATACTTGTACATATTATTATTTTAAGACTAAAAGTATATTGGTGTGTTTTCCTAGAGAGCATTTTTAGACACCGTAAAGTCAAACTCCATTGCCATCATTTCCATGCATCACAAACGTTATTGCGGCCGTTGTGAGACGGTCACTACTCTCCTAGGAAACTGTAGTTTTAGATACGTACATTCAAGGATATGATGAGAAAGAAATGCCCTGTTGTTCAGGAAAAGAAAGAATTAAACTAAACATCCTGCTTTAATCCTAATTTATCGATGGAAAAACCACTAACCACAACAAAGAAGATACAAAATGGAAACGTATACCACAACACGTGCCAATCTATTTTCCATAAAACAGGAAATCAAAAACTTGACGTAAATTGGAAATATTTTTATACTTTTTTTCAATCGTTAATTCCAGTGTCTTATTCCTACTATTATAAGTATGTATGTAGGTACCTACGCAATAAGTCATAATTAAAATTACCTATGATTTACTCGTAGATTTAATGCATTTCAATTTGTCAATAATAAAACACCCCATTTTAAAATGTTTACATTTATACGAAAATCTGTAATTTAATATGGTGTACTTACGTAATAAAGAGTATTCTATTCTATAAAACTCTGATACCAACAACCATCACATTGACATAACATCATCAGATTTAGCATCATCCTCCACAGCCCTCAATATCCCACTATTGGACCCAGCCATCTCTTGAATTTTGTCATTTGCCACAATACTGTGATAACCAGGTTTGACATGCAATTCGACAACTGCTAAAATTATCTTCACAGTTCGTACCTTAATCATAGCATAATCAACCTCTGTGAGAGGGGAGTGGGCCGTAATCCACCACGCGGGCCCAGTGCGGTCTAGTCTTAATCCACCACGCGGGCCTCTACGGGCTGGATGTAATTCACCACGCGGGCCCAGTGCGGGCTGGTGGTCTGATGGACCTTAATTAGCATGAAGCTTATTTGAATCTGCCCAAGTTCATACAATTGATTTCGATCCTAGCCGACCAACATAAAGTGAAGTTACTCTATTTTTAGCCAAGAATCACTCCAACGAATCCCCAACTCAATTAAAAGTAATAAAAACTGACATCATACTCTTTCTGACATTTGATAGCCGCTAGCCGCAAGAATTCAAGCAGTTGTTTTTTGTAAAGCTAAATAGATGTCAGATAAATGATATTTGCTTTATGATAATTAGATGCAAAGCTTGTGCTCCGGATGTTTTCAAATTCGCGCTAAGTATTAGCCATTTTATAAGCGTCAGAAACGCTCAGTTTTAAAGAACTCAAGTTTATGATGAGACATACCAAGAGGTCTTATCGACGAGTAGTTACCTAATTGTCAAGCCAATATTAGCGTATCATACATTGCACTGACATTAACGAGCTGGGAGAAGATAAACCCTAATTTGGTAACAGTTTAAAGAAACCCGTTTTTTTTCTTTCCTTTATTTAGGTTAGTCCGATATTAAATACAAATTCTTTCAATATTTATGTGTTTATAGGTAGGTACTGTTAGATTATCTTGTAATCAAATACTGGTTAACTAAGCAAAAAAAACTTTATCACCAACCGACTATATTATAATATATTATATTGCTACTCTGTCTAAATGTAATAAGAACATCAGCAGTTGTTTATTCGTCGTCTAAGGAAATTTTCCAGTTTTTTTTTCTACTTATAATCAATTCTTTTATAATAGGAATAAAGTCCAGTTTTGCGTAAACTTGTTGAACAGTTGACACCAATATAAAGTCAGACAGACCACAAAGGTTATCACGGAGTTATAGGAGCAGACGACCGTTGCATAATTTGAGTCTGGTGTACGATTGATATAATGTGTTTTCCAATTAAATACTGTTTTTACTGTGTTTGAAATAGGACAAGTAAATGTTGATGGCACTTTCCGTTGAACTGATTTTATAGTAAAAAATTACCCAGATGACCAAGATGATAATACAAATCCAACAGTGAGTAAGTCTATCTGAACTCCAAACCAATTCTGATGAATTCAAGTGAAATACAGTTTGTGACTTGACAAAATACGGCCACGGGCTAGTTAGTAATAGCAATATCTTATTGATAAGTGAAGGATGGACATTCAGTGAAGAAAATCCAAGGAATGATAATAATACAAATGAAATTATAACTGATAACGTCTGAGCAGCTAGAGTAAGACAGAATGTTTTAGTAGTGCACATAGCGTTTTGATCCCGCACAAACCATTACAGTTGGTTAAATAAATTATAGTTTTACTATTCTATCATGTTTTATCTCACTGTCATTACGTCAGACCCGGATTTAAACAGTATTATATAATATTCCGATACTAATTTTAACTCTTATGGTACTGTTACTATCGCCTTTTAATTATACTCTTTGTTAAATACGTGATCCTAGGGTAAATAAGAATCGTTTTCAATTCCAAACTCGTTCAATGTTTTATTTTGTTTGAGGCTAATATTATCTCGTAGAACATTGTGGACACAATTCTTTACAACTTCATGTATAACCATGTTTATTATAAAATTGGGAGTATTAAATAAGTGCCAAGAGTCATATCGCACTAATGTATCGCGGTGACGTTCAGGCATTATTCTATTATTTTTCGAATTTTATGTTCCAATATGTTCATATATTGATTCAAAAAAAAAAAAAATTGATAACAGAATGTTTGGGATATAATATCGATGAATACTAACTTCTAGGCTGTTTCCAACAATCTATGTTCAACATCAGATGTTTCAGTCCAAAATGTTTTTTTTTTTTTTTTTTAACAATGGCATCTCGCAGTTCATCCTTTATGAGGATGGCTACTGCTTAACCGGACTTTCCTGTGGATGCCTCGAATTAAGGCCTCCAGCCAGGGCAAACAATAACTTAAAAACTAAGCGACAGCGCTAAGGGTAACCCCCTGCGGGGTTCGGACCTCGGCTCAGGGCGTCGCTGGAAGAGGACAGCAAGGGACAGGCTGGATCGGTATTATTATTAGTGTTTAGGGGCGAATTTAAAACTACAGGCTCAGCTGCGCGGGCTGGCTCGAGCAAGGGTCGGGGCGGGCACGGTGATGGTGCGGGACGTCGCGACGGGCCTCGGCGGCGAGGACGGAAGGACGGATGTCTGAGCTTGTGTTTGTGTTGACGTCTGAGAGTACTAGTGGCCTTACTGCTCTCCTGGAGGAGGGTAGTGGCGTCGTCGGGGATAGTGAGGGTATGCCTTGGTCGGCGAATCCTACTTATGCGGGAGGGAGTGTATCGGGAGGCCGCCGCAATCAGGGGATTGGGGTGCTTTATGGCAGAGTCAAAGAAGCGCTTGGAGAGGCGTTTCATGAACTGCTGGATGGTGGGGATTCTGAGATCTAGATGCAGATTCACATTTCGGACATAGAAAGGGGCTCCCGTGACCTTTCGGAGGAAACGGTTCTGGAGGGTTTGCATTTTATGCAGAAATCGCGGCTTGGCGTGTGCGAAGACTACGCAAGCATAGGTCATGATGGGACGGATGACCGCGGTGTAGAGGCGCAATTTGCACTTGAGTGACAATTTGCTGCGGGCAGTTATCATAGAGTGGAGCCTACCGAGAGCGAAAGAGGCGCGCGAACGCGCCGTCTTTATGTGCTCGTTGAAGGTGAGGTTGTGGTCTAGGATGACACCTAAGTATTTGGCTCGCTTTCCCCAGGGGATCGGCTTGCCATACATAGAGATCGGGCGCGGGAGGGGGGGAGTCCAAAATGATGATGATGATGACCACTATATCTGATCTTCGATCATGTCTAAAAATAGAGCTTTGCGCTCAATAATGTGCTTTTCAGGTTTTTCTGCCAAAGCGATACATAATTTGAAGCTATTTATAGTTTCAAATCATGATTGCGACGTGAGCAATTTTACTAACTACATATAAACAGGCTCTGTTCGACCGACAATTCTAGAGAAACAAGTACACTCATCAGAAATCAAATAGTGAAAGTTGAAATTATATGGATTTTCAAAAACGAAAGTAAGATTACAACTTTTACGCACCAAGACCTGCTGCTAACAAAAATGTTACATAAATAACTTCAACCGTTACTTGCTAACAAAATTCTCAATTATTATAATATTGTTTTTCGCAGTACTTGGCTGCCAAAAATGTTATCATGACGATGTTTTTTGTAACTTAGGGAAGCAAAAAGTTTACGACCGAAATAGAACCATCTGTGTTTGATGTTGATCCTAAATTATTAACTGTGAATTCAATCTATTAGCCGTTTTGTTTGTAGCTGATTTCACAGAGCGAAACTACCTAGCTTTTTTTCCAAGATATTGCACGTTGATTCGTAACAAAGATGCTAAAAACTATAATGAAAATGAGGTTGCTAGGCTTCATAATTATGATCGGTACGAAATCAATCATATAGCTTTTTGAAGTGATAAAGGAGCCAACATCTTTTACGCTTACCTAAACCATAACCTATACAAATACAGCAGACTATATCCCAATTTCAGTAAATATTCAAATTGAATATGCATACATAGAACTGCGCAGTTCCAAGTTTTTGTCACCAAATTAATTTGATGTACGACGAATACGTATGTATGATCTATTGTATTGATGTTACGCGTGGGTAGTTGTTCTACTCCAAAAAGAATAATGAACAGTTTAATTTGAATAATTAGTTTGTTACGTTTAGTACTGTTGTTATTTTTAGCTTAAGGAATACCAAAAAACATCGTGGCTAGGATAAGACGTGAAGCAATGAGATTGCCTCTTTCCTAGCTATTGAAATAATGTAAACCGCTCTACAGCAAACTTTTCTTTGCCGTTGTCTCTCTCTTAGATAATTTTCTTTTATATCCCTCTCAATATAACTGATATGAGCTACTCTGGTCTTCATCTTTCTCTTACATTATTTAATTTATCCTTTAGATCTTTTCATAGGCAGTATTCTACGATCGTCATTCAAAATGTCAAATGTGTAACATTATTAGGTTCTTCCATTCATTTATCAAGTGTGCGAGAAAATCCATTGTTATAAGGTGTAGACATAAAAATAACGTCTGTGTTTATACTATCTATACCTACATGTTCAATATCCTCAATAAATATCGGGTTGTCTCCAATCACGATTAATGTAGTATGGTCGGAATGTAATTCAATAAACGCGATTTAATTATTCCATTTCTTTTGTTTACCATTGACTAATGGCTGAGAATAATCATAATTGTCTTGCTCACATAACACAGTTATTATATCGATGTTTTCTATTGTTTGAAAACATAGCATAAATAATTAATGATTTTATTTATCAAAACAGTTTTGTCTTATTACAATGGTGTAGTGACATCATCAATAACACTAACATTATATTAAGTCCTAATAAGGAATCTGTACTAGCACAAGGTAATTAAATATCGCTCATTTGGAGAATCATCGTCGTAAATGTATTTTTTCCCAAAAATTAGTTAAATAAAAGCCCTTAGAAAACGTACGATAGGAAAGCAAAGACATAAAAAGAAAAATAAAGTAGCAGTTACGTCGATGTTTCTCCGCATGATCGATATATCAAAAGTAAAATATTTTTATGAGTTAAACCCGTAAATTGACAATTGTACTCTTCTTTTAAAATCCAACGGTTTTTAACACAACAATACAAGGACCTGAGATCATTTCTCTGACTTCAACTAAAGTAGATGCCGTAACACCCAGAAATAGCCAATTATAGAATAAGCTATTCTTAGAGTCTGGATAATAGATGGTAGACGGAAGTCTGGACCATTTTTTATGGTATAAGTGGCGGAGATGATAAAGATGAGCATTCTTTAAAAATTCGAGGTCTTATCAATCTAGTTTTCAGCAATTGTTGGAAACTTTTGTTTTTACTTTAAGCGAATAAGATGTTCTAGACATTATGTTTTGCATTCATGCCAAGACGCCATTAGTAAACATGATAAAAGGTGTTTTTTATTCGATATATTGGAAATGCATTATATGTATGTACTGAAAAGTTTTGCTGAGGCAGTAATAATATTGTCAATATGTAATTATTTTGATCAACGACACCAAAAGTAAAAGTTTTGTCTTTAAATAGGTATACAATGTGAATGATCATAACCAGCATACAAGGATTAAAATTAAAATGGCCAATAATATTTCTGTAGTTTTTTGCAGACGCAAAGTCGTTAACGAATGTTTAATTTCAAACATATTTTTATAACCAACTATTCTTGGTTACAAAGTTAGTATCTCGTGTAAGCCATTAAAAAACATCATAAGAAAGAAAAGCACGCTGTATGCTCGTGATGTGGCGCCCGTTAATAGAAACTGACTCTTATAACTTAACATCATTAAAAATTCCCATATTTATTGTTTTAGCCTGTAGGTCGTGTTTGACTGGGCTAATTATTTCGACCTTGTTAGAACAATAGAGGGAGGAGTTGGCTGAATAAACAATGTAAATAAGTCTAAACAAACAGTAGATTATGGTACTGTTTGTACAGAGTCTGAATCTTTCCGGTAGTTAACTTTATCAGTTTCAGCAAAATTGTAACGAGGACACGTTTTTCGCAGTGAAGATAACTTTGTGAGTATAAGTCGAATGTCGAGGTCTTCGAAAGCAATTAGATTTATTTTAAGTTTGAGTGTTTCATTTGTTTCTTTTTAAATGTTTACCTCTTCATATTATATTAAGAATCAGATTAAGATAAATTTAATACCAGTTTACGTTTAGTAAAAATTACAAAGGGGTATCAGATCAGCAGTCGCTCCATGTAAAATGCGGGAACTCAGCTGCATCCGATTAGACTGTAAGCCGACCCTAGCATAGTTGGCATAAGGCTAGGCAGATGATGATGACGTGTAATAAAGTCTAGACCTTGTTTAAATAACTTCTGAATAAAACATAAGTTGGTAACTTATTGACTATTTAAAAATATTTAAATAACAAAACCGCAAAATATGGCTCAGAATGCCTGTTAGTTCATCATCATCATCATCAGCCTATAGTAGTCCACTGCTGGACATAGGCCTCTCCTATTGCACGCCATTAAACTCGATTCTCGGCAACTCTTATCCTGGCCTGTTAGTTAATGACAGCAAATAACAATGGACCAGTAATTAATTGCAATGACGTCATGGAAACAAAATAACAAATGTACATTACTGACGGCACTCATTGATTTAACGACCATGTGACACAAACTGTGTTAATTAGTTTATGGAAAAAACAATAATGTCGCGTGTCATTCTAAAAACTGAGTCAAGTTGCGGTGTAGCATTCAATTTAGATGACAAATATACATGAGAACATAATATACTTGAATCTTTTTACAACAGTGATGAATAATAAAGGTAGTTAATAAAGACGCTAAGTCAGGAAAATTGACGACCAACGTAAATCGACCGTATAATGAAATCACAACTGTCATTCTTTGACATTTGTATGAAATGGCTATAACACGACAAATTGGCGAAGTGGGACTGTCCAGAGGCCAGCACATCAACCTACCCCAATCTGTCAAATTTTCCCAATTGAATATTAACCTTATTCCTTTGTGGTAAAGTTGAAAATCTATCAAAGAAATTTGACAGATTGGGGTAGCTTGATGTGCTGGCCTCTGTACATAGAGCTAAAAGATGACAATATGTAAATAATGTATACAATTTATGGTTTTGAAAATGGTGCAGTTATTTGGTCATAAACTACGAATGATATCATACGATCCTAGGTGCAGGATCTGCAGTCATACGTCATTTAATTATAGTCATTTTATAAGACCTTATTAATGATCTCCATGTGGATACAGTCCACGATACATAATGAAATCAATTTGCATTACAGGTAATCTATTAATGACGTCATACTGAGTGTCATGGTTGAGGAATCAAGAGATAATTACTTTATTTAAAATATAATGGTAATGTGGATGGCCTATAATTAGCTCATTAATCATTGCTTAACCTTAAGTTAAAACTTTTTCTTGAGTTTATATGTACACTTTAACTTTCAAGTATTTTTTTACCATTGTTGTTTGTGTTGTAGCCTTTTGTTGCAGCTTGCCCTATGATGGAGTTATAGTGAGCTAGGAACCTCGGACTTCAATTTCTATGTGCTATAAGGCCGGAATCATTTCAAAGTTTTGTACAAGAAGCAGACTGTATAAAGAGACCCGCTTTACACTAAACTTTTGTAACATGACGCTTTACGTGCTAATCCAATTATTTTTAGAAATTCATCAAATTTAAGAAGAGTCAAACAGACAGATGCGGTAACAAACCATTATGCATGCGATAACAGTTCTGTGTCGGATAGGAAATGGACCCCTAGTTGATTGGACTTGGATGTTATGGTAAACAGTTTCATTATGCTCTGACCAAACTGAATCAGCCATTAGGTAAGTTTAAAAGATGACGAGATCAAATAAGACCCTGTAGAAGTGTAGAGCGTTCCTGAAGAAGCCACTTCAGATAACTTTTGGCTAAATCACAATGACGTACAGTTAGGCAATAAAACAAATCTTCACGAAATAATTTACATTAACGACATGAATGCACTCAAGGAGCACTTTGCATAAGCCCCGTATTGGCGTATTACACTACAATACACACAGAACAATGAGAGAACCGAGAAAGTGGGTTACCGGGACAACAACGGTTAACGGTGGTTTGCCGACTTCGAGGAGAGAGCATCGATAAATAATCGATCGTTGATAAATTATATCGATATGTTACATCACCCGCAGACAAATTGATGCGGGTGATGTTACTGATGTTGCTGTTTTTGAGAAGATATCGAATAAAAGTCTGAATGATATAAAAGATCTGCCAAGTATTGAGGATCGATTTTAATAGTGTTGTTAGCAAAACCAGAATAAATCTACAAATTGATTTAATGAAATAGCCGGTCCATGCACGTACCAAAATTAATACATAGTATTAAAGATCCAATCCACATAAAATGCATACAAATGACATACTTCAACCAATATTTATTCCATGTGCATTACTCGTGATTCGCTGATTCTAAAATTAGTACCTATAAGTAAACCGGCACAACTCCAACCACGTGGACACAAGAACGTGAATTAGTTGTTAAAATTACAACCGTGTATTAAATAGCCGATTGATACTTACTAGAATAAACGGAAATTATAAAGCGGATACAGTGATGAAAATAACATATGACAGTCTGTGAGTTATAATTACTTTTTTTCGTTGGTTCAAATAATGTATTACCAAATAAACCCGACATACCAAAGTGAACTTGTTTTATAAAAAACATAGAATATTATATTTGTACAAGACTTAAGCCTATTTACAAATTGAACTTGAATTGATAAGTCTCGATAATAAGCTTTTTTATGCATATTAGACGGAATTAACGGGTTTTTTTTTCTAACGAGTGTATAGAATTGGCCAATTTTTATGTCAGTGAGATATGCAAAATTGTATCTCAACTAAAAACGCAAAATGAAGAATGCGTGAGTTTATATTATTATGTAAAACGCATCCGGTGATATTTAACAGATTTTATACAATAGGCAATAAACTTGTTTCAAAATGAAATCTAGGAAAAAATAAATATAGCCAAACCAAACGCTTTTCGGAAGATTAAAATTAGACTTGTGTGGGTGTGGTCTCGGAGGAGGCAAATCAGCGGGGTAATGTCGTAACTGTATACTAACAGTATTAATGGGTTTCATTCTGACAGTTCAACAACATTCATTGCGTTATTTACGTTGTTGAGCAGACAAATTTTTCCAACATAGGAAGCAATGGATTAGGAATATCCTTCAAAATTATGATTGATATTGAAGTGAATCAAACTGTGATTGATAGTGTGATACACAATTAGGGTGCTGCAGGTCAAAGTCCGTCCAAAAATGGAATAAATAGACTGTTTATCAATTCTATGGTTATGATAAAGTACGCAAATCTGATTTTCTTATACGACAATAAACATAAAAATCCGGTTACTAAACGATTTTTTTCATCACTAGACGAAATATATTCATATTAATTTCTCACCAACGTCATAACTAGTTTTTATTCAAGTTTTGCCTGCGTCAATACATTTTTCTTGTTTAACCGAAAATATACACAGGTGGGATAAAATGGCCCCTCAATTAAATATAAATTCAAAGTATATCTTGTAGCAAAATTTGCAATTCAATGTCCAATGTTAATTACCTATTGAATTGTTTCGCAAATGTTCGTTATCACATGAATAGTATGGACTTCATTGACACTTTCAAATTTATTGTTGAGACAATCAGCCATTAGCTTTATTATAAACCTGACATATAAGCAACGGAATGCAAGATTAATATCTCCATTATAATTGCCCAGTATGTCATGCAGGGTAATGCTATAAAGACGAATTGAATTGTATATGGAAATGAAATACAAGAATTCGTTAGGAACCACGAGAAACCAGATTTTTGTGTGTGATTTGAATTCAATAGATAATTTGAATTGAATTGATCATTCATGATTTTGCAAAATGAATGAACTCTTGGCCAGACGTTTTTCGGTTCAATCAAGTCTGTGCCAGCTGAAAATCTTTGGCATTCGTCATGTAATGCTAAAATGTCTGAAAGATCTGTAAAAGATCTGTAAAGTTGTTGCAAAGTATTCTATCAATGATGTTTACCTTAGGAGGTCCTGGCTCAGGAACATCGGAATCCCACTCCGAACTGAGATCATCACTGGACGCCTCCGTGTAATCCTCATTCCACGGCACTTCCAAGAGGGACATCGTCATCTGGTCGTAACCAGGAGACATGTTCTGCGGTCCGTAGCCCGGCGGCAATGGACTACAGGCCCTACAGTTCTCACAGTTACACGGTTTAGGTCCAAAAGTCTCCTTGGTGGGTGGATCATCTTTGCCGACAGTCTTACTTCTTGAACTTCGTTTACGCGCACTCCTAGGTGATAGTCTGTTATTGCACTGTGGTGGCATATAATGCTTGGTGGGTTCAGACGACCTCCTGCCACTTCTCCCGCTGTCAGGAGTCTCTATCTTCACGGGGGTCAACGACGACATCTTCTTGGTGCGCTGTTGCCGCTCAGTGTCTGTCGGTCTGTCCTCTGCTTCCATGGTATAGCATATTATGGGTATGGTGAACGTGAACTGTTCCGTACACTCCGGCATTATTATGAAAAATCACTTCACGTACTGCCTCCAAATGTTTGGACGACAGGGTAACGACATTTTTATGCGAGATCACATTGATTGTCACTTGTGGTGCGCCGGCTATGGTGGGACGGACGCGAGCGTCGTGCGCGCGGGTAGAGCGAGCACTGCGCGTGCGTGTGACCGGTAGGCTTCACGCGGCGCGAGCGCGCAACTGAACCGCTCTACCAAATACTATGTCGATGTACAAGATATGCGGGTGATAGCCCGACACCCAACGTTTATTTAGAAATCAGTAGAGCCTTGTGCGTGGCTTAAATGTTAAATTGCTCCAAATTGTGTGTTGCAATTTGTATCGCTCTGTTTTGACGACAAGTGTGGTATTGATCTCAATTAATAACTGCGGTTTCTTTTTAGTCCATGTATGGGTTCTTATACTTTATTGAAGACGTATAGTGGGGCTATTAATTAAAGTTCGTGTGAATAAATTCCAAGTGAGACTCGGTATGATTTGTTACAGCTTCGTTTATGGGAATTATATTGTAGGTTTATTGAGATCGCACATGTATTCGAATGAGTTGGTTGATCAGTTTTTGAATTACTGCAAACCAAAAGAATTTTTTTTTGGTGGTTGAGTCATTTAAGTTATTTTTGCCAAAATATTACTGTAGTTAGTTCTAATTTTAACGGCTGTGAAACAAATAAACGGTTAAGTCGAGACGATAGTTACGTCAACAATTACGTCTGACTGGTTTTAATTGACGAATGGATGTTGATGATGATAACAATTCTCGTTTCTAAACATGAACCGCGGGGCAAGGCGGTTGACTAGTTAAAGTTCGCATTGATTCTACGAACGTGATGTTCTGTTGTAATTAAATGTATTAATGCTATGAAGACTGTTATCTTTATCAGACCTTCCGCGTAATACTAGAACCTGACTGCATCATACATAGCATAATATATAGAATATATAGAAACAATATAATATGTAGTAAGGAAATACTAACTAACGATAATAGTAAAATTTTCATTGACCCAGTGTTTTTCACCGAGTATGAAAAACCTATAAGAACAGAGAAGTAGATATTCCAATTAGTAAAAACAAATGTATTCAGCTCATACTGAATATATAATATTGAAAGAAAAGGTTAATAGTTACTAACCTAGCAGTGACAATGGCTGATTTCAAAAGTTACACACATTTAAAATTCCTACGCAGGTAGTGGTTACAAAATCGAGTACAAATCGACTCCTACGCAAACCGAGAGTACACACGGCTACACATCAAGCTATACATAACCAGTATAAGCTGGCTTCTGATTGTACGAAAAACCTATACAATGCGAGGTCAACGACAACTGGAAATGTATAGCTTGATGTGTAGCCGTGTGTACAATAAATATATATTTTAAAGACAACGAAACGATCCAACAAAATAATAGAGAATTAAGAATAATTGACAGCCTTAATTGCTTAATTGCTTTTACTTATAAATATGTAGTTTATAAACTGATGTAGGATACCAAAAAAATTGTTTTCATTGATGGTTACACTTATGAAAGTATATAGTAGCTCATCATCATTTCCCTGCCCTTCGATTTCATATCATTCCTCACACAACGCATCCATCTTTTCTTTGGCCTGCC
The DNA here is from genome assembly GCA_963669345.1 of Gortyna flavago. Lineage (NCBI taxonomy): Eukaryota > Metazoa > Arthropoda > Insecta > Lepidoptera > Noctuidae > Gortyna > Gortyna flavago. Next base: position 13,470,527 of record OY770138.1, read on the forward strand.
TCTCCCACTCCATAGAGTTACGGCTAATTAATTAATAATATGACATAATTCACAAAACTTTCCAGACCAGCAATTATGTGAAAAAACTACCTTCAACATGAACTTTCAGTGAACAAAATTGGAACACACTTGACAATTTTTTGCATCACCTCGTTACAACGTAAAGGGCACTAGCTCCCGTACAATAGGTAATAAATTGTCAAAATAATTTATTATACCTGTTAAATAATATAATACAACCGTATAATATAACAAGCAAGACTTTACGATCTTTTCAATGTAAAAATTTAAACAGGTCATAAATTGCTGGGAAAATAACTTGTTGATATACGTACTAGGCTAGTATTATCAAACCAAATATTTTAATGAGTTAAAAAAGCAAATTTTTTTACAAAAATATTAGGCAAGGTACCTACTTGCCTAGTATTAACAGATAAGAATAAGAGGAAATAAGAGCAACATTAAAAAAAAATTGGGATAAAAAACCACGAGAACACATATACAAGAAGTTGGCAGATTCGTCACAGAATTAGTTGATGCAGGTTTTCTTGTTTATCTGTCATAACCATTTTTTATTTATTTCTGTTTTATATTTTGTTGTATGTATTATAGGTATTTATTCTTATATTTTAGTTAAAAACATTTACTAAATTGTTTTCTGTTATATAATGCACCTACTGTTTATTGTCTCTGCATCACCCTAAGGTATAGACTGATAGAAAATGCCCACTTCATTAAGTCCGCCTTTGTACAGTTTTTTTACTTGTGCATAAAGTTTTAATAAATTAATTCATTAATTAAAAGGAAGGATAAGGAAAAAATGCAACAGAACGGAGTAAATGATAGCATGGCTGTTGGCAGTTGAGAATGGAAGAAGAAAACTTGTTGCGCCGACCCCAAGTAACATGGGACAAGGCAGTAAGATGATGATGATGATGGAAAAGAAGATTAGGCAGATTTTAAACTTTTAACCTTTTCTGCCTTCAAAGCAAGAGTGAACAGATATCTTCTGGGCAGGCTCGGTCCATCATAGACCTCATCCATCACCTCATCCTCATTCCCATCAGGCGTAATCGAGATCAAGAGCAGGCCCATTCAGCAATTTAAAAAACCGAAAAACGATTGCCTAATGATTTAAAAAGATGAATTGTTAAATAAAGCTTCAATGATAACTTTGCTTACGCTTTTTTTTACGGTAGGAAACCAAAATGACACGACATGAAGAGAATAGTGCTTAAGAATTTTTAGAAAATTATGTCTAATTTTTCGCTTCTCTAAAGGTCTTTTTTTAGAGTTCCATACTAAAATGGTAAAAAGGAACTCTAGTCGTGCAATTGTATCTGTCTGTCTGTCTTTACAAACAACTTAATTATGCGGTCGCAAACAAAAATCTTTTTCTTCCCAAGGTACGGAACCCTCGTTTCTTGCCGGTTTTTAAGTATACTTACTTACAATGTATAAACACTTTCACAAAGTGTCGGCGGAAACCTTAAAATTCTTAACTACTTTACGACAAGCACCGCAAAATTGAATTCATACCCATCTCATTTTATTTTATTGCATTTGGTCGAGTGTTTTATGTGTAAATTGTGCTGTCTGAACCTTAAGGTCTACTTATTTATCAAGCCATAAATCAATAAATAATTTACTTACAAAGATATCTTCCTGTCTTTCATACATATTTAAGTTGTATGTTACGTCATACGCTTTGTTGAAACATTTTTATTTAGAAGGTGACGTCCATAATTTGTTTTTCGGTTATTCAATTGTGATTATAACATTAAAAGTATATTTTGATTATTTTTATTAAGATAATTTCGGATAATAATAAAAATTAAATATTATTATGTGTTTTCTGGTAAATGTCCAGAATGAATTCAATAGGAAAAAATATAAAGTCTAATTCTGTCTCATATATATAATTTTTTTTAAGAGTCCTATTACATTTTTTACGCAAATTCATGATTTTTGACGCTGTAATTTTCAGCAGCAGTAACATATTTAATTTTTTTGATTATGAATAACGATAGTAACATTCTCTTTCTTGTAAGTTGGAGTTACACATTTTAATTTTTCTTTTCGTGTAATTTACTATAAATATTTTACGAACTCCGTTTGCAAGAAAAACCGTCGGCGATGGAACTTTGACGCTCAAATTCACATTGTTACATTCAATTCTTATAAATGCTAAAATTACTAAAAAATAAGTTGAATGTTTTACTTGTTTATTGGAATTCTAGAATTTCTTTAAATTCCTTGAGTTTTCACTAAAAAAATCGTAAAGAAAGCCTAATTTAAGCCATAAATGTCTTGATTCAGCGTCCATTATATTCCAAATAAACACAATTTTATCAAATAAACTAATATGATATAAAACTTCGATCTATAATGAATACGTTTTATTAGTTTTCGTTTGTCAATATTATAAGAAAAAATTACAATAAATAAAATTAAAGTACTATATATTCTACGTCGATTCAGCGCGCTCCTCAGTCCCGCGCGAGCGCTTATCGAGGTAGGACCTGTACATGAAATTTTCGCGCGCAATCGTCCGGAGATCGCTATTATTATCGACTCGTGTACGCCGATCGAAATAATTTGATCCAATAAGATTTTTTTTCACATCATAATATTAAATGTATTATTTTTTAACAGACTTCTAAAAAGGAGGAGGTTCTTAATTCGGATGTTTATGTATTTTTTTTTTAAATGTATGTTCGGGCATAACTCCGTTATATTTAGACGGATTTGCATGTTTTTTTTTTGTTCGAAAAAGTGTATTCCGAAATAGTCCCATTTAAATTTTGTACAGATCTGATCATGAGTTACGTAGACAGACAAGGTAACTCTTCAATAAATTCCAGCAAATCAACCGCGATTCCTGCTATCGCATATGTATTCATTGTTTACGCAATCACACAACGTAACATCACGCCTGTACCCTTTAAAGGGGTAGGCAGATGTGTTCAATTGCTTTTTTTTTTTTTTTTTAAATGGCATCTCGCAGTTCATCCTTTATGAGGATGGCTACTGCTTAACCGGACTTTCCTGTGGATGCCTCGAATTAAGGCCTCCAGCCAGGGCAAACAATAACTTAAAAACTAAGCGACAGCGCTAAGGGTAACCCCCTGTGGGGTTCGGACCTCGGCTCAGGGCGTCGCTGGAAGAGGACAGCAAGGGACAGGCTGGATCGGTATTATTATTAGTGTTTAGGGGCGAATTTAAAACTACAGGCTCAGCTGCGCGGGCTGGCTCGAGTAAGGGTCGGGGCGGGCACGGTGATGGTGCGGGACGTCGCGACGGGCCTCGGCGGCGAGGACGGAAGGACGGATGTCTGAGCTTGTGTTTGTGATGTTGTCTGAGAGTACTAGTGGCCTTACTGCTCTCCTGGAGGAGGGTAGTGGCGTCGTCGGGGATAGTGAGGGTATGCCTTGGTCGGCGAATCCTACTTATGCGGGAGGGAGTGTATCGGGAGGCCGCCGCAATCAGGGGATTGGGGTGCTTTATAGCAGAGTCAAAGAAGCGCTTGGAGAGGCGTTTCATGAACTGCTGGATGGTGGGGATTCTGAGATCTAGATGCAGATTCACATTTCGGACATAGAAGGGGGCTCCCGTGACCTTTCGGAGGAAACGGTTCTGGAGGGTTTGCATTTTATGCAGAAATCGCGGCTTGGCGTGTGCGAAGACTACGCAAGCATAGGTCATGATGGGACGGATGACCGCGGTGTAGAGGCGCAATTTGCACTTGAGTGACAATTTGCTGCGGGCAGTTATCATAGAGTGGAGCCTACCGAGAGCGAAAGAGGCGCGCGAGCGCGCCGTCTTTATGTGCTCGTTGAAGGTGAGGTTGTGGTCTAGGATGACACCTAAGTATTTGGCTCGCTTTCCCCAGGGGATCGGCTTGCCATACATAGAGATCGGGCGCGGGAGGGGCGGGGGTAGTTTGCGCGGTTTTGAGAAGATGACCGCCTGACTCTTATCGGGGTTGACCTCGATTCTCCATTTCCGGAACCAATCGCTCAAGGCGCTTGCGGAGGTTTGGAGGTTTCGAGCTATGGATGACTGGTTGACACCCGAACAGTAAATGGCAGTGTCGTCGGCGAAAAGCGCCAACTGTGCCTTTTTACTGTTCGGGATGTCACTAGTGAACAGGGTGAAAATGAGGGGAGATAGAACGGAACCCTGGGGGACTCCGGAGCGGATGGGGTTCAATTGCTTCCTGTCACTGATATTTATATAGCAAGTAGTGTTATATGAATTTGTGTGTGGTAGATAGGTACAACTAAAAAGTGAAACATAATTTTTTTTTTTTGGAATCTGTTGTTTTTTTATTTTTGTAAAAAAGTTTTAGTACGAGTGCGTCTTAAAGGTAATCAATATTAGTACATACGTACATATTAGACTTTAATTTTTATCTTTTATTTATGGTAGGTAAGGGTCGGAAAACACCACTATACGCCTGCATAAAAAAAGGAAGACAATTATGCCCGCTTACAGACAGCATTACAAGTTAAAATGTCACTAAAAAGGTAGATGCAAACACGATGTTATTAATTTAAACCGTATTACAGAACAAACCAAACCACAAACAAACCTTAAGTTCCTACCTAAAATATACATTTTATACTAAAACAAACATAAATCAGTATTTTCTTTTCCAGGACACATAACCATAATAATTCTGAAACATCTACAGAAAGTAAAAATATGATAGTAGAACCAACAGTGAAAGAATCGTCTACTCTAGATCAGCTAAAGTAGGTACCTAGCTACCCGTATATTAGGTACCTAGCCGGGCCCACTCTATGCTCAAGGTCAAAAATATCGTAATTTATTTTCGTAATAGAAAAGATTTTCGTAAAAAAAGGTTTTGTTTTAATGATATTTGTAATTATTTAGTAACGCTATAAAAAATTACAAAAGAAGTAGTTATAAGAAATGCCTACTGTTCTACGTTCTGATTGTGAACATTTTGTGTAGGTATATTTTTGTCTTTTCTAAACATGACTTTAAAGGAGTGTGTCTTCTGTATTCTATGTCGGGATTATGTGACGTAATTCATGAAGATGTTAATAATTACTAGTTGATTAATGCATTCGATTTATGACCAGTAACTACTTACGTATTTTTTTTTTGAACCAAGAGGCTTCTACAGCATCAGAAAAATGTATGCTTTCCAGTTCTGTTCTGTTCAAAGGAAAAAAAAACAAGTTAAATGCCATTACGAGAGATCTTTTTGTATTTTTTTTTCTCAAACTTTATAATTAGGTACATTTTTAATTTGTGGACTTTTTTTGAGTGTTTTGATTTATACTCACCCCTGATTACCTGTCTAGTAGTGTTCAGTTCAGACTCTGGATTAATAAAAAAAACTATCATCCTACTCAGACTGGTATCAAAATTGTTTCGCGGACTATAGTTGTACTCCCAACGCACACTAACGTAACTTCGTGTATTGCAAACGAACACAAGCGCGCGTTCGCGCTAAGCGAACATTTACGATTTGTAATAGGACTCTTAATACTTTTGAATAAGTTTTTATTTAAGGCGCAGATATACGACTTCTAATGATTTTAAATTCAACATCACGTCTAATCGAGCGGACTGATTTCTTTGAAAAAAATAAATGTTATACTAGACCATTTGCTTCGTAATTTGATATGTGAATATTTGCAATAATATTTTTTTAACATAGTGTAATTAATTTGTAAAATAATGTCTACCGCGCACATAAAAACGATAATCACGCAAACACTATCGGGTGTATTTTCATAAAATTTTCACCATATAAAAGACAATTTAACTCCCCGAATTTCACTATACGGTTTTTATTTGTTTGGTGTTTGATAAATCAACAATAGATGATTGTTTCATATTTTGCAATAAATTACCAGCGTTGTGTCATCGCGCTTCTCTTTCTTTTCTATGCAGTCCGATAGTGACCGCGTTTTAGGTCATGTCGCCTTAAACAATGGTGACTTGCGTGTTCCTTTTCGTATCTTGTTTAAATGATTAAATAACCAATAAATAAAGAAATCGAAGAAAGAATTTCTGTTATGTGATGTCATATGAATTTTTGAATATGATAGCAGCTAACGTAAAAGTGACATTGAATGATATTTTCATAGCTTTACGGAAAGTTTAATTAAGTTGCTATTTTCGGAATAAACATGAAAACAATTGTTTATTGTTAAGAAATTTTATTCAAACACGTTAACTACATATAAATGTTCATTAAAAAATTCTAGTCATTGACTCCATAAACATAAATTTCATGGAATGGACGAAATTAAACATAAAATAAATAATCTAAAATTGCATTAAACTAATCTAAAATCGCAAGCACTAAACGATTTAGGTAAGACAGAATTAATAAAAATTATAGACAACTTTTAGCTCAAAATGTCTAAAGATGGTGTTCTGCAACAAAATACCAGTAGGCCAATTCTCGTAATTTAAAACTTTCAAAATCTAGTCGCAGTCTCATCTCAGCGACAAACAAATGTCAAAAACTTCTCAAAATGTACTGAAATTTGAGGTATTTTTGACAGATTGAGACTGAGATCAGACTGTGAACGTTCTTAAAATTACCAGAATTGCCCCTCTGTTCAAACCTTTTCGTTGAGAAATTACATCTAAAAATTATTTATTAGATAGTCCAATGACATACAAAAATTCAATCAATTATTATAGCTCACTCATTGACATTTGAAACTCAATAAAAAAAATTGTAAGTAGATAATTAAAAAGTTTCGATAGTTCAACAACATTCATAATCATCTGCCTAGCCTTTTCCCAACTATGTTGGGGTCGGCTTCCAGTCTAACCGGATGCAGCTGAATACCAGTATTTTACATCTATCCTATCCGACCTCCACAACACAGTTACTGGGTAATACGATACCCCTTGGTAAGACTGGCTGTCAGACTTTCGGGCTTCTGACTATCCGTAACGACTGTCAAAGATGTACGAATTACAGCCGGGACCAACGGCTTAACACGTTGACTGCCAGGCAACAGACACAATAGAAAATCTATTGTTCGCGGTCACCGGTGACCGCGTTGGCAGTCAATGCCTTAACGTGCTTTCCGAGGCACAGAGGGTCTCGGTATATAAAGATGATCCCCCATCCACAGACCAACCGCGTCAAGAGTTCAACAACATTCATTGCGTTTTAATTACATTGTTGATTGTTGAGCCAAATTTTTCAAACATATGAAGCATTGGATATGCAATATTCTTCAAGATGATTCAGATTGTAATTGATAGTATGTTACGTAATTAGGGTGCAGTTTAAAGATACGAGTATAATGCTTAATGGAATACTGACTTAACTCAAAACAGAAGATTTTTGGGATCGCGCAAAGAAGATCTCGCTATGAGGACTTATCCTACTTGTTGACGCATAAAATTAAAACTGATTGGATTTGATTAGATTAATTAAACATATAAGCTTGAATTTTGAACGTACGAGTATGATTAACTATTGATGAGATCTGAGTAAAAAAAAATCCGGAAATAATTCTAACCTATCTACTAATGGGTCACTCATGATGCTCACGAAAATCAAACTATTACCGAAACATGAAGTTGAATTATGAAAAAATATTCGATGACGAGGATTCTACTGAATTGATTCTAGGGAAGAGGATATATCACAAGAACATAAAGCGGAAAAAAGAGGTCAAGATATGTTTGAAGTAGGTAGTAGGAACAAAAATATGACAATACCAAAAAATATGACAAATCCAAAATCCCCAATTTGTGACCTATTTTCCAAGAAAGAGTAATTTTGTTTTTTTTTTTTTGGAATTGTGTTGTTGAATCAGCAAACATGATCTTTACTAAATTTGGTTTGAGAATCCATTATTCGAACAGGTATTTGATGAACTTTCTGGCCATCAAGGTGCCTATTAATATCTTATGATTGTAACATATAATATATATAATACAATACATAACTCACGCCTTTTCTCATGGGGGTAAGCAGAACCTACAGAACGCCACCTGCTCTGAACCTTTTATAGTCTTTTTGCTTCGTTTACGTTTATACATTACGCACGTTACAAGCACGCCGGTTGCGATTACTGCGCACCTGACATTTCTGAAGAACATCACCAATAGAGTCAGAATATATGTCCTTCTAGGACGTCCACTCCTGGCGTTTCCATTCACATCTGCCTTGCAGATATCTTTTTTAGTCGCCTTTCATTCATCACCAACATAAAAAAATATCACATATTAATATCGGCCTGTATTAATTCCTCACGTCTGGGCAAGGCTTCTAATGCAAAATTAACTGGTGATTCTATTTACTCTAAATTAAACAAGTAGATAGATATCAATTATGATTTCAAATAATATACAGGGTTATTGGAAAAACACCAACAACCTCTTAAGAGGTCATTGTACTCATCATTACGAACAACTTTTACTATAGGACCAAACCTGAAATCGCAAAAAAAAAATCTGCTGTTCCCTTCATTTATGTTCGTATAAATTAAGAGAACAGCTAAATTTTTTTCTCGATTTTTTTTTCTATAGAAATTTCATTCCTATTTTCTCAATTCTTTCAGATGGCCACCATATAAGCAACTAAGCATTAGGTAAAATAGCCAATGCATAATCAGCATATAATATACCTCATTTGCTATCAGTACCTACCAGGCGCTCAGTTTAGGCTGAAGATACAAAACGCTAATAATCCTAATAAGATTGCTGATGTAACCATCGGGATTTTTTCAAACGTCAATGATTTTTATATACGCAATGTTTTTCTCACTTTTTGAGGTCATTGTGGTCAAATAATTTATGACATTCTGCGGTTTTGCATTCAAATCGTTCAAAGAATAGAACCCTATAAAATTGTTGCAATTTCTCAAGGAAGTATTTATGACGTAAACGAGGTTTCAAAAGTTATTTTTATAAAATCTGATAAGGTTTTATCTGTACGTCATGTATTCTGGACTGAACTGATCCGTTGATATCATTGTGATCATGCGATGTGGTGATCAGTACTCGTTATATACTTATTCTCAGACTATTTATATAACCATTGTGTACGAGAAGTAGATAAGGTAGACTTATCTGTAAGCCCTGTTGTTTGTATCTAAGGATACATACAAATCGTTTGATATATGCCAAGGTATATCCTACACATATTTTCAACATCATTCGGTTAGTTTTTAAGTCGACCTATGATCTGCCTAGCCTTTTCATAACTATATTGAGGTCGGCTTCAGTCTAACGGGATGCAGTTGAATACCAGTATTTTACATAGGGCGACTGCCTATCTGACCTCTACAACCCAGTTACTGCGTGTATTACGATACGACTTGGTACCCGATTCAAACTTTATGGCGGCTCTGAAGTGCGCTACTCACTGCGCAGTACCTTACCTAACACCTCCGCTGACAGGTGAATTTGTTACTGCGCAACGACTCTGGTTGGCTGGTTGGTTGGCGAAGGCTGGTTTTCAGCGAACCCCATCATAGTTGAGAAACGGGTAGGCAGATGGCCGCCTGCTTGATTGCCACTCTAGGGCATAAAAAAAATATGATGACAAGCGTATGCCCATTGTCCATCCCCACTAAAAGGCAAGGTCGCTCAGCGAGCTATGGAAAGGGCTATGCTTGGAGTCTCTCTGAGGGACCGAATCCGCAACGAGGTGATCCGGCAGAGAACCAAAGTTGTCGACATAGGTCACAGAATAAGCAAGCTGAAGTGGCCCTGGGCCGGCCATATTAGCCGTAGAACCGATGACCGTCGGAGTAGACGTGTTCTTGAGTGGAGACAGCGAATCGGTAAACGTAAGGTGGGACGCCCTCAGGCTAGGTGGAGCAACGATCTTCGCAGGATGGCTGGTAGCAGCTGGATGAGAGTTGTCGAAAATCGAGTTGAATGGCGTGCAATAGGAGAAGCCTATGTCCAGCAGTGGACTGCTATAGGCTGATGATGATGACTTAAACAGGCTAACCAGCCAAAGATGAATGATTAAAATAACAATGTCGGAGGTTTGGGCAGAGGTGAACCTAAAGTATACCCATATTTCGTCAGTTAAAATGTCCCATGTAATAGGGGGAGACACTATTGCCATTAATCGACTCCGGAAAACTCCGATGAAAAAATATTCAAGTTACGATTTGCGAAGCTATCGAGCAACAGAAGTACATAGATAGTTAGGTAGGTATTTCTACAATGAAACTCTATGCTCTTCCAACGTCATAGTTTTATTGCCATTTCCAAAAGAGTTTTGATGGCATCCCAAATACAATGTGACATGTCCGTGCTATCAAATGTAACCTAACAACGTAGATAGAGAATGAACTACCTAACAATAATATCATCCTGCCCATTTCAAATAGTTTTATGTGCATTTGACCATGACGTACCAATCGTTACTTTTGAAACGAAACGTTATGGCCACTGGTAACTGCCGCAAATTACGCTTTACTTATTGAAAATAATTTCATCACCATTGCTCTCAAAACAATGAAGGAAAACATCGTGAGGAAACCGACATGTTTTAGAACCAAAAATTCGAAGTCCCGCAATTGGCCCGCTTTGTACAACCACTCATTCTCGAAGAGAGGAGACCTATGTCTCAGCAGTGGGAACATTACAGGCTGATTATGATACGTTAACGGTATAACGATCAGTAAGTTACAGGAATGATCTATTTCTATTCAGATACGTATATCGGATGACAGAAATCGAAACCGATTGAGATAAACTGATCACATACCGGGACATGATAGTGTGAAGGCTCCCCCCACAGACAGGCGCGACGCGACTCTGGTGGAACAATTTCTATAAAAACTTCATGGAAATTGTTCTACTGGACACACCGTTCTCAATGCACGCAGCAAACTGTCGCTTAAATGCAAGCTGCGCATTTACACAGCGTGCATTAGACCAATTATGACTTATGCCTGTCCAATCTTTGCGCACGCAAAACCCCACAACATCCATAGGATGCAGACCCTTCAAAACCGGTTCCTTCGAAAGGCTACGGGTTCCCCTTGGTTCGTTCGCAATGAGATCCTCCATGTTGACCTCAGAATCCCCACTATTAAGCAGTTCATGAAACGCCTCTCAAAGCGTTTCTTCGATTCCGCCGCCAAACACCGCAACCCTCTAGTTGTACAGGCCGCCAATTACACTCCCTCTAACATCAGCAAGGCCCGCCGTCCAAAACATGTCCTATCCGACCCTGACGACCCCATAACTCTCCTCCAGGAGAGCAACAAATCTACCAGTACAGTACACAAAAACAAAAAACCGACATTCCGACCTCGCCGACGAGGTCCCTCGCGACGTCCCCAAGTAAACTCACCCCCCCGACCCTTGCCCGATGCAGTGCCAGCCCGCGCCGCAGCTGAGCCGGTAGCTTTAAATTCCCGACTGTGACCTCTGAGTTTGTTTCGGCATTTCTTCTCAGAGTAGTCAGATAGGAAATGCCGGCCTCATCAAGCTTAAATAATATAATTGTGATCCAGCCTGTCCCTTCTTGCTGCCCTCTCCAGCGACACCCTAAGCCGAGGTTCGTACCCCACAGGGGGTGCCCTTAGTGCGTAGTCGCTTAGCATAACGTAGTTAGTTTTATGCCCCTGGCTGGAGGCTTTGAGTTTTACTTAAGGCAGCCACAGGATAGCCCGGTTAAGTAGTCACGACCTCTCAAGGTCAACTACGAGATGCCATTAGGAAAAAAAAAAAAAAGTTCTACTGGAGTCGCGTCGCCCCGTCCGCGTCGTCGCGTCGCGTCGCTTCGCGCCTGTGGGAGCCTTGATTAGTCATACCTGCTTATACTTACGTAGGTACTTAACTTCCCTAAAATTCTGTTGTTTCATGATAAAGTTCGATTCAGAACCGTAACGAATAAAGCTATTTAATCACGCGGGGTCATTGACGATATACGGAGCATTGACTCTGTAAAACTACAGGAAAATCAAATGCAGTCAGTACTTAATCTAAAAGTCAAAGGAAAACGTAAAATAAATCAGTTAATATCGTCATCAATCGTGAATTTCGTAATGTGTGAAAACAGTAGTAGAAATGTTCTGTATTTCAGAATAGCAATTAACATATCGCTGGTTCATGAAACCTACACCTAACGGTAGGTTTTAGTGTTTATAGCATTATTTTCTGATGAATTTTGAATAACGAATAATCAGATAACAAAAATGATTTAAAATGTCATAATGGGCATAAATTACATAATGTATGGAATGTAAATTTATTCTGAAATAACGTCTATCTAAATAAAGCAAAGTCGGGTTAGTTACACCATTTATAACTCAAGAAAAGCTGGCCCGATTTTAATGATCTTTGATTAGTTGGATTTGTCTCCACTCCGAATAACAGAATAATTATTAAAAAACGTTATGAAGATGATGATGATGATGCTGATGATTGATTCTGAGGCGGTAAGACGTTCGCCGGGTCAGCTACTGATTATTAATAATAATTAATGTCACACGTCAGCAGGGTGTGGATATGGAGCTGTTGCGCAGACTATGTGCCACCTCCTATTCTGCCTTTTGTGTCCCAAAAATGCAGCGACCTCTGCGCTGCCATAGACGATATCGGGGAGGTGGCGAAGTTTTGGGCCCAGCCAAATTTGATATACTGTCGTGCGTCCGACACGACGAAAAATAATGTCATAATTGGGTTAACATATTTTTCAACATTTCCACGAACAAAGGGATATGTATGTATGTATGTGTATGTGTGTGTATAAAGGCTACACAATGTTACCTAGAAGGTTAAGACAACTAAGGCAAATCTATACAGTTGAACCCAGTTCATACCAAAAAATCAATGCCACCATTGTACATTTTTTTGTAACAATTCTTTCTTCAAAGAACAGGAAACCACTTCAAACGAATGTTCCCCAAAAAACCAACGATAAAAAATGTTGTATTGTCTTCGTAGATTCGACCCAGATTATCTAGTTAATGACCTGTGTCCTTGTTTCGACCTGGCATGACCCTGCTTGACCAACGGACACTTTTTTAGAATCAAGTGTGCTATAGACGCTATATTGTACCTGAGTGTAGTTTTATAAGGAATTTTACTGTAAAACTATAAGTAAAGGAATGAAGATCCGGTAAAACTTTTCAGGAAAGGGAGCCGGATTTTAAAGACTTATTGGAAAACGGATTAGTTGAAATTATTTTTTTGTGATTTTCTGAACTCTGTAGTACACTACCTGTTAGTTAATGTGGATATTTGAGTCGACTATATACGAAACTCTTAACCACGATAACATTTGGCAGAGAGATAGATTGCAATTTGCATCCCGGGGAAGGACATAGGATAGTTTTTATCGACATATCTCGCGGGTGAAGCCGCGGGCGGAAGTTAGTGATTTATATTTTACTACTCGAAATCAAGCATCTTCGTGTCTTTGCTTCCAAACTTTTCAACTTCTCTAAGAATTTTGCTATTGCATTGGCAATGCTGCTTCCAACTGCTAATGGCGCCAATGACCACTTTACATCAGTCGTTCATCGCCTCATTAACCAAAATAAACAGACCTCTGACCTAGACTAGAGTCAAGAGCAAACAAACCCATTTCAAATAAAATTAAAAAAAGACAAACACATAACCGATCATGTGAACCAACCACATCGCGCAGTAAACAAGTCTAACATTTTTTCACTTTAGCGGTTGAGCACTAAATAGAAAACGGAGGCAAAACCATGACGCAGGTGAGTGAAGTATGTTAGCAAAACGTGTCTATGAGGACCTTGGGAAAAAATTAATACGTCTTCGAATTCGTGTGTGCTGATATGAAAACTGCTAAGTGTGTGGTTATTTACGAATGCCATTTTTCTGTGTGATTCACGGCGAAAAAACAAAAAACTATGAGGGGATTAAGTTTTTTATCATTGAGACGTTAGAATATCGTAGAAAGCCTCTAGAAAGAACTTTAACGATGAGGTCTGGGGCTTTTCAAGTCCCCTAAGGAAGTATTGAGGTGTTGGTGTTATATATAGGATTTTAACCAACATGCTTCAATCATGAACCTAGTGGCCAGCTTGGTGATTTTGGCAGTATACTTTGTAGTCTCCAGCCTGAAACAGACGGGGCAGACTGAATCAGGAAGGCATAGAACCGGGTGTTAAGGTGCAAGTTGGAAGAGATTTATGTCCAATACCTATTGGCCTGCAATATACTGAAATCAATGATCATCATAAACATACTTAGTTAAAAAAAGAAGACGGATAATATAAATAAGCATATCATCTTATGTTCCCACTGCTGGGACGCCTCCTCTCTGTGAGAGGGAGTGGGCCGTAATCCTCCACGCGGGCCCTTTGCGGGTTGGTAGATGTCTCTTCGATTTTTTTTGTTTCGTCACGATGCTTTTTAGTTTTTGTGATCTCAATAAGCCCGGAAACTTAATTAAAAGAATTCAAGTCACAAGAAAAGAAATATTATTATGTAGTTAAGTACACTCAAGTACCATGTTTACAGTTGACAGTTAAACTGCCTCGTGAAGTCCAATCATACCGTATTTGTATACAAATCGGTGCTATTATATATAAATAAATGTAATTCTTCACACGTCATCCTACGTAAGTTTTTATGCGTATGTAGGTTTAGTAAGTATATAATTTGTTTATAATGAGTGGACTTCACTTAATATTTCACTATTAACCATAAATATTGTTCGGAAATCTGGAGTTATTTGTATTGTAGTTGTTGAATTGGCTACTTTATATAAAAAATAATTTTGATAGATAGCTAGATAGCTAAACCATTTATTTGGCGCACACAAAAGACAGCACAACACACAAAATCATTCATTTTAAATAAGCACATAACAGCATACCTATACCTACACATTATTTTATTATAGTCATGACAAAAATAAAGAAAATAACAAAATATTAAAGGTGTAATATACATATTTGGACTTGAGAGTCACCTTTGAATTGTAAAAACGGACAAAAATATGGCCATTCTATTGGAACTCCTAATACTGTGTTAATAATTTAATAAAAACCAATTTTAGAATAATTATTTATAATTTATCTACAGTTTTTTTCCCCTTTAATTCCGTTTTCCTGCATTTTTATCCTATTGGTCCCTACAGGCGACTTTTTACTCAACATAATTTGTGTCTTAGTTTTGGTCAAAGCTAACAATAAATCAACACTTTTTTTTTTACCAAAATCCTATTTTCGTGTCTCTACTTCTTTAGTCGCTGCAAATAGCATTTTGATTAATTCTCCTTCATTAATTCACATACATTTATTTCTGTTTTAAATATAGCTATTTTTCGTCAGGCCGCGTCTTGTCATGTAAACGTCAGGCAATTAATTGCAAATAAGATGGTTTACGACAATGCGGTGACGTTATTGCTTTATTATTTTTTGTTACATAACATTTGTATTGAACTGTTAAAGGCCAAGGCTAGTTAACAACGATACAAAAATGATTTTTTTTATCCATTATGTTGGTACTACAAAAAAAGACATTTACATACCAAGTATCTCATATTTTTCGTGTTATTTTGTCCTCCTTGTTTTATCAAAACAAGCTGATTGGTTACCGCAAAGCGAGCCTTCTGGTACCTACTACGTAAAAGCGTCTAATATCCCCACAACAACGAGAATACGTCAGCTATTATAAGAATAATTGCCCCAAACCGTTATTACCTACTTTTAATTTGAGACATTGAGCTACCATCCGCGGGGCAATTTCATTGGCATTTCATCACCATTTTTAATTTACTTTAATGATGGGCGCCAATCTTTGGTGACTTCACCTTAAGGTCAACGAACTACTTAAAGTTATTTGGTAATTCATCGTTATTATTTTAATTTGACTTGATTTACTTCCACTGTATTTACTTTTGACGGTTTAAAAGGATCACCAGTATTTCTGACCGGTTTTGTATTAAAATATGTCATGATGTTTTTTTTAAGGTTTCGTACCAAAAGCGTACCAACGGGACCCTAATACTAAGCCTCCGCTGTCTGTCCGTCCGAAGGTCCATCCATCCATCCGTTCGTCCGTCCGTCTGTCTGTTAGTGGCTTATATCTCAAGAACCGTAATAGGTAGACAGTTGAAAGTTTCACAAAGTGTGTATTTCTATTGCCATATAATAACAAATAATTAAAAATAAAAAAGTGAACCATTTATGAAACGTGTTCTTTCGGCGTTTTTTTGACTTCGTATTCAGTCCGACTCGCACTTGGCCAATTTTTTTTTTCTGTTTATTTCTTTCAGTTTTCCAGAGTCATTGTACTTTATTAGTTTATGCTGGGTGTGTATGTTTATGAAACTTCGTACAGGTATTGCTTGTTTCTCAGGCACTCATACACTAATTGACGGGTCTAATTGAATGACTTCGCATCATCCAACTAAGGATGGACTATGGTCATCAAAAGTTCGTCCAATACATTGGTGTTTTTCATAGAGAACATTAAAAACATAGAATAAAAAAGTACCTACAAATTCCACCTATGAAACGACTTCTTTTCGAAAGAATATTTAAAAAAATCTTGTGCCTATTAAAAAGTTGATATCAAATGGGGTAGGTAATTTCTAAAAAATATGAATGACAAGACTATTCATACAACGGTAGATTAAAAACAGCTGTTTCTACAATAAGTACCTATGTAGGTATGCGGATTTCAATGACACTCGCATTTTCTCACTGACGTCACGAAATTAACTATTACCATACGTTCGCGACTTTCAAATTCTTGACATAACAGATGTCTAAAGTTCTAAGTAAATATTTATACATACATATATTTAGGTCCTTTTACAAAGTAATACATTTACAAACTTATAAATACTAGTATAGTACCAAGTTCTTAACAGATTGGCTTTTAATTTACACGTTTTTAATTACCAATGAAAGGTGCGTTGGTACTGACATTATAACTTGTGGCGACCTGCCTAAGCGTGTTTCAGGCCAGCCCCATACGTGCCCATACTAAGAAATCAGCTGATTATTTGTCCATAGTTAATACTATTCTACTAATAGTAGGTACTAAATACAAATAAAAATTACCAATTTAAAACTACATCATTATTGATCTACTTCTAGAAGTCTTTCTGTGTCTGTGTAATCAAGTTTACCCAAATATTCGGGTATCTTCAGACAACAATGAAAATAGAACATAAATATTTAATGAACTTTCGCAGAAAATAGCGTTACTTTATTACATTGACTTTAAATTTTCTATACAACTAACTCAATATATAAATTAATTTAAGTTCCTTCAAGATGAATAACAACGCCTGTAAACACTTACCTATATACGTCAACAACACAACAACAAATTTCTATACAACACCCTTATTGCGTAACCATTTCAATCGCAATCCGAGAGTTTTGAAGGATATTTCTAATCCATTGCTTCATAGGGTCAATAAAATTATCTGCTTTACAACGTTTGTAATGCAATGAACATGGGTAAACTGTCAAAATTAAAGAAATTGCGATCAATTGTTATTTATCGCAATTACCCCGCTGCACTGATCAGTTCTAAGTAAACTCATCTGTCTTGCCTTTTCCTAACTGTCTGGGTCGGCTTTCGGTGTAACCGGATGCAGATGTAAAATACTGGTAAAATACTGGTAAGTATTTTACATGGAGCGAATGCCGATCTGACCTCCACAACCCAGTTACATGGGTTATACGATACCTTTGGTAAGACTGGTTGTCAGACTTTCGGGCTTCTGACGACTGTGAAAGATCCACGAATGACAGCCGGGATCAATGGCTTAACGTGCTTTCCGAGGCTGAGTTGATCACCCATCTACGGACCAACCGGGGCAAGCGTAGCTAAACCTGATCGATCGACCCATGCGGTTGTTATTACTTAGCCACAAGCACCTCCCTCCATCAGTTCTGAGCAAACTATGCATGAGAATCTAATAGACAGTTCCTAAAACTGGTATGCACCAGTTTTTTCTGATGCTAGTAACCGCTATGATCAGAAACCTTTGAACTTTATGATTGTCAACGACTTGTCGAAATCTCTCAGTCTTAATCTATCTACCGGTCACTCGTTCATTCACATTCCCCACATCATTTCATTCTACCGTAACGAAACAATGCCCTCGACCCTCCACCAATCACATACGCATATTTAAAACGCATACATAAGCAGTTCAGATTGTCTGATGCATCCCAAAAGAGGCGCGGGCGTCGGTAGAAAGCCTTTCAAAAATTGATATGACGTCACTATGACGCACGAGACGGCCAAGTATTCGGAGCGTGTCTGTTGACGTCACAGAGTAGACTAATATGCATATAGTTATGTAAATGAGTTTAAAAGTAGGTAATGTATTAAGAGGATTTAATAATGACTGAAACACAAGTGAGTGAGAGAATGCTGAATATAATGAGTATGTAAATTCAGATTAATGGAGGGCAGAGGTAGAACAAATAAAAGATGGATTTAATGTGCATTGATATAAATGAAAAGGCAGTGGAATCAGCCTATAATGGGAACACCCACTGCTGGGACACAGGCCTTCTGTAGGTGAGAGGGAGTGGCCCGTAATCCACCACGCGGGCCCAGTGCGGGTTGGTAGATATCACATGTCTTCGAATTTTTGGTTATGAAGACATTCCGGTTTCCTCACGATGTTTTCCTTCACCGTTTTGAGTGGTATGATGAAATTATATACACAAAGTAAAGCGCCTGTCTGGGTTCGAACCTACGACCTACAACTCGTAAGTCGCGGCCGTTGCCACTAGTTGAACTATGAATATTAATTTGAGCATGAAAGAAAATTTAGAATAATGAAGGAGATGTTTTATCTGAAATAGTCGGTTGTGCAATAAAATTGATTCAATGGTTCACAAACTTTGTTGTTAAAACTGTAAGGTATGTGGACCATGGTGTTTATAATTTTGTTATTGTACAATTACATGCTTTCTTTATGTTGTCATATGCAATACCCCTTGGAAGAACCAGCTTATCACTACCAAGAGCGTACGTGCTTGAAGGCAACCAACCTTGCCTTCAAGCACGTACGCTCTGGTTCCTTACGGCAGCGGGAGCCATAAGTTGAGTACTATGACGTCAGAGTGACGCACAAGGTGGCCGAGCATTCGAACCGTGTCCGCTGACGTCACGGGACTGGATCGAGAAAGGGACTTGATATCCTAATGAAATAAAGTGACATTCTATCAGCGATAGCGATAATGGAAAAGTCATAAATATATGGGATTGAAATACCTATCAATCCTGTTGAAAGTCGTTTTAGAAATACGAAGCGCTTTGAAAGTGATTGCTTATTGTCTGGCAGAGTACAAAATATATGTGCGTGCGCCATCGTCTGCCGTATGATTTCATTGGCAAATAATGTTATTCGCGAGTGTGATATTAATTATAATCTAACAAAACGCAAGCCCATATAACGTTGAAAAATATTCATGACGCTTGTAGTGGATCGTAGTGAGGGACAGAAAATAATGTTCAATTGTTCAGGCAATTCATCAGCCGATCATCACATACAATGTTCTGACAGCATTTTTGCGGAACAATTGCGGAAATTGGCTGCAGCGCGCCTGCGCGGCGTCCTATAAAATAGGTTGAATCAGGAAATACTTATACTTCGCGACGTCGTCTTTGTGTATTTTATACTTTCATCATTTTTTATACAAACATCCAGGATTAAAAGTAGCGTATGTCCTTCTAAAGGTTCCAGGCTCCCATCTGCCAAATTCCATAACAATCGGTTCAGTGGTTTAGTCGTGAAAGGGTACCTAACAGGCAGGCAGGCAGCGTGATTGTCGCATTTATAATATTAGTATGGAAGTTTCTAGAACTACTAATGTCTTGACAGTACTCAATATTTTATTTAATGAATTAGTGTTGTTTCACATACCTAAGGTATGCCAGTCAGATCCTGCATACTTCCAGCAATTCCTTTCATTCGTTTTGTGTCGGTAAGTGCGTCAGTACACCGGATTATCTAAATGACTCACGTTTTAATTATTATGAACCCCTCAGTGCAACCACAATGAACAGGAAATATGAAACATGTATTATTACCATTATTTTAGAGTTTATTGTTTATTAAGAAACGCATTAAATTCTTTAAAAAAGTACTTGAAGGTATCCAGCTTTTATTTGTTTATTTAATACTTTAAGCGACTTATTACTTATGCACACAAATGTACAAAGGCGAACTGACTGCCATAAGAGCCTTTCGGTGATGCAGAGACAAAGAGAGCCAAAGCCAGAGACAAAGAGTAGTAGGTGCAGTAACGAAAATTGCGAAATTGATATTTATTTAAATATCATCAATCAATCGTTCCCGGTTTGCTAAAGGTTTTGAAATCAGGTCGTTTTATATTAAATCGTGAACTTAGTTGTCTGTTATCAACATTTCAGAAAAGTGTAGTATTTACTCACAGAACCCTGTAAAAACTTCTAGCTGCCCCCTAGCCCCTAGTTTTAGTTGAGCGACAGCTGTGCCCAGCTGTCTATATGCCACAAGAAGTAAGAGAAGAAGTGGCGCAACAACACAGACACACACACACACAGTTTACATAATTCTACCACTTCTTTCACTTCTTCACTTCATCTTAAAAGTTAAATTGGTGTTAAAAGTGAAAAATTCGACAATGTTAATTAAATATATTTATACGCCTCTGGGCAAAACATAGAGGATCTAACACTACGTGTAACTATTGTAATTTGACCTATGTTTACAAATAAAGCATTCTGATACTGAACAGACTGGGACGTTTGTTCTGTTCTTTCCAGCTAAAGGATTAGGAAGTGGTGAAGGGTGGGCGTTTTCGAGGACCGTCATACGTAATATTGACGTTCAAAAAGTGTTCATTGTCAGCCATATTTGAATAAGTGACTTGATTTTGATTTTGAAATGTTTAATGACATAAAGATGGGAAATGCATTATGCATGCATGCCTCTGTGCATCTAATGCCTCTGTGCATTAGATGCACAGAGGCATTACTCATTTTAGTGAAAAAATCTTGAATCATCCCTGAATTTTCTGTAATGAAAATATCAGTTACGCTCTTTTTCCGGTTTCTTGTTATTTTCCTTCCAATAATTTTAAAATCACTTCGACTGCTTTCAATACTCATTTATTATTTTTTAATACTCATTTTTATGGAAATACTTCAAAGAAGCAAAACAAACAAATGAGTTATTTTTATAAATAAACTTTAACCACTCATCAGGCATGTAAGGTTAAAAAATATTCAACAAATTTAAATGAAAACACATAATCTTTATTTTTCTCTTTGTCTTTTAAGTGTTTCATCCTTCTAAAGAACTTGTGTTTTTTTGTAAGAATACTTTGTATATTTTTCTTGATTCATCTGTACGTAACCCTAAAATGCTATCTAAATTCACTCCTACCATCAAAACACACTGAACAAGGTTGTTGATGGATGTCCATACTTTCTTGGATTTGCCTAGCACGAACGCGCAGAGTAACATGTCACGTAAATAAGATCTATTTTAAAATGTCAAAATACTGGTTTCGCACATATTTATTAACTATTTCACACCACAAAATTACCGTCAAATTAAATGTCATGCAATCTTGAAGAAAGTCATTAGGTACAGCCCTAAGTTCTAGCCGGGCAATAATATTGTTCTGAATTTGTGTGATTTGAATTTAGAACCACAACATAATTTAATGATCATAGGAACAAATAAAAAAAAGAAATTTCACGCGGACAAGTATAATTAAGCCAACTGAAAATACTCGGCATTTACTGTATAAATGAATAATAATGAGACTGGTCATAATCTAATATACAAAATTCTCGTGTCACAATGTTAGTTACCATACCTACTCCTCCGAAACGGCTTGACAGATTTTTATGAAATTTTATATGCATATTTACTAGGTCTGAGAATCGGCTACTATCTATTTTTTATACCCCTAAATCGAAACTTACGCGGTTGAAACCGCGGGGCGCAGCTAGTAGGTATATATATTTTTGCATAAGTATACAAGTTATTGAAACCATGTCCCTGAATCCTAATACGGTCACTGACGCAAATCTAGTTGCCAGAATGTCTATCGCACATTTTATTTATTGCCGGGGAATTTAGCTGCCGCTGGCTGTTCCTAGAATATTAATGTGAACTGAATATTAATGGACTATAAATTAACTATAACCACGGCCATTTATTTTTTTTCTGTGGAGAAATCGTCAAACGGGAGAAAATATTTTAGCACTATTAACGATATTATCTAAGCACAATAAAACAAAAGAAAACAGATTTTCTCAACTCATACTTCAAGTAACAAGACCAGCAAGCGGTCATCACCCCAAAAAAAAAACCATGAAATCATTTTATTATGTTTGGATAACGATATCTACCCATCACGTCTGCAGAGTTTCGCTAGCTAATTTAATTTCACCCTGTATTGATCTGCTTATCACGTTGGCAGGAGTTCGCACAGATATCCATGCGTCCCGATACGGCGTTTGACGCAAATTTAGCTGCCAGCATGTCTATCGAATGCTATATTGTTTCTGACACCGCATTACAATCAAGTGTTGGTGAGTACTTAAATATTCATTGGTCAAATTATTTCTAAGCCTATACTTAGATATTTGGGACCCTAGTCACATTCTAAGGTTCCTTATACAGTTGGATTTGCGTCAAACACTGTTTAAGGATCGATTTATTTTCGTAGGATCCCACTTTTGAATCCCAGTTTAATATTTGTGCCGTTGGATCCCACTAAACATGATTATGTATTTCCGTTGGATCCCAAATTTTAAAAATGCAAGTGGATTACGTTATAATGCCGCTGAATCCCAAAAACTATTTCCGTTGGATCCCAAATGTTTAAAAATGGTAGTCTGATAAAAGACGTGCCTCTGCTAAATTACTGTTGGTTAATAAACCTATGAATATTTTGTTGACGTAAATGTTGAGTGGTCAAGTAGTAACTGCACTTGATGAATAAGCCATGTTTAAAGGTTTTATGACTTTCACCGCTATCCAAAGCAAATGCTCTCATATTCATGGACATCATCATAAATTTATAATTATTCAACAACAGGGATCAAATAAACCCCTAACAAGAGGAGCACCGTATACTGGACGACCTCTTACGCAAACAATTGGCGAACTTCAAGGCTTTCATGAGAGCTGTCGCCAACATTCGTGTGGAGTTTATCATAGAATATTGGGAATTCAAAGATGCGTTGCAAACATTTCAAGCGCGTTGGTCTGCTATCGACAGTCTCCATTGGGAAATCGAGAGCGAACTCAACGGGAACAGGAACGCAGTATAAAGAGGCTATACAAGATTTAAAAAACCAATTTCGGCTATCTACACAGAATACCTAACTAACCCAATTTACGACCAGGTTAAGCTAAGCTTGCCGCGGTCGGTCCATGGATGGGTGACCATATTTACATACCAAGACCCCTCCGTGCCTCGGAAAGCACGTTAAGCCGTTGGTCCCGGCTGTCATTCGTGGACCTTTGACATTCGTTTCAAAACAAAAGAAGAACTAGCAGGGGATCGAGGAGGGGGGTGGAGGGGGGGCTCAGGGGATCAGACCGGAATGAATCGTCAGAAGCCTGAAAGTCTGACAACCAGTCTTAGCAATTAGTATCGTATTACCCAGTAACTGGGTTATGGAGGTCAGGTACGCAGTCGCTCCATGTAAAATACTGGTACTCAACTGCATCCGGTTAGTCTGGAAGCCGACCCCAACATAGTTGGGAAAAGGCAGCCTTAAACCTTATCATTTGTGTCCAGGAGCACTTTAATCAATCTGACGAGTATCTTCCCAACTTTGTTGGGGTCGGCTTCCATTGAGGCACTTATGTAGAGGCTTACCTATGTTGAGCACTTGTCGGTCATGAGTAGGTAACTGATGCTGATGTTGTGTGATTTTAAACGGAGGCTTTACTTTTATGTTATAAAGCACATGTTCATCATATCTCCTTACATGGCGATTGACGTAAACACTGACGCAAAACATCCAATTTGTCTTGGTGTAGACTTTTTTCATTTGCGATTCCTGAATGATAATGATGTTATATAGTAACAATCCTAGTATGTACTTTTATATAACTATATAGGGTCATAAATAACTATACAAGTCAAAAACACTGACTGAGAAATTAATTAAATCATTATTTTTCACAATTCTTTGAATCTCAAATGTCTAAAACGCTGAGGTAAAATAAATCAACAACCAATGTAAATAAGTATTGTAAAAGACTATTTATAATTTAATTCAATATTTTTTATCGATTTAAATAAATCGAATGCTTTACATAAACATAATCTACATTATTGAAGCAGTGGAAACGAATACCTCACAGCGCCATCTGCAAAACTAAACATAAACTAAACGCAAAGGATCGAGCTTCAGCATGCAATCAACTGGAATTCTTTACTAAACTCGCATCACGTTCACTAGATGGCGCTGCTAGAACGATAAGTATGTTTTTCTTTATTATTCACACGTGTGTACTACGTCAATGTTTACAAACAAATTAGTAGAACTTATTAAATACACAATAACGATTTAAATTTATCATAGTCCACGATAAGACAGTTATTTAAATGTATTAAATAAGTGTAAGTGACTTAATTAGGACCTAATTAACAAGATAAATAGATCACGTTCTATTACACTCAAACAAAAACTACTCGTACAAGTATTTTTTTTCTTGTACTCATATTAATTTCAAGTACCTGATCTGAGTCATTCCATATTTAGATTGAGCTAGCGAACTTATAACATACAAGATCATTAATTAAATCAAACTCCACTCACCTTTCTTAGCGCCTTATTCACATCAGGACTGGGCATATAGAAATCCACAATGCCTAACAGGCAATCATCACACCGGCACACATCACTGGGGAGCGAGGACATCGACCCGAAACTGCTGCAACTGTCCATTGAATCCGTTCGCACTAATTTCCCCGTACTCAACGCTTCCATTTTCGCGACCAAAAGCGACTCCATTAGGGATCTAGGTCTCGCAGGAGACCTCGATCTTCGGGCAAAGTCAGGGGATAATGGTCGGTAATGTTCTAAGACGTCTGGCGATAGAGGTCGATGTCGCGTGAAGTTTAGAGCCGCCAGGTCCGGAGACAACGCGCGTCGTGACAGATCTGGCGATATAGGACAGGCCGCGGCGAGATCCGTCGACGAAGTCCGTGTGAGGGGCGGAGTAGCGCTCCGACAATGCGAAGACGTCATCTTAGTCGCCCGCATTGGTACTAGTATTGATTACCGCATCACTAGAATGTTATTGTTATTCTTTGACCGCAAGACAGCGTATTAATAGGAATATCCCAGTTGGTTTTACTCTTGTTTCTGATTTTTGTCTCACAGTCAAGGACTTCAAGTAATTTGTTGGTTTATTGTTACATGCTGCAAGATTCGATCGGTTAATAACTTTGATTCGACCTAAAGTATCCGTTTTTACTGCTTGGGCTTCAGAAGGTGTCGTATAAAATTTGTAAGCCAGCTATACAGCGTGTATTGGTAGTTATTGCCATAACTTCACTAAAATCAGCGTAAATCAATATCAGAAGGTTTTATAGACATGTTCGTAGTTGTTTATTGATTGTATCGGATATTAATTGTGGCAATAAATAATTTATTTTTGTGCTGTTAAAATTTTATCGTTTTAAGATCAACGCTAAAGGTATTACACGGTATTTATGTTTGTTAACAGCAGTTTAATGTTTACTTTCTCTATCTTGAAGTTAATATTTGTACTTAGGTATTGGTACTGCGCTTATCTACTTACTTAACGATTTATGGCACATTGCTTGTGATTACTAATGCTTTTTGTGATATAGGCTTGGAAAATTCTTAGTTGCAAAATGTTACCATTCAATTAATGATTATTGAAATGAAAGATGAGTCGATTTTATCTGAAATGGCACCACAAATATAATTGTTATTGAAATTTTGATCTGACTTATATGTATATCTAATAATATGTCATTTTTTAATTTGACTTTCTATTGTTTAAAGTACTTAACTCAATTTAATTTTATTAGGATTTATTTAATATACTAACTTATTATATAAATAAATACAAAAACGAAGGACACCTAGGCGTCGAAGTACTCGTCCGCATCGCTGTCACACTGTGCACAGAAGACTGGCAGCATAACAAAAAAAAAAAAATATAATTGTACCTAATAAATTAATTTGCACACCTCAGTAGGTTATAACACAATGTACCTACCTCTTATACTTGTAACACCTTTTTAACATGTAAGTATTATGCAAATAAATGATTTGATTTGAAAATTTAACCTTGTACAATCTATCTGGAAAAAAGCTATTTATTTTTATCAAATCTACAGTTTGTATGATTGCCAGTAGGTATTATGAAAAATGTAGATTTGATGGAATTCATAAATCATTTCATGTTTTCAGTCAACGTATCAGTATGCCAAATCCCATAACTCCTAAACCAATTCTGCACACCAATATGTAACTGCCAAGAGTGCCAACTAGTTCAAAATTTGTAACAATGGGAGAACTCGCAAAATGCTATTGGAGTTTTCTGTGATCTCTCCAAAGCCTTTGATTGCGTGCACCATGACACTCTTTTACGTAAACTACGTCATTACGGTGTCCAAAATGAGGCTCTCAACGTAATAAATTCTTATTTACATAATAGGTTCCAATGTGTAGATGTTAATGGTGTGAAATCTTCCGGGCTACCAGTTCTGTTAGGTGTGCCGCAAGGCTCAATACTGGGTCCATTCTTGTTCTTAGTATATATATCAATGACTTACCATTCCATTTAAAGGGCATCTGTGACGTTGTACTGTTTGCAGATGATACCTCTCTTATTTTTAAAGTAGACAGGAATAGACAAGATTTTGACGACATAAACAGTGCACTCTCAATAGTTACGGATTGGTTTACGTCAAATACCTAGTTCTCAATGCCAAGAAAACGAAATGTGTAAAGTTCGCCTTACCAAATGTTAGAAATCTAGGACCCAACATCGTCTTAGATGAAGAGGTGCTTGAAACTGTGGGCTCGGCAGTATTTCTGGGAATAACAGTTGATGCCAAACTTCAGTGGGGACCACATATATCCAGCCTAGCAGGAAGGCTCAGTTCGGCTGCCTACGCCGTCAGGAAAGTAAGACAATACACTGACGTTGATACAGCTCGTTTAGTCTATTTTAGTTATTTTCACAGCGTTATGTCCTATGGTATTCTGCTGTGGGGCAAAGCCGCTGATATACAAAATATATTTATCCTGCAAAAACGAGCTGTTCGAGCAATTTACCAGCTAGGTGCCAGAGTTTCTCTAAGAGATTTTTTTAAAGATATTGGTATTCTCACAGTTGCATCACAGTTTATCTTTGCCAACATCTTATATATTAGGCAAAATATACACTTGTACACTAAAAACAGTGATATTCACAATGTTAACACTAGAAATAAGGACAAACTACGAACTCCCTTTCACCGGCTTCATAAGGTTCATAACTCATTTGTTGGGCTTGGTATAACTTTTTATAACAAGCTACCTTCCTCTTTGCTAGATTTGCCTTATAATACGTTTAAAGCTCAAGTAAAATCCAACCTTTGTTCAAAGGCTTACTATTCAATCAACGACTACTTAAACGATAAGAATAGTTGGTCGGCCTGATTAACTCAAGACAATGTTTATGTTCTTTCTCCAGAATTAGCTTACTGACAGGTTATATGAGTTCATGTAATTGTTTTTTCTTTTTTTTTTTTTGATGACTGTATAAGTAAATTCAGTTTAATTTTATTTTAATTTATTATTGACATAATCAATTCATTTCAATGTTTTGTAATGAGTTGATTGCAATAAGTGATTAGCTAGCGACCTCTATGATTGATCATTTTATTCTTGCCTGAGTAACCGGCAGCAAGTTCGTCATGCTCCCTTAGATGTCACTGCTTGCGGTAGCGTCGGGGGTCGGGTTGCCTCCTTCCCTCAAATATGGCGAGGGGGGGAATGGCTGATCTTTGCGTTATGCTCGTGAACGGGTGCTGCTTGTGGTGACTGGTCGTCTTGCTGACCATGGTTTTATTGTTGTTATTAGTAATACCTAACTTGTTTATTAATTTTTACTTTGATGGTCCTGGTCTATCATTTGTGCCTTCAGGTGACAGCTATGTGAACAGAACCCAGCATTGCATAAATATGTAAGTTGTCACGCCCTTTATACCTGGAGGCTTTTATTTAGGTAGTTTTTATTTTTATTTTATTACTTTTGATTTAGTATTTTTATTTTAGCTTGAGTACGTATAGATTTTTATGGTATTTGTTGGTATATTGGCGTGGCTAGCTAACATATGGCAAATAATTTTATTGAATGTTCTGTGTCCTGTAATGTTAATTAGATACTTTGCAGGTCTAGTTTTGTATACAGTCGAGTATTTTATAACTGAACAGACAGCTGTGCTGCTGGGGAGTTTGTTGCGCCACTTCTTCTCCCCAGCGAAAGCACTAGGAAGTGGTGAAGGGCGGGCGTTTTTGGGGGACTGTCTTATGTAATTTTGACGTTCGAAAAGTGCTGATTCTCAGCCTAGTTTGAATAAATGACTTTTGATTTTTTTTTTTTGATTTTTTGAATGCAGCCAAAAAGCCAGTTCCACTACTTACAAGCCTACCTATAGTATCAGCATGACAAACTGCCCAACTACCCGACAGCCACACTACCTTTGTTTACATCGCACGGTTCAAAGCAGGAGGCTTTTACTTATTCCGCACACATACAAAATGTAGCCTTCGAACACCGTCAGGCCACACCTGCACCTGAATTGAAACGTGGAGGTATAGACGCTGGAAGTGTCTCGAGCATTGATGAAGTAGAACTTTAAGCTCGGTTTAAATACATACATATCTATAGCTGTTATTAGAATTTATTTTTATTGTAAGTTAGATATAAACTATATCGTAGTGCCACTTTAATTCTTTAAGGGCAGATTTTTAAAACGCCAGATAATTTAATCCGAGGAATAATTTTGAATTTTTGACAGTGCTTCCATACCAAAACTGTCAGACGTCAATTATATTCCAGGAATAAAAAAAATCTGTCAATTGAAAAATCAGCCTTATGTATGTTTTTCTTTTAATTTTCTTTTTGTAAATGTAATTGGTGCCTTGTTTTTATATGTTATTTTTGTCATAATTGTGCTGATTGTGTGTTATGCTTTGTCTTTTGTGTGTACTGAATAATTTTTTTAAGTCGTCGATATGAAATGAATTAAAATAAATAATAAATAAATAATAATTAATTTTCTTTCTAAATAGAAAGAAAATGAAAATAAAATCCTTGTTTCTACAATTCATTCTTATTATCCTGTTTTGGTTTTTGTGTTTTTTATTATTTAATTATCCTTCTCTATTTCAATACTTATACTTACTTAATTATTTCATTAACCGGTTGAATGTCATAATTACAGATACAATTAAAAAACCATTGTGTCTCGCGTAGATCTACGTTCCGGCGAAGGGTAGTATACAAAGGGTTAATCAATATAATATTCCTTCTCTATTTCTTATTAGAGAATATTTATTATAATTAGCTTATCATAATAATATTCATAGAATTTAAATAGGATAACCAATCATTCTAAAAATCACATTAAAATTCCGAAATTGTAAAGTTAAGGTTTTAATTCTAATTTTCCTTCCATCTTCTCTATTTCCTCGTCGAACGGCACTAGTAACCGATAATCGGATATATGTTTCCTTTCCTAATGCACGAAGCGAGAGATCATGATATATACTCTATTGATCCAAGATGCATTATTAATAATTATTATTTACAGCGAGGACATGATTTGCACACAAACGAACGGTTAAGAACGTCTGGGAAAGAATTATCTATCATAAACCTGATAATTATGGCAGAAAAAAATATGTGAACAGATGGCTGGTGGTGCTTTGGAAGTATAGTGGATTATTAAATAGGTATTAATTATAAGTTTTTATTCAGTGTAGCATCGAACGATATTAATAAAGCCAACTAATATTTTTGTGTCTACACTGTAATGGCTAAAGTAATAATAATAATAATAATAAGTTTATTTATTTCTCTCACAATGTTTTTGTGGCACTTTACAGTTTTTTTTTTAACTATATAAATTCACATTGTGAGAGCTGGTGCCTGAAGTAGGTTTTTTTTGGAAAAACCTGTATTACAGGTCACCAGGCCCCACATAGTGGCATCATACAATTAAGCAGGCATAAGTTGTAATTCCACTAAACAATAAGAACAACAAAGGAAAAAACAAAAGAGAAAAAATATAAAAAACAATATAAAAACAATATAAAAAACCAAAAAACAAAAGCAGTCAAAGGGTGTAGTGAATGTGTAGGTGAAGGATGGTGAATGTGTAGGTGAATGGTGGTTAATGTAAAGGTGAGTGGTGTCGGGTTTATGTGAATGGTGGTGAATTTGAAAGTAATTATTTGAATACAAGTATTATTCAATCGAGTGGAGCAATTTCTCTGTGTCCTCATAGGAGAGAGTTTTCAAGAAGTCCGTTACTTTTTGCTTACAACTGGGTTTGTGTAGTGAATAAATATTTAGACCCTTGTTAATAACATTATATAGATAATCCCCTAGGTAACAGTAAAACTTGTGGGACTGATGTAAACGGAAGAATGCTGTACTGCATACAGCATACTTTCTTCGTTTATCTTTGATTAGATCCGGATCATAAATTAGCTGCGAGTGCTTTTTGAGGACTGTATGCAGAACGAAAGTTTGTCTTATAGACAGTACATCCCACTTTTTGTATAAGTGGGCTGTAGGAAATCGGAAGGGGAGACCCGCAGCAACCTTGAGTATGGCACGTTGAGCTCTCTCCGCCTCTATCAAGTGCGTTTTAGCAGCACCTCCCCAGGAGATGATGCAGTAGTCAATAAGCGACTGACACAAGGCATAGTAGACCATCTTGATGGTGCGGAGGTCGGCTACATGTTTTAGACTCTTAAATATGTAAATGAGTTTGCGCAATCTCGTTACCAGGATGTCTATATGTGGTTTGAAGCTGAGGGATTGGTCTAATGTAACTCCAAGGTATTTAATTTTATCTGTCCTTTGAAGAGTAGGACATACGCAAGGCTGGTAGGTTAACCAACACGAGTGAGCCGTTATTGACAGTGAATCTGGGGGTAGGACGTTCGATCGATGTGCAAATGTCACGTATTTGGTTTTTGTGACATTGAGAGTCAGCACATTATTCCGTAACCAAGTAACAACCCCGTTAAGCCCCTCCTGAGCCACACCAAAGACCCCCTCCCAGCTGTCACCACTAAAGAAGAGAGCTGTATCATCGGCGAATGTAAAAATTTTACCATCAATAAGGCGAAGCTGGCACAGGTCGTTGATGTAGATCAAAAAGAGGGTCGGTCCGAGTATACTGCCTTGAGGCACCCCAAAAGTGACTGGCTCTTCGCTACTTACCATACCATCAATTCTAACATGCTGTTTCCGATTAGAAAGGTAGTCCTGAAATAATTTTAGGGGAAGACCCCGTACTCCCATATTTTCCATTTTATGCAATAAATGTGGAACAGAAACTGTGTCGAAGGCTTTTGCCAAGTCCAGAAACACCGTCAGGCAATTTCTCTTCTTATCCAAGTTCGTTATGACCGAGCTAACCAATTCATGTACCGCGTCATTGGTAGATTTACCGCGCCGGAACCCAAACTGGGAAGACGAAAGGAGGTTGTTAACCTCGAGGAACTTAATTAACCGGTCGTTCATTAGGCGCTCCAGAACTTATGAGAGCGTTGGAAGAATAGAGATAGGTCTAAAGTTATCGACACAGTTCCTGTCACCACCTTTGTGTATGGGTTTTATAATTGCTGATTTAAACGCCTGCGGGAATGTCCCTGTAGATATGGCGAGGTTGCAGATATGGGTAATAGCGGGGGCCAGAATGTGAGCATATCTTTTCAGTAACCGGCCCGGGATCTGGTCAAATCCGACAGCACAATTATCCCTTAATCCTTGAACAAGTTGCAGGATCTCGGATTCGACCGTAGGGAGCATGACCAAGGAATGAGGAGGAGCGGTTTCCGCGAGATTATAAGCTTTGTTTCTGGGAGGGAATGAGTGAGAAGTGATTTGCTCGGCTAGGTTGCGGCCAACGTTTGCAAAGTAACTATTGACCTCGTTGATGAGACAGGAGGAGTGATCTGTTACCCTTAAGGAGCCGCTAATCTGTTTTATAACATCCCATAGCTTCTTTTTGTTACCACTTGCATTCTCAATCTCTTGTTTTTCATAGTTTCTTTTAGCTTTCTTCAGAAGTGAAGTGCAAAAGTTTCTATAACGCTTGTATGTTGTGAGAAGTATTTCATTATTTGGGTCCCTTTTCGACTTTTTATGAAGGTTATCCCTGTTGCGCATACATTTTAACAGCCCTTTTGTAATCCACGGCTTAGTGACTAGTTTCCTTCTAGGTATTTCTACTACTTTGCAGTTATCTTTTATTGCCTTTGACAGACAATTTACTAGCAAGTCAGTTGCTTTATTTGCATCGTTGCAGTATAGGATAATTTGAAAATCTGTCTTACGTATAGCGGAGTCTAGGTTATCATAATCAATACGGTGACTAATTTTATTTGAATACTCTAGCTGAGACTTATGAGCAAGGTCAATGCTAATGGCAACACTCCCGTGATCCGTAATTGATGATTCGACCACAAGGCAGGTAGCCTTTAATCTAGTCTTAACCATGATGTGATCCAGACACGTTTTACCGTGGGTTGGTAGTACATGACCTGGCAGCATACCGTGACTAGCCAGGACATTAAGGTATTCGTGAGAGCGTTTATCAGGGCTGTTCATCACTATATCTATGTTTATGTCACCGCAAAGTATAATGTTTTTGTAGCTGCTTAATGAAGTGAGGAGTACATCGAGGGCGTTATTAAAATTGTTAGTGTTATGTTGGCCGGGAGGGCGGTAAATTCCAAGAATACAAGTGTCTGAATTTAGTTTGAGTAATAGACAGTTTGCGTCACTAATTGGTGGTTCTTGTACTGACACTTTAAGTTGTTTTTTGTAAAAAATAACGACTCCTTCGTTTTGTGTCTTATGCAATGTGGTTGATGCGTAGTTATAATTGTCAAGGATGGGTATATTCTTGGCTGACCGTAGCCAGCATTCAGAGAGAACCAACACGTCCCATGCTATATTAGACCTATGCAGAAGTGTAATGAAGTTTGGCATATTGCATGAAACACTACGTATATTTTGAGAGAGAATGTTGAGATGGCGATTACTATGACTTACTTGGGTTTTTATATCATCTATATTACATCTAATAACTTGAGCCACCGACAAGGAATCCAGATCTGAGTGGATAACTTCAATATTTTGCATCATATGAAAACTATTATTATTACAAGATGCAGGTCACGTTTATCACGTGGCCCGTTAAGTATATTATTAAGTTGGTTGTCACTCAGGTCTGGTATGTCGGTGGCTATAGCCTGTACAATGTTATGATGTGAAATAATAGGTGGATTCGGATGACGTTTAAACAGACAGTTACTATTGAAGATCACAGCTCGGTTTACTAACTCTTGATTCAAATTGTGCGTTGTGTAAAATGCGTGTGTATTAGGTGTATGTTGATTGCGTGTAATAAAAGGTTGTGTAAGTTGTGTGAGACTGCAATTAGGTATAAGAAAAGGTAACAAATATGTGTAAGTAAATTTAACAAACGACATAATCCAAATTACAGATAATGACAATGCAAGGCTATTTATAAAAAGTACATTTACCAGTCACAAAATGAGTTTGTTTAACTCTGCCTCATCACTAATACGCACTGGCGATGACCCTTCTTCTTTCTTAATGTAGACCTTCCCGTAGGATGTCCAGGCCGCAACAAGCTTTTTATCCTTGACATTAAGGCGCGCAACATAGAACAACCTTTTTGATTTGCTTGATAAGTACTCTGAGATATATAGTGTACGTAAATCGCCCGGAATGTTGATGTGTTGCGAGTTTAGTCGTGGTTCCTCAAGTTCACGTCTAGATTTATTAAACGAGATGTACTTAGAAATTACGGACTCCTGTGAAAGTGATTTTAATTAACATATATTACAGTTTTTATTTCTGGGGCTCTTGTCTCGTATAGGGTCTTAGCATTATGTTGAGCAAAGGCCGTTTTGAGTGGATGTGACGCATGTTTACCCCCAACTTGTTATTTTTTTTTGGGTTTGTTTTCTTTTTATGCGTCATGTCTGCTGCAAATAAACGTATTTTCTTTCTTTCTTTTCTATATTTTTTTCAAAACCAGTTTCACTTGTTTTCTAGGTTCATCAATAGATGTCGTTAGGGGTGAGTATCATAATAGAATTATCACCTTATCACAGGACTCTATCAATAGATGTCGTTATGGGTAAGTCATTAAGTATTAATCAAGAAAGATTATTTCATATGCTCTTTGAACACGGCACGGCGTATAAACCGCACAAGCTTCCCGATGACCGTACCTACACACTGCGAATAAACCGTAGTTTTTCTCGGCAAGAAAAACTTGTGTGTACAAAGGGCCTAACTAGTAATCAATCCACTTCTGATTAATTATTTTGCCGTAAATCGTACATTTACCAAACATCCGCCAAAAACCAAATCATTTAAAACCTATCTCTCCCTTCGAATATCAAGAATTCAATCCAAAGACCAATAATGCCAATCGATAAACAACTCTACGTCTCAACATTGCACAATTTGTTGTGCAGAACTATAGGTAATAGACCCTAACCTCTAACCCCCAAAAGGGCAAAGTATTATTTATTCTAATAGTAAAATAAACTAGCCATTTACCACAACCATGTAATAATTCCTCTATCATAAATTGGTACGTGTTTTAAGCCTGTCATACACTACAACTGTAATTAATAATATAGATTTTTACATCACTTTAAGTTTACAAAATCAAACCATAGATGGCGCAAATTTGAAAGTGGCGCTCTTAAGTGGAAAGCGCCAGGGTAACCTGCGAAATTCAAATTTTCTTAATGATGAACTGCGAAAGTTTGTGACGATGAATGGATGGATGGATGTTTGTTACTCTTTCACGCAAAAACTACTGCACGGAATTTGATGAAATTTGGCACACAGATAGTTTATAACTAGGATTAACACTTAAGATAGTTTTATTCCGATATTCCCACGGGATCGAAACTTATCCCAGTGAAACCGCGGGGCACTGCTAGTAGGATAGGTATTATAATATGAACTTAAAGTGTTGTATTGATGATTTTAATGATTATAATTCTATAAATAGATACTTGTTATGCTCACGAACCATATTTTGTTCAACATACAACCTGACACTAACCTACAAATTGCAAAAAAACGTAAAAAAAATTTGGATTTCGCAGCGAGGCAAAAGGGCATCTAGTTATTTTACTTTATTAACGGTTTGTTTGGGTAACTAACAACATAAATATTTTCATTATTAAATCAGGAGGTCTTCTATCGTATTTCTTGGATAAAACGGGACCCGCTACCGAATCGATATACCGCATGCTTAATGGAACATTGACCCATTAGCAATGATCATTGCCCATTAGTATATAGGTCAATAGTTAAGAGTCCTATTACATTTTTTACGCAAATTCATAATTTTTGACGCTGTAATTTTCAGCAGCAGTAACATAGTTAAATTTTTTGATTATGAATAACGATAGTAACATTCTCTTTCTTGTAAGTTGGAATTACACATTTTAATTTTTCTTTTCGTGTAATTTACTATAAATATTTTACGAACTCCGTTTGCAAGAAAAACCGTCGGCGATGGAACTTTGACGCTCAAATTCACATTGTTACATTCAATTCTTATAAAAGCTAAAATTACTAAAAAATAAGTTGAATGTTTTACTTGTTTATTGGAATTCTAGAATTTCTTTGAATTCCTTGAGTTTTCACTAAAAAAATCGAAAAGAAAGCCTAATTTAAGCCATAAATGTCTTGATTCAGCGTCCATTATATTCCAAATAAACACAATTTTATCAAATAAACTAATATGATATAAAACTTCGATCTATAATGAATACGTTTTATTAGTTTTCGTTTGTCAATATTATAAGAAAAAATTACAATAAATAAAATTAAAGTACTATATATTCTACGTCGATTCAGCGCGCTCCTCAGTCTCGCGCGAGCGCTTATCGAGGTAGGACCTGTACATGAAATTTTCGCGCGCAATCGTCCGGAGATCGCTATTATTATCGACTCGTGTACGCCGATCGAAATAATTTGATCCAATAAGATTTTTTTTACATCATAATATTAAATGTATTATTTTTTAACAGACTTCTAAAAAGGAGGAGGTTCTTAATTCGGATGTTTATATTATTATTATTTTTTTAAATGTATGTTCGGGCATAACTCCGTTATATTTAGACGGATTTGCATGATATTTTTTTTTGTTCGAAAAAGTGTATTCCGAAATAGTCCCATTTAAATTTTGTACAGATCTGATCATGAGTTTCGTAGACAGACAAGGTAACTCTTCAATAAATTCCAGCAAATCAACCGCGATTCCTGCTATCGCATATGTATTCATTGTTTACGCAATCACACAACATAACATCACGCCTGTACCCTTTAAAGGGGTAGGCAGATGTGTTCAATAGCTTCCTGCCACTGATATTTATATAGCAAGTAGTGTTATATGAATTTGTGTGGGGTAGATAGGTACAACTAAAAAGTAAAACTTTTTTTTTTTAATCTGTATTTTTTTTTTTTTTTTGTAAAAAAGTTTTAGTACGAGTGCGTCTTAAAGGTAATCAATATTAGTACATACGTACATATTAGACTTTAATTTTTATCTTTTATTTATGGTAGGTAAGGGTCGGAAAACACCACTATACGCCTGCATAAAAAAAGGAAGAGACACAATTATGCCCGCTTACAGACAGCATTACAAGTTAAAATGTCACTAAAAAGGTAGATGCAAACACGATGTTATTAATTTAAACCGTATTACAGAACAAACCAAACCACAAACAAACCTTAAGTTCCTACCTAAAATATACATTTTATACTAAAACAAACATAAATCAGTATTTTCTTTTCCAGGACACATAACCATAATAATTCTGAAACATCTACAGAAAGTAAAAATATGATAGTAGAACCAACAGTGAAAAAATCGTCTACTCTAGATCAGCTAAAGTAGGTACCTAGCTACCCGTATATTACCTAGCCGGGCCCACTCTATGCTCAAGGTCAAAAATATCGTAATTTATTTTCGTAATAGTAAAGATTTTCGTAAAAAAAGGTTTTGTTTTAATGATATTTGTAATTATTTAGTAACGCTATAAAAAAATACAAAAGAAGTAGTTATAAGAAATGCCTACTGGATACCTACCACGAGCTCTTAACGCGATCCACTTTAGGACCTAAACTGAACTGTTCTTCTAATTCGTACCATGATGTCAGTTTAACGATTCAATTTAGGCCATGCCATCTGGATACCTACCACGAGCTAGCTCATTAGCGAGCTCATTCACTTTCAACGATCCAAATGCCGCTGAGCGTATTGGTTGTCATGGTACGACTGTGAGCGATGCTGTTTAAGAACCTAAACTGAAATGTCTTGCATTTGAATCGTTTTTAAATAGATCATGGTAGGCCTCCTGTTCTACGTTCTGATTGTGAACATTTTGTGTAGGTATATTTTTGTCTTTTCTAAACATGACTATAAAGGAGTGTGTCTTCTGTATTCTATGTCGGGATTATGTGACGTAATTCATGAAGATGTTAATAATTACTAGTTGATTAATGCATTCGATTTATGACCAGTAACTACTTACGTAGTTTTTTTTTTAATCAAGAGGCTTCTACAGCATCAGAAAAATTTATGCTTTCCAGTTCTGTTCTGTTCAAAGGAAAAAAAAACACGTTAAATGCCATTACGAGAGATCTTTTTGTATTTTTTTTTCTCAAACTTTATAATTAGGTACATTTTTAATTTGTGGACTCTTTTTGAGTGTTTTGATTTATACTCACCCCTGATTACCTGTCTAGTAGTGTTCAGTTCAGACTCTGGATTAATAAAAAAAACTATCATCCTACTCAGACTGGTATCAAAATTGTTTCGCGGACTATAGTTGTACTCCCAACGCACACTAACGTAACTTCGTGTATTGCAAACGAACACAAGCGCGCGTTCGCGCTAAGCGAACATTTACGATTTGTAATAGGACTCTTAATCATACATTCAAAATTCAAGCATTCATGATTAATTAATCTAATCAAATCCAATCAGTTTTAATTTTATGCGTCAACAAGTAGGATAAGTCCTCATAGAGAGATTTTCTTTGCGCTTTCCCAAAAATTGTCTGTTTTGAGTTAAGTCAGTATTCTATTAAGCATGCGAAATTTCTAAGGATGGCCGTAGAAAGCCCTTCTGTAGGATCCTAGGATATGATGGCAAGATATGTAGAAATATGTCAAGTTACTTATACATTTTTACATTATAGCTGCCGTATGTGAAGACCCTTATGTGCAGGCGCAGCGGGTGGGCCGCACCGCCATGTTGTCTGTCTCGATCTGATCGGTTCATCTATGTTAGGTTAAATTCTAAGGTTGTTTATGTAAGCTATTTGTCTAACAATGTTTATATTACAAGGAGCGTAAACTTTAATATTGCATTTTCTATTTTTTATTAACGTTGGTATAATCTCTCACCCGGTTTAGGAAAGGCTGACCAATTTAATCACACCAGTTGTTTTTCACACTGAACATTATACATGACACTAGCTTCTGCCAGTGACTTCGTCCGCGTGAGATTATTTGTTCCCCCGACCCACCCCGTCGCATCGCATCGTCTGCTAGCGCTATTATGTACTTCGTTTTCGCTTAGCGTTCTTTTTGTTTTTTTCGCCCACAAGGGGTTCTTCAGCTTTATTATTAGTAATATACTTGAGAGATGGTAGGCATATATATGTATATATATATAAATGTTCTTAACTAACTTTTTAGACCTTTGTATCCTGCTTATGTAAGTATACGAAGTTTCATTAAAATCGGTTCAGAGAAACAAGGGCTTGAAAGTTTGTTTGAAATGCCGTACGTCGGTCGTCAGTGTCTAAAGTATAACTGAACACAGACACCATCAAACTAAAGTCCAAGAACTGTTCATTACCTGTCAAAGTTGACAAAAACAACAAGTTTTTGCGCCATATCACATGCTTGTTATGTCCATATGTGTGAGATCGATGCCCGTTCGATTAGCGATCGCGAGACATATCATGTTTCACACGATCGATCATAGTGACAGCTTTGCAATTTGTTCTGTTGGTCTGACGTAATGGGTGTGACGTAACAGGGTATGTATGTGGTGTTGAGTTTATGATGGATTTTCTTGGAGGTGAGAAGAAAACTACAAGTTCAGTTGTTGAAAACTGATTAGATTGCAAACTGCTACTGTAAAAATGTCGGCCAGTAAACTTTGATAAAGTGGGCTTGAAGTAAGGTGTCACACATATCACTTCACCCAAGTTTACGTGGTGAGATTTTTAAAGAAT
The DNA here is from genome assembly GCA_963669345.1 of Gortyna flavago. NCBI lineage: Eukaryota > Metazoa > Arthropoda > Insecta > Lepidoptera > Noctuidae > Gortyna > Gortyna flavago. The sequence goes on from OY770138.1 coordinate 13,510,076, forward strand.
AATCCGTCTGTAGTCCTGTTTGTTTCCCAAGTACAGAACTGCAATTTTTGCCAGTTTAAAATCATCATTTTTGCAATTTTATAGGTAAGTATTTTGCACAGGTTGCCTTAATCAAGTCAACGCCGTCTGTTACTGTAAACCAGCGCTGGGGCTCGGTCTCGCATAAGGTCGGAGAATTATGCTGAGTGATGGCCGTTTTGCGTGGTTGTGACGCATATCTTCTCCCGACTTGTTATTTTTTGTATTTGTGTTCTGTCGCTGCGCCATAATTACCGTACCTATTTTATTTTTTCTGTTTACAGCAAAGGAAGTGACAATAACAGAATTGATCATATTACATATATTAGAAATGATCATATACTGAGTTATGTATATAACTCAGCTGACACATTTATTGCCATCAACACGCTAAGAAGAATATCAGAAATGATTAATTATCGTTTTGCTCATAATAACACGTATCTTTAATAGTATAAACATTCTAATAAACCAATTAACTTATGAAATCATTCCCTTTGATTTTATTGGTTACACCGTTTCATTAAGCAAATAATTAAATGAATTACTATACCATCACCAAAATCATTTAATTGAGTCGTGACCACATTTAATTATATGATAAATGATAAATGATTTATTTATTTTTGTAAGTAGGTTTGTACAAACACTTTTACACGTCAATAAATATATATTTGCGCACGCACTGAAATTCGATTAGCTGAATACAAAATTAATATACATATTATAAATTCATCACAGCGCATTGAGTTGGAAAAAGTTGAATTAATGAACGAACATGACATGTTACAAATTATTATAAAAAAAAAACTCAATAACATATGTAGGAAAGTGTAACATCAAATTGCTTATGTTATTTAGGCAGTTACTCAACTGTATGATCACACTAATTATTAATTAATTAATTTTATAAAGGCGAAAGTTTGTGAGTGTGTTTGTATATTTGTTACTCTTTCACGCAAAAACTACTAAACGGATTTTGATGAAAGCTGGCACACAGGTAGTTTATAACCAGGATTAATACACATCCCGATATCCCCACTGGATCGAAACTTATTCGGGTGAAACCGCGGGGCGCTGCCAGTTATAAATATTTTGATAGAGTTAATTTTATTTTAGGAACTCAAGTAAGCATCGTTCTAGATAAAGATTATTTTGAGATGTAAACAAATCGCTGCATAAATTCAAAAGGGCCACAAGTCGAAACGTCATTTTTTTACAGGAGAGCCCGTCAAAGTTTTGATATCGGTTTTTGTTTGTTATATCTGTGTTATAATATAACACATAGATATAAAACGTAGATTAATAAAAATAATAAACAAACGTAGATTAATAAAAATAATAAACAAAAACCGATATCAAAACTTTGACGGGCTCTCCTGTAAAAAATGACGTTTCGACTTGTGGCCCTTTTGAATTTAAGCAGCGAAATTATGATGCTACATAACATAACATCACACCTATATTTACCAAAGGGAAGACAGAGAGTACCTTTAGTACACCCATATTTCGCCAGTAATGTTTAAGTCTCATGTAATAGGGGTTGATTTGTCATCAATCGGTGCAATCAACCGGATCATTGATGCTAGTTCTCTTGTATTCATTTCGCAACTTCGACCAGTTCTGTGCTTCTCGAATCCAGCGGATCCCTGCGGCCTTCAACAGGTCATCGATCCACCTTGTGGGAAGCCTTCCAACGCCACATCTTCCGGTATGCGGTCGCCACTCCAGCTGGTCGGTATATTTTTTGCAAAAAATCTCACTGTGAATGCTTGCTTAGGTGAAGTGAGCTTGAAGTTAGCTGTTCATTCCACGTGATGCTAGGGACTGACACTACTGACCGCTCACTTTTTTTTTTTTTTTTAGGATGGGAAATCATCAAATGACCCCTCCCGCTCTGGGTGGAGCGGAAGGGAGTGTCAGACTCTTACTGACTAAAACCCATCCGTGTTCCTTCCTTAGCCCTTTATGTTCCGGGGCAGCGGTAACCCTTTCGGACAATCCCGCTGCCCCGGCAGGCTTCGGCCCTAACGGGCCCCTCCATGTCTGCTGACATCTCTTTGAGGCGCGCGTGGAACACATACGCGCCGTCCGGCACGGACCTGGTCCTGATCGGACGGCGAGCTACCCATTACTCGCCGTCCGCAGGCCCGCGCCTACGGTGGCCGGGAGTCGTCACGCGGCTCCCGACGCCCGGAGCGTCTACCGCGGCGGCTGGGACGGGCGGCTCTCTCAGCTCTCTCCCTCGCCCATCCCGCCACCTCCTTCGCTAGCATGACTGCTTCGCAGAAGGAGGTGACTGCCTCCCACTCCCTCTCGCCCCGGACCATGGCTTGGACCAGGGCCGGGCGCGAGAGGTCGCCGCCGCTGCCGATCGCCTCTACGAGGACAGGGCGGTGCTCTGCCCAAGCGGGACAGACGTCCACCGTGTGCACCACCGTGTCCTCTGGGCGATCCTCGCAGTGGTGACACCCGGGCGTTTCCTCCCGCCTGATTATGTGCAGGAACCTCCCGAAACATCCGTGTCCGGTGAGGACCTGCGTCAGGCGGTAAGTGAGGGCGCCGTGACGCCTCTCTAGCCACTCCTCAAAGAGGGGCCTTACCGCCGCTATCGCGGCGTGCCCACTGACCGCTCACTTCATCTAAGCTTTCACTGTGAAATTTTTACAGAATTGATAGACAGAACCTTTCGGTCTCATCGGTCATCTGTTCTGTGAGCAATATGCCACTTATGTTTGGCAATTCTTGGGGCTAAACTTAATGTTATATTTTTTGTATTCGTTGGATAAATCACAATTATTGCAAAAACTGTACTGACGATTAATTTGAAAACAGAAAAGTATATACTTAATGAAATCAGCTTGTTGTAACCACCGTCTTTTTAATCAATTAATGTCATAGTGACAATTAATTAATGTTAAATAAATGTTTGCTAATAATTCTAACAGTAAGTTAAAGTAACAAGAGGACCAACCGTTCAAGTTTAAGAACAAAAACCTTAATAGCGGGAAGTGCCCTGCATGGCCGACATACTTAAACCCAATTAACTCCTTTACCAAGAAACATCCACATTATTTTGTTAATCATTCAACTTCCATGTATTTATTAGTGGCAAGAATTTTGTGGAAAAAAACTTGACCCAATTGATATTTTTTTTTTACAAAACTACTTCACCCAATTTGTGGAATGAGTTTTATTTACTCGTAAATTGTGAAAATCAACTTACATATATTTGCTTTGTAGGACAAACCGCACTAAGTCTCTCACTAAGTGTTTGTGAAAATGATATTTTTTTCCACGAATTGGAAAGTCAACAGAAGATAGGTACTCGAAAAAAGGCTAATAAATATATGGCTAAGCCATAGACTTATAAAAAAAGATGGACTCCGCGCCACGCATATCGAAAGTGAAGCACAGTAAGTATACCGGACAGTTTGTACAAACACGCCTTACGCTCACATTTACATCATAGTATGCCGACCGGCCGCCATTACGTGACACGACAGCGACAATCGTCAATCACACACACATAGATCGGTACGGTGCTTCACTTTCGATATGCGTGGCGCGGAGTCCATCTTTTTTTATAAGTCTATGGTTTTGCCTTATATTTACGAAATCATACTTTCTCTCTGAAATTATTATAAAGGAGTTAAACACAACGTAAGTGCACCTGCTCCAAAGCGCTCCTGTATCAGCGCACGCCTGCTCCAAACAATCCCCACAATGCTTATGTCCGACACTTAGAAGAACTGATAATGTGAAATATCTGGGTGTCCAAATAGACGGAGGATTACGATGGGACAAACAGGTTGACGCCATTACCACTAGATCTATGAAACTTGTGCATATTTTCAAATCCCTCAGAGACTCGGCTGCGACTGAAACCCTGAAGATGGTGTACTTTGCATTATGTCAATCAGTCATTGGATATTGCATCACAGTATGGGGTGGTGCAAATAAAACCAGTCTCCTGAGGATTGAGAGAGCGCAGAGAGCCGTTCTGAGGGTGATGTCGAGGAAACCGTATCGCTATCCCACTACGCAACTATACGCTGATTGCAAAGTACTTTCTGTGCGCCAGCTTTTTGTGCTGAAGTCTACTGCTAGAAAGCACGCTACCGTTCCCCCAACTGACCCCAAAAAAAAAAGAAACTACCCTTAAGTACCCCTCACAAAACATCATTCGCTCAACACCATACTACACATTAAGTACATACATCTACAAACAAATTCACAAAAAATTAAACATTGTCGATCTAAATAAATATGAAATTAAATCAAAACTAACAGCATGGCTCCTGGAACAGGACTATATACAAACAGAATCCTTACTTAAGTATGTCGTATAACTACCTACATAAATCTCCAATCACACACAAAACACACACACAAACGCACACACTCACACACACACACACACACACATATACACACCCACACACACACACACGCAGACCTCACGTATAGAATAGTACTTATTAACTTTATTATCTTGGATCGCTCAGGTAGATCGACACAGTCTACTATAGCATTATACTTTTAGCATCACCTTTTTAAGTTGAATCACTGTCTCTCAAGATACAGGTTGCCTAGTTTGAGAGGCAGGGTTTTCCATATTGTGTACAGATTGTAGTCCTTAGATTGTATTGCATTGTGTTACTACCAAAGCTCATTCAAAATTGTCTTTATATACAGCATGTTAAATCTGTAATTTTTATGAAATAAATTTATTATTATTATTACCTTTCAACGACTCTAACGAGAGATTTTTTTTCCAAGTTGTAAACACACTATCTAACTTACAACAGTTCCATTGCTAACACTTCTAATTTTAACCTAACCATTAAGTAAGCAAACACAACCACAACTCTAATCCATAATTCCTTCCCCAAACACAATATCATAAATATGAAATATCTAAACATTCATATATTCATTGGGCAGTGACCACACGACCATATATCAACGAGCTGTAACTTAGACGCATTATGCTATGAATTGCGCTCTAAGTTACACTTAAGTTATAGCTTAGCCAGTATGTTGATCAAACTGTTCTGCGTTATTAAATTGATAGGACTGGTAAGTGAATTTGTGTTGCGAAAGTTAGCCGTTTGTTTGTGTGGAAATAGATTTGGTCTACGTTGAACTTAGCGTGATTGTGGTTAAAGTATACGCAAAATTAAAAGCGGTGGTACTATGTTGCAAATCAGCAACTAAAATAAAAAAAAAGATTGTCAGAAAATAAGATTGGTACTGATTTGCTGGATTTGTTTTCTCCTCTATCCTATCGTGATTACTTCTGTAAAATCCTGTTTGTATGTATGTATTAGTATTTATTGTTTTTCAAGTTATCTATCCCTTATGTTGCACCTGTCATGTTTTGTCTCTGCACCCATCTGATTGACTGGTAGATATAATGATCATCTTTTGATTTTTTTTATTGTTGTATTGTTTTTACTTGTACAGAGGCCAGCACATCAAGCTACTACAATCTGTCAAATTTCTTTGATAGATTTTCAACTTTATCGCTAAAGCATAAGGTTCAAAGTTGATTGGGAAAATTTGACAGCTTCGGGTAGGTTGATGTGCTGGCGTCTGTACATAAAGTTTAAATAAAATGTCTACGGAAAATAATATCAAAATATTATAAATCGAGCCGACTTTAAAAGCTCAAAAGCTAACGAGTTTTATAAACGGAGAACTTTCGAAGAATCAATAGAGTTACCATATATTGGAGTCGATATTGATAATTATGTAGGACTTGTAACTTAATGGGATGGATATGGGATACTTAACCAGAATGAAACGGAGCTCGAAAGGCCTCAAGGCTCAAGGCATCCCTGTTGGAAAGATATCTTTGCTTATTAAATGATTTGTAATAGTCTTATTGCTCTTAAAACTGACTTGTCAATATTTATCTATTGTATTTTATTGTGTTCCGTGCTCATTATGAATTTTTCATAATGTTGATTTTCGTTTAAATTGCTATTAATATATTGACATAATTATTATTATGGTTTATCTATTTATGTTTATTATCTAAATAGATATTAGTATATTTTTATTATCTAAATAGATATTATTTTCTAAGTTTAATTGAATTGCATGTATTCTTATATATTTTTACATCTATTACTGTTCTTAATGTTTCATGCTAGATTATATTCGATCGTAATGTGAATTCTTACTGAATAAATAATTTTAAATTGATCATGACATGTGTGGATAGACGGGATGGAGATGTACGTGAGACCCTAGTACCTACTTATTTAATTACACACCACAAATAAATACACGTCTCTCACAGTTCTCATCTCTTGAATACAAACGCGAAATTATGTAATAAACTGTATCAAATATTTCACATCACGTAGCCGGAGACATTGGGGCATAAATTCATGAGTAAGGTGGCAGGACCACCGGCGGCGGCGGTGAACAGTTATATTTATAGCTGTACCATGTAAGGAGGTATGTTTTCGCTTTTTAAATTATTATGGACTCTTGAAATTTCGGGAGGAAAAAGCAATAATACTTAGTTTTCATTGGGTTGAACTCCTCTTCTACATCAATTCCCATAGAATTTTGTCACAGCCAAATAGTGATGATGCGAAGAATCTGCTCAGGCTCATGGCCCAAATGTAAACAGTAGCAGTGTGTAGTTAGGGCACGATGCGACTGTCACACGCATTGCGGTTATAATAGTCCCTAATTATAAACATAGAATAATTATAGGGTTAATTGGTAATCATAGAATATTGTACTTTTGTGTGTTGTGCTGTCTTTTGTGTGCGCCAAATAATTGGTTTATCTATCTCATTATTAATAATTAAAAAAACCATATTGAAGTATACATATTATAAATGAAACTCGTTTTTAGGGTTCCGTACCTAAAGGGTAAAAACGAGACCCTATTACTAAGACTCCACTGTCCGTCTGTCTGTCTGTCTGTCATCAGGCTGTATCTCATGAACCGTGATAGCTTGACAGTTAAAATTTACACAGAATGCGTATTTCTGTTGTCCGTATAACAACAAATACTAAAAACAATAAAATTCATATTTAAGTGGGGCTCCCATACAACAAACGTTATTTTTTGCCGTTATTTTATATGTATGTAGTGTTAAATATTGTATGGTGGTACGGAATGTGTATACTATACTAATGTTAAACCTACGTATAATAAAGAATTTCAATGTTTTGACAAGTCATAAAAACCGTGCAAAGCATGGGCGGGTCGTCAGTAATAACATAATTTTTCAGAAATATCTATACAATTTTTTCAGTAACTTCAAGTAGGAACTTCATAGTTTAAACTTTTAAGCAAACCTAAGTTTAAGGTGCACTGAAAGAGCCTGCATGACTGACGGCACTTGCCACTTAGCTACGTCTAACGCACCCTGGGCAGTCAGATAAAATATAATAAAAAAAAAATATATATATAATTTAATTATACTTTTTAATCATGAGCTAAATTGTATCATTGCTTGTCCAGCACAAAATAAGAGTAAGGAACCTCTCATTGCCGAATCAAAGGTCATAATATAATACTAGTGTCAAAAAAATGTCAATAATTTCAAAAACTCTCCTATTGATTCTCTGTAAGCCTTTTTGAAACACAGCATGTATTTTGCGTCATCCTATCAAAGCATAAAAAAGTGGCACATGTCCACAATCTCGTTTCAAATTCAACTCTTACAAAATAGCAAAATATTAAAAGTCGTTGCACTTATTCTGGTCAATTATACGGTCATAAGCGAGCATAATTTCACACCTTATATCGACGTGCAGCGGAACGGACACACCAATAAAACACTTAATTATATATAATTAGATGTGCCTTCATTCGCACACTCGGTTGTGGTTACGACATGCTTGCGATCGAGCTGATTTAGGACGAATGTTCTCTTGGAGATATGTTTTAAGCCCACCGTCACAGCTGTCCCCACATTAGTTGTAGATTTAAAGGAAACAGGCCTCCTCTCTGTGAGAGGGAGTGGGCCATTATCCACCACGCGGGCCCAGTGCGGGTTAGTGGATGTTATATGTCTTTAATTTTTGGTTCTAGGACATGCCGGTTTCCACACGATGTTTTCCTTTACCGTTTTAACATCAATTCGCAGCAAGCGCTTGTAAGATTAACTGACTTTTTCTTACGTTTCCTACGTACGGTCGTCAGGCCGCCCGACAGCCTACCTAATCTGCATTCGCGATTTATTTGGCAAAAATGTAAACAAATATAAGTTTATGGAAAAATAACATTAAATCCTACATTATAAAGTTCAGTTTACGCTACAACTTCAAACATTTTTATAACTTTTTCAATAGTGCTAGTCACTCTGAAATCAATTTAATTTCCATTAAAATAAAGTTCATATTTGCTTAACTTGAAATAATATTAATTTGAAACAAGTTTGAATAGACTTTAGAGAGAAACATAACACAACATCAGACCTGTATTCCCCTAAGGGTTGGACAGAAGTGTACCATTAAGTACGCTACTACCAACACCTAGAAAAAAGTTACCGAATACACACCAGTAACACGAAAACGATTCGTTGTTGACCTTAAAGAAAAATATGGAAACGTTACTCCTAATTGGTGTCTCTCTGTCGCTTCCAAGAAGCAAGTACTTAACTGAAACAATGTAATATATCACTGTGAAGGTGTAATGTATGTACCTATATAAGCATCTAAAATTAGCATACAATTTATCAACTTACTGTCGAACAAGATATTATGTTCTCGCTAACAAAGACAAATTAGTGCCTTTAAGCGAAGTGGACACTAGCAATAGTTCTGAAGTCAAAAATGCATTGTTATAGACTAGGTACAATATTAAATTCGGTACAGTCAAAGTATTTTGATGCTACTATATATCTATATACGATATAGAAGAACGATGACCCGTACAAATATCTAGGATAGACTGGGTGCCAAAGACACCAGAGGCAGGCCTTATCGTAAAATTAACATAAAATATTAGCAGGTACGTAATAAAAATCTTCAAATCTCTTCTTAGCATGAGGTACAGCAGAATAACAGAACCACAAGTCATGGTAAAAAGATTAATTGAAAGGTTTGGACAACGGGACTGATAGACAACCCAGAGTGAAGTGGACTTAAGTTTAAACTCGCGCAAACTCTTTAAATGAATCATTGACGTAAATTAAAGTCTGTAAGAAATAGTCCAGGTAGGTAATATTTTCGTCTACCATGTGCCGTGAATCATCCATAATGACATACTCGTAAGTAGTCGTCTTGTGACTATACCTACACCTATAATTTTGATGGCATAAGCATGAAACTAAGAACGGTGGCGAGTATTGGCAATAACTTATTGATCTCAAGTGTCTTATAACTCATATAAGTGCTTGTATGGACATAATTATAGGTTATTGAAGAGTGCAATGTTCTTGTTTTAATTAAATTAATTCTGTCCGGATGTATTAACATTAATGGTTTTGCAAATTCTATTATCATAAAAATTAATTTCCATATTATATTGACTATATTTATCAAAATTATGCCGCTTACTATCGCCTATTATCATGTTGACGATGTTTTAAAGTGAGTTTCTCATATATTTAAGAACGATCGCAGCTCCATCTTCAATGGCAATGGCATAAACTTATCAAAAATGTAGAAAAATTAGATATTTTTGACAGGTTGAGACTGAAATTAGAATTTCATTGATTGTCGCTGAAATAAGATTGTGACTAGATTTTGAACGTTTTGTCTCCTCGTAATTTGTACGCCTAATTCCATAGTCAAATTTAAGCCAACTGGTGTCAAAGTTCATGTAGGTATTGTAGGTAGATGATTTTTGAAAATGGGTAGTTAACTTCTTCCTTTAACTTTTGGCATTCTGCTCTCTTAATGTAAACGTGACGTAAGAGCTTACTTAAAAAGCAAAAACCAACTTAGTAACTTAACTTACCCGATCTCAGTAAATAAGCAGTTCACTTCTCGCTTTCCCGCGCCCATTCAATACGGTACCAATTAAATATGAGAAAAATACACTGCCATTAATTCTCATTCAATTAACAATTTCTCGAATTGAATGAAAACAAGTGATAAATTAATGGCGGTCGAATCGAAGCCGCCACCTCGGGCGTAATCGTTTCGACAATGAGTTGCATTCGATTAATTACAGGGGTGCTCAATCTATACTAACAGATTATATTTTCCGCTCGTTGATTATCGCTGTGTGGGTTATCTATTAAATTTTAGAGCTGAAAATAACAACTACTAGGTAGGTACTGAAACAACACAAATACCTGAACCTTCATCTTCCCAAATATGTTGTGGTCGGCTTCCAACGGGTTACAGCTGGATACCAGTGTGTAACATGGAGCGAGCCTATCTTGCATAAACCAGTTACTGGGTAGTACGATACCATTGGTGAGACTGGTTGTCAGACTTTTGGGCTTCTAACATGCTTTCTGAGTCTCGGACGGATCTCGATATGCACCGACTTCGGCAAGCGTAGCTACGAGTAGGTCAAAACTGATATTTAGTGATCTTTGAGTGGAAAATCAGGTTCAGTATTTTGCAAGAAAACTGCGATAAAATAAAGAAAAAATATCCTCTCCTGTGTCCCACAAGATACGCCTGCAAAAAAAATGGTTGAGTACCACTGAATTGACGAATTATGGATTATACGCATACCATTTTAGGGTACCCAAGATTATTTTTAAACAAAGGTAATTTTCACATTATTCTTCAAAGAAAGGGTAATGGTACGTAATTATGCTATTATTTCATTTTTATCCAAATTGTAAGGCTATAAAGTTGTAATAAACGGATAATTTACAAATTATGGTAATGGGCTGTTGCGAGTCTGGTTTGTACAGTTTGAAAACAAAAATAATAAGCAAGTAAAACAATAAGTAAGTATTTTAACTGGATTTAATTTTCATTGAAGAATATTGTGTCAGTATTGATTTGCCAACCATATCCTGATTTAAATAACTACTCAAAACAGGCGGAACCAAACCAAATCGCGATCTCTTTTACTGTTATTTATTTATTTTTATCGAATTTACAAAAACAACATGTCCCTGATTTACGTATTGCAATTTTGTCACATAATTACACAAGACAGTGATAAAATTCACAAACAACACTTTTGCATTAAAGCCGCCACTCACACCGTCCGAAAGCGACGCTAGCAAGCATTAATCACAGCTAATTACGTTTGAACCAGTTCTTATTTATTCGGTGTAAATGATGCAATTGGTGACAACATTAAATATTGTGATAGTCTTGTAGAATTTATTAATTTAATTCGAGGCCAATTTCTAAAACGGCCTAATTAATCGAATTAATTTGGTACTTAGTAATTAATCTTAAGATAACATTAATCGATACGTTCCTAGTGTCGTATAATTTGTAGTATCCATAAGTAGAGGCACAACTGTATCATAGAAATGGTTAAACAGTAGGTACTGAACTAACCACTTAATCTTTGGTGAAGTTGTTGTCGTGAGAAATCGCATTTTTTGTAAATCAACCAAATTTGACACTTGTTTGGAGGGGTTAATAGAAACACTAGTTTTAATTTATCTAATCTATTTGTGGTGTCTAACTAAATATGAAGCAATCGAATGTTTTTTTTTTATTATTCAGGTAGACCGTATCAACTTTTTTGATACTATCCGGCTAAACTGAAACTTATTTCTTCGTGTAATTTGTCTACCATAAAGGATATTTTTTTAAGCAGTGCGCACATGTTCACAGGGTGTGCTACCCATGAATATAAACAACTTTTACTATGAGACGAACTCTGACATCACGAAAAAAAAATCTGCAGATTCAAACAAGAGTTCAATACCTACTCGACCAAAATGTATGAAACAGCTGATTTTACTGCTATATACTACACCTCAGCTTATTTAAACTTAAATAAAAAAAACCCGCAAACAGAGAAAGTGGACACTGTGTGATTACACTGGACAACATCGCACTAAAAGATAATTTCAATCGTAAAATTAAATGTACAGAGGCCAGCACATCAAGCTACCCCAATCTGTCAAATTTCTTTGATAGATTTTCAACTTTACAACTTTACAATAAGGTTCATATTCAAATGGGAAAATTCGACAGATTGGAGTGGGTTGATGTGCTGGCCTCTGTACAACGCATTGACATTTAAGAACTCATTCCGTTTGGAAAAAAAACATTAACACAGCGGATTAAGGAGACACAATTATATTTTATTGGACATTCATTACTTTTAAGACTTCATTGTAGCTTATTGCGGTTAATTTGGGAAATAAAATGTGTTTTTATAGCGAGAATTAAGATAGGTACTTTAACACCCCGTTATGATTGCTTGTAGGTAGCTGTTTTCTTGACATAACAGAATACTTTAATTTTTATGATTCCTCTCTTGGCTTTATCAAGTCGGCCCGTAAATGTCCACATAGGTACCTACTACAATTATACTAGTAAGTACGTCTACTAAAATTGTGAATATTACATCATCAACCATTACTGCAGTCCTCCTAACAACACAAAACTATAGGCCGACCGCTTAACTGAGACGTTGCCAGAGGTAGCTGCGCGGTGCGGGAGGGGTGATAGTTGTCACAAGTTGACGACTGAGCTTTCGCACGGTGACGTGCACCACACCCCTCCCGCACAGCGCTTCTACGTCAAGCTGCGGCCTATAGTTGATAAGACAAAAAAAAGGTTCCATTGGAGCTCACGATAATTATACAGTGCGATACCAACGCGGTGAAAATATATGGAATAGCATTTTTTTTTATATCCGACGAAAAATTTCAGTGCAGGGCGTTCAGATTCAGAAACATGTAATTCAATAAAAGAGATAGGTAAGTATGCAGGCTCGTCGGATCGTCGGATATAGTTGAAGTTTAGTAAGAAACCGATGGATGTTCTCGAAAAAAAACTAATTTTATTAATAAAAAACAAACAGCTCATTTATCAAATTAAATTTCAGTCGACAACATCCATCGGTTTCTTACTAAACTTCAACTATATCCGACTATCCTGTATACTTATCTCTTTTGTTGACTGTACCTACTAAATTTATGTTAATCCTAAAACTTTAACATAATCAGCCTTTTATGTAATATTCCGTAATCTACTCTGGCCCAGAGCGAGTTGGAAGCTATATAAATAAAACTGCAATTAGGCGTGATGTCATGTGTGTTAAGTTAAATAGTAAATATCAAACTCATATTAAAACGCTAGTGAACTCATTAAGTGCTACTTTTAAACAGTTTACACTATCATTAATACCATTCTACATCAATAACTACCGAATAACACTCTCGGAACATTTCCTGCTACTCTCCTAAGCCGACGCGCGACGTTTCGTTCGCAACGAACGTAAAAATATTTCGTTCGCGTACTGGATTTTCAACGTACTGTTTAGTGTTGAGAGTTGAAAATCCAACAGTGTGGTTTTGTGGAGCGCTGGGATGCGCTCTGTTGGATTTCCAATGCTTGGCTAAACGCCGAGAGTTGAAAATCCAGTGCGCGATAAAATCCCGCCGCGATTTTTTTCCGTCCGTGTGTACGTAGGCTAACGGTAATATTTTGCCCCGGGCGGTTTGTGCACCAAACAAGAGTATACATTACCTTATCTGTACGCAAATACATTACTACTAATTAATTTTAGGTGAGTCGCATTTATCATGGAGGTTTTAAACGTGTAATTATTGGAAGTGGGTTCTGTAGGTGGTAATTGTAGTCAGTGAAGATTTATTGTTTAATTTCTTTGTTTCTTTAGGCTTTTACTTTTGGGCAGTAGTTTGTTGTTAAAATTTAAGAAATTGTTGGTCATACCCGTGTTGTGAAAGGTTCAACAGGCTTACATATAAATTGTCAACAAAAGAAAGGTTTATTTTTCTAATCCCATTTATACAGCTTTCTCATCTAGCCATGATCTGCCTAGCCTTTTCCCAACTATGTTGCGGTCGGCTTGCAGTCTAACCGACGCAACTGAATACCAATATTAATATTGTATTTGGAGCGACTGCCTATCTGACCTCCACAACCCAATTACTGGATAATTCAATACCCCTTGGTTGTACCTACCAAATTGTACATAATAAGTACTTATTCTTATGCCTAACAACTTAGAAGCTAACCAGCTGTTGGGCACGAGTATTTTTTAATCAACCAATCAGTTTGGCGGGTTCTCAGCAAGGGACCAACTTCAAAATATGACGTTTTCGGAGATCGCGAGTTCTCTCGATTTACTAAGATACTATGGAACTCTAAAACCTCACCTATTCAGCTGTGTACGCATGTACAGAATGGCATGCACCTGTAAATTGACACACAAACAAATGCTCTGCGCACAGACATTAATATAATTGCTTAGTACTCTATTAAGATGGCAGATAACTGCTACTGCTATTTTTCTAAATATTTTTTTACCGTAGCATAATGCAGACAGCTGGGTACAGAAGGTTTGTTCACCAACACAGCTTGCTCAAACTACGATTGCAGAAAATTGCGTTTTAGGTACCAATAATGGAAACCCACGTATAAAATAACGAGACGAGTATGACAAATCAAGATCACAATAAATAGGTCTGTACTAAACTAATTAGAAACAATGTTCAAGTGGCGCATTGTTCTAAGAAGCACTTGAGCGACAGGGGAGCCGGTGGTTCAAACCCCACAATTGGTTTGCAGCGGGATTGTCCGAAAGGGTTACCGCTACCCCGGAACATAAAGGGCTAAGGAAGGAACACGGATGGGTTTTAGTCAGTAAGAGAGTGACACTCCCTTCCGCTCCACCCAGAGCGGGAGGGGTCATTTGATGATTTCCCATCCTTAAAAAAAATGGTATGAAACAGTCAGCTCCAAAATTTTTTTTTTTTGATTATGGTAATTTGCTCAACTGTATTGAGCGCTATACGAGTAACAACTAGAGTAAGCAACAGAAGTAACAAGTAAATTTGCTTTCTTCTGCAGATTGCTAATACATTGAATAAAGCTTTACTCAAAAGCCACTTTACTGGAAACTAGGCTTTATTTTATTTCAGCAACTAAAATGTATGTTGGGACTTTGATTGAAATGTGTGAAATGAACCTTCTGTAATTCTTTCGCATGTAACCGCAGTATCACAGTCTCGTTCTAACTATCCATCATTTATACGATTAAATCGTAAATTTTAATTTGTTTGAACTTTATTGACGATAGTAGAGCTTATTTCAATTTGATTGCTCGTTAAAAAATGTGGTTTAAATTAATGGAGGGCGAGTAAAGTCTTGTCTGTGATTGGCAATTTTTATCGTAATTAGAACGAAAACGGGTCAGATTGTGCAGATCTGTTAAAAAATTAAGTAAGGCAATGCAATTTAAAGTTATTAAAAATGTTGGCGAAAATAAGATCGCTATGTGCAATATGCATGCGTATGTTAAGTCAGTAAGTTATGCCACTTCAGACAATACGAGTAAAAGAAGACAGGCAAATTAGCAAACTAACAGTCAGTCAGTACCTACGTGATGTCTTAAAAAGCCACGCAACAATTTGCTTTTTTTCGTTCAATGCATTTCATACTATCTGCACCAGAATCATCATCGAATCAAACACCAAATTAGGTGTCAATAAGAATTTCTCCACAGAATTTATTTTACAACAATCTCTAGAGATTGTTAAACTCCGCCATTTAAGGGCCATTCCAATTTGTATAAGTTTTTACTTAACCAAGCATTAATGGAAAAATGCGTCTGGGGATCATTTCAATTCTGATCACGTTTGCAAATGCCTTGAAAACGACCATTTAAAGGCACCTGCGAGCAATACAATCAAATAAATAAATCTGCAAATTGTCGCGCCAAAAAACTTGGGACATTTCCCCACATATCTAACCTTACCAAAACAAGTTGGCACGCAGCACCTCAAGCTTTAGGGTTAGCGTATAATTCTTAATGTAAATAAATACATAGGTACATGGTTGGTACACAAATTGAAATAAAAATATTTTAAAAAATCATATAAACATGTTCAGTTGGTAAAAAAGTTCCTAAACACAATAATTTTCCTTTAAGTATTGTATGCAATGCAACTCCTGCTTAAATTCGTAATATTGCAGCTTGATTTTCGAAACTGCTGGGACGATTCCGGAACATTCGAGACACCTATAACCAGCAGACTTAGAATTTTTAACTTCTCCACAATTCTTATGCAAGATGAATTTCAAACGATCTTTACTAACTCTTGACCGAGTTTCAGGAAATGGGTCTTAGTCATTAGGTATCATAAGATCATTTCAAATCCGTTGTTGCCTATAAGTAATTCTCTATCATATTAGTCAGCCACGTCAATTATAATAAATTCACTATCAAAATCCCAACCCACGCCAGCCCTAAGGCGCACACGATCACAAAGACACTCCAGCGTAACAAATCACTCGCAACTTGTATAGCCATAACCGCAGCATGGGAAAAAACAGCACCACACTCGATCAACGTCTGAACCGATATTATACATTCTTGACGAAAACTGTTGGTGTACTGCATATGGCATGGACTCTGTGTTGCTATGTGATATGACACTTTGGCGATCGGTAATGTCCTGTAGTTTTTTGCAGACATTCTGTCTTTGAAATTGCTTGATGCTCATTTCCAGGTAATGCTAGAGACACATGCAGTGACTTCACTCGACGGCGATTTCAAAATCTTTCGTCCAAACACAGATTTTGACAACGCACCAAATGTCAAAATCTGTGTGGTGGCCTGGGCCCTAATTCACTATGAACACATAAAAACTACTTACTTCGAAACCACGTCAATTTCTTAGCTAATCACGACTTCTGCTAATAACGTATTCTCTATGACACAATGAACGAAATCGCGCGAAATGAACGCGAAGTTGGCATGGATTAAACTGTCAAAATATCACTTTTGACAACCGTACGTGGTTTACACGTGGTAAGGACATTGATGGCATTGATGGACGAACGTATAAATGTGGGCCGAGACGAAGCCGTATTACATACGTAAGTCGATCAATGCCTAGTTGTGGCCAAGGCTTGTATAGTACTTTTCTCAAATGATGCGCGGAAATTAAAATACAATTACTTTCAAAATCAATGACGAACAACGAACAACAATAATTTTTCCGCGTTAAAGTGTTCATTTATTTTTTTTACCTCCTTGGTTGCCATGTTTCGGAATAAAAGATCGTTCCATTTTTAAATAACACGACAGATATGAGTTTACTATGAAATTTATTTGGCCGCTAAACCAGGACAGATATGAATTTTCATACAACTTTTGCCGGCCGCTGCTCGCATGTATGTGGCCAGTACAGCAATTTCGATCTACCTCGAAGGAGGTTGTCAAAATAAAGCTCAAATTTCCAAGCATGTTTGAGAAAATAATAATTACCATGCAGAATTGGGGCACTGAGATTTTGTAAACGCCGGTGGCTAAAGTAGCTGTGTATGCCTAGCATAACCGACAAGATCTCTAAGTATTGAATAGAGCATGAGGAGCAAGTCACAAGAAGTGTTAAATATGAATGTACTGGCTGTAAGAAATAAGCCAATTAAGGAAAAGATGCATTTTGGGAAAGATGATAATTATGGCTAGAAAGAATGGGAACACTGAAATGACAGCTGACGATGTATGAAGGCAAAATACGTAGATACGGCACCGAATCTTTGTTTTAGGAACCTATATATATCAGCTGCACTGCTATGTCATGTCTCCAATAATCGTTCTAATCTAGACGTTCTAATATTTTTTTATGCAGCCGATATAACCTGAATATTTGACAAACTATGCCCAGCCTACGCGAAGCTATTCAGATTTATTACCTGATACTTGTCTCGAATCGATCGAATCGCGATCAAGACAAAGTTATGGCAATTATTTATTATACCAGTCTAAGTGGGTTGGCCGTATCTGGTTCATTTAAATACAATTCAATTTTCAAGGGACACTTCTCAATTTTACAAATTGCTTTTTGATCAGATTTGATCGTGGTATCTTATGATGTCATAATTTTGATGTCTGCTGCAGTGCTTATAAACCATCGCCATAACAGCTCTTGCTAATGAGAGTTTACTGGTAAACATAAGCTATATATGCAATGTGAAGACAACATTACGACAATAAATGAAAAGAGTCGCAGTAACTAAGCCAGGGCACCCCGACCAAATGAATTAGGTTAGGTTAGAACTGTGATCAACTGCGTGCGAGTCGAGAGAGCGAAGCGAGGCGAGCACTAATTCTAAAGGCCAGGTGGTTAACTAAACGGCAAATTTAACCAGTTGGCTGCGACATACAAATACATCGCAGGATTGTTCGAATAGGTTACCGTGGCCCCGGAACGCAAAGGGCAAAGAAGGAACATGGATGGATTTTAGTCAGTAAAAGTCTGACACTCCCTCTCGCTCAACCCACAGCGGGAGGGATCATTTGATGATTTCCTATCCGTAAACAATATGCAATAGAAGGCCATTTACAATTTTTTCCACTGATACTAAAAAAGAAATAATGACCACAATCCACCAACAAAACACAATCCAATTAATTTGGCCAAGACAAAGTGTCATTCTATCAGCGGTTCCTCTTCTTTTCGTGTCGACCGTATTTCGTTAGCGATAACGATGATGGATAAGTCAAAAATGTAGTGGATTGACAAACCTAAGCTATCGAAAATTTTATGTCAATCCTATTAAACGTCTTTGTAGAAATACGAAAACCTTTGAGAGCGATGGCCATTTTTCTAAGCCCTCAGGTTCATAGACAAAGCATTCAATTCCAGATGGTGTTAATTTGATTTTACAACAATTTAATATTCAATTAGCATCACTTTGCACCGTTAAAGTATTAAAGAAAAAAAAAGAAAAGGCGGATTATTTTTTTTTTATTTCTCGTTAAGATACTCGTTCAGTAAACAATGGATCATTACTCATTATTGCCTGCGTCAGAAAAAAAATCTCCAGTCATTAAGAATGAAAATATTATCATAATCTCTTGAACAATCTCTTATTTACTGTACCAACAGTAAAGACTTTTCAATATGTAGTAAAACGTATTTAATTTCATTTGAATAATATAAAAAAAAAAACACAGACTTCTTCCTTTCTTTAAAAAAAAATTTCATTCTTAATCAGCAGTCTCTTGCCTTTAGGTATCCCGATTGATTTGGGGTCGGCATAAAATATATTATCATCTCCCATATCTCTATTAATCGTCATCTCAGAAGTCAACCCCTTTCTAGTTCTATCATCTTTCACACAGTCCATCCATCGTTTATTTGGTCTTCCTCTATTACTGTTCCAGCCATCCAGATTCTTCTTCCTAGCTTGTCGATGGCAATCTAAATTAACTCAGCCCAGAATTCATTCTATTACGTAGTGTTTGGCGCCATCACTAGCGTCCATCGGTTCCTGTAACATGCAGCTGCCAGGTCACGCACTACATGATATTAGGTGACATAACATTCACAATCATACTCAAAACTCAATAATCATCAAATGAGTTATCCATAGTTTTGTCTAAAAAGTTTTCAATTGACTTCATAAAAATATTCAATGCTTATATATCAAATTATTAAATACCTAAACAAATAATCAGTGGCATCCATTATAAAGATAATAGACCCCGCCCTAATGTGTTCACTGCTGAGAAGGGGCCGAAGTCCCGCCCAGTCCAATTAATATTCAATCAACTGAGTAATTCTTACAATTTGTCGAGGCCCATATTAGACGAATTTATTACCTCACCTTAATAGGCCCATTTTACTTTATATTGTTACCATAGTTGGCTCACTGATAGCTTTATTTTGTAATTTAAAATTGTGGAATTTTAAGTGTTGTGCGCTTAATGCTGCCTATTTTGGGTATTATGGCTTGTCAACGGTTCCGTTAAAGCTATGATATTTATTCGGGGGTATTAAAACGTTTTTCTTAGTTTAATTGATGATGATACGCCGTTTGGTTTGTGCAGTTTTTGATTCACAAAATTGGCAATATCAAATGTGTGTGACTGGACTATCTAACTAAAATCATGCCTATTTCAAACGAGAAGTGACTGAGTTTAACCACATTATTTGACCCTATCCGAATCATTTTGAAGGATATTGCTATTGTACTTTATATTATCGGAAGATTGCTTAGCAACGTAAATAACGCAATTAATGTTGTTGAACTGTCAAAATGAATGTTGTTGAACTGTCAAAATTTATGTGTGTTATTTGTTCCAGATTTCGCACAAGCGTAGAGATCTCTACAGAAGAACACCTTTATTTCACAATCTTTAATTTCATACGTTAAAACCGTAAACACTTCAAAAGTGAAATACTACGTGAGCAAGAGCCCCACAAATTGAGCATTATCTTTACGGCATTGCCCATAAAAAAGTTATCGATGGTTTACTAATTAAAGCCTTTAAAATCAAGGCAGCTTAAGAACCGAGTTTTTTGGAGGCAATTTACAAAACGACCAATATATTTTGCCCTGCGGCGAAATACGGAATTAAATTGAAAATGTATGGAGTTTGACAGATCGTTCTATTTTTCCTTTACAAGCAGTGCCATCCCTGAGTTTCAAGTTACACTGGTCTTTAGGGACGGGCCTCGATTTCGTCGTCCGTTTATCGTATATTCATAAGTTCGCAGTAGGATTCGCTTCAGGACTTAATTATTGGTTCGTTGTATTTATTGGCGACTCGATGAACTTTTTGTGAGCTCATCGCGGTGGGGGACCGATCTGTCATGTGAAGTACATGAATATAATGAGGATATACTTACCGACAGAAGTATCGTTGGTTATAAGTATTGCTTCTTACTATTGCACGCCCAATTTGAAATCGAACCTTTCATTTTGTCTTTGACCACCTACTTATAGCAAATATAGAACAAAACTTTTTATGTGCAATTTTTATAAAAAAGGAAGAAAGATAGGTGTAGGTATTTGTCACAGAAACACGTGGATACAAAAAGATAATTATTTCTAATAATAAGGAAAAATAAAAACAAAATTAAATATCTATAATAACGAGCACAAAGCAGGATAGCCGACGACTGCACGTCATGACTGTGACAAGAAAGCTTACACTCAGCATGATGCTGTGCTATAGGGGACCCACAGCACAGCGCTGATTTTCAGTGGTTACCCAAACCATTTTAAACCATGTCTTTAAAGTTACAGAAGTTTAACATGTCCATTAAACTTCTGTAACTCCCTACTAAATGACAAATATCTCGGAATCTAAGGCCGCTAGTGGAAAATAAATTAATTGTTAGTAATTTCTAGGAATTTGCGTTTTTGTTTGGCGGCCTAGCCGACTACAGCCGGACCGGCCCGGATACGTCAAGTGCCAAGCATTCACTACAATGAGCAATTTTAGGCCTCGTCCAGGGTGAATGTTCGATGACAAGAGCGGTAGCGGTCGCGGTGGCGGTTCCGAATAAGTAGCCACATTGACCATGCGTCATGTTCGTGAACATTCGCCGTCAGTTGGATACTGGTCATCTCCTGCCGCGGCTTGTTTTAATTGTACTATTTTTTTGAAGTTTTTTTTTTATTTCTTATTGCTTTTCCTCTGGACGCTTTTGACATGCACGTCTTCTTACATACGAGTAGTTCTCACAAATTCAACGTTAATATTTTGTAACAATACAATTTCCGTGGAATGTCTTGCCCGTTCTTCTCCATGAACCTAGTACGCTTGGGATGGGCAACTAGCTTTAACAGTTTGACAGATCGACTATTGTGGCAATTCAGAAGTGCCTGTAAATGGTTTAGTTAAAGTTTGACCGCGTGTATAGCGGGTGGGAGGTAGACACGCCCTAGCGCCCGCGCAAGCTCCTCACCATGTGCAAGATCTTAGAGATCTCAGAACTAACACAAGATATGACATTTTGTAAGACATAAGGTAGTGATGAAGTTATAGTGCCCTTTTTATAACATCGTGTGTGGTCTGCAATGAAAGTTTATTTATTGTGCAAGTCCACACATGGCACACATGATTTCTTATCTAGATTAAAAAGTTTTTCTTTGATTAAAAAATTTAATCCGCCCGTTTTTAAGGAAATCGCAACGATGTCTTTTCTTGATTTCTGATAATAAATTAATGGTGTACCTAAAGCCTGATTTCCAAATGTAAAAGTAAGGCAATATAAAATAAGATCCGTTAACAGATCAATCTGTCCATTTTAACAACGTAAACTATCGAATAAGTAATGAGCACAGTGGCCAAATATTATGTATACCTTTCCACTTATAACATCTTTACAGCACCGTCTTAATTGGCAACTATACCACGTTTCATCACCAAACCCATCAAGTTATAAACGTGTCGCCTTCAAAAGCACGTAAAACTTTATGATCTCGTCATTATTGGCACAAAATACCTAGCGTATTTCAAGTTGGAATCAACGCCAAAAGAACAAGAAACAATCGTAAATCCTGCTTACGACATCGTTCCCGTTTAGAGTACACCGAGTACACTCATGACGAATGGTAACCACCACTCCTGACCTTTCGAAATGCCAGTTGGAATCCGGCGCAAGTAACGTAAATATCACCAAGTACTTTCAATATAATGTGCAGAATTTTAACGAAGACATCATGGATTCTGGCGAGATCATAATCGAAACATGTTCGTTTTATCGATCCGGGATAGGGTTGCCGAAAGGCATTGGAAAAAGTCCAAAGATAGCATCTTTGGACTTATTAAAAGACCAAAAAGATCTAGTTTATTGTTCTTTTTATTAGAACAAGTGCATGATCATATATAATGAAATGAACATCCCGCACGGAACAAATATTTGTACGACCTACAAGTATTTGTTCCAGGTTTGGGTGTTTTATGTATGAATTTACAAAAAAAAAATGTACATAAGTAGTTTATCAGCCATCTCGTTACCATAACACAAGCATTAAGTTGCTTAGCTTGGGACTATATGGCGTTGTGTGAAATGTCCAAGGATATTATAATATTATTATGATCAAATCTACATCAAGCAGTGTTTATATCATGGATTAACGTAATACCTCCAGTCTATTATTAACTTACTCATAGCCTTTTATTAGAGAGTACACACCAAGCAATGCAGCGCAATAGAAAATCTATTGTTGCCCGTAATTCACCTGCATTATTAGTCGCGGGTAAAACACACGGATAAAGAACACCTAACCAATTTCCCTACAGAAAATAATCAATCGGTAACCCTACCGCGCATAATTTTGTATTTGAGTGAAATGTTGCAAGTTGATCGGACTGATCTCCCACAGAGTACATTTCGTAAATCACGCAGAGTTGGACTTGAAACATGAATTGCATATGGTGGACAGTTCTTATCTTACAATTTTACCTTATACGGCGAAGGGAATTCAGGGTATCAATAAGTGCATCAGCAGTATTCCAAACGATATACTGTTAGTTGTTAGGCTGTCGACACGTCCGGCTCGCAGTTGCCTATTTGCAGTGAAAATACTGACTCTTTGCTTAATTAAAGCTTTCCACAGACTACCTAAGGATTAATTTATGAGTTTTGATTCGACGGTAATGAGGTTCAAAATATAGTGTCTGCACGAGTGTAACTGTAAACTTAAATGGCGCTGGTCTGGTAATCAGCAGATATTATTATGTTAGGAATTGTTAGGTGTAAAATCTATTATAGTTTCGGATTAAAGACGGACCATCTGCATCCCGAATTCCTGACCGTAACGCATTTCTATTCCTGCTACTAAAGGAGATCTAAGAGTTCTTTACAGCTTCTTACTGCGATCTAGCTGTTGCCTGTCCGTAATTTCTGACTAGCACTAAATAGTGCCGTTAATTCTATCTCATCCGGGCCATGGCTAAACAGTGGTACCTATTGATCTCCCCAAAATTAAAAGATTTTGACTTATTTTCATGTCGCTTAAAAATTCGTATAATATTTGTGCCACTTAAGTAGTACATTAACTAAACAAATAATATTTACTAAAACAAAAGCGAACCGGTATTTCCTTTCTTCCATCAACAACAACAATTAATAAATGATTTTCATAAACATTTCACTTTTAACAAAATTCTTCAGCGGACATTTCAAGTGGCAGGATTGCGTTTAAATCATAACTTCTTGGTTTAATACGGCGATCTAAAGTGCCGACGAAATAACCTTATCAACATGTTTTTGACAGTTTACATGGATAACAAGTTGTATCATGTAATAATTGTGTGCACAGAATTTAATTTTATTACTGTACCAGCAGGTTTCACACGCCTTTTTAAAATGGTTTTCCTTAAAAGAAAGATGAAAAGATACATATATATGTTTATTTAAGGCAAACAATTCTGTAATAAAAGATGATACTTGAATGCATTATGGACACTAACATAAATTTATTTTTAATGCATTTTGCTGCGTGACAAGTGTACCAACTAAATTTATGTGTGTGTGTGTGTGTTATAGCTTTTTCCCGAAAGTTTGAGACCATTGAAGTGCTAGTTGTACATATAAATTAACTCCTATTAAATAATTGTTTAGGTAGATCTTTTGAATCATACAGGGAAAACAATTTCCTGCATCACTGTACAATAATGTCATCAGTTGGAGAACGGGACCCGAGTTCGGGATCCCAGTCGGTGTTTCACCCAGGTGGAGAAACTAGGTGAAGCACGGATCCAGACCAGACCCCATATATGAAGGAACATAATTATTTCTATGCAATGGTCTTTGTACAATCATCTTTCACATATAGGTACGTACCACTGTTACAAAATGTTGTTTGAGTGCGGTTAGTGGAAGTACTCAGGTGCCGTTCGTCCAAGTGCGGTTCAAATCAGTGCTCTGAGTGGAATACCCCTTGGCGTCAACCGCACATTGTAATGTTTAACGTCAGCACTAGATGGGGTCAGGATCTAGGTGATAATATTTATCGATAAACTGTTGCTACAGTTTTTAATGATTTACGTAGTGTCTATTCTTTCATTTCTGAGGTGTAAGTGCGATTTGATACCTACTATTGTATAGAAGCAAGTTTTTCTAACTGAGCAGACAGGTGTGCTGCTGGGAAAGTTTGTTGCGCCACTTTTTCATCCCAGTGAAAGCACTAGGAAGTGGTGAAAGGCGGGCGTTTTGGGGGACTGTCTTATGTAATTTTGACGTTCGAAAAGTGCTAATTTTCAGCTTAATTTGAATAAATAACTTTTGATTTGATTATCATAAACTAGCGTTTGTAGATAGATGGAGACTAATGGAGTAGTAAGAACTGTTTAGTCTAGACAGATAGATAAAAACAAAATTCCGAATTCGATGCTTTATTAGATAAATCTATATAGTAATAACAAGATGAAGAGTTTGTTTGTTTGAACGCGCAAAACCCTGAAACTACCAATCCGATTTGAAAAATTATTTTTGCATTTCATAGCCCAATTCTTGTGAAAGGTTATACAGTATTTAACATCACGCTATTACCCTTAGGGCCCTAGCACAAAGTAAAAAAAAAGGCAGAAAAAACGGTAAGCGACAAAATTAATAATAGCACGGGCGGGTGATGCGATGCGACGAGTTGGGACGGCGGAATAAGAAATTTCACGCACGCGAAGCTAGTTTATGATAAAATGAGGACGCTATAAAATATCTTGTGCAAAATATTTCACACAAATCGACGATGATCGATCAATCTCACCCAATCGTCATTATATTGACTGTAAATCTTGATTACCTACCTAATATAGACCTATCATCATTACTAAAAACACAGACATTAATAGGTACTGTAGACCCAAAGGTTACGTCTTCGTAATATCTACTTATCTTTGTCCGTCTGTCTGTCAAACATACAGACAGCCAACTATTGACGGCCGACAGAACACATTCGCGCACGTTTCGATACTATTCGCATTTGCATGATCTGTCGTTTTGTATTAATTATTATTTAAATTGGCTGTAAGTAATACAATAGGGACGCAAAACAAGAGAATAGCTACATTAATTCTAATAATTTGTTACAAGAAACGATCAGTTTAGGGGTCGGCGGAGCATACGTACCTAGTTCATACTTCATACAAACGTAATACCAAAATAATTTGTAAATCAAACATATTCTTAATGTAGTGTGTATTTATTCCGATTGTATTACAGAATATCTAGGTTCCCAAATACAGATCTTGAATGGACGAGACGAGACGACGAGACGAGTTATGAGAAAAATAACTTTTCTATAAAAATTTTAAATTCCTCATATCTTGTCTTTATATCTGTGTCCTTTCAAAATATATATTTGGGAACCTAGATATCCTGTAATCCAATCGGAATAAATACACACTACCTTAAGAATACGAATTACGTTTGTTTGAATTTACGCATGCTAGACTGACTTTTTGGATTTTATTAATATACTACATACTACCAGAATAAAAAGTATCCTGTGTTCTAACCCAAATCTTGCTCTATCCGTGTGCTAAATTTCATCCAAATCCGTTCAGTTTGAAACTAAACACATTCTCATATCTACTTATACATTCTGAATGTAATATTATTGTTCTCTACAAAAATATTTAAAATAATTATCAGCCTGTAACTTTCATATGGAAGACCAATGTCTCGCAGTGGACGTATTTCGGCTGAAATTATAAGATTATGATTAACTTTCTTATTACAGAACAAAAACCTCGTTATTTCACAGAGAGGAAAGATTACGTTTGTTCAATGTTATCGATTTCATCAAATCATTAGATGTTAAGTTAAGATTTTCCTTTCGCACTTGATGAGTGAAGTAAGTATGTATTTAACATTCTTGTCACATTTTGAAATACCTACTTAGGAATTAAAAATAAACCTATAAATTACTTGTAATCTAATAAATAATGCATTGTGAACAAGAATCGATATAAATCAACAACTGTCAATGAATTTTGTGACGCCCAGTTTCATTGTTAAATATATCAGACAATAGTAATTAATTCTAAGATATTCCGCCCAAAATGAACCTTGACTGAAGGTGTGTACTACATTGTAAAGAAGATAGATTATCATGTAACATCGATGTGGGAATTAATTTTGAGAATAAATTAAGTTCATAAAAAACACACATTTTAAAAAAATAATCTCTTTTCACGAACTCCTTTATCAAAAACATGACGTACCAAGAATTATAGATGATATAAAAACTTTTTTACAAATAAAAAAACAACCGACTTCCAAAAAAGACACTACAAAGTGAAAAATAACTTTAATTTCGGAAGTCGGTGGCAAACAACGAAAATACGCCAAAGACAACGAGTCATTTTTCTCTTTGAAGTGTTTTTTGGAAACAGTTTCCTTTTTTTTTTTGTTTTATGCGGTACCCTGTCTAAAAACCCGAATCTCTACATTCCAAAAATAAACAATCTTATAATCAAAAATATACATTCTCATTGCAGCTATCGCTCCATCAGAATCAGATATTATGTATGATTAGAAGGCGTTGTACCGTGTAACACGGACAGACAGAATTACAGCTTTCGTTCTAACAAGTTGACTACGGTTCACGCCACGGGTTGTCGCTTGTCCGATTCGAATGTAGTCTCTTGCGCATGTAGTTTCGCTTGATATTTTGTTTATTTAATGTGTTAGGTGAGTTATTTATTTGTGACCCGTAAATAAACGGGTCAAAGCTTTGTTTTTTTTTAAGAACTTTCTAAATTACTGTTTTTACCCGACGGCGGCGGCCCAAAAGTTGAGAAATTATTGCACTAGGGGCCGACTAGTTTCGCTCTTTCGTTTTGTTATTTAATTTCATTGAAGTTTATTTCTTTTTTATTTAAGAGAGAAAGAAAGAAAGAAAAAAAGTTTATTTGGACACAGTTCGTGAAACACAAAATACCAAACACTTTCCTGCTAATTTCTTACATCGGACTTTACACCTTTGTTATTTTGATGTTTATTCTTTGTATTTAACTGATGTATGTATTGTGTGCCTTCTAGTCTGTGCTAAATAAATGTATTTTCTTTCTTTCTTTCAAATTAACAAAACATATATCTAAAAACTACAGGGAAAATTGATTTTGGTCTTCTTTGACACCTTTCCACCAGCTAAATTGAACATTGGCCTTTCACACAATTTTTTTGGTTTTTTTAAGTTATAACATTTCCCATAATTTCTAAAGGTATTAAAGCCGCTCTAATATTTCACTCTTAAAAAATTAAGTCATTAAAAACAATAATAGACAACGTTTTCCATTAGTACTTAATATCTTACATGCACAAGGTTACAATCTATTGTATAACTTTTTGCTTGTCATGTTAATAAAAACGCATACTGGGCCACAAAAAAAAACTTTAATTCAATTGTTACATTCATACGCAAAGTGATATTATTCATGAATATTGTCGCTTATACGATTTACGAGTACGGCGAAGTAAGTACTACGACAGTCGAATTTTCCTCGTTTATTTTTTACTGGCTTCAGCTGTATGTCGCAAATCATTACACGGGAACGTGCTATAGAGACAAAAGTAGTCTATGTCCTTCCCCAGGATGACATCTATCTCCTTGCCAAATTTTATCGAAATCCGTTCAGTGGTTTGGGCTTGAAAAGGTAACATTTTATAATATTATATAAAGTACTAGCTGCGCCCCGCGGTTTCACCCGTGTAAGATTCGATTCCAAAAAAAATCTGGAAAGGGCCACCCTTATCACTTAGTGGTATGAAAAATAGATAGTAGCCGATTCTCAGACCTACTGAATATGCATATAAAATTTCATAAAAATCGGTCAAGCCGTTTCGGAGGAGTACGGTAACTAACATTGTGACACGAGAATTTTATATATTAAAGAAGAAAGAACATGGATTCAGGTGATGGACTGGTATTTTATTGGTTTTCGGTTGTATAAGTCTGCTGACTTAGGTACAAAGATTTTGATGAAATGAAAGCTGGATCTTGACTTTATTTTCGTAGATCATTTTCGTTGGTCCGTGTTTGAGACCATGTGTGAGACCATGTTTACATACCAAGAACCCCCTCCGTGCCTCGGAAAGCACGTTAGGCGTTGGTCCTGGCAGTCATTCACGCTTCTTTGGCAGTCGTTACGGAGCGTCAGTAGCCCAAAAGTCTGACAACCAGTCTTACCCAGAGGTAACGTATTACCCAGTAACTGTTCTCTGCAGGTGATGGGCAGTCGGTCCATGAAATATACTGGTATTCAGGTCAGAATAACGTGGTCACACCGACAGACTAAAGTGACTTTAAATTTTTAAATTTCTAGATAATGCAAATATATTTGCTCTTTGGCATTTATATACTGCTGGCTGGATAAAAAAGTCTTAAGCTTTGGCCTCAATCCAAGAAATACCTGTTCGTGTGGAACCTCAAAATCCATAATTATGGTAAGTTAAAGGGCACTAACTATATCAACTTTCCAATGACAGTCGTTCAATTCAACTTTCAGCTGATCAATTATTTCTCTGGAATCTTGTCCTGTCATTTAAACTCACACAGAACAGCAAGGGGTCGCTACAAACATGTTTGGGTTTTCATTCGCACAGACCGTGCGGCAAATTCTAATGTATACCTACTCGTATTTTGCCGACCGGCTATGCCAAACCGTGCCGAATGATGTCGACCCGTGTGTAGCACGCTTAACATTTACTCACCAATAAACAAACACGACAACTCTAACATTAATATTAACATTCAGTACAAACACTGCACTAAATAAAATCATGTCCATGTCCAACTGAATGGCTAACGCATATATTCTGCATATGATTTATAACGCCAGCCGTGCGTGTATTCTATATTAATAATTATAACTACGTGAATGTTTTCGCAAACTCATAATTGGGTCAAGATAAGTAATTATGCGGATAATTGCGTACGCGCAGCCTCTGAGTGAAGGAGGTGAGAAATAAATCAAGCTAAGTCCTGTTTTTAGCTGGTATTTGCGGTATTTTGGTTACATTTTGAAGAGCCTTTTTACCGAACAGCCAATGTAAGATTACTAATTAACTATTATAAATGTTATAATCTACCAGCACGCGTAGCGTGGTTTTGTCGATGGAAGAATAGACAAAATTACAGATTGTAGAAATATTTGTACGCATTCAACGCGTCTAAGCATTTTGTCTATTCTTCCGTCGACAAAACGTCGTTATGGTACGCGTGCTGTTACTACAAATTGTTAGTGTAAAATAACGACGGAACAGTGTGCAGGTGAAATCTTTTTTAGAAAGAAATACAAGTGATAATCTATGCAGTTTCAGATTGCTGAAGCTGCACCCGGTCCTGAGATTCAAAAGTAATCACAAGACGGAGTTCTGTAAAAACTGCAGTTTCGCAGCATAGGCTTCTAAAAAAAAACGACAGTGGTTCAGAGCTTATTGTGTCATAAGCATATGTAGGTACTGTTATCGTTGTAAACATTTCTGAGTCTCTTTGTTCTGACATTAAGGGCCCTATCTCATTAGGACAGACAGTCAGCGGGGCAAACAGTCGCGCTACCAACAAAATTTATTGTATTAGCTGTGAAAAACGTTTTATTTCTTGAGCGGAACCCTAATTCTTTTTCTAAAAAAAAAGTAGTCTAAGTTACTCCTTATTACATCACTATCTGCCAGTGAAAGTCCCGTCAAAATCAGTCCAGCCGTTTGTTTCAGAGATTAGCCTTAACAAACAGACAGACAGACAAAAATTGAAAAAAATGATTTTTCGGTATATGTACCGTGTATACATCCAGCATTAAGTAAAAAGCGGTTTTTTTAATATTACAAACAGACACTCCAATTGTATTTATTTGGATGTATTTTGTTTAGATATGTACCTATAGATATAGCTCTACGTAGGGTGCCTCACCTGGTGTCCGCTTGATTGCCAAAAATGTTGATGTTACCATTGTCAAAGTGTACCTAGGACAATATGGTGGCGCTTTAAGCTTTAAAGCCTAGCGCATTATTATTTTGCTAACTTCATTTATCCTCTGGTCTAGGTTATTTTATTGTGTTTAACAACGTAAAGAGTTCAATAACCCAATGGTTCAATAACCTCCTGCTTTTTTTGAAGTCGGTTAAAAAATAAATTAGCTCCTAAATCAAGACTTCTAGTTATCTACACTAATATTATAAAGAGGAAAAGTTTGTTTGTTTGTAATGAATAGGCTCAAAAACTACTGGACCGATTTAAAAAATTCTTTCACCATTCGAAAGCTACATTATCCACGAGTAACATAGGCTATATTTTATTTTGGAAAAATAGGGTTCCGTAAGATATTCGGGTTTTTCGAACACAAGGTACACATTTTGCGTACGCTGCCTAAACTATAAAAGATAGAACCATAAAATGTTCTAATTAATTGTAGATCTTATAAATATCTACAAAAAAGTCCGCGACACACCTATGTCGAGTGAGGCACAACAACTATTTTTTAATTTAAAAATCTTGAATTTTTTTTGTACTACATTTAGACGCGTTTATTTTACTCATGCTATTAATCCTTAACAAAATAAATTATTTCATCACTAAGTACAGTTTATGTAGATAATATTTGGTCTTTGAATGATTAAAATTGGACCGTTGGTTTTGAAGTTATGGCGAAATTTAAATATTACGATTTCTGCTGCACGGCCCGTTGGTGCGCGTGCGGGAGGGGAATTTAGATCTATGAGTAAAACCCCTATTACACTACACGATATTTAGGGCCCGATATTTAGGTGATGTGTTTTTTTCATATGGGCTCTTCCTCCCTTCCTCTTATTTCACCATCCTGATTTAGCAAAATGGTCCCTGAATATCGTGTAGTGTAATAAGGCTTTAAGGTACCCGCGCGGCTCAGACGCGAGGTCGGCTCCCTACGCAGCGGTCGTGCGCGAAGTCTAATAATTTTGGTGTTTTTTTTTTTAGATTTCGTTCTTAAAACTACACCTACGCAAAATTTTTTCTCAGAGCTAAACAACAGTTCTTTTCAGGGCTAACCAACAGTTCTTTTCAGGGCTAACCAACAGTTCTTTTCAGGGCTAACCAACAGTTCTTTTCAGGGCTAAACAACAGTTCTTTTCAGAGCTAGAATATTACACGCTATTAACATTTTCTTAAACATTTGAAAATGCCTAAGAGAGCCAAGTCTCAACTTTCTAAACATAGTTCTCAAGCACGGGCAGCAAGAATACGTCGTATGGGAGAATTTTCACCTGAACGTTCACAACGCCTTGCACAACAAAATCTGAGAACCTCCGAATCTGGGAATTGACCTGGGAATCATTTTGCTGACCGTGTCTTTCCTGGGTAGGCTTTTTGCAGCGGTAACCGACATCCACGCGGGCGGAGCCGCGGGCGACCGCTAGTTAAACATATAATTGCTAATTAAAAGTGACATAATTCGAAATTATCGTCGCACCCTATTAGTGTCTGCTAGATGAATTTTAATGTCATGGTATCTGTGAAGCAATCATTTAGGCAATGGCATTTTTTTTTATCGTGGCTACACGTTAGAAATAGCCTCATCATCATCATCTGCCTAGCCTTTTCCCAACTATGTTGGGGTCGGCTTCTAGTCTAACCGGATGCACGATACTCCTTGGTAAGACTGGTTGTCAGACTTTCGGACTTCTGACTACCCGTAACGACTGTCAAAGATCCACGAATGACAGCCGGGACCAACGGCTTAACGTTAGAAATAGCCTATCTGATTTTTTTTTAAGATGCTCTTCTTAAGGCAATGTGATAAACTGATAAGAACTATGATGAAATTTACTATATTTGCCGTGACGTGGTTACACAACAGACTTCAGAAATCATCATCTGCCTAGCCTTTTCCCAATTATGTTGGGGTTGGCTTCCAGTCTAACCGGATGCAGCTGAATACCAGACAGACACACAACAGAAACAACAGACACAGACTAACAGACTCCAGAAATAACCAACCCCAGTTTCACCCAGATGTTCTTGCAAACTTCTTAAGGCGCACTAGGAGAAATATTAAAAAGCACTACTATGAGCCTTTTTCTTTTTCTCTATTTCTAGAAAGTAGGTTTTTAGTGAGTTACTTTAGGATCTATCAACAGCCTTTCGCACTTTAATCGGTTAGAGGACGCAGAACGAGACATATAATATAATATCAGTCTTAACTGTTCCCACTGCTGGGACACAGACTCCTCTCTTGCAATAGAGACATAATAGAAGTTTTATTTGTTATTACGTCTGGGGGCCTTTAGTGTGCCGTAAAGTGTTAACTATCTGTAACTCTGGTCGGCGGTTACCCATCCAGTGATAAACTGTGGCAAGTGTACAATTAGTGTACCCTACCCTCGCATATCTTGCTTTGGTCATAATTAACTTTAAGTATGAACACATAAAAACTTCTGATAGCCATTTACCCATCAACACCCACTACATCAGTCTGAGACAACATGTGCTTACCATGTTGTCTATGCCCTGTTTAGATTGCTAACAAACCGCCATATTTATGGTTTGTTTATTTTTTTCTGACGTAAGTTGTACCACGTTAATATCGCTGAAAAATAGACAAATTCTAACTAAAGACCAAAAAAGTTCAAAATCTTGTCGTAATCTCATCTCAGCGACAATCAATTGGAGGTATTTTTGACAGATTGGGACTAAAATTAGAATGCGCGTTCGTATTCTTAAAAAATCGGGAATTGCCCCTATTATATACCCCTAATAATAATGGTTGCGGCAGTGCTATTATGTACTATTACGGTTGCTTAATGTTGATATTTCGATAAATGCTTAATGTTTTCATTTTTCTGTAAAAAAACAGCGTTTCTGCGCAGCTAGAACTAACGTATTTTTGGGGTTTTGACTCATTTTGTGTGGAAGAGAAAAATTATTTTCACTTTAAAGTAGGTAAAAGGCACGATGGGGTTGACATATCTGTTCAGATGTAAACCCCAATACAAATAAAGAGGGAAAACAATTTTACAGTAGGTAGTTATGGTAAAAAACAATTTTTTACACATAATTAACATACCTATCTACAATGAAATGTACTCGAAAATTGAATATAAGCTAAATGCTGAGTTTCTTGCCCGTTTTTCTCCATAAAGATCTACATTTTGGAATGGGCAACTAGCTTTAACTTTCCGACTAACTGACCGAATATTTGACAGTTCAAAAGTGCCTGAAAATGGTTTAATTGAAATAAATGCTTATAAAGTTTGAGTGAATTATCACAATAATTTATCACTGTTATCAAAAAATATCCTTCACCGTCACTTTCTCTTCATAAGTACTCCTTGCCTAGCTGTTCAACATCTTTTTCCTCAACGGACCTTCATAATTCAATGATTTCTGATGGCCTCTATACTTAGCGGAAAAACCGAGCCTGATTAACACGTCTTCAGTTTAAATAAAAAATAAACAATCTTGTAAATCAAAAGTATCAACATTTTGTTACACTAAATAACTGATTAAATAAATAAACGGTGTCTTGTTTTCGCGGCCTGACATAACATTAACCCCCAATAAGGTACTGAAGGAAAATGTTATGTTGTACCTATGCTAAAAAACACAATGTGGAAACAACAATAAATGAAAATATTCGCAATACTTTAAGCATAAGAGTATTTTTAAAACTATCACATAGATAGGTACTCACATACAATTTAAAAAAAAACGAACCAAGTAAATAGTAGTAATAACAAACTATACTTTCTATAACGACATTAATAAAAAAAAAAAAAAATTTAAAAATCTATTAAATATGTACTTATATTATTATCCAATACTTCTGTAATGGAAAGATTTAATTAATTAACTTTATTGTATGCTGTCTTTAAGACTTAAAAGGTAGTTGCGGTAAACTTGGCCAAATATGGCAAATTTGATTCGTACGGTCTTACCCCAGCGCCGAACTTACCCCAACATACTTTACCTACTGGGAACGTCAGTAACTATATGAAGTTTAAATTAATGTGGTATGGTCGTCCTCATATTGTATACCTACCACATTTTTCCAATTATATAACTTGTAAGACTCGTGTAAATAAGGGTTTTTCGCGCCTTGGGTCAGTAGAATTTAAAATTTTCTCTCATGCAATTCTGTATGGGATGTAATTCAAGGGTTTTTTGAGTTTTTACAATTCCGAGAGCTTTAAATCGCAGAAATAGTATATCAATAAACCAAAAAGCAATCAATCTAATTCACACTCCACAATCGAGCATGTTCTAATATCTCGTTAATCGAAAATAATCGAGATTTGATATCGATAAACCGTTGTGGCAATTAGCGTCACGGTAAGCGCGAAGATCAATTCTTAGATTACTTCAATCAAATATTCTTGATAGTGAACCAAAAGGCGGTCAATTATATTAGAGAGATAAAAAAAAACGTTGTTTGTTTTGCTCGATGTAAACAATTGAATGCCAGGCTGTTACTTTTAAGACGTTTCCGGTTTCGATTCGAATTGATTTATCGATCTCATGATCGATTTAAGTCGAGATATTTTTAAGGTCAATTATTTTTTGTTTTTAAATAGTCTGTAATTAAAACATTTTTGCAAGTATATTAAGATATTGATTTACGCTAGATTTCTGTCAAAAAAACATTAAATAACATGAACGAAGTTAAAGCAATAATACCAATATCTTTACCGATCGCTTAAAGTTACTTCACATGGCACAAACTTGCTTTACGTCAATCTGCATTAAAATGTAACACAATACTGCACTGATTATGATTATCCGCACTGACAGTCAATCCGATATAACCGAGCACTGTCACCAATCGGATTAATGCACTCCAAATCGATTCATCAACACATCACTTATAAATCGAATTTTTTAATTCGGAGTTCGATCGCGTAAATCGAATGCGTGTAAGCGGTTCAGTGGTTGTACAACTACTGGCGTAGTACTCGAGATAGTGCTATGTCGGTTTGCCCAGCAGCCTGCGACCGATTAATTCATGATTTAAGATAAGTTAGTGAGACGTGGGACCAAAGACAGCAGAGGGGCAATTCTCGTAATTTTAAGAACGTTCACAGTCTGATCTCAGTCTCGATCTGTCAAAAATCCCTTTCATTTCCCAACTTTTTGACATTTGTTTGTAGCCGAGATTAGACAGCGACTAGATTTTTAACGTTTTAAGCTACGAGAATTGGCCTTCAGTTTTTTTTGCGAATAGGGACGCACATGTGTGACAGGACGGGTTGTCTGATGATCGGCTGTTATGATTGTAACAGTATTTTCTAGTTTTAGTTTGATGGATGGTCTCATTTAGTATTGGGAGTGACACTGAGTGATGGTAATCGGTTAATTAACAATGTTTAGTGTGGTTGATGGGCTGTTCCGACGCTTAAGGTGTTGGTAGTACCTACTTATCTGTTGTTATGTAGCCTTTTTTTTTTGTTGTCGGGGGGAAACCTTCAAAAAGCACCTGACCTCCGGGGATTGAAGTCGGGGAGTGTGGGATTTATACCTCACTAAAACCACCCCGGTGTTCACCATCAGCACATAGGGGTGGTCCCGGTTCCTCTCAAAAGACCAACTCCGGAACCCTCACGTGCAACGCCTGTAAGGCACATCCCTGGGGAGACTGTAAAGAGGTCTCACTTGAGCCTCGCTATGCACGGCAGCAAGTCAAATGGCGTTTTAACACACACGTCTTCGTGGAATGACGATGATGATGCGATCCGACCGACTTCGGTCAGGGCGATTGCTTCAACTCCGCAGTAGCTATCGTCCGTGAGCTCGAATGTGGCTTACGCAGCCAATCTTCTTTGAGAAAATCCTCGCACATTGCGGGCACGTGAGCACACCATCTATGTAATATGTATATATTCGACAACACTTTTGCGAAGACTGTTATTACAGAATCCTACCACAGCAGTTGTGGGCCAGTGGTACCGGCCTCGACTTACGAGGCCGAACCCTGGCAAGCACTTTACTTTGAGTATTCAATTTCATCACCAAGCTCTCAAAACGGTGAAGGAAAACATCGTGAGGAAACCGCATATCCTAGAATCAAATATTCGAAGACTTGGCATCCCGCACTAGGCCCGCATAGTGCATTAGGGTCCATACTCCCTCTCACAGAGAGGAGGCCTGTGTCCAGGCAGCGGGAACATTATGGGCTGATTATGCTATAGCCTACCTACAATGTATTTTTTTGTGACATTTTGGAAAACCAAATATTTCAAAGAGGCCTAGGGGTATATTGAAAGCTCTTCCATTATTGTAAGTTAATCTTATATTTTTTTACTAGTAAGATAGTTTACAAGGCTCTACAAAAACTATAAACCAGTTTATAGATAAACAAAAAATGTCTTTAAAATATTTGATTAACGTACTATTAAAGCATGCAGAACAACTTACAAGTTGCAAATTGGAAAAAGAACGAGTTATCCATATCCATACTAATATTATAAATTCGAAAGTAACTCTGTCTGTCTGTCCGTATGTTAACTTTTCACGCCTAAACCACTGAACGGATTTCGAAAAAATTTGGCAGAGATAGATTGCATCCCGGAGAAGGACATAGGATAGTTTTTATCGACATACCTCGCGGGCGAAGCCGCGGGCGGAAGCTAGTAATTATATAGAATAGGTACCTTATGTAACACGTAGGTAACCAAGTTTATTACATAAAACATGTTATTGAAGCTAAGAACTTGGTAGACATAGGGCGCTTTCAATTTAGACTTTTCGTGTCGGACCGCTGCGAATGGGGATTTAAACCAACTTCCAAACTCTGGACTGTTACTAAGAAATTTCTAATGGCAAACCCAATAACACTTTGTCCGACCCGGGAATGAAACCCACCCCCTTTTAGCTATGTAAAATTTGTATGTCATAATATTAGAAATATTGACCAACAAAATAGTTCCCTACAAAAATCGTAAATCACACCACCTTTTCGGAGCGTGTTAACTATTCAATATTCAACTAATGAGTCGCCTTGGGTATTGTATAATTTTAAGTTGTTTGTTTACATTTCCGAGGCCCATAAACGTAACCTACCTACATAAATAAATATTTAAAAAATAATGAAGATTGCCTCCACATAATCATGTCTGCTGCCGTTACCAATGTCAATTTTTTATGAGATGTTATTATTCCTGAACTGCTGATTATAATCATCCCAGGACATGCAACAACTCTTAGTAGCATTCCCAGTAAATTGGAAAATAATGAAGGTAAGTTATCCTCTTTTGTTTGTCCTCCGTATTGTTCACTTATGTACAGGGTGATTGGAAGATGGGTGCAAAGCTTTAAGGCAAAGGCCTTAAAGCTTTGCATCCATTTTCCAATAAGCCTGTATAAAGCTGGACCTTTGCTAGCAAAAAACCAACAATCCTGTAATTTTGTAAGCTCATTCGGGATGCAATGGAATTGATCGCTTTTAAAAGATGTAGGTACAGACGCCAGCACATCAAGCTACCCGAAACTGTCAAATATTCCCAATCAACTTTGAACCTTATGCTTTAGCGATAAAATGTAAATCTATTAAAGAAATCCAATCGATTCCCAGGTCAGTGTCAATAGGATTTTCCATCAGGAATTTCTTAGAGTTTCTGAGAGCCCAGAGTTTGGAATTGTGCCCGGTTGATAACAATAGGCTCGCCCCCAATTACATAGGACTTCAACATAACTGGCGTGTAGGTACTTACTATAGATACATCTCTACCTAGTCCTTTGGGGATAACAGGCTGTGATACTATGTACGTTAAAACTTTAAAGTCTAATCTTAAAACATAAAAGTACCAATAACTGAATCGACAATAAGTAGGTACTCATGCAGTTTACTTATTCATAAATAAATGTTAACTGTTCTGATAAATAAATGCCCCTTTCTCGATAAAAATCTACCGTTCGCAATGTAATGAGCTTTTTCATCAGACGACATATTATAATTGCAATTACTGTCAATCAGAATGACGCCAACTTATTTCAATTACCTCTCGGCTATAATTTGGTTCATTCATTATAATCATTACTCTGTACCACTTAAAGGGAGAAGGCATTCATCTTGAATGATCTTGAATTGCAATCGTAATTTGTAAAGCAGATATCAGACGCATCTTTTTTTGTTCTTTTTGTCCTTCATTCGGCATCTTTCAAACGACTCAAAAGTGAAAAATGAATTCATTAGTGAATCGATCCAACGATTTTGGACTTCAGCACTCGGAATCGTTCACTCGCATACCCTAATTGCATAACTCATTTAATCACAATGTGAATAATTTTGTAAGATATTGCTAATCCATTGCTGCATATGTTCGAAAAAATTGTCTGCTCAGCAACGTAAATAACGCAATGAATGTTGTTGAACTGTCAAAATTAAAGCCATTGCTACTGATAGTGTCTTACGCAATTACCCCGCAGAGGATCGAAAAATGAAATGAAATGAAAGGAGAAGTTGAAAGTTTATTTCTATGTCATTTTGTCGGTGTGAAATGAAACAAAAATGAACATGCAGTGAATCATCTGAAATCAGCTTTATGCAATGTCATCTGACTTTAATTCGGAATGCATTTGTAAAGCTACATTCAGTCGAAGCACTTTGTCGCATCATGAAAGGTAAAGCTATCCAAGCCGCATTGTTGAAACATAATTGTTTACAAACCAATTTGTGAATTAACTTAAAGACCGCTTTGATGGCTTCTGACATTCTTTAAATTAAGTATTGTAATTTATCGTCAAATAAAATGTGATAATTAGTTTGGACAAACTAAACGCCACTAATTACGAATCCCCGATCACGGTGACAAGACGTACAAGGATAACCTACTTAAATCTAGAGAGAATTTGTTAATATTATAGGTACACTGAAACAAGCTTTAAAAAAGAAAGCTTTACACACGAAAACCAACTTTGTTACTTAGATTTAGCTTCCTTATTGATAAAAAATAAAAATCATTTATCATTTATCATTTACTAATAATAATCTATAACTATACTAATATAACCAAATAAAGCTGAAGAGTTAGTTTGGTTGAACGCGATAATCTCTGGAACTAAACTACCAGTAGTATTTAAAAAAAAGAACTTTTTGCATTTGACAGCCCAATTCTTGAGGAAGGTTAGGCTACTTAGCATCACGCTAGGACCCTTAGGAGCCGAGCAAGCAGAAGTCAAAAAGAATGCTAAGCGAAAACGAAGTAATATCGATGGCAGGCGACGCGATGCGAACGGGGAGGGTCGAGGGAACATTTCAATATCCACTTACTGCTACTTGAAAATAGCAAATCCACTTCTTCACCTAAACCCGTAGTAATAATCCTCATCAAGTCAATATTTTCAACACACCTGCAATTCAATGCAATTACTAAACAAGTTTGCAGAATCTGCTTTTTAAATCTTCTATTGATACTAAAATGATAGATACTTTTATGGATAATCCTCTTTATTGCGCAACATAATATCCTACTCTTGAAATCAACAAATATTTACTTGTTTAGCTACCTAATTCTGGTGCTAATATAATATGGAGTAAAAAAAAGAAATTAAGTACATAATTCCTTTACTGTTCCAAATTACGAAAACATTGAGTATTCGAAGGAGTTCAAAAAATTGTAAAACAAAAAGTAGTTCATCACTTATGGGAGAAATAGGGTGTTACCCATCCCCGCAACACCCACGGCGTTCAAAATAAGCGTTTTTTTTATTTAGTTTTGTTTTTTTTTTGGAAATAATGATTTTTGCGAAATTCCTGTTTTGCGTATTTCTTTGTCTCAAAGTTCCGTATATCCATGTCATTGGTGGTTCCCATGCTCAAACAACGTTTACGATTTCATTTCCCTTTGTAGCATTTAGTAAAAAGCCATTAGCTGAATGGCTTATTAAATTATAAAATGGAGAGGTAATTTTACCTGACAACAATTTTAGTGGATAAAAACCGGAAGTAAAAGCTTTTATGAAATGGAAATGTCAAAGCCTAGGCGTACCTTAGAGTATATAACAAGATATTTACTTACCTACATGTAAATCTTTAGATGTGTATTATTTCTCGATGAAATTTGAGAAGCTCTCATCACTATTCTAAAAGCTCCGTTTCCACACTTTCGTAGCACACTCACGCGCACCAACAACGTCGTCCGAGGCACGCAAATAAATCACGCGTTGACACCTCATATATCTCCCGCACCAATATTGTTTTAAATCGATTCATTTCAATCGATACGCTACTATATCGATCATTGGTATTCTCTAGCACACGCTCAACGCCTAATACGAAATACGAGAAAATTCTTTAGATTTCCCGAGACGGGAATTTATTTTGAAAAAGTTCTAAGTCGCTTTTCTTCTAGTGCAATTTAGAACTATGTCACAGTTTTGGGTATATTGTTAAGTAAGTAATAACAGTTTTTAATTATTATTTGTGTCGTATTAGTTTGAAATAGCGAAAGATTATAAGGGGTGTGTTTCGACGGTCATATTTTTGTGACCAATTTGTTCTTCGTGATGAAATTGTAATCTATACTAATAAGCTGAAGAATTTGTCTGTTTGTTTGAACGCGCTAATCTCTGGAACTACCTGTTGGATTTGAAAAAATATTTTTGCATTTGATAGCCCAATTTTTGAGGAAGGCTATTGGTTATTTAACACACTCTAGGACCCTTAGGAGAAGAGCAGAAAGAAGAAAATTTAGAGAGAATTATAGGCGATAACGTAGAAATAGAGCGGGCAACCAATGCGGATGCGATGTGATGGAGTGGGCAAGAAATTTCACGTGGATGAAGTCGCGGGCAGATGCTAGTACAAAGTAATAGGTATATCTTTCACTTTGCTTTGCTTTTATTGAGAAAACTGTTGGTATAAGTACGACGAATATGTTTACATTTGAATTGAAACTACTAGGCTTACATAAAGTTACATACATACAGTGACAGTTACAGATGGTCCTCTGAACGTTATCGATAGTTCGGTAGGCAGCCGGACACCGGCTGTTACAATATTTTATGTTATAGAATTGTCACAAATTGTAACGGTTCTTTATGGTAATTTGACGAACATTGATATATTAGTTAAGTAGTTTGCTTGACGTGTTATATGTTTACAAATGACGCAATGACAAAGTACGCGTCAAAGTGGTTGTCACTTGTCACACAAGAAACTTAATATTGATGGTGGAAAAGAGCTTTACGAAAAAACTTTTTTTTATATCGATAAAATACTTACATATATTGTATGAGCTTTTCTGCTGCAAGCATACTAAATTATTCGATTGAGCACCGATATTTGTTGCTACTAACAATTTTATGACCGCGATTAATATTGTTCGTCTGTAAACTATTATAGTCTAAGTACCACATTACACAGTATAGAGAACATAAATATGTATAATTACATAATATGATTATGTATGTCTCTACTGATCGCCGATTTGCATTTTCTTTCATTGCAAAGAAAACTCCGTGCAATATTCTGCTGCAAAGTGTTTCTCTACAGAAATATCTTGCTAATGCGCGAGCGCAGGCTAGAAGCAGTAGTGAAGATATTGGTAGGCGCTATATAGCTACTTTGTAGCCTTTCCATATTTTAATTGATGTAACTGCCATTTCCTCCTACTGGGGAGTTTGTTGCGCCACTTCTTCTCCCCAGCGAAAGCACTAGGAAGTGGTGAAGGGTAGGCGTTTTGGGGGACTGTCTTTTGTAATTATGACGTTCGAAAAGTGCTGATTATCAGCCTAGTTTGAATAAATGACTTATGATTTTGATTTGTTAGAATATTGGAATGAGATAAGAACTGCTTTCTCCACATCGAATTTAAATTTCATTTTCATTTTCGAAAAAAAATAAAACACCAAACTACGATTTCGAAACAGTCGTTTCAGGATACCTATTGTTTTTCTTAAAAACGACTTATATCACTTGTTAAATACGTGTTTACAACACATTGTAAACCTAAGTTTTATTAAGTGTCTCATGTCGTTAATCCGTAAGTATTTTACTCATGATAATTTTATTGCAATATTATTTGCGCATGACATCAGATTATCATAGACGACAAATGAGCGAATGTGTTTCATTGAATCTCTTGCAGGAGTATTTTTAAACATGAAATACATTTCAGACGTTGTGAATTAAAGCGAGTAAAACGCCTACTCCTTTAATACCATGAAAACTGCTTCGAGAAAACCCAGAAAATATGTAAATACTTTTAAGTATATTATAGCGTTTTGAAATAAAAAAATACTGATGCTAGACTTTTAACAAATCTGGTTTACAGAGGTTTTACAGCTCACATAGACCATAGACCATCTTGACTTTATAGTAGTACGGGACCCCCTGCATGTGCTGATGGTGATCAGCGGGGTGGCTTGAGTGAGGTAAGAATTCCACACTACCTGGTCTTTTTCCCCAAAGTACAGGTGCCTTTTGAAGGTTTCCCACACAAAAAAAAAAACAAGAAACAAGAGTTTGAGAAACATGCACGATTTAGCGACATAATAACAACTCAGTAAGCATGTTATATCGATGTACGTATGTTGCAGATTTCCCTATATAATAACATTGTTAATAATTAAAAATTAGACAAACTCAGACAAGCTATTTGAAAAACTCATTTCATGTTAAACGCAAAAGTTTTGATAAATGAGCTGTTTGTTTTCTATTAATAAAATTACACTATATGCAACAAAAAAACAAAATCACACTTCTCAGGCTCTTTGTGGGTACACAATTTTTTTTTGCTGTGAAAAGCTTCGGTTGATTCGCCGTGTGTAGGCACGGTCGTCAGTGTTTTATGGATCACTATGGAAGTTTGTTGACAGACACGGCAGTACTACGGCACGGTGACGTCACCGTATATCATAGAACCGCGTCATATATACTAGGACACACGATTCTATGGTGCGGTTATGT
The DNA here is from genome assembly GCA_963669345.1 of Gortyna flavago. Taxonomy (NCBI): domain Eukaryota; kingdom Metazoa; phylum Arthropoda; class Insecta; order Lepidoptera; family Noctuidae; genus Gortyna; species Gortyna flavago. Next base: position 13,553,835 of record OY770138.1, read on the forward strand.
TGAAAAAATGTGTTTTTTCTATTTCGTCTAACTTTTTAAGTATGTGGAATAGGGATTTAACATTTTGGTATATGTTTTTTGACTCTTTGATCTAGTATCGTGTAAAAGGATTAGGTACACGATTCAATGAATTTTTCTCGATACAAAAAAATTGCAGTTATATCATTTTTTTTACTTTTTTCGACATCACGGCGCCACGCTTAAGAGATATTCAATGGAATTTACTTTAAAACATAGAGAATTGTCATATCAAAGTTTACTCAAAGTAGTTTTAAATATTATTTATTTATTTTGTTAAAAAGGAGTAAATTCGTTTTGGCACATACGTTGTTTTATTCCGAGCGCACACTCATTATAGCCATCTCTCTTCTTTTGCGTTTCAAAAGTAATTCGCTCGCTTAGTAGGTTTTCGAGGATTTTAGATTTTCGAGGTAGGCCCTCGTCCGCATCGCTGTCATCCAGAAACGTGACCAAAGAATTTGGTTCCGTAACAGCAAAATATTACACAATAAAACCAACACAGCCATCTTAACACCATCTGTATCTATATAAACACCTAGGAATACTCAATAAGATAATTTATTAAACATTTACGTCATAGCTTTATGTAATTACATATCATGTTGCAACCGTCGCGTATGGCTGATGCAAATGCATCTATTGTTATTAAAACAAAAGGGTTTTTTTCGCAAACTATGTATAAAAACTTCTTCATCATCATTGGCATTGCTTTTCCACACACTGTTGAGTATAGTATAGGCCTCCGCCCTTTTGTGCCATGCTTTCATGCGAAACACACCCCCTTACTAATAAACGTTGTATAGCGTCTGTATAGTTACACAACGCTTTGTCTTCTTCTTTCGAAAGTCAAATTACTGACGACTGAAAGAGAGAAATCGGTGTGTAACTATTCATCTGCCAATTAACACGTTTATTAGTAAGGGGGTAACAGTAGCAATGGCTTTAATTTTGACAGTTCAACAACATTCATTCCGTTATTTACGTTGTTGAGCAGACACATTTTTCGATAGACTACCTCTCACAGAGAGGAGGCCTGTGTCCCAGCAGTGGGAACGTTACAGGCTGATTATGCTTATGCTAATTTCGTCCTCATCAAGTAATGAAATATAGTAGGACAAATAGAGCAGATTATCTAATAAGCATTTAGTTAAAAAGAAATAATAAAAAACGGCCAAGTGCGAGTTGGACTCTCACACGAAGGGTTCCGTACCACCATACAATATTTAACACTACATATAAAATAACGGCAAAAAAATTACGTTTGTTGTATGGGAGACCCCCTTAAATATTAATTTTATTCTGTTTTTAGTAGAAATACACATTCTGTGAAAATTTCAACTGTCTAGCTGCCACGGTTCATGAGATAGGTACAGCCTGGTGAGACAGACAGTGGAGTCTAGTAATAGAGTCCCGTTTTTACCCTTTGGGTACGGAACCCTAAAAATGACTTCCTGTAACATACCAACATTTCAGTCCTAGCCCCACGAATTTACAGATATTTCAGTTCTCGATTTTCCGCTTTTCACAAAATTTTTACTGCCAAAATTTATAAAGAAGGCTGCTGTTAATTTTAGAGGCAGAAATTCCTGCATTCAAGAAGGTCCCTACCTACCTATTCCTACTGCATTCTTGATGTTTATCAATAGTAACCTAACCAGAAAAATACCTACGCTCATTTATGACCTCTACAAGGAAAAAAATACATTGCGCTGAAAAGAGACAAGTATACTTATTTCGAATGCTTCTAAAACCCCCCTTAGGTTAGTATGGTGTTAGAGTGAGACAGCTAACATTCCCACGTGCCGCAGTCGAGGTCAGTTCGCGCGTCATTCACGCATGCGTTATGTCATTGTGTGGAAAGGGCTTTCGAACAAAGGAAATTAGTTTTGGTCTTCTGCAATCGATTTTATACTTTATCGCTTTAAACGAAGATAGTAAATTCAATGATTTTGTTTTTAATATGATTCGCGGTGACCTAATTCGCGGGTTTTGCCATAGATTTATAGATATGTAAATCAAAAGGGCATTATGCACTGTTTACATAAGTTGGGAGGTACTTATTTGGTACCTTTACTGACATTTTCAAGTGGAATATCAGTGAAATAAAATCTATACATAGTTACAAATAAATAAACTGTCTGTTTGTAATGTCAAAATACAGCTTTTTACTAAAATCATATAAAAATATACATATACGGTAGGTACTTATAAAAAAAAAACAATTTTTGAATGTTTGTCTGTCTGTCTGTTTGTTCCGGCTAATCTCTTAAATAGCTGGACTGATTTAGATAAAATTTGTTATGAGCATACTTTGAACCCACGGACCACTTACTTTTTATCGACATACCACGCGAATGAAGCCGCGGTCGTAAGCTAGTAAAATACCTATATTGTGTGATCTACAGATTTCATGAAGAGATACCTACTTGTTCACCTGGAGGTATAACAAGCTCCACCTGATTTAACATTATTGCCTATCAAAGCACGCAATTTACTGGTAACTATAAATGTCTACGAACGACACAGGTAAAATTATGAATATAGGAAATTCTAGCCAAATGACGTAAACGAAATAAACAATGAATAAAATTTATTCAGCATTGACATAATAATAATAATTTTAACTTAAACAATAATTTATTTATTAAAACATAATGCTGTAAACTGCAAAGTCTAAAGTAAAATACAATAATTTTCATGATAAAACATAAATAACTCTAATATAAAATAAAAGGCATTATTAAAACGCATGGAATGTTTTCTTTAATAATTATTAACCAAGAACATTATACTATTAAAATAATCTCATAAGGCAAGATATTTTGGTGTAAAATAATATCACTAAGGGTCAAATCAGTATTTTTTTAAATTAATAATAACAGTTTAGAAATATTAAATAACTACGAAATGATATGTTGTTATTCTTTGTTATTCTTGATTGAATGAATTTTACAATAAATTGTTATAAATAAAGAAAATAATAAAAACATGTCTACTCTACATCGTAATACTTTTATGGTAAAATAATTAAATCAAATAGCTTAATAAACTTAGTGTAGTAGTAACCGTTTAAAATTATGAGAATCATTAATTAAATATTGCTATTATAGTAATTTTCATAAGAATTGCATCGTTTTATGAATTACAGATTATTCAAAACAAGGAAAGAGGAAACCTGAAACTGACACTTTTGAAACATGGAAACATGTGTATTAACAACTGACACTTAATCATTTATATTGACATACTAAACAGTTTAACTCTACATGTATAATTTGAGTATAAATAACAACAAACAATAATAAATATTGTTCAAATCATTGGCAATTGCAAAAACGCCTCAAAATATCGACATACTTCGTCTTCGTCTTCAAAAAATAATCATTTAAAATTTAAAAATTTCTAAGCCTCATTTTTTTCACATTTCAGAATTTTATGGTTTTAAATTTCTTAGGTATTTTTTTTCATTATAAGGTTTTAATTAGTATTATAGTCTCATTGTTTTCGATAAGGATACATATCGATCGAGTAACAACACGTTTTATATCTATTCTCAATAATATAGCTAAGTATGTATAAATAATTAAAATAACAATCCTAATAAGCAACAATATAAAAGGAAAACAAAAACAATTATTTGGTCTTAAAATGTAGGTATTTTCAAATCCCGCGTATTTTGTTAACGATAAAAATATTTTACCTCAATATTTTGAATTAATAAAAAAAAAACTATATTTTCAATATTTTTAATTGTTCGAAACACTGAAGAGCGAATCGTTCGTTAACATAAAAAAATTAACAAATTTTTTTTTCAAGATAATTTGTATAACTGTCAATTAAGATGGCATTATTAAAATGTCTTTTGAATTTAAATGTTACTAGGACTCATTAGTATAAAACGAAGATGTTATTATACCTAGGCCAATCTTAGGAAATTGACACTTCGTGGTTTCTATTACCTACCTATTTATAAATAATTCCTACTATTTTTGCCTTTGATATCTACTAATGTAATCATCATCAACGCGAAAGTATTTTCTTTTTGAGAATATTTAAAAGTTGATCCTAACTAAGCTCCAAAAGGGAAAAGTCCATAAATAATTTAATAAATTACCTACCAATATTTTTTTTTTTTTTTTAATAATACATTATTAGGTATTTATTACGCAGTATGCGAAAAAAATATCAAGTTACTAAAATTTCGAACATTGAAGCATTCTTTAAAAACAAGAAGATTCTACGACGCACATACGCATCATCATCACAAAAGAAAAAAAAAAGTTTAAAAAAATATCTATCAAAGTCTTTAGCTTTAGAGTTCCAAGTTTAAAACGTAACCGCCAATGTCATCGCAGCGATTCCCGCGCAAACACATAAATCAACCATAATATTGTCTTACAAACGTCAAATAGAAGATGTAACTGGTTAGTAAACAAATTCTAAGACAGAAAGTCTATAGTCTACACATAAGAAACTTTGAATGTAGCAAAAGATTCAAGTTAGATCCAGCTGTGGTTGATCCATTGCCGCCGAAGTCCGCTCGCAGGTCGCTCAAGAGTCCTGGCCCTCAATCAGCGTTTATCATCTGGAACAAGGAATTTTACTTTTTAATTTATTTCGAAACTAAAAGCAAGGGTATCTAAAGAGTCCTGAGCGACCTGTTTTAAAAGGACACACACAATAAGGGTTTGGTTGAAATGTTATGGGTTAGCATGCTTGTCGTATATTTTCAGGCACTACTCAGTTTTCTTTAGTTAACCATTTCAGATTATTATTTTACATAACAGAATTCGTTCTGGCTATATATGGTGCCTTAGCCCTACTGGATTCGGAACGACGCAAACACATTCAGAAAAAAATTATAAGCTGCATTATATTGCTTTAACTGAAAAGAAAAATTCTGACAATGTTTTTATACACGTTTCTCCCCAGCACCGTAACTGTGTAACACAGTATCAACCACAATCTGAATCATAGTGAAGAATATTGCTAATCCATTGCTTCAACTGTCAAAATTAAAGCCATGGCCACTAATAGTGTGTTACGTAATAACCCCGCAAGACTTATATTAGTCCGTAGTTTAGTTAAAGTTTAACTTTTACAGTTTTCAGTCGAGTCACTTTTAAATTCTTTGTTCATTGTTAGGTAGGTATATGATGCACTGCGTGCCAACTCCGTAGATACCTACTAGGTAATAAAGTGAAATATCGATTCAGTTACTGAATAAATAGAAAAAAAAAGTATCTCAATAAAAAAAAGCTTCATCGAACATTAAATTCTCCTCTTTACAATCAAGTGAAGAAAAAAATGGCTGCGTCGTGTCGTAGTATTTATGCAAATGATAACTTATTGATTATAAATTATTCCAATGACATTTAAAATCAGGTTTCAACAACAACAGTAATTTCTTGTAAAGATGCTTCGGAACGCCAGGAAAAGTAATTCTCCTTGAACTTTGTACATTTCTACCGTGGGGAAAGACAAAGAGACGGTGTTCAAGAATGAGGAAGTTGGTGCCAATTAATTGGTTTCTGACAGCTTCGCGGAACTTTATTTATTGCCAGTCATCCGGCTTATCTTTACATACTTGTACCTACTTGTCTTAAGTACAATAAAAAATATTGTTTATTGTACAGTCAGTTATAGCCTCCGTGGTTACAGCAATTAGCTGACCCACCATTGCATAAAAAGATGTTTTTTTTTATGAGTCAAAAAAAAAAAAAAATTTTATTTGAGCAAAGTAAATAAAATATAGAAGAAATATAAAATTTATCTCAACCATATATGCAAAGGTGGGTCAGCATCAGCTAATACCTACAAGTGACTGTACTGTACCGTTCTATTCAGACAGTTCATGGACATTTCTTTACAAATCGTAATCGTAAATGGTGAAGGCAAACATCGTGAGGAAACCATCAGTGACATCTACCAACCCGCACTGAGCCCGCGTGGTGGATTACAACCCACTCCCTCTCACAGAGAGACCTGTGTCGAAGCAGTGGGAACATAATGGGCTGATCATGATGGATATATATACCATTGCGGATGGGAACCCCATCTCAAAACATAAGATTTTTTTTGGGACAATACGTGTATATCTTATTGTCAACTACTTTTATTTTGTCTTAAAAAGTTTTTGAGTGCCGTCTTTATAATACAGTATACGGTTTCGAGTTTTCGTTTTATGAACATAATTATTTAAATTTCATTATTTATTTTCAATTTTCTAAAATTACATAATTATGGGAGCAACCAGAACTGTAGCGCACAGGGGCCATTTCGCGAGGCCACGGATCATAACTTCGCATCAATGAAATTAAAAAACGAACAAAGTGTAAAGAGAAGGCGAAATGATGGAAAGAGAGAGAGCCCTATGTCGGCGAGTGGCGCAGGTGGTAGTTTTCAAATTACGAATTATTTTTTGTTGTTTTAATTTTTTTATTACTGGCCGCCACTGCAGCGTCACGTTATCTTGTGACACAAAAAATCACAATACCTACATCAGATTCTAAATCACCATAAAAAATGAAGACAGATCTAAACTATACCTAACAGTATTCATAAAAAAACACACATGCCAGTCATCTATGCCATGTCATGTGTATGGCTGATGGCATCACTTATGGTGCCAGCAATAAACGGAGAAGACGAATATCATACGAATGCACTGCGTGCAGCTCGCATACACGCAACATTTTTACTGCCTATATAGACACAGGCGTGTATGGATATAAGCGATTTGACACTTGCTCAATACTGGTAGGGTTGTCAAAGATAAATCAAAAACCTACAGTACACAATGAGGTTTAGAAGAGACATAAATGACAAAGACAACGATCTACAAGGCGAACTTTTTCTAGAACTCGAGAGGCCATATGTATTTACGGCTAGGTGCTGCATTCTAAACACAGGAACTTTCTTTTCAGGAAGCCACAAGAATGCGACGCGCGCTTTACTTAGGTTAACCAAGTCTACAAACACGCTGTTAATGTATGCGTGAAGCGAGTGGCGTGAGCACATAACACACACATGCACACGCACAGACTTCCGACTTCGTCATTTTCTCGGACGGTACCGAGAGCTTCCGAGCTGACACACACATTCACAGCGTGTTTGTCCACTTGTTAACCACAAGTACCTAAAGCACGCGTTGCTTCATGAGATAATAGTATAAGAAAGAAACATACATAGGTTTATTTATATGGAAAATACTAAATAGGTTCAAGATCCACAGCAGTGAGAGACCGAGTATAAAAAGGGGGGACTGTACTCTGAAATTAAACTGACTAGGATGTAGAATGAGCGACGGAACTGGGACCTAACTAGGATCTATACAGGGTTAATCTTCAAAGACCAGCCAACAGACCATCAAACGGAACAACTTTCTCCATGGAACCAACAACAGTTAAGCATTAGTATTTAATAACAATAATACCTATGTTAACAACAAATAACTGTACGCGTATATTACTAAATGTAACTTGTTTGTAGACGCCTTGGGTTGACCTGTTAAGTCTACAAAATGTTTTCATAATAAATAAATAAATATCATAATTGCAAATAAAAATCCAGCCGTCTCACACGTTTAGGTCGAGTAGGTACTGAAGTTTTCTATGGGACAGTTGATAAATTTTTCGCGATTACGATATTGGTCCCATGGAGAAATTTGTTTAGTTTGATGATCTGGAGGCTAAATAAAAAGGCCACTTTGGCAGTATCATAAAACAATTCATATCACGCAATTTCATCTGTATGACAGTTTTTTATGGGGATTCGTTAAATGTTATAGGTGCACCTCTGCCTAACCCTTTAGGGATATATAGGTGTGAAACTGTCAAACAGATGAATTGCGTGATATGAATTGTTTTATGATTCCGCCAAAGTGGTCTTTTTAGGCCCCCTGTACTGTACCACACCCTTAAATTTGGCTGGTCTTTGAAAATAAACCCTGTATAACAGGATGTGATAACGGAAGCACAATAATTTATAGATTATACGAATCCATTTCATGATTGAATCATTTCCAACAGTAGCAGATGAATATTTATGTTCGTTGTAAATTATGTATTATGCTCCTATCAATATGGAACGCACGTGCACCTTAGTTAATAAAACAGAACTACATAAAACAACAAATAATTAAAATGCGCAAAAACTTCCATAAACGTACCGAACCTACGCACATTAATGACGGACGTTATTACCAAATACCAGTTTAACAATGATACAAGTGCAGATTACAAGTGTGAGTATTAATTTAACGCATTTGATAACTGTTTCATACACCACAAAGTTGTAGACAGCCCTGCGCGAGCGCAAACGTGTTACTCACACATAGAAACCGCAACCGGTCGATTGACGTCAATGGTGGGTGGGACGAGTGAATAAAAAAATATTAAAACTATCAGTTTACTACGGACGGAAAACGAGACAAGCATAACATACTATTGTTCAACAGTACCCACGTATCGACAATCAATTCGACTCTTATTTGCAACTCGACTAAACACATCGTTTTTTGTGAACCATCTTATAATGATCCTGTCCTATTGTGTGATCTCGATTACAAACATGCTTCCTTCAGTTTGCATCATCTATAGTGACGTCATTATTAAGAAGATCGTTAATGTGATTTTTATAACCTTTGATAATATAGTTTGTCTACGTCATTGAATTGAATGTATAATTAATGGCTTGGACATCGTTAAATATGTAAATACAAATCGAGTGTGTTTGTGCAGAAAATCGATTTTACGCCGTTGTGAGCATAATAAATAACTATAAAAAAATCTAGTACGTAAACAGCTGAATTAAAAAAAAGAAATCCTCAATTTGATGAAATCGAAAGCTAAGCCACAGAAAACTGGGCCCATAGATCCAAAGCTCTTCATAATCCTGCACAGGGTTTAATTTAGACTTGATAAACTGTATTCTATGGTACATAAAAAGACGATGTAGGATTTTTATATACAATGCCATCATTGAAATCAGAACCGTAGTAAGATATGAACAAAACCAAATAGGAATCTAGTTTCAGTAGCCTACCAAAACAAGCCTAATAAAAAGACGGATCACGTTGGTTTAAGTTTCTGACTTCAAAGATAATGAGAACGATCAATCTCAGAAAAACTGTAACAAAAATTAAATAATATTAGTCAGGCTGATTTGATAATAAATCCTAATGCCAAATATTATTGAATTAGTTTTTGATGAAACATATGAACATAAACATGGAATTAAGAGAAACAGGAAGGTAGTCTAGTTTTAAATATTTGTAAGCCTACAGCAGTGCTTAGGTAATGTTGCTAGAATATTTTCACTCAAATGAATAAAACTGTAAGTGTATATTGTAACTGCAGTGAATATTGACAAATACTGTCTATGAACTCCATATGGTTTTCATATATACTATATACTTTATTGTACACCAGAAAATACCACAAACAAAAAAAGAAAATGATTTAGTATTTATTAGAGATTCAAATATTTCCATAATTTAAAAACTAACAGCATTAAAATAATAATATGTACAAGTATACAAAGGAAATAATCAAAGGGCATCAAAAAGAAAATACGATACTCGTAATGTTGACACACTACCTATAGTTAAAAAAGGTCAACAGTACTAATAGTTTTCCAATGATAATTATAATAAATATATAATATAATAATAAACTTAATGTAATCTCATTGTTTCATTCATATTCTCACATGGCATAAGTTCAAGCTTCATAAAAACCAAATTCATTTAAATAATAATAACAACAGCAGTTGGTACAGTATCGTTTGAAAAGCCTTGTGGCTTGTGACATAGCATCTCATGGACACGATTGACGTCAGAGAACGGGTGTTCAAATATCATTTCGGCAGTTTGACCCCAGGCACGGACTGTTTGGAGAGACATCCAAAATTAGCCACTGAAAGATCTGCACTGGCCGTTGCTTCACGACATTATGCCCAGACATTTAACATAAAAATAAAAGAAAATACACTCTCTCTACTATATGAATAATGATATTTATGAGACTGCATTGAAGCAATACCACACTTTCTATTATAAATAGGAAGAGCTTACTTCATTATACTTTAGAAAGGTAATGTCCCACTGGTCTTAAATCTAAGCCACAATCTATGCACACTTAATAAATGAATGCACATAAATCGTGACATCGCTGTTAAGGGTATCACGAGCATCAATAATTTGAGTAAAGAACAACACAAAACACATGGATGGATTTTGAATTTTGGTTAGCGTTTAACAATCAGAAGGGAATCTATCAAAATCACCTCTAATTTCCCATCATTATTGACATTGATTGTAGCTGAGTTGAGATTCTGACTAGATTTTGGACTTTTATAATTACGGGAACTGGCCTTCTGATCTCAAGACTACATAATAATACATATGCTATTCGTTTTCTATAAAAACTTAGATGTGCGATCATTAACTTTAATGAGCTAGAAATAAAACAATGGACCGTAAGTGGAACATTGAGGAACTCCCATTAGAATAATTACGTGTAATAATGTTAAATAGTCAAATTATCGAAGATTACTTACTATGCATAAGTATTTTGAATCATATTATTTAGAAGATATTTTGACTGCTACTGACTACGAATTGCTCTAGCGCATCAAAGAAACTGAATCTCTGTTAGTCTAATGCTAAAGAAAAATCTTTTGACCAATCTTGGAAAAACAATACGCCATAGCAAAAGGCAGCTTGTTTTTATTACACGCATTCCAATTGTATAAAAAAGGGACAGAAGCACGGTTGATTGGTTTACCCATAAAGAACCATGGTGATGGACCCGCATCGAGTAATAAAGCAATCAAAATAATGATTGCGACGCGACTGTAGCCAATTGAAATGAGACCATTTCTATTACTTTTTTTATCCCTTTCGGTAGATGTAAAGCTTTCTTCAACTGTTACCTATCCATACTAATATTATAAATGCGAAAGTGTGTTTGTCTGTCTGTACCTCTTCACGCTTAAACCGCTAAACCGATTTAGATGAAATTTGGTACCGGGAAAGGACATAGGATACTTTTATCCCGATATTCCCACGGAATCGAAACTTATGCGGGTAAAACCGCGGGGCGCTGCTAGTTATTAATATTTTAACTTTGTTAACTTCATTTTGCACTCTCTTTTTTTTTTTTTTTTAAATGGCATCTCGCAGTTCATCTTTTATGAGGATGGCTACTGCTTAACCGGACTTTCCTGTGGATGCCTCGAATTAAGGCATCCAGCCAGGGCAAACAATAACTTAAAAACTAAGCGACAGCGCTAAGGGTAACCCCCTGCGGGGTTCGGACCTCGGCTCAGGGCGTCGCTGGAAGAGGACAGCAAGGGACAGGCTGGATCGGTATTAGGGGCGAATTTAAAACTACAGGCTCAGCTGCGCGGGCTGGCTCGAGCAAGGGTCGGGGCGGGCACGGTGATGGTGCGGGACGTCGCGACGGGCCTCGGCGGCGAGGTCGGAAGGACGGATGTCTGAGCTTGTGTTTGTGTTGTCGTCTGAGAGTACTAGTGGCCTTACTGCTCTCCTGGAGGAGGGTAGTGGCGTCGTCGGGGATAGTGAGGGTATGCCTTGGTCGGCGAATCCTACTTATGCGGGAGGGAGTGTATCGGGAGGCCGCCGCAATCAGGGGATTGGGGTGCTTTATGGCAGTTGCATTCTCTTGATAAGCCGGTCTCTTATATACCTCCTTAGTACCTCATGTTGCCCTTTATTTATGTGTCGTGTATTGTGTACATCTATTGCTGGAGATCCTACATCAATAAATAAATAAACTGTTAATGCCTTAGTTAAAGATTTCTCATAAGAACAAAGTAACGAGACTGGATTAGTGGGCCTTAACAAGTCTTAATTTCACACATAATCAGCGATGCAGTTAATTGAACAGCAATTAGATCACTTGAGTACTCGACTTATTCTACTTGTTTTACTTGAAATGTACGGGTAAGTAGTTTATATTTTCATAAAAGCGACTTTTAAACGATTCTGTAAAACAGTTGACGATATATATATTCATCTCTGTTGCGAGCTGCTAATGCATATAAAATAAAGTTTGAGGCTAATTCATTATTTTAATGTTATGAACTTATGACCCAAAATTATACCGATTCCAAACAAGGAATACAACATTATCATCATTCTCCTGTCCTAATCCCAATTTATATATTTGGGCTCTGCGCAACATGCCTTTTTCTTAACTTCACTATTGGCGTCTTCTCTGCACCCTCTTTGATCATCATTCACACAGTCCATCCATCGTTTCTTTGGTCTTCCTACTCTTATATCCATCGAAACAATGAATACAACCAATATATCCCATCTGCATTAAAAGTTGATTCAAAATTGAGGCAGCCAAAAGTTTTATGACAGTTAGACAGCAGACCTTTTCTCAGGTAACGAACTATAAAAAGCTGCAAACATAACACGCTTGGTACACAAACAAAGTAAAACAATTGCCAATTATGTACAACCACTGTAACTAATATGTTCCTGCTCCAGTTACCATGTACAATAACATTGGACACGTGAATGACGGAAGTGGGCATCCGCTTCTCATACAAATAACTGTAACCTACGGATTATATCCATCATAGGATATGAGGAATCAAACATCCTGGCGAGACGATTATCTGGCGCATGGAATTTTGCTGGTACGAAATTTTATGGTTCTGATAAATATTTCTAACCCTAGTTTTTTAGATTTTATAGAAGCTATGAGCATTGACAGAGTTAGATTTGATGAAACTGGTAGTAAAAGTTTTAGTGGAGATCGCAATACAATTTTGTACAATAATTCCTTTAGTATGCTAAAAATGTATCCCAGGCGCAAGAGTTAACAAAAATGCAAATGTTTATTACTGGTATCAGGTAATACTAGGTGTTATGATAGGGCTGGTGTCCGCAATTCCACGTCGTCGCGTATTTTGCGAATATAAAGTGGTTTTGAAAAAGATTTCAAACCTCTTACTTAACTCGAAAGTTAAAATGATGTGATGTCAATGCCAAAAATCTTGATAATTATACAAAAATGCAAAGATAAAGATAAGATAAAGATTAAGATATGATATTCTAAATAGGCGTAAATGCTAATTTAATTCACGACCGCACTTATGTATCTCATTCCGATTTTGAGATAAGAGGTGAATTTGGTTAGAGAAGTACCTATTTGCTTCGACCATATTTAACATATCAAAACAACATAGATTTGGAAGAGCAGAAGATCCTTGGAATTTTGTTTAACATTCTGGATGTGCTGTTTTACATATGAAAAAGATTATGCTTGTCTCTTCAATAGAACCAGCAAGAAACAACAAAATACCTTCTATTAAAAAGCTTCAATTGTCTTCGGAGGTTGATTCATCTCTAACCAATTCATCTTTGTCAAGAGTCCCTTGTGTCTTTACTGGTCAGTTAACACAAACCCTCTTAATTATTGCGTTCTATCGTGCATAATAAACAACCAGTTTAAAAATTTATTGACGTCACCAATTGCTTAGTTAAATAAGGAAAACTTTATGGAAGGGCACGAAGTCTTCCAGCGACGCCCTGAGCCGAGGTCCGAACCCCGTAGGGGGTTACCCTTAGCGCTGTCGCTTAGTTTTTAAGTTATTGTATGCCCTGGCTGGAGGCCTTAATTCGAGGCATCCACAGGAAAGTCCGGTTAAGCAGTAGCCATCCTCATAAAGGATGAACTGCGAGATGCCATAGTTAAAAAAAAAAAAAAAAGAAGGGCACGAAGAGCTAAAAAGATGTTAGACGGTCGACGTTAGTGAGTTCATTTAAATTGAACGGTCTTTGATGTGTATATTGAATTAACAGTTTGGTGTAACTGGAATTGCTTGTACTTATGTAATCTTTAATTCATTTAATGCATTTCAAATGATGATGATAAAGTCCCCTTAATTTGGATTTTAGAATGTTATCAATGTTAAATATTCATATCCATTGTAGATTTAATTAAAGATCATGTAAATGCAAAGATTTTATAAAAGTTAAATATTCATTTCCATTGTAGATTTAATTAAAAATCATAATATATTATGCAAAGATTTTATAACAAGTGAATTTAAGTGTTTTCGAAAGTGGCGTCTGATTTAGTGCGTCTGCGAACGTATCAAATCACATGAACTAGAATACTTATAACACCCCTCTGTTTTTGTCGGGGGTTAAAAATTGGTAGCTTGCGGTAGATGCATGCATTATGTCGCCTTTCATTATTTTGCTTTTACGACGCAATAAACTCTTAGAAAATTGTTTTTAATATGTTTGCTGCCTGTGATGTTTTCAAAAAATTCCAATAAAAGGTATAAAAAAGCTGATAATATTATCCAATCAAATGAAATAAAACTCACCTTTTTTGGCAGGGTAGGAGACTCAAACTCATCGTCATCGCGGCTGGACAGCGTGGAGCACGACGAGCATGCGGAGTCTGCTGACAAGGACCTGGACCTCAGCCAGTTCACCTCCTCCTCCGTGGCTCCTACCGCCACCACTCCATCCGAGTAGTCGCTAACCACCACACTGGGTGTCCTCACGCATCGCCCCCTGATCTCACAACCCTCGCTACTCCTTCGCCCCAGTTCCACATCATGAGCCTCAATCAAAGTCCTCTCTCGTCTAGGTGACATTGTGTCGGGCGGAGGCGTGATATCCCGAGGATGTGAGTGTCTCCGCAGACGCGTCTCTAGTTCTACGGCGGAGTCGTCGCTGAGGTCGCGACTGCGGCGCCTGACTGCGGCTCTGTCGTCGTCGTCCGAGGAGGAGATGTCTTCGAGTGGTGAGGAGGCCCGCGGTGGGCGGAGGTACTGCATTGGGGCAGGTTCAAAACGGCGCAGGAGTTCGGAGACGCGTGGTTGCGCCTGTCGAGTGACGCGGCCGGTCGGCGGCGCGCGCACGCCCGCACTGCCGTTGGTCCTGCTGCGCGGCGCGTGCGCGAGTGCCTCCCGCTTGTGCTCCGGCGACACTCCTGCGCTCAGCTTCAAGTAGAACAGGCTGTGGTTCAGCGCTTTTTCCCTCAGCACCCGGCGAAAGTCTTCGGTTGCGGCTGGCTGCCGGTTATCGACACGCGGCATTTTTGCTGAAAATTAAAAAAACAATATGTACTTACTTACAAAAGTGTACTTTTGGAAAGCATTTTTTTATCATTCCAATAATTAGCATTTACGCAAATTCAAATACAGTCCAAGTGGATAGATTAGAATAGTTACTTCTTCTAATTTATTACATGTCACTGTAAACATTATAGCAGTTGTGGCCTTTAAAAAATTGAAGGAAATAGAAAACGCAACTAATGAATGTTTCTGTGGATGTGGTATAAGGCTAAACAAGTTAATTGGTTAATTTTAATTAGGAACACTATGCACTGACCTTGTTCTAATTTAACTGGTACTCGAAAACCGTTTCAATAATTGAACATTTCAGTCTTATCTGGAACAAACAAAAAACAGTTAGATTTTTTTTTTTAAACAGGATGCTGATAATGTTTATGTCAAATAATTAATAATAATGGTGATTTTTAAATCAGTTCTTATCATTTAGCTGATACACCTACATATGCCAGAAATAATAATTAATCCGTTATTTTTTGTTACTGTGCAAGCTTTGTTATCAAAACATGGTAAACAACTGGATATCCTCATACGTGCAGCTAAACTACTGCACGTTTACAAAATTATCAATTTTTTTAACCAAGCTTTCTACGCCCTTCCAAAAATCCTAGTAGATAACATGAGCTTTTCAAATAGCTTACGCCTTAGAGGCAGCATAAACCCCAGAATGCTGATAATAGGAGACACTGAATGCATATATGCAACAAAGAAATAAAATCACACACAGAACTTAATACCCTTCGCTCACACAATCAGTTTTAGCTCATAAAACACATACACATGTATGGCCTATAGAAAATTCCATCGAATCACGAACATCAATTGTTCGCATTAGAAACAGATAAAATTATACAATGAACAACAACAATAGATAAATAATAGATTTAATGACGTAGGTACGGCAACCGACCATGAAGAACCTATTGGTCTCATGATCGCTAGATTCGTAAACAAACTGTCCAGCGCCCTAATCACGTAACACGCTATTAATCACAATCTGAATAATTTTAAAGGTTATTATCTACTAATCCATTGCTTCATATTTTCGAAAAATTTGTCTGCTCAGCAACGTAAATAACGCATTGAATGTTGTTGAACTATCAAAATGAAAAGCATTCCTACTGTTAGCGTGTGGGAGCATATTCTGAGAAACTGGAATCTAATTCTTAAATCATACAAACTACAGTTTTTATATGTGCTCTTAATATAGAATCATGATATTTTATTCAGAAATAAAATGAAAAATACATAAATAACTACTCATACTAACATCACCTATATAACATCAACAAAAATTCTTCCGCGTCGTATCTGTCTACTGGTAATGTACCTACCCAAGAGACTGGCAGCAATACCACGTTGTCCGGTAATGCTTAGCCTCTGGCCAAGGTAAAAGCCAGCCCTTCGATAGCAGATTGAACAGACCATCAGCGGTCGGACCTCACAGCCCGAGAGTGTCATCCCTAAACGGCTTGAAAATATTATTACCCAAAAGGTACACACGAGACTTGATGTTTTCCGCAATCGCAGAATGATATAAGTTTTGGAACTTATTGTCCTTTTTGGAAAAACGAGAATAAATCTACAGAAAGACATAACTAGGCCAATGAATAGACCATGTTATCAGAATATTTGACGTAGGTGTTAACAGCAATACCTAAATCTATGTCACTACATAGATCACGACATGTTTTGGGAATGGCAATTTCCTCTTTAACTGCCTGTGATCATTCCGTACAAAACAATTTAGGGGGCCTATGATCTAGCAGGTCTGGACTACTATATGACGATACATTCACACTTATAGGACCATATTCAGGCAAAATTCCTTCGCACTATGTTTGGAAAATCCTTTAAAGTCTAGAACTATCCATATTTATTCAACGCTGAGATAGCTCGGCTCAAAGTAATAAAAGGTATTACGCTAGAAAAACAAATACGTATACTTTTATGACGCTAGGTATTATTGTTAATTCTTTGTTTACAAACATTTATTACGGCGTGGTGGATTGTATCATCTTTCTTACTATGTACTAATGATTACAAAACATACTACAGAGTTCTCATATTTCAGGAAATGTAGACACAACATTGGAAAGCCGTGAAATTAGAGTTACCTACCTATCAAAAGCATCAACATCTTCTTTAACCTATACTCAGTCTGCAGGGGACGGCTTATACCTATATGAAATCCAGATTTTCATCAAATGGGTTAATTATTACAATTTTATGGGTTTCCCTCTACGATTACGTATTCGTAGGTTTTACTACTAAATTATGACATCCCAAAACATTACTTGCAAAAACTTATTAGGTACATTCTTAATAGTGCCCATAGAAATGTAAAACTTATATCTATGATAGTGCCCATATGGTGCCCAAGTTCTTTTGACAGCTACATAGCGTGCACGTCTTTCATCGTTTGTGGATCAGCACCAACCATAGCCAGTATGACGCTAAGAAATACTTCATTAAACAATACAACAATAAAAAAACTCCCAGAATTTAAATTCCACACGCATTAGTTAATAAGATTTCAATAACACTGAGGCATTCCGATCTTTCGAAAATTAATTGTCCTTATAAAGAAGGAAAATCTATATACAGCATGTATCAGAACAACTTCCTCCATGAGACAAAAACGGTGAGAAATAAACAGTTATTTACTAGTAACAAAACCATGGTTAGCAAGACGACCTGTCACCACAAGCAGCACCTACCCCCCTCGTCATATTTGAAGGAAGGAGGCAACCCTACCCCCGACGCTACCGCAAGCAATGACATCTAAGGAGCACGCTGCCGGTTGCTCAGACGAGAACAATATGATCAAATTATTGTTGTTGTTGTTGTTCAATCATGTTGTAGGGCAGAAAAATTACAGTACGATGACGATCATATTTACAATAAAGTAAATAAATAAAATATTCAACAGTCCCATCAAAAACTTCAACACCTACTCGACCCAAAATGTAAAGGACAGCTGATTTTTGTCGTGATCGCGATATTGGTCCCATGGGGGAAGTTTTCTAGTTTTATGTTCTGTACCACATCCTTGAATATGACCACACATCTCAGATTCACGCTGTATATTTTCATTCACTGTTTTCATCTTATTCAGCGAAATACAGGTTGTTATGTCGGAACAATGAGTCGCTATTACAGCACTCTACATTCCAGTTTTTCTATTAAATAACTACGTAGTTTGATGACAGGTAATTGCATTGATGTTTCTCATCGCTAATTAAGATGGTTATCAGTAAGCGAGAAGCAAACATGCATCTTATTGATTCTTATTACATGGAAAATGTAACAGTTGCTTTTAACTGAAGATTTTAAAAGATGATAAATGATCATCATCTTTATGATAAATGTATACTGAGTTATGGCGATTCCAGAAAGACATATACCTACACATATACCCATATATATAAACTCATGCGTTCTACCCATGTTTGTAAGTAGAAACTACAGAACGTCACTAGGTAAGAAAAAAAATGTACTTAGTTTGAATTTGGTTTGGTGTTTCAATTCACATCTGCCTTGAAAATACCGTTTGTTAGGCCTTTCACTCAACCTAACTAAACCATCTAAGCACACTATTTAAAATTTTTGTCACTAAATCTTCATTTAAATAAATTTCTCAATAGCATCCCGGAGTCGGAATTTAAGTCCGGTGAATATAATGAAGAAAAAAATATGAAGAAGTATAGGCTTGCCCTTATAACAAAACTAGCGAAACGTGGGTGTACTATAGATGCACTACTGCCTAAATCTTCGAAGGTTACAGGCGTGATGTTATCTTTTGTTTATGGTATTCTCAAATTTTGATCCAATCTGAAATTGTCCTTTAAAATAATACTCAACGACACTAAAAACAAACAATAACTAACCAAAAACTCCATAAAAACCAAAAATATTCCATACACATATACTTCTTGAATAAATATCATGATTACCAGCTAATTGTGATGTATGTAGCGTTTACCGTGCGTGTGCGCATCATCTGCGTACGATTCACTGATATTACGTTAATCTATGGGAGCGGACGGCACGTGCACAGATATCTTTATCGTTGCAACAGCTTTGGGTTTGGAACAAGGATTTAGTTTGATGAAGGATAAGCTTTTATATAATAAATAAAAGAAAATTTAGAAATAAAAATAAAAGTAGAGCTTTGAAAATGATTATTTCTAAATATATTATATTATTTTAATTTATTAAGAAGATTAATAAAATAAAACTTCAAAAATAATAATGACGATTTGATATTAATCTAAATGAATATGGAATAAATATGATACATTAAAGTGTTGTGATCCAGTTATAAGGAATATTAAAGAAATTGGTTGAAGGATCAAAAATTTTAAATAATTTAAAATTACTGAGATTCTCAATTGAGTTTTTCTTTTATTAATTCCACAAGCTTATTTTTAAATATTAATGAAATGCTTATGGAATAAAATGAAGTCAGGAGATGAGACTAAGTGAGCGTCCACCATCTTTGACTGCATGATCAGTTTATATCATTTGATATTGTGATCAAACGCGAGCTTATTCAACAAGAAAAATAACTAGGTACCTAGTTCTAAGTACCAGTAGGTACACACGATGACACATCAAACTATACATTAACATTTTACCAGTATAAGCTGACTTCTCATTGCACGAAAAGCCTATACAATGCGAGGTCAGCTAAAACTGGAAATGCATAGCTTGATATTTCGTCGTGAGTAGGTACTACCACCATAGCTGTAGTACGCTACCGGTCTAAGGTTCCATTGGTAATCTTTAGACTAGCGGAACAAAAATAATGTGGAACTGTGTGGGTATAGCAGGAAAAACAACGGTTTCAATATTACGGGCTCAAAAAAAACCATATCAAAGATGAAAACTCTGTTCATGAAAAAAAAAAAAAAACGCTTCATAAGAAGGGGGGATAACCCCCAAGCCTAACAACCAGCAGTGGCGGCCTTTTTTTTTTTTTTTTTTTTTTTAGGATGGGAAATCATCAAATGACCCCTCCCGCTCTGGGTGGAGCGGAAGGGAGTGTCAGACTCTTACTGACTAAAACCCATCCGTGTTCCTTCCTTAGCCCTTTATGTTCCGGGGTAGCGGTAACCCTTTCGGACAATCCCGCTGCCCCGGCAGGCTTCGGCCCTGACGGGCCCCTCCTTCGATGCTGACATCTCTTTGAGGCGCGCGTGGAACACATACGCGCCGTCCGGCACGGGCCTGGTCCTGATCGGACGGCGAGCTACCCATTACTCGCCGTCCGCAGGCCCGCGCCTACGGTGGCCGGGAGTCGTCACGCGGCTCCCGACGCCCGGAGCGTCTACCGCGGCGGCTGGGACGGGCGGCTCTCTCAGCTCTCTCCCTCGCCCATCCCGCCACCTCCTTCGCTAGCATGACTGCTTCGCAGAAGGAGGTGACTGCCTCCCACTCCCTCTCACCCCGGACCATGGCTTGGACCAGGGCCGGGCGCGAGAGGTCGCCGCCGCTGCCGATCGCCTCTACGAGGACACGGCGGTGCTCTGCCCAAGCCGGGCAGACCTCCACCGTATGCTCCACCGTGTCCTCAGGGCGATCCTCGCAGTGGTGACACCCGGGCGTTTCCTCCCGCCTGATGATGTGCAGGAACCTCCCGAAACATCCGTGTCCGGTGAGGACCTGCGTCAGGCGGTAGGTGAGGGCGCCGTGACGCCTCTCTAGCCACTCCTCAAAGAGGGGCCTTACCGCCGCTATCGCGGCGTGCCCTGCGCTGGGTTGCGACAGTCGCGCTTTCCATGCCGCCATGAGATCGCGCCGGAGGTCCGTCCGCTCCGCAGCAATTTGCCGCGGAAGCGGGTTTTCCCCCCGGCGTAGTGCCTCCGCGCGCCACTCATACAGGCGCGCGAGGACTATCGCCTCCAGATCCCATGGTGGCAGTCCGGCAAGGAGGCTTGCCGCCTCGCGCGAGATCGTGCGGTACCCCCGTATCAGCCGTATGGCGACCACCTTTTGGGGCGCGTTCAGGTAGTGGGCGGCTCGAAGCCGCAGTGAACGCGCCCACACCGGGGCGCCATATACGGCCATGGACCGCACGACCCCCGCGTAAAGCCTCCGGCAGGAGGCGTTTGGCCCCCTCAGGTTTGGCAGAAGCCGCTTGAAAGCGGCCCCAGCCCGTTCCAGTTTGGGGGCCAAACGTCGGAAATGCTCGACGAAGTTCCACCGGCTGTCGAGGACGAGACCCAGGTATTTCATCGTCGTCTCGACGCCGATGTGAACCCCTCCTACCGTCAGTTGGGATCCCGATGGTGGCCCGTTCCGAAGCCCATGAAAAGACATGGCCTCGGATTTGTGCAGAGCCACCTCGAGACCCAACTGCCGGATCCTCTCCACGACTATCGCAACCCCGCGTGTCATTGCGTCGGCCGCCGCCTGATGCGACCTCCCCTGCGCCAGGACCAGCGTGTCGTCAGCGTAGCAAACTACGCTGACGCCATCAGGGAGGTCTGCCCGCAGCACCCAGTCGTAACCGATGTCCCACAGGAGCGGTCCCAAGACCGATCCCTGTGGGACACCGCACGACATCTCTCGCCTGTTCCATTCCCCATCGCGACCGGGGTAGATGACGGCTCTGTCCGTCAAATACGCCCCGACTATTCGACGGAGGTAGGTCGGCACTCGGTGATACCGGAGTGCCTCCCCAATGCAGCTCCAGGGCAGGGTGTTAAACGCGTTGGCGATGTCGAGTGACACCGCCACGACCACCCCACCCCGGGACACCGCGTCCCCCGTCGTGAGGGCTCTCACGCGCATGATGGCGTCCACCGTAGAGCGCCCCTTGCGGAAGCCAAACTGGCTATCCGCAAGATCCGGCCCCGTCCTCACCAGGTGCCCGACGAGGCGGCCCGCAATCACTCTTTCAAAGAGCTTGCCGACCTCGTCGAGCAGCACGATGGGCCGGAATGCGGACGGAGAGTCCGCAGGGCGCCCTGGCTTCCGAATGAGGACCAGCTTCCCCGTCTTCCAACGGAGTGGAAACTGGCCCCTCTCCATACATGCGCTTAAGAGCGCCTCCAGTCGGGGTCCGAGAGCCGTCGAGGCCAGGGCCCAGGCTTTACCCGGCAAGCCGTCGGGCCCTGGGGCGGTATTTTTGGCCTTCAGCCTACATACCGCCACTCTCAGATCTACCCCGGTCACTTCAGGGATGTCGTCGTCGTCGTCCGCGTGGTCCGCTTCGGGCACCGCAATTGGCGGAGCCATAGGCGGGGGAGTATGCTCCCCCCGTGAAGGGAACAGAGCGCTCACCACCTCCTCCACCAGCTGGGGGCGGAGACTCTGCGTCAGCGGGGGGGCCCAGGTGCGGAGTTTGTTCCGCACCATTTTGTAAGGGCGCCCCCACGGATCTCTGTTCAGAGTCTCCAGCATCTCCTCGCGGGCCATATCTTTGGCCCGCTGTACAGCCTCTTGGAGGGCGGTCTTCGCCGCTCTGTACCCCTCGTACAGCTCCGCCTCCGCGGCTTCCGCATCCGGAGGGCGGATGCGTAGCCTGCGGTGCCTGGTGTACAGGTGTCGCGCATCAACGCACGCCTTGCGTAACACTTCTACCTCCTGCGACCACCAGTACACCTGACGTCGGGCGCATCCTGGCCGAACTCGGGGCATTGCCACGTCACAAATCTCGGACATGGCCTCCCGGAACCACTCCGCCTCGTTGTTAATGTCGGCAGGCCTGTCTGGTGATGACACCCAGGCCTGCACGATTGAGGCTTCCAGGAGGAGCTCCCGGTCCAGCTGCTTCAGCGCCCACCGCGGACCACTCGGGGTCTGTTGGACCGGCGCGCTAGAGGTCTGGGCGGAGACGTCGATCCGGATATACCGATGATCGGAATAGGTCTCCACCTCCTCCATGACGCGCCAGTCAATTACTCGCTGTGACAGAGCGGGGCTAGCGAACGAAATGTCCACCACCGACTCGCCCCGCATCCGCACACACGTGGGAACAGAACCCCGATTTAGGACGACCAGGCCTGTTTCCAGAGCCCAGTCCTCCACCATCCTTCCCCGCATGTCCGTGCAACGGGAACCCCAGGCCAGATTTTTGGCGTTGAAGTCCCCGAGCACTAACACGGGGAAGGACTGGTTTCCGACGACGACAGTCAACTCTGTTAAAGAGTTGTGGAACTCGGCGAGAGTTCGGCTCGGAGAGAAGTAAACTCCCACTACCACTATCTCTCCGAACCGTGCTGCTACGCACCCCTGTCCCTTCGTGACGCCTTCAAGGGACGGGGTACCGGCGGCAGCCGACGATAATATGGCCACTGAGCCGCTCAGGTCCTCCACCCAGTCATCCCTGGGCGGGACAAAGTACGGCTCAGCGACCACGGCGATGTTAATCGACCACTGCGCCATGCTCTGGAGCAACAAGTCCTGAGCACAGGCGCAGTGGTTGATATTCGCCTGTAGGAGGCGCAATGGAGTCGTCACTCCTCCATTTCAGCCCCCTCCCGGGCCCCTTGTGAGGGCCTCTCTACGGCGCTGATGGCAGCGGCACCGGAAGCGGCGGCGGCAGCAGAAGCGCCGGCGGCGACAGAAGCGGCGGCGGCGGCAGAAGCGGCGGCGACGGTGACGGTGGCGGTGGCGGAGGGCCTGCCTTTCCTCCTGGTTCCGGCGGGCGGAGCGCAGGACTTGCTCCCCGCCCGGTGTTCGGCCGGCTTGCCAGCAGCCGCACATGCAACGCAGTGCGGCGCGGCAGTGCACGAGCCGGCCTTGTGTCCGGGCTGGCCGCAGCGGAAGCACAGAGTGCTGCGGTCCTCCGAGGTGCACTGGATGCCAACGTGGTGCCCCACGAGGCATCGGAAGCACCTCAGAGGCCTGGGTTCCAGCAGTTTGACCTGCGCTGAAACCCAGCCCACCAGGAGTCTTCGGCCCTCCACGATCTTTTTGGCCGCCGTCACGGGGCAGCTTACCGTAACGGTTCGCATGCCCGAATGATCAGGACGTACGGTGCCCGCCTTCACCTGATCGGCGAGACACCCGCCCGTCCTGACGACAGCGGCCACTACCTCCTTCTCCGTTACGGAGTCGTCCAGGCCCAAAATGCGCATGTCTGCGCACTTAACGGGCCTGGAGACTCGAGCCTCTTCCGCGTTAATGGACGCCCTTAGCTTCTCAGCTAGGGCGTCAGCGGTGGGGCCACTCGTCGCACCAGGGATCTCAAGCATGCGGGCGCCAGTAGCGGTCACCCTATGCCGGAGGCCCCCGGTGATCCCCAGCTCCTGGAGGTCCACCGTCTCCCGCGCTTTGGTGAGCACGTCGCGGTACGTCACTCCCCTCTTAACCGCGTCCGGCTGTAGCGTAATCACTACAGCCGCGGTTTTTGGGGAGCGAAGCCTAGCCGCGACGGCTCGCTCCTTGCGACGCCTCCTCTGCCGCTTCTTCCTCGCCGCCTTGGCCGCCTTTTTCTTCTCCCCGACCACCTGCCACTCGGCGGCGGTCGTGGGAGAAGTGGGAGACTCCTGGGAGGGGCGGGGCGTAGGTGCCGCGGCCTCCACCCCCCTTGCCGGACGGCCCTTCTGTTTCCTGGCAGGCGCCGGTTTTGCCGGCGCCGGGGCTCCACCAGTCGGCGGCGCCGGTTTCGCCGTCACCGAGGCTCCCCCTGCCGGCACCGGTTTGGTCGGCGCCTGGGCCCGGCCGGACGGTCCGGGCTTAGGGGCGGCAGCTGCCGCAGCGGCCGCGTACGAGGCCGCCTTCGTCGGCCCCGGGGCCGTCCTGCCCGCCAGTGGGGGGCGGAGGACAATACCCTCCAAGACGGAGAACCGCGCCTGGAAGGTCGCCAGCTCCTGCCGAACCAGGTTCAGAACCTGGTTCTCCACCGGGACGGGCTGGCTCGCCTGGACGCCACCGGTGACCCTTAGGGCGGCCAGGTCTGCCCGGAGCCTCCCGTTCTCCTCCTGGAGGCCCCTCATGGCGGCCGTCAGGCGGGCGAGCTCCGCCCGCAATTCGGCGACTTCGCCGGCCGAAGGACCGGCGCAGCCAGCCGCCTCCGCTGCCGCCATGATGGAGGCCGTCGCCGAGACTACGGCCCTGTTCTTGGAAGCTTTAAGCTTCTTCAGGGCCACGTCCCGGATCGCGGCCTCCACGACTGCCGCGAACTTAAGTTTGCGGTCCGCCTCGGGGCCACCAACCGTACCGGTCTCATCGTCTGAGGACCCCGAGGCGACCGCGCGACCAGTCGGGGGAGACTCTTTTGCGGGCTCCTCCGCTCGCTCTGCCGCCTCCCGGGCAGTGAGCCCCCTCCCCTTGCCTCGCTCTCGGACTCCTCCCCGCCTACTGGTGGGGATTTTCCGAGCCGAGGCCAGCTCTCCGTCTGAGGACAACCTCTGGCTGTCCTCAGACCTTGGCCGCTTGCTGTAGCTCTTCTTTGCAGCAGCGGCCACCTCCTCCACACGGCTAGGGCTCCCAGAGCCTTCCGTGCTCGCTCCTTCAGATGCGGCGTCGGACTCCGACTCCGCATCACTCCTCATCTCTTCCGTTTGGTTTTTGTGTTTTTTAAATATTTCCATTTTTGTTCCCACGAGTATATACCATGTTTTATTGACTCAAAATTCAGTGGTTCGCACTAGCGACTAAATCAAGCTACCCATTAGAGCAGTGGCGGCCTTAGGGGGTGGCGAACAGGGCAATCGCCCGGGGCCTCGCTCTTGCAGGGGCCTCGCGCAACAGAGAACAGTTTATAATAACAAAAATCGACTTTAAATTTGAATAACTAACAATAACCACTTTCTAAAGCTAAAAAATAAGGGTACGATTGCTGCCAACTTATTATTTCAATTCACAAAATTGTAATTCGAAAATTAAACAAAGTTCGTATGTGACTTTACTCGAGTGAAAACGTAACCCGTTGGTACAGCGCCATCTAGCGGCAGTATTGTGAAACCTATGATAATTTATTATGGTATTTTACATATCTCTTGCTCTGTAAGTACACCCTTACACCCCTGAATGCCGGGGTGTATGACTATCATTACAGCATAGGTTTTGGAATTTGAAAAAAGAACTGTCATACTCATACTGCACGAAGAATATTTTTAAAAAGTTAATTTTTTTTTTCTCGGTATCGATTAATTACTCGAATCGGAATCTAGACAAAATTTTTGGGATATCGGGAGCCTGCAGAACCGTGGAATTGACAAACTTGACAATAGAAAATGTAGAAAAACATAACAAATTACTACTCATAAAACTGCCTAACACGAAAACTAAAATTGACCGGTCATTTGTTGTGCATGAAGAATTTGCAAATTATGTTGAAAAATATCAAGCTCTTCGGCCTGAAAACGTGGATACAAATCGTTTTTTTCTTAATTACAGTAAAGGAAAATGCCACAGACAAGTAATAGGAAAAAACAAATTTACAGGCATGCCAAAGCAAATAGCCACATATTTAAAACTGAGTAACGTAGAGTTATACACCGGGCATTGCTTTCGCAGAACATCAGCGACTCTATTGGCTGATTCGGGAGCCAACCTCACTCTGTTAAAAAGGCACGGCGGCTGGAAGTCCAGCAAAGTGGCCGAAGGTTATATCGAAGATTCGATGGCAAACAAAAGCAAAATTACTTCTAAAATAACAGAAAATATAAACTTAAAATCACCACGTCAAAGCACATCATCTGAGCCATTTTTTAATGAAGAAAATAGTATCAGTCAACTGCCGCCATTTACGATGCAAGAACCTCAAGTCACTCAAACTCAAGTCTTATCATCACAAACTCATATTCAAACTATAAATATACCTAAAAAGAACGTGACCATATCTCTTACAAATTGTAATAATTTTACTATTAATTTTAATTAAATACACATTTTTTTCTTCTTAATAAATGTTCATTGAAACCTGCTGTCTTGTTGTTTACTTACCTCACAATCGATATGTAAAGCAGAGTATTTATCTCGGGCGTAAGCATCAATTGCATACTCGGGTTAATTAGCGCCTTCGCTTCGCTCAGGCGCCAAAAACCTCGTATGCAATTGATGTCATACAGCCCTTGTTTAATAATCTACTATTATTAAATAAATAAAACAAACTAATCAAGTTATCTTAACCGCTATAATTTTCCTGTAAAGTTCATGAAATGCACTATCATCGTGAATTTTTCTAGATTTTTAAAGTCAGCAGATTAGCTTTTAGAGGGGGGAGGGACTACTGGAACAAAAATTTGCACTTTAAAGTTTAATATTTTCTAAATAGAGCAAAAAATAATTTTAGCAGCCCCCAAGTGATTTTAGAAGACCTATTCAACGATACCCCACACGATGGGGTAGACGACGAAAAAAATATTCATGACACACTTCACATGTAGGGGAGCTACCCTAAAAAAGATATTTTCCAAAATTACCACTTTACCACTTTGTCGGCGTAATTGATATACATACCCTTACAAAATTACAGCTTTCTAGCACTAACGGTCTCTTAGCAAAACCTCGGACAGACAGACAGACGGACATGACGAAACTATAAGGGTTCCTTGTCAGAACTACGGAACCCTAAAAATTCAATACATAATAGAAAAAAATTAACTGAAGTTTACCCCACTATCGAAATAGTCCTGAGAATTATTGCCACCACACCTGTTACAGTTGCGTCTGCTGAAAGGAGTTTTTCGAGGCTTAAAATTATTAAAACATATTTGAGGAATTCGATGACACAAGATCGGCTTTCAACCCTTGCTATTCTTTTAATCGAAAATGACGTAGCTCATTCCTTAGATTTGAGATTTTAGTCTTAGGAAAAGCCGCAAACATCAATTATAAAATTTATCATCTCTGTATTTGTTAATTTTGTAAATCTTGCAATGTAAAATATTTTAAAACTCATATTTTATAAACCAAACAACCAGACCTACTTTTCACGAAGGACAAAGGGCCTCGCAATAAGACCTGCCGCCCGGAGCCTCGCAATGGGTAAGGCCGCCACTGACAACCAGTCTTACCAAGGGGTATCGTATTACCCAGTAACTGGGTTGTGGAGGTCAGATAGGTAGTCGCTCCATGTAAAATACTGGTATTCAGCTGCATCCGGTTAGACTGGAAGCCGACCCCAACATAGTTGGGAAAAGGCTAATCAGATGATGATGAAGAAGGGGGGATAAAACAAAGAGAAAGAAAGAAAGAAAATACATTTATTTAGCACAGACTAAAAGACACACAATACACATACATACATCAGATAAAAAACAAAAAATAAAGATCAAATAAAAAGTGTAAGGTCCGATGTAAGAAATTTTCAGGAAAGTGTGCCTCGCGGCTGCGAAAAAAGGCCCAGTTCAGCAAAAATGCCAGACAACTAGTGTCTGACGCTGCAGAGGATGGATGGTTCATTTTCTTTGTCTTCTTTTAATTGTTATAAGTACAAAATCTCGGAACCAACTGTACTCTGATACCGATTCACGTCAATGAATATGAGCTCAGCGAAAATTCTTTTTTTTATGTATTTATTTCATCATTACATTGGTAAGAAAAAAAATAACTGGATTTCTTTAGAATTTCGAAAATTATAATGAAACATAATGATGATGCCGTAAAGTTCATTTCGGAATGGACTTTTGCAGGTTTAGAAAGATCAGAGGGGCAATTCTCGTAATTTTAATTCCCTTACATTTGAAAAGTTTTTGACATGGAGTGATTTTGAACGTTTTTAAATACGGGAATTGGCATTCTGATTCTTGATTTTTAGGCGGCCATAAACATAGTGACTTTAGCATTTTTTATTTTTTGCATTGCATCTCAATCCTAGACCTGACCTTAACCCAACCTTTCATTATCTTTTTATCTTATGCAATTCTGGACAGTGCTTGTCCCACAGAACATCTTGTATTTTCCTATATTACAGCTAGGAATTTGAAATAATTTTCAAGTTATGGTACAACAAACTGAATGTCATACTTAACAAAGTTCAAATTCCATTGTAACCAAAAACTTATTAGGACCTTTTTGTTACAAATGGTCACTCGAAAATCAACTTAGAATACATTTGACTAAAGTTGATGACTGATGTGGGGATGGAATGTAAATTACCTACCTGAGATTATGAACACTGCTATAATTTGTAAAAAACGTTTCATGACGCAAACACAAACCAACCAACCATCCATTGACATAAACTAACATTATTCTCCTGTCTCAAACAAATCCTAAAAATAACCTAATAAAGTACCGCATCCACTCCACACCGGCTCTGGTCACACACGAGCAGGCGAGGCGTAGTGTCCTCAATCCACGTGACGTCAAACGCAGCCTTGCGCGGTAAGGGCAACACAACACGCACCAAAATAGCTTAATTTAGACAATTCCGAAAATTGAGCTTGATTACCCGCTGCTGAGGATTAATGGACAAAAGTGGATGTTTTTGGTAAAGGTACAGAAAACGTTAATTGACTTCGAAGTTTTGGAAATTACTTCTAACGCCTTTTTTCCTTTCTACAAAAAATTACTAGGTAAAAAAAAACCATGTGGTTTGAATTTGTTTTTGCAAAAAAAAAACAAATTCAAATGTTTATTGCTCAACACAGTACATAATACTATATTTCTAGATGTCAAGTGAATGAAATCTTTGAGATATCACAAGAGGCGAAAGAATTGCAACAGTATCTCGATTTTGTAAAAATACGGAAGAAGCACAAAAACAGCGCAACACAGCAATGTAACACTGAAGTAATGCCAGTCATGCACGCGTTGCAAAGAGTTGCTGCAACTCATGTTGTTGCAGAGGCATCATAAAAATCTGTATTATTCATTATACCGATTACAATAAGGTCGACGATTCAAAACAAACGAAGGCCACGTTATGTTTGAAAACAATTTCTAGTATTCAAATATTTAAACGTAATCAATAGTAGTAGGTACAACAGGCAATGTGAGCAGATGCGGAGCAGAAGTGAACTGGTGACCCAGGGGTAATGGCCTCGACTTACAAGCTGTCAGACACGCGCTATACTTTGTGTAAATTATTTCGTCACCACTGCTCTCAAAAAAAGGAAAACATCGTAAGACCGTAATGGCCCACTCCCTCTCACAGAGAGGAGGCCTGTGTCCCAGCAGTGGGAACAGTGTAGGCTGATTATTGTATGATTTGCATGTCCATGTGACAGCAGAACATGGAGAACTAACTAATATGGACATCATCTATGTACCGATTATTTACCCATGTTTGCAAAGAAATAAATGCATTTGATTTGATTTGATTTGACAGTTGTTATTGTTACTATTTTAAACAAGACTGAAGTTTGTTACGAATAACTCACGGCTTTGTATGACTTCACAAAACATCGAGCTTTATGTGCTATCATCGTCATCTGCCTAGCCTTTTCCCAACTATGTCGGGGTCGGCTTCCAGTCTAACCGGATGCAGCTGAATACCAGTATTTTACATGGAGCGACTGCCTATCTGACCTCCACAACCCAGTTAGTTACTGGGTAATACGATACCCCTTGAAGTCTTGTTGTCAGACGACCCGTAACGACTGTCAAAGATCGACGAATGAGAGCCGGGACCAACAACGGCTTAACGTGCTTTCCGAGCAACGGAGCCCGGGTCTTGGTATTATGAAGATGGTCCACGGACGGCGACGTGCGGCTGATATTATTACTTATCCACAAGCCCCTCTAAATAGCGTGCAAAAGTTTGTATTTAAGTTAGTATTTTATGCCGATCGGGGAAATCCCATTGGGCACACGTGTTGTATTATTTACTAAACATTTATATAAATTTTCCCTGTAAGTTAATATTTAATTCATCCATTGTTTTACAAAATTTTCAGAAGCATTTGCAATCTGGACTTTGTGATTTCAACTGAAATGGTGATCGAATGAATCTGATTTAAATAGAACATTCTCAGAATCTGCAATATTTTTGCTTTACAAGCTATAAGGCCGTGAGTATTAAGAATTCCTATCATTTTGCCTTTTTATTCCTTTGTTGTTTTCTTGTAGTGAGAAATTCATGAACATAATAATAATACTGTTTACATTGCTTTCTGCATGGTTGATCATCTACATGGAAATCATGTACCTACTGAGTCCATGGTAACAGGTTGCATGGATTCAGTAGATACAGACGCCACCACATCAAGCTACTACAATCTGTCAAATTTCTTTAATAGATTTTCAACTTTCAAACTTAAACAAAATTGTCAAGAAGTCGGTCAGTCAGAAAATATGAAGTTAGTTGCCCATTCCAAAGCGTAGTACCTAGATATCTACGGAGAAGAACGGGCAAGAAACTCCATGGACACTCTTTTAAATTATATATTACAAATAATATTAGTTAAAAACAACATTATAATTTTGAATTTATAAGTAAATATAATGTGAGGACGATGTAAAAAAGACGTACGCGTTAAAGCGTCCAGTACAGCAAATAGTAACAAAACAACAATCCAAAAATGAAATAATTAAAAAAAGCCAAGGCAGCTAAGTGATGACCAGCCCCAACTGACGGCGCCCTTTATCGCTAAACCATAAGGTTCAAAGTTGATTGGGAAAATTTGACAGTTTACGCACAGTATTACCAGGAAATATTGTAATACTGTGGTTTAGGGTAGCTTGATGTGTGCTGGCGACGCTGGCGTCTATACATGATTCTGATGCGTTGAAATTTTTGGTCAGTTATTAAAAAAAAAATTGCTGTTAGGTTAGTTTATTTTCACCGCGTAGGTATTACACTTTTATAACCGATGAATAATTACTACTTTGCAATCATGATCTAGTTCAAATGTGCATCAAATCATTTCATCGTTATATTAAACAAAAGTATATTATATGAAATTAGTTCATATGATCATTAGAACTTTTGTTATTATATCAAACGTTACACACCCGCTGTATTCATGGTTTCAGTTGAATTCAATTCAATTTGCGCGTCGATGCTATTTTCCTTTGCCTACATAAACGTCGCATCGACTATTTTAAAACACTTGAAAGTTTTAGAAAATAAAATCCAAAACGGTAGCGAACTCAAAAGTCGAAAAAAGCACCCTCAGAAAGACTTATGTCTTAAAAATAACAATTAATTACATAATCATTTGTACAGTAACAATATTCCTCAGCAATTCTGCACTTCGTAATGCATAATTACACACCTCATACAATTAACACAACGCCATATATAACTGTAACATACATAGCACGTCGTAATAAGGTCGAAAATCGTATGAAATAAATTTAACAAAAGACATTAGCCGGATTAGAAACCGTAACGGCCATATGAGAAGTCTTGGTTATCGCAAAGTAACTGTGCATAATAAATTAACTTTTCCCACGTCAGAATGTTCTAGAAAGTATGGCACTTAATTATTTTCTCTGTAAGTAATAAAATGAAAAGTTTTTTTTGAATTTTTGTTTGTTTTACTGCTGACATTACGCAAGTAAAGTACTTTAACCTAAGAACTTATAGCGGTGACAATATATATGAAATATCTTATTATAACTTTTCATAATATTGTCCAGGCAAACCCCATTTTATGTGCAGGCAAATCACTGTCCATTCCAAGGAAGGGATCGCAGAAAGCGATAAGTCCGCCCATTGTATATTTTATTGTGTTCGATTTATTTTTTTGTTATGTATTTTTGTGCTGTACTATAAATAAAGTATAAAGTACTTATATATAAATAATATAATGTATCATTTCAGTATGTAAGAGTCTGAATGTAGGGGGCCTAAAAAGGCCACTTTGGCAGAATCATAAAAGGCTAACAGGCTAACAATATGAATCATAATAAAAGTCGTAAAATGGTAACAAACTGACAATTCATAATATTATTTGCGAACAATTCATATCACGTAATTCATCGAAGTGGCCTTTTTAGGCCCCAAACAAACAAACAAACACATCTTTATTTTGGGGACAAATGCATTTTAGAATATTCTATTCAATCATAATATTTAGAATATTCTACAGTTACAGAAAAAACACACTGTACCTAATTACTGTAATTAGGCCCCATCAAAAAACCAAAGGCCGATGAATTTGCAAGACTTTCAAAATTCATTAATTAACCCATCATAATAATAAGTCCTTAATTTTAAAAACCTTAACTAACCAGTAATCTAATTACTTTACAGCGTATGAAGGTAGGTAACTATTAAGAAATGCGTAACTATCATTGTTTTTTTTTTATTTATTTAACCTCGTTTTTGGAAAGTATATTAAATAACTAGGTATGAAATAAAGGATGCGTAAGCTTTATTGTGTATGCTGTTCAGGTCTTGTTACCTACATAACAGACGAAATTACGAAATGTACCTTGTACTATAGTACCCTTGTACTATTCTCAAAATAGTACAAGGGATAAACTAGATGAGGCAGTGAGGACTGCGCGTTGAGACTTTGAAATGCCACTTAGAATATAGGTAATCTAACTCAGTGGTAGATAGGGATTAGATATTACTTATTATAATCTAACCTCAACCTTATAATTTATAAGGTATCTTTAGGCTTTAAGCAAACAATAGTTTGCTTATCCCCGAATCTTTCGTGTCATTTTAAAGTCGGTTGGCAATTGAATTAAACTTGATTCTGCGCTTTATATTAGCACAAACAGCTTACACAGGCCCATACGTAGAAGGGCAAATTCCTAAGCCTCTTCCACGAATTCATTGATTCACATACGACGAAAAATATCAAACATAACATCGAACAAAACACGCGCGGAATGTAACTTGCAAAATATTCCTTATAGCCTCGCTCGCCACGCCGACCGCAAACAAACCAACAAAACCACACTCTAAACTACATTCTATATCTGTTACGTTAAAGTTCACAATCACTTTATCATTACTGTTATGTATTACGTCTGTACGTACAACCCTTATCAGTCTATTCATTAAACAGTGCTGTGGAACTGTTTAAAGCTGGGAACACACTACCGTGTCGAGTCATAACGCGCCAATACGCTTTCAGGTTCATACATTTTGTATGGTGAGAGATGTCGTGGCTTGGTTTGTGATAGAAGAAAGAAAATTAGGTTTATTTGCTACAGAAAGACGTGTGCATACAAAAAGATATAAAGATAGAACTCTAATAAAATAGAAAAATAAAAACAAAATTCGGAACACGAACGCTGCGTTCCAAAACGGGTAGGTATAATAAACGTAGGCAAGAAGGCTGCTTGGCTCAAAATTAAATGGGAATGGGCGGGTCACATTAGCCGCATGCAGGATGGCCGCTGAGCAAAATTCTCCATATGCCACGAGGCCGGCCCAAAAAATAGTGGCGAGATGACCTTGATGCGTACCACGAGGGCTGGTTCGGGGTGGCGCGGGAAAAGAGTTCTTGGAAGAACTTGGAGAGGCCTTTGCCCCTGCAGTAGGTTAGTACATTATATGGTATCGGCTAATATATGGGGACACAGCGCTGATTTTTTGTGGTTACTGATAGCAGTGTGTTTCCAGCTTTAGTCATATCCCATGATATGTCGCGATAATTGCAACCGGGGTGGTGATAAGGTACTAATTGAATGTACCTAGTTCCACCATTATGGTGGTTCAGATAACATTTGACGTCATTCGTGATAGGGAAGTTTGATAGTATTGTTTTGAAAATGTTATGAAACGATAAGGTTTTGTTTGGTTTTGTTTTATGTATCATGTTCAATTTAACACGTGGGGTTTGTAACGATGTGGTTAAATGAAGGGAAAACAATGTATTCTGTTGGATCAGGTGAAGTTAAGACTGTAGACAAGGACAGTGTCACATCACTGGCGTAGAACTTAGGGATCGCACACGGTGAAAAGGGACACGCAACTACGCGTGAGGTTTGGCAGAGCTGGAGCAGTTTTCAATATTTCACCAGTTATGTTTAAGTCTCATGTAATAGGGGGCGAGCCTATTCCCGGGCTCAAATCCAGACTCCAGGCTACTAATGAAAAATTCCTGATGGAGAAACCCTATAACACTTTGCACGATCTGGAGAGCGAACCCAGGACCTCTCAGCAGTATCGACTGCGAACATCAGACAAACCAAGCAGTCAAAGGATTCTTACGTGAGTAGGCTTTTAAATTAATTTTCATCCGATTGAAAATGTCATCGTCATAATCAGCCCATAATGTTCCCACTGCTGGGACAGAACCTCCTCTCAGTAAGAGGGAGTGGGCCGTAATCCACCAAGCGGGCTCAGTGCCGGTTGGTAGATGTCACAAGTCATAGAATTTTTTTTTCTAGGATGTAGGTACCTCCCGGTTTCTTTACGACGTTTTCCTTCACCGTTTTGAGAGCAGTGGCGATGAAAATATTTCATAGGAAGTAAAGCGCTTATCTTTGTTCGAACCTACAAGGCTACAACTCGTAAGTCGCTACAGTTTACCACTTGGCAACCACTGCGGGCCCAACTTACTGAAAATGTGTGCCATCAAAAAGGGATTACCACAGCGGGCGGCCCGTGGCTAAATAATGGCACAGGTCGATCGATCAGGTTAAGCTATTCTTGCCGCGGTTGGTTTGTGGATATGGATGGGTGACCATCTTTACATACCGAGACCCCTCCGTGCCTCGAAAAGCACGTTAAGCCGTTGTTGGTCCCGGCTGTCATTCGTAGATCTTTGACAGTCGTTACGGGTCGTCAGAAGCCCGAAAGTCTGAAAGTCTTCAAGGGGCATCGTATTACCCAGTAACTAACTGGGTTGTGGAGGTCAGATAGGCAGTCGCTCCATGTAAAATACTGGTACTCAGCTGCATCCGGTTAGACTGGAAGCCGACCCCAACATAGTTGGGAAAAGGCTAGGCAGATGATGATGGTACCACAGCAGTTTCGAAAAAACAAACAGTTTACTAATCTGTAGTACCTATGTTATTGATAACATGCGCAGATATTTACAAGCATGGCGGCAGACTACTAGAAAATATTTCCTTTGAACCAGATCATATTCCGTCACGTAACTTTAGCCGACGCGCACGTAAAAATATCGTGGCAGGCATTTATCGCGCACTGGATTTTCAACGCTCTGTTTAGCACCGAGAGTTCAAAATCCAACAGTGTGGTATTTTGATGCGCTGGGAGGAGCTCTGTTCGATTTTCAATGCTTGGCTCAACAACGAGAGTTGAAAATTCAGTGCGCGATAAAATTCCGCGGCGATATTTTTGCGTCGGTGCGAACGTTGACTTACAAGTTCTGAGAACACAATTAATCTTGTTAGTTATGTGTTAGATAGAAATTCACATCCGTTACTCGATATGTATTACATCTGTGTAATGTAGTTACAATTACAGCAGTGACGTCCATCTTTGTCTAGTACCAAAACAATATTGTTATTAATAGATACTAAAACAAAGTCTGAAGTCGTCACCTGTGGCCTGATGGGATTTAAAAGGATGTTCCTAATCAATTGCTCCAAAATTAAAAAAAAAATAATCTGCTTGACAACGTAAATAACGCAAAAAATAAAACGAATAAAAAAGCAACGAGCCTAATATCAACCTGATTATTGACGAATGTACAGACGCCAGCACATCTCATTATCATCTCATAATCATCAGCTCCTGTTTAACAGAGCACCTGAAATCTTAACTCTACACCACCCTTTGTTGACTGGTAGAAAAGGCATTAAGTCCGTCTTTGTACCTTATTGTTTATAAATGCTTGATTATTAAACTTAGGTATAATAATTGTACTCGTACATTATCTACCTCCCTATTACATGTCGAGACCTTCCAGCTGCTGCTAATTTAATTGAAATATTAACAGGTAAGTCTTGCGTGTAAGGACAACATACATTATCAATTCATAAATTCAATGGCCGACATTGTGTGTACAGTGTGAAAAACCACCACAATTATGCCGAAATAGGTAAGTAATAAGTACGAGTTCATACATAATTTTACATAACATAACATTACCTAGTCATAAAGAAATGCAATGAAACACGAACCGTAAAGTTACATGATTATGTACATAATTTTTTTTTTTATTTATCCATTTATTTCAGGCATCAAGGCCCATATGAACACATACAATACAATATTAATATAAGTAACTTAAAAATACTATAAATACATACAAAATTATACTAAAAAAAAAAAAAAAAAATCTAACACACACGAAGTGTCTGCGTCGTGTTTCGCTGACTGGTGTCATGTAGGCAGCCACGAAACCGGCGGTACACAACACCCTTCGGCCAGAACTCTTCCTTGAGGAACTTCTCGAGATGATGTGTCGGAACACGCACCACGAACGACTTGAAGTTCGTGTTGAACATAAACCGGCCAAGTGCGGGTCGGACTCGCACACGAAGGGTTCCGTACCACAGGGCAAAAAACGCCGAAAAAACAGGTTTCTTGTACACACATGGCAACAAAATAAAGTTTACCGTTGCGTTTATGATTTTTGTTTTTTTTTATTGTTTGTTATAGCGGCAATAAAAATTTACACACTCTGAGAAAATGTCAACTGTCTAGGTACCTATTACGATTCATCAGATACAGCCAATGCAAAAAACGAAAACACGTTTTTTGCCCCCCTTTAATTTTCTACTTTATTTTATTTTTATTCTTTGTTGTTATTTTATAGCGGCAATAGAAATATAAAGTTTTAAATGTCTACTATTACCTATTACCTACGGTTCATGAGATACACTCCGCTGACATTTGGACGGATGGACGTACAGACGGACAGCGAAGGCTTAGTAATAGGCCTCCACTATTCTATTCAAGTTTTCCTTTTAGGGTTCCGTTGGCAACCTCTAAATACGGAACCCTAAAAAGAAAACTTCAATAGATTCCCTGTTTAACCCGTTACTAGTTACTTTGAAATAAAAACGGTAATTTAATTTTTTTTTTTGCTGTACTCAAGTTTTATACAGTTCTATGTATAAAATTTAAATTGTGATGTTTATGCATATCTCTGCTATGAAAAAATCTCTCGAGGGGGCTTGTGGCTAAGTATAAGCCGCACGGGTCGATTGATTAAGCTACGCTTGCCGCGGTTGGTCCGTGGATGGGTGACTATCTCAGCCTCGGAAACCACGTTCAGCTATTGGTCCCGGCTGTCTTCGTGGATCTTTAACAGATGTTACAGGTCGTCAGAAGCCCGAAAGTCTGACAACCAGAACCAGTATTACCAAGGGGTATCGTATTATCCAGTAACTGTGTTATGGAGGTCAGATAAGCAATCGCTCCATGTAAAATACTGGTATTCTACTGCATCCGGTTTGAATGGAAGCCAACCCCAACATAGTTAGGAAAAGGTTAGGCAGATGATGTGCTATGAAAAACTCTGGAACTTTTTAAATATAGGAGAACGTGAATTGACCATCACAAATCGATGACTTAATCGGAATTTAGCTTATGGATTTTAAAACGAAAACTTGAATACAAAGCACATTGCTAACAACATTTTTAAATGTCATAAAAACGTTGAATATTATGCGGCTGACGTCATAATAACCTGTCTGCAATATTAAGACTAAAATATTTATTACAAAATTCCAAAAATATTTGTTTGTTCGATGTTCTTTTTAGTATTGCCTACGGATTATTCACTAGTCGGAATTTAAGAATCCTTATAACAATTTAAGAATCCTTATAACAATTTAAGAATCCTTATAACAATTTAAGAATCCTTATAACAATTTAGGAAAGAAAATCAAAAGTTATGGAAAGTGTTTAGAGATAGAGGATGAAAATTTATGTATTGTTTTACTTACATCTGCCGTTACAGGATAAGCCAATGCGATAAATGCGCTTAAATACTAACATCTATAACTAATTATTTACAAACAATGCATTGCTTGTGAATTCACCCAGAGAACAACAGAATAAGTCCGTCTCACTCGCTATGAGGTTTGAGCGTGCGAACTGCACGTGTCAGCGGCGCCAAATCCTACTAATAAATATTATAAACGCGATAGGGATGGATGGATGTATTTTTGTTACTCTTTCACGCAAAAACTACTGAACGGATTTGGATGAGCATATAGTTTATAACCAGCATTAACACATAGAAAACTTTTTGACAGGATATTCCCACGGTATCGAAACTTATGCGGGTGAAACAGCGGTGCGCTGCTAGTAATAATATAATAATACCAATCAACTTTCTCACTGCAGGGCAAAGGCCTCTTCTCAAACAGAAAAGACACGAGCATTGATACCCACACTTGCTCAAGACAAGTTGCAGTTGCAGTTGTTGTTCCAGGTTTCCTCAAGATTTTTTCCTTCACCGATATAAGTAATGTCCGAAATAAACTCAAAAAGTACAAACGAATTGAAAAAGTCACATTGGTACTTGACTGGCTTTGAACCCACAACGATAATAATACGATCATATCTAAATAACCCAAGAGGGTGGTTTCTCTCTCCCTAATTCGAAAAGCTTCTGCATCAAGCTGAGAAACAGGCCATACAGGACTAATTTTTGTAATTTTTTTATATAGTTACTATTGTTTTTATTTTATGTCATATTTATGTAGTTTGTATAATCTTCTTGTGTGACTCTACTTTTTAGGGTTCCGTACCCAAAGGGTAAAAACGATGACCCTCTATTACTAAGACTCCACTGTCCGTCTGCCTGTCTGTCTGTCACCAGGCTGTATCTCATGAACCGTAATAGCTAGACAGTTGAAATTTTCACAGAATGTGTATTTCTATTGCCGCTATAACAACAAATACTAAAAACAGAATAAAATAAATATTTAAGGGAGGTCCCATACAACAAACGTGATTTTTTTGCCATTATTTTATTTGTAGTGTTAAATATTGTATGGTAGTACTACGGAACCCTTCGTGTCCAACTCGCACTTGGCCGGTTTTTTTATATAGTTACCATTGTTTTTATTTTGTGTCATACTATGTAGTTTGTATACCTAATCTTCCTGTGTGACTCTACTTTTTCTATTTATAGATCTGTCCTGAATAGGTACATCGTGCCTGAAGATGGACGGTGGCGGTGCCGTCGAGGTCGGCCCAGAAGATCGGTAGCGGAATGACCAGCAGTGCTATTCTGTAAAAAGATCACCGTGATAACTTAGGTGAAGTGAGCTTAAAGTGAGCTGTCATTCCACCTGATGCTAGGGATTGAAATTATAGACAACTCACTTTAAGCTCACTTCACCTAAGTTTTCACGGTGAGATTTTGACAGAATATACAGCCGGTCAATTCTGTTAGAATCTCACCGTGAGAAGTTAGGTGAAGTGAGCTTAAAGTGAGCTGTCATTAGTGTAAATCCCTATAGCATCAGATGGAATGACAGCTCACTTCACCTAACTTCCCACGGTGAGATTCTAACAGAATCGACCGGCTGCTCCCTAATGTGGACTATTTTTGCTAACTACTCCCTATTTGGGACTATATTGACACTATCAATCTCAATCTGAATGATTTTAAAGGATATTGCTAATCCATTGCTTTATATGTTCGCAAACTTTGTCTGCTCAACAACGTAAATAACGCAATGAATATTCACTAAATAGGTTGTCAATAAATTAAAACAACACATTTTCTCAGTAACAACTGTGAAATAAACTTGTAATAACTGTTATGCATGTCTCGTGACAAGCGCTTCGTTATTAAGTATCGTAATTTATATAACGATGTTATATTTATTAGTTATTTCTATAACTACATGACTGCACGACTGTTATGTCAGAACGATCACTTGTACCGATAGGTATAGTTTGTTGCAAAAGTATCTGGTGAAACTGTAAACAAACATGGATTTAATATAGTTACAGCTCGGCTTAACCTTTCGGGTATTACAGGCGTGATGAATGGTATGTCGTGTAGTAGTTAATAAAACGTACCTGTGGATGAAAATATGGGCTCGTAATGCCACTTACAATGAGTGCTTTGAATTGATTATTATTTGAATACTAAAATCCGAAATTCTGATTTGAAATCACCTTATGATTTGCATTTGATAATAGAGGTTATTTTAAAACCCCAATGTTCATAGATGATTTTTCAATTACCTTTAATTTAATAACATTATTTAATGTTGGCAAACCTGGTGAGATAGAGAGAGCAGTGGTGGCCCAGTGGTAGCGACCGTGACTTACGAGATATGGGTCGTAGGTTCAAACCCTGACAGGTGCTTTACTTTGTGTAAATTATTTCATCACCATGCACCACTGCTCTCAAATCGTAAGGAAACCGGCATGTCCTACAACCAAAAATTCGCAACTAGGCCCGCGTGGTGGATTACGGCCCACTCCTTCTCACAGAGAGGAGGCCTTTGTCCCAGAGCAGTGGGAAGATTATAGGCTAAATTATGCGTGGTAAGATATAACATTTAAAAATAAATACAGATGAATATGTCTCTAATTTCCTTTATTGAATTGTTATTGCGTAAGAACCTGAACTTGGTTTGTTTACACTTTTGTCTGATACTTTCGAAACTGACTATAATCTATAAGTTTGCGTACACTTTCATGATTTCAGTAAGAAGTCTTACAAGATTGGTATAACGATATTACCTAATCAACTGTTCTCATGAGATTTGTTTTCAGATACCTAATTGAG
The DNA here is from genome assembly GCA_963669345.1 of Gortyna flavago. Taxonomy (NCBI): domain Eukaryota; kingdom Metazoa; phylum Arthropoda; class Insecta; order Lepidoptera; family Noctuidae; genus Gortyna; species Gortyna flavago. Next base: position 13,595,483 of record OY770138.1, read on the forward strand.
TAATTTATTGTTTCCACTAGAGTCTTACTTTATTATACCGTGCTGAAGTCTGGTTTTTCCCACTCTTCCTATTAAGTAGGTCATGAAGTCGGTAAAAAACAATGTCACCTCAATAAGCCCAGGCTCGCACTAGCGCGTTTTTCCCGCAGAGATTTTATTAGCGCACTGGATTTTCAATATCCTGCTTAGCGCCAAGAGTTGAAAATCCAGTATGTGCTAAGTACTATCTTTACAGCAGGCATTAAAGTAGCACATTCAAGGTCATTTGGAATGATGATAGTAAATCTGCATTTAGTGCACGAGTCATTTTACAGGCAACGAAGTGAGTAGGTTACATTATCTACCTACTTCTAACTCACCGACTCTGGCGGAAAACCGCCTACGTTCGATTGACGTCAATGGGACAATCATCCTTTAGGAATGGTGGCAATTTCCCGTACCTGAAGTTACCTGTGTTTTACGTCACGGCACCCGAGGACATTCATAAAGCAATAAACGCCTCCGGCCATACCTACTTCAGAGTTAAATGTCTCTTAGCGAGTCAGCTTCGTCACCAATCTTTGCTGACTGACAAATATTTACATTTTCTTTCATACCTGTTATAGGTATAATCATGTTCCCACTGCTGGGGCCTCCTCTCTTCGAAAGAGAGTATGTTGTAATCTACTACGCAGGCCCAGCGGGTTGGTAGATGTCACATGTCTTGGAAGTTTTGTTTCTAGGACATGCCGGTTTCCGCACGATGTTTTCCTTTGCCGTTTTAAAAGCAGTGGTAATGAAATGATTTACACAAAGTAAAGTGCCTACCTGGGTTCGAACCCACGATACGTTACCTCTGGGCCACCACTGGCTCTCACCATTAAGATAGATAATAAAGAATTTCTTACGGAGAACATAAACTATCTCCACTCAAATTGATAAAGAAATAATTAAACCCACATCTTCGAACACAGCATTAGCAATCATTTGGTTTGCTCAGTATGGCGATGGCCACAGTAATATTATCTATATAGACAATATCTTAACCGATTGCGAATTTGACCCTACGCGACGAAACGGCCATACGTCCTTCTTATAAATAAATGTGAGTTTCGAATCATGAAGAAAAACTTTGATGTCACGTTAAACCACGATATCGGCTGAAATCTAAACAAAGATAGTTTGTAGAACGTCGCTCGGAAAGAATTCTTCAACACATTTTGCATAGAAGACCTTTTTACACGTTTTATGAAACAAAAACCTCCCCTCATCCATACTAATATTATAAATTCGAAAGTTACTCTGTCAGTCCGTCTGTATGTTACCTTTTCACGCCTAAACCACTGCAGGGATTTCGATAAAATTTGGCAGAGAGATAGATTGCATCCCGGGGAAGGACATAGGATAGTCTTTATCGACATACCTCGCGGGCGAAGCCGAGGATGGCAGCTAATTATGTTATAAATTCACTCGTTGATAAGTAAAGCTAACATGGCAGACACGCCTCGCTTTCTTACACATTCTTGCACCTTCATACACAGTACCTGCACTTGTTTTCTTGATAGCTTTCAACGATATTAAGGCGAAAGGTATAAAGCCCGAAAAACTCGAATTTTCTAACGTTTTTTTTCTATTTTGCAGGTCAGTTTTTAAGTTGAACTATGATTTGCGACCGTCACAAATATTTATTAATCTGTATAATAAAACGCTTGTCATAAAGCTGAAGCTGAAGAGTTTATTTTTTTTGTTTCAACGCGTTAATTTCTGGAACTAGGTACCAGTCGAATTTGAGCAATTCTTTTTACATTTGAAATACTAATTCATGAGAAAGGTTTTATGTTTACCATCATGCTACAACCTTTAGAAGCCGAGCAAAAACTAAAAATGTCAGGAAGAACTCTAAACGAAAACAAAGTAGCAGCGGGCGAGCGATGCAATATGACGCGGTAGGTCGGGGGACAAGAAACTTCACAGACGAAGTCGCTGGCAGAAGCTATAGAATTAAAATTATCAATACAATTCTCTAAGTTCATATTACTCTATTGAAAGACTATTGGACTAAATCACATTAAATTTGAGTAGGTATCTTAAAAAGTTTTGTTGCTGGTGATAATCTTCTAATGATTATATTTCTGTAAATACATATTTGCTAAGATCGCAAATTATATTTTCATTAAATTACTAACTGACATTGATTTGGAAATTGGAAAAAGTGTAAGAAAATTTTGCTGGCTACCTCACCGCAAGAAGGTCGCTGGTAAAGATTCTACCACAATTCTACTATAACTCTGTGGTATGATCGTGTGCTGGTCAGGGTTGTCAAACTACTAGGTAGATGTTCATACCGGTATCGACCTTAACGGTTTTTTTATTTACATATACAAAAAAAAAGGGTTTAAATATAAATTTGTAAAATAGTGGCCAATTTATAACGAACTGGCATTTTGAAGATAATATTATATATCGATATTATAAAAGTGAAATAGCAGATAGCTTCATCGTGGTCATCTGCCTACCCTTTTCCAAACATGTTGGGGTTGGCTCCAGTCTAACTGGATGCAGCTAAATACCAGTATTTTACACATATGCCTTTCTAACGTCCACAACCCAGTTACTGGGCAAGACGATACCCCCTGGTGAGACTGCTTGTGCGACAATAGCATTTAGCTTATTCATTTTAAAAAGTTTAGTGACAAGAAAAACTTATTAAGAAGGATAATTTCTAGATCTAGAAAGTAAAAAAAAAATTTACTTAATTATTTTAATACTCAAAAACGGTGAAGTAAAACATCGTGAGGAAGTTTTGGTCCTAGGTCATGCCGATGCTTGTCCTAGGACCATTGGACCTTGTCCATTCCCCTTCACTGAAAGTAGGCTTGTGATCCCAGCAGTGGGAACATTATAGGCTGATTATGATACTTCAATACATAGGTACATCATTCATTCTACATTAAGCCCGAACCTCAGAAAGAAAATAAAGAAAGATATTTTTTTATTTGGGGCACGGAAAATACAAAAAGTAAAAAAGGAGCATTTAAAACCTCGGTTAAGAATCTAGCCAATTCCTTATACACGCAGAATGAGGTGCATTTTTTTGATAACGTTGTTTTATCTCTTTATTTAAAACAACATTTTCAAATATGCACCACAGTCAACTATAGCAAACCAGTATAACAAGTATTTCTTGTACCATAAACAATATTCAGTGGTACGTAGGATTAGACATTAAAAAATATCGCTTCAGTTTAGCTTTAGTGCGTCATAAATATAGGTACCTAATCTTAAGTTTTTTTTTTAATAGTGTTAAAATCGTTAAAGCTATAAATTAGATTCACGTTTACCTATATCCTATTTATATGTGCACGACCACTTATATAGCACTAGATTTTACCCGTGGCATCGCCCACGTGGAGGTCGAAAATTATCCCTCGCTATAATTTTACTTTAGTTTATTATTATTGCCATACTGAGTTTTTTTTTGTAATTCCTGTGCGGGTCAAAACATTGTTTTCTTTCTTCTTTGCTTTCTTTCTGTCTCGGGAACGTACTACTGGGATAAAAAGTAACCTATGACCTAACCCTAACCCATGTCACGGTCTACATCGAAAACCGTTCAGCCAAAAGTGACAAACAGACTTTGCTTCGCATTCATAATATTAGTATGGACTATATTTATACTTAAATCAGTCTAGATTATCTTATTATCAGATGATCTTATTTTATGTCAGTCATTATTATTAGATAATGAATAAAAATACTTTTATTACCTATACGTTTTCCTATTCGTTCAATAATATTTTAATTCAACTATCATAAAAATAAATCCCTAGAGAATAAATTAAAATATAATAAATATGCTAAACTGTTAAAAAAATGCATTAATGTATCTAGAAAACAAACGTCCGTCAACTTTATTATGAAAGCAAAAAACAAATGTAAAGCAACTTGGAAATTGATTAAAAATAAACCTAACTGTAGAGACTCACAATATATAGACGCTATTAAACTAAACGATACATTAATGAGAGATCCTGAAGAAATAGCTAAGGCTTTTAATAATCATTTTATTGATTCTACAAACATTGATATAACAAATAGTAGTAAAAATAGATCCACGATTAATACTAATAATGAAGGTATATATGTAGAACCCTGTACACCAAATGAAATAAGCAAAATAATTGCATCATTAAATAATACCAACGCTATGGGATATGATGAGATTTCGACACAAATTATAAAATCTTGTGTTGATATACTGTCTCCTATCTTAGCTCATCTGATTAATTTAAGTTTCTCTGAAGAAAAGTATCCTGACAAATTGAAGTTTTCAGTAGTAAAGCCTTTGTACAAAAAAAATAATAAACATGATTTAAATAATTACCGACCCGTAACCTTAATTCCGATAATTTCAAAAATATACGAAAAAGCTATGTGTAATAGGATGGTCTCTTTTATATATAAACATAGTATAATAAGTCCGGAACAAAATGGTTTTCAAAGAGGGAAGTCAACTACACTAGCTTGCTATCAACTCATTAAATTAATTACCGAGAATATAGATAAGAAAATACCAGTAACTGCTATATTTTTTTGACATGAGCAAAGCATTTGACTCTGTAAAACATGACATACTGTTAAGAAAATGTGCGAGTTGCGGAATAAGAGGTAAAGCGTTAAATTGGCTTAAAGACTACCTAAGTAACAGACAACAACGTGTTGAAGTTTTAGGTATGAAAAAAGAAAGAGAAGTGTTAAATTATAAATCTCAGTTTAGGACTAACACATATGGCGTGCCTCAGGGTAGCATTGTGGGGCCATTGCTCTTTCTTTTGTATGTTAACGATTTGCCAAAAGTAACACAGGGTAAATGCGTGTTATTTGCAGATGACATTTCATTAGTAATAAATAACGAAAATGAAAATGAACAGCATGAGGACAAAATAAATACTGCCGTAGAAAGCATACTAGACTGGTTCGAAAAAATAATTTATGTGTAAATATTTCCAAAACAAAATATATTAATTTCTGTAATTACAACATGACAAATAAAACAATGAAAATTATTGGGCGTGATAATGACATTGAAGAAGTTAACGATACAAAATTTTTAGGCATAGTAATTGATAAGAATTGCAATTGGAAACAACATTTAGATAACATATGCAACAGGCTAAACAGCTTTGCATTTGCACTAAGAAATTTAAGGAAAACTGTTGGAGTAAATGCCGCCCTACTGGCTTACCATGGTTACGTCTCATCTGTACTTAGATACGGCATAATAATATGGGGCAATTCTACGGACAGCGATAGGGCTTTTATTGTTCAAAAAAAGTGCTTACGAGCTGTGTTTGGTGCAGGTCCATTGGAATCATGCAGACCCATATTAAAAGAGTATAAATTATTATCACTGGCATGCTTATACATATTGGAAATTGGAGTGTTTGTAAAAAAACACCCTAACCTATTTAGTAAAGCCGATAGTGTAAACATATATAAAATAGGTAAACACTCAAGGGATCCAACCAGATTGGCTATGCCTAGGTGTAGAACAGCATTTTGCCATAAAAACGCCAGTCGAATGGCAATAAAGATATATAATAAGATACCTAAGATGATAAGAGAACTGCCAACGAATCTATTTCAAAAAAGACTCCGAACATGGCTCATTGAAAACTGTTTCTATTCTATTAATGAATTTATGAATTATAATACGAAGAGAAATTTATTGCAGACATGAATAATGTAATTAAATTAACTTTGACATTCCTGTAGGCTTATTTTGAACATTGTAATTTTTATAGTTCTAACATTAGTATTTTTAGAGATTGACATTTGTAATTTTCACAGTTTGACATTTGTAATTTTCATAGTTTGACATTTGTAATTTTCATAGTTTGACATTTGTAATTTTCATAGTTTGCCATTTGTAATATTCATTAATTCATTAACATTTGTATTTTAATTTTTTTTGACATTTTTATATTGTGACATAATTTTTTCAATTATTATTTCATTCATTAAAATTATGGCAAAATCTAAATTTGCATGCTGAATTTAGTAGGCGAAATATGAAGTACTATGTATTGTATTATGAGATCTGTAAGCACCATATTTCATGCAAATAAATGATATTATTATTATTATCTCTTTATTTCAATATATACACATATAAATTATATTTTTAAATATTATGATATATAGATATAAAAACATTTAAAAATATAAAAAATAGTAGCCCACCGGTATCGGGAACAAGGTCCAAGCTACCGGCGGTCAGGGCTCCAGAGAGAGGAACCTCCTAACAATGCGAGCCGTGTCCAGAAGTACCGCTCTCTGAATCAAGCCCTTGATCCAGCTGCCCAACGAGAGCCTCCTTAGGTGTTGGTCGAGGCTCTTGGCTATTAATCCATTGGCTGTTACGACTATCGGCACAATGATTGCTGAGTCTACATCCCACATGTCGACAACCTCGCGAGCCAAGTCAAGATACTTGATTTGTTTATCTTTCTCGGCTTTCACGAGGTTCTCATCATGCGGGACGGTTATGTCAACAATCATTGCGCGCCGCTCTGATCGATCCACCACCACTATATCAGGCTTTTATTATTATTATTATTATAATGTCATACTTACCGAAATAAATAAATAAACTTATGTGCGTCATTACATTAAACATTCTTTAATAAATAATAAAAATATATTATAATACCTACTGCTTACTTCCTTGATTTATTTCCAATGAGTGTCGTCTGACGTACTATGAGCTACCTAACGCCCACGAGCAACTTTTGTCTCCGCAACTAATTTGTCTCTCACATCAAGTCTACGGATTTGTATGAAGACTTTTTTGTCCGCGGGTTTGGACGCAACTGTCGCCCATCTATTGGTTGCAATGCAAGTGCGCGCACGGCGACAAGAAAGTTGTCGGCCAGCTAGTTGCCGCTCAACAAAAAAGTAGCATTGAGACCGGAATAACGCGCTGTCGCTCCCGTGTGCGCGTCATCCAAATCTCGGCGAGAAGACAGCGACAGAGACAAAGAAGTTGCTGAGCAACTAAGTTGCTCGTGGGCGCCCTCCCTAATCCTCTGTGTGTAGAAAGTCAATAATGGTTAATCATTCCAAAAAACTCTTGTTATTCCTACTACTATTTTTAGCAATTGCTAGAATCTATCTGACAGCTTATGAAATACAGTACAGCTTATTAAATACCGTAGGTACATTTACGCAAAATTTAAAAGCGATTTTCTCAAGTAACGATAGATATTTTATGGTGTTAGGAATATGATATTCTCGAAATCATACGATTATGAAATACTTAGGTCTTTATTAAAAGAATAAAACTTTGGATAATGCGTAACTGTAAGTACCTAATTTATGCGTTCGACTACGCAGTGCCTACGAAACGTCTACGGGATGTTAAAGGCCTACAGTGAACATATTACGCTAGGATATTCAACGCTCGGCTCGGCGCCTAAAATGGGAAATTCAACAGCGCTCTTTTATTTAGGCATTCATCAGTGTCATCAAGTTTTCGTGAACATATTTAAGAACACTGGAAATCTTATAAAGGCAAACAGGCGCGGCGAGACGGTGTGACGCGATTCTGGTAGAACAAGAAGAGTCTATTAGAGTTTGCCTGTCTGCGGGAGCCTTAAAGCGTAGGCTTCTTTTAACTTATTTGCAAAAAGCGATTCTGAGATTAAAATAATTTTGAAAAAAAAAGGCTATTGCTCAGTAACTATAGTCTAAAAGCAACAAAAATATACGCTGCATTCATAAAACAAGTACCTACTTTCATCGTTTATTTCGCCAATTTCGGTACACCACACCAAAAAATTAGAAAGGTAACAATCACACTTATGATAAGTATGATAATACCATCATACCAGCTTGATCACGTGGGCAAGTTCTTGAGACGGAAACAACATAGTTTCACGTAACAATAATGATGATATCTCTATGAGAAAATATCTAACGCTAATCGGTTCCCATGCTTTTTTGGGTTCCGTTGAAGCGACAAAACCTTTAAATAACGATACGAGAACTTCCTGTCAATGAACGTTTTAAGTGACAGGTAATTAATAATGTCAATGTTAGCGTAATTATGTCTTAATTAAAGCACTCAACCATAAGAATCGAAAGTCTCTAAAAAAATACAACAAATTATATTTTGCCCATATTACCTATAGGCACACCGATTAACTGAGACTTTGCCTGAGGTAGCAGCGCGGTGCGGGAGGGGTGTGGTGACGTGATGCGAGAGCTCAGTGATTCGTCAACTTGTGACAACTATCACTCCTCCCGCACCTCGAGCTACCTCAGGCAACGTCTCAGTTAGGCCTTTACCTAGTAATATTGTTAAACTTTTACTTGCTGAAATAGGTAAAGTTAAAGATATTTTCATTTGAGTAAATTATTATTTTTTGTTCTTTTATGTTTATTAGGGGAATGTAGGGTAGGTACTATCGGTGCAAACCTGCCTAACCAATAATACACGCGTAATGCTAGAACTACATGAAGGAGAAAATCTTGATAAGTGAATGATAACGTGGTACAAAAATTTCAAAAATTCCTTTAGCTACCTTCCTCATCATTTCCCTACGATGTTAGGGTCAGCTTCCAGTCTAGCTGGCAGAGTAATTAATGAACATACTAACAGTAGCAATGGCTTTAATTTTCAACATTCATTGCGTTATTTACGTTCTGGAGCAGACAAGTTTTTCGAACAAATGACGCAGGGGATTAGCATAACCTTCAAAATGATGCAGATTGTGATTGAAAGTGTTACGCTATTAGTGTGCAGGTGCAGCTGAATACTAGTGTATTACAAGGAGCGACTATATATACCTTTCCTTTTTGTCTTTTGCTACCTCCCTATAGTATCAAAATCATTGCTGCTGTCGATATTCCAAAACTTTTACAATTTCCTACGCTTCCAGAAAAATGGTCTCATCTTCAGTTTCTATTGTAGGATTTTTCTTTGTTATGAACTACATAATAGCTAAAAGGCAATCTTCATTACCTCAACAATAGCCGTTTCCTCACATACCAGTAAAAACTACGCATCAACTCAGGCGCAAACCGTCTGGGCGTCGACGAACAGATCGTCGCGCGTCGGCGTCGCTTACAACACGAGTGGTCAATTGGAGATAACTGCGAACTAACGGATGGATTCACTTTTATATTCCTGTCTGCATACTGATGCCTTGAGTCTACGTAACGCAAATTACCGACATTTATCTTACGGATGTGTCTCGGGACTCTCGGGTTTATTCAAGATGAAGATCTTGATTCTCGAGCACATTCTGTTTGATATTATAACTGGCATTCTGGGTTACAATTTATTTTGGTTATTTAGTAGTGGTGGCCAAGTGGTAATGGCCGCGAATAACTAGTTGTAGGTCGTAAGTACGAACCCAGACAGGCACTTTATTTTGTAAAAATTATTTCATCACCACTGCTCTTAAAACGGTGAAGGAAAACATCGTGAGGAAATCTGCATGTCCTAGAACCAAAAATTCGAAGACTTACGGTGAATTACAGCCCACTCCCTCTCACAGAGAGGAGGCCTGTGTCCCAGCAGTGGGAAAATTATAGGCTGATTATGAGGTATACTATAAGTCTTGGATGTTTTCGAACTCGTAACCTATCGATTAGGCAAAAACTTTCTGAAAAATATATTATCTTAACAAAAAACCGCATTTACCTAATTAGAGAAATAACTTAAACCAGTAAGGCCGTCTGCGTCTGTCCACCGCCACATTTAAAGGGACGTCAACGAGAAAAAGATGACGGCGCGGCGCCGCCAAAGTAGCGATACATACCTACATTTATGGCATGGCCGCGTGTCCACCGCACGTCCGTCACCCGACCGCTGATCCCGGCCCCCGAAATTTCAAATAGTTTGGCACGACCGCTAGAACTCTGCCCGAGATTGTGACTGGCCGATGCAGCGATGTGACAGCAATACAAAACACGTTTGATCTTGTCCACATCATACCCGTCGCTCCGGCGCATACAGAACCACCGAGTTCGGCCGCGGTGGACAACCGACCACCGTCACCGGGGCGTCATGTTCAGTTCGAATAATCTCGTTTCTCGTTGACGTCCCGTTGACGGAGGGGGTGGACAAACGGCCTTGAATGCTTAACTATTCTCATACTTAACGATAAAACACACTACTTGCCTATTGAAGTGTTTTTTAAAAAAAGCACATGTTGGTTCTAATAAAAGCACGTGCTATTTAAGAAACGACTAAAAAGTCAGCGACTATGGTAATTAAGTTAAGACCAGTATTTTTAATGAAAATCTATGACGTAGACATACATCGAGATAGACAAAAAAAGACATTATAATAAAAATAAGGAATAATGTCGTAACAACTTAAAATAAGTGGTGATTATGGAATTTCAGAACACACCTACTTTTGACATTTTAACGAATAAAGTATACCTAAGTACTGCATTCATAAAAGCATTAATTTAGGTACCTAATGGGTATAATTTTCAAGAATTAAAAATAAAAGAAAATACCTACATAGATAGATTGCGATTTAGTGGGTAGGCGGTTCACATTCTAGTAGTGTAAAGGCTCCCCCCCCCCCCCAATTTCAATTTCATTTCCCCAACAATTTCTATGAAAACTTCAGGGAAATTGTTCTACTAGAGTCGCATCGCGCCTGACTGCTGGAGCCTTAATAAGAGATGAGGAAATAAAGCACTGAAGACCTCTGTCAGATTTAAAAAAATGAAGCATTGTTACAATTATTACCTTCAACAGCCCATATTACCTATTACCTTAAAATTACTTTAACAACATAATAATTCTGTCTGTAACTGTAGGTTACATTCAATTTCTCATATGCGGTGGTCCGTGGTCCCCAAACTAGGCGGTGGCGCTTGCGGTATCTTGGGGACCTATCCATTTCTTTTTAGTGAAGAAGTCCTCCAAAAGCATAAGATGAAAATTTCAGAGGAAAAATATTTCTGCTGGACACTAGATCACAATCAAATCGAAGAGAAAATGTCGTGCAAATAAATTAAAACTACGTTTTCGCGTTGGCGCAGTTAGTGGAACAACATAGCATTTATTTAATCTATACATAGTATTTTGTACTTTAAAGTCACCGAGCCGTAAAATAATTAAGCGTCATAATTGCTAAAGACATGATATACAGCGTCTACATTACAAGATAATATCTCGCATGTTTAAGATAAAGAGATTTATCCTCCTGTCAACTCTCACACGACGAAAACTTTTCCGTAAATTCTCTCCTTTCTAGAAGAGGCGCACGCGCACCTCACACGATATATACGATTAATAATAATCGAGTAATTACACGCGATAGAGAATCATGTAAATTAATTGCAAAAAGACTATTTATTATATACTATATTATATATACTATATTATAAGACTATTTTTTTTATTTAAGGTAATTTTATCGTGAATTGAAGTACATTTCAAATTAAATTAAAAGTCATTTATTAAAATCAGGCTAAAATCTCTCAGCTCATCGTAAAAATTACATAGAACAGTCCCCCAAAAACATGCCTAGAACTTCCTATAGTTCTTTAACGAGGAAGAAGAGGTAGCGCAACAAACGCAACAAAACTCCTTAGTGCAGCATTTAAAATCACAGCCAATCCTAAAGAATAAAAAAAACCAGACAGTTTGTCCAAATTTTAGTAGGTACAACAATTTATTTTTTTACTTGCATTTCCTGTAACGAGTACAAAAAAGGAAAAATCTAAACCGTGACAGTTGTAAAGTCATTGTTATATTGTTTGATATTTTGTGCAAAATGGCCGAAAATAAACGCCAACAAATAAAGATAAGACCTTGACATTTGTTCGACGAAACAATACAAGTCGTCAAGGCGCGCTCTGATGGTCTAATTTCTCACCCTAATTTAAGGTAGATGAACTGAGACACAATTATCTACTCTTAATTAAGAAGTCACTTTCTATTACACAGACGCGGAAGAATTTTCAATCCATATTTTGTTAGAAGGTACAATATTTTAAAACTATGTTAGTACACGTGATATATAAAATCAAATTAAAATTAAATGAAATCAAAATACAATACACACATAAAACAATAGGTACATAATACATATTATATTATAATTATTCTAGTAAATTGAATACCTAACCGATACAAGAGGGGCCGTGTATATTAATTAGATCTAAATGAGATATATTAGATATAAAAAGACGAGACACGAGTTGAGCTGTTCAAATAAGACAGACACGAAAACAAGATAAAAGCAAAAAATGGCGTTTGGGCTTAGATACTCTAATGCATAAACAGAAAATGTTTTTCAGTTCCAGTTCACATGACATTGAACTCACTTAGACTTAAGGGATGGGATATGGCGCTGTAGCTTATCCTGCCCTCTGTGCCCCAAAAAATACAGCCATAGTGACCTCTGAGCTACCAGCGACGACTTCGATGCCATGGAACTGTGGTGAAGTTTAGAGCCAAAAAAATCGAATTCACTATCGTGTCACGACGAAGAAAAAGAGATGGAGATATAGTTATAGATTGATTAAGATATAGTGCACTCAATAGCAAAGCTGCAGCGTTAAATTACAGCCACGGAAAAATTGAATCGCTTCGCTTTTCTCGGCCGGATACGTTAGAATTTCCTTACACAAAAATTACGTAAAAAAAAAAGGTAGAATCTGTCACACAATATGACTGAATAATTGATAAAACATCATGACCCATTCTCTATTACCTGGTAACGGGCAATTAGCAAAAAATTGCAGTCGGAAGACGTCAAGACGGTCGTTTGTTCCGCGCGGAGTCACGCTATTTCGAGCAATTTCGAGCCACGTATCGATTCATCATCGAGCAATATAATCGATTCGATAGCTTCCGTACGTGTGTGTTATCTATAATAATTTAATTATCATTCGAAAGTTACCGTAGTGTTGTATTGGAGTTTTTTGTTACCGGAAAATGCTGGCTTTTTTTGTATTGATGTCGAACTGACGTTTATTCTTCGTTGAGTTTTTGCTGCAGCTGGCAAAAAGCACTTGACCGAACAATTCTCGTTAGTCAGTTCTGGTGGTCAGTCTTATTGGTATTCACTTGATTTTTTTTTTGTATCTAATAAATTGCTTGCAGAATAATTCATGCCAATCAATAAATTGACGAATTATATCATTAGCGAAGACAAACAATAGTTAACTCAATTCTATTTTTTGTCTTATGGCTTATTCTATATCTATTGAGGATGTCACCATTCAAAAAATAATTCGTATCATTAGTTACCAAATTACGAAATTGACACATAAGTTATAACTAGAAAATGATTACTCATGATTATTAACTGTTAAGACATTTTTGTATAATTTATTTTTAAACATTGATAGGAACTCGGTAAGATTTGCATTAAAAATTTTGAATTGAAAAAGTCATACTTGGTCACCTTAATATCTAATATGATCTGCCTAAATATAGCAATTGCAAGTGGCATGTCATGTCTTGAGGGTTGGCTTGAGGGTGGTGAGGAACCTTTTGAATGTGAATGGTATAACAGTATGGAAAGACCAAAGAATCGATCGAACTGTGTGAGAGATGATATGGCTAGAAAGGAGGTGACTTCCGATGACGACTAATAGAATGTGGAAGATAAAGACAAGTTGCGCCGACCACAGATAACTTGGCAGGAGAATGATAAGTTGTAGAATTTAGAGAATCAGTCTTAGTGATGTTGACGGTACTTTCAATCCATTTATGTTTCATTCAAATCCCTATTCATGTTTAGAATAGGCTATGAAATCTAATAATTTGTTAATCGTAATTGGATAAACTAAAGAGCGAAAAAAAATTATTTAAAAAAAAAACGCAAAAATTCCATTGATCCTTCCAATTGAACACAAACCGCTGAATATCAACTACAACCACCCACTCGCACTTGACTGTTTGGTGCTGATAACATTATCACTAAACAAACCAGTGGTACATTTTATCAAAAACATCGGTTAAAACATTTGTTTACTTTGAGTGCCAAATACCTAATCCTTATTTTCCAGTTTATAAAACTTCCATGACTGACAACAACAATCAGAGGTAATAATCAGTCGTACTCAGTTCATGCTATAGACATGTGAGGAGATTGAAGACTTTTATATGCAGCCTGGCATACTTACGTTGTTATGTTTTCTGTTTGCATTGATTTCAGCTATTGATTTATACAGGTTTCATGAGTAACCGCCATTTTGAAAAAAATCAAAATGTCGGACAGCTAGGTATGCCACGGCCGGCCCTGTGTTTTCGTCTGTTTACAGTATCAGTTTTTAGTTACACATCAAGCAATTCTAAGTTCTTCCAGTTCCCAAGTAAAAAGTATCCAGAACACAATCTGTGTGGCATTTTTCATCAAAATTCAGCCGTTAATTCGTGACAGTCTTGTCAAACTTACACATTTTACTAAGCATGAATTTTTCTTGATGATTAGTTTACGAGTATAACTAACTGAAAAGACAGCTGTCTATTCAGTAGAAGTGACGCAACAAACTCCCCAGTAGCACAGCTGTGCGGCTGGAGAAAGTGTTGCGCCAATTCTTCTTCCCAACTAAAGAACTAGGAAGTGGTGAAGAGCGGGCGTTTTGGAGGACTGTCTTTTATGTAATTTGGACGTTCAAAAAATGCTGATTCTCAGGGTAGTTAGTACTATTGATATTGATTTATTTATTTATACGAAAAACTTAAAACCCAATCTAATTGTAGATATCGGTCATCATAAACGCTATTAGGCTAAGACTCAGTAAGTGAGCAATTAAGGAGTAGGTACCTACCATGTATATGACTTACGATCGCGTTTACCTCGGCCCCAATAAAAACAATAGTTCACTTTTACGACCAGAGCAAAACTAAGGAACACATTACGTTGACATACTTGAATATTATGGAGGGGCTCGTGGCTAAATAATAACAGCCGCACGAGTCGATCGAAGGTTAAGCTACGCTTGCCGAGGTCAGTTCATGGATGGGTAACCATCCATTACATATTGAAACCCCTCCATGAAATTGGTTTATTGAAAAACAATTCAGGTAAACGCAAATTTTACCAAACACATTATAAGAACGATAAAAAATTCCAAAAAAATAAAATATTAATTAATATAAATTGAATTGCATTTATAAAGTCAAAGTGTCACGTACCTTCTTATACAAAAAAAACAAACAAAATTTTAATTTTCCCATCGCAAATGCTGATGAAAAGTCAAGGGTGTTGATGATGATTCATAGAGGAACATCCGATGTTTTTTGTAAGAATTTTCTTATATAATCATAAATAATAATTGACTTGATTAAAGATGAAATGGCTAGAAAAGGGGATCAAAACTGAGATGAAGACGACAGAAATGTGAAACACATGATGACAAAGACTTGATGCCTACCCCAAATAAATTGTGTTGATGATGACGACTTCCAGTGACGGTTTTCCATTTGCTATAATAATAAACATCTGAATCTAGGAAACAATGAATATTCAATTCTACAAAAGTAGTCGTATAGTTAGTTAATATTTAAGAATTTTCTGCTAGCATTTTCAAATATATAAGAGCAAATCTAGTTGGTATTTTTGTCTAGAAATACTATTTTGTGATAACCGGATTTTGTTCGATAATATTATTTAAATTGTAGTTTCTGTTTAAGAACCTGTTTGTCTTTAAGGAAAACTTTAGTAATATTGAATTAAGTATTTAGGTATATTGTATTTTCCCGTTCATATATTGACAAAAGCCACCGGGTTAAGCTTTGCGTATCTCAATTAGTCTTGTTTAGCTTCACTTGTAACTAACTAACAAACACTGTAATAAAATCTGAAAAGTCAATTTTACCCTACTTCTAAGGTATCGAAATGAAACTTTGTAAGTATATGTAGTTCAGGTGACAAAAATATAATTTGGTATCTTGGAGCTGCTTCCAAAGTACCTACTTCCGACCAAGATTCCCGTTTGTGATTCGTTTCGATACCGGCATGCGGCATCGGGTAAAGCTCAATCAGTCTTGTAGTTTTTTATTCGTATTATGTTACCAAAAACGTTAGTAGTTTAATTTTAGTCCATTCATATTTTTTTCAAATGTAAATAAAAAGTTGACGATCACGGAAATAGCAGTGGCACATTTAGTTGATTTTCTACATTAAATGTCAATCATAGAAAATTGAATAACAAAATCAATCGATTTCTCTCCCGCGCACTATTCACTAATAGTTAGGATTTTTTTGTGAAAAAGTTAGAATTTCTGAAATTCCAAATAGTTAAAAGAAATAAATCCATCACTTTCTTAAAAATAAAAATGGTAAGTTCATGTTTCGCAATAACTTTCAATTAACTTTAGTCACGAAAATAATATGCGATATACAAAATAATAATAAAAATATTAAAATCGTGAGCAGTTCTTGCTCATTTTCTTACTATTAGACCTATGATATTTTTAGACACGATATTGAACATTACTAGAATGGGCAGTAATACACAATTGAATAGGGTGCATAATGACACGGGTAAAACAAGTCAGTAACGAACGGTGCGGTTTAGGTGCGGCTAAAATAGCTCACACTTCAAGAAACAGCCGTAACCGAGTGTAACCGTTTCTTTCCTTCAGCAATCTGTACCGGATAACCGGCTACAAGTATCTTTGCCAGTAGGTAATCTATCTAGCAAGTGCTTCGATCGAGTTAAGACCTACTCGTCACTGTTCCGACTTTTCACCAAAATTTTATTCCATTAAAATCCCGACGTGTCACCAAAAAACAAATGAATTTTCAATCAAAGTCCATGATAAGCCATGGACATTATTGATACGGAAGTATGTGTTTCCAAGGACAGGACTGAGGCGGAGAGAGTAGGATGAAAAAGAGCAGCAGTGAGATGGTTTAGACTTGATACTTGACTTTATATTCAAATGAATTGAGAACCTAACTCCTCCTTTTTTGAAGTTGTGTGGAAATCGGTTGTCATGGAATGGGAAAATGTTCTTAAGTAACTTTTTAGTCCTGTTTAACCTGCTTATGCGTATGAAGTTTCATTAAAATTGGTTCATTCATTTCGAAAATCAAGGGTTTGAAAGTTTGTATGAAATGCCGTACGGCGTAAACGCTATTCCGATAGAAATTAAATTTTTCTTTGAGCTTCATTAAATTTTCCATCTTTACATGCGGTAACAACCAGCTGACACATGGGTTATTGAAAATGTACGTGCGTCTTCGCTATTGTCATATCCTGGCCATGCTTTGCTTTGACATCCTGAATAAACATTTCATTGATTGATTTCTGTGTCTTTCTTTACAATTCCTTCCATTCTTGTCTCCATACACACATGTGCTTAATCAAAATCAAATCTCAACAGTGATATAACGTCATGTGTGTGTCCATTTTCTAACACTGATTATTCTAACCGAGAATTATAAGGCCTAAATCTGTCTGACCCTCACAACCCAGTTACTGGGTAAGACGATACCCCATAGTAAAACTGTTTGTTAGACTTTCGGGCTTCTGCCTACTCGAAACGACTGTCACAGATGTACAAATGACGTTCGGACCGGTTTAATGTACTTTCCGAGGCACGGAGGGGTCTCGATAATTATTATGGTTGGTTGTAGCTTAACCTTTGATCGACCCGTGCGGCTGTTATTATTTAGCCACGAATAGCGCCTACTTACATAAAAAAAATGGATGAGAATAATTATTGTGAATTTTTGGCCAAGCCATGACTTCTTGAATTCTAATTCTAAGCACCTGTTTCAGCACAGGCCTGTTTAAGTTTCCATTTACATAACAAATTCTGAGGAGCAATTCTCGTAATTTTAAGAACGTTCAGTCTGATTTCAGTTTCAATCTGTCAAAAATACCTCTAAAATCCCAACAATTTTGACAAGTCTTTGACATTGATTGTCGTTGAGATGAGATTGCGACAAAATTTTAACGTTTTTCAAATATGGGAATTAGCCTTTTGTTCCATTTTTGAATTGATGCGGTGAGTAGTGGTTATTCGGTTATTCGGACATCGTGTAACATGCCATAAGACCTTTTAGTATTCCAGGAGTTAAGCTTAACACAATTTTCAATTCCACGTTGCTCTCAATAATAAGTCACGCTCGTTCAAGCCAGTATGACAAAACGGGTTAACGTCCTCTTGTTTGTCGTCGGATTGCGATCTGCACCGTTTTTGCTCGGCATCCGTAACACTCGGGCAAGTCGAACGTGATTCGGTTGCTGCTAAAATGGTGTGCTTTTGCGAATAAAAATAGATTTTCTCTAAGTGCGGATTTCAAGATACTGAACGCGATCAGCACTTCTAAACTGCGTTCAAGAACTGTAATTTAGACACTGACAGTTCTTTAACGCGGCTGAGATGTGCTAAACGCGTTTAGTTTCATTGGTGACATTCGCCCTAATGTTGGTCTGGTGGAGGTGGCCAGAGGTCTCCAACATTGAAAACTTCATTAGTACCTACTAGATCAAGTACTGTATTAGTAGCTTCGTCAGAAAAGGCACCGTGTGGTTTTTTCATACCTTCATCTACCTTTTATATTATTTTGGATGGAGTAAAGCCGTCTAAGTCAGTCCATTAGGTATTTGTTAATAATTAATTAAGATTTTATCAAATCATTATCCATTTTAATAGGTTCTTTCTTGCCATTAGCTTGCCATTGTCCCTTCATTACCATAATTATGTTAGCCTATACAAATTAAACTCAGATTTTTATTTGTTAGGCTAAAATGACAGCTGCGGTCAACCTTTTTTGTCAATACAACATTAATGTATATCGCAGCTGTCATTTTGGTCTAACAAATTCAAAATCAGAGTTTAGTGGTTTAGAGTTGTTACAGTGTTACCAATGTCAGGGTAGGTACATAATAGACAGTAAGTACCTACCCGCATTATTATTCATAAAGGTAAACTTCGCATAGTTCCTTTTAAGCAAATTGTCGCTGATGAAAATTCGTTACACACTCGTCTACTTCCCTTATTTGTTATACATTTCCACAGTTTAATATTTCTGGGAATACGTGTATTTCTCATGTTTTACTCATTTGGTATAAGAGACCGTATTAATTCAGAATGTTAGGACTATGAAGCCAAAACTATGTGCCTATAACAATGAATTAGCCAGTGTAAACATCACAGTAGCCTGAAATACCAACAGACTGGTCGTTGCGCCTATCGTGCACACCCGCAATAATTTTCTTAACTGTCAGTTGGAACTAAGAACGCTCATTTAAAATTTAAAATTTCAATCTGTTTATTCGCTCATAACTGACGACGGCTTGAATTTGGAACGAAGTTGTAAATAAAAAAATAAGTAGGTAGGTAGGTTCGTATTCAAATCAGTATTATCACTGTTTGCGAAAATTAGATTTTTCGTTTCGATGTTTTGAAAAAGGGTGTCACCAATAAAAACTATTAATTTTTCCTTTTATTTAGAAGAACAGTGGGTACGGTCTCCACGAAAGCGCGGTTTAGCCTAAGTATTGTTAAAACCCAGAGCGCGAAAACAATAGGCAATCTACGGTATTCAAACGGCGCAAATCACAAAGAGCAATATCCGATAAAGGGTCAAGCGGTCTTACCTGCAAACTAACTCCGCTAGTACCGTTAACACTGTACACACACACTTAAACACTTAAAAAAAACAATTAGCCGAAGCAAGATCACGTCCGTCGACCACCGGTTGCGCCAACCGACTACAACAACCACACATTCGCGGTTCGCGGTTCGAGTTGCTCAGATAAGTAAATCTAGATAGTGCAGCAATGTAAAAGCGGGTAAAGGCGGGCGCACATGAGTTCACTGACGTTGATGGAACGTAATAAATATTGAACGAACCGTGCAGCCGTGTCGACGATCTAAAGCTTCGCATAATTTCTAGGTCAGTTTACATTTGTTTTGTTACAATTAATTTTATAGTAAGAATTCTGAGAAAATGCATTTCGTTGGAAATAGGGATGTATCGAGCTTGATCCTTGATTCAAATATGACAGATTTCATACTTATCGCGACTCAAATCATCCAATTAATATACTTACTTGATCATCATCTATACGAATTATTCCACTTTGCCTCACCGGCCGCCCCACTGGTGGGGCAAAGTGGAATGCCTAAAATTTTGCAGTGGAATCTGCCCCACTACATCGAAGTAGTGGGGCAGATAGATTCTGCCCCACTAAGGTTCTCCTTAGAATAAAAGTACAAACATCAAATAAATTCAATGACAACATTTAATTTTTGCAAATTTTAATTTCCTAGCTAGTTGTTTGAAGGATAAAGGTTTTGTTGTTATTATTGTTGTTACCTACTAATAATAAAGCTGAAGAGTTTATGTACGACAAGCGGAGTTTTAGGGCTCGTCTATATGGCAAAAAATACACTCTTATCTCTCAAAATACAGTGCTATGTGGTGATTGATTTTTTGTTTGCTTGAATGCGCTAATCTGTGGAGCTACGGGTCGGATTAGAAAACATATTTTTGCATTTGATAGCCCAGTTCTTGAGGAAAGTTATAGGCTACATTAACATCATGCTAGGACCCTAGCATAATGTTAATGTAGCTCAGAAATAACGCTGAGCGAAAACGATGCGATGCGACGGGGTGGGTAGGGGGAACAAGAAAATTCACGCTGACTAAGTCGCGGGCAGAAGCTAGTTTTGGAATATTATGATTAGTAAGTAATTAAATACTTACGTAAGTATATTTCTTATGTTTGGAACAATGCAAATAAAATAAGTAAGTCATTAAATTCATAACGAATTCGGAATCTAGGTATGTTAATCGTCTCGGTCCAAACATTTGAATGTGGAATACAGTTACCTATGGCTCTTCTAAAGTTCGGCATTTAAAATCACAAGTAACTGTATTTCTATTTATTCGAATTAAAAGTGAAATATGAATAAAAAGGTACGATTTGCGAAAGGTGCATTATGAAAAATGTGCATGTGAGAAAGAGGTGCATTTTGAGAAAGGTACATATTCTGCGACTGAGCCCAGTGGCATCAATATTTACTCATGGGCACATTTATTCATTGAATTTGTACACCGTAGTCTTGCAACACGCTGGTCTTTTAAATTTTCGGTTACGGAGCAGAAACTTGGACCATGAGAAAGGCCGACCGAGCTCGAATAGACGCCTTTGAGATGTGGTGTTGGAGGAAGTTGCTTCAGATACCCTGGACTGCATTCCGCACCAACGAGTCTATCCTACGATCTCGGAATAAAGACCAGACTCTCTACGACCTGACTCCGCAGAGTTTTGAAAATTTTCGGCCTTAAAGCGAGGAAAGATGGCAATAACCTCGAAAAACTGAAGGTTACCGGCAAGGTGGATGGTAAACGACCAAGAGGTAGCAGCCCTTTGCGATGGTCTGGCCAGATAAGCTCTTCACTTCACACGAAATTTCATGTTTCAAGGGAGGATCACGACCATCAGTAATGAGGAGTACGACTTGAGGAGGAGGGGGTATACCGTGAGCTTATTTTTAACCGACTTCAAAAAAAGGAGGAGGTTCTCAATTCGTCGGAATTTTTTTTTTTTTTTTTTTTCCCCGATTTCTCGAAGACGCCTGGACCGATTTGGTAAATTTTTCTTTTGTTTGAAAGAGTATACTTCCCAAGTGGTCCCATGATCATCAGGTCAGGATCTGATGATAGGATCTCAGGGAAATCGTGGGAAACCCTAAAATTTTATTGGCAAACCTATAGCGATTTGGATATTTTTTAGAGTAACTTGAGCATTTGCTCTCGGAAATCATCATTTGGTAAAGTGGACCTGATGATGAAGACCACAGAGGGCCATCGGAACTACTCAATGATAAATATTTTACGGATTGCGATTCGATTACTTTAATATGGTTGCTAAGCAATTTATGCTCGTCACAATGCTTATGGTGAATGGCAATTATAACGTCCCAGCATTGGGAAAAGCAATATTTTGTAAAAGGTGATGAGCAGTTGACGTTAGGCTATTGTAACTTAGATAAATCACAAACTCTCTCACTAAAAAGTGAAAAAAAAAAACTTTTTTACAAAAAAAACAACCGACTTCCAAAAAAAACTACAAAGTGATAAATATAATTTCGGAAGTCTGTGTCAATAAACGAAAATGCAGAACCAACGACACCGACTTCCGAAATTAAAGTTATTTATCACTGTAGTTTTTTTTGGAAGTCGGTTGTTTTTTTTGTAAAAAAGTTTTTTTTTATAACTGTAAATACAACTACAGTCCGTTCTCAGTTATTTTACCTCCAACAGCAACAACCTAACAGCAACCTTATAGGAATGAGAATAAAGAACACAATGATTTTGAAAGACTTATCAGTGGCAGCTACCCAACAGCAACCTTATCAAAATGACAATAAAGGTCACTGTGATTTAGACAATGATGCAAAATCAGAGGTAAAGTAACTGTGGAAGGACTGTATAGTAATTGCTATTGGCTACAGTTAAGAGTTCGAAGTTGTACACACATACACATACATAAACTCACGCCTTCTTCCCATGAGGGTAGGCAGTTCTCGTAATTTTAAGCACGGTTACAATGATCTCAGTCTCAATCTGTCAAAAATACCTCTAATTTCCCTACACTTTTTACAAGTTTTTGACATTGATTGTCGCTGAGATGAGATTGCGGCTGGATTTTAAACGTTTGTAATTACGGGAATTGACCTTCAGGGTCTACACGCACGCTGGTTGCGAATACTACACACGTGACCTTTTTGAAGTACATCACCAATAAGGTCACTATATCAATTATTTTATGTCCTCCTAGAACGTCCCGCCTGGCGTTTCCACGTGTTATGCCTTTACAAGCTTTAGCTTTTTTGTCAGTTACTGGTTAGCTAGAAAAACGAAGTAATATGTATTATTCGCTATTTGATTATTTAAAAACAAAACTAAAACAATAGGAGATCAAACAAAGAAAACAAAATCGAATGTTTGTTAATTACTCATCTCATTAGAATTTTAAATTTAGAAGATCGCTTTATTCGCTCATAACTGGCGACCTGAAATTGGAACGTAGTTGTGAATAATGAATATAAAAATTATATAGCTAATCGTAATTCAAAAGAAAACATCTATTCAAATTGATGCAACACTTTATGTATAGAATCTACATTTAATAAAAGACAAAAGATTGCAAACAGCATAAAGAAATACAGATGTTTCAGTAATTTATACACCAAATTTTACTTTTAGTCGGTTTAAATTCTCAAAAATATTTTTATCCAAGGAATTCTACACTGTTTTTATAAGCACAATATTGCACAGATACGATTATTTTTCTCCGAACTACGTCGAGCAGCACGGTTGTTGACTCGCCCGTCTACCGTGAAAAATGTACCAGCTTTGAGTACAAACATGTTTCTTCAATAAAAACACTTGTCGAATCAGTAATTACCTCACCGCTGCCCTCTAAAACATCGTGAGGAAACCGGCATGGCCTATAACCAAAACTTCCAAGACATATGACATCTACCAACCCGCAGTTATCTTTTTTTAAATAAGACATTTCGTTTTTTTTTTTATGTATACCTTCATTTTCTATTCTTCATAATACTTTTTTTCCCCAGAGGGGCTTGTGGCTAAGTAATAACAGCCGATCGATCAAGTTAAGCTACGCTTGCCGCGGTTGGTCCGTGGATGTGTGACCATATTTACATGCCAAGACCCATCCGGGTCTTGAAAAGCACGGTGGGTGCCTCGGAAAGCACGGTGGATCTTTGACAGTCGTTACGGGTCGTCAGAAGCCCGAAAATCTGACAGCCAGTCTTACTAAGGGGTATCGTATTACTCAGTAACTGGGTTGTGGAGGTCAGGTAGGCAGTCGCTCCATGTAAAATACTGGTATTCAGCTGCAGGCTAGGCAGATGGTGACTATTTTTTTCTATAATCTAGCAAATAAAGAGATCATTCATTAATTCATAGCATTATTTCCCTCAGTTTAGGTACCATTCTGAGATCGCTCACATTTTACTGTCGTCATTTTATAGTTTGTTATTGAAGTCATCGACATAGAACATAAAAGAAATGACGGATATTAAGAGCATAGACATAGTTTCGCGGGTCATAAGCTATTAAACTCATTATATCATGGGAAATGAGAAAATCTTCCGTCATCGCGTGCGTGCGCGCTCTATTGTTTGCTGAAGATAAATTTCAAAGTATCTAGTTGATGACAATGATGACACTGTTTTATGTGTAACTAGGTTCTATTGAGATAATATTGAAGACAGACCAGCACAGCTATTCACAACCATACGTCAGGCTATCGTCACAGATAATGTAACCTTTGCTATCGTATCGAAAATGACACATTTCAAAAACTCAGAGCAACTAAAAAACACAGACAGACAGAGCGCTGAGAACGATACAGTGTAGCATGCCAAAACTACACCTCCCCTCTGTGCATACACGCTCACACGCACACATTTACAGTCAAACTACACCCCACTAAGTGCACACATGTTTACGAATCCGGCTTCACTTTACTGTTGACAGCCCTCTGTCTTGGTTTTTTATTTGGGCTGAGGATTGAAACTGACAAAATTTTCGGGCTTTGGCTTGGAACAGCGTTTATAGGACTTTTTTTCGTTTTGAGGATAACATTGATTGATGTTCGATAGGGTACGGAAGACTATCAAGTGGTTGTGAATAGCTATGCAGACCAGACCAAAGCTAGAGCAACGAACGCGCGAAAAATAAGGTCGTGGCGAAAAATAGGACTCAGTTTAGATGTTATAGATCTGACGTTTATTTGACATTTGGCTTTGCTATCATCGCGGCCATGATGTGTCTCCTTATGTTGGAAAATTTTCGTGGATTTTCCTTTAAAACTTGGTAAGTAGGTATCAGAATTTTCTTGGATTATTGATTGACCTTATTAGGAAGGTAGTGACAGAAACTTACTGGATTCTGTTCTAGGATTTGAAAATCACGTCATGTTTTTTCCTACATTTGATGAAGTTTGACCAGTTCTTATAAACAGGCAAAGCCGCAGGCAAAGTATAACATCCACATAGTAGTTACATTTCTTGTAAATATTTGAAATAGGGATTCCCCGTGGCATGAGCGAAAACAAAATATCCTCAAGCTCTCTCTGTCTTTACAAACAGGGCTACCAAAGAACCACCTACTGAAAGATTGGAACTTTTATTTGAACGCTCTTAATAACGTTTTATAATTTCGCCTGAAATAGGCACAATTTTCATAATACTCTGTTATGGTTTGAAGGAAATAGTGCTTGGACAATAAAAAACCTATAACAACCGGTCTTTGAAAAGTCTTTGAATTATTTGAAAATCGCACTGAAAACTTAGGAACAGTGAGCTGTCATTATACCTGATGCTAGCGTTTGGCACTGTAGACAGCTCACTTCGCCTTAGTTTTCATGGTAAGATTTTTATAGAATAGTTCAGCAGTTCATCACTCAATGAGGGTACTCCAAGGCAGTATTTTTGGATCCTGTATGCTACCTAGGAAGACGTAAGAGTTTGACATTACGCGTATGAGTTCATTGGGGTCCCTGAAGGAATCATATTGAGGCCAATACTAGCTACAAGAAAAGACATAACAATTATGCTTATGTTCTTGCTGTATTACAAAGTTGAGTCACAAAATTAAAATCCCCAAATTATTTTAATCATCAAAATGATAGTCGTTAAAAGCTCGCGAAATTAAAACTTTCTTACGTTTTTTGCAATTTCCAGGTCAGTGTCAGGTTGTACGCTGAATAAAATATAATTTACGAGCGTAATAAGTACGTTTTTGCAGAATTATAATCATTAAAACCATCAATACAAGACCCCTGGAAGTTCATATAATCCTATTAAATGACTATTTAATGAAACACCAAGTCATATTTGTTACGCTCGCTAATCATATTTTAATCTACATTCTACATCACTGACCTGCAAATTGCAAAAAACGTAAGAAAATTTAAATTTCGCGGGCTACTAAGCGCATTCCCCAAATAGAATAATTTTCTGTAGAATGTAATTTCTAATACTTACCTAAATATTCTTCAAGATTTCATCACAGGGGTTATTAGTTTATTATAATTCACTTCACAATAAGTATATGTGCTTATAAAGATAAACAAAGATAGTAGAAAGCATGACATGTGTAGTAAGATGGCGCAAATTTTGCGTGTGACGCAAAATGAATGTTGGTAGTTAGTTTAAGTAAATAACTGATTTGATTGTTCTATCAGGAAGTAAATTGGTTGCGTAGGTTGTCGAGAAAATATAAGATTTTCATTGTTATCTTTTGTTTAGATTGTTTTTAAATAAATAAATAAACCATTTATTTTCAGGTAACAAAGACCCATAGATACATACCTTAACCTAAGTATACATAATAATATAGTAACAATTGTGTTAGTAAATAAAACTTAATAACTATGTTTTTGTCTGTCTGGTTTCTGGCTTAGCAAATAAGTCACACCTTCAGTACCATGCTTGTAAATCTGGTGCAGACGAACCCACCAGACTTACCTTTACCTAGGTACCGTAATATATTTTTTTATCCGAAATTTTTGCTATTTGTATACCCCTGAGACGATAGCGTTGTTTTGTTACACATTCAAAACTCCCTCTGGCCGTTTTTTCTACCCCTATACAAGTTGTGATCTTGTTTTCAACAAGTCTATTATAAGACTTGATTATAAGACTCAAAAACAGTGCTTGTATAAAACATATCTACATGTATTGATGTTGTTTCAGACATGTCTTGTTAACTATTTTGTTCACATTTTGGACATTTTAGACAAGTTTTCTACTACAGTGCGGCCGGCGACGAGAAAATGCTTTCTTGACACTTGTCAGTTTCATACAAACGAATACGTGTTTTTCGAATTTGATCTTTGTTAGCTACTAGCATTGTCGCACTGGCAGGTGTCAGAAACGCATTCTCTCGACGGCCGGACTGTAGTACCTACTAGAAGTAGTGAGTATATAATAGATGTACAACTAGTATCTAACGGTAAACAAAAAAATATTGGTAGACTCAACATGTAGAATACAATGTTTAGACTTTGGTGTAAGCACGGGGTAAGAATACTCATTTTATTTTGTGGTGTAGCTAAAAGATATTTTTTCACTAGCATAGCTATTGCTGCTGACCCTATACGCTGCTTACAAAGTAAACTGGGAAATAATCTAAATATACCTTCCTAAATTTAGTTGGCTTCATAAAAAAATCATTCTGATTAAATATTGCGTTCTAAGAACTCATAAATTTTATTGTGTGGTGAAAAATTTATACTGCATGGGTGTTTCCTCTGACCATAGACACTGATGACAAAGTAGACTAGAAAAAAACCTAAATATAAACCTATATCAAAAATGCCTCTGACTATTGTGTTCTAAGAACTCATCAATTTTATATTGTGGTGAAAAATATACTTATTGCATAGGTAGGTGTTGCTGCTGACTAAAGACGCTGACGGGAACGGTACCATATCGCGCATGACACCGAAAACCACATAATTTTGCATGTATAGGTATTCGTATGATGCAACACACAATAAGCTAGAAAAATATATCTTCCTGGCTCGGCTTGCTGTGCTAGCGCTGCTGCTGCTGGGGCTGGAGAATAGCGGCGCAAGTATAATAACCTTATCAATCAGTAATTACATTTTCGAGCCGTCCGGGGTTGTAACCCCGGACGATTTTATTTTTTATCTGATGTATGTATTTGGTGTATTGTGTGTCTTTTAGTCTGTGCTAAATAAATGTATTTTCTTTCTTTCTTTCTTTCTAAACCCTCGGGCTGAGGGGCCCGAGCGCTCATGGTTTGTTCAATGTGCGCTCATGGTATGTTTATCCTTATTAATAAAAGCGAGAAAAAAAAGAAAATAACAAAAATAAAAAGAGTAAACTTAGGTAGCTATAATATAAGACGATCGACAACCCTATGAAATCTCCAGAACCAGTAATTACAAACAGGCACCAACAGCTTACAACGTCAATGCGACCTGCCAGATGGCGGAAAATGTTTGATAATCCTCAAGTAATGACGTAGTTACAGTGTTGTCTCGAACTTTTTTCACAAGAATCTTGCATCCCTTGACCTGCGAACATTCCGCTTTTAGTCACCAAGAGATACCTTCAAGTTTGTAACTTTTCAAGTTCTGGTTCGAGATGAATCAGTTAAGGACTAAGTTGATTTTAAAGAGCAAGCATTGGGTAAGAGAGCAGTGGTGGAGTGGTAACGACCGCGACGTACGAGTTGTGGGTCGTAGGTTCGAACCCTGACAGGCGCTTTACTTTGTGTAAATTATTTCAGAACCACTGCTCTCACAACGATGAAGGAAACCATCGTGAGGAAACCGGCACATCCTAGAACCAATCAATTCGAAGGCATGTGACATCTACCAACCCGCACTGAGCCCGCGTGGTGGATTACGGCCTGCTCCCTCTCAGAGAGGAGGCCTGTGTCCCAGCAGTGGGAAGATCATAGGCTGATTATGCTAAACATTGGGTAAAGCTCTAGAAAGTGTGAAAAAAGCTAGGAATACCTTTTTTTGATTAATCAAAATAAAATGGCTATTCTGTAACCTGCAGGACTGCAGGCTGTTTCTTTAAACCTTCGCAACAAGACCTGAGAACAAAAGTCGATGTTTAACTTTGTGCAGTAATCACTCGTCCATGCAAAACTGTCTATGAGTTTTCCAAACTTCATTCGCATGTAGTTCGATTGGATTGAATGAGGTGATGATGAGGGTGAATGAAGGAGTAAAATACGTCGCAAAAGTAACTTGGGATCAGGGCAGAAAGAAAAAGAAAATATTTTATAGGTAAGGAGGTTCATAGGTTAACAGCAACATGAGTAGCTTAAAATATTACCTACAGCTAGGTTACAATATAGTATTTACCAGAGAGCCCCAAACGAGACAAATTAGTATGTATCTTGGGGCTCGGGGTACGAATTCCAGAGAAAACGGATAGAGTGGAAGGAGCATTAAATCGATTTTGTGAAGCGATGGCATCTAGCTAGCCGTTGATTTCGTCGGACAAGAATCTCCATTTTTGTTCGAACTCCACATTTGAGCGTTTTTTATTGCCTGCCTGTGTTCTGCAAAAGAATCGATAACGATATAACTAAAAACAAAAGCGTATCGAGTAATCAGCCCGATTCAAACTTTATGGCGGCTCGGAACATCAGGCGAGTCGCTGCGCAGTAACAAATTCATGGCTCAGCGGGGGTGAGGGGTAGGGTACTGCGCAGAGAGTAGCGCACTTCAGAGCCGTAAAGTTTGACGCGAACTATAAAACCGCTTTAAAATTTTGCGGAGTCGTTAATTAACTGAAAGACAGCCACATCACATTTGTGCAAACAATAATTTACGAGTGTAAAATATAGATGAAACCAGTTGTAAAGATAAACATGATGCACATTATCTCACCTGATAATTATAATAACACTAGCTTCTGCCCACGACTTCGTCTGCGTGAAATTCCTTGTTTCCCCGAAACACTATTACTTCCTCTTTGCTTACTTTTTTTCTCTTTGCTTGGCTCCTAAGTGTCCTAACGTGATGTTCTTCTTAGCGTGTCGATAGCAATCTAAATGGAGTCGGCCCAGAGTTCGGCTACTTGTTTGGCGCCATCACCAGCGTCTGCCAGTTCCTGTAAGGCTGTAACGTGCAGCTGACACGCAGGACACGATATTAAGTGTCCCATCGTTTGTGGAAGAGCACCACATTTACACTCTAAGGCGAAGTCGTCTATGAATCTCCACCTGAACAGGTTTTCCTTGGTTTCCTTTGTTTTGCCTAGCGTGATGTTAAATAGTCTTCCTCAAGAATTGGGTTATCAAATGCAAATATAATACAAGTAAAAGTTTCAACCAGTGCGCATTTTTTTTAACGGACGAAAAATTTCTACGATAGGTCTAGAATCATTATGCTGGTTGCTGTTTGCCTTCCTTTATAGTAATTCTAAAGCGTTTTTTTTTTCCCTTTATTTAATCTACTGTTTTTTTCGCTTTATAGTAAATCTACTGCGTTTTTTCCCTATAGAGTAAATCTGAAAGCGAACATTCAAAAAAGAAAAACGTTCCGGACCCACCATACCCCTGGCCAGACCCCTGGGGGTAGGGTGGGACTGAACCATACCACCATAGTATTGTTGGGATTTCTGCCATACTAGGTTAATTGTAATCAGGAAAGATTATTGATGTATTCTTTCCTCAAATAATAACATGAGATAAATCAGATAAACGCAGTGACGTCAAAGTGACGCGTGCGCATCTATACCTACATCAAGAACTGCATACAAATGAGTATGAGGAAAGAAAGAATGTCTAGGACAGTACAGAGGAAAATAACGATGGAAAAAATAAAGTTTAGTGTAGCCGTCTCGGCCTATAATTAGCTCAGTTCGCTGAACCGGGATAAAAAGTGCAGTTCTAAAGATGTCTGCCAATAAATAAGATACAACGTTTTTAACCGACTTCTAAAAAAGGAGGAGGTTCTCAATTCGGATGTTTGTTTTTTTTTTTATGTTTGTTCGTGCATAACTCCGTCGCTTGCCAACCGATTTGAAAAATTCTTTTTTTGTTGGAAAGGGTGTACTTCCCAAATTGTCCCATGATTTTTTTTTCGAAATCTGACAAGCGGTTTTTTAAAAATCAACTAAAATCAAAAAATTCAAAAGCAATATTTTGTAAAAGGTGATCAGCAGTTGACATTAGGCTATTGTAACTTAGATAAATCACAAACTGTCCCACTAAAAAGTACAAAATAATTTAATTTACAAAAAAAAACAACCGACTTCCAAAAAAAAACACTACAAAGTGCTAAATAACTTTAATTTCGGAAGTCGGTGTCAATAAACGAAAATGCAGAACCAACGACACCGACTTCTGAAATTAAAGTTATTTAGCACTTTGTAGTGTTTTTTTTTGGAAGTCGGTTGTTTTTTTTGTAAATAAGTTTTTTTAAGCTAAATATTTGAATAGGTAATACACATAGGTACAAAGATTTTTCATCTAAGTATACATCAGCATATCGCAGTCCACTGCTGGACATGGGCCTCTCTCAGGCTGCGCCATAACGCCCTGTCCTCTGACTTCCTCATCCAGTCTGTCCCAGCCACCTTCTTCGGCCGTCGCCGTCGGTCCATCTAGCTGGGGTCTACTCAAGAACACGTCTACCCCAAAGGTCATCGGTTCTACGGCTAATATGGCCGGCTCATTGCCACTTCAGCCTGCTTATTCTGTGAGCTACGTCGACAACTTTGGTTTTCTGCCGAGTCACCTCACCGGACTGTAGAACTGAAATCTAACACATAGAAAACTTACTTCTCATAAAAAGCTTAAAGACAATACGGTACAAGTACAACTTCAAGTAAATCAAGGACCGTTACTTCCTGTGCGTGACTGAAGTCAAGAAACTGTTCCGCTCACTGAACAAGACTCGCTCATGAGATGAAGGAAGGGGGACTCGGGACTTTAGATTATGCCAGATGTAAGGTTACCATTTCGAAATTAGAAAAATCGTGACAAAAAGCGGGATATTTCCAAATAAGTCCGAACATTTTACTTTTTAGAAGCTTTTATTTGCCTGCAAATCTGTGACACAAATCTTGCAAATCGCTTCCTCTTATCTTACGGAGTTGAATTGTATATGTTGTTAATTCTCCTTTTTCAGTATTCTTTTTTTAATGTCGTAAAAATCCCGACAAATTACAAGGCTGAACAAAGTATGTACCTACGTGGGGGGGGGGGGGTGCAAAAAGCCCTGTCCGGACGGATGGTTACTCTAGCCGGACCACGAATGTGTAAATATAATAAGCTGGTAAAAAGAAAAGTGCATCACACAGCAAGACTTTGTTTGTCATAATAATGTTCCCACACAGGCTGCTGGGACACAGGCCTCCTCTCTGTGAGAGGGAGTGGGCTATAATCCACGACGCGGGTCCAGTGCGGGTTGGTAGATGTCACAAGTCTTCGAATTTTTGGTTCTAGTACATGCCGGTTTCCTCACGACGTTTTCCTTCACCGTTTTGAGAACAGTGATGATGAAATAATTTACACAAAGTAAAGGGCCTGCGTGGATTCGACCCTACGATCTACAACTCGTACCTAAGTCGCGGCGGTTAGCAGCCACCACTGCTGAAGATTTGTTTTAGATAAGTGAAGAGCGGAAATTCTTTGTTCGCTCATCAATCCGAAGTCCACTGTGTGCATTAAGTTTTTCCCAATGTTCTAAGAACATTGGTATTGTGTTACGACCTGAGCCTGATTGGTGCCCGGAGGATGCCAATCAAATGGGCTTTCCCCCTATCCTATTAGGTACTCACCTCCACTTTGGATTTAAACAAAACTGGCGATGTGTGCAATTCTGACCCCGAAGTTCGGGAACAGGAAATAATTGCATCAATCACATCATCATCACTATCAATCACAATCTGAACCATTTTGAAGGATATTGCTAATCCATTGCTTCATAAGTTCAATAAAAGTGTCTGCTCAACAACGTAAATAACGCAATGAATGTTGTTCAACTGTCAAAATGAAACCCATTGCTACTGTTAGTGTGTTACACAATTACCCCTCAGATGTATGAACTTAAATGAAACAAAAGGATGTAAGTACTTCAGACCAAATAAATAGGTAACCAAGACAGAGGGCTGTCAACATTAAAGTGAAGCCGGTTTCGTAAATATGTGTGTACTTAGTGAGGTGTAGTTTGATTGTAAATGTGTGCGTGTGAGCGTATATGCACAGAGCGTAGTTTTGGCATACTTCACTGTACCTATCATTCTCAGCGCTCTGTCATGGTTTTTTATTTGGTCTGAGGTAAGGACATTAGAGGATACCCCGCGACAGACGACAATGGAGACTGTTAGAGGAGGCCTATGCCATGAGGCACACCGAAATCAGAGACATTCTGTGATTTTTGTTGTAAATAAGATTGTAAATTTTGATGTCTAGTTTCGGAATTAAAGGCTTTGTTATTATTATTATTAAGGATATCCTGGCAAAAAGGCGTGAGTATGTATGATGTAGGTGTGTTATGGAAGGTGAATGGAATTATTCCATCCAGCCAATGTAGAGGTTTGTTCGCTTGTGCCAGATTACGATTAGTTACCCCATGTGTGCGATGTGTCTCGTCTCCGTACTTCGTCTTCCTAATAGATAATGAAGATCAACCTTGGCGTAGATACTGGCAGGTACCAAATATGTCACCCGTGTTGACTGAGCGTACCTAAATATTTTTATCAAAGCTATTTATCTCGCATTATGACGTGTTATTTACAATTCTTGACCTAAATATAATGAAAAAACTGTAAGAAGCCCTCTAAATATTTTAATTACGGTGAAAACGCCTTATATCAAGAGCAGTGTAGCTAAGCTCTGATAAATAAAATGATTGATAACAAAACATCCCATTTTATCACGGACTGAATCCAAATTAAACATCATTCGCCTCAGATTGACGTATTAGCTTTTGGTTCATTCTTAGAACAATTATATTTACATTTTCTAAAAGATTACTAGGTAACACGTCATTCAGATGAAATAGATAGGTACCCACCTACCTGTGAACATTTACCGTTTATCGGGATTATCGTTTTTAACAATGGAATAGTAGGGGGTGATCGGACGGACCAATGCATGGGCTGTTCCGTTTATGGGTGACCATCTTCACATACCAAGACCCCTCCATGCCTCAGAAAGCACTTAAGCCGTTGGTCCCTACTGTCATTCGTGGATCTTTGACAGTCGTTACGGGTCGTCAAAAGCCCGAAAGTCTGACAACCAGTCTTACCAAGGGGTTTCGTCACTGACCTCTATTAAACACTTGTATAATACAGGTCAGTGGGTTTCGTATTATATCCAGTACCCAACTGAGTTAAAGAGGTCCGATAGGCAGTCGCTCTATGTAAAATAATGGTACCTATTCATCTGGCTGCATCCGGTTAGAATGGAAGCCGACCCCAAAATAGTTGGGAAAAGGCTGGTAAATGATTACGGCGAAAAGGCCTTAAATAAAAATTAAAAAGATTTTTTTTATTCAGCACAAACAAAACGCACATCACAAATTTTGTTTTTTATAAAAGAGAAAATATACACATACAACGATAAAAACCCAAAAACCTTACATAAAGAGCAATGTAGTTAATCTCTGATAAATAAAAGTATAACAAAATAATTATCTCCTTTTATCTCGATTCACCTTAGATTGACGTAGGTACACACGGCTACACATCAAGCTATACATTTCCAGTTTAGCTGACCTCGCATTGTTTAGGTTTTTCGTACAATCAGAAGTCAGCTTATACTGGTTATGTAAAGCTTGATGTGTAGCCGTGTGTACCTAAGTATTACCATCTTGAACAATTCAGTTTACATTTTCCAAAAGATTAGTAGTTAACACGTCATTCAGATAAAATAGGTACTTACATACCTGTGTATCATCAGTCATCACCGTTTACTGGGATTATCGTTTTTAACAATGGATTAACAGGCTGTATGCGGGGAAATGGGATAAACAAAACCAAACGAGAATTGAATGATGTCATACAAACTTTTCTTGTGAGTGTTCCGTGCTAAAAAGTGTTTTTAACCTCTTCCAAGATTGATCACAACATTGGGTAAAATGTGTCAACAAAGTGTCCTTTTGTTTTGTACAGTTACTCGTAGTTAGTCATTTAATTTAGTGGTGCAAATAGTAAGTTATCTATTCCTACATTAATAAAAAAATAATGGTAATTACCTACTGGTAATGCTGCGCTGACATTAGCACCACGGCTAGAATGGCATGTTAATAATTCCCATTTTGCTTTCCTAAAAGTATTACTGAACAGTGAACATAATTACCTAGGTATAGGTAATGAATGCACGTCTTTTTGTTAACCCCAAATAATTCCTATTTTGGGGTCCTAAAAATACTAAATAGCCAAGTAGGTAACTTCGAAGCACTTGGATGTGTCGCTCGCCGGCCGCTGCCGCGGCACCTCGTGGCTCGCGCTTGATTTGTCACAGTTCCAACCAAACCTTCGCCGTTTGGTCTAGCTTTGGGTCTAGCTACTGTCACAGAATAACTAATATTATGCTACTGTGACAAACAGTGAGAAAAGGCCAGAAAGTTAAAAAGGGGAGAAGAGAGGCGTAAATTTTTTTTTCATATGCGTTAGACAGAAAAGCAAGACCAAAAAGTTTTTAGAAGTTGATTACTTCATTTAAAAAAGCCTTCATCATTAAAAGGTCAATAAATTCATAGAGGATCAGTTGAATACTTCCTAATTAGATTACCACATATAAGTAGGTACCTACAGACTATGAAGGATGCTGCCGCCCAAATAACAAAAAAAAAACATTTCATGACACAAAAGTCAAAATAATACCTATCGGCGTAGTAACAGCACCCCCTATTTCCGGTGCACGGAGTTCCCAGCAAATTAGGTAGCTAGAATATGCATTAGTAATTTTAGTTAATTACCTTGCTTTTGCCCCCAAACTAATATTTAATAAACACAACCTAATGACAGCCTAATGAGTGATAAGAAGCAAGCGGGGAAGACCTTTGTCCTTTGTCTGTGTGTTGGGTGCCAGGCAACCGATGGTAACATACAAATGACTGTTTACATGAGTAGGGTACTTTCCCGTTTCCCATATTTAATGACGGATGTGGTACCTAAGTTTTATATGTGACGGTGTTTTTATATGCATGATATTAATCCTTATTCAAGTAATACGTTATTCATCACAAGCTTTTTATTTTGAACAAAATTGCCCTTGACATCACTTGATTCAATGAATAACTTAGGAGATATCATGCACGGACGTAGCTCTGCGAGGTTTAGCTAAAATAGCTTCTTATAGTAAAGCTCATTTCAGACTACGCTCTAACATAATAGCAAATAGCATATAGTTCATAGCACCACAATGTCGCTCGCCATACATTTATTTAGAACTTATAGTACCTATAGCAAAATGTGAACGTGTTCTAAATAAATGTATGGCGAGCGACATTGTGGTGCTATGAACTACCTATTATTATTATAGCGTAGTCTGAAATGAGCTTAATGTACTAAGTAATAATCTTAAGTAACACTAATATTTTAGTAGGTTTTTTCCTCACATTAACGCGGGTGAAACCGCAGGGCACTGCTAGTAGCGTTATAAATTTACGTTGATGAGCAGACAAATCTAACATAATGAAGCAATGGATTACCTACACATATCCTTCAAAATTATTCAAATTATGATTGATAGTGTTACCTACCGGTAAAACAGGGTTACTTTAACAGTAAGGGTAACTTTAACAGTTTATGGGGCTACTTTAACAGCGCGCCAAATAATGATTTAAACGTGTGTGAAACGAACGCTAGTGACCTTGATTGGTGGCTAGTAGCTAGTCCCGATCTTCAAACCTATACCTTCAACTTCTTCTTTGCTTTTATTTATATTTCCCCTGAAATGTATAAAATTTCAGGTATAAAATTTTTATCAAAATGATGTCAAAGTAATCCTTACACTTTAGAATTTAGATCTTTGCCGTTGATTGCATTTTAATGCCTTGTCAAAGAAACCCCACTTCGGGGTTAGGTACTTTGACTCTTGAAAAATAAAAAGATATATAATTGTGGGGGGCCTGTAGGGCTTGATATTGGTATGGGATTGATAGTTAAAGGACACATTGTTCTGTTGGAACAAAAACATCATTAATTTTGGTTGTTAAAAAGAAAAAAAAAAACTATCAGAATATGTGCAAAGTAGCCCCGTTTTACGGTACGCAAAGAGTACTTTGTATATACGGAAAACGGTACGCAATTAAGGTGTAGTTAGGCACTGCTAGGGTTGCCAACCATACCGTAAAAAAAAAACAGTATCATAGTTTTGTATCTACGGCTCTGGGTGACCATCTTCACATACCACCCCTGCGTGACATAGCAAATAGATTATCTTTATCAAAAAACCCTTTTTTTTTTTTTAGGTTGGGAAATCATCAAATGACCCCTCTCGCTCTGGGTGGAGCGGAAGGGAGTGTCAGACTCTTACTGACTAAAACCCATCCGTGTTCCTTCCTTAGCCGTTTATGTTCCGGGGCAGCGGTAACCCTTTCGGACAATCCCGCTGCCCATCAAAATACCCTTTAGATCATCATCTGCCTAGCCTTTTCCCAACTATGTTGGGGTCGGCGTCCAGTCTAACCGGATGCAGCTGAATACCCTTTACAGTTTAGATTCTATTTTATTATAGCAATTTCTGTCACCTCAGCAAAATGTAATAATCCCATCCTGTTTTACAAAAAAAAACAAAGTGCAAGAAATAAATGTACTTTCATGGCTAGATTTTTTTACTACGTTTTTAGTATCCAGTAATATATCTATCAGTTTTCAGTATATATCTACTGTCCAGGCTTATGATATTAAAAAAATTAAAAAAAAAACACAAAATACGATCAAAAAAGAAAGATTTATTTACTTCAGTAACAGTCTTAATGTTAGCTCTTAGAATAGTCCTAAGCCCCGCCCAAAGCCGCAGGAAGATTTCGGCTGTCCACAATCTTCTCGGCTAAGTAAAAAAGTGCTATCTGAAAATTCTTGGTGAAAAATAATCACACGATCTGTGGCTAGCCCACTAAGACCACGTCTAGGGGTTCCGCCACAGTAATGCAATGTCCATTGACTAGTGCACTATGAATATCTGGTTCCGTACAATCCCAGCATTGTAACATCAAGCACTGAAAACTTGCCGATCTTTGAGGAACTTAGCCTGTATATCCATCGACACTGCGGCCTCAATCGCCCCCAAACGAAAGTAAAATTAAATTAATAACGACTTTTTACAAACAAAAAAATCAATTCGAATAATAAGTGTTACGTGTCATTCCTTTTTTACTATTTCCAAGATTATATACCAGTGAATACAAATTGAGACATTTTTTTAATACATATATAGCATCTATTTAGATATGAAGACAATCCCAATGTGTTGGGTTAAAAAGCTTCTACATACAAACAAATACTTTAAAGTATTGTAGGAATTACACAAAATCATAAGTACAAAATAGATTCAAGAAATCTAAAACATAGTGCAATACCTACATAACACTTTCCTCATAATATTATGCTTGGAAACATCTCACATTTTATATATTTTTTCAAAGACAAAATACATTTTTTTTAAGATGAAGCAATGAACTTCTTTTTTAAGATTTTATGAAATTGGCAGAATTGAACACATATAGATAGATGGTCGGGCGATGTAGTGCCATAACGAGAGATAGTTATATTTATTATTTATAGATGTATCAATGAATCACATGTCGTAAGTCAATATATCGCACGTCCATCTATGAACATAAGTATTGATTATATTGAGTTACAGTAAATTCAATAATAG
Organism: Gortyna flavago; assembly: GCA_963669345.1. Taxonomy (NCBI): domain Eukaryota; kingdom Metazoa; phylum Arthropoda; class Insecta; order Lepidoptera; family Noctuidae; genus Gortyna; species Gortyna flavago. Next base: position 13,633,848 of record OY770138.1, read on the forward strand.
TACAATCAATACTTAAATACATATTACATGTCATTGTTTCATCTTAACAAAAACTTAACTTTCTTTATTTTTCTTTTCAAACGACCTATTGCTCTTTTTAGGTACTTTTTTTTACTTGAATTTAAATTAATATTGAGCACATAAAACATACATAAACATTAATCCATCTCAGATGAAATCTTCTGGATATTGGACTCACAAACTTTCGCCCAGAATTGGACGAAGATGTCTTACATCAAGGGGATTCTATTCATTCACCATTCCAATATGGTGATTGGTGAGTTTTGTTGAAAATATTTGACACACTTCCCACATTTTTTCTTTTTCTTGGGCACAATTCAACATCTTTTCTGTGCTGATCTTGCAACTTGTTTATGTAGTTAATGGTCACTCTTATCTTGTATTTTTCTCCATCGTAATATTCTTGAATGGTGTGAGGGATATATATATATGTGGAGCATCTAAAATTGAATTATGGTTGTTTTTTTTTTTGTATCTACATCTAGTAGCTTGACAAACCTTGATTCATGCATTTTCCAGAAAATTTTGCTGATATTGTTCTTCCGTTCTCTTGATCAAATTTAATTTTTACACCATTTTTATTTTCTTTACCATTTTTAACATTTTATTAAACAATGTTTTTATTTTCTTCAACACAATGTTCATTCATATTTATCTTCCACTTTCACAATCTTTCACACTTAGTGGCAGTAAAGTTCCACATATCCATAGATTAAGCGAGTATAAAAACTGCTTTCACTTATCCATAGATAAACTAAACGACAAGATGTCATATTTTAACTAAAAAAATAGTTATTTATTCTCCGTAACTAATATGTACACTGGCACAGCCTCATTGTAAAGTTTTAGGTTCACTTGACGAACGCTTCGGGAGGGATCTTCCCTTCTGAATTTAATTGGTTGAAGACGAATAAGGCTCGTTGGAAGTCCCATCCTGTTTGTTGTAAGCAGCTGAAAAGAAAATAACATAATGTTAAAAACATGGACTAGGGACCTATTTAATACACAGAACAAAGAACATTTATGGCCACAAATAATTATAATAAAATGCGTAAGTGTGACAGAATTACTTATTATTATTTACAGATACTCACTTGATACTCCAATGGTCATTCATGCCGGTCTGTTGGCTGAGCATGGTCAGCATCATCTTCTGCGTGTCGTCTTGCGATGGTTGTGCCACCATGCCCGGTGTTGGTGTCGGCGCGGGAGTTGGAGGAGTCGGCTCGATTGCGACGCCTGAGGCGAAGGCTTTGTCCTCCTGAATAATAAAAACATTCCTGGATGTAGAATCATTGTCTTCAAAGCAGAATCAACATGTAAAATTTCAACCCGGTAGGCTAGGAGAAAGTGGATTTAATTCAGTCAAGTTAAATAAAAGCCTTAAATTATGATTTATTTCACCAGTTCATTTATTGTTATTTATGTACAGGTTCTCTAATATTGGTGTTGTAACAGAACTGCTGAAAAGTTACACTGCCTAATATCTTTATGGCATAGCGTTATATTTCCATGAGATTGAACATAGAACAGTTGCTTTATAAGTGCATGTAGGTGTCTATGGTCACAAGGACAAAGGAATAATATTATCTTAAGATGGGGTAAAAAGATTTGCCATTCAACATTTGTATTTGAAGCGCGGTTGCTCAAATGACCCCTCCCGCTCTGGGTGGAGCAGAAGGTAGTGTCAGACTCTTACTGACTAAAACCCATCCGTGTTCCTTCCTTAGCCCTTTATGTTCCGGGGCAGCGGTAACCCTTTCGGACAATCCCGCTGCCCCGGCGCGGTTGCTTGCCTTGGGTCCGAACAAACGCTCACTGGGAGGATCAAACGCTCACTCAAAGGCAAATTTGCTAAATTACTTTTAGCAAGTATATCTGAAGAATATATAAACAATGTTCTTATTAGATAAATTTATTAAATATACTAATAACAAAGCCGAAGAGTTTGTTTAAACGCACTAATCTCTGAAACTATCGGTCGGATTTGAAAAAATATTTTGCATGACATACATATGTCCGTTCTTTTAACTCTTTATAAGTAAATAATAAAAAAGAATGCTCATTAATTTTCCCTTGAATATTTATGTCAAAGACCCTCACCTGTTCCTTAGTAGTATTAGTGATGAAGAGCATATCGTTCATGATGCAGAAACCGCCACCGGCGTTCGGCACGATCACGAACGTGCGATGGAACGAACGAACTGGGTTCCCGCTGGTTGTGGTCTCTTTGTAGACGCCGTTCATCGTCAGAACGATCATGACGGGCTGTGGAAGGTAACATTATGTTAAGATTTTAAATCAGAAACTAGATTGCTGGAAGGAGATAGTACTACGTATTTATGACCCATGCAGAAGAAGAAAGGAAGTAGGTATCAGTATCTCATTCTAAGGTCTATTCAAATGTATGTTTCCAATTGTTGTTATTTCAAGTTAACAAATATCAACTTTATTTTAGTGGTAAGTTAATTTCAGACTATTTAAAAAGTTATAAAAATGTTTGAAGTTGTAGCGTAAACTGAACTTTATTGTGTGGGCATTAAAGTTACTTTTCCAAATAAATACTCATATTTTTTTACATGTTCGGCAATTAAATCGCGAACGGTGATTAAGTGTAAAATATCGTGTGCGGTCGGGGGACCTCTGTCAGGAACGACATTTCTTCGCGATACTTGCGTGTGAGTATCACACACACGTATATAATAGACAGAGAGAGAGAGAGAGAAAATGTGAATTTAATACCAGTTTTTAATACAGAGCTACCTAATATAAACTATTAGTAGCTCTCGTAAAATTGTCGCGTGTTAAGCACCCTCGGTAACCATGAAAACGATACCCATTATGAAAAATTTTAAAGATTTCGCGCCGGTATTTAAGGTTTTCATTTTGACCTCACGGCTTCAGTAGCCCTCGAAAACCATGAAAACTTTCTAACAGAGAGAGAGAAATCGCATGGACGGGGCATAAAGCTTTTCGTTACATGTCGATTTCTACCGGTCAACTTCAACCGCAAGGTTTTCTGGCTAAAACTTCGTTCCAAAACCATTTCCGTCTTATTACAAAAACGAAATCTAACTTTAGTTCTAGCCTAAACCTTTGAGCCAATATTAGAATTACGATTTCGATTTAGGCAAAGTTCTTAATACTAAAATGACAATTTAGCACCAAACTAAGCAGTAATTTTTGTATAAAGAACTGCATTTCTCTATCAGTAAGGTTCTTAATTCAAAACTGGCTCGGAAGTTTAAGCCTGATCTGAAGAAAAACCTTGTTTTGTAATAAGGGGGTTTGTGTCTAGTCTAGACTTTTCAGGCTTCTTGATGATTTTCAGGCTTCTTCTTGATTCTTGTCTGATGATAACATTACAAAATGTGTGATAAAGAAAAAAATATGTAAATATCCTGATATCCTATCCTGACAGATGGTAAGGGTTGATCTGATTGATGTAAGGATCTTACTAGCCTATATTGTCCCTCTGCAAAGACGAAGGCCTACCTTTTCCAAACAATTCTGTTTTCTGCTAATGTTGGCCAGTCCTTTACGTAAGCATTTATAAAAAAAAATAACCAGCAGCATTTTGTGTACTGATAACAAAAAAAAAAACTATTTGCTAAGAATGATGACAACAAGATTCTCTAAAGACTCAGGCATTTATAAGCTCATAGCATGATGAGATGAGGTTTCAAAAGAAATAACACAAAAGCTGATTCTGAAAAAAAATCTACCAAAAAAACAACTTCACTTACGGTAAAAATAAGTAAGTCAACAGCGAATCCCATTAGGTCGTGCTTCGTCTTCGGTAAGTCCGATAGGAACGAGACGACCTGTAACCTGCCCGCGCGCAGGTATCGTCGCCGGGACTCACGCTCCGTAATGCGCATGATATTACGACTGTTTGTGATGTATGAGTTTAGTCTGGAAACAGAAAAAGATTTATTGGATACTTAGATATAAGTATAGTTGACCTCGTAATAAAAGGGCGTCAAAGAATGTGATGGGAGGATGAAATTAAAAAAACGGTAGGAACAACTTGGAGAAGAAAAGCCACAAATAGGAAACTATGGCAAACTCTAGGGGAGGCCTTTGCCAAAGGGCTTTTAATTTAGATAATAATGATGAAATAACAAATACATAGAATGTGAATAAATAAGTAAAGTAAGTGGAAATAAATCGTAAAAACTTGTAAAAATGTAAGTAAATCACAGTTTGTATTTCATAAATGGAAATGTATTTGCATGTACAGTATTAGAAATAAAGGCTAGTTGAATTTGATAGTTGACCTCGTAATTGCTTTATCACCCTAAGGTTGTATATATGTCACTTGTCCAACATAAAATGATAATGTTTAAAAGACAATATAACAGTTTTCACGGATATTTACCTCTGAATTTGCATCACTTTCAAAATTCTCGTTACAATAAGGGTGTATTTGGGTTACTGCTGTACAGTTAAAATAAGTGTGAAAGGACTGTAAATCAGATAGTTTCAACCTTAGTGAAATTTGAATATATATTATATCGACTATACTTAATACATATTCATGTGAATACAAGTTATTTGTCTGGAAAAAAAAATATTCTTATGGTTTGAACACTGACGGTTTTTCTATAGGTAAGTACCATGTTTGGATAGGCATGCTAAAAAAACAATTATAGACTTGTTTTTCGATTGTTGTAAGCAAATTTTAGAGATACAAGTAAAATGTATTATGCAATTGCGATTAGCAGTACTTCGGTTTGTCTCTAAATTATCCCTTTATTTTTGTCCATCATGTATTTTTAGCCTAAGTATTGTTATACCTACGATACACGAATCTTAACCTATTTAATTTACAAAAATAAGTAAACTTTTCAATACAGGGTGACGGAGACATCGACGCACAACCTGGTACCATGAATTTAGTACATGATGGTAAAAAATTTGCTGTTCAGTACATTTTGACCGCGTAGGTATTGTACTTTTCTATGAAACAGCAGATTATTTTTTTTAGACTTTATTGTCCCACTGCTGGGCAAAGGCCTCCCTACTAACAGTTATTGATAACCGAAGAAAAATTTCTACTATTGTCTAGAATCACGTACCAAAGCGGCCATTTCCGCCTGATCACTTAAAAAAAATTACGCCAAATTCTGCGGTGGCGCCAAGCCACGCCCTGCCCCCTTAAAGTTTTCGCTTATTAGAAAAGCCATAACGCAATTAGTTGCAACCTGCACTGCGCACCTTAGTGACGCTTCACGTGTAGGTACTCCTTTTGTGAATTTTACGGACGAACTATTTGACCTTGGCGCGCTTACTAGAGAGCGCTTCTGTTTTTTGAGTGCAAGCAAAAATGAACTTAATGGTGATCAGGCGGAAGTATCCGCGATAGTACCTACTGAATCCGTGGTTACAGTTTGCGCGTCGATGACCCTGCCACCCTGAATACTTGAATACCAACATACCTTTGAGTAGCAGCATTTCGACTATCATTCGTCAAATAGCTAGCAGCCATGGACATAGTCGCATGTTCATGATAGGCCTCAAGCAACGGCTGCCTCGACTCGGCATCATAGATCGCGAAGTACTGAGTCAGAAACTCGCGAACTAAGTCCTGGCCTGCCGGGTCTACCAAGAATGATTGTTGGCGCGGTGGTAGATGCGCGTCTTCTAGGACATCGAAACCGATGGCTGGGGGTAGGTCCACTCCGTCCTGTCAGGTAATATTGGTTGTAGTGGTTTTAGAAATAAACATAATTCATTAAAAAAAAATGTTAGGGGTTTGTGTTTCTGCTTGCTCCTCGCTATTTGTGATGGAGATTAACCGACTTACCTTCTTAGAAAGAGAGGAAATGAAATTTTTAAAATAATGAGTGAAAAAAAAATTTTAATATAGTTACTACTGATTGCTAGTTCAGTAGTAACTATATTAACATTTTTTTTGTGTTTGTTTTAGTGTAAATAGTTTCAGCGGGGCCTTTATTCACTATGATAATCAAGCAAGTAAGGCATAAGCAAGGGTAAAATATTTTAATTTTCAGAATTGGAAGCCATATTATCACAATGTCCTTTATGATCACGGCCAATATGAAACAAAAAATAGTAAGTATTTATGGACGCTTTACTTGCGCAGTGCCATAGCCAATCAGAGCCCACATCATACCATTATCTGCCAGGTTTAAGAAAGAACACCTCAATCTGGTTGACTGTTCAACCTAACCTGTCACACAGCACTTACCTAGTATACAGGGTGTAAGGGACATCGCAACTCAAACAGTTACAATGAATTCAGACAACACCCCGATTTAAAAAAAAACACCTGTTTATACATTTCGACGGTGTCGGTATTGCACTTTTGTATGAAACAGTTGTTTTTTTAGGGTTCCGTACCCAAAGGGAACATACCCATCGGAACACTATTGCTAAGCCTTCGCTGTCCGTCCGTCTATCAGCCAGCGCAATAGGTTTGACATAATACGGTCCATGAGATAGAACCCGCTGTCATGCCGTCTGTTCATTTATTAATTTATTACGTAAGACATTTTAAACAATTTCTGACCCCCCCCCCCCTCTACGTAAGAAAAACTAAGATTTGAATGAACCCCCTTGAATGAACTTACATAAGATCAGTATACCAAAATTGCAAAGAAAAATTTGCAATATTATTTTAAACTTATAATTTTTGCTTACTTTTGTGATCTTACGTAACAATAATCTAGACCCCTCACACCCCCATGTAAGGAAAAATAAGACTTGTGTGGACCCCCTCCCCCTACAAATCGTCTTACGTAATAAATGAACAGCCCCTTACTCATTTACATCATTTTTTAAATTATCACATAATATTGCCGCAATGCCGCTATAACAACAAATAATTTAAAAAAAATATAGTTGAAAAAGAAAAAGGTAAAGAAATTAAAAAACATCAACACATGTTTTATTAAAACGCGTTTCTTATATGGACCATAATTATAAGATACGCGTTTTTTTAAGGGTTCCGTACCTCAAAAGGAAAAAACGGAACCCATATAGGATCACTCGTGTGTCTGTCTGTCTGTCTGTCCGTCTGTCACAGCCAATTTGCTCCGAATCTTATGGACCGATTAAGTTGAAATTTGGTACACATATGAATCTCTGTGACCCAAACACAGACGTGTAACGTAAATAAATCAGTTTTGAAAATGGGAGTCATTTTTGAGGGGTAAATAGACATGACATGTTGCCGCTGTGTTATGCTTCGATAATGGACTGTAAAATGATTAATCTGTTTTGTTTGAATCTGAATTTTAATTATTCTGATTAACGATGGTGAGACGACGACTACGACTCGACGACTGGCGCCTCTGGCGGCGCAAAGTAGAGTCGCCGGCACGGCGGTATGGCTCGGCAGGCATGGTTGTTGGAAAGTCCTGTCATGCGCCACCTGGCGGCGGCGGGGCCGTAACACTACTGAGCCTAAAATTTTGAAAAAAATATAGAAAATAGTTCTATACCTATAGATTACAGGAAAATTAATAAGAAGTCTATGATCTTGAAACAACATGGTAAATCTCTCAATATTGTGCGTACAAACTTACATTTTCAGTTGGAATGTATGGAGAACATGTTATTCAACTACAAGGTTAAGTTTGTTCTTGGGATAAATTCATTACAACTACGGAACCCTTCATTGTGCGTGGTCCGACACGTACTTGGCCGGTTTTTTAATAAGCATGTGTGAGTCCGACTCGCAATCGGCCGATTTTTTCTTCAAAGAAACGGCGAAAAATTTTGTAGGTCTAGAATCAGGTTCCGAATTCATTAAAGGTTTGCGCTTTGATGTCCCTTACAACCTGTACCTATTCAAAATATAAAGAAAATAAATCCCTGAATAAACTGTTACTTACCAATTTGGTCAGCTTTGGAAACTTCTTCCGGACATCGCTGGAGACAACAAACAATATGGCAATGGCATGAAACATAAAAATCTCTGAAACTCACATCACAGGTTAGTTTCAGTTTATCTTTGGGTATTAATAAGACAAGCTACAGAGCGTGTTGACTCACTCGTAATGAAAACTTGCTTCAATTTTGACACTACTATAAACAGAACCATTACTTCAACAATTGGTTTGCTTGACAACTGTAACAACGCAATGTATGTCGTTGAATTGTCAAAATGAAAGCCATTGAGATTACGAGTGACGCGCAATTAGACCGCTGAACTGAATTTGAATGGTGCCAACATTCAGAAAAGTATGAAGGTAAAAAAAAATACGCAGATACAAATGTACGCAGGGAATTATATTGTTCTTTAGCTTGTCCAATTTATACCCTAACACCGTTACTAATAAACGTATTATATCAGATGAATAGTTACACCGATTTCTCTCTTTCAGTCGTCAGTAATTTGACTTACGAAAGAAGAAGACAGAGCATTGTGTAACTATACAGACGCTATACAACGTTTATTAATAAGAGGGTAAAAGAACATCACACTGAGAACTCCTTCTATATCCAGATGTTTCTTTAACCCTTTTCCTGTATATGCAACAGCCTCCGTGTATAATGTTTTTTTATTCATTGCATACCTACATTTGATGTATCATGCTTGTTGTTACATCTGTATACTGATAATATCACGGATAGCTACTTATAAGTCTTATTAATATTACATACATTTGTCAAGTATCATTGTATTAATTTGTGTCTATCGGTAATTTTATCAGATATATATTATCTATTTGTCTATTCTATTGAATAGTATGACATATAAATATCTCGCTGTACTGTGTTCAATATAACGAAATATTTAAACAGTGTAATATGTAGTTAGCGTCTTCTGTATGTATAGTCGGGAAGCCAATTTATTGTCATATTGAAATACGTCAAATCGACGTGTTTCATTTCAAATATACATACAAGTATGACTGTCAAAGAATGACAATCATATTTGTATCTAAGCAACCATATTCCCAGACTAAACAAACATACTTGTTTTATTTCCAGAAAGTATAATGCCTCAAAGAGACATTTCTCCTTGTGCAATATACTTCGTTTTCAGTTTTATATAATACGATAAAAAAACACGGTATCATAAAAATGTTTACATAAGCCAAATACCATTATAAATCAAAATAAGAATGCAAATCATTAAAATAAAAATTAAAAAAAACATTAAGTATAGAAGAGGCCGCAAACGAAATTATCAATTTCTGTGGAAAATCTGAGGTCGGATAATAGTCAAAGAAACATTTCATAAATTTTTCGTAATTAAAAAGAAAATGTATTATTATATTTTTTTACATCATGCACAGGATACATTTTCTTTTTATGCACGAATATTACACGCAAGCATCCATCTCCAATCCTGGAACGCACCAAAAACCGGAATGCAAGATGTCATTACAAAATGTTGTGCAACCAAAATATGATGTAATATTAATTCAGTATTTCCATGTCATAGGTATTCTACATAATATTTTTTATCAACGCATATCAGGGCCATGCCCGACACGTGACAGGGCCGTGTCACACACAAGGCAGGCACCAAAGCTCCGTCGCCGGCGCGGACGCTGATGTGTATGTACAAGTTCATATACCTAAAATGTACACACAGATATTTTTTTTGAGCCCCTGATTGATCACGGTCCGCCCATGTCTCGGGCACGACCCTGATGTGTGACCTTAAATGATATAATGGGGAAAATGCATGTGATTCAAATAAGCGTTAAATACGTTTTTTAATAAACTGCATTTCTTCAGAATTATGCCTCCATCAATATTTTAGATTGTAATTTTTTTTTTTGAGCAAGAAATTATTTTTATAAAAGTCAATAAAACTGTAGGAAATTCAAATATTCGAAAGCTTGCTCAGAGCGACTGTGACGTAAGTCTATGACAACAATAAATGTCAATGTGATATACAGGTGTTTGTAATTCAGTCCATTGTGTTTTAGACTTTGACGTCACACCAAGGGGAGGGCGTTTAAGGTGCCCGCGTCGGTCGGCTATTTTAAAGTACTTTCAATTGCTATCTTGGCGTTAAATATTTTTTTTATTATTATGTATGTCTAAGGCGATGTAAACTATGGAATAAAAACATTAAAAAAATACATGCGTATTCCCCCTATTCTCCTTTCACATGACACATTCATCTTGCATTCAAGTTTGTTATGTCATAGTTTATCATATTGTATTGTTATGTGAATTAATTCTGCAGATCGTTGAACCTGCGACCGTGTCCTCGACCTAGACTACGCATAGGTTCGGGGAAGGGTGGTAGCAGTTTCTGAAATGTAATAAAAAAACAGGAGCAGTCTTGGTTGTGAGGAAGAACACTCGCGGAAAGAAAAGGTTAGGAAGTTTCAACATTTTTTTTTTGGTTCTTGCCACATGATGCATGTTACCTTTTTAAACATGTTTTTTTTTCTTATCTCATGTCCTCTGTTCGGTTATAAGTAGTTCTTTTGTACTGTGTAAAGTTGAAATAAAACCTTTTCATTTCGCGAATATACATGATTTTAAGAATTATATTAATAAAAACATCAGATTATTAGATGAAAAGGATTTGAAAAAGAGTTTTACAGTTCTGCTCCTATTTGAATAATTAAACAAGTCACTACAGAAATATGTTGACCACAATAACAATAATGGAATTGAAATTGAATAATGTTATTTTTAAGAGAAATTAATTATTATTCTCCGCAATGAGAATTATTATCCCAAAGTAAATGAGTATTCTCCTAAGATATGTAAGTATTCTCCCAACATAAAAGTTTTAGCATGTACCATTCTTGTACTTTACACACACACTAAACAAACTATGCTGACCATAATGCTGAAATAATCATTGCTCCTGAACAGAGAAAATTACAGATTTCTTTAGAAATCTATCTACAATCTGTCATTTTGTCTATTCTTCCGTCGACAAAACCCGTTTCTATGGTATGGTTTCCATGCGACGCGTGCAGAAAGAGTTGCCCCCTTTACTTACGCAAAAGCACTCCCAACTTCCCCAGTGATCATCAAACGAGAAGTGTGCTATAAAATGAAGTTTTCCACCAATATATGTATATAACACTACCTGACATAGATTTCATGATCGTTAAACCTGGTCAGCAACGGATTGCCTTTCAGGTACAGCTCCACCAGTGGTAGTGACTTCAATGGCTCCAGGGAACCGATGTATGGAATCTAGAAATTAAAATAATAATATATACTTTAAAGACAGACGGAAATTGTGGGGTCCTTGGCAGCTCTGGACAGAGAAATGTGAAAAGAGAGTAAGGGGAGGCCTTTATCCAGCAGCCGGACAATAATGGCTACAATTTTTTTTTTTTTTTTTAAATCTACATATAAAGACGCTTCTACATATAAAATTTGCTACTCATTTCAGTCATCAAAATGATTCTGGTAACATCCTGTCCTTCATTTTCTTACTCAAACTTACCCGATTATCACCCATATACAAAATCTTCAAGTTCTTCAGTTTTGTAGCGAGAATCTTGAGATGATCAATTCCATGCAGTTTGTTGTCATTGAGGTTTAATGCCTCAAGATCAGGAATGTTTTCAGCAATAATGTCAACAGCAGCCAGCATTATAACTGGGCGGAACAGGGCGCAGAAAATATCGGCCAGCTCTAAAAACAATGTTATGTTTTAAAACATCAACTTCTTCTACTGTGTTGATGGCATAATTATATTTTGTTAGGCAAGTATTTTGCAACAGGTATGAGACTTTAGTCAGCATTGTACTTAGAATCTTTTCACAGTTGTTTTACCACTGATAGCAACCCACAAGCAATCTTACTGCAACGAGTTTAAGATCACTTTGATTTCGACAGCGATGCAAAGTCAGAGGTAAAATAACTGTGGAAGGACTGTACAGCTTTTACTGCTGTAATGTTTTGTTTATATTACTCATCAATATCTTATTGAATACTAGTGACCCACCCCTACGTTGCATGGGTGCAATGGCAACATCTCAAAACATTTAAGATTTTGTTGCTGTATCTCAGTTAAATGTTGATGTATACAGGGTGAAATTGAAAACATGCGACAAATCGAAATGGGAGATTGTACTCTTCATTATGAACAACTTTTACAATGGGACCAAACCAGAAATCGCGAAAAAAAAATCAGCTGTTTCCTACATTTATGTTCGCATAACTCGTCAAAATGTAGGGAACAGCTGTTTTTTTTTGCGATTTCAGGTTGATTTTACTATGTAACAGAATTATATGTTACTACCAGCGCCTCGCGGTTACACCCGCATAAGTGTCGATCCCGTTGGAATATCAGGGTAAAAAGTATCCTGTGTTATTCTAATGTATAAGCTATATTACTGTAAAGTTTCATCAAAATCCCTTCAGTAGTTTTTGCATGAAGTAGTAACAAACATCCATCCATCCATCCTCACAAACTTTCGCGTTTATATATTATTATTATTAGTAGGAGTAGGATTAGAAGGATAGTAGGAAATTAAAAATTACATGTGGTCATTTTTAATTTTAAATACCACATGGATGAGCATTGAACATGATATTAGTTTTAAATACCTGTTTGTCAGAATAATATAAGTACATGCACATTTAACATGTAAGATGTGTACAAGGAAAACTTCAACACAGTGTATGCCTGCTGAACACAAAATATGATGCAATATGAATGATTTAAATTAGTCATTGCATTAATGGCTATACCCAAAACTATACCATAAAATAAACTCATGCCTTATTCCCTTTGGGGTACGCAGAAACTACAGAACCCCACTGGCTCTGATCCTTACATACTCGTTTTGCTTAATTTACGTTCATATATATCAGAAGGCCAATTCCCGTAATCAAAAACATTCAAAATCTAGTCAGAATCTCATCTCAGCGACAATCAATGTCAAAAACTTGTCAAAAATGTAGGGTAATTAGAGGTGTTTTTGACAGATTGAGACTGAACATTAGTAAAATTACGAGAATTGATCCTCAGGTCATACATGCACACCAATTGCTAGTACTATGAACGTGACCTTTCGGAAGAACATCACCAATAAGGTCACTGTGCAAGACATTTTCTTTTATTTGATATTTTACCTTTTGTTTATGCTTTTTCTATGCCGATTTATTGGGCCGATTCGACGCCGAATTAAAGAAAAAACGACCCCATCAGGCGAAGAAAAAAGTGCTGTTTCACCACGACAACGCACCGGTTCACATGTCTGCCGTTGCCATGGCCAAATTGGTCGAATTACGCTACGAATTGCTGCCCCATCCACCTTTTCCTAATCTCAAAAAATCACTCGCCGGGAATAGATGTGGATCAAATGAGGAGGTCATCGCCGCCACAGAGGCCTATTTTGCAGAGTTTGACAAAAACTATTTTTCGGATGGGTTAAAAAAGTTGGAGCATCGCTGGGCTAAGTGTATCGAACTAAAAGGAGACTATGTTGAAAAATAAATTGCCACTTTTCCAAAATTTTCGTTTACTTTTTGTTGGCTAAGTATTTATTGAATGACCCTCGTACATTATGTTCACAATTTTAAAGGTTTCTTACCTGGATCAGCATGAAACTTGGTCAAGTCCAATGCCTTAGTAGCAGCATTGTACCTCTTTGCCATAGCCAGCTTCATTTTCTCCTTCATATCAGCATCAATAGCGACACTTGGCACAGCATTTCTTACAATTACCATTAACTTGAAGCCATCTGACATAGTAATCTTTCTGTCTGCATGGAACAGCTTCTCAGCAAGTTTAACATCATCTACGTAGAAGACGGCAGCATTTCCGTTGATCTTGTAGTAGTGAGGTACAAAGATATCTGGTGAAATGTAGCTCAGCAGTGTCCGTAGAACAACATCTTTCTCATGTTTAGCTCCATACGGAATGATAATTTGATACCATGGAAGCGGACCAGGGATGAACTTCTTCTTGATCATTCCATGGCCAGATCTCGGTGCTGGAGAGTTAAGCCGACCTCCGCGGCCTCTGAATGCTCGATTACGATGTAAGTGTGGAACTCCAGCAGATCCTGTCATGTCAATGTCATCGTCGAACAGCAGTTTGGCATTGTTCCATTTGTTTTTTCCTTTATTCGTGCCTGGTTTGAAACTAACACGGCGTGTATTACTACTGTGCGATCTGTCGTCATGTTCTGTAATTAAAGTTTATTTTAATGGTGTTTTAGTTTAGACTATGTACCAACCACCTTTATCGTTTATTAAGTGCTAAAGTAGCAATGGGCATGGCTAACAATGTTTGTTAGCCATGCCCATTGCATAGTTAGACCATAGTTAGACAATAACAGACAGCTACAATTATTGCGTCACAAAAGCCATGACGGCTGTTGGGAAGCCCCAACACCTACACAACATGGGATAAAAACAATTCGTGAGAAGTGAAAACACTTACCAAAATGCTCATTGTTTTTGAAATTTCTAATTCTTCCGCCGTTTTTAGGCATTATTCTATAATTACGCTGAATGATGTAGAACAGTAAAGTGAATAAGGTTAAAAAGTTGTGACGCACAAGGCGTCCCTCACTTCGTAGTCAGTGTACCTCTCACTCGAACTGGGATTTTATATGAATTAATATGTAAACTTTCTCAAACAGATAGAGAGAGTAACACTCCAATGTTTTCTTGGTTTAAAAGTAGCAAAACTTGCAAAATTGCAACAACTTCTGCACGATAACACGAGAAACGTACGTAGGTAACGTAGGGAAGGAGATGACCACAGAGTACTTTTTAATAGAGTGAGAGATGACCACAGAGTACTTTTTGATAGAGTGAGAGATGACCCGACCGTAGAATGAATGAATTGAACGCCACGGAGCATGCGCGGCGCGACATAACTTTCCAATCACTTTTTTTTTTTTTTTTATATATTAATGGCCTGGTTGCTGGGACCTTTTAGCCGAGTCTTTATTTGGTTTAGTAATTTACTTCACTAAACTACGAAAGTGTTTTTGTTAAATTTGTATATAACTGTCATAGGATTTCTACAGATGAAAAATTCTCATGACATAGAAAAAAGAAAACATTCAAAATAAATATCATAATCTGTCATATCACATCTGAAATTGGCAAAATTGTCGACATCGGCACCATTGCCATAAAGAAAAATATAATAGAATAATTAATCAACTTCTAAGCCCTGAAAATCTCAGATAGTGACGATTGAGTTTCTAAAGATATTGGGGCTGATTGGGGTAATATTGGATCATATCAAGTCAACGTTTTAACATAAAATGTATGCTATAGCATCTCATCACCTGCCCACGATATTAATTCATTCATCGCTCATTCTTGCAGACTTTTTTTTTTTTTCTCTGCTCCCAGGTGTCGTAGCGTGATGTTAATAACCTTTCTCAAGAATTGGGCTATCAAATACGATTTTTTTTTTCAAATCGGATTTGCAATCCCAGCGATTATCACGTTCAAACAAACTAACTGTTCAGCTTTATTCCTTGAGGATATCCATACCGATCCCACACATCCGCCTTCTAGTTATGACGGAATCTATCGTGGCCTGCTGCTACCCCATCTTACTGTCTCAGGGCACCAAGTTCTGAGCTATTTGTGACCACAGTTTGTCAGTATATGTGCGGCAGACCTGTCATACCCGGAGTGGGCATTATTCTTAACATCGGCAATATTATTTACAGCTTATATTGTCCCACTGCAGAGCAAATACCCCTACCCACAGAGCACGTAACCTTTCTACGTGCTTTCTACCTTTCTCCTTTCCACTGCTCTAGTGTGGACATCCACAATAGTGTATTTTTAATTAGAAGTACCTATGTGTTTACTTATTTAAAGTATTTTAGTGAAGAAAGAATAGGCTGTTACATAATTTATTATAAATTATAATAATATTTTGAAGCCATTTATTTATTAAACACATGACGCCACCTCCACCTCTTTGCAAATACGCAATGAATGGAATGAATGAAAGAACGAGTTTATTGAATTTTCTAATTCGTTACTGGCAATACTACGTTTTTTAGTCTATGACTCCCTTTTACATTCCATTATACGTAAAATTCTATTGATTTTCCAGTTTTCCTCCAGAAATCATAAAGTTATTTGAATTTACACTAGTGAATGTAAATTGTTATTTTCCCTAATTCTTTAACAAAAGAACAGATTCTTGTTTCAGTATATATTTGTACCATTCCTATTACAAAATAAAGAAAAAAAATGGGTGTACATCGGAAACATTTAGTCCATTTTCAATAAGAAACCAACCAGAGCGTTTAAAAATAAAACTACCATAGACAACATTCGTGTGCTTTTCGAGTCTGCCATGTTTTGTCCTATTTGTCGCGCTTGATCAACGCGTTCGCGTTTACTGTTCAAAACTGTTATTTTCTGAATGTATTACGGGCTGTGTTTTGTTTACAAATAGTGTAGTTATTGGTGTTGTAATTATACTGTTTAAACTTTTCATCAGGTAATCACTTGGATACTTGTGAGTGCGACAGTGATGTTCGTATTTCATAAAATTTTATATTCGTTTGCTGGCCATCGACTGTCTTTATTCAGAGGCATTCTGTTGTAATTTTTGAAACATTCTGATCGGTATTGTGATTTCATAAATTTTGTCGGTCCTGTCTGTGACGCAACCCACGTGCACATATTATAGCGAGCATCTCATGCACATTTGTTATTATTTTGTTCGCGAGTTCGATTCGGAGCAGTGAGGATCGGATCGGCGAAGGGAAACCGCGTCGCGCGTCTTGCTCGCTCGCGTCGCATTCGGTTGAATTCATTAATTTGTGGGTAATATTGGACGGTAATTTCTAATCGGGTGTGAATTAAATAGTGCGGGATAGTGTTGTTGGTCGATGTGATTAGGTGCAGCGCACACGTGACACGGGACAAGTGTTTGGGTGTCAGTCGGTTGCGGCTTGCGGGCGCCGCTACAGTCGCCTGCAGTGCGGAGCGCGACGGGCGTTAGAGGTGAATCACCGCTCGGTGCCGTTTTGATCGTGCTTGTTTACCCGCGTGTGCATAAGTGCGTGGAGCGGAAGTGCAAGGCATGTGCGCCGCGCGTCGGCGCCGATGACACCGCCGTCCGGGGCGACGGCGTTTTGAGCGCGAGTGTGTGATAGCTATGTTCCTTGGGTTATGAGTGTGTGACAAAGTTGTAGTGCGCTGAGGACACTGGAGCCCCTAGACGGAGTTGGGCCCGCCGGGGCGGCCCTAGTGCTTCTCGGGGCTCCGCACGAAGGCAAAATGGCTGCGTGGAACCGCCACCACCATTTCAACATGCTCATGGATGAGAATGCCAAAAATAAGTGTAAGTTTAATGAAAACAATCAAATTTTACACCAAAACCAACAACAAACATGTTTCTGTAGCATGTAGTCTCATTTTGGCTTTGTAGTTAGCTTATGTAGACATGTTTCATCCTTTACTACAGCATGGATCCATAGATGTACATTTCACCATAATTACTGCCAAACGCAAACTTATTCCAGAGATTACACAGTAACCAGTCATTCTTGTACACAGCACATGGCATTTATTAGTAGGATTTCTTACATTTTGCAGAGTACAATTCAAAATTTTTGTAGGGTAGTTGTATTTTTTGCTAAGTTTGTAGATTACTAAAGAAATATATAATATATAAAAATAAGGAATAGTTATCTAACTATTCCTTATTTATTCAATTATGTCCCGTTGATTTTTTTTTTGCCTTGTTATTTTCAAACCCATGTGGACTTAAAATACTAAAATTTTAGATTAAAAAATGCAACTACATACCTTCCTATACTTTTAAACTTTATGCAGGAGGCATTGACCCCTGGTTTGCTAAAAAAAAAGATTACCCTCTTAAATATTACCAAATTGGCTTTAGATTACCAAATCCATCATAGAACCTCAGCAAATTACCTGCTGTAATTATTTGACAGAAACAACACCAGCCAATCAGATCACAGAACCAATAACACATTTTACAACAGATTTAGGTAGAACTCAGGAGTTTATGCCTAGAGTTTAGATTGAGCTGACACCAGACCATGTAGTTTTTTGTTATATTTGTTTTAAAATTAGGTTTTAAGTACCAGAAAATTAGGATTTTATTCTTTGCAATAAGTTGACTTTTAGCTGCAGCAAATGATTACCTGGACATTGAAGATTTATCCCAAAGATAAAAGTTTCTAATCGTTCATGCTCTATCTCTTAACTCTGTGTTAAACAATCCCTTTTGATCTTACCCCAGTCTGCAACAATCCAAGTGAATCAAATCACATGGGCCTTTGATTCATTGGACATAACACAATTTTCCATGTTATGACCTCCTTTATTTAATGGTACAACAGGCTAAACAAATGCAGGTGAATAGAGCCCTGTGGGTGTACATTGTTGAATGCACATAGCCCTCTGTGACCCACCTGTAGGGTATAAGTACATCCTGCCCTACATCCCTTTGACCCCGATTTTGTATTGGCATTCTGTTGAGTAGCACTTTTTTCCAATTCAAATTCATTACACCTGAAACTTAACCATATGCCGCAAAAAATCCTCTTAAGTAAGATTCCCATTCGTAGCATTCCGTAAATTCGAAAGCGGCGAAACCAACTCGAAGAATTTCGTATTCCGACATGAAAATATCACGCCGTAATTAAAGTCTTAAATTCGGTGTCCTACATTTCGTAGCCATCAATCAACAACAACTAATAACACGCGCCAGTTGCCGCGTATGCTACAAATAATGAAATAGTAACAACAAATTATTTTTACATTGTAAATATTTGATTGTTTTATGACACAATTTGGGCTTAATTTTGGGGCGAATTATGATCGGTCCATATAGCCTCGACCCTAAAACTGTTTAACGCGGCGTCGACCTCCCCAACCTTTGACCTAATTCTGTGTTCAACCCTCGCAGATGGGTGCTTGCTGCTTGCATTGATGCTTTTATCAGATAACTCGACTTTACGTCTTCAGTAAGAGCTCATCGAATGCATCAATCGAGCATATCGATTGGGTGAATCATATAATTTGACGCTTATATTTGTTTGTTTACATACGGCTACAGAAACTTTATTAACAACATCGGTTATTTCAATATAATGAATTCTGTAATTTATTAACGATCTCTGTAACATCAAACAGCAGTTTTTTCAGTATGATGACCTGCATTAAAGTCCGTAACACCTATATTTTATTCGACTTTCCGGTGGTGATGCCCGCGACTCTCACCTCCCACGCTTTTGGCACTAAACCGGAGATAGTTCGTTGCATTTGCCAGTTCTAAATAACACAAAGACTGCTCTTAATACCCAGTTTCTCGGAAAATCGGGACATGCTACCCCGGATTTAAATTAACATTTATAGTTCAATAATTTGCACAATATCCGATTACGCGAAATGAAAGATAGTTTATAACTAAGTACTGCTAAACCGAAATAAATAACATTTGTATTGCAAAATTAAATACTAACTTAATACCATTTTATATTTCAATATGAAATAAATGGTTTACAAAAAAATATGAACACGAACACTGTATTTCGAATATGTTACGAAAAAAAAAAGAAACTAGGTGGCCACCTTGGCAGCTGTTTGCACTGTTCACGGGGTGAACGTTCTTTGTAAATAACCATCAGGGATTTCCGTTGAAGCCATTTGGCTAAATGCGAAATCTTCCTTGCTTACAAGGATAAGTAAGAAGACTTCAGGTAAATGTCCTAACAACCTCTTTGAGATTCATATGAATGCGAAATAAAACATGCCAATTTATCTCAGAATGTTTGAGGAAACAAAATTTTAGTAGAATAAATTAAAAGGAGCGAATTTGTCCCGCGACACAAACATTATTATTAAGAAAATAGGGCTACGCAGTATTAAAAAAATCTGGGGTACTGAAAAATCGATGAAAATTGTAATGCGGTGGTTTGCGGTGGTCGCAGTTTGGGATCCGAGTGCCAAATATTTACGGCGGTCGTTTGTGCCGGTACCATCGGCGGTCTCGCATTTTTTCCGCCGCGATCAACTTTCATTCACTGTCTGAAAGCTGTTGCTACGCGGATGCTGGCCTCACGGTGCGCTGTCATTAAAACCAAACGCTCGTGCACCGCCGTCATGTAGATGATATCGTGTTGTTTGGAAAGTGGTCGCCTACAAGACTTACATTATTTAGTTTTGTACTTGTGCCGATACCGCCTCGCTGTTTACAAGATAATGAGAACATATTATTATAGCCAGATTGTGAATGAAACATGAACGTCATAAAGTTGCGTTACTGTGCGATTGCTTGGTTCAATCAGGGTCAAAAAGATTTGAAGAATACTCATAACTTTTAAACGTTGTCTTTAACTGTTGAATCGAACGGTATCTGCAATGTACGAAAAAACTGTAAAAAAAATAATGTGTTCACATGATAACGAAGCCGATTACTAACCAGTTACTTACGTTGGTGGGAGCACGGGCCGCCTCGCGAGTCACGCCGGCCGGTGAATGGTCACCTTTCTCCGACACACAGTCTAGACGAGTTCGTTACGACCCGTGAATGAATTTCACATCGGAATGCGGAACGACGATTTATCGTTCCCCACCAAAATTGCCTGTAGGTACGCATTGTGCCGGTGAAATTGTCTCGAATAATTAGAAATTTCTTAGGTCAGAAGTCGTAATAAAGTAACATTAAGCCCAAGAGAGCGCCGCGTTTTAATGAAATTCAGAGCAAAAAGAAATTAAGTTAACGCGATTGTTTGAACATGAAATATATTTGTCAATCATACAGGCCGTAATTCCACTGTTACTAAAAGACAATAAAAATGGCTAATTACGAAACATTTCCGTCAATACGCTCATTTTAAAAATCAGAGTTCAATAACAAGTCATTCGGGGTATTTATTCATACTGTAAGGTAGCTGAGGACAATAATCGGGCAGCGTGGGCTGTGTGTGGGCATTCAGGTACCCTATGAAAAATATGGTTAAGATTTCTCCGGCGGACCAGTGATCGCGAACCATTATTTTCTGCGACCACGATTTCATTGCGCACGGCGCACTAACTAGGTATTTACATTTTAATTGGATTTGTCTCGCCTATCACAATACACATATTCGAGGGGCGTTCAATATATTCTCGGTATCAGGGTGATTTACTAATGATGTGGGTAATTTGACTAATTAATTAATTAATGACATTATCTAAGGATGAAGGTAAAATTTCTTAAGTTGTGATCATTAGTTTAATAGTTATCCTTAGTCGCGACTGGAATGGCTAATGTGACAATGTTGAAGAAAATCGACTACCGCGTTGTTATTAAATTCCTTACCAAACAAGGAAAAGGTCAAAAAACTATTCACGAAGAGATGGTGGCTGTTTACCAAGATTCTGCACCTTCGTTATCTACGGTTCAAAAGTGGTCAAGTGAATTTAAAAAGGGCAGAGAGTGTATTGAAGAAGACATCGCACGGGCGATCCGGTTACTGTCTCTACGGATGAAAACGTGAAAAAAGTTAAGAAACTTAAACTGAAGGATGCCCCAATGAAGGTCAAAATGATATCAGAGATGACCCACCTCTCTGTTGGTTCCGTGCACACTATTCTTTATGACATTTACCTTTCAAGTCAGTGCAAGATGGGTGCCGCGAGATTGTGGTTTCGAAGAAATTAACAACCCACCCTATAGCCCGGAAATAGCCCCGAGTGATTATTATTTGTTCCCTAATTTGAAAAAAGATCTTCGTGGGAAACGATTTTCCAACGATGAAGAGGTCAAGGCGGCAATAAATGCACATTTTTTAGAGAAAGAGGAATTTGGTTTTTACTGGGTATTGAAAAGTTAATTTCGAAATGTAATAGGTAAATGCATTGGGGTGATGGAAGATTACTTTGAAAAATAAAAAATATTTTAATTGAATTTACGTCTTTCATGCGATACTGAGAATACATTGAACGCCCCTCGTACATACATACGATTACACGTCCGTCCTATTACTTAAATATGATCAACATTGAAGTCTCTTTAAAAATCTTGCTCTTTCGAAAGTGTATCTGACATTAATAAGGTAAAATCTGAAAGTATTATGTACACGGTATTCCTACTCAGAGCTTAATAAGGAAAACAACAAAACAAATTAAGTATTTTAATATAACTATGGTACTAAGTTGACGAAGTATGACGGAGTCAGCCCTAAAGTGCCCCTCGGTGTCATCGACCGACAGCTAAGGTTTTTGCGCGTCCAACGGTGCTGTTATTTTAATAATTGAATGAGTATGGCAAGCATCATGACTTAACGGTAACTGGATGAATGTGTCTGATGATAGCTCGATTTAAAAAGTTTGCACCTACTTTTATTTTTGAACAGCACTAAGCAGTTAACTTAATGACCAAAATGCTAATAACGTAAGTAATTGACTAAGCTACTTAATTACCTACGCCAAGCAATGTAAACTATAAACTGTTTTACATCAGTCAGACAAACCGATACAATATTTTTATCAGTTTATCCGACAGTGCCAACTGTGACACGTTTATTTATTTTGCGACCTTCACACTCGAGTGTTCATTGCCCTTAGCTCGACTTCCTGTTCGAGACCTTTCAAGACCAAGCTAAATTGATCGTCATTTAACGGATATCAGAAAGCAGTCTTTAACTTGGGGGTAGATTTAAAATTATGAAGAGTAATTTAATCTCGTAACCTCAAAATCTGTTTTAAAATTGAGTAATTGGATCAATTTTGTGACTCAAGCATGTTTAAGTATCTTATTTTGTATTTATAACATTAAATATGAACAATGAGTAATGCCGGTGTCCGTTTTGGTGGTGTTGCGCTTGCGCATCCCCATCGGGCCTCAGCGTCGTTGACCGCCGACGGTTTTTGCACATCGACGCCGCAACGGTGGCCGCTTGCACAATCTAGAACGACACACTTATCTCGCTCGGATGCTGGACAATGGTCTGCGCCGGTGACTTGAGTTCTTAAGTAAATTGTAAGCCGAATATCTATGACGCATTTGATATTTGAAATAGGCGGTGAGGCCCTACTTCTAGTTTAAAGGTTAGTTCTACAAAGTTCGATGTGTTCTTTTCTCTTGGGGTTAAGAATTGATCCATGGAAAAGTTAATAGTTAATGATACTTAAGAAAATCGTAGACGATATCAAGATAATTAAGTTCGGTGCTACTGGTTACTGCACCTAATATACAGCAAACGCATACTGAAAGTACCGACAATCGCGCTTTTGCTAAGGGGGCGGCTCTTTGACGCAAAGAAAATCCTGGCGGAAACCGCCACGTTAAAGAAGGCTACTGTACCTTCATAAAATTATTTCTGATTTGAAGCCAAGCCACGAATCCAGACGATTAATTAATATTTAGCAACTTAAATATCATATTGGCTGGCGTAACAACAAAGCGAAGAATCAACCACGGCAAAACAAAAGTTAATTAACAATAATGGGTGTTATTGTTTTCTGGGAAAACACAATCTTTATCTTGTTTTACAGACAAATTGAGGAAATTGCGCTAAGTGATTTGTTGGGATTTACGAGTTCAAAACAATTGAGTGAACTGTAAAAGATCCTTCATCCACCGAAGATTAGCCGAACTGAACGAGACCGCACGCTTTTCGGTAAATAAGTCGACTGCTGAACAGCTGTTCGTCCTAATTACACAGGAGGCGTGTTTAATTCATTAATTTCTTTGGCTTATATCATTTGTGGGAATTGGTCGTAAATTAAACAACTTACTTATAAATCTTCATGCTGTTGTTTCGTTATAGGATAAATATCAAACAGAACTACAGGCGATAATAAAGCTCTATGTCGAGTTGTGTACTCAGTGAAATGCTAACCCACCGCCCGCGGTTGCTTTTCCAATAAACATCTACATAAACCGAGGAAAATTTTCTAAACGATATGACACAACCGAAAACGCGCCAAATGTCGTTGACAAGTCAAGTTCAACAACACTCTTATAGATTTTGGGGTCCGATCCAATCCATCGCTTAGCGATCGATAACATACACAATCGTGTATCGCTTCCTTGTATCTGCCAGATCTGCCTATTCTAGTGTTGTGTCCACACTCGGTGCGTTTGCGCCGCGTCCTTTACGTTCTGTAAGAAACAGAAAGAGACAACACGACAAAGGAAAACGTTTAGCTATGTGTGGTTCGAGCGTGAGGCAATAACGGCGCGGGCGCGTTGTTTTCGCGCACGTTTCGCCCCCGCGCGGGCCCCGGGTGAACGGCCAGACAGGCGGGCGGCCGGCCGTTAAACCTGCCTTGGACCCGTCCTGTGGCCTCGCGGGCTTCGCGTGCTACCATCTGCAGCCTGTCGCGGTTGCCACACCGGCGCCTCCGACGACGTCTGTGACAGTGTGACGCGCTGACAGCGCAACGCTTCTAACTTAATTAATGTCATCCTTACGACCTTCGTGCTTTGGAATCTCTTTGATTTGTCTGTTGATTTATTGTGAACTGTTTTTTTTTTTTATTGGC
This sequence comes from Gortyna flavago, assembly GCA_963669345.1. NCBI lineage: Eukaryota > Metazoa > Arthropoda > Insecta > Lepidoptera > Noctuidae > Gortyna > Gortyna flavago. The sequence goes on from OY770138.1 coordinate 13,658,283, forward strand.
TTTGTCCAAAACTTAGTTCCTAACTACCTCGCTGGATTATAGCGACAAGGACAAGTATTTAGAAGGGAGGGTAGAAATTATAGAGGCACGACACGAGTACATATTTGTCACTTAGGTTAAAGAATTATACGCTTGAGCTGTTGTATAATTACTTATGTTCTTTCTTCAAATTAGACATTCGCATTAAAATTAGACGCGAAGTTTCTCGAATAAAAACGTAATGGCGCCAAATGACGCTCCCTAACAACAGTGTAATCACAATTTATATGACACAAACCTAATCAATAATTTTATGTTTTTTTACTTAATTGTCAATGAACACCTCTGTTGCCACTCACGAAAGAATTCGATAAAAACAATCGCAAACACAATATAGTAACTGTGTAATTTAAGCATTGTTTACTAATGAGAATGATATGATTATGTCATGATATAAATTAATACAGATTACGTACACAATAAGACGTCCCCATTTGTTATCGCACACTTCATTAAATGGGTCACATTCTGATGCATTCGATTCTATTTTCCTCTCGGGCCGAGCGTGCGGGCCAAGGTGACGCTGATGTTTATGCGACGCGCCCGCCGCCGACCCTGCCACTATGAAAATCTACTGGATGCATTATTCTTCTGCCTAAGTGCTTAATAGAATACTCGCTGAATAATTCACAAGTTGAAGACGACTAATAAAAGCGTGCTCGACAAGACGGTGGCGGTCGATATGTAAAGAGATGAGATCTATTCAGGAATAATATCGTGGTTGTTTACGGTGCAGCTCTCGGTTGGTTTGCGTCGCAACGGTCGCTAGTTTGCCCGCAGCTCAGACGGACGCGATGGGGGACACAGGTGGGATGGAGCGAACGTCTGCGTCGGTGCTTTTTCATTCTTTGTTTGCGTCGAGGATTTGCATACAATCGGAGAAATTGCGTGGCTGGCAGCAGCCGAGAAAAAAGGGATTCGTGTAGTTTTATGCATATGACTGTTCGAGGTGCGGGTCCTGCGGTTTTTTCCCCTAATACTTCAAAGATATTTTTGAGTAATCGTTAGAATTTCGCTGCGGACGGGTTTTAAGTTTATTCCTCTTAGTAGAACTTAAAAGTAGGTAGGTAATTGGATTTCTTCTAGATTAGGTTTCATTTATTCTTATCTTATTAAGTTACAATGCGACGTCACAGCTTGGAAACTTGTTTTAAAAGTAAAACAACGTAAGTAATGATTTCTCGACATGGAGATTTGATAGTAGTAAATCGTTCACCGATAAGCATGGCTCGATCGGTCGGTCAGTGTATAGTTTACCGACGTTTGTCATCTGAATCACGTGGCCTTCCGTTCGGTTATTACTAGCAAGCATTGGTTTCGCGCGTTAGTTGTAGCGGGCTGGCCGCGCCGACATAGCGTCCTTATCGACGGAGACGTGAAGTGCGCATCAACGCCGCCACGTGTATAAACATTGTTTCACAACAATAACACGCGGGTGACGCGGGCAAGGACGCCCGACGATGCCGGCCCACCGCTCACCGACGGCGACGCATTGATTCTTTAACAATTACGTTCTGTGCTCATCCACTAAGAAATACTCAAGTGTCCACAGTTCTAGACGGTGAAAAAACCACGATGAGCGCATTCGCTTGTTTGCGTCCTCTCCGGACGAGGATTTCTTACGATGTTTGGATTACTCAAGTGCTGCTTTGTGACTTAAAACGTTAATTTAGTGATTTTTTGTGTAGTGCAATTTACAATTTAGTTTAGTGTTGTGTAGTGATGGATACCTACCACGAAAGTGAGCCCAATAGTAAGTTCCACATTGTTATCGTGCATAGTTCCCCGAGTGGCATTGCTACCAGTAATGCGTCAAGGAGATCGCCATAATGGATTCCTCGAAGTCTCGACTCGAGAACTGCGCAGTTACATCGAACTACGATCGGCCATACATTTTACTTAAACTTCCATGACACGGTTTTAATGCGACCTTGTGCTTAATAATATTAAATTAAAGTTCTTACTGGACCCACAACAAATTGACTTGCAGGGCAAAACAGAGTCAGACACAATGATACCCAAAGATTGATCAGTTTGGTGGTACTTATTTTGTTCTAAACAAAGAGTTCATAACCTTGTTACATTTGACATTTAACTATCACATGATTTCCTAGTTATAATCTCTATTATGTACAATCATAAGACCGACGTAATCTGACTTACGTACGTTGTTAATTTTATAACGTCGTTTGTTATTGGTTGCTAACCACGCGAAAGATATCAATTGAGCACAAAACTTAATTTAAAACAATAGTACAGTATGTGGACATAAATAAAGCGTTAAATTAATTTACACTGAAAATTGCAATTGCGGTTCGGTAAACAGCGAACGCTGGTATCTTGCACCTCCCACGCCAATGTACCGGAGGCTAGTCACATTCCTGACATACCTAACACAGGTTGTCGGCCGGCACCGCGGCCGGTTCCGAACGTTTGCAGCACAGCGATGACGTAGAGGCGCGTCCCCGGTCGTTCGTCGGTCGGGCTGATACCTTCGTCATATGTACAACCTTTCCACACCTCCCTTCGCACAACGACAATCCGATCTCCAAGGGGTAATACGACCTTGTCGCAGAGGTCTACATACCCTGGACGGCTTAACTGCGCAGTTTAAATGCAAACTTGTTATAATATCACCGCTCGTCGCCGCTCGGGTACAGAAATCGCGTGCGCTTTCGCCGAGTGCCGCCTTTCTATGCCGAATTTTCATATGGTCCTAATGCATTTATCGTTTGTGTCATGAAAGGGAAACGGCGTTGCGCCTTTTTGTCATTGGCAGATAATCAAATTGAAAAATATGTGTAGTGTACTGACATGAGGAGAAAGTGAATTCGGTAGGGATCTAATTTTATTAACGTTCGTAAATGCCTCTTGGGAAGAGTAAGCTTTCTGACAAAGATAAATACATTTGTTAGAGGTTCAGTCGTTTTAGTACGGAACTAAGAATGTTTGTAATGCTAATAGGCGGATGCGGCCTGATTTTCAATCGGAGCGGAGTCGTACATCCATTCATCTGAGCGTCCGGAGAGTTGAGTTATCCGGATGTAGATAATTTTATTATATTTATGTATGCCACGAGAATGTTATTGGTTTAACGATTCTGTCATGCGTCTTGAAAGATGCATTCTATTGACAACTGCCTGCTAGTCTAGCTATGTTCGATGAACTGAAGACTGACTAGCCTACATAAATACAATTTTCTGCCGTCATCCTTTCAATGCAAACATGTTTTATTATGAATCACTACGATTATTTCTGATCGGAGAGCTCTATTAATACACCATAAATCTAATGATATTTTATTATGATAAAATTCATACAATTATGACCATTTGAATAAAAAATTACCAATTAAGTAATTTAAATACCAAACCCAGAATAGAAGTTTCTTGTAGATTTTACTTACTTTCTTAAATCAACACAGCGTAATTATTTAGAACATTTAGTAAGTACCTAAGTATTTTTGTTGTAAGTGCTCATTTTATCTCAAGAAACTTGTTCCAAAATCGGAAGTTGCTGGTATCAAGGGTCAAGATAACATGTCAGCGTGCTTATAGTACACAATAATACAGCTGATGAACTTTGATAATTCAGAAATAACCAATCACAATATATTGATGATAGGTACTTTGATTTGTAAATCTTGGGAGTCCAAAATCTTCCAAGACATATCATATCCATTAACTCTTCACCACTGCATTCCTCACAAGTTCTAGAATTATGATGAACGACACTGCACTTACATTCATTTATCATTGTCACTAATCGATCACAACTTTTAGACCTTCACTTGAACTTCCAGTAAATAATCAAACTAAAACTTTTATCGATCCTTGACCCCAATATCCCAAATAGCCTGCAAACAGTACTTAAACTAAAATACAAATCTTTGTATTAAAACAAACGTTTTTAATTGCACCTTGTCAAACAAAATACCCGAGTTCGCGAAACCATTTTCGCACACAACTGTACACATTTCACAATAAACTACGCAGTTGCACGCTCGTTGGTGCACATGTGTGTGTGACGAGTGACGATAACACAACGAATGCGCAAGCGCATACGTACTTGATAATAGGCCTGATAGCCTAACAAAATTGACGCTACGTTTGTTGATCGTGTGATTTTTTTACTGTATAATGGTGGTTAAAGTTATGAGGAATTGTTTTTGTTTAGGCTTTACTTGCTATTTACTTAACTAATTAAATTTTGAATGAAGGTATTCCTCATGCCTTTCAGAATTCCTTTTTTTTTTTTTTTTTTCAATTTTGGGGGGTTAACTGGGAGCATCGAAAGACACTCAAGCCCAACCAATGACGGTCTTAAGCCCTTACAGGCCATACTGAGCCTCGCTAACCAAAAGTGACCGGCTAATCGTTTCATCTTATGCTTACCCATACACAGCATAAACATAAATGCATGAGAATAGAAGTTGTCAGTTAAGAAAATTTTGAAAACATACTGAATACGAAATGTAAACGTGAAGGACAATGTTGTCTTGGCAAAAACTGTATTTAATTCAGTCGATGCAGTTCTTTGCAAACAGTCGTTAAACGTCAGCGGAAATTAGCGTACTAGGTCTTTGTAAGCACTGTTACACCTAGATGCACAAGTTATTTTAATTTGACTTGTATCCTCTTCACTAACTAAACTACAAAATTGCTTAGATAAAAGACTTCTTGTCTGGGGACAATGCAGTCATGTTTTAAATAACCAGTAAAAAAAAAACTTAAGTGCACTAAATTAAATTAATCCTTCGTTCGCTTTCGCTGGTAATATTAGCCCTTTTTTTTTGAAGTTGGACGAACCCTGCCATTCCATGTATTGCGAATTTATATCGGCTAAATTCCGAGAGAAATAATGTAAACTGGCTCCAAGAGCTCATTATATTTTTATAATTCCAAACTGCTGCGATTTTTTTTTTTATCTCCTTAAACTCTTGTTTATCCGACACCTGTTGCGTCTATAAAACGAAATGGCTTAAAAAAATAGGTCCAATTCAAATAGATACTTGTACGTAATGAGAACTTGTGATATGTTCAACAAACTTTTCGCTCAGCAATAGCGAGCCTCGAACGTCGGTGTTTTATTATGAAATGTCACGTCGTACCAGACGGTACATAAATAAGACTAAATTAACTTGTCTGCGACCTCTGGAATGAACACGATAAAGTTCACATTCACTCCTTGGATTACATGGTTAAAAGTTTAAAACGAATTCGACTCTCCTAACAATATATTAAACAAATGTTGATTAACATCTCTCTCACTCCCATCTTATAACATTTTGAACTGAACTCGACCGAGGACACTTTGTTTTATGGGGTATTATTTTATAAGGTGATTTGATTTTACGGGTTGAAATGAATTTTTTATTGCGAGAAGACTTTCATGATCGAAATTTACGGCCATTAAAGTTCGAATTAGTCGCGTAATTTTGTGTGAAGCTGTTTTAAAGTTGTAAATCCTGGAGAAAGTTACATTCTTGTTACTTCACGGAATTATATAATCAGTAATTTCCATTAAATTACTTACCGTTTCCTCGATTCGCTGAGAAAAAAAAATATGACTGCAAATTATTGCGAAAATAAAAGATTTCGCCGAACAGATGTTAACTCCTGGATTAAATATTTGAAGGGAAACCTAAAAATTTTATAGGTAAAAAGTAACAAAATGAGACTACGACGAACTCACCGCAGGTTCTGACATACAGTAGAAGCATCCCCGGAGGACAGTTCGATGTGAGAACTTCGGCGATACGATACTTAGCGACTTGGTTCTACGGCTTTGGTGGTACAATCCATTTTTACAAGCATCTTAACATGCTGTAAAGTTTTAAACTACATTGTTTTGCTGTGTTTAGATTATACTATGGAAAATGCAGCAATTGTTCCACAAAATAATTTTTCTAAATTAGGGTCTTAGCATGAGCAATCACCAATAAATTTAGAATCCAGTTCAAATAATGACTGTTTCAAATTATCCCATCGCTAATAATATCGATTTCTAACGTGTTTCCATAAACGCAGAGATGACGTCGTCCGTAGTCCATGAAACAAGTCAATCCGGAATGATTCATTCACCTTTAACATACCTACAAAGTATTTGGATCCGGCAGTATGTGGGCGCCAATCAGGTGAATAAAGCTTGTTTACGCGGCAATTTGAGCTATTACGATACCAGATTGATTGAGATGCGACGCCCGCGCCGTCTACTGAACTAATAATGACTAACTTTAATACTGGTTTTTATCGAATTATCGCCATGATCATGAATCTCCGACGAATAGATCTCACCACAGTCTATTCAAATTTTAATAACATCAATTAAACCAATTTGAGGTATTGCTTCAATATTGTTTCTTTACCGAGCATCTATTTGCTGTGATATAAAAATATAATATAGTCCAAAAAGAGATGTGTAAATAATGATAAATCATTGACCGTTTATTAGCTGAAGATCCAAGTATTTGCTCTACTGCATGATTAGTCAACCATTGCGTTGATATACCAGTCTTGAACAACAGTTCAAGATTTTAGCATAAAATGTAATGTCGGTGTTGGATACCTGAAAAACTTATTAGTCAAAGATTTTTATAAAGTCATCGTTTATTTATAAGGCAAAGATGAGTTTATTTAAAGTCGAGTTATTGGATTACCATATTTGCTGTTTGATAAGATAAGAACTTCCTCACATACAATATTTGGCAAACTTGAACTTTTTGTATCGTGTCGTTCTAAAAAAGAGCTGCTCTGATTTTTGCAGGGATGATGATTGATCGTCAGTGGAGTCTTTTTTCATACCATCGATGTTAAGGGCCTTACTCGCGTTTAGTACCGTAACACGGTCACTTTATGAAGCCTACTTCTCATTAACGGCTTGGTTAGAAGTTCTGAAAAAAATATATTTTTGCTATAGATTCATGTACAACATTTCTGAAACAGGATTTTTTCGTACGGCTAATACTTTTGCTTTAAAAAAATATTTACCAAAACGCTATTTTTGGCTAATATTCGCTACTACTTCTAAACGGCTTTGATGTTTGGAAATCTTTTTACACTAAAAAAATTATGGTTAGAGGTACTACATAAATGAAACAGCTTTTGTAAATCAATCAATATTTGCAATGAAAATGTCCCCACTTTGAGATAGAGGTTCAGACGTGCTCTGCGCGGGCGTGGTTGGCAGTCGTGCGTTAGCATTGAGACGGGATGGCTGTGTCGCTCGCTGCTCGCCCCGGCTATTGAACGACTACGCGCGTTTGTTTGTGTTAGTGCAAATATTTATGAACGAATTGAATCAGTGTGCGTTTATAGACTAGCTCGCTGCGGAGGGCCCATTTCTGTTGTGCGCGTGGACGCTTTATTAGTTTATTTGCGGTGCCATTTCTAAATACTGTTTTTGTTTATATTGTATATTGTGTAAATTATAAGATAATTTGTAAATAAATAACAATGCCAAGGCTAAGCAAGTCAAGAAAAATAAGAGTCCAAAAGGCTATGAAAATGCGTCTGATGACGTAAGTACCTACTTACCTATATTTTAAGTATTTAACTTTATGATTACTATTAACTTTTTTAATCATCGATTGATCATTCATTCATTCTTTCATAATTGGAGTTAAATAATTACGAATTGTTCCAGGAAATCCAGAAAGAAATCATCAGAATCGAAAGGCAATAATCCGAGTAGATCTGCTGATATTATAGAAGACTCTATTCAGGTAAATTATAATAGTAATACTATAGTCCGCGCGGAACTAGTTGGCCGCTGAGGTGGGGACAGGGGTGAGGCGGCGGTTCGCACAATAAAGCACAAAAGGGTGAAAATCAAAATAAAAAGCAGAAGACGGTTACTGAAAATCAAAATGTACAAGTTTTAGCAGAGCTAAATTATGAAAAAGAATTAAAATTTACAGATTTTTAGAATAACCTGTGTTTTATTTTAAACCTCATTACGACGGAGTACAGTCAATCGGGCGTCAGTTTCACAGTATAAATAAGTAACAGTAATAAGGTCTATTCAAACCTAAGCGGTATTCGCTGCCGCTGTGGGTAGAAGTTCACCTTCCTGAGTGAAACTCTTACTTAGTACCCACAAAATAGCGAAAACCGCTTTGGTGTGAACAGTAATATTACCGCATAACAACTCGGTTTTCTCTACCGCGAATAGCGAATACCGCTTAGATTTGAATAGGCCTTTATGTCTTCATAGAAAACGGCCAAAATGACGCGCTTCGAAATCTCAGAGGATATCAGTACCTACTGATATACTCTGGGATTTCGGGCGCGGCAGTTACGCACGAACGCGGAAGGTTTATCTACTGAGCGGCCGTAGGTAATTATTCCGAGGTCACTGAGACATGATACTGTTACTTTATTATACTGTAACAGTGGTAACAGTTTTCGTAATTCAACTGTTACATCTAACTTATGATTAATAGTAAAAACCTTTGGCCCAAAAAGAAAAAACAACCGACTTCCAAAAAAACAATACTAAGTGAAAATTACATACACATAAATGCTAAAAAATAATGTCTAATAAAAACTTAAAATATTCGTAACATATAAGTATGTATCTATACAAAATATATTAGCCTTGCATCCGCCATTCCCTTCTGGAAAACGCAACAATAGCGACCTACGTGCGGCATGTCTGCGCCTCTGCATATTCTTTGATATAAGCTTTAGTGTAGCGCGCCACCGCGCGCGTTTTACGTATCCAAGAGTAGGGCGCTTAGCTCCGCCCACATGCACAAGGTCAGTGAGCCCTCTATACACCTTAAGAGTAAACCAGTCGCGCGCTCGAACTCACTGGTGGTCATGGCTAAAATGCACGCTGTCTCACCTAGCTTCGTATCTGACAGAGCTAGTATCAGTGATGATCAGTTAGACGCTAGTCTACATGCGCAACGTCTAGTTCTCACGCACAGAAACACCGTTCTGAACTGATAGGCGCGTAAAAAAATCGAAAAGTGCTTTGGAAAATCGAGTTTTATGAAAAAACCACTGCATAAATCAATTATAAATGAAGTTTATTGAACTCTTCGATAACTGAGCGTTGTCGGTACGGTTTTAGTTTTAAAGATTTTACAGGTCTTTTACTACTTATTTACACCCAAAGTTACGTTAAAAATAGCAAGAAAAACGAAATCTTTGTTGGCTCATAACTTTTTAATGGCTTCTTATTTTAATATTCTGTTTCCGTACAGACACAATTAATAATAAGTCAAAACGATATCATGTTTAACTTTGAATGCACAATGTCAAACAGTGGAGTAATACTCTCCCGAAATTTGTATGGAAAAAATATTGACTAGTGGCGCCTTAAGGGGACTACAAGACCGAAAAGCACAAAACGCTAGATTCATAATGCCTAAAAGTATATAAATGATCGACTACAGTAAACGGATCCAGAAAAATATATGATATTCTTCAGGATATATGCTAGTTAGATAGTGTGTCGAAAATATAATAAGTACAACTAATTTGGTACGATAGAAAAAAATCATGAAGTTACCTCTAAAAACTTTCTTTTTACAATAAAAGCCATACTAATAGATAATACAATCATTCTAATTTTTTGTCAGATTATTCTTCAAGCAACATACTAAAGCACTAGTGTTTTAATTTTCATATTTTGCAATAAATTACCAGCGTTGTGTCATCGCGCTTCTCTTTCTTTTCTCAGTCCGACAGTGACCGCGCTTTAGAGGTCATGTAATCCCATTAAGAATGGTTTGTAAAATGTCGCATGTGTGTCGGTGTTATCTAATGTAATGTATGTATTTGTTGCAGTGGGCGTGGTTGGCGGCGGCATGCCAGAGGCCGCTGGCGGCGAACGGCGCCACGTGCCGTTGTACGGGAGACTGGTCGCCGAAGACCAGCTAGCGTCCATGTCCGCGCCCTCAGACATTCAGGTGAGCGCCACTGTGCGCGACCCCCGAGCTTTCTGCTGCTACCCTACCCCCGCCCAGGTAAATGATGCACGAGGCAGTTTGGGGGACTAACGTCCTGAACACAAATAAATTTTGCTACTCTCAAAACTACAGTCCCGAGTAAAGAGTATCTTGTATGAACGCTTCTAAACCCAATTTCATCAGAAGCAGGCTATAATGCAGTTGCATATACTCGAAAGTTTCTTACACCCGTGACCGCCGCGCGCCACACCTCTTTGTTGTATTAAAAGAGTCATTAACCACGCGTGTCTAGACATTACGCGCAAGTAAATAAATTTGTCAGTAAAGTGCCACTAATTACCTACTACAACTAAGTTCTCTTTCACTGAAACACTACTGGCAACGATCGATAGACATCCCTCGTCTAGACTGGGTTAATTAATAAATGTGCCCGAGTAGTGTATCTCGCGCGAAAATATTGGATTTCCTTCATAATGTCAGAGAGAACATGTTTCAATACAAAACTTAGATAAAAATCACCGATGTGCGCGTCGAGCACGCCTAGTGACGTTAATAGCCCCGGGACTAATGTATTGTTATTAGTTTACCGACAGTGATTGCGTTAGGGATATATTGTAGGTTCGCCTCAGGTGTGAACCGATTGTTCAACATTTTATTGAATAGATGTTTATACAAACCGTCTCGTGTATTAAGGCGTCTACGTGCGTCTCTTACTTAGCTTCATGAATGTTATGATAATTTTGTATTCTATTCTACCTTTCATGTTACCTATGATGCCTTTTATTTTTATAAACTTTTAAAAACTGTCTTGGTACAATATATTTTACAGATTTCGCCTTAACGTGAGTTCAAACACCTATGCTTTGTTTTGTTGTCTGTAGTTTATTATAGTAACGTCCGAACTGCCTGAAACCTTAGCTTTTATTGCTTTCTTGTCTGCTTTTTGTTTGTTGGCCGTTTATTAATGAATACTTCTCGCTTGCCCAGGCTATGCAGGCCCGAATACCACATCACTTTCGAGACCCCTCGACAGCACCGCTAAGAAAACTCAGCGTAGACCTCATCAAAACCTACAAACACATAAACGAGGTAAGTAAAGATATTCATTCATACTTCAATTAATAATAGGTTTAAATTGTAAGAATAACTCTTCTGGCACGATGTTATATCGAATGATATCATAGTAGGTAGTCGATAGAACATCGAATAACAATCGATCATCGCATCGAATAACATCCGATTGTTCGATTAATCCGGAATTAACCGGTGTCATCTGCGGTTATTAATTTACTTACTCCGTACCATAAATGCAACCGCCATTGTTGATTCTCGCTCGAAGCTATTAAACTGCGAGTACTTTCGTAATTATTGTTTACATGTCGTACGCGGAAATTGCTCATCACAGCCTTGCATCATGTTTTCATATTTAAGCCGTTGTTATTTATAATAGAGTGTACAGTTCATTGGTCGTTGTTACTGTTTTGAAATTGATCGCTACAATCACTACATACATCCCACATATTGGCAAAGTATTCGTTACGGGTACATTATAGATGCCACGCGTTGTCAGTTCAGACCTTTTTCGACATCGGTGGGTGAACCGTCGCTAGGAGGCGGCCCGAGGTCGCGTGGGAGCAGATTTATTGCATCGTAAATAAAAAATTCTCAATGAACTACTGACTGTGCTCTTCAATGAAGCGGTGACCGGGTTAATTCTGGTGCCATATGAATTTCATGGATTCGATTCGCATTCTGAACTGATTTTACCTGCGAAACTTGTACAGAGTATGACTTTGTTATAATAATATATACAGTATTATATCGCAGATTTTTTATTTACGGTGACTTTTGAATTTGTACAAAAAAATACTTCGACCATTTTCTATATGACCTATTACTTAATTGCAAATGTATAATAAAATAAATAACTAAGCCCTTTTAATAACCGTGTCGAAATTTTTTTGTTAACTTGGTTAATGTTAAAGAGTAGTGCAGTAGCCGTCTGCCCCTAAACTTTAAAACATGGTGTTTAGAAGTCAATCATGTCTTCATCTGGCCGCACTGCGGTAATGGGTTCCGTTCTAGGAAAACGATTTCCTTGTTACGCAAATATTTTTGAGACTGCCTTTGTCGAGTGGCCGCAAGAGCTACTGCTGAGCATGAGGTCCAAGGTTCGATTCCCGTTTCGGGCTAAGGGCTGATTTTACCAAAGTCAGATAACTTTTATTCTTGGAATAAAATTGACGACTGACAGTTCTAGTATGGACTAACTGTCAAAAATTTAATAATTATTCTCAGGATTAGAGTTATTCTAGGTATAAAATTTTGGTCGAAAACGCCCTAAGTGTTATTGAGTTTTCCATCTGGAATTTTCCGGTAGCTACCCGGAGTGGATATGCTATATATGTATATAGATATAAGGATATGTGTCCGGTTGATGGCAATAGGTTCGCTCGCCTATGGCGAAATGTTGGTCTACTTATACACCTCTGCCCAACCCTTGGGGGACTATAGGCGTGATGTATATGTTGCAAAGATTTCTTTCGTCATCGATGTCTTGTTGACGGCAAATACGAGAGTACTACTAGCTCAACTGTAAATGAACTTTACAGAGACACGTGCACGTTAAGTTTTCACTGCGACGCAGCGTGGGTCTGTCGCGCATTAAACGCTGCGTCACAGATTTCCTTTACACGAGCCACAAATGACGACACGAGAAACGTGGAAAGTTTGACGTAGTGGAAATTGATTTCTAATATTGTATTAAAGGTGCACTGCTCGTTACTTTGTGTGGCACTGTGGAATAACGTCTTTCATGGTCTGTTTATTTTATTTTTTCCACACAAAACGGCCAAGGCCAATTACATTTGTAAAAGACACGAAAATAACAAAAAGTATCAACTACTCGACAGTCATACGCTCATCTCACAATACTTCAGACTTACTGACAAGATCTTCTTCCATTCATCCACGAACACATCAAAGTCAGGCTTAGCGTCCAAGAGAGCGTTGAGCGTGTGTCAACCTTTACTCTTTACGCTTATCTCAATGATACTACAGACACACACTGAAATCGTGATTGCAAAGTCATTATTACTTATAATTATTGTCATTGAAAATTCAGATCTTTTTGAAACATCTAACAGCTTCTCAAAGGCGGTGACGTTAAGTGAATGGACCTCACACACCAGATCACAACGTTTTGTAATGATCATTCTTACATCATCTCACTTTTCAGTATATCTTACATCTTTATCTATCTATAATGTAATAATTAATGAAATAGTAACGAAAAATTATTGTCCGTTTGTCTGGATGTATGTTTCGGATTAGCGCAAAGACGGCTGAACGGATTTGAATAAATATTTGGCACACAGATAGTTTATAATCTGGATTAACACATACGGTACTTTTAGTCCCGGTATTTTCCGACATCCTCTCGTAAATCATGTAATATTCAGCCGGAACTAAACATCGTAAGATTCATAAGCCGTATTAGGATAAAATATTCTATTTACAGTCGCACAAAGAAAGCCCGTATTTACAATCTAAAAATAAGCTTAACAAACCAGTGTTTACCCCAGGGAGCTCCCAACACCTTTATTTTTATCTAACTCAATGACAAAGGAAAGACTGCGATAAAATTTGTTCACATCAGTCAATCTGTGAATGTCCGACCAACCGATTTTAAGGACTTGAAAGGTACTTATTCTTAGTTTTGAAAAAGAGCGTACCTACTTTAATTATTATTATGAGCTGAGTGAGTTTGGTCCCTAAGTTTTTGTTCGGAAGTTTTATAATACATTTCCAAACATTTACTACTGCCGTTCTGGAGTAGCAGCAATTAGTCTTTGTATACGGGAGACACGTGGTGTCTCCCCTCGCTTTCTATTTATTTTCGGGCGCGATTATTAATAGAAAATATTCTATTTGCGTTTGTAAGATGGTCATTGCCCTATTTGGTGGTGTGTTTACATGGCGCCCTGCCAGATTCGTGACGCGTCATGTGGGAATTAAAGGTGCAGGGTATTAGGAGTCTTAGAGCTTGCATGAGCTTGGCTGCGATAAACTAGGCTAGGACACGGAAGATAAAACTGAAACGCTTTTAATCCTTTCATGCTTGGAACAGCGCGGCTTTCAAAAGAGTACTGAATTAATAAGAAAAACATTTAGCATGTGATCTCTGATTTTAGATGTAGCAAGTAAGATTCGATAGAAAAAAACGAGTTGGCAACCGAATTCCAATGCATTCTTCGTCTCGTATTGCAATTTTTAAGCGCAATACACTCGCACATTGATAAGAAGAGTGACACTAACCAAAAAAGCTATTTTTTCAGTAGAAGCATTTAAAGTTTTACCAAACAGTAATTAGGAGTTTTGCACCAGAAAGTATAAAAAATCGATATCATGTTATTAACATATCGATTTTTTATAGGTATTTTATTTTTTATACTTTTATTTTTTAAACTATATTTACTGTTTGGTAAAACTTTAAATGCTTCTACTGAAAAAATAGCTTTTTTGGTTAGTGTCACTCTTCTTATCAATGTGCGATCATGCGTATTTTATTGGTTTACGTAATTCGTTTACGCAAGTGAAGTCACGAGCTAAAATAATAGAGTGCGCTAAATCTGGCCGTTTGTATTGCTCTGTCAATAACGTGTAAACAAAGAAATTCCATACTGCTGATGCTAACTGACCAATTTATGGCCAAGTCTGACGTTGCTGTAACCGCTTTTTCGGGTCAAGCAACGTCACTTCCCGCCGTTTTTTTCCCTTTTCTGGGAACTTGATTTCTATTTCCTCTCGGCCTCAACATTTGTTTCGACTTGATGAACGACCAAAACAAACTGGACGTTTCGTTGTAAATTAGACTCAGTTTGTTTCTTTGGCGCCAAACAATTTGACCAATAACGATTTGTTTATGATATCCCCTTTTCTTCAACTTTTATTGGTTGGAACCCTTTTCAGAGAATCGTGAAGAAAAACCGCATAATTAAACAAATAATTGTAAAGTATGTTTGTATTCGTCAGTCGGTAAATAATCTTGAATAATATAATCAGTGTCTGTTTGTCGGTAGTTGTCTATTAATATCACATTGCGGTTTCGTCGGCGAAGTTATTGGTTTCAAATGACCCAATTGCGTCATGTTTTTTGCATTCCGCTGACGGACAATAGATTTGTACATTTGCTTTAGTGAAACTCGGATTGACCCGAAAAACAATTGTCAATGTTTTTCTGTCACAAATTATGAATTAATTATACTCGATCGTGATTGTTTATTTAGCATACAGTACAAGAGATCTTTCTGTACCTTACCTTATTAGATTTAATGCCTCAACTGATATTCATCTATGTATACCTATATCTCTACAAATAAATCAAATTGAGGTATCTGTTTGTAATGTCAAAATAAAAGCTTTTTACTACCTAAATGCATAATATGAAAGTATGTAAATACGGTATTTATTTATCAAAACGACGATTTTTTTAAATTTTGTCTGTCTTCCTGTCTGTTAGTTACGGCTTATTTCCGAAACGGCGGGACCGATTTTGACAGGACTTTCACTGGCAGATAGTTGATGTTACAAGGAGGAGTAACATATGCTCCCATTTTGTCCCGGTAGCACGTTCCCATAATTTCCGACATCCACGCGGGCGATGCCGCGTACAGAAGCTATTCTAATTAATATTTCATGCAGCTCAATATTTTTATCAGAACAGGCATCGCTGTAATGAATCAAAACACTAAGTCGGAGCGTGTTACCTAACCGCATACAATACCTCATCAATACAGTCTCAAATGGAGCATTTATAACGCTGTGTGAAGCAACGCCTGTCTGCCTGCACTGGATGCAATAGGCGACAATGACTAACGCCTGCGGCCTGTGGGCGAATTTCGCAACGCGCCGACCCGTCGATGCCAATACGAATCGAGTCAAGGAGATAGGCACTGCTTTAGGATCGAAATCTCACTGTACAGTTAACCAGTGCGGTTGCCTTCTTTTTTATCCTTATCTACAAGAGTCTAGACTGATCGAGCCGAACCACGATTAGATAGACTTACACTGATTTCTTGGAATCGATATTTTATCAAATGAATTGCTTCATCTTCGTGACATGCCCAAAACGTTACATTTTTTTTTTTTTTTTTTTATTTGAAATGGATTCGCTCTTGACTCTAGTCTAGGTCAGAGGTGACAGAGACGGAGTCGACGATGGAGTGAGCTTACCCAGAAGAAGCCTATTCACTCTCACTTTGAAGAGATTCGGGTTGTATGCGCTCGGAAACACAGACGCAGGTAGAGAGTTCCACTCTTTTGCTATGCGTATTAAAAAAGACATTTGAAAACGCTTAGTTCGAATTTGTGGAATAGCAACTTGGTAGGGATGGTAACTTGCAGTGCGTCTGGATGTCCGAAGGTAGAAGGGGGCCGGTGGAATGAGGTCGTGGAGTTCTTGGTTACATTCCAAAAAATACAATTCCATACTAACAGTGAAGTGATTGCTCACTTTTGAAAGGCTAATGAATCAGCTAATAAGTAAACATTTATAAAAAGTGCCTAGACTTGTTACATACGCAACGTATGTAACATTTTCCCATCTGTACGCACATGGAAGTGTAAAAACCCCGCGCCACGAGCCACGCTTTCGCCCCATGACTATGATCGTGTTGATACGACACGAATGGCAGAGCATCAGCTGTTTGAGTTATTTGCTTGCAATTAGTTGCGATATCGCCCATTCATAGCGGCGGCTAGTTTCACAAGAAAGTGTTCTATTCTCTTACATTAAATAATAGCTGTAAGTAATACTTAAATAGTTGGCGATCGTATCATTAAAAGATATGTAAATATTTTGAAGATTAGGCAAAACAGTGCTTTTGATAAGATTAGTTAATACTTATCACACTTTTGAAGGTTTGATTTTCTTATAATTTTTTTATAAGGAGAATTTTATTAGGTACATACGTTGAAAATGCCATATACAAGCCTCTTTCTCTAGACTAATCACGAGTACACGTCGAGCAAACAGTGTAATGCAAACGGGCCGACTAAAGTGAGTCAAGGTGAGTGTACGACGTCACGCTCGTACTGTTGCCACCCGGATTATTGTACACGACCCGGCGCCGGCAGGCCGAGGTGCGGTCTACGGTCTGCCTACTCTTGGAAACTCTCGCACCGTTTTCCATCAAGACAACAACGCCCCAACTGCCAAAATGAACTCACCATCACTTACGCGTAGCGCACAAAACGCTCTGACAACAAAGTCATTGTTTCGACCGCTTAGCGACAGATACATACCATGTACTTACCGTGCCATACTAAAATAATATGTTGTATTGTTGTAATTATATGACTGACGGCTGGAATAGATTACCTGC
This sequence comes from Gortyna flavago, assembly GCA_963669345.1. NCBI lineage: Eukaryota > Metazoa > Arthropoda > Insecta > Lepidoptera > Noctuidae > Gortyna > Gortyna flavago. Next base: position 13,675,626 of record OY770138.1, read on the forward strand.
AAATGTTAAATGTGAACGCTGAGCCGCTTACAACGCGAACTACTATGATATCATTCGTAATTTTTAATTAACATAATTACTTAAACATTTCCGTGTTACTGTATTACTACGTGATTGATTTGTTGCAAACAGTTTAAACAGAATTTCCTTGAACATACGAATACGACTATTACACTACATTTTAATTATTTTGTTTACATCACGTTTATGAAAAGTTTATTGGAATTTGTATATTTCATTTTATATTAAATATCACGCAATTTGTAGTAAAAACTCATTTTTTGCGAACTCAAGATATGCCAAAAATAAACGGTTACGGCTATTAAAATAATTTTCTGATTGAAAGGAATTAGAGCAACAACATAAAAGTTTCGTTATACCCTGTCTATACAGTTCGTAACCGACAGATTGCGTGTACAAAAACAATGATCGACATTTGTTACCAAAGGCCTGTTACGGAAAAAGCGCGTTAAGCAGCGAACAATAAAACTATTCGCGACCTCCCCGAAATATCGCGTCAGACTGGAACCCCGGTTGCTGTGTATATCGGCATTTAGCGGGTGGTTGCGGGCCGCGCGTCCCTGAAACACCCAGCCAATCGGTGCCAAGGTGTCAGACGGGTTACTAATTGCGTGTTAAAATTTACTTGACATCGCTCAACCTTCGTCGATGGCCAGTGCATCGAGAGCTGTCTCAGCTGCTAATTTATTGTTGTACACAATGATCACTGAGAGATCTCATCAAGTTGGTTATTGTTCACAATTTACTCGGAAACGTTCACGTTTACGTTTCTCAGGTGGTCGTCCGCTTACAACCTTGTCACAGATAACCCCAATAGTGAGGTATTGAAACTTTCGCGGGAATGGGGACGCGGCTTGTCACCGCCGACAGTAACCGCTTTGTTTAATTAATGAATCGTCGCCCGTTCTTTTCTTTCATGAATGTTCGGCCAGTCTAAGTGATCGATTACACTATGTTTCACTTAACGGTTCTATATGGCCTGTCGTTTCATATGCTAAAGACAAAAGAAAATACGGCATCTAAGTTCGTTGCCGCCATAGTTCTGAAACTTTTCAGTATAGTTTTGAAACAGGTACAGTAATTAAAAAAATCTAATTCAAACGGTACCTACTCCGCATTAATGTTATAGGTTTTAGAAAAATTAGTGTTGTCGAATTGAACAGAGGTTAGTTAACTTTCAGCTAATTAGTAAACCTATTTTCAGCCAAAAAATTAAATAAACTCCTAATAGAATAGAAAACACACCAGCTGTAATATTCACAACACTAATGATGGGACAAACACATAGTTTATTAACATGAACACAACAGGCGTGTCGGTGGCACAGACTGTGTTAAAAACTAAAGTCCTACATGTGTAAGTTAACGGTGTTTACTATGAAATGTATGTCACGCCCATAACCCGTCTGATAATAAAGTGTTTCAAGGAGACGATTAAGTAACTATATGACTTATTACATTACATACTTGCGTGCACTATCCAATGTGACGCCAACGCTTAATTTTTATCACCATCGACATAAGACCTATTTTTGAATCTCGGCACATACATTCCATATTACCGGTAACTTCACAGACTGAATGTCAATCAATTGTATGCGTTCCTTAAATTAACGATACGTAAACAATTACGTAAGAAATCATCTTAATGTGTATCATTTGTTACGAAACGCACGACCATAAAGTGAAGCCGGAAGAGCAAAGATAAAATATATATACGAAGTTACACCAGTAATTAAATATCCAAATTCAACGCCATAATTTTCTGGAGTTTGCACAAGGTAAATTGAAATAAATTGTAGCTTTCATTGTGGTATGGTGGAATAAATAACGTTTTATTACAACAAATAATACACAAATGTCCGGTAAGGTTTCAATAATTACTAAGGTGAGGCGTGTAGAGAACCAACGGCTCCATGAGGCCTTAGTATAAAACAATCGATTATTTCCCCACGTACTAAATATTTTCATATTGAATGAGTTGATTTATCATTTATTTATTTATCAGTATTTTTTGTCTATTTATACATATTCTTTACTGTTTTTATCTGACACAAATTTTATTTATTTATTTATTTCAGTATGCATACACACGTCACGTTGCATTATAAAACTGATTTACATCCGTCACCACACAGATCGGGTCCAGTTGAAAACCAGCGTCAGGCACTATTAGTTGTCTGGCATTTTTGCTGAACTGGGCCTTTTTAGCGCAGCCTTGAGGCACACTTTCCTGCTAATTTCTTACATCGGACTTTACACTTTTTATTAGATTTTTTATTTGTTTCTATCTGATGTATGTATCTTGTTTATTGAGCGTCTTTTAGTCTGTGCTAAATAAATGTATTTTATTTCTTTATATCATATCAGCCATCAAACGTCATCACGTGAGCTTTCTGGTGGCTACTGAAATTTTCTGTAATGCGGTCTTGTGAAAATATTGCAAAAATCTTGACATACAGACAGAGTCTGGTGAGCATGACAATTCTGCCTATTCTCCCGACAATGCGCACAATTATTATGTTCCACTTGAAGGAATTAACATTTGAAAACAATCCGCTTTTATTTCACCCCCGATATAATGTCTTCATTAAATTTTGTGCGAAATATAATTTGTCGTCCCTTAATTTATAATTAATTTCTAAGTTTGTTGGATATTATTGTGCTGCCACTCGCTGCTAATTTAGGATTTTTGTCTCGAGAACAATGAGAACTTGGCTCCCTTAATTTTCATGCAATGCTTACTAATTACTTATATTCATTTTGAAATACCTGAAACGAAAATTAGACCCTTATTACATCATTCACTCGTTTGTCTTTGGTGATTTATTCCAGTCATATCGTAATGCAAATTGTACCACAATCGGCAACTTTTTATTGCTCATCATCTATGTAAATATCAGGGAAAAATGCGTTTTTATTATAACATTGAGTTACACGTGGCGTTATAAACGCCATGTTCTATAATTATGTGGCATTGTGTGTTACAATGTTAAGAATCCCTGGCTCGAATAGACACGGTCGAGTTAAGGACTATAGCATTCAAGAATGATGATGATGTGTGGGAATAATCTGTGAGTGGAAAAGGCAATGTAATGTATGTTAACTTCGACTTTCCTCCTTCACCAAGTAAGCGGCTTTTAGCAGAATGAGGTTTAACCATTTCACTGCTTAATTGACAGGTCGGTAGCCTATCTCTTATCTCTACAGCACTGTAAATTGACCTGTTTCTTTCAAGTTCCTATTGTTTCTATTATTATTGCCTGACTAGCACTTCTGGTCTGGTTTTTCTCTCATAAATAACAATCCCCTTTTAATAATTGGATTGTGTCAGTGACGATTGGGCCTAACAACCATGTACCGTAAATGACTCACGTGTTCCTAAGTCAGATTATTCAAAGTGTTGTACAGAGGCCAGCACATCAAACTACCCCAATCTGTCAAATTTTCGAAATTGAATATGAACCTTATCACTTTGCAATAAAGTTGAAAATCTATTATTTATTACATTATGATATAAGTGTGGTATGTTTTAATTATCAAGGCGCACGTATGTCATACGACGTTTTATAACATATTTGCGAGGAAATAAATAAAACTCTGACTTTCAATCTTTATTCACTTACAGAAATGCCAGCAAGTTGGAGTATGACTTGATATCAATAGGTACCATGTTTTGTTTTCACAGTGCTTTTTAGCATTGAATAGTAGCACCCCACAATGAGCTTGACTTATATTTTTGAGAAAGTTCCACGAAATAGGCTAAAAACACATTTTCTCAAAATACATTTGCATGTTTGCTTGTTTTCCATAAGACGAAATTTTGATACGCTTCTAAATATCTATCGGTCGATTTTTCGGGCAAGAGGCTTAGAGTAGTCTTTTTCACTGCCTCTGAGACTTCTGGCAGTGTCGAACTAATAAATTAATCATTACTTGACGACATTTTTAAATAAAAACAATACAGCGAAAAGAAAAAGTGCGCGGAATAATTTTTACTTGTTCACAAATTAGCGAGGCGCGCGCATCAGCGCTTTTTTTTAAGGCAAAGGCACATAAAACAGCCGGTATTACTAAACAAGTAAATTAATATTTTTGTGTTTTTGTTACAAATAAATGGTTGTAATTTATTATCAAAATTAATTAAATTACAGAATTAAATGTTTATTTAATATATTTTCTCTCCCAAAGTAAATTTTATTCATAAAATGTTGACCACTTTTCTGACATAATAACTCTCTGCTAAGATTTAAAAAAGTACCGTTCGTTTACGGAGCATCTTGATAAACCGTGCGTTTTACATTACAATAACGCACAAATTCGTAATGGGATACAATACGATATTGAAATTGGTGAAATAAGACACCCTTTACGAGCAAATGTGTTATAAAAGAAATTTTACAGATTGGGGTAGCTTGATGTGCTGGCTTCTGTACTTATCTCTATAAGTATAAATTATATTTAAAAAAAAAAAAACGAGAAAAGATGCTGTTCTCGAGGAAAACAACAATAACGTTATTATGATAATAGAAGGCGCTACGTATATTGTTGTTTTCCTCGGGAATTGCACTTTTTTTCGGGATGAAAGGTGGTATGCCTGTTTCTGTACACCTGACAACGTATATGCAAAATTTCAGGATGATCGGTTCAGTGGCTAAGGCGTGAAAAGGTAACAAACAAACTTACTTTCGCATTTATAATATTAGTTAGGATACCGGTGATACCGATAACCTTGAATGTGAGTAAAGAATTATATTTGTTGTGATTAAAGGACTATTTTGTGGAAACTATTCTATAGTTTTACGTAAACAGAACTTCATGAATTCTAAATAATGATAATTAATTTCTTCTCTTAGTGATTAGACGGTACCTAATCAGTGTTATTTCTCGTGATGTTGAATTAGTGTCAGTAGAAGGCATCACAATACACAGTCCCATATACATCTGTATAGTTATACTCGGATGCACTGCACTGCATCCGAGTACTGCGCTATAATCACGTTTGTACGGTTACCGGCAATTAGCCGCCTCTGTTTTCTAGTTGGCCATCTCTTGTTACTGCTGCCTGTTCGTTGTAGCTGTTTGGGGTTAAAAGAAAAAAAAAAAAACATAAAGTATTTGTACCTATTTTTGAACGCATGTGTATTTTGATGACAATATCAAAGTTAACTAAACTATATTTTTAGGGTTCCGTACCGAAAGTGTAAAAACGGGATCCTATTACTAATACTCCGCTGTCCATCTGTCTGTCCGTCTGTCACCAGACTGTATCTCATGAACCGTGAGAGCTAGACAGTTGCAATTTTCACAGAATGTGTATTTCTGTTGCCGCTATAACAAAATATAAAACTGCCGCTAAAACAACTAAAACAGAATAAAATTATTATTTTGGGGGCTCCCATACAACTAATAGTTAAATATTGTGTGGGGTACGAAACCCTTCGTGTGCGAGTCCAACTCGCACTTGGCCGGTTTTTTAGAGGACGTTTACATTGATATTTTTGTTGCATATTTAAATTTTATTATGCTTCATTAAAATAAAGCACTCTATTTTGATTGCTAAACAAGACAGTCTAGGACATCAGCGGCCAGTTTTAATAGTGTTGATTTTACGATGATTACTTAGTTGTTAATACAAATGTTATCTCGGCGTTTCCCTAATAAAATAAGTCTATTAGTGGTGTTGTAAAAGGAATGAAACTGGGGTGGTAAACAGAGCCATCCTCGTTTAGTGCCTCTACAGTGAGCGTTAATCTCGTTTTTCGCAATTAGTTGGCGGCTGCCTCTATTGCCCACGCCGCCGGTGGGGGTAAATACGGTTCATCTTTTTTTACTTTTTCGTTTAATATTTCTTTTTAAACAAAGTGTTTTTATTTCGACCACATCTCGGCTGTGTTTCAAAGTTTTTTTTTTTTCGATTTACACTGTCATTGAGAAACTGGTTTCGTTCCATCCTTACGAGTATATATGAAGACTTTAACGTACCATTTCTGAGAGGAAAATATTTTTGCATCCCAACATTTTGACGCCGACTCAGACGACAGACTCCGTGTGTTTCCATTTTACCACTAAGTTATAGCCATGTTCAGATTTTCTATTAGTTTCAAAATAACACCTCTTTTGGAATACTAATAGAAATAATCGCGGGTTCGACAAACTATTGTATTAACCGAGTGCAGGTCACCTTCGCCTCCAGGTCATTGATGTCACCTTGTTTCGGAAACTTGATTGGCAACAGTTATCGCACACACAAACTTACTGACTTTCATTCATCATTGTTGTTTTTGCGTTTCGTTTTCATTCTCAACTATACTATACCGCGTGAATAATATCACCGAGAGAAATCGCTGCTCAGTTGGGTAACAGCACAGAGATACATTACAATGCTCGTGTTTCCAGAAACAAAAAATATCTTGATTACCTACCTTGATGCATGTAACATGCAAAAATACTAATTATTTCTTATGTATATAAGAGTCTTATTACTTCATATTTACCTCGAAATATCCTTCAGTCAAGTAGGTGATTAACGTTACTTGTGTATTCATTCTCACAGTCTGTGCATGCAAGGCCGCTTACCCGACAAATGAATCAGCTGATGCCAGTCACTGATTCACTGCTTCGCTGCCGCACCGCACCTTGCATTGTCTAACAGCTGACTTTCATGTACCTCTACTAATATAGACATTTTCAATTAGAATTTTCAACTCGTAACTCCTTATTCGACTTCTTCATCGTGTTGCTTGTCTAGACAGTTTATACTTTGTCTAGTCCTCAAATGGCGTTGCGGTCAACGAAGCGAATTGTTTTAGAAGTAAACTGGATTTAGAAACGTTGCTTTGAATTAAATAAAACCATTTGTTACAAAAACATGCATTATTCCAGTAGAATATTTTCATAAATTCAGAGAGCAAACAAACGATTATGGCGTTGTAAATGGTCACAACAAATATCGCAATACAGTCCAGTTCCGTCCAGTGTTAAATACGAAAATAGGTTTGACCTAGCTGTTGTAATCGCGTGGGATTGCGGATGTGTCACACGGGTTTACCCAACCGGAAAAAAATGGATGTAATCCACCAATGCTGTTACCACAGTAATGATGACAGTAAAATGCATGGCGTTACATAAATCGCTTGAAATGACGCCTGTCTGTCTGACTGAATATATAAAGCAGTAGGCTTAGAAGGCTAGAACGCTTAGTCGTTAACGAAGGGGTTGTTAAGTCCTATCAAGGCATAACACGAGTCTAGATTTAAGGACACTAAAACAATGGATTTCCCATTCGCAGTCGGCGCGCTCAATGAGTCAGCTGATGTAGCAATGGCCTCCAGTGAGTCATTGCTGATCTCAAACAGATACGAATGTTCTCGTTGGATATGGCATGGCGACAGAACCAGCTGTCATCTGCGCAGTGAAAGCTGAACATGACGAAACTCTTTTAGTTGCAACTTATAAAGTCTGCATAAATATGACTTGATTGACTAGTTCAACGAAATGTCTCTGCAACAAGAAACGTTTCTTCATACAGCATCATAGGTTTAGGTTTTTACATGATGAATATTAGCCAATAAAATGATTTAATGATGAATAACTTTGAACTTTTAATGGTTCCAAAACCAGAAGGTCAATTCCCGTAATTCAAAACGTTCAAAATCTAGTCGAAATCTCCGCGCTTATAAATGTCAAAAACTTGTCAAAAATTTAGGGAAATTAGAGGTATTTTTGACAGATTGAGACAGATCAGACTGTGAAAGTTCTTAAAATCATGTAACAATTTCCTGAAAAATCATCGTTTGGCACATCGATTTTCTAGTTTGTCAATTTCGGATATGATCGTGTCCGCAACAGGCGAATGCGTCCGCAGATTTCGAAGCGTCGTCCTTGTCATTAGCGACGTACTTGAAGCGATTATAAATGGCCGGACTCGAATGATTGCCTCGTTAATTCCCCAAGTTGCGTGTCAACAATTAGTTATAAACTGTGTCTGAAAAATCTTGTAATTATTTAAGTTAAAGGTGACAGCAGACAGGAAGTCGCTGATTTGTTCACGTTATCTACGGACAAAGCACTCATAGTCATCAATATTGTAAATGATGTAATGATGAAGAATTGTTTCGATAAACAATCGGTTCTATGAAATGTAGGCTTACGAAAGTTTGACGTAATTGACGGACGCAGCGTGAGTGTGACGTTGAAGTCTCGGGCGCCGCTGCGATAACCACCCACTCTCGGTTTCGCGCTGACGTCGCCCGTGATAAGTTGATGATTCGCGTTTTGTACACTTAAATAGATTACAGCTATGGAGCTTAGGCGGTCGGTTCAGCGGACATTGCACCTGTCGGCTGTGCTGCACCTACGTCCTATACGTGTGACGGTTCTTAGTGAATGAACCTTGCTTAACAATTTATGAGAACGTCTTTTATGACCTTATTAAAAGTTGCGTATTTTGTATGTAAAAATGAATAACTACTGACCTCAAAGTGCATATCCCATGAAAGTATAGTGACTATTGCTGGATCACTGGTTTCAACTGTATGATACCTATCTCACACGTATTTTCCTTCCAAAACAGAGGGGCAATTCTCGTAATTTTACGAACGTTCACAGTCTGATCTCAGTCTCAATCTGTCAAAAATACCTCTAATTTCCCTACATTTTGACAAGTTTTTGACATTTGTTTGTCGCCAAGATGACTGCGACTGGATTTTGAACGTTTTAAAGTACGAGAATTGGCCTTCAGATCGTCCACATCTGATAAACATATTATGTGTGTGGCCCAGTTCTCTTTCAACATCCATATTTCCATTTGTACAATGCTGGTTTAATCACGAGAAGCACTCATGGCAGATGATTACAGCTTTTGGTGGAAGCTACAAGTTAAATATACATATCAATATATATACATATTGCATGAACAGCAGTGTGCTTTTCGTTCAACAGCAAAGGTTGGTTTAAATAACTGATTGGTTTAAAGGCTTACTTCATTAAACTTGAGGTCTAAGACCACCCTCTTACCTTTACTAGGTTTTCAAATATCTACCTAGTATTTCACCTACCCTAAGGTGACTCTCTGACCCAAAAATCTGTATACCAAGCTACGTATGCCATTTATTTAGTATTCTTTACTGGAATTTTGAATTGGTTGCGAGCAAAACAACAGCTATGACAGGTTACTATGCTAGCTAGACAACTATTTACTATACATACCTGTTGCAACAATATCCACGAAGCGAAAAGGGTTTGTATTGAAGATGTAATGAAGACAACATGTCTTAACATCCTGTAGACACTCAGAACAATTTATGCACTGCAACATCGTTCACCAAATCACAAGCAATGATCAGAATCCGTGATAAGTAGCACAGCGACTAAGCGAGAATCGAGATCCGTAATTATAAGTATAACATGGGATTCAACGGAAATAGGAAATGGGATCCATCGTTAATACCTAAAAAATGGGATTCAAAAGCGGGATCCAACGAAAATATATCATTTTTTGCTCAATAATAATAAAAAAAATTGATTAGCTGATCAAAGTCAAGTGGTTGAACTAACTGGGGAAAATTCACCTAAGTACCTGCTTGAATAAACATCCGTTCGATGCGATATGTAGAGATCACCTTTGCTATACCTTTGTTAGCGGTCAGAGCGATGCCCGATAATCTCTGTATAGGCTACATCTTATAGACGTATCTTGCGTACATCCAACATTATAGACTGCTCAAAAAGGAATACTGTGAAAATCCTTCAATGTTAAGGAAACAAATAATGTCTCGCGACCTCAACATTGAAGTTAAACAAAGGTAACAGACGCTTCTTAAATTGAGTAGGAAAAAACACACATACAGGAAAAATCCAACCATTTAATGCTTCCTCTTGACGACGACATAAAATACAATCTGTGTGTGTGCAAAATAATGCTTATTTTCTATGGAATTTAACACAAAACGAATCGTTGAAATTATCCTCATAATTACGTTTGTTGATCGGGCGACTGGTTTTTACCAATTTCGATAACTGACAATTAGCATTCTGTGCCGGCAATGTCTGCATCATACATTTATTATATACATACATATAATATTATTAAATTATTTAGTTGGCAACACAAAACAATTTACGTGCAGCCTGACATCCGCTAGGTGTCATTATTACCCGGGACGGCACTAGTTCAACTCAATTACCGTTTGACATTTAAACCCAAAGCCCAAAGGGCGTATTTTTGGAGCGTCCTATCCATTTGGTAAGTAAACAGAGACGGTACTACTGCTCACTTCTGTTAACAATTACTTCTTAAGATGTTTTCAGTATCATTACTATATTTTTTTTGCCCAAGGTCAACTCCGGTGTAAGCCGTGTCATTTCCTTGTTTAGGTTTACTAAAACATTGCTAAGGATTCGTTGCTAGCAAGGAACAAACCGAAGGAGTAACAAACATTAAGGAAATCATTAATCCAAATTGGGTACAGACTGTAGCTCTATAGTCGATTGAACTAATACTTATTGTGTTTTTAATCTTAGTATACCGAATGGGCTTGTGTGAACAATGCCACACATGGCCAAACATCCGGTGTGTTATCGCGCGAAAGTTCGATAGAAACGCGGCACGCACTAATCTTTATGAATGGACATGGTTACTTTTTTATTTGTGCCCGCGTTTCCTCTAGCTTTACTGTTGCTATTTTTTAGTTTAGTAGTCCTGTTATCGCAAATTTTCGCACTTCGGTATCAGTCAAAAAGTGGTGATAACGAGAATGGCATTCAATAGAGACGAACTCGAATTTCGTCCAATAAATCGCGTATGTGATAAAGTTATCTAAATCGTACTAAGTAGTGAACCGAAACTACTTTAGGTAAGGGGAAGTATTATCATCTCTTTGTTGTTAATTCACAGCAACTTTACCTACTCATCTCTTTATTGCTGCTGTAATAATTAACAAATATTTATCATGGACGCATATAGTACAGTACTGGCATCAGATTATCAGTCACACAAATCGATATTATTTATCATAACAACTGGCATTTATTGTTGTTGGCATATCCTTTGTTGCCAAGCACCTCGGTTCCGACATGCCATTTAACAGAGCCAATAAAATATCTGCGTCACACAATAGATTAATGACATTGTCGGAAGCGCGGTTCTAGATCTTGCGAATCTAGTCTGTTACCAAGCGAGGCGGCCGGATGAATGGCAGTCTCCATGCGCGTGAGTGGATTGCGCAACGGCCGGTGACGCAACCTGTCGCGCCTGCGCGGGACCGTTGCTTGTTAGTATGCAAAATAAGTGAAATATTCGTGTCGGCTGGCCATGGCATGCGCTTACGGTTTCGCTCCCTAGATGTGCGTGTAATTGTTTCAGCGTGAATTCGTGGTCGTTTAAGGTCACCTGATTTTCCTTTTCCTTGGTTTCATTGTTTGAAAACCTTTATCTGATTGTATGGTAGGTTATCGGTACAAAGTACAATCATGAAAGGAAGTACACTGATTATAATAAGTCCTTGTTAAGATTTTTACCGTATTAATTTCGTAAACTGCGTGATATTTCCAGGCATCGGAGACTTAGGTATTCGGAGACTTAGGTATAGGTTTATTCCTGTAATGCCCTCCGACTACTCGACGAAATTGCACGACATGGGAACTGGGAAGATCTTCGCATCTTGAAGAGAATGTAGTTTCCACAGCGTTCACTAGTTCAGGAATTTTTATTAGTCATTTCAACTTCAATTGTTGTTAGAAAGATATAAAGAAACTACGTTTATTAACGAAGCTTTCGACTGCGTAAAAAAAATATATTTGAGACTCATGATTCATAGTTTCTAAACATTTAAACACGTACTTTATGGAAATAGCGAAGTATCGAAGCACGTGTACTTACAGTAATATTAACATTGATGTCGTTTAGCTTACACTCCCACAGATGATCTCCGTATCATTCGGTATTCCAAAACAACTTTCTTTAGTAGCTTCGGAATGTTCAAAACATCCAAGATTTAGAAATAATGTCTTGTTATTTTTAATTAATTACTTTTAAACAGACATATTGTCATTTAATTATCATAGTTGGAATGTTAATCTAATTTGTATGTTAATTAGCGCTGGGCGCTAGTTCTATTAAAGTTGTGGTACAATAATATGTTACGAGAATCCTACAATAAGCTAGTGGACGTTTGGTACATGGTACATACAGCATCGCCGCCGCCTGCGACACAAGCGGGCTGTGGTAACTTTGCTCATTAGCCGCTACGCTTTTATGATGGATAACGCGGCGTGTCGCGATACACACCAAGGGTTTCGGCATTCGACCCGCGGCCCCTCGGCTTTCAGCCAATTGTTGCGTCGATACTCTTTAACACCCAGTGCCAGGTGTCCTAATTAGATCAACTTTAACGCTATCGTTATAGGCTTGGTTCTTTAAATGGTTATAGTTTAATTGATTATTAATTGACATGTGTGAAATAAATTAGAGTAATTCATCAACTCGGCCTAATCAACTCGTCCTACATGCTTACGGCCTATTTAGGACGACTTGCAGAAAATCTAAATACCTAAATTATATTTTCATTCTGCAAGTCGTCCCACTTTTTTTTTATGGAAGTTTAAACTTTATCAACGTTTGGTACAGTTAGCATGACAAGATAAAACCATATTTTTTTAAAGAATTTTTAGTTTTTTCTTTCATTTTGTTCATAGATTATTTAATATTAAAAAAGTAATTACCTACCTTCTAAATAATATTTTTCTAGAACAACACTTTATTATTTCATTTTAAAAGCAAACCCACAGTTCAAGTGTTATCCGAAATGAATAAGAGTGGTAGACATGTATGACTTTCGGTTGTTATCTGTAAGTAAACAATGGTTATGGCGGTTACTTTTAAAGTAAATGATGACAGGACTTTACTGTTTATATGTGAAAATGTTGTGATGATTAAAAATTTTGTAACAATTTGTTTTAAAATTATTATTTCAACACTAACTCTTTTGCTACTAATTGTACCTTTCTCATTTTGATAGTAACGTGAGACGACTTGCAGAATGAAAATATAATTAATTTTGATTTTCTGCAAGTCGTCCTAAAAGGGCCGTAGGCATGTAGGACGAGCTGATGAATCCATACTAATATTATAAATTCGAAAGTAACTCTGTCTGTCTGTCTGTCTGTATGTTACCTTTTCACGCCTAAACCACTGAACGGATTTCGATAAAATTTGGCAGATAGTTTGATTGCATCCCGGGGAAGGACATAGGATAGTTTTTATCGACATACCTTACGGGTGAAGCCGCGGGCGGAAGCTAGTTACTCATAAATTAAGGATTACAGCACTACTGAAAATTTTCAGAGTGGTCTCTTGGTTTTGTTACCCTCCTATCCTTGTATTTGTTTTCAATTCTCCAAACGTCAATGTATAAGTAAGTTTGGAAGTGCGTAAAAGGTTGTCGAAAGATTTGCTACACATTGTCAATTGCGAGAAAGTTAGTTAAGCCGTTGCTTTACGTGTCTTCGTCACGTCATTCTCTGGCAGTTTCATGCTTCAACAAACTATATGTTGTACAGCTAAGCGAGCGTCTTCGCTTACTTTCGTTAAGTTGTAATTGGCAACAAAACATTTTTGACAAGTTTTGTTGATAATGGCAGATGTAGGGTAACTTTTATTTTTTATTTAATAATAGGAACATCGCGTTTCTGGTATTAGTAGTACAGATACGCTCAAAAGTTGCTTCTCCATCTGTGTTTTGATCATGGATTTACTGTTATGTAGGTACATTTTAAAGGTGGAAAGCATCATTAAGTAACGTAGCTTATTACTAGTTCTTATTACACTCAGTTGACACTACTTATTAGCGTGGGAAGCTAAATAGAGAAGCTAACACTCAGTTTTTTATCCATCAACAGATGAAGATAAAATTATAATCTTCGCGTTATCGAATTCGACTATTCGCATAGCGCAAATGTTTAATATTGTGTCTGTGAAGTTGTAACAAAAACAAGTTTAATAACCTCGTGGTCGTTGCCGTTTTCGGGGGCCAGATATCCAATCATAAACATTTTGCGAGAAATAGCGACAAATCAGCGCACCTCAAAGAATTACCTGATACAAAAAAGAACCTTTAATATACCAAACATCTATTCAACACAACAACCCTTAGCTATTATATTCAAAGGTCACTTTGTTTGATATACGACGCTACTAACTACCAGGAAAAAATCTGTACCAAATTGGCTCGCCATCATAACACAAAAATATTGCAAAGGAGACCGATGCATTCCGGGAACTGCATTGAAGCGCAGTGTATACATAGGATGGGCGATCCAACTATCTGGTGAGCCGTCACGCGGAATTGCGACTTGCGACGCTTAGTGTTGGGCCGATATTCGGCTGCCGGCGATGAGACGCACGGTGGGGCGTTGGCCTGTTGAGAATGTTTGCCGCTGACCTAAGTGGTCAATAATGATCTGTTATACAGTTTATACTACGTATTTTCTTACTGTTTCTCGATAATGCGAGAAGAAGTATTATTTTAAGAGATCGCGATACTTTGATGTAGCGATAGCGGAGTATTTTTGTATCTTTTTCGTATTAAAACGAAGCCATTGCTGTTCTTACCACTCAGTGTAATTAAAACGGCATAGCAAGCGAACTTCATTATGAGACTTAATCAGTGCACAGCAAGACAGTTACCTTAGGTACTGAAAAGCGACTACATAAAATAATAGTTTCGCTTTTATGAGCTTATTATTCTGAATTCAATGCTTGAACATTGTCTTCAATTAATTTGACGTTCTGTAGTTAACACAGAAGTAAGCACTTCTAACGGAAGTAATTAATTAATAAAAAATCAAATGAACATCAGATTTTATAACCATTCGGACACTGTGTGTGTAATTAAATATGCGCGCGAATTGCTATAGCAGTTTTGTCATCGTCTGTACGTGCTGCGTGGGTAGTGCAGCGCGTCCTAGATTGTCCGTGCTGGGTGGTCGGCCGGTCGACGTAGGATTGTTCTCGATTCGCTACTTTTTACCTGTTCATCGTCGATCAAAACGCCCGGTGCAGTCATCCGAGATTGCTTTTAAACTATTAAAACTAGGAATATTTTTACCTCTTTCCTGCACCGATTAACTCCGTCGGCCAGTCTGTATTGCAAATTAAAATAGAGCAATGAATCATTAAATTCCATTTGGCGGCTTTCAACTTGTGGGGAGACTGGTTTTTTCTTTATCTATAAACCAGGTTAAATTATTCTAATGTTTTATTGTACTTGTTGACGTGTTTAATAAATTGAGATATAATATTTAAAAGCGTAGCAACAATTATGACCTGGATCGACGTTCAGTCGGGTGGTCTACAAATTAGCGCGAGCGGTCACTTATTCTATCATTTATCGGCGTCAGCGCCTACTTTTTTTTAACCGACTTCTAAAAAGGAGGAGGTTATATGTTCGACTTTATGTATGTGTCGCAGCCAACTGGTTAAATTAGCCGTTCAGTTAACTGCCTAGCCTTTCAACTGAACGGCGGCCGTTTAACTAACGGCCTGAATGATATTCAATTACAGTTTACGTTGGAAGTCTGTAACTAATCACGCGAATTGGTTGCAGTAATTAAGGCATTGCACCCCGACCAAGTGGGTTAGGTTAGGTTAGAACTGTGATCAACCGCGTGCGAGCCGAGGGAGGAAGCGAGGCGAGCACTACTTCTAAAGGCCAGGCAGTTAACTGAACGGCTACTTTAACCAGTTGGCTGCGACATATGTTTTTTTTTTTGTATGTTCACCGATTTCTCCGTCATTTGTGGATCGATTTCGAAAATTATTTTTTTGTTTGAAAGGGTATACTCCCAAGGTGGTCCCATTGTCAGCAAGTTGGAATCTGATGAGAGGATCCCATGGAAATCGAGGGAATCCCTCAACTTTTTTTGGCAAACCTATAGCGATTTGGATATTTTTTAGAGTAACTTGAGCATTTGCTCTCGGAAATCATCATTTGGTAAAGTGGAGCTGATGATGAAGACTACAGACGGCCATCGGAACTAATCAATGATAAATATTTCACGGGTTGCGATTCGATTACTTTAATATGGTTGCTAAGCAATTTATGCTCGTCACAATGCGTGTGGTGGTGGAGTGGAGTTCTTCAGGTTCTTACCAGGAGAACTCCTCAAAAATTAACGTCCCAGCATCGGGAAAAGCAATATTTTGTAAAAGGTGATGAGCAGTTGACGTTAGGCTATTGTAACTTAGATAAATTACAAACTCTCTCACTAAAAAGTGAAAAGTAGTTTTTTTTGGAAGTCGGTTGTTTTTTTTTTGTAAAAAAGTTTTTTAATTCCGTGATTTAATTAAATTTCTTCAACAGCTCTTTCCTGGAAGTTAGTCATGTTACTATGTAAATAATAGTCGAACTATTTACATAGCATGTCACTATGACAACGAGAGGCTCGTGGTTAAATAATAACAGCGGCACGGGTCCATCGAGGGTTAAGCTGTGCTTGCCGCGTTCGGTTCGTGGATGGGTGAGCATCCATTACTTATTGAGCAATATATATTATTGATATTACTTATCCATGCCTTGGAAAAGCACATTAAGCAGTTGGTCCCGGCTATCGTCTTAACGTGCTTTCCGAAGCACGGAGGGGTCTTGGTATGTAAAGATGATCACCCATTCACGGACCAACCTCGGTAAGCGTCGCTTAACCTGATCGATCGACCTGTGTGGCTGTCATTATTTAGCCACAACACTAAAATAATTATACTTACTATGTTTTATTTAGCTTTGCGCACTTAACATGAATGACGAAACAACAAAACTCCCTTAACTTTCCAAGAACGTCATGAACTCATGATACAATGAACGTGAATGATGAACGATAAATAGAGCGAAGAAAATATGATTTATGATGTCAGTAATAGAAAACAGTGATTTTGTAATTTAGTAACGGTACCGTTGTATTAGAACCTCCCACTCGCTGTCTGAAAACTGAAAATAAAAGAGGCATTTTAGGTCAGATCGATGAAGAAAATGTTTTTCCTGAAGTTTAAAAGGTTTCATTTTCTGTTAATAACGTTATACTGCTAAACACGAATCAGTTTCCGAGAAAGCGTGGTGGTTATCACAATCCAATCACTGTGTACACGAGAATAATAAAATTGAAGTTTCTGTTTTTTTTAAATGTCAAAATAACAGCTTTTAAGTAACTAAAATGCATAAAAAAGTAGGTACAGCACTTTTTTTATTTTGTTTGTGTTAAATATTGTATGGTACGGAACCCTTCGTGTGCGAGTCCAACTCGCACTTGTTTTGTCTGTGCTCTCTGTTTGTTTATTCCGACAAATTTCTGAAACGACTGGACCGATTTTGACGCGACCTTCACTGGCAGATAGCTGATGTTAAGGAGTATCTAAAACTACTTTTATGTTAGAAAAATTATTAGTAAAGAGATTCATTATTGTTTTCCGACATCCACGCGAACGAAATCGCGGGCACAGCTAGTAGCATAATGTCCGGCCTCTGTTTGGACCGATTAAGTTGTTTGGGTCTTTGTGCTGATATGCTCTGATAATACCGTAAACCGGAAGTTTTTATCATTAGTTTATTGATATTTTGATATAATTAACTGTTGACATTTGTTAATAGCAGCGGAGGGGCCCGTGGCTAAATATTAACAGCCGCACAGGTCGATCGATCAAGTTAAGCTACGCTTGCCGCGGTTGGTCTGTGGATGGGTGACCATCTTTACATATCGAGACCCCTCCGTGCCTCGGAAAGCACGTTAAGCCGTTGGTTCCGGCTGTCATTTGTGGATCTTTGACAGTCGTTACGGGTAGTCAGAAGCCCGAAAGCCTGACAACCAGTCTTACACACACACAGTTGTGGAGGTCAGATAGGCAGTCGGTCCATGTAAAATACTGGTATTCAGCTGCATCCTGTTAGACTGGAAGCCGACCCCAACATAGAAGGGAAAAGGCTAGGCAGATGATGATTTGTTAATAGCAGCGATAAAGAATATTTCTTCTACGAAAGATCTCCGAAATCTTTTATGGACATACATATTGTACTTGTATCTATGGAACTATCCTATCCAGTTTAAATTTTCCCGCAACTAAGTACAGCAGCACTTAAGCACCGAACAGACCTGCCATGTGTCATATAGCCCGAATTTAGGGATGAAATTGGGGTCACCATTGATCGTCACCTAATCCTATTTCTCGTTTCACGTGTTGGCTGGCGCGCGTGGGTAACGAATGTAGGCTTAGCTTCCGATTCCGCTAACCGTGCGTCATGCACTCGAAGCTGTGACGTCGACAGCTCATTAGGTACCACACTTCAGTTAGCGTATGCCTGAATTTTGAACGAGATAAACGTCACGGGGCTTTTATTGTTTGATGACGTGTTTTTTTTTGGCTGATTAAGTGTTTTTGGGTTTTCCATAGTGCGTGGTTGGAGGGAGTGAATGATTCATAGAGATTTTTTATGCGAGGGCGGGGTGATTTCATATCGCCTAGACATTCATTAGCGCTGTAACTATCATTTTGAAAATAAATAAGTGTATAGTGACACTGTCCAGCAGTGGGATGAAACAAGCTAGAATAGAGATTTTACACGATTTACTTGAACCGAGTAAATGTTAACTGCAATAGCAATAAAATATCCATCTGTATGTGCTCCATATCCTTCGATTCGGACTACGACGCCGGTTGAATTCTAATAAACATGAACAAGCTGTAGACGTAAGTAATAATAATAGAGCTTCCTAATCATTTACTTTGCCTTGTATACTTATAATTTGTTCATATATTTCCTCATTTACATAGCGCCTTCCTGTAATTGATAGTTTGCTCAAATTATACGATCTTACCGGCGACGCTGAAGCGTTTCGTACGAAATAACTATACGTTGTGCCTAGGCGCACAAGATTAATTACAGTAATGTCTCCTCATTGGCAGCTTGTAATTTGTGTAATGACGTCATTATTCCGCCTTTTCTATTTTTAGTTTTGAGATAAAAGATAATTTTAGTTGTGTGAATGGCAGTGTTGCTTTGAGTAAAGTTATGGCTTTTTGTAACTTTTTTGTTGTTGTGTTGGGTGATGCAATTCCCTATGGCGCCAGGATTGCGATATTTACATTGGTTACATTGAAAAAGTCATGCGATTTTCTTCGAGTGGGGAATAACCAGATGTAAATTGCATATGCAGGCCTTCATTGATTTTTTTCCTCAACTAAATTTATTCATTCCGAGCTATTTATAACGCAGCGCATTATAATGCCACGGTCGCCGCCATTAATGATACCAAAGAAGTGTTTATTAATATGTCCACGTGCAAACACGTGTACTTAAGTTTTGAGTTGAGCTGCACGATTTCTGACAAAATAATGCGTGCACTGACTGGACAGGTCCTCTCAATCTGTGTGGTTCTTTCCTCAAAAGACCATCTCAGACATCGATCTACATGGTCTTCATATAACCTGACCAAGATTATGTCTGGACTTTAAAAGAGACTGTGACCTCTGAGTTTGTTTCGGCCTTTCTTCTCAGAGTAGTCAGATAGGAAACGCCGACCTCATCTAGTTTTATAAAAAATATGATTGACGTGTAAAAGTGTTTGTGCAAACCTACTTACAAAATAAAAATCGTTTATCATTTATCATTTATAAACAAAGGATTTTATTTGAATATACTGTTTGTTTATACTACAACTAGGTGCATTATTGTTATTATTTATTCATCATCATCTGCCTAGCCTTTTCCCAACTATGTTGGGGTCGGCTTCCAGTCTAACCGGATGCAGCTGAATACCAGTATTATTATTATTTCAGTATTATTATTATTTATTATAGACGAAATTAGAAGATTTATGTAATCTTTTTTTTATTTTTTTATTCTTTGATTCATACATACATAACCTCACTCCTACTTAACATTGGGGTAGGCAGAAACTACAGAACGCCACCTGCTACGGTTCCTTCTGCCTCATTATGGTTCATACTTATACACCAGGTCCTACACGCGCGCCGGTTGCGGGTACTACGCACCTGACCTTTCTGAAGAACATCACCAATAAGGTCACTATATATTATGTCTTTGATTCGCTTCGTAAATTAATCATAATAAACTTTTCATGAAGAGACTTTCAATAACCAACCAAACACTAAAACAACATTCGTATGTTTACAAACGTTGTCGGATTCAAACGATCGATCGTCCGTTCATCGATAATTTTATTTCCGTTCACAATTACATGTCTGCGGAAAACTAACCCAACCTAGGGTTTGCAGCAGTTGATGGTTTCGGGGAATTAAAAAAAAACCCACAGGGTCTGAAAATATTGCGGTTTGATTACTAAGAACTGTGGAGGGGTGTTTATTGGGTGCTCGACTGCCGATTACAACACTAAATTGACAGAAGGCTCATTCAATACAACAAGCGAAAATATGCGCAAACACACAGACGCATAGGTTGTCTATTGTTTGCCCGAAGATTATATGCCATAATCATCATTTTCCCGAATTTCATTTGCCCTAAAAGACATATGACATACTTTTAATTGCCCGAATTTTAGATACCTTAAGATACGAATGCCATAAGTATTGTTTGCCTTATTTTTATGTGCCATAATAATTATTAGACATAATATTTAAATGGCATAATATTTAAATGGCATAACAAGTATTAGACAAATAATAAACTTATTTATTCTGTGCATGGTTTTTTTTTCTGTGCATGGTTGATGGTGGGCTAGGTCGACGGAGCCCCGCTTCGCGGGGCTCCTACTTCTGTGTGGTTTATAAAGAAATAACCACCTAAAGTCCCAATTGCATCCAATTTCTCTTGATATAAACAACCGTTACACACCCGATGTCGATGGCAAATTATGTTATGGCATATCATAATTATGGCATGTGATAATTAGGGCATGTGATAATTAGGGCTTACAATGATTATGACAAATGATGTTATGGTAAGTGACTTTATGGGAAACAATGATTCTGGCACGTGACTAATATGGCAAATGAGAGTAGGGCAAATGAGTATTATGTCGTATGATATTATGGCTATTGACTATTACGGCAAATGATATTAGGGCAAATAAAATTCGGGTAAACGGCGGTATACCAGACGCATACAATCTCCGTCCGCACGAACGATTTAATAATGCGACGTTTTCAACTCTTTTATGTTGAGCCGGGCATTGACAATGTTACAGATTGTATCCCAGCGCATCAAAAATATACACTGTTGGCAGTGCGTTAAAAATATATTGCGCGATAAATAATCGCCCGTGGGTACCAGGACTAAAGCCGGATTCAGAGTACTGTGTTGTGTCGTGACGCCTTCTAACGAGTGTTAACCAATCAAAACTGGTTGTGATTTGACGTAATCCTGAACAGATTCGTTAGATTGTTGTATCCCCGAGGTCGCTTTAGTCAAACGAACCGCAGCCGGGAGTGCGATTGCACTTGCTGTACGTAGACGCGTGTCTACGTGTGCATGCATTTTCGCTCGTTGAATGAAGTCAACCTTCTGTACCAATATGTTTTTTGACAATGTGTTATCAGTTCAGAGTTCCGATTACTGTTGATATTATAAAGTGTGATTCACTATAAAAGTGAATCTTTATTGCCTTTTTGACCCTTTCTCTTTGTTTACAAACTGCTTCACTCGGCCGGGTATTATTATACCCTGGAATTCCCCATAGTAAAAAGTTTTATGGAAGTTGTTTATTTTATGTGTATTTCTCCGATATTGTCGTTGGTGTGGGCAGTCGAACCTTATGAAATATTGTTATGGGCAGTTTAATAAATCATGTTTGTCTTACTTAACCTCAATTTAAAATCAAGACTCACTGTCACTAATATCCTTAAAAGGAGAATTAAATCTATACATAAAATTCAAAGTCCTGACTTACTGATATATCAACGCACAGCCTAAACCGCTGGTCCTAGAGACATGAAATTTGGAGGGTGTGGTCTTTGTGAAGAGTAAGTAGGTACCTATCTACTAAGAAAGGGTTTTTCGAAATTCCATCCCTAAGAGGGTGAATGGGGGGAGGGTGAAATTTCACACGGACGAAGTCGCGGGCAGAAGCTAGTTAAATAATAAACGCCCACTTTTTCCTGTTTTCGTTCCACTAGAGAAATGAGTCTGTCGATACATGGACAACACAATACCTACGACGTTGGTTAGTATCTATCTACATTCTACATGTTGCTCATATGCAGTATTTTCCGAATGAGCAGTTCTTTTGTTTTTGTCGTTTTCCATGTAATTGAAATTATTTTTTTTTTCACATTAAAAATAGGTTACTTAGTCATTTTGTTTCCACCAATTGTGTCCGCAAATTAAAATATGCTCTTAATTCAACGTGACTCATAAAAAAAGATAGTTCTATTAATGTTTTCATCAATCTATCAATCACCTTAGCCTATTGCAGTCCACCGATGGACCTCAAGACCCTGCCCTCCGCCTTCCGTATCCAGTCTGTTCCAGCCACCTTCTTTAGGTCGTCCGTCCATCTAGCTGGGGGGCGTCCCACACTACGCTTGCTGATACGCGGTTGATGTTTTCATGATCAGAGAATAACAGGAAAACAAGAATCCTTATTTTTACGGTTTATCTGCAACACTGCCTCGGGTATAAACGCTTGCGGCATCGAAATCGGAAATAAAAAAATATGGCATTAATTTGGAGCAAAATAATAATTAACATTGAAAGGCAGAAGTAACCGTAATTAACTCGGATATCCCATCGTTTGACTAACTGGAGAGTGGAGAATTATGTGTTTTTATTTCAAAAGCTGTCGTATTTTTTCCTTCAGAATTTTTGTAGACATGACATGTCTTATGTGCATTGTACATCAATCAAACTAACGCAAAATAATAGCATCTCAAATGTCCCCAAGCAAAAATCATGAAAATGCAAATAAATTAAGCAGATTCCCAGTAACCTCTATTTATGGCATGACCTTTAGAAGTAGGTAGCGAATCTAAAAATACCTGGTATTGTTATCACGTGTATAATTTATATTAATATTCCTGCTTCCGAGAAACACTATCGATTTTTTCTAGTCTGAGTGCCCTAATGAAAGCATAGTGCGTAGTTATTTCATCTCTAATAGCATCTTTATTGCGACGAGAATAAAGATCAATGTGGTGCTACGCATTTTCTTTCTTTTCTTTCAAAATCTAAAGTAAAATAACTGTGAACGGACTCGATAGTTGGCCTCGTAATTGATTTACCACCTTAAGTTTCAATTTCACTTGCACGTCATAAAATAATGAGGTCTATTTGTCTATGTGTCAGTTACATAGTTTCAACCTTAGTGAAGTTGCAAATAACTGGGAATTGCTGTCAAAAGTGATAGTCAGATTTCCAAGTAAGTAGATGTCTCGTGATGGTCCAGCAAATGTATGGAGATTTATTCTAGATTTAGTGTTACGCTAGCACCGGTCACGCGTACCAAGACGCTGACGATAAATACACGTGTATAGTGTAGCATAGCATCGACGCGACGGTCAGCGAGCGCGAGTCCATATAAATCGGTTCGCGACCGACGTTAGCGCTGACCAGCGTTCGAGCACTAAATCCGATCTTAACATCCGGACATCAAAATTCTGTGTAGTGCACAAACGGCCATGGGCCTTCAGAGTACACAATACATTGTCAGTTGAGCATACTTTTTCCACAATTTCGCCATGCAACTTTGCAGCAATTTAACAGTCTCGTAAATCAGGCTGTCGCAGTTCGTTGAACACTAATTCAAACAAAGTCTAGACGAGTCAATAGCTAAGATATGCGAATGACCTGTGTAAGCGCACTGATTTAAATGTTGTACACGTCTGCTTCAATGAAGACCGCCAGTTAGGTCAAAATAACAAGTGTTTATGTTAAATTTCACCTATAAATTTATTTAATCACTAATTTTGTCCGCTGTTTTAAGAAAACCCATCTGCTCGCATCTGTTACAATAAAAAGCTTTAATTTTTGACATATCGCAACTTGAATAATATGAACGGTATATTTATGCCTGATACTCGTTTACTGAGCCCTCCTCACCAAGATAATTCCATAGTAGGTATAAACTGCTCTACTAGACGCTTTAACTTTGAAATAAAATTAACGCTCCTTGTGTCTATTAAATCCTAAAGCCTAATGTTACTTATCACTAGCTTCTTGAAAGACTTAGTAAGTCTAAAATCCTCATCTAAATCTGAAGTACATAATATTTGTGAAATCTTCATGGTACAGATGTATTTTACAACGCTTGAGGACATAGGATCATGTCGTAATTATGTGCGATGAAAGCCAAAAGCGTGACCTTTCCCTGGGTCGCTTTTAATGGAGATTTGTCTGGCCCAAACATGACCTTTGGGCGGTTAACCTCAAGCGATACATTATTAATGTCTTTATATAATACTAACATATAGGTACAGTTCTGTTCATCTTGCAACGGATGAGGATATCTCTGATATTTTTTACACGGCTTAAAGTCACAACAAACTGATTATCAATGGCGACAGCATTGCTATCTTTGATTAAATTCACAGAAGATCTGCCAGAACAAACAGCCATTGGGGTTTTTATTTGCTCGTTGCATTTCAAAGTAACAAGGAAGCTTGCATCAGATATAAGAATTAGCGCCATAAGGATACAGATAAGTGATTCATATCCTTTCGGAGAACTGAGAGTCGAGACCATAAATATGAGTCTGCAAATCGTCGTCTAAAAAATCCAGATAATATCATGCGACTTTCTGGCCCCGAAAGCAGTAGGTACCTAAAAGCTTTTACGCAGCTATTAATACTACAAAGAAGCCCGCATTATCTAATCACACTCATTAATCACTTGATTTACCCATGCGGCATGCCTGACATGGTTACTTGATATTTTAAAATACTCTCAATTCCGTTATGGCGGCTAGTAAATTCAACACGGGACCACAGCGCACGGCAACGCGTTAATATTTCACATACCCCTCTATTGCCTCTAAACTATAAATGGAAAATGAAATCCCCGCTAAAATTTTCTCTATGAACTTATATGTACATAGGTCTATTCTTATTCAATACTAGCTGCGCCCCGCGGTTTCACCCGCGTAAGTGTCGATCCTGCGGGACTATCGGGATAAAAAGTATCTTATGTGTTAAACTGTCTGTGTGCCAAATTTCATTTAAATCCGTTCAGCCGTTTGTTCGTGAAGAACTAAAAAACATAAAAACACATTCAAAAACTTTCGCTTTTATAATATTAGTGTGATTCAACGTAAATAACAAGGGACGTGATGGAGTGTCTACCATTTTGTTATAGAATACGTTTTATTTCGATATTTACATGATATTTACATTTCAATTTATTATGATTTGTATTATTGTATACCTACCTAACTTTTATTTTTCGTTTCAGGTATGTACCTATTCTGAAGACTTAGATTCGTCATTGGGTTGACGTAAGTGTAAATATAATACGTAGATTATTATACAACCTTCACACAGGGCGTTTCGAGACGCCATGTAGGTAGTTAAAGGTCTTAGTCATAAATACATAAACCAACAAGGAAAACTCTAAAACTGTTCCGCATCTACCTTCCTGTATAAATATTAAAGCTCCACTTCCCACGCAAGGGTGTACGAAAATTTATAATCAAAATGGTCAAAAACTCGTGCATGCGAAAAGAAGAATTTCTTTGGAACAACAAGCCGTATGTTGATAAAATTTATCACCAAACAAAATAGCAATTGACAACAACCTGTTGCCATAACGCTTTATCAGCAGTATCGCTGATATCGAAATTCCTTTAAGGATAATAAGCGTCGTTTTATCTCGACGCCGCCGCCGCTTCAATCCTACTATCCGACTAATATTATAAATGTGAATGTTTGTATGTTTGTTACTCTATCACGCATAAACGGCTGAACGGAATCATATAAAATTTGGCACACTTATTAATTTTTTTTCATAATATTCATATTCATTATTGTGGACCATAGGTAAGTAAACTATACGTACAATGTTTTTTTTTAACCTGGATTAACGCAGGATACTTTTTATCCCGGTATTACATTCCCATGGGATAATTTCCGACCTCTATGTGGGCAAAGCCGCGGGAAAAGCAAGTACAATCGTCCATCATTGGAAGACCGTGAGTCACCAATTTTTATCGACTATCGACGAGCGCCACTCCTTGTTTCGTCAGCAGCTATACTTTTCACCGGACTCTGCTAGCATTGAAGTTTAATCTTGTTGATTACAGAAGTAGACATTATAAAATAATCACTAAGTGGATTACCGGCGCCCGTCTGTGTTTGTACACAACTGTGTACGGACTATTTTACTAATTCCACTGTTCTTTACTTAAATGTACTGACAGAATATATCGCTGTGAATTTTAATTGATTAATTTGCAGTGTTTACAAAATATAAATTCAGGGTTATTTTTGTTAAATTCGATTTAACTTTAATGTTGTAAAAGAAAACATCCTATTTCCTATTGCGTAAATCGGACAACTTAAAGTATTTTTGTAATGATACAACTAAAATTAATATAAAAAATAAATTAATTCACCCAATGGCTTGGCACGCGACGATGCACGATGGGAAGAGACATAGAAATGTAAAAAATATATCTATGGGAAGAGACCAGACGGAATTACCATACTTAATGCTTTGGAAAGTAGGTAGGCCTTTGGTGTGGGATGCAACGTGTGTCGACTGTCGACACACTTGCGCCATCTCATCTTCGAAGCACAGTGAGCTGTGTTGGGGCGGCTGCTGCAGGTGCGGAAAACCTTTAACGGCGCAAATGTTTGAACCGTTTGCGGTTGAAACACTAGGGCCATGGGGCCCTATGGGGACTTAGTATTTAGAGACATCGCCAAGCGGTTGGTCGACTCTTCACGTGACCAGAGGGCTGGCCTATTTTTTTGCCAAAGAATCAGCCAGCCTTTTTGGGCACGTTTCCTGTTGACAGCGATGCGGAAGAATTTTTTAATGCCCTTTTATTATTTCCCCTCCTTTTTATATACTTGTACATATTATTATTTTAAGACTAGCTTTTCAATTATGTAAACACTTTAAATAAATAATATTCCGAAATTGAATAAACGATAATTACTATTAACAGACTGTTAAAGATTTCTGATTGACATCAGGTTCAGAAATAGAGACTATGGGCTAAACTTAAAGCTTAAAGCCTTCTAAGTAGCCTGTCTTTGAGCCATACTTAACGTATCATCAAGAAAAACTCTTTTAAGCTTGGTTGAAAATGCCACTTTGAAAATCCTCTGAAATTACAAAGGATTTGTCTGTTTTTTTTTTGTAAAAAGTTTTTTATTTTTAACTTTTTAATGGGATTGAGGGGCCCGTGGCTAAATAATAACAGCCGCACAGGTCGATCGATCAGGTTAAGCTACGCTTGCCGCGGTTGGTCTGTGGATGGGTGACCATCTTTACATATCGAGACCCCTCCGTGCCTCGGAAAGCACGTTAAGCCGTTGGTCCCGGCTGCCATTCGTGGATCTTTGACAGTCGTTACGGGTAGTCAGAAGCCCGAAAGCCTGACAACCAGTCTTACCAAGGGGTATCGTATTACCCAGTAACTGGGTTGTGGAGGTCAGATAGGCAGTCGCTCCATGTAAAATACTGGTATTCAGCTGCATCCGGTTAGACTGGAAGCCGACCCCAACATAGTTGGGAAAAGGCTAGGCAGATGATGACTTTTTAGTGGGATTGTTTGTAATTTATTTAAGTTACAATAGCCTAATGTCAACTGCTCATCAAGTTTTACAAAATATTGCTTTTCCCGATGCTGGGACGCATAAATTGCTTATAATAGCCATATTAAAGGAATGGAATCGGAACCCGTCAAATATTTATCATTGAGTACTTCCGATGGCCATCTCTGGTCTTCATCATCAGCTCCACTTTATCAAATGATGATTTCTGAGAGCAAATGCTCATGTTATTTAAAAAAATACCCAAATCGCTATAGGTTTGCCTATATAATTTGAGGGTTTTCCTCGATTTCCATGGGATCCTCTCATCAGATTCCAACTTGATGACAATGGGACCACCTCGATAGTACCCACACACTTTAAAAAAAAAATCGGTCCACAATTAACGGAGAAATCGGTGAACATATATAAAAAAAAGAAACATACCTACAGTCGAACATATAACCTCCTCCTTTTTGGAAGTCGGTTAAAAACAAAATGATCTAAGAAGTGACTAGGTATTTTCTTTACCTATAATTATAAAACACAATCATGTCCCAAATTCTCTAAATCTAACGTTGACAAATTTAAGCTTCGAATACAAATAACTTCACTTATTTTTTTTTGGGGCTGCGAAATCAACAAATGACCCCCTCCCGCTCTGGGTGGAGCGGAAGGGAGTGTCAGACTCTTACTGACTAAAACCCATCCGTGTTCCTTCCTTAGCCCTTTATATTCCGGGGTAGTGGTAACCCTTCGGACAATCCCGCTGCCCCGGCAAGCTTCGGCCCTAACGGGCCCCTTCTCTGATGCTGTTATCTCTTTCAGGCAAAATAACTTCACTTGTGGTCACAACGGTTTTTCCCGATGTCATCAAAGTTTAAACAAACAATAATGTTTATAGAATTGACAAAACAAATATAAAAAAAATAACTCATTTTTTCCCGATTACTCACTGTATCTAACTGATAGCAAAGTTTATTGCATCATGAGTTAATAGTGTGCTCGGTACACGTGCACCCGTCCTACTATTTTTAGTTTTGTTTACTGTACTCAATGTATGTTTTATTTACACTGTGACCCAGTAATGGCTATGCCAAAAATATTTTTGACAACTAGTTCTCGGTTGCGAATTCCGGAAATTAACTTAAAACAATGTCCTATGTCCTATTGGGTCCTTTCTAGTTTGAATTTTCAAATATTCTTCTTGACAAAGTTACAACTTAATTTAAATGTTTAATTCTTGCTTTTTTTATTACTAAAGTTTATTGTGAGGGGAAAGATCATAGAGCATCAAAAAACTTCTTGCTATATTCCCGAAATTTCGAGATTCTTGCATATTATAGTATTGGCTTTGATATTCAAACAGACATGCAATTTTAAATGACGCTGTTTAATATTTTTTATGAACGTTGTTGTTAAAAAAGTGTTCCTGAAAATAGATACACAAACAGTAAATTGTATAGAAACTCAATTGACAAATGGTAACGTTCGCGAGATAAAGCCACTTGCCAACTAGCGGGAGAGTTATGCGTAATATTACCTTGTCACCAGATTATGTGAATTTATGATTAACGATTATTATAATGTTCCATCTGTATATCAAATGTTATACAAAACATTTTCTATCAAATATTTTATATAGGATTGTTAATTAATTAAAAAAATATTTAAAAAAAATGGTACCGACTTGTTAGTAAATTAAAAACGAACATCGCTTGACGCGCATAATTATTTACTCACGCAGAATGATTCAGCCAAATTACTGTTAGGCGCCAAAATTAATCTTATCATTCATGGAAACTAGTTCATTACATATCAACCTGCAGACGTCAAAGCGAACCTTACCAGGTAACAGGTTGCAGATAACAAATGTGTTTACTCATTGATAAATAAATATATTGCAGTACGATATGCCGCAAACTTTGTTTACTTGATAAGCGGACGATTGCAAACATTTTATAAAGCTGCATCCAAGGCGCTGAGTAGTTTCATGTCATGTCGACCTAGAGATGCATCCAATTTAAGAATTATCTTCAAATTAGAGAGGACGACCAAGTCAACCTTGGTTAAAAAAAACTGGTATTCATTCACTGTTAATCGGTATAATCATGCATAAGTGTCATGTCCGGAAGCCATTGATAAGTTTGTACAAATTGTTTAAAATATTCCCATACAGACGTTGTGTCTGTCGGTGCAGACATTCTTCAGTTCCAAACACTTAGGATGATACAAGAGTTGATATTCCCGAAGCAGGCGTGGAGTATTCGCATTCCTGCTTGACACGATAATATCGACGCTTCCGATCCCGTCTTCAAAACAACGTAAACACTTTGAATACGTCCCGCCAGAGTCCCGACGATACACGTTGAATTTTCCACGTCTCTGATGACGTTACCATAAGTAACAAGTTGTAGCGAAACGGTTACTTCTTAGAAACTGTGAGAAACTCGCATGTCGATATATCGATACCAGCCGGGTTATCTACAGCCTTGTTTGTATTTAAATTTTGTCAAGAGCCTCCATACTAAGTAGTTCGCTACCCGCTCTTCGCTTGAACGGTTATCCGCCGTTCGTCAAACCGCCCCGGGGAAATTACGTGCCACCTAGCAATTTCTACGCGTAGTGCTACTAGAAAATGTAATTAATTTCATATATTATTGTAAAACAATGAACG
This sequence comes from Gortyna flavago, assembly GCA_963669345.1. NCBI lineage: Eukaryota > Metazoa > Arthropoda > Insecta > Lepidoptera > Noctuidae > Gortyna > Gortyna flavago. The sequence goes on from OY770138.1 coordinate 13,706,035, forward strand.
CTTTGAAAACGTCTGTTATACGGTACATGTTCACATTTCTTTACAGAAGTATATGGTTTTTTGTTTGATGGCTGTTTCACGGCACGTTTAATTAACATGAAAAACAAAGTTTTTATTCGACTACTTCTTTCGAAATATATTTTACCGTTCACTATTAAATTACAAAAAAAAACTCATTAATGGTAGCTAGAGTTTCTCAAACATCTGAGCCGACATTGAAATAAAAACCGATAGCGTCAAACAGTCGATTTCAGATAATTAAACATGTCACTGGCTGTCTGTGTACTTGATGAGTTGAGATGCCGCGGACGGCACGCTTAAGGCCGCAATTTTAAAGGAAAATAAACGAAAAACACTCCGATAGGCCTGGTGGAGGGACACCTGTCTCTATGAAACAGGTTTGGTGCGCCGCCGCCGCACAGCTCGCGTCCAAACCGTGTGAATGGAAGTGATGAATCTTCTCATATGTTATTATTCTACCAAAACTGGTTTTGGTGAGAATGAAGTATAATCAGCATTTTAGGGTTAGGATAATTCGTTGTTGCAGATAATTGAGCTATTATGTATTGTTTTCTGACCCCCAAACTCCTGTAGAGGAAGCACAGTGCTTAAATCATTCTCACCTGACTTGCAAAACTAAAAAACCAATAAAACAGAACGGAACAAATATATCCAGCAACGTTTTCCCACATCGTCACTGCCAGGATATAGAGCCAGGCGTTACTTTGTGTCTTGGCTCGATCATTATCAATCGTCCCCTGAGACGCCAGGACCTGACGAATTGGGGCTCAATGGTCCTGTACCAAGACGGACCAAGATTAGCGGCTGTATTACTTTCTATATACCTCAGTTATAAATGTTATGATGTAATCAACTAAATTTAAACACACAGGTATGTCAGCTTTATTGATATTGTATGTATTGATAGTTGCTACACGTGTACGGTAATCAGTATGTTGTTGTATAAATAAATCATAGATTAGGTTCGCTTAGTAAATGGTAAGACAAATGAAAACAATACTCAGGCTGTTATGTTGATATAAAAACTTAACAGACTCTATTTTTTACGTCAATAAAATTAGGACAAAATCAAATGAAAATGAAATTTCATCCCGCAATTTTAACCCACTTAACTCTTAAGTGCACATGCAAAAACGGTACATTCCCGTAAATAATAAAACCAATATGTGTTTGCATTTATATCCCATTGTGAAGCCAACAGCCGTTGTAAATGTACCGCGTTGTAAATATTTTTATAGAGTCATACAGTAAATTGCGCGTGCACAAAGTGAAATACCTATTGTCGGGAATCCCCCGGCACGGCGCCGAGCCATGGCGTGATCGGACTTATTCCACTGCCGCCGTACACGAAACTTATGGTTTCGGCTGTAAAATTTAAATAAATATTAAGTACTCTCTTTGATCGCGGCTAATTGCCATAGTTTACGAATTATTGGGACGAATGAGTTCCGCTTTTGCATTTGTGAGTTTTGAACTGTATTTAGCTGTGAGTTTTTTATGCACCCTGTATAGCATAATCAGCCTATTATTACCTTCCCACTGCTGAGACACAGGACTCCTCTCTGTGAGTGGGAGTGGGCCGTTTGGTTCTAGGACATGTCGGTTTCCTCGCATATTTTGCAGCCTTGTATAATTAATTAGTGTGAAAATAAAATTATACAGAATGTATAAAAATGTCTCACGTTGTTTTACGACTTATGTTTTACGGTTCAGCTTTTAAAGCTGCTTCAATGTTAAGCTGGTGTCATTGTGCTGATTTATCTAGCTCTTGCTGAGCTAACCCTGAAAAAGTCGGTCAAAGTTGAAAACCTCGACCTGGCTGATTTTACTGTTCTGTATGCAGAATTAGATATAGGAACTAGTTAAGTCTGCTTGGCTTTTAATACCTACATTTTTATTATGGCTTGATAACTTTTTATTATTGCGGTTTAAGTATTTGTACGTAATCTCGTTGTATTTAAGTATAAAAATAATTAACCTGTTAAAGTCTTATCTGATATCACGACTGACTGACGTCAAGTAGGTAAGTCATTCGCCTTGTTAATAATTAAAATTATCTGATATCCAATTAAATAAATACTGTTAATAAGAATAATGTATAATAGAACAGTGGTGACCCAGTGGTAACGGCCGCGACTTAAGAGTTGTACGTCGTAGGTTCGAACCCAGACAGCCGAAAGTAAAGACTTCATCACCACTGCTCTCAAAACGGTGAAAGAAAACGTCGTGAGGAAACCGGCATGTCCTAGAACCAAAAGTTCGAAGACGTGACATCTACCAACCTGCACTGGGCCCGCGTGGTAGATTAAGGCCTACTACCTCTCGAAGGGAGGAGGCCTGTGTCCCAGCAGTGGGAAAGTTATAAGATTATGCAATAAGAACAAAGTTTACCTACTTATAAAAAAAACGAATCGTTTCAAAACAGAAGAAGAACTAGCAGGGGATCGAGGAGGGGGGGTGGAGGGGGAGGACTCAGGGGATCAGACTGGAATAAATTGTAATTCCCACAACAATTTGTTAATAATCAATGAATTGCAATGTTTTTCACCGGACATAACGATATCGCATGTAATTGTTACAAAGGCCTCGTGCTATAATCGGCGTGTTGTTAGGCCCAGTACGTGCCGACGACTGTAATTGTGCCACTATTTGCCCTTATTAAATATTTACATTAATTCCTTTCCGTGGAAATTATCATTTTTAGCTTTGATTGAGTTTTGCCGCCGGTGTGGTTCGCAATGTCTCCCTGTAATTACTAATGAAAATGGAATGTTCCGTAATGACTGTTATTTTTGTAGGTATATTTCCGAAGTTCCAACAGTTCTAAAAATAAAACGCGGAGCTAAAAATGTTGGCAATGGCGGTAACCTAAACACATGAGACCTTCGGCAGCTAAATGATTTGTTTACTAACAACATAAAGGAGAAACATGATGGAAGTAAATCACATGAAAACGTTACAAAATCGTAAAGGGAAATATTGCGACACTAACATTAGTTTAAAAATAGCAATAAAACATCAATACATCAACGACAAAGGTTCTATTCTATAAATAATCGCACGCCTTATACGCTGGATGTTTATATTAAAATAGACGCGTCACGTAAATAAACGTTCAACACAATTCAGGGCACGAGCTTTTATACATATATGCGACTGACGACGACAATACATAACCGTGCGACTGTACCACTTGCATATGTTACCAACAATACAGAAATCGTCGTCAACAATTATTGCTCAAGCGACATAACAACATTAACAACTGTTTATGTATTATTTGACGACGCGCGACGACCTGAACCGAGGGAACTAATAATTTAATCAAAATCATAGCCAGAAGCAGTGTTGCCAATCCTAATGTTTTTAACAGGAGATCTCCTGTTTGTTTCCAATGGCATCCCTGTTTTCTGTTTTAGCCTATATTTCTACTGTTTCATGTACTTACTTGAGGCGATATCTGAAGCAAAAATACCTAAATGCCGAGGTCTAAGATCTACCGTTTACAGATTCTGGGGTTTTTTCTCTATGGCTACTTCAGTACCTACTTAATTTTGCCGTACATTTTTCCTTCAAGTATAATCTTTTAGAAATACTAAAAATAGTGAGCGCTGAAGGTATGCATTTTCAGATTTTAAAAATCATTTGGAAAATCCGAAATTTGTTTGAAAGTAGAATTACTGTTCTAAAAATACTATAATATACTGTTTTCTACTTTAATTGGTTGATTTGCTGTTTTTTTAGCTTAGTAGGGTTGGCAACACTGGCTAGAAGCAACAATTACGGTGGGAATTGATTGCACCAAGACAATCTGGACGCGACTCGTTGCTGTCTTGTTGCTGGACGATGTATTTTATTATTGTTATGAACCACAATTGCCTTGGTGCTCCTTACCCTATTGTAGTTTAGGGCCTCAATCTTGACTTTACGAGTTTTAAATCTAGTTGTGACTGTACTGTTGATTTGAAGCTACGCTGATCAAGTGGCATAGAATAAATGTAGCGCTGAGTAATTTGTGTTTTTGATTCTGTTCTGTAATTTCAGCTAATTACGGTATCAAATCAAAAGCAATTTTGATGATATGAAAATATACGTTAGTACCTGACTTAAAATAAAAACCGTGATAAGCCTTGAAGTTCCTTCCTTAGCCCTTTTTGTTCCGCTGCCCCGGAACATAAAGGGCTAAGGGAGGAACATGGATGGGTATGATTTCCCATCCAAGGAGGCGACTAAAAGAGACACATACAGTGAAATACTGATTGAGTGTTTCATCAGTATAAGATTTACACGAACACAATACTTATACCACGGTTTAATTATCTATAAATTATATCTACCATGCTTTTACGTTATTGTCTGATAACTAACGTCCGACCGTGAAGACTTTTAGTAACTGTAAACTATACTAGTATCGTTTAGCGTCACCGAAATAGGGTAACATGTCACTTTACTGTCATTCGATATCCATGCATATCGGGGCTTCTCTCTCTATTCTCGTTGTAACCGAACACTGGCGTCAGTTTGTATAATAATGTAATACTTTTTTCATTGCCCGATTTGGGAGTTAAAACAACTATCAGATACCGAACAAGTATGGCCGGTAAAGTATAAAATGTAAACAAAAACAAAACGCAATGCCGACTGGTACTGCGATGCAGTTTTTTTCAATCCAATAATGACGAGAAAACGATAAAATGATCGCATGTCTATCCGTAACCGCGCGCATTGTGATGAGTTCGGAATAAGTATAGCAAAATATTTAATCGAAATGAATGTGCTGCTTTATTTGTAACTGCAAACTAGTCTTCTTTTCTCACTGCACCTGAATCTTTGGAGAAACCACTTTGGCTATAAACGTAGGTTTATTAGTCGATTCGCACGAATTGATTCGCCCGAAACGGGCGGATCGTCACTTTTAGATAATATATTATTTTTTCTATAGGCGACTCGCACGAATTGGCACATTTTGAATATACAATTAAGTTAGGAAAACAGTACACGTTTTTAAATAATATTTAACTCTTACGTATTACAAAAGTAATACTAAACTAATCTGCATATTAAAAAAAAAAAAATAAGACTTAAAAAAAATGTTTTATTTTTTTTACTCTTAACACATAGTGTAGGTAACTATAGGCAGATTGGTTTAAAAAACGTAAAACATGTATTATTGTGGGTTACAACAACTTACGTGGGAGGTATCGTTTTGTGCGCGAGGGTCCTTTTTTCTATACCTACTTTATTGCATAAAATTCAAAATGTGTCAATTCGTGCAAGTCGTCCATAGAAAAAAATAATATTATTTAAATGATAAATGATTTATTTTCTGTAAGTAGGTTTGTACATTTACACGTCAATCATATTTTTTTTTAACTAGATGTTGTCGGCGTTTCCTATCTGACTATTCTGAGAAGAAAGGCCGAAACAAACTCAGAGGTCACAGTCTCTTTTAAAGTCCAGACAAAATCTTGGTCAGATCATGTGAAGACCATGTAGATTGGTGTCTGAAATGGTATTTTGAGGAAAGAACCACACAGATTGAGTGGACCTGTCCAGTCAGTGCACGCATTTGTCAGAACCGTGCAGCTCAACTCAGAACTTAAGGAGCTCAACGATTCGACGAACAATACCAAAAACAGGACATAAAATTTAAAAGTGACGATTCGCACTTGTTGGGCTAGTAAATTCGTGCAAATCGACAAATAAACCTAAACGTAGCATCATAATCACTTTTGTTAAGTTACGTGCTTTCATTTTATATAGACGTCTTTTCTCAATTTGCCACAGAGGAACAACAAACTTTGACGCCTGTATCTCGAATAAGTGTACGCGGCTAAGTGGGCCCAGTCCTCCAGTGGGCAAACACTCGCCCCCGACCTAAATTGGCCCTCACTTGTCGCACTTCACAACCGTATTCACACTAACGCGTGACTAGCAAAAAAATAAATCTGTATTACTCGCCCTTATTGGCACAATTAGCTACTAAGTAGGCCGCTTAATGTATCGCCATCGAAACTGTGTTTGTTGCCGGTGCCGCGGTGTTAGTTGAACGTTTATTATTCTGAGGTGGTTGGTTTTATTCAGTTTTTTTTTTTTTCACTAGTTTTTTTATTTTGTTAGTGTATTGTCTTCTTGACTAAATAAATTGTCTTAGCAATTACTGTTGCAGGCTTTGCTAAACGGGTGCTCTCCGCCTTTAAACCTTGCTCTACCATCTCAAAATCCTTCTCTAACGCAACCTCTAGATCTCTCATAAGATTTAAACTGGATAAACCCTATCCATTACACAGTCTCCTAAACTATACAGCCCAGAAACCAGATAAGATTGTAAAACGTTTTACTTGTTTATACGTTAATTGAATACGGATCGTCTGTTTCTAGGCCTTTTGATATCTCTCCCAACTGTACCGTCGAGAATAGATGCAGTGAATGAAATAAATAGGACAAACTGAACATAACATGATGCACAATATGGTTTGGTTATATAATTTACCTTGGAAAATCCTTCTCCAATACATATTTGTAGAGAGGAATATGGATTTCCCGGAATTTGCGAGTCAATGATTTTGTTTGTTTTCAGTATGATTTAAGTAAACAGTTCATTATTATTCAAGTGTCAAATACAGACTGAATAATCCTATGAGAAATGTGGGAGGTGTGGAAAAACGAAGTCGTCATTTCTTTGTTTGTACATAGATCGTATAATGTTTTGATCATAAAGTGCATACTTGCAAAAAAATCGAGTGATCGAAAGTCATGCGACACCTACGCGAGGCCTCAACGAATTCGCTCATCGGTATATTTATAGACAAACAGGATATTAACAGTACGTTGACATCGGGACACAGGTGCCAGACCAATTCATTTTCAGCATCGTAATTACCAATTACTTAAATTATTCATCGTTTGATAAAACCTGTTAGAGTAACAAACACATCTATACAAAACTACTCAGAAGAAAATAGGGTCCACCCAGTTTTTAGGCCGTTATTTATAAATATTAATGGTAAAGTGATTTTTAAGGTTCCGTACCTCAAAAGGAAAAAATGGACCCTTATAGGATCACTCGTGTGTCTGTCTGTTTGTCCGTCTGTCACAGCCAATTTGCTCCGAATCTTATGGACCGATTAAGTTGAAATTTGGTACACATATGAATCTCTGTGACCCAAACACAGACGTGTAACGTAAATAAATGAGTTAAAAAAATGGGAGTAATTTTTGAGGGGTAAATAGACAATTTAAAAAAAAAGTTTCGCAATATGTACCGTGTGACATATCAAATGAAAGGGGCTTACCGTGAGGATCTCAAATATATTTTTCGTAATAATTTTAAAATAAACTGTATTAAAGTTATATAAGACAAAAGACGGAAATTTACCAATCCCCCCCCCCCTTATCTCAGAAAATACTGAGCCTAAAATTTTGAAAAAAATGCAGGAAATAGTTCTATACCTATAGATTACAGGAGAATTAATAAGAAGTCTATGATCTTGAAACAACATGGTAAATCTCTCAATATTGTGCGTACAAACTTACATTTTCAGTTGGAATGTATGGGAGAACATCTTTTTCAACTACAATGTTAAGTTTGTTCTTGGGATAAATTCATTCCAACTACGGAACCCTTCATTGTGCGTGGTCCGACACGTACTTGCCCGGTTTTTTTTATGAATACATATAATGTTTGGAGTACGAATTAAAAAATTGTTTGAACATAGGCAATGGTAAAATTTGTTTGTTTTTATCGATTTACAAAAAAAAAAGCACTCGTAAGGGAAATAAACTCAAATTAACTTGAAAAATTAACTTAGTCTGTCGCCCATTTGCTGTAAGCGTATGATGGTAAATGTTATGGTTTCAATAAGATGGGTAACATTTTGTTCCGGAATTCGTTCCCAACAGAGTTTTAGCGGGTTTACGAGCTCCTGTTGACTGTAAACATGGCTGCAGCTTTCTTTCAATTGATCTCATAAATGCTCGATGGGATTGAGATCGGGACTCATAGCTGGCCATGGCAAAACTGGTGATATTGACCTCAGAAAGTACACTTTGTGTGGCACGGGCCGTATGTATGCGAGTATTGTCATGCATTAAAACAACGCAGGCGCCCACTCTTTGCGAAAATGGGATGACATGATGTTGGATTACCCGCTCAACGTAACAGGCGGCGGTTACAGTACCCTCATCCAGTATTACCAGCTCTGTTTTGCCTACCAAGCCAACTCCATACCATAACACTTGAACCCCAAAGCGGTCTGTCCCATGGATGCTTGGTTCTGTAAAACGTTCACCTTGTTTTCTCCACACGGCACTCGTTTATCATTACTGGAAAACTTGGCCCTACAGTCGTCTGAAAAGAGTACAACCCTCCAGTTATCCATTGCCCAGTTCAAATACTCGCGAGTGTACATTACGCGCGCTGCGCGGTGGGGCCCTTGTCAGTTTAAGTCGAACAACGAGCACTCGGGAACGTTGACCATCTTTTTGGAAAGTTGGAGACGATTACAGTACCATTAGATTGCCGGAGCCAATTTTGAAAACGAAAAGATTGATTCAGAAAGCGGTAGGTACTTCTGGACACGGCCCGCATTGTTAGGAGGTTCCTCTCTCTGGAGCCCTGACCGCCGCGGCCGGTAGCTTGGACCCTGTTCCCGAAACCGGTGGGCTACTACTTTTTGTATTTTTAAATGTTTTTATATCCTAATATTTAAAAATATAATTTATATGTATATAATGAAAAAACTAAATTTATTATTAGTAATCACTAATTACTAAAATATTTTGACGACAAACACACACCGTTACTTTATCCACGATTCTATAATTCGCATATTTTGGTATATAGGTGTATAAAATTTATCACACGCTAACGTTTGGATAACAGCGGTTTTATCGGAGTTTCGTCCGCGCTCTGTCACTGGGCGGGCGGTAGGTACGCGTCCTTGACTCGGCCCGGTCGTTGACACCGGCGCTGCGGGGGACGGCCCTACATTATGCACACGCGACTGCCTTCGCTCCCTTCTGATCGTTCAAGACGTACTTTGGCGCCGTAGACACGCGTCACACACGCGGCGACCGGAGGGCTATTCAACGAATAAACGCAGCGATTTTTACCGCGCTTTTGATGCTTTTGACAATTAGAACGAGTCAAAGTTGGGCTGTTGAATGTAGCTTTGATCTGTGGCGCAATAAAGCTGGAACAAAAAAGTACGTGCTTGAATGTCAACAATAATTTTTAAATTGATATTTAATTTTATCCGATTGTGATAATCCTATAATTTTGATCTAATATCATTAACCTGTATAATTTTGTGTATGAACTGTCTTGAACTGACCATTAATAATTTCTAATTCCATTTAGTAGCTTTTTAATCCAAAGGTCTGTGAATAAACGTCATAGATAAAAATTAAAACATTTTCCAACAAAAGTTTCACACCGGCAGCGGCAAAATCAAACCAGCTGAGGACATACACGTAAACAAAAACAGTCGCCGCTAATGTCCATCTTCATTGACGTTCACGTCCATAGAGGAGGATTTCCCAAAGCGAACCTCATCCCAGAGGAAATTAGCTTCTTATGTTTCACGCGTTTCTTCCGCCTGCGGACAATTGAATCTTCCCAACGCAAATTGATATTTTTTTGCGACACTCCGATTGCCCGATGCAATTTCCCAACGTCTGGCCTCATCTACTTCGATGCTTCGTGAATCAAAAGTTGCTCAGTCATCCTTCGTACAGTTTTTTCTTACAACGTGTGAATCTCTTCAAAGTGAGAGTGAATAGGCTTCTTCTGGGTAAGCTCACTCCATCGTCGACTCTGTCTCTGTCACCTCTGACCTAGACTAGAGTCAAGAGCGAATCCATTTCAAATAAAAAAAAAAAAAAAAAAAACGTCTAACCCACATCTGTATAACGGACTCTGATCGTCTAACGATTTCATATTGAATTAAAAGCATTAAAATTACCGGGATTTAACGATAACATACTTTTTTATGTTTACGACATGGAACAAAAGCTTTCGAAGTATTTGCCACCTATTTTCAAGAATTTCACGTTTTCTTTAGTGTACAGTACACATCTAAAACCCAAGAAATATTAAACGTTCAACATAATATTTCCACTTCAGTAAATTGTACCAAGTCAAACACCATAAAAGTGTGTGAGTAGAACTTTCTGTTGACAGATAACTTTATGAGTCGCCCAAACTTGGTGTAAGCAGTTAGGTGTCGAACAATAGAAATAAAACTGTCGGTACTTAATTGTTGGTAGTCTCACGCAACTCGTGTTTTATTATTTTTGGTAAGATCATAACTTTGACATTTCTCAGTTCGATTGTCTTCGGGTGAAGCCAATGAGATTCACGACCCCCTTTCGAACGTCGAATTCGACGCCTATTTATTTGATCAATGCTTGTAACATTGTTGGTATGTACCTCGTTTTATGGTTCATAAATATTTTTTTGTGCCGTGGCCCGTCTCAAATACCAGAATAACCATACGATAATCGATTCAGTGCGCATGTTACGTGTTTCAGGGACCCCATAAAGCTATGTTTCCGCACTGCGCCTATTATAACTGTTTTATGACTGCCGACTAGGTATCCTCGGCCGTATATTTCCACGGAGGGTTTTCGAGTACACCAATGTCTCGATGCTAAACGTGTAATGGTATAATTGCTCTCGTTTTATAAGGGTTATAATCGGGGTAATTGCGCCCCACCGCGGCATTCCTACCCTCCGAAATTCTTCGACTAATGCGGCCACTTCAACATGTTGCAATACATTCTTCTGCGACCAAAATCACTTTAATGCCGCTTATTTTGTGGAATAAAAACATACCTGAAACCAGTGGCTTTTGATCGCGCTTGGCTGCCTGACGACAATAATTCAGTTTCATAATATGATACTACTAAACAAAACTACCATTTTAAATATTATTTGAAATGGTAGTTTCGAATTTCTAACCCTTTGTCGGCGATTTGTGGGCGTGTGAACGTCTACCTCTATTTATCGCGAATAGATCGGGCTGTAATGGCTGTTACAGGCCGACAGTGGTACTTGTTTGACTGTTCGCGCACTATATCAAAATGATTGCTGAAAACATTAAGGTCGGACCGCGGTCAGGTCGCCTTCGTCTAGACGTCTACTAATTTTGACTCAACCTCCTGCCAATATTTAGTTAAAACGGTCGATAAATGTTTTGTTTCTGTAATTTTATTGAATTTGGGCTATCAAGTGAAATAAAAAAAAGGCTAGAAATGAATTTTTCCTAGTTGTCCCTTTTGCCAACTGTTTTTCATCGGTGCAACATGTATTCTTTCATACTCCTCAATTTGCTGTCATCACAGTAGCCATCACTTTTGTGTCCATATCATCTTTTACACAATCCTATCACTAACCAAAAGACATCCATTTCGTCTATTGAATTATATTCCTAATATTATATATAGAGGTTAAGGAAGTCGGGCTGCTATTTCTGAAATGCGTATTCGGGAAGGCCAGTTACCTGCACGAAACAAACGGTAGGGATTACGCACATCGCATTAGCATATAATGGTGTTATTTGCATTCGGCCACTGAGGCTTATTTTACGCCAGTTTATTTTTCAGAAATCCAACCCGTTCACTGCAGCACAGTAATTTATGCAAAATACCGCACATGATTGGACGGCGGCGGACCCCTTTTTGCCTTTTTAAGCCTCCTCGTTTATAGTTTGGCTGTAATATGTGCCGACCTGACGAATTATGTGGTTGCTTGGGCAATTTTTCAGATCGATGTCGGTATGGGATATTCCTTTAATTTACCGCTCTCGCAGCCAGACAGGACAGACCTTGTTGTGTTATCATTTTCCTTCCTTGTTCGATTTGGACTTTTGGGTTTTTAAAGATTCCAGACTTGGACAGGAAACAGGTACGGTAATTGAAATAATCATTTGGCAGAGAAGCTTCCTTTCTCTTGCTGAAATCCAATAGATTTTTATGGCGAGGAATAAATTCGTTGCGAATAAACCCGCAAAGCTCAAGAATTTTAGTGAGAACCCGATGCCATCTCGAATATCGGAGCTGCTTCTAGCTGTGTGCGCCCGACACGCGGGCCGGGAAAGAATTTCGATAAGTTGTTTTCATTTGCAAATTGCGCGCCGCGGCGACACCTAATGGAATAGGAATCTAGGGGGCCGCGTGCCGGCCGTCGCATCAGTTCCGTTTATTGGATTATAAAGAGCTCTTTCGATGCGTTCACGCTTGCTCCGATTTTTTTCGACTAATGCGATTTGTTTTCAAGAAAATTAACAAGGTTATTTATTCCCAGAAACGTCTCACCGGGCTCTTTGCTAACATTTCCCTAATGTTTACTCTATTAATTTTCGAATACGTTGTGGCGTTCGTCGCCCGATGAAGAAGGATCTTTGTCAGGAGGTGCGCTGGTGAAAAATGCGAGACCGTTATTAGCATCCCGTGGACGAATTGGTATGCCGCGGGCATGTTCCGTTCGACCGCCATTATTCATTTATTCATGGGGCTCATGTACTTAGCACCAACGAGAATTTACTATGTATTATAGTTAATTATGTACTAAATAACAAAAGTTATTGGTTATTCTGATACCTTCCGCGTTAAAACTCTTCTATTTCCACTAAATTTAAATTCAATTGTAGGTTTCAGTTTAGTAAATGGAAGCTCTCTACCACAAATTTGAAATACCCGGAACTTTCAGTTCGAACAACTAACTTGTTTGCCTTTAGTAAGACACATGAATGAAACATTGATTTGCAGCTTGCCTATATAATAGAAATTATATTAAAATATAATTGAAAACTCTTGTTACATAGATAATTATGGATGAACTGCTTGCACGAGACATTTGGACAGGTTTCATTGTTCTAAAACTATTAACAATTTCTCAATTTCAGTTTATTGAAGAACAAGGGATTAGAAAGATTAGATTGCAATCACTCAATTGTGTTTCGAGAAATGTCCAGTTCCCAAAAACTATCTCATTCATTAGGTACCCAAGTCACATCACCTTTGTTTAACTTAAATAATGATGAGCACAACCAATACATTTGTCGAGCATTATGCAAATACGTAACGGTACTGGTCGTGCCAAGGAACGCGGAAGCATGTTTTCCAATAAAGCGAGCAATAAACGCATACTCGTGGCCACCATCGATGTATGTACCTACTCAGTAGGTACTGCGCGGGCGCCCATGGACACATTCCAACTGACCATTCAAAAGGTTTCACCTAAACAGTAAAGATTAGACTTGGAATAGTGACTAACGCGATACGCGGAAAACTGGGAAACCTTGATACGAAATTAGCCAAATTAATTGGTCATATCGTATAATAACAGTGCTGAAATTCTTGAAACTGAAAGTTTATTGGCAAAGCCAAACATGATGGCAAGCAAACTATTCTTAATAAATGGTTAGTTACAAATGGTTTTCCCCTCGGTGACTTTAGAATTTTCAAATAATTAATTTCTGTTTGCCTGTTCAATGTTTTGGGATCTCATATCTTATTCTGATTGGTTTTGGTCGGTTTGGTCAGCTATGAACTAAATTAAATTCTTTACACCCAGATAAGTGCAAAAGTCCAACGGAAATATAATATCGCACATAAATAGGGGACATAATTGTACGTGCACGGACTCTTTCCAGAAAACACGAAATACAAGTCTTACCGATATTATAAAGAGGGAAAGTTTGTTTTGTTTGTTGAGGTAATCTCGATAACTGCTCAATTGTTTTCGATAGTTCTTTCACAGTTTGCCAACTTGTTTCATTCCCTTTCCTTTGAACACAGGGTGCGAAGTTTTTGTTCTTCGCGATTGTGTCATATCTGTGTGCGATCTACAAACAAATTGCTGAGATTGGGAAATATTATAGTGTAAGCTGAAATTGTTAGGGATTGGATTTTATTATATTGCTTTTGGTTCTGCATAATCCAGAATAACGCAATCATCATCATCATCCACAGCCCGACTTCACCCACTGATGAGCACATGCCAATCTCCACGCTCCTGTGCCAGCCTCATCCAGGTTTTAGCATGGCAACAATATCTTCGGCCCTCTCGCCGCCGCCGGACGACCAACTCTTCGTCTTCCAGTCCTTGGATGCAATAACAATCTTTAGAAGAAGTGTTTACCTAGTTGTGATCAGTGACTGGCTGATGATGTTCCTTGCCAAAAAGAAAAGAACACGTTCTTTCTTTCATGTCAATGGCGCATCAAACAAGTGCATACCTCAAAGCAAAAAAAAACAGAATAAATGCGGCGATATCAGAGGGCCCTCGTAAACATGTCTTCAATAAAGTCTTGGAGAGACCCGTGCTCGCCCCGGGCACGACATTGTTCCCGGTTTATAAAATTACCCCGCTAAAGGAGTGCCGGCTTAAAGGATCCTTGTTGGTACATGCTTCACTTGTGGATGTTGTTTAGTACGTGTATGTTTTCGGAAGTTAGTGTCGAAGTAATGGTTGCAGATTATGTTCGGATACTCTCGTTTCGTGTCTAAAGTTGGATTGGATCATATTTTTAATAGTGTTTTGATTGTATTCCAGAATTGGAAAGGGTTTCCAAAGTGGGACTGAAAATAGTTTACAGTAGGTATTACATTTATTAAACTTTTTCGGAAAGAAAATGTTGTGTTGTCTCTTTTTATCAACTGCATTTGACAATGTTTCTTCTTGTAGAATAAAGGATATTAACGATTCAAAAAGTCCAATTTTAGTGTCTTATCACAATGAATCACATCTTCCGATGTCTTCCTCAACAATTTTGTCATTATGAACAGTGGAGTCGCTGCTCGTTTAACGGGCCTAAATTATGTGTTAAGGCTTTTTTTGGCGTGTGATGTGTGTAAACCAGCAACGTGTGCACCAGATAAGTATTCAATACACGTCTCGACATAAATTAACCAACAGGTGCGTTCTCCCTGAAATGAACACAAATAAAAAACAGATCAAGCGCGAAATGGCAACATTCGCTATAAATGTTCCTATGCTACACGACTTATACAGCGTTACCTTTTGAAACGTGTTCTGCGGGAAGCTTCAATCGACTATATCATTTCCAAGCCATTAAAAAAAGCTGATCAAAATGTATTTATTTCTTTATCCGTAGTTAAATTAACAGCATTAAACAGCCATTCCAGGCCTTTTAACACGGACTGTTTTTTCACGATTTATGTTATTGAACCCTAAAAACAGATGAGAAGTGCTAAACGTCGCGCGCTCCGTACCTTTATTTATATTTAGTGCCTTTATTTATACCCGGTTCGGTGTATGCTAATGTTCCGAAACGGGATGTAGACAGACTGAAATAGCTCCTTACTTGTCACGACAATTCGTCCTTAAACCAGCTCCAGTGAGCCTGAACCGTTACTCTGCGCTATTTCAACATGCGACGTCATACAACCAAAATTACCGCGGCGATTTTGTAGTTGTAATCGTAATAGATGCATAAAGTTTCAGAAAATGTTGGACCTCGTCTCACCGCTAGCTAAGCTCACTGGCGCAATGTTTTGCTAAGAGAGAAAAATTGCGTAGTGTTAATCAAAGTATAAGTTGCTTTGGAAAGCAGTTTCAAACTGGACTGCTTTAAATCTATCAATCTATATAAATAAAGCAAAATCTGTTTAGTTACACCATTTATAACTCATGAACGGAAGGACCAATTTTATCATCTTTGATTATATGAATATGGGAAAAATTCACGAAAAAAAATATCTGAGGCGGTACGAAGTTCGTCGGGTCAGCTAAGTATCTTCATAAAAAGTATTGGTATCATAGCTCCTTTATTTATTTATTATATATTTATTTAATTTTAGGAAGGCTTACAGACTAATAACATTCTGTAGATACAATAATACATAACTATATTGCCTTTATTGCTATGATCAGAGTTTCTATTGATTTTGATTAGTAACACAGTATAGGTTTTCATACCCGCTCTATGCATTTTCTACATGCTGCATAGCCATGCACAGTCATAAATTCTGCGAACTGTTGTCAAATTCATATTCAAGCAATTGAAGCAGTAATACATAAATATGCAAAAAACAATCACAGCGTAGTGCGCGCCGTCTTGTACTTCGTCTAATACTTCTCCGTGACCTATTTCTAAATGGATATAAAAGTGCAATTTAAAGGCCGTCTCTAGAACTATTAAGTGTTCTGAAGACTTTCTCGGTGACGTTTGCGTGACATTTACAACGAGTGCTAATTTGTCGCTCGATGGTTGCGGTTGTTACGGGAACAGACCTGTATCGAGTGTACTTTTCCGTGGATTTCTCTTGTCTGCATCTGATTTGAGCCGTTGCAACTTTCGCTCCAGACACGATCTGGTTTTAACGACGTTGTCTCGCAGCCGACTGCATAATCTTCCTTTAAATTCCTGGTACATTGTTTCGTTTTAAATGCTTTTATCGTTGCTTAGTCATATGTATAGGTATTTGGAAGAAGTCACGTATTTTATGTTGATCTAATCGGCGCCTGCTTCAAATGGTGATACCATTTGACTTCGTGTTATAAGTACGAGTATACTTCTTGATTGATATCATTATCAAGACACCTAACAGGATCTGCAACTTTAAAATATTAAGCTTGATGCAGCAGTATTATGAATGTGAACTTCGATCGAGCAGCTACTGCTCAATCTAAACGTTTCGTCAGGCGTTGCCCAATCGGCCCAGAATGCAGTCACCGGTGTCGTCTGCTTGTCGGGCAAACCGATCCGTGGGCGTACGTGTGCCAACAACAAACAACAGCAATAACCACTCGCCGACAAGTACAATCTAATTTAGATTTATAATCACAAAATTAATAACAACCAAACGGCGTGAATTACAACCAATTTTTACCCCTAACCAATCAAATATTTATTGAAATTGGATTTCGTTTGAATTGCTTACTAATTCTTTTGTATTATTTATCTCAGCGAGATCGATTTTCTAATCCAATCCGCACTTATTTTTTCTTTCATAATAAATCGATATCCATAATTAGTTCCTGTATGGTAATAGAGGAAAAAGTACAATATTGTATTTAAAGGCTATCGTTACGGCTCATAAGTCTCACGCCAAGCTACCTGGATGGCTTTAGTGTTCAGCTATTTTAATTCTATGCAAAGTTTATATATAGACGAGTAGCATCGCCTACGTAGTAGCTAAACTTACTCGCCACTACAACTTGATTGTGCAGTGATATTTATGTATGAATTTTTATCTTGAATTGCCGTTTATAACATGTCGTATATCTTGTTTAAATTTGTTTCTTATTGTGTTTTTATAACCGGGGTGCCCCTTGTTGTTTACTTACAATAAAACTTCAACCTCAAAGAAGAACTGTTTATCATTTTATCGCCGCTAAATAAAAGTATATTTAATCGGAACATTCCAATTTGGACACTAGTTGTATAAAAAGAATTTCAATATAAATCTTGGTCGTTGTTACAAAATGTTTGATTGTTTGTATTTCCAAAGTGGCTATTTAACGGATCGTTTTACGTTGAGGTAGAATCGAATCTGAAAGAGATTTAAATGGATTTTTATAATTGGAATAGTCTGTAAGGCCTGCGGCTGTCGATTTTCCCAGTTAGCGATATTGTGTTGGTGCGAAGTTCGCGCCGGGTCGCCCAGGGCGCGTCTTCCGCAATAACGTTTTCTTTCCCACAATCTTTACTTGTGATAATTTAAAATGTGTTTGCGTATCATCGGGACGGAAGCGGGCGCCCTGCCCTTAGGTCCACAACAAGGACGGGCTCGTAATAAATGTTTATCGATAATAATTTTCCAAAATTAAATTCCATTAGGCCTGCAAGCTCTGATGCGATGTTAGAAATAAAAGTTGTTCTTACTGTTCTTACACAAAGATTACTAAATCACTTTGGTGCCGTCTAAAAATTACTTAGATACTTTACATTAGTTTAAGAACATAGTTATTAGATTAACTTTATAAAGGTTTAATTCTTATTTTTTGCTTTTCAGTTCATTCGGCGGTTTATTTTTTTTGTAAAAAAGTTTTTATATTTCCTTGAAATAATAGGCAAATGAGACACAAATAAGTACAATCAACGAATTAAACCTCAAATCTGATAATTGGTTTACTAAATTTGTTAATAAAGATTATGTTGTGTCGGATGCTATAATTATAAATCATTTTAGTGAATCTACAAGCAAGTCATTTGTTTGAAATAAATCACGCACATGAGTAAACACAACATCTAACGTCCACTTTAGAAACAGAAAATGTGCCAGATTTTTTTCTATAAATCTTGATAATAAAACATTAAATAAACCCCAATTCCCCCTTTCATAAAACGTCGTGATCATTATAGCAAATACGCAATATTTCATACGTTCGCTAGTTTCTCACAATTTAATATCTATCCGGCGTGTTATATAGCTATTGTCTTGTTATATATGTCCAGCTAATTGGCGGACTGGTGTCTGATCAGTTGCTAGGACGCGTGACCGAATGCCGTTACCCTACCTACTCATTTCGATTTGATGAGCCCAACTTGATTGACTGCACGACCACATAATATACCTAGTCTGGTCATAAATTCTGTCCCCACCTTTAAAAATCGAATATTTCATAAATTGAGTGATATGACACTCATGTGTTTTATTATGATATAAATAGGCTTTGGTCTTCTATTAAAAACTTGGTCTTATCAATCCCAGTTAAAAATATGGAGTGGGGTCTCAAAGAGAATCGTGTCGCAGTAATAGCGCAACACAAGTGTAACAAAACAACAGTCGAATTTTCAACCTCTTTAAAATCGCTGGGTGTAACATCAAGTTTGTCTATCGTACCTACTATCAAAAGATTCACCGAGATGTCTTTTGTCGATGACAGACCTAGGAGCGACCGCCCACATGATTCAAGGACGCCAGCAGCGATCAAAGCCGTTGGTTTGGTGATCGAATTCGCCGAAATCCTCTCCGCATACAGAAAACATGGCCAGAGAAATGAAAATTCCAGCTAGGACCATGTTTCGCATCATTAAACAAGACCTTAAGTTTGGCGCTTATCGACGAAATACTGGGCATCGCTTGACGGCTGCTTTAAGCAGCATCAGAGTCACCAGAGCAAAAAGTTGTGGCAGCAGCACGAAAGAAACGAATATCAACAAATCCTTTTTACGGATGAGGAAATCTTCACCGTAGAGGAATAATTAAACCGCCAAAATGACAGGGTCTATGCACACAGCTCTCAAGAAGCTTCTGAAAAGGTTGCCAAGGTGGAAAGTGACCATCACCTGGCTTCAGTCATAGTTTGGTGGGGCGTGTCGTACGAGGGAGTCACTAATAACAATTAATTTTAACAGTAATTTTAATTTTAACAGTTAATTTTTGTCAACAAGTAGTAAAAACCAAAGCAGCTAGGTAACTACCAGACTGATATTTTGGAGCCTGTGGTTAAGAAGTCATTGACCCAAACGCTATTTTCCAGTAAGCATTGGATATTTCAACAGGACTCGGCACCGGCACACAAAGCGTGAACTACGCGGCGTTGGCTAAAGGACAATTTACCCGATTTTATTGCCTTCGAAGATTGGCCCTCTGGAATTCCCGACCTCAACCTATTGGACTACCGACTATGGGAAGTTTTAGAGGAGAAAACCTGCTCGAAGCCTCACCGTAATATTTAGTCATTGAAGCGTGATTTGGTGGCAGCAGCAGCATCGATACCTCTAGAAACAGTGCGTGCGGCGATAGACGAGTGGCCGGATAGATTGAAGAAGTGTGTCAAAGCAAAGGGAAGGCACTTTGAATGATTCTAACTTTTATTTTATAAAATAGGCAATAAAGAATGTATAATAAAGTTTTCGTAAATTATTTTCTTTAAAAAAAAATATTTAAGGGCCCATTTTACGAAGGACAGAATTTATGGCTAGACTAGGTAAAACCTGACTATGTGGAATTTTTTTTTCGAGAAATAAGGCTCTCGCTTAGCTGCGATGAAATTGACATATCTATGATCTTACTTATGTCATGGGACATCAAACTGATGTAGTACTGAGAACTGTAAGGACTTATTGTTATATTGAATTTAAGCTTTAACTAAAGGCTAGTAGACATCAGTAGTCAGCCATTATAAATCGTAGCATATAAATAATTTTCATGAGGAAAGTTAAATTAATACTCCTCGTAGTAATTTAATAGTTACTCATTCCTATTTCCCGGATTGTCGGTTGCTACTTCCTTTCTGTTTTCTGTATGAAGCAGCCATAACAATAATAATGCACATGAAAAATTTTGTATCAGTGCGGTTAGTGGAAGTACACAGGTGCGGTCCGTCCAAGTGCGGTTGAAATCAGTGCTCTGAGTGGAATACCTCGATTATAAGTTATCTAGCGCATATGATCACGACCGCTAATCCATACGAAATTCAAACTCAATACCGTATCGCTGGCATCGTATAAAAAGAGTTAATATTCAAACTGATGAATAAACCATCCAGGCATGCTAGAACATGCAAAAGAAACGACGTGCACTCGATATCTGACCTTTGAAAGAATTTAATAAAGTGCACGGGAGTAAAATCATTAGGAGCAATGCTTGAAGCAATATTCAATACATTAGCATAATTAAATAGCCCATGGAGTGAGCGCGACAGAGCGTGACTACATGACAATTATTCCAGTAATAACTTTCTCATTGTCGCTGACCGACCAGGACTATCCCTCGCATAAGTTTATATTATAATGGATCCAATATAAGCTGTGTACACACTGTATGCGGGCTCGTCGCTGCCTACATAAATCTCTAGTGATAAATTAGACAATTCCATAAGATAGGGTGCACGCGCGTCCCTAGGGGCCACATGCAGAGAGTCCGTTGGGATAATCGACGGGACTCATGCAATTTGGCATAGTATTTATAGTTCCACGTGTGTGTACGCGCTTTTATGAATGAATGATATTTTTTTGCAAGAATATAGGTAGGTAACATAAGTTCTTAAGATCTCTATGGGTTTCACTATATTCGGCATTTCAGCCGTGCAAATATTTAGATTTTACATCTTGGTTATACGTCTTATAGCATGCAGTACACACTTAGTAATTAGCAATAACATAAAAATGCTAATAATAATTTCATAATTTAAATTTGAATTACAATGCAATTAATAAAATTAAATTATACAGTTATATTCATTTAAAGCAATAATTTATATTAAAAATAGCGAGTAATAATAATAATGTCATGTCAATGAAAAATAGCAAGAATGATGTATGTTACCGGTCTACGTTTTGTTGTATAAACTTTACGGGCTGTAACGTTTACAAAAGGTTGACGGTGATGAATTGATGTTTGAACGCTTTTCTATTTTATTGTTGTTGCGATACGTACTTTCGTCACTAATGCCTGTCTAGTTGCGTCTTTAGCCCAACGTCATCAAGTGTGACGTGATTTATTATTTTATTATGTTAAACATGCTGTAATATCATCTCTTTTAAGTATGTGTTTGAATTATGAGAAACCAGACTAGACTTTTATCTAATGTTTAGATCAAAAGTTCCCATCGTTTAAAATTTTGTAGTCGAAGCCAGACCACTTTGAACCCATACAATGTACTCACACTCAGAATGTCTCTGTTTGAAATACTTTTCACCAATCACAATTGCGGGGAAGCCATCGAAGCACTTGTTTTCAAAGTCCAAGCGAGAGTCAACAATCTCTATATCGACCGTACTCGAGATGTGCAAGTTTAGTTTAAAGACTATTGTTTCAAACTTGATAACGACAACAACGACATAAAACTTTGAAGTGACAAGACTACACCGCCAGAAAAAGCTCTTGAGCAGACTGATTCTAAAATTATCTAACCTCATCTAAAATTAAGCGTTTTCACAACATTCCTATACCACAGGGAATTTTATACCGAGACAAAAACAACCACGAACGTAGAAATAAACAATAATGACATCACATCGCGTTCCGATGATTCACGACGCACAACGTAACAGAACATAAATTTATCGTGAAAAAAATTATTTCACAGCAAAGCTGACCCGAAATAATAGCTAGACAGTAGGCGTCATTATGGTGTTCGG
Organism: Gortyna flavago; assembly: GCA_963669345.1. Taxonomy (NCBI): domain Eukaryota; kingdom Metazoa; phylum Arthropoda; class Insecta; order Lepidoptera; family Noctuidae; genus Gortyna; species Gortyna flavago. Next base: position 13,728,117 of record OY770138.1, read on the forward strand.
TACGTCAAAACACGCCGATGTTGACGACCCGAATGACTTGCATGATTCGCCCGGCCATCTCATATCGATCCCGCTTCGCCCGCCAACTCACTTCACAGTTTTATACGTCTGAATAAAAACCTGTGTATTAATAAAATATTTTTGTTTGTTTCAGGTAAGACACGGAACCGATAGTTTTTTATGTGTTTATGTCATGTCTCACAATATGAAAAGTCGTCATTATTTGAAGTGTAAGAAGTGGACTCTTCACATTTCAAAGATTTTGATTCGTATGTAAGTAGCACAGCAGAAATAGTCGTGGATTATTAAAGTCAGTAGTATCCCCCAAAAAAGGTCAACAGAAGCCACTCGATTTTATTAAAGCCAATTTTATTATCATAAATCAGTAATGAACCTCACGAATACGTCATAGCCCTCTATTTGACCGATATCGATTCCAAATTTAAAATTAGGCCGATGTTTGTTGCCAACCAATAACTTTCATAAACTTCTTGGTAACACGTTTCTGAACTTCGTAATTTAAATGGGTAATACGATCCAGAACAAAATAGGATGTTAAATCAAAGACTATTTGCAGGGCACTTACACAACTAATTCCAGACTTTTGCTTTAATTTCTTAAAAAGAGACTTAAAAGCTGTTACTGCAGGCTATGTACATCATAGCCTAGTTAACGACATCCCCAAATATTTAGAATCCGGCTCCTTAAGATTAACTAGTATTGCATCGATTCGCCTCGTCATGTGAGATTATTTTGGCCGCGTCACATGGGGCACCGCTGCTAGATATTTCAATCAGGCGGTCAAGGAACTATTACATCGCCACCGCGGCACCATTATCTTGGCCCGGAGATTGATCGCCCAATATCGCGATGGACTCCGATACCCATACATACAACGCTTTACGTATACAGGAGCCTAATAAAACGCAATACATATAAATAAAATCTGTTTTTACTTCTCTCCTATGTCCGGTGTTGGAGTATTTATATTTAATCTAGATTTTATAGTTGTATTTGCACGATTCGATTGCTCTGATATCAGACGATCAATTATGTTTGTTTAATCAATTTTGATTTACGTGCTAATTTTCTAGTCATTGCCCTCTTCGTGGTGTGTGGTATTTGTTTAAGTATGTCCTGATATTGACAATTTGATACGTGTTGGTATTAAAAAGGAACTGGTTCTGTCTAGGTATTTCCTCGCGTGCTATTTTGTTGTTCCGTTTCATTATATCTACCATTATTTAAATATGAGATGAGAAAAATGGCTGATATCAAAGTCTACGCTTTAAATACTTTGCTAGGATGTTCATTATGGTCACAGTAGACCATTGTACTGAGACAATACTAGAGCCAATTTGCATTAAAGCAGATTAATTTTTGTCTTAGAAATCTCGAAGTGTGACGTCATCAATCAGTTAAAATAAAAATGCACCGGTGGTCGTGCGACAAATTCGCCTCTCTATTCGAATAAAATTGATGGGAAGGCCAATATCGTAATGCGAAACACGGGCGTACACTACCGAACGACTATTTTGAGACCGTATCGGAACCCCGATCTATTTGATGGACTCGGTAGCGTGGTGAGGAATAAAGCCCCCTATGCATTGGACGCTAATCATGTTATGTGATCTAACTTTAGTGTTTTGAGTAATTGGGGATTCCCGAAATGTTTTCTAGACTCGTTTTGTTGTGTCCTATTCCAATAGCATTCGAAAGACTATTTGTTGCACTGACTGTTAACTTTTGCTGTTTCATGAATCGATGACGTATGTTTATCGATTCTCTTAGCATAATTTCCATGTAAACTAGATAGGAAGTGCGCATGATTAATAACGCAATCAGTTACAACTAGTTATCTCTGCCCAGACCAGTGTACGTTACACACTGTAAAAATGTATATTTGCAATATGCTATTTGAATTTCAAAACGTCATAATGAAGGTAGCGGTAAAGGTGGAACGGTGGACGTGGAACAATATAAACGCGCGTGCGCCTGCTCGAGCCGCTGGCGCCGCAACGCTCCAGTTGCCGCGTCTGGCCATCCAGCTAGCAGACCAGATACATGATTATACAGGGGTTACCACAAGCTTTTTGCATGCTAAGCCATGCTAAACATTATTATGAAGTAGTTGTTATGTTATGACTGACTGTCTGTGTCTTGCATACAGACGTGCAATTTCTTGGAATTACAAATTGAAAGAGTTTAGACTAGCTATTCATTGGAAAAATGTATTCGTTACACAGCGTCGGTTATTTAGGACCACACCAGAGTCACGTGCTTGACGATGTTGAGCATTTGTTCCAATCTTGTCTATCAGAAGAAAACATTCTCGATTTCTCGGAAAGTTTAGTAATTCTTCTTTAAAATACAATCTGTTTTCGCAATAGTTTTGTTGTCAAATAATTATTCGGCGTTCGCCAGCATCTCCTGTGAGTCATACTTTTACTCTAAAAATACGCCCCAAATTAGTTTAAAATAGAAGACCTCTCTGAGCGCTCCACTCGCTAATCTAAATAAAGAATGATCAGTTTAACGTTTGCTCCACTCATGTCGTGTGCCCGATGATGGTAACTATTTGTTTTCGCTGCTAATTATCGTTCTTGCGACTAGACAGTGAGTTACTGCCATGATGACCTACCTAAAAAATGTAAGACAATTTATGTACAACTATGGAATCCGCCGTTCAGCTTCATTTACGTTGCCTACTAAATATTTGGCTAAAATGCTATAAAAAATATTGCTATTTATGTATGTATTGTAAAAAACTAACAGATTCTAAAAGTATCTTATATTACTTGAATGCGTTGTTTGTTATGTGGCAATCGTCATTTATGCACTATCAGCATTCATCAAATAAAATAATATTTTTTTATCTTATCTTAACGTTCACTCCACTAGGAGATTAAACTGTATTGAGTTAAGAGCGTTTACGCCGTACGGCATTTAATACAAACTTTCAAGCCGTTGTTTTTCGAAATGAATGAACCGATTTTAATGAATTTCCATCATCAATTTCCTCAGTTGACCCTTCGCAGCCGGATGGATCACCTGAAGGACATTTTTAAATCGGCACAGACAAATAATAAACACGAGCTAAGCTAATACAGAATATATCATCATGTGTTTACGTGAACGTCTCTCGTTTTTCTTAATGTTAGGGGAGCCCAGAGGGTTTTTGAGTAAGCATATACAGGGCAAAAACTTGATAGCTGAGTAGTTAGGTGCGGCATGATGAGAGAACACCTAAAATATATTCATATAAGTTTCTGTTAAGAGCCCCCGCGGTCAGGAGTGTCCACTTTCAGATTTCAAAAAAGGGCCAAAAATAAAGTGATGATGAGATTTATGGAAAGCCCATAATTTATTCATCAGGAGGCCTACCATGATCTATTTAAAAACGATTCAAAAGCAAGACATTTCAGTTTAGGTTCTTAAACTGCATCGTTCACAGTCGTACCATGACGTCCAATACACTCAGCGGCATTTGGATCGTTGAAAGTGAATGAGCGTTAAGAGCTCATGGTAGATATCTAGAGGCCACGACCTAAATTGAATCGTTAAACTGACGTCATGGTACGAATTAGCAGAACAGTTCAGTTTAGGTCCTAAAGTGGATCGCGTTAAGAGCTCCTGGTAGGTATGCTTATTTGCCTATTTATGTCATTATGGCTTAGGCCGCACCCGATCATGCCAAAATCAACGCCTCTGAAGATCTCTATATTTTTGCCTTTTTTGAAATCTTTCAGTGGTCTCCTGACCACGGGGCTCCTAACAGAAACTTTCAAATATATTTTCGGTGTTCTCAGCTATCAAGTTTTCACATTGCATATGCTTGCTCAAAAACCCTCTGTGCTCTACCATAACAATATATTTTTGTTTCTCGCTGACCGCATTACAGTTTAATGGACTGGGAACTGGAAAAAAATGAGCCTGTCAAAACGTCTCTATCTGTTTGAAAATACTTTTGAATCTTTTCTCAGCCATGAAGCAAGGCATCCCACAATTAAATGAGTGGTTAACGCGAGAGTTTACAATCTGGCAAGTTCCCACTTGTTAGTCGAGTTCGCAAACAGTTGACACGATTCGCTGGTCAAGTTCCGGCCCCCTTATGCACTTTTTTGGTCTTGAAATGCCATCAATGGAAACTTTCACGTACCCCTTCCGCTGTCGAATTGCATGTGGACTTGATAACGAGTACATTTTAAATGATGTCATTTGATGACATTACGATTCACTCGCTTCATAAGTTGCGGTACCTATAACAAACGTGATCAAACATTCGCCGACTCTATAAAAACTTAATGAATGAGTTCGCTGAATCTCTGTTTTCGGAATCGATCTTCAAAAACCCTCATCATCTTCGAATAATTTATAATTAGACAAAGGTGCGCGCCGATTTCAAAGACATTGTAAGATACGCGACGGGTCATAAAGAGGGCACAGGTCGGTTGGCGACCTTGCGGGTTGTATTCTGAGCGGCCGCGAGAGCTATTTCGGCGCGTCGACATCGATCCAAGCCAGCTAACTGGAGCAGCCTCATTGGCACCTGAGATGCATCAAGCTACATCAACGATTGCGAGATCGACGTCTTCCAACCACGTGAATCCTGCTGATGCCAATGCCTGACCGCCCTCTTATCTATATTTATCTTTCACTAGAATGTATTTTTGAGGTGAAAATTCATTGCCAAGTTTCACACAGGCACAACTTTCAGACGACACAGCATTAAGTTTTGTTACAGCCTCTAGGGAGTAGCGGTTTAAGTTTCAATTTTGCATGGTTTTGTGGTGTTTTGTTACGATGTAATTGGCGTGAAACTTCAGCGCTCGGCGTAGAATACTCGCTTATTTTTGGCACGATCGTAGTATGAACCCGGTACCAGAGTGTCGCGGTGACATTATTTTAATTATACTATTACGCATGTCAACAGTCTGGTCGCGACTAGGGTCGGTAATCATGACGTTTGCTCGACTACACATGATCGAGCAAGCAGTACTGTTACGTACGATAAAACGTTTTGTTGCTAACCTAATATACGTCTGTGTTTAAACACGTAATTAAACAAACAGTAGAGGTAACCGTAAGGTGTTTTTCAGTACTGTAGGTATCTGAAACCAGCATACATTTCCAACGTTTATTATTTTGTTTCCTACTATTACGTTAGATTGAATCAGATTTAAAGCAATTGTACCTTAATTCAATCATTTTTTTTTCACTAATTATTACTTAACAGCTAAGTAATACGTGTTGTGTAGAAAAAACAACATTTACGTTAGTTACAGTTCTGAGGTAGATTGCTCAAACATGTCCATTAGGCACACTGCCTCATTCCTTCAATGCACTTGATCGGTCATCGTTCCCAGGTTCCCCAGTTTAACTCATCAACGTAGCTAAATTATGATAAGATAGTATGACATTGGCCAAAATTCTCTCGTTCACTTGAGTGGTTCGTTGGCTCAAGGTGACCGGCGGGTGCGTTGACATTCAGACGCCTTTATCAGAACATTCGAGTTCACGGCGCGCCTATGTTTATTAGCGGCTGGGTTGCCGACTGCTGCCGATACAAACCTCCCCACAATCATCTATAAATCACACGACACGTCACTACTATCGTTCCTGATCAAAACAATCGAATTCCTAATAGCCAGGATTATTTTAAATGTTGTCCTAAAACGTTTGTATGTTGTCTTTCGTAGAACCAAAGCTGATTAAGTATGCAATTTGGCGACTATCCCGTATCCGACTTACATCATCACAGACGACGTCTAAGCATAATAAGTTCAGCTTAGACGCACAGACGTCAGACGAAGAATTTATCGTCATTTGATTTACATCGAGCACATTGCATAATAATGTGATAACATTATACATGTCTAGTTAGCAATGGTTGTAATATTTGCATTTCTATTTTAGTGCGCGGCTTGAAGGCCGGTTGCACTGTGGCATCCCTCACTGCGGAATTCACCATCGTCTTGCCTGCAGCCAATTTGTCGACTAATAGCTCGAATTGTACGTTGCACTGTGAAGCGGTGGATTTATTGACCGATATAGCCCTCGCTCCATTACACGCCAAAAGGTGGACGACCCCATTCGAGAAGATAAGACTTAGATCTCCCAATCTTGTTATGTACCAATAATTAATTGATTCGACTGCCTATTGTCGAACTCGAGAATATCTGCTACTTACTTACTTGATTATGTTTCGATAATCTAATACGAAAACCCCGTCCCTACTTGGCAGTTTCTTCCTTACTACGTGAACCTTTTGACAAAAAACAGTAAGCTACCTTCTTCCTCGAGGCTTGTCGAAAACGTGGTTCGATCTTGCGTCGTAAATCGCAGTTGTCTGCGCCTCAATTGCGAACTTACAGAGGCAATGATTGAGTGCAGCAAAGAACTCTATTAAACCCGAGATGGAATCTCAATGCTGTCACGTGATCCGATCGCCTGCGGCCTATACGAATCGTTGCACTATTCTGTGTGCTCATGGCATCCAGTCTCCATTGCCATTGCGAATATGTTAGCACTTATCACTATATAATATCATAGCAAATATAATAGTGTCTAGATATGAGAAACGTAAACAATAACTAGTATGTTTCAAGAGTTTCCCACGTGCAACAGCTATTAAAGATATTGTGAGTTGTGACATTTATCGTTGTTTATGTTATTTGTGTCATTAAGACTCGTCCCCTTTGTAAACGTTTCTGTACTAGCCAGGATCATAAGTAGGTACACAGACACGTTATAATAAACTAGCAGCGCCCCGCGGTTTCACCCGCATAAGATTCCCGTGGGAATATCGGGATAAAAACTATCCTGTGTCCTTTCCCGGGACTCCAAACTATTTCTATACCAAATTTCATCTAAATCGGTTCATCGGTTTAAGCGTGAAGAGGTAACACACTTTCGCATTTATAATATTAGTATGGATTGCCTCTACATACACTACATATTATTCAAAACCCAATTTCTTACAAGAGTCAAGAGTCAAGCGTCTATATTTTTCTCATACAAAAGCACATTAATCATAGCAATGGCAACAAATCCCAATATGTTTACTTGACAACAACTCTCGGTTGTCTTCGTCAACACAGCCGGCGGGCGTCGGGCGGCGAATAAAGGAAATAATGGAAATTATTCGCCGCGTCGCGACCCGCGAACGGTTATCGATGGAGGCAATTTGCCGAATAAATGGCCCGGTAATGATTGGGCTCCTCCCGGCTCCGGTAACCACTCCATGTGAGGTCTGTTTGCGTACTAACAGACTCTCTGTGCATTGTCCGTGTGCTTGTGGGATGTTCGGGAGAAGCTGATCGTTTTTACGTCAAATAAAAGCTCTTTATACGTTTTCGGGATGTATTGGATTAATGATTCGGATACGCGGAAATGTCAGGCTCTTCTCCAAGATTACAACAATCAATCAGACAGAAGAGACAGGAATATTTTTGTTCTATTCTATCTAGTTCTGATTGACTGAAAAGGGTTTTCATCTCCACTTGGAACCTGAAATAAGGTCGGACATTCTTATGGCCCCATTAAAATTAACGCCCCCCTACTTGTCACCAACACATCACGTAAGTTAATAAGGGCACAAAAACAAAATATTGAATAATTTTGGACTTTTGACGAAAACTGAAATTGATTAGGCCATTATTTTGTAGTCTTCAGTCACACCGTTGCGCAATTCTTGCATAACATATTGTGTAACACTCATAACAATACACTAACGTTGAGTAATAGCTAGCCACAACGTAAGTATTTGTTTTAAGTATATTTAAAACAATAATCGTTATCGTACCACACGTGTAAACTATTATAGTATTTATATCGTCATTTTCCGTGTAGATACTGACGGTTACCTGTTGGTTGATACGATCTTAAACTCTTGGTATCTATTCCGCTTTGCATAATTTACTTTATGATATAATTAGTAATTTTTTTTTTTTAGGATGGGAATTCATCCAACGGAAGGGAGTGTCAGACTCTTACTGACTACAACCCATCCGTGTTCCTTCCTTAGCCCTTTATATTCCGGGGTAGCGGTAACCCTTTCGGACAATCCCGCTGCCCCGGCAGGCTTCGGCCCTGACGGGCCCCTCCTTCGATGCTGACATCTCTTTGAGGCGCGCGTGGAACACATACGCGCTGTCCGGCACGGGCCTGGTCCTGATCGCACGGCGAGCTACCCATTACTCGCCGTCCGCAGGCCCGCGCCCGGGAGTCGTCACGCTGCTCCCGACGCCTGGGGCGTCTCCCGCGGCGGCTGGGACGGGCGGCTCTCTCGGCTTTCTCCCTCGCCCATCCCGCCACCTCCTTCGCTAGCATGACTGCTTCGCAGAAGGAGGTGACTGCCTACCACTCCCTCTCGCCCCGGACCATGGCTTGGACCAGGGCTGGACGCGAGAGGTCGCCGCAGCTGCCGATCGCCTCTACGAGGACACGGTGGTGCTCTGCCCAAGCGGGACAGACCCCCACCGTATGCTCCACCGTGTCCTCTGGGCGATCCTCGCAATGGTCACACCCGGGCGTTTCCTCCCGCCTGATGATGTGCAGGAACCTCCCGAAACATCCGTGTCCGGTGAGGACCTGCGTCAGGCGGTAGGTGAGGACGCCGTGACGCCTCTCTAGCCACTCCTCAAAGAGGGTCTCAGAATGCCTGCAAATTGTAAGATGTCGTCTGATTAGAAATAGGTAACTTGGATCGATATTGGAATTGCTTTCACTATGTCTTGGCGAGTTTTTGCCAGCAAGATTTATGACCATGGTAACAAATCATTTTAATTTTGGTATCAATGTTACCTGTAAAAAGTATTTTATTTAAACTCAGTTTTTGACCGTGCCACGTTAAGAGTTTTAAGTTTTCAGCAACTGCCTCCTAACTTATCCCATATACAGCTTACGTGTTTAATGCTAATTTCAGCTGTAGACGTTTCCAAAGACTAAAGTTTACTGAAAACTTTTATTTGGCAGCCAAATCTAAATCCATTTCTTAAACATTTTGTTCAGGTTGATAATACGAGATAAGTGATTCTGAAAGTGGTTTACAACTGCTCCTTTTTTGTCGTTACACAACGGTGTGAATGTCAGCCGACGCCACACTAACGTGGCAAAATTTCTTGCCGAGCGTTTTGACGTTAATTACGGAGCACGCACGCTGCGTCACACTTCGCCCTCTGACCAACCAACCACGTTCATTGTGTTTCCTTGTTTTTACACGCCGATACCTTCACGCAATGTCACACCAACATAACCAATTTTTGATACACCACCAACTATATTGTTATTAAATATTTCACACCCACCACGAATTAGGGTCTCCAAGTCTGAATGTTGAACTAACTAACGCTCCCTTTTTAACCGAAGGGGCTTATTTTAGTCTAAATAAAACAACTTCCAAGGCATTAATTAAATTAAATACACTTGAAACGATTTAGTTCCTAAAATCAGTAACTAAAATTATAATTATCATAAGACAAAGCTACTTGCATTAATCGGTCGCACAATGAAAATTGAATTCCGTTTAATCTGAAGCGCATGAAATGAAATTCTCTAAACAGCATGCTCTATCTAGGAATGACCGGGATGCTAAGTTGCGACGTCGCGACGCCTCTCTTATGCATTTCCTTTATTTACGTACGTATGCTTATTCATACGTACGTATCTAACGTTTGTTTATGTACACCATTGGACAAAGAAAACCGCACGAGATTAGTGCATATGGCCGCTGCATGAATCTGTTGTGATTTTTCAGTTTAAATGCAATGCTACGTCCATTGTGTGGTTTGGGAATGCGCCATAAATTCACAAATGTTCTCGAACTGAATTCAGTGTGGTGTAGACATTTTTTAAAGACAAATTACCGAAACGATTTTTGACTGGCAAGAAATCGCACTAACATGTGCCGATTGACCGAATAAATTGGGTAATTTATGTCCATCGCCACTTTTTTTATAAAATAAATCCGAGATCTTGTGTTATTGGTATCTTTTACAATGATAATGATAAAAAATAAATACAACATGTAAACATTGCACAGATTGTACTGTATGTCTAATAAAATATGTTGGACAAATGAATAGATTCTAAGGGCTGTATACCTGTAAGGCCTGCGCCTGGTGACGGGGACCGTCACGGGACACTGCTCGCTAAACAAACACTTTCACACTATAGGCATAACGGACAGCCCCCTGTGCAGAGCTTGCATGGAGGCTGATGAAACCATTGCGCATGTGCTCTTTGAGTGCACAGGCGTCACCCAGATCAGGACACAAACCCTCGGGACACCCATATCGTACAAAGATGTTCTCAAAAGACCAGGAGACCTAATCAGCTTCTGGAGGGAGGTGTGCTGGTTGGAATAACCACCAACGGCCGCCATGGCCCACGCACAATGGTCCACTGAAGGACTAAGTGCGGAAACCAAACCCATAACATAGAACATAACATAGAAGGGCTGTATACAGAACCTTACTTAAGACTCGAGCATTACTTAAAACTAGTTTCAACCAATGAAATGGCTTTAAACGAGTTTTAAGTAATGCTTGAGTTTTGAGTGAGGTTCTGTAATACGGGCCTAAGAATTTAAACCTTATAGTTAGCAGTTCCAAAACAAGTTACTGGTGCAGTAAGATATTAGGGAGTGTAACGTACAAGCAGTTGAGTAAAATATGCTTTGAAGATTTATAACAGAAGACGGTAGGCGCTACAGCTATTAAATGACGCCAGAAATTCCCGGAATTCAATTCTCTATCAGCGAACGGTAGGCGCTACTCCACCAGAATATTTATTCATCGTTTATGCCTACTGAACGTGTTATAGACTGACATTCATAGTTAAACATATATATGTTTAAACCCCTCCAAGTCACATTAAACACACAGGTTTCTATATACTCGTATTCTTAGAATATCGTCGACCTTTCCTGCTGAGGTTTTCCCGTATAATTAAGTAACATTTATTATAGCATCTACTGATATAACTATCATAGCACTGAGGTTTACTTGAGGTTACATTTGTACGTACTTCCTTTTCATAATTGAATGTTATTACTTATTAGACGAAAACATTACAAGAACAAGAATAAAAATAAAGCACAAATGGTAAGAATTGAAATAACGATCAAGATGTGTATCGAAGTGGAGTTGTTGCAATTTTGTGCGATTTATCTCGTTAATCTTTATTTTTTCCGCCAACTCCACCACAGGAATGCGGATCGTTTGCGATTCCGGAAAAATGCCCCTGTCAACGACCGACCACCCGATATAGTCCGGACCCGTTATATTAGCCGAGTGATCGACCTGGACTCCTGCCATGATCCCGGCGCCCCAGCTAATTATAAACACTCGCTCATAGAATAAACAATTCCATGCTAATACCACCAAGGAATAAAATTGCTTACACTAAATCGAGCATCACAATTAATGAGCTGTTGGAAGCTTTTCTATATCGCGTATGACGCGCTAATTGCTACAATTCCAATACTTTGACTTGTTAAGGCCGTTGAGGTCGAAAACTCATACATTCCTGTCACTGAGTAAATATTATACTTTGATGTTTTTATTTTGTAACAAAATTATTATCACATCCGAAACATCTGTCCTTAATCTAAAAACTTAATGCTCTCGTCATCCGAAGAGACAGAGATAAAGAGAAACGCAGTATAGAAATAGTCTTTAGGCCTGTTGAACACAAGGCCTAAAGACTATTTCTATACTGCCGAAATCTTTTGCTCTTAGAAGTGTGTTGCTGTTGACGTGAGTGATACGCGTGGAGTCCCAAAGTGGCGCATGTGGGACGCGCGTCAACTGACCAAAACAACGAGGTCGGTCTTTATTCACGTATGCGGAATCGTCTACTTGAGCTGGAGAATAGGTATCGCAGCGATAACGAGCCAGTCGTGTCCTCGCAGCCGATTATTGCGGTTGCTACATCAATATATTTGTTCTCGTACGTTTTAACCGCTGAAAATATAATTCGCATTAATAACAAGAGCATCGTCGCGCGCTCTGTGGAGTCAGGTGTCGGTTGGATATCTGCGTCTAGCCTTGAGTTTAAAACTGTCAAGGCGAGCGTGGAGGGAGTGCAACGTGTGGCTTGTAAACTGTTTAGCTTGTAAACTCGTAAGCAGTGGTGCAGTGAACCATCAGCCGTGCGTGAAGACGGGACGATGGTGCGCAAAGGGGAGAGGTCCACTGCCACCCTGCTCAGGACTCTGGCCGATACGCTCCGCTGGCAATCTCTCCGCGCCGTCACTTTGGTGCGTTCGGTAAGCAACACGCTTCAACGCATACCGCGATTTAACCAATAACATTAATGCACTTTTGTTGAATTATATATGTAGGACATATTTAAAAAATGTTAATTATAAGCTTTACCGTGTGGCAGTTTCTACTGGTGTAATTCTAATTATCCTATAAGTCGTATTACTACAATACACACAGGTGTATACAACTGTTTGTAGTTACTCGTTATCGCTGTTTATGCTTACTTCTCGGTTTATTGACGTCACTGTATTGTGTAAAACTTGGAGGAAATTCGATTTATTATCAGATAAACGATAACTTGTATGCTGGTTATATCGATTGACGTGTGGCACTCAATGTTTTGACATGTGCTCACGATGCGTCCGTGTGACCGTCTCGGACAGTTCACGTGCATTTATCGGAATATATCGCAATCTCTGACCTCAAGGGCGGAGATCACGTTGCGTAAACAAGCGCAGTGACACCGTGCCATATCATCCGTTACCTTAGATGCACTCTTCATTACGAAAGCCTGGCCCGTCATTTACTCGCTGTTACATTGAATCACCAGTAAATTACTTTGTTTATCTACTCAAAAAAAATCTTATAAATACCTTTAAAAAAACGAGGGAATCTGGGAAATTTCAACGAAAACAATACCCAAATGTCAATAAACATGGACAAACAAACAAAAGATTTTGGCACTTGGACAAATTCACGTAAAGTTGATACACAAACCATCGAACCGATAAATTAGGTCAAATAAACGTCGAGTGCGATGCATATGTAACCTAGAACGGTGAGTGAATTGTCGCATTTTGTTTACATACATGTGTATACGTAATACGAGACTACATAGATACAGGTGCAGCCGTGCAGCGTAGACATTCGGCCCAGGCCTTGCTCTGACCCAGTTAAAACCCGCCATTTCTTATCTATTCTACTAGATGCAGTCGGGAATGACCAGTAGATAACTTTGCTTCTTTCCTTGTTAATTCCTGATGTGCAAACTAGTAATAGTTTGAAGGGCGTAATTTTGAAAGAAAAAGATCGTAGCGCAAAATATTAAATCCGTTTGATATTCGCTAACATATTTGAATTTTTTTAAAACCTGCTCAAGTAGCAGAACAAAAATCTAAATACAAGGAATGAATATCACCTTCAAAGTTCTGCCCTTGACCGTTCCAAGAAGCTGATACCTAGTCAAAGCTTATGCAGGTAGACCTAAATAGAAACGAATAAAAAAGGTTTCCAAAGACCCGAGTTGTCATTGTGAAGTGTTTTCAAAGTTATTTCGTAATTTAACTAAAATCACTAGATTCTGGACTGAAAATAGAAATTCTATAGACAGGCATAACCCCACCAACACCTCCGTTTTAGTAACACCTCCGTTTTCCTACAGTCTGAAAATAGATTTTGCTAAGGTGAAAGAGTTTAAGGCGACTTTAGCTCATAATTTTCACCTCACGATCGATCGTCAAAATTCGTTCATCTGTGATAACGCAATGGCTACTGTTGTCTCTTCTCATCATCTCTGGTGGATACAGAGATTTCAGTTTATCATTGTATTCTACACTTAGCTTATGGTAAATCTAGGATTTTCAAGGAGTCTTCTTCTTCTTCAACCGGTTGGGCTTTCCACATCCAAATCATTTCCGTCACTTTAGTCGCATCGTTGAACCATATTCCTCCGTTCGTTTCTGCACCAGATTTGGTGTCTTTGGGTGCGTACCGCTGCTTTATCCAGATTGGAGGTACTGCTAGTAGTAGGGGAGGAACTGCTTGGCTTTTGCAACTGGTTTTATGTACCGAATAAATTTAATTTCTCGTAGTTTTTTACACTCAATAATCATGACTGGGAGTGAGTTTGTCGCCGCATCCAAAGGAAAATCTAAAGTTACAGCATGTCAAAGTTGTAAATAAACTTATAAAAAAAAACGCAATAATCTTATGGGATAGTAGGTATTTGGGATCATCTTCAACTCAATCAGCGGTAAGTAACTGGGAGGAATCTTATGTATGTAGCGTAAACGAACAAAATTTTTGCGATGGCACATCGGCTAAATTCGAAATTATGGGTGCTAAGGCAAAGTGGTCAAAGGAACCACGGTCTCAATTTTGAAAGAAAATAATGTAATGTGTGTTTCTTTAGACTCCCCCACTATTGGAACAGCTGATGCTCAGATCTCTTACGCACTAAAGGAAAACTATTATTGGTATGACTTTCATCTGGGATGAACTAACTCAAACTCAAACTCAAAGCATTTATTTCAATTAAACCATTTACAGGCATTTTTGAATTGTCAAGAAGTCGGTCAGTCAGAAAATATGAAGCTAGTTGCCCATTCCAAAGCGTAGGTACCTATGGAGAAGAACGGGCAAGAAACTCCATGGACACTCTTTTAAATTATATTTTTACAAAAATATTAGTTACATCATTAATGTTGAATTTATAATTATATGTGAGAACGATGTAATAAAATAAAAAAGACGTACGTGTCAAGAGCGTCCAGAGTACAGCAAATAGTACTTAACAAAACAAAAAACCAAAAAAAAAAAAATTTTTAAATAAGCCGAGGCAGCCAATTGATGACCAGCCCCAACTGACGGCGCCCGTTAGTACTTAACAAAACAACAATGCAAAAAAAAAAAAATTTTTTAAATAAGCCGAGGCAGCCAATTGATGACCAGCCCCAACTGACGGCGCCCGTTCACGAACATGACGCATAGATCAGCACCATTCAGCTCAACCATTTTGAAGGGAGCTAAATGATCCAACACACACGCCACCGTCAGCGATACATTTTAGTGAGCATAACGCCACCCGTACTGTAATATTGTGACAAATATTAGTAACTTTTTTTACTGGCACTCACTGCTATAGTTTTTAATTTTACTCCTGCCTTTATCCCAATGTATTTGTGGTCGGCACAGCATGTTTTCTTCATCGATACATCATTATTAGCCGCTATCACACCGCTTTTCTAGTTTTCTAGCGTAATTTAGAAAAAAATTTTGGCACCCTGGGCTGGGAGTTTTGCTAAAATCAATGGATTTTTACACTCGGCTTTCTAAGTGATCTAGGACGACTAATATGACAAACACATTACATTGGTGAAGTTATAGAACATTCACGTGACCTATTTGTAACATAGGCTATTAGTCATAGAAATGTGTCAGATTCATTGCATCAACATCGCTGCAATGGTTCAACACTTCCTACACGGTGACTTGTTTATAAAGGATTCTAACCATCTGAAATATCATTAAGACTAATCGAATAATAAGTTGAAGCCTTTGTCTTTAAGTGATAACTCATAACACTGACACATGTGTGAAAAAATAAACCTCTGACATTGGTTTATTTTTTTTAACCTTTAACATTAGCTACGTGTCACGTACATCTAATACGATTTGACACACTCCGTTTGTGAGTATGCTTTGCATTATGATCATCACCATTAGTCGACAGTCTCTTCGGGCGATGGGACTCAGCTGTTGTGGTGGCGTCTGGGTGCTATTAATAAAGCTGTTAGGACCGTCACATACCAACAGACTCCTGTCTAGTGTCTAGTTAGTTAGTATTGAAATTTTGAGATTGGTTTTTAAGAGTTTCATGGCTTGTTGTGTTGTTATTTCAGCTGTTTAACATCTGAGACTGTTATACCAACTTGTGTGGTCCTGTTTGTGGAAGGAAATGAGAGTTGTATGTCGAATTCCGAAATTTTTACTTAATCTTGTGAGCTGGATGGTTTCACTATTTTGATGCATCAAGGCTAGTTAGTCGGCGACTACAAAATCGTTTACGATATCCACGGGAAAAACGAGTTCACGGCATCATGAAACACTGAGCATTAAAGAGTGACAATTGTGACAAACGCGTCAGCGCTACCTTTGCAACTTCGGTTTGTTTAAAAAAGATAAAAAAAATGCCTGATATATTCATTATGTTGCATCCGTCCGGCATGCATGTGCCGTAAAGTATGCTTTAAATGATCCTGTACGGGTATCGTACCTGGTCGCTTGTGGGCTGGCAATTTGTAAACCGTTACCTCATACACCCTCTAGCAGTTTGTTGTTATTCATACTCTTTATTAAGCCTACGTAAAATATAAAGTGGTAGGTGGTGGCATTTGATGAATATTTTGCGTGGTTCTCGGGAACACCCACCATCTTTAATATCAAAGTGTGGGCGGGAAATTATTAAGGTGGCCACTGCTAACATATTAACCAATTTCCAACTTAATCTTTAATCCAGAAATATTTATTTCATTTCTGCAGAATATGTTTCCAATAATTTATTGCGATAAATCTAGCGTTCACGTAATAGACGTTAGGAATGCTGTAAACTTCTGAACAACTTTATTTAATCTACGGTCTCTTTCTGATAAAATTTTCGCTTTTAAATTTGTTTCGAAACTTCATTTACAACTTCCGAGATTCTCCGCTGTACAGTTCATAATTCTGACTTTCTTGTCATGTAATTCGAAGGTCCAAATCCGTCTTGTTCCGGGTCCACACACAATTAGAGGAAAACTGTTTGTAAAGAACATTAGTTGGAATGAAATAGTAGATTGATAGATTGTTTGTCAAGGGAGCAAACAACTATTTTGAAGGCGAGAGGGATTCAAAGTACGTTACTCGAGCTTAAAATAGTGTTGCTCCCGAGGTGGACACTCTACTTTTTATCACCCTCTATGAAAAAATAAGTAAGTGCAACTTATGAATAAGAATAGTATTTACGTTTATTTATTTACTTACAATTACTTGAGGAATACATACTATTTTTTTATAAAACTAAGTAAAATTCTAACTTGAGTAAACAATTACGAACTAAAACGAAGGCAGAATGCTTTCCGCACGTTTTTTATTTTTTCCATAAAAAATTTTTTTTGTTTTGCTCGCGCGTTTTACCTTATCATACAGCCTCTTACTTGTTCATACATTGTTCGTGATTGATCTCTTTGGTGGCAATATCCACATTCCTAATTCAAATCACTTTTAGTCCCAAGGGATTATAAAGCTATTTTAGTCCCTGTTTACGAAGAATACACTAGCTCTTTTTGAATAGATGTGATAAAAATCTATTTGTAGCATCCATTTGGATATGAGTATGAGCATTGTAAGAAACCGAACTCATTTCTCCGATACAAAAAAGAGCGTACGAAATAGCTTAAAGCTGTATAAAATTGCAGCTGTAGTGTGTGCCGGGGTTGATCAGTGTTCGGTTCGTTATCGTGGCGGACAGCAATACATTGGATCGGGAGCGCAGCGGAGTCTAGTCGACGTCGGCGACGGCGTGCCGTATCGCCGGAGCCGCCATCCGCAGAGATGACTATGCTCGCTCTCATTCATTAGAGGGGCGGGAGGGCTGGGGCGCAAGACGTCGCGCGCCGCCCGACGATATCGATTTTGTCCCACTCTCCCCCCGCGCCCGGCACACACCCCCGCACTCAGCATCCGACCTCGAGTGCTCTCCTCTCGCGCCTACCGAACACCTCCGACAGAAACTACGCCTTAATGACATGACGCCACAGCTCAAAATTCCGATCCCCGACGCCAGCATGACGTCCTCCCGCCGATCCCTAATGGACCCTCCGGCCGAAAGTCACTCGGTCGAGATTACAACGACGCCTCCGCCGTCCACGCCGTTGGAAAAAATAAGCTTTTTGTTACAATTAAAATGGTAAATCAAACCAATTTTAGTAATTGCGAGGTCAAACTTTGAAGTGGCGGCGCGCGCTGAGGGCGGGCTTTTTAAACGCGTATGATTTTTAATGGGCGCTCTTATTCTTGCATAGTTGTATGACGGACTTTCGCGAAAATGTCACCTAATGTGTAATGCGCAACTCCAATGCGAGATCGAATGTTTAAATTATTGGTTTGAATACCTCGACAGCGAGACTTGAAGGATTTATTATCTACTCTGCAACTGTTTGTTACTCTTCACAGTCTTCACTGTACAGTTTGAACTCGATGTCGCTTGCGAATGTTTCTCTAAGGACATATTTTTGAAAGTATAGGTAACTTTGATTTTCTTCGTACACAGTTCATTTCCTAGTTAAATTAACTTATTGAGATATAATATAACTCATTGATATTCGTTTATTTCAATGACGGTTATTATGTCAGCGAAATGACGTTTACATAGAATGTAATTAAACTGTATTAATTAACATGTGACCTTTATGAAAACAAAAACAGTCACTTGTTTTTTATTCAATAACAATTTCAGTTACATATACTTCATGACTTTTAATAAAATATTGCCTTTATGCCTTAACTATGTTGTTGGCGACATTGCCACTAACAACTACAAAAGAACTTTCTACATACCCAATGTCACTAGAATACTAGGAAAAATTATTTTGAAAAGATCATTCTGTTCTAGTCCTATTAACGTTACAACCTTTATCGCGTAGACCGACATGTAAAAGTATCCGTGAAAAAAACATTGCTACAGATAAAAAACTACTATTTAGTTCAATGATCCCTGATCTATGAGATAACCGTTTGTTGCGGTAGGTCTCCGAGATTATGCATCGTTTCCATTGCTAATCACCGTTTAATATTGACATTATACTGAACATTAATAAAAATTGCTCACAGCAGCTTTTTAAACGCAAAGGCGCATCTGATCGTTGAACATTTAATGGCACTAAATTGTCAGGTTAGATGACTGGTTAAGAAATTAATTATTAAGAGTGCCGTACCTACATGTTTTTGTTGAAACAATTTCCATAATATTATTGTTAATTATTATGTTGTTTTTGGGTTCTTCTTAGTTATTATTATATTTTGTTATATCAGTTAGGGAAACGTCAGCACCTGCCCAATATCTATCCTTTGCTTTTTGGTTCTCTTCGTATTTATCAAAACATTTTCACGTATGCCGTTTCCACGTGGTTCAATATGCACACACAAATTGCATTTATGATGCATACACAACAGATTTCAGAAAGATCTGAAAGCAGATTTACTCATCAAATACTTATATGGATAAACCAGACTAACCTAATCAAGACCTTGTTCTGCCAAATTAACAACAATCGATTGTATTTAGTTGACAAGAGATTTGGTCGATCATTTTGAATTCTCTTTCCGGTTCAGAAGCTGCAATCCGTCTCTTCACAAGAATGAAAAGCTTAATTAAGTTTGTGTATTAAACAGTTATTTTTTGACAATGAATGTGTTGAAAAGAATGAAAGTGCATTTCAATTTTCATAATGACCAAGAAGTCTGGCCCTTTGAGATGCATACGTGACAAGTTGACTTGCCGACAGCCACGTAGTGGTCCTCTTGATTGAAAATGTGCTGTATGTTAGGCGAATCACTTCGTATGACGATATTATTATGATAACTAACTCGAATTTTCCAATCGCATCCAGGAAAAAGACCGACTTAAAACATTCAAAAAATCTTCTTCTATATCTTCTTCTATATCTATATCTATCTATATCTTCTATTCTATATCTATATCTTATCTTCTATATCTTCTTCTTCTATACATATAATAAATCTGTAGACGAGACGTTTCTGTACATTGAAAATATTTACAAAAAAAATAGTTGGGGTGTTAAAGGATAACCAACAGATGCCATTTCATCAATTTTTGGAATTTTTGTCTGTTTGTCGGTTTGTCTGTTTGTCTGTTTGGATGTGACAGATTATTGATTTGAACAGGGTCAACGTAAAAAGTACCAAACCAATACGGTTACTTTTTATACTCAAATATGGTGTAGAACTCGGAGCAGTGATTAGTTTTTATTTCATCGCAATCGGTTCACTCTATCAAAAGATATAATCAATTTAAAGTATTCTAGAACAACTTTTTACGTTTTTTAGTAACACGTAACGACATCTATTGGCGCGATATAGTACCTACTAACGAAAACATAATTTATTGTTGTTGTGATGTGAATAATCACGTCCTATTATTTTATGCTTACTTAAATGACGAAATAACACAGATACCTACTTATGTCTATGTTATTTTAAAAAGTAATGGTAATGATTATAATATTAAACAAAATCGCTTTCCATTGATGGTTTATTTAGTGGCGCCTGTGGCGCTAAAATAATTTTAAACAAAAAGTGAGGATAATGTAAGATAATAATTAATGTGGTGTTATGAGCGATAGAGAAGTTAGATAATTATTGATATAGAAAGTTGAGTAACGCAGAGCGTTTTTTAACGAAGTTCTTATTTGTAGCTTGCGGTAGGAGTTCTAAGGGAGAAATCGTCAAATAACGAAAAAGCGTTATGCCTCATTTTTCAAAGTAATAGGTAGATAGAGACACACACAGAGAGAGAGAGAGAGCTATTTTTCATGGTTTCCGAGGATCCTGACCCCGGTAAGTGAGGTCATGAAGAAAATCAAAGATGGCGGTTGCCTAAATTTTTCGTCATGGGTGTCGTTTTCATGGTTTTCGAGGGTGCTGAAGTCGATAGTCAGGTCAAAATGAAAATCCAAGATGGTGGGGTGGCTGCAATTTTTTTTTATCATGTTTGTCGTTTTCATAGTTTTTGAGGGTGCTAAAGTCGATAGGTCAAAATGAAAACCCAAGATGGCGGCTCCATTTTTTTTTAATGTTTTGTCATGGGTGTCGTTTTGATAGTTTTCGAGGGTGCTGAAGCCGATAGTCAGGTCAAAATGAAAATCCAAGATGGCGGCTGCAATTTTGTTTTGATTTTTTGTCATGGATGTCGTTTTCATAGATATCAAAGGTGCTGAAGCCGATAGGCAGGTCAAAACGAAAATCCAAGACGGAGGTTGCAATTTTTTTTATGGGTTTCGTTTTATTGGTTTTTGAGAGTGCTGAAGCCAATAGTGAGGTTAAAATGAAACTGTAACGGCTTACCCACCGTCGATTGGCCCATGAACCGTTGGTGAACATTATCTTTAAACCATTAACTTTTTTCCAAAGGACTTTTCACCCACGAACGTTTTGCCAACATAACTCTACGTCAGTGAATGCTTTACCCACAGAATGTTTTGACCAATAACTTTTCACCCAAAGAACAAGGCCAACAGACCCCGGGAAAGATGAAAGTAAAATAATAATAAGACGTAGTCCTTTATTTATGTGAAAAGGGTAGAAAGTAACCTAACCAAGCCTAACCTCGGGGTGCCCTTCGCTCGCTTTGCTCGCTCACTTGAGCCGCCATCATCCCTTCGAACCCTACCTGTCCGAGTCGGGGTGCCCCAAGTCCCGAGCTCGCTTCGCTCGCCCTTGCATCCTTAGTTCTATTTGACATGGGTCAAATGTTCTTTGGGTGAAAAGTTATTGGTCAAAACATTCTGTTGGTTAAGCATTCACTGACGTAGAGTTCTGTTGGGGAAACGTTCGTGGGTCACAAGTCCTTTGGATGAAAAGTTAATGGTGTTGACCAACGGTTCATGGACCAATCGACTGTTGGTAAACCGTTTCAGTACTGGTTAAAATGAAAGTCCAAGATGGCGGCTGCAAATCGAAAAATTGGTAGTGTGTATCGTTTTCATGGTTTTCGAGAGTGCTGAAGCCGATTGTGACGTCAAAATGAAAATCGAAGATGGCGGCTGCAATTTTCTTTTTCTTTTTTTATCATGTGTATCGTTTTCATGGTTTTCAATATAAGTTTATATTGAATACACGACTTTGTGTGAAATAAAATAACCGACCGAAAATAACCGACTTAAAAACACACTTCAAAGTGCAATAGACCTTTGGTTTCAGAAGTCTGTAATTTCTTGCCAACGCGCAACGTCTTCCCAAACTAAGGTTATTTTGCACTTTCTAGGGTTTTTTATGGAAGTCGGCTATATTTTTTTGTAATTATCTTTATAATTTTTTTTCTGGTTTTCGGCAGTATAAGGTCTAAATCAAAATCATGTCTAAAGTTTTCATGGGTTTCATCTTCGTAGTTTAAATGGCGGCCGGTGTCAAATATAACCAAAGTTTAATGGGTTGCTTTTTACACGGGCAACTTTATGTAGAAGCTCTTACCATTAATGTATTCTTCCTTTTATCATCTAGATATCTCGATGCTTTATATGGCATAATATTGGTAAATATATATGATATCTTCAATACCAAGTTAAGAAATTCTAAATTTAGCACAGAGATGAAACCAAGACTTAGAAAAACTAACTTCATTCTTCACCTAGGTACTAATCTCAGATAGATAAGAAATTCTAAATTTAGCACAGAGAAGAAACCAAGACTTAGAAAAACTAACTTCAAACTTCACCTAGGTACTAATCTCAGATATACTTTAGATAAAATGGTGATATGATTTTACAAGTTGGTATTCTAAGACAGACGCAAAATAAAAAAAATATTTTGCGTCTGTCTTAGAATACCATTAATGGACATAATTATGGCTGTTTGGTTAGATAATCAGCCTCGAGCAGGCGCTTTTATTTTAATTTATTCTCAAAAATCAAAGTGACACTTCGTCGCATTGTCATTATGAACCATGAAGACGCAGTGATTGCAGTCGAAAGGGCCGTGGTAGCGAACATTACCTGTTGTTTTCCGACATCCACGCGAACGAAGTCGCGGGCACAGCTAGTAAATAAATAAAGCCCGTAACGGATACACAAGATTACTTTCACCGCGGGAGATCAAACAGTACCTCGGGCCCGTACAAAAAACAGATTTCCAACGCGCAAAGCCGCAGATAAAATCTAGCATAATGCGTCTGGTCAGGCGCCGGTTTCGGCGCCTACAAAAAATGACGTCACCTCAGAAACAGATGCACTGTCTTCTTTTAAGACTGCATCTGGAAATGACATAATATGCTGTGGCGAAGCCAACTTTTGTATGGGCGTCAGGTGGGTAGAGTTAAAAACTTCAAGCCTGTATTCAAAAATATTTTTAAAGGTCATGAACCTGAAGAATAGCACAAATAATTTTCCTGACAAGAATCGTGTTAATGTATGCGTAATTGCTTGCTATTTTCGTTTGCTTTAATCGTAATGTTCTTACACCCACCACGCTTACATCCCTCGAGAAGCAAAGCAAAGTGTTTAGAGATATTTGGAGAATATATCGCTGTTTTGTGTCTTTAAAACTAGCGGTGTTTACACTGGAACAGGAGCGTTGTCGTCAACTAGCGACTAAATGACTGCCAACATTTTGAAAGATGAATATATGAGAGAAATATGCAAATAAATCTCACCTTCGTATAACTCAACGTGTCTCCGTGTTGAAATACCAAGGAGGTGGTTTTGGGTAGACCAACAGTCAATTTGCTAGACCGAAATATTATACCTTAAGTAGCCGCATCACCAACTTGGCAACTAAGAGGATATATTTTCGTTGGATCCCGCTTTTGAATCCCATTTTTTAGGTATTAACGATGGATCCCATTTCCTATTTCCGTTGAATCCCATGTTAAAACAAAATGTGTACTTTTCAGTACAAAAGTGATTTTATAGACCTTTATCAAATACTAACAGTGCCCTGCGGTGTCACCCACGTTAATGTGAGGAAAAAACTTACTCGAATATATTCCATTACTTTAAGAGTATTACATAAGATTATTACTTAGTACATTAATATATTACATATCACAAATATATTCTTATAATAACAAAAAAAAAAGTTATTTTTTATTTTATTAAGAAAATAGAAACAATATCTCTGAAATCACTAAGCCTAAAATAAAATTTCAAGATTCCAGGAGATCCTATCAGAAGTCGGGTCTCAAAATAACATAGCAAATCTCTCAATATACTGCGTCCATACCAGTCCATACCTACTTACCTAAATTTGGTCATAGTCAAAACATGTTCAGGACGTTATATTCAGTTTAAAGTTGGTATTTTTAAATGTTATGCCTAAAGCACTTTCATAATAATAAGATTTTTGGCATTTTCAACGTCAAGTAACAGCCAAGGGGATTAATTGCAGACTTTCGCTGTAATAGTAAGAAATGCTCAAGATGTTATTCCCCATAAGAAAACAGTACATTTCTTTTCTGGCACTTAAATCTTTGGGTACGTTATGAACTTATGAATGACAAGTTTATGAAATACAAACTTATTTTTGCAGTCGATCAAATTAATGATGTGCATGCATTGTGCATGCGTAAATATTCAACCCAACTACGGTACCTTTTACTGTGCGTGGTCCGACATAAACATGGCCAGTTTTTTTTTAATTTCGTTGGGAAACTGCTACAAAAAGAAACAATTTCTATTACTCAAGTAAACTAATAGAAACAAAAACCCAAGCTCATACAACTAACAACACATATGTATTAAAAAGTAAAGTGATTGCGGAATACCCAATTTATACAATTCATTTATCATCATTCCCAAACTTTTGCTCAGCCTACCTAAAAAATGTATACTTTGATTATTTGCAACAAAATGTTGCACAGCGTCACAAAAAAATCAGTTAACTGACGGTTTGTGGTGCCGTTATCTGACAGGATTTTTCGTGGAACACCTCGACGAGCCATAAACTGACAAGTCGGTTACGTCGCGACGTAAGCAGGAGATGGCGGAGTCTGCAGAAAGGCTTGTTACAATCAAGCCTTTCTGCAGACTCCAGCAGTACACTGCTCGAGTTGTCTAACATGTAAACATTGCCACCCATCGCTTCTCTGTACGATGACCAGTAGACACATCCACAGGGCCAAAGTAGTCTAAACCAACGTTTGTAAATGGACGACTATAACAATCAAGTCTTAGATCAGGCAAATCGCGTGTGCTGGCGTTTGGGGTGCTGCTTTCCGTTTAAGCAAAATGCGCAATTTCTTGATATCTTCCGGACCTCACTACGGCGTCTCAAAATCCAGTATCGTTGTTTTAGTTCATTGCAGACATGTACGTTAAAGATGTGAGCAGCTTTATGGTAGTAGTACTGTATTAGGAGGCAAACAGCTGGATGACGACCATCAAGTATAATCGGAGACGTGGTATTGTAGTCAGTATGTTAGTCGGCGGTCCAGCCTAAGTAAGCTTTCTTCATCTAGTACCAAAGTCAAGGAGTGCAGTTTGCTCGTTTTATGTATCTTGGATTGTTTGGAGTCGTGCAACACGGCCAATTCTGGGCGAAAACTGTCCACCTGAGTCTTCTTTAAAATAGCGTTTTCTGCTTTCTGCATATCTGAACCAGTCAATGGTGAAAGCTTGGAAAAAAGGTATTAGTGTTCAATTTAGGTCTATCTATTCATACACGAAATATCTGAAGGGGTCATTGTACTCATTTCATTGTGTCCTATAGTAAAAGTTGTTCATAATGATGAGTAGGTACAATGAACCCTTCAAATATTTCATGTATGAATAGATAGCTTATATATATATATATAAAGTTGCAACAAAAATATACTTTTAGGAACCAGAAGTCGATTTTATTAAAAAAGAAATAACGGCTACGAACTATTTTAATACAATCGAAAAATATTAACAATTAGAACACAAAATTAATTATTAGGAAAACTAAATATAACACAGCTGAGAGTGTGAGCGCTCCTATCTTTCTTTTTGCGGAGCCCAAGAGGAGCTGTCATCTCTTTGACACTCCTTGTTTATGCATGATTAGTAGACATAAGTATTTTATCTATGGTGAGGCTACTCTATGGACTTATCACTCGTTACTGTTCATTCCCAACAATACAGTCATTTTATTATAAACAATTTTGTTATTGAAAGTACTCGCATTCAGATTTTTTTAAGCATTTGGGATCCAACGGAAATAGTTTTTGGGATTCAACGGCAATTCTCTTGCATTTTTAAAATTCGGGATCCAACGGAAATAAAAAATAATGTTTTGTGGGATCCAACGGCAAAAATATTAAACTGGGATTCAAAAGTGGGATCCAACGAAAATATATCACTAAGAGCATACTCTTTTTAAAAGACAAGAGACCAACAATTTGCAGTGATCTGAGAAGGGTTGATGTTCAAGTTTATGCTAATAGCTTCTCGGCTCAAGAAGACAAACAGCCCAATAAGACCTTTTTCCAAAAGACATTAAAAAAAACATCTTTACAAAAAAAAAAAAAACAACCGACTTTCAAAAAAGTACTACAAAGTGAAAAATATATTATGTAAGTAAATATATAAGCCCTGCCAGAAGACTCGCCGATGAAGCTCGACCTGTACCAACCTGACGGCAAGGTCGTTAAAAGATGCCCGCCCATCCATAGATAATAATTACCCATCTCTCCACTAGTCCAAGGCTTGCTCTAGGATGCATATCCGGTAGGCTCTTAAATCCTTACCTATCTTACGGGCACGTCTTCCCTACCATTCCTTGATATGCAATGGTCGCTGTAGCACCATGAACATGAAGCTACAGGAGCTAGTGCGAATCTTGGAGTTCATTCGATTAATCGAGTCTGGTATAACCACGCTGGGATCGGTGCAATTCATTCATTCATTCATGTATTTACCACGCACAAATTCGTATAACACTACTTGCTACGTAAATATCAGTGACAGGAAGTTAGAAGTATTATAACATCATCAATATAAACTGAGTGGCAAAAATACGTATTATTGAAGCCAACTCAAAAACTACCCAAGCAAAGTTAATAAAATTTATATGGGACGACCCCTGGGGCATACCCTACACATAAAAAAATATGATATCGATTTACAAATGCTGGAGATATCGCGTAACAAATATACAAAAAATATATAAATATATTCATTCGAATTGAGAACCTCTTCCTTTTTTGATGTCGATTTAAAAAAGATACATCTTACTGAACAATAAATATCCAAACTCCAAAGCAGTTTTGTCTAGAGAACATCCAAATGTTGTAATAATAAACTTGCATTATGATTTATGTGTCCGCTGAGAGCTCCTACATCTAGACGTAAGTACTTAAGAGCTTTTGAAGTCGTTATCGAAATGCTTGAGTACTTATTTACACAAACAGAGTACATCTTCATTGCTCCTTATCAAATTATTAATATCACATTATCACTCAGAAAGTAAGTTATTAAATTAAACGGTCATAAACGTATCCCATAAAATTCCGACTGTCAATTTGTTTATCAACTATGTAAACAAATATGTTCGGTGCATGTTATTTATGAATGAATAGTATCTGTTAGCTCGGTTATTATGGTAATGTCCCATCAAAGGCGTCTGCCCGGACCTGCCTCAACGAGGGGAACGCTTGGGGTAGGTTATGGTATTGCACTCGCCGATCCGCCGACTGCAAGGGTGGTTTTGCATAAGTATACCTCGGCTTATAGTTTACAGCCCTGAATGTGTCTGTCTAACCGCTAGATTTATGAATTCTGCGGTGCAATTATGACGTTTCGTACGAGTGTGCGTGCGTCTGTTTACGCTGTTCCGATTGCTATGCAAACTTTTGATATACGTGCTTTGAACATTTTACCTGATTTATGTGTAGCTATGCCTGTACTTTGCCTCCGTCTTGGAATACAAAGATTTGTACGGCTTTGTATTCAATTATCTATCTCACGGCCATTTCAGTTTGTTATAAATTTTAAATCAGTTATCTAGACTGGCACCGAGTTGGAAATAAACAGAGATCGATATGGCTCCGGCGACGACCGAAACTTGCCTGCCCCCCTCGACGTTTTAAGATCACACCTGAAACGTAAGGAGCACATTACAGTCAAGCATTATGACATCTTAAAACTTAGGCGAGTACCTGTTGGATTTTTTTCGCCGGGCCGGATAATCCAACAGATGATTAAAAAAGCGTGCGTGCCCACTTGACGCACAGTGTTAGCTTTTTTGCGTGTGTGTGCGGTGTGCGGTGGCACTAATGAAACGGGCCCCGGTGGCGGCGGCGTGCGTCGTGGCGTCCTACGTACGCGGGCCTTGCATTGGGTCGGGTCAGTGAACCTGCCCGCCCACTATCGGGGTAAATATGCCGAATGCACACAGATGCGCGCGCCGGCCCCGCACGCTCCCTCCAGCCCGGTCGTCGGCGCTGCACTCTGCACGCATACACCCCCGACCCCTCTTAAAACTCCTAATTGATTGCACAAATTTTCTCGCAATAACTGTCTTTTTATGGTGTTAATGATGTAAACTTGCGCAGTTCCGCCGCTTTAATTGATACTCGACGACGTGATAAGTTGTAAACCAGAGTACCCAATGCGCGACGTATTCTCATTTGCATATCACCGCGGTGTCGTCGGCGGGACTATGAAAAATTAATTAGCATACGGCGAATTCTCTTTTTCGGGATTGCGTTGCGATCTCTAGCTTTCCGCTACGATGGATAACCAGTTTTAAGTTTTTTTTACTCTTCATACGAACTAGCGAAAACGTTAAATGCAGGTAAAAAAGAAAATTAGTTCTAGGCAGATCTTTAGTTCACAAAGTTGATTCTACATTTCTTATTTCCGCCAGTGTTTCCTTCGATGAAATCGTTCGATTGAAATCTTTTATTCAGCATTCATTAGTTTTTATTTAGCCCAGATCAAAAGCAATCGGCTTCTTGGCACGAGTTTACATAACTCTGGTAAAATCAGAAGAAAAAGCTTCCGACGATCTATTATAAGTAGGTATGTCTATGTATATACACGAGAAAGAAAAATGTAGACAGCTGTGTATTTTGTTATCGAACGAGAATAACTTGATAGCGCAATCGTTATACCGATGATCCAAGCATTACATCATCGAATGCATTCGTATGATATCACGGTGACGTCACGGCGCAATGCGTATAAATGAAAATTTAATGCATCCGTGTGATGCCAACATCCCTCCATACACACAATAAATACATGCAATAAAAATCGCATAGAATTGCAATGCCATCATAAACGCGCCCGTTTTGGCATGATTGCCGCACAGCGCGGTCTTTTAAACATCTTGACCTATTCAATTGTGTGGCACATTGTTTATTTTATGTTTGTATGGAGATCTGGCACTGAGAGGGAAATATTGTCACTGTTATTTATGTAGTATTCAAGGAGGGAAAAATAGCGTATTATATTCAAATATACTGCGTTTTTAGGGTTCCGTACCTCAAAAGAGAAAACGGAACTCTTATGAGATCACTTCGTTGTTAGTCTGTCTGTCAAGACCCTTTTTCTCATGAACGCGTGGAGTTATCAAGTTTAAATTAATATCAAATACTCAGAGCAGCAATCTCTGGAAGCAGTGAAAAAAATCAAACTTCTAAGTCAACGCAATCAAAAGATTCGGGTGTGTATGTTCCGCTTATGTCGCATATTTTGACACTCGCAAGGGAATCAAAACCTATAGGTTACTTCCCGTTGACTAACGTAGAATCATAAAATTTGGCAAGAAGCAATGTTATGTAGCACAAGTAAAGGAAAACATCCGAAAACCGTAAATTTGTAGTTCCATACCTACAAATTTGTACGGAACCTTCGGTGCGCGAGTCCGACTTGCACTGGACCGGCTTTTTTGTTTTCGAAATCGACTCTATCTGCATAAATATGTCACAGAAGATGAGAAGATTTACTGAAAGCAAAGGATCTTGTAACGAAAAATCTGATCTGTATACATTTACACAAAAGGTGCTTTAAATTCGATGGGCCTTTCATTAGTTTCATTAACATATTCGCCCAACTTTTCCACATGGCAACACGTATAAAAATTGGCGCCTTAATTTTAGTCAGAACAGCATTTTCGGGAGTTAACCAAATAATTATTAAAAAGGATTTTAGTTTAATGTAACAGGTGCAAACTTTTTAATGTATGAAATTTTAAATAAAAACTAGCAATGTTTCTTGTTCAGAGAACTGCTGCTCCTTGAGACTAAAGTTTCAAGAACTAGGTACTAATTGCAAGTGCAAAATAACAAAGTTTTAATAGTTGTTTAACTTGAATGGCAATAACTATTGTAAAGTGGAAGAATTTTTTTGCTCATTAATATTATCAATTAGTATACTTATCACTTTATTTTCTCTACAGCAATAAAAAAAAAATACGGAAAAGCGTGTTATAAAATTAAATGACTGTTTGCTCTGTAATTAAGGCATAGTATCTAGAATGCCTTTTGCCTGCTAGAAACAATAAAACAAATCTAGCAGTAATTGTGATGATTTCGATGTATTCGGCTAGAAGAATCAAACATGTAACATTTACACCCTTAAAAGTTACCACCCATATTTCCAGAACATTAAAACAGTTATTGAATAACAAAACATAACAATACCCCCAACAAACTTAACCCCCTATAAAAACTCAATAAACGAATAACCACCACGAACAAACCCCATTACTTTTAGTATCGACATGCCATAAAAGTTTTATTGGCTTAAATCAGCGTGACCCTCTGTACGCGTGGTCTCCAGGAAGTGCATGGCAGCATGGTGCTGGTAAATAATTAGGATACGCAGCGGTGAACCGCTCACTTCTCATTGGTCCACCCCTAATTGAATAACTGACGATATACAGAGATTTAGAGCGGCTGGATGTGACAGTGGTTTTGGATCGAAGGTTTTTTTTTTATCGGTTATAGGATGTTGTTTATGTTTCTTCCTGCGAATTTTAAAAATGAATTATTTTTCTACAAAACTGAAAAAAGTTCTCAAACGAATGTCAAAATTGGGCCTATATGGACTTCACTGTTTATGTCTTATTTAGACTTCAGTAAGTAAAGTTTTTCATTATTTTTTCTCAAGCCGAGTAAAAAAAAAATTATTTTAATGAAAACTAATCATTACTTTTTAACAAGCGTCCATGACCCATTTTCTTCAATGTTTTTACAACTTGTAAGTTGATTACATGACATACAGATATGTTTTTTATTCTAGTAAATTGTACAACAAAACCAGATTCGAAAGAAATAATAATTCGTTTGTTTTCACCCTTATCTTCTTAAATTTCATACAAATACTTCTAACAACTTTCTGATATGTATTTATTGTGTAGTTTTGTGTTAGACATTTGATACTAAAAACTCGAAACTGTAAATAATGTTAACATTCATAACCGCGCAGTAAACCAACGCAAGGCATTTCTAGTTTTACTACATCATTGTAAACGGTTTCGCGCCCTCGTCTCGGTTGCAATGTTGCACCGGAACCATTGTATCAGTTTAATTAGTATAGCAAATTAACAAAATAATTAGGAATAAAAAAAAAATCTGTTGAATAGCAACATTATTTACAGGCTACGGTCTACGTCACCTACGTACGGCATCTATGCTCTACGAAGTGCTACGAAGTGCTACGCGTTTTTTCGGCCTACGACGCGACGTCATGCTACGCAAGACTAACGTATTAGGAAAATTGTTAAGTGCGTGAATTAATAAAATTGAGATTGTAATGACTTAGATTGTATTTTTCATATTATCTATCATAAGTTAAAATATTCTTCTCGTTGAAAATTAAATCCATTTTTTCAATGCCACTGAACTTTTGACTTTGAACTCGGCGGCGAATATATTATTTTAACCTTTTATATATAACGTGAGAGGTATGAATGAAAAACAAACAAAACTCGGGGTCTCATAAATCAGGTTTGGCAAGAACAATTCTTCAATATTTCACACGAAGCAATACAAATTTTGTCAACATCACAACACAAACATTGTCAAAGGCAGGGGTAGACACCTTTTTGAATTATTCACCTCAGGATTAACAGAATATTATCTCGCATAACCTGTCATATTTCCCAATACATAACATATTATTTTCGCTACCTATTGAGATAAACAGCAGACTAGTTTCCGTATTGTTTATACAGTTTGCGTCGCGCCACGCTTATGAGTTAAGACGTAGTTAACAGATTTGTGTCGGGCTCGGTTTGCACCGTCAACTTCCTACCTACAGGTTGTGCAAGTTGTGCTGTTCACGTTTCCATCTCCGGCCATGTTCATTAGATAGTTAACCGTCGACCGAATAGTGGATCACATCTCGCTATCAGGTGCGCTGCAAACAAAACGCTCAATAGAGGCCGGGTTAAACATGCACGACGGGTGTACGGGTATAATTAAAGTTTAGGAGACGCTCACGTCGCCCGTTAACCTCGTTATCGGGCGCTGGAAGTGGGTGAGACGCGGTGGGGAGGGAGCCAGCCTCGGGGTTGGGGGGAAACGGGGAAAATCAATGACAGCCGCCGCGCGCCGTCTCTCCCCGGCCCGACGCGCTCATCTCGCGGCCACGTGCCGCGGTCACTGGCCTGACTCACCACACCATCCTCTAGCCACCATCATTTGTCTCCGCGCATCCTCGTCATTACCCCTCGACCAATCAAAAACCCGCATTTAAAAATGTATAGCCTAGATTGAACTATCATACCTAATCCGATCTAATCAATCACCAAAAAAAAAACTGTAGGTCCTTTCAGCGCACGTGTTATTCAGATGACCGGCACAAATCAAAGCAAATAGCTTGACATCGGTCAACAAACAAACAGTTTAATGGAACAGATAAGTGTGCGGTTGCACGAAGCCTTGCCAGTTGTTGGGGGCGCTCGATGTAATATGTAGGTCGCTGTCAGAAATTTGGGTTATCGTTTGGCCGCGTCGATATGCGACACTTCCGTACCACCGCGATGCGAATGCTATGCACTCGCCGATATTATTGCTATTTCATGCTTCCATGATACGTAATACGTCGCTTCTGAATGCCAGATGTTATTGGTCATGTGACACACTGACCCGTCAGTCAAATTATGCTTTGGCGCTACAGCATAGCATCAGCCTCTGTATCTGACAATTTGACAACCCTCCATCGGCCGTCCGAAACTTTGCCAACTTAAAAAATATATTTCCGTCAAGTCCCCAAAGTTACCAACCAGTCGCAAAACAATGAGTCATTTCGGGGCGAGTCTCGCGGTACCTAATAAAAATCGGTAGCAATGAACTTCCTAGTTCCAAATCCAGGCGTCCCACCTCGTCGGTCGGCAGTCGGTACAAATGTTTTATATAAGCATATCGCGACCCGTCGTCGATCAATGTCAACCGCATATTTGGGTCAACGTCCGTCAACCGAGAATTCCCGCGTTCGTCTACTCTTCATTTCCTATAACGCATACGATCACAATTTTTTTGTGCAATGTTTAGTATTTAGTAATATATGGCTTGATATTTCTGGTTATTTATATACCCCTTTCTATACATAGCTCTACTAATTTCTATTTTTTTTTTTTGCATTTACAAGGTGCAAACACTTATTAAAAATTGATTGAATCTAAACTCTTTATTCCATTACTAAACTGTCAAAATAACGTTGAAAAAGCTACGCTGTCATAACTGTCAGTCATCGACGGTGCAAGTTTGCAAAACATGGGTAAATAATCAAAATGTAAAAAAAATAGTAAAGCCATCCAATGATTTCATAATACAATATCTACAAACATTACTACATTTACCAAAAAACTGGGAAATATATCTTCGCTGAAAGTGAACAATGAGGTGATCTTCGAATCTAATTATGCCTGATGTATTCTATTTTTTTCTCATCCTCGCTCACCATTTCATTGGGCTGGTAATGAAGTTGTCTTTCTTACATACTTACACGGCAACTGCTATTTAAAATTGTCTTCTTCCATGTCAACCAAAACAGATCTATAGGACGATCAAAGACCATAACAGGTTTTGAATATTAGTTCCAAAAGACGAATATCAATTATCAATACTCATCTCGCAATTATTTTGCCCTCAGGTATATTACGCGAAGAAAAAGCGGAGAGCGCAA
Source organism: Gortyna flavago (assembly GCA_963669345.1). Lineage (NCBI taxonomy): Eukaryota > Metazoa > Arthropoda > Insecta > Lepidoptera > Noctuidae > Gortyna > Gortyna flavago. Next base: position 13,761,973 of record OY770138.1, read on the forward strand.
CAGTACCTGGGCGAGGACGGCTCGCATAAAAAAGAGCGTAAGTTATATAACGACGGCTATGATGATGATAACCATGATTACATCATCAAACAGGGCGAGAAGTTCCTCGACCGGTATGAGATCTCCTCGCCGATTGGGAAGGGATCTTTTGGACAGGTGAGCATCTACTCCTTTTCTATCTATCAATCATACTAGCCTATCGAAGTCAAAAAGAAGTTATACGTTGACTATAAATGGAGCACCGATCGCAGATTTGGAACTCCTGCGTCGAAGATCATACGACGTATCCGAAGAGGTTGCTGAAGCCTTACAGAAAATAAACATGCCGGATACTGCTAATAATTTACAACAGTGTTTAAACACTTGTTTTTAACTTGTATACTCATTTCCGATAATAAATTAAACGGGGCAAAGGTGCACCAAGAACTAATAGAATGTATGACTTATCAGGTGTGTTAATACGTTCTGAGAAAAATAAATATATGAGTAACCGTTGCACTTAGCACTCAAGTACGTGATTCATACAACACATTGTATTAGTTATCCTTTTATCAGTCCAGTACTAAGCTACTCACAGTCAGATTACTGAACATAATGAGTTTCTCCTCATTGCCCTAGTAGTAACACAGATTAGGAGCTCTTCTGAAAACTCTGGGTTACCAATAGGATATTATATTGTGTTTAAGCAGAAAATGTGATCAATAACGGTAGTTGGGGTTACAAGGAAACAGTATTTAGCCTGAAATTCCACTTCAAAGTCGCAGAGCTTTCTTTCTGGTCGAGAATGGCTATGTTTAGTATTAGAGATTTTCTCAATAAAACCCGTCACATTCGAGTGACATCGTACCACTGTTCACTGGGTTGGACAGTAACTCCAATATAGAAATACTAACAGGGTAAGCGGGATCTCATGCGTCTTAAAATGCGAACATTATGCTGTAATTGCATGACCGTAGGTGGCCTGACATGCCAAACCATTGTAGGTTAAGCCCTCCACAAAGCTATAATCAACAGTGATTGGTCAGGTGCAGTGTGTGTGTTGTGCCGGCGCACACGTTTGTGCTCACAATTTTCCTTTTCTGTAGAGTATTGGGCATGTTTTTAAACCGACTTCCAAAAAGGAGTAGGTTATATGTTCGACTTTGTCTTTTTTTTTTATGTGTATTCACCGATTTTTCCGTCAATTTGATTGGACCGATTTGATTTTTTTTTTTTTGTTTGGAAGGGTATACTATCGAGGTGGTCCCATTGTCATCAAGTTGGAATCTGATGAGAGGATCCCATGGAAATCGAGGGAAACCCTAAAATTTTATAGGAAAACTTATAGCGATTTGGGTATTTTTTAAAGTAACTTGAGTATTTGCTCTCGGAAATCATCATTTGGTAAAGTGGAGCTGATGATGAAGACCACAGATGGCCATCGGAACTACTCAATGATAAATATTGCACGGGTTGCGATTCAATTACTTTGATATGGTTGCTAAGCAATTTATGCTCGTCACAATGCGTTTGGTAAAATGGTGAGTGGTTGTTGATGAGTTCTCCTGGTTCTTACCAACTCCTCAACAATTAACGTCCCAGCATCGGGGAAAGCAATATTTTGTAAAAGGTGATGAGCAGTTGACATTAAGCTATTGTAAATTAGATAAATTAAAAAAAAAAACCAAAAAAATAACCTACTTCAAAAAAAAACCGCTACAAAGTGAATAATAACTTTAATTTCGGAAGTCGGTGTCAATAAACGAAAATGCAGAACCAACTACACCGACTTCCGAAATTAAAGTTATTTTTCACTTTGTAGCCGTTTTTTTTGGAAGTCAGTTGTTTTTTTGTTTTTTTTTTGTTAAAATGGTTTTTCATTGGCCCTTATCGTGATAAGCGAGAAATACAGCTTACAAATAGATCTCTCGAGTTGCTAACGATTATGTTTCTCAATGTTACAGGTTGTGAAAGCGTATGACCACGAGGAGCAGTGTCAAGTAGCGATAAAAATAATTAAGAATAAGAAACCCTTCCTAAACCAGGCACAAATAGAAGTCAAGTTACTAAAGATGATGAACAGAGCGGATCCTGAAAATAAGTATTATATAGGTAAGTTTAAACTTGAAGTCTAACTTAATCGGTCTTGTAAAATGATCGCTTTGTCGACTTTTTGACGAATTCAACAATGGCAAAGGAATCGACAATGTTTGGAAGATTTTTTAGGAACGCTATTAAATTATAGGAGTAAATTACACTGGCTACGATAGGTAATTATGTATAGAGGTATGAGGAACAGGGTGTAAAGTTCACTCATCCTCTATACATAAGGGAGGATCCTCCGATCAGATGGCTGTTGTGTCTGGCGGGCAACTGCCCGATGATTCATGTCGGACCGTTGTATCTATGCTAGTTGCGCGGTAAACTCTGCTTGCGAGATGCAGGATTTTGCGTGACGTCAGTATGACGCGTTGTTCGCATGTGCCGTTGCAGATGCATGAAGACTTGTCTTTAGTAAAGATGCAGTCAAGTTATCTACTGCTAGCATTATGCTAATAGTTCGAAACTGACAAATTTAAGCAACGTAACACTTATAAATCTCGCGAAGCCATTGTAAATTTTGATTTTAATTAAAATACAATACAACAGTTTCAGTTTCAATGCTTGATAATGTAATGTATTTAATGTTATAATTTATGAACCTGTAAACATTATGACATGTTTGACTGTGGAAATGAAAAGTAAACAGACCATGATTCACTTTGATGTTTACTTTTTCAGATGCAATGTCAATGCAAAACACGTGACTGTGTTAGAGGAAACTAAAATAATATTTATTCTGGTACTTAGTATTAACTTATCAAATATACTAACAAAACTCAGTACAGTTTCATAATGATCAGACTGTATTAGGTATTTTCCGTCCATATCTGCGTTGTTTAAATGATGAGTAGGACTAGGAAATCGAGGTCTTAGCCAAGTATAATAAGCGATGTTTGAGTCTGCTGGCTAAAAGTTTGGGCGTTTTGGCATTCATGTCTTCAGAGACATTGATTGACTTCAGTGGTTCTGGCGACTTGACCGTCATTACAAGACCTAAGCATGCATAACCAGTTTATATTGTTCCAAATGCATGGACACAGGCCTCATCTCGGTGAAAGGGAGTGGCCGTAATTCACCACGCGGGGGTTAGTGCGGGTTGGTAGATGTCACATGTCTTCGAATTTTTGGTTCTAGGACATGCCCATTTCCTCACGATTTTTCTTTCACCGTTTTGAGACAGTAGACTCAACCGTCCGTCGGAATCTAATCTAATCCCACGGAATAAATGACTGCCGAGATAAAAAGTATCCTATGTCCTAACGCAGATCATGGTCTATCCGTGTGCTAAATTTAATCAAAATCCATTCAACCGCGAATGCGTGAAAGTTTACAGACAGAGTTACTTTGGCATTAATAATATTGTGTTGTGTTTAAATAATTATGTTTTTTTTTACAACCAGCCCTTGGCCGGTATTGTGAATCATGGTTACGGATAGAGGCCTGAGCAGAGATTCCTAAAAGTAGGAGTATTTAAGGTTTATTTATTGTTACATACTTTTATTAATATGTTTTTTCTTATGTTCCAGTGAAACTGAAATGTCACTTTATGTGGCGGAACCATCTGTGCCTAGTGTTCGAGCTGTTGTCGTACAACTTGTATGACCTGCTACGTAACACCAACTTCAGGGGCGTATCGCTCAACCTAACGCGCAAATTCGCGCAGCAGTTGTGTACGGCGCTACTGTTCCTTAGTCAACCTGGTAAGACTTCCAGCATATACAAAGATATTCCAAGAAAAGTATGCGTTTCGGAGATCATCGTCTATCTTAAATAGCTCTAATATAGAGCTGGTACAACCATATAAATACTTAAAGCGCTTGCCTATTTTCTAAGTATCTAATAAGTATCTAATTCCAAAAAACATGAGTGACCGGTGCAAGAGGTGCAACGATAGGTGCACTACTACAAAGCACGGCAGTACAAAACTTAGAAGCTTTGCCTCTGCGTGACATTCATGTTACTTCGGAACACGAAGATTACCGAAGCGCATAACTTTTCTGGTTTAACTAAACCAACCTAGTAGACGCAAAGTTCTTTAAGAAACAGCTCTTCCTCGGAAACTCATATCCATTTGTACCGCAAAGCAGTCTTCGCTGTGTTTTTACGCGACTGCGCCAGAAGTAGGGTTATGTTTCTCGAGTGTATGTATGTATATTTCTTTGGCACGCTCTGTACCCTAAAAGGCTTGATCGATTTCAGCTTGAGAGGTACCGTTACAATATTCTTAATTGAGAGTGACACTGGGTATATCAAAATAGAAAAAAAAATGGCCGTTTTTTAATACTTATTGTATTAAATTTTTTTTTTCCAATACATGTCGAGTGGGGTATCAAAATAAAGGCTTTTAAAAGGTGATTACACAAATATTAAAATATATACAACTTATATGGTTAAAAGTAATTCGAAGTGACAAATCGTAAAAAACACGTACCAAGAACTAAATGAATATTGATCTAGTATTAAACGTTAAACAATGACTTGTGAACTATATTTAACACCCTATATTTAATCTCATTTCAAAACCAAGTACGGAACTGACAAGCACCTTCAACAAGGATGTCCCAAAATTACATTGACGAGCAAATCTCGATAAGATAGCTCTTATCTACAATAGTAATGGTTAATACCTCTCTTTTGTATTCCAGAACTAAATATAATTCACTGTGATCTTAAACCCGAGAATATACTACTATGCAACCCGAAAAGGTCAGCCATTAAAATTGTGGATTTCGGGAGCTCGTGTCAACTAGGTCAAAGGGTAAGTCTGCTTGTTCTTCATAGTTTAACGCTAAATCCTTAGCTTCTAGAATAAACTTGTTGCTATAAAACAATTTTTGTCTAAAAAATTGCCTTTGTAGTCTGTATGTCAGTATTTCTAATTCAATTTAGATATAGCTGACAGTTTTAGCCTGAGTTAAGCCTGGGGCTAGTTCTGCAAATTGTTTACTAAACTGTCTTCACAAAATGTAGGTACGTTAAAAATTGTCTCCATAGAAACACTCGAAAGATTAGATTTATTTCGAGACATTTGTTGTTATTTTATTTGAAACAGATATAATGGGGGATATTATGAGTGTGTTTATAACTCACGCATTATATCCCGAAAACACTGAAATATAGCTAAGAGCTGAACTTGCGTGAGCATATGTTATGTGAACTAAGATAATTTGAATGTCGAACTAAATTATTCACTTTTCTCTAGTCTAAAATATTAATTTGCAAGTACCAAGAGATTCAATAGAACACTAAATTATTGGAGTGCACCTAACGCGGCTCCACCGATTTATAGACTCGATTCCCGTACACGCTAATTGCTGAGATTAATCACATCGGGGTCGTGTGATTCAGTGGTAGAGGAGGCCAGGTTATCGCCAACACGCACATATTCTTAAAACGTACTACTTCCTTCGACAAAGCAGACGATAAAACCCATTCATGTACGATGTTGGTTAATTTCTTTACGAATTATTGAGGTTTCTTAAATAACAACTTTCGCTATACGCAAAATAGTTAGGCAGAGGTGTAGTACATCCGCATTTCACCAGATATTGGTTGAAGTCTCGAGGGGCGAGCCTATGGCCATCAACCAACACAAATCCAGGCTTTGAGGTGCTACTGAAAAAGTCCTATTGATAAAATGTTATATCATTTGGCATGAGCTGGGAATCGAACCCTGGGCTGCATGTTCAACAATCGCGCGGACGACGACTAGACCAAAGACTCAATCTCGATAATAATTCATTTCCCATAATTGATACTTTATAAATAATCCAATCGTAGTGCCTTTAGACTCATGAATGGAATATGTTTAGATTCTTTTTTGCAATGATTTGGTTCTTTATAATAATAATTGTCTCCTTTTATTTATTTCGTTATCAGTTCAGTAGACGCGGACGCGCTAATTAAGGCCATGGTATGGTCTTGACCCTTGTTATCTTTCTTCAGTTTGTTCTAATTCTGGAAGTGGCACTTAATTGTTACTTAGATATAATGTCGTTTTACTGAGATTTCTAAAATATTTTTTTATGTTTTAATTGTAACATGATCTTAATTATGGCTGAGCTGGACAATACATATATGGAATTTTGCATGTATCTAAAATGGAATGAAATGTTTGACCTGCGAATGCCTCTACTAATTTAGCAAAGCGATAGCGATGATGCTTTTTACATCTTTCCAAACGTATTACGTATTAAATCACAATTACATACATCCTTGAGATACACTTTAAACGTTGGTTTTAATCACTTTAGGATTGTATTAACAATTTTGTTTATGAGATTTCTGCGTTAGTGACGAATGGTGCCCTTTCAAGATACTAAGAATGTCGAACGCTACCAAAAGCTACTTCTAAATCTTTAATTTAGGGAAATCATAACGTGCTACCGGCAAATAGAGTGATGTTGTGACGGTCACAGGTCTTAAACTCAAACTCAAGGCATTTATTTTAATTAAACCAATTACAGGCACTTTTGAATTGTGAAGGAGTCGGACAGTCAGAAATATGAAGCTAGTTGCCCATTCCAAAGTGTAGTAGGTTCCTAAGGAGAAGAACGGGCAAGAAACTCCATGGGCACTCTTTTAATTCAAAATCTTGGTACCTTATTGCTATGTTCTAATGTTCCAGATATACCAATACATTCAGTCGAGGTTTTACCGGTCGCCGGAAGTACTACTCGGTGTTCCGTACGACCTCGCGATAGATATGTGGTCGCTGGGATGCATACTCGTAGAGATGCACACCGGCGAGCCGTTGTTCAGTGGCGCCAACGAGGTCGATCAGATGAACAAAATCGTCGAGGTTCTCGGCATGCCGCCTGATCATTTGTTAGACCAGGTGAGACTTTTGTACCTCCTTTTTAGCCGCTCCTGTAAGACAGAATCAACAGTGGTTGACCTTCCACTAGAAAAGCGGCGAGACAATGAAGTTGAGATTTCGACTGATGATTCTGCGCATCCCCATACAGAATGAATCTGACATGAACTTATGATGTGGTGGAATGAGAAAGGGTTGCTGTGAACGACTCTAGCAACATTTAAGATACTATTCCAGCTAAAGAGAGTATTTACAGCTTGCTGCAGTTAAGGTGTAATCTACTAGACGGTTTAGGTTATTTAAATGGTTACGCATTTAAAAACCTTAAACCGTCTAGCAGATTTTCCAACGCGTTGTGTTTACTCTGCTTTAAGCGTGCCACAAAGCCTCAGGCTTTTAAGGCACCGCGATATCTGGCAGGAACCTTAGTATCTAATTACGTGGTAACGTTAGTAGTATGCTACATAATAATATTTTTCTGTTCACAGGCACACAAAACAAGAAAATTTTTCGACAAATTACCAGCGTCAGAAGGCGGTGGTTATGTTTTAAAGAAAGTAAATGGAAAGGATGGAAGGTGAGTTTTAATAAATTGTGGCATTATTTTTTGTTCAGAAATATGTTAATTCAAAACACATGCTGCAAAATAATTTCAAAACGAAGGTTGACTATGTCTGAAATCACGGAAGAACATCTCAATGTCATAACTCTCAAATTGGTTTTCTTCTCCATGTCTCAGTAGACCAAAAACTGTCATGATTCTTTTTCTGTCTTATTGGCATGAGTTCCACATGATGTTATCAAAAGTGGACTCAGCGAGCTTGACTAACAATCATTTTCGAATCATTATAACTATAAGTGAAGGCTCTGCCCGCACGAATGAAGAAGTAGTCCTATAGTTTTAAGTACAAAGGTTGTGCGAGCGCGTGTGTTCATGTGTGTTAATGTGCGCAGCGGTTACAGGAAGTACCGGCTGCCGGGCACGCGGCGGCTGCACGACATCCTCGGCGTGGAGGGCGGCGGGCCGGCCGCCCGGCGGCGCGGCGAGCCCGGCCACTCCGTGTCCGACTATCTCAAGTTTAAGGTGAGCTTGATGCCACTGTTTTGTTTATACGTCTTTAAAATATTGCGATTGTTGTTCACTACATTCAATTAGATCTGAACTCCAAAAAGGGTAGACAGAGGTCTACAATTTTGGCAAGAGATCGTATAAATTCCTTGCAATTGTGGGCAAGCCTTTTGCCATCGCTGGGCGCAAGTTGACTTTGGGCTGCTACTGAGATTTCTTTCAGGAAAAACTCAATAACATATTACCTACCCGAGGATTGTACTTCAAACAAAAACTTCTAACTAGTCCAACAAAGCGCTTGCTAACCTAGTTCACCATAGGGGTCAGTTCCTAAAAGATATGATTGCTATACATACAGTGGACCTGAAAGTATCTCGCACTAGTGTCCCTCATAAAATTGAAGGGATTTCTGCCTCCAATTAGTCATATCAGCTGCTTCAACTTGTAGCAGCCATCGCATACATTGTATAGAATTGGCTTCTGCCCGCGTGGATGTCGGAAATTATACCACGGGAACGTGTTAACCTATTTCCTTCCCCAAGATGCCATTTATCACCTTGCCAATTTATTGAAATCCGTTCAGTGGATTAGGCGTGAAAAGTTAACATACAGACAGAGTTACTATTGATTTTATAATATTAGTATGGAGTATCGACGTTATGGATAGCTTCTCACAAGAACCTTCGTGATTTAGCCTCAAATGAAGTTCCTAGCCTCTTGTAAAACGAGTTCTAACAATATTCTTAAACTATTTCCAGGACCTAATTCTCCGCATGTTGGAGTACGACCCCAAACAGCGCGTGACGCCGTACTACGCGCTACAGCATAATTTCTTTAAGCGGACCGCGGACGAGTCCACCAACACACAGCAAGCACAGTCGCATCACCAACACGGTTAGTTCCACTTTATAATTTACAAATTGCTTAAAAACTAATGGTTCTGGAATATTCTCTAACATACACAAAGTTTTCTCTACTAAGGTTCTAACATTGATAATAACAAAACTATAACTAACATTATCTAAGGATAGCCTTGCTAACTCCGCCTAAAAGTTTCTAATGAATACTTGTTTTTTTTTTCTTTTCTAAATTAGTTTCTATAAAATCATGACCGAATAGCTCATTAGATATTCGATGAATTTGGGTCGATAGAAAATATTTAACTGGGAAAGGATAAAGCGCACAAGCAATATTTAAAGATGTGCAAATACGAGGGAAATATTAACTAAGTTAAATTCCCTCCGAAAATCTCTTGAAATTTTATTAATGGTGCTTATAATTAAATCAACTATCACGATCATATTATATTTCTAACAATGCCATAGTAGTATAAGTCTAAAATGATCATTTCAAGCTTCTGTCGTGTTCTTTGCTAACATAAAACGCTTCACCATTTCATTTTAAGTGATTAATGCAAGTCAAGGATTCCCTGTGTATGAAATATAATAATCTATGGAAGTTACCCTGTTGTCAAACTAACTCGATCTTCATAGGTATTTTTTATAAACAGTCTAGAAAAGTTGGCAACACTATTATGGCGAGAAGTATTGCCACAGCTAAAATTCTTGATTTACATTTAAGAATTCAAAAAATTGGAATAACAAATTAATCAGTATGCTTAACTGAGTAAAAGCTCCACTTGCACGAAAAAAAGATAAAGCCTTAATTGGCTGGCTTTATCTGCCTCTCTTCATAAAGCAAACATTTTTTTTTTCGTAGTTAATCATACTGATTAATTTGTTATTCCAATTTTATGTAGCCTGGGAGACAGAATTCTTAAATGTGAATCAAGAATTTTAGCTATGGCAAAAGCACAAGTCCCCCCCATAAAAACAATGGCCCAGTAACTTCCATCGTGTGTGTACCAATGGCCCAGTAACCTCCATCGTGTGTGTACATTGTTAACATTGGCTATGTTGTGGCGGCAGATGGCCCGTCGGACCCGCGATGACTAGAGCGGTCCGGCGGCCCCGGCCCGCGACACTAGCGCCGCCACACTAGTGCCTAACGATATCGTGCCAGGTCTGCCCTCACTCTACTCACTATCGGAATGTTATGCGCCCCCTCCGTAGCATGCGAGCATGTGGCTCACGCATGGCTTATGTGTACCTGCGATCTGCGGCCTCCGTTTACGATTGACTGTAAAAAGACTGATATTTCGACCAGCCAGAAACAGATTTTGACGTAGCTGGCATAAGGTAAAAAAAGTAAAGCTCCATTTACACGATGCAAGTTTCTTGCCCGTGGCATATCATAAAATTGGTGCAACGAATATGTTGCATCGTCTATCTAAACACTGTTGAGACGGTGCAACTTTTATTGTTGCTTCAACTTATGATGTGCCACAGGTAATTAAATCACACCGTGTTAATCAGGCTTAAATAAAGTGATGTCAACGAAGATTGGCCGCAGATCATGACTTGTTTTTTTTTTTTTATGTTTTCCATGTGTTCCTTTTTATCTATTTAAAGTAACAAATAATATAACTATCGTATTATCTCTATTATTTTCTAGTTTTGTAGCAACACCCTACTTTTCACTTCCATAAACTTGTGAATGTTCTTTTTCATGTGTCAACACTCGTCGAGTGCACTTTAGCGGTGCGCCGGCGCAATAGATTTTTATTTCACCAACCAAGCCATGTAACCGAATGAAATGTTTTAGGTGATTTGTAGTATGATTAGAATGCAGGCTATATACTATACAGATACTTCTCATTATCTACTGTTTATATTCCTTATTAGAGTGCTACTAGAATCTTTTGGCACCTGAATGGCATTGACACGGTAGGCATTGACAGTTGTGGTAAAACAACATGGCGGCGTTAGTTCCGATTTTGACCACGCACTGAAAGAGAAACCTTGTAGCGTTGTAATTCAAGCTGGAAGACGTCTGAATGTTAGCTAGTGCCACGAGTCATGAGCAAGCATCTGTACAGTAGTTGCCCTGCGGTGCAGTGTGAGCAGTGCGGAGACTAACGTTTGTGTGTTGCACAGTGGGCGCGCGCGTGTGGGGCGTGGGCGCGGCGGGCGCGGCCGAGCGCATGGACGTGGAGGCGGCGCGGCGCTCGGCCGAGCTGCTGGCGCCCGTGGGGCCGCTGGCGCACAGCCCCGTGGCCATCCACTAGCCCACGCCGCGCCAGTGCTCGAGTGGCCCGTGTGGCCCGTGTGGCCCCACTCCTGGACTGAATCCGATATTTATGATTCTATATTTTTATTTAATACGATAAGTCTGACTGTAAAGAAATATTATGGTGACGATTTGTTACGTTGTACCGTGTATTTGTATTATTTTTTCTTGATCGCTTCACCGACAGTACTTAGTAAACGTTCCGTGCGATCGCCGACGATCCCGTTCAACGCATCCGGACGCATCGAGGGCATCAGAGCTAGGTTTTTTTATTGTTACGCGATGCATATCAAGGACGCAATATGGTAGAAAATAAATATTGTATATAAAATTTAGGAAACCGACTAATCGATACAGACTGCGACATAAACTGGATATCTATAGTTTAGTTACGATCTATCAATCTATGCTAGATAAGCTTTCGTTCGGTTTTTATTATCGCAAGCTTTATATTCTTAAAGTGTCGGCAACTGATGACTGAAATTCAAAGGGCCAATGAGAATTTGTTTATACAAACGAAGAAATAGATTAAGTATTTTTGTTAATGCACAAATTGATTCGACTCGACATAATTACACATACACGCTTAAATTATTTTATTAAAACTATGCCCTCGCATTTCAGAGTTGTTGTATAATGTAATAATGTTTTATTTCCAATCTTACTTGTGATTTAAGTCTCAAGTGTTTCATTTAACGCGTATAAGTTACTTCAACCCATTGGAATATTCAGACGATGTGTAAAAACAGAGAATAGTGTATAGGTAATTCTATAAAACACAAAATGTACTTGTAGGTTATGAGAAATGTTGAAACATATATAAAAAATTTGGGTATTTCAAATAAGAGTTAATAAATTGAATTAAACTGACTTGTTCAACCTTTTTGGATTTGAATCTACAATAGACTAACCTCATTGCAACAGACTGGTTGAAACTTTCTAAACGGAGATATTTTGTATAGCATACACTGAATCACTGCCTTATTGTGCCGGAACTTTTTATGTGTAAGGCCCGCTACTAATTAACGACTTTTTGGTCGCTCGATATTAAATAATCAAATTATTGTCAATATTTGGTTATTGATTTTGTTGACTTTTATTTGTGGATGATCTTAAATTGTATTTAAGATTGACGAGAATGTGGATGCACACATTCTAGATAAAGGTTAGCAAATATAATGTAAAAATGAGGAATGGGTGATGATGTTATCTCAAATTGTAGATACTACCGAGTATGTGTACAGTTGTCCATTGACGAGAAAGATCTTGTTAGTAGCGGTCCTGGGGCATAGCTCCTTTATTCTGAGCATGTCGTGATATAGTAAAATTTTTATGTTCAATTATTTTTAGTTAAAAATTGACTGAAATGACCATTGTTCAGAATAAAGCAGCTATAATGACGAATTGCAACTGATAGCAAATTATTTCTTATCGCAAAGTATTGTTGCGAGTTTTTATAAAAACCTTCCTAAAACGGATTTATTTTTAAACAAAACACATGTATGGTACAGCTATTCGTTAACATGAAGCATTAAAGTATTTTTCTATCTTTAATTTATCTAATAATACGTGCTATCACTTTCGTTTCATTGTAGATTTGAATCTATTTCTAATCTCGCAGTTCTGTACTATAAATTTTTCAAATATCTGTATAATATTTACTGTAATACTTTTCTGCTTCATGAGATATAGGGTTGTTAGAAAGAGTATAAGGAATAAGTATGGGATACACGTTTAATTTGATAATGATAGAGCAATAACGAAGTAATCGACAGGCAGGTTTCCAAATGTATGTAAAAATGATTAAATTGTGTTCATCAAGTGTACCTAATTGTAATATATATTATTATAATTGTTTTAATATTTTAGTTCCTTTTAACTTGATAACTATGCTATAATAGATGCTGTATCCACCGTATAATATACAGTTATATGGTTTACTCACTGTAACACTTGTGTATAACTTAAGACAATGTTAATTTAATTTTGTGACATACCTACCTTGTTATGGTACCAAGTTCAGGAAATCTGCCGTGACAATGTTTATATATGACAAACTAGTCGGGATGTTAAGTGATAAAGAACACGTAAAACACCAACCTTTGATATAGTATTCTAACTAAATCCATTACTCAAGGATGGCCCTAGATGTTTGCGCTTGAGTATGTAATAAACTATACTATTTATTTGTACTGTGACAGTATGGGATTATATGGAATGTGTGAGTTGGCATGTGGTGGTGCGCGAAGCGATGAGCTAAAATGTTTATTTCCTATCGGATTGTCAGTTCGCAGGCACTGTAACAATAAAAGGATAGAGCTTTATGTCACTAAGTTTTGTATTTTAAATCAATAAACGATAGCAATTGACTGAATTACTTTTATTTTCCTTAATTTGTTCTTGAAATGGAGAGGACTTCTAGGTAAGAATCCTTACAATATTTGGCAAGGACTGCCCGAATATTTTCGGTCGGGTAGACGACAGCTTGAACGTGTGAAGAGAGCTTTGAATGTAGAGGGAATTGAGGAGCTAGTTGGAAATGTAAGTGTGGGTAAAGTGAGAATAGCTGTAAATAGACAGAAAACCATTATTGAAGTTAGGACTGTGGTTATTTTTATGCATACTTGGCGATATTCTTCAAAAAGGTCAGGTACGTAGTATTCGCAACCGGTGTGCTTTGTATGAGCAGATTATAAAAATGTAAGGGCTGATTTTTCAAGTGCCAGATAATTATATCCGAGGAATAGGTTTAAAATTTTTGGCAGCTCTCAGAACATGTCAGACGTCAATTTTATTCTACGAATAAAAATTATCTGTCGATTGAAAAATCAGCCCTTAATGAAGTAAAAGAAGTAGTATGTAAGGATCGTAGTAGGTGGCGTTCTGTAGTGTCGGCACTCCATGACAGTAGACGTATGACAGCTTGAGTGAAAAGCGACTGAGAGGAGTGTTTCATTTTATTCGGTTTATGCGTTGTCTGGGAACCCACGAGATATTTTCGCTTTACGCCAGCTTTGCGAGAAATAAAGTTTGTTGGGGTAAGATCGGCACTGGTCTATGACCGTATGAATCAAATTCCCACATAATGTGGCAATGTTTTTAATAATGCAGCAACCTAATAAACATTGTTGTTCTCCGTCATTATTTTTATTCTGCTGCGACCTATGTATATACTTTTGAAATCATTGGCTACGAAGAAGATCAGAGCAAAATTTAACTTTGCAGGCAAAGAATTTGATTCCTACGGTCTTATCTTACCCCAAACATACCTTACCAAGTGCACACAAAAACTTGCACATAGGTCTTTGTAGATGCCTTTTTTTTTAAGGATGGAAATCATCAAAAGACCCCTCCCGCTGTGGGTTGAGCGAGAGGGAGTGTCATACTTTTACTGACCAAAACCTATCCATGTTCCTTATTTGCCCTTTGTGTTCCGGGGCCACGGTAGCTCTTTCGAACAATCCCGCGACCCCGGCAGGCACTTGCCCTAGTGGGCGCCATCAACTATGCTGACATCTCTTTGAGGCGCGCGTGGAACACGAACGCGACGTCCGGCACGGGTCTGGTCCTGATCGGACGGTGAGCCACCCATTACTCACCGTCCGCAGGCCTGCGCCTACGGTGACCCGGGAGTCGTCGCGTGGCTCTCAACGCCCGGGGCCTCTCCCGCGGCGGCTGGGACGTGAGGTTCTCTGCCTCAAACGTCCCGCCACCTCCTTCGCCAACATGACTGCTTCTTGTAGATGCCTTGGAAATATGTGCAGTTGATCCGAGCGATGTACAGACGCCAGCACATCAACCTACTACAATCTGTCAAATTTTCCCAATCAACTTTTAACCTTATGCTTTAGCGATAAAGTTGAAAATCTATTAAAGAAATTTGACAGATTGTAGTAAGTTGATGTGCTGGCGTCTGTACTGTCGATGCAGTACCCAATTCCGGTGGAGTGCTCCCTTTTGGTGGTTATTAAATTAAAATGCGGAAGACAGATGATGATAGCATTGAGATAATTATGGCTAAGTTCGCATGTTTCACGAACGGTCATTCATTCCAATCCAATGTTGACTTCTATATTAAAATGTATTCTGTGGTCGACTTGGTGAATGAATGAATGAATAGGTTTTTTTTACAACTGGCTACATTATAAACCAGAATCAAGAATCCAGGCTGTCAGTGTCACTCAATGAATGACAATTTGACACCATAAGACACTGTGAAGCCATTGAGATAGGAGAAGCGTGGAGACGGCATATTCTACTGTAGAAATAATAGTTACACAAATATCTATCATATCGACACACACATGTCAAAAAGCGTTCTGTTTCTTTTTAACTAATCAAGAGCTGCAATTATGAAAAGAGACATCTAAATGTTTGTCAAGTACTAAATTTGGCAACACTTTTGTGGGACGTCAAAATCATGTCTATGCGTGACCGGTCGCCATATTGAGTGCCAAGTTTCATTAATGGATTTGTGGTAGATGTGCTGTCAAACGGTTGATTGCTCTAAATATTTTTGTTGTTTTCGAGAGAAATACGTCTGGAAAGTAGGTATTTTGGTGCCCATTAATAGGAAAATCATGCCCTCGTGTTGTATAAAACAGTGTGGAGCGAGAAAAACAAAAACAACCCTACGAAAGGCGGCCATCCTAAGTGCCCGATTTTTGAAGGTATACACGCTAACTTTATGGGTATGCCCAGTCCATAGGTTTATTTAGTCATTGCAGGCTGTGAAGCCGGTAATTTTTTTTCCTCTATGCTGTGAAGAGTGTGAAGCAAGAGGAAACATTTTAGTGTGAAGTTGTGAACACACTGTCACTCAATATTGGTTTTGAAATTAAATGAATTACATTACTATTAGAAAGTTTTGAGCAAGTCAGGAAGGAAAGGAACATCATTATTTAGGTTTTGAGATTCAGAATCTCTTGTTTCATGTTTGTATCAGTACTTAAATTATGAAATAAAAGTAGGTTTTTCTCATTTAACGTTCATAACATAACCAACACAAATAAGAATAACAAAGGGCTAGAGCTCAGTTTGAGTTAATGGTATCATACAACATGTTTTTGATTTTGTCGTCTTGAATACAATCTTTTTGGAAGTTTTTACATTAAATATAATATATATACAATATTTAAGTAGACTATTCCGCGAATTCAAATCTGATTTTACTTTATGTAAAGTAATCGTAAAACTGTTTACTTTGGCAACATTACCCTCCGCTTCCATGACGATCAGAAAGCATAATGAACATGCGCTCTCGTGGTACCTACTTTTCCATTTAGTTTTTTTGTGAAACAAATCTATTGAAATCAACGCAAAGTAAAAATTTTGTATCTTTTGGCTGGCAGGAGGAGGGGGACGAGTGGGTGTGGTGCCACCTCTCCCCTGGCACCACTTCCATGAAAAGGCAACGCACCGTTCTTGAGAAAACCAAACTATTGTAACCAAACCTCAAAACACATGATGGCAGGTTTGAGTTCGCTCGTTATGCTCGCTCACTAGACCTCGTTATCCCCTAGATCCCATTAGAAATGTTACAAAATATTTATTTTCATAATAACCCTAGATTGTTAACCTTTTGGTTTTAGTAGTTTATACTTAACAGTTTTTTTTAAGTTTTTAGTGCCACTCCGGGAGTGCCGACAGAAATGAAAACAATTACGGGTGTATTTTTTTTATCGTCTTATAAAAACAGAATACTTTGCTATTAAAACCGAGTACCTACATCCCGAGGACAGCCTACACATCCGAAGCGGTGTCGCTGGTAACAGTGTCGCGGGTTCAATGGTTTTTCCCATCTCAAAAAATGCCCAACGCGCCTAAAGAAGTTTTCACTTCAGTAAATTATTTAATTAAATGTTGTTCAATAAAAGGGTACCTACTTATTTAATGCACTTTGGATGACACAAACCCAAACAATTGTTGTAAATTCACGTTTTCCGACACGAAACGCAATTTGTTCATATTTTTAAGCAATTTCTCTGGAGTCTGGCTACTTTGCGTTCATTGTTCTAAAACCCTCAAAAACTAGGAACCCTATAATAATCTGTAAACAGCAACAATTTTATTTCCGAAATCAACATAGGTACTAGAAATGTTGAAGTAGGTACCAAGTCGACGATGAAATTAATGCAAATTATCCAATAAAAATACTATTTATTACATTGCAAACATGGGTAATTTAAAGAACGAAACGAATACGAGGCGAGAATCCCTATCGTGGAAAGTGGAAAGGAATAGCATAAAAAAAAGATATAATTATACGTATATAATACATATCATGTTTTGATAGGAATCGGAAATTTCGACCTTACTCTTATCCGTTCCGATAGCCGTGATCGTCTAGTGGTTAGGACCCTACGTTGTGGCCGTAGTAACCCAGGTTCGAATCCTGGTCACGGCAGTGTTAAACACTGTTACGGCGGAGCTATATTTTTGGTTTTTTAGCATTGAATATCTGATAGGAATAGATAGAAAATATTTAAAACGGTTTAAAAAAAAATAAAACAACAACTCCATTCATAATTAAAAATAAAATACCGAACCATTCTACAACTGTTATTTTGTTTTAAATTAATTATAAAAATAAAATAACAAAAATGATTTGTCTAGTAATTTTTTACTTTTGATTTGTTTCCGCTTATTAGTTGACATGAAATCTTGAATACAGCGCCATCTAGGTTTTGTTACCGAATTGGTAGTTTACAAAAGTTCACCAGAGTACATTGACACCAAGCCCCACATGTCTGTATAACACAAAAAGTTCCAACAGATGGCGTGACGGGTATTTGTTTTGGTACAACACACGCCGCAGCTGTTCGCTATCACAGAAATCCGTGAGAGAAAAGGAGTGGTGATTAGGTCTGTCTTTGCCAAAAAAATACGTTTTTTCTATGATTCATTAACATTTTGTGACTGGTGACCGCTATTTGTGCAAGTTAAAGTTGTTCTACATGTGATATATTGTTTGCAGCATCGAAAAACATCGCCAAATAGTGTAATTAACGATGTAAACGTTGGTTATGACGTTTACTACGGTGTATTTGTGTGTGTGTGCGTGAGTGACAGCATTGCCGACAACCGTTGAAGCGAATCTTGTAACGGCATAGGTACTGGATGTGAATGCTGTTTTCGGTAAGTTATATTGTTTTGACGATGTTAGACCTAACCTATTTGGCTCATGCCTGCGTAGGAACGCTCTATATAAGTTCGTATATATTGTTTGACCTCGATACGCGGCGCGATCTCCTTCGCTATTTCCCTTTGAAAGGCAATTTCTCGCGTTAGTAATTTTTTCTGCACCGACCGCGATGTTTCCGCACGAATGTTCTGTTCTGTTTGATTAGCTAATTTATAGTTACGACTGTAACGATGTAAAATAAAAAATAAGTGGTAGGTAGTAGGAAGTATAAATATGAGGGTCTTGTCACCTCTAAGTTGTGAGGAATAAGGTTGTTTATTGGTTTTATTATCGACAGCTGATTTTATTTGTTGCGGGTCGATTAATTTGTATAAATGAAACTGTCTAGTTTGTTGATTGTAATACATAAATTAAATAGACTTATTATTAAATAGGTACCTATTTCCTGCGCTGCATTAGGCATAAAGTTTTAGCCGTGTGCAGTTGGCTCTCTCGAATCGACCCCACATGTTGAAAATTGATATTTCCCTACACTTGCCGGTCTGTCGAACCCGGTTGTCGGTGCGTCGACACCTGCACGTTGTAGCTACCTACTTAATTAAGAGCAACCATTGAACAATTATAACCGAGTCCGACTAATTAGTTCCAAATTAACATTTGTTAGATACGTGGGTGCTTTGAAATAGTTATAATGCAGCTCGACGTCATTTGTATTAAAATAGATCGACGCAAAACTATGGAAACAATAGAAATTAAATAGGTAGGTAAGTCAAATCTTCCGGTATTTGTAACAAGAAATTAACTGTACGGGTCATGGAACCCATAAATTCACAGACGTGACCAACTATCAGACAATCTAAATAGCCATGAATTGATTTAAATCGAAATGATACCTACCTATTATTTCTTTCTATTTTTGTTTTAAACTGACTGCATTCTATACCCAAGACGAAGTAGCATATTGGCATTGCTATTAATCAAAGACATTAAAATCAATTAAGTTTCTATCAGATGCTAACTGAGTGCCTACTCAAGTCAGAATTTTGCATCAATCTAGCCTTGTAAAACATGCACATCCATAGACGCATAGATAGTGAGAGGGGTAGGTACGGTACTTAAAAGATAAATTAACCCAAGTAACATCGATATTTCAATCAACGTATGCGACGCAATATTCCTAAATGATGTAAGTATCTACGTAGTAAGCAAAAACTTCAAACAGGTATTTATGCACGACATTTTGATGATGGCATTCCTAAATATTTGATCATATCTCACTATAGAATCTAACCAGTTAGATTTGTGTCGGTTTAAAAGTAAGCAGGTATTGTTTTTAATACACTACTTATTGTTAAATAATTTTCAAAACATCGTGAGGAAACTGGCATGTCCTAGAACCAAAAATTCGAAGAGATAATGTCGTCGCTCGCATGACTAAACGTCCTATCACATTTTTTAGCTGATTTGAGTTAGGACAACTACATCTTTCTGCTCGTGATTCTTTGCATTTTGTTCTTTAAAAATGGTTATATTTTGAGATCCATAGAGTTACGACGGTTAGTGAAAAGTGTAAAGGATCACGAATAGAAAAATTTTGTTGTCCTAATTCAAATCAGCAAAAAAATTAGAAAAATGAGATAGGACTTTTAGTCATGCGAGCGATATATGTGACATCTACCAACCAGTATTGAGCCCGCGTACCTAGTAGATTTATATTTCACTCTCTCTCGAAGAGAGGAGGCGTGTGTGTGTCCCAGCAGTGGGAATTTTATAGGCTAATTATGATTGTAAAATAATGTCCTTGTTTCATCCAGGAGCCTTTTCCTACTAACTCGGGAACCGATCTTGATGCTGCTGACGGCTACTCTACTGCAATATACCTAATTAGCATTCGCGATTTATTTGCAAAAAATATAAACAAAAAAAACAACCGACTTCCAAAAAAAAACTACAAAGTGATAAATAACTTTTATTTCGGAAGTCGGTGTCGTTGGTTCTGCATTTTCGTTTATTGACACCGACTTCCGAAATAAAAGTTATTTATCACTTTGTAGTTTTTTTTTGGAAGTCGGTTGTTTTTTTTTTGTAAAAAAGTTTTTATTTTTCACTTTTTAGTGAAAGAGTTTGTAATTTATCTAAGTTACAATAGCATAACGTCAACTGCTCATCACCTTTTACAAAATATTGCTTTTCCCGATGCTGGGACGTTAATTTTTGAGGAGTTCTCCTGGTAAGAACCTGAAGAACTCCACTCCACCACCACATGCATTGTGACGAGCATAAATTGCTTAGCAACCATATTAAAGTAATCGAATCGCAACCCGTGAAATATTTATCATTGATTAGTTCCGATGGCCGTCTGTAGTCTTCATCATCAGCTCCACTTTACCAAATGATGATTTCCGAGAGCAAATGCTCAAGTTACTCTAAAAAATATCCAAATCGCTATAGGTTTGCCAATAAAATTTGAAGGTTTCCCTCGATTTCCATGGGATCCTCTCATGAGATTCCAATTTGCTGACAATGGGACCACCTTGGGAGTATACCCTTCAAGTTACTCTAAAAAATATCCAAATCGCTATAGGTTTGCCAAAAAAGTTGAGGGTTTCCCTCGATTTCCATGGGATCCTCTCATCAGATTCCAACTTGCTGACAATGGGACCATCTTGGGAGTATACCCTTTCAAACAAAAAAATAATTTTTGAAATCGATCCACAAATGACGGAGAAATCGGTGAACATACAAAAAAAAAAAAAAAACATACATAAAGTCGAACATATAACCTCCTCCTTTTTGGAAGTCGGTTAAAAATAACTTTAATTCCTACAAAATAAAGTTCAGTTTACGCTACAACTTCAAACATTTTTATAACTTTTTCAATAGTGCTAGTCAATCTGAAATCAATTTAATTTCCATTAAAATAAAATTGATATTTGTTTAACTTGAATTAACATCAATGTGAAACATAAGTTTAAATAGACTTTATGTCCTAAAGCATCAACATCATCTGCCTAGCCTTTTCCCAACTACGTTTGGGTCGGCTTCCAGCATAACCGGATGCTGCTGAATACAAGTATTTTATACTAGCTATTTCCCGCGACTTCGTCTGCGCTCTAGGATGAAAAGCAGTATAATATGTCCTTCTCCAAGTCATGGTTTACCCGTTTACCCATGTGCCAAATTTCATCCAAATCCGTTTAGCCGTTTTAGCGTGAAAGCGTAGGTAACAAACATACAAAAAATCATATCTTTTCTCTGAAAATATTGGTTTAAAAGGATCGACTGCCTATCTGACCTCTATTGCCCAGTTACTACTTACTAGGTAACACGATACCCTTTGGTAAGACTGGTCGTCAGACTTGCGGGCTTCTGAATACCTGTAACGACTGCCAAAGACCGAAATCGAAATGACCGTATCTGAATACTTTTTCAATATCCTAGTCTATTTGAAAGAAGGATAATCCCTAAAGATCTTACTTTACCTTACCCAGATTGCTTCAGTAACTTTCCCAAGCCTGTGGGAAAGTTACTGAAAAAATCTGGATCTTTTCAATAACTGAGGGTGAAACCCCTAAATTTTTCTAGTATTTAGGGGCTCTCTAGGGCTTCAGCCAGTTAAGTATTCAAATTCTTCAGTCTAAAATTAACATTGTGGAACGTTTCTAAAATGAGGGAGCAAAACTATGCTATTTAAACTGTAATTGAACTACCTAGTTAAAGAAACTAACACTGGAATAAGTAGCCATTCCTATAATTTGTACTAGAATCACCTGTTGCCATAAACCGTCAATTTAGCAATATGCCTAGTAATGACAGGTGCTGAGTTAAACCTATCGCACATAACATGTGTGGCACTAACAAATCTGTAATTTACATTCAGTTTAACTTTACTTGGTTCTCTACAATTTGTATCTACGCTTGTGTACATTTCTAGCCAGATACCTAGACTTCATGGTCTTGTGTTGAATAGTATTATAATATCGACGGTTAAGAGGAAATAGGGGATAAGCGACAAAAAATGAAATGTTCAGGAGAGCCGTTCAAAGTTTTAAATTTTATAAAAACTGACGTATTTTTGTCATTTATGTTTTTTTTTGCTAGGGTTTAAACGCCAAAAAAGTCATCTTAGAGCCATGAGAGTAAGCGCATTCGAAAGAGCGGAAAATCTTCCGTAGGATGGCATATATAACTCATTTTTGACCAAAATGTCGCTTACTTCCTTTTTACCGTCGATATGTTGATAATCCTTGTCTCTATTTCATCATTATGGAACCTGTGTCTGACGCTTCTATCTACAAAATATTATCATATACGCTAATATTATAAGTACTGGGTTTTTTGTATGTTAGTTTGTTACGCTTTTAAGCTAAAATGGCTGAACGAATTTGGATAAAATTTGACATACGGGTAGACCATGATTTGGAGAAGAACATATTTAAGCTATTTTTCATCCTGGATCACGGACGAAATCGCGAGCAACAGCTTTCACTATGCCAATGATGGATTCTAACAATTACTACAAAAAAGAGATTTTGGCTTCTTCTTCACCAAAGGGTAAAAGCTCTGCTAACTCAATAACAAAGAAATAAGTAATGCAGCTGTGCAAGTATTCCTAAGCCACGTCTCATTTTTTTCCATCACCAAACAAATGCTAAGTATAACAACTTACTGCGTTCAAATTGTAAATATGTATGAGGCTAGAGGTCGACGCTCTTAGACCAACTGCTCTCATGTTCGCTACTGTAAGGTCATAATTTAATTGTCTGTTCATAATATGCTAAAATATTTGGAAAAGGGTAGCATAAACACAGGCTAACATAGAATTATTTAGTCCTATGTCCTTTCTACTAGTGTTCCAAATCTCCGTTAACCTGCATTCATGACGATTAGAACAATGACTCTGACGCCGTCATAAATGTGGCCACGTCCTGGACCCTAACAGTTTAAGCAACATAGATGTACCGTCAAAACGAAAAGAAGAAGCTGATGATTGATATTGACAGGTTTGATAAAATAATTAGTTCATCAACATTCAAACTGGGGTCCTAAAAAGGCCACTTTGGCAGAATCATAAAACAATTCATATCACGCAATTTCATCTGTATTGTATGGAGATTCGTAAAATGCTAGAGGTACCTACACCTCTGCCTAATCCTTCAGGGATATATAGGTGTGAAACAGTCAAACGAATGAATTGCGTGATAAGAATTGTTTTATGATTCTGCCAAAGTGGCCTTTTTAGGCCCCCTGGTCTCAAAAAATTGCTATTAAAGTTTAATGTCGTGATTTCAAATGCAAAACCTTAAAATTTTATGATCAATCTACAACTGATACCTATTTAATTTCACATTGAAAAGGTAATATCATGGCTATTAAAATTGGTCACTACCAATCGCATGGAAAGCCACGATTTTGGTCGCAACTTGCATTCAACGAAACTAGTTTATTGGAATTCTAACCAACGTTTTGCATTTACGATCACTAGTATTAACTGTTTCAAATAATTTCGATGCCGTCATTTATTTCCAGTTAGTTCGGAGTTATTACTGCACCGCGCACCGCTGGAATAAAGTAATTATCTAAATTATGTAGGTTTACTTTCGACCTACGCACTTTATCGCTTGGTAGGAAGACTATTAGGCGACCAGTGTAGGCGAAATTATTGCTTGTAATAATTTTGTGATTTATAATACCTTAACAACATATCATCTGCCTAGCCTTTTCCCAACTACTTATGTTGGGGTCGGCTTCCAGTTTAACTGGATGCAGCTGAAAACCAGTATTTTACATGGAGCGACTGCCTATCTGACCTCCACAACCCAGTTACTGGGTAATACGATACCCCTTGGTAAGACTGATTGTCAGACTTTCGGGCTTCGGACTACCCGTAACGACTGTCAAAGATCCACGAATGACAGCCGGGACCAGTGCTTTCCGAGGCACGGAGGGGTCACGGTATGTAAAGATGACCATCTTCCCACCCATCCACAGACCAACATCGGCAGATCGATTGACCTGTGCGGCTGTTATTATTTAGCCACGGGCCCCTCCCTTACTTTACAACCAAAAAATACCTTAACAACCAAAATCCAATGAAAAGCCCGTATTTTTGTTAAGTATAACATAACTCGACTACAACCTATTTTAAATCCTACTCCAGAGAAAAAGAATAATAAAAAAAATAACTGGCTGAAACTTCAAATAGTGACATTTAACAAAATTCAAAGCAGGAAAAAGTAACCAAAAATAAATTTCGGCCTCAATTTTTCTAAAAACGGCAAAATTTTACGTTCCGAGACTAAACGTGTTCGAAATATCTTTAAAGGTTTTAAGAGGTTGTTCAAGAGACTGACAGTGACGATGACAACTAAAAGACCTCCTTTCAGGAAGCCACGTGAATTAAGCGAGAAGGTCGTAGACCTGCCAGAGGTGGCTCTAGCTGCAATCGCATCATATAAGAAACAAAAAGAAGTAGCCGATTTCATAAATTTCCTATTAGGAGCTTTAGAAAGAAACTCGAGCTGGCTGAACACCATCGTCGGTAGGCAGTGCAACTTCAGATGTGCATTAATGGTCGGAGCCGGCCCAAATCGCTTCCAACTCCAAGAAACTATTTACCCTTCGGGGGGCAGCGACATCAAACTAGAAGTTGAACTGAAAGACTCCGAAGATCATGACAAAATCGCTATCGCTGCTTTAGTCAAACTTAACAATTTAGACTTGGAACACCTTATGAAGTACATCAAGACTCGCTTATGTGACAACACCCAACTGCGCGAAGATCTCCTGAAAGGCAAAGCGTTGGGCGTAAGTTTTGCCGTCCTGAGACCCTTTTCCGATAAACAGTACCGTGTGATGGAGAGGATCGTTATCGGGAGTTCCATGAAATGTGTCGTTCCCCTGATCAAAAAGCGTCGACGGGATGAGAAATTGTTAAATGGACCTCCTTTTAAGAAGACCAGAAAAGTCATATAGCAGACAGAATTATAGTTTCAGGATAAAAACATTTTTGAACAAAATGGACAGTCGTTATGGTGTACCGCAGTGTCATGTAGCATGTAATGGCAGCAATTTGGGTCGACTGTAAAATGCGAAGCTCACAGTAAATTATACTCATTTTTGCAATGATCGTTTCCGATTACCTATGATGGATGAGGGCGCATTTGTGGCGAAATAGCTACTACGTTTTGACGGATATTCATTTCTTTTTACCCATGCAATAGCCTTGTTATTACAGAAATAAATTCAATCAAACTCCATGCTTTGTTGTGTTATTTTACACTATTATGACATTACAGTTGATGGGTGAAGTAATTAATTGATCTATTACATGTTAAGCTAAATTGTTTACGAAGGACGTTGAAAAGTAAAGAAGGAAAGCGTAATTAGATTCTGGTGTTCCCTTTCGTTAAACTGTGATCGTTTTTCTTCCCTCCACGGAGCGCGTCCGACTTACAAAGATCAATATCAGTGGAATCAGGGCACCGTGCGCGGGCTAACTTATAGCCACAAATCCTTCCGCCAATAACTTATTACAATAGCACTCGCCGTTACGCAACTGAAGAGTGAAACAATAGTTTTTCCTACTTCGTGTGAGCTTCTGAAAATGGTTAGTTGGGAAAGTTTTCGATCTGCTTATCGGTGGGCATAAATCAATTTGAATCGTGGAGGCTGAGTATACTCGTAAGTTGGGTCGCTTCGAGCCCTTTTTCTAACTTGGGACCGAGCATACGGATTAAGGGAAGCCTAACCGTTGCATAATTGGCGTAATAGTTTTGAGATTTATCTTATCTCCGTATGCTTATGATATCTCATGTTTATAAGGAGGAAATAATGACTTCCATTGAAGCTTTCCATGAAATTTTCGTGTCCTTTGTTAAGTTTTGCTAATACTTTAATAAACTAAGGGCAACGAGGTCACAAAATCAAGTAAAGCTGTAATTGTACTAATTAGCGTAGGTAGGTACCAATTAGACCTATAAATTCTATAGTAGTAAAAAACTTAATTACTCGTAATTAACTCTCCTGCTCACAACTTGTTAAAAAGAAAACGTTATGCCAGCACAGCATGACCAAGAGTAATGTGCCTACATAATATATTATTGCCTTTACTCTGACAGCCAACAGCCTAGCCTAGGCTAAAATAATAATTTTCTTCATTATGAGCATGTTATTCAAAGAGATAAAGCGGCTATTCTAGCTATTGCCACTGAGCTCCCTCGCCAAGACTTATAACGGTACTACGTTGAAGAATGAAGAGTAAACACTAACTTAAAAGTTACTTACACATAACCATAGTCTACATCGTTTGAGCTAGGACTTTGAGCGAAACGAACCGTTAAGAAAAGATCTTAAAAGCGTCCTTTGTTCCCAATATTTATGAAATGTTGTGCAGCTATGGAGAATCGAGTTTGGGGAACAAGAAGAAATTTTAACTTGGAATATCTTTTATTTGAGCATTGGCATTTTGGGGGAGATGGTGTCTTTAGAAAGGTTTTATTGCATCCGTCAGTATTCTCTTTGTAAACAGTGGTTGTTTACTTTTAGCAATATGTTCTATGTGACTATATTTGCCAAGTGAGTAGGCTGCTTAATGTATGAAACGACGTTTACTGACTGAAACTACCAAGATGAAGTGTCAGTGGTCTGGCCATGTTTGTCGAAAGACCGATGGTCGGTAGAGCAGACGAGTCCGGGAGTGAAGGACAGGAGGACGCGTATCGACAAGCATAGTGTGGGACGCTCCCCAGCTAGACAACCTAAAGAAGGTGGCTGGGACAGATTCGATGCGGAAGGCGGAGGACAGGGTGTTGTGGCACAGCCTGGGAGAGGCCTATGTCCAGCAGTGGACTGCAAGAGGCTGAGTTGAATAGTGGAAACTTGAAATAATATAATGTATGTGTGAGAAACACTATTACAGATTGCACTGCATTGTATAAGCTATTCGCATAAATCGTGAGGTTCGGGTTCGATTCCCAGCTCGGGCAGCGTTATTGGGTTTTTCCATCAGGAAATTCTCAGTAGTTGCTCAGGAAGGCGGGGCGCCCTGCGGACTCGTCGTCCGCGTACCGGCCCATAGTGCTGCTAGACGACTAGGCCGGAAACGGCGGTAACATCGCAGTTTTGCGGAAGCCGCAGAGACCGATGGCCGTCAGAGTCGTCAGGGGGTATCGCACATTTATTCTTTATTTTATGCACCCGATCTCCCACGAGGCGGCTTGTGTACTGGCCGGATCCGCGCCCTGGGACCTCGAGGCGAAAGTACTCGCCATTGTATCGGTGGCGCGAGGAAGCGAGGGCGCGGGGCGAGCGACTGATGCAGCCGACACATAGAGCTGCGGTCTTTTCTCGACTTACATCTTGTGGTCATTGATGATGATCACAAGATGAAAGTCGGTGCAATGCTCGTTGCTTTCCAGCAGCATAAGAAAATGTCTTTGCCCTGAAGTGATGGTCACAGAAACAGACAGAACACTCTTCAAAAATCCTACGAAAATAATTTACCTACCTGGCATTTCCCCAAAAGTACACGAAAACAAAAATGTCAAGAGAGTAAACACAAAAATGTGTGCAATTGTTGAAAGCGTTTCTTCAGGCTGGTCCCGAGAGCGACATATTACATTTGGAGTGTCGTCACGAATGTCGAGTGTCGCTGTGTCTGTTTGTAACATGATGCACTGTTTCAACGATATACGAATTTAGGAGAATATTTCTTTATGAGACTTTTATTCTGAAGGGAGGTGAGTAATGGTATTTTAAAAGGTTGCTGTTTTTTTGCTTTGTATTTGACTCATTGAAGATTTTTTAATGTTACAGTTTTCACTGGTACCATTTAATCAATAGGTACTAGCTTCTGCCCGTGGCTTTGCCCGAGTGGATGTCAGAAATTATCCCACGGGAACATGTTACCTACCGGGACAAAAAGTAGTCTATGTACTTCCTCAGGATGCCATCTATCTCCTTGCCAAATTTTATAGAAATCCGTTCAGTAGTTTTAGGCGTGAAAAGGTAACATACAGACAGTTACTTTCCAATTTATAATATTTCTAGCTGCGCCCCGCGGTTCCACCCGTATAAGTGTCGATCCCTTGGGAATATCGGGATAAAAAGTATCCTGTGTGTTAATCCTGGTTATAAACTATTTGGGTGCCAAATTACATCCAAATTCGTTCAGCCGTTTGTGCGTGAAGAAGTAACAAACATACAAACACACTCACAAACTTTCGCCTTTATAATATTAGTGCGAAGTATGAATTTTTGAGGCATTGACCCGTATTCTTTACAGCAACGTTAAAAGCTACTCCTCTTGCCTAATTCTTTGGTTCCATTTACTTCAACGGGATTCATATACAAACCCTTGGAGCCAATTTATAATATGAAAAATGTAAGAAACTTCTGTCCCGCAATTAAAGAAAAAAAAAATAAAAAAATTTTGCATGTGTTCCACTCCAAGCAACAAAGGCGAGAAATTAAATTAAAAGAACCGTAATAGTGTTAAAATAATGTATGACACTGTCACTGCCACTGCCATTAACATAGTGAATGGCCGAACAATTTGCTGAATAAAAAAATAAAACCAACGCAAGACAAAGCACGGCAAACTCAGCGATGTATATTTTAAAAATGTAAGACCTCATACAGTATTAAAAGGAACCCGCAAACTTTAATACCGAACATCCCAACGACTTAATATAAACCGCCGGTGAAAAGAAAGTACAAAATTGTGGAACGAGGTAATAACAATTTTATAAGAACAAATAAATGCATCTACGATGCCGCAGGGCATAAAGAACCTTCATAAAATGAAACTGCTTTTAGGGTTAAATTTTTATTTTAAACATAGAAAGGGATTTTGATGGCCCTCCCACGTCGTTGAATCGCGTTATCTTTAGATTTAGGACTCACGCAATAATAATACGCAGTTGAAATGGTGATTCAGGGCGCCATCTCGCCACTGAGTGGATGTCCTGATTTAGTGGTGACATTCTCATAAATTATTATGATGAAGAAGTGTTAGTGATGATTGCCTTTGATGCAAATGAGCAATTTGTTATGCGTCTGTTTTGGATTATTGCGTCTTCAACTGACTAAGTCAAGCCAGAGAAACAATTTTCGGGAAATGCGACTGCAGCGATTTAATTCTGGGCTAGAAAATAAAGTAGAAAGTATTATTTAAGCATTTGGCGTTAAGTCCGCCTCTGTACATTTGTGTGCTTGAAGTAGGGATTAAATAAATATTCAATTCCTACGTAGATTATTTATCTTCGATCTTTTGAAGGCGAACACCACTAAGTAAAATGTACATTTACTTGACACCGTAGATATCAATGAAGACACAAACAATCAACTAACCCCATTCAGGCCCATTTAAAATCGATGATCCGTAATTCCCTCACTTTATTTCTATTACACATTTATAAGGAGTGTTGTTTAAACATCCAATTACGAGTACGTCAAGTTAATGTTCCCGTAGTGACACCTTTGCATTTAATGGCCATACTAATTTAACAATAATGGTTGTTAGTGTAGGCCTTCCGGCAGTATTTGTATAAGTAATTGGTGACTGATTTCCAACCTATGTTTTTTGATGAGGTAAGTATAGGCTAGACGACATAATTCCTCCTGGGGGCGTCGTTCACGTGTTGATGATGGTTTTAGTATTAAAATATAAGTAGAGCTTTTTATTTTCCTTGACGAAAA
The DNA here is from genome assembly GCA_963669345.1 of Gortyna flavago. NCBI lineage: Eukaryota > Metazoa > Arthropoda > Insecta > Lepidoptera > Noctuidae > Gortyna > Gortyna flavago. The sequence goes on from OY770138.1 coordinate 13,791,913, forward strand.
CAGTTATACTAATGCTATAATGGAGCGTGTGAAAGTTAAGTTTTTTATAGCCATCTTGTTGACGACGCCAACGTTACCATTTTGTGCTATATATAGGTAAAACGCTTTGACACGACACGCTATTTCGTGGCTTATATGGGAATGCTTCGACTTTTGACATGACACCCGTTCCTTATAAGCATAAGCATACATAATCAGCCCATAATGTTCCCACTGGGACACAAGCCTCCTCTCAGTGAACGGAAGTGGGCCATAATCTACCATGCGGGCCCACGTCGGTTGGTAGATGTAGAATTTTTGGTTCTAAGACATCTGAAAGGTTTCCAGAAGCTGTTTTCTTTCACCGTTATGAGAGCAGTGGTGATGAAATAAGTTACACAAAGTAAAGCGCCTAACTGGGTTCGCCCACGACCTACAACTCGTAAGTCGCGGCTCTCACCTCTTGGCCAACACTACTCAATAAAGTGCGATCCTTATAAAGCAAGACAAAAGTATTCTTTTAATACATCAATGTACACATTTACTCATATTTTCCTCGACTATTCTCAACTATATCCATCCTTTGCAATAAACAAGCACCTCACTAGATCTTCTCGGATGATGTATAAAAGTTGTGTGGGTAGTTAAAAAGCCGGCGACACTCAACAGCTGTCCTCGGGTAATTCATCGACCCTTAGTCCACCTGCTTCCCGCCGTACCTTGCTTTATGGGATGGGCCATTGTTTGATGTGTTTCGTTGAAGTTGCTATGGCTATGTGACGGTGATAACGGGATTGACCATATTTTTTGAAGTACATTGAAAAAATACAAAATGGATTATTTATAAAATCGCCGTTCGATCGTCGCTAAGTTTTAAACGCTCCTTTTTTACTATTTGTATTCCCTGTGTGTGTCTTAAATTAAATATTTCTTCATTTCTTCTTTCACATTGCTAACGTGAGTTATTTTCAGTTAATTTCGGACAATTTGTGTGATCATGTTCAGATTCGTATTTTTTTTATGATCGTATTTTACAATCAACATGGTTTTGTAAGTTGAATTACGATAATTGCGAATTTCATAAATGTTAAAGAGCTTCGTTTTGAACCCTAATTAACCGTGTTCTATATTTCCTTTGTACTCATATCCACATTATCCACTGTGTCACACTGTACACACATTACGTTTGTATCATCTCGCTCGAGTAAAGTGTAGCTGACACTTTTAGGTAGCATAATAAATTCATCGAAGGATCTGCCTTTAAAAGGCCGACCAATTTTATCCGGAGACTGCCCTTCCCCATTTTTGATAAACGAGACGCTTGATCGAACCTCGGTCCGTGAAGGGGTTCTTTTTTGATAATATCTCGTCACAAGACAAATTTGTATGTGATGTCGGCCTAACTGGCCCCTTTACACGATAAACCCTTGCTGGATAGGATAGACATATGGTAGACGAAGGATAAAGCGAAGACTAGCTTGGATGCTTTCCTAGAGTTAAAAAACGGATATTGTTTTGGACAGGCGATTCTAGATAAGTACAGTTGATACGAAAGGCATGCATTTGCGATATATCTTTTACCATTCAGTGTTTTAAGACATTCTGAAAGACAATATTTCTTCTTGCCTCAGAAAAAAAAGTTTCCTTCGCATTGGTTCCTAAAGCTTTAACTTACGCCGCGATTTATTTTCCATAACAATGTAGTACGCCAGTGTATATTCCACAATCCCGTCACCCATAAAACATCGAAACTTTAAATAGGAAGAGAGACGAGAAAATCGTGGCAGTTTTTCATGGCGGCAATAAATATTATTAGATAAATATGTATCGTTGTCCCGTGTCATGGCGGCGTGTCGAATTTTCGGTACAGAGAAATGGGGAGGGAATTCAAATAGTTTGGAGTTAGAGCAAAGGGCTTGAGACTTGGCTTTGTACCGTCAAAGAAATGTTGGCCTTTTATGTTACGTGTCGATATATCGTTACGCGTTGTTTTGAAATAATAATAATATATCTTATATTTGACACACGCTCACGCATGAGTTTGAGTTATAACAAGTATCAGAATCGTGCCGAATATATATATATTATATAATTATATAATTTTCTTACCGTAAATGTTACTTCTTTGTTCCCATATATGTGCCAAAATGAAACGTTGGATAATGCAAACAACGGTGGCATTAAAATAAATGTAGATTAGTAGGTATTTTTTGTACAGTCACGTTTTTAATTAAATAGAATTTATAGGCAGTGAACGTAACATTATGCAAGTCACATTTTCACATGTGACTTGGTCGACTTTATTGCTTTCACGTATTACTTGCAAATGGCGCCCAACGTGGGGCACGGAAATATTATTTAACATTTTAAAGACATATTACTTTTGAATACGTAACATGTAAAATGCTTGTCACATATTCCAGTCAGCAGATGTTATACAAAATACATAGAATTTATAACTTGACAAAAACAGATAAATCGAGGCCTCCGGTATAATTTATGTGCGGAAAATAAATCTGTAAGCGGATACAAGTTTATCCGTCCTTTCAAAATAAGGGTACATGGCGCAGGTCCGCTTCGCTCGGAAGTCGGATGACGAATGTCCACATCTTTGCCCTGAGACGGGTTATATAATGCGTAAAATTACTGTCTTCAACTATCTTCATATGTTTCGCGTACAACGTTCTCTTCTGATATACGTTTATTTATTTAGGCGTGTACAAATCACTTTTGGGATGCACATATATTTTTAGCGTGAGCTCGTTAAGGCAAATGCCGTTTTATTTGAAATGGAATAAGCTGTTGCATTTATTATTCTTCTCGAAATTGAACTTTTATGAAACTTGTTAGGTTTTGAAATTGAATTTGTAAGTCTGCTTTTATTATAACCTGTGGGAATTTAATACTTTACACTGTTTATACAATTTCAAATACCTTATCGTAAAGACTTTGTGCTTAAGTTTTCAAAGTATACAAAGTAATTTAAGGCTCCTTACTATGTAAATACAGTCGTAAAGTGTTCCAACTTGTAAGTGCTGTAGTGCATTCTTGAACCTCCTGCTGAGACAGTATCTTAACCATGCACAGTACTGAAGGGCGGTCACGTCCACCACTCTAGTTAAATTAAGCGGTGATTAAAGTTCTACACCGGACTTAGCGGAATTCATTCGCGGACCGCGCCTTACTGGCGCACAACGTGGGGCCACTTTATTACCCGTTACATTTTAATTTTTAACAGTTTTTTGTGCGAAACTGTTAATAACAAACCGTTTAAATATAACCTGAAGGATCCTTCATAAATTAAACATGTTTTATATTATGTTTTATGAAGGTAGTACAACAAAATTGCCCACTTTTCTGTTGTGCAATCTTGAATCTCCCGCTGAGACAGTATCTGGGGCATGTAGAGAGCTGAATACCGGTCACGTACGAGTTACTCGACTTTAATTAAGCGGTGATTAAAGTTTTACAGTGGACTTTGGTGGAATAGACTCGCCTACTCGACTTGTGGCTCAACGCTGGACCATTCTTTCATTAATTATTGTTTACGCGGTGCATTGAATACAAAGGTTTACACAAGTGTTTGTTCTGTTTCATTAAATGCAATGTCTTTTGTTTGTGTCGATACTGAATATTTTTCTGCGAAGACTTTTTACGGTACTTCACGTTAAAAGTCTGGTAGTTGTTTTAGCTCTGAATAAAATCTTGATTTCTGTTAGTACGAAGGATTCTAGGTAAAGAAACGGGTCATGTCGATTGGGTAATGTTACGCAATAAGTCTTATAAGGTCTAAATTAATTGATTATAAAGATGCTGTGGGTGTTCAGCAACCCCTAATTACGTATGATGTATAAGAAGATATTATAACTCAAAAGGCACACTGTGAAGATAATGAGAGCCTCCGCGTTCAAAGTATATTTAACGTTTTCCTAATTAGCCATTAGAAGGTCCCTTTTTCCTAAGAAAGCAATTAATTTACAATTATGTACGAAGGGCTGCACAAAGTCTTATTAAATAAAATGTTTCAAAGACCGCTTCCCCCATCAATTTCGGGCAATTTCTTTCTCAGACGAATCTTTAATTATCAAAGATTTATAATTTCTGAAAAATTCTCTTATTCACCTATTCACGTTTACTTTCGTTGCTTTATGATTTTATTTAAGTATTTTTATAACATCTCACTAACTTTATGAAAGACTAGCAGTGCCCCGTGGCTTCACCCGCACAAATGTCGATCCCGTGGGAATATCGGGATAAAAAGTATCCTATGTGTTATTCTGATGTATAAGCTATATTACTGTAGTTTCATTAAAATCCGTTCAGTCGTTTTTGCGTGAAAGAGTAACAAACATCCATCCATCCATCTGCATCTTCACAAACTTTCGCATTTATAATATTATTATATATTATATTATTATATATTATATTTTATATATTATACTAGCTGCGCCCCGCGGTTTCACCCGCGTAAGTTTCGATTTAGGGGTATGAAAAATAGATAGTAGCCGATTCTCAGACCTACTGAATATGCGTATAAAATTTTATAAAAATCGGTCAAGCCGTTTCGGAGGAGTATGGCAACGAAAACTGTGACACGAGAATTTTATATATTAGATTATTAGTAAGATATTAGTAAGATAGTAGGATTTCACAAGGCAGTTTTCGTGTTTTCTATTATCCCATCTCATTTATTTTAATGTCCAATGCTTTAACAATCTCCTTGCCTTCCATTTACTATCTTCACAAGTACCCAAATTTTCTCCTCTCAAACTAATTCACACCCTTTAACCTATAAGACTAAACCTCCTAACTCATTAGATAAAACTCTCCATAATTACGTCGTCGGTATAATGTTCAGCCGTTCCTGGAACACTGTTGTGAATATAAAATCTTCAATCATGATCCTGGAGATCACTTACCGGAGTTACCGGGCCCATCTTGGAAGTCCACTTTAATTTAGTATTTGAATTTTTTATAAGAGCAAAGTCAACGCGGGTTTTTATACGCGAAAATTGATCGTGAAATATACGCCTAACGAGTTTCTCTGGTGAAGTGAAGGTAAAGCGTGGTGATGATGTTACTTTACATTTTTTCGATATAAAATATGGTAAGTTTGTTTCTGTTAGTTTGTGGATGGATCAAGAGATAGTTATGGTGAATCTTGCTCAAGTACTGAGTCACCTTTTATTATAAAAACCGATCAAGTGCGAGTCGGACTCGCGCACCGAGGGTTCCGTACAAATTTGTAGGGATGTAAATAGTTTATCACAGGAATCGTGTCTCGAATATATTTCCCGTTTATTTTTGTAATGTAAGTAACTACAAATTTACGGTTTTCGAATTTTCATTTACTCGTGCTACATGACATTGCTTCTTGCCAAATTTCGTGATTCTAGGTCAACGGGAAGTACATACACTATAGATTTTTGCGTTCCTAAGAAAAAGGGTCTTGACAGACAGACGGACAACGAAGTGATCTTATAAGGGTTCCGTTTTTTCTTTTGAGGTACGGAACCCTAAAAATGAGACATTTCAAAAGCTTTATTAATATTATCTAAACCCACCATTTTCTAGTGCAAAAAGTGTCAGTGAGAGGGCAATTTAGAGACTTTAATGACATTCTATAAAGAGACGTTTAGGAGTGAAAAGATTAATTCATCTTTGTAGCGTTTATTTTTATATTTTTATTCATATGAAAGTACAAAGAAAACTTTGTTTACAACAATAAGTATATCAAACAAGAACAAAGCTGCATGTAGCTAGGCACTAAATATCTTCGTAAAAGGTCTACAACTGCGACCTCAATTGATATCTTCCTCCTTAATTCAGAAGCTCCATAATTATGTTGACTTTCTAATTCATTCTACGTTCACTCACTCTCTCATTCGCTCACGTTGCACTAGAGAGGAAAAAAGCTGAATAAATATTGGATTTCTCAGGGCGCGAGGTTTCAATCGTGGCCGTATTTAATTAAGAGCACCCCGTGGGGGTTTCCCTGTTACGGGTGTAACGTAGAGAGGGGTTTCCCTGTTACGTAGAGATTTTATTTTGCTTTGCTACCCCGTCTGGTGACGTTGTTAGGTAAATAGTGGTTTTAACTGCTGTTATATGTATGTTGTATAAGTACTCCATTTATTAAAGCATTAAAAAATTATGGTCAAATATCAATAGTTATTGTGTAATATTGTTGCAATGACTGCAATTATAAAGTAATTTTTTAAAGTAAATGGTGAATAGATTACAATGATTAAATAACGAATACATTGAATTACATTGATTAAAAAACGTGAATACATTAAATAACGAAACTTTGTGTTCGGTTATACCGAAATAACCAAACGGTTGTAGCCGTTATTTTTCTAATGTTATATTAAATGTAGTCTGAAATGAAAAGGCATTAAGTTTGTCAGGAATAAATGCTTGTTTGCAGTTCGAAACTAGTCGAGAAATACCGAAATAAACGTGATCAAAATCGTAAACTTGTTGAAACTTATTTGGCCATAACTTGTAGGTAAGCCTTGTTCATAGGTAATCATTTTAGTAGCAAAACAAGACGTTTAAACATTGGTGGTTTGAAAGGTGGTGCATCAGATGGTTAAGCTACAAGTCCTTTAACCGTTATTTTACTCTTTATAATCGTTACAATAAGGTTGCTATTGGTTTGCTGATGTCAAAGGCAAAATAATTGAAAAAAAACTTTCCGACTGTGCTTCCGCCATCTTGGTCGCGTTTCGTTATTCGTACTTTTAAGTTATATTTGTGTTAAAAACTTACATGGTTTCCAGTAATAACAAATTAAACGTCCAAAATAAGAATTGATGGACAGTTGTTTCAACCACAGTTTCTTACATTTATTCATAGTCTATGAGAAATAGGATAAAAATAAGTTAGAAACATCGTTAAGTAAGACACTCGCATTATTTTCTTTCTGGTCTAGTACAGTATTTCCCTGCAGTGATTTTTGAAAACAATAAAAAAAACTCACACAAACATTTCTTATGAAGCAGAGTCAGTCTGGAAGAGTTTTCTATTGAGCCCTGACCTAATACATACGTTTCATAATGCCACACAGTAATTAGGACAAAGAGCTTTTTGTGTTTTCTAACACGACATTTACCAACTAAAGGTGACCTTAAAGGTCATTAAAAAACTAAACATGTAAAACATGAGAATTTAACCTTGGTCTTTTACCATACATAAAAAAAATATTTTCAGAACAAATACTCCATTTCTTTTTCTATTCAAGCCTTGAATACATGAAGTGACTTGTCTATCAAGTAATTTGTAAGGAAACAATGAAAAAACTATCCGTCTGCGTTGACTGACTACCACTATAATTCCAGATTAACTAACATTTCATCAAGTTTCCTCTCTTCGAGCAAAAGTCTGGAGATTTCCAACTAAAAACACAAAAGCTTCGTTTTCAATAAAAATAGGATAACTTGAAATCCAAACTAGATCTAAATTACTCTCTATTATGGAAGTCGGTTTTATCCTATTCAAATTGAATCACCACGTCTTCTGCCCTGGGGATCTCTGAGATATGTGAATTATTTTTGCCCACTCCGTTCAGATGGGCAACCTCTACCTCTAACGCCTCTTTTGTTCTGATTGTGTGTTTTCTGAGGGACCTCATACGAGATTGTTTGTTAAATACGAGGTTGGAAGTATGTCGTAGTGATGAGAAGGTATAACTGGTGTTATGAAATTGGTAACCAAACTAATAAAGGATACGAAAGCTTTTCTGTTTCAAAAGTGCTGTTATAATAGAAATACAAGCTTCCAAGATAAAGGATGTTCCTATTTTGAAGGTCAGAGGTCTTACTCATCTCTAAAAGCCACACCCATCTCGTATTGAAACAACACTGATGTTACTTAGGCTGTCTTTTGGTAAATAAATAATTACTTACTTACTTCTAATGATAGGGTGGCAAAAATGGGCATAAGGTCTCGCAAATATAATACAATTTACCCAATGTTAATATATTTGACAATCCTTCGAAGCGAGGCTGCTCAAAGAATGACCACAGGTCTCCCGGAAAAAATAAACATAACGTGACACGCGTTTGAAGCCGTAGAGTCAATAAATATTATTGATCCATCAAAGCACAGTCGGAAAATATTCCACAACGATACTAGGGTAAACAATAATGTATGAACTAGCATTTTAGCATTTCCTGAAGGCCTGTATTCCACAAATAAAAATACAAGCAAAAGCGGATTTACTAACAGTAAAGGTAAACATTCTCATAGATGGATTTGGCTCTGCGATTATCCTTGTATATGGCAAGTATGTCTGTAACTTTCTTAAATGAGATGGAGTCGTAGAGGATATTACTTAGTATATTATGGTAGATAAAATGAATAGTGGTAAGTCTAGGAAAAAGAAGATTGAAGTCCCCTTGACAAAGACGAAAGAATATTTAATAAACTGGAAGTTCGTAGAGTATTAGCGAGCGAACAAATCGATTGATAGTAATTTCCGGGGCTTTGTCGATATTAATTAAATGCTCATGTCTCTAGCAGACTCGATTGTTGTTGTGGTTGGGAAAATTAATGCTGAATTATTTAAGAGATCAAATATTGATAACTTTATGCAGAATTGATCAAATATCAGTATAGAACGAAGCGATGCGCGCTTTGCTTGTGGTAACTAAGTGTAAAAACACGCTGTAAATGCGTGCGTTAAAACGAGTATATATAACGAGTATAAGTATATATAAACGAGTATATGTATAACACACATACGCACACAAACACACATTTCGGACTTCGCCATTGTCTCGGACGGTAACGAGAGCTCGTGCGCTTACACACACATTCACAACAAGTTTGTACACTTGGTAACCACAAGTAAAGAACGCGTCGCTTCGTGAGATAAAAATACTGTAGTTACTTTTTAGTCTAGTAAGTTCGCAGTCTCAAGGGGTTCTTGATTCCTCTGCAATTTCGTGAAACTTCCTATTATCCTACAAACAGTTTCCACTACTACACTATTTTATCCGTCATATAACAGATCGTCTATGTAATTCTATTTTAACTGCATTCGTTGTCCCTTTTGTATCCTCCGGGACCCAGGTGGCCACTGAATTGTTTCTGCACAAAACCATTTAGTTGCATTGAACTGGACACTCCCTTAAGGTTGTATTGCTATTAACTATATAGTTTCTTATTGTTTATTTGTAGGGTGTTTTCCTTGCATTTGTCTTAATTTTTCCGTAAGGACGGTAAATGGGAAGTTTAAGGTAAATAAAGTGAATTGTTTTTGTGTTATTCATGATGTCCATTCGGGATTGTGAAAGTTTTATTTCTTGAAACGTGTTGTTTTAGCTAGGTGAATTGTTACGTTTGTTGACAGAGTAAATAAATTCACCTGCTACTTTTGCTCTTCACCTACCGATCTCTTTTTAGTTCACTTGGAAAAATAAAGTTAACTATGTAACACGGGCCTAAGAAAAATGCTTGATTTGGGTCAGTCCCTTTGAACCATAGTCCATAGATATAAGAAAGAAGCTTTGAACAGTCTAAAATTATTAATAACAGAAACCTTTCCAATCGAACATTCAACATATTTTCTTCACAATACAGAAGTGGTCCATCATCCCAACATCCATGCCTCAATTTCTTCTTTCAAGAGCTCTCAGGTACACATATCAAAATAAACTGCTTCTACTTCACGCCAGCCGAAATCACATCATTTCTGAGTACCGAAGCTGTACTAAACTTGAGATCTTATTCATCATGCCCCACTTTAGCTTGAGAGGTCGGATGCTTTCTTCAGGTTTTCGTGTGTGTATAAATTATGAGCTTATTCAAAAGTTTTGTTAGGAAATTGGATGTGTTTACCAATTCTGTAAGGAAGTACCTCATCATAACATACTATAATTCATTGATTGTTTTGTTTGTATCTCGTTTTAAAAACGTGTGCTTTATGTGGTTGTGTTTCCGTCCATCCTGCCTTCCTGCTGTCTGAGACTCGTGTTCGAATTTTTGGTTGTAGGACATGCCGGTTTCCTCACGATGTTTTCCGTCACCGTTTTTAGACAAAGTAAAGTGCCTGCTTGGGTTCGAACCCTCGACCTACAAACTCGTAAGCCGTGGTCTTTACCACTGGGCCGCCATTACTCCTTTTTACCGCTAAGCAACATTCAAGTTACGCAATCTTAGAACTGTCAATAAATCTACTGCAAAACAAGACTTACATTGAGGTTGGCACATCTACAAACCAAATCGACAGCATCACAATGAGACTAAATTATAATCCAATATTGATAAACGCGCCAGCTCTATAGCTACCAAAATGCCATTTATTCCATACCGTATTCTGACTCCTGTCGGCGTTTGAATGCATTCCCCAATGTATTGTGCGATATGATTTAAACGACTTCCATAGAAACTTGTCAATGGATTTGAGGCCACATCCATTGTGTCGTCTATATGTTAAAGACTGCGTTTTGAATGGATTTTTTGAACGATTTTAAATCCATGGGATGAATTTTAAATTGAAATGCGATGGTGTGTGTCTTTGTGGTGAAGGGTGAAGGCTTTTTTATAGATGTAATTTAGTTTATTTTAATGTAGTGAAAATGAAAACAAGAAAGCCAGATAGGTAGGTAGGTTAAGAGTCTCTGTATGTAAGGTCTTCCGAAGGCCAAAGAAGCGAAAACAAAAAAATCGATAGCCTCTTTTATTCATAAACGTTGCTAAAAGTTAAGTAGTAGTTAGCGACTGTTTATCAATACATTTTTGACGTTTAAACGTCACTTAATCACTCATCGTTTATAAATAAACCCCTTAGGACTGAAAGAGATATTCGTGTAATAAAGAATAATGTGGAAGCATAGACTTATAAAAAAAGATGGACTCCGCGCCACGCATATCGAAAGTGAAGCACCGTACCGATCTATGTGTGCGTGATTGACGATTGACGCTGTCGTGTCTCGTAATGGCGGCCGGTCGGCATACTATGATGTAAATGTGAGCGTGAGGCGTGTTTGTACAAGCGATGTACATACTGTATGATATTGTGCTTCACTTTCGATATGCGTGGCGTGGAGTCCATCTTTTTTTATAAGTCTATGTGTGGAAGTTGTTAATAAAATGGCAGATAAGCTGTGAGAAGAGTACACCTAGAAACATACAAACATGCTCGGAACGACTTCCTACCTTCCATTGACAGAATATAATAATAATAATATCCTTGGACATTTGACACAACGCCATTATAATCCCAAGCTAAGCAACCTAATGCTTGTGTTATGGTAACGAGATGGCTGATAAACTACTTATATACATTTTTTTTGTTGTAAATACATACATATTATAGACAATATAAATAATGTAGTTTGAATTAGAAAGTCCCATTGTCTTCACTAGTTATTAACGTTAATAAACTTAACGAATCTACCTTGTAAAGAGTAGCTTCAAGCTCCTAGTCAAATAAAACGGTTAGTAGCATCGATATTAATTGGTAAAGCTACTGTAACACCTGGGGTAGCTATAATTTGATCAAGTCGTGGACACGGAGTCTCAATTAGCTCACAGTTAACAATGGTGAAGTTTTTACGTCGGAACTTGATCAGACGTTTTTACGTCGGAACTTGGTCAGACGTTTTTCGTAAAGTTTAATGTTAGGTACGGGTAGGTACGGCTAATTATATTGGATGACGGGTGTCGGTGACTGACTCGGTAGATATAATGCTGTTCACAGACCCTGATTTATTAGTTCTATCTGTTTTTATTTATTTATATTATATGTATACTTTATTGTACACCACATAAATTATATTTTATTTTATTTCCACTGATAAAAATAATTTTATTTCTGTAGGTAGATTTGTGCAAACACTTTTACACGTCCATCATATAAAAAAAAAAAAAACTAGATGAGGTCGGAGTTTCCTATCTGACTACTTGAGAAGAAAGGCCGAAACACTCAGAGGTCACAGTCTGACAATGGAATGGACAGTGATTTACCTGGACATAAAATGGAGCTGTTGGTGTGTAAACAAGTATAGAACATACGCAGCAACATGTGAACAATATACACAGCATCATATATTGTGTTTTCCGTGTTATGTTACTCCATACAATAGGTTTGAAAGCAGCGTCATTCTTTACAAAAGACTGCCTAAGATTTCCGCATCATTGAGTAGTTAGACTTTATCTTACATCCCAGCTTTACATAACAAAAAATCTAGATCCAGATTTTAATATTTCCAATGCTACGAGTATCTTTGCGGGCTTCAAACAAACCATTGTATAAATCCCTCGGACGAACGCTTTTATCTTTCGTCTCCAAAGTATGTACGAAAATGGAGTCTTGGTAACGCCGCGGGTCCCCCCTCAAGATCTGATAACCATAAGCTTTTATTGGATTTTAAACTTTAGGCTTCTTATTTTAAAATCAATTTTGTATTAACTCGGGGTGGTTGGTCGGTAGGTACTTATTCTCTTCATTGGAGCATTTGTTCGGTCTTTTATTTATTTTCTTTGTGTTTTGGAGGAATGCGACTAATGTACTAATGTGGGAGACGTTTTATTAATTGAAAAAAGAATAAGTACGTCACCAAAGGAGATAGGTGTAACCAGGGTCGTAGTGGAAGTATTGTAAGAAACCGATTGATGTTTTCAAAATTTCATTTTATAAATAGAAAAAGAATAGTAGTAGTTTGCGGGACGAGCTGGAAGTCACGGAGAGAGGCCTTTGCCCAGCAGTGGAATGATGCAGGCAACAGTAACTAGTAAAAAAAAAACAGTTCGTTTATCAAATTAAAGTTCTCAAATTAAATCAAAAAGGGTCGGATATGCCACAGACGTGCGAACCAACAACAACTAAATTAACCCGACGACCCTGGTTACTTATCTCTTTTTTGTGTTACTGTACATTTACTATTTCTTTTAAATCTTCACATAAAATGTTAACGACTCCCAAAGATTCTATCGCAATGGACGCTAACTAGATTCAGATTAACAGTTACTTACGTAATTAATAAATTAACAAGTAAGACATTATCTAAAACGAAATCTCTACAAAACAGAACTCATTGTTGTGCCTTACTTTAACAAAATTGTAATTGAGGCACAAAATATAAAAAAAAACCAGTAAAGGATTAATACATCACAGGGAACGACCAAATTGTCTTCTGGTTCACGATTAGAGTAAGTAAAATTATAAAGACAAAAGTGTATAGACAGCTGAAATGAATATATGAGGAGCTTCTAGTAGACAACGACATGTTTGATGGTGTTTTAGATAATAATAATTATTCTCCAAATATTATTCTATGAAAATTCTTCGTTAGAAATTTTTTTCTCAATAAGAAATTACAAAGATTTCACTTACTTGAGAACATTTTTAAAACTTAAATTATAAGAACTTTGACACACAAACTAAGCAGCTATTGTTTTTCTTTACAACAAAATCATTTACGTAATAAAATTTTACTTCGCACCAAATAACTTTAAAATCCACCCGCAAAAGAAATAATTACTGTGGTCGCTTACGTGAACCCGGTGCCACGATAAAGCAACGCAACAATAGGACAAGCGTATAAATTTATGGCAGTAGTGTTTGATCATTTAGAACGTATAATATTCATTCGTTCACTGCGTATATTCTTTATTTCTTTTCTTTCATTTTTTTATTTAGTTTTGTGTTTCTATGGGGTATCTTGATTTTCTACTAAATTGATTGATTGATTGTTTGATTTCTTTTTTTTTTTTTTTTTTTCTTTTTTTTTTAATGGTTAACCAATTCGAGATAAGATTCAGTTGACTTATCTGGCAGATGAATTATATGTAGGTAGTTCTTATCCGGACACTGACACGGGCCCTTCAAGTATAAACTTAGTAGTTTTTGAGCGGTCAAACTTAATTTCTCTTCTTCAAAATACTACCCCAAACACTGAACCAAGACCTTGAAGTATTAAATAGTCGTTTTGAGCACACAGCCATTAACACCTTTATAACTAAACTACCAAGTCTGTTAAAAACATACTCCACAAAATTAAACAAGTTTCTAATAAGATCTTATAAGGGGCAAAGGGCGCAAGTTTACTCTTGGTCAAAGGGTTCGACTTCATAAAGGCTGACCCTTGAACTCAATACATTATTAGAGAATGGCGAGTAATTCGACACTACACGCGTAAGGTAGTATCAGTCCTGAGGGTTGGTGCTGACAGCTGTACTAAAGTATTCAAGTCATTGTTTCCTATTCATGGTATTTCCACTTAGACGAATATTAACTTTATTGTGGGTTAAATTAAGTTGATTTCAGAATGACTAGGACCGATTTTTGTGATTTGTTAGATTTGTGTCCGCCCCGAATAGCAGAATAACTATTAAAATGTGGTAAATTTCTCATACATTCCTTATTTTTGATTCTGAGGCGGTAAGAAGTTCGCTGGGTCAGCTAGTATTGTAATAAAAAACACAATATAGGACAAAAGATTTCCCTCTTTCCTTTACTCAACAATTCTTGTATCCAATCCTCTATGTGACCAAACGTCCATACGGACACTTAAAAGACTCCTGTACAGTATAATCTTTGCTCTATAAATCTGTTGGTCAGACAACCGGTGCGGGTCAATTTTCTCCAACATCTGAGCCCTAAACAGACAGACAACTTCGTTCGCCTTTTATATTATTGGTTTTATTCGTCAGTTATTGCTGCCTTTCTTTTATATTTCCTAAATAATACAGTGCATTGGGAGAAAAAGACGGAAGAAAAAGTATTTGCTTCGCTTGTGGCTGAGCCACTTTAGAGTTCTTTAGTACACTCTTCGAAATTGTGAGTTTGAGGAGAAAGCGGATAGTTTGGGAGCTCGTGAAATGTATTAGTTGAATCGGTTCTTTCTTTTGTTACTTTATTTATTGTTGTTATTTTGCTACAATAGTGTGTGAATAGAATAGACTACCTATTGCAAAATCAGCCTACAACCTGCTGCTGGGACACAGGCCTCCTCTCTGTAAGAGGGAGTGGGCCTGATAGAGTACCTATATCAGGGGCAAATTGCGTCACCTTTGTACTTGTTAATCATCATGTTTCAGCCCTTATCTAACCGTGTTTATAAGGGTACGCGTAGTTGTTAATTTCTGGTTCTAATTCTAATGACCTCTCAAGCTCCGCTAATAAGACGCAATTGATTTTCTATTGTATTGTGCTACATATTGTACGCGCGGAGCTTATCACCAACTAGTAACACATTGAAGGACATTGAACGAGACACAATGGAAGTTTTATTGTTATTACGTCGAGGGGCGTTAAGTAAGTGTCCAGTGTTTAAAAAAATAAATACAAAAAAGATGATTTCGTCTATATCGTCACATTCGTCCCATACACGCAAGTTGAGCTAGAAAAAACTCATAAATGACAAATGTTAAAAAGGATAAATAAAAGGAGATATAGAAAAATCGATGGAAAGGGCACTCAACTACTTTGTAAAGCAATATCACAGTACTTTCTTATTGCTATCTCATCGCTTCGAAGTCGATGGCAACCCGTTTCTTTAAGTGGACTATTACAACTGGCGCAGAACAGTTAAAGGCTTAGTGCGACGGTGTTTGTTCTTACATTGTCAGACTTCCTCTTAATTTACCGTGTATTTGTCAAAGTTTGCAGTGCTTGCTAAATAAACGATTTTTCTTTCTTTCTTTTTTTTTTACTTCAAGACACAAAAATCAGTGTAGCCCTGGCTCTTGTACTAGGAGATACTGTATCACAGCGATGCGGTCGAGTAGTTCGACGCCTAAGTGTCCTGTTGTTTTTGTATTTATTTATATAGTTAGTTAGTATTTTAATTTAGTACCTAGTGTTATGAGATTACGAAAAAAAAAACTACATTATTAAGCAGGAAACGGCATAATAATTCAGTTCGAAACTAAAAACGTACTTAAATAGAACCCATCTAGAAAACTTGAAACTATGCTAAGTATGTGGAATAGCGATCAAGGGTAAGTTTTAGACGAGACGTCTGCATATGAAGAACACAAGAACCGGGTTTGTGGTCTAGTTTATTTGCAAGGCCGTAAATCTGAAAAGACAATCATGACGTTTCAAACAGTTTATTTTAAAAACAAACCAGCCTTAGTTATCTTGGAAATGATCTCATTGGTGTCCCATTTGAAATAAAGAGCCATTCTAATGCCGGTCAAAGTCACTCACGTAATTCTTCACACACGTAATTCTTCTATACTTACCTGGCTGAAAGAAGAAAAGAGTATGACACACACATCACACACACATCTCACACACACAAACACACACACCAACACACACACACATCACACACACACACACACACACACACACACACACACATACACACACACACAAACACACACATCTTAGTTTGTTTCACGGTTTCTTTTCAGTCTGTCCCCAGTCTTTAGTATTTTTTGCTTTGTAACAAGATAATTTCGATTCTCATTTCAAATACAAAGCCATTCCAGACGCCACTCGCCGTCACACAATTCATCTATGCCGCACCTGGCTGAAAAGGACCATGGCATCTGATTTTGTCTCACGATTTCTTTAGGCTATGTGGTATTTTTTCTATAATAAAATAATTTCATCGGTTCCTATTTGAAACAGCCATTCCAGATGCTGCCCGAAATCACATAATACTTACATCTATACATATTACATACTATACATATACTGTAGCTACCTGGCTGAAAAGACCACGACATCAGAGTTTTTTTTTTCAGGAAACGCCGGCGTCATTTTGTTCAATAATAATGAGTTTCTTGCCCGCTCTTCTCCATAGGAACCTACTGCACTGCTACTGCTACAGACCGACCCCTTGATAATTCAAAAGTAGGTCTGTATAATTGGTAAATTTGAAATAAATGCTTTGAGTTTGAGTATGAATAACCTGAAACATAAGCAAAATATTTATACAAATAAATATCGCTTGCCCTATACAGCTGCCCTACTTAAAATACTCATAAATGCTCACCCAGTAACATCATTACATCACACTAAATCTCAGTTTATTGCTTCGCTACTAATAAAGCCTGCAGCATTTTATAGATCCCGTGAATTCCCATGTCTTGGCTAAGTGCAACGGGTGATTGGAGCCGGTAAATTTATCGGTCCATACTAACGGGCGATACAGAAGTAAAGAGTGTAATAAATCCTGGTGACGTGTTAGAGTGGTGACATCGTACGGAGGGAAAAATTCTAACGTGTACTGGATTCTGGATTAATCTGGAAAAGGATTGGAGTGGAGATTTTTAGTTTCTAGCGGCACGTGTTTTATAGTGGGGTGTCTTAATAAAGTCTAGTTTGGTACTGTACCTAAGTAATGCGTAGGTTCTGTGCTACGTATGGGTTTTATAGGTTTTATTAGTACCAACCACCAATCTCAGCGCTTTGCCAAGGTTTCTAATATGTTGTACGGTACTTACGCGTAAGAATGAGAACTATGGTGAAAAAAGTCATAGTGTTTACAAATAGGTACATACATCTTGAGATACAGGAGACTAATTTACATTTGGATCTCGCTTGTATTCCCCATAAGGGTTAGACACAGGTGCAACTTTAAAGTACACCCACATTTTGCCTGCTATGTTTAAGTCCCATGTAATAGGGGGCGACTGCCCCGTTGGTCTCGTGGTCGCAAGCGCGACTGTTGGGGTCTTGGGTTCGGTTTCCGGGTCGGGCAAAGTGTTATTATTGAGTTTTTCCATTAGGAATTTCTTAGTAACAGCCCGGAGTTTGGAAGTTGGCGGTGTGATACCTCCGTGCCTCGGAAAGCACGTTAAGCCGTTGGTCCTGCGCCTGATCTCTCTCCGGTCGTGTCGGATTGCCGTCCCATCGGACTATGAGAGTGAGGGAAGAGGGAGTGCACCTGTGTCTGCGCGCACACTTGTGCACTACAATATCTCCCGCGCTGAAGACTAGTCTCAGTTGAGATTGGCCGCGTTGGTGAAATACGGTCTGGAGGACTTTATTTTGTTATAATAGGGGGCGAGCCTATTGCCATCAACCGGGCACAAATCCAGACTCCGGGTAGCTCCAAAATTCCAAAAATTCCAGATGGAAAAACCCAACAACACTTTGCCCGAGCCGAGAATCGACCTTCACGCTTAGCAGCAGCACTTGCGAGAAGTGGACCAACGCGGCACTCATTAACAAAATCCTTGACGAGAGTCTATCGTATCGATAATCGGCCGTGAATGAACAAATACAAAGACAAAAGATACTTCCTCAATTTTTATTTCAAAACTAATAACTGCGAAGAAAACTCCAGTCCGGATAAACAGGCCATTCCATTATGAGAATGGTCGGCACAGATGGGGGCCATAGACGACGATTCACGAGAAAATACTCCAATGAGCTACTAGGTAACTACTGCGCCCGTTCGCGCGCGGCTCGTTTAGTGCTCAGTTCTTTTGTCCGTTCAATATCAAATATTCCTTTCTTTATCTTTGCTAGATTTTTGAACACCAGCCACAAAGAACGCTTTTCTAATTTTCAATGAAAAAAGTTCCCTATCTTCAGAGGGCCTCCTCTCTAAGCCTGTCAACGAAGATACAGGCCCATCCCGAAAGTACCTCGATACTTCGAAATGATCCCGATAAATTAACTTTTTCCAACGTGAAAAAATACATCGGGAGTAGTAGACAACTGTGAAATTGTGTTGTCAGTCATTCTTAGTTCGGGCACCGAATTAACAGAGTACCATACACCCGTAGCTTCGGCCGAAACTACGGATTTCGTGCTTAGGGAGTAGACCCCCAGTTCTGACTCCATCTCTCCGAAAACAAACATTCTTCAAGTCAATACCATAACTAATCCACTGAAGCGTGTCCTCCAACGTTAGTCGGCAATTTTGCAAACCTTCGGCTAATTTCGCACTGCAGAATTTCTGCCACTAATAAGTCTTCGTGTTGTTTCAAGGCGGGGTGAATTTACGTTAAATTATAAAGCTTATTAACCATCGTTCCCCAGTGTGTCGTAACCTGCAGCAATGAAATGCTCCACTGTAGGTACGTTACTTCATCCAAGTTTCTCGTTGACTTCACTTGAATTATGTATTTGGATACCTAAGTATAGCGTAAGATTTTGATTAATTAAATTCTGAATGCGACATTTTTCTTTGTCTTCGTCCGCTCGTCTAGACGGGACTTACGACACTCATTTCATCTTATTTGTATTAAATTCACTAGGAATCGCAAATTATTTCGTCTCTTGAAAGGTGTCGCATAGTTCGGGCCAGTAGAACCTATGAGTTTTTCCTGTTATGTTAGGAACTATAATTATGAGGTATGATTAGCAAACTTATTTATTATGACTCATTGCATAAAATGATTAATTAAAAAAAAAGGATGTCACTATGACAATTTCTCCAACACATTCAATGAATTAATGTTTTTATAAGCTTTTTTATATTTTATTTAAATGCAAAAATAGCCAAATGGAAAAATCTAATAGCGAAACTTCCGTAAAACAAGTTTCTGGAGATGAAGGTGAGAACCAAAGAGATGAACAGCCTACAACGTCAAGGGGAGAAACTAATAGTCCCGTTCGAAATTCGCACAACATGAATGATTTTAAATCATTGGATTTTAACTCTGCTGATGAAGTTAGGTGAGAAATTGGAGCAAAATAATCCGTGAAATTTTTTTGTGACATTGTAATAAAATAGTCCTCAAAACAGTATTTCTGCCATGGCGCACAATCTCACTGGAGACTAGCCTACCGCGGGAGATATTTTAGTGCACAAGTGTGCGTGACACATGTGCACTCTCTCTTTCCTCACTCTCATAGCCACACAGTAAACATGTCTTAACACGTTCAGTGCCGGGAGCCCTCCTGGAGGGTTCACTCAAATCGCATATGGGATGCCGGGAGCCCTCGCGGAGGGCTCATTTTAAATGTATGTTTTTCTTAGCGAATATAGCATTATAAACTATGAAAATAAAATTAGTCGTATATTTTAACAAGATTTATTAGTATAATCGTTGGTTTTCAAATATCAGCATTTTTATTTTCAAAAATAATTGGGCGCTAGGATGCCCATATTTCAGGGATGGTAAACCGTTTTACGTTTAGGTACAAATATTCACTAAAAATAAACATATTTATTTTGAGATTATAAATTAAGAGGATGAGTTTATAAATAGAAGCTTTTCAGGGTTCCGTATCAAAAGGGTAAAAACGAACACCCATGATGCAACTTCGTTTGACTGTCAGTCCGTTCGTTTGTACAGCTGCTCATTTCAGGAGCATACTTCGCTACATACAAGTCCTTTGGTTTTGTCATTAGAGTATTATATTATCTGTGGTCATGTATACAATGTGTAACATAATTAACGCAAGACCTCATACACCCCAATTAGAGTAGGTATTGAGTTGAAAGCATAATACAATGACCAAAAAAAATTTTTTTAAAGCTAACTTCTATTATTATTAAGAAAATCGTGTTGACCGTAACACTATTTTATGCATTTAAAATATAGTCTTATTGCTTTGAAATAACATTTAATTTTCTTGAGCTCAATCACCGGTCAGTATGGCAAAATCACTGACCTCTAATAAACAAGCTTGTATAATACCTGGTCAGTGGGCAAACTACATAATTAAAAAAAAAAACTGGCCAAGTACGTGTCGGACCACGCACAATGAAGGGTTCCGTAGTTGGAATGAATTTATCCCAAGAACAAACTTAACATTGTAGTTGAAAAACATGTTCTCCCATACATTCCAACTGAAAATGTAAGTTTGTACGCACAATATTAAGAGATTTACCATGTTGTTTCAAGATCATAGACTTTTTATTAATTTTCCTGTAATCTATAGGTATAGAACTATTTTCTGTATTTTTTTCAAAATTTTAGGCTCAGTAGTTTCGGAGATAAGGGGGGGGGGAATGGTAAATTTCCGTCTATTGTCTTAAATAACTTTAATACAATTTATTTTAAAATTATGAAAAAAATATATTTGAGATCCTCACGATAAGCCCTTTCATATGTCACACGGTACAGATTGCGAATCTTTTTTTTTAAATTGTCTATTTACCCCTCAAAAATGACTCCCATTTTCAAAACTCATTTATTTACGTTACACGTCTGTGTTTGGGTCACAGAGATTCATATGTGTACCAAATTTCAACTAAATCGGTCCATAAGATTCGGAGCAAATTGGCTGTGACAGACGGACAGACAGACAGACACACGAGTGATCCTATAAGGGTTCCGTTTTTTCCTTTTGAGGTACGGAACCCTAAAAATGTCTTTTCTCAAAAATGCTTGGAAATTTGAGCATTATTTTGACAACCTTTTTTGAGATAAATCGAAATTGCTGTACAGGGGGCCTAAAAGGCTACTTTGGCAGAATCATGAAATAATTCAAATCACGCAATTTCATCTGTATGACAGTTTTGTATGGAGATTCGTAAAATGCTATAGGTACACCTCTGCCTAACCCTTCAGGGATATATAGGTGTGAAACTGTCAAACATATGAAATGCGTGATAAGAATTGTTTTATGATTCTGCCAAAGTGGCCGTTTTAGGCCCCCTGGCCACATACATGCGAGCAGCGGCCGGCAAAAGTTGTATGAAAATCCATATCTGTCCTGGTTTAGCGGCCAAATAAACATAGTAGGTAAACTCATATATGTCGTGTTATTTAAAAATGGAACGATCTTTTACTCCAACACATGGCAACCAAGAAAGTAAAAAAAAAAAAATTATCACTTTAACGCGGGAAAAATTATTGTTGTGCGTTGTTCGTCATTGATTTTGAAAGTAATTGTATTTTAATTTCCGCGCATTATTTGAGAAAAGTACTATACAAGCCTTGGCCACAACTAGGCATTGATGGACGAACGTGTAAATGTGGGCCGAGGCGAAGCCGAGGCACACATTTACACACATACGTAAGTCGTAAGTTAATAAGCTGTTACAAAATAATAACGTTTTATTACTTAAAAAAATATTAATATTGCATAATGTAACTGTTTAAAAAAATATTACATTGCATGAAAATTTCAGAAGAGGTTGGACACCCCTGTCACGGGATCAAAGCGAGCGATTATACTTTTTCTTCATTTTTTTATTTTTTATATTTCGCGTCTTCACGCCACTAGCACATGTAAATACCCCCAGAGATACTAATTAAAGCAACAAGACGTTCTGAAAACACTAATTTACTTCTTTTTATAGTGTTTTATAATACGGTTTCAAACCTAATGCCGACGACCCTCCTCGAGGGTTCACTTTAGCGCAAACGTAATGCCGGTGACCCTCCTGGAGGGTCCATTTGCAATATGTATGGCGGCATGGCGTATGAGCTCTATGAAAAGTGGGTGGAGTCGAAAGTGTTAAAGCAGAAAAAAATACAATTGTTAATTAAAATTTCAGGCAAGCAATGAAGGCGGTTTTAACCGGGAACGTGCCACCGCAATCGTTTACGGAAGAAGGTAATCAAGCTCGAGTATACGTCCGGAATAAATCAGAACCGGTCGAAGTTCCCGAACTGGCAAATAAAACGCATGGTCACGACCAACGCAAAACTGTCCAAGGTCAAGTCCAGCAGAACTTATACCTCAAAATGAAGTCTACAGCACAAACTTATACAGGAAATGGGTTTAGATCTTTGGCGTTGAAAAGAAGTGGAAGACCTATTAAAGCAGGCCCTTCTAGATCGGTTAAAAGACCAAGGAAATCGGTTTTGTATATCGGGAAATTATCAAATGTTGTCCAATTTAGGCACCAGTGGGCTTCCGAAAGCGGGTCTGATGCAGACTCTGTAGTATTTTACTAAACGTTTTGAACTCTGCCCTTTCATTCAGTATTTTTTTTATTATATTGAACGTGAATGTGAAATAAAATTATCCATTGGGATTAAAGCGTTTCTTTGTTAATAGTGGGATCATAGATTTGTTTATCAGCCTGAGTGGAGATCGTTTATGTTCGCTGTGTATCGGTAAGCGGTGCTATAATATCGTATTTCAGCAATCTCTTAGCGGATCGTATCATATCGGAAATTGAATTTCCGATTGGCTCTCGACTGCACAGCAGACTGTAATGGATGGTGAATGGTCCCGCGGTCCCTGTTTCGCGGAGTTCATGAGAATGATAGATAGAAATACTTGGAGGCGTATTTCAAACGTTCCGATGTGGAAATTGAGGAATATTGATGTAGTCCCTCTTCGTTTCTGTTTATTTTGCTTTTTTTTGCGAATAAATGGTGTTTATTTTGGCGTGTTCAAAGCGATCGGTTTGGTTTCGGACTGTTTATTGAATAAAGATGAGGTCACCACGGTTGAGAGACTGGGTTTTCACTTAATTGGTTCTCGAGAAGCATTATATTTCATTATCTAAGAATTAATTGTGAACACGATATATCTATGAAAACTGCACGCGTTATTTTAAATGTTATAAACGCTAAAGCGGCAAAACAAGACAGTTGCGTTAAATTCACAACACATTACAGCCCGGAACGCGTTGTTTGTACATGTTTTGACAGGTAATGTAATATGTAGTGAGAGAAATTGGGTTTGAGCCGAGCAGTATTGACGCGCCCGTCGATATTGATGTTGACATGTTCGAAATAAAACGTGCTGCGTCCTCCAGATAAGCCATTATTTGGACGTGTTTCACTGGAGCGTGGTTTAGAGAAGAGATACATGCTGTGACTATGTCGCAGTAAGATGGTTAAAGCCGTGATATACATAGTTATATTCCCTAGGGATATAACTATGCTATTTTGATAAAGTACGTATTTTTTACTATTTCAATTTGTTGATCCTATGCCAAAATATAAAACAGATTGGTTTTTATTAATGTGAATTATTTGATTGGACCGTTGTATTTAAAATGAGTAACCAGTTGTGCAAATAAAATATAAAATTATATTTATTTCACTAGATTAGTCTAGTAAGGTTATAAGTTATATTACTAGATGGCGCTCGTGTCATATCTATATTCCTAGTAAGACAGTTATGAACCGCTTTCATATAACTAAATTGCGGAATATAGCTATATCCCTAGGGATATAACACTATACCACGGCTTTAACCATCTTACTGCGACAGCTACACTAGACTCTTTAGCTTTTTATTCTATGCGGATTTTCTATAGAAATACGTCTTAGACTAAAGCATTGTCTCTTTTGTAATCGTCTGATTGAGACAATGACAAATTCCTTTATTCGTTTCTGTAAAGAATTTCATTATCCTGGAATATAATTGATATGTTGTTTTTTGTAGCTATTCTTTTAGATTGGATTAGTAGAAAAATATAGCAGAGAAAAATGTGTAAAGATGTCCTAGGAATTTTTGGGTGATATTCGAAGGTATCCAGAAAATAATCTTTCGCCATCATAGTTGTCCGTAGTCACGGAGGGCAGTTTATGCTAATTTGTTTTAGTCGTCTTTGGGAATCGGCTGGAAAATGAGCTGGCTCAACTTCGGCAATGGGTCCCGGATTGCAGAATGTTTCAAGGTTTTCTTCTCATATCTTGTTTTTAGGAAGCTTTGATTTTATATGCGAACTTTATTCGATTGATTTATTTGTTTCGCAAATTTTTGTCGCATCGCAAAATCAGTCCTTTATGCCTTTGAGCATAAGCTGTGCAGACTGTCAACGTGTTTATTTTTATCTCCCTAGTCTTACAAACCCGACTGACATTCAATACAGGATTCTGCTCCAAAAAACCACGGCATATAATACTCGCCCTAAGAACCTGCTTACACAATCCCAACCTCAAACACCTCCCTTGTTCCGTTGTCAAGTAGAACTTAACACAGCTTAATATAGCCGTGCATACATTACAAGAGCTAAGTAAGTAACTTATCGGCAATCTTTCTGTCCCTTGGCACGTTTTACAAGGGGAACTACATGCACCTGAAGAACTTGGTCAATGCTGTGGACCCGTAAACTTGGACCTTTTTGCTATGGAAAATCAACTTTAGCTTTTCGATTGTAAGGTTGGTTTTTGAATTGACAGAGCAGTGTTTTGTCAAGCACCTAGAGAAAATCCTTCTCAAAATTAAGTCCCGGTAGTGAAATGTCCTCTAATAATGAACTATGACCCCTGAGCCTAATCTACGGACCCTGGTTCAAGTTTAAATTGCATCGTCCGACCTAATTTGAACACGTCACGAAATGGCCAACGTGTGTTAATCGTTGCTTTTATTTATATCATCACGCTTTGGCCCTTAAGAGGGGTGCCAGAGTGCTTTGATTACGCTAATGGGAATTTAGTAGATTTTGTTGTTTTCTTGCTACGGTTCGACTAGAGAGCCATTTACACTCAGAGGCAACCTATTATACTCTTATTTTTATTTATTGTCTTCCTTGTCTTTAAATATTTTGACCGAGTCCGTTACTAGCAATTTATTCTTCGAAAGTAGAAATTATTCGGTTATGGTTTATTATAGGTATGTTTCATAATAATTTACTAACTGCCAAAGTCCCTTATTATTATTGCCAAAGAAGATACGATGTGTGATGAAGATACAGTTTTTTTTTTTTTAAATACCTTTTTTATATTTCTACTTGCTCCGCCCCGCAGTTTCACCCACATAAGTCTCGATTCCGTAGGAATATCGGGATATAAAGTATCCTATGTCCTAATCCAGGCTATGGTCTACACATGTGCCGAATTTCATCCAAATCCGTTAAGCCGCTTTAGCGTGTAGGTGTAACAAATAAACATACAAAAAATCAAATCTTATTAAAATCAAATCAAATCTTTTACTAGCTTCTGCCCGTTACTTTATCCGTGTAAAATTTCTTGTTCACCGACCCACCCCGTCGCATCGCATCGTTTTTTCGCGTAGCGGTTTTTCTGACTTTTATTCTCCTTGCTCGGCTCCGGGTCCTTGAGCCGAGCAAAAAAAAGAAAAGTGACGTTAAATAACTTTTCTCAAGAATTGGGCTTCCAAATTCAAACAGATTTTTTCAAATCCGACCGTTGTTGGTTCCAGAGATTAACGCGTTCAAACAAACAAACTTTTCAGCTTTATTATTAGTATAGATTAGATTTCACACTTACAACCGGAAATGTAACCAACGGTCTACAAAGGAGTGCTCACATAAAAAACTTGAAACCTCTCTATTTACCCTGAGCTTGTATTAATAATGAATTAATTAATGCATCGCCTCGCAAGTTCCGAGACGGGGCTGCGAACTTGCCTCCTTTGGGACCGGGGCTCCGGTATGTGTTCAGGGCTCCTGTGCACGTGTACGTACTGTGTTGTGTAGTTGTGTACTCGCGGCTGCTGTGTGGTGTTTTGTGTGTTTGGGCTTTTCGATGCGTGAATATGTGTGTGTTGTACAGTTTGTTTGAGAAAAGTATGGGAGTAAGTAATTAGTACTTAGGTCGATTATTGATGAATATTTTACTGAAGCAAAGTGTACCGTTAGGATTAAGGCGGTAACTAGATAGATGTGGAGGTAGTAAATCATATTTCATACCTTTAATTCTGACATATAAAGCTAGGCTTCTATCATTTATCAAGCTACGCTGAATCGAGACATTGGCTGAAATATTATATTCTTCGTTATTAGGAGCCTATCTGAGCTTCTGCTCTTTCGAATAGTACCTAATTTGCATTACATATCAAACTTAAACATATCGCATTTACATGTATGTTACTACAGGCTCTAAGCAGTACGCCTACACCAAGACTAGACCAAATAGTTTAGACCTAATTTCCTAACTCAAACACTACCGTACGCAATTACACAGAACATGTACGCAGCGTTTCTCTTAGCAAATTAATTCAACACAAAATCAGCTTCCTCATGCAACTGCTAAATCCCTCTGGGTTGAAGTTTTGGCTGAATGATTTTTGCATAATCTCATTTATGTAGCAGCCTAGAAATAAGTCATGGTGCAGCGTTTGCAGAACATAAAAAAACAGCATCTCGCATTTCCTAATAGGGGCTGGCAGGATTGTTTGGTACACCTAGTGCGCCAGTTATGTTGTAAGCCCCATTTAAAAAGATATGGGTAGGTAAGTTATTACTTATTTATAAGTCACGGGTATCAATCTAATACGGCCTCGGGTCTACTAATTCGTCCTTATGGGAAACCCAAAAACACTTTTCTCGATCCAGGGATCAAACTCAAAACCTCACGTTCACCACCCATCCAGGGAGCCTCCTTATATAAATCATCCCTAAAAAGCCCAGTTTACAACCAACACTACTGTCCTGTTTTCCTGTTTCACAAAAAACAACCATTTCCTCCATCCCTTCAAACTATTAAACGATCCGTCTGCAGCAGGATTTACGTCTGATTGTCTTCCTTATTACGAAAAAAATATATCCCTCGCCTTACGTCGGGTAATCAGTTACCATGGGCCACCGTAAAAAATATTCCATCATGCCAAATAAGGCTATTTACTCAATATAGCCATAGTAGACTTTTTCACGGTATGAAAAATTGTTTACGGCGACGGCGACACGCTCGCGAGTTAGGGTTCCGTTGTAAAAAACCCTAATTTCCGTGCACCCTTTCATTTATAACCCGGCAATCTGGAGGCCCCGTAGCTTATTTATAGGGGTCTCGGCCATTTGATGGGTGGGAGTCAGAATGTGTAATGATAAAGGTTGTAAATAATTGGGTAGACGCGCGATTTTGTTGCGCGATTTTATTTTGTAAGGAATGAGTTGTGTGTTGCTTTTTCAAAGTTTTACTAGCTCCTAACATTAATCCAACTAAGACGTGAACATTAAAAGCAAGTGAAAACTGTGTAAAAAAATTCATTGTTCATAATTTTAATTCATTTAATACAGTTTTGATTTTGCTGCCTCTTCTTATACAAATGCCGGACAAACTGTGGGCTCAAATAGCACAGATCTGGTGCCCTGAGACAGTGAGACGGGGTCGCGGTACACCACGTAAGAGATGGCGGGACGAGCTGGATAGGTTCCGATAAAACTGGAAGGAGGACGTGCGGGCTCACGAAAGATGGAAGAAAATGATCCCGAGGTCTTTGACCAGGTGTTGCGCAGCTCATTATATTTAAAAAAAAAAAAAACTGTAAACGTGTAGACCTCTAAAAATCTTTAGACTGTATATTGTTAGACTTGCTGGTTGTAGCTGTTGGTACTGCGTGTATGATTTTCTCAGTAGCTTCGACACACCAGTCGCCCGTCTACTCTCCCCACAAAGCCCGCTGCATCTTCATGTAGAAGCAACTTTACGAGTGTTAGTTTGGCTGTTTGGCCGTCTCGATGATATGTTATCATCGTTCGCTATTTTGATGCGACGTCCCTAAACCCGGCACCCCTATCTAACCCGGTATTGTGTCGCGACACATAGATAACCCTTGCAAGTGGTTCTTTTCGTCACGTCACAACGAAGATTCTGACGAAAAATGGATTTGGTTTTATGATTTTGTGTTGAGAATAGTGAAGTCGTAAAGTGTATGGTTGAAGAATTTGGAGAAAATAGGTACGGTATGGATTTTTGCTTACATATAGGAGACTAGCTTCTGCCCGTGACTTCGTCCGCGTGCAATTTCTTGTTCCCCCGACCCACCCTGTCGCTTCGCATCGCCTGCCCGCGCTATTACTTCGTTATTGTTTAGTGTTCGTTTTGACTTTTTTTCATTTTTGCTTGGCACCTATCAGTCGTAGCGTGATGTTAATAGCCTATGACTTTACAGCGTGTATCAGAAATGTGTGGTCATATTGAAGGGTCCGGATAAAGACTGTCAAACTGATCAACTTTCTTCATGGGACCAACATTGTAATCGCGAAAATATTTATAATCAGCTCTGTCTAAAACTTCTTTAAAAAAATCGCGATTAAATATGATTTCTGATGCACGCTGTAAAACATGTGAATCCCGAGTCACATAATCAACATCAAGGCAATCAGGGTCCCTGACAAATAGTGTCAATAAAATAATGGTAGGGGGAACTAAGGTCGTCATGAGTTGCTAGCCAATTGGATACTACAGCACTTATGTAAATTATGTTACTGATAGCCTGTAATATTCCACTACTGGTCTGCCTCACTGGTCGTTTTTTTGGTCCACCTCGTCTCGCCATCTTTTACGGGTTCTGCCGCGACGCCTTCTATTTGTCTCGGGGCTAAATTATGTAATGTGCAATTATAATCAACCAACGGGAACGAATCCAGACTCCGTGCTGCTACTAAATAGTTCCGCAAAACCAATAACAGTCTGCCAGACCCCGGAATGGAACCCAGGGCCTCATGCTCAACAGTCGCAGTTACCACCACTAGGCTAACGAAGCCGTAATTTACGATTATTTATGATATCACAAGAATGAAATCGTTTTAGAATCTTTTCAGCCATTCCAAATATATAAAATCCTCGATGAATTTTAAATCCATTCCTCACTATGGCTAAGCTTTTTGAAAACAATATATTAAGTGGGACCTTTTTGCAAAATCCGTTCAAATTACTCGCACCCCGTATCCAGGGGAAGGGGGGGGGGGGAAGGAGGGAGTTACCCCCACGTATTAAAGAAGGGATTTTAATTATATTTGGACTTTAAAAAAGTGGCCTCGCAAAGTGATTGCAGCGGGTTTTAAAGAACTGGCTGATTTTTTAATTATCGTTCTTTATTGCGTTTGTAGGGTGTGTTTGGTAAATATGGTGTTGAAATTAATGTTTTTTTTTTAAATTGCATATTTCTAAGTTATTTTTGACACCTCTGACTTTCGGGAAAGGAAAAACACAGTATTCAGTTATGGTCTGAAATAACCATCACGCTCTGAGCAAGGCCGTCTAATGGGACTCCGGCCTTCTTCGTCATCGTATCGATGTCACCACGTGAATTAGATTTTGTTGCCCCAAAACTTCGCCACTTCCGGGCACTGATATCTAAATGACCCAGACCGATCTAGGACCTAGGTTACAACCGCA
Organism: Gortyna flavago; assembly: GCA_963669345.1. NCBI lineage: Eukaryota > Metazoa > Arthropoda > Insecta > Lepidoptera > Noctuidae > Gortyna > Gortyna flavago. Next base: position 13,821,757 of record OY770138.1, read on the forward strand.
GTTACAACTTTCTCTAGAAAAAGGCTTTCCCGGCACCTTCGTTTTCGGCAAACCATCAAAAAAATAACATATAATTAGGTAAGTAGTATTGATTATGTCCTACTTCCTAACGCAACAAGAATCTAGGTCTTATCAATTATTCGCATGTATTTTCTTGTACACAGTACATGAGAACACCCTCTCTGAAAAGGAAGGCCTTTTCGATTCCTACAGTACTATGACAAAATCTTCACTATTTATCTACATCAAAACCTTACTGTACATCGTGGGTAATACAAAATGGTCTTGTATAACGCCTCACTGTCAGAGGGTAAGCAGATATGACAGGTCAGATAAGACTCGGACAGACGGGTTTAAGATAATGTCAGTTTGGTCCAGTTTTGTCTTTTGTTGATATGTTAGGGGACTTTTTTCGGGGATTTTGTTGTTACGTAATTTGGGTGAAGTTAAGGGTCATTTGTGAGAGCTTTCAATGTTGTTGTTTCGAACGAAGATGTATGTATACAGGGCGGTAGGCATTGACGCGCAACTTGTTACATTGGATTTAGTACTTACACGATTCTGAACCCTCTTGAGTTGAAGTTATTAGCCAGTTATAAAAAAAAATTGCTGACCCATACATTTTGACCGCTAGAGGATTAGAATCATGTGCTGAATTCATTGAATACCATGTGCCATGTGTCATATTATCTTCTCAATCATTGTTGTTGGTTCGAGCATTTTTTTAATCTGAGATTTATCTCTGTAAACACACTCCCGATTTAAACACAGTAGAAACTTTGTGAAGAAAAACCGTGTGAAGCGTCTGAGATCTGTCACTTTTTGTTCATTTTTGTCTTTCATTCGAAATCTTCCACTCGGATTGAAACGTCTGAACACAAAATAATCAAAGGTGAAAATTGAATTCATTAGTGAACCGACCCAACGATGTTGGATATCAGCACTCTGAATCTTTCACTCGAAATGAAATGAAACGTGCAGAAAAGCACATGGACGTTCAACGTTCATTTCTGTGTAATTTTGTCGGTGTCGTGTGATCGTAGACTGTAACAAAAATAACATCCATTGGAGTGAAGGATTCACTAGAATGGAGCGTCTGATATCAGCTAGTTACAGACGCCAGCCCATCACTACTGTGAAATTATTCTTTAATCGAAATCAACTTTATCGCTAAAGTATAAGGTTCAAATTTGACTGGGAAAATTTGACAGTTTCAGGTAGCTTGATGTGCTTGCACCACGCTTGCACCTACATTTGTTAAAATATTTTTAGTTTCTTGTTAACTTTCTCATATACTCACGCCTTAGACTCATGGGGGTAGGCAGAACCTACAGAAGCCCACCTGCTACGATCCGTACATACATCTTTTGAACTATTCCATTCTCCTATTTTTTTATTTAACTAACTGCTATTATTTTAACAGTTCAAAGATTACAAAAATACAAAGGCACTATGCACATTTAACTAAACAACGCATTTTTAAACCTCACTTCTGACATATTTACTGCAACTTTGCCCACCCATTTCTCATTCAACTTTACCTGTAACTACTAAATCATTATTCATGGGGTTACTTTTATCATAACTACAAACTAAGGCAGTGTTCTTCAAGAACTTTAATCACAAATACAAACTAGTATGATTAAGTTAATTGCCTGTTGTGTATCTTCCTGCTGAGTCGGTTTAATTCTCGATAACTTGAAGGAAAACTAGCTAAGTTAGTTGCTTAGGTAAAGTTGGGTAAGTATGGCTATTAATTGTTACGTTTGCTATGAGAATTGTTGCTTTGAGATTTATGAGTTAAAAAATTCTACAGTTTTCTGTCGGTACTTGGTTAGTGGGGTACTCAAAACAGTGAAAAAAAAACATCGTGAGGAAACCGGAATGTCTTAGAACCAAAAAGTCGAAGACATGTGACATCCACCAACCCGCACTGGGCCCGCTTGGTGGATTATGGCCCACTCCCTCTCATGGAGAGGAGGCTTGTGTCCTAGCAGAGGGAACATTATGGCTGATTATGCTAGATACTGGGTTAGTTGAGGAAATGACTTGATTTCGCTCATTTATTGTTGATAGATTCCAATTGCGTAACAGATTTTTTATAACACATACATAAACCCACGGCTTCTTCCTATTACGGTAGGCAGAAACTACACAACGCCACCTGATACGATCCATATATACTTAGTTGCTTCGTTTACGTATATGTCGCAGCCAACTGGTTAAATTAGCCGTTCAGTTGACTGCCTGGCCTTTGGAAGTAGTGCTCGCCTCGCTTCCACCCTCGGCTCGCACGCGGTTGATCACAGTTCTAACCTAACCTAACCCACTTGGTCGGGGTGCAATGCCTTAATTACTGCGACCAATTCGGCTCGCGCGTGATTGGTTACAGACTTCCAACCTAAACTGTAATTGAATATCATTCAGGCCGTTAGTTGAACGGCCGCCGTTTAGTTGAAAGGCTAGGCGGTTAACTGAACGGCTAATTTAACCAGTTGGCTGCGACATATACATCAGTGGCCTTAGTGTGAGTTTTTTAAGAAAGAATTCATTCGTTCCAATTATCCTATCTATATTTTATCCTTTCCGGGATTAAAATGAGCTGCAACAAAATACTTTTAATCCAAAGGATTTTCTTAACATGGTTCTCATTGCTGCATAGGAAAAACTATCAAAGAGAATATCTGAATATAAAGATAGCTTAAAAGAAAAGATTAAGGTAATGAAACCTCTCCATTGCTGCTATTAGATTTAAATCTATTCCTTTTAATAAGATCAAAAGATTCAGAAGAAGGTATTTTCTTGGATGCATTTTAAATAGTATCCAGAGTGTTTGCATGGGAATTGCGATTTTGTTCTTTCGAGAGAGAGGAAATGTTCCTATTTTTTTGTTTGAGTGTTTTGATGTGTAAAATCTGAGGGGCAATTCTCGTAATTTTAAGAACGTTCAGTGTGATGTCAGTCTGAATCTGTCAAAAATATCTCGTAATTTACCTACATTTTTGACAAGTTTTTGACATTGATTTTCGCTGAGATGAGATTGCGACTACTTATAGGCCGATCGCTGAACTGAGACACTGCCTGAGGTAGCTGCGCGGTGCGGGAGGAGTGATAGTTGTTACAAGTTGACGAAGCACTGAGCTCGTCATCATCATCGTCTTCATTCACAACCCGACTTCACTCAGTGCTGAGCACAGGCCTCACTTCTCATGTGCCAATCTTTACGCTCCTGTGCCAGTCTCATCCCGGTTCTACCCGCAACAATATCGTCTGCTCATCTCGCCGCCGGACAACCGACACTTCGTCTCCCTTATTTTTTTATATGTTTTTACTATTATTACAAGTCAGTAGGGACTGGTCATCTCTTTGCTGTCATGGCTTATTTTAATTTAGTTTAATATTTGAATTGTTTTTTTTTCGTCTTTTCATTACGGACGCTTTTAACGTTCTGCGTCGTTCTCACATTCATAATTTTTGACATGAATGATGGTTCTAAAACTTTGTAACCATAATTATTTTGATTTAAAAGAGTGTCCATGAAGTTTCTTGCCCGTTCTTCTCCATAGGTACCTACGCTTTGGAATGGGCAACTAGCTTCACTCATCTGTCTGACTGACCGACTCCTTGACAATTGAAAAGTGCCTGTCATTGGTTTAATTGAAATAAATGCTTTGAGTTTGAGTTTGACAAATACAAAAAAAATTACAAATACCTACCGTGACATATGTGTTATATTATCTGTTTGCATGGCTTAGCCGTCGTCGGGCTGGTATGTTACCAGACACGAAAGTGAAGGTATAAAGGAAAGTAAGTAACAATGAAAGTTAGTTTTATTCTCTCGAGGCGTGATGTGTGTCCAGCGGCAATTAATTATCGTCTTGAATGCTTGTCGTGTGTTCACGACACGTTGCTAGTAATGGCTACTTCTAGATAACGTTGTTTGATTATCAAATCGTATCGCTTTCGAAATAAAGTCTGTTTTTGTTTACTTGTCTTATTTTGTTAACAAATATGGCGCACTGAGGTTTGAGGTTACTGTTAGCCTGCATCATCCCACTGCTGGGAAAAATCCAAAAAGCAAAAGCCTCTCTCCAAGACTTCCAGCTCTTTCAATGCAGGGCTAAAGTGGACCACTGATCGTGTGTTTGTCCAGCTCGTCCCGCCATCCATCAGATTCAATGAATGAGAAAATTAATGTAATAATTTTAACGATTCATTACCTACTTTTAATTAAAAGACATCTTGCGGTTGCGCCGACCTCAATCAAGTTGGTATAAGGGCAAGATGATAAGGGTGATGATGAAATAATTCATACAAACATCAAGATATTCATATCGTTACGGGTCGCCAGGATCCCAAAAGTCTGACAACCAGTCTTACCAAGGGGTATCGAATTACCCAGTAACTGGGTTGTGGAGGTCAGATAGGCAGTTGCTCCATGTAAAATTCTGGTATTTAGCTGCATCCAGTTAGACTGGAAGCCGACCCCAACATAGTTGGGAAAAGGCTAGACAGATGATGATGTGATCAAGATATTCATATAAAGTAAAGTAAAAAGCAAGAAAAAAGTAAGAAGTAAGTTTAAAGTATGAGATTGATGAGAAAACTTGAAATTCGTATTATACTGGAGTTTGTTTACCAAATGAGACATGTAAGGAAAATGGGGAAAATGAGACACTGTAGGCGTTCGAATTCGACAAACAATCGAAGGGGAGATTAAGCGGCTAACGAGTCGGATAGGGAGAATGAGTGGTGATTTGTTTGTGAACACAATATACAGGATGAAATTGAATACATGCGACAAATCGAAATGGGAGATTGTACTCATCATTATGAACAACTTTTACAATGGGACCAAACCTGAAATCGCGAAAAAAAAACAGCTGTTCCCTATATTTATGTTCGCATAACTCGTCAAAATGTAGGGAACAGCTGTTTTATTTCGCGATTTGTCGCATGTATTTAATTTCATCCTGTAGTTTTCACAGTTCAAACAAAAAAATAAACTTGGGTTTTACGTTTACATTATAAGAAATCATGTAGGTAATGTAAGCAGGCTTATAAAATCACGAAGCTATGGTAACTAAGGATTTTTGTAATACTTAGGAGATACTTACGATTAACAGTAAACTGCTATGATTTACCCTACTTTGTATTACATAATACCATGCCTGTATTCCGCGAAGGGGTCAGCAGACCACTGCCGATATACAGAATGATTTTTTTTAACGGTTCCAAATTTTTACAGGATGTTCTACCCATGAATATGAACAATTTTAACTATGGGACCAAGTCTGAAATCACGAAAAAAAAAACTGATGTTTCATCCTACATTTTGGTCAATACTCAATACTCAATACTCAATCATTTATTTGCATTCCACAATGTGAACTTAGATGGTAATTAAGGTACTTGGTCAAGTAGGATATTGAACTTTTGTATTAAACAGCTGATTTTTTTTCGTGATTTCAGAGTTCGCCCATAGTGAACGTTGTTCGTATTCATGGGTAGAACAGACTGTAAAAATTTGTAACTGGTAAAAAAAAAAGAAACACCTGTTTAGTAGGTACCTACACGAACATTTCACCAGTTATATTTAAGTCCTATGTAATAGAAGGCTAGCCTATTGCCATCAACCGGACACAAATCCAGACTGGGCTGCTACTGAGAAATTCCTGATAAAAAAATCCAATAAACTTTGCCCGACCAGGGAGTCGAACTCAGGACCTCATGATCAGCACAGCAGTAGCGCTTGCGACCGCAAGACTATGAGGCAGCCTTTCTATTGTGTGTCTTAATACAACATATTGTTCATCAGAATCAAATACATTAACAGAAATCTCATTTGTCAGAATCCCGCCTGGCCGGCCTCCGCATAAAGCATTAAGATAAGACACACAAAGCTAATTGATGAGATTCAATAGAAAACAATAACGCACCATATCTTGATTTACTGAGTATACTTAACGACGTGAGAGTATTAATAAAACAAGCTACTCTGCTAATTAAATTCTTTGGCAAGATTCCTTGTCTGCTCGTAAACTGGCACTGTTGAATATGAATCTCTAAAATCCCATAAAATTAAATGGCTAGTCGGAAGAAAATATTAATTACCATCATTCAACTATTGGCAAACGCGTTGGTAGTACCTACGTAGGTTCGTTATGTTACGAGTGTATGGTGTTACTGCCTATTTTTGACGTATTAATACGCCTAAAGGTCATGTGTTTAGTTAGGCATGCGAAATATGTCTATGAAACCAGATACAGTTAAGACACCAGAGAAATCCAAGTGCAGGACAATTTTTTTTTTAAATTCAAACATCGCGCTTACAGTCTTTTGCAGGTTGTGATCCTTGTTGTTTTGTAAAATACTAGACATTTATCATATTATATGTATTGATGTTCTTTTAGAAAATTTCTGCCAGCGACTTTGTCTTCCACAATTAACCGGTCTGCCTTCAAAGCAAGAGTGAACAGGTATCTTCTGGGCACGCTCATTCCGTCATAGACCTCTTCTATCGCTTTCCATCAGGCGTGATCGAGGTCATGAGAAGGCCCATTCACAATAAAAAAATAAAAATTTATTGTTTATCTTTTTGACAAGTTTTATATACATTATACAACAAGTCTTTACAATTTGTTTTAGGTGTAAACAATAATCAAAGACAGTCAGAATATGTTGAATACAGGTTAAATATACATTTAAGTTAACGCGGGTAAACGATGAAGAATGTATCCATGCCTTGTCTTATAAATACTCATAGGGTACGGATAGTAAATCACGCACAATCAATAGTAGGACGAGAGGTTATCTGCGCAGGAGCCCGCGATTATCTAAACGATTGCACTGACTAATGTATCTGACGCTGTTGTGGTCCAACCTAATTTGTTCTCAAATTCGAAGATAGAACTTTTTTTAAGACGCAATATTCTGTGGTTTCTGCCTGCCTATTGATAGTTACGGTCACCAAAGGAGATATATTGTCTAACCCCGTCGGCTATAGTTAAAGTTTAGTAAAAACCGAGACCGAGAGTCTTTTGCTGCACTGGTTGATGTCATCACGTCAACGCCGGCTGTCGCTGGAAACCAGCGCTGGGGCTGTCTCGCATAGGGTTAGCATTATGCTAAGTGATGGCCGTTTTTCGTGGATGTGACGCATATTTTCCTCCAACTGATTCTTTTTTTGTGTATGTGTTCTTTTTCTGTGTCATGTTTGCCGCAAATAAACGTATTTTCTTTAATTTAATTAACAGAAAACAAACAGTTCATTTAAGTAATTCAATTTCATTCGAAAACATCCATTGGTTTCTTATTAAACTTCAACTACCTATATCCGACGACCCTGGTTACGTATCTCTTGTGGTGACTGTATAACGTGTGTTCTAATAACTAGGTATAAAGTACTTTAGTAATGGATCGCTAATCTATCTACATGGTCCATATGAAGAGACTACAGTTTGTTAAATTGAGACAAATGCATAGGGTCTGGGAACATCCAAGCCACTTCAAACGTTTACGTAGGCCAAACGGGAGTTAATCCATATAAAACTCGAATAAAAAAAAATCTATTGTTTTTATTATTTTAGTTATGCTACCTACCCCCATAGACTTATAAAAAGATGGACTCCGCGCCACGCATATCGAAAGTGAAGCACCGATCTATGTGTGCGTGATTGACGATTGACGCTGTCGTGTCACGTAATGGCGGCCGGTCGGCATACTATGATGTAAATGTGAGCGTGAGGCGTGTTTGTATACTTACTGTGCTTCACTTTCGATATGCGTGGCGCGGAGTTCATCTTTTTTTATAAGTCTAAGCCTACTCCAAACCAATTGGTATACCATTGCTTGCTATGTAAACAACAGTGACTAGAAGCATTACAACATCATCAAGGTGCACAAACTGGATTAAACACGTATTATCGAAGCTAACTCAAAAACTACCCAAGCAAAGTTTATAAAATTTATATGGGACCACACCTAAGCCATATATTTTTTTTTTTTATTACTCGAATTGTTTGTAACACAAAAAATAAACACTCGAATAGAGAATCTCCTACCTTTTAAAGTCGCTTAAAAAAATACCAAAATACCTAGATTCCAGTGTACTTATGTAATGAGTTTTGTAAATTGGGCTATAGCTTACTTACTATCCTGCTTATCTAACATCAAGTTCTAGCCAGTCAATTTACGACTCCCTCAGTCCTCTACAACACCAACAAAAGTGTCGCTAGCTCAGATAATCTAGATTTTAGTGTATCCATTTAACTACTGGTTTATTCGCTGTAAAACTGTCGTAAATAGCGTAGTGCTAGATAGCGACGATTCAATCTACAGGGAGGTTTTCTAAGAAGCTCTTTAACTTTAGTCTCTCAAAAACACTTAAGCGGAGTTTCGAGTAGGAGGAACTTGGCTATTTGCGCTTGCGTATGATGAGTTGTCGGCAGAGAATTTTTCATCCATTTAAGGCCAGACTTTCTTAATTTAGTACTATTAGTTATTCTGTGGTTAAGGATACATTTTCCTAGATTGATTGACGGTGATTTCATAGGCTTGAAGACTGTCTGACCTTTGTTGGTACGCTCATTAGGGCCTCTAGAATGTATACATCCATGCATACAACATGGATGCATTTGCAGACACATCTCATATGCACAAACACCCAGACCAGAACAGTGACTCTGTGCTGAAATCGAGTTTTAAGCATATCAGAGAACACTGCTAATATCCCTTATGACCTCTATCCCCTTTACTTTACTATAACAAGGTCAATCACGATATTCCTAATATGACGGATAAAGTAACCCAAATGTTAACAGATAAAACAAAGTTCCTTGCAAAGTTGGCCTTGACAACAGAAAATAGCAGTATTTTACATAGCGACTGCCTATCTGATCTCTACAACCCAGATACTGGGTAATACGATACTCCTTGGTAAGGACTGGTTGTCAGATTTTCGGGCTTCTGACGACCCGTAACGACTGTCAAAGATTCACGAATGACAGCCGGGACCAACGACTTAATGTGCTTTCCGAGGCACGGACACCCCTCTTGGTATGTAAAAATGGTCACCCATCCACGGACCGACTACGGCAAGCTTGGTTTAACCTGATCGATCGACCCGTGCAGCTGTTAAAGCTGACCTTGACAATGAAACACAAATAGTGCGCACTGAGAAATGCTCACGCGTATCAAACGACTTTTCTCAAAACACTTGCGAGGAAACAATAAATAGAATTTCATAAACTTAACATTTGGTAACAAATATTTTTTTAATATGGCTCGCAGAATTTTTTCGTACTCTGTGTCTTTACATTTTAAAAACGGTGCAATAAGAGCCACTTTTCGAGCAAGTGTGTTGAAAACACGTTGAAAATGAAAAGGATACGTTCGACAGAAACAAAATAATGCACCTTAAATTCTTGATAGATGCATCACTAACGCAATCATACTACACTGTATACACACACTCTTTCACATTGAAATATATCTAGCATGTGATCTCAGTGACCGTAGAACACAATTGGCGAAGTTTTTATTGAAATGTCCTCCCGTGTGTTACATGTTCACTTTGATACTCAGATAGTTAGTGGACAATGTTCTAGTGAAATCTCGTGAATAAGTGAACGGTGATTTTTATTTATTAAAAGAAAGCGCGGGATTTGGGAGTGTTGAATATTCGATAGTGTTTTTTTGGTTTTCTGTGCATCTATGCAAGGTTTACAGAGTGAGTGCTGGTGTTATACAGGCGCAAATGTTAATATAAAAAACATAAATAATGTCTTAACAAAGTTATAAAAACATATCTTAATGTAATACTGATGACGATGGTTTGTGTGACTAATAAGATAATGCTGACCCTGATATAGCTTTGACAAAATAATTAAAGTCATAGAGGATGAATACAATTTATATGTAGATATTAACTCCCCAGGTTTTGCTTAAGACACTTCAAATACTTTTTCGAAGTATGTAGAACGGAGATATTCAGTGTTAATAAGTGATGGAAACTTACTTAATATAATTATTTAAGTAGCATCCTCTGTCGGTATGACTTCAAAAGGTATGACGCGACACTTTTTTGTCACTATATCGTTATCTACTTTTGCGCTTGTTATAATGTTTATTTGTACATTAGCAACAATGACGTCATCGGGTCGTTCATCTGTATTGTCATTTTGTTTCATGACTCATCTACCTATTATATCTACTGGTTCTTTCTAGTAACGAGATCAAAGTTCAAGGGAGTTTATTGTCTATACCTACTAATGATAAGTTTTGGACTTCAAACGTGCCTTGTGTTAATTAGTCTTGATTCTATATTTTGCGAAACGGGCCTGCTCTTGACCTTGATTTCGCTTGGTGGAAAGCGTTGGATGAAGTCTGCGATGAAACGAGCAGGCCCAGAAGGCGCCTGTTCACTCTTGAAGGCGGGTTATACGTGGAAGCGAACACAGACGCTGGCAGAGAATTACACACTGGCCGTGCGCATAATACATGTGACACAGAAGCGTTGAGTACGATCGGTCGGTATATCGACCAACTCATTTTTAGGTTAGCCGTTCTTAAACGACCCTGTACCCTTTTCTCTGATTTCCATAAATTGCTATACTGGTGTAGTGGTAGGTTACTTGGGCGAAGTTCATTAATAGGTATTTTAGACATGTTCTTGATTTGAAGCTTACGTATGAGTGGTAAAAAAATGTTAAAGAAACAAACATAGTGCTGTCAGTAATCCTATTTTTATTTGAAAAATAAAGTTAATAAAACATTTAAATACTTTAATAATTACAGTGCTCGATGGCAATACTTTTGAAACAAGAAAGCCTGAACATTTTATGCTTTGAAACTGAAAGTGAAAACAAAGTACGTATAGTAAAAGCTTAGTTCCAAAGTGTTAATATTTGTATACATTGAAGGTGTAGTTAGTAGTGATAGTTCATTTCCCGTTGCTCGGAGTCCCGCTGGCCTGTCCGCTTGTGCCTGCGGAGCCTCCGGAGGTTCCGCTTGCTCCACCACTCCCTGAATAAAATAGGAACATGGTCATTATCTTTTTCGAAGTGTATTAAGGCTGTCCTTTCCCGAGCATGGCTTGTAATGTGCAACTATGGGATCTCATGGGAATCTCATTGATCTCCATATGCGTGAATTAAGACCCACCCTAATTACACACTTCCAGGCACAATCTGAAGGATTTTAAATGAAATTCCGAATCCATTGCTTCATATGTTTTGAAAATTCAACTGCTGGATAACGCTCGTCAGTGGAAATCAAATCAAATTCATACACGAAGTTCTTAAATATACAAGAAGCATGGTTTGATATTCTCACTAACAGAAGACTTAGACAGATTAAGGAGCTGGGCCCAAACTAGGCACAGCCTGTACCTTGGTGACCCAAACACTACACGAAGATAATAATTTAATGTGTTGTGCTAGCGCAAGATTATTATTCATAAGTCCGTAATAAAATTTAGAAAATTTGATCTTAGCACAAAGTAAATTAATAAAATAGAATAACTCAATGAATATAGTAAGGCAAGTGCAATTAATTTTTATAATATTTCCACACAAAAATTAGACTTGAAGGCCTTTGAGGGACTTAAGAATCCACGCCGAAGAATTTAGTTGTATCGTACAACTAAATTCTTAAGTGCGTCGTTCGACGTGAATTTTTAAGAATAAACCAATATATTGGCTATTGCGGATATCAATCGATACTATTATGATCTCAAAATAAAAATAAAATAAAAATAAAATCTAAACATACCACCAGCATTAGCTCCCATGCTGGCGCCAACTCCAAAACCTATGAAGAAAAGACAAACAGTCAGATAAAGCCTTTAAATGTTAATCGCATAGATAAGAGTCTCTAAATACATACTTGCGCCCGCGGTGCCGCCAGCACCAGCGCCTTGCTGCAAGCTCTGTAAATAAAAAGAACAAATTTTCGTTTGGTACTGCATTGATATATTCCTTATTGTCCATCGTCCATTGAAACTGAAAACCGCCTCAATGAGGTGAAAAATTCCTAACGGTTGATTTTACGAGCACTGCCGAAAGAGACGTAGATAGTCGAGCATATCCTTAAATTCAATTTCTTAGTCTCTTACAAATTGTATAGTGCAGCGAGCTTATCTGGAAAGGTTATTTTAGTTGATTGGAACTAACGAAACGACTATAAGCACGTTAAACCGTTGGTCCCGGCTGTCAGTCGTAGATCTTTGACGGTCGTTACGACGGGAAGTCAGAAGCCCAAAAGTCTCACAATCAGCAGTAACTGGGTTGCAAAGGTCAGACAGGCCGTCGCTCCATGTAAAATACTGGTATTCAGCTGCATCTGGTAACCAGAACCAGATTCTGGTTAGACTGGCAACCGACTAACCACAATACATATACCTGAATTTTTACTATTATATATAAAACATTGTTTATTTATAAAATTATTTATACTGATTGTGGGAGAAAATTGTGGTCACATTACAAACCTACGCACGCTCTAGCGTAGTAGGTACTTCGTCCATTTTTATTTGTTTTGTCCCACAGATATAGGTAGACCTAGATAACGCAAGTATCATGATCTGTATGAAAACCATGCGTGCATTTTTTTGACTACCTACTATGACGTCACAAGCACTATTTAGTGATGGGTTAATCAAATCGATTCAAAGACGGCACCCGTCTCACCCCACTCCCGAGGCTTAGCGCCAGCGCTCACGCTCATTCAGCCAGCAGTACACAGGATTGAGCGCGAAAGTGGCGGCTTACGATTTTTGTACGTAAGCTGGTGCGATTTTTGGCACGCGAAGTAGTTGCTCTTGCTTAACTAGGTGTATTTATATCTGTAGTTTTGACTGTACCGCGGAAGTGTGACTGTAATTTACGTAGATTTTAATATTTTTGGGATAAGAAATCACCTATGTTAAAAATAACAGAAATCGATTCAGTAAACGATTCTGAACAAACTAGGTACTTTCATAACGTGCATTAATTCAATTACACATTGTTTAAATGAATATAAATAAACAGTATAGAATCTACTTACATTTCCAGCCAACATCACAACTACGAAAATAATGAAGAAATTCTTGAACATTTTGACTTTTTGGCTTCAAATCTTTTAACCGTTTAGTTTGAAGGATCACTACGAATTGACCTGCAACCAGTGTTGCCTGCTTTTATACATATCTCGAGCACTGTGAGATATTTTTTTAGTAAATTGTGATGGCAAAATGATTGGTGTATATGAGTGTCTATAATATGTTTATACAAGGGCAGTTTAATTTAGCACTAGCTGTTAGGCGCGATTTTACCTATAAAGTTCAGTATTTGATTTCGAAGTTGAGTATATGTTCTGGATGTAGGATTCATAAAATATTATGTTGTGGCGATGCCTGGGAGGTCTACAACCAGCTGTGCGTCTTTTGGCTGAGTAATTATGTTTTGGCGAAGAAATGTCTTTTGTTTGAGTATAGTATAGTACAGCTGTGTATAAACTGCTCTAAGGGCTGTAGCAGCAATATATTCTGGCTTACTATAAACAAAATTTGAATCCGTTGTGATTATGGCAAAATTGCCTTACGGACGACATTTTTGTTTAAATTAATTTGCCTATTTCAAGTTATGCATTGTATTGATAATTTAATAAATGCTCTGGAGATCCTGACCTGATCCTGTTTCATCAATAAAATACATACAGAAATATATTGAATTTGTATGTAGCGATTCTATTTATATCTAACAACTAAACAATTGTCGCCTCCTCGCCTATCATGTAATTTTAGCACTCAAATAGTGTACGTGCTATTTATGTATAAAAACAAATTATAGCTACGTAGTAATATTCCATTTGCATTGAAAACATATAATAATGGGAACATCAGCGACATAAAATGTCGGGAACATCAACCCAATGCATGTTGTAAAACTGACTAAATAAGATCTATAAAATAATTTAATTATAAGTATATTAAAAGTTGGCCATAAAATGCACATTTGAACGTACAAAATAGAACGATAAATAGATAGATTTATTTATTTGTATAGATTGTATGTAATTAATACAATTAATAATAATTATAAAATTATTAATAATTAATATTATTAATACTTTTTTTTTGAATCCTTATATATTCTGCCTCATGGCATGCAAAAATTGCATTAACTTACACTACAATTATTCTATTTACTTAAAGCTATTTAATTACTTAATATATGTTACATACTTTGTAAATTAAACAGTCTTGTCATTTAAAAAGTCTGATACAGATATAATAGCATTTTTGAACTAGTAATTTTTAAGTTACTTTTTAAATCTTCTTAAAGGTTGCTCTTTAATAATTTTAAAGAAAATAGAATTGTTACTAGTTTCCGGATTCCAAAAGGTTCGTGTAGAACACTGAGCCAAAAACTCCATAGTTACTATTTTAAAATGTATTACAATATTTTAATTATAAATAATATCTTTTTTTTAAATTATTGTGAAGACGATGTACCTGGAATAAAAAAATCAGCCATACAATTAATTATACAAAATTAAACAACGACAGATAAATTAATTATGTTGTACATGGTCAAAAGTCTGACAACCAGTCTTACCAGGGGGTATCGTGTTACCCAGTAACTGGGTTGTGCAGTTCAATAGGCGGTCGCTCTATGTAAAATACTGCTGCATCCGGTTAGACTGGAAGCCAACCTCAACATAGTTGGGAAATTACCTCCTGAATTGCAATCAAAACCATGCAATTGAAGCGGCGCCAATGCAATTTCATTTTCTTGAAACACGCCATCATTTAGATGAAAATGATAGACGAGAAAATTAGATATCTTTACTTCAATCAAGACATGAATAAGTTTGATTGAAGCTATTCATGTACATATCTTGTAAGTATTCAGTTCATTTTCTTCTTTTATTTAAAACTGGGTTCTTTTAAGAAATTTTACCAGCATTATCTGTCTGTTATTTCAAAAAGGTTAAGCTGAGGTCTCACAAATTAATGTACAAATAATGCAATACAGCTAGGATAATCAATTTACCTAACCTTTTCTCAACTATGTTGGGGTCGAGTTCCAGTCTCCTCGTATGCTCCTGAAAACCAGTATTTTACATGAAGCGACTCTCTATCAGACCAAATAACTATGGAACAGGATACCCCTAGGAAAATAATTTTATCAATAAAAATTTACACTAGGTATGTGTATTATCAATTTGCAGATGACATGTAAAGGTTCATCGTGATAGACAAGAGTATCGTCAGTAGGCACCTCTTACAGGTACAGTCCTTTCAGTTATTTTACCTCTGATGTCAACCTTATGGCAACGTGAATATAGGTCATTGCGTTGTAAAAACAGAAGTAAAATAGCTGTCAAAGGACAGTAGTCACTGTTGAACTATAATAATATTATAAAGAGAAAATATTTGGTTTTTTGTATGCTTGTTTGTTACGTCTTCTCGCTAAAACGGCTGAACGGATTTGGATGAAATTTTGCATGTGGGTAGACCATGACGTGGATTAGGACATACGAACTTTTTTTTTATCCCGATATTCTCACGGGATCGAGACTTATGAGGGTGAAACTGCGGGGTGCAGCTGGTCTTAAAAAAATCACTCTTATTAAAAAATCTGGTCAATCTTGACCCAATCGAAGCCACCCGAGACTCCTCTGCTTGACAGTCGCAAAAGTATTATGGAAGTCATACAAAAAATAAACGCCATTTTTTTAATTCCCTCTTAAAGGACCGGTCCACTTCCCTCGCCACTTATGAGGCATGTTTATGTATGAATTCTCTACATATTTTATATTCTTACGAAAGTTTTTGGCTCTTTCACCCGTTTGTCCTTTCTCTGAGAGCTATTAACTCCCAGCAAAAGGCTCTATAATGGCCTTGGAGGGCATTAGAGAGCCCGCTGTGCTAAGGACCTTCGGCGTTTTGGCCCTCCCGGAGTGCTTCCGGCGGAGGCACTATGACGTCATATCCGCTCTTTTAAGTTGCCATTAATAATTTATTTGTTTTTGATGAAAAATTTGTGGAACATTTGGTGATTGGTGATTGACTGGTTTTGGTGTCTTAATGTTCGGGGAAGTGGTCATTATCACACGGTTATAATGACCGTCACATTATAAAACGGTGTGAGAAATTGAAGTGTAATAGGTTCACAGTGTTATAAATGAAATTTGGATTTTTTCGTTATAACTTGTGCAACTTTCTGTTCTTAACGCCCGATTACCATTCCTCGGCCCAAAACTTCCAAACAAATTCTTCAATCTCCAAAACACGCAACAGACGTTCTAGAAACTTCTATCCAAAAACTAAAGGTGAATCGCCTTCCCATAACAAACCGCAAAAGGTCAAACTATCGAACAACTTACCACCCTGTTTCCAAGATATAAATATACCATATTTACGTCGACTATTTCGATTCTCACGCCATTTTTCCAATGCAATCCGATTCCCGTATAAAGTTTTTATTTCTCGCGTATCCCTTTGGTCCATCGTTCGTAGGGAATAAGCGTATACAGTACCTAATATACAATTTAAATTGTGTCCCAAACTCGTGAATGGGAGGTCCCGGGTTTACGTAAACCCTTTAGTTTTTACAGCCCTCGATATTTTGGCCCTAAATAAGTTTCGCCATATAGTTTTGATGAGCGACTTACATTATTTTGTGGGCTTTGGGGCGGTTATGGGGTTTAGTTGTTGGTTCTTATCCTGGGAAATTATAGACACAATATTGCTGTTCAAGAGTTCATCATCTGCCTAGCCTTTTACCAACTATGTTGGGGTCGGCTTCCAGTCTAACCGGATTCAGCTGAATACCAGTGTTTTATATGAAGCAACTGCCTCTTTGAGCTCCTCGACCCTGGGTAAAACGATACCCCACAGTAAGACAAGTTGTCAGACCTCCGGGATTCTGACTACCCGTAACGAGAAAACGACAAATGACAGCCGAGACCAACAGCTGAACGTGCTTTTCTGAAGCACGGAGGGCCCTTGCTTGCTCTTGAGGTCGAAATGTAATGGTTGGTCCCCCATCCACGGCAAGCGTAGCTTAACTATTATAGCTAATAGCTAGTTTGTTGAAGACTGTTGTCTTAAAAACATGTTTGTGCTCATCTTCTTGACTTAATCCTCTTCTTTTAAGAAATATCGTAAGATGCATAGAATGATGTTCATAGAATCGAATCTAATCACTATAGGTAGGCCATCCAAAGAATCGCGTATGCAATAATGAATTATGTGAGCATCTGTTTTAGTTTCTGATTGATCTGCGTCTATGAAATATGTGGCTGATTGATGAATTGCCAATGGACCTTGTGTGAACTCTGTTTCTTGCGATTGCTTATAGATAGGGTTCAAGGGTTTATTTGCTGATGTTGTTATATCATTAATAGCAATAGAAACATTCCTCAAGTTGTAAACTATAGTTACATAGACATAAAATCACATCTCAAACTAAACATCAAACATCACATCATCATGATATCTAATATTTAACTACGTACAAAGTTACATACCTGTCATTTAAAATGTCATTGGTGTTTTTTGGAGAGGCTTGTGGCTAAGTAATAACAGCCGTAAAGGTCGATCGATCAGGCTACGCTACGCTAGTCGCGGTTGGGTCGTGGATGGGTGACCATCTGTACATACCAAGACCCCTCCGTTGCTCGGAAAGCACGTTAAGCCGTTGGTTCCGGCTGTCATTCGTAGATTTTCGACAGTCGTTACGGGTCGTCAGAAGCCCGAAAGTCTGACAATCAGTCTTCCCAAGATGTTTTATGTTACTCAGTAACTGGGTTGTGGAGGTTAAATAGGCAGTCACTCCATTTAAAATACTGGTACTCAGCTGCATCCGGTTAGACTGCACAAGGCAACCTCAACATAATTGGGAAAATGGTGGCCAGATGATGATTGGTGTTTCCCACTTTCTAGCATCAAAAGAATGCAAGGTGCTGACGGAAGGTCATTACTATGTATTTTATTTAGTTCTGAAGACGTTTTATACACGTCTCAAATTCCATTCCTTGAGCACTTGCCTCAAAAATTCTGTCTGTCTCCCAACTTTTGTAACACGATGAAAAACATGTTCTACATTTACTACCCAGAAATAAATGTAAACACTGTAAATCCGCAAGGGCATACGAGAACTTAATAATTACAGTAACAGCAGAACTTCACCAATGTTGGTCTAGAATAATTAAAATATTGTACTTCTATATGAAGGGAAACACTGGCTTCTTGCTCTGAATAATTGTGTGGTCCATGTCATAAGCGACAGCGGGTACTAAGCCGTAATTCGTCATGTCTATAGACATTTACAACACGTATAATTTAAGTAAAAAACGACTAAACAAAATTCCTTGTTCATCCTAATTTGAAGCGCTAAAGTTTCCTGTTTTCATAATAATTTATGTTCATGGCTTCATTTTACGAGAGGCTTATGGCAAAGTAAGAAATTGTACGATCAATTTATTATTGTCTAGAATATGAATGTGAGGAGTTTATAATGCCAATATACGCATTTTTCTTTCTTTCTAATTTTATTTTCGCTACCATATCGTTAGCCGTAAAATAAACAGAGTTGCGGCCAAGTTCAGAGTTTAGCCTTTTGATATTTTAATGTTTCTGTTAAAATACGGATAACAAGCTTAGTTAGTTACCCGCCTGGAGTTTTCCACGCCTTCCTCCATCCCTTGGACCTCTGCAGAAAGGGTAATCCTGGGCCCTTTCGCAAACTTTGTCAACTGCTTTCCAGGGAGCTATAGCTGGAGTTCAGTAATTTTAACTAATGACACTTCGTGAACGCTCGCCAAAGCCTGGTTTAGGCCAAAATTTGGTGGCACAGAATAAAGGATTCCGTCTCCAGTCCCAGATTTGAGAAATTACTCTTTGTCGGAACTTGTGTGGCTGCAACTCTTAATGAAATGTGTTGCTTTAGTGTTTTGCTTAGATGAATGTTGTGTGAATTGCATGTTTAGCGAGCTAAAGCTACAAAGCTTCGGCTTAATTTTGTGCGTGTTGTGTTTATTTTCTGACCGTGTGTTTCAATGTTGATGTGTGTTGTGGGTAAAGTCTGATGTTGTAAGTTGTAGCTTTTGTTCCGTCAAATGTTGCTTTAACGCTTTTGAAAAATATTATGTCCTCTTAAAGTCAGAAAAGAAAACTCTTAATAGTTGTGACCCAGTGGTAGCGGCCCCGACTTACGAGTTGTATGTAGGTCGTGGGTCCGAATTCAAGCATGCGCTTTATTTGGTGTAAATAATTTCATCACCACTGCTCTCAAAACGGTGAAGAAAAACATCGTAAGGGAACCGGCATATCCTAGAACCAAAAACTCGAAGACATGTGACATCACTGACATCTACCAACCCGTACTGGGCCCTCGTGGTAGATTATAGCCCACTCCCCTTCGAAGAGAGGAGGCCTGTGTCCCAGCAGTGGGAACATTATATGCTGATAATGCTATGTACAACATATTGATTCAAGATATAAATTTAGAATTTTCAATCAGAAAATATCAATCAGAATATAACCCAGAAAGTTTTAGTCCGATCAAATTATCAAAGTTAAAGAAAACTTATATCCCAGACTGTTCATTTCCATTTCCATAATTTCTAAAGCAATTAAAACATCGTTTCCAACTTTGTCGATCACAAGAGGTTTCGTTATTCATCGGCCAACATCCAACATCCACAATATGACAAGCTTGCCTAATTTGCATGTAAATAATTGTAACAGATTGAGTCGTCCGTTCCAAGGTGAATTGTATTAATTTGTATAATTCGTTCTCTGAAATTTTGGTTGTTATGTAAAATGGGTCTAATTTCGATATTGTTTCATTTGTGTTAATTTTCGCGTTCCGTCTGGTTGCCTCCACCTAAAACATGGGGTTTGATTATGAGTGTAACTAACTCAATCTGTCTATCCTTTTCCCAACTATATTGGGGTCGGCTTCCAGCGGAATACCAGTATTTAACATGGAACGACTGCCTGATCTCACCTCCACAACCCAGTTACTGGGTAACACGAAACCCGTTTGTAAGAGTGGTTGTCAGACTGTCGGGCATCTGACGACCCGTAAAGACTGACAAAGATCCAAGAATGGCAGCGAGGACCAATGGCTTAACGTGCTTTCCGAGGCACGAGGGGTCTCGGTGTGTAAAGATGATGAAGATATCCATGGTAGCTTAACCTGATCGACCGACCCGTGCGGCAGTTACTATTTAGCCACGAGCCCCTCCGTCCGTATGAGTGTAACTAACTGTTACGACGACCTACAGTGTTTTGAAGAACTCCATAAAGTTGTGATATTTTTATTACCGTGCATGCCCAAGGGTTGGACCTGGACATTTTAAGTGGCGTCCCATACGACACTTGCAAGAATAGAAGTGTTCTATTCTTGCTTATAACCCTCTCAGCTTGTTAGAAGTTTCTAGGTTGACCTTCAACTGTTATTTTTATGTTTTAATTGCCACTGAGAAAACCGTAGAAGTCAAAATAAACTTGATAGAGAGTTCAAGCTTTTGTATATCTTCATTATCATACATAAGGCGAAGGACGTCCACTGCTGGACATACATAGGTCTCCCCAAAGCATCGCCAAAGCAACTTCTGCGGATCCCAAAGCTTCACCAGCAGGATAATTGCATAAAACACTTACAGTAGGAATGCCTTTCATTTTGACAGTTTAAAAACGTTCATTGCGTTGTTTACGTTGTTGAGTAGACACATTTTTCTAACATATGAAGCAGTGGATTGCTACAAAATGATTCAGACTGTGATTAATAGGTAGTGCGTTATGAAATTTCGGCACAGGTCATCTGTTCACTTTGTTTCCTTTGTATTAGTAAATGTTTTTGAAAATTTTGGCAAGAGCCAAATTATTTTAACTATTATTACATAATATTTGGAACTCATCCTGTTTATTCCCTTGATCTGTGTAAACAAGACTTAAATGAAAATTAACGTCTATTTTATTTAATTTCCAGATGGATGCAGTCGGTGCTTTGTTTGTAAGTAATACATAGATTGCTTTAAGTACGAGAAGTTTCTTCCACTACAATTCCTTTGCTGAAGCAACCTTTTCATTTTAAACCCTCATTTCCTACCTTTGTCTGTGTTTCATGTTTCTACTCCGTTCGGTTTTTCAATTCTTCGGTTGTTTTTAATGTTTTCTAATAAATGTTCCATTGTTCGCGTTTTCTGATTTTCTTTCTTTTCTTTGTCTGTGCTTATTGTACTTGTCTAATTGGGAGGAGTTGTAGGGATTTGTTATTCGTTGGGGATTTTGTTTAGTTTTATTTTTATTTCTTACTCGTATAATTAGAAAAAGTGCAAATGTTTTGTTTGTATCTAGAAATGTTGCCCGTCTCGTGCGTCCCTGAAATCTATAAAAACTTACACTTATATTTCTACAGATTGAAATGTTATTTCGCTAGAATGGTGGAACGAGGTGATTAGTTTGACTTTATTGGAAAAGGAAAACGTTTGACTTATGATTGTCATTAGTGATATTCGATGAATGAAGAGCAAAAAGCAAGCATGTTAGATTACAGCCTACTCCCTCTTGACCAGAGGAGGCTTGTCCCAGCAGTGGGAACATTATAAGCTGATTATGCTAAAGAGCAAGTACTTTCGCAACGACCAGTTTTCAAAACTAAATGAAATAGTTATCATGAATCATATAAACTAAAAACAAAGATACCATTTTAAATAATAAAACAAAAGCAACAAGAAAGCAATTAGCACAACCGGACACATCTTATAATTGTTTACAGTAGAAATTGGCGAGAAATTTCAGCCGGTGTAATGAAAAATGTTTCCGGGACTTTGTCCTCGGTTCTTTATGGGCCAACTTTTGCGGGTAGGACTTAAATTATTTTAAGTGCGGCCATTTCTGCACGCCTTGCGGTTATCGTCTGTTCACGGTGATTAATGCAGCCAACTTGGCTTTTGAGGGATTTACAGTTGGATTCTTGTCTCACTCACTTCAATCAAGAGTGTTGGATGTTTCAAGTTTTTGGATTTTGGATTCTCCTAATTGGTGGCTGTTTGTCATTTTGGGAGTTTGTGTGAGAATTTTATAGTATTGGATGTCTGGCAGGCTTTAATATTTTGTCATTTGTGTCAAGGAAGGGAATCATCCATCCGTTGATAGGT
Source organism: Gortyna flavago (assembly GCA_963669345.1). Taxonomy (NCBI): domain Eukaryota; kingdom Metazoa; phylum Arthropoda; class Insecta; order Lepidoptera; family Noctuidae; genus Gortyna; species Gortyna flavago. The sequence continues at coordinate 13,843,918 of OY770138.1, forward strand.
ACCATCTGGCTCATCCGTTGTAGTTGATTAATTGGAAATAAAATTTTGAGATGTTTCTTAAAAGTTAACTTATTTTAGCTGCCTTTACTTATTTGCCTGCTGCTGCGATCAAGCGCGGATTACGTCAGCGTCTTCGTTATGAAATTCATTAGGTCTACCGTGCTCGACGGTGTGTAGGATGATTTACTTATATTAAGATAAATTTATCAGTCGCAGCACGTGGAATGGCTTGTACATAAAACAAGAATAACGTTCACAGAAGATACAGTTTATAGTCGTATAACATCACTGTGAAACATCCCACTGAACTCTAAATATTAAGTAGGTTTGTTATCAAAATGCGCTCTTATAATATTCATGACAGCATTATTATCCCACGTTTAAATTACACGCTTTAGTGAGCTCTAATTAATGATAAAACAATCCGTTGTGTTGAGAACTTTAATTGTTTACGAGTTCATTTCGATTGAACATTTCGTTGTCTACTACAGTAAAGACTTTATTGTCTGAATAAACTTCAGATCGTAATTCTCTTTATTAAAAGCACAAAATTAAAGGTCCTACAAAATATTCGGTATCAAAGATCTACTTAGCAAAGGGTACGTCATTAGAACGGTCGTAAATCTCGTAGATATAAAAGTGCAAACAAGTAATTACTCTGACCCAAAGATTTGGTACAAAGGGGTCCCAGATTAAAAGCAGTTTCAGCGGTGTCCATAGAAGAGGAAGTAAATCCGGCAAAAACAGATAAGCGGACGCAGGGAGAACTTAATTCCAAACGCTTTTTAAAGCCGACCATAATATTTTTCCCCCGAATCTCGAGATTCGTTACGTTATCTAAAAACAGGTTTTAATTAAATTTTTCAACTATCAGATGCGACAAGGGCTTACGGCAAAAAATACGAGTAATAAACTCTCCTGTTTCGTTTATTTCAGTCGGAGCACTCGGGCGCTGATTGGCGATTCGATAAAAATAGTCAATTTAATGAAAAATCGTAAAAATCCCTGTTTCCGAATGTAAAACGGATAGAATTAAAATTTTATTTTACGTTCCGCTGTGAACCATATACTGCTTGTATATTTTAATAAAACGGAATTGCTAAGGACGGTTGTAAAATTTGAAGACCTCTGAATTAATGGGGGGATTGTAATTGAGTCAGGATTTGCATTACTAAACATCGTTTTATGTTTTCGTCATTTGGGGAATTTTGAAGTGTTCCTTGAGTCAGAATGCCTGTAGCTGTGGAAATAGTTGGAATTGTTTGTTAGAGAGGTTCTCCTAATATTCCTTTGTTCTCTATCGAAGAGTTTTGTTTCAGTCTTTGGAGTTCCTGTCTGAGTTTGTTATTCTGTTTTATTTCATTCGTCAGTTTGCGCAATCATTTTTATATTTGGATATATGAGTTCGCGTTTATTAAAATCGGAAAGCCTTTTTGTTCTTTCACGGGTGTGTGTTTTATCGTATCAAACATTTATTTTTAATATTTGTAGTTATCGCCACAAGGCTTATTTTTTATTGTTTTTAAGTAAGTAGTGGCTTCGTCTTTTCTCGTTCTTTCCATGGGTACTTCTTTACCATTTTGTTTTTTGGTTGATTAATTATCTTTTTTTGCAAGTATGTGTGCTTTATTTCAGGCCACATTTCTGGTTATACTTATCCAACTTATACTTATGATCCCAAGACAGTCGAAGGCAAACCTATCCAAAAACAAAAGAACTCCTAAATCTCTCAAACACTTGGACATTATTTACCGCCAACGAAACTGGTGCGAAATAGCAACAATTATTAGTTTTCTTGTTTTGTTTAGCGCGAAACTTTCATGCATTGGATGTTGGTGGTAGTTTTTCTGATTTATAGAGTCGGCTATTACCCCAGTCGGTGTGGGACGTGATGTGGGAATGTTAGTGGGTGCTTTAGTAATGTTACACGATTGTTGCACTTTCAGTTTTGTTCAGATGTTGCTTATTTAAGAGGAAATTGAATTTGTTACGATACTAAGGCTTAATCTTTCGCTGGGTTTTGAAAACTTAATTTGGGTACTAGGCTTTTGTATAAATATTACTAAATCCTCAAATGGGTGAAAGCTTGTTAATTGAAGCAGCATTTTCATCCTGGAAGGTAATTGCGTAACACACATAAAATGACAATCGATCGCAATTTCTTTCATTTTGACAGTTGAGCGTTATTTACGTTGTTGAGCAGAAGAATTTTTCAAACTTATGAAACAATGGATTGGGAATTTCCTTCAAAACCCTCGGAATGTATTGAAAGTGGGTTACGCAATTAGGATGCTGATAATGTGACAATTAAGGATTCGGTTCGAATTCATGACTTGTTTAACTGGACACGTATGAAAACATTTATAGAGAGGTTTGCTTTATTTCTTAAATACCAAACTGTGTGTGTGGTTTAGTGTATCTACAACAGCACTATTTTATTCTGCATTAATGCATACCAGAAGTGCGTGTTTAATTTTAATTGCAGCACTATTTTTATTCCCTTCCACTCGCAAGTGCTCCCTTGCCAACTATAACGCTTCTACTGTTTTCTATACATGTTTTTACACAACCAACTATTTATCATGCTCTGAAACTTATACAGAACTTTAACTACCTATACGTCTGCCCGCAACTTCGGCAGTTTTTTTTTAAATTATATATATTTTAAAGTTCGCCGTCCGCGTTTGTGCTTCGGGTTTTTTTTTCATTTGAATATTAATAAACCAGTGTAAGATGGAGAAAGGACAGCTTTGTTTTGTTTGGTGGATCCTGATGAATTATGGAAGTTTTTTTAGTGTTTTTGTATGGCTGCTGATCAGCATATCGCGTTCCTTTGCTGCAGGTTTTTCAAGACGGGCAAGATTATTGTTATCAGAAGGCGGTTTCGCTTCCAAAAAAATACTTAAATTAAATTTCGGAAATACAAAATCACTCTCGTTTTGAAAGTTTAACAACACACATTGAACAGCTCTCATTAAATTAAACTTTTATTTAATTACAGCCAATGGACCAAATTCAAATTGAACGACCAAAAGCGTTCCAAATAAAATTAACAACGAGTTATTTTATCCGACTCATGTAGGTACGTAATGGGGGTCATTAAGAACGGAAACGGATGCAAAGATAACGCCAACCAAAAATAATCCTTACATTTGTTTGTCAGATAGGTTCGCTATTTTATGGGGTTATGGTTTTTGCATATTTTTGCGTTGAATTTAAGGGCGGTACGGTGTGATTTTTAAATTTTTTGGAGATTTCATGGGGCCATTGTGTTCTGAAATTTTTGGACTAATATTAAAATCCAGTGACATCACAATCCTGATTTACGAGTTGCAGGTTCGAACTCAGACAGGTACGCACTTTATTTTGGGCCATTTAGTTCATCACCAGTGCTCTCTAAACGGCAAAAATAACTTTGTGAGAAAACTGGTGTGCCTGCTGATTCCTGATGCTAAAAGTATCGCGTCTGCTATGGCCCTAAGATATACAGGGTAGCAGGGACTTCGAGGCACAACCTGTCACCATGGTTTCAGTACATTATTCTGAACACCCCTGAGTTGAAACTTTTCGTCGACAATTTAGCTTTCCTTACATTTTTGACCGCGTAGGTATTGCAGAGCGCGTAGGAGAGCAGTGGTGGCCCAGTGGTAGCAGTTTTTTATGATAACCTACTAAACATTTCTACGCTAGATGGTCTAAGAATCGTGTTTTGAATTCATGGTTACGTTTTGCGCGTCGGTGTACCAGCCACCCTGTAAAAAATGATTTTAAGGAGAATCATTATGCTACATTTAGCCGTTTCTCATATTATCAACAATATTACACGTGTTACACATGTAATTTGACCTAGTTCCTACTAGGTCAAGTGATAGAAACTTTATTACAGAGCAACAAAATATTTCACAAGGGCGAAGATCCTAAATACCGTCCCACGTTCCCACCATAAAAATGTAATTAAACAAAGTATTCCACTAGCCCTTAGATAGCGAGGGATCGTTGTGATAACGCGTCTGTAGCAAACCATCCATCTTTGTCTCCCAAATCCTTATCGCGGACAACGACGGGACTTTCACCTTTTTTCTGATAACATTTTTGTGTATTTTTTGTGACGAAGATACGATGTCTTTACCTTAATATGTTTGAGCGTGACTAGCTTAAGATAAAACTGTAGGTGAGTTAGGTATCTGCGCCCTTTTTTCTGGCACTTACAACCTGCCAGGGTCCTTTGTTAGGGTGTATTTTATCTGGTCCTAAAGTCTGCGATTAGAAAATAAACGACACTGTTTTGTGGTCTTTATTAAATGAGCCTTCTTGAATCAACGCGAAATTACCTACAGCCATTGGCATCAGGTAGCCAAAAACATAAAAGCCTCTCTGAAAGAATGAAGAGAGGTTGTGAAAAAAAAACAATTTCTTAATTATTGGGAACGGAGTACAGGAGCAGCCCGTAGTCTGGATTTGGATTTGCCTACTTATTAATAAAAAATAAAAAATAAATTATACGCCGTACGGCATTTCATACAAAGTTTCAAGCCCTTGTTTTTCAAAATTAATGAACCGATTCGAAAAATTGTGTTACAGCCAAATTAGACCGATTTTAAAGTTTCCATAGAAACAGAGATTTCCAGTTATCTTTTTTTTAATAAGACATTTCGTAAATGTTCTTAAGTAACTTTTTAGACCTTTGTATCCTGCTTATGCTTATAAAGTTTCATTAAAATCGGTTCATTCATTTCGCAAAACAAGGGCTTGAAAGTTTGTATGAAATGCCGTACGGCGTAAACGCTCTTAATATAAAGGATCTCCATGTCGGAGAAGAGATCCTATTTGCTGCAGTCTTCAGAATTCCGTTGCAGCTGCCTCGCATTCTGCAGATCAGGAATACAGCTTTTTTGCGGATGACGGCATGAAAGCCATCAGTGCGATACAGCGCAAACATCTCCGATGCACTACAGAAGCGAGGCATTTATTGTATTACTTACTAGCAGCGGCCCGAGGTTTCATTAGCAGAAGTATCGATCCCGTGGGAATATCGGGATAAAAAGTATCCTTTATGTTATTCTGATGTATAAGTTATAATACTGTAAAGTTTCATCAAAATCCGTTCAGTAGTTTTTGCGTGAAAGAGTAACAATCCATCCATCCTCACAAACTTTCGCGTTTATAATAGGTATTACTAGCAGCGCCCCGCGGTTTCTCCCGCATATGTTTCCCGTGGGAATATCGGGATAAAAACTATCCAATGTCATTTAATGGGACTCAAACCATCTCTGTACCAAATTTCATTTCAAGGTTCAGCGGTTTAAGCTTGAAGAGGTAACAGATCGACACACTTTCGCATTTATAATATTAGTATGGATTACTTGGGACTTAAACATAACTGGCGAATCGTGGGTTTACTATAGGTACATAATATATAATATGATACTTCACGCAAGGAGGGGCCCGTGGCTAAATAATAACAGCCGCACAGGTCGATCGATCAGGTTAAGCTACGCTTGCCGCGGTTGGCCTGTGGATGGGTGACCGTCTTTACATATCGAGACCCCTCCGTGCCTCGGAAAGCACGTTAAGCCGTTGGTCCCGGCTGTCATTCGTGGATCATTGACAGTCGTTACGAGTAGTCAGAAGCCGGAAAGCCTGACAACCAGTTTTACCAAGGGGTATCGTATTACCCAGTAACTGGGTTGTGGAGGTCACATAGGCAGTCGCTCCATGTAAAATACTGGTATTCAGCTGCATCCGGTTAGACTGGAAGCCGACCCTAACATAGTTGGGAAAAGGCTAGGCAGATGATGATGATTCCACGCAAGGTTAGGACCTTGTGTGGAATATCGGTGTGATCTTAAAATATTATGGAATACACGAACGCTAAACCAACTGTTACTTTGAACTCTGGCTCACTTTGCACGACTCTTGTACTAAATATTTAAGTTTTCACCCTTTGTCATTAACATGGCGATTTTCTCTCTTCAAAACAAACAATCATACGTGATACAAGTTCAAATTACCAGCTTCAGGTATAAGTGCATGTCAAACATGCCTAACAGAAACAACTCAAAAGTTGGGCTATCTTTAGTAAAACCCATTAAATTGTTTAATCTCTTACAGTTGAAGTAGGATTATAGGAGTACCTAAAGGTTAATAGCATTCCTGGTAAAATAAAAATTTTGACATTATAATAAGAAAAATAAAATAAATTTAAACTTTTTTGCTACTTATTTCTTTGCACACACTATAATCAGTTATTTAGATACTTAAATTGTTACGATATGGTGGAAATGATAAAAATGAACATGCACAATAAAATACTGATGCCACAAGTGATTCTAATTTCATTCAAACGTTTTAATCTCCTGTGCAATTACGTCACATCCTACTCAAATGAAATAATGTTAGATTACTGTCCAGCACCCTAATTCCGTAACACAATATCAATCACAATCTGAATAGTTTTGAAGGATAGCTAATCCGTAACGCAACGTACGTAGGTAAATAACGCAATGAATTTTGTTGAACTATCAACGTGCAAGCCATTGAGACTAGTATTGTATTGCGCAATTGCTCTTTAAACATAAACAATATTGATATCATCACAAACTTCATAAAAGTACAGTATCTATCTTTCCTACAAAAGATAAAAAAGGTGACTGCTCCAACCCTTTGTTTGAAAACGAAACTTTTTCGTTTTATCCTTTGAAAATAATTGTATCCGCGTTAAAAGAATTAAATTCTAACAGAAAGACATCTGCATGAAACTCGTTTGCTATTCAATTAGATAATCCTTTTTGTTAAATATTTAAATGCAATCTTGAATTAAAGTCTGCGTTTTATAGGAAACTTTACAACTTTGCGCTAAGTATGAAAAAGTGAGTTTTAAGTAAATACTTCTCTTAAAGTTGGATTAAGTTTTGCGAGATTTCGTTCGTGAGCTTTCATAATGCATAGTTTCAACATAATAGTGGATTCAAAGCTTTTGTTTAGATTATTAAAAGTCACAAACTAGGTAAACGATTTTTTTTAAAATTATTATCTGCCTTTTCCCAACTATGCCAACATAGCCGCACAGGTCGATCGTTCAGGTTAAGCTACGCTTGCCGCGGTTGGTCTGTGGATGGGTGACCATCTTTACATACCGAGACCCCTCCGTGTCTCGGAAAGCACGTTAAGCCGTTGGTCCCGGCTGTCATTCGTGGATCTTTGACAGTCGTTACGAGTAGTCAAAAGCCCGAAAGTCTGAAACCAGTCTTGCCAAGGGGTATCGTATTACCCAGTAACTGGGTTGTGGAGGTCAGATAGGCAGTCGCTCCATGTAAAATACTGGTATTCAGCTGCATCCGGTTAGACTGGAAGCAGACCCCAACATAGTTGGGAAAAAGGCTAAGCAGATGATGAGATATAGGGTAAGGTTGCGACCATTGGACCAGCGCCTTGATTGGACCGCTTTGATTTCTCGGAAACGAATTGTAATAATAATTGTCCGTTATGACGAAACGCTGCGTATTCGACCCCGCACCCACCCCCTCAACCGCCAGTGTCGCCGTGAGCTTCCTTCGGGAAGAATGCACGTCGGTGTGTTTTAAGAGCTTCGTATATAAAATTTTCGCGACATACTTTACCGTGTAAGTACAGATTTATTCAGTTTTTCAATATGATTATTTCTAGTAGCCTTTTTTTTTTTTTTTTTTTTTTTTTTTATTAAGGATGGGAAATCATCCAATGACCCCTCCCGCTCTGGGTGGAGCGGAAGGGAGTGTCAGACTCTTACTGACTAAAACCCATCCGTGTTCCTTCCTTAGCCCTTTATGTTCCGGGGCAGCGGTAACCCTTTCGGACAATCCCGCTGCCCCGGCAGGCTTCGGCCCTAACGGGCCCCTCCGTGTCTGCTGACAGCTCTTTGAGGCGCGCGTGGAACACATACGCGCCGTCCGGCACGGGCCTGGTCCTGATCGGACGGCGAGCTACCCATTACTCGCCGTCCGCAGGCCCGCGCCTACGGTGGCCGGGAGTCGTCACGCGGCTCCCGACGCCCGGGGCGTCTACCGCGGCGGCTGGGACGGGCGGCCCTCTCGGCTCTCTCCCTCGCCCATCCCGCCACCTCCTTCGCTAGCATGACTGCTTCGCAGAAGGAGGTGACTGCCTCCCACTCCCTCTCGCTCCGGACCATGGTTTGAACCAGGGCCGGGCGCGAGAGGTCGCCGCTGCTGCCGATCGCCTCTACGAGGACACGGCGGTGCTCCGCCCAAGCGGGGCAGGCCTCCACCGTATGCTCCACCGTGTCCTCTGGGCGATCCTCGCAGTGGTGACACCCGGGCGTTTCCTCCCGCCTGATGATGTGCAGGAACCTCCCGAAACATCCGTGTCCGGTGAGGACCTGCGTCAGGCGGTAGGTGAGGACGCCGTGACGCCTCTCTAGCCACTCCTCAAAGAGGGGCCTTACCGCCGCTATCGTGGCGTGCCCTGCGCTGGGTTGCGACAGTCGCTCTTTCCATGTCGCCATGAGATCGCGCCGGAGGTCCGTCCGCTCCGCAGCGATTTGCCGCGGAAGCGGGTTTTCCCCCCGGCGTAGTGCCTCCGCGCGCCACTCATACAGGCGCGCGAGGACTATCGCCTCCAGATCCCATGGCGGCAGTCCGGCAAGGAGGCTTGCCGCCTCGCCCGAGATCGTGCGGTATCCCCGGATAAGCCTTACGGCTACCACCTTTTGGGGCGCGTTCAGAAAGTGTGCGGCTCGTCGCCGCAGTGAACGCGCCCATACCGGGGCCCCATATAGGGCCATGGACCGCACGACCCCCGCGTAAAGCCTCCGGCAGGAGGCGTTTGGCCCCCTCAGGTTGGGCAAGAGCCGCTTGAAGGCGGCCCCGGCCCGTTCCAGTTTGGGGGCCAAACGTCGGAAGTGCTCGACGAAGTTCCACCGGCTGTCGAGAACGAGACCCAGGTATTTCATCGTTGTCTCGACGCCGATGTGAACCCCTCCTACCGTTAATTGGGATCCCGGAGGTGGCCCGTTCCGAAGCCCATGGAAGGACATGGCCTCGGACTTGTGCAATGCCACCTCGAGACCCAGTTGCCGGATCCTCTCCACGACTGTCGCAACCCCGCGTGTCATCGCGTCGGCCGCCGCCTGATGCGACCTCCCCTGCGCCAGGACCAGCGTGTCGTCAGCGTAGCAAACCACGCTGACGCCATCAGGGAGGTCGGCCCGCAGCACCCAGTCGTACCCGATGTCCCACAGGAGCGGCCCCAGAACCGATCCCTGTGGGACACCGCACGACATCTCTCGCCGGTTCCATTCCCCGTCGCGACCGGGGTAGATGACGGCTCTGTCCGTCAAATACGCCCCGACTACTCGACGGAGGTAGGTCGGCACTCGGTGATACCGGAGTGCCTCCCCAATGCAGCTCCAGGGCAGGGTGTTAAACGCATTAGCGATGTCGAGTGACACCGCCGCGACGACCCCACCCCGGGACACCGCGTCCCCCGTCGTGAGGGCTCTTACGCGCATGATGGCGTCAACCGTCGAGCGCCCCTTGCGAAAGCCAAACTGACTATCCGCAAGATCCGGCCCTGTTCTTGCTAGGTGCCCGACGAGGCGGCCTGCAATCACTCTCTCAAAGAGCTTGCCGACCTCGTCGAGCAGCACGATGGGCCGGTAATTTCTAGTAGCCTAACATATCTATTTATTCAGCTAATTTACCAACCAAATGGTACATAAGATTAATATATATTTTTTTATTTTTATTTTATTGTGATAGCAGCAAATTGTCATCAATGGACCAGTGCAAGGCTCCTTGATTGGACCGGTCCAATGAAGGCAACTTTTCGGTTTTAATTTTTTTTTGTTTTAGAATTGCAAAACGAGGCCAGTATTATAACTGGAATGAAGGAAGTATGAGTAAAAAAGAGGTCGGATTAAACGAAGCAAGCAGGATATATGGTGTACCAAAAGCGACATTAAAACGAAGATTGAAAATTTTAAAGCTAAAAAGTTCTAAAAACTGTAATAGCCAATTCCTTAGTTAAGATTTTTAAAATGTTGCATTTCAACGATAAATTAAGACGTTGTGATTCTTCGTGATTCTTATTAATATTAAAGACTGTGTTTAATTTTGTATTACATTTTATTTTATTTCAATTTCCTTGGGCACCTTGAATGGACCAACAGAAAAAATATCCTAAGTCCAATCATAGCAACTAGGAGGTCCAATCAAAGAGACTGAGGTCCAAATAAGGGAACCATCACAAAATCAGTTTTTTCTGTTTTGTTCCTTTATGCTTCAAACAAAAAATCCGAAAACACACCTACGAGGACAGATGTATAAGACCTATAAAATTTAATAATCACTATTCCCTTAAATGTCATACTTCAGGTGCTATAACCGCTCAAAGTTAAGTGGTCCAATAATCGCAACCTTACCCTATCTACACTCTACAGCATGTATCAAAAGGTATGGTCAAAATGAAGAATGTGGTATAGAACATCGAACTGAATAACTTTCTTCATGGGACCAACATCGTAATCGCGAAAAAATAATCAACTGTCCCATACTTACATAACTTCAATACCTATTCGACCTAAATGTATGGGACGACTTCGCTTTGATGATTTTGTTTGATTTGATGATCACTTCAGTTTGATAGTAATTTTGACCACACCTTCCTGATACTCGCTAAATACTTTTATTAAGGTACCTACAGATGATAGACAGAAGACTGCGTTAAGTAATAACCCGTTGTATCTTAAATCGAGCATAAATTGAACCGTTTGACGTCTGTGCGAAGTTTAAAAACCAAACGATTTATTTAAACAATTTAAACTTCGAAACGCTGCAACCGAATCGCATCTAACAAGCCAGCAGCACGCAACTTGACTTAACCGACACTTAGAACTTTCAACTTTTTACACATTACAAAAGCAATATAGTCTCATTCAAAGTTCAAACATGCATAAATCACAAAGTCTACAGCAGTTCGCAGTCCTAACATCTCCACAAGTCTATTATAGTTTTCGAGTTCCACTAGAGTTTGCGACCAACAATGGAAGTCGTGCGAGTCGTGCGACTTGCCGAGTTGCGGCCGCCGCGACTCACTGTGAATGGCTCGCCTTGCAACTTGTGCGACTTAATGTTGTATGATTAAATAGCGTAGTTTAAACTTTTAGAGTGAAAAGTTATGACTTATGTATAGATAATGTGCCTCATATTTAACTCGAAATTATGGGAGTCAAGCAAGTGCAGACAGAATAGGATTAAAATAAAAATTGGATAAGGTACCTTAACATTCCTGAACAAGAGCCTACTACTGTCCCACTGCTGGGCAAAGCCTCCTCCAAATCCTTCCAGGGACTCTTTTCCCGCGCCATCTCAAACCAGCCCTCGCGGTACAGAGTGTTATGGCCTGCAAACCATTGGATACTTCCAGAAAGTTAAATAAAATAGATCTGAGTATTACTATAGTTGACAATCTACTCCCTCAAGTATTAATTGCAAGCGTAACCTAATAAATCATATTAGTGCTATTAGGTCAACGAGTCCCTAGCAAGCAATAATAGTCTCTAAACATATGGTGCAACTAAGATAATATTCCCTTAAGACACAATTATAATATAACCGCACTACGATATTCACACTATGGCTTGCCACACCAGCCAAGACACAGATTGTAACGAGAAAGGAGATTATATGCAGTGCACCAATGCGGCGAACATCACTGTTTATTGCTCTGGGTAATCCCTCTGGTAGGCTATGGTAGGATTTGCGCAGCGTGTTAATATTATACTGTAGGAGTGCTATCACGTTGGAGGTAGACATGGCAGAAGATAATTTTGAAGCCTTTCTCATAACACTTTCAAAGCTTATGTACTTTGTCAAATGATAATATCACGTAATTAAGAAATATGTTTCTTTCTGAAAGGATTGGCACTTGGTACAGTAAACACGCTCTGTATATTAACGAAAATCTGTTTAACACGTTGTCCATATACATGTCGAGGAATTGGTTGATGAAGTGCACCAATGGCGATGTTCAAATGTGGCAAATATGAGTTTTCATTGCAAGAGGTAATCTCCTTGATGATGTTCAGCGTGTTAATATAGTGTGAATCAAACAAGATACAATATAAGCCGGAGAAAGTCTTTTATGCCTAAGTCAGCAAGAAAGTATTGGCTACCAAATACCTGGTTTAAGTAATCCATAAGTAAATAACTATGGAAAGATACAATATACATCCGTAGTCGTAGATAAAAACCTCATTGTTATAAATCCTTGTCGAAATATCTCTTATCCTGTATTCGTGTTGTCTCATGTACGCGACAAATTACTGCCTAGTTATCTCAAGTGCAATGAAAACACTAGCGATCGCGCACAGAATAACTTTAAGTTTAATCACGCTGTATACACAAGTTAAGATGTGTGCATTGTTTCAGACAACAGTGTTGATTTCACTTATAGCCAGCATTATAATATTGTTACGAGCTTGGGGTTCGTGATAATTAAAAACTGCCGATTAAATAACCAAAAAATAGACACTTTAATTATAAACACCAATTACAACTTTAACGCTAATTATGAAACACAATTGCACTACTGATCACTTCTAAGTCGCACTTGAAGATCGCTTTCCTTTCGATGTTTTCGCTTGTATCGCTTATCCAAGACTGTATGCGCTCGTGGAGCCTTCCCGCCTTATATAGGCCTCACATTGTTCTAGAACCTTCTATTGTAGAAACATCTAGAATGTTCGAGTACATGCCGGCCCCAACTGACCAGATGTCGATAGTTCTAGAAAGTTCTATCATCGAAACTTCTAGAAGGTTCTTGACACTAGTTCTTCTACTCGATACTAGATGGCGCTAGTGGTAACAAATATCAATTGTGGCGCGCAACAATATGTTATTATGCTGGATTACTAAAGTTCATGTTAAGATAAATAAATTATAATAATAATAATAAATATGAACTTTATTTAGTTCTGAAAAACACGAGCATGAGTTCTGGGTTTCATTCGCGGGTCGGGCAAAGTGTTATTGGGTTTTTCCACCAGAAGCCTGGATTGGTGCCCGGTTGATGGCAATAGCCTCGCCCCTCGTTACGTGGGACTTAAATAACTGGTGAAATGTGGGTGTACCATATGTGCAATTCTGCGTAACCTTTCGGGGAGTACAGGCGTGATGTTATGTGTTATACTAACAACATACATTTATTCTGCAAACACGATCTAAATAACTGTTAGGTTTATCACGCTGTGCATGTACATACAAGTTAAGACGTAGATTACGACAATGTAGATCGTGTGCACTGCTCTTAACACCGCTGTTTATTGCACTGTGTAATCTACGGGACTCTGCGAAGCGTGTTTATCTTTTAAATGCAGTTTTAGTGCCGCTTAATGAAATAACGTGTTATTGATTGTTCATGTTCATTATCGATAGTTCACAAAAAAATACAAGATGTCTTCTTCGTCGTGTCGATGGCACGACAGTAAATCTTTGTTAGCCCAAAATTTCGCCACTTCCACACATCGTCTGTGGCAGCACCGAGGTCGTTATGGCTGCATTTACAAGTTGATGGTTGGTTTCATTTTGTAAATGCAGCCGTAGTAACTGATTTCTTAAAATTAGGGAATTACACTTCGTCGATGCATCCTCGAGATTTACTTAATTCACTAGGGAGGTAGTGCACTCCTACTTGTGCTAGGTATCGAGCACATTTTTTGAGATAGGTACGTTTGTTAAGGTTGTGGGGTCAGATGGCAGTCGCTACATGTAAAATACAGAAGGCCAATTCTCGTAATTTAAAACGTTCAAAATCTAGTCGCAGTCTCATCTCAGCGACAAACAAATGTCAAACACATGTCAAAATGTATGGAAATTAGAGGTATTTTTGACAGATTGAGACTGAGATCAGACTGTGAACATTCTTAAAATTACGAGAATTGCCCCTCTGGTATTCAGCTGCATCCAGTTAGACTAGAAGCCGACCCCAACATACATGATGATGATTGGGTACTTTTGTACAGAGCGTTTTATTTATTGGTGGTTTTTTATTGGTGTGGAGGAATAATTTTATTGTTAATATTCCAAATTAAGAATAATGTACCTATAGGCTGTTTTGTGCTATAGGTCATTCGGAATGAGTTTGGTTAGAAAAGCAAAACCATAAAAAAATCTCGCCTGGTTTAATGTGAGTACCAATACAAACCATTTCTGGTTTAATGGTACAAAACTGTATTAAGACTATACATAAAAAAAAAGCTTTTATCTTAAAAAAGTAAAAAGTTTAACTGAATTTTAAGAACAAAAAGCATTTTAATTAAAATAATATATGCAGCTATCTACGAAGCAGACATTGTATGAGCTCACGTTAACAGTAATGTCAGTGCAAGCAGTGTTCAGGACCATTCTACTCGCATTGACCTACAAATGGTTTTGTTCGAGCAAAATTTTAATTTTGAGATAACACCCCGTGGTCTATCTCAAAATCAAAAGTCATTTATTTAAATTAGGCTGAGAATCAACACTTTTCGATCGTCAAATTACATAAGACAGTCCCTCGAAACGCCCACCACTTCCTAGTGCTTTCGCTGGGAAGCAGAAATGGCGCAACAAACTCCCCAGCAGCACAGCTGTCTGTTTAGTTACCCCATTAACACTTTTGGATAAGCATATAATGTTCCTCTGCTGGGACACGGGCCTCCTCTTTGTGAGAGGGAGTGAGTCGTAATCCACCACGCGGACCCAGTGCGGATTGGTGGATGTCACATGTCTTCGAATTTTTGGTTCTAGGACGTAACGGTTTCCTCACGATGTTTTCCTTCACCGTTTTGTGAGCAGTGGTGATGAAATAATTTACACAAAGCAATGTTCGGCTGCTCGGGTTCGAACCGAACCTACAACTCATAAGTCGCGGCAGTTTCTACTGGGCCACCACTGCATACTTTGCTATATTAAAAAAATAAATAAAAAAATTTAAAAATCTTAGAATTTTGAGCTTACAATGAGATTTATGTTCGTCTTTTCTGACTTATCTTGTTAAAAGTTTTTGAGTTCTAATTTATGTTTGTTCGTAAAGTGATGAAAAGTGAAAATAAAGAAAAGTTTGGGAATGCTTCAAAAGTTTTTAGAATTTTAGTTGTTCTACTTTAGATTGATTAAAAGTACTTATAAGAAGTTCTATTCATCTGGCGTTTAGAATGTTTTATAGATAAGATAGCTTCTTGTGTGACTGGAGATGCCGGCGCCGCCCGGGAGGGTGACTCATTATAAACGATGATTAGAGTTAAGTGACGTTTAAACGTCAAAAATGTATGGTTAAACAGTCGCTAATCCCCACTTAACTTTGAGCAGCGTTTATGAATAAAGGGGACTGTATTGGTGATATTCTTCAGAAAGGTCAGATAGTACCTACTCGCAAAGTTGCAACCGACGGGTGCGTATGACCAGAGGGGCAATTCTCGTAATTTTAAAAGTGTTCACAGTCTGATCTCAGTTTCAATCTGTCAAAAATACCTCTAATTTCCCTACATTTTTGACAAGTTTTTGACATTTATTGTCGCTGAGATGATATTAAGACTAGATTTGAACGTTTTTAATTACGGGAATTGGCCTTCAGATGTATGATCACATTTATCATAAACGAAGCAAAAGGAGTGTATAAGGATCGAAGCAGGTTTCGTTCTGTAGTTTCTTTCTACCCCCATGGGAAGATAGCATGACTTTATGGATGTGTATGTCACGGCTAATAGCCGAAGTGCGGCAACACCTAGTTTTAACCGGGTACCATGCGTTTCGTGTGTACTTCGGGTGACATCGGTTGCATGGTTGCGGTCGGTCGATAGGCGACGTAGGATGCAAGAGCGAGCGAAGGGCAACCCGAGGTTAGGTTTGGTTAGTTTACTTTAAACCCTTTACACATAAATAGGAGGACCACACGTATACTTACACGTACACGTAGGATGCTGCACCTAGTTGTACCCGGCTAAACCTATGTGTAATCGTACTTCGGCTATTAACGTAACATATACCTCATCATCTGCCTAGCCTTTTCCCAACTATGTTGGGGTCGGCTTCCAGTCTAACCGGGTGCAGCTGAATACCAGTATTTTACATGGAGCGACTGCCTATCTGACCTCCACAACCCAGTTACTGGGTAATACGATACCCCTTGGTAAGACTGGTTGTCAGACTTTTGGGCTTCTGACTACCCGTAACGACTGTCAAAGTTCCACGAATGACAGCCGGGACCAACGGCTTAACGTGCTTTCCGAGGCACGGAGAGGTCTCGAACTCTCGATATGTAAAGATGGTCACCCATCCACAGACCAACCGCGGCAAGCGTAACATATAATATACCTAAGATGTAAAAATAACGCATCATATTCGATCCAATTCAATAAATACCATGAACATTATCATAATTTTCTTATTTATCTACTAAAATAGTCTAACAACAATAAAAATTAAGCGGTTTCCTACACTATTAGGGACACGCCACACCAAAAAATTGTTTAATTATGTCAATGTTCCGCCGGTATCACCGATAACCTCCGAGTATATCTAGATGTGGCCCACAAATTACTGTAATAGGTTTTCTGCTAATAACCTTGTGACATGCCATGGTCTGGAGAGCTTGAATTTATGGAAGGTGGCTTTTTGAGGGCTTTGATATTGCGGGTGTTTTTGTTCGATATTTGAGGGCTGTTGCTTTGATATTGCGGGTGTTTTTGTTCGATATCAGGTTAGGACCAAAAAATGAGTTTGATGTTGTAATTGTACAGTTTTTGATTGGGAATTGACCATTCTTCCTCTTTTCGCTTTTAGTGAGCAGTGGTGGCCCCGGCTTTCGAGTTGTAGGTCGTGAGTTCGCTTTCTTTCGCGCTTTATTTTGTGTAAATAATTTCATCACTACTGTTATCAAAACGGTGAAGGAAAAAATCGTGAGGAAACTGGCATGGCCTAGAACCAAAAATTCGAAGACACGCGACATCTACCAATCCGCACTGGGCCCGCGTGATGGATTACAGCCTACTCCTTCTCGAAGAGAGGAGGCCTTAGTCCCAGCAGTGGGAAAATTACAAACTTGACGTGATATGTGTTTATAGGAGTTAAGATCGTAAGTGCTCAGTGTATTATTCAATTTCGATATTTTACTACTTTTTCTATGTTTTAACAATGTGTTTTATGTTAACGAATTCTTCGTGAGCTTTTACTATCGGAGATTCCATAAATGGCCGTTTCTTTTGAATATTAAAATGGACGTTATTGCTACTAAAGTTTTAGATGTTATAATGTTCGATATGTATGTCATGTATTTACAAAAAAAAAAATGTATTTAAGTAGTTTATCAGCCATCTCGTTACCATAACACAAGAATTAGGTTGCTTAGCTTGGGACTAAATGGCGTTGTTTGAAATGTCCAAGGATATTATTATTATTATATATTTACAAATTCTCATATAATAATATACTCAAACTCTAACTCAAAGCATTTATTTCAATTAAACCATTTACAGGCACTTTTGAATTGTCAAGAAGTCGTTCAGTCAGAAAATATGAAGCTAGTTGCCCATTCTAAAGCGTAGGTACCTATGGAGAAGAACGGGCAAGAAACGCCATGGACAGTCCTTTAAATTATATTTTTACAAAAATATTAGTTACATCATTAATGTTGAAATTATATGTGAGAACGATGTAATAAAATAAAAAAGACGTACGCGTTAAGAGCGTCCAGAGTACAGCAAATAGTACTTAACTAAACAACAATCCAAAAAATTAAAATAAGCCGAGGCAGCCAATTGATGACCAGCCCCAACTGACGGCGCCCGTTCACGAACATGACGCATAGATCAGCACCATTCAGCTCAACCATTTTAAAGGGAGCTAAATGATCCAACACACACGCCACCGTCAGCGAGACATTTTAGTGAGCATGAGATACTATCAGCCGCCAGGGCACATTCAAGTCAATGAAAGACATATTATTACCCGGTAAATGGTAGCTCACATAGAACTCACATCTGTGCTATGAAATTATACAATAAAAAGGAAATTGAGTTTATACAATGCAAATATAGTCCCACAATCAGTAAAATTTTCAGCAAATTAAGATCAAATTGACCGAAGATGTTTGGGGAATGTCCATTAAAGTCTGTACCTCCATAATTGAGACTATTGCGCCTTATTTAGCTTTAGTATTTAATTCGTGTGTTGATCAAGGAGTCTTTCCCGAGTTAATGAAATACAGTAAGGTAATACCACTTTACAAATCCGGGGACAGTAAAGACACCAATAATTATAGACCCGTATCCGTGTTGCCGGTTTTCAGCAAGGTGTTTGAAAAAATAATACTCAATCAGATGCTCAATCATTTTAACACGAATAAAATCCTTCACGATCAACAGTTTGGTTTCACCAAAGGACGTTGTACGACCGACGCCGGTGTAACCTTATTAAAACACATTTTTAACGCGTGGGAAGAGGCTCAAGACGCCATAGGAATCTTTTGTGACCTCTCCAAGGCATTTGATTGCGTCGATCACGAAACCTTGCTTTTGAAACTTGAGCATTACGGACTTGGAAAGCTTGCGCTCAATTTAGTTAGTTCTTATTTAAATGATAGACTGCAGCAAGTTTAAATAAATGGTGTCAATTCACATGGTTTAACAGTAATAATGGGTGTGCCACAAGGCTCGATATTGGGTCCCTTCCTCTTTTTAGTGTATATTAATGATCTACTCCATTTATTAAGAAATCAACCTCAAATGGTGTTATTTGCTGATGACACTTCCTTAATTTTTAAGGTAAATAGACGGGCTACAAATTTTGACGACGTAAATAACGCCCTAATGCAGGTTCAAAATTGGTTCACTGCTAATAATTTAGTATTAAATAGAAAAAAAACTAAGTGCATAAGATTTTCTTTACCAAATGTCAAAGGTAGTGATTGTGAGATAATATTGAATCAAGAGAAACTAGAATTCGTCGATAAAACTGTTTTCCTGGGGATCACGCTCGACTCAAGGCTACAATGGGGTCCTCATTTAACATCTCTTTCAGGACGGTTAAGTTCAGCAGCTTATGCTGTCAGAAAAATCCGTCAATTTACTGATGTAGATACCGCGAGACTAGTTTATTTTAGTTACTTTCATAGTATCATGTCTTACGGTATTTTACTTTGGGGACGGGCTGCAGACATCGATTCTATTTTTATTCTGCAGAAAAGAGCCATTAGAGCCATATATAATCTTCGCAGGCGCGATTCTCTAAGGGAACTGTTTAAGGAAATTAACATCATGACGGTGCCTTGTCAATATATCTACGAAAACATCATGTATGTAAGGAAAAATTTACATCTTTTTAGCAAAAGAGGTGAAAGACATAATTATAGTACTAGAAATAGGGACCTATTAGTTCAACCAGGTTTCAGACTGGCTAAAGTAGACTCATCTTTTATGGGGTACTGTTTAAAATGTTATAATAAAATACCTCCCCACATTCTTCAACTGAATGAGACAAAATTCAAGTCTTGTATAAAACGCACACTATGCAGGCAGGCATATTATAAGTTAGGGGATTACATCGTTGATAAAGATGCCTGGCTCAATGCTGGTCCTGCTCCACAACCACAACTAATTGATTAACTCTTGAAAATACTGTTGGAGCTGTTGAAGATTGTAAGACTATCTTTGCATTGTATAAACTCAATTTCCTTTATATTGTATAATTGCATAGCACCAAATGTGAGTTCTATGTACTGTAGTGCTACCATTTACCGGGTAATGATAATAATGTCTTTCATTGACTTGAATGTGCCCTGGCGGCTGATAGTATGTCATGCTCACTAAAATGTCTCGCTGACGGTGGCGTGTGTGTTGGATCATTTAGCTCCCTTCAAAATGGTTGAGCTGAATGGTGCTGATCTATGCGTCATGTTCGTGAACGGGCGCCGTCAGTTGGGACTGGTCATCACTTGGCTGCCTCGGCTTATTTTTAATTATTTTACTTTTGGATTATTGTTTTGTTAAGTACTATTTGCTGTACTCTGGACGCTTTTAATACGTACGTCTTTTTTATTTTATTTACATCGTTCTCACATATAATTATAAATTCAACATTAATGATGTAACTAATATTTTTGTAAAATATAATTTAAAAGAGTGTCCATGGAGTTTCTTGCCCGTTCTTCTCCATAGGTACCTAGGCTTTGGAATGGGCAACTAGCTTCATATTTTCTGACTGACCTATTGACAATTCAAAAGTGCCTGTAAATGGTTTAATTGAAATAAATGCTTTGAGTTTGAGTTTGAGTTTGAGTTTGAATCTTCAGCAGCTCCAACAGTATGTTCAAGTGTTAATCAATTAGTTGTGGTTGTGGAGCAGGACCAGCATTGATCCAGGCATCTTCATCAACGATGTAATCCCCTCACTTATAATATGCCTGCCTGCATAGTGTGCGTTTTATACAAGACTTAAATTTTGTCTCATTCAGTTGAAGAATGTGGGGAGGTATTTTATTATAACATTTTAAACAGTACCCCATAAAAGATGAGTCTACTTTAGCCAATCTGAAACCTGGTTGAACCAATAGGTCCCTATTTCTAGTACTATAATTATGTCTGTCACCTCTTTTACTAAAAAGATGTAAATTTTTCCTTACATACATGATGTTTCATATGGCATCATTATATTATATATGGCTCTAATGGCTCTTTTCTGCAGAATAAAAATAGAATCGATGTCTGCAGCCCGTCCCCAAAGTAAAATACCGTAAGACATGATACTATGAAAGTAACTAAAATAAACTAGTCTCGCGGTATCTACATCAGTAAATTGACGGATTTTTCTGACAGCATAAGCTGCTGAACTTAACCGTCCTGAAAGAGATGTTAAATGAGGACCCCATTGTAGCCTTGAGTCGAGCGTGATCCCCAGGAAAACAGTTTTATCGACGAATTCTAGTTTCTCTTGATTCAATATTATCTCACAATCACTACCTTAAGCTACTTTTCCTATATTTGAATAATACCTACGCGATTCATAGCAATAGGCTTTCCCCTTAATGGAACTGCGCAAATGCACGACACAGTACCCTTCTGCCTAGCCCCTTGGGGACAAGAGTCGTGACGTTTATAATAACGAAGACTTAAATTAAAACAACTTTTATAACTTAGTCCAGTGTTCCAGTAAAATAAATAATACAGAGAAAATAATTTCTTAGAACTATCTCGTTACTTGCTCTAACAATTCTCGTGAGATTTCTTAGATTTATTATGAGACCAAATACTCGGGGACTCGGAGATATTCTCACAGAAAGATGGAGTGAAAAGTTTACTTGAAAAATATGCGAATAAAACATTAGCTGTTGTCGTTTGGTCCCTTGCTACCTATTTTAAAGAAGAACTCCTCTTAAGCCAATTCACAATGCTGACGGTTATCACCTACAGTAAGGGCCGATACACACTTACATCATCTTAATACATTATATCGTCTTCATATAAAGTTATATAATTAATGTATACAAAATATCGTAAAACATTTTAAAAGAGTAGGAAACTATAGACTTTCTTGCCCATTATACAAAACTATTTTCTGGAAGGGGCGACTAGAACCAATTCTGTTTTCTTGTAAATGTTGACGTTCAAAAGTGCCTTTTATGTGCCTATTTGAAATAAATGGAAGCTGACCATAGGGCAGAGGATTTGAAACTCATGAGGCCTTAGTAGGCGCTGACTCCTTGCGTAAACAAAATACGAGGACTATTCATGGTTTCATTCGTATAGGTTCACAGAATTTGGCGTTATAATCATCAACATAGATCATCATCATCATCATCTGCCTAGCCTTTTCCCAACTATGTTGGGGTCGGCTTCCAGTCTAACCGGATGCAGCTGAATACCAGTATTTTACATGGAGCGACTGTACAACATACATGTATCAACATAGATCATATTTTTATTTTTTGTTTGAATTGTTTAGAAGAAATACATGTTGCCTACCTGTTAATTTGTATGAGACCACTAAGTATAGGGCCTGGTGACCTATTATAACACAGGTTTTCCTAAACCCAAATCACGCACCAGCTCTCACAGTGTCAATTTATATAGTTCAAAACTGTTAAGTGCTGCAAAACCATTGTGAGAGAATATATATAAAAATATATATTGTTTCTTTTTAAATTAAATGATTCAATGATCCTTCAACCCATTTCTCAGGGAACAAACGAAACCAAACCACAAAGACACCCAAAATCATAAGCACCGTCATTTCGACTTAATACATTTTACATTGGCACATTTAAATAATTCTCATAACCCTCTCAACGCGAGTGCTCAGGCGTGGCGGCTCTCGGCGCAAATCTCAAACTCATGCAATGGTATTGTGCGTTGATATTTCAATTCGTTCGAGTCCCTAGAGCGAGGTTGAATGCTCCTTTTGTTTCTTTTAAAAGGATGATGAAATGGATGAAACGGATGGATGTGGTAGAGATTCTGGAGCTAATTAAGGATGTGATGTTGGAAGATGGTTGTTAGTTTGTGGAGATGGCTGTTATTTTTCGTTGTCATTCGGTATAGTTGAAAGAAAATAAGAATAACGTTTATATGGACAAAATTCGTGAAACACAAAATACAAATAAAAAACTGAAAATTATGTTTTAACAACAAAAAGTGTGTGCCTCACGGCTGCGCCAAAAAGGTCAGTTTCAGCATTAATGCCAGACAGATGCTGTTTGACGTTAGTTTTCTAAGAAAGTCACCACAAATAAATTAATGGATAAGCGCAAGAGAATGATGATGATTAGGTACAGACTACAGACGCCAACACATCAAGCTACTTACTAAAATCTGTCAAATTTCTTTAATAGATTTTCAACTTTATCGCTAAACCATAAGGTTCAAAGTTGATTGGGAAAATTTGACAGTTTCGGGTAGCTCAAGTGCTTGGCGTCTGTACAAACTGGTGAAGTGAGTTTGAAGTGAACTGTCATTCCACCCGATGTTAGGCATTGACACTATCGACAGCTCACTTCAAACACACTGCCGTCTTTACAAAAAGTGCACTTAACTCGGATTTTGGGCTTTAAAAGGTTACATACATATCCGTAATCAGAAAAATTTTGCTGATTATGGATACCTATTGTATATAACTTTTTAAAGTCCGATCTGAATCCAAGTTATTGCACTTTTTGTAAGGACGGCAGCACAATTCACCTATAAATTTTCATGGCGCATAAGATTATTACGCAGAATATATTGGTTGCAGTCATGTTGCAGTAGACGACATTATCACTGTCCAGTAACTAGGTATGTAATTTCCACTTGCCATATCAATTCCTATGTTACTGAAAGTATTTTCTATTAGCAAGCGCAGTCTGCGTCTGACTAATGAATCTCTGATGTTTTGTTGTTTAAAACACTCCTCTTCCCATTCAATTGCCTAAATTGGATTCACCGCACATTCTTCTCTTGAATTATGGCCTATTTTAGTGTAACAGCCGACGGTAATTTTTAAGTTTCCCGAATAATGTTTCTTTGTTAGTGTTTAGACGAATTTAGGTTAGGTTTAGGTGGTGTAGAGAGCGAGGGGACTATGAATACTTACAATCTTGATTAGTTGAGATCGCGTTTACCAGTGCCAGTATTTAGATTGGTTCTATGTAGCTTTGTTTTGTGGATGAGGAGAGAAATCTTGTTGGAGAATAGGTACTTACTGTCTTCTCATTTATACTACCGCGACAGGTAATACCGCTTAGTATCTTAATCTTTACTCCTATAACATTAAGATCGTCTTCCTAGCCTTTTTCCAACAATGTTGGGGTCGGCTTTCAGTCTTACAAGATGAAGCTAAATTATACATGGAGCGACTGCCTATGTGACTTCCATAACCCAGTTGCTGAGACCGCGATTACCAATGCCGCTGTTTAGATTGGTTCTTTGTATTTACTCCGTGGTTCTTTGTAGCCTTGCCTCGCTTTGTGGATGAGGAAAGATTTTTTTTGGACAATAATGTTTTTCATTTATACCAGAATGCACAAACGCATCCACATGTAATAGGTACTGAAACGTTAGTCTGAAATGAATAAGATGAAAAAAGAAATTAGTGCTCTCCACTAATTTCTTATTTTACACTCGCAAATAACCTTGGTCATTGCATTAAATAATCATTTAAATAAAAGTCAAAGTAATTTATTTGCCAGGGATGTAAGGTACTTATGATGTTTCATACATTTAAGGGTAGGTCTACATGTTTGTTGCTTCTATATAAAATACCATAATCAGCCTATAATGTACCCACTGCTGGGACAAAGTGGGCCGTAATCTACCACGCGGGCCCAATGCGGTTCTAGGACATGCCAGTTTCCTCACGATGTTTTCCTTCACCGTTTTGAGAGCAGTGGTGATGAAATAATTTACACAAAGCGCCTGTCTGGGTTCGAACCTTTAAGTGGAAAATAACCCTGCTGTCGCTATGACAATTGCTTACATTGTCAAAACAAAATGATACCGCTACGTGTGCGTTTTTCAAATAGGTAAACTATTTCAAATTGCTTCTGGTTTAGTACTTAGTGCTTCAAATTTATCCCTAAGGTAATATGTAATAATTTCCCGCGCAGACTCTTAAGAAATTGCCTGCAATTCACATTGCACCTGCCACCGATTGTTCATGGCGCACAAACAATTGTGTTAGAAATATGTTTTCTTTTTAAATTGTTTATGGTATTATAAAACGTCACCTGGACATGTTTTACTGGTGTCATCTGAAGGCGGTGTAATAAAATGAAATATAGAATAGGAATTAGATATCTACTCTAGTAATCTATCTATACATATAATAAATCTGTAGACGAGACGTTTCTGTACATTGAAAATATTTCCAAAAAAAATAGTTGGGGTGTTAAAGGATAACCAACAGATGCCATTTCATCAATTTTTGGAATTTTTGTCTGTTTGTCGGTTTGTCTGTTTGTCTGTTTGGATGTGACAGATTATTGATTTGAACAGGGTCAACGTAAAAAGTACCAAACCAATACGGTTACTTTTTATACTCAAATATGGTGTAGAACTCGGAGCAGTGATTAGTTTTTATTTCATCGCAATCGGTTCACTCTATCAAAAGATATAATCAATTTAAAGTATTCTAGAACAACTTTTTACGTTTTTAGTAACATGTAACGACATCTATTGGCTCGATATAGTACCTACTAACGAAAACATATTGTTGTTGTGATGTGAATAATCACGTCCTATTAGTTTATGCTTACTTAAATGACGAAATAACACAGATACCTACTTATGTCTATGTTATTTTAAAAAGTAATGATAATGATTATAATATTAAACAAAATCGCTTTCCATTGATGGTTTATTTAGTGGCGCCTGTGGCGCTAAAATAATTTTAAACAAAAAGTGAGGATAATGTAAGATAATAATTAATGTGGTGTTGTGAGCGATAAAGAAGTTAGATAATTATTGATATAGAAAGTTGAGTAACGCAGAGCGTTTTTTAACGAAGTTCTTATATGGAGCTTGCGGTAGGAGTTCCAAGGGAGACATCGTCAAATAACGAAAAAGCGTTATGCCTCATTTTTCAAAGTAATAGGTAGATAGAGACACACACACACAGAGAGAGAGAGAGCTATTTTTCATGGTTTCCGAGGATCCTGACCCCGGTAAGTGAGGTCATGAAGAAAATCAAAGATGGCGGTTGCCTAAATTTTTAACTTTTTCGTCATGGGTGTCGTTTTCATGGTTTTCGAGGGTGCTGAAGTCGAGAGTCAGGTCAAAATGAAAATCCAAGATGGTGGCTGCAATTTTTTTTATCATGTTTGTCGTTTTCATGGTTTTTGAGGGTGCTGAAGTCGATAGTCAGGTCAAAATGACAACCCAAGATGGCGGCACCTTTTTTTTGAAATGTTTTGTCATGGGTGTCGTTTTGATAGTTTTCGAGGGTGCTGAAGCCGATAGTCAGGTCAAAATGAAAATCCAAGATGGCGGCTGCAATTTTGTTTTGATTTTTTGTCATGGATGTCGTTTTCATAGATTTCAAAGGTGCTGAAGCCGATAGGCAGGTCAAAACGAAAATCCAAGACGGAGGTTGCATTTTTTTTTATGGGTTTCGTTTTATTGGTTTTTGAGAGTGCTGAAACCAATAGTGAGGTTAAAATGAAACTGTAACGGCTTACCCACCGTCGATTGGCCCATGAACCGTTGGTGAACATTATCTTTAAACCATTAACTTTTTTCCAAAGGACTTTTCACCCACGAACGTTTTGCCAACATAAATCTACGTCAGTGAATGCTTTACCCACAGAATGTTTTGACCAATAACTTTTCACCCAAAGAACAAGGCCAACAGACGCCGGGAAAGGTGAAAGTAAAATAATAATAAGACGTAGTCCTTTATTTCTGTGAAAAGGGTATAAAGTAACCTAACCAAGCCTAACCTCGGGGTGCCCTTCGCTCGCTTTGCTCGCTCACTTGAGCCGCCATCATCCCTCCGAACCCTACCTGTCCGAGTCGGGGTGCCCCAAGTCCCGAGCTCGCTTCGCTCGCCCTTGCCTTCCTCGCCATCCTTAGTTCTATTTGACATGGGTCAAATGTTCTTTGGGTGAAAAGTTATTGGTCAAAACATTCTGTTGGTTAAGCATTCACTGACGTAGAGTTCTGTTGGGGAAACGTTCGTGGGTCACAAGTCCTTTGGATGAAAAGTTAATGGTGTTGACCAACGGTTCATTAAATAATCGACTGTTGGTAAACCGTTTCAGTACTGGTTAAAATGAAAGTCCAAGATGGCGGCTGCAAATCAAAAAATTCGTAGTGTGTGTCGTTTTCATGGTTTTCGAGAGTGCTGAAGCCGATTGTGACGTCAAAATGAAAATCGAAGATGGCGGCTGCAATTTTCTTTTTCTTTTTTTATCATGTGTGTCGTTTTCATGGTTTTCAATATAAACTTACACGACTTTGTGTGAAATAAAATAAAATACAACCGACTTAAAAACACACTTCAAAGTGCAATAGACCTTTGGTTTCAGAAGTCTGTAATTTCTTGCCAACGTGCAACGTCTTCCCAAACTAAGGTTATTTTGCACTTTGTAGGGTTTTTTATGGAAGTCGGTTATATTTTTTTGTAATTATCTTTGCAATTTTTTTTCTGGTTTTCGGCAGTATAAGGTCTAAATCAAAATCATGTCTAAAGTTTTCATGGGTTTCATCTTCGTAGTTTAAATGACGGCCGGTGTCAAATATAACCAAAGTTTAATGGGTTGCTTTTTACACGGGCAACTTTATGTAGAAGCTCTTACCATTAATGTATTCTTCCTTTTATCATCTAGATATCTCGATGCTTTATAAGGCATAATATTGGTAGGTATATATGATATCTTCAATACCAAGTTAAGAAATTCTAAATTTACCACAGAGAAGAAACCAAGACTTAGAAAAACTAACTTCAAACTTGGACCTACTAATCTCAGATATACTTTAGATAAAATGGTGATATGATTTTACAAGTTGGTATTCTAAGACAGACGCAAAATAAAATGGACACAATTATGGCTGTTTGGTTAAATAATCAGCCTCGAGCAGGCGCTTTTATTTTAATTTATTCTCAAAAATCAAAGTGACACTTCGTCGCATTGTCATTATGAACCATGAAGAGGCAGTGATTGCAGTCGAAAGGGCCGTGGTAGCGAACCCTAGGTAAGGAAAGCGTTACCAGGCAAGATCTGATGATTCTTCCTTTTCAATGAAGGAGTGGCAATTACACTTTTCCTATTATATTTCGTCGCTTCATTCTTCAGATATTTTTAACCATGTAGTCCCCTTCCCTTGCGCTAGCAACTACGCACGTCTTTTTAGATTTGTTTTTAACTTTTTTTTTTTTTTTTTTTTTGTATTCTGCCAACACTTTACCCTACCTCGTTGTATCGGTCACTTGTAACCGTCATTCCTTTTTCGTGCGCAGCAACGAACGGACGTCTTCAACACTCAATTAGTAATAGGTTAAAAGAATTTTTAAGACCCAAGTATGCCGAAGCGAAACGCGGAAGAGAAGATCGAGCATTACAAGAATAAGATACGGAGGTTAGAAAAGAAGGCTCATCGTCGTCGAATAACATGTTTATCGTCATCAGATTCGGAACAAACTCCAAGTAAGTACTTACATTTTATTCATCGTTGGTGTTTTAAAAGTTAAGTAAAATATTACTACTGTGAGGAAAAAACGCCTGGAGGTTGCCCGAGATGGTAACACGATGGCTAAATACCTATTGACCAGTTACTTTACTAAGTAACCCAATAATACCGGGAGGTTGTCCGCGATGGCAACACGAAGGTTTATTTATACCGGGAGGTTATCCGAGATGATAACACGATGGCTGTAAATAGAACAAACATGGTTTCTATGAACTAGAATCACGTGTAATACTGTTCTTATATACTTACGAACTCCGTGTTAAGTTATGACTACCCTCATTTTTTTTTTTTTTTTTTTTTTTTTTTTTTTTTTTTTTTTTTTTTTTTTTTTTTTTTTTTTTTTTTTTTTTTTTTTTTAAGGATGGGAAATCATCCAATGACCCCTCCCGCTCTGGGTGGAGCGGAAGGGAGTGTCAGACTCTTACTGACTAAAACCCATCCGTGTTCCTTCCTTAGCCCTTTATGTTCCGGGGTAGCGGTAACCCTTTCGGACAATCCCGCTGCCCCGGCAGGCTTCGGCCCTAACGGGCCCCTCCATGTCTGCTGACATCTCTTTGAGGCGCGCGTGGAACACGTACGCGCCGTCCGGCACGGGCCTGGTCCTGATCGGACGGCGAGCTACCCATTACTCGCCGTCCGCAGGCCCGCGCCTACGGTGGCCGGGAGTCGTCACGCGGCTCCCGACGCCCGGAGCGTCTACCGCGGCGGCTGGGACGGGCGGCCCTCTCGGCTCTCTCCCTCTCCCATCCCGCCACCTCCTTCGCTAGCATGACTGCTTCGCAGAAGGAGGTGACTGCCTCCCACTCCCTCTCGCCCCGGACCATGGCTTGGACCAGGGCCGGGCGCGAGAGGTCGCCGCCGCTGCCGATCGCCTCTACGAGGACACGGCGGTGCTCTGCCCAAGCGGGACAGACCTCCACCGTGTGCACCACCGTGTCCTCTATGACTACCCTCATGACTTATGAAAAATGTTACCAGGTCCAAGAGAAGCGGGGGACCCTGAAACTGTGGGCGCCGTGGCAGACTCCGAGCCAGATACATCACCACCAGAACCACCACCGAGTGACGTGATTACTGCCCCAGAAGTTGCGACCAATCCATCCTGCGTTGACATCGAAATAACGAATCCCACTGATCCAGATTTGGATCCAAATATTTTGGCGGCATTAGGCGAAATCACAGACGAGACACCGGAGTTTGGCGAGAAAATTCATGAAAATCTCGCAAAAATATTGCTACCTTTGCTGAAAAAAGGTATGACAAAAGAAAATAGGGAGATACTTTTGAGAAATTACCTCATACCCGAAAACTGTCCTTTACTTCAAGCACCAACGCTTAACCTTGAGGTTTCTGCGGCTATACCGGAATCTGGTAGATTTCGGGATAAGAAAATGACCGCTAGCCAACAACAACTGGGACTGGGCATTACCGCTGTCAATAGAGGTTTACACTTGCTTGTAAATAATGAAAGCAGAGTAGATGCAATTAAATTTATCAGTGACGGTTGCCGAATCTTATCTGACTTGCATCACCAAAATACGGAAGCAAGAGTCAGATTTATACTTCCCGGGTTGGACAAGTCATTTTTACAATTTCTCGATCGTTCCGAACGTGACAACACACTGTTTGGTAACGACCTCTCAGAAAAAATTAAAGCCTCAAAGGCTATTGTAAAACAAGGGGAGCAAATCAAGAAAACTTTGCCCACATTAAAGCCTTCGAGTTCGAGCTCAAGAGCACAACCAGCAGCTAACAGGTCCGGCTACCAGGGAAACTGGTCGGGACCTTCTCGCTTCCAGTCGAACAGGGGAGGGGGGCGAGGGGGTCAGAAACGGACCAACTACCGAGCTCCCCCTGCATCCAGCCAGGCGAAGACCAACTTCAAGCAACGTGCTCCAACGCGACGTCATTGACTCAGGTACATGCAGGCAGAATTAAGTTTTACTATGATTGCTGGGAAAAAATCACCGATAATATGACAGTTCTCAAATGGATTAGTCAAGGTGTAGATATCCCTTTATCAGACGGGGTACTACAATCCCATAATACAACTAAAACATTGTGGTCTAAACAAGAAAAATGTGATATGGCGATCGCCATTAACAAGCTCATAGATCTAGGTGCGGTTAATGTTTGTGAACCTGTAAAAGACCAGTTTATATCTCGCATATTTTTATCACCTAAGCCAAACGGTGAAAAAAGATTCATCTTAAATTTAAAATCATTTAATCAATTCGTCACTAAATCTCACTTCAAAATGGAAGACCATAGGACTGCCTCTAAACTTATTCCAAAAAATGGTTTCCTTGCAACGATAGATCTTAAAGAAGCCTATCTCTTAGTTCCAATTAAAAAATCATTTAGAAAATACTTACGTTTTCAATTCGAAAATGGTAAATCTGATATAATAACATACGAATTTAACGCAATGCCCTATGGTCTTTCCATTGCGCCTAGAGTATTTACAAAAATTATGAAGGAGGTCATGACCTACCTTAGATACAAAGGCCATAAATCAGTCATTTACTTAGATGACATATTGTGTATCGGAAAAACCTACACTGAGTGCCTCAATAACGTTAACGAAACCTTAAGAGTGTTAACTTGTCTCGGTTTTGCGATAAATTATAAAAAGAGCTCATTAATACCAAAACAAGAGTGCAAATTTTTAGGTTTTATCTATAATACGACAAAGCTTTCGGTTTCCTTACCTATTGACAAACGTCGTAATATCGCGCAGCTCGTTAAAAAGTTTATTGGTTTACCTCCATGTACCATAAGAGAATTCGCTCAGTTAATCGGCGTTCTCACAGCAGCGTGTCCTGCCGTTAAATACGGGTGGTTGTATACCAAAACCCTAGAGCGTCAAAAATACCTTTTATTGAATAGATTTAATAATAACTATAATACAAAAATAAAATTAGAACGATACATACTTAATGATTTAAACTGGTGGTCACAAAATATATTTACATGTACAAACTTCGTCGACACCCCTGATTTCGAATTGGAAATATTTTCCGATGCTTCGAAAACAGGGTGGGGAGCGTTTTGTGATGGTAATCGCGCTCATGGATCATGGAAGCAAACCGAAAGAGAATATCATATAAATTACCTAGAGTTATTGGCTAGTTTCTTAGCACTAAAAACCTTCGCGAAGGAACGATCAAATTGTTCCATATTGTTACGAGTTGACAATAACACAGCGTTGAGTTATATCAATAGAATGGGAGGAGTACAATATCCTCACTTAAATGGTCTTGCTTATCAAATTTGGCAATGGTGCGAGAAGCGGAATATATGGATAATTGCATCCTATATCAATACCAAACAAAATATCGAAGCTGATATCGAATCAAGAAAACTTAATCCCGATATAGAATGGAGCTTATCAGATCAAGCATTTAAAACTGTCATTCGTAAACTAGGTCAACCTATAATTGATTTGTTCGCTTCCCGCATTAATGCCAAATGTCATCTGTACGCATCCTGGTTTCCTGACCCAGACGCGTCTTTTGTCGATGCATTTACATTTAATTGGAAACATAATTTTTTCTACGCTTTTCCGCCATTCTCATTAATATTAAAAAGTGTATATAAGATAATAAACGATGAGGCGTGTGGTATACTCGTATTCCCATGGTGGCCATCACAGCCATGGTTTCCTATCGTTACAGAATTAATCTCCTCAGAAATAATATTTTTTGAACCCAGTAAAAACTTGCTTCTATCCTCCTCCAGGGATCACCACCACCCGCTGCACAGTCATCTTACACTGGCTGCAGCGATACTCTCCGGGACGCCTTCCTCAGACGTAACATCCCCGTAGAAGCAATAGATCTTATGTTAGCATCGCTTTCCGATAATACCAAAAAACAATATGGCGTATCATACAAACTCTGGTGGCAGTTCTGCAAAATTAACAAAATTGATACTTTTGAGAGCACAGTAGCAAAGGTCATCGCTTTTCTAACAACAGAGTTTAATAAGGGTGCATCATATGGATCTTTAAATTCGCACAGATCCGCACTCTCGTTACTATTAGGCAACAACATTGGTGCTGACGAATGCATCAAACGTTTGTTAAAAGGAGCCTATAAACTTAAACCTAGCAGGCCAAAATATACACATACGTGGGACCCGCAATTAGTACTTAATCTCGTTTCTAAATGGTACCCGAACCGAGATTTAGACTTAAGTCAATTGACAAAAAAATTAGTTATTTTACTGGCTTTATGTACGGCACAGCGAGTCCAAACTCTTTCCCTAATAAAACTAGAGAATATAAATATCTCGTCAAATGGAGTAAAAGTAGTGATAACAGACGTTATCAAGACTTCAGCTCCAGGAAGACAACAACCCGTACTTTTTCTTCCCTACTTTGTAGAAAATAAGAATATTTGCCCTGCTACCGTGCTCACAGATTACTTATTTATCACAAAAAACCTAAGAGCTAAAAATATAAATAACTTAATACTAACAATTAAAAAACCTAACAAGGCGGCCACAGCTCAAACCATAAGTCGATGGATAAAATTGGTTTTATCAGAAAGCGGTGTCGATACGACAATATTCAGTGCACACAGTACACGACACGCCTCAACTTCTTCTGCAAGCTCGGCAGGTGTGTGCATTGACACAATACGTAGAACCGCGGGATGGACCAGTCGTTCTCAGACGTTTGCCAAGTTTTATAAACTTAATATAATCAATGAAGCCGAGTTTGCAGAATCGGTATGCCTATAGTTATAACTAAACAGTTGTAAAGAATTGATTGTAAATCAAACACAAATCATAATATAGAAGAACATTCTTTATTTTTTCAGTATGTAATTAAAAAGTAAATAAACCATAATTTCAAAAATCCTTGCAATTTATTTAAATGAACCTGCAAATCTCATTATCTCTCAACATCTACATGGTTAAAAATATCTGAAGAATGAAGCGACGAAATATAATATAATGATCAAACGAACTTCTAAGTGAAGTTCGATCATTATTATATGAGTCGCTTCATTCGAAGATATATAATTTCCCTACCCCCCCTAAAGAACCCTGAAGAGATTTGCTAAAAATCATAGTCATCTCTAAAATAATGACGGTTACAAGTGACCGATACAACGAGGTAGGGTAAAGTGTTGGCAGAATACAAAAAAAAAAAAAAAAAGTTAAAAACAAATCTAAAAAGACGTGCGTAGTTGCTAGCGCAAGGGAAGGGGACTACATGGTTAAAAATATCTTCGAATGAAGCGACTCATATAATAATGATCGAACTTCACTTAGAAGTTCGTTTGATCATTATAATATACCTAATAAAACTGAAGAGTTTGTTTCTTTGTTTAAATGCGCTAATCTCAGGCTAATTTAAACGACTACCAGTCGTTTGATAGCCCAATTATTGAGGAAGATTATAGGCTATCAGTCGTTTGATAGCCCAATTATTGAGGAAGATTATACATCACGCTTCGACTCTTAGAGGCCGAGCAAAAAGAAAAATTGTAGTTTAACTCGAACACGAAATCGCGGGCAGAAACCAATAGTAAATAATAAGACGTTTGACATATAAAAAAAATCTCGGATACTAGGTACCTAATTAAGATGAAAACAAATTCCCAAAGGAAATCAGACGAAGCCCGATATTTAAACAAAAAGATCTCTTTTAACTTTTCACGTTGTTTCTAGCTTCCAAGTCGTGCTGTAAAGAAATATACATAATTTAAACATTAAAATACCTCGTTACGGCTTCACAATTAAATTTTATTGGCACTATAAACAAGCCTGAAGCTTATCTGAACAAAAAATATCCACACACTGGGGGTCGGAATGACCAATTTAATAGAGTTGATCGCGCGAGCCGTAATGTAGGTAATTCCATGCGCGGCGGCGGTGGCGGGGGCGAGCTAAGGCGAAAGCGCCAGGGTAGACCGCGAATTTTTATTTTTTTTAGTTTTTTGTAATTTGCTGGTCAGTATTAAGTTGTACGTTGATTAAAATATGATTCGAGACCGTAACAAATATGTATTGTGTATGTGTGTATGTTATGTACAGAATTATAATCATTTAAGTCACCAACACAACTCTTTAAGACCAAGTAATCCTACTGAATGACTATTTCATGAAATCTTGACATTTTAGGATTATACTAACTTAACAAGTTGTATTACTGATTCTAATCTTTATAATTTTGTAAATACATATTTATTACAGTCGCGAATCATATTTTAATCAATGAATCAATGTACACCCAGACACTGAGCTGCAAATTGCAAAAATCGTAAGAAAATTTGAATTTCGCGGGCTGCCTTAGCGCTTCCCCGTTAACAAACGCGGACGGAACTAATGTCGTGCATTCGTCAGACGCGCGCTCATTTGCACGGAACCACGGGTATAGCCGATCCCCACCTTGGATACTAGTGTTAGAAATGTTAGAATATAGGTGAGTTTGCGTACAGGGATTGACTAGTGCATAATTTTACTATCAGCTCAGTTGGGCTTTGGAAATTGGTGGCTCGGCCCGGCTATTTGTTTTACCTATGCAAATTGTGATGTTTATAAAATGAGT
Organism: Gortyna flavago; assembly: GCA_963669345.1. Taxonomy (NCBI): domain Eukaryota; kingdom Metazoa; phylum Arthropoda; class Insecta; order Lepidoptera; family Noctuidae; genus Gortyna; species Gortyna flavago. The sequence continues at coordinate 13,878,666 of OY770138.1, forward strand.
TTGGTTACCTTTGATTTATCTCTGACATTTTAAGGTAGGTATAGGTGTAATTTTATATTCAGAATAGGGTACACATATTCAGGTCCTCACTTTACAAAAAACCCTAAACCCCGAATATTAATAAGGTAGCTAAATAAGATATTCTAAAGCCTGTACCTATCTGTCAAGAATCATCAACGATTTCGTAGTAAATACTTCCAGTTAAGTTCTTTCCGCGTACAGATTTAAGTATTTTCGCGTACAGATTTAAGTATTTTCGCGTACAGATTTAAGTATTTTCGCGTACAGATTTAAGTATAGAAGTTTCAGCGTGAAAATTCCCAAAGAAAATTCATATACTTTTAAGAGACATCGCCAAGCGGTTAGTCGACTCTTGAGGTGACCAGAGAGCTAGTCTATTTTTTGGTCAAAGAATCAGCATCGCCATACAACGTGGCAATGCTGCCAGCCTTTAAGGCACTATTCCTGTTTTTTATGCCATTTATTTATACCATATGATTCTTTTCCCTCTTTTATATACATATACATGTAGGTACTTATATATTATTAATATTATTTTAAATATTTTAGCTTATATAAATATTAATAATGTAAATATTATAGTCTTTAATTAATCAAAGGGGATTAATTTTTTTTTATGAAGCCTTGGCATACCTACCTACCTGTCCGCCATTTTGTATTTTTTTCAATTTTGCGGCCACGCATGAAACCATAAACCGATAGCTGTTTGGTTTTATTATGGTTTCTGTTTGCACTGATGTCAGCTATTTGATTTATATAGGTTTCAAACGTGGCCGACATTTTGAAAAAAAAATAAATAAATGGCGGACAGGTAGGTCCGCCACGGACCTCTTTACATTTTGTGATTGACATACATCATTCCACGTCACTCACACATTCTCTGTCGCCGCCCTGGTCTGTGGCCGGTTATAATAAGCGTCCGCAATGTATGACCGCTCATGACGCTATTATTTTTCATATTGTTCGCCGCGTTTCTTGCTTTTATTTTGCGATTTCCATAGATCGTTTCAATAAAGTTTATTCCGTTATTTTACGGTGATTTAGTCTTGTTATAAATGAAAATAAAGTTGGTTTTATTTGCTTCGGTATTGTATTTTTTATGCGGTTCTTTGGACTTACTATGTACCAACACATCAAGCTCAACCAACCATCAACCATTTTTTGGAATAAGTTTAGAGGCAGTCCTATGGTCTTCCATTTTGAAGTGAGATTTAGTGACGAATTGATTAAATGATTTTAAATTTAAGATGAATCTTTTTTCACCGTTTGGCTTAGGTGATAAAAATATGCGAGATATAAACTGGTCTTTTACAGGTTCACAAACATTAACCGCACCTAGATCTATGAGCTTGTTAATGGCGATCGCCATATCACATTTTTCTTGTTTAGACCACAATGTTTTAGTTGTATTATGGGATTGTAGTACCCCGTCTGATAAAGGGATATCTACACCTTGACTAATCCATTTGAGAACTGTCATATTATCGGTGATTTTTTCCCAGCAATCATAGTAAAACTTAATTCTGCCTGCATGTACCTGAGTCAATGACGTCGCGTTGGAGCACGTTGCTTGAAGTTGGTCTTCGCCTGGCTGGATGCAGGGGGAGCTCGGTAGTTGGTCCGTTTCTGACCCCCTCGCCCCCCTCCCCTGTTCGACTGGAAGCGAGAAGGTCCCGACCAGTTTCCCTGGTAGCCGGACCTGTTAGCTGCTGGTTGTGCTCTTGAGCTCGAACTCGAAGGCTTTAATGTGGGCAAAGTTTTCTTGATTTGCTCCCCTTGTTTTACAATAGCCTTTGAGGCTTTAATTTTTTCTGAGAGGTCGTTACCAAACAGTGTGTTGTCACGTTCGGAACGATCGAGAAATTGTAAAAATGACTTGTCCAACCCGGGAAGTATAAATCTGACTCTTGCTTCCGTATTTTGGTGATGCAAGTCAGATAAGATTCGGCAACCGTCACTGATAAATTTAATTGCATCTACTCTGCTTTCATTATTTACAAGCAAGTGTAAACCTCTATTGACAGCGGTAATGCCCAGTCCCAGTTGTTGTTGGCTAGCGGTCATTTTCTTATCCCGAAATCTACCAGATTCCGGTATAGCCGCAGAAACCTCAAGGTTAAGCGTTGGTGCTTGAAGTAAAGGACAGTTTTCGGGTATGAGGTAATTTCTCAAAAGTATCTCCCTATTTTCTTTTGTCATACCTTTTTTCAGCAAAGGTAGCAATATTTTTGCGAGATTTTCATGAATTTTCTCGCCAAACTCCGGTGTCTCGTCTGTGATTTCGCCTAATGCCGCCAAAATATTTGGATCCAAATCTGGATCAGTGGGATTCGTTATTTCGATGTCAACGCAGGATGGATTGGTCGCAACTTCTGGGGCAGTAATCACGTCACTCGGTGGTGGTTCTGGTGGTGATGTATCTGGCTCGGAGTCTGCCACGGCGCCCACAGTTTCAGGGTCCCCCGCTTCTCTTGGACCTGGTAACATTTTTCATAAGTCATGAGGGTAGTCATAGAGGACACGGTGGTGCACACGGTGGAGGTCTGTCCCGCTTGGGCAGAGCACCGCCGTGTCCTCGTAGAGGCGATCGGCAGCGGCGGCGACCTCTCGCGCCCGGCCCTGGTCCAAGCCATGGTCCGGGGCGAGAGGGAGTGGGAGGCAGTCACCTCCTTCTGCGAAGCAGTCATGCTAGCGAAGGAGGTGGCGGGATGGGAGAGGGAGAGAGCCGAGAGGGCCGCCCGTCCCAGCCGCCGCGGTAGACGCTCCGGGCGTCGGGAGCCGCGTGACGACTCCCGGCCACCGTAGGCGCGGGCCTGCGGACGGCGAGTAATGGGTAGCTCGCCGTCCGATCAGGACCAGGCCCGTGCCGGACGGCGCGTACGTGTTCCACGCGCGCCTCAAAGAGATGTCAGCAGACATGGAGGGGCCCGTTAGGGCCGAAGCCTGCCGGGGCAGCGGGATTGTCCGAAAGGGTTACCGCTACCCCGGAACATAAAGGGCTAAGGAAGGAACACGGATGGGTTTTAGTCAGTAAGAGTCTGACACTCCCTTCCGCTCCACCCAGAGCGGGAGGGGTCATTGGATGATTTCCCATCCTTAAAAAAAAAAAAAAAAAAAAAAAAAAAAAAAAAAAAAAAAAAAAAAAAAAAAAAAAAAAAAAAAAAATGAGGGTAGTCATAACTTAACACGGAGTTCGTAAGTATATAAGAACAGTATTACACGTGATTCTAGTTCATAGAAACCATGTTTGTTCTATTTACAGCCATCGTGTTATCATCTCGGATAACCTCCCGGTATAAATAAACCTTCGTGTTGCCATCGCGGACAACCTCCCGGTATTATTGGGTTACTTAGTAAAGTAACTGGTCAATAGGTATTTAGCCATCGTGTTACCATCTCGGGCAACCTCCAGGCGTTTTTTCCTCACAGTAGTAATATTTTACTTAACTTTTAAAACACCAACGATGAATAAAATGTAAGTACTTACTTGGAGTTTGTTCCGAATCTGATGACGATAAACATGTTATTCGACGACGATGAGCCTTCTTTTCTAACCTCCGTATCTTATTCTTGTAATGCTCGATCTTCTCTTCCGCGTTTCGCTTCGGCATACTTGGGTCTTAAAAATTCTTTTAACCTATTACTAATTGAGTGTTGAAGACGTCCGTTCGTTGCTGCGCACGAAAAAGGAATGACGGTTACAAGTGACCGATACAACGAGGTAGGGTAAAGTGTTGGCAGAATACAAAAAAAAAAAAAAAAAAAAAGTTAAAAACAAATCTAAAAAGACGTGCGTAGTTGCTAGCGCAAGGGAAGGGGACTACATGGTTAAAAATATCTGAAGAATGAAGCGACGAAATATAATAGGAAAAGTGTAATTGCCACTCCTTCATTGAAAAGGAAGAATCATCAGATCTTGCCTGGTAACGCTTTCCTTACCTAGGGTTCGCTACCACGGCCCTTTCGACTGCAATCACTGCCTCTTCATGGTTCATAATGACAATGCGACGAAGTGTCACTTTGATTTTTGAGAATAAATTAAAATAAAAGCGCCTGCTCGAGGCTGATTATTTAACCAAACAGCCATAATTGTGTCCATTTTATTTTGCGTCTGTCTTAGAATACCAACTTGTAAAATCATATCACCATTTTATCTAAAGTATATCTGAGATTAGTAGGTCCAAGTTTGAAGTTAGTTTTTCTAAGTCTTGGTTTCTTCTCTGTGGTAAATTTAGAATTTCTTAACTTGGTATTGAAGATATCATATATACCTACCAATATTATGCCTTATAAAGCATCGAGATATCTAGATGATAAAAGGAAGAATACATTAATGGTAAGAGCTTCTACATAAAGTTGCCCGTGTAAAAAGCAACCCATTAAACTTTGGTTATATTTGACACCGGCCGTCATTTAAACTACGAAGATGAAACCCATGAAAACTTTAGACATGATTTTGATTTAGACCTTATACTGCCGAAAACCAGAAAAAAAATTGCAAAGATAATTACAAAAAAATATAACCGACTTCCATAAAAAACCCTACAAAGTGCAAAATAACCTTAGTTTGGGAAGACGTTGCACGTTGGCAAGAAATTACAGACTTCTGAAACCAAAGGTCTATTGCACTTTGAAGTGTGTTTTTAAGTCGGTTGTATTTTATTTTATTTCACACAAAGTCGTGTAAGTTTATATTGAAAACCATGAAAACGACACACATGATAAAAAAAGAAAAAGAAAATTGCAGCCGCCATCTTCGATTTTCATTTTGACGTCACAATCGGCTTCAGCACTCTCGAAAACCATGAAAACGACACACACTACGAATTTTTTGATTTGCAGCCGCCATCTTGGACTTTCATTTTAACCAGTACTGAAACGGTTTACCAACAGTCGATTATTTAATGAACCGTTGGTCAACACCATTAACTTTTCATCCAAAGGACTTGTGACCCACGAACGTTTCCCCAACAGAACTCTACGTCAGTGAATGCTTAACCAACAGAATGTTTTGACCAATAACTTTTCACCCAAAGAACATTTGACCCATGTCAAATAGAACTAAGGATGGCGAGGAAGGCAAGGGCGAGCGAAGCGAGCTCGGGACTTGGGGCACCCCGACTCGGACAGGTAGGGTTCGGAGGGATGATGGCGGCTCAAGTGAGCGAGCAAAGCGAGCGAAGGGCACCCCGAGGTTAGGCTTGGTTAGGTTACTTTATACCCTTTTCACAGAAATAAAGGACTACGTCTTATTATTATTTTACTTTCACCTTTCCCGGCGTCTGTTGGCCTTGTTCTTTGGGTGAAAAGTTATTGGTCAAAACATTCTGTGGGTAAAGCATTCACTGACGTAGATTTATGTTGGCAAAACGTTCGTGGGTGAAAAGTCCTTTGGAAAAAAGTTAATGGTTTAAAGATAATGTTCACCAACGGTTCATGGGCCAATCGACGGTGGGTAAGCCGTTACAGTTTCATTTTAACCTCACTATTGGTTTCAGCACTCTCAAAAACCAATAAAACGAAACCCATAAAAAAAAATGCAACCTCCGTCTTGGATTTTCGTTTTGACCTGCCTATCGGCTTCAGCACCTTTGAAATCTATGAAAACGACATCCATGACAAAAAATCAAAACAAAATTGCAGCCGCCATCTTGGATTTTCATTTTGACCTGACTATCGGCTTCAGCACCCTCGAAAACTATCAAAACGACACCCATGACAAAACATTTCAAAAAAAAGGTGCCGCCATCTTGGGTTGTCATTTTGACCTGACTATCGACTTCAGCACCCTCAAAAACCATGAAAACGACAAACATGATAAAAAAAATTGCAGCCACCATCTTGGATTTTCATTTTGACCTGACTCTCGACTTCAGCACCCTCGAAAACCATGAAAACGACACCCATGACGAAAAAGTTAAAAATTTAGGCAACCGCCATCTTTGATTTTCTTCATGACCTCACTTACCGGGGTCAGGATCCTCGGAAACCATGAAAAATAGCTCTCTCTCTCTCTGTGTGTGTGTGTCTCTATCTACCTATTACTTTGAAAAATGAGGCATAACGCTTTTTCGTTATTTGACGATGTCTCCCTTGGAACTCCTACCGCAAGCTCCATATAAGAACTTCGTTAAAAAACGCTCTGCGTTACTCAACTTTCTATATCAATAATTATCTAACTTCTTTATCGCTCACAACACCACATTAATTATTATCTTACATTATCCTCACTTTTTGTTTAAAATTATTTTAGCGCCACAGGCGCCACTAAATAAACCATCAATGGAAAGCGATTTTGTTTAATATTATAATCATTATCATTACTTTTTAAAATAACATAGACATAAGTAGGTATCTGTGTTATTTCGTCATTTAAGTAAGCATAAACTAATAGGACGTGATTATTCACATCACAACAACAATATGTTTTCGTTAGTAGGTACTATATCGAGCCAATAGATGTCGTTACATGTTACTAAAAACGTAAAAAGTTGTTCTAGAATACTTTAAATTGATTATATCTTTTGATAGAGTGAACCGATTGCGATGAAATAAAAACTAATCACTGCTCCGAGTTCTACACCATATTTGAGTATAAAAAGTAACCGTATTGGTTTGGTACTTTTTACGTTGACCCTGTTCAAATCAATAATCTGTCACATCCAAACAGACAAACAGACAAACCGACAAACAGACAAAAATTCCAAAAATTGATGAAATGGCATCTGTTGGTTATCCTTTAACACCCCAACTATTTTTTTTGGAAATATTTTCAATGTACAGAAACGTCTCGTCTACAGATTTATTATATGTATAGGGGGGGGGGGGGGGGGGGGTGTTGTGTGTGTGTTTGTGTGTGTGTATGTGTGTTGTTTTGTGTGTATTCAGTGCACACAGTACACGACACGCCTCAACTTCTTCTGCTAGCTCGGCAGGTGTGTGCATTGACACAATACGTAGAACCGCGGGATGGACCAGTCGTTCTCAGACGTTTGCCAAGTTTTATAAACTTAATATAATCAATGAAGCCGAGTTTGCAGAATCGGTATGCCTATAGTTATAACTAAACAGTTGTAAAGAATTGATTGTAAATCAAACACAAATCATAATATAGAAGAACATTCTTTATTATTTCAGTATGTAATTAAAAAGTAAATAAACCATAATTTCAAAAAACCTTGCAATTTATTTAAATGAACCTGCAAATCTCATTATCTCTCAACATCTACATGGTTAAAAATATCTGAAGAATGAAGCGACGAAATATAATATAATGATCAAACGAACTTCTAAGTGAAGTTCGATCATTATTATATGAGTCGCTTCATTCGAAGATATATAATTTCCCTACCCCCCCTAAAGAACCCTGAAGAGATTTGCTAAAAATCATAGTCATCTCTAAAATAATGACGGTTACAAGTGACCGATACAACGAGGTAGGGTAAAGTGTTGGCAGAATACAAAAAAAAAAAAAAAAGTTAAAAACAAATCTAAAAAGACGTGCGTAGTTGCTAGCGCAAGGGAAGGGGACTACATGGTTAAAAATATCTTCGAATGAAGCGACTCATATAATAATGATCGAACTTCACTTAGAAGTTCGTTTGATCATTATAATATACCTAATAAAACTGAAGAGTTTGTTTCTTTGTTTAAATGCGCTAATCTCAGGCTAATTTAAACGACTACCAGTCGTTTGATAGCCCAATTATTGAGGAAGATTATAGGCTATCAGTCGTTTGATAGCCCAATTATTGAGGAAGATTATACATCACGCTTCGACTCTTAGAGGCCGAGCAAAAAGAAAAATTGTAGTTTAACTCGAACACGAAATCGCGGGCAGAAACCAATAGTAAATAATAAGACGTTTGACATATAAAAAAAATCTCGGATACTAGGTACCTAATTAAGATGAAAACAAATTCCCAAAGGAAATCAGACGAAGCCCGATATTTAAACAAAAAGATCTCTTTTAACTTTTCACGTTGTTTCTAGCTTCCAAGTCGTGCTGTAAAGAAATATACATAATTTAAACATTAAAATACCTCGTTACGGCTTCACAATTAAATTTTATTGGCACTATAAACAAGCCTGAAGCTTATCTGAACAAAAAATATCCACACACTGGGGGTCGGAATGACCAATTTAATAGAGTTGATCGCGCGAGCCGTAATGTAGGTAATTCCATGCGCGGCGGCGGTGGCGGGGGCGAGCTAAGGCGAAAGCGCCAGGGTAGACCGCGAATTTTTATTTTTTTTAGTTTTTTGTAATTTGCTGGTCAGTATTAAGTTGTACGTTGATTAAAATATGATTCGAGACCGTAACAAATATGTATTGTGTATGTGTGTATGTTATGTACAGAATTATAATCATTTTAGTCACCAACACAACTCTTTAAGACCAAGTAATCCTACTGAATGACTATTTCATGAAATCTTGACATTTTAGGATTATACTAACTTAACAAGTTGTATTACTGATTCTAATCTTTATAATTTTGTAAATACATATTTATTACAGTCGCGAATCATATTTTAATCAATGAATCAATGTACACCCAGACACTGAGCTGCAAATTGCAAAAATCGTAAGAAAATTTGAATTTCGCGGGCTGCCTTAGCGCTTCCCCGTTAACAAACGCGGACGGAACTAATGTCGTGCATTCGTCAGACGCGCGCTCATTTGCACGGAACCACGGGTATAGCCGATCCCCACCTTGGATACTAGTGTTAGAAATGTTAGAATATAGGTGAGTTTGCGTACAGGGATTGACTAGTGCATAATTTTACTATCAGCTCAGTTGGGCTTTGGAAATTGGTGGCTCGGCCCGGCTATTTGTTTTACCTATGCAAATTGTGATGTTTATAAAATGAGTTTGGTTACCTTTGATTTATCTCTGACATTTTAAGGTAGGTATAGGTGTAATTTTATATTCAGAATAGGGTACACATATTCAGGTCCTCACTTTACAAAAAACCCTAAACCCCGAATATTAATAAGGTAGCTAAATAAGATATTCTAAAGCCTGTACCTATCTGTCAAGAATCATCAACGATTTCGTAGTAAATACTTCCAGTTAAGTTCTTTCCGCGTACAGATTTAAGTATTTTCGCGTACAGATTTAAGTATTTTCGCGTACAGATTTAAGTATTTTCGCGTACAGATTTAAGTATAGAAGTTTCAGCGTGAAAATTCCCAAAGAAAATTCATATACTTTTAAGAGACATCGCCAAGCGGTTAGTCGACTCTTGAGGTGACCAGAGAGCTAGTCTATTTTTTGGTCAAAGAATCAGCATCGCCATACAACGTGGCAATGCTGCCAGCCTTTAAGGCACTATTCCTGTTTTTTATGCCATTTATTTATACCATATGATTCTTTTCCCTCTTTTATATACATATACATGTAGGTACTTATATATTATTAATATTATTTTAAATATTTTAGCTTATATAAATATTAATAATGTAAATATTATAGTCTTTAATTAATCAAAGGGGATTAATTTTTTTTTATGAAGCCTTGGCATACCTACCTACCTGTCCGCCATTTTGTATTTTTTTCAATTTTGCGGCCACGCATGAAACCATAAACCGATAGCTGTTTGGTTTTATTATGGTTTCTGTTTGCACTGATGTCAGCTATTTGATTTATATAGGTTTCAAACGTGGCCGACATTTTGAAAAAAAAATAAATAAATGGCGGACAGGTAGGTCCGCCACGGACCTCTTTACATTTTGTGATTGACATACATCATTCCACGTCACTCACACATTCTCTGTCGCCGCCCTGGTCTGTGGCCGGTTATAATAAGCGTCCGCAATGTATGACCGCTCATGACGCTATTATTTTTCATATTGTTCGCCGCGTTTCTTGCTTTTATTTTGCGATTTCCATAGATCGTTTCAATAAAGTTTATTCCGTTATTTTACGGTGATTTAGTCTTGTTATAAATGAAAATAAAGTTGGTTTTATTTGCTTCGGTATTGTATTTTTTATGCGGTTCTTTGGACTTACTATGTACCAACACATCAAGCTACCCGAAACTGTCAAATTTTCCCAATCAACTTTGAACCTTATAAGCTATAGCGATAAAGTTTGAAATCTATTAAAGAAATTTGACAGATTGTAGTAGCTTGATGTGCTGGCGTCTGTGCCTCTGAACTTAGCTGTACCATCATCATTCTCAGTCCGTTTTTCTTGTGCCAATCATCATCATCATCATCACTTAGCTGTTTGGAATATGTTTATATTGTGCCCCACTGCTGGGAAAAAGCCTCCCCTTTTTCCTTCCAAACCTCTCTATTTTGTGCGATCTCTGACCATGTTGGTCCCGCAAACATGATAACCACCTTATGACACGGTATTTTATGGTTATCAGGAGTTAAGTTGTTTCTCAATAATTAGTGCAGAAACACCTTAAAAGTCTTTCAGTTTATAAAGAACCAACTCTTAGAAACCGTGCAACTTAATGCTTGGTATTTCAGAAGTGCGTTCATTATAAGCCTTAATTGAGTGTGAAAGCCGTATCATCGAATTTTGTTTCTTCGAAAACATTAATATTAACATTGCTTTGACGATCCCCCTAAAGCAACATTACAAAGAACGTACGCACAATAATGAGCACCTAATAGATTAACACCCCTCCGCTCTAAAACTGCCCAAAAATTAACTTACAATCACTCTAAATGCAAATTCATTCACAAGAACAGTCTGCTCGAAACTCCTTCATTTTAATCTGCTTTGAATATTGCTCTTCCCTTTTTTAATTGCCCGTAAAAAACGAAGTGCATTTTTCTCCTCGTATGAAAGGCTTCCTAATTAAAATTCCCGTTCCCTCCTCCCCTTGGGGGTGAACTAGTGAGGGGTGAAAGGGAAGGGGTCGAAGGAAACTATTTTCCAGGTTGGCGTCGTATTTTCACTTGATAAGATCTAGACATGATTATTTATGTGAACATTAGGGGAGCTAACCCCATCGATATGCCTCTTTATATGCGGTCGGTGTACCGTTGACCGCAGCAGTGGTTTATTTTATTTCTTTTAATGGTTTTGACGATATTTTTTCAATTATAATATGGATATTTTATTTTTTATTGCTAAAATATAAGATAATTGGAAAAAGTAAATTTGAATGTGAAGGAAAACATCGTGAGGAAACCGGCATGTCCTAGAACCAAAAAATCGAAGACATGTGACGTCTACCAACCCGCACCGGGCCCGCGTGGTGTATTAGGGCCCACTCTTTCTCAGAGAGGAGGCTTGAGTCCCAGCAGTGGGAACATTATAGGTTGATTATGCTATATTAAAACAACACCGGCCTCCTTTCGGTGAGAGGCAAAGTGGGCCGTAATCCGCCACGCAGCCTCAGTGCGGGTCCTGCGTCGCCTGAAATAAATGAATAAACAAATTAAGCAAGTATATTTTAATAAGCGCTGAATTATTTTTGTTAAATTGGTCCTTCTTATTTAGACGAACCAGAGATGCGATTAGGTCACTAACCTCTATTAAACGCTTGTATAATCCAGGTCAATGGATTAGGTACATCATGGCTACCAAATTATTTTGCAGTGTCTGATTCTGTCAAATACATGTTTTGTTTCTCTCTTGTTCGTGACTTACATGATTGTATTTTTTTACATTGTTCTGTTTAAAACTTAATCTAAGATGTTGATTTGCGCGCCATCGAGGAGAAAAATCTATTCTAAATTAAAATTCTCGTTTTTGGTTCACTGAATTTTTTCTTATTTCTGGCCAGATACACTCAATCTCGATTATCACTTTCGCACAAAACAGTACCACCTACCTACCTACTATTCCAAAGAGATAGATAAGTTTTTCAGTTCATTCGTTAAGTGGGTTGTGAAACAGTTATTTATTACGTCTTTACCGCTCGCCTGACAGTTAGAGCATGTATATGGATTTAGTAAGTTACTACCATTTTAGGCGGAGATTGGTGTTTGTTTTTTGGAGCTGTCGAAATAAGTTGCGTATATTGGCTGTTAAAAAGGTTTGGCCCTTTTGTAGCTATTGCACGAACCTCTAACAACCTCTGAAACCGATTACATAATATTAAATACAACATTAAGCATAGTTTCTGGAAATTGCTTGTCAAATTAATATACTTACATACCTACCTACGTATTTTCTGCGTGCAATTGCATAAAAATCCAAATACTTCATTTCTCTTACATAATTTATAGGTAATGCCTATACCTAATGTTCCAATCTAACCGGATGCAGCTGCTGAATACTGTTACTGTATGAATATATTTTACATGGAGCGACTGCCTATCTGACCTCCACAACAAAGTTACTGGGTAATACGTTACACCTTGGTAAGGCTGTCACACTTTCGGGCTTCTGGCGACTGTTAAAGATCCACGAATGACAGCCGGGACTAACGGCTTAATGTGATTCCCAAGCCACGGAGGGGTCTTCACGATGGTCACCCATCCACGGACCAACCGCGGCAAGCGTAGCTTAACCTGATCGATCGACCCGTGCGGCAGTTATTACTTAGTTACAAGCTCCTCATTATGTCTAATTACGTATCCTGATGTTACCCTAAGGAAAAATAGCGTGATAATACATCTCATATAGGTCAGGATGTCACAAAAAAGTCACAATAACTCCAGTGCAGGGGCCTTCACCTTGTTAGCTGTGAGATGACACTAATTAATGGGATGGTGGCATGTGAGAGTGCACAAATACCAAAATTGGAATGAAAAAAATTATTTTATTGTTTTTGGTCTGGAAGATCTTGAGGAAGGTCATTTGATTTTAACGTGAACTGATTAGTTACTGTAATTAGTGGTTTTAGCTCGGGTTTAACCCTTCGTAGGTATTCGAACCGAACGTGGATCCACCACGCAAGACACAATGGCTTTTTAATTGATTCTGTAATTACGGAATTCAAACTGTTAATGGATGTTAAATAGTTTATGATTTCCTAATGATGTTATAATTATACTCTGTGATAAACATTTCAGTTTAGTTAAAATAGTTACCAGAAAAACAAGTACTTAGTGCGTAATTGGGTAAGAATTTTATTTACATAATTTAAAAAGCTAACAGTCTTAAAATAATAATATGTACAAGTACATAAAAAGGGGAGGGGAAATAATCAAAGGGCATCAAAAAATTCGTCCGCATCGCTGTCAATAGGAAACGTGCCCAAAAGGCTGGCAGCATTGCCACGTTGTATGGCAATGCTGATTCTTTGGGCAAAAAATAGGCCAGCCCTCTGGTCACGTGAAGAGTCGACCAACCGCTTGGCGATGTCTCGAAATAATAATTGATAATCGATGTAATTGCAATAAATCTTTATAAAAATTAAGAAAAGTATTTTTCGTAAAAACTTTTTAAACAAACTGAAAATGTCATGCAGCAAATCAAATAATTCTGTAATATGGCGAGAAAACTAATAAAAACAAATCATAACGCATGATTTGTTTCAACAGCTACAAATAAAAAGTAATTAACAAATTTTAAAACACCTTCATAATGGAGTACTCGAAGCCTTTTCTATTAAACTTGCGTGTTTGAACTAAATCTGTCTAAACATATGGAGTAGGATTTAGTAAGTCTAGACCAATATTATGGCAGTGGAATATGAATGAAATAACTCTGCGACCTTACAGTTCTTAGAAATAACTTTTATTTTTACAAATAATCTGGCTTTTACGTAATTTTCAACTTTTTATTTTTAGACTCCGCTTGACATTTTTTTGTGTGATGTAGGTTAGTATTTTTATTTATGTCACTGATAATAAATTATACGTATTTTTTGCGAACGCAAATAATTGTAATCTTTTTACTATTTTAAATGAACGCGAAATAGTTATTTGTGGTCAAGATTGATATAATTTCTTGTAGCGAATATAAAAAACTAGTCTTATCATTACCTATTTATTAAACACCGTATTGTACCTACACTACAGAAAACAAACGGACAAAAGTATTTAAAACTAGTGTAAATAGGCGGTTTTAACGCATTCTTCTTATATTGAAGACACTGGGAACAAAACACAAAAAGAGGGTGTGTCTTTATGACCTTATGAAAAGTAAAAACTTATATGTACCGAGTATAGGTACGCGATTTAGCTTTTCTGACCGACTAGTCGACCTCGACGAGAGTATACCCGATTCACCGTCGAGCCTGATGGTTCAGTTTCGTTCACTGTTTACAAAGTGTGCAGGCCTACAAAAGTTTTCACTTCAATAATAATAAACAAAACACGCACGTAAATCTCACCACACAAAATAGAAATAAAAATATGCGAAAAAAGCACGTACAATCAGCGATTGCGCGCTCCTGCATAACCTCGTCCTGAGTTGCGTAATATCTCCTAAAAGCCGTTTTACGAGGCCCCTTTATACCCCACCCCACCTTCATAAATTAAACGGAACACCCCTAAATAGACATGCTAATTTCTATTGTTTGAAATAGTATTCTTTTTATTTTTTTTTGTCACAAACGGTGAAGATTGAATTGATTGAAGAATGATTTGTGTAAGAAATTATGGTTTCTGTTATGGGGGACTTTATCAGATGTCATTGGAAAATGGAATCATAAATAGCTTACAGTTAGGAAAAAATACGATAGGTGCCAAAGAATAAAACCAGAGGTACCACAATTAAGATATTATAGTTAAATTTTCAGCAAGTATGTAGGTAGTTAAATTATTGTATCACATATTATATGAGCCGCGTGCGGTGGTGTCCTTTATGCACGTACAATGACTTTCTTCATGATGTTGTTACACATGTAACACATGAACAAACAGTTTATCCTACTTCATAATTATCATTATATCAGACTAAGAAATTGGAACGGACAAGCAACACTTCGCTTTGCCACATACATTTCTGTCGTACTAGTTACGAACCATGATCGTGCACAGCCGGTCGATTCTGTTAGAATCTCACCGTGAGAAGTTAGGTGAAGTGAGCTGTCATTCCATCTGATGCTATAGGGATTGATACTAATGACAGCTCCCTTCACTTGAGTTATCACGGTGAGATTTTTACAGAATAGCACTACTGGAATCAAATCTTCTCTTTAGAAAAAAGCAAATAGTTATGAAGACAGGTACTTTGTGCCTTATCAGATTGAACAAGGTGAGTTAAATTTTTGTATTTTGGCTTTTGGATAAAGCTATTTTGCTTTGCGAAACACAAAAAAACATCCAACTTTGTATTCACTAATCACACGTGGTATGTAACAATAAAAATGAGATAATAAAACATTGTGTACCAGTTAAAACGGCGCAGCTAGGTAATCCTGTCTGAGTGGGGCTTAACTGTCAGCCAGTGTAATTACTTAGCGGATGTGTTTGCTCTCCATTGTACTTACCTGCAGTGTGCAATGTATTGACGAATCGATGCAAGTGGCTGTTATGTCACTTTCAAAGAGATTTTGCGAAAAAGTTGTGCAGTTTGTTCAGTCTTTCGAAGAAAACGTACGACGCCGCATTGCGTCGTGTTGATTTCTGTATTTCTCATTAACATCGTTATTATTTGGCTTCCCTCGTTGGTTTAGTGGTCGCAACCGGTTGATGGCAATAGCCTCTGCCCCTATTACAGGGAATCTGAACATAACTGGCGGAATGTGGTTGTTACTATGGATGCACCTCTGCCTAACTTTCGTCATCAATTTCGACAAAAAAAAAAACACTTTGGTTGGACTTTTGCCTACCGCCGCTGTGTGAATACTTCGGGTTTTTCAATTAAATCATCTGTTTTCAAATCTCATGATGTCCGGATATTGCAATTTGAGTCAACCATCAGACGGTTCAAATGTCAGATTTGCGGACCAATGAGGATCAGAGAAACTTAAACAAACAAAAAACTGTATTTTATTTTTAATATTTATTGTTATAGCGGCAAAAGTGGGCCGGACACGTCTCACGAATGCACCCGGAGAGATGGGCAAAGATCGTCACTCACTGGACGCCTGAGGCAGGACATCGCCGTTGAGGTAGACCAAAGCGAATATGGTGTGACGATCTAACATCATTTGCAGGGCCAACATAGCCAGAGATCGCACAAGACAGGGAAGAGAAAAGGCGAGGCCTTTGCCCAGCTGAGGAAAAAAAAATCGCCTAGCAAAAAAAAAAGCGGCAATAGAAATACACTCTGTGGAAATTTCAAATGACTGCTTATTACGGTTCATGAGATACAGCCCGCTGGCAGCGGCGGCTACAGCGGAGTAACAGAGTTCCGTTGGCACCCTTTGTGTACGGAGCCCTAAAAATCTAAGGCTGCTTTTCCACAAGGGATGTGCTATGCTACGTTGCTATGGATGCGTTTGATACCCACCAATCATATATATTGGTTCACATAGCACAGCACAGCACTAGTGGAAACGGATTCAACTATAGGACTTTCTGTTTCATTATCCTTCTTATTAATTTTTTTTTAAATAATTTGTTTTTTTATTTTTGACTGTGTTTAGTTTAGTTTGTTATCTACCTGTACGAGTTGCAATAAATATTGTTTCTTAATTTTTTTCTTTCTGTTTTTTTATGGAAGTATGCGTGCTATGGATGCGCGAGTGGTATAGCTATGTGCAGAGTAGAATACCTACCGAGCCTTCCCTACACATCTTACTGGCTCCGTTACACAGCTCCGCTACGCTACACATTAATGGAAACGGTCCCATAGTTCCGTAGCTTAGCTTTCACATCCTCGCAGCATAACTGCATAGCACATCTCTTGTGGAAAAGCAGCCTAAGAGATTAATTTCTCAAATTAGAAAATTAAACCAGTAAAAAGCAAGCAATTTCTGCAAAAAGCGAACATCTAATACTACGAAATGAAATCTTGTCTACTTGAATTCACAAAGTAACTTAAGTTTTAAGTCAAGCTCAGACAGAATTTCAAGTGTTTAACTTTCATTTTCAAGCGATCAATCGAATGGATACTTTACTTAAGGTATACATTATTTACATCTTACTTACTTAGTGCTTTTACTAAGTTAAGATCTATCTGCATTCTGATGAAACCTTATCTAATTTATTCATGCTGAATGTTAAATTGAATGAACCACGTGAACTCCTATATTCTCTTTACATAATGTGGATTGATCTTGAGTTGAAAATAATTTAGGTACAAAACATTTTTGAATTTTGAACATAAGTTTGCCAAAATTAAACTTCTTATCACAAAAACTGACGTAAGTCAAGTCACAATCTAAGGTGTCAAGAACTTTACATTTGTCGGAATTAACTAGGTATAAAAAAAAATAATAACTCGCTCGAAGGTTTGCACTACAGTTAGAAGGACTCTATGGTTTTGAGGTGAAAGCTCCCTTCAAAATGGTTGAGCTGAATGGAGCTGATCTTATGCGTCATGTTCGTGAACGGGCGCCGTCAGTTGGGGCTGGTCATCACTTAGCTGCCTCGGCTTATTTTTAATTATTTTATTTTTGGATTATTGTTTTTTTAAGTACTATTTGCTGTACTCTGGACACTTTTAACGCGTACGTATTTTTTATTTTTTTTTACATCGTTCTCACATATAATTATAAATTCAACATTAATTTAAACGCTTTGGAATGGGCAACTAGCTTCATATTTACTGACTGGCCGACTTCTTGACACTTCAAAAGTGCCTGTAAATGGTTTAATTCAAATAAATGCTTTGACTTTGAAAGCATGGCAGAAAATGAAGATCTATACACAGCATAGTAACACTGAATAATGATGCGGATATCTGGCAATTAATAGGTGTAGCAAAACTCAAGTCATCATCTGCCTAGCTTTTCCCAACTACGATGGGATCAGCTTCCAGTCTAACCCGATGCAGCTGAATACCAGTATTTTACATGGAGCAACTGCCTATCTGACCTCCACAACCCAGTTACTGGGTAATACGATACCCCTTGGTAAGACTGGTTGTCAGACTTTCGGGCTTCTGACTACCCGCAACGACTGTCAAAAATCCACGAATGACAGCCGGGACCAACGTGCTTTCGTGCTTTCCGAGGCACGGAGGTGTCTCGGTATGTAAAGATGGTCACCCATCCACAGACCAATCGCGGCAAGCATAGCTTAATCTGATCGATCATTAGCAAAACTAAAAAGTGTGAATAAAAATTCCCTGACTGATTTTTGCTACCACTCACTTTTATGCTGCATGCATCATGTAAACTTATGAATTGGTTTCTTCTTTGTGAAATTCAGACAGGCAGCGTGAAGAATAATTATTATAACTGGCCACCCGCCTGCCACGCATGGTTTTTACAACGTGAGAAAACATCGAGATTTCTTTTGTATATGTAAGTTTAATACACATAAACCTTCCGGAATCAATTCTCTAACTGATGGTGAATACCGCATCCAAATCCGTTGCACAGTTTAGAAGATCAACGCGGTCACGCAGACAGACACGAAAAACGACTTTAATTCATAATAAGTAAAGAAGCCCAATTAATCTTGGATTAAAACTCCAACGTTGAAAAACATGGCTGCGAAACACAGCACCAATGTTTTCCGTACACGTACATCCATCAAATAACAGTCCCGCCATTTTTATTGCCCGCGTATTTACGAAACTGGTACCTAAAAAAATCAATGAAAAAAGTTCGCCACATATTTCATAACACAAAAGAATTTTCGTAACAAAGAAAATGTACCAGTTTATGAAATCAACAAATATGCCTGAGGGCTGTATGGAAATATTGATTTAAAACGCGTACGTTTTAAACGTGAAGCGCGATGGTCCGTCGAAAGACCGTTTAATTTTTCACAAAGCCACGGCATGGTGTGGTTGGATGGGCAAATTTTGTACCCCTGTGTTTTTAATTTAATGCTATTATACGATATCAAAATTTTGATGAAAATTTAAGGAACGAGTTCGAATTAAGCACTCCTGCTAATTCAATGTTTGACAGGCAAAACATACCAAATATTATCTTTTTGTGGCTCAAGTTTTGGTAAGTTAGAATAGTTAGTTTTCACTAATGATTTGTACATTTGAACATGTTCTTGGTGGTTATGTAGCATGTTTTGTATTTTTATCGTACGGACTACTAATAACATTTTCGTCCTCGGAGTCGACTTATCGTAAATAAAGTCGCATTGTTCATCATCGGCCTAGCTTTTTCCCAACTGTGTTAGGGTCATCTTCCAGTCTAACCGAATGCAGCTGAGTACCAGTATTTTACTTTGAACGACTGCCTATCTGGCCCCACAACCCACTTACTGGGTAATACGAAACCCCTTGGTAAGACTGGTTATCAGACTTTCGGGTTGTTGACGACCCGTAACGACCGACGGTCAAAGATCTTTGTTATTATTAATGATTTTATTTCTGTAAGTTGGTTTGTACAAACACTTTTACACGTCAAGTTCTGGGACATTCTAGACGATGTCACGGGGGGAGCGGGGCATCTCAGTGGATAAAGAAACATCACCATAAACTTGGTCAATTATTCCTTTAAAATGATCCGCCATTAGCCGATTATAAGTTTATTCATAAAGACCATTATTAGTCTTAGCCAACTCATAAATTGTGTTCTTCAAAACAACCCGCAATTTCTCCCGAGATGGTGTTCTTCATAGCGTCTTCATGTTTATTATACCCATGAGATATTCGCTGAAGTGTCTGCATTCAGAAAACACCTATCTTAGTTTATTGTTATTATTTATGGAGTTTTGTTGTTACTCTCTTTATTGCCAATATCTGGCGGCGAGTTAGAAATATTGCGAAAAGTTTTGCATAAATTATTCAAACTATTTAGTGTGGTAGTGTGGTGGTGTGTGGTGTGGAGTTAGAACTGTTCTTAGTTCTGAATTATTCAGTGCTTTATTTTCTGTGGTTACCCTTTAGATTTAGTTATTAATGACCGATGAATGAGTGATGTTTGTGTTAGTGTGGTAAACGAATCTTTCGAGTTGATTAATTGTGCTGATTTTATTTGATCTGATAATGTTTAACGGTAAGTGATTTCAATTAATTGATATTGGATTCAAGTGATGGATAGATATAAAATTAATGCTATTTTCTACTCTGGCGGGCTTTCGTAAAATTTTTATATGCCATCCCAAATAGACTTGTTCCATATATGTTAAAAAAAACAACCGACTTCCAACCTTTAATTATAAATTTTATATTTGCGGTTTTTGCCACCGACTTGCCGAACTCGACGCATGCATATCCTCCTCCTATTTTAGTCGTTAAATAAAATGTGCAAACAATGGAAAATCTAAAATAATTTTAAGTCAGTTTTGTTGCCAAATCATCATCACTAATCACACCACCACCATCACCATCATCACAATTTTTATGGTGTACATAATCACCACCATCACCATCATCACTATTTTTATGGTGTACAATGTACACTGTATACGAGTATAATAAAGAGCATTATATCTATCTATCTAATTCATCATATGCCTAACCTTTTCCCAACTATGTTGGGGTCGGCTTCCAGTCTAACCGAAGCTGAATACCAGTATTTTTCATGGAGAGACAGCCTATCTGACCTCCTTAAGACTGATTGTCAGACTTTCGGGCTTCTGACTACCCGTGACGACTGTCAAAGATCCACGAATGCCAAACACGGACGGGTCTCAGTATGTAAAGATGCTGACCCAGCTATACCCAGCCACAGACCAACCGCGGCAAGCGTAGCTCAACCTGATCGATCGACCTGTACGGCTGTATTATTTAGCCACTATCTATCTATCTAATTGTCACTCATAAATCCAGCCATATTGCATAATATCTGTCACAATAAAAGATCGTTAGCATCCGCCATCGCTCGGCCAACCCAAATCTGTATCCGGCCTTAAATATACGGCGGCTAATTTTAGTTTATTTTCTATTAACTGTGTTTATTATTGTCTGGTTATTTCGACAGTAGCCAGCAACCTAATTGTGTGCACACTTTTTTTTTGGATGGGAAATTAATAACTTCTCCCGCTCTGCGGGAGGAGCGGGAGGGTGTGTCAGACTTTTACTTACAAAAACCCACCCGTGTTCCTTCAGTTGCCTGTGCCGGGGCTACGGTATCTCTTTCGAACAGCTCGCGACCCTGGCAGGTACCGTTCTATCGGACCCCGTCAGGTAGTGCTGACATCTCTTTAAGGCGCGCGTGGGACACATCGCGCCGTCTACCCGGACCTGGTCGTCACCGGACGGCGAGCTACCCATTGCTCGCCGACCGCAAGCCCGCGTTCACGGTGGTGGGGAATCGGCTATCGATTCCCGACGCCCAGGGCGTCTTCTGCGGCGACTAGGGGCGTGAGGGCGCAAAGATTGCCTCTCCCTCACGCGCTCCGCCTCCTCCTTCGCGAGCATTACTGCTACGCAGAAGGAGGCGACCACCTCCCATGCACTCTCGCACTGTACCATGGCCTGGACTACGGCCGGACGCGAGAGATCGCCGCCGCCGATCGCCGCCGTGAGGACGTGGCGGTCTGGGCAGACCTCCACCGTATGCTCCACCGTGTCCTCCGGGCGATCCACACAATGGTGACACTCGGGCGTATCCTCCCGCCTTATCCGGAACAGGAACCTCCCGAAGGAGCCGTCTCCGGTGAGGACCTGCGTTAGCCGGAAGGTGGGGACGCCGTGGCGCCTCTCCAGCCACTCCTCAAAGATGGGACTTATCGCCGCATTTGTGGCGTGCCCAATTGCGTGCACACTTTCAATCACAATCTGAATTATTTTGAAGGATATTTTTAATCCATTGCTTCATAATTATGTTCGAAAAATTTGTCTGCTCAACAACGTAAATAACGCAATGAATGTTGTTAAACTGTCAAAATGAAAGCTATTACTACTGATAGTGTGTTACGCAGTTACCCCGCTGATTAGTTTATATTATTAAGCTAGATTTTGGTGCATTATTATTTCTAATTTAGCTCTATTATTATCTCTGAATTTCACGATCTCTTTAATTAGCTTGTTTGTTTAGCTTTGATGTTACTTGGACTTTGGTAATCATTTATATTTCTTATTACTAGCTGTGCCCGCGGCTTCGACCGCGTGGGATATTGATAAAAAGTCATGTTCAAAGTATTTCCATACCAAATTTCATCAGAATTGGTCAACCAGTTTCGGAGATTGGAGTTGAAAAAAAAAATTAACATTGTGTTTTTGTATGTTAAATTACCTATACACTTATTTAAGAATTTAGTGAAAAGGTGTTATTTTGACATTACGAACAGACATTACAATTTTATATATTTTTATGTACCTATATTAGATTTGCATTATTTTTCTATCTTGCATTTCACACCCCGCAGATACAAGATATAGTAGGCTATAAAGTTACTTTGTTTCGTAATATTACTTTGTCTTCTTCTACGAAAAGAGTAAGGGTTATTGCACACTTTCTTGTATCTGTTCATTTCGCGTAACCTAAATTAAGACCATCATCTCCAATTTTATTATCCACAGTTGGATCCCTAATAAAACACCCATTTATTGCACAACCCAGTCACAATAAAGCCTGGCAACACCAGTACATCTGCGAGACGTATTCAATCAAACGTCGCGAATTTTGTTTATATGATCGTACGTCTGGCAGACTGCCTGTCAAATGTTGATGTCGTAAACCTTAACGTGAGCGTTTATCGCCCGTTTTAGATGGAGGCCGTGAAAACAGCGGGCTTGGGGAGATTTGGTCTTGTACCTAATTTACTGCGAGATGTGGGAGTGTTAAACGCTTCTTTCAACGTCTTCTTCTATTTATTATAGAAGATACTAGCTTGCATTTAAAGGCTTCATAATTTTTGGATGGAATACCAGAAGGTAGCTCTGTCAGGAATTAAAAGGTCATTAGATTTTACTGTTTCACATCGGATGATGCGGTCATTTTCACCCACTTGCCGTAAACAAATTGTGCGTGTGTAAAATATTACATAAATAACCAGGCATAGTGGTCTGTAAGGTCTCTGACTATCATCATTCTCCTGTCCTTAACCCAATTTATTTGGAGTCGGTGCAACATGTCTATTTCTTCCATACTTCTCAATTACCTTATCATCTTTCACACAGTCCATCCATCGTTTCTTTGGTCTTCCACTACTCTTACAGCCATCGACGTTCATACTCAAAACTTTCCTCAGTCTCTAGACTATCACGAATGAAAAATTGGTTTTCTTGGAAAGTCAACTATTTCCACAAAAATCGCTCTCGCTCCTTCCACTTTCCCAGTTGATTTCATGGCCCCACACTGTCACGAACCGTAATAAATCATGGCGCCACGGACATTGTAAACGGTGCTTAATTCATCTCCTCTCCAAATTAACTTTTACTCAGCGGATTCGAGGAAGTGTGTACCGGTCTTAATAATTTCTATTGGGTTCAGTAAAAATATAAATAATGTTGGTACATATGAATATAAATTAGACGTGGGAGTTGACATTAAATTATTTTTAAGAAGAAAATATTATTTTAAGAAAATGAAATCTTATCCTTCGTAGGAAATTCGATCTTTAGTTTGAATACTTGATGTAATGAATATTTTATTATTTATACAGGGTGACCTTATTATGGCCCGTGTTGTAGAAAATCTCGTATAGGAGGCTTGCTTTGCTTATTTTAAAGAACCTAAATACATAAAAAAAGAATGTAAACACATTAATTATTATGCGTGTATAGAGGGATAATTAGTACACGACGTATATCATGGACCTGTGTACAAAATATGACAAATGAAAGTAATTCAAAATAAATTCTATGTTTTTGTCATTTCTTCTTCGATTTAGGTATCTCTATTCACGTATTACCTTCATCTTTTCACTGACCGACTCATTGACAATTCAAATATGACTATAATTGGTTTATTTGAAATCAATGCGTTTTAAATTGAGATATTGAGGCTTGTAATTTTCAGAATCACTCATCAACTCCATTACAAAGAGTTGCGGATTGAGTTGGATTCTTCAACTCGCGATATATACTGACGCAATCCTACCTTTTGTAAATAAATATACACCATGTAAATTCCATCAATAAGTGAAAATCCAACACTCGCTTTGAATGAAGCACGACAAACAGAAACGTCTGCGTTGTTCCGGGCAAATGAAAGTTAAATACAAGCGCAATTAAAACGCGTTGCCATCAGGGGGCGCTGTGGTGACAACCGCTACACTGCTAGTTGTATAGTAGTGTTTTGTTTGTATGGTATGTTGGATGAGGGGATTGGGAATTCACGGAGCTTGAATTGAAAGTCTCTTAGAACAACCCTAAGTTATATGTCCTAGATGTTTAAATTAACTTTACTTAGCCTTAAGTACTCTAGAGATGCAGAACGAGCAGTGGAGGCCCAGTGATATTGGCGGCGACTAACGAATAGGCCGTAGGTTTGACCCCAGACAGGCGCTTTACTTTGTGTAAATTATTTCATAACCACTGCTCTCAATACGGTGAAGGAAAAC
Source organism: Gortyna flavago (assembly GCA_963669345.1). Taxonomy (NCBI): domain Eukaryota; kingdom Metazoa; phylum Arthropoda; class Insecta; order Lepidoptera; family Noctuidae; genus Gortyna; species Gortyna flavago. Next base: position 13,903,080 of record OY770138.1, read on the forward strand.
GTCGTCAGTCAGCCGGCATGTCCTAGAACCAAAAATTCGGAGACATGTGACATCCACCAACCCGCACTGGCCCTGCGTGGTGGTTTACGGCCCACTCCCTCTTACCGAGAGGAGGCCTGTGTCTCAGCAGTGGGAACGTTATAGGCTGATTATGGTGCTTAATTGCAACCTTTATGAATATTTTGAAAAATAGATGGCAGAAATACGAGACACATACCTATTGATTTATTTCATGAAAAGAATATAAAAAAATAACGGTAGGAATGAGATTTGGCTGACAAGCCAAGTGACATGGAAAAAAATGTAGAACCATCTTTTAGGAATAATTCTTAAAGTAATTTGATAAACTGTGGTTTTATTTACTCGTACCGGTACTGAGAGCTCGTAAAGCTCTCATAAAAAAAAATATTATGTAAATTTTATTTGGAAAACAAGGACCAATTTCGCTTTTTGGCAGTGATTAATGTAAGATTATCGGACATCCTTAATTCTAAGTGCGAAAGCGAGGCTGAAGTTGATGACACAATGAATAAATATGATTAAAGCACTAGTTCTATAATGTATGACGCGTCGAGTACTGAGAGCTCGTAAAGCTCTCATAAAAAAAATATTATGTAAATTTTATTTGGAAAACAAGGACCAATTTCGCTTTTTGGCAGTGATTAATGTAAGATTATCGGACATCCTTAATTCTAAGTGCGAAAGCGAGGCTGAAGTTGATGACACAATGAATAAATATGATTAAAGCACTAGTTCTATAATGTATGACGCGTCGAGTATAAAACTGATGACCAAATATTTGCAAATCAATTACCTGAAACTGAAATATTAATTAAACATTCCAATTCAGTGAGCCAATCAAATTAAATAATACATCATTAATATTGGAACTATTATTTTGTTATTATGTAACATGTCACTGTGTGTGGTAAATTACAGTTTTGGCTGTCATCCGCGCGTCGGTTGATACGTCACAATTGCGTGCGCATGCGCCGGATACATCAGGCTATACATTCCAATACAAGCTGACCTCGCATTATGACGGGTACAAAAAGTAACGAAGCCGAGTGCCCCGGCATTGTAACCAACAAAAATATTGAAGACATGTGAAATCTACCAACCCGCACTGGGCCTGCGTCGTGGATTACAGCACCAAATAGCCCCAGCACTCCTGTACCGTTGCATGCACCCAAAAACACAATGTTTTGCATCAAAAATAATTCTTTTCCTAGCAATCATTTTAGGTCAATGTTATTTAGTTCGATTTACAGGATGCGTAGATAACGGCTATGTGATGGGCCTTTTTACACCCGTACAGGCTTTCCGTCCAGATCGTCACTCACTGGATGCCTGGGGAGGACATTGTCGTCGTGGTAGACCACGGCGAAGGCGGTGTGACGATCTGATAACGTTTGCAGGGCCAACCTGGGCAGAGATCGCATAAGGCCCGGTTTGGTATGAAAAAGGACAGGCCTTGCCTAACAGTGGCACACAAAAAAGGATGAAAAAAAAATGTATGAAATGGGTTAGCAATATTCTTCAAAATGATTTAGATTGTGATACTCGTAGTGTGTTACAATGAGGGTATAGGTTGCTTATTCTTTAGTTTGCCTAACAGATTGTAAGAAGAGCGTTTCGGATCTGTAGGATTCCGATATCGCCAAAATCATCAAATAAGGTATCGTTTAGAAACAAAGAAAAAAATTCTCGTAATTATTTATATCTCTCTGAACCCCATGTCAAAACAAAAATACCTACTAGCAGCGCCTCGCGGTTTCACCCGCATAAGTGTCGATCCCGTGGGAATATTGGGATAAAAAGTAGCCTATATGTTAATCCAAGGTGTCAGCTACCTCCATATTTTTTTTTATCAAAATTGGTTCAGCGTGAAGAAGTAATAAACATATAAACACATACACACCGACAAACTTTATAATTTTAGTGTGATTTCGTCTCATCTGGTTCCCTGTAGTAATTCGTCGTCGGTATTTTGGTAATAGTTTCGAATAAAAGCTTGTGACAAATAATTGTTGGTCCTGTCATTTAGTTCGCATTGTTCTGCGAGGGGAAGAGTCCTGTTATTTGTGCGTGCATTGTCGGGCAGGACAACGAAACAATAATGACTACGTATTATAATAACACAGTTCCGGAATGATTCGTGTATTTGGTATTTGTGTTATTTTTTTGCAGAATTGTACGCTACATGTCAAGTTATACATAAACAATGTAAGGTGAGTTCTGGGCTCTTAATTCACTATGACCACTCAATGATTCCTTACTTAGAAAACAAGTTCCTCCTTACAAGTTCTTCCTTCATTCACGCCAATTCCGCATGTATTTCGCGTGATTTTGTTCATTGTGTCATAGAGAATACGCTACTAGATTGTAGGAAAAACCTATACCATGCAAGGTCACCTAAAACTGAAAAGAAATAGCTTGATGTCTAGCCGTATTTACTATGTTTTATAATTTGTACATGGAAATTACTGTGACCGGGAAATGTATTTCATTAGTTAGTATGATACCAGCTGAGTTTTTTATCCAATTTCAGTTGCTCCATTTTGAACAGAATTTCCAATTATAATACCTCAGACCAAATAAAAAACCAAGAGAGAGGGCTGTCAACAATAAAGTGAAGCCGGTTTCGTAAACATTTGTGCACTTAGTGAGGTATAGGTATAGGTTGTAAATGTGTGCGTGTGAGCGCGTATGCACAAAGCGGAGGTGTAGTTTTGGCATACTTCACTGTGTCGTTCTCAGCGCTCTGTCTTTGTTTTTTATTTAGTCTGAGCATAATAAGACATGCTTCGAAATAATTATGTAACTACCTCCAATTGTCTACTTGCCGATTCATAACAAACTCGAAATATTTCCACAAGATTTTGCCGAGTAGCTTTTTCATAACTAGCATAATCAGCCTGTAATGTTCCCACCGCTGGGACACAGGCCTCCTCTCGGTGAGAGAGACTTGTCAGTAATTCACGCAGCCCCAGTGCGGATTGGTAAATGTCACTTAACTTCGAAGTTCTGGTTCTAGGACATACCAGTTTCCTCACCATGTTTCCCTTCGTTTTCTTGAGAGCAGTGGTGCAGGGCAGGGTGAATAATTTACACAAAGTAAAGCGCTTGTCTTGGTTCGAACCTACGACCTACAACTCGTAAGTAAGTCCCGACCAATCACTGGGTCCCCCTCTCCTCTCCTCCACGATTTTTTAATAAAATTTGTGTCTCTATTAAACGTTTCTATTAGTGGATTCTAAAATAAACACATGATTTGATGGTACAGTTCAGAAATTCAAATAAGGTCTACATTTTTTATCACATGTGAACCCGCATGACTTCGAAACCACGTCCTCTAAAACACAGTTATTACAAATTCGGCAGTCTACAAACGAAAACCAGTTGTTTCGCCACAAACAGTGCGGAGATAGGGACTCGCAAACAATCGCACACGGCACAAAGGCACAATGGGACTTCAAAAGCCGGAGGCAGTTCCCGTAATTAAAATCTGCCTTTTGGGTTTTAAAGCCGGTTGGTATACTGATGTAGTGTAGACTGTGGCATATTGTTATAAGTAATGTGCTGGTAATTTGGGAATTCTCGTTTTGGTTAGATTAATTTTTTGGATGAGGATGTACCTATGTATGTTTGAATAATGAGATGGAAAAGAAGTTTTTAGGGTTAGTTTTGATTCGTTTTGGAAGAAGAGTGTGGAATGTTATGAATTGTTATACATTATTTATTTATTTATTTGGAGACATCGCCAAGCGGCTGGTCGACTCTACCCGTGACTATATTCAATTTAGTGTGACGTCACATAGCCTATAACCAGCGGACGATCAAGACGCTTCCAACGATACCTCATTTGTCAAATTATGACAAGCAGTTCTAATTATGAGGGAACAGATGAACGAACATACCTACATACCGGTCAAAATCATAACCCTCCTTTTTGCTTCGCCGAAGTCGGGTAAAAATACAGAGCTCATCTTAAAACAATACTGCAGAATCTTTCTACACAACAAGATGCATTATCAAAGTAGAACATTACATAATTTTGTAGACGAGGCAATAAATAGCTCGAAAGTGGGTTAAGGTTGTCTTGAAATATTAATTGCCTGTAATAATGCTACGGAATGCAACGCGACCTAGTTCATATAAGTAAGCAAGCAAAGGTGTAAACAAGAATATCTTGTTTACGTAAAATGCATTTCGACGATAAAAAGGAAGTAGGGCCATAAGCGACATTTTGGTCAAAAATGAGTTATACAACATTATTTTTAGTATATGCGAAACCCGAAACACGTGTCTAGTATTTTTATGTAAAGAATCTATGTACAAAATTTCAAAACTGTATCATGAGAAATCACTAAATTATAAGCTTGTTATGTTACCTGGTTGTCCGTTCAAAAACATGCTCACCACGCGGCGCGGCGCGGGGTGACCATGTTTTATGCTCCTCCAACATCGAACGCTCATTGATAATAGTTTAGCAGTAGGTACCCAACTGTACGGCGATTTTATTGTAATTAACTAGTGATTAAATATTTTTGGGACAAAATAACATGGTGTAAAAATTATTGAAATCGATTCAGTTACTTATTCTGAACAAACTATATTCAGGTTTCGCATATATTAAAAACAATGTTGTATAAGCCATCCTACGTAAAATTTTCCGCTCTTTCGAATGCGCTTACTCCCATGGCTCTACGACGAGTTTTTGGCGTTCAAACCCTAGCAAAAAAAAATCATAAATGACAAAAATACGTCAGTTTTTCTAGAATTTAAAACTTTAAACGGCTCTCCTGAACATTTCATTTTTTGTCACTTATACCCTATTTCCTCTTAACCGTCGATTTGTAGATCTGTATCTTTTGAGGTATCTCATGAACGTATGCTTTTTGTATCAAATGGACTGGACATATAATAACACTATTTTATCCATGAGTATCCATCACTTCTTAATGATCCTTCATTGCCAATGAGCAAATCTTTAGACTCATATATAGCGCAATTTTCATGTTGTATATTGGATTGGTGTCTGCAACTCCACGCCAATCCGCGTATTTTGCGTACAGGTGAAAAATCTATTATTTGATCGACCCCAGCTCCTCAATGAAGGCCAGCAACGCCTTGACGTTACTATTTTTCACGGAGTTGAATATTGGATTCTAGGCCACCAAAAAGAAATAACACACTACATTTAACTATCTGGAGTACCGGTTTGTGCACCCGTCATCTTTTGGGTTTTTTTCCTTTGAACACAAATTATTAGTACAGAGGCCACCACATCAAGTTACCCCAATCTGTCAAATTTATTTGATAGATTTTCAACTTTACCACAAACAAATAAGGTTCTTATTCAATTGGGAAAATTTGACAGATTGGGGTAGGTTGAGGTGCTGGCCTCCGTGCAATATGTTGTTTTTATTTATTTGTTTTCCAACGTACATCTATCCTTACAGGGAAACTTATTGCGACAGTGTACGTTTATCTAAACTCTTATTACTAACTCATTATTTTAATAAAATTTTGTAATTTATTACAAACAATGCATTATTTGTGAACTCACTCAGAGAACAACAGAATAGGTCCGTGTCACTAGCTATGAGGTTGATATCTATGTTGGCGCCTCACTTAAAAGATTGGTCCTAGCGCGCAGCTCCGCCAGCAGCCGTGGCTGTCGTCGTCGCCACACGTATCTGTCCGAAACACACAAACCTATGTGCCCTAATATGTCCGCATTATGTACCTTCCACTAAATACTTTGAATATGTACGAGGTGAGTGCGATATCCCTCCTGATACTCAGTTCGTTATATCCAACCATACCCAAAAGTTGGGTACGTAAGCGGATAAAATGAGTATACAACATACAAGCGCAAATACAAGTACCTCACAAAATTTTTTTGTACTCTCTCCAGCATGAGCCTATATTTTAACCCCCTTACTAATAAACGTTGTATAGCGTCTATATACATATATAGTTACACAACGCTTTGTCTTCTTTCGAAAGTCAAATTACTGACGACTGAAAGAGAGAAATTGGTGTGTAACTATTCATCTAATATAATATAATACGTTTATTAGTAAGAAGGTTAGTGTATGTGATCTGGCAGTAGGTACTCTAAATAAATAAATGAAAGGAAAACGAAAAAGAAGGAAAAAAAGAAAAAGGAAAGAAGAAGAAGGAAAGGAAAAGAGAAGGGAAGAAGGAGGAAAGGAATACGGTGTATAGGTTTTGAATACAAGGCTTTTGGCTAATTATTAGTGTGTGGATTTTCCACATCTATTCCATTATGAATCTTATAAGATTAATACAGATAATCTTATAAGATTCATAATGATCAATCCAATCCTCGATCTAAGAAAAATAGAATGACAGGCAGCGATACGCCCATAGACAAAATTACTAAAAATAAAAATACAGTGTGACCGGGCGCGCAAAAAAGTTTGTGTCCATTTTGGGCCATGTTCGTTCCGTGTCGATTTTCGGAATTTGACAGTTGAGTGGTTATTTTTAAAAGTGCGTCTTGCTTGTTTTTAATTAACAATTTTTCTGACTTTCCCTCTTTTTCTTACTCTTATTTCTGCGCTGAAAACGATGTTGTTGTTCTACATAAACTTACATGGTGTTAAAATCAGTGTCATAACATTGACCCTAAATCCAATGCCCATTTATTACCAAATCAACTCAATATTTAATCATGAAAAATATAACCTAAACCTTAATATTCATTATGTCATAGTAGAGTGGGTATAAGATTACGGTAAGGAAGTGTTCCTAAGTGCTGGATCTCGGGCACTGAGCCAAATCGATCGCTTAACGCTACGCTGTGTATCGGTGCTTGGATTCGGATTTTGATGAGGAACGCTAAATTAGGAGCTGCTGTTTATAGTTCGCACGAAATGTGTTAATTTTGTGGCTTTAGTGTTAGAAGCTTAGCTATTGCTAACATTTTGATGGAAAATGATAACTTATTGACTCTATCCATGATATATCGTGGGTAGATAATTATGTTAAGGTTAATTTTTACTTGCACCTTATTATTTTTCCTACTGCGTCATTGTCATCATTTTGAATGAAAATAACAGCTCAAAAAGGTGACATGTGCCCGCTATGTTTAAAACGAATTAGTTTGAAAATAGCATAACATTATTGCTCCATGACCAATGACCGTACATATTTGCTACAAAAGTTTTACATTTTCATTTTGTTGTATTGATGGCTTCGATCAAATATGCTGACCCAAAATTGCTAGTCTTGTCTTTCATATTTGTAACCTGCTTGTTAGTGGGACGTCAGTAAAAGGCTATTATAGTCCTCTGACTAACCCTTGCCATTGTTGCAATCCTTAACCATACATTAAAATAAATATATTATATTCCTCAATTTTTGAAATTGCGCAAGACAAACAGTTGTGTCTCTGTATCGGCTCAAAGGTTGACTGGTGAAGAATGCCTATGGCATTAAGTCCGCCTTGTATGCTTAAAGTACCAGATAAATACTGTCCAATTGGATTGTGTTGATTGTCATCTAAAATTTGTCTCCTGCAATAAAATTGGAACCTCGTTCTTAGCCCTTAACTACACAGTTAAAAGAATGTTGATTTATGGAAACGAAAACATAACGTACAAATGCCATCCCCACACGACCCCCTCCTTGCGGTTCAAAATCCACACATTCACTTATGTTTAATTCACCTAACATTCTGACCCTTCCAAATATTTAATTAAGGCAGAAACATAGAAAGATGCTTGCTTGACCCCTGTTATTTGCTTTAGGCTACCGTCAGATTTGTAGCATTTTATACATTCCAACATTGCTACAGGTATGGCATTCCAAAAGGTTTTCGTTAATTGAGAAAAGGTTGTTCACCCCTGACAAGTAAAAATGATTTTGGGTCATACAGTTGTAACAAAATTGTTGCTTTTTTTTAAAGAATGTTCTTCGATCAATTAAAATGTTACCATTGCGATCGTGTAGTTTCGCAATACCCTACACCTATAAAATTGTGGAGAATTAGAGTTGCCCTGTAATGTGAGACTTTTGTGTAAAACTCTCATGAACAACAAAATCAAAACTCTCAAAATAATTTGCCATATTTCAACAAAACACTTTTTAGTTTTTTTACCCAAACCCCATATCGTGCAATGAAGAAATACAAAGGCCCGGGATTTATCGTGTTTATTGTTTGAATGATAGCCGTTTTCCGATACGGATTCGTTTAAATTGCTTACGTCAGCTACAGACGTCGGGAACTCGTCAATCTTGTTACGGTATTTTCATTTCCCCTCTTTTTTTCTAAACGATTTGGCATTTTTCTGTTATCTAAGTGATTGTGTTTATTGTGTTTTAAGGCAAATGTGTTGTTTTGAGTCATTTGTGTTTCTATGCTATTTTAAAGGGTCTAATAATAATATGATTTTGGCGAAAGCAGTGAAGAGATCCTCAAAATATTTCAGGTTCGGGATGAACTGTAAGAAACTCTACAAACAATATTCAGGCATTATCAGCCTATAAAATTCCCACTGCTGGGACACACCTCCTCTGTTCGACAGGGAGTAGGCTGTAATCCACGTTGGTAGACGTCACATGACTTCGAGTTTTTGGTCCTAGGATATGCCGGTTTCCGCACGATGTTTTCCTTCACCGTTGTTGAAAGCAGTGCTGATGAAATAAATTACACAACGTAAAGCGCCTGCCTGGTTTCGAACCTACAACCAACCGTTACCAATGGACCACCACTGCTCTCAATAATATTAAGGCTGATCGCCTTAAGCTTAATCACAACAGATTATTATTATTTCCTCAACAAAAACCATATCTAACCCCATTTACTTCTATATAAAAAATCCTTGGTTCCGCACTTACGCCAAGATGCTCCACCATTAGGACCACTTGAATCGGCTTAAAAACGCCCGATAAAGCTATCAGCTCCCCCTTAATATTGTTCCTCATTTGCCCACGAAGGATCGATTACCCTAATTTTAGGGGTGCCTAAATATCTCGCGATACGGTTAGCCTACTTATTCAGCCATATCTCTCTCTGCTGCCTCCCCTGACGCTCATTTACCTTTAAGTATGTTCACGATAACGTGATTGACCTTAAGTAACTAGTCGATGCTTTTGAGCAGTAGGTATTGGAAATTATTAAGAGGTGATTTGGCCATGTGTGGGCTTGTAAAATATTGAATGTGTTCGAAATAAAATGCGTTAATTTTGAAGATAAAAACTTTTTATTTCCATATTTTAACTGAGCTATTCATCTGATATGTATAATACTTTTATTAGTAAGGAGTTAACAATGTTCTCACGGACTTGAATAGAATGTCTATCTAAAAACCTGTCATATTATACCTACCCCATTTTGTTTGTCCTAAAAGCTTTTGTAGAACTTTAGTTTTATTATCGTCTGACCGAAAATACCTACCTCATAATAGGTTATTAAGAGGGCGCCGACCAACTAGTGGCGCCCTCATCGTTTGTTTGGTTATTTCTTTTATTTTAGAATGAAAATGCAGAAAATAAGCACGTTAAGTTATGCTCCTCAAGATTATACGTTAATATTATTATAAACGGTAGTTTTACATTGTTCAGTTATATTATAATCATAAAAACAGAAAATAGTGGCCACTATTATGAGGGCGCCACTGCGCGGTCGGCGTTTGGTCGACGCCGTCTTAATAAAGTGACACGAATATGGCAATATGATAGCTGTAATAGTTAGATGGTCTGAAATAAGAGCTGATTTTGAGAATTTATAGGCGTCCTGATTTACGCATTTTGGCGTAACGCCAAGAATTGATGTCCACTTGAATGATCAGAAGGCCAATTCTCGTAATTTAAAACGTTCAAAATCTAGTCGCAGTCTCATCTCAGCGACAAACAAATGTCAAAAACTTGTCAAAATGTAGGGAAATTAGAGGTATTTTTGACAGATTGAGACTGAGATCAGACTGTGAACGTTCTTAAAATTACGAGAATTGCCCCTCTGATTGTTTGAGTAGATTTTGATCACTTATAAAATCACCTCTTATAGATAACTTCTGGTTATGAGTATTCTTAAATATTGTGACTAACACAGTAAGCAGACAGTTTAATAGAAGTCGTCCTTTTTAACACAATATTAGTGTGCTAATGGCTGCACCATTTTCAAAGATATAATCTGTCTATACTCTATACAAATAAATAAAATTGACGTGTCTGTTTGTAATGTCAAAATAACGGCCTTTTATTAAATGCATAGATATGAAAGTATATACGGTACTTATAACTAAAACTCAATTTTTAAAATGTTTGTGTTTGTTCCTTCGCTTTTCGTGTCTGTCTGTGTGACCTTTTAGATTTTCTAAACTACGCAACGGATTTTAATGCGGTTTTTGCCAGAATTAAGAGCATTTATTCCGAAAAGTTTATGTGTATTTAATATTTATTTATCTTCGAAAATGTACAGAACTCAATTTTTTTTAAAATTTGTAGCCATTGCATCTGCTCAAAGCAGGAGGGGGGGGGGGGCTGTAAACAAGATTAAGATAGCAAAAAAAATCTTCACCTAAAACATAACCTCAAAACAATGACACATCTCCACATTGAACACCAAAATCACACCACTTAAACGTAATCTCCCCCAGCCTCTAAAAAAAGAACCACATCTCCTAAAAATAGCCGCGAATTTCCCCGAACAAAACGTAACAAATTCCCCTTGCTACCTGAACAATCCATCTGTAACAGTTTGTGCATAAAAAGTGCCCGTGTCCGCCATTACGGACACAAAGACAGTAATGACGAGCAGCATTCAGACGGACTAATGAGTGCTGTTAGCGTCGACAAAAACTGCCAGCGTCACAATGGTGATGTAGACGTGTTGTGTGTCACTTCTACTTTTAAAGCGTCTTTATTAGCTACTATCACAGTGTTTTTCTTTTTTTCTTGTGTCTAGGAATCATAGGACCATCGTTTTAAGGGTAGATTTTTCGCCAGTTTTCGTCTTGTAGTAGTGGAATTTTAACTTGACTAGGTATGCGATGGTTGTCCTTTGTATTCTTAGAGCTCTTTTCTACTACAGAGAACAGTTGCTGGAGTATCTAGTATTGCTATGATTTGTGGTTATGTATGCGTAATCCTAATCAGCCTATAATGTTCCCACTGAGACACAGGCCTCCTCTGTGATAGGAAGTGGTTGTAATCTTTCGTAATCCTCCACGCAGGATTAGTGCGGGTTGTTAGATGTTACACGTCTTTGAATTTTTGGTTCCAGGACGTGCCGTTTTCCGCACAACGTTTTTCTTCACCCTTTTGAGAACTGTGGTGATGAAATAATGTACACAAAGTACAACGCCTGTCGGGGTTCTGCCTATATGTGGTGGATCTAGGACTATCCAAGGTCAGCATTCAGACGGACTTATAATTAGTGGTATTAGCGTCGACAAAATACTGCGCTCGTCACAATACAGATGTTTTGTGTCACTTCTACTTTTAAAGCTTCTTTGGTAACTGTTATTAGCTGCTTATTATAGCAGACGTTTCCTCTGATTCTAGACTTTGTTTTTTTAGTGTTCATATTTTCCAGCATATCTACCTTTCCCGAATCTGATCTACCTATGTTCTAGCAAAATTGAAGGATCACTTGTTTTCTAGTGACGCGAGAGAAAAATTACATCTCCCGCGTTGCGAGTTAATCACGTTTTTATATTATTTTTTTTTGTTTTCTTAGTGCTGTGACAGAATACAGTACCAAAATAACTTAGCTAGCACATTGTTTTATAAGAGAGACATGTTGATGACCTACCGCTGTCACAATGGTTATACTTGCAGAGCAGTCGTGTCGCTTTTACTTTTAGCGTTTCTATGGTCGTCACAATTTTGTGTTATTAGCAGGTATTACAGCAGATCCGGTGAGGTATTGTCTTCTTTTTTCTGTGATTTTGGAGAAAAGTACTTGCGATTAGAGATTATTAAGTGTTGACTTTTAAGACAGATTTGCGCTTTTGGAAGCGTAATTCTGAATTCTTATGACATTTTACTTAATGTTTTGTTCTTTGTTTCTAATTAATAATTTCTCAATTCTCACTACGAGTAAAAAATCTTGTTAAAACGTACAATATGAAGCTATTTTTTATATAAGTGCTGTGTACGCCTTGTAAGTGACTAATTAACCATAACTCAATGCATATGTTATTTATTATTGTCAATGTTTATAGTGAATAGGTCGTTGGTGTACCTTTTAAATAAATACATTTTACTGTTTGACGAAAACCTGAAACTTAAATTTTTGATCAAATTATAATTCTAATTTTGGCTTTTGATTTGAAAATTACAAGAATAAAGAGGCTTTCCACGTATTTCCTTTAGAGCTTTAAAGCTTTTTGTTTTCCATAGGTTTTGACCAAAGCTATTCGTGAGAGGGTTATTCAACTAGAGTTTTCATTATTTTATTCAAGAAAATGTTCCTTATTTTCTGTAATCGTCATACCAGCTATCTTTACTACGCAACAAAAGTCATTCCGCCAAGTACCACAGTTTCACTAAACATTCCTTCACGGTTTTCCTCAACAAAGCGCCATAAAGTGTGTCACTAATGAGACGGCGCCCGCCCATCACTCATTAGTACCGTAGCACGCGACTGTACTACTTTATGTAGCTTTGTTCAGCCAAGATGTTACGTTTTGGGAGATACGAGAAAAGACGTGGACTAGTGTAATGCATTGTCTTCATAGTGAGTCCGACAACATCATCAGTAAAATCATTAGTCATTTAGCTGGACATTAGTATCGTAGTACGCGACTGTACTTTTTTATGTAGCTTTGTTCGCGATTGTACTGCCAAGATGTTAACGTTTTGGTATTGTGAGATAGAAGAAAGGGCGCGGGCGTGAACTATTGTTATGTCGTGACGTCACTGTATCAGTCATTTGTCATTTGGTCATTGTATTATTTCTCTCATGAGCTTTGTTTGCGAGTGTTCTATGTGAAGGAACCTTTGGCTAACATAAGCATTGTTTCTTAGATGTATTTAGTTACGTCACTACTCATATTATGCGTCATCATCACCACCACCACCACCACCACCACCACCACCTTAAAAGAACATCACTGAACTGCGGGGTAGAAGAAAAAAAGAAAGAAAAAAAAAACGTTTATTTGCGGTAAACATGACGTATTAAAGAACTAAGAAGGTAATAACGTAACACACTAACAGTAGCTATGGTATTCATTTTGACAGTTCAAGAACGTTCATTGCGTTATTAACGTAGTTGAGCAGACCAATTTTTCGAACATATGAAGCAATGGATTAGCAATATTATATATTATATTATTTTATTTGTAATGTGCGTTTTGTTTGTGCAGAATAAACAATTTTTCTTTCTTTTCTTTTCTGTTAATATCCTTCAAAATTATTAGTAGTGTGTTATGCAATTATCGTTCAGACTGAATTTTGATTAGTATTCCTTATTATTATGGCAATCGCTCCATGTAAAATTCTGGTATTCAGCTGCATCTGGTTAGACTGGAAGCCGACCCCAACATAGTTAGGAAAAGGCTAGGCAGATGATGACGATTGGTCCGTATTATCTTAACTTGCTTTTTGGTATTCATGTCATTGTCAATGGCTATAAGTCTCATGAATATTCATACACCTAACCTTTTAGTTCTAGCAGTAATTTCAGAACGTAAACTTAGAACTCACAAAGCAAAAAGTATCAACAAAAGTTTTTATTTCACTTTGTTCTCAAAGCTTGTCATCCACGTCCTCTGACTCAAAATTAATTATAACAAATATGCACAATGCATGTTTCGAAGTCAAATACAGTGCAGCAGGCTAGACGACAAATCCGATGTAATCTGCCATGCTGCCATAAGCTACGCCGGTTGGCATTGGCATTTGTTGGCAAAGTACATCGAACGTCTCAGCTCTATCCAGACAAGTAGATCGAATAGGGCTTGTAGGAGAATTAATGTGGAGGAATTTGCTATGGGAAATAAACCTGTCTTGATGGGTTTTGGAGGAAATGTTTTTCGATAAGAAGATAAGAAGTAATAAATACTTTGTAAAGATAAAGAATAGCCTATTAAGACCTAAAACTTCAGATGTCAAACCCGCGTAAGTCTGGAGAGTTTTCGTCTAAAAAGTTTGACAACCTGGAGATTGACTGACACATTTCAAAAAGTGAGACTAATTAGATCTGAGAATTGAGCTGTTGGACCGTCCGTCTGAATAAAGTGAGATAATTGTTGAAGCTGAACCGAGACAGTGAAAGTCCTGTAAAAAAATAAAAATCAAAACGTAGAGTATATTCACCTTCTAGCTGTTCATCATCAACACAGCTCAGCTGTTATCTCCTTGTAAACAGAAAACTATGTTGTTATGGTACTGATTGATAATGACGAGTTATACTGTAAAAACTATTAAGGCACGTTGTGACCTAGACCCACACTTAAGTCACGCTGTTTTGTGACTTACTAAAGTCACAAAACAGCGTGACTTAACTGCGGGTTTAGGTCACATAAGCTATAAAATAGTATACGATACGTGTTACTTATGCATTCTATTAATGCACGGCGTTTAGCACCCTCGCTACGCATGGACTACTTACTCCCACGTATTGTACTATTTAATGTTGACAACCTATATTTTGGTCATCAGTCACATAGGATCAATATTAATGCTCCTTCAATAAGAAAGTAAAAAGAGATGGAAAATACTTTTATTTCGGTAAACATGACCTACCGTTGTCTGTCTCTGCATCACTCAAAGGTTGACGGGTAGAAAATGCCTTATGGCATTATGTGCTTGAAGTATTAAATAAATAATAAATATAAATAATAATAAAAAAGAACAAGTTGGGGAAAATATGAGTCTCATTCACGCAAAAAAAGCTAATGCAGCATAATGCTACGACCCACACGACGATACAACAATTTTTTTAAATATCAAATTAAAAAGTGGCAGCCCTAGACTTGAGCTAATAAATTAATCTAAACATCCTGAACTGGTGTTAGTTTCAAGCCGAAACAGTTGCTGCATAGCTTGGAGCTTAGATGCGTTTCTTAGAGCTTAGAGCCTGGAGCTAGGTAAAAAGATCTGGTTTGGTTCTAAGATGTTGACTGGAAATCCTATGTATTTTCGATGTTAACTAAACATAGTTTGATAAAGGTTTGTCGAGACTTAGGTGTAGTCTTAGTGAAACATCATAGGACACCTTTTTATTTATCCATGTAAACAGGGTGTCGGGACATCGTCGCGCAACCTATAACTATGAATTCAGCACAATCATGACCGACGAAAAATGTACACCAACCGCTACATAACGCGCATACTATAAGATCAACAGTAATAAAACAAATATTTGTCAACAAAATGCAAACTACATATCAATATGGTCTTATAACGGCTATGTTCGGTTTTTGATCAACCTTTTTTAAGAAAATATTTGCTGGCGGCTTGTGAACCTTAGAATGTTGAAAGTAAAGTATTTGTGGGTGGAAATCGTTCGTTCCTACTATCTTCAAGAAGGCAATTGAACACCACCTACCTTGTCTCAACTCCCGAGTCAGCAGGAGAGCTTCAGCTTGCACGGCACTTCACAGATAGGCAGTTTAAATGTACTCTGGGTTCAAAGGTCTTGAAGATCGCACACCACACGGTAGTGAGTCCACAAACACTACAGATGCTAAAACGTTTAGCTTGAAACACGATCACAACAAGAGAGGAAGAAACGTTCATCCAGCTCAGGGCGTCAAATCGTACTGATTGTCATGGGTATGTATCGCCGCGACGTAGGTCGTGAGCAGGTTCAGTGATGATTTACCAACTACCCTCAATTCGATAATAAGAATCGAACATACCGCCCACCGAAATCAATATGATTGATTTCCTTAAATGAATGATAAGTGTGGAATATGTTACACAAATAAAAGTTACTTAAACATAAATAAACTTACAGTTCTACATGTAGAGAGTGTTCTAAATGTAAAGTGTATACGGTACCACAAGAAAAAAAACAAAAAGAAAACTTAAATAAATTATTTATAATATCATAATTGTGAAGGTACTTAATTAATTTGCATATGGTAATGGACAAACTTTATTTGTAGGTCTTTGGATTAATCCATTTTTAGTTCGTAGAGTCAAAACTCGATTTACTTTGTCGACACCACTATGTACCTTCTCAACCCGGGCTAAATTCCATTGGAGAGGCTTAGTTAAATGAGACTTCAGCAAAACTAAATCTCCAACCTTTAAGTTAGGCGGAGTTGAAAACCACTTCGCTCTCTGCTGAAGAGTGTGAAGGTAGTCATCTGACCAACGCCTCCAAAAGGACTGTGAAGCCTTCTGAATGAATTGCCAACGTGACAATCTATTTTGAGGAATGTCCTCAAAGTCATATTCCGGTACAGCTAATAAACTTTGACCTATGAGAAAATGACCTGCGGTCAATACTTCGAACTCGTTTGGGTTGTCCGATAAGGAACACAAAGGCCGTGAATTTAAAACGGCTTCAATCCTACAGAAAATTGTGCTTAATTCTTCAAAAGTGAGTGATCTGTCACCTACAGCACGATAGAGGTGATGTTTAGCAGATTTTATTCCTGCTTCCCAGAGTCCACCCATGCTCGCAGCGTTAGGAGGGTTGTTACGCCATTCTATATGACGTGACGTTAATCCGTTAGTGATTTTATCAGCACTAGTTTTACTATTCCAGAAGTTCGCAACTTCTTTTAAATGTTTAGCTGCTGCAATAAAATTGGTACCACAGTCAGAATATAAACAACTGCAAAGTCCGCGGCGGGCTACAAAGCGGTCGAATGCTGCCAAAAAACAATCACAACTTAAATCTGTAAGAACCTCTAAGTGTACAGCTTTTGTTGAAAAGCACACGAACAAGCATAAATATGACTTATGGACCTTTGCATTGCGTCTCAAACTCTCTTTCACAAAAAAAGGGCCACCCAAGTCACAACCAACGTGGTCAAAGACTTTACCAGGCTTTAGTCTGGGTGCGGGTAACTGACCCATTGCAGGCTGAATTGAGCTAGGTCGGCACCGAAAACAATTCTTGCATTTTGATAGAACGGATCTGATCATTCTACGTGCACTAATAATCCAATAGTTTTGACATAGTATGCCTTGTAAGGTACGAGGCCCAACATGCAAATATAACTTGTGGTAATATTCAATAATTAACTTAGTTGTGTGACAGTTAGGTAAGAGCACGGGGTGCTTAGTGTTATAAGGTAGATCGGAATGCACGAGTCTACCCCCCACCCTGAGGAAATTGTGAGAATCTACAAAGGGTGAAAGTTTACGAAGGGAAGCAATGGTTTTATTTTTATCTTCTAGCAACGAGTTCATTTCATCCTGAAAATGATTTAATTGTATTACTCGAATTATGGTATCACGAGCTTCCTTTAGCTCTGAAGCACTGAGAGGCCCATATACCCTTGCAGGTGCCTTAGACTTGAGGTTATTCATATACCTTTGCCACCAGGCCATAAGGCGTTGCAATTTAATAAAAGATGAAAATTTGTTAAAGGTATCTTCTAAATTATTTTTAAATGATATATTTTGATAGTCACACGTAGTTAAAACAAACGTATCACAATTAGTTTTACTATCAGGAATGGTAAAACCTTCCTTTACATAAAATGGTTTCATTGGCCAGTGTTGTTGATTTTCATAAAGCCATGTTGGACCGTGAACCCAATCCGTAGCTCCTTTTACGAAACGAGCTGGCATTGCTCCGCGCGAGCAAACATCGGCAGCGTTATTTTCGCTGTTCACGTGAAACCAACAATTTGGTGGTACCACGGCGATCACTTGACTAACACGGTTAGCCACAAACGTTTTTAATTTATAAGGTGGCGTTTGCAGCCATGCTAAAACATTGTTTGAATCACCTAACGCAATAATAGAAACCTTAAAATCGGTTATGTTTTGTACGACAAAACTGACTAGCTTTGATAACAGAACCGCAGCTTCGAGCTCAAGCCTAGGTATTGACATAATTGGATTCAGAGGTGCGACCTTAGATTTACTCATCAGCAACCTTACTTTCACGTGACCATCCTTGTCTTCACTACGTAAGTAGATGCAAGCTGCATAGCCACGTGATGACGCATCACAGAATCCAATTAGCTGCACTTGATTGAAGTGAGATATTAAAACATGCCGCTCAATTCGTAATTTACTTAGAACTGGCAATTCGGAAATAAACTTATTCCACTGGGAGGTCAGATCAGTTGGCAACTGATCATCCCAGCCAAGGCCGAGTTTCCAGAGATCTTGCATTATGCACTTTGCGACAAAAGTACATGGCGCGATGAAACCTACTGGGTCAAAGATGCTCGCGAGTAGTTTTAAAACGGAACGCTTAGTTTGTTTGGCGTCAGTTAAGTTATAATTAAAAGAGAATGAGTCACACGAGGGTAACCATGTCAATCCTAAAACCTTGAGAGATGACGATAACGTATCGTCCTGAAAGTTGATGGTAGAAACCTGGTCTGATTGCATTCTTGTTAGCAACTCAGGACAGTTACTAGCCCACTTTCTTAAATCGAATCCACCACTTTTAAGTAAGGAAATTAAATCGTCTTGCAACGTGCAAGCTTCTTCCAGGGTCTGGCAAGACCATAGGACATCATCAACGTAGAAGCCTTTGGTCAGTACGTATGCCGCTTTAGATCTTGGCTCCGCATCACCATGTGGCATGCTTTGTGTTAGCTCATCCGAGGCTAATTGGTGTAATGTACGTACAGCAACAAAAGGTGCACTACGAAGGCCGTAAGTATTTCGAGTTAACTCAAAAATACAGACCGGGTCCATAGGATTATCACGCCAGAGTATATGCTGGTACTTCCTGTCAGCAGGATCTATGAGTACGGCTCGGTACATTTTAGACACGTCAGCAGTGAAACAGACATCGTAAAGTCTAAAATTAAATATTATATTTAATATATCTTGATGCAGCTTTCTACCAGTCAAAAGTGTATCATTTAGTGAAATACCAGATTTTGTTTTGGCGGATCCATCAAAAACTACACGCAAGGGCGTCGTAGTACTAGACGGACGCAACACACAATGGTGTGGGATAAAATAACCCGAAGGTTCAGTATCAGTGTATGGTACCATGTGTCCAAGCGACTCGTACTCTTTCATAAAGTCGCCATAAGCCTTACGAAGGTCTGGAGACCGAACCAGACGACGCTCAACCTGAATAAGTCGTTTGAGAGCAGTATCATATGAATCGCCGAGCACTTCATGCTCAGGTTTCAATAAAATTGGGGAAACGTATCTACCGATTTCATCACGGTAATGTTTTTCCATGTATATTTTTTCCGCTAATTCCTCTAACGGATCAATAGGAACTTCACAAGGTAAAGATTCCACTTCCCAAAAACGTTTGAGAGTTTCATTTAAATTATTTTCTTCGATAGTATACGATACTAACGATGTTGTAGACGCTACAACATTGCAATTGCTAGAGGATTGCATTTCTAGTTTTCCCGTTACAACATAACCAAATACGCTGCCTAACGCGACTGGTACATCGGGGTTTATTATCATCTTTTTTCCGTCGTAAATGTACGGGAAAATGTCACCGGCTAAAATAATATCAATAGGCGACTTTCTATAAAACCACGGATCGGCTAAATCTAAATCTTTAAAATCATCAACTACCTTTTGAGGTATTTTAACGGTAGGCATGTCCGAAGTCAAGTGAGGTAAAATTACTGCATTTAAATTAAAACAAGAAGTTGCACACCGTGACTTTAAAGTTAACGATACCAAGCCATTATTCTTGACTAGTTCGCCACCGAGGCCTAAAATATTATAAGGACACTTTTTTGCAGATAATCCTAAACGTTGAAAGCAATTTTGTGTAACAAAGTTCGACTGCGCACCTGAATCTATTAAAACACGAACAGTTTGGTAGTTGTTGAATGAATCCAACACATGTACAATAGCTGTTCCCAATATGACTGCATAGTTAAGTGTGGATGCTAAATGATTATTAGTATCATTGATAACAGCGGACCCTTGCATTTCACATGACGACACCGGCGGCGCGGGCGCCTGTTCAATTGCGGTAGGAACAGAATAACAAACCGGTTTAGGTCCACTATCGCTCGCTTCCCGATGCAATAGAACATGATGCGGCTCCTTACAAACATAACATCTAAATTCACTTTTGCAGTCTTTCATCGTATGATTCGGTTTCAAGCAATTGTGGCATAACTTCATTTCATTAGCACGGCTAATGCGTTGTGTATTAGTCAGATCAATAAACTTATTACACCTAAAAATCATGTGATTTTCTCCACAGTGTAAACATGACAATTTTGAGCTTGAAGTTACATGCGAATAATTATTCTTATTCTGCCTACTAGGCTGTAATTGTTTTTTCTGATTCGTTTGCTGTGCACTTGAACTCGATGAATAAGATGCAGAATGACTTAAAACTCTTATATGATTTTGGACAAAACTAATTACATCTGAAAAATTTGGAATAGTTTTTTGATTTAAATTTTGTTCAAAGATTTTACGTGTTTGGGGATCTAAAGCCCTCAAAGCAATATGACACATTATAAAACTATTCAAATTCTCAATATTCAATGCTTCTATAGCTTTATATGAATGGTCAAAGGTTTCTATAAATGAGTTCAAATGATCAGTCGATTCTTTTTGCAGCGGCGAAAAGGTTAACATTTTATCTAAGTACCTACAAGCTAACATTCTGTTATCTTGATATTTATCAAGAAGACTTTGCCAAACGAGTTCGTAGTTATTCGCAGAAATAGGTACACTCTTTACAATATTTAATGCAGAATCTTTTGTGCATGACAATAAATAGTGAAATTTATCTATTTTTGGAATACTTGTCTGATTATGGACCAAAGAACAGAATGTCTCGAAAAATGTTTGAAAATTTTCAATGTTCCCATCGAATGTGAAAAGTTCTAACTTAGGAAGTCTTGGTCTAGACTCCACAGGGCGCGAAGTATCTTCAACCTTATGACTATAGACATTAGGTTCACATTTCGATGCACATAACTTAACTCGGAAATACAAATCATCAAAACTTTTCAATTCATGATTACGAAGGGATGACTTAGGGTCATATTCAAGTTCCTTTGTAAGGATTTCAAAGATTAGACTTTCAAAAGAAGTACGTAAATTATCAATGTCAGCCACATGCATCAAAAATAATTCTTTCGATGCGGTATCTGAAATATCTAATGACTGATCATAGGCATTTTGCATTCGCTCAAACATTCGTTGTTTTTTGTTTATTAAAACTGTTAATTCATTACTTTGGTACGCCTCAGCCACTTCTTTCATTTCTTTACTCTTGATGACCGGTGGCGCCATTTTGTTTTATCTACGACTCAGATGGCGTGGTCAAAGCAAAATGAACTAATACGGAAAATACAAATGTTTTTGCAAATTAATTACCAACACACCAAATATTATATACGATTAATAAATATATATTATGTGTATAATGTGTAAGGATGAAACTATAGGTAGGTAATAGAATTAATATGACACTGATACGGTCAGAATCAGAAGGGACAAATGGACAGAACGTCTGTAATCACACTAACTACGAGTTAGGTTAGGTTACTGTAATCACACTAACTACGAGTTAGGTTAGGGTATTATCTAGCACGGCTAGGATCGAACTACGAGTTCGAGGTTTCATAAACCATCCGGTTTCGAAGGACCACTTTGGTTGTTCGGTTTTTGATCAACCTTTTTTAAGAAAATATTTGCTGGCGGCTTGTGAACCTTAGAATGTTGAAAGTAAAGTATTTGTGGGTGGAAATCGTTCGTTCCTACTATCTTCAAGAAGGCAATTGAACACCACCTACCTTGTCTCAACTCCCGAGTCAGCAGGAGAGCTTCAGCTTGCACGGCACTTCACAGATAGGCAGTTTAAATGTACTCTGGGTTCAAAGGTCTTGAAGATCGCACACCACACGGTAGTGAGTCCACAAACACTACAGATGCTAAAACGTTTAGCTTGAAACACGATCACAACAAGAGAGGAAGAAACGTTCATCCAGCTCAGGGCGTCAAATCGTACTGATTGTCATGGGTATGTATCGCCGCGACGTAGGTCGTGAGCAGGTTCAGTGATGATTTACCAACTACCCTCAATTCGATAATAAGAATCGAACAGGCTAGTTCAAACTTAACAACATTAAAAAGTAGTTTTTCGTGTTTTTCCGTGTGACCCCTTAGTTTTACAAACTACATAATGGATTTTTTTTATGTGTTTGTTGTTTACGTGCCACTAAAGTAACATAGTTCTCAAGTTTCAAAGAAAATGTCAGTCTTTAATTCCATTCAATCTAACCTACACTTTTCCGAAGTATGTTGGGGTCGGCTTCCAGTCTAACCGGCTGCAGCTGAATACTAGTATTTTACATGGAGCGACGGCCTGTCTGACCTCCACAAAGTTCCCGGGAAACACGATACGGGTAAGACAGTCTTTAATGCCATGATTAACACGAAAATAGATAAGTCAAGACAAACAAATAGCTTTTGACTTCGGAACAACGTAATCAAAAACAAAAACGATTTAAAATTAAAACAATCGTTAGCCCAAAATAACTCTATAGATAAAAATTTCCGCGAAAGGCCCCAAAAAGGGTTGACCCCAATTTAAGGGGTGTCCCCAGATAACCGGCTTGATAACATTAATCAAAGGACATAACTGTAGAGTTGTTGGGTTCCGCCGTCAATTTTCTGGTCAGTGCCCCCGTAATTTCAGTTTCCTTGCCAATTTTTCAGGTCCGCTGTTTGTAATAAACATTATCGAACTTCTTGTGGGGTTGTGGCAGGTGAGACCTAAATCTTTTCGTGGCTTGTGAAGATTGTGAAATGCAATCCTGAGGTTTTTGGAGCAGATGTAGATTGCGAGCAAAAGCTTACAAAAAAAAAGCGCACTCGTACAGCACAAAAACTATTTTATGAAATAACCAAGTGCCATTTCATACAAACGAATGTTTTTCGAACTTAATCTGGGTCAAATAAAATTATCTTTCTTTTTGTTATTACTTCCATTGAATATATTTTAACTAAGTACCGACCTAGCTACATGATTATTATGCATTGTAATTTTATCAATAAGATTTCGTTAATTTAGGTCAGTAAGTATTGGGTGATGTTATTTAATCAAAGCTCATCCAAAATTACGCATGATGATCAAACTGAGTTAATATAGAGTCAATGTAGGTAGGTATGATAGACCTGGCAATACTATTTTTTGTGTTTTTTTTTTTTTTGTGTGAATATTGTGTGCCTTACTTAACCTGGGTCAAATAAACTTCTTTATTCAGGAAGGTTTTTTTATCACCATCCAAATTTTTACAGGGTACCCATGAATATGAACAACTTTCACTACGGGAACAACTCTGAAACCACGGAAAATAAATCAGCTGTTTCATACATTTGGTCAAGTAGGTATTGAAGTTTGTATGAAACAGCAGATTTTTTTTTTTCGTGATTTCAGAGTTGTTCCCGTAGTGAAAGTTGTTCATAATCATGGGTAGAACACCCTGTAAAATTTTGATGTTGATTAAAAAAAATTCCTGTATCGGTTAAAACATTTCAAGGACAAACAATCTATTCAAACGATCTAGATTCAATTCAATTTAAATTCAAACCGCCAGCCAAGAATTTCGAGTACGATAACACTCATTCATAAGCAGAGGGGATAAAAATAATATGAAAAGGACCCCAGTAATAATTCACTAAGTATAGGTAACGTTACATAAATACAATCTTTTGTAAGAATTCAATACACATTCGTTAGTTGTGCAAGACTATGCATGTTACTTGTATACAGGGGGCTTGTGAAAAAGTGTTACATTTTTATAGCACCACATTTATGGTTGACTAGCTGCGCCTCGCGGTTTTACCGGCATACGTCTCGATCCCGTGAGAACATCGGGATAAAGAGTATCTTTTGTCTTAAACTAGCTCGTGGTCTACTCATGTGCCAAATTTCATCCAAATCCGTTGAGCTGTTTTAGCGTGAAAGCGTAACAAACAAACAATATATAAACACAAAAATCTAATATTTTCTCTTTAGAATAATTAGTTTAGATAAACGTTAAAGTTAAGTTTGTATAAAATGTTATTTCTTAATGTTAAAAAAGAACGAAGCATTTTTATCATAATGATAATATGAAATAAAAATTATCAGTTGTTCCAAACATTTGGGTCGAGCAGGTATTGAAGTTTTGTATAGGACAGCTGATTATTTTTTCGCGATTACGATTTTGGTGCCATGGGGAAAGTGGTTTAGTTTGATAGTGTGTACCACACATTTCTGATATACGCTGTATACCTATCTCTCTCTGACCACGACTATGCCTGGACTTTAAGAGACTTTGACCCTTGAGTTTGTTTCGCCATTTCTTCTCAGGGACTAGTCAATAGCAAATGTCGACTCCATCTAGCTTATTTTATAACATGACGTGTAAAAGTGATTTTGAAATCCTATTTACAGAATAAATAATCATTTCATTACCAGCAACAAGATAATAACGTTGTGATAATCACATAAACAAAATTCGAAACACCCTGTATAGTAAATATACTGATGCTCTGTTATTCAAATGAGTCGGTAGCAGTTAAGTCTACGAGCAGTGCAGAGTTTCCCAAAGCGTTTACACTTCAGAATAAAATGTGTATATTTTAGTGAAAAGAGGAAAATTTAAGCAGTGCTTGAGTGGCTTACATTTTATCTGAGTAGATTTTGGGAAAGGGAAACGTGATTCTTCACTTTTTAGTGAAGGTTTAGTTTTTTTGGATTATTAGGCATTAAATTAATTAGGAGGAGGCCCAGAAGAGGGACAGAAAACACTAGTAAAAAAAATGCTTGGCGGTTACCCATCATTGCGCGAGTTGTCGTGTACGCAAAGAAGGTGATACTAATGACCACGATGAAAGAAAATAAAGAAAGAAAAATATTTTTTATGGGACACGCACAGGAAATACAAACAGTAAAAAAGTTACACTTGCACTGACTGGAAAGGTCCTCTCAATCTGTGTGGTTCTTTCCTCAAAAGACCATCTCAGACATCGATCTACATGGTCTTCATATAACCTGACTAAGATTATGTAAAAGAGACTGTGATCTCTGAGTTTGTTTCGGCCTTTCTTCTCGGAGTAGTCAGATAGGAAACGCCGACCTCATCTAGTTTAAAAAAAAATATGATTGACGTGTAAAAGTGTTTGTGCAAACCTACTTACAAAAATAAAATCATTTTACATTTAAAACTAACAAAATTAACATTATTTTTTTGAATCGACAAAAAAAAAGGACTTTGGGAAGCCAAAAAGGCTAGTCTATCTCAGCATAATGCTCCGATATATAAAACAAAAAAAAAATTGCTGGTATTCTGATCGGGCCCCCTGTGATGCCGATGGACACACCTTAGGCCGTCTATTAATCCCATAAGGAAATAAAAAAAATATACTCAAACTCAAAGCATTTATTTCAATTAAACCGGCACAGGCACTTTTGAATTGTCAAGAAGTCGGTCAGTCAGAAAATATGAAGCTAGTTGCCCATTCCAAAGCGTAGGTACCTATGGAGAAGAACGGGCAAGAAACTCCATGGACACTCTTTTAAATTATATTTTTACAAAAATATTAGTTACATCATTAATGTTGAATTTATAATTATATGTGAGAACGATGTAATAAAATAAAAAAGACGTACGTGTTAAGAGCGTCCAGAGTACAGCAAATAGTACTTAACAAAACAACAATCCAAAAATAAAAAAAAATTAAATAAGCCGAGGCAGCCAATTGATGACCAGCCCCAACTGACGGCGCCCGTTTACGAACATGACGCATAGATCAGCACCATTCAGCTCAACCATTTTGAAGGGAGCTAAATGATCTAACACACACGCCACCATTCACTCTCACACCACTCAATTCATTTGAGCAGTGTTAGACCCCTTACGAGTTTGTAGGTCGTGAGTTTGAGCCCAGACAGGCGCTTTACTTTGTGTAAATTATTTCATCACCACTGCTCTCAAAACGGTAAAGGAAAACAGCATGAGGAAACCGGCATGTTCTAGAACCAAAAATTCGAAGACAAGTGACATCTACCAACCCGCACTGGGCCCGGGTGTTGAATTACAGCCCTCTGCCTGTCACCAAGAGGTGTGTCCGAGCAGTGGGAATTTTATCGACTGATTATGCTTAAGCAGTTCATTTGCATTCTCTGTTCTGATATTGTACCTGTAAAGTTCTGATTCCAGCCAGTCAAACAGTCCTATTAAGCTGTTGTTTTGGATACTGTGATTAACGAAAATGAGCATTGTTTTTTGCACGATTGCTTGATTCAGTTGGAATTTAATTAATTAAGCATTTAAACATCCGGAAGAGTGCGATGAATTA
The DNA here is from genome assembly GCA_963669345.1 of Gortyna flavago. Taxonomy (NCBI): domain Eukaryota; kingdom Metazoa; phylum Arthropoda; class Insecta; order Lepidoptera; family Noctuidae; genus Gortyna; species Gortyna flavago. The sequence goes on from OY770138.1 coordinate 13,929,510, forward strand.
ATTGCGATGCAATTTTCTCAAGGCCATGTTTATTTACTGATGTTTTTATTTTATCAAATTATGTTCGCGCCTTTTACCATTACTTTGACTATAATTTTATTTATTTCAGACATAATTCTAGTATATAGTTTTACACTCATACATTTAAATTATAAACTAAGTATTTTAAATTCTAAACAGATAAAAAATTGTGATTAATAAAATTTAAATATTCAACAACTCGTTAAAAAATAATAATTAAAATTGTCAAAAAATTATGAAAATGTCAGAATCGTATAAAAACAAAATTGTCAAATTGTAAAATGTCATAAAACTGTCAAAATATTAAAAAGTATAGACAGAAACTCATCATTATCATCATTCCAGTCCAGAATCACCCACTGCTGGTTAAATGGTTATAGGCCCCCCCGTCCCTCATCCAGGTGTTTCCCGCGACTTTTGACGATACTACTCAAAATCATGAATGTTGTGATGGATTTTTTTTTTTTTTTGTTTTTTCGTCATTAGATAGATTTCAAATTGAATATCCGTTATGAAGTCCACTCATCCCGTCCCGGCTTTGAAGTTTTGCCGGCAAATCAAAAAATTAAATTTTGCCACCTACTTGAATGTTAGTTCCAAAAAAAAATTTTTTTTTTAACACACCCACACACATCACGCCTGTATTACCTATAGTACATTTCGCCACATATATATATTCAAGTCCCATGTATGTAATAGGGTATGAAACATTTTGTTTCGTTAATTATCATATAACAGTTAACACACATATTTTGTTAACAATCTCGCCGGTTAAAACTAAAAGTACTTACTTTTTAACCGACTTAAAAAAAAAGAGTACCTACCATATATTATTCTTAGGTTCATTATTGAGAATCACTGGCCCCCAAAGGTGAGACGAACTAATTTTGAATATTAAAGAGTTGTCGCGTTATTCATCTGTTTATTCATTGGTTAGTCTGCCTCCGCGTCTGGTATGAATAACACAAAGTTGTAACTTTGTGCAAAGTTCACAGTTTTGTTTACAACTTTTGCGAAATATGATTGGGAATATTTATTAAAAAAATTGTTTAGTATTCATAGTATTTTTTGAAAGTAAATTAAAAGCTGAGGTTGGTTTTTTTGTTCAATTTTACGTGTTGTGGTTTGATCAAGTGCAATGAATATGTAAGTGTGTGCAATGGTGGCAGGAACCTGCCAGACACCTTTAATCTATCAGATATAAATAAAAATGAAATGCTGTTAGTTGGTAAGCACATCGCTTGATAAGGGCTTGGCCTATTTGGCTACTTTTTAAAATGTTTGTAATAGTCCGAACTAGGCTTTATAGAAAAAAAAATTGGAAAAGTTGCCCGGAAAAATAGAAACAATTGGGAAAGACTGAAAAGCTTTTTCTATGTGATTTTTGTATGAACTTAAGAGGTTTATATTTAAATATTGACAGGACAACGTCTTTCGGGTCAGCTAGTATAAAATAAACATGAATTTATGATATGGTTTCGTGACATTGGTTTATCAAAATGTTGGGGCCAAAACGTAGAATGTTTGGTGAGCAAGTCTAATGTGATGTTCATCGCATACGACTTGACATGAATGACACAGGTTTCTTCGTAAGTGACATTTCGTAACTAGATTGTAAATAATCTCACTCAGAACAAATTAAAAGTACGTACCTAAATATTAATATTTAACTACCAAGTCGCCGTCTTTCCTCACATAAAAGCGATTTACCGAATCGAAATATCAAAGGTTTTCCCTTCCCAGTCCTATTCAAAGAAATCTTACGTTTTAACGTAACGTTAGCTAGGAATTATAATTTACGAGAATACGTTAAAAAGAAAAATAAATAAAATATATTAAAAGGTATCATTTGTACGGTTTTACGCGATGCTGTTAATGGAGTCTGAAATAGTTTTATAGGAATCGTTAAAACCGGTCAACTGTAATTAAAACAGTTTTTATATTCTTTCTTTTTATTGAGCTGTGGTGGGTGTCTAAATGGCGTACCTATTTATGTTACAGCATCTTTGACATTAGTTTTTGAAACTGAAACGTGTGTTGTGGTTTTTATATTTTGTTTTTTTTTGCACTTGGTTTCCGAAACGTACCATCGCGGCCTTTTCCGTTATTCGCCTAAATCCTGCAGCGGCACCAAGCCACGCCCCTTAACATTTTCGCATATTAGGAAAGTACTTACTTTACTACTACTTTTGTGAATTTTACGGACGAACTATTTGACCTTGGCGCGCTTACTAGAGAGCGCTTCTATTTTTTGAGTGCAAACAAAAATTAACTTAGTGGTGGTCAGGCGGGAGTGTCCGCGATAGTACAACTTCCTTGTGGCAACACAGTTGTATAAATACACTTTCCCTAATCAACATTTTCTAATTAGGTACGTAATTCGAAGCGCAACAAACTGTGTGTTGAAAACAATCTCGACTACAACTCGTTTAGTTAACGACAACCTGTCGGCGTTATTTTGACACAGCTCCAAAATATCGCCCGAAACCAATCGCTAATTGCATTGGCTTCCCTAATTCCCGTCTAACCACCTAGCGATGACACGTCAACTGATACCTATTATTTATTTTCCAGCGTTCTAAATGCGGCGGCGGCAGCGCAAAGGCAAATTAAACTGTGAAAAAGATCAGACGGACAGCATGGCGGCCGCGATTGCGCGCCAAATCCCGCGTCACCGGCAGCGCCATCTACTAGCGGCCGGCGATAACCACTTCCGTAGTTTGAATCATTCGAACCGTTCGAAATAGTCATTTGTGATTTAACTGTGACAACCGATAGTGCGGGGTCGTTATGTGATATAATAATATATATTTTAGTGTTGTGTTGTGTTTGTGTGTTACGATGTCTGAGGAGAGGTCGCGGCGATTGTCGCAGATCTTCGACCCTCTGGCTCGGTTTACGGACCTCAGTGGGGCTGGCCACTCGGCTAGTACACCGAACAGTCCCCGACTATTGCCGAGGAGGTCGCGAGATCCGCCGCCCCCGCCACCTAGGTGAGTTACAATTGCTTAAAACCTTTTATTATTGTTATGTTTATTTATATTTATAAAAAGTTTACGACAGTCTTATATTAACTCACACCCAGCATGTGTGTGAGTTCGACGTCACCTGTTTTATCAAACTTCACGTTACTGAAAGTTATACCTCAACAACTTTGGTAAACAAAAGTCGAGGAAATTCTTGATTAACAAGACCCGATCTCTTAGAATGACTTAACTAAAAAAGTCTCATGACTCACTTTTTGACTAATATCTACTTTTGATCTCCAAAAAAAAAACGAGTAAATACAATAGGGACAATCCTTTTATCGGTGACGCTTTCATGAATAATGTTAGTCTTCTGTCATCTGATTACGTTTGTAACACCGTAACACTCTATTTCTGTCTCGTACACTCGTGCGCAGATTAGATATACAAAAGGCTTTGTGCATGTAATTGTTACGGGACTAGGTTGTTCAATTTCATACCTTGTTATTCTGTTAAGGTTACTTTCCGTGACCTTTTGTGTCATGTATAATTAATTTTAATTGCGAGCGAATTTTTCACGATGACGTCTTGAAGAGATAGAGAAATTGGGACATCGTCATGTTTTTTTACTTGTCCCAACAGCTGTTTTGTTTCATAAGTAGGCGCCTATGAAAAAATAATTGCTATTTTCATATTTTGTTACAGTCAATTTCAGTTTCTGGCAGTCTCTTTCATGTAGCAATCTAGTATTTTTATTTTACTGGTTATCATTATTTATTTATTTTTGTTATGCCAAAAGATCAATCAAGTGCAATTTGTACCATGTCAACATAAGTTAGGTCATTATGCACTGTAAAGAAAGCTACAGTTTAATCTGATTGGATCAATCTTTAGGCTTGTCACACTGTATAGTTACAATTGCAACACAACATGGCTACATTCAAGTATCGATAAAATTGCAAACTAATTCAAGATGGCCGCCGATAATGACACTAAAACATGGAATTAGTAAGTACTATGTAAAGCTAGGAATAATGTCCTTGTCGATTGTTGGCCCATTCATTAGTGTCTCAATCTACTTACAAAATGATTAGCATATTTGAAACAGATAATTTATAGAAGTTATTGCAGATATATAAAGCCTTCAAGGTAATTGTAGGCGTTATTTAAACTGGATATGTAAACATGATTGGAGTTTGTACGTTAAAATTTCATTTGTAAATTGTTTGTTTTGAAATAGGTATCCGTGTATTAATTTATTCTAAAGGGCGACAGTAGCAATATATAATTACTGCTTGTACAGACATGATATATTGTACTGTTTGTAAGTTAGACTCAGTTGGTACAGTATCTTTATGTTTGTAAGGGACGCGCGCTTTACTTGTGGTTACCAAGTAAGCGCAGAAGCTCTCAGTACCGTCCGAGATAATGGCGAAATCGGGAGTGTGTGTGTGTGCTATGTGCTAACTACTCGTCTTCACGCACACATTCACAGCGTGTTTGTACACTTGGTTACAACAAGTAAACCGCGCGTCGCTTCGTGAGATAAGAATACTATAACACGACTTATTGATAAAACTCGGTGAATAATAATTGCAGCACGCTTTTATGGCAACGATTGCTCGACTAAAGTATGGCTTGTTTGAGATTTCTCGATCAACTTTGACAATCGACAAGGTTTCTCACAATGCCTGTTCAAGAAAATCTTTAAGCTGTAGTCGACCTATATCTTCTGCTCCAGTTCAAGTAAAACAATGCTTGACAATAAAGATACTTTGCAAACTATTGTAGTTTTATCTTCTGAATCTATGCCAAGTTATTATAGTAACTGAAGGTATAGTGTCTTATACAGGATTGCTTAGTATTGCAATCACGGTTGCAATGAAATAAATTTGTTATTATTATTATATTCGTTTATTTCAGGTATTAATAATTACGTGTATTATGTATTGTACAAAAACAAAATTGTGATTAGTTACACCATTTATAACTCAAGAACTACTGGACTAATTTTTCTGATCTTTGATTTGTTGGATTTGTATCCACGCCGAATAGCAGAATACCTGACTAAAACGTGGGAAAATTTCACGAAAAAATAATAATGAAGTTAATTTATTTTCTGATCCATATTGTTTTTACTGATTCGAGGCGGTACGGAGTTTAGTCAGGTACTAGGGTCAGCTAGTTTTAAATTAAAGAAGAATTGTATGTAATTGTATTTTGCAGTTTGTTATTGTATCTGTACTTTCCCAAATAAAGTGAAATAAAATAAAAATAACTTGGCCGCATTAAGTGTGTGAGCGTGTAACCTTGTAAAAAATAAATTTCACACTTCATAGAAAGCCTTCCAAAAAGTTCCCATATAATGAGTTGTATCAATTCAAAAACGACTAACAGAACTGAGCTGAAAGTCGGTTAACATTCCCATTAAGTGAATTCCATCAATTCAGCTGATCTCATCAGATAATCCGGCTCGTTTCCGCCCTTGCTAATTAATCATTCAATATTAATAATACCTCATTTGTTAGTATTAATCCTATGGAGCGAGTCCCAACCCCGCTCAAGTATTTATAGTGAGGCGAAATATTGTGCATTTAAATTAATGAGCACTGTGGAATATTTATGATACGTTCTGCACATTTTTGGGTGAAGATTGGTTACGTGATTCGCATAAAGTGTTGATGTATCGTTGCGCTGCCCCGTTGGTCTTGCACTCGTGAGCGCGACTGTTGAGCGTGGGGTCCTGGGTTCGATTCCCGGGCCGGGCAGTGTTATTGGGTTTTTCCATTGAACATTTCTTAGTAACAGCCCGGAGTTTGGTAGTTGGCGGTGTGATACTCCCGTCTCTCGGAGAGCACGTTAAGCCGTTGGTCCTGCGCCTGATCTCTCTCCAGTCGTGTCGGATTGCCGTCCCATCGGACTATGAGAGTGAGGGAAGAGAGAGTGCACCTGTGTCTGCGCACACACTTATGCACTATAATATCTCCTGCGCCGAAGGCTCGCCATGGCCGAAATTCGGTGTGGAGAACTTTATAATGTATCGTGGTGTAGACGGAAGGGCTTGTGGCTAAATAATAACAGACGCAGACACCCTTCCGGGACTCGGAAAGCACGGTAAGCAGTTGGTCCCAACTGTGATTCGTAGTTTTCTGGCAGTCGTTACGGGTAGTCAGAAGCCCCACAGTCTGACAACCAGTCTTTGCAAGGGGTATCGTGTTACCCAGTGACTGGGTTGTGGAGATCAGATAGGCAGTCACTCCATGTAAAATACTCGTATTCAGCTGCATCCGGTTAGACTGGAAACCGACCCCAACATAGTATGAAAAAGGCTAGGCAGATTGATTGATCTGTAGTTTTATGGCGGTGTGTGTAAACAGAATCGTTTTTGTTGGTCTGTAAATAGTAATTTGTATTTGAATTTAATCTAAGTTAAATGTAATTCTGATAGCCTAATAGTATTTAGGTGGATATGTAGTTTGTGAGCTGCACCCATACGGATTTACCTTATGTTTTTAGTATTGCATATGTAATTATAATGTTGGCTATGTGTCAGCCTGTAAACCTTACATAAATTACGCCTTTAATCCCCAAAAGGTAAAACAAAGGTGTACCTATAGTAACACCCACGAACTCATGCTAAGCTGTAGCTCTTGCGAAATAGCAAAATTAAGAAAACTATGTTTTCTTTTTTAATACGCAACTTCATTCTTATTGCCATAACGGAGCATTTCGTCACGGGCGGCTCAAGTCACTTCAGTTCTTGCATTCTGTCAAATCTATGAGTTTTTATAAAGTGCAGCTTCCCCACTCACAAACATCATATAGGTATTAAGTATATTGTCAACTAGCTAACCGTTTATTTTCCTTGACTAACCTAACCCTCAATTCTCCAGGCCTATAGCTCATACGTCTCGCCTGGACCCGCTGGAGTACGAGCTGGCTGCAGCAGAGGTGGGGTCTATCAACTGGCAGGAGCGGTGTCTGGAGCTGCAGCTAGAACTGCACCGCAGCAGGCATCAGGCGACCAGAGTCCGGGATATGCTGAGAGATAAGGTAGGGTTAGATTCTAGTACTTAAACTTTACACGAATTTTAAAATAGAAATTGACATTCCTGTCATTTAAAAGCTAAGTCTGACAGTCAGTCTTATCATTAATTTGGCAGCTACATACTTACTTTGTAGAATTTGTGCAAATTGTAACCTTCATAATTATTCAAGTGTTCTCAATAGTCCTTCCACTATACTACGAGTATTTGCAAATGATCAAATACAACCGAGGTGGCTATCAAACATGACACTAAAAAACTTTTTGAATAAACGTTACTTACTTAGACATTGAATGATCTCAAGTAATTATGTAATAAATTACCTGTTTAGTAGGTACTTTGTAATATGGTCTAATCGTAATGATTGTCTACACGATCTCTTTAACCAAAACAAAAGCAGCAATTAGTTCTAATTCTCCACTCAAATCGCATCTATCCGCTACAAATTGGTGAAACGGACCAATATATTCTAATTACCAGCCCGTAATTAATACCGTGTTAACAAGGAGATATCGATGACGTCATCGCGGTGACGTCGACTCGTGTCACCATACGTCACAATTACGTGGAACATGGTAATGTGTGTATTGATGTATAGGCAGGTTGTGGACGTACATTTGTCGATAAGAGATTACATTGGAGATGCATGTATTTTTAAATTTAAATATTTGTTTATTAATGGCAACTAGGCCTTAAGTAATACTCTTAAAGTAATGGAATATATTCGAGTAAGTTTTTTCCTCACATTAACGCGGGTGACACCGCAGGGCACTGCTAGTATTTGATAAAGGTCTATAAAATCACTTTTCTACTGAAAAGTACACATGTTGTTTTGTCATGGGATTCAACGGAAATAGCAAATGGGATCCATCGTTAATACCTAAAAATGGGATTCAAAAGCGGGATCCAACGAAAATATATCCCTATTGTTAGTAACATTGTTCTTAAAAACTATTGTTAGTAAACAAAACACAGCCACAAAAAACAAAAACAAGAAAATAAATAAAATTTTAAGGCTAGCTGTGGGGTCTTCTGACCAGCACCTCCACAGGGTGCGACAACCAGGGTGCGTCGTACTTCAGCATCAACATACTTAGGATGCCGTTAGAACTAGACCGCGCTCTTGATAAGATGGAATTAGTTTTTTTGCGCATTATGGCATAAAAATCATCGGTATGCGCAAATGCGAACATACCGGACGCACTACAAAAGCGCGGCAGTCCCAGCAGCACCCTGAAGCAGTTATTATACTGAATACGCAGGGCGTCTAGCGATCTCTTAGTATGCCTCACCTACAGCCCGCTCGTTTAGAACGATTGGCAATACGCTTTAAACAGCGTAATCTTTACCCCAGTACTACAACGGGCGAACCTGTGAATAAGCATCTTGGCCCTGACCGCTAGCGCCCTACGCTCTCGATCTATATCTACGTCGTCATTGAGGTCTCCGATTAGAAAGTGTCCCAGGTATTTAAATTTGTCAACTCTTCTGAGTGGCAGCCCATTCAGCATTACAACTGAGTCGCTATGTACCCGTCTACCGGAGGCCTCAAAAACCATGTACACACTTTTGTTTACATTGTAGACAAGCCCATGACTCGTGACATATCGCTCACACACGCGTAACAGCTCCCTGATCGAGTCGGCCGTTGGGCCCAGCAGTACCATGTCGTCTGCATAACTTAAATTGTTTACACAAACGTTGTCTACCCAGCATCCGACACGCATACTGCTGAGGCCAGCGATGAGCCCGTTTATGTACAGATTGAAGAGCTTTGGCGAGGACAAACCACCCTGTCTCACCCCGCACTCCAACCTGTACATTTCGGACAGAGACCCTCCCCATCGAACACAATTAAGCTGATTAGTGTACCAGTATTTAAGGATCTCCAGGAGTTCGTTTGATATTCCCGCTTCCCTCAACTTCCCCCACAGGACATCATAGGCTACAAGGTCAAACGCCCTGGAAAGGTCAAGGAAGCAGGCATAAATGGGGGTATTTCTATCCGTGTAATATCGGTCAGTTTGCTTGAGACTAAGAATTGCGCTTTCAGTAGATAGCTTGGACCTGAACCCAAACTGTGTGTCATGTAACTGTAAAATATTATCTAATTCTTTATTAAGCAAACTGTCCAGTACTTTCGCTATTACAGTGGAAAGCGATATAGGTCTGTAGTTGGATGGATCAGAGATATCACCAGTTCTGTTCTTTACAATGGGGACCACCACTGTTTTCATCATGTTTGCTGTTGACACTGTTTAGTGTTAGAACCTTCGATCAACAATTGTTGATCGAAGGTTAGAACGAATTTAATACAATTTACTTACTTTAATTTATTTAATGCTTGTACAATTCAAATTAATACATTTTTCTTTAGATAATAAATACATATGTAAAATTTGCATGCCAAAATTTGTTTCAGAATAAGAGACAATAATTATATCTACCTTACCTAACCTTCTGTACCTTATTTACGCAAATAATGATTCTGATTTTTAACTACAGAAATAGTAACGGTTATAACTAAAACAAAACACAACTGCAACCCAATATAAAAAAACCGCCACAGCCTAACAATATACCTAAGTATCACCAGTATCCCAAAGAAGTTAGCCGCCCGTCATCTGTTCTTTATAGCCTACAGATTTAATTTGGTGCGACGTTACTCACGAACCCCTGAGTTTTTCTGTTCTGCTGAGTATCCGAACGAGGAGTTTATGATATATGGCTGATACATTTTTCATTGGTCCACTGGATATTTTGTGGGATTCGAATGTTTTTTTTAGACTGCTATGCGTAGAGGGGGTGTCTTTTATGTGTGTTGTAAGTAAAGTGCTCGTTTGGATTTTGTTTTGTAATACGAGTATCTTGAAAGAGTCCTCTATAAAATCTTGTAGGTTCAAACCTTCGGTCAAATAGTTTAAAAACCAAATATTACAAAATAATTTAAACACGACTAAGCCGACATTAGACGCTTCTCTTTTTTTCCGTTCATCTTACACTCGAAGTGAAATATATGAAAACGCAAAATCAAAAGTGGAAAATTAATTCATTAGGGGACCGATTCAAGGATGTTCGATTTCGGCACTGCCATCTTTCACTAGCCTAATACCGAATTATAGGAAAATTAAATGAAAGGAGAACGTTCATTCCTATATAATTTTGACGGAGTCGTGGGAACATGGAATGAAACAAGAATTAACTTTCACTCGAGTCATCGAGTGAATAAAAACGTCTCGGAAAAGTTTGGCAAACAATACTATAGTAAATCGATTTCCGCTCATCAAACAAAAAAAAACAGAAACAGATATTCGTTTGTCATAAATAATAGCCTCAAACTCACCTTATCTAAATTCCCTTTGTCACATTCCATTTACTTTCCCAGGCGACCAATATTCCATTGAACTACTCGTACATACGTATCTGCCTACGGAAACTCCCCTAGTAATGCCAGGCTCACACCGGCCCAGTGACTTGTAAACAGTCCTTCATACGTCACTGGCCATGGTATGAAATGCCATAAAATCAGTCGGCTATGAGAGCCGATATGGACGTGAAACAAGGGGGATTTACACCGACGTCTATAGCCGTACATATCAGTGTGGAACTTCCTTAGGGCTAGTTCAGACACAACATAAAAAAAAAACAATGTAACAACCCCAACTTGTTCTTTTTTTGTGTGTTTGTTCTTTTTCTGCGTTATGTTTACCGCAAACGTATTTTCTTTCTAACAAAAAAAATATTACAGCATTATTGTGAATAAGCTGCAACACATACATATCGTCCTCGAAGAGCGAAAAAAAAAGAAAAAAGGAAAGTCTTTGAAAATAATAACAAAAACTTTAACTCTCATTATCTCAAAACACGATTTTTCGACTTAATGACTTTTCGCTCTACGAGGACGATATAAACTCGTTGGATAGTGGTTTCCACTAAATTGTGGTGACGTCACGTGATATCAAAACCAATTTTAACACCGTGCCAACACTCCTGAAAGCGATGTTGACGCTTCATGACATCATGGTGGCTGCACTGTGGTTACGTGTAGTTGATATCAAACAGTGCTCTTCACAAGTTCGGATAGTTGTGAAAATAAAACCAATGTACTGAAAATACAGTATTTCTCGATATTTGTAATAAGGAGCATTTAGAATTCTTCTAAATCTGTATATTTTTCTGGCCAAAGCCAAAGTCAAAATATTTATTTGTAAAACATACACTTACACCCAGTTTCTGAATTGAGAATTTGAAGTTGAGAACATTTTAATCTGTACTTAAGTATGAAGTATGACTGTATTTGAGAATAATTAGTTGAGATTTGCTACTTTATTCACATCAGAAACCGGGTGTATGTCTTGCCGTTGACGGCGTACAAATCAATCAATAAAGTACCTAGGTGCCTATCTTAAATTGTTTTTGCATTGCAAGAACTTCGCCATGCAAAACTAGCTAAAGGAATTATCCAATAACGTTATCTAAGGCCACTCCACACTATCCACTATTCCGTAGCCGTGTTGTTGTGGCGTAGATCGAAAGTCGCACATCTGAACGTGCCCTTACATTGTTGGTACACTGCGCCATTTATGAAATCACTAAGCCTGGATAAAAAGCGCCGATACCGTGGATTTTTGTCATAACTCCCGGGCAAATTAGTTTTTTACCGGAATATTGTTGGAAAAGTAACGTATGGCCGATGCGACGGGCTTTGTAATGGTTTTGCTTTGTTTTAACATCGTGTCGACGACAAATATGAAATCTGTATGAAATATTTTGAATATGTTTTTGTTTTTAAAGGTTAACGTTATATTTGGAAATGTGTCAGTAATTTAATTAATTTATATATATCACGCCTGTATTCACCGAAAGGTTATGCAAGGATGTACATAGGTACACCTCAGAAAGGCCGAAAGGGGGGCCGAAGGGGGGGGGGGGTGCGAGGGGGGTTTCGGCCTTTCTTCTCAGAGTAGTCAGATAGGAAAAGCCGAACTCATCTAGTTTAAAAAAAATATGATTGACTTGTAAAAGTTTTTGTACAAATCTACTTACAGAAATAAAATCATTTATCATTTACACCCTCATTTCGCCAGTTATATTTAAATGCCACGAAATTTTATAAATTATTTAATCATAATTTTAATACCTTTCCAAAACTCGTTTCCAAACACGCTATGTTTCCAAACTTGACTATTGAATTTTTCGTAACAGATGTCGCAAAGAACCAATTTGCATTTAGAACAAAACAAACAATTATTTGCCATAAAATGACAATCAAACAATTCGAATTTGTTAGGCGACTTGTAAACTTATGGACTTCAGACTCGAAAGTTTTAATTAAGTAAAGAGAATTTCAGTAAACGACGTTTCAGCCAATTTGTGAAAGTTTTAACGACTGTCAACACTGAACGGCGCGGGACCGATTTAAGTCGACGGTGATCGATTTAAAAGTGGCAACATTGAAAAAATGGCGCCCGGAGCTACTGTGACGTAATAGGAAATGGTTTTCGATTTAAAATATCGGACTGCGTAAGTACAAAGTGAGATGAAGGAAATTGTGAATCTTGGCTGAATCTTTAATGTTATTTATAATATTAGGTGGAATTTTAAATTACCAAGAAATAACAGAATATTGTTTTTTTATTGAAAGATGACATTTTCTTTGGCTAAGTTTATATAGTAGGTGTATTTTCAACTGTAGTGTGTGTTTTATCGTATCTCATAATTTTAAAGGTATATTAAACCTCATGCATAAGATTAAGTTATCAATTCTTGCCTTCTGAAAAAGCTTTGACACGTTTAGCTAGCTTTCTATCTTGATATACAATTCTTTTGTACGTGTGTATGTTACTGAACTCGTTCTAAATTACTGGACCGATTTTTGATGTTTTTTTTAGTGTGATTGAGTGGGTCACTTAGATACTGATACAGATAAGATTCACAATTGGACCCGGTAGATGGCGCTGTTCGGGCAAGATAAAGTCTCTGAGGTGCGCTAGTAAATTATAATATTTGTATTTCATTGATAATTTGTATATAAAGAAACCAAACACAAACAATTTCGTTTATTTACACTTATTCCGTCGTCAATGTCTCCCAAAACACCTCTAAAACTTCAGCATTTCAACCGAACTTGTATAGAACTTACACTCCAGCGCAAGATAAGTTCTCACCTAGCAAAACCTATCCTTCACTTTAAATCTGATATCGGTGTAAGATCCCGGGAACACGGTGCATACTTGTCGGGAATGTCGACAAATCCCGGGAGTGTTCGCAGCAAGAAACTGCCATACATCTCGACGGTGCATAGTTTATCGTGAGGCGGGCACTTAGTCTAAGGAAATGTTTCGTAGGTACCTACGTTGTTTGGTATGACGCTTTATTGTTTGGTAAAGTTTTCGGGAATGGAAGGTTTCGGAAGTTGTAGGGTAACGCATTTTTTTTTTGACGGTGTTCTATAGAAAATTGTGGCCTTCTCGAATGAATTGTTAGTCTTCTTAAGAATAAAGATTATGAAATTAATTGCTAAGTGAGCATTTCCTGAAGAAGTTACAGCCCGTCGTTACCTAACAGTATAAAAAAAACCATTTGAAATGTGCTTAGGAATAAAAGTTAACTAAGTATATCCATTTAGATGAAGTTTGTGTTCCCTTAAAATCTATAAACATAGCTAGATCGCTGAATACTTTACTTCCCACTTAAGTCTTTTTGAGCTAGTTGTACCTGAAACCTATTTATGTAGACAGAGTTTTCTCTTGTAAGCATTTCGGGAGGCGCTGCAGTGTTTAACAAATCGTATGCTGCGCGCCTATGCACGTACTTACGGCGAATCGCGTTGAGCAGTGAACGACAGATGCTATATCATTGGAAATGTGAAAACAAAGAAGCACACGGACTATAAAACCCGAAGAAGAAGCACTTTAAACCCATGGAAGTCTAAACAATGCTATCCGAGAAATTGGCTGACCAAAATAAGAAATACCAGACATTAAATTGACAAAATGTATTCTACAAGACAAATTTGAATTCGTATTTAGAAATTGGGGGATACTTTGGGTCATTTGAAGCTCCTCAATCTGTCAATCGTGAAGGAAAATCAAGTGATGTTTTCAATAACTAGCAAAAGAAATGGCTCCTCTCTCATGATCTTTCCCGGTCATAAGAAATCTTGTTCAAATAAAGATATGGTTTAAAGAAACTTTTGAACGTACTTATTACATACATACTACTAAACTCACGTCTTCTTCCCACGGGGGTATGCAGAAACTACAGAACGCCTGCTACGAACCTTACATACTCCTTTTGCTACGTAAAATTAAAAACCGAAATGATGTAATATCACAAGAAAAAAAACCCGAACCTCATTTGATTTACGAACTTTCTCCGCCTCTGTACCCAAATTGCTCTGTGCAAATCTCCACAGAGTAATTCATCACGTCTCTCTCAGGTCCCGATAAATCAATCGACTAACTGTTGCGAGTAAAACAGATATTTTACGTAAAAGACGATGACCATATCCCTCTGTATTGCTTGTCTTGTTTTGATTTATTGGGAACTGTATGAGGAATATGTGATGAGAGGCTTTTGTGTAAATAAACAGGGTGGAGTAAAAATATCGGGATTTTTTAAAGATTTGCTTTTGTTTTGCCGGATGAGCTGAAAAATTTCAAGTTTTTACAAAATATTCATAATGGTATTAGGTATTATAAATTAATGTCGCTTTTCGTATCTGACCACATTACTTTTGAACTACGCATCGGATTTTTGCTGCGGTGTTCACTATAATTTAGAGAATAACGTTTATGTTTATAATATACATCTAAACATATTAAACTTACATATTTTAATAAAGAAATCCTGATGTTTTGACAAGTTGTAAGAACCGTGTGAAGTTGTCCGCCGCTAGTATTGTATTCATTTTAATACCAAAAAGTAACAAAGAAAACAAACCCTTAGTTGTATTGAAAGTTACTGATTATTTTATTCGCAATAAAATTTTGGGGGTGGGGCATTTATCTGTTCTGTAGGGCAAACCCTACACTAAAATTCCTATATATCGTGATTCGTGTGTTATGTAATGATCGTGGATATATTTAAAAAGTACATTATAGATATAGGAAATATTTGCAGATCATAACTTTCTCATGCACAGAACATTATGTTATTAAAAACCGGCCAAATGCGAGTTGGACTCGCACACGAAGGGTTTCATACCACCCATACAATATTTAACACTACATATAAAATAACGGCAAAAAATAACCCCCCCTTAAATATTTTATTCTGTTTTTGGTATTTAGCGGCAACAAAAATACTCATTTTGTGGTAATTTCATTTGATCGCGGTTCATGAGATACAGCCTGGTGACAGACGGACAGACGGACAATGGAGTCTTAGTACCGTTTTACCCTTTGGGTACAGAACCCTAAATAACCAAGTCTGTTCACATTCAAATCCTCCTTATTTTCAAACCACCATTCAAGACACACCTGTTTTACCAGTGATATCTCCCAGTGATAGTAGGTACCAGGGCGTCATAAACCCCTAGTAGTCTAACGGTCATAGTCATGCATAGCACGGACTGCACTACGGTGTTCACTCAAAACCCACCTCGGCAGGGCTATCAAATCTCTGCCAATATACTGAAGATACTGCAAATGGAATAGATATCGCACCAATAGCATTTCACGGAGCTGAGGTGACCAAACGAGCGGTTTCAAGCATTTTGTTCGTGAAGGGATAGATGGATGGAAATAGTCTTTATATCAACCTATATAAGCAAACATTTTTTTATCTAAACGATATCGCGTTCTTGTGGTCGGCAACAGGATCTGCGCTAAGCTGCTCTTCGATCTTCTGAACTTCTTGGGAAAACAGATTATTGATGGTCGGAGGGCTCTGCAAGATTTCAAGACTGTGCAATCAGGTTTGGCTACTCATTCGGTTACAAAGCTAAAATTCATTTCGAGTCCTCTAATTATTTTTTACGAAACGAGTATCTTAATTCTAGGATAAAGTATACGACAATATGGAACTACCAAAATATCCCAATAAAACCTAAACGTATGGACACCACAGACGTAGCGTCGCACAGTGTTGCAACCGACACGTCGCCCCCCGACGAATGTCTGGACCTATATTATTGTTACTCTACCTAAAAAGATAATTTGGTGTCTCTTCAGAAAGTTTTAGCACCTCTCAAATGTGGGGGGACTTAATCCATTATAGCATCGAAGACCGGTCATATTTTATGTTAGGGACAATTTTCGGCTGGAATTTTCGTTTTGGGGAGTATATAATACAGGGTATTGTAAAGAATTGATAATATCTGGATGATACCTGCCAGTATATCACAACGAAACACTAGAATCTAAACTGGTCGTGGTGGCCACTTGCAAAAAGCAATAACATTGATTGTGCCCGGGAATTGAACGCGATATCTTGAGTTACTGTTTAATAAATAAGCGCTCAATAGTATACACGTATACATATCACACTCACTTTTAACGTGTTTCCAAACTTTTAAATATTTTATTATATTTACCAATATAAGCGAAAACTGGGATGGATTTTGAGTTTAGTCTAAGGCTGCTTTTCCACCAGAGATGTGCTAAACGCTGTTTTCTATCAGGTATTTTATTCGTATTTTTTTTCTTCGTGCTTTGTGGGCACGACAACTGATATGAAGTCGGGCGGTTAAAAGGTTAATTTCGGAGAACCTGTCATTGCAATTTTTATATTGTGGCTCTGAAAACAAACAAGCAATAGTACATATGAGTACACACATACCCGAACAGCATAAATTTACAAATTCATCATCATCCTACTATCCAACTCATAATCTAACGTATTGGGAGTCAGTGTAGCATATCACAATCAGCACTCTATTGCGTAACCCTCTATCAGTCTTAATCTGAATCATTTTGAAGGAATAATAGACCATTGCTTCATATGTTCGAAGATTGTGTTTGCTCAACAACGTAAATGACGCAATGAATGTTGTTGAACTGTCAAAATTAAACCCATTGCTACTGATAGGGTGTTAAGCAATTACCTCGCTGAATGTTGGTTCTGATTGTTACCGGTAGAGAGCAGAGTGGTGGCCCAGTGGTAACTGCCGCGACTTACCATTTGTAGGTCGTAGGTTTGAATCCAGTCAAGCGCTTTACTTTGTGTAAATTATTTCAGCACTACTGCTCTCTAAACGGAACACATCGTGAGGAAACCGGCATGTCCTACAACCAAAAATTCGAAGACATGTGACATCTACCAACCCTCACTAGTCCCGCGTGGTGGATTACGACCCACTCCCTCTAACAGAAAGGCCTGTGTCCCAACAGTGGGAGCATTATAGACGGATTATGCTGTAACATGTCATGTAATCTGAATTTTGTTCCCGTTTGTTACCAGTTTAAAATATTTAAAAGTCCATCGATCTGTAATATTAAGAACTTTACTTTTATCATTCCGTGTTTTCCAACTCGCGCATCGTTTACTAGCGCGTTGCTGTGCAACTACATAACTGCATCACTTTATTTTTGTATCGCCATCTTATATTGAACTGCTTGAGGAGCTGTTGCAGTTCTATCAATACTTTTATTTGTCGAGGAGATACAATATTAGATGTATTGTAATGAACTAGTATTCTTCTGGTTAGTGCGTAGAGACCTCCTTGAAAGGCTTAGTAACTTTTGTGGACAAGGATAACGAGGATTGCGTTCACGTAAAATTATTATTAAGCTAAACGATCTGCAGTAGCGTTAGGAACGTACTGAGAAATTACATACGAAGAAGATATTATAGAGGTATGAGGAACAGGGTGTAAAGTTCACTCATCCTCTATATAAAAAGGAGGATCTTCCGATCAGACGGGTGTTGTGTCTGGCGGGCAACTGCCCGATGATTCATTTCGCGCCGTTGTATCTATGCTAGTTGCGCGGTAAACTCTGCTTGCGAGATGCAGAATTTTGCGTGACGCCAGTAAGACGCGTTGTTCGCATGTGGCGTTGTAGATACCACTACAATATTATGACGAATAGTTTTCTATTGGTCTTATCTTCTTCTTACGTACCTAATTCCAAATTTTTTTATGCGGTTGAATGATTCGCTCATTTTTCCCCACATTATTGTAGAACAATACGATTTCAAAAGCTGCAAGTTTAATACCGAGGACGTACTCAACTATGTTTCACTCGGCAAAAGAAACTCTTTTTGGTGTATGTGTGACCACGGAAAAGAATTTGTGGATTCTATTTAGGTCCCCTAAAAATATGTTAGTGTTAAATCCTGACATTCTCTTGTGCTTTTAGTTCGTATAAAATATTCGAAGTATGGTAGTAAGTAAATACTAGTCCAAGTGATAACAGAGAGGCGATTTATATAGAGAAAGTCTTATTACAACTTTTTAGTTGATAATGTTATCCAAAAAAACCTAAGAAAAGCAATTCAAACAAGATTTTGTAATAAACTGCAAAATTCCTCCACGATCCTTGTGTCGAACAAGATTTATCTAATAAATTCTTATAAATTAATTATTCACGTTATTAGTTATCATTTAATGTGTGTTGTAAACTAGTTGTAAATGATTTGTCTATCTATCGAAGTTTCTAGAAACATAATCAAATATTCTGAAGTGTCAACTTTCATAGTCAGTTATTTGCATTTGTCATCGAATCACAACAACCGACAAATGATTTTAAGGCAACTTTATCACATCAGATTTTTGATAAGGCTTTAATAAAAAAACCCTGGAGTAAAGTTTATGATGCCGCTGTTGCTTATAACTTATACCAGTATTATGAGTGCAGACTGCTCCGCTGACCGCAGGGCATGCAAATTTATACGCTGAGCATGCTCTGTTAATTACAATGGATAATCATTTTATTTAAGCGCAATCCTTTACCGCCGCATGTGTCTGTAAGCATTTACCTTGCCTGGGAAAGTTTTAATTCTATGACATTTATTACAACCCTGCTTTATTA
Organism: Gortyna flavago; assembly: GCA_963669345.1. Taxonomy (NCBI): domain Eukaryota; kingdom Metazoa; phylum Arthropoda; class Insecta; order Lepidoptera; family Noctuidae; genus Gortyna; species Gortyna flavago. The sequence goes on from OY770138.1 coordinate 13,948,518, forward strand.
AAGAGCCTTGGTTAAAATATGAGTAAAGTACTGGCTTTTACCGCGGCTGATTCCGCTAGGTCAAAAAATAAATTCTACAGGATAAATTTTTAACCAGTGCGCAAATTGTAACCATGAAATCAGTACATGATCCTGCTTGAAAATGTATCCTGTATAAAAATTTTCATGAACGAAACGGTGAAGGGAAACATCGCTTCGTGAGGAAACCGGCAATCCGGCATGTCCTAGAACCAAAGAATTCAAAGACATGTGACATCTACCAACGCGCACTGGACCAGTGGATTTATATGTGGTGGATTATCGCCCACTCCCTCTCACAGACAGGAGGCCTGTATCCCAGCTGTGGGAACATTATAGGCTTATTATGCTGTATGATATGTTATGCATGTGACAACTTTCATAGTGATCGGTCAAATGATGTTGAAGTTTATCAATATCATAATATACCAATATTCCTTTTTTATATTAGATTCCATTACAAGGCTTTTTACGAGAAAAATCTGATAAAACCTTTTAGTAATCCGATTAGGTCGATTACTATTTGTCTCTATAGATTTATATCTATATTGATAGAACCCTTTGGTAATCACACACACACACACACACACACACACACACACATCGTAATCGGCCTAATCGGATTACCAAAGGGTTCTATCAAATTGTTCTTAGGTGCAATATAAGATGCCCAACGCTTGACAATTCTCAAAAACGTTTGATCCTGAACAGAATGATGCTTTGTTACCAACCTAGCCACCTTAAAGGTTATTTTTGGAATAGCTTGCAATATTACGAAGGTCGAAATATGAACATGTTATGGAATCAATATTTAATTGCATTGGGGCTGTGCTTCTAGAAAAAACTAGAACAGACCAAGTAATAAAAATCTAGAATCTCATCTGCCTACCCTTTCTCAACAATCTTGGTCGGCTTCCAATCTAACCGGATGCAGCTGAATACCAGTATTTTACATGGAGCGATTGCCTATCTGACCTCCACAACCCACTTACTGATTAATACGATTCCTCTTGGAAAGACGGGACAAATGACAGCCGCGACTTTCCGAAGCACTGAGGGGTCTCGATATATAGGTAATAGATGGTCACCCATCCACGGAACGACCGATGAAATCTAAAGATAAGTAGCTAATGACTTACTCATACACATCCTCTTCCCCATCGCTTATACCTTACACTACACTAGGCGCAGAGGCGTCTGACCGCAGGGCATGCAAATTTATCCGCTGAGCGCGCATGCTCTCTTAATTACGACGCCTAATGCTTTTTCGATTACATTTAACGTTTAATTGAAACACCGGTGTTTCGGGTTTGCGTTAGGGTTTAACCTATTAGAGTGTTTTGGTCGTCTTCCGAGGTGATTAAGGAATTTGGGTCGGTAGGTCGAGGATGGGAGCCATGCGGGGGAACCTGTGTTGTAAATGTGATCTTGTCTTAAAGAAGATTAGGGGTGTAAGTAAGTTTCGGAGCTTAAGTAGATATTTTTATACTGAAGCTTATTTTTCGAATCGTCATTATCAGCAGCTATTCGCAGTCTAATCAAATGGGACTACAACTTCTGCATTAAACCAAATACTCGTTAAAAAAAGCGAGCACGATGCTTCATGCTTAATAGCTTAACCTTTATTAAATCAAAAACTTTCCTACGAATTAAATAAAAAAACGAAAACCTCGTAAACTTTGTGTATCCGTTTGTCGTACACTGTCGGCCACAATAAATTACTGCCACGTGTCACCGATAAAGCTAATTTACTCGTAAGTGGTATTTTTGTAATTAATGTTACACTATCCGCCCGTTACACTGCGTTATTATACATTCCGCGATTAGATTGTTTTATTATGTTAATTTTCTATTTGAGCTATTATTGTGGCCTACAGTGTATAGGTGGAAAGTTTCAGTAAGTATTGTACTTAGCTGTGTTGGAAATGGTGAAATATTGAGCATTGACCGTTGATAACTATCTAATTCCATTTTCTGATAGCCTGATCAAAACCTTCACAAAAGAAAGTATATTTGATATGGAAAGTTGGATTATTGTAAGTTTTTTTTTTTATTGTTACGTAATTCTACAGAACATGATTTCTGGCTTTCTAAGTTCCTTTACGTGGAGCATAACAATATCATTACGAGGTACCAAACCTGGTACGGTCAGCAACAAAAGCCGATTTTGACTTTAGTTCTTTCAAACTTATATTTTAAGAAAATTTAAAATATATTGTTAAATTCAGATGACACAAAGTGTTAGCTGTTGCAAGAAATGCTGAAAAGAAGTGTATTGAATTATTTTAGGTCTATTTGATAAATTTCCTCTTGCTGAAACCGTACCTACCTAGAGCCAATTTATAGGTAATTGTACAGAAACACTAGCACCTTTTCTAAATAAAGCCTTTTCGCACCAAGCCCTCATAAAAAAAAACTCACTCGATCCCTCAATACCAACCAAATTAACGAACTCTTCCATACAGCTGAAAGAGTGAAATGATCAAAGGAAACAAGGAATGAACTAGATGAACGAGTAGGTCATCGGTTCACTCCGAGCGTCTCATTCACTGGGAAGCAATTACGTCCGGAGGGATTATGTTCCAATCGGAATTCTAGGTTTTAGACGCTTTTCGGTGATCTAGTATTTAGATGTGTTTTGTTTGGTCTAAGTTTTATCTACAAGTGAAAAGCGTGTTGGTAAGGTACAGAGTTTTATGTTACAAAAACAGGGTACAAAAATGAATATAGACGATGACTTGTGAGATCCCAATTTGTATGTGGCAGATTTTTCTGCGGGTGAAACCGCGGGGTGCTGCTAATTTGTACATAAATTTACATAGCGCTAAAACTACTCGTATGTTTGAAAATAAAATTACGTCTTGAAACCGTTGAAGGTTTTGATTTTAAAGCGATTTCAAGTCTGCATAAGTACCTACATTATGTTAGGAATATTACTTGAAAGGTTCATTGAATCGCAGACCAATATAGTTCATAACTACCTCGTGTTATTGTCAAAATGGCTTTCAAAATTAATTCGGAGCTTAAACTCGAACCATAAAAACTTTATTAAAAATTCACTTACAACAGCTGTTCGAACGAAAAAACATGTTGCAAAAGTGAAATAACAAGGAGTTTTAACTGCTTTAATGTCGGTCGTGGTCGGTCGTACTCGAGTCGTGTCGGAGTCGTGTCGTGCTGTCCTGTCATGTCGTGTTACGTAATCACGTAATGATCATGATTTTGTACACACTGCTGTGAAATATTGCTGGCGGATTTATCGACATGAATATACTTTTGTTTTTAAAAATCAGCTTTTAACAAGGCTTCTATTTGATTAACGTTAATACGTGTAAATACCTATACCTATACAGCTGCACGCGTCAATTGATCAGGTTAAGCTACGCTTGCCGCGGTTGGTCTTTGGATGGTTGGCCGTCTTTACATACCGAGATCCCTCCGTGCTTCAGAAAGCACGTTAAGCCGTTGGTCCCGGCTGTCATTAGTGGATCTTTGACAGTCGTTACGGGTCGTCAGAAGCCCGAAAGTCTGATAAGCAGTCTTACCAAGGGGTATCGTATTACCCAGTAACTGGGTTGTGGAGGTCAGATAGGCAGTCGCGCCATTTAAAATACTGGTATTCTGCTGCATGCGGTTAGACTTAGAAGCCGACCCCAACGTAGTTGGGAACAAGCTAGGCAGATGATGACGACGTGTAAATACCTATGCTTGTAATGTAATGCGGAGGATAGAGGAAAATGTCGTGATGAAAGTTTTGAGTATGACCGTGGATGGCTATACGAGTACCGACCAAAGAAACGAGGGATGGACTGTGGGAAAGATGATAGGGCTAAAGAGGGGCTGACTGCCAAATTAACGACTAATAGATAAGTATGAAAGAATAAGACATGCTGCCTTTACTTTAAATAATTTGGTATAAGGGTTGATAATGACGATGATAAAGTGTAAATACCTACTTAGAAAACTTTTACAAAATACCGGTATAAGGCAGAACCACAGATATATAGATACACCTAGATAACGCAAGAGCAACTCCTTCGCGTGCCATAAATCGCGCCAGCTTACGTAGAAAAACCGTAAGCCGCCACTTTCGCGCTCAGTCCTGAGTACTGCTGGCTGGGTGAGCGTGAGCGCTGGTGCTAGGCCAGACGGTGGTGAGGCGAGACGGGTGTCTTTGAATCGATTTGATTTTCCCATCATTAAATAGTGCTTGTGACGTCATAGTAGGCACTCAAAAAATCGCACGCTTGGGTTCCATACAGATGTGGTACTTGCGTTATCTAGGTCTATATCTGTGGTCAGAACTATGTAAAACAAAAAAACATATGATAGCAGTCCTGAAATTGTCATAAATTCTATAGGTACGTTGAATTTAATATGTCGCCGTGTCGTGTCTGCGTCATGTTGAGTAATTGCTACCTGAATAGAATATTTCGAACATACATCATGTTACCCTAGATTGCTATGAACATCAAAGCTGTTTAGTAATTTTATACATTACTGAAATAGACATGAAACTGTATTGACGTTTTTTTCAATAAAATATACATTTTTTCAAAGACATAAATCCCTAATGGATGCCTACATCGCAAAAGGAACCCATTTGGATAATGGGTCCCTTTTGCTGATGTTTATAGCTTACAATGGTTTTGGGCTCTGCGTTGATGAATGAATCAGTCATTCTATCAGTCAGAACGTTCCACTTTATCAATTTTCTAAACTGAATTCAAATTTTGTTTTTTCTTCGTTAGCCTATATCGTGTCCCACTGCTGGACAAACGTTTTCAGATCGTCACACCACCTTCGCCGTTGTCTACCTCGACGGCGATGTCCTCCTCGGGCGTCCCACTTGAGTGCTGATCTTTGTCCCTCTTTCCGGGCGCATTTATGAGACCGGCCAACTCCCACTTCAGTCTGTTCGTTCAAATAAAAATCGTTCTATGTCCATACCGACTTACTTTGAAACATTTGTTAACCAATATTCCAGCCCGTATGTCAGGCGTCATCCAGGGTAGCACGAATTTCGAACATGACGTTCCCCTTAAATATTCCATAGCGAGCTCTTGAATACTAATTATTATTTAACTTATATTCTCTGACTACGCCTGTAAATCGTTACGTCGCGTGGAACTTCATAGTAAGATTTAAGTTATAATTTATTGGAGTGACTAAATTATGTTGTTCAAACTATTTTTATTACTTTCTCTTTATTTATTGGAAGGAATTACAATAGTTTGTATTTTTAAGGAAGTAAGTTTCAGGGGTGGCGGAGTTTGCAGTTTGTATGCTACGTCAAAGTTGTACTCTTCAATTTAGCAACATTAACCAATTATAACGTTGCTAAATTGAAGAGTACAACTGTGACGTAGCATGACAACTGAATAGACTAGTATTACGTTTTGTCGGTTAACCACGTCACGTGATTTTTTGTTAACCTTTATTTAATTACCTAAACAAATCGCTCGTTCCACTAAAATCTCCTAGACCAGTCCCCCAGGGCACTCAAGTACCAAAAATCCAAAGTTCCAAACGTAGGTACCAAAATGTCTGAAGCATTGTCATAATATTCAGCTTTTTGGTCATAATGTTGATAGTATTTTGAAGTGCGAGATTTTATAACCTTGTGCGAACTGGGACACAAGTCCCGGCACATTATTTTTTATGTTTAAGTAACATTTTTATTCAATTTCTGGTACAAGTGTCGGCACATCGAATTTCGCAACTTGTGCCAAGATCTTGTTCCTGGAACCATGTTCCGATACAAATGTGCAAACATATCCTGAACTGGGTTGCTATATGTGTTATGTAACAGAGCATAAGAATTCCATTACTCACAGGGTTTCAGCGGTCAGTAACTATAATCAAGTTAGGAAAATTAATTGTTTATCAAATTCACACACTACGTCAATTTGTCGTGTTATAGCTATTCATAAAAAATTATAGTTGAGATTCGAATATTCGGCGATATAAGTAGGTAGTTAATTTGATAACAAATTTTAATAACTTAATTAATTAGTTAATTAGTCAGGGTAATCCCTGACTTCACAATAGGCTTAAATCCTGATCCCAGACTTGGGCAGGCATAGAGAAATTCCTGGTGGAAAATTCCAATATTATTTTGCTCGACCAGGAATCATACCCAGGACTCTATGCTCAGCACGAACGTGACAGTCCAACAACCTATAAGCATTCATTTACATACCTTTCAAAATAAACGTTTTTCTGTGTTTTCCATAACAATAATAAAACAAAACAATGCTTTTCAAAAATATTCATGAAACATAGAACACAGACCCTTCCACCATCTTTGACAAAAACATTCATTTACTAGAAAAAATCTTGTGCAAATTAACCATTGAAAGTCTATGGGAGTTTTTAAATGTATATTTCCATAGTGTTTACTTTGAGGGTGGGCAGGACACAATGGAGGCTAATCAGCATTTTTCTTTATTATGTCGGCTAAGGCTTTGGTGATGTTGTCCCGAAATCATTAAAAGTTTAATTAGAATTTCGATGTAAAAAGTCACGTAGGTAGGCAAAACTGTCTTGTTTTTAATTTCAACGTTGTGCTTATTAAGTGCCATTTCGACAGTTATTATAAAGTAGATATATTTATATACGTTGGTATACCTACGTAATGTTCCCACTGCTGGGACGCAGGCCTCTTCGAGAGGGAGTGGGCTATAATCTACCACGCGGGTCCAGGTTGGTAGATGTCAGAAGTCCTCGAATTTTTGGTTCTAGGACATGGTGGTTTCCTCACGATGTTTTCCTTTACCGTTTTGAGAGCAGTGGTTATGGAATTATTTGGGTTCGAAACCACGAGCTACAACTTGTAAGTTGGGGCCGCTGCCACTGGGCCACCGCTGCTCTCAATGGGTATAATAGACACAAATGAGATCCTTGAAATATATTTCTAGAATCTAATTTGCCTTTCCGCTATTCGTAAGCTTTCACTGTAAAATTAGATTTGGGTCTGAAACTGATTATTTCTCTACCAAACGCTCTCAACAAAATCACACTAAAATTATAAAGGTAAAAGTTTGTGAGTGGTTTGTGTGTGTGTGTGTGTGTGTTTATATGTTTGTTACTTCTTCACGCTCAAACGGCTTGACCAATTTAAATAAAATTTTGTATGGAGGTAGCTGACACTCTGGATTACCATATAGGCTACTTTTTATCCCGATATTCCCACGGGATCGACAATCATGCGGGTGAAACGCAGCTAGTTCTATTTATAAATTCATAAGCTCAAAAATGTATTTTCCATTTCTTCTATTGAAACCAACCGATTACGTCCCCAAAGATTCCGTCGGCAATCAAATTGTTCCAAAAAACCTTTCGTTTCGGGGAAATAAAAAAAAAATACTACGGTAAGATGGTTTCCCTTCATCAAATTTGAGCCAGGCTGGGCGTTTGATTGAATTAGCATGAAAGTTCTGCCCTCTTCTGACAAATTTATCGCCATAGGATTTTTGCGACCATCCAACTCGTAAAAAACCAAGTTTAACTTTGAAATTACGTTTTTATTTTATTGGGATACTGGGCGGTTTTATGTTTTTCGATTTGGTTACTTTCTTTTTTTTTCCATATTACTGGGACTATGATTACTGCTGCAAAATGTGCGAGAAGTTTACAATGTTTCTGTCGTTTTCTTACTTTTGAGATAGATTCTTGAATAAAATATAAGTCTGTGCTATAAAATGTAGCTCTGTGATCGTATATTTGAAACAAACTCGATTTTCATTCAGATTCATTTAAATCTGCAATCGTAAACTGGAAGCTTGGTCAAGTCTAAATTCAGTGCAATAGCTGCTCTATCAAATCTCACATTGCTATTGTGATGTCCAAATTAACGACAACCAATCATGTGAGTTGATAAAAGATTAAAGTACAGATCAAATTGAAATCAAGTTGACGAGAGATTAAATCAATCAACTCAGCCTATTGCAGTCTCTGCTGGACATAGGCCTCTCCCAGGCTGCGCCACAACTCCCTGAACTCCGCCTTCCGCATCCAGTTTGACCCGACTTGACGAGAGGTTCGCCGAAAAATAACAGGCTTTCAGTGTTCGTAGCCAAACATTGAATTTTAAAACGTTTCCCTTCTTTGTTTCGCGTGATCCAAGAGATTCCCCAAAAGAGGTGAGCTTTCCGAATATCTCCGCGTAAACAATTATGAAAATTTATCAATCTTTCCAAGACATTAAAACGTGGAATCACAATTTTTTCATTTAGAAAGGGAGAAAAAAGAAAACGTTCGGTCGAATGGAGGGGCAAAAACGTTCTTGGCTATAAGAAGACGGTCATTAAACATGATCGCTATCATAATTGAATTAAAAATTCCAACACGAGCGCTCCTAAGTGTTGGAGGGGACGCCGCTGTTAATGCTATTGCAGTTGCCAGTTCGCGCCAAATTTGACATCATATAAATTTTTTTCTGTATTGGCAAGCTTTTTGGGATATTCGATAAAATTGGTATTGAGTTTAAACCTTTCGAGAGTTAGTTAGGTTTTCGTATTTTATTTAAGCAGCTATCATGCTAGTCGGTTTTTATGCCTGTCTTGCCCCTATATGAGTTTAAGCCTTTTGAATGTTAATTACTTTTTAGTTTAAAGAGATATGAGGAATGTCAGTTCACTCATTCTCCATAGAAAAGGGAGGATCCTCCGACCAGACGGGTGTCGTGTCTGGTGGGTTACTGCCCGACGATTAATGTCGGGACGTTGTATATATGCCAGTTGCGCGGCAAACTCTGCTTGCGCGATTCAGGATTTTGCGTAACGTCAGTATGATACGTAGTTTGCATGTGGCGATATAGATGCCGCCACAGTATCATGTTGGTTGGTTTTCTTGCCTATGGCTTGCTGCTTCTTGATTTTATGCCTTATGAGTTAAGTACGTTTTAGTTTATACCTTGAACCCAAGATTGTTTAAGATGTTTGCTGATCATGCATAGGTAACACCACACCTTTAGCTTCTTAACCTTTACTGGCCATACGAGAGATAGACATAGCAGTTTCTGCTAATACATAAAATACACAAATCTACCTGTATTCCTAACTTATCTTCCTCGAATTTGGTCTTGCGTCCCCAAAACGCATCTTGATTATTCTCTCCCCCTATAGTTAGAACTATTTGAATAGAAGTTTCTGTTATCTCTTCAGCCGCAGGGCGTCTGTCAACTTGACGTACTCCGAATGCTGAAGATTACTAGCATTCACCGAACTTCAGCTTCGTGTACTCGTAGTCATTATTGTTTGTTTGAAGTGCGGTATCTTACATAGGGTATCGTTTTGCCTTTACTCAGTAAGTGTCGTAAACTATACTGTAAATAAGCAACTTTCTTTAAACAGATATTGTGACAAAAAAGTCTGCTGCTACCATGGTCATGTATGTTTGCGTAACTCGACAAAATGTAGGGAACAGCTGATTGTAATTTCTGAGTTCGTCTCTTAGTAAAAGTTGTTGTCATCCATGAGTACTATACTCCCTTAAAGTAATTCGTTTAACCTAACATACTGTAGTAAGTGTAATAACTCTACAAGGATTTAAATAAATAGACATTGGGTAACGCCTCGTTCGTCTTGTGCTCACAAACGCAACTATCCTGGATTCAATCCCCCGGCAAAATCAAGCAATTTGCTAATGGGTTATTATTCAGTTTCACCAATTTCTTAGAGAATTTTCTCAGTAATTTAGAGTTAAAATGCCCCGTTAATGGGGCTCGCCCTCCATTACATTGTTCTTATGGCTGGCGAAATTATGTCGGTATATTTTTCACCTCCTTTACCCCTTCGGACTACGACCACGCGGACGCTCACCCATGAGATGGACTGACCAAATTAAATCCGCAGTGGGTGATCCCTTGTATGACTGCACAAAAAACACGAGAAATCGGAGTAGGTGGCGAGAAACCATGAATGGCGAATCACATCAGCCCCTAGACAAGAAACTACATGAGGACCACGACTGCTCTGACAAGAGTGCTAGGAAGAAGAACGAGACCCCTTCGGAAAACAGAGGCCTGCTCTTACTACTCAAAATAAACGTAATTTTTTTTGCGATTTTCTTATAAAACATTTGTGAACTCTTGAACTCCCAACCCATGGCCCACCTGTAGAACGATGTATATTACGTGTATGACGTCTAAGAATTCCTCATAAATGTTACCGCCATTTTGCAAGTCACTGTACAACATTGCGCCGTGTGTAAAGTCGTTAGTATCTGAATGCCTGCGGCAGCGTCTGTGCTGTGACAAGATGACATGCTCTTAAGAGCTTCGAATGTTTCGTACTTTTGAACTTGTGTTTTGTTTGATTATGTCTTTGTGGGAGATAGGGTGGGTTTTTTTTCAAATGAGTTTTTGTTCATCAGCAATGCTGAGAAACATCAAAAGTTGAAGAGAAACTTCCACTGCTGATAAAGCGCAGGCCACATCGCGAGTTGGCTGGCGGGCGGGCTTTTATTTGCTTGGTTGAAAGTTGACTAAAATTGTTGTTCTTATATTTTGTCATGATAAAAAAGGGCCCGCCAGCCCGTCCACCCGCCAGCTCGCGCGGCGTGGCTTGCTTCCTACGGGTAAAGAACTTAATAGTCCTCTAGACCTTGTTTCGGCCACGGCGGCTAATGTCAACGGAGACTAGCCTTCGGCGCGGGAGATGTAATAGTGCACAAGTGGAGACAAACATGTACACTCTCTCTACCCTCACTCTCATAGTCCAATTGCACGGCACACGGTGGGTTTTTTAAAGTACCTAACTACTTAGTCGAAGATGGAAATTGCCAAAATCAAAAGTTGGCAAATTCAAAGCAGTTTGTTGTTGTTATTAGCATAGTTTTTTTTACTTGCGTTTGACAAGTAGGTATCGCCCCTGGTTGAGAAGATTCTACGTAATGTAAACACTTAGAACCTTTTACTACACTTAAGGACAACAATTGTATGCGATTTGAACATCTTCATTTTTTTTTATTCTAATGCGCCTGAGGCTCAATTTCTTCTAATTCTATACCTAGAGAATAAGTCTTATCCCAAGAATACATTTCGAATTGCTGACAGTTTTTCCATACTAGAACTGTCAGACGTCAATTTTATTCCACGGATAAAAGATAATCTAACTTTGGTGAAATTAATGTTAGATGTTCAACTATTCTGGAGTTAGGCAAAGTTGTCTGTAATCTCTGCCGCCGCGGGGCTTGGCTCGAAGGTTTGACAACTTGACAGACGTCTGCTTCGACTGCCTTGTTGTTGTTGAGCAAGAATGCCGTCTAAGGGCTGGGACACATGATCGACATGAGTTTAATACTGCATAATGTTGTGAAACTCGTACATATTTGTATGCGTACGTTACTAATCGACTTGTGAAATCTAAGTGCTGTTAAGACTCAAATTAAACATGCATTAATATGTATGTTTAATCCAAACAGAGGGGCAATTCTCGTAATTTTAAGCACGTTCACAGTCTGATCTCAGACTCAATCTATAAAAAATACTTCTTTCCCTACATTTTTGACATTTGCTTGTCTCTGTGATGAGACTGCGACTAGATTTTGAACATTTTAAACTACGCTAGCTCTTCCCTTTTTTTTCCTTTATACTTACACGTACACAATATTATAATGTGAGATTTTATATTGTATTAAATATTTCTTAATATCTATAACATGGTACTCTATAAATAATAAAATTTAGTTTCTAAAGAACCATATTAAAAAGTACGAACCCACTTCAGCACCACATAATTTCGTGGCACCTAAAAGTCTTTCCTACATTTCTACGGGGAGCTAGAGTTCTCACATTTCATCTGTCGCACTTTACCTCTAATGTAAGTGCTGACGCATATACTATCGGCTTAGACTCAATTATTTTAAGTAAGAAGTGGCAAATTGTAAGGTTTTATGGCCAATGGGTTTAATTTTCAATTAGGATTGCTTTCTCCCAGAAAAACCACCGAGTAGGTTCGTTTCTCCCACTTAGTATAACTATTTAGTACAGACGCCAGCACATCAAGCTACCCGAAACTTTCAAATTTTCCCAATCAACTTTGTACCATATGCTTTAGCCATAAAGTTGAAAATCTATTAAAGAAATTTGACAATGTAGTAGCTATATAAAATAAATAAAAAATACAATGTGACGGATTCGGTTTGTGGCTCACCGAATCCGTCACATTTTATTTTTACTTTTTACTGATTAATAAACTTATTATTATTATTAGCTTGATGTACTGGCGTCTGTACCTATATTTTTGTAAATTGTTCTAAGAAAAAGCATGTCTTTTGCGTTGGTTTATAATCCCTATACTTTCTTAGGTTAGCAATGCGTAAAATAAATGTGTAAATAGTAAGTTTTGTATAGTTTACACACAGTAGGTATATAAATGAAAAAATATTTATTAAATGTTAAATTCTATCGAACTTACGAAGCATTTTATAAAATCTTGTATAATTTTTTTTTGACATAATTTTCTGACACTGCAGTTGTGATAAGATTTAGGCAGCATATTATCACAGATTATTGTCTTTCTTTTGTCATAGCTGAATATTTTTAAAGCAATTCAGTACATTGCCCCATTTGCTCGAACTAATAAAATATATTTTTTTTACCAAAAATTACTGTGTGCGTGTTCAACCGTGGATGGCAACGTGCTAAATTCTAACTCCAATTGAAAAAAGCCACAAACGTCAAAATTTTAACAATCCGCACGTGTAGGAATATCAAAAAGGTACCTATATCTTTTTTATAGAATCGAATGCAGCTTGCTGCGTTTTCATTTTACCCAGTGGAATACAAATCGGTGTTGCATTGTATTCAATGCTTCGATAGAATTCAATGTGTTTAGCCGCAGGCGGCTCCGTGTTTTATTAAAATTTTATCGAGATTGCACGATTGTTAAGTGTTATTTTATTGTTATTATGTTTTTAATAAATAAAACAGACGGCATCTGTTCGCTGAACAGCACGCGTGGCAAAAATTTATTGAGAAATCGGTGTAGTGCCTACTTACTTAGTAGATACCAAGGAAGCTTGAAGTAGTGAATTGCACATGAGTCCTTGCAACTTTGGTCTCTGGCCACGTATCGTAAATGCTCTTGTAGGTACCCTATGAACGGTAATACCAAATAATTTTGCTTAAGGAAGCCAAATTTTCCCTTCATCTTTCAGCCATATTTAAATGTTCCTAATTTTAGACGAGTTAAATAATGGCTACAAAATTAATTGATTCTCAGGAATCAGGATGCATAACATACATTCTCGCCTTATAATATTTCATTCTTATAAATTTTCTAGTTCATATTGGGTAAGTTCAAAGTTTTCGTGTCGACACCGCTGCCTGATGCAATATTTTTACGTTTCAAATTACTGAAAGCTTACAAATTCACAAAATGATTCTCCAAAAGGAAACGTGAAAATATTCAGGTTTCACAGCATCGAAATAGAAATCTATTGCTTCCAAGTAGTTGAAAGGTTCGGCTTACAGAGACATCCCGAATTTCTGATGTTGGTTTTCTTTGATGTTTTGAAATAAAACTTTGTAAAATGGTGGGACTACTGGTTATTTTTGTTTTTGTACCCACTATTGCTAAGTAACGACTGTCAAAGATCCACGAATGACAGCCGAGACCAACGGCTCAACGTGCTTTCCGAGATATGGAGGAATCCACAGACCAACCGCGGCAAGCGTAGCAAACCTGAAGGCCAATTCTCGTACTTAAAAACGTTCAAAATCTAGTCGCAATCTCATCTCAGCGACAATCAATGTCAAAAACTTGTCAAAAATATAGGCAAATTAGAGGTATTTTTGATAGATTGAGACTGAGATCAGACTGTGAACGTTCTTAAAATTACGAGAATTGCCACTTAGGTCGATTGGCCCGTGCGACTGATATTACTTAGCCACAAGCACCTCTATATACATATATATATTTTTAATATATTACATAATTTATAAGACAGGACCTAGTTTACGTCCAGCGCAACAGGGCGGGTTACAACCTAATCTTACTGACTGGCTAAATAGATGTGCACTTCTGCCTACTCTTATCAAACCACGCATTTTCCACTGTACATTACCTTTAGACACCCAACAGTTACAGCATCCCATTGTTCCCACCGTTTCCATGACGCGATCGCATGAAAACTAACCCGTGCTTTGTGCCAATTAGAGCTAATACGTCGCATTACCGGGTTCCAGCTGCGTCATAACAGTTTGACGTCACATCCGGATACCTGTATAAGCTTAACAGTCGCAGCTTCGGAATAAAATCATTTGTTAGTATTGTTTAACTTAACGTGAATGCAGGATTTTGAGGATTTCGAGTTTGTTATTGTAACTGGTTTGACCTGGTTTTGTAGGCATTAGATAGGTAGGCTTGAACATCTTATGAGATATAGCCTTAAGGCGTATAAGGGTTATCACACTACCCCGGACACCGCTCCGGTTTTTAAATTTGACTAACGGTGAAGGAAAACATCGTGAGGAAGCCGGCATGTCCTAGAACCAAAAATTCGAAGACATGTGACATCTGCCAAGCCGCACTGGTTCCGCATGGTGGATTTATGACCCACTCCCCTCTTACCGAGAGGGCCTGTGTCCCAGCAGTGGGAACATTAGCGGTATATGGTGCAGTGTGAAACCGCCTTACTCTTCCTGCAATCATAAAATGAGCGGGTAAAAAGTCAAATTTAAATGCCTAGCCTTTTCCCAACTATGTCAGAGTCGGCTTCCAGTCGAACCGAGTGTAGCTTAATACCAGTATTTTATATAGAGCGACTGCCTGTCTGACCTCTACAGCCCAGTTGCTGGATATCACTATACCCTTGGTAAGGTAGTTTGTCAGACTTTCGGGCTTCCGACTACGTTTAACGACAAAATAAAAATGGATATAAAACTTATACGTAGAAGAAAGTCATTCATCTGCCTAGCCTTTTCCCAACTATGTTGGGGTCGGCTTCCAGTCTAACCGGATGCAGCTGAATACCAGTATTTTACATGGAGCGACTGCCTATCTGACCTCCACAACCCAGTTACTGGGTAATACGATACCCCTTGGTAAGACTGGTTGTCAGACTTTCGGGCTTCTGACTACCCGTAACGACTGTCAAAGATCCACGAATGACAGCCGGGACCAACGGCTTAACGTGCTTTCCGAGGCACGGAGGGGTCTCGATATGTAAAGATGGTCACCCATCCACAGACCAACCGCGGCAAGCGTAGCTTAACCTGATCGATCGACCTGTGCGGCTGTTATTATTTAGCCACGGGCCCCTCGTAGAAGAAAGTATTGGAAAGGTATGTTGTTAGTGCATGTGAAAGCACATCTCACCTTGTTTATGAATATGCACAAGCTACTAAGCTTTCTTCTGCATAATCTTCCCATAAACTTTAGCACTATTATTGCTAAACTTAAAGGTCAGTTTTGTCGTAGCTAACCGTAATATAACAACTATTATTACAGTTCGAAGCTCAACTGTCACTACCTAACTGTTCTTAACAACACCGAGCAATAAGGTCGATATTATGCACATAATCAGAAACGCAAAGCTTTCACAAACAGCGAACATTGAATAACATTATCACCTCAATGCGTTGCGATTTAATCAATGCAATTACAATGACATAAAGGCTGTTACACACAGACGGCGCGGCGCGCTCATTACCATTTCAAAGAGCGCGTGTCATTACCGCGCCGGCCGTACGTACGCAATCTTTGCATAACCATCCCGTCTTGTGGGATAGTTTACGCCCTGAACGTTGCGGGGAATTCAATTTTGTAAGCTAAACGCCCGAGGGTGAAGGGTGCGAACTCAGCTTAAGGTGGTTAGCCTGTTTTCGTAGATTTTGTGGTTATGTTTTTTTAAGTCGTTATGGTGAAAAGATGGCCGCGAATTTCGTTGACAGTTTCAGGATAACATTTTTCCCGAAAGAACATTACCACTTACGGTATAGGTTAGCTTTGGGAAAAAAGATTCAGCTGTATAAAATTAATTGAAGAGTCGACAATAAAAGAGAAAAAATTAAGTTAAAAGAGACCTCTGAGTTTGTTTCGGTATTTCTTCTCACGAATCATTTCAGTCAGCTGCACTGGCCGCCCATCTAGTTTCGAAATATTCACCAACAAAATATTGACGTGTGAAATAAACATCTCATTCCATTTCAATCGTTTTGTGACAGAAATCAGCTGATCTTTTCTATAAAAATCTGAAGGCCAATTCCCGTAATTAAAACTGTTCAAAATCTAGTTTCAATCTCATCTCGGCGACCATCAATGTCAAACACTTTTCAAAAACGTAGGCATTTTAGAGGTATATTTGACAGATTGAGACAGATCAGACTGTGAACGTTCTTCGTTCGTTCGCTGTACTGCATCCTCCCCTATAGCACAGCATCATGCTGAGTGGAAGCCTTCTTGTCACAGTCATGACTTTGTGCTCGTAATTATAGATATGTTTTGTTTTTATTTTCATTATTATTAGAATTAATTAACTTTTAGTACGCACGTGTCCTTTTTAAAATTACGAGAATTGCCCCTCTGAAAATTTGGAAGTGGAATTACCCAAACATCACCTAAGTTTTGACGGTGAAGTTGATACAGAATAGACCGGATGGTATTAAAAATACCGGTGAAAACGAACTGCAAGTTTGATGTCGATCATAATTCAATAAATTTTACGTACGCGGCGCTCACCGAAATTCGTTCGAAAATGTTGTTGAAACTCGATCGAGAGGTTTCCCCCACATTTTAACTCCCGATCTGATGAGAAGGTATGGAGTTTGAAAATTGTTGTGTATTTTTTTGAACGATGAAATGGGATTGCATTGCATCGTTATAATGTTAAGTGGGATTCTATTCGTAATCCAAATTTCCTTTGCCGATAAGTTTTTCAACGTCTTGGCGAAAAGTTCATGATACCAAGAAACACCTGGATAACACATATTTTCCCGCCTTTTTCCTAAAAGGGTTCCTACTGAGAAGTTCCTGATGAAAAAACCCTATAACAAAAAACCTTTGTATGTCTTTGTCTGTACCTACATCTATACAAATAGATAAACTTGGAAGTGTCTGTTTGTAATATCAAAATAACAGCTTTTTAATAAATGTATATAAAAATATATTTGGTAGGTACTTATATCAATATTTTTTTATTTTTGTAGTCTGTCTCTTTGTTCCGGCTAATCTCCGAAATGGCTGAACCAACCTGAAATTTAGTATGGGGATAGGAAGGATATAGGCTTTTTATCAACATACCACGCAGGCGAAGCCGCGAGCGGATGCTAGTTTATTACTATAACATAACATCACGCCCATATTCACCGAAGGCTTAGACAAAAGGGGATCTATAATACTTTTTTTATATTTATAAATGCACTAATTCTGACTACATCCGTATCAGGTGGTCTGTTTCTAGGTTAGACCACAGGTCTAGGTCGTAAACACTATGCTAATACCTATTGTTTGAACGTATGCAATTCTGCTAAACCTATACAATAGTCATTACCATCTTATATTAAGGGGAACACTTCTCGCTTATTTAATTTTACATTTTTCTTCAACAGTTTTTTTTTTCAAGAATTTATATTTCTATTGCATAAAAATTAAAATATTTACTTGATTGTTACTGTTTATGAATTGTTTATTATTTTTCCTACAAAATAAAACTGCAAAAGACCCGTTAGAATAGTATGCAAATGTAATTTTGTTGCTTTAAAATATGCGATAATAGACAAATAATGAAACATAAATCCCCCTTCGATATTTCCCGAAAGGGAAGGCAGATGTGTAGGTATCTACACTCTATCTAGATACAATATGTAACATAATTAAGGGAAGACCAATTAGAGTACTGAGTTAAAAGCATAATACAAAGACCAATTTTTTTAAAGCTAACTATTATTATAAAGAAAATCGTGTTGATCCCAGCATTACCTACCTACTTTACGCATTTAAAATTGATTCTTATGGCTTTTAATTTTCTTTGGCTTAATCGGCAGTCAGTATAGAAAAATACATAATTTAAAAAAAAAACCTATTCAAAAGTTACTGAAATCAATTCAGTAGTCAATTATGAATAAAGTACTGTCAGGACTTGCGTTAATTCTGTTACACCTTGTAAACCCTACACATTTCTTCAGTCGGTACCTCCTTAGCCCATGCACTGGGAGCTTAAGACAATTTACCTATACGTTCAGACGGAAATAATGCCAAACACATCACCTTAACCCAGTCACCATTACCATCACATTAAAATTCACCGTCAGTCGAAACGGACGACTATTTTAAGTCTATTAAATACGACAGCCAAATTCAAATGTCATTACAGATACACAAATGTGCATACCGTCACGCGTATCGTTCGCCGCGCGATGTTTAATCGCTTGTGTGTGACCGCGCATAATGAGGCGGCTGTCGGCACGTGTGTGAGCGCCCTTATGTCGGATTATGAATTATTATTTGAATTGTATGGTGATGGGTTTGGGGAAGTTAAATTGAGGTTAAGTTTTGAGTTTAGCTTTTAACTTTACAGGATGCCTTTAGGTTTCAGGCTAAGTTTTTTTACTGCATGATGCGCAATCGTCTTCATGTATTGATAATAAGAATATGGAAGAGCGAAGTGTCTTAACACAGATTGGTTTGCTTGAAAAGACCCCACCAATCCCTAAGAAATTCACCATGAATCTGACGCTTATTTTCTTGCGAGTTCAATCATGGATCACCAGTTTGCTATTGTGGGTGTAGGTTACCTATTACATGTAGAGAACATGTGAGGATGTGAGATACAATGTTAAATTTTCATTCACAGACGAATTCGTATTGTACTTAAAAAAACCTATGAAATAAGAACCTACTACGCTTTGGAATGGGCAACTTCAGCTTCATCTTTCCAACCGACCGACCGACAATTCAAAAGCACTATATAGTATAATTGAAATAAATCCTTTTGAGTTTGAGTCGCCAAAATACTGGTAAATTAAAGAAATACCTATGTAGGTGTCTATAGAGCTAAATTTTAAACAAAATAATCCCCCCACATTTCCTTCCCATTCAATATCACACTCGGAAATAAAGCCTAAGTATTAGCGTGCAATGCTGCAATAGTTGGAACTCCTGGGCAATGCAGGGTCCGGTTCAAATGCAGCGCATACCACGCCAGACGACGGGAATTCAATAAAGAAAGGATTATGGACGCAGTACACTCGGATATACTGGATGCTGTTTTGTTTTTCGTTTGGTAAATAGTAAAAAGAAGAAACGAAAAAAATAAGACTGACAGAGATGAAAAATACACTAAAGTGAATTTAACTAAGATGCTTAGTATATTTTGTGTAAGTAAGTAATCGTTTCATACTTCTCTTTAAAACTCAGTAAAAAAAATTCGCACTATCAAAGTGCTCACAACAGTTTAAGGTAGATATTTATTATTATTAAATTAATGGTTCAATTAAAGTCAAGACAGATAGAAAGCTTTACGTCAACATAAAGTTAGCCTTTTTTAACTAAACAAAAGTAGTTCGCAGCCTCCAACAATCTTTACATCTAGACATTGCTCCTTAAATTGTTTTATCTAGATTCACCGCTCTACATGATAATACAGGAAACTGCCTCAATAAAGATCCTAAATTATAACATAAAAAGTTGTCTATGCGAACGTTTGGCAAACCAACAAACCGATAGACAGAGTTATTCCGGTTTAGATCCACTAAAAAGAGACAATACACTGCAAAAAAACGAAACAGCAACACACCCTACACATCAATACACACCCCAACAATATATCTCAATCATTCCCTGCTATAATCTCACCTGTAACACTTTATAAAACCCTGCATCCGTATTCCGGAGTGCAATCGAAAGTCCCAGACGATTTACGCGGTACACAGTGAGTGATCGCTCCTATTAACGGAATCCATCTCTCTGGGACTGAATTATTTATCGACAAAGATGCATTTAAGTGCAGCGTTCGACTTGCGAACTTCGATAGAATAGGGGTGTATTTCATTATTGGACGTTGTGTAGCTAAATATTGGAATGTTTAGGGTTTTTCTAAGGGGTTGTTTGAAATTGAACTGTTATTCTTTGGAGGGCAAAGTGAACGACGAAGTTCAGGTACTCTATTAATTTAGCGACAATTTCATCTGATACTTAGGCTAGATTGACGATAAACTGGTTGTATAATCCGTAAATGAAAAAAAACGATGAGCAAAATAGGATTTACTTTTTTTTTTAATACTTTGAAAATAAATCGGTCTTTTTAACCTTCATAACCGCCACCTCCACCTTCACCTTGTGTTGTCATCTGAAATTATGCTGTGCCGTTTTGGAATTAGGTAATTATTATAGGTAATTATTATTTTCTGTTTTTTATATGAGGTGTATTTTTTTTGCTGTAATACCAATCAACGCATTTTCTTTTCTGTCTTTCTTTTATTTCTTTTATTAATAAATCCTGATTCATTTACAATGAAAGAATACAAAACCACTGATAAAATAAATAACACTAAAGGAATAGAACGAACTCCTATGCATAACAGAATAAACCTCATTTGCAGTTAATTCAGAGGGACCAAACGTTGAACCTTTTATTTACCATGAATTGATTCCTAAATGGAGCTGAAACAAGTACCCTAGTTAGCACCCTATCGCTGGAACCCTAACCACTTCGATTATGGAGGTTCCGTAATTGAATAACACAACGTGGTCTGCCGATATTTAGCACTGGATTGTGACTGGAGGGGGCTAGAGGCGTTTTTATAAAACTTCCGGCAAAAAAGGTATAGACATACAAAATGGCTTTGACAATGATAGCTTATCGCTTTTATTTATTTTGTAACGATAGTTACTATACATCATTACAAAAACAGAACGTTTAAACGAACGTCGAAGAACGGTATAAGTTTTTTTTTTAATTACGAAAGGCATAGTTTCCGATCACATACTTTTTTTACAAGCTTTTATTTATCTAGTAATGTTTGTATGTATGTTAGTTTGTTGGTCAAATCTTGCAAGCTAAATTAAAACCATTTCCTGTTGATTATGTTTCGAAGACAAGGCTTTTTTATATTTTATAATTTCTTAAAAAAAAAGTAGCATGAGCACTTTAAGATAAACCTCAAGCTTTTAAGAAAATATACTGTGTTAATGTAAGTTTTATTTAATACTTTTTAATTCATTAAAAGCATGTTTTTTTTACCTAATATATTTTTTATAATACCAATAATAAATTGACAAACTTCAGTTTAATGACAATGGCTTTTTCACAAAACAATTTCTTAATATTTTA
The DNA here is from genome assembly GCA_963669345.1 of Gortyna flavago. Classification (NCBI taxonomy): domain Eukaryota; kingdom Metazoa; phylum Arthropoda; class Insecta; order Lepidoptera; family Noctuidae; genus Gortyna; species Gortyna flavago. The sequence goes on from OY770138.1 coordinate 13,969,815, forward strand.
ATACACTTTAATACCATATTTTTAACATAGGCAAAAAATAATGGCTTAGAATGGCAAAAATGGTTTTGTCAAATTTAATGTTTCAGAAAATCATGGTTTTTCAATTAAGTACGTTATAAATAAGTTGATAAACTTTAGTGTAATAATTTAATAGCTCACTTACAAAATAATCTTCAACTTTTTAATACACTTTAATGCCCTCAATATTAATTACAGTCATCAATCCGCCCTAGGCACTGTAATCGCAACCCTCACAGAGCACTCAATCTAAAAACAATATCTTTAAAGTATTCATGACAAATTGCTGTCTAACGAAGAGAAATAACTGTGTAAATACTACCTGTCTTTCGTATGGGGGAGTGTCGGGGTGTGGGGCTAGTGCTAGCGAGTTTTGGGGAGTTACACTTCCTCAGTTTATTTGTTTTGCTTTTGTGCCTTGTCTGAAATAAACAACTTTTATTTTATTTTTATTAAGAAACCATTAAATCTTTTGAGTCAACTTATTTGATTGATTTTGTTGATATTTTCGAAAATGAATTATACACTGCATTCATCATCACATCATTACATTTTCAAATATACCTGATTAAATCTTTTATCAGCTATACCGTCGAAATAGTAGTCTACTTGGACGGTAAAGCTGATAAAATATTTAATCAAGTTTTCCGGACATCTTATCTGAAGTCAATTTTCTTTGAAACAACTAGAACGATTTCCATGTCAATGTTCAAGGTCAACGAGAAACTTCGCTTGTAAACCTAACTCTTTTTTTTAGTTTTACATGAACGTTTAGAACAATTTTTTGAGAAAACCTTTTAGTTTTAACATCTTTCTCAATTTTCAAGCCATATGACTGGGACACTGTATCAGTACCTCTCCAAGCCCGAAAGTAATTCCACGGACACAGAGAAAACCTGAGGGGCAAGTCTCGTAATTAAAAACGTTCAAAATCTAGTCGCAATGTCATCTGAGCTATAATCAATGTCAAAACCTTGTCAAAAATGTAGGGAAATCACAGGTAATTTTCGCAGATTGAGACTGAGATCAGACTGTGAACGTTCTTAAAATTATGAGAATTGCCCCTCAGATATATGAAAATAGGCACCTAATTCAAAAGCCCCCAATTGTTCGCTTGTCGCTAGTCGCTACTCGCTACCATTGCGCCCACGCCCACATCCCGACAGTAGGGTCCCTAACTGCATAACACCGTTTAGATTGATAGCTGATACAATTTGCGAGCGACTTGGATTTATCGCTACAGATAAAAAGTACATCGCGGCCGGCGGCCTCCTGATAATATGCGCGTGATTCCCTGTCATTGTTTCGAATCAGGTGCAGGAATGCGGTAGGAAAAATATATAGAGGGTGTTTTTTTTTACCGGTTCCAAATTTTTACAGGGTATTCTACCCATGAATATGAACAACTTTCACAACCGAAGACATGTGACATCCGCCATCACGCACTGGGCCCGCGTGGTGGTTTACAGGCCACTCCCTCTCACCGAGAGGAGGCCTGTGTCCCAGCAGTGGGAACATTTTAGACTGACTATGTAAGCGCATTGTCAATTTGAATAATGATCTTTCGAACGCGTTATCATTTTTACGAACTTTTGTAAAAGTGATTAGCTTACACAGCCACAAGAAGTGTCACGCTTTTTTGGGATAAAGAGTAACATAGACAGGATAGAGGAGAACAACCTGCGTGGTTCTGTTTTGTGAAGGTTTGCAGTACGAAAATAATAAAATGAGTTTAGTGCATGTTATAAGTAATCGGCGTGGAATTATTTGAAAGGGTATGAACGTGTGTTAATGAACGTGTGTTACATACATAAACAATATTTTTTTTCCCGGTATTCTACAATAACTACCAAGCAAACGAGTAGCCCGAACACGAGCAATAACGCAAAGATCACGTTTATTCGTGGAAATTCATTTTTATACATGGTATAGCACGGACTATAGCGTCAGAATATGTATTTTTTATGTAGAACACACAAACATAACATCACGCTTGTAATCCCCGTAAGGATAGCCAGAGGTGATCTATAACATACTCACATTTCGCCAGTTATTTTTAAGTCTAATATAATAGAGGGCGAGCCTATTGCTATCACCGAGCACAAGTGGCTCCGGGTTGCTACTGAGAAATTCCTAATGGAGAAACCCAATAAAACTTGACGCGGCCTGCGAATCGAACTTAGGACGTCATGCTCAGCAATTGCGCTTCTGACCACTAAACATATAACTAGTAGAATTCTTCGTATAAATATTAGAAATAACTACAATACAAATGTTTGACACTGATATTGAATGCTGGAACGCCTCGCAATGTATTCCTCGTGTAGCAAAAGTGATTATGCTTTTTGCATTCATAGCTACTCCCCTAATAACTCTCCTGAACTAATTAAAGTGAACGCCATTAGTTCCTTATAAGGCTAACAAATATACGTACAGGTGATGCAATTTGTCAGTGACTGGGATTTATTGACACTGATAAAACTCCTGCGGCGCGGCGGCCTATTTTGATAATACCCGCGTGTTTGAGAGTCATTTATTAGCTCAACTGTCACTAATAAGACACAACTACTTTTTATATTGTTACCGATCTCTAAGAGATTTCTTGATAGAGAGCAAGTAAGGACAGTTAGGGAAAGAGTTGATTATGTTGTTATTATGTAGTCTTCGAATATTTTATATAAGTAATAGGTACTTTAAAGACAAAAATAAATTATTACTAGAACAATGTACATTGAAAAGAGTATGCTTAGGTGGTTTAGTCAAACATTCGAAGATAAGTGACATCCGCCATCAAGCACTGGGCCCGCGTGGTGTAATATGACTCTCACAGTGAGGAGGCTTGTGTCCCAGCAGTGGGAACGCTATAGGCTGATTATGTAGATGCTGTAGTCATTTTATTTCATTTGTTTATTCATATAAAAAACACACTGTGATTAACATGTATTAGATTGTCATAAAGATAAATTTATTGCATTGTCATGTTGGGAAGATGAATGAAAGACGACTAACAAAGGGTATTTAATTAAAAAAGCAGATGTGAGTGGAAACGCCGAAAGATGTCGCCCTAAAAGAACATAATATACTGACTTTACCGCTGATGTTCTTCAGAAAAGTCAGGTGCGTAGTACTCGCAACCAGATGTATGAACATTAACGAATCAAAACGATTATTAAAGAATAAATAATAATTTCCACTTTTTCTTAGTGAAAAAGTCCGTTATTAACAAAAAAAAACTCCCTTCCAATAAATACCTATTAAAATAAGTCCCTCAAAACCCCATAAAAACCGCCTCGCCACATACATACATCACTCTGCCTACACCACTAAATCGATCAATCTAATTTCCTAATGCATGTCTACCCGTGTCGGTGGCTGCTACCTTAAGACTGCAGGACAATTTCTTAATCGTCGGGAGGGTACAGACAAATCACCGGCTACGCTGCACTGAGTTGCGGTTCGAATCCCGAGGGAGATACGACCCTACACTGCAATTGAAGTGGCGTAAGGGAGAGGAGCGAAGCGGGTAGTTAAAAAATTTGACGATGAGTTTATTTTGTTCGCAAAGAATAAAGTTCAGTCACGACCAAAGAGAAAGAGGAGTTCACAAAAATAAGGAGGTTCTGTATTCAAAAAGGAAAAGTGATAAATGCTGGGTCGACACGAGCTGTAGCACTCCTTGAAAATGTTTGTACCTAAGTAGGTATATCGTGGCAGCACTGCTTCCCGTGCCTAATGAAAAATATGTCTGCTTACAAAAACAAGTAGGCACTAGTTGTATGTACGCCGTAATTGTCATGAACAGAGGCCACATCAAGCTACCCCAATCTGTCAAATTTCTTTGATAGATTTTCAACTTTACCACAAAGGTATAAGGTTCATATTCAATTGGGAAAATTTGACAGATTGGGGTAGGTTGATGTGCTGACCTCTGTACATTAGTCCTTTATTTATTAAGATTATTCTAGCATAACTTTAATGTACGTCATGTGATTGTGCTTTTGTTAAATAAATAAGACTGGTGCTTTCAGCAATATGACAGGTTATCATTTAGGTTATAAGGATGACAATGTTTGAATGGACGTTTTAACGCTATGTGTTCAGTTTAAAGTACAGAAATCTTCACTTTTTGAATAATCATAACTTAACCCGCTTTCGCTCCTGACTTGCACAAGCACTGTTAGGGGACAACTGCAAATTGCGGTAAAATGGGTTGCAACCCTCCCGGTGCAGCGACTTTGACGGATGTACGGACGCTTGCGCACCTAATAAACTAATGTAATGCGACTGTTTATTTACTGGGATGAGGCGTGAGTTATCAGCTGTGACTACGAAGGGATTGGGAATATCGCTGTATTTGGCATACGTTTGTGAATGACAACTTTATTGCATGAGATTTAGTTGGTAATGTTCTCGTCACCTTTATGGCCTGATTTACCAATCTTGATCGTTCAGGTGCTTGTGAAAAATGCTCATAAAATTCTATCTCTTTGCTTTTAGCGAAGAGTCAATACTTATGAGCATTTCTTCGTAAAAACGGGTTTTCTTTATGAAACGTTTATAAAACATCGCTAAATTTACAATAGAATGTGGATAAAGTGTACTTTAGGTTTAGACGTATTCAGGCATATAATTTGACTTACAATTATGTGTTTTGTGGCAAATAGTGGTACACCTACTACTTGCATAGTAAATTTTGGTAATGCTGTACCAATTTCAGTGCACTCAAAATTATTAATACTCCATTTTGCCGTGGCCTGGGCATGTTCAAATTGCGCCGCTACGGCATATTTCGCGGTTTTAACCATGGCAAACGCGGTTTTTATAGACTCCCATTTTACTATTAAAAACCATATTCCCTAAAGGTTTAGGCAGAGATGTAACTACAGTTTACACTTCACCAGTCATGTTTAAGTCCCATATAATAGAAAGAAAGAAAGAAAAAGTATTTATTGTGACTCATACAGGAGGAATAGCGCACACCTATGGCCATCAACGGACATAAGTGCAGGCTCCGGGTTGCTGCTGAGAAATTCCTGATGGGAAAACCAATAACGCTTTACCTGACCTAAGAATCCAACCCAGGACCTCATGCTCAGCTGTAGCCCTTGTGACTACCGGGCACAAATCCAAACTCCGGGGACTCAGAGATTCCTTATGGAAAAAATCAATAACACTTTCCAACCTGAGAAGTGAGAACCTAACTCTGGACCTCGTAATCAGCAGTATATATAGTGCCATCCACGAAGACGCGCCCCACTATTCTTACTAATCGCTAGTGGTTATCGCCAGTTAATTCCGCTAGTGTTTTAGTTTTTTGATACACACTAATTACCCACTAATAAGTAATTATTGTGTATCGACAAAACTAAAATACTAGCGGAATGTTGCATACTTGTGCTGTAAGGGATTAGGAAGAAGAGTTGGGCGCGTCTTCGTGGATGGCGCTATCTGTAACGCTTGTACACATTATAAAGTAGATTCTATTAAAAAGTAATACCCTAAAACAAGGGACAAATGACACCACTTATCTATCTGCTCGTATTCCTGCAATCTACATGATGAGACATCTCATGTGTCTCTATGGGGTGAGAATCAGGTGCCCTTGTAAATCTATTGATGGCACGATGGCACTCGTAATTGCGAGGTACGTTGATGTATGGTGTGTACTGTAATATACGAATAGGTGAGGGTTGAAGTGATGTATGATGGGGTTCTGAAGTGAATTGATTATGGGTGAAGTCATAAAAATGTGTTTTTGAATTGGTGTGACAGTAGGAGTAATAATAGAGCCTTTAGTATGAATTTTTAAACAGCATTACCTAAAGGAATCTTTTTTATCGATAGTACAAATAAAATCTTCTTTCCCAATATTTTTATAGTAAAATGTGTAGTAACAATTCACATCATACTACTTGGCTGAATCTCCGTTGTTTCAAACACGTGAATTAGAGGGACTTTTATCCTTCCTATCGAAATCGGTTTATAGTTTGTCAGTGAAATAACAGACATGCAAAGTTTCGCTTTTACCATATAAATAGACAAGCATTGAAACAATCAAGATTCTTCGAGAACTTTCGTCTAAGTAAAAGCTGTTGAAATTCATACTAAACAGTTTAATCATGTCAAAAACCACAACTTATAAAGCGAAGGAAAAATATTCCACCGTTTAGTTTAGCTTGAAACCCTGCCGTGAAACACCATGCATCTTGTACCATGAAATATAGCCCAATATAGCCCTTGCAGGTACCTTTTTAAACCGGCTGATGGCTGAAATCGTTCACTCCTGATATATGACGGGTGATGTAGAGAAAATACGATGTTGGTATAGCAGCGGGGTTTTAAGATAGATGAAGCTGAAGGATGGAAACAAAGATTGGCAAAGAAGAGATGAGAATGGCTATGATTACTTTTTTAAGTGAAGCAATTTTATCATAGTTTTAGGCATCAATAAAATCATGCTAATTACTGTTCCATCAATACAGAGCGGCAGAGACATCTGTATATAATCATGAATTCAGCACATGATTCTAAAGACCGTAGCGTAGAAATGTTTCGCCATAATGGCGAAAAAAAATTACTGTTATTCATATATAATGATTTTTATTATTATAATTCTGTAAATGAACATTTTTTACGGCTGTGAATCATGGGTCAGTATACAGATGAAATACAGATGAAATTGCGTGATATGAATTGTTTCATGATTCTGCCAAAGTGGCCTTTTTAGGCCCCAGGTCAGTATCAGATTGTACAGACGCCAGCACATCAAGCTACTACAATCTGTCAAATTTCTTTGATAGGTTTTCAACTTTATCGCTACGGCATAAGGTTCAAAGTTGATTGGGAAAATTTGACAGTTTCGGGTAGGTTGATGTGCTGGCGTCTGTACGTTGATCTAAAATATCGTACAATCTGATACTTTACTGTTGTAAATAGATTTAAATATTGTGGTATACTTTCTACAACTCTTATTGTCAGCTAAAACTTACACCATAGTCATATCAAGTCAAAAAGTAGAACCAAGAAAATGTTGTTGACAAGAAAACTGTAAAACTTCAACGATATCTCACCTCAACAACGTATCTCACGAGAAGCAGGTGAGCCTCCCCGTAACGATTACCGCAACGATGCGAGTTCTCGACAAAAACGAGGCGATTGAGTGGATGCAGGTGTTCTTGCGCATGATGACGTCATTTTGCGCAGATGATATAGTGCGTAGGTACTAGGGGAGCAGGATTGAACAGAACTATGTAGGTTATGACATTGTTTTGACTGAGAAGACGATGGTTTTATATCTGAGGAATACTAAGCGACATGTTTGAATCAATTAGTGAAGTTGTGAATGCGGGTGAAGGAGCTATTTTTGCGTATTTATTTCAATGTTGACTTTTAAGGAATTTTTCATAAACTTACACTATTTTTGTTGTTACTTTGAGAATAAAGATTAACAATGATGCAGGTTCTCGAGAAAAACAAGTCGATTGAGTGGATGCAGGTGTTCTTTCTTGCGGCTGATGACGTCATTTCACGCGGATGATGTAGTGCGTTGGTACTAGGAGAGCAGAATTTGGAAGAACTATGAAAGTGTTTTAATCGAAAAGATGTGATGGTTTTTTATGTCACATGATGGATCAATTAATGAAGTAATGAATTCGGAAGTAAAGAAACAAGTTTTGCGTAAAACGTAACAACGAACGGTGTGAGTTCTCGAAAGATACGAGTCGATTGAATAAGATGCGTTTTTTCTTGCGGATAATGACGCCATTTTGCGCGGATGATGTAGTGCGCGGGGAATCGGTACTAGGGGAACAGGGTTCGGAGGAACTATGTCGCTCATGAAATTGTTTTGCCAGTGTAGGTGACGGTTCTCTGCGTGAGAAAATAATTGCTTTGCTCGACAGTTAGTATAAGTTTCAAGCTCTGAATGTGTTAATTTTTAGGAAGTTATTTTTATTGTTGATTTCAATTTTAGCTAAAGAAATATTTGACGACTTAATGTTTCGTTTTCTTAAAAAAAAAATACAATACAAGTTGAAACTTGCAGTAATTTTCAGTATCATTACATTTACTGGTCTTTCACTCCGATACTCCGATTTTCTCTGGACTTAAAATATAATGTCACTGTACGATCACTATATTCCTTCACGCCATATTCTCCCAATTCATTTCATCGTCCATTACGCGGCACACACGACACATGCCCCTGACGCACGTATACATAAGCGTCTGTGTATATCAACGATGTTTTAGTTGAACGTCACAATGATTCAGTTAGCGTCGTGTGCAATGCGTTTGTGTCGTAGCTTCTACGTGTAGGTACATGTGTTAAGTACCTACTTTATGGAACAGATGTTTTGGGGTAGGTTTAGCATATAACCTAACTGATTGTCTATCTTTTAAACCAAACTTGAATAATGACTGGATTTCCGGGATTTGCTAACACGATGACATCATCATCATCATCATTTCAGCCAAAAGACGTCCACTGCTGGACATAGGCCTCCCCCAAGCACTTACATTTCGACCGGTTCTGTGCTTTCCGCATCCAGCGGATTGCTGCGGCCTTTACAAGGTCATCGGTCTACCTTGTGGGAGGCTTTCCAACGCTACGTCTTCTGGTACGTGGTCGTGACTTCAGAACCTTTCGGCCCCATCGGCCATCTGTTTGCTGATATACGGTGAGATAATGTCTTGGCTCTATGTACTCTTCAATAACCGTATTCCGATTTATTAAGGGTCTTTTATACATCAAAATGAGCAGTCCTGCCAGCCATAACAATCCATCTACCGTTTTTTTGGTTTGAGAATCGAGTATCGCAACAAATTAAAATAAAACAAAGTGACATTCAATCAGCGATAACGATGATGGAGAAGTAAAATATTTGTATGGGACTATAAGCTGTCATTATGACTAATATTCTCGGCCATCCCACACTTTTGAGGGGCTTGTGGCTAAGTAATAACAGCCGCACGGGTCGATCGATCAGGTTAAGCTATGCTTGCCGCGGTTGGTCCGTGGATGGGTGACCATCTTTAGTTCTTTACATATCAACCCCTCCGTGTTTCTGAAAGCACGTTAAGCCATTCGTCCCGCCTATCATTCGTAGATCTTTGGCAGTCGTTACGGGTTGCCAGAAGCCCGAAAGTTAGACAACCAGTCTTATCAAGGGGTATAGGTTTACCTAGTAATTGCGTAGTGGAGGTCAGATAAGCAGTCGCTCCATGTAAAATACTGGTATTCAGCTGCATCCGGTTAGACTGGAAGTCGACCCCAACATAGGAAAAGGCTAGGCAGATGATGACTAATATAAGCTGCCGAAAAGATCATATCAATTCTGTTGAAAATGGTTGTTCAATTACGAAACGGTGACCCTTAGGAAAACTACATAATATGTCTAGCAGAAGGCCAAGTCAATATGATTCCAATAAAAAAATCTAACCAAAAACCATCCCAACAAATCTAATGTAACCAGCTCCGTCACGTGCAGCACAATAATATCAGGAAGCAGAGATTGTAAGCACAGACGGTTCGTTCCCCACGTGCTCGCATCTCAACAAATCGCATTTACGTCAGTCGCTATCAAGGTACTGCCTCTGGAAACATTAGGACGTTAGAGCCGGGAGTTTTGTTACGAGAACAGTCTGATTTGTTAGAGCCAAGCAGATTATCTTGGGGGATTGCAGTTTGTTTCTATGTCTGTGGTTCTGTCTAAAAATGTCTAAGGATTCTGTATTATGTTGTGGATTGTCAAAATTGGAAAAGGTTGTCTTTTGGGAGTATGCAGCAGAATAATAGTGCAGCAAGCTTATCTGGTCCGGTAGCTTTAATTGGAATTTCGAAATCACTATGATTTACAAGATCTCTCTGCTCTTAAAAACGGTATAGGAAAACATCGTGAGGAAACCGACATGTTCTAGAACCAATAATTTGGAGACATAACATCTGTCACGTCTCCAAATTTACCACGCGGGCCCAATCCCTCTCACAGAGAGGAGGCCTGTGTCCCAGCAGTGGGAACATTATAGGCTGATTATGACATGAGGTATTGCATTTTTCTATGAAGCAGCAGTTTTTGCTTGCAACAGCAGCAACGAGTGCCATGGAAATTCGGTTTTGTGATCATCCATTCCTTACTCAAACAAATAATTTGTTGATGTAGGTCGTTTTCAATAGCACAGGAGGCCTACCGTGATCTATTTAAAAACGATTCAAAAGCAAGACATTTCAGTTTAGGTTCTTCATCGCAACTGCATCGTTCACAGTCGTACCATGACGTCCAATACACTCAGCGGCATTTGGATCGTAGAAAGTGAATGAGCGTTAAGAGCTCATGGTAGATATCCAGATGGCACGGCCTAAATTGAATCGATAAACTGACGTCATGGTACGAATTAGCAGAACAGTTCAGTTTAGGTCCTAAAGTGGATCGCGTTAAGAGCTCGTGGTAGGTATGCTGGTTTGCATATTGATGACGATAACGCTATGTTCCACCGCTTGGCACCGCTTGCGGTCTCGGTTGCGCTGTAACCACAGTCTGCAGTTTGCAAACGAGTACCTAGAATCAATATATGTACCGATATATCACATTATGACCGCAAATAAGTAGCCACTATATCTTCAGTATTCCAGTAGTATTATTTCCAACTTATTGAATCAATTAATCCTGGCATTGACGTGTAATTGAGACTTAAAACATCTACATACAGAAATAAAATACCATTTAATTTCATAACTTCAGCGTAGTAGCCCAGTCCGCTCCTGAACATGAGCCACCTAAATTACGATAAAATCCTCAGTCTTCAAATCCACTTCCTACAATTCTCTTATTCCCATTATTATTTTTGCTTCCATTTTCTGACAAGACAAAATTCTCGGCACAGAAAATCCTGAGCCACACGAAAATATTATTTATTTTTCTCTACATAATTCCACTTTGTTCTATGAAGCTGCTTTCAAAACCAATAACCACGTGAAAAAGGCTAAAAGCCACCGAATTGAATCCAGACCGGTTCAAAGGGGGTTTATCTTCCGGAAGGCGCGCAGGCGTCACGAGCATGCTTTGAAATTGCAATAAAGTTGCAATCACATGGTGCTTCAAAGCAGCTAAAGTGTGTTTTTATAAGAGACGACAGTTATCACAGCGATGTGAGAAGGAAGAAAGTTGGTATCGATTTCGACTACAATTTCTTTAAACATGTGTTTGTGTGTTTTGGGATGCATGAAGGAGCCTCCTCGTGTAGCGCAGTTTGTTCCGCCAGTTACTCAACTGAACCGAGCGCTCGGCGCATCCTGGACAGTCACACCCAACACCTTTTTGACTGGCCAACTCTTCCCTTCCGGTGGTATGGCTAACGCCCGCCTGGCTTGTGACTACCCTCTCACCGGAGTCCGGCGTCAAGCAGCCTGCTGTGTTTCGTCGATGAGTGGCAGTTCCAGCGCCTTAGGCATCTTCTGGGCACGCTCGTTCCATCATAGACCTCGTCCAGCCTTTCCATCAGTCGTGATCGAGGTCAAGAGTGGGCTTATTCTGCAATAAAAAAAAATATAAATGTGTAATAACAAAGTCAATGAATGGCATCAAATAATATAACTACACCACCACCACAACACACCACTACACCTGTGACTAAACCCTTCGGGAAATAAAGGCGTGATGCTAGCTTATGTTTATATCATAGTACTGGACGTCAGTACAAAATTTTATTCAAAGGAGATTTTAATAATATTTTGAATCCACTTTTTAACTGATTTGGCGTCATCTTTTTCCAACATGACTCCAATCCAGTTTGTTCTTATTTCTACCACGGATTCTTCACTCTAAATGGCAGAGTGTACTTTCATATAAAACACAGTACAGTAAAACCTCCCTCTAAGCATACATACATTCCAAAAACACAACAGATCAAATGCTTTCCGTTGCAGCCCGCACGCTTGCTCATATACTGCTAGTCTCACAAAACTTTTCCTCGACCAAAAGAGATTTCAGTAACATTATCAATAAATATCTTTACCCAACAAACTCCCAACTTCATAATACCACAAATTATGAAGAAGTAGGTCACCAGCCTCACTTTGCCGCATCCAAAGTTCCAACTAGATTTTAAGAGCGGGTTTGTACCTTTTGCTATGGAAATGCAGTGAAGATGCATGCTAGGACCGTGCATAGTAGATTGGATGTAAAATTTTGATTCAGCACATCCTTTGTGCTCGGGAGTGGTGGCAGACTTTGTGGATTTATTACTGTCCTGCGTTGTGTGGGGGTTAATTGAAAATTTTATATTTCGGAATGTCTTTTTTTTATTGATAATTTAGTGTAGTGTAATAAAGTAATAAATTGACAATGACTTAAAAACTGTGTTAGTGAACTTTTACAAACTAATACAACTAAAAATGACGTGGCCCAACACACATTGGGACAACACACTTATAAAGAGACTGTCCACTTTGTCTAATAACGTTTTGAAAGAAAGAAAGAAAGAAAGAAAATACGTTTATTTGCGGCAAACATGACGCATCAAAAGAAAAACATATATTAAAAAAAAAAAAAACATGGGAGAAAACATCAGGTTTTCAGGGTGCTGTTGGAGCTTCCGCGGAAACTACCCATTATTAACGCTGTCCTCTTCTTCCTCATGATGCCATGCAAATCGTCAACACGGGCGTCCGCAAACATCAAATTATATTAGGTTCTATTAACGTGACCACCTTAATATAGTAAAGACCTATAGGTAAGTGGTTCAAAAACTCCCATAGCCAATATGCCAGATAAAAGGTAAAACTGTCCAGAAAATTCATAAAAACCATGACTTTTTGGTGCAAAGCTTTTCCTCATCCCTTAAATAATCTACTCTGCCCACTTGCAACACCTTCATCAACTCCACCATCATACTAAAATTAAACCATCAAACGAACATTAGTCACAATTAAACTGAAAACTAAAGCAGGTGGGGAGCTAAATGCTACACAGAGGGCGAGGGCTGCAAATTTTCAAATCCTCCGGGCCCTATAACTCTGCCCTTTGGCAATTTCGATTTAAACTCGGCAAAGGCTAATAATTCCTGAAGTTTGGAATATGTTTGTTTCGTCGGACGTTTCGACGTGATTTCCAACTTGATTAACTGGGATTCTAATATTAGTTAAGTTATTGTTGAAGTTTCCTTAGGGGCGATTATTAAATTGTGTTTTTCGGGACTTGCGTTAGCTTCATATTTTCGGGCATAAGGACAATTTTAAAGATCAAGAATACGATTTTTTTTTTTGGATTTTCTTCCCAACTTGTGCTAACGGAATTGTCAGTTCGTCCGTCTGTCTGTCAGTGGGCTAACATAACATAACCATCCTATAATGTTCCCACTGCTGGGACACAGGCCTCCTCTCTGTGAGAGGGAGTGGGCAGTAATCCACCACGCATGCCCAGTGCGGGTTGGTAGATGTCACATGTCTTCGAATTTTTGGTTGTAGGACATGCCGGTTTCCTCACGTCTTTTCCTTCACCGTTTGGAGAAAAATGGTGATGAAATAAACGCCACGTTGTCTTTATATTACAAGTGATAAAATAACTAGTTCGTTCTATTTGCAAAGCACATTAGTGTTCCATTTGTAATAATTCGATACGCAGCCACATGTGCTCCAAAAACAGGAAGATATGAAATAACAAGCTAGTGATGTGAAATGTCACGGGATTCGCATGGAAACCGGGATTGTCTGCATTCAGTCTTATCCTAGGCGTATATTATTATAGCAACATGTTAGGTAGCTGCTGCGAATTTCAATCAGCTTTAATTAACATTTCATATATGAGAAGCTGTTATCTGAAATAGATGTGATAGTGAATTGAAATATCTCTGTTGTGAATATCCTTAGGGTCTGGAAAAGGCAAAAGATCATATCGTATTCATTCACATTATTAGCACCTAATCCGTGTAATTGCAATATTTAGGTTACAAACGTTCATCAGATTCTACTCACTATGTAAGCATTACATTTTTGTATTTCATGTTGGAGTACCGTGCGTGTTTCATGGACTGTTATCAATTAAATGTTTTTCTTAGTTTATATTCCGTTTTAGCACTGGGGATGACATAACGAGAAACTATTTCATACTACACACACCGTCGCTAATTAAATAAAAACAAAAAAGATTTGTTGTTTTTTTCTGGGTTTCAGCGACCCCTAGATGTTTTGTTTTTAAATTTTGAAATATGAGTTCAGAAAATCTGTTTTCGTGAGTTATGTTGTATTAAGACATCAATACGGCCACGGTTCGGTTCAGTTACATTTGTAAAGTTTAGTAGTCTGATACTAGTATTCAAGTGACTACACAGACTGCGGTCGATGACCTCACAAAAAAAACATTTAGTTTTTGTTTTAACGTGTTTAGATATCGTACCCATCAAGTATGCGGAGTTTCGGTAGCTAATTTAATTTGACCCTGTATTTATATTCTTCGACGCATTATTGCGTACAGGCATATCCTTTCCCAAGTTGTGCTCCTCACAATATATTCAATATTTTCCAAGATCCCGTTCCCAACTTATGATAAGGTAGCAGCACTCTCCGTCGCCGGTGCAGTTTCCCACGGGCCACAAACATGGAGCCCTTATTGAAAGCAAACACCATTAAACAGGAGCTTCGGGCGTTATTCCTTAGCTTGTTTTTTTTTTTGTAGGGGGCGCAAAGTTCGCGGGTTTGAGAATCTTAGGTGAGATTCATGTAATGTTTTAGATGGAAATACTGTGTTTATTTTGTCTATCTTTTGATGATGACCTTTAGGGTCTATCTACCTTGTTATCTTCGTTTTATGAGTATTAAATTGTAAAATAATTATCTAACTATTATACAATTTATTAAGACGACGCCGACCGCGCAGTGGCGCCCTCTTCATTTGTTTGGTTATTTCTTTTATTTTAGAATGAAAATGCAGAAAACAAGCACGTTAAGTTGTGCTCCACAACATTATACGTTAATATATTAAAAACGGTAGTTATACATTGTTTAGTTTTATTATAATCCATATAACGGATATTAGTGGCCACTATTTACGTCTAAAATAAAAGACATAACCAAACAAACGATGAGGGCGCCACTGCGCGGTTGGCGTCGTCTCAAGCATAGGATCAAATGTTAATTTGGTTGTCCTCTAGAGGTGACACGAAATTAGGTTCTTAATTTTTAACACAATTTAGCAAGTCCTTCTTAGCCTTTAATTTTACGGTAGTACCAAGGTTTATTTTTATGAGCAGTCTATAATGTTCCCACTGCTGGGACACAGGCCTCCTCTCTGTGAGAGGCAGTAAGCTGTAATCTACCACAGTTCAGGTTGGTGGATGTTACATATCACATGTGGTCCAGGAAATGTCGGTTTCTTCACGTTTTCCTTCACCGTTTTGAGAGCAGTGGTGATGAAATAATTTACACAAAGCAAAGTGCTTGGCTGGGTTCGAAGCCGTTACCACGGGACCACCACTGCTCCTAGGGATTATTTAGTTTTCCATAGATCAGGCTCTTATAGTTAAAACGTTCTTAAAAAAAATTACTTGACATTTTTTTTTATGTTGTCGTTACGTAGGTACATGAGAAGTAATCCGATTTCATCTAGAAAGGTTTTCTCAGGCAGCTTTTCTTTTATAAACAAGGAAGATGCTACATAAAAAATGTAGTTTATACCGCATTTTTTGTGGCCCCAATAACAAAACGGGATGTTGATTTTGTAAGACGTGTGTACGTGATTTTTTAAGGAACCATGTTTTTCCGTCTTGTTGTTTTTATCTTGGTTAGTAAAGTTTTATAAACTTATAACTTATTTCTAACTTATTCTCTGTTTTTTGAAGGAATTAAATGAGAGAAAATCAAACGACCAATTTGCAAGAATTTACTCGCCCGGAACGGGTGAATCGTCACTTTTCAATAATATAATTTTTTGTATAGGCGACTCGCACGAAGTTAATTTAGCTGTGGGCGTGTCGACAACTTCAGAAATATGTATTATGCAATTAGCACATTTTGAATTGTATGCAATAAAGTATAGAAAAATGGACACTAGCGCACAGAAGTGTCTAATAAAAATTTATGGAGTTCTCCTCTAAGTAGTCTATTCGAGTTGATAGAAAACGAATCCACTAATAAGCGAAACATTTAGGTCCGCACACTATAGAATTTTGCTAACAAAATTAGAATTTGTACCGTAAATTAAACTCGGATCGTTCAGATCATTGTAAGTAAAATGTTTAACTAAGAAGAATGAATATTACGATGTCTTCTAATAAACTGTTTCTATTATTTATTATGATTAATATCTACTCTGCTGTAGATGTTTCTCAAGTTGTAAAACACCCTTGAGAATTTCTATCTTGATAAAGTTGAATTATTTTTAATAGGATAAGACTTTAATATAAATAATAAAGGCGAATAACCTTTTATTTTCTTTTAACCGACTTCAAAACGGATAAGGTTTTTATTCAAGCGGCATGTTTTTATTATTTAATAATTAATTTGTTAGAAGTAGGAGTGGGGTGAACACGTCCTGGGAATGCATCTCGAGAGATGGCACAGATCGTCACTCACTGGACGCTTGAGTGAGGACATCGCCGTCGAGGTAGACCACGTCGAAGGTGGTGTGACGATCTGATAAGGTTTCAGGGTCAACATTTCCAAAACTCTTGGCCAGACAATGCACAACACAGGGAGGTTTGGAAGGAAAAATGGGACAAAGCACAGGCCAACAAAAAAAAACATTCTATTTTTCTCTATGGCAATTAGTGCCAATTTCGACAGTTCAGCCATATTGTCATAGTGCTATGGCAACCCGTGCCATTTTTTTAGAAATTAGAGCTTTTTCTTGTTGTATACGGTCACATAACTCATTATGCTCATTAACTATTTTTGTTTAACCCGTCGGGCGTCTAATTAGCAGACACAATAAAAATTTTATTGTTATCGGTACACATGTTGTACGCTCGACATGCGAAGAGTTAAGTGGATACACAATCATCAAAAACGAGTAAAGTTAGAAGTGAAGGCGGTGATCTCTTTGCTGTCAAACTATTTCTACTGTACTGCTTAATTATTAAAAAACACTCCGGAATTTGGAAGTTGGCGGTTTAATATCCCCGTGCCTCGGAAAGCACGTATTTACAGCCGTTGGTCGTCGCCTGATCTCTCCCCGGTCGTGTCGGATTGCCGTCTCATCGAAGTATAAGAGTAAAGGAACTGTGTTTGCACACTTGCTTGTGGTCTTTAATATCTCCTGCGTACCTGGCTAATCTCCTTTGAGATTGGCCACCGTGACCGAAATCAGTCGGGAGGCTATTATTTTTACAAAACTCAAATATAGTTGTGGAAGGATCTTGTGGCGCGTGGCCAAAATCGGAACTAACGCCGCCATCTTGTTTTTAATACAATTTCACAGAACATTATCACAAATCTTTACCAACAGCGCCCTCCTGTCAATGTCAGTCGAGCGTCAAAAGATCGTTGAAGCACTTTAGTCAGTAATAGTTACCTATTACTTGAATCACGTCATTAATATACCGAGGCGCCGCCCATTGTCCTCAGTCCCAGATGGGCCGTTGTAAAAACGCGCGCATTATCAAATATGTAGCGGTCTTACTAATGAGCGTCGGGGGCGACATTAACTATGTCGTAGTGACGTCACTCACGGCTGTTTCTTTTATTTACATTCTTCAGGCTTGTTTTGGATGGAGGGATAGACAGAATGACAGTCTATGGAAGGTTACAAGAACGGAGAATATCAGAATTTCCTAGAACTTACTGCATGCAATTTTCTTTTTGCTTACATTTTTAATGGCGACAAAACTGTAAACGGTTGTCTTTTAAGCCCTCTATACACGATACAATTATTTTGCCTCTGGCATGCAATAAAATTGAAGCAATAAATGAGTGTCTCTTCAACTTAGAGCAGTAGCGGCCCAGTGGTAATCGGCGACATACGTGTTGTAGGTCGTATAGGTTCGAACCCAGACAGGCGATTTACTTTGTGTACCTAATTTATTTCATCACCACTGCTCTCAAAACGGCGAAGGAAAACATCGTAAGAAAACTTTTCGAAAATGTTCTTAACTAGCTGTTTAGACCTTTGTATCCTGCGTTTGCGTTCGAAGTTTCATTAAAATCGTTTCATTCATTTCGAAAAACAAGGGCTTGAAAGTTGTTTGAAATGCCGTACGTCGTCAACGCTTTTAAGTTCACTGGCTTTCCAAAAATATTTTTAATTGCTAGAACCGTTTTCAGCAGCAGATAAAGAATATGTTATATTATGTTATTACAGTGAAGTCATTCGACCTGCTTCGGTAAAGTATGTTAAGTACTTATAGCTCATTTATATCATGTATTATGACGTCGCAAAGTAGTTTACGGGTTTTATGACTTTGTTAGAAAGGAGTTTTGATTAATTTATACGGTATTATCGTTAACTTACATAGTCATTTCAGTTTCTACAACAATATTATTCCATCATTTTGAGTGGGGAAATACTATGATTTGACATAATGTGTGAATTATTATTTATGCAATTACATGAATAAGACCTTTTTTAATGTTAATACCCAAATGATTCAACTTTAGTTTTATTTAACAAACTTTTACTTCAAAGCATAAAGTGGTCCTTCGAGCCGGATGAAGGACTTACGAAACTTAAAAAAAAACAACAAACTAACTGTATGCAGACCGGTAAAAAATTAGTAATACTAAATGCATGTTCCCATCAACAAGTCTACGTACTTCCACTAACATTACCCATGGGAGCCATACGTCACCATGTTTTTTGTATGTTAATATTGTACTCGTATCTAGTTGTACAACCCCCTTTGACAAGTGACATGTTTGTTGTGAAGGATATGTTTTTAACAAGTGTTAATTATATGGGAGTGGCCCCTATTTTTAAAACATAGTTGGTTTATGTAAAGATTTTCATTAAACTGAAAAGGTTTCATAGGAATAAAATAGTAAATAGGGCTGACTTTAAGCGCAACTGTTACCTACATGTACCACAGGTAACTTCACTTGGTCACAGCATGTTTTATAAAAGACTAGCTGACCTGGCGAACGAACTCCGTACCTTCGCAGTTTTTTTTTGTTAATTGTTTCCATGTTTTAATCCTTAGTTATTCTGCTATTCGGGGCGAAAACAATACCAACAAATAAAAGATCATAAAAATCGGTCCAGCCGTTTTTCATTTATAAATGGTGTAACTAACCCGACTTTGTTTTATTTATATAGATTTATCGTTTCCTAGTTTAAATTAGTTTGACAGTTAAGCCATAAACGTCAAACTAAAATGTTGAAAGCTCTTATACCATTATCTTCTAAGTGTGCATACACATGAGCGAAACGCGTCGGCAACAGAGGCAATTGCAACCGTCGACGGTCGAAATCTACCTTTTTACTGGTATTTACTTCGTTATTGGTTGTTACCAAATACTCATGATGTATGCATAAAGATATTACGTTTTCCGCAATGGAATAAAAAATAGCTAGTCATTGTAAGCAACCCCCTATATCATCACGCCAATATTTCCTAAACTGTCGCCTACCTGAATATTTAAACACACACTTTATTTCACTTAGCGCCTCAGAGTTATAGCTATAATCATTCGAACATAAACTGGGGTGATGTGGAAATCTACAATTTTCGCCCTTACATCGTGCGGACGGCGTTATGCAACGCTACACAATTGTGAATAATGAGGGCTGTCGCGTTCAACATTACGTCACGACGAAACGACGGCTATTCTGTCGTTTTCGCAAGCGAATTCGTATAATTGCTGCGAATTCGAATTAAATTTTAGGAGTACTGTGGCTTTAAATGGTGTGCTGATTCTTGTGGGTAAAGATCAGACGGGTTATTCTATAATCGTTAATGTTACGTGACTTTTGATATGGAACTTTTCGTAGCGCCATGCGAAAAAAATATGAATATCGGAAGTATTTTTATTTCGATTTAACTCAAATTATTCTGAAACTAATACCTACTAAATATATTTTTCATAAGATTTTACTGTCACGATTTTCTGCAAAGTAACGCCTGATTCCATAACTTATCTCAAGTTTTTCTGACATTAGTATAGTTTTTTTTTAAATGAGTTGTCATAGTAAAAATAGTTAAAAGAAAGCCGATAGGACCTAAAAAAACTTTTGTCTTGCACCTTTTGGGCAAGGTCCTCCATAATTCTAAACAATGAGAGCAGCTGTCTCAATTTAGCATATTACCCAAGTCCCGGGGCGCCATTCTATTTCGGTTTTAACATGTTGAGCGCTAATTTATGCAATTGCTAAAATGTATGCATATTAGGCAAACTGGATATAATGTACTGGCTATTTTGTTGCAGCCATCCTTGCTCGCGAGATAGGTCGGAGGAACACCGTTGGTTAAATTATTATTATTTATGTATGTAATTAGATATTCCATACATTTTGACGACGTAGGTATTACACCTTTCTATTAAACACCAGATTTTTTTTTATAACCGACTAACATTTAAGCCTAAAATCTCTAGATCTAGAATCATGTGCTGAATTCATGATTACAGTTTGTATACCGACGCTATCCTGTACAGGGTCAAATTAAATTACCTAGCGAAACCCCGTAGACTAGTTTCAACTCTTTTTTTGATTCAATGCAGCAGCAATGTGAAATTTTCTGGAAGCTTCGACTTACAGAATTTCACCCCGATTTATAAACTACGAACCAAAGCGCACCGCTGCTAATTATTAACTCCAAGCGCCATATTTGCAACTAATTTCATAAAGGCAGGTACACAAGCCTAACAAATTCCCGGAATGCCTCATACCACGTCGTGCAGAATAACATACCTAACCGAAGTCCCGAACCGCTCGCCCGCTGTTGCTCGTAAAACCGAATTGACAATTTAAATTTAATCTACTTTATGGAGCTGGTGGAGTTACGCCTTACATGCACTATTACACTGTTATGCCATTATATTATACTTTTATTTTGATTATGTGGGTATGTGAGAGGTATAAAGTGATGCGGTGAGGGGTGTCTCGCCTGTCTGTACTTAGCTTAAAACGTCTTAATTTTTGTTATTGCTGTATAATAGTTCTCTGTCAACCGGTTTTGTACCCAATCAGTGGCGGGACATCGCAGTCATTCCAATACCTAAGCCAGCGCGCGACCCGCAGTCTCAATCGCCACTCAGACCGATATCTATGTTGTCGTGTTTATGTAAAATATTCCACAGTATTTTGAATAATCGAATAGAATGGTTCATCGAAAAAAATCATATCCTATCGCCATATACTACGGGGTTTAGAAAAAGTCGATCTACAATGGACAATTTGGTTAACTTAGTCTCTCATATACAAAATGGTTTTACAGAAAATAAGACGACCATAGGATGCTTTTTGGATATAGATAATGCATACAATAACGTAAACATAATTGCACTGTTGCAGACAATGGACGTAATTGGGGTGGGATCCAAAATATGTCAATATTTATGGTATTTTTTAAAAGAAAGAAAGTTGAAGGTTTTAATTGATAATGTTTACATATGTCGAACTACCGGCCGTGGATTAGCCCAAGGTGACCCTTTATCGCCGTTACTTTTTAACATAGTAACTTCAAGTATCTGTGCAAGTGTTATGAGCAGCGGAGTTTTGATATCCCAGTACGCGGACGATTTTGTTCTTTATTCAGTAAATAATAACATACAGGTAGGGGTTAATCTTGTGCAAAATTCATTAAATATTTTAGTTAAATTACTTACAAACATAGGCTTAGAGATTTCATCTTCAAAGAGTAAAGTATGCGTTTTCAAGAGAGGGTATAAAAGAGAATGTATTCATCTGCTAATAAATGAAGCATCGCTTCAAGTAGTAGATAATATTAAGTACTTAGGGTTGTGGTTGGACCGCTCGCTTAGGTGGAAAAAGCATATTGGGGAACTGGCCGCAAAATGTCTAAAATCCTTGAGAATCTTTCAAGTTCTTGCTGGGCCTGGGTGGGGCGTACATCCATATTACTTGAGGCTACTATATGTTTCTATTATTCGTTCGCGACTGGATTATGGCAACTTTTTATATGATAGCGGGTACAAGAACAACTTAGTCAAATTGGACAGAATACAAAACCAGTGTATGCGCGTTATTGGTGGTTTTGTGAGGACTACCTCAGTACACGTGATGGAGTGTGAACTTCACCTTCAACCTTTATTTATACGCAGGTACCTCTTAGCTGGCAGATATTGGTTGAAGGTGAATTCGTTCCGGGACAGTAAAATATTTGTCTTGATAAACAATCTTGTCGATTCCTGTCAGAGTTTATATTGGAGACGTAAAAAAAAACCACTATTAGTGACGGTACACGAGTTTCTTATTGACTACCCTTTACTTTCATCACAGCAATTGGATAGATTTTCTTTGAATACGTGGGTTAGCAGTGTGGACTTATCCAATGTAGTAAAACCTTGTTTAGATGGCATAGACAAACCGAAACATCAATACAGATGTAGCAAGATACATGAGATTTGTGATCAGTATCTAAATACTAATTATTTACATTTTTACTCAGTCTATACTGATGGGTCACAGGAAGGTAACGAGTCGGGATGGGCTGTGTTTGATCCGCAAACGAAGGCATCTATAAAGTTTAGATCATGTGCTAAAATTTCTATTATGTACGTAGAACTACTAGCGATCTCAGAAGCTATTTCATACATTGAGTCATTCGAATCAGGAAACTATTTAATACTGACTGATTCTAGGAGTGCTCTGCAACACCTGGCTCGATGCGCCTCGAATTGTCGAGGTGTTCCGATAGCCTATAAAATTTTAGAAACTATTAGTACGGTCCAAGGCAAAAGAATTGTTCTGCAATGGGTACCATCTCATATTGGATTGTATGGAAATGAGGAAGTAGATCGTTTAGCAAAAGAGGCTATCTCAGACGGAATATCTGTTGAATGTTTGCCCTTATTTAGTGACCTCTTGTTTAGAGTTCGCGAACAGTGTTTAGAATTATGGAAAGAATACTTTGATGAGAGGTCGGTAAGTAAGGGAATTTGGTATAGAACCATTCAACATAGCCTTTCCCGCCTCCCTTGGTTTTTGGGTACAGATTTGCATCGAAATGAGATTGTGACTGCTTTCAGGCTACGTTCGGGACATGTTCCGTTGAATAGCTTCTCCTTTTTAATGAGAAAGAGTGATTCGCCTAATTGCTCTGAATGTGATAAGGTAGAGGATACCACTCATATTTTAGCGGAATGTGTCCGGAACGAGGTTGAGAGGAGTAACTATTTCATGGAAAACGGTTTTAATTCTATTAATGTTGGCATGTATAATAGTATCTTGGCTGCTCCCTTGTCCAGGACAGCCATAAAATTATATAAAATTGTTCACCTAGGTATTAAGCGTAGATAGTAGACACAGAATGCCCCTATGAGGGTGGCATGGTCATATTGATCAAACCCTCTATAAAAAAATAAAGAATTAAAAAAAAAAAAAAAAACGTCTTAATTTTGGCGTTCTCGTCTGCTTCTTCTGGTTTACTTAAACTAGGGTGTTATTCACTTAAATTATTGTCGTCGGTTCTGAAAATGTTGAAATCCCACGAAAAGTCATATTTAGTAGGTTTGTCTTAGTTTTAAGATTATTTAAGGAAACATAAGATATTTTGTGCGAAAAGTTTAAATAAATAAATACATAAGATTTAAATTGTCTTCTTAATTTATATCTATGTCGCAGCCAACTGGTTAAATTAGCCGTTCAGTTAACCGCCTAGCCTTTTAACTAAACGGCGGCCATTCAACTAACGGCCTGAATGATATTCAATTACAGTTTAGGTTGGAAGTCTGTAACCAATCACGCGCGAGCCCTATTGGTCGCAGTAACTAAGCCAGGGCACCCCGACCAAATGGGTTAGGTTAGGTTAGAACTGTCATCAACCGCGTGCGAGCCGAGAGAGCGAAGCGAGGCGAGCACTACTTCTAAAGGCTAGGCAATTAACTGAACGGCTAATTTAACCAGTTGGCTGCGACATCTATACAAATAAGTAAAATAAAAAACTAATTATAAAAAATTCTGTCTGTCTGTTAGTTCCGGCTAATCTCCGAATCGGCAGGACCGATTTTGACGGGACTATCACTGGCAGATAGTTGATGTTATAAGGACTAACTTGAGCTACTATTATTTTAGAAAAAGAATAACGAGTTCCGCGCAAAAAAATTAAAACCCATGTACACGAACGAAGTCGCGGGCACAGCTAGTTCCAAATAAGAACCATTCCTGTAAGTACCTGCTTAAAATGTAGAAATATGGTTCCCTCTCTAACGAAGTTTGAACAAGCATTAAAATTATTTGCTTTGCATGACTTCCTAACTCGTTAAGGAGTTTCAAGTGGACAATTCTATCAGAGTTAGCAAATGAAGTTAACAAAAGGAGATGAAGTGTTTATTCGCTGAAGGTAAATGTTTAAGATGTTTATGTGTTTCAAATTAATTTACAAGTGTTTTTATTTGTTTCAGGTAATTACGTTAAAGAGGTATTACGTTACTTTCAAATGTAGAGTTTTGTAGGTAAGTTTTATATTAAGGCGACATGACCTAAAAGCGCGGTCTTTGTCGGACTGCATAGAAAAGAAAGAGAAGCGCGATGACACAACGCTGGTAATTTATTGCAAAATATGAAGCAAATTTCTGTTACAAAAAATCTATTGTTGGAACAAAAAAATTAAAACAATAAAGTTTTAGTATGTTGCTTGTAGAATAATCTGACAAAAAAAGAGAATGACTGTATGTATTAGTATGGTTTTTATTGTGAAAAGAAAGTTTTTAGAGTTATTTTCATGTTTTTTTCTATCGTATCAAATTAGTTGTATTATGTTTTCAACACCACTATCGACCTGAAGGCCAATTCTCGTAATTTAAAACGTTCAAAATCTAGTCGCAGTCTCATCTCAGCGACAAAGAAATGTCAAAAACTTGTCAAAATGTAGGGAAATTTGAGGTATTTTTGACAGATTGAGACTGAGATCAGACTGTGAACGTTCTTAAAATTACGAGAATTGCCCCTCTGGTATATCCTGAAGAATATCATATATTTTTCTGATTTTGTTTACTGTAGTCTATCATATACTTTTATTGTTTCTAAAACTTGCGTTTTTTGCGATTAGGTCCTGTAAGCCCCTTAACTCTTCGCATGTCGAGCGTACAACATGTGTACCGATAACAATAAAATTTCTATTGTGTCTGCTAATCAGATGCGCGACGGGTTAATGAGAATCTTACAATCGATTGCGTACCCAAGTAGGCTGTTGAAGACATCATTTGTCGAAGTGGGGGATTACTGCGGTGGTTCTGATCAGACCATGCCCCACTTGCTGAAGTGTCCTAAGTTTTCCCGTTCACCTGCAACTTGGATGACCTAAAATGCCACTGATGCCACAATTGACATGGCCAGCTACTAAGCTCCAACAACTACTACAACTGAATTCTACTACTGGTGGCCTAAAAAGGCCACTTTGGCAGAATTATAAAACAATTCATATCACGTAATTTCATCTGTATGACAGTATTGTATGGAGATTCGTAAAATGTTATACTTACCTCTGCTCAACCCTTCAGGGATACAATATGTGAAACTGTGAAACAGATGAATTTCGTGATATGAATTGTTTTATGATTCTGCCAAAGTGGCCTTTTTAGGCCCCCAGAGCTCAAACGATAAAAAAAAAAAACAATGTCGAAAAGTACCATCGACATGAAAAGAAAAAGATGAAAATCTTTCTTTTGGTCACGTAAATTGGAGTGGATTTAAAAATAATTTCCTGAAAATGTTAAGTGAAGAGACTGCTTGGGTTGCTAAATCTTGTACCTAGGTAGCTTACTATATGTATTTTCAACGAAGATTTACTGTATTTATATAAAATATTCTCCTACAGTCTACAGTCGCCACATTATAGGTTTATACCTATATATAGTTGTGGAGGGGCCCGTGGCTAAATAACAACAGCCGCACAGGTCGATCGATCAGGTTAAGCTACGCTTGCCGCGGTTGGTCTGTGGATGGGTGACCATCTTTACATATCGAGACCCCTCCGTGCCTCGGAAAGCACGTTAAGCCGTTGGTCCCGGCTGCCATTCGTGGATCTTTGACAGTCGTTACGGGTAGTCAGAAGCCCGAAAGCCTGACAACCAGTCTTACCAAGGGGTATCGTATTACCCAGTAACTGGGTTGTGGAGGTCAGATAGGCAGTCGCTCCATGTAAAATACTGGTATTCAGCTGCATCCGGTTAGACTGGAAGCCGACCCCAACATAATTGGGAAAAGGCTAGGCAGATGATGATGATGATGACCTATATATAGTTGTAACAATAGGCCATTATCAGAAATACATGCTTGGAGCAGGCTGTTTTGGAACAAACTTCAATAACTCATAACACCTAACCTACCCACCGAATTTGCCTACCCCTTTGGGCAATACAGGCGTGATGTTCTGTTATGTTAACATGTAGGTACCTAATCTGCATCCGCGATTTATTTGCCAAAAATGTAAATAAATATGAGGTTATGGAAAATTAACTTTAAACCCTACACAATAAAGTTCAGTTTACAACTTCAAACATTTTTATAACTTTTTCAATAGTGCTAGTCATTCTGAAATCAACTTAATTGCTATTAAAATAAAGTTGATATTTGTTTAACTTGAAATAATATTAATTTGAAACTTAAGTTTGAATAGACTTTACTTCTATAATAACTAAAAAATTCCGAATACCCTACTTATTTTTTCCCCTATCTTCAAGCTTATCTTCTAAATCATCACTTCATCTCAAACTAGGTATCAAAATTGTTTGCCTGTCATTCCCAGACTATGTCTGGGTTTCTGTCAAGTCTGTGTCTGACGAATGTGGCGCCGGCGTTCTATTTGACTCACCATACTCGTCTGTATTTGCTAACGTTTTGATACTAAATCACAAAGGATATTACAATAATAAATGCTAGTAGAACGAAAAATATTTATGATGTTATTTTCTTAGCAAATGGGGTCGAAATTCGTCGATAGTCAGTTGAACCTATTAATTTAAGAAATAGCCACATTGAAGATACTTAGTTTCTTATTGTGAGCAATCAATATTATGATATATTTTTTTTCTATATCTCTTGAATAGCAGTCTATAAAAATGGTCTAGTATGAACTTTCGGCTGTTTTTAAAGGGATAATTATATAGTATACTAACTTCTGCCCGCAACTCCGTTCACGTGACATTTCTTGCTCCCCGATCTACCCCGTTGCATCATATCGTCTGCCCGCACTATTACTTCGTTTTTGCTTTTTTCTGACTTTTTTTCCTTTTTGCCCGGCTGCTAAGAGCCTTTTTTTTTTAAGGATGGGTAATCATCAAATGACCCCTTCCGCTCTGGGTGGAGCGGAAGGGAGTGTCAGACTCTTGCTCACTAAAACCCATCCGTGTTCCTTCCTTAGCCCTTTATGTTCCGGGGCAGCGGTAACCCTTTTGGACAATCCCGCTGCCCCGGCAGGCTTCGGCCCTATCGGGCCCCTCCGTTGATGCTGACATCTCTTTGAGGCGCGCGTGGAACAATACGCGCCGTCCAGCACGGGCCTGGTCCTGATCGGACGGTGAGCTACCCATTACTCGCCGTCCGCAGGCCCGTGCCTACGGTGGCCGGGAGTCGTCACGCGGCTCCCGACGCCCGGGGCGTCTACCGCGGCGGCTGGGACGGGCGGCTCTCTCCGCTCTCTCCCTCGCCCATCCCGCCACCTCCTTCGCTAGCATGACTGCTTCGCAGAAGGAGGTGACTGCCTCCCACTCCCTCTCGCCCCGGACCATGGCTTGGACCAGGGCCGAGCGCGAGAGGTCGCCGCCGCTGCCGATCGCCTCTACGAGGACACGGCGGTGCTCTGCCCAAGCGGGACAGACCTCTACCGTATGCTCCACCGTGTCCTCTGGGCGATCCTCGCAATGGTGACACCCGGGCGTTTCCTCCCGCCTGATTATGTGCAGGAACCTCCCGAAACATCCGTGTCCGTTGAGGACCTGCGTCAGGCGGTAGGTGAGGAGCTGCTAAGAGCCTTAACGTGATGTTTGTTTCCTCAAGAATTTGGCTACAAAATGAAAACATTATTTTTAATCCGACGTAGTCCTTATTATAAGTATTAGATTTGAGCAACTCAACTGCTCTGCTCAGATCTTCAGTTGTTTGAAATGTCCACGATAGGTTAGACCTTTCTTGAACATAATGTCTTGAATACAAAACGCTGAGCATACTGGCAGTATCTCCAAATAAAACACTACTATTTTGCATATCATGTAACAATACATTAATTAACAGTTCCAACCTTCAACTCTCAGCAATAAACTAAAAAATATGCGCCACAAACGAATGCCACTTGAATAGAAAATAACATTATAAAGGCGACATCCCACAAAACATTTCAGCTCTAAAGGCGCAGTAAACAGGTTATCTGCAAGTAACGGGCTGTGCACTGCGTTTTATAGCCTATATTTTACTGCAGAATGCTGAGTCGTGAACTTCAACGTTATCTTAGCTTGATTACCTAATGTGAGTTGTTTGTGGATAGTGTTTTGGGAAAGGGTTTTTCAGTCAAGTCAAAGAATGCGAACGATAATGAAATGTTTGAAAGCACTTTTTTTTGTTAGCCTGCCTTGTGCTGCCTGCTGGTCATTTTGGCTTCCAATGTAGTTAACTTAGTTGACATAAACTGTTTATCTGTTTTACTATGATGGCTTGTCTAGATCTGTCGATTTGTCAATGGCTGAAGAATAGAAAACTTTAAATCTATTATTTATCAGAAAATGTCTTTAGTTATATTTTTTCGCTAAGAAAATTCAACATCCGAATCATTTTGTAATAGATGACAGCCTGTGCGCTTTTATCCCAAATTAAGGACCAATTTCATATCAAGAAAAACATCGACATTCCCGATGTAACAAGAAACATTTACAAGCCGATGCATAAACCGACATCAAAAGGAATTTATCTTTCAAATGACATGACGTAAAATAAATCTTTTGTCAAAGAAATCTTTCGAAATGTCAAAAGTAACAAACAACCTTTACTTATTGATCAAATAAATACTTTTAGTGTTGCCAACATTTTTTTTCGGTTGACATTTGAACAATTTTGACCCACTTTTGGAAGGATAGCTGTATTTCTCTCTTGTTAAAAAGCATATATTATTAGTTATTTTTGGGTTTAATTTAGAAACTAGCATTATTATGCTAATTTAAAAGCAGCTTATAATTTTCCTCGCCTCGCTGACTTTTAGACGCTTTTCTTGTCCTTTAATTTAAGATATTTGTTTGCTGAATAATCCCGGCGGCCTACTTGCGAAGGTTGGCATTAGAAAATCCCATTATGTTAACATCAAAGTGGTCTGTGTATGTACAGTCACGAGCATAAGTATGTATACGTTTGGCTTTATTCTAAAGCGATTTTCTCCTATATTTTTTTAATGGAATTTTATGTTATTATGAGCATAATATTGTCGAACCCTTAGGTTTATGAAAAGTGTCGTATTTTCAACATTGCATTCGTTATTTCACGAAAAAAAGCCAATTTAAACTTGCCAAGTATTGACATATTAGTGCTCGTGACTGTACATCACTAGCAATCAAAATGCCGTACAATCGCCATTGATTTAAGCGATTTGAACTAGAAAAGGCTGAATTCTTCAAACTATCCTGTGGGTACTTGATGAGGTGTTAGCGGGTAAAGATCGATCACCTATCTTCGGATTTACCGTAGCTTACTCAGCTCAGGGGGCTTACTCTCTAATTCCGACAACGAAGACACGGGCGCTTCCAAAAGTGGTTTGATATATCGGAATGAACCTACTCCCGATCAATTAACTTTTGTCGGACGGGCAAAAACACGTCGGGAATAAGGACAACTGTCAAACTGTGTTGTCTGTATTCTTAGTTCGGACCCCGAAGTAATCTTATGTCCGTAGGTGAAAGTACGAATTTAGTGCTTAGAGAGTGGAACTCCAGGGCCAGTTTCTTGGAAGAAAATTGTCAAGCGGGCGCAAGCTGCTGCGATTGGCTGTTGATAGCAATTTAACTGGCCCTCAAACCCACAGATGATCACGAGGTCCTCTTCTAGATCATGTTTTCTTGTCGCTATATTTAAAATTCGAGAAGTTTATTTTATTAAAATGACTTATTTACTCGTTCCCAAGCTCCTACGTATTTTCCTCATCTTTTAATTCCGTGTAGCGCGATCCTGTTTTATAGCATCGGACTTCATTATGCTAATAGGGGTTCGATTTCATCCGCCCCTCGCTGTCACTGATCACTAGTGATTTTTGAGTCTACCCAGCATTTTGGGGGATGTTTTCTGGGTATTGATGATTCTTAGCAATTATATGTACCTTTTAGGTGTGGTTTTTGTCAGTATAAAATGATTTAGGAAAACATAGTGAGGAAACCGGCATTTCCTAGAAACAAAAATTCGAAGACATGTGATATCTACCAACCTTCACTGGGTCCGCGTGGTAGATTACGGCCCGCTCCCTCCCGAAGAGAGGAGGCCTGTATCCCAGCAGTGGGAACATTATAGGCTGATTATGCTATACGACCGCGTACCCGAAGACGTAGCGTTGGAAGGCCTCCCACAAGGTGGATCGACGACCTTGTGAAGGCCGCGGGAACCCTTTGGATGCGAGAAGCACAGAACCGGTCGAAGTGGAGGGTGCTTGGGGGAGGCCTATGTCCAGCAGTGGCTGAAATGATGATGATGATGCTGCTATAATGATTTGGTGTGTGGTCTTTGTAAATTAGTTCGAGTTTTTTTTAAATGACTTCGTGATCAACCTTCTGGACACTGCTAGGTATGTCAAATTGTTCCAGTGCGAAGATAAATAATTAATCAGTTTTCGGAATGGACCATAGTTAAGTAGAACGTATAAACAATATATCAGCCTATTATTGTCTCACTGATGTAAATGAACTTTTAGACGTTTAATTTCAATTCAATAACATTTTCAAAAACGAGTACCTAATGCAGACGTTCGCTAGACACGAAAACAATAGTAGTTTCTCGAATTAAGTTTTGAACGATATGAAAAGATTCTTCAAGGGATATTTTATTTGAAGAATTTTGATTTCATGCG
The DNA here is from genome assembly GCA_963669345.1 of Gortyna flavago. NCBI lineage: Eukaryota > Metazoa > Arthropoda > Insecta > Lepidoptera > Noctuidae > Gortyna > Gortyna flavago. The sequence continues at coordinate 14,000,970 of OY770138.1, forward strand.
CATTCATAGAGTTCATAATTATGGTTTCCAAAACTCATTTCTGAACAAATGCGAGTAGATTACATGGTGTCTAGACGTACATGATTTGCGTGTTCAGCGTATGTTATCGAGTACGAATCAATAATATTTGCCTATAAAACGGCTGGTTTGTAGTTTCTATGAAAAGTTTAAAGTAGTAAACAAAGCATTTTAAATGAGTACAGTACTGTTAGGGACCTGACTAAGGACTTTAACTAAATACAGTTCCTTGTATTTAGTTCAAGTCCTTAGTTAGTAATGTTACTAATGTTTCATGTCTTTTATTTTGGTCCTAACAATCGCTCCGTTTACATAAAATGGTCCTTTCATACTTAGATAAAATATTAATAATAATCGTTTTTTTATGCTAGATATATAACAGTAAAAAAATCAACTAAATGAATATCTAAGTCATAAACTGACCCATAAAGGTAAACGTAATATAAAATAATTTCACGAACTTACTTCAATAGCATCGTTGTCAAATAAATAAATTGTCCAATATTTATACTCGACTATCTTTTCTGACAGTACATATTTAGGGGTAGGGTAGACTATTGAGTTTAGAAATGAGAAAAACTTTTCGTATATCTAGCTTTTTGGGTTATATTAATACTACCCTCCGACAATTTTTTCTTCGAATTTATAGTGTATTCACACGCACTGGTGTGATTTCGTACTGTTTGTCATTTTAGGGTTGAACCGCGGCGGGTACAAGTTGTTCAATATTGTGTAATTTTTGTGTTGAATTTAGTACGATTATAATATACACGCTTTCGTAATTTTTGGACACGCATGGGTATGTGGAATGTGTGTGGAATTTAGAACACCAGAGGGTAGTCAAGCTTTTATAGTACTTAGTAGATAGAACTCTAGGTACCTATGTGAAAGAGCTCGTCCGGCAAAATCTACCATTCCTATTTCTGCAATGTTGCAGTATTTTCTGTATTTCTGGAAAATTCTTTTAGGGACCGAGTAACACCGTTAGGTCCACCCGCTACCGTGAACGGGACGTCAACGACAAACTAGATTATTCGAATCGAGCGTGAGGTTTACACGCGGCCATAGCAATATAAATATGTATTGCTACTTCGGCAGCGTTATCTTGTTCTCGTTGATGACACGTTGACGTGGCGGTGGACAAACAGCCTTCAGGCGTACGAAACGTGTCAAATCAAACTCGAAGCATTTTTTAAATTAAACCCTTTACGGGTACCTACTTTTGAACTGTCAAAGAGTCGGTCAGTCATAAAGATGAAGCCAGTTGCCCCTTTCAAAAGAGTAGTAAGTTCTTATGGAGAAATTTGTCACCACAACGTTTATGCTATGCTTCTGGCGCCAACTAACCTCAGTTGCGGATTTACACATTTGCCGCCAGTAGGCTATTCAAATTTTGCCGCCCCTACCGACCTCTACAATGTGTCAGTTTCTAGATAATATTTATAACCCAACGATGTTAAGATTGCACAAGAAATAGTTTTTAGGTACCTATCTGTATTTCTGAGCTAAAAAAAGAAGTTAGAATTATGTACTACTGATAAGGCGCCGCCTTAATACCTACTACTTACACAATAATGAACATTCTTTACCGCCCCTAAAATCTGCCGCCCTAGGCTCCAGCCTACTCAGCCTGTTGGTAAATCCGCCACTGAAGTATCTACATCATGTCCATGGATATGCGGCGGTGATCAGCACTAACCATAAGTGCTCATGCACACAAGCGACACGCGGCAACGGTAGAGGCAACTGCCATGCTGCGTAGACGAGTGCCGCGGCTGCCGTCAACAACACACTAAAGTGGGCCGCATGCTTGACTGCCATCTGAGTGCACAAAAGCCGATTCCTATTACAATAATAATATTAACATCGTGTTGCTACGTCGGGGAACATAGAGTACGGCGAGCTCTCTCTCTTGCGAAATTCCTAGAAATCGTTAGATAGACGGTCCAATGATACTATAAGCTCCTTGCCTTGTGGCTACCAAGAATTCTGTGAAGTGAAAGTAAAGCCTCGCTTTGACGCTCCTGCTTGATTTTCAACGATCAAATAAGGTTCAAGTCTTATGCTACGGCTGTATGTCGCGATAACGCGAACTTCACTTCGCGCGCTTTCTGTTGTACAGCGAGATGTCGAGCGGTGTGAGAGAGAGCGCGCGACGTGTAGTTCGCATTATCGCGACAATATGGCCCCAGCAATAATGAAATGAATTTCAGTACTCATTAGAAACAGAAAATACCGAGAAATTGGTACTGCCTTATTAAAAACTGTCTCGAGAAATAATTATCCCACCAATTTAACAATTTGCCATCTTGTTTTGATAGAGCAATAGTCTACCTTAGGACAGTTTTGACCTAAATCTTTCCTCCTTAAGTCCGCGTCAGAAGGTAATTCTCTTAAAGGACATTGTAAAAAATGGCCTATGAATCAACACGTATGAAACCTTTAAAATAATTACTAGTTTTTATTATAATGTACATTACAATTATTAGAATAGAACGGACACTTCATAATATTGAAAACATTTTAAAAAGTAATTCAGTTGGGTCTTATTCCCCGGCGTCATTATTTTTGTATCAATTTGACGTTTTGAATAGGCAAAGGGTATTAAGCTCATTCAGCCAAGACTTTGTATGCAGCGGAGTGTAATTACAAAACTCAACACCCTCAGCGCTTGATCTATGAATAAGTTTTTTTGTTACAAACAGTATAAAGCGCTTGAATGCGCTGTGTAAAACGAGCAACATCGACACTGACTTTGACATTTGATTGTAATGACAGTCTGTGTGACTGCAATCTGTGCTCGGTCTTGCTACATATTATATTAGTAATCTGTGGCTCGGTCTGCGTTGGTTGTGTGTATTCGTTTGTGTTATTGTATTTTCTTGGTATTCTGTTTTGATTTTGTCCAACAACTTGGCGTGGACAAAGGACTCTGATTTCTTCTTTGAAATATCGACTTCTTGCTGTGATTGGCTAATACGGACCTACTAAGAATGACGACTTGGCATTGTAATAAATGTTAATTATAACCTCAAAATCCGAAAGTTTTTTGGATTTTTTACAATTCTCAGAAGTGTCCGTGACTTTAATTTAGTTTCAATCGAATATATGCATTATTTAGAACACAAAAGTATATTCACGTCCCTGTTGGTTCTTAGGAAAATTATGTATGGACGCCGAACAATGTCCTTTAAGAACGTTCACAATCAGGGCGCCTAAAAATACCACTTTGGCAGAATCATAAAACAATTCATATCAGGTAATTCATCTGTTTGACAGTTTGACACCTATATATCCCTGAAGGGTTAGGCAGAGGTGTACCTGTAGCATTTTACGAATCTCCATATAAAACTGTCATACAGGTGAAATTACGTGATATGAATTGTTTTATGATTCTGCCAAAGTGGCCTTTTTAGGCCCCCTGACCTGTTTCAATCTGTCAAAAATACCTCTCAATTTCCCTGCATTATTGACAAGTTTTTGACATTTGCTGTTTGTTTGTTTTTTTTATTTTGTTTAAGTTTTTTTTTGTGTTTTTTCTTTTGATGCGTCATGTTTGCCACAAATAAACGTATTTTCTTTCTTTCTTTACATTGATGGTCGCTGAGATGAGATTGTGACTAGATTTTGAACGTTTTTAATTACGGGTTTTGACCTTTTGATATCTTTTATCCGTGGAATAAAATTGACGTCTGACAATTCTAGAATGGAAAACCTGTCAAAATTTCAAAATTTATTCTCAGAATAAGACTTATTATTATTAAAACTTAGGTGAAATTCGCCCTTTTGCTTATAATTAAAGCATGACGCATAATGAGCAACATTATGTTACACACAACTTTTTTTTTACAATGACTATAACGTATTATCAAGTAGGTAGGTACAGGTACTTTTAATACCATCATGTAAATAAAATGTAACGCTACGTGAGATGTATAATGGTGCAGTAGCTGTTCGTACACACGGCTACACATCAAGCTATACATTTCCAGTTTCAGCTGACCTCGCATTGTATAGGTTTTTCTTACAATCAGAACTCAGCTTATACTGGTTATGTATAGCTTGATGAGTAGCCGTGTGTACATAAAATACATGGTATAGCTCTTTGTCAACAGTGGTTAATTTACTCGCAGGCGCTGTTGCTCCAAAAACACTGAAATATTATTACATTAAAGGGTGAAGCAATGATTCAGGCATATACATACAAAGCTGTACATGTATACATAGGTACATAAGAACACAAAATAACGTTATAATATATCATCAAAGTTTTGGAAAGGTTCGTGTTCCTACAAAGACCGTAGTTATTTCTTAAATACGCCGTGTGTGACTGCTTCATTGGGAAATCCGTGCTTTTAGAAGTTTATGACTTTTGAACTTTGCAATATACCTATACCTATACATACATAAACACACGCCTTTTTCTCATGAGGGTAGGCAAAAACTACAGAGCGCCACCTGCTACGATCTATGCTTACTCAATTATTTTGCTTTGTTTACAATTTTATTCCTGTATTTATCTTCCTGTTTCATTTAAGGATTTATAATAATCTTCGCCTGTAGTTTTTTTTTTTTATAAGCAAATCTCTGAACAAGTAAGTAACATCGGTCTATAAAACATAAAACTCCTTTTATTTCACAACATCATTATATGTTGATCTTTATTACATAAAACTTATTTTTATTATACAACCTCTAATATGTGGTGAAGTGACCACAATCTTCCCCTGAAAATGATTGCTACGACAATTCTCCTGAAAAAGTCTCACCCCAAAATCTTGCGACACAACCAGACACAGCTTTTTTTCATCAAACAGGATTAAAATATCTTTTATCTCTGTCACTCAATCCAGTCCGAAATCCTTCCACTTGGTGTGCTGTCGTCTTCGTCTATTAATAAAGATTTTCTAAGTAGAGGCCCCTGTAATGCCCTGAGCTTGCGACTAGAGCTTCGTTCACAGTGGCATAAATATGGGTGGGATTGCGGATAGTTCGGGTTTTAGGAGCTTTTGGGATAGGGTAGGTTGGCACTGTTTTGCGATGAAATCTTTGTTGGAATAGTTCTTCTGTGTTTGTTTGTGTGGTAGTTTTGAGACTGAAAAGGACGTAACTATGCCAAAATCATGCTAATAAGTCATACAATTTTGACTTTTTTATGGCTCTTATTATGTTCTAAGTTTTATCTTATTCATAAGTGCACACTTGCACTCGTATAAAGTTTCACATTTAAGCTATACAATGTCATCATCATCTGCCTAGCCTTTTCCCAACTATGTTGGGGTCGGCTTCCAGTCTAACCGGATGCAGCTGAATACCAGTATTTTACATGGAGTGACTGCCTATCTGACCTCCACAACCCAGTTACTGGGTAATACGATACCCCTTGGTAAGACTGGTTGTCAGACTTTCGGGCTTCTGACTACCCGTAACGACTGTCAAAGATCCACGAATGACAGCCGGGACCAACGGCTTAACGGCTTAAGCTATACAATGTGTAGGTAACTAAATTGTTGCATATTATGAGAGTAGTTTTTTCAGAATCGTTGAGTGAATCGATTTCTGTCATTTCTAATATAGGTAATTTTTTAAACCAACAATAATTAAAGACTACGTAAATAACAGTCGCACTTCTACTGTACAGTCAAAACAAACCATAATAGACAAAGTACCTACTACCTACGCTAAGCCCTTATACGTATGCAACCGTTACCACAATTTTTTCCCACAGTATACAGGGTGAAATTTTAATCACTGTTTTCCTCTTAAGGGGTCTTTGTACATCATTATGAATAACTTTTACTATGGAAACAAATATGAAAACACGAAAAAAGAAATCAGCTGTTCCCTACATTTTGACGAGTTATGCGAACATAAATGTAGGGAACAGCAGATTTTTTTTTCACGATTTCTGGTTTTATCTCATAGTAAAAGTTGTTCATAATGATGAGTACAATGACCCCTTAATAGGAAAACAGTGATTAAAATTTCAACCTGTATAGTGTATGTATTATGATTATAACATAATATTCTAATTGCGGTGTTTGGTGATGTGCGTTAATTCCGAGACATGTTGTATATAGTTTAAAAATTACAGTACTATGGATATTATGTACAAATTCTTTACTAAAGTACCATACTTTTAGCATAGCATAACATTGCATAATCAACCTATAATGTTCCCACTGCTGGGACAAAGGCTTCCTCTCTTTGAGGGGGGAGTGGGCTGTAAACTACCACGAGGGCCCAGTGCGGTTTGGTAAATGTCACATATCTTCGAATTTTTGGTTCTAGGACGTGCCGTCCGTTGTTGCCGTGTGTCCGTGTCCTTCACCATTTTGGAAGCACACTTTCACCGTAATAAAATTCAATATTAAAAATAACAGCCCAAAAATATTACAGCTACATTCCACCTACCGTCAGTATATCCCGATGTCAATTACGTCTCACTCCCGAATACATCGGCACATAAAGCATGTTCCACATCATTGGCAATACAATTGGCGACACAAATGCCTCCATGTGTCCGAGCCGTAAGCCGGCCCCACTTATCTGATTGTGACAGCGTTATGGTTATTTACTTTATGGTATGGGGTGAGCATGGTGGACAGTGGTGGCTATGTGTATGGGGAAGAAAGTTATGTGCGTAGCTTGGGTGGTAGATAAAATGTTTGTGGACTTTTACATTTGCATTGTTAGGATGGCTCAAATGTCACGTTCTGCAGCTCCCGAATGGGATAATAAGCGAGTTATCTAAGTACATAAGTGTAGTGTGTGTAGTGTGTAGTGTATTTTAAGTTTTTTTTTTATATACTTAGTATACTACTGTTTGTTTTCCCGAATGTAATAAATAAATAAATAGTGAATGCCAAAATGAAAAGTAAAACTGGATGTCGTGTCGTTAAAAGAAAACACACTCATCTCAAATGAAAACGATAGCGTTATTCAAAAGTTCACACAAAACACTGTAACATAGATTAATTTCAGCGAGACTGGACATAGAATACTTTTTTAAAGACAACACTTATGTAACACTGAAAAATAATTAGCAAGATGCGTTTCTTAAAAAACACTCATGCAAATTCAGCAATATTTAAAAATCAAAAGAACTCACCATGTTGACGTATGATGTCGAACGATTCTCTTACTCGAAGATAATTTCAATCCCACTCGTCCTTGAATTTCCCGAAATCTTTCATAAAAACTTGCAAAAAATATATAAAGACTTAGAGGTACTACTATATTATAGAAGGTGGCTGGAGTTGACTGGATGCGGAAGGCGGAGGACAATTGGGGAGGCATGTCCAGCAGTGGACTGCGATAGTCTGAGTTGATACTACTATAAAGACTAGCACCAATAATTGGTTACACATTCAAATACTTTTAGATCAAATAAATGCAGGCACCCCCGCACCAAAACAGCTGACAAAACAAAATGCTACAAAACAACAACAAAATATAAAAAAAACACCGGAAGATAAAAAAATACTACTAGTTACACAAACACACAACATACGACCTAAATATATCCCCCAACACATCGGAGCATGCCTTCACTCGTTCCCAATTTTCCAGCTCATCGCTCGCCACTCCACTAGAACTTTTCATTAACATTTCGCATTTACTCCATCACGCCATTAAGGTATCCATAAAGAGAGACACTCTACTGTGAGTACTGGAGAAGGTAATACCTATCTTCTTAAATCTCGACCGAAGTGAGGGCAGGCGTGGATTCAGGAAGGTGAATTGGGCGGATTAACTAAAAGTTATTTTTCATATGTTTAATGATAAACCCTCCATATTGGTGCCCAAGATACAGGCTTGCCTAGTTTGGGTCCAATGTAAAATCTCTGTAATTTTTTGAGCAATAAAGTTTTTATTTATTATTATTATATTAAATAAGTATACGATTCTGAAGCACAACCTGAACAAGATTATCGTAGAATGAATTAATCTGTTTGCCTTAAAAGTTTATAGCTCAGTGTTACATGGTATGTTGTCAGATTCTAACAAGTTTTATAGAGCTATATTTTTTGGCTCTACCTATTATTTTCAATAAAAAAAAAATTGTAACAAGCTAGTGCTAAGATTAAAGATAATTAAAAACAATACACCCACCTACCTATGTTAAATGGCTTGGAAAGTAACAGAGTAATATAATTATAATAGAAGATTAGGTGCGCCCCGCGGTTTCACCCGCATAGGTCTCGATCCCGTGGGTAATAAAATATACTATGTGCTAATCCAAGTCACGGTCTACCCATGTGACAAATTTCATTCAAATCCGTTCAGCCGTTTTAGCGTGAACGCGTAACAAACATACAATCAATCCAATATTTTCTCTTTATAATATTAGCTTAGGCCTTAGATGTACCTACTTAAAATTAAAAGCCTATTTACGCCTATTACTTTTAAATAAGTTAAAGACTGTAGAGTTTTAGGGAATATTCTCAACACTCATCCATACTCAATTCACTCACTACATTCCACTACGGCCTCCCAAGTCCATCCCTGCGTAGCGTTCCCTCAAGACGCTTTACTGTTATTGCCGCTCAGTGAAAGCTTAAATATATGGTCAGAGGTAGATTTCTTCTACTCACGTGATGTCGGCGAATCTCACAGGAAGATGTTCACTTTAATTAAATTGTCTTGTCCAATGCTCTCGTAACTTCAAAGAAAATATCTGAGGATTTCAAATTAGGTTTTGACTAAAGGTAATGACAGAAGGTTATTTGAGGTTAAAAATAATCTTTAAAAATACTGTTGACCCTTGGGTAGAATTACCAGCTTCTGATTTGTTTTGTTTGATATGACACAACTGTTTAAGAAAAGTAATATTATAATGTTATTTTAAAGATGCGCTACGCTTCATGCTACAATATTGTTTAAACCAATTATGTTTTCTCTCTAAGTCAATTTGTAATTCTTTTAAGAAAATAAATAAACTGTAAAAACTTATTTTGTGTTCAATTAGTTCGTGTCTGAAGATTCAAAATCAGGTAAAACTTAATTAAGGGAACCTTTCTAATTTTAAAACTTAATCTCCACTCAAATCTGCGAAATTGTTTAGTAATCTTTTGAGCTTTTTTGGGGCAATTTAAATTAGGCCTTACTTCAAAAGATAAGAAGCCTGTTTTTATCTTTTAATAAAAATAAGTCTTATTTGTTGAGTTATGAAAAGTCTGCAATATTCTTTTGTGTTTTTTTTGGTCTAATCAGGAATTGGGCATTTTTATTAAAGGTCTACTACTTCAATCATGGCTAATATCATAAAGCTTCCTCTTCTAAGTATAAGGAATCACTGTACTATGAGACAGAAATTCCCAAATCGCCGTTACATATTGACGGGGCGATCGAAAATCTATATTAATAGCAGACTCGGAATCCGGTCCTGTCCAACCTAACTTGGTCCCTCGTTGGTCAAATGCTGGGGTAGTTTAGGAGTCAAAAGAACCGGTTGTTGGCCATTGTTCATACAGCTGACGATGCATTCAGAAGATTATTGTCCTGGACGAAATTTACCGGGAGGAAATCTGAAGGCGGTTCGTTTAACGAGGTTAATTTAGGTATAAACGGTATTTTGGCAATGGAACGGAATTATTGGCGATATCATCTGAGTATTTAGTGGGGACTCCTTATTGGTTTGTGGTTTTTGAAGGAAGATTTTGTATTTGAGTTTATGGAATTTAGAGTTAAAATTTATGTTGGGCTATGTTTGTATATAAGAGAAACTTATGAAGAAGATCCGTCTTATCGTCAGTCTATAAGCGACCGTTAGTAAATATGTAATACGTGGCTATTTCGGGATGCCAATTAATATATATCTAATTACGTCATAGTGGAGTAAGTTAGAACTAGTGCCAGTAAAGAGGAGACGGCACCCTAATTGACAATCAATCTCAATCTGATCATTTTGAATCCATAAAAAATTGTCTGCTCAATATCGTAAATAACGCAATGGATCTTGTTGTACTGTCAAAATTAAAGCCATTCCTACTGATAGTGTGTTACAAAATTATCTCGTTGATTGTTGAAATTAAGGCGAGAAACTATTTAAAGACACTAATAAATTACTATTACCTAATCCTGACCCTAAATAACTAGCTTATATCAAAGCCACTTATAAACCCTTATTTAGACGACTTCCATTGTGATTTACTTACCAACCTACTTCCCTTCCAAATTTCAACCAATATTCACTTCTAAGATCTACTTAATAAAACACATAATTGCATAACGCATGACCACATTGAATCTTAAGTATTCTATAATATTAAGATCCTGGAGATTTTGTAAGGAATCATTCGACCATTCAACGTTGACCTCTCCTGTCCCTCTAAATGGCCTATTTCGAAGATGTTTTGGTGTGTTTACACAGTGGTTCAAGGGCCTAGTTTAGTCGGTGATAATGTACATTGGTAGTGAATCCCTATAGGACATTTAACACGGTATTTCGGCCTCAACACTTAACCCTAGTAATTGTTAGGGCAGTGTGTTGACGCGTGCTTCGATGTACTGAAATACGTTGGCTTAGACTGGGTCGGGAATTATTTAGATAGTGATCGTTAGGAGTTACTTGGTTGTCTTTTGTCAGAAACTGGGTAAGTAGACGTGTGGGTGGAATTGTAAAACATACACGGAAAATATGTATTTTTTAGGGTTCCGTACCCAAAGGATAAAAACGGGACCCTATTACTAAGACTCCACTGTCCGTCTGTCCGTCTGTCACTAAGCTGTACCTCATGAACCGTGATAGCTAGACAGTTAAAATTTTCACAGAATGTGTATTTCTGTTGCCGCTATAACAAAAAATACTAAAAACAGAATAAAATAAATATTTAAAGGCCTTAAATATTTATTTTATTCTGTTTTTCCCATACAACAAACGTGATTTTTTGCCGTTTTTTTATATGTAGTGTTAAATATTTTATAGTGGTACGGAACCATACGTGTGCGAGTCCAACTCGCACTTGGCCGGTTTTCTGTTATATTATAAGCGGGCGTGATAAGCCTGTGCGTACTTTAGTATTTTTTTACAAAATATGGGCTGCTTGTAATCCTACGGCAGCTTTGACAGCAGGTTTGGAATGCAATTGAGCCTTCTTGTTAATAGAAGATGGGGGGGGGGCGGCTCCTGTGCTCTGATGGCACCATCATTTGACAATCACTTTGCCAGCAAACCGCGGGTACATATATACCTATTTAAACTGCCGAGTATCGTAAGTTTTCCTGAAATTGTGATGAATACCCGAGGAAGGGGGGGGGGGGGGGGGGCTCAGGGGATCCGACCGGAATAAATCCTATATTATGTAGCATTAGGGCCGCGCTCGCAAACTACTCAGTGAACAGATCTATACATTTATCAAATTTGTCTTTCAGTAAAGTTGTTAAAGCATATTACCTACCAAATGTTTGTTACAACAATGAAAGCGTGTTTAGCGGTGGATGTCTACTGGATTATAAAAGGCTTTCATCTCTTGAAGACAAAAGACGCAGACTTATCTAAACGTCGAATTGGACACAAACTTATATAATTTGTAAGCTGTTTTGTAGGAGCTGCGTTCACTTATTTGTATAGAAGTATTACAATGGGGCTTGTGGCACACCAGGATATAATTAATTGTTTCTATTCAAATTTTATAAAAAAAAAATACATTTTACAAAATTTTATACTTAATGGGCAATTGAATATGTTTTTGTTCTGTTTTACACCCCACTAAAACCACCCCTTGGTCGCCAGGGTCACCTACCCTGTGCCTTACTGTGTACTATTACTGTAAATACTGTAAAATAAAAAATAATGAAAGAGAGTGGGGAGGGCCTTTGCCCTGCAGAGGGACAATACAGGCTAGTTAGATGAAAACAGTCTGTTTTCAGCCGGATAAGTTATAAGCAGAATCATATTAATGTAGACTTAAATCAGAATACCACTTCAAATATCCAACACTAGCTTCTGCCCGCGACTTCGTCCGCGTGAAATTTCACCCGCCCCCCATTCACCTCCTTGGAATTTCGAAAAACCCTTTCTTAGTGGATACCTACTCTTCACAAAGAACACGACCTAGAAATTTCGTGTCTCTAGGACCAGCGCTTTAGGCGGTGCGTTGATATATGAGTCAGTCAGGACTTTGAATTTTATATTATAGTATAGATTGTAAAAAGGATTTAGTCGAAAACTTTTCATAGAACTGAGGAACATTTCGCATTAAATAATTACGACCTTCTCACTGTGCCTGAGACAGCACTAAGCGGGATTGTAGGCTTACTGGATGTTTATTGTTTTAACAACAGTCGCCCGGAGATTACTAAGAATTCTATTTTTAGTTAATAAAACAAAGGAAGATAGGCAGGCACTCATTGGAGGGGTCCTACGAGTACATAATCTTCAATTGTTTTCCAATTTAAGGACAGAATAGTAGATTCTGTTTGAGTTTGTTGCTGTGATTGGATCAGACTATTTGGGGTTTGTTTGAATAAAGTTGCAATAAAGTACTTACACGTTTGTGTCTGGTTGTCATTCGTAAATCTTTGACAGTCAATAGGCAGTCGCTCCATGTAAAATACTGGTATTCAACTGCATCCGGTTAGACTGGAAGCCGACCGGAAAAGGTAAAAATAGTCAAACTGATTGTTACGGAAATGTAAAAGCGTGGACATCTGAAAGTGATCTGGATGTTGTGGATGCATGTGGATTTTTTATTCTAATGAAAAATCTGCTTTAAATATGTAGATAATAAAATAATAATAATAATAATAAATTTATTTCAGACCTTAAGTCCATAAAACAACACACATTACAATTTTATACACAAAAACATACATATACATAAAAAAACATATACACTAAAAACAAATTATTTTAAATAATGGAATGACGCACGATGAGTGGTCATCCAGTGCCACATCATCATATAGCTTCAGAATTCAAAATATGGAATACTCTTCAAGTTCTTCATGGTGGCTGAGATAGACTGGATGCTTCACTTCATGGTGGCTGAGATAGACTGAATGCGAGGACAGGGTGTTGTGGCGCAGCATGGGAGAGGCCTATGTCCAGCAGTGGACTGCGATAGACTGAATTGTTTTTTTTTTACCTACTATGTACCGCAAAATACGCGCTCTGACTTGGAGTTGTGGACTTCAGCCCGTGTTGCCTATACTTATGTATATTAGTAGGTACCTAAAAAATAAAAACCAAAAATTTCACTATCGTATTTTATGTGAAAACATAAGAAAAAAAAACATTTGCACTCCGAGAGTGCCCACAGAAGTGAAAACAATTACGTGTGTATTTTTTTAATCGTCTTATAAACAGAACAAACAGAATACTTTGCCATCACTCACTGACATATCGGATATACATTAAAACCGAGTACATCCCGAGGACAGCCGAACACATCCGAGGCGGTGTCGCTGGTAACAGTGTCGCGAGGATTTTTTCCCATCTCAAAAAATGCCCAACGCGCCTAAAGAAGTTTTCACTTCAAAAACATTCATCTTATCAACCAGTCCAGCCCATTTAATTATCATCATAAAGCCGTTAAATATTGTTCTATGCAAAAATTATAATGTCCGACTCACAGATAAAGCAAATCTCTGCCAAAAGACATCTATATCTACCCCTCGTTCACTGTTAATCATTTGCAAGAGACGACGCTTACTGAGAAATTATTTGAATTTTATACGAAACATCGTCGCTTCCTTGTTTCAAGGATCTTTTACGTTTTATGTTGCATGTATGTTGTTTTGTTAAATGATGTTGTTTGGTAATAACAGTTTGTAAAAAATTGTAAATGACAGTGTTTTGTTTTTTTGGGAAATTGTTTTTGTTTATGGTATTTTGCGTATTCGTATTTTTTTGCTGTTGATTCTAGTGTATCACCTGCTTTATGTTCAAATATTTTTTAGTTTTCTTGGGCAATTAATCACAAATACATAAATTGCAATATAGATAATAAGTATTTGTATCATATACAGGGTGGCAGGAGATCGACGCGTAAACTGAAACCATGAATTCAGCACACGATTCTAGCGTAAACATGTTTCGCCGGTTATCAAAAAGCGCGAGGTTAAAATAAACGGAACACCAATTTTTTTTTAATAATCGACTAAATATTTCTACTGGGTTCAGAATTATGTACTGAATCAAATTTTAACAGGTGAAGCATGCCAAAACTACACCTCCGCTCTGTGCAGACACGCTCAAACGCACACACTTACAACCATTTACAATCAAACTACACCTCACTAAGTGCACACATGTTTACAAAACCGGTTTCACTTTACCGTTGACAGCCCTCTGCCTTGGTTTTTATTTGGTCTGAGTTATGACCCCAAATATACTTACCCAACAAAAACTCGATGTTAAACATTACTTATCGAAATCGCTATGTTACTCTCACCAACACGGCCTTAAAAAACTAAGTGCCCACTTCCACGACACTAGAACACTTGTGTCGTAAGTGAATAATAAATAGATTTCTAGCAAAATGCTGTAGTAAATGTGTTGACCTCGTCTACAAAACGAAGGGTCTTGAGTTAAAGCATTATTTTTATTCCACAGCCTACACCACAATCTTTTCTGTACAATAGACATAGCATAACAATTGAATTAATTTTCTTGGAGTCGTCAACTGGAATAATACTTACATAAATAAAAACATCGCACCTTGTTTCCCCAAAGGGTAGAGTAGAGGTTTTACGACACCCACATTTCGCGACTTATGTTTAACCCTTCGTATCGCCGGAACGTGGATCCACGCCAGACACAATGGCTTTTTATGTGATTACGGCATTCAACCGGTTAAGTCCCATGTAAAACGGGGCGAGTCTATTGCCATCAACCGGGCACAAATCCACTTTCCGTGCTGCTATAGAATAAAATCTGTTAGAAAACCTGGGAATCGAACCCAAGACCTCGTGAGTTCAGCAGTAGTGCTTGCGACCACTAAACAGGCAGTCAGTCAGTTTATAATAATACCTAAATCTAGAACTTAAATTGATGTTCTAGAATTATGATAGTTTTTTTTTTGATGTTTCTTGTCTATGGTTATTGGTTATCTAAAAATGGATTAAATACCAATACGATAACTCTCAGCCGGCATCTATGTTCCCTACCAGCAAGAGTGAACAGGCAACTTCTGGGCACGCTCGTTCTATCATAGACCTCATCCATCGCTTTTTATGAGACGTGATCGAGGCCAAGAGCAGGCCCATTCAACAATAAAAAAAAACTGTTCGAAATTTCGGTGTAAACTTGGCACTAACAAACTTAGTGCCCACATCCACGACACTAGTACACCCCTATCGTAAGTGCCCCTCCGAAATACTTAGCACGTAGTTAAATTAAAATACCTTGTGACCCTTTTTCATTAATAAGAGATCTTCGCCCCCACACTGAATATTTATGGTGTGAGCGTGTGGTGCAAACATGTGGGCTTTTGAATAAATCTAGTAAATATATGGGTTTTAAGTGTTTTTTAACCTTTCTGTTGTTTAAGACTGATTAAGATTGTCCATGTTAATGGGTGTTTTTTCTTTGTAAAAAAGAACTTTTTAGTATACAATTCTTTGTATGATTCCAGCGGGGTAATTGCGTAACACACTATCAGTAGCAATGGCTTTCATTTTGACAGTTCATACAACATTCATTGCGTTGTTTACGTTGTTGAACAGACACATTTTTCAAACATTTAGAGCAATGGATTAGCAATATCCTTCAAAGTTATTCATGTTGTGATGGATAGTGTGTTACGCAATTATTATTATGGTGGTGATTGCCTTTTCCATATTGCTAGTGTAATTAAGTGAAGCATGATTAACGTGTTTTAAATATCAGAATTAGATAAGAGAATAGTCGTTTCTTATTTTCTGAAGTCATATTGCCTTATTCGAAGGACAGAATTTATTTTTAGTTACTAAACCTCCGCTGTCCGTCCGTCTGTCTGTTAGCGGGCTGTACGAGATGAACCGTAATAGGTGGATAGTTGGAATTCGCAGATTGTGTATTTCTATTGCCACTATAACAACAAATAATAAAAATAAAATAAAGTTAAAAAAGGGGATCCCCATACAAGAAACGTGACGTGTTTTTTTTTATATGTAGTTTTAAATATTTTAAGGTGGTACGGAACCCTTCGTGTGCGAGCCCAACTAACACATGGCTGTTATACAAAAAAAATACTTGTACTAAGACAGCGTTTCTATCATTAGGGCAAGAACAGACCATTGGCGATTTTCTATCAATTTGCTTTGGAACGTGCCAATACTGTCACCCTTTCAGGTTAAATTAAGTTGAGTTTAACATTGGCATCACCAAGGTTAAATTCAACTTAATTAAAACTAAAACAAGCCAATCTCTCCCACATTACACCACACACCCTTACAAGAGACGTGGAAGCAGTTACTTGATTTTTCTGATACATTTTCATGAGGTTACGCGCTGCCCGGGCAGGTTGGGCCCTCGGTCGTGATTGGGCCCCTAAACGGATTAACTCTATCTTAGGAATGTGAATATTGCCTGCTCCTTAACTTGTCCCCGAGGTAAATCCTTCAAATGTTACTTGTTGATTTCATATTAGTAGGTGGGTTATGTCTGCGTGTTAACTTTTGTTTATATTAAATTTCCCTGTATGTGAGTCATGAGTCGTCTTGTTTCTTAAACACTTTTGGTTTCTAAAATATCGAAAATAAACTCTGGATCGAAGATTATTCATTTGATTTTAATTATTATCTGCCTAGCCTTTTTCTAACCGTCTTGGGGTCGGCTTCCAGTTTAACCGGATGCAGCTGAATACCAGTACATAAAGCGACTGCTTATCTGACCTCCACAACCCAGTTACTGAGTAATACGATACCCCTTGGAAAGACTGTTTGTCAGACTTTCGGGCTTCTGACGACTGTCAAAGATCTAGCCGAAGCCGGGACCAACTAAGTAAGAAACCGATGGATGTTTCCGAATGAAATTTAATTTGATAAATGAACTGTTTTGTTAATTTTTTTTTTCGTAAGTCTCCTTCGTTTACTTAATAAACTTGAACTATATCCGACGATCTTGGTAAAGTCACCAAAGGAGATAAGTATCTACTTTGGTGACTTTACATTACGATACAATCACAAATTAAACAAAAACAAATATATATATATTTTTTTTTTTTCGCCAATGCCCACTAGGACATGCTGCCATAAAATATTGTGAGGTAAATCTCGCTGGAGAAACCACTCTGCACCATCAAACTAACAACAAATCTGCTTATACTACAGGGACTGATTGCAGAATAACATAAGAAGAAAAAAAAGAAATTGACTTATGCTATCGAAAAGCTTCAATTCTGTTGAATGCCGTTGTAGAATTACGAAACACTTTGCAACTTGTCTATGCCCTCAGATAGTTTATAATAGCTTATAGCATAATCAGTATTTAATGTTCCCACTGCTGGAACATGGGCCTTCTTTCTGTGACAAGGAGTGGGCCGTAATCAACCACGCGGGTCCAGTGCGGGTTGTTAGATGTCATGTCTTCGACGACGACGTTTTCCTTCGCCGTTTTGAGAGCAGTGGTGATGAAATTAAATACACAAAGTAAAGTGGGTTCGAACTCTCGGCCCCGACAGACAGGGCCGATACCACTGGGCCACCACTGCTCCCTTATATTAGCTTGTTCAATACTCTAAGAACGAACAGTAATAACAACAGTCTTAGGCAGTCTTGTTCAAATTGCTATAGCATTATAGTCCAATTAAAGCGAAGAGTCCTAGGATTTTGGCAGACAGGAATGATTTTTTTTTCTTTTTGTCTCGTCTAGACGAAAACGTCTCTGTTGCCGAGATGTCGAGAGGGCTACCGTAGTAAATAGTTTTTTGTAGAAATGTTAGGTCTAAATGTTTATCTCAGCAGTCAGCGTCAGTTTGTACATATTTATGAAGATGTTGTAGGCACTAGACAGAGTATATAAAGAGATAGAAAATGAGAAAAGGTTTTAGTCTGTTTGAATCACTTGTATTGAAACTTTTTGAAGTGAAAACTTCTTTAGGTGTGTTGAGCATTTTTTGAAATGGGAAAAAAACATTGAACTCGCGCCACTGTTACCGTAACCGACAGCGCTTCGGATGTGTTCGGCTGTCCTCGGGATGTACTCGGTTTTAATGTATATCCGATACGTCAGTGAGTGATGGCAAAGTATTCTGTTTGTTTTGTTTTTTTTTTTTGCTTCATACGGAAACAAATAAAGTAGAAATGTTTATTTTTATAGAGGTTTTCCACTATTATTTTTTTAATACTTTTTAAGGAGTTCTTCAAATAAAAGGGACTGAGTTTACGACAATATTATTTGTACAATGGGCGGGTTTCGAGAAAGTATATTGGAGAGGGCACCGGCTGTTTAATCTAGCATATTATGATAAAAAATGTTTTTTGTACGATGTTGGGTCTATTGGTTTAAATGTTATATCATTATATCAGCAGTCAACGTCTCTTTGTATATTGTTTATGAAGACATTGTAGACGGGATATACTAAGAGGTGGAAAATGAGAAAATGTTTTGTACAGTAGGACGGTTAAATGTTTATGATCACTTGCGATACTCTCAGAAAATAAAAGTAGGTAATAGAAAAAGTATCTGGTTCGGTAACTGTTTTCATAGAGAACTTTAGTTGTTTTTTTTTTTAAGAAATAGTCTCACAATTTATGGGATTATGTTTAAGACAGTATTGGAACGGGTTTTTTTTTTAATAATGGGAAATCATCAAATGACCCCTTCCGCTGTGGGTTGAGCGAGAGGGAGTATCGACTTTTACTAACTAAAACCCTTCCATGTTCCTTCTTTGCCCTTTGCGTTCTGGGGCCACGGTAATTGTTTCGAACAATCCCGCGACATTGGATGGATTTCAGTTTACGCCATTTTGTTCATTAGTTCATTTCGGATAAACACATTAGGTACTTAACTGGAACTTGACTTAAAACATTTTCACGATCTCGAATATCAAACTTCCATGCAAAAAACCATGTGACCAATTAACATTCACAACGCAAACGAAATCAGTATCGAAAGTACGGAGGACACGAAAATAAAAAGGTTACAACTGGCAACACAGTTAGCAGTTGAAATAGTTTGAAAGTTCGCACCGGTAACACTATTACTTTATGTACTCCATGTATGCTTCTATCATGTATCCAATTGACCGGGTTATTACATAACTAGTTGTAGTACCTAGGTATAATAATAAGCATAATGTCGTTTAACACTGCCGACCGCCTAGTGGCGCCCTCATCGTTTGTTTGGTTATTTCTTTTATTTTAGAATGAAAATGCAGAAAATAAGCACGTTAAGTTGTGCTCCACAAGATTATACGTTAATATTATTACAAACGGTAGTTTTACATTGTTTAGTTTTATTATAATCATTAAAATGGAAAATAGTGGCCACTGTTATCCGTTTTAAGGATAATAAAACTAAGCAATGTAAAACAAATAATCCTATGTAATAATCTTTCACTATTAAAATCGATGAATTGATCAAAAAAACATAATTATAAATCGGATTAGTGTGCCCTATTTATAAAAAAAAAAACACACCGATAGGTACTAAAACTAAACTAAGAATAAAAGACCTTCCTAGTAGAAAAAGTAGCCATATTGAAACACTTAGTCTAGCCTAGATGCATAATCTTTTCAGGACATATAAAAGGCAAACTCACAAAGTGGTGCTGAAAGGGCTATCAATATTCTCGTTTCAGGCTCACAACTTTCTCAATAACAACTTCTATTCAACACACATTTTACACACTTTCTCAAGAATGATAGCGGGTTGCGTAACGCTTTCTTTTACATATCATTCGTTTGATAAATGTCAGGTATATGCCCTGCATTTACGTATGTACAGACGCCAGCACATTAAATTCTTTTTTCTTTTAAACTTTGACATTCAGAAGTGCCTTTTATGTGCCTATCTTTATATACATATAGGTATGTGTGTATGTCACTGAACTCCTCCTAAACAGCTGAACCGATTTTGATAAAAGTTTTTGTGTTTATTTAAGTGGGTCCCTGGATGGTTTAGATTCACATATGGACCCGGTAGGTGGCGGTGCGATCGAGTTCTAGGAAACAGAACAACGTCTATCCAGTCAGTTAGTTTGAAATTAATGACTTCGACTCAAATAATTAGCCCTAGATCTATGTAAACCAAATTACAAATGTAAACCAAAATATACCTATCACATGGATCTGATGCCGTATTAGTTTCTTTCAAACTTCTCATATTACTTTAAGTACGCGAACGTAGCCTAGATAAAATTCTCGGCTTCGTTTGAAACTAAGCCAGGTTTAACCATCTGTTCTCGCACGATTTTCACACGATTTTGTATTGATTTATATATTTTATCAACTATACTAGAGCGCCCCGCGGTTGCACCCGCATATGTTTCGATCCCGTGGGAATATCGGGATACAGAGTATCCTAAGTGTTAATCCTGGCTATAAACTGTCTGTGTGCCAAATCTCAGAAAATTTGCGTGAAAGAGTAACAAACATCCAAGATACATTCAGTAACAAACATCCAAGGTACAGGCTGCGCCGTGTTTTGGCACAACGATACCTCCATATTGTAATTTTGAATTATGAAATAAACGATTTACTACTTTACTTTTGTTACAAACTATCCGTGTCCCAAATATCATTCAAATCCGTTCAGTAGTTTTTGCGGGAAAGAGTAACAAACATCCACCCATCCATCCATCCTGACAAACTGTCGCGTTTATAAAATTAGTAGGATAGTAGGATTATTAAAGTAACATCGTTTTAATAGAGCATTTTCTCTGATCTTTCTGACGTTATCATACTATTGCTCGACTGTCACATAGAAACATTGGGGAGGGACTTGTGACGAAATGATAATGGCTGCACGGGTCTACAGAAGGAAAAGCTACGCTTGCCGCGGTTGGTCTGTGGACGGGTGAACATCTTTACATACTTTTTATTTCCTCCGTGCCTCGAAAAGCACGTTAAACCATTGGTCCCGGCTGTCATTCGTAGATCTTTGAAAGTTGTTACGGGTAGTCAAAAGTGCAAAGAAGTCTGACACCCAGTCTTGCCAAAGGGCATTGTGTTATCCAGTAACTGGATCGTAGAGCTCAGATAGGCAGTCCTTCTATGTAAAATACTGGTATTCAGCTGCATCCGGTTAGACTGGAAGCCGACCCTAATATAGTAGGAGGCTAGGCAGATTGATATTTTTTTATGGAATGATTTACGATAAGTTTTTAATTTAACATCGTCTCTTAGAGCAGTTTCTCACAAATTTTGACGTGATCATACTGTTGCTTGAATTTAAATTTTTTCGTTGTCTATAGAATTTTTTTTAAAGATTTGAAACACTATACCTAATAAGTATTTATACATCTCATCAACGTTTTTTTCCTTGACAACAAAAGTTAAAACGCTGAACAAACAGCATTCAGACGGACATCTATGTCCTCAAAAGATCAATTTTATCAAAAGCATCCTCCTTATAAAGGCTCAAGTTACATTTCACTATTTTATTCGACCGTCGTTACAAGGGATGGCAATTCTTTGTCCAATAAGAGACATGACAATGTCTCCTTTCGAAGGATACGAAAGTCTTAGCGTAGCAAAGTCTGGAAAAGCACGTCTGGCCAGTGAAAATCCAGTCCAGATTTCAAGGGAACTTCTTTGTTGAAAAGTCTCATTTCCTTAGCATTCACGGTTATTTAACAAGCTTGAGAAGTTTATGTAGGTAAGACAAAAGTATAGGAAATGCACCCTAATTGCATATTAAACTATCAATCACAATTTGAATAATTTTGAAGGATATTGCTAATCCTTTGCCTTATAAGTTTGAAAAATTTGTCTGCTCAACAACGTTAATAACGCAATGAATGTTTTTGAATTGTCAAAAAGCCATTGCTACTGATAGTGTGTTACGCAATTACCCGCTGTTCATTAATGAAACTGAACGAGATCAGCACATGTAAGCTGCGTTCAAGAACTGACAGCTCTTGAACTCGGTTTAGATGTGCTGATTGTGCTCAGCCGATCATTTCTGTAAAAATCTCAGCGTGAAAACTTAGGTAAAGTGGAGTGCTCTGACAATATTGTCAAAACTTTGCATTAGATTGAAATGACAGGTCACTTCACTTTACCTACTGTTTCACGGTGAGCGTTTTACAGAATAAACCAGCTGTTCCATTGGAGAAATTCGTCCTAAATGTAGGGAATGATTGAGACACAGTGTAACAAATTACTGAGTAAAATTTTGGGATACTGTTACTGCTTTGTTACAATGTCGGTTTGTATCATTTTATTACTGGCTTCATTCTTCACTAATTGGTACCTTGGTGAAGCGCAGACAGTTTGCCTTGACTGTGGGCATACATAATTATTGGTGTTAATTAGAGAGGTGGAAATTTTGTAGTATAATAATAGGTTTTGTAAGTAAAATTTTGCGGTGGAAGTCTTTGGTGGTGGAGATAAGGTATAAAACTCTTTTATTTTGTTAGAATTTTGCGTCATGGGTGTCATTTTCATGGTTTTTGAGGGTGTTAAAGGCGATAGCGAGGTCAAAATGAAAATCCAAGATTGCGACAACTTTATGAGAGCTTCTGAAAACTTATACTAGATGGCTCTGTATTAAAAACGCGTATTAAATTCACACTTTCTCTCTTTTTCAATTATATAACAGTGTCGAGTGTGTGTGCGTGCGAGAATCGTTTACGTACGGGGCCGGGGTTCCCCCGACTGCATACACTTTTAATACTTGTAACTAATCGCATTTGTATGAGTGAGAATTTCACCCAGTCATTGAACTTTCTAAAGGTCATCTTGATGCTACGATACTTCTTCAAACTGGACGTCCCGATTCAACATATTTCTTGCCACCATTCAAAATCATAGTAAGGGCAACCAAAGTAGACATTTTGGTCACATATAGCTTTTTACTTCGCTATACCCGATGTTTTAGACTTCTCGTTCAAAGCTGGAATACGGTATATCGAGAGAGCGTTCAAACTGGGCCAGCAACGCAGCTAGGCTGAGGCTGAATGCTACTCCAGATGATTGTACGCGCCTTTCTTTGCATTTGGGTCAGGCTTTTTAGGTGGTTTGGATACAATGACTTTTTCTTCAAGAAGACGTGTAAAGGAGGCTTTCGCTTATAGCTAATGGAAATGCTACTGCTTAAATAGGTGTTAAATGGGGACATGTTTTTTCTTTGATGAATGGAAAGACGACTTACAAGGCAGATATGAGTGAAAACGCCGGGAGGGGGACGCCTTAGGACATAATTGGTGATGTTCTTCAGAAAGGTCAGGTGCGTAGTACTCCCAACAGGCGTGCGTGTATGACCAGATGTATGAACGTAAACGAAGCAAAATAAATATGTAAGGATTGTAACGTAGCGTTCTTTGGTTTCAGCCTACCCCCATAACAAGTAGGCTGAAACTACTTCCGTTTCCAGGTTAAGACTATTTCTGAATTTCTTTGCGTACTCAAGATAATCGAAAAAGTGGTATAAAGGCAGTCGGCAATATGGTATCGGGGCTGACTGTTTGAGGTCCTCCGAATTTACCTCGTGATTTTAATTTGTTATTATGTAGATGATGAACTAGCTGTGCCCCGCAGTTTTACCTGCATAAATCTCAATTCCGTGGGAATATCAGGATAAAAACTATAACATGTCCTACGCCGTGGTCTACCCATGTGCACAATTTCATCCCTATCCATTAAGCTGTTTTAGCGCGAAAGCGTAACAAATCTACATACAAAAAATAAAATCTTTTCTTTTTATAATATTTGGTGTGGCGAGTACCGCCTTTCAGTTTCAAGTTGGTTGGTGTGTAGTATCACGGAGTGTGTGTGTACCCGGCTCCAGGCATGTATCGATATAGCGTATGGGACCGCCATTATGGAGGAATCAGTGGCCATGATGAATTAGATGTCAAAGTGCGCTCACGCAGTACGCACGCGTCTCACCGCGTGTCATAAATCTAAAGACATCATCCCCCGCAATACCTTAAAATCCTGTGTATTATCCCGTAAGCATTTGGGGATTTACCAAAGAAAATTAACAATTCCATATTACCGCGTCGGTGTAATTTGTACTCAAGAAAAGGAGGTGATCAGCGCGCAAGATCAGGCAGAGAGACAGGTGGTACCACCTGTGAAGAGCATCAAGACTCAACAGCCAACAGCATCCAGGTACCGCTTTTCTTTACGTGTTAGAGTTTGATCACCATACGCCGTCTGCTACCGCCACTCCCAACTTGACAAATTACACAAACGAACAGGCATTTGAATCCGCACGCAATCCAGGTGTTGGATTGTAATAAGTCCTCAAACCGCAGTGATACACGGCTATTTACACGCCTGTCCCTCCACTAGATGGTCCTTTCGAGCCTGGATAGGCACCAGTAAAATTTAGTACGATTCATTACGTTACGTACATAACTTCATAAGTGCCTCAAAATGGCTACCCGCAAGCAAGAAGCTAAATTAGCTCAGCTTACCGCCAAAAAGCAAATTATTTTCGAGCGAGTTAATCGCTTGTATAATGCTTCTAGAAGCATCTCAAACTTTGATTCGCGCTCAAATGAGTCTTTCCTAGCGCAGTCAGAAACAATTAGTGAACAATACAGCAAATTTGAAGAAATAATTGAACAGATCAATGACTTGCAGTTTGAGATTAACGAAACCGCTCCAGATTATTCAAGTCTAAATTCAATTGAAGACTTATATTCTCATATTAAATATAAACGTAATCTCATACTTTCGAATAGCGAAACATCAGAGCCGAAGGGGGGTAGTCGCATAAAATTACCACCCATAGAGTTGCCATCATTTGACGGTAAAACAGAAAATTGGCCCATATTCTATGAAATGTTCCGCAGCAATGTTCATTTGAATACTAATCTCAATAACTCGCAGCGTGTGCAGTACTTGGTCAGTAAATTGACTAATGATGCCTTAAAACTAACCGCAGGCATTGTTCCCACAGGTGATACATACAGCGTTATGTGGAACAGTCTCGTTAAAAGGTATCAGGATAAGCGTAGTCTAGGGATTCATTATCTCAGTAATATACTGGACATTAAAGGATGCGCCGGCAATGCTGCTAGTCTCAGTACATTTGTGGAACGATATTCGGCGTCGGTCGCTGCCTTGAAGCAGTTAGACATTCCAGACTTGCTGGATTTTGTGTTATTACACTGTGGCTTAAGAAAGGTTGACACGCAAACTGTTCAACAGTTTGAAAGCCGTGTGAGTGGGGAAAACTTACCTTCATATTCGGAGTTTGTAGCATTTATGCAAGACTATGTTAAAGTACTCCAGCGCTCACATGCTAATAATTCACAGACGGAACCGCGCGCCAAGTCTAGTTTAGCTCATAGTCGCTCAAAGTCATTTGTTTCGCGCAGTGAACCGGTTTCAAATAGCAAATGTGCGCTGTGTGATAGTGACGGCGTCGAACATCGACTGTTTGATTGTCCGCGATTTAAAGATATTAGTACACCGCAAGCTCGTTTCGAATTTATTAAAAATAAACGTGGCTGTATAAATTGTTTAAGTTTATCTCATTCTTTAGCTAAATGCAAATCACGAAGCGTTTGTAAACATTGTAAAAAGACACACCATTCTCTGTTGCATTTCTCCGAAGTAAAGAGTGAGTCATCGGTTGAGCAGCAGGACGTACCTGCTACCAATAGTTCCGTATCGCTTACAACTGCGGCCAGGACTTGTTTACCGAATGAGTCAACTATTTTGTTAGCGACCGCGCAATTATATGCATATTATAGGGACAGCAGAGATAAGGTGGTTATCAGATGCTTGTTGGATAACGGATCGCAAAATAATTTAATTACTGCGGACTGTTGTAAACGTTTGAACTTACCCATAATTAAATTACGCAATTCATCTTTACAGGGTGTTGGTATGACATCAAAACCTATACACGGCTTTGTTCATCTCAACATAGAATCTCGGATTAATTCTCACAATAAATATTATATACAAGCGTTAGTCGTTGATTGCATTACAGATAAACTTCCCGCTAGATTTATTAGATTAAATGACGATAATAACATGTCATATTTAAATAACTTACCGTTAGCCGACCCGACCTGGAATGTACCAGGCGGAATCGACATTGTGCTTGGAGCACAGCTGTTTCCGTTTATTTACCTAGGAGATAGGATTGATTCAGGCACCCGCGCACCCCCAGCTATATTGACTAGTTTCGGTTATGTACTGATGGGTGATATTGATTGTCACAATAGTGATATAACACACACATCTTCGTTCACCGCGCTTGCCGACATTGAACTCAATTCAAATTTGCAGAAGTTTTTTGAGCTAGAGGAAATTCCAGCTCAACGTTTTATTAGTCCGGACGAATTAGAGTGTGAAAATAATTTTAATTCTTCAGTCTTATTTAAAGATGGCAGATATTTTGTCGATTTGCCTTTCGCGCGCTCCCCTTCCGAGTTAGGCAGCTCACGCGGTGTCGCTCACCGGCGGTTACTTGCGCTCGAGCGTAAATTCACGTTAGTGCCGACCCTCCGCGAGAATTATAATAAAACTATCGCGGATTATATAACTCAGGGGTATTTATCGGAGGTACCCGACTCTGAATTGACAGAAGAGGGTTACTACATACCGCATCACGCCGTCATTAGACCGGACAAAGACAGCATTCGAGTGGTTTTGGACGCTAGTGCCAAAACGCACTCGGGGTTGTCACTCAATGACCTTCTGCATGTCGGGCCTAATTTACAAGCCGACTTGTTTTTATTATTAATTGATTTTCGTACGCTTCCTGTCGCGATGACAGCTGATATAAAACAAATGTTTTTACGTATCGGTGTAAATGAGCACCACCGCAAATATTTACGAATCTTGTATCGTTTCAACAAAATTGAGCCTATTCGCACCTTTCATTTTAACCGCGTTCCCTTCGGACTAAAGCCTAGTCCTTATTTAGCGATGCGCACACTGCGTAACTTGGCGTGTGAGCATAGCGGCCGCTTTCCTGAGGCTTCTAAATTGGTGGAAACTCAGTTTTATATGGATGACTATGTCTATTCTGCTTCTGATGAACAGATTGCTAAGCGTCTATCCCGCGATTTAATTGACTTAATGAAGGTAGGTTCTTTTGACTTAGTGAAATGGGCTACTAATTCGCCCGCTTTATTGGAGATTCTCCCAGAGTCTCACCGCTTACCAGTTAATTTTTCTGGCATGGATAATGATGTCCATAATTTCAAAATTCTTGGGCTAAGCTGGGAACCCGCTGATGATTATTTTACTTTGACAACAGTCGCCGTGGATAATAAATGCACGAAGCGCGCGATTCTATCGCTAGTTGCCCGCTTGTTCGACGTACTTGGTCTCGTTGCACCCGTTGTGCTGTACGCGAAAATATTAATTAAGGAACTTTGGTTAGCTAAAATAGGCTGGGATGAAGTTCCTCCGGACTCCATCACCAATCGATTTTCGGCATTTATGCGCGATTTTCCTTCGCTCTCTTCTCTAAAGGTTCCTCGCCACATTGGCGTCGTTAGAGAAGCTGTAGTGAATATTATAGCCTTTTGCGACGCCAGCTTTAGTGGGTATGGCTGTTGTATTTATTTACACATTACCAACCCTACAGGCAATATCACTGTCCGGCTTTTATGTGCAAAGTCCAAAGTTTCCCCCGCTAAAATAACAACGCTAGCTCGATTAGAACTTGTCGCCGCTTTACTTCTGTCTAAACTTGTTCGCGTTATCAAAGACAAGCTTTCCGCTCGTATACCTATTGCCGGTGTCTACGCTTTCTCGGACTCCACCATAGCTCTCTCGTGGATCCATTCATCTCCCCATAGATGGTCTATCTTTGTCAGCAATCGCATTGCTCAAATACAGGAAAACATACCTGCCGCTTGTTTCCGTCACGTGTCAGGGAAAGAGAATCCTAGCGATTGTCTGTCTCGCGGCATGCTGCCATCGGATTTAATAGAACACTCGTTGTGGTGGAACGGTCCTACATGGCTCCATCAGCCCATGAGCAAGTGGCCTTTAAAATTCTCTCCTACTCAATGTGAAACATTGCCGGAGTTTAAATCAAAGACTTTTCTTGTAGAAGCATGCAATACTGAACCGCGTATTTTAGATACTATAGCTGACCGTGTTTGCTCATGGAATAAATTGTTACGTGTATTTATGTACATTCTTAAATTTACGAACAGACTACATAGTCATAGCTCTGTCAAAAACATTGAAACCGCCGAAAACTTCATTATTCGAATAGCTCAAAGTGTACATTTTTCTGATGATTTAAATTTAATTAAAGCAGGCGAACTCCCTTCTAAAAAGTTGCGCTGTTTGTCTGTCTTCATTGATAGCTTCGGAATCTTACGTATTGGGGGCAGATTGTCTAAATCTGACTTACCGTATGAAGCCAAGCATCCCGCGCTTTTACCTAAACGTGACCGCGTAGTTGATCTAATTATTGATCACTATCATAATACATACTGTCATACGGGCCCCGGGTTATTGATGTCCATTATAAGGCAGCGGTTTTGGATATTGGATGGCCGAACAGTGATACGTTCCCGCTGTCGGAAATGTAACACTTGTTTCCGTCTAAATCCTAAGCATCCAGTGCCCAAAATGGCTGAACTTCCTGGATACCGCGTCCGTGATGCTAAGGCTTTTGTACACACCGGGGTAGATTTCGCCGGGCCGCTTGCTTACGTTCCTATCCGGCGTAGAGGTCAACGTTCGCAGAAAATTTATTTATGTTTGTTCGTATGCATGGTGACTAAAGCCATACATATCGAGCTCGTATCGGAACTCAAATCTGAGGCTTTCCTATCCGCATTTAAGAGATTCATTTCCCGCCGCGGTCCAGTGTCTGTCATGTACTCAGACAATGGTACCAATTTCGTTGGCGCTAAGGCGCAACTTGATGATATTTATTCTTTCTTATTAAATTCGAATGTTCAAACGGATATAAAAAATGAGCTTCTTAAGTCACGCATCGAGTGGAAAAGAATACCGCCGCGAGCTCCGCACTTCGGAGGTATTTGGGAATCGAATATTAAGAGTGTTAAAACTCACTTGTTTAGAGTCATAGGTAAACAGCTTCTCACTTACGAGGAGCTCTCGACCGTATTGGTGCAAATTGAGGGCCTTTTGAACTCTCGACCGCTTGGTGTTCTTTCCTCAGACCCGCATCCGGAGGTACTCACGCCCGCGCATTTTTTAATGTCCAGTCCACTCACGTACTTGCCTTCTTCTGAATTGACAGAGGAAAACATAAACCTAACAAACCGCAAAAGGCTTTTGGATCAGCTTGTGTTATCCTACTGGAACAAATGGCGAGTTGAGTATTTGCACACGCTGCAAGTTCGCCAGAAGTGGTGCACTCCCGATCGCCCTATAGAGATCGGTACCGTCGTTCTCTTGGGTCAAGATAACGTACCTCCATTGACCTGGCCATTAGGTATCATAGAGGAAGTCTTCCCGGGATCGGATGGTGTAATTCGAGTCGCTTCAATAAAAACCGCGTCTGGTACATATAAACGTCCTGTCACTAAGTTGTATCCTTTGCCAACCCAATAAAGTAATATCACTACGTAGTTTAATTTAGTTTAGTTTATAGTAACTTGTATACGTTTCAATGGTACGCCACTTTATAGTCATAGTTTAGTTTAATTCGACTTATCTTAGTCAAATCAAACCGCAATTTCATTCTCTGGAGTCTGATAATAACTGATCCCGAGCATTATATCATTATGATGGCTTCAGACTGCAGCTTGGATTTCCCTTAATGTTCTCCAAACCGCACCCGCGCCGCATAGATTAGCTGCTTTGAAAGCTCTGGACCTTTCAAGGCGGGGAGTATGGTGTGGCGAGTACCGCCTTTCAGTTTCAAGTTGGTTGGTGTGTAGTATCACGGAGTGTGTGTGTACCCGGCTCCAGGCATGTATCGATATAGCGTATGGGACCGCCATTATGGAGGAATCAGTGGCCATGATGAATTAGATGTCAAAGTGCGCTCACGCAGTACGCACGCGTCTCACCGCGTGTCATAAATCTAAAGACATCATCCCCCGCAATACCTTAAAATCCTGTGTATTATCCCGTAAGCATTTGGGGATTTACCAAAGAAAATTAACAATTCCATATTACCGCGTCGGTGTAATTTGTACTCAAGAAAAGGAGGTGATCAGCGCGCAAGATCAGGCAGAGAGACAGGTGGTACCACCTGTGAAGAGCATCAAGACTCAACAGCCAACAGCATCCAGGTACCGCTTTTCTTTACGTGTTAGAGTTTGATCACCATACGCCGTCTGCTACCGCCACTCCCAACTTGACAAATTACACAAACGAACAGGCATTTGAATCCGCACGCAATCCAGGTGTTGGATTGTAATAAGTCCTCAAACCGCAGTGATACACGGCTATTTACACGCCTGTCCCTCCAATATTAGTTTAGATAAAAAGCAAAATTTCCCTTCACATTTTGTTCACAAATAAGCTTATTATCTAAGGGTTTGCACAAAATCTCTAGCTTGAAATTTCAGAATCCTTTTGGGACGAAACTAAAACTAACCAGATATTCTATACGCTTGCGGAAATAATGAAGTTTGCCTATTATTTCAGTATGCTGACCTTTACGGGAACTAAAATTATAGTATCACTGCTAACGTAATAAATCTATGAATAGGCCGACCACTTAACTGAGACGTTGCTTGACGTAACCAGCGCGGTGCAGGAGGGGTGCGGTGACGTGATGCGAGAGCTCAGTGATTCGTCAACTTGTAACACCTGTCACCCCTCCCGCACCGCGCAGCTACCGCAGGCAACGTCTCAGTTAAGCGGTCGGCCTATACACTCATTTCGTTTATTTATTTAGTTCCTTATTGTATACATTAAAAAAAAAACATATAAAAAAAATAGTCTGCTGGTGTGCTGGTTATTGCTCCAGAGACAGGAAACTCCTCGCAATGCGAGCCGTATCGAGGAGTACTGCCTTCTGAATCAGGCCTTTGATCCAACCGCATGTCAACCTTTGATCCAACCGCACAATGACAGCCGAGCTCACATTCCACATGTCAACAACCTCGTGTGCTAAGTCAAGATATTTGTTGATTTGTTTTTCTTTCTTAGCTTTCACGAGGTTCCCGTCATGTGGGAGGGTAACATCGCTATATACACTCATGTTGAGGTAAAGAGTTTGCATTTAGGAGGTTTATCAATCCGATTTGAAAAATTCTTTCACTGGAATAAAGCTACACTATTGCTGAGTGCCATAGGGTGTGTTTTATTGTATGGTTGGCTACAATGTGGGCAAATCTTATCTTAACTTACTATCTTACTAATCTTACTAATATTATAAACGCGAAAGTTTGTGAGTATGGATGGATGTTTGTTACTCTTTCACGCAAATATTACTGCATGAATTTGGCTGAGATTTGGCATACATATATAGTTTATAACCAGGATTAACACAAAGGATTTTTATCTCGATATTCCCACGGAATCGAAACTTATGCGGGTGAAACGAATTATTCCGGTCTGATCCCCTGAGTCCCCCCTCCACCCCCCCTCCTCGATACCCTACTAGTTCTTCTTCTCTTTTGAAATCTTTTTTATCCAATTTTATCTAGGTTTCTCTTTATGACAGGTAAGTACAGTCAAGAGAAAATAAACGTTGCATATTTTACACGTACTTAATAATTTATTACACACGAAGCAAAAAGACTATGTAGTTTCTCCCTACCCCCATGAGGAGGAGGTTTGAGGTTATGTTATGTATAATTTATTATTAAATAAAATGGTTCTCAAGACCATATTTCCTGAGCACGTTGTACCTACTCATTCATTAAACATAGGACAAACCTCATCATTTTCCTTTTTGCACAAAAACCACGTAATATAGTCCATATAAACACAGCTATACATATTCAAGACCCACATTAGCTTGTAATGAAAAAGCGGCGGTTAATTCAAATTCAAAGAAGGTAAGGCGTATGACAGAACGTCGTAACGAGAAGAGGTAATGAACTATGAGGTTGTTTGAGGCCTTTTGTAGGTATGCTTAATGAAGAAACGAATGTAGGTCGTATTATCGACCTCTGTTGGGGTCTGCTACTCATCGACTAATCTGGTCCTAACTATATTGGGCTCAGCTTCCAGTCTAATCGGATACAGCTGAAACATGGAGTGACTGCCTATCTGGCCTCCACAACCCTTTAACCGGGCTGACTGACTGTCAGACTTCCGGGCTTCTGACGACCCATAACGTCTATCAAAGATCCACGAATCATAGTTAGAACTAATGACTTAACGTGCTTTCCTAGGCAAGGAGGAGTCTCGGTATGTAAAGATGGTCACCTATCCACGGTCCAAGATCAACCCCGGTAAGCGTTGCTTTACCTGATCGATCGACCCGTGCGGCTGTTAATACTTAGCCACGAGCCCCTACTAGCTTCTTGTGTTGTCTTGTCTTACCAAATTTTTGGAGCCTTCTGCAGACTTTAAGCGACAAGACTTAAAGACTGCCAGAGAAATTACTGTCATACAAAAAGTATTATGATCGACAGTTCATCGTGCTTACATAAGCGTTATAATGATGAAACCCAGAAGGATGTTACCACGAGTGATCATTACCACCAACTTTATAAATCGACCAATTGTTTTTTATCCATAAGCCCCTTTTCTGTAATATCTATACATACTCGTATTATAAAGTAAAGTCGCATTTTGTGTTTGGCTGTGTGATCGTGTTATTCTTCTAAACTGCGCAAAGGATTTTGATGCGGTTTTCACAATCATTTAGAGAATTTAATATATGGAAGGTTTGTGTGTATAGTACATTAATATTAAACTAACATATATAAAAAAGAAATCTCCATGTTTGTCAAGTCGTAAGAACTGCAAAGTAGGGGCGGGTCGCTAGTATAATAAATAATACAGAATAGTTCTCTACCAAACATAAAAAAAAAATGATGTACCACACACACAGAAATACACTTCTTTCTAACTAGCACTATGATCCTAACTCATCACAATTACACAAAACTGCAAATCTATTACCCGCATAACTAGATGGCGCCACATAAGCACATAGGCAATATGGCGGGCGTTTGTTCTGTATCGCAGCGCGTCACTTCCTCTGCACCAGTTTCCTGTGGCGCAAAACTTGATGGTATAATGTTTTAATTATTTCAACCAGCCTGCAGTCAGTAACTGTTTGTTATGAGAGGGATAAATTTAACGTAGGATAATTATATTAGTTTGATGACATTGATGTGACGTATATTGAAGAAGTCGGGATGTAATTGATTCTCGGTTAAAACTGGGATTTAAGGAAAACATAATCTTACTTGTGGCTTTGACGTATCTTAGAGGGTAGAGGTGCACCTACAGATATTATCGGTGAAATTACATGTACTTCAGACTTCGTTTAAGAGTAAACTAGTCGCGAGCTCGAACTCACTGGTGGTCATGGCCAAAAAACACGCTGTCTCATCTAGCTTCGTGTTTGACAGAGCTAGTATCAGTGATGAGCAGTTAGACGCTATTGTAGACTACCTAGAACTAGACGTTGTACATGTAGATGTACAACGTCTAGTTCTCACGCACCGAAGCACCGTTCTGAACTGACAGGCGCGTAAAATAATTCGAAAAGTGCTTTGGAAACTCGAATTTTATGAAAACAATTAAACAATCACACAATTAAATCAATTATAAATAAATTTTATTGAACTCTTCGATAACTGAGCTTTGTCGGTACGGTTTTGTTTTTGAAGATTTTACAGTTCTTTTATTATTTATTTACACCCAAAGTTAAGTTTAAAATAGCAAGAAAAACGAATCAATGTTGGCTTATAACTTTTTAATGACTTTTTATTTTACTATTCTGTTTCGGTACAGACACAACTAATAATAAGTCAAAACGATATCATGTTTAACTTTGAATGTATAATGTCAAACAGTGGAGTAATACTCTCCCGAAATATGTATGGAAAAAATATCGACTAGTGGCGCCTTAAGTGACTAAGTGTGCAAGTGGCAATTTCCGTAGTCTGAACATGTTTACGAAAGTGTTAACCCTATACTTACGCTACTTTAAACAGTTACTCCTGAAGAATTAATTATTTTCATCCTCAGACCAAATAAAAAACCAAGACAGAGGGCTGCCAATAGTAAAGTGAAGCAGGTTTCGTAAACATGTGTCCACTTAGTGAGCTGTAGTTTGATTGTAAATAGTTGTAAATGTGTACGTGAGAGCGTGTATGCACAGAGCGGAGGTGTAGTTTTGGCATGCTTCACTGTATCGTTCTCAGCGCTCTGTCTTGGTTTTTTATTTGGTCTGAGTTTCCATCATGACATATTTTACTTACCAAAACAGGTAATATTACGTAAACTGAAGCCAAGCGTCCAAGAAGTAAATACCTTACCTTATTGATATTACCATATTGGTGATATTCTTCAGATTGGTCAGGTGCGTAGTACCTACTCGCAACCGTTGTGCGTGTATGACCAGATATATGAACGTAAATGAAGCAAAAGGAGTAGTAAGGATCATAGCAGGTGGCGTTCTGTAGTTTCTGCCTACCCCCTTAGAAAGAAGGAGTGAGTTTATGAATGTGTAGGTGTGTGTAAGTAAAATAAATAGATCGGTTTTTATTCAATGAAACTACTAACTAAATACGACCAAATGCTCGCGAAAAGCTTGTGATTCGTATAGTTGCCCAGTTTTTTTTCTCCTATATTAAAATATTTTTCATACAGACACCTTGTTGAACTGTTAACATCGAAAGATATGTTGAACACGCAAACATATTTAACGAGCGAAGTTACTAGATGTTTCACGGAATATTTTTGCTACCGTAACGTGCTCGATGCTCCGATATTTTGTATTATAAAAGTGGGTGATGAAATTTACCGTACCTATTTATTTGGTTTTATTTAAGAAGGCAACAAACAGGGAAGAGTGGAAAACTGTGGGGAGACCGTTGTCCAGCAGTGGAACAATACAGGTCGAAAAAACAGTCATAAAGAAGCTACTTACAGTGGCCTAAGTCAAAAGTCAAAGTCGAATAGAATAGCAAAAGCCTCACGAGGCCCTCGCGAGGCCCAGAAATTGAAGTTGACTAGAATTGGATTGGATTGATTTTTTGATTGGGGTGTTTTTTTTTATTGATTGATTGTTGAGTTGAAGTTGGCTAGAATTTTAAATTATAATGTGGTGTCAAAACTGAAGATGTAAAATTTCAACTAACGTTTGGAGGCCACGGTAAGTTAGTGATTGATAAATCTGTTGTATTTAATAACTAAGTTGTAGTCATCGTCAGTCAGGCTATAGAAGTTTATGGCTTAAGACAGAGTAAATCAACCTGAAGTTTCTGAAAAGCAATTAATTTAATTGGTTGTAAATTCTCATGGCAACGTGTGGGTATGATTGTTTGTTAGTATTTCGGTCACACATATCAGTTAACATGACATTTTGACTGTAACTTTGCTAATCACTGTGGGTGCAGTATACGTACAGCTCTGCCTAAACTTTGCTTGATGTTTGTTGGTATGTATTTGCTAATTATAGGATGGATTAGTCCTTTAGATACTAAAACTGGGTGGTTAGAGTTTTATCAGCGCGCTTTAGGATAATTTTTTGTGTTTACTGTCATATAATAACTTGCTAATCTCTCACTTACACGTTTTTGGTAGACATTTTAAGTTTAGGAAGAAAGCTTCAAAGAAATCCTTAAAAACAATGTACTACTTATTTGCAGTAGGTACCTACTAGTTACATCCCAAATAGTCCACTCTCGGCCCCTCGACCCCCAATAAATTCTATACTTTATACTACCATGTCTATATGATAATCTAATAATATTGGATAATCTATGCTATCACCTAATTGATTAACCTGTCATTGCTTTATTTTTTATTCTTTTTACGTTTTGTGGTAGAGTAATTTTATTCTATGTGCTTCGTCTTCACATGTAATTATAAACCTTGTAAAACATTTTTCAAAAGAGTAACAGTGGAGTTTCTTGCTCATTCTTCTCCATACGATACCACCTTTTGGAAGAGGCGACTAGAATCAATTTTATTTTTGTAAATTTTGACGTTCATAAGTGCCTTTTACCTAACTTTTTGAAATAAATGATTTGACTTTGAACAAATACAAATTCATTTTCATCGATAACAAGTTCCCATGTAATAATAACCGCGACGCTCAAATGAAAGAACATCATCGATGCATTCAATTAATTACAACGTCTGTACCTGAAAGAGACTGAACATTTACTTAGATTCAACAATGCTGGATATGAAAAACAGAAGTTATCGTTTTTTGCACAAAATCCTTTTGTACCGTCTCTGGAGTAGTTGTAATATAAGCTTGATGTAAACCTATTTTTACGAAGTTTTGAAGAGTATACATTGTAATCTTGAGTAAACGTAAGCGATACATTCTAACAAATGAGCCGTGATATTGCGTACAATTGAACTGCGGGGTAATTGCGCAACACACCAACAGTAGCAATGGCTTTCAATAACATTCATTGCGTTATTTACGTTGTTGAGCAGACAAATTTTCTAATATATGAAGCAATGGATTGGTAATACCCTCCAAAACGATTTAGATTGTGATGGAAAGTGCGTTACGCAATTAAGGTGCGGGCTTATATCTAGCAGTGTATACCTATGAGCTTTAATAGTAAACTCTGGAGAATTAAAGTACACAAAACTAAAGTGTTTTAACGTCACTGACCTATCATAAATTACAATTTTCATTAAGAGTATGGTAACATCAAAATAATAATTAATGTATTTATTTTACCGTTAATTTGCGAAGTATGTAATAAACTAATAACGTACCGCATGCAGAGCATAATTTAATTAACACGGTTAAACTAGCGTTTCATTAAACTGTTGTTTGTTTAACTTTAATTATGTTTAACCGTCTATTTTGTTTGAAGCCTTCGGCGGTTTATTAAACTGAGTTCATGAGAATATGCAGGCTTTGATGTTGTTCATAGTCTTTGAGTTGTTAGACTGTTATGTATTGAGTTAACTAACTCTTCTGGTTCAACGGCTACAAGGAGTATTCACATCCGAAACGAGAAGTCTCGTATTATGAAGTTATAGTTTGGTTTATAACTTGTCAAATAATATGACTAAAATCTGCCCACTATCCACGATCAATGGATTCTCGGTTACTTTGGTCACATTGCCTGTCGGGAACCAGGTAATCTAGAAAAGTTGGTGGTGATGGACAAGGTAGATGGGAAAAGATCTTGCGGAAGGTCACCTAACCGCTGGTCAGACCAAGTAACCGCCCTCACTGGACTCTGTTACGCCCGCCCTGAGAACCGAACGATGTGGAAGAACATCGTACATAAAGCCATGAAGGCCTTGCAGGAACACGACCTAAGGTAATGAAGTACGCGACCAAGAAGAAAACTTCTGCCCGCGACTTCGTCTGCGTGAAATCTCTTGTTAAAACATAAAATCCTGTAGATTCCCATTTGTGAAAAAAAATTCGGAATCCGATCAATAGTTTCGAAGATTAATTACCCCCAGATAATAACTCTCTTTAACCTCGTTATAATATTATAATATAGATTAAAACTCGTTTCGCTTGTGATGATGAAAACAAACATGTCAACTGCAAAAATTCCATATTTTTTAAAGTCCGTTAAAAACTTCTTAAGTCAGTTGGCACTTGGCTCCGTGATTGAATGATTGCAATTCTTGAAAACAAAAATAGCTGGCTGACCGTTTGTGTAGCTATGTGAGCCATATTGTAAAGCAACGACATCTTTTTCCAATAAACAAAAGGAGTCGGACTGTCCAACTCTACATATTCCAAGAGAAAACCAATTATCTGGGGAAGCTCGCCTCAGTTGGACCACAGTTCTTTCACAAGTTGTGCTATTAACGCTTGACATTTGTTATGAATTGCTTGCATGGTGCAACAATAGTCGGTTTAATTAAGTATCATTGAGGGGAGATGGGGGAACTTCGGTATTGGGTGGCGTGTTTTCTTATCATAATTTTTGTATTCTTTGGAGGCTTATTTATCTATCGTACTGCCAATGCCATTAGTTTGAGTATTGTGGCGTGATAATGGCCTAATATTTTATGATTTTATGGTGTTATTTGTTCTTAAGTGGTCACTTACAAATGGTGTGAATAATAGGGTCTAATGTTTTTCGCTAATAGACAGGCTGTTCGTTATTTATTAAATACTCCGTGGTAATGTGTAAACATATTTTTTAAATTGAGGGATGATTTTTCATCGACAGAAATTTTTTATTCGTTATTGTATGGAAGAACTGTCAAAAAAATAAAATTATTCCTCGGATAAAATTATCTGGCGTTGGGAAAATTAACCCTAAGTCTTTCTAATCCCTAAGTAATTTTCACTCGATCACCATAATCAACCTGTAATGTTCCCACTGCTGGGACACAGGCCTCCTTCCTGTGAGAGGGAGTGGCCGTAAACAACACGTGGGTCCAGTGCGTGTTGGTAGATGTCACAGTTATGTCTTCTCGTTTTTGGTTCTAGGATATGCCGGTTTCCTCACGATGTTTTCCTTCTCCGTTTTGAGAGGATTGGTGATGAAATAATTAACACAAAGTAAAGCGCCTGTCTGGGTTCGAACCTACGGCCTACAACGCGTAAGTCGCGGCCGTTGTCACTGGGCCGCCACTGCTCGACTCACTATTTACCTCAATAAATGTTTATAAGTAAAATAATAGGCACCTTTTTTGTTGAAAAAAGCTACTAAACTCCTCATTCAGAATTATTAGTTATGCCCGCCTAACGCCGAAAAAGCTCAAACGCAAGAAAAAATACCTACTTAAACTGTATGATACATCTGTGCCTTATATTGACTAAGCAGCAGATAAGCCTAAAAAATTAAAGAATACACAGACTTATTTTTTTAAGATTCTAGTAGGTATATATTCGACCTCTTTTGTTTCCTTTACAAAACTTTCTTTTCTTTTACGAAAGTTTCCTTCAACAATCGTTTTAACAGTATACATTTTTCTGTTCCAGGTAAAAACTGTTTCTACGCGAAATAGTAAGTACGGTATTAAGTTTTCTTTTACTTTAGAAAGGTAACTGTATCTGAGAGCGCAATTCTATTGTAGAACAAAGCTCTTTGTGCTGAAGTTTTTAAAGGAACTTAGGTAATAGAGCTGGTTTAAAAAGTATTAAATAAATCTACATAAATTGAAACTGAAAATTAACGAATTTGTGCGAAACTTTTGTACTGTATATGTAGGTCATCATCTGCCTAGCCTTTTCCCAACTATTTTGGGGTCGGCTTCCAGTCTAGCCGGCTGCAGCTGAATACCAGTATTGTATTTTGTGCTGTATATGTAGGTACGAGGTTTAAATGAAGCATATTTAAAATAATTTAATTTAATGTTTAGAGCAGGGGTGGCCCAGTGCTATTGGCCGCGACTTACGAGTTGTTGGTCGTAGGTTCGAACCCAGACAGGCGCTTTGCTTTGTGTAAATTATTTCATCACCACTACTCTCAAAACGGTGAAGGAAAACATCGTGAGGAAACCGGCATGTCTTAGAACCAAAAATTCGAAGACATGTGACATCTACCAACCCGCATTGGGTCCGCGTGGTGGATTACGGCCCACTCTCTCTCACAGAGAGTAGGCCTGAGTCCCAGCAGTGGGAACAGGCTGATTATGATTATGATGAATTAAATGTTTTGTGATTCGTAATGTATATTACTTTACATCCTACTATTGTATAGAATCATGTTCTTCTTATTTAACAGACAGCTGTGCTGCTGGGGAGTTTGTTGCGCAACTTTTTCTTCCCAGCTAAAGCACTAGGAAGCGGTAAAAGGTGGGGCGTTTTGGGGGACGACTGGCTTTTGTAATTATGACGTGCAAAAAGTGCTGATTGTCTGCCTAATTTTAATA
The DNA here is from genome assembly GCA_963669345.1 of Gortyna flavago. NCBI lineage: Eukaryota > Metazoa > Arthropoda > Insecta > Lepidoptera > Noctuidae > Gortyna > Gortyna flavago. The sequence continues at coordinate 14,040,954 of OY770138.1, forward strand.
AATTACTTTTGTTTTGATTTGATAAACTCAAACTCAAAGCATTTATTTCAATTAAACCATTTACAGGCACTTTTGAATTGTCAAGAAGTCGGTCAGTCAGAAAATATGAAGCTAGTTGCCCATTACAAAGCGTAGGTACCTATGGAGAAGAACGGGCAAGAAACTCCATGGACACTCTTTTAAATTATATTTTTACAAAAATATTAGTTATATCATTAATGTTGAATTTATAATTATATGTGAGAACGATGTAATAAAATAAAAAAGACGTACGTGTTAAAAGCGCCCAGAGTACAGCAAATAGTACTTAACAAAACAACAATCCAAAAAAAACCGAGCAGCCAATTGATGACCAGCCCCAACTGACGGCGCCCGTTCACGAACATGACGCATAGATCAGCACCATTCAGCTCAACCATTTTGAAGGGAGCTAAATGATCCAACACACACGACACCGTCAGCGAGACATTTTGGTGAGCATGACATACTATCAGCCGCCAGGGCACATTCAAGTCAATGAAAGACATATTATTACCCGGTAATATATCTATCTCATAGAAATTGTAAAAATGAAACTCATGTGAAGTCTTAGGGGCTATTTTGGATCATATTTATGGCTTCCGGAACATAATAAGAAAGATGATTTAAGATAGAGCAATTTTGGCAAGACGACATGCAACATACATTTTGTTTCTCGACTTTTTTCACACATATTCACTATTCCCAGTTATTTACCGATCGACTACGCAGTAATATAGTTTAGCCTATGTTGTTCCACTGAAGGGCAAAGACCTCCTTGTCTCCTTTTCACTCCTCCCTGTCTTGTGCTAGTGTTGACAAATCTTGTCTGTAGGCGTAATCTATAGTATTTTTTTTAATGCCGGAAAAGTGAAAACAAAGCTCAATCAGAATACTTTGCCATCACTCACTGACATATCGGATATAAATTAAAACCGAGTACATCTCTAGGACTGCCGAACACATCCGAAGCTATGTCGGTTACGGTAACAGTAACGCGAGTTCAATGGTTTTTTCCCATCTCAAGAAACTGCCCAATGCGCCTAAAGAAGTTTTCACTTCAATTAAATACTCGAAATTCAACCACTTTCCATCTACACAATTTTACATAGGTAGAACCCATACAAAGCCCAACAAACCACCACAGAACAGTCGCTTCAAAATCGTCTTCTTTGAAGGGACACCGTTCCTCGCCCCGTCCGTTGCTAGGCAACGCAGTCTTGCCTTTAATTTCGTTCAACAAAGGCTCGCCGTACCTGTTATTATACATCATGCTCCAATTATTGTCGTCTCGCAAGAATAGAGCACCCTGTAGCGTGATAGTTATGTTTGCTGTGATTTTTTGCACTTGTTTTTTGAAGAAAATTGCGGAAAGTGGTGTTTAGCTAATTTTGGTTGCCTAGTTGGGTTTCAAAGAGTATCTTTTTTTTTTTTGTTTTTAAGATACTTAGTCTTTCGTTTTTGGCTTTATCATTTCGCTCTTCACAGTGCTCATGGTTATATTTGCTAGTTTTTATTAGTCCATAATTTTTGAATATGTTCAGTACCTGTACCAAGATTATGCTGACTATATCTGTACGGTCTCATCGCCGAACATTTTTCTGCTTACTCTGTAACCTATTTTAGGCCTATTTTAACCTATTATAAGCGCGTCATAATATAACTTTGCTGAGACATGAATGAGCTCAATAAACCTTTAATTACGGTTTGATTTGGACTGACATTTAATTGAACTGTTGTCCAACTAAGCGTGTAACCTGTCTGATGTTAACAGTTTAGTACATCTACCTAATTATGTCGTGGATAGTACCGAGGATATCTTATATTATGGCTTATGGTAATATTTATTCATTACAAAACAATAATATTGCCAGCCTATTACTGTCCTAATACAAGACAAAGGCCTCTTCTCGTGCAGAGAAGGCACGAGTATTGGTCACCGCGCTTGCTCAAAACTAGTTGGTGATTTTGGACTTATATTAACTACTATCAGCGCCCCGCTGTTTCACCCACATAAGTGTCAATCCCGTGGGAATATCGGTATAAAAACTATCCTATGTCCTTTCCCGGGACTCGAAACTATCTCTAAACCAAATTTCATCTAAATCGGTTCAGCGGTTTAAGCGTGAAAAGGTAACAGACAGACAGGCACACTTTTGCATTTATAATATTAGTATGGATAAAGTCAACGTTTCCTCACGGTGATTTTCCTGCAACGATGTCAGTAAGGTCCAATTAAACTCAGAAAATACATATGAATTGAAAAAGTCACATTGGCACTTGATATAGATAGATTTTAACCCACAACCTCGTGAATGAGTGGGGAGGCTTTAACCAAAAACTATTTTGGCACAAAATACACGAAAATAGATATTTCAGTCAGTAACAGTATATCTATTTTATTTTATATACTTTGTAATACTCTTAAAGTATACGATAATTTGCGAGATAAACATACTTTATGAACAATTCGTATTCTATGGAAGACGATTTGGCAGCCCTCTGAGATATAATTTTTCGTGTAAGTATAGATATTATTATGTCTTGTAGAAATACATTAGGAAAAAGTCTATCATAAGTAAGACTTGAAAACTTAATGGACACAGATCAGAAGATATATAAGTACATCATCTTTTCTAATATTCTGGGTAAATATGTCATTAATCCGTATACAATTAAATGATATGTAAGTGTTGAACTGGCTCCCTATTAGTAATGTAGATATTGTTTGCTATTTTTATTATTTGTCTGTAAGTAAGTACAATTTTTTCTACTATGTGTTCTTTGCCTTTTAATCTTTATTCAATTTAAATTAAAATTATCAAATTTATTAATATACTAGTATAACTTTAATAATCCTACTAATATTATACATGTGAAAGTTTGTGAAGATGTTTGGATGTTTGTTACTCAATCACGCAAAAACTACTGAATGGATTTGGATGACACAGATAGTTTATAACCAGGATTAACACAGCATCCCATTCTATCCCGATATTCCCACGGGATCGAAACTAACGCGGGTGAAACCGCGGGGCGCTACTAGTAATATATAATTATAACTTTAAGTGCTACTTCCATTTAGATTATCTAAGTTACGTATCCCATACTGTTTGCTTGTTTTTATTGCGTTATAAGTTTTCGATGCGCAAGCAAACATCAACTGGCACCATCTTGACATTATATGCTCATAATTGCACAATTCCTACAAATAACCAATGTGTTTGTCCTAAAATTAAAATAGCAAATACAACAAAATACCTTGGTGTTATAATAGAAGAAACACTTTCGTTTAAACAACATATAGAAGCTTTAAATAATAGATCTCGCAAGTTGATTTTTGTTTTTAAAAAATTACGCTGTCTTGCTGACCCAAAAATAGTTAGACAAGTTTACTTTGCTCTATGTCAATCGATTTTAACGTACTGTATTACCACATGGGGTGGAGCAGGTAAAACAAAGTTACTATCAATCGAGAGAGCTCAGAGGGCGATTCTCAAAGTGTCTACTTTCCGCCCTTTCCTTTTTCCTACTAACCTACTGTACAAATCTTGTGAAGTATTAACAGTTCGACAGCTATTTATTATGGGCATTGTATTAAAACAACACAAAGATTTACCCTACAGCTCCAGATATACAAATAAAAGACGTAAAGATATAGTTTGTCCACAAATTTCAACAAAACATGCTTTTATATCCAAATTCTACCTGTACCTCGGACCTCTCCTATATAATAGACTAAACTCGAAAGCAAACATTTATTCTGTGAACTATACAAATTGTAAGAAAATCCTCAAGGATGCTCTCCAAAGTATGTCTTATGAAGAAACGGAAAATTTACTAACCGTGTTAATCTAAATATAGATAAACAATTTTCACCTACGTTAATTTAGAAACTAAGGGTTATTATAAGTAGTTATAATTATTTGTCTATTGTAAAATTTTGATTATTTATTAATTTTAAAAGACTGTTTTAGCTCTTCTTGCCTGAAACACAGGATTACCTAGTTCAGGCACGTAAGTCTTAGCAATATAGTTTTTCTTTAAGCAAAACTGTAATAATATTCACTTTTATTTTTTGAATAAATATATTTTTATTATTATTATTGCATGCTGTGGTCTCCTATAATTGAGGGAGCACATAGATTTTTGTTCTTGTCCTTTATAATATAGCGTGTAAGGTGTATTCTTTGCTGGAGATCCTATTAAAAAAAAGTCATCTTTAAGTGGTATTTAAACATAAAATAACGTCACGCCCGTAAAATGTGACGGCGGTCGTCACATTTTGCTGGGCTAGCAAACACACCGGGCTACTACTGAGAAATTTCTGACGGAAAAACCCAATGAAACTTTGCCCAATCAGGGAATCGAATTCATGACCCCATGCTCAGTAGTACCGTTCGTGACCTCTTGGCCAACGAGGCAGTCAATTCAAACACTGGTAAAAAGTTACTAATGGTTGAAACCACATTGCAATTAATAAAAAAAAAATACTAGTCCAGTAGCAGTTTCTCCCATTTTTCTCCCCCCCACTATTAAAAATGTCCAATTTACACGCTGGCCCATAAAAATTAAGAAATTACGATGTAAACAACGTTGACCATTAAATTAGTTTACAAGATGTAGCGTGTTGCATGCAAACATTGTGCAAGGGAATGTTGAAAAACGTCTAAAATAAAACGGTAGACGATTTATTTAGACGTCGTGCAAAATGTCGTTTTGAAAGAACAACAAAAGTTAAAACGTTTTGCTTTGAGTCGTAATATTTGTTTTTATTTATTAGTGGTTGTTATGACAACGTTACTTTTGATGTGGCTTTTGTATTGTAAGTCTGTTGTGCACTTTTAAAATTTTCCCATAAGTTCGAACGTCTATCTTATTTAGTTTTTAATTATTTAAATATTTAACACAAATATTTACACTGGGTGCTAAATGCAATTAATAACTAACTATACAAATAAATACAAAAACAAAAGGCTTTGAGTTACTCGTCCGCATCGCTGTAATCCGGAAACATGCCCAGAAGACTGGCAGTATTGCCACGTTGAATGGCGATACTTATTCTTTGGCCAAAGAACGATCCAGCCCTTTGGTCACGTGAAGTGTTGACCGTCGAGTTTTGACCCCAAACGGGTCAAAACTTAAGTTACCCTTGTCTTATTCCTATCGAGTTATAAGACTCTTAAAAGAGATAATGCTATATTGTTTGTTATCTGACGCATTTCTTGTAATAGTGGTTTAAATTGCAATAAATAAGCACTCCGTATACCATTCAGACATTTCGTTCATTTGGAAGAAATGACGATCAAATGCATCACGCTACACCTTTTCCTGTGCTACGCCCTTTTTCTGTGCTACGCTTTATCTGTGCTACGCTTTTTCTGTGCTACGCTTTTTCTGTGCTACGCTTTTTGTGCTACGCTTTTTCAATACTACAGTTCCTGCTGTGCTACGCCGTAGACACGTCCTTTGAGAGAAAAATACCACCACACATCCTTTCAACTCTAACTTACAAAATCCCTTCCACTGTCCATTATCAACTCAATATCTGTAAAACGTACCACTAAAACACTTTATTAATACACAATACAATTTGGAAGCCACAAACACGTCTGCAGTATAAAATTACAGAGAACTGCGGGGCAATATCACGTCGTTTACAAGTCGTTCCCGCAAGGTATTCCGATGCAGTATTATAGGAGTGCTATTATTGTTTCTAGTATTTTTGAATGAGTGGGAATTATAATGAATGAATTATAGTCATAGTGTGTGTGTTTTACGAGTACATTGGTTTTAATTTTCACTTTACAGTGATTTATCGATAATCGTGACTGCTGTTTCCAGGGTTTAAGGGAACTTTAGGTTTGGTGGCACTCAATAAAAAATATAGATATTAAAAAAAAACACAAAAAACAAAGTCTATTAAGCAAAGCGAGCTTTTAACTGAATACGAATACAATATTACTTATTATCGATCTTAGCAAAAATAAGATACAATACGCCATCTTAACCTTTTCTAAAACACACACAAACACATCATACGTTTTACTCGCACAAACAACCTTATACACACCCACATTCCTCCATTTTCACATAGACATGGCGCACACTATGCGATTGCGACAACTCGGCGCCTAGACGCAACGAAAGGTTGTGGCCGACTATTTTCACATATTTTGTTCAAAGCTCCGTACAGAGTTGCAGAGTCGCACACTCTCGCTACTTGTCGCAAAGACTAGACATGATGCACGCGCACCGATGTTCTTGGCCTTTGCACGATAAGGACAAAGGCACCATATTCACACACAAGAGAAGCACTCGATGAAAAAAACACGACCGTCTCGAATATTCAAAGAAATAAGCGCTTCCTGCACGACATCAGTAGTAACGACTAGTTGCAGGACGCAAACGACATCTCCGTGTCTAGTTGTAGACGTAAACGACACCTCTGCGTCTAATCGCAGCGACTAGTCGCAGATGCAAACGACACTTCTGTTTCTAGTCGCAGCGACAAGGCGCTCAGTTTGCGCTGTCACATAAAGTATACATCTGACCTATGTAACACCAAATCTCATGTAATAGCCACTATATGAAACTATAGCGAATTCTTCGCTGTATTCGCAAACTGCCATCGTATCAACTGTGTCCCGTTCGAAGCAATAAAAATAATAAAAGTTATATGGTTTTGTATTCAAATTGTATTAGTTTTTCGTTATGATAGTTTTATGTAGTTTTGAAAGCTGTTAGTGTTGTACGTGTATCATGGTTACGGGTTAAAAAACTAGCTTTGTTTGTTCAGCTTACGGTCGAGGTCAAATGGGTTCTTCTACCGATACCTCATAATCCGCCTATAACGTTCCCACTACAGGGACACAGGCCTCCTCTCTGTGAAAGGGAGTGGGCCGTAATAAACCACGCGGGCCCAGTGCGGGTTGGTGGATGTCATTTTCGTTTTTTTTCTTCCACTTGCTGGTTTCCTCATGATGTTTTCATTCACCGTTTTGAGAGCATTGGTAATGATATAAATTACACAAAGTAAAGTGCCTGTTGGGTTCGAACCCACAACCTAAAACTCGTAAGTCGGGGCCGTTACACCACTGCTCGTGTAACGGTACCTAAAGACTACCAAATCAACCTTCTCATATGAAGAAAAGATTATTATAGTCCTACTACAGTGCTGCGACTTTTATTTTTTAAATGTCGCAGCATCATGCTGAGATAGGAGCCTTTTGGCCTCGCATAGGACTTTGTTTCATTTTTCTTTGTGTTATTTTTTTTATAACTTGTTTTAATTTTTTACTGTGTTTAGTTTAGTTTGTGATCCTCCTGTACGAGTCGCAATAAATACTTTTTTCTTTCTTTCCTTACTGCACGTGAATTTTATATATATATATATTTTTTATTTATACAAAAAAAATATTATTTATAATTATTAAAAATATTTTTTTGGCTTTACACTCGATGATGATTTGGTTTATTAGGCGTAGGTAGTTAACTAGGTACAAATAACATTGACGCTAGCTATACATAGCCAAGTACATATTATTCACGTCTTGATCATATTGAGGGTTTCATCTAGAGATTTTGAGATGCTAAAAATGTCATAAAAGATTACACACAGTTATTTCGCGGGTACTTCAGGTTAGGTAGTTCAAAATTTGCTATTAAATAACTTGTATTTTAATCACAAAACTAATAACAAAACTCAGTAACGTTTGCACAGCAAATGTCCAACGAGCAAATCAACATCCAAGAGCAACTTTAATGCAGTACCCACACACTCGTATAACGTAAACATGTTATGACCAGTCGACGTTATTCCACAATACGTTCGAAGTTCATCACTATTGGGACCCGGGAACAATGCAATTTTGATGGAATAATTTCATTTGTTTCGGGGAATTGGGAATTAAAGAAATGGGATTGAGATGTAACAGTGGTAATTTGGTTTTCAAGTGGTCTGCCTACGATCAACTTACGATGGCATGCTGTTTGTGTTTATTTCGTTATTTTGCATGGGGACTTATTTTAAAATGCCACAGAGCTGAATCGAAACATGATAAGCCAGACTGTTCAAGTGTTCATTCCATTTGTATTTTTCAGAGATTCACGCGTGGGTTGGATTGTATAATAAGCATAAGAGCTTAATCAGCCTATAGGTAATGTTCTCATTGCTGGGACACAGGCCTCCTCTCTAAGAAAGGGACCTTGGATTGAAGGTGGCAATTATGCCACCTGAAGACTTAACACATCACACTAACATTATAAAGGCGAAAGTTTGTGAGTGTGTGCTTATATGGTTGTTACTTCTTCACGCTCAAACGGCTGGACCAATTTTGATAAATTTTGTATGGAGGTAGCTGATACCCTGGATTAAAATAAAGGCTACTTTTTATCCTGATACTCTCACGGGATCGACACTTATGCGGGTGAAACTGCGGGGTACAGCTAGTAAAGCTAATAAGTCGTAATCTAGGATAAGTACCTACGTGTCCCAATATAATTGGCAAAATGCGAGTGTACTATGGTACAACTCTGCCTAACCCTTTGAAGAACACACATAGCATTATATATCATTAAGAGGGAAGCTCCGCGCAGGTATCTTTATGATTTTTTTCTATCGTATCAAATTAGTTTTATTATTATGTTTTCAACACACTATCTATCTAGCATATATCCTGAAGAATATCATATATTATTTTACTGATTTTGTTTACTGTAGTCGATCATATATATACTTTTAGGCATTATAATATTTGCGTTTTTTGCGTTTAGGCCATGTAGTCCCCTTAACACATGTTTTTACACCGATTTAAAACTAACAAAGAACAAAATAATCAAATAACACCTCCACATTAAAACCTTTTAATTCCTTCATTACGCCAGCCTCTATGAGGCAGACTGCAGCCATTACACAAAATGGCGCATAATGTACAACTTAACCTGTCAAAGGGCGAGAGGATATCCAATTACAAAGTGGCAAATGTAAAGTGCCGCTCAAGGCGTTTCGAGTTATGTCTACAAGATTATTTAAGGGGAATAGTTGGGAATATGTGATGGGGTACTTATGTTATAATAAGAGAAATCACTAGGTAGTGGTAAAGGGCGGGCGTTTTGGGGTCTGTCTTTTGTAATTTTGACTTTCGAAAAGTGCTGTTTCTCAGCCTAATTTGACTAAATGACTTTTGGCTTTGATTTTGAAACGTGATTTCGTGTTCAATATTATGTGTCTTCTCTTCTTTCACACATAGGTAACAGTTTTGACATAAATAAATAAATGTTTGAATGTTGTTCCCAGAGAAATATCATATCTTACATATGATTATGCCTTTGTCAAAAACACATTTAACAAAAATATTAATATTTTAAACGTTGTTTTTTCCCTTTTTTTACGATATTTTGACGAAAATATACGTGTGTGTATGTAGTTTAGGATACGTGATCAAAATTATGACACACCTTAGACCTACCTACTTAATTTAAAAAGTAAGAACCCTTATGCATTCAAGTACAGTTAACTTGGTAATTAGGTACCTACCATTATCATGCTTTTACTTAAACAGCTTATCCAGAATAGTTTTCATGTAGGAAATAGCATAAAGTTTTCACATTGCATTAAAATGCCCGTTAAGTGGAGTTGTTTCAGAGAATGTTTTTGCTCTGAAGTTAGGTAGCATTTTAGTTCATTATAACTAAAACAAGTTTTAACAAACATGGAAGGTATTTCGTCCAAATACGAAGAACTACAAAACACGAAAAAATTATAAAAGTACTTTTACTCATTAATTAATCTCTAATGTAATTTGAAATTATAATTAATTGAACATGATGTAGATCGTTATTGTCGTTTGACATTATTATTTATTTTTTGTTCAAGCAGCCAAACAAAATAAATCCCATAGGATTTTACTAAAGGTAAACTCGTTGACAGTATGTCTTATGAGGCTATTAGTATGTATTGTTGTCTATCACGGAAACACCTGAGTACTTTATTCAACGAAATTCACAAAAAAATATCAGCAAAGTTGATGTAATATTACTTAAACGAAGCAAAATATACATTTATATTATATAATATTTATGGTATACATAATAAAGAATATTCTATTCTATGTTAGGATCGCGTTTTGTAGTTTCTGCTTATCCCCATGGGAAAAAGGCGTCAGTTTAAGTTTGTATGTATAACCCAGTATACGATTATTTTTATTTAAACTCTAAACCGGCTAATTTTGCTTAACTTAGAAAGTTGGACATATTGAAAACGAAAATAGGTCAAACTCAACTGTCAAATAAAATAAATATCAAACAACTTTCCCGATCGCAAAGCCGTTTACAAGATCGTCGATATTTTAGCAATGTCCGCACAAACACGTGCTCCTGATCATTTATCATAGCACAAATATCAATAACTTGGTCGGCGACGAGGTCGACAGTAACTAATGGCGGCTGCACTGATCGTGAGGCGTAGGCGCGGCTTTAGGCAGAATACTTCACGTTTTTCTGAGATTTTTTCCCTAAATATATTTTGGTGGAAAGTATATATATTGAAAAATACGGAATATTGTGTAATGTTGAAAGAGATAAGACTGACGCTAAGTAGGCACCAGTATTAAGTTCGATTTCTGTGGATTGTCGAATGTTGTTTTGTCTTTAAATGGGTAACAATTTTACCGCCCCTAAGATGACCCACTTGACCCTGCCTATTTAGTATTTACCAAAACACAAAGTCCCTTGTGAATTCGTTCTTTCTGTTCATTCGATAATTTCATTCCTCATTTATCCTTCAAAGAGACTCCGAGCATAGCTCGCTACTTCGATCTAGAATTTGTGGATCCACCCGACTGTCAGTGTCCAGGTTTCGACACCGTAGGTATGTGTCGTGACGCACCGATTGAATACTTTTGTCTTCAAACACTGCGGAATAAAGGCGACAAGAAGACTTGACGAAGTTTTTCAAATGCTGCCCACCCCAACTGGATCCATAATCCTTCACAACTCCTCATCCTCTTTTTTATGCTTCGTTAAAACCTGTATAGAAAATTCCCATCTCTAATCAAGCTAATCATTGTCACACCGCGTTACCGTTATCTCGGCGATATGGATGTTAAGTTTTGTTTCGACACTTCCTTAGATGAAACTTTGAATGATTTACGAGAACAAACTCTAACTAGGCTAAGATCTGTTCAAGATTTTGGATATAGATTGGCGGAATTAGTTTAAAGGATTTAGCTGTGTTTAATCGTGTTTTAGGAATGATTAATCAAATTACCAACTAAAGAGATAGACATAACTGACGCTAAGAGAATCTCCTAACAGAGAAAACTTCTCTGTGTTTTCTAAAATGTATGAATCAACCGATTGTTCGCTAACTATTGGTTAATTTAGTCAAAAATGCATGATATTGTTTATGGTTTTACTTTGTACGTAATATTTCGGAGTTGCACAACTGGTTGTGCAATACACTGCAAGCAAAAAACACAATTTAAAATAATACTGGTTATCCATTGCTTCATACATACCTATACTTATTCGAAAAATGCGTCTGAACTGTCAAAATTAAAGGCATTGTTATTATGTGTTACGCGATTACCCCGAAGAGCTTTTTAAGTCACGAAACAACCGAGCAACTTATAAATGTTCAAACTCACTATTCTGATCAAATTTTTTTTGTTTGTTTCCACAGCTATATTATTATCGTGTGTGTCGCGCCCATTGTCCAGTAACGTGCTTACCAAAATAAACATGTCGTCGTCAGTAAACTCTTCAAGCCCTCCCCTCGCTCTAATGCATCTTCAGAAATACCTACTTAATCAGAACAGAGATTTACCTCAAGTAGGGGACCATTTATACAGGCTGTTTACTTGTGACTTATTTTGAAAAGGGATTTTATTTATTCTTTTGTTTTGGCTGGTGTCATGCTGCTCTGTTGTTCTTGATTCTGAGTTATTTTTAAATTGTATATTGTCTTGTGCCACCTCTATTCCCGATAGTGTATAACGGGATTTTTGGAAAGATATTGTATTGGGTTTTCGTTGCGTGCCGAATTTAACAGCGATAACCATACATTAATCAGGGTACTTATTTCTCTAGAGATTCATGGTGGCATTGTATTGGTAAACATAAATATACGACAATATTTGTGCTCTCACCTGTCAATGTCATGTGTCAAGAGTTTATGTCAAATTCACAGCGCCATTGTGTTCTCTGTCTCTTACTGCCGTCGGCCATCTTGCGTTGATGATTTTTATAATTATAATTATGTAAATACATACTTATTACTCTTGCAAATCACATTTAGATCAACAGATAACCTGATACTGACCTGCAAATTGCAAAAAAAAACGTAAAAAACCCTGAAGCTTTCGCCTTAAATCAAATATTCAGACAAGGTAATTATATACTTGTACAAGTGAGTAACTATACCTACTTAGCAACTTAGTACAATAGGTACATGCATTAAGATATTTGTATAATATACTAGCGACCCGCCCCAGCTTCGCACGGGTGCAATTTTTTTTTTCGAACAATTTTTTTTTCTCTCCGTAAGAACCATCCTCGTACTTCAAGGAATATTATAAAAAAAACAATTAGGGAAATCGGTCCAGCCGTTCTCGAGATTTCCGCTTAGCAACACATTTAGCGATTCATTTATTATATTATATGTCGCAGCCAACTGGTTAAATTAGCCGTTTAGTTAACCGCCTGGCCTTTAGAAGTAGTGCTCGCCTCGCTTCGCTCTCTCGGCTCGCACGCGGTTGATTACAGTTCTAACCTAACCTAACCCATTTGGTCAAGGTGCCCTAGCTTAGTTACTGCGATAAATTCGGCTCGCGCATGATTGGTTACAGACTTCCAACCTAAACTGTAATTGAATATCATTCAGGCCGTTACTTGAACGGCCGCCGTTTAGTTAAAAGGCTAGGCGGTTAACTGAACGGCTAATTTAACCAGTTGGCTGCGACATATATAAGAAGATAATGTAATGATAATATTAATTAATATACTAAAATGATAATGTATACCACCCGTTATAACGGGAAAGCACCGAGTGCAACGCAAACCTCATTGTAAATTCAATAAATGCCTAATTCACTGTTTGAAGTTAATTGTACAGGAAAGCATTTGTTTGAGTGTTACTGTAATTTGATTTTAAATTGATGTTACTTTTGCAGGCATTTGAAAGTAGCCATTATTGTTTTTTATAATTGCAATAGATTTATTTAATTAGAATATGATTGTATACACTATGGAATAGGTGTAATGGTGAAGATGTGTCAGGGTTTCGAAGTTTTCTCGAATAAATGTGCTCAAGTTCAAACTACGCGATTTATGGTACCTATGCGCGTTTACATCGTTATCGCGCGGTGCTCTTTCAACCACACTGTAGATATCGTAAGTTTTAATAAAATGGAATAGAATTTGTTTAAGAAGCAGGTGATATAATTACACCAAATTATAAAAGGCAAAGTAATTTCGTATAGTAGTCAAGCAAAGATCCAACACGCAAATATTTAAGCAAAACGTACATTGTACTCAGTTACGCGTGCAAAACCGTAGCTAACTCCAGTTTCAAAATAACCCTTTACCTGTATGTATCCGCGTACTTCCCCTAAATCACACTTACTCAATAACTCCTCTCTACGTCGAAGAGTTTATTTACAAACAGTGGGCAGTAAATCCCTTGCTTCAGGGGATATCTCATTACGAACTTTTGTTAGGCCGGCCAGTTAAGGAGTTGGTGTTACCCGCTTGTTATAACTTTACTTATTTACTTTTGTTACTGTTACTTGTAGAACTACATTATTTTTCGTGTGTTAGTTAGTTGCGATTGGAAGATTTGGGGAGTTTTCGTTATAGGCGAAGCTGTGGGTAAACCTAATCTTTTTGTAATTTTATGTGTGGGGTTTTTTTTAGGTCAAGTATTTTTCGGAAATAGTACTCGAGTACATGATTCTGAACACCGCTTCATTGAAAGGAGATGTTTCAAAATGGGCCAGGTCTATGTACAGTAACTCAAAAAAAAAGAGAAAAATCCATAGAATTCAGGAAAAATACAGATAATTCAATTAAATGTATACTGTTCTGGTAGTGAATTGATATTTATCAATTATTTTTATCGACTTTCAACATGGCGTCTCACCGATTTAGTTACTCTGTGCTTAAAAACAAGGAAAATTAACCATTGATCATAGAAATAGAACTGTTAGCTGTCACAAAAGTGTCACTTCAGTCACTTTCGTCTTGTCGTCGGTCGTGATTGTGTTCGTTTTGTTTTGAGTTTCTGGAGTTCTTTTTAACAACCTCGCTTTCCTTTTTGGATTTAATACCGTTTCTTTCCCATCTGTTTACCTGGCTTTCGTTTTTGGACTGTTACCCGGCTTGTGTTGTAAGGACTTCGGCTTTCTTGTGTGGTTTCCTCCACAGAAATAAACATGTCAAACGTCATTAATCAATCATAATAACAGTTTACCGCCATTACGGGTTTTTGTTGTGTGTTGCAATTTCAAGTGTAATTTCTTGTGTTTACCAGAAAAACAAGCAATTTTAAAGTAATTGGACAGTTGAGAACTGTTTTAAATGAATTTTCCTATTTTTTTGTATAGTGTACAAGGACCTGGCCCAGGCTCCATACATTTTGAAACATCTCCTTTTTATTTATTTATTTATATATACTTTATTGTACAATACTTGTATTGAAAAATACATAATATGAAAACATACATCAAACACAATATACAATGGGCAGCCTTATCGCTTTCTGCGGTCTCTTCCAGGCAAACTTGGAATGGACAGTGATTTTCCTGGACATAAAATGAGGCTGTCGTTGCGTGATAAGTGTTTTTCGTCGGTTATTAAAAAAAAACCGGTCAAGTGCGAGTCGAACTCGCGCACCGAGGGTTCCGCACAAATGTGTAGATATGTAAATAGTTTATTACGGGATTCTTTTTTTTTTTAATTTACGAATTACATATTTACGGTTTTTGGATTTCTTCCTTTTTTGTGCTGCATGACCTTGCTTCTTGCCAAGTACCCTGTAGGTTTTGATGCCCTTGCGAGTTTCGAAAATTTTCGGAAATTTGCGGCATAAACAGCTGTATCTCTTGATTGCGTAGGCTTAGAAGTTTGATTTTTTCACAACTCCAAGGGACAGTAGACTTGAGTATTTTATATAAATTCCAGCTTAATACCTCCACGCGTTCCTGAGAAAAAGGGTCTTGACAGACAGACATACGGACGGACGGACGGACAACAAAGCGATCATATAAGGGTTCCGTTTTTTCCTTTCGAGGTACGGAACCCTAAAAATGATATAATTTGTAATATCATGCTGTTTGTTTTTGTGCCTTATTGGTGATGTTCTTCAAAATGGTCAGGTGCATGATAGTACTCGCAACCGGCGTGATGGAGTATGGAATTTTAGCAGGTGGTGTTCTGTAGTTTTCGACCTACCCCCATTAGAAAAAGGCGTGAGTTTATGTATGTATGTAGGTATGCTTTTTTTTTAGTGCCAACAATACACACTACACTCAAAACACTTTTTTAATTTCACTGCAGAAAAATGAGTTAATACTTTACTATGCGCAGCTCGATGAAATATACTCCGAATATTCTATAGAACACACATCTCTGTATCCCATTCGCATACAAACTCTCATCACAAAACTAATAGTTTGAAACAATAACAATTGGTTTGAACGCACAGCAGTTAACCAATGGCAACAGGTACAAAGGTCTATACAAACTGAACCGTTTTCATTAAGCACGGGAACTACACGCGATCCATTGAAAACTGACCGTAGGCTGCTAAACTGTCCCTAATAATCTGGACTTAAAATTCGATAACCACCAAGTGATTTTAAACTCTATTTTGTTGGAGCCAAGGTTGGCTATCGAATGGGGGGAAAAGGTCTTTTGTGATATCGGAATGAAGCTTGAAACGGGAGTTTTCCAGTAATGTATTGTTGGATATGAGTTCCTCTCATGCTTATATGAACTTTTGTTACGTACAAGCGTTTATATTTTTGCGTTCTGTGCAGTTTTCGGCTGTTTTCCTTTTGTTATGAGTGTATATTGTGTAGGTATATCTGTTTTTGTATTGTCGATTGGGGAAATGAAACTAATACGACAGGAATTGTAATGAGAATTGTTGCTATGGAAACTGGGCCGAAATCGATAGCAATTGCAGCTGGAATTATTTTAGAAATGTTGCGTGTATGCTCGCGTTTAGAACAAGAATCATCTGCCGGCCGATTCAGTGAAAACTAAGGTGATGTGACCTTGAAGTGATCTGTCATTTCACCTGAGGGGCAGTTCTCGTAACTTTAAGAATGTTCACAGTCTGATCTCTGTCTCAATTTGCTAAAAATACCTATAATTTCCTTACATTTTAACATGTTTTTGACATTTTTGTTTGTCGCCGAGATGAGTTTCCTTCTGATACTTTGCATTGACACTATTGATAGTACACTTCACAGTGAGAGTTTAAGTTCATTTCAATGCGATTACGAATCTCAAAAAATAAAATGCTCAAGACGAAACTCTAGCATTACTGAAAACTCAACCTAATCAACCAATCAAATGGCTTTAAACGTTTAATATTTATATTTTAATAACGAGTACGTAATCGTTATTATTTGACGTACGTATGTTACGTTAACCAATCGTTTGAAACAACCGGCTCTTAGTCGTCACACGTCCGCAACGCTGTCATCCAAGAACGTGCCCAGAAGTACGACAGAAGACTGGCAGCATTGCCACGTTGAATGGCAGTGCTAATTCTTTGGCCAAAGAACAACCCAGCCCTCTGGTTTCGTGAAGTGTCGACCAGTCGGCGATTAATTTCCTTAAAAAGGAGACGCTAAAAATAACGATTAATTTATAGTAATTTTAAATAACTAGTAGTATATTAGTCAATCACGACGACAGTCGTCGACGTCGGTGACGTTATTAGTCGTTGTGTTTGTGTTTTGTTCTTCAATTAATTTAAAATCTTTTCATAAATTACTTTAATGTCATATAGACTGAATCTAAAATTAAATCTCATCTTGTTTTTTAGAAGAGCATATTATTTGACGTTAAACTTCCTCTTTCCTATCTGTCAAGTGAATCTCATTTCGCAACGGGTCCAGCTTTCCATCCAAAACTTTTTAACCGTTTTCTTTGTTTTAACTTGCAAGTTATTTAGCATAAAAATGTAACTTAACAACTGTGTTGTTTTTCTTGGTTGGTTTTCTTGCTAAACGTTTTGTACGAGATTTATGTTAATCTTTAGGAAAATTAAACACTTGGTTATGAAGTATAAGTTTTTGTTTGAGTTTTTTTCTAGCTGGGTTAAGTGTTTCTTGGATATAAGTAGTACTTAGCTGGAACACTTGGGTACAGTTTTTAGAGTGTTTTTTCTTAGTTGAAACTCTTTATTTTCAATCAACGATTTGACTACGATAATGAAACTGTTCATTTTGTTTAAAATTAAATTGAATATAAGGCAAAGGGGTTCTAAAATACATTTTGTTGAGAAATTACAGCAATACTCACCTAAGTGTTCAATTTGGGTGTTTTTTGGAACGAAGCTCTTTAACGCGGCCTGCGGCAAAAGTAAACTGGTAGAAATTATAACTTAACAAAAAAGCGTTAAAATGAAAATCTAAGATGGCGGCTGCGATTTATTATTTTGTTTTCGCCATGGTTGTCGTTTTCATGGTTTTAAATTCACACTTTCTCTTTATTTCTCTGTCTCTTTCTATTATAATATATACGAGTGTGTGTGCGTGCGAGTATCGTGTAACTTCGTTATTGACGAAGGTCCCACTACCGCACAGGTTTTTTTTTTACAATTCATTATTACTGTTTTGATTCGAAGTACCTTATTTTTTACATTTCAAATACTTTATTTTCTGTAATACAAGCTAACATTTAAAATAATATGTATAATTGTATGAAAAAAGAATCATAGGGCATCAAAAAATTCTAACGTGGTAATGCTGCCAGCCTCTCGGGCACTGTTCCTGTTGACAGCGATGTGGACGAATTTTTTTGATGCCCTATGATTCTTTTTAGTACCTTATTTAAACATTTTGAAACATTATAAGTAAAACTAGATTTTCAAAATCCGCTGTATCTATGACATGGTAAAATAAGCTGCTTTATGCTATGCTGCCAAGAGGTACTCTCTTGGATATCTAAAACGTTAGAACTGAGACCAGACTGGCCCCAACGTCCGGTGCTAAAAGGGGGACGGCCGGATTAACATGCAATCTCGCTGCTCTCTCCGAAATATACACATACTGTAGCTTTGCTAAGAAGCTTTCAGTACGGAGTGAAACTGTTTTGAAATACCTGAAACTGATTTTTTTAGATATATATTCAGTTTTACCTCCACATAATAATATACATAAATTCTTTAACTAAGCTTTAAATAACATGTAAAAATGCTAAAACGGAATTCACCGATGGCGGGAGCATGGACATAAATATTTTAAATAGAATTCGTAACCTTTCCTCTTTTTTTAGTCGGGTAAATATAAAATGACATTAGCGATACAATCGAAAACTTATTTAAGTACCTACATACAACCGGTAAGAAATATTTTTTAGTTATTCGCTTCAATTTGATCTGCTCTAAACTTATTTGCGACTTTTGACGTGAATTTCGATCAAGAATTCCAAAAGTTATTCCAATAATATTATAAAAAAAAAATTGTCTGATGTTTTGGACGTAAGGAATTCACAGAAATACGAATATAAGTTTTCTAATTTCGCTTCAAAGTCCCGGTGAAATGTCTCCAATTTAATTATAATGGGGTGAAAGTAATTTTGGCCATTGACAAGGACAGGCGGTAATTGGTTATTTTTAAAAAAAAAGAACTCGCCCCAATCGAATTAATTTGTTGGCAAACAATGGGAAATTGAAAAGGTTTATCAAATAACGGGGTAATGATGTCCTTATTTTTCATTTGGTCCTGTTAACATAATTTTAAATTGCTCTGATTTTGGCAGGTTTTCTTTGCAAATATTAAAGGAGAACGGTAGAAATGCATTGTATACTTATCTAATTATTACATATTTGTCAGTTCTGCTTTTCTAAAAAGGTGCTTCTTAAAAATCATCTAAAAGTTATTACTATCATATTTCTTATTACAAAAACATTTATCATCTATCACAAACATCAGCCATAAACCTTCCACCATAAAATTCCACACATTCCAATCCGCTTGAAATCTGGAAATCAGCACGCGTCGCTGCATTGCCATCACTTTTTCTTTCGCTCGAGTAATGCGAAAAATATGTCGAAGTCCAAGCCGGCTGGCATCCATCATAAATCACGGGGCCCGGCCTGCAATGCGCCCACTGGCCCTCCCTTAATCCGGCCCTGTATAAAGCCTCGAGTCATTGTGCTTTGTAGTGACCATGTGCTATGTGCAGTAGATTAGACTTTATGGGTAAGTGCGAAGGATTTGCAGGTTTTATGTGAGATTCTGTGCAAATGATGTGTAGATATTTAGGATCTGATAGAAAACTGTAAAGTATGTTGAAATTCTAAAGCGGCCTGGCGATTAGGTACCTATATCTTGTAGTAATTTGGTTAACTTGTGGGGTCTTTCATTTCATAATTTTGCCTTATTGAAATTCAGTGCTAATATCAGTAACAAGTTAAGTATTACAAAAGCTTTGATTAATGTTTTTGATTTCTCCTTTCCTATACATATAGTGTTTGCTAAAGTACCTGTTGTTGTTCACAATGCTTTCTCTAATCCCAAACTTGAAAAGCTTTCTATTTTACACGACTAATGTGCAAAATATGTCGAAATCCAAGGCCCCGCGGCCGCTCATTCATAAATCACTAGCAGTCACAATGGACAATGGACGCTGACCTACACTTAATCCGACCCTGTGTTAGTTTTTGTTATGACATGTCATGATGTATACAAAATCTAGCTGTAATCTATGCAAAACATTCTAGCTTAATTTTTTTTACAACTCTATTTTTCTATCCGAAAACTTAGCAAGAAAGTGATAATTGAGTGTTTGGCCAGACTGGCAGCGCGGGCGTGGGGCGGGTGCAGCGCGGCGAACTCAAACATATGAACTTCATTTGATTATCCACAGTGGGCACGCGGGGTGCGCGCAGGCAGCTCACGCTATAGCTCGTTCATACAAGTGCATACAACTGCGGTTCTCAACTACTTCGAGCTTTTTACTAGTAAAAATAAGTCTTCTTCATCCATATTATACATATTTTGACAGTCACTGGACACGACAACACGCAGAAAGCAGCCGCGCTCCACTGCGGATAGGTAGTCCGCCATCCGCACCGCTCCGCGCTGCCAGTCTGACCAAGTACTGAGAGGTTTTCTGAAGAGATCAGAAAACGAGCGTTAGTACAAGTGTGACTGTTCCTTTTGCCTACAATGCTGATACTACGTTATCAAAATGAGACCATAACCTCTGAGTTTGTTTCGGCATTTCTTTCCCGGAATCAGTCAGCTAGCAATGCCGGCGCCATCTAGTTTTGAAATACTGATCAGTAAAATATAAAAGTGTCTTAAAAGATAAGTAAGTACTTACAGAAATAAACATTTCATTTCATCAATATAATTATCTGGGCAAACAAATAATAGGTAGGTATTTATTTAGTAGTAATTAATTAAAACTGTACACCAATTACATTTATTAACATATAGAAGCAATTATTACGTTCACAATCATTATGTTGTATGTATTTTTTTTTTAAACTTACATGGAACAGTGGACTTTGCATACCTTCTATCACAGAACACCAGACATTACGCATAATTTTCTCCATTCATTCTCAAACACAATATGATTTAATGAATTGAAGATCTGCCCAAATAAACAGTAGAAACTCCGCATCAAATTAAATAAAGCCAAAAAAGAAAACTCAGTAGAATTCGTAAAGATTTCATATTATTGGATATTCGTACCCTGTTACATTTAGCAAATGAGATTCCATGGATAAAAGGTTGACGTTCCTTAATCTTAAGCCTAATGGCGGCACCATTAGGCTTACGATTAAGTATTTCAATATTTTAGGCTTGTTTCCAATGGCTTTTGATTTTAAAGGAAGTAAAATAGGTCAAAAATGTTAGCCTAAACGTAATTTGAAAACCTTGGGGAGACAATAAAGAAAGAAAGAAAATACATTTATTTAGCACAGACTAAAAGACACACAATACACCAGAGGGGCAATTCTCGTAATTTTAAGAACGTTCACAGTCTGATCTCAGTCTCAATCTGTCAAAAATGCCTCTAAATTCCCTACATTTTGACAAGTTTTTGACATTTGTTTGTCGCTGAGATGAGACTGCGACTAGATTTTGAACGTTTTAAATTACGAGAATTGGCCTTCAGATACACACATCAGATAAAAAAAAAAAAAGAAAAAAAAAAAGTGTAAGGTCCGATGTAAGAAATTTGCAGAAAAGTGTGCCTCACGACTGCGCCAAAACACCTGCAGTCCTCCAAAAGTAACATAAAAAGTCCACTTATATCCAATAGGTATAAAACCATTCCTATTGATTCATAGATTGGGTAATATAAATTATAAATTCGTCTAAACCTTCAAACCTATTTAAAAAAAAATGCTAAGCAAACCATAATATTTATTCAAACTCTTTACAACCCCGTAGTTTTTCCGTGCCATTTAAAATGAATTGCGCTCACAATCTCCACACAATTCAGGAGCATTCAAAAATTCCACCAACATCTTATGTTAACACCATCATAAAATAAACTCTCGTTTACAGTCCAAAAAATAACATTCTACACAACACATCTCCTGTACAACATTTATTCAGAGAACCACCTTTTTTTTTTTTTTTTTTTTTTTTTTTTTTTTTAAGGATGGGAAATCATCCAATGACCCCTCCCGCTCTGGGTGGAGCGGAAGGGAGTGTCAGACTCTTACTGACTAAAACCCATCCGTGTTCCTTCCTTAGCCCTTTATGTTCCGGGGCAGCGGTAACCCTTTCGGACAATCCCGCTGCCCCAGAGAACCACCTTTAGACACGACCAGAATGCTGAGACCTCCCTTGCCCCTCTTTCATCTTTCACATCTCCATTCAAAAGGGGGTTTTGATAAGGTATGGAGAGGTCTTGTTTCCCTGGTGGTGTTTCCTCAAAAGCAGTACCATAACTAACCATCAAACGCCCTCGCGTACTTAGAATAAATTTTCAATACTCTGGAACATGGATCGTTAGTTCCATTCAAAGGTTTTAGGCAACGCACAGCTTATCTCAAGATGTGCGTGCCACAGGGTAGCTGACAATGTCAGAGAGTTTTGCAAAAGTTTTTGTTCCTAATGTCTTTTTAATACTTTATTTAGGCTTAGTCTCAGGAGATTTGCGCATGATTGATTGAGGGGCGAGGTGCCGAATGTGAAGTGTGGGGTTTGGCTGATTACTTATTGATATGGTTACTTGGTTCAGGAGTTTTTAGGAAGTTATTGTGGGGAAATATTCGAGTTCCATACCGACATAATATGCGTCTTTGAAGAGAGCGAACTTTATTGTTCTGCTTCTGTCAATTTTTAAATCTGAGTTCTCGATAAATATCAAGAGCTGGAGCGAACTTTTAAAAAGTCAAAATCTATTATTTGCAGTAAGTAAATGCAGTACAAACGATAGGTAGGTATATAAATTGTTAGTGCGATGACGTATTTCGGCATAGGCATGCAAATATTACAGTAACAGGATGCTCTAAACTTTATCTAGTTCTCGATTTAAAAAAGTGATTATTTAAATCGATCCTAACATTCACAGGACGTATTTCGGCAAAAATGTAAGCTAATTGCTTAAATTAAGATGCAGCGCTAAGCCTTTTAATAAGTTGTCAGTCATGGCTGTGATCTAATTACTCACTTTGTTTATTTTTGAAAAGTAACATATTAAATTCTTAATTCTTATACTTTATACTTATATTTATTATACCTGTCACCTCTATCCCACACATTACTCTGTACCCTGACAAGCGAGTCATATACCGAAGCGCTTCGCAGAATGACTGCCATATTTCGAAGCAGGTGCGCAGCAACCCGGTTGCTACGATGAGGTAATGAGGTGTACTCGAGAGCGCTAATGCATGACTACGGAAGTGGTGGCTTGAGAGGACTTGCAAGATTATAGTCGTATGGTAGGTGTTGGTGAGATTAAGTAATTTTGTTAAAGCATATGTTAAAAGCGGCTGACTAATTAAAGCCTAAGCCTGATGAAGATGGAGCCTGTCGATGGTACTTTAATTTCTTAAGAATTGAAGATTAGTTTGCAAAGACAATCTGCAACAATAATTTAATTGTATAAGGCAGGAATGAAATGAAATTGGAATCACTTTTACAAGTCATATTAGAAAAAAATAAGCTAGATGAGGTCGGCGTTTTCTATCTGACTATTCAGCTACATCCGATTATACTGGAAGCTGAACCCAACGTAGTTGGGAAAAGGCTAGGCAGATGATGATGAAATAAAGGCAGGGAAATGGCGATGACGGGCTGGTGATTTAATCAAGAGGTGCTTCTACCTGTCTCAATAAACCAATTTTTATAGTGAACACCATTATATGAGTAGAGGTGAAAAAATGCAGCTAGGCATGAGTATGAAATTCTACAACCTGAATTTAGAACAAGTATTTTTTCCAGAGATAACAGTACCTAGTGGCGCAGTGGTATCGGTCCTGACTTCCGAGTTGTAGGTCATGAGTTCGAACCCAGGCACCTTACTTTGAGTATTTAATTTCATCACCACTGCTCTCAAAACGATGAAGAAAAACCGCCATGTCCTAGTACCAAAAATTCGAAGATATGTGACATCTACCAACCGGCACTGGGCCCGTGTGGTGGATTATGGCCCATTCCCTCTCGCAGAGAGGAGGCCTGTGTCCCAGGTAGTGGGAACATTATAGGCTGATTGTGTGATTGTCCCCAGTTCGATAAACAAAGAAAATCAAATAAAGTAAGTACCTAGAGGTACCTACATAAACAGATATCCCACCATTCAACATGTAAACTTTATCTCGCGCACCCTTCAAAGCAAAACGTTTAACAAAACACTGTTCAAAACCGAACACGAGTAGACTTGTAACTTCCTCCACCGAGCATCGAACCTGATACACGTCGTCCACAAACTATACTATCAATTGAAAGCTATCCGCCCGTGATTTCTCCTCCAAACCCTTTATTTTCTACCCTCTGAAATTACTACCATAATCACTTTCACTCAACCAATACAAAATTAACCTTACCTCGTAACAGATAAAGTTGATTTTGAATTGGAGATGGTTGAAAGTTAAGTCGTTTTGGGATAATGTGCAGAAGCTTGCAACGTTCATATTGCTTGGTTCGTTAGCGCATTGTTTTGATATTAACTATATAGAATGAACGAATGAATGAACTATACCGTTGAAATATCTTGTTTATAGTGGAGCTCCAAATGGGATAATGATCGGGTATTTGAACATTGAGAGATGTGAAGATTATTTTTAGTTCAGTGAATTTGAAGTTTGAAACATGGAATGTGATTTTAACTAGGAAGGTACTTATGTTTTCGTGTCAGCTGCAAGTGTTCTTCACAAATTAGCATACCTCGGTTTATTAAAATGTAGTTTTTCAACATACAGAAAGTATTGGGCATTTGTTGGTACGTCAGATGGAAGGATCCTATAGGACCAACAAACCTGTGTGCCCGATGTGGTTACCCATCGGAAAAATTTCGAACTTCCTTTACATTTTTCATCCCCTTTCTAGCCTAGCATCCCCATTCAAACGGCGAATTTTCTAAAATTCTTCCTTAGTGCCCACTTTCTTTATATAAGGAACTCTTGTGCAAAATTGCATGCTTATGTAGAACCAGCGCGGTTTAGGCTGTGCGTTGTCTGTCAGTGAATGTAAGATTTGAATTAAGTAGCTGGTTTCAGTAAGTTGTTGTTGTAGTTTCCCGAGCTGAGATAAACTAGATCAGTATTTATTTGTAAAGATTTCGTTAATCCATCATTCCTGAAAGTCATTGACCTTACCAAGCTATCCACTAAACCAAACAATCCAATTAAGCTATTTCCATAAACCCCATACTACAAAATAAACTATGCCAATAAGCAATGATTTGGTACTCCAATAAACTGGCGTTCCTGCTAAGTCATAGATATTACCGTAAGTATGGTTGCATAACTAGTACTGCAGTGTAATAATGCAGGGCATTAGCTATCGCTTTATAGCGCTGTTTATGCGTTTCTGTACAATATGTAGGTAGTATGTGGTGGGGAATATTGTAAGGGGAATGGTGGGTTACTGTACATGGATTTAGTAGTCTACATCTAGGTACCGTTACCTCAGAAACCTCATGATAGCCTGCCTAGTGACAGGGTATAATGAGGTTATTGCATGTAATGAAACAGTAACAAGGTGCAGTGAGGTTATTGCATGTAATGAAACAGATGGTTTATAAACCAAACTTGACTATTTGGATTGATATTTCATGAAATAGTCATTCCATAGGTTTATATGAATTAAAAGGGTTGTATAGATGATTTTAATTATGTAAAGTCATATTTATTACGCTCGCGAATTATATTTCGTTGAACATACAACCTGACACTGACCAGCAAATTGCAAAAAACATAAGAAAATTTGCTCTGGCGCTTCCTCCTTATGGTGGATCTCACACTACGACGCGCCACGCTACATACAAATTCAATACCAACGCGTTCCCGCGAGCCGTCGCGTGGCGCGTTGCAGTGCGTTATCCGCCTACTATCGTGAAAGTGGTATTTTCATTAAGATTTCAGACAGATTTAGAAACTGTTATAATAATAATTAATAAAATAATAATAACTTTATTGACATTTATAATAACAAATTGGGGAAGCTTATGGCTTATGTACTACATAAAACTCTGGCCAAGATCGAGTTTGGCTTAGATTTTATGTTCACTTCTTTATCTTGCACTTGTAGTTTGACAGAGTACGTTCTAAGTATAGGTACTTAATGGTACCTAATGTTTATTTATGTTAACCTAAAGTTCAATTAGTTAGTTCAATGTCAAACTTTGATCTGATAAAAATATACAAAAAAATCCACAGAAAAATAAAATGGTGCACTTCATTCGCAGATTATGTTTCATGAAAATGGTGGTTTAAATTAGTCAGTAGGTATATCGGCTAAATGGCCGATGCTGATTTGCAAAATTTTTGACGATTCATTTCTTTTTTCTTACACAAGATGTCGCTTCAAAACAACTGTAGGTACCTATCTAATCTAGCAATGTTTATTGAAGTGCGGACATCATCGACCATTGTGTGAAGGAGTAATGGGATTGTATGCAAATATTGTGCTTAGTGTGGGGTGGAAACTAGGATACTGTTTGCTACAGACTGGTTAGCGATTGAGTTTAGTTGCCATAGAGTAGGTCAAACATAGATATGTCTAGGTTAGGTCCTTAGGACACTTAAAATTGAATGTCAATAATTGTGTTAAATACCTACGTTTAGTGGGAATTGAGTAATTCATTAATTCAGTATTGTGATTACCTATAAGTGTCAACCATAGTCATCTCAACAAAAGAAGAAAGTGAAAACCATATAGATTTTAACACAAGACAAAATATACAGCGTTGTCGCTAAACTACGAGTAAACAGAAGATTTTCAAGAAAAGGCTTCTTATCTCATCGAAGATTAGAGAGAATATACAAGACAGGTAACGGAGCTGACTGCTCAGCTGTTAATCTGCCTTATGTCAGAATCACTCGGGTTAAGGCTCAGGCTGTATTCAAAGGCTGGAAATTATTGTGTAGGGCGACCATCGGAAAGGATATAGGCATTTTTTACTTTCCCAATGCTCTATGGTATTAACAAACCTAAGTCACGATCGTACATACATGCAATCTCGCCTGTTTGATAATAGGCTGAACGGAGTACCAATTACAGCCAAAGCTTGAATGAACGTCGCTGTTATTTGACTTTTCGGTGCTAAAAATAAGCGTCACTCAAACAGAAAGACAACGGCGTAGATCTACAATGAGGTCTTTGAATTGTCTGAGTGGAACGGTCACACTGAATTTGGACTTTTTTTTTCAATAACTTTAAATAAATAATTTATCAATAGATGAAGGGGGGTGGTGGTATGTGTGGGTCAACTATAGGTACACCTCTGCCTTTTTTTTATTTTATGGACTTCCTCCATCGTGGGGTAGACAGAGGGGCATGCCTGTCTCTTACCGGCTAAAACCACTGCGGTGTTCCACCTCTACCTATGGCCGGGGGTGCAGGATTCGCATAAGCATTCACCGCTCCCCCGACAGGCCTTGACCCGCTGTTCCTCAGCGGGTCCCATTTCCCCGTGCGGCCATTCTGCCCTACACTACGGGAAATACAGGCGTCAATCAATCTGTCTAGCCTTTTCCCAACTATGTTGGGCTCCGCCAGTTATATAGGCATCTGACTTCCACGCGTAGACAAATACAGTCGCGATGTTATGTAAATGAATATGGTTTTTATGTGGATTCTGACAGAACCTCTGCACGCTACGTTTGTCGGTCTGTCCACAAACGCAAACGCGCCTTCCACAAAACTAAAACGTAAACGTAGGTATCCAATTGATTCACAGCTTGTATGTCTGTTCACAAAGACTTTTTGACGGCAGTGAACACACTGTCTGCTTGTGAAAAAATCCGTATGCAGAGGACCTACACTCTTGTGGCATTGTGTGCGTTTGCTATACATTAAGGCGACTTCATGACCTAAAGCGCGGTCACTATCGGACTGCAAAGAAAAGAAAGAGATGCGCGATGACACAACGCTGGTAATTTATTGCAAAATATGAAACATTCATCTATTGTTGATTTATCAAACACCAAACAAATAAAAACCGTATACTAAAATTAGGGGAATTAAATTGTCTTTTATATGGTGACAGTTTTATGAAAATACACCCGATAGTGTTTGCGTGATTATCGTTTTTATGTCCGCGGTAGACATTACTTTACAAATTAATTACACTACGTTAAAAAAATATAATTGCAAATATTCACATATCAAATTACGAAGCAAATGGTCTAGTATAACATTTATTTTTTTCAAAGAAATCAGTGCGGTCGATTAGACGTGATGTTGAATTTAAAATCTTTAGAAGTCGTATATCTGCGCCTTAAACGCACAGCACATAATTCGATCTAGTACTATAAACTTACATTTTTGGTCACGTGTGTACACATTATTTAGTCCTTTATTCCCGGTTTTCACTAAGGTAACAAAGACAATATAGTCTTGTCTTTTAGGTACCCACTCCGATACAGAAACCCTTACTAAAAACAATTTTATTCAATTTCATATTGAAATAATTTAGTTTCAGCATATTTCGAGCGAGGTAAATCGAACCGTAGCTAGGGGCCTGCGCCCACTGACGGCACGGCACGGCAGGGGATCCTACGGCATCACTACATTTAAACGCGTAATTTTTCTACTTCTTGGTTTCGCTGGCACGACTGTATCTCAGATCTTGTTGGTCCAAAACTTCACTAATTCCACGGCGTCCACAGTGACAGCGCAGAGGTCACTTTGGCTGCATGTTTTGGGACACAGAGGGCAGGATAGAAGGTGGAGCATAGCTTGCGACATAGCTCCACAGCCACACTCCACTGCCGTTCCGTCGAGGTAGACATTACCAGGTTGAAGTTACGTATTCTTAGTTGTGACCGGACACACTTCAGGGACTTCCAAGTTACACCCTGCAGGGCGATGCTATTTCGGTGGTAGATAGTAAATAGGAGGGAAAAGAGTATCTTGTCACAGTGGGCAATAGGCGTCGGCCGGGTTTCTTGGTAGAGACGCTGTCGAATACTGAAGGAAATGATGCCACAGTATCCGCAAGCACGCCGCGACGTCATTTTTAATTATCATTGAAATTTTAGTTTTATTTTTATACTATTAAGTTATATTTCGATTCGTCACATAAAGTCCCGTGCCGTGCCGTGCTGCCGGTGGGCGCAGGCCCTTGTACGTAACTAGTTTACCGTCCATTTGAATATTATTCCAGTGTTTGTGGGTAGGAAATAATTTAGGCTAAGCTGTGGTTGCGGGGTTGTTTATGAACGTTAATTCTACTAACAAAATGTCAAGGACTTCGTAACTGCGACCTTATCTGTTGTAATCAGTTTTTCTTTGTACTTGAATTAGTGGAGTATACTTCCAAGTTTCTTTCTTTCTAAGGGGTATCGTGTTATCCAGTAACTGGGTTGTGGAGGTCAGTCGCTCCATGTATTGACACTCTTATTCAGCTGCATCCGGTGAGACTGGATGCCGACCCTAACATAGTTGGGAAAAGGCTAGGCTGATTGATTTCATACTTTTTTATGTTGGACGTATTATTTCCCTAATAAAGTCGGTTGATTCCTGGTAGCTTCGACTTTGGAAAGTATCAAAATGTTTATGTGTAAACCTGCAGCCGATATGAGACATGGTAACTTTTCTAGAATGGTTAATTTATAGAACCCACAAATAACTAACCTCAGTCTCTGAATATTTTGGACGATTAAATCTCATGTCATGAATGAATGAAGTAAAATACACTATAAGTAAGTTATTACAGTCCATTCATAGTTATTTTACCTCTGATTTTGAATCACTGTCAGAATTATAGTGATCTTATGTCGGTTGCAATAAGGTTGGTATTGGGTTGCTGCCATTAATTAGTCGGTCAGAATCACAGAGATCTTTATAATCATTGTAATAAGGTTGCTATTTTGTTATTGCCGTCAGAGGAAAAATATCTGTGAAAGCACATACTTGGTGGTGGGAATTTATCTAACATCACACTATATTCGATGTTTCAGTCGTGAATTGACTGTTACTATTTCAGGCAGCCAATCACAGCTGTTGAAATGATATTTATGTGTAGATTATCCATTCTGAAACCGTTTGCTTAAATTAGTTTAAGTAGCTAAATAATAGTAAATAGGTAGGTACAGGGTAATTTAAAAAGCTAACAGTCTCAAAATAATAATATGTACAAGTATATAAAAATGAGGGAAAATAATCAAAGGGCATCAAAAAATTCGTCCACATCTCTGTCAACAGGAAACGTGCCCAAAAGGCTGGCAGCATTGCCACGTTGTATGGGAATGCTGATTCTTTTTTTTTTCTGGTACAGTGTCAAATTAAATAAGCAAGTGAAACTCCGCAGATGACTATGATGGGTATCGATACGATAAAACATAAAACATTTTTTTCTATAAACTCATAGTTTCAAATAACTAACTACACTGTCAGCCGTTATTAGCTGTACCTAGACTTGAAATTAAGAGTATAGAATTTTTATTTTACGGTCAATATATATCGATCAGAGTTTCGCTAGCTAATTCAATTTGAACCATTATATGTATCAACATATCCCAAAGCGAATCAACACCTTCTACCATGTAAAGTACAAACACCAAAATAGATCACTGCAGCGCATAGATCGCGACGCGCGATAAAACTGCAATTTGGGTGCGCACCTTTATCGTTGCAGCCATTGTACTATAGTGCATGCTAGAGGAAATGTTTCAGTTTTATATGTTTGTGTATATCTGTGTGCTGTTTGTTTGTTGTGGCAGTATCTGAGGTAGACGCATTAGTATTGTAGGAAGTAGTATCTATAGATATAAACATATTAGCCTTAAGTTTTGAGTTGATCGGCACGATTTCTGACAAATGCGTGCACTGATAGGAGGACAGGTCCTCTCAATCTGTGTGGTTCTTTCCTCAAAAGACCATCTCAGACATCGATCTACATGGTCTTCATATAACCTGACTAAGATTATGTCTGGACTTTAAAAACGACTGTGACCTCCGAGTTTGATTGCTTACAAAAAAATGCCAGAAATATTTCAATGGTTTGGGCGAAGAACGTCAGAAACGCAAAATGGCTGATTATAAAGTACCGCAATCTCAAATTCACCGATTGGCTTCCGGAAATTCGTTATTCATTCATTCGATTCGGTTCCCTGTTAAAAAAAAAATGTGCAGTCTGCAATACAGTCCGCGTCTAATTAAAACTTTTTACATCATGTTACTCCAAAAACGAGCATGACGAACTCAATCGAACAAACTCGGATTGTACAGTTTCCACATTAAAACAGTTTTGAATAAACCATTGGTGCGTCTCGACGCCTCGACGGTTATTGAACGTAGTATAGAAAAGCACACAGAAGGTCAACTCCATAAAAGTCGTAGAAAAGTAGAAATTAAGCGCCAACCTAAGCGTGGCTCCATTGCTAAAACACTGGCTACGATGCGTGCATCATCATAGACTACTGGGATACAGGCCTGCTGTCGGTGAGAGGGGCCGTAATCCACCACGCTGGCCCAGGGCGGGTTGGTAGTTGTCGGTGCAAGCATGGTTATTTTTAATCGTCGACATTTTATCTTGCAATTATCATAGTTTTCGAGAGTACTGATGCCGAAAATGCGATAAAATTGAAATCTAAGATGGCGGACAAACAAACATTTTCGTCTACAAAAAAAAATTCTTCTTTAGAGAACTTTATCCACCACTAACTTTCAAGTGACGATAACTACATATTCGTTATATTTCGACCCCCAAAATCCGACGGAGAACTGTCAAAAATAAGAACTCTTGTTGAGTTCATCTTCATTACTGATCAATGTCCGTCATGATCATGCTGACATTTTATATCGATCAAAATGTTTGAATTGATGAAAATGTCAACGATAAAAATGAACGCTGGTTTGGTATTGTACCTAAATGGGGGAAATATTGTATTTCACAATTACTGGAAACTGGAAGCACTGTTAACTGGTCCCTTCATCTTCCTATAGTTCAATTTTTGTCTACAGGCCGACCGCTTAACTGAGACGTTGCCTGAGGTAGCAGCGCGGTGCGGTGCGGGAGGGGTTCGGTGACGTGATGCGAGAGCTCAGTGATTCGTCAACTTCTGACAACTATCACCCCTACCGCACCGCACAGCTACCTCAGGCAACGTCTCAGTTAAGCGGTCGGCTTTTAGACTATAGACGTTGTTCTATTATATTTAAGTACTTATAGTATCAGTCATCGAAAAGCTTAATCTTTACTCTTTAACCATCTTTTACTCTACCTCTCGTCTCCATTTCTGGACACACACAGTCGTAACCAGCCGAACATGTGTATACCCATTCTGTGGTTATTGCGTCTGGGTTGCCCCACGATGGGCAATAACTCAACAGTAGAAACGCAATTAGCGGGCTAGGTGATAACACCTCCCCCATATATCACCTTCTGAATAAAACCTGTACTAGTTTGTAATTAATGAATGAGTTATTTTGTGTGGACGTGAGGTTTTGTTGCATGTAAGTAGTCTGAAAAGCTGTATTTTGTATGGAATCTTGGATTTTAAAAAGGAATGTGGTTTTTTCTTTTTTTCTTTGAAATTTATGTCTGTGTAGACTGGTTGCAAATGAACGTGAGTTTACCAAAATTAAAACGAACTGTACGATTTAATTAAATAGGACTACTCCATGTTCTGCACTTTGCGGTCAATAATAATATTATAATAATTTTATTTAGGTAAGTACATAAATTTTTTGTAGTACAAGAGGGACCTAATTACATGATGTAGCTACATCTATTTGTTAGGTGAATCGCTGCTCTCCTAGCTAGATCACTCAGTAATCTGTATTAAGGAGTGACAGTTTCGACTCCCTATTTCATTATCATAGTAATTATGTATTTAAGTGCTTTTGGAACTTATAATATAAAACAAAACACAAAAGCAAAAATCGTCAAATTAAATATAATAATATAATAGTCAACCACACATTACCAGAATCTTATTTTCAACCGTGGTGATTACATCAAAATTTTCTTTCACTGTTTTTGTGTCGTTTTGTTATGGGATTGATATTATGTGTTTTTTGTACTTCGTGTTTCATGATCTGTCACCAAATAAATGTTATTATTTCTTTCTTTTTTTTAAAACAAGACAATTTACTTACCTGCCTCACTAATGAACTGCAAAATTGCTTGAAAAAGAACTTCCCAATATTAAAATTTTCCCTATAAAAAGTATTATTTACTACAAAGGCCTTGAACATCAAGTTCCAAGCCAAAGTGGTACGACATTATTCCAGAAGGTAACATGACACCTCCATTAGAGCAGCTTGTTATAGATGGCGCTTAAAACGCCACTGACGAGATAATGGCGCCGACTTTACTGGAGTGTTTGCGGGAAAAATTGATCAGGACAATGGGATCATGGGAAAAGATATTAAAAATATTATTTAGTCGAATAATATTGAAAGAAAAATATTATTATTTTTACCTACAAAATAAATTATTCGGGAAAACAGGAATTCTAGTCACATTCCGGCAACGCTGTTAGTGAATAAAAGAAAAACCTATAAAAACAATATTTTAGACAAATTCATCCAATTTCATCTCCCAAATACCATTCTTAAACCCACATTTCGTCTGCTCACCGATCGGCCATTTATTCCCTTTTTCACAAAATAACAAATCCTGAAATTCTGCGCAAATGGTAAACAGGCTGACCGAGCCGCATTTACATAACTCTCAATTACATTTGGATTTAAAATGGCTGCCACGTGCGTGAAATAGAAATAAAAAAAATATAGGCGCGATGCGTGCGCGGAACGACCGCACAGGATATAAAGTTTTATGATTTTTGTGCATTCGTGTACCTAACGCAGTTAGCAGTATTGTGTAATGAACAGTAGCCGTTGATGATACTTTTTGTACGGCATTACCGAAGTTTTTATGATATCGTGGTTATTGAAAATGAACAACGAAGTTAGAGCCTGGGAATGTTTAGATATATTGAAAGTTTCCCGCAAAACATGGTGTAAACGATCATTAACTTACTGAACATCATGAATAATCAAATCAGCAAATCTGTCACCAATATTTACCAACAAATTGTCATCGAATTTACCCTTAATTTCACAGTAGCTATCGCCCAGTATTTACCAATGTCCAGCCAGAATAGGCACTAAATCAGGTTGCTAATACAATGGTTTCAAACGTCCAAATTTGTATGTAGCGTTGCCCCGCGTGGTACAGTCGCCACCTGAGGGCTGGTTAACTTAATTAGCATATTGATTGTTTACAGACGTGTTGGCGGTCGCTCCGTCCTGGGAGAGCAGCCTGGGGCAACAAATATGATATACAGTGCTTAAGACAATGTAGGTTTCAATAATATGGGAGTTTGGAATCTTGGTGGGAGTTAATTTGTAGTTTATTGTTCGTCGTTGCAACAATGCTATTAAACGAAAGTTTTGCTTACAATCTAATTAGTATTTGCAAATAGAATTTAGCTCTGCAAATCATAATAATAAAATAGTGTCCGTGGAGTTTCTTGCAAGTTCTTCTCCATAGGAACTTACTACGCTTATTAGAATGGCCAACTATGTAGTTTCATCTTTCTAACTGACCGACCCCTTGACAATAAAAAAATGCCTGTAATTGGTTTACATGAAATAAACTCTGAGTTTGAGACAATATACTTACATCATTATGACGCAGAATGTTCCGTGGCCAAGTATTCGTAGGAAATCGGAAATACTTCAATATAATTAAATTGAAATTACAGTCCATCCATTTTATAAGAAACAATGAACATTATTTCATTTCTCATTGCATAACCAAGTAATAAAATATCAAACTGGAAGAAATTAACTTCGAGATCTGAAATCCATAATTCAGCTACATTATCGTGAGTTTCCGAACGGCTGGCTACCATTACTAATTTACGAAGACCTTCCGCACACTCTTTATCAACGTCGAATAGATACAATGTCGACTTATATCGAGTTCAGGTTATACTAGTCTTTTCTCTGTACTAACCAGAGTCTATAGACCTTCAATGACCCTCAATAAATGCTTTAATAAAGGAAAATTTAGTTAGAGGAAAGAAAATTGCGGATCAAATTAGGCTGGTCACGTTTGGTCATGGTTGGGAATGACATGAGAAATGAAGTGGAAGTGATGGCATGTCGAATGTTTCTATAGTCATATTCTGTTGGACATTAGTGCGGGTTCAGCAGGTACATGCAGTGTAATGGTCATAACGTTGGACATGACGGACACAGGTAATTAATAATTTTGTTGCATTACGTTGAATTGCTTTTGCGTTCGGATATTCTGCGGATTATTTTCTACTGAATGTATGGACTGTTTGTATGTTCGTGTATTTGAGCGTTAGGAGATTTTGTATACGAATGTTGTACTGTTGTAAGTTTTATTTATTATTACTATTTCCATTAAGTAGTTTTGGACATGGTAGAAATTCATAATTTTTAGCATAAACATAATCAGCCTATAATGTTCCCACTGTTGGGACACAGATCTCCTCTTAGTGAGAGGAAGTGATGGGCCGTAACCCACCACGCAGCCCAGTGCGAGTTGGTAGATGTCACATGTCTTCGAATTTTGTGATCTCATAATGTTTATATGTACTTAATTTCCATTTAAGAAAATATTAATGTACCTACCATGTCTTAATGCTAATTAAAATATACTTTTAACCTAATATGCAGTAGAGTTTATTGGATAAATATTTTGTTTAAAGAAAAAATGCTGCGTTCAACTTCCTAAAATGAACCAAGAAACAAAATATCATAGAAACTAACTATTAACAAGCTGTCGCATTTTATAAAGCAGCCACATTTACGTTTGATGCAAGACCAATTTTGATCATTAAGTCAAAGTCAAAGCATTTATTTCATATAGGCACATAAAAGGCACTTATGAACGTCAAAATTTACAAAAAAATACAATCGATTTTAATCGCCCCTTCCAAAAGGTAGTTTGGTATGAAGAAGAATGGGCAAGGAACGCCACCGTTACTCTTTTAAAAATGTTTTTCATTAATTATATAATAATTACCTATCTAATATCCTTGTCAGCCAGTTAGACCAAAACCACAAAAAAATCTAATGAAACGAATCACAGAAACCCATTACAGTCCCATTTCTTCTCATGTCCTTCTGAGCACACATGACATTAAAATTCCATGTAGCAGAAGATAAATCTTCACGCCATTATCCACCAGAGGGCGCTTATGGGACAGGTGTTGTTATTTTTGGCCGGAAATTGGAGGGCCACTTTAATTTTGGATACATTACTTTGATGCATGTATCCGATCGTGCGTGGATGGTTGTATTGTGTAAGGAACCAACCACGTAGGATTTGAAAGGGGTTTTTTTTGTGTTAAAAATTAAGTATTGCATACAAAAGGTCGAAATAGTTTTTTTTTGTTTTTAAATGTACATTAAATGTTCAGTTATCATAAAAAAAAACTTGTAGTACTTAGTATTATAATACCGTTTTTTTTTTGTTGTTTAGTTCGGTTATTTACTGGCACTTCATAAAATAGGACGAATGTAAAATTATTTTTAAATTCACAGTACCTTCTTGATGTTTATGCCTTAATAAGTTATTATGTGCCTCTAAAACTATTCAGAACACAGTCATTATGAATAACATAATAACAACAACCAAGACTTTATCTTGTAAAAATTGCTCCAACGTAAAAACAGAGTAATCCCCAAATTCATGGCGACGTCACACTTAAGCGGACCTAACCCGTTAAAAATGACGGTAGCTGTGTCCGGCACAACAACAAAACGACATGTCACGCTCTCTACCTACTTAACCCTCACTTGCTCTGTTTGTGTTTACGGCTATTTCCAACACAGGGTTTGTGGGAAGCTCGAAGGTATGGTGTTGATGTACTATTCTGTGGTAATTGTGTGTTTAGTGAGGTACATATTAGCTGTACCCGCGACTCCGTTCACTTGACTGTGTATTCTTTTCGCATTATAAGTTAATGGGAACTTGTGATCAAACCCTCTAAAAAGTCTAAACCTACACTATAAAAAGCAAAAAGATATTGAGGTAAGTACCTATTACATAGAACTTTACAATAATGGTGAAGTACAGAATATTTGCTTAAAATAATGTAGGTACAGAAATTTGAAAAAAATTGGATGTTCTTTCAGTTAAATAAAAATATCAAAGTTATTCAGCTTTCACATTTCATAGTTAATACAAATATGATCATCTTATTTTTTCTAATGAAATACATGACCCAATCTAACGGATTGCATAATGCCATCCATTAGTTAAGTCAGACATATTTTTTGGGAAGACAAGAATAATATCTCAAAACCTTTTTGGTAGACATAAAAATCTTTAAAAGATTTATAATTAATAATGAACATAATACAAAGTTGAAATCTTTGTTTCTGTTGTTTACTTGCTTACATAATAAATAACTAGCTGAGTAGGTAGGTACTTACCTACTTACATTACAGAGTACAGACGGCTGAGACTAAACTGATAACAATTATTGTTTGCAAAGCTCCGTAAAAACATGCCTCAGTAAAACACGTGCAAAAAATACCTACCTACGTACTGTCAAAAGAAATAGCAAAAGTTAAGTTTTTTCCTACGTTAGTATCAGCTAAAAATAGAATAGCAAACGGAGTCACAATAATGGTATTAGTATTACGAAACAAGTTCTAAAAATAAACGTTCTAAATTGATGTAACGTAAGGTTCATTATCGTTTGCCGGCTGACGTAATATACGCGACGCGGTGTGACGTCACCCGCATGCGCACTGGAGATATCAGTAGCGGCTAGTGAACACTAATTTCGACACGATGTAACAAGAGCAGAGTGGCGCAGTGGAAGCGTGCTGGGCCCATAACCCAGAGGTCCGTGGATCGAAACCACGCTCTGCTAGGAATACTTTTTGCGTTTTTATGTTTTTGTATTTTCTTTTTATATTAGTTATCATTATTTCTGTTATTGGGAATACTTTTATTTTATCTCATTTCAAGTTTTATCTTAATAGGTAATTTATTTAATAAATAATATGTTAAAATAACCTAAGTATTTGTAAGTTTTAACATTAGTTATTACGCTACGAAATAAAATTACTTATACTTCTTTATTCATTATAAATATTCAATTTAAACTAATAAATACCTTTATTTTAGTATCATTCACATTGATACTAAAATCTCACTATCTTCTTAAACTCGTACAAGTCATACAAAACGAAAATATTAACTCAGCATTACCAATTAAAACTTCCCCGGAGGGGCCCGTGGCTAAATATTAACAGCCGCACAGGTCGATCGGTCAGGTTAAGCTACGCTTGCCACGGTTGGTCTGTGGATGGGTGACCATCTTTACATACCGAGACCCCTCCGTGCCTCGAAAAGCACGGTAAGCCGTTGGTCCCGGCTGTCATTCGTAGATCTTTGAAAAAAATGATGCCACACTAAGTATCTCTACTAGTGTTGTGATTAAAACGCAATAAAACATCGTTTTACGGCCAGGATATTCGTATTTCACCAATTTTGATTTAAATGATTTTGAATTGAATGTTAATTGAATGGATTCGAACGATATCGTTAAAAAGGTGGTAACACATAAACTGTACTTTTACTGCAGCTAAGTAATTAAAAGTCCGAGTGTAGGTAAAACATAGTCACAAAACTTATATTATAATCTGATATCTAATTACTTAATATATTTAATTAGTTCCGTGTTTGAATACAAACAAAAAATCAATCACTGATTGAAATTACTTACACCTCCATTATCTTATTATTATCTTTAAAATAAGGACATGAACTAACGCTTAGTTCAAACCTCTTCAAGCGATTTAAAAACGCTCTGTTGTATTTTCAACGCTTGGGTCTGCGCCGAGAGTTGAAAATCCAACAGTGCGTTTTCATTAGTTGACATTACTTCTAGGTGTAGTGTAGCGTACCTACTGTTAGTGAAAACGCGCCTTATAGTGAAAATAAGACTGGACGAAAACCTATTCCAATAGCCAATAAACAGTATTGGCCATTCAGTCAAAACGTATATTTTTTCTTTTTTGCTTAAAACCATGTAGGCCATGTAAATAAACAATCTAATTCTTATATTATCCGATCGCCTGTAACTTGCA
Source organism: Gortyna flavago (assembly GCA_963669345.1). NCBI lineage: Eukaryota > Metazoa > Arthropoda > Insecta > Lepidoptera > Noctuidae > Gortyna > Gortyna flavago. The sequence continues at coordinate 14,079,938 of OY770138.1, forward strand.
CCACACCCTTCTAACCGTTAAGCTTCCATTTTGAAGGCTAGGAGCCTGCAATCTCTCGTCTTTAGCTTTCACTATAAAGTTAGCTACATCTGCTAACTTATGCATAATCTGCGCTTTATTGCTGGAGGAAGCAATATTCAATTTTCATAGGAAATATTAAAAGCCAATAAACAGCAAGTGTGGGCAGTCCTTGTATGTTTGTAAGGATTACTCAGGATTTAACTAAAATACGCTTCAGCTTGTATAATACGTAATAAATTATTGAAATTATTTCGTTTTAGATTATACTAGATGTTATTTAGTATGTCATCATTTTTCAATAAAAATAATCAGGATGAAAAGTAGCCTGTGTCCTTCTTCAGGTCCTACACTATCTACATAAGCATGCGACAAATAGATACTTACAGCAGTGTTTATAAAGCAAAATTTAAAACTAATGTTAGTATCATATTAGGAAACTAAAATGTCCTAGAAATAAAAATTCGAAGACATGTGATAACTAAAAACCCGCACTGGGCCCGCGCGGTGGATTAAAGCCCACTCCCTCTCACAGAAAGGTCTGTGTCCCAGCAGTGGGAACATTATAGGCTGATTGTGCTTAGAGAGCAGTGGTAGTCTAGTGTTAACGGCCCCGACTTACGAGGTGTAAGTAGTGTTTTTACTTTACTCGGTTTTTACGACACGTAAGGAAAGGGGCTTAGAACTTGTCAAAACTAAATCATAATGGTGATTGATGACGACCGCATCGCATTCAACTCTGAAAGAATAAGTTTTCTTCAGTCGGATCTCACGAAACTTTTGTCGTTTATCAGTGTATAATGCTACTATATTGACCTATGTTTCTTTCTTTAGATCTTTTAATTAAACTACATAACATAACATAAACATAAACAACGTTGGCAACCGATACATTTTGCGTTGTAGCTAGATATTTAAACAAATCTTTATCAAGGGGTAAAATGAGAGAATCAGTTGGCCGTGCCGTAACCTAGCAACCATTTAATATTGAAGCTCTTAAGCACCGAAGAGCCTTTGTTGAAAATATTTTCCAAAATTGGAATATTGTTAAAAACGAACTGGTGTAAGATAAAAGGAAGAAGTATCCACTTATTTCAATAGGGCGTGACGGGAATTTGGGCCAAAAAATGGAATAGGATACGCACTTTGACAGCATCGTTTCTTGTTGTTTGTTAATTTGCTATTGTATTACATTTTTTGCGGATGTGTGCATTATTATCAAATCTTTACATAGTAGAAAACAAAGTCACTTTTCGTGTCTATCTGTGTTACCGCTTAGTTCATATACGACGCACTGGATTTTGATGAAGTTTTCACTATCATTTAGAGTATTTATTCAGGAATGTTTATGTTTGTTATAAGTACGTTTATATTAAACTGTATATAATTAAAAGATATAGATGTTTATAAATATACATTGTAACATTGTATCACGTTGTTAAGAAAACTGGGATGGATACTACGTAGTAGTGCTCGTCAGTTTCGCCGTTGCGAGTTATTGGCCTAATAATCACATATATAGGTAATTATAGTCTGTATGTAGCGGTATCTACAACGCCACATGCGAAATACGCGTCATACTGACGTCACTCAAAATCCTGCATCTCGCAAGCAGAGTTTACCGCGCAACTAAATAGATACAACGATCCGACATGAATCATCGGGCAGTTGCCCGCAAGACACAACACCCGTCTGGTCGGAGGCTCCCTTTTCTATACAGTATGAGTGAACCTTACACCCTGTTCCTCATACCTCTATAGTATATTTTCTCTTCAATTAACTCAAAACAATATAAGTTGCAACTTTCTGAAATAATTAACCCAACGACGAATAAACCCGCCTTCCAACATGGTTCCCATTTCATTTCAACCAAGAGCAGTACATGTAATAAAAATATAGTATTTAACTCATAAGCTCTAATAGTTCAAGTAATGGGCTTGTCGCGATGTTTTCCAGTGTTTTTCTAACTAGGAAAGCTAGCAAAGGCTTCATGCAACTGGTTTGGTGGCTAGCCAAACACTGTTCATAAAAACCAACCAGTTAACCTGATGAACCTTATTTTTAACATGGTAAGGTTGATTTTTGGATGGTTGTTGTAACTGTTAAGTTTGTAAACTGTTTATGTATGATGCTGTAAGTATATAAGGAAGACACGTTATTAATTAAATTAATGGATCGTGTCTGAGTGGTGGGCGGTATCCTGTTTACGTTTTTGGATAGGCGTAGTACTAAGATCGTGTTAGAGTTATATAAACTGCATGCTGAAAATGTTTTATTTATTTATTTATTTATTTTATTTTACAGTTTTTGAAAAACTTACAGCTGAACATTCATGCACGTTTCATGCATTCATGTTTTGTTTACAACTTGAAGATTATTGATAAATGTTTTTTTTTTATTGTTTCAGGTACAAAATGGATATATTCACCTCATGCACAACGTTTTGGTATTGCTCAAAATAAATTTTTGCAAATTACGTTTAGATTACCGTGTTTTTATGTCGAACTAGTCATGGCGCCAACTTTCTCTTCCCTAGAAAAAACTATTGTAGCTATTAGTTACCTCTTCTATGTTTGTCCAATTTTTTGTATTTACATAGCTAAGTAATTCTAAATAAGAACTTAGTTAAGACAAAGTCTGTCTGAGGTACCTACTGTTCAAATATTTCTCTAAAACGGTCTATTGCATTGCGCTACACTCAAGGCCTCCGCCTAACAACCGGTCTGCGTAGGCGCATACGAACGTTCATTCATAGTTTACTCTCCTTACACACCTCCAACCTGAAACCAACCTTATTTCAATAAATTTAAAGTACAGATCACCTTGTTTTGGGTTAGAGGTTAACGTCTGGTTTTCATTTCAGCGTGCAGTCTGATATAAGTCTTGTGACTGGGAAATTAGGGTTTAAATTAATATGTGTTAGTTTAGAGGTTAATATGCCAATGTGCTTATTGGATAATAACGTCGTAGGCGCTAGACACTTGCATTATTGCGTGAGTCAGTTGAATGGGAATGTAAAAATTGGGTAGCCGTGAACTTATATGGGAACCTTTTATGTGACACCCATTATGTGAAAAAAAGGTTATAGTAAACATTATGTAATAATAGTAATATTCGGCCCACACAACATTTTATTCAAGGATTTTTTTTTGTTGAGATTATGTTTTGAAGATAAAAGGAATTCTATTATACAGCGTCAAATTAAATTACTTAGTAAAACTACTAGGACGTGACGCTATCGATATCTAAACACTAAAAGCAAAAAAAAAAAAAATTACGGTTTTTTTTGTGGGGTCACCGACGTAGTTCGTGTAGTCACTTTAAATATGATGATTTAAAATTGAACACTGACTAATGTTTGCTAAATCAGTTAAGTAATTATTAGGTAAGTATGTATGTAATCGTATATGAAATTATAGTCTTTTTTATAATTAGCGGCCCAACCCAGTTTCGCTCCGGTTCCGGTAATCAAGACCATAGCAGGGTTTTTTTTTTATTAATATATCCCTCAGAAGAAGAATTAGCAGGGGATCATCATAACAAGTAAAATAATACCAACATTTGACCAAACACTGGTCCCAACATTGGCCCACCACCACCATTACCAAACCCCTCACTGTCCTATTCAAATCAACCCTTTTGGCTCGCTAATGAATTTGGTACCAAATCTGTCGTGATTGGTACCGAACACTATTAGTGTATGATGTGCTAAGGTTAATGTTATGCCCGACTGTGTATTAGGGTCTTAAGATATTGTGCAGTAAAGTAACAGTAGGTTAGTTAATTTTGAAGAGATTATAATATTTGTATCACATGATTTAATTTACGGTGCAAATGTAGAAGTCAAAACCATTACTTCAATAATGTCATCTAAGCAAAATCCTTGTAGCTTAGTAGAAATTACTTTTTCATCCTTTGCAAGAAACATTTCTCAGTGTTACTTAAATTACCACTACTAATCCATACTATATAATACTATAATAAATGCGAAAGTGTGTCTGTCTATCTGTTACTTCTTCACGCTTAACCGATTTAGATGAAATTTGGTGTAGAGATAGTTTGAGTCCCGGGAAAGGACATAGGATAGTTTTTATTCCGATATTCCCACGGGATCGACATGCGGGTGAAAACGCGGGGCGCTGCTAGTAGTTCATAATAGTAGATTATACCAGGTTAAAGCAGGGTCTTATGCCACGGCGCCATATTGAATCCTGAACGTAATTAAGGATTCTAGGGCTACCTCCCGGGCGTAGCAAAAGAAGAGACTCCTTAGTGGGGCGAGGGATTCTTGCTCGCCCAAAATGAGAATTAATTGATCCATGAGGAGAATACTATACTTTTCACACCTAATCATCAATCAAAGATAATAAAAAGCAATACAATTTTAGAAAAAGTTCTCTTTGGTAAAAGTTTTCAACTTACCAACTTTTAGCGTTCGTTCCAAATTCAAATCACATTGTTGACCAGCGGGTTATAATGAAATTCAGTGCAATATTATTCTCGGCTAGACCCTAGGACCCCTATCGAATAGGGGTTGTGAAAGTGTAATATATCTATTGATGACATTTTAAGTTCTTTTTTTTAATATGAAATTCACGCATTACCAAAAAGGCTACGATTTTTATACATTTCATCAGCAAATATCATAACTACTATTCTATCCATCCAAAAGTCCATTCTAAACTAACCTACTGCGATACAAAGTACCAGGCACTCATGATTAATGCAGAGCCAATCTGTCACCACATCTGAGCGTATCGCCCCAAGATTGAAGGTTTTCTGCCTGATTTGTGAATCGTTGTAAATCGCTACTTGATGTTTATCGTAGGTATATATTCAGATGATTTTGAGTACCGTGTTAATATTCTGTTGAGGGGTTGTTTAATTTATAAAATCTAAATAACCATCATCCCAAAAATTTTCACTATTAATAACATCGGTCTTGACCCTTCTGTTCGTGACATTTGGACGTTTAAGTAACGTAAGTTATGTTTTCTATGGTTTCCTATTGTTACTTGAAACAATGGTATACCATAGAGAATCAAACTTGAACTTGTAAAGTTCCCTTTAAGTTATTATAATATTATGTATAATAAAACAAACTTTTCGGTTTCTATAAGTAAACAAATCTGGAACATTCGATAATGTCTGGATATTGATTTGTTTGAATTTACAGTGTGCCTAAACATACCTTTCTATTTAAGTCTAGATCCAGGCCTAATACCGATTTATATTTCAGCTAGAGTTTAACTGAAACGGCTTATTTTATTATTTATTCGGACTGGTATTTGAAATCCTGATAATTTTGAGTTGTACTTATGTTACTACCAAATACTTACTAAAATATTGGGGGGAAGGAAAAAATAAAAATTATAATAATAATATTGGGTTGTGGAGGTCAGATAGGCAGTCGCTCCATGTAAAATACTGGTATTCAGCTGCATCCGGTTAGACTGGATGCCGACCCCAACATAGTTGGGAAAGGCTAGGAAGATGACGACTTACTAAAATATTCATATGTTGTTATGTATATGAAAAACTTCCGATTACAAAAAAAAATCGAATTCAATCATGTTTCAATTAAATCTGAATGACCACAACATGGCCCTTAGCACTACCAATTCAGTATTCAATTTGCAAAATGAAGATTCTTTAAGCCGACAATATGCATAATAACGGACAATGTATCAACTTTTAGCATAAACCTTGCATTGTAAACGAAACATGACTTTGCACGTCTGCACAATCATAGAGGCACGGCTACGGCGTAGCGGGTGCTACGGCTCGTAGCCAGCGGGTGCTATAGTAACAGTCTACGGGAGGTTCAGTTTGCGACGCGGCCGCCTACCGCGTAGACGCCTGTCGCGTGCTACGAAAACCCATGCTCCCGAGTCGCAATGCAATTTTTTCCGCAAGTGTTTTCCCCCTTTTTCTGAAAATTCAAAGGTGGATTTTAATTAATGGTGTCGTGTTTCGACTCGGATGTGGTTCCTGTGTGGTGTTAACCGTGAATTTTTGAGTGTCAACGGTTTTTTGGAAGGAATTTTCGTGTGTTTACGCGTAGTGTAATTATGTTAGTGTAACTGTGAGATGTGAGTATGTACGGCTTGTAGGGTCTGTTATGAAACACGTCGTTTCGGGTTTATGCAAAAAATATTTAGGAGGAAAATAGCGGATTGTTTTTACGCTGACATAAGTCTGTGGTTGAAATTATTAATAAATTTATTTCGAGGACAAATGAAATCACGCACATTTCATATTAACGATGAAACTTTTTGTTTTTATGGTATTTCTGTTAGAAAAAACAACAACATTTAGTATTATTTTGAATTAAAATATGCAACGTTATTATGGTTTCACTTGAAGCTAGACGAACTGTCAACATTGCCGACGAATAGGAACTGCAGTGAACATATTAGATTATTATTTTTGATGCTAGATTTTCCAACGTTAATTTTTTACTGGCGTTATCACTCCCCTAGCAAATATCTTACATTAATTCATTTACTGACAGACAACGCATAGTTAAAACCGCTAGATCTAGAAGCATACAATTTTGCACAAGAGTTTCTTTTATAACGAAAGTGAGCACTTAGGAAGAATTTTTGAAAATAAATTCCCTAAAGGGTTTTAAAAGGGGAGGAAAGTTTGTATGGAAATTTGTAACTTTTCCTGATGGTAAATCCCGTAGGGCTTACAATAATAATAATATCCAACGGCATTCTTCATTATTGTTTGTGTGGTTCATTCATCAAATCATCACATCTAAAATGGTACTGTGAGTCTGCAATAATTCACTTTAAAAAAAGAATTTTCCAAATAGGTTTAAAAATGACGGCGTACTGAGGTAACAAACATTTAAAAAAATACAACCGAATTGAGAACCTCCTCCTTTTTTTGAAGTCGGTTAAAATCAAATGAGTTCGGTTTTGATTCGTGTGCAGTCACCGATAAATTATTGTAATTCTGTAAGTAGGTTTGTACAAACAGTTTTTACCGTCAAAAATAAATTATGTTTTAGAACTAGATGAGAACAGTGTTTTTTATACGACTACTCTGAGAAGAATTTCGAAACAAACTCAGAGTTCACAATACTCTCAGTCTCGTTTAAAGTCCAAACATAATTTTGGTTAACTCATGAGAGGACCATGTAGTTTAGCGTCTGAAATGGTCTTTTGAGATTTGAAATGAACTTTACAGAATAGTACAATTTAACACAAATGATGGTCAGTCTGTCGTCTTATGGGACTTACTTTGTCGATGCGTGAAATCGAATACAGTGGACAATAACCTACATAAATTAATTTGTACGTAATATTTAATATCTCGAAATTAAAATAGGGTAAAGTCACAGATAATATAATGCTCTAGTAAAGTAAATAAATTACTCAACTGGGTAGGCAAACCGCAAACAATGTATGTCACACAGATAAAATCATAGTTGAGTTGTTACAATTTTATGAGTAAGACTAGCTGCGCCCCGCGGTTTCACCCGCGTAAATGTCGATCCCGTGGGAATATCGGGATAAAACGTAACCTATATGTTAATCTAAGGTGTCAGCTACCTCCATACGAAATTTTATCAAATTGGTACAGGCGTTTGAGCGTGAATAATTAACAAACATATAAACACACACACACACACACACTCACAAACTTTCGCCTTTATAATATTAGTGTGATTGGTGAGTTAGGTATTTCTATGATTTTTACTGATGGTGGGCTTATTTTGTAAACATTTTTAGTGACGACGCGTAAATTGATCTTTAAAAGAAGGAAAGAACATTCAAAACCTAATTTTCTAAAAATATAGTAAGCAGGTAAGTAGTTTTTGATGTTGCACGTTAGTGTCGTTTTGATATAGTTTTATAATACTTTTCATGTGTTTATACGAGTAATGGTTAGTAGGTAGTGATCCATAATTATTAATTTGTTAATAATTTAATATAAAGTAATTTATATTCACTTCAAGACACAAACTTGAGTGTAGCCCTGGCTGTTGTAATAGGAGTTCTTGTATATGATAAAGAAGCGCGATAGACAAAAATGAGATAGGTTGTTATAGTTATGGCATGTATTAAAGGGTAGGTTGACAAATATTGTAGATAATTATGATTTGCTGCCATATAATTATCGCAGGTATGCTGGAAGAGATTTCTTATGAAATAAGCATCACCTTTGTACCTATTTTTCTGTTCTGATTTTTTCTTGTCTGTTTATATATGTATGTACATAAATGGTAAAATAAAAAATAAATAAATAAAAAATTATTTACTTCGAAGTAAAACGTAAAAAAGTTTTAGTTAAAGATTAATTATTGAATCAAAACTAACATGATTAGGCATACATAAAGATTGACAAGTAAACCCTTAAAGATTCTGTCCTGTTATTAATCGTACACACCATTAAATCTATCGACAGATTACAACACTACTTCAGATTCAAATCCCAACACAAACCTAAGTACACACTATACACAAAATATCGACTGCCACCACGATCTTAACATATAAAGCGGAGTACATAACAGACTGCCTTTGACACGGCACGGCCTCGCAATACAATGGATCTACCTGTGTGTTCATAGGTTTATCGTGTCACTTGCATGAATGTGCCGCGGACTCAATTGATTGCTCTTTTGTTTTGAATTAATTTTGTTTGTGATCGATTGTGTATACCACAAGTGTATACGGTACGAGTGTACCTACTTACATTATGCAAAGGACAATCCTGTATTTTAAGTATCGCTAAGCTCTTCAAGATTTCAAAATTATTACAGAGGATGTAGTGTTACAATTCAACTCCAATCCAAGTTTATTATGTTCTTATTTATTATAACAAAAAAAAATATATAAAATATTTAACACCTCATTCAAAACTCGTTCGACTGTTCGAATGCAACCAGAGTTGTTTTATTGCCAGCCTGTACTACATAAGGTCGACTTTAGCAGACAACCTTTACAGTACCTACATAATGTGTTATATATATATATGGTAAACATCTAAGACATTGTTTCACTGATCAGTATGATAATTAGCGCTGATTCGATAATTCGAACCAGTGATTTCGTCGTACGTAACTTGCCATTAGGATGTTAGACCGCCATTATCATCGTGTACGGATATAGTTAATTAAGTAATGGGAGTCAGTTTATGTCGTAATTATGTATGTGTCACGCTTGAGTTTTTAAAAAGTTACCTTTTCAGCCAGAATCTTTACATAGTCTAAACCAATTTAATAAAAAGAAAAGATTTAAAGATTTCATTTTTTGTATGTGTTTGTTACGCTTTCACGCTAAAACGGCTTTAACGGATTTCGATGAAATTTGGCACATGGGTAGACCATGATCTAGGGAAGAACAAGGGCTAGTTTTCATGGACCTGAATCGCAGACAAAGTCGCGGGCAACAGCTAGTATAAGATAAAGTTGTTTTGTTAGATCTTCTAAACAGCACAATGGTTTTTGACACGGTTTTCACCGTCATACACCTAGAGCATTTATACCAGGTTTTTAATAAATTGATTTCGATGTTTTTACATGTCGCCATATCAGTAAATAAGTCCCTTGCGAAGTATGGGCGGGGCGCTAACTCGCTAGTATGATAAATATGTGAGCGTATGTTACTCGTAGGTATGGATATAGAGATTTTTTCAGATTTTCTTGAAACTAAAAATTATGTAGTAAAGAGTCAGCTCGGTATCTGAAGAAAGAAGGATACGTAAACATTGGGAGATGCATTTGAGCCTTTCACATTCGAATGTTGATAAAAAAAAAACGGATATGACGTCAATGGCGTGATAATGTGACATTGTGTTTTATTTATCAGAACCAGTTTTGGTACTTTTATTAAAGTACTAATATTGAAGGGAAAATAATAGATAAAGAAAATAATTTAATTGAACTTAAGAAAAGAAATACAATAACCTGTAGGTAGAAATAATTTCTTCAATACTTACAATATTTTTACACGATTCCAATAATACTAAATTATATAACTAGCAGCTCCCCGTGGTTTCACCCACGTTAGTTTCGATCCCGTGGGAATATCGGGATAAAAAGTAGTATCCTATGTGTTAATAAAAAGTAAACTATCTGTGTACCAAATTTCATCCAAATCCGCTCAGTAGTTTTTACGTGATTGAGGAACAAACATAGAAACATCTTCACAAAATTTCACATTTATAATATTAGTAGGATGTGGACCATAAAATAGTGAGAATAAAAATACATGACTAACACAAGAAATTTATTTCGAGAAATATCGACGTAAAACAAAGCACTTAGAAAGCGTTTTTACGTTAGGAGAAACGAAACGTGAAAAAAAAGTAAAGTAGCAGTTATGTCGATGTTTCTCAAAATGAGCGATATATTGAGTAAACTATTTTAGTCTCGTCAGTAGTACGATGACATTTTGAGCTGACCTAGCATAGAACAGAGTTTCAATAAAATAAGAGGGCTGGCCTCTTGGCTGGCTATGGCCATACAATGGTTCTGGTCACCCACCTTTAAACCAATAAAGACGGAAACCTCAGCTTCCCTCACAACAGCATAGCTTCTTTATTTATACAGCATACACACCTACTAGTTCTATACAGCCTGTAACCCGAATATAAATGGAAACCGGTGGTGCGTTAGCTAACGAGCGCTCAACCGGTCGGTAAGCGTACCGGACCGTGAGTCCGTGCCGTATTGCTTGCGGCATGTTGCTCGAAACGTATCAAGAGGTTATGAGTACGGGCTTTTCGGGGTTAGAAAATTCTCTGAGGACTGAAGTTTGTTTGGAAGTTGTGATTACAGTATTACTTGAATGTTCCTAAATAGACACATAAAGAATAAGAGACGTCACTTCACTAAATTACATAACTTATTATCACGCCGATCAGGGGGCCTAAAAAGGCCACTTTGGCAGAATCATAAAACAATTCATATCACGCAATTCATCTGTATGACAGTTTCACACCTATTTATCCCTGAAGGGTTAGGCAGAGGTGTAGGTACCTGTAGCATTTTACGAATCTCCATACAAAACTGTCATACATTCTGCCAAAATGGCCTTTTAAGGCCCCCAGAGCTGGTAGTTCCTGTCGTACACCCATATTTTGCTAGTTATGTTTAAGTCCCATGTAACAGGGAGGCATCAACCGGGCTCTAATCCAGACTACGGGCTGCTACTGAGCAATTCCTGATGATAAACTCAATAATACTAAATTAAATGTTTATATGTTTGTTATTTCTTCACGCTCAAACGGCTGGATCAATTTTGATAAAATTTGGTATGGAGGTAGCTGACACCCTGGATTAATATATTCAATTCAAATAGCCTTTATTTCTAATACTGTACATGCAATTACATTATTTTTCATTTATGAAATACACAAACACATAACACACACATAATCAGCCTATAATGTTCCCACTGCTGGGACACAGGCCTTCTCTCTGTGAGAGGGAGTGGGCCGTAATCCACCACGCGGGCCCAGTGCGGGTTGGTAGATGTCACAATATGTCTTCGAATTTTTGGTTGTAGGTCATGCCGGTTTCCTCACGATGTTTTCCTTCACCGTTTTGAGAGCTTGCTAAAATCGCGCGCAAAGTCTTTACTTTGCGCGCGATTTTATTTGATGATTTTATTGCGCCTATCTGGGTTCGAACCTACGACCTAAAACTCGTCAGTCGCGGCCGATACCACTGGGCCACCACTGCTCTCACATTTAGGCACGTTTTCATTAATTATCTTTATTTATTTAGTACAGGCTTTTAACATAAAGAAAGAAAGAAATAAAAATAGGTTTATTTGTCACAGAAAACCGTCAAGGAGGTCTAGACTAGATCGTTAGGGCTCAAAAGTAATTAATCAGTAGCTAACAATGTTTGTTTTGTTTTCTTGGACGTGACGACATTTATTTTTGAATGCTTAACTTTTTTTAAACTAAATGTTATTGGTAGTGCCTTGTTTAAGCACTGCTGTAGGCTGTCGATCGTCAAGTCCTTAGTTTGAATCTCAGGCTTGTGATTTTTTTTTTGAGTTTTTTTTTTAGGTAAATTCGTACCTAATTCATGTCGGGTGTTCGGACATTAGGAGATCTGCGTAGAGTGCAATTTTTATATTCTTGTAGGAGTCAGTGACAAATAACATCCTGACAATACATTTAAACACATTAACACACTCAGTAATACCTTTTAGTAAAGATAAAATATCTTCGTTGTTCATAAGTATTGTTTTAGGTTACTAGATACAATACATAATTACCGTGACCTCTATATTAAATAACATTTTATAGCCCGCATGTAGGTACAATTACCAGAAGGTACTATATAGGAGCTAATGTATACGTGAATATTATATTACAATACGAGTTTGTTAGCTAGCGACCTGAAATAAAAAATTGAGAAAAAAATATATAATATACTCCATTGGTTTAGGTAATTCACTAAAGGCAAACAAATCGTAAAACGGTTCTTATGGATGACACTTAATAAAACGCGGCAAAGTTTCTGCAACAACTGAACTTTTATTAGACACCAGTGTGGCCATATTATTTCAATGCACAGATTAAATATAACACCACCACTCATTGAAATAAAATTTGCATGTTCTACCCACAACATAAAGTCAATATGTTTACATATCAATATGTAAACAATTATGTTTACTACATGCTTATTCAAGGCTTAACTAAACCCAGTATCAAAAGAAATTTATAATGCCTAACACTTGACAAACTTTTTGTAAGGATATCAGCAGGCATATCTTCTGTATTTAAATAAACAATTTTTACTAATTTATTATAGACAGCTTCTCTAATAAAATGGAATCTAACATCTATATGCTTAGATCTTTTGTGGTACATACAATTTTCTGTAAGTTTTTTCGCACTCTGATTATCATTATACAGAATTACAGGTCCTATATCTTTTCCAGTTAGTTCTAACAACAGATTTTTAAGAAATATTGCCTCTTTACTAGCTTCACAAATTGCCATGTACTCGGCTTCAGTACTTGATAGTGCTACTGTTTGCTGCTTCTTACATTCATGTGAAACTACTCCTCCTGAGAGTTTGAAGCAGAAACCGGTGTAAGACCGTCTGTCAACTGTGTTGGAAGCCCAGTCGGCATCAACAAAACCTACTAAATCTGAATTATCCTTAGTATAAGTTAGGCGATAAGACTTAGTTGCTTTTAAATATTTTACAACTCTCTTAGCATGCTTCCAGTGTGTTTTACTATAATTATTGTTAAATTGACTTAAGTAGCTCACACAATAGGATATATCTGGCCTAGTAAGTACTGACAAATACATAAGGCTGCCTATTAACTGCTGGTAAGGATATTTGACATCACAATCAACATTATCACATTTATCTAATTTTAAATTAATTTCCATGGGAGTAATGGACACATTTTTGCAATTTTCCACTCCAAATTTTATCAATAAATTATCAATGAACCTTTCTTGGTCAACATACAATTTATTTTTACAGATTTCAACTCGCATACCTAGGCACTGTTTTATTTGACCTAAATCTTTTAATTTAAATCTGGCACTCAATTGACTTTTTACTTTTTCAACTTCAGTAGCATTATTTGAAAATACAAAGAAGTCATCCACAAATAAAGCTATATAGGTCTTTTGGCCTCCAGATGATTTAACAAACAAACAGGGTTCATATTGCGATTTTTTATAACCAAATTGCTGTAAACATTCATCCACCTTTTTGTACCAAGCTCGAGCAGATTGCTTAAGGCCATATATTGCCTTCTTTAATTTTAAGACTTTATCTTTATAAGCGAAATTCTGAGGTGGTTGCATGTACACAATCTCGTCTAAGTCACCATTAAGGAAAGCAGTTATTACATCAAAATGAGTGATATTCATATCCAATTTAACACTCAATGCAAATAGTAACTTTAAAGTAGAATATCTAAGTACAGGTGAAAAGGTCTCTTTAAAATCGATACCTTCTTTTTGCGTGAATCCCTTCGCCACTAAACGCGCACGATACCGCACTTCATTATCACTATTTACCTTCTTTTTGTAAACCCATTTACACTGCACTATTGTTCCACTTTCTGGTTTGTCCACCACTTCCCATGCATCGCACTCACGAAATGACTGCAACTCTTCTTCCATTGCTTTACACCATTTGTCACGTTCTGTCCCATTCATGACGTCTTCATAAGTTAAATTTTCATCACCAACATTTTCTTTGCAGATGGTACTAAATCCAAATCTATCTGGTTGCTTTCTCTGACGTTTACCTGAAACAGTAGGTTCTTTAGGTGTGGATAGTAATTCTGTTTCACTGACAGTATTGTAGAATTCGTCAGATATTGAAGAACTGCTACTTTCAGTTTCATCTGGTATGTATGTCGCATCCGAAGAGTCAATAACTGTTTCCTCTTCCTCTGTTGTATTAACACTCTGTTCATCCATAATTTCAGCTTGGATCACATCTGGATTGTTATGAATATTTTCCATTATAATGACATCTCGGCTGGTTATGATTTTATTCGTCTTGGGATTATATAATCTGTAACCTTTTACATTATTCTCATAACCCACAAAAATATGAGTTTGTGCTTTCTTATCCCACTTTGCTGTTTTTATTTTTGGAATGTGAACCATGGCAGTGCTTCCAAAAACTCGAAGGTGGCTAACGTCTGGCTTCTTGCCCGTCCAGAGTTCATATGGCGTTTTTGTTAGACCAGATGCCAAAGTCCTGTTTCGCAGATATACAGCAGTATTCACAGCTTCTGCCCAGAAACGTTTTTCAAGTTCAGCATCAAACAGCATACACCTAGCTCTTTCCACCACTGTTCGGTTTAAGCGTTCACACATCCCATTTTGCTCTGGGGTATAAGGGTTAGATTTTTGGTGAACTATTCCAGCCCTTTTCAAAAAACTTTCAACCTCAGAAGAGCAAAATTCGCCTCCGTTATCCGTCCTCAATACCTTTAAACTTTTGCCAGTTTGTTTTTCGACTGAAGCTTTAAACTCCTTCAGGTAACTAAAGACCTCACTTTTGGCCTTAAGGAAATAGACGAAAGCCATTCGACTAAAATCATCGACAAAGAGCAAAAAGTAACGCGATGATCCAATTGAGACTTGCTCCATGGGTCCACAGACATCTGCATGAACCACTTCTAGCACATTTTCACACCTAGTACCTTTGTGTGAAAAAGGCAGTCTCACTTGCTTTCCTTCACAACATGTGACGCACTTGGTTTTATCAATCACTGCTCTATCAGAGAAATTTATGCCATTAACCACACCATTTCTCATAGTGTTAAGGTCTTTACTGTTTATGTGTCCCAACCTACGATGCCACATCTCACTAGTCGTAGCTGTTGCTGAGCCTGCAAACAACTCTGACTTGATGTTTAATCTATAAACCCCATTTATTAGTTCTGCTTTTCCCACCAGTTCATTATGTCGATTCCGTATGTAGCAAACATCTTTCTCAAAATTTACTTTATTGCCATTCCGAAGAAGCTGACTAACTGAAAGCAGATTGGTGGTTAGATTAGGTATACACAAAACGTCCTTCACTGTTATATCGAGTTCTGAGTCGTCAACCACTGTCGTTATTCTAGTATTTCCTGCGCACAACACGGGTACTGTCTGTTTGTTGGCGACGACGATACTCTTTACCTTGTGGCTGAGTGAAACATTTTCCAAACATCTTTTGTCAACAACCATATGTGAACTTGCTCCCGAGTCAATATACCAATCCGATTCTTGAAATCGATTTTCAGGGTTCAAGAAAGTAGCGCTGAATGCGTTATCTGATCTATTTTGACTATTCTGGGGGCATTTATTCATAAAATGTCCGAGTTGTTTACATCGATAACAACGAACTGTTTTTGTTGACTTTGGATTTGAAGTTGTCAAACTTGACAGTTTTGATTTAGACTCTTCCGCCATGTTTGTGTTCTTTTTGTTGGTACTTCCTTTTTTACGTTGGTGCCAACTTTTAGATAAAAGTGCTCCTTCAATATTACCAACATCCGACTGCATATCCAATAATTTTGCTTTAATGGCGTCCGTACTTATCGCCATGCCGGAATGCTCTATGGCCATAATCATTGGCGCAAATTTTTCAGTTAATCCAGCCAACAACAATGAACCAATCCACTCATCCGTGATTTGGAAACCTGTTCCTTTCAGTTTTTGTGCTGTATCTACCATCTGGGTTACATACGTCGTCATCGATTCACTGTCTTCTAGTCTGATAGAAATAAGCTGACGCAATAAACTAATACGCCGTGTGAAACCAGAATCGTCAAAGAGTGTTTGCAGCCGCTTCCATATGTCTCGAGCCGTTTTTTCGTTCTTGATGTGAACATATAGCGAAGAATCGATGGTCATTATCAGCTTTGCTTTTGCCTTTTTTTCTTCCGCTGAAGTAGCTTCCTCCGCTGTTAACTCTTTGGATATGTCGACGCCATCAAGGACGAGAAAATTTTCTGCTGCAAATGCCCACTGATCGTAGTTTTCTCTGCCCTTTAGTTTCGGCACATTCACAATGTAACTACCGGCCATTTTTAAATCTGTCACAGTAGGTACAACACAATGTTAGTAAAACTGCAAAACTATTTTAGTCACTTTTTGATTGTCTTTCGTTGAACACAATAACAAAACACAGATAGTCCACGATAAGGTAAAGATATTTAGGAAAACTAACGACTTTCGCGAATTATTTAAGGGACTGGGCCCATAACCAAATAAAACGCGGCAAAGTTTCTGCAACAACTGAACTTTTATTAGACACCAGTGTGGCCATATTATTTCAATGCACAGATTAAATATAACAACACTTTCTTGTTTTAAAATACGTTACCTATAAATTACATTTATTTTAGATTTTTACGATGGTGTCCTCTTCTATTAGTATATTCTTAACTTATTTTTGTAGACGTAACTGCATAGGCACATTTTTTTGTTAGATTTATAATAATAATATAATATTTTGTAATATGTCTATTGTAAAGACCCAAAAAATACAGGTTATAGGTTTAGCACTCATGAATCACGTAGTTTTCTTTGTTTACCTTTACAAATTCTTTTATAATAAATAATTAAATATTCAATTGTATTTTCTGTCACAAACTTATGGATTAACATTGCCAAAAAACAGTCGGCTTTGGTTGGTACGTAGTAGGTACATTATTTTCAACTAGGTGCTCCCTTTTTAAAGTCTGCTAAAAACATAGCCGGAAAACAATAATCAAATTAGTTTTTGACTGTAGATAACATCATTGTCAAAGAAATAAAGCGTCACGAATTAATTAATTCCCTTTATGAAAACACAAGATGAGTAAAACAATTTAGAAATCTTTTAAAATTTTTTGAAGTGCGCTGCTTGCTTTTGATTCTAAAGTCTTACCAAGGACTGTTCTTACAAAAAGGGCAAAGGGGGATGATAATAACAATTGAATGTTTCAATTTAATAATTCGTCTACCCTCCTGTAAGTTACTACGAGGGTTGCCAATTCTACTATCTAATAAAGTATCCTGCTATATCAGAGGCCTAATAAAAAAAAAAAATTGCGATTGATCGCAATATGGCCAGTACTAATCTCATAAGATTTGTAACCATAATTTATAGTTAATAATAGATATGAGACAAAAAAAAATAAAAACCGGTTAATAAAGGTTCAAAATAGCAAAAAAATCCTGTTCTTTTTATAAATACCCGCTATATTCTTTTATTTTATTACGGTCTACTATATTCTTAAAGGCAATGGCTTCGAAAATATATTTGAAATAAATAAAGTTTGCAACCCTAGCTACTACTGACCTTTTCAAAGTTTATTTGTAATCATTTCAGCCATTATTTGATGTAAACTAAATATTTGCTTATCTTATTTTTAAGGCTTTTATCTGAGATAAATTTTATGATCTACTGCCTACGTAATCTTTTGACGTCTGTACCTTGTGTAGGAGGATGATTTTATCCACGACACCTACCACAAAATAATCCTATTAAATTATATAAAACTTGCTTCAAACCTCTTCAATAATTATGTCAGCTTATCACGTATCAGCTTTATTGCGTACCGTCAATTCTAATCACCTAATTACTGTCGCTTTTATTTCATAGTTCAACAATATACATTTAGTTGAGTTGGTTATCGTGAGAATGGGTTTTAACCATAGAAAAGTAATTTTAACAGACAGGTATGGTGTAATTCTTACACAGACACACATAATCTATGTTCGCGATTTACTTGCCAAGCATGTAAACAAATATGTGTTATTGGAAATATATTTTTATATTCCTATTCAATAAAGTTCAATTTACAAAACAACTTCAAACATTTTTAAGACTTTTAAATAGTCACTCGACCTCTGAAATCAACTTAATTACCACTGAAATAAAGTTGATATTTGTTTAACTTCATATAACAACAATTGGAAACGTATATTTGATTACACCTTATACATAAACTCATGCCTTCTTCTCATGAGGGTAGGCAGAGACTACTGAACGCCACCTGCTACGATCCTTACATACATGCTCCTTTTGCCTCGTTTGCGTTCATACATCTGGTCAAACACGCATACCGGTTGCGAGTACTACGCATCTAACCTTTCTGAAGAACATCACTAATATGGTCACTATATGCCTCTTAGGGCATCTCCTTCCGGCGTTTTAGTCACATCTGACTTGTAAATACCTTTTCTTAGTCGCCTTTCATTCATCCTCTCAACTTGACTAAACCATAGAAGCATACTATGTATCTACTTTAAAAATGTTGTCACTACATCTTCTTCATGTTTGTATTTTTCTTCTGTTTTTCCTTCTTCTTGCAATTATTATATCATCTAAATAGAGTATATTACACAGTGAGGATGACAGTGCAGAGAACTGAAAATTGTACATCTTAAATCGTCATCAAATCTTTCCGAACACTTAGGCCTGAGTTCACCAACATTCTAACCATCGGTTAGGTATTTAAACAGTTGATTTCCTTAGGAAATTTGACATAAATCAACTGTTTAAATACCTAACCGATGGTTAGAATGTTGGTGAACTCAGGCCTTAATAGAAACTCAGTAAATTATTTATAGGTACATTAAAAATTTGTACACGTCAAACCAAAACACATCAACTACAAAACAAAATCCCTACAATTACAAATAATACCTACTCTATTTAATCAGTTTCACTAATTTAAATACATCCACATTTATCAAATGAAATGTCAACCGAAATTAAAACGATTTCCCGAACCATAGTAGCTCTGTCGCCATCTTTTGTTCGAATTTCTTTGAAAATACCGACATTTTGCGTTCGACGATTTCAGGAATGGCGACCGCTATTGTGCGTCGTCTTTTGTTTCAGTCAATCAGAAAATGAGGGACTGTCAAATTGAAATGTTTGGGATTTTGGAGGCCGGAGTAACGTGTTGAGAATTAAGGGAATTTGTGTCATTTCGTCGAAATACCTAAGAATTACCAATGCCCGTATTATTTGTGAAAATAGCTACGTTTATTGTCGTGTAGTTAAGCCATTCTGGCAAAAAAAAATATAACTATAACTACACGTAAAATATAACTACAAAATATACTACGGTTTAAATATGTAGTAATAGTACGCGGGCGTAATTACACACCCTAATGCTCAGATACCTATTAAAAAGTAAATAAATTCGGGCAAAGGAATTGAAAAACTTCACTTTTTTTTTCTTTATAATATACAAATTTATGTCACCAACAATCTATCTACATTTTATTGTTATTCAATAGAATATGTATTAATTCTTTAGGACTAACTGCACATCAAACACAGACCATCTAACCTATATGAATAGTTTAAAGTAGACTAACATCTTGAAGAAACTAATTCAGTGCAGACTAACATTTTCAATTCCACTTGGTTTTCATTTCCATAACAATGTTTCTCTTCCATTTCATTTAGTTCGGCATACTAATTATATGTTTCTTGCTCTGTATCAGAGTATCTACGATTAGTTGCTTGTTGAGTGATTTGATTTTCTTTGAAAGCCTTGTACTGGATTCTCAGCTAAGTATTAGTATTCTCTATGTTAACGTTTCACAGATCATTATAAATTAATATATTTGTAACGACCTCGCAAGAGAGAACGCGAAAAATATTTAGTGCGTTTTATTTGAATAATAATTAGAGCCTCATGTAGCCTTGCGGAACAAAACATACATTAAATAAAAACCTTTCTTTATGTATATATAATATATTCTTAAAAAAACATACAACCGAATTGAGAACCTCCTACTTTTTTTGAAGTCGGTTAAAAAGAACGAAAATCGGAAAGTCACCGTCGGGCTACTAACGGACTGCCAAAATTATTCCAATAGTATACAACATAAGGGCAATTCACGTAATTTTAAGAACGTTCACAGCCTGATCTCAGTCTCAAACTGTCAGAAACGGCTCCAATGTACCTACATTTTTGAAATTTTTTTGACATTGTTTGTGGCTGAGATGAGATTGCGACTAGAGTTTGAATGTTTTTTATTACGGGAATTGGCCTTCATCTGAAGGCAAACACATCACACACACATTCTATTAAAAAATAAATTCGTAATAAAAAATATCTACTCTCCACTACTCCCGTGAACGTGATTATATTGTACAGATATTTTTCCAAAATATCTAAATTAACAGAAAAGTCCCTAGAGGAATCCTACCTGAAACATAAGTAATATCGTTAGGCTACAGTTCTATACTCAGTTTCTACAATCAGGTTGTATTATTTCGCAAGTAGCAGGTACGGAACTTGCAGCAAACTAACTTCTCCTTACATTAATTGCTGCAAGTTTCCTGCGCTGCAAGTTTGCTGCTCGTCTATTTATTGTTATTCGCTGACAATTTTATTGTATTTCTACTTCAACTTGTTCATTAGGGCTGTACTTTGTAGTTGCTGTGCCTTCGGCCCTGTGAGGTTTTCAATTGGAATTGAAAGTATCTGATGTCAAAGGACATCAGATAACATCATAGACTTTCTAGAGTTTTCGAAAGGTTGGTTCAAACTTGGCAATTGATAGTCAGACCAACGTTTAAATACCTAGTTGTTTATAGCAGTTCCCTTAAGCGAGAGCCTACCGTCATCATCTAGACACAAATTCAGCTGCTGTTTAGAATTAACTAACAGAAAGAGTCTATATATATATCTGTCTAGCATAGGGTCGCAGCATAATGCTGAGCGATGGCCGTTTTGCGTGAATGTGACGCATGTTTCCCCCTACCTTTTATTATATTTTGTGTTTGTTCTTTTTTTTGCGTCAAGTTCACCGCGAATAAACGTTTTTTCTTTCTTTCTTTTCTTTCATATAAGACTGATTGATCAGACCTGAGATTCGCAGGCAAGACCAGCCAGCTCAGTAGTCGCGCTTATAATGACTAGACCAACGGTTTAGGCAGTAGAATGATTATTATGTATAAAAACTGTCCACTAATTAAGAGGGCTAAGCTTGGAGTTTCCCTGCATGATCGAATCAGAAATGAAGAAATCCAAGGTAACCGGAATTGCCAAACTTAAGTGGCAGAGGCAGGACACATTGCTCACAGAACAGTTAGCCGATGGGGCCGAAAGGTTCTGGAGTTGAGGCTGCGTACCGGAAGACGTAGCGTCGGAAGGCCTCCTACAAGGTGGACCGACGACCTTGTGAAGGGCGCAGGAACCCGTTGGATGCGAGAAACACAGAACCGGTCGAAGTGGAGATGCTTGGGGAGGCCTATGTCCCCCCTAAGGGGGATTCTGTCAGGGGGAATACTGGAATATGCCCAGTGTTCGCGAGCGCTAATGCTGAGCATGAGGTTCTCAGATCGGGCAAACTGTTATTGGATTTTGTCATCTGTGGTTTCTCAGTAACAGCCCGGAGTCCGGATTTATGCCCGCTTGATGACAACAGTCTCGCCGCCTATTTCATGTATATGTCGCAGCCAACTGGTTAAATTAGCCGTTCAGTTAACTGCCTGGCCTTTAGAAGTAGTGCTCGGCTCGCTTCGCTCTCTCGGCTCGCACGCGGTTGATCAAAGTTCTAACCTAACCTAACCCATTTGGTCTGGGTGCCCTGCCTTAGTTACTGCGACCAATTCGGCTCGCGCGTGATTGGTTACAGACTTCCAACCTAAACTGTAATTGAATATTATTCAGGCCGTTAGTTGAACGGCCGCCGTTTAGTTAAAAGGCTAGGCGGTTAACTGAACGGCTAATTTAACCAGTTGGCTGCGACATATACATATGTATATAGGGATGAGGAACAGGGTGCAAAGTTCACTCATCCGCCATAGAAAAGACGGGTGTTGTGTCTGGCGGGCAACTGCCCAATGATTCATATCGAGCCATTGTATCTAATGCTAGTTGCGCGGTAAACTCTGCTTGCGAGGTGCAGGATTTTTCGTGATGTTAGTATGACGCGTTGTTTGCATGTTTCGTTGTAGATACCGCTATAAGACTTAAAAAAAAATGACATGCGAAATGTACTCCAACATGTGTATAGCTACACGTCTGCCTAACACTTCAGGGATTATAGACGTTATGTTATGTTTATGTCTATGTTGTATAAAAAACTTTGTTTACTATATCCTCCACTTCAAAATGAGCGTTATTTCTCCTGTATTTAATATTTAAAGGCTCTTTCTAAAGCCGTCAGCGTAACTTCCGTAGCGGTTAGTTGCACACTCGTTATTACGAGGTTTCTCCTTGAGGGTTTACTGTTAACTTTGTTCAACTAAGAGTTAGCTGTGTAAACTGCATGCTTTTACGGTCGAGTAAGTTTTTAATTGAAATAATCTGTAGATATTTCTAGTACTACTGAGAGCTTAGATAAGTTTCACTTTAGTACTATCGTAACCTTTCGACATCGACCTATTATTCACATTTCAATATAGGTAAACCTAATATATGTTATTTTCATTACTTTATAGAAAAGTTACATAATCACCCTACACACATCCAGCAGTGGGACAAAAATAGGCGTCTCAAACATCGCTTACTGAAACATTTTAATGTCATTAAATAATTTATCCATAGTTCTACATCCATCCACCCATCCATCCATCCATCCATCCATCGTGGCACCCTATGTAAAAAAAAATGCATATAGATCTGTGATTTTTATGGCGTACATAAGAAAGAGTATTTTTTCTATTCTATTCTACAGAAAGAAAGAAAGAAAGAAAATACATTTATTTAGCACAGACTAGACACACTACACTCTACACTGCAATTCTTTTGTTGATCTAGCCAAAAACCTCTCACTCTTCTTCAATTGTATTTTTCATTCTTACTTTCCTTCAGGCAACTAATAGTTGACATTCAATTGCACAAGCCTCCATAGACAAAGTATCTCATAACATTGTTCCTCTCAATAAGATAAAGATAAACCCACACTAGAGCAACAAACCAATCAATGAATAATGCTAATACGTTGCAACGGAAACGGCTACATAATATCCTGTGTCCGATGAGACTGCTAAACAGTTCGTACACGATGTGAGAAGGTCAGAAAACCCGTTTACAATGTGTGATTTAAAGAAAGATGACGTAATCGGTAACGTTTAGGAGTATTGTCTATAAATTGTATGTCCCCATCTTCTAGTGTCCCAATTGTCTGTTCTCTTGACGATCTGGGGGCCTAAAAAGGCCACTTTGGCAGAATCATAAAACAATTCATATCACGCAATTTCATCTGGGTACATCTGGCTATAGGTACACCTCTGCCTAACCCTTCAGGGATATAAAGGTGTGAAACTGTAAAACAGATGAATTGCGTGATATGAATTGTTTTATGATTCTGCCAAAGTGGCCTTAGGCCCTCTGAACAACGCCTCTGACGCCGAACGACGACGCCAAATAGCGTTAATCAGCTACGATAATAAGTGTAAAGTGGCTATGCAGTAATCGTTTGCATGACTGCAGGATATTAATTTTTTACAGGCGGCTTTTCCTTTCTCTGCTTTAAAAATCTGTGATTCTTTGGTGTTTTAGGTCGATTCAACCTCGTTTGCGTTCACTCAGCAAATCCTTACCAAGAACTGCACTAAGTTGACCTACTCGTTCGTGTGTTCGTGTCTGGTTCGTGGTCGTTGCATAGCAGTTGTTTAGCGAATCATTAGCAATCGTCTGACTTAGTGCACGTGGAAGATATATTATAAATTAGTTTACTTTGTCATAAATAGAAGAGCGTTAGAGTTTTATTCAACTTGATTGGCCGTTTTTTAGTGGGCGAGGATATTCTGAAGGCTATAAATTTATGATAGATTTATATCAGTGGAAATAGTATTCTATTTTTTATCTTATACTTAACACATTAATTGTTTAACATTCACATAAAATCACAATACAACCACATTCTCATAATATCAAAGAATAAAAAAATTATATTTAAACAGATCTAGACAGAAATTTTCTAATGTACCTTCTTAGACAAAATAATAATTATGCTCCTGAGCATGTCCTGAGCAAAATTTTGTTAATTATTTATTTAGTCCCTGAACTCGAATTTAGGTTTAAACATAAAAACATACTACCCACTACATTTTCCATAAATTACAACTTAGATTTATTTACTAGCTGAAGGCAAACGTGACTGTAGTCAGTGCAAAATTAATTATATGTGGCTAGAGATTGTGGGGGTTCAACATGGACTAAACAACTCCGTGGACTAAACCAACAAAATAAACTAAACGAAACAAAAGGTTGATAAAATAAAAACTGTCGTTGCGGAAATGAGTTTTATGACCAACTCGTAAGTATATTCCGCATCGTAAAGTGACATAAATAATACATGATTACTTAATACTATCAGACGTTTAGCGCGCTTACAGAATGCCAATCGAAAGCGCGTTCGATGCCCGACCGTGACGGCCTCGACAACAATATGTCGAGCCTCCAATGGAAGCTACACTTTCGCTCAGCTTTGCTTGTGTTAAAGTGAACTTCAAACCAGCGAGGTAATTGCGTAACCACTATTAGTAGCAATGGGTTTCATTTTGACAGTTCAACAACATTCATTGCGTCATTTACGTTGTTGAGTAGACACATTTTTCGATCATATGAAGTAATGGATTAGCTGTATCCTTCAAAATGATTCAGATTGAGTTTGGCAGTGTATTACCCAATTAGGGTGCGGATATTGGGCCACATTGATTTCGCAATTCGATGAGGAGAGCTACTTTAATAGGTATTCAGAGAATGACTAAGACCGACTAGGTCATAAAGTTATTTGACGATTGAAAAAGTTTCATGATTGCACCTACCATTGTTTGTCTCTGCATCACCTAAAGGTTGACTGGGTAAAAAATGCCTATGGCATTAAGTCCGCCTCTGTAAATTTATGTGCTTGAAGTATTAAATAAATAAATAAAAATTAGCCCTGAAACGACTAAAAATAACAAAAAAGGTTTCCAAAGCCCGTAGCACAAATATATTTCAATGTTGACCTAAGTATTACCTAAGTAACTTAGGATTGTACCAAATAAATTTACAAGTTCACTGTTCGCGAAAGAAACAATAGGTAAACTAGAACTTATCAGAAGATGGTAAAGCAGGTTATTCAACATCCATCTTATTATTCAGCAAATTTTAACCTTAAAACAATGCCATTCGCAATACAACGCCTCATACACGCACATGCTAATATTTACATTACTCGCCTAGCATTCAATATACCATTAACCTAAAAAACTAGTACCGTGGGTGTTGATGAATGGGTCGAGCCGCCTATGAATGGGCTACTCCAATGGGCTGACTAACAGACTAACAGACTTGCGATAACTACTTACCATAATGCGTGGTAAACCTTGGAGCCTTGTCCTAGTGGCTTATGTTAGGTTTGTGCTTAATTGCATTATATGTTTTGCATATTAATGGCAATGCTGTTTTTGAGCTGTTGTCTTAAGCTCGGTTCCTATAAACAAAAGCTAATCGTTTATTTACCAACTAGCTTCCGCCCGCGGCTTCGCCCGCAAGGTATGTCGATAAAAACTATCCTATGTCCTTCCCCGGGATGCAATCTATCTCTCAGCCAAATTTTATCAAAATCCGTTCAGTGGTTTAGGAGTGAAAAGGTAACATACAGACAGACAGAGTTACTTTCAAATTTATAATATTAGTATGGATGGTAGCATTTTTTATTGCCAAACAGGGCATTTATATAGATTCGTAAGCTAATTTTACCTTTGATAGCTACTTCCATATGGGTCTATTATGGAAAACTGGTGTTTTGTTCAAAATTCTGAATGTATATGAGATTTGTGCCAATCATGAGCCATGAGAGGAACCCTAATACCCTAAGGAACTAGCGCAGGACAAAAATTTTTTTTGTAAAATAAGAAATGACTGGTTAATAAAGATAAATAAATAAGTAGCTACTTAGATTGATTTTTAACCGACTTCCAAAAAGAAGGAGGTTATATTTTGTGTACTTCTTCATATTTTTCTAAAGATAAAATTGTTTTTTTTTATTACATAACATAACATCAGGCCTGTAATTTCGAAGGGTCAGGCAGTGATGTAACTATAGTACACCAACATTTCGCCAGTTATGTGAACTTTTAATCCACCCGGAAATAGTTTTTGGGATTCAACGGCAATTCTCTTGCATTTTTAAAATTCGGGATCCAACGGAAATAAAAAATAATGTTTTGTGGGATCCAACGGCAAAAATATTAAACTGGGATTCAAAAGTGGGATCAAACGAAAATATATCTTATTATCTAGACATAGCTGTAAACAGACTTGTAAAATATGTAAATTGAGATGAGCTGCATTATCATCGACCATCGTAGAAGTTAGCGTGAATCTCAGGTGTTTACCTAGGATAATTGTGTTTGCTCCATGTCTAACCTAACCTACCCATAGCTCAATGTTTGAGGAGGATAGATAACTATAAATATAGGAATATTGTTTCGAAGAATTGCTTTCGGTACACCGTACTTTATTGAGTTATTAAAACGTATTATTTGTTTATTTTAGGAATGTTGCAGACAGTTTAGTTTTTAGTGTACCTATTATAAATGTGGACAATTTTTTATTAAAATATGAAAATATTTACGACTTATATTCTAGTCATCAATTTTTTTTTTCGGTGGTTTGTCAGAAGTTCAGAAGACTGACAAGTAGTCTTACTAAGAGGTAGCATATTACGCAATAACTGGATTGTGGAGGTGAGATAGGCAGTCGCTCCATGTAAATTACTGGTATTCAGTATTCAGCTGCATCCGGTTAGACTGAAAGCAGACCCAAACATAGTTTTGAAAGGCAGATGATGAAATAATATTTTGGATGCATGTCTTAATACGATGAAACTTTTTGGCTATCATTTTCTCAACCACTGTAGATACATATCAAGAAAAGTAATCACTAGTTAAGTATAGTAGTTACTTACTTTTTTACGGTTATCAACATGAGTGGACTTAAAAATCAATTCAGCTTGTCGTCTGCGATGTGGCTCCATCGTAAGTAGATTAACTTTAAGTACTTGTATTGACGTCGAGACGAGCATAGAACACGCTTTGTTATGTACTTTAAAGCTTCCAGAGTTTCCAGGGATCTCCTGTTGATACATAGAGCAAAAACTTTGACCCTGAACAAGAAGCAAACGAAAAATGTTGTTTTAAAATCCTGCCAAAGTCAAAAGACAAATCATTTATTTGTAATAAGCACATAAAAGGCACTTTCGTAAGTCAAAATTTACGAAAAAACTAGAGTTGATTCTAGTTGCTTCTCGTGGTATCAGAATCTGAGCCAGTTTCGGCTGGAATACTGAATACCTGAATCCAAGACCTTTGACTTCTGAGTTTGTTTCGGATTTTCTTCTCAGAGTAGTCAAATGGGAATCGCTGACCTCATCTAACTTATTTTTTCTATAATATGCGTGTAAGTAAAAGTAATTCCGATATTCCATTTACAGAATAAACAGTTTAATTTCAAGGAATACTTCATATTTTCAGTAAAAGAAGTAATTTGCTAAGAAAGGGGTGAATAGTAGGTAGAATAATTATCAATAGCTAAGGCCATATTGCTCTAATAATAAGTAGGGATTGGAAATTGCATGTAAGATTATAAATGCATATCTTTGCTCATAGATATTTGAGGGGCAATTCTCGTAATTTTATGAACGTTCACAGTCTGATCTCAGTCTCAATCTGTCAAAAAAACCTCGAATTTCCCTACATTTTGACAAGTTTTTGACATTTGTTTGTCGCCGAGATGAGACTGCGACTAGATTTTGAACGTTTTAAATTACGAGAATTAGCCTTCTGTCTACAACCCTTACACGAACTGTAGAGAATCCAGCTGGATTTGATATGTTTCTATAATATGGAAATGAAAGGCTATTCATGAATCTGTATGAAAGAAAGTCAGTATACATAAAACTACACCAAAAGGATGGATTGTTGTATGTGTTTTAGTTACAAAATTCACTTACCTACAATAACGAAACATCACAATCTTCATACTTTAAATCTTCACTCATAAGTAACTGATTCTGCTCACCCCATTAGAGAAACTAATTTACAAAAGACACACACGGTACCAGGGCGGCATGTTCGCACAGGAGTAGTTATATAATGTTCCATACTTCTATGTATTAGTTCAGTGCGAGTCCCGCTGGGCTGCAATCTAGTGCCAAGTGTCAATGACCTCGCACTATTGCTGTTTATATTGAAACCATTGCCGTGGAATGTGTGGATATTAATGTAGTTAGGGAATTTACTGAATTTCATGTGATTGTTTTTGTGGATTTTCGCGTTGGTTTGTTATCTTTTTTAATGGATGACTTTGATTTGGCTACTTACGTTTTTTACAATTTCCAGGTCAGTGTCAGGTTGTATGTTGATTAAAATATGATTCGTAACCGTAACAAATATGGCTTTACAGATTATATAATCACTAGCGGCGCCCCGCGGTTTCACCCGCATAAGTGTCGATCCCGTGGGAATACAGGGATTAAAAGTAGCCTCTATGTTAATCCAGAGTGTCAGCTACCTTCAAACAAAATTGTATATAAATTGGTCCAGCCGTTTGAGCGTGAAGAAGTAACAAACATATAGGTAAACACACACACACACACACTCACAAACTTCCGCCTTTATAATATTAGTGTGATTAAAATCTGCAATACAACTCCATAAGTTAGAATTGGCCTCAATTGTCATGATTTTAATTTTAAAATTTTAATTTTGCTGGCTGACGCTTTCGCCTTAAAACAGCAATTGTATCGATTTTATAAAAAGGTCCATCTCAGCTCCAAATACTTTACAGTAGATCATGGTGCGTACAAGTACAGACGCCAGCATATCAAACTACCCGAAACTGTAAAATTTTCCCAATCAACCTTGAACCTTAATAATTATGCTTTAGCAATAAAATTGAAAATGTGTTAAAGAAATTTAAAAGATTGTATTAGCTTGATGTGCTGGCGTCTGTACCTTATACAGGGTCAAATTAAAGTACTATTGATATCTGAACATGATAAAACAAGAAAAATTTAGGTTTGATGATATATTTTTTTGGGTTAACTGCTCGCTGTTTTTTGGGTTAAGTTTCGCTAGCTAATGTAATTATGATCGTGTAGATAGATTCAATAAACAACTTTATGAATATTTCGTTAATGCAAATTACAATTGACTTCTGGCTTGTAAAACATCAAACCGCGGCATTCTTTATGACCTTTTCGTATTCCCCGTTCACGCAAAAAACATCAATATCTATACGGCCTATACCAAATTCAAACATTACAGATTTACCAACATTCCAAACAACTCAAAACAATTCATTTACCTTATAATAGAACCTTTGACCTTCCCACAAACCGACGGACTCACCGATACAACGTTTTTAAACGAACTTCTACCTACAGTTAACCGTCCCTGGCAATACTTGCACTGCGAAAATCGCCCTTGCTGCTACGACACAAAGGCACTGACAATGTTAATTGTTACCTTGGGCATGCGGTTGCCTGTACTCCGCCCACATTCCTACTGAATTCCGTCCCAGTGTCGAATAACGAGGAACGTGACACTTTTAACTATTGTCTAAGTTCCTGTTTAAAGTACAATGTTAAATGGAGGTCAAATATTGTCCTTAGGATTTTATTTGTGAACTCACTACGTTAAGGTTTAGGTAGTAGAAGAGCGGTTCCGTCATATTATAACCGACGTCATGAAAATCATTCATTTTCACCAGTATTTGACATTAAGGTGTCAAAAACGCTCTGTATTTGGACAGTTGTTATTGTGTGACCGTTTACCGCTTTCCTAGGAAACCTAACCTCTATAATGTACGGTGTGTTTATGTCACCTGTCACTATCAAGTTTTGGCGGGCTGTCACAGTAATAGGGTTGTCATGGCTATCTTGAATAAACCGCGTTACACATTTGTTTTAGCTTATAGCCCGCGATATTCAAAATTTCTTACGTTTTTTTGTAATTTGCATGTCAGGCGCTTTCAATTTAGACGTTTCGTGTCGGACCGCTCCGGTGCCGAAACGGTGCATTTGTCGTATTGTACACGGTCGGTCGTTTGTTTTCATACAACGCGCGCGGTGCGGGTTGTCGAGCGTTCGCGGTACCGATGCCGCACTGTTGCTGCACTACGCGCTTTGTTCATATAATCCTATTGATTGATATTTAATGAAATAGTCATTATTGATCTGAAAATTGCAAAAAAACGTAATTAAATTTGTATTTCGCGGACTACTCTGGCGCTTCTTCTTTAAAAACCTTAAATACATGCTCCATTTGTAATGCTGTAGTGCCATGGTTAAAGATAGCAGTCTCGTCAATATTATCTCTTCTATAAAGAATCTTTGCTTTCCATACCCTTAAGGCCTGAGTTCACCAACATTCTAACCATCGGTTAGGTATTTAAACAGTTGATTTATGTCAAATTTCCTAAGGAAATCAACTGTTTAAATACCTAACCGATGGTTAGAATGTTGGTGAACTCAGGCCTTAGGCGCCAAACTATTACCGTTAACCAAGTCCCAGTACAAAACCAATAATTTAAAATTTCAAACTTCAATAATGTCTTCTAATTTTACAAGCCAACGTAATGAATTTTGATGAATATGCAACGGCAAAAAATTGCCATTCCCATTTTGCTTACAGAATGGCAAATGACTTGCAACAATGTAACAGTATTTGTAGCATCGTATGATAATATTCATGCAAGTCCCAGCCTCTATTATTTTAATAAAGCAAAACCTTTTTTCTATGAAACTCCCGGCAGCAAGCTGACCCCCATTACCGAGAGATAAATCTTCAGCCATATTTCAAGCTAAGCTGTCTGCCTCATTAGGTTAACAGCTTATTTACACTGGCAATTAGCTCGGCTTTAGCTTAGCTTACTTCATTAGAAGCGTGTGATACATTGGTGAAATCTGCAGCTTAATAAGCTGCATAGTAAGTATTGAGTAGGAGGTAATGTTTTACCGTATAATAGGTAGAATATGTGGATTATATCACTTATCTGAATTTATTTGTCTTTTTAGGCTGAGAGGGGATATTTAAAAAGTTTCGGTACACACTTTCCTATAGCAGTGTTAATAATCTTCGATAATTTACATTACATCGCCACTTAATATGTTATCTACTTCAGTGATGTATTCAAGTTGATTTTAGTTTTAACAACTACAGTTCCAAAAATATCATCTCTGATATTTGCCATTCTCAATTTCAATGGCACCCACTTCAATTTCATTATATAATACATCTAGACGATAGAATATAGGCAGATAAGTAATATTATTCAACCATTAATCTTCGTCTCGAATGAACAATCGTGTGTATTTAACACATTGGAGCTTGGAAACTTAATTAAAAGCTCCCATACTTCATTGTTTATTCGTTAACGATTTGATTTCTGAGCGCCTGATTGTTAGTAGGCTGATTTTCAGCGTGCAATCTGAGATGAATTGCACACAATGTGTCTTTTTATCGAGTTAGTTGAACTGATTTTGATCAAGATTACATTTACATTTTTAACACAAAATGGAATGAATCGGTTCTCAACTCGTAGGTTGTCTAAACTACGCTATTGAACAAAATAATTAAATTTAGCAGAGAAATTTATTTTTGAGTCACTGCTATCAAATTCCAGTTTCTATTAAATAAATAAATAAAAAGAAAATGTGAACAAACATTTCCACCACGATCTAAACATAATTAAAATTAACCAAACAGTCCAAAAGATTTACCAATAATTAAAGCTCTTTCCTATCTTGCCCGTAATTAAAACATGCACCCCTAAGGCAAATTATTGTTTAATTTCAGCGCTTTAAAGGGAGAGATCTAAAGCGCTAAACGTATGCGTAGTCACACACTGTCACCCCACTCCCAGTAGTGGGATACTATCTCTGTTTGCACAGTAACCTGCAGGGGGATGGGATGGGATAGAATGGTTGATTGTCATTTGTTTGGCTTGGTGGATTTGTCATTTAGTGAATGGATTGGTTTTCCGGATAAAGTTGCTAGTCATTTTCCAATTTTTTACTTTGTCGTTCAAAATGTGCTGATTTTCGGCTTTCTTTAAATAAAAGACTTTTGATTTTGATTTGAATTGCCGTTTTATATTTTTATTTTGCTTTGAACTTTATTTCATGATGCTTCCATCTACGTTGATTTGGAAAAAAAAACTCTTTTCCATAATAGCTGCGCCCCGCGTTTTCACCCGCATAAGTTTCGATCCCGTAGGTAATATCGGAATAAAAAGCCTAATCCAGGTCATGGTCTACCCATGTGACAAATTTCATCTAAATCCGTTCAGCCGTTTTAGCGTGTAAGCGTAACAAACAAACATAAAAAAAAAACAAATCTTTTCTCTTCTAAAATGTTTTCGTTTAGATAATGGCAGTTGTGGAATATCGTCACTGAAACATCTTGAACACGGTTTAAATGTACTGATCGCGTTTAGTTTCATTGGTGAAATTCGCCCTCAATGTGTTATCGAGTTTACGCGGTTGGTAAAAAAATAATTATAAAAGGTTCATAAAGTCTGACTAAGACTAACGATCGCCCTAATCATTCTTAATACCCTAAATCTAGGCATTCGGTTTTTTCATTAGACATTAAAAACTATTAATCATATTGAATTCAACAGAATATTCTGTTGGTAGGAATTTAGTCAGAATATCGCGTCACTAAAAGGTTACAAAGTGGCAGCTTAGGTCGGATGCGGGGCCAATTTAGATTCCATCATTGATTTCAGTCGATGTATTCTCCAAAAATCGCACCGTGAAAATTGAAGTTAAGTGAGCTTGAAGTTTGCTGTCAATAGTGTCAATACCTAGCATCAGGTGGTAATGCAGCTCACTTCACCTTAGTTATCACGGTAAGATTTTTAAAGAATAGACCGGTAAATTACGTAAGTATGTTTAGTAATTTCAACTGCAGACGTTATTGTCAGGCACATTAACGATTATGATAAACAAAGTTTAAACTTACTTTAAAATATTCTTCCAGAAAAACACTGTCTTCCTAACCCATTCTAGTCTAGAAACTAGTGCAATTTACATCAACTAGAAATAAACCAAACATTCCATAAACGTCTGATATTTCAAAAACATTAAGTGCGAACTACATGTGACGAATTTACAAACAAAGGGAACACAAAAATTCGGCAATAAAGTGGCGGTCTACATAAGTGTAATTCACATGTGCCGGTGTGTTGTTGAGTGGTGGGGTGCGGCTCACCTATGACGAACAACAATAACGGTGTGAACGGCAGCGCGGGCGGGGAGCCTGCCGCCTACGACATGGATTCGCTGGAGGAAATGCTTCGTAAGGTAAGGAAACTTATGTTAACTACACGTTTCGCGTTGTTTTCCGTTACAGCGCATTCGGAAATTCTCCACTAAGATATTACACGAACATTTCGGCGGACGCAGCCGGGAAACAGCACAAGTTTATGCTTCTGAAATTTTGTGTACTTATTATAGTTGAAAATATTTTTTGGGCGGGTTTTTAGTTACCTAGTCATATATTCCATGTGAAGCTGCTCAGCTTTTTGTTTGTGTTTTACATGTCATCATCTGCGTCGCCTTTTCCCAACTACATTGGGGTCAGCTTCCAGTCTAACCGGATTCAGATGAATACCAGAATTTTACATGGAGTGACTGCCTATCTGACCTTCAGAACCCAGTTACTGGATAATACGATACCCCTTGGTAAGACTGGTTATCAGACTTTCGGGCTTCTGATGACCCGTAACGACTGTCAAAGATCCAAAAATGACAGCCGGGACCAACGGCTTAACGAGCATTCCGAGGCACGGAAGGGTCTTGATGTGTAAAGATGGTCACCAATGTACGGGCCTACCTCAGCAAGAGTAGCTTAACCTGGTAGATCGACCCGTGCGACTATTATTACTTAGCCACAAGCTTCGTGTTTTACTCGTATGTAATATTATTTGCGAAGAGTCAATATGAATTAATACACATTAAACACTATGTACTCGTTTGTCATGTAAAAATTATTTACATCATAATGTTTGAAAGCTTCGCGTGATTTTTAATGACTGTAACATTAATAAAGTTTGTATCTGTTGACTGGTCTGACATGGTTCACAATTCAACATAACGTTACGTCATTTTCAGCAGTTCAATTAATTTTACTGCTTTTTAGCTTTTGGTTTAGGGTACAGTCTAGGAATAAATATGTTTTCACTTATACTTTATTAATTTTCGAACAGCGTCATTGACAACATTTTGAATGAAAATGACAGTTCGAGAAGGTGACAAGCGCCCGCCATGTTGGAAAGGAATTTGTTTGAAAATTGCGTAATATTTTCGCACCTTGACTGTCCCTACTCCTTAACGTCTAAGGCTTAGACCATAAAAAACAGAACAATAATCACGAAATTGTCTCTAACCAAATAACAACTTCTCTATTCCCACTCCAGTACCGTCCTACCTACGTTAAATTAATTTAATCCAGTATATTTACTTGTTTATTAATTAGCGACCCGCCAGCTAGGGGTGTTTGCGTTCTCGTTGAACCTAACCTTGAGTTATTTACCTGGGTCTTAGCTTAGGTCGATAGAGCACGTCAACTAACCTAATAATCTTTGCAATTTACTAAAGTACTTAAGTATTAAATGTAAAAGCGTATTTCGTTTCAAAATCGAGTTTTAGGATATTTATAGCTGAATCTTGTTAGACAAGGATGTTTTGATTTACATTATTTTATAACTTTTTTTTACTTAATTTGACCAATTATTATTTATCGTTAAATAAAAGTTTATTACAAAAAAAAATACAACTGACTTCCCAAAAAACCTTATAAAGTGAAAAATTACTTTTATTTCGAAAGTCGGTGGATTTAGTTTTTTGCTACCGACTTCCGATTTTGTAATTAAGTATTTATTTTTTTACTTTTTAGTCGTGGTAAGCCACACAATGTAAATAACAGTGACAGGAAGATATTATAACATCATCAACATTCACGAAGTGGAAAAAAAAGTAGGTATTATTGATGCTAATTGCTAACTCAAAAATCACTTATCAGAACTTAACTGTATTCACGATCATGTTCAGCAGTAGCAAAATACACTAATTGGTATATATTAAACTTCACGAATAAATTGTTCTGACCAGTTTTGACTGTTAAATAA
Organism: Gortyna flavago; assembly: GCA_963669345.1. Classification (NCBI taxonomy): domain Eukaryota; kingdom Metazoa; phylum Arthropoda; class Insecta; order Lepidoptera; family Noctuidae; genus Gortyna; species Gortyna flavago. Next base: position 14,115,565 of record OY770138.1, read on the forward strand.
TAAAAGAGCAAAAACTTTAACGAAAATCAAGCGGCCAGTAATCTACGACCGCGTTCCATATTCAATTTATTCGAAACCCACAGACACAAAAAGCAGTTTTCCTTTTTTGTTAATTTCAGATTTCGAACCGTACGACCAAACTTCCCGAATATTTTACCCCGAAAACTGGGCCCGACAATCTGGAGTTGTACATAATATCTATCAATAAATCCTTCGCAAACCTCCGTTGAAATGAAAAACTGCACTGTGGGAAATGGAAAAATATCGTACGGTGACGAAAAGCGCTGTAGGCGTCGGTTCGCGTATTTTCTTTTTTCTATGAAATCATGTCGCCATGCACTGTCTGGTGCACTCGCAGACGGATTACTATTCCTTTTTCAAAAGTTTAGTTATGGATCGGCGCTTGTTATTGCCGTTTGAAGATCGAACGGAGCGTACGTAGGTTGTATTTACTTTTAAATTGGAAAGGACTACAGTCGAACGTGCCAATTATTTTGCAAATTAAATACAAAAAAAAATGTCCCTATTTTATACGTATAAAAAGTCTACAGTCTTGAGGCTAAAACCAAATCTGGGATTGCAATCAAATACTCGAGATGTTTTATTGTACCTATGAGGTGAAACATTTTGTTTCACTAATGCACGGTTCCTAAACAAAAACCAATGCTAGCATTTTTTATTGCCAAACTAGGCAAATAAATAGATTCGTAAGCACATTTTATCTGTAATAGCTACTTCCATATGGGAGGGTCTACTATGCAAAGCTATGAGGTCTTTGCTTCATTATTGGTGAAGATACAAGAGTCTTAATTTAAACCAATAACGGTCCGTAAATTATAGGAATCGGCCATAAATTAGGTAGCTGACACACAATACTTTCTACCAGCTTTTTAGTAGATATTACTCCTCTGTAAACAATAAAGTTAAAAGAAAACTCGAGCGTAAAAAGTGTCTAGATCTTGTCATCAAATTTTCCTATTTGTTTAATTAATGCCCAGGTTTTATCATCAAGCTCTTAGCTGATGAGAGTTCGCCTTTGTTTTTTCTGCTGCAATAGTTTTCTTAATAAACTCTGTTACGAAGCGACTTTAATTTGCATCCAGCTTGGTTTTTAAATAAATATTTTCTTTATGGTTTCTTGCTTTCTTTTTTATTGATTTGGTTTTTCTAATTAGACTAATTGCAAGTGGTAGCTGATGTACTTTGATTAAAGATGTTGAAGAATAAAAAATTAAGTTTTAATTCTTTTGGTACAGTCAGGGAAACGAATAATTTATTCAACTGACACACTACGCTAATTTTTCGTGTTATAACCATTTCATACAACTGCTAAATAATGACAGATTCGAATATACGGATAATTTTTGTAGGTACTTAATCAATGTGATAAGCAAATAATTTCCCAGACTTTACATATGGCATTGCGGTAGCATTTTTAAACGTTCTGCTTAAAAATTAGTTTGGGCAAATCTCAAAGAATTTCATGTGAAGTGCAGACATTAAACCAAAAACCGTACACATCATCATCATCATTTCAGCCGAAAGACGTCCACTGCTGGACATAGGCATCCCCCAGGCACCTCTACTTCGACCGGTTCTGTGCTTCTGGCATCCAACGGGTTCCTGCGGCCTTCACAAGGTCGTCGGTGCACCTTGTGGGAAGCCTTCCAACGCTACGTCTTCCGGTACGCGGTCGCCACTCCAGAACCTTTCGGCCCATCGGCCATCTGTTCTGCGAGCAATGTGCCCTGGCCACTGCCACTTAAGTTATATGCTTGGAGTTTCCCTGCGTGATCAAATCAGAAATGAGGAGAACCGTACACAGAGAAGACTAAAATAGAAATGCTAACATCGATTCCTAAGAGCAAGTCTTTTAAATCCAACAGTTAGCATAGCCGATGACATAGACCCATTCAACTTAAAAAAAAAATAAAGCTCTTCTCAACAACATCAATCCCAAAATTACTAAAAGCAAATCCGTATCGTATAAAAATTTGAACAAAACGCGACGCCATTAAAAAAAAAGTCGTAAAAGCAAAATTAAAAATTAATGGCGGGGTGTTTTAACGTATGTAAGCTATGGGGTATTTGGGAACTACGGCGTCTGTGGGAAAGGAGGAATTATGGGGGAAAGGTGTAAACAGTCACGCGTCTGTAATTTTTTTTTTGTAAAAAATGGGTGCTTTTTATTGACTTGAATAGGTGTTTGGTGTGTCGCTCCATGTAAAATACTGGTATTCAGCTGCATCCGGTTAGACTGGAAGCCGATCCTAACATAGTTGGGAAAATGCTAGGCAGATGATAAGAGATGATGACGTGTTTGCGATAATATAATTGTATTTCGATTTATTCCGGTCTGATCCCCTGAGCCCCCCTCCACCCCCCCCCCCCCTCGATCCCCTGCTAGTTCGTCTTCTGTTTTAATTGCTGTCTTATCCACTTTATCTAGGTTACTCTTTTTGACAGTAAGTGCAGTCAAGGGAAAATAAAAGTTTCATGTTTTACAAAATTAAATAAACTTCGTTGTTTTTATTTACTTCTGCTGTCATAATAAGGTTTGCAATCTCATTTGGTATGTTGCATTGTTTTGCACCATTACCAAAAATGATCCCATGCCTGCATCATTAGGCAATATGTTTATTAGTACGTAGCGTTTCAGGTAGTATAATTTCAATTATTGTGTCTTCAAGAATGTATGCAAAAAAATATTAAAACTATTCCCATACTTTAATCAATCAATCAACTGCAGCAGCACGCAATCCTCTGCTGGACATAGGCTGCGCTAAAACACCCTGTTCTGCGCCTTCCGAATTCAGTCTGTCCCAACCACCTTCCCCTGCTTGCTTTCTATGTATTTAGATCTTTACCTCTCACTATCATTTACGATATAATGCACCTACGTGCCTTCAATTATGCCAAAACTGCAATATTATCAGTCCACAAAATATTATAATATATCCATTAAATTACCATAAATCAGGGCATTTATTACAATCAATTTCGTCGTAGGTAGCTAACAGCGGCACAATATGGCTGATTTAAATAATCAATTTATTCGTTGACAAAACCTATTAATTCTTTGTTAATTAATAATTAAAATCCGTTCGGTTGGATTGTCGCCTCATTAATAATGTCACTAGTTAATTGATATTTGGCTCGATTTAATATCATGGACATTGTTTTGTAAAAACATTTTGTAGTTGCTTGTGGGGCAGTTTTATCAACTAATAGCTTCTGAAATTTCACCCTCCCCCATTCATCTTCTTAGGGGTTGAATTTCAAAAAACCGTTTCATAGTGGATACCTACTCTTCACAAAGAACACACTCTCCAAATTTTATGTCTCTAGGACCAGCGGTTTAATATTCATACATTTATGTAGGACACACGAAGCAGGGAAGCGCAATCACCCTCATTTCACTTTCACACACGGGATGCCTCTCAGCTGGTAAACAACCATTTCTCTCTCATCCAGAGCTCATGTAAATTATACAAACAAACTTCAACTCTAAACTGCATTGTTCTACTGAACCCGTATCACAACACATTTGTATTAAAAGTTGGCAACCCCAAGAGTAAACCCGCTATATTATTTATTGCCAGCATAATAAGTTTCACCGACCGGCCTTTATTTGTTTTCTCAACTCGTTACGCCAAAGATTTGGGCCAAATTCGAAAAGTCTATTATTTATTCATTTACGTAACGTCTGTTGTGCTAAACGTCACCTTTTCTATCGCGTTTTAAGGTTAGGTTTGAATTTTTAAAGGATGTTTGACAAAATGGGGTTTTCGTTGATGGATTGGGTTTGTCTTTTGTGAGAGATAAATTGAAATGTTGGATATTTATTGTATTTTCTTTTTGCCCTTTTGTTGAATGAAGATTTATTAATCAAAATTATAATGTGCGCGCATTATAGAATACTAGCTTCTGCCTGCGATTTCGTCTGCATAAAATTTCTTGCTCTCCCGACCCAACCCGCGGCATCGTATCGCCTGCCCGCGCTGTTACTTCGTTTTCGCTTAACGTCTTTTTGCTCGACTCCTAACGGTCCTATGGTGATATTAATAACCTATAGCCTTCCTCAAGAACTGGGCTATCAAATGCAAAAAGATTTTTTCGAGATTAGCGCGTTCAAATAAACAAACTCTTCAGCTTTATTATTAGTATGTAGATAAATGTAGATTGTGATCTAGGAAAGAAATATGTTACTATGGTATAATATTCGCCGCTTTCAAAACAAAAAAAAAACAAAGCAATTCCACCTTTACTGGAGATTCCGCAACAGCTAAGCTCTAAGTATACAACTTTATTTTGTTTAAATGTAAAGAATCACCGAAACCGAAAGTTCACTGATGTACTATCAGCCAATACACAAACACAGATACGCAAATTCGTAATTCAATACAATCTAAAACATTTTCAAGCACCATTTCACTTTGCCATAAAAGATAGCCCCGCTTTCCAAACGTACAACCGGTACAACACATAGCCAACGTAATCACGTTTTAAAATCTAATAAAAACAACTTTTTAATTGTTTAGAGACTTGACGTTCGAGTAAAAACTTACTAAATACAACACGACACAAATGAAAGGTTACATCTATGTCCACGGCAAGAAAAGTTTAAGCAATTTTCAAACACATTCTTATCCCGTATTACACGAATCGCACTTGTCACTTTTTGAATAGTCATTCTCATTCATGATAAATGTACAGTAGATACGGCAGTGGTATCAAAAACCAGTATAAGCTTGTCCTTTACTCTATTGCAACTCCGTACTCGCATACTCCGTACTCCGTACTACGCTAGGCCAGCTCAAGCACCGATATGCAGACTACTGTACATATAAGCCTCATGCCCGGTGCTTATAATGTTTTACGGCACTGTACAAAATGACCTGAAGGTGCTTAGCCTTTTCATTTCTCAACTGCACACGGCGACATATCAAGCTATACATTACCAGTTTAAGCTGACCTCGCATTGTATAGGTTTTTCGTACAATGAGAAGTCAGCTTATACTGGAAATGTATAGCTTGACATGTCGTCGTGTGTACCTAATCAAATGACCAAAACCAGTAATATTAGCAATCGCTCATTATCAATTTCTGCCTGAATTCTTCTAAACTCGAAAGTTATCGAGTTTGACGAATTTAACCGATGTAACAATTAAGTTGTGTCGTACTACTCGTACTGTACCAAGCTCTCCCCATTTTTATTTAAAGACTAACGAAGATTTTAAGCTGGAAGGTTGTAAAAACATAAGACAACGCCCTCGGAGCCACTTTGGGGCTTAAATTAAGCTGGGTGCTGAAGTTGGGCTTATTCCGTGCTTAGTTGATAGGATCATAGATTTTGTTCTAAATAGGTTGGTATAGTAAAGGGAGATGGTTATTTTTACTTGTTACAGTACAGTTTGTGGTTATGGTAATGTGGGTAAGTTTATTTTTGAGTGGATTTTGGTATTCATAGCTTATTATAGCTAGGTTTAGTGTATCTTTTAGCACGGTAAACGAAAACTCCAATTTGTTTTTTTTTTTTTAATATAAGAAAATAGGTGCGCCATTTCAATATTGGCCCGTGATCTATTTGTTCCAACTGTCATTCGTAGATCTTTGACATTCGTTGCGGTTACTCAGAAGCCCGAAAGTCTGACGACAGACTTACCAAGACGTATCGTGTTAGTCAGTAACGGGCTTATGGAGGTCAGGTAGACAGTCACTCCATGTTAAATAATGTTATTCAGCTGCATCCGGTTAGACAGGCAGCCGACCCCATAGTTGGAAAAATGCTAGAAAGATGAAGATGATACTTTTGTAAGGAATTAAGTACTTATTAGACAGTATTTGCAAGTTCTGCTCAAAATATTCAAAAAATGGTTTTGGTGTGACCACATTGCTACAGCATGCTTACCAGCTATATTTAGACTTCCAAGCCATCTGGCGGTACTTAAATTGTGTAATATACAACCCTGCAATGCAGTTCTTAGAATGTATGAATCGACTGAAATGCTCGACTGGCGTTAAAACCGATTAATGTCTTCTCCGCACGCAACATTGCAGTTAGAAAGAAAAAATATATAAGTACCTTTCTCCCTATACCTTATATAAAAACTACGTAATTCCATAATGTTTGGGTGGGTTATTAAATAGTTTTACTTGGGAAGTTTTTCCTGTTTCTCGTTTGTTGGATTTTTCTGTAAGGAATGCATTTTGTCCACTCGGGGATTTTTGTTGAGCGTAGGAATTGACTGCTTGGTGGCCCGGTATTTGTAACTGTTAATGTTGGTTTAGGATTGTAAAGAACCAGTAGAATTCTACACAGCTAGTTTGGTCGTCTATTTTCAAAGCAGAAAAATACAATTTGAAAATTCTATATAATTAAAATGAAATGCTGTTCGTTGGTAAGCGCATCATTAAAATGAAATGCTGTTCGTTGGTAAGCGCATCATTAAAATGAAATGCTGTTCGTTGGTAAGCGCATCATTAAAATGTTCGTAATAGTCTGAATCAGGTTTTTATAAAAAGAAAAATTGGAGAAGTTTCCCGGAAAATCTTCAAATTCAGGAAAAACTGAACGCCCGTTTTTGTAAAAAATATTGAAATTTGGACAGGATAGTCTGCTAGGTAGGTATTAATATCATCAGTAACTAGTTTATGTGAAACTTCGTTTATTTAAAGATCTCTGCCAATGCGTGTATTGTAATTGCGTTTGCATTAACAAATCCCGCACGCGCAAACATCCAAGCCATGTCGATTGATAGCCAACAAAACCCCAAATTAAACTCAAACTCGAAACATTTATTTCAATTAAACCATTTACAGGCACTTTTGAATTGTCAAGAAGTCGGTCAGTCACAAAATATGAAGCTAGTTGCCCATTCCAAAGCGTAGGTACCTATGGAGAAGAACGGGCAAGAAACTCCATTGACACTCTTTTAAATTATATACAATATGTCGTTTTGCATCCTCGTCAAATTTCAGGAGGCTTTTATGAAAGACATAAATAATCAAATACAATAACGATACCTGCTCAATAATAAATACATACTTGTTTTTTTCGTTATTTAAGTTTGACAGTATTTCAGAATACACCACTTGCAAAGAACAGAATCGCCCCGTAGCGTATGCGGTAGGCAGTGTCGCACGAATATGACGCTGTGTGCGTGCGTGTCGACGACCGGCAGACCCCGCCCACGTAACAGCGGCGCGTGCGGCTAGCAATAGCAAAAATCACCTACATGGCATAAACTGTGGATAATTACTTAGATAATTTTTAAGCTTAATTAGAATTAGTAAAAAATGACTCACTATGCGCCAAGGAAAGGTCAAAAGTCAACGTAGGTAATGCAAAAAACGTAGCCAGGGCTACATCACTTCATGAACTTGCGCGCGATAACTGTCTGTAAGCCCAAGTGGCAGCGAAACGATAATAACTCTAGGGTCGAGCGTCTTAGGCACAGTTTAGCACGTAGCGGTCGCCGACGACATGAAAAATGCTTTTATCGCGATAGGTAAGTATAGGAGATTTTGTAGGGAGTGAGGTATCTGTTACAACTTAAATAATTTGTGACGTAACTATCAGCTGATTAATAAAATGTTAGTTTTGCTTATAAAATGTATTTCATTCCTGCTAATCGGACAGTAAGTAATCCTAAAATTGTAAATTTATCTTAGTTATAAAAACGTGTAGGCACGAAATACGCGCCGTGCGTAGTTTAGATAAGTAGGTAATAATAAAAACCTGTAAGACTAGGTACGTAGTTACCAGCTTTGATTAATAAAGTGTTAGTTTTGCATTACGTATACAATTTATTTTATTTTTGATAAATGGTCAGTAAATAATAAAATTGGGAAATTGTAAATCGTATCCACTCACCCGTCCCGCTTCCCGAGAACTGCAGCGGTTAGGCTTGTCCGCGAATATTCCGCGAATTATTTTGTTGGCGCGGGGCGGGTCGCCTGCGCACTTATTACACGACTTTGTTTATTTTTTGTTTTTATTTGAAAGTCATTGTTTTCTGCAATGTATTGTTTAATTATTATCTGTGTATGAAATTGGTTGATTTCAAATTTTCCTTCCTATTTAACGGGCAAAGGACCGTCAAAAATACCTCAGTTAGTGTACCTATGTAATGTACTAAATCTAAAATGGTTTATTACTTTGTAATAAAAATGGAAAGCTAGCTTTTTAAGTGATACATTTGTTTAGGAGCACTGGTTATCAGATATTCTAGACCGGTATTTTAGGCGTAGTTAAAAATTTTAAATCAATTTATTTACACCAATTGATTTAACTAACTACGTATTCACAAATGATTGTATGTACAAATAAATAAATAACCTACGCTAGCCGGAGGTATTGTTCGAAGTGGCCACCTTCACGTTCTAAACACAGTCTAGCACGACGTCGCGTCGCTGGTTTTCTTTTAGCTTTCGCAACACAAACACATTCGTTTTTACAGTGTCGAAAGCACTAAACACTTTTTCCCTCAATTCTGTAACACTAGTTATTTCGTCTGTGTACACTAGTCTTTTAATGCAGGGGCGTTAAGTCCGGAGAATGCGGAGGCCAGGCCACAGGTCCACCGCGGCCAATCCACTGATTGCCGAACCTTTCGGTCAAGTACCTACTCGCGTACTTGACGACCGTAGTGAGGAGGGGCACCGTCCTGCTGGTAAAACAAGTTGCGATGGATTGCCAGGGGAACGTCATCGAGCATCTCCTCGACGCCGCGGTGGTGGCCGATTGGGAAACATTTCCGCGAACATCTGCACAGAACACTCCACTCCACTACCACGCCACTCCACTTATCGCGTATAAACGCACCATCTCCACTAACTCAACATTGGAGTAGTTTTCCGTCATCGTGTCGTATTTAAAACGAAATTAAATGACCGCGAGCCGGGAAATCGCGAAAGACGTGCTCACGACGGCGACATCAATCACACTAGTCGAAATGTGGGCGTGGCCGGGTGGGTTTAGGGATAATAGTAGGGCGCTGGCGGCGGTGAGGGAGCGCGCGCGCAGGGGTAGGCAAAATTATTGTATCGTATTTAAACCACATGAGTTTTTAAGTGTGTGTAAAAGAGCAATTGCAGTGCGGTATCACATGGGTCGCGTTTTAACATGCGTGTCCCACACATGCCGATTTCCGAAAATTAGAAAAACAATAAAAAAATTACCTACTTATTTTATTATTGATTCGTATCGAGAATCATTAGCATAGTTACCTCCTTGAATTTGACGAGGATGCAAAACGACACATTGTATAACAAAAATATTAGTTACATCATTAATGTTGAAATTATAATTATATGTAAGAACGATGTTAAAAAAGACGTACGCGTAAAAGTGTCCAGAGTACAGCAAATACTGCTTAACAAAGCAACAATCAAAAAATAAAATCATTAAAAATAAGTCGAGGCAGCTAAGTGATGACCAGCCCCATCTGACGGCGCCCGTTCACGAACATGACGCATAGATCAGCACCAATCAGCTCAACCATTTAAAAAACTCTACTACAGTAACTATACAAGAACCAATACAAGCCTAGCCTATTACCAAAGATGAAATTACCCACAACATACAGAGTAATAAAACAATAATACTATCTGCGCCAACAGGAGCCACCTATAGGTAGGTACTAAGTTATTTGTTCGTACCCACTAAACATTTGGAGCCGGTCCAAACCGACAATTTGATATTGTACGGCGGACATCAAAATTGCATTGATAACCAGTATTTACGTTAATGATTGGCTCACTAATCAACTAATCATCGTGTAAATTACTTCAGTAAACAGGATTCGTAATATGAATACATTGTGTTAATTCGACAGTGGAACATTTTTTGGTTGAGCTCCTATACTCCGACTTTAATTAGCTGCAGTAAAATGACACTTCTTAATAACTCATTTCGGACTGAGTTTGGAGATATGCATGTCAAATAAGTTTCGTTTGTTACACTATTCTGTACTAGAAAAACAAGATTTTTCACATTTAATAAGCTGTCATTTTACTGCAGCTTATTAAAAGTCCGACTTAAGTTCTGAGTTGACCTGCATGCAAATGACAAATGCGTGCACTGACAGGTCCACTCAATCTTTGTGGTTCTTTCCTCAAAATAACATTTCATACACCAATCAACATGGTCTTCGCATGATCTGACCAAGATTATGTCTGGACTATAAAAGAGACTGTTATCTCTGAGTTTGTTTTGGCCCTAGTCAGATAGGAAACTCATCTAGTTTTTTTTTTTTTTAATATAATTGACGTGTAAAAGTTTTTGGTACAAACCTACTTACAGAAATAAAATCATTTATCATACGATTTAATATATGGAACTGCCGATGGAGTGATCCAAGTTGTAGGTAAGCATAATATTAAGATTACTTAGATTGGTTCTGAGTTTATCTTGGATATTACTGACATCTGTGAAAGCAAACATCGTGAAGGAACCTGGACGTACTACTTCATCATCATCTGCTTAGCCTTTTCCCAACTATGTTGGGGTCGGCTTCCAGTCTAACCGTATGCAGCTGAATACCAGTATTTTACATGGAGCGACTGCCTATCTGACCTCCACAACCCAGTTACTGGGTAATACCATACCCCTTGGTAAGACTGGTTATCAGACTTTCGGGCTTCTGACTACCCGTAACGACTGTCGAAGATCCACGAATGACAGCCGGGACCAACGGCTTAACGTGCTTTCCGAGGCACGGAGGGGTCTCGGTATGTAAACATGGTCACCCATCCACAGACCAACCGCGGCAAGCGTAGCTTAACCTGATCGATCGACCTGTGCTGCTGTTTTAATTTAGCTACGGCGCCTCCTCTCTCTCCTCTCTCTGTACTTACTTACTATCTACTTATATAGGCCTGCAACGCCAACGCGTCTTGAGCAAGCGTGCAGGTGATCAATGCTCGTGCCTTCTCTGTATGAGAAGAGGTCTTTGCCTTGCAGTGGGACAATAATAGGCTAGTATTTTATAAAGTCTATTCATACTTGTTTCAAATTAATATTATTTCAAGTTAAACAAATATCAACTTTTTTTAATGGCAATTAAGTTGATTTCAGAGTGACTAACACTATTGAAAAAGTTATAAAAATGTTTGAAGTTGTAGCGTAAACTGAACGTTATGATGTAGGATTTAAAGTTATTTTTCTATAAAGTCATATTTGTTTACATTTTTGGCAAATAAATCGCTAACGTTGAATTAAGTTCGTTAAACTCGTGATGTGCAAAGCACATTTTAAAAAAATTACAAAATTTCGCGAAAAAAGTGCCGAACCGGATCTCAATTTGAGAAGGTAGTAACAAAAGTTCTGACTTAAGCCCCACTGATTCCTAAAGCTAGAAATCATCCCTCTAAACATAAAAGTACAAAGAACATGGTGCAATCTAACATTTTATCGTTCCCAGTCTCGCGTCAAATGATGGCGGCCGGAATAGCACTCACATGTCGTAAGCAATAAGTTCCCTCGTAAACATTTAATAGGCACATCGATTTGCTGCTCGGGAAATGGAAGAATTGCATCTCTAGTAAGTGTTTTATGAAGTTGTCGGTTGCAAAGTATCTAGTTAGAGAAGTTATCGCGAATTTCTTTGGGTTTTTAAAACAAGATGTTTAGCATAATCAGCCTATGATGTTCCCACTGCTGGGACACATGCCTTCTCTTTTCGAGAGAGACGGGGCTGCAATCTACCACGCGGGCCCTGTGCGGATTGGTAGATGTCGCATGTCTTGCGTTTTTGGTTCTAGGACATGCCGGTTTCCTCACGATTATTTCCTTCACCGTTTTGAGAGATGATGAAATAATATACCTACACAAAGTAAGGGCCTGACTGGGTTCGAACCCACAGCCAACGACTTGTGAGTCGCAACCATTATCACTGGGGTCACTACTCGATGTTTAAACAAGATGTTTGTAAAATTAAAAAATAATGTGATAACTTACTATCTACCTACATAAATGCACACTGCACCTACTAAAAACACAAAAAAAAATATCCATACGGCCTAGACAATTAGTGGCAATCTTTTTCAAAGCGTTTCGTAATTCTACAACTTATTTTGACCAGATTGACATAAGCTTTTCCATCATCATTATCACTGCATTCGCTGGTAGAATGTCACTTTGTCTTGCCCGTTTCTAATAACTTTTTTTCTTATAGGTAATAAACCTTTCCTTAATAAATTACGATACTTACTTGACTTAAGGAATCCATTACTGCATGAGTCACGAGTATCGTACACTATTTGATAGCTGGCGTTACCTAAACCCGCACTTTTTCTATGTAGAAATGGACTACTTAAGTCACAGAAAAGCGTGAATTAAATGCTGGTTTAGGTCACACAGTGCCATAAAAATTCATGTATACAACTAAAGCTTGTAACGAACTAATTCACGAAGCTTGAGAATTATCAAGTACCTGTACCCATTTTCACCTGCAGTTAAACTCCACGAACGGAACTGTCTCATTCCATTTAAACAGGGAACGCTATTCCGAACTCTGTTCTATTCTGAAAACTGTACCTTATTCTAGTTTCAGACTAACCTAATTTTCTTGCTTATTTAACCGGGTATACCCGGTTATGTATCGTTAGTGTGTCGGAATGAGCCGGGTTATGTTTAGTTTTATCTGATTCTTGCAAGTTTATACAGATTTAACCATATAACTTATGCCTATCTGAATAATCATAATTATAGTTTTTTTCCGTTATAGGTTTTGTAGTGGTCATTGCACTCATACGCACATAACGTTTATTGTATATAGGTTCCTGCCGGAGTCTACGTCTTCCGAAAGCTGTAGGTCACCATAGAGTTTATTTTTTATTTTTATAAAAGTATCTTTTACAGTTAGTACCATTGGATGAACTGATCTTGATCAGTGTTATAATTAAACATTTACATTTTTCTTCAGCCTTTAAGCCAATCTTCTCTTTCAAGAATCACACAGCTGCATCACACAGCAAACTCTTTATAGACATTTAAAAATAAAATCTATAAAATTTTCACATCCAGGCAGTAAGTTACCTACTTAAAGACATTTCATTTAAGACTTAAGCACTTAACTTTATGTCATGAGACGTTAGCTTAAAGCTAAGAACTTAATCTTAGTTTAACGACAACATCAATTACTGTGTACACATAAAATGAATAATATCTCTTGAATGTTTTGGCAATGAAGTGAGGGTATTAACTGTGTGGCATTAATTTTTTGATCCTAAAGAAATAATTCTTGAGAATTTACTATAAAACAATATAACAACAATTTATTTGAAGATATATAAATTTACTTGCCTTTTAACTAATAGCATTAAAGCAATTGGCAGCTTTCGCCCACAGTTTCAGAAATTGTTGTGGTAACATTTGAAGTTACCGCTATAAAACTATGTGCATGCCTTGGATTGAAAATCTGATTCATGAATAGCAATCGGCTCCTCTAAAACAAATAAAGATGAACACCCTAAAATTTCAGCATCACCTAAAGCCTGAATCGAACTCTTCATTCAATCTACACTTTATTCTGTACTAGCGACCCGCCCTTGCTTCGTGCGGTTTTGCGACTCAACCAAATATCAAGTTTTCTTTATTATGTATGTGTACGTTTAATAAATTGTACTACTTGTACTTGTTGTGTAACTGGTTGTACTTTTATGTTGCAAATAAAAAAAAAATGCTTTATACAATAAATATTCCGGATTCAATTCTCTAAATAATGGTGAAAACCACATCAAAGTCTGTTGCGGAGTTTAGAAGAACAACGCGGATACAGAGAGATACAAAAAGCAACTTCTGTGTTTAATATGAATAGATTTTTCAACAAAGCAAGCTTTCCCACCATTCTTACACACTCAAAAATCAAACGGAACAATCTCCGCACGTGCACCAAATCAAACGCGCAAGAATCAGAATCTCCCATTTCTAGCAACTTCAACGCTGAGCCAATCGTAGTGCAGCAAAGTATTTACCATACCGAACTATTTTATCTACTTCCGATGGGGCAGTAAAACGTTTTCGAGTTAAATTTTACACTTGTCGACAAAGGAACACATATAAATCGGCCGATTTAGACGCTCTAGTTCGTAGCTAGTCGACGAAAGGCGCACCTTGGGACGTGGTGCGAGACAGGGGAGAATGGCGGTTTTGGAAAAAATATGGTTTATTAGTAGTAGCATAGTTTTGACTTTCAAGAATAGCGTTCATTTTTGTGTAGGGCTTGTCGTAGTGTGTAAGCCTAAGTGAATCCGGTAGCAGCGAAAGTATAGATTATGAACTGAGTCCTTTCCTATTTCATTATAAGGGTACCGAGTTAGTATGCTTTCTACTAACTTACAATACTAAAGGATCGGTTTTTATTGGAGGTTACTGATCACTGCAGCCTGCATCAGCCAGCTAGATGTCACAGACTCGGCCTTTTCTTTTTCAATGAAGGCAAACTTGCGAAAATACATCAGAAGATATATCAAATTACGCAGTTGTGGACTTCAACAGGTAAATTTATAATTTTAATGCCAAGCACTCATTAAAACCTACCTATAAGATCACAAAATCAACTACAAAACAGTGTAAATAACCCAAAACAAACTTCCAAAATCAGATTATCCTTTGCAACATACCTTCAGTTCAGTCCTGGCATCCCCTACAATATTTTACTGCTAGCAACCCCGGACAGTGAACGTTAGCTCCAAGAATACCCTGATTGCTGGCTTTAACAGCAATCATTTAGATGGAAGAATACCAGGGTTAATGCTTCCAGTTCCCCCTTAGCTGAAGTGGAAAACGATTATTTAGTAATACTTCGTCTTCTTTTCTAAGTTGGAAGTGTTCAGGAATAAAAGTATTTAAGTAGAGTGATTAATTTTGGATAACTTTGTGATTGCTTCTCTTGTTTCTTTGTCTTGTAGGTACAGTGATTTGTTGATGGAATTGGGAAGAACCTGCCATCTGAATAATAAATAAATAATACTATATCCATACTAATATCTGAGGGGCAGTTCTCGTAATTTTAAGAACGTTCACAGTCCGATCTCAGTCTCAATCTGTCAAAAATACCTCTAAATCCATACTAATATTATAAATGCGAAAGTGTGTCTGTCTCCGCAACCGCATGTCCGCGTGTCTGAAAGCGCTGAACCGATTTAGATGAAATTTGCTGCTAGTTCCCTATATTTTTGACAAGTTTTTGGCATTTGTTTGTCGCCGAGGTGAGACTGCGACTAGATTTTAAACGTTTTAAAATTACTAGAATTGGCCTTCTGATCTGTGTATCTATTTTAGTGTATAGTATACATAATATTTGCACCAACGACAGCCCCATTTTTCCAAGGTTGTTGTATATTTTGTAGAGTTTGTTGTATTTTTTTGTTATGTATTTTTATGGTGTACAATAAAGTATATATAATATTAATAATGCGAAAGCAACTCTGTATGTAAGTCTGTCTGTTACCTTTCTGACCACTGAACCGATCGTTATGAAATATCACAAATATGTATTAGCCGGGAATTAGGAGAAGGACATAGGCTGATTTTCAACCTGGATAGTACTTGCATTAAGTGTTTGAGTTACGTTCGAGCATACAGTCGACAAACGTTACAGTAATCGGGTAAATACTATCTTTCCCCTCATCACTATTGTCAAAGGCAGATTTATGTACAAAAGCGTCCACACTGTACATAATAGATCAATTCAATAGATTTAACCAAATACAATCCGCGGTAAACAAACTCAGACCAAGCCCGATTCGATGTTGGTACATAACAAGTCATACATTATGTGCTGTATTATGTATGTATGTGTGTATCGATACTCCTGCCGCCATGCCGTGCGTTACGCAGAACTGTACGTGACTGTACAAGACACTTGTGCTCGTAAGTGTACGTTGAGTCTCTGATTTTGCGAGGAGTGTACTCGTGTGTACCTATAGTTGTCAATGCAGGAGTATTATTGAGGTGGAAGTCGGAGGAGTATATTTTGCTCTAGCCTCTTACTATTGGTATGTCTCAGTATGAATAAGAGTAGATTTTAATGACATAAGTTATATCTTAATAATAAATATGACATTTTGCAATATTTTCTATAAAAAGCTGTCAAATAGCAACATTAATTTCTCAAATAAAAGTTATCTGACTATTGAAAAACAGCCAGTCTCTTAAAATAGAACAAAATATTTTTCAACCAAACAAATAATAAAAATATGTAAAAAGTATCTCATTGATTTATCCATGCTCAAAATGTTCTTACAATATTTAGGTATTTATTTATTAATAATATGAGTTGATGGTTATTGTAAATTGTAATTAAGAAAAGTAACTTACCCTGTTGTAATTTTCAAGTGTTTGATCGTACACTTCTTGTACGCAAGGGTACACTGACTTACATTATCAGAAGACCAATTCTCGTAATTTCAAACGTTCAAAATCTAGTCGCAGTCTCATCTCGGCGATAAACGAATGCCAAAAACTTGTCAAAATGTAGGGAAATTTGAGGTATTTTTGACAGATTGAGACTGAGATCAGAATGTGATTGTTCTTAAAATTACGAGAATTGCCCCTATGTGTATTTTGTCTAGTGTTTGATACCTATGTACTCGTAAATGTTGATAGGGTTGCATGATTGTTAACTTTAATGTAGCCTTGTACTTATAAGCGATGGCGAAGCACTTGTGTTCAGAAGTGTACGCTGCCTCTGTTCCATGTTTCCATTTAGCTAAATACTATATTTATAGGTTATGTAAACTAAGGGCTGATTATTCCAACGCCAGATAATTTTATCGGAGGAATACTTTTGAATTTTTAACAGTTCTTCCATACCTACAAAATCTGTCAGACGTCAATTTTATTCCACGAATAAAAATTATCTGTCGACTGAAAAATCGGCCCTAAATATGATTGTATGTGTAATAATTACTAGTATTGACAGATGACTTGTATACGTGTTGGAAACTGTAAATATAAGTTGTTATTAATTACTCTTCGAACATCGAATGTACACCACGTGTACAGATAACAATAAAATTTCTATTGTGTTTGGCGCGCGACGGGTTAATAAATAGATAAACTATGTGCGCTAATGTCACGAGGAGACATGACATATCATCACGCCTATATTTCCCGAAGGTTTAGGCAGAGGTGTACCTATATATTAGTACACCCACATTTCGCCAGTTATGTTTATTTAAGTCAGTCATGCCTAATAGTGGACGAGGAGTGTAGTCATTTCTTATATTCAGTTTATCAGGAGTTACATACGTTCGCAGCCTTTGGGCGCATTTTGTCCAATTCGCAAAATGTCCAATTGTCCAATTCTCAATTACGATTTGGACAATTTGCGAATTGGACGTTGCGAGAATGGGACATTTTAAGCCCATTGGACATTTTGCAAATAGAAAATAATGCGCCCAAAGGGGTCGCAGAAGCTGGTATGTGTTGGTAGGAGGTAGGTACGCACGGCTATACATCAAGCTATACCTACATTATCAATATAAGCTGACTTCTGAGGGGCAATTCTCGTAATTTTAAGAACGTTCACAGTCTGATCTTATTCTCAATCTGTCAAAAAAACTTTTTTACAAAAAAAAAAACAACGGACTTTGTAGTTTTTTTTTGGAAGTCACTTATTTTTTTTTTTTGTAAAAAAAAATTATTTTTCACTTTTTATTGAGAGAGTTTTTAATTTATCTTAAGTAGTTACAATAGCCTAACGTCAACTGCTCATCCTTTTACAAAATATTGCTTTTCCCGATGCTGGGACGTTAATTGTTGAGGAGTTCTCCTGGTAAGAACCTGGAGAACTCCACTCCACCACCACACGCATTGTGACGAGCATAAATTGCTTAGCAACCATATTAAAGTAATCGTATCGCAACCCGTGAAATATTTATAATTGATTAGTTCCGATGGCTGTCTGTGGTCTTCATCATCAGCTCCACTTTACCAAATGATGATTTCCGAGAGCAAATGCTCAAGTTACTCTAAAAAATATCCAAATCGCTATAGGTTTGACAATAAAATTTGAGGGTTTCCCTCGATTTCCCTGGGATCCTATCATCAGATCCTGACCTGATGATCATGGGACCACTTGGGAAGTATACCCTTTCAAACAAAAGAAAAAATTTCCAAATCGGTCCAGGCGTCTAAGAGAAGTCAGCAACATACATAAAAAAAAAAAGATTCCGACGAATTGAGAAGCTCCTCCTTTTTTTTGAAGTCGGTTAAAAATACCTCTAATTTCGCAACATTTTGAAAACTTTTTGACATTTGTTTGTCGCCGAGATGACACTGCGACTAGGTTTTGAACGTTTTAAACTACGAGAATTGACCTTCTGATTGTACGAAGAACCAGCCCAACCCCAGCCAGCCACCCAGCTAAAACTTGAAATATACTTAATAGCTTGATGTGTCGCCGTGTGTACTATGTAATTGTAAAGATATTTTTTTTTATCATCTGCCAAAAATTTTAGCGTTCTCAAGTATACTAAGGTCGGCATCCAATCTAATCGGATGCAGCTGAATAGCAGTAGTTTACATGGAGAAACTGCCTAAGTGACGTCAACAAACCAGTTAGGTACTAGATAGGTTTTAGTGCTCAAAAGAGAGCCCGTGTCGTCTATGTATTTAAGTTTTAACTTTCCACCACTCGTTCACCGATCACCACAATACCAACAATGTATAATGTGTAACAAAAAAACATAAGTACGTAAATGTTAACCCCCTTAGGCCCCGGTACGGCGTAGGTATAAACCACGGCGTAGGTATAAGCCGCGCTGTAGCAAAAACGTGTCCGTTAACAAGCTTCCATAGTGATCCATACAACACTGACGACCGTGCCTAAGCACGTCGAATCAACCGTAGTTTTTTATGGCAAGAAAAATGTATGTGTGCAAACGGCTCGCACCGTGATCTATGAGACCCGGTCGCAAATGACGAATCGAAACTGCCAGCAGTCTGGATGCAAATCAAACCAAATACCGGTCGGAAATGTTAATACTACCTAACTGTTCGGAAAATGTCCAATTAACGCCCTCTAGCTCAGTTTAACTAGTTTTTTGACGAAATTCCGATTCTAATTTGCGTGACCGTTTGCGTCAAAGAGATTTTAGCTAGGTTTTTTATGTTGAATTTAGAGTGCACATTTTGAAATTGGGTGCGGTTTATTTTTAATCCATTTTATGAAAATGGGCTACACATACATACATAGGTACAGACGCCAGTACATCAAGCTACCCGAAACTGTCAAATTTTCCCAATCAAATTTGAACCTTATGCTTTAGAAATAAAGTCGAAAATCTATTAAAGAAATTTTACAGATTGTAGTAGCTTGATGTGATGGCGGCTGTACATAAACTCACGTCTTGTTCCCATGGGGGTAAGCAGAAAGTACAGAACGCCACCTGCTACGATCCTTACATAGTTCTTATGCTTCGTTTACGTTCATACATCTGACCATTCATGCATGTAAGCCGGTACCTTGGTTATTCGCTTTTTCTCGTTGGTCTCGTGGTTGAAAGCGCGACTGCTGAGCGTGGGGTCCTGGTTTCGATTCCCAAGTCGGACAAAGTGTTATTGGGTTTTCCATTAGGAATTTCTTAATACTCGTAACAGTCCGGAGTTTGGAAGTTGGCGGTTTAATACCCCCGTGCCTCGGGAAGCACGTAAAGTCGTTGGTCCTAGGAGCGCCTGATCTCTCCCCGGTCGTGTCGGATTGCCGTCCCATCGGACTATGAGAGTAAAGGAACAGAGAGTGCACCTGTGTTTACGCGCACACTTTTGCACTATAATATCTCCTGCGTACCTGGCTAATCTCAGATTGGCCACCGTGACCGAAATCAGTCGGCAGGCTATTATTATTTATTGGCTTTTTTATTTACAAAACTGTTAATGGAATTTTAAAACACTTTTCTGCTTTAAAATTCAATATCCTTGGATTAAAGGTTATTCATTAAAATCTGCCTTAATCATGTTGATTAAATTTTTACGTAAATTAATAGCCCGCTCCTTTTTTTTCCAAAAGCACACAGTACCAAAGCCGATTGATCAATCAAAAAGATTAAAAACGTTACGCGATGAAATTACGAAGTAACCGTCAAACGCGGATGATCATGCGCGCTGTTATCCGGATGAAACTCCGCCCGGAAACGGAAACAGCCGCTAATGTATTCATCGCACGTCGAACGACACCCGGTTAAATCCGGTTAAGGTGAAGATATGCCCGGGTTAATCTTTCCACCGTTTAATTTATGACCGTGACATTCTTTTGTTATATTTCGAGATGATAATTAATTTTGGTGATTAATCATTTGGGTGTTAAATTAAAACATCCCCCGTTGATCTTAAGGCTTCGTCTCACTGAAGGTTCGTAATTTCATAATCCCGTCACATTTGACTGTTTAATTAATTTTCTCAATTTGTACTGAAGTCGTAGTTAAAGATTTATGAGGAAAATACTCATTACGTTGAAAAGGCTTGTGTTTATCAATGTGACTGATGAAATGAATATTTTTGAGTAGAAATCATAAAGACGAACTAAGCCATGTATTCAGCACTAGTAATTATAATTCCAATACTAGCTTTTGCACGGCTTCGCCCGCGTGGATGTCGAAAATTTAAAGTTCTTTTTTTTCCCTAACTCTTTTTCTAAAATAAAAGAAAGCCTCCTCCTCCTTATAACATCAGTTATCTGCCAGTGAGTCCCGTCAAAAGGTTCCGTTTCGGAGCCGGATTATCCGGAACAAATATGTAGGGAGACAGAAATTTATTTATTTTATTTATAATCATAATCAGCCTTTAATGTTCCCACTGCTGGGACACAAGTCGTAGGTATATCACACTAATATTATAAAGGCAAAAGTTTGTGAGTGTGTGTGTTTGTTACTTCTTCACGCTCAAACGGCTGGACCAATTTTGATAAAATTTTGTATGGAGGTGCATTTAGTTATACTGTTATTTTGACATTATAAACAGACAATTCAATTTTATTTATTTGTATATAAATATATTTGAGTCTTGCTTATCTACTACACATATACCTAAAGCTCAGTAAACCAAAGGAAGCCAGAAACCGCAACAAATATTTTCCCTTCAATCCATTCGGCATTCCCCCGAATATTGACTAAACGACGGAATCAAAACACGCTTCGAAGATAGTTGTAAACAAAATAACACATGTTGAACCGTCGATCCTATGACTTTGGCCTCAGTTTGGCCTACTTTTCGCGCGGCCTGGCGGGTCCCGCCTTACGTCACGAATAGTCCCTGATTTACATATTGCAATTAAGTCCTGTGACATATTTTGTGCTCGTACACGTGTAAGATTTTTTTGAAATAATTCCTGTTTTTGGCAAAAAAGCACTCTTACAGTAGCCTTTTAATTTTTTTATTTGTCTGTCTACAGTTCTTGATCGATTCACAGTACATTAAGGTATTAAATGAGAACAAAGTAACGTTTTCATGCTTATTAGATATTGCTTCATGCGTGCACCTCACACCAAATAAAAAACCAAGACAAAGTGCTGTCAACAGTAAAGTGAAGCCGGTTTCGTAAACATGTGTGCACTTAGTGAGGTGTAGTTTGATTGCAAATGGTTGTAAATGTGTGCGTGTGAGCGTGTATGCACAAAGCTGCGGTGTAGTTTTGGCATACTTCACTGTATCGTTCTCAGCGCTCTGTCTTGGTTTTTTATCTGCTCTGAGGCGTACACATGATTATTTTTCTGGGATGATTAACTTATTTGTACTGACCCAATTAAATTGAGTGTAAAACGATGACCTGAAAAACAGGTTTGAATAAAATCGAGCAAGTCGCTAACAAAAAATAAATAATACAGTTGTAGTTTATTTTTAGGCACCAATAAACCATTGTATAGGAAATATTACTAGATATAACCGCTAAATGTAAGTATGCGTTGTAAAAATAATTTCAAAATCAAAAATAATTATTATTATCATCCAAATACCCAAAATCAGCGTTTCATTTTATTCCACAGCAGGATATTTTATCACAATTCCACCATTTGCGGTATTCCATACATCAGGGTATACCCGGATCACACCCGGGTGCCGTAATGACCGGGAGTATTGATTTATTGGCGTTTAGCTCGTATTAGCGGCACGCCATTTATCTTTGTTGGCAGTCAGCGCCTAAACTGATGCAGCACGCTAAATACTATAGAGGTTAGATATGATTTTTTATTCATGAGTTTTTGTTTATAAAAAAACTAGTACGAGGAAGAGACAATCAGTTCCGTGCTTACAACCATAATAAATACCATACATACCAAACAAAAATTGTTACCTACCTTTACTATAATACTGATTTGTAACTTAGTTTAATTTATTTATTATAAGTTCAAAGAATGCACAAAAATCATAAAAGCTAAGCCCCACAAAACCGTAGTAATGGTTTGACTGTAGGGTCTGTATTGAATTGTGCAAGGTTGTTACATTGATTTGGCAAATACATATGTTTGTTTTTTTTTAATCAGTTTTGTATTACAGGCGTGATATTTTGTTATATGTGACATGTGCCATGTGTATTCTTCGATCAGTCTTAATATGACAACATTTAAAATGAAACGGTTTTGTAGCTACAGATATAGTGCACTAAAGGTTTAAATGTTGACCCAGACAATTAAAAGCTGTATAAATCTATATAAATCGTTCGCCTTGGTTACCAAACACTTACAGAACTCAGAGGTTCTCCACCAGGTCTTATTGTAAGAATGTTGTCACCACGTTCTCAATCATCACATCAGCCGAAAGACGTCCACTGCTAGACATCGTCTTTCCTTATTAAATTATTATTATTTCATTACATAATAATATACACAATAATAAGAGGTGTACCCTCTGCCTAACCATTGTTTTATGAAAATATAAAAAAAAAAAAACTTGGAAGAATTGTCATTATGGATTGTGCTCAAACTTTACCAAGCAACTATTTATCTGATATTTTAGTGACAGATAAAAAATAAGAAAAACGAAACCCAAATCAATCGCGAAAACCACATACAACCAATACATACATTATACCGTCAAAATTCGGGTAAAACATCAAACGCAAGATGCAAAGCTTACCCGGTTACAAGGTAAGCCGGGTAGCGCTGAACCGGGTCACCGGCGTGCCACGCATAATATTAGCAATACCCAGATTAAAGACTTAGGTAACGTTTTGCAGTGCTGTTTGCGTCGTATTATTTGTCGTCATCAGTGTCGCAGCGGAGACTTAAGGTAACAAGCAACAAAAAGGTGTCGTGTTTTTAGCGTCAAAGTTCCTGGATGTTGGTTAAACCTAATTTAATTGCAAAAGAGGTTTTATTAAATATAATAATAAATTCATTTATTTCAGTTAAATAACACCCATTGCCACACGTAAACGTATTTATAAAATCAAATGTAATCCTTTTTATTTATGTGGTATTTCTGCAGTAATTTAAGGTAACAATTCATAATTATATAATATTGTCGAGCGGCTTGTGGCTAAGTATAATAACAACAGCCGCACGAGTAGATCGATTAGGTTAAGCTACGCTTACCGCGGTTATTTCGTGGATGTATGACCATCTTTACATATTGAGATCCCTCCGTGTCACGTTAAGCTGTTGATCCCGGCTGTCATTCGCGGATCTGTGACAGTCGTTACGGGTCGTCACAAGTTCGAAAGTTTGACAACCAGTTTTACCAAGGGGTATCTTATTACCCAGAAACTGGGTTGTGTAGTTCTGATAGGCAGTCGCTGCATGTAAAATACTGGTAGCTACATCCGGTTAGAGTGGAAGCCGACCCCAACGTAGTATGGAAAAGGCTAAGCGGATGAAGATGAATTTATATCTTATCGACCTTCATACGGTAACATTATTTTTTTGTTAATTATTGTGCACGACAGCACCCAAATAGACACAAGCGGCACCGCCGCAAAAGCCTAGTTGTGGCATTAAAGCATTGACCCTGGGATATTGTCGCTGCGACGGTCGGGTTTGAAATGGTAGCTCCCGGTTCGCGCGCGTGGGTTATATATATAGATTCACAGTTAAGAATGAACACGCCGTACCGTCGACCCGGACCGTCGTACACAAGCATGGGATGTACCGGGGGTTGTGCAATAACTGTGTCTTGATTAAGTATGTAAATAGGATAATATTGTAACTGATTTAATTGTACACAAATTAATAAAAAAGGGGCGGAGACTCAAACTACCCAATCACAGACAAGATGAGCTTGTACGCGAGTTTGCCGCGGAAAATGTTGTGCAATTCGTGTGCAATCGTAATGGTCCGCTGGCCAGACTAATTTGGTATTGCTATAAAAGACGGTACGCTGGCCAGTGGATAAGCAGTAGTAAATCGGTCTTACGAACCAGTAGTAATTCAGTAGTCGTAGTCAAGTGAACGAAGCAGTAGTAATTCAGTAGTCGTAGTCAAGTGAACAAAGCAGTAGTAATTCAGTAGTCGTAGTCAAGTGAACAAAGCAGTAGTAAACTAGTAAATCGGTGAACGAACCAGTAGTAAACCAGTCAGTCAAGTGAACCAGTCAAACGATCAAAGTATAGACGTCAATATGCTGGTATAGACTCCGTAAACCTAGGGTATTTAGAGTCTCAGTCCCATCACAAATATAAAAAGTGTTTTAATCAAACAAAAAGTAACCTATACAGTCCACTCGCTGCACATTCTGGTCCTTCGAGAGCCGAATCTTCAAGATCTAGCAGGATGGTGGTGACTCGCAGCCATAGCGGAGACTCTAAGAAAGGCAGCGGTTCTACTGAGAATACCAGCACCAACATCACGCAGACTACGGCCACGACAGAAGACACACGTGGAACCAAGACTACTGGTTCACATGGTACGCTCAAGCCTGGCGACACCAGGTCACGCCGTTCTACAGCATTAAAGAAGCACCTCGCGGAGCTTAAGGCTAAAGAACGGCTGGCTGAAATGAAAGTGAAGCAAGCGCAGGCAGAGCGAGAGCTGCAAGAGATACACCTGCAGCGCGTCATAGCCGATGCTGACTCGAGTGAGGAAGACGATGACATGGTGGACGACCTCGCCTCCGTAAGGATTGGAACGTGGCTAGCGCGACCGGCGCAGCCACCCGGAGGTGAGACTCGACCGCCGCCACACGACGACAGCAGCAGGAAGACAGGCAGGGAGGCAGCGAAGGACACCGGCGCCGCGACAGGCGCTCAACCGCCGCGCGACGACGGCCAAGAAGAAAGTGTACGTAATACAGTGAGTGCGAAAATAAATGAGGGCAATATCGCGAGTGATAAAGTGAGTGATATGGTGATAGACGTGGGGACGCTCGCCGCGGCCCTAGCACAGGCCGCACGCAGCACAAGAGAGCCCCCCAAGTACATCCAGCAACTACCAATCTTCGATGGAAAACCCGGTGAGTGGATAGCTTTTAAGGCCGCGTATTGTGACTCACAAATGTATTTTTCCTGTATAGAAAATGTTGCTAGAGTTAGGATAAGCCTCAGAGGCGCCGCAAAGGAAGCTGTAGGTTGCCTATTGTTTAGCCAATCTGACCCTCAAATTATTATAGACGCACTAGAAAGACGTTTTGGTAGGCCGGAGGCCTTGATTATGGTCGAGTTAGATAAAATAAAGTCATTACCAAAATTAAATGATAATCCTAGGGAAATTTGTATATTCGCTAGCCGTATAGCAAATACGGTGGGTACGGTAGAAGCATTAAAAAGAATACAGTATCTACATAGCCCCGAAATGTCGCGTTGTATAGTAGAAAAACTAACGCCGATACTAAAAAACAAATGGTACGACTATGCGGCGAATAGAAAGACTGAAGATATTCCCGAGCTAAAGCGATTATCTAAGTTTATGAATGACGAGGCAGATAAGTGTGGCGCGTACGCACAGCCGGAACAAGGCAATGACGACGCTAGTGTACGACGACGGCGCCGAGTAGAGCGCACGTTCAACATAAATAAGGAAACGTCAAACGAGCAATGCCCGGCGTGCAAGAAACACGACCACAAATTACCAGACTGTTTTAAATATAAACAGCTAGACGTAGACGCACGATGGGAAATAGCAAAAAAATCCAACATGTGTTTTAGATGTCTACGAAACAAGCATAGAAGGTTCACGTGTAAAGCACCTATTTGTGACATAAAAGAATGCAACATGAAACATCACAAACTATTGCATAAAGAGCGGAAAGTAGAGGCGACACACAACAGTGTAGCGACGCCGCCGGCGCCGACGCCCGTTGTCGCTCTCGAAACTGTTACGTCATCGCGGGAAACAATATCAACAACATCGCCTCAGAATTGCCGCGCGTATTTAAAAATAGTACCTGTCACATTGAGCGG
The DNA here is from genome assembly GCA_963669345.1 of Gortyna flavago. Classification (NCBI taxonomy): domain Eukaryota; kingdom Metazoa; phylum Arthropoda; class Insecta; order Lepidoptera; family Noctuidae; genus Gortyna; species Gortyna flavago. The sequence continues at coordinate 14,141,904 of OY770138.1, forward strand.
ACCACATACAAGTGTAGACACATACGCTTTATTAGATGATGGGAGTACAGTCACCTTGATAGATGCATCGGTAGCAGATGTCCTAGGTGCGGATGGGCCAGTCAAACCTATGTGGATACAAGGCATAGGCACGGAGGTTAAGCACGAGCAAAGCCGCACCGTGAGTTTCCACATACAAGGCAGGCACCATAGCGAGCCACAGAAGATAGAAGCGGCGCGCACCATAGATAGGCTTGAAATTATGACACAAACTGTACATACCGAGGACATACAAAATTGTAAACATTTGAATGACATTCATAACACCCTTGTTTATGAACACGCGCGACCAATGATTTTAATAGGCCAAGATAACTGGCATTTATTGGTAGCAATAGAAACGCGGACAGGTGCGCGTGACCAACCAGTAGCATCCTACACTAAATTAGGATGGGTATTGCATGGATGTCAGTACTCTATAAATAAAGTTATAGCCACATTTTGCGGCAACATTAAAATTAAAGAAAACCTGGAACCAATAGAAGAAAGTATGAGAAACTTTTTTAAGTTAGAGTCACTAGGCATAGAACCTAGGATACCTAGAGATGACCCGCAACAGAGAGCCTTAGACATCCTAGAACAGAAGAGTCGACGATTACCTGATGGCAGCGTACAAGTGACCCTGGCGGCAGCCAAGAGTAGGGTAGCCCCACTGAAACCGGTGTCAATACCTAGGCTAGAGCTGCAAGCCGCACTATTAGGAGCGCGCCTAGCCCGGACAGTAGTTCAAGAACATGACTACGAGGTGAGCGACCTAACATACTGGAGCGACTCTACCACCGCTCTGGCCTGGATACAAGCTGAACCACGCACATTCAAGACCTTCGTAGCTCATCGTATTGCAGAAATTGAGGAACTTACCAAGAAAAATGAATGGCGGTGGCTACCCTCGAAACTCAACGTAGCAGACGACGCGACGCGCGGCACCCCAGAACATTTTAACTCTGAACACAGATGGTTCAACGGTCCAGAGTTCCTTAGAAAGAACAGAGAAGAATGGCCGCAAAACAAAAAGGTCATTGCCCTCACAGACACGGGCGAAGAACGCGTCAAATGTCATGTAATCAACAACGTAAAAATGAACGATCATCTACCAAATATTACACGTTTTTCTAACTGGACACGGCTGATAAGAACAACCGCGCGGGTACTTCAGTTCATTGACCTGTGTAGACCAAACAGACACACTGTCGAATATAAGCGTACTAAGAAAAATGCAATAAAAGATCCAACGTGGGAAAAAAGGAACGAAAACAAACCCAATAAAAAAGTTAAGCAAAAAATAACAATCGAAAAAACAGTAAACTACATACCTATAACTGCTACTTATAATTTACGCGCCGAAGAACAATGGGTCAAGGCCACGCAAGTCGAGAGCTTCACAAAAGAAATTGCCGCCATAAAAGACAACAAAGCGGCGCCGGCGCACGGCGACAGCCCGTTATCTATATTAAGTACATACCTAGACGACGCAGGGTTTTTACGTTTGCGCGGGAGAATCACAGCGGCACAAGACGTAAACGAAGAAATAAAAAACCCAATTGTACTAGAGGGTAAGCACAGATATACGAAACTATACATAGCGCATGTGCATGAAAGTTTACATCATGGTGGTACCGAGATAACAGTAAATGAACTAAGACAGCGTGTTTGGATAACAAGACTGCGTCCGTCTGTAAAGAATGTTATAAAGGGCTGTTTATACTGTAGAATAAAAAAGGCAAAGCCAGCCAATCCCTCTACGGGGAATTTACCATACCCCCGTTTAGCTCATCATGTACGACCTTTCACTTTCACTGGTTTAGATTATTTCGGTCCCATATCTGTTACTGTAGGTAGACATAAAGAAAAAAGGTATGGGGCTTTATTTACATGCCTAACTTGTAGAGCTATACATATAGAGATAGCAAATTCACTTAGTTCAGATTCAGCTATCGCCGCCATCCGACGATTTATAGGTAGGAGAGGTTGTCCAAAAGAAATATGGAGTGACAACGCTACTTGTTTTAAAGCGGCTGATAGGGAACTAGGCAAAAGCGCCTTAAGTGCTTTATGTAGTGAGTCCAATGCGCGGTCCATAAGCTGGAGATACATACCTCCCGCGTCGCCGTTCATGGGCGGAGCATGGGAGAGGATGGTGAGAGCAGTCAAGGAAGCTCTGTACGTCACACTAAAAGAAGTTCACCCATCAGACGAGACCCTCGCTACGCTACTCGTAGAAGTGGAAAATACGGTGAACTCCGGGCCACTCACACATGTCAACGTGGCACCAGACGAGCCCGAAGCCCTGACACCTAACCACATATTGATCGGCCCTAACTCACATGTACCTCCACCGGGTAATTTCACCGAAGCTGACGTCACAGCACGACACCAATGGCGGCGCGCCCAGGCACTCGCGGACGTCTTCTGGCGAAGATCGGTACGTGAGTATCTACCGCTCCTACAAAACTGGCGGGAGCCCTACGGTAGTGGTACTCCACCCAAGGTCGGAGACGTCGTCGTGATCTGCGACCCCAACCTCCCACGTAACACTTGGCCTAAGGGAAGGGTGACGAAGGTGTTGCCAGGCGCAGACGGCGAGGTACGTGTCGTAGACGTGATGACAAAAGGACACGTACTCCGAAGACCAACAAAGCGGATTGTCGTGCTACCCACAGGGTCGCCTAACGGCGACGGCGGGAGAAATGTGCACGACAGCACCCAAATAGACACAAGCGGCACCGCCGCAAAAGCCTAGTTGTGGCATTAAAGCATTGACCCTGGGATATTGTCGCTGCGACGGTCGGGTTTGAAATGGTAGCTCCCGGTTCGCGCGCGTGGGTTATATTTATAGATTCACAGTTAAGAATGAACACGCCGTACCGTCGACCCGGACCGTCGTACACAAGCATGGGATGTACCGGGGGTTGTGCAATAACTGTGTCTTGATTATGTAAATAGGATAATATTGTAACTGATTTAATTGTACACAAATTAATAAAAAAGGGGCGGAGACTCAAACTACCCAATCACAGACAAGATGAGCTTGTACGCGAGTTTGCCGCGGAAAATGTTGTGCAATTCGTGTGCAATCGTAATGGTCCGCTGGCCAGACTAATTTGGTATTGCTATAAAAGAGGGTACGCTGGCCAGTGGATAAGTAGTAGTAAATCGGTCTTACGAACCAGTAGTAATTCAGTAGTCGTAGTCAAGTGAACGAAGCAGTAGTAATTCAGTAGTCGTAGTCAAGTGAACAAAGCAGTAGTAATTCAGTAGTCGTAGTCAAGTGAACAAAGCAGTAGTAAACTAGTAAATCGGTGAACGAACCAGTAGTAAACCAGTCAGTCAAGTGAACCAGTCAAACGATCAAAGTATAGACGTCAATATGCTGGTATAGACTCCGTAAACCTAGGGTATTTAGAGTCTCAGTCCCATCACAAATATAAAAAGTGTTTTAATCAAACAAAAAGTAACCTATACAGTCCACTCGCTGCACAATTATTTCATCCTATCAATATGCCTATTTCATCCTGTAGTAGTATTAATGGTAAAATGGCATTAAAAGTAATTTCAAGTAACCACTTTGACTAACATAATTACATTATAACCAGACATACCTAAATATACTTAACGTAGGTAATTTTCAAATTCGATTAAGTATGATGAAAGTCAAACTTTCATCAATCAATCAGAAACTTCTAGCCAAGACCCTGTTTTAACGTCTCAGGGCTGATTTTTCAATCATCTGATAACTTTAGTCGAGGAATAATTTTGAAATTTTGAATCATTTAGGTCACCAGTGACCGCGAACAATCCATTTTCTATTGTGTCTGTTGTCTGGCAGTCAATGTGTTACGTTATACAAAAACTGTCAAACCTCAATTTTGTTCCTCCGGTTCCTCGAATAAAAATTATTTGGCGATGGAAAAATCAACCCTAAAGAAATCAATCTATGATACGAACAAAAACAACGTTGTAGCGCCACAAGATTCTTCTGTCGCGTGGTCAAAATCGGAACTAACGACGCCATCTTGTTTTTTGAATACATTCCAAGTGACATTTCACAAATCTTTACCGACCCCCTGTCAACGTCATTCGAGCGCCAAAAGATCCTGGTACAATCCATTCACAGTTATTTAAAAGCACAATGATCTTTATAGTCGTTGCAATAAAGTTGCTGCTGGGTTGGCAACTATCAAGATTGTCAAAATCATAGTGATCTGTATTGCTATTGTGATAAGGTTGCTATTGGGTTCCTGCTGACAGAGATAAAATAACTGAACGGACTGTAACAGTGTATGTACATTTTGTTCTTACAAATGAATTTTGATATTATGAAAGCTCATAAAATTATTTCAGCCAGGGACTAATGTTTTTTGCCACAAAGGATCACTATAATACTAACAATTTAGGCATATACATAGACAAACGGATGATTTGGACATTACTGAGCCCAAAGGGACATCCTTGTGTGCCTAAACCGGGACTTAAATCTATTAACGGAAGGAATAATGGATTTAGGAAGCAATTTAAAAAGGCACTAGTAGAACTAAATAGTTTGGGCGATGGTCATGAAGCAGTAACTACTAAAAGAGCTCATTGATTTAAAAGAGTCACCGTTTGCATGGTATCCTAACTTAGCCGTTTTCCAACTATGATGAGATCCGTTTCCAGTCTAACCAGATGCAGCTGAATACCAGTATTTTACATGGAGCGACTACCTATCTGACCTCCACATCTCAGTTACTGGATAATACGATACCCCTTGCTAAGACTGGTTGTCAGACTCTCGGTGTTTTGATTACCTGTAACGACTGTCAAAGATCCACGAATGACAGGTGGGACCAACGGCTTAGCTTGCTTTCCGAGGCACGGAGGGATCTCGGTATGTATAAAAGACGAGTATACAGGTCAACCATCGTAGAGCGTAGCTTAACCAGATTAAACGAACCGTGTGGCTGTTATTACTTAGCCACGAGCCCCCTTAGTGTGTAGTTTTATTCCTATATATTCGCTATACTTGATCATCTTGGTATCCTCTTCTTAGCTTGTCGGTGGCAATCTAAATGGACACTGCCCAGAATTCGGCTACATGTTTGGTGCCTTTACTAGCGTCCATCAGTTCCTGTAATGTTTAGACGACAGGACACGGTATAAACGAGCATTAGAGCTTATCAAGCGAGCAAAAGATATCTCTACGCGTTTCCACGATACATAAAGATAATTATAAACGTTATATATAAAAACTAGTGAGGCTTATAAATCAGTCGATTCACCCCCCATTAACCACATTTATTTCCATTGTCCTATTTGTAATATTTCGCATGAGTACACATAAGCCGGCTCAAAATAAGTGGGTCACAGTGAACTGATAAAAACAAATGGAAAGTAAGGCACTAGCTATTTATTTTTATGTTAAACAGTGCTATTCAGGTTAATCCATAAGGCTACTGAGCCAAATGGCATTTTAATCCTCGTGAAGAAAACCCTGACAAAAAATAATTCCAGCGCCGAAATTACTTTTGACCAATTTAACAAGTTACGACTTGTTTCAAACCAGATTTAACCGGTTACGGACCGAATCAGGGAATATCAGTCAAAGTAAACAATTTCCTGAAAGAAATACACTTTATTAAAGCTTTGAAGACGCAAATGGAATAAAACATAATGAAGTAAAAAGTAAAATAAAATAAAATTAAGTTCTCGCCTGCAGGAGGATATTCAATTTCGCCCCTCCCTAGTTCTTTGATCGTGAAATTGGCTCATGTTTTTAAAATAAAGCGAATATTTACTATAAAGTTAGAAAATTGCGGAGGATTCGTAAAAACATGGTTTTTCAAAATTTTGTTTTTGATGAAATATTTAAGATGCAGAATCGGATTGATTGGGTTTGACTTTATTAACCGACTTCAAAAAAAGGAGGAGGTTCTCAATTCGGTTGAATGTTTTTTTTTTTATTTTTTTTTTTATTTTTTTTTTTGTGTTTGTTACCTCGTTACGCCGTCATTTATGAACCGATTTGGAAAATTATTTTTTTATTTGAAAGGATATTCTTCCAGATTGGTCCCATTTTCGTCAAAATCCAGTTCTGATGATGGGATCCATGAGGAATTGAGGGAACTCCTCAAATATTATAGGCATACATATAGCAATTTTGGTATTTTCATTAATAACTCAAGAATTTGCATTCAAAAAGTATAATTTGGTGAAGTGGAACTGATGATGAAGACCATAGATGGCCATCGGAACTACTCAATGACAAATATTTCACGGGTAGCGATTCGATTGCTTTAATATGGTTGCTAAGCAATTTATGTTCGTTACAATGCGTATGGTGAGGTGGAGCTGATGGTGAATTCACCATCAGCTCCAGTTCTCCTGGTTCTTACCAGGAGAACTCCTCAACAATTAACGTCCCAGCATCGGGAAAAGCAATATTTTGTAACAGGTGATGAGCAGTTGACATTAGGGCTTAAAAAGGTTTGCTCTCGAGGTGGTCCCATTGTCACCAAGTCAGAGTCTGATGAAGGGATCCCATAAAAGTCGAGGAAAATCCTCTTTGGTAGACATTTACAGTGTGTTAGTTGAACTCTCTCAAATCAAATAAAACCTATTGATGATTCAAGTGTTTGAGTCATCACTTACATATACTCCGACTTTTAATTAGCTGCAGTAAAATGACACTTCTTAATAACTCATTTCGGACTGCATTTAGAGATATATGCATGTCAAATAAGTTTCGTTTGTTACACTATTCTGTACTAGAGAAACATGGTTTGGTTGATGGCCCCGAAAAAACAAAACGACGCCAATTTTAGTCATTTAAGTTATACATAAGTTGTCGTTTTACTACAGCTACTATAATGCTACCGAGCCGTCGATGGTAGCCACAGCAGAGTTAGGAGATACGGCAATATGTCGACAGAAACTACTTAGCAGTTGTTTGATAGACGTGGACTTGAAAACAATCGTCTTCATCATTCCATTTCTCGTAATGATGTAACGGGATGAACATGTCCCGCATCTGATGATGGTAAGGGCTTGTAATTGTCCAAAGAGCTTGTATTAGGCCTAATTGAATAAAAGTCTTTGACTTTCACTTATCATCAGCTCAGCAGCATGAAGTGATGACTCTCAGACAACACCTATCGGTCCATTAAATTCGGAGAAAATTGGATGTGACAGACGGACAGACAGACAGACACTCGAGTGATCCTATAACAGTTCCGATTTTTCCTTTTGAGGTAAGGAACCCTAAAAAGTGAAAAATAAAAAACTTTTTTACAAAAAAAACAACCGACTTCTTACAAAACACTACAAAGTGAAAAATAACTTTAATTTCAGAAGTCGTTGTCGTTGGTTCTGCATTTTCGTTTTTAGACACCGACTTCTGAAATTTAAGTTATTTTTATTTAAATGTAACTATTCACTGTGACATTTAATTGGGATGAAAATACAATGTAAAGAGTAACAACGTTCAGTAAAACCAGATTACGCATAAAAAAAGATACATACAAATCCTAAAATAATCCTTCCTCAAAGAAAGAAAGTATTTACATTCACCCAATCTACAAGTATCGGAACCCCAAATTAAAATGTTCAATTACCCCAAAAACGCGCCACGAAAAACTTCGACACGTAATTTATCTGAAACTTTGCATTAAATTAATCCTTTATTCAAACGAATCCCGCTACGTGTATGTAATCAGCTTGCAGGACGTGTAGGGTTGCGTCGCGGTGATTTTCTTGTTCTTTTTTTAAAGGATTTTGGGGACGCCGGACGGGAGGTGGATTTTTGTTTACATCTGATCTTTTACAAAAGGTCTCATCATCTGCTTAGCCTTTTCCCAACTATGTTGGGGTCGGATTCCAGTCTAACCGGATGCAGCTGAATACCAGTATTCTACATGGAGCGACTGCCTATCTGACCTCCACAACCCAGTGACTGGGTAATACGAAACCCCTTGGTAAGACTGGTTGTCAGACTTTCGGACTTCTGACGACCCGTAACGACTGTCAAAGATCCACGAATGACAGCCGGGACCAACGGCTTAACGTGCTTTCCGAGGCACGGAGGGGTCTCGGTATGTAAAGATGGTCACCCAATATATTCACAGACCAACCGCGGCAAGCGTAGCTTAACCAGATTGATCGACCGTTATTATAGTGTAATTATATGTGCGGCTGTTATTATTTAGCCACGGGCCCCTCAGCTTTTACAATAGGTCTGATATTCATTAATAACTAGTTGTCTGAAAATATTAAACAAAACTTAGGACCTATTAATATCTTAGCTTCGTAACTACACATTGGCTTTTTCAAGAAATACATTATTTGTGTTAACAAGTACCAAATAGATACTCGACGGTTATGACTTTGTAGTTGCTTAATTATTTCTAAATTACTTTCAAATATTCTCATTAATATCTAAATAATATTCTTTGTATTTATTTTACCATATTATGTCATTTATTTGATTTTTATAACAATAATTTAGTATTCATAACATATAGAGTATTTAACTGACAGTTGATTTGAATATGGCGGTTAAGTGTTTAAAAAGGGAGTCAAATCATTTTTAACTTTCAGTATATTGTGAACTAGTGATAAGGACGTTGCTCTACCCAAATACAGTGAATATAGTTCGTGTTTATTTGTGTAAATCCTGCGACTGAGCATCATTTGATAATTGACCGACGACACGGTTAGCGCAGTGGTTGAGCGATTAACTGCTGCGCAGCATGTCCCGGGTACGATTCCCGCACGGAACAAATATTTGTACGACCTACAAGTATCTGTTCCGGGTCTGGGTGTTTTATCTATAATATGTATGTATTTACAAAAAAAAATGTATATAAGTAGTTTATCAGCCATCTCGTTACCATAACACAAGCATTAAGTTGCTTAGCTTGGGACTATTTGGCGTTGTGTGATACGTCCAACGATATTATATTATTATTATTATAATGCTGCTCACCCTCTAGATTTTCCTTAACTGTAAACACCGTCTACTATTCCTCTTGTTATTTTTTTCAAGGATTTCCTAATTTTCCCACAGTTAAAAAATCAGTACCTATTTTCTATTTCACGAGTACCGTCATACGTTGATATTTATCTAAGGGTGAATTCCAGCAAACTTTTAAATAAGTCTTATCCTGAGAATAAATTTTTGAATTATTGACAGTTTTTCCATACTGTCAGACGTCAATTTTATTCCACGGATAAAAATTATCTAGACTTTGGTGAAAACAGCCCTAAGAAAGAATGTTTTTAAACTAGAATCAAGCCAACCCTGTCTAACTCCGCGGAGATTATAGAGGAAATTGCACCGGGTACATATGTACCTGTGTAGTGAAAGGTTTAATTAACTGCAGACCTCGTAATAAAACTGCAGTGTTTATTATAGAAGAATATTTGTTCATTGTTTGTGAAAAGATTCATATTTTTGAAGTGATCTGGCGAGTGATCGAGTCCGCCATTTTTTGTGGCCAACATTGTGCCTAGCATAATTGGCATATAATGTTGCCACTGCTTGGACACAGGCCTCCTCTCAGTGAGAGGGAGCTGGCCGTAATCCACCACGCGGGCCGAGTGTGTGTTGGTAAATGTCACATATCTTCGAATTTTTGATTCAGGACATGCCGGTTTCCTCACGTGTTGCCTGACACCGTTTTGAAAGCAATGGTGATGAAATAATTCACATAAATAAAACGCCTGTCAGGGTTCGAACCTACGAACGACCTACAACTACCACTGGGGCACCGCTGCTGCACATTGCTTTCTATCTTGAAAAAGGATACGAGTAGATACCTAGACGATTTCTCATAAATACCTACAAGGTGTGGCAGAAAGTCAAGTTAAAACATTTTAGTATTTTCTTTAAATCTACGCAGTAACCAAATTAAAATACAAAATAAATACGCAGCAATAATTAAAGTAAATACCTAGTTAATATCTTACGTTTCACGTAAAATTATGCTCGATGCTTTCAGCGCTCAGACCCGAATTGTACCTAATTAAGCTTGTTCATGAATAAATGAAGTCGGTAAGTAGGTACTATTTATTTTTCCCGAGACAATAGGTACTTACTCGTATCTTATTATTTTTGAGCTTCCTTATTATTTATTTTACATAACATCACGTCCGTGTTTGCACACCACTTATTCCCCGAAAGGTTAGGCAGAGCTGTACCTATAGTATCTACACCCATTTTTCGCCAGTTATGTTCAACTCCCAGATAATGAGGAGGCCGCCTGTTACCACCAACGGGCACAAATCCAGACTCCGGGTTGCTGCTGAGAAATTCCTGGTGGAAAAACCTAATAACACTTTAACCGACCCGGGATACGAACACTGGACCAACGGGACAGTCAGGCATTTTTATTGACCTGTGGTAGCTAACGTGACTGCTAACTGTAGGGCCCTGGGATCGATTCCTGTGATTGGGAAAAGTGTTATTGATTTTTTCTTTAGGCATTTCTCAGCCTGGAGTCTAGGTTTGTGCCTCGTACAACCTATATGTTCGCCCCATACTATATAGGACTTAAGCATAACTGCTCACGACTGCTCTCAAAACAGTGAAGGAAAACATCATGAGGAAATCGGCATGTCCTAGAACCAAAAATTCGAAGACATGTGACTTCGACGTACCCGCACTGGGTCTGCATGGTGGATTACGGCCCACTCCCTCAGTGGGAACACTATAGGCTTATAGAGGTATGAGGAACAGGGTGTAAAGTTCACTCATACTCCATAGAAAAGGGAGGATCCTCCGACCAGACGGGTGTCATGTCTGGCGGGCAAGTGCCCGATGATTCATGTTGGGCCGTTGTATTTACATATATGCTACTTGCGCGGTAAACTCTGCTTGCGAGATACAGGATTTCTTGTGACCTCAGTATGACACGTAGTTCCCATGTGGCTGATTATACAAGAACAACTAGGAATTTTTCGTTGTAAGATACAACTATACCTATATATCTTGGCCCCAGGTGCTGGGATAAAGTTGACGAGTTAACTCATACTGGATAGTGCTCTCAAAGTTAATTTTATTAAAACAAGTTAGAAAGAAAATTAATTTGTGGATTTAGTGTCCAGGTGTTTTAAAATGTTTTAACTATTTTCAACAGGATTACATGTTTCGTAAAGGTGACTTCAAAGTAGGATAAGATGGATTTTAGTTTTTTTGCAAAACAATTCCTTAAGTTTCAATGGGTGGTGCTGTTCCACAAATGATGGGACACTTAATATCAGGTCCTGCTTGTCCTGTCAGCTGCACGTCTAGGCCGAGTCCATTTAAGTTGCCATCAACACGCATAGAAGAATTGAAAGGAATAAGGATTTGACAATAATACATCATGGCTAAACTATAATTGATGTTATTTGTTGAGGTTTAATTTAGTAACTCTTGTTACGTTCTTTACTAAAACTTGTAAGATTGAGACGTATCGTTTTTTGTGAAAATACCGAAGTACAGCCTATGTTTCCACATCTGTGACACAGGCCTCCTCTCTTCGAGGAGTGGGCTGTAATCCACCACGTGGGCCGTGTGTGGGTTGGTAAATGTCAAATGTCTTCGAATTTTGGGTTTTTTTGATATGCCGGTCTCCTCAGGATGTTTCCCATCACTGTTTTGAGACCAGTGGTGATGAAATTATTTACATAATGTAAAGCGTCTGCCTGGGTTTGAACCCACGACCTACAATTTGTAAGTCGGCGCCGTTACCACTGGGCCACCACTAGAAGACTGCTCTACAAGATAGATACAAGACCTAATCTAACCTATATATACTATATACCGTGATCCTTTTATGCATTGCTTTGTATTATAAACCTCTAATTTCTTCTACCTTCTGAATATAACCTGATTCTATTGTAAAGCCTCCTAATTAATACATACTCTGCCAAGCCTGTCACCTGCAATTTCTACCAACCAAATTATATTTCGCCTCCTTTGATCTCAACTCCAACCAGCCATCAAAGCTTCACCGCCATATTGAATTTACTACAACCATTACGCACAGATCATTAGGCATCTCAGCCCAATAAATTTCCTACTACCCGCCAAACAACAATACAATCAATTCCTTTGAATTACACAAAAGATTGCTGACTCTCAAGTTAGAAAGTTATGAAACTTCAGCTTACTTAATAATGAAGTTTGTCGACGGGAAATTCAATTAATTTATCGACGCCGAACGAATAATGGGGCTTAAATAAAGTTTTTAATGGCCGCCGTCACACAGATCCGGTGATTGAAAAGGAGCTTAAGACTGTACATGCGTAATTTTATGTTCATTAGTGATTATTATACATTTAATCATCAGCAACGTGTTAATAATTTTTTCGCGATTACAATGTTGATCCCATGGAAATAGTTGTTCAATTTGATTGTCTTTACCACACCCATGCACGCCTTTGATGGTCTTTACCCATGCACGTATGTATGTAGGATTAATCTTGATCAAAATTCGTTTTTTTTTTTACTATTGGGAAGCTACAGTATTGCCGAATATCATAGGATACAAGAACTGCCACGAGCACGAAATTGCCGGCAGAAGCTAGTCAATTATGTAAAAGGTAAATTAACTGTCACTGTGATTGCTTAGAAGAGGCAACATTCTTGTTTATGCTTTGAGTGATAAGTACTTGGGCATCATATCGTTGTTATATTTATTTAATTTTATAATTATAAAATGTCATATAATGTTATAAAAGGTAGCAAAACAAGTACCATTCACAATTTTCTTTACCGCGAATATCTATTTTCCTCTCTTCCTGAAACACAGTGTGGCTCCAGATTTCTCATAAAAAATTTAGTAGGATCGTTCGTGACCCACATTTTCAAAGTTTTTAGCTGACCAAAAGAATAAAATTTATGGCTTCTACCGCTTGCGAAGTTTGAAGAAAAGTTTTACAAACATATGAGGATATGAATGGTCTAAGTTAGCGGCAAACTGAGATTATCATGAAAAAGTTTTGTTTTTACCACTTGTAGATGAAATATATAAAAGACGTAATCAATTGCTTTTATGATTCTGGTCATGTCATGAAAATAAGGAACAGTTCCTCTATTCCTTATTTTCATGACTTCGTCATTCATCGGTCTAGTTTTTCTTAACTGTCGTGGACAGCCACCGAGTGGACAGGACACCAAAATTGCTTGTTTAAATCGGCAAGTTAGCACCTTGATTTTGAAAGACACACTTATGGGGTCCATAGGTCATCATTTCAGCCGAAAGACGTCCACTGCTGGGCATAGGCCTCCCCCAAGCATCGCCACTTACTTGTGTTTCTCGTATTGAGCGGGTTCCTGCAGGCTACACAAGGTCCATCTTGAAAGAGGCCTTCGAACGCTAAGTCTTCCGGTACGCGGTCGCCACTCCAGAACGTTTCGGCCCCAGCGACCACCTGTTCTGCAAGCAATGTGGGCTGCCCACTGCCACTTAGTTCGGCAATTATTCGTGTTATTTCGGTTACCTCGTTTCTCTTAGGGATCGAGTCATTTCTGATTCGATCATGTAGAGAAGGACGAGGGCTCCAAGCATAGCATATTATAGGTATTCGTTTAAAATCGAAACCAATGGCTATTTCCAATCAGATATACTAAAAGGTCCTAAAGACTAACTGACACTTCTGACCTACAAAATTCCACACGTTTAATTACTCAAACAGCCATTACAACACACCTCGACAACCACCAGAGTCCAACGCATGTCCAATTATCAATTTCCCAATTGTCACAGACCAAATACAGTCCACGCACATTAAAACACAGACCATTCGAGAAACTAACTCCAGTCCAAACTAGGTTTCACAGTCAAATGAAAGCGGACGTCCGCGCCAGTGGAATTACATTATGTCCTCAATTACACGTTATAACGGCATAGCCTCTATTATTCTATCGTGCCTGCATTACGTGTTTTGTAATCGCCATCGCTATTAAATTGTTTGCTGACTGATATTAATATTGTATTGCTTCTCTATTATGAGTGGTTATTGTAAGTTTTATTCATGACTTTTTATGGGGTTATTATTGTTTTTTTTTAATGTGTATTTGAGGTTTACCTACCTAATTCAGGAGGTAAACCATATTCTGTTATGGACCTGCATGGAAAGGATAAGATGGTGGAAACACTTTGGACTTTTGAAGAAAAAAATCTTCTATGAAAACAAAAGAAATGAAAAACAATAAAAAGCTTCTTTTTTTTACATTCTAGCAGACCATTCTGTTTTATTAGATAAATAAATTATATTTGGGCTAGACGTTCACCCCGATCGGCCGCTATATTTCAAATGAGTCTGACTGCATAGGATATTGGAACGGAAATTGACCACGTGACACGACCGGACATGGCGTCATCGAACGTGATATGAACTAGCCAATCAGAACACATTCAATTACAGGGCTGTCCGCAACTCGACTTTGAATTACTTTAAGTAAATGTTGGGTGAAACATTTTTGTGAAAAAACTAGGAAGCATGACGTCTTCCTTTCGTTCGGTCTTTCGAATTTGAATATTGAAATAACATGTTTTATTTTATTTTGCAGGTACGATCAATATGGCAGTGTGGCTTCTGTTGGTAAGATCTAAGCTTATGTTTATAATTTGATCTTGTATAACTACTATAACTGCAAGAAATAGCCGCAGCAGTTGGTGCAGTGGTTGAGCGATTGACTGCTGCGCAGCATGTCCCGGGTTCGATTCCCGCACGGAACAAATATTTGTACTCGGACCTACAAGTATTTGTTCCGGGTCTGGGTGTTTTATCTATAATATGTATGTATTTACAAAAAAAAAATGTATATAAGTAGTTTATCAGCCATCTCGTTACCATAACACAAGCATTAAGTTGCTTAGCTTGGGACTATAAGGCGTTGTGTGAAAAGTCCAAGGATATTATTATTATATTATATTATTATTACCTTAAATATTTAGTTTCGTTCTAAAGATTTTGGTAAAGAAAAAAGGTGTTTAGAGCCTTTAATTTTATCACTCATTATTAAATTTCTCATAATACGTAAACTTATAATTAACAGTAGACATGGATGGCACCCTGTAAAAAGAATGCCCATTCTGCTGGCTTTTAAAATACAAAAGTGCATCGTAGACTATACAAAACACGACAACCCTATCCTCATCACGTCATTCGGTTATTTAATTAAGGACACTTTAGGAGCACTTTTTCGAGAAAGAATGGTGGAGTATTGAGTTATTATTGAATTTACACCCACACACGTTTCACTGAGTGGTTCAATTGACTCTCTTATGTCATTTCCGGAACCTTTCGGAGATTATTTTTTACTTTTGGCGGGTTTTTGAGGGTTAGTTCGATTAGATTCCAATGAAAAGATCCATTAGGGATATGGGTGTTTTGGGTTAAAGTAGTTTGGTTTTAAAAAGGTTTAATGTGGATAGGGAAAAGATAGTAAATCTTTAATTGTTTGCTTTTATTGGCGTGATGTTTGAATTCACTGGGTATTCGTGTGAGCGAGCTTTTCAATTTTTTATTTGTATGAAGTAAGAGATGTGAAGTTTGAAGCTAGGAGGGACGATTGTTTATTTCTAAAGACTGAGTCATGAAAGGGCCATTGTCAAGTTTGTTAGAGTTTGATGTCCGTCGCTGCGTTTGTACTGAACACTTTCGTAGCAGTACACGCAATAAAATCAATAGATAGTAACTGCATCCGTCGGTCGCGATTTAAACCTTACAGACGAAAGTTTTCAACACTATATATACATATATTTGATATATACTGGAATGAAGATGTTCAAGGAGCAACTTAAACTGGATGATAAAATTTTTCGTTCATTACGAACGAAATAACGGGTATATATCCCAATCGCCCGCGTGGTTGATGGAAAATATCCCACGGAAACGTACTACCGAGATTTAAACTATACTAAATACTTATGTGTTAAACAATGTTATAAACTATCATCATCTGCCTAGCCTTTTCCCAACTATGTTGGGGTCGGCTTCCAGTCTAACCGGATGCAGCTGAATACCAGTATTTTACATGGAGCGACTGCCTATCTGACCTCCACAACCCAGTTACTGGGTAATACGATACCCCTTGGTAAGACTGGTTGTCAGACTTTCGGGCTTCTGACGACCCGTAACGACTGTCAAAGATCCACGAATGACAGCCGGGACCAACGGCCAATGTTATAAACTATATGTGTGACAAATCCGATCAGCCGTTTTTGCGTGATTGAGTATCAAACTATCACATTTATAATATTAGTAGGATATCGTTTCGAGTCTTTTTCATAGTCTAAACATCAACATCTCCCCCAAACATTCCAAAAATGTAATATAACCCCATTACTATTAGTAAACGTAGCCACAAATGGACCAGTAAGTAACCCAGCGTTGTTTGTCTTCAGGACTCCTCGGAAATCTATTTTCTAGAAAATGGGTGAAAATTTTCAAGCGTTGGGTGTGCTTTGAATTCACAATCGTCTGGGGTTTGTTTATTAGTAAAGTTGCTGGACCTGAAAGGTTTTTAAGTTCCACATTTCAGGGATTGTTGAATACGTTTTCTGTGAGGGGATTTGATGGGATTTGCGTTAGCAAATGTGGCAGGAATAGTGATTTAAGGATATGACAAAAATATGTGACAAATAAGGCTTATTTTATATGTTAATAATTTTGTCATATCATGTTATAATCTACATGGTCCTCACAAGTTCTGACCATGATAATGTCTGGACTTTAAAAGAGACTGTGACCTCTGAGGTTGCATCGGTCTTTCTTCTCAGTCCATTTATTTTTGACGTGTAAAAGTGCTTTACAAACTTCTAAAAATAAAATAATGTATAATTATCATTTATAATTATTGAGTCATCAGTCAGTGCTAATATGATAGACAACAAGATTCTCAAGAAAGTGTTCTCTTCGCTCCATCATATATTGACATCAAGGCTCTACCTCAAATATCATAGTGTTTAAGATCGACTGCAAAAGGTTCTGAACAAAAAAAAAAAACATGAATCTTATACCCTGGGCGCAAGATTTGTACTTAGAATTTTCTTCAAGAATTTCTAATGCACTCCGTCGTCACTTCAAAACTTTGGACCCTAGAGAGCCAACCATCAAGAAAACGTATCTAACCAAATCCTAAGAGACACCAACTTATAACTTTCCTTAGTTGAAGTTTAACTTGAAACCGTGGCTAAGTGGCTATCTGGAGTTTAATAAAAGTGCATTAGAGCCGTGAATCAACGTCTGGTCGAACCACTTTGTGTTAGATTGGTAGTTTATTACGTTAATTAAATACTGAGCCGCGTCTGTGTTTGATGCAGACGGTAGTCAGTCATATGATTAACTACTTTGTAGCTAACCTTTGGCTCTCTAGACCAGCTGAGACGCTATACGGGACGCTATGGATCTAGCACTTTAACATGACAATAGCGGTCAATGCCCTTTCCCTAATATCTCTCCGCAAGAACCCAAACAATAAACTATGAATGTTTTTTCGTTATTGGAACGTGTTGAAGATCACGATATATATTGTTAGCATACTTTATTTCATTTTTTGAATTAAATATGCTATAAAATGTAGGTGGGGTTAATGATCGTTATTACCATGCTAAAACGCAACGACTTTAGCTTTTCATGAGGTTGCGGTTGCGTCTAACAACAATAAATATTCCACCGTGATTGAAAAACGGTTTTTAAAATGATTCGTTGTTTTACATATCTACTTAAAATTTGTTTTAGGTAGGTACATATTGCAAAAATTATGTCATATTATTAGTATTACATCCATGCATAATTAGCTTATAATGTTCTCACTGCTGGAACTAAGGCCTTACACAGGTCTCTTCCTCTCTTCGAAAAGGAGCAGGCCGTAATCGACCACGCGGGCCCAGTGCGGGTTGGTAGATGTCATGTCTTCGAATTTTTCGTTCTAGGATATAGTGTCCTCACGATGTTTTCCTTCACCGTTTTGAGAGCAGCGGTGATGAAAAAAAAAAGTAGAAAATATAATAGTTTATATCTCACTAAGAAATAATTTACACAAAGAAAAGCGTCTGTCTGGGTTCGAACTTATAACCAGTGAGTCGCGGCCGTTACCACTGGGCCACCACTGCTCTCTTTTACATCCATAATAACCAAAATCTACTAACAGTAGTTTTAAAATAATTTGATTGACATGTAAAAGTGTTTGTACAGACCTACTTACAGAAATAAAATCATTTATAATTTAACAAAATAACGTTTCAATACAACCATTAAAAGGCGAAACCATTACAATTCCTAGACAACAATCTAGCAGTAATCCGGCAACTAATGTAATACCCATACCGAATGCTCAATACCGATGTTATCACCGACATAAAAGGTGTTTTATCGCATCTGGTTATAAAAATACGCCATTATTCTATGCTTTATGCCACCGTAAAGTTTATAATAAACGAGCGATAGTAAAAAGTGCAGTAAAACCTTCATATCGCATGACCGGTAAGTGCTACTTATGATTTTTATCCTAGATGATCTTTTACGCGATTTTTTGATTAGGCGGTAATTATTTTTGTGGTACGGTAATTAGTTGGTTTTGGATATTGTCTCTATTAATTATTAATAATATTAGTTGACAGGTTTGAGCAGTTTTCGATTTTTTTAATTGTTTGTGTACGCAAATTAAATTCGAACTCTTTACGCGATAAACTATTTATCTAAATTTGTTTGTTTGAAAGTTTGTATGTAGGGGGTAATCGACGGATTTGAAAACTTATTTTTACATTTGATAGCCCACATCTCGAGGAAGGCTTATATTATACGCTATTTAACATCACGCTATGACCCTCAGGACCTGAGCCGAGCTGTTTCCTGAACGCTAAGTGCTAAGCTAAGAAAACAAAGTGATAGCGCGGGCAGGTGATGTGACAGGGTGGGTCGGGGGAACAAGAAATTCCACGCGGACGAAGTCGCGGGCAGAAACTAGTTTTGCGATAATGTTATCGAATAAATCGTTTATCATCTCATAACGATTGATCAGAGGATAATTGATCACCATCATGTTTAAACGAAGATGTTTCATTAGTCGCTACGTTTTCAAATTCGGAATTAATTTATTCGAATCAAATAAATTGTTTAACGATTTTGCCATTTGAATGACTGAAAATATTTTTGCTCTCAAACTGACACTCAATTTAACCCTGCCAAATCCGCGTCCATTCACGCATAAAAAAATCGAAAATCACAGCCCTAAATATAAAAAAAAAATCGAGAAAATAAAATATTTCAAAGAGCCTTTTCATAGACCCATCGCAAAAGCAAATGTATATAAAAGGTTTACATGTCCCGGCTGAGTTGAGATGAAAAATTCATAGGTGAATAATCTTCAGTTCGCCCGGACCTATACTGATTCAAACTCTCCGAGGATTATACGCTGGTCCACAGATTTTTATATCTCGGCTAACGGTTTAATGTTACATTTCTATTGTTGGTGATTATCTTAATTTGGGTGGGTATTAATTTTTAGAATGTTTATGTGAGAGCGATTTAAAGAATTTGTAACACAAACAGAAGTCATTTTGTAGGTGTCGATTTAAGTTTTATTTTTTAATGCACCTAGTGAAATATCTAGATTAACGTTTTATGTCCATATAAGACATAATTTGCTTTTTCCACAATACCCGTCGCAAATTGAGTTTCAGAAAGCATAATTTGTAAATGGTTAATTCTACAACTACTTAAACTCGCAAGGAATACTAATTGACCAGACTTTTGGCAATACAATAGTACATTATACACTAACACGTTCGGCGCGAACGCTACTCAAGAATCGCTTATTCCAAGTAGCGACACGCATTTTGCAATATAAAATATGAAATGCAAGCGAAATTGATCTTTATCATGAAGTGAATCAACATTAATCGGAAAAGAAGTTCTTTAGGTCAGTAGGTAATATTTACAGTGCTAGTAAGAAGCTATCATATTTTTACCATGTTGCAAAATAAAAGGTATATAAGTAAAAAAAAAATAGTGACCCTGATATCATCATAAACAGCCTTAGGCCACCCACTGCTGAGTACCTGCTCCCTTTTGAGCCATGCTCTCCTGTTCTGTGCGAGTCTCATCCAGGTCTTCCACGATCTTCTACAGCTCGTCCATCCACCTAGTTGGTGACCCTATAAAAACGAATTATTCTGTACGTCTTACGAATAAATTCATAGGGCACATACGTATAAAATCACATTTTCCACAAATCCTACCGAATAGCTATCATTTTTATACGACTAATATAACTCGTGGCACCTATGCATTAAAAATATGTCTGCAATAAAAGCGGCAGCTAAGACATTATTAAAATGCATATCCTATTCCAAGGCACACGGCCACGTCTCCCGTATAAATCTAAGCAGCTCTAATTCTTTGTACAGCCACAAAGAATTTACCGCCATTTTTAAAAAAGATTTGTAACTGCGAGAATTAGACGAGTGGAGAAGTAGGTGAACATTTTATGCGAGAAATTGTATAGTGATTTTTTCTTGTAGCGGTAAAAGGGTTAATGTTTGTTTTTTTAATGTTGAAAAGTTAATAAAGTGTGTGAAACTTTTTAAAGTTTCTTGGGCTAGAACAGTGGGTAAGTAAGTGTATTGTATTTTACAAAATATATTTTCATATATCGTGTTTGAATCTTACCAATGCAAATCGAATACACTCCACTTTTATTCGTAAATTGTATTCATATGAAGATTTGATCAACTTACATTCACTCAAATTATGGAAAATGTATCTACACAAATTCTACATTCATTCACTGCTGAAGCTTGTTCGAAATTGAAGAGACGGGGATTCAATTTGTCTTCAAGAGTGTCTACCGTATGCAACTCTTTAGTCTGTACTTTTTCTTTTGTACGTCTGATTTCTTCGAAAGGGTCGGCAGGGGTGTACCTATATAGGTACACCCACATTTTGCCCGTTATGTAATAGGGGGCAAACCTATTGCCATCAACCGGGCAGAAATCCAGACTCCTGGCTGCTACAGAGAAATTCCTGATGGAAAAACCCAATAACACTGCCCGAGCTGGGAATGGAACCCGGACCTCACGAGTTATGAGAATAGCTTAGTCTGTGGTGAAAATATTTATCAGTCTGTAATTGTGTTTTTCACACACGCATTATATTTCAAGTTGCCACTTGCCACTAATAATTTATGTTCACCCATTTAGTAGCCTTCCGACCGATTTCGGTTACAGTGGCCAATCTCAACAAAGAGTAGCAAAATACGTAGGAGATAAATAAATAAAAAATATTATAGTGCACAAGTGTGTGCGTAAATACAGGTGCACTCTCTGTTCCTTTAGATACTCTCATAGTCTGATGGGACGGCAATCCGACACGACCAGGGAGAGATCAGGCGCAGGACCAACGGCTTTACGTGCTTTCCGAGGCACGGGGTTATTAAACCGCCAACTTCCAAACTCCGGACTAAGAAATCGAACCCATTACCCCACGCTCGACCAACAGGGTAGTCAAAGTCACACCCACCCATTAACCAACACATTCATTTGGGTACCTACATTTTATTTAAACCAAACAATTGTACACAAAACCTGTACAATCAATTTGGCAGAGCTTAAAACCCTATCCAACTCGAATAAGTTTTAACGTATCAGCTATAGCGATCATTGTAAATTTAAATCGGAGATTATGTACGGAATCGTCTACTATTTGCATGTATTCTACTGATCCCTGGTTTTAATATTGATTAATTAAAGTTTATGGCATTGTTTACCGTTGGAGGTACCCCACCTTCCACCATGGAATAATGAATAAGTATGGCGATGGAATTTGTGGGCCGGGGATTCGGTTTTGCCTAATCCTAAGAGCAGACTAGCCAATTAAAAACAAATTGAGGTTCTACTGTTTGTAAATTATCTCTGAACACCCCTGCAGATGAAAGTCGACGGTTATTGTGACCGCGTAGGTATTTCAGTTTTCTAAGAAACATCAGATTTTTATTTTGAAAACTGACGAATAATTTTTACCCTAGAGGGGCATGAGCTGACTTCATGGTTATAGTTTGCCCGTCGATGACCCTGACCCCCCCCCCCCCTCCATATAAGTTATGACTTGTAATAAACACGGTTTCGAGTTACATTTAATAATTTAAGACTATTTATGAGTCAGAGCGTCTCACTATTATAAAATAATCAGGTAGATATCTTATGCGATCACAGTTTCCTAGTGGTTACTGTCATAGCCTTATGATTTGAAACATTGGTCCACACAAGGACTTGCTTCTCTATTCGATTAGAAACATAAATCTCCAATCCACAAACATTCAGATCTGGAGGACCGACTGTCTATCTGAGCTTACAAATAATTGATCCTCCGGGTCTTGATCCACACTGAACCAATATTTTATGGCCTGTTACAGTGTTGGCCATAGAAGTCTTAAAATAAAACTCACTACGTTGAAATGATCGTTGTTCCCGTGAAACCTTTTGATTTTCCAATAATCTCTTCAACAATCAATGATCATCGATCCGACTTGGCATCAACCGTAATACTAGTGTTGCAAAATCTTATTACTGCCATCTTACAAAAAACAATTCTTAACATAAGCATTTGTCTTGAGTGGAAAGGTGCCATGCCATATGCTCATTATGACAAGTAAAGCTATCCTCCTTTAAAAAAAGGAAATTTCTGTTGTTAAAATTTAATCGACTGTATGCAAAATTATTCTTGTCACTATTCTATCAGCTCGTGGATTAAGGATTACAGAAAAATTGCTCCGGACTACAAAAATTTTCACCAGATTGGTACAAGTAATTGAGTTTTCCTGATGGAAAAATCCTCGGTCAAAACTGTCGCCAACAGTCCCCTTTACTGTGAAGACCTAATTTCGTTATTAGCTGTACCTACATATGTATATATCTCTGATTTTCCGTTTAATCCTTCTGAATTGCTTTTGATGAATTGAATCGAAAAGTTTTTTGTAAGTCCAATGAGTAGGTGCAAAAATCAATCTGCCTAGCCTCCCAATCGTGGGGTCCGCGTCCAGTCTCACCGGATGCAGCTGTTTTGAGAAGGTACTGTCAAAGGACCATAAAGATAATTTTTACTTGCACTTTATTATTTTTTCTAGTGCGTTACAGCCAAATTTTTTATGAAAATGACAGTGAACTGACGAGGACCATGCATCCGCCTTGTCGGAATTCGTTTGAAAATGTCATACCCTTAACGTTTTCGCTTCTTGGCTGCACGTTCCTTCAGGATTTATTCGTTACGTAATTGAATCTTTCTGAGGTATTTCATCGCTTGTCACTACCTGTAACGACCACAAACACCATGATTGTAGTAGACAAACACATGATACCAGAACACTTTAACGGAAACCTATCATTAAACGTTATTTAATCTCGTTAAACAGTCAAATTTGAGCAGCTGCGCGCGTGGCGAACCGGTGATAAAGTAATTATCGCCTTCCGTACGCCAATTAAGGCTATATGCATCAATCATAATGCCTATCAGACCGTCTAATTACTGTTTAATTACTGTCTCAAATGATAGTGTTCTGGTGTTTGTTATCTGTGTGTGGTAAGTAAGGATTATGTCTAAAACTGTGAAGAAAAAACATCGTGAGGAAACCGGCATGTCATAAAACCAAAAATTCGAAGACATGTGACGTCTACCAACCCGCACTGGGCTCGCGTGGTAGATTACGGTCCTCTCGAATATTATAGGCTGATTTTTGTTATTATTATTATATCCTGAAATGTTAATACTTAGATAGATAAAAGTCTAGGTTTACCTCTTAAGATACTAGAAGTCGTGATTGCTGCCTTCCAAATCTATCCAAAGAAAGATAAGTAAATAAATGCGCCTAATATAACACAAACCAAAACCATTTTAGTACAGCCCTCCAATAGCTAAATTGATAAGACAATCTCAACAACCGAGCCAAATAGCCATTCTCAACAATTTACCTTCAAACATCTTAGTGTCCGCAATAAACGCTCACAACGACCGCAAGACGTCCGCCCGGTGCGGTGGCCAAGCGATAAATGATCCCCGCTGTGCAACGAGACACGAAGCGATCAAATATTAACAAACTACCCTACCTTACGGCGATTCAAATGTACTCGTTTATTGCTACTATTGCGAGATTCAACTGAATTATTGTGCACTATTTTGAAATAGCTTCTCAGATTTAATTTTAGGTGCGGTAAAGGATGGGTGTTGGTGCTGGACTGGTGTTTTTCCACACTTTCGAGGGGAGTTTCGTTTACAGATTCATGTTTGAACGTTAGTAATAAGAAAGCTCTGCATGCATGCCAAATAAAATAGCTACATTTAATTACCTCGTTAAAATATTTTTATGATCATCGAATGTAAACTATATTTAGGATTAGAATCTACGTCCGATACAAAGATTTTAAAACAGCTCGTCTTGAAATAAGCCAAGATCGATATTTTTTCCTATAGTCTCGTAAAAAGTAGTTTGGTCCTTGAAGTTTGACTAAAACGAGGTTTCAACGAGGACCAACTTTTTATTTTAAAGTCCATCTAAATCTTATGAGACTTCAAAGTTTTGATGGGAATTGACTTCCTGAAAGTTGGCCGTAATGTTTCCTAAAATGTTGGCTATAGAAGTTGTCACTAAGTTTTGGAGCCAATATCATGTTTCAAAATGCAGTTAACGCCGTAAACAAGTATTGTTTCAACAAAAATATACAGGAAATTTCCATACTAGAATGCTGGTAACCAAATAACAAACCAGAAAGGGGTTTCACACAACACAATAAAGTTACTCCACACTGTCTGTGAAACTACAATACACACATTTTCCCCAGATCGTTTAGATCTCACAACTAGATTTTAGAAGTTAGGAGCCGCTGTGTGAAACTCAGTCTAGTCACAAAAGGGTTTCCTAGAAAAAATACTAGCAATATTTAAACAACAGTCTCGGGAACGGAACTTTTTATACAGCAGTGTCTCCAAACCGGTTTTATTTTTATTTTACGCGTACACAGAGACCAAGTTCCGCAAACTTTTAAAGTTGGCAAACTTTTTTGTGATTAAGTTACAAAAAGAAATGGATCTATTTCCTAAGTTGGAACTTGCGAGCGGAATTCCTGGATTTTTGGTTATGTGACGATTTTAGAAGAGCAGTTTGTGACGAAACGGTTTTCGCTAACTTTGTTCAGTTGGTAATAGAATTTAATTTATGATTCGCCCTCGGGCTCTTTCGTGGCACTGTGTAGGTACCTGCTGATGTCGTAACAATTTGTAAAATAAATAGCTCTTTTTGTTTTTTTTGTTTTAACTGTGTTTTTTTTTTTTTCGGGAAATGGGTCGTTCGGGAGTTTCTTGTCTGTACTTTTCGTATGTATATTTATGGCAGGTCTTAGCTGGACCGTTGCAACAGCTTGCATAAGCACACCGGGCAGCGCATATGCAGGATTAAGTCTCCGAGAGTGGGTCTTATGCTACCAGCTATGAAAGTAAAGGCGTGTGGATACTCTGAAAATATTTTCACTCTTTTCTACTAGCTATACAATGTAAAAGACTATTGCTATAAATAGATTATTTGCCGACTAGCAGGACTTTTTTCAATGTGTTTTCGTTTATGTCAAAACCAGTTTACGAAATTACAGTCATAGTTCCCATGCCATAGATCCCATGCATGAGTATGCATGGGATCTTAATCAACTGTAACAGAACTACACACCGAAACTTCAGCAAATTAAATTCAAATCGAAAAAACTCGAAATGAGTTACATCTGTAGCTGTTCCAACAGCTAAATGCAGCTAAGCAGAGTACCGCAGGGAAATGAAGCGCGATTCGTAGTCGTCAGTGCACACATAACGTATGTAATTAGACGTAACAAAGAGCGCTTCGCTCGCTCCGCTCACCCCGATAGCCCCCTCGCCCTGCTCCGCTCCGCTCGAATGTCGGACTACGCTAAATGGAATTTACTTTTTGAATTTATAAAGTTAGTATTTCGAGTTGGAAATATACGTATTGTGTTTCACTGGGTAGGTAATTGAAACGTCGCGTTTATTCAGAATTGTGTTTTTTGGTGCCAGGTTTGTTATTTTTTCTTGTTTATTTATTTTCTTTTGCTAAGATACCAGCTCTAAGCAATTTCGTACCTAGCAGCAGTATTAAAATGGAAAACATTAAAAGATGTTTGTCTTTTGCTCATCGAAGCACAAATATTAACCCCACTTGTCCCAGTTTCACCCCCAATAAGGGGTTGATTTGAAAGGAACTTTGTAAAGTGAAACGTCAGCTGTCGGGTTGACATGACGACAGCCTTACATTAGGAGAAAGTTATCTAATTAATTTTAGAAATAAAATAAAGTAATCAAGGAAGAAATAGATCTTTAGACTGCATATAATTAGAACTTTATTATAATTACCTGCTTACCTTAGCAGTCTAGCAGTCGCAAGCGATACTGCTGAGAATGGTGTCCTGGGTGCAATCCTCAACCAAGATGATCCTAGAATTTCTCAATAGCTACCCGGAGCCCGGATTTGTGCATGGTTCATGGCAATAGGTTCGCACTCTATTACTTGGACCTTAAAGGCGAAGTGGGGTTTAACGTAATTTTATATCTAATAAAATCAGTAATATCTTACATAACATAACCTCTAACCAACTAAACATTACCCTACCCAGTTCCACAATCACTGACACTACCCAACTTTACCAAAACTTATATGAAAGCGCAACTGGAAGCGATGCAACTGACACTATAACCCGGCTAAGTTCAGAACCCGAGATTATATTATATTAGAAGCACTATTAACGGTGCCCCCTACTGAACTCGGTAAGTTATAGGAGAGTTCAGAAGATTCATCTTATGGATAAGAAACTTTCAAATAAAAGCTACTTTGCTGTAATGCGCGATAGACATGCCTGTAACTGTCACAAAATATGTAATCAACAGCTGTATGGAATTCCAAAAAAAATTGTTGAGACAACGTTGAGAGAGCAATGGACATCAACTTTCCAAAAGTGGGTAAAGCACTGGACATTGTATGAATTTATCTGCCAGAATACTTAACTCGAACTTATCCGGATGTGGTGAAACAGTCAGCTCGTTCGAAGACTGTATAGAGTGAACTTTCTGTATCTACCCTGTGTCCCAGTTGTCAGAGTCAGGCAGCGTTAT
Source organism: Gortyna flavago (assembly GCA_963669345.1). Taxonomy (NCBI): domain Eukaryota; kingdom Metazoa; phylum Arthropoda; class Insecta; order Lepidoptera; family Noctuidae; genus Gortyna; species Gortyna flavago. The sequence continues at coordinate 14,169,072 of OY770138.1, forward strand.
CACAAAGTTTATAAAATCAGTTTAGTGTCCTTTACACCTGTGTCGTGGTAGTATAGTCACAGAATAGTATACAGAAGGTCAGCTCCACGAGAGAAAAGGCACACATACATAGATACACTTCACTAACGCTACTCGTTTTAATACACACATTCACGGCGTGTTTTTACACTTAATAATCCCAAGTAAAGCGTGCGTCGCTTCGTGAGATAAAAATATTATACTGCGAGTGCAAGGCCAGCGCATTCAAATTAGACCCTAACACAAATGCGCGAAATAAACATAACGTAAATTGGAACGATTTGGGGTACTTTCAAGTCCAAATAGCAGCCCGGGGGTTAATTGCAGATCTAGGTTGTAATAGTTAAAACATGTTTGGGATGTGATATTCAATTAAAAGTTGGTATTTTTTATGCTTAAAACACTTGTTATAAAAATATGATATTTGGCATTTTCAATCTCAAATAGCAGCCACGGAGTTAATTGTAGACTTTCGCTGTAATAGTAAAAAATGCTCAGGATATTATTTTTCATTAGAAAACAGTACTTTTTTTTCTGGCGACATTAATTTTTGGGTATAAAATCTTTGACATTTAAATGATGTCTTTTAAAATACTTAGTTCGAATTTTCATTACATCTAGGGAGTGACCACACTTATCGACAAGCATTAAGTTCGACGCGGTGTCGAGTCGGGTCGTTCGAACCGAAACGAGACGATAATGTCTTTTTAGCTTTTATTACATTGACATAAAACTGTTTCTGACCGGCTCACGCTGATTCTGCGTCGATAAGTGTGGTCACGTCTATGTGTGAGTGCCCCTGCTTTCGCTTGATGTATGGAGCTGGCCTTCTGCATCTCTACACTGTGGTACAGTAGTTCAGGTAATATCCGTTTGAATGCTCCTCTGTTAATACTTGTATTCAGGTTAAATGAGGTTATGTTGAACTCTGGGTTAAGTGTTAACTTTACAGTTTTCATCGTGTTTTGTTACACATATTATGCCATGAGGTAAAGCTTAGTCATTCGTTTTATAATATTTGATAGGGTTGCCATGTAAAGAGAATGGCACAATCAGACTATATTGTTTTCACTGCTGGGACACAGGCCTTCACTTTCTGTGAGAAAGAGTGGGCCATAATCCACCACGCGGGCCCAGTGCGGGTCGGTAACAATTGCTTGTAATTAATTACAACAAAAAAAAACTTAGGTTATTTTTTTTATCATCATCATCAATGGCTGTCTTGTCCCACCGCTAAGTGGCCTCCTCTATTTAGAGTCATGCGTTCTTGGTCACTTTTTGATCATGATGTGGGTACAGATTGTTTAGTCAGTAATACTCGGTAGTATTTTAACTGTAATAACTGGTACTGTACTGTTACTGATAATTTTGCTATCTTGGTTTTATGACTAGTCCAAAATATGCTGAGTTAAGAATAAAGTTTAAACCAAACAAACCTAAAATATGTAGGTATGTAGATATCAGTCGAATTATGAGTAACATTTGCCCAAATTCATACATGAAAGAGCTGCCCAACATGCAACAAAGAAGGTACACACCAACACACCTACATATTTATATACATACAGAGATATATGGTTTTCATTCGGCCGGAACATTAGCGCGAAATATGTTTATGACAGTTGTTCTAGCTCCACGGATGTGTAATGTGCTTGCTAACTTGATTTAGAACATAGTTTAGTTTTGGTATATTATTATGTTGAGTTAGTTTTGGAAGTTTTTCCAAATAATGCTGGTTATAAAAATTCGGGCAGTTTTGACGAAATCTAGGTTGGTACTCGTAAAAGTATTACTTATAGGAATAGGACATAACTATTAATTGCTATAAACGTAATAGGTAGAACTTAGAGGGTTTTTTTAAATCTGGATTTGTGCCTGGTTGATGGCAATATGCACACCCCCTTTTACATATGTGGGTTTACTATTTATAAGTACACCTCTGCCTAACCTTTAGCGAATCGCAAGCGTAATGTGGCTGGCAGAGAGAGGACGGCCCCCTTAAGGGTTTTGGTACGAACGATGATTAAAAACAGATTAAAGCTGATGATCATTTAATTCTGCGGTGATTATGATGACCATGAATAAAAGTGAACGTTTACGATTTGATGAACTTATAATAAACGAACGAAGATTTTTTTTTTTAATCAAATTGTGCCTCCATTATATAATTTATTGTTTTCTTTTCGGGTAACCACTGTGAGCTGTGTGCTGTAGGTCCCCACATTTTAGCACAGCATTATGCTGAGTGGAAGCCTTCTTGTCACAGTCAGTCTTCGTGCAGCTGTCGACTATTTCTATTTTGTGCACATGTTTCTGTGATAAATAAACCTATTTTCCTTTTTTCCTTTCTGTTTCTCTACCTATATCTTACAACCAAATTTTAATTAAATCAATGATAATATTGAAACTTTCCCCAAAAACGAGCATGTTTACAAAAAATATCTCAGTACACAATGAATAATTTAGAATGTATTAAAATACAAAATATGTGCCGTAAGCTCGAGAGTTCGAGAGCGTATTCAAAGAGTTTCGAAATCGAGTTAGCTCTCCCCTAAAAGTGGGAAAACATCTTTCATATTTTCAATGCCTTTGTGTAGTCAGTACTTGACATATCTGTTCCAAGTTTGTATGTAAATGTGAATAAATAAAGACCTGAAAAAATATCATGCGTTAAAAGTGGAATTTTTAAAAAGTACTTGAAAGCTCTTGATTTTTTTGCGGAAACAGTGAATTCAGCAAGCAAAAGCAATCCAAAACTGTCCCATTCTCATCTCATCATAGCTTAAATGGAACTAACGATTGGGAAAAAACCTATTTCATGATATTATGCTTTCTAAAATACTATTTTTGTAACACCATACAATTTCGTCAAGACTTTATGAGAAAATAGCTTTTGTATATTGCGTAAGTGACTGTACCCACGACAGCAATTAGCATTGTATAGAGCAATCTGTCAGTTAAACACCAAATAGAACAAAACTACTTCAATAGGCCGATTGATAATGATAAAGGGTGATTATGACGCAATAGTTGCAGTTAGCAACTAGTGTCGCCGTCACCACCGGCGCCATCTTTGGCATGTCAATAGAATTGGCATGTTAGAAAAATCCAAGACAGACAGACAGACTGTGTTTTTATGATCTATGCTCATAGCCCGTTTAAGCTTTGTTTCTTCAGGTGAAAACGCCAGGGTAGCCCGCAAATTTTTTTTTTTTTAGGTTTTTTGCAATTTGCTGGCCAGTACTAAGTATTACGTTGATTAAAATATGATTTGCTACGGCCTATATTTGTTACGGCCACAAATATGTATTTACAGAATTATATTCATTAAAGTCATCAACACAACTCTCTAAGACCAAGTAATCCTACCGAATGACTATTTCATGAAATCTTGGCATTTTAGGATTACACTAACATATCAAGTTGTATTACTAATTGTTGTTATTATAATTCTGTTAATACATATTTGTTACGGCCGCGAATCATATTTTAATTAACGTACAACTTAATACTGACCAGCAAATTGCAAAAAACGTAAGAAAATTTGAATTTCGCGGGCTACCTTAGCGCTTCCCCCTTAAGGCAACAAGTTGATTTTTTTTATAAATTAGAACACAACTACTCAAATAGGCCGTTTGATAATGATAAAGGGTGATTATGAGGGTATTGTGACGCGACGGGTGCTGTTAGCAGCGTGTGTCGCCGTCGCCACCGCCGCCATCTTTGCATGATTGATGCTCCGTGACACGCCGGCCATGCAGGGTTGACAACCAAGCAACTTAGTTGCAACTTTGTTTATTGTGCATTGGTGGACCACAAAATAATTAGAAAATTGGTGCCTTTATACTACCCCATTAGGTGTTCATGCAACAAAAATAAAGGTTTATGTGTCTTGGAGTCAATCAATCAACTCAGCCTATCTCAGTCCACTGCTATAGTAGGTCTCTCCCACGCTGTGCCACAACACCCTGTCCTCGCCTTCCGCATCCAATCTGTCCCAGCCACTTTCTTAAGGTTGTCGGTCCAGCTAACTGATAAGAGCCCCACGCTACGCTTGCTGATACGCGGTCTCCACTCCAGGACCTCGTTTGCTCTACCGGCCATTGGTCCTGGAGTTATTTTTCATATTTATGCATTTTTACAATTTCTACTTCTTGCAGCAGAAACTGACTCATATTAAAAAATAACTCCTGCCTGTTTCATTAATAAAGGCATCATCAGAGATGCACTGCTACTTATAAATAAATAAAAACGGGTCCCTATTTCAAACGAACAACAAATCCGACACACAATACAAGTCCAAAAAGCTCGTATCTCCAAAGTAGCAACCCTAACCGGCGGCGTTCAACAAAAGCAGCAACGGGCTTTTAATAAATTATTCCACAGAACCCACTGCAGCTTTCAGAGCGGGTTTGAGCGAATTTAGCTCCGTAACCATTTATTACGGGACCCTTTCGAGATTCATCCGGCACAACTGATTTTTGACGAAAATACTAAAGTCGATCGCTTTGACGTTTTTCGAGAGTTGATTAAACGAATTTGTTGGTCGTACCATTCAGAAAGCTGATTGTTTCCGGATTTTTCGATATTATAAATTGGCGTTTTTTGAATTACGGTTTGGTGGAAGGCTTTTATGGGGTGTTCAAAATGATAAATACTTTTTTTCAGTATCATAAGTTAGCGAAATATTCTTGTAAGAAAAAATGATCGCGCTTATTTTTGTTGAAATCTGTGTTTCGGCTTTAAATGAAGTGTGAATTTTAATCGTCCCAATTTTAATATTTTAGAATATGATTGTAGCTGATTAATCTTTAACAGTACATAAGTAGTAATGATTAGGTACCTAATTATAGTCTACACTTAGTAACATTAAGAATCTACTTAGTACCTTTTCGCTCCCTACGTTATCTTCATCATAATATTCAATATTGCTTCATGGGCAATACTGTAAATATTGCACATTATTGCTTGCACTTCGAGCCCGTTCACGTTAATGTATTACTTACGTTACTTATTAGTGGGTAATTAGTGTGTGTCAAAAAACTAGCGGAATTAATTAGCGATAACCACTAGCGATAGTCATGGTGCTTGCATCATTGTAATTATACAACTTTGCGATTGAGTATTCCTTTTGTCCTTAGGTCTATCTTCTTGAATGCATGAGCTTGTCCCAATGAATGAGATTTAGACGAATCCTATAAACTTGGTCAGCTTAGCCTTTATAAATCCACCGAACTAAATATCATAGTAATTATTGAAATCATTAACCATTATATTCTTTATAACAATGTCGCCTCAAAAGTTAGCTAGTCGTTAGTTGGTTAGACTGGAAGCCGACCTCAACATAGTTGGGAAAAGGCTCGGCAGATGATGAATGTCGCCTCAAAAGCTTAACATGATTCCCTATGAAAACAGTAGAGACTCAAAACATATTTTCAATTAAAACCATTTCAGGTCAGCCTTTGATTCAAACTCACATACAATTCGTTCCAACTGCAACATTTCACATTTCACCACAGCAGTGGTCAGCAGACCACATTCCTAATAAAAAAAAGCTGCAATAGCCGACCGCCAATCAACTGGATGACGACCATCCATCCATCCGTCTATCCATCATGGCGACCGCCTCCAATTTTCAGCAAAACTTCTCTATTCGTTGCGTTTTTTTCTGACAATTAAAATGGCGGACAGATCATTTATCATTCACCGATCGTTGAAACTTGGGTAAAGATTGATTAGTTATTTTAGAAAAGTGGATTTGCGATTGAGGAGTTCAAAAGACAGAACAGATAAATTTATCTGTCCTGTGGTGCAGTATCCGTGTTTTTTTTACTATGACAACCCGTTTGCTGGCAACCTTTTATCATAAAGTCATTGATTGTTGTTGATAACTTGGATTCTTTTTTAAATTATGTGTTCCGTTAACTAACAACTTCGTTACTTTTATAATTAACCTACTTCAAAAAAGGAGGAGGTTATGCATTCGGCGAGTATTTTTTTCCTGTTTGTACTTGGAATTCTAGTTTTTATTTTTATTTATCCTCTTAACGACAGTGGAAAATGTCCACATATAGATTATAATGTAAGCAAATCCGGACTGAGTTTCGTAATACATAATTCACTGCACTAAATTATTAATGTAAGGACCAACTTCATCAAACTCAATTCTCAAACTCAAACTCAAAGCATTTATTTCAATTAAACCATTTACAGGCACTTTTGAATTGTCAAGAAGTCGGTCAATCAGAAAATATGAAGCTAGTTGCCCATTCCAAAGCATAGGTACCTATGGTGAAGAACGGGCAAGAAACTCCATGGACACTCTTTTAAATTATATTTTTATAAAAATATAATTAGTCTTTGAATGGCAAGTCTATCATTAAGCGCATGTTGTAAAAATGCTTAACGGGACGTTGGGTGAAACTGGCCCAAAAACTGTTTAAAAGTAAAGGAGATTATACAACATACGAGTCGGAACAAGCCATAATTACGTCCAAACGCGAAACAAGAACAATAATTTTGTGCGGGGGCCTGTAAAATTCTTCTTGTAACCACCATTGCCATATATTGTGGTCCCATGGGCGTAATGCGGTAATTCTCAAGAAATACTGATAAGTGTCGCTTTATCTTGAAAGTTAAACGATTTAAACGTACTATGTGCAGTGGGTAGAAAGGGTGAGAAGGTTAACAAAAACAAGCTACTATATACAATCTGTCAGATTTTTTAAATAGATTTTCACCTTTATGTTGTTTAAGAACTTTATTATTTCTCATTAAGAATTAACAATAATTCACTTACTGAGAAACTAAATTTACATAAAATGTTTACGACGTACAATATAGATTCGATTCGTCGTAAAAAATAGATTTACAATAATGAATAGGAAGGTAGTGATAAAAAAAAGTAAATAATAATTTCAACTAATCACCAACCGAGTAAACACGGATCTAAAGTAAAATTGGATGTATTACTAGATGTGGCATTTATGGCAGCGTATTGACAAGTAAAGAACAAATATCGGTAAACTATAAAGTTCAAAGTTGATTGTGAAATTTGACAGTTTCTGGTAGCTTGATGTGCTGGCGTCTACGCGTCTTTACGTTCGTAGACAAGGAAGCAAAATCAAATAAAACATTTTTAATGTCAATTTTCTTACGGTGCAAAATTAGGTAAGTATCTACAATTACCCATACACATATTTGATCGACTTCATTGATGAAAATAATTATAGAACTGAAATTTTTAAACTGAAACAAGTTAATTCGATAGTAATGCACCTTGTTCAGTAAGCCAGCGATACTACCAATTTAATGACGTCATTAAGGTGCAAATTTAACAAGCGGCATGAGCTCTTCTCTCACAAGGTCAAATTAAATTATCTAGCGAGAATCCGTAGACGTGATGGGTGCCGATATCTTAAGAGCGTTTACGCCGTACGGCATTTCATACAAACTTTCAAGCGATTGTTTTTCGAAATGAATGAACCGATTTTAATGAGACTTCATACGCATAAGCAGGATACAAAGGTCTAAAAAGTTAGCTGAGAATATTTTCGAAATGTCTTATTTAAAAAAAGATAACTGGAAATCTCTGTTTCTATGGAAACTTTAAAATCGGTTTAATTTGGCTGTAACACAATTTTTCGAAAATGTTCTCACCTACGTTTTAGACCTTTGTATCCTGCTTATGCGTATAAAGTTTCATTAAAATCCGTTCATTCATTTCGAAAAACAATCGCTTGAAAGTTTGTATGAAATGCCGTACGGCGTAAACGCTCTTAACATGATCAAACAAAGCAGAAATTATTTTAATGAGTTGTTTTTGGGGGTCATGAACCACACATAGACGTAGTGTAATCACTTGACATTTTTTTTTGTGTAATCTGCCCAGACGTGATGACTCTCGATATCTGAACACGATAAAACAATGGAAACCATATTTTATCAACTCATATTTTAAGTAACAACACAACCACAACGGTCATTGACCCCAAAAAAACATCACGTCTGCGGAGTTTCATTAGCAAATTTAATGTGACCCTGTGTAGCGAGTACGTTTTGGCATGGCAATAGTGGTCACTGATCAACCGACATTGACAGATTTATACATACTTCTTTAAAAAAATTGGAACAAAGTCAGTTAACGTATGGAATCGATATCTGTCGTGATCTTCACGAATGATAAACGACACAAAGTTCAGTTTTTTTTTTTTTTGAGATGTTTGATAGCATAGTGATCTTTATTGGTATGTCTAAACGCACCAAGTATTCTGGATACTGGGCACTGATTGTACTCGTAACTCATTATCGTGTAAAATGCACCTTCTTCTCCTAATTCGTTCTATGTCCCTGTGGCACGGGCGGTTCATTCAGAAGATGTACGTCTGCGTAATGACGCTTGAAGTTAAGCAAGTGAACGGGCCAGTAGTTTTGACGCTAGCTCTCTGTACTTTGTGTGTGTTTGGTCCAAGTGTTCAGTTGAGCGTTTCGTTTCAGGATAAAGTGCAACAAATAAATTGGATTTCATGGGTTTTAATTATTTTGCGCGGAACCCTAATTATTTTTCTAAAATAACAGTACTCCAGCTTACTCCTTATAACATCAGCTATCTGCCAGTGAAATTCAGTGAGTGTCCCGTCAAAATCGGTCTAACCATTCCGGAGATTAGCCGGGACAAACACAGACAAAAATGTAAAAAAAATGTTTTTTTTTTTTTGTTAAGTATCATATATACTTGATATATGCATTTAGTAAAAGGCTGTTTTTAGTAAAAGGCTGTTGTTTGACATCACAGACAGACACTTCAATTTTATTTATTTGTCTAGAAGTCCAATATTACTGTAGTTACTACATTAATATTCTTATTCAAACCGCTATTACTTATGACTTGATAACGTAGATCGAACTATTCATCTAGATTCTTGGGAAATGTTTTTAAAGAAAATTGCATTTTTTGTTGTAAAATATGACAGCAAACTTTAAGTAAATTCTGAAAGAGCTGGGAAACATGTAGAGTGCTGAGATTTGAGATAGCTATGCGAATCGGAATCTCGATATGAGATCTGAAGAATGTCGCTAGCGTCATGGAATTTGTAATAACTCATGTACACAATGGTCCAGGGTTCACTTTTCTGATACCGTTGCTTGAGGAGGGACACGCTTCTGTAGTTTCGACACCTAGAAACTGACAATGTGACTTTTACTTTTCTTAAGTATTTTTTTTTTTTTTGTTCTAATATTATGCTTGGGTGTTTCTCAATGATAATTTGAGAAAAATAAGCAAGTGAGAAATAAACTCCTCTTTTGTAAATAAAGTTTTTATGAGATATCCTGTCATCGAAAAAATCTGTGCCTATTGATATTTTGCATTTAATGTTGATATTCTACTCATAGATCAAATCTGAGTCGATTTTAATTTAAATGTTAGGCCCGAAACTCTGATATTTTAATTATTATATTTTAACAATGGTGTAATCCCTAGTTTAAGTTCCTTCATATATTTCAATAGAATAACTAAGCTCTTAATATACGCAGAAACTGTTCTACCCAGAACATATTACAATATTTACTAATCCGCAAAAATACTTCGGTTTTAACAATATCGTTTGCTACGATACGGCCCATAAAATCTTGCTACGTCGTAGACTTCGTAGAGCATCTACGAGATTTCGTAGCACACTATGGTTTAATTTTAATACTGTTCTGAAGGAGCGTTTCGAACGATATGTGAAGTTTGTTTTAGAGAATAGGGTAGTGGGATTTTCTAGATAAAATCGGTCTGCTGGAGTTAAATTAACCTTTGATTCCGCAAGAGGTCTTAGTTTTTTATTATGCCTTTTTTGTTCATGTTTTTCAAGGAAAAATAGAACAGTGGGCTGCATCAATTGGGTACCCCCATTGAAAGCATTTAGCAACTGGGGTAGGGTAAGAAATTGATGCAGCTTACCGTACATATCGAAGGATTCAAATCAACAGAATATTTATTTATGACAGTAACAAGTAATCAAAAATCAACCTTAAAAATCAACCTTAGGATGTCGATTTCAAAAAGTGATCAGTCCAGTCGATCTATCCGGTATCATTCCACCTAATACTAGAATTTGACAATACTAACAGCTCACTTCGAGCTTCACAATGAGATTTTTACAGAATCAATTAATAAGAAAATCAATTGATACTGATGGCTTCATAATAAAGTAATAAATGTGTTCATAACATCCCAAATTTCTACTATCATGGGATCAGACATAAAATTTACTCCATCCTTAGCACTTACCCAAAACATTCATACCCACTTTAACAAATACGAAGACTCCAAGAAAAAAAATACAGGAACGCGTATTAAACCACAATTAAGCGGACTGAAAAAAATACGTTTCAAGTTTAGTGCGGCGGGAATACGTTTTGCACTTATTTTAATCTGCAACAACAATGCGCGCTAAAATAACAGGAGGGTGGAACGTACTTGAGGCAGTAGGTAGGTGACACAGAAGGTTCGGTTGTGATAACAATCAAACGTATTAAAATTTTGACACCTTGGGAGAAAAAGACCATAGTCTCAGGCTTTATAAATTCGTATTCAGAAAGGAATCTGTTAAAGAGAGGAAAAATAAAATAAAGATGAAACAAATAGTAATACAGAGTCAGATATAGGTATAGCACTCAAAGATTTTTCTTTCTTTCATTTGAGGTACAATGTTACTTAGTGAGATTTGATCTCGAAGGTTTGCCCTAAGAAGTGTCAGAAAAATACAAGAGATTCTTTATTTTGAGTTGCATTTGAGTTGGTTAAATTTCCGGTTCAGGCATTTATAGAGAGAGAATAAAAAAAAAAACAAATTTGATCAATTGTGAAATAAAATCGAATATTCCATTTGAGTGTAAATTGGTGTTAGTAGGGTAATTATCACGTTTATTATTTCAACGTGTGAGTTTCCTGTATATCGTTAGAAAAGAGACTTCTGTCCGTTCTTATTTAGTGACGCTCCTGTGCAAATACCAAAATTTAACACGGAAATTCAGTGGAGCGAGGAATCTGCCCTAGCCTTTACTGTAGTTATGAACCAGCTTATCTTTGCCAACTATATTGAGTGTTACTCGTATGTAAAAGTAAAGTAGGTAGGTTTGTGAAATTAGGCAATGCAATGTTTTAGCCGAAATAGTCTTGGAAAATGAATTTTCAAAACAAATTAGAAATCAAATGCATTATTTTTCTGAATTTATTTCATCATCATCATCCACAACCCGACTTTCCCCATGCTTTGCATACTGTCATAAGCAATCCGACGCTCCTGTGCCAATCTCAGGGCTTATCAACGATTTTATTTACTTACAGTGAAATATAAATAGATAAAGAAACAAACAACATGGCCGCCAGTCTTTTAGCACTTTTTCTATTGACAGTTACGTAGACGAATTCCTATTTTCTTGATGCCCTAAATGTCTTTCACAACGCGTTATTTATAGAAAAATATTTCTAAAACAGTCTATAATATAAATAAATCTAATTTAAATGAGACGATAGGATAGCTCTGCATACGTCATTAGACACAATGTCGTCATCAATAGTGGTCTGTGGGTGTATGACAAAACCAGTACTGGAATCTCATAGGATAATAAGAATGATCACTTACGCCATATTTATTATTCCTACTTTAATTTATATACACAGTGAATGAGACTTCGGGGCATAGACTTTTTCATGGATTCAGATTGTAGACCCCCAAGCAGTGAACATTTCGAAGGTTTTTAATAAATCTACTGCTGTTCCATACATTTTGACCGCGTAGGTATTGCACTTACCGACGAAAAATTTCAGAATTGTGTGGTCGACCTGGCAGACCATTACTTTAACTACCAAATCCATTTAACAAAAAAAACGAAACGGCCTTTGTCCAATATGTTATTTGCTGTGACCACTGATGCCCTAACTGAATAAAGCCGCCCAAAAAGTCAACAAAAATGGCTTCCGAATACAATCCATCCCGGAGTTTTAAAATTCCATTTTTTAATCTAGACACAAATGGGTTTTTAACCAGTCGGTGCGCAAACACCAGACAATCGCATACGTTATGTGTCCCGACATTTTTGAATGCCATTTCTGTGCGGGGCTCATATGGTGCGACTTTTTTTTTCTGACATTTTTTCCCCGTTCGCGGCTAGGACCACGACAATTTATTCACTGAGACGTATCTTGCCCTGCCGGGTTTGCCCTAAAGCTGTGTTAAATAATCGTTTGTAATTTGTTTTTTGTTTATATAACTGCACATTTGTTAGTGCTGATCGGTGGATGTTTTTGGACGCCTGTGATAATCATGGCGGCTCTGTGTGACGATGCGTGACAGTTTCACGTCTTTTTTTTCGTTATGCTATTTATGAATGAACTAATGCCAACAAATGCCAAACTACATTGACAAACGGGCCGCAATAATATTTATTTACAAATATAGCACAGAAACAAATATAGTTCCAGCGGTTAATCTGACATTAAATTAAACTTTAACTCTTGAACTGATATAGGTATAACTTTGACATCAATTAATTAATTGGTTCCTTAAAAATCCTAATGCTCTTATTTGTTTTAACTGTCTTTTTGGAACGAAGTTTTTTAACGCAAAACATTTCAAATTTTTCGTCACGGGCGTCGTTTTCATGGTTTTCGAAGGGGCTGAAGCCGATAGTGAGGTCAAAATGAAAGTCCATGATGGCGACTGCGAAAATTTTCGAAGATATCACCATTTTGAAATTTTCGCAGCCGCCATCTTGGATTTTCATTTTGAACTTCGTTCCTAACGAGGGTCCCCTGACGAGGGCCCCCATATGTATTTTTTTTTTATTTAACTAAAATAATAGCATTGTGCAAGATAACATTTATGGATAAGCTGTATTTTTATAATTTGTAACCTATCACCCAATGTGTGGAGACTTTTGACCAGCGGTCATCATGCGCGCGGGAAAAAAGGATTTGGGAGAGGCCTTTGCCCAGCAGTGGAACAGAATAGGCAAACTATCACAGGCGCCATCATACAGTCACGTGCCACAGTAGTAGTTCTAGTTTCATCAACGGTACATAAATCTACAGTTCATGCCATTTAAATTTTGTTGTAACATCAAAGTGGACCTTTGAATATACAAAAATACAAGGGGTGAAATGAAAGAAAAATGTGTCAGCTGGTTGAAATCCCACATAATTTGTTCGCTACTGAGGAAAACGAGTTTATTAAGGAATATAACATAATGAAAGGTAGTTTTTATCTCAATCCAATGTTTAGATAATTATCTTTGAGTATCCACCATTTTTGCTCTTACTTACAATATCCTTTAGAATCTGGTATTCATTTTATTTTCTGCGCATAACAGATACACGTAATGTAAGTATTTTGTACACGTGAACTGCACGTGCTTATCTAATATATTTATTTATTTCATTAAAAAGAACCGGGTTCCCAATAATTCATTACAATCTAACCTATAAGACTAATACCTAGATAAGCAATTTTAATCTCTATTTTAAAACTATGATTTTTTTCAATTGTACTTTACATAAGTTCAAGAATATAATTATTATGAAATATTTAATAGAAAAATTCTACATAAAATTCTAAAAATATACAAAATTATCCAACGAAACACTAAAACGTCACAATTGTAAAAATGAAACGGACTTTACATTTTATTTTTCAAAAAAGGTTTACTTACCTTCTAACAAAATGAATTAGTTGAGAAGTGGGTCAAAGAGTGTTCGCCTACCCGCGTCACCCACCTAAATATTTTTGGCATAACGTAATTTTTATCATGAAGTTTGAAGACGATATTAAGTTGTTTTCGAGGTAATCTCGTTTATATTTTAGACGTTCGCAGGCTGTTTCTGTAATGTTTATTTTTGGGACGGTGAAATATACAGGTTGTTTCATTTGAGATGTTCAAATTCGACTTTTATTTTTAGCAATTTTCTTCATTATAATCTTACGGAAAATATTATAAACGCTGATAGTCTATTACGTCAACGTAGCGTACCTAGTATTTTCTTATAACAAATTGCGTTGCGTTTATATTTAAAGTGGCGAAAGCGTGGGCACAGCTGATGAATAAATAAATATGACTAACTCACAAAGGAAAACTACCCATCTTACGTAGATATTCACAAAAGCAAAAACGTCACACTTCTAACCACAATTTCCTTTAGCAGATTATTCAAAAAACTTCTTACAAAATCCGCCGGAAAGCGGTTTAATCCGGTCGAATCTAGAAAGTGCGGACATGGCAGAGGCGTGGCGACCGTCGGTGACAAATGGTCAGCCGGGATGATGGTATTGACAGTAATAGAGGTTTAATGGCACGTTGCGGTCTTGCCATCTACTATGGGATAGTTTTTGGGGATAGCTTATTGGTTAGAATTGGGTGATCTTGATACGCAATACTTTATTATTAAAGGCGCGGTAAAAAGCAAATCAGAAGGTAAACGACAGTATCGCATCACGGCAACAAATAAGGTTCAAAACAGCGGTGCGTTTAATGTTAGTTGAACCGAATGTCCACTGAAATAAAAGTATTTTGCAGTTTTAATTAAATGAAAAAATAAATGCACGGCTCAGTGGAATAGTTTTTAGGTAGGTATTTATTTAGGTATTTCATTGAATCTCTTTTATTATTATTAAATAAAATATAGTACGAAAACTATTTTTTGAGCTCTGGTTTAATTTTTTTTATCATGATACTATTTTATAAAAAGACATTTATTCAAAAATATTTTATTTTCATAAAATATTTTTGAATAAATGTCTTTTCTTTGAACATTTGACAATACAATTTTTTTTTTCTGGCTTGTGATAATACACCCAACTTTGCGACAAAAATTGAGCGTTTTACTGTGTCCTACGTTTGAGCAGCGCCTTAAGCCTGTTTTCACTGCCACTATGAAACACCTAAATAAACGCCTAAATATGCATTGTTAGATTTCCAACACTCGGCTCAGAGGTAGGCCGAGATTATTATAAGTTATTAAGCATGAATATTGACGAAGCATTATTCCCAGTGAACGAAACGTTCACTGATTATTCCTGTGACTGTCGCACAACTGTCAAACTACCCTGCTAGATAGAACCGGGTAGACATCTACATAATCTAAACCAAAATGCGTGCTAAGTAACGTTGATTAATTAACGCTAATACTGTTCCAAATATGTCTTCCAAATAGTGTTGCAGAGTAAGCAAACTAAAGTGGCAGTGGACTAGCCATGTCAGTTGAAGGACCGATGGCCGGTGAAGTTGACGAGTCCTGGAGTGGAGACCGCGAACCGGCAAGCGTAATGTGGGGCGCCCCCCAGCTAGATGGACGAACGACCTAAATAAGGTGGCTGGAGTTGACTGGATGCGGATGGCGGAGGACAGAGTGTTGTGGCGCAGTCTGGGAGAGTCCTATGTCCAGCAGTGGACTGCGATAGTCTGAGTTGATTGATTGATTGACTGTTCCAAATAAGGCCACAGGGAACCGGTTGAAATGGCGGTGCTTGAGTGAGGCCTATGTCTAGCAGTGAACGTTTCTCTGCTGCAATGATGACTGTTAGAACATCATCACTAATTTTGTGAAGCTCTCTGTCTGTACATGTCTCTGGGTGGTACAGTTACGTTAAAACAATTCAATTTAATTTAGAGCTGCGATAAATTGCACCGGTCCTGGACCATTTTAGTGTACACCAGTGACACTATGTATTTACGTTTTGTAAAATGCCATTCGTAACACTAATAGACTATTGCAATTCAAATTTTAGGTAACATACAGTCAGTAGCTTCAAAACTCACGAATTTTGTGTATTGTGAATGTAAAAATGTCGCAGTTTTTTGTGGGAACTTGAATTCAATATGACAACTCTGTGTCTCCATCTATTAGTTACTAGTAGGATTTTACTGCAAACTACCTATCTTTTAACGAGCTGGAGAAAACAATCAGTGGTCCACTTTAGCCCTGGAACGAAAGAGCTGGAAGTCACGGGGCCTTTGCTCAGTAATGGGACGATGGAGGCTAACAGTAACGTAGATTTTTAAAATGTAGCTCTAAAAACAGTCCTTATTTTCTTCCCTTGTACCAATGTTGGGTAGTCAGCTATCATGGCAACGAGGCGGACTGTCAAGGATGCTTCGGAAAACTGAAATATGGACCATAATTTGCTGTTTGCCCGGTGCTCCTCTTGGAGGCACTTTCAACCCACATTGTAAACGAAGTAAGTAATAAAATACTAGTTCCATTTATACTAAAGTAGGATAAACTGCTAAAGCTATTGAGCTATCCAGTCATAAATAGCTAAAACTAACGGTTATAACTAGTAAAAAGAAACTGAAAAGTAGCCAGTAGGCTAACAACTTCAGTCACTTTTCTTACTTGGCAGGAAGTGCCACCTGCGTCCAAGTTTCTAAGCTATTAGCTTTTTGTACAATCATTATTTATAGCATTAAAAAACTTGAGCTACTATTTTAAAAGATAAGAATATTATAAAATGGTGTAGTAGCTAGTAGATGATTGCTTAGCTGTGTAAAGATTTAATTCTGAGATAGTGTTTTATGAGTCCGGTGTAATATCATCCAATCAAATATAACAGCGTTGGTGCTTTGTTGTTTTAATCCTCTATAATTTGTTTTATTAGCCGTTACTGTCAGTCCCATTGCTGGGCAAAAGCCTTCATACTCTCCTTCCACCTCTCTCTGTCCAGAGCTTTATTAAAGGAGTCCAGCTCATCCCGCCATCCAAGCGGGACCCACTGGGTCGTAAGTTTGGCCCAATGATCGTCTGACATGGGCAGAAGTGTCCAGCCTAATTCCATTTACGCGTGGCAGCTTTCCGAGTGACATCAGGGGGCCTAAAAAGACCACTTTGGCAGAATCATAGAACAATTCATATCACGCAATTTCATCTGTATGACAGTTTTGTATGGAGATTCGTAAAATGCTATAGGTACACCTCTGCCTAACCCTTCAGGGATATATAGGTGTGAAACTGTCAAACAGATGAATTGCGTGATAGGAATTGTTTTGTGATTCTGCCAAAGTGGCCTTTTTAGAGGCCCAGATATCGGATTGTTGTATTCTTAATCATTATTATGCTGAGCGACGTTTTAACCGTTTTAACCGGCGACGTTTCACCTGCTGTCAGTCAGATTGTCCATCATCTGCCTAGCCTTTTTCCAACTATGTTAGGGTCAGCTTAGACATTCCAGTCAAAACGGATGCAGACACTAGCTACAAGTAGCTATTTTACATGGAGTGACTGCGTATCTGACCTTCACGACTCAGTTAATCAGAATGGAAATAACCGTGTTATTAGCAATCAGAAGGATACGTTGGCTAGCCCCTTAAACACTTATATATTCGACACTAATTAATAATTTGAGTTGAAACACCGGGTCCACGCCCTAGGAGGACATCAACTCAGCCTATCGCAGTCCACTGCTGGACATAGGCCTCCCCCAAACTGCGCCACAACACCCTGTCCTCCGCCTTCCGCATCCAGTCAACTCCAGCCACCTTCTTTATGTCGTCCGTCCATCTAGCTGGAGGGCGTCCCACACTACGCTTGCCGATACGCGGTCTCCACTCCAGAACTCGTCTGCTCCACCGGCCATCGGTCCTTCGACAGACGTGGCCAGCCCACTGTCACTTCAGTTTGTGCTTACTCTACAAGCTATGTCGGTAACTCCGGTTCTTTTCCGGATAATTTCATTCCTGATTTTATCCTTCAAAGAGACTCCGAGCATAGCTCGCTCCATAGCGCGCTGAGCGACCTTGAAGGACATATATTGACCTTATTGGTGATGTTCATCGGAAAGGTCAGGCGTAGTACTCGCAACCGGCGTGTGTGTATGTTCTCAAGGCCAATTGTAATTAAAAACGTTCAAAATCTAGTCGCAATCTCATCTCAATGACTATTTAGAGGTATTTTTGACAGATTGAGACTGAGATCAGACTGTGAACTTTCTTAAAATTACGAGAATTGCCCCTCAGATGTATGAACGTAAACGAGGCAACAGGAATATGTAAGGATCGTAGCAGGTGGCGTTTTATAGTTATGCCTGCCCTCATGGGAAGGAGGCGTGAGTTTATGTATGTGTCGCAGCCAACTGGTTAAATTAGCCGTTCAGTTAACCGCCTAGCCTTTAACTAAACGGCGGCCGTTCAACTAACGGCCTGAATTATATTCAATTACAGTTTAGGTTGGAAGTCTGTAACCAATCACGCGCGAGCCAATTTGTCGCAGTAACTAAGGCAGGGCACCCCGACCAAATGGGTTAGGTTAGGTTAGAACTGTGATTGTTTTGGCAAATACCTGCATACAGTGGCAAGACGGGAGGCGACTCCCGTATGTCACCACTGCGGTTGCAGCCAGGACGAGGCCCTGCACACTCTCGAGCAGTGCCCTGCCTGGGAGACGCAGCCCCGTGTTCTGATGGCAGAAATTGGGGAAGACCTGTCGCTTTCGGCTGTTGTCAGGGCAATGGTCGGCAGTGAAAGGGCATGGGAGGCGGTTGCGTCTTTCTGTGAGGACGTAATCTCGCAGAAGGAAGCGGCGGAGCGGGTCAGGGAGACAGATTCTCTCGCTGACCCGATTCGCCGCAGGAGGGCGAAATGCGGACTTGATGCCGTCATAAGAGGGGCCAGTGGATGATAGATCGGGGAGTCTATCGTCGACGCTGCACGGTCCCTCGAGTTGTGGTGATGTCCCAGTGCACCCGGACATCGCCGAAGTAGCATGGAGCCCGGAAGCGACCCAAAAAGAAGAAGCACAGAAGTGGGCCACGCTGGATGGGTCACGAAAGTCATACGTAGCAGTTCTCGCGGCCCACCCATCAAGGCGAAAGTAGGAGCACAGGCGGAGTTTTTAGTGGGTGCAAGCCCCACATAACAACGTCGTCTCCCCGTACGGCGCGGCGTGGTAAGCGATACGCATTTTCTTCGCCAAAAAAAAAAAAAGGTTAGAACTGTGATCAAGCGCGTGCGAGCCGAGAGAGCGAAGCGAGGCGAGCACTACTTCTAAAGGCCAGGCAGTTAACTGAACGGCTAATTTAACCAGTTGGCTGCGACATATGCATGTACTAATTAATAAAAAGTCAGAAACTATCCAATAAAAAATAAAAATCATGTGATCAAAATTTCTTATAACATAAATCTATAATATTTATTTACAAAAAATCAGTAAGTAAATACGATATATTACGGAAGTACCTACCTACCTACTCAAGTACACATAAAAAATATGCATCGTACACAATTTCCTTCGCGCGATTCTGTCGGGTGTGAAAGAAAAATCGGCCCTTGTCTTTATCGGTAACGTCGACAAAGTTTTCCTGAAGAAAATTGAAAAGTACATACATTGTTAGCACTTTATATTGGCTATCAACTTAAAGTTCTGTTTTTGATTGTCGCTCTCTTAAAAATATAAGTTGGGAGCGATAGAAACATTTTATTACTTAAAACGTTTAAGTAAGTCTGCTTCATTGTAATTTTTGACGTTCAAAAGTGCCTTTTATGTGCCTATTTGAAATAAATGCTTTGACTTTGTAACAAGTAAGCTTATTCGGAGATGTTATATGAAATAATCCATTTTTAGAAATTCCTCAAAATAAGAAATTGTGTTAGTATCTTCTGATATTGTATGGGTTGTTTGGGCCGACTTTTTGCCGTGATATTTGAAAAGAAAAGAAAGAATGAAAAATATTTTATTTGGGACACAGGAAATACAAATAGTAAAGAAGGCGCGTTTAAAACTAACAACAATTGTTCGTTAATTTACTTGCATCGCTCAAGTCTAAGACAATTTTATGCGCAAACTTACCTACCTATTAGATCCAATGCGCATACAAAAATAAAATCGACCAATCTCACACTAGTAACGCTGCCGAGTTCATACATACTGTGGTAATAGTCTTAAGAGCGTTTACACCGTACGGCATTTCATACAAAATTTCAAGCCCTTGTTTTTCGAAATGAATGAACCGATTTTAATGAAACTTCGCAAGGTCTTAAAGGTTTTGACAAATGCGTGCACTGACTGGACAGGTCCACTCAATCTGTGTGGTTCTTTCCTCAAAAGATCATTTCAGACACCAATTTACATGGTCTTCACATGATCTGACCAAGATTTTGTCTGGACTTTAAAAGAGACTGCGACCTCTGAGTTTGTTTCGGCCTTTCTTCTCAGAATAGTCAGATAGGAAACGCCGACCTCATCTAGTTTAAAAAAAAAATGATTAACGTGTAAAAGTGTTTGTACAAACCTACTTACAGAAAATGAATCATTTATCATTTAAAAAGTTACTTAAGAACCTACTTTTTTACCTCTACGACACTTAATCTTACAAAAAATACTATTTTTATGACATCATAGGATATCGTCATATCCGTCTACAAAAAGATACAATAAATATTTAACGAAATTGATTTCCTGGAGGGTAAGAGTCACCCTCCTGTTGCATGATTGAGTTTATTTTGTTGGATCATAACAAAAATATGTTTTTCAAAAGCAAGTGGGGTAAGAAGGGTACTCTCTTCAGCGTTTTGTCGGCGATTTCCAAAGTACTGCAAGGTAAAAATTATGAATGGAAATTCGTTTAAGATGGGAAGTGGTAACGATTTTTTTGACGTTAGGGACGTCTTTACTCCTGTCGATATATATTTATGTATGTTTTATGCCCGTTTTCACGAACACTAGGCATAATAATGCCTAAATAAAAGCGCGCTGTTGGATACTCAACGCTCGGCAAAACTCCGCAAATTTTAAAATCCAAAAGAAACAAAATATTTTTGTATGTCACAGAAACACGTGCTTATAAAAACAATAAGATAACTCGAATAAAAAATGAAAACGTCATTAGAGACACACATCTACAATTACCCATCTTTAGGGCATATAATTGTAATCCATTCCATTCATTGTGTCCATAACTCGTTTCGTCGAAATAGCAAAACGTCAAAATAGCAAACCGTCAAAATAGCAAACCGTCAAAATAGCGAACAGACAAAGTTTTAACTTTAAGCCTATTTGTATCACCTTTATTTACATTATGGTATGGAAATAAATGAAAATGTTATGAAGTATTTAATTCAAACCCACATTAAACTAGCTAAGTCGATGATTTTCTTTGACTTTGATTCCCCTTTCCAGATGTTTATTATAATCCAAAGATTGTTTACCATCAAGCGTTGATCACCATCAAGTCCAGGCCACCTCACCGTTTGTGCTTGGAGGCACAAGCAAAAACTTCCTCTTGGACCTAGTTAATAATTTCCACAATTCGTTTCACCAACCAACAACAAACGAACTTCAAAAGCATTTAAAACCACGCTCTAACTGTTCATAATCACATTAAACACACTACCAAAAACTATCAAAGTCGCAGCCGGAGTAAAGCGTTCCTTCCGAGCCAAAGAACAGCATCAAAGGTTTCCAAGTCCGGTGGAAAATTTTACAATTCACAGTTGAAATCTTCAGCAGGTGATGCGATGCAGAAAATTGGTACGTTCCAGTTTTACTTGAGAGAACTGGTTGGGTTTGGTACAAGGGTATGAGAGAAAAATAGCGGCAGAAATTGTAATACAAATTAGATAATTTTTTCATGAAGTCTCTATCTTTTTCCAACTACGTTTGGGGTCGGCCTCCAGTCTACCCGGATACGCCTGGATACCAGTACCAGTATTTTTTTTAGAGCGACTGGCTATCTAACCTCCAAAACCAAGTTACAGGGTGACAAGATACCACTTGGCAAGACTGGTGGTCAGATTTTCGGGCTTCTGACTACCCGTCGTCTGTCAAAGATCTAGGTACAAATGTAATTTTTTGACGAATTCGGTAAGCTAAAGAGCAGAAAAGGGATTGACACAACTATCAGGAAAAACTAGAGATGAAATATGTTTGGATAGGATCAATATGCAGGCAATCACGCAATAAATTCACAATAAAACTGTCTATCATAATAAGTAGAAAAAGAAAAGTTTGACTCTAGATCAAGATCCACCAAGTTTAGGTACATCTCTGTGTGTATTTTCGATTTATTTCGGTTTGACCCCCCCCTGCTCCACCCCCCCCTCCTCGATCCCCTGTTAGTTCGTCTTCTGTTTTAAACACACAATTCTAATTTTTAACCATACATACCTGACTTACAATTACGCAAAATTCCAAAGCGATTTTGTTCAAAAGTATTCAAAGACATTTTATGGTACTACGAACATAGTATTTTCGAAATCAACTGTTCAATCGAAATAAATTGCCAATACAAAAATACTCTCATTATAATCTGTGATGCTTGTAATTTCGAAGACTATCCATCTGAACACACACAAACTCCTAACGAAACAGACAAACATCTAATTCCCCTAAGAACTCTTAAGCCCCCCAAACTTCGATTTCCAACATAACGTCACTTTAATTTGATGCATCAGTGGTCACCTTAACATGCCATTTGATGTCAAAGCTCATAAGTTTGCTGCCAATACTTCCTTTTGGGAGCCTTCGAGCAAGAAATTGCTATACGAACCTATAGATATTTGGTGAAATATTATGAAATTGGAGGATGTTTCTTGTTTGACTTAGATGGTCCTTTGACTTTTTGGGTATTTGGTATGTAGAAAATTGTCTCCGTAATCTTTTTTCTACAGCCTTAGCAATGTTAAAATCATCGTAGATGATAATTATTTACCTTTTTTTCATGTTCTAACCATAATATATATAATAGACCAAACTGTTAATTACTTCTTGCATGAATTGATCTGTAAGTAGGTTTACACGTCAATCTTATTTAAATAAAAACGAATAGTTAGGCGTTTCCTATCTGACTACTCTGAAAAGAAAGGCCGAAACAAACTCAAAGGTCATCATTTATTCATTTATTTATCATGTGAGGAACATGTAGATTGGTGTCTGAAATGGTGTAATTAAACATCATAAAGTTAGAGACACAGAAGAGAAAGATGAAAATGAAATGAATCAACAATTTCAAACAGTTCGCACAAACGTACACCACACAAATGATTTATGTCTCCCAAACAAAATCAATTAGTAACACCCTCGTAACTTCACAAACTCACAAACACATTTCAACAAGATATCAAGACAAGACCGAAAGTCAACAACTCATATAAACACTACGATACGCAGAGATATGAAGCATACGTCAATAAAATTGACATTACTCCTCAAGAGGACTTGTCAGAAGTCTGACCCAAATGTGTCATATTATTGAGCTATAAATACACATTGTCCAAATTATTAGGACCCTGGGCCTCAATGATGAGATAAGGAATTGAGAGGTCATTGTTGTGTGGTCGTGTGTAAGCGCGGTACACTATTATGTCGATTTAGTGGTGATATGTGACCCGGGGCAGAGGCACGTGCTTTGCCTAGTGGAGTCATAAAGCTTATGAGCATCAAGTTGATGGAAGAGGACTGTGCGTATTGATATAATTTATACCAAACTCAGGAATTAGAGAATGATGAAATTATTTAATCATTGCAAATTTATTTGATTACGTCCTCAAAATATTGTACTTTCTATTTTCTTTGCTAATTTCAAAACGGACGTTAAGCTTCCCCAAACTTCCTGCAGCATTGCATTTTGCGCCTATGAATACAGCCACTATATCACCTTCAAAACTCCTGCTTGAAATACCAGCAGTGCTTCTCTAACTCTCATACTATAGCGATGTCTTCACATTATCAAGACACCTAACCGGCCTTGTTTGCTGTGAGCTAATTAAAACAAGTGAATCAGTTATTATTTGCAAAAATATACAGACTCGTTGATGGCAGTAGGCTCTCCCTCTATTACAACTGGCGAAATATGGGTGTACTACAGGTGCACCTCTGCCTAATCTTTTGGGGAATACAAACATGATATTATGGTCTGTGTGTGGTTTTAATTAACCTTGATGTTGGCAGAATCATCGCACCAAAAAATAATAATTTCTACACCAATACCGTATGATTATAAACAGTAAGAATAAATGTTTGTAAAACAGTATAAGACAAAACAGTAACTTTTAATGATTGATCATACTATTTACTGAAAAAAAAAACAAAAAATCAAAGGAAAACCACCGTTACTGTAACAATGGTTTGAAGGATATCACCAAATGAATAAAATAGTTAATTTTGTGAACTTTTAGCTACATAAAACGTTAAAGTTTACTGTCATGACACTAACATTTTGCCTCAAGCTTTAACTGTTTTCGGATCAGTAAAAAATACTGTTTTGAACGTTAGGCTCATATGGAACTGTTTAAAGCAGTTCAGAATTTGTAATTTTTATTTACTGCTTATTTCTTTCAGTGCGTTTACACAATATAACCACTAAACTGGTAAAATTGCATTGAAATACAACACAGAACGGTGAAACCTTCTCCAACCATCAAAAATTTTCAGAATATCATAAAGCTTCCTTACAATGAAATTCCCATCATTTTCTACACAAACATTAATATTTCTAAAGCGAAGTTATCACGAAAATATTTTGAAAACACAAAATAATAGCGGTAGCGCAGAATTTCCTTTGAAAAGCTAAAAGTTCGGTTCGAATTTGATTTATTGCATATTCGCCGGCTCTTCCTTTGACAGTCGAGTTGCACTCAGAAAAAAATATTGTTGGCTCCAACAATAAAACTTTAACAGGGGAGAGCCCACCATAGTGTATAGTTCCTGCGGAAACGTTTTTATTGTCAGGAATTAAGTTGTTAGTACAACAATATTCTTTCAACAAATATATGTATTGATACTACAACAATGTTTCTATATTGTCAATACAACAGTATTTTTTCAACAAAATGTGTTCTTTAGTCTGTGCACAACAATACTAAGTTATGAACGCAACAGCTGTACTTTGTTAAATTAAATAGTTTGCCTTTGTAACCACCATTACAGCTTAGTCACGGTATTAAGGTTGCTTGACTTAATCAACTCATAATTATCTACAGTAGCAAAGTTATTTGAATGCTGGAGCTTCTCTACATCGTGAAAATAGCAATGTTCCCTTTGTTCATATGAAAGAGCCTTTGTTCTAGTAGAAATGTTATGTAAATCCTGGAGCTACGCCCCTTCACGAAAACAACTATACTTCCTTTGTTAATATGAAAGAGCCTTTGTTCCAGAGGCAATGTAATTTAAATACAGGAGCTACTCTACATCGTGAAAACACTAATGTACCCTTTGTTAATATGAAAGAGCCTTCGTTCCAGTAGCAATGTTATGTAAATGCTGGAGCTACGCTCCTTCGCGAGAACAACTATACTTCCTTTGTTAATATGAAAGAGCCCTTGTTCCAGAGGCAATGTAATTTAAATACAGGAGCTACTCTACATCGTGAAAACACTAATGTACCCTTTGTTAATATGAAAGAGCCTTCGTTCCAGTAGCAATGTTATGTAAATGCTGGAGCTACGCTTCTTCGCGAGAACAACTATACTTCCTTTGTTAATATGAAAGAGCCCTTGTTCCAGAGGCAATGTAATTTAAATACAGGAGCTACTCTACATCGTGAAAACACTAATGTACCCTTTGTTAATATGAAAGAGCCTTCGTTCCAGTAGCAATGTTATGTAAATGCTGGAGCTACGCTCCTTCGCGAAAACAACTATACTTCCTTTGTTAATATGAAAGAGCCTTTGTTCCAGCAGCAATGTAATTTAAATACAGCAGCTACTCTACATCGTGAAAACAACAATGCTTCCTTTGCTAATATGAAAGAGCCTTTGTTTCAGTAGCTAACACTCCTTTGTTAAAACAACTACACTTTGTTTATACTTACATAAAAGATTTTGTTCAAGTAGCAATATCATTTACATGCAGGAGCTACTCAACTTTGCCAAAACAATTATACATCCTTTGTTCATATAAAAAAAGCCTTTGTTCCAGTACCTTCCATATAAAACAATTGTATTTTCTTTTTTACTGCGAATAAGCCTTTGGTACTTAATGTAATATATTTGCTACTGAACCAAAGGCTTATTCTTAGTCATAAAGAAAATACAGTTGTGTTTTATAGAAGCTACTCGAACAAACACTTTTTTATAATATGAACAATGAAAATATAATTGTTTTGGCGAAGGACATAGCTCCTGCATTTAAATAATATTGCCTTGGCCCAAGGTACTTGGACAAAAGCTTTTATGTATAAACGAAGAAAGTATAGTTATAAGCTACTGAAACGAAGGCTCATTCATATTAACATAGGAAGTATTTTCGCGAAGTAGAGTAGCTCCTGCAATTAAATCAAATTGTAGTTTACTAATTTATTGGTACCAGTAACTAATACTCATTTGATTTCTCATTGAATAAACTAGTTTGTCAACTTATTTATATATTACAATCAACTAGTTTTTGTTTGAAACACAAATGAGTATTTGATACATAGGTACTGGCAGCACAATAATACGTTAGTGAAACAAAGGCTTATTCGTAGTAACAATGGCAGTATATTTGTAAGAATAGCTACTGAAATTAAATTCTAAACCTAAATTATACGGTTTTAAGTGTACCTAACAGTGGTCATAATTATGATAAAAACAACATTATTTTTAGGGTATTTGTGTATTATATTTACATGCATTGAAATTTACATGCTCTCTTATAAGTAGGTACATTAATCAGTTTAAGTGAGTACACTTCTTACAACTAAATCTAAGGGTCAGTACACACCGCAACGTGACGCGCAGTTTTCAAGATAGCAATACATTTATAGACCTTATCTACTACACAAAAAGGCGCACAATTCAGTGAGGTGGGCTGCGCGGCGTAGCTCGGCGTAGTAGACACCACCTCACTGAATTGTGTACTTTTTTGAGTAGTAGATAAGGTCTATAATTGCTATCTTGTAAACTGCACGCCGCGCCGCGTCGCGGTGTGAAATAACAAAAAAAAAAAACAAGGCTTACAAGTCAAATCTGGTCAATACTTTGTACAAGTATTATAAAATATTATAATAGGTTTGATTACTTACACAAAAGGAATTACTCTTATATGTAGGTACATAATAATCAGTTTAAGTTAGTACACTTAATACAACTTTACGACTACACATTTTAGCTTTTGCAGCTTAGAGCATGATTTTGATGATTATTTTTTATTAAATAACAGAAACTAAAAAAAAATAGCATTATCATATCAGTTTAATAAAACTGATATGATAATGCTATTTTTTTTTCAAAAAAACACTTAAAACTAATAAGAATAATAATTCTTATTAGTTTTAAGTGTTTTTTTATTAAGTTTATTTTTCAGATTAAAACGGATAGCAATGTTTCACCTCCTATACTATTCGTAACATATTAAAACTACCAGTATTCAGTTGGTTTTGACCATACCATTTAATGACAATTTTATGCTAGTATACTTAACACAAACGTAGCAACAATTTATTATTAAAAGTGGTTTTCGCAAAACAACGTACTGTTCAGAATGCGAGTTACCATAGCCGATATTTACAATGTTGCAGGGAAACTGATACTGCATAGTATCATAATCAATATAAATTAACTGCGTATCAGTCTGGGCCTCTGTTACGTTATAAGCATGATAATGCGAGTCAAAAGCAATAGTTACCATAGGCAGCGCCATAAAGACTATTTTACTATTATTACACACGTAAATATAAAAAAATAAATAAATCTTACGAACTTCCTACAGCAAGTACATATGGTTGGGGTGGAATACCTTTAGCAGCCACAAATGCATCCCTGTCGGCGCAATATCTTTCGATATCTGAAGCTGTTGTTACACGAGCAAGAAAGCTTGAACGTACTTCTTCCTTTGACAGCCTCCACACTTTTGTTTCCTTGGCACAGAAACAGTTGGCACTTGACGTAAAAGCAATATTATTCTCAAAAATGCTGCTAATGATGCCTGGTGTTCTCCGACTAAAAAAATACATTAATGTCATTACATTACGTCGTATCTTAACCTTTTTATAATATTATATACCGATCTATTGTTATTTTTTTATCTATATTATTTTATTTTTGTTATTGTTTGCATTTCATATATCCATTTAGAAGATTTTTGAAAAAATAAAAGTGACAAATACTAGAAAACATGCAATTAAATAATCTTTGTAATTAAAATTACCGGTAGCTAAATCGAGCAGCTCAAGAGTAGTTTGATCTTGCCTGGAAGAACTTCCCTTCTCTGCCAGAAATTCCAGAAGCTTTGTTTTAATAATTGGGAATTTTTCCTCAAAAACTTTGTCAGCATCTGGGTACACTGTCTGAAAGTCCAAGGATAACTGCAACAAATACAATTAAAACATATAACATGTGTAAAATTAGAACTACATTATAATATAATTAAAGATGCGGGATTAAAGATAGGTATTGGGTCTGAGCGGAATATGTCAATTTGTTGATGAGATCAGACAGTTTTTAAACGTCTAATGTCTAATGCAACTAAGACTCACCAGTTCATGTCCATCGGGCAAAGTGAGGGCAGGAAACCAGTCAAAGTATTCTTTGTATGATAGACCTTCTGCTTTCAGTTTACTGTTTCGTAATTGAAAAGTGGTGAGCCACTTTGTCACCACTGTCTCTCGGGGCGATGATGTTCCCCGCAACTAGTTCAAACATTCTTGTGGAGATGAGGTTGATTCAAAATCAGAATCGTCTTTTCCAATAATTTGACTATCCAAATTTTCCAACTCTTTGTCTAATTGAGAATTCCAGTCCTGTACAAAATACATAAACAAGTCATTATTAATTTTCATTTCATTCAAAAACAAGTCATTATTCATTCATTAAATCCTTTCCAAAAAAAAAAAAATTATCATCAAAATCGGTTCATAAACGACGAGGTTGAATTGAGAAACCTCCTTTTTTTGAAGTCTTTTAGTTTTAATATGAAGTATGGTTTACCTGAATTGACGTATTTATTGACCCATCATCTGTTCCGAATATTATAGGAGATGAAACATTGCTATCCGTTCCAATCTGAAAAATAAAACAGGCTGGCTATTATTTTTTACATTCTGTTAATTTGCTAAGAAACAAGTATAATATTATAATATTAAATAAAAAAAAATCATCAAAATCAGACTAAGCTGGGAAAGTAGAAAGAGAGAAAATATGATGTAAATTACCTCTAGTAAATTGTTTGATGTTGTTTATCCAGTACTACTCAGCTGAAATGCTTCAGCAGTAGATGATTGATGTTTCAAAAAAGATGATTTATTAACATTACTGCAATGCGTTAAAGCTAAAAAGGTAACCAACAGACAGTCAATGAATGGACGAAGATTGTGTCTTTCACCTTTATGTTGATTACCATAGCATTTTGTATGTAAATACTTCTAACAACTTTACCTTTTCAGAAGGTAACACGGGCTTTTGAGACTGCTGAAAGAAAAATTTACTAGGTTAACGAATTTATCCTGTCATGTAATTACCTATTAAGTATCACTAGGTACTTTATGACTAATATTGCTATCGAATTACTTATAGAGAATAAATATAGGAGTAGAGGTAGGCTAAGGAAATTATGGATAAAACATTATGAATTTGATTTGAATTTTGAATTATGGATTTTGTGTGAAAGTGAAAGATGTCATTTTGTAAGAAAGACTACTGAGATATGGATGATTGAGGAACGTGGAGAGAAAGAACCTGTTGTGCTGACCTCACAATATGAAGTGGGATAAGGGCAGGAAGATGATGATGATGGCTACTACAGAACTCTTAAACTGCTAAAACTACTTCCATGTAGGTTTCTATTTAGGATTATAATACATGCATATTATATGCAATACAATATCACCCAGACAGAGCATCCAGATTATCACACAAATGTTTGTTCTCGGTGGGGATTGAACCCACAGCCTACGGCACAGAAGGCAAAGCTACTACCAACAATGAGATTATCTAAATAACATCATTGACTACTAAATGAAAATAAGAAACAAAATGGCGTCTAGACATGGGTCGGATTAGGTAAAAACGATACCTATTCCACCTAATCCTAGTATTTAAAAATACCTAATCCATTTACCTAATCCGAATATTTTATTCAATATAGCCGCTGACCTGTTCCAATACTGTACCGATATTAAGTAGCGTATGTGGATTGGGTAAGAAATATTAGGCATGGAGTATGGACGTTCCGTTTCTGATAATTTGTAGAACAATGGATTAAGTATATAATTTCGTTTTTTTATGGGCTAACGGTACTTAAAGCAAACGTGAATACTCTGGTTTTTAACATTTAATCTAATATCGTGATCAAAATTACCCTTCATAGATACTTAAAGAGTGCGCCTGCACAATGTGTTTAATAATGGTAGGTACAGCGCAGAATCTTAAAATGTCGTCTATTAGAACATAACCTTATACCTACTATACTAAATGAATATTTTTTTTAAATAACTTGCTTAAAAATACGTAAACCAGCTAAACCAATGGAATGTAATAAATTTATGCAATTCTATCAATGGTCACGTACGCATGATGCACTTGCACTGCCAAAAGTTAGGTCAAGGTTAAAGTAGAATTACTCAAACGACATATTTTTTTGTCTTTATGCAGTCAAAGGCAAGAAAAGGCTAGGCAGATGATGAATCAAATCTCAAGTTATGTACTTACTTTATATGATTCGGACCATTTAATTCATCTGTGATAAAAAAAAAGCTAATAACATGAAAACTTACCAATGAAACTGTCCTTTAGATGATCCAAACGGGCAGAATTAAGAAATTCTTCCATTTTCTTAACGAAAATGATCAATATTCACGCCGTAATGCCCATACGCACGGACGCACAACACAACACAAATGGCCGCCGGCCGCCCGGCGCGGAGCCAGGCGGGCGGCGGCCGGCTGGCCCGAGAGTCCGAGACAGAAAGAGAGAGACACGCGCGGACCGCGGTGCGGTAGGTGCTCCACGCCATGGCCGCCTTCCGAATTGACTAATATCGCTCACAGCACTCAAATCGTCTCATATGCGTTCCGTAATGGATATCACGATTATGACAGCTGAGAGCTGTCAACAATTCGGAACACTCGTTAGAGCGCTCACAGTGATTACTCGGTGTCAAAAAGATATTACAGCAGTATTTCTTCATAAAAACACCACACGTTTCTTCCTTTTCTTTCTTTAGGTGGCGACTGTCAGCCAGAAGCAAAATTTCGAAAATGCCACGTTATTAAAAAGATATAATGCAGCTCAAAACAAAACACACACTGACACATCCTCATCCTCACACACACACACACTGTCATTTTTGACAGCGCTCAAGGTGATATTAGTACGAGGCATGGTCGGCGTTATCGCAATATGGCGCATGCCATGACGTCATCTATGACGATTCACGGGACATCATTATCGCGCTCACGCCAATTCGGTACGGGTTTTAGCACGCTCAAATCGATTACATCGATTATTTCCTCAATTCGGAACGCGCCCCATGACGCCACATGCCAGCGCAGTGTTGCAAACTCGTTTATTTTTTCTCCCAACGACGCGATACCGCGAAAGCGATTGGCAGAAAAAAATATATTTAGAAAACAAATTAAACTTGCCAATAAAGAAGTTATGAGGTACTTATCGAGTAGTTCTTAAAAAAATGTATGGGCAGTTGCCCGTCACCATCAGAATCGGCCATCTCTTCAACAAGTGGTAATGTGGGTAGGAACCAACAAAGAATCACTCGAGTCACAATCAAAAGTTATTTAATCGCACAAAATATCTTCCTTACAGAATCTCACTAAAATCTATTCACTAGTAATTAGGTAATCACTTAATCAATCGGTTTTAATTATTTTTGAAACAAAAAGGGGCAAGATTACTCGGAACAAAAGCGATTCGTCGGATACGTGGTGCGCTCGCCGTTGACGTTCAGAAACATCTGACGTTCAACATGGCCGCGCAGACCATCGCCTCGACGCTCCGCTAGACTGACAGTTGTCAAATCTCGTTCCGACGTATCTCTCAACAGATGGCGCTAGCAATGCGCCGTCACGGCCGGACTGACTTTCGACCGTCCTCGGGCGCATCAGATTGCAGTCCTGTAACAACCACATAATCAATCGAACGGGTGTCAGTAACCTACCCGCTCGCCCAACCTGACAAGCTATGACTGGTAGACATAACATGTCTCAGAACAAAAGAAAGCGTGACTTCAACTGTCTCAGAACAAAAGAAAGCGTGTGTCCTTTCGACCACTCATGGACCGGACGGCACCTTTCTCTAAACAGTTAACAAGCAATGCACTCTAAACTCGATCAGCATGTCCTATCAACCAACCCTTAGGTCTGGCCCGGACGATACCGTCGTGTTGCGATCAACTTTCCACACAATATTATCCTGGACCGGACGGGTGTGTCCTTTCGACCAGCCACTAGTGCATGGCCCGGACGACACTGTCCCTTCGACCAGTGAACACTTAAGGTTGGACCGGATGCATGTGTCCCCTCGACCAGCCGCTATCAGCTGCATGGCCCGGACGACATTATCCCTTCGACCACCTTCACATTATGCGATGACTGCTCCCAACGTCCCAACATAGTTAAGTAGACTTCATACAAATAATGCTTACAGATTACACATACCTATAAGTTACGGACTGTCTTGCTCTGCGTGAATTTGGACTTGCTCAATGATTTCATGATCTGAGATGTTAGAAAGGGTATCTGACTCTGCTGTAAGTGTGTCTGATCCTGCGGAAAGGGTATCGGAGCTTGCAGTTAAAGTATCACAACTACTTGGTCTGTCGGGGTGACCATTATCGAGTTCAACGTTTTCCGGCGCCGTCATGGCCTCCTCCTCAATCATCAAACTAGTAGATATTTCAACTAACCCGTCGTGACCCTGAGGTACTGGGCGCAAGTTCTCATGCGCGTATTTAAAAGTACGATGTGAACCGGTTATGCTTTTCAACTCGTAACGATCATTGTCTAATACTGCGGTTATTACATAAGGACCCCTAAACTTCCTATCTAATTTGGTTTGGTTTCGTTCGCTACTTTTGATAAATACGAAATCGCCTTTAGAAAACGGCTTGATAGTGGCTCGACCTTTGTTAAATCGTAGAGTATCGGATGCGGCTGCCCTTTTTATGTTATTAGACGCATCTTGCCTAGCTGACTCTAGGTCAATTCGCTGCTCTTGTTCTGAATCTGGACTTGAAGACCTAATTTTCGACATACCTAGAGATTGGGAACGGATACCGAACATGAGTTCTGTTGGCGTAAATTTGGTGACTGTAGACTTAGTACTATTAAGCGCTAATTGAACATTTCCTAACTCGTCACGCCACGCTTTGTTCGGGTCGTTTTCGATAATCGTTAGCAAACTTTTCAAAGTACGCATCACGCGTTCTACTTGCCCGTTTGCCCTGCTGGAGCCCGTTGCTATAAAATGCAGCTTAATATTACATTCTGAACAAAAGTTCTTAAAATCCTGGCTAATGTAACACCTGCCCTGATCGGCTATTATGCGCTTAGGTGCTCCAAAAAGGAAAACGGCATTTTTAAGAGCTCGAACTGCACTGGCTGCGTCTAATGAAGAGGTATGCTCTAATAACACGTATTTAGTGAACGCGTCGATAATTACCGAACAATATTCCTTACGGTCACTTTTTCCACTTAGTTTCCCGGTGAAGTCTATATGAATCGTGTGCCACGGAACCGAAACTTTTGGAATGGAGTGTAGCTGCACAGGCTGAGCACCTGAGGGACCTTTTGATGCCTTGCAGACAATGCAAGAGTCAATAAATTTCCTAACGCACTTGGACATCTGAGGGAACCAGTACTGTTCATACAGTTTGTCCAGTGTTTTGTCACTACCCAGATGTTGTAATTCATTATGAACGTGATTGATCAAGCTCCATATTAAGGAGCGAGGGACGACTGGTAGCCATGAAATGATCTTGTTTCTTACCACCTTCCTATAAAGAATGCCATCCCTAACGTCATACGTCTGACCAACCGTTTCGGGAAAATCGTTATTATTGTGCTTGCTGATCAAGTCTTGGATCTCTGCATCACGTTTTTGTTCTACAGAAAGCCAACCCTGATGTAATTCTACAAAATGTACTGTCTTGGCTGTGGGTTTTGGTGAAACTTTCGATGTGGAAGCTAAGCTATTAGGATCTGGCAAGGGATTTCTAGAGAGGTAATCCGCGTGTTCCATGCCACGACCTTCGCGATATACGATGTCGAAATCGTAGGCTTGTAAAAAGGCCCACCAGCGATGAACACGTGGGGTTAGATCAGTTTTAGATTTCGATGCCTTTAATGAGTTACAGTCCGTGAAAACCTTGAAACGTCGGCCGTATAAATAATGCCGGAAGTGTTCTACAGCTCGTACGACTGCCAGTGTTTCTAGTTCGTACGAGTGATAGCGAGACTCTACTTCGGACGTACGTCGGCTAAAGTATTCTATAACATGAGGCAGGTCTTTCTTTTTCTGTATTAGGATTGCCCCATAGCCCTCGGAGCTGGCGTCGCAATGCAATTCAACGGGTAAGTCCGGGTTAAAGATCATCAGAACTGGTGCGGAGGTAAGTATCTCTATAATGGTATTACGGATATTTTCATGTTTTTCTTCCCATTTTACAGGACCTTTCAGTTTTGTTAAAGGATACAACGGGCCAACGATGTTTGTAAATCCAGGGATAAATTTCCGGAAATAAGACGCAAGACCTAAAAATTGACGTATTTGCGTCGCAGTTTTAGGCTGGGGAGAGTCAATTAAAGCCTGTATCTTGCGCGAGTTTGGTCCCACCTCTCCGCACTGGAGAGAATAACCCAAGAAGTCAATTTTCTTTTTCATAAACTTACATTTTTTAAGGTTTAATGAGAAACCAGCGGTAGAGAGAGCATTTAAGACTTCATCAAGACGTTTAAGACCCTCTGGTATGTCATCAGAATAACATAATACGTCATCCATGTAAATCAGAGGTTTATCCTTCAGCTGATGGACAGCCTTTGTGATGCAGCGTTGATAAACCGATGGGGCATTGCGTAACCCGAAGGGCATCGCGAGATATTCGTACTGCCCCTCGGGCGTTACAAACGCTGTCTTTTCTACTGAGTCATGGTGGATAGGGATTTGGTGAAATCCTGATGCCATATCTAAGGATGTGAAATAATGGGCACCACTGAGCTGATCTATCTGTTCCTCAATACGAGGCAAGGGGTAGTGTTCGGGTCGCGTATTGGAGTTAAGCTCCCGATAATCGACACACATTCTCTCGGTGTTATCTTTTTTCTTCACCAAGAGAATTGGACTCGCGAATGGTGATGAGCTTTCCCGAATCACACCCGCATCGAGGAGCTCTTGAACCTTTTCCCTAACAATTTGCTTTTCTATTGGCGCTAACCTATATGGGCGTCTTTGTACAGTTTTATGTAGGTCTACTAAATTAATTTCTAACTCTCCTGTGTTCACACGCCTATGGGGAACACCCTCTACGAAGCTGCTAGCATATTGGATCAATAGTTTAATAAGGGCGTCTCTATCATCACCTGTCAAATCCGTATCTACCTGAGTAAAGTCTGGATGGGTAGCAATCGACTCACAAACATTAGCTTGTTCCTCAAAATGAAATATCAAGTTATCTTTATAAATTTTGACGATTACACCGTTTTCTAAAATGTCCCTACCTATTATAACAGGGTCGATAAGACAAGAGTCTGGTACTACATGAAATGTCAAGATTTGTAAGATTTCTCCAAGATTTACCTCACTCGAAATTTGTGACGTACATTTTATTTCATCGCCGCCAATGCCCGTAAGATACACGATATTATTGCGCACAGTACCTGGGAACTTACTAGATAAGCTTTCTTTTATCAAAGAGCAAGACGATCCGCTATCAAATAAAAAGGAGACTGACTCACCGGATGACGTCCTCAAGGTACCCCTCGACAACCGTTGTTCGCAGAGATTGACCTCTTTCCTTGCAGCAGCTCCACCACCTTTCCCTTTTTCTTGACAATTCGTTGCAATGTGTCCTGGATTACCGCAAATGTAGCAGGTTACAGTCGAAGTCTTCTCGGGGGCACGTGCGGCAGTTGAGGGATCTTGCTGTTTAGTCATCGCAGAAGAATCTTCTCGTCGCTTCCTACACTCGGCTTGCCGATGTCCAGGGAGTCCACACCAATGACATTTACCGGGAAATCTTGCGTCCGAAATTCTAGGTCGCTTGAAATCAGGTTCTTGGGTTTCAGTAACCTCCAATCTTCGCTTTAGTGAAATGCCGCTTAAGATTCTAAATAGCTGAGCTTTAGTAGTGACAGCATGTGCGTTTAACTCACGGCGTATCAAACCATCTTTCTGACATAAGACCGATATGACGAATCCAGTTATAACATCTTCTGGCATTTGAGTCTTGGGTATACATTCGATCATATTCCATAAGCGTAGGCCAGTTTCTGATGCGGTTTCCTTAGCTCCAATTTGAAATCGCAATACTTCATCAAAGTAGTCTTGAAATAATTTCGGTCTACAAAATCTGGCCATTAAACTTTGTTTTACAGCCTCCCATGTAAGCTCATTCAAATTTAACTTGGTCAAGCAAGAGGCTGCGCGGCCTTTTAGTGCACCGGTAAGAGCCACAAGCAAATCCACACCCTCTAGATGTTTACTCAAGACTATAAGTTCTGTAATCTTGCACCAACCTTCGATATCCGCGTCAGCATCTTCCGGATTAAACTGTACGAGCTGCACTGCACTGGACTGGGCACTAGCTCTTGCCACCGGCGGTTGCGACGTTGCTAACATACGAGTAAGTAGGGTTTCCATATTACTCAACAACTTCAAGGCGCTATTTTCGTCAGGCGGGCGTTTTTCCTCGGGCGGTAGCACATGGGATCCCACTTCTGATATGGGCAGTTGCCCGTCACCATCAGAATCGGCCATCTCTTCAACAAGTGGTAATGTGGGTAGGAACCAACAAAGAATCACTCGAGTCACAATCAAAAGTTATTTAATCGCACAAAATATCTTCCTTACAGAATCTCACTAAAATCTATTCACTAGTAATTAGGTAATCACTTAATCAATCGGTTTTAATTATTTTTGAAACAAAAAGGGGCAAGATTACTCGGAACAAAAGCGATTCGTCGGATACGTGGTGCGCTCGCCGTTGACGTTCAGAAACATCTGACGTTCAACATGGCCGCGCAGACCATCGCCTCGACGCTCCGCTAGACTGACAGTTGTCAAATCTCGTTCCGACGTATCTCTCAACAGATGGCGCTAGCAATGCGCCGTCAAATGCAAAAGTGGGAATATACTAATACAAAAAAATATTGTTTCTGTCTGTCTGTTTGTTTACTTAACGTATGTTTACGCATCACGCAAAAATAACGGGATCAATGTTCATGAGGCAGTATTAGTTAGCTACTGCAACTTATAACATAGAATAGGTTTCATGCACTGTCATCCCTTAAGGGGGAAGCGCTAAGGTAGCCCGCGAAATTCAAATTTTCTTACTTTTTTTGCAATTTGCTGGTCAGTATTAGGTTATACGTTGATTAAAATAAGATTCGCGGCCGTAACAAATATGTATTTACAGAATTATAATCATTACAATTAGTAATACAACTTGATATGTTAGTGTAATCCTAAAATGTCAAGATTTCATGAAATAGTCATTCGGTAGGATTACTTGGTCTTAGACAGTTGTGTTGATGACTTTAATGATCATAATTCTGTAAATACATATTTGTTACGGCCGCGAATCATATTTTAATCAACGTAAAACTTAGTACTGGCCAGCAAATTGCAAAAAACGTAAAAAAAATTGAATTTCGCGGGCTACCCTGGCGTTTTCACCTTAACCTCTCTGCACGAGCAGGTTAGATAGATTAGCCTTCTTCTTAGACAACTTAGGATGCAAGAGCGAGCGAAGCGAGCTCGGGACTTGGGGCACTCCGACTTTTACAGGTTAGGTTAGAAGTGGTTATTTTTTTTAAACCACCCAGAAATAGGAGCCCCACAAAGCGGGGCTCCGTCGATTACGCCTAAACACATCTATTTAAAAAAAAAATTGAAAGGAAGGGGGGAGGGGCCTGCTAATTCCCCCTTCATTTTATTCGTCACCCACCACTTCTTCGGACCTGATAGGTGTCAATACATGAAAAGGAGAATGACAACCAATGGGCCCCTAGTTTTGGTGCCGTGTCAAGACTATTTACTTCTCAAAAATTAAGTCGTATTTTTACATGTTTAAGTTTTATTTATCAACATTTTTTTTACCCTAGCATTGAAAACATAATTAATATTTGTTTTATTGAATTTATATCAGTTCCGCCATTAAAATTTAACCTGAATGTTGCCAGACGACAGACTATGTCAATGAAATAATTGTAATCGATTGAAAATATCGATATTTTACTAATCCGCCGCGACTAAAATGACCGGAGATAGCCTACAATAGCTTTTCTCCCGTCGTAATCTAGCTAACACTCTCATCTAACTGATTAGGCGAGAAGTAGACGACGGGCGGGCGGGCTCAAATAAAAAAAATAAAAGTAGTAAATAAACTAAAAAAAAAAAATATCTTTGTGTTTCGTGGTATTTCCTACCGTCAGAAATATTCCGACTCATACTTAATTAATCTCTTTAAAAAACAAAAGTTAGTACCACAGATATTATTGTGGTTAGTAGTTAGTACTTCCCATACATACCTAAATAGCGTTTACAATAATTATGTTCTTTTTAATTATGTAAATAATATTATTTATAAGAAATCGATTTGGTAAATCGATACATGGTCACACTTAGACAGATCTAACTGTCAAATCTGTCTTCAACTACAGATAATCTTATAAGATTTATAATGGAATGGATGTGGTATTTTTGCATAAAATACCACATCCAATCCTTGATCTAAGAAAAATAGAATGATAGCGATACGCCCATAAACAAAATTACTAAAAATAAAATTGTGCGGACCGCACACCGCGCTCGCTGTCACCTGATTCAACGCCACTCCAGTGGAGCGCGGACAGTCGGCGTTTTTTACAACGCCACTGAAGTGGTGCGGGGCGCGTGAGTGGATAACCTCAATTTCAGCATCCGAAAAAATAAGATTTCTCTTAAACTAGGGTGAAAAGTTGAAAATCGATTTCAGGATATGAAAAGGTAATTCTAGGTCTACAAAACCAAGTTAAAACCACCGTGACATGCGAAGTTTTATAGGGGCCCAAAACTCCTAACAAAATGGGCATTGTCCTTTGAAAGTGAGGTTAGAATATTAAAAATTTCAAATCTCAGAAAGGGGGGTGGGGTTCGCCAGTTTTCCTTCACACCGTTGTACACCCCCCTCCCCCCTCCCACTACCACCCCTTAAATCGATGGCAGAGATACCGGATTCGTACCCCAGGAGATCTTATCAGAAGTCTGATCTCAAAATAAAATAGCAAATCTCTCAATATACTGCGTACCTACATACTTACCTACAAGGTCATAGTCAAAACATGTTCAGGACGTTATATTCAGTTTAAAGTTGGTATTTTTAAATGTTATGCCTAAAACACTTTTATAAAAATAAGATTTTTGGCATTTTCAATGTCAAGTAGTAGCCGAGGGGGTTAATTGCAGACTTTCGCTGTAATAGTAAGAAATGCTCAAGATGTTATTCCCCATAAGAAAACAGTACATTTATTTTCTGGCACTTAAATTTTTGGGTACTTTATGAACTTATGAATGACAAGTTTATGAAATACAAACTTATTTTTGCAGTTATTAATGATGTGCAATATTCAACCCAACTACGGAACCTTTTACTGTGCGTAGTCCGACATTAACAAGGCCAGTTTTTTTTTATTTCGTTGGGAAACTACTTACCACAAAAAAAAAACAATTTCTATTAGGTACTCAAGTAAACTAATAGAAACAAAAACTACCAAGCTCATACAACTAACAACACATAGGTATTAAAATGTAAAGTGATTGCGGAATACCCAATTTATACCTACAATTAATTTATCATCATTCCCAAACTTTTGCTCAGCCTACCTTAAAATGTATACTGGGCATTCTGTAGCAAACTATTACAAAGTATCAAAAATAATTAATTGTACGATAAATAAAAATAAATTAAGTCGTATTTTTACATACTTAAGGTTTTTTTATCAACATTTCTCTTACCCTAGCATTGGAAATCATAATTAATATTTGTTTTACTGAATTTGTATCAGTTCCGACTTCCGCCATTAAAACTTAATCTGAATGTTGCCAGACGACAGACTATGTGAATTAAATAATTGTAATCGATTGAAAATATCGATATTTTACTAATCCGCCGACTAAAATGACCGGTGATAGGCTACAATAGCTTTTCTCCCGTCGTAATCTAGCTAACACTCTGATGTAACTGATTAGGCGCGAAGTACACGAAGGGCGGGCTTAATAAAAAAAAGTAGTAAATAAACTAAAAAAAATATTATCATTGTGTTTCGTGGTATTTCCTACCGTCAGAAATATGCCGCTACATTCATACCTAATTAATCTCTTTAAAAAAAACTTAGTACCACAGATATTATTGTGGAACGGTTAGTAGTTGGTACTCAGGTTAGTATTAGTAATTCCCATACATACCTAAATAGTTAATTGTTATATTATAATTATTTTCTTTTTAATTATGTAAATAATATTATTTATAACGAATCGATTTGGTAAATCGATTACTAAAATATTTAACATGGTCACACTTAAACAGATCTAACTGTCAAATCAATGCAATATGTTATTGTTAATATTGTTATGTTATAAGCATCAATGAAATTGTTTCGTGCTGGATGTTTTGGATCGTGTTGAATTTATTCCTCCGTATTTACTTGTTCGTTACAATTTGAAGCTGTCGAGTTGAGCGTTTACTTACGTTTCCCGGTTTCTCCAGTGGTTTTGTTTTGAGATATTAAACTCCTTTTTTAGTGAGACGTGAGCACATTGACGCTGAGCTTTGGACTCTTGTTTTAGTGATGTGACTGGCAAATTGACTCTATTTTAGTTTTCAAGTGAGTCTTGGACTCTTGTTTTACTCCTGAAAAATGTCTGCACCTGGTAGAGGTCGGGTAAACCGCCCTCTCTCTCGCCGATGTGTCAATTGTTCCCTACGTTTGGCGCCTAATCGTCGTACAACGTGAAATCGAAGTATTAGATAAACCAATACTTCTTATCCTTCTGAGATCCTGGGTAACACCTACACCGGTAAGTTTATAATATGTCATTTACAAGACTTATACGAACATTTAGGATGCCTGTACTTGGTCAATCCAGACTGTAAATCTCTATTAAGTATTTCCACTATAACAGAAATTAACGTTTTAGGCAGTGTAAGGTGATCTGTGAGAAAGCCTAGACCATTGCAATGAGCACATGAATAAATGTACGTATTTTCTATTTAGGAATTCACTAATTTATTTTTATTATCTTTTCAGATATTCTCTAATGACGTCCTGTGTGTTGAATGTTTTGTATTATTACAAAACCGGACATCATCAAGCACAACTCTACCCTTGTATCCCTTGCTTTTAGACATCTCAACATATGTTTTGCGTGTGGCATGTCAATTGCAAGTCGCAGAACTCATTGGGTCAGTCAAGACTGTCCTCCAAGGAACGTTATACTAAGATGGACACCAGCTCATCATGTAAGTGTTTTAATTGTGGCATTATAACAATGATTGAAC
Source organism: Gortyna flavago (assembly GCA_963669345.1). Taxonomy (NCBI): domain Eukaryota; kingdom Metazoa; phylum Arthropoda; class Insecta; order Lepidoptera; family Noctuidae; genus Gortyna; species Gortyna flavago. Next base: position 14,210,743 of record OY770138.1, read on the forward strand.
TAATTGTCGCGGGTTCGATTCCCGCACGGAACAAATATTTGTACGACCTACAAGTATTTGTTTGTTGCTTGGGACTATATGGCGTTGTGTGAAATGCCAGGGATATTATATTATTATATTATATATCTTAATATATATAAATTACGTGTCACGAGGTTTGTCCGCGATGGACTCCTAAACTACTTAACCGATTTTAATCAAATTTGTACACCGTGTGCAGTTTGATCCAACTTGAAAGATAGGATAGAAAAAAAAAATATGACAAAAACGTTAGCCACAGCAACGCGTGGCCGGGTCAGCTAGTATTATATTATAATTGAACAAAAATAAATAGTATATAATATAATATAATATTTTCTTATTTTTAGATCTTGAATTTGGAACGAGTTTGTTATGCTTGTTGGGAAGCCGCATCGAGAGGAATACAGAGCCAGGCCGTTGGTGGCGTTAACAGACCCACAGTGGAGTCTGCGCCGGTGACTGATAACATCGTAGACATTGTGATTCCTGTACCACCTCCACTACCTCTGCCGGTTCGACCACCTCAGCAACAACAATTACCTCAAACATATTCAATAATTAATTCACTAAAGTACAAACGGGTTTTGGCAAGTTCACGACATTGCACGTTCCTTGGTTTTGCGAACACTGAACGTCTGTTAGTACCAAGCACTTTAAAGAAGTTTTGTTGTTACCTCATAAAGTATATATTCCCTTCACTGCAAGAATCTGCAGATATCATTTGCATAAGCATATGTTTTTTTTTTTACATCATTCTCACATATAATTGTAAATTCAACATTAATGATGTAACTAATATATTTGTAAAATATAATTTAAAAGAGTGTCCATGGAGTTTCTTGCCCGTTCTTCTCCATTGGTACCTACGCTTTGGAATGTGCAACTAGCTTCATATTTTCTGACTGACCGACTTCTTGATAATTCAAAAGTGCCTGTAAATGTTTTAATTGAAATAAATGCTTTGAGTTCGAGTTTGAGTTTGACTTTCCAAATCCTTCTGTTGCTCTCAGCATATTCTTAGTAAAACTCAGAACAGGTGATTACTGTCAACTCTTTTTAAAATGCCAAGATCCACTTTGAAAAGAAAAATGAATATATTGAGAAATTGTTTAAATGAACAGTGTTTCTCGACATTTAGGAATAAATCACACATCTATCCAAAATGTAGCATCACGGAATAGAATCATAGGTAGGTACCGGAGGGTTTTTTTGGGGATGCCAACATGGCCTCAAATGTTAAACCTGCCATTGTAATATGTGATGGCACATATTATGTTTATGTGCAAAGTAGCGGCAATTATAAATATCATATTATTTTAGATATAGTCTGCATAAAAGATCAAGATTATCATTAATCGAATTAAGAAGATTTGCTTTAGGATCTTACCAATTAAAACAGGCAAGATCCTATTATGGGGAGCATGTACGGGCGAAATAAGCAATGAACTAATAGAAGAAGATTTGCCCTTAATATTAGGTCAAAAGAATTATCTAGTTAAGGCCAAAATCGAGATATGTGAGTAGCAGGATTTATTACACACAATTAATGATAAGTAGAGAGCAACATATATATAATAATGAAGAGTAAGATTTATTTTCAATGTTCATATTGACACACATTGATAAATATGTTGCTGTGGTGACAATGGAAGGTTGCAAACCTTACCTTAAACCAGCAACATATTTACTGGATGACAAATTGTAATGAAATGCTATTTTGATAGATTTATTTACATTGGTCACATTGACACAGGTGCAACATTCCATTGTTACCACAGCCAAATATCAAGTGGTAGTTAAATTCTACGACTATAATTATTTTGTTAGATTAATTAATAATGTTCACGTTGACCTACGTGTAACGTTCCATTGTTACCACAGCCAAATGTTTATTAACTTTGATGTAAGGATAAAGCTAAATTGTTCCTAGCACATTAAACGACGGGCAATAAAAAAGTTGCTAATCTCAACTAAGCTCTTTCTGTAATAGTAACAAAATATTTAGTTTCTCCGACAGGAAATTATCAACAAAGCATTTATTGTGACTTTGTTGACCCATTTTTTCCTGAGTGTGCGCTCGCAATCTCAATGCACACACATTTTTATTTAGCCCTTCGTTACTGGGACTAAATTTGTGTTTATTTAGAGAAACAAGTAAAGGATATTTCGCTTTGATTGTATTTACATTGGAAATTAGAAGTGCATGCACTGTGTAGGTATCTGTACTTTAAGTAAATCTCCGCCAGTTTCCACTGCTATAACATCTTCTTATAACTAGACTAGCAGCGCCCCGCGGTTTCGCCCGCATAAGCCTCAATCACGTGGGAACATCGAGATAAAAAGTGTCCTAAGTGTTAATACAGGTTATAAAGTATGAATGCCAAATTTCATCAGGTATTTAAGATTGTGTTATATATAACATCAAAAACATGTTTTCGTAAAAATCGTCAGTAAAAGTTGGAATTCTGACCTTTAATATCTCCGTAACCAGAAGGTCCTCTGGTATGGTCCAGTAGCAAAAAAAAAAATTATGTACAACACCCGTTATGTATGACTAATAAACCGACCGACCGACTGCCATTATCGTCATTGATGATTTGGTGTTTTGTGCTTTTATGTATCGACGATTCATTTACTAGAGATCGAATTAATGATACTTACACATCACACTTGTAAAAAGTAACTCTTTATACATATTTAAAACGTTTGAAACTAGCTGTACCCGCCGATAGATAAAAGTATTCGGTACTTTTTTAAGGAGTAGTCCTGAAATCATTTTGTCATTACTTTACGAGTTTAATAAATATTTCAAAAACGAACGAATCATTTGTTTTACGACATGCTATGTGTACTGCGTGTATGTAAAAATAAAGCTATGTGAAATTCCAGTCTATCTCTGTTTCAAAGTAAATACCAAATACAGACATACACCTGAATGAACAACTAAAAAATACAGACACTCACGTAGCCTCGCACACAGACATTATACACAATCACCCAATTGGAGTAAATTAATTAATTAATTATAAGAATGTGCATGCGTTAATAAAATGCTAAGAATTGAATTATTAGATTTGATTAATCCTACATCATAGTTTAAATGTTTGCTAGTTTAGCCCTCAAATTTGCGATGTCTGAAAAGGCCGCTAAGTTGTAAGCACCTACATTTGTAAACAACACCAAAATGTACACTTAGTAAGCAAATAAATCTTTGACTTTGACTTTTCTCATATACAGGGTTACTTGTAAATCGACGTATATCTGTCAGGAGCTGATAGGGGGGGCAAAATGCAACAAATTTAACCCCCTATATGTATGGCCGGAATTCGAGATATTATATAATATACTTAGGATAATACAACAACACTACCTCTTACATCGACTTACTCGCATGTAGGCAGCTGCGAACCTGTTAGTCAGATTAGGGATAACATCCTGACTAATCTGACTAGGTAGTCAGATATAAAGGCAACACTTATAATTATGCTTGTAGACGGCTGATATTCCCTAATGTTACAGGCATATTATTATGAAAGGGATGTTGGAAATATTTGCATCATGTTATCATTGCTGTTATTGCGAAGGGCTTTGGTTAATTCCTGTTTGAACATTTCTAGGTAGGATGTATCTGTGTGGACAGACGGCTTTACGTAACAGCGATCATTAACATTCAACATCAATATCCAAGCTCGCAAAATCATCTACAGACCTGGTCGTGGTTGTCGTTTTTACCATACACAGCAAGTAGCTAGATTAGTAAAGTACCATGCCTATGCATTGCTGAACCCACAATTTGCAGATATCACATTTGCCGTTGTGGTATTTATAGCGTTATTGTCATACAGAAAAATCCAGTCTTTCAGTTAAGACGCCAGCTAACATTATAATTAAGTATCGAGATTCGATACTAAAATTTATATCTGAATCCCAGTACGCATAAAAGGGATTGCCCGTCGTCACACCGAAATAAACCTTTCAAATACAATCTAACTCGTGTCTTACGGACATAATATATCACTGCTATAACATTTTGCAAGTAACATACACCCTTTCACGAGCCGATTCCGCCCCCCGCCTCAGAAACCGCACGAATACTCGCTCTTACATAACAATAATACCTTTTCTACAGCCTCCCAGATAAATAGATGGATGTACGAACTTATATTTCGCAACCTCACACCACGTGGTTCAATAAAGTAGTTTTGTGATGACTGCGCCATCTAGCGGGTGGTGCTGGCACTACTTAGGGAGTGGGCGTTCTAAAATGATTCGGTAAAAGTGTTCGTCTCTCCTGGGGCGCTGTTTCCGGAGAGTTGGAGTACGCTTGTACGTAGATGGCGCTACGGGTTGCATTTCAGAACATTTTGCGAGTGTTCATAATTTACTCTAAACAGGTGTCTAATGTAAGGCTTTTCTTTGTTTCAGCTCTCAGAGCTCGAGCAGCGAGTCCTGGAAGCCGAAGGCAGGGCGGAAGAAGCGGAAGACAAGGTAATTTATATTTTTTTTATGGTAACAAATGTTTGTTTGTATATAATTTTTTGCAAAAATACGCAGTCATTTTTAAGATGCTCAAACTTAAACTAATTTTAAATCGTCACAAAACGTTGCAATATAAATCCAACAAACCGTTTCATTCAATCACGCACAAATTGCGATTCCTTTACAAATCCTAGCTCTCAGATTTCCAATAAGACCGTATTTTTTCCCGCCAATGGATTCCCCCACGCGCATACGATGTGCAAGTCATTACGGTCAGCAAAAAGGTTTCATTAATACCCTCGCGGACTGGCAGCTTTTGTTTGACAGAACCTTCGTCACTGTTTGGATGCCATTAGAGTCTGAAGATTAATAAAGTTTGTTGATTTTGTTTTGGGGAGAAAATAATGGAAAATTGTTACCGATATAAGTTTACGATTTAATTTTTGCCCCCTATTACATGGGACTTAAACATAAACCAAACGTTGGTGTTCTTAAGGTACAGCTCTGCCCAATCCTTGGGGGAAATTTTATGTTGTTGTTGTTTATTTTTTGACAAAAATTCGTAATAAATGGTTTTAAGAGCGTTTCATACTTACTAATTATCCCTCGGTTTTCGAAATGAATGAACCGATTTTAATGAAACTTCATACGCATAGGCAGGATACAAAGGTCTAAAAAGTTAGTACAGAACATTTTCGAAATGTCTTATTAAAAAAAAAGATAACTGGAAATCTCTGTTTCTATGGAAAAATTAAAATCAGTCTAATTTGGCTGTGACACTATTTTTCGAAAATATTCTTATATACGGTTCATTCATTTCGAAAAACAAGGGCTTGAAAGTTTGTATGAAATGCCGTACTTCGTAAACGATCTTAAGTTACAGCGTTGAAGGGACTTGCAATATTGTTCTTGCACCAAATTTATAAGTCGTTTTGTGAAGTTTTAAGCTAAATTGAACCGTTCGTAACCCCTTTTTTTTTTTTTTTTTTTTAAGGATGGGAAATCATCCAATGACCCCTCCCGCTCTGGGTGGAGCGGAAGGGAGTGTCAGACTCTTACTGACTAAAACCCATCCGTGTTCCTTCCTTAGCCCTTTATGTTCCGGGGCAGCGGTAACCCTTTCGGACAATCCCGCTGCCCCGGCAGGCTTCGGCCCTAACGGGCCCCTCCATGTCTGCTGACATCTCTTTGAGGCGCGCGTGGAACACATACGCGCCGTCCGGCACGGGCCTGGTCCTGATCGGACGGCGAGCTACCCATTACTCGCCGTCCGCAGGCCCGCGCCTACGGTGGCCGGGAGTCGTCACGCGGCTCCCGACGCCCGGAGCGTCTACCGCGGCGGCTGGGACGGGCGGCCCTCTCGGCTCTCTCCCTCTCCCATCCCGCCACCTCCTTCGCTAGCATGACTGCTTCGCAGAAGGAGGTGACTGCCTCCCACTCCCTCTCGCCCCGGACCATGGCTTGGACCAGGGCCGGGCGCGAGAGGTCGCCGCCGCTGCCGATCGCCTCTACGAGGACACGGCGGTGCTCTGCCCAAGCGGGACAGACCTCCACCGTGTGCACCACCGTGTCCTCTGGGCGATCCTCGCAGTGGTGACACCCGGGCGTTTCCTCCCGCCTGATTATGTGCAGGAACCTCCCGAAACATCCGTGTCCGGTGAGGACCTGCGTCAGGCGGTAGGTGAGGGCGCCGTGACGCCTCTCTAGCCACTCCTCAAAGAGGGGCCTTACCGCCGCTATCGCGGCGTGCCCTCGTTCGTAACCCCTTCCGTAGTTAACTAATAGGATATTTGTTCGTTCAAAATGTCCTATTAATTTGGGTACTAGATAATGACGAAATTAGAGCAGATGCTGCTGCTGTCACCAATCAATCACAACCCACAACGACATACGATAGTAAATGACTGTCAATCCATATAGGTAGGTACACCTATCTATTACGTAATCTACCATAGATTGTAATTTAATATTATGTTAGCAGAAGCCACACAAAAGACTACTTAGTCCCAAAGCCCAAATTATGTAGAAACTTCAACCAATAGCAACCATAAAAATACTATGTCACTTCAAAAATTTAATTTACTTTCTCCGTACTTAAAATTATAGGTACAAAATGCGTACACTGACTGGATAGATCCACCCAAATCATTGCGGTTCTTTCCTCAAAAGACGATATTCTTAAACATTAGTCTCTCATGGTCCTTCTGGGCATGACCAAGAATATGTCTGGATTTTGAAAGAGACTCTGAGCTGTGAGTTTGTTTCAGTCTTTCATCTCAGAGTAGTTTTAAAACACACGTTATAATTGACGTTTAAATTGTTTTTGAACCAATTTACAGAAATATATTTACCATTAACATAAACCCCTTATTTATTAATCGATACAAAAATGGCTGCACGTCCGTAATTCTGTAATACGGTGGAAGATTTAATGAAATGTCCCCGGAACTCTATAAATTAATTAATAACGGTCTCGAGCGGACACATTACGGACTCCGGCTGTAATTACTGTTGCGTTGGTTCAATAAATGGGTTATTGTCTATTAATATTTCGAGTATTTATGAAGGGTATATTCCTGAAATGGCTCAAATAACGTTAATTTAATTTTCAGCATTAAAATAATAATAATAATAATCTTTATTTATCAAAAGAGCCAAATACAATTTGTCCATCTCAATCAAACATTATGCACAATATGCATTATTTGAGACAGAGTTTACGTCTGTGTCTGTGCTAGTATAAACTGTGTTACAGACACAGGCGCCTTCCTCTTTCAGTTTATTGGCAAATTGCTGCACTTAGTAGGAGTTTTGGTAGGCATAAAACTTAGTTTAACATAAGTACTTAACACTTATTAAAATTTATGTAAGCAAAGAATGGGTGTGTGTGGTTTTGGTGTATGTGTGTGTATGGTTGTGAGGGTCAGTGTGTGCGTGTTTAGTTGTGTTTCGTGTGTATGTCACAGTATAAAATAAATATAAAATCTTGTAGTTCATTTTGTTTGATTGACAATATTAGACAGCCTATATAATTAAAAATACCACTGTCAACATGGGGTAATTGCGTAACACACTAATGATTGCAATGCCATTAATTTTGACAATTCGGCAACATTCATTGCGTTAGGTACTGTGTCCAGCAGACGTTTTTTTTTTTAATATATGAAGGAATGGATTCGCTTTTAAGAGTGTTACGCTAATGTAGTGCAGATCTGCACCTTGGACAGACAAGTTCTTTTCAAAGAAGTTTTATAAGACACGAGACCATTTCTATTATTCCAGTCCATTTAACTATAACACATTTATCACATTTATCTAGAACACGCCCACATAAATACATTTCGGTCATCAATAATACTCAGTTAAAAACAAGGCTTTCCTTCTGCGGCAGTCGGAAACAAAGAGATAGAGTCATATCTATAAAAACCGATTTTTATCGGACATAACATAAAATCTAACACACCACTAAACTTGACCAACCAGCTCTCAAACAACGCTTTCATAAAAATGTATCACCAATAATCTATAACATAAAAAACTACCTATTTTTATTTCTGTAGGAGATTTTCCCGATCATTTTCCTAGGGCTATAATATAATATGAAATGGATAAATGACGTCATTTTACTAAACAAGTGAATGGCTACGTCATAAAATGAATCCCCTGGCCGGGACATTTGTCGGAGTACACGCTGACAACTGAGGGATGGGGGATCAGTGGATTATGTGGGGGACGCGTACTGTGAGCATGCCAGGTCGTATGGATGTGATGGTTCCATTGAATAAGGGATACTGTTTATTTAGTTGGCGTAATAAAATGTTGTGTGAAACTTGGTGTACAGATTTTGCAGTGTATTCCTTTTCTTAATAAAAAATATATTGAAGGACCCGTGGCTAATTAATAACAACCGCACAGGTCGATCGACCAGGTTAAGCGACGCTTGCCGCGGTTGGTCTGTGGATGGGTGACCATCTTTACATGCCAAGACCCCTCCATGCCTCGGAAAACGCGTTAAGCCGTTCGTCCCGGCTGTATTTATTGTCTGAATCGTGGATCATTGACAGTCGTTACGGGTAGTTAGATGCCCGAAAGTCTGACAACCAGTCTTACCAAGGGGTATCGTATTACCCAGTAACTGGGTTATGGAAGTTAGACAGGCAGTCGCTCCATGTAAAACACTGGTATTCAGCTGCATCCGGTTAGAATGGAAAAGGCTAGGCAGATGAAAAAAAAAAAAACTCAAGTAAAGTTTTTGAGAAAGAAAATAAGTTTGTTTGCGGTAAACATGACGCAGAGGAAAACACAAAAATAACGTAAGGGAAAATATGCGTCACATCCAATCCTAGCAAAATGGCCACCGCTTAGCATAATGCTACGATCCTATGCAAATTATAGCCCCAGCGCTGCTGGTTGAAAATACTCAAGCTTTAGGGCTCATTGTAATTAAAATAAGTGTACAGGGTTTCATATTCAAATTACCAAAAGGCTTCATGAGCCCAAAGAATTATCAAGATGTCTAAAAATAATACCTAATGCGGGCTTGCTGTTTCCTGTATTTAATTCCATTTCGAATAGTTATTCTTGGAGCTAAGCCCAAAACTCTACAAACAAAAGTACCTAAGGACCAAAATATTTTGTAATACAAAATTAATTCTAAACTTAATTGGGACAAACCATTATGAGAGAAAATAAAGAATTTTTATTATTTTAGTTTATATTATAATTATTATTCATTCTCCGCTTCGTTTTTGCTAACGCTACGTTCAATACGAGAGCTTTGTACACAAGCGAGTACAGATCGGCTTGGGGGATGGACGCTATTGATTTTCACAATTGCAGGATTATGACTCACTCAGCCTTTGTTTGTTTTACATATTTACATGCGTAGCTTTTTAATTAATTTTGGATTTACAATGTTCATAGGGACCGATGAATAAGGGTTAAAAAGGTACCTTGTGGGACTTGTAACGGATATTTAATTTTTTAAATAGTGATGTTGGAATATAATTTTTTGAAAATTAGTTTCCACCCATTAGTTGTCACCTAAAACTGTCAGGCATAATATTAAAAGTAAAGACGAGAAATAAAAACTTTACGACATAATGGAAGTAATAATTAAATATATCCTCATTCTAGAATGGAACAGAATTCCAAGCGGGATTACATTCCACTTTACGTGTGACTTTCCCATTACAGCGAACAGTTCCCGCCTTTAACACGACGCCATTTTCTGTTTTCCATTTTCAGGACTGAAATTAAAGAAACAAAAGTTTTGCTGATATGAAACCAAGTTGTTTTGTTTGCTAGTATGTACCTACAATAGCATTGAGATGTACAAAATTGGATTGTATTTACTTCGTGCCACTGATGAAAATCATAATTAGGTATATTCCTTCTCCCAACCCCTACTTAGTAGATAAATCACAATAGTTGGTATGCATCAATACAGTTTGAAGTGTTATTAACATCTGTCGTTGTTAACTTTCCACTGATAACGCCGTGGAAGTGACAAAATTCAAACTACTGTCGTGCTAGCGACATGTAGAAGAAGGTCCCCTAAAATATTGCACATCAAACAATAATTTGTTTCTGTCCAAAAGTAATAAGAAAATCATTAGTTACAATTTAGTTTAAAACCTTAATACGTTTTAGCTCTTTGACCTAAAAACGTCAGCGCTTCAAATCAACCCTAAATAAAAAACACACTACATGACTTTCTCAAAAACCAAGAGCCACTATAATAAGCAGTCTTTAGGGAAACCTAATTTTACTCTTCACAGCAAATGTAAGATTTTTAATCTAGGTTTTTTTTTTGTACAGAAGCAATAATAAAATTATTAGCTATTTATGTTAAACCGCTAATAGAAAAATCTCTTTGACCTAAAAACGGCAACACCTCAAATCAACCTAAAGCTACTACATGAATTCCTCAAAATTCACTACCATAAGAAGTTTAAGGGAACCTAACCCTATCATAAATTCATTCAACAGCCATAAAATGCTGCACAATAATTTATATCATCCTAAAACCGTGTCAACAACTCCAGCTTACTGCACGTACGTGATCACAATTTGAAGGAAGAACTTCCCCAATGACGAGAGCCAAGGGACCCAACGCAACGTTCAAAATGGCTCGTAGCGACATTTTATCGCCCCAACATAGAATTGCATAGTCGCACGTGATAAAAGATGGAGGACTACACACGTATTTTCCTTTGATAGCCTCTTTCTGGTTTATTTCGATTGTCTTAAAATGGAGTGGCTGGGGATTTTATTAGGCTGAAGTTTATGATGTGGAAAAAATATATAGTGCTCTTTTTTGGCTAGAAAACGTTCATAAATAATGGGCTAAGGCAATTTGTAAAAGGTATACATTAGCAAATCTTCACGCAAAAAAAAAGACCTGAAACTTCTTTCGAAATTTTTTTTAGTTCCTAACTTGTTATAAGAATGCACCACCAACGTTTCGTCAACTGAAATTGAGGTCCGTCGATAAATCCGGAGTTCAAAATATTAACACCTATAAAAAAATATCTGGGCTATCAAAAATACCTACTTCATACCCATTTCAAATTAGATTAGGAGGTCGTGGTAGCCGAACTGTGTCCAACTGGACCTTAAATAAATAAAAAAAACCGGCCAAGTGCGAGTTAGACTCGCACACGAAGGGTTCCGTACCATATATTATATTTTAACACTACATATAAAAGAACGGCAAAAAAATCACGTTTGTTGCATGGGAAAATTAAATATTTATTTATTTTATTCTGTTTTTAGTTTGTTATTATAGCGGCAACAGAAATACATATTCTGTGAAAATTTCACCTGTCTAGCTATCACGGTACATGAGATACAGTCTGGTGACAGACGGACGGACAGCGGAGTCTTAGTAATAGGGTCCCGTTTTACCCTTTGGGTACGGAACCCTAAAAATCGGAAGTCCTGTAAACTACTACAGAGACAATATACATACAGGATGAAAAAAATCAGCTGTTTCCTAAATTTATGTTCGCATAACTCGTCAAAATGTAGGGAACAGCTGTTTTTTTTTTCGCGATTTCAGGTTTGGTCCCATAATAAAAGTTGTTCATAATGATGAGTACAATCTCCCATCTCGATTTGTCGCATGTGTTCAATTTCAACCTGTATATATAAATAGGTTATCTTTAAAAGATCACTTTTAGGGATAAGACCGCCCATTGTCACACCTTGTAAAATTTCTACATTTATATCTGTAATTTTTATAGTGTAGGTACATACGAGTAATAATTAGTATTTATCTATACAATTTACTACAAGCATTGTTACCATTACATTTCATGTACAAAGCATTTGGTCCTTTTACTCCCTTTGTCGTTAAAAGCGCCAGTTCACAGCATTTATTTACCGGTAAAAGATTGTCTCTCTTGAGAACGTGATAGAAAGCATGTTGTTACGCTATTCTTTTTCTTTTACTAAAGTTGTTTCTTTTCTTAGAGCACTCGCTCGACCGGTTCGATAAACTGTAGTCCTTATTCGCGCCTTAATCGCGTATTAAACACACTATTAGGTACTCTCAATTTGAATCATTTTGAAACATGTTGCTAATCTGTTGGTCCTTAAGTTCGAAAAATGTGTTTGCTCAACAACGTAAGTAACACAATGACTGTTGTTCAACTGTCAAAATGAAACCCATTGTTACTAGTGTGTTTCGCAATTAAAAACCCTGCTGGTCGGCAATAAGTGTCGGTTATTAGAAAAATATTAGGGGATAAACTAATTTTTGGCATATCGTCTTTCTCCTACTCTTATCCCAGTTTATTTGGCACCGGCGCAGCATGTCTTTTCTTCCATACTTCTCAATTAGTCGTCATCTCGACAGTCACCCCTTTTCTAGCCATAATATCATCATTCGCACAGTCCATCCATCGTTTCTTTGGTCTTCTCCTACTCTTATAGCCATCGACATTCGTACTTAAAACTTTACTTTTTTTTTAATATGAGTGAATAAATAAAATTAGAAAAGTTTGACTTTTTGCGTTGTTTAATCATTATTTATCATTCAATTTGTATTTTGTCTAATATCAAAAACGACAACAACCCACTTACGAGTATTTAGTTTTCAAAACACCTCGGAAAAGCAAACCGTTCCGTTTTGAGTAAGAAAAGAAAGTAGGCAATCAATAGATTTCTTGGTCTTTCGGTCCTGGGAATTTTATTCCTTGTGTTAGGGTTTACCGTTATGCAATTTATAACCGTCGTCGATCCATCAAAACCTTATCGAAAGACTTATACAAATTTCTATACTTACGCAGAACATGAGCTATGGCATAATAACCCTACCGATAGCCACCCCATGCCGTCCGCACCCCAATAACATTAGCTTTTTAACTTAACACCCTATCAAATAATATTAAACTTTATACCTATCGCTATAAAATATATATTGATATACCACAAACATATTAATTCTAAAGAATTTTTTTTTATTTCGAATGTGGCTATGGCAACAATAGAAAAGTCTTCAATGGCGACCCTTCCGCGCATGCGTGCTGTTAAGCAACTAACTTCACTACAATACACCAAGCCACGGTACTCCACAACTTCGTCCCGATACCTGTATATACATCATAACAATTTCTCCTTATAATTTAACAGTTTAATAATACACTAAACGTAAATTAAATCCGTCTTGAAGCCGCGACTTTTCAGTCAACGTCTTATTTATAAGACATGGTGATCGCCTTTCAGTAACGCGCGCGTTAACGTTACGATTGCGTATAGAAAATACTTTTGATCAATAGGAGCTCTTTATTAATTTATTTGTGTTCTAGATAGGAAAGCATCGCTTTTCGCTGCTGAAATGTGTTCTGGTATATCGTATTAATTGTGATAAATACGTATTTAAGCCTAAGTGTGACAACGAACGAGTAAATAAGCTTTACTGTGTATTTTAAGTAAAAGTGTTTATTTTTTAAGTCAAAGCGTCAATTTTGATAGGAACTCGGTGTTTTGTCGGGTTAGTGAATAGTGTAATATGTCGAAACCTAACACGTTGAAGGCTCACAGACTAAGTGCAGAGTTCGCGGAGAAACGAGCACAGTCGATGAAGAAAACAGATCCATCGAACTCATAGCAACCAGCCGTAAGTACAGCATGTTATTGTCACATGAATCGATCCTATAAGCCTTAAATAACCTATAACAAAACTAAAATTAAGCATTTAACTTCATCTTGCCAAAAAGACGTCGGATTTCTGGTGTCTGATCTATTTTCAACCACTGTTAGGGTTTCTCCTAATTTTATTCGTGCAATGCTACTAGTAGCTCTATAGAAGTCGTAGATTGGTCCAACAAAAACCTGTATGCAGCTACAAGTAGATAGTCTGGCCACTTAAACAAATTAGAAATCGAAAATCGATTGTTCTTCAATTTATAATGAGGCTGAGCCTTACCTACATTCCGGCCAATTAGACGATTAGATTAGTGTTATTAGTACAGACATTCGAATAAGTAAATTATTTCCTTTAAATTAGTGTAGAGATTCAAACATTTTATATTTCATACATATTTATCTCATGCTTGATGAACCTAAGCATATTTTGTTCTTGGTGTAAATTTGTAGTGCTACACGAATTAGTCATTTCCAGAATGTGAAGGTAACCTACAAACATTTGTTCTAATATTGCTTTGTATCGCGGATATTAGAACCAAAAACGTGAAATAAAAAGGTCAATTATTGTAAGCAATAGTATGCCAAGCACATGATGTCTACAAACCAATATGGCTGCCACTCAGCTGTTCGGTACGGTACGCATGCGCGGTGGGTTTCCCGCCATCTTTGAACTTTGCCCTATTAAGCGAGACGCCAGTAAAACGCTGCTTGAGGAATGTAATAAAAATCGGGCGGATTTCCTGAGAATTGTTGCTGAGAAAGGAGTAATTGTAAAGCGTGTATATACGTTAACTGTTTAAACCTGAATACCAGCACATTCTGTGTTAAATAATTGGGAAAGGTTTCACCTGTAGCTATGCAAATGAGAATTTTGAAGAGTCCCATTACTATGTACCCAATGTTCCTTTAAGTTAAAATGTATCGATAAATCACTATTTTAAAGGACTTCATTCAGTATGAAAATGTAGAAAATGGAAATGGAGCTATGTCGCAAACTATGCTCCACCTCCTATCCACCTGCCCTCTGTGTCCCAAAACATGCAGCCAAAGTGACCTCTGCGCTGCCACCGATGACGCCGTGGAAGTGGCGAAGTGTTGGCCTAACAAGATGTGAATGAAATACAGTCGTAGTACCAGCGACACGTAAAAGAAGAAGAGTGTAGAAAATATTTTGAAACTATAATGCTTGCTCCGAGACACCATTAGGTTACATCTCTTGTTTATCAAGCGTTATTAAAATCTAACGATTTTTTTAAATCAATTTATTTAGCTAATTAAACTTTTCGCAAAACAAGGAACAAAGGCGGACTTAATGCCAGTCAACCAAGTGTGATGAAAAGAATTAGATGAATTTTATTGAATTTTATTTGCCCACTTTAATAATAGTGTTAGATTGAAAATATTCTACGAACATTTCGAGATCATTATATATATTTGGTAACAAGCACATTGCCAGTCTGCGCATAACTATGTAAGTAGATATGCAAATTAATTGTTAAAACACGCAGAATTTCGGTCACGCAATGTCACCAGGTTTTTGGAAGTTTCCACCAAAAAATGTCAGCCTTTTTATGTAAAATAGCAACAGTTGATAAGGTTATAAACACTTACGATAAAAATAATACTGAATTATGAAGCACACCACCCAAAACCAATGATAAGGATTACTTTTTAAAATTTCGAAATTGTAGCACAGTTAGCCAAGAGACCAGGCTCATGTGTAAATAATAACAGCCGCACAGGTCGACCGAAGGTTAAGCTACGCTTGCCGCGGTCGGTTCGTGGATGGGTGACGACCCATTACATATCGAGACCCTTCCGTGTCTCGGAAAGCACGTTAAGCCTTTGGTCCCGGCTGTCATTAGTAGATCTTTGACAGTCGTTACGGGTAGTCAGAACCCCAAAAATCTGACAACCAAGCGATATCGTGTTACCCAGTAACTGGATTGCAGGGGTCAGATTGGCAGTCGCTCTATGTAAAATACTGGTATTCTGCTGCATCCAGTTAGACAGGGTGCTTACTCTCGAATATAATTCCGATAGATCGACATTGGGATTGTCAGTCAAACGTCAGGGATTGGCTGGACTCACTGAGTCTAGCCAATCCCTGACGATTAACTCAACCAACTGATTTGACCAATGTCGATCTATCGGAATTATATAAGAGAGTAAGTACCCTGGAAGGAGTTTAATTTCAGCCAACAGACCTTATACTATATCGTTTTTTGTTTTTCAAATATCTGTACGATTCTAAAATCTAAACAAAAAATTTAAGAACAAAAAAACTATTCTTCCAAAGCTGAATGCAATATTATCTTTCATAAATACAGCCGACATAAGATACTGTGTAAGTATCAATTATTTTAAAATCCACATAAGTACCATCTTCTCCATCAACAAGAAGCATACTTATATGAATGTACAACCATTGTTTGGTAAGAATTATAGGCAATTCATCTATGCCAGACGTATATCGTACAAAACAATGGAAACAAAACACACGCCTCGTAAGTGATATTGGAAAAACACGAATGAGGATGTTTCGAGATACCCATTTGCTTTTACTTTTCTACCACCACTAAATATTTAAGTTTGAAAGTTTTCTTGTCTATGGGATAAACTTTGTTGATGTTGTCGGAGTAAACTTTTGTTTACGACTATAATTTTTGTTTAGCTTTTATATTTGACTCAACTTGGGAAAAGTATATGTCCAGTAGAGTTGGATCAAGAATCAAAAGCTATATTTGCTATACATAAACCAATAATAATAATAATAATTGGAACTCTCGATCATTTATCTTATTAAAGAACGGATGCCATAAGTGAAAACCAATTTCAATTAAATATTTATCAAGAAGGTAATAGGTCAGACCCCTTTCATTGCTAATAAATTCAGAATGGTGATCTCTAACCCGGAACGTTACAGCTCTAAATGTCTGAGTCGTGCCGACGCACTTAATGTAAGTCCTATGAGGATACTATTCTTGAAGTGTGATAGCAGTAATAGACAAAGCAACCTAACCTAACCGTGTTATAAATAAGAATAGTAAAGTTTCCAAGTAATTTGTGTTATAATGGAAATTGAAACAAATCGACCGTGGTCGTCAGGCCGCAGCCGTAAAGAACTTCAGTTGCTGTCAGATTTGAGAACATAAGAACTAGGTTGATTAAAAAATATTATATTCTTATAAAGAATGAATATAAGCGGGCGAGTTTGGATGTTACTTCACACACCATTCATTATGCTGAAAGAGTACTTGCATCTTAATTGCGGAACACACTATCAATCACAATCTGAATCATTTCGAAGGATATTGATAATCCATTAATTCCAGTAGGTATCTCAATAGATACATGAGAAAACAGTGTTCTTAAAGCGTAAGTTATGTATGTTTATCAACCTCTCGAGTAAATCTCAGCTCAAACCATAAACTCACAAGCAAATCACATACGCGAAAACCATAACTAAGGTCCATAGTAGTTGCAAACGGCCATGAGTCAGAGGGTGCAATAACCCTGCCCAGACGTACCGTTGTGGATCAGTTGCTAGATTAGTCCGCGGATCTAAGCCTCAAAGAAAGCGCTGAAGGAACGATAAAAGAATTTTATTTAGCGCTTTAGCTCACAAATCTAATTGAGGCGGGTGAACTTTGATTTTATAGTGGTTTGAAGCGATTGAAGCGGAGAAATGGCATTGTTCGCAACGAAAGCCCGCCTTAAATTTCAAAGGTTAGGGTTAATTGAACAACTTTTTGTCTGGAGTTTCTGTAGTTTATGGAGTACGTAAGTCTTTATTGCGGACTTTGCAGTAATGAGAATCACAAGGATTAATGTCTTACCTATATGTTGTTTTTGCGTTTAAAGTATATTCGGAACATAGGACCAAAAAACACATCACTGTCAACAATATGTATCCACATGCTAAAATAGTTCACATAAACGATATTAAGTGGTAGGAGGCTAAGGTACCATTGAAGAAGTGATCCCTGGTGACTTAATAAGTCTCCACGCGCTTAGCTGAATTGGTCCTTTGAGGCTGTAAAAGTTTGTGAGGGCCATCTCCGTGTGACCGGGTCAGTAGGACAGGTCTTTGTTTAATAATGCACTACCTTCTGACGCTTGTTAATTTATTTCTACGTAAACCTTTTCTTCTTATCGTGTCGGTGGCAATCTGCATAGAATCAGCCGAGAAGTAAATCACTGAATATTCACGTTTACGCTTTTAAGATCTCTTCGTTGTCCGTCTGTCTGTCTGTTGGTCAAGAACCTTTCTCTAAGGAACGCGTGGAGTTATTAAGTTGAAATTAATAATGATCAAATACTCAGGGCTGCAATCCCTTGAAACAGTGAAAAAACAAACTTCTAAGTTAACGCAATCAAAAGATACGGGAGTTTATATTCTGGAATCATGAAATTTGGCAAGAAGCAGTGTCATGTAGCACAAGTAAAGGAAAAAATCTGAAAACCGTAAATTTGTAGTTACTACTAATAACTAAACATACACTATAGAATCGGCGCTACGAAGGACCATCCTAACTAATATTATAAATGCGAAAGTAAGTTAGTGTGTTTGTTTGTTACCTTTTCACGCATAAAACACTGCACCGATCATCCTGAAATTTTGCATATACGTTGTCAGGTGTACAGAAAGGGACATAGGGTACCTTTCATCCCGAAAAAAAGTGCTGTTCCCAAAGAAAACAACAATAACGTTATTATGATAATAGATGGCGCCACGTGTCTTTTGTCTTGATCGCAGACGAAGTCGCGACAGCTAGTTACTCATAATTCCATAGTATTACAGTCTCCTCCAATGTAATCTTCTAAAGC
This sequence comes from Gortyna flavago, assembly GCA_963669345.1. NCBI lineage: Eukaryota > Metazoa > Arthropoda > Insecta > Lepidoptera > Noctuidae > Gortyna > Gortyna flavago. The sequence continues at coordinate 14,229,226 of OY770138.1, forward strand.
CTTAGGACCAAAACTATTTTGGTCCTCCGTGCATTATCGAGAGAGACATTATTCATAGAGTTTGGCTATTATCTATGGCCTAACTCGGTGCTACTATAATGCATGCATTCGGAATGGCACCCACATGGATTAGTCAGTGGTTTATTATCTTACCTCAAATTTAATTTATGTGGTACTAGCTTCCGCCTACGGCTTCGCCCGCGAGGTATGTCAATAAAAACTATCCTATGTCATTCCCCTGGATGCAATCTATCTCTCTGCCAAATTTTATCGAAATCCGTTCTGTGGCTTTGGCGTGAAAAGGTAACATACAGACAGACAGACAGAGTTACTTTCGAATTTATAATATTAGTATGGATTCTAATGGAAATTCCATTAGATTAATATAAAATCCTAAAATCTATTAAAAGAATTTGCCCCCGATTTTTAAGAAGCTATTGAATTTAATATGTTGTCTCATCTCATGTCAAGAGAAGTGATTTGGTTGGTTGTTGAAGTTTCGGCTAACCAATCAGAAAAAAGAATGAAAATTTTACCCTGATTAGGGCACACAAAACAGGGTGACAGGACATCGAAGCGCAACTGTAAACATGAATTCTGCACATGATTATGACGTAGTTTTCGTCAAAATGAAACAGCTGTTTCATGGAAAAGTGGCTTTTTTTTTGGTGCCCGGTGAATCCTCATGGACTTCCCCCATCGTGAAGGTGACAGAGGTGGCATGCCTGTCTTTTACCAGCTAAAACCACCGCGGTGTTCCACCTCTGCCTATGGCCGGGGGTGCGGGATTCGTATAAGCATTCACCGCTTACATGGAAAAGTGACCTACGTGGACAAAATGTATGGAACAGCAATTCTTTTTTTTATTTAATAAATAACAGGTTATGCGTCGACGTCCCTGCCAATGTGTATATAAAAAAAACACTGCAGAACTCACAAGGTACAACACGGCTCATGTGTTATGTTTTGTGTAGATCATTTGCCTTTCAGAAATCAAGTGTACCGAGTAAGTGAAGTTCAATCAAAAATGCTCACGTCACGACCTAGTTTTGATAATAACAGCTAGAAGGTCACCTAACAATCAAACTTCTTCAATCTTCTAAACAAGCTATTTCTTTAAGCATAAACCGATCATGAGTTAGCACAAAGATGTGGGTAACTGTATCTTGAACAAACCCTTTCAACGGATAGGGTTGTCTACATCTATTTGAACTTTCAACCCGGGACTAAAGGATCAGACGATACACGTGCTGATAAGGCCGTAGATGTATACATAGAAAGCATAGTTTTTAGTGAAATAAGGAATTATATAAAATGAGTTATACCCGTCCTTGTTACTGTATTGTTAATTAGACAACTGTCAGTGAGACCTGTAGACCATACTCGAACCTTCTTGCCTGTATAAGAGTTAAAAAGAAAAATAGATTTATTTGTCACAGAAAAACATGCATATAAAAAGAGAGAATGAGAATGACTCCAATAATAAAAACAAAACCGATTTAAACTCACGGACACAGATTATAAATTAATTGGCAGCTGAAAGTCGTGACTGTGACAAAAAGGCTTCCACTCAGCATGATGCTGTGCTATGGGGGACCCAGAGCCCAGCACAGATTTTCAGTGGTCACCCGAAAACGACGTATAAACTGGGTTATTGTATCACAGCTTGCAAATCAATAGGCAAGCAAAGCAAGAGCTGCAAAAGGGCACTGTTAAACTGGTTTGTAAGCTGGAACAGAAAATATCCTAAAAAAATGCGAGAAGTCAACAGTTTCGCTTAAATCCAGAAGCACATTGTTTAAGAGGCAACATCCTCATGAAGTTTTTATTATTCCGTATCAGCTCCAGCAAAATATTCGCAGCATATAAACGAATCTGTTCCTACGCTCATCGTTTCATATTTATCTCCACAATTCCGATACTGACGTAAAATATTTATATGAAAATTCTTTATTGTGTCGAAGATCTGCAGCCCTGAGGTGAAATCTCCATAATTCATGAGTCTGCATGGCATGACGCATTGCGCATTTACATAGATTCCCAAACACACCCGCCCATCGGCCACAGCTGTGCCAGTAATACATTTTTTATTATTTTCTCTTTTACTGGAAATAGTTTTTATAAAAGAGGTTCTAAACCGATATCCAAGTGTCCAGCATCTTGAAATACATATTTCTCGTGCGGATCTGTAAATGGAATATTGATAACGGCCATTTTTGTTTGACCAGACTAGTGATCGTTGTTCCACAATGGCTGGTAAGGTTCAGGCTTGCAAATTAAACATTTGGCAAGTCCAAACCTTTTTACGTTTCTTCTTCCTCTAAGAGTCCTCTTTGATCTACAAATTCATCTAGAAACGAGTTTCTTGCCTGTTCTTCTCTATACGTACCTACTACGCTTTGGAATGGGCAACTAGCTTTACATTTCCGACTGACTCCTTGAACATTCAAAAGTGTCTTGTGACTGATGATTTAATTGAAATAAATGCTTTGAGTTTGACACAATACGGTACACAGGTCGATCATTCCTGGTCAACGATGAAAAACTACCAAGCATCTCACTAAATGCTAGCTAATTATACTCTTCGACATGCATGCAACAAAAACTTCCTTCATTTCTTTTTATTTTGGCCCGTGGAGGTCAGAAACTACAGAACCTTCTTCCTACTTCATCTCGGTAGTCACCCCCTTTCTAACCATAACATCATTCACACAGTTCATCCATCTTTTCTTTAATCTTCCGCTACTCTTATTGCCATCGACATTCATACTCAAAACTTCAATTTCTCGACAAGAAGTGCAATACTTAAGTACATAAGACCGAGATTTTCGGATTTTCAAATACCCACCCTGAACAATGAAATGCTATAACAAACTAAAGCATTTTCCGTCCTTGTATCAAGTTCCTGTATCCGTAACAAACTGATTTCAGCCGTCAATTACCCGGTACTCTTGACGAGGGTTAGCACGTTGCCGTTGTGGCAAAGTTGTGATGATAGCTCGACAGTTTGAAACAAATACCTGACATATCTGCCTGGCGAGAAAGGCATTGTATGATTGTCTGGGTTTGTAGTCACTGTGAGATTCTTAGAATGAAAACTATCTGGTAAGATGGTAATGATATGGTGTTGTCCAGTTCTTTTAGAAGCCAGAAAATTAGTATCGAAGATATTACGACACAACTAATCTCGGATTATTTTATTGTAGGCATGAACCAATCTACCAGCAAATCAACTGGAACCACCCGGAAGGGTGGTATAACAGACGATAAGTTAAACATAACACATAACATTAAGGCTGTAATCGCCGAGGGGTTAGGCAGAGGTGTACGTATAGTACTATAACTGCCCGACGATTAATGTGGAGCCGTTGTGCTAGTTGCGCGGTAAACTCTGCATGCGAGATGCAGGATTTTGCGTGACGTCAGTATGACGCGTAGTTCGCATGTGGCGTTGTAGATACCGCTACAGTACTCGCACATTTAGCCAGTTATGTTTCAGTCCCATGTAAATAGAAGGCGAGCCTATTGTCATCAACCGAGCACAAATCCAGATTCCGTGCTGCTAAATTAAATATATCTGTTAGTTATTCGATTTAAAAGAACTCTTTTTTCAATTAAACAACGCCCAAAATGAGCACTCATGTTGTTTGAGTTGTCTTAACATCGCCTTAAAATATCCATCATTTGTTTACAGTATCTAAACAAAAGAATCCATAAACTCCTAATAAGTATCCAAACTAAAACTTACGCAACGTTACAACAGGAAATCACGTCCAAAAATGTCACAGGAAGTTGTTCGTAAAGTTTCCTTTATAGTGGGCAACACTGACAACAGGGACACTGGCAACATCGGCTACATATTTATTATGCGCCGGTCGTTCGTCCATCAGTCTTGTAGATACGGCTATGATAGATAACGCGACTTGTCCTATCCAAATATTTTGCTGTAAAGGTGCTTGCATGATAGAGTACTTACTTACACAATTTAAAAATAGAAGATTTAATTTTTAATGGTGTCTTAACTCTAGACCAATTAATGTTGGTCTTTGTATATTTTGTATTGAAAGTATTATTGACTAACTGACTTTCTTTCTGAAAGTTTGTGTGGAAAATTTTATTCATTATTATAGGAATCATCTACTCATTGCCGACTAAATTTAGATGCAACAATTAATAAAGTAGTCACTGTTAAATTAGAGTCCAAAGAGAGACAAAACTTGAAAATGGGTTTTGCCATTAATTTCCAAATTATTATTAGATCTACGTATAACATTACATATACCCAGTAAAAAAATTAACTTATGTTGTAGGATGAACTGCGCTGCCCGAGCGTTGACAATCCAGCAGCGCACTTCTATTTAGGTATTCATTGAGGTGTAGCCTAGTGTTAGTGAAAACGGGCATTATAAATTAGAACCGTTTCGTGACATCGTGACGGTATTTTTAAAGATGAATCAATATTGTTCCTAACCATCTTTTGTTAGTTTTAATACTCTTTATTAAAGTTACCAGTTTAAACACCTTTATACCTACACGAGTCTGGTTTAACAAAAAGTCGTTGGTGTTCCTACATCCTTATTCAGACTGATTGGACAAAACTCGTGTGATTACCGTCTATATGCGGTACAATGGATTTGGAAAGATCGTTAATTACATATTGACAGGCTAAACGTATGTACTTAAGGTAGGGAGGGGTAACGGTTGTCGTACAACGGTTGTCGGTCTTGTAAGTGGCACTTGAGGAAATTGTGGGTGTTATTTCGGGCCAGGTTTAATTCTACCAATTTCAAAAACAGATAAGGTCATTTGGGCCTGCAGGTAAGTGTAAAAACTAAACATAGATAGCTTTGCAAAATAATACACTATTTGCTAGAACAGCAGTGTCCTCAACTATCTACCTATTGAATCAAAGTTGGCATTTGTCTATAGGTTTAATTACTTATGAAATCCTGTAAATGTGTTTCCCAGAAATACATAAAATTCTGTAATTTTCACAAGACATTTTAGGGTAAATCATCTTAAATCTTTTAAAACGCATTCCAGACTATTTCCCAGAAATAATATAACAATCGAGTAATTTTCTTCTAAATTCCTACGCAAGATATGAATTTCCGTATATTTTACCTTTAACTGCTTTAATTAGTTTACTTATTTACTTGCCCCGAAAGCTATAGCTTGCTATTGATTGATTCAGCACAATTAGTGTCTTGACTACTGAAAACCCAAACCCATGATGAAAGCCTAAACTCTTCTGTGTAGATAGATACTTTAATTTATAACTATCAAGAAATAAAAATAAACATTAATTTTTCTAAACGAAAGCTTTCCAAATGATACTAAAATACTCAGAGCATTATTTATCATTTCATTTTACACTTCATCCATTTTGACAAATGAGGTGTCATGGCGTCTTTGGAATTTCCGCGCTGTCACTTGAAGTGTTGTCAACAGTGCGGAAAGACGGATGATCTACCTAAGTTTTTCTTGTGTTAAAAGCCATTGATTGAAAAATGCAGCCGTCGTACTATTTCTCCCATAGGTAGGTACTGCAAGTATTGGGCCATCATCAGCCGCTGCTTATATTATTCCGTCGAAGCCAACTACCGCATAATACCTACGCAATGTTGACGATGTTTATGCAATATCTATTGAAAGATTCACGCAACAGTAAAAATATTTATACTCCCGTTCTACGCGATGCGAATAAACAATAACAATAATTATCCCTATATAATTATCATATTTTATAAACAGTACTATTGTCTAGATTTCTATTCTAATACGTTTCACTCTAGGCATTCACTTTGGATAAGTCAATCAATGTGGACTACTGTTACCTACATTATAAGGAAAACGATTTTTTACAGCCACAATGAATTGATAATTACCGTCCAGATCATTGATTGTGTTTTAAAAATGCTTTTTAGCATGGCAGCATGCTTCAAGAACCAGGTAAGTAAATGCCGAATTTTATTTTATATAAAACTAGCTGTGCCCGCCTCTTGTTCGTTTGTGTGGATGTCAGAAAAGAATAATGTGTTTCTTTACTCATCATCATCATCTGCCTAGCCTTTCCCCAACTATGTTGGGGTCGGCTTCCAGTCTAACCGGATGCAGCTGAATCAGTAGTAGTAGTAATGTGTTCCTATACTATTATATACTTTTTAATATATATGGGTATATATTTACTTTTACCTTAAAACATCAGCTATCTGCCAGTGAAAGTCCCATCAAAATCGGTGCAGTCTTTTCGGAGATTAGCCGGAACAAACAGACAGACAAAAAAAATTAAACTATACTAGTAAAAATGTGTTATTTTGACATTGCAAACGAAATATGTAAGTTTGTCGGCAACATACATACACAACGGCATAACTTTTCCTTACTAAATTACCATCATTTTGGACCAGAACAGCTTTAATTCTCATCTCACGATCATCAGATGTAATGAAATTTCTTTCAAACCTAAAAAATGGATCCATTGAGTGTAAGTAGGACTAATTCTAGTCTTAAGTTATCGCCAGTTTCACGAGTTTTTTCCATTTTTAGGCTCATCGAGTCGAATATAGTACCTCATTGAGTTAAGAAAACATCGTGTACAGAATTTTCCCAACCCTTTCGATAAAGAACTTACCACTAATGACTTTATAACGGTTTATCCTCCCTTTAAACTCAACAAGAAACACCTACAAATTAGTCCTACATACTCGCATAATATAATATATCTCGCTCGGTATCTGGCTGTGAACTATGACTGTATTTGGACACGCGCCAGACCGTGGCTCCGGTCGCCTCTTGCGTTTTTTTTTACTTTTTAATACTAGTACACAGACACATTACTCTTTTTGTTCGTAGATATTCGTAATGGTAGCTGTGTTCGAGAGATTTATTCGTAGGATGTGACTGTAAAATTAATTTTATAAGAGTGAATAAGGATCGTTAAACGTCTTGGCGTAGTCACCATCGAACCATTTGTTAGGTTAATTATGAAATGATGTATCAAAAGTGTGAGCGACATCGACTAAAATTATATTTCATCTTCCTTTTGAGCATTCTTCCTGACATCATTAGTATATTTTTTTTTTTATCTAAATTTTTTATTTAGTTGACCATTTTTTTTAAATTTACATATGTACCTAAATTAAAAATAAATTGAAATAAATTATTAAAGTAAAATACAAAGTAGGTGTCAAGTAACATGCAGCCTGATGCCTCCGATTCTGCTGATACTGGTTTGTCTGCAATCACCCTTCGTAATCTTCCTTGGATGTCCTTATCTTTATGATGTAAACTTTGTTTAGGTTCACAGAGGTCAGAAAACTGTTTTGGAAATACGAGGAGTTTAACTGTGACTCTTTAACTGGCCAAAATGTAGTAACTGCGCTACGCAAATCGAATCGCTCTAACTTTGCTTTGCGTACCACGGTGTTAAAGTTAGTGCCGGCTGTAAAAACAGACTGCTTTGCACTTAAATATATATCCCATTAAGTAGGTACTCGTACCTAGGTAGCTTGTTTATTGCAGTTCTACTGTTACTATGAAACACTATATCTAATTTATTTTGTTTTAGTTACACTCTACACTTGGTGAAATATAGTTCCCCTCTTTTACACATTTCTTGCAACCCTGCGCTATATCTTTAACATTTAAGAGGATTTTGCGAATACAAGGTCTCTGATCATGCCAGAGGGACCCTCCGCAAGGCAGGAGTGGGTTTTGGCCGGTAGGTGTCCGGCACTGCCCAGTCTCGCTCATTAGTTAGGCAGTCTGGCCGTCCTTGAGGATTTACCAGTCCTGCCAAAAAAAATGTGTTTAGCGTGTGACTCCGAAAATATCGAAAAGAAAAGACGTGAAAATAGTAAGCAGTTATTTTCATAAATGAGGAATCTGTAATTAAAAACGATTTTATAATTTTTTTTCCCATTTCCTTATTCCTCAAATAAAAAATACCAAGCTTTCTTCACCAAACAACGTGTAGTTCATTTGTACCACAGGAGTTATAACAACTTTTAAAACCAGCCGTACTGACCTGAGTGTTGGCTGCATGCCAGTGACCATTTTGTTTTTCATTTTATCAGATACGGTACCTGTTGTCGTGTGTCGCAGCCCTTAGTGCCATGTTGATGATTTTATTAGTCAATTAAAGCTAATTATTGTCATTAATAACCGAGTGCTAGGCTCTGATTTCTTCTTTTATTTTGGATCTATCTAAAGCTCGTATTTTAGAACGATACCCAGACTAGATTATAGACAAATGGCTTGCTATTATGCTTGTGGCTATGTAATAACAGCCGCACGGGTCGGTCGATCAAGTTAAGCTACGCTTGCTGCGGTTATTCCGTGGATGGGTGACCATCTTTACATACCAAGACCTCCATGCCTCGAAAAGCACGTTAATCCATTGGACCCGGCGTTTATTCTTGGATCTTTGACAGTCGTTACGTGTAGTCAGAAGCCCGAAAGTCTGACAACCAGTCTTACCAAGGGGTATCGTATTACCCAGTAACTGGTTTATGGAGGTAAGATAGGCAGTCGCTCCATGTAAAATACTGGTATTCAGCTGGATCCGGTTACACTGGAAGTCTGGGCACATTGACTCGGCCTAGATTTACAGACTTACGTTTATACGATGTAGTTAGCATTTCAGTATGAATTAAGCAGTCCATGTATCGCTATACATGACAGAATCAGACGATGATTTACGATCTGAATCTCCAGAGAACCGTAAAGTATGTACCATTGACATGTCTGCTACAATTTCCTCTCTGTAATTATCTTCATGAAATAAATGAAGTACTTTTTAACGCAGTTTTCAGGCAAACCAAGCCAAGTTCTTAGGAATTTATGTCTTATAATTAATGTCTTGAAACAGAGGTGATGGCCGATAGAAATAAATGGAAGAAGATAACTTCAAATAAATTGGGATATAAATGCAGATGCATAAATAATGGAAGATCTTCTACAAACGGTAAAGCTAATTTCGAGTAATTTAGAACTTGTCCAGGCAATATTAAAACCTCACACCCAAAAGTACATAAACACGCTCTTAAAAAAATCCTTTACCCCTTAAAATACTCTTATTAAAACTAATAACTAAACTGAGCTGAAACTCAAGCAGTCGTGAAGCGAGTGGACGTGTCGCCAAAGTTTGCCAAACGTGTTTACCCTTCATACAAATATTTTATGCTCAGCTGTGTGTAGGGTGTCATAGAGATGTGTTAAGCCAATCAGCAGTATAGGACACTGCCAGGGTATCTTGGGTTCCATAATGTTTTCTACGGAGATATTCTTAGCTGTGAACCAGTACCTCACTTTGTGAAGATTTTGGGATATCAATATGTCGTGGTTAAAAAAAATATTGACTACATAATTCTAGCCATTGCTTTTTTATTCGAATAAATCGAGAAGTTCCTATAGGATACAAGCTCTCATAAATTTTAATGGTGGCAGCGTCGCCTAGCTGGGCGTACTTTTTTTTTATTGGTGTCGTTTCTTATTGATATACCTTCATCATCATCAGCATCATCCACAGCCCGACTTCGTTCACTACTGAGGATAGCCCTCTCTTTTCTAGATATACATTACCTCTATAAAAATTTTCACTCTATCCAAAGCCCCAATCGTCTATGGCTATATTTTATGCGCCTTTACGTTTTACTTTCAGGAAACACCTCCCAAAAATTATTACTAACAAGGAGCTTAAATTTGTACTCACACAGAGACAACAAACCCTGAAGTTAATAACTTCTAAACCCCGACTGAAGCGACGTGCCTGTAAAGTTAGCTAAACTTGTTTATCCTTTTCCATTGAAAGTTTTAAATCCTCTAGAGTGTTGAAATGTTATTTTAGTGTTTCTGCAGATTTAGAAGTGAAAATACATTAAAAACATTATTTGATTGAGTAAGGCCTAATTGTCTTTTACCCAAACCCTTAATGAAAGCCTAAGCTCTTCTGTGTTGATATTTTGATTTTCGATTAAAACTAAGATAAATAGTCATTCATTTTGCTCAACGAAAGCTTTTTAAACTTTTTTCATGTTCTTGTAAACCTTTCATCCATTAATCCATTTTGACAAATGAGGTGTCATGGCGTCTTTGTAATTTCGCGCGCTGTGACTGAAGTCTTTTCTATGATGCGGAATCAAGGCATCGCTATCCAGAAGAGATAACTGTGTCATGCATGTTGCGACAACATTGTCTGTCCAACAACAAAGAGCCTTTCATGTTCCGCTTCATCTGGCAATATCACGCGCTGTTGTGCAACTTTGTCAAATATTCACGCATCCCACCACGAACCCATGAAGGAATTTATTATGACCACTAGCTTTTAACGCGTGTCCCTCGTGTTTGCACACTTATGTAATTTTGACGTTCAAAAAGTGCTGATTCTTTGCCTACATTGAATAAATGGCTTGTGATAAGATTTTTTTACTGTATTTGTACATAGAAAAGCTTCTCAATATAATGTTCTAGTTCGATCTATCCTTTACATAGGTAGCCACAAACCAGACGTGTGTCTAAACTCAGCGCAACATGTTAGCCCTCGTTAGTTCCCGTTTGTTATGCTCAACCGTGATATTATTTACGACGGTACTAAATGGCCGCCTGGAAGCCGACTCATCATCTTAGGATGTATGCTTTTGCCTCAAGTTTGAGTAATCAAATAAATATAACCTCAAAGGAAAGACGTGAAAGGTAAGTTTTAGTTGTAAGATGTGTAAACGTATCTTTATTTATTTGTAGATCTGAAATTTCTGTAGTAGTAAAGATTCTTGTGAAAGGGTCTTCCAGGAAAGTACCACCACCATATTTTTATCTGCTACCATCACTTTAATTGCATAACACACTTTCGATCACAATCTGAATCATTTTGAAGGATATTGTTAATCCATATGTTCGAAATATTTGTCTGTTCAACAACGTAAATAACGCAATGAATTTGCTGGCGAATTGCATTAATGGAGGATATGTGGAGTTTCTTAAAGAATTAGAGGAGAGATGGAATGTCTAGGTCTCTTTCCCAATCCATCATCCAGTTTGAAACTCCTAATGGCGAAGACCTCTGGGTGAAATTTACCCACAGGAAGAGCAGTGTTTATGTGTGTGTAGTGTACATAACTCCCAGCGCTACAGACTCTGTATATTTTGATTGGTTTTTTAAAGTTGAAAGTTTTATAAATTACCTTAAAGGAACCGTACTTATTATTGGAGACATCAATTTAAATAGTGCTTCCAAAAATGTATGTAATTACTATGGTTATTTCCTCTCATTTTTTTCTTTGTCTGACAAGAATAACGTTTATAATACGTTTGGCGGTAAATTAGATGTTGTCCTTGTAAAGGACTCTAGTTGTGCAGTGCAAGTAAATAGTTCCGACAGTGGGGGCATTGTAAATGTGGACTCCTACCATCCTCCTTTGGATATTGCTCTTAACATTTTATCAAATACTTGTAACGAAAATATTAAGCCTAGTAACTTTGACTCAACCTCTGATTGGAATTTTAACAAAGCTAACTTTTCTCTTTTATATGAGATGATCTCAACAGCGGATTGGGGTTCTGTGTTTAATGCCTCAGATGTGCAATCTGCGACTACTCAATTTTATGAAGTTTTGTATAATATTTTTGATCTTTGTGTACCTAAGAAAAGCAGACAAGCTTCAAACAGGAAACGCTATCCTGTCTGGTTTTCACATGATATAATAAAAGATGTAAATCGCAAAATTAAACTCCACAAAGAATGGAAACGATATAATAACCAGAATGTCTACAAGGCCTTTTCCATACTGAGGTTAGAACTCAAGAGACGCACTGAGTCAGCTTACAATGCCTACATAGCAGCTGTTGAAAATGGCATTAAGAAAAATCCAAAAAAATTTTGGAATCATATTAGTAGCCTTCGAACTAAGGGTGGCTTTGAGCCCACCGTGACCTATAAAGGCTATAGTTTTTCCGGTAGTGAAGCCGCAGATGCCTTTGCAAATTATTTTGCTAGTGTGTTTCTACCCAATAGTCCCATATTAGATTTCAACAATATATCTAGTACTCCCTTGTCAGGCGATGAACATATCAACATAAGCTTTTTTACCCTATCACAAGTAGAATCAGGAATAAATAAGTTAAAACCACTTAGTTCTGTGGGTCCAGATAAAGTCCCATCTTACATCTTAAAAGGATGCAAGGAGAGTGTTGCTCCGGTACTTTCCTATATTTTTAACTTGGCTTTAAAAACCGGCATATACCCTGAACAGTGGAAGACATCGAAAATCACTCCGATACCTAAAACAAACAATAAGACCTTGGTTGAAGAGTATCGTCCTATCGCAGTACTATCATGCCCTGCAAAACTTTTTGAGAATATCGCTCACAAAGAAATATACGCGCAGGTAAATACGCGGCTTTGTGAGGAGCAGCATGGCTTCCGACCGGGTCGATCAGTAGAGACTAACTTGTTATCCCTCGTTGACTATATATCTCATAACATGGATAAAGGTCAACAAGTAGATGTCCTATATTTAGATTTTAAAAAGGCGTTCGATATAGTGGATAACGATATTCTATTAAATAAATTATACAGCATGGGTTTTACCCCAAAACTTCTAAAATTTTTTGCGGATTACCTTTCAAATAGAAGACAGTATGTTAGCCATGGATCCTTTATTTCGAAGTCATATCATACGCGTTCAGGTGTAAGCCAGGGTTCAGTTTTAGGCCCCCTTCTCTTTCTCATTATGGTTAACGATCTCATTAAAGTAGTAAAGTATGCCAAATGCCTCCTATATGCTGACGATTTAAAATTAGTTCAGGTAATTGATAAGGATGTAACTCCCGAACATCTCCAAAGTGACATCGACCGAATCCATAAGTGGAGTATAGACAATAAAATGATGTTTAATGTCGGTAAATGTTACGTCATGACCTTTACCCGCAAGTTACAACCTACACATGCCACCTATACCTTAGCAGGTATTGAAATAAAGCGCGTGTCAACCATTAGAGATCTTGGCGTGACATTTGACTGCGGATTGACTTTCCATGCACACATGTCTGCCCTAGCTTCAGAATCTTACAGACGCCTAGGTTTTGTCCTACGCAATGCCCGTGATTTCAATAATCCTATTGTCATCAAATTATTATTTAATTGTCTAGTTAGAAGCAAGTTAGAATTTGCTGCTGCCGTCTGGAATCCCCATGAATCCACATATGAATTATTGATTGAAAAGGTTCAGAAAGCCTTTCTGCGTTTTTTATATAAAAAGATTTACGGATATTATCCATTTATGTATCCTACTCGTTTCCTGCTGGGAATGTTAGGATATAATTCCCTTTCAGTGCGTAGAGCCAGAGATCAGATTGTAACAGCCATAAAAATTTTGAGGAGCATGGTAGATTCCCAAGAGCTACACAATACTTTGTGTACACTTTATGTACCTGACAACTACCTGCGACATAGGCCTACTCGACGACATCGACTGTTCGCCACATCCCATTGCCGCACTGTGTCGCGCGCGCAATCCCCATTGTGTCGCATGCACGGTGCTTTAAACTCCTTAATGGAGACAGTCCCGGAATGTGACATCTTTAATGACACACTCAGGGTGATCATGTCAAATTGTCTCATGTTCTATGAAAGCTACGTTTGTTAGGTAAATAAGTTGTATGTTGTTATCACGTTATTAGATTTTATTTTAATTTCTCTTCTTAAATTTATTGCTATGTATGTTTGATCTCTGATTTGTTATTTGTTTTTGAATTATGTAATATGTTTAGTTTTGTTTTACCTGTTAATTACTGTCATTGGCGCAAGCCGTTGTAATTATAAATAAATAAATAAATAAAGGCTCTCCCCACAGGCGCGTTATTATCGGTCGCTAATATCGGATGTGTTGTTGTGATCTTTGTTTTCATTACATTTTGTATTAGGACGGCCACGAAGTTACACAGTTAAGTAGGACGCTTGCGTTCCTCCGTCCAGCGATATTCCGATATGAGATCTAAGAACGTAGTAACGTGTAGTGCGGGCAGGGGGCCTGTAGTGTTGGTTACACGCACTCGTTAGAAATATCGGACGATAAAAACGCAGCTGTGTGCTAAGGAATCTGGACGCATTATCGGAATAAAGCATCCGATATTATCGACCGATAATAACGCGCCTGTGGGGGAGAGCCTTAATGTGAATATGACCCGAAATCAATAGTTTATTGACTCAGCCAAGTCATTCCTGTTCAACATGAAAGGACAATAAAATACCCGATTGATTCGATCGATTCTAAAGAACAATCGATTGGACTCCAGCAATTGTTCTCCATAACATGACGCGCTCTGATTATTTGCTCATGACCGCACAGGACAATAAAAGTATATTATTTAATGTTTACTGACACATCTCACTATAGGCATGTACAGTGGGCTCCAAAAGTTAGTTTACATTTTTCCACTTCAGCTGTGATACCAAATTATCATTCAAAATAAATAATAATCAGGAACTCCTAAAGGATTACCTGATTATGTTTTATGATAAGTCAAAGTTAGTTGAATTTATCAATAAAAACATTATAGCAGTTCAAACATTTGGATCACTACAATTTTAAAACATTATGTGGTGTGTTAAAGCTGAAGTGGAAAAATGTGTGGAGGCCGATGTACTCGTATGTGCGATAAAAGAAGAAATACCTTCGTCGCATGTCGATACATTTTCCACAGGCACTTTTTCATTCCGATTTCAAAGCTGTCAAACGATTGTTAGGGATCGATTCAGCATCGTAGCATATCGATTTAAAAGCACTCGGCTTTACACTCGCTTTGAATGGAACTGCATGGCATATTTTCGCTCTACATAAAGGCTTCAGGTTTGACTAACGCTGAATACTTCTTATTTTGAATACCTATTCGATTTTTGAATCGTTGTCGAATCTTTAAAACCATGGCAACTGAAAAAAAAAACAATACTTAAAATTAGAATTCCGTAAAATATTTTTGAAGCTCCAGTTAACTTCAGTCAAGCCGGATACTACGAAAGCAAACGAACCATACGATGGCTGCTTCGCCTCAACTCAACCCAAAAAAAAGAAAACACGGTCCCGTCCGCGATTTTAAGTCCAGATAATCTTGAGCTTAATCTCAAAGATGTTCCATAAATGGAAAGCGAAACATAACACATTAAACTCTTTCTAATATTAAAAGCTGTTCGCCTAGCCGGCGCCATAGATGCGTGGGTTAAGGGACGCGTAATGTCTTCGCAAACGCTACTCATGCGTGGAACCAGGGCTGACAAGATACTGTTCAAAAGCTGACGTGTTTTGGTGTGAAGTAATTGTTAAGGAAGACTGTGGAGATCTTGATGCCCTGTTTTTAGTTTCAGTTCCTAGATTTTTGACGCCACTTGTTTTTTTATAAGTCCTGCTGATGATGGCCACACTTACTTTTTATTCTACACTCTAGTGCTTATAATTTTGATTGTCCTTTTGCATATCAAGTTCTTCTTTTGAAGCCGTTAATCATTTTGTAAAATGGCCTCTTGCGCCACTTGAGCTCTTACATAAAGAACTGGAATTTGATATTCATATTGAAATCCACAAAAAAGTATTGAGGAACGGTGAAAGCAATAACATAAAAAATCGTCATAGGTATATATAATTACTAGCTGCGCCCCGCGGTTTCACCCGCGTAAGTTTTCCCTTATCACTTAGGGGGATGAAAAATAGATGTTGGCCGATTCTCATAGATACCGGATAAGCACAAAAATTTCATCAAAATCGGTCAAGCCGTTTCGGAGGAGTATGGCAACGAAAACTGTGACACGAGAATTTTATATATTAGATGTTCTTGTGAAGTTGTGTCTTCTCTTAGGCAGTTCGGCTTATTTCCTGAATATAGATAAATCTTCACTATATACAACATTATTATCAGTATATGCGAAACCTGAATATAGTTTGTTCAGAATAAGTAACTGAATCGATTTCAATAATTTTTACACCATGTTATATTTAGTCCCAAAAATGTTTAATCACTAGTTAATTACAATAAAATCGCCGTACAGTTAGGTACCTACTGCCAAACTATTATATATGAGCGTACGATGCTGGAGGAGCATAAAACATGGTCAACCCGCGCCGCGCCGCATTGTGAGCATGTTTTTGAACGGACAACCAGGTAACATAACAAGCTTATAACTTTGTGATTTCTCATGATACAGTTTTGAAATTTTGTACATACATTCTTTACATAAAAATACTAGACACGTGTTTCGGGTTTCGCATATACTAAAAATAATGTTTTATATGGGATCCTTTCTTAATTCACTTTTTTTTATATTTCTACCTGTTGCGAACGAGCCAGCCCTGCCCATCAGCCAGGCGTCGCAGCTCGGCAGTTTGTCTTAATATGGCTCCTTTGACTTCAACGTCAAGATTGTGTTGATTAGACGCGTTTTAATATGAAAGGAAACCATCTTTTTATTATTTTGTATGCCCTCCACTCTTTGGGCGTTCGTGTGGAGAAGGGTCCTCCCCTGTGTGTAATTTTCGTCCATTACTTATTAACAGGTGACCAATTCGCACGGCGGCTATGTGTCATATTTCGGTTGAATTTTTTGATGGGGACGTGTTCGGTTATTTTCTCTACTAAGTTATTATCAAAAGGTCTACCTGTTTCAGTGCCGTGGGGGCCAAATGGTACCGAGACTTACCGAGTTATACGTCGTGGGTTTGAACTCAAGCAGGCACTTTACTTTGTGCAAATTATTTCATCACCACTGCTCTCAAAACGGTGAAGGAAAACATCGTGAAGAAACCGGCATGAGAGAACCAAAAATTCGAACACATGTGACATCTGCCAACCCGCACTGGGCCCGCGTGGTGGGTTATGGCCCACTCCCTCTCACAGAGAAGAGGCCTGTGTCGCAACAGTGGAAGCATTATATTCTGAATATGCTACCTGTTTCATTTATTTATTGTTATTGTTGAAAATCAGAACTTGACCTTGACTCCTGTCTTCATGATCCATGGTGTCATCAAATGATAAAACCAATAGGAGTGCAGTAGACTTCTTCATCCCAGCTAAAGCTCTAGGAAGTGGTAAACGGCGGGCGTCCCGGGGGACTGTCTTATGACGTAATTTTGACGTTCGAAATGAATTCATGACATTCTAATTTGAAGAAATGAATTTTGATTTTGATATGCAGCCAACTTGCAATTAGCTAATCTCCATACGTAGGTAATTAGTG
Source organism: Gortyna flavago (assembly GCA_963669345.1). NCBI lineage: Eukaryota > Metazoa > Arthropoda > Insecta > Lepidoptera > Noctuidae > Gortyna > Gortyna flavago. The sequence continues at coordinate 14,246,450 of OY770138.1, forward strand.
GTATAATTAATACAATGTATTCGATACTCTTCCTGTTTAATCAACTATTTTAAAATTAACGTCGTGCTTTAATTCAATCCTGCTGAAATAGCTTGGCGACGTCTAACCTATTTTCCCCCCGTGACCTTATCAAATTACATGAGTTAACATAATTAGTCTGAAATAGAATAATAATCGGCTTCCGATCTTTATGGCAAGGCTTTAAAAGAAGCGGAATTTCCCTTGGAGACGGAAAATGTTCCCCTAAGGAACAATTGTATTAAGTAATTGCCGATATTTAGTAACTAGCTGCGTCCCGCGGTTTCACCCACATAAGTCTCGATCCTGTAGGAATATCGGGATAAAACGTATTCTATCTCCTAATCCAGGTCATGTTTTACCCATGTGCCAAATTTCATCAGTGTGTTCAACCGTTTTAGCGTGACTGCGTAACAAATAAACATACAATAAATGAAATATTTTTCTCTTTAATATAATATTAGTTTAGATATCCTAGATTGGCAAGATTTACACTACTAAAATAATTAGGTAGGGAGTATATATTTACCAGATAAAAGGCGAAACGACCGCACGTGAAACCACTCCAACCACTTACTATAATGACAACCTCTCTCTTATTTTCTAGAGCATGAAAATAATTTTAAATTTTCTCACAAAGGACTTCTAACACAATATTTTACTTGTTTTCTTTTACATTTTCCGTTCCTTAGCATTTCACAGCCACAACTTACTTAAAGAAGGTCTCGGCTACATACAAACAATGAATGACAACGGACGGACACATTGACACGCGGAGTAATTGCGCGAGACACTAACAGTAGGTTTTCAGTTTGACAGTTCAACAACATTAATTGCGTTATTTACGTTGTTAAGCAGACAAATTGTTGGATGATATTAAGCAATGGATTATCCTTCAAATGATTCCGATAGCATAACACACTATCAATCACAATTGACTGTGTGTGATGCAATAGAGATGTTACGGAAGTCGTTTTAAAGGAACCGGAACCGGAATCGGAGGTTTTTAAATTTGATTGATCGGAACCGTAACCGGAACCGGGCGGAAGTAGAAGAAAGATGTGTTAAGGGGCCTTCCCTTAACACATCTTTCTTGTACTTTCTTGTAACATCCACAAACAAAACAATAATCTGAGACTTCCAGCGCGAGCGTGTATAAAATAAACAAACATTACTCTGGCGACAAGTTAAAACTTGGTTGTAGGCGCTCTAGTCACGTGTATCGCTGCGTTTCGAACTTCGGTATAACTCCGATTCAAAATTATCGGAACCGAAATCGGAATCGGAAGTGTAAAATTTATCGGAAGTTCCGACTTTTCGAAATCGGAACCGAAGCTCCGTAACATCCCTACTGTATACGACACATACAGCGAATGCTAGCTTGTGCACTTTCGACTGGCATTCGTTTTGACAAAGTTTGAATTGCGATTGCCATACTTTACGCGCCTATACGTGTGTGCCCTCTTTGTAAGGAGCCGGCCTTCTGTACCTATATATTCAGTGGCGAGTGCTCCGGGAAAGGCGGTAGTTTTAATTAAATTTCTCCGGTGGTCGCCTCAGGGTTGTTTACTGGAGCTTCGCAAACGAAGTCTTTGTGAAACTTGACCACTCCACCAGGTGTTATTTGGTTTTAATCTAGAATTTTCCAAGAGTGCAGGTGCTTACTGCACACTTCTTGAGGGTGCTACAACATTAGGCTGTAGAGTTTGTTTCATAGAGCTTAGCTTTGTATGTTTTTGTAGCTGTCAAATAAAATGAAATTGTTTATTCTGTAAATAATATATCGGAGTCACTTTTACAAACATATTTTAAAAAAATAAAGCTAGATGGAGTCGACATTTCCTATCTGACTTTACGAAGAAATGGCGAAACAAACTAAGGGTCAAAGCTCTTTTAAAGTCCAGACATAATCTTGGTGAGATCAGTGAGAACAATGACGATTAGTGCATGAAATGGTCTTTTGAGGAAATAACCACAGATTTGAGTGAGCCAGAGGGGCAATCCTCGTAATTTCAAGAACGTTTACAATCTGATCTCAGTCTCAATTTGTCAAAAAATACCTCGAATTTTCCTACATTTTGACAAGTTTTTGACATTTGTTTGTCGCCAAGATGAGACTAGATTTTGAACGTTTTAGTTTCAGATTATTATTACGATTACTTTCAGTTCAGTCAGTGAAAGTATTTTGAGCATCTATAACAATGAACGAGCTTTCTGCCATTGCTTCTTTTCTATGAGTTTCTTGGTAGGCTAAAAATACGATGGATGTAAGTACGTAGAGGTCCCATATATTTCTATTCACTGTTTCATTAACTTGGACATTTTCCTTGGCCATTAATTACTCAGTCGTCGCCGTTAATAAAATCACAAGAACATTTTATTTCATCAAGCTAATGGCCAAATATTTGGCCACCTTATGCCTATAATAAAACAGCATGCATTCGCAAGCTGTCCTAAAAATCTTAACCTAAAGACATAAAGTTCAAAATCTTTTAACAAATATTTATAGTTTAATAAGATCCCTTCATATGAGTCAGCTCTGTAACAGAGGGTGCTACATCTACCCTACTTTTAAGGGTTGACTTTGACTCACTAATCGATATTTTTGCCCCAAATATTATAATGAGTTGGTCCTATGTGGGTCGTGGACAAAAACTAGAGCCAAATATGGTTTTGGAAATACTCCACGGTAACCCTGACCTTACTTTTATGGAAATGTTGGCAGCCATTTCGTCGGAGAAGTAGAAATATATTTTCTGACCGATGCTTATGAAATCTCTTAGTTTTGCTTCAAAAATATGGCACAGTCTGTGTTATAGATTTCTACAGTCCATTAGTTCCAGAACATTATTTCAGCTAGTGATCTTTGTAAGTACCTTACAACTCCTTATTTAAGCTAGACAATATTGATCTTCCTCACTATCCAGTGTATTTCGGTAACTAACTTTCGGAGCTATAAAATATTCAGTTAAAAAAGAGACACAACACTACAGTTAGATTGTGGTAGAACAAATCACGTGCCCAATTGCATTGGTTGCAAATTGAAATGGTAATAGCTTCGCCCCTAACACATGGGTCCTAACTTTGCCATCGACGAAATGTTGCATGGCATTCTAACTACACCCTTCTGTTATTACCCATGGCGTTTATTTTTATTATTTTTAGCCAGTGTTGTCGTACTGTGAACTAAAGCTTTCTTTGTGTTTTTTAGTTGCTCACCTATCCTTAAATCCTATTTCATCCTCTTTGCATTCAACTGGTCATGTCCAATGCCCATTCATTTGAACTAATCCCACAGCCCTTTAGTTATCGATTCAAATAGGACCCGCTGGCGCGTCACTAATTATTGGTTTTATTATTGTTTACTGGTTAAAATGTACCATTAATGTCTTTGATAGTTCATTATTAAGTAGTAACTTATATTTATGGTTATTGCCTGTTAGGTTTTGATTTACTTTTGTTTTGGCTAGCTTTACATACGAGTGCTTTTAACCTCTCAAGCTCCGCTAATGAGACACAATTGATTTTCTATTGTTTGTTGACCAATATGTCACGCGCGGAGCTTGACGGGTTAAGGACAGCCAGGTCCTGTACCTTTAATACCTTTGTTTTAAAAATTTCAGTTACAATTTTGTAAGCCTAATACTGAAATACAAAGTAAAGCCCAAATATATCATAAACGCCAACAATGTAGTAATTGCGATAGCCAACACGCCAATGACGAAACTACTCCAAGCAAGTATTTTACAACATCCATAAAAATGAAAATTTCAAATTCAAAAGACTTGGAAGTAAGCAGTATACTACATCTCGGTGCATCCAAGGAAACTGTCGCAATGACGACGTGCTCTAGATTAGCCATGCTGGAAACTTTCCAGCAAGCAATTGATATCGACTGAAGTTTGAAATATACCTTACATCGAGGTTTTCTTTAATCTTCCAACTTTGTGCTGCGAGATTTTCAATTTGAGTTGGAGCGGAAGTTTGTGGTTATGCAATACTGAATAAGAAGGTCCCATTATTAAGACAAAGTTGTAGAATAAAGTAATGTTGTCAATATTGTTGGTGTTGTAATTATGTCTTCATCTGATAAGTTTTCGACAGGTTTCGCACAAACGCCTTTGCTCTAGTCTATAGCTTCATTACCTGTTAATCAAGTTGAATTTATTCTTCTTCAGTAAACATTCTGTAAACACCCCACCTATCTTTAGGTATATTAGTATCAATAGTATCTACAGTTTTGATTTTTACTTTGTTTTCCCATAAAGTACCAGTAGATTGCTGATCAGTCTCGACACAAACATATAGACACAATCCTGTCTAACATATTGTTACGAAACGAACTAAAAATACATACCTCTTCCCGATTCCGTGTTTGGCACGGAAATCTATTGGTGTTTTCAAGGCGTCTTTAGCCTTGAAGACTTGTCCTCGAGATCCTGGACCATATCCAAGATTCGTCATGGTGTTCCTATATATTCTAGCTTCAATATCATCTATAGTTTCCTAGACTAGTCTAGTTTTATATCCGGGATATATGCTGGCGCGACGCAGTGCAATAAAAATGGTAGAACTTTTGTTGTGGCCATTCTTATGTCTTCCTTTTTTAATCTCCTTTGATTTATGATTTTGGAACGTTTAGCTTATTGAGTTTTGTCTTTATGGTACGCTATAAAATCTCACTACCCTTGACATTAGACATTTAAAATTACGAATTTAGATTTTTTTTATTAAATCTTCAGGGGGACTGAGAAATAAGATTCTCTTTTATCTTTTCACATGTTTTGGTGTTGGCGATCACCGAAAATGCTATGTTTTTGTTTTCAAACTATCCCTAAATACAATCTTTTTTATTCAGACTTAGTGAGACAGTGATTTATCTGTCTCCATAATAATGGCTCCCTAGCATACATGAAATTTGATTCCAATTAAGTGAAGACATGTGTAATGAATCATGTCCTTATTTACATACTAAAAAGACTATTAAACTCAAAGACGTTGTTTATTTCACATACATACATAATGAGGTTTTTACATAAAATGGTGTGGAGAGAGTTAGCAGTTACAAAACGCTTGTACATTATAATTTAACATGTCATTAACAGTGATGAAATGATAACGCTTTGTTAATGTTAATAAGCTCATGTGAGGTAATTGGGACACGTTTGCGTACAATCAAAGGAGTCGTAGTGGTTACAATTTTCAGCTTGTTAATTCCATAAAAACGCTGTAGGTATTCGTTGTAATTTGAGGTTGACTTGAGTAACACTAATGCTTACTGTATTATACAAACGTTGTTATCATTATTTTGGGTTCTTAGGATCTATTTTACATTGTTCATTTCAATTTGTATTTTTTTTTTCTTAAATTGTCATATTTAACACACTTAACACTTTGCTCTTAATGTTACTACTTCTACGTATCATTGCTGCATTCGCTTTCCATGGTTTTTTTTTAATTAGCACTGATGTTTTCTTTTTCTTACAAAAGTTTTCGGGCTATTTGCTTTTTATTTCTTCTTCTTCTGTTTCCTCTTCAATAACTGAAGGCTGACCATCAATTCCTAATATTTCTCCTTGTCCTTTGCTTTAAATATTACTCGTTTTAATCTGTAATTTTAAAGTTACTGCTTTATGATCATACTTAGCTCTCCAAATGAAGACCGATAAAAACCTTTCGCTAAATTGAAAATTATGTCTTATTTTTTATTCCAACGTCATTGTCTTCGGTCATTCCACGTTCAATTTACTTCCCATCGATAACATTTGAACTCAATTCCCCACGGTTCACGTAACCTCACCAATTTCATTCATTGTTTGAACGTCAGCCAATTAGGCTGATTGTCGGTGCCCAATTACTTATACCGATTGTAATTATGTTGTACTCGTACTAATCGATCTTGAAACTATATTTTTAGATGCTCTCTCTATATCTCCCAAAATTATTCTCTTTGTTCAACTTTTCGTTGTATTTGTTTAATATCATGGACGCTTTTGGAGTTTTTACGATGTTCTGCTTCGTTTAGCTTTAGCGATAAACGTAAATCGTATTCACACGTGTAAATACATGCCCAAGTATATACCTGAACGTACGAAATTGCGTTCCCGTTCGAAACCGTTCCTCTGATCTATGAACCGAAACATTTCAGATTTATAACCCATCTATATGCTTGCATATACAATCTCTTTTGTAAATCGTAAAGCTGAAACACTATTTCGTGCGATATACTTAGAATAATATTATTCGGAATTCAAATTAGAAATTCATAGGACGCGGATTACGATTCTCTGTCGGGAGTTATTGGTATGCAAGTTCGCTCGTTCACCGTCTAACTTGGGAGTTCTTTGACGGAGTTAGGTACTCACTTGATTCAGGCGAGTATTTATAAATGGCGTAAAAATAGAGCGGGACATTGATGCTTGACATTATTTGACACTGGGATCAAATAAACAAAGGGCTAGTGGGTAAACCGAGATGTTATATTGTATTTTTTTTTTTTAAGTCACGGTAAAGTTTGGTTTGTATGTTTCTACCGTTTTATACCGCACATAAAACTTATTTTTCCCGAATTATTAAAAAACTACAAGTCTTACTTATTTATAGGAAAATTCATATTTAATTTTGTTTTTCATGAAAAAAAATAACAACTGTCGTTATATTTGACCACGCAATATTTTATACCAACCTAATTAAAATTTCACCGGCACACCACACCGGATACACAGTACATCCAATAATTAGTAGTTAGTTAACAACTTGACATTTGAATATTAAAAGCACACTATGTAAATATCGATCCTCATAACGTAAACGCGGCACGTCCTGTAGGATATCCTCAGTTCAGTTAGTTCTCTTCCGCACCGCACGGAGCGCGCACGTCGCGTCCCAAATACCAATTATAAAATAAACCGTAAATGAGCATTCCGCGCAGTCAGTCCGTATGAGTGTGCCCTTACCTTTATAATACGTTAATTATTTTGAATTTGTGTGTGTGGTTTTTAAATAATTATTTACTGTTTGTGTATTTATGAAGATGGAAATTTTTGTTGGAATGTTGTTCGACGAATTCAACATGCTTTGTGGTGGGTAGTGTGGAGTTTATTTTGATACTTATTTAATCTTATTGTGACAAATTGGAAATAGTTTTCCCGTAATTAAAATTGTATCTACTTTGAAGTTATTGAACGTCGTTTATAAGAAGAATAGAGCTGTTATCGAGTGTCAGTTAAGTTGGTAATAAAATGGTAAGTAGTTATAGGTAGGTAAGTAGAGTTTGAAAAACTTCATTCAAATTCACGGTTAATAACGGTAGGTAATTTCAACACCATGAAATGTAGATATTGGATTTTTTAAGTTTTAAAAGGTGGTCATAAAAAAATAAATAAGTCAAACCAGTATTTACATTTTTTGAAACTTTATCCTTCATATGGCGAATTTCACCAAACTTATAAAACTAGAATAAGTCTTATCCTGCGAATAAATTTTGAATATTTGTCAGTTTTTTTCCTTAGGTACTAGAACTGTCAAACGACAATTTTAATCCACGGACAAAAGAGAACTGACTTCGGTAAAATCGGCCAATAGTAAGTTGTTACTCATAAAGATCACTTTCCTATCTAAGTGCGTGTCCACACCCACTCCACCATTAGAGTGTAAGTGATACGATCATCTACTAGCTGGTCAGTTTACTGGTTGCTCTATCGACAACGTTATTATTACCTACTTAACACCTACTCTGTTCCTGATTGGCAGGAATAGCGAAGTGACTGAATAGACAATGTTAGTCTGACTACCAGTCTTACCAGTAACTGGGTTGTGGAGGTCAGATAGGCAGACGCTCCGTGTAAAATACTGGTATTATTCTAGCTGCATCCATCATAGGTTAGACTGGAAACCGATCCCAACATACGTGGGAAAAGGCTAGACAGATGATGATAAGCAATATGTTAGTGTGATTGTGTCTTGTCTCGGGGTAAGACACAGCGACGAAACTTAACGTATACTCTTAAGCCCGTAATACACATGCCTATAGCTTGTACAAAACTATGCAAGTAACTTGTATGCCAATGTACCGTAATAGCTTCTGATTGGTAAATGTCACAATGGCATGCAAGCTACTTGCATAGTTTTGTGCAAGCTACAGGAATGTGTATTACGGGCCTTACGCTACGATCTGTCAAAATAAATGCAATTTTGCGCGATTTTGACAGAACGAAGCATAATTTCCGCTAAGTTTCGAGTTCGAGAAACTTACGAAAATAAAATTATTTTATTTTAACCCATGAGTTTTTTAGCGATGTCTCCTATGAAAGTATTTCGTTAACACTGGTTCAAAGAACGTCGGTGGTCACTGATTACCTACTGATGATTAAAAGATAAATTAAAAAAATATAAAAAATTATTAAAGTTTGTTGCAAAGATTTATTTGATTGCATTTTAAATTAAGCGGCTAATATAAATGTAATCATAAAAAAATCATAGGTTAGGTAATTATTTTTACCTACTCATTTATTTCAAATATACCTACTTCAAGTTTTTAAACATATTATTCGACTAGCACTCGCGTAAGTCCCGATCCCGTGAGATTATCGGGATAAAAAGTATCCTATGTGTTATTCAGATGTATAAGCTAATATAATAAACTGCAAAGTTTCATCAAAATCCATTCATTGGTTTGTACGTGAAAGAGTAACAAACATCCATCCATCCATCCTAAAAAACTTTCGCGTTTATAATATTAGTAGTATAGGATATAGTTTAGACTGGACGTGTAATACCAGCTTTACTTTGTACCTAATTCCTATAATATTTTCTACCCTCTTCGTTATTTCTAACCTCAAACAAGCAGACTTACCTAGTTAAGTTGAACTAAGTTCTAAGTAATTTCCCGGCTCTTCCTAATGCAGAAAGCTTGTCATGCCGTTAGATTTATGTGGCGAGTATTGCTAATTTATTATTAGACTGCAGTGCGGTGTCGCAGAACTCCCCACAGTACATATTATGTGCTGCTAATTAGCTGTCCTTAGACTTGAGGTGTCTCGTGGGTGAGGCGAGTGCGAGACATCCCTTTAAAGACGCTTGGGTAGGTAATTAGTCATCATCCTTTTTAGGGTTCCGTACCCAAAGGGTAAAAACGGGACCCTATTACTAAGACTCCACTGTTCGTCTGTCCGTCTGTCACCAGGCTGTATCTTATGAACCGTAATAGCTAGACAGTTGAAATTTTCACAGAATTTGTATTTCTGTTGCCGCTATAATAACTAAAAACAGAATAAAATAAATATTTAAGGGGGGCTCCCATACAACAAACGTGTTTTTTTTTGCACGAACCTAATCCAAATACATCCAGACGGAATTAAAATGTATTCTAAACGCCAATCAGAGAACGATTGTGTCCAGTGATTGAAGAGGGGCGAACCCACTTTCACGGTTGACAATTCTTCTTGGAATAAAATTTAACAGACAGACCAATGCACAATGTAGCTTTAGGAGTGAGCCTAATATCGGTAGGTAGGTTGTTAGGATTAGCATACGGAAATATTTTAATCTTGAAACGAAACTAGGGAGAAAATGTATGGATTGGTCACTACTGTAGCAAAAACTTACAACTTTACTTTTCGAACTATCTGTTCAAGGGTTGTTAATAGAATTTTGGACCGAAATATCTTTAGAGGACATGTCAAGTAGGACTATGGACGATTACCTAGGTAGTGAAATCAATGTACAGCAATGATTGTTATACATATTATTATAATCGCCGTATGCTATACGACATCAATAAATTTCAGGAGTCAAGAAGTTGTCGTAACTGGTCAAAATAGGTTTTATAAACCTATTTTGACCAGTTACAGTAGTAGACAACTTCTGGGGTCGGCCGGGGATTTTAGTTGGGTTTTTTTATATATTTCATTCATTTGCGAGCATTCTATATAATGGAAGGATAAACGGGTGATGTGGATTTTAGGTATCTAATATTTTTAAATCCAATTTAGTTTATCATCGTTCGATCTACGCTAGTTGGATAGCGAATACTGCAGTCGCTCCGTGTAACAAACGGTCCAACGCACGGAACGCAGGACTTAAACAAACTCTTGTATGCTATCTGTTCCAGTCACATAAGCACTAGACCAAGTGTCGCCATTAGCCTTATTTAGGAAAAACTAGCAAAGAAACAAAGTAAAGTGAACAAAGTTAGATTAGATCTAGTTCCAGAGAGGCTCCGTACGAGTGGGACTTCTTAAACTATCTGGATTCCATTTAGCTAAGTTCTATTTAAGTTCTGGGAAACAAACAGTTTCCTACAATTTCCTGCTTTCATTCCTTTTTTTTTCTGTAATGATTTTTGATGACAGCGGCGATGGTGGTGTGCAAAATATTTTTGCAGGGCCAACATGGCTAGAGATCGCAGAAAATGGAGAGGTTTTAAAGGGAAAAAGAGACACCTTGGCCTAGCAGTGATTTTGTTTGCATACAAAATCACTGCTAGGCCAAGGTGTCTCTTTTTGCCAAGGTGTCTTCTTTTATTTGCAGCTCATCTTTAACAACTTAGGATTTTAGACCATCTGTGAAAGCATTTTCAACATCCAAAGCAAAAAAACCTCAAGCCCAAAGACTTTGTCCGAAATACATTTTCAACTCATCGACCAGCTGACCATTCCTTCCAAATTCCCAAAAAGAGAAACGTACACACTATTAACACGTTAACAGCTCAACCACCCACTTAGTTCCCAAACCCGAATACCAAGAAGTATGGATGTCTCACTTCGGAGTCGTAAGCGCAACCGATTACTATACGTATTCGAAACGATCTTTTTGATCTATTCTTGGCGCCAAATGGATCGCGTCAGTAGTTAGAAGTACGGATTGATTGCGGTAGTGAAGAAAAAAACATGTTAGTATCGTCAATCATGTGTCTATGACCACTTAGGAATGATAAGCTTGTGTTGAAGAAATTTTGGTCATAATTTCGGTGTCGAAGAGTTTCATTAGTAACTTTCTGGTCCTTGGTTGGTTGGCTCAGGCTTTATACATAATCAGCCTATAATATTCACACTGCTGAGGCACAGGCCTCCTCTTTCTGTGGGAGGTATTGGGCCATAATCCTCCACGCGGGCCCAGTGCGGGTTAGTGAATAGCTCACAGAATGGCAGGCCATATTAGCTATAGAACCGATGACCGTTAGGGCAGACGTGTTCTTGAGTGGAGACCGCGAATCGGCAAACGTAATGTATACTCTCAGGCTAGGTGGAGCGACGATCTTCGCAGGATGGCTGCGTAGCAGCTGGATGCGAGTTGTCGAAAATCGAGTTGAATGGAGTGGTATAGGAGAGGCCTATGTCCAACAGTGGCAGCTGTAGGCTGATGATGATGAGAATCGAAAATCCAGTGCGCGATAAAATTCCGCCGCGATATTTTTCCGTCCGTGCGAACGGGGGCTTAATGTGACTGTAAGTTACGCTGACACTGAGTATGGATATGTCCTAGTTTAGGTGCCAGGTGTTTCACAAAATCGAGCATGTCCTTAGCCTAATTATGATAATGATCTAAGGTAGTGTTGTAGTGCTGATGATATATCTCTAAAATTATCCACACTGGAATGTAAACCTCATACAGAAAAGGTAAAAAACGAAGCATTACATTTCCCAAGTACCTACCTAACCTTCGCCATTTAAAATCTTACTGGATGTACTTAGTTGCACTCTATCTACCAAGATGGGTCTGTAATCGAAATCACTAATGGCAGCTAAGTACTTTCCGTTTTAGATAACTAATCTTTATTGGTAATCAACCCCTACTAAAAGCTCTCAAACCTCTCTAATATATGTACTTAAAGTTAAGTTCCGTCCACGTTAAGGTTTTTTTCTCGGCTAAGAAGTATCAATAATAATGAGTCAATTTGTGGCCGCTTATCTGAATACTATATACATTTGGGTGACCTGAATCCGTAGGTCATCAGAAACAACTTGTTAAAAAGGCAATTGTAATTTAGTTCAGTAGATGACGTAGGTACCTACCATGTAGTCAACCCATTAATATTATAAACTTATCTGCTCAACAAGTAGGTAGGTACCTATCTACTTAGATCTTCATGAATTGCTGCAATCAGTCAGATATCAGTGCATTTGGAAATAATTGTATGTCTTGAAACTATGCTACGCAATGGTATTGTAGACTCCTCGAGGGAATCATGGCATCCTGCTTAGTCACAAGATATTATAGTATTATCTAGAGGAATACATCAGTATTTCATGCGAAGTCTATTGATTAAATAAATTCTCATTCGGGAATCGGAGCAGCCATTTCCTACCTTCTAAATTCGTTATCGATAAGTTGCTCAAGATAGCTACGGCCTACGGCGCCGCCCTTTCGGAGATTGATTTCGTAGCTAACGTAGCGTCTGATATAAGCCTAGGCTGTATGCAATAAGCATAGATACCTATAGGTATGATAAAACTCTACAGTCACGCTTTTCAGCTTTCAGCACACGAGATGTGGTAACAAAGAGTAATGAACAGATAAAAAGAGAAGGTAGGTAGCACTAATTTATACAGCGTGAATAGCTCGTTTTAAACTTTTTATTGCCTCCAGCCTCGATGATTTACATTTTTATTTTAGTCAGTCTACAATTACGAATCTTTGAACAGGGTCTAAAAGTGAAAATTCTGACATTTTTCCGAACAGGCAGAGAAAATAGGTAAAATGATAGATTCTTAATTTCTAAATTATTTGTCATTTATGTTGTAAATAAAACGAACGAAAAATTATACTTATTTTATTAAAAGTAATAAAACAGTTTTTTCTTATCCGGTGGTTCTTACCGATGCGTTCAGAAGCGATTTGTTTTTAAACCATAAATCACAGAGCTGCCACACCTGACTAATTTTAACCCTGAAATTACTCTTTACTTTTTTTTCAACATACAGATCTAATAATATGTATGGAGAATATCTACTTATTCTTAAAAAATGTGTGTTGTCATGGACTTAACTTAACTTATTCGTAGGAGACACGTCAATTAAAAAAATTGTAATTGTACAGCAATTAACATTAATTTAACACCTCGTCTCAATGTTTTTGCTTGCTTCCTAACAATGTCATTACGGAATTAACTACCTACTGGTGCAAGCTGAATAAACAAGGAAGACTGTAACTCTACAATTAATCACTGCTAAGTTTAATTAGACAGCGCTTAGTAATGAACTAACTAGCTGTATGTTCGCTCCACTTGTTGTTTACCATTGACCACAAAATCAATTTGAGCGACAGGAAAGCAGGTATATTTGTTAATATTTGTTATTTTATTTATTGATAAATTAACTTTCAATTCCAGATTTGTTTTCAATATTTTTTTAAGGTACAATTTAAACCTTAACTGCAATCAGTTCATCGTATTCTATTAGGCATTTGCGACCATAACACCGTCTTGATTTTATATAAAATTTTAGTCAGCACTCAGAATCATCTTTACAAGCAAGTGCTAACGACTGATTATTTTTCATCGCGCCGCTGTCTGAGTGTTGCTCGATTTAGAAAGTTCCCGATATTCGTTGCGTCCCCTCTTGTCGTGAGTCAGGCAAATTATAGCATTTGTGATTAATGCGAGCTATTCCTGGGTGTATCCTTCACCCGACGATTCACCTTTCTTTGTTCTTCAAACGCCTATTGTAAAACTAGGCACAGCCAAACCTTGCATTGACTTTCACATGACCAATACAAATTGCTTAGACCAACTATGTTGCCAAACCCATCCAACTTTGGAGTGACGCTGTAGTGAACATAAAGTTTTAGTTACAAATCAGGGTCAAAGAACTTTTACTAGGTTGTAAAAAGCATCTCACGTCGTTTTTTATAACAGCGGAAATGGTGTACCTACGTCGGCATGTGCTCTATGGATTATGGACTGTAAAGTGTAGCTCCGATGATTCAGCGACGAGCCGTCGAAATACTGAGACTAGAAGCCATCGGTATGCTGTTTACTAATAAGCTTGAACGATTTTGAGTATATTAGCTGTGTGTATCATGTACATGTGGCTCTCGGTGTCTTATTATGATATAATTCAATCAAGATTTCAACTGATTGTTTATTAAACAATCAATCAGTTATGTACAACAGCTTGATAACATTCCATGTTTACATCTTGATTATTGATAATCGCGCGTTCCAGTCATGCTATTGTCTTTAATTTGATCCAGAAAAGTTTTGATAAATTAATGCTGCGATTTAAATGATATAACGCAGAATTTATTTAGTTTAATTCTAATCGTAGTCTTGAACAACGCGTATCGCTCAATAAAGTGGCTTTATTTCCTTAACTAAACTTAATCAATATCAATATCGGTAGCAAGTTAAATAGGGCGGAGGTGACGATAATCTTTCCCGTATCGGATAACCGTTGTTTCAATTCGAAGTAATACTAGTTAATCCCCACTTCGTGATTGGATTAATCTGCTCAACATGTTTGAATGCGCGTGCTTCCTAATCTACACATTTTATTAAACACGGCGAGATTCACACTCTGTTTGAATGGATAGTTCAATATTGGTTTCACTTTGATTGGATTTAGTTTAGATTGTAAGGTAGATTTTATTGAATGTAGGGGTTACGGAAGATTGCCCTTTGATTAAGTTGCTTTTACTTGTAGGATTCAGAATGGAATTCAAAGTGGAGTTAAGGTAATACAAAATAAACAAGGCTTATTAATTAATATAATGCAGTAGGTACTGCTCACAAAATAGTAATACCTACTGCACTACCAGTAATGAAAAGAATGCAATTTAAAAATCTAGTTTTCAGAGGTATTGTGCAATACTATACCAACAATATCAGGCATAATGCGGTTAGCTACGCTTGAAACTAGCCACCACAATGCTTTGATACTTATCTATCCCAACACAACACTTGCAACATCGTGGCTTGGTTTTAAATCTCGTGGTTTTGTCCTGGCCCTGTAGCTGCGGCATGTTGGTTAGTTTTATTGCGACAGCTTAAACATAAGCTTCATAATGCAGGGTTGAAACGCTATTTTGAGCTGTAGTCTGCCAAGTATGAATTTCACACGAATTTTTTTTAAGTCTATCATGCCTTGAAAGAAATTAACTGGTATTCCATCTTTGTATTATTAACAGGCAACTTTCAAAAAATAAATTATAGTCGGTACTGTTAGTGTGTTTATTTATAATGTTATGTTCTTTTTTACAGGTCCGCGCCATGGAGCAGCGGTTGTGCGATTGGCCAGCGGGCACTGATGGTGCACCCCGGGCCATTACGCGGCTAGAAGGCCAAATAGAAGAGCAGGTATGACTTTATCCTGCTCTGATATTATTTTACTCACAAATAATATTGTACCAGTTAAAACTATGAATATTCTGTAACAAGAAATAGACTGACGTGACTTTCTGAAATGTTCGTGAAAAAACTTTTGGTTTCAAACTGGTATAATTTTAACTTAAAACATTTCCTAATCTCGTTGTAATAAAAGCCTTATAAATTACAGCAATTTATTATAAAACCTTTGTATTCAAAATATTATAAAGAAAGTTACGAACGCGTCCAAATATTTGTTGTTGATTATGGTGTCGTCCGGTGTCGTCATAACCGGTTTTTAAGCTTAAACTGAACCATAGAGAGAGACTTGAACTTAGAAATGTCATTATGACGTACAGAGAAAGCAATGTAAACAATTCGTTTTTCGCAATTAAAACTAAATTAATGAATTAAACAGTGGAATTAGATAATGTTTTTAGCAGTAATAAGTTATAAACTGTCGTTTAAAATAACTTGACGTGTTGTACAAATCAATAAAAGGTGTGACAAAAGACATGAATTTAGAAAGTGCAAACAAATAAACAAAATGCAGGTAAATAAAGAAAGAACTTGTTTTTACGATTATGTGTACATCTTAACAACACAACTGTCTAAGGAATATGGCTATTACCTAAATCATCCATCTTGATACAAACCCAATATGTAGGTAGTTAAGTCTGAAAACCTATTGTTCCCTTTATTTCTAAACTTTTTAATCTCTATCTTCCTGCTTATTCAATTGATATTTAAAGTAATAAAGACGCCAGAAGACCATTATACTTTCCATTATCTATATCTGTTCGTACTTTTAAATAAAATGATTTAATTTAAAAAATTTAACAAACAATCATACTTATTAAAAATATATTCTTTTTTCGGGCTAGAAGTACTCACTATCCATATAGTAGGTATTAGTAATAATTACTTAAAACTATGTCAATAAACTTTTACAAACTAAAAAAAAAATGGCACTCCGGGAGTGCGGACAGAAGTGAAAACAAAACACAAACAAAATACTTTGTCATCACTCACTGACATATCTCACCGATATATACATTAAAACCGAGTACATCCCGAGGACAGCCGAACACGTCCGAATGTAGCGTGGTGTCGGCAACAATGTCGCGAGTTCAATGGTTTTTTCCCATCTCAAAAAATGCCCGACACACATTGGCACGTGCCTCTGTATGCCTTATAAAGGGACTATCCAACTTTTAATGATACATACCTTAGGAAACTATATACCTAATTAACCCAATATTAAAAGATTTCTATTATACATAACAATATACCTTACAAATTACTACAACTTAAGGCATACTGTCGACAGAAGCAGCTAAGACTCCAGGACGCGAAGCAGGTGGAAGCAAAGGCAGCCCGTATCAAGGAGTGGGTGACGAACAAGCTCCGGGAGCTGGAACACCAGAACCAACAACTACGGGAACAGAACGACCGCTGCAACCAGCAACTTGAACTACTTAGGAACCACATTGCAGCTTCGGGCAGCAGAAATAGCACTGTAAGTTTAGCAAACAATGTTACAGTAGTTAATTAATACCAAAATAAATTGTATTTGTTTTACAGACACCTTTTTGATGAAATAAATATATCTACATGTTTATTTAATTAAACATCAATAACGTGTTGGGCAGAAGTGTACCTATTGTACACCCAACCCTGCCCAAACCCTTTGGGGAAACACTGTTTGATGTTATTTTATGTTACATCAATAAAATAACATGTGCTAAATTCATTAACATTTTCATTGATAGTGGATAACATAATTATTTCCATATTATATAATTTCTTCCATTGTAATTTGAACTTGACTCATTCATTGTTGAATATAGGCTTACTTTCAATTGTTTCTTCAAAAGCTATATGCCAATCAAGGCTTATAACATCTTTACATGATGCTTTTAAAGCTTATGACAGACATTGTGACTAGGAAAATGGCTTTTTCAGAAAATGTATCTGCAGGAGACCTCTATGATATGATACTTATTATTATTGTAAATATGACAAATTTATTGTCAAATGGGATCAAAACGACCAACAAGATATTTTATGTCTACTTAATTGATTCATGGGATAATAAAATGTTATGGTCTTGAACACTAAGAGGTCTCAATCTGGTTAGAGATGATACATTTCAATCAGTTTTATAGGTGTTAATAAATGAAAT
This sequence comes from Gortyna flavago, assembly GCA_963669345.1. NCBI lineage: Eukaryota > Metazoa > Arthropoda > Insecta > Lepidoptera > Noctuidae > Gortyna > Gortyna flavago. The sequence continues at coordinate 14,263,957 of OY770138.1, forward strand.
TCCTAACATAGATAAATGAACACCACACATACACAATGAAGAGACTTAATCTACTATAAACATTCACAATAAAAACAAATGATGAACCAATCAATATAATTCCAAATTATAGTTTTGGATTTAGATCCTGGGAACAAAAAACTTGTGACCAGTTTTTAGAAGTAATGCTATATGTTCCTTCGAAAAACTCTCTTCAGTCCCAACCACTGACGTCACCCAACTTTACTTCCCACTTCCCCAGTTCTTACCGACTCGAGCAAGCCTATCTCTAGAAGTGAGGACTGATGAAGGTTCGCCTCGAGCCACATCAAGCCTTTTAGCCGCGAACAGACGACGATCAGAAAGCCTAGAAGGGCCCCAGGTAGTTCGATATTGCCTTTAGGGCTAGAATTTGCGAATATTTCATTGCGAGAAATCACTGTGTTAAGCTAAAATTGTTTAGTTTTTTATGGCACTATGTTATGTGGTTTATTTAGGTCGAAAATAAGTTAATATTTTTAATTTTATAGATTGCACTTTAATCATTTACTATACACTTCTGCCTTCTCCTTTGGACAATACTGTCGTGATGTTATGTACTGCACTTCAGCTGGTTTATTCTGTAAAATTCTCACCATGTAAACTTTGGTGAAGTGTGCCGTTATTTCACTTGATGCTAGGAATTGACACTCACTTCAAGCCCACATCAGCCAAGTTTTCATGTTGAGATTTTTTTAAGTGGAGAAAAACCATGAATTTAAGTAGCACAAATTAAGTAGGTACATAATTTCTTTCATTATGCTCATTGATGTTAAAACTAATTTGCTATAGATTACTTTGCTAGGCTATATTTTTTTATTGCACAATGTATTCATGTCTCACTGTTCTTAGACCATAGAATTAGATTTTTTTTAGGTTTTAGCTGGATAAAATAAAGGATGTAGGCTGGATTAACGTTACAGAACCTGTTACTGTCCTTTAGGCATGCCATCTGTTGCAGGTCAACTCAACGCTGCAATGGCTCTTTTTTCAAAAGGCTCTTCCAAACATCGCCCTGCATTGTTAGACTCAAATAAAATGCTAATAATATAATGTTTGGACTTTAAAAGAGTCCACGATCTCTGAGTTTCTTGCGCCATTTCTTCTCCTGGATCAGTCAGCTAGGATATGCCGGCGCCATCTAGTCTTAAAATATTGACTAACATAATATTGACATGTAAAAGTGTTATAATCTTAACTATTTTTTAATGAGCACTAAGATGGCAATGTGCATATCTGCTATTGTACTTTTTTTCAATTATTTTGCCAAGCTGTTGATATGCTATTCTACCTTGTCATCTTATGTATATGTTCATGTCACTGTCTCAACAAATAAGTTTTAGATCATGTTAAATGATCTGAAATAGCCTTGGGATTACCTACTCTTTCAAATACAATGCCAAGTAAACCGTTATGAATCATTTTAATTTAAATGTAATAGATGCTTTAAATGTCCTGTCCTGTAAATTTAGTGGTTAAGGGGGATGCGCTAATGTTACGCTCGCGAATCATATTTAAATCAACATACAACCTGACATTGACCTGTAAATTGCAAAAAACGTAAGTAAATTTGAATTTCGCGGGTTATCTTAGCGCATCCCCCTCAAATTAACTCGTTATTCGAATCTCGAGCCAAGTACAGGCACGCAAAAAAATATAACATTCCTCTTTCAAACTCCACAGTTACCAATAAACTCATCAGAACCCCACTACAGTACGCCAGTCCGACATAGAAGGAACCTGTCGATCGGTACTACCAACATAGCGAATAACGTGAATGCTGCCAGCCCTCCCATCTTAAATACCATGAACCGGACTATGGACGAGAGGACCACCGCCAGCTTATTGGCTGATGATTTGGCTGTATGTATTTTTGTTCTTTACCGAATATTTTTAACCCGGCGGAAAGGTTGTGCTGACAAAATGTTACATTGAGTATGTGGTGGGGTTGACATACCCACTTACAAAATTTCCCCTAAATGTCATTATATGGATGAATGTAATATACATTACATTCTAAAATTATATTTTATGATATGAATATAAACAATAGTGAACTTTGGTATTAAACTTTTTTTTTATTAATAAATAGCTAACAAAATTAAAAGAAACTTAAGTTTTATAAAACAAAAATAGGCACTTTCTTAAGTATGCCAGTACCGTGAGCTTCTTCTTACAGAGTGAAGGCCTGAATCCTAACTATGGAAACTAAATAGGCTGATTATGACTTGCTTGAAGATTACTTGCTTACTTCAGACGTTTTCCCAGACAAGTGAAATCGGACTATTTTAAGTTAAAACCAATAATAGATCAATTGTTAGTTTTTTGAGAGTGAAATCCATTACATGCTCTGTGGTGAAATCCACACAGCTAGCTGATGGATTTCAGTCTATCATTGTATTTTTTTTTTATTCTGCTTTAAAACATCTGTGGTCTCAACAATAGTAAGTAATGGCTTCTCAAACGGCTTAAAACAGATTGATATTTATTTTACTCTCTTCTGTTTCAGGCTGCTGTTGAAAACTTAGTGGTGCTACCAACGACGCCAAATACTTCAACTGATGGTGACACCACGCACGACTATGCTGAAATTTATACACCTAGCAGAGGTTAGTCTCAATGATTCTTACTTTTATTTCTATACTAGCAGCGCCTCGTGGTTTTACGCGCTTTAGTTTCGATCCCGTAGGAATATCAGGATAGAAAGCAGCTATGTGTTAATCCTGGTTATAAACTATCTGTGTACCAAATTTCATCCAAATCCGTTCAGTAGTTTTTGCGTGATTGAGTAACAAACATCCAAACATCTTCACAAACTTTCACATTTATAATATTAGTCTAAGAATTGATAACTAGTTTCCAACCTTTTCCAGAACGCACTCCAGCGTGGCAAGGTCCCGTGAACGTGACCGTGCAGGGCAACAGTCGCGGCGGCTCGTCCACGGGCGACAGCTGCGCGTCGGAGCAGCCGCGCCCGCCCACGCCGCCGCTGCACAGGTTCCCGAGCTGGGAGGCTAAGATCTACCAGGTAATGTAACAGATCGTGTAATCTCGGCTTGCCATCCCGAAATCTTCAAGTTATGAGATATACCTAGACAATGTAATGCAAGAAGTGCCATTGCCTTTGTAGATAGTAGGTATGCACGGCTGCACATCAAACTATACGTAACCAATATAAGCTGACTTCTGATTGTAAGAAAAACATATACATTGCGAGGTCAACTAAAACTGGAAATGTATAGCTTGATGTGTAGCCGTGTGTACCTACTTTTTTGTGACTTTCCTGTTATAACTGCTATGTAACCACTTTTTAGAGAGTTTTTCTTTTACCAAACCTGACCAGACAAGATGATTGCGTCACGGCATTGTCCACCGAAAGTCAACTGATTTCGCTTCCATATTTAAAAACTCTGTGTCTGTCTCGTAAATGGACGATGTCCTTTATTTGTCTTGTTTTAGCGCCTGGTTTTAATGAAACTTCATACGCATAAGCAGGATACAAAAGTCTAAAAAGTTACTTAGGAAATTTTTTGGAAAATAGTGTCACAGCCAAATTAGACCGATTTTTAAGTTTCCATAGAACCAGAGATTTCCAGTTATCTTTTTTTAAATAAGACATTTCGTAAATGTTCTTAAGTAACTTTTTAGACCTTTGTATCCTGCTTATGCGAACGTTCAGTTTCATTTAAATCGGTTCATTCATTTCGAAAAACAAGGGCTTGAAAGTTTGTATGAAATGCCGTACGGCTCAAACGTTAAAACAGTACTCTAGCTGGCATTATAAATAACATCTTCATGGTCTTCATTGGTTGTCTTCTTCATTCTTCATCTTCTTGTTGCTCTCAGGTGGCAGACGACGGTCTCCAACAGTCGGTAGAAGAAGAATTAAGTCCCCCTCCATGTCCGCGCCCCATGCACGAGTCCACCAGCTACCAGGATATATCCGTCCCCGTGTACGCCACTGTCAAAGGGGTAAGTTGAATTACTACATAGAACCTTTCAAATATCAATCAATGTATCGAAGGAGTCCTCTAAACGCTGTTCACAAATCGAAAACCTGAAATTTTTGTCAGGTTAAATTTTTGACAGGTTAAATTTTTGACAGGTTAAATTTTTGACAGGTTAAATTTTTGACAGGTTAAATTTTTGACAGGTTAAATTTTTGACAGGTTAAATTCAATTGACGACCGCTTTTCTTCTAACAGCTGTTTGCTGTCGGGAGCAAGCCTTATCAGGTGATCGAAATGTGTCATTTCAACAGGATAGCATGTCGAATAGTTGTATGTTACGATCCTTTGTGTAGGTTTTGATTAGACAAACGTAACGCTGCAAGATAACATGTTCGAATTAATCTTACCTATCATCGGTCCTTTCTAGAAAAATACACATTATGATGCAATAATGCTTAATGTCATCAGCTTAGGTTTTAACCCTTCGTAACGTGGATCCACGCGAGACACAATGGCTTTTTGTTACCGTAATTGATGTAATTACGGTAACAAAAAGCCATTCAACCGGTTAGATTAAAACAGAAGAAGAACTAGCAGCGGGATGGAGGGGGGAGATGAGCGAGGATGCGTAGCGAGAAATGTGTGTAAAACTAACCAATAATAACGCCAGTTAGCAACTTAGTTCAAGCTATAAAATGAAGCGATGTTATTGGTTGGTTTCACACACACCCCTTGCCACGCACCCTCGCTCAGCTCTGGTGGAAATGCAGCCTTAAGTTGATTTAAAATTACGATTTTGTGTAATGCATAAAAACCAAATTCAAAGCACTCATTTTAAAAGTGGCGCTACTAATTGGCGTCCACAGATATGTTTTCCGATCCATGTGTTTATATTTTCATCAGATACTTTCGGAACTGGCTAATACCTCATTTATCTTTGACTCTGTCAGGTTAAGCATCCGATTAGCAAGGTTCTAGCGGGATGGGCATGACCTCTCATGAAATCTAGCTGGCTTTACTGGCGATGATGATGATAATGTTTACAACAAACTAGCAGCGCCCCGCAGTTTCACCCGCATAAGTTTCTTGTAGAAATATCGGGATAAAAACCATCCTATGTCCTTTCCCGGGACTCAAACTATCTCTATACCTACCAAATTTCATCTAAATCGGTTCAGCGGTTTAAGCGTGAAGAGGTAACAGACAGACACACTTTCGCATTTAAAATTACTAATATTTTAAATGGATTATGGTGATTGTTACTAACATAATATTTTTTGTCCCAGCGTGCTAGTCAGATAAGATCGATGCCGTTCACGGGCGACTCGTCAGACGACTCGTCGGACGGCGAGGAGTCCATGGGCGTCACCGTCCACAACACTCCGCACCACCAGCTCGTCAATGTCAACCCTATATTCAGTAAGAATCTATTTAATAATATAAAAAACGTGTTTGGTCGGGGCAGCTCCGGCAGAATTTACCATGCTAATCTAAATATGGCTCTCCGCAAAATATGTAAGTTTTTATAATGAAGAGAACCTGTAAGTTTCAATCAATCATAATGTTTACAGACGTATCTTACATGTCCTAAAGCCGAGTCTTGTCCTTAAAGCCTTGGTGTAAAATCGAAAAGACCCTAGTTTCCCGCCATCATGTGTTTTTATAGAAAATATCAAAGTAGTGTTTATTTACACCGAAATTTGGTCGGATAAACAGTAGACTCTTGCATGCTCATAACCATGATAACGTAATTAACCATATTTTTCCCCAAACAGATCCCCAAACATCAAACCAAATGCCAATCAACAATGTGAACCTAACCAGCGTCCTCCCAGCCTCAATACAACAGACTTCCAACGGCCTGGTCCTGACGAACAGCGCGAACGGACAGTGTAGCTCGTCTGACACCAGCTTAAGTGCCAGTAGTCCGTCGAAGAGTGTGAAGACGAGTTCTAGTCTGAGTCCCGCTAAGAGATCGAGCAGTGGCTCGCCTAGTAAGCAGAGTAAGACCAGAGGTATGTGTAAGTACTAAGTTCGTACCTCACCCCTCCAGCTGCCTGCTGCACCAGTAACCAGCCGAGGTGACGTATCGGAGCTGCTGATCCGCTTCGGTTACGTGCTTACGTTAGGTTGACGCCTGTTTGACGGCGACGCGAAAGGCGATACGGTGCCGATCCCTTTCCGATTTGATACGTGTGCTATGACCTTATATCTGATATAATACGAGTACGTTTATTAGTAAGGAGATAAGCATTAAGTCCGCCTTTGAACCATTTTTGTGTGCGAAAACTTTAAATAAATAAATAAAAGCCGGTTTCCTGCAAAAAGTCAATACTAGGCATGAAACATTAAGTAAAAATAATAGTTCTGTCAAATAGATTTGAAGAAACGCTTAAAATTGGATATAATGAAACAAGAAAGAATATTATATCTTTATTTCACTACAATCAAAAGCTGGTTTTCTACAACATTAATTAAGATTAAAAACACCACCCAAAAATAGACTTTAATAGTGTGCTTAAAAACATATTATTTCAAACACTTAAATATTTTTTTAATAGACTACTTCAGCATCACCCAGTTGCTCAAACATATTTAAAACATCATTATGTCTAAGTACATAATTTTCAAATTATTCCCAGAGACAGAACGATAATTTCAATTCGTTAACTGCTAAACATATTTAGTAATTTGAGATGCAAGCAGGCCTCAACAGCTTTATAAAGTCTTTACTTCAGCAAAGCACCATTATCAGACACAAAATCAGCTCCAGTAATACTGCTCGCCTTTTCGCCAGCTAAGAACAGCACCAGATTCCCTATTTCCTCTGGTTCGCCGACCTTTCTCAAAGGCAAAAATTGAGATAAAGTCTCCCAAGAAGTTTCGTCCCCTGCATTTAGCAAAATATCAGTTTTCACGGGCCCTGGACTTACTGCATTCACTCTGACTCCGTACTTTGATAGTTCCAAAGCCAGTCCTTTGGTGAAAGTATCGACGCCAGCCTTGGAGATGCCATAAACTACTAACCTGTTAGGAACGTGTTTCCCAGCAATGCTTGATATGTTGATAATATTTCCTTTGGTTTCGATTAGGTGTGGTACTGCTAAACGAGTGACGTTGAAAAGCGATCGGAGATTTGTATTTATCACCGCATCGAAAGTTTCTAGAACATTCTCGTCTAGTATACTTTTGTCGTATCTGACTATACCTGCGTTGTTCACAAGAACATCTATCTTTCCATGAGCTTCAATTGTTTCTTCAATAATTCTCTTTGCTTCTTCCTCCTCAGTGACGTCAGCTTTGATAATGACTGGGTTCTCGCATTGTCTAGCGACCTCAGCTAGCTTCATCTCGTTTCTTCCCACGAGAACTACGTTAGCGCCTTCTTGAGAGAAAAGGATGGCAGTAGCCGCTCCGATCCCTGAACTAGCTCCTGTTATTACAACGACTTTGTTTGCGAAACTCATGGTTGTAGTATTCAAGAATTTTGGATTTTTAAATTACTGATGTTCTCTGTTCGAAGTTTTGATTCCGACTGAAGGCAATAAAGTCCTCTTCGCTTTTATAGTACACCCATTTGCCCGTAAACATGACTTTTTAAATGTTTAATATTTGGCCTTAATGATTAATGTGTATGAGGGATGTAATTAGGGTGGAAAGCTATAATTTACCGAAGTAAAGAAAGTAGTTAAGTAAAGTAGTTTAGACTTTATGAATCATTTTATTTTCCACGTGGAGTTTCAAGGGCGATGCTAGTAGATATATTTTATTTGACGAGCATTAGTAGGTGGCGTATTGAATTAACTTAGAACTTGGCGATTTCAACAAAAGATTAAAGTAATTACACTTGGTTACTTTATTAAAATCGCCAAGTATTCTTTTATGGTTCAGTAGCTGAATGTTAAAAAAATTAAAACCAATTGATTGAACAACTTAAAAAAAAAAACCAATAGTACCTGTGTAAATCGAGTACTGATGATCTTGGCAAAATAAGTCATCACACCTCAAGAACACTCCCAGACATACTTTAAACCTACAAATACATTCACACGCTAACAAACATTGCTAACAATACATTGATATTAATAGCGATGACGTAACAAACAAAACGGATTAAAAAAAAAATAAAAAACATCCTTCTAAACCCTGCGCCCTAATTGCATAACCCACTATCAAGCACAATCAGAATAATTTTGAAAGGTATTCCTAATCCATTGCTTCAAATGTTCGAAAAATTTGTCTGCTCATCAACGTAAATAACGCAATGAATATTGTTGAACTGTCAAAATGAAACCCATTGCTACTGATTGTGTGTTACGCAATTACTACTATTATTATTATTATTTACTTGTCTGTGGCATACGTATAACCTGAAGCAACAATATAAGTTGTATCGTCAATTTTATTGTATACCACGAGCATGAAACTTGCATCGTGTACATGGAGCTTTATTCATTCAGACACTTCATTCGAATCGGGCATGTCGGACGACTACGCGATCCCGCCGGACGCCGTGTCGTGTGACAGCACTGCATCACCGTCGCTCGCGTCTCTGTGTCGCGCGCCACCGACCACGGACTCGCCCAGGCGACACGACGCGTTGGAGAAGAGTGGCCATCTCGCTAAGTTGGGTGGGAAGCTGAAGACTTGGAGGAAACGATGGTGAGTGATGTTTAATTCTGTATATTTGAAACATAGTATTTATTTGTCAATTGAAAGATAATGATATCACCGTCTATTCTTCAGCTAACATTACTCATCTGGCAAGCTATTCATGTTCTTTTATTTGATTTTTAACTGACGAAAAAACGGAGGAGCGATTTTGCCCGAGCGAGAAACGTTTTTATATGTACGACCATGAATAACTTTTTACAGCGAAGTCCAATTTTGATAATTCTTTTTTTATTGGAAAGTGTATGCCGCGAAGTTGGTCTCACATTTTGGAAAAATAATTGTTAGGGTGGGAAAATAGGGGTGATTTATTGTTCTTTCACAGACTTTAATGCTGAGTTGTGTGTTAAAATTCAATAATTAAAAAAAACTCACGATGAATGAGCTAATTAGTAAATTATAGCCACAAAAAATCATAAAGAAAAAACCTTTTAACAAAAAAAAACGATTTCCAAAAAAAAACACTACAAAGTGAAAAATAACTTTAATTTCAGAAGTCAGTGTCGTTGGTTCCGCATTTTCCGTATGTCAAAAAAAATAATAAATAATAACTTAGGTACACTTACATTAGTATAAGAACTTAGTCATTAAGGTTAAATAAAAAAGGTTTATAATTTTTTGCTTTTCAGTTTTTTCGGCCGTTTAATTTTTTTGTTAAAAAGTGTTCTATGACTTGTTCTCTCAAAATAGATTTGTTTATTACTTACTAGCTTCGCCCCGCGGTTTCACCCGCATAAGTTTCAATCCCGTGGGAATATCGGGATAAAAAGTAGCCTATGTCCTAATCCAGGTCATGATCTGTCTACCCATGTGCCAAAGGACGATAGGCAAAGTACTAAAGACCCCTCTAGACTCGAAGGTGTGCGTGAAACATCGACGTTAATATATTTTATCCCAAAAATTTGTTAAATATGCCAAAGTACTTAGAACGCGTATTTTCGTTAGGAAAGCAGACTTAAAAAAAAGTTGCAGTTACGTTGATGTTTTCTCCAAATGAGCGATATCGATATGTAAAATAAAATTTTCGTTTTTTTTTTTATCAAACTTATTGTCTTGTACAAAATACGACCACATTTTATGTTTTCCCTTAAAACCCCATATTAAAGACGGTCGTCGCCTTAATAAAAAATGATCAATAAGCCAAGACCTTTTAAATGAGTTATGTGTCAAGTTTGTTGACTAATCTCCTTAATTTACTAATAAACGTTATATCACCAACTCCGTTTAACCAGGTTTGTCCTCAAAAACGGCACCCTCTCATACTGGAAATCTCAATCCGAAGTAAACCGCAAGCCTCAAGGTCAGATAGGTCTCGGTGAAGCCTGCAAGATCTCGAGGAATGAAGGAGCGGCCACCTTCGAAATCTTCACCGGCAGCAGGACTTATTATCTGACGGCAGATAGCATCGCTACTATGGAGGACTGGATCAGAGTTTTACAGGTTGGTACCATTTTCATAATTTTTACAGGTTGGTACCATTTTCATAATTTTTCCTTCTTAGAAGTCCTTATTGTTTTTTTTTTTTGTGCAATGATTATTGCAATACGGTGAAGGAAAACGCCGTGAGGAAACCGGTATGTCCTAGAAAGAAAATGTCAAAATTATTTGACATCTACCAACCTGCACTGGGCCCGCGTGATTGACTACGGCCCACTCCCTCTCACCGAGAGGAAGCCTGTGTCCCAGCAGAGGGAACATTAAAGACTGCATATGATATTGCTGTACATAGAGGTCAAATCACAGTTTGGATTAATTTACTTGAGCAACAGTACAAATATCATTAGCAGTATAACTACTTTCGGGTGGTGATTTGCTGTCACACCACAGGCCAAAAGGTTAATTGAGTAACAGTTCACTATGCTAATAGACTCAGGTCACAAGGTTAATCGAGAATAAGGTCATCAATGAATCATTGTAGCCCTGTAATGCACTAATGCGTAATGCACTGGCCAAGTGGACAAGGGCCGCCCGTATGAATGCAATCGCCGCAAACAATACGTTAATTTTAAGAAAGTAAACAATATTTATTTTATTATTATTTTTAGCCTGTGTTGTCCCACTGCAGTGCAAAGGCCTCTCTTTCCCCTTTCCAGTCATCAGTCTTGAGCTAGTGTTGACCAATCAATCAATCAATAGTCTTTATTTGTAAACATAGGTTCCAACAGTGTGCAAGATGTTACCGTCTGTAGACGTCAAGCTCGTCCCGCCATCTTCTCCTGGGCCTGCCTCGATGTCGCCGGACGTTTTCTGGGCCATGTCGGCCACGGTAGTAGATTTGGCCCATGACTCGTTCGACATGCAGCAAACATGTCCGGCCCAGTACCACTTAAGTTTGACTGATTTTTGTGTGACGTCAATGATTTGTGCTTTGGAACGCAGAACTGTGTTCCCAATATGGTCAAAGGACCGTCAGAGATGAATCAGATTAAAGAATCTGATTCTAAGAATGCTGCGCTCCGTTGCTCGCTAGCAAACCTCAAGTTTGAACCTCTGCTGAACTGTCAACCGTGTGCGAGTATTGGTAGTATGCACATGTCCATTAATTTGCGTTTACGGCAAATTGGTAAACAATCGACGGTCCCTACGTATATAAAGAGATGTAGAAAATGTTTTTTTTTTATTGTATCATTGGCTTTAGATTATCTCTGCGCACATACTGACATTTGATTTTTTTTGTATAATATTGTAGACAGAAAATATTTATTATTGATCATAGAATTATTTCTAGGGCGTTTTGAACACAAATTACGCTCTCCAGTAAACATCGGTTTTTGACTTGACCTTATGTACGTAGGGGACCGCCGGAATACACAAATTAATAATAACGTCTTCAACTGTACATTCCTAGAACGTCCAAAGGCGAAACGCAACGAAGCTTCTTCTAAGCAAAGAGGACAACAAGCCCACAATACAAGGTTGGCTCACCAAGGTCAAGAACGGACATGCCAAGAAGAGCTGGTGTGTTCTTATTGGCAAGATGTTCCTGTACTTCAAGTCGCCTGGCGATCAGGTATTTAACTATGACATTGATGTAGATTTAAGATTAAGACCCTACTGTAGTATTATTTACAGGAGGGTTTTGTAATAATTGGAATTATGGATTTAACCTCTCTACAATTTAACGAATCCTATACATTATTAACTATTTTATCGTCCTTGGTTATATTGCATTATGTAGGTATTACATTTTCTTGAAGGTCGTATATTTATTAAAAATTTATTAAAGTATTGCTTCGGACAGAAACTATAAAATTATCAATAATAAATTATTTATTTCTGTACTTACAACTTTTACACGTCTATCAATAAAGTTTGTGTTATATTGAATTTTAGTATAGAAGCGATTCTTTTAATATTTTTTTAGAGAGTGAAGTACTTTACTTCAATGCCAACTTCTGCAGCATCCAGCATTGCTATGCTTCCCACCTGATCGGTGACTGAAAAACAGGCACTAAGACATATCAACTTTTTAGAAGCCCAAATTAGTACTAACGTAAAAATATGGCGGCGCTTTTTTATCGCGCACTGGATTTTCAACTCTCGGTCTTGAGCGGAGCATTAAGAATCCAACTGCGTGTCAAAAAAACATACTTCATAAACACATATCTTGACCTCAGAACCCCACCGGCCAAATAAACATGCGCGACGCGCGTGTAGAAGACGTGGAACACGTGTCAGACTCCGATTCCGAAGAGAAGAACGACGACACTCGCAACCACCTCACTGTCGCCATCTATCCGCAGCACCAGGTAACTGGGGTCAGTGATACTTTGATTATATTGTAGTTGTAGTCGTGTATACTATTTTTATCTCTCGAAGTGACACGCGATTTACTGGTGGTAACTAAGTGTACAAACACGATAGGAATGTGTGCGAGTAGCGTCAGCACATAACACACACACACACTTCTGACTTCTCCATTGTCTCGGACGGTACCGAGATCTGCGCTTACACACACATACGCAACGTGTTTGTACACTTGGTAACCACAAGTACAGCGCGCGTCGCTTCGTGAGATAAAAATACTATAATTTTAAAGTAGCCTGTAAGTTAAACCAAGCATAAAATTATATAAAATATACCAAAAAAAAATTTTTTTTTTTATAAGAAAGTTAAAAGTGGATAAGGAGGTCAAAGAGCTGAAATGTCATTATCTGTATTTACAAAAAAAAAAAAGAGGCTGGTTGCTTATGACCACACGATAGAAATGAAAACTTATATGAGCCGAGTATACCCAATTCAGCGAATTACGAAGTTATATTTCTTCAAACTAAAGAATCTAAATCATTATCTAATATAACTTTTTTTTTTTGCTGTCTTATTGTAACAAAAATGTGTAAAATTATCCACACCTGCAAAAGATTCCCAACAGCAAAATAGACCCAACTCAACTCTCCCAACAAAATTATAAACTAAAATACTAGTGATCTGTTCCCTCATTGCCAGGGTCCGACCTACCTTCTGTTCGAGAGCAAAGCCGACAAGGACTCGTGGCTGTACCACCTCACTGTGGTCAGCGGAGGTGGCCTGAGCCAGGGGACGCACTTCGAGCAGTTGGTGCAGAAGCTAATGGAGACTGATGGCGATCCTAGTAAGTAGCTTTTCTTTAAACCTGTTTTTAGGGTTCCGTACCCAAAGGGTACCCTATTACTAAGACTCCACTGTCCGTCTGTCTGTCTGTCACCAGGCAGAATGTGCAATTCTGTTGCCGCTATAACAACAAATACTAAAAACAGAATAAAATAAATATTTAAGGGGGGCTCCCATACAACAAACGTGTTTTTTTTGTCGTTATTTTAAATGTACTTTGTGTTAAATATTGTATGGTGGTACGGAACCCTTCGTGGGCGAGTTCAACTTGCACTTGGCCCGTTTTTTTTTTGTATTCAACACCTATTTTGCAATCTGTTTAGGAATACTTGAGTCTGTACTTTAGATTATTAGGCCAAAATTCGAAGCAAGAATCTCTTTATTCAGAGTGCCAGATAATGTAAAGGCCCATTGAAGACTACCTCAGTAATTACTTGGCCCTATTTAAGGACCACGGTGGTTAAATATTTCCCTAGTACTTTCTGTCCATACTTCAGGAATACTTTTTAGTTCCAATTTCAGAAAAGCTTTTGACCTTACTTTAGGTCCAGCAACTAAACTGGGCGATAAAAACAACCACCTAATGAAGAAGCAGAGGTTTTTGAGAAAGATCTCAAATATTATTACATTTTGTTACAGATTGTGTTCTATGGAGGCATCCAACGCTTCTCTACTCGAAGGAAAACCTGACGTCTCCACTCACCTCACTGAACTCAGAGGCATTACAGGCAGAAGCTTTAAAGTTATTTAAGGTGTGTTTGTACTTTAAACTTAGTTTAATAAGCAAGTTGAAGTGGCAATGGGTCGGCCATATTAGCCGTAGAACCGATGGGGTAGACGTATTCTTGAGTGGAGACCACGAATTGGCAAACGTAAGGTAGGACGAAGGTAGGTCAGGCTTGGTGGAGCAATGGTCTTCGCATGATGGCTGGTAGCAGCTGGATGAGAGTTGCTAAAAATCGAGTTGAATGGCGTGCAATAGGAGAGGCCTATGTCCAGCAGTGGACTGTTGTAGGCTAATGGTGCTGAAATTTTTAACATGAATCAAGATGACAGCTGTAGCAGCCGTAGAATATAGAAGGATATCGTACTGCCAATCACACGCACCACCCTGATGAATCACACTCCGTTACGATTCCCGCGAATTCACAACGTCACCTAACTGTGTCCTAAGGCGCTGTCCTAATAGAACCCGAATTTGCATTTCAGCAACATTGCCTCAGCGAGCGACACGTTACCTCGTTTTCTCTGTGCCTCGTTTATCTGATCCCAAGTCCAGTGCGTGTAATTCGTAATGTTGTGTTGTTAAAACGGAGCAAATAAATAATGATTGTTATGTTTCTGTGCACAGTGCGTCCAATTGTTCATGTCAGTGGCAGTAGAGCAAGCCGGCATCGACTACCACGTGGTCCTCGCACAGAACGCGCTGGCGCAGTGCCTGGACGTGGGCGAGCTGCAGGACGAGCTGGCGTCGCTGCTGGCGCGCCAGACCACGCCGCACACGCACAGCAAGCACGGCGTGCAGGTACGCACGCATGCGTCGCAGCAGACGCTCACGCCACATGCGCTACGACGCACGCCCAAGCTAAACGTTAAGGCCGCCAAGCTTAAGAATGTAAGTTGGGTTTTGTTTTTTTTTGTGCTGTAAGGTTGTTGATTGACAGTTTGGCGTTAGATAAATTGAGTAGATTTAGCACCCCTGCCAAAGTACACTTTTATTCGGAATCTGGTGAGTACTCTGGGTAATGGAGATGATGAAAATAATGTTCCTTTCGTCATGGTCATAACACACAGTACTCAATATCCCACTGTTAAAAAGGTCTCTATTAACTCCTAAATGATGTTACTCACTTCCATCCAAATTCATCCTCGATTTTGTTGTACACATACAACCAGATAAACCCCCATTCAAGGAACTCGAATTTAATCAATGAAACACTACATACTAATCTCAAATTATTCTGCCGCTAAAAACAAGGCCAAACATACACATAGCAATAACACTAAAAATCGCAATTTTATCTCACAAGGAAGGTCAAATTTTCACACAAGACCGAGGTCAGTTGGTAACACTGAAAATATACGATTTCACGGTCAGTTTCACTGTATCATGGCCAAGGTGGCCGTACAAGGTAGAGGTCATAATTTTCAAAGTCGTACCTACTACAATGACGCGATTATTGATAATCATGGTCGAGGTTACTAATCGAGGCAAGGATTATTTTCGGGGCCACGTTCATGAACACTCATAGCCTTTTTGGAGGCCATTTTTAATCTAGTTTGGTGATAAATAAACTGGAAATAACGTCAACTTTGAAAATAGACTGACTTTTCACATGCCTATCAAGCATTTATATTAGACTCTGTATATTTTTTAGCTAGTATTTAGCTGCTAATATTATTTTACTGGGTGTAGACTGTGATGTTTTGGTATAGTTCTAAAAATCCTATAATAAATAATATAGGCCATTAATATTAAATACTGGCCTTCAGTTAAAGGTCAAGTGGTCAATTATAGTGAAAATTAAATTACAGACAATTTTCATGAAACTAAATTATACGCTTCCGACTTCAATTTAATATCAGTTGGAAAGCCCATCGATTTGTGCTAACCAAGGTTAAGGGTTCCATTAATATTGCAAAGTTATCATCACTATTTAATATTCCCTCATTTCCTATCTGGTTATTCATAATATCGATTTTGTATAGTTTGTTTTTTCATGGTCGACGTTTTATTATCAGACTTCCGCATTTCAAATTGTTTATCAGTCAAACTGTTGATCAATAATCTGACATATTGGTGGGTTCAAAATGGAGGGTAGAAACTTACTCGTATGTTTGAATTCCACTTTATGAGAACACCTATTTAGAGTTTTGAATCGTGTTAATTACGTGATAAGAATTTTAGAGCACCATTTTTGGAAGAATAAAGAAGACATTGTGCCCAAAAAATGTTATTATGTTGTTAAAAAAACTTATTGTATGGCCTCGAATTTAATTTTCTCTTATTATCGCACAAAAATGGTTCTTAATTTTCCGTTACAAAGTAAATTGTTGTTCTCATTTCTATGTAATCTTTTGGTGTACTTTTTGCTAGATATTGCTATAATTTTTGCTAAGATTTGTCTTTTATATGTATTTAACTATATTGTTGACCAAAGAGTACACTAAATACTTGTTACGTTTTTGTTTGCTGTACAATACGAATAGTTTTCTTTATTTTTATAAAGGAATCCATTCTTATAAAAACGGATTTAAGCATGGCTTTAAATGTTACGGACATAGCAGTCATGGAGTCGAACAAAAAAAAAAAAATTGGAAATTAAACAAGGCTTTATGGAATATAAAGCTTATTGGTATTTATTTTGACATTGTGAACGAGAAAGAGAAATATTTCAAAAATGGAATAGAAAACGGGAAATTCTGTTAAATTAACATTTTATTAAAATCTATAACTGCAATATTTTATTACGAATACAAAATTTTGATTGGGAAGTGTGAAAATTGAAAACAACATTTTATAACCTGAAAATATCTGTTTCCCTGCATTTATATCTTTATATGCAGATTGAAGCTTCTCAATAAAACGTTTCCAGTTAAAACATTATGTCAAAATGAATGCTGATGTATTAACAAATCGTAGGTATGTTTATACCGCTTTATATTCGCAACGGCTTAGCTTACGGGCGACCGCTTCGATGCTTTTCTCATATGTTATCATCATTTAATCATATACATAATAATACATATACCACTCATCGGTTATATACACGAGTGTTTAAGACTATATCTCGCTTATATATTAACTGTAGATTCTTCTAGAATATTGTGCTCTATGGTTTTTTATTATTTTATTTTTGGGGAGATGACACAAATGTGCACTGTAAAATATTCGAAGATGGCCGCTTTAGTTTGTCCACAAATTACTCTTACCATAAAGATTTAATATGGCATATCGTATTGGACACAGAACTGTAAAACCTCGGGACGGTAAATGGTCCTTTTACACAACCTTTTTGTGCACCCCAAAATATATTTATTAATTGATCTTGCACCTATAAATACAGCAAGCAAACGCAATGCACATATTAAATATAAAATTATCAGTTCTAAGCTTCTTAGAAAAGAGCACAATATATTTGTACAAAGCTTTAAAAATCTTCTATTTTATTTGCGTTAAATACTGTAAATATACACTAACAAACCATTTTTGTTATGGTATAAGCTTTGTGTGTCGCTGTTATAAAAGCTTCGTCTCGTGGTTGATCAATTTGGAATTGTGTATTGTGGATACCCATTATATTGGCTTCAATGGAACACATGCTACCATATGCCTTAGCATATGCAACAAAATTTCTAAAAAGGAATTGAAACAAAAGAGTTTTCATTCCAATTTGATCCGTCCTAGTTCTGGCAACATGTTACGAAAAAAAAATGTGTTGCGTTCGAATTTTGAAACACAAAAAGATGTTGCCACAACATAAAAAAGAATGTTACGTTGCAAAATTTCAAATGGAATGTTGGTGTAAATTTTTTCCCTGATTTTCTTTTTTTTTCATCCAAGAATGTTTGTCCCTTTCTCCTATAGATGTAGGGAATGTTATTATATTTCGTTTATCTATCATTCATACTCTGTCATAGCTAGTGTTCCTTCGCACTGTTCGATCTCCTTTGTAATGAAAGGTTGATGTTGCAAGTTTTTAGACTGTTATATATAGCCCCTATATTATCCTCCTTACTAATAAACGTTGTATAGCGTCAGTATAGTTACACAACGCTTTATCTTCTTCTTTCGAAAGTCAAATTACTGACGACTGAAAGAGAGAAATCCGTGTGTAACTATTCATCTGATATAATACGTTTATTAGTAAGGGGGTAAATATTTATTTTATGTATAAGTACCCACATCTTTAAATTTGGTAAGTATCTAGGAATAATTAGGATTAAGTTCTTATGATGTGACTGCATAATTTGTCAATATGATGTTTGCTTATCAGTGTGAGCTAAATTCATGATATTTGATTCTGCTATAGAGCTCGAAGTATGAAAACGTTTGTATGTGTTGTTACATTTTGATTCTGTGTAAGCTTTACATGTTTTCATTGAAACCCTTTACTATTTAAATTAATAAAAATACTTCTTTAAGAAGAATCCTTTAAACACACAAAAAATATTAACTGACTTACAGATTTGCCTTGTTTATTAGCAAACGTTGGCTTAAATTTGTAATAAAACAAACTATTCTAAGAATTTTTAAGACATATTATGCAATCCATCAAAGTATATAAGCACACTGTACAATGTATCACAAATATTAGCTAAGTACTGTACATAAAAAACACTGGGTGACACTCACTGTAATAATTAAATTATATAATACGGGAAATTGGGTTCTAAAAGCACAAAACACATTGGCGTAACGCACTGGCACTAACTTTTAAAATAAATTGTACATTAACAAAAATTGCACATAGAAGAGACTCGTTCAAAACATAAATACAAAATACTTATTTTATTTTGTACTTTAAACTTGTAAATATTTTTATTGTGCATGTGGGCACGATAAAAATGTGTTACAGAACACGTCATATTAATAAAAATTAATCGATAGAACTTTGTTAATAATATTTGTATTATGTAAGTTGTTGACCGTCATGGAAAAACTGTTGGCTGCCAGTAACATTGACGTCGTATAATAAACTCTATATCCTTAGTTCCTTTCCACATGCTGAGGCTGCCGGGTAACCGGAGCTGGGTATCCTGTGGCGACACGTGCTGGCAGATTTCAGATATTTTATCCTTCACGATGAAATTTGAATAACGTAAAAAAGTTAGTCATTGCAATGTAACTCTTATCTCATTGTAATAAAGTATAAATTACAATGATTCCCGTAAGTTTCATAAAAAACTGTCGGCAATCATTCTGATTTATACCTTACCTTGTTGAGATAAGAGTTACATTCCAATGACTTACGAATAGTTTTACGTTTATCGTGAATGAAACCTAAAATTCGGCGCCGGATTCTCGGCACCCGATTAGCCGGCAGCCTGGACTCGTGAAAGAGACTTTGTCGGTTGCGGCGACACACTGTTATTTAACAAAACAGAGAAAAGCAACATAATCATGCGCAGGCATATTTGTTTGGTTTATATAGCCGCATTATGTTTGGGATGCATGAAGAAGCCTCTTCGTGTAGCGCAGTTTGTTCCGCCATTTACTCAACTGAACGCTCGCGCTCGCCGCATCCTGGACAGTCACACCTCTGACTGCCAACTCTTCCCTTGCGGTGGCAGCGCTAACGCCCGCCTGGTTAGCGACCCTCCCACCGCAGTCCGGCGTCAAGCAGCCTGCTGTGTTTCGTCGATGCGTGGGAGTTCCAGTGCCTTAGGTATCTTCTGGGCACGCTCGTTCCATCATAGACCTCATCCATCGCTTACCATTAGGCGTCACCGAGGTCAAGAGCGGGGTGCATTCAGCAATATAAAAAATAAATTTTAACCAAGCAGTTTAAATAAAGGAAAAAGAGTTTGGGGCAGTCTCCAGTGTTTTTATGGCAATAAACAACTATTTCTACTGTAAAAATATGACGAAATTGCTAAGTGTGGGGGTTTTCGGGGCCTGCAAAAGCATTCGCTGCAATGCTTGAAGATTATGGCATTATACACAACACAAGACGCTTACAACTGGCATTATGTATAAGTAGTCTACGTATTTATATTATTGAATTATGTATCTTTAATAAATAATGCATTTTTTTTATAAATATTTAAATATGTACCTATGTGTAAAGAAAAAGTGGAACTTCTCTTCTACTACATCTGATCGAGTCTGTCCCTGGCTGGCCTCCCCCAGCGACGCCCTAAGCCGAGGCCGGTCCCCACAGGGGGTACCCTCAGCGTGCAGTCACTTTCTTTATAAGTTATATGCCCTAGCTGGAGGCCTTATTAATAAGGCGCCCCAGGCAAGCTCGGTTAAGCAGCCAACAACCTCCAAGGTTGACCTGCAAGACACAGCCACTCTTAAAAGAAAAGACGTTTTGTACTTTGTATTTTTTAACCAAATTATAAAACGTATATATGTATATGCTACTCATATAAATACAATTACACAACACAAGCAACACTATACACTTAATTTAGACAAAACTTAACAATTTTACAAAAAAATATGTATTTCACATGACTCAAAAGAACAATACAACCCATTCCCAAAACGATACTTTGCCCACCCCCGTACAACAAACAGAGCTCACTGTACCTCCCGCACTCCCAGCTATACAGCCTGCCCCTATCGCCAACATTTCATTTGTTCAGCAACTGCTACTGTGCGCGACTCAGTCGCTGTTCACGTGTGACACGGGCGCGTCGTCCGTCGGCGGCGACAACAAGAGCGACGTACCGCCCAACGCCGCCGGATCGCCTAGCTCGATACAGGTAAACGTTGTAGGAAATATAGGCATTGATAAAAGTAAGATTAAGTATACTGCGTTCCCGATTTAGTTTCCAAAAATGTAAACAACAATGTGTTTTTGGAAAAATACCTTTAATACCCACTAATAAAGTTCAGTTTGCAAAAAATATATATTTAAACTTCAAACCATTGTTTATAACTTTCAATTGTACTAGTCAGTCTGGAATCAACTTATTTAAAATAACATCAAGCTGATATTGGTTAAGTGAAATTAACATCAAATTGAAACAAGGATTCGAATAAACTAGTAATTTTGCCTATCTGTTTGGGGTACTCAGTATAATCGAGGGAAAACTGCTCCTAAACATTATGACATTATCTACTACAAAAAATTACACTTGTGGGTATAAAGTCTCAAGTTATTTCCCATACATGACAAGAGTTAAAGCCCCGTCAAAGACATAACTTACAACAAAACAAACAATATTTTGTTGTATCCCTGTTATAATAAATGTGTTTATCGGATAATTGTATTTGCATTCAATTGTGTATCACGTAACACAAAAAGATGAAGGTTCATCAATGCACTTATAGTTAAAACATTCCTGAAGCCAGTAATAATTTTCACAATCTGTAGACGTGTTTGTCCTGTATTCGTCTTTATAATCATAAATGAGAAAAGCAAAATAAAAAATCCCTACATTATTTTCAAAACATGAACATAATAAACTATGAGGATCATTGTTAAGGTGTTAACACATGTACGTCATGGAAAAAAAATACATAAATTAATTCTGTTTAAAATGTTCGAGAGATTGTAAGTGCAGAAGCGAAGTGTGCTCGTTTGTCGTGTTGTTCACACCGAAACAATATGATTAAATAATGAGTAAGAAAAGTAAAAAAAATAGGAGTAAAGTATAACTAATTAACTAAAAATATCCAAACTACCGTCAGATGTGGCTCACAGTCAGTCGCTATGCGCGAATTACTCTTAACTTGATTTACTTTAGCTGACGTGGAGAACTTGCTGTACTTGTTGTACAGCAAGTTCCGATTTAAAAAAAAAACTTCAATCAAATCAAAAGTCATTAATTCAAACTAGGCTGAGAATCGGCACCTCAAAGTTCCATAAGACAGTCCCCCAAAACGCCCGCCCTTCACCACTTCCTAGTGCTTTAGCTGGGAAGAAAAAGTGGAGTAACATTCCCCAGAAGGGGAGTTTAAATTAGTAAAAGCAAATAACGATTCTCTCGATTGATCTCACGAAGCCAATTAGCAATCCTCTAATTTTACCTTTGACTGATTGTTATGCAGAGGAAAGACTAGATGACTACAATCTATTCGCACATATCACTAACTCTGAGTCACATCCGACTGTTACCCCACACTTAACAAAAGTGTACAAACAATTAACACATTTTTTATCATTTTCTACCAACCAAGGAATGTTTCCAGGCCCCGTTGTTGTCAGTGGACTGCAAGAGCAACCCGCCCACGTATAGCTTTGTGCAGGGATGGCAGCTGTTAGCGTTAGCTGTCAGTCTGTTTGTGCCAAGGAATAATAGGCTGCTGTGGTACTTGAAGCTGCATCTTAGCAGGCACGCGGATTCTAAGTGAGTACGCTTTCATTTAGCTAATTTGTAAGTTATTTTTGAATTAAACAAAGGCTTCGTTATGTTACCCAGATTAAATGAGCATTGATTTCTAATGCATTAAAATTGCCAAATACTCCAAATAGTTCCGCAGAAGAAACAAAATAAAATACAAATAAACAAGACCTTATCTATTTATATTTTATTTTCATCTACTAGAATGTCTGACGCGCGCTCGCGAAATGCAACAGATATGAATCTAGAGTTGTGTTATACAGGCGTGGCAGTACATCGACGCACAAACTGTAACCATAAATTCAGCACATGATTCTAGAACATACTTTTCGTTGGTTATAAAAAAATAAGAAGTAACAGGCCATTCCAGGCCAGGCTTCGATGTCCCTGCCATCGTGTACGTGTACCTATAGCATACTTCATCGCCGTATTTGTCTAATGAAGAGAATCAATGTGCCTGTGTTCTTTGCTGTTTACCAGGCAGATAAAAGAAATGCTTTTTATTTGTTTTTAATTGCCTACAATTATTAACATATATCCTTCACCGTTTTCCGTGAAGGAAAACATCGTGATGAAACCGGCATGTCCTAGAACCAAATATTCGAAGACATGTGACATCTACCAACCTGCACTGGGCCCGCGTGGTAGATTACGGCCCACTCCCTCTCACAAAAAGGAGGCCTGTGTCCCAGCAGTGGGAAATTATAGGCTGATTATGTATTAAGATATAATATTTGTTTTTAACCTAAAATTGTTAACGTAAATTACATTCCTGTTAACCCCTCCAGCTAAGTATGCTATTAATGAAAGGAGATTCACAATTAAACATTTATATCCTCAGAACGGAGTGCGGAAAATACGCGGCGTACTGTTCACGCGCGCTCGAGCGTACTATACGCAATGGCGGGCGGGAAGACAAGCCGTCTCGGATGGAAGTGTTATCTATACTACTGAAGAACCCCTACCACCACTGTCTACCCCACGCCATACCTGTTCACATGCTCAATAATACTTATCAGGTATGTACTCCTATTATAACCAACAAGTTTCTTCCAAAATTAGGCCGCACCTAACACGCTCCAGTCACATGCACCGTGTTACAAGCGACTTTATTATAAGTTGGCTGTTAGTACAATGTCATCATCAGTCAGATCTATCTCGACGAAGAACTTAAAATATAAGGTTTGATAAGCCTACATTAACAGAACTCTCCAGGTCACTACGTTCTGGACAGACGAAATTTGAGTCATAGACATGAGAAGCAGAAAGAGCCTGAAATAACATAGATAAACCTTCATTTTTCGCATGTTACCTGCATCTTTATATTTTAGATCACATCTTCTTATTTCTGATGCGTTCACAGTTTGTGGTTCGACTCATAATCTGGCGACGTGAAACAGTATCAGGGCGCAAATAGTCGACCATTCCCCAAATTGATCCCTGAATGGAACCAAAAATCGTTGTAAAATTATATTACTGTTTCAACTTGCTCAAACATCCGTTCTCTAACAGGTAATAAGCTTCGACGGCTCAACAACTGTGGAGGAGTTCCTATCAACTTTAAGTACGGAGCTAGGATGCAGGGAGTCTGCGGCGTCTGGGTTCGCGCTGTTCAGCGATGATCCTATTGAGAAGGACTTGGAACACCATATCAAGCCTGATAAGAAGGTATAATACTAATAATATTAAAATCAATATAATATTCAATATTAAGCTGGTATGGGCAAAGGCCTCTTCTCTATAGAGTATTTGCCTATACATAAACTCACGCCTTCATCCCAGGGGGGTAGGCAGAAATTACAGAACACCATCTGCTACGATCCTTACATACTCCTTTTGCCTTGTTTACGTTCATACATCTGGCTATACACGCACGCTGGTTGCGGTTGTTTAAAAATGTTAATACGTAAAGTCTTCGTTGGGTTACTATTCAAAAGCTAGACTCCGTTTCCGTCGTAACAATCAGTCAATAACTCATGGTTTTAGAGAAGATAAAAAGATGTCTTTATAAAATCAACAGAATAATTACAATCTTTGTAATTTCTCGCGTACATTTGTCCTTAAAAAACCTTACATTTTATATTTTGTTTACAGCTTTGCGACGTCATATCAAAATGGGAGACAGCGCTCAGAGAGAAAGGCTCGGGCAAGTTCGAGAACTCGCGGGTGATCCGACTGACGTACAGAAACAGGCTTTACTTCAAGAACTCCATCAGAACCGAGACTGATAAGGAGCGGCTCTTACTGTGTTATCAAATCAATCAACAAGGTATTTTGTTAAAGATGAAATTGCAGGCAAATCGTAGTCACGCAGACATTCCAAGTTTATTTGTTTGGTTTAGAAACCAATTTGGCAACTCATTTCAGAGATTGTTTTTACAAAAACGGCAGAATAGAAATGTTAATTACTAAAAAGTAATTAGTAATAGTTGTTTTGTGGAATACCTACTTAATGCTGGTTATAATACTGTACATGTAGAAGTAACTGATGAGGCAAATAAATACCTTTTCTCTTTTTCACCAAGATGTTTTATTATTGTTAAAACTGTTTCAATTTTTTTTTTTCAACTGTATCTCCTTTCCTTCCAGTGGTAGCGGGTCGTTTCCCAGTAACTCGCGAGCTAGCGGCCGAGCTGGGCGCGCTGATGGCGCAGCTGGACATGGGCGACTACTCGCCCGTCAACACGCAACACAACCAGCCGCTCGCGCATCGCTTCTACCCGTACAGATATAGAGCCGGCCTTAGTAATGATGAACTTAGGTAAAGAAAACAAAAAACGGAAAAGAGAATCGCTTACAACTCGAACACCGTTTTCAAAATCATCAAAGGTTCCCACTTTTTCCTGTAGTTACAGCTAAAAACAACAGGCAAGGTAAACCAGAAAAGTTATGCTTCGGTGATCTTCGTGTTTCCGAATTTGAACGAACGTCGCGCCACAGTGGCAATTCTTCTTAGTTTTGCACTACTGTGCTTTATAGTAGTGCACCTATCAGCGCGTTTGTATGAAGTTTTCTCTCTGTCGGTTTACCTACTCCGGTCTCAGATCGTCATTTCTCACTCAAAAGTTATGAAAAGTTTTTTGAAATTGCATAGTACTTAGTTAATCTATAATTTTGTAAACATAGTAATAATAAAATAGGCAAGTATTTCTATGGTTGTAACAGCGCGTTCGTATTTCCGAAGATAAACGATGACTCCCGAATATTCACTTTACTTTTCACATTTCTTTTTTCACACATTCATCTCTGTAAAATGCACAATAGACATAAGTTAATTTATACCACAGGGATGTTGAAGAGAAACTGCGATCAAAGTGGGTGGCGTTGAAAGGACGCAGTACAGCGGACTGCGTGCGGATCTACCTCAACTGTACGAGGAAGTGGCCCTTCTTTGGTGCTACGCTGTTCCAGGCTAGGGTAAGTAGTGTATTCTTTGAACTTTGGTAGCCAGGTGAGGTCCTAAGTAATCGAACGTTTAATCGACTTTATAGAGGTAATGAGGAACAGGAATGAAGCACCTCAACTGCCATACAAAAGGGGGGATCACTCAAGGCCTCCGACAAGGCTGGTGTTGTGTCTGATGGGACTACTGCCCAACGTTTTTTGTTGGATTTCTTTATAAAATATGGCAATCAGACGGATAACTCTGCTTGCGCGATGCAGGATTTGCGTCATGTCAGGTGTGATGTGTTCGTATGCGGCGTTGTAGATGTCGCCACAACCTTACTGATGTAATCCAGTATTGAGTTGATGTCTTGTTCCAGTTTTAATGCAGTCATGGAGCGCTTATGGTTTAAAGCGTAGATAGTGTTCTGGTTCCAAGTAGAATATGTGTTGAATTTTAAAACTGATTGCTATCTGTAAAAACTGACCCCTAATCATTTATGTAAACGTTACAAAGAACAAAGCGTCAAAGTTCCACCTACTTTTCACTTTCAATGTCGTCTTTAATTTGTCTGATTGTTTTTACATTTACAGAAACTTAACTACCTAAATTAAAAAAAAAACCAACCCACATCTCCTGAACTGTTTGAATTTTCTTCTAACTAAATTATATTGTATTTATAGATAAAACAACCAGACTTATCAATGGTGTGGCTAGCAGTGTCAGAAGAGGGCGTGACGGTGCTGGAGCTGGCGTCCATGGCCGTCATCGGGCGGTACGCGCTCAGCTCCATAGGGCTGTTCGGTGGCTTGCAGGTCAATTAAAACGCTTTACTACATAAAAACAATAATTATAGACAAAGATGCATTGACGCACACGCTTCATATTATGTCAATGATTTTTAAGAGATACAGTGGAGTTTCTTGCAGGTTCTTCTCAAGAAGCCAATTTGTAACCATACACTTATGATATTTCATGAGTCTGTGTACGTTTATGTCAAAGAAAGATATTCGGCGCGAGATATATTTTACGAAATTGGACTGAACGCAAGATAAAAATGTAATTTTGTATAATTTTGCTGTTTTCCAGGACGATCTGATGATGTTGATCGATGCCGAAGATGCAGCGAGTCCAGTGCACAAGATGTTAATTAGTCTCAATAAGCCTAAAGTAAGTTAACCTTCAAGAACTAATGTTATTCCTATCCGATAGAATACTTTCTCTTTTCTGATCTTACTCGTAGACAAATAACTATGCATCCTCATAATCTCCCTGATTAGTAAAGTAATGAGCAGTGTCGAAACTTTATAAACAGTAATAAGTATATTAAGGCATATAAACACATCCTTTTTCTCACAGATGGCAGAGCTAACCCACCTAATAGCGGACTACAAAAACGCAATGCTTCGTGCGGGCGGCACAGGAACCCCTCAGATGAACTCTCTCACCCGCAACGGCAGCCACCGCTCCGTTCGCAAGCCCACC
This sequence comes from Gortyna flavago, assembly GCA_963669345.1. NCBI lineage: Eukaryota > Metazoa > Arthropoda > Insecta > Lepidoptera > Noctuidae > Gortyna > Gortyna flavago. The sequence continues at coordinate 14,291,074 of OY770138.1, forward strand.
AACACACTCCCACACTCCAGCCCTTCAACCCTCCCACACACACACCAACTCAGCCACTCACACCACACACACCACACCACAGGACACAACACGCTAAACTCGCACGCAACTACCATGACATTAGGCTCAGATCGCAATGCCACACTAACTCTAAGCTCTCACACTTCAACGTTCAACCAACATGTGGAAGTAAGAGTGCTGTCACACGGACAACCAGACATTCTGAAGTCGACGCCAGATCATAGGAGCGAGAAGAAAAGGAGTCATACGCAGGACAGCGGGGTCGCGTGATTGTAAGTGCAGTGACGGACTATACATGGATTGTTTAGTGAATGTTGTGATTGGAGCGTGGAACGACCGTTTTGGGGTACTTTCAAGTATGATGTTTTTATTTTATCAATGGTTTTTAGAGAGTTACATTGTGTGCACTGCACCATGAGAAAGTATTTGCCTCATTGTCTCGCGTATCGAGATATTTCATCATAATGTATTATCAATACATAACCTGCCAAATATTGATGAAATAGCATCAGATTTGCCTTTTAAATACAGCTATGTATATTATTCTTACTTCAATATCACAAAACGGTCGCGTCATTGACTCGGGATAGAAAATGGCCGCGCAAACAGAAAGTAATAGCATTCCACCAAATATAGGACGATGGGAAATAAACGAAATAATAATATACCTCATATTTTGTAGCGAACGATTCAGCCTATTTTAATTGGCTTTTTAATAATAGATTTAAAATGAATAGTTTATAATTTATTTTTTCAGCGTAATATTATGTTTTTAAATGTTGCTACGTTTAGTGGATTCGGCTTGAAGTGTATACAAGTGTGATTCGTACGGATGTGTCGATGTTTATACGCAGTCCAAATGCCAATTTTATACATGTAGTGTATGTATGTATGTGTACAGGGCGTGGTAAATGATACGTAGAATGTTGTTACTAATATTTTTGGGACCTATTTAATTTTTACATATCCTACAAAGTTACATGTAAATAACTTCGACATTTTACACCACATATGAAAGCACAAAACAGTATAATACAATTTCAATAAACCCTGCAAGCTTCCAATACATTTATCTGCCCCTGTACTAATTAGATCGAAGTCCATTTATAGCATAATAAATCGGGTTTAGGAAGACCCTTACGATTGTAATCTTTTATATTAACTGTGCTAGATCTGTCTTTCAATCGACTGATGTGAAGGTAGCGTTACACTTGCGTTTACTATACCTAATGTTTTAAATTGCTAAGCAGAATAACTCACAGTTGATTTTCAACGTTGAAAATACCGTGCAGGATCATTCTGCGACCAGGAACTTTTAAATAAAAAAAAAAATACAATCTTTTATTTCTCAAAAGTTATGCTGGTGGAGTCTTGAGTTTTCCCTAAATGAAATAAAAGAGAATATAAAGTGCTCTTTTAATAAAAAATAGAGTACATATATCATTCAAACAATGCGAGAGGAGGACGTTATCCTCTTTCATTTTTGAATGATTTAATTGTAATAAACGCAAGTGAAAACATGCCTTATATTTAAAAAGTGTGACACGTTGTGCGCTAGTGTGAATCTCAATGTAGAAAGGACGAATGGAGACTGGCTTTACTTATTTTGTATACTTTGTACTAGTTTATTTTTATTTTTTTATTATCATCTTGCAGTATATATTCAAAATAGTGCCAATGATTTATAGCTTGAATATATCGTTTGTTAACCAGACTTTATTTTTGAGTGATTGCTGTATTAGAATAGTGTGATGAGGTATGCCTTTTACGAGACCGATGTTTGGGGTACTTTGAGGTGTATTATGGCACTCCAACAACCAATTTACAAAAACATTGGTGCCGATTTTGTTGTTCACAAACTAAACAAAATTAAGTTCACTGCATCTTTTTGTTTCTAATTAATTAAGAAACGGACAGAAGATATGTTTTAGTTTAGTCCTGTCAAATTAATCAGCGCCTGAAGTAAATTGACGCAATTTTAGTAGGTAAGTTTTTAATCACGTCTAAACGTGTATGGAGTAGTGTCAGGCGCTGATTAATTTGACAGGACTAAACTAAAATTTATCTACTGTCCTTTTCTTAATGAAATATTAAAAATTAACTTTGCTGTGTCCGTAGTTGATTCGATGTTTTAATATACCAACTATCATGTACACATTATGGAATTCAATAAAGTATTGAGGAAATAGAAAGAAAAAGATGCACTGAACTTAAATTTTGTTTAGTTTGTAAACAAGGGAATCGGCACCATCAACAAAGAACTTGGTCTTACTATATAGTTACTACAGCGAACTTGTCATTTAACCCTTCGAACGTGGATCCACGCGAGACACAATTGCCTTTCAACTGGTTAAAGGTGTGCACAACACATAACTTGTCGTACAGATTTAATTAAATTAAACTCCTGCATACGCAAAACGAATCTTTATGACTTACACCGTCTTCCCAAGAAGTTTAATTCTTTTGTATTGAAGAATTTCTTTATGTAATTGGCTAGAAGTTACCCTGAGCCAATCTTACCACAGCTAAGATTGCCGTTTGTTAGCCAGCGGTCTCATAAATGTAATTCCTACGGATAATCACGAAATATTCTAATACAACAATTTAAATAATATTCATTGTGCTTTGTTTAAACGTTCTATACCGTAATATCTAATACCTACTTACATAATAAGCAAATGTCGTAATTGGTAATTCTGAATGTCTGTAAAGGTGATAAAAACTAATGGACTGAATTATATTTAAGATCTTCAACGAATCTAAACGCATTATTTATGTTTTTGATTGACCAATGAAATCGGAACGCAGTATTTTAACACCATTTGAAGTTTCAAACAGCCGCGAGCGCAAGTGATTCCTGCGCATGATTCGAGTGTTTGAAACTTACTTTAAATAACTTTTAGTTTAACAGTAAGACTTTATTTGTAAGCCAGAATTTTAAGCCATTTGAATCTCAGAATTTTCATAACATTATGCAATTTGAAAATTTTTAATATTTAATTTTAGGGTTCGTAAATTCTTTAAAGGGACCCCTAATTAGTTTTGTAAAACGTGGAATCAATGTGTTCTGTTATTATTGGTCTAATAACTATGTTTTATAAACCATACTATTAGTAAAATATTACTGACAAAAAAAAAATTGAATGAAAATACTCAATTTTACAAATTAGTACGACGAAATAATAACAATCAAGAAAAGCAGTCATCATGGGTATATTTTGACAGTGTAATAATTATATGAAAATGGGTACTATGTATAGTCAACAAAAGAGATAAGTATGCAGGATCGTCGGATATAGTTGAAGTTTAGCAAGAAACCGTATGTTTTCGAATAAAATTTAATTTTATCAATAGAAAACAAACAGCTCATTTATCAAATTAAATTTCACTCGACAACATCCATCGGTTTCTTACTAAACTTCAACTATATCCGACGATCCTGCATACTTATCTCTTTTGTTGGCTGTACATAGTTACAGTCTGTGGGCATTTTTAATATCAATCTATAACATCTATTGTAATATACATAGGGTATATTTTATGTATTTTTGGCATCATTATTTCAGAGTTCCGTGCATTAAAAAAAAACTATAATCTCGTTCAAAATTAGAAATAAAAGAAACAATATACTGCTATGCAAGAATTTTAAAAATACAAACGACTATTGTTTTGTATGCAGTAGTAGTTCTGTAGCGATAATATTAATATTAACAAGGAAACAGGGCCCCAAAATATATAGAAATAATAATAATGCTGCCCACCAAGTATTGCTTCTCACCTAGTCTTAACACGGAACTCTGAAGCGATATAATTTTATACTCGATTAGCTTTCATAGATATTTCTACCAATTTTTGTAATAATTCAAAGATTTTTGTTACCAGCTTATTATCTAAACATTTTACTGTGTCATACAATAAAGAAGATTTTATGTAGAAAGGAATTAATAAAAATATATATTTATTTTGTTAAATCACTTGTAGATACTTAGAAGATGTTTTTGTTTCAGCTTTGAATAAATTTTGTTACTTATAATCTTCTATATTGCAATGACACAAGTAATGGGACGGGCTAATTGTAAACGGCTACAAAAACAAACGGCAACTAAATAGAGGTAGTTTTATAAATCGTAGACATAAATAGACTATAGAAGCTAATGGCAATGGTAATCATGTAATTTTTGACCAATTCGCTTCCATGGCCAATCTATCCGAGCGGACTTTAACTGGCCAAGACTTGGAGAATTTAACTTTTGTTCATCAAAAGAGGCCTCTAAAGCACAAATATTTCTTATTTTGTCGAATACCTAAAGGCCAAAAGTTCTCTAAACCCTGGCCTACCATACGCGATTATAGCCCTTATCAGTCCATAACTAGAATTTAATAATTGCATAATAAAAGTGTATCACAATAAAGGCTAGAATCGTGTGTCCCGTAGTCAGCTATTTAGTAAATAAAATAAATAAATAAACCAACATTTCGATTGCACTTTTTGCATAACACTTAACTGTTGATATAATTATGTATAGAATATTATAATGTATATTTTACATTAGAACCGATCATTTAATTATATTATTGTATGAAGAATTTGTAAGTTGTAACTTATTTTGTAAGTATTTATTCTATTTTGTTTTACAATTGGTTGTTTTTTTTTTATGATTTCTGACAATTCCGGCTTCTTTGTTAGTGATGGCCTAACTCGAAGACTAACCATTTGAGGCCTAAAATTGGTATTTGTGGATTATATTTTGAATGTATTTAGACGATTTTTGTTTGATGATGCAAGAATAAACTTGTATTACTGAATCATGGCATTTTATTTAGCTTTTACTTCAATTGAAACCCTAAATATGAACGTATAACTAATAAACACAAATCTTGCCTATGGCTGTGCGCAAACCTGAATCAAGAATCGTTAATACCCGCTATAAAAAACAATGATGGCGTGCACACTAATTAGGTAGGAACCTAATTTTCATTGTACCGAGAACAAAACATTTTGAATCAGATCATTGTGCGCACGTCTTTAAGGTTACATTGTAGTGCACAAAAATATTTAAAAAGGAATGGATTTACCCTGAAACCACACATCATGAAAACAACACAAAACAAAAATAAAAAATAAACCTGATATTTATACTACTTATTTGGTAAGAAGAAACTCTTCTGGCTTCACATCCAACACCTTCAATATTGCCTCGGTATCGTATGGCACCGCTGTCAAACAATTGCAAAATAGTCTCTTTCGGTACAGGAAAAATATTAGCTACTAGGTCACGCATACCACTAAGTATTAAACGTCGAATAAAAAAAAATTCGTTAATCCAAAACGCACTGACAGTACAGTCATATCATAATCAGCCCACATTGTTCCCACTGCTGGGACACAGGCCTCCTCTCTTCGAGACGGAGTGGGCTATAATCTACCACGCGGGCCCAGTGCGGGTTTGTAGATGTCACATGTCTTCGAATTTTTGGTTCTAGGGTTTGCCGGTTTCCTCACAATGTTTTCCTTCACCGTTTTGAGAGCAGTGGTGATGAAATAATGTACACAAAGTAAAGCACCTGTCTGTGTTCGAACCTACGACCTACAAGTCGTAAGTCGCGGCCGTTACCACTGTGCACTGGGCCCAGTGGCCGATTTACCAACAGGCTGAGTACGCTGGAGTAGGCTCCAAGCGGCAGCGGGCGGCAGATTTTAGGGGCAGTAAAGAATGTTAATTATTATTTAAGTAGTAGGTATTAAGCCGTCGCCTTATCAGTAGTAGGTACATAATTCAAGCTTTTATGAGCTCAGAAATTTAGATAGGTACCGAAAAAATAAAAATAATCTAGAAACTGACACATTATTGTAAGAGGTCGGTAGGAGCGGCAAAATTTGAATAGCCTACTGGCGGCAAACCACTACTTCCATACCATAAACTCCTTTAATGACCTTCGTTATTTTGTTGCCTCTTCCAGTTGGTTCTCTAGTTGGTCCTCCACCTACGTATCCATTGCTATCTTTCTTTGCGTCATCGATAATCAATACCGGCACAGCTGTGCTAACATTTTTGTAAGTAACCTTGACCATTTTAGCTACTCTCTCAGCCAGTTTTTCGGCCACTGTTACTACAATAATTTAATTTTAACATAATTTAACTTAATTTTTTCAGCGAGAATCTCTTCATCTTCAAAGATAAATAAATTGATGCCAGGGATGCCTTTTACTTTGTACTTATAATGCTACAACGCCTTCAATTGCCTATAAGTATATAAAATTATTAACTATCTACTCAGAAAGTTAAGTCCATGGAATGACAGCTCACTTCACCTAACTTCTCACGGTGAGATTCTAACAGAATCGACCGGCTTGTGATATGTAATACCTACATTTAAAAGTGGTAATTCATTTGGCACAACAACAGAGAGGCCTAGCCCAGCAGTGGTTGAAGTCAAGCTGTGGATGATGATGAATCCATTTATTTGGCCCCTTTAGTTTTGTACATTTTCAGAGAAGCATTTCTCTGTAATTTTGTGCTTTTTGGATTCATTTCTCTATGGCGAAGATGCTGATTGACAGCTTCAAAAAGCTTGTATAGCTCTTTGTTTAAGGCCATTTATTCCATACTAAACAGCAACCCCTTAGAATATATAGTTTACCAATTTCTACATTATCTACTATTATTTATAAGTAGATAAATTATTTTTAGGTATCACGCGCGCTTCCGTATTTGTAGTTGTTTCTAAAATAAAAGTATTTAACATGACTGCAATTATTATTAAGAATGACCTAATTATTCAAATATTAATAATAAAAGACAAGTGTTTCGTTCCTTGAGTCATTTATTTTTCACCATTTAATTTAAGTACATTGATCTTGATGAATATTATGAAAACGGCATGAATTTTTACGTTGTAAAGTATTATTTTGCTGAGCGTTTACGACGTACGACATTTCATACAAACTTTCAACCTCTTGTTTTTCGAAATGGATGAACCGATTTTAATAAACATTTTTGAAATAGCTTATTAAAAAAAAAGTAGGAAATCTCTGTTTCTATGGTTTAATCGGTCTAATTTGGCTGTAACCATTGACCTATTATATATACCTATTACTAGCGGTAACACTATTTTTCTTCTTTTTTTTTTTGTACCTACTTTTTGATCATTTTCAGTTGAATAAATAAGCAAAACACATGGCAAAACACAATAATAACTTGAAGGACAATGGACAATGACAAAAAAAACAGTCATACCACAGACTAGGTAGGTACAATATAATGAGTCATACTCAGAGTCAACTAACATGACAGACAAAACATGTAAACGTATGAAAAAAGTTTTTGTATGAAATAACTGTCAAAATTTCAAAATTATTCCTCGATTAAAGTTATCAATCAGATGATTGAAAAATCAAAATTATTCTAGATCTAACACCAAAACAATGACTGTGCTTAGTTAAATTTCAAAAGTGGCTTTACCTTTATTTCTATGATAGTTTTATAAATTATTTGTTTACTATTTATACCTGTATAAAATATTCACTAGTTAGTAAGCTTTCTCGAAAAGCTTTAGTTCCACCAGAGCTTTTAAAAGAGCAAAAATTACACCGGTATTCAAGAGTGGGAAAAGAGACCGTGTTGAAACTACAGGTCTAACTCAGTGCTAAGCGCATTGACAAAAATTCTGGAACGTATCCTTTAATTAATAATTCTAGAACGTATCCTTTAATAATAATTACCTACTTGACTAGTTATTTGGACAAAAATAATAAGTACCTATCATCTCAAGCAACAAATACGGATTTAGAAGTAGTCTATCAAACGAATAGGTATGTGGTTGCAAACTTTAGTAACAAGGCAAGGCAATAAATGACCCCGCACAAAATGTTTGGAAAAAGTTGTTCGGTGTATTTGCCAGAAATTTTGGTACAGCCTGTAACATGCTGATTGAAAGTCATTATGGACGCAAAAAAAAATCATAAGCCAGTTTTAGAGATAGGCATTTTTATGTTGAAGTCAGAAATATGTAGGTACCTAAACAAAAAGCTTTCACATGCATCAATCACAACCAAGTTTCAATTCATATTATAAAGATCGATTTTTCGATTTTGCAGAAACTTTGGGATCTTGTATTGAAAGTCTTTATTTGAAGGGGTATTTTTATTGAAAGATTATTGACAATAATACATAATATTTACAAAATATATACAAAAGAAAACCAATCCATACGAATAGGTATTATATGTCTGTCTGTTACCTCTTCACGCTTAAACCGCTGAACTGATTTAGATGAAATTTGGTATAGAGATAGTTTGAGTCCAGGAAAGGACATAGAATAGTTTTTGTCCCAGAAATCATCCTTTAAGGGGGTGAAAAGGGGAGTGGAAGATTGTATGGGTAATCAATAACCGCTGAACCGTTTTAGATGAAATTTAGTCACAATGGATTGGCCGATATTCCTTCAGGATCGAGACTAATGCGGGTGAAACCGCGAGGCGCAGCTAGTATAAGTATTTATTTGTCTTTAAAACCATGAAAAACAACAAATCGTAAAATATTTCTTGCTTTTACTACGTTAATTTTGTTTTCAAATATTACAGCGACTGTACTATTTACAAACTCACTTGCTCCTTAACCACTACCAAAGTATGTCGCTAAATGACTTGACAAGCAATGTAAAAATCACAAAACGATACTTCCAAGTATTTATGCGTTGCATCGCGCAGTACGGCCGCTGCCTCTTGCGGCGCGGCGAGTTAGTGATGTGATATCTCCTTCTTTATTAATTACTTCCCCCTCTTCTTTCTTTCCTTTTTCCCCTTTACCTTTCTTCTCCTTTTTTACTTTTGGACACAACCCTACAAGATTGTATCTATGTCCACAACCAAAGCACCACTAACTCCCAAAATACCTACAAGCCTGCAGGGTAGGGTAGGGAGGGGGAATGGCGTTCACTTAAGGAAAATACGCTGTATTTTTCAAAATATAAATTTTACTTCAAACTTTTAAAACATAACATATTCTTTAACTATTCAGGAATCAACATTTTAACACCAAACGAATTTATCTTTGACTCATAAGCATTAGGAAACTATTTAAAAAAAAACAGGTTTGATCGCCATTGCCCCTGACTTTGGGTAATGCCGCTCAGGCTATGGGGTGATGCCGCTCAAACATAATTTTGGAAAAATATCTAGTTAGATTCATTTTCATTGCAGTACTAAGCGTGAGATCAACCTTAAGTAACTAAAGTAAAGTCTACAATCACAAATTAGCATCAATTATACCTATTTGTACGTGAGGTAAGCCTTTGTATAATAAAAAAAAAATTGATATAATCTTCAATACCAAATTAACTTCAATTATTATTATTAGAGGTAATCACAATAAGGAATAGTAAGATTCTATCATTGGTTACATAAATCACAGATGTATCAGCCTATCCAGAACATATAGCATGAGACCACAGTCTGCAGGTGGTACAGCGACACCACATCTCGTTTTTTTTTCCAAATTCTTCGCAGTTAATGCATTTCTTGTAGTCTTCATCCACCCACATTAATTTCGTCATCACTGTTGAAGAGGAGATGTGTCCTGAAATTACGGTCGTACTACAAGACTGCGTATCCCCAAGATGCTGAAGATTTTGGTTTAGACATCCCTTCTTCGACCGCAGTTTTAGCAGATCGAAGGGCTTCTTCGCTCCAAGCCGCTTTAGTGGTGATTTGTGGACGATTTCTGGGCATGTCTATAAGAAAAATAACAATAAGTGATTAAGGGGTAATGGCGCTCAGGTGAACGGTATAACCCCAAACGGTCGTTTTGTATTTAACTTGAAATTTATAAACATTCATGTACAATATTGTTCAAAATTTATCATTATCATAAAATAGAATAGTATTATACTCAGAAAAGTGATATCAATTGTTAAATAAGTATCAAAAGTCTGGACTTACCGACGAAAAGACCGAATCGAAAATTAGATCAGTCCGGCCGTATACGGAGAAACACACTTCACGATCACGTGCCGCGAGCTGACTGCACATACGCATCGTTACCTGTTAGAGGTCCCCAAACCCCGCGCTTTACGCGCCGCGGCGTGTTTCTATGTTTCATTTTGACAAAGTTACAGAGGTGAGCGCCATTACCCAGTGAGCGCTATTCCCCCTGCTTACCCTAATAGCGGAGCACACTGTCAGAAGCTATGGGTTTCATTTTGATAGGTCAACAACATTCATTGCGTTATTTACGTTGTTGAGCAGACAAATTTTTCGAACATATGAAGCAATGGATTAGCAATATCTTTCAAAATGATACAGATTGTAGTTGATAGTTTGTTTCGCAATTACGGTGCTGCCTTAGTTTGGGAGTTGGTAGATCATCTACAGTGCTGCTGTACAACCATCAAACATCTTAACAAATTGTACTTCATAGATTAAGTTTTTGTTTTATGTACCTACTTTGAGAGCGAAATAAATGTATTATTAGTATAAGTATCTTTGACATATCTCGCGACTTTGGGGTCCCGGACTTTTAAAAGGCGTCCAGGGGCCGAAGCCAATTCGTAACGCCGCTGCAAATTGGGTTAGTAGGTTTAACTAATTATTAAAAGAATTAAAAAAAAAGCAGAAAGAAAACGTTTTATTAAAAAAAAACATTATGCACTCGTTGATATGGAAAAAAAGATCATAAAGTAAATTTTTAAGACAACAAGAACCATCTTCAAGACCTTGTAATATAAATAAGTAACTGCGAAAAAAATAACGTAACAAGAATGGATTTACTCTACATACAAACCACACTTCATCAAATAAAAAGTAATGAAAAAGAACTAGCTACCTATTCAATAATAAAGAAAATAAATTAAAAAGAAACAACAGGAATGGATCTATAAATCACATTTCATGTATCAATCTATTTATTAAGAAGGAATTCTTTAGGTTTCACGTCCAGCGCCTTTAATATAGCTTCGGTGTCGTACGGCACCGCTGCAAAAAAAAAAAAAAAAATTAGCATTTAACTTTTAATGCCCGTTTAGAATTAAGATTTGAGTCAAGAATAGTATGAAAGCATTCATGCGGCTAGGGTCGTGGTTAATATCTCCGCAATTTCGGTACTCAGGCCACGAATAGATCATTGTTTTCTACAAATCGTTAAATCACCAGTCCCGGTAGTCAACCGAACACCTAACAATTGTCGTTGGATGATAATGATCCTGACAATATTTGAAATTCCTGCAAGCTTCTAACTATTGTTATTATAGGTATAGTCGATTCAGCCATTCCAGTTCTAGACTAGAAAATGGTAACGCAAGATCCTAACTTATAATACAACCGTTGCGAACCTTTCCCTTGGAAAAATCACAGTAAACAAGAATACTCACGAATATAAATCCATTCGTTAGGGTCGTAGCCAGAGTCCTTGCGAGACTCCATGATACACATTCGCAGCGCGTGCGTCACACCGTGCGACGTACACATGCCCATTTCGCCGCAAGCTGGGTCAAAAGTAAATTATTATTAACAATTGTTGTAACGTAGGTGTGGCAGAGGAATGGAGATTCTGACATCATGTCATTGCTAGAAATAGTTCAATAAAATTGCCATTATAACAATTTTTTTTTTTTTAGTAACACATTTGGTAATAAAAAAAATATTAACCTTAAAATAACTGTTAGGTAACATGAAGGTTTGACAAAAAATGGACGAGCGGGCAGTACAATTTCCCTGCAATGACATTCAGGAGACTGTTCGAGCTGCCCCCGACTCTGCAGCAGCATGATGATCATACTGGGCAGATGGATTGGTAAGTTAACTGATCGCTACTGCCTGAAATTCACCAATTAAGCTAAATTCTTTGCCACTAAGACACACAGGACAATCATTCTGCCTAGTCTTTTCCGGCTTTGCCTAGCAGCTGAGACCAACAGCGTACGGAGGGGTCTCGATATGTAATGGATGAACCATCCACGAACTGACCGCGGCAAGCGTAGCTTAACCTTGGATCGTCCCGTGCGGGTGTTATCATTTAGCCATAAAGCGCCACGAAGACAGGAAGGAAAGGAAGTTCTCATAATAAGTTTAGTAGGTTACTCACTTTTCGATCCAAGTACTCCATTCGGATTCTTGTGGTTGTACCTCAACTTAACGTTGTACTTGACCGGTATGTCCAGAGCGAGAGGTACATGGTACGTCAAAGAGCGGTTAGACACCAGTTTCCCTGTCTCTTTATCATAAATCATCTTCTCGCAGGTGAAGTAACCGACACCTTGAATGTAGGCTCCTTGCACCTTAAAATGGATATATTAACGAAAATTGAGTAAAAATGTTATTGGTCGTTTTGTTCCACTAGTTCAAACCATTTAATGCAACTTAACTCAATAGTAATAATCATCAATATATAATTTTATAAACAGTTGTTACAATAAGCTCCTAGATCTCTAAATATTCAATTCGTTTCGTGTTATATCTGTTCTGTTCGTTTTAGTTTGTTCTATGTCCTTGTTGTTGTTCAATATTATTATAATAAAGGAAGTGTTGAGGTAGGCAGAAATACAAGTCGTTAATAAAAATCGCTTTTATTAAATTTACCCCATAACACTTCATTGGCCACGGCTATCTGCTACAAAATGGCCGTGGCTGTTATAATTGCTACATCACTACTTATGATTGTAGGCACGCACGCCCAAGAGTGTCCAAGATGGTTTATCAGAGAAGGTTCTGAAAACCGCCATGGTACAAAAAGGATTACACACAAGATTAATAGCAGTAGTCCACTCACCTGTCCGACGTCAAGCTTAGGGTTGGCACTAACACCGACATCCTCCAAAATATCCGCACGAACTATTTGGAAAAGCCCAGTCGTTACATCTAGTTGTGTCTCAATAATGGCCACAGCAAACGCACTATACCCCTTCAGATTTTCGTCTGAGTCTTTCATCATGAATAAAGAAGTCAACTCCACTTGCTCTTCACCTGCTTTCTTGATTATTTCCTTCCAGGTAGCTTCTGGCATACTTTCCCTTATTGGAGCCAACCTTTCTTTCAAAGTTTCACATGCTCTTATAATAGAGTAGCAAACACTTTCACTCGTAATACTTGACCCAGAAAACACATTGTTTGCAGCCACGAAAGTGTAATGGGGAACGACATTGACATATTCGAGAGGCACCCCTAGCTCGTATGCGCAAACTTGGGCAGCTTTCGTGTTGATCCCTTGTCCCATCTCTATACCTCCTGTGGAGACAGTAACTGTACCATCACCTCTATAAATGGTGACGAGTGCTGAATAGTTTCCATAATAGATGACTGGGAAGCACATAACATTGATTGAAATAGCCTTTTTCATCCATCTATTTGTTTTATTAAACTGTTCAATCTCTTTAACTCGTTGGTCGTAGTTAGCGTCGTTTTTGAGAATGTCGATCAGTTCTGGAAGGTCATTGTCCTCTGTCCTCATGTTAACTTTGCGCACACTAGTCGGGTCCTTCTTTACGGCGAATGCAATGTGCTGCATTATGTGTTCAATACTTGTTATACCCTCGCAAGTACCTGTAAAATTATGTAGATCGCTAAATTACTGTCCTAGTTTTTCTTATTGACCAAATTAATTTAGACCAAGACCCGTACTTTTTGTCTGGATTGTTTTTACTGCATCATAAAAAAAACTTGCAGAACAGTTATTTTTTTACTTCTGTTATAAATGTTCTGGATTTATTCATGATGTTAGTCATATATAATAATAAAACCTTAAAAACAGTTAACGCAGCAACCGCTTGCAAGCATTATATATATTAAAACAAGCATAAAAAGGTTACCAAACAATTTGATGAATTTGTCAAACCCCATATTCTGAAAATTTAAGGAGTAAATGAACACACTAACCTGGTGCTCTAGCGAACGTATTAGAAGGAGTATCAGTAGTGACTGTAGCCGTCTTCAAGGACCAGAACTTAGGATTGTAGCAGTTAGGAAAGCCGCTGACAGTGAAGTCGAGAATGTTCTCGTTGTTGGAACTGCCGTTGTCTTCGATAATTGACGCGTTTAGATACTGTATTTTACCATCGTCGTCAACTCCTACCTATTTAAAGGATTTATTTGTTGGTTTAAGAGTGAATGTATAATTGTCCTTCAGATCGTATTTCGGCCACGGCTGCCAATCTCAACGGAGCACAAGTGTGTACGTAGACACAGGTGCACACTCTCTTCTGTCACTCTCATGGACTGAAGGGACAGCAATCCGACACGACCGGAGAGAGATCAGGCGCAGGACCAACGGCTTAACGTGCTTTCGAAGCGCGGGGGTATCAACCGCCAACTTCCAAACTCCGGGCTGTTACTAAGAAATTCCTAATGGAAGAACCTAATAACACTTTGTCCGACCTGAGAATCGAACTCAGGACTCCAAGCTCAGCAGTCGCGAAAAGAGTGAATGTATAGTCTGCTCCCGAAGTGTCTGGTTAAAATATAAACAAATGGATTTAATGTGCCTGTGGATTCCAATTTGTAGAAACTTACAAATTGAGTGCTTTGATTTGATTATTTATATAGTGAATCCCGAAATTCTAATTTTTAATCTCCTTTTAAAGATGTTTTTCTTTTGAAAATTATTGAGCTTAATTTTATAACCACAATTTTCGTGGATGATTTTTCAATTATCTATAATTTTATAACGTTATTGAAAAAATAATTGTTGAAATGTGGTGATTTGAAATCTTGCACCAATGAATGTTAGTTACACTAATTCCTTTTAGTCAGTGATAAGAAAGAATTTATCCTGAAGAGGTAAGAATTTAACCTGATCAGGGTTTGTTTGCACTTTTGTCAGATACTTTTGGAACAGAATGTGCACAAAGTTAAGCTGACATCAAATGGGATTTTAATGTACTTAGTTATTACCTCGTATTCACACTGACACGGCAGTCTCTTCCCAGCTATGGCCATGTTCGTCTGCATCGGCAAAATGAACCTACAAGGTCTGTCAAGTTTCTTGGCTACTAATGAACATGCTGTGGCAACCTGGGCGTTACGACTAATCTTGCCTCCAAAACCGCCGCCAACTCGACGAACTTTAACAAAGACTCTGGAAGAAGTTATAATATTGTACATAAATGTAAGTAGGTATATTTATTTCATGGTGCAGGTAGGTACACAAAGTGTGACCTTGATTTCATTTGTAAGTATAAAAACAATTTTGAAGATAAGTAAAATAAATAAATCCAATAATATTCAAAATGAAAGGAGCGATCTTGAAGTGTTGTTTTATATTTCACATTTAAAATTCGTATAAACAGAACTACTTAAATAGTGTTATAATAAGGAACTACACAGGATAGGTTTTACTTTGAACCGGTACTTATTATAGAATCATAACTTACTCGCTTTCGCTGATTCCCAAAGACCTCGCAATAGCAATTTGCACTAAGTCCATCCATTGCGTTGAATCGTATACTTCTAACGTCTTGTCAACAGGGACAACAACGCATGATAAGGGTTCTATATAATAATGATATTGAGATTCCATTTCAAATACTCCTTTTATGACCTTTGTAACATTGTTGCCTCTTCCATCCGGTTCTATAGATGCAGTTCCAGCCACGTATCTATTGCTATCTTTCTTTGCTTCATCAATGGTCAGTACCGGAGCTGCTGTGCTAACATTTTTGTATGTTACTTTGACCATTTTTGCTACCTTCTCTGCCAGTTTTTCTGTTTTCGCTACCACTATGGCAATCGGCTGGCCGTAGAACTTGATTTTAGTTGCAAGAATCTCTTCTTCATCTGTTTGAAGTTGAATGCCTGGAAATCCGAAGGAATTGACGCCGGGGATGTCTTTGGCTGTATACAGAGCTACAACACCGTCTATTGCCTAAAAATAGAAAGGTCAAGGATCATAATTATCCCACCCACCCAGACAGGTGCTTTACTTTGTGAAATTATTTCATCACCATTGTTCTCCAAACGGTGAAGGAAAACATCGTGAGGAAACCGGAATGTCCTAGAACCAAAAATTCGAAGACATGTCACATCTACCAACCCGCATTCGGCCCGCGTGGTGGATTACGGCCCACTCCCTCTCACCGAGAGGAGGCCTGTGTCCCAGCAGTGGGAATATTATAGGCTGATTATGTTATGTTATGTTGATCATAATTATATTGTTCCCTAAATTAAAATGACCTTGAACAACAATCGTCATTTTATTTAAAGAATGATGCTCGAATAATTAAAATGAAAAAATATGTTACATCAATGCATAATAATATTATCTCGTATTGTTTTAGCAATTAAAATAAAATTATCAATAAATATCTAAGAATACTTTATTTGTATAGATGTAGATGTTTTCAAGAGTCAAACATGACTTTGCGTTATTCAATATTCATTTTCCTTATCATGGAAACATATTTTCTGTAATTTTCTTATAACATTACAAATAGTAGAATTACTTGAACCATGTGATCTCCAAACTTTCAAGGATTTATAACACCCATATAAATTTGAAGCACCTACATAAATACAGTTTAATAACATTACTAAGAAGGAGGTGCAAGTCACGTCGCTGTCGTGGTCGAGCGACGACTTTATAATCTAAGAAAAAAATTAAAGGAAAACATGTTTTCATGTTAGGGAAAATGAATATTCAATAATATGTAAAGTAGTGTTTAAGCCATGATAACGCACACATGCTGTAAGGAGTGAAAATGAATTAAATGGATAACAACATTTACCTAAACGTGTTTATAGCACTCTGTGACCTAAGACCGCACTTAGGGCGGAGATTTCAACGGTCAAAAAGTTGATATTATAAGGCAAAACCAAACCATAAACCAAAACCATATCATAAACCGTAAATAATTTTGACCAAAAAAAATATATTTTCAAGATTTTTAAAATAGTGATGGAACTCAACTCATAATTAAACATACATAATGCATTAAAACAATCTTCAAATACACCTCTTAATTGTCTTTAAAAAGCAGTTTATCCCTTCATTAACAATTTGAATTATAATTAAAAATATAAATCTGCACTCAGTGATGGATTATTTATTATTAAATAGTTTGTAAATAGTTTTTTTTTAATTGGTCTACAAAGAAATGTGGTAATTTTTATTAGAGATTCAAATATTTACATAATTTAAAAAGATAACAGTTTAAAATAATAATATGTACAAGTATATAAAAAGGGGAGGGGAAATAATCAAAGGGCATCAAAAAATTCGTCCGCATCGCTGTCAACAGGAAACGTGAAAATAGATAATTACTTCATATTTCGCAAAAAATTATCCAGCGTTGATAATTGTTGTGAGCAGTGGTGGCCCAGTGGTATCGGCCGCGACTTACGAGTTGTTAGGTCGTAGGTTCGAACCCAGACAGGTGCTTTACTTTGTGTAAATTATTTCATCACCACTGCTCACAAAACGGTGAAGGAAAACATCGTGAGGAAACCGGCATGTCCTAGAACCAAAAATTCGACGACATGTGACATCTACCAACCCGCACTGGGCCCGCGTGGTAGATTACGGCCCACTCCCTCTCACTGAGAGGAGGCCTGTGTCCCAGCAGTGGGAACATTATAGGCTGATTATGTATCCACCGTTGTGTCATCGCGCTTCTCTTTCTTTTCTATGCAGTCCGACAATGACCGCGCTTTAGATCATGATGTAGTCCTTAAGTCACGCTTTTCTGTGACTTATGTAGTACAAGTATATATTTGCACAGAAAAGCGTGACTGGTTTAGGTCACACGAGCTATAAAATAGTATAGGTACCAACCATAGTTAACGATGAAACTTTAAATCTAAAGACTTAAAGTTCCAAAACTTCTAGAAATTTTAAAGCCTGGAAATAAATTCAAAACTGCCAAAGTAAAAATCCCTGCAACATTTTGTTCTCTGATCAGCTATAAAACTATTTAAAGACAGTCTCTTACCAAAACTTCTTCAACATCGATAGCATCAACTTCTCCAATGTGTACTTTAGAGAGTACGAAGGCACCAAATACCTCCCTTGGCAACGGAGGGATATCATTCGTGAACCTAGCTTCACCCCCCGCTTGAATCTTCGCTTCAAGCTTATCTACGGGCTGGTTCAAGGGGAACAGCGAGGAGTCAGTCTCATAGTCTTCCTTGCCAGAAGACACAGGCCGTTTAAGAAGTTCTCCACCAGAAGTATATTTTGAAAGAGCAGTGCCAGCCGGACAGATGTTAAGGACGAACTGCAAGGAAATTAATTGTAAGAAATAGGTATGGGTAATATATTTATATTGTATACTAGCTTCTGCCCGCGACATCGTCCGCGTAAAATTTCACCCTCCCCCTCTTAGGGGTGGAATTTCGAAAAACCCTTTCTTAGTGGATACCTATTATACTCTTCACAAAGAACACACCCTCCAAATTTCATGTCTCTAGGACCACATCGGTTTAGTACTCTGCGTTTATATATCAGTCAGTAAGTCAGGACTTTGAATTTCATATAATTAGGTGTATATATAAAAATGCCTAAAAGTCCCAGGCTAGAAAGATTCTATTCGACAGTCCGAGGCGAGAGATTAACTAATGAGGTATTCAGTGACTAAGGAAATAAAAAAGGAAGGTTTATAAGGACCACTTGCACTACAAATCACTAAATACGCTAAGCCTAGATAGAAATACATCATGCATTTTCGGCAATGGGACAATCGGCGAATTTCTGGGGATGACAGTTGAGTGGTTATTAATGTGATTACGAAATCATCATCATTTACTTACCTTATAAAACAGCCCCAGAGCCAACTTCTTTCGGAATTGTATAGAAGGTTCTCCAAGTATTTCTACGGGTATCAGCTCACAGCTCAACACGTTTATTGCTTCTTGCAAGTTCTTGTCATTGAATATGTTTTTTCCGATCAGATAATTTTCTGTTTTTGTGGCGTGATAAGTGTTCGGATCTATATTACCGTACACTATACTTGCACTCTCTATTTGGTTCTTTTTCCCCATTTTTAAGAGATATGCTGAGTGCACGAGTGCTAGAGAGTTCTGGTTCCTTGGCATAATCTGCAATTATTTTAACGTTCAAAGGGGGACAGCTCACGTTTCTCTTGGGGAGATCTTCTTAAACTTGATGAATTAAGCCTATGAAGATCTCCCATTGAACGAAAAAAAGCTTCTAACATTACATTGAAGAATACAAAAAGAATTAGGCGATCTTAAAAATTACCTTGCATTTCCTTACATCAAATAATTTACCTTATAACTCCTGAATATGTGCGAACTGCTAAGCGGCGGCAATTCCACGTTGACCATCAACACACCTTGCATGTCAAACTTTAGGAATTTCGCCATTGTCAGCGTCTTTGTTTTACCATCAGAGAAACCTTAGGATCAAACGTGTTGAATCACTAAACGACCCACTATTTTCAGATTTATCTTAAGTTTTACCATTTCTCAGGATATTGTTGTATTCTACTTTGCTGGCAGCAAAGTGTTCTTTGGTACACGCAAGTACAGTTTCTTATTCCGTAAAATAGGTAGAATGTTGCTATACGTCTAATACTCAAACAATACAACTTTGACTATAGACCGCACGGAGATGTATTATCAGTGTGCATGCAAATCAAGATTCTACAGTCAAATTTAAAAACCTCAGCACCGCTCACCGGAGCGGTCTCCGGTGCAGTGTGATAATCGCCTAACCCTACGAGGATAACTCAAGGATATTTTCTATTAAAAGGCATAGTACTTACGAACAGTAACCGTGGCGCCGACACATTCAAACAGTAAAAACAGATCTGACTTGTACCTTGGTAAGGCGTGCTTGTACATCAAATTGCCAGCTATGGAGCCAATCTAAAAATACATTAAACCTATGAAAACATTATCGACGACAATGAAAGACAGCCAGCGCGGCGTGCGTGTATGACCTGTGTATGAACGTATACGAGGCAAAAGGAGTATGTAAGGATCGTAGCTGGTGGCGTTCTGTACCTAATTTGTGCCTACTCACATGGGAACGAGGCGTGAATTTATGTACGCTATATATGTATAAAATTCAGTTTGTGCAGAAAAGGCTGTCAATTTGAGACTTGGACAAAATGTTTCGTGTTGTTATAAATTATTATTATTGCAAAATTGTAATACATATCTCGTGTGCCTTTAACTTCACTCATACCGTATTGTGGTGCTTTCCCGGAAAAGTACATGGTGTACACAAAGGCCTACTTAACATCAACAAAATCTGGAGTCACTAATATCATCAAGATATTTGTCACTCTCTTATGCAACTTACCTTTCTAACGGGTATATGAGCAATAAGTTTAAGATGTTTCACAAACTCTCCCAAGTACGCAAAACCACTCTTATTGCTAGCTTCTTTGAATAGCTTGATACAGTCCTCTATAGAGACGTTGGCACCAAGGACCATATTTTGGTCGTAATCACACGTTTTAAGAGAAGTCACTTCGCTTATGTCTATCAAAACTCTGGAATATTCAAATGTCTCGACTATACCTGAAATGTTATATTAAGTTTATCATTTATGTCATTAGTTTACCCTTTTTTTATTAAATATATTAAGCCCATACTGTCCCACTGCCGGGCAAAGGCCTCCCTCGACTCTTATCACCTGTCACGCCTTTTTTTATTTTACGGTTTATCCGTGTCATCTCCATCTTCGTCTAGGTCTTTCACGGCGTTGCTTTTTCCCCGTTTGGCAACCATTCTGATGATAACTTAACCTAGCAATCCTCTGATATACGACATACGATGGCCTGCCCAGACCTATTTCAGTTTGGCGGACTTTTCCTCTAAATCGGCAATTTGTGCTGTGGAACGGAGTATTGTGTTTTTACGCGGTCTGTTAGTTTGACTCCCAAAATACAGCACTCCATGCGGCGCTGGCAAACCGCGAGCGTAGACTTTTGATGATTTGTCAAAGAAACATAGTCTTTGATTGAAATATTTGGATGCTAACGTCCAATGAGCTTTCGCTTTAAAAGGCAATGAGCAGTTTTCCGCTCATCTGATCTTTCATGGACCAATAGATCTTCCAGGCATTTACAGTACGACGTATACATTCGACCGTCTTATCGTATCTCGCACATTATCCATATGAATGCAGTGTCCCCATTAAAATTTGCATAAAAGTGCCGTTTACTACATTATTTACTTTACCTCTGAAATAACCTATTTTCCTTGTTTAAATTAACTTTAATTGGGCTTTTAAACGTCTTTAATGATAAGAATTCAGTTACTTCGTAGATAACAAGTATCTACCAAGTTGCCTAACATAAGTGTACACAAATAAATATTTAATTGCTTTAAATAAGTTTTATTTATATTAGGCCAGAACTCACCCTTTCCAGTGTTGCCATCGACAAGCATATACGAAGCCACGCCATGTTTGTTGAGGATATCAAAAATTGCATTCTCATCATATACCTTAAAGAACTTGTACTTTCCAAAGTTAAAACTAAGAGTGCTTTCACTTTTAAGATCAGCTACAACGGTCCAATCACTGCAGTCACTATTTATAGAACATTTTCTCTCGCAGGTCCCATAGTTTTTGGAACACGTATTGAGCTCCTCAATATCCCTGACTTTTTGGCATATTTCAGGGGAGGCATCAATGGCAAACGACTTGATTGTGTCTAAAATAGGTCTAAATCCTGTACACCTGCATGTATTGCTGCCAAAAGATTGCTCTAGTTCGGACATTGTGAGGTTCTTGTCAATTAAACTGAAAGCAAGTAAAATACCCTTAAATTACCCTTTCTTCTGTTCGCTAAATCTTGAACTGTATCAATAGAAACTTGGATAAGTCGCATGCCTGGTCAGTTGCATAATCCACCCTGGTGTACAGTACCCACACTGGGAGCCGTTGAACGCTACAAGTCGCTTTTGTACGTCGCTGTAGCCGTCCAAGCGGTTGCCGACACCTTCGATGGTCGTCACCTCCCAACCGTTACAGGAGAACACCAGCACCAGACACTGTGGACGAGATATTCAGCTACTTAAACAAGTCGGCTTTATGTAACTAGGTACTCTATTCTTTTCTAGATGTTAGTTAATTTTATATATACTTTATTGTACACCACAAAAATACATAAAGTCAAACATATAAACCTCCTACTTTTTGGAAGTCGGTTAAAAATAGATCGGATACTACAAAATATACAATCGGCGGCCTTATCGTTTTCTGCTGTTATCTCTTCCAGGCGTAGGTACAGTGATTTGCCTGGACATAATATGATTCTTCGTCTCTCGTATCGGGACAAGCTATACGTGAATATTAACAATGCAGTGGTGGAAAGATTGCCCAATCAGTAAGTCGTAGGTACATGCTTTTGTATATAGATGAATCAACCCTACGTGATTGGAGCTCTCTTTTGTCAAGAAGCGCAAAAAGTCACATAACTTCGTGTTTTGGACTGATGAGAAAGCCACTTACGGAGTTAACAGAGAAGGTCTCGACCAAGCCGCTGGGTAACCGCCTCGCTCGCACCATCACGATACAGGAGCCGCAGCCACCTTCTTGACACATGGACTTGGTGCCCGGCAGAGCGAGCACATAGCGGAGGTACGCGTTAAGCGTTGTTTCCCGAGGGGTGCTTTCGTCCACTGTGAAACAATAAATTACATTTATTTAATTTAGCATAATTTAAGACATGGCAAGTTTGGTTTTTCCAAAAGAAAACGTTATTTCCGTTGTCCAACGGCCTTCAGATATTGAAATCCTGACATATTCATAAAATTTTTAGTTCTTGTTTTCTATGCCACGTCTGCTTCGCAAACACTTTTAAAATTTCAAAAGTCTTCGTTAGAAACTTTGATTAAATTGACAGAAAAGGAATGCGGAACCTCGTTTTGGAATACAATAAAGAATCTACACCTATTACAACACTTTAGTGAAGTGTGCAGAACAGGCATGTTTTGGGGCACGCAGCACGCTGGTTCCCATCAGGCAAGATCGAGCAAGTCCATTTCGTAATAAAAAAAACTTCACCTTTTTTGCCAATTAAATTAGCCCGCTAGATTAGAAACTTCCTCTTAGTTTCTGAAAGTCTAATAAGGCCATTGTCAAATCATTAAATCTGCAATTAACTCCCATGATAACTTTGTATCTCGTCAATCGCAAAAAGTTAGCTATTAATATTAAGTACTTAGTTGCCAATCAAGATCCTTTCATTTTTTTAAAGGTTTGATTTCAATGAAATGATTATTTTTACTTTGAATTAATAATTAATGTTGTTACATAGACTACTCTAAAGCGAGCTACATAGAAAATTGCTGGTCATGGCGATAGGTTTATTACGAAAGGAAACTGCTATTCATTATGTCGTTACTACCGCAAGACATAGTTTATAGCATGTTATTATGGTTCTACTTACTACATAATAATAGGGAGATTACTGTAATAATGTCGTAGTTTTGTCATCAGTATAGGCAATGAGGTTGGAGTTAAATACGTTGGTAGGTGCCGGTCGAAACCCAACAAGGTTTTCAAAAAGCAGGGTCCAGAGAAGGCCACGTGCGACAAGGATGGTTTCATCAAGGTGATGAAGAAAAAGAAGAAGCCTCCTTGTCGGAACCAGTGCGGCACCACGCTGGCAAACTAACATACTGCTGCGTCGAGCAATCCCGACGACGCAGCTGTACGTGTCCAGACTGCACCACTCCACGAAGGTTGAGGGGATCGTGGAGTACATGCGTGTGAAGAAGAGGGTTGAGAAGTAGGAGTCGCGTCACAACACAAACTTCAAGTCGTCCGTGTCGACACATCATCTCGAGAAGTTCCTCAAGGAAGAGTTCTGGCCAACACCATGACACCAGTCAGCGAAACACGATGCAGACACTTCGTGTACGTTAGTGTTAGTTTTTAGTATAATGTTGTATGTATTTATAGTATTTTTAAGTTACTTATAATAATATTGTTTACGGGCCTTGATGCCTGAAATAAATGGATAAATAGGTATTATTTGAAATTCTGAAGTATGATTATCATGACATAATTATGTCGGTTTTTTGTAAAGCACAGTTTCAGAAATAGAACAAAACTGAACATCATCATCATCATCATTTTTGAACTGGTTCTTTCTTAGTTTTTTCGGCCTTGGAAACCCCGACCACATCCAGCTTATTTTTTTAATAATATTACGTGTAAGTGATTCCGATATCCTTTAAACAGAATAAACAATTTCATTTAATTTTATTTCTTCATCTAAATAATGGGGATTATTAGGAAAGTAAAAAAAAAAAGAATTACGTAAATATAGGTAACACTAATCCTACCTGTACATTTTCTCCCATTCACGGTAAATTCTATTTTAGACATGTTACTGATATACCGTTAGGTATAAACGCGCGGGTAAGACTGTCTTCGTTTGAAAGGAACAGTATTTTATATTAAGTACATATGAAAATAATTTCAAGCCGTCACGTTTATTTAATAAATTTTGTTTTTATTTCCAAGTAAGTACCTATATTTATATTATCTGCATGCACAGCTGTTCATGTAAGTGCGTATTTTATTGAACCAAGTGGAAAAATGGATAATCTTCATTTTGCAGAGTCACGTTACCTCTTAAAGTAAAAAGGTGGGCAGGAGTGTTAGAGAACCCACATTTCGCTGGTTAACTATGATAAATTTTAAAGTTCCACTCAAGGCTGTAATTGAAAATAAGAGAGTAGCTAGAGTTAGACCAACGAGGCAGACTTTTTTGAGTGAGAGTCAAGAGAATTCAAGCGACGCAAAATCGATCTAACACGCGCGCCACTCGAGAGTGGGTGCGGCCATTATGGGAATGGCCGAAACTTTCGCCTTTAAAATATTAGTGTGATTACCTAGGTAAGAACGGCAACCGTCAAAGGTAAGCCTTACAAAAACATAACAAAAAAAAATTGGTAAGTATTTAAGTAAAAACACTATTTCTCATACCTGTACATCTTTTCCCATTGACAGTAAATTTAATTTTACACATGACTATCGTATGCTATATGCCTATATCCCTAAAGAATATCTTGTTTCTCTAGCACTAGTTATAATATTAAATATAATTTCAGGCGTCATTTTATTTTATATTATTTTGTCGTGTACACTATATTCGTCACAGTGAATTTATTAAAGTACTATTTAGATCTGACGGAATTAAGTCTTCGGCGTGGATAGATAGAGACTATGGAATAGTAATAGATCGGATACACACATCCCACAGCGCGCATCTGCCTTAAAGGGAAAATGCGATGGACTTTCTGGGACATCAACGCGCATGCTCAAGCGTCCTTTGGGTTCTGAGGAAATCTCAGTCACTATATTGGGCGCGGGAAGCAGCGACAGAACCCGGAATGCTGGATGCATTCCACAGATCACGTTGTTGGTGCTACAGCTACAATATCGTGATAACGCGAACTACACTTCGCGCTCTCTGTTGTACAGCGAGGCTTCGAGCGGTGTGCGAGATAGAGCACACGAAGTCCCTTTAGTTCGCGTTATCGCGACAATGTAGCCGCAGCATGACATCCTACGTTACCTACTAGTCCCTAATTCACTATGACCACTTAACGATTCCTTACTTCGAAACCACGTCAATTCCTTAGCTATTCCCACCAGTCTCGTGTTCATTGTACCTATCATAGAGAATAAGGCCTTGTAGCACAGATAGGCAGTCGCTCCATGTAAACACTGCTTCGGGTTAGACAGGAAAACCCCGAAGTAGTTGGAAAACGGCTAGTCATATAATGAACTCAATTTCCTAGATGCGCTCCGATGCTTTTCGACCCGCTCCGTCAGGTCTAAATCGTATTTAAGTCTTTTCTAGTTAAATATTTATTTAAGTGTGAAAAACTGCTGTTCAAGTAGATACTTACAGTTATATACTTAATTATGTATTTTAGTACAGCATCATGGGTAAAATGCATGTATTTTGTGCAGAGTCACAACAAATATTTCTCTCGTAGATATTTTTTTTTTCATTTGCATGCTTCTAAGGTGGAATAAATTTCACATGTATGTAATGTAGGTAAATTTTATTACTTATACCACATTTTACGCAAATAAAGATAGGTTACTAACCTACTTAGTTATTATATAGGTACATCTCTCTCTACCTATATTGTTCCTTCGGGAACATTCAGGCGCGACCTATACCTAGGTTGCCTGATAATAGGGAATGAACTTATTGCCCTAAGACGATTCGCAAACTGCACCGCATCACGCAGCGGGGCGCAGATAACGCACCTACGCGCGTGATTTTTTACATACAAATTCAATAAAAACGCACTCACGCGTGTGGAATTTTGCTCTGTTTCACGCACCCCGCCCCGTGATGCGGTGCAGTGTTGGCCTCCCCTAACTGGGCGCGCCCTAAATCGGTAGTGCCTACTGAGAATTTCCTTACTAATAGAAAAACTTGTAACCAACTTTATGAACTATCAATTATTCAGAGTAAAACATTTATGCTTACCAGGCACCTTCTTCCAATCGTCTTTGGTCTTCTAAGACACTCCGTTTTTCGGTTCATAGTCGCTCCACCGTTTGGTGATTTCTGAGGTAATTTTTATGTGACGAATACGAATATAACCTAATAGTATGGCAATAAAATTGTAATTTCAATGATAATCATCGTAGATACAAAAGCAAAGCTGCGGGATGCATAGACATACCGTCTCATTATCTAATAATATCAGCCTATAACGTTCCCACTGCTGGGACACAGGCAGCCACTCTCTGTAAGAGGGAATGGGCCGGAATCCACCACGTGGGCGTATTTTTGGTCCTAGGACATATATATCGGGTTTCCTCACGTTGTATTCCTTCACGGATTTTTAAATTTAAATTTTATGTCATAGTTTTAAGTTATTTTACTGATCCGTTAAGTCATATTACTCTGGCTACCGCGTACTGGAAGACGTAGCGTTGGAAGGCCTCCCGCAAGGTGGACAGACAACCTTGTGAAGGCCGCAGGAACCCGTTGGATGCGAGAAGCACAGAACCGGTCGAAGTGGAGGTGCTTGGGGGAGGCCTATGTCCAGCAGTGGACGTCTTTCGGCTGAAATGATGATGATGACTGGTAGATCAGCTGCATCCGCCCCAATATAGTTGAGAAAAGGCTAGGCAGATGATGATGATGAGTTTTAAGTTATATTCGAATATTAATCATCAGTCTGCTGTCCAATCATCATCTAAGTACCTAAACACTTGAATAAACGTCTCGTGAATTAAATAGCTTTGCATATTTTTTTAATAAGTAAATAAATACATATGTAGGTATGTAACACTTGCTACACATACCTAATTATTAAAACATTATGATTAAGTATGCTACAAGTGTTATAATTTCTGAAACTTATATCTGAAACAGCCACTAATAATATTAAGATCTCAGACCAAATTAAGATCTACATAATACTATAGGTAGATACCTAGGTACCTAGATTTGATATATTAGGTACTTAGATATTTGAACTTTCGGGCAGTTTCAGGCCCATACCTCTCGACCAATTAGTTTATCACTAATCAACAAAACTGCAGTTTGTTACAATACGTAGCTGTAGGTACCTAATAATTAGTACCTACTAGATACCACGAATAAAAACAAAATGATAAGTACCTACTTGAAACAAGACAAAATGCTTTATTTTTTAACCACTCAAGTGTGAAATGCCGAAAATCGACACGGAAGGAACATGGCCGACTGTCCGACTGATCCAGTGCCCAAAATCGACACAAACTTTTTTGCGCGTCCGTTCACACTGTATTTTTATTTTTAGTAATTTAGTGCTAGATGGCCAGTATTTATTTTTTATTCGCGATTCTCTCCTCGCTCGCTCGCGATTCGCTCCCTCAAAAAAAATATATTTGCCGGGTAAAGAAAAAACAAATTAATGAATACATTAGTATTTACTTTTATTGAAATAAAAAAAATATTTACAGGCATTAGGTATAGTCGTAACACTAACGTATTTTAAATGTTAGAAGAAAACATGTTAAATACAAAATGAACTAAATACCTAAGTAGATAAATAGGTACCTACTTACTTAATGCAAAACACTTAAGATTAAGAAATAATTTAATATCCTAAGATTTTAAGTCTGTGCGAATAAGTATTAGGTATAATTTTATAAATGCCCAAAGTCACCTTTTCTAAAAGTTCACTATGAGTTCAAGCTCTTTTGAAAAACAGTTCACAAACTCTTCACTCCTTTCAATCTTTAGCCATCTCTTCATCTTCAGATAAATCGAAATTGATGCGCCTACTCCTTGGGAAGTCCACACCCTTAGTGCGACGTAGTCTTGGTGTCATCCACATTGAATTCGATTGTGTCTTTTCAGGAGAACTAATTTGATCTGTTGAGTCGGAAGTCTCTGAATCCGGTGTATGTGTAAAGTTTTCCATTGTCACATACGGCGTCGCTTTGATACCTGGAAAGGGGTAAAAATTCATGAATATTTTGCTCTTATTGTCTATTAAACTGAATGAAAATATTAAATATTAAAATATTAAAACATTGATTCAAAAACATTTCAAAACTGTGTAAAAATAGTTAAAGTTAGAAAACAACCAAAACTTTAAACCTACCTACCACAGCAGCTGGGATTACCTATTTTTATTTTATCGATCTAAGAATCTAATCTTTTTGTAAATAGGGCGCCAATCAGATTTTTTAAAATTCGAATATTGTTACAATAAAAATGTTAATATACTTAGGTACAACTGATACAACGCTAATACGTAATTTAAATAAATTAAGTAGATACAAATATTAAATAGTAAATTTATGTTTAACTCACCTCTGCGATTTTCCACCGTTCGCATGCTGTTACCAATATTTACGAGTTTAACTGAGATAAAATACAGAACTTCTTCCATTTTTTTTTTTAATTTTGGACAAAAGTAAGTTCACTATTGAGACTATCACTCGTTGAGATCCAAAAGGGTTATGATTAAAAAAATAAATTACGACCCTTTTTATAGGAGCCCATAAGGGTAATTTCTAATTAGTTAATAAAAAAATATAAAGAGCCATAATTTAGAAATGTATTGTTCTGAAAATTTTAATTAGTAGGTACTAGGTAGGTAGGTACCTGCTGATTCAATATAATACGGTAATTAACTCGTTAGTAAATTACCGTATTATTATAATTATATCGATGATGTAAACATGTTTTTCTCTTTAACTTCGTAAGTCTTGTACCTATATAAATTCAACAGCATGGTTTCACCAAAGGACGTTGTACCTACAACCGACGCCGGTGTCACCTTTATATTTAATAAACACATCTTTGACGCATGGGAAGAGGCACAAGATGCAATAGGCACCAAGGCATTTGATTGCAATGATATTTCCTTTTTACTTAAAATATCATTGTTTGATTGCGTGAATTACGAAACACTGCTCTTGAAACTTAGGCATTACGGACTAGGTAAACTTAAAATCATATTTAAATGATAGATTTCAGCAAGTTCAAATAAACGGTGTGTATTCATTGGGTTTAAGAGTCAAAATGGTGGTACCGCAGGGTTCAATATTGGGGCCATTCCTATTTTTAGTATATATAAATGATTTACCTCATTTACTGAAAAAGCGACCACAAGTGGTGTTATTTGCTGATGAGATTTCAAAGATTTTTAAAGTAAGCAGACGTGCATAGAAGCTTGACAACGTAAATAACGTTATGAAATGATCGGCGAATGATGTGATGAAAATGATGAAGGGCGGGCGTTTTGGGGGACTGTCTTATGTAATTTTGACGTTCGAAAAGTGCTGATTCTCAGCCTAGTTTGAATAAATGACTTTTGATTTTGATTTTGATCCATTATTGTAAATGCATTAGATTCGCTTTACCGAATGTTAGAAGTAGTGAATATCACGTTGTATTGAATAAGGAGATACTTGAATTCGTCGAAAATACAGATTTCCTGGGGATCACGCTTGACTCAAAGCTACAGTGGGGTCCGCACTTAACATCACTTGCAGGGCGGCTAAGTTCAGCCGCTTACGCTGCCGCTGTTTAGAAAATCCGCCAATGAACAGACGTGGATACCGCGAGACTGGTCTATTTTAGTTATCTACTTTCATAGCATCATGCCTTACGGCATTTTGTTGTGGGGACACGCTGCAGATATTGATTCTATCTTCATTCTGCAAAAGAGGGCTGTCAGAGCCATCTACAAGCTCAGCAGACGCGAATCTCTAAGGGAACTGTTTATAAAAATTAACATCATGACGGTTCCTTGTCAATATATATATGAAAACATTATGTATGTTCGAAATGTTTTAACAGTAGAAATAGAAACAAATTAGATCAACCGCGTTTCAGATTGTCCAAAGTAAAAACTTCATTTATATGGGTTACTGTGTAAAATGTTATAATAAAATACCACTCGACATTCTTCAACTAAATAAGAAGAAATTTAAAAAAACATGCATTAAACGCACACTATGTTGACAAGCATATTTTATGTTTTATGATTAATCGTAGATAAAAATGCCGGCCCTGCTCCACAGGCACTTGGGCCCACTAGTTAAAATATCAATATTTGAAAGAGGTGCAGGCTGCTTCCCTTTTTCTTTTCTAGTGTTTCTGACATTACGAACTTAATGTTTATTTTTATTTTATTCAATCAAGTTTTAATTATCCGGTTAGACTGGAGGCCGACCCCACCATGGGAGGAGGCTAGGCAGATGATGATGACTTCAATATTAAATACCTCTTCCTGTTTGGTAGTAAAATTTTATTCATCTCTATAAATTGCAAACTGTAGTTTTGTATAATATAAAAACATTTTTAAAACTTTGTAAATGAATCCGTTTATTATGATTTTTTGATGTTGACTTGAAAGAGCATGGCAGTTGAGAATTTGTCATGCTCACTTAGGAAAATGTCTCACTGATGGTGGCGCGTGTGTTGGATCATTCGGTTCCCTACAAAATGGTTGAGCTGGATGGTGCTGATCCACGCGTCATGTTCGTGAACGGGCGCCGTCGGTTGAGACTGGTCATGTCTTAACTGCCAAGGCTTATTTTTAATCCTATAAGTATTTTGAATTGTTTTTTTTATTTGTTTTTATTTTTAATTTTTCTCACATAAGTATAGAAGCAACAAGAGTAATGTACCCAGGATTTTGTAATAATATCTTGATTTAAAAGAGTGTCCATGGAGTTTCTTGCCCGTTCTTCTCCATAGAGATCTACATTTTGGAATGGGCAACTAGCTTCAACTTTCTGACTAACTGACCGACTATTTAATTTTGACAATTCAAAAATGCCTGTACATGGTTTAATTGAAATAAATGCTTTGAGTTTGAATTACATAGGCCTATGGAGTAGGGGCAAGAGATGATCAAGTAGGTACTTTTTTTCAAGCTCATTAAGCAACTGTAAGTGAGCTACTGAGGAGTTTGTTGCTCTACTTCTTCGCAGCCACTAGGAAGTGATGAAGGGCGGGCGTTTTCGGGAACTGTCTTAGGTAGGTAGGTACCTATATGTAATTTTTTAACGTTCAAAAACTGCTAATTCTGAGCCTAATTTGAATAGGTATTTACTTAAATGGATTTCGATTTGTAACGTTGTTATTAACATTAATGAGCTGCATTAATGTGAATAACAGTTAAGAAAGCGGTCAAGAGCGAGTCGGACTCGTGCACCGAGGGTTCCGCACAAATTTGTAGTAAATAGTTTATCACAATTTTTTTTTTCATGTAGGTAACTACAAATTTACGGATGTCGGATTTTTCCTTTACTTGTGCTACATGACCTTGCTTCTTGCCAAATTTCATGATTCTAGGTCAGTTTTGTAACAATATTATTAAGTGTCCATGGTATTTCTTGCTTGTTCCTCTCGATAGGTACCTACTACGCTTTGGAATGGGCCACTAGCTCCATATTTCTGACTGACCTACTCCTTGACAATTCAAAAGTGCTTGTAAATGGTTTAATTCCAGTGACAAAAAGAAAAGTAAGCAAAAGTTCAACTCTGTAGTCGGAACTTTTTTTAAACTCGGTACTTTTGTTACCGGTTCTATACTGGTTCTTGCAATGTTGATACCTGAGTACCGGTTCCAGAGGGGTACCGGAACTCCACCTAACAAGTATCAGTACTAAATTCAGGTATCCGCCGCGTACCACAGATCTCATATTTGTACGGTTGGCAACCTTGAAGTTGTTTTTCTAATGCCTATTAACTATAAGTTACTATATCTGTTTTCTCACTCTAGCTTACGGAAATATTTGTTGGGTACCGGTTTTGGTACCGGTGCAGTACCGATACTGATTATAAATACCAATAGCACAGATAGGTACTACTCTGATACCGCTATCACACAAAGGCCCAGGTATTGCGACCGTTTGGAATAAAAGGGTTCCACCTATATTTTTTATAAAATAATTGTATAAACTAAAAAGGTGTCATGGATCACATTAAAACCTTTTTCCGTTAAAAAATCAATTTTTATTAAAATTTTAGTTAGAACCCTTTTATTCCAAACGGTCGCCTGGTTCCCAAAAATTCCGGTATTTCAGGCCCTGCTCGGTAGCGCCTACTGTATTTAACTAATTGAAAAAACAAACGCCAAATATTACAAAACTGCACTTTATTTAAGCTTAAAAATATGTAAACTAACAATATCGTGTGATATTTTGTCAATCACTTGCAGAATAAGGCACAACATTAATTTTTATTCAGCTGAAATTATTGTATAATATTTAGTCAAAAATATTGTACTATGTAGCTTATCAAAAAACAGTTTTAATCTAAAACATTAAAGTATTATTTTCAATAATCATTTTTGTTCCGTTGATTAAGTAGGAATATTTTCAATCAATTCCATACTTCATGTAAAGTTAGAAAACTAAAGCTGATCCAGATTTATGCTAGTTTTTTTCGGTAGTTAGTATGTTTATGACAAAATATTACAATAAGTAGAAATATCCAAACTTACATACATATATACTTATTTAAGAATACTTTGGTATCGTCACAGCTTTATTGAAAAGAATCAAAATTAAGTATCCATAAAAATATGGAAGACAAATTCGTTTAAAATATTACTTAGAAATATTTATTGATTCCTTTCAACTCTACCAAAGTCATTACACTAATACTAAATAAAAAGAGTTCATAAAGAGAAAAATATTTCATATTAAAAATATTACCATTTTTTAAATGCAATGAAAGGCACATTTTTACTAACTGGGAATACACACAAGAAATTGATTTATAATTAAAATTATACTTTCAATTAATTTATACTTAATTGAATTTTGATTGCAATGGCAATGATTTCATTTATACGAAATGAGTTCAACAATATTATGTTGCAACAATTCGCCATGTTACTTAACATGGGACTACCCTCAGCACTTTCAATGATGTCCAGTACTATTAAACGATTTATCAGAGAATTGGTCATAAAAATATCCTCAAGAATCATTTGTCATAGTGGTTTATAGAAATAGGCCCATAGTCAGTAGTGGACTCAAAAAAGGTGACACGACACAATAATAAAACAATACAAATAAAACAAAAGATTGCATCTACAATCATAATTGAGGTAATAATGAACTTAAAAGAAATCAGATTCCATAATTGTTTAGGAAAAAAATTAAGAAAAAAAAAAATTATATGCCTGACGATTTTTAACCCAAATGTATGTTTTTTTTTTTAGATTAACTAAATATAATTTTATAAGCACGTATTTATCAATGGTTCATTGATATGGACGTACCTTTATCAGTCTTATATTAACAATTATAGAACCTGTTACAACACCATTCTCCATCTTATAAAACCATCGTAAAGAATAGAAATTACAAGAAATCTTGCAATTGACCTTGAATATATTTCAAACATGACGATATTTCCTCACTGTCTGCAACCATTCCTTGCAGTTTGTCCTGCACATCAACTAACATTTCTCTATGCATACCACCCTTTTTTAGCGCCGTCATGCAGAAATTTGTAAGGGCCTTAAAGCATTGTTTTCTTTGAGCATTATGTGGCTGGTTGTCCCAAACAGGAGTAGCTTTAACATAACTCCAAGCTAGAAAAACATACTGGATTACCGATTCCCAATGTTGCGATTCAATCAAGACCTTGCCTTGTTCGACGACACACTTCTTGAACGCGGCCAAGTGCGTGGAAACCCGAGAGTATGCTGGGGAATCAGTTCTAGAAGTAAGACGAGACGTAGGGAGACTTTTGAAGATATTGCTCTTCAAATAACTCAGTCTCTCTTCAAGAGGCCCTAGGTCCGGGACTGGCATATCACTCCTGATCTCCTGTTCAATTTCAGGGTGCTTGTATGTGATGGTTTTGATCATATGAATGAGCTGGGTAGGGCTCAAGCCTTTTAGGGCGGTATCGATAGGTCCTTTGAACTCTGTATTCAATGTTCTTTCCAGTCTACACCTTTTCATTGGTGGGGTGCTTTTAATGGGGCTGGTGATCTTGAATTTCTGAGGAGTGCTAATGTCGGTAAAGTCGATCTTTTCCGGAGTTAGTGGTATGCGTTCGGTGTCTAGTAATAGACGCTTTCGTGGTGTAGAGCGAAGGGTGACGCCGAGTTTCAAGGGTGATAAGTGGTTGTCTTTCGGTGGTGTGCGTATGGTGGAGTGAAATGAGGAGTTGCGTTTCAGTTCGATGTCCGGTGACCATGTTACTGGCAGACGTTTGCGGCCTGCAAACGAAAGGTTGCTTGAAAGAATTTGGCTTAATGTTTTAGTGGTGAAAACAACTAAGTAGGAACTTGTTTTGTATTCTGATATATTTAAATTATAAATCTTGAAAGCATTTAGCAACTGAGGTAACCCTACCCCAGTCAGCGGGGGCGGGGGGGGGTTATGCAGCCTACTGTACAAGGTAATCTAATATTAAGAAGGAAGGAAGGAAGGTCTAATATTAATTGTAACATCTGATTTGTAATAAATAAGTACATACATAATTTGCAAATTAATATATTCTATTCTCTTTGAACATTTTGCTAATTTAAGTATCTTGGTTACTATTCTATAGATAGCCTTTTCTTGCAGCTGTCTAAGCCCTACTACTCTATGATATTAGAGGATGTTATGAATTTTTGATGCAGCAGCATATTGTAATCTGCAAAGCCGTTTATTATTTATTTTATTTTTAGCCTATGTTGTCCCACTTCAGGGTAAATGCCTCCCTTTCTCCTTTCCATTACTCTGTCATGAGCGAGCAAACCAAGACCTTCCCTTGTTCAACGATAAGGTGTTCATTGATAAAGATAAATGACCAAGCGCTGGGCCTTAAGTCACTTGCCAAATTCAACTTCTAAAAAGAATAATACTTTCCATAAAAATTCAAACAAGACAATTATAAGAATTGCAAGTAAGAATCTCGTTTTTATACCATAATTCCCTTAAAACTTTTAAGTAGGGATTAAAGTATTTTATACCATTAAAGTAATACATAGTATTCATTGTAGTTTTACTATGTGTGCCTGAAGTACTTCTTACAGTTATGGTAAAAGTAAATTCTATCTTTGCAGTATGCTGGAACATCAGTAAAATTTTACTGTTAATCTCCCCCCCTCCCCCCTCCCCAACTCCCTATCAGTAAAGTAACTGTGGAATTATATGTTTTAGTAGTGAATGTCTGATAATTATAATGATTAATCCACTGTAATATTATTTGTTTTGTCACAGTAAACAATAACTGAATTAGTTCCAATCTAATTCCAATTTTATAGTAATGGGCTCCATCGTTTTATCGATGATTCTGTGTGAAAGAATCAAAGTGTATTCACTGAGATTGAATGGTTTTACTGCCTTAAATACGATTTAACTGGATCTGTTTTGTTGTTGGTTCGTCAAAAATAAGAAATGTAATAAATTTACCACATCTATCATTATTCGTCTCAGATTAGGACATGTTTGCTCTCCAGTGTTTTTGGCTAAACTACGCATTTGGAATCATTCCCTTTGTGAGTGTGGTGTAGAAGAGGGTACTCTTGAGCACATATTTTTCTCTTGTCGTAATCTTTTTGTCCCGCTATATGATATTCTCCCCTCAAATTTTCCCAGACCTATTAATATCCCATTCCTCTTAACACTTGTTGATTCCCCATTAATTAAAACACTTACCATTAAAAATTATATTATTAAAAAACATCAAGCTATAACATAGCAACTCATATTGGTGGTTCATTGTGTTCGTCCCATAATAAAATTAATTTGTGTTGTCTGGTTATTAACAATTTATACTAATAAATATATTTGTTGTCCTTACTGGCTATTCAAACAGAATAAACTGAATTAGTTAACAAATCTCGTTTCTATACCGTTGTCCGTTAAGAAGCTCCTTCGTTTTGAGTCATTCATGCATTTTCTTTGAAACAGAATCAACATGAAAAATTTCAACTCGGATAAAAGGAAGTGGTTTTAATTCAGCTTGCAAGATTAGACCAATACATACTAACTAAACAAGGCAACTTAAATTAAAATTTGTAAAAATAAAACGTGTCGGAGGGATATAAGCCAAGAGAATTCAATTTGTTATACCTCTCTGCTGAATCAGCAGTTCGTCAGGTGATGGTGCCGGACTGAGATACCCAGCGGGCAGGGCCGGGGAGCGCTCCCGGATGTTAGTGACAGGCTGTAGCGGGGTGACACGGAGACGATCAAGCCGGACCGGGATTTCGGCGAGCGCCGCGCGTGTGCGACGCCCTCCGTCTGGTGTCACCGCGCCCTCCATTGGTGCTGGAAAAGGAATATGAAGCAGTTAGGTAGGATATAGAATAGAATATGGATTAATTAACACAATATAAAGGCTTGAATACCACAATTAATACCCGCGTTGGATCATGCTTCTAATACACCTAGTTTTACACACATTATGCATTAATGTTAGGTAAGTCTGATGTGAATGTGACAAGTAACTAAGAAATTGTACTTACAAAGAGGTTTAAGGTAGGTACGTATAATTATTTAAACGTCTTTGAGATGATACAACATAGTATTACTGATTGGATACGTAACTAGGCCAAGATAACGTTATTTGATATAATTCTAACTAGCATTTTGATTTGGGTCAGAAAGAACCTGGGGTTTACTAGTTGACGATATTATGACTTGTAATCTCGAATGAGGCTTCGTAAATGAGGCTCAATGCGCCATGTGGAGACCACATCTGAGCTATATAAGCAAAAATAACCAGCCTGGAGATGCTTGCGTTCGATTTTACCAGTACAAATGTAATAGCAAGAAATAACTGAATCTAGTAGTAAAACCCCTGAAATTACTACAACGTTTAAATTACTTACCGCCATAAGTTTGTAAGAACTCTTATTTTGTAGTTTACATCATAGTTAAAAGGAATAACGATTTACGAAAATAGCGTTCACAGTGACGCTGATATTAAATGTAGAACATAAAATACACAAAAATAAATTACTTTTCAATGCATTACCTCTGTGTAATATCGATAGATGGTATCCTCAAACAAAATTTCACGTGCAAAACAGAGAGTGAGAGCGAATTATCAAAATAAAAATAATAATGAAATTGGCGCAAAAATTGACAACCAACATCTACAACTAAGCACACCGGTTTTTTATTTTTTTATTTCACGTTCCAGGTATCACCATTTACAAACAATATTGGGTTACCAAGCATGGAATCTGCTATGGCGGCTATACACGACCATGAATAACGACCAATTTGGATGGGACTTGAGCAAGACTTGATGCTTGATCCAATTTTTACATGCAAGCTGCTGAGCTGACAATAAACAGCTACCCTCCCGTCCGTATTATTATTATACTCAATATACTCTTTGCAGCTACCTACTGCCATTGTAAGGTTGGTTATCAGTTGCACGATTTATCTTAAGTGCTTATTACACTATCCAATTTTTAGGAAATCGGCAGATGTAATCGCAGTTAGAACAGATTGGATCCGATTTAGTGTGAATTGGAGGTCCAACCGATTTATTACTTTACTCTATGGGTCCAACCTAACGCTAGTGTTTACATTCTCTTTGGTCCAACCGCTCTACTTTCAGAATTGTCTACGATCTATTACAGTGTACAGAGGCCAGTACATCAAGCTACCCCAATCTGTCAAATTTCTTTGATGGATTTTCAACTTTACCACAGAGGAATAAGGTTCATATTCAATTGGGAATAATTTAACAGATTGGGATTAGGTTGATGTGCTGGCCTCTGTACAGAGGCCCCAATCTGTCAAATTTCTTTGATAGATTTTCAACTTTATTACAAAGGAATAAGGTTCATAATTGGGAAAATTTGACAGATTGGGGTAGCTTGATGTGCTGACCTCTGTACAGACGCCAGCACATCAACCTACTACAATCTGTCAAATTTCTTTGATAGATTTTCAACTTTATCGCTAAAGCGTAAGGTTCAAAGTTGATTGAGAAAATGTGACAGTTTCGGGTAGGTTGATGTGCTGGCGTCTGTACATAAAGTTCGTTTTTTATTCCCAGAGACTAATCTGACAGATGTAATGTCAAACTTCTGTATTATAAAAATGCAAACACAAAAGACTTAAATGTCAGATTAGTCTCTGGGATTAAAAAAACTAACTTTAATCACGGCATTACGATTTATTTATTTATTTTATTTATCCATTTATTTCAGGCATCAAGGCCGATCACACATACAATACAATATTAATATAATTAACTTAAAAAAACTACTCAATCTACCAACTCCAAGACCCACAGAACACATATACAAAACTTAACTTAAATTCCCGCCCGGTGCGAAATCACACTAATATTATAAATGCGAATGTATGTTTGTTACTTCTTCAACCACAAACGGCTAAACCAATTTTGATAAAATTTGGTATGGAGGTAGCTGACACCCTGGATTAACACTTAAGCTACTTTTTATCATCATATTCCTACGGGATCGAAACTTATGGGGGTGAAACCGTGGGGCACCACTAGTGTGTTCATAATCCTTTTACGATATCTGTAGTACTACTTTGTCTGTGGTATACTGGTATCTGTGGTTGGAGTACCATTTTTCCTTGTTTGATCCATTCATTTCGTTCATCGCATAGAGTAAAGTAATATCATAGAGTAGTTCATCGAATGACGAACGTCGTGAATGGAATGTCGTGATGTGAATGTGATATATTTATTATTTTTTGTCAAAATCATGGCAATCATGCACGGCAAAAAATTCGATAGAAGAAAGTAGACGATAACGATTATAATTGACTAAAATTCTATGTTTCATATCTTTGACTGTAGAAAGTGTTCTTGATGATCGTGCCTAATAAAAATAAACATTCCGTTAGAATCGGAAAGGACTGTATACGAAATGTACACTTTTGTTGTGATCCCTTATGTTAAGTTGCTGTTTTGATTGTGTTTATTTGCTTTTTGAGTTGATAGTGTCATTTAGTCTTGGAATTTGTGAAAGGGCAGGTGGGAAGTAGGTCATAAAAGTCGTGGAGGCGTAAACAAAGTGAGCCGGTGCATCGTATGTTCTAGATTTTAATGGCACGATATGGATTTGCTTGAGGGTCATTAGGGGCGATGGAGAGGTTGTCTCATGACCTTAACCTGGCTCTGGAGGAGAGTAACTGCGGCCGGCAGGAGCGGAGAAAGCTAGGCCTCCGCCGACGGACCAGGTCTGCCGGAAACCTACGTAAGTGTAAACCTCGCTTCTAATTTTCATTCAAGGATTTCTTGTTTGATGATTCTATATCAGTACACCTACTCTTTGTTATTGCATCTTGTATTTTTTTGGTATTAAAACTTATTTTTAAAATGTTAAATGGTTATTTTGGAGCAGTAAAACTAAATTAGGACTACTTTCCCTCAAAATATTAATTTTCAAGCCAACAAAATTTAAAATTGTGCCAATTCTAACTTGTATTGCTTAGACGAATTTTGAAACTCTTAAGAGCTTAGTTTGAGCGTAGCACAAAAGTTTATTCAACTTTATTTTACTAGGTTCATTCAAAATAATTAAAGAAATTAAGAGTGGTTCTAGAAGTATTTTTCATAATATTTATTTATTGTGATGGATATAATCTTGCATTGTAATAAAATAGTTATTTTTTCTAATACTTTAATGTGTGCAATATTATTTTCATTTATTTACATCCCTTGTGCCTATCATTACTGAAACCTTCATTGTGAACATTTTATTGAGTCACTTAGTAAATTCCAACATTCAGACTGTTGTGACTGTACCATTGATTTGTCCGAAATTCATGAATCATAGTATTCCCCGCAACCGAAACAACTACTTTAATTTTACTGACAATGATGTAACATTTGGCTTTTTTTTTCAACATGTTAATACATAATATTGTTACTCTTTGTTGAATACTAGTCCTAAATCCAATCAGTTCCTTAGGCTTTATTCCTGTTGTAATTTCATCATTTCACATAAATAAATCCCTTGTTTAAAAAAAATATCCAATAAAAAAGGCTTCTTTAAAAGTGTCTCAGTCCTTAGATACACAAAATCTTTACAGCAGCCGCAGTTACAGTGAGCCTCGTAGAAGATGGAAGCTCCAGCAGTCCTCCGCAGGCCCCACTCATTACCCAGCCTTTATCAGACTCAGATGATCCCCACCTCAGCTTGCACAAATCCAGCCTAAAATCCAGGCATTACTGTCAGATCGGGAACTTTGA
Organism: Gortyna flavago; assembly: GCA_963669345.1. Classification (NCBI taxonomy): domain Eukaryota; kingdom Metazoa; phylum Arthropoda; class Insecta; order Lepidoptera; family Noctuidae; genus Gortyna; species Gortyna flavago. The sequence continues at coordinate 14,331,697 of OY770138.1, forward strand.
GTCAGATTCGTTCAATGAGAACTTTTCGCCAACCAGACCAGCTAATGCTAGGAGGAAACGGAAGTATAAGAAGATGCCCGTAGAGTACACAGACGGGAAGAGATCACCACCTGTTGAAATTTTGAGTGTGACTACTGAGGTGAGTTTTAAGAAATTGTTTGTAATTAGAAATGCTATAAAAATCTTGTTTTCTCATTGGTACAAATTAGTCTTGTTCAATCACACTGCTATTATAAAGGCGAAAGGCGAAATGTTTGTTACTTCTTCATGCACAAACGGCTGGACCAATTTTGATAAAATTTGGTATGGAGGTAGATGACACCCTGGATTAAACATAGGCCACATTTTATCTCGATATTCCCACGGGATCGAAACTTATGCGTGTGAAACTGCGGGGCGCAGCTAGTTATTCATAAGTATAATTTCTTTAAGATAAGTTTAACTAAAAATTATGTATTACTTATTTTAATTAATTATGTTATTACCTGCGCATACTGTAGTGCATGCTACACTTTTCTAAAAATGGGCTAGACTTAAGTTTGCAATGTACAAATTGTAAAGTAACAGTTTACTCATTGTTAAAAAGACAAACAATAAAAAATATTTTAACTGGATTCTTCTACATAGTGCAATAGTTTCCTTTTGTATCCAAAATTTTTCAGATTAACTAACAATTTCCTCATAGTAATTAAATTTTTGTTTCTAAATCAGAACAGTTTTTCCTAATATGTATGATAATATGACCTTGCAAAAAACAGATTTATTATAAAAAACTATTTCAGCATGAATATTTACACCACATGATTATTTTACAATCTCCACAATCCATTTGTTTTGTTAATTTTAATCTTTATTACTTAGATATCATTATTTGTATTAGATAAACTTAAAAGTTTTAATGTTAATTTTTATTGTTTGTATTTTCTGTGCGTGTATTAAATAAAATATTTTTCATTCTTTTTTTATTTAGTTTTCATATGAACTTAAAACAGATGTTGTAGTGTTTAGTGTCCAAATGTCTAATTGAATGCTTGTTTTTTCAGCCTAATGCAATGCCTGCTACAATCATTCTTCAGAGCCAAGTGTTGTCTCCGGCAATACATATTAATAAGCACAAGACACTCACGAAACCTGAAAGGTCAGTACTCTATGCTCCGTTATTACATAACGTAATCAGCCTATAATGTTCCCAGTGCTGGGACACAGGTCTCCTCTCCGTTATTATTTTATTTATTTTGTTATGAACCCTCTAGTAGTCCAGTCTTTTTAAAGTTTGATTTATTTGTCATTATTAAAATTTATCAATTTTATCAGCTGGTTTATTTCTGGGATTCAAGCAAAATTCCGATTGAATATCGATTTAAAAAAAAACGTTGGACTCGCACACGAAGGGTTCCATACCACCATACAATATTTAACACTACATATAAAACGTTTGTTGTATGGGAGCCCCACTTAAATATTTATTTTATTCTGTTTTTTGTATTTGTTGTTAGGGGCCATTCAAGAATTACGTAAGCACTACAGGGGGCCATGGGTCTTTGCTTTGCTTATTTTTGATGACATGGGGGATGTGGTGATTACGTCAGCAGTATTTATTTTTTACTTTTTCGGATTTTCTACAAAATTTAGTTGATTTTGGTTTCAACACATAAGGCACCCTTTTGTCTATGCTTGAAAACGAAACTCATATAATTGCTGCTCATGAATCAATAAAGAAACCGGAACACATTGAAAAATGCATGTACCAATGTTTACGTAAGCATGGGGAGGGGGGGGGGGGGTAAAAGCTTAACTTACTTTTGCTGACGAGGGGGATGGGGTGTCAATAATTGCAAAAAATCTGCTTAATAAAGTAATACTTGAACGGTCCCTTGTAGCGGCAACAGAAATACGAAAATTATTAATAAAATTAATATGAAAATTTCAACTGTCTAGCTATCACGGTTCATGAGATACAGCCCGGCGAAAAACGGGCAGTGGAGTCTTAGTAATAGGGTTCCGTTTTTACCCTTTGGGGGTACGGAACCCTAAAAATTAATAACGGCTCGCCCGGAAAGAAAAGTCCGTACCATTGGACTTTTCTTTCCGGGCGAGCCGTTATTGTTTTTTTTTTGTAGTACCTACCGTGTCCCCTGCCCGCGACAGACTTTTTTGTTTTGAATATTGCGTTTACGAACCTTCCCCCCACCTACTCACTATCTTCCACCAAATGAGCACCTTCCTACCTGAGGGTGTAACCTTCCGTGGTCCAATAAAATAAAACTAGTACTTTTTACCACGTATGTGCTCTAGGGTAGTTATCAGGCGACAGTTGAAATTTAAAGTGGAAACTAGCAGGGATGTCTGTCTTCTCTCATTACATAAGTCAGTAAAAATGCTAAAATGCGTTTTAAGAGTCCCTCTTATCAATTTCGCGGTCTAAAAACAAATATTCAATTTTTTTCGGCCCAAGTTTCTCAATAACCTTAAGTTATTAAGTTTCTTTTTAAATACACAGTTATTTATCACCTGTAACTCGTTAAACTTAAAAAAAATTTGTAGACTTACTAATATCTAATATACTTTAGTATGCCCAGTATTTAGGATTTTTTTCAGATTGTCATTTGCTACCAGTAAGCTAAGAAAGCAATTGAAAAACATGGTGTTTCGTGCTTACGTAAAAACATGTTAGATTTTTATTTTTCGTAATTTATATTAAGTACTTATCAAAATTTAAATTTGTAGAATTACCAGATAAATAGGTCATAAATAACTACACACATCAAAAGTGTCTAGGGATCAACATATATTTTTGCAATAACTTTTCTCCTGATTGATATTAATTAAAATTTTCTTTAAGGATTCATCAAATAAAGTGTTTTCGTTTGTCACAGTAACGATAAACCAAGTCACCTTTGCATTAATAAAGAAATTTGCCATTTTCCTAATAAAGGGATTTTTGACATTTGAACCACTAACACAAAAGTTCGAAAAAAAGACTGAAATAACAGTTTTCTTTAAAATTTTATTGGGTAACTTAAACAATTAATAATCCGTGTTTCTACCGCGAACACTAACAACACAAGAACATCGGTTTGGCATACTCAAAATAAGTTCATTCAAATCACGCTGTGGAATGGCCGCCCATGTTCGTTGCAACAACAAAAAAAGGTCTTCTTGCGACTGGATACCCTCCATATTCGGCAGAGCTCTTCTCTGTAGCATATCCCATGCATGCTCAATCGGGTTCAAGTCTGGCGACTGAGCAGGCCAGGGCAGGACATTGATGTTAGCTGCGGCGAGAGTCTGTCTTACAACTCTTGCGGTGTGCGGTCGTGCATTATCATGCATTAACTGAAATAAGGGACCGATTTGCACTTGTAGAGGAACGATGACGTCTGATACAATCGACTCAGCATAAATTTGAGCGTTGAGGTTGCCTCTGATCCAAATCAACTCAGTTCTTCCGCCGATCCAAATACCCGCCCATACCATGATGGTTCCACCACTATAAGGATCTCCTGGCAGGATTTTAATCGCTGTTGGCGTCCAGGGGTTCTCCAGTGTCGTATACGTCTTGTATCCGGTCTCATACCAAAACGAGACTCATCAGAAAAGCACACGAAACGCCATTGTTCTTCTGCCCAATTTCTGTGTTCAAGAGCCCATTGATATCGAATCCTACGATTGTGAATTGCTATAGGTGGTACCCGTAGCGGTCTTCGGGAATGAAGGTTCACTTCATGCAAGCGGTTTCTGACTGTTTGGTCGCTAATTAAGTTCCCTGAAGAGTGATGAAGCCTCACGGCTAACATCATGGCGGTTATTGTTGGAGCTCTTCGAGTTAAGATTTGAATGTATCGGTCTTGTCTCCGTGTGGTGCAGCGATACCGTCCTCCATGGCGCTCAGCCACGGTACCAGTGCTTCGGTAACGTGTCCAAAGTCGACTGATAACACTCTGACTTGTATTCAGAGCTAAAGCCACAGTTCGTTGCCGGGAACCAGCTTCTATCATTCCCACGGCTCTGAGCATTTCTTCCCTGCTTAAATGACGTCGCCGCTCCATAATAACGTTGGTTTTAATCAGTAGTAGGGAAACAAGCACTAATAATGTCTTCAATGCGTTGTATGTTTTTATAGGGAAAATATTGACAGCTGATTTTCATCTTTTACTCGAATTTGATTCACAGTTCCTGATTCAAATTATGAAATGCACCAAAAAGGATCCATATAAATTTATAAAATCATAAATTTATTACAAAGCCACATCTCAATCTCAAGAAATCCGCATAAAAATGCTTGATCCCTAGACACTTTTGATGTGTGTATGTATTAAAAAAAAAAACTCTTAAGGTTATTGAGACATTTCGCTGAAAAAATTTGAATTTTCTGTTTTTAGACCGCGAAATTGATAGGGACTCTTAGATACTTTAAAATATCCACTGCATGATTAAACATTTTATTCTTTAGAATTAAACTTCGCTTTGTTACGGCATAAATTATTTTGTTATGCAAGTAATTACTGTTAATCATTAATTTAATAACTGACTTTTATGTTAAGTATAAAATAGTTGATCATTCCTAAAATTATAAGATTCTAAGATCATAAGATTAATAGTTGCTTCACGCATGCGAAGAAAGTGTTGTCTCTGGTTTTGTATATCCAAGAAACAAAATATCATGAACAATGAATGATGTTTTCCTTAGACCCTGCAACATGGGAAATGCTAAATTGAGTTCCAATTCTTAGGCCCCAGACTCCCACTATTGAATCAACTGTTTTGGGATATAGTCTTTGTATTGTTTCGTGTTATTTACATAACTGTTATTATACAAGGAAAGTTGTACTAATCCGCAATGTGTTGGCTTGTTAGCTGCTTTTTCAGAAACGCGTTCTGCGGCAAAAGGAAATGGTCTCACCGGGACAAAGGGGATGTTTGCGAAATGAGAGAAAGGTCATTCAGTGGTGGATGCTCATCCAAGTCCGCATACTTCTCTAAAACCGACTTTAAGTCAAGAAAGTACGATACGGATCTCCCTAAAAAAGACCTTGTGTTGCAGCCAGGCAAAATTGTACTCAAATCTCAGAATGCTGAAGGCACAAAACCGACTACACTCACAAACACTCCTTCATTGCCAGGAAGCTCAAGTTTCAACTTCGTGTATAAGAATTCTTCCAAAAACGGGACACCGACTCTATCTAAATTGACAGGGTACAAAATAACGACTGACTTACCACCTTTCTTCAATCCTACAACCAGCTCGGGAAAGAACAGCTTTGATGGAAAATACCACCGAAAGTTTAAGATGCTAAACAAGACCCACCCTCCATCCTTAAGGAATCCTTTGATGTTTGATGATTCTATCAGCGGGATGGATTTCGCTGGGAACGAATCAAGCTCGCTGAGCAGCAGTGATTCTGACGGAGTGGTAACAAATGATAGCGATAGAGAAGGAGACGACGAACTCACTGACTGGCCAGGCATTGAAGAGCTGAAAGTCTTCAACAAAAGTCTCACATTTAAATCTTCGAAGTCCGTAAACAATAATTCTCCTAAATCGGCCAGTAACATGCCGCCGCCAAAAAGGTTGAAGAAGGAGAAGTTGCTCGTCAAGAGTGGGTGGGCTAGTTGCAAGAACAGGTTCAAGAAGAAAAGGGCTAAAGTCGATTCGGGAAACGACGATGACGCAATGATGTCTGATTCAAAAACTGTAGTCGATCTAGAAGACGATGCTATTTCAAAGGAAAATAGGGACATCCTCCAACCGCATTCCTCCTTCAGTAGTTTCAGCGATATAAAAAACGCGGGTGTATCTGGCCAAAACGCGAATGAGACGTTTTTTCAGTCCTTTCAGGCCTTTCAGGAAAAATCGGGGCAGCAGGATGAATCGTTTAACCAGACGCCACGCACGAATTTTTCGCTACAGAAAACGTCTTCGAGTGACTTGAATTTGAGCGAGAAATCTCCACAAAGCGATCATTATTATAGTGAGCATTCTATGGGGAATGCTGTCGTGACTGAAGTGAGAGAAATAAGGGCTGGGTGTCGCAGAATAAGGGACGAAAGACCTGGTTTCCTAATCCTGAGTGCTGCTAATGAACAGCTTTCCAAGTTCCTCCAAGACTCGTGCCAAACTGAGTTGAAGTTGCCAAGTCTGAATGATCCTGAGGAGAAAGAAAAGCTGGAGTCACTAGCTAAGCTGTACTCCTTGGAACTTCAAGTGGAAATGGGGCGACCTGTTCTTAGGAAAACCAGGTGACTATAATTCGTCTGTTTGTATAAAAGGTAAAAGTAATTTTCTGAATGTATGAATGGTATTTTTGTAGCCTTAATTTTTTTTTTCTTAGTAATTTGTTCAGACAAAAGTTAATTAGAAAATGTTATGTTCAGTACTTGAATAGTTTTACCATAATCACTTTTAGCCTTGATACATTTAATAGGCAATATCAATTAGCATGTTTTGTCGGTGAAAAGATAAGATAATAACAAAATAAGTATAGTTCAATCAAAATATAAGAGTAGGGAACACATTTTAGAGCAGGAAATCTAACATAATCATCAACACTTAATACTGAAACATTATTTTCTCTTTACAGCAACACAATGCAAGCGATTCGCGTCGAACATTCCTACCACAACTTTCCTTCAGACCACAAGCGTCGTTGCTATGGCGACGACACAGACACGAGCCTGTCTCTAAGCGATCAAAACTCTGTGAACTCCATCGAGGACACACTGGACATACCGCAAAGACTCTGCGACATGACCCCACAAGATTTGGTAGATACATTCTCACATACTATTGATAAGTCACTTTTGCACCCCGGTGAAATAGATTGAGTTTGTGCGCTGTTTTTCGGAGTTACGCGCAGTTGAATTTGAATCAACTATATTTACGCAGGTTGAAATTGAATCAACTATACTTACGCGGATTAAAATTGACTACGCGGTCATAATCAAATCGTGTTTATAGCTTCAGGGAATTTATGTGCGAATTTGAACGTAGGTTGGATTTTCCTTAAAAAGCCTGAGTTTAATTATTTATGCGAGTAATTGTTTCGTATTTTAAGTGTTTCCGTGCCAAAATAAGCCAGAGCACTTTAAATTATACGTAAAGTTTATTTCAATTTCTGTAATAAATGCATGTCTTACTATGTTTATTAGAAATCATATTTTAGACAATTATTTTATATACCAAATCACCATGATTAAATTATGTCAATATAATTAAACTCTAACATAAACGGTAATTGCCAACTGGTAATGTACTCCTTTAATGCTATGAAAGTTTAACGTAACTTAAAAGAGATTTTGTAAAATTTCTAGGAATACGTATCAACGCTGAGCGTGATATAAGTTATTTATCTTATTTTGTATGACTGTATAATTAAGGCTGTTTCTTTACTTTTTTTTCGATAAATATTGCTTCAACTTAGTGACGGGTTAGGTGTCGAAGTAACAAAACTTGCGGTAGTGTAAAAACAAGGGTGGAATTTATGTCAATTTATAAGGTTTCGCAAGTGACGCAAAAGATTCTTTGAAACTATGTACCTAGTACGATGCTGAACAATGTAGCTAGCATAACAAAAACTTTTTGGAAAGTTGACTGCTTTCAACATCTTTTGTCGCACCAAGAAGTCATATTTTCCCATAATACAATACACAAAGTGAGCAACATCGTTCGCTTAAGATACCTTAAAATAGAAAAGAAAAAGGGGGAATAATAAAGTAACGTGAATCTTAAAGGTTCTCGCAATCCGCCCTTATTTTTCAAAACCCCGTCACATGTCCCGGCCCTTCCACGGACATTCACGTGCAATGACGCAAGTCTAAAGAAAAAGTTTTCTCTCCATTTAAGACGTCGAAGTAAGGTCTTCACTTCGAAATTGTTATTTATTATGTTGTGACATATCTTTCTTATTTGCTCATTCCTTTTGTCTATAATTTAGTTGTATGGCTTTAATATTTCCTTTGTTTTTACTAGTGTAGGATTATTTTTTCTGACTTCTAGTTTCTAAATTTTAGTTTAGGGACCAACACTGTACGCTTGTTGGTATTACATTCTTTATGTAATCTTCGATCATAATGACACGCTAAGGAGAAGAAGTCAAAGTTCTAGTTAAAATGCTTCGATTACTTAAATAGTTATATGCATCATTGAGTATATCGGCAACTTAAAACTAATTTTTCAATTATGAATCTGAGGGAGCATTCAAGTATTACGTAACGCAATTTTTGAAGATTTTAGACTCCCCCTCCCCCCCTTGTAACGCACCGTAACGTTTTTCTGTACCCCCCCTCCCCCTCTAAACGTTACGTAACACTCAAGTGACCATTTTTACCCTAAAGGCGCTAAAAGTTATGTTATAGTTTTTGTCCTTGGTATAGTTTTAATTATAATACCGACTAGAGCAATGTGCTTCTGCATAAACTGAAACGAATACTGACAACGAAAACAACATTAAATGACGTTCAATACAATCTAGGGATTCCCGGTGAAATATAAAAGAAAAGGTTGCGAGAACAAATGAAAAATGACGACCAGACTATACATTTTTATTTAAAAAAGAAACAATGTTACGTAACGTCTTGTAAGAAAGACCCCCTCCCGCCCCTGTAACGCATCGTAACGTTTTACGAGACCCCCTCCCCCCCAAATTGCGTTACGTAATACTTGAATGCTCCCTGAGGCTAATTTTCTACGAGATTAGCTTAGTTATCTATGCACACGATATTAATCTTTATGTACAAAGGTTACTGTATATATTGGTATAACGAATTTTGCTACAATTATGTAGCAAGGTTAGCTAAAGGGAGGCAAAAATGAATATATTTCTTGCCTATAATCTGGGATAGGGCTTGATTTGCTCGTTTAGGCTAAGACTAATGATCTATTGGTACTGATAATATTCATATTTGGGTTTTAAAGATCAATTAAAGTTTTCTAAAGAGAATTCAGTTATACATTGAAAAAACTAGTGTGAATATTATCAGATTATTATTGTAGATTTTCGTAAGAACGTTAACGCGTTAACGCCTAGTATAGTTGCTTTATTCAATAACTTATTTTGGTTGTTTCGACGTAAACTCGTTATGAGTTTTAAATATTGTATAAGTAACGGTATTATAACGTCAAGAGAACTAAAATTTGTCATTTTGTAAAGGACAAAATAAATGTATAGATGGACAATTTATTTTTCAAATTGTCCCCGCTGGCACGGGCTAGCTCTATGAGTACAAATTGATTCCTAGAGCGTTTTCGATTTATAGTCTGTTGTATAATATTGGCAATATTGGGGACGTTTCCATTGATGCTGAGAAAATTGTGCAATCAATGTTACAACTGCTGGATAATGCTACATATCTAAAGGTACCCCAGTATACCTACTTCAGAATGTCTTGCTCAGTGGAAACATAGTCTGGGAAATAAAATTTTGTAATTCTTTGCGCTTTTTGGTCATCCGATTTGTAACTATAGTATTTATATAGCACATTGTTGATGTCCTAGATTCTATTGTGATAAGTTTCAGAGATATATGTATCGTTAAAAATTACGGTGATCTGGGTGGAAAAATTAATGTTAGTTTTTTTCATCCTGTAGGATAACATACATACTTACATATTTAATCGAGTTCAGCTAAAAGCTTTTAGGTTTTAGGTTGAGTAAACTAAATGCTATGTGCTAAGTTATACTTACCTACTATTAAAAATATATAAAATGTAACTTAATAATAATTATGAGACATTTATTTGACTCTAAACTTTGTCAGTTATTTTTAATGTAAAAGAACTCATTGTGACAAATATAATTAAGTACCTAATTAAATGTTAACCAATATAACTGTTGAATACGTTTTTAACTTTATAATACTCTATTTTGGCCTACTATATCTAGTCGCAATCTCATCTCAGCGACAATTAAGGTCAAAAATGTAGGGAAATTAGAAGTATTTTTTAAGATGTTGACTGAGATCAGACTGTGAACGTTCTTAAAATGACGAGAATTGACCCTCAGATTTCCTGGTTTAGCTTAGCAAATCACTGTAGATGTATACTCTATAAGTTCTGCATTAATTTGGTACCACTCATACATACAAATAACTACGTTAGAAAAGGGGGCTGGGGTGGGGATAACCAATTAATGCAGGCGTTCGAAACATGTGATTTTTTCACTAAATAAAATATACTTACTTAGTATTTTCACAGTTTGATATTTGAATAGCCGAGAATCGGATGCCAAACGCGCAAGATATATGTGTCGAAGCCATAAGAGTTTGTTACATTTACGAGTTACTGACGAAAGAACATGGACTAGATTACTATGTATATAATTAGGAACTTCCAGCGAAAGGAAAGAATCAAGGAATATCAAGAAAGCCGTTAACGCAATGGCAATTAATTGGTACTTAATCTCATAAACAGGGGTACTACCTATACCCTTTCGTTAGGTGTGCCGTCGTCTCGTCTAACACCTTTATAAGACTCTTTCTGTTGACATTGTATAATAGTGCCATAAAGTGCAAAATTGTACGAATAATAATATGACGTATACATTAAAAGACTCGTAGGCAGTCTCGTATGGCGTCTCGTTTGCACTATAGGACGCAGATTATAAGGATTATTACCCAATGTCATAAAACTCTGCTAAAAATATTAGATGTTCGGTTCTTTCGTCCGTTATCAGGTCTGTTTGTATAATAGAAGGCGGTTCGGTCGCCCCACACGTAATTTAATCGAAGTTTAAGGCATTGACTGCCAACGCGGTCACCGGTGACCGCGAACAATAGATTTTCTATTGTGTCTGTTGGCTGGCAGTCAACGTGTTAAAGACTATTTAGTTGTAAACTATTTTTTTTTGTCGTAAATGTTGTTTAACAATTCATATATATTGGTTTACACTAACATTGTATCGAGTATTTGTAGTTGTATATGAATCAATGTTACGATTGGGATGGAAAATATTGTATTATCGATTAATACAGAAATATACTTTTGAATTATATTATTAGAGTTTTATTTACCTACACATTTAACTAACAATACGACTACAATTAATATTGATGAAGTACAGACGACAGCACATGAAGGTACCCGATACTGTCAAATTTTCCCAATCAACATTGAACCTTATGCTTTAGCGATTTGACAGATTGTATTAGCTTGATGTGGTGGCGTCTGTACTTAAATAAAATATAAAGGTTCATTATATAAAAATCATTTTATTACTTAAATAAAAACAAAGCGATGCTAGGAATTTAACAAATAATTAATAACAAATGAGCACCGGAACTCGAATCGTTTTACGATAATCAAATAATAACAATAAATTAATAAGTACAGAGAAGTCACAGGTTATAACAAAAAGAAATAAAGTGTTGTGACGTGTCTATACTCTTTTAATGCCTCACAGACTGAATTCTGAAGTTATTGTGACTAAACGGTACTTTAAAGTATATTATATACGTAAACCCCCTTACTAATAAACGTAGCGTCTGTATATTTACACAACGCTTTGTCTTCATTCGAAAGTCAAATTACTAACGACTGAAAGAGAGAAATCGGTGTGTAACACGTAACTATTACTCTGATATAAGTAATACTTTTATTATGAGGTAAAATGTGTAAATAATAGGTTGAATGCTCTCAGAGATTCAACCTTAATAAAACCAGGGTTACATTTTCTGTAAGTATAGTACTAAAACTCCTGTCTGATAACAACTTGCAAGAAAACTGTGTAGCAAGTATACATATGCTTATACTTGCCAAGTTACTATCGAACTGTCTTGCATAAGCAAGAAAGCTTTTGCAAGACTGTATGAGGAAATGAGGCTATATAAATAGTAAAATTATCTTAAAGTTCTATCCTTTATTAATGTTTAGTGCTGAATTCAGTCTGTGAGGGCCCTAACATTACACCCTGGTTTTCATTTCTTGTTATGTTCCACTACATCCTTATATATTTCACTCCTAACAATAACTATTCGATTTGCGTAGATATTATCCATAATATATTAAAACTAATTTCCATTCACTTTTGTACTGTGATGCTTTTAAGTCACTGTAAATTGACACTATTAAATAGTGTGATAATATCACATTTATATACGAAATGTAAAACCCATTCATGATCATTCTTTATAATATACAAAAAAATGTCTTTTCAATAAAATTCCAAAACTTGATACAACGGACATATAAAAAAAAAACACTTAAAATTATATCTATTAAAATGCTAAATATTTCTACACATATAAAAAATCATAATTCAGTTTTTTTGCAAAAATGATTTTGTGCTGGATTAAGTCAAGTCTTATCACAAAGCTGTCATTCAGAAGTGGACTTTATGTTTAGTCCTCGATGGTGCAGATTAGGTCGTCTCCTTCTAGTTTTTGTCCGTTGGTGATGGATACTGTTTTCACTGTTCCCGCTTTGGGTGCTTGTACGATCATCTCCATTTTCATGGCAGAGAGGACTGCGATTGGTTGACCTTTCTCGACCTTGTCACCTTCTTTCACCTTGATTGCTGTGAGGAAATAAGAAGGTTAATATTGTATCTTATGTCCTCAGTTGGCCGTGGGCAAAATCTATTAGAAAAGGTTAGGGGTGTGAACTCGGGTAGCCCGCGAAATTTGCATGTCAGTGTCAGGTTTGTATGTTGATCAAAATTATAATCCCCGACTTTATCCAACGTGTACTTTCAGGATTATAATAGTTAAAATCTTCAATACATAGCTCTAAGTTCAAAAAAGACTATTTCATGACTATTTATTGACGTGTTAAAGTGTTTGTACAAACCTACTTACAGAAATAAATCTTTTAAGTATCATGAAATCATGTCATTGGAGGTCAGTTTTAACTTGAGAGTGGTATTGATGATTCTCATGATTATAATACTGTAAATACATATTTGTTACGATCGCGGATCATAATATTTTGATCAACATACAACCTGACACTGGACTACAAATTGCAAAAAAAAGTAGTAAAATTTGAATTTTGCGGGCTATTCTGTGGCGCCTTCACCTAAAGGTGATACTTACTGAGTACTGTTCCTGGCATGGGCGCTCCAACTTGGTTCTTGTCTCCTTTGATTGCCTTGGGGTGGATTTTCATTTCCTGTTAAAAAGACATGTAAGAATTTAGTGAGATGTTGGCGTAGCAATTGCCTACACCATATAATAATAATTGTTTATTGATCGAGATACAGATGGTGAGAAAAACAAAACTTACACTAGTTACTAGCACGATATACAAAGTTATATAACTATGTACATTATATATGGGTAGAACATGTTGATGTAAGTACATGGTACATCTATTGTCAATTACGTTACCCTATCCCTTAAACTAGGGTATAATACCTGTATCTTAAGAGACAGAATCAGTCTATAAATGATAGGAGAACAGTCTCTTTACATACCTACTAGGCAATAATGGAAGCTTTCAAATTGAACATCGCAGTTAAGTACCTATATAACATATTGATCTCATCTATCATGTCAACCAATATCTTATCTGCTGTAATTCCAGATTAATAGGCTGAAAGTTTTGAAAAGGAGAAATAATATCTATTCTGTCCCTCGCCTTGCTAGCCTTCTTGTGTCTAATGAAAACGGAGCGTAGCTGTCAGCGACTCAGCGTCACTTGAGCTCGAAGGACACCTCCCTCTCTCCCGCCGCTGTCATCTCGTCTGACACATCGACTGTCTTGCTGTTTGACGTGTAAGACGTCTGCTAGAATTCCCGGTCTCTAATGAACACGGAGGGCAGCTGTCCGCAGAGCTCGAAGAAAACCTTTCTCTCCCGCCGCTGTCATCTCATCTGACCCGGCGGCTGTCTTGCTGTCTGACGTCTTACCTTGCTAGCATTCTCGTCTCTAATGAACACGGAGCGCAGCTGTCCATTGAGTTCGAAGAACACTTCTCTCTCTCCCGCTGCTGTCATCTCGTCTGACACGGCGACTGTCTTGATATCTAACGTCTTTCCGCGCTCGATCTTTACTTCTATCGTTTCGCCAACCTGTTGAAAGTGATATGTTTTGTATTGGATCTAGATAGTTTAAGTAGCACATACATTTTTTTTTAATGTATGACCACGCATTTCTTTTTACATGGTAGTCCGATTTTGATAATTCTTTTTATATTGGTTATGGTATATCTCGAAGTTGGTCCCACATAAATTTGAAAAATAAAAATCATACCCTAAGGGTGGGAAAATAGGTGTGAATTACTGGTCACTCACAGATTTTAATGCTGAGTTATGTACCTATTACAGTTAAATAATTTAAAAAAGTCAAGACGAATGAGCTAATTAGTTAATTTACCACAAAAAATTATAAAATAAAAACTTTTAACAAAAAATTTAAACCGCCGAAAAAACTGAAAAGCAAAAAATAATAAACCTTTTTTATTTAACGTTCATAGCTGTAGTTGAGTAGTGTCAAAGTGCCAAAGATTGAGATAGGAAAAGCATGGAGACGCCCTATTCTACTATAGAAATAATAGTTATACAAAATATCTATCATATCGACACACACATGTCAAAAAGCGTTCTGTTTCTTTTTAACTAATTATGAGCTGCATATGAAAAGAGAGACAAATCTAAATGTTTGTCAAGTACTAGGACAATGCCAAATATCGGCTCGAATCATTGTAGCGTCCGACAGTCATTCTTTATTAATGATGATTCATGTTTTAAAACAGTAAGAATTATACAACATAAATAAAATCTGTACACCGTCAAAAAGTAATTTTAAATAGTTCTTCACTTTATCAACACATTTCATAAGTTTTGTAACTGCAATTTCAATTATAAATGTTGCCAATACCAGAATAAAATAATATCGATACGAAATTACACTTGCAAATCGATTACAGTAATATCACTAAGAAGCTACGTAAGTTTATTATTTACATACATTATTTATATACATTACAATCGGAGGAGCATATTCAGGCGTGTATGGCAATGATTTCTTTTGGTCAGAATCAGAATGAAATGGGCTCAAGCGTACAGTTAAAAGGCGACATTGAGCGTCATAATGCTACAGTCTACTGTAATAGAATTTTTTTTTATCGGTTAATTGATGTTGCTTTTGCCTTGGGTAAACTGGATATGCCTGTTAGAAATCATGATGAAACAGAGTTGTCTTTAAATCGAAAATTCGTGGAAATGATAGAACTAGTAGCCAAATATGATGGCATTCTTGGACACCATCTTGAAACGTTAACAAATGATTTCACATGGTTTTCAAATATAACACAAAATGATCTCATTTCGTCAATTGCTTCTGTTATTTTAAGAAATATTCAAACACAAATCAGTCAATCTGATTTTATAACAGTTATGATAGATGAAACTCCAGATGTTAACGATAAAAAGCAACTTGTTTTAATTTTACGTTATTTTGATAATAATGAAATAGTTGATCGATTTATCGGTTTCATAGAAGTTATCTCGGATCGATCAGCTGAAGCACTCAGTAAGATTGTTCTAGATACTTTAGACAATTACAATTGTTCTTCCAAATTAGTTGCTCAAACATATGATGGAGCTAACGTCATGTCTGATGATAATGGAGTTCAGGGGCTTGTTCGAAAGCAATGTCCACATGCATTATATGTCTGTTGTTCTGCCCATAATCTTAATTTTGTTCTATCAAAATCCTGCGCAATGAGATTTATTAGTGGAACTAGTAAATTTTTTAGTATCATAAAACTAATAAGCAACTTTTTTAACAATAGTCCAGAAAGAGTAGCATATTACAATAAGTATGCCGATGCAGAAAATATGCCACGAGCAGCTCCTAATAATTGGACGCATAATTCTCGAATAGTCAATGTTATTTCCCATGAAGTCGATCATTTGACGCAAGTTATGGATAATATTGATAATGATCTTGATTCCTGGGATGGGGAAACTTTGTTTCAAGCCACTCATATTTTATATAATCTTAGAGACTTTGAATTTATTTTTTTACTGAATGTATTCAGCAAAATCTTTGAAAAATCTGATTTGCTAGATAATTTTTTGCAGACGCAAACCGGCGACATTAATTTTTGCATGAGAGAAATAAATAGTTTTGAAAATTTTCTAAAAAAATTCATTGACGATTTTGATAACATCTATGAACATGCTGAAAGAAAGTGTGGCCCACCCAAACCCAAACGCAATATTGATGACATGAAAATTCAATATAGGGGCATTTTTAGAGGTATTATTGAACACATTCTAATGGAGTCACGCAATAGACATGGCAATATTAAGAATCTTACCTTTATACAGTTGCTTACCAAGGAAAATTATGCAAAATATTCTACAGATTTTCCTCACAGTTATTTTAATGATTTTAAAGAACGCTATAGCTCATTTAATTTTAATTTCAATCGTTTGCGTAGTGAGCTTAAATGTATTTATGGAAGTGACGAATTCAGAGTATTGGATCCTTTACAAACAATAGATCATATAACTGCTAATAATTTGTTCCAACTTCTTCCTGAAGTCATTCGTTTAGCTAAGTTAATAGTCACAATACCAGTTACAAGTTCATCTGCTGAAAGATCATTTTCGTCCCTAAAACGCATCCACACATATTTACGAAACACAGAAGGGCAAAAGCGTCTAACTGATCTTTCTTTAATTAAAATAGAAAATGGGGTTTTGTTAAATTTAGAACGATCTGGAACTTTTCATAAAGAGGTTTTAGATATATATCTTCAAAAAGAGAGATGCATTGATCTCATTTATAAATAAATACAGTTAGTGGCAGTAAATGTGGCCCAATCCCTAAAAGCGAGTTAATGAACAAACTAAATTTATTCCTTGGGTTTTTTTTATGAATAGGTAATGCCAAGCCTAATGAGAAATTATTTACTTAAACCAACTAGAGAAGTTTTTCTCTAGTTTTTTTTTAATGAATAATTTCTCATAGGTAAGGTAGTTTAAAATTAACTTGTATAAAAAATTATGAGTAAGCAGTTGTTAAAGTTCCCCAGGAATGTGTATTTTTTTTTACTGTCAAGTTGTAATTTTTTTTTTCGGAATTTTGTTTTTTGGACCTACTGATAGGCTAATCTCGGGAAAAAAAATTAACATGACACATAGCACTACTTAGTCGCTAGGGCCTGCTTGTTAATCGTCGAAATACGAACTCAATGTACCTCGTATATCTTGATTATATCCTGTAAAAAGGGATCATGACTCTTTGCTTTACCCGCTTATCAATTGCCTGTGTAAAAAAACAACTTCTCACCGCTGTAGAGACCTGTCAGGGGCTCCAAATGGAATGGCGTGGCAATTTCAGCATACAAACAGCCAGATGAACGATGGAGAAACTACAGATTGGCTCGTGGATTTGATCAGCGGCCTATGTACCAATGTTTTGTATATGGAATGAAGCAGAGTTGCCCTATGAGCACCAGATGGTCATAAAATCCTGTATGACAGGAAGAACTTTTATCCAACTCTTATCATATCCCGTAAACTCGTGCTCACAGTTGTGGGTCTGTTAGGGTGTGGAAGAATAGTGCTTGGCGTGTGCTGGCCCTGGTGCTGGCCTCTGCTTATATCATGTTCTTGCATTTCTTATTTGGCGGTTTGCATGCTAAATTGGACACCTCACTCTATTTGGAGCTCTGGACTGGTCTCAACAGCGGTGAGAAATCGTTTGTTTTACACAGTCATTAAAATATTGTGGTCTTCGCGGGCGCTGCTGCACCATATTCTATCTATTTTTGGCCGCCGCGTTTAAGAAGTGTCGTGATTGCATTTTACAGCAAATCTTCAGAATTTACAAGGTACATTGAGAATCAGTGACTCCTGGCACTGACTTCGCCCTTCGACAATTTACAAGCAGGACCTACTTAGTGCTATGAGGCATATTTAAATTTTTTCTCATCTCCATAGAAAATGACCAATTAGAACAGTGCACCTATTTAGCTTCTGACGTTTCAAAAGTACCCATCTAGATTTATGTGAAATTAAATATTTTGATTTTTCAATCAAAAAAGAAGTAAAAAATAAAATTTTACAGATTGAAAGTAAAAAAAAAAACTTGCAATCCTGGGGAACTTTAAAAACAGCTTTGGCATAATTTTTTACACAAGTCAATTTTAACTTAACCAATGTGAAATTATTTACTTAAACCAACTTGAAAAGCTACTAGGCATCTATTCCCATAAAAAAATCCAATGAATAGGTTTAGTTTGTTCACAAATGCGCGTTTAGGGCTTGGGCCACTTTTACTGCCAGTGAGTGTACCTATCTTTGATTAAATTTAATGAAAGAGCTTCTTAAATTACTTTATTTTGCTGTACAAACAGATAGATTCTTTGGACAATTTATAGGCAGCACACACACAGCAATTTCTTTTTCTAACAAACCCACAGTGTTTTCGATAGTTATTTTAGATGCGGGTAGCGATGTGAGAGAATAAAAAAGGCTTTTTTCAAAGCCACTACAGATATCAAAAAAATGACGTCTGATACATTATTTACTTAGTGTATCAATACCTATCATTCATTTTTGAGATACTTGTGGTGGTCGTTAAGTCCAACGCACGAAAAATTATTGCCTCGAAAAATGTCAAGAAGATATGAAATAACTAAAGTGAGTAAAAAAATAATTTTTAACCAGTTAGGATTTTTTTTACTCTTCCTTTGCTTGGTCTGCCTACTTAGGCTGCCATTGCACGCCTCTGTTAGAAAACAATGTAGTGGGCAAGTAAACCTAGTGGTACTTACAGTAGGGCCAGTCAAGAAAGTCTTGGTGTCCAAATGCTTGACGGGTCCATACTTGTCACGGATGCGGAAGAAGTCATTCGCCACTTGTGGGTACATGGCCGCAGACATAACATCTTGGTCGGTCACCTGGAAATATTGGAACAATGAATATAATATTATAACTCAATAAATAATAACTTTGGGTTCCAAATTTTAAGATTAGGAAGAGTAAGTATGATTGATCGTATTTAATCTCAGCGAACTTATGAGTAACGAGGTTGTGCTAAAGCTAGGGTTTCCTAGGACTGCGTTGGCGGCCACATAGCCTCCGCAATTTACTGTTGACTGACGTCACTGAATCTTTATTTATGAAAGTACCTAAGTTAGTGTTTCCCTAAGGAGGGTTTTTGACACTGTAAAGTCAAACCTTGATGCCCTCATTTTCATGACTGGCTGTCGTAAGAAACCCAAGCTTTAGATACTATACTAATTATATTTATTTTTCTGATGTATATTGGTGCATAAAATTTTTTTAAAATTATTTTTAACTGGCAAAGTCGTATTGCTGGGGAGTTGTGTAATTTCTACCCAGCTTAAAAACTGAAGTGTGCAGTGTTTTTGAGATTGTCATTTGTTCTATGTTTTTTTTTTAATTCTTTGCCAAGTGAATTGATTATTGCTTACCTCAGGATATGTTTCCTTGAGATCTGATTTCAGTTTGTCGAAGTCCAGAGGTTCCAACTCCTTGCCCGGCCTATCCGCGATCCTTGGCATGTCCTTTAGCACTTGAGATCTGGAATAAACAGGTTTTCAAATGTACGTACATTTGAAATAATGTAGCGACTACTCGGAACACAATATCTAAAATTTTCTTGCACTTTATAGGGCTCTCTCTCACTTTAATCCGTAAGCTAGAAAGCTGAGACAAGTAGAAACGCCCAATCTGATCATCAATCCATAGGCGACAGGTTCACAGTAAAGTTAATTTAATAGTGGCATTAGTGGCCTCACAAATCAAAAAATATTTTGCAAAACTGTTTGGAACCGGGGTAACAATTGCTACAACAGCCGCATGTAATATGGCCATCCTTCCGGCAACTTAGTGGCAGATAATTTTTTAGAAATTATATTTAAGTTTTTCATTCTTCTGACACTGAAATAAGTCCCAAAATAAACAACTTATTCAAACCTACCTGAGTGGTTCAGGGAATCCTCCATGAGGAATACCGATGGCTCCCTGCAGGTACTCCACAACAGACTTGGGGAAAGATAACTCCTCAGCCTTCTCTTTGATCTCGTCAGCTGTCAGCTTATTTTGTACCATAAACTGCGCCAGGTCTCCCACGACCTTCGATGATGGAGTGACCTTGATGATGTCGCCTAGAAGGAGATTGGCTTCCCTGGAAAGTAGAGGGGTGAAATCGATTAGTCAAAATTTGGCGTTAGATCAGCGCATACAATAAAAAAACGGATTTATTACTACTTTTGCCATCAAGCAATTATTAGGATCCCAAACCCTTATGTGACAAAATATTTACAGGCTCTCCGTCATCATGAGACACTACAGCTCTGTGTCCCAACTTATTTTATTTTTATTATCTTTTCCACCAAGCTAAGGCCTCTACATTCTCTCCATCTGCCGGTTCTTCCTTCAAATTCCTCAGGAAGACAATCCAAGTTGACCTCATCAAAAACCTTCAAAATCTTACCTGTAAGCCTTCTTAACTTGTTCAAACTGGCTGCCAAGACCAAGCGAGAAGGCCTGGAACTGCAAGTTGGTGTATTGTCCTCCGGGGATCTCGTTGAGGTATACGTCTGCGTTGCCTGACTTCATGGTCGCTGTGGCTTCGAAGGGCCCGTACAGGGTGCGTGCCTGTTCCCAGTATGCTGAGTATTCTGATACGGTTTGGAGGGCGATTTCTGTAGGGAGAAACGTTTTTATTGTAATGTAATGGGTTTTTTAGAATAAGAGAAGATAATAAAGGTTTGTTTATGGTATGTAAGGATAAAGATGTAAATTCAGCGCCTAACACGCTATCAGTAGGAATGGTTTTCATTTTAGCAGTTCAACAACATTCATTGCATTATTTAAGTACGTTGTGCAGGTAAATTTTTCTAACTTAGGAAGCAATTAATTAGCAATATCCATCAATATGATTCAGATTTTGAACCTAGTGACAGTATTTTATTATCTGTGCTAGTGATATACTTACTGTGATTATTGCCTGTTGTAGTTGCCTTGTGAATAAATAAATAAATAGATTTAGGGTTCAAATGCTTCGTTGCTGACTTATAAGATTTCGTTTACTAAATGTATTAAACATTATTTTAATGGTTTCCCTATAGTTGTCCTCAAGACCGGGGAGAGACAGACCGAAATGCTGTTTAGCTCCGAATTTCTCTATCTGGTGTATCCTTATTACCCCACTACAAACGAATAATTTTTGGAGGAATTTTCTAGCTCACCACTTCAGTCAGTGCACCATTTCGGTACTTTTTGAGCCTGTTATCGTTTGGGTAGAACAATGAACAAAAGAAACTCACTAGTATCCAAGTTAGTTCCCTGCAGCGATGCAACCAGAGCTCCCATGCTGGGCTGGCTAGTGAGCCCGGACATGGAGTCCACGGCCACGTCCACGACATCAGCGCCGGCCGCGGCACACGCCAGCATGGCGGCCACGCCCGCGCCGGACGTGTCGTGCGTGTGCACGTGGATGGGCACGTCCGGGTGCTTGTCGCGGATCGCACCGATTAATATCCTGAGGAGGAAAATCAATCGCGTAAGTAAAATAATCTGTGATCATTTTAGTAGGATATTATTGGGTATACCTACCTACTGTGACGACGGCTCAATTCTTTTTCTGTCACTCTCAGAGTGGTAGATTACCCAATACTATTGAGAGGTTTGCTTTGATGAAATACAACAGTGACTCATGTTGTGATTTTTTACCACTGCTTTAATTTTGTGAATAGTTCAGTTTTTGTAATTTGTACTACTTTTTGGCAATGCCTCTGATGATAGACGCGGTTGGCACTTTTTTAACGGGATTGAGATAAAAAATTGAGAAGGATTTGCAAACATACAAAAAAAAACATGAATTAAACACTCACTTAGCAGCCTGAGGCTTCAACAACCCAGCCATATCCTTGATCGCCAGCACATGAGTACCAGCCTTCACGAGCTCATCGGCCAAGTTCAAATAGTACTTGAGGTCATACTTCTTCTTGTTAGGGTCTGACACGTCACCCGTGTAAGAGATGGCGGCTTCCACTACTCCACCTGCTTTACCTGCGGCTTCCATGCCGAGGATCAAGTTGGGCAGATAGTTGAGGGAATCGAAGACTCTGAAGACGTCCATGCCGTTTTTGACCTGTGGTTTGAAATGCAGTTGTAACGCGTGACTTGGGGAAAATAAGTTTGTCGGGGTTTATAGTTGACCACAACATTGCTGCTTTAACATACATACATACATAAACTCACGCCTTTTTCCCTAGCTTCAGTAGAATTTATACATATAATTTTTTTGGCAATCTGTTTTTTAAAGGTCCTACCAATAACAATTTTAAGTGCTTTGAAAATGTAATAAGAGTTACACCATTCTAGTGTTTTGGCGGATTTTTTCTAAATGAATTCTCAATCTGTCCATTGTTTACTTAGAAAGAAAAAAAAAATTGGTAAACTCACAGCCATATCACAGAACTGGAACACCACGTTGTCGGGGTAGTTGGTGTATCCGACCGCGTTGGCGCCTCGCAACAACATCTGGAAGGGGATGTTGGGGATCAACTGACGCATGTCGCGGAGACGCTCCCATGGACACTCGTGCAGGAACCTACAGACGAAACATTTTAAACCATCATCATTAAACAGCTTTTGGAGGGCCTTAAGAACGGGTTTGCCTTTAGGAGTTCAGCCGTAATACCATCATCACCCGGCCTGTTTGTTGTTTTTGAGCTGATTCAGAGCCATCCTAATGTCGTTCAAGCTGACGTCCACGATGCCTTCGGTATAGTGTCGGTTCAATCTAGCTCTTGGGTCGTTTGTCAGATTCGAAACGGGGTTACTTGTTCACGTGTATAACTTTCCATAGAACCTCTCGATTTCTCTCAACAGCTCAGGTTTGGACAACCAAGATTTCTAGAACCAAGGACTGCTAAAATCACTGTCACTTCACGAAGTTGTAAGCTGTACCGGAAAACTTATAAAGGAATTGCTGGTGATCCTAGATTTTAGGTTACGAATATTTAATGTCACAATCGGAGCAGAAAGTGTATTATCTTTTTTATTAAGGTACAGACGCCAGCACATCAAGCTACTACAATCTGTCAAATTTCTTTGATAGATTTTCAATTTTATCGCTAAAGTATAAGGTTCAAAGTTGATTGGGAAAATTTGATAGTTTCGGGTAGGTTGATGTACTGGCGTCTGTACATGTGTAAAAAAAAAGTACAACTACACGTGAGCACTGCGATAATTAGGAATCAATATTATTCAGAAACTCACCTCAAAGCGACATCAAAGGTAGCTCCACCCCAGTTCTCAAGCGAGTACAGGTTGCTAAAGTTATGGGCCACATACGGGGACACGGCCAACAGGTCATGTGTCCTCACTCGAGTCGCAAGCAAAGACTGATGAGCGTCTCTGTAGGTCGTGTCCATGAGAAGTAGACCCTTGTTTTGACGCACGGCCTTCGCGAAGGCCTCAGGACCTCCTTCGTCTAGGATCTGCTTGTAACCTTTCGGTGGTTGGACTGCTGCAAGGTTTTGGTAAGGTATGTTTAGTGAATTTTCATAATAGAGGTCTAGTTTCACTCGTGAGTTTCCGTGACAGATCGGTCAATGGATTGGCTCAGAAAGAGGTCTTATCCACGCGTGGATTAACAGACCTCATTGCGGTTTCCATCCAAGAAAATACCTGCTTCTTATAACAGTACCAATAAAGGAGGACGTATATAAAAGCATATAATGTAATTTCAATCGCCTTCTAAAGGCCACACCATGTAATGTTGACACCCTGATTTAGGTATAAAAAATTCATTATTTTTCTTTTCTCTCTGTTGTCATGCGATATTAAGCGAAATTCGTAAAACTGTATTAATTAATACACTCTAGTTTAATATAGTTAATTTTTTTGGTATTATTTTAAAACATGCAAATGTAGGGATAGTCTATTTAGTCGATTTTGTTTTTTTTAATCTATACTCCCTCCGAATATATTTTTTTTTACTTTGGAGATTAAGCCAGGTAAATCTCATGTGTACATTCGAATCGCAAATTAAATTAAAATATCATAATTTAAAAAGCAAAATAAATAAAATACATAATAGAAACATTGAAAATATTAATCACAAGGCACATTCCATTCTGGAACATGTATGAAGCTTATACACCACAACCAACATGATCGGGCGAAGCTTAAAAACAACACAATCCTAAATCGGATTTGAAGTAGTCATGGACATTATGCTATTTTTCGATAAAATCCGTAGCACACAAATATTTTCGTTACGTAGCATGTTGCGGAAAACGCTACGCTATTTGCTATCCATACTAATATTATAAATTCGAAAGTAACTCTGTCTGTCTGTCTGTATGTTACCTTTTCACGTCTAAACCACTGAACGGATTTCGATAAAATTTGGCAGAAAGATAGATTGCATCCCGGGGAAGGACATAGTTTTTATCGACATACCTCGCGGGCGAAGCCGCGGGTGGAAGCTAGTTTTCTATAAAATCACAATAGCATAGCATGCGATTGTGCTACGCGCTTTTTTTCAGGTTCTTTTGTATTACATTTTGCCAGAACGGTTCCTATGTGATCAATACATTTATTATTTACACAAGACAATACTAATTTTAGCAATAGTTGAATGTAGCAGCTACAACAGTGTTACTGCTTGATACCATCACTAGTCCGAAGCTAAATCTAGAACATAAAGTAGGCTCACCTGTATTCTCCCCTGTTAGTTCTTGTCTTTTAATAGCCTCAGGGGATAGGTCTGAAAAACATGTTAACTGAAATAATGACTGTGCGGGAATGCGTGACGTGCGAATTAAATAAAATAATGACTATGAATTCCAGTACAGAAATACAACATCAATTATATATTTTTGTGAACATGAAAGTTTTGTAGCGCTTATAAAATAGCAGTGTTATTGCGTGTTGTCTTATAAAACTTGGAAAGTGGCTTGAGTGTTGGTGTGCCTCCTTTATGCCTCTTGCCTTTCCGGTCAGGGATTTCAGGCGTTATGCTGTAAATAGCTGTGTTACTGACCTTTAATTGGGTTTATGTAAAACAAAAAAAAAAAGTGAAGTATTTTGGCGTTGGCTTTGAAATCAAATATTTATCAAGCAACTAGCAAGCTATTATATCAAAATGGAAGGGAGATCTTTGCCCAGCAGTGGGACATAAACGGCTAGTAAAAAGAAAAACAAAAACTATTTTATAAGTGGAGCAAAACTTTTATGATCAGCGTATCTCCTGTGAGTTCACAAACAGGATTAAAGACAAAATTAATGGCAATAAAAATAAATCATAATATTCAATAATAAAAATAAAATAATGAAGCATGAAATTTTAGTCATAAAAATGTATAGAACATTAAATAAAGTTCTTATTAATAGCCCGTGCTCCAATGGCATGAGTCGTGTCCCAAATATAATTAATTTGCTAAATAAATAGGCGAAGCTTTAGGTTATACATTGCTCATATAATAGTATAATATCGCAAATATAGCTTATTTATAAAATTCAACTTGAAACCTACCATAGCCATTGCGTAAAACTGGAAAAAATCGTTCAAAGTTGTTTAAATTAGCTTATTTTTTTTAATGGGGACATAACCGTTTCACTTCGTGTTAATTGTTGCATGATGTTAATAATCGCCAGTGTTATTAATAGCAATTTTATGTTTGTTTTTATTGCTCATGCAAAATCCAGGTTAATATTCCAACTTGTTTAACATTAAACTTTTTTATTCTGGCCCTGTGTCCCAGCAATGGGAACATTGTAGGCTGATTATGTTGTTATTCTGGCCCTCGCTTTAAAAATAAAATTATTTAATTAAAATTAATGCTTAACTATTCCCATATATTAGAAATCTAACACCCAACTACACCATTAAACATCAAACTTACATTATTTGCTAAAACACCTTTTAGAATCTCACCTTTCAAACTCATTATTTGACCTTCAGGGACACCTAAAATGGAGCACGTCATATTTTATCTTTCCCTACATTTTGTGAACAACTTACCCAGCGGTACCGTTGGAATGTATGGTTTGACGACTGCAGGCGGGATTTTAGTGGCTAGGGGAGTTGCGGGGCCGTTGACGATGACTTGTCCGAGGTAGTTCAGGATCTTTTGAGCTCTGTTCTGTGATGCTTTGAACATGAAGAGCTGGGGATTCTCGTCGATGAAGTATGTGTCTAGGGCGCCTGTGAAAGAAATTAAAGTTGTTTTAAAGTGGAGATATCGGTTCCGATTCTGTTGTTCACAAACTAAACTACATTTAAGTTCAGTGCAACTTTTTCTTTCTATTTCATAAAGAAAGGGACAGAAGATACATTTTAGTTTAGTACTGTCAAATTAATTTAGTTAAAATCCGATCTTTAAGAAAAAAAAAAACACTGCTGCTGCTTTCAAAACCGTGAGGAAAGTTTATTGACTTTTCCTTGATCGTAATTGACAGTCTGTAAATAGTTATTTTTACTTACCATTCAAGAACTTCTGGTTCTCCAGCACGTTGAGCAAGAAAGGTATGTTGGTCTTGACGCCTCGGATACGGAACTCGCGGAGGGCGCGGTTCATCTTAGCGGCTGAGGATGGGAGGTCGTGGGCGTGGGAGATGACCTGTGTAGGGAATATATTGTTAGAAACCGTTTCGGGTTTAGAATTTGAATATGTAAGTTGTTCAAAGTTGAAAGTTATAAATAATATTATTTATGCGCACTTTTCACACAAAAAAAAAAACAGCCAGGCTGAAGTGGGAGTGGGCCGGGCATGTCTCACGAATGCACCCGGAGAGATGGACAAAGATCGTCACTCACTGCCTGAGGCAGGACATCGCCGTCGAGGTAGACCAAAGCGAAGGTGGTGATTTCATATCATTTGCAGGGCAAACATGGCCAGAGATCGCACAACACAGGGAGGTTTGGAAGAAAAAGGGGAGGACAAAAAAAAAATGCGCACTGAATTTACTCAACAAAAGTAAAGAAGCGTTTTATACAATAATTATCCTGATTCGTACAAAGTCAATGTTTATGTTCATATGAACCGCTTGATCACAGTTATTTATAGGAATATGCACATTAACGTCATGTGAATAAGATTAATTTTCGTATGAAATGTAAGTAGCTTTTCGTACGTAGCTTGAGTAAAGTCTTGACAGTCCGATTTATCAAGAGTGGAGAAAAAGTCGGACAATAAGGGCTTTTAAAACTTTAAAGACAGACTAATACCTTGTTTTTATGTTAAGGCTATTTAAATCGAAATGATTTTTCATTCACGTGGGTTAGAAATTCGAATCCTGCAAAAAAATCTTAAAATTTCCGGCACAAAATAAGTTACTATGTTCAAAATACTTGCCTTGACAAGAAGTGAGTCGTAGTAGGGAGAGATGACAGCACCGGCATATGTTGAAGCGGAGTCTAGACGGATACCCATACCCTCACCAGACCTGAGACGAAAATACACTTTATTGAAAAGAGTTAAAGTTCAAAATTCCTTTTGCCACAATGATTACCTTCACAATTCTTTCCGTGTATTCAAATACCGGCCGTAACAACCAAGACACAAAGTTCAATTTACTTTATTCGTATAGCTATAATTTTCAACATCAACTAAACACACTAATCCTTCCAAACATTTAAACGTGAACCTTAACTTTGAAGACACAAAGTTCACATCACAACTGATTTCTCTTCTTACATTCAAATCTAAACCTTATTCTTAAAGCACAAAGTTAAACTGACCTAAACACTTCAATTCTTCCGGTACTAGGCTGGAAGTTGTTAGCGGGATCCTCAGTAGTCACACGGCACTGTATGGCGTAACCTTGAGCGCTAATCTTGTCTTGTGTGAGACCCATCTCAGGGAGGGTCATACCTTCTGCTACCCTGATTTGAGATTGTACCAAGTCGATGCCGGTAACTTCTTCTGTGATTGTGTGCTCTACTTGTAACCTGGAAGAAAAGGGAATAGTTTGATTTTTCGGAAGGTTTCAGGGGGAGAAAAGATTTCGCGCCATCCCAAGTAACTTGGGCCAAGAGCAGGCAGAAAAAGAAGCTGACAGCGCGTGAACAACAGGCTGTCACGTCACTGGTGAGTGCACGCAGCGAGCGGTCGTGTGGCTGACGGCGCGTGAACGACAAGCTGTCACGTCACCGAGCGGTCGTGTCGCTGACTGCGCCTTGGCAACTAGTGGGTGGATTTTTCCGAGGCAATGCCGGGCCGTTACTGCACTGGAGCGGTGCGGTTATAATGAGTGATGACCTTTAAAGGTACATACCTAGCGTTGACCTCAATGAAGTAGAAGTTGCCTTTGTCATCAAGCAGGAACTCTACAGTACCCGCGTTCGCATAGTTCACGGAGCGAGCCAAATGCGTGGCACAGTCTGTCATCTTTTTTCTTGTCTGAAAACATTTTACATGGGTTAAGTTTTAGCCAAATTGAGGTGAAACCCGCGCGAGATGCTTGCGCCGCTTGTGTCAGCTAGCTTGAGTAGTTTAATTCGCCTCCATGTCGCCTGCAGCTGCACGTGCTGAGGACACCGTTTAACCAGGCAGAGCCATGAGAGTACTGCGCTACTCCCAAGGAAACTTAGGGAAATCTTATTGGCCATAGACCCATCTACCCCCTATCTCTTTACTTTCTTTTTTTAAATATACTTTTTTATGTTGACAATTTATGTGGTCTTATTTCTCTCCATCACGTAAACCTCATCCGTCACAATTGGCAAAATTACATAGGAATGAATGTTCATCAGCTCATTTCATTGTTATTTATCGATCATTCAGCAGTACAGTGAAAGATGTCGAGTGCCGAAATCAATGAATTAATTATCTCATTTTGTTTTCAAACGTTTCACCGATGCTGAATGAAAGACAAAAAAAGAACGAAAAGTGAAGCATATGATATATGCTTTACCTCAGGGTCCAGTCCGGGCGCGGGGGCGATTTCAACTACTTTCTGATGTCTTCTCTGTACAGAGCAATCACGCTCGTATAGATGGACTACGTTACCAGCATGGTCACCTGAGGATAAAAAAATAATCATAAATTTTCATCATTATGTAACTATCAATAAGGAGCAAATCAACTGATCTATTCTGTAAAAATCTCCTCGTCCGTCTCGGCGAGATTTAGGTGAGGTAAGAGATTTCACTTAGGTGAAGTGGGCTGTCAATAGTGCCAACCCCTGGCATCAGGTGAAATGACACCTTACCGTACATTCGCGATGTATTTGCCAAAAATGTTAACAAATATGAGTTAATGGAAAAATAAATTTAATTCCTACACAATAAAGTTCAGCTTACGCTACAAATTCAAACATTTTTATAACTTTTTGAATAGTGCTAGTCACTCTGAAATCAACATAATTGTCATTGAAATAAAGTTGATATTTGTTGAACTTGAAATAGGGTAGGGGTGTGCAGCACTGCGCACTATTACTGTAAGTGTTCATGCTGCGGTTTTTACAGAATAGACCGAGTTGACTAAAGTGCATGTTCAGACAAGACGTTTACTCAGCAAAACGCAAGCGTAATAATTCAGTTAGACTTGTAGCAAAGTTTGTTCATATTCATGAATACTTGTATCTCTTGGAAGGAGGTTGAGTTCAAAATTGGTTTTTATTTCGGCTCAAAACCGAATTCACCTCAGTTTTTCTCTTTGGGGACTTTAAGCGCGATGCTCTATGATCTCCACTAACCCCCACTGGACCCGCGTGTTAGATTATGGCCCACTCACAGAGAGGTCTGTGTCCCAGCATTGGGAACATTATGGGCTGCATTATGCTGTGCTATGATTATGTATGTAAGTAAACCCTCACCCAACAACTGCACTTCAATATGCCTTGGCCTCTCAATGAACCTCTCAATGAACATGGATCCGTTGCCGAAGGCCCCGAGCGCTTCGGACGAGGCTCTTTCGAACGAGGACTCCACTTCGTGCATCTCTTTCACTACACGCATGCCTCGGCCGCCTCCGCCGAATGCAGCCTGGAAATTAAATAACGATAATTATTTTCATGCGGAATTATAGGTCCTCTGTTATGCAAGTAGTATTTTCCGAAATAAAATGTAGGTACTTGGGAACTAACAGTGTTTTGTTTCGTGATTAAGCCGTGCTATACACTTGTTCAATTCGGCACAGTTGGGTACTTTAGATTTTGCCGTCCAGCTGTGCCAATTCATGCCGACACGGGTAAGTGTGCAGCATCCCAAACTCTCTGACAGGCTGCCATAGAAGCAGTTCGTTTTTTGTTCAAGTATTTATAATTTAATGAGTTCCTAAAATAAGTCTTATTATATTTATAGTAAGTTTGACATCTGTGTTGATCACTTAAATCCAAAATAGGCTTGGTAGTGCCGTTAATGTAAACGACACTACTGGTAGTGCGGCTGGTAGTGTCATTGTCAAAACATGGATAAAAGGTCGACGCCATCGCCATAAGAATAATGACAGAACTATTTTGTGATCTACGTAGCTTGATTAGCAACTTTTTATCGTATGTGGCTATAGGTACCCACAATACGTAAATAACATGACTAAGCATATCTAATAGATTTTTATCGGCCAAAATTTTAGAAATAATCGTGCGTACTTACTTAATTAACCAGTTAATTCATATCAGATCAAAACAAGGACACCCACATGGCCCACATTGCATCATGTTACTAAAGAATGGAATATTTACGACTAAACAAATAAGTTACCTTGAATATAACTGGAAGACCATGTTGTTTGCAGAACTCTAAAGCTTCTTCCTTCGTGGTCACAGGTCCGTCAGTACCGGGGACGATTGGCACCTCTGAAAACAAACAAAAAATGTTTTAAATAGGTACTGAAAAAATCTGTGGTTTAGAATAGTAGACGGAAACGTGATATCAAAAAGTAGGGTGTTTTATTTATTTATTTAAATAATAAATGATTTAAAATATACAGTAAATAGCCTAGAGTCATGTTTTCTGCTTGTTGGCTAAGGCTGCCGTGACAAAAAATCTTTGTCTGGGAACTGGTGATTTGTGCTGTAAAATTCTCACCGTGAATACTTAAGTGAAGTGAGCTTCTAGTGAAATGTCATCCCATCCGATGTTAGGGATTGACACTATGACAGCTCACTTCAACTAAGTTTTCACGGTGAGAAGTTTTACAGAACAGCATTCCTGGGCCTAAAAGCACCTATCTACGTGGAATTGGTCTTGGCATTGGCACTTTGATGGCGTCGGGTGTACATTCATACTACATTGTATTTAATGGTTGCTACTGGCTTTCAATTCAATATGCAGGGTGTCCGGTACTTAATGAATAACCTCTTCAGGGGTCATTTTACTTATCATTATGAACAACTATTATGATGGCACCAAGCCTGAAATCGCGAAAAAAGAAGCAGTTTCCTACATTTTGACGAGTCATGCGAACATAAATGTAGGGAATAGCTGATTTTTTTTTCGCGATTTCTTGTTTTTTCCCGTAGTAAAAGTTGTTCATAATAATTAGTACACTGACCCCTTAAGAGGTTATCCATTAATTACCGGACACCCTGTATATGCATGTAACAACAACTTACTGGCATCGATCGCAGCTTTCCTGGCGGCGACTTTGTCACCCATCTGCTGCACCACGTAGGGGGAGGGTCCGATGAACCGGAGACCAGCATCGAGGATAGCTTGCGCGAAGTCTGCCCTGTAATGCAATAGAGTTCGTGTTATTTGTGTTGCAATATTGCAATCATTTCTGTCCTATGACATTTACACGCGATTTATTCGAAAAAGTGTTAACTTTTTAGCGTGTAAAGCAGCTGGCTACGATGACAGATCTTAGGAAGGCTTTTACATTATTTAAAAGCCTAATAGTAGCACTTGTTTTTTAATCCTTCCTGTTTTTAATAGGTAAGTAGGTACCTACAGATAAATCATTACAGTAGGAGTCCAAACTCAAGCTAGTTCCGCGATCTTCGCCTACCAGTTGCAATATCGTTGGGCACTTTCAACGCTCCGGTGGCGGTGGCCAGTTTCTCGACCAGAATGGAACAAAATAATTAAATCATGCTGCGAAAAACTAAAGAAAAAATATTAAAGAAGTGGTCCTTACCTCTCAGACAACAGACCATAGCCAGGATGTACAGCATCAACGTCATTCTCTTTAGCTACCCTGATGATCTCCGGAATGCTGAGGTAAGCTTCTACGGGCGGGAGACCCTTACCAACGATGTATGACTCGTCGGCTTTTTGTCTGTAAGTAAATATAAGTTCCTGAGTAAATGCTTCTACTAGCTTACTAAGAGTTCACCATTTAGGGCCGACTTTTCGCACCAACGAACCCGCACTGGCTCCCGTGGTGGATTATGGCCCGCTCTCCCTCTTACTGAGAGGAGGCTCGTGTTCAAGGAGTGGGGCCAGTGCATAGTGGAAATATTACAGGCTGATTATGCTAGGGTCGACTTTTCAAAACCGTCAGATAGAAGAATAAAAGTGGCATTTTTTTCTGTACAAAAGCAGTCATATTATCGTCATAAGTATTTATTCCATAAATAAAAATAATTTGATGATTGAAAAATCGGCCCATAGGTATCATAATTTTTATACATTATCTCTAATAAAAATTATGGTGATAAGACCACAACAACAAGGTAAGTATGTACAGAGGCCAGCACATCAAGCTACCCCAATCTGTCAAATTTCTTTGATAGATTTTCAACTTTGTCACAAAGGAATAAGGTTCATATTCAATTGGGAAAATTTGACAGATTGGGGTAGATTGATGTGCTGGCCTCTGTACTTAGATGTTCGCGAGGAAATGCTTATACCACATCTAAGTAGGTAGGTATTTAGCCTTCAAGTGAAACGCAATCAACGCCGAGATGAAATACCTAAAATTAAAATTGTTTTACTCAATTATATATTTTTTATCACTTTTAATAAAATAATAAAGCTCTTATTAATAATTTTAATAACAGGGTTTTACTCAATGTAAATTCCATGAAGCTAGCGGTAACTGCCGCCTGTTACCGCAAGTACGAAGTAATTAATCATTTAAAAGGTTACCTAGGTACCTACTCGCATTAATTAATAATTCTGTGAATAAAAATACACACAGACACAACATACAGGACTTGATACCATGTCTATTGTATCATTAGTCATAGGATAGGGCAATGTTTAATTACGTTTTATAATTATCACAGTTATCCTCTACAATGCGTTTGCTTTTGGAAAATATGTACAGAGGCCAGCACATCAACTTACCCCAATCTGTCAAATGTTCCCAATTGAATATGAACCTTATACCTTTGCGGTAAAGATGAAAATCTATCAAAGAAATTTGACAGATTAGGGTAGGTTGATGTGCTGGCGTCTGTACTTAGGTAATTGATCCTCTATGCCTCTATGGTAGGTACCTAAGTTTTTTTTAAAATAAATGAGCCTCTTTTTTTCAAAGATGGTCGCAGTAATTAAGCCTAGGGTACCCCGACTAATTGGTTTCCCGTGAACTGTGATCAACCATGCGCGACCCGAGTTGGCCACGGTAACCTAGCTGACGATTTAGTACCTAAGTATTTTTAGAACACCAAAATAGAACTTATGTTCATTTATACATATTTTTACCCCTTTACTAATAAACGTATCTACCTACCTATAATATCAGATGAATAATTACACACCAATTTCTCTCTCTCAGTCGTCAGTAGATAATTTGACTTTCGAAAGAAGTATACAAAGCGCTGCGTAACTATACATACGCTTTACAACTAAGTTTATTAGTAACGGGGTAAGGTAATAAAAATGGGAAGTATTTGAGGTTCTATTAAATACCTACTTTGTTTTTTTTTATCAAATTCTTTTTCTCGGATTTATTTGTTTTCGACTTCGTGTAGCTCAAAGTGAACAGGTATCGTGGATGTCTGGCTTTTTTATGATTGTCCGCTATCAATCGGCAGTTAGTCAGGGCAACGTCGTCGATTGGAATAAGGTGTAGAGGTATATTTGTTTAAAATAAGGTTCATCCATACTAATACTATACTATACTAATACTATAATATACTATACTAATATTATAAATTCGAAAGTAACTCTGTCTGTCTGTCTGTATGTTACTTTCACGCCTAAACCACTGAACCGATTTCGATAAAATTTGGCATAGAGATAGATTGCATCCCGGGGAAGGACATTGGATAGTTTTTATCGACATACTTCGCGGGCAAAGCTGCGGGCGGAAGCTAGTAGGTATATTAAGTATATATTCTGAGGGACCGCTAAATGGCATATTAACGTTACAGTGCGATCTGTGAATCTTGCCATTACGTTCTTTATTCCTTTCTAAATACGAGTCTAGATCCTAACCTGTGCATCTGCAGTTTGTCCTGTTCGCTGTAGATAGCGACGGAGCGGATGCCGAGCTCGGTACATGCTCGGAACACTCGGATGGCGATCTCTCCTCTGTTGGCCACCAGGACACTTCTGATTGGCTTGTATTCCACATTCTTCGCGTCCTGAAATAAAGAAACATTGATAGGTATGGATTATGATTGGTTGAAATAGCTCATTTCTGGGGGTCTCGGACAGGAAGAGAAAATTAGATACTTATTCCTAAAATGCCTAAAAATACAGGAATATCAATGCATTAGGTTTCTCTAGAATAGACACTAGCCAGCAGCGACCTCTCATCTGCTCGCACCCCACTCTTTATTCCCACGTCACCCACGTGGTGGTGAAGTCCGCCATCTTTGCTTTTCTCCTAAATACACGCTAGGCATGACGCTAGGTACCTTTTTTGACATCTTTGAAGTCCCTAGCATTAGTCGTACGTACAGAATGATAGATAATAATATACGTATGTTAGGAAATCAGCTGATAACGATGACAACCAAACTGGGGTAGTGAAGTGTATAGTTGATTGTTTATCCTGGCGCGAAATATAGATACAGATGTTTCATGGTTGAGGACGGATGTTTTGGAGCTAACCGATCCGGGCTATGCTTTGTTCTACGTCGGTCTTGTTGATTTGTTTATGAAATATCAACATGTTGGGTGCTAAGTTATCTATTTTAGGAAGATCTAAGAGACGGAATCATGACCAAGAGTGAGCAATTGAAGCGTAGGAAGGCGTGGCGAGGTACATAGAAGACAATGGCCAATTTTGCAATGGCAAAATTGGGCCAAAATGGAGAAACTAGCGTAAAAGAAAGTAAGTAGGCAATGAGAAGGAATGGATCCAGCCCGTGTGTTCCCACATTGTAGCCACGTGAACTTAACAATTTTGATACATTAACTTATCATAAGTTAACAAACCCTGTGTCAACATCATTATCATTCAAAAGTTAATTAACGGTGAGACCGAAGTTCAATAATTAAACGGACAGCTGATGCAATTTAACTAGCGCAATACCTACATCAATAATGAGAGTTCCTACATCATTGAAAATATATCTAATTCTTTCCCAACCCAATGCGTCATAAACACAATCTACTAAAACAGTTAAACAAACAAATCCTTATCAACAAATAAATACAACAAAAACTTGTCATTCACGAGTGTTCTAAATTTTCGTGGTCGTAAGCATAACTTTAGATAAATACGCGAGTGCAATAAACACATAAACTTTACGCTCAACTACTGTAGATAACGATAATGCTAGTGAACAGTTAATGATTATCATGACGGTCGGCCGTGGAATTAGTACCTGATCCAACCGGCTATCGTATTGAAAATGACACAGTCATTTCTATAACCTGATTTGCCTTCCCTCAACAGCAAACAGCTGTTGGAAGAATAGTGTCTATTTGATTTAAATTGGCATTCGGGTTTTGGGTTTGTGAACAGCGCTAGGACTCGTACGATAACATTGATTGATTTTCGATACAGTACGGAAACGTATCAAGAGGTTGTGAATAGCTAAGCTGGTCTACTGTAAACTGTAAGCGTGAGGGAAATGGATGAAAGGAGACTATGTATTATGTAAACATACTGTTGGGGAATGTAATTGAGAACTGCGGAGTTATTTGCTGGAATTCGAGAATGACTTACAACATAATCGGAGCTCACGAATTCATCAAGTGATTATCATAATGGACGCGGAATTAGAATTAAGTACCTGCTGCAATTAATCGAGAAATGAATGTGTGATTTATTGCTAAGAGCGGAAGTAGAACGGACGATAATATAATATATTAATAGCCATAAAAACTGCGGATGCCAGAAAATAATTGGGAGTACCTATGTTACAATAGAATTTGATTGAAGTACATACTGTTGAAGCTGCCTAAATATTTATTGATAGCGATTATTTGGCTGAACCCGATCGGATCCCACTTTTTGGGATTCGTTAGAAATGTGAACAAAATGTTTTTTTTTTCCACCATTCTACTGGAGTACAAAATAAAGATTTGGTGAAGATCACACCAGTGAGCACTAAGCAGATGATGCAAAATATGGTGCAGCCTAGTGCAACCCAAAGATCGCTTTTACAAATTTCAACAGGGTTACAGGGCCCACAAAGGCTTACAAAGGAGGCTGGTAAAGGTGCGATCTTCACTTCTACAGTTGAACAAACGGTAGGTAAACAATTATCGTTATAATATTTTTTATAGAACAAGCAATATGGCAAAAAAAAGGAGTAAATGCACGCTGTAACATTTTTGAGGAATGGCACAATCCCATCAGTATCGGTTCAGTAATTCTTGAGAAAATTGCATTGAACAAGAACTCTCAGAGTAAGATTAGCACATCTTATATTACGATTATGATAAGATCGTTGTACCCAGTTATCTAAAGTTATTGTTACGTAAATAAAACGTCAATTCTATCTGTATTTTCATTAAAGTTAAGATTGTAGAGCGTTAATGTTTTTTTTAACGATTTAATCTTATGGAATTTAGATGAGATTCTCATCATTTTAGTATTCACATAGTGTTTTCTGTTGATCTCGTCATCGAACGACAGACAATACTATAGCATAATCAGCCAGTAGGTAATGTTTCCACTGCTGGGACACAGGCCTGTTTTCAGAGAAAGAAAATAGATAGACCATAATCCACCACGAGGGCCCAGTGCGGGATAGTGATTGTCACAAGTCTTCGAATTTTTGGTTCTAGGACATGCGAGTTTTCTTCACCGTTTTGAGAGCAGTGATAATGCAATTAAATACACAAAATAAAGTGCCTGCCTGGGTTCAAACTCACGACTTCGAACTCGTAAGTCGGGGCTGATACCAACGAGCCACTACTTTTCACTTTTTATACTTAAGTATTTAAATTTATTTCATTTACTGTTATGGTCAGGGAAGACATTATGCCAGCTCGTATTTAATCATCCACTGCACATGGCAATGCAAGGCAAGCTTTTAAATGCATAGGTATGTCTCTTTCTAATAGGTAATATAAACATTCTCCTGCCCTCATCCTTTCTTTGGGTCGGTGCAGCATTTCTTCTCCCAGACATCTTCCAACCGTTATCACAGTATATTCACCCCCTTTCTATCCAAATCATCTTTCGCCAAAGAGATTTAAGATTTGTAAATAATTTAATGTCTTTGTCTTTCGCACAATCTATCCTTCGCTTCATATAATTTCGTTTTCGCTATTCTGCAGAATATGGTATAAAAATTATAATTTTCAACCTTCTTACGGCTTACGGATCTTTAGTGGATATTATTTCTTTTAAGTTTTCTTAGTGGCGAAACACGGATGTTTTTGTTTGTTTCCTTCAGATACCTATTTATTATCTGTTTACATGTTGATACAATATCGTCACGCTTATTAGGTTATTTGAGCCGGGCTTACATTACATCACAAACCGAAGATAACTATGAAGATAAGTACACTTTACATTTAAATGAAAATATAGTTTTCTTCAATCACAGAAAAACCTTAATATTTTACATAGGTTGCCTGGAAGATATCGCAGAAAGTGACAAGGCCGCCCATTGTAGGTATATGTATTTTGTATTGTTCGATAAATTTTTTGTTATGTATTTTTGTGGTGTACAATAAATTATATAAATAAATAAATATAAGTAGTATTATTATTTTAGTGGCAGTTATCACGGCCATATTTTTAGCATTAAATAGTCAAGATATACTATGACATGGAGTAGGTACCTACCTATACAATATGGACTATTCAACATAAAGAACAATAGAATTGATTGAGCAGGGACATTTAATACGTAATGTGTGATGCACACTACACAAATTGAAATGATAGGTATTTTTTATTGTTCGTAGATACTGTTATGTCAACTTATCTACTTATGTTATAGAAAAGCCTTTTCCGAACTATGGCGGGGTCGGCTTCAAAGTCTAATCGGATGCAGCATGCAACCGACCTCCACAACCCATTAACTGGGTAACGTTTACCCTTTGGTAAGACTGGTTGTCAGACTTTGGGCTTCTGTCTGACCCGTAACGCCTGTCAAAGATCTACGAATGACAGCCGGGAGCAACGGGTTCGATCGATCCGTGTAAAATTAAGTTCCTACATAGGTATGTGATTGGCGTATAGGTCAATACCACCAATAATAATATTACATTGAATCTTCCCTACTTATAGGTAAGCAAACATGACCTATTTATAATGTTTTCCTCATTGTTGCACTATTTTCATCAAATTGCCAGACATTGAATATTGGTGGACAATACCTACTACTAATCTCTAGCGAAGAAGAAAATAATAAATCAAAGCACTTGCAATCACAATATGATTAATTTTGAAGGATATTATTAATCCATTGCTTCGTATGTTCCAAAAATTTGCCTGCTCAACAACGTAAATAACGCAATGAATGTTGTGGAACTGTCAAATGCTACTGATAGTGTGTTACACAATTACCCCGCTGATGGTTCTCGAGTGAGAGCAGTCTAATTGATCACATGAATGTTCACAATATTTTCGAAACAAAACGAACACAACTGCAACTCCCTTCTTCATACTTATTACTAACTAGCTTCCGCCCGCGATGTACCTATGTCGATAAAAACTATCCTATGTCCTTCCCCGGGATGCAATCTATCTCTCTGATAAATTTTATCGAAATCCGTTCAGTGGTTTAGGCGTGAAAAGGTAACTTAAAGACAGATAAACAGACAGACAGAATATTATTATGGATACGATAAATGTGATAATGGGTAAGCCATGTAATTTTCTCGATAAGATAACTGAAGCGTGTACTATATTGACACGAACAACAATGGAATCTAATCAGTCTATGTAGGGGACCAAAGAACAAAGGCTAGGCTTATTTACCCGAATAAAAGATTATCTGACTACAGATAGGATTAAATACAAAATAATGATGACGACTGATAGTTTTCTGCATTTCATGTCATGTCTTACAACTCATATTGTGAATCACGAAAAAAAAAAACTGCTGTTTCATACAAAAGTTCAATACCTACTTGACCAAAATGTATGAAACAGCTGTTTCATTTTTCGTGATTTTGGCGTTGGTCTCATAGTGAAAGTTGTTCAGTTCGATGGTCTAAAGTATCTCTTAAAGTTTGTAAGGTTAATTTTTGAACACTTTATATACAGGCTGTCCCGTAATTAAAGGATAACCTCTCAAGGGGTCATTGTACTAAACGGCCAAGCCTCATATTTTGACTAAGGTGTAGAGTTTGTGAAGTTAGGGTTTGTAGAGCTAGGGCGTGTATAGTTAGAAGCTTGGCTCTACATGGGATCTGATAACTTTTTGACAGTGCGAGCCATATATTAAATGGTCTCGTCTTGGCAACATTTTACATGAAAATGTTTTTGGTGGGATATATCTGTTTACTTCTAAACCTACCCGTATACATTTACTGCGCAAGCGTCTTGCCGTGGTACACATTCATTATTTATCTACTATTGTCTTCCGTGATGATTTAAATTGTTTGAACTTTGATAAGACTCGTGCACGAGGCACAAACGTAAATATCTCATTTTAAAGCGTATGAAATTAAGTAGTGATTAGAAAATTGGGAGTATTTAAGGGTCAAAGTCCCTTTATAATTATTGCCTGTCTGAGGGATACAGAGCACAATAAATGCGTAACGCAATCTAAATCATTTTGAAGGATATTGCTAATCCATTGCTTTTTATGTTCGACAAATTTGTCTGCTCACCAACGTAAATAACGCAATGAATGTTGTTAAAATGTCAAATTGAAAGCCATTGCATTGAAACACTGTTAGTGTGTTACGCATTGACACGGCAGACTTTCGAACCGTAAAAAGGTGTCTACTTTTCGCCACACACCACAGATAAGGAATTCAATAGCCAGAAGATAATAATGAGTAAAATGGAAAGTGAATTGAAATAGAACTCACCGAAGAAGCAGTCCTTCCTTTTGCAGAACTCCATGCTTGAAACTGTGAAGCAGACGCTCTCAGAGCGAAACGTGCTTTTAAAATCTGCATATTTACACTTATAAACAAAACTTACTACCGAATAAAATAAGTACAAATCTTAAACTACTTTAATAATTCAGTGGTTTATCTCATTTTTTATATATTATATTTAAAAAAAATTGTGAATTTAATTATTGATTAGATTTTTTTATTTCGTTTCGAGTCGTGCCTTCGGCGTGTTTCGGTTTCAAATCTGGAACAAAAGAAAAGCATATTAGATTTTACGATTTGTTCCGGTCTTACGAGTCATCAGGCTCAGTCATCGACATTCACCCAAAGTAATGTTAATCTGCATATCTATTTAGATACGTGTACGTATGTTCATATCTAACTATCGAAGATAAGAAGGTTAAAATGTTTGTCATTTTCTGTAGACTGGTTTAGATAACATCAACAAACCACGAGCCAGATAGTATCGTTTCTTAGAATCAATCAATCTGCCTAGACCTTTCCTAACTATGTTAGGGTCACCTTCCAGTCTAACCAGATGCAGCTTAAGACCAGTATTTTACATGGAGCGACTGCCTATCTGACCTGCACTACGGGCTGATACCACTTGATAAGACTAGTTGTCAGATTTTTGGGCTTCCCGTTATGACTGTCAAAGATCTACGAATGACAGCCGGGGTCTCTTTAGTAACGGCGGTAAGGGTAGATTTACCTCCGATCGACACGCAGCAACAGCAGCTCCGATCGTTGCGCTACCTGCGATATTATTTAGGTAACCACCTACTATTGTTTGGTCCACTTTTCGTAGACAGCTTGGCGAGGCAACGCAAATGTAAGCATATTATTTATCATTGCTGTTCCATAAACATTGCACTGCATAAACAGCAATGTCAACTTGTTCAACAAGAGTTAATTGGCTTTAAACGCTATAAAACACTGATACGCGTGTACGTGATGCTTGATCTATTTGCGTACTATTTATAAACATTAGAAAAAATATGTAAATCACCCATATTCGTGCCATAGAACCAGTCGCAAACATTTTTCTTTTTAGTTATCCTGGCCTTGCGCCTTTATTACCAGTAAAATCATGTCCTAGTTTTTTTAAATATTTGAACCTCCAAGCAGACACTTCTGCAAAATTTTAAATACTCCATTATTTTTCTTTGTTTTTATGGCCTTATGCGGACAGTATCTATTTTAATCTTATTTACTACAATATTTATATTAGACCGTTCTACATTTATTATTGTCCTAGACTAGACTCTGCGTCACATATCATATCTGCCAGTATCAGCTTATCTCGAACTTATATCTATCTCGCTATTCGCTTTTAGGTTCGGTATGCAGCAAGGCACCGATTTGTCCTGAATAGGGCATCCTGTGACGAGGAAACTGGGTCTTTGATTCTCGTCGTTGCATTCATGGAATATAACATTCTTTACAGTTCCACGGATAGTAGATAATATCTTAAGTATATTTTTTACACTTGCAGGTTCGAATCGATTAGTTCTTCCAATATATTTTCAATTAGCAAACAAAAGATGTGCAGCCAACAGAATTTTTAATTTTAGTACTTAAATCAAAGAGATCACCTTTTTTTTTTGTTTTCAGGGTAAGCCTTCAAGCAATCATAATTAATCCATATAGACCCCAGATTCCGTGCCTCGGAAAGCACAACACGACTGTCATTTGTGGACCTTTCGACGTCGTTACGGGTATAGTCAGTAGCCCGAAAGTCTGACAACCAGTCTTACCAAGGGGTATCGTATTACCCAGTAACTGGGTTGTGGAGGTCAGATAGGCAGTCGCACCATGTAAAATACTGGTATTCAGCTGCATCTGGTTAAGATTGGAAACCGACCCCAACAAAGTTGGGAAAAGGCTAAGCAGATAGACTCAAGAAAGAATTAACCGCAGATTTTCTAACAAAATAAAAAGATAATACTTTTAAATCTGCAATAATTAAGTTAACGTTTGCTTACAAGTTCCGTCTATTGGCGTTCCAAATGACCGAAACGCCCTGAATGAGATTGCGTTGTGCAAATCACCTTTGGATAACGTTCTGTTAAGTATATTTTATTCTATTATATAAACAAGTTGATCTCGTACACTACTTATTACTTGTCCGTAGGCTTAAAGGTTTCCCCACATGTAATTTTAGTAGATATAATTTAAGGCAATCTGTATTCCAAATTGGCAAATAAAGAAGTTTAAGAAATATTTTACCAGTTTTACCAAATTTTTCTCAAGTTTTAACTAAGTTCATGTTTAATTGCAATAGGCATTGTTCTAAAGTTAGAAGCCTCGTAATGATTTATTACCGGTTTGGGACTAACCGATTTATTCTGTAAAATTCTAACTATGAAAACTTAGACGAAGTGCTAGTCCCTAGCATCAGGGTGGAATGACAGATCCCTTCATCTATGTTTTCACGGTGAGATTTTTTAAGAATAAACCTGTGGAATAAACCGGCTGCTTCAATTATGATTTTCTCAAAATGATGAGTTGAATTTTGAAGAAAGTATCCCAAAATATGCCGCGGTATGGCAGTTGACTGATGATGACGTACGATATAGGTAAGTAGGTAGTAAGTGAAAGGTAATAAAGAACAGGTGATCTCCATTTAATCTAATTAATAATTAGTATAAGCTTTATGGCAATTGACGCGGATATAATTATAACTAGTTGTGTATTAATAAAACAAATAACGATAGAGAAATAAACAAACGCAAAGATAGTAAGACGTATTCCACATTGGGCACCCGCTTAAATGGCACCTGAGTGAATGTGCCGCTGTATGTCAGGTGCATTCACTCAGGTGCCATTTAAGCGGGTGCCCAATGTGGCATACAAATGCTAAGGTGTATGAACTTTATGGAATTCCACATAGACGCGATAAGTGAACGGCAAAAAACTGAGTAGGTACTGAATTTTTTTACGACCATGGAGATTCCTAATTAAAGAAAGAGCAATGCTAATATACCTAGCCAACATGATTTAAACATTTTCAAACATTTTTAAACAAATTTAAAAAGGCCACAAGTCGAAAAAATTACAAATCCTTTTTAAAGCAAAAATCGTACCAATTCTGTCTATATTTTTATATTTATTACAAATAGAGGCTTAAAATATACATCCGATGATATATAACACATAGATATAAAACGTAGATTAATAAAAATAATAAACAAAAACCGATATCAAAACTTTGACGGGCTCTCCTGTAAAAAAATGACGTTTCGACTTGTGGCCCTTTTGAATTTAAGCAGCGATCATAGTGGCTTATGTCTTAAGTTGCAGGCAATTATTAATTAGGCTTGTGGCTAAGTAATAACAGCCGCACGGGTCGATCGATCAGGTTAAGCTACGCTTGCCGCGGTTAGTCCGTGGATGGGTGACCATCTTTACATACCAAGACCCCTACGTACCTCGGAATGCATGTTAAGCCGTTGGTCCCGGCTCTCATTCTTGGATCTTTGACAGTCGTTACGGGTCGTCAGAAACCCGAAAATCTGACAACAAGTCTTACCAAGAGGTGTCGTATTACCCAGTAACTGGGTTGTGGAGGTCAGATAGGCAGTCGCTCCATGTAAAATACTGGTATTCAGCTGTATCCGGTTAGACTGGAAGCCAACCCCAACATAGTTGGGAAAAAGCTAGGCAGATGACTATTAATTAGGTAATTTATTTATTTATTTAATCTTTTCGCACACAAAAAGGTATAAAGGCGGACTTAAAGTCTTATGCATTCCATATCAGTCAACCAAAGGTGGAGAAGAAAGGAAGAGTGGCAGGTGCTTTGGTTGAGCCGAAATAATAAAAAAAAACTATTAAAATTATTGAAGTATAAATAAAAAAGGTACACAAATACATAAATAAGTTAAAAACCTATAATACACATGCATACCTATCTACTATAATATATAGCCTACCTACTGCAGTATTAATAAATCCTGCATGGTATTTTTGGCTTTAATCCTCCTTCCAAATTCATATTCAACCTTTTTTTGAGCCATGGTCTGACCACAAATTTTCCATCTGATATTTTTTAAACTACGAATTGTATTTACGTCAAATGGCTTTTTTGACGGTAACCATGGTGACTTTGAAAATAACCTTGTGACGAGGAAGATGTTTTTTTTGTTGAAAATTAACGCTGAAATTCTATTGTGAAGAGTTGTTTGAATCTATTTTATTACTGCCGCAATTGGTTTTACTCCTTAACCGTACCTCGCTACCAACTATATATTTGTAAACCTTTTGTGAACCTATTTTCTTCATATTTGGTATGTATCATTCTATTCTATTTCTTGGTTACAAGTGATTCTGCTTGCTCCATGGGTACTTATTCTTAAATTTTACCTCAGGATAAGGCCCGAACTAAGGGCAAGCCGATTTGATCGGTTTTACCCTACCCTGACTCTCGTGACGAAGTTAAAGCTGTTCGCCTGATGAGCCCCATCAGCTAGCTGTTGTCGATCTACTAGCTGTTTATTGATCTGCCATACTATTCTACAAGGATCCCGAGAGCGGACACGAAGACCCCTTTTTGGAAACAGATACCTTTTTTACTATA
Source organism: Gortyna flavago (assembly GCA_963669345.1). Lineage (NCBI taxonomy): Eukaryota > Metazoa > Arthropoda > Insecta > Lepidoptera > Noctuidae > Gortyna > Gortyna flavago. Next base: position 14,376,536 of record OY770138.1, read on the forward strand.
CTCTCATAGTAGATTGTTTAGATTTATTTTCCTACTAGCTGTGCCCGCGACTTCGTTCGCGTGGATGTCGGAAAACAACAGGTAATGTGTCGCTTAGGAAAGGTGTAATTGCCACTCCTTCATTGAAAAGGAAGAATCATCAGATCTTGCCTGGTAACGCTTTCCTTACCTAGGGTTCGCTACCACGGCCCTTTCGACTGCAATCACTGCGTCTTCATGGTTCATAATGATAATGCGACAAAGTGTCACTTTGATTTTTGAGAATAAATTAAAATAAAAGCGCCAGCTCGAGGCTGATTATCTAACCAAACAGCCATTTTATTTTGCGTCTGTCTTAGAATACCAACTTGTAAAATCATATCACCATTTTATCTAAAGTATATCTGAGATTAGTAGGTGAAGTTTGAAGTTAGTTTTTCTAAGTCTTGGTTTCTTCTCTGTGGTAAATTTAGAATTTCTTAACTTGGTATTGAAGATATCATATATACCTACCAATATTATGCCTTATAAAGCATCGAGATATCTAGATGATAAAAGGAAGAATACATTAATGGTAAGAGCTTCTACATAAAGTTGCCCGTGTAAAAAGCAACCCATTAAACTTTGGTTATATTTGACACCGGCCGCCATTTAAACTACGAAGATGAAACCCATGAAAACTTTAGACATGATTTTGATTTAGACCTTATACTGCCGAAAACCAGAAAAAAAATTGTAAAGATAATTACAAAAAAATATACTACTAAAGTGCAAAATAACCTTAGTTTGGGGAGACGTTGCGCGTTGGCAAGAAATTACAGACTTCTGAAACCAAAGGTCTATTGCACTTTGAAGTGTGTTTTTAAGTCGGTTGTATTTTATTTTATTTCACACAAAGTCGTGTAAGTTTATATTGAAAACCATGAAAACGACACACATGATAAAAAAAGAAAAAGAAAATTGCAGCCGCCATCTTCGATTTTCATTTTGACGTCACAATCGGCTTCAGCACTCTCGAAAACCATGAAAACGACACACACTACCAATTTTTCGATTTGCAGCCGCCATCTTGGACTTTCATTTTAACCAGTACTGAAACGGTTTACCAACAGTCGATTGGTCCATGAACCGTTGGTCAACATCATTAACTTTTCATCCAAAGGACTTGTGACCCACGAACGTTTCCCCAACAGAACTCTACGTCAGTGAATGCTTAACCAACAGAATGTTTTGACCAATAACTTTTCACCCAAAGAACATTTAACCCATGTCAAATAGAACTAAGGATGCAAGGGCGAGCGAAGCGAGCTCGGGACTTGGGGCACCCCGACTCGGACAGGTAGGGTTCGAAGGGATGATGGCGGCTCAAGTGAGCGAGCAAAGCGAGCGAATGGCACCCCGAGGTTAGGCTTGGTTAGGTTACTTTATACCCTTTTTACAGAAATAAAGGACTACGTCTTATTATTATTTTACTTTCATCTTTCCCGGGTCTGTTGGCCTTGTTCTTTGGGTGAAAAGTTATTGGTCAAAACATTCTGTGGGTAAAGCATTCACTGACGTAGAGTTATGTTGGCAAAACGTTCGTGGGTGAAAAGTCCTTTGGAAAAAAGTTAATGGTTTAAAGATAATGTTCACCAACGGTTCATGGGCCAATCGACGGTGGGTAAGCCGTTACAGTTTCATTTTAACCTCACTATTGGCTTCAGCACTCTCAAAAACCAATAAAACGAAACCCATAAAAAAAAATTGCAACCTCCGTCTTGGATTTTCGTTTTGATCTGCCTATCGGCTTCAGCACCTTTGAAATCTATGAAAACGACATCCATGACAAAAAATCAAAACAAAATTGCAGCCGCCATCTTGGATTTTCATTTTGACCTGACTATCGGCTTCAGCACCCTCGAAAAGTATCAAAACGACACCCAAGACAAAAAATAAAAAAAAAATGGAGCCGCCATCTTGGGTTTTCATTTTGACCTGACTATCGACTTCAGCACCCTCAAAAACCATGAAAACGACAAACATGATAAAAAAAAATTGCAGCCACCATCTTGGATTTTCATTTTGACCTGACTATCGACTTCAGCACCCTCGAAAACCATGAAAACGACACCCATGACGAAAAAGTTAAAAATTTAGGCAACCGCCATCTTTGATTTTCTTTTTGACCTCACTTACCGGGGTCAGGATCCTCGGAAACCATGAAAAATAGCTCTCTCTCTCTGTGTGTGTCTCTATCTACCTATTACTTTGAAAAATGAGGCATAACGCTTTTCCGTTATTTGACGATTTCTCCCTTAGACCTCCTACCGCAAGCTCCATATAAGAACTTCGTTAAAAAACGCTCTGCGTTACTCAACTTTCTATATCAATAATTATCTAACTTCTCTATCGCTCAGAACACCACATTAATTATTATTATCTTACATTATCCTCACTTAATGTTTAAAATTATTTTAGCGCCACAGGCGCCACTAAATAAACCATCAATGGAAAGCGATTTTGTTTAATATTATAATCATTATCATTACTTTTTAAAATAACATAGACATAAGTAGGTATCTGTGTTATTTCGTCATTTAAGTAAGCATAAACTAATAGGACGTGATTATTCGCATCACAACAACAATATGTTTTCGTTAGTAGGTAATATATCGCGCCAATAGATGTCGTTACGTGTTACTAAAAAACGTAAAAAGTTGTTCCTAGAATACTTTAAATTGATTATATCTTTTGATAGAGTGAACCGATTGCGATGAAATAAAAACTAATCACTGCTCCGAGTTCTACACCATATTTGAGTATAAAAAGTAACCGTATTGGTTTGGTACTTTTTACGTTGACCCTGTTCAAATCAATAATCTGTCACATCCAAACAGACAAACAGACAAACCGACAAACCGACAAACCGACAAACAGACAAAAATTCCAAAAATTGATGAAATGGCATCTGTTGGTTATCCTTTAACACCCCAACTATTTTTTTGGAAATATTTTCAATGTACAGAAACGTCTCGTCTACAGATTTATTATATGTATAGATAGAAGAAGATAGATAAAAATCGCGTGCACTTTTTCCTTCAAATACGGCGGGTGTGCTATTTTAACTTTTTTTCCCTTGGATCGCGCTAACTTTTAAATTTATCTAATATTGTCTTGATTGCAATCACGTCAACGTGACGAAATTCTCTCTTTATTTTTTATTTCATACTAAACCCAAAACCTTAAGTATTCCCAATTCGTATACGTAACTAACGTCACAAGGTTTCAAATATAATCTTATATTTTGTATTTTTTTATTTTTTATACTGAATTCTTGTATTTCGGATTTTTTTATTTACAAACAAATTATACGTGATTATTAGCGAAGTTTTTCGTCTTCTCGTTTTATTTCGCTACACTACATATTTACAAATTTAAGGGAGATAAAAAAATAAAAGACTATGAAAGAGGAAGCACATACGTATTATAAAAAGCGGTTCGTGTAACATTTGATGTAATGTAAAAGTCAATGAGTGAAAGAGGTTATCAATCATGATACCTATTACATAGCAACTTGAATTATTATGCGTTTGCGATCTTCGACCTCATAGCGTGACTGTAGGACTTGGTGGCGCTATAGGTACTGACGTATTTACTTAGGCTAATCATACAATAGTGCAGCTGGAACTATCAACGTGATTGGTTGGTGCATGCGATGTTTGTATTAAGATCCGAGTGCCGCAGGGGACTATTCTCGGTCCTCTATTCTTTAGAATAGCTTTGGTATTGATTAAAGCCTAGTAAATGAAAATACTTATAAGGTTATTTTCTTGACGCGCAGGGTTAGTTTATTTCTTTAATAGTGGAACCAAGAAAGCAGAACTTCTGCCCAAAACGTAGGTAAGTATTGCAAACAAGAGTAACACAGTAAGTAAGTATAGTAATACTTACACACTCTGTAATAATTTCAACAGTCTACCTATTTTCATGAGATACAGCTCGCTGACAGACAGACGCCGGACGGACGGATGCTAACCTCCGCTGTCCGTGGACAGCGGAGGGTTAGTAATAGGGTCCCTAAAAAGCAACATTTTGAAATTTTTGCAATAATATGTTTGTTTAGATAACTGTCACGCACGAATAATATAATAAGCTAAAACTTTTGAAATAAGGGGAGAAAGCCGTGTTTAAAACATTAAAACATAAACGTCACTATGGTCGTTTTGGTCGTGCTGATAACAGTCATGACTAGTCGTTGACCATGGCGACAGGACATAAGTAGGTCCCAAGCTCGTCCCAAGTATAAAACGAAACACGATCGTTACTCATACATAGTGCAAAATAATATGGACTGAATGCATTGAGCAAAACGTGATGGAAATTTAGCAGTTTCGGTCAAGAGCGAGTCGGACTCGCGCACCGAGGGTTCCGTACCATCATAATTATGTTTTTAAATTTTCATTGGCGTAGCCTATATTCGTCAGAGAATTTTAACACTGCAGTAGAATATAAAAAAATATTATTTCTATTATTGTCATTTATTTAATTTAAATATAAATTATATTTTTAAATATTACAATATAAAAAATTTATTATCGAATGCAGCTGAATACCAGTATTTAACATGGGGTGACTGCATATCTGACCTTCACAACCTAGGTAATGGGTAATACGACCCCCCCCCCCCCCCCCCCCGGTAAGACTGCATGGTTGTCAGACTTTTCAGCCTTCTTAATACCCGTAACGACTGTCAAAGATCTACAAATAAATATGAAATAAGAATTAGTTTAACAACGTCTCTACTAGTTAATTTAATTTTAATTACCTATTTGTCCTAAAAAAGTTACGGTAATTAGATGAAATACCTACCTAATACTAAACTTTTTCTGCTATTTTGCAGCGAAACCGTGCCGTCTGGCGTTAATTTTACAAAGGTTCTTGAACTTTAGTTCAAGTGGTTCAAGGTTATGGTTTTGGCACCTATTCCTTTTTATTTTGACATCTGTCACTAGAGTGGCGCTAAAAATCGGAACTAACCGGTGACACGGTAACAAAATAGGTTTTACATATCAATGGCGGTTCGCTACGTATTTGAGTCACGTTTACATAGACGGCAGACATAAGTGATGTTTTTGTATTTGCGCATATGTAAATAAACGACGTGAAACAAGTGAGAAACTTATTTGATTATGGCCGTATATGGGTTATGTACAGACGCCAGCACATCAAGCTACTACAATCTGTCAAATTTATTTAATAGATTTTCAACTTTATCGCTAAAGCATAAGGTTCAAAGTTGATTGGGAAAATTTGACAGTTTCGGGTAGGTTGATGTGCTGGCGTCTGTACAACTACGTACTTACCTTAATATTTTTTGTGTCAAAGTCCATATAAATGAATTCGTATAGTTCCTTAGCTTTAAATTTTCAACGTTTAAATAATAATTATGAAGTAATGTTCATGGGTAAGGTTATACATATACAGCTATGTCAGATGATAAAATGGCAAAAATTATTTGCAGTGGGTTCAGCAATGATTATTATGGAGACATCAGTGTTAGGAACGTGTAACCGCCTTATTACTTCAGGTGCTATCAGTAAGTTCATTTCAAATGCACTTGTTCATAAGTGACAGTGCAGTGCCATTCAGCGCAACAATATACTCCAAACTTAGGGCCATGATTCAGTCACGTCCCGGACATTAGGGACTGCACTGATGTGTACTGACTGATATATCTTCTATCTTTATGATGTCAGGATAAAGGCTTATTATAATATCGACAAGTATGCGATCCATTCCTTTAATGAACTCTTATAGTACTCTTTGATGAACTTGCTTACGATTTATGGGTGGTACAAGTGAAATCAGGCGATTTGGTCGTAAGTGCTGTACATTATGTCATATGACTGTGCCGTAGCGAATCTCTTATCAAAAGACAGCTGAGTGACTGGCAGTCATGCATCATTTATTACATGAGTGCAATTTAATGAGCTGTTGGATGTCAAAGACGAAACCAAAATTAATGAAGATAGTATTATCTAAGCATATAGCAGCACTGTGGCACATAAGGTATTGTCCTTTGGGGCTTCCAAATTTAAATTAATTAAGTAAGTTTTCGGATAGATACGGTTCTTTAATAACCAGAAGTCTAATTGCGTAACAGACTATCAATCATCTTCATATGTTCGAAAAATTTGTCTGCTAATGAAATGAAACCCTTTTGACAGTTCAACAACATTCATTTGACACCCTTTTGACAGTTCAACAACATTCATTTCATTCATTGCTCTAATGTTAGTTAGTTTTTTTTTTTTTTAACAATGGCATCTCGCGGTTCATCCTTTATGAGGATGGCTACTGCTTAACCGGACTTTCCTGTGGATGCCTCGAATGAAGGCCTCCAGCCAGGGCAAACAATAAACTTAAAAACTAAGCGACAGCGCTAAGGGCACCCCCCCACGGGGTTCGGACCTCGGCTCAGGGCGTCGCTGGAAGAGGACAGCAAGGGACAGGCAGCAAGGGATCGGTATTATTATTAATATTTTGGGGCGAATTTAAAACTACAGGCTCAGCTGCGCGGGCTGGCTCGAGCGAGGGTCGGGGTGTTAGTGTTTGCTTAAGCTTCATGCTTTTAAAGTAGCAACAAATACTTGAAGCGAGACCATAAAAATACAAGACGTAAGACTGAGATTAAAAGAAATACCAAATGGTAAAAACCGGTCAATTTAATACGTTTCCAGACTGGCTGCTTTACTTATATTTTTATTTTGGAGAGATCAAGCAAAAAAAGTAGGTACCTAATGGTCAACTTCAATTAGTCGGCTGGATATCCCCAGATAAAACAAAAACAAACACAGTTACAAGAATATTATTCTGCAGTCTTGCTCGTGCTTGTACTTGGACATTATTTAAGAGATTCTATATCTCTGAGAGCACTATAATGATAGACAGATGTTCGTAAATCTAGATGTAATTCATACCGATTCGTACGTATGGTTGTAGTAAGTAAGGGTCAGTTTTGTTATTGCTTGGTCCTAGCTTTTGTCAGGGACTCAGGGTTGAACTTCGCAGTTTGTACACAATTTTCGTGTCCCCAATTTGAGCCTCTCCGTCGTTCCTGCCCATATCCTGATCATTCTGGAGTCGTCCATATTTTATTTTATTCACATTTTATTACATCCATCGAAGTTCATACTTGAAACTTTCGTCGCCACTTGTCCCTCATTCCGCCGCATCAAAACCCCATAGGTACCATAAAAAGCGATTTCAACGCAACTTCTCGGTCACTGCACTGAGTCGCATTACTTTCAGACTGCAGAAATGAATGATGAATGCATAAAGCATGATTCATATCTCACTTATCATCTTGGCTTGCTTGGTTGAATCAACAGTTCAACACAAAAAGACCGGTTGTTAGTTGTTAGACAATCTCCTACGGATAGTTATAGAAGATTATCTAAACATGGCGTCACAACTACGTAGTACCACTTTCAAACGCGTTATCCTATTTATTTTATCAGACAGTAATATCATGCTAGAGATATGCATCAAATCACAACCGCTGATAGATACAGGTATGTCTAGAATCGAGATCTAATGAGAGGCCTACACTGCACCGGATCACGGAGCGGGGTGCGTGAAACGGAGCCAAATTCCACGCGCGTGAGTGCGTTTTTATTGAATTTGTATGCAAAAATCACGCGCGTGGGTGCGCGTTATCTGCGCCCCACTGCGTGATGCGGTGCAGTGTGCGAATGCCTTACGGTTACTGTTTAGTCTTATCTCTCGAGTCCAATAAACTTTGTTAACTCTAGTCTAACTTATGTCTCAACATCACGTTTTTATTCCCAGAAGGGAGCGTTGTGTTTGTATAGATAGTACAGCATTTAGGCCAGTTATGTCTAAGTTCCATGTAGGGCGAGGATATTGACCATAACCGGCCCCGAATACAGGCTATATTGAGATGGAAAAGTTTAATAACACTTTGCCTGACCAAGAAATCTTTTTTTATTGCAAAAAGGGCCTGCCATGCTCTTGACCTCGATCACACCTGATGGAAAGCGATGGATGAGGTCTATGATGGATCAAGCTTACTCAGAAGATGCCTGTTCACTACTGCTTTGAAGGCAGGCGGGTTAAATGTGGAAAGGAACACAGACGCAGACAGAGAGTTCCACACTATTGCTGTGCGCATACCCGAAATAAATCGAAAGATTTTACTAGACCACTTGTGAACACTAGGCCAAAAAGATATAGTAATGAAACATGCAAAATTCATGACAGGTTAAAAACTCTGCGTAGAAATAAAACGAACCGTTGCAGTTGCAGTGTGTTATGTAGGCACCTTTACTTTATACAGGCTGAAATTAAAAACTTGCGCCAACTCGAGAGGTGCAGAAACTGTTACATACTTAATTATTATAAATTATCATTTCCCAAATCGAAATTCTTGAGCAAAATCGTGTAATTATCGTCTTAGATAGTGCAAACTAAGTTATTGCCTTCAAGTAGACACGAATTATCGTCAATCAAGTAAAAAAAAAAAACATAACCTATCAAAACAAATAAGAAAATCGATAAGTATAAAATTAATTTTAACGCGTGCCGTTAAAACATGAAGCAAGTTAAGTTATATCTCCAAGCTATACACATACGTACACACGCATCAGGTAATTAGCTGCTAGTGTGTCTAACCAAATAATAATAATAATAAGTTGACAACGCGTTGAACTACCGGTATTTGCCTAGTTTTGACCGTTCCTGCGAAAAAAAAGGGCGCGCGACGCGACGGCGATAGGGCGACGACGCGGATACGATGCGCGCCGCCTCGGTGGCGGCGGCGCCGCCGTTGCCAAATCGGATGCTTACTTAAGGCGCAGGCGCATGTTTCCCCCTACCTTTTATTATTTTTTGTATTTGTTCTTTTTTTTGCGTCATGTTCACCGCGAATAAACGTTTTTTCTTTCTTTTCTTTTTTCTTTCTTTCTAGATATAAGACTTCTAATGATTTTAAATTCAACATCACGTCTAATCGAAAGGACTGATTTCTTTGAAAAAAGTAAATGTCATACTAGACCATTTGCTTCGTAATTTGATATGTGAATATTTGCAATTATATTTCTTTAACATAGTGTAATTAATTTGTAAAGTAATGTCTACCGCGGTCATAAAAACGATAATCACGCAAACACTATCGGGTGTATTTTCATAAAACTTTCACCATGTAAAAGACAATTTAATTCCCCGAATTTTAGTATACGGTTTTTATTTGTTTAGTGTTTGATGAATCAACGATAGATGATTGTTTCATATTTTGCAATAAATTACCAGCGTTGTGTCATCGCGCTTCTCTTTCTTTTCTATGCAGTCCGATAGTGACCGCGTTTTAGGTCATGTAGACGCCTTAATTGCCTACGCATAGGCGTAGGTATGTGCATCCCTTCTCTAAATTTTCCTTATAGCACGTTGAATTACATGTGTTAATTTGACGCACATATTTTTTTTTTATCCTGTTTATTAGTAACTTGTATGTGTATAAAACATTTAAGCATTGTTCAGGCTTCTGATTGTTACAGAGGAGAAACAAATCAATCGACAATCATTGTTCCAAGGATTCTTTTGCATGGTTTCAATAAATTGCCATTAGATACATAATAATGTTCGTATAGTTTCGTTGTACCTATTTTACTCACGTGCCCGACTTGGAACTGTCTAGACAGATTTATTTCTAGCCAGGAGTGTCTTCGAAAACGACAAATGAATTATTACAACTGTAGACCATTGAGTACCTAACTATATTATTTACTATTAGTGTGATATATAATAATTTATATTAAGTACAGTTTGCAACACAACAAAAAATTTAGGAAGGTTTGAAGGTTTTCGTCATGACTACCTAATTAGCGAAGGCGTATCTTACTGGAGATTTTTGTACGAACGTTAAATAATATCTCTTACTCAACCTGATTGCGAAATTAACAGTTAAATTATCACAATCCGATGGATATCAAAGAAATTAAAAATCCATCCATTGTTTCATAGAAAAATTCGTCTGCTCGATAACGAATTACGCAACGAATATTGTTGAATAGTGAAAAGGAAGGAAACAACTGAAATTGTGTTACGCAATTACGTCATTGAATGGGTTATTTACACCTAATAATTTAGTACCGAGATTTATCGACAGTCGAGCCTGGCCGATCCCAGATGACATTATTTTGTGTTCTAGCACAGAATACATAATAGTATCATGTATTTACAAGTGTTCTAGTACGAGTCAGTAATTCAGTACAAAGCACGTAATGCCTCTAACTTGCACAGGTCAGTCTGCAAGTTCAGGCATGCGTATTTGCCATTTTAGGTAACCTAAATACTTAATTATGTAATGCAAAGTGCAACAGCTGCAACGATCAAACCTATTATGTAGATAAGCATGCTTGCAGTGTATTTTTCTCGTAACGTACGTAGAATTATTTATCGAGCACTACATAAACGCCGAAAAAACAGGTTGTTGCGAGTTTGCGACATTTATTGATTAAATGTTTGGTGACATAACCACACCCGGAGGCAAAGTACACAAATCGGTAAGATACCCGAAGGCAAAGTACACACAACTTACCGATTTGTGTACGTATCGAGTACATAAGGCTCGGTCAATCGATACTAGCATAATCAGCCTATAATGTTCCCACTGCTGGGACACAGGCCTCTCTCTGAGAGGGAGTGGGCTGTAATCCACCACGCGGGCCCAGTGCGGGTTGGTAGATGTCACATGTCTTCGAATTTGTGTTTCTAGGACATGCCGGTTCCTCACGATGTTATCCTTCACCGTTTTGAGAGCAATGGTGATGAAATAATTTACACAAAGTACAGCGCCAGGGTTCGAACCTACGACCTACAACTATGAAGTAAGTCGCGGCCGTTACCACTGGACCACCACTGGTCTCAATCGCTACTACTTGGCACGAATCATAAGTTGGTAAGTATTGATTTCTTCTAATAAGGTTAATGGCTAGTCTAGACATAAACCGCTAAATCAAGGACGGTTAGAGACAATAATAGGATTAAAAAAGTACGGTATTATATACTTTTGATGACGAACCTAGACACGTAAGTCTAATTAAAATGAAGTAGGTTAGTAGTAATAACAAAATTATATCCTAACTTGCCACGGGCCCCTCACAAACTAAAACTATTAATTCATCCGCATCGCTGTCGACTGGTTATGTACCCAAGAGACTGGCGGCATTACCACGTTGAATGGCAATACTTAGCCTCTGGCCAAGGTAAAAGCCAGCCCTTGTGTTACGGGAAGTGTCAACCAGCCGTTTCGAGATTTCCTTAGGGGTCCGAGATCTGAGTGATCATGGTCTTTACCATGATCGGACCCCACGGCCAGAGTAAATCTAAGTACATCTACTTAAATTTAATGGCGCCTGTACATTCTTCCGCGAGTGCTCCCGCCATGTCTCGCCGAGAGCGCTCGCGCGAGAGGTCGAGTGACGAGTGCGACTGTACACTCTCGCACTCGTCATGCCTCGCGGTGCCTCGACGAGAGGATATCCTTCAGGCGCCATTCATCCAGCAAAGTGAGTTACTTAATAAGCTACATAATTATTTTTACTTTGTAGTATAAACGGGTTTGCGCTCCCCACTTTATTTACATGTATTATTGATCTACCATCAATAATACATGTGTCTATCAAGTTTACAAGTAAAACGGTAAATAAACATCGACATGTTTTTGTTTTTCAGCATAAGAAAAACAAATATACACACATCACATATTATGACACATCTCATCTCAATTACTTATTTCATCAGTAGTATGAAGCAAAAGTATTTTTATTATTCTGTCTAGAATTTACGAGGAGATAAGCAGTTTGAAAACAAATATACAGACGCCAGCACCCAGCACATCAAGCTACTACAATCTTTGTCGCTATTTAAAGCATAAGGTTCAACGTTGATTGGGAAAATTTGACAGTTTCGGGTAGCTTGATGTGCTGGCGTACCTCTTTTACCATTTTTGGGAAAGTGAAACTGCTGTGGTTGAGACAGCAAAACGAAAGGAAGTCCAATAAAAAAAAAAAACTTATGACCTACTGTGGATCCTAGAGGATTGATGTCTTTGGTCTTATGAAGGTGTTGCTTGCATCAAAAAGGAAAATAAATTCAGTTTCGTAATAATTTACACTCGTTGGTTTACGTTATGGTTTTCTTATATAATTTTTTGTGCCCATTGGCAATGCCCCGTGGGCAATTTCGGGTATCTAGATTTTCTCCAGAATACAAACATTCAAGTGAAAAGTTCGTCCAAGAACCCTTTTGGCGGCTCTGTTTCGACACTTTACTGAGAAGCACAACTTGTGTTCTGATCGTACGGTTGTTTGGCAACACGCTCGAGTGCCAATGTCGGGCGTTGAACCCATACCTGTTTGTTTTCGTTATGCAAATAAAGATTAACGAACGAGTCACATGACTGGGTCATTTTTTTTTTCGTGTTTGATTTGCACTTACGCGGTGTTTAATTTTTTTTTGTTGTGCTTTATTATTGTATACATAAATAAAATAATAAATAGGTATACACAGGTTCAAATTTAATTAGCTAGTGAAACTCTGTAGATGTGATGTGTATTGTGATATTTAAACACTATAAAATAAAAATATTAAATATTTGATGTTTTTTCTTTTAGGGGTCAACGACCGCTGCTCTGCTAGTGTTGTTAATTGAAAAATGAGTTAAGAAAATATATTTATCGTGTTGAGATATCGATAATTCGAATCACGTCTTTGAAGTTAACACAATAAAAACCAGTTTTTAAACTGATATTTCAAGTGAATATTTACATCACCTGCGGTCGATGACCCCACATAAAATCATCAAATTTATTTATTTTTTGTTTTATCAGGATTAGATATCGATACCCATCACGTCTGCGGAGTTTCGCTAGTTAATTTAATTTAATTTGACCCTGTATAATAAATTCGCATTTTGATAAGACAAAACTTAACATAACAAGGCAAGGTAAGGCATTTAAATAAATAAATAAATAACTTAACGCCTGTAATACCCGAAGGGTTAGGCTAGGGTTGCCAGATCGGAACTTACCGAGTCCGGGACAATTCCATGTCGGGCCGTGGCTATAGCTATGAACATATATCAAATTTTATATTTGTATTTATTTTTAAAGGAAGATACATTTTATTTTTCAAATTTATACTTTTATGGCGAGCGAGAGGGAGAGAGGGATAACATGATTTGGCGGGAGTCGGGGCGAGTGAAGCAAACCCGCTCGCTGCCTGCCGCTGCCACCTAGTCGTGTCATTTATTGTTATTTTTTTCGGAATCCGGGACAATAGATCAAATTACTGGACACGGGACAAGACGTAAAATTCCGGGACAATCCCGGAAATCCCGGACATCTGGCAACCTTAGGTTAGGCAGAGTTGTACCTATAGTACACCCACATTTCGCCAGCTATGTTGAAGTCCCATGTCCCATGTAATAAGGGGTGAGCGGCGAGCCTATTTAATTACCAACCGGGCACAAATCTAGAATCTCGTATTGAATAAGCCCATTGCAAATTAATTTGTCGAGTGAATTACAAATACTTACCACTTTAACAATGTATATTATTAACATAAACCACGACTATAAAATTATGATTTTCTTTAATTCATTCATTTATTCATAATTTGAAAACCGCAATTTCTCTAAAAACCGGTAATTGCGGAAAGTACCGGTTGCATCGGACTTTGACCCCCTTTTTTTTTTTTTTTCTATATGGTTAATAAATAAATAATTAAACCCCTCTTTGACATGAAGACGCGGTTAATATCTAATAGCGATAACATATAAAAACTTATAGGCTATGACAGTATACTGACAGTAAAGTAATCTTCATTACATTACATTGACATTAATCCGTTAAAGTTATCAGTACGCACAAACAAATTGTTTAGAGGGTCCAAGGGACAACTATGACCCTTGATTAGCAGATTTAGAATTAATAGGTTATTAGCAATGTAGATAATACATGGCGATGTTCATTAGACGATTGTGAGTAATATTTGTAGTTTGGGAAGGTGTAGTCTGTAATTGAATACTACTTAAAAAAAAAAAAAATTTTTTTAGAACAATTTTTAAATGTATGGGAGTATCACACTGGTAGTTTTAGTAACTGCCACAGCAAAATTTAAGTTCAAATCTTGATATTTATGATTAAATGTACCTATCGAGGTACAGACGCCAGCACATCAAGCTACCAGAAATTGTCAAATTTTCCCAATCAACTTTGAACCTTATGCATTAGCGATAAAGTTGAAAATCTATCAAAGAAATTTGACATATTGGACTAGCTTTATGTGCTGGCGTGTCAGTACATTTATTACGCATCGATCAAAGGTTTAACTTTAAATTGTAACTTTTATTTTCATAAAAAATGCATTATCCTCCGTTCGTGTCATTGCTACAAAACCTTCAGAGTTTAATTGAGCTCTGTGCAATACACCAAATTTTTTTTCTCATTTCATCTTCAATAATTATGTACTTGAAATCCTACAATGATACATATGTATAATTAGAAGAGCAATTACTATGTCTCGGCTCTCGTGTATAAGATAACTTTGAATGATAAACGTTACTAAAGAGCGAAGGTCGTCGTTATGTACTGTAAATAACACATGGTTTCCTTTTCACACAGTTCCAACGTAAATCCGGAAATTTTCAGAATGAAATTTACAAAAAAATACACAAAAATTAAATTAATTTACCTTAAAAAACTCGCACCCGAATATAAACAAAGATTGTAAAAACTAAGAACGTCCACACGGTCCGGCTGCCGGCACGCAACTAAAGATTTCTGTCTGAGGTTTTGTGAAACTATACACTATACAGGTCACAGCGACCTCTAATGAGGCTTATCAGTTAGGTTCAATGGCAATTAACGGCTGGCGATATCTGTTACGTAATTAGGATATTGGAAACGTGATCGTGCTGCAGTCCCGTCAATGAAAATGTCATGTCTGGACTCTGGATTATGCAGCATAATTTTATTATTGTAGAGCTGCAACATGCGAACAGCTACAGCTGTGAACATTTTCGTTAAAACCTAGCCTACATCATTAGGTACTATGATGTAGGTACCTAGCTACGTTTTAATTAAAATGTGAGTACTTTTTGCCCATCAGTCGAAGATTTTTTTTCTACTTTATGATCATAATCAGAAGGGCAGATTGAAGTATTGCAACATCAACTTAGATATAGAGATCCCATCAGATTTCCTATTTAGATAAAATTTATACCATTAATGTCGCAGCGTTTGGGTTGTTGAGCTTGCTTATAAGTTTTTGATATATATTTTGTATTTATTTATTTAATACTTCAAGCACATAAATGTATAGAGGCGGACTTAAAGGTGTCCACAGGCATTTTCTACCAGGTATTATTTTATTTTCACTAGAAGTTTTTCTGCAAGGATAAATATACATATAAGTAATATACATATATCCTCGAGCGTATGTTTTATCACACTTCTTATGATTCAAAAGGACATAAATAAAGACCACAATAAAGCAAACAATACACCATAATTTACCGTAACATTGTTATTTAAGAGTATTTCATTCAGAAAACGATAAGGGACCATTAAAAGAGTATTATGAGAGAAGACAGTGCCAAGAGAATGTTGTACAAAAATAGCATAACGTAGGTACACGTAGGGGAATGGACGAATATATTTTTGTACGGACATGTGTAAACGTTGGCACTGGAGCTTTCTTTGGTAGCACAAAAATTAGTTACAAACATTGAACATCTTTGTGCAGTAGTTTCTGCTGGTATCAAGGTCTTAGAGTTTCCACGTGTAAGAACATAGGTCATAAAAAATTATAAATGTCCAATAACGTTTAACAAAAGTAGGCTAGTTTGCGAGTATTTATTCTCAAAAAAGCTAAAGGATGAAGGGGAAGCGAAGGAAGGGGTAAAGCGACAAGCCATAAGCTCGCAGTAAAGATTACTGCGGTTGTATTCGGAGCTCTGTGGCTCATAGGTAATGTTAATAGGCTTTCCACTAGCGAGTATTGCCAGCGGCGAGCCTACCAGACCGCTGTGAAGTTATCTGGTGGATCAGGTATTTTAAAGGCATCTGAATGTAGTAGCAATAGATGCCCATGTCTTACTCTAGTAGTTCTGAACTATAGTTTCGTAAAGACTGGAGTTGAATAGAAAAAAATAGAAAAAAGCTATATTGCCTGCGCTCTGCCATTGCCAGCTCTACTTTACTCGCACAGAGTACTTTTTGATAGACTGTCTACTCGATTGATACAGACGAGTAAACAAGATGTCAAAATTGCCAATTAACGAATCGGACGTAGATTATACTGGAATTATACAGCAGAGGTGAGTTTTAATCATTAGAATCTGGCATTGTGCCTAAAATAGATCACGAGAAAAGGAGATATCACATCCATTCTGTGCGTGCCCGTGAAAGCGTGTTTCAGAGTAAACAAGCAAGGAATGGGAAGCAACGAATGAGATACGATTCCGCAAAAATGTTCTGCGTACCCTGATACCTGTACGTTTCATAAAGGCACTTATGGACGCTAATAATATGATCACTTCAGGGCCTGAGTTCAAATTACACCACATATATTTTGATATCGGTAATTTAGATAGATTGATATGAAGAGAAAAAAACAGAATGGAGAAAAGTCTTGCAGCTTTGCTTGATACCTAACAAATGCACATCAATGTGCAACTGTTAATGAATATATAAAACAAAGGTTACTTATCAGTTAATTTATAGCCCAGATAATGATAAAAGACATGTTGCGCCGACCCCACATAAATTATTTTCTGGGAAGACTCCACCAGAGAACATTATTTTACTTTTAACGAGGAATCGTAGGTAAATGAAAATTAGAATTAAACAGCGGACGAAAAATACATCTTATACAATATGCAACTGTATCCGTCTGTTACCTTTTCACGCCTAAACCACTGAACTGATCGACGAAATTTGACAAATAGGTAGCCTGTGGCATGGAGAAGGACATAGGCATGTTTCATCCTGGATCGCAGACGAAGTCACGGGCAACAGCTAGTGTCAAATAAGTAGGTAGTTATACTTTCAAAAACAAGTAACTGCCCGCTGTGTGACGTAAAATATGCAAATATCCATCAGTTACTGCATTAACTAGTGATTGAATAATCTATGTGTACACAATTAGATTAGGTACATTAATTATTATGTATGATGCGCTTGCAAAGAATACCTGTACGAATAAATAACTGTTACGCGTGACGTACTGAAGAGACGTTGACTTATAATTACCTACAATACTTTGATATTATAAACATAAACATAATACCTAAATAAAAATATTCGTAAGTCGCGCAAATTATTTCTAGTGAACAAAAAGTATTCAAAATACAATTTAATGAAAAAAAAAAATTAAACACATAATAATTATAGGTTCAGTTATGTTGAACATTATTTAGATAGGTAGGTACTTATGTAGGTATGGAATTTTATTGTATTTTCTAAACTATCTTTTGTCTTTTGTGGGTAAGCTGTGATATATTTTAGTATAATGATTACTATAATTAGCAAAAGTTCTTTTTAATATTTTTTGGAACCTAATTGACTGACATTAGGCTGCTTTGGTTAAATGACCTAGATATATTTTATTTCTTCTTAAAAAAATCTTATAACATAATATTCTGACATGGAAACATGGCAGGAATTACTTTATAAATTATGGATAGGCCAAATCAAGGGAAGCACACACAACACACTCTTATTATATAGCATACTCACAAAAAACTTACAATATTATATAGGTAAAAGGTTGAAACTAACATACCTAATTATGAAATGAAACTTACAGACCTTGATCTGCTTTCAATGAATAAAATAAGCAGGTAGGTACCTACCTAATATGTGCACTTAGTAATCACTATTTGCTCATGTTTTTTAAACAATGCTCACAGTGTAGGTAATGGTTAAACCAGTGCATTTGGAATATCAACTTTATATATTTTTAAGCAAAGCTGTAAATTGGGTGTAGATATTAAAATTGAAAAGGTTTGAGCGTTCAAGGATGTATGTTAAACCTTTTTGATGTGGTAAGTTGTTCAAGTACTTAGGTACTTATCAGATTTTTTTGGCTCCATTGGACTTTTATGCTTTTTTTGAGAAAAAAAAGCTTTGTAAAACAAACACTCTTATCAAATTACTTTCAATCAATAATTATGAAATCACACTGTCAACATTAAAAAACAAAAAAAAATTAGAAATTTATATGAGGTATTTATAACAAAAATTCAAACAAAAGTCGAAAGTAACATAATTTTATTGATTTGAAATGAAAATTTTATTGAATTTTATGAACTGACTTATGTTATGACATTAATTTTTATATTTTTTATTATTATTCTGATTTTAATGTAAGTAATTTGGATAATTTTAATGATTTAAATATAGATTGCATTTTGGATAATTTTAATGATTAAAATATAGATTGCAAGCAGCAAGATCATCATCTGCCTAGCCTTTTCCCAACTATGTTGGGGTCGGCTTCCAGTCTAACCGGATGCAGCTGAATACCAGTATTTTACATGGAGCGACTGCCTATCTGACCTCCACAACCCAGTTACTGGGTAATACGATACCCCTTGGTAAGACTGGTTGTCAGACTTTCGGGCTGCTGACTACCCGTAACGACTGTCAAAGATCCACGAATGACAGCCGGGACCAACGGCTTAACGTGCTTTCCGAGGCACGGAGGGGACACGGTATGTAAAGATGGTCACCCATCCACAGACCAACCGCGGCAAGCGTAGCTTAACCTGATCGATCGACCTGTGCGGCTGTTATTATTTAGCCACGGTTCCTACATAATTAGTTATAGAAATTCAGAAACGATGTAAAAATTGTTATTGAATAAATGAATTGAATTGAATTAAGTACCTAATTAAAGGTGTCCGAATTAAAAACCTAAACAAAATGTTTAAAATATGTACGGTATTTATTTGAATTACCCAAAATAATTAAATAATACATTTTATTTATGTTGTAGCCGTACTAAAAACAATCAAAAACTATAATTGATTATTTAATTAATTTTACCTCATCATTGCGCAGGTATTAAATTACACAGCTCATTTTAATATTAAATAGTTATCAGGCAATAACAGTGAGAAACTCAATAAAAATAATGACTTTCAACTTACCGGTAAAGTATATATTTTCGTGTTTTATTTTTAAAATAATGCATGCGTAAATTTATTAATGATTATACAAGTTGAACTTGATAAAATGACAGCTAAACTGACTGAATGAAAGGTATAGTTTAATAGGGATGTGCTAGAATTCAATTAGATGACTATCGACTTAGAGCAGTTAGAGCCATTTTCCAAAAAGAATTGCTTCAAATAATTGCTAAATTTTTATCTGAGAAATAAATACGACTGTTGGTCTGATTTTATGTAGAGAAATAATTAATCGCCAAAGTTTTTCTTAAGAAATAGGATACATAAGTTGTATGTACATTGAAAAATTGGCTCTAAATTGAATAATTTTTTTGAAACACAATAAATATCCAATTATTTGTTTCTAGTTCAAGTTTTCCTTATCAGATGATGATCATTTAATTATCAAGAGATGGGGAAATTGGCATTGTTTTCTATTTTACTTCTAACGACAAGAAAGTACAGACGCCAGCACATCAACCTACCCGAAACTGTCAAAATTTTCAACTTTGAACCTTATATTTTAGCGATAAAGTTGAAAATCTATCAAAGAAATTTGACAGATTGTAATAGGTTGATGTGCTGGCGTCTGTACCTTTCGTTTATAAACTTTTGACTAAGCTTTCACTATTTCCAAAACAGTTATCAAGTTGAAGCTTCCGTCAATTTGTGATAAGGTAAAAATTATGATACTCATTCTGTTATACATAATATTATTTTTTAATAAAATTGAAATTCTAATCGATACTTACAACGAAATGAGAATTGTTATACTAGTCGCTTTCAAAACTGTTACTGCTTCCACACTATTACTGTCAGTTTTGGCTTTTGTCATAATGTCATTACGGGAAAATAATATTGGCCAAACGCCATCGCCAACAGAAATCGAACAAAATTCAACCAAACCAAAGAAAGTTTATTGTTTGTTTGATTGCATATTTTTCATTTTAGTTTCAAGTGGAGAAAAGCCTTCAAAGATTCGTTAAAACAGTTAAAAAATATTCCAGAAATAGCCTAAGGCGATGAATTTGAATTTGAAAAACTTTGATTTGTGTTGTCGTACTTGCTTACGAGATGTTTCTGAAGAAATGTTTGAAATATTTCAAGAAGGAATTGACTTAGTAAATATTGCTGAATTAATAACATCTTATACTTCTATACAGGTAAAATACAAGATATTTCTCGTTTTCCTGATAGGCATCAAGCTATGAAACAACCTTTCACAATTGTGATTAAAAATTGAATGCTTGCTACTCAGACCAATAGATTGGTCTGAGGCTTGATATTGAATCTTGTTTTTTTTTTCCAGGTGAATATGGATGATGGGTTACCAAAGAAGATATGCAATAGTTGCTACAGTTGTATAATAAACTTTCACGAATTTAAGACCACAGCATTAAATGCTGATGCTGAGTTAAGAGAGTCTTTTTCCCAAATTATTGGTAATAATAGCAAAGATGTAAGCTTAGAGGTAAAGCATAATAATAACATAGTTACTGAAATTAAACTTGAAGACGAATACAATCAATATCAGATTGAAAATAACTTAGATGATAGTGTTGATTCTGAAATGGCAGTTAAAGAAGAAACTGACCCTTATAATATAGCAGCAATGTATTCAGATATATCGGATGCAAGTCAACTTGAAGTAAATCAAGCAAAACGCCAAAAAACAGAACTAATATGTGAGGTTTGTGATAAAAATTATAAATCACAAACAAAATTAAACACCCACAAACGAAAACATAAACATAAACAATACATTTGTAATGTCTGTTCAAAGACTTTTACATACAATTACAAATATGTCAAGCATTTGGTATCACACAGATCAGACCCCGAAAATAAATCCTACATGACAGAAATTAATCATAATACAGATCAAAAAATACAATGTGATGTTTGTTCAGCGAATTTCAAGTCTGTGAACTCTTTATCTGCACACAAAAGAAAACATGCATCGAAAGACAGAGTTCTATCATGTTCGATCTGCAGCAAGATATTCAAAAAACTATCCCACTTAAAAAGACATGAACTATGTCATGAGAATAATCGCCCATTCAAATGTTCTAAATGCCCAAAGTCATTCGCTACGGAACCTACTTTAACAGAACATGAGAATAAGCACAACGGAATAAAACCTCATTGCTGTCCGATATGTCCAAAGTCTTTTGCTCATCTTTCGACTTTAACAAATCATATAAAGATCCATACCAGAGAAAAGACCTACTTATGCCCTACTTGTGGAAAGAGGTTTGATTCTAGTACTAATTTGAACCAGCATATGAAGAGGCATTTAGGATTAAAGTTATTTGCCTGTAACTTGTGTCCGAGAAAGTTTGTAAGTAAAGGTGTGTTTTCAAAAAGATTTCTTGCATGAAATTTTGGCTTACTGGTTGTATTTATTTAAAATTAGTGAAAGTATAAAACAGAAAATATATATCAGTTCTAAGTCTCCATGTGCCCTTTGGCAAAGTGTTCCTCCAAACCCTTCCAATTATTACTGTTCCTTGCATGTCTAGTCAATGTCTTTCCAGTAGTCCTCACCAAGTCATCTTGATTGTCTATTAACTAATAGGTCATAGAAATCTCCAGTTTTTCACATCATCAATATTTGCTCTTGAACATTATCATCTTGGTCAATATTTGGAACTTAATTTAATACTCTATTACACTCTCTTACACGTCCCTAAATAAATAAAATAAATGGCCATGCTTTACTTGCCATTTTTTAACTTCATGTCTCGTCACTAAAAGAGGTAAGTAACCAGGGTCATTGGATATAGTTGAAGTTTAGTAAGAAACCAATGGACGTTGTCAAATGAAATGAAATTTGATAAATGAACTGTCCGTTTTCTATTAATTAAATTAAGTTTTATTAGAAAACATCCATGTTTCCTTACTAAACTTCAACTATATCTAACCTGCTTACTTATCTCCTTTGATGACCATATCAACCTGTATTGGCATTTCAAAATATTTATAACTAGTTTCATGTCGATAAAAATTATCCTATGTCCTTCCCCGGGATACAATCTATCTCTCTGCCAAATTTGATCGAAATCTGTTCAGTGGTTTAGTCGTGAAAAGGTAACATACAGACAGACAGAGTTACTTTCGAATTTATAATATTAGTATGGATTGCATTATGAAGTGACTGGCTTCTAATAAACATCACAATAATTTCAGGTGAACTCAAATCCCACGGCGTGACTCATACAGGCATGAAATCATACTTATGTGATCAATGCAATGCAACATTCACAAAGTGCAGTTCTCTGACCAAACACAAGCTGAGGCATCTGGGTATCAAACCCTATCAGTGTGATGCTTGTCCCATGAAGTAAGTCGCATTATCAATAATAAAGTGAGATTGTCAGTAACGTCAAGTTGTTACTGGCCTTCCTTGAGGAACTGGTGTGGATTGAATAAACAATTTCCTATCCGTACGCAAAATACGACACCAGCCCCTATTACCTACCAATAATATGTAATGCACATGTTCACTATTATGGAAATACCACCCATGGACTCTACGAGACAGGCTCGACCTAGTGTGGAGTTCTTAAGCAAAATTCTTCCTTTGCGTCTTATTTTGTTATTTGTTTGTTTTTGTTTCTTGTAATCCTAGCTATTAATGTAGACTTTAAGGAAGCATAAACACTGTTTTTTGGTAAATAAACATTATTATTATTATAATAAAATAAAAACGAATGAAGGATTTTCTGATGGCATTGAATAATACATTTTAAAATCTGAGTTGTAAAGTGAAAAGTTGTGTGATCATCAATGCGGAAATCAACCGGCTTTTCGGGCAACTTGTTCTATAAGTGACTAATGTTAAGGTCTAATATTTAATGTCAAAAAATTGTGTCTCTATCAGCCGATTTGTGGCTAGTTCATTCATTCATCTTTTGAACCCAGCTGGTCTTTTTTTTTTTTTTAAGGATTGGAAATCATCAAATGACCCGCTCTGGGTGGAGCAGAAGGGAGTGTCATGCCCGTTTTCACCATCGTTCCCTAAATTTAGGGTGGCCCTTAAGATATTTTAAGGGTTAGTTTCGTTTTCACCATCACATAAGGGACACTTATGGTCCTAAGAGATCTCTTAAATACAGGGACCCGATATTCGGCATCTTAGCGTTAAGTGACAGTTTATTTTGCTGTTGAACGTTCATAATTGCTACGAAATGGATGATTTTATTGAGTGTTTAGATGCTATCAAAACTCTGGATTTAGTGACGAATCAAATTTTATTCAGACGGCCAAATAAGAGAGTCGGTATTTTTTTTTTTTATTCGTTCTTTGTTGTCCATCTTTTTTTTTATTTAATATTGTGTCATTATTTATTAACTTTATTTTATTTATTTATTGGTTTACCAACGATTGATTACACAGGTTGTATGCTAAAAGTAACATGCAAAAATTTTAATGCAATAGTGCAACAATCACTTACCTACAGGTAAACTCCGCATGCTTAAAGAAGTTGTACAATTTAAAATATTAATTTAGTTTTAAATAATTACTTACTTATCTGGAAGTTTAAAAGTCTAAAGGTCTAAATAATTAATACAACAACATATGATACTTACTGTACGTAAATACATTACCCCTCGAAGGATTTTATGGTCTTTATGGTCTATGACCAATTTTATTAATCTCTCTTTTTCGTCATTGTTGTAATTTAGAAAGAAAGAAAAAATATTTTTGCGACTCGTACAGGAAGATCACAAACCAAACTAAACACAGTAAAAAATAATAAATCAATAATAAAAAAATAGCCCTCTTTTCTGTTTTTCTGACATTTTTTTAGCATAAAATAGTAATAGGTGTAGGTAATATCTATTACAAGACAAGACAACACGAATTAATCAGTAATTTAATATAAAAATTGGTGATATTTTATGTATTTTAAATGTAATCATGTTTGTTTTATGTTGTCTTTGTATTTCGTCATATTATTTTACGTAAAATCTTCATGATTTATTAATGGAATACAAAATCGGTAATTTTTTGAAAAAGTGCGAACTTTGGACTCCCTGATAAAAAGAAAACTGTCACTTAAGTAAGTGGCCCTTACATAAATATCCTTTAATCTGGTGAAAACCAACTTAGGTAAGGGGCTGATTTAAGGAGTCTCTTAAGGTAAGGGACCCTTAGATAAGGAGTGTTTGAGGGAACGATGGTGAAAACGGGCATCAGACTCTTACTGACTAAAACCCATCCGTGTTCCTTCCCTAACCCTTTATATTCCGGGGCAGCGGTAACCCTTTCGGACAATCCCGCTGCCCAACCCAGCTGGTCTGGGTTGATGAATCGTTATACTGGCATCTATATTTCGTGAGAGTAGTTTTATAGAAGCTGATGTATACGTAAATCGCTAGATGGCGCTGATTTCAAAATTTTATTAGGTAAGTAAACGCCATATTAATACTTATTGTTTTTTTTTTATTTCAGGTTCACATCCAAAGACCATCTGAAGAGGCACAACAGAATACATACTGGTGAAAGACCTTACCGGTGCGACTTATGTGATCGAACTTTTACACAAAGCACTGACTTGGTAAAGCATACGCGCTCACACTTAGGAATAAATCTGTATAAGTAAGTGTAGCAGTAATTATTTGCACATGTAGCTTCGTGGTTTTTGAGCAGTTCAGTCAATTTCACACGGCGTTCAGTATGATATTTTACTGTATAATTTTGTATTTCAAGAAAGTTTAGCATACTGCATTTGTTTTTAACCGTATACTACTAGTGTATTACATTTTCTGTGCGTATACGTAGCGAGATGTTGATGTGCGATTTCAGTTTTATAAATATCGTACAGGACGGCGTCATGTGTACGGGGCCTCTAACCGCCAAAAAAGTAGTCAAGGCTACGTAGGAGATGAGTCTTACTTCCAAGAGATGGCGCTGACAATATTTCTATGAAAGAAAAAAAATTTCGTTTCCAATAGTGTTACCTAAAATAATGATGACCTGCTCTAACTTTAATATTTATTTCACAGATGCAATCAATGTGCCCAAAGCTTCAGATTAAAGACGGAACTTCGCCAGCATATATCGGAACACTTCATTTCTTCACAATTGGAAGCATTGAAAATGACTAACACAGATAAACCTCCGGCTCTGATCACCAGTAATGATTGTACAGCGAGGGTGCCACAGGAAAATGGAGTGGTTCAAAACAACAATGATAACTTCAAAACAAATGTTCAATGAAACTTGTTATAGAGAAAAGAAAAGTACTAGTTATAGGTACCTTTGACAGAAGCAACCAAGGATCGAGTGCCTAGCGATAACTATGGTGGGAAAGTCAAAAGATAAGCTACAGTCCTTTCACACGTTTTTACCTATGATTTTGCATCACTGTCCAAATCACAGTGATCTTTATTCTCATTCTGATAAGGTTGCTGTTAGGTTGTTGCCACTGACAAGTCTGTCAAAGTCATTGTGATCTTTAGGGTGAAGCCAGACGAGCGTAATTTTTTGAGTTGTGAGTCGCGTAATTTCAGTTGCGTAATTTCTGCTAGATGCAGTTTCATACAAAATCCTGTTTCGTTCACACGGCGACGCAAAATGAGTTGTTGTTGTGTGTGTTGTTGAAATTACGCGACTCACAACTCAAAAAATCAAGGTTGCTGTTAGGCTACTACTGTCAGGGGTAAAATAACTAAACGGACTGTATCGAAAAGCTATGTCAATCCTGTTGACTGGCGTAGAAATACGAAACGCTTTGAAAGCGATTGCCACTTGTCTAAGCCCTATAGAGTGGACATGGATGACAAATTTTGAAGAAGATATCATATTTGACGGCCATAAAATTGTGGTGAGATATCATTAGCTTCCAGCTAATAGGCGCACCCATAAACTATCTACAGGCAGTACAAGCTAGTAGAATAGAAATAAGATGCATTTTATGGTTGTATTCACCAGTTTATGGAGTCACACCTACCCATGTAACCAAAGGTCTATAAATCCATTAGATTTAAATTGGTGACCCATATCACCTAATGTGTTCTTAATTACGTCGACGGAAAGCAATATCTATCTAAGTTGCCTATTCTGTGCCTCTTTTAAAGAAATAAAAGTGTTAAATTATTTTTATACGTAAAATAAAATTATTCACATTTAAGTTAGTTTTTTATTAAGTAATTATTGGTCCTAAAACATAGATATCCATAAAAAAAAGCGTCAAAGACCACGTCTGATGTAGTTTACATCCATTTGTTTCGGCGAGAGACTTCCAAAACCATAAAATTACCCTTTGTTGACTGGTAGAGAATGCCTAAGGCATTAAGCCCGCCTTTGTACCTTTTTTGTGTGCGAAAAGTTTAAAGAAATGAACTACAAAACAAGCATGTAACGACGATCGAAACAGAAAGCTTGAAGTTAGCTACATTTGTTGTGAAATCAAGAAGAAATTGCACACAGTGTAATCGAAGTAACATCTGCATGGTTGACTTGCGACCTGCCGGTTACACGTAATCGTTGCGGTGAAGACGCCTTGCAACACGCGAATGTCGAAGACACGATCTTGGGTGGATAACTATAACTAGGTTGAGTGCTGAGGTTGAGTGCTCAGGTTGAGTGCTACGCTACAAGTGTCTTTTGGCGCCTGATTGACATTGACAGGGGCGCCCCCCTGCCGTTTGCCTTTGCCGTTGTTGGTAAACATTTACGAAATTGAAAAAAATGGCGGCAAAACAAGATGGCGACATTGGCGACGTTCGTTTCGATTTTAGCCACTCGCCAAAATACGCCTGTAGCGAGGAACATTATGCGGACATTACCTCTAGACTACGACCAAGATGATAACTACTTATAATAGGTGCTTAAGCATTGGACTTTCTTTGTGTGGGTTCATTTACCAGCCTAATTTGAAGCACCTACGTATGTGCTCCGAGGTGCTCGTGCTCCATTACGACGTAGGTATGGCATTTCATACAAATTAAAGCCCTTTTTTTTTCGAAATTAATTACTTAACCGATTTTAATGAAACTTCGTACCTACGCATAAGCAGGATTACCTATACTATCTAAAAAGTTAGTAAAGAACATTTATGAAATGTCTTCTACAAAAAAAGATAACTGGAAATCTCTGTTTCTATGGAAAATTTAAAATCGGTCTAATATGGTTCAAACATAATTTTTCAAAAAAGTTCAAATGTAACTTTTTAGACCTATGGTTCCTGCTTATGCGTATAACGAAGTTTAATTAAAAATCTGTTCATTCATTTCGAAAAACAAGGGCTTGAAAGTTTGTATGAAATGCCGTACCTACGTCGTAAACGCTCTTAAATGTTTTGTAGGTTCAGCAATAAGTCATAATTAGCTGCCAGTACCAAACGCAAAGTTTTGTTCCGTGTAGGGTAGGTAGAGGACAAATCTCGCGACCATCTATCAATCATGAGGCGATGCATTAGGAAACCACAAACTCAACATTATGTAAGGTGGTTAAAATGTTTTCATTCATATACGCGTAGATACCTAGGTATTTATGAACGAACGCAAATGCAATCATTGTGAACTTGCGGTCAGTACTTGATGGTTGCTATGTGTGTGAACTTAGCAGATCATTGTCCAGCAGATCAAAAATAAAAATGAGTTCTTTTCGCATGCAGCTGAGTTCTACAGTTCCTGATACTTTTTAGAAATAGTTCTGGCGTTTTTACCAAAAAAATTCAATTGGCAAAATGATCTGCCAACTTCCCGTAGCAGATCATTTGCAGCAGATCAAAAACAAATGTGAGTTCTTCTCGCATGCGGCTGAGTTCTACAGTTCCTGATACTTTTCAGGAATAGTTCTGACGTTTTTACCTAAAAAAAAGTCCAAGGGCAAAATGATCTGCCAACTTCCCGTTGCAGATCATTTGCAGCAGATCAAAAACAAATGTGAGTTCTTCTCGCATACGGTTGAATACTACAGTTCCTGATGCTTTTCAGGAATAGTTCTGACTATTTTACCTCAAAAAAGTCAATAGGCAAAATGCTCTGCCAACTTGCCGTAGCAGATCATTCGAAACGTTAAAAAGTCGAAAAATACCATATTCATCGATTCTAATCATAGTGAAAGGCTAGAACTCTTTCGTTTTTCACAGGTTCATATCAGAACTATAATCTAGAAATCGATTTGTGTCCAGAACTCACGTGTAAGTGCCAGCAGATCATGCCAGAAGGTTAAAAAGTGGAAAAATACCAAGATCATCGTTTCAAATAATAGTGAAACGCTGGAATCGCTAGAACTCTTTTGTTTTGCACAGGTTCGTATCAGAACTGCAATCTAGAATTCGATTATTGTCCAGAACTCACGTGTGAATGCCAGCAGATCATGCCAGAAGGTTAAAAAGTGGAAAAATACCAAGTTCATGGTTTCAAATAATAGTGAAAGGCTAGAACTCTTTTGTTTTTCACAGGCTCATATCAGAACTATAATCTAGAAATCGATTCGTGTCCAGAACTCACGTGCGAGTACCAGCAGATCATGTCAGAAGATTAAAAAGTGGAAAAATACCAAGTTCGTCGTTTCAAATAATAGTGAAAGGCTAGAATCGCTAGAACTCTTTCGTTTTTCACAGGTTCATATCAGACCTACAATCTAGAAATTGATACGGGTCCAGAACTTATGTGCGAGTGCCAGCAGATCATGTCAGAAGGTTAAAAAGTGGAAAAATACCAAGATCATCGTTTCAAAAAATAGTGAAAGGCTAGAATCGCTAGAACTCTTTTGTTTTGCACAGGTTCATATCAGACCTACAATCTAGAAATTGATTCGTGTCCAGAACTCACGTACGAGTGCCAGCAGATCACGTCAGAAGGTTAAAAAGTGGAAAAATACCAAGTTCATGGTTTCAAATTATAGTGAAAGGCTAGAATGGCTAGAACTCTTTCGTTTTTCACAGGCTCATATCAGAACTGCAATCTAGAAATCGATTCGTGCCCAGAACTCACGTGTGAATGCCAGCAGATCATGCCAGAAGGTTAAAAAGTAGAAAAATACCAAGATCATCGTTTCAAATAATAGTGAAACGCTGGAATCGCTAGAACTCTTTTGTTTTGCACAGGTGCGTATCAGACCTACAATCTAGAAATTGATTCGTGTCCAGAACTCACGTGTGAGTGCCAGCAGATCATGCCAGAAGGTTAAAAAGTGGAAAAATACCAAATTCCTGGTTTCAAATTATAGGAAAAGGCTAGAATGGCTAGAACTCTGTCGTTTTTCATAGGCTCATATCAGAACTATAATCTAGAAATCGATTCGTGTCCAGAACTCACGTGCGAGTGCCAGCAGATCATGTCAGAAGGTTAAAAAGTGGAAAAATACCAAGTTCATCGTTTCAAATTATAGTGAAAGGCTAGAATGGCTAGAACTCGTTCGTTTTTCACAGACTCTTATCAGAACTGCAATCTAGAAATCGATTCGTGTCCAGAACTCACGTGCGAGTACCAGCAGATCATGCCAGAAGGTTAAAAAGTGGTAAAATACCAAGTTCATGGTTTCAAATTATAGTGAAAGGCTAGAACTCTTTTGTTTTGCACAGGTTCACATCAGAACTACAATCTAGAAATCGATTTGTGTCCAGAACTCACGTGTAAGTGCCAGCAGATCATGCCAGAAGGTTAAAAAGTGGAAAAATACCAAGATCATCGTTTCAAATAATAGTGAAACGCTGGAATCGCTAGAACTCTTTTGTTTTGCACAGGTTCGTATCAGAACTGCAATCTAGAATTCGATTATTGTCCAGAACTCACGTGTGAATGCCAGCAGATCATGCCAGAAGGTTAAAAAGTGGAAAAATACCAAGATCATCGTTTCAAATAATAGTGAAACGCTGGAATCGCTAGAACTCTTTTGTTTTGCACAGGTTCGTATCAGAACTGCAATCTAGAATTCGATTATTGTCCAGAACTCACGTGTGAATGCCAGCAGATCATGCCAGAAGGTTAAAAAGTGGAAAAATACCAAGTTCATGGTTTCAAATAATAGTGAAAGGCTAGAACTCTTTTGTTTTTCACAGGTTCATATCAGACCTACAATCTAGAAATTGATTCGTGTCCAGAACTCACGTGTGAGTGCCAGCAGATCATGCCAGAAGGTTAAAAAGTGGAAAAATACCAAATTCATCGTTTCAAATTATAGGAAAAGGCTAGAATGGCTAGAACTCTGTCGTTTTTCATAGGCTCATATCAGAACTATAATCTAGAAATTGATTCGTGTCCAGAACTCACGTACGAGTGCCAGCAGATCACGTCAGAAGGTTAAAAAGTGGAAAAATACGTAGTTCATCGTTTCAAATTATAGTGAAAGGCTAGAATGGCTAGAACTCTTTTGTTTTTCACAGGCTCATATCAGAACTGCAATCTAGAAATCGATTCGTGTCCAGAACTCACGTGAGAGTGCCAGCAGATCATGCCAGAACGTTAAAAAGTGGAAAAATACCAAATTCATCATTTTAAATTATAGTGAAAGGCTAGAATGGCTAGAACTCTGTCGTTTTTCATAGGCTCATATCAGAACTATAATCTAGAAATCGATTCGTGTCCAGAACTCACGTGCGAGTGCCAGCAGATCATGTCAGAAGGTTAAAAAGTGGAAAAATACCAAGTTCATCGTTTCAAATTATAGTGAAAGGCTAGAATGGCTAGAACTCGTTCGTTTTTCACAGACTCATATCAGAACTGCAATCCAGAAATCGATTCGTGTCCAGAACTCACGTACGAGTGCCAGCAGATCACGTCAGAAGGTTAAAAAGTGGAAAAATACCAAGTTCATGGTTTCAAATTATAGTGAAAGGCTAGAATGGCTAGAACTCTTTCGTTTTTCACAGACTCATATCAGAACTGCAATCTAGAAATCGATTCGTGTCCAGAACTCACGTACGAGTACCAGCAGATCATGCCAGAAGGTTAAAAAGTGGAAAAATACCAAGATCATCGTTTCAAATAATAGTGAAACGCTGGAATCGCTAGAACTCTTTTGTTTTGCACAGGTTCGTATCAGAACTGCAATCTAGAATTCGATTATTGTCCAGAACTCACGTGTGAATGCCAGCAGATCATGCCAGAAGGTTAAAAAGTGGAAAAATACCAAGATCATCGTTTCAAATAATAGTGAAACGCTGGAATCGCTAGAACTCTTTTGTTTTGCACAGGTTCGTATCAGAACTGCAATCTAGAATTCGATTATTGTCCAGAACTCACGTGTGAATGCCAGCAGATCATGCCAGAAGGTTAAAAAGTGGAAAAATACCAAGTTCATGGTTTCAAATAATAGTGAAAGGCTAGAACTCTTTTGTTTTTCACAGGTTCATATCAGACCTACAATCTAGAAATTGATTCGTGTCCAGAACTCACGTGTGAGTGCCAGCAGATCATGCCAGAAGGTTAAAAAGTGGAAAAATACCAAATTCATCGTTTCAAATTATAGGAAAAGGCTAGAATGGCTAGAACTCTGTCGTTTTTCATAGGCTCATATCAGAACTATAATCTAGAAATTGATTCGTGTCCAGAACTCACGTACGAGTGCCAGCAGATCACGTCAGAAGGTTAAAAAGTGGAAAAATACCAAGATCATCGTTTCAAATAATAGTGAAACGCTGGAATCGCTAGAACTCTTTTGTTTTGCACAGGTTCGTATCAGACCTACAATCTAGAAATTGATTCGTGTCCAGAACTCATGTGCGAGTGCCAGCAGATCATGCCAGAAGGTTAAAAAGTGGAAAAATACCAAATTCATCGTTTCAAATTATAGGAAAAGGCTAGAATGGCTAGAACTCTGTCGTTTTTCATAGGCTCATATCAGAACTATAATCTAGAAATTGATTCGTGTCCAGAACTCATGTGCGAGTGCCAGCAGATCATGCCAGAAGGTTAAAAAGTGGAAAAATACCAAATTCATCGTTTCAATTTATAGGGAAAGGCTAGAATGGCTAGAACTCTGTCGTTTTTCATAGGCTCATATCAGAACTATAATCTAGAAATTGATTCGTGTCCAGAACTCATGTGCGAGTGCCAGCAGATCATGTCAGAAGGTTAAAATGTGGAAAAATACCAAGTTCATCGTTTCAAATTATAGTGAAAGGCTAGAATGGCTAGAACTCTTTTGTTTTTCACAGGCTCATATCAAAACTATAATCTAGAAATCGATTCGTGTCCAGAACTCACGTGTGAATGCCAGCAGATCATGCCAGAAGGTTAAAAAGTAGAAAAATACGAAGATCATCGTTTCAAATAATAGTGAAAGGCTGGAATCGCTGGAACTCTTTTGTTTTGCACAGGTTCGTATCAGACCTACAATCCAGAAAATGATTCGTGTCCAGAACTCACGTGTGAGTGCCAGCAGATCATCTCAGAAGGTTAAAACGTGGAAAAATTCCAAGTTCATCGTTTCAAATTTTAACCTTTCCACTTTTTAACCTTCTGACATGATCTGCTGGCACTCGCACATGAGTTCTGGACACGAATCAATTTCTAGATTATAGTTCTGATATGAGCCTATGAAAAACGACAGAGTTCTAGCCATTCTAGCCTTTTCCTATAATTTGAAACGATGAATTTGGTATTTTTCCACTTTTTAACCTTCTGGCATGATCTGCTGGCACTCACACGTGAGTTCTGGTTACAAATCGATTTCTAGATTGTAGTTCTGATGTGAACCTGTGCAAAACAAAAGAGTTCTAGCCTTTCACTATAATTTGAAACCATGAACTTGGTATTTTACCACTTTTTAACCTTCTGGCATGATCTGCTGGTACTCGCACGTGAGTTCTGGACACGAATCGATTTCTAGATTGGAGTTCTGATATGAGTCTGTGAAAAACGAACGAGTTCTAGCCATTCTAGCCTTTCACTATAATTTGAAACGATGAACTTGGTATTTTTCCACATTTTAACCTTCTGACATGATCTGCTGGCACTCGCACATGAGTTCTGGACACGAATCAATTTCTAGATTATAGTTCTGATATGAGCCTATGAAAAACGACAGAGTTCTAGCCATTCTAGCCTTTCCCTATAAATTGAAACGATGAATTTGGTATTTTTCCACTTTTTAACCTTCTGGCATGATCTGCTGGCACTCGCACATGAGTTCTGGACACGAATCAATTTCTAGATTATAGTTCTGATATGAGCCTATGAAAAACGACAGAGTTCTAGCCATTCTAGCCTTTTCCTATAATTTGAAACGATGAATTTGGTATTTTTCCACTTTTTAACCTTCTGGCATGATCTGCTGGCACTCGCACATGAGTTCTGGACACGAATCAATTTCTAGATTGTAGGTCTGATACGAACCTGTGCAAAACAAAAGAGTTCTAGCGATTCCAGCGTTTCACTATTATTTGAAACGATGATCTTGGTATTTTTCCACTTTTTAACCTTCTGACGTGATCTGCTGGCACTCGTACGTGAGTTCTGGACACGAATCAATTTCTAGATTATAGTTCTGATATGAGCCTATGAAAAACGACAGAGTTCTAGCGATTTCAGCGTTTCACTATTATTTGAAACGATGATCTTGGTATTTTTCCACTTTTTAACCTTCTGGCATGATCTGCTGGCACTTACACGTGAGTTCTGGACACAAATCGATTTCTAGATTGTAGTTCTGATGTGAACCTGTGCAAAACAAAAGAGTTCTAGCCTTTCACTATAATTTGAAACCATGAACTTGGTATTTTACCACTTTTTAACCTTCTGGCATGATCTGCTGGTACTCGCACGTGAGTTCTGGACACGAATCGATTTCTAGATTGGAGTTCTGATATGAGTCTGTGAAAAACGAACGAGTTCTAGCCATTCTAGCCTTTCACTATAATTTGAAACGATGAACTTGGTATTTTTCCACTTTTTAACCTTCTGACATGATCTGCTGGCACTCGCACGTGAGTTTCTGACACGAATCAATTTCTAGATTATAGTTCTGATATGAGCCTATTAAAAACGACAGAGTTCTAGCCACTCTAGCCTTTCACTATAATTTAAAATGATGAATTTGGTATTTTTCCACTTTTTAACCTTCTGGCATGATCTGCTGGCACTCACGCGTGAGTTCTGGACACAAATCGATTTCTAGATTGTAGTTCTGATGTGAACCTGTGCAAAACAAAAGAGTTCTAGCCATTCTAGCCTTTCACTATTATTTGAAACGATGATCTTGGTATTTTTCTACTTTTTAACCTTCTGGCATGATCTGCTGGCATTCAGACGTGAGTTCTGGGCACGAATCGATTTCTAGATTGCAGTTCTGATATGAGCCTGTGAAAAACGAAAGAGTTCTAGCCATTCTAGCCTTTCACTATAATTTGAAACCATGAACTTGGTATTTTTCCACTTTTTAACCTTCTGACGTGATCTGCTGGCACTCGTACGTGAGTTCTGGACACGAATCAATTTCTAGATTGTAGGTCTGATATGAACCTGTGCAAAACAAAAGAGTTCTAGCGATTCTAGCCTTTCACTATTTTTTGAAACGATGATCTTGGTATTTTTCCACTTTTTAACCTTCTGACATGATCTGCTGGCACTCGCACATAAGTTCTGGACCCGTATCAATTTCTAGATTGTAGGTCTGATATGAACCTGTGAAAAACGAAAGAGTTCTAGCGATTCTTGCCTTTCACTATTATTTGAAACGACGAACTTGGTATTTTTCCACTTTTTAATCTTCTGACATGATCTGCTGGTACTCGCACGTGAGTTCTGGACACGAATCGATTTCTAGATTATAGTTCTGATATGAGCCTGTGAAAAACAAAAGAGTTCTAGCCTTTCACTATTATTTGAAACCATGAACTTGGTATTTTTCCACTTTTTAACCTTCTGGCATGATCTGCTGGCATTCACACGTGAGTTCTGGACAATAATCGAATTCTAGATTGCAGTTCTGATACGAACCTGTGCAAAACAAAAGAGTTCTAGCGATTCCAGCGTTTCACTATTATTTGAAACGATGATCTTGGTATTTTTCCACTTTTTAACCTTCTGGCATGATCTGCTGGCATTCACACGTGAGTTCTGGACAATAATCGAATTCTAGATTGCAGTTCTGATACGAACCTGTGCAAAACAAAAGAGTTCTAGCGATTCCAGCGTTTCACTATTATTTGAAACGATGATCTTGGTATTTTTCCACTTTTTAACCTTCTGGCGTGATCTGCTGGCACTTACACGTGAGTTCTGGACACAAATCGATTTCTAGATTATAGTTCTGATATGAACCTGTGAAAAACGAAAGAGTTCTAGCCTTTCACTATGATTAGAATCGATGAATATGGTATTTTTCGACTTTTTAACGTTTCGAATGATCTGCTACGGCAAGTTGGCAGAGCATTTTGCCTATTGACTTTTTTGAGGTAAAATAGTCAGAACTATTCCTGAAAAGCATCAGGAACTGTAGTATTCAACCGTATGCGAGAAGAACTCACATTTGTTTTTGATCTGCTGCAAATGATCTGCAACGGGAAGTTGGCAGATCATTTTGCCCTTGGACTTTTTTTTAGGTAAAAACGTCAGAACTATTCCTGAAAAGTATCAGGAACTGTAGAACTCAGCCGCATGCGAGAAGAACTCACATTTGTTTTTGATCTGCTGCAAATGATCTGCTACGGGAAGTTGGCAGATCATTTTGCCAATTGAATTTTTTTGGTAAAAACGCCAGAACTATTTCTAAAAAGTATCAGGAACTGTAGAACTAAGCTGCATGCGAAAAGAACTCATTTTTATTTTTGATCTGCTGGACAATGATCTGCTAAGTTCACTGACATATGGTTGCTGAACTGCGTGGGGTGAATAACCCATTGACACCGGATTATTGCATTGGATGCAAATGAGATGCCGAGTGACATTTTGTGTTCAGAAATTTCTAAGGTCGAAAGAGGGAGACAGTTTCATGGAGGGGGGCATAGCGCTTTCTTTAAAATTGCTGATTGGGTCTGCTCTTGACCTCGATCACGCCTGATGGAAAGCGATGGATGAGGTCATAATGATGGAACGAGCATGCCCAGAAGATGCCTGTTCACTCTTGCTTTTTCCTTACGTGACCATTTCTACCTTTCAACTACCGCAAGCCGCGTTAAGTTCGTTCCAAAAATATTAGGTACTTAGATACCTACGTATTGGAGCTGACTGACTTTTTGTTACCACACCTGATTCAGCCCCAGGAGGGGATGGCATGGCGGAGGAACGACTTATTCGATAAGAGATTCCCCCAGCAGATTATATGAATAATTAGAAGGAGGGAAGGACAGTCTTCGCCATGCATGACTAACTAACTAATCATAATAGGCACAGTAACCTTTCGTGGTACACTTGGAAGTCCCCGAACAGTCTCCGGACACAAGTGGGAAGATGTAATTTCAACCTGCAATGAAGTCAACGGAAAGGGAGTGGATGTGGAGCTTTGTCCCCAACTATGCTCCTGCTTCTGTGTCCCAAAACATGCAGTCAAAGTGACCTCTGCGCTGCCACCGACGACGTCGTAGAAGTAGCGAAGTTTTGGACCAACAAGGGTGCTAACTCTCGAATATCATGTCTGAAATACAGTCGTGCCAGCGACACGAAGAAAAATGACATTTTTGTATAGTTTGGCCACTGACCTCTACTTGTATAATACAGGTACTGACCTGTATTATACAAGTAGAGGTTAGTGGCCCCCCAAGGTGGCTCTCCTTCTTTATGTGCCAAACTCACTGGAGTTTGGCACATAAAGAAGGAGAGAGATTACATTGTCTATGGTCATTGAACATACGAGAAACTTCCACGTTTTCAACATTGCCCCACCCATATGTTACGATTACGAACCACGCGGAAAACGTAAAGAAACTCTACACTACCTAGTTTTCCACTTATGTGTGCATTAGGCAATAATCATAGTAATGCAACCGTCAACTTTACTACGCAAACGCATGCTTTCTTACCGGAGGAGTTAAATTTGTTTCCGCGGGTATGTGTGATCTTGACCTATGTATGTGCGTAGGTACACCTTTACATTTATATATACCATACGAAAACTACCTTTTGGAAGGGGCGACTAGAATCAATTCTATTTCATTGTAATTTTTGACGTTCAAAAGTGCCTTTTATGTGCCTATTTGAAATAAATGCTTTGACTTTGACTTTTTTAGCGTTAGATTTTTTATTTGGGCTGAAGAAAATGGAACTTTAATGGAAATTCGAAGGTGCCTACCTATTTAATTAACTATATACCTTACAGCCTCACTAATAAAAAAAAACGGTCAAGTGCAAGGTGGACTCGCACACGAAGGGTTCCGTCCCACCATACAATATTTAACACTGCATATAAAATAACGGCAAAAAATCACGTTTGTTGTATGCGAGCCCCCCTTAAATATTTATTTTATTCTGTTTTTAGTATTTGTTGTTATAAGCGGCAACAGAAATACACATTCTGTGAAAATTTCAACTGTCTGGCTATCACGGTTCATGAGATACAGCCTGGTGACAGACAGACAGACAGACAGTGGAGTCCTGTTTTTACCCATAGTGTGGACGAACGCAACTTTTTTTTTGGAGATCATCAACAGTGTTGACGACGGAGTGTGACTGATCGGGAAATTTCGATTTATTGCGGACTGTTCTACTGTCGCTTGGGACTGATCAACTCAAACTGCATGCTTGGTTGGGCTGCTCACACAAAGTCTGATTTTTGACAAAAGCGTGCAATATTGACTTTAAAATATCTACTATATATTTACTATATAAAATATCTACTATATATATACTATATCTACTAAATACTATATATAACTTTGATCTTTCGTAGGTATCTATAGGTACAGTTAGGAAGTAGGAACACTAGCCTCATGTTCAGCTCTAAGTACTGAGGTTTTGTCTGGTTGGCTTTGTCAACCGACCTCCATGAACGTTTCTGTTCTTATTTAAAAGGGCTCTTGCAGTAGGTAACTACGCCAAAGTAGGTAGAAGACCCTAATTTTAATACATCAATGTAAAGTTCGTTTTTTAATTTTAGAGACTAATCTGACAGGTGTAATGTCAAACTTATATACTAATAAAAAAACGCAAACACAAAAGATTTAAATGTCAGATTATTCTCTGGGATTAAAAAAGAACTTTAGAAGACATAATTATTTCGACGCACAGGAAAGGTCTTATGTTTCTAGGCCTACGATTAGGCTTTAGCCTACTTACTAGAGTAATTAATTATGTAATTTACTTAATAGTTACTGCTAACAAAATTAGTATGTAAGTCATATCATTGCAAGTAAGCCTGCATTAAACTTGAGTTAGCTATAACAGTCAAGCTATTTAAATGTACCTTTAAAAATTTATATCGCAGTTAAATATACACTTAATATTATGTAAATCTTGCTTTGAAATAAAGTACCTCTAAAGGTACTTTTTCCCTTTTATGAAACATCGGGATTGCATCAAAAATTACTTTTTAGGGTTCCGTACCCAAAGGGTAAACACGGGAACCTATTACTAAGACTCCAGCTCCACTGTCCGTCTGTCTGTCTGTCACCAGGCTGTATCTCATGAACCGTGATAGCTAGACATTTAAAATTTTCACAGAATGTGTATTTCTGTTGCCGCTATAACAACAAATACTAAAAACAGAATAAAATTAATAATTATTTAGGGAGAGCTCCCATACAAAAAACGTGATTTTTTTGCCGTTATTTTATATGTAGTGTTAAATATTGTATGGTGGTACGGAACCCTTCGTCTGCGAGTCTAACTCGCACTTGGCCGGTTTTTATGGATCTGGTAATACCTACCAGTAGGTACTTATTTAGATGTTATCTTAAACGTAAGGGTCATGGAGTTTCGTCATCTGAGGAGTGCGTAATTCGCAGAGCAGTTAAGGATGCTGCGTAATCAATTTTGAAATGAATTAAAAGAGTGGTTGTTTATAACCTAATTTGATAATCTTTTGGATTTGGGTTTTTTTCTGCTCGTTTATTAACGTAGTTCATAACCGTAGGTACAGAAATTAGCTCTTGTTTTGTCTGGTACTTATTGAAAAATCTCTTTCCAACTCATGATATTGATATTTTTGTAAATAGTTAGGTAGCTCTTGGTTGGGGTAATATTTAATTAACCTAAGTAGTTAAGTACGTACCTGCTTATGGTTAAGTAATAACAGCCTCACGGGTCGATCGATCAGGTTAAGCTACACTTCGTCCGTGGATGGGTGACCATCTTTACATACTAAAACCCCTCCGGGCCTTGGAAAGCACGTTAAGCCGTTGGTCCCGGCTGCCATTCGTAGATTTTTGATAGTCGTTACGGGTCGTCAGAAGCCCGAAACTCTGACAAGACAACCAGTCTTACCAAGGGGTATCGTATTACCTAGTATCTGGATTGTGGAGGTCAGATAGGCAGTCGCTCCATGTAAATAAATAATTTGATTTGAATTTGATTTGATTTAAAATACTGGTATTCAGCTGCATCCGGTTAGACTGGAAGCCGACCCCAACATAGTCGGGAAAAGGCTAGGCAGATGATGAGTTAAAATGCTCTAAACACAAGTCTAACGTTTTGCTAATAAATATTATTCAACAATCAACATCAAGAAATCGGCGAGAATTTGTTATTATTGCAAGGAAAACTTCTATAATTTATTGGAGCTCTGAATAAATCTATAAGTTGGCAGTCGAAGGCTTAATAAAATACGAGTGTGTACGTGATCTTAAGGTTGATAGATATACGAGCGTTGGATACATGTGTGGAGATTTCTTTATTTATGTCCATCGTGTGGCCAAGGAAGTTGTCACCGTCCGTCGTGGATATAATGTTTATGAAGTTCTGGGTTAAGCCTCACAATAATCTGAGGTGTGACATTCACGATCCTTTTAATTTAAAGGCTATAAAAGGTATATTTTTGCAGTGCGAATTAGACTAAAGATAAATGAAATTCCATGTCTAATTTGTTTACTTTTCTTGTGTAAAGTCAGTCTGTAAGTGTGCATTTGTATGAATTGTTTTTAACACGGCAAGTTGACGTAGGGTGTCAATTTGCTTATCAATTAATTTCCCTCACTGTTCAATGAAATAGGTGTAGGTACATAACAAAAGTAAACAAAGGCAGCCCTGTATATTCAGGTAAAGTTAGTTAGAATTCGCTCATTAGGGAGGCAGTCCATCATTAGCACCGTAATTTGTTTACGTAGGTCATAGACGTATAAAAAAAGATGGAGATCCGCGCCACGCATATCGAAAGTGAAGCACAGTAAGTATGGCCGGGACGGCTTGTGCAAACACGCCTCACGCACGCTCCCATTTACATCATAGTATGCCGACCGGCCGCCATAACGTGACACGACAGCGTCAATCGTCAATCACGCATACATAGGTACGGTGCTTCGATCACTTACGATATGCGTGGCGCGGAGTCCATCTTTTTTTATAAGTCTATGACATAGGTATTGCGTACTGTAAACCAGCTGTAAACGAACCTAAATTGTTATAATTTTATAATGTAACCACATTAATAGCAGTTGTATCTACATATTTTCCTTTAACTCATGTATTTCCCGTTGAAACCTTTTGCACTGCCTTCTCAGCCTCACTAAGTGCACACATATTTACGAAACCGGCTTCACTTTACTGTTGACAGCCCTCTGTCTTGGTGTTTTATTTGGTCTGAGACTGCCTTATCAATTTAGATTGGTAGAAATTGCGGATTCGATTTTTCCGTGGGATTATATTCTCAACATTTTAGCCAATAGGCTAGCCTATACCGAATCTAAAATAAGGGCTATTGCCCTTGATCAATTTGTTACTGCCATTCTTAAATGGAATATCCTCTCTGATTAGATAAAATTCTCGTGATCCAAAAGGCTCGCGGATTATTTTTATCCTTTAAAATCAAAAGATGATTTTGATTTACACTTAGGTAGATACTATTGCTATATTAAGAAATTTGCTTTATGTTTGCTTAGCTCTGCAACACACCGTGCCCATTGTAGGTACGTATATCCCGCGGGGATTCATGTAATCTAGCTTCTACCTTCGCTATCTAATCTGGCAATGTACAGACGCCAGCACATCAAGCTACTACAATCTGTCAAATTTCTTTAATAGATTTTCAACTTTATCGCTAAAGCATTAGGTTCAATGTTGATTGTAAAAATTTGACAGTTTCGGGTAGCTTGATGTGCTGGCGTCTGTACGTTAATGCATACTCAAAGCGGAGGTAGGTGTTTGAGCATATCTAATAAGAGTAATTAGGCCTTATCTTTGTTAGGTAGCCTATGTTCTAGCCTT
Organism: Gortyna flavago; assembly: GCA_963669345.1. Lineage (NCBI taxonomy): Eukaryota > Metazoa > Arthropoda > Insecta > Lepidoptera > Noctuidae > Gortyna > Gortyna flavago. The sequence goes on from OY770138.1 coordinate 14,418,005, forward strand.
CTGGTGTAAGACTTGATGACGTTTTGATATTGCATTGTTGTGAAGTTAGTACAGTCATGTTCAAGATTGGTAGAATTAGGAGAAATGTGTTTTTTTTTTTTTTACTTTTTTCTGTTCTTGACTTTGAACAGGCTAGTATGAATAAGGTTTTAACGTGTATGTAATAAATTAAAATACAATTTTTCTAGATATTTTTTACTTCGTGAAAATATTTATAACTTGTGTGAATTAGGAGACAATATTTAGATTTCTTTAGGCACTTTGCAAGTGGTTTTTTTATTGCTCGCGTAATAGTATTTTTGTTGGAATTCAAATAATTTTCGGACAACTTTATTAAGGCTTTTCAATTTCAATAACAGAATATAGCAAAAGAGACTACTGACTACCATCTACTCGTAGAGAATTTTTTTATTATCCTATATCCTTTCACGGAACTAATAACGACTTGATCCATGGATTGTTTTGCTGAGACTAGCCCGACAAAGTCTTATGTGTATAAAAACCGGCCAAGTGCGAGTTGGACTCGCACATGAAGGGTTCCGTACCACCATACAATATTTAACACTATACATATAAAATAACGGCAAAAAAAATCACTGTTGTATGGGAGCCCCCCTTAAATATTTATTTTATTCTGTTTTTAGTATTTGTTGTTATAGCGGCAACAGAAATACACATTCTGTGAAAATTTCAAAAGTATCTATCACGGTTCATGAGATACAGCCTGGTGACAGACAGACAGGTCCCGTTTTTACCCTTTGGGTGCGGAACCCTAAAAATGAATAGTAATATGTATTTAATTTATTCTAAATTGCTGCGCTCTTGGGCAAAGGTCTCCCTCCGCTCCTTTCATTGTTTGCAAGCCATTTATTTACTTTGTTACCTACTTTACCTATATAAATTCTAAACATAACACATGATCGATTTTTAAATGCACCATCGGTGCGTTAACGGTGTTAAGGAGAACACGTGACAAGCGTCCTTTATTTGAAAAAAAAAAAGAGAGCGACACCTTCTTCAAAATAATGTTTTTTCGATATTCTATCATCGATGAATTTAGTTTGCAGATATAAATTTCAGATACTTACCCAAAAAGCCGAACTCAGAAAAAACTTGCAAAAAGCTAAGTAGAGCGCAAACCTTTCAGCTTTTTTTGGGTATATGAAACATAGAAAGCCAATCACTCAGCCGATAGAGCTAACCGTTTTGTGATGTTCAACTAGCCTACAGCTTTTTTTTTCTCATATTTCGATGGTCCAGAGTAAATTGGTACGACAGTTTTATTTTATTTGTAAAGGAAACCAAACAACAGTGTATTAAAAAATAAATGGAAATAACTTTACAAAAATATTACTAACCACTACATTGTCTACAGAATACAAGTTAGATTTTTATTAAATGTAAAGAAAAAAAAACAAAAAGGTAAAAAAAAAAAATACAAATAACAATTATTTTTTTTATCAGACTTTCGTTTCAACACACCAAATTAAGAAATAATAACACAAATAATGACTATAAAGGTATGTCAAAACATAGACGATTAATTACTGCCACATGAATGGTAAAGGTTTTAATGCAATGCCCTTAATTATTTTGGTCTTAAAATAGTTGAAAACTTGACAGGCGTACTAGATTTTAATATTACGTATAAATAAAAGGTGGGACATGACTTGGTATTGTAGTTTGTATTATAAGAATGTACCTGTAGAACAAACTGCAATAAGTATCAGGTCCTCGTCAGTCAGGCAGTTTGTCGTCATTGCTGAGGATTCGTCTCGTCTCCATAAGTTATGCGGGTTTCCGTAAAGTGGACCGCTCGATGCTGCCTCACGTACCAATTAGCATCAACAACACATCATCATCATCTATCGCACTTCATCCATCCACTGATGGAGATAGATCTCTTTCAAATTGCACCACAACACCCGGTTTTCAACCTTCCGCATCATATACCTTCTTCAGGTCGTAGGTCTGTGATCCTCCCAGTCTTTCTTTGGTGACTATAAAGTTGAGACCGTAAATCCTCAAATTGGCCGTTGCTGGCCTTCCTTGAGGAGCAGGAGTGGATCGAATGATCGATTTTTCTACCTGTACTTACACAAAATCCGCGGTTAGACGTGGAGTTGCGGACACCGGCCTGTTTTACTATTACCATGCCTTCAAAGTAATAACATCATCAGAATATGGTACTCAGTGTATAGAGCATAGCGATTGTTGTACTCGTAGTAGGGGCAATCCTGTATTTCGCGGGTGTCATGGTAGGGCACTGTTAGTTGTGGTAACTCGCGTTCGACGCACGCGCATCGAATAGTTATCGATTATTTTTAAGTCCGAACGTTTTTGTTTACGTGGCAACATTTTTTGATTTTGGATTTTTTGTTTCTTTTTTATTTTAACGGTAAGTTGTTATTACGTATATTTTTATAATAATTTAGGGTGTTTAAAAATGTTTTCATTCATAATTTTAAAATCAGAACGTTCTTTAACTATTCCTACATTGGCGTGAGGTTTTCCCAAAACACAGTGCTTAGAAATGCGTGTACACACGGCTACACATCAAGCTAGGTACCTATATTGTTTATACTTCAAAATTAAATCTAAGATCACTTTCAAGAGTTTTAAATAGAGTATTCGGGTTGTCGCAATAAAATTGCTAAGTACCTTCTGAATTCATTCGGTTCGTTTTGTCAATTAAATAAAGTGAAAGTTTGGACTGTTAGGTAATGACTTAAGACCTAAATCTTAGTGTTAACCTTGAATTTGGTTAGGACATTTCTTGGTAAATTATTTATTTGAAATCATTTGGAAAGTTACTTACCGTCTTTCGTCAGATTAATTATTAAGTCAAGTTAATTAGCTACTCTTGTTTTCTTAAGCGAAATATCAAAGAGATAAACTTGTGTAGATTCTACTGCTTACAAAATATAGAAAAAGTATTCAGATAGATGGATATATTTTTTTCAATATAGCTCTCGTATGCTGCAATATAAAAAAAAAGTTTTGTCTCGTGTGGTTCTAGTTAGTAGGTAGTGCTTGCTACATACAAAGGGTGCTTGCTACATACAAAGGGTGTTTGCTACTTTGCAATGACCATACGGTAAGTCGATTCGCATGAATTTACTCGGCCGAAACGTGCGAATCGTCAATTTTAAATATTTTTTTTTATACATATAGGCGACTCGCACGAAGTTAATTTATTTGTGGGCGAGTCGACATCTCCAGAAATACCTATGTATTGGCATACGTTTTATGATATTTAACTCTTATCACTTTTGTGCAGTTGTGTCCTTTTTCTATTCTTTTTTGCAATTTTTGCTTATAAATTCTTCATTGCATAAAATTCAAAATATGCTAATTGTCCGGCTAGGGGCTGTACCATCAAAATCACCAAGTTTATTTCTAAAAACTATATTTCATTGTAAGCTTCTTACACTAATCATGGCTTGATTTTTAACTGATACCATTTGGTACCAGCATGTAGGTACTTACATATTAAATGATTCATTAAAATGTAAAAAAAATATTTTTTATCAAATAAACAGGCCTAAATGCCAAGTAGGTATTGTGAGTCTCCATAAAGTGCACATACATATGAACATATAATAAAAATGCGATGATTCTCTCTCAGTTTACTTATCTCCAAAACTACAGAACTAACTTTGGCAAAGCACTTGAAATAGGAATTTAGTGCTGTTCATCTCGGAAAGCTACGCCAGCCAGTCTTTGGCCCACTGTGAACTTCAAAGACAATTTTCAAAAGTTTCCCCATACCTAAGCACTTCTTTCCAAACCATAATCCATCTTTAACTAGATTTCTAGTTTAACGTACCTAGATACTAAAAACATAATGTTTTAACTTAAACAAATCTTACTTTATTTGTTTACACATTTTCATTACGGAATCTGATAGTTACATCATTAAAAACATTTGTTCATACTTAGATCTGTATTCAGCGATATATATGACTACTTAAAGTGCAGTATCACGCGAATTGAGTAATTATTTCTTAATGATCTGGTAGTGTAGCCACTTAAATTACATAAGGAATAACATAATTGTGTATATGTTCTTGAAACTTGAAAGTGCGTATCCGGTTAGGAGAGCTGAATAAGGTGATATTTAAATATCTCTAGTCAGTAATGACACCGATTCTATGGACTATAGAGAATCAACTAAAAAATAAACTCTTGCGTGCAAGAAATTGGCCCACCCCGTGCTCTCCATTTAAGAGACAATTATTTTACAAATGTTATTGAATATAAGTTATTATTTTATATTGTGTGAATACCTTCACACAATATAAAATAATAACTTATGGTAAGGTAAGGTGAATTTTATGGTTAATGAAAATTTAACTTGATTTTTTAATTTGATAAAAGGAGTTGCTTTATTCGACCCCTATGTATAAGTTCGCGATTTTCTTATGAACGAATGAATCAGTTTTGATCATTCTTTTAAATCTTTTACTAACGTAGTCTACATACTTTCAGGAAGGTATAAGGATACAATTTAATAGGTTATTGTTAGTAAAACTTGAATTATAATGTTTCTAGTCGAAGAGCACTGAGTGGGCCGAGTTTTTTGGACGCAAGTGTATTATGAACCGCTTCTTCTCATAGATACGAAAGGACGACAATAAATTGATCACCACAATTACTTATTGCTCACTGCGATCAGTTGGCGATAACACACAATTTTTGTTTTCAATTTTTATCTCGATGTTTTCCTTCACTGTAAGTCACAGATTTTTAGATTAACTGATCAAAATGCTTATACTTAATGAAATTGAAAAAGTAATATATTATTACTATTAGAAAATTTTAACGATTTCAAAATTGAAATATCCGTTCCGCACGTAATATTTACTTAGTTTTAAGACTTTACACATCTATTGTTGATACTCATTGTATTTTCGATAAAATTTAAACCTTAATGCTATAATATCCTTGTATGTTCGATTAAAAAATCGTTCGGATTTACGTTACGTTTACATCGCTCGTTCGTGCTAAAGCCTCCGACATCTCGTGCTAGAGAATCGGGTCTTAAACTTCCTAGCCAGTACTTATGTCATTTTAATCCAAGAGATATGGTGCCTATTCATCTACATATGACTTATCATGAAAAATAATCAGGGAGTCTCTTAGGATTACCTGTTAATTTTTTTTGTGGCATCACAGATGAAGTGGAAAAAATGTCAACTAACTTTAACTTTTAGAGGGTTCTGTAGGTAATTTCGTTATGGTGATGGTAAGTAGGTACCACGTTTTTGTAGATGAAGTTCAAAAAAGTGCCAGTAAATCGGTTTGTTGAAATCTAGCAAAAACTTTAAGAAAAAAATTAAAATAAAGTTGTTTATTGGATCAAATTTTCTGATAACATGCTTATTCACGATGAATGACAGAATTAAACCATGCAATTAGTACCTAGTTCAAGTTGATTTAATTTGATTTTCAAGGCAGAGAAAGTGGTGAATTACAGCTATTCAAATAGATACGTTCATACACTACCGTATGACAGTAATATATGTTACTTATACATAAAATATACCAATAACAGATACTTATGTCAAGTAGATTATAGAAATCAACGTGGCACGTATTCTGAGAGCTCAGCTTACTAATAGAGTGATATAATAAATTGGCGATTTAGATATAATAAGAGACTTTATAGGCCTTTGAATAAACTTCAAAATATACAATAAAGTGTATTTCATATTTTGGTCATAGAAGTCAACTCTGTCACCCTGCTGATCACAATTTTACATACTTACATATTTTTCGATTACTTACTTAAACTAAATAAAAAACGAACATAAAAGACAATTTAGAAAAACACGACCTCTCTAAAGATGTTCATTACTTTGTAGCCTTCTTTCAAGACTGATTACAGAAAATATTTACTAAGACGAAGAAGAATTGAGATAACAAATGACAAATGACATTCAGTAGCAACGGTCGCGAGTAGTAAAACTACTTATAAGAGAATTAATAGGTAATTCTCAAAGTTATAGCTATTGTTTACAAGACTTTGAAACGGTCATGTATGATTAGAAGACGTTGAGGTGTCGTCGTAAATCTTTATGCTATTTGTTACAAGTTACTACTACAAACATCTCGTTAAGTTTCTAAGAATTTTCATTGTCAAAATAATATCTTGTAAGAACGTGTTGTTTATCGGTTTTGCTTTGTTCCAAAACGTATGTTACTTAGGGATATATTTTTCTGCTTATTTAATGGTTCTCTTCCATATTAGTAGTTTCAGAAAACAGGCTTTTTAATTCAGGTAAACGCAAGTATCATACAACACCGACTGGGATCCTTGATTCGTTTGGCGAATGGACTGATTCCTCAAATTTAGCTAAGCATTCAATTAGAGGCCTATAAGCACAAGCATAATCTGTATAATGTTCCCACTGCTGGGACAAAGGCCTTGTCTCTGTGAGTGGCAGTGGACCGTATTCCACCACGCGGACCCAGTGCGGGTTGGAACATGACACATGTCATCGATATTTTGGTTCTAGGACATGCCGGTTTCCTCATGATGTTTTCCTTCACCGTTTTGAGAGCAGTGGTAATAAAATAATTTACACAAACTAAAGCGCTTGTTTGGGTTCGAACCCACGACTCGTAAGTCGGGGCCGTTTCCACCGGGCCACCACTGACCATACTGTCTACTGAAGCCTATATTTACTACATAAACATGCTGTCACCATAATCTCTACTCTACGCAGCAAGATTCTTAACGTTATTAGGACAAGGGATCCCGACTTCACTCCGCTTGTCTTACAACCCGTTTCTCCGCTCAGTGATAAGGTTCCGATAACTTAATCAGAGCTTATCAGACAAGAAAGGTAATAATATCCTGTATTAATATAACATTTTGTCTGTCAACAGCCGGATTAATATCAGAAAGCATGATTTGAAAGTGGTGAAACGGTCTGTGTCTTGCCCTTTGCTTGGACCACGTCGTGTTCGGGCTGATAGCGTTGATAATGAATAATTATGAGACAGACAACAGAGTTAAATAAAATTCAGCTGCATCAAGTTAGACTGCAGCTGACCCTAACAGAGATGGGGAAAGGCTAGGCAGATGAACATATTAATAAACAAACAAATCAAGGAATTACTTAATACATTTTATTTCAGAATAATTATTTGTCCATACTTGTGAGTAACAAAGGTCTTACAGGTTAGTCTTTACTAAAATCAAAATCAAAACATAACATCATCTATCTTCTATCTATATCTTCTATTCTATATCTATCTATATCTATCTATATCTATCTTCTATATCTATCTATATCTATCTTCTATCTATATCTTCTTCTATATCTATCTTCTATCTATATCTATCTATATCTATCTATATCTATCTATTCTATACATATAATAAATCTGTAGACGAGACGTTTCTGTACATTGAAAATATTTCCAAAAAAATAGTTGGGGTGTTAAAGGATAACCAACAGATGCCATTTCATCAATTTTTGGAATTTTTGTCTGTTTGTCGGTTTGTCGGTTTGTCGGTTTGTCTGTTTGTCTGTTTGGATGTGACAGATTATTGATTTGAACAGGGTCAACGTAAAAAGTACCAAACCAATACGGTTACTTTTTATACTCAAATATGGTGTAGAACTCGGAGCAGTGATTAGTTTTTATTTCATCGCAATCGGTTCACTCTATCAAAAGATATAATCAATTTAAAGTATTCTAGGAACAACTTTTTACGTTTTTTAGTAACACGTAACGACATCTATTGGCGCGATATATTACCTACTAACGAAAACATATTGTTGTTGTGATGCGAATAATCACGTCCTATTAGTTTATGCTTACTTAAATGACGAAATAACACAGATACCTACTTATGTCTATGTTATTTTAAAAAGTAATGATAATGATTATAATATTAAACAAAATCGCTTTCCATTGATGGTTTATTTAGTGGCGCCTGTGGCGCTAAAATAATTTTAAACATTAAGTGAGGATAATGTAAGATAATAATAATTAATGTGGTGTTCTGAGCGATAGAGAAGTTAGATAATTATTGATATAGAAAGTTGAGTAACGCAGAGCGTTTTTTAACGAAGTTCTTATATGGAGCTTGCGGTAGGAGGTCTAAGGGAGAAATCGTCAAATAACGGAAAAGCGTTATGCCTCATTTTTCAAAGTAATAGGTAGATAGAGACACACACAGAGAGAGAGAGCTATTTTTCATGGTTTCCGAGGATCCTGACCCCGGTAAGTGAGGTCAAAAAGAAAATCAAAGATGGCGGTTGCCTAAATTTTTAACTTTTTCGTCATGGGTGTCGTTTTCATGGTTTTCGAGGGTGCTGAAGTCGATAGTCAGGTCAAAATGAAAATCCAAGATGGTGGCTGCAATTTTTTTTTATCATGTTTGTCGTTTTCATGGTTTTTGAGGGTGCTGAAGTCGATAGTCAGGTCAAAATGAAAACCCAAGATGGCGGCTCCATTTTTTTTTAATTTTTTGTCTTGGGTGTCGTTTTGATACTTTTCGAGGGTGCTGAAGCCGATAGTCAGGTCAAAATGAAAATCCAAGATGGCGGCTGCAATTTTGTTTTGATTTTTTGTCATGGATGTCGTTTTCATAGATTTCAAAGGTGCTGAAGCCGATAGGCAGATCAAAACGAAAATCCAAGACGGAGGTTGCAATTTTTTTTTATGGGTTTCGTTTTATTGGTTTTTGAGAGTGCTGAAGCCAATAGTGAGGTTAAAATGAAACTGTAACGGCTTACCCACCGTCGATTGGCCCATGAACCGTTGGTGAACATTATCTTTAAACCATTAACTTTTTTCCAAAGGACTTTTCACCCACGAACGTTTTGCCAACATAACTCTACGTCAGTGAATGCTTTACCCACAGAATGTTTTGACCAATAACTTTTCACCCAAAGAACAAGGCCAACAGACCCGGGAAAGATGAAAGTAAAATAATAATAAGACGTAGTCCTTTATTTCTGTAAAAAGGGTATAAAGTAACCTAACCAAGCCTAACCTCGGGGTGCCATTCGCTCGCTTTGCTCGCTCACTTGAGCCGCCATCATCCCTTCGAACCCTACCTGTCCGAGTCGGGGTGCCCCAAGTCCCGAGCTCGCTTCGCTCGCCCTTGCATCCTTAGTTCTATTTGACATGGGTTAAATGTTCTTTGGGTGAAAAGTTATTGGTCAAAACATTCTGTTGGTTAAGCATTCACTGACGTAGAGTTCTGTTGGGGAAACGTTCGTGGGTCACAAGTCCTTTGGATGAAAAGTTAATGATGTTGACCAACGGTTCATGGACCAATCGACTGTTGGTAAACCGTTTCAGTACTGGTTAAAATGAAAGTCCAAGATGGCGGCTGCAAATCGAAAAATTGGTAGTGTGTGTCGTTTTCATGGTTTTCGAGAGTGCTGAAGCCGATTGTGACGTCAAAATGAAAATCGAAGATGGCGGCTGCAATTTTCTTTTTCTTTTTTTATCATGTGTGTCGTTTTCATGGTTTTCAATATAAACTTACACGACTTTGTGTGAAATAAAATAAAATACAACCGACTTAAAAACACACTTCAAAGTGCAATAGACCTTTGGTTTCAGAAGTCTGTAATTTCTTGCCAACGCGCAACGTCTCCCCAAACTAAGGTTATTTTGCACTTTAGTAGTATATTTTTTTGTAATTATCTTTACAATTTTTTTTCTGGTTTTCGGCAGTATAAGGTCTAAATCAAAATCATGTCTAAAGTTTTCATGGGTTTCATCTTCGTAGTTTAAATGGCGGCCGGTGTCAAATATAACCAAAGTTTAATGGGTTGCTTTTTACACGGGCAACTTTATGTAGAAGCTCTTACCATTAATGTATTCTTCCTTTTATCATCTAGATATCTCGATGCTTTATAAGGCATAATATTGGTAGGTATATATGATATCTTCAATACCAAGTTAAGAAATTCTAAATTTACCACAGAGAAGAAACCAAGACTTAGAAAAACTAACTTCAAACTTCACCTACTAATCTCAGATATACTTTAGATAAAATGGTGATATGATTTTACAAGTTGGTATTCTAAGACAGACGCAAAATAAAATGGCTGTTTGGTTAGATAATCAGCCTCGAGCTGGCGCTTTTATTTTAATTTATTCTCAAAAATCAAAGTGACACTTTGTCGCATTATCATTATGAACCATGAAGACGCAGTGATTGCAGTCGAAAGGGCCGTGGTAGCGAACCCTAGGTAAGGAAAGCGTTACCAGGCAAGATCTGATGATTCTTCCTTTTCAATGAAGGAGTGGCAATTACACCTTTCCTAAGCGACACATTACCTGTTGTTTTCCGACATCCACGCGAACGAAGTCGCGGGCACAGCTAGTTCATAATATTCAAACAAGAAAGCAATAAGCTTTGAGTAACATTAGTAAGATCCATTTTCTGAAAACCGTTCGAATTATTAGATACCAAAGCTCTATTCGTATCTCAAGTGATATTTTCACAAACAAATGTTCGTTTCTTGGTGTTTGAAGAGGAGCTTTGATCTTGTGCCTATTTATGACAATGTAGCCATAGACTATGAAAAACAGCAAAAACAGCAACAGAGAACCAAAGGCATTACGTTTCTCATTGTCTTCATTTGTTTTGTTAATTCTATGCATCATTATGGTAGTGAGAAATAAATTTCTTATAGCAGAAAAGTTTAACAACGCTAAGCCGACCCTGGACGAAAAAAGGCCATTCCCAATTTGGAACATAAAGGCAAATACACTGGGTATTTGCCTTTACGATAAAACAATAGTAAGTATAGTTTATTTTGCAAATTCCGATTGGATCCCACAGACATGAAATACCTATAAAAAGCCGACCCTATAGAAACGAATGAAGGATCTAATACATTTTCAAATGGCACAAACTATCAGACTGTTGAGATAAGTCGAATAGAAACATTTTAAGAGAGATACAATAGTCGTATTGTATTGCTCCAGTTTCACCTTTAGATTTTAAATCCAGTATTGACATCTTGAAGTGTGTTCGTAGATCTACGTGTTTTGGGCCTTTCGACCTCGGACTTGTGGAATTTGTTAGCTCTCATTATTGAGAATATAATAATAGTGTGTGTGTATGTTTGAACCATAGCACGTGGTGTTCTGTAGGAGTGTCTGTCTGTTCGGCGCTAGAGATTTTATAGTGCACAAGTGTGTGCGCAGACACAGGTGCACTCTCTCGTCCCTCACTCTCAATCCGACACCACCGGAGAGAGATCAAGCGCAGGATCAACGACTTAACGTGCTTTTCGAGGCACGGGGCGGTGTTTTGAATATACCATGGAAAACAGCGCAAGGCTATGTACGTTTTTGTGACTTGTGTATTTTGCTTAAAATTCAGATGTATCCTTTTCTCCTCCTCCTCCTCCTCGTTTACTCACTGCTGAGCGTCGTAATGTGACTAGATAATCTTTTTGACGATCGACCTCCATTGGTTTGCTGTAATGGGGCCTTATCCTTTACACTTCATGCGTTTCAGTGCGTTTTATGGATGTTTGAAAGTCTCAGCAACAGTGTCTACCCCTTTCTACGCCCTTTTCAAGTATTAGCAGGCAACACAGTTTAAAACGTTTTACTATGAAACTGTACAATGGACGGTTTTATCTCGGTATTATTTCCGTTTCCGTCCGCATTTCGATCCAGTCTGCATCAGCTGTTTTCTTCAATAAGGAAATATTCGAGCCGGAGATTTACAATGCTTGATATTTCTCTTCCTTTTAGCTGTTAATGCTTTTAGAGATTGAATTTCTAGTGAGATTAAATCGCAAACGCGCGTCGCTCGCACGGTAGCGGAGTTGGTTGTAATTGAAACAAACAACTAGGTATGCGCCAACCTAAGTCGGTGTCGTTGGATTCGCATTTTCGTTGTTTGCCACCGCCTTTTTCACGTTGTAGTGTCGTTTTTTGGAAGTCGGTTGTTTTTTCTTTTGTAAAAAGTTTCTATAGGTATCATTATTTCTCGTGAATGCTATTCTAGTACCTATATATTAAAATCAATTTGAGCTTTAAATGTTTGCCATATTGTCTACATTTCGTGGGCTGTAGCGCCTGTAGCTAAGTAATAACAGCCGCACGGGTCGATCGGGTGGGTGACCGTCTTTACACATGAAGACGCCTCCGTCTTTGGAAAGCACGTTAAGCCTTTGGTCCCGGCTGTCATTTGTAGATCTTTGGCAGTTGTTACGGGTCGTCAGAAGCCCGAAAGTCTGACAACCAATCTTACCAAGGGGTATCATACCTATTACCCAGCGACGAGGTTGTGTAGGTCAGATAGGCAGTCGCTTCATGTAAAATACTGGTATTCAGCTGCATCCGGTTAGACTGGTAGCCAATATAGTTGGGAAAAGGCTAGGCAGATGATCATGTCTACATGTCGTGGGTGTGGTTCCTTTTCTCTTCACGATTTTCCGTAAAATGACCTTGTTATATTTTTTCACATGACTTTAATAGGAATTTAATTATGTCTGTGCAAAAACTGGCAAAGTTAATATTTACACAATTTCTGTCTACGACCATAATAATGCGGGAGAACAGAAGACCTACTCTAGGCAACATGTGAGATAGATCTTGTCGTGTTATGTCTTGTCTTGTTGTTTTATTTATATTTGTAAAGGATGATGGGGAGATTGGCACAACGCTCAAATAGCGATTTATTTATTTTATGGGTAAAATATTAATGGAACCTTTGGGAACTCGGTATAGAGGTTTCGAGCGCTTGGTTTCTTGGCACAGCAGGGAAGACTAGTGTCCGAAAACGCGATAAATCGGAGAAAACAGTAGCTATCATTCAATATGAAATTAACTAAATATCTCAAAGATATAGCTTGTACGAAAAAGCTATAAAATATGAACCTTTTATTAATTTTATTTACAGACTTGCTTATTTCTTTCAGCTACCTAATAATTATTATGTTAATATTATACAAAGTTAATTAGCCAACATCTACTTAATATTTGTTGTATAATATTGTTATTAATTCTGCCGGCAAAACTGGGCAAACAGCTTCGTTCTAATAACATAGTTCGACGAAATTAACGAGCTCTAGATGCAAGAATAATTATAATTATAGGTTTACTGAATTATTGAAGATAAATTGTGTTATTAATGGATTTACACCATACAAATAATTATAAAATCTTGATCCACGAGGTTCTTGACATTTGAAATGAAATGTAAGTAGGTACCTAGACTCAGCGATAATAATCGCTATGATTGTAATGCATAGAGAACTTATATCATCATCCTTCCAATTTGTTTAGGGTCTAGGGACTAGCTGCGCCCCGCGGTTGCACCCGCATAAGTGGCGATCCCGTGGGAATATCGGGATAAATAGTAGCCTGTATGTTAATCCAGGGTGTCAGCTACCTCCGTACAATTTTTTATCAAAATTGGTCCAGCCGTTTGAGCGTGAAGAAGTAACAAACATATAAACACACACACACTCACAAACTTTCGCCTTTATAATATTAGTGTGAGAGATAGATTATCAAAAAAAAATCTGCTGTTTCATAGATAAAAGTGAAATAATACCAACGCGGTCAAAATGTATGGAACGGCTTATTTTTTTGAATTGACAAAAAGTTTCAACGCGGGTTGGTTCAGAATAATGTACTGAATCCATGGTAACATGTTGGACGTCGATGCCCCTGCCACTTACGAGGTAATTACGTAACTCCCTATCAGTAGCAAAGGCTGTCATTTTGACAGTTCAACAACATACATTGCGTTATTTACGTTGTTGAGCATACACATTCTTCGAACTTATGAAGCAATGGTTTAGCAATATCTTTCAAAATGATTCAGATTGAGATTGATAATGAGTTACGCAATCAGAGTGCTGGTATATAAAGATTTTACAATCCCCAACTGCCTTTTAAAATATAATGTATAGCATTTAAAATTCACATGCTGTGACCTTATCACGGTCGCCCTATCACGTCTGCTTTGTGAACTTTAAATTGTAATACCATATTCGGCCATATTAAATTGTACAATAAGCTTTGTGTTATAAGAAAATAAGTAGGTGTGGTGTTCGCGGAGTTCCCTTAGTACCTATACCTTATATTGAGAGGACGTCGTCGGTCCATTTTTCAACCCTGAAAGTTGGAGACAGTACCAACGAACATTTTAAAGTCAGACACTGTTACAAGGACATTTTAGCGCTCCTATGACGTTGACGGAGGCGCTGATGTGCAATTGTTTTGTGAAATGTGACCTGCATAGCTATTCACAAAGCTACGACACGGTTTGGTACCGTATCGAATGTCAATGTAATCGACGAAATCCTATAATCGCTATTCACAAATCCGAAACCGTACAATTTTGACAGTTCATATACGGTATGAAGACATCAATTCTTCCGACAAGTATTTGCTGTCGGAAGTGTTATCGAATAACAAAATATTGTTTTAAAAAGAATAATCTAAGCAATAAGTGTCAAAACACGGCTACGGGAAAGGTCCTCATGCCCTTGCATGAATGCAAAGAGCATCTGCCGCTGCTCCAATGACACTCTTTTCTGAAAATATGCATTTTCAATATTAGGTACCACGTTTTATAAAATGAAAATGAGGAAATAGTAATTTGTTTAAATACCGATAAAATACATACAACCATTTTTCTGTTTAAAAAAAAAAAAACTAATTTTTCACTCCTCAATTTTTTTTTTTAATTCGCCCAAAGGGCAGGCTATAGTCTTTCGACCATACCGCCTTGTCTTCCGAGTAGTTCTCAATTATCTCTATAGCTCAAAACAAGATTCAGAAAAATAATTATTCCAGATTTCCAGGTTTGACAGAAAGTTGAAGTTTACAAAGCAAGTTTAATAGAAATCAGGTAAATTTTATTTATTAATAAAATCATTGCTTACTGTTTTTTATTTGATAATAGTTACTGAATGCATAATCTATAGTTGCCCATAGTGAAATACTCAATAAAAATCATTTATGTACCACTTAAAATTTTCTACCACGAATATCTATTTACTACCATTTACCATTACCACCTAAAAAAAAACCCTTCCATACGGATCTGTGAATAGCGTTTTGCCGGTCCTTCGGTTCAGAAATCAGGTTATCGAACAAGTGTCATTGTCCATACGATAGTGAATCGTATGTTTGTGAATACGGGTGCAGAGGGGCACTTTTTCACGATTCGATGAGGCGGGAATAAAAGCGGGGAGTTTTTGACGTAGACGTGGCGGGACTCGACGTCAAGGTAATAAATCAATTCCCGTATATTTACGAACGTCCACATTCTAATCTCAATCTGTCAAAAATACTTCTTTGATTGTCGCTGAGATGAGATTGCGAATAGATTTCGAAAGTTTTTAAACATGGGAATTGGCCTTTTGAAATGTATTAAAAAAACAAGATGGTGGTTTTTGTTCCGATTTTGGCCAAAAACATTGCAGTGCTATACCTACTAATAACACAATATTTGACGGTTTCGTATGCAAAAGGGTGCTAACGAGACTTTACGGGACTCTATTACTAAGGCACCGCTATCCGTCCGCCGTCTGTCACAGGGCTGTATCCTTTAAACCCTAAGAGGTAGACACTTAAAAATTTTCACAGTGTAGGTACCTGCTACTATGGCCACAATAAAAACAAATAAAATAAAGTTTAAATTAAACGGGGTTTCCATACAAGAAACGAGTATTTTTATAAAATATGTAGGTAGTGTTAAATATTGTACGGTGGTACGGAACCCTTCGTGTGCGAGTCCGACTCGCACTTGGCTGCTTTTTTTTACTGATCTGCGTACAGTGTAGATAAGTTTCTTGTTTGTCTGAATACTTCTTTACATATCATTGTCATTAGTCATTACTAATGTCAGCCAGTCGACACACTGACCTAAATCAGAGATATTATTACATAAATATACGCGAAATGTAAGAAAAATAATTAATTATGCGTTGTTGATAGAATCTTTTGACGTAATATTAAGTGGTTCGTGTCCGTCAAAAGTCCCTCCCACTTTTCAAGTTTGATTATTCCATCGTCATTTTTTAGTTTATTGCTAAAGAGGTGACGTCACATCATGACATCATCATCATTTTTCCTAGACATGAGCTTCCCTCAAGCGTGGCCACATCGACTGGACTTACGCTTCTCTCATTCACTGAATTCCCGTGACTTCACCAAGTCATCGGACCATATTATCCTGCTGATCTCCTCATTTCGGATTCAATATCAATCAATTAATTATCATTAATCACTTCGAGCAGTGGTGGCTCAGGGGTAACGGCCGCGACTTATGAGTTGTAGGTCGTAGGTTCGAACCCAAACAGGCGCTTTACTTTGTGTGAATTATTTCATCACCACTGCTCTCAAAACAGTGAAGGAATACATCGTAAGGAAACCCGCATGTCGTAGAACCAAAAATCCCAACCCGCACTGGGCCCGCGTGGTGGATTATGGCACACTATCTCACCAAGAGGAGGCCTGTGTCCCAACAGTGGGAACATTGTAGGTTTATTATGATGATTGTCACTTTTGTGTATTTTCCAAGCTTTTTATCCATACTAATAATATTATAAATTCGATAGTAACTGTCTGTCTGTCTGTCTGTATGTTACCTTTTCACGCCTAAACCGCTGAACGGATTTCGATAAAATTTGGCAGAGAGATCGATTGCATCCCGGGGAAGGACATAGGATAGTTTTTATCAATATACCTCGCGGGCGAAGCCGCGGGCGGAAGCTAGTAATTTTTAAATATCTTTCTTATCTTCTTTATCCATGAATTCATAAAAGCGACGAATCGTATATCGAACGTTTCTATAAGGTTTTATTACAAATTCATGACGGCAGCAAGGGACCAACATCAATCTCTAGTCGCCACCCTCGGACTCCTCATGGGAATTTGCTCCAATTTATTGGCCCAGTCAGTAAATGTTTAGTTTACCTCAATAGATTTGATGTGCAATTACTTATTTGTTGTTTTCGAAATGTTTCGTGAGGTCAGGGGAACGATAAGGAAACGATGACTTAAAATTAAAAGTCATTTATTCAAATTAATCTGAGAATCAGCACTTTTCGAACATCAAGAGCAGTTAGATTTAAAACACAATTACTTGTATGTTCCTATCTGTAACAACTATAAATTGGTGAACCCTAATTAAATAAATAAATCAAAATTACATAAAACAGTCGCCCAAAACGACCGCCCTTCACCAATTCCTAGTGTTTTTAGCATTGGTAAACAAGCGTAATGATCAAAGCCTGTGTCTTTTCTGTATGAAAGAGGCCCTGGAGATACGAAGAATATTTTTTAAAATAAATATGAAGCGTCCAATAAATAATTTACCTTAGGGATAATAAAACAATAATGAATAATTAAAAAAATAAATGGTTTTTACAATGTGACTAAATCCTTATCTAAATCCATTTCCATACTGATAATAAAAATGCGAAAGTGTGCCTGTCTGTATGTCTGTCTCTTACCTCTTCACGCTTAAATCGCTGAACCGATTTAGATATGGTATAGAGATAGTTAGAGTCCCGGGAAAGGACATAGGATAGGTTTTATGCCGATATTCCCACGGGAAACTTGTGCGAGTGAAACCGCGGGGCGCTGCAAAACAGTATAACTTGACTATTTAACTATTATACACCCACGTGTCCTTCTTCCTCTCTCCTACTTGATCTATGCTGTGCTCGACAGGGTCCATAATTGTGAATAATATAATTATTTCCTTACCAACTACATTTCATACATTATGGTACGCAATAAAGAATTGAGAATTGAATTGAATTGATACGTACGTATCTGAAGTAAGAAAGTAAGTATGTTTGTTTAACAACTTAACGTTCGTTTAGCGGCTGGCATACCGGTCAACCCGGTGTCAAGGTTTTTAGATAACTGACGTATTCGGTGTTAACTCACAGTTAGGTCATAGTTATGTAAAGAAGGGGTTTTTATTTAAACTGCTTGGAACGTTGCTGTTTTGAAGTTTGAGTAGTGGTGTTGACATTGTAAGATTTTACTAAGAATTGGTAGTTCTATTGTCCGACAGGATGTAACTACGTACTTCGGTAACTAACTGTCTTGATTAGTAGTATACATTCTTAATGTTATTTTGGCATGCATACCCTTATGGGAAGAAGGCATGTTCATGTAAAGTCTATTTCAATATTATGTTTCAAATTGATGTTATTTCAAGTTAAACAAATATCAACTTTATAGTAATGGTAATTAAGTTGATTTCAGAGTAACTAGCATTTTTGAAAAAGTTATAAAAATGTTTGAAGTTGTAGCCTAAACTACACTTTATTGCATAGGATTTAAAGTTATTTTTCCATAACTTATATTTGTTTACAATTTTTGCACAAGTAGGTAAAAAATAGATAACTGTACAAAGACGGACGTAATATCGTAGGCATTGTCAACTAGTCTACCTTATAGTGCAATGTTAGTGCTTTGAATATATTGATGACTTCAAAGAAGACATTAAGAGCGTTTACGCCGTACGGCTTTTCATACAAACTTTCAAGCCGTTGTTTTTCGAAATGAATGAACCGATTTTAATGAAACTTCTTACGCATAAGCAGGATACAAAGGTCTAAAAAGTTAGCAGAGAACATTTTCGAAATGTCTTATTTAAAAAAAGATAAGTAACTGGAAATCTCTGTTTCTATGGAAACTTTAAAATCGGTCTAATTTGGCTGTAACACAACTTTTCGAAAATGTTCTCTGCTAACTTTTTAGACCTTTGTATCCTGCTTGCGTGTGAGCGTGTATGTGTCGCAGCCAACTGCTTAAATTAGCCGTTCAGTTAACCGCCTAGCCTTTTAACTAAACGGCGGCCGTTCAACTAACGGCCTGAATAATATTCAATTACGTTTTAGGTTGGAAGTCTGTAACCAATCACGCGCGAGCCGAATTGGTCGCAGTAACTAAGGCAGGGCACCCCGACCAAATGGGTTAGGTTAGGTTAGAACTGTGATCAACCGCGTGCGAGCCGAGAGAGCGAAGCGAGGCGAGCACTACTTCTAAAGGCCAGGCAGTTAACTGAACGGCTAATTTAACCAGTTGGCTGCGACATATGCACAGAGCGGAGGTGTAGTTTTGGCATGCTTCACTGTATCATTCTCAGCGCTATGTCTTGGTTTTTTATTTGGTCTGAGGGTCGATAATGCTATTAAAAAAAAAAACACTATATGTCGAGCCCTTCTCAAAATCTCAAGCGATGCGCTAACCAGCGAACAGTATTTCATTTGTAATTAAAAACATGTAATCAACAAGCTCCTACTGTAGAATATTTAACCTACATTATAGGCATTTAATTCATCAAGGCAATGCTTAAAGACGGTCAAGGAACGAATCATATATTTCGCTGGGATTATAAACATTCGATAAAGGCGAGCCACTTGTGCACACGGCTGCCAAAAAGTAGCATTTTAAATAATTGGGGACAAGACACCTTTTTTAAATCTTTTGATTGAGAATGAGATAAACCGTTTGTTTGAATAAAGGCTATATTTACCGTCTTTTTAAGTTATATGCTACACCTGTCTTTAATTACAAAATGTTAAAAAATATATTAATATAAAGATGAAAAATAACACTCTTAGAGCGAAACTACACTGCTTCGTTGCGTTGCGTTGCGTCGTTGTATCGCAGTAATTGGACGCATCAATTGGCACACGTGCAGTGCGGCGGGCGTCGTAACGCAACACCATTCTTTGCGTCGTCAGCGTCGCAGCGTCTTAGTGAGTACAAAAAAAATCTGCGCGTTTACCTGCGCTGCGTTGCCGCTGTGACATCGCACCGCATCATCCCCCTCCGCTTTTCCTTGTGCGTTGCCGCAACGCACACGGCGACGACGCGACAATGTGACAAGTGTGTGTTAATACAAGGAATAACTAATAGTACTAACGTAGTTAGGTTAGGATATTATATTTTTATTTTCAAGAAGATTATTCAGTGTACCTATATGGGCAGCGGGATTGTCCGAAAGGGTTACCGCTGCCCCGGAACATAAAGGGCTAAGGAAGGAACACGGATGGGTTTTAGTCAGTAAGAGTCTGACACTCCGCTCCACCCAGAGCGGGAGGGGTCATTTGATGATTTCCCATAGCCATAGTATTTATTTATCTAAGTAGATAGGTAGGTATATTTGAAATTTGGGAAGATAAAGGTTATGATTTTCGGTGTCTTTGATAATGTGACTGAAATCGTTGTTTTAATTGATGAAATAAGGCAGTCTTCGTTCAACTACCTACATAAATACATAAACTCACGCCTTCTTCCCATACGGATGGGCAGAAACTACGGAACGCCACCTGCTGCGATCCTAACATACTCGTACCTACATCTCATCTACGCTGTCTTCTGTCGAAGTTCCTTAAAATAAGTAATACATACGAGTACCTTTACCCTTACACGCTAAAACCACTGAACCGATCGTAACGAAAATTGACATAGGTTTCTGTCAATTTTCGTTACCTGGTCAAGGACATAGGTATCTGTCAATTTTCGTTACCTGGAGAAGGACATAGGATTTTTTTTTTATCCTGGATATTTGTATAAAAAATGATGAAATACAAACTACACGCAGATGAAGTCGCGGCAATAGCTAGTTAAATAAAACCAGCCCGTCATTGTTCTTCTGCAAGACTTCAACAAGACTGACTTGACACCAAAATAAACGAAGCACAATGGAACAAATACGCACACTTACACACACACCAGACGCACACACACCACTCACACATCACACACACATACACACCACACAAACATTACACATACACACGTATCATACCTGAAATCACCTCTCTAGTCTCCACTCTGGAATTCGTACTCCGAGCCACAAGATACAGACTGTCTAGTTTGGGGCTTACTAGTTAATACTATATTGTAACCTAGGTGTAGGTATGTATTTTAAGTTACTCATGTCGCCACAGATTACTGAATAGTTACTACGTAAGTGTCGCGGCGTCTTAACTAGCTGTTAACCAGTGAACCTGCTTATTGTATTACCTGGACAATACATATTTTCTATTACTTTTCATTTAAGGCGCAAAAATGTTCTAGAATTAATTTCTTCTACCGTATGGAACAGAATTACTGGTATTCAGCTCCATCTGGTTAGACTGGAAGCCGACCCCAACAGGAAAAGGCTAGGCAGATGATGTATGGAACAGAATTACAATAAAACTTGAGGCCGGTCCACTAGTCATAGTATGCATAGGTATACTTCAAATTGCATATTGACCTGTACAATCTGAATCATTTTGAAGGACATTGCTAATCCATTGCTTCATTCATAAATGTTAGAAAAATGTGTCTGCTAAACAACGTAAATCACGCAATGAATATTGTTGAACTGTCAAAATGAAACACATTGCTACTGATAGTGCGGTACGCAATTACCCCGCTGACCTATTTCCATCATAAGCCTCATCCGAGGTCAGGAGCAGGCCAAAACAGCAATAAAAAAAACCTGTGTTCTCGGGGGACTCCGTCAGGAACTAAGTTCCACGCGATACTTGCACGCACACACACTCTTAGGTATATCATAGAGAGAGACAGAAAGAGATAGAGAAAATAGTAATTTTTTACCGATGAACTCCTACCGTTAGCCGCATTAAGGAAATTCGATAAAAAAACAGTCTTATCAATTAATAAAATAAAATAAATTGTAAAACTGTAAGTGCTGCATATCTACCATACAAATTGGGTAAGTATTTGTAACAGTACCTAAATACCTGGTTTCTATTATACCTATCTAACGAACAATACAATACACAGCCTATGTTTATTGCAAACAAGTTTTAGGATTACGACGTAACAGTGATAGTAGGCACACCAGTTCGATAATGGTGCTAAATACATCATTGTAAAGTTTTCCTAGAGAAATTCGATTGGTAGGTGATGCAAATTTTTTATGCGTTTCATTATCTAGTTTTTGTATATTTTTATAGGGTTCCGTACCCAAAGGGTAAAAACGGGACCCTATTACTGAGACTCCACTGCCCTTTGTCTGTAACCAGGCAGTCTCTCATGAACCGTGATAGCTAGACAGTTAAAATTTTCACAGAATGTGTATTTCTGGTGCCGCTATAACAACAAATACTAAAAACAGAATAAAATAAATATTTAAGGGGGGCTCCCACAATAAACATGTTTTTTTGCCGTGATTTTATATGTAGTGTTAAATATTGTATGGTGGTACTTAACCCTTCGTGTGCGAGTCCAACTCGCACTTGCGGTTTTTTCTTTTTTAAATCTTGTTTTTATACGTAACCTTACCTAATGGATTTTCTATATTTAAAAAAGTATATGTATAGATGTGCCTAAGATTTCTAATATTGACGTATATATGCTACCGGCGAAGCATATATAATATGATTTAGGCATAGTATAGAACGCCTAGTGATTCTATACAATGCCGAACTCATCTAGACATTGCATATGATATTTTACCTATCGTTTATCATTAGTGTATGTAGTGCCTCGGTATTGTATAGAATGCCACGAAAAGATTAGGTAAAGAATAAAATGAAGGACATAATAAAACATCTTTCTTTACAGACTGAAGTGAACATTTTTACAACAAAGCGAGGATTTTCTTTTAATATCAGCAACATTTTAAAGAAAATATTGAGTAGGTACTTATTGAACATCCAAAAGTGTACTTACCTATATTTTAATAATGACCAAAAATTATACTTACCTAAAGAGGGCTCGCTCCCTATTACATGAGACTAGTGAAATGTGGGTGTACTATAGATTTATGTACACCTCTGTCTGACCTTTCGGGGAATATAGGCGTAATGTTACGTATGGTCTAACTAAAGGATAGGTGGTGGTGGTGGTGGGTAGGTGGTTAAGCTTGATGTAAAGGTGGATAAATTCCAAACGTTCAAAATCAAAAGTCATTTATTCAAATCAGCACTTTTCGAATGTCAAATTACGTAAGACAGTCACCCAAAACGCCCGCCCTTCACCACTCCTTAGTGTTTTCGCTGGGAAGAAGTGGCGCAACAAACTCCCCAGCAGCACAGCAATATATTAGGTACGTTGTTTTAATCCTAAATTAATTTCATGTTAGATATGTACACACGCCAGCACATAAAAATCTGTCAAATTTCTTTAATAGATTTTCAACTTTATCGCTAAAGCATATGGTTCAAAGTTGATTGGGAAAATTTGACAGTTTCGGGTAGCTTGATTTGCTGGCGTCTGTACATTCAACTGTCTTCTTTGAATATTCGATTTTGTCTTTATGAAAAACAGAATAAATTCCTGTAATATTTGCATTTTAATTGAATAAACAACAATCAATATTCGAGAGACAACTTCAAAATAATCAGCTCTAAGTAAGTAAGTACTACTTATT
Source organism: Gortyna flavago (assembly GCA_963669345.1). Taxonomy (NCBI): domain Eukaryota; kingdom Metazoa; phylum Arthropoda; class Insecta; order Lepidoptera; family Noctuidae; genus Gortyna; species Gortyna flavago. The sequence continues at coordinate 14,441,385 of OY770138.1, forward strand.
AATTAAAGGTCATCTTCCGTGAGGAAGTGTTTATCATACCATAATTGTTATCATAAAGAAAGATGACAGGAAATACAACCTTCAATGATAATTAATGACTTTTATAATAATTATTATTTCCTTATTCATGCGCAGACGCTAATTAGTTACCTAGACATATTATTGTGCGTATTCATAAATTGAATGGCTGTATTACTGGTAAAGTTTATAGGTAATAAACCTTTCTATATAATTTAATGAAAAAATATATAAGTATAATGAAAATATCAAAATTTTACTGAAATTCAGTCTTGCTCAATATTTACCACCACTTAAATTATTATATACGCGCCAATTAGCCCAAATGAGCAAGTTCGTCAAGATTGAAATTTGGAACAGAATAATAAAATCGATTCCTCAGAAAAATGTATCCTAAAGAAATAAACAATGATAGCATACCTAAAGTTTACAGCAGCGGTAAGGACATTATGCAAACGAACAAGGATGACGCTGACTGACATCAAAACTTTTTCAAGTAATAAAATATACTTGCGTAACTGTAATAATGTTTTATCCTTAACTTATAAGAAGTTTCCTAAAAGGGGCACAGTTACTAAAGTTAAGAGGGCAACATTATACCTTACTGTTACTGACTGTTATTAAACAGCCAAAAGTTGTAAATAAAAATTACAACCAGCAGTTAGCAGATATTTGAGGGGCAATTCTCGTAATTTTAATAACGAACACAGTCTAATCTCAGTCTCAATCTGTCAATAATACCTCTAATTTCCATAATTTTTTTACAAGTTTTTGACATTGATTGTCGCTGAGATGAGATTGCGACTAGATTTTGAACGTTTTTAATAAAGTACGGGAATTGGTTTATAAATAAACCCCATATTTTCAGATAATAATATTTGAAGCTATGGGGTTTATTTATAAACGATGATTAAAGTTAAGTGACGTTCAAACGTCAAAAATGTAGGAATAGTTAAAGTCGCTACAAGTTAAGTAGTGATTAACTTTAAGCAATGCTTATGCATAAAGGGGACAGTGTTCAGTCTGTTCAGGCTTATAGTCGTGATTTTTAGTGTAGTCTGTTTCAAAATTTTCTTTCGTTATTAATATTACTTATTATTTTTTTGCTCTGGAATGATTGATCTGGCCTGGATACTGGCTTTTGGCTAAACTAAATATAAATTTTATAAATGTCTATTATATTTTTTGGAAAAGGTAATACAATTTACGAAAGAACTTTTTTCGACTGACTGAACACTAAATATCTGCTGATTATGTCAATCGACGCAGTACGTATATTATAACAAAGTTAGAATAAAAGAAAAAGAACTTTTTCTTTTTATTCAGCGTAATTGTTCGAGTTGGCGCTCGTTGGTCGCGATCTTGACTGAAATGAATGTTCACAAAATAATCAAAAACCGAGACACGGCTTTCTTATTAGGTATGCTGAAACTGAAAGTGTTTAGTTGTTTATTTTTTCTCAGGACTTTTATACCTAGGTAGGTAAAACTGCAGATTATTTTGATTTCGGTTATTTACGTTTAAGAATGCGAGTCCACACAAGCTCGAGACATAGAGGTGTTGAAAGGAGAAAGGGAGCCTTTTGCCTTGCAGTGGGACAACATAGGTACAGATATAAATAATAAATAACAATTGCGCATCCTATCGTCTATGGCTGAATGGATAAACCATGCAGTTACTAATATAGACCTATAGAGCACATTACTTTTGATGGATTCCCCGTGTGCAAATAGAACAATAGCCTATGCCATGCATGATACATAGTGTTCTAATCATCATACCACATTTGAGTGTGATGTCTGAACTATCAGACGAGCTTAAACTTTTCCTTAAGTATGGTGGGGTCGGTTATTACTGATACCGACTAGCACTTACTTAGTTACAACTTAGTTATTTGCCAGATATAGTAGGATTACTTAGTGGGTACAGTTATGCTGCATGTAACAGCTCCGGTCCAGTAACATTACCAAAGTTTTTTTACTTATTTTTTTCAATCGTGAGAGATAATAAAGCCTTAAGTATTTAAGTAAGTAAGTTTTGTTATAAAATAAACGTTTAGTTTTTTTTTTACATTAGCACGGAACGCTAATAAATCTTATTAGTCACAAAGATGTAGATAACATTCGAATCAATTATAATTACTTACATTTACGCAGTAAAAGCCATTTATTTTTATAAACAAAAAAATAAATAAATAATTGTTGTTTGTTTTTACTTTCATAAACCGCGACTGGGAAACCTCATTGCCAACCGCAATCTGAAACACGGTTGCAAAACATTTACATAATGGCGTCCAATGGACCGTCAACTCAATCATTTACCAATAACCCACCAAAACTATCGGTTGGTATCGAGACCATCTCAGAGCGAAGGTAAAACCATCAGAGACAGACACTCACTTTCACTAACTCACTCACTATTCTATTCTTCTTTTTTTGCAGGCGTCAAAGCCGAAGGAAGTGGTAGTATTCGGTGCATTCGATTCAGACAGTGCTGTGAATTAAAGTGAATGACTGCTGGTTTAGTGAGTTTTATGTGATAAGTGTCAATATTAGTTTGTTTTTGTGAACGACAATGAAAATGGTGAGTTGTGTTTTTTTTTTGTTAATCGATTAGGTTCTATAGGTCTTTGCCATTTATTGTTTGCGAGTAAAATGAAGATGGCGGATTTTCCCGCGGTAGAACGAAATGTTTTTTTTTTAATTTGTCATTAAAAATAAAATAATTATGCCAACAGCATTCAAATTCCTATGTTTCATAGCTCTCGAGATAAACCTCTGTGATAGATGGACAATAAAGTGAATTTATTAATGTTTATATAAAGGTCTTTTATAATAATAATGATAAATTTATTTCAGACCATAAGTCCGTCCATACTTAAACAACACACATTACAGTTTTATACAGAAAACATACATAATTATGGAACCTTAATACAATTGTAACGAAATAATAAGTAGTGGGTTTATTAATTGGCTTAAGGTCTTAAAAGCTTTGTTCAAGTTAAAGTTCATTAACAGCAATCAAATTATAAATCAGTTATTACTTTGATAAGATTATGTTCGAACTTCTATAAAGTCTGACAAAGTCTGAAAGTTAATTATGAAATTACGAAGTAAAGTTATGAATTAATTGTAAAAAGTGGTAACCGGTAACCTTACTTTCAGTTTAATCCATACTAATATTAATATTATAAATGCGAAAGTGTGTCTATCTGTTACCTCTTCATGCTTAAACCGCTGAATCAATTATGATGAAATTTGGTGTAGAGACAGAGACAGAGATGAAGTTTTTGTCCCGATATTGTCATGGGATCGAAAATTATTAACGAAAAACACTTTGAGAAGTTAACACATTAGGGAAGAAATTGTATATATAATTACTGCAGATTAACTTACATTGAACCAGTTATATTAAACCAGCCCTGTAATCCAGAAACACTGGATAAAAATAATATGGAAAACAATGAAATACCTACCTACTCTTTATTTATTAATGTACACGATAAGCTCAATCACGAACCAAAAATCAAACCACCTAATATAATGTAATCAGCCTATAATGTTCCCACTGCTGGGACACAGGCCACTCTCTTCGAGATCCCGCTTGGGCTGTGATCTACTACGAGGGCCCAGTGCGGGTTGGTAGATGATGTCACGTGTCTTCGAATTTTTGGTTCTTGGACATGCCGATATGGTCAATGTACACACTTCAATCCAGTCGAGCATCCAATATCTGACTATTTTCTATTTGCTCGGCTCTTGAGCCTAGCGTGATGTTTAATATATTATAATCGTAGCATTCCTCAAGAATTGGGCCATCAAATGCAAAAGAACATTTCAAATCTGACTGGTTCAGAGATTAGCGCGTTCAAACAACAGCTCAGCTGTTCAGCTTTATTATTAGAGATTAATTTATGTAATGCGGTCATTTCCTTGGCCAATGTAAACAGACTAAGGAATTCTGTATTATTTTGATAATATTTTCGCAAACTCATAGCATTCAGTATCATTTTATAATTACCGCATAACGCGTGCCTAGATACGGAACTTGAATCAATAACAACCAATAAATTCCCTTTCTTATGTATTTCCTAACAACACGTAGAAGATGCAAGGTAGAGCCTACTTAGATAAATCTAAAATAACATTAATAAAAAAAGAACAATATAGAACTCAGAAAAAATACGAGATAATAATAAAATAATTAATAATATTTAAAAATAATTAATAATATATTACCTATTAATTATTTTATTTATTATGTACTATTTATTGAAAGTCTCGTATTGTTTCTGAGTTTTATAACGTTGTTTTTTTAGCCACAGACATATTTGTATTGGTCGATGATGTTGCAAACTTGCTTAGAAGTTAACTAATCTATTCACTCGTGACATTAAAGATTATGTAAGCAATTATTTGTATTGCAATTTCGATTTTTAATATTTCGTTGAGTAACCGTTATATTTTAATTTATCATGCTAACCAAAGTATGTCATTATATCGAGACTAATATTATAAAGAGGTAAAATTTGTGTATTTGTATGTAGGGGGTAAGCTTTGGAACTACTAATCTGATTCGGAAAATCCTTTGACTAATAGGAAAATGCAGTATTACCGAGTATTATTGGATATAAGAAATTTCACGAAGATGAAGTCATGCGCAGAAGCTTACAGGCCCACTGCTGGGGTTAGGTCTCTCTTAAATAAAAACCACTTTCTTCAAATCCGTTGTATATAAAACATCGTTCGCCCACACAACATTGACCTTAAGTCCTCTAAACATTCTTAGAACAACAACATCCAAGCTTCCTCGTCGTAAAGCCATGTATTGTCAAAATGGCTCATTATTCTATTATTTAACAAGACCACAATGGGTAGTTAAGACAGCTTCGTTTAGAAGCAGTAACTGCTGATGACAAGGAAGACATAAGGATAAAATTAAGGCACCACTTCTGATTGCAAATTATTTAATTAGATTATAAATCTCGGATTTTTAGGCGTAACAGGATATTTTGATTAATCAATATAAGCTTCCTGAATTGAGCTTCGATACTCATCTTAAATACTTGGTTTGTTCTAAGTTCTTGAATAACTTAAAAAAAATACAAAGCAAAAGAGCTAAGAGCTAAGTACACACCATTGAACGTGGAAACTGGCCAAGGTACACACGCCAGCACATACCGTACTACAATCTGTCAATATTTTTTAATAGATTTTCAACTTTGTCTCAAAAGCATAAGGTTCAAAGTTGTTTGTTAAAATTTGACAGTTTCGGGTAGCTTGATGTGCTTGCGTCTGTACATCAAAATCGCTAATAAATAATAATATTATACACAACGATGGACATGATAGCAGGCTGATATCAAAGTGATTCGTATATTACCCAGTAACTAGATTGTGGAGGTCAGATAGGCAGTCGCTCCATGTAAAATACTTGTACTCAGCTGCATCCGGTTAGACTGGAAGCCGACCACAACATAGTTGGGAAAAGGCTAGGCAGATAATGATAATAGCAGGCTGATAAAAATAATCAGTAATTTACGCTCACATACGTCATCGATTAAAATGTGAATAGCGATTCAAACGAATTATTAATATTTGCATACAAAAGGTAGTTATTGCGTATGGAATGGTGATAGTTACTGTTGAGCTTCGGGTCCTTAGCCCCTGAAAAACAAGAGTGTTACTCAATTATTAACTGAAAAATCCACATTGCCTCTGCCATCGATTATATGTACGAACTCTATGGCCTCTGCCCTCTGTGTCCCAAAACATGCAGTCAAAGTGACCTCTGCGCTGCCACCGACGACGCCGTGGAAGTGGCGAAGTTTTGGACCAACCAGATCTAAAATACTGTCGTGCCAGCGACACAATGAAGAAGTAGAACTGAAAAATGTACCTAATGTCTGAACCTATGCTTCATTTGACACACAAAATCTCAACCTATTTAAATATGTGTCTGGCTGTTCTTGCAAGTGGAATTTGTTGACGAATTTACTAAAGCTGCTTTGTTGGTTTAAAGGTGCAGGTGTTCCTGCTGATCATGGAGACCTGGTTTCGACTCCCAGGTCGCGCATTATGTTGTTGGATTTTTCCGTCTACAATTTATCAGTAACAGTTTATAAAAATATGTTAAGGTTTCATCCACTTGTGCATAGTGAGTTTTTACTTTGGCATGCCTAGCCAATAACTGTTATCATCTCGAAATCTTAATCTTCTCCACAATATTTACTTTCATTGGCCTCGCTAAAACAAACGCGTACAAGTAAACCGTTACTATAAAGACATTTATGTAATATAGGCTTTGTGTGGGTCATGAACTTGTGAAAAGTACAGTGTATATTATTTTCCTTAGTTACGCGTAATATTTGGTAAACAAACACGTTACGAAAATCTCGAGATTTTGCGTCAATTTCACAATTTAAGTTACGTCTTGATATTTGTAAGAAGCAGATAAGTATGTTATGAATCACATCAAAAACTTTGGATGAACATGAGGTTCCGGGTTAGACTCCTAGTTCGGGCAGTGTTATTGGGTTTTGAAATCTCTCAGTAGCAGACCGGAGTCTGGATTTATTCCCGGTTGATGGTAATAATCTCACTCCCAACATAACTGGTGAAATATGGGTGTACTTAGTTCATTTATTACGTAATACAATTTTTACCACTTGCTGACCCACCCTCCCCACGTAAGAAAAAAAATTACTTAGATGAACCCACCCCTCTTTCAATCTTACGTAAGATTAGCATCTACTAATATTGCATAGAAAAATTAGCAAATAAAATAAAAGTTATAATTTTTGCTTACTTTTATGATCTTACGTAACGACAAATCTAGACCCCTCCCACCACCATGTAAGAAAAAATAAGACTTGTTCGGACCTCTTCCCCCCTCAAATCGTCTTACTTATTAAATGAACAGCCCATATAGGTAGACGTCGGGTCTTAGTGCCCAAGGCGTCATTTTATGTTACGTGTAAATACATAATTTTAAACCTAAAATCTCAGAGGGTATGCAATATTTGTTTACCAAATAATACAAGCTAAGAAAAACACGCTTTACGATGTTAAAGTCAAAATTCGCTTATGTAAATTTTAATTAGTTACTAATCTTAGCGACTTCGAAAACAATTGGCGTAAAAACTTAATAGCTTTTAAGTTCTACGGCAAAAGTTTATGGATGGAATCGCGGCCATTGTAATTTATTAAACAGTTTCACAAATCTGCTAAGCCTTTTCCGAGCTATGTTGGGGTTGGCTTCCAGTATAATAGGATGCAGCTGAATACCAGTATTTTACATAAAGCGACTGCCTAATTCTCTCTTTTAATAATATGGCCGGCCCATTTCCACTTCAGCTTGCTTATTCTGTGAGCTATGTCGACAATGTAGCTTATTATTATTGAGTCTTTTTCATCAAACTTCCCGATTATTGTTACATTTTGCCTCGAACACGTATTTTTTTTCACGTTACAATCTAGCCTATCCTACTTCCTATCCTACTAATATTATAAATGTGAAAGTTTGTGAAGATGTTTGAAAGAAAAGAAAGAAAGAAAAATAGGTTTATAGGTTTTTTGGTTTAGGTTTGGATCTTTGTTAATCAATCACGCAAAAATTACTGAACGGATTTGGATGAAATTTGGCAAACACATAGTTTATAACCAGGATTAAAACATAGGATACTTTTTATCCCCATATTCCCATAGGATCGAAACTTATGCGTGTAAAACAGCGGGGCGTTGCTAGTTAACTACTCGTAATAAGTACCTAATAAAATATAACTTAAACTGCTAAGTGCAGTAAAACAAAATGTACATAAAAAGGTAAAACTTTTACTTATGGAACATTATAAAAAAGGTAGATGAATTTCGTTCTTTATAACATTAAAATCTAGTTTAGTTTAGAATCTAAGTTATAAATCTTGTACTATGAACACATTGGACACTATTAAAATAAGTGGAAGTTGCCAATTACAAGTTCTACGTAACGTTTTAAAGTGTGCGGGGTTCCATTCTTGCGTCGATCTCTTTTGTTTTACTAACCAGTCAAGTTAGTTACAATCAAGTTAGTTGCGAATTTTAGTCTGTTACGTTGTTAGTATGGTTAGAAAAAAATTCGTTCGTGTTGGTATTATTATCATGGAAATTGTTAGCGTGTGAAAAAAACCGGCCAAGTGCAAGTTGGACACGCACACGAAGGGTTCCGTACCATCATACAATATTTAACACTACATATAAAATAATGACAAAAAAATCACGTATGTTGTATGGGAGCCCCCCTTAAATATTTACTTTGTTATGTTTTTAGTAAGTATTTGTTGCTATAGCGGCAACAGAAATACACATTCATTGAAAATTTCAACTGTCTAGCTATCACGGTTCATGAGATACAGCCTGGTGACAGACAGACAGACGGACAGTGGAGTCTTAGTAATAGGGCTCCGTTTTTACCCTTTGGGTACGGAACCCTAAAAATGATGATTGTTTACCTACATTTGTTAATGATTGTTTTATGGAGTTTAAAATTTATGAAAAACTTGTCCGCTTATTTCATACTTACATACTTTGCCGTATTGATTGTAAGTTATTATGCCAATTTAACGAAATTAGTTTCCTACAAAAGTGCCTATGTAGAAGTGAACTTGTATATGAAACTCTGTTTATTATTAACATGCATTTTATCTCCCATAGAAATGTCCACATTAAATCCACAAACAAAACATAAAATAACATCACGCCTGTTTTTCACTGAGGGGTTAGGCAGGGCTGTAGCTATCTATACATTTCGCCACAAACAAATATAGTTATAAATAACGAAATCGAACAATAACCCGAATCGATGACCATTGCGAACATCGCGTGATATAACATGAGCATAAACATAATTTTTAATATCGTTAAGATCAGACAACTGGATCAGTTACACAATACGGACATCCTGTTCCACGAAAATGTATCTAACCCTTATATATTTAAGGTGTAATTTAGGAAAAACATTGTAGGATATCCGCATTGTTTGAGACCAATGAATTTTAATCTTTAATTATAGTGTGATAAAGTTTGGATTGAGTTGGAGCGTGGGGAGGTGGCGAAAGTGTTTCGCGTACACTGGCTTATATATTTTTTTACTCTCACTGTTTGCTGCGGTCACGGTCGATGTCTTCGGCTTGCTATGGACGGAGGTACGTGACAATGGATGGTTTTGGCACGATAATGATGGTGACTCAGATATGAAATTGTGAGGAAGGTGGGATATTTTTGGCATATAGTGTGACACGCACGTTAATTTTTCTTGTTTTTTTTTTTGCGTGCTTTTATGAAAAGTGCGCTGCTGTAATATTGTAGCGACAGCATAAGATGAGGTTTGACGAGATAAAAGAGTCTAAATATCGAAAATTTCAGCAACAACATGATAAGGAAGGCTATTCTCGTCTTTCAAAGTACAGACGCCAGCACATCAAGCTACCCGAAACTGTCAAAATTTCCCAATCAACTTTGAACCTTATAATTTAGAGATAAAGTTGAAAATCTATCAAAGAAATTTGGCAGATTGTGGTAGCTTGATGTGCTGGCGTCTGTACCTACCTATTTCGTTTAATTATACCTATCTAACCTTTAAAAGGTCATTTTAAACAAATGGGCTTAATTTTGTGGAAAGGTTCTGCGCTTCTATTAGCAATAATTGAGCAATAGGATAGTAAAATCAACAGTAATTACTTACTACCGATTCTGAAATTCCATACCTTCAATTAACCCCATAATTGCAGTAGCTGATAAAGCTAGGCATGTATTTAATCGAATCTCAAATAACTCCCATGGATTTCATAAAAATATTATTAAACACTCTAAAATAATGATTGCGCTTCTTTTTGCGACCTCAAATAATTCCTATTTTCGGGTTCTATTAAAATACTAAATAGCCAGGTAACTGCAACCAACCAGGATGTAGGTGATCACAGTTCTAATCTAACATAACCCTTTTGGTCGGGGTGCCCTTTTTTTTTTTTTTAAGGATGGGATATCATCAAATGATCCCTCCCGCTCTGGGTGGAGCGGAAGGGAGTGTCAGACTCTTACTGACTAAAACCTCACTTGTTAAAAAAAAAGTGTGCATCGTGAGTAGCGCAAAAAGTTTTTAGAGGTTTATAATTTTTTTTAAAGTGTCCTTCAATAGAAAGTCAATACGGTTTTAAAAAATCTGTTAAATATTTCCCATAAACCTATACCTGTCTCTTTCACTCATTACCATGAACAAAGGACATTGGACTTCACTTTCGTGATCTGGGGCACTTCCCATAACCATAGGTTGTAACTGACACGTCTCACAAATCAGCTGTGGGTAATTAAGAACTTTCACTGACTGTACAGCCCGTGGTTATAACCATGGAACTGCTTCCTGGTTGGAGTATAATGGTGCTAGTTTAAAGGTAGCCAGTGAATTGGTCCCATAAAATGTCTTTGACTTTGGCTGAGCTGATCTATTCTAGATGTACCTAACTTCTCAAATAAAATTTGTAGGTACCTACAATTAAAAAGGTCAGTACAAGTGTGAAAAAAAAAAACTAAAAAATACTGGGTGAGTATCTAATTTAATAAAACGTTTTTGAAAATAAAAATAATATTTTACTGGACCGCTCGTATCCGCTCGTATCGTTGCGGAACTCAGGGGTGGTGGCAAGCATGAAACTAAATCAAAGAAGATAGGTAGCTAAATATTTCATATGCATGAACTTATCAAAATATTTTTGGAACACACGTATTGGTGTATAGTTTTCAATGTTTTGGTGGTATAGTGGCGTGGCATTTCAAACAATCTTTCAAGTCCTCGTTTTTCGAAATGAATTAACTGATTTTAATGAAACTTCATACGCATAAGCAGGATACAAAGGTCTAAAAAGTTAATAAAGAACATTTTCGAAATGTCTTATTTAAAAAAGATAACTGGAAATCTGTGTGTTTCTATGGAATATTTAAAATCGGTCTAATTTAGCTGTAACACTATTTTTAGAAAATGTTCTAAACTAACTTTTTAGACCTTTGTATCCTGCTTATGCGTACGAAGTTTCATTAAAGTCGGTTCATTCATTTCAAAAAACAAGGGCTTGAAATTTTGTATGAAATGCCGTACGTCGTAATGTTTTGTGTTTTGTAATGTTAATTACTTACTATTGTATAGAATCAAGTTTTTCTAAACGTATCTACAGACAGCTGTGCTGCTGGGGAGTTTGTTGCGCCATATATTCTTCCCAGCTAAAGCACTAGGAAGTAGTGAAGGGCGGGCGCTTTGGCGGACTGTCTTATGTAATAGTAACATTTAAAAAGTGCTGATTCTCAGCGAAGTTTGAATATTTATATTTTAGTTTACACGACTTTATTAAAATCGGAATCTTCCCATTTCTAGTAGAAAGTACTTACTTAATTGTTAATTTTAACTCGGCATAGCAAGGAACCAATTAAAGTGCAGTAATTACCCACAATTTAACATGAGACAAGACTAGGAAGGCCATTATTAGCACTTTCAATTTTACTAAATTAGAATCTAAACTTTGAAGAGTCATGCTACACGTATAATAGGTAGTTTGGTTTAGTTATGCCATGTTTGTGACAAAGCGTAGCTAAGTGAGAGCGAAGAAATGAACATAAATGACCATCCGTAGTGACCGTAGTCCTATTTGTATGAGGGGTTGCGCACTTGATCCGAACTCTATCCGTCCGAATTAAGAACATTCCCAATTCGAATTGAAGTCGGATCTATAATTCGGATTCGGATCGGATGTAGTGCAGTACCGCTCTGAGAGTCTAAAGCTACGGTTTCCTAGAAGTGAAAAAGATTTAAATCGTTAGATTCGCCTTACCGACTCAAAAGATTATCGCGTTTATGTTTCTAGATTTCAAAATCTAGAGATTCCTTGATTTCATTACATTTCAAAAACTAGAGATTCCTCCTTTCCTAATTAAGCACTTAATCTTTTTGTGCTTGATACAACAATGATAATTTTGGCATCTTCAGAATTAAAACAATATTTCACGTTCAGGTTCTTACATAATCATTAATTACAGTCTAGCCTACAAGATTAATAAGCAATTTTAATGTAAGTGTATCATATAATACCTATTCCTATCTAAGTAATATAATTAAATCATTAACGTCAACTTTTCACGCGAACTGTACCAAAATTTCGCTTTAGGTAGGTATATGCTTACTGAATATATTATGGGTGTTGAATAAAAAGATATATCTAAAAAAAAAACGAAATAAAATCATCAGACAAATGGATAAATGGATCTTTTATAGAAATACAATTATTTTGTCACATTTACGGTGTTAAGGCTTTGTCCAACAAAATCGATATTGTTCATCCGGGTTCGTTAAAAGAGATTTAGAGTAAGTACCAAATGCTTTAAAATAAATGCTATTTCAATATTCTGCAATCACGGAAAGGGATCGCAAAGCTTTCGGGACAAAGCTTTATCGAAATACTTAGAACGCGATTTCTAGAACTTTATACAAATATACGTTTTGTAATAAACTAGCTGCGCCCCGTGGTTTCACCCGCGTAAGTTTCGATTTAGGGGGATGAAAAATAGATGTTGGCCGATTCTCATAGATACCGGATAAGCACAAAAAATTTCATCAAAATCGGTCAAGCCGTTTCGGAGGAGTATGGCAACGAAAACTGTGACACGAGAATTTTATATATTAGATGTAATACCTACGTGTTATAATCGAGGTTCACGTGATTATAGCATAAAGCCCGATTTACACAATGCTACTTTCTTGTATGTGGCATAAGCAACAAATGACTTGCACAGCATCGTCTACGCACTGTTTTAACTGGGCAACTTGTATTGTTTGTTTGTGCAAATTGTACCGTGTATAAGCTTTTAGTGCGGTTCGAAGTTCGCATGGATCTAGCGGTGACCATTTACTTATGCTAATGAGCATTATGCATTCAGGTATAAGGTCCTTCTACTGTATTAATCAACCCAAACTTATGGTTAGTCCAAAGGTTGACTGGAATTGATCGCCATATGCGATAAGACCTCCTTCTTCTCGTTTCGATGACTCATATATTTTGTACGATCAGTACATAGCAACTTAGAGACAGCCCTTTTGTTTGGCTCATTGAAATCTTGGAGGTTACAGGTAGTTGTGCACGACGGGTAGGAGAGAAATGCTCCAAAGTCACGCTACGTTAATTTAGGATCCTATCTGTAGTTCGATAATAGAAAAAAATTATCGTACAATAACTTTGAAAAAAATGATATAGATATCAGCTGAAGATGCATACAGAAGAAACGCAACGCATCCACATATTATAAGCTAAACCGTCCCCCTGAGGCGGTGCAATACTTTCCAGCAGAGAGACAAACACCATGTTATGTAAAGAATTAACATGACGCCGATATTAGGACCGGTTCAAACGCTAGATGAAAACAATGACTTGTTCACCAGGGAGATACATGTTTCTAATGATATGCGATTAGGAACCGGAAGTGTTTTTGTAAATAGCCTAGGGTGAAGAGTTTTTGGTTGTAAATAAAGTTGCAGCAAAAATATAGTATTTTGTGCTTTGAGTGCTTTGATTAGAATGAGACTGAACTATTGAAATAAAAGTTACCATTTGATAAGTTGAAATACTAAAAAAATGTCCCTTATAGCTGATTTTTCAATGGTTAGATAAGTTTTATCTCAGTCTATAAGCATGGCGCGTGTATCGAACATATGTCTAACTGTTATCTTTATTCTGCAGATAAAAAATATCCCACTCTTGAAAAACCAGCCCTTATCATTTAGTTAAGAAGAGAAGAAAAGGATTATTACAATTAATATTCTTTCCGCAAAATTAATACACACGAATTGTGCATTTTTTTGCGTAAATTGTTCACTTTTTAACCGACTTCCAAAAAGGAGGAGGTTATATGTTCGACTGTATGTAGGTATGTTTTAAGTTAAAGCTAACCTAAAAACAAACAAGATTGCACTAGCATCTCCGGAATCTTAGACCATAGAGAGATAAAGCGCGGAGTATCTACAAAACTAAAGTGATTTAAACTGCGCTTAATTCTGCAGAGTTTAAGTGCATAAGTTTAAAACTGGCTTGCGTTCAACGGTTCAACTTCAACGGCTGGAATCAAAGGATGGGGCAAAGGATGAACTTCTAATGCTTTAGCTCTTTATGCACTAGATTCGCTTAGAAGAGTGATGGCGAGGACTTGACTATCAACGCAGAGCACACGTGCTCGCTTTCGTAAAAACCAGCCTATAACGATCCCACTGCAGCTGGGACACAGGCCTCCTTTCTGTGAGAGCATCATTACGCGGGCCCGGTGCGGGTTGGTAGATGTCACATGTCTTCGAATTTTTGGTTCTAGGTTCGTTTATGAGACCAGTGGTGATTAAATAAATTACACAAAGTAAAGCGCCTGCATGGGTTCGAACGCACGACCTACGGGGCCTGTCGGGGCCGTCACCACTGCACTGGGCCATCACTACTTTTCATAGCAACGGTTTATTTGCAATATGAGTAGTGGTTCGTCCATTGTTTTTATAAAAGCCATATATTTATTGTGAATAAAATCTCACCCACCACCAATTAAAATCGAGTACCAATTAAAACGAGTTCCGTTTACAAAATAATTATACGCTGCAGTAAATATGCTTCAGACTTCAACAAAATCACCCAATTTTCGAAACAAGCTTTTGTGATAAGAAAATTAAAGATAAATTTTCCCGAACATTATATTTAATAAAAGATGAAAAATTATTAAAATAAAATAAAGTCCTCCATACCGAATTTCGGCCATATGGCGACCATGATGGCGACCAATCTCAGCGGAGATCAGCCTTCGGTGCGGGAGATTAGTACACAAGTGTGTGCGGCAGACACAGGTGCACTCTCTCTACCCTCATTCTCATTGTCTGATGGAGCGAAAAAATAATTAATTGGAAACTTAACGTAATTTAGGTTACCAATAGTTTATTTTAACAGGCAAAATAGATACGCATAAGCACAAAAAGAAAGGACACGAATTAATCAGTGTTATAAAGGATATCGCAGAAGCCCCACGATCCAGTGACTTTATTTCCAAGGAATACGTAGAAAATCTGGTAATTGGCAAAGGAGCAAGGTGGAAAAACAAAACGTCTCTCCGATAACAAACGTAGGAATTAGGTTAACATTGTCGGATAACGTAGTTACCTACTATCAACATAGGGCAATCAAAGTCTTTTCAGACTTGTAGGATAATACGATTCGTAGCTGCAGGGCTTGGAACCGGTACCAAAAAAAGGGGGGGGGGGGGTTCTGGACCGTTAATTAGCGGTTCTTGGACTTTTCAATTTTCCATTGTCGATTGTTAACACAACTTTCACTTTATAAAACCCTACATCAGTGGTTTCCAAACTTATTTTGCCTACTGCCCACTTTGAGAATAAATATTTTTTAGCGCCCCCCTTTTTTCACCTATTTAAAAACCACTATAACTTCAAATTAAATTAATTAATTATTGTGACCTAGATATGTATATTATGTATATTAACGGAGAATTCTAAACGAAACTTTTACTATAACCCGCAACTTGAAACCTGAGCGCAGTAGGTAACATACAACGGCGCTTAGGTCTCAAGTTAACTCTTACGGGCTCCACATGCCAATAAGAATGATTATTGAAACGCAACTTTATAGTATTAAAACAGAGTATCTTTTATTAAAAATATAACTAAAATAATCAATCCTTATATAAAAACTAATGTGAAGGATGAATCTGATGCTGTTTAATAAGTTTGTTGATATCAGGTTCCAATTTACTCAAGAACAGTCGCAAGTCGCCACGTTCGGTAACAAGCAAACGATTTCTCTTTTTAGTAAGCAGTGTTGTCACAGCACTAAATCCACGTTCACACTATCAAGAATCGTTGAACGATTGACCACAATCCAGGGTACAATTGCGGGATCGGTTTTTGTAGCCAAAATTCTTGGTAACCATTTTTGAACTTGATTTTTATTTCCTCGTTTGTTGTCAATTCTATAAGTTCTTCTTCCAGTTGAGGTGACATTGCTGTGTTGACATTTGAAAACGGATCCAACACCCAGTCTGGTATATCCAAGTTCAAAATGTCCTGGTATCGTTCGGTGAAGTCAATGTGGAGGTTTTCCAAATGTTGGCAGTAGGCAAACAATTCGCCGTTACTGCATGATACTGATAAATTTGGAAAATTGTGAAACTCACGTCTGCCCAGATTCTTTTTGTGTAGAAGCAGTTTGGCTGCGAAAGCAGCAACGACGTTTTTTGTTTTAATTAAATTTAGTTTATCGCCTTGCAGTTGGAGATTCATGTCGTTGAACAATTTATACAGGTCTGTCATGTAAGCTATATCATCCTTTGATGTTATGAGCTTGTCGTGCAATTCTGTATCTTTAGTTTCCAAGAACTCTATAACAGAGTCAAACAGGTTGTAAAATCGAGTCAGACAATTGCCTCTTGATAGCCAACGAACTTCAGTATGAAACAACAAACGGTTGAAATCCTCGTCATTAGTAACACAAAGCTGATGAAATAATCTATCATTCAAAGAGCTGTTGCGGATTTTATTGACTGCTTTGATGACATATTGCAGTGATTGAAATAGTTTTTCACTTAAGTTTCTAGCAACTAAATGTTGTCTATGAATAACGCAATGTACACCAAGGACATCTGGAATTTTATTTTTTAAGTACGCTATGAAGCCTTTATGGCACCCTGTCATAGCCGGAGCGCCATCCGTAGCAACTGAAATAATATTTTTCAAAGGAATCTCTTTCTCATCGCAAAACTTTTCCAATGTATTGAATATGGTTTCACCTTTTGTATCGGTCTCTAAATTTCTAGCAAATAATAGTTCTTCACATATTTTCTCATCTTTAATAAACCTCACGTAAGACAACAACAATGCTTCATTAGTTGGTAAAGTGGTCTCATCGAGCTGAATTGAGAATTGACTTGTCCTCAGGTGATCGCACAATGATTCTTCAATGTTTTCAGCCATTTCATCAATTCGTCTTTGCACAGAATTATTACACAAAGGAATTTTTCGGATAATATCTGCGGCCGATTTATGAAGCACAGTAGTTATTACTTCATTTATTGCTGGCAATATTAACTCTTCTCCGATGTTATGTGGTTTGCCTTTTTGAGCAATTAACAAAGAGATATTGTACGAAGCTCGAAGTCCGTCGTCATCTTGCTTAGCAGCCGCCGAAAATAGTTTTGCTACACTTGGCTGAGTATTATGCTTCTTCTCTAGGTCTTGAAAATATGCTACATTCTTGTCTTTCTTATCTGGATGCATTTTATTCAAATGATCTTGCAGCCTTGAAGGCTTCATTGCTTCATTCGAAAATGTTTTTAGACATAGAAGACACAAAGGCGACGATTGGTTTGTGGGATTTTCAATAAATCCGAATTTAATATATTCCGCACAGTATTGCCGTCTCTTCTTTTTTACTTCCGACATTGTTTTGCTTTGAGAAATACGTTCAACTTCGCGAGTAGTGTAGAGGAGGCGTAAGTACTGCTCATCTATTGCGCGCGAAACCACAAATGAAAATATTTTTTTTTTTTTTTTTCCTAATGGCATCTCGTAGTTGACCTTGAGAGGTCGTGACTACTTAACCGGGCTATCCTGTGGCTGCCTTAAGTAAAACTCAAAGCCTCCAGCCAGGGGCATAAAACTAACTACGTTATGCTAAGCGACTACGCACTAAGGGCACCCCCTGTGGGGTACGAACCTCGGCTTAGGGCGTCGCTGGAGAGGGCAGCAAGAAGGGACAGGCTGGATCACTATTATATTATTTAAGCTTGATGGAGCCGGCATTTCCTATCTGACTACTCTGAGAAGAAATGCCGAAACAAACTCAGAGGTCACAGTCGGGAATTTAAAGCTACTGGCTCAGCTGCGGCGCGGGCTGGCACTGCATCGGGCAAGGGTCGGGGGGGTAAGAAAAATAAAATAAATATTACATTGTTTATATAGGAATGCTTAAGCAGCACGCACCGACAGGAATAAAACAAACATGCATAAACTCGTTTATCTCATTCGACGCTCAATCGTACTCAACAAGTCCGAACAAGTATTCAATGAACCAGCCGACTGATACAGGAATGCACAATTCGGGTTATTTAACAAAAACTTGTTAAAACATGATAGATATCTACGAGTACTAATAACTATTAAAATGCGAAAGTGTGTCTGTTGCCTTTTGATTTGTTTGTTTGTGTCTACTTTCATTACGAAACGGAGCGACCGATTGACATGATTTTCATTTTTTCTATATTCAATAAAATAGGACAAATATATGAACTACGCGGAGAGAAATATAGAACCGAGTTTGAGCAATCTGTTAATTCATATTAGTTGATGTTCACAAGTTGTTGTTGAGAGTCGAGAGCTCTTGCAGTCGTTGTTTAAGAGGCCTCCTAGCTAAATAAAATTACAAATCCCCCCCCCCCCCTCTACACAACGCCCCCATTTTCTTTGTGGGTCTCTTACCGCCCCCCTTGAGACCTGCAGCGCCCAAAGGGGGCGTTATCGCCCA
The DNA here is from genome assembly GCA_963669345.1 of Gortyna flavago. Taxonomy (NCBI): domain Eukaryota; kingdom Metazoa; phylum Arthropoda; class Insecta; order Lepidoptera; family Noctuidae; genus Gortyna; species Gortyna flavago. The sequence continues at coordinate 14,459,983 of OY770138.1, forward strand.
CTTTGGGAAAGACTGCCCTACATACTTATAAAACAATTTATAAACAGTTAGATAATATAAACATACACAATTTCTAAAACACTTCACTAACAGCCTAGGCTCAAGTAATAGTTGTACCATCAGCTTTCTAAGGCTATCATCCAAAATCTCAGAGCATTTTGCGTGTCAAAATGCGATTGCGAACTAAGGAGTGTCTTTTGCCGACTTACGACGCGCGAAATAGAAGAAAGTTGATGATACATTTAAATGTCTTGTAATAAATCAAAACGTAGTCGTAATGTATCATAACTTTGAACTTCGTAACGTAACTGGTAGATATGAAGAGATTGTTACATAACTTGACATATGAGTGATAGTCCGTGGTGGTCTTTCGATCTACAAATCGACCATCGCCATCAGGGATAGTCCGTTTCTTCTCTAACTAGCCGTCTTCTCTAACTAGCCGTCTAGCCTGTCGCGCGTCTAATTAGCAGACACAATAGAAATTTATTGTTACAGGTACACTGTACATGTTGTACGCTCGACATGCGAAGAGCTGTGGTTGGCTCTTGTCACTTTCAGATTTTTTGACACTTAAAAATTAGCAGTCAAAATGAAAATATCAATTCAAAATCAATAGTCATTTATTCAAATTAGGCTGAGAGTCAGCACTTTTCGAACGTCAAAATTACAAAAGCCTGTCCCCCAAAACGCCCGCTCTTCACCGCTTCCTAGTGCTTTCGCTGGGAAGAAGAAGTGGCGCAACAAACTCCCCAGCAGCACAGCTGTCTGTTCAATTAGAAAAAACTGGGTTATGTAAAGTAATTAACATTACAAGACACAGAACATTAAATTAAATTATTTGTCTTACATAAGTACCTATGTCAGCTAATAGACATTTGAATTAAGAACTTAAAATATTTTTTTTGGAATGTGGGACAAAACTTCAGGAGGAACGAAGAATAAATCATTTCAAGTTATGGAACAATTATGTAGGTAACTAAATGTCATACTTACCAAAGTTCAAATTCCAACCAAAAATTTCTTATTAATCTTTTTGTTACAAATGGTCACTCAAAAATCAACTTAAAATACATTACACTAAAGTAGATAGCTGATTAAGGGGCGATGGAATGTAAATTATCTGAGATTATGAATACTGCTATAGGTATTACGATTGTTTTGACTTATGATGATGAGATGATGACGTAGCGTTTTATGATGGCGGATCTGACCCAGAAGTCAGTGACCCCGTTGCCTAGAATGTTGAATGGTTTACTATCAAGAATGTTTTCAGCAAAATTAAGCAACACAGAGCTTATCCTAAAACTACGTCTTAAAAGTGAACAAAAAAAAAAAACCTTCAGGGGACCCCCGGCAGGAACAAAGTTCAAAATGAAAATCCAAGATGGCGGCTGCTAAAATTTTAAGTTTTTTTGTCATGGTTTTCATGGTTTTCGAGGGTACTGAAGCCGATACTAAGGTGAAAATGAAAATCCAAGAAGACGTTTGACAGTTGTAACTGGAATATACGGACAAAATAAATTGGTAGTCAATTGCTGTACGAATCATTTTAGGTTCAGACTTTACAAGTCATTGACGCTGCTCGAAATTTTTCTTAGATTCATGTGAACTTGAACTATTGACATCTACCGTGGTACAGAACCACTACAAAGTGGAGCATTGTCGAGGTAGACCGCGATAGTGAACTGAACCGATCACAGGGTCAAATTAAATTAGTTAGCAACACTTTGCAGACGAAATAAAAAAAATATCATTGTTATTGGGGGCTGGTGGAATTTTTAAGTAATTGAAGTATAAGTTGAGATAATTTGTTTGTTTTTTGTTCGGTATCTATGACGTCTGTGAAGTTTACACAAAGAAAACTGGTATTTCCACAAGTGACTACACTGACTGCTATTCATGACACCTAAAAAAATCATTAAATTAATTTCTTTTTAATTTCATTTCATCATGCTTAGATATCGATATACCCATCACGTCTGCGTAGTTTCGATAGATAATTTATTTTGACCCTGTAGTATCAAATAGCTTCTGCCCGTGACTGCGTCGGAGTGGATTTCAACTATATCATAAAACAAATCCTACGGCACTCGGCAATAGTGTAGTTTTCTATCAGTGAAATATTTTTTGTAATCTAAACAATACTCTCAGACAAACAATCAATTTTACCTCACTGTGATATTAGTTTAGATATAGCCAGAAATCAAGAGGAGAGAGCCTTTGTTTAGCAGGCAGATATTCTCTTCTGTAATGTTTATTTATAAAACCCTTTTCATCATATTTAATACAAAATCTTGCCTTCCAAACTATTCTTAGTAATAAGACCTAAAAATATTCTTGAAAGATTAATGCGATCTTTTTGCGTCCATTTGGTAGTAATTTGCTGAGTTTCTTTAACCTAGTACAGACGATTTTGGACCTCAATAATGTAATAGTTTGAGAAAATATCAAATAACATGGACATTCTTCTCCATACGAATAATACCTTTTGGAAGGGGCGACTAGAATCAATTCTATTTTATTGTAATTTTTGACGTTCAAAAGTGCCTTGAATGTGCCTATTTGAAATAAATGATTTGACATTATAATTAGGTGCGAGTGAAATAATAAATTGTTATTAATAATCAATATTCAAAAATTAGTTGGCGAAACTTCACATACAGATTTAAATTAATATATTTTACCTCGTGACAGCGGCAACCCAGTAGCAACCCTTTTGTAAATAAAATAAAGATCACTGATGTTGACAGGCTCATCAATGGCAACAACCTAACAGCAACCTTATTCCAATGGCAATAAAGATCACTGTGATTTTGACGGTGATGTCAAATCAAAGTTAAATTAACTGTAAAAGTACCTACTGTTGTTTCAATCTCATCTCAGCGACAAACAATGTCAAAAACTAGACAAAATGCATGGAAATTAGAGGTATTTTTGACAGATTGAGACTAAGCTTGATGTGCTGGCGTTCGTACAAACGTTCATAAAATACGAGACTTGCTCCTCAGGAATTGCGTCCTTTTCGGCAAAAGGACGCAATTCCTGAATTCCTTTAGTTCCATAAAGGACAAGCGATTTGGCGTTGCATATACAAAATACTAATATGAGTTTCTTACGGTTGATATAGACATAAAAACTAATTATGAGTGAATTTATAAATTGTTATTCAAGGGAAGAACTTGTAGCCGCGTGACGACTCCCGGCCACCGTAGGCGCGGGCCTGCGGACGGCGAGTAATGGGTAGCTCGCCGTCCGATCAGGACCAGGCCCGTGCCGGACGGCGCGTATGTGTTCCACGCGCGCCTCAAAGAGATGTCAGCATTGAAAGGAGGGGCCCGTCAGGGCCGAAGCCTGCCGGGGCAGCGGGATTGTCCGAAAGGGTTACCGCTGCCCCGGAATATAAAGGGCTAAGGAAGGAACACGGATGGGTTTTAGTCAGTAAGAGTCTGACACTCCCTTCCGCTCCACCCAGAGCGGGAGGGGTCATTTGATGATTTCCCATCCTTAAAAAAAAAAAAGGGAAGAACTTGTAAGCGAAACTTCATAGTCAAAATCCAAAAATCTAAATTACAACAGAATTTTTATGAAGTTATAGATATAAGATGTTATGTTAACCGATACATGTTTGTAGGTGGTGCAGCAGTGATTTTTTTCGTCGATATGTTCCAGTAGGTAAGCCTAACTTGGTATGTCGGATATGCCAGGTTAAAAAAAAGACCGGCGATTGTACCTATGAATTACCACGCACTGCACTGTAACTAATGGTTGTACACGTAACCGCAAGATCCACCTACATGAACTGATTTAACGACCTTGCGATGCGTAGGTTCTCTGATCACTGATCCCAATATCTATGGTTATAGTCCGTCCGTCGAGATAATGCGTTTCTGACACCTGTCAGTGCGATTCTACTCCAAACTAATATTATTAAGAGAAAAGTTTAGATTTTTTGTTTGGGGCCCTTAGCGTATAGTCGCTTAGTTTTTTTATGTTTTTTAAGCCCTGGCTGGAGGCCCTAATTTATTGAGGCATCCACAGGCAAGTCCGGTTAAGCAGACGACAACCTCATAGGTTGAACTGCGAGATGCAATTTATAAAAAAAAGACGGGTTGCTTGTCATCAGCATGACCATCATCACGCACAGCCCGACGTCACTCACTGTTAAGCAAAGCCTCTCTTTTCTTCATGTGCCAATCTCCACGCTCCAGTGCCATTCTCATCCAGGTTCTACCCGCGATGGCAACAATATGGTTGCTAGTCACTTATAAAAAAACCGGGCCAGAGCGGGTCGGACTCGCGCACCGAGGGTTATGTACCATCATGTTTTTAAATTTACATCCGCGAGGCCTATATTCGTTAGAGAATTTTAACACTGCACGCTGCGGTATATATCTCAAGAATAAAAAACTGCAATATTCTACTGCAATTTTTTATTCTTGAGATATGCAGCTGTAACAGACAGACAGACTGAGTCGCAATATAAGGGTTCCTTTTTACCATTTTACTAAAAATGATGACGTCAGTCTATACCTTGTCCCAAACCTCAATAGGAAGAAAAAGAAAGGTAAACATTGTCTGCGCACGCGGCGTAATAACTTTTCCTAGTAACCAACTATAGTGTTACGTAACACACGCAATTATAATTACACTATTAGTATTGGCAGTAGGAATTCCACCTAGTTTTCGTTATTTATTTACTTTCCTTTTCATTTTGGCACGAGATACTGTATTGAGAATATTTAGACGTGTTATTATAAAATGCTTACCGATCAGCACTTTCATTGCGTAACACATCATAAATCACAATCTGAATCATTATTGAAGTATATTGCTTATCCATTGCTTCATATGTTCGAAAAATTTGTCTGTTCAACATCGTAAATAACGCAATGAATGTTGTTTATCTGTCAAATGAAAGCCATTGCTACTGTTAGGGTTTTACGAAATTATCCCGCAGCGATGTCGTAGTGGGACTAAAGTGCCCAGGGTACAGTAGGCCGCAGACCAGTCGTGCAAAACCAGTGTAAGCAAGTCTCTTTATTCTATTAAAACCCAGTACTACACTAGGCCAGTTCAAGGTCATAATGACACCGAAGTGAGGTCGACTATATCTATAAATGCAGTTGGAGTGTAATTTGTGGGAGAATTGTTTCTGACGAAGCTGCAGCGGCCAAAACTATGAGGTGTAATTATTTGACTCTTGTGCCTCAAAGAACTTCGGCCTCTATGGACACTATGCAAAGAGTCACAGGACATGTGGCATATGCCTTGTAATGATAGAGAACTACTCAAAGGCGACTGCACTTTGGGAACGAATTGAAACAATCACAGACCTACTGACATTGGTTTCTCTGAAGCTATTTTATTGGATTACAGATAGTGTTATAAGCACTATTATGGAATGCATTACTTACGTCCATCGCAATTTGATCAGATATGAAATCATTTTGGTTGATTTGTCTTTTCTCCATAGACTGTTATTTTTTATGACACGTGCCACCATATGAACTTGGAAAATACAAGGAATATTAAATATCGAAGTAGTTCCATTTATCATCATATTATATTTTTTCTAAATTATTATATTATATTTTCCGTATTCCACGAGTATTTTTCCATAAACTTCTCTACATATTGCTAAAGAAAACAAAGAGCTGTTGTTATAACTAAAGAACTAATAAGGATAAACTGTATAACTTCTGACTTGTTTGAGGAAACCATTTTACCGCCCCGACCCTTGCTCGAGCCAGCCCGCGCAGCTGAGCCTGTAGTTTTAAATTCGCCCCTAAACACTAATAAATGATAAATGATTTTATTTTGTAAGTAGGTTTGTACAAACACTTTTACACGTCAATCATATTTTTTATAAAACTAGATGAGGTCGGCGTTTCCTATCTGACTACTCTGAGAAGAAAGGCCGAAACAAACTCAGAGGTCACAGTCTCTTTTAAAGTCCAGACATCATAATCTTGGTCAGGTTATATGAAGACCATGTAGATCGATGTCTGAGATGGTCTTTTGAGGAAAGAACCACACAGATTGAGAGGACCTGTCCAGTCAGATTTCTGACAAATGCGTGCAGCATTTGTCAGAAATCGTGTAGCTCAACTCAAAACTTAAGGAGCTCAACGATTCGACGAACAATACCAAAGAAAGGACATTTGGGTAGGCCACATAAATTACTCAAACTGCCAGACCTAGACAAAAACTAACACAACAGAGAGAATAATAAAAATTAAAAAAAAGTGACCCACATTGTCTTCACATGCAAAATAATTAAAATAATATAATACTTTACAAAGTAAGCAAATGTCATTGTTTAAATAAAATTCATTAATGTCAATGTGTACATAGAAAAAAAAAAAAAAAAACATTCAAAATGTAAAAAAAATTGGAAGCAGCTCAATCCCAAGCCTTTTTGTCCTCAATATAATCTTTAACGGTATAAAAAGCTTTCTGGCACAACTTACGTTTAATGAATGATTTGAATTTATTAAGGCTTAGATCTTGAACGTGGCTTGGTAGTTTATTATAAAAACGTATACATTGGCATCTGAACGAGCTACCTATTTTCTTGAGCCTTGTTGTAGGTATAACAAATTTGTGTTTGTTCCTAGTATTTATATTATGGACATCACTGTATTTTTTAAACAATTTTATATTTTTATGGGCATATAAAAGATTTTCATAAATATACTGAGAAGGCACAGTCATTACATTAATCTCTTTAAATTTGTCTCTGAGAGAGTTTCTCGGACTTAATTTATAAATTGATTGAACAGCTCGCTTCTGCAAAACAAAGATGGTCTGAATATCGGCGGCATTTCCCCACAATAAAATACCGTACGACATTACACTATGAAAATAGCTAAAGTACACTAAACGGGCAGTCTCTATATCAGTTAAATTACGAATAATAATAATAATAATACCGATCCAGCCTGTCCCTTGCTGTCCTCTTCCAGCGACGCCCTGAGCCGAGGTCCGAACCCCGCAGGGGGTTACCCTTAGCGCTGTCGCTTAGTTTTTAAGTTATTGTTTGCCCTGGCTGGAGGCCTTAATTCGAGGCATCCACAGGAAAGTCCGGTTAAGCAGTAGCCATCCTCATAAAGGATGAACTGCGAGATGCCATTTACAAAAAAAAAAAAGGAAACCATTTCATTTGTATGGCTTCTCTGAAATCTGCATAAAGTTAATGAACTTCCTTGTAGAACGATTTTTAACTAATATCTTCTTCTGAAGTGGTTTCATAATTTTCTAACACTGTATATTTTTTGTCTTTAAAAGTTCAGCCGACTGCCTCCAAGTGGTCATAATAGCGAAAGTTAAAGGTGAACTTTTAAATCAACAGTCTTGATATCTGGCTTGTCTTGGCAGGTTGCAGGGGGACGCTTCTGCTCATACTCTTCTTATTCAAATTGATAAGCTATACAGACATAGGCATTTATAGAATCAAGTTTTTCTAACTGACAGCTATGCTGCTGGGGAGTTTGTTGCGGTACTTCTTCCCAGCGAGGCGGGCGTTTTGGGAGACTGATTTGACATTCGAAAATGATTGTCAGTCTAAATTGAATATGTGAGTTGATTGTGATTTTGACTTATAGCTGTATATATTTTCTATGGTCTCCATTTTAAAAGTGTTCTATTCTATTCTATAAGATCTGACTAGTAATTTTCTCCTTCTTCACTTGTACTGGACTGAAATAAATGAAAATATCTCTTAGTTCAGTAAACATATTAGCAGTCAGTAAGGTCTGACAGTCTAGGATGTGCCAGATGCACAATTAGTATTGCTATTTGTAGACGCTAATATAATGAATAATGATAGCTGTAGCATTATAGACGAGGATAATAACAAATTGAACTGAGTATGCAAAAAGTCAGTGGTATATGCACTGGCATCTAAAAGACTCATAGTTACGAAACTTTATTCATAGGATTTTATAGCTACTATCATGTCGCTGCAATTTGTTTCGCAGTGCAAAATTACTACTCTTGAAATTACGACATTTCTTTAATATCTATCTTGTGGACAAGCACGTACAGGTTTTTATCATGGTGATCAGGTTCAATATTCTTTTGTAATATTTTGATTGGTAATCCGTAACCTTTGCGGTCATTAAATCTATGTAAATTGTTATTTGATCTTTTTCATATAATTCCATCTATTGTGATAAGTGACTCATATCCCTGATAGTTTTATTCTATTGTTGAATTGACATCATATTTGAGTCCACATTCCATTCATAGGTAATTTACCTCTGATTTTGCATCACTGTCAAAATCACGGTGATCTTTCAAATTCTTGTAAAAAGGTTACTGCCACTGACAAGTCTGTCAAAATCACATTGGTCTTTATTCTAGTTAATAAAAGGGCTACTGCTGCCGTAGCAAAAAAAACTGTTAAAGGATCTATTTGTCCTCATTTCATTACACATATTCTACATTTAATTTGCCTATATCGAACGCCTCTTTAGGTTTACTTCTACATCAAACACTTTTACAGACCTCGCTTAATACTTCTTGGGATATAAAGTTTCAATCTTCATACAGTTATTTATACATTATGTATTTCATTTATACTTCCACTTATTTTTTATCATCTGTGTCTTATATCTCTTTTTATGAGCCTTGTTTCTTTCTTCTATAGGTACCTCTTGTTTTCGTGGGGACATCCTCATGGATACCCTTCGTCTGGGAAGAACGTATGTCAGACTCCTACCACTTTTCCTTCCAGTACCACAGGTCAGGGACCTGGGAGATACTTCTACATTCGCCGCACCCCCGACTGGTATCAGCCACCCTAGGACCGCGTCGCTGATACCAGGTCGGTGGAGCGGGTCTCTTTAAGACTATGTCGAAAGATTTTGCGACATAAGGGCATATCACGTGCTGTATTCTCGATTTCACCAATACAACATTAATTTAACGTTGCTCAATGATTTGGTTTGCCTGCCCTATTGCACGACTAGATAAAATACGTTGATGTGATCTAATTGTGTGTTTTAATGACTGTTCTGTCGAAATTGTTTTGACTAGATCAATGTAACAAATGTGGCAAGAAAGTGTTGACGTTTTATTTGGTGATAGTGAAGGTCTTAAATACGAGTTATGCCGTAACAAGTCGTGGGCAAAGAGGATCGAGATTCCATACAAAACATCATCTTCATTTAACCCTTTTAGTGGATGAATGTTCAAAAATTCTTCCTAGTGCTCACCTTCGTTATATAAGGAATGCGCATTCTATGCTTCTAGACCAAGCGGTTTAGGCTTTGCGTTGTCTGTCACTGAGTGATTGAATTTAGGATTGTCCACTTTCAATAGCCGGTAGCTCTTCACCGTGTAGTTCCGCGGGGGTCCACTCCATATTCTTTTCATACTGGTTACTGCCGGCATGCCGCAGCTTCAAGTAGCACGCCGGCGGCCGCTGGCGGCATTGTTCAACATACAACTGACACTGACCTGCAAATTGCAATAAACGTAAGAAAATTTGAAATTCGCGAGTTAATGCTGACGCTTTCGCCTTAAGTCGTGGTTTTGTTACTACTGAGGTGGCCTACCGTACCTTACTAAATTCCCATGTCTTTACGATTGAATCTACTACATATGTCAACACACAATTTTACCGCGTTTTTGTTGTTTACCTTTTGAAAAGTTAATTTATTCCGTGCGAACAGACCGCTTAAATATCTATCAAATCTAACGAAACAGCAAATGATAGAATTCGTTGTAATAAACGATTATTTCACATCAACTCGTGAATTCTGTTCGGTACGCCATCGCAATATTTTACGTTTCACAATGTTTCGAGACAGTGAGGAATTGCTTCTTTTTCGTTAGTGTGACCTAACGTGGATCCAGTCATAGCGACGGTTGAACGAAAACTAGAATGCAAGACTGTAATGCTATACTCTAAACTCTTGGTATTGAAATTTTATTCAGAGGCATTATAGGTACGTAGATAAATATTTTAGAGAAATTTTATTCTGTGGCACTGAATTTAAAATGTTGAACACGAAACATCGTCAGAGAAAATATGTTTTCAAGGGAGGATTACGACCCTCAGTAATGAGGAGTACGACTTGAGTAGGAGGAACTTAGTTCTTAAGTACTTACTAACACAAATATGGATACTCTGTATATATAAAGGTAGGTATATAAAATGAATTCACTTGCGGAAGAGTATATAGAGAATAAGTAGGTACTTACTACAGGAAGTAAAGCTTTTATTTTGTGGAAATTATCATTACAGAACGTTATTGAATTAAAAAAAAAAACATTAACCACCTGAACTTGGAACTTTTACGCAAAATAGACGCAAAAAACAATCGACAAAACAGTTCCGTTGGTCATGAACTCCGATATTAAATTCACTTTCGGTTTAGCACTTCCTATTAATTAAGCTGTAAATATCCCGAGAACAGTTTGGTGTCCACCTGCCAACCCGTTTCTCTTGAACTGTTGGGACCTTGCAGAAACATATAAGGCCCTTTGGGGACATAAAAACAAATTAATTGTGTTTGTGTTCGGCGTTCAAATTCTCGATAAATCCGCATTGCTTTTACGTGCAGTTTTGGCTTGTATTAGGTTATAAAGTAGCCTTACGTTTGTCTACATGACTCTAAAGCCAAGCATAATCAATCAGCCTATAATGTTCCCACTGCTGGGACACAGGCCTCCTCTGTATTAGAGGAAGTGGGCCATAATTCACCACGCAGGCCCAGTGCGTGTTGGTGGATGTCATATGACTTGTAATTTTTGGTTCTAGGGCATGCCGATTTCATCACTATGTTTTCTTTCATAGTTTTGAGAGCAGTGGTGATGAAATTAAATACACAAAGTAAGTGTCTTTCTGGGTTCGAACTTAGGTCCTACACTCGTAAGTCAGGGCCGATGTTCTTAACTAACTTTTAGACCTTTGTATCCTGCTTATGCGTACGAAGTTTCATTAAAATCGGTTCATTCATTTCGAAAAACAAGGGCTTGAAAGTTTGTAAGAAATGAAATAGGTATGTTATATATACTAAGTTTATACGATGTTTGATCTCGTCAGATTTGGAAAACTATTTTTGCATTTTTGTTAGCCCAATTATTGAGGAAGAGAGGAGAATTTTTTATTTAACATCACGCTGGAACCCTTAGGTGACGAGCAAAAAGAAGACAAGTCAAAAAGAAGAACGCTAATTGAAAACGAAGTAATAGCGCGGGCAGGCGATGCGATGCGATGGGGTGGGTCGGGGGAACTAGAATTTTCGAGTAGAAGCTAGTACTTACATGTAACCAGTCTGTGATACTCTGAAGATAAGTAAAGGTTAAAGTAGGAACAACGAAATAATCCTAAGTACTAATATTATAAACGCGAAAGTTTGTGAGGATGAATGGATGTTTGTTACTCTTTCACGCAAAAACTACTGAACGGATTTGGATAAAATTTGGCACATAGATAATTTATGACGTGAACTAACACATAGAATACCTACTTTTTATAACGCAGAACGTTCCCGTGGGATAATTTCCGACCGAAAAAGTTAGTAAGAAAACAAAAGATATTACAAAGTTAGGGTCACCAAGTGTGATGTGTTATAATCCATCGGTATCCGACAAACAATAATAAGAAATATCAACGTAATCACTAAACTAGTCCGAGAGAGCGCTCACGTAATAACAACATAGTTGTAGTGGAAGATAGTCTAGGAGACCGGTTTGTTATCCAATCGATACATGTAGGAAACATTTGACTAGCATTTTGTTGGACAACTTGCGGATCAAAGGCCTAGATTAGGACACACTACACACACACACACACACACACACACACACACACACACACACACACACACACACACACACACACACACACACACACACACACACACACACACACACACACACAGCTCATTCGATTCGGCAGTATTTGTTGAACAATACCACTGACCCGAAGCAATTGCTACTCATATTCGCCTTTCGATCGGCTCGTGCAAATCGGCACACTCCGTTCAGCATTTTACCCTCCGCTGGATTATGTTCGGGTCGGATCGGCACAATTCCAGCTAATCGAATCGAAATGTCTATTTCCTGAACATTCTCGATTTTGCCGAATGGCTGTGCCGAATGATGCCGGCTCGAACAAGTGTGTAAAGCTGAAATTCCACGGTTCACTTTACCTTTTAATTTGGATGACGCAACCAAATTGAACATGTAAACATAAGTGTATCATTCAATTTCGGTAAAGCCATTTTTGCGCCTTTCAATCAAAGTCAAACAATTTGGTTAAAACGTGCAAAATTGCCGTAACCGATACGGTGAAATGTTGTTGTCCTACTTTTTTGTACGATGACCGACAGAGATGACACCGTTTCGAATTACATGTGTTTTATAATATGTGGTTTCAGTTGGGTTGCCACTGCCCCTACGTACCTACTTCACGTAAGGTTTTATAAGAAAGTTTGTGGGAGGCTTCAGTTTTTGAGCTTGGTAGGAATAAACGGGGATTTTACACATATAATAATTATACAAGATGTAACAGTAGTTTGTTCATAATTGTTACTTACTAGTGCTGCGCCTAAAAGACTAGCGTAATACATGTATAATTTTTGGTGATTGATTGCGAATAACATGAAACAAGAATATCAGAAAATTCTTGTTTTGAATGAAGTTTTGATGATCATTCCAGCAAGGGTTGCCACTTACCACTTCTTAATTTAAGGGTTACTGGCATCAAAATTCACGACAATTGAAACAGCATGTTTTAATGATGATTTCTTAATTTTAAATTTATATTTTTTGTTTGAAGGAACAGCTTTCAAAAGCTCTTCATTTTATGATGCAAATGTATAAAAACTTCCTACCTACCTATGTGCTATGTGCTATGTATGTGTGTGTGTGTGTGTGTGTGTGTGTGTGTGTGTGTGTGTGTGTGTGTGTGTGTGTGTGTGTGTGTGTGTGTGTGTCATTTATGTAAAAATACGACTGTATCGTTTCGTCGTTTATATGAAAGATTCGTCCATATTTCATTGCATTGCATATCTATGCATCGTAGAATCGTGGCACGTAGCGACTATCATTTTACGAAATGTGCAGAAACAGCTTTGTTTCAGCTATTCTAAAAATGTTGGTAAACAATGTTGACATTTTTCTTTTTAAACAAGACATTTTTGGTTGGAAGCTTTTCATTTTCTAGTCGTCGTTGTCCTTGTGCTCCTTAGAATGTATGATACGAGTACCTAACTTTAAAAGGGTGCATTCAGAAAGTTGGAAATATCGCAAATAGTTGTCAAATATTTCACTGTTTTGATTACAACATAACTTTATGCCTCCTATTCCCGGCAGCAGGATTGTCCGAAAGGATTACCGCTACCCCGGAACATAAAGGGCTAAGGAAGGAATACGGATGGCTTTTAGTCAGTAAGAGTCTGACACTCCCTTCCGCGCTACCCAGAGCGGGAGAGGTCATTTGATGATTTCCCAGCCTCAAAAAAAAATGCCTCCTATTCCTATATCCCAAAACAGTCAAAGTGACCTCCGCGCTGCTACCGACGACCCCGTGGAAGTGGTGAAGTTTTGGACCGACAAGATTTGAAGTAGAAGGAGAGGAAGAAGCGTCTTTCTCACGTCATTTTCGTCATCTACCTATCTCGATCGCATAATACAGTGCGTGATTATTATTTTATAAAAACCCAATAATACAATTTATGCGATGCAACTCGTCCAATGTCCTTGATAAGTGTTAAGGTGCCTTCAGATTTGCTCCATTTTTGACGCTCGTTATTGTCACTCGATTTGACGTGTTTTGACATTCAATAGTAACTGTCACCTTCTTCAAGATTTGCTCGGTTTTATCGAACGTTGACTGTTGCCTGTTAACTGTCGATAAATATGAAGGTTAAAGTCGTTGTACCCCGATGGAAAGAAAGAAATCGTAGTTGATTTACCGACAAAAACGAGCCACGGTGGCGGTTGACACAAAATAGAGAGAAACAAAGTTAATAATATTTTATTTATTTCACACTACTTATGGCAAGCAGCCGCACAATAAAAAAAAAAACCGGCCAAGTGCGAGGTTCCGTACCACCATACAATATTTCACACTAAATATAAAATAACGGCAAAAAAATCACTTTTGTTGTATGCGAGCCCCCCTTAAATATTTATTTTATTCTGTTTGTATGCGAGCCCCCCTTAAATATTTATTTTATTCTGATTTTAGTTGACAGACGGACTGACGGACGGAGAGTGGAGTCTTAGTAATAGGGTCCCGTTTTTACCCTTTGGGTACGGAACCCTAAAAAACTAAACAACTCAATTCTAAATAATTATGACGTCGATCGTCTGCTTCTTACACATTAGCTCGATTTTGTTAGCTCTCGTGTGCCCGTCATACAGCGAGCAAATCTGTAAGCACCTTAAATAAGTACATAAAGATTTTAAATATCATCATACAGTGCATTCACTCGACCTTCGGAAACTAGTGCATGTGTTCAATCCTACAGAAAAATAAGGCTAATAAAGTAAATAAAAGTAATACTGGTTTACATTTCCAATGTATTTTAAGATTTCAATGTAATGTACTTAAGAGTATGCGCAAGAGTTTCGGTATGCGGATATAACGCGTGGGTTTTAATTACTGTAGCATGAGAATGGTAAATTATGCATGATTATTGTACTTTTAGCATAAGCATAATTAACCTGCAATGTTCCCACTGCTGGGACACAGGCCTCCTCTCAGTGAGAGGGAGTGGGCTGCAATCCACCGCGCAAGCCCAGTGCGGGTTGGTAAATGTCACATGTCTTCGAATTTCACATGTTTTCGATTATTGTACTTACTTATCCATACCAATATTATAAATGCGAAAGTCTGTCTGTCTGTCTGTCCGTCTATTGCCTCTTCACGCTTAAACCGCTGAACCGATTTACATGAAATTTGGTATAGAGATAGTTTTTATCCCGATATTCCAACGGGATCTAAACTTATGCGAGTGAAACCGCGGGGCGCAACTAGTCACTAATAAAATAAAAAATAAATAAAACTTCTAGTCTACTACACTGAACGGCCTCGTTGGTCCAGTGGTTACAAATGTTACTGCTGACCATGAGGTCCTGGATTCGATTCCCAGGTCGAGCAAAGTGTTATTGGGTTTTTCCATCATTTCAGGGCCTGGATTTGTGCCCGGCTAATGGCAATAGGCT
This sequence comes from Gortyna flavago, assembly GCA_963669345.1. Classification (NCBI taxonomy): domain Eukaryota; kingdom Metazoa; phylum Arthropoda; class Insecta; order Lepidoptera; family Noctuidae; genus Gortyna; species Gortyna flavago. The sequence continues at coordinate 14,475,172 of OY770138.1, forward strand.
CGCTCCTTATTACATGAGACTTAAACATAACTTTCAAAATGTGACTGTACTATACTTAGGTGCAACACTGCCTAACCCTTCGAACAAATTCAAGCGTGAAGACATATTGTGTTAGTTTACTAGAATCACAGACTTACTACCGGTGGTCAAGGCTCTAGCGAAAGGAAGATCACTCAAATGGCACACTATTATAAGCCAGAATTGAAGTCCTTCCTCGAGTTCATACACATTCTCCATAGTCAGCAGAAATTATTACATTTAAGTACTCAAAAATCTGACGTTTCTCGCTATTTTCTTCGGGGCTTGTCATTTTACCACTTTGTCGTTTTTCACTGTCTGGTTATTTTCGAATATTTTTAGTATTTCCTTTTAATATACTGTGATGAATATGGTGTGGGGGCTATAAAATGATACAAAGTTCTAATATTAAGATTACGTTTATTTCAAGCGAACGTGTACACGAATAAAAGCTGATTTTTCAATCGACAGATATTTTTTTTTTATTCTTGGAATAAAATTCACGTCTGACAGATTCTATAAGGAAGAACCGTGAAAAATTCAAAATTATTCTTCGGATAAAATTATCTGGCATTGAAAAAATCAGCCCTAAGTACATATAGCTGATTTTCGAAACAAAAAACCTACTTGCTAGAAATAATTTTAAAACTCATTCTGAATTTCAAAAAAACTTGAATGTTCTAATGCAACCAAAGTTATTTTTCTGCTAGCCTGCACAACATAAATTCGACTTAATTGCAGACAACCTTTAAGTACCTAATGAAGCTTGTGAAGCAGGTTTACGTCTATAGTGCAAGGGGCTAGGTTCGAACTTATAATAATAGTGTCACATTTCATTAAAATTTCCTAAGGGGCCTCTGCGAGTTGGCTTCGGCCCCTCGTACGCCTTCCAAAGGACCGGGCCTCAAGGTTCCCGAGATATAAAAAAGAAAATAAAAATAATAATAATAACTTTATTGATACTAAAAGCCTAGTCATATTAGTCAACAAACGTTAGGTCATTGTAGCTTACAGCAAGATAGAAAGCCTCATTCACCAGACGATGACATCTCAAACAAAAAAGGTACTAAAACAAGCAATAAAAAATACGAACCGCGTGGAATTCTTACGGGAATTAAGGATGTTGCGCTCAAAAATAAATTGTATTTGTTTATAGCCTACTAACGCGGCTGTCAGTGAAAATAAAAGCTTTTCAGGACTTGATTCCGTGTTTCTGTTATTTCATTTTTGGTGTAGAGATTTGTTAACACGCTTTTTTCTTTTTATTTCTATTTGACATTAGGATGTCTTGTTTTCTTATCGAATGTGTTTGTGTGTTTGTCACTTGTTTTTAAAGTTATAAGAAATGATATTTCAGACCGGTAAAAGGCTCAATGTATCAAATGGCTATCACTTGTACTTTCACAAGTATTATATTCAATTTGAGGATGATAAATAATATGACTTATTGATAGATAATAAATGCGAGTTAGACGTCGAATAATAAAAAGATAAACGTCTGCCAATAAAAGAGTAAATCAATAAAGGTTACAGAAATACGCGGCTCGTTCATTTTATGGTATTCCTAAGTGATCTTACAGGAGATCGAGGCGGGGGGTTGGAGGGGGGAGGGGGGTTTCAGGGGATCAGACCGGTATAAATCTTGCTACGGATCAATGGACGCATTCTTCGGTTATTGTATAACGCAATGCAATCTAAGCTGCCTAATTTCACCAATGAAACTGAACGCGGTTTAGATGTGCTGATCGTTTTCAGTTTCATTGGTTAAATTCACCCTAAGCAATCATTTAAGACTAGACAGTGTCTCTCTTACACACATAAAATGATATGGTCTAAATAGTTTAATCAAGAGTCCTAATACCTAAACACTTAAAAATGCTCTTTCACAAGTGTTTATTTCGATTCTGGACCCCTCTGCGTTTAAATTATACATCGGTTAATAAAAAAATAAAAAAAATGCTGTTCCATTCTTACATTGCTTATACCCTGTATAAGGTTGGACTACGTCCGTAGTTGAACCTTATACTTAAATCGATCAAACGATCGATCGATTCAAATTCAGTTCTCTAAATAAGTGGCCGACAAATCTACGCGTTAGATAAATTAATTATACAAATAGCTCATTAAAAGTACGGGTCATACTCGTACATAAAAACGCAGAAGAGTAAATACACAGAGTGGTGACGTATGGACAAAGAGCGCGAAGAACACCCACGTGACCATTGACGAAAACGTGACTAATTAATGACGCTTGCCTATCATATAGAGCTGACGAGCCTACGTCATTTTGGTCAACAGTGTCATCTGTTTTATGTCACTATTTGCTTCTGCTTCTAGGAATGTTCGTTCTAGCCGCTAAATCCGCCTTAACGTCCCACACAGTTTGGATTTTATGAAATGAGGCGCCATCCCGGGATTCTGAATGTAACACGAATTCAACTCTACTCGCGGGAATGATACCTTTATGCTTGTGCGTAGAGTGGGATTTAACGAGAACGTGACAGATTTATGACATTTTAAGCCTACTATAATGAGAGATATAACTGAATAAACGAACCTGATGAACCTACGTCATTCTAGCTGCCAAATACTTGAGGCCTTTACATCCACACAGTTCTGAAGGCCAATTCTCGTAATTTAAAACGATTAAATTTAGTAGCAATCTCATCTCAGCGACAATCAATGTCAAAAATGTAGGGAAAATAGAAGTATTTTTGACAGATTGAGACTGAGATCAGATTGTGAACGTTCTTAAAATTACGAGAATTCTAATTTTAAGAAATTAAAATGGGCGTCTCGGAACGTGACGTAAAACGAATCCCACAGGGTGTTTTTTTGGTGAATAACGCGTATGGCATGGACTCTCGATTTACGTACTACTCTGTCACTCCCTTATGAGTTATCGACACGTATGTTTGTAAACAAACTGATTAGCATCACAATAAGTCACATGCAACACCATAAAGAGGGAGATCGTTAGTACTTGTATGGGAGACCACCATAGCAAAGGCATTGTTTGAGAAAGGAATTCGTAATACTTCCTTATATATATTTTTAATGTCGCAGGTAAATTATAAAAAATAAATATAGGTACAGTAAAGGTTGTCTGCTATAGTCGATCACATGTAGTGCAGGCTGGCAATTAAATAACTCTGGTTGCATTCGAACGCGAGCGAATTTAGAATGAGCTTTCAAATTTTTTTATTTTTTTTTGTTTGGAAGAAAACAGTGATGGGTAATTTATAGCGGGAGTGATACAAAGACGTTGGAATAAACTTAGTAAATCATAGCGTTGTATGATTTTTCACAACACTCATTTAATAATTAATAACGATAGTTTTATCTTTTCGGAAGGGCTCGTGTCAGAATAATACAGCCGGACTGCTCGATCGACAAGATAAAGTTACGTTTGACGAGGTCGGTCCATGATACCCAGACCCATTCGTGCCTCGGAAAGCACGTGGTCTCGGCTGTCATTCGAAGATCTTTGACAGTTGTTTCGGGAAGTCAGCTAAGCCCGAAAGTCTGACAACCTGTCTTACCAAAGGGTACCGTGTGGTAAGTAACTGGGTTGTGGAGGTCAGATAGGCAGTAGTGGGTAAGGGCTAGGCAGATGATGATTTTTATTCTATCGTATTTGGAATAACTTTGTAAGTGCAAGACTAGTAAAAGCTTGTTGCCCTTGACTGACAAACTGGAGACAGCTGTTAGCCAAGTTAATACAATTTTCATTTTACCTTACCGGGTTGAGTTATAGATTGCATATCAAGCGCTAAGCCAGCTCCCAAGTTTTGTATTTTTGTGGTTTACATACACACATCAAAAGTGTCTAGGGATCAAGCATTTTTATGCGGATTTCTTGAGATTGAGATGTGGCTTTGTAATAAATTTATGATTTTATAAATTTATATGGATCCTTTTTGGTGCATTTCATAATTTGAATCAGGAACTGTGAATCAAATTCGAGTAAAAGATGAAAATCAGCTGTCAATATTTACCCTATAAAAACATACAACGCATTGAAGACATTATTAGTGCTACTGTTTCCCTACTACTGATTAAAACCAACGGGAAGAAATGCTCAGAGCCGTGGGAATGATAGAAGCTGGTTCCCGGCAACGTACTGTGGCTTTAGCTCTAAATACAAGTCAGAGTGTTATCAGTCGACTTTGGACACGTTACCGAAGCACTGGTACCGTGGCTGAGCGCCATGGAGGACGGTATCGCTGCACCACACGGAGGCAAGACCGATACATTCAAATCTTAACTCGAAGAGCTCCAACAATAACCGCCATGATGTTAGCCGTGAGGCTTCATCACTCTTCAGGGAACTTAATTAGCGACCAAACAGTCAGAAACCGCTTGCATGAAGTGAACCTTCATTCCCGAAGACCGCTACTGGTACCACCTATAGCAATGCACAATCGTAGGATTCGATATCAACGGGCTCTTGAACACAGAAATTGGGCAGAAGAACAATGGCGTTTCGTGTGCTTTTCTGATGAGTCTCGTTTTGGTATGAGACCGGATACAAGACGTATACGACACTGGAGAACCCCTGGACGCCAACAGCGATTAAAATCCTGCCAGGAAGTCCATCCTTATAGTGGTGGAACCATCATGGTATGGGCGGGTATTTGGATCGGCGGAAGAACTGAGTTGATTTGGATCAGAGGCAACCTCAACGCTCAAATTTATGCTGAGACGATTGTATCAGACGTCATCGTTCCTCTACAAGTGCAAATCGGTCCCTTATTTCAGTTAATGCATGATAATGCACGACCGCACACCGCAAGAGTTGTAAGACAGACTCTCGCCGCAGCTAACATCAATGTCCTGCCCTGGCCTGCTCAGTCGCCAGACTTGAACCCGATTGAGCATGCATGGGATATGCTACAGAGAAGAGCTCTGCCGAATATGGAGGGTATCCAGTCGCAAGAAGACCTTTTTTTGTTGTTGCAACGAACATGGGCGGCCATTCCACAGCGTGATTTGGATGAACTCATTTTGAGTATGCCAAACCGATGTTCTTGTGTTGTTAGTGTTCGCGGTAGAAACACGGATTATTAATTGTTTAAGTTACCCAATAAAATTTTAAAGAAAACTGTTATTTCAGTCTTTTTTTCGAACTTTTGTGTTAGTGGTTCAAATGTCAAAAATCCCTTTATTAGGAAAATGGCAAATTTCTTTATTAATGCAAAGGTGACTTGGTTTATCGTTACTGTGACAAACGAAAACACTTTATTTGATGAATCCTTAAAGAAAATTTTAATTAATATCAATCAGGAGAAAAGTTATTGCAAAAATATATGTTGATCCCTAGACACTTTTGATGTGTGTAGTTTGCTATTATGTGTTAGTTTTTATGGTTTACAGTAAATGTCTTGATTTTCTGATATCATTTATTTCTGCGGGATAATTGCGTAATACAGGAATGGCTTCCTTTTTGACAGTTCGACAACATTCATTGCGTTATGTACGTTGTAGGGCAGAGAAGTTTTTCGAACATATGAAGCAATGGATTAGGAATATTCTTCAAAATGATTCAGATTGTTATTGATTGTGTGTTACGCAATTAGGATGCCGGTATCTATTATACCTGAAATTAATGATAACAGAGAAAAAAGATCCCGACGAACTGAGAACTTCCTCCTTTTTTTGAAGTCGGCTAAACATCCTTTACTTCACAAACTATATCTGTGCCTGCACTTGAAAAAGAACAATCTATCTTTTAAAACGTTTCAATACTATCTATTATTATAAACTAAACTAACTTATTATATAAATAAATACAAAATGATCTGGCAGTTTGAGTCATTTACGCGACCTACCCAAATGTCCTTTCTTTGGTATTGTTCGTCGAATCGTTGAGCTCCTCAACTTCTGAGTTAGGCTGCACGATTTTTGACAAATGCGTGCACTGACTGGACAGGTCCGCTCAATCTGTGTGGTTCTTTCCTCAAAAGACCATTTTAGACACCAATCTACACGGTTCACTTGATGTGACCAAGATTTTGTCTGGACTTTAAAAGAGACTGTGTCCTCTGAGTTTGTTTCGGTCTTTCTTCTCAGAATAGTCAGATAGGAAACGCCGACCTCATCTAGTTTAAAAAAATATGATTGACGTGTAAAAGTGTTTGTACAAACCTAGTTACAAAAAATAAATCATTTATCATTTATCAAAAACAAACAAACACTTAGGCGTCGAAGTACTCGTCCGCATCGCTGTCATCCAGAAACGTGCCCAGAAAACTGGCAGCATTGCCACGTTGAATGACAATGCTATTATTTATAATGAATACTTAAATATACATTTGACTTGTTTAATTTTGCAGTTAATTTCACCCATTATTGTTGCTCTTTATCATTAGCCTTGCCAAACCAAGACTAGTTTTCAAACAGGCTCACTGCTTGTTACAAAATTGGCTGGCATTTGGTATGTCATAGGTGTCACATGTATATTCAAAGTTCACTGACCCAAGAAATAAATGTTTAAATATTGTCATTGAAATGTTTGGCTGCTCATATGCCAAATTACGTGGCAGTAGTTTAAATAAATAGTTACTTTGATATTACCTCACTGAATTTGTGTTGTTAAAAAATATTTTGTAACGTAGGCCCTTAGTATTGAGTGATCATTATTATTGAAATCTTATGTAATGTTACTTTTGTTGTAACTAGCTGAGCTGGGCGTTTCTCAAGGTGGGTCCCAATTCCGAAGCCTTGTCTACTTCAACGACTATCGGTCTTTCAACAGAAATCAACACAAAACAACACATACAACCTTGAAAAAAAGTTGAATACATCCAAAAAGTGCAGTATAAAAACATTTATTATTTATTTTCGAAATAGACTAAGTGTTTTGTTTAATTATAAAGTATCACAATCGGTGGTACTTTATTCACATTACAATCTAGCCTATTAGCTAATAAGTAATTTAAATATAACTTAAACTGCTAAGTAACTATCGTCCAATAACGTCTTTCTTGTTAACTATGTTAAGGGGAAGACACTTGATTCACGTGTTCTGCATAATAGTCAGCACTTGCATTGTAGTTTATATTTTTTTCTTTTCTTCTTCTTTTTAATAGTATTTTATGATACACATTGTACTGTATGTCTGTTCTCTATTAACTTTTTTTTGTGAATTCGTGGACAATGCTGTGGGTTACATGTGTAGTAACATAAATATGGAATAGATTATATTTAAATGTATTCTAAGTACTATGCTAATTTAAGAATCTTTAGTTAAGCTTGGCATGTAACTGTTTTTTGTCCCTAACAAATAAAATAAAATAAAATAAAGGGGAGGGGCCCGTGGCTAAATAATAACAGCCGCACAGGTCGATCGATCAGGTTAAGCTACGCTTGCCGCGGTTGGTCTGTGGATGGGTGACCATCTTTACATATCGAGACCCCTAAGTGCCTCGGAAAGCACGTTAAGCCGTTGGTCCCGGCTGCCATTCGTGGATCTTTGACAGTCGTTACGGGTAGTCAGAAGCCCGAAAGCCTGACAACCAGTCTTACCAAGAGGTATCGTACCCAGTAACTGGGTTGTGGAGGTCAGATAGGCAGTCGCTCCATGTAAAATACTGGTATTCTGCTGCATCCGGTTAGACTGGAAGCCGACCCCAACATAGTTGGGAAAAGGCTAGGCAGATGATGACTTGCATTGTAGTTTAAAGTTCACTCAGTCTCACACTGCACTAAACTAACTCAAAAGGTTTTACCCTTTTTAGTCTTCGCAATAGATTAGTGTTGTCAAGGGGTGTCTAAGCTAAGTGACTAAGTGACTCAATTATATTAATGCATGAATATATTATTATCTACATGTTTAAATAAATTTTTAATCATAATTATATTGTACACCATAATATATGTTACAGCGAAACTTCATGTAATAATTATAAGAACCGACTTTCTACCTAGTGACAAACACTAAATGAATTAGGATTTGCGTTAATTTTAGCCAGTAACGGTCAGAACGACGTTAAATTCATGCATGATTAATTAAGTCCTCTAGGTCGAATATTCCTAAAGATAAAATGATGAATGATTGTGAAGATGCAAAAAAAGTTAGCTTTTATCATTCGACTAGCGAACCAAACATACAAAACTAAGAAGTAACTTCCAGTGGCTGCAGTCTAAGAGATTCATTGCGACCGCTTTACGACAAATTCAGTCGCAAAGTCCTATCGATCCGGATGTAGCGATATTTGGTGGACTCGACTCTCAAAGTCATCGATTGTCATCGGTATTTTACCGACCTTTGTCGTAAACTTTATATATTTTGCGAGCATTTTTGATAGCCCGCAAAGTGAATCGTTCTCATCGTAAACTTATAATTTTGGGGGTGTATGCAAGTAATTATAAATAATAATAATAATGCGAAATGGGCGTACTCGAAGGTATGTCTGTACCGATGATGTGATTTATTCCGGTCTAGGCTCGCTTCATTGGGACTTCAACATAATTGGCCTAAATCTATACTCCCCTGAGTACTATAGAACTGTGCCTACCCCCTCGGTACAAGCGTGATGTTAAGCTAAACCACCGTAGTCCTACAATACCACGAGCTTACCAAATAGTTAATAGGACAACTTGATATAGGTAATACGTGTCTCCACACAGTTATGCGGACTTGCCACTTGGCAAATGTTATGTCAACTAAGGAAGTGTACACATGAACTCTACCCACTTTCTAATATCAACCTTGTGTTGCGTAAGTTATGGTATGGTTTGCTTTGACCGGGTTTCGTGGAGGGAGATAAAGGTGTTTTATATCTGGCCTGGATTTAATTTTAGACTTAAATAGATACTAATTCGTCGACTAGAGTTGTCAGTATTGTAAACTTTCATTGTTTGGTAAAAACTTTTTAGATCTCAGGTTAAAAATGTACTTTTTTTACATTTATGTTCGCATAACTCGTCAAAATGTAGGAAACAGCTGATTCTTTATTCGCGTTTTGAGGCTTGGTCCCGTAGTAAAAGTTGTTCATAATGATAAGTACAATGACCCCTTAAGAGGTTATCCATTAATTACGACACAGCCTGTATATTATTTCATCACACTGCTCTCGAAACAGTGAAGGAAAACATCGTGAGGAACGGCCGGCATGGATGAATGGATGGCATGTCCTAGACCCAAAAGTTCGAAGGAATGTGACATCTTATCATCATCTAGCCGCACTAGGCTCGCGTGGTATATTGCAGCCCAGTCTCTCTCTAACAGAGGAGGCCTGTGTCCCAGCAGTGGGAACTTTATTGGCTGATTATGCTGTGTTGTATATTTATCAGGTTATGGTTTGCTTATAAAAGCCGCAAATCGTCAATCCGTTGTTGCAGTTAGTAAACTCGTTCACTTATTGCTACACTCGTTCACTCTACGTAAAATGCTTTTTTGGTCAAAGTTTTGTCATTCAAAAGTTGTCTTACTCTCTCAACACAACTCGAGCTATATTCGCATTGCGAATAACGTCAACGCCACATGGATACTACCACAATATGATTATTATGGACTTTGCATACCCCTGGCTTCGTTAACGTTCATACAGAATTGCGAAACCATTCATAATTTTGTCACTGTAGTTCAAGGCTAATAAACACCAACCATACGACAACACCTGCTAAAATGTCAGAAGAATTTATGCTATCATCCACTTTCACTTTGACACACATCATGATAATTTGGGACCATGCATGCGCCTTAATTGCTGCAAATTTGACAACTTTTGTATAAAATTTTGATGTGATTTTCATGGTTAATGTCCCTTAGAATGACAATATAATAATAACAATTATTGTGGGTTTCTGTGAGGTTAACATGCACTTACGAAGATTTGGTGAAAAGTTTTAAGAAAAAGTGTGCAACTCGCGTAACGAAAGTGTGATACTTGCAGATGGAGCAACTTTAGTTGAGGCAACTGTCAACTATTTGAAATTTTCCTTTAAAAATTGCCAGTTGCTACAACCAAATACCTAGCCCGAGATGTACCTATGTAAACAGCTAGTTGCCAGTTGCTGTAATAGTTGCACCATCTGCAAAGCGCCTAATCTGCGACGCAACGACGCAATTTGGGTAGTGAGCCTCGCTAACACATTGCTGAAATGCGAGCGAGTTTTTAATCATTATAGTCCAGCCGATTCGAGAGCAGTGGTGCCCCAGTGATAACGGCCGCGACTTACCTACGAGTTGGGGGTCGTTATAGGTTCGAACCCAGATATGTGCTTTACTTTCTGTAAATTATTTAATCACCAGTGCTCTCAAAACGATGAAGGAAAACATGAGGAAACCGGCAAGTCCTAGAACCAAGGATTCGAAGACATGTGACATCTACAAACCAAGCGATGGATTATGGCGCACTCCCTCTCACAGAGAGGAGGCCTGTGTCCCAGCAGTGGAAACAATGAAGGCTGAGTGATCTATGATGATATCAAAAACCGTCACTCATAAATTGAGAAGCATTTATATTTATTTTGATGTAACTCGAAGAACTAAATGATATTTTCGTTCTACTGAACGAAAATATAATTTACTTCTTCAGACAGAAGAACGACAGAAATACTTTTAGTTTCGTTTGACAGAAATACGTTTCTGTCCAAAATGACAATACAACGTGTTCACGTTTATCAGCGCCCGCGCATTAAAGTTTTCTGTGTCAAACGAGATCCGCGTTATGCAACGCATCTTCCAGATTTTACGCTCAACACTCATGCCGATTTGATTGCGCCATTTTATTATGCATTCTTGCGTGGGTCTGGGTTTGTTTTGTTGTGTTGTCCTCATGTTTTGCAAGTGACTCCGGATCATGTCTAGTGTCATTATAGTAATCGATTCTAGTCATTTGTGGCACATATGTTTACACACCAAGGCTTGGTGGATATACAAGAAACACGACTACACGTTGGAATCGGCTAACATACCTACTTGTAGCTATGTTATTAGCTTTTTCTCATGCATATACGTATTGGCATGCGGTTTTGCGTACGCCGTGGGAATATTATTGTTATTACTGCTGACATAATTAATTAATTGTCTTTTAGCACTTTATCTTACAAGTCAGATTTACGAAATAATTTCTAAGATTTTTGTTTTTTCTATAAGGAAATTGTTAGTAGCTGTATCAATCTGAAGTTTGATGTCTGATTAATTAATTGGGCTAAACAAACACAACTTGATGTGAAATTTCAGTGTACTACTACACTTTTCTGGCTAGTACTGTATCAATTGTATTCTGAATAATTTTGAAGGATCCTTTGCTTCAAATGTTCGAAAAAAAAATCTGCCCAACAACGTAGGTACCTAAATTTGAACTGTCAAAATGGAAGACATTGCAGTAACAATGGCGTAACACACTAGATATCAGTAGATAGTGTGTTACACAATTAGGGTCGCTAGCCTTTTGGGCCCGGGGTGTGGATTTTACATTTACTTTCATGTAAGCCCGTGCACTCCAAACTATAGCTGAAGAATCAATTGTTCGAGTATCTAAGTATCGATTAAGTGCGTCATGCGAATGAAAATAGACAAAGGCACAGATAATATAATACTCTAGGTTACGATTTCAACAGTACATTATTCAAGTATATGCTAGTATTCTATGAAGCCATTTATCCGTTGTCAATTTGTTATTGTTAGAAAGTTCAATAAGAAGTCTTAGGCTTGATTCAATTTGTTGGAATTATTCCTTATCGCAGAATTCTATAGAATGGAATTGTACCTAATTCCTATAAATTGTCTTTAACATTAGGTATTACTGTTTGTATAGGTAGATACTTGAAACTATTTGAACTAAAAATAGTATATTTTGCGAAATAAGTAAGCAAACAAATCTCTAGCACGTGCGGGCCAAATTACACACTAGTTAAATATAAAAAAAAACTTTAAGTTAAAACTAATCTGTCTTCAAGTTTACACTTGATGAAGCAAAATTTATTTAAACTTATGCGGGTTAACTTTACTAAACTCTAAAGTATTTCTGCATTGCGATTCGCGTTGGTGCAAACGCTTTAACTTTCTGGGTTTTAGAGGTATGAGTGCATGACTGCAGGTGACATTCGAGGCACATACTTCAATCTAACTTTACCCTGTTAGGTTAAAGGTTGTTTTGGCACATCTGTCGTAGACCTTACTTGAGAGCCACTTTCCATTGGGGTGTAATAATAACAATCGAAGCTCATCGGACGTTGATAATAGGCCAAACAACATTGATCCTTATTTTGCTAGCTAGATATTACACCAAACGAAACCGACGTTGATCGTGTCCTATATATATTCTTATTAGTCGAAGAAAATGAGGCTTTGGTTGATTGATGAATAAATAGACGAGAATAGTACATGGTGGATCGATTGAATGATCATAAGGCGCAAATATTGATTCTCCAGAAAAATGCCAATCAAGGCATCAATACCACATAGATAGGTGTTACATAATAAAGAGTGGCCTAATATAGTATAAGAGATATACTATATATGTACCGTCACCAAAGGGTTCTCGGTTACTTTGGTCACATTGCTCGTCGGGAACAAGTTGGGACAAGACCTCGTGGCTGGTCACCAAGCCACTGGTTAAATCAAGTAACAAAGCATTAAAACTATGAAAGAAATCTTGTAAAGCTGTCGGATTGTCGCCTGTCGGTTTTATCAAACAGGCCCCTTCTGTGGTGACTTGACACATAAAAACACAGCAAAGAAATACCCTCCGTATTGGTGCCCAAGACACAGGCTTGCATAGTTTTTGGCCAAATGTAAAATCTCTGTAATATTTTGAGCAATAAAGTTTTAATTATTATTATTATAATATTTTTTTCTCTTGTCCTCAGAACAGGTCGCGATGGCCGTTTCTCTGCCTGCCAATACTCCTGGCTGCGTCGGCGTGCGGCAGCGACATCCTGATGATCACCATGGGCGGCACCAAGTCTCATAAGATGCCTTTCTGGGAACTGGCGAGAGGACTTATTAGGAGGTAGGTTTGGACAAGCATTGTATTCATTCATGGGTTGCTAGATGTCCAAACATACTTATTTGTCTTGAGTTTTATCTACTCGTATATAATAAGGCTTAAAGGTAAGTAGATTAATATATAGATATTAATATATATATATATATCAATATCAAGTAGATTTTTTAGAAACCCTGTATTGATACCTGGTATTAACATCAACAATTACTAACAACTAACGTTGACCCTCAATTCCTTTAGTGTCTAAAAGTGATTGTATTTGCCGGGTTTAAGTAACCCTTACCTATTATTATAACTTGGGCCACCCCCGCGTGGCAGGCGAGTTTTCTGCCACTGAACCACAATGCTTGTTATCGAAAGTTATAATTCGTAATCGTGACCTGCTTACATTATTGTTTTATTTTATGATGTGGCAAGCAGGTGGCCCATTTGACTTTTATAGTCGTCACGGCATTTTAAAAAGCCTTATGACCCGGTAAAGACAAGCTAGCCTTTCCTGAAGGGAAGGGAACCTTCAGGAAAGGCAACATTTTATCGCAATCAGATAAGTTATTAAATTGTTTTTTCCAGAGGACACAACATCACATTCATAAGTGCGTTCCCAGCTGATTTCCACATCAGTGGCTTGGAGGAGATCGCTCCTGAGGGCTTGGTCACCTACGTGAGGAACTACATGTCCTTTGACCTGGTGGGCGCCAGGATGAGGGGCGAGGATCAGATGCCCGTCAAGGATATACTTCGATATGGCTATGAGGTACGTTGACAGGATGCGAAAGGAAAAAATAGTTTAGTCTTTTTTAACCAAGACAGGTATTTAAAAAAGCAGACGGAACCTATTGACCAAATAATAAAGCAAAATGAAGTACCTAATTAAGACTTATAATGTAGTATTATAAATACCTACTATAAAATGACATAAAAGTAAATCAGTCGGCATCGCGATAAACAGAGTACACACAAATATTCATTCATAAGGCGGATATTTTTTTTTTTGTTTCTATTCATTCCAATGAATGCATTTTCATTCTCTCTCTTTCAAGTCTATTTCGACAGTTTCAAAGAAAATATAATCAGAAGCTTCTGTTATGTTTCTAAAATATCAGACATCAGTTGATTGTAAATAACATAAATAAATAACACTCTTTAATTACTGTAAATACTTAGGTACCTATGTGTTTAAAAAAATAATTTACAATATACTTAAAAGTGTTTTGTTTTCAAAATTAGGTAAAAATGCTTATAAGTTAATTAATATTATTCCTATTGCGTTATGTGGACTGGCTGGATTGACTAACCTCATTCTGATTTTTTCTCTAACAAAATCGTCATATTTTGTTTTTTTGGTTTAAGTTTTCCTTCGCGTTCGTTACAACAAAAACAAAAACGTCTGCTCCTGTTGATAATTATAAATAATTACTAGGCCTGAGGCCAAGTAAACACAAAAAAAAAATCGCTAAGTAAATATAGGCCTACCTTTTATTTATTATTAGTGTTTTACTTTTATCCTCGAGAATAAGAAGACTGGTCATTGGATTAATGATCAAAGTTTCCCTACTCCCGACACTTGCTTATTTTTTTTTTTTTTATATGACCACTCGTAGTTGCAACTCACTAAGGTTGCCTTACTGCTTAAAGTATCCGACGAGCTATATAAATTCACTTGTAACGAAACCATAGCGAGTTTAATCGCGACTCAGCGCACAACGCCATCTATCGAGCCGCGGGTCAACTACTAACATTGGCGAAACGTACGGCGCGGCGGTCGGCGAGGCGACACTGGGATAAAAATATCACGAGGCCAAAGGAATAGACACACACGGCCCTGTCCTTCTCACCTAATATTCCAGCTGATAATTCCAGAAACATGCTACTGTCGTTGATTAAATCAATAATGTCGGCACCTTTAAATAAGGTCCAATTTGGAATCATTTATTTTCCGAGGTTTTTATTCCTAATCTACAGGAATTGATTTTCTCACGGACCACCAAAAAGGTCGTTACAAATCCCAATGAGTAAATTGTAATCTGTCTAATTTGTAAATGCTAAATGAAGCCTTAAAACTCCTTCAGGCTCGTGCCAATCAGGCGAGAAGCTTGAAATATGTAGGTAAGTAAGTAGATCGAAATGTAGAAAACGGCTTTACTGAAAACCTATAATAATTAAGGTAGCAAATTGCCTTTAGGGAAATCTTTTTAGGAATAACAATTAATCGTTTTTTCAATTTCATTTTATTTCAATTTCGAAAAGCGTTTAACGATTCGTTTTGGGTCTGCCAAATGTATTTTATATCTCAAAGTTGGTAAGAAAACAATTTAGTTTAGTACAAACTGTCATCGAAATAAAACAATGATTACCGATTTTTGTTTTCTAACGATAATTAGCACCTTACAAACTAACCAATTTTAAATAAGTAGTACGTATAAACAAACTTGTATTAATAAAGCTTAAAATCTACGAATAAACTATGTCATAGCACTTCACTTTGCTTGTATGTTAGTATACAATCATCCATCATTTCTTTTTGTTCCAGGCTTGCGACGCTTTCCTCAGCGACCCTGAGACGAGGTCCTTCCTCAGATCAGGAAGGACTTTCGATCTCGTCATCCTGGATGGAACCTATCCCGAGTGCGCTCTAGGAGTCGTTTATAAACTCAAAGTGCCGTTCATGTACATCAACACCGTTGGCTTCTATACAATGCCTTTGAGCAACTCTGGCAGCCCTGCTCCTTATTCCGTCACCCCATTCTTCGGCAAAGGATTTACTGACAACATGGGAATTATCGACAGAGCCTTAAATGCGGTCTTCCATGCTACTATCCTCCCATTCCATGCCTTCAGTATGCAGATCCTCCAGGGTGTTCTTCGAAGGAACTTTGGCCAGCAGATGCCTCATGTTTACGATATGGCGAAGAATGTCAGCTTCATTCTTCAGAATGGACACTATTCGGTGTCGTATCCGAGACCTTACCTGCCAAATGTTGCTGAGGTGGCCTGCATTCATTGTAAGGAGTCGAAGATATTGGATCCGGTAAGTTATATACAATGATCTTACTAATCCTTCTTCAGTAAATTATAGTTGTATGAATAAGGCATGTTTGCCGTGATCAGAGGGACAAATGCATAACACACTAACAGCTTCCATTTTGACAATTCAACAACATTCATTGCGTTATTTACGTTATTGAGCAGGCTATTTTATACATAATTATGAAACAATGGAATAGCAATATCCATCAAAATGATTCAGATTGTGATTGAAAGTATGTTACACAATATTGGGTTGCTGTCCGTGGATAACCATTCTTTGCGTATTAACCTTTCAGAAAGTTAATCCATTAGTCGTGTTTGTAACTCAAATATTTTAAGTATAGATAAGCAACCAGTTAGTCTACAGGTGGAAGACTTCGAAATCCAAGCTTAGCACATCCTTAATGCAAAGTTATTGGATGGGAGGCTAGAAATAAGTAGTTCCAAATACCTACTTACTCGTAAAATATTCATATTCAGCTGTATATAGTTTTGGTCTAACCCTACCTAGCATAACGCCAGCTAGATAATCTTCCTTGAAAACATAAACATTTAGCTTAGCGGTCATACCAAGAATTGTGTAGGACAGTAGGAGTAAGCGCCACCTAACTTAGGCATAAAGTATTCCTAACATTAAATGGGCCTAGATTCATGTGACCAAGACATATGTGTGACTTCTCTTAGGTTAAAACTCAATTAGAAGTAGTATATACCTACTTTGGTTGCAAGACTCAATTTAAGTTTACAGAGTTACCCACACTTCTGGCCAAGTATTTGACCTATTTTTGTCAGGGAGTAAGTAGGTGTCTAATTACGGTTATAAATCCATTCACGTCATCTTCGTATGAGGTTAGCAAAAACTACAGAACGCCAATTGCTACGATCTTACGTAGGTACCTACTCCTTTTGCTTCGTTTACGTTCAAACATCTGAAGGCCAATTTTATTCTCGTAATTAAAAACGTTTCAAATCTAGTCGCAACCTCATCTCAGCGACAATCAATGTCAAAAATTTATGAAAAATTTAGGTAAATTAGAGAAAAGTTTGATAAATTGAGACTGAGATCAGAAGGCCAATTCTCGTAATTTATAACGTTCAAGATCTAGTCGCAGTCTCATCTAAGCGATAATCAATGTCAAAAACTTGTGAAAAATTTATCTAAATTAGAGGAATTTTTGACACATTGAGACGGAGATCTGACTGTGAACGTTCTTAAAAATTACGAGAATTGCCCCTCTGGTCATACACGCACACCTGTTGCTAGTACTACGCACTACTTTTTAAAGAACTTCACCAATAAGGTATAATATTTAAATGTCCTCCAAAGCATATGTAAGTGGAAACGCCGAGATGGGACACACTCTCGGCGTTTTCAGTCCTCCCAGATCTGCCTTGGTAACCTTTTGTTAGTCACCTTTCATTCATTCTCTCAAAATGACCAAACCACCATTCCTACTCTTTTAAATTTTCCTCACCTTTTCTTTCAATCTGGTCTTCGTAATCTGTTCTTACGTTTTTTGCAATTTCCAGGTCAGTGTCAGGTTTTATGTTGAATTAAACATGATTCGCGAGCAAGTAGGTATGTATTTACAGAATTACAATCATCAATCTAAATCCTATTGAATGACTGATTACTTCATGAAATAACAATCAATAGGATTATATTTAGAATTGAATTTTGCGGGCTACCCGGGCGCTTTGAGCTTAACTTAGTTTTTGAACTAAACAAACAGCCCCTGAGGCCTTGGTGGATACAATTTTGATGACATGAAATCTAGAACACTTTTCGGCTCAAACTATCTTAAAAGTTTATGTGTGTTTTTGTCAGTCACACTTTGGGTCGTTAAGTCCCGGCGGTACTGTCAAATAGTTTGTTTCTGCGAAGTTTGTAAAGATATTATCTTTGTAATTTTTTATTGAGAAATAAATTTCTTTAACCATTATTATTTATAGCGGCTTGTGCATGGATTTCGACAATATGTTACCCAACCAGCACACTAACTGCTTAACATATTATATCAATCACAATCTGAATCATTTTGAAGGGTATTGCTATCCATTGCTTCATATGTTTGAAAATTTTTTCTGCTCAACAACGTAAATGACGCAATAAATGTTGGTGGAACTATCAAAATAAAAGCCATTGCTACTGATAGTCAAAAAATATAGGAAGGACTTTGAGTGTAAATATTCAGAGATTTCTCATACTCAGCCAGATTTCTTTCTTATTTTTTTTCATTCTTGTGTACCCTTTATGTCCTAATTTAAACAATCTACTGTATACTAAAAGCTTATTCAGTTTAGGGCTGATTTTCAAATCTACAAAAAAAATTTATTCTTGGAATAAAATTTGTTTTTGTATAGAAGAACTGTCAAAAATTAAAAATGATTCCTCTGATAAAATGATCTGGCGTTTGAAAAATCTACCCTTATTCAAACTTAATCGGTCTTATTACAAAACAAAGCTTCTTATTACAAAATAATTCGACAAAGTTATAGTTCTTAATACAAAAACTGACGTTTAACCCGACTCTAAGTTGTCAATTTTGTATTAAGAATGTTACGTTTGTTGGAATATATATAGTTCAAAGTGCCGTACCTCGCTGACTCGAAAGTTTGTGCTAGGTCTAATGTTAGAACTCAAACCCCCAGGAAATCGAAGAATGGATCTCCGGAGCTGGTGAAACTGGTTTCGTGTACGTGTCCATGGGTTCCTCGGTCAGGACCACGAAGATGCCTCTGTCAGCCCATCGTCTCCTGGTGGAGGCTCTGGGAAGGTTACCTCAGAGGGTGTTGTGGAAACAAGATGCTGAGCAGAACATGACTGATATTCCTTCGAACATTAGGTTGTACAAGTGGCTGCCACAGCAGGACTTGCTCGGTAAGTAGAATTCGATGTACCTATATAGTTGCTCACCTGTGTGTAGGTGTATATTAATCATCATCATCATCTGCCTAGCCTTTTGCCAACTATACAACATGTCGGAGTCGGCTTCCAGTCTAAACTTATGCAGCTGTGTGCCAGTATTTTACATGGAGCGACTGCCTACCTGACCTCCACAACCCAGTTACTGGGTAATACCCCATTGGGCATACCCCTTGGCAAGACTGGTTGTCAGACTTTCGGGCTTCTGATGAACTGTCAAACATCCACGAATGACAGCTGGGACCAACGGCTTAACGTGCTTTCCGAGGCACGGAGGGGTCTGGGTATGTAAAGCTGGTCACCCAAATATAATGTTGAAGGTAATGGGCTTTAATAATGTTGAAGGTAACTAACAACATAAATAAACAGAAAAAAAAAGTATATTCGAGGCCACCTTTACCTCTGAATTGCTTATTATGATAGGTATTCAATTTATTTTATATTTTTTAATTTTAACTCTTTTGCAAATTTAAAATAACTGTTCAAGACTTTTAAGTTCTAATCATGATGAATTAATAAAAAGAAATGTTTAAAAGTAGAAAATTGAGTGACTGCAGAACTATAATAATATTTGCAAAACTTAGTTATGACAGGTCTGGTTGAACAGACTGACTGTTCAACCAGACCTGTCATAACAAAGTTTACTACTTCAGTCGAGGCAAAGTCAAAGCATTTATTTCAAGTAGGCACGTGAAAGGCACTTTTGAACGTCAAAGTTTACAGTAAAATAGAACCAGATTCTAGTCGCCCCTTCCAAAAGGTTTACATATGGAACAGGCACATTGTATACAGTTAACAGGTTTGACTGCCCTTTTGTGCATAAGTCTAGACATTAGGGTGAATGCACCTGTCGTAGTTATCAAAAGCACTCATTTTGAGTGATGTCAGATTATGTACGGTACGTTTATAAATACCTACAATTAATTATAAAAAATATTTCTGACAATCATTTGGAAATGACTAAGCCTATAAAGTTCCCACTGCTGGGATACAGGCCTCCTCTCTGTGAAAGGGAGTGGGCCGTAATCCACAAAGGGGGCCCAGTGCGGGTTGGTAGATGTAATAATACACCTGCCCTGTCTTCGAGTTTTTCGTTCTAGGACAAGCTGGTTTCCTCGCGGTGTTTTCCTTCATCGTTTTGAGAGCAGTGGTGATGAAATAAGTTACCACGCCACGAAAAGTATTCTAGAATAAATCTCAGCTTTAAACAGTGCTCAAGTATGAATCTCGATTTAAATCTAGATCGAGTTTGGCTCTTATCGTTAATGTCTGGTTCCATTTAATAGTTATACTGTAAAATTTTTGAGGTTTATGATTGGTTTTAAGGTTATGATTAATAGTTTTCATTTTAATAGTTTTCCGGAGAGAGATTTCACAGCAGCATCATCATCATAATCATTTCAGCCGAAAGAAGTCCACTGTTGGACATAGTCCTCTCCAAGCGTCGCCACGTCCACCGATCCTTTGCTTCATGTATCTAGCGAATATTGTGTTTAAACATGTTATTATCATAATTAAAATCCACTATGCTACCTTTACCACAAGAGGCGACAAAAACTTACCCAACTCCATTGCAAAATATCTTCAAGTTCAGCCGTATTGTCACGTGCCAAATTGAAATTCAAGTCAAAACCAACCAAACTCCGCTGAAGCTTTCTGAAAGTTTTTTGTTTGTGCATAGATAAATAGTTCTAGAAGCCTTCCAAGATGGTCACTATGTTATCAAAAAATAAGGTTTATTAAAAAGAGGTTGCTAGACTTGTAATTATTTTTATTTTATTTTCGAGGTGCATATTAATTTAACGGTCTTGCGGAATTTGTCTCGAATTTGTCTCACTGAGTTCTAATGTAGTTCTCTGGCAAATTCATTATTTTGCTAGGGTAAACGTTTCTTTATGTATGTAGTTAGTAGGTAATTTTCAAGTTATTTTTTTATCGGCGTGTCGGAAGTACTGTGAGAAGAATTTATGAAAGCGTTGTAACCTGAACTTTATGTTTTTATATTTTGTCTTTTATGTCCATGTGTTTATAAAAACTGTGTCTTTAATTTTTGAAATTGGTTTTAAACCGTCTTAATTAAAGAAAGAAAGAAATAAATAAATCTTCATGGTAGGATTGTACCAGTAATTTAAACAATTACCTACACATCACCGTTGTCTTCTTCTATTACAGGTCATCCCAAAATCAAAGCGTTCGTGACACACGGAGGTCTCCTCAGCATGTTCGAGACGATCTACCACGGCGTGCCCATCGTCACGATCCCCAT
Source organism: Gortyna flavago (assembly GCA_963669345.1). Taxonomy (NCBI): domain Eukaryota; kingdom Metazoa; phylum Arthropoda; class Insecta; order Lepidoptera; family Noctuidae; genus Gortyna; species Gortyna flavago. Next base: position 14,496,371 of record OY770138.1, read on the forward strand.
CTTCTGTGACCACGACGCCAACGCCGCCAAAGCTGAGATCGATGGCTATGCCAAGAAACTGGAACTCCAACACCTCACACCGGAGAAACTGTACAAAGCTATCCTAGAAGTAATTACAGAACCTACATACAAAGTAGAAGTTAAGAAAAGGCAAGTTTTATTAAGAGATCAAAAGGAAACTCCATTAGAAAGAGCTATCTATTGGACTGAGTACGTAATTAGACATAAAGGAGCTTACCATTTGCAGTCTCCAGCTAAAGATATGTCTTTCTTCCAATACTATTCGCTAGATGTTTTCCTTCTCATCATTTCTGTACTTGTATCTCTATACGCTCTTATATCATACGCGTTAAGGTTAGGTTTCAATAGATTAATAAATTATGTGCAGAAAAAACAAATGCACAAGCTCTTGGGGAAACCAAACGATTTGTTGACAAGGTCGAAGTTATTAAGGCAAGCTACGGTAGCGAAGAAGAAATTGTAATTTACAAATGTAATTATAATGATAGGCTTTCTTTTTTGTTGAACTGTAAGGAAAGGTAGAAGGAAAATAATTGAGATAGTTTTTAATAAGGATATGTTTGACCCGACTTTAAATTTACTTTAAGATGTTTTTTGTGATTTTGTGAGGATTTAAATAAATGTGAATGTTTCTCACATTGTTTAATATAATAATGTACATATAACAGTGATATTAAAGTTAGTCTTGGTTCCCAATCAGAACGTGTTGGGTGGAAAGACAAAGATTAAAATATATAATTAACGTTTTGAAAAGATAGAATATTTAGAGGTATACAAAGTATGAAATATTATAAATTCTCTTATTATTATTACATTGTTATTATAATATTATTATTATTATCACCTTCAAATTGGAATCATATCTGTAACAGATTCTGTCGAGTCTGTCAAGAACGTATAAAACTTCGACCAAACCAGCGCGACCAAAGAGATTGCGAAGGAGCGTCGTCGCGCGGCGGACGCTGCTTGTGATTATTTATGGCGCTTTGCACACAGGTGGTCACGTTTCGAGTTTTTGACGCTCCTGTTTCGCGTACCTACTGGACGCACAGGTTTGACCGAACTATTTGAAACATAGATGTTTTCTGGTATTTCGCTTTTCTTTTGTCTATGTTGGTTTTGTTCAAGTAAGTGACAGATTAAATACATTCAAAAGATGCAACTATTATTTTCAACAGTTTTTCTAAAATATTCTATCGTTGTGAAGTTACCAATCAGAGTTACCATTAATATTAAGCTCTTATTCGTGTTAAGATTGTAAATATGGATATAGAATAAGATTGTAATACTTTATTTCGTGTAAGTATAAATATTTGCTCATCGGTGTAATTTATGATTTATTTAAAATAAATAATGTTTAATTGTTTGTGTTTGTTTTTTTATAATCCACATTATTTGTAGACCGACGTACCTTAAGAGGCTGGCTGGGACAGACTGCATGTGGAAGGTGGAGGACAAGGTGTTGTGGCGCAGCCTGGGAGAGGCCTATGCCCAGAAGTGGACTGCGATAGGCTGAGTTGATTGTTGTTGACATTGTTTATGTTCTAGACGATCTATAATACATTGCTTCACCCTATAAATACCCTTAAAAGTGTGGGGATCGGCCATTGTTACCTATGTAATGCAAACTAACGAAAGAAGCAAGAATAATCAAGTCAGATGAAAGAAAACATAATACTTATCTCGTTATTACAATTTATTAATTCAGCTGTAAATTAAAATAAAATTTAATATATATAATAATAAAATTACCACATTGTGAAATCTTATGCTCTAAATTCTTAACTATTCTAATCAGGTAATGGTAAGTGTAAAATTCTAAAAAGCAGAGCGTAAGCCAAGTGTATATCAGTAAACATATACATCCCCTTACTAATAAACGTTGTATAGCGTCTGAATCGTCTGTACTTGCACAATGCTTTGTCTTCTTCTTTCGAAAGTCTGACTGAGGATTGAAAGAGAGAAATCGGTATGTACATCGGTCTATTCATCTAATATAACACGTTTATTAGTAAGGGGGATATTAACTAACTATATAGGTACTAGGTAGGTACAATCAGTGATATATGTTGTTGATCATTTTGGAATTATTATTTTGAATATATCATAATTTCAAAACAACATAATTGGCGAAATGTGGCTGTGCTATAATAGATAGGTACACCTCTGCATAACCCTTGGGGAAAACAAGGCGTGATGATATGTCATGTGTGTGTCGTGGTATGTTGTATCATAAATTCGTAATGCTAATCTTTGAAGTATTCTGTAAATTATTACTATTTCATAATAAGCATTTTCTTTCAAAAACACTCAAACTTTTCACTGGCTGACGTCGCTGACCGTACCTATTTAATAACTAATATATTAAATAATTACGAACATTTGACTGCGACGAAAATAATGACTAGAATTCTTCTAATTATGAAAGAAATACAAACTAATATTAAGACTGATAGTAATGAAATAGAAGGTGCAACAGCAGGAATTATAATAAAGTAATGATCATCAAAAAATAAAGTTAGGTCAATAATGTAGGCGATTCTAAACCAGTACTTAACACTAAAATAATATAATATAGCCAACCTCGTAATTCCTTTACCTCCCTAAGGTTGAATATCACTTGCACGGCATAAAACGACAAAATCTATATCGATACAAATATCTTCTATATGACATTTGGGTAGTTTAAACCTAGGCATCTGTCCCACCGCCAGTGATTAACGAGAAGCGAGTAGAGCTAGCAACTAAAAACTAGTTGGCGAGCAACGAGCAGCGTGTGCGCGATAGCGGCGAGCGATTACTCGCTGGTCTGCGTATGTACAGACGCCAGCACATCAAGCGACCCGAAACTGTAAAATTTTCCCAATCAACCTTGAACCTAATGCTTTAGCGAAAAAGTTGAAAATCTATTAAAGAAGTTTGACAGATTGTAGTAGCTTGATGTGCTGGCGTCAGTACCAAGCGTGAGTCTCTCAGCGAGTGTTCTGCCGGCCAAGCGAGCGTCACTGAGTGAGTACTCTCTTTGATAGTTCTTGTCGCTACGACAAACGAGTATTCGCCGGCTGTGTAAACAGTCAGCGATGAACTGTTCATATATGTATCTATTTAACGGGACCTACAATCATTTATGCGTTTTTTGAGCGGGAAAATTGATTACAGCTAGTCGGTTCCTCGTTGGCAGTGGAACAGGTGCCTCAGTCAACTTTCCTTTTACTAGGAACTGTTGTAAAAAGTGGTAAAGCAATTACGAGGTCCACTAACACAGCGTCTTGATCAACTACAAAAGCATTTAACCTAAGCCCTTCTTCGCCTAATAAGATATCTCAAAGTCTGATTCCATATCTGTCTCTGCTCCAACCCATACCGACGGCTCCACACGATCGCCAAACGCAGGAGCCGTCCGAAGGTCGATTATATGTTGATCTTAGCTGGCTCCTGCACCGGGCCGATGACACTGATGTCCTTCTGCTCACCACCCTCCTCGGGTGTCACTTTTGCCACCTTCGTGTCTCCAGAAACTGCAAGACGCATTATGTGATCTATAGACAACAGAATAATATTATTCTTTTTCTGGTAATTGTTTTTTTAGTCTAAGGCTGTATCCTAACTAAAGTACGCGCGAACACGCGACCGTCTGTCGCGATTAAGTTTGTATGGCGAACCCGAATCCGTCGTCGTGGCGTATTCCGGGTATTGGAACAAATAAGTGACATAAGTATACCTATGGTATGAACGCGAGGACAAGGTATTCGCGCGACCGACCTTCAGTTAGGACACGGGGTAATTCTAAGTTCCCAAATGCTTTGCAATATTATGCTAATAGCAATTTAACTTTTATGGTGGGTAGTTACTGCAATAAGTAGAATAAAAACACTGAAGAGCACGTCACAGCAACAGTACACACACAACCTAATGGTTGGTCACTAGGTAAGACAAATAAATCTAGAAAACTTATTTCGTTATAGAAAGGGCATTGATGATTTTCTGTGGAGTCTTGTGTACCAACTGTCCGCAATTATGTTATTTTTCAAAATTTCAGCCACGCATGTATCTTATATAAATCGATAGCGACATCAAAGCAAATAGAAAACATATTAGGACCAAACAACGTAAACCGTCACGTTTCCGAGATGAATCACGACGAGATGTTCAATTTATACTTATAGGATTCATACGTGGCCGCCATTTTGAAAAAAAGACAAAATGGCAGACAGCAGGTATACCACGAATCCTCAAAGCCCTTTAAAGTCGCTTAAATCTACCATCACCAAATGTTTGGCACTGTTTTAATGAAAGCTTATACATATACTTACCTCTGAAGTGGAATACAATACCGATGACAGCTCCAAGGCTTCCAAAGGACACCATCCACCAACGAAGCACACCCACTACACGCTTAGGAATGAATAGCTGATGCTTGAGCATGTTCACAAATGTCTTGTTTAAAGCCAGACCCTGTGGGACGCCAAAACATGCGTGAGTATTGTTACAATTTTATAAATTATATTTATTCTGTAAATTGTTCAAAAAAAAAAACAGTTTTACACGTCAAAAATAACTTAAGTTTAAGACTACATGAGGTCTACGTTTCCTGTCTGAGTACTCGGAGAAGAAAGACTGAAAAAAAAAACACAGAGGTCAAAAATGTCCATATATAATCTTGGTCAGGACATAATGAGGACTAGGTAGGTTAACACCCGAGATGGTCTTTTGAGAAAAGAACCACACGAGTGAACTTGTCCAGTCAGTAAAAGCATTTGTCAGTAATCGTGAAGCATTTCTGCACTGCATCCGATCCGAATCCAAATTCAAAATCCGACTTCAATCCGAATGGGGAATGTCCTAAATTCGGGCGGACAGAGTTCGGATCTAGTGCGCAACCTCTCATACAAATAGGACTATGGTCACTTTGGACCTGCATTTCTCGGTTTCGGATCGGATGTAGTGCAGAACCGCTCCCAAAACTTAAGGAGCTCAAGAACTCGACAAACAATACCAAAGAAAGGATATTAAGTTGGGCCTTAGGCCGCATAAAGGTAATCATTTTTTTTTTTGTATCCCGCTGCTAGGCAAAGGCCTTCCCTTTTTCCTTCCAAACCTCCCTGCCTTGAGGGATCTAACTGAGAAAAAAAAAATGGACCGTCTTGGTCATCCCACTGTCGAGTTTGGGCATCCTCTACTAAATAATATTGAAAAATTGAACAGAATTTGTAGGTCTGCTTGCATTTTTCCATTGTTTTACGACGACTGTCAACCCGTTAGTTGACAGTGTCAGTTTTACCTATATCAAGACCCGGGGCAGCAAGCAGACTAACAAAAATAAAAATGCCGCGCGGGCTGGCAACCTCCCATTTCTAGTGGTTTTCGTGATAAACTAGTACTAGATCGTTGGTATTTATTTGTTACGTTTACTCTTAAATAAAAATATCTATTTAATCGTATTAAGTACAGCAAATAGAAAAAAAAAAATTAAAGGAGTAATACCAAAATAACTGTAAAAAAGTAGCATAAAAACTTATAAATACCAACGATCTAGTACATGGCTGTAAAAAAAAACGACGTTGCCAGCCCGCGCGGGATGAACGCTCTTAAGTCCTTACCTCATCGATCCAGAATACAGGTACAATATCTCCAGACAGATCCTTGAAAATGTCTATTTTGTCCGTGTTTAGCAGCTGGAGATTAAATTGAATCCTTTGTTTGGCCACCATCGGGGTTCCGGATATCTGAAACCATTATCACCGACTCCTTATCTCGTTTGAAAAGGGTTAGACAATTAGTTTTAAGGCGCTGCCACCGTAAACACTCAGTTTTTTGTCACTTATGCGCCTAGGCGCATAAGTGTCGAAAAAAAAATGGAATCATGTTAAAACAATCAAAAAACAGAACTCAAAAAATATATTTCATCACAAATTCTCACAATTTGAGCGCAACTATCTATTTTATGTAATGATAATAACGGGAATTCAAACAACTATATACCTAAATATAATTTCACTGAGCCATGCTATAATTTTTATTTAATTAAACTGCAAAGTTACTTATATTTTGGTGGTCACTGGATTCAACCAACATCAAACACATCCTTGTTCTGAACCTTTTTTGTAGCCGCGATGCGCTATTGTCAATTTACCCAAAAAACTTCATACCGCGCCTTAACAAATTTGTGGAAAATTAACCTTTTAATAATTAACTATCCCACATTTACTATGACGAGTACCTAAGTGCCATTCTTCTCTAACCATGGCCAATATTCTAAGATAAGAAAAGATTTGCCTACAATTAATTCGTCATCCAAGTAAACTGACCAACCAAACAGATACTTACACTTATAAATAGAGAATATGTGACCTAAAACATAACTCGGGAAATTTGGGTGTACTATAGGTACACCTCTACCTAACCCTTTGGAGATTACAGGCGTGAAGTTACGTTATCTTATGTAAATAAAGAACTATGCATGAAATATAAAACAAAAAAAAGAACAAAATCGGTTCAGCCTTTAGGGAGTTACGATGCCGCAGAAAGAAACACAGATGTTATATCGCTCATTTGGAGAAACATCGACGTAACTGCTGCTTTTTTTACGTCTATGCTTTCCTCGTAAATACGCTTTGAGTGCTTTGGCATATTTATCTCATTTTTGGGAAAAAATACATTTACGTCGATGTTTCTCCAAATGAGCGATATATTGAACTTACCTATAACATCCCTCTTTTATCGTCGGAGGTTAAAAACACTAGCATAATCAGCCTATAGGTTCCCACTGCTGGGACACAGGCCTCCTCTCTTCGAGAGGGAGTGGGCTAATAATCCACCAAGCGGGCCCAGTGCGGGTTGGTAGACACATGTCTTCGAATTTTTGGTTCTAGGACATGTCGGTTTCTTCACGAAGTTTTCCTTCCCGTTTTGAGAGCAGTGGTGATGAAATTATTTACACAAAGTGCCTGTCTGGGTCCGAACCCACGACCTACAACTCGTAAGTCGGGGCCATTACCACTGGGCCACCACTGCTCTCTCTAACAACACTAACCGGTTCAAAATCTATCTCGATTCCATGTTGATTGACATCAGGATTTAATCCTTTCACATTATTCAGCAGAGCAGGATCGCTGTCCAGGAAATGAGGCATAGAGGCGTACATAGGAGCTTTTATGCAAGGCGCCAGATCCATAAGACCTTTAGGAGGACATTGGCTAGGCTCAGGACAAAAGCACTGAAGTTCTGGGTCCTCCGCCAAGTTCCCGATGTTGGCAATGTAGCGGTTCGTCTTAATACCCCGGTACGAAGTCTTCTTTTGATACCATGGTTTGAACGACCTGGGGATAATATTTGTGGCTGAGATTAACTTTGCTCAATAGAATTTTGCTATACTATCGCGCAACGGTAAGTTCGGAGGATTTTTTTTGAGGTAGGAGCGTGTTTTAAAACTCCTCCCTGAACGCACAATTCGACAACAATTGTTTGGTTAACGAGCCCTTTAGACAGGTGGATTAAGAAGCACTATGCCGCTAGACTAAATGTGGTCATAATAATACCAGTCTATTATTATACCACTGCAAGGCAAAGGCCACTTCTTATACAAATCAAATCATTTATTTCTTCGCAAACATGGGTACCTATAGTACATAGGTGTTTTTACAATGAAGTTCTCCATATTTTACCTACACATGGACATACAAAGGTTTACAATTCAAAATAAGTGGCAGATAATTGGAATTACAATTTATATTATATAAAAAAAATGTCAGCGTGGTTAAACGAATCATCGTTATGAAAATCGTCAATCATGTAATAAATTTTCAAAATTAAAAATTCGTTTAGCGCCCTTTTAAATTTTATTGTAATCATATTTAAAAAAATACATAATTATGATATGAGCGGGGCAATACCAAAAAACTGTTTTTCACTAGTGCGGTTTAACGTTTTACTTGACATAATTAATCACGATTGAGAAGGCACGAGCATTGCTCACCATGCTTGCTGGTTGCACCTATAAGTCCAGTTTACCTCACGTTGGTTTTCCTTTAGTCATGTCCAAAATTTATAATACGGATTGTCACTCTTATTGCTTATGGCATACAAAATATGGATAACTCTCAACATTTTTATTTTATCTATAGAAATCGATGTGAATGTGTTCACACCGGATCACTGATCAGATAATGGTGGATTCAAATTCAAATTAATTTCATGGAATTGGAATAAGCTTAAGGTAATGCCTGAGATAGGTAAATTAGATATGTCCTTTAAAAAAAAGGTAGGATAATCGTCCCGAAGCACTAAAGGATAATTTATTTCATTGTGTGTAAGAAAGGACCAAGGTACCTAGAGAAATTTATTTCTACTTCCTTTGAAAATTAAGATACCTATCTCGTATTTTACAAATGGACAAATTCTGATAGGTACCATCCACAACGTTTTTTCTAAAAATATCGATTTATTCAAAATGCGTCCGTAATAATTCGTGGAATTTATATAATATTTAAATGAAAGTTGTAATGAAAAGCGCTTTGTTTAACGTTTTTTTCCTACTTTTGCTTTTGTTTTGTAATTAATTTCATTGTTATATAAAATATTCAGTGTATAAATAATGTGTGTAAATAATATCCTTTTTAGTTTAAACATAAATAAAGTGTGTCTGAAAAGCTAATGCTAAATATACTGACTAGTGGCAATGCTATACCTTTTATAATAGGCGTTTGACCGCATCGCTCTGTGTAATTGGGAATTTTAATTTTACATAGGTTTGGTATGCTTTTTAATACTTTTTTCTCAAAGACGTTGATTTGCTGGATCCACCTGGAACCTTACCTGCATAGATCAGTAGAGAAAGACTGGATTCGGTCAGTTTCCTGCAGGAAGGGCGGGAACACCGTGCCGTCAGTTCCATGGTACTCATTGCAAGCGTCCTTCCATATCGTCTGCTGCGGCTTGCCGTCAACAGCCACCACTTGGCCAACATCCATGACGTTCTGAATGCCTCTTTTTACTGTTATTACATGAGGATCTATCGTGTTGTTTCGCTGTGAATTGAGATTGTATTCCTGTTACAGTTTGTTTTAAAATTAAGTACTTTATTACAATAGTTCAGTTCTAGCAGGGGAACATTCATCAAAGAAACAGCTTTTGAAGCAAATCTTGCCTGAGTTGTAACAGCATGGGATGGGCTCCTCCCGGAAAATTTTGTGACGGCTCCCACACTGAACTTTTTTAATACGTTGACTGTAAGGCAACAGACACAATAGAAAATCGTTCGCGGTCACCGGTGACCGCGTTGGCAGTCAACGTGTTAAGAATCGACTAGACTGCAGATTAGATATCTCCAAGCAGTTTAATACACACGCATCAGCTAATTAGCTGCTACTGTGTCGAACCAAATATTTATAGTCCTTATAACTCCACAAATAAAAAAGAGGTCTACTTAAAAAAAAAATACATTCTAAATATACAGGTATAATATTGCCATCAGCGTTAATCGTGAGACCTCAGACAAGGCTGGAGTTAATTTCTAGCAACAGGATAAGCAAATAAAATCACAATTCTAGCAAATAAACGTCCTGTCATAGGTACGGAACAAGTTTACAAAGTTTCAACTTATTAGGCTAAACCGAAGTTGAAAATTATGAGTTCGCAAGATTTTCTCTTAACTCACTTAGAAGTAGCATTTTAATCAGCCTTTAATAATGTTCTTACTGCTGAGACACAGGCCTCCTCTCGGTGAGAGGGAGTGGGCAGTAATCAATCAGTGTGGGTTGGCAGATGTCACATGTCTTCGAATTTTTGGTTCTGGGACATGCCAGTTTCCTCACGATATTTTCCTTCACCGTTTTGTGAGCAGTGGTGATGAAATAATTTAAACAAAGTAAAGTCTGTCAGAGTTCGAACCTACGGCCTACAACTCGTAAGGCACGGCCGTTTCCACATAGGCCACCACTAATCTCATTACAAGCGAAGCTAAATAAATGATACTTGTAGACTAGTACTTAAATAAATCAAACAATGTATCTCTAAAATAATTACCGTTCCAAAAACTGAGAACCGGAACTGATTATTAGCTTCCAAGACCAGTCCATTGACGGCTTCCTTCTTCAACGCAGTACAAGCGGCCTTCGGAGCGAACTCAGTCCTTGCACAGTTGATTATGATTCCCCTAAACAAAATGTCTAGGGCTTTGACCCTCATGAAAATATCGGTAGGGTTGTCGAAGATACCGTTCATTGCTTTTCCGACCATGTTCAACATCGCCGGTTTATCTCGGTGAACGGTTGACGCCATACCCTGAAAGGAAGCAATTTGATAGTCTTACCAAGGGGTACCGTATTACCTACCCAGCAATGGTTTCATAATGTTAAAGTTCATCAAACTGTTTTTTTATGTATATTTAGAATGTAATTGATGTTAATATCCTTTTTGGCTGTGTAATATTCTGTAAAACCATAAACGGCGCATGTTGTGTTAGCCTGTAAGTAATTGTTGCACTTCAGGAACGCCAAAAAGTGCTACACCTAAGCGGTCAAAATGTATGGAACAGCAATTTTTTTTTTATAATTGACGAAAATTTTCAACGCTTCTGGGTGCAGAACCATATACTTAATTCTTGGTAACAAGGTGCGGATCGACGTCCCTGCCAACCCTTTTATAGTTGTCAGGTATAGTTTCTTTTTTGTACCGATGTGCTCCCAAATTTTATTTTGTTGTTATATTTTCCATGTGATATGGAAAAAATAACACTCGATTTCAGATGTATAGACGCCAGCACATCAAGCTACCCGAAACTGTCCAATTTTCCCAATCAACCTTGAACATATTGCTTTAGCGATACAGTTGAAAATCTTTTCAAGAAATATGACAGATTGTCGTAGCTTGATGTGCTGGTTTCTGTACAAACATTCCTATATTTATTATACTTGTAGTCAGTAAAATATTGGTCTTACCAGCATAAAAATATGCGGCATGATAACAATTTCTTCCCCCGTTAGTCCAGGAGCAGACAGCTCAGGATTGAAGTAGAATGCGTCTTTTTTCTTGTAAGTGATCGTGTCGTCTTCTTCGTGGTCTTCAATTTCCACTTTCTCTTTCCATTCGCTAAGAGAAGAATAATTTTAATTAAAGGTTTTGCACCGAAAAACTTTAGTAAGGCCGTACAGTACAATAATCAGTTGATAATGTTTCTTTGTTAGCTGCTGCATTGAGCGATTTGGTCCTATGATCCGTTATTGATAAAAAATTGCTGATAAACTGTACTGGACTAGTGAATTAATCCTATGATCCGTTTTTCATATAGCCATAGATATACAAAAGAAAAACAAAAATATGAATATTTGATATTCTCATTGATGTTCTAGATTTTCACATGTGCCATTATTGATTCACTCCATATGCAAAATGACCACCGTTTTGCCAATAATAGCACGGTGTTATAAAACACTGAAAATGATTACCTTGGCATTTCAAGGTGAATAAGTGAAAGGTATTGGTAGAATCGTATTTTTTCCACAAAGTCTTGGGAATTGGAGCAACTGCATATAATACCAGCTGTGGTTTAGAATTAGTCATTCTAACACGCCTTAGGTTGCCGTCAAACTAAGTGTTTTCAGTTTCTGCGTGATTATTTTAGGGCCTGCTCATCATCAGAAGTAAGGGCAGTTGTGGCCCAGTAACGGCCGTGACTTACGAGTTGTAAGTCGTGGGATAGAACCCGGACAGGCGCTTTACTTTGTGTAAATTATTATATCACCACTGGTAAAAAACGGTGAAGGAAAACATTGTGAGGAAACCGGCATGTCCTAGAACCAAACATTCGTAGACACAGCTACCAATTCGCACTGGGCCCGTGTGGTGGATAACGGCCCACTCCCTCTCATGCACTTGCTTATGCATCATCAGCATCATCATCCATAGGTGGACCTCTCATTTCTTGTGCCAATCCCCACGCTTTTGTGCCAGCCTCATCCAGGTTTTGATGGCGACAATATCGTCTGCCCATTCGCCTGCTACTTATTACAAAATGAAATTCACCACCGAACGTACTGAAATCTTGAAGCAAAAGTAATTATATGTTTGGTCTTAAGTTTATCCTGGAAATCGTTATGCTTCAGAGCTTAGCTTAAGAGTATCCACCGCTTACCTAATTCTCACAGATCTCCCGATCTTTTTGTGTGGTATCTATTGAGAATTATGTTCGTATCCTATATATACGCAATTTTGTTGTAAACCTCGATATTGGCACAAGTTTCATCTGCATTTCTTTCCCTGCCCATCACAGCCATTCTATTCTGTAAAAATCTGACCTCGAAAACTTAGGTCAAGGGAGACTGAAGTGAGCCTTCATTCCACCTGAGTGACCTGATGCTAGAGATTGACAGCCCACTTCAATTAAGTTTTCCTGGTGAGATTCTTACAGAATACAACATCGGCAGGTGTGTTCTTTCGTTTCGTTCATCACGCAATATAGCGTGGACATAATAACTACTTACAAAGTTATTACGTTTTTCATAATGGTATCATTAAAAAACCTGTACTTGTCTTTGTCATGAATAAAATACTATGTTATTAATCTATGAGCTTCCTTTATTGGCATTGGTATAATTGTAAGTCTTTAGACAGAATTACAGGCTTTCAAGTAACGTGATCATTTGCGTAAACGTTTTCAATTAAGTGTTAAACGTTTTGAGTTTGTGCGACGTGGATTGACTCATTAATTTATTTTGTAATGGTGAATCTTCTTGTGGATTGAGTTATCCGGTTCCTTCACTAAGCATAATTATTTCTCATGTAAAGTAAAATACCTTTGTTTCTTTTAGAAGGGTTTGGGCGCCGGTGATTTTATATCTAATAGATGCGAGGGGGTGACTACCGAGATGACGACTAATTAAGAAGTATGGAAAAAAATATAAATGTTGTGCCGACCACAAATAAATTAGAGAATGAATGAAATTTGCAGTAAAATTGAGTTCCTAATAGTTTAAGAAGTATTTATCATTAGTGTAATAGTACAAAAATTTAACACTGATAATGATATAGGTCTCTCAATGCCTGAAAACTAGAACTGAAGTTTAACTGAGGAAAATACCATCGTATGTTATGATGACAGTTTGTTATATTAATGTTATAATAATTATGGAAAGACTTGCCCGTGTCGGTAAGGCGTGATCAATCTTTGTCCACTTTTAAAATTATGATTAAACTTCATCATTATATTTTCTTTGCTACTGTTTCATTATTATATGTATATATTTATTTAGATTAGTATAATATGCTTTATGTATGTATTTTTTGTATTATGCAAATGGTACACCATAGACTACCTACAGTATTTGTCTGTCCTTCCCCTTTTAAATCCATCCAAAGGTTGTCTTTAAAAGATCGCTCTTAGCGATAAGACCGCCCATTGTGTCACCCTTTGTACAGTTTCTATACTTATGTCTGTATTTTATTTGGTGTGCTTATAAAGAGTATTCTATCTATATATGTTTGGCAGATATATAGGAAAACAATGCTGTCCATTCTCAAAACTTAAACCATTTGTCTTACACGTCCATGGGTGATCTCTGTCAACAAAACAACAGTAACTATATCTGCGGCACTATATGATAACGCCTGTGACAGCTAACAAATAATAAAAATATAGGTTATGCATTCGATTAATTGTGGTCCCAGTATGTTCGGGTACATCATTATTGCATCTCCTAAAACAAAGTAATATGGCATCTGGTTCCTCATATTTAGCAGCCGATCAACGGAAATTAATAAATGCGTGCAAACGTCACAAACCATTTTAGAGTGCCTTTATTTTACTTACTCAAAATGGTAAGGTCCGACTTCTTTTAGGATAGGTTTGGCTCCCTTCTGCACTTCCTCGGCATTGGTGTAGTTGAACAGGTACACCTTGAACTCCAGGGCGAAGGGGATCTGCTCCCACATCTTACGGACGTCGGTCTTCTTTGAGAGTGCCATTTCCTGGGAAAGAAGAGATTTGAAGTAATTAATATTCTCCTGACCAAATTTCTGTCATGGATATCTGGGACCACTTTAACTTCCTAACTAATATTATAAATGCGAAAGTAATCGTTTGTTTTTTACCTTTTCACGCAATTGAACCGATCATCCTGAAATTTTGCATTTACGTTGTCAGGTGTACAGAAACGGACATAGGGTACCTTTCATTCATCATTTCAAAAAGTGCTGTTGTCGAGGAAAACAACAATAACGTTATTATGATAATAGATGGCGCCACGTGTATTTTGTCTTGTTCGCAGATGAAATCGCGGGCAACAGCTAGTAATATTATAAATGCGAAAGTGAGTTTGTTTGTTACGCTTTCACGTTAAACCAGCTAAACGGATTTTGATTAAATTTGGCTGATGACCTGGAGAAGGACACAGGCATGCTTGTCATCCTAAATCTCAGTCGAAGTCGCGGGCAATAAATTCTCTTGGGTTTAGTGCTCTTGTATTGACACGAATAGGTTATGTCGTGGTAAAAATTTGGGTCAGTAAGGTAATATTTAAGCTGACAGTCCAGGTGGCAACAAATGTAATCTAATCTACAGTAAAGTATTACCACTCTTGGAAGGAATTATAATGCACCCTGTTTCCATATTTGAGTAGGTGCGTGTTCTTCCATAATTTCAGGCGATTAAAATAAGTACCCATTCCCCTTTTTGCGATAAGACTGCCCATTGTGTCATCCTTTGTAAAATTTCTACATTTATAATTGATATTCATGAGGCCTGCATACCTACATAACAGAGATTATTCTGTTATTATTATTCTAATCTCGTTCAAATAAAATACCTGTGCTGAATATATCTTGTAATTTTAATTATGTCTAGAAGCAAAGTTAAGCCCTCTAGACGTCTGCTAGGAGAAGGTACTATTTTTAGCAGTGGTAGTTTCAGACTAGGACGCCTTAAAAAAGCCGAAAATATTATTTTAACTTTCCAAACTTTTTATTTCATTTATTTATCTACCATTGTTTTTTAACCCAAAAGAGACCAGACGGAATTACCATAATGTTTGAATAGTAGGTAGTCCTTTGTTGTGGGAACCCGTACAATATTTCGCGTATTCGTCGAATCCTGATTCCTGATGAATCAAAATACACACAGGCCAGACAACTCGGGCCTAAGATATAAAGAAATATCGATGTGTATCAAGACATCGAGATTTCTGTGCTATATATTAGTTATTATATTTGTTTTATAATAAGCTTATGTAATTAAAATGGGACAAGGTGACGAAGATGATGATGATAATTACCTTCTTAAGCTGGCTTTTGAGTATGACAGGGAACAGGACCCATCCGAAGATGAGTCCAAACACTGCCACCCCGCCCGCGATCGCAGCATACTTCAGCTCCTTGGGCATCATCATGTTGAACGTACGCTTGCTCTGTGAAACAAGAAAGTTATCAATGATCGGAATAATTATTATCTTCAATATTCTAGTAGGGTACCATCTAGCAAAAAATAAAAAACACTGTATTATTACACCATTCTGGGAGCGAATACAGTGTGGGTTTTTTTTTCAAAATCAACAAGTTCGATTCCTGACTAGAAAAATAAATTTTTGAAAAATCCAATTATGCAGTTTTAGTTTTCAACAAAATCGAGCCCGAGACTCCTTTCAGTACACGCTTTTCCTCATAATTTCGGATTTGGTCATCCACGCCCACTTGAAAAATTCACCTTGTATGTATGTTATGTTTCATGAGTACCACACTCCCTAAAAGTATGTCCCTGGTTTTAACAAACACTGTTTTCTCATGGTCATACAAAGATAATACATTAGAAAAAGATATATTACAAAGAAAAGTCTTTCCTGCAGTTACGGGTAAATATCTTGATCGGGACATCGAATAATTTTAAACAGAAGTTTATTTGACTTCCATTATCCAAGTAATAACTACTTTGCGTGCCTTTTTTATTTAAATGTTCCGGTTGACTTTGATGTTGACTTAAAGTTGGCGAGCTTTTCTGATCGCTATTTATCGGTACGATTTTTACAACACTAAGCGGATGCAACTGAATACCAGTATTTTACATGGAGCGACTGCGTATCTGACCTCCACAATCCATTTACTGGTTAATACGATACCCCTTAGAAAGACTGGTTAGCCAACTTTTAGGCTTCTGACTGCCAGTAACGACTGTCAATTATCTACGAATGACAGCCGGTACCAACGGCTTAACATGTTTCCTGAGGCACGGAGGAGTAAAGGTGGTTACTCATTCACAGACCAACCACGGCGAGCATAGCTTAACCTGATCGATCGACCTGTTATTATTTAGCCACGAGCGCCTCGTGTTTTCATGTAGAATCATAATAATAATTATGTCGGTTGAAAGACTGGTCGCTACTGAATTGATAATAATGGCTTACCTCAGGGGACAGTGTATATGGCATCCTTGAATTGAAGTGGACGTTATTGCTGTGGTTGATGGATTAAAAAGTGATTATAATCTGAATAAATGTCGATTACGAGGTTTTGAACTTGCTTGTGTGTTTTTCTGACGTTGCCCGAGCAAGTATTTCAAGAAAACTTGTAGATATAGTCAGCCGAATTTTTGCGACATCGAGAATAGTGCCCCTGTCTATGAAGGTATAATTTATGTTTGAAAGAGACTGTCACACAGGACGAGTGACGACGGTCTACAAAGCCAGAAGAATCGAGCTCGAAAAGCTAGGTTGTCACATAGATAGGTACCTATGAGTGACGCTGTAGACTACTGAAGAGCGACATAGCCTGATTTTTTCTGAGGGCCTAGTACGAACGCGCGGATAACGGACGAATACTCGCTTCGCACATAATGTTTACTTACTTAGTTTTAAGACTTTATTCATCCTATGGTGATGGATGACATTTAAATGAAATTGCTCTAGGATTTTCAAATAAAAATCGAAATTACGTTACGTTTAAGTGGCAAGTTCTTTCTAGCATAAGTATGAAGGGTGATAAAATTGCATGATCTTTAAAAACCGTTTCTAACAACCTGAATATTCCAGCTGACTAGCTGGCTGTTAGAAATAGAGTACCGGGTGACTTTTTTTTACCGTCTGGACAAAAACAAGATATAAAACGTGAACGGAGTAGAACCATTTGGCACAAAAAACTCACTTTTTAAAACCTGAAATAAAATTAAACTATCAATAAATACTATTTCTTGTTTGAAGTAAACTTCCCACAGCAATAGGGTATCGTTACTCTGGGTTATAAAAAAAACACGTATAGTAATGGCAGTGTAAGTTAAAAGGAGAAGTTTATTAACTACGTACGTGTTTTTTTTCAAAATGTTTAATAAACTTCTTCCGAAATGTTTGTTAGAGTGTTAGGTACCCAATGGAATAGCAATGAAAGCCAATCAATTAGAGAGTTCAGGGAAAAGTTATATTTAGTGACGAATTATTGGAAATTTTCAAATATACATGAAAATTTGGTTTTCTCGAGTTCCATACATTTTAGCGTAGGTAGCCTTTATGAGGTGCACTTAATCATTGTAAACGGTGCACACTATCACGTGCTGGATTGAAAACGTCAAATCACAAGTCACCCTTTATATGAAAATCAATTACCGTACGTTACACCCGGTTGCTGATTTGAAGAAAGTAGCAAATCTCAACTAATTATTCTCAAATACAGTCATACTTAAGTACAGATTAAGATGTTCTCAACTTCAAATTCTCAATTCAGAAACTGGGTGCAAGTCTCGCAAAAACTCGAAAATGGGTCGACCGATTGTGATGAAACTTTGAGAAATTGTGTGCGTGTTGTGTTACCTACGCTAAAATGTTTGGTATTCGAGAAAACCAAATGTTCATGTATATTTGAAAATTTCCAATAATTCGTCACTAAATATAACTTTTCAATGAATTCTCTAATTGATTGGCTTTCATTGCTATTCCATTGGGTACCTAACACTCTAACAAACATTTCGGAAGATTTTTTCGGAAAAAAAATTAAATAAGAAGGCATTGCAACACACACTGACATTAACTAGTGACTAATTTTCAAGAAAACACTTTATACCATTTTGCGACCTTAATTAACGATGATTCGATTAACAACTCCTTAGAACTCCCCATTAACGATATCAATCAATCAAGTTATTGATGATAGCTGTATTTATAGCATTTAGCTATGATGGGAAACCAATCACCGCATTTGAAAGGTGTCTCGGTTCACATGCACTTTCCTTGAGTACGCCTAGTTCAAGCTCACATTGACGATGAGAATAGTTGATGAGGAAATTACCCTGTCATGTTAGAGACAATTGATTTACGATCTTGAGGGTACTTTTCGCATGGCTCCTTCAGTGTCTTTTACAAAGTTTTTATGGATTTTTTAACCGTTATCGTCTGAAATGAATTGGTCGTTGTAGAATTGTAAAAATCTTACATTTTTGCTGAGCTGGGTGCTTACTCTCGAATATAATTCCGATTGATCGACATTGGTCAAACGTCAGTTGGTTGAGTTTAACGTCAGGGATTCGGCTAGACTCAGTGAGTCCAGCCAATCCCTGACGTTTGACGAATAATTCCGACGTTTGACGAAGAATTCTATTATCGAACTATCGGAATTATATTCGAGAGTAAATACCCTAGACTCCTTCTTAGAGGATGGGCCCACAATCGCAGTAGACCGGGACATGATGCAAGAGAGCCTTTTGCTCTGCAGTGGGAAATAACAGATTTAAATTTTTTTTTTTTTTAAAAGCCTTATTATAAGGATAACTGGAACTTAGAAATACATTTTAGTATCGAACACCGTCCGAATTGATTCTGATTAATGTCCTTGGTTATTTTTTACAAAATATGCTACATTTCATTCGTAATCTTCCCGTTGACTTTCTTCCTTGACATGATTATGATGACATCCTAGTATTTCAGGAATTTCAGTCTTTGAGTTTATCACCGCTACTGTAGTCTATAGTCCAAACCTTCAAAGTCATCCTTTAAGAGGTGAATTCAGAAAATGGGCAATGCCGCAATAAAATGAACTCTCAAAAATTTCGCTGCTTTGCTAAATTTGACAATATTTATTTACACTCCATTTACAGTTATTTTACCTCTGATTTGCATCACTTTCAAAACCACAGTGATATATGCAGCCCTGCATCGACCGCCCTTCCCTCCAAGCATTGTTCTTCCGAGTTGTCGATCGGGCCGCGCTTTTATACTAACGCTAGTGTTTACATTCTCTTTGCTTATACTCTTTGTAATAAAGTGAGGGTTATGGCTAGGTTGCTGCTACTGCCAAGTCTGTCAAAGTCATAATGATCTTTACTTTCGTTAATATAAGGTTGCTCTTGGCTGTTGAGCTGTAAGGTTGCTGTCAGACGTAAAAAAACTGTGAAAAGAGAAATAAAAAAAAACCTTAAATTCGCTCACTGACAGACAACGCACAGCTTTCTTTTTTAACGAAGGAAGGACTGTTTGAAAAGTCCCCTAAAGTTCCCTAAAGGGGTTAAATAGGGAATAAAATTTTTAATGGAAATGGAATTTCTTCATTTTTGCCCATGGGAAATCTCATCGGGTACTGACTGGTTTGTTACTAGATTAATTGAAATGAAATTATGAAATATGGTTCTGTAGTGGACAAAGATATTGATTATGAATTGTATTAAGTAATTAATATCATAACACTGAAAAACAGTTTGGAAAATCCCAAAAGATTTTTATACGTCAAGTTCAATATTCAGTGTGCATTGCAGGGCGATATTTCATATTCAATTTAATTTATTAATATGGACAATTTCTTTATAATATTTTCAGTTTTAAAACAAACATACTGTCACTTTACAGGGACTTTTCCCAAACTTGAAAACATACTTAAAAAACCTTCCACAAGCAATCTTTCCACCTAGTTGGAAAATATTCCACGTCCACAAAAATCGTTCCACAATGTGACCCAAGGGTCCTCTGTCAAGTAAAATTTGTAGAACAATAACGTTTACCTACGTACTACCCATATCACTTATATTCTCCATAAAAAGCTTAGTAAAAAAATTACATAGTGGGAACGTAGGAAGGCAGGAGTAGAATTGTAATTTTTACAAGATGGGCCATGTACTCGTACCTCATGTTCTTAAATAATTACTATTTTCCTGTATTTACCTCATATTACTGTTATGACGGATTCTTCTAAGAATTAATTACATGAATCTGGAAAATGAAATTTTTGGCATATAAAGTCCTTCACTGGTCCTGAGTGATTATTTTTAGTAGGTCGGATCTTTAATTTTTGGCATCATTATACCGGAACCGTATAGACTTTAGGCGAAATCACACTTGGTCGTTAGCCCGCATTCGGGTTCCCGCAAGACTTTACCTGGAATACGGGCTAACGACTACGAATAGTTAATGAGGTCGAGACTACTAAGGGGGCGATTGGCAAAGCACTGATAGAAGTGAAAAGAAAACTGACGTCGGGTATCCGAATTCGGGTAACCGAAACGATGAAGCTGGACTAGATTGTCCGAATACGGGCGTGCTCGACCCCGTTTATTTACTCTTGGTCGTTTACCCGAATTCCATAAGCAATCGAATTCGGTAGAACGAACAAGGGTCATTGCGCCATTTCACTATTTGATTAGCTTAGAGATTTTTCAAACGCTCGGTCCTTGATAAGTGATAGTAAAGTGGTGAATCTGATGTAAAAATTAAAAAAAAAACTTTTTAAGACAATACACTTGTACTCCGGAGAAGAACTGGAGTTACTAACATAGCTTGGAGAGCAAGCTGAAGTGGCAGTGAACTGGACATGTTTGTTGTCGAAGGACTGATGGCCGGTAGAGCAGACGAGCCCTGGAGTGGAGACCGCGTATCGGCAAGCGTATTGTAGGATGCCTTCCAGCTAGACGGACCGACGGCCTTAAAAAGATTGCTGGGACAGACTGGATGCGGAAGGCGGAGGACAGAGTGTTATAGCGCAGCCCAGGAGAGGCCTGTCTCCAGCAGTGGAATGCGAAAGCCAGTTGATTGATTGACACAGGCTAATTGCGTTATCCATTGTACTACTGCTTAGTCAAACAACCAACACAGTTCTCCATTTTCCATAATTGTATATGTCATCACAAAACATCATTGTCATTTCATGACAAAACTTTCACTCCTACAACCACTGAAGCCTAGCAGCGACTCAGTTATATCCAGAGGACATTCGCTTTCAAAGCGTATTACTACAACCACTTTAATTGACATTAGCCATTTGGTTGCTTATGTCAGTTCCAAACATTCTTGATTTTTCTTTGATCGTTATCGCTGATAGAATGTCACTTTGTATAGGGCCCCAGAAAATTTAACAGGAGTCTTTTTCTTCGAGTCGCTGGGACTGTATTTCAAATCTTGTTGGCCTAAAACTTCGCTACTTTCACGGCATCCTCGGTGGCAGTGCAGAGGTCACTTTGACTGCATGTTTTGGAACACAGAGGACAGGATAGGAGGTGGAGCATAGCTTGCGACATAGATTCATATCCACACCCTACTGCCGTTACGTCGAGGTAGGGCTCTACCTGGTTGGAGTTATATCTTTCCGCTTGGGTCCGGAGACGGTTCAAGTACTTTCAAGTGAACCACGAAAGTTACACCCTGCAGGGAGATGCTCCTTCGGTGTTAGATAGTAACTAGGAGGGGGAAGAGTATCCTGACACAGTTAGCAATGGGCGTCGGCCGGGACGGGACGGTAACGGGAACACTGTTGCTTGGAACAACTCTGAAAGCCGATGAAATTGATTCTTCTTGCTAGCCTAGGTGGTCCTGGATTGCCAATAGCGGCGATACTGGTACAATTAGGTTTGTTTTGCGTCCGCCAGTTTGCTTTCGACCGGAAACAAAATCACTATTATGTAAATCACTTGGCTACTAAAGCGTAGCCATCGGATAATGAAATTGCTGTCATGTTTAAGTAGGTAGTCTTCAATGTGATAAAGTTTCTGAAGTCGCAGCTACACACTTTTATAAAGTAATTCTATAATTCCCTAGTTTATTTAATCCCTATTTTACCCAAACTTGTTCTTATTATGTTCTTTCTCTAGGTCACGTTTACCGCAAATGATTGTCATCATCATCATCATTTTAGCCGAAAGACGTCCACTGCTGGACATGGGCCTCCCCCAACAACTCCACTTCGACCGATTTTGTGCTTCTCGAATCCAACGAGTTCCTGCGGCCTTCACAAAGTCGTCGGTCCACCTTGTAGGAGGCCTTCCAACGCTACGTATTCCGGCACGCGGTCGCCACTCCAGAACCGTTCAGCTCCATTGGCCATCTGTTCTACCCACTGACACTTAAGTAAAAA
Organism: Gortyna flavago; assembly: GCA_963669345.1. Lineage (NCBI taxonomy): Eukaryota > Metazoa > Arthropoda > Insecta > Lepidoptera > Noctuidae > Gortyna > Gortyna flavago. Next base: position 14,518,691 of record OY770138.1, read on the forward strand.
ATAATAATAAATGTATTTCCTTTCTATTTTGTATCGCTGGTTCTATCCTATATGTACCGTACCTCATTTGTTTTAAATTAAATCTTTTTTCATAGCAAACTCCTTAAAAATTTAGATGCATTTCTTTTTTAATCCTACTTTCTATCCTCTTTTGTTTTTTACATATTTTCAACAATACCAGCTAGCAATTTTCCGACTGTAGGGTAAATTCTCATTTTTACAAAGGGAACAAATGAACATTGATCAAGTTTATAGAAATAAAAATTAAAAGCCTTTTCGTTGGTATGTGCATCTTTTGAGAACAGCTGGACTGACCTGGCTATTTTTTGTTTTAAAATGTTCGTAATTAGGTTTTTATGGAAAGAAAAATTTGAGAAGTGACCAAAAAGTAAAACTAGTATTCCTTTTTCCTATGCGATTTTTTTATGAACTCAAGACAAGAAAACATCTGTCGGCTCAGCGAGTATGAAATAAAAAGATAATTAAGTACGTACGTGCAGGTCTGGTGTCCGCGTGTCAAGACGGACGGAAAGCGACTTGCGATACTGCACTGCTTTTAATCATTGGGCGGACCAAAGTACACCTGAACGACATGCTGTCTTTAGGTAGACTTTCTTTTCAAGGTACGATTCTGAATTTTTTTATATGAAGATAAAAAAAATATCTAGATTTTTATAATGTGCTCCAGACTTATACGTTAGCCTCCATTGCTAAAAGGTGAGACTTAAACTTTGCAACAAAGGTCTTACATATTCTTTCATTCTGGGATACACTTTTCAATCTTTCTAAATTTAGATGCAATAAGCAAACTAAACTCTCGTTATGGTCTCTTGAAACTAATTATTTTATAGGAAGATAATTCAAGGTAACGGGATGTTGATGGTTAACTATATAGTCCGACCCTACCAGTAGCTTCCTAGTCTGTATTTTACGTGGCACGTGTATTTCGGCACGAATAATATTAATTTCAAAGTATAATATAGAAAGTGTACACGTACAAATACCTGTTTTTCTTCAAAGTTAAGATCACTAAAAGCGGGTTAACCGAATTAAATACATCGTTCTATATTTGTATCGTTTTATATTGAAACGATAGTTCAAGAGGAGGCAGAATTATGTTTTGAACAAGTTGTATTGTGTGCGTGTTGTGTTGAATGCATTTAGTGATTTGTTGTGTAAGTCGGCCTTAACTGAACATTGCACATACCAAAACCCTAGTATAGTCAAGAAAAAATACAATTTGAATAAAAAGTACGTACGCAAAATACATTGTTCAAGTCCAGTTTTCAGTTGACGTGTACTAACAAGGGCCCCAGGCTGAGTGTGGGATATGCGGCACGCGTCACGATTAAAGGGTAGTTCTGAAGTAGTTGTATTGTCTTGACATTCTTTGAACTATTATTGAATAAAAAAAATGGTGTGTGTGTAAAATATGTATAATTCACCGTGATTTTTTAATCGCTTGGGAATCGAAGACGTTTTTGTGCTGGATTAAAATGAAAAAACTTCTGTAAATAATATAAGTTTTCAAAATGCGTTTGAATTTTTACAGTCACTACTTTTCTTTACGTGTTGGTACTTTGTTTCTTTTTCTTATCATTTCTTTAAAGCAGGAGTCACTACTTGGGCTATGAAAACTACCACGGGCTGAATTCCGAAACAACAGTAAATATTTATACAAGTAGTAAAAGAAAAAACGCAAGCCTTGAAAGTACCCAGTTTGTTCATAAATTGACTAAGTACTGAATAAATTTTAGTAACTTTTAATATAGGTTTTCTTTATTATGTATTTTGCCATACTGACCGTTCATTGAGCCAAAGAAAATTAAATCTTATTTCGGTATGTAAAGTTGGTCACCTATTCATAGAGCGTAGCTTAACCTGATTGATCAACCCGTATGGCTGTTATTACTAAGCCTCGGGGCCCTCCGTTAATTATGTTATGTATTGTATTAATAAAAATCGCATTCACAGAACCCCCGTTTTATTGAAAAAAATAAAATATGAGCTATAAAATTATCCTGTCATTGCTAGCTATAGGTAACCTCTCAATCTGAAACGTGGTGGCCTGTGATTCTTTACTTTGAAGTATTTGTTTTTTATACACCCGTTTCCACTTACTGCTGTGCATATTTTATTACTCATTCGTATTGGTTGGATTTTTCCTATTCTTGTATGTAATTTTAAAGTCATGACGTGGTATGAAGGCAAGGATACAAGACTACAAGCCTTTTGCCCGATAGGATTTTCCATCGGCAAAAATCATGAACTTTTTCATATACCGGGTGTCCCTCGAAGTATGGATCAAATCGAATAGGGACGTGGGCAAGGTCATTTCCAGACTTATTAACCCTGAGAATGTCGGTGATTTTTTTTAAGGTTCAAAAGTTATGACCAATTTTTGTTTTTTTCTATCACTTCGCATAGTGCTCAATTAAAAAAAATATTAAAAGAAGCTATCAGGGCTGTCAATTTAATTTTTTTAGATAGTCCTGATAGATTTTTTAAATGCTTTTTTTGAGAGGGAGTGGGGCGTACTTCTATTCTCGACCTCATTTGAGGCATACGCTGCTTGTCTTCATTTTCCCTTACAACATATAAATTTCTTTATTTTCCATCTACGTATAAGGAAGTGAAATAAAAGAAATAGAGGCCAAACCTTAATATCACGTCATCATACCGCCCCTCGACCACTAAATGTACTCAGTGTCAGTAAATTACAACGTATTATAGGTAGATACACCATTCGATTTGTCTTTCAAAGTAAAGGGTGAAAAGTTCTATAAATATTTCAGTGGAGTAAGTTTTCAAATAGCTTCTTTAATGGGTGTATTTGTTTGTGAACTACTTATTTTGTTTATTTTTCAATAACAAAGATTTGTTGTTATAAATAACTGTTAAACGTTTATAAAAATAAGTTAGTATTAGGAGGAGGTCTCATCATGATCTGCTTAGCCTTTTCCCAACTATATTGGGGTCGGCTTCCAGTCTTACCAGATGCAGCATATACCAGGGGGTCTAAAAAGGCCATTTTGGCAGAATCATAAAACAATTCATATCACGCAATTTCATCTGTATGACAGTTTTGTATGGAGATTCGTAAAATGCTTTTGGTACACCTCTGCCTAACCCTTTAGAGATATATAGGTGTGAAACTGTCAAACAGATGAATTGCGTGATATGAATTGTTTTATGATTCTACCAAAGTGGCCTTTTTAGGCCCCCAGTACTTTATACGATTCCCCTTGGTAAGACTGGTTGTCAGACTTTCGGGCTTCTGACTACCCGTAAAGACTATCAAAGATCTACAAATGACAGCCACACAGCTGCAAGGTAAAGGTAAAAGTAAAAATGACAGCCACACACAAATGCAAGGTAGTTTGCAGAACGCCCATTTTATTTATCGATAAAATAATACAAAATAGTAAAACACAACAATGTCAATGTTATTTTATATCATTGAATATTTATTAGCACTTTTATAATACATATAGTCGTAAACGCTCTTACAGAAATTTTACAGATTGTAGTAGCTTGATGTGATATCCTCATAGGAGGGTGTCGGACGGTCGGCCCCTACCGACTAAAACCCCACTGTTCCTTCCTCCACACACACAAGTCGGGGGATCCGGGAGGTACATAGGTACATCGCTCATTTGGAGAAACATCGACGTAACTGATACTTTACTTTTTTTTTACGTATTGTTTCTCCTAACGTAAATACGCTTTCTATGTAACTCATTTTTGGGAAAAAATACAATTACGTCGATGTTTCTCCAAATGAGCGACATGTACATTCGTCGCACCCCCGACTGGTACAATCCGCCCCAAATAGATGTTCACACGATGTTGAACAAAGTTTGTTCTATATCTAGGTACATAGTACTTAGGTACCTATACAATTTATTTTACCAAAACAAAATAGACATTTGCTCGCAAAATATCTGTACACCATATTTACCTGTAAATAAATAAAAAGTCCTCCAGGAAGTCTCAACGGAGACTAGCCTTAGGCGCGGGAGATATTAAAGTTCACAATTCACAGGTGACGCAGACACAGGTGCGCTCCCTGTTCCCTCACTCTCATAGTCCGAATGGACGGCAATCCGACACGGCCGGAGAGAGATCAGGCGCATACATATATAGACATGGGCCCTGTCACCAAGTGCTTAACCTACATATTATTACATTTTGTGGATATTCATGTTGAAATTCCGCACGCTTAAACCAAGATTTACATACATACTCGCAATGAATACCTAATAATAACAATACAACCTTTTCCCTTCCCATTTCCCGTTTTCGTAAAAATACAACAATATTATTTACGGTTTAAAGCTGTGCTCAGTCTGTGGCGAATTCCGCTAGGGGCATGCGATAACACAGGATGATGTGGTACAGCCTTTATACTAGCCCGCGATCGCGTATCGCATCGCCTGCCCACGCTATTACATACTTTGTTTTCGCTTAACGTTCGTTCAGGGGGGCCGCTTCCATGAGCGAGAGAATCGCGGCGATGATAATTATCGTCGTGCCACGTATTTCTAAACACTCTCTCGTGTCTCCACACGGCGATATCATCGCCGCGAAAATTTGATGGCACGGCGAGACTACCGCCGCGATTCTCTCGCTGGTGGAGGCGGCCCCTAAGGTTCAAGGGTAAATCCTATAAGCTTCCTCAAAAATTGGAATATCAAATGCAAAAAATTTTTTTCAATCCCACTAGTGTCGATAGTTCTAGAGATTGGCGCGTTCAAATAAACAAACTCTTTAGCTTTAATGAGCAGAAGAGTTTGTTTTTTTGTTTGTTGTTTGAGTGAAAAAATCTATATTAATGTACAGACTCCACCACGCCCCGTCTGGTTGAAGCTTTAAACACGTGTCGAAATTAAATATTAAATTGGCTAAAGTTAAGTGGGCTTATTACCCGCAACCGTGTTTACACAATGTTCAAAATTTCACGCTTCTTTTGGTTTCAGAAACGTTTTGCACGCAATTAACGAAATTATTATTATTTTAGCATTGCTTTTTGTAGAAATTGAGTCGAAAGTCATAAGGATGAAACCCATAATTATTTTAGAACGAAATGTTCTAATTTATGGTCTGCAGCCATGAAGATATTTTCAACTGTGCACGGATTTACTGTAAGGGAAAAATTAAAATGTAAGGAAAAAATAAAAATTAATACCTATTACACAAAAAACTTTAAATCACAAATAAACGATGTTAAATATTTTCTTGAACCTGCATCACACAAGATCAAGAGAGAGAAAATAAAGAGAAACAGCGAATGAAAAAACTCAACGTTTTTTTTATCTAAAAGAAAATTTATGTTTTAAGGGTTTACTCAATCATTTACTTCCAGTTTTGTCGCATCATCTCACAAACCCTGCACTACTAAGAAACCTGAATATGGCTGTTGTGGCTAAAGTAGCGACGAAGTTTGTGGAATATCGCATTACAGGAACTTACGTTACAAAGAAAATAAATTGTACAAGTGAAAAAATTACGTACATATATCAAACCATTGATCATCATAACCAGCTTCCAAACGTACAGCTCTTACCGATTCTCGTAAAGCATGGGATAATACTGAAGCGAGACACAATGCTGGTTCACCGGAAGCTAAAAAAAAAATTTTTGTTAGAGAAATCTCACACTACACATATAATTAAATTTATTAGTTAGTCGAAATGCCAAAAAAGTATAGAACCTTTCGATTTTAACACTCCAAATGGGTTTTTAGAGTTTCTTCGGAAATACACTCTAAAATCTGCTGGTATGTCTTTGATTCCTGGAGGCTTGTAAGTCCATGTACGATCAGTGAGTAGCCTACCACTTTCAGGGTCATATACCATTTTCTCTGAAGTCCAGTAACCAAGACCCATGACGAAGGCTCCTTCGATCTAAAATTATTTGAAAAGCTTACAATCATCGACTTTATTCTTAAACGGATAAGCATCATTATTTCATTCGTCGATCTGTTATAATTTAGTACATAAACCCACCTGAGCAACATCTATTTTTGGACTCAAACTCCTTCCAGTATCCTCCAACAAATCTACCCTTCTAACATCATGATTTCCTGTCAAGATATCAACTTCAACTTCGAGGGCGCATACTCCATACACATCATAAGGTTTTACATCATCTTTGCTTGAATACATGTAAGAGGCTTGCAAATCCACTCCCACCGTATAAGCTTTCTGAACAAGATCCTCCCACGAGGGGTTACCCATCTTTTCTCTTAAAGGAACCAACCTTTCCAAAAGAATCTCACAGGCTTTCATTGTGGCAAATGATACGCATTCACTACCAACACTGGCTCCAGTCGCCATAGCATTTGGAGAAGTAAAGCTAGAACTTGGCTTAACGCTAATCTTCTCCAAAGGAATCCCAAGTGTATAGGCACAGACTTGAACAACTTTTGTGTTGATACCTTGACCCATTTCGATCCCTCCATGAGTTATCACTACTGACCCATCCGCGTGGTAAATGGATATAAGTGAATTGTATGGTCCAATGTAAAATAATTCGTAATTCATTGGCATAAGTGCCAATGCACGTTTCCTCCATCGATTGTTGCTGTTAAATTGTTTTACTTCTTCTAGTCTTTCATTATAGTTTGACTCTTTTTTTAGATGGTCTATAAGTTCTGGTATAGGATTGTCTTCTGTAGTCATATTTACTGTTTTGACGTGTAACGAATCTTTTCCGGTTGTATGGGCAATTCTTTCCATAATGTTTTCAATCATGGCTATGCCTTCACTTGAAGCTGGAAAGTTAATAGCACCATATTATTTAATATACGACAAAAATGTTACACAAAACATTTGCCAAAAATTTTTTATAGCATTTTCTTCGTATATATTTGTATTTAAACTTTAAAAATTATTTTGAAAGTTTGAATGTAATGTAATGTTAAAAGTAAAATAAAACCTGGCCTGTTTTACTTTTGTGATGAGTAAGATTTACATTAACATTATGTAAATCTTACTCATACATAAAATCCCTCATGTATATTTAGCTTTTTATGCATAATTTTGGAGATTGAAGCGCTTATGATTTGGGAAATCTCATTACCATCAGCAATAATAATGCTTTTTGAAGTGAATTCATAATAATGTACAATCACGAGAATAAATATATTATTAAGAACAGTTCGGCAATAATATCTGATTTAATGACTCATTAATTTATTGTTCTCAAGAAAACATCAAGACTCATCGACATGTGTATTCTTCCCATCATCACGTATGGTTCTCAAACATGGTCTTTGACAATTCAGCAGGGGTGCATGCTCGAGGTTTGCCAGATAGCTCTGGAACGGATTATTCTGGGTATTAAACTTGTGGACCGGGTTAAGAATACAACAATCCGTTCCAGCACTAAAATAACTGATGTCACTCGGAAAGCTGCCACGCTTAAATGGAATTGATCTGGACACATCTGCCGCATGTTAGACGATCAGTGGCTCAAACTCAAACCCAGTGGGTCCCGCTTAATGGCAAGCGACATCGCGGCAGGCCCAGACCGAGATGGCAGGATGAGCTGGACTCCTAGTTTGATAAAGATTGGTCCTTGGCAGCTCTGGACAGAGAGAGGTGAAAAGAGAGTAGGGAGGCCTTTGCCCAGCATTGGGACATTAACGGCAAAAAAAAGAAGAAAACATCAGATATATGTGATCTAGAAGGCACATACAAGTAGCGACATAAATATGTGACATCGAAGGAACACCAAAGCTATCTGACGCAACACGCAACGCCAAAATATAGAATGGGAAATCGGCTTCAAAAGGATTTATCACCATTCAGAATACATACATATCGGACATATCTTGCGTTATAAATATCTGCCCACTCAGTTCAGTTCCGAAGAATGTGATGTCAGATATTTGTTTTTATAATAACAAGGTATCATATTACCTTGTTATTATAAAAACAAATATCTGACATCACTATAGCGGCATAAAAACCTGACCTTATAATTATAGTACATGTTAAAAATACAGTTTTATAAATAAGTACTATATCAACAATCGTGTAGTGTAGGTGAGCACTGGTATCGTATTACCCAGTGACTGAGTTGTGGAGGTCAGATAGACAGTCGCTCGATGTAAAGTATTAGTAGGTATTCAGCTGCATCCGGTTAGACTGGAAGGCGACCCCAAGATAGTTGGGAAAAGGTTAGGCAGATGATGATGATGATGATGATGTGTGGAATGGGCAACTAGCTTCATATTTTCTGACTGACCGACTTCTTGACAATTCAAAAGTGCCTGTAAATAGTTTAATTGAAATAAATGCTTTGAGTTTGAGTGGGTGAGCACTGCTCTTCTTGCTAGGATATGAAAACAGAAAGGCAGCAAAATTATCTGACAGTAATGTTTGAAAGTAGAAATGTCAATGATAAACCATTGTTTTTGTGCTCGTGCCTGTACAGTATGCTCGTTTATAGTATGTATTTCCCTATTCATCCATTTTCGAATCGTGAAAGAAATCGAAACTTAGTGATAATAAAGGGCGTCATCTTTTCTAAATTATAAAATTAAAATATATCCGCCTAAAATATTCTTCATAACAGACAATATGTGTACAATACATGCAGTTTATGATATACCCCCTCTGGGCGGGACAAGTATATTTTAATAAAATAAAAATAAATGCAATTTGCTTTGTTTTCTAAAGTAATATATTTATTTGGCAATACTTACACGGCGCTCTACACCAAGTGTTAGATGGTGTATCTGTAATAACACTGTTAGCTTCAACATACCATCGTCGAGGGTCATAACAGTTGAAGAAATGGTTCACAGTTATAGGAGCGATGGTCTCGTTGGGAGAACATCCATTGTCCTGGTAGAAAACATTCTTCAGATATTGGATTTCACCTTCTTTATTGACTCCAACCTGATCGTAATAGGTTCATAGAATAAATGATCTTTAAGGGCAGTTTTTTCAAAAGGCACAACTTTATCTGAGGAATAAATATTGAGGTTTGACAGGTTTCACATTGAAAGTTGCCTCTGCCGTCGACAAGGCGCCGCCGCTCATGAATTTGAGTATGCGATGAATACACGACCGGCGCCCGACGTTGTCAAAAAAAATCAGCGATAAAACTAGTTAATAAACAAAGAGTAAATGACTTGGTTTAAATATCGGAAGAACATTCTAGAACTTAAACATGTTGAGGAAAATGAAAATTAATTTTCGTACCATCGGATACATTCATTTAATATCTTTACCCTCATTAAAGCGGTTCTATTTATAACGAACGAAAGTAAATATCATGGAAGGTAAAAGTAAGGAAATAACCTTTCGCAATGAAAGACCTAATGTTTCCATAATTATATTATGTGTGTGTCCATGAGAAATAATACATTAGTATTCATGAACACAAGCAAAAGTACACTTAAACCTTTACCTTTAGCAGTTTCACTAGAAGTAAATTAAGATTCTCAAGTAGCACAAACTTAAGTAGCACTTAATAAAGGTCCCAACTTTAATCATTATATAGTTACCAAGTAGGTAAATGGCCATACAATTCTAGAACGAATTAATTCAGTAAAAAGTGTCATGTATTCAATTACCTCATAGTTTGAAGTAGTGGGCAGTCGTTTCCCCACAATTCTCATATTAGTTTCCAATGGTAGAATGAATCTGCAAGATTTTCCTAGATGATGGGTAACTAAGGCTGCAGCACACGCTATTTGACAGGATCGTGTTATTTTACCTCCGTAGGCACCACCTACTCTTCGTACCACCACTTGGATGCTGAAAGCAATACATAGTTTTTGTACAATTCTTGGGCATGTAATTATTTTCATTTCTTTTTTTTTCTTCAATACAATATTTTATTTGTTACTATTTCTATATTTATTACTAGCAACACCCCGCGGTTTAACTCGCATAAGTGTCAATTCCGTGGGAATATCGAGTTAAAAAGTGTCCTATGTGTTATCCTGATATTGTATAAGCTATTTATGTGTATAGTTTCATCAAAATCCGTTTAGTACTTTTTGTGTAAAATAGTAACAAACATCCATCCATCCATCCTTACAAACTTTCGCGTTTATAATATTAGTAGGATAGGAAGTAGGACTATATCATTTAATACTTTTCTTTATTTATTATTTGGACAAACTTCAAATACTAAATAAACTAACAAACTATTAAAATAAAAATAGAATATCCTAACCTAACTAAAAATATTAACAAAATATTGTTTCCAATTGTTTTTTGTTTGACACAGCGTTGTGAAAATTTCTGTTAATTCTACTGAATTTTAACAAATGGAATAAAAGTATATTAAAATATTTACAAAAATAAGCTACACACCTGTTTGTAGGCATATTCAAACATTGAGCAATAGCAACATTCGTCAAATCAAGCCACTGTGTCGAAGATATGACCTCTAAGCCGTCTTCAGTAGGCCGAACAATACAAGTCTGTGGCTCCATGTAAAAATGATATTGAGATTCCAATTTATATTCGCCATTGATAACATATTTTACATCGTTACCGACCTCTTTTGGGTGTACAGTTCTATTATTAACTACCCTTTTGTCCTTTTCAGGAGATTTCAAAACATCGTCTATTTTTAGCAAAGGCTTATTATTGCTAATATGTTTATATGTTATTTTCACGAGTTTTGCTGCTTTGTTTGCTGTTTTTTCTTTGTCAGCAACTATAATTCCTACTGGGTCTCCATAAAATTTGATTTGGCTTGAGCACAGTATTTCTTCATTTACGTCTACTAGATTACAACTCGTTGCTGTAAATGAATTTAGTCCGGGTATGTCTTTAGCAGTGTAGAATGCTATGACGCCTTGCAGTTTCTAAAATAAAATGTTGTCATGAATACTTTGCTTGTTTGTTTTTTAAGAAAGCGTATACAGTCATCGTTGTCATCATCTGCCTAGCCTTTTCCCAACTAAGTCTGTTGGGGTCGGGTTCCAGTCTAACGGGATGCAGCTGAATACCAGTATTTAAAAGCGAAGCAAAGCGACAAAACAAGCGACATATAAAAGAGTGAGATTCTTATCAAAATTTACATTAAAAAATAAAAATATAAATTCTGAAAAAAAATTAACATTTAAAAGTTCAATCAAGTATTAACACGATCAAAATGCATGGAACTGCTGTTTACATTTATAGGTACTACAGGGGTAGTGTAGGTGTATAAAATAAGACCCTTCCTTTACCTAATTTATTTTAAAATGCGTTTTGTAATTCAAATATTATATTATCTTACAAAAAATATGTTTGATAGTCACTAAAGTATTTTAAAATTCATACTAACAAAAGCCTCAGTAGTATCAAAATCGCTTATGACACTTCCCGGTGTAACATCAGCAGTAACAAAGGCTGCAAACACTTCATTAGGTTGTCTTGGCAGATCATTGGCAAATATAGCCTCACCACTGCATTGCACAAGCCCTTCCAACTTTGGTATAGGCTGATTCAAGGGCCAAATACTTTTATCAGTGTCAAAGACTTGGGTTCCATGGGATGTGTGCCTTTTTATCGCTTCGCCTCCTGACTTTAGTTTTGGATCGACTCTGTCATCTGGGCACAGACTGAGACTGGCCTGTAAAATTTAACTCCACAGTAAAAATGATTAGGGACAAAAGTGCGTTTGTCATGCAACCAAAGATGTGTAGATTTATTCTGTTTATTTAAAATGTTAAATTACATTACTTACTTTGTAATACAAAGCAATAGCCAACATTTTTCTAAAAGCAGCTGATGGTTCAGGCGGAGCTTCTTCAGGCATTATCTCTGTACGTAAAGACTTTAAAGCTAATTGAAGTGTTTCGTTTGTAAAAGGGTCTTTACCAGCTAGAACTGCTTCTGTTTTTAAAGCATGAACGAATTTTGGTGATATACTTCCGTATACTATAGTCGCTTCTTCTAACAGCTTTGAATTGCCTTTGAATTTGAATAAGAATCCAGCATTAACTATTGCGTGAGCGTTTTGTGATCTGGGCATTATCTGAAATAGATTAAAAAGTGTTCTTTAAAAAATCTTCTCTTCAAAATTTTTGAAATGTAAATGTATTTGTTTTACCTTATATGTTTTAAGCTTAATATTAGAAGAATGAGGCGGTAGCATTACGTTGATGATTAATTTTCGTTTCATGTCTGTTTTCAAAAAATCTGTGAAAGACACCACATTCATCGCACTAACGCCGTCGGCTGAAAAAAGAAACGTTTTGTAAAATCTTAAGAAAATTTAAAAGAAATAAGTTATGAGGATTACGAATTTTCATACCAATTGTGATCATAGCTCCAACAGTTTCAAAAAGCAAAAATAAATCTGATTGAAATTCATTGTTGAGGTATTTTAAATACAAGTTACCACCGATTGTGCCAATCTAAAACATATGAGACACCATTAACTATTCAAATAACAAATAGTTCAAATAAACAAAATGTTATTTACTTACATTTCTAACAGGAATATGAGCTACGAGATCCATATGATCATACAAAACTTTCAAATAACCAAAATCTTCATTAGTTTGTGATGTTACAAGAAAAAGTTCCATCATTTCAGAAAGTGGCATTCCTGCTCCAATAATTAGATTGACATCTATTGTGTGCATCTTAAGTTCCACAACATTAAAAATATCGATCAAAGTGGGAGGATAATCGGTGACGTGGTAAACTCCTAAAATAAAAATATTAAACAATATTTGTCCAACAATAGTGATAGTTTTTAATTATAAACAAACTTAATATACCCGTATATTATGAAAAATATACATACCTTGACCAGTATTTCCAGCAATCAGTTTATAATCACTATTTTTACTGATCACTTTGAAGACGTCATCTAATGTATAGGTTTTAAACCATTTAGTTATGCCACAATCTACTACTATCATTTTATTGCTACTGTTTTCTATTACACACCAATCTTCATCAGTTTTTACTTCACGAGCTTTGCAACTGTCACCTGTTTCTTTACGATCGTCATTTTTATTTTTGTGAACGCAACTTCTAGAACATTTCTCATGGTAACATTTTACATCAGACAAATCTTCTAGATCTATGAGCTTGTTCATAAGATTTTCGTCTACGTTGTTGGCAAATGTTTTAAATGCATCTGCAATTGGCCTGTATCCAGTACATCTGCAGATATTACTGGCAAAAGAATTTTCTACTTCTTTCATAGTAAGGTTCTTCATTTTCGCTTCGTAAAGGCTGTTATAAAAAAAAACAGACAATTTATAGTTCACCATGTGATGCTGATCAGTTTGATAGGTAATTTACAGTTTTTTCATCATGCGAATTTTATTTTGGGTCAATTTATAAGAGAAAACTGGGCATAATAACTTACATTTATATGGTAACATGAGAAGTTATAAGATTCCTTCGACGAAAAAATGTTATATTAATATTATCGGAAAGCTCGAAATATGTAATAGAAACCACAGAGAAAAAACAAATTTTATATTCCATTAGCTGAGGTCCAAGAAAATTGTTATAGGCAAATTGTCTGGTCATTATACGAGTACTTTGATTTTGCAGCTGTTACTCTCGTCAGTTATGTCTAATTTCAACTACAAAATTAGGCTTACGCTAAAATTTAGCCTGTTAAGATTTAGGTGCTATTTATTATGGATTTTATGGATTACTAGCGGTCCGCCTCAGCTTCACACGGGTGCAATTTTTTTATAGAATTTCAGATTTTTTTTTCATACAAACCTTTTCCTAGCAATACCGAACGCAACAAAAAAATAATTATCCAATTTGGTGCAGTCATTCAGAAGCTTAGAGACATTTCGGCATTTCCATTTGTAAGGATGGTAGTAAAGGAAGAAAGAGGGCACCTTTGTTTACACACACATGCGCATCGTAATAATAATAATATATCCTGCGTCAATGGCATGACCGAAATTCGGTTAGATTAAGTTGCAAGTAAAAGGCCTATAATTTCAGCTATGTTTTAAAAGAACTCATACCTATACATATTCATGACCCATCCAGGAGTACAGTACCCACACTGGGTCCCATTGAACTTTGCCAGTCTGCTCTGTATGTCATGGTAGCTGGTCATCTTGCTGCCGATGCCTTCAACTGTGGTCACCTCCCAGCCATGGCAGGATAGCACTGACACTAAGCACTGGAAGTGAATTGATTAAAGAACGTTGTGGTTGTATGCCAATGTAAATTTCAAAATATGGTGCAATACTCCTCCACACTACTGTTTAGTAGGTAGAAGAAAACTATGTCAATCTAGAATACATGAATCCAAAAAACAACGATTTATTCATTTATTTATACTTTAATGTACACTATACGATGTGCTTGCATTTGACTTAGTGGTGGTTAAGTCATAATATGGTTGAAGATGGTGAACCATTGCGTAAAAATAATCTATTTACTGAATTACAAATTAATGTATAGGCAAATAATTTGAACTACGAGTAGCTTACGGAATTGACTGAGAACAGCTTGACTTCATTGGTAGGAGGTAAGGCTGCGCGTACGGCGACGATGCAGGCGCCGCATCCTCCCTCGTGACACATCGCCTTAGTGCCGCGCAGTTCTGCCACAGTGCGGATGTAATCGTTCAGAGATACGTCTGGACCGAATTTTCCATCGGCTAAAAGTTTAAAGGATGACAATATTATCCTTCTATTTTTCAGATGATCATAAAGAAAACGTATTTTGCCAAAGTTGTCGCTAAAGAGCGGATTGGTGAAATAGTTAATGTAAATCTACGCGAAAACCATGATGATGTGATTAAAGATGTACCTACCTAGTAAAACAGTAGACGAGTATAAACAAAATAAACATCTCTTGTTATGAAGGTGTACGAAATTGGATTGACCAGACATCATTTCCAAACAATGTTTTCATACATTTATTAAAAAATAATGTTCTACAGTTAATCTGTTCTGAAATTAACTAAATTATTAAGAAACTAACAAAGCTTTCACTTACCTTCAAATGGTTTCCCATTAATTTTGAACAAAATTTTAGCCATGTCCCCTTCACGTTTATTACCAAACTAATTTGTGGCTCCGTCGTTTGTAGTACCAGCCTCCTAATCATCTCAATTGATACTGGCACAATAAGAATGCCTTATTGTTAAATTTTATGTAGCTAGCGGAAATAATAACACAATTGGCAACCTGTGGACTAATGAACAGTTTGCTTTTAGTTTGCTTGAAGCTTAGTGTATAATAAAAAGAATTGTGTAGTGTGTACACTGTAATTTTTATAATGGTTGGTACATGTTGCGTTATCGTTGGTTGACAACTATCCTATAATATTTTTTACTTGGTGTGCCCGCGACTTCACTCTTCGATATTTTTATTAAATTATATCTACCAAAGAGCCGAATACCTCTCCAATTCAATTAGGCATCTACGTCTGTATATTTTCAGTGATCGTCTGAAACTTATTAGGGTCTGAAATGACAATATATTTGTATATTTTCTTCAAAGGATGTACAGAGGCCAGCACATCAAGTTACCCCAATATGTCAAATTTCTTTGATAGATTTTCAACTTTAATACAAAGGTATAAGGTTCTTACTTAATCGGGAAAATTTGACAGATTGGGGTAGCTTGATGTGCTGGCCTCTGTACATAGATTTTCAAATAGGAAAGAAAGTTAAACCGCCTGGGTTTTCTTGCAAAAACGAACCTAAAACAAGCTAAATACGCCACTGAAACGCTAAGTGCCTTCTACCAACCAGAGGAAAAACTTCTTAATTAAAACAGGCTGCAATGAGCTTTGTAAGAGGTGGAACTTCTTTGCCGAGTTTGAGGAGTTTAACCTTAATAGAGTCGCACCCTGTGGCACAGTCGTTCTTTAGGTTATTAATGACTGTCTGTAATTCGGCCTTGTCCGGAGAAAGTAAGACCATAGATGCATGCGCAGGAGGTTTTTCAATTTTGTTTCTTTCCTGCCCCTGAAACTTTTTGAAGCAGAACTTTCGTGATTTGTTTTTAATTTCCTGAGTGAGAAATTAGAGTGATCACTATACATTTTGTATGATTACTCGACAATTTAGTTTTTTGGGTCTGCCAGCAATTTTCGGTGGATGCTACCTATATGTTTCAAAAACATCGTAAGAGGCCAGGTGTGATCCAGGGTTTAAGGACGTTAAGACACTTTCGTTACTTTTGAGTGCTGAGATACCGTGGACATTCCACAAATTTTATTTATTTACCAAGTATGAACATAGCGAAAAAATCTGTTGTAATAATTAATTGAAGAACTTTATAGCATGCCCTGGAACTAACCGTCGAATATAATAAAACATATATATATAAAAAAAAAAAACAATTAATAATACGGCTTCAGGAAGTTTTTTGCGGCAAGTGACTCCCACGATCCAAAAAAAATTCTTCGCGATCTACAAATTTTGCAATAGCATCATAAACAAAGAAAAAAAAAACTCAAGAAAAATATCTTAGCAAAGTCAAATAATTTTTATCAAATAGGCATATAAAAGGTAGTTTCATATGGAGAAGAATGGCCAAGAAACTCCACCGTTACTCTTAAGATGTTTTACAATAGTTTGTATAGATTAAGTATATAATTATAACTAGAGTAGTATAAAAGATTTAATAAAGAACAAAATTAAAAAAATATTGATGTCTTTAAAAATATGTACCTAGTTACCTACACAGCCTGACTTAGATTCTCAAAAGTAAAGTAGTTTTTAGAAGAAAAATGTAGGTTAATTACTTGTACCCATAAAGTTGTTCGTAATAAAGCCACTTATTAACGACCTCGTAATTAGTATAAGTCCGTAATTAAAATGAATACCTATTGATTATAAAATTATATTACGATGACGGCTAGTTATGGCAAACTTCAATTACTTTATTGGAAAATTACACTACTTAGTCTACTATCTAAATTAGTGACTTTAATCATCCCGGCAGTTGTTGTCAATAATTCATACAGGACGAACGTTCAGTTTTACCCGAATTTTTCTTTCCATAAAAACCCGACTCGGACTAAACAACGACGAAAAAATTGCCAAATCGGTCCAGCCGTTCTCAAGTGATGTGCTTACCAACGAACAGCTTTTCATTTTTAATTATATAGGGCGGCAGGATGTCGACGCAGCATGTTTCTGTTGCCATGGATTCAATAAAAGATTCTGAACCTGCTGCGTTGAAGTTTTCTTTATTAAAAAACTGGCAGTGCCACGCGGTTTCACCCGCATAAGTTTCGATCCCGTGGGAATGTCGGGATAAAAACTATCCTATGTCCTTTCTCAGGACTCTAACTATCTCTATACAAAATTTCATCTAAATCGGTTCAGCGGTTTAAGCGTGAAGAAGTAACAGACAGACAGATAGACAGACACACTTTCGCATTTATAATAGTAGTAGGTATAGTAGTATGGATAGTATGGATGACGGATGGCAACGACCAGAAGGCCAATTCTCGTAATTTAAAACGTTCAAAATCTAGTCGCAGTCTCATCTCGGCGACAAACAAATGTCAAAAACTTGTCAAAATGTAGGGAAATTAGAAGTATTTTTGACAGATTGAGACTGAGATCAGACTGTGAACGTTCTTAAAATTACGAGAATTGCCCCTCTGATGTCTCTGCAAGCGTACCATGACCACAGTAGAGTAAACGAAAGACAAAATGATAGACTGCAAAATGTAAAAAAAAAAAACCCGCCAAATACGTGTCAGACCACATCCAATGAAGGGTTCCTTAGTAGGGATGAATTTATCCCAAGAACAAACTTAACATTGTAGTTGAAACACATGTTCTCCCAAATATTTATACTGCAAATGTAAGTTTTTATGCACAAAATTGAGAGATTTTCCATGTTATTTTAAGACCTTAGAGTTCTTATAGGTTTCCTGTAATCTATAAGTAAAATTTGTAATTTTTCCGTGTAAAAAATTTCAACTTACTCGGTCTTTTAGATTTGGAGTAAATGGGCTGTGACAGACGGACAGACAGACATATACACTAGTGATCCTAAAAGGGTTCTGTCTTTTTAAGAAAACTAATGTAATTTTGTAAAATATAAGAAACACAGAGGGCTACAGAGGTATCTTTTCTTCGTAGAGTAGAATTAGAATTCTTCGTAGATTTTATACTTGTTTACATATAAATATTCGAGTTTGAAAATGTTCGAAATTGCCACAGTCTACAAAATAATAAGTAGCTAGCTAAGCTGGCAGTAATCAAATCTCATGTGAGGTAGTTTTATTTACAGAACGAAATAACAAAAGGCAGTAAAATCTCTTTCAAATTCAAACTCACGATTTGACAGATTCCTAGTTACCCACTCATCCGTAGTTAATTCGAGAGAAACCGTGAGTGAAATCATCAAACATTCCGTCCAAAGTTATTTTCATTTATAGGAATTCATAAGGTGTTTACAGGAATGAAAAATACGTTTCGACGATTATCGAAATCGTACATCGAATTCAGCGAAACAATTTTAATAATCGTGATCGAGTAGGGGGGTTCAGGGGATCAGAATGGAATGAATCGTTTTTTTTTTAATAAGTTGTTACTTTTAACGGTATTTTATAATAGGTATCATGACATTTTGTTTTTCAAAATAAGTTGTTCATTTGTTTTCCCGTCGTACGATTTTTTTTAATATCGTTTGTTTCTGTGGGTCGTGGGGCTTGTAACCATGTAATAGTTGAAAATGCGCGCTTTTTTTTTCGAATACGAGTTCCGTCATGGCACCAACGCAGCACAGACATTACGACATATATGGGCATGGTACCGCAACACCGCATGTGAACGCACGGTCCGTTTTTGGTTTGATCGCTTCAGTTCTGGAAATTTTGATCTCAACAATGAGCCCATTGACTGACCGGAGACGAAAGATAACGATGAATTAAAAGCCATAGTGGAAGCAGATTCAACTCAAACCACGTTGGAATTCGCAGTAGCCTTCAACGTAAGTGATTACTGATTCATTTACTTCAAATTGGAAAGATAAAAAAGCCCAGAAAGTGGGTACCGGTATACTCACTGAACAGAAACAAAATCGATTTTTACGGGGGAAAAATTTCAAATCCTATGAGGCGGTCCCGTCCCCAGGATTTTTATAGCAGAGCCATCAAAGAACAAATGGCAAAAGTGCATCTTTACTAATATGGCTAATACTTCGATTAAAGCAAACTAAAATTTTCTTAACAAAAAATAAGTTTATTTTTAATATAAAAATGGCAATTACATAGGTAAGGACCTAATAGTACCTAATATTTATGACTTTTACACCATTTTTAAAATAGTATGTGGACTCCTCGTCCATTTTTTATGATGACCTGCGCTTTTTATGATGACCTGCGCTTTTTATGATGACCTGCGCTTTTCAGTTAGACTGACTCCTAATTATTTTTTCTGCCTTCTAAATTCGTATTGGTGTTTAACTCATAATTTTATGCCATTATCTTATAATTACTAGAAAAGGTTGCATGCCACAAACTATGCATGTCATATTTTCCACACTAGTTATTGAAACCACGACGTGTGAAACCCTCATAGATTCTCACAAACAACATTTTTAACCAACATTCCGGATTTATGGATTTCCAGGCGTTACCTTCGATTTTCAGAACAAAAATAACGTTATTATTTTCTTTTCACAGAACGTGTCACAGTCAACAGTGGTTGAGCTCTTAAAGCTATAATTTTCGACGTGGGAGGTTGCAGGTGTATCGATGGGTAGCTTCTACATTTTTATTTTTTTATTGCGAATTGTGTCATTATAAAGCCCTTTTATTACTTTTAATGAACATCTGGCAGTGAATTAAGACTCACTTTCTTTCAATTGAGACTTTAATACACGGTGTAAAAAGACACATTACATAGCCGTTAACTATGCATTCTGTACATCAAACTTAGTAACATTGCACACCAAAAAGCACTATTTTCGGTGTGAAAATTTGCTGTTGGCGGTAGTGCGCCATGTAACGCACGCAAAGCATTGTGCATGCGACGGTACAGGAATCGTGGGGTATTATTAAAGTTATGTTATAACATTAAAAACTAATTTTCGTAGAAAAAAGTCAGTAAAAGTTGGAATTTTGACCTTCAATATCTCCGTAACTAGAAGTTTCCCAGGTATGGTAACATAAAAAAAAATTACAATGACGGGAAGTACATACAAGTGGCTCTCGGCTTCCTTACTTTTTACACCCATCATGTTAACTGGTGACTGTTGGGATAAGTGTGTTAAGGTAAGGGAACTGCAAAAACTATGATCATCAAGTCGTGATCCAAGTTACAAACTTTCACATGAATAATATTAATTAGGGTCCCTATTTGCGTAAAAGTTCATTCGCGGAAATGTCTTTTCGCGCAAGTGTACTGCTACCGCTTCGCACGGGTTGGGAGACTTGACAAGATATCGAGATTTCTTTAACATATGTAACTTTAATTTAAAATTAATACACAAAAACCTTCCGGAATAAATTCTCTAAATGATGGGGAAAACCGTATCAAAATCCGTTGCGTAGTTTAGATGAATAACTCGATTACATAGATAGACACGAAAAGTGTCAATTTTTTTTTTTTCATACAAACCTTTTCCTGGCAAACCGCGAACAGAACAAAAAACAACGAATTAGCCAATATGGCGCAATCATTCGGAAGTTATGCGCGTACAGACATTTTGACGACTTTGTTTTATACTATGTACCTAAAGAAGGAAGTATTAAAGACTTAAAAGAAACTCAACAAATTATCACATATATTTTTTTTTGGTTCTCTCAGCGATTGAATTCGTTAAAAAATATTTTTAAGGTTCCGTACCTCAAAGGGAAAAACGGAAAGACGGTCACATTGCATACGATATTAGGACGGCTAATTTGTGTTACATTTGATGTAACATGTCAACAATCTGTCATCATAATTTGATCAGGGCTCTATATTTGTGATTATTCAGAATATTATTGAGTTTTATTTACTTAGATCTCCTCGCCTTCTGATAAAATTGACGTATTGCCTTTATACGTTACTTGCTTCTGCTGGTAACTTCGTCCGTGTGAAATTGCTTGTTCCCCGGACCGCATTGCCCTTCCGCGCTATTACTTCATTTTCAACTAGCTGCGCCCCGCGGTTTCACCCGCATAAGTGTCAATCCCGTGGGAATATTAGGATAAAAAGCAGCCTATATGTTAATCTAGAAGGTCAGCTACCTCCATACAAAATTTTATCAAAATTGGTCCCTTTGTTTGAGCGTGAAGGAGTAACAAACATATAAGCACACACACACACTCACAAACGTTCGCCTTTATAATATTAGTGTGATATGTTCTGTTGGACCTAGACTAAGTAAACAATCGGGTTGCTTACCAATTAGGGATTACAATCAAAACATCAAGGGGAATACCCTAGATAGTCCGCGAAATTTACAAGTCAGTGCCAGGTTGTATGTTAAATGAATCCTATTGATTGTTATTTCGAAATAGTAATTCAATAGGATTATACATAGATACAATAAAAGTAGTAACTGTATGAATGTTTTTAATATTTCCCGATGGGAAATCCCATCAGGCGACTTTGTTACATAATAAAATCAATTGAATAAAGGAAATTACGATCGGAAGATAAAGCTAAGGATAATTTAGGGATTAAAATATCAAACACTCATACACTTGTAACACCATTTGCAGTTATTTAATAAGCAATAAGAATATATATGACAACTTAAATTTTTATTTCAATTTAAAATGCTCCAGCTTGTGTCCAACAGCCATGAATATATTTTCCACTGTGCAAGGAGTCGCTGAAACAAAGAAGATTTTATACTATTACTTTGAAATTCGAACGGCTTTAATTCTGATTTTGCATTACTGTTCAAAATCACAGTCATCTTTATTCTCGTTACAATAAGGTTGCTGTTGGGTTTCTGCTGTCAGAGATAAAAAAAACTGAAGGTATTTAGAACCGCACACGATTCAATAGCGAAGTCATTTGTTTTACACACCGTTTGTAATTTAAGTGTTTTTTTAATGTTAAGTACCTACCACAAAGTTCAGACCACGGAGTAAATACTAAGGTTCAGAGACACGTGTATAAAAAGTTATGTTAACCGTCTAATTTATTACTTTATTCTTTATGTACACAATAACTACGTTTATATTTCCCCCTGCAGGCTATTGTCGTTTTCAAACAAAATCCCGCTTACTGATAATTGTTTTCTAAAATATATAAAATTTAAATAATAAAAATAATATTTGAAAGGGTAAAAATTATCATATACTAGCTTCCGGCCGCGGCTTCGCCCGTGAGGTATATCGATAAAAACTATCCTATGTCCTTCCCCCGGGATGCAATCTATCTCTCTATCGAAATCCGTTCAGTGGCTTAGCCGTAAAAAGGTAACATACAGACAGACAGAGTTACTTTCGAATTTATAATATGGATATTGTCTTGTTTTGATGTTTGAGTAAAATGGGAACTGTTAAATTCACTGTGCCTCTCTAAGCATGACATCCGTAGTTTTGGCTAAAGTTACGGGTATTCGTTACTCCGTGTGACCAATGGACATAAGATTACTTCGAAGCCCAAACTAAGATTGAATGACAACACCATTTAACAGTTGTCCTTACTTCCGATGTATTTTAGCCCGTCCGAAGAGGTTAATTAATTTTGAGTAGGGTTCATTCCGAAGCATCGAACTACTTTGTAGCGGCCCGTATCTTCGTTGACGGTCTTAGAGAATAAGCCCCTCCTTAAGTAACGCTAAACAAAATAATTGTAGTTTTATCTACCTATCGATTAAATTGATAAGTATCGATTAAATTGATGACTTACCTATCGATTAAATTGATAAGTAAAGCCTCATTTTCACGATGCAAGTTTCATGCATTTGGCATAATGCAATAAAATTAAAGCACCAAATGCAACAACTTTTATTGTTGCTCCGCAGGCAATTAACTATACTTTTAATTTATTTTTGACACTTGTGCTCTATAATATCTCGATTGGTCGCCATGGCCGAAGCTCGGTCTGGAGGACTTAATATTTTTTTAACACAAAAATCTTAATTATCTTACCTAAATCAAACCACATGTCTTCGTATCCGGCATCCAAACGAGCGGAGTGTACAGCTGCGTGAACCGCGTGGAGGAACACTGTTGCCAGGCAGAATGAGGGCTCACCGGTCGCTAAGGACAAAAACACGTGTCAATACATGTGATGAAATATCACCCTTGAGGGATTAACCACGCGGTGAAATTTATAGATTTTTATTACAAATCAAAGCATTAAGGAAAGTAAGTAAGTATCTAAGTAATTATTTATTTTAGTAAAAGACTTAGCCTAGGTAACATCAGTGTTAATTCAATAAGGGATGGGTTTAATTTGAGAAGATCGCTGCCCTTTAAACTAGGAAAATCCAGTATCTTGAAGGTCAGTGTAAAGTACACTGACCTTCCTTAAGGGATTGACACGTTTTACAAAATATTCATAACTGCGAAATAATTCCTCTGTTTTTTTTTTTGACTATGGCATCTCCGGACTTTCCTGTGGATGCCTTGAATTAAGGCCTCCAGCCAGGGCAAACAATAAACTTAAAAACTAAGCGACAGCGCTAAGGGCACCCCCCCACGGGGTTCGGACCTCGGCTCAGGGCGTCGCTGGAAGAGGACAGCAAGGGACAGGCTGGATCGGTAATTACTCTGATGCTAACATACATAATTTTATTAAAGGGGCTTAAAAGCTAATTGTGGAGAGTGTTTGTGTGTGTGTGTGTGTGTGTTGCTGTTGAGTTAGACTGGTCTGTTGGGGTGTGTGTGGGGTGTGGTGAATACAATAAATATCTGTCAAGGAAATGAAAAGTTAGGTATTATAGTTGTAATTTGTAGAATAAATAATTACCTGTGTATCGCAATAATTTAAATTTAGGAGGAAATTTATTCGATAGTGTTTAGAACATTTGATGTTAATTAAAAAAAAATTAAAGCATTACAGCTATCACAAATCAACTTCTTTACAGAATGTTTTGTTCATAAACACTACTTAATATAAATACAAGGTGACAGGGACATCGATTCACAGCGAGCCAAATACTTAGGTGTCATCCTAGACCACAACCTCACCTTCAACGAGCACATAAAGACGGCGCGTTCGCGCGCCTCTTTCGCTCTCGGTAGGCTCCACTCCATGATAACTGCCCGCAGCAAATTGTCACTCAAGTGCAAATTGCGCCTCTACACCGCGGTCATCCGTCCCATCATGACCTATGCTTGCGTAGTCTTCGCACACGCCAAGCCGCGATTTCTGCATAAAATGCAAACCCTCCAGAACCGTTTCCTCCGAAAGGTCACGGGAGCCCCCTTCTATGTCCGAAATGTGAATCTGCATCTAGATCTCAGACTCCCCACCATCCAGCAGTTCATGAAACGCCTCTCCAAGCGCTTCTTTGACTCTGCCATAAAGCACCCCAATCCCCTGATTGCGGCGGCCTCCCGATACACTCCTTCCCGCATAAGTAGGATTCGCCGACCAAGGCATACCCTCACTGTCCCCGACGACGCCACTACCCTCCTCCAGGAGAGCAGTAAGGCCACGAGTACTCTCAGTCGACAACACAAACACAAGCTCAGATATCCGTCCTTCCGTCCTCGCCGCCGAGGCCCGTCGCGACGTCCCGCACCATCACCGTGCCCCCCCCGACCCTTGCTCGAGCCAGCCCGCGCAGCTGAGCCTGTAGTTTTAAATTCGCCCCTAAACACCAATAATAATACCGATCCAGCCTGTCCCTTGCTGTCCTCTTCCAGCGACGCCCTGAGCCGAGGTCCGAACCCCGCAGGGGGTTACCCTTAGCGCTGTCGCTTAGTTTTTAAGTTATTGTATGCCCTGGCTGGAGGCCTTAATTCGAGGCATCCACAGGAAAGTCCGGTTAAGCAGTAGCCATCCTCATAAAGGATGAACTGCGAGATGCCATTTTAAAAAAAAAAAAAAAAAACATCGATTCACAACCTGTTACCACGAAAACAGTACATGATTTTGGACCAACCTGCGTTTGCAAAAAAAACAGCTGTTTCTTATAAAAGTGTACGCGGTCAAAATTTACGGAATAGCAATTTTTTCAATGCAGTGGATAGATTTCGTTTCAAAATCATTTGAACTTGTGGAAATCTTGTAACACTCAAGTATTATTAGAAACCTTGAGAATTAACAGGTCAGTGTGAATCTTTGGACTTGCAATAAACAATCAAACTAATGCATAGGGTCCTACAGAACACGTTGTGTTAACGCTAAATGAATACAGCTACAATTTGTGGAGTACGACAAAATGTTAGGTAAAGCCAGGGAATGTCAATGTTGTTCAAATTAACTACCAACGTTTATTTGAATCACAACTGCCATTCTTTCATGTTTCTGATTCGTATAGTAATAGATTACAGTCCGACCACTGTTGTTGTCCAAATCACTGTGACCTTTATTCTCATTCTAGTAAGGTTGTGTTCGGTTGCTGCCACTGACAAGTCTGTCACAATCATTGTGATCTTTATTCTCGTTACAATAACGTTGCTGCTGTCAGAGGTAAAATAACTGAACGGACTGTAGTTACTTTTGGTTGTGTACAAATTTTTTTTTTCTTCTTTTTTAGAACTAGATAACAGGGTTTATGTTAATTACGTAAAATTCCTTTGTCTGAGGTTGTTAAGCTACTGTCTAATTACATTCTTTAGCGCCCTATTCATTTTGAAATTTCTATCATAATAACAACAATACTGGCCTAAGTCCACGTGATTCTGTACCTATAACAAAAGATTTATCTCTAATTTCAGTAGAGTAACTAATAAAGTTAGAGTTACGTAAAGTCAGTTTGTATTGTTCAATATTGCTCCAGCCAGATGGAGTAAGATCTTAGTGAATTTCATATCCAACAAAAACAAAAACTCTCTTTGCGACATAGTTTTTGTCGTTAAGACACTTGGATGTTCAATGCAGTAAGCAAAACTATGAATGTATCAAGTCCCTAAGTAACTACAATTACAGTTCGGCCGTCGAGAAAATGCGTACCTGACACCTGTCAGTGCGACAATTCTAGTAACTAATAAAGATCAAATTCGCAAAATACGTATTCGTTTGTATGAAACTGACGGGTGTCAAGATCTCGGACTGTAGGTTTTAATCAAACAAGAGTAATAGTTGCTGGTCAGTTGGTCTTGTCATAGTTCATTATTATTTTTGTGTTCAAGAATGAGTGATCAGTAACAACCAAGCTTGATGTCTGAATGTGTATAAATTACAAGCCTCTTTTCAGTTGCGCAGAAAATTTAAAATCATAGATTGTTTATTACTTCTGATAATTATTGCCCGGAAGTCTCTCTGTCAGCAAGATACATACATAAATAAATATACCGTAGTAAACTTCTCACCTTTAGACTGCAGTATACCAAGTTCATTATTGCCATTTCGACAGAAGTAAATCCTCATGTCAGATGGAATGTCTTTGATTCCTGGGATCTTGTAGGTCCAAGTTCTATCAGTGAGCAGCTTCCCAGTTGAACCATCGTAAACTATTTTTTCTGCGGTCCAGTATCCAAGACCCATAACGAAAGCCCCTTCAATCTGAGAAAAGAGAGATGTGATTTAAAAAAAAAATTTGTATTAAGGCATTGGCTGCCAGCGCGGTCACCGGTGAACGCGAACAATAGATTTTCTATTGTGTCTGTTGTCTGGCAGTCAACGTGTTAAGTAATTCTTTTTCTTTGGTATTTATATCATCTAAAAGTGTTAATATTTACTGTGTGTATGTACCCAGAGAGATATTAAGACTAATTAAACTTACTTGAGCAACGTCAATTTCTGGACTTAAACTCCTTCCAGTATCTTCCAAAATATCAACCCTTATAATGTCATGGTTTCCAGTCAAAATGTCAACTTCCAATTCCAACATTCCAACAGCATAAACATCATAAGGCTTGCCATCCCTTGCCAGGTTGAACATGGAAGAAGCTTGAAGATCCAGTCCTGCGTCATAAGCTCCAGCGATCAGTTCTTCCCATGTAGGTGTATCCAGCTTTTCTCTAATAGGCTTAAGTCTATCATTTAAAACTTCACAAGCTTTCTTAACAGCAAATACAACGCACTCACTACCTACACTTCCTCCAGTGACAATTGTATTGGGAGAAGTAAAGCTATTACTAGGCTTAACACTGATCTTTTCCAAAGGTATATCAAGAATATAAGCGCAAACTTGAGTTGCTTTAGTATTTAAACCTTGTCCCATTTCTATTCCTCCATGGGTAACCACAACGGAGCCATCACCATGGTAGATTGAAATTAAAGCATTGAAGTTGCCTATATAAGATATATCAATTGTCAATGGTATCATTTTTATCGCTCGTTTTCTCCATCGATTACTTTTATTAAATTCTTCAACTTCTTTCTTCCTGTCGTCGTAGTTTGCGTCTACTTTTAATTGGTTTATCAACTCTGGGATTGGATTGTTCTCTGTAGGCATGTTTAGAAGCCTCACTTCAATGGGATCTAGTTTTAGACTGAACGATATCCTCTCCATTATGTGCTCTATCATGGCAACGCCTTCAGTTGAAACTGTATTGAAAAAATAAGTTAAATTTGTCTTTATTGACATTAAAAAGAAAAAATTGTTCAATGCACTAAAATAATATTTCATAAAAAGAAACAATTCCGGTTGACTTGGTTGTTTCATTAAACAAACTAAGAGTAGCTGGTCCAGGGTTGCATGGGATATCGACGCGTAAACTATCTATGAATTCATTTTTTTATAACCGACGAACAATTTAAACGCTCGGAAGTACAGAATCATGTATCGAATCCATAGTAACAGGTTGTGCGTCGATACCACCCTGTATTAGTATGTTAATCAGTAATGTGATTGATAAATAAAAAATCTCCTGCACTTGTAAAACAAGCGTTTTTGTTTGAATTACTTGTGGTTATTATTTGTTTATGCTGATTAGCAGTTCGAGTAAACCATCGGAACGATGTGTTGTTTGTCTAATTGTTTTGTGGTTACTCGCTATTTATTATTCCTTTTAACAGTTTCAGTGAAATGTAAATCAATTTGTTTGAAATCGATTGTAATATGTATCAATTATATTTATTGTTTTATTTTGTATAATTATGTACTATGTGACTTCAAACTTTTAGATCGGTAACGAACCTATTAAAAGTATAAGAGCAATAACGTTTTTGGTCAGAATTCTTAAGCAGAATCGACAAAACTTAAGAAAAATCATCAATAGAAAATCAATCAGATTTTTTTTTACTTACACGGCGCCCTACACCAAGTGTTGGATGGTTTGTCAGTCAAGACACTGTAAGGGGTGATGGACCATCTCTTGTGATTGTAGCAGTTGTAGAAGTGTGTGGTAGTGAGCATTGTGAGGATCTCGTTGTAACTGCAGCCGCCATCCTGGTAGAAGGTATTCTTCAGGTACTGGATTTCACCTTCGGCGTTTACGCCAAGCTGAAAGAACCAAATTTGAAGAAAGGTAGAAATAATTACTAGAATCTTCTATTTTACCTAATTTAAAGTAACTTTTTCATCATCGTTTTGTTTGACCATCTCATGAAGAAACAATTCGATTATTTGAATAGGTAATTTTGTTTTTAGGGTCAGGCAAAGCTGAATTAGTTTTTTCAATCTGGTATTTCTCAGGCAGTCCGAGTCAGGCTTTGCCTGGTTGGTTTGGCAATAGGCTCGCCCCTTATTAAATGGAACTCAAACATAACTGGCGAAATGTGGGTGTACTTCAGGTGCACATCTGTTTATTTCTTCGGCGAGTACAGGCGTAATATGTTAAAGTAACCCTTGGTTTAAAAGGGAGATCCTTAAATTTGCTTATATTTTTTACTTTGTACCTCAAAGTTGCACTTGGTAGGAAGTCGCTTTCCAATTGACTTCATATTTGTCTGCAAGGGTAGAATCATTCTGCAAGTTTTGTTCAATAGATGGGTAACCAGTGCTGCAGAGCACGCAATTTGAGCAGATCGAGAAATTTTGCCACCGTAGGCACCCCCAACTCGACGCACAATCACGTTTATACTGAAATCATCAAGAAGAGCTAACTAGTAATTGTAATTAAAAGTTAAATGCTTATTTTTGGAGAGCTTATTGTCTAAGCAAGAAAGTTTAAAATAGATTTCCTTATAATACCTGTTAACAGGTACTTTCAAACTTTGTGCGATAGCAACGTTGGTTAGATCAAGCCACTGTGTAGACGATAACACTTCCATTCCATCTTCGGTAGGTCTAACCACACACGTTTGGGGCTCCATGTAATAGTGGTACTGTGCTTCCATTTCCAATTCTCCAAGAATAACAGTTTTAACATCATGTCCAACATCAGTCGGTTCTACGGCTTGGTCAGCTTTCACTCTTTTACTCTTTTCTGGAGATTGTAAAACCTGATCAATAGTTAGCATGGGTTTATTCTTGCTTATTGAACTGTATCGTATTTTGACAAGTCGAGCAGCGTTGTTTGCTGTTTTCTCTCTATCTGCTACTATTATGGCTGCCGGTTGGCCGTAGAACTTGACTTCTTTAGGACAAAGTATTTCTTCTTGATCAGCCATGAAAGGTATATTAGAGGGGGTGAATATATTATCCCCTGGGATGTCTTTTGCTGTGTAGAAGGCAATTACACCGGGTAATTTCTGAAACAGATGATATATTATTCACATATTATATGTACGAGTATGTAGCTAGCGAATCACAATTTTGTAAAGTTAACTGTTTTACGGTTAATTACGATAAAACTATAGCTGCATCTATACTCACAAACGCTTCAGAAGTATCAAAATCTTCAATCATACTGCCTGGAACAGCATCAGCAGTAACAAAGGCAGCAAATACTTCATCAACTTGTCCTGGTAGATCATTAGCAAATGTAGCTTCACCACTGCACTGTACCAATGCTTCAATCTTCGGAATAGGCTGATTTAACGGCCATATGCTCTTGTCAGTTTCAAAGGATTGCATGCCTTTGGATGTATGGCGTTTTATAGCTTCGCCTCCTGATTTGTACAGTGGATTAATTTTGTCGCTTGGACAAAGACTAAGTATTGCCTAAAAATGAAATGACAGTTAATACAAGTAAATAAAAATCTGGTTTCTTACCATGCACTCTCATTTTATTCGGTCCATATGTAAAAATTGTCCATTCTAACCGCGTTAAAATATATTGCATTTTTCTATGAAATTTTTTTAGGGTTCCGTACCTCAAAAGGAAAAAACGGAACCCTTATAGGATCACTCGTGTGTCTGTCTGTCCGTCTGTCACAGCCAATTTGTTCCGAATCTTATGGACCGATTAAGTTGAAATTTGGTACACATATGAATCTCTGTGACCCAAACACAGACGTGTAACGTAAATAAATGAGTTTTAAAAATGGGAGTCATTTTTGAGGGGTAAATAGATAATTAAAAAAAAAAGTTTCGCAATCTGTACCATGTGACATATCAAATGAAAGGGCTTACCGTGAGGATCTTAAATATATTTTTTCATAATTTTAAAATAAATTGTTTTAAAGTTATTTAAGACAATAGACGGAAATTTACCATTCCCCCCCCTTATCTCCGAAACTACTGAGCCTAAAATTTTGAAAAAAATACAAAATTTGTTCTATACCTATAGATTACAGGAAAATTAATAAGAAGTCTATGACCTTGAAACAACATGGTAAATCTCTCAATATTGTGCGTACAAACTTACATTTTCAGTTGGAATGTATGGGAGAACATGTTTTTCAACTACAATGTTAAGTTTGTTCTTGGGATAAATTCATTCCAACTACGGAACCCTTCATTGTGCGTGGTCCGACACGTACTTGGCCGGTTTTTTTTTGATAACTAACCTACTAATAATGTCTACGCTTGGGATTCTAGAAGCATGTGTTGAATTCATGGTTACAGTTTGATGCGTCGATGTCCTAGCCACCCTGTATGTATATAGTAGCATATTATATATAGTTTATTATACTTTGCCCATATACCTTATAATACAAAGACAACGCTAACATCTTCCTGTAAGCTGCCGAAGGTTCAGGCGGTGCATCAATAGGATTTATCTCTTCTTGTAACGTTTTTAATGCTAGCTGCAAAGTCTCATCAGTATATAGATCTTTTCCAACTAAAACTTCTTCAGTTTTCGACGCATGTGTAAATTTTGCTGAAATACTGCCGTAAACAAGTGTAGCTTTTTCTACTGTACTTGTATCTTTTTTAAATTTGAATAGAAATCCTGCGTTCACAACTGCGTGTGCATTTTGAGATCGAGGCATAATCTGTAAGAGAAATAAGACTTAAGATGCTATCCAAAAATATATTTCGATTTTATGATAACCTAAACTTACGAGTGGCTATGACAGTTTGCAGTCTAGAAAACTGCTGGGTTATTGAGGAACACACCCTTATGCCATTAATATTCTCAATTCAACTAGTATAAATTGATTGCGTTGTTTACGTTTTCGAGCGGACAATTTTTTCAAACAAATGAAGTACTGATAGGAATATACTTCAAAATTTTTGGGCACGTGATAGAAAGTGTGATACACAATTGGGGTGCTGTTACATAATTCTGTACAGAAAACAACGCATGATATTCTTTTGGACAAGTTTTAGCCATACCTTATAAGTTTTAACTGCACAGCTGTGCGAAAGCGGTGGCAGCAATATATTTTTAATAATTTTGCCATGCATAGATGTTTTGAGAAAGTCTGTCATTTTCATCTTTTCTTCCTTGTTCGCGCCTTCAGCTGTAAGATATTATTATGGTGCATTAGAATTATAAAGTGATGCTCGTTTTCACTAACTCTAAGTGACACCGAGTGAGAGTGAGTGAGTGGGTGTGAGTGTGCGTGTGAATAAAAGCGTTTAAAATGTAATAGTGCCCCTAAATAAAAATATAGTTTTCACATTTAGATGTCACTTAGAGCTTCACGCTGTGTTAGTAAAAATAGCCGGTCTGAAAAACTTAGGTGAATTGAGTTTGAAGTGAGCTGTCATTCCACCTGAAGTTAGGGATTGACACTATTGACAGCTCAATTCACCTTTTTTTCCGTAGGGTTATCCTCGTGGATACCCTCCATTTGGGGAGAACGGAGGGTTACGTCGGACTCCTACCGACTAAAACCCCACTGGTTCTTCCACTACCATAAGTCGGAGATATATGTACATTTGCCGCACCCCGACTGGTATCAAGCCCAAAGTTCCTAGCGAGCCCCGATACCAAGTGCGCGCATGCAACACTGCGTGCCACTTCTTTGGCTCTGACTGTTCGAGATACAGCAGCTCATTTTACCTAAGTTTTCGCTGGTGTCAGTGTACGATGAAGATTTAATTTAACTAATACTGTAGGTAACGACTTTTTAACTGGTTTGAATTTCTAATCTAATCAGTAGTATAAGAGTTTTAAATATTACTTAATAAAAGCAATAGTATTTTTATCTGTTCTGTTAGATATCCATTCCATGATCAAAACTTTGTATAATTCACTTCAATGAAGAATAATTAATAGAACGTGGTAATCACTGTTTCCCTTACCAATCGTTATCATTGCTCCAACAGTCTCGAAAAGTAAGAATACATCTGATTGGAATTCATTGTTGAAATGTTTCAAGAACAGATTGCCGCCTATTGTGCCGATCTGAAACATTCAAGTTTATAAATCAATTACGATCGCATATGTTCACACACAGCTCTGCCTAACCCTTCAGTGAAAATAGGCGTTATTATAGCTAGAATAAGATATATTCTAGCGACACGTTCCTGATGCTTAGCGCGAGTGCAATGGCGACATGTCAAAACACCGAAATTTCTGCAAGTTCATGCATTAAATAATGGTGAAAACCATTAAGGAGGTGCAATATCTAAGTGGCCATACAGACAGACACGAAAAGTGACTTTGTTTTATACTACTTATTATAGCTTGCAGAGGAAGCAAACTAAAGTGGCAGTGGACTAGCTATATTTGTCGAAGGACCGGCCGGTAGAGCAGACGAGTCTTGGAGTGGAGACCGCGTATCGACAAGCGTAGCGTGGGAATCCCCCCAAACTACATAAATGTACCGACGACTTTAAGAAAGTAGCTGGGACAGACTGGATTCGGAAGGCGGAGGAGGGTGTTGTGGCGTAGCCTGGGAGAGGCACATATGTCCAGCAGTAATTCCGATAGGGAAATTACAATATATGGTTATACTTACATTCCTCACAGGGATATGAGCCACGAGATCCATGTGATCGTAAAATTTTTTTAAATACGAAAACTCTTCTTTCTCTGTCGACAGTTGTAGAAAAAGCTCCATCATCTCTGACAATGGCATGCCAGCGCCCAGTATAAGGTTCACATCAATCGTATAACCCTTTAGTTCAGCCACGTTGAATATATCAATCACGTTTTTCGGATACTCCGTGACGTGGTATACACCTACAAATAAATTGTTATCACTACATATTGAGTGCCTTATAGTCTGTGCTGAATAAATATTTTCTTTCTTTCTTTACATTTATTGGATGCTTTTTATTAAAACTACTAAATGACCCGACAGACTTTATCTTGTCAAATAGCTCATACAAAATTCATATGGAAAATGCACTTTCTGTTTTTCCAAAATATCACATTTTGCCGACAACTTATCAAATTTTTCTTTCCGTGAGAGCCTGATTTATATTTTAAAATAAAAAATAGCCAAATCGGTCCAGCCGTTTTGAAGAGATGCGGTTGCTAATGAACTGCATTTCATTTTTATTATGTAGAAGAAATATTATGAAGTGCCACGTAAAGATTTTTAATATTACGTATAATGTTGAGATAATTATTATGATGAACTTTTGAATTTTAAGATAAATTAATTTCTACAACGCTATACTGGTTCTGTTATATTAACAAATGAACTATGCCACATAACAAAAAACATTAACCTCAAAAAAAAAAATTGTGAATTTCCTTGTACGGTTTTTTCTGTTGTACTCGTATAAAAATATTCGTTACCTTGACCGGTGTTCCCAGCAATTAGTTTGTAATCTCCAACACTCATAGCTTTGAAAGCATCATTCAGATTGTAAGCTTTGTACCATTTATGTTTACCAGCATCCATTACTATCATCTTTTCATCACATAATTGAATAAAATCATGTTCTTGTACATCTTTATTATTGTCATCATTGGATTTAATAACTCCTTTAAAACATCTGTCTTTGTGGGAACATTTTTGATTGCATTTAAGTGCACAGGGACTGATAAAGTCCAAGTCTTCAAGATCACATAGTTTGTCTAGAAGTGATTGATCAGCATCCTTAGCGAAGGTTTTGAAAGCATCAGCTATGGGTCTGTATCCGGTACACCTACACATGTTACCGGCGAAAGAATTTTCTACTTCCACTGAAGTTAGGTTTTTGTTTTTTGATTCGTATAAACTAAAAATGGGAAAATGTTGAAATGAATATCTGCTTAATAATAAATTCAAATTTTGTACCACAGGTGGATCCTGGACTATCTGAGGGGCAATTCTGGTAATTTTAAGAACGTTCACAGTCTGATCTCAGTCTCAATCTGTCAAAAATACCTCAAATTTCAGTACATTTTGACAAGTTTTTGACATTTGTTTGTCGCTGAGATGAGACTGCGACTAGATTTTGAACGTTTTAAATTACGAGAATTGGCCTACTGGTACCATCATGCTGACTTGTTTTTACTTTTACCTCAGCATGAGTCAGATCTATACAGGGTGGCAGGGACACAGGGACGTTGTCAAAATGAATGGAACAGCAATTTTTTTTTAATAACGGACGTAAAATTTTGACATTTTATTGCATCATTTATTGAATCATGTACTGTATTTTGGTAATATGTTGCGCTCGATGTCCCTGACATCCTGTATACTTAGTGCCACTAAGAGAGAAGAACAGTAAATTACACAAAGTTATTTAGGTCTTAAAAAGATACAAATTCGCACATGATACAAGGAATAGCGATATTGATGATCTAGGTCATCAATATCGCTATTCGTCTTTTTACGGCATCGTAAATGATTAGTATTCTTACCACGTCCGTATTGGAAAAAAAAATGTATTAAAAATTGCGTAGGTTTCACAAAATCCTTTGTTATTCGATACTGGATTGTTACACAAGAAGTGGATGTTTTGTGAAAGATGTGAAAAATGTTTGGTGTTGGGAGTATCGTTTTTATAACAGATGAGATATGTAGAAGAATGTATTCGTAACACTGTTTTTTCCCCCCTTTACTTATAAACACGTGTCTTAAAGTTAATAAATGATAAACATTAAACCATTTCTTTTTTCGTTTAACTTGTCTTATCTATAAGCAAAGTAAGTGGTTAAAATAATTGTCATACTCTTCGTAATCTTACCTGTACATATTCATGACCCATCCAGGAGTGCAGTACCCACACTGGGTGCCATTAAACTTGGCAAGTCTGGTCTGAATGTCATGGTAGCCTTTGATCCTGTTCCCGATACCTTCCACTGTGGTCACCTCCCAACCATGGCAGGATAGTACTGACACCAGACACTGAAAAAAGATAAAGAAACATTCATTGACTGCCACCGCGGTCACACGGTGTCCGCCAACAATAGATGTTTTATTGTGTCTGTTGTCTGGCAGTCAACGTGGATATATCCAACCGTTAGTGTCTTTGTATTTCCATCGATGTAGAATCGATAGAACTCGGAGCAGACGAGCCCTGAATAATGACCGCGAATTGGGAAGCGTAGAGAGGAACACCCCATAGCAACATATACTTACTACTTTAGTAAGGGCGGCTGGTGTCCCAGCCGCCGCAGTTTATCGACTGGATGCAGGATAATATGAATCAGGAGAATCAGGGGCTAGGGCACTAATTGGGAACGGCCTAAGTATTATCAGTAGTGGACTGCGATATGTTAATTAATTTAAATAGAATGTCTAGCCACTATAACTTAGGTAGCCATAGAAACTTTGTGTGCAGATTTTAAATTGGGTACGAAAATATAAAATTGTAAATGTTACTCATTGCAGAAGCTGTTTTAAAATAACTTGAGCTTTTCTCAAAAGGGCAACAGCTGCCTTTCAAGTCTTTAGTTAGTGCTTTAGTTAAGAGGCTCCGTTTCTGGATACCTCTCTCTCGTTTATATCATAGAATATGTAGGCATTTAGTATCAATAAGAAGTCTGAAATAAAAACATCTAGGTACTTCATATATCTTGACTGATAAAAAAATAATAAATACGTCGTCTATTTATGTGGGATGTCTATCATTAAATGTTTCAAAGAAGCGTAAACTGAACGTTTAGGTATAAGTACTACTTAGGAAAAGACTGGTTAGAAGTAGATATACCTATTAGGAAGGTATATGATCAACTTTTTTCTAGCAAACCTTTAAGAATTTTTACAAAGGCCTTTGTTTTTGTGCCATACTTGTTGTACGGCATTACTACAGTTGTTGCTGTGTCACAAGTGTCACAACCTACTATCCTACTAATATGATAAATGTAATATTATAAACGCGAAAGTTTGTGAGAACGGATTGATGGATGTTTGTTACTCTTTCACGCAAAAACTACTTAACGAATTTTGATGAAACTACAGTAATATAGCATATCAATCAGAATAACACATAGGACACTTTTTACCCCGATATTCCTACGGGATCGACACTTATGCGGGTGAAACCGCAGGGCGCCGCTAGTTAAAAAGTGACATCGACACGCAACCTGTTACCATGAATTCAGTACACGATTCTGAGGCCCCTGTGTTTAAATTTTTTGCTGGTTATAAAAAAAAAACTTGTCCATACATTTTGACCGCGTAGGTATTTCACTTTTCTTTTCTATGAAACATCAGATTTCTTTTTCGATAGCTGACCACAAATTTGTACGCTAGATGGTCTAGAATAATGTGCTTAAGGGGGGGCATAAAGCCAGAAAAAAATCAAATTTCACCCGCGCTTCCTTGCCTACCCCTCTCATCAAACACGACAAAAACAAAACACAATCCCTTCCCGCCAGCAGAAACTTTTCGCCCGGCCAAGTAAGCCAGAGATTCAAACAGAAGAATAACTAGCAGGGGATCGAGGGGGGAGGGGGGGCGGTTCTCATGGGAACAGATCGGTATAAATCATATATATTTGTGTTTGAATTTCCATCTTCTGTAATAAGTATATGCAAAATAATCAGATGAAACGGCTCTATTCAATGTACCTAAGTATTATAGCAGGCTGTGCAAGTAGATATCTTGATAGGGCAATATTATTGTATGTCCCTGAATCTGTTCCGTGGCTGGTAACAGATTCACGGACATACATGTAATACAGCCTATCTATGAATTTCCAATTCTGGATTGAAGGACTAACTTTACTGTACAGTAAAAAAAAAATCTTATATTAGAGAGCAAACCGAGTTGAATGCCTATACATTTTCGATTCCGAATGAAATTACAAATGAACGATTTTTGGATATTTTCCTGTACCTATTTATGCTGTGAGACCTTGCTTCTTGCCAATTTTCATTATTCTAGGTCAACGGGAATAATTAAAACGTATAAGGTACACCCAAGGATTTAAATTTCAAAACACGCGACATGAATGGCAGTTTATGCTAGCTTCTAAGTCAGCGTCTTTGAGGCTTGATATTTCTACAGCTCCAAGAAACCGTAGATCTAAGTATTTGATATCAATTTCAACTTGATACGTATTCCTGAGAAAAAGGGACAGACGGATGGACAACGAAGTTATCCTGTATCCAAGGTTTTCGATTTTTCCTTTTGAGGTACGGAACCCTAAAAAGCAAAAGCACTTCCATCAAAGTATTATATTACATACTCCTAATCATAAATCATGATGAAAACAAACTCAACTAATTTGTTTTTTTAACAATATAAAGGCCAATGTAATCACATCGCTTATCTTATGATTTTTTATTTTGAGTTATATAATCAAGCCTTTTTAGAATGACGACGTTGTAATGGTCATATTAAGGACAAAGATGATTGAAAATATCTATCAAAAATCTTAGAAAACTTGTCGCACCGCAGTGATGAGCAACCCTATTTAATTTTCTCGTATTGGTTTCTCAAATTACAATATCGAAATATGATCATTGTTCATTCCCTTTATTTTCAATGCAATTCTTTAGTAAGTAAAAACATCCGTTTATTTTGCATATACTTACTATACGCTAAGTTTGAATTCAGAATCTAAGAATCATGTCTTAGTATTTTTTTTGGAACTAGAATCTCAATGTTGATGTGACAAAGTTCAAATTCCAATGTAACCAAATTTTGTTTAGGACCTACAATGATGAAAAACAGTGTTGACCAAGAAAAAAATTATATTTGTATATCGTGGATTTTTCTTTGCAGGATCGTGCAAAGTCAATAAATTAGCAACAGTGATACAAAAATAAAAAATGATATTCGTATGGTGGATTTTGCACTGTATTATGCAACGTCAAACGGCATGTGTCATAAAAGCCTTTCCTGCGCGAAGTGCGAGTAGGAAAAAATCCCCACCGAAAACATTTGTGGAAAACGAGGCTAAGTTCGGAACAAAAGAAGTACATGTTTGTCGGATTTACCAATATGGCATCTATGTAAATGGGTTCCAAAGTCTAAAGTTCATTAGGTTCCTCTTTTGTAACTGTTGAAACTTTCCAAGTTTCCAACTTGCCAAGTTATAATATGAACTGTAGACTTTCTCTCAACTCTATAGAACTTAGCACCCATTCAGTGCTTAACTCTTTTATCGGCGAAGCCGACAATCCCAAACATGTTGATCCGTCACAACCTTTACTCATCCTCACCATAAAAAGAAGGCTAGTCATGAGAACACTATCTGTATGAAATATTTCATGTGCCGTTTCGTACTTTTGTCCACAATAAACTCATTACGTATTTAATTTCCGATATTTCTTTTGTATGCTCCAATAATAATATACCCTTTACGCTGAATTTCGAGTTTCAACTTGATTTAGGGAATAGTACTTACTAAAACCTTATACGGAGTTTGTCAAGAAAAGTGGAAGAAAACGAATTTGGATTTTGAGTTAATCACAGTAAGGTCTAAAATCTCCAGCACGAACTTTCAAATGAACGCTAGTTGGCTATGTTGCAAATTTTCTCCGCAAGAAAATGAACCGAAATGCAGAACAATGGCGCTAGTGGTACTATACCAGTCAAAAATCTGTCAAATAAAATGTATGTCATTTTGACTTTTCAAATATCAACATTGAATTATTTCAATATTTTTATTTTATAGTTTTGCCTCGGTATTTGTTTAGTTTATCAAGTCTTATTGTTTTTAATAATCGTTTCGGGAGTGGTTTTAGTTATTTTTCCATGTTTTCTGTTTCACAGTGTCTTTCCTACAAAGTGATAAATTACGAAAATATTGTTTACGTAAATTAAATAATAGCAGCGCAGCCGAAAATTTGAGCGCAGTCCTCTCGTCTCAACAGAGCGGGGGCGACTGATTTGTGAAACATATATATGTTTGAAGTTCCCGCAACGTGCGACGGAAGATGATTTCTTCCACGAACTAAGAACGTCGTAAGTGCTATAAGCTTATCGTCGTAATAAAACCACAAATAAAAGTAATAAAATAAAATCCTTCCACAATCTAAGTCGCTTTATATTAATAAATTAATCATCAAATTTTCATTCTAGTAGTCATTAGCATATTAAGTACAAATCGAAAAGTCGTGAAAATTGGAGGTAATTTCGTGGTGTTTTTTATTACAGAAAATTTTACTATTTTGTGATTTGTTGCCACAATAAGTTTGGAAATATCATGTAGTTATTCGTGTTATTTTTATTTTATACCTAAGTCTCATCAATTTCATGAAAAATCATATTGAAGTTAGGCTATTTTGGTTGATACCTGCTCTTAATTCATGGTTTCAGTTTGCGCTTCGATGTCTTGCCACTCTCTATACATCGGAAACAATGTTGAGCGACAATCGTGCAACGTTTTGATTATCCGAAATATTATTGAAACATTAGCAAGTTGCCAGCAACACGCATCACATAAAATGTTGTTGAAGAAATCCATACTAATTCATAGTAATATTGTAAATGCGAAAGTGTGTCTGTCTATCTGTCTGTCTGTTACCTCTTCACGCTAAAACCGCTGAACCGATTTAGATGAAATTTGGTATAGTGATAGTTTGAGTCCCGGGAAAGGACTTAGGCTTTAGCTTAGGAAAAGACTTAGTTTTTATTCCGATATTCCCACGGGATCGACACTTATGCGGGTGAAACCGCGGTGCTAGTGTTACATAACTTTTTTCCGATGAATAGGAAAATTAATACTACTTGAATTAGGTAAACCTAATGAATGCCTAGTGTAATGTGCAGCTTTCTCTAGTCCTAGAACTAGATCCTTACTTACGTCAAAGTAACCAATGAGTTATTTCAGTTATCAAAAAGGTCACCGAATGAACTGGTTTAAAAAAACCCCTTTGTTAATGTTGGTTCGATCATCATTATTAGTATCTACGTCAATTTATGTGTTTTTTGTGTAATGAGGATAAATTGTCGTTGGATATATAGTTTTGCAGTACTTTGCCTTATTATAATAATCATCATCTAGATTGTACAAATTGCATCATTTATGAGGAAGTAAATAATGTTGTTTTTTATAAATTATTCAATGCCAAAGGATCAAAGGTTGTAGTGGATCAAGCCTTGACTGTAAATCGCAAAAAGTTAAATGTAGCGACAGAAAAAAGGCGAATTCTTCTGCTTATGGCTGCACCGCGCACCGGTGCAAATAACAACCAAACTATAATAGGCGGATTTAATAAATAAACCAACAATTTCTTATATTTATACAACAAAAACTCACATCCTCCTTCCATCGGGGTAGGCAGAAACTACAGAACAACATCTGCTACGATCCTTACATACTCTTTTTGCCTCGTTTACGTTCATACATCTGGACATACACGCACGCCGGTTGCGAGTACGTACCTGACCTTTCTGAAGAACATTTTCAATTGGGTCACATATTATGTCGTCCCCTAGTGCGTCCCAGTGTTTCTACTCATATTTGCCTCGTAAATACCTTTTGTTAGACCTATGATTCATGTGTGTGATCAAACCATCTAAGCATACTCTTTTAAATTTTTGTCACTTATCTTCTTTTAAACTGCACCTTTGCGTTGCCTTATCACATCATATCTCAGCCAAATTAATTCATTCATTCATAGACCAATTCTTAAATACATTTAACGCTAAAAACATAAATTTATTTAAATTGCCTTCGTCAATCTTTAATCTTGTAAAACTATTTACACTAAGCCCTAAACGAATTTAAATTTGAAATTCGTTTAGGGCTTAGGTAAATGTTTTTAAAGAATAGGGGATTTTTTCTGCATTCATTTGTTTTTATCAGACATTTAACGATGATGTTTTTAGCAAGAATGTAGGCTTACGATTAATTCCTAAAATAAACCTTTTCAGGGTTTTGTTCAATAGCATAATCAGCCTATAATGTTTCCACTGTTTTGACAGAGGCCTCCTCTTTGTGAGCGGGAGTGGGCCATAATCCACCACGCAGGCCCAGTGCGGGTTGGTAGATGTTACATGTCTTCGAATTTTTGATTCTAGGACATGTCGGTTTCCTCATGATGTTTTCCTTCCTTCAGTTTTAAGAGCAGTGGTGATAAATAATTTACACAAAGTAAAGCGCTTGTCTTGATGGACCACCACTGCTCTTATTTTGTTCAACAACTTTATTCTTCCAAGATAATTTTCGGCAGTTTCTTCTTGGCCTATATAATTGAAACTATGTTTACTGGTTTCGTTCCAAAAATCAAGATAGATTTATTTGACAGATATAACGCGCTGCTCCAGCCAGAATCCTCTTCGCGAGATTAAAATCTAAAGTTTATTTTGTTATTTTGTTATTTTGTGCTAGTTGAAATGTTAGTTTCAATCCACCGAAACTAGCTACCATTTAATTTATAGTTACATGGCAAACAACTTTCAACTTTATTTCTTAAGAGATAATGTTACCATTATTTTATGCATGAAACATAAATACTGTTTTTTACATGTCTAGGAATGATTAAAATGTTAATTACCTATGTATAGGTCATTCTATGTAGCTTTAAATCTCTGCTCTTACACTTCTTACAGCCCCAGACTATTTGTCTATGCCTAAGTTTGTGACCACACTGGTCAATATGTATGTTCCACCCCTATTTAATGGGTCAGTCCATTAAGGTTAATAATTGACCTCTCGGAGTACGGAGGATAGTCTCGTAGAATTTAGGTAATCTTTGTCGTTTGAATAACTTAGTAGATCTAAGATAATTAGATTTGTCGGTGTTTTCTATGTGTGTACTTCTGAGATTATATCCGCTACTAACTCACAAGTTCCTTTATGGCTTATCGAGTTAAAAGCCATGTAAAATTTAGTCAACATTTTACAAAAACAGTTGATTTTTATATAGACGACCTAAGCTAAAACAATTAAGCGACCATAAGCGGTTTGTTGGACATCTCTCGTTTCGCATATAAAGAAATTTGTTTGCCAATGGGAAACATTCCATCGGCAATTATTTGTCTGACATCTGACAACCAGTCTCACCAGGGGGTATCGTATAACCCAGTAAGTAGGCTGTGGAGGTCAGATAGGCAGTCGCTCCATGTAAAATACTGACATTTAGCTGCATCCGGTTAGACTGGAAGCTGACCCCAACATATTTGGGAAAAAGGCTAGGGAGATGATGATGGGAAATTCCATTGGGCACACGGCTTTTTGTGCATTAATATTGTATTTTTGTACGGTAAAGACATCAATTTCTAATTTCAATAAAATTTAGAATTCAGGAAAAAAACCTTTTGAAGCGTACAATTGTTTACTTACAGAATTAACAGCGAAGGTCTTGACCACTTTGGTAGGTGGTAAGGCTGCGCGTACGGCGACGATGCAGGCGCCGCATCCTCCCTCGTGGCACATAGCTTTAGTCCCGCGTAGTTCCGCCACAGTGCGGATGTAATCGTTCAAAGATACGTCTGGACCGTATTTGCCGTCCACTAGAAATATTTTACAAAATTCTGATTAGATGATCGAGATGCAAGGTGAGGAACTTATTACATAAAGATATCAGCTTCAAAAGTTTCCCCTCGGATTATGCCAATAATCAGACACGAACTATTCCCACAGTGTGTCACTATAAGGCTCAAATTACATTGCCGCGGAATGAAATGAAATCGATCTTTTGTAACGAAATTGTACATAGCAAAATGAACTTTACGACAATTTTTGCGTTTGTACACGTACAAAAATTCGATTCCATTCGGATATGTAAATTGAGCCTAACTTCTAAATCAGGCACTAATTAAATAATTTTCTTACCTTCATATTGTTTTCCGTTGATCTTAAATTTTATTGAGGCCATTTTTTATTTAGAGCTGCACCTATAACGACAAAAAATTGATGCATCATTAGTTCCGATGGTACCCACAGTAGGATGAAATGAATGAAATTTTTTATTTTGTAAATATGATTTAGGAATCAATTTTACACGTTATATTATTAAAAAAAATAAGCTAGATGAGGTCGGCGTTCCCTATCTGACTCTGAGAAGAAAGGCCGAAACAAACTCAGAGGTCTCCCTTAAAGTCCAGACATAAAGTTGGTCAGATCATGTGAAGTCCATGTAGAATAAAGTCTGAAATTATCTTCTGAGAAAAGTACCACACAGACACCTATAGATACCTCCTTAGGTCTAACTAATTGTTAACAACTAACTAATTGTAATTTTTAAGGAAATCAATTTACGAACCTACGTAATGTACCTATTTCTCCTCCCATACAGCACCATTAGACTAGTAATGCAAACAAAGCAATTTTGTTGTGTGTGCAAACCGGGTAGACCTTAGCTAACGCTATCATAAATAATATTGATTTCAAAGTTCGACTTTTTTCTTATAAGTCACAATAAAACG
The DNA here is from genome assembly GCA_963669345.1 of Gortyna flavago. Classification (NCBI taxonomy): domain Eukaryota; kingdom Metazoa; phylum Arthropoda; class Insecta; order Lepidoptera; family Noctuidae; genus Gortyna; species Gortyna flavago. The sequence continues at coordinate 14,562,617 of OY770138.1, forward strand.
TTTTAATTATGTTTATTACGAACAACGAAGTGAATTACCTACAAATGGAGTGAATAGGGATGCAGGGGTGAATCGGGACGAAACTTTAAAATTAATTTTAACGTTGAAATATCTAATATAGTTTGTTGCGGACAAAGGCACTTAAAACACATTAGTCATTTTAAGCAACAAACTATTATTATTTCAATGTTAAAATCACTTTTAAAGTTTCGTCCCGATTCAACCCTGTATCCCTATTCACCCCGTTTGACGCTATGGTACGAGTATGTGCAGGAAAGGATGGCAACTCGATACACATTGCCAAATGCTTATTGCTTTGGCATGCTACAGCGAAGTTTGTTTATTCAATAAATAGGTATTTCTTAATTGTATGTGTCTATTGATATTGATGTCATACGCTAAATAAAGTTACAGAAGTGAACGCTACTCTTGGATTAGACAAGAGGATATTATGCATTATAAGTCTATAATGTTCCCACTGCTGGGACATAGGCCTACTCTCTGCGAGGACTTGGCCGTAATTTACCACGCTGGTCCAGTGCGGGTTGGTAGATGTCGCATGTCTTCACTGGGACGTGCAAGTGGATAAACAGAAACTCGTTTTTAAGTGTGGTCGTTTGTCGCCATAAAACTTGTTGACGATTCTACGTCGACTATTCCGCTACAGGAGCGAAGAAATAAAACACGTGGACTAAATAACAATCTGATGTAATACACGAATACAAGTTAAATAAAAAACAAAAGCAGTGTCTTGGTCGTGGTAAGACTTTTAAGTGACGCGCATCTCGGAGCGGGAGGACGCGCGAGCGCCCGCGCCGCCCGTGATCCCCTCAGCCGCCGCCGTCGCCCGATGCTGATGCCGCAGTCCGCGCGCCCCCTCAGCCACCGCGAGCCTCCAACCAGTAGTAGGCATGCCATGCATAGACATGCTCCCCGGGTTGAAGTGGTCTTCAAAGAGGAAGCGGACAGATGTTGTTGAAGCCGCGCCGAATTGTCCCTCTCTTCGTCTTCAGATCCGCGACCCTCGTGACGCCATCGCTGCCGGGGTACACCTGTACGACGCGTCCCAGCAACCAGCAGAGCGGCGGGAGCGCCTTGTCCTTCACAAGGACAAGCGATCCCAACGCTATGTCGCCGTTGGTAGAAGTAGGCCATCTCGTTTTCTGCTGTAGGTTGGAAATATATTCGAGATTAAACCTCTTCCAAAAGTGTTGCTTGATGCATTCCACACGCTGGTAGCGCTCCAAACGATTGATGTTGGCGTCGGTGATCTGTGGATTTGGAACAGACATTAGTGAGCGTCCAATAAGGAAATGAGAAGGAGTGAGGGCGGAGAAGTCGAGAGGATTAGTGGAAAGAGGAGTAAGAGGCCTTGAGTTTAGAATTGCCTCTATTTGAGTTAGGCACGTAGCCATTTCCTCGTAAGTAAAGTGAGTGAGCTGCAAGAGTCTTTTTAAATGATGTTTGGTTGAACGAACCGCGGCCTCAGCGAGGCCGTTAAAGTGTGGAGAATACGCCGGTGCAAACCTGAATTCTATTCCCTCCTGAGCTATTTCATGTGCAACATCAGAGCCCTGCAAAAATTTATATAGTTCATTACATGCTCCGACAAAATTGGTTCCATTATCGGACAAGATAGTACGTGGCCTGCCGCGACGTGCGACAAAACGATTTAAAGCAGCCCTGTAGGCCTCTTTAGAGAGGTCCGTGACAAGCTCGAGATGCGCAGCTTTGGTAGCCATGCATACAAAAATGCACAGGTAGGACTTTATCAATCTAGATCCCCGACCTTTCCGGTCAGATATCAGTATAGGCCCAGCATAGTCGACGCTACTATTAAGAAACGGAAATTCCAAAGTGCTTCTAGTGTTTGGCAATTGTCCCATAATTGGCTGCACATTTTGAGCTTTAAATCTAAAACATTTCACGCATTTATTCACAGTCAACTTAGCAAGATTTCTGCCCCCCAAGGGCCAATAAGTTTGACGAATAGTCGATAAAAGCAATTGTGGACCTGCATGAAGTAGGTTTTGATGTTGCATCTGAAATAATAATTTCGTTAAATGATGCTTACTACAGAGTAAAATTGGATGTTTTACGTCGTATTCATACGGGGAGTTATCTAGTCTGCCACCTACACGAATAATATTGTCACAGTCTAAAAAGGGAGTCAAAGAAGTTAACCTATTTTTAAGTGACAATGATTTTCCGGATTTAAGGACAGCGTACTCATCTGGGAACATTTCAGATTGAGCTACACGTAGTATAAGAGACAAGGCCTTTCTAAGTTCATCAGCAGAAAGGGAACCTGCTATTTTAGATTTATTATTTCCCAAATTGTGAATAAATCTTAGAATGTAAGCTACGAGGCGTTGTAAATAATTAAAGTTGGAATATTTGTGAATTAACTGTTGTATGATTGAACTACATGTTAGGTTAGAACTAGGATTATTACTATTATGACTATCTACCAAGTTAGAAATTACTTCAGGTAGATCCTGTTTCACGTATTTGTTTGGCTGTTGTGGCCAAGCATTTTCATTATTTAATAAAAACCGAGGGCCCGACCACCAAAGTGCAGAATCGCTGATGAGATCAGCCTTCAGCCCACGAGAGACAAGATCCGCCGGATTGTCCTTAGATGGCACGTATCTCCACATAATACCCGAGCTACTTTCTTGAATTTCGTTAACACGATTTCTAACGAAAGGCTTTAGTTGCTGGGCCGGTGTAGACAACCATCCCAGCACTATTGTGGAATCACACCAATATTGAAATCGGTGAATTGGTAATGTGAGAGATTCTCTTACCTTTGTGCACAACCTGGAACCTAACAGAGCCCCACACAGTTCTAACCGTGGAGTAGTAGTAGGCTTGACTGGTGCCACGCGGCTTTTGGAAGTTAACAGGTGAACAGAGACTGTTCCTGAACTGGTTATAGAACGAATGTATAGACATGCGCCATAAGCCCTTTCAGACGCATCTGTAAATACGTGAAGTTCATGGGTTATGGAGTCATTACATGAAATCCATCGCGGAATTTTTATGTAATTTAAACAAGGCAAGGTACTCGCAAATATTATCCATGAGTCTATAACCTCCTGCGACACTTCGTCATCCCACTCACATTTGTTTATCCAGAGTCTCTGCATTAATATTTTAGCTTCGACAATGCAGGGACTAACTAAGCCCAGCGGGTCGAATATCTGACTAATTACAGATAAGATGTGTCGTTTTGTTATTTTGCTACCGGATTCGATGTGAATGGAGAACCCTAATTTATCAGAATCGCATAACCAATGTACACCTAATGTTTTAGATGGGGTATTGTTGTCTGAAAGATCTAATATTACACGACTTGAGTTATCTGCACTACCTACTTCTTTTAAAATTTCTGGGCTATTCGACTGCCACTTCCTTAAATTAAATTTAGCGGACTCCAGAATAGCCCGTGTTTCCTTACACAAATCTAGTACACCTGAAATTGTGTCTGAACCACTCAGATAATCGTCTACATAAAAGTCATGCTGAATAGAACGCTTGGCTAAAGGATTCGATGCTTTATCAGCTAAGCTCACTAAACACTTAGTAGCCAAATATGGAGCTGACGCTGTTCCGTACGTCACCGTGTTTAATGTGTACGTTTTTAAAGGTTCTGTAGGATTTTTACGAAAAATGATCTGTTGTAGTGACCTTTGGATAGGATTCACTTCAATAGCCCGATACATTTTCTCGATATCTGCAGAGATCACAAATTTGTGTTGTCGAAACCGCAGTAAAATAGAAAGTAAATCGTCCTGAACGGTTGGACCTACAAACTGCAAGTCATTGAGAGATATACCTGTAGTCGTTTTTGCAGACGCATCGAATACGGTGCGTAACTTAGTAGTAGCACTAGACTCGCGCATGACCCCATGGTGAGGCAAAAAATATTTGACCTTACCTGCTGGCTTTAAGCTAGAATCGTTTTCCGTCATATGGCCTAAACTCTCGTACTCTGACATAAAATCTAAATACATTGACTTGAACTTAGGCTCACGTTCAAATCGTTTCTCTAACGATAAAAAACGGCGTTTTGCGATACCGTAAGAATCTCCTAATGCAGAAAGATCAGACTTAAGAGGTATTGTGACAACAAAACGACCGTCGTCCTTGCGTTTCGTATTCTTATAAAAACTGTCTTCGCAAGCCCTTTCTTCCGAAGAAAGTGAGTGCTTTTCAGACACTGTGTCCAGTTCCCAAAATTTTGATAAATCAGTACTGGGCTTAGTTTTAGAAAGATTACAGAAATGTGAATGGGACGCACGTGAGTGACAGCTTACTGAGCCTGAAACTAACCATCCTAATCTACTCTCACACAACCTTGGTTGGTTCTTGCCAAGCTTTATGTGGTTGGCCGATATGATGCTCCAAAAAACATCTACACCGACCAATATGTCTACTGCTGATGGAGTATTAAATGTCGGATCCGCCAGCTGTAAACCCACAGGTATGGTTATTTGCTTTAAACTAATTGGCGTTGACGGTAAAAGATGTGTAATTTCTGGTAAAATTAAACAGTCAATGTTAACCGAATAGTCACCGCAATTAGATTCGATTATTAGGCTGCAAGATTGTGCACTAGTACTGGTTTGGTTGCCGATACCTGTTATCGTGGAGCTCGTTCCGTTCCGGGACAAACGCAGCTTATCACATAAGTTCTCGGTAATGAAATTGGTTGTACTACCGCTATCCAGTAGGATTCTTGCATCACACCGTTCACCGTTGGCACTCACCGCCTTCACCAGCGCTGTGGAAAGTAAAACAAGCGAGCGAGTATATGGTTGCATATTGGCTGTAGCGTTAGCAGAAAGAGCAATACTTTCGGAGGTACTAGGCATTGGGTTTTGTGAGGGAGGGGTTTCTGTGCATTCCATGTGCAATAGAGTGTTATGCCTAGCTGTACAGTACCTACAGCGGGTCATTCTGCACCTTTTTTCATTATGACCCAATCTTAGGCAGTTTAAGCAAACTTTGAGGTCCTTGGCCTTTTTATTGCGATCTTCTATTGTTAACCTTTTAAAAGGCTCACAAACGTATAGAAAATGATCGCCAGAACACATAGGACATTTGAACTTCCTTTTCTCTGAACTAGAATTAGTGTTATTATTACCTTTATTTGTCAAATTCTGAGAAACTGTTGCAAAACTTTTAGATTTATTATTATTATTGTTTGTTTTATTACTATGCTTATTATTATTTTCCAACTTTTCCAGTAAGTCGGCCTTGTTGTTTATAAATGTGGTAAATTGAGCAAGTGTAGGAGTACCAGATAATGTGTTTCGATACTCTTCCCAATATCTACTAGTATTTGGATCTAATTTAATTGACATCATGTATATGATGATAGTATTCCAATGCTCAGTAGGCTCATTCATTGACTTGAGCGCTCTTATATTTTTATTAGTTACATCTATAAGATGACGCAAAGCAACACCAGATTCAGTAGCCACTGGTTCGACGTCGAATAAAGCCTGCATATGTTTGTCTATGAGAAGACGGCTGTTATTGTACCTTTCACACAATAAGTCCCATGCTAATTGATAATGATCCGCCTTAAAATCTATATTTTTAATAACTTCGGCTGCCTGGCCTTTTAAAGAAGCGCGTAAATAATGGAACTTATTTATGTTGTCGATACAAGAACTATCGTGAATTAAAGAAATAAAAGTATCCCTAAACTCTAGCCAAGACTGATAACTGCCATCAAAGCGTGGTAAATCTATTTTAGGTAATCTAACAAAATTATGTTTAGTCCCACCTGACAGTGTTGCCTCAGACCTCGCCACGGAACCTGCGGAACTACTACGCCGACGCTTGCCATCCGGTCCGGATAGCAAACTCCGCGCCAACGCTGTCAGCATGTAGTACTGCTGTTCAAACTGGTTTCTTGTCGCGTAGGCCTCGTCCGGCTTGTCCGTCGACACCTCGATCTCCGTCTGTAATTCGTCAAATTCGGTGTACATGGCTTCAAATTTGTCTAAGCGGGTTTCTAGCTCGATTGTTTGCAACGTGGAAAGGTTGTCGCAGCTTTTAAGCACATTTAAATAAGCAGTAAAGTTGGTAAGCTTGGCCTTCATAGAACTGCGTTTTTTCACCAATTTGTCGGCCATTTTGCCGTAATACAAAAATGACAGCAGAAAAATTCAAATTTAAACTAACGGTAAAAATAAAACCGGTAAAAATGCTACAAATGAAATAAGCTCAGAAAATAACTGTATGGTACAGCGCACTAAGCAACGCACAAATTGAACAGCTGTTACCTTGTTAATGTGTCAAGGTCACGCTATGCGTTGTACTATCTCGCACGACCGTTATAGAAAAGCAGTTATAAGCGAGCAAATATTTTGCATACGAGTAAGAAAGACGCAATAATAACGACTGCGATCGTGAAATTCGCTATTAACCAACTCAATAGGGCAATGAATCGGTAACTAATAGAAAGAGTAGCGTTATAAACACAAAAACTGTAATTAATGGATAGGAAATAGACAGATAAAAGGAATAATTGGAACGATCTCACGAATATCCGAATCCTTATCCACAATCTTAGTTGCGACTTCAAATCTTCAACCGTAGGCGACGATGACTCTGCTTTTTTTCAACGACGCGGGGTCAATGTCCACCAACGTCTGGATATTGTATTCTTGCAAACGCCAAATCTTCCCGCTGTGGAGTTCTACTTGCGAAGGACCATATGTTGACGATTCTACGTCGACTATTCCGCTACAGGAGCGAAGAAATAAAACACGTGGACTAAATAACAATCTGATGTAATACACGAATACAAGTTAAATAAAAAACAAAAGCAGTGTCTTGGTCGTGGTAAGACTTTTAAGTGACGCGCATCTCGGAGCGGGAGGACGCGCGAGCGCCCGCGCCGCCCGTGATCCCCTCAGCCGCCGCCGTCGCCCGATGCTGATGCCGCAGTCCGCGCGCCCCCTCAGCCACCGCGAGCCTCCAACCAGTAGTAGGCATGCCATGCATAGACAAAACTAATAGCGACACGACCCAGCCCAGAAAAAAAATGTTAAATATGTTTCGACGGTTTTTATAGGCGTATGGAGGACTCTGAGCTTGAAACTTTGGTTTTATGTACATTTTCGGTTATTGTAACTACGTAGCTAACGAGAGTTGAGAAACATATTGCGGATCTTGCGATGAATAAAAAAATAAGTAGGTATTTTGTTTAGTGGCGAGACTGTCTTATAGTCGGCACTATATCTATTAAATATTTAAAGATGCTAATCTATACTAAAACAAAGTCGGGTTAGTTACACCATTTATAACTCAAGAACGGGTCGACCGATTTTTATGATCTTTTATTTGTTGGATTTTATAATTATTAAAACATGGGAAAAATAACAAAAAGAAAACAAAACCCCCGGTGGTACGAAGTTCGCCGGGTCAGCTAGTAACCAATAAATATTAAATTTAAGGCGACTACATGACCTAAAGCGCGGTCACTATCGGACTGCATAGAAAAGAAAGAGATGCGCGATGACACAACGCTGGTAATTTATTGCAAAATATGAAACAATCATCTATTGTTGATTTATCAAACACCAAACAAATAAAAACCGTATACTAAAATTCGGGGAATTAAATTGTCTTTTATATGGTGAAAGTTTTATGAAAATACACCCGATAGTGTTTGCGTGATTATCGTTTTTATGTCCGCTTTAGACATTACAAATTAATTACACTATGTTAAAAAAATATAATTGCAAATATTCACATATCAAATTACGAAGCAAATGGTCTATTATATTATTATTTTTTTCAAAGAAATCAGTCCGGTCGATTAGACGTGATGTTGAATTTAAAATCATTAGAAGTCGTATATCTGCGCCTTAACTAGCATGAAAACTATACATTATAAAAATTCTAAGAATTCCGCTTGCGACATTTTTATATTTCCACGATTTTTGCAAATTGCAGCGCTGTTTTTCTATGTTCGTTAATCAAAATTCAATAGATGGGAATTATGTTATAAATACACGAAAAATAATTACTAAATTATAAAACCTAATTTAAATCATTAATCTCTCGGAAAAATAAATTGCAAATATGGCTATTTCGTGAAAATTTGCGAATATAATTTCGAGAGCACAAAACCCGCACTTAATATTTTTTTAATTTACTATTAATATTTTAAAATATACTCACATGCAGTATTGTAACGAAGATAAATAACTTTTATTGAATCCTATCTTATTCCATTTCTATAAAGTTAGCATCTACCTTACATAAGTCATTACGAAAATAATCGCAGGCCTATACTGGCACAAAAATAATATATTAACACAATGGTCTTGAATCACGTCACTATTCGAAAACCTATGGTATTGAACTGACAGGAGGCCGTTACCATAGCTGCTAACTTATAAAGTTAAACATAACACAATGAGCTATATATAATATTATAAAGACGAGTTTCTGAGTGTGTTTGTATGTTTATTACTTCTTCACGCACAAACGGATGAACGGATTGGATGAAATTCGGAACACAGATGACATTTAGTTTATAACCAGGATTAACACATAGGATACTTTTTATCCCGATATTCTCACGAGATCGAAACTTATGCGGGTGAAACCGCGGGGCGCAGCTTGTATATAAACATATATTCAATGTTGGTTACGATTTTTTATATGTATGTATTTTCGTGTCAGTCTGTGTGACCGCGTTATTCTTCTAAACTAATTAAAATTTTTGATGCGGTTTTCGCTATCATTTAGAGAATTTATTATGGAAGGTTTATGTGTACCTATTTAAAGGTAATAAATTAGTATTACACTTACAATACTAGGGTCATATCTTCATATTGATATTATTATTATTACACTTAGGTACATTAAAAGCTCCATGTTTTGTCAAGTCTCAAAAACCGAGCGAAGCAGGGGCCGGTCGCTAGAAATATGTTATGAAAGAGTTCTGCAGAGTATTGACTAACAATACTATAACATCACGCCTGTACTGTTACTGGTAACACACTTCCTTATTGACTTTTACAAAGATGAAAAAAAAAGAAACGAATTTATACCTATCGAGAAATTGAAATACCCACAGGAAAATAAATACGTACAAAAGTAATAGTTTTTTCTTTTACTGTATTCTGGTATTAATATCCAATTCGTTACATTAAATAAATAAAATGTGCTTTTTACCTGAGAATTATCATTCGAGTTAACAAAGCATAAAAAAATAGAAAACTTTTTTTTTTAAATATTATAAACTAAACAGGGTGCTAACTCTCGAATATAATTCCGATAGATCGACATTGGAATTGTCAGTCAACGTCTGGGATTGGCTTGAGTCTAGCCAATCCCTGACGTTTAACTCGACCAACTGAAGTAATACCAATGTCGATCTATCGGAATTATATTCGAGAGTTAGCACCCAGGCAGCCCAACACATCGTTCCTGCAATCCCTGATGTTTAACTCGACCAACTGACATAAGACCAATGTCGATCTATCGGAATTATATTCGAGAGTTAGCACCCAGGCTGCCCAACACATCGTTCCTGCCATCCCTGATGTTTAACTCGACCAACTGACGTAAGACCAATGTCGATCTATCGGAATTATATTCGAGAGTTAGCACCCAGGCTGCCCAACACATCGTTCCTGCAATCCCTGACGTTTAACTCGACCAACTGACGTAAAACCAATGTCGATCTATCGGAATTATATTCGAGAGTTAGCACCCAGGCTGCCCAACACATCGTTCCTGCAATCCCTGATGTTTAACTCGACCAACTGACGTAAGACCAATGACGATCTATCGGAATTATATTCGAGAGTTAGCACCCAGGCTGCCCAACACATCGTTCCTGCAATCCCTGATGTTTAACTCGACCAACTGACGTAAGACCAATGACGATCTATCGGAATTATATTCGAGAGTTAGCACCCAGGCTGCCCAACACATCGTTCCTGCGTTGTGGGGGCTTTTATAAGTTTGACAACTAGTCTAGCTAGCAATTTAAGGACCTTGCTATAGTTCTGGATGAGTATTTTTTCTGTTCGTGAATCTTTTAATACTAATAATAAAGCTGAAGAGTTTTGTTTGTTTGTTTGAACGCGCTTATATCTGGAACTACCAGTCAGATTTGTAAAATATTTTTTTTGGATTTGATAGCCCAATTCTTGAGGAAGGACTAGGAATTTTAGGAGCTGAGAAAAAAGAAAAAAAGTCAGAAGTAACGCTAAGCGACAAGGAAGTAATAGCGCGGGAAGACGATGCGATACGACCGGGCGCGGGTCGGGGGACAAGAAATTTCACGCGGACGAAGTCACGGGCAGAGGTTAGTACCTAACATAATCCTTGTCCTTGGATACTACCTATAATATCACAGTCTATAAGACACACCATCTCTCAAAGGTGTCAATTATCTATTACGTCTTCATCTGCAATGTTCATGGCAAAAATAATTATTAAGTGTTCATGCATCGTGTAGTTTAACTAAATACTTTGTACCTACTTATTAAGTATATTTTTATTAAATAAAAGACAGACGGCGGATAATGCCAAAAAATTTAACGGTTTTTCTGAATTATACTGGTTTATCTGATATAGCTTACATCGCCTTTATTACAATACAATACCATTTTTTATGAGGTTCCTGGATTAGAGGAATATTTATTCATATTACATAATGTAGGTGACATTCATGTGGCCAAAAAACTTATAACAGCGCAACAAAACAGTAATTATAATACAGTATGTGATTTACTTCAAATTGTTACAAAAACTTGCCGTATTAATTTCGCAAGTAATTTCATCGAGATATCGTAAACAATAAGATAAAAAGTTAGAGACATTATGGATATCATGCGTCATTTATGTGTACTTAACTCGAATTATAGCGCAACACAGAACGCTGCCTTGAGGGACACTCACAATTAGAAGTAGAAGAAGTGAAATAGACCAATCATCGAACATCTGGTGCTTGGTGGCAGAAATAAAGTATGATACACACACCTAACACTTCTCCAAAAGAATGTTGTGGCAAAGGTTTTGAAGGTGATTAGATAAGTGAAACGCTTATTTGAAAGCGTAATGCATTTGAAAAGATAGTGACCCATGTCAGCAACCACACGCTCTACATATTTCTAAAAACATAATAAAACGATTTTTTTCTCAATTTAGTAAAGTTATCAGTTACTAAATTATTTCCGGAAGTAGCGACCTTCAGTAAGAAATTGTATGGAGCATTATTAAAATCGCATAATAACTCAAGAGGCCAATTACTTGATAATATAGCGTGATGTTGCCGGTGCGCTAATCAGGTGTAATTGCCTTGCAGTGATGACGTTATTGTATAGATTTTCTGCGAGTGAACATAGGAATCAATGTCAGGTTCTTATAGCGATGGCAGTGCATATAGAGATGTTATTAATGTAATTAAAGAGGTAGGTCACGTGGCTGCCGTGCTCAGTTATTATTGGAATAATCACAGAGAAACAGACGCCTTGGCGGTCGCTGCTAAAGGCGGCATTGATAATAGTTAGCTAACAAACCAGACGCGTCACCGTTTACTCGCTCTACGATTACGACACAAATGACTTGTAAAAACTTTTGAAGACAGTTTTGAAGGCGGTCCTTGACAGAAGTTGTGCTAATACTAATAAAATACAGCACACACACATACACTATATATACACACACACTACACACACACACAACTCATGCACTCGTGTACACACGTGTGTATATGTCGCAGCCAACTGGTTAAATTAGCCGTTCAGTTAACCGCCTAGCCTTTCAACTAAACGGCGGCCGTTCAACTAACGGCCTGAATGATATTCAATTACAGTTTAGGTTGGAAGTCTGTAACCAATCACGCGCGAGCTGAATTGGTTGCAGTAATTAAGGCATTGTACCCCGACCAAGTGGGTTAGGTTAGGTTAGAACTGTGATCAACCGCGTGCGAGCCGAGGGAGGAACCGAGGCGAGCACTACTTCTAAAGGCCAGGCAGTTAACTGAACGGCTAATTTAACCAGTTGGCTGCGACATATACATATATACTATTAGTACAGCGGTACTGATCCCTTGGCAATCTCTAGACGCCGGCGCGCGCCGCCTGGTTAGGGCGATTTCGTGCTCTGTGGGAATAATCTACGTACATTTTATCTTTAAAAATAATATGTCAATGTAGCACAGGATAAATAATATTATCGTCTGGATAGGATTCTTTCTGTACCGAATTACCGAGAAGGTACATATATGTAGACTCCCAGGTGTAAATTTTTAGGAGTACCTAGTAAGTAAGTAAGTAAGTAAGTAAATCATTTATTTGCGTAAAACATGGTATACATTGATGTTAATATTATTACAGTAGCTCAACATGTTTCGCTAAGATATAACATAGCATGCAAAAATTTATCTTTTGACAAAAGGAATCAACATCTCACATCCATAAAATCTTTTAAACTGTAAACATTACATTCAATAAGTAAACTCCTTTTTGTTTTTAAGGCTCAGATCTAAAAAGGAAAAACAGAACCTTTAAAATATCACTTTTTATTTTATTTAATAGGCTCACTTTTAAGACCCAGGGCTGGGGTTCAGGCATAGATATATAACATTTCTATGGGTTCAGCTCTGTCACGCAAAACGATAGCCGTTTTGCGTTGATGTGACGCATATTTTCCCCCAACTTGTTTTTTTTTGTCTTTGTGTACTTTCTATGTGTCATGTTTACCGCAAGTAAACTTATTTTCTTTATTTCTTTTTGACCACCTCATGATAAGCGATGGCATAGTCGAAGGCGGTGCATGCTCTAACATTCACTGGAGACTGGGCGGCTCCCAGGTTTTTAGCTATCAGAAAACACAGGCTCCGTCAAGACGTTTTAATCAATTGCCGTACAAACGAAGAATGGTCTTATGATGTTGTTTTAACGTATTAATTATTGTTTGTTTACGTTAACATAAATCCATGCGTGTGTGCGTTGAAACTAATAGTAGTAAAACTGCACCTTAGCAGTTAGGTGCAGTTTAGTGCAGTAATAGATTTACTATGCTTAGGTTCTATTATGTAAATTGTTTAAAAAATTAAATTTTGTAGTACTAGTAATAACATTAACAACTCTATTTATTGTACAAGAGCTGTGTCAACAACAGTCACACGATTAAATTTGATCCAGGCAAAAAATAATGTCGTTGCCTCGGGGAACATTTTAATATAAAATATAGAACCCATTACATTCCGATGAGGTCGGTAATATTATTGTAAAAAAGAAATCAATTTTATGTTAAACATGTCATTGTTTTATTTGTGTTCTCAGGCAGACGTACGTTACAATGGTCTTGCATATTGGCGAGTCTTCTAATAGTTCCCTCACTATTATTATTTTATCGACTTAGTTTATAGCCTTTTTCTAGCACCGACATTTCGTTTGCCATTATAGTACTTACACAAGTGGTCAACCGACAACTTTGGCGAGTACGCCAAAGTTGGCGGTTGACCACTTTTCACTGGTTCTGCCATCACCAATAATATCCTTCATTGTCTAAAGGTCCAATCAACATTGTAATGTGGTCAGCCTACTTTTGCCGCTTTGTTTTCGTTTTCGACATATTTTACTCAAATGAAAGAAAGAGACCAGGGCAGCTGCACTCTTTTTTGTAATGAAGGCAGGTGCCTTCGTCAGCAGCATCCAGCAGCAGCAGCAGCAGCTTCGGCAGGTGACTTTCTTGTCCTCATCGGCGGAAACGACGTGATATCATTGATTGTCTCGCTCAAAAAACGGCCAAAAGAATGTAGGGCCCGTTAAAGTAAAAGAGAAACATATTATAATAACAGTTGACTGTTCATACTACAGGCGAGTACTCGTTTGTCGCAGCGACAAGAGCTATCAAAAAAAAAAGAGTACTCGTTCAGCGACGCTCGCTTGGCAGGCAGAACCCTTGCTGAGAGACACACGCTTGGTACAGAAGCCAGCACATCAAACTCCCCGAAACTGTCAAATTTTCCCAATCAACTTTGAACCTTATGCTTTAGCGATAAGGTTGAAAATGTATAAAAAAAAACAGATTTTAGTAGCTTGATGTGCTGGCGTCTGTACATAGGCATACCAGCGAGTAATAGCTCGTCGTCATCGCTCTCCAGCTACTCGTTGCTAGCCACCTCGTTTTTAGTTGCTAGCTTCTCGTTAATCGCCGGTGGTGAGACAGGAGTCTGAGACGATGTTCAACTTCATCGTCGTTTTACGGACTTGGCTAATTGACTACTGAATCGATTTTAGTAACTTTGAATATAGGTATTTTTTCCAAAAATGATGTATTTTGCCATAATGGCCGCCGATTGAGACTCTATTTTAAATGCATAAAGTAATGCAAGGGTCAACACGATTTTCTTAATAATAATAGTTAGCTTTAAAGAATGATACTTTTAAGTCAATACTCTAATTTGGGTGTGAGGTCTTGCGTTAATGTTACACATTGTATAACTTAGCCACAGATAATATAATAGTCTAGCTTTGGTTTTTTGTTCCTATTAAAATATTATTTTTTAAGTGTCTTGTCTTATATTTTTGTATTATTAAAATTTTAACTGCTTCAGTTTGTGTCCAACTCTATACTCTTCACTCACTATACTCTTCTAATTCCATTGTACATACAGCATACACATGATTACGCTTTGCATCATTAGGATCGAACATGAAAGCAGCGTAAAGATTTCCTTTAGCACCATGAGTTAACTATCAACTATCAATTCTTTCTATGAAGGCTTATCTATCATATCGTGCGTCATTCCATTATTTAAAATAAGTTGTTTTTAGTGTATATGTTTTTTATGTATATGTATGTTTTTGTGTATAAAATTGTAATGTGTGTTGTTTTATGGATTTAAGGTCTGAAATAAATTTATTATTATTATTTATTTTCTTTTTTTATATCTCGGGACCATTGAGTCCCGGTCCTTTGGAAGGCGTACGAGGGGCCGAAGCCAACTCGCAGAGGCCCCTTAGGAAATTTTAATGAAATGTGACACCAACCGACGATTATCCCTGTATGCACTATACAAGTGCACCCAAGGATAACCCCCGGTTGGTGTAGGACTATTGCAGGATATGGAAAAATAAAAAGTTGGACTATGGGTTTGGGTGGCTAAAATGGACTGGTTGCCAAGAACTATGGAAGAACTATGACCCCTGCCTGATCAATGTTTAATATATACACGGATAAATGGCAGGGGGTGACTTGCACACTCAATAATGGGCCCCCGGAAACGGTCGCTAGCACATACGACAAGGGGGCAACATGTCCTGAGGTGCTTATGAGGAGTGGAGAGGTATTCCACGGCTATCAGGACAATCCCGGAAGTACGGTCAAGATCCCTACCAGAATCTTACTGGAATACTTCCTTCCTCCGAGCACGTTTACTCTTGCGAATCTCCACTCAAGCCAGCCAATAAAGACAAGAATGAGGTGGGAGCTCTGTTCCTCGTCATTGTTCACTCCAGCCGGCCAATAAAGGCAAGCCAGAGGTGAGGTACAAGACTTCTCCCGGGAGATAGGGTCCGTGGGGTCGCTACTGCCCAACAGCTCGCCACATGCTGCCCTGCGGATTTCTGTATCTCTCTTGGTCTGGCTCCTCACCTTAGACCCGTTCCGGCAAAGAAAACTCTTCCGGCACGGGCCTAGAGTTCGGAGCGCGCTAGCCCCACCACGACGTGAACGTAGAGATACGGCGATGGGGTTATTATTATTATTATTATATCTCTAATAAGTTAGAAGCCTATCGTTTAAAACTTCACAAGCTTTCTTAGTAGCAAATACAACAGCATTACCGCTAAAACTTGCACCAGTAAAAATATGGATTCGGTCATTCATTCACGTTAATTTCGGACTTCGGACTTTATCTACCTTTATAGGTAATATACCAAGAGTATACGCGCAAACTTAACCAGTTTTTGTCAGATCTCGATTCGTTCATGAGACACCATCACTGATCCATCAGCATGGTATATTGATACTGTGGTATTTAAATTCCCATGCAGCTTATGATTTATTAAAGTTTAAAGGTATAAACATAGCAAGTTTTCTCCATTGAATTTGTACTTTTCTGTCATCAAAACCAGCATCTTTCTTCAATTGGTTTATCATTTCTGGAATTGGATTATTTTCTTTTTCTATGTAAAGAAGTCTCATAATATTCCTACAGGATCTCTGTGCAGATTGAAAAATATATTATCGTGGCGACGGCATCGGTTGATCCAGTAAATAAAATGTATTCTTTTACGCTGAGGAAATGCCTAAAACGAAAAAATGTGCACAAATGTTGCACAATATTTAAAAGTTTTCTAGATATTAATTAATTTTTAAAATCTCGGGATTTAGTAATAGATTTTTACCTGTGAATATTTGCTTTTAATATTATGAGCACGTGTATGCTAATGCTACTTAATAATATTGCTGGAAAATATAAATTGTGTAACGTAATAATATTGTAGATAGCCACAGCCCACAAAAATATAGTATAACTCTGTAGGTGCTTACATGGCGACGCTGTACAAAAAACAGTACCTACAAACTTTTTCTGTCAACACACTTACAACTTTTCTGCAGAAATGTGCCATCATCGCTTGGTGTTATATAACAGTTGGGAAAAAATGCAATTTTCAGAAATGCGAGCATCTCATTGTAAGAACAACCTGTGTCTTGGTAACAGGTATTTTTCAGGTGCTGGATTTCACCTTCTCCATTTACACCAATCTGCAAATATTAATGAATTAGTTAAAAGTTTTATTTCAGTATTACACCGTTGTGGCTTATGCTCATATAGTTTTCCCTCTTGTCTGTACACCAAACGTCGCGTTGTTCATCTAAGTATGTAAATATTTTAAATTATTTTGACCCTAAATTTTGCTCTTGAAAGGAACGCGTTTGCTCATTGTTCTGTTCAAAATATAGGAGACCAATCATAATGCTGCAGAGCAAGCAATTTGAACAGCACGTTAATGTTAAAGCCGCCTTCCAGACGACGAACAATCACGTTTATCAGAGCGTAATTTAGAAAGGTCAGCGAGCAAAATTAATTGAAGTAAATAAATATATTAATGAACGTGGTTGATCTCGAAAGACCGATTTAATTTGTGAGAATTTTATCCTGAAATATGAAACTAAGAAATTAAACTAGTTTAATTTCCGGTAACACTTTAACAAACAAGAACTAGGAGTAAAAAATGCAAGTACCCATTGTAGTATCCGGGTGTACACATGGAGCCTGAAAAAGACACTGCCACACATAGATAAGGGTTACTTCTCTGTAGATAACCGTGCCTTTTCTAAAACTCCATATGTAATTAAAAAAAATAGTAATAATAACTAGGGCCGCGTGCTAAAAGCATCATTTAATTTTGCTAAAAAGTGATTTAATTTTGACTACAACACTGTGAATCATAAATCAAAATATTTTATTTCAGAAAAACCTACATGGGCAGAAACGTCAGAAGCTAGGTGCGTGGCATAGACTTGTAAAATTAGTCTATAGTGCATGGTTACAATTTTGTTGGTCGTTTCCTATGGCGAAGAGCCGGCAAGAAACTCCTGTTACTCTTTTTAAAATAATTGGCTTTTATAATGTTTTCAAATTACAGTATACAGGTATGGAATTTAACACCGTTTGCAAAAAGTGACATATTGATTAGAAGTCAATAACTATTGTGCTATAATATTAACAGGCTATGCTGAACCTCAGGAAAATCAATAGGTATTACTTGTGCTAGTTGCAGCGACCATTCAATTAAATATAACAATGTCACTGGAAACTGCAGTGATTCCACTTTGATCCGCGTAATTACTACGGAAATTGCCTCCCTTGTAAGGGTTCCGCACCTAAAGGGTGGACCCGAGCAGGACCTGATTACTAAGCTTACGTTGGTAATTGAAACGAATTCTATAACGGGACTTGCTGTAGGAATAAACTTTTAGAAATCTTCATTTGAAAAAGCGTTATGCATGCGACGTATATTATGTAGTTTTCATGGTTTTAGAGGGTGCTAAAGCCGATAGTGAGGTCAAAATGCAAATCCAAGATGGCGAAAACTTAATGAGAGCTTCTAAAAACTTAAACTAGATGGCTCTGTATTAAAAACGCGTCTTAAATTCACACTTTCTCTCTCTCTTGGTCTCTTTCTATTATATACGAGTGTGTGTGCATGCGGGTATCGCGGACTTCGTTCCTGACGGGGGTCCCCCGACCGACGAAATAAAAAAAATAGCCCTAGTTAGCAGTGAATTTCGAAGTAAAACAGAAAGAGGTTTTCATGTAAATAGTATCATCTTTTGATTAGAAAATACCATATTGGCTTTCTCACGTACAAGTTAGGTATCGTTTTTATAAGTTGTCTGAATGTTTGATTAGGACATTACCATATATCACATCCACAATGCCACATCGGCATCCAACTGGCCGAAACTGTAGTTCTTGACAGTTAGGTGGTACCGTAGCGAGTTCGACTATCTGATTCTATTACATATTCAACTCATTGCTTCCAATTGAATGTTATTTCCAATTAAACAAATATTAACGGTAAACTAGCGTAAATTAGGTTGATTTCAGAATGGCTAGTACCTACTGTTGTAATAATCCTATGTATGTTTGAAGTTCTGGCCTCAAAAAGTTATGGAAAAATTTCGAAACACTATATTAATTTTGTTGTTTATTTTTGTCTAAAACAGCACATCTTTTAACATCTGCCACCGCCTTATTTTAGGAATGCAGTGAATTCGCTTCCAATTTTGTTGACAGTGATTAAAAGATTTTTTTTTTTGCTGAATGCCGTTCTTGAATTCAAACATCGTGATTTTTTGTTTCCTTCTACCCGCACTGATATAATATAATTAGTATAAGTCTACCAGAATCTCACGGCATAAAAAACAAATTGTGATTTTTTTCGGATTGACATTACCTTATGAAAATCTCAATTTTTTTATGCCATGAGATTCTGGTAGACCTATAATAAGATTTATTGTTCTCATGTAAGTGACGATCCGAACTTCTAATACTAGTATTTTTTTAATTAGTTTGTTAGTTTTAATAACTAACAAACTAATTAAAAAAAATACTTTCATAAAATCCTAATCTAACTAAAACTATAAACAAACTAAAATATGGCGTCGAAATATTCCTCCGCATTGTATGGTAATGTAACCAAGAGACTAGCGGCATTCATTGCCACGTTGTATGGCAAAACTTATTTTCTGGTCAAAGTAAAAGCCAGCCCTTAGGTCACAGGAAGTGTCAACCAGCCGTTTGGAAATTTCATTGAAGAAGCCATTATGTGAGCATTCGGACCCCACGGCCCGAGTGCTCATGCTTCAAAAGTTATTTGACATTTTGGTGACAACACTGACTCCCAAGTCACTGGTATATACCTAGTTTGGGAGCCAGGGGACCTACGTTTGAGATACTACTTCTGTATGTTGTAAATGTACCTAATATCTGTAAAAAAGTAGCCACTTTAAAAAAAAAATCCTCTATTAGGTATGCAAATCGTTTTACCATTGAACCTTGTTTGAAATTATAAAGCTGTTCTCTATTATATTTTTGATTGCACGTAATCACGTAATAATGACAAGGGCCAAAACCTACCATTTTATTGTCATTCACATCCGTTAACCAGACACGATGATTGCAATGTACCCGTCTGGTTATCACAACAGCATACCTACCACGAGCTCTTAACGCGATCCACTTTAGGACCTAAACTGAACTGTTCTGCTAATTCGTACCATGACGTCAGTTTAACGATTCAATTTAGGCCGTGCCATCTGGATACGTACCACGAGCTCTTAACGCTCATTCACTTTCAACGATCCAAATGCCGCTGAGTGTATTGGACGTCATGGTACGACTGTGAACGATGCAGTTTAAGAACCTAAACTGAAATGTCTTGCTTTTGAATCGTTTTTAAATAGTTCATGGTAGGCCTCCTGCTGTGAATTAGTTGAATAGACCAACCATAGCTTTAGGGTGTCTTGACATTGAAGGCACCAATGCTATTAAATGCTATTTATTCTAACTACTTAACCATTCAAAATCACATACTTAGGTATTATTCATCATTAGGCTTGGCATAATGCAGTCTTATGATTATCTTATAACCTTACCGTATTGTGCCATGTCATTTGACGATTTTAATTGATTTTATTCCTTACAGTCAGTAAAGTAGTTTAGTGGCTGTTCGTAATCATAAGACTGGATTATGCCATGCCAAATGATGATTAATACGTGATTTTGAATAGTTAAGTAGTCAGGATTAATAGCATTTCGTTTTCTATATATGGGGACAAATCGTACTGTTTGTTTGTAATTTTAAGCTTAGCATGAACAGCTTTAATGAACCAGTAAGAACAAAATCGTATAGGTATCTGTGATTTTAAAAGTTTAGCGTAGCTAGTTATATTTTATTTGTAACAAATTGTGTAATAAATCTTAGATTTACAACCCGTTTCCTTCCAGAACAAAATAGTAAATAAAAAAATTTAGGTAAGTACTTTTATTAAAGGTGCCAACCCTAGTGGGGCAGAAAACAACCACATTTTAGAGTAGTGGAATAATTAGTGGGGCAGATTCCACTGCAAAATTTAGGCATCCAACTTTGCCCCACCAGTGGTGCGGCTCGGTGGGGCAAAGTGGAATGATTCGAAAATAGCAGCGCGGCGGCACAGTCATTTATATGAACTTGTAAGTACTAGCCGCAATCACAACGAAATCTAATGTTGGTTTGACCGTACCATGAGTTACGCATCGCTACGCGTCCGTACAGCCGACTATCATCAAATTGACGTTCGTGCCAAGAGCTAGGATCTGTAGGTATCTACGAAATGATAAAGTTTACAGTCAGCAACACTGAAAGATGGGCTGACTGTCTAGGGTGCGCACATAGACTTATAAAAAAGATGGAAAGTCTAACCAACCAGTCTTACCAAGGGGTATCGTATTACCCAGTGGCAGGGTTGTGGAAGTCAAATAGGCAGTCACTCCATATAAAATACTGGTATCCAACTGCATCCGGTTAGACTGAAAGCTGACCCCAACATAGTTGGGAAAAGGCTCGGCAGATGATGATGTCTCTCATCATTCTCATCCACAAGACAGCTGTTATTTCTATGGTTTCAAAAACTGTACCCTTTAAAATCGATGCAATTTTCACTGTCTAATTAAAAACATGCACTTAATTTTCAATTACTGTCTGTTAAAATATAACTAAGTCTTTAATTAATCAAGAAAGTAGATACGGTAATTAGAATGTCATTTGTTTTAATTATTTAAATTTCGACGAGATTAGGTATATCAATAGATAGATAAAAAGTTTATTCAGTGCAACAAAAGACACAATACAAGTATTAAACAAACATCAGAAAGGTGAGAAAAAAAAGGAATTAAAAAGATAAAATGACCCATAGACACGTCATATCTATAACGGTCGATCTGTGGTCGATACTGGGCGGTGTGTGTCTCATGGTTGCACCAAATGGGAGTCCAGCTCAGCATATGCCAGGTACAATACCTGACGCTGGTATTCTGCTGCATCCCGTTAATGACGGGACACGAGTCGAGAAGACACATCTTAGTTTCAACAAAATGGTACCAACATAGTGCGGCGTGTATATTATAAAGGTGGTAAGTACCCACATCATAATTGACTTACTTTTAAAAAAGACAGAAAGAATACTTACTTGTGTAGTGTCTACTGGATTACTTGATTATCACAGTATAGGTATATGTAATGAATGACTAGTATGTTTTTAATCGTGTATGTGTACGTTTACATGTTGGTGTTTAGTAATATATTGTTGTGTTATGGTTTTTTATAATAATTATGTACAGTGAGTATAGCGTGATTTGCTTATATATTCTCCATTGTAATACGTTAAATGCGTCTCGTTTTACACAGTTATCTTTGTCTCCAGGATAACGTGTAGACTAACATGAACGGAGCCCCTGCCATCTGCTATATTATGGACGTGTTTGTGACGGTCAAGCCCAGTTTTTTCTGAGAGTCGATCAGACACTGCCGCAGTCTACTTCTAAAGGTACTAAGCGTTTTTACCAATGATGCACGAAAGGAAATCAAACCATTTATTTCAAATAAGTAAACCAATTAATGGCACTTTTGAATTGTCAAAGGGTCGATCAGTCAGAAAGATGAAGCTAGTTACCCATTCCAAAGCGTAGTAGGTACCTATTGGTACGCGCACTACGCGCATGTCAATTATTTATCGTTCTTCTCAATAGAGAAGAACGATAAATAATTGACATGCGCTAATTTATTACGAGGATACTTCTCCCCGTGTCATTCATCAAACTCAAAGACATCGACTTTCCATTCATTGTTCTCTCCAAGGTCAAAAGATAATTCCATGAATGTTGAACGTAAACATCCCTCTTTTTATTTCAACATGCATGTATGGGGAACGTTTCGTAACAATAATGTGATACGATCACTGGGTGGCGGAACAAAACGATTACAGCCTAGATATACATCTGATCGACGTGTCACAGTACAACCACGGAGTGTGTGGACTTGGGTACTCTAGGGACTATATTAATATTCGGAAACGAATATCGTAAATATTTACGCTTATCTGTAACCTCAGTATATGATATTACCTCGTATTTTATTTTCATATTACACATTACATAATTAGTTTATATTATGTTTCTTTAAGTACGCTGTACCGGTACAGAATCCTAATAATTGTTTGCTGCACCGTCGTCGTCGTACGTCGGCGCTGGGGCTCTGTCTTGCATGGGGTCGCATCATAATGCTGAGCGATAGCCGTTTTGCGTGAATGTGACGCATGTTTCCCTTACCTTTTTTTTTTACTTTATTTTTTGTGTTTATGTATTTTTTCTTTGCGTTACGTTCACCGCAAATAAACGTTTTTTCTTTCTTTCTTTCTATATTGTTACGCCAGATGAAGCTAGCCAGCCCAAGCCCGCCGATTCAAGACAAGCCGCTACGTCACTTCCCCACTACGTGAGTCTTGCCCTACCAAGTTCTGAGCCAGAGGGGGTGAAGTAGCCGCCAGCCAGCGAGTCGTCTATAAAAGCCCGAAGCGATGATTTTGTGGTGTCACTTAATAACAATAATTGTACGGGAAAACTCTGCCCGAATAAAAGTATAAATCAATTTCTGTTTATTTTTACCATCTGCCGTTTTAATATGTTGGCAAACAGTCCTACAGGCCTATCAGTCCCTGTACATGTACATACCGTGGGTAGTAATAGTTGGTACAAAATCGCTTGAAACTATTTTTTCGTCTAATATTGACTTACTCTCTGAGAAATATTAATATTTTACCAAAAACTATAGAAGTGGTGAAGCCATTATTGCAGCTGGGCGAGATGATTTAGATAAAAGATGACCAGGACCCTCCCAATCGATGGCTACTTGGGCGCGCAATTCACCTGCAGCCAACGGCGTGATTCTCATGGCTGACGTGCTCACCAAATCCGGCACGTTACGACGAGCTTACACTTACAACTGTCCTTGTCCACTCCCAGTGAAGGATCAGAGCTGCACTGCTCGGGTGGCAACATCTTAACGCCTTGCCTAAGTGGGCAAGGTGCAAGCACACATATCAGCGTGGAAGATTCCAGAAGTCTGCGCAACCGAGGTGCGCACACGACAGGCGCGCCGTCTTTAAGTTTTTTTCTTAAGCTACGTTTTGACAAGAAGCATGTCATAAATTATTATTTACATGAATTGTTATGTTTAACCTTTTAACCGCTTACGTCGGATTAATCCGACAAATATTTTCGGGTCCATTTCGCCAGGGTCGTATATTTACGACAAAATACCACAGCTCGTTTAATCTGCTTTTTTATTTAGGTAATTACGCTGTTTTCTATCAGGTATTTTTTTTTCGTTTTTTTTTTTTTAACTTCGTGCGCTGGGGGCACTTCAAATGATATGAAGTCGGGCGGTTAAAAGGTTAAATTAAATTAACATTCATTTATCTAATTGGGGAACCGTGGACTTCGATTCATCGACCCACAAAGAGCATCATTGCCTTCACAAACAACAAAGGAATTGCTAACAACCAGGAAACACCACCTGCAATACACATAAGGTCTTTTTTCCAAAAAGAAGATGTCTGTTTTTGCGGAAGACACTTCTTCAATGGATGATTAAACGACCTACCCGCTCAAATAAAATACGCACCTCATTTATTTTTCTCAAGTGTCACAAGACTTCAACTTTAACAAAATATACAGGAAGATTTTTTAATCACCATCCAAATTTTTACAGGGTGTTCTACCATGAATATGAACAACTTTCACTATGGGACCAAGTCTGAAATAACGAAAAAAAAAATCAGCTGTTTCATACAAAAGTTCAATACCTACCTACTTGACCAAAATGTATGAAACAGCAGATTTTTTTTTTCGTGATTTCACAGTTGGTCCCATAGTGAAAGTTGTTCGTATTCATGGGTAGAACCGTGGGTAGTAGAACACTCTGTAAAAATTTGGATGGTGATTAAAAAATCTTCCTGTATTTTTGGTGAGACTATTTATTTTTGTGGATAAAGTCTAGTTGGATGATTTATATTGGGGTGAGTTCTCAGGATCAACAAAATCGGTTTGTACGGACCTATACAGGGCGGCAGGGACTTCGACACGCAAACTGTAACCATGAGTTCAGTGTTCAGCACAAGATTCTAGACCCCCGATTAGTTCGTCCGTTCATCATTGTGCTGAATTTATTATTACCTGGATCCTTGTAACCTGTATTAACTACAGTGGTTTTAATGACTTTTTTATTAATTTCTGGAGCTTACTCAGGTTATCAATTCCTAGATCAGACCTAGTTTGTCTATACTTCATAAAATATAGCTTGATCTCTTCGACAGCTGTCAGTAAAATCACGCCTATGAAGTCCTGAATTTCTTAATAGTACAGACAGTACCTCTCAATGTCATACTTTATGGGCATGCCGACCTAATTAGTGATGGGCGATGAATCATCGTGACCACAGACTATAAACTATCGATATTTTAAATAAAACTTGATTTAAAATTAATATAACCTTTAATTGTACCTATATTTTAATATCATAACATTATTTACATTTGTTCAAACTTGAACTAAATTAATAGTGAGTAAATAAAATCCAATTTCTCACCTACTCGTGTAACATTGCATCCGTCAACGTCCCATCCTTGGGTTTCGGGAGAAGACACGCCGCCATCTTGTTTGAGAACCTCCATTCTCCTCAGTACGAGTGCCGATTTGATAATATTTGCGAACAAGAGTTTATAATAAATTTACAAGATTGTTCTAGCGATTCAGAAACTGATTCAGATATAGATTTGGGGTGTACTCCTATAAGAGAATTAAATGTATTTTATATTAAAATATTCGTTTAATTTAGTAACGTTTGTAATTAAATTAAACCCAATTATTATGTATGTTACATTATCATCGATAATAGTAAAAAACGTCGATAATTTCTATCGACAATTTGTTATATCCTGACAAGCCTAGGAATGTTAATTTGACATATGTCGCAGAGATCAAGCTATCTTTTACGTAGTATAGTTGAAAACGAGAAAATAAAATTATACTGAATAACCATCTTCTCTATTTACTTATTTATTTAATTTACTAGCTTCTGCCCGCGACTTCGTCCGCGTGAAATTTCACCCTCCTCCCATTCACCCTCTTAGGAGTGGAATTTCGAAAAACCCTTTCTTAGTGGATACCGATATACACTTCACAAAGAACACACTCTCCAAATTTAATGTCACTATGACCAGTGGTTTAGACTGTGCATTGATATAATCAGTCAGACCAGACAGGACATACCTACCTAATAAAAAAAAAAAACTCAATAACATAAAATAAAATACCTCCATAAATAAACCTATTTCTGATGATCAGTAGTTTTTATTTAATATATATAGGTATATTAACTAACATATTATATAAATAAATACAAAAACGAAGGACACCTAGGCGTCGAAGTACTCGTCCGCATCGCTGTCATCCGGAAACGTGCCCAGAAGACTGGCAGCATTGCCACGTTGAATGGCAATGCTAATTCTTTGACCAAAGAACGACCCAGCCCTCTGGTCACGTGAAGAGTCGACTAACCGGCGAGAAATTTCCTTAAAAAGGAGACGCGCACTCGGGCCCCATGACCCGAGCGTTTCGACCCCAAACGGCTCAAAGCTGTAGTTGCCTATAAGGTTACAGTATTTGCGCCGCTTAAGGGTCTCAGCAGCCGCAGCAGCGGCACCAGCACAGCCCGCCGTGCTAGGAACATGAGATGGCGCAAGGGTATCGACACACGTTGCGTCCCACACCAGAGGCCTACCCACCTTCCAAGGCAACAACGTCATGCCGTCTGGTCTCTTCCCATCGTCACGTACCAAGCCGTTTGGTTCTAACACCGCTGGTACGCCGGCGGTGACAAGGGCTCGACGAATAATATCGTTGATGTTGGCGTGCCGTGCTATGCGGCCTGCGCTTCTGCAGTAAGACAGGCCATGGTGTCCGAGACTGTCGACAGCTTCACCGCAGTGACATCGATGCGGAGCAACACAAGGTGCGCCCAAGCGGAGACACGTAGCGAGCCGAAACGATGAGTCATCCATCATTGTGCCTATTATGGTGGATGACGGGAGCGCCTGAAGCTACAAGCCTGACTCCCATTCTCCCACAGCCAGCAGACGAGCACGCTCAACAGTATTACGTGACGTGTTTACAAGGGTATTCCGTATAATACTGCAGAGCGGCTCATCCCACCGTCTCTGGGAAGACGGGTTATAGGGCAAAAACCGTATTGGGACAAGCCATTTTCCAAGCGTTCATCGCATCGGTCAAACACGGTACCTACTTCAAAATCGACTAGTGAGGAAGATAAAATGTTCCTGTTTAATTTATCGGTACTGTGGACCGAGGAGAGGAAGGCCGGTAAACTAATACTTGAAATTTTGCGGACGCCGAGACCACCCAAGCGAATGGGTAGTGTGGCTTGCTGCCACTTTTCTGATGATAAATAATCTAAACTCAATAAATAAGCAAAATCCCTAAAAACTAATATCTATACGAATGACAAATCCTACCTAACAGTTTTATAAAATAACCTACGGTCACTACGTACACTCTCAAATATACTACCCATACTTTAAAATTAAAATCTATACCTAGGACTTATAAAAATAAACCTAAATAACTCTACCTTAAACTGTACTTAGTAAAAACTAAAAGGAATAAAAAGGTCGCACTGAAAAGCACGGTTTAGAATTGCAAGTACAATAGCAGTTAAAACATACAATTTATAGAATGCTAATAAGAACGAACGCTCGCCACTCGACACGACCGTTCAAATCAAAGTTCAAAAAATGTATGAAGCGCGCGCTTAGACTCCGATCCGTGGCGGCCGGCGGCCGCGCGCGACGCGTGTGCTGCGAACGGTGCAAGCCAAATTCTACCTTCAGCACTACATTTACAGTGCGGGTGACGTAACCTACGACAAACTTATTATTTGCGGTTGGTATAGTAATCGGGTCTAGGGATCGAACCGCAAAATTAAGTTTGTATTTTATTGTATATACTTTTCCGGGATAAAAAGTACCCAGTGTGGTGCCCAGGATATTAAAGAATAATTATACCAACTTTCATCGTAATCGGACCGGTACTTTTTGCGTGATGCCTGAACAAACAGACAGACAAAATTTTTTTAAATCACATTTTTGGGTTCGGTGTCGGTCTAGTAACACCCCCTGCCATTTATTTTTTTGTTAGTTTCAATGTACAGAATTTTCACTTCTACAGATTTATTATAAGTATAGATATTGCATTCATGTCGTTTACAAGGTTGTTAAAAATTAAATATAAGATTCGTACATGAACCCTGCTAGGGCACCGCAACATTATGTTTCTTAATTATAAATTAAATTATTATTGCATGCAACTATTCTATAACATCCAACTGTTAGTACATGGGTGTCATACTACCACATAGGTCATAGGTACCACTACTATCTACGCAACCAGTCTTACCAAGTTTATCTTAGGTAAATAATCTATTAAGATGCAATTCCATTTAAATGATCTTATCTACATCATATAAATCAGCCGCCTATAATCGGTATTTAAAACCTTAGACCTCACAATAACAACAAATAGAGGGGCTTGTGGCTAAGCAATAACAAACGAACGGGTCGATCGATCAGGTTAAGCTACGCTTGCCGCGGTTGGTCTGTAGATGGTTGACCATCTTTACATACAAAGACCCCTCCGTGCTCCGGAAAGCACGTTAAACCGTTGGTCCCGGCTGTTATTCGTGGATCTTTGACAGTCTTACGGGTTGTCCGTACCAAGGGGTCTCGTATTACCCAGTAACTGGGTTGTGGAGGTCAGATAGGCTGTTGTTTCATTTAAAATACTGGTACTCAGTTGCATCCGGTTAGACTGCAAGCCGACCCCAACATAGTTGGGAAAAGGCTAGGCAGATGATGATGAGACCTCACAAGGACACACTTACAATTTTTTTACGCCTATAAAGTACGACTTTGTGCTATAAAAGTTAGCTCATTACACACAGTTTGTGGCTGACATTCATATCGTTAGTACTTACGTGGTCATAATATATTTTTTATAATAGTCAGCCACCAGTGACTGTGAGATGATTAGTTGTGAGTACGAAATATTCAAAACATTATTCTTTTCTAGTTTAATGTTTTCTTTCTTACGGCTGTTTTAATAATTGTTAGTAACTCTTAAAGTTTTGAGTATTTTACTGAATGGCGTGAAGGGCGGGCGATTTGGGGAACTGTCTTATGTAACTTTTACGTTCGAAAAGTGATGAGTCTTAGCCAACGCGAGTTTAGTGAGTTTCTGTTTAATCAGAAACGGCTGAATTATATCTGTTGCGACTGCACACTTAGAATTTACTCTGGTTTCAGACAATATCATGATAGCTAGTGATGGTCGTTATAAGAGTGTCAAAAAAGAACATACATTTACTGCAGATATGTTTCTTGATGGTGATGATGGTCAAAACAATATTGATGAGGATGATGAAGAAACTTTTGAAAATATTAAAAGTGCAGGAAAAGAAAACGTCAAACTATTGAACGACAATGCACTATTGTTTGCATAGGAGCTTGGGTTTGCCAAGAATGTTGTGTTTTGTAGTGTCACTTGCGAAATACCTACCGTATCTCCTTGATACCCAACGGTTTCATTTAACCTCTGACAGAAGTTTTATCATTTCAGCGCAACACTTCGAATTGATATATATCTTCAAGTATCTTTTCCTTGCTGGACTGTATGCTGCCACTCTACCTCACACCGATCCAGCCAAGTTTTCAATGAGCTCACTCTATGATTCGACGCTGTCTATGATACATCCTGTGGTTGCTGCTGGATCTAATCGATGTAAGTTATTTTATATGTAACTAGCTGACGCGACAGATGTTGTCCTGTCCAAAAATCCCATAGAAAATGCACTTTAAGTTTTCTCGAATTTACAATTTTCCTGCTACGTTTAATTTTTATTCCATAAGAACCTGTGGGGTCACAACAACATTCAATGCGTTATTTACGTTGTTGAGCGAACAAATTTTTCGAACATTATGAAGCAATGGATTAGCAATATCCTTCAAAATGATTCAGATTGTGATTGATAGTGTGTTACCCAATTAGGGTATTGATTTGAATCACACTAATATTATAAAGGCGAGAGTTTGTGAGTGTGTGTTTACATGTTTGTTACTTCTTCACGCCCAAACGGCTGTATCAATTTTGATAAAATTTTGTATAGAGGTAGCTGACACCCTGGATTAAATTATTGACTATTTTTATCCCGATATTTCCACGGGATCGACACTATGCGGGTGAAACCGCGGGGCGCAGCTAGTACGAAATAAAACAAAAAATTACCATATCGGTCCAGACGTGAAATGATGTGCTTACCAACAAACGACGACACCCTCATTGGTCTAGTGATCCTAAGCGCTACTGCCCAGCATGAGTTCCTGGGTTCGATTCCAAAGTGTTATTGGGTTTGGGTTTTTCTGTCTGGAATTTTTCAGTAGCAGCTTGCAGTCTGGATTTCTGCCCGCTATCGACGGCAATAGGCTCGCTCCCTAATACCTAATACAAGACTTAGTAGTAATCGATTATTAGACTATTGGAACTTAAACCTAACTGGCTAAATGTGGGTGTATTATAGGTAAACCTCTGCTCAACCCTGTGGGGGAACAAGGCGTGATGTTATGAAGAAATTCATTTTGGTTATATAGATTTACTTTAACTTGCCAGTACTTGCCAAACTTCATACAAAGTATTGAAGTTTTGTATGGGACAGCTGGTAATATATATGGGACGGCTGATAAAATGTTTTGCTGACCATCTGATACATGCTGGATACAAAATAATCCTCATAAGCGAAGTTCCGTTCAAAGTTCAGTCACTGGCCTTTGACTGGCCTCGTGTACGAATATGAGTATAACATTTGAAGCCTCAAGCAAGCCTACTTATTCAACTGACTCGCAAACATCAAAGCTATTCACAAACATTCGATACCCTTCCGTACCAAATCGAACATCAATCCAATGTTATGTTATGGAATGGAAATGGAAAAAACCTCTAAATGCTGTTCATAAATATAAATCTGAAACCCAACTGCTTGTTTTTCACACAGGCATTTGCTGCCTGGGACAATGCAAATCACTTAACCGAAAATGTGTAATTTTCGACTTGAAAGCGTATAGAATGGTTGTTTGCTATGCTATGCTTGCTTGAATCGTGTCCGGAATCCATTATTATAAATATTAGAGAGTGACGAGCTATGCTTGATACATGAATTGATATTATAAAGCAAAATACAATAACTGCGGTTTGCATGATGCCTAAATTGATACAAACCCTTTTCAATTGCGGTTATCCGTAACTCATTAATTAATTAATAGGGTCAGGGGTAAGATCCAGAAATCTGAAATTATTTATCACCATGGTTTAAGTTAATAACGGAAATTTGCACTAACATTTCTCTTTCATCTTTAGTAATAGGAACTATATTCACAGACGTCTCGAGTTTTGTAAACTATATTTTTGTGATCAACGTTCTAGAAACTCAGCAACTTTAAATTCATTAACAAAGTTTTTGTTGTGTCCTCCAAAGTTAAATACGATTCCAGAGAAAAGTAGTTAATGTTTTTCTTAAATTCCCAAATCGTATCTACGGTCCACTTTGTAACTTTGATCATTTATTACTTACTAGTATATAGAAATGAATTGCAAAGAACAGTTGGAGTACATATTGGTTTGTGCCCTCAGGACTGGGACTTTCCCAGTTATTATATTAGCTTGATATAACATTTATGAAGAAGTATTTAATGCTTCGTAATTGTATTAAAACAGAAGCCAAGTTTCTTGCCATCCTCTCGGGACCAACAAGTGATTTCATTACAAAACAAATTCTGGTTTCAAAACCCATTGGGGAATCAACATGTAGGATGAAAATACAGGAATTGGTTATTCAAATATGTGTATGCACCGACCGTATTGGAGAAATGATAGAGCATTGGGGATTACTGAAGTAACAATTTTAAAATGTTTGTTACTAGTCGTGGCGAGAGATTATCACGCGCATTGTGAAACTGATCAATGCAGTTGTTGCGCAGTGGTATCGGCGCCGACTTACGAGTTGTAGGCCGTGAGTCATCATCAAACATCCTGAGAAAACCGGCATGTCCTAGAACCAAACATTTTTAATACTTGTGACATATACCAACCCGCACTGGGCCCGCGTGGTGGATTACGGCCCACTTACTCTCACGAAGAGAAGGACTGTGTCCCAGTAGTGGGAACATTATAGGCTGATTATGAATTTTATATCTCATGCGCTTCTACTTGAATTCGACGAAAAGCTTTTAAAAGCATCCTTCTAAAACTAACCAAATTATTTCAGGTGAGGCTTTCAAAAGCTTTTTCGGCATAACATACGAACAAATGCAAGAGAAGAACAAATCCAACTTCCAAGAAGTATTGAACATAGATCTGATCACCAAAAATGGGAATGTCAAATACAACCTGACAGCAACGACCAGGATTAATCGGTTGATGGCTCATGCCCAAACTATAGTCATACTGGTCCATGGTTTTATGGAGAGTTCCGAAGGCTGGATGGTCAACGCCATAGCTCCTGAGCTTCTGAAGAAACCAGAGTTGAAAGTGTTTGCCCTGGACGGGAGGAAGATTATCAATTTGGAGTATTTCCGATCCTCAACCAACGTGAGGTTTATGGGAGAACTGCTTGGAATGTTTTTGGCTGATGTCATAAAAGGTAAGTGTACTCGTCATTGTGTTTTTATAATATACTAGCAGCGCCCCGCGGCGGTTTTACCCGAATAAGTTTCCCGTGGGAATATCGGGATAAAAACTATCCTATTTCCTTTCCCGGGACTCAAACTAACTATACTAAATTTCTCTTCATCTTTAGATTCAGCGGTATAAGCGTGAAGAGGTAACAGATAGACACACTTTCGCATTTATAATATTAGTATGGATTTCACCTTATGAAAATACTAGTAGTTCCAACAACTAAATATACAATTGACCAAGAATCTAGGAATTCGGGCCCAGACAATATTGAGAATGTCCTGTAATAATAATTTTGCTATTTATCATTATTATTTTGAAATAGATTGTCTAGATTGCAATCTATTAACTTTAAAAAAAATATGTAGCGTTTGAGCACATATGCCTAGAGTTATTAACATTTAGTGCTGTTAGATAAAATCTGTAACATGGCAGATGACCGACTGATTATGTATTTTTGCCCCATCATTTACAGTATTTTTCAAGGTAGGCAGGTATAGTCTTTTACAATAGTATCTGATAAAAATGTAAACAAATGGATCAGAAAATGTACCTATGGTTGGTGGAGTGGTTTGATTTAATTTATCGGGCATATAATAACACTTATATTAGGTATTTCTTAAACAGACCGTACATATACTTATATTCAATTTAAATTTCTGAGTCTAAGTCTGCTGTAACACTTTTCCAGCTGGCCAAGACCCATCCAAAATTTACATCATAGGACACAGCCTTGGATCGCACATTGCAGGAGTGGCAGGAAAGAAGGTTCATGAACTTACAGGCAAGGTTATTGGCCGCATCACCGCCTTGGACCCAGCTGGACCTTGCTTCAGCAACGTCAGTGCCAGTGGAAGACTTGACAAGACTGATGCGGAATACGTTGATGTTATACACAGCAATGGAGGCTTTTTAGGTCTTAAAGAGCCTGTAGGTAAACGACGATGTTTTTGTCTTGATTTTAAAATATTTCTTTAGGATACGTTTTGCTATCTGAACTGTTTGGCTACAGAACGGCTCCTGTTATGACGAACCCTGTCATGTATTACCCACAACAACAACAACTAGTATTCGTAGCAACTAATAACTGTCCCATTAGTCTCGTGGTTGCAAGCGTGACTGCTGAGCGTGGGGTCCTGGTTTCGATTCCCCGGTCGGGCAAAGTGTTATTGGATTTTCCGTCAGAAATGTCTCAGTGATAGCCCGGAGTTTGGAAGTTCGTGGGGTGTTGCCCCCGTGGCTCGGATAGCACGCTCTCAAAATGGTGAAGAAAAACATCGTGAGGAAATCGGCATGTCCTAGGACCAAAAATTCGAAGACATGTGACATTGACATCTACCAACCCGCACTGAGACCGCATGGTGGATTGCGGCCCACTCCCTCTCACAGAGAGAAGGCCTGTGCCCCAGCAGTGGGAACATTATAGGCTGTATACCAGTAGCGCAAAACCTCTTTTACACAAAGTAAAAAAAATATCCAATCCTTTGCTACACCATGTCTATGTCGCAGCCAACTGGTTAAATTAGCCGTTAAGTTAACCGCCTAGCCTTTCAACTAAACGGCGGCCGTTCAACTAACGGCCTGAATGATATTCAATTACAGTTTAGGTTGTAAGTCTGTAACCAATCACGCGCGAGCCGAATTGGTCGCAGTAATTAAGGCATTGCACCCCGACCAAGTGGGTTAGGTTAGGTTAGAACTGTGATCAACCGCGTGCGAGCCGAGGGAGGAAGCGAGGCGAGCACTACTTCTAAAGGCCAGGCAGTTAACTGAACGGCTAATTTAACCAGTTGGCTGCGACATCTACACCGCACACGATCGAAAATAAATAAAACTAAACCATTGTTCACATTGTTCTAAAGGACAAATTAGGAGGTTTACTGATGTTTATACTCCATATCAGTTAGCCCAGGTTGGCCGCTTTTTTACGCCACGATTTTCTCTCGCGCACTTGATTTTCAATGCACGGCTCAATACCGAGAGATAAAAACCAAGGGCGCGAAAAAAGACCTCGCTTTAAAAAGCACCCCTACGAACTTGGACAAGGAATAACCGTTCTATAAAAGAAAGTTAGTAAAATATTGCTACACAGTACATAATTAATACTTTTAAACCACTGCCACTATTGTACCTTGAGCAAGCAGTCTTTATTGGCGAAGGCATTACCGAGCGCAGGCCATTGTTCTAAAAAAGAATTAGTGGTGTTTACTGATGTCCTTATAACATCCTTCACTGTATATCAGGGGCCACTTCTCTTCTTCTAAAAGTTTTGTGAACGGAAAAGTGAAAAGTAGCTTACACCATGTAAATACATGGTGTAAGCTACTTTTGTATTGTATCTGAAGTGTCTAAAATGAGGATACTTGTCTCTGCATTTAACAATGATGGGATCCAAACTTTGAACGAAACGATTGTTATTTTTTTTTACAAATGTTGCTATCAATTACTGTGTTCAAGTTCCGAGTGACTGCTCACAAATTGTTAACACTTTTTACCCGACTGCAGACAGTAAATACATGGTTAGATAAGTTCAAAACAATATCGCTTTTCAAGCAGTCTGATGCAGTTGGGGGCAATTATTTTAGATCGATGCCACCAACTGCATCAGACTTTTTGGGTTTTTTAATATTGGTCAAGATATTAAAAACTAGCTTTTGCTCGCGGCTTCGCCTGCGTGCTTGTTGAGAAATAAACAACGGGAACGTACTATCGAGATTAAAAGCATCCAAATCTGAATCCGGAATACACATCCAGACAAACGGATATAAATTATGTTCTAAAATATAGTTTTTAGAACATAATTTATATCCGTTTGTCGTTATTCGGCATCAGACTCGTTCCCACACCTCGGAGCAATTACGTTTTTTCAAAAATATTTTATCTATTTAATAGAAATTAATAGAAAACAAACAGCTCATTTATCAAATTAAATTTCAGTCGACAAAATCCATCGGTTTCTCACTAAACTTCAACTATATCCGACGATCCTACATACTTATCTCTTTTGCTGACTGTACATATAGAGATGAATTATTAATTATTGATCTACATTTTCGTTTCCCAGGTCACAAAGACTTCTATCCTAATGGAGGTGTCTCTCAACCAGGATGCTATATTTCCATTTGCGACCACAGCAGAGCTTGGGAGCTATTCGCTGAATCTGTCGCATCGCCAAAACATTTTCCCGGTAAATTAAATTTTCTATTAAAATGGGTATTTATGTGTGCAAGCTTGCATGAACGAGAGACTATGTTATTTTTGTCCTCCGCCCATAATTTCAAACACAATTAAAAAGCCAGCACGGTAATTATTGCGTAACACACTATTAGTAGCAATGGCTTTAATTTTGACAGTTTAACAACATCCATTGCGTTATTTACGTTGTTGAGTAGGAAACTTTATCGAACTTAAGAAGCATTGGATTAGCAATATCCTTGAAAACTATTCAGATTGAGAGTAATAGTGTGGAACGTAATAAGGGGGCTGATTAAAAAAGAAATAACCACCTCACCTAAATTACTGCCACGTTAGTCTAGCGGTCGCAAACGCTTACTGCTCATGACGTGAATTCGATGAGATATTCAGGCAAAAGGAAACATCTAACCGAGTCTTATTAACGGCAGCAGTGAACATTAATTTAATAAATGATTTTATTTCTGTAAGTAAGTTTGCACAAACACTTTTACACGTCAATCATATTTTAAAAACTAGATGAGGTCGGCGTTTCCTATCTGACTACTCTGAGAAGAAAGGCCGAAACAAACTCAGAGGACACAGTCTCTTTTAAAGTCCAGTTGTATAAAATAATAACATACATAATACAGGGTGGCAAACCATTCGTTTGTGGAAGAGCTCAGGTGCGGTTCGTCTAAGTGCGATTGAAATCAGTGCTCTGAGTGGAATACCTCTTAGACCCCTAGCGTAGAAATTATTTGTTGGCTATCACAAAAAAAACAATAAACACCTATTTCATAGAAAAGTGCAATTTAAAAAAAAAGTGTTTTTTTAAACCGACGCGCGACGACCGACGCTTACGCCGACCTAAGTACTAACAGCTTGCGCGTTGGTGTCCTTGCCACCTAATGATTTCAAAAGTATAAATGTCAATGTTGCCACCCTGTATACTTTTAAAAGGTTGGTAGTGAAACGTGACGTGACGTGTCTTAATCGTTACTTGTGGCGGCTTTAATTGCTGATTTTGATAATGAGTCCTTCCAACAAACTTGTATTTTTTGTTACAGCCCGAAGATGTGGAAACTGGTCTATGTTTGGCGATGGTCTGTGCTCCAAGAACGAGATATCCTACATGGGTATTGAATCCGACAACAAGAATCCAGGTCTCTACTTCCTCACTACTAAAAACTCTGCGCCTTTTGGGATGGGTTCCGCAGGTAGTGGATGAGGGCAATGCTGAAATAATAAACTATTTTGATAAAAATATTAGGATTTTCTGTTCTGTTTTCTCATATAATTTTGTTCCGATTTTAATTATAAATGTTAGCTGCATGATTAGGATTTTAAAAAACAAACTATTGTCATTGACTGTACGCACGGCTACACATTCAGCTATACATAACCAGTATACACTGACTTCTGATTGTAAGAAAAACCTATACAATGCGAGGTCAGCTAAAACTGGAAATGTATAGCTTGATGTGTCGCTGTGTGTAAGTCCCTTCCTTTTTGAGGTATTATTACTCAACTCGTGGAAAACCTTAAACATGAACTGAGGCAAGTCAAGTTCATTCGTACTTTCCTGTTCGAGTTAAACAAAAAACCTCTTTTATAAAAAAAAAACTTTCAGGTGCTTCACAAAGTTTCCACATGTAAACAAAAACCACTTATTTCAATGAAACCATTCACAGGCACTTTTGAATTGTCAAAGTAGTCAGTCAGTAAGAAGTACATGTCACGCGCCAAAAAATGTGAGAAAAGATTAATATCCACTTGACAAAAATAAACGTTGCTCACGTGGACCGTTTTCTTACAATTAGCCCCCTAGACACGCGTTCCCGAAGTTTTTTTATGTAACAATGAGCAAAAACTCTTTATTTCACCTTATAAGGAATCCGTTAGAAGTGGTCGAACTTTTTTAAGGTTCGTCGAGTTACCTTCTGAAGTTATTTTCCGGATATTGTTGTTTAATTGTGTGGAAATAAATGTTTTCAATTTACTTTATCAAACCTCGTTTCGTGAAAAGAACAAGGAAATTCAGAGCATCATTTTTTAATTTTTTTAAAGGAAATTCAGAGCTTCATTGTTTAAAGTAATTTATTTGCGACATTATTTTGTGTTGTTTTGATGTGGTGCTTAATTTCCTTATTAAGTTCATCGAAAAAAAGGGTTCAAGAATAGGCTGCAGACTAAACAGACTTTGAGACATCGAATCGATAAAATAGCTTCTTTCCAATTCAATTCAAGAATGTAATACATTTCCGACTGCTATTTAGGAAAAGTGCATATTACAAAATATATCATAGATTTCCTATCTATTTTAGGAATTGTACACATTTCCTAGGGATTGTATACAATGACACACTTTTCCGTTAACATATATATTCAGAAAAGGCGATAGCAAGTGATATAATTTATTGCATATTATACGTGGTTTCCATACTCATACATGAATCAATAATAATTTTAAAGATGTTACTCAAAAAAAGACGAATGCAAAAAAATTACAATATCTGTGGAAAATGGAAAAGTTACTTTAACTTACTTTACTTACTTACTTTAAGCTTTTAAAGATTTTTTCAATCCTTGTCACGCTCAAATAAAAAGAAAAATCTGAAAAACCGTTTTTGGTAGCCCGTCTCGAAACGTAGACCAAAAAACATAACAGGCTATTTACCAATTATTAACCTTTCTTGTGAATGAAAATTAAATCAAATATTTTTGTAAAGTCTAGACATCGTCAGTTGATTGACATCCCTAGAGGGGTCCGAAATATTCAAAGCCTCATCAAACAACTTTTCTCTCATAATCGTTAATAGGTAACACAAGTTTTTTAATATAATTCATTTAATTCATGTAAGACCCATATTACATAAAATAAAATAGAATAACACAATGCCACAGAATCAAAAAATAAAAATTAGTTTTGCTTACAAAAAAATACTAATAAATAACCAAGGCACTTTGCAATAGTGGCCAAGTGGTAGGCCGCAACTTATTAGTTGTAAGTCGTAGGTTCGAACCCAGAC
Organism: Gortyna flavago; assembly: GCA_963669345.1. Lineage (NCBI taxonomy): Eukaryota > Metazoa > Arthropoda > Insecta > Lepidoptera > Noctuidae > Gortyna > Gortyna flavago. The sequence goes on from OY770138.1 coordinate 14,601,227, forward strand.
AGGCGATTTACTTTGTGTAAATTATTTCATCACAACTGCTCTCAAAACGGTAAAGGAAAACATTGTGAGGAAACCGGCATGTCCAGCCAAAAAATTCGAAGGCATGCGACATCGGTCAACCTGTACTGGGCCAGCAAGGTGGATTACGGCCCACTCCCTCTCATCGAGAGGAGGCCTGTGTCCCAGCAGTGGGAACATTATAGGCTGATTATGCATGTCATACAAGGAACTTTTGCGAACTAGTTCTTGCCATGAATGCCAAGAAATAATGACAATCACAATTTTTTTCTATCAGTACCAATTTAACCAAGGGGTATCTTGTTATCCAGGAACTGGGTTGTAGAGGTCAGACAGGCATACACTTCATGGAGAATACTGGTATTCAACTGCATCCGGTTAAACTCTCTTTAACTTTGACTCGACGCCTGATATCAACTTAGTTGGGATAAAGGCTAGAGAGATGATGCGCCTTACCCAAACTTAAAACAAACACAGTAAAGAATCAATGAAAAAAATAAGACCTCAAAGCATCTCTTCTTGACTGAACTTTTAACTCGTAGAATTAAATTTATTTTCTTAAAAGAATTCGTGATGAGCTTTCCAAGTTATTTCTTATCAGTTCACACTGAAGTGTTTCTGAGAAATCACGATAAGACTGATCGAGTTGAGGGGTTCCTAAGATACTTCCAATACGTTTAGTTTTTCTAGGTACACACGGCTACACATTAAGCTATACATTTCCAGTTTTAGCTGGCCTCGCATTGTATAGGTTTTATGTATAATCAGAAGTCAGCTTATCCTGGTTATGTATAACTTGGTGTGTAGCCGTGTGTACTAGAAAATAATATTAGGAAAGGTAGGATATAAATATCGAGGCTGGAGATTAGAAAAAAAAATTGAGATAACATTGGAACTTCGGAAGTTCCTAAAATCCATTCAGTAGCTTACAATCCACACGGGATAATTTGGCGCCTTATTTTTCGTCTGCTTTTACGAGGTCAGAACCAGTCTTACCAAGGGTTATCGTATTACCCAGTAAATCAAAATAAAAATCAAAAGTCATTTATTCAAACTAGGCTGAGAATCAGCACTTTTCGAACGTCAAAATTACATAAGACAGTCCCCCAAAACGCCCTTCACCACTTCCTAGTGCTTTCACTGGGGAGAAGAAGTGGCGCAACAAACTCCCCAGCAGCACAGCTGTCTGTTCAGTTATAAATGATAATGGGTTGTGAAGGTCAGTGCAAGTAAAATACTGTGAATACTGTAAACCAGAAAAAGGCTAGGCTGATGATGATGAATATATAATATATAAACAAAGTAAGAAGTAAACCAGTAAAACATGTTGCATATTACTTGTTTATTGACACTCTTCTTAAGTACAATGACTAAAATGTGCTAATTCCAACTTATAATAAGTCGGTACAGACGCCAGCACATCAAGCCACTACAATATGTCAAATTTCTTTAATAGATTCTCAACTTTATCGCTACAGCATAAGGGTCAAAGTTGATTGGGAAAATTTTACAGATTGGGGTAGCTTGATGTGCTGGCGTCTGTACAACAATACTTTATAGTGATAATTATCAAGCCAAATCTTAATACACTCTGTGCAGCGGGGTAATTGCTTAACACACTATCAACGTGTTCTTATGTCGCTAGCTCTACTCGCTTCTCGTTAATCGCCGGCGGTGGGAGAGGTGCCTAAATTGGAAAATGTTATTTCCCTTAATCCACGTAAGGCCACACTACATTCCTCTTGAAATAAATCCTTTCAGCGACAAGTATCAACAAACATATGACATAAGTACACGCCAGCACAGTGAGAGGTATCGAAATTTGTGACAAACGAATCTGAACGAGGTGAGATTTCGTACATTTCGGTTCTTCGAAATAGGTTGATACTATCCGATTTAGTATACCCGCTTCTTTGATGCGTAGTGTACTGAAAAAGTAAGTAACCATTATTATATAGATATCGACGGTAAAAAGGAAGTAAGATAAGCGACATTTTGATCAAAAATGAGATATACGAGTATGCCATCCTACTAAAATTTTTCCGCTCTTTCGAAGTCGCTTACTCCCATGGCTCTACGATGATTTTATAATTGTTTTAGTTTTCACGATATCTTAATAAATGACAAAAATACGTCAGTTTTTCTAAAATTTAAAACTTTGAACGGCTCTCCTGAACATTTCATTTTTTGTCACTTATACCCTATTTCCTCTTAACCGTCGATATGTAAACACTGTCTCATTCACACAAGCGGTGTAGCTGCTGTCACTTATGTCATCTGTCGGTCACGAGGAATGGCGGGAAACAGACAAAGTGAGGCAGGCTGTATACGATGGCGCTTGGTGTGGTAGTGCGCCAATGAAGTGATATGTTCAACATAAATATGGAATCAACAGGATTCTACAGAAGAGAAAACTTTTATTTATTTAAGGCACAGGAAATACAAACAGTAAAAAGAGCATTTAAAACTAACAAAGTTACACTAAAAACAACCAAAAAAATAAACGCAAGTGCTTAAAGTAGTTTGTTCATAATTGACTACTGAATCGAGTTCAGCTAGGTTTTTTTTTTCAATAATTACTGATGTATTTTGTCATACTGACCGCCGATTGAGCCAAAGAAAATGAAGTCTTATGTTAAGGCAATAAGACTCAATTTTGAATGCATAAAGTAATGCTAGGATCAACACGAGAGTAAGCTTTAAAAAAAAATAGTGTTGGTCATTGTATTATGTTTTTAACTCAATACTCTAATTGGGGTGTATGAGGTTTTGCGTTAATAATGTTACATACTTATTCTATAGGTAATGAGGGACTTACCCAATTTTAAACTGATACTTGTATTTGAAATTTTTAGCAGTGTAGAAATATTTCTGGATTTTGGAGGCCAGATGGATCGAAACCAATTTGCAGATTTCATTGTTATTGTATGCTGAAAGTGAAGTTGATTTTTGTTATGTTTACATATTTAGATTATTATCATGTCTTATGATTTTTCACAAGAAAGGGCTGATTTTTTCAATCAAGAGCTGGCCTGCTTTTATCTGAAGAAGAAATTGAGGGGTTTTACATTATAAATCTAAACTAATATAAAAGAGAAAAGATTTGATTTTTTGTATATCTGTTTGTTACGTTTTCACGCTAAAACGGCCGAATTGATTTGGACAAAATCGTAATATCACATGGATAGACCATTACCTGGATTAGCACATAAAATAATTTTATCCCAATATTCCCACGGGATCGAGACTTAAACGGGTGAAACTGCATTAAACTACCGCATATGAAGAAGACTAAAATTTCTTGTACATACCTAAATGTGTCATATAGATATAAAACTACTCAAAAAGATTTCACGTACACACAAGACTGAAATAGCGTTATATTTGAACTTACTTCTTTTGATATACGGATAAATAGTAGTGTAATCGGAGAGTAGAGCGACATGACCCTTCTTCACAGCATCCAATCCATCTTTGACTGTCACAGATTTTAGCGACATCAGCTTGCCCAATATTATACTGAAGTTTTGGTCTTGAAACTGTTTAAAAAATAAATGTACAATATTCGTAAGATATTTAACATAATTATTTATTTTTGTAAAAGATTGAAAAGCAACTAACATAGTTACGTTTCCAGCTTGAAACCACTGGCGTAGCGTTCGATTGTTCTGCCGAGTGAGTCCCCATATTCCACTCAAACAAAAATATAATATTTTGCATATAAAAATCTTAATTATATTATGTAAGTATGTAATTTATTTGCATAAAATAATCTTATTAAGTAATAGCAGCAAACGACTATGTACAGAGGCCAGCATATCAAACTACCCCAATCTGTCAAATTTTCCCAATTGAATATGAACCTTATTTCTTTGTGATAAAGTTGAAAATCTATCAAAGAAATTTGACAGATGTAGCTTGATGTGCTGGCCTCTGTACAAAGGGTTATTTTACCACAAAACTGTGTATGGAAATATCATTACGTTTTGGTGCGAAGTCGCATGCCTTCTTCAGTTAAACTGATATTAGACGCTTCACAGAATTGAATGATTCACTCTAGCGCAGACTCTAGTGAAGTTTAATTTTTGTTTCATTCCGCGTTCACAGGACATCGGCAAAGTTACACAGGAATGAAGATGTCGTTTTCACATCATTCGATGGGCGAGTGAAAGAAATGTAACATCGTTGGATCGGTTTACTAATGAATTCATTTTTTACTTTTGATTAATTTTGTTGTTGTTTAAAGTTTCACTTCGAGTGAAAGAATTCGAATGAAAGATAAAAATTAACGAAAGTGAAGCTTCTGGTATCAGCGTTTTAACAAAGAAGTGCCTGGTAAAAATTGCGATGTATCTGACGTTGTCATAGCAACGATGGGACCATTGCTCGATTGCTTTAGTGAAACTGATAACATCCAATTGAATTATCAATTGTCACACTCACTCGCTCAACTACAGCCACCATCATATAATCGACAATGACACATTCGTAGTCACTGTCAGCCAGGGTGTCCAAATCGATACCATGTTCCTTATCATTCACCAGATTGGACAGCAGGTTCGAAGTATAGAAAGTGTAGACTATGTAGGAAAACACGAAGAAAATGAAGTACGCGATCCTTCGAGATGGCAGCTTAGGATCAGTTGGTGGGACTGTGGAATATACAAGATGTTATACAACAACATATATACGATTTTATACGAGGAACGCAGTGATTAAAATTTCACCCTGTATAAAATTCAAAGCCCTGACTGACTGATATATCAACGCACAGCCTCAACCGCTGGTCTTAGAGACATGAAATTTGGAAGGTGTGTTCTTTGTGTAGTATCCAGTAAGAAAGGGTTTTTCGAAATTCCACCCCTAAAAGGGTGAAGGGGCGAGGGTGAAATTTCACGCGGATGAAGTCACGGGCTGAAGCTAATAATAATATAATTTATGTATACAAAATATTTTAAAAGAGTAACGGTGGAGTTTCGTTCCCATTCTTCTACATACAAAACTGAGTCCCGTACGGTATATAGAATTACGCTTGATAATTCTATATACCGGACAAGACTCTGAAGGGGCGACTAGAATCAATTCAATTTTGTTTATTGTACATTTTGAAGTTCAAAAGTGCCTTTTATGTGCATAGCGGAAATAAATACTTTGACTTTGATGTGGAGTTGATTGGAGAAGAGTATGGACAATTTATCATAGGTTACAACCATGGGAGAAGGGGATAGCAGTCCTTCAGTCATCTGCTTTACTGTCATCTCATGACAATATCTATCGTAACTACTGGTCTTGATGTCTTTGTAAAAAAGGATATGAATTATCTGAATAATTTGTTCGGAATCTAATTTTGATAAAATGTTTGTTAAAAAGGTTATACGACCAAATAAAATTACACTGCAATTAAAAAAGCCTTTGAAAGAAAAAAGTAAATAAGTACATTTATTTAGCACAAACTAAAAGACATAAACTGTGGACTGTGGTATCCTTTGTGCTATTTACTTGAATTATTGTAAGTATTTATTTTGGAGTATACGCTTAGGGACACTATGAGAAGAAAAGAAATGAAAAAAAAATTGTTTATAAATAAAAAATTAGGGACAATTTTCGTAAGTAATTTTTTTTTCGGAAATCTACCAATTTTATTGCATTATCGGGTTAATCTTGACCATAGACACCATTTGAGTTCTGAGAAGTATGGGCCTAGGACGCACCGTTTCAGAGATATAATACAATATAGGGTATAGAGCATTTAAAAAAAAAAGAACAAAGGAACCAAAAGCTTCTAACTCGGAACGGGCGGTATTTAATATGTTTTTGGCAATTAGTACATATTGAATTTTATGCAATAGAGTATAGAAAAAAGGGCACTAGCCCACAGAAGTGATATTAAGAGTAAAATATTTTGAAACGTGCATTTTTCTTAACTTTATTGCATAAAAGTTCTCCCACAAATAAAAGAGCTTCGTGCGAGTCGCGTATAGAAAAATTATATTATTAAGTGGCGAGTAAATTCTTGTGAATCGAATAATAAGCCAATTTTGAGATTTGTTTGGACAGCAAGATTCTCTAAAGTCCTACAAATATGTCTTTTTTTTTAATAAGCATGACATCAAAATGTAAAATTTTTGTTGTTACTGAATAAAACTTACTATGCTGACAATAAGCACCAATGACCATCAGAGATTCATACGCGTAGCTGCACTGCCATCCACCCAGTACGCTAAACTCCCATCGTTTGAGGATGTAGAAAAGAAAGCTGATGAAGAAAGCCATGGCATACAGGCAGTTCCACACAGACCTAGAGAAAGGCTTGCTGAAGAATGTGTTGAAAAATTCGTTTTCAGTTCGGCTAAGAAGAAAGCCAAATCTGTAAAAGATAATAATATAAGCAGGATTGATGAATGTAAATGTTTCTCACTTTTACTCATGGGAAATTATGATGTTTTATTTGATAGAGGTGTTAATTTTTTGTGTGAGTGACCTAAGTAGCTGCACCCCACGATTCCACCCACATAAGTATCGATTACGTGGGAATATCGGGATAAACATATCCTATGTTAGGACATAAAATATTTTTTAATAAAAAATATTAGATCACGGTCCGTGGAGACCGTGATCTAGGTTAGGACATAGTCTAAGTTTTATCCCGGTAATAGCTCTTTATGATAAATTAATACACACCTCCAAGTATTAACAGCAAAAACAGGATACACATGATCCAATAGATCTGCTGTTAAGCTCATAGTCTTTGCGAACACGTCAGCTGTGGTATTTTGATGAGGGGTCGAATGTATAAGCTCACCAATTACAGTCACATTTCTTTGAAGTTTGTTGTTTATGTAAGATACACTGTAAGGGAAAATTTAAGACTGGTAAAATCTATAGGTACTTACCTACATCTACATATTTTAAATTGAAATCGCTGTTCGTGTCTATGTGACCGCGTTGTCCTTCTAAACAACGCTACTATTTGATACGGTTTTCAAAATAATTTTGAAAAAAAAAATCCTTAGGTTGAGTGTATAAAAGATTAATATTAAACTTACATATAAAAAAGAAATCTCAAAGTTTTGTCAATTCTTAAAAATCGAGCGAAGGAGGGGTTCGGTTCGCCAGTACCTAATCCATAAATCTAATTTCATTTCATATTTTGAATTAATATTGCGTGTTAAATGTATAGAAACCTTTCCCTGGAATTTTTCCTTGGAATTACTCGAGATGCTCTTCAAACAAGATAATTGTAAGATAACATAATACACTGGGCCGCAAAGAAAGCGGCTCCGTTATAAAAATGCGATATATAACTTTTAAAATATTTAAGCAATCCTTTTAAAATTAAAACTAAATTAAATTTTGTTTCATTTCAAATATAGGAAGAAGTAAAACCTTTTTATCTATTTTTGGTGATTGTATTAAAAACCATGAATAAAAAAATAAACTATACTTAAAATTTGAACAACCTTGAAACCATTTTTCTACGTTAGAAAACACATGAGTTGAACTCTGAATGACTGGTCAAGAGTAATATTTTCGGACGAGTCTAGGTTCATGCTAAACACGCACGATAGGAGGCAACAGAAGATCAAGAGAGCGCTATTATGCACTTAACTGCAGAAAGATACGTGAATGAAATTTTAAATGAGTATAAGTATTGGCCCATTTTTTGTAAACATGGGCGAGAGCCCCGAACGGACATACATCCCCATACGGCTCAGATAGTGTTTGTCTGTCTTGAAGATGTCGCAGCTCAGACTGGAACCCCACTAGATGCCTGGGACGAACTGGGACGACGTGTACGCTAGCGAAATTCCCCTCCAATCACGCTTCGTGAACTGAAAGAATTACTGATAGAGGAATGGGAGAACATTCTTCAGCATCGGCTCAGAAATCTAGTGGAACGAATGCCAAACTGCATAACAGCTGTATTAATAGCTCGTGGTGGCAATACAAAATACTAAAATTACGTATTTGATACCGTAGCACATTTTTAAATCTAGTGAAAATGGTACCTACTAACTAATGGTACTTAACTTACTTTTATTCAAGACTAGCGGCCCACCCCAGCTTCGCACGGGTGTAATTTTTTTTTTCTCTCCGTAAGAACCAGCATCCTCGTACTTCAAGGAATATTATAAAAAAATAATTAGGGAAATCGGTTCAGCCGTTCTCGAGATTCGCGCTTAGCAACACATAGCGATTCATTTTTATTAAGATTTTTATATATAAGATAAACTTCAAAATCTTGAACTTTTATGTCATTGATTTAGGAACTATTAATTGTCTATAACACAGTCTTTATTTCATATAGCTAACTCCATTGATGTATTAAAAAAGGTAGATACGAGACTAAGTCACAGCGCCTGGTCCTACTCAACTAAGTGATTGCCCGTAGTTGGCACTCAGTCGCGCACGGAACATCGTTGATCATACACCTCTTTAATTTCATTTTTTTTTGTATTAAATACACATCAAAATGACTTCTTGTGCAGCTAAACAGTGTTTTAATAATACAAGGAAGAAAAATAAGACACACGGGATTACTTATCACTCGCTTGTACAGCCAAAAATGTTAATTTGCTGAAAATTACAATAATATTTAGTGTTTGCTTCGCCATGTTTGTGAGAGCGAGATAGATATTACAAACATGCGTGAGAGACACGATACGCACATAACTCACGAGTTGCAAGTAGACGACATTCGGCGGCTAACACGATTTCACTCGCACGACAGCGCCGGCTGTTATCTCTGTCCTTGTCTATCAGTGACTGTAGGTTGACGCCTGTGATGACACTGATCATAGATGTGAGTTTCGATGCATGTAGTCGTGCACCGAGTCCAGGTTTTCTGATTGCGATGTTAGTGTATAACGTATCTTCCTACTTTTAATATATCAATGGCTAACTCCAATATTTTGGACGTTATTGAGGTTATTGTTACCGATCCGTTTTCTTTGTGGCCCAGAGTAATAAAAAAATTATGGAATAATTTTATTGTTGATTCAGATTTAATTTGTAATATTGGAATAGTACCTATTTATTCACAACTAGCGGCCCGCCCCAGCTTCGCAGGGGTGTAATTTTTTTTTCTAATATTTTATTTTATACAAACCTTGTCCTGACAATACCGAACACAACAAAAAAAGAATTATCCATCCAATTTAGTGCAGTCGTTCGGAAGTTATGCGCATAAATAGATTTGCGAATTACCCAATTCAACTATAGAAGTCCCTAAAAGAACCGGCCAAGTGCAAAGAGTCGGACTCGCATACGAAGGGTTCGTACCACAAGGCAAAAACGCCGATAAAAACACGTTTCTTGTATGAAGACCCTCTTTAATTTTTATTTACTTTATTTTATTTATATTATATGTTGTTATAGTGTCAATAGGAATACACACTGAAACTTTCATCTTCTACCTTTTACGGTAAATAGATACAGCCCGCTGACAGACAAACGGACGGACGGACAGTGGAGGCTTAGTAATAGGCTCCCCTTGGCACCCATTAGGTATGGAACCCTAAAAAGGTTAACTTTAATAACATAATTGACCAGCATAATCATTGCACACATCAACGGAGTGAATCATTAATCCGTCTTTTTTGACTGACAGGGTACCAATATATGCCTCCGCCGTTAATTGACAGGTGACAGTAAATGTTTGATTAACTTTAACTTACAATTCTGAGTACCTGGCAAGTAGCTGTGACAAAAGAAAAACATAACTATGAAACTTTCTTTCTTATTTCTAAATGTTTTTCCTACTTACTTGAATTTATACATATCCCGCAAAAGTCGCAGGATTGTGCAGCCAGTGACAGTTTGCCGCCACATTGGATCATACGTGTTGATGGAGTTCAGGTGTTCATTGAGGGTCTCACATTCCCATAGAGAAGCCACTGTGATTGTGACGTTCTTCATATCGACAGACCTCATTCTGTAATGGCATTATAGTGAAAATATTTTCATAATATCAGGAAAGCGCAAAGTTATATAGGTACTCCAAACAATAACAGCCTTTGTTGACTGTACACTTTAATCCAAAATAGGCTTGGTAGTGTCGTTAATTGTAAACGACACTACTGGTAGTGCGGCTGGTAGTGTCGTTGCCAAAACATGGCTCAGTCATATATCAATCAGTCAAGTCATTTATTCAAACTAAACTGAGATTCAGCACTTTTCAAAGGCCAAAATTACAAAAGACAGTTGCCAAAAACGCCCGCCCTTCACCACTTCCTAGTGCTTTCACTTTACACATATATATATACGAAGTTTGAATTCGGGGTATTGGCAACAGAAACGATAGTTAACCGAGAATTTCTAATAATAGGGCAGTAGCGACCCCTTGGACTCTATCTCCAGGAAAAAGTCTTGTTCTTCATCTCTAACTTGCCTTTATTGGCCGGCCAGAGTGAGCAATGACGAGGAACAGAGCTTCCACCTCATTCCTGTCTTTGTTGGCCGGCTAGAGTGGAGTCTCACAAGAACAAACGTGCTCGGGGGAAGAAAATATTCCAGTAGATAAGTGCTGGTAGGGATCTTGAACACCTTCCGGGCTCTGGTATTGTTCTGAGCTTAAAAATATAATAATACCAGCCTATATTGGAGTCCCACTGTAGGGTGAAAGCCTCTTCTCAAACAGAGAAGGCACGAGCATTGATCACCACGCATGCTCTAGACGGTTTGGCGATTTCAGACTTATATTAGCAGTTTCCTCACGATGTTTTTCCTTCACCGATGTCAGAAAGTGTGATGCCCGATTTCCCCAAGTTCCAAGTTCTCCAAAGCTTTCATTATTAACTAAAAGTCGTACGACTCTGTCTTGACTGAAATTGTGAATGGTACAGTCGCTGAATCAATGTTTACTTACGTACTGTTTAATGTTATTACTTGAAAGAACAAATAAATTCCAATAATTTTAATTAATTAGGCATAAAACCACAATTTTGGCTTAATTCATTAAATATTATTAACATTAACAATAGGTACTGAGTAATACAACTTACTGAGCAATACTGGGTCTTGAGTACTGATAAGTACTTCATTACCAATAGGTGCTTATCAATAGAGGTGTGAATGAGTGCGAATGAGAGGGAGAGTATCAAAATTTATTTTTGCTGAACATACAAGCTGTGAGTTATTGTCAAAGATAGTTTAGTTTCAATGTGTATTTCAAATGCTGTGATTGTCATCATATCGAGAAGCACTGTTACATATTTTTTTCTTTTTTTACTCTACTCTTTGTCTACTCGTAAATGATATGTTTACTTATAATTTTCCTGAGCTAATGAATTGTATAATTTTAAATTTAATTTTGAATTGCTTACTGGATGTATACACCTCCAACACAGACTAATTCTTCCCTTACACTACTTTTTTCCCCTAGAAGAACCTGGATACATCCCTAACACACCCTGTATATATCTCAAAAACTTCTGAAATCACATAGCACAAAATCTATGGGTAATAGGTAATTTCTGATTTTATTCTAACAGTTTTGGATACGTCAGTACGAAGACTGGTCAAGTGTGAACTTTACAAATAATAACGTTGGGAATTAATGTATAAAAAATCATTTTGGGGAACTTGGAACCCAAGTTCCAAGTTCCCCAAGGAATGAAAAGAAAGAAAGAAAGGGGAGATAGGGCATCATCTCTCAGAAAGCACCTATGAATTGAAAAAATAACATTGGTACTTGCCTGAATTTGAACCCAAAGCCTCGATAATTTAATAGATAATAATATGGGTTTTAAATAATATTATTATACACCAGCCACCAACCGTAGCTGACCACGGAACAACACTAAATGATTACACGTCAGTTGAACAAACCAATTAAAGGAGTTATTAATAATTCAGACGTTGTTTTTGCTTGAAACAATATGTTAAGGGTTTGTTTTGTATCACGAGTATGAATTGTTTAATTTTCATTATATGTACACACATTCATAAACCCACGCCTTCCCATGGATTGTGTTACATACTCCGTTTGCTTCGTTTATGTTCAGAAATCTGCAGGTCATACACGCTCGGCGGCTGCGAGTACGCACTTGTTTTGCACAATTTTCTTTTGTGTAAATTCGACGTGTCATGTGGGGCTTATGACACGAGACATAAACTGAGCGAGTGAGCCCTGTACAGTCCTTTCAGTGTTTTTACCTCTGATTTTAGTGCACTGTCATAATTACAGTGATCTTTATTTTCATTCTTATATAAGGGCTATTTAATATTATGATCAATTTAAGATAAAAAAAAAAGTATATTAATTAATTGTGTAAAAACAGCTTTAATTTTGATAGTTTAACAGCATTCATTGCGATATTTATGTTTTTGAGCAGTCAAATTTTTTTAACAAGAATCAATGGATCCATGATTCAGATTGAGATTGATAGTATGTTCTATTCAAAATCCATACTACGCTAGGCCAGATCAAGGTCAAAGTGTTACTACAGACGTGCAGTCGACTCTACAAATGTGCCCAAACCAAGGTTACCTTGGTGTTATTAAAAAACACAGATATGAAATTAAACTAGGAAGTGGTGAAGGGCAAGCGTTTTGGGGGACTATCTTTTGTAATTTTTACGTTCGCAAAGTGTTGATTCTCAGCCTAATTTAAAAAAAAAAAAACAAAAAAGATCAAAATCAAAAGCCTAAATGACTTTTGATTTTGATCTTTTTTGTTTTTTTTTTTTGAAACTGCATTGCAACCTGCTTGACGATTCTCAATGTTCGTTTGGGTACGGAGTTTGAATCAAATCGAGTAGGATTAACCAGTAATTGTATGACGAAGCTTGGTCAATATTAGATTTCTATTCTTGTTTTTTAAATTATTCATTGTGAATTTTTTTGTAGATTTTCTTTATCCGAAGTCTAACTACTAACCAGCCAACCTATAGCAAATGAATTCAACGCGATCAAGATAAGGATTGAAACAGCCAAAAATGCCCAAAGATTAATTAAAATTATTTGAAGAATTAAAGAAAAATAGGATTATAAGTCACAGAAACACCGCAACACAACTAAAACACAACTTAAACACCCACGCCACACTTTTAACAGAGAATAAAATATAAAATAATAGCAAGAATCCACTATTCCAGGATACGGCGGGATAACGAATTCTATGACAATGACGCTCCAAAATTATTGTGAACAGCGTCAGTCTTTTGTTAGAGTCCTTACGAGGCGACTGTCATTTTATTTTGAAGACCCTCAACGTTAGTATTCGACACCATTTTAATGGAGTTTTTCCTTCTGAGAATACTTATAGATTGAATGGAGCTGTTTTTAGAATAATTTCTCGAATATATATGAGGAATATCACTGGATTTGTGTTTCAAGTGCACTACACTAACTGCGGTCGAAGACCCAACAAAAAAGTCATCAAATTAATTTATTTTTGTTTTATCGTGTTATACCGATACCCATCACGTCTGCAGAGTTTCGCTAGCAAATTTAATTTGACTATATCTGTGGTCTACACAATCATCATCTTTTCCATTTGTGCAGGCAGCTACTAACTAACTAAACTAAACTAACCTACTTCACGTCTGGTCCCCGTCTGTCGCAACGCCCAACGTGTCGGCTTAGTTGAAGCCGTAAAGTCATTGTTTTAACAATGACACTGTTATGTACACTTGGTGTACCGTTGACGTGTCGAGCTTATTCTGTTAAATACACTTCGTGTACACTTGAAGCTTGAGGGGTTAAAGCAGAAAACAGACCCATTCCATTTCCGCTGTTTATCTTATCGTCGTCAGCCGGCAGGATACCTAATAATGCGTGCCGAAACGAGGTTATACTATTACGTAGTTAGCCTATAAAAACGCCTAATATCGCTAATAGATACCTAGGTAGGTAGATTATCTTGTACTACGATGTGGTTCTAATAAAATGGGGACATTTTAACACCATCAACTGCCTAGCCTTTTCCCAATTTTGTTGGGGTCGGCTTCCAGTCTAACCGGATGCATCTGAATACCAGTATTTTACATGGAGCGACTGCCTATCTGACCTCCACAACCCATTTACTGGGTAATACGACACCCCTTTCGTCGGGCTTCTGACTACCCGTAACGACTCTCAAATATCCACGAATGACAGCCGGGACCGACCGCTTCGAGGCATGAAGGGGTTTCAGTATGTAAAGATGGTCACCCATCCACAGACCAACCGCGGCAAGCGTAGCTTAACCTGATCGATCAACCTGTGCGGCTGTTATTATTTAATCACTGGCCCCTCCTACCTATATAATATTAATATAAGATATAATTCCATTCATTTATTCATTTTTGTAAAATAATTTGATGCATATTTTAAACAATCGTAAATTAGAATCGATAAAATTTAATCGTTTTTATCGTTTTCTTTAGTTTTTCTACCTATGAAAGTATGTACTTACATCCATAAGTATATATCATTGTTATGTTTTTTTTAAACCCATTTAATACAATAAAAAGTTACCATGACGGTTCAATCAGGATGGCTAAGTCATAGGACATTTAATAGTACCTAAACACACAACACATTGAGGATTTTTTTTTTATTATGTGGTGTGCAAAGTTAGCTCCCAAGAAATTTGTTGGAAAGTTTCCTTTGCGCAAAGGTGCACTTTTTGTCGGCTTTTTTACACTTGTAAGTAATTAAAATGCTATCATCGTTTCTTTACTAATTTACCTCTATGGCCCTATGACGTTGCTCGTGTCGGTATGAGCTATCCTAATTATATAAGAATACTAGCTGCGCCCCGCGGTTTCACCCGCATAAGTGTCGATCCCCTGGGAATATTGAGATAAAAAGTAACCTCTAAGTTATTCTGATGTATAAGCCATATTACTGTAAGGTTTAATCAAAATCCGTTTATTCGTTTTTGCGTGAAAGAGTAACAAACATCCATCCATCCTCACAAACTTTCGCGTTTTTAAAATTAGTACGAATAGGAAGGATAGGATATCAGGCTATGGTGAAAAGACAAAACGGTCAACGATGTGGGTAACTGCATTATCTGTCCACAGAGTGAGCCACAATTTAGTTACATAATTTAATTACTTAGACCTGTAATAGTTGTATCGGAGATTTTAATCATCTCCCTGCCTAGCCTGGTCCCAACTATGTTGGGATCGGCTTCCAGTCTAACCGGGTGCAGCTGAATACCTGTATTTGACCTCCACGACCCAGTTACTGGGTAATACGATACCCCTTGGTAAGACTGGTTGTCAGGCTTTCGAACTTCTGACGACCCGTAACGACTTTTAAATATCCACGAATGACAGCCGGGACCAACGGCTTAACTTGCTTTCCGAGGCACGTAGGGGTCTTGGTATGTGAAGATGGTCACCCATCCACGGACCAACCGACGCAAGCGTAGCATAACCTGATCGATTGAACCGTGCGGCTGTTATTTCTTATTCAGAAGCCCCTCGCTGTATCGCTGATTTCAATAAATAAATAAATTGTTACCATCAACCTTCTGTCCTTCAGTCAGTCGATCATTAGCAGCCTCGTTTCATCTACTGCTGAGTATCTATAAACCACCACCTTTTATGCCCCTATCCTTATTTATTTGGGGTGGCACAGCATGTCTTCTTCTTCCTTAAATCTCTGTTAGAGTGAACGTCCAGTGGCCAGCACCGGGCGCGGATTTTGGTTTGCTTCGAATGAATTTATATAACACTTGCGTCCACTATCGGTACAGCCCGTAGCGAGCGCTCGGTTCGTTCATAAAAAGCAAACCAAAATCCGTTGAGTGCTGTTCGTGCGTTGCGACCGACGTGGACCAGTGGACGTTCACCTTTAGCCGTCATCTCAGTAGTCACCTCCTTTTTAGCTATATCATCTTTGACTCTATCCATTGTTTCTTCGTGATAAACCTGCACTTTGTAGTGTTTATAAGTACATTTTGCCATTGAAATTTTGTTTCAATTTCCAGGGCATCAGTATAATATGCGTGATCAGCCTCGCAGTAGAAATCTCGTACTACAAACAATGCAAGGACTGTACCATACTTATTATGCACAATGCGTACAGCTTCAGTATCAATGCCATCGTTTACTGCATCTTCATGGTCTTCATCAATTTGTGGTACATTTGGGGGGTTAAATACGTAAGTATTTCAGTTTTTTTCTTTCTTAACTGTGTTTTCGAGCTACAGATAGTTCAAGCATCTTTTTTCTTGCCAAAAGTGTCGCTGATGGTGGGGGATTATGTTAAAAAGATGGGATGCCTGTGCAAATCCTCACGAGACGATTGAAGCTGATAAATTTTTACATTATTTTTGTATCTACCTAGTTGAATTTGTATTGCCATAGTTTATCAAAAACTATGGGAATAGGGAATATAAATTGCCACAATTGTATTTTTGGTACAGCGGACCGCATGTCGATGGTAACACTTTTGACCTTCAGCTGACCTTTTTTTTTTGTTTTCGGGGGGAAAACTTCAAAAGGCACCCGACCTCCGGAGGATCACCATCAGCACATAGGGGTGGTTCCGGTTCCTCTTAAAAGACCAATTCCGAAAACCCCCGTGCAACGCCTCGCCTGTAAGGCACATCCCTGGGGAGACTGTAAAGGGGCCTCCCCTGAGCCTCGCTATGCACGGCAGCACATGACCATTGTGCCACCAACTTCCCTGGGGTCACTTGGTGGGCGGACAGAGTCCCCACTCTGTGCTCCCACGACCCCAAAGGTCCACCTACCTTGATTGGTAAGTGAGTTATGCCGTATTAGGCGCCAAGGCGGTTGCCACCCCGATGCCTCCTTCTCCGAGCAGAATCAGCACCTTCAGCTGACCTAGCGTAGTAGAGTTTTAATAGAATAAGAGATCAGCTTATACTGGTTTTGTTACCAGTGCGGCCTACTGTACCTCTGATATAAGTTGAAGTTATTTCACTCTACAGCGCCTATTACACCATGCGGTATCAAGTCTGTCCTAGAGTAATAAGATTAAGCCAGTTATTCGATCGGAGCTTGTCTAGTAAACTTTAAAACAAGTCTAAAGGTCTATTCAAACCTAAGCGGTATTCGCTGCCGCTGTGGGTAGACGTACATACCGCGCGGGTTTCGCTCAGGTATTTAGTATCAAGTTCCGCGGCTAGAGCGGAGTAGTTGGTGTCATAGTACCGAATAGGTATTGTTTCGCTTGTTGGGCGAAACAATAACGAAACAAAAACTTCTTTACCTTCCTGAGCGAAACTCTAACTCGGTATTCTACCCACAAGGATAGCGAAATTTCGCTTTGGTGTGAACAGTAATATTACCGCATACCCACTCGGTTTTTTCTACCGCAGACGTTAGCGAATACCGCTTAGGTTTGAATTGGCCTTTAGTGAGAGAGACTTGATGGCTTGATACCGCATAGGCCCTTTACTAAGCATTTACTGTTGATATTTTCATTTTCATATCTTTCAGGAAAAATCCTCAGTGGTTTTAAGTTGGGTGGTGATTACCGCGATGTGGTGGGCACAGTCTTTCTTGATGGTCTTCGTGCTCCTGTGCATGTACATCACGGATACCAGCATTGGATGGATGGTGGCTCTCGCCTGTGCGATAATTGCTTTCAGTAAGTTTATTAATGTTACTTTTTTTTTTCTGTCTTCTACAATTCACACGCCTAGCACCTGTGGGTTTTATCGTCTTGCTAACGACCAAAACTTGAGTCATATCATATCACACAATTTATAAATTATAATCTCTTCAGCTCTTGTCTAAAACTCAAAAATATTGCAGCAGTATTTTAAAGTTAATAACTTATCAGGTTTATGCTAAAATATCAGACTTTTATTTAATATTTTTTTTTCTAATCAATAGTTATCTTGATATGTCGTGATTTTTATTAATGCACTCAAATTCATAATATTGGTAACTGTGAACGTTTAAAGGATTGATTTTCTATTTGATTTTGTAAATATCTGACATACGTCCACTGGATTCCTATACTATACATTGCCTATACTATTGCTATATCGATATTCTAAGTCACAAAGCTAGGTGCGTCACTAATAGTTACCCTGTTTGTTATAGTGATATTCGCATACTTTATATTAGTGGGCTATGGATACTGGCTGCAGATTCGAAAAACATCGCAAACTCCTGTTGAATAGAGCTTGAATTTACAATGCTAAGCTGATATATGACTAATAAAAGACTTGATTACGAAACATCTGCTTGAACTTTATTGTTGAGTAACAGATTCAGTTTGTTCTAAGTAGGTAAGTAGAGGTGTTTGATATATACCGGAGTATTAAAAAATCAGCTCTTGTAATAGATTGTATATCTCTTGTATAAGATGTATCTTAGGGCTGATTTTAACTTTTATTTGAAGAGTAACAGACAAAATAATGTCAATTTGGCTAGTAATATATATCGCTGCTTAAATTCAAAAGGGCCACAAGTCGAAACGTCGTTTTTTACAGGAGAGCCCGTCAAAGTTTTGATATCGGTTTTTGTTTATTATTTTTATTAATTTACGTTTGTTTATTATTTTTAATAATCAACGTTTTATATCTATGTGTTATATTATAACACAGATATAGCAAACAAAAACCGATATCAAAACTTTGACGGGCTCTCCTGTAAAAAAATGACGTTTCGACTTGTGGCCCTTTTGAATTTAAGCAGCGATATGTCAATGCAATTTGACATATTTTCCAGACAAAAGTTATCCGACCATTGAAAAATCAGCCTTTCTTCTAATTATCATCATTCGATTGCCCTTATGCCTGTTAATTTGGGTTGGCCGGTACTTCTGTATAAGCCTTCATCACAGGAGTCATCCCCTTTCAAGCCACATCTTTGACACAATCTACACATCGTTTCTTTGGTCGACACCTACTCTTATAGCCCTCCACATTCACACTCAAAACTTTTCTCACGATATTTTCCTCATTCCTCCTCATTACATACACACACAAAAAAAACCGGTCAAGAGCGAGTCGGAATCGCGCACCGAGGGTTCCGTACTTTGTAGGTATGTAAATAGTTTGTGACGGTTTTTTTTTTATGTAACTACATATTTACGGTTTTTGGAATATTTCGTTTATTTGTGCTACATGACCTTGCTTCTTACCTAATATCATGATTCTAAGTCAACGGGAAGTACCCTTGAGAGTGTCATTTTGATTTTCTTTTTCTATTCTTTTGGTTCCGTTTTTTCCTTTTGAGGTACGGAACCCTAAAAATATAAAAATACAACCATTCGACCACCGATTCCACACGACCCGACATGAACTTTTAAGTCACCGGCGCCACTCTCAGACTTTCTCTTAAAATGTATGTTGTAATTTAGAACGCTGATAAACTCAAATCTTCTTTTTTAATTTGTATCGTGACACATGCTGTGTTAAGGGTAGGTACAATTTACAAACAAAATAAATAAATTTAACACACAGGTACATGGACAAATATATTATTTATGCGAGACTCGAAGTATCTAAATGATTTTACAACTTGTACTGCGGTAATATTGGTCCTCAGAACGTGATTAGTAGCGCGATGAACGTCCATTTAATAACTGGATCATAACTCAATTTAATAACAAAATACAGTCTTTAGTCGGTAGAAAACCTGACTCCAATGTAAAGCTTCTAAACATCTATGTTTTCGTTTTATTCCTTTCTTGAACAATATGTGTTCCCGGGGTCAAACCTTGGCCCCTAGTGTATCGTTCTCCTGGGGCCAAAGATGAGCAGCTAAGCTCCGGTAAGGCCATACCATCGGCCGACTGGGTTCGTCCCGGTCCCTTTCGACGAAACCAAACTTGGCTCATTGTGTCCTGTGGAGCCGGTGTCATAGAGTAAATAAAAAAATATATGTATCAATTAGAAAAGCTATTGTTTTGAGTAAATTTTTGCACTGGCCTTGCGTAATGCCTTTAACTGGTCAGGTTCTGTTGGACCTACATCGTCTGGAGGATCTTCAGCCTTTGGAGGATCTGGTGCCTGTGGATAATTTGGTGATTGCGAAGGATCTTGAGATTGGGACTTTCCGGTCCCATCGATGAGCGTCCTGCGATGACTGTTGACCACCAATATGAAGTAGACTGTTACTGAAAATAATTTAAAATTTTTAAGTTTTTAAAGTCTGTTCTGTTATTTTATTTTTGTGAATTAATTGGGACAGCAATATGTATAATATTATTTTATTTATGCATTTATGATAAGACTAGGTTTTGCCCGCGGATTCGCTCGCATCGAGGTCGGAAATTATCCCACGGGAACGTACTACCGGGACAAAAAGTATCCTATGTCCTAATCTAGGTTATGGTTCACCAATGTGCCAAATCCTTTTTGCAAAAGCGAAACGAACAAACTCACTTTCGCATTTAAAATATTAGTAAGGATAGCTGCAATATCAAGGTATATAGGTATGCATAAGACCGAGCCTATATAACAGGGAAACATTGAGAATCTACACTTCAATTAAACCTGACGTGATATGGCAGGTATGATCGTGATATTAATGCCCGATGACGTACTACGACCACACCACACAGCAGCGACAAAATGTGAACAAGCAGTGGTCAATTGTGAATAGTGTCGGCGCAGCTACCTGCAGTTGCGTTGTCGTAACTACAAAATGATATCAATTGGTCGACGAAACGTTGTGTTAGCGATGTGGCCAGCTGCTACTGCGGTCTCGCTGGTGGTTGCGTTGATTTTGACGGCCAAATATGGTCCGTGTGAACAAACTATTCATTTTCATACAAATCAGCGGCCGTTTATGTATTGTCGTTGTGGTGTGGTTGTGGTACATATAATCGGGCCTTTATCGACACAAAAGGTTGTACAAAATTTTATTAAAACTAGCAGCGCCCCGCGGTTTCACTCGCATAAGTTTCGATCCCGTGGGAATATCGGGATAAAAGCTATTCTATGTCCTTTCCGGGACTCAAATTATCTCTATACCAAATTTCATCTAAATCGGTTTAGCGGTTTAAGCGTGAAGAGGTAACAGACAGACACACTTTCGTATTTATAATATTAGTATGGATTAGTACCTATGGATATGGTTAAAACCTTTCCATATATAATAAGTATTGATAATATCAACGAAAGCATCAATAAACCAGGAGCCACATAAAATACATATGGAAGAAATCGAGACAGGGGGAGTCGTTTCTCAAGGGACTGGAATACTCACATATATACCAAAGTATTCCCAAGATGACAGCGAGAACCTTGGCCTTCTGATTAGTTAAGGCGAAGACCAGAGCCAACAGGATCATCAGCATCAGCATTATCGCTATGAATACCAGAGAGTACCAGATCCATACGTCGATGAGTACAATATCATTCTGTGGAGAAAATAAACTGATAAAAGATTAGACCTGAATAATGGTAGGTTACTAGTAAAAATTATACAGAGTGAAATTTAAAACATGTGACAAATCGAAAAACGAGATTGTGTGAAAAAAAAAAACTGCTGTTTCCTACATTTATGTTCGCATAACTCGTCAAAATATAGGGAACAGCTGTTTTATTTTTTTCGCGATTTCAGGTTTGGTCCCATAGTAAAAGTTTTTCATAATGATCAGTACAATCTCCCATTTCGATTTGTCGCATGTATTCAATTTAAAACTGTATATAACAGGTACAAGTTTTCCAGAAAAAGTATGCACTTCGGCAATCATCGTCTATCTTTAGAAATACGCACGCGCGATGATAAAATCTACGAATCATGTCCTAGAACCAAAAATTCAAAGACATGTAATATCTATTAACCCGCACTGGGCCCGCGTGGTGGATTACGGCCCACTTCCTCTCACTGAGAGGCCTGTGTCCCAGCGGTAGATACGCCGAAAAATTTTAAAATTTTCGCATCCGCCATCTTGGATTTTATTTGGACCACTCTATTGGCACCACAAAAACCATGAAAACTAATCTCTTAGAGACTACTAGGACTACTAGAACTTTCAAAGAGAAAGTCGCATGGAGCATAACATAACGCTTTTTCGTTACGTGACGATTTCTACCAGTTTACTCCTACAGCAAGCCGCGTTAAAGAACTTCATTACAAAAATTATAAGCTTTGCCTCTGTGGGGAGTTACTCTTTAGCGCGACGTTCGTGCTAATTCGAAAACACGAAGATTACCGAAGCGCATACTTTGTCTGGTTTACCTGAATCTTTTTTTGTTACTCTTTCCTGCATACATTGGTAAGTCCAATAAATAACACAACGCTAGCTGCGAAGAACATCGCCAGTATTATCCAGATTGTGAGGAGAAGATAACTCATGGGCATGAAGAACGTGCATCCGTAAACCATGGGGTGGACCTGAAAGATAAAAACGCTGTAATATATTGCATATAAGCTTAATCAGCCTATAACGTTCCCGCTGCTGGGACACAGGCCTCCTCTCTGTAAAAGGGAGTGGGTCGTAATCTACCACACGGGCCCAATGTGGATTGGTAGATGTCACATGTCTTCGATTTTTTGGTTCTAGGACATGCCGGCTTCGTCACGAAGTTTTCCTTCACCGTTTTTAGAGCAATGGTGATGAAATAATTTACACAAAGTAAAGCGCCTGCCTGGATCCGAACCCACAACCTACAACCCGTGTCTCGGATCCGTTACGACTGGGTCCTCCCAGTTACTTATAAGGAAAAAAAAATCACGTAAGTATTTGAAAGTCGGAAATCGCAAAAAATAAAAATCCCGCACATTTCGTAGAAAATGAGACTCCAACATACTAAATGGTGCAATGGATGGGCAAGCTCATTTCCTTTGCGGGCTAAAATCGGGTTTCGATAGCGGGATTTTTATTCCGATAAAAAAAATTGCTTTGGTATTGGAAATAAAGCAGGTAATGCCATAGCTTTGAATGAAATCAACGGTCTTATTCATTAAAAAAAATATCGAACAAAGGCTTGCTAAAGTCTGGTTGTCAAAAATTGTTATTCATAAACGCATTTTAGCACCAAAACGTTCTTTATAAAGTTATGAAACCCAGAACCCTACTATAACAGTACCTACTATAAGAAAAAATGGCCGACACTACATCAGCTGATTAATAAGAAAATGGCATTTGACGTGCAAATGTAAACGAGGTTTGCAGGACCAACATGGCCAGAGATCGCTCATCAAGACAGGGAGGTTTGCAAGGAAAAAGGGGAAAAAGGGGGCCTTTGCCCATTACTGCAGGTGTGACAAAATATAGGCTAACGAAAAAAAAAAGAGTATGAAATACTGTGGACAACACTGAAATTTCTCATGTGCCTGTAAAGTTTCGGCACCCAAACCCTTCGTGCATAACAATGCTGTTCAGCAGAAGAATTAGGTGTACCTATTGGTACTCTTCTAACCTAACAGAGGAAACCACGAGACAAAAATTCAAAGTCAAAGTATTTATTTCAAATAGGCACATACAAGGCACACAAGGAAGTAGAATTGATTCTAGTCACCCCTTTCAAAAGGTAGTTTCGTATGGAGAAGGCAAGAAAAAGCTCACACACACAGCGTTAAGGTGCATTTAAACGGCGCGCAAACACGCGAGCCGAGCGAGGCTCGTGAATGAGCGCGCCACGCGCCGTTTAAAAACAGCCTACGAATGCCGGGGAAGGACATAGGATAGTTTTTATCGACATACCTCGCGGGCGAAACCGCGGGCGGAAGCTAGTATTAAAATATTTTGTCGTACCTATTCATAATCATAACATAAAATATCTTGAAACTGTTACATACCACGCATACAGCAGAGATTATCATGGAACCAGTCTTCAAATCTAACATCCCAAGGAAGGTGTCCACTTTAGGTAGATTGTTCAATCCTAATACCATATCATCTTTCATGGTATTTATTAAATTATCCATTACTGTTGTTTTGATTAGAAACTGGAAGGTAATTTTGACGTGCGATTGACAAAATGTATAATTATACTCTATGACAAATTAAATGACATTTTGACACGCAATTTTGACGTTAGGACCAGTTTCTGTTTGGGAACAAAAAGGTTTTAATTTTCTTTTTCGTCCCCATTATTATTTGAGGAAGTAAAATGCTTAAAACGAGCTAAACAGTGATGCTTATTTTATATTATCAAAACCCTTTCCACTACACACAAAAGCTTAATTGTAGGGGTGAAAAACTATCCAAAAATCCCTAAGATTGAATGCGGTAGGTAAAATAATACCTACCTTAAAGAGAATGGTACCAACGTAACAAGTCCAAATACAGATTTATGTTTGTTTTGTACCATTCGACCAGAAATGGTTTGTATTGGTAGGTAATCAATTAATCACATTCTCTATAAGAGCGTTTACGCCGTACGGCATTTCATAGAAACTTTCAAGCCCTTGTTTTTAGAAATGAATAAACCGATTTTAATGAAACTTCATACACATAAGCAGGATACAAAGGTCTAAAAAGTTAGTAAACAAAATTTTCGGAACGTCTTACTTAAAAAAAGATAACTGGAAATCTCTGCTTCTAAAGAAATTTTAAAATCGGTCTAATTTGGCTGTAACACTATTTTTCGAATATGTTCCTAAATAACTTTTTAGACCTTTGTATTCTGCTTATGCGTATAAAATTTCATTAATTTCGAAAAACAAGGGATTGAAAGTTTGTATTAAATGCCGTACCTACTGATTATTAAATAAGTATAACTTTGTATATCATTCATCTACCCACACCATTGTTTATAGATGATAGTATATAAGCAAATAATGTAGGTACTCGAATAATATAACACGTAAGTAGGGGAAGTCAGCTCAAAGCGGCCATAGAAGGCAAAGCGGCCACGATTCATTTTTCGGATATTTGAAGTGATAGCGCGACGTTGCCATTCTGCACGCGTAATAAACCTCCCGCCCCGTACCGATCAGTCATTCGGTAGCGGTGGGATCGAGCGGGTGGCTCTTAGTGACGAAAAATACGTTTTCGCGTCTTTTGTTAAAATAATACAAGGTAAGTTTAACCTGTTTTGGTGAAACCTGTTTAAGTTTAAATGCTTGCATTACACGTGTATTGTTACTTGTCTATTTGGCTTTGTTTTTTTAGTATTAGCTCCAAAATTTGATAAATAATGTGGGAGTAGTTAATTTTTATAACAAAATGGGCGATAAAGGCAAAGCGGCTCGGGCAAAGTGGCCAGGTGACCGCTTTGCCCTTATTAAAATATTATAATTCGATTGATAATGCTCAGTTATTTTGTTTAGATGGTCAACAATTATAAACGTAAAACTACCCAGGCGTCTGAAGAGGCGTCGAAGATCCACCCGTAGAGGACTGGATTCGCTGTGATGACTGCCAGTTATGGGCTCATGAATCGTGTACGACATATTCCGGAACTGGAGCTTACTACTGTGATAACTGTCAAGAAATCTGACCTCTGTTGTTATAATTTAATTTTAACTGTTTTGTTAAAAAAAAGAGGATTAATTTTGATAAAAAATAAAGAGTGTTGGAAGAATTAAGTAATAGAAGTAACTGTGATTAATAAAAATGTCAAGTATCAACATAATAGGTAAATAAAATTTTAACTAAAGTTTTAAACTAAATGTTACAAAGTTAAGTTAAATTACTTTTAAGACCGATTGTGATTATTAAATAGGAGAACGCAGAAAATATTGATGTTTTGTACAAAAAGTTTTATTTTATTTTAATGGTTTTTTATGAAAGATTTTTAAGTTTTAGAGGATTAATTATTTCAATATTTTAAGACTGTTGGAAGACTGTTGACTAATAAAATTAATAAATATTAACAAAAACTAAATCTGATTCAAAGTTCCTAGTAGTTCAGAAGTTTTCAAACTAAACACCTAATTATAAAATTAAATTTAAGTCAAATTACTTTTAAGACTGATTGTGATTAAAACAGGAAGAAAATGTTGATTATTTTATTAAAAATTTGTTTAATAATAATAAATAATGTTTTTAATATATATTTTTTTAATTTTTATTTTATCTAGCACGATATATTTCAACAAAAAATAAACATTTCCGAAGAATTTTTGGGGTGGCCTCTATGCCCTTACCACCATGGCCGCTTTGGGCGACCCCTCGGGCAAAGCGGTTTTTTGACAAGTTTTTGTAATCTACAAATCTAAGGCTTATATTTAAATTTGCGCGAAATTTAAATTGCAAATTACAAAAATTAAATAAATTCTCTACCTATTAGTATAAAATTATTTTCAAAAATGAACCGTTTTATAGGTTTTTTCTTAATGTAAAGTTAAGGCCGCTTTTGAGCTGACCTCCCCTATTTATTTAAGGAGTCACATGTAATATGTTTTGAATCTGAGCTGCTGGCTACTGGGCTGCTCATTAGAAGACCGAAACAGGTGTGTAACTTTTGCACATCAAGCTACTGCAATCTGTCAAATTTCTTTGATAGATTTTCAACTATATCGCTAAAGAATAAGTTTCAAAGTTGATTGGGAAAATTTTACAGTTTCGGGTAGCTTGATGTGCTGGCGTCTGTACCATGTATTGAAAAAACAAGATGGCGAAGTTAGTTCTGAATTTGGACACGCGAAAAAATATCCTTGTATAGTTATAGGTAGTAAGCTACAGTAGCGGTAGTAAGCTGTAGGTGTAGATTACTGACGGAACTAGAAACTCAATTTAATAAAGATGGTAATATTTTAGCATAATAATATGTCGTCTACCGTAAGTCTCAGGTTACGAACAAACTCACTTATTAGTGACGTATATTCTGCAACTGCATTATCTATTCATGTGATATTACTGAAGAATAAAATATGTTGTTGATTACCGTGTGACATACTGCACATCGCAGGAATTTTTTTTAAGGAACCATTTTATGTAGATACACACATATACAGGCAGGGTTATCGGAAAAAGATCAACATCATTGTACCCATAGTAAAAGTTTTTCATAATGATGAGTAGGTATAATGACACCTTACAAAAAAAAAAAAACACTAAACTTGGAAAAACACTAACAACCTCTTTGTTAGTGTTTTTCCAACAACCCTGAACAAGAAAAGAAAAAAAACAATAAACAGAAAAATAGGTAGGTAATACAAAGGTAATGAGCATATCATAACCTTTGTACCTATTTTTCTGTTCTTATTTCTAAAGAAATCTCTTTCGAGATGTAGACTTTATTATAAAAGAAAATAAAGTAAGTACATAAAATAAAAAAAACAATTCGCTGCGTACACTTACACGTACGAAGGGTTAATACAATAAAACAAATAACAAGAGAATAAGCGAAATATAAATGAAAATTATGTTAACAAAAGCGAAATTTCAAGTAAAAGAACTTTTAGGAATTCAAAAACAAAAAATAAATCATTTTAAATTTTCTTGAACCTACAAGATTTTTCATTCTAATGAAATTGCCCGAAATAGAAAACATAAAAACTTACTGCTCATTTTACGTGGAAACAACAGCATTAGCTTTTATAACGAATAATAAGGTATCCATTGGAACTGCAGCATTAAAGTTTAATTATTCAATTGACCAGAATTGGCGAGAATTCCTGAAATAACACACACGTAACGTCATTCCTATGAAAAGCAACAGTTCGCACTAACTACTGACGCAACACGTCCCTTTTAGTTTTAATTGGATTATTCCGGATCAAACCGGTTTGCACTGGACTTTTTAGAATTTTGAATCCTACGCTCCGCTAACAAAGGGAACGCGCTAACTAAAAGGTTAATAAATCTGGTTTAAACCGGACTTAGGAGATAAGTCATTTGTGTAGCTTTCAAATTCTCAAATTTTTTTATTTTTAGACGTTGTTACAGTGGGGATTGCGTATTCTCGATGAAAGGGCCATATGAGTATTTTTAACGTGGTAAGTTTTAGCATATTCTTCCTTTTATTTTTTTTAGGATTAGATTTAGCGAAGCTTCATAACAATTTATTAATGCTCAGTAAACTATTATTTAATTACTGCACGTACTGCTACTAAAACTCCTATATGTTACTCTTTTTTTTATGTCTACCTGTGGGCAGCGTTGTGGGTTGTATTATTACCAAAACTTGATTTTGTTTAAATAGTTTCAAGTTCTTATAACGTCACTGTTTGCTGTTACTTTCAATCCATACTAATATTATGAATGCGAAAGTGTGTCTGTCTGTCTGTCTGTTAACTCTTCACGCTACCGCTGAACCGATTTAGATGAAATTTAGTATAGAGATAGTTTAAGTTCCGGAAAAGGACATGAGATAGTTTTTATCCCGATATTCCCACGGGATCGACACTTATACGGGTGAAACGCCGGGCGCAGCTAGTAATATTATAAACGCGAAAGTTTGTGAGGATGGATGGATGTTTATTACTCTTTCACGCAAAACCTACTGAACGATAGTTTATAACCAGAATACTACAAGATATTACATAGGATACTTTTTATCCCGATATTCCCACGGCATCGAAACTAACGCGGGTGAAACCGCGGGGTTCTGCTAGTTACTGTATAAGTTAATGTAACGTGGAATCTCGAAAAATGAAAAAAAAAAAAAAAAATTTTGCAAAGCGATCCCGCAAAGTTCTTATATGCTCACTGAAAGCTACGTAACATTTATAATGTTCAGTAGTCAAACGAAGTTTTCAGGCTTAGCTTAAATTCATTCCAACCGTACTGAAAACTGGTTATTACGAAATGTAATTACAAAATACTCGAAACTGTAGCATACTACAGCAATATCAATGATCAATTTCTTGTTCATTCTTCAGTTTTCTCGATATTTGGAGTGACGTCACATCACATCGTCGATCTGCGAATGACAGCCGGGACTATCTGCTTAACCTGCTTTCTGAGGCACGGAGAGGTATCGGTATGTTCTGGATGGTCACCTTTAAAACCGACATGTAATGATGCAAAAATGCACCATTCATTGCGAATTTCACTAATGAAACTGCACATCTAAACCGTGTTCAAGGGCTGTCAGTGTCATCATTGTTGTGGAATGACACTGACAGCTCCTGAATGCGGTGCAATGTAGATGCGCTGATCGCGTCTTTACAACTTCACCTTATAAACTGCGCCCTAGTGGCTGGACCCCGAGGAAGAGAAATAATAAAATATCTGATTTTGCTATTGCCTTCATTAGTATACATGTAGGATATTTGTGAAAATATGACGATAAGGATAATATTTTGGTTCATGACTATTTTCGTGGTTCTCAGACATTTATTTAAGTAAGTAAGCATAACCAAACCGTATATTTTGAATTAATTATTTTAGTGGTTTCGATTTTAAACTTTGAAGGCCTCTTTCGTAACTCTAACCTTGAATACAGAACAACTTTTGGAAGACCCATCAACAAGAAACAGGTATACACAAGAAATGGACGATAACTTAAGTTATAACACACCATTTAATACATTTAGAGACTGGTTAATTTCTAACTTTTACAGAGTAGTTTTGAGGAAAATTATCAAGTTATTACCTACTCCATTAAAAAGAGTTGAATTCGATTTGATCCCCTAAGGAATTATTTATAATTAGCTGGTACCGATACCGCCGCGTTGCTGCCGCAGAAGAAATAATTGTGAAAATTGCGTTTGCGAAGATTCTTCGCGAAAGTGCAAGCGATAAGTTGACAAAGTTATATCGCAATCAGATTAACGGCAATGGCTGCGCATAAAAATAAACATTGAATTGTAATCTATAAATTAGTTTTAAATTTGTTTTAATGTCGTCGTGTTTTAATACCTTTTATTCTTTAGATTTACGTAACGTCTCTGAGATCTTAGTCAGTACCTACGACTTAGGTTTAGAGGACTTCCAAAAAGGAGGAGGTTATAATTATGTTCGACTTTATGTATGTTTTTTTTTATGTATGTTCACCGATTTTTCCATCAATTGTGGACAGATTTGAAAAAAAAAAATTTGTTTGAATGTTTGTAGTCTCGAGGTGGTCCCATTGTCATCAAGTTGGAATCTGATGAGAGGATCCCATGGAAATCGAGAGAAACCCTCAAATTTTATAGGCAAACTTATAGCGATTTCGGTATTTTTAAAGTAACTTGAGCATTTGCTCTCGGAAATCATCATTTGGTAAAGTGGAGCTGATGACGAAGACAACAGATGGCCATCGAAACTACCCTATGATAAATATTTCACGGGTTGCGATTCAATTACTTTAATATGGTTGCTAAGCAATTTATGCTCGTCACAATGCGTATGGTGAGTCAATAAACGAAAATGCAAAACCAACGACACCGACTTCCGAAATTAAAGTAATTTTTTTCTTTGTAGTGTTTTTTTTTGGAAGTTGGTTGTTTTTTTTTTGTAAAAAGTTTTTTATAAATGCCGGTTGGTAAAATTATTATACCTAAAGACACAGTAGATGCAAAAATGTAGTGTGAGTTACAAGCGAGTTTAATTGCGACTTAAGTAACCAAAAGCAAAAGCCATTTCCTAAAATAACATAATATAAAACGTATGACAGGTAATCCAATCTAAAATTGATTTCTAAGTGAACTCGTGAGTAAACTAAGTAAATAAAGTACCCTAGAGGCCCATATAGGGGAGGCTTATTAAAGTCTTTGTTTTACTGGATTGGGACACGTAACAATAAAGTCATTATATTCCGGCACTTCTTGTTATTAAACTAAGTTCCTGGATGTGGCTTGTTTATATAGTATTGAAGAAATTAGACCTTTTTTTTTTTTTTTAAGGATGGGAAATCATCAAATGACCCCTCCCGCTCTGGGTGGAGCGGAAGGGAGTGTCAGACTCTTACTGACTAAAACCCATCCGTGTTCCTTCCTTAGCCCTTTATATTCCGGGGCAGCGGTAACCCTTTCGGACAATCCTGCTGCCCCGGCAGGCTTCGGCCCTGACGGGCCCCTCCGTTCAATGCTGACATCTCTTTGAGGCGCGCGTGGAACACATACGCGCCGTCCGGCACGGGCCTGGTCCTGATCGGACGGCGAGCTACCCATTACTCGCCGTCCGCAGGCCCGCGCCTACGGTGGCCGGGAGTCGTCACGCGGCTCCCGACGCCCGGAGCGTCTACCGCGGCGGCTGGGACGGGCGGCTCTCTCAGCTCTCTCCCTCGCCCATCCCGCCACCTCCTTCGCTAGCATGACAGCTTCGCAGAAGGAGGTGACTGCCTCCCACTCCCTCTCGCCCCGGACCATGGCTTGGACCAGGGCCGGGCGCGAGAGGTCGCCGCCGCTGCCGATCTCCTCTACGAGGACACGGCGGTGCTCTGCCCAAGCGGGACAGACCTCCACCGTGTGCTCCACCGTGTCCTCTGGGCGATCCTCGCAGTGGTGACACCAGGGCGTTTCCTCCCGCCTGATGATGTGCAGGAACCTCCCGAAACATCCGTGTCCGGTGAGGACCTGCGTCAGGCGGTAGGTGAGGGCGCCGTGACGCCTCTCTAGCCACTCCTCAAAGAGGGGCTTTACCGCCGCTATCGCGGCGTGCCCTGCGCTGGGTTGCGACAGTCGCGCTTTCGCGACTGTCGCAACCCAGCTTTTTTTTTTTTCGCTTTCCCTGATGGCGTCAGCGTAGCAAACTACGCTGACGCCATCAGGGAGGTCTGCCCGCAGCACCCAGTCGTAACCGATGTCCCACAGGAGCGGTCCCAAGACCGATCCCTGTGGGACACCGCACGACATCTCTCGCCGGTTCCATTCCCCATCGCGACCGGGGTAGATGACGGCTCTGTCCGTCAAATACGCCCCGACTATTCGACGGAGGTAGGTCGGCAACCGGTGATACCGGAGTGCCTCCCCAATGCAGCTCCAGGGCAGGGTGTTAAACGCGTTGGCGATGTCGAGTGACACCGCCACGACCACCCCACCCCGGGACACCGCGTCCCCCGTCGTGAGGGCTCTCACGCGCATGATGGCGTCCACCGTCGAGCGCCCCTTGAGGAAGCCAAACTGGCTATCCGCAAGATCCGGCCCCGTCCTCACCAGGTGCCCGACGAGGCGGCCCGCAATCACTCTTTCAAAGAGCTTGCCGACCTCGTCGAGCAGCACGATGGGCCGGAATGCGGACGGAGAGTCCGCAGGGCGCCCTGGCTTCCGAATGAGGACCAGCTTCCCCGTCTTCCAACGGAGTGGAAACTGGCCCCTCTCCATACATGCGCTTAAGAGCGCCTCCAGTCGGGGTCCGAGAGCCGTCGAGGCCAGGGCCCAGGCTTTACCCGGCAAGCCGTCGGGCCCTGGGGCGGTATTTTTGGCCTTCAGCCTACATACCGCCACTCTCAGATCTACCCCGGTCACTTCAGGGATGTCGTCGTCGTCGTCCGCGTGGTCCGCTTCGGGCACCGCAATTGGCGGAGCCATAGGCGGGGGAGTATGCTCCCCCCGTGAAGGGAACAGAGCGCTCACCACCTCCTCCACCAGCTGTGACCGGAGACTCTGCGTCAGTGGGGGGGCCCAGGTGCGGAGTTTATTCCGCACCATTTTGTAAGGGCGCCCCCATGGATCTCTGTTCAGAGTCTCCAGCATCTCCTCGCGGGCCATATCTTTGGCCCGCTGTACAGCCTCTTGGAGGGCGGTCTTCGCCGCTCTGTACCCCTCGTACAGCTCCGCCTCCGTGGCTTCCGCATCCGGAGGGCGGATGCGGAGCCTGCGGTGGCTGGTGTACAGGTGTCGCGCATCAACGCACGCCTTGCGTAACACCTCCTGCGACCACCACTACACCTGACGTCGGGCGCATCCTGGCCGAACTCGGGGCATTGCCACGTCACAAATCTCGGACATGCCTCCCGGAACCACTCCGCCTCGTTGTTAATGTCGGCAGGCCTGTCTGGTGATGACACCCAGGCCTGCACGATTGAGGCTTCCAGGAGGAGCTCCCGGTCCAGCTGCTTCAGCGCCCACCGCGGACCACTCGGGGTCTGTTGGACCGGCGCGCTAGAGGTCTGGGCGGAGACGTCGATCCGGATATACCGATGATCAGAATAGGTCTCTACCTCCTCCATGACGCGCCAGTCAATTACTCGCTGTGACAGAACGTGGCTAGCGAACGAAATGTCCACCACCGACTCGCCCCGCATCCGCACACACGTGGGAACAGAACCCCGATTTAGGACGACCAGGCCTGTTTCCAGAGCCCAGTCCTCCACCATCCTTCCCCGCGTGTCCGTGCAACGGGAACCCCAGGCCAAATTTTTGGCGTTGAAGTCCCCGAGCACTAACACGGGGAAGGACTGGTTTCCGACGACGACAGTCAACTCTGTTAAAGAGTTGTGGAACTCGGCGAGAGTTCGGCTCGGAGTGAAGTAAACTCCCACTACCACTATCTCTCCGAACCGTGCTGCTACGCACCCCTGTCCCTTCGTGACGCCTTCAAGGGACGGGGTACCGGCGGCAGCCGACGATAATATGGCCACTGAGCCGCTCAGGTCCTCCACCCAGTCATCCCTGGGCGGGACAAAGTACGGCTCAGCGACCACGGCGATGTTAATCGACCACTGCGCCATGCTCTGGAGCAACAAGTCCTGAGCACAGGCGCAGTGGTTGATATTCGCCTGGAGGAGGCGTAATGGAGTCGTCACTCCTCCATTTCAGCCCCCTCCCGGGCCCCCTGTGAGGGCCTCTCCACGGCGCTGACGGCAGCGGCACCGGAAGCGGCGGCGGCAGCAGAAGCGCCGGCGGCGGCAGAAGTGGCGGCGGCGGCAGTAGCGGCGGCGACGGTGACGGTGGCGGTGGCGGAGGGCCTGCCTTTCCTCCTGGTTCCGGCGGGCGGAGCGCAGGACTTGCTCCCCGCCCGGTGATCGGCCGGCTTGCCAGCAGCCGCACATGCAACGCAGTGCGGCGCGGCAGTGCACGAGCCGGCCTTGTGTCCGGGCTGGCCGCAGCGGAAGCACAGAGCGCTGCGGTCCTCCGAGGTGCACTGGATGCCAACGTGGTGCCGCACGAGGCATCGGAAGCACCTCAGAGGCCTGGGTTCCAGCAGTTTGACCTGCGCTGAAACCCAGCCCACCAGGAGTCTTCGGCCCTCCACGATCTTTTTGGCCGCCGTCACGGGGCAGCTTACCGTAACGGTTCGCATGCCCGAATGATCAGGACGTACGGTGCCCGCCTTCACCTGCTCGGCGAGACACCCGCCCGTCCTGACGATAGCGGCCACTACCTCCTCCTCCGTTACGGAGTCATCCAGGCCCATAATGCGCATGTCTGCGCACTTAACGGGCCTGGAGACTCGAGCCTCTTCCGCGTTAAGGGACGCCCTTAGCTTCTCAGCTAGGGCGTCAGCGGTGGGGCCACTCGTCGCACCAGGGATCTCCAGCACGCGGGCGCCAGTAGCGGTCACCCTATGCCGGAGGCCCCCGGTGATCCCCAGCTCCTGGAGGTCCACCGTCTCCCGCGCTTTGGTGAGCACGTCGCGGTACGTCACTCCCCTCTTAACCGCGTCCGGCTGTAGCGTAATCACTACAGCCGCGGTTTTTGGGGAGCGAAGCCTAGCCGCGACGGCTCGCTCCTTGCGACGCCTCCTCTGCCGCTTCTTCCTCTCCGCCTTGGCCGCCTTTTTCCTCTCCCCGACCACCTGCCACTCGGCGGCGGTCGTGGGAGAAGTGGGAGACTCCTGGGAGGGGCGGGGCGTAGGTGCCGCGGCCTCCACCCCCCCTTGCCGGACGGCCCTTCTTCTTATTCCTGGCAGGCCCCTCATGGCGGCCGTCAGGCGGGCGAGCTCCGCCCGCAATTCGGCGACTTCGCCGGCCGAAGGACCGGCGCAGCCGGCCGCCTCCGCTGCCGCCATGATGGAGGCCGTCGCCGAGACTACGGCCCTGTTCTTGGAAGCTTTGATCTTCTTCAGGGCCACGTCCCGGATCGCGGCCTCCACGACCGCCGCAAACTTGAGTTTGCGGTCCGCCTCGGGGCCACCAACCGTACCGGTCTCATCGCCTGAGGACCCCGAGGCGACCGCGCGACCAGTCTCCCCCTCCTTTGCGGGCTCCTCCGCTCGCTCTGCCGCCTCCCGGGCAGTGAGCCCCCTCCCCTTGCCTCGCTCTCGGACTCCTCCCCGCCTGCTGGTGGGGATTTTCCGAGCCGAGGCCAGCTCTCCGTCTGAGGACAACCTCTGGCTGTCCTCAGACCTAGGCCGCTTCCTGTAGCTCTTTCTTGCAGCAGCGGCCACCTCCTCCACACGGCTAGGGCTCCCAGAGCCTTCCGTGCTCGCTCCTTCAGATGCGGCGTCGGACTCCGACTCCGCATCACTCCTCATCTCCTCTGTTTGTTTTTTAATATTTATTTCCATAGCTGTTCCCACGAGTATATATATTGTTGTATTGACTCAAATTAAAGTGGTTCGCACTAGCGACTAAATCAAGCTACCCATTAGCCAAGCTTACTACCTTCCTCACGGTGCGCCGCCGCTTGAAGGTTTGGGGAATTTTTTATAGAGGTTAATCTTCCTCGCGGTCCGGGCGGTTAAGCCAAGACCCTCGACCCCCGTCAACAGCCAGAGACATGACCTTAACTGTCTCCGGGGCTACGATATTAGCGGTGGCAGGAGGGGGTTACCCCTCCTGCCTGCCCGGCGGCAGGGTAAGTGCACACCGGGCCCGCTCCGACCCCACCACACTTGCCGCTCTGCTACTCAGAGCGATCTGTGTGGCGTGATAATCCTGGCAGAATATTAGCGTGCGGACAGCGAGATCCCACTGGGAAATAATCCCAATGGGAAGTCGCTGTCCGCACCCCAGGATGCACCGGCCCGAACACTGATCTTCCCCCCGGACGTATCCAGAAGGGAACCCCAGTCCCCGGGCACACGTGGAGGTTCTCTGCCCAAGCACCCCAAGAAATTAGACCTTGTTGGTGCTGTTCCGCAAAGTATTAGCCATTTTAATATCCTGTCCTGTGTGTCCTGCATATTACAGGAACTGATGCAGTCCATTTAGAGATTCATCGACACGCTATAAAGGAGAAAAAGATCTTGCTCAAATTCGAGTTGAGAGGTAGGATAGGTACCTACCTGCCATCTTCTTTTAGGGATCAGAGGTAGATCAGAGGCACAACTTAAACGACGGAAATTTGGCCGATTTTTTAATAAAATCAACTGTTCTACAACACGTTTTCGCAAACATTTTGGTTTAAATGTTTGCGAAAACGTGTTGCTTATGGATTGCTGGTATACTGCGCAGGCCATCACCTAATAAGTTAGAGAGATAAAAGTAACTAGCTATACATGTACCTAATTCTATAGGTTAGCCGTCTGATCGCAGGTAACGTTCGGCTCAGCACAGCGTGAAGTTCTGAGCAGCATCCAGTGTTAAGTCGTCAAGCTAGACCCACAGGGTATACGTTGGTACGTTACGACTATTAAGGCGTGGAGCCCACTTACTATCCTTACTTGTCAGTAAGTATATCAAAGTTCGTCACACTTGTGAGTGTGTAGGCACTAGGCAGAGTTGTATTACATTTCGCCGTTTATGTATAACAAGCTTCCGCCCGCGGCTTAGCCCGCGAAGTATGTCGATAAAAACTATCTTATGTCCTTCCCCGGGATGCAATCTATCTCCTGCCATATTTTATCGTAATCCGTTCAGTGGTTTAGGCGTGAAAAGATAACATACAGTCAGACTGATATACAGAATTACTTTCGAATTTTTGTAGTAGTAAGTAAGTAAGTATGGATTGGGGGGCTAAATTACAAACTACCTGCTATTGAAAATTTTGGAATATAAAAACTCGACAACATGCACTGCCCGACTGGGCAGACTTAGGGAAATCGAGCACAGGACCCCCACATCAATATTTTTCAAATCACATCAACATTTTTATTGGAACAGAAAACAGGTTCACTATATTTCAAATTCAATGCATTCGTTTAAAACTGTGTTGCAGCTCTGAGACGTCGGCATTCTAACATCCATACTAAGCCATACTATCCATACTTAATATTATAAATGCGAAAGTGTGTCTGTGTGTCTGTTACCTCTTCACGCTTAAACCGCTGAACTTATTTAGATGAAATTTGGTATAGAGATAGTTTGAGTCCCGGGAAAGGACATAGGATAGTTTTTATCCCGGTATTAATCCCACGGGATCGAGACTTATGCGGGTGAAACCGCGCGGCGCCGCTAGTTTATAATACAACGCTTGTATTCCTCGAAGGGTTAGGCAGTACCTAGTACACCCATATTTCTCAGATATGTTTAAGTCCCATGGAATAGGGGGCGAGACTATTGCCATCAACCGGGCACAAAATCCCGATTCCGGGCTGTAACTGAGAAATTCCCGGTTCAAAAACCCGATAACACTTTTCCCGACCTGAGAATCGAACCCAGGACTCCAAAAGGCCTCCTAGAAAAAACAGTATGACGTATAAACCGCGCCGTAAAAAAAACGTGTCCGTATTGGTCCATACAACACTGACGACTGTACCTACACACGGCTAATAAACCGTAGTTTTTCATGGCAAGAAAACCGTGCCGTGTATAAAGAGCCCGCCGGGTAAAAGGTTTAATTTTGACAGTTCAACAATATTCATTGCGTTATTTACGTTGTTGAGCAGATACATTTTTCGAACAAATGAAGCAATGGATTAGCAGTATCCTTCAAAACTATTCAGATTCAGATTGATAGTGTTTTACTTGATTAGGGTGCGGAGTTTATTTTTTATTTATCATTTATACAATTTTACATATTAAATAGCAACCAAAAACCACTAAAGTTTAAACTTGTGCTATCATGAGTCTATCTCAATATCGAATTAAACAATGAAGCATTTTATATGTATGCGCAAATGTCGATACAATTAATAACATCTTTAGGTCTTTAAATAGTTACAATAATTCCTACATAGTATTGCTTAAGTTTACATTTCATATTACCAACATTACATTTATTATTATTATTGAGAGTATCAACTATTTAATTAAAACCACGCTCAACAGTCGAAACCTAGTCTTACAATCATTAAATCAAGGAGAAGACGCCAAAGATCACTAAGACAGTCCTTTTCATTTGTCTTTATGTTGCTTTCTGCCTTTCACTTTATTAACACAACAATTTGATGTCAAGGAAAAAATATATATAACATATTTACTTGGAAATGTCAAGTTTGTATGGCTAAGGGCTTAACTGTCTCGTTTAGGGATCACTTGTGACAACTAAATTATCTTGGAAACCTAGCTGTCAGTGAGAATTCAGTGAAATAGAAATGTCATGACATACAATATTATTACGAGCAAGTCATGAATATAATTATAGAGGTCTGAGGAACGGGGTGTAAAGTTCTCTCATCCTCCAGAAAAGGAAAGGTCCTCCGGCCAGACGGGTGTTGTGTCTGAGGATTGTTGTTTTGATGTTGTACCTATAATTATATGCTAGTTGCGCGGCAAACACTGCTTGCGTGATGCAGGATTTTGCGTGACATCAATGTGATGCGTAGTTCCCATGTGGCGATGTAGATAACGCCACAAATAGTTTCAAAACATTATTCCAACTATTCCAATATTTCTCTGAGTTGGAGTATGAAATAAAATGTGAATATTTAGTAAATGTGAAATATTTTGTCTTTGGAATGGACGACATTCCAAATAAAAGAAAGGCAAGTGTTGGCCTGTGGACACAGTAAAAAGAAAATACATTTGTGAGAACTGTATAGGTACAATCAGCAGACAAATACTGCAACAAACTGCCACTTGTAAGTACAAAATAACGGCATATTATAATTATTTAAACGAACCAAAACAAAGAATTTTCTTTTTGAGCTCCTAAAAATATTTTTGAACACTCTTATAATATAATAAGCTTAAAAGAGGCTCCAATCACCTCTGATGTAATATGAAAACTTGTTGATTCCAACAAACCTTTTAATTTTTTTTTTTTTTCATAATGTTTGCGGCTCTTTTTGTGAACCTCAAATAATGATTAGTTTGGGGTCCTAAAAATACAAAATGGACAAGTAACTGCGACTGAAATGGATGTAGCGCTCACCACTCACCAGCGACTGTCGCGGCACCTCGGTACACGCGTTGTTGGTCACAGCTCTAAACTAACCCAATTGGATACTACAGATTAGTTGCTGCGACCAACTGTCAGAAAATGCCAAAAAGTTGTAAAGAGCCCCTTTGGAGGTCAGTAAACATTTAGAGGACCAGTTAAATATTTCCCACGATCAAATAATCAACTCTTGTTGTTTGCAACTATACCTTACAATGGTTGATTAACCGAAACAATAATAGTCAATCTAAATAGGTTAAATGTAGGCTTGATACAGTCCATTTTATCTTTACCATGTTCAGAGACCACTAAAAATTTTTGTGAGATAATTACAGTACCTGTTGAGTGATTCACTTGCGTTAAACTATTCCTGCCTAGGTTTATGTAATAAATATTATTATAATTAATAGATGAAAATTCGATGTACGAGTATGTAGGTATCTTATAAAAGGGTATGATATTACTTTGGGGTTTTTATCTTAGATATGGCATATCTAAGATAAAAACCCCAAAGTAAAAACATATAAAAAAAAAAACATCATATCAATATAATAGACATAATAAACAAGGTAAGCTCTTTAAATATGAGCTGGTCTATTCTCAATCTACACACACACATCTCCATATCATCGTCCATCATCATCTCCACCTACCAAATACTTTGTCGTCTATTAACTATATAATGTTTAGTGTATATCTTTTGTTGGAGATCCTAAAATAAACAAATCTGTCAAAAATACGTCTAATTTCCCTACAATTTTACAAGTTTTTGACATTATTTTATTGTCGCTGAGATGAGATTGCGACTTGAATTTCAACGTTTTTAGGGTTCCGTACCCAAAGGGAAAAAACGGGACCCTATTACTAAGACTCCACCAGGCTGTATCTCATGAACCGTGATAGCTAGACAGTTGAAATTTTCACAGAATGTGTATTTCTGGTGCCGCTATAACAACAGATACTAAAAACAGAATAAAATAAATACATAATACAACAAACGTGATTTTTTTGCCGTTATTTTATATATGTACCGAGTGTTAAATATTATATGGTGGTACGGAACCCTTCGTGTGCGAGTCCAACTCGCACTTGGCCGGTTTTTAAGTACATTTTCACTTTCAGTTTCAGAATACGAGAGCTAAAAATACTAGGAATTGAAAAGAAATTTTCGAGAAAAGTCCATCAGAATCTGAACCACTTTCATCCGCAGCTGGAAGCTGTGAAGACTAGAGACAGTGTATTGAAGAGAACACTTATTGTTTTGGAATGCCGCTACTGTTATTACGTGTACCTGCTGTCGGCAGCTCCGTTTAATTGAAAACTATTCAGCTTTGTCATAGAGTAAGATTTTGTAGACAAGACTCTTGGATCCGTCGTTTTTAGTAATCCTTTTTAAGTAGAACTATGATTTATAATATACTAGCTTTGGTTCGCAGCTTCACCCGCGTGGACACACATATTCACAGTGTGTTTGTAATCTTGGTTACCACAAGTTAAGCGCGAGTGGCTTCGTGAGATAAAAATAATATAAGTACAGTTTTTCTTTCAAATAAATTAATGAAAAGTAGAAAATACACACTTTTGCCCTGTGGGGTGTGTCTAATTTAAATTCATACGAAAACACTGGTTATGGCTGTATCATATTAAATTAAAATACCAAGCGCTTTTTATGTTGCTTACATTAAAACCACGTTTCAATTATTTCATTTTGAAACTGAAAAAAGAAAGTAGCAAAGTAATTTAGGCTCAACGTATTTTTTTCAGTGTTTGTTGTTTACATAGAATTCTTAATTACTGTATTTCAACGAATTTTTATTTAATCTTTTTACTAGAAAGAGATGCAAGATCGAAACTTATGTGGGTGACATCGCGGGGCGCTACTAGTTCTATAATAAATTTTATTGTTCTTCACCTCTTGGGAAATATGGGTCTTCTGTATCCTTGCCTTTGTTTGCATCTCCTGGGAATGGCCTCTCGCAGAAGTAATGTTCATAGGCTGTCATGTCTTATGTTTATTTTTCAAAGATTTTGGCTCTTATTTTATTATAGCTCATGAGAGAGTAGGGGTTTAGACAGATTAACCCACCGCGCTTGTCTAGTGCGATTTGGTAGGTGTACAGTGGACCGCCTACTGGGTCCGTGAGCTCCGCCTTTGACGTGCTAGACGATCATCAGTCACCGCCCTGAGTTGATATCCTGCACTGATATCGACTGTTCCATCCGAGCCTATTTGGGTGTATTTATCCCATAGCCCCGGGGTGGCGTTGTACATTTAGTTCAATACTAAATGCACGACAGTTTAAAGTCATGTCGAGGAGCTGGCATCCTTCAACAAGAACTGGTCCTCAGCAGCTTTGAGGAGAGAGAAGTGGAAAGAGAGTAGGGAGGCCTTTGCCCTGCAGCAGGACATCACAGGCAATAATAATAATAATTAATTATAGCTGACTCTCTCAATAAAAAGTCAAAAACAAATAAAGCTTTTATACCGGGTGTAAAATTCCGTTAACAAAGCCGAGAGTAACTTGTTCTTCTCGTTATTATGATTTTTTTTCTGTACTGGACCATACCTGGGAACCTTCTGGTTACCGCTATATTGAAGGTCAAAGTTCCAATTATTTTTTACAAAAGCAAGTTTTAAATGTTATTATTAACTGTAAAAACTCCCACAATCCCTGTATATTGCTTTGCGTGCGTTACATTTCGCACTACCGTAAACAGCGAATTTTTACAATTAAAATATAAAAAAAAAAAAAAAGTCGTTTTCCAGTAATTATTTTTGCACAAAGTTACTTAGTTTGATGTCTATAATGCGCAGATGACGGCCTCGTGATGGGTATTAAATCTCTCCTCTATATTTTCTTTTCACTCTTAAGAATGTTTTTTTTTGTGTCACTTTAAATCGCTAAGTGATGGAAAATTATTATTCCTTTCTAATGGGCCTCCGTTATTTACCTTAATTGCTTTATTTTGTTAATAGTTTACTTTTCATTGGCAACCAGAGCATCACGTTAAGGACGCGTTTACGAATTGACGCGCTTCAATTTTAGGTATTGAGTCTTACTACTACACGTGCACGGCTCACACACACAGCGACATGCGCGAAGCGGCGAAATTATGAGTAAACTGACACGACTTGATACTTGAGCCTACTTTTATTTAATTTTTAGGCATGTATTTTTTTAAGCTTACTATGCGTTGTTGTCAAAAAGTTTGTACCGTGAAATGTTCATAAAAGTAGATACCATTTACTTACTTGATTGGTAAGCAAGTACATGCCAAAGTACCTATGTATTAACAATTTGCGCGACAAGCTTTTCGAAAACATATAATTTAAAAAAAGCTTATTTATATTCGTTTTATTTAGTATTTTTAACCGACTTCAAAAAAGGAGGAGGTTCTCAATTCGGATGCTTATACATATATTTTTTTTATGTAAGGGTGTTAGGTTAGATAACTCCGTCATAATAATATATAGACGGACTTGCAAAAATCTTTTTTTGTTCGAAAGAGGTTTAACTTTATTCCGAAATAGACCATTCCGGAATAAAGTGCTGAAGAGTTTCGGAGACAGACAACCGAAGGCTTCAATAAATGCCAGCAAATCAACCGCGATTGCTGCTATCGCATATGTATGCATTGTTTACGCAATCACACAATATAACATCACGCCTGTACCCTCTAAAGGGGTACGCAGATGTGTTTAGTATA
Source organism: Gortyna flavago (assembly GCA_963669345.1). Lineage (NCBI taxonomy): Eukaryota > Metazoa > Arthropoda > Insecta > Lepidoptera > Noctuidae > Gortyna > Gortyna flavago. The sequence continues at coordinate 14,643,793 of OY770138.1, forward strand.
CCACGGTACACCCTCATTTCTGTCAAAGTTGTTATTGGAGTACCTCTAATCTTGCAAGTAAATTCGGGCATAACTTTTTGTTTATGAATTGATTTAATAATTAACCGACTTCAAATAAGGAGTATTTTTTTTTATGTATGTTCGGGCATAGCTCCGTCATATCTCTATAGACGGATTTGCAAATTCTCTCAAACAAAAGTTTATGAATTGATGTAATAATTAACCGACTTCAAAAAAGAATCAGTAATGATTTTTTATGTATGTTCGGGCATAGCTCCGTCATATCTCTATAGACGGATTTGCAAATTCTCTAATTTTTTAATGGATAAGGTATTTATTTATTTATTTAATACTTCAAACACAAAAATGTACAGAGGCGGACTTAATGCCATAGGCATTTTCTACCAGTCAACCTTTGGGTGATGCAGAGACAAACAATGGTAGGTGCAATAATGAAAAATGAGGAATAAATATTTGGTATGCCTCAGGATAAGGTATACCTTTATAAGGTATAGCTTTATGAATTTTGCTTAAAGTAATTTAAATTTGTGTTGGGCAGGTACAAATAAAAAATGAAAAATAAAAATTGTTTTCCAAAAAAAAAAAAACATCGGACTTTCAAAAAAAACAACACTACAACGTAAAAAATAACTTTTTGGAAGGTGCACCTTCAGGTCACTCCATCAAATCCGGAGGTAAGGTCTCAACATAACTAACAAAACGAGCCCAAACTCAGAACACCTAGCTCTACTCGTCTATTAGTTCTAGTAGCAGTCTTCGAAGTACACCTTCAGGTCACTTCATCAAGTCCGGGTGTAAGGTCTCAACATAACTAACAAAACGAGCCCAAACTCGGAACATCTTCCTCTACTCGTCTATTAGTCCCAGTAGCAGTCTTCGAAGTGCACCTGCAGGTCACTCCATCACGTCCGGAGGTAAGGTTTCAACATAACTAACAAAACGAGCCCAAACTCGACACACCTAGCTCTTCTCGTCTATTAGTTCCAGTAGCAGTCTTCGTAGTACACCTGCAGGTCACTCCATCTAGTCCGGAGGTAAGGTCTCAACATAACTAACAAAACGAGCCCAAACTCGGCACACCTAGCTCTTCTCGTCTATTAGTTCCAGTAGCAGTATTCCAAGTACACCTGCAGGTCACTCCATCTAGTCCGGAGGTAAGGTCTCAACATAACTAACAAAACGAGCCCAAACTCGGCACACCTAGCTCAGCTCGTCTATTAGTTCCAGTAGCAGTCTTTGAAGTACACCTGCAGGTCACTCCATCTAGTCCGGAGGTAAGGTCTCAACATAACTAACAAAACGAGCCCAAACTCGGCACACCTAGCTCTTCTCGTCTATTAGTTCCAGTAGCAGTCTTCAAGTACACCTGCAGGTCACTCCATCTAGTCCGGAGGTAAGGTCTCAACATAACTAACAAAACGAGCCCAAACTCGGCACACCTAGCTCTTCTCGTCTATTAGTTCCAGTAGCAGTCTTCCAAGTACACCTGCAGGTCACTTCATCAAGTCCGGAGGTAAGGTCTCAACATAACTAACAAAACGAGCCCAAACTCGGCACACCTAGCTCTTCTCGTCTATTAGTTCCAGTAGCAGTCTTCCAAGTACACCTGCAGGTCACTCCATCTAGTCCGGAGGTAAGGTCTCAACATAACTAACAAAACGAGCCCAAACTCGGCACACCTAGCTCAGCTCGTCTATTAGTTCCAGTAGCAGTCTTCGAAGTACACCTGCAGGTCACTCCATCTAGTCCGGAGGTAAGGTCTCAACATAACTAACAAAACGAGCCCAAACTCGGCACACCTAGCTCAGCTCGTCTATTAGTTCCAGTAGCAGTCTTCGAAGTACACCTGCAGGTCACTTCATCAAGTCCGGAGGTAAGGTCTCAACATAACTAACAAAACGAGCCCAAACTCGGCACACCTAGCTCAGCTCGTCTATTAGTTCCAGTAGCAGTCTTCGAAGTACACCTGCAGGTCACTTCATCAAGTCCGGAGGTAAGGTCTCAACATAACTAACAAAACGAGCCCAAACTCGGCACACCTAGCTCAGCTCGTCTTTTAGTTCCAGTAGCAGTCTTCGAAGTACACCTTCAGGTGACACCATCATGACCGAAACGAAATATGAATAATCCCTACTTACTTCTAAAAAAATAATATAAGACTGAATAAAATCTTTCATACGATAGTCATACAGAATGCGTGAAGTATCAAGTTTGGTATGTCAAATATTTTCTATCCGTACAGCGATCTTTTTCAGCACAAGCTGCTGCTTATAACCGACACAGAGTCCACCCACGACGGCGGCTGAGCGCAGACTAATATTTCATTACAAATTTTTGTGTAATAAAGCAAGACAGTGACCAGTAAAATAACCCTTAATACAGTGCATTAAGATTCACATGTTACAGCTAAATATGTGAAAAAATAGACTCGATTTTTATTTTTTTTCTGAGCCATTTGGTAACATTTTGATAGTTCTTTATACAATCATTTTGAGTTGAACATGTCTGCTTACATAAAATATTTTTAAATACATAAATTTATGTTAATAAATAGAAGAAAAATGTACCTAAAGTCATTACGATATCGTCAATTTTGTGTGAAGAGGCGACGGAAATAATTTTTTACAATATTATAAACCGAACTTTTCGAATAAAAATTTAGCCATATTTGAAGATGAAGGAGCAATCTATCTGTGGTAATTATTAGTTAGATTTGGTTTCGTATCATTTTCCCGCAAAATGTACCGAAAAACTGCTTATTTTTGTTAGATTCGTAAACGCCTCCTTAAGTTGTCTTTCAAATGTATATGCAGTGCAGCTCATTAAAAACAACCAAAATCTATAACAACGCAGTTTCAATTTACGTACACCCAAACAAACAATTTATTAATTTCAAAATACTTGGCTTCGTGTGACACATACATATATTAAAACAAGTATAACCATCAAACATCACGAAATTTAAGTCCTCTGATGAATAACAAGCAATTCATAAAAAGAGATTTTCATTCGCTGTAAAGTTAGATTTAGTGTTGTGTTGCGTATCGTCGGTCATGCTTACCAAGACGCTGAAGATACATGGACGTGTATAATTTAGCACCGACGACGGTCAGCGAGCGGGACTCCATTTAAATCGGTACGCGACCGATCTCAGCGCTGACCCCGGTTTCCTTGACGGCCGAAGCGGGCCGAGCACTAAGAGTACAACCCTATGATAAATTAGATTCTGACTGTTTCGACAAACCAATACGTCGAAAAGTTTTGTCTCATAATCTTCTGTGTTGCCACCTGTAAATTTGTATGCTGATCCCGGAACCCGAATTTGTGCCCCCTCTACAAAAGACTACTTGCTAATGTAGTTTACCGGGAGGCGGTAGTAATTCCAGAATTAGGTAATTAAATTATGTCGAGGCTTCTCACAACTAACAGGTTTTAGCCAAATTGCTACGTGATTAACAAAAGGGATATTGTTTTTCTTGTATGGTTACACTTGTAGTATTTTATGGATCCTGCGACCGTTTAGTGCTCATGTAATACACGAGCGCCACGTTGCCAACTGCAGCCGTCGACACTAGTCGGCAGCTCTGCCATTGGCAACGTGCCGTTCGTGTATTTGAGCACGTACTCAAATAAACGAGCGGCACGTTGTCGACGGCAGCCGCCGACTCAGACGCGATGACGGGGACGGCTGCAGTTGCCTCTGCCGTTGCCGTGTGTGGCTCGAACACGTTGAGTGGCTGCGGAACAGTTTGACTAATAAAGAAACTAACAAACATGACGTGAATAAATTCATTAAAAGTCTAAATGTGCCGTGAAAATGTCGAACAACAAATCGCATGCTTAATGGAATACTGACTTAACTCAAAACATACTATTTTTGAATTGAAGAGTTCTGAGTAAAAAAAAATCCGGAAATAATTCTGACCATCTACCAATGGGTCAATGTTCCATTAAGCATGCCAAATATACTTTCACTTGCTTAATATTTTTAATTACTTATTTTGATCCTTTGGGGTTGATAATCCATTTCCCAAAAAAAAAACTGAATTTTTACGTTTTTACCTACATGCCTGACCATAAAGTCAAAAAGTCAAAGCATTTATTTCTAATAGGCACATAAAAGACACTTTTGAACTTTAAGCGGCGATTCTTAATCTTTGGCCAGGACTTGGCTGCTGGCAGATGAAACAATCTTTTCAAACGTGGAATGTAGATGACGTTTGGCTGCTGGCAGATGAAACAATCTTTTCAAACATGGAATGTAGATGACGTTTCTTATTTCAAATATTGAAACAAGAAATGACGTCACTATGTTTTGCATTCAATTTAAATTGCGATCTAGCGAATGGAAAAAGCGAGTGGATTCCTTTGGTAGATCATGCTTCTTGAGAAAATATCGATCCTATAAATGATGGTAGGTCTGGTAAATATCATAAAAATAATAAATTTGAATGGCGATGCACGTCAAAAAACATGAGCTGCGGTGGCTCAGTGGTAACGGCCGCGACTTACGAGTTGTAGGTCGTAAGTTCGAACCCAGACTGGCGCTTTCTAATCTAACTATCCTGTACTGTCCCACTGCAGGGCAAAGGCCTCCCTCTCCCTTTTCCACACAATTCTGTCTTTTGCGAGTGCCGACCAGTCCCTTTTAGTAGGAGTTATGTTCGTCCCGCAATACGCGCAGGCGCTTTACTTTGTGTAAATAATTTCATCACCACTGCTCTCAAAACATTGTGAGGAAACCGGCATGTCCTAGAACCAAAAATTCGAAGATATGTGACATCTTCTATCAACCCGCACCGGGTTCGCGTTGTGGATTGCAGTCCACTCCCTCTCACAGAGGAGTGTGTCCCTGCAGTGGGAAAATTATAGCTTATGCTTAGCAACAATTTCCTATCGGCGAATTTAGCGTTCTGGTGCCACTATGAAGTCGTTAGTTTTTGTAAAAAAAAATAAACGCAGTGCCTTTGTGTGCGTTGTGAAAACATCTGACGTTACAAGACAGGTATAACAGAATAGAATACTCTTGATGATTAGTTTTTCTTTAGGTACCTACCTACTGAAAAACCTATTATGCACACATCTATACTTATAATAAAGTAGTAACGAAGTCAAAACTGTTTTAACCCTCTTACTAATAAACGTTGTATAGCGTCAGTACAGTTACACAACGCTTTGTTTTGTTCTTTCGAAAGTCAAATTACTGACGACTGAAAGAGAGAAATAATATCTGTGTGTTGTTATTAGTAAGGAGGTATATATTTATGACAAAAAGTCATTGCTACGATGTGTAGGAACGACTCCGATGCTTAAATATAGTTCTTAGAATTTTTATTCGTTAATCTGGATGTATATGTTCTGGATTGACGCAAAAACGACTAAACGGATTTGGATGAAATTTGGCAAATACTTTATAACCTGGATTAGCACATGGGGTAGTTTTGATCCCGGTAGTACCTTCCTGTGGGATAAATTCCGTCATCCACACGAGCGAAACCATTGGCTTTTAGCCAGTCAGCAATGATTATAATCTGTACGAAAAAAATCTAAAGAGAAAAGAAAAAGAATAAATATTTGACAATTGTATCTGATATTAATACACAGGCATCTTTCTGAAAACCGCAACACCACCATTTCTTGGATAAGAGAACACTCAAAAAACTTAACGCTTCTTATTACCAAAATATCACGAAAAGCGGTTTACAAATTTATTTATATTTTAGGCTGTCCTTTGAAGTGTCCTTAGGTACTTTGTTGCCTCAAGTACTTATTTGAGGCACACAAGGGACTAGGTAGAGAGGTAGGTAGATATAGAGGGTAATCCGCGTTAAGTTTCAAAACGTTCTTTATTACCAACGGCTTCTCTATGATTATTAAGGAATAATTATGATTTAATTAATTTGGAATAGAGAGATAATGCAGCTTTATGAAAATTAAAATGAAAAATTCATTATCTAACGTATGAAACTTTTGCAGTAGCTAAGGCTTCTTGTCAAGAAAAGTCTGTGTTAGAATAGATTTGGCCTGAAGGTTTTTATGTGCCCTCTTTTTTTTATTAATGAAACTCGTGTCAAACTCAAGCACAAGTAGAGCAGTAGTGGCGCAGTGGAAACGGCCGTGACTTACGAGTTGTCAAGTCTTAGGTTCGAACCCTGACAGGCGCTTTACTTTGTGTAAATTATTTCATCACCACTGCTCTCAAACCGGTGAAGGAAAACATCATGAAGAAACCGGCATTTCCTAGAACTATAAATTCGAAGACATGTGACATCTACCAACCCGCACTGGGCCCGCGTGGTGGTTTACGGCACACTCTCTCACAGAGGAGGCCTGTGCCCCAGCAGTGGGAACATTATAGACTGATAATGAATCAAATAGTTAGTGGTCATCCACGTGCGTCAACAGCAGAAGCAAATGCAGCCGTTGATACTTCACGACGCGTGCCGTGTCGTGCCGTGCCGTGCCGTGCCGTGCCGTGCCGTTGACGCGTGTTGCTCGTGTGTATGCACACTTATAAAACATATCTATTAAGGTGCCACTAGTAGATATTTTTTCCATACAAATTTCGGGAGAGTATTACTCCACTGTTTGACATTGTGCATCCAAAGTTAAACATGATATCGTTTTGAATTATTATTAATTTTGTCTGTACAGAAACTGAATAGTAAAATAAAAAGCCATTAAAAAGTTTTTATGAGTCAACAAAGATTCGTTTTTCTTGCTATTTCTAACGTAACCTTGGGTGTAAATAAGTAATAAAAGTACTTTAAAATCTTCAAAGCCAAGTCCGTACCGACAAAGCTCAGTTATCGAAGAGTTAAACAAACTTTATTTAAAATTGATTTATACAGTAGTTTTTTAATAAAACTCGATTTTCCAAAGAACTGTTCGAATTTTTTTACGCGCCTATCAGTTCGGAACGGTGTTTCTGTGCGTGAGAACTAGATAAGACGTTGTGCGTGTAGACTAGCGTCTAACTGCTCATCACTGATACTAGCTCTGACAGATACGACGCCAGGTGATACAGCGTGCTTTTTGGCCATGACCACCAGTGAGTTCGAGGTCGCGACTAGTTTACTCTTAACATCCTAACATCACATATGTTCCCCCGAAGTTATAGGTGTACATATACAGTACACCCAAATTTCACCAATTATGTTTAAGTCCCGCCTAATACTCGTATGAGCCGCCAATTGGCATCAAAAACACAAATCCAGCCTCCGGGCTACTAATGAAAATAAAATAAAAACAACAAATAACACTTGTCTCTTCTTCTTGAATAAAATCTCATAAAATCTCGTGTTTATTAATTACATTCTGGGAATAACTACACACATGTGAACATTTACTTACACTCAACTTAAGTCACTTTCTGAGCTAAGTTCCAAGAAAAGGCAATCTGCGTTCGCGACTTATTTGCCAAAATGTAAACAAATAACCTCATATTTGTTTACATTTTGGCAAATACACAATAAAGTGCTGTTTACGCTACAACTCATCTTGGTATCTGTGATACAATGATTTTCATTCATTAGTACAAACACCAACGGTAGGTACCTACACTTTTTTTTTGTAATACTCATTTTTATTGTAAAAATTTTTTTTTTCGAAATATAAACATTTTTATGTCGGAAAAAAAAACAATTTTACAATACATATTTATTATTATTATCTTCTTTGTCGGTTATCAAGAAAAAATCTGCGGTTTTATAGAAAAGTGCGATACGAGGTCAAAATGTACGGACGAGAATCATGTAAACACTGAATCCATTGTTACAGGTTGCGTGTCGATGTCTCTGCTACCATGTTTAGTTTTTAGGGTTCCGTACCCAAAGGGTAAAACAGGACCGTATTACTAAGACTCCGCTGTCCGTCTGTCTGTATGTCTGTCATCAGGCTGTATCTCATGAACAGTGATAGTTAGACAGTTGAAATTTTCACAGATGATGACAGTATTTCTGTTGCCGCTATAACAAATACTAAAAAACAGAATAAAATAAATAAATAAGGGGGCTCCCATACAACAAACGTGATTTTTTTGCTCGATATTGATAACGGCAACAGGTAGACGCTTGAAATATTCACAGAATATTTAGTTATATATTCACTTTTAAAATAAATAATTAAATTAAAATAAAACAAATATTTAAGGGGGCTCCCATACAACAGACATGATTTTTTTGCCGTTTTTATAGACAATGATACGGAACCCTTCGTGCGCGAGTCCGACTCGCACTTGGCCGGTTTTATTTGGTTATGGAGTAGCAGGTTAATTACGTAACACACTATCAGTAGTAATGGGTTTCATTTTGACAGTTGAACAACATTCATTGCGTTATATGCGTTGTTGAGCAGAAACATTTTTCGAACATATGGAGCAATGGATTAGAAAATAATAATATGCTTCAAAATGATTCAAATTGAGATTGAGAGTAATAGTGTGTTACGCAAATTAAGTGCTGGTCTAGTACTGGCAGCAAAGGCTATGTTTGAAGGAACAAAAACAGCCTTCTTACAAAACAAGGTTTATCTTTAGATCTAGGTTTAAACCATCGAGCCATTTTTAAATTTCGAACTACTTATAATCTGACAAAGTTAAAGTTCTTATAACAAAAACTAAAGTTAAACCCGAGAACTTTACGTTTGTCGGAATAAAGTTCAAAATACAGGAACTGGCTCGAAAGTTCAGGTTAGGTCTAAAGTTAGAACTCATTTTGTAATAAGAACTATAGACTTCAAGTTAACAACACACCACATAAGATCATGCCTGAAGCCATAGAACCTACTTACTAACTATATATTTTTAGGGATATAATATTTCGAGAATTCGAAATCTTCACTTATCTACATTAACTATTCTGGGAGACGTTTCTCAAGTATTAGATTACAAGGTGAATTTAATTGCGAGTACAATTCCACAAAAAACTCAATTTACGTGAATATGTTGTTCACTAAAATATCTTCTTATGAAGCCCTAACAACCCTAACAAGTACTTAACTCTAAACACAAAGCGTGTTTATAGAAAAATTACCTTTTCTATAAGTAGTCAACAACTCAAAGGGAACGTAGGAGTATGTAAAATGTGGCTTATAAATAAATAAATAATAATATGTCTGCAAAAAATGAAAGAATAACAATCTATACTTATAATAAAGCTGAAGGGTTGTTTGTTTGAACGCGCTAACCTCTAAAACTGCAGGTCGGATTTGAAAAAATATTTTTGTGTTTCGTAGCCCAATTCTCGAGGAAGGCTATATGCTATTTACCATAACGCTATGACACTTTTGGAGAGCCGTGGTGGCCCAGTGGTAACGGCCGCGACTTACGAATTGTAGGTCGTAGGTTCGAACCCAGACAGGTGCTTACTTTGTGTAAATTATTACATCACCATTGCTCTCCAAACGGTGACGGAAAACATCGTGAGGAAACCGGCATGTCCTAGAACCAAATTCGAAGATATGTGACATCTACCAACCCGCACTGGGCCCGCGTGGTAGATTACGGCTCACTCCCTCTCACAGAGAGGAGGCCTGTGTCCCAGCAGTGGGAACATTATAGGCTGATTATGTTATGTTTGACACTTATAAGAGCCGAGCAAATAGAAAAAGGTAAGAAAGAACGCTAAGCGAAAACGAAGTTATAGCGCGGGCAGGCGATGCGATGCGACGAGATGGGTCGGGGGAACAAGATGCGACGGGGTGGGTCGAGGGAGCAAGATGCGTCGGGGTGGGTCGAGGGAGCAAGATGCGACGGGGTGGGTCGAGGGAGCAAGATGCGACGGGGTGGGTCAAGGGAGCAAGATGCGACGGGGTGGGTCGAGGGAACAAGATGCGACGGGGTGGGTCGGGGGAGCAAGAAATTTACGCGTACGAAGTCGCGGGTAGAAGCTAGTTGTAATATAAATACCAGTCTAATATTTTCCCACTGCAGCACAAAGGCCTCATCTCCTTTAGGAGATGAGGCCTTTGTGCTGTTTGTTTGTTGTTTTAGCCTTTAGGCTAAAACAATGTTTTATAAAAAATATTAATTAAATTATGGGTAAAATTAGTTTAGCCTGGCTAAGAAGCCTCTACAAGTGTCGATACCTAATGATGATATTTCAAAAATATGTCAACATTTTCTCTTTTGTTTTCATAGACAAAGGCTTTTTTTCACGCTAAACAGAATAACGAAAATCATACAGCCTCAGAAGAAACAAACTTTACCTTCTTTTTAAATACAGGTTATAGGTACCTGCGAGTACCTACAATGTACTTTTGGTGTTGTTGTTTTTCCACCCTGAACACGTTTTTGGGGATCCTAAAAGTCCGCAAAATCCATTAAAACTTTTTGAATCACGTTCCTAAACCATACATTTAGAAAAAACAAAGGAATTTCGAGACAGCCGTTCTGGAAGCCATAAAAACAGTTCTCTAACCCTTTGTTTCCCACTTTTTCCTACAGGTGGTTGCAACAGAGTATTCCAGCGGTATATATAAGATTCGCAACCCCTTCTGAACCAGTTTCGCGTAGCGCGCCGAGTCTAACGGACGTCCTGCGTTCCTTGTGCTAACAAATCGTACTTTGGTTCTCGAAATATTTTCTCAACTTACAGTTTTTCGGAACGTATGGTTTTGAAGTGTTTGTTCTGGTTTTAAGTGGAATATAATAATGCCTTAGGTGAGTTTTAACAAGTTTTTTTTTTGTTGGGATGTAAGAAAAGTTTTCTTGTAGGCAATGGGATTTTCAGTTTTATTGTTTAGGAAAAACTTGAGAATAGAACCACTTTATATAGTGATAAGTTAATAAAACTATAGTGTAGGTAAGGCTTTAACAATAAAACAATAAAAATATTAAAACTAGAATGTCCTGTATTGACATCGTGGCACAATACTTACATGTAATATAATTAAACCTGCAAAAAATCCGATCAGCTTTTACTGATTAGTCTTCTTCAGCTCTTTCAAAATATGTAAGTGAGAGATGTTTCTGAAAAAAAGTTGTAGGTACAAGTAGGTATCTAGGTGCCAATGCTGCCAGCCTTTTGGGCCCACCTTTCCAATAGACAGCGATGCGGACGAATTTTTTGATGCCCTTTGATTATATCCCCTCCTTTTTATATACTTGTACATATTATTATTATTATTTTTAAACTGTTAGCTTTAAAAAAGAGACATAAACTTTTAATAAATAAAAAAGACCGTGGCACTCCGGGAGTGCCGACAGAAGTGAAACAAAACAAACAGAATGCTTTACCATCACTCACTGACATATCGGATATACATTAAAACCGAGTACATCCCGAGGACAGCCGAACACGTCCGAAGCGGTGTCGGTTACGGTAACAGTGTCGCGAGTTCAATGGTTTTGTCCCATCTCAAAAATGCCCAACGCGCCTAAAGAAGATGTCACTTCAAAAAAGTATCTAGTAAAAAAAGTACCTACCTATAGTTAGAGCTTAACTCGACAGTTCAATCATAATGAAAACTTTTTGTATCAACAACTGGAATCCTCCATCTGTCAAGTTAATTTGGTAGCTACTGAAAAGATTAAAAGTTCAACGTAAGGCCCTCTGCCACTCAATTCCTGGAAAGCATCATAAGATCAAACTGTTGTCAGACTAGGCTTCTAACTTCTGAAAAGTTTTACTTGTAGTCCACGAAATTCATTCACGGCCGCGAATCATATTTTGATCAACATACAAATTGCAAAAAAATTTAAGAAAAATTTTATTTCGCTGGCTACCGTGACGCTTTCACCTTAATTACTTATAATGAATTACCTTAAAATCTGCTGCCTGGAAAAGCAATTCCAGTAAAATTTATGGATAGGTATTTCATTTTGTGTTATTAAAAAGCAACTGGCGGACTCGAATTTCTCCGATACCATTGGTTACCGAGAGTTTGAATTTCGAACAAATAATTCTCAGTAGATACGTTTACTCAGAAATATTTATTTTGAGGTAGTTATATCGAAAATCGAACTCGCGTCCTGGGGGCCTAAAAAGGCCACTTTGGCAAAAAAATAAAACAAATCATATCGCGCAATTCATCTGTTTGACAGTTTCACACCTATTTGACCCTGAAAGGTTAGGCAGAGGTGTACCTACCTATAGCATTTTAAGAATTTCCATACAAAACTGTCATACCGATGAAATTGCGTGATATGAATTGTTTTATGATTCTACCAAAGTGGCCTTTTTAGGCCTGAATCACTGCCATGCTACGAATAATATAAAAAGTCAATACGATCGAGCAGTCAGCTCAGCTTTCAGAATGTTTTTTGTTTTGAATTCGGCTTTTCACATTTTCACGTGATAAATGAAACCGATCGTGACTACGATTAACTTTGTTTAACTACGATGACCTAGTTTTGTTAAAAAAAACACTGTTTCACATGTTATATTTCAATAGGTAGGTACAGCCCATTAATTAATTTTAATAACGAGTCGCCAAAAGCGCTGATTGCAATTTCGGTGCTTTTGTGAGGCAAGTATTATTAAGCGGAATCGTTTTTGCATGGCTATAAGTAGGTACGACGTATCACAACATTTAACAAATACACAACAATTTTTTTCTGGATTTGAAAGCATTTAATAACAACTAACAGCGGTTTCACGCGCATACGTGTCGATCTTGTCGGAATATCGGGATAAAAAGTATCCTATGTGTTATTCTGATGTATAAGCTATATTACTGTAAAGTTTCATCAAAATCTGTTCAGTAGTTATTGCGTGAAAGTGTAAAAAACATCCTTCCATTACTAGCAGCGCCCCGCTGTTTCACCCGGATAAGTTTCGATCCCGTGGGAATATCAGGATAAAAAGTATCTTATGTGTTATGGTGGTTATAAACTATGTGTGCCAAATTTCATCCAAATCCGTTTAGTAATAGTTTTGCGTGAAATAAGGTAACAAACATCCATCCATTCATCCTCACAACTTTCGCGTTTATAAAATTAGTAGGAAGTAGGATAGGATAGGATTATTTTGTGAAAGCATTTTGAACTTATGTACAACTCAAAAAATCAACCTACCTGACCTTTTCCGAACTATGTTGGGGTCGGCTTTCAGTCTAACCGGATGCAGCTGAACACCAGTATTTTACATAGAGCGACTGCATATCTGACGTCCACAACTCATTTACTGGGTAACACGATACCCCTAGGTCAGACTGGTTGTCAGACTTTTGGGCTGCTGACTACCTACCTACCATAACGACTGTCAAAGATCCAAAGAATGACAGCCGGGACCAACGGCTTAACGTGCTTTCCGAGGCACGGAGGAGTCTTGGTATGTAAAGATACGCGGCAAGCGTAGCTTAACCTGATGGATCGACAGGTGCGACTGTTATTAATTAGCCACGAGCCCCTCTTTTATTATTTATTTGTTTATATATTATATTACAACAATGATATTTTCTAGGAATTGTTTTATAATATAAAAGTTGTTATCAATTAACCATTCATACAATTTATTCTTAAAAGCATGTCTCGAGTTTTTCAGATAATAGTTATTTATCTACCGTTAAGGAACCTATCAATATTGAATGACAGAAAGAAAAAAGAATTTCATCCTGAATTACTTTCAGTTTTGTAAATAAAACTATTAGACAACAATTTTTTTTTATCTTGATAAATTATCATGCACGTCATCTGCCATAGGCCTTCAAACAGTACTACAGTTTGTTCCTACGCAATACTTGTAGTGAATTTTTATTGTAGTTTTAACCTACATTTGGTAGTATAATGCTGCTTCTATAGCAATCGTGTAGATATGCATTAGGTACTGTATACATGGAATAGGGAGTAGGTACCTACTGCGTGTTATATTAGACTGAATTTGAAAAATATAACGCCCAATTACCCTGAACGATGAATTCTGTATAAGAATAAGGAGGTCTAAGGAATAGCTTTACAGCTATCAAAGATAATATTAAAAAAAAAACATATCCATCATTCGCGATTTATTTGCGGAGTCTGGATTTGTGCCCGGTTGATAGCAATAGGCTCGCCGTCTAGGTCTATCACATGGGACTTAAACATAACTAGCTAATTGTGGGTGTTACTTAGGTGTATGAGGGGCCCGTGGCTAAATATTAACAGCCGCACAGGTCGATCGGTCAGGTTAAGCTGCACTTGCCGCAGCTGGTCTTTGGATGGGTGACCATCTTTACATACCGAGACCCCTCCGTGCCTCGGAAAGCACGTTAAGCCGTTGGTCCCGGCTGTCATTCGTGGATCTTTGACAATTGTTATGGGTAGTCAGAAGCCCGAAAGTCTGACAACCAGTCTTACCAAGGGGTATAGTATTACCCAGTAACTGGGTTGTTTTTTGTATTGTGTATCGCTGCGTCAGCCAGTCATTGAGGACGCCCCCCGTCGCCTGTCACTTACGTACTTAGGTTACTCGGACATGAAATTTTTCTGTGTTTGACACATCCGGAAATTCGTCCTTTTTAAACGGTTTTATTAAGCTTGCCCTGTTTGTTGTTATTTGGGTCTAATTTTTTCAATTCCCTGTGGATTCATGGAATGTTTATTTATTTATTGTTTTACTCTGATGAGATGCAGTAACATTTTTAAGAAACTTGCGACTTGCATATATTTTTCCTAATTGTTTGTAGAGGGAAAAGCATTATAAATAAATAATAACATAAATAAGTTTATTTTATATCATTTTGGCTTACATTGCATGACGATTAGTCTCCATTTAGGCATAGAAAATGCCTGTAGTTGAAGGCTCCATTATGTAAGGTAAGAACTCGGTTTTACTGTTTCACCGAAATTTAATAATCACTCGTAAATAATATAATTGCAAAGATAGAAAATAGGATACGCGGTCGTAATATGTACGTATCGCTAATTCAGCACCCTCATCTCTTTCTCGGTGACATACCGTTGACGGTGGTGGTAGAGGACAAACGTTCTAAGGTCCACTATACCTACCTATTTATTTATTCAGCTGACCTTAAAGACAAGAAAAAGAAGTTGTTAGACGCACCGAAAACGCCTGGATGAGCTACTGGTCGATGAAAACCTTATGAAAGCAGACCTACCAATAAAAAAAAACAATAAAATATCAATTTGGGAGAAAACATGTGTCATATCTAATGGCCATGTGCATACCTACTCTCTATCCTCACACACGGCGCTTAAACCAGAAGGCCAATACTCGTCAATTAATACGTTCAAAATCTAGTCTCAGTCTCATCTCGGCGACAAACAAATGTCAAAAACTTGTCAAAATGTAGGGATTTATATGGTATTTTTGACAGATTGAGGCTGAGATCTGAAGGCCAATTCAAGTAATTTAAAACGTTCAAAATCTAGTCGCAGTCTCATCTCTGCGACAAACATATATCAAAAACTTGTCAATATGTAGGGAAATTTGAGGTATTTTTGACAGATTGAGACTGAGATCAGACTGTGAACGTTCTTAAAATTACGAGGATTGCCCCTCTGGTCTTTGACCAGCAGAGGTTGCACTTAAAAGTACCTACCTACTGAGAAGTTACAGTTATCTACTATTCTATTTTTAAATTGATTCGGTAATAAAACTATTGGGGGAGGCCTTTGCCCAGCAGTGGGACAGTACAGGCTAATAAAAAAAAAACTACCTATATCAATCGGTATGTTTCTACTGAATCTTCAGTTTTCCTTAATGGTTTCACATTATCTTATCTACCGGATTATCATTTCTAATAGTCTTTATTACCTACCCTAAAAACTTTTTATAACTATAATCGATAACACTAATCGTTTTTTAACCGACTTCTAAAAAGGCGGAGGTTATATGTTCGATTTTATGTTTTTTATGTATGTTCACCGAATTTTCCGTCATTTTGGACCGATTTGAATTGTTTTTTTTTTTTTTGTTTGAAAGGGTCCCATTGTCATCAAGTTGGATTCTGGTAAGAGGATCCCATAGAAATCGAGGGAAACCCTGAAATTTTATGGGGAAACCTATAGCGATGTGGGTATTTTTTAAAGTAACTTGAACATTTGCTCTCGGAAATTCATTTGGTAAAGTGGAGCTGATGATGAAGACCACAGACGGCCATCGGAACTACTCAATGATAAATATTTCATGGGTTGCGATTCAATTAGATAATTTATAATGCGTAGTGGTTGTTGAGGTTCCTGGTTCTTACCAGGAGAATTCCTCAACAATTAACGTCCCAGCATCGGGAAAAGCAATATTTTGTAAAAGGTGATGAGTAGTAAGCAATATTTCGTAATAGGTGATGAGCAGAGTGACATTAGGCTATTATAACTTAGATAAATTACAAACTTTCCAACTAAAAAGTGAAAAATAATAAACTTTTTACAAAAAAAAACAACCGACTTCCAAAAAAAAACGCTACAAGTGAAAAATAACTTTAATTTCGGAAGTCTGTGTCAATAAACGAAAATGCAGAACCAACGACACCGACTTCTGAAATTAAAGTTATTTTTCACTTTTTAGGGTTCCGTAGTCAACTAGGAACCCTTATAGTTTCGCCATGTCTGTCTGTCCGTCCGTCCTCGCTTAATCTCTGTGACCGTTAGCACTAGAAAGCTGAATTTTGGCTTTGACACACTGCGCTCCCCTTTGTGTTCGCGCTAAAAACCGTCACGAGTCGGAGCGCCTGCCGCGGAGCGTGCAATGTTGCACGCTCCGTGTTCGCGCACGTACCCACTACCGGGAGCAGTTGCAGGAGCGCGGAGCGCTGCTGGAGCGCGAACATAATGGATACCCACCTTTAAACTCATAAGTGGGAACACTTATTGTGACGGACGGGAACTACGGAACCCTACACTGAGCGTGGCCCGACACGCTCTTGGCCGGTTTTTTAGCGTTTTCTTTTTGGAAGTCGGTTGTATTTTTTGTAAAAAAGTTTTTTATTGTAAGTATCTCAAATAATAGTGACTGAAGTTTTGTTGATTTAGGTTTGGATAGCAACCATGCCTAGTCGACACTTCTCGTTATAATTAACGTATAATATTCCCACTGCTGGGACACAGGCCACATCTCTTCGAGAGGGAGTGCGCTATAATCTACTACGCGGGGCCAGTGCAACCCGCACTGGCCTGGACTGGTAGATGTCACATGTTTTCGAATTTTTGGTTCTAGGACATGCTCGTTTTCTCACGATATTTTCCTTCACCGTTTTGAGAGCAGTGGTGATTAAATGGCCTGCGGACGGAGAGTAATGGGTAGCTCAGGACCAGGCCCGTGCCGGACGGCGCGTACGTGCTCCACGCGCGCCTCAAAGAGATGTCAGCAGCAGTGTAGGGGCCCGTTAGGGCCGATGCCTGCCGGATCAGCGGGATTGTCCGAAAGTGTTACCGCTGCCCCGGAACATAAAGGGCTAAGGAAGGAACATGGATGGGTTTTAGTCAGTAAGAGTCTGACACTCTCTTCCGCTCCACCCAGAGCGGGAGGAGTCATTTGATGATTTCCCACCCTAAACAAAAAAGTAGTGCTGAAATAATTTACACAAAGTGATGCGCCTGTCTGGGTTCGAACCTACAACTCGTAAGTCGCAGCCATTACCACATGACCACCACTGCTCACGTGTTTAAAAACCTTCAACTTGCACCCGACACGTGTCTCAAGCTCCCGTTATTAGCAATTCCAGTCCGTATTCATTTAATTGATTTCGTAGAAAGAACTTTATTCAAAAAATCCTGAAAGATTTTTCATCAAAATAATAAATTGCCGGTTGATCTCAGAAAACGAATTGATTGGTTCCGTGAAAACCAATAATTATTATTATGATCGTTTCTTAATCACAATTACAAGAAAAACTCAACGAATAATTTATCTTTCAACACATTTTCAAGAGAATTTTCATTAGTTCTTTCTGAAACTTATCATAAGTAATAAATAACTTCACGTCTGTAATCCCCTGAAAGGTTGAACAGAGGTGTACTTTTTAGTACACACAGCACACGACAGTTGTATTCACAGCGTTTTGCTGAACAACAACTCATGCACAGATCCGGCTTAATTACTCTTATTATTGTTGTTTGTTTGTTAAAAAAATTGTTATTTTTCCACTCTGCAAGGCATTTTGTTTTTGTTTTGATTATTCTTATTTTGTTGTCATATTATTATGCCAGTCGCGTATTGTCAATGTCAATTAATGTGTGTTGTCTTTGGTTCCATAAGTCATAAGTTATACTTAAAAAAAAATTTGCTGTACCCTACATTTACCATATATTCGTTAACTTGTCAAAATGTTGGGAACAGCAGTTTTTTTTCACAATTTCAGGTTTGGCCCCATAGTAAAAGTTGTTCATAATGACAAGTACAATGACCCCTTAAGAAGATAACGGTGATTAAAATTACACCCAGTATAAGAACTATTGAGGACTCTAATTGGAGTCAAAGTTTCTTACTAAATAAACTTTTAAATGAAGACGCGTCCTTAACTAACTGAAACATAGCTCAGTATTTTACAATCTCGTTAACAAACAATCCAACTTCAATTGTCTTGAATAAATATCAATATCAAGGGCAATTATCTAAATGACGGCTCCTTAAGTTATTCCTTAGAAAAGTTATCTTTGCGCACGGCCAACGGCTTGACATGTGTTCCGAGGAACGGGGGTTTTAAACCGCCAACTTCCATATTCCGGGCTGTTACCAAGAAATTCCTAATGGGAATGGAACCCAGGGTCCCACGCTCAGCAGACTTCAATAAAGAACAGCCGCAGTCAACAAAAACACAGCAACAGAAAGTACTTTTAAAAGCAAAAGACTGCCAAAAATTACTCCATATTTCGGGTCAAACTTTATGGTAGCTCTGAAGTGCGCGGTGCGCTACTCGCTGCGCAGTACCCCACCCCTCACCCCCACTGACACATGAATGTGATACTGCGCAGCGACTCGCGTCATGTTCCGAGTCACCATAAAGTTTGAATCTGGCTGCACCTTTGGGTATGTAATCCAATATCTATTGTAGTAAGTAGCTATATTATGAAAGCAAATCCTGAAAGTTATGCGTATAAGTTGTAGAGATCGAATTTAAAGCCTATGTTAGTACATTGTTCGTATGTGAGAGAGATCGAGCCATACAGGTGAATAACATCTATGTCTGTTTGTAATGTTAAAATAACAGCTTTTTACTAAATGCATGTATGAAAGTAAATACTTAAAACAAAAAAATGTTTTGTCTGTCTGTTTTTTTGTTCCTGATAATCTCCGAAACGGCTTGATTGATTTCGATGAAATTTGGTAAGGGGATCCGATACTTTGAACGCTGAGAAATGGCATAGGCCTTTTATCGACAAATCACGCAGGCCAAGCCGCTAATTATACCAATATTTACACATTATGCTTTTCTAAAATGCAGGCAGACAAAGTTACGGGCAAAACTAGTAATAGATTATTAGGCTTTTAAAATAATAAGCTTTTAAACAAAGGCCCCAAGGCGAAAACTAAAGCGATAGACGGTAATGGATATAAATACTGTTACGACGCTAACGACCTGATACTAAAGCTTATTCAGACCAAAACTGTCAAATACACAAGGGTATTAAAAAATTGACCAGCCAAGCCATTGTCGTTCATACAATAGAAATAATGACGGCATTTTAATTAACAGATTTCAATCCCTAAAACTCGTGTTTTAACCTGTGTAGAATAACGTTTTATGTACGCTTCATGAAGGTTTTAACCCAGGTTCGGACGTATTTTATCGCGGTGATTTTTTTTCGAGCACTGTGTTTTTACGCTTGGCGTCAAGTGTTGAAAAATTCAACAGTGTGTTTTCTTGACAGGCTATCTTGTGCTCTGTTAAATTCATAAGAGACGTCTAAAGTAGGCGATTCAAAGCGACCGCGATTGCGAAGCGATCCGATGAGGTGACACGCAAATTCAATGCGATGCGATGCGGTGCGACGCGACGGATTTATCGAAGGGTTAAAACGAAAGTAAATAGTTGTTTTTATACACACATATAATTCTTATCAATCTGTATCTATCTATTTAAACCAAATAATAAAGCTGATGAGTTTGTTTGTTTGAACGCGCTAATCTCTGAAACTACCGGTAGGATTGGAAAAAATATTTTTTAATTTGATAACCCAATTCTTATGCAAGTTCATAGGCTATTAAAACACACCGTTTTTATGCATAACATTTTATGAAAGTTTTATTAGTTACAAATACATCGGGAAAAAATTATCTCCTTTCACGCGGATGAAGTAGCGGGCAAAAACTAGGCTCTAAAAAAATTTAAATAACATTGTTGAATATACTGATCGTGGCTCTTCTGCTTATAATTCAGGTAAGACCTTAAAATATGCGTTTAGCTAAGTTAAAACTTCAGATACCCGTCACAAGAGACTTCATCACGGTGTCCCAATTTTATCAGACCATCTTCGAACCAATATCAACTTCTAAACTGTTTAAGAAATACTTAGGCAATGCTTGAAAATGCTTCATTCAACAAATACCTAATACCTTTCAAGTACTTAGGGATTTGAGTCCTATAAAAACTTTTTACAAAAAAAAAAACAACCGACTTCCAAAAAAAACACTACAAAGCGCTAAATAACTTTTATTTCGGAAGTCGGTGTCGTTGGTTCTGCATTTTCGTTTATTGACACCGACTTTCGAAATTAAAGTTATTTAGCGCTTTGTAGTGTTTTTTTTGGAAGTCGGTTGTTTTTTTTTTTTGTAAAAAGTTTTTATTTTGTACTTTTTAGTGGGAGAGTTTGTAATTTATCTAAGTTACAATAGCCTAATGTCAACTGCTCATCACCTTTTACAAAATATTGCTTTAGAATTTTTAGATTTTTGTTGATTTTTCAAAAACCGCTTGTCAGATTTCGAAAAAAATTTCATGGGACCACTTGGGAAGTACACCCTTTCCAACAAAAAAGAATTTTTAAAATCGGTTGGCAAGCGACGGAGTTATGCGCGAACAAACATAAAAAAAAAATACAAACATCCGAATTGAGAACCTCCTCCTTTTTTAGAAGTCCGTTAAAAATATCGCACAATCAGATCTATAGATAAATCTATGTTTTGAGAGGTACTGACGCGTTTATGTTCGGTAAGTACCATTTTGATTGCCACATTGTTGTTGTAGGTGAGTTTTGAGTAAAGGGTCGGTTCGGGACCCAGGTTCAAGCAAGGAGTGATCGGGATTGGAACTGCCTCCTTGGTCTCGTGATCGCAAGTACGACCGCTGAGCGTCGTTCTGGGTTTTCGATTCCCGGGTCGAGCAAAGTGTTATTGCGATTTTCCATTAGGAATTTCTTAGTAACAGCCCGGAATTGTCACCGAGCCTTGTTACCCCGAAGGGTTGAAAGAAAAAAAAAGAAAAAAAAAACCGATTTGACATTGACAGTGTCTTTAAGTCATAGCAGTATGGCATTCTATTTATAAAAGGAGACGATATCTGTTATGGACTTATTTGGAAGTCTCTATTTTTTTAGATAGACCATGAATATTTGTAATTTATCTGAGATGGGAACCTATGGCACGGGTGGAACGTTGCTAAAGTTAGTAGTAAAGTTAATAATTTGCCATCAAAAGGCGTCAGGAATTAAAAACGACTTTTCAACTACAAGATTTACGTGTACTAGCTAATATAAATCATCATCATCTGCCTAGCCTTTTCCCAAATATGTTGGTACCAGTATTGAATACCAGTACCAGTAGTGGTGAATACCAGTGTTTTACATGGAGCGACTGCCTATCTGACCTCTACAACCCAGTTACTGGGTAATACGAAATCCCTTGGTACGACTGGTTGTCAAACTCTCGGGCTACCGACGACCCGTAACGACTGTCAAACATCCACGCATGACAGCCGGGATCAACAGCTTGAAGCACGGAGGTATCTTGGTATATGAAGAACGTCAGTCATCCACGGACCAACCGCGGCAAGAGTAGCTTAATCTGATCTATCGACCTGTGCGGCTGTTATTACTTAGCCACAAGCCCTAGACCCTGACATAAATATGGCAGATAATCTAATTTAATGTTTTGTTTTATAACGTTAATTACTTTGCATAACTACTATTGTATGGAACCAAGTTCTTCTAACTGAACAGACAGCAGTGTTGCTGGAAGTTTGCTGCGCCTGCGCCCCTTCTTCCCACAGGTTACGCATTAGAAAGCGTTGGAGGGCGGGCGTTTTTGGGGACTATCTCATGTAATTTTGATGTTCGTAAAGTGCTGAGTCTCAGCCTAGCTTGAATAAATGACTTTGGATTTTGATTTTCTGGTCATTTACTTACCTAATATTTTTTTAAGTCTTTTTTAATCTTCAATGCCGATGTGATTAGGTCGCGGGGACAAGAAAACTCGTTAAAGCAAATATATATTTGCTGCCGGGCCCATCTGGTAATAAAAGTAATTTTCCTATAAACTTACCGATTCTTTCATTGAGTTTAGTAGCAAAAACCTTTTTCATTGTGTGTACTAAAAGTTGTAAAAAATATTTTTTACCGAATAATATTATTTATTAGAGCAGTGGTGGCCCAGTGGTGATAAAAAAAATCATTTAAGGGGCTTACAGGACCTAAACAAAACAAAACGCAAGTTTGAGAAACAATAAAAGTAATGATCGACTACAGTAAACAAAATCAGAAAAATATATGATATTCTTCAGGATATATGCTAGGCAGATAGTGTGTTGAAAACATAACAGATGCAACTAATTTGATACGATAGAAAAAAATCATGAAGATACCTCTAAAAACTTTCTTTTTACAATAAAAACCATACATTCAATCATTATGATTTTTTGTCAGATTATTCTACAAGCAACATACTAAAGGACTAGTGTTTTAATTTTTTTGTCCAAACAATAGGTTTTTTTCTAAATTGAAAATTGCTTCATATTTTTCAATAAATTACCAGCGGTGTCATCGCGCTTCTCTTTCTTTTCTATGCAGTCCGACAAAGACCGCGCTTTAGGTCATATAGTCGCCTTAAGTAATTCAGAAGACCCATAATACGTAAAATAAAAATTAATATCACAATGCCTACTGCCACAGAATACTCATAGCTCTAAATAAAATGGCAATGCCTACAAATAAGATAAATACAAATTAAAAAGGTCACAGAATTAAAATGAAAAAATACCGTGACTTACGAGTTGTAGGTCTTAGGTTCGACCCTAGACAATTGACAATTGTATAGCAACTCTGTTGAAATATTTTGACATTTTGCTCTGATTCATTAAAAATGTGATTAGATTACTGAAATACTGACTGTAGTTGGTAGGTATCTAAGCTGCTAAGTGGTTTTTAAAAGTGCAAACTTTCTTGTCTAGCTGGGTAGGACAGAGACAGCTTATTCCAAAATCCGCCATTTTGTGGACACATTAAATATGGCTTTCATTTATTTATTTATATTGCGTGGAAGATTTACAGACAAAATTATTAACTAAAAAAATTTTTTGAATTATAAAGTCTTGTGCCAATTTTAAAAAAAGATTCAGAAAGGTTTAAATAACGGTTAAAACTCATACTCTAGCTGAAAAGGTGTATATGTCGCAGCCAACTGGTTAAATTAGCCGTTCAGTTAACTGCCTGGCCTTTAGAAGTAGTGTTCGCCTCGCTTCCTCCCTCGGCTCGAACGCGGTTGATCACAGTTCTAACCTAACCTAACCCACTTGGTCGGGGTGCAATGTCTTAATTACTGCAACCAATTCGGCTCGCGCGTGATTGGTTACAGACTTCCAACCTAAACTGTAATTGAATATCATTCAGGCCGTTAGTTGAACGGCCGCCGTTTAGTTGAAAGGCTAGGCAGTTAACTGAACGGCTAATTTTACCAGTTGGCTGCGACATATACACACGCAATTCGTCGACTTAAAAGGACGTAGAAAATAAAGTTTTCAAATTGTTTAGGTACTTACAGAATAAGGAAAAACAAAATAATTTAAGCCAAATACGCCGAATACGCCGCGGCGTATTTGGCTTTCCTTATTGTGTACCTACCGCCGCCGGCGGCGTACCGCAATGTGTCGTTTTCAAAACTGCAAATTTTCTTTACCCGCCCGGTCACCATTCCATTACTTACTTCCTCTACTAATAAACATTTATTTGGAGAGCAGTAGTAATGGCCGTGACTTACGAGTGTTGTGGTCATAGGTTTGGGGTTTGACCCTAGACACTTTACTTTGTGTAAATTATTTCATCACCACTGCTCTCAAAACGTTGAAGACCCGGCGAACTTCGTATCGCCTCAGAATCAAACGCCATATTTGTGTTTTTTGATTTTGTCATGTATCAGAGATGGCGTTGTATACGGATTTTTATTTGTGATTTCCTTAGTTTCGACGAACGACAATTTTTTTTTATCGAATGCAGTCAATCCGTTCTTTAGATATCATCAAAAAAGCCGTTCCATACAAAATGTATAAGAAAATGAATTATCTTCATTTTGTGACTGAGACCAATTGGTAGCCTGTACCTACTTATAATTAAAATAAAACACTTCTTCAAATATTCTTTTACATACAGGTATTCGCTATAAAATTTATGGAAAAGTAATTGAATCATCTTCCTTATTCAGTCAGAAATAAATACTCATAAGACTTTCATTTAGGCATTTGATATAAAAATGGAGAAAGTAATTGAGTCAAGTTGGCACTCCTAGGTATATTAGGCGCAATAAGCGACAAAATATTTCAAGTTTTAATTGATGAAACTTTCCTGAAAGGACTGATGTTTCGACTGTCGGCTGCGAGTTAGTTAACAAACTTCATACACAAAAACTTTTTTACAAAAAAAAACAACCGACTTCCAAAAAAAACACTAGGTACTTATAAAGAGAAAAATAACTTTAATTTCGGATGTCGCTGTCGTTGGTTCTGCATTTTCGTTTCACCTACTCACCATATGCATTGTGATGAGCATAAATTGCAAATGCAGCAAATGCTCAAGTTGCTTTAAAAAATACCCAAATCGCTATAGGTTTGCTTATAAAATTTGAGAGTTTCCCTCGATTTCTATGGGATCCTCTCATCAGATTCCAACTTGATGACAATTGTTTTTTCAAATCGGTCCACAATTGACGGAAAAATCGGTGAACATACATAAAAAAAAAACTCAAAAAACATATAACCTCCTCCTTTTTGGAAGTCGGTTAAAAACTCCAAAAATACAGCACTAATCTCAAAAAATTACAAACATTTCGCTGTTCCACTCAGAGATACGATTCGGAATATAATTATATTACATAATACACCTACGTTTCATTTTTAAAACAAGATAATATTTTTGTTCAGATTCAATCTACAAGCAGCTCTCGTATATTAAAATCGAAAGAAAACATAGTCTTTACTCTTTATGTCTCTTACACACAGAATAACAATATGTAGATGGAGAGATTTACCATTTATTCAAACATAGCACAACACACAGAAGCATAATTAAATGATAACAAATTACATGAATATATAAAAACAAGGTACAGGGGCCCGGCAGGGCCGAGCCTGCCGGGGCAGCGGGATTGTCCGAAAGGGTTACCCCTACCCCGGAACATAAAGGGTTAAGGAAGGAACACGGATGGGTTTTAGGCAGTAAGAGTCTGACACTCCCTTCCGCTCCACCCAGAGCGGAGAGCCTTTTGTTGATTTCCCATCCTAAAAAAAAGGTACAGACGCCAGCACATCAAGCTACTACAATCTGTCAAATTTCTTTAATAGATTTTCAACTTTATCGCTAAAGCGCTTAGGTTCAAAGTTGATTGGGAAAAATGGATAGTTTCGGGTAGCTTGATGTGCTGGCATCTGTACATAACATGCATCATAATCAGCCCATCATGTTCCCACTGCTGCTCTTCTCAGTGAGAGGGAGTAGGCCATAATCCACCACGCGGGCCCAGTGCGGGTTGGTAGATGACACATATGTCTTCGAATTTTTGGTTCGGTTTCCTCACGATGTTTTCCTTCACCGTTTTGAGAGCAGTGGTGATGAAATAATTTACACAAATTAAACCGCCGTCTGGTTTGTACTTACGACCTACAACTCCTAAGTCGCGTCAGTTACTACTGCTCTTTAGGCGCCAACTTATGTACAAAAAATCGTCGTCGATTCGATAATTCGTGTCTATTTGAAAGCTAACTTAGTTTGCACTTTGTAAGACTATAATTACTTACACGATTTTTTTTTTTTTTATTTAGATTTGGGTAATGACAATTTATTATGATATAATATGTAACAGTTACTACTCCTATTTCGATTAGTCGCAAGTTTTCATTTTCATTTTGTATACATAGAATCTTAAGAATCTGTGCAGGTATTTACTAGAGTATATACTAGACAGCTCGTTATAATAGTTGATGGTGTAAGATCTAATTGATCTGATTATCGTGATACGTAATTAATTATTTTAGGAACGAAAGATTAACCATTGGCAAGGTCTGACACTATTCCAGTGAACAATTGAAAGTTAACCGTACGTTACGTAATATTGTAGCTAACCACATATTGGCCTCGTTATCGTTATCGATCGGTTCTGAGTCTATCTAGCCGAGCTGCGATAATAGCGGTCAAACTTTAAGAGCGAATTATGTAAAGGGTGTTTTGTTAGGGTTTTATTGGATCCTTAGGGTAATAAGTAAACCTTAATAAATATTAAAGGGATTGTCTAATCTTATTATCTTTCTCAGTTTTTGATTTGAACCCAAATTGCATAACACACTTACGCAGAGGAATGTAGATGGCATGCAAAAAGGAAACCTAACTGTGCTGTAATAAATACTGAATATGAAAAACTAAACAGCGAAATAGATAGTTTCATCAGCATATTTAAAATCTCAGTAATATACCGGGAAAATGTCGTGAGGAATATGAATGTAATATGAATATGAGTATGAATGTCTATAAAAGTAGAGGAAGACCAAAGAAACGATGGATGGACTGTGTGAATGATGATATTGTTGGAAAAGGACTGATAGCCCAGTTGGTATTTGGACGATGGAAACATGTGATTTTCCCCATAGACCAGTTGGTTGGAGCACCGACGCGAGATGACGACTGACGGGGAAGTATGGATGAACAAGACATGATGCGCCGGCCACAAATAAATTGGGATAAGGACAGGAGAATAATGAAGAGTCATTTTCCGGCATTAAAAGCATATTTTCCGCAGTAAATAAATGGCGTGTCTTGCTGCCATTAGGTACTTGCAATTAATCACATGTATGCTCCCAAGATTGATAGAGATTGATAGACGCGTTATAAAAATATATTGACTAGTGGAAATTGTAATATTAGTTTTCGTGATTTATGGTTGGTCCGCACAATGTCAGATTGAAACAAATGGGGACAAGTATGATTTGTGGTGCTCTAAAATTGGGACAAGTATTTTCATAGTATGGGGCTACAGTTTACAGATAGGTACAGTCAGAAATAAATAATGATTTATATATTTGTTACACGCACAGGAAATACAAGCAATAAAAAAGAGCATTAAATTTAACCAAGTAATAATAAATAAGACAATTTACACACTACGTCAATTTGCCGAGTTATTTCATACAACTGTCAAAGAATGACAGTTGTGATTTAAATATACAGACAATTTCTCTACAACATTATGGAATGCAAATAAATAATGAATATGAATTCTAGTTGGTAATTTATTTAGTAAACAATTAATTTCCTTGCCTTTATTTGTTGCTGGGGAGTCTGACGCGACATTTTTCCGAAATTACTTCTCTTAGTTTCAGAATGGTTCCACAAGGTAGGTAGGTAGGTACTTTGTTTGGATTTAGTAAATTACTAGAGTAGATTAGGTACTTCTGTTGAACTATAAGACTTGATTAAAAGTTTACCAGTATATAATTATTATAAAGTTGGCTGTTATCGCAAACATGATATTTATTGAGTTTGATTGTTTTATACCCTTGGGTTAAGAGACTAGTAGCCTTAAGTGTTGTTTGGTTAGGTATTTGCGGAAGACCTTTCTGGAGGTCTTTGAGAAGCATTAATTACCTTATTGAAATATTAAATGGTTCCGGCAATAAGCTTTCGAATAAAGTAAGGGAAATTTGGTAATTGTTAAGTAAATTGGCTACCAACTTAAATTGACCGTATATTCAAATCACAACTGTCATTCTTTGACAGTTGTTTGAAATAGCAATGACATTGCAAATAGTCGTAGTGCGTTAGTTTGCGTGACAATTGATTTCCCTGAATGGTGCGACTTACATACACAATCTACAAGTAAGCACCTATGTCATAGTGTCACTTATATCACATAATAACTAATAGTACGTTTCAGTTTTTTTTTTTTTTTTTCAAAATTTCGAAAACAAATAACAAAACCAATAAGCAATCCATTGCTTATCGGGCGCACTCTAAAATTGATATTTTCAAACCATGAAGCAAGTTGACAACCTGTTGTACTAGCGGTATTTACCAAATTTATTAATTACTAGCGGTCGCCCGCGGCTCCGCCCGCGTGGATGTCGGTTACCGCTGCAAAAAGCCTACCCAGGAAAGACACGGTCAGCAAAATGATTCCCAGGTCAATTCCCAGATTCGGAGGTTCTCAGATTTTGTTGTGCAAGGCGTTGTGAACGTTCAGGTGAAAATTCTCCCATACGACGTATTCTTGCTGCCCGTGCTTGAGAACTATGTTTAGAAAGTTGAGACCTGGCTCTCTTAGGCATTTTCAAATGTTTAAGAAAATGTTAATGGCGTGTAATATTCTAGCTCTGAAAAGAACTGTTGTTTAGCCCTGAAAAGAACTGTTGGTTAGCCCTGAAAAGAACTGTTGGTTAGCCCTGAAAAGAACTGTTGGTTAGCCCTGAAAAGAACTGTTGTTTAGCTCTGAGAAGAACTTTTGCGTAGGTGTAGTTTTAAGAACGAAATCTAAAAAAAAAACACGAAAATTATTAGACTTCGCGCATGACCGCTGCGTAGGGAGCCGACCTCGCGTCTGAGCCGCGCGGGTACCTTTTTTTTTTTTTTTTTTAAGGATGGGAAATCATCAAATTACCCCTCCAGCTCTGGGTGGAGCGGAAGGGAGTGTCAGACTCTTACTGACTAAAACCCATCCGTGTTCCTTCCTTAGCCCTTTATATTCCGGGGCAGCGGTAACCCTTTCGGACAATCCCGCTGCAGCCGCGAGGGTACCTTACTCATAGATCTAAACTCCCTCCCGCACGCGCACGGGGCCGCCTTGGTGACGCCCACTTCGCAACGGGCCGTGCAGCAGAAATCGTAATATTTATTAAATTTCGCCATAACTTCAAAACCAAACGTCCAATTTTAATCATTTAAAGACCAAATATTATCTACATAAACTGTACTTAGTGATGAAATAATTTATTTTGATAAGGATTAATAGCATGAGTAAAATAAACGCGTCTAAATGTAGTACAAAAAAAAAATCAAGATTTTTAAATTAAAAAATAGTTGTTGTGCCTCACTCGACATAGATAGGTATAGTGTGTCGCGGACTTTTTTGTAGATATTTATAAGATCTACAATTAATTACGACATTTTATGGTTCTATCTTTTATAGTTTAGGCAGCGTACGCAAAATAAGTAACTTTTCTGGTTGATTTTTTACACCTTGTGTCCGAAAAACCCGAATATCTTACGGAACCCTATTTTTCCAAAATAAAATATAGCCTATGTTACTCGTGGATAATGTAGCTTTCGAATGGTGAAAGAATTTTTTAAATCGGTCCAGAAGTTTTTGAGCCTATTCATTACAAACAAACAAACTTTTCCTCTTTATAATATTAGTGTAGATGTGCCTCACTCGACATAGATAGGTATAGTGTGTCGCGGACTTTTTTGTAGATATTTATAAGATCTACAATTAATTAGGACATTTTATGGTTCTATCTTTTATAGTTTAGGCAGCGTACGCAAAATAAGTAACTTTTCTGGTTGATTTTTTACACCTTGTGTCCGAAAAACCCGAAATATCTTACGGAACCCTATTTTTCCAAAATAAAATATAGCCTATGTTACTCGTGGATAATGTAGCTTTCGAATGGTGAAAGAATTTTTTAAATCGGTCCAGAAGTTTTTGAGCCTATTCATTACAAACAAACAAACTTTTCCTCTTTATAATATTAGTGTAGATAATATAATTTAAATAATATTTAATTAATTTTTGCAGAAGAAGAAAATAGAAGGTCGAATAGAGGAAGTTTAATATTTATTTAGTAGGATAAAAATATATGCGCTGGCTGGATAAACATAAAACCTACAAACTATAAAAAAAAACCTTACCTAACTAAAAATATTAACAAACTAAATTATAGCGTGGAAAAATTCCTCCGCATCGCGGTCGAAAGGTAATTTACCCAGGAGACAGACGGCATTGCCACTTTATTTAGCAATGTTTTACCTCTGCCCGAATTAAAAGCCAGCCCTTGGGTCACGGGAAGTGTCAACCAGTCGCTAGTCGTTTGGAGATTTCATTGAACTGAGGTGTGGGGGTTTCTGAGGTGTGGGGGGTTCCGGAGGCGTCTAATAAGAAACGAGTGTTCAGCGCAACGTTCCCTTTATTACTGACTCTCTAATATTACAGTAATGCCTTATGTTATAATATATAACTACTACATATAGGTACCATTCCACAGAACAAGCCATGAACACTCGGACCCCACGGCCCGAGGGTTTCAACCCTAACGGCAACGAAAAGAATTAGACAAGATTTTTTTTTTTTAGACAATTAGATAAGATAGTATTGGGCAACGCGTTCTAAGTAGGTGATGAAACTCGAAAAAAAAAGCTGAGCACGTCACTCACTAAACTTTTTCGCGCCACACAAAATAACACTCATGAGCGGTCTCCCAAATCTCTTTACTATTGCATGAATTTTCCGACATGCAGGCTTTCTGGCTGTAAAAGCGTGCACCTTGCATTTTTTTACTGTGTAAGTGTATTCTTGATAGATATATGTACGTTTTGGAATGAGCAACTAACTTCAACTTTCTGACTAACTGCCCGACTCTTTGACAAATCAAAAGTGCCAGTAAATTCTTTGAGTTTGAGTTTGAAACTCCATACGACGCTAGCCCAGCTCAAGGTCAAAGTGTGCTGGTATGCTGGTATGGTAATTCGTTAAAATTTTATTGATGCGATGTTGCGATCCGTGACCCGGGCAAATGTCCCCTTTTTTATGGGTGGGAAATCATCAAATCCTCCCGCTCTGGGTGGAGCGGAAGGGAGTGTCAGACTTACTGACTAAAACCCGCCCATGTTCCTTCCTTAGCCCTTTATGTTCCGGGGCAGCCGTAACCCTTTCGGACAATCATGACCCCTGCGCTACAGTTCTAAGTGCAGGTTGCTCCAAGATGCTATTTTAGAAATTATATAACGTTTAATGAAATTATTTTTATTGTTATCGGTACACGTGTTGTACGCACGACATGCGAAGATTTAAAGCTGATATGTGGTCAAGAAAGCAGTCGGTGGAATGTTAGAGCCACTTTCAGCATCAAGCGGTCCGCCTCCATGTAGCCAAATGAAATTCAACCTAAAGATCCATTTCATGTTTATTTATTACCGTTCAAAAGACGAGTTTAACTTGAAACCTCCACTCTTGATTGGCTCATGAATAAAGGTTCAGCCTTACTTCAAACAAGTCTGGCAATCCCTACACGTAAACCCCTATCAATAATGACAAGACAGATACGTCAAAGTACTTCCAAATTGAGCGACGTATTACACTGCTGACCCACATAACAAGGACCGACGTGGGACGAAATAATTTAATAAATGTAAAGTTCTCTTTAAAACGTCAGACGCTACCGACACCATGCCGTGCCGTCATTAAAACGTCAGACTCTACCGACAACATGCCGTGCTGTCACGACGGCCGACCGACACGCCGCCGGTCGCGGAATGATGGTCTGTCTCGTCATTCAAAATCGGCCGCTTGATGCACCGCCTCAAACGTTCGCGTCCCAACCACCGCCGACGCGTTTGCTGCGCCCGCGACGTTTGCACCGCTGGTCTGTGAGTGTCGCTCGGCCGCTTCCAATGCCAACGCCAATTCGACGGCTTTTTTATATGTAATCGATGGTTCCGCAAAAATGCGTGATCTCATATCATCACTAGCCAAACCTGACACAAATTGATCGCGTAAATTTTCCTCGAGTGTAGTATTGAAATTACATGTACTGGCCAGGTGTTTGAGTGTTTGTAGATATTCACTGAGCGATTCACCCGTGTTCTGACGTCTTTGTCTGAAGATATGGCGTTCCGCAATTTCGGAACGTTTAGGTTCAAGATGATCACCCACTATTTGTACTAATTCACGAAAAGTTTTATTTTCTGGATGATTAGGTGCACATAAATCACACATTAAGTCATAGCTGGCCGCTCCGACCAACGTCACCAACGTTGCAACTTGTAGCTCTGGTTTAATTTCATTTAAGGTTATGAATTGTTCCACGCGTCTGATATACGCCGACCACTTTTTGCTTGATAGGTCAAATTCTTCAATTTTCCCGATAGGCATCTTGAAGTCCCACACTTAAACGATGTAAACTACACGAATTAAACTGTTTTCCTCGTCGCCAGTTGTATTTATGAAATATAATAGCGGGAAGCGATGAATGAAACTGCGATTTAGAGTGACAACTGGTATATTTTTGCATACCCACATATTACACTTATTAACATACCCTACAGTTTCGACCACAGAACTGATAATTTATCTGTTCTGTGGTTTCGAATATACTGACTGAACCGAGTTTAATGGTTCTCGCCATAAATAAAACGAAACTACTAGCGCTTTTGTTGTTAGCTGAAAAAAAGGAAGATGATGAAATTCTTGAAATGCTTAAAAGCAATAAGAGAGTTAAAAGAAATAAGATTTTTAGAGAAATGAAAGGAGCCTATAATATTTAGATGAAAGATATCTTTATCCTTGCTTTTCACCATTTTAGACTAAAAAGTTAATAGAAAACACCTCGCAGGTCGCCGCGTCCAGCTATCGCTATGCTTTGTCTGCGTATTTACGAATACTTATAGCATTCGGCCGTTGTCGGTGACGAACGGCTACACGGCGCCGGTTGCGGTCGGCGTGTGGTCAGATAGATCGCGTGTTTACAAATTCATTACATTACTTCACAGAGAATGAAAGAGCACTAATTGTTAATGCCGCGTCCTAACTAAAATCGAAAGTCGCGGGATTACGTTTGTATAAATTTTGGCGTACAAAATGCTTCTTGATTGATCGCGCGACTATGTCATATTCATACAAGTGAGACGACCATACCGACTTCTTACGTCATCAAACAGGTCGTGTTTGTACACACTACGCTTGCCGATACGCGGTCTCCACTCTAGACTCACCTACTTCGACAAACATGGCCACCCCACATCCACTTCAGTTTGCTTACTCTTCAAGCTATGTCAGTAACAATATCAATAACAATATTGTTATAATATATCTAAATTCATGATTATTTTTTGTATGTTTATAATTTATTAACAATTTAAATTAAATTTCTATAAACTAAGTAAATACAAAACTAACTAAATATGGGTTCGAAATCACTACAAACGACACGAAGCCGGCTTACGCGTGTTTCTATGCTAAACAATTATGATTTATTTACACTAAAATGGCTTTTTTACAAAACCAACAGTTTTCGCTCGAAAAATTTCAAAAATAATCTCTTCAAAAGTCCAAGATGGAGATTTGAACAACGTTTCTATAAAGCACAAAGTCAACTGACGGCTTTAAACATTTTTTTTATTCACAGCAGTAAAATGTAAAACCAATTAATTTTGTATTACGTCAGCCGTCTGAAAACCTTGAATTAAATATAAGTATGCGCGCCAAGGGAGGCTTCGTAGGGCTTGTCAACTTAGTTAAGAAAGTTTCGACAGATTTTATGAATTTTATAATATACGGAGCAGATTTGTTACCGAGTTTGAACGTGAGTTTGACTGGATATAATGTGCTTATGTGCTCATTAATACCTGCAAGAATAGCTTAATTAAAATGACGGGTATGTACACGGCTACACTCAAGCTATGCATTTCCAGTTTGAGTTGACCTCGCATTGTATAGGTTTTTCGTACAACCATAAGTCAGCTTATACTGGTTATGTATAACTTGATGTGTAGCCGTGTGTACATGAGGCTGCTACGTAACACATTAACAGTAGCAATGGCTGTCATTGACAGTTCAACAACATTCATTGCGTTATTTACGTTGTTGAGCAGACAATTTTTTTGAACAACGATTTCAAGCAATGGATTAGCAATATCTTCTAAAATGATTCAGATTGTAATTGATAATGTGTTAAGCATTTAGGGTGCTTTATTTAGATCTAGAATAAAATTACCCCGTAAATATTTTTATCGTGTTAACTTACTACCCTTTGACCAGTGCACTGAACTACATAAGTACATATAATTGTATTAGCGGTTTTGCACTGAATTCCATTCATATCTCAATTGAGTTATCCATACTAATCCATACTTCCATACTAATATTATAAATTCGAAAGTAACTCTGTCTGCCTGTCTGTATGTTACCTTTTCACCCTAAACCACTGAACGGATTTCGATAAAATTTGGCAGAGAAATAGATTGCATCCCGGGGAAGGACATAGGATAGTTTTTATCGACATACCTCGCGGGCGAAGCCGCTGGAGGAAGCCTAGTAACTTTATAAAACAAAAACTTTCCTTTTCTGGTTAAATTTATGCAGCAAACATTCTCAAAGCTCCTTTCATGAAACCATTTCAGTTTTACTCCTACTTTCAGCATTAATATTGGAAATATAGGCAAAGCGAAGAGAATTGAAAGGATTCCCAACGCTGTTGGTAGGTAGATATGCTTAAAGGAAATGAGCAAAATGTACGAAAATTTTCGAACACGCTCCCCGCCCCTTAGTGAGCTGATTTGTGAATATCTGGTAATATTTGTGGACAAAACGTTTGCCTCCCGTTTATTTTGGATACAAATAGGTTGAATGAAAATATAAAAGGCTATAAAAAAACCCCCTTACTAATAAACGATGAATATTTAGGTACACACCTATTTCTCTCTTTCAGTCGTCAGTAATTTGACTTTCGAAAGAAGAAGACAAAGCGTTGTGTAACTATACTGACACTATACAACGATTATTAGTAAGGGGGAAAGACTATAAAAGATTGAAATGTTTAAAATAATGGGAAATCACAGCAAGAATTCAAAGAGAAAGAAAAAATTGCACACACTAGTAAAACAATGAAATACCTACTGTATCACACTAATTAAAGGCGAAAGTTTGTGAGTGTGTATGTGTGTGTGTGTGTTTATATGTTTGTTACTTCTTCACGCTCAAACGGCTGAACCATTTCTGATAAAATTTTGTATGGAGGCAGCTGACACCCTGGATTAACATATTGGCTACTTTTTATCCCGATATTCCCACGGGATCGAAACTTATGCGGGTGAAACCGCGGGGCGCAGCTAGAGGTTCTATAAAATTTTCAGTACTCAATCTTCACCATCATAAAAACACGCTTGTATTCCCCAAAGGGTTAGGCAGACGTGTAGATACCTATAATATTACTGGCGAGCCTATTGCTATTTTCAGTATTATCTGTAATGAAACACCTTCAGGCCGTAGTTCGACCACGGCGCCAATCTCAACGGAGACTAGCCTTCGGCGCGGAAGATAATTATAGTACACAAGTGTGCGCGCAGACACAGATGCACTCCCTCTTCCCTCACTCACATAGTCCGATGGGACGGCAATCCGACACGACCGGAGAGAGATCAGGCGCAGGACTTCGGGCTGTTACTAAGAAATTCCTTATGGAAAAACTCAATAACACTTTGCCCGACCCGGGAATCGAACCCAGAAGGACGCTCAGTAGTCGCGCTTGCGACCACGAGACCAACGGGGAGTTAGAAAGAAAGAAAGAACAAAGTTTATTTAGACACAGTTCGTGAAACACAAAATACAAAATTAACAAAATAAAAAAATGTTTCAAACAACAATAGTGTGTGCCTCACGGCTGCGCCAAAAAGGTTAATTTCAGCATTAATGCCAGACAGATGCTGTCTGACGCTGGGTGGCAGTTAAGTTATCTGTAAGTCAATAAGTAAGTATCTATTCATAAATTATCGAAAAACTTATCCTAGGCCTTACTTGATGCCCTACTCAGGTACTCTTATAAGTACCTACTTGCAAATAGGAACTAACAGGTAGCAAATAAAACTAGTTTGAAAACATATTTATAATTTAAGTTTTTAACTTAGGTAATTGCTAAAACTAAAACACATAAATGCTTTAATAAATTCTACGGCGAAACTCGTAGTTCCTAAACTATTAAAACAGCCCAGTAATTCTATCTCGATCTAATTTAAAGTTATACCAGTTTTATTGTTCATTTTACTAAAGTGTCTAGCGTACCTATTAATTAGATACTCATTTTACATTAGGAACTAGCTTAAAACTGCACTAAAATTTAATATTGTAGCCGTCTAGGATATATTGTTATTATTATTAATTAAATCACTTGGTGTTTCTTTGAAGAATAAAGTCATGAATGTAGTTATTAGGAAATGAACCGGTGTGACCGAAGTAGCTTGCAGAGTAAGCAAACTAATGTGGCAGTGGGCTGGCCATGTTTGTCGAACGACCGATGGCCGGTGGAGCAGACGAGGCCTAGAGTGGAGACCGCGTGTCGGCAAGCGTAGTGTGGGATGCCCCCCAGCTAGGTAGACCGATGAACTTAGTTAAGAAGGTGGCTGGGACAGATGGTTGCCGAAGGTTTGTGGCGCAGCTTGGGAATTACCTATGTTGAGCAGTGGACTGCGACAGGCTGAGTTCAGTTGAGTTGACCGTCCGGTTCACTTAAACAGTCAGATCCGCCACCACTTTACTGACCAGCTACTATTTTACTGACCAGCTACTATTTTTACAGCGACGTGAGCGGTTCTTATATTTATAAAAACCATGTTTTTAGGGTTCGTACCCAAAGGATAAAACAGGACCCTATTACTAAGACTCCGCTGTCCGTCCGTCTGTCACCAGGCTGTATCTCATGAACCGTGATAGCGAGACAGGTGAAATTTTCACAGAATGTGTAAGTATTTCTGTTGCCGCTATAACAACAAATACTAAAAACAGAATAAAATAAATATTTAAGGGGGGCTCCCATACAACAAACTTGATTTTTTTGCAGTTATTTTATATGTAGTGTTAATAAATATTGTATGGTGGTACGGAACCCTTCGTGTGCGAGTCTAACTCGCACTTGACCGGTTTTTTTTTTTATCTATGTGTATTGAAAATCCAAGGCCATTTTTAATCAAAAGTCTATGCCAGTAGGTACTAAAAGAATCCTCGTTAAGTAGGTAGACAAAAACATTTACAAATTTAAATAAGAAAACCCACTGAGATCCAATCCACCTCAAAGAAACTTTTAAAACGCTATAAACGAGCGCTAAATTTCCTATTGTCCCAAATCCTTTGTAACCGAAGTTGAAAAGGATATTTCTTATTTCCATTTTGTACGTATCGGCAATTTGTATGCATTATAAAGGGGTTGTATTTGAAGAATAGAACATCAGAACGTTTTGTGTAATTTCACCATCAGCCCTACCAATCTCAATCTGAATCATTTTGTAATTTGTCTGCTCAACAACGTAAATATCGTTGAACTTTCAAAATGAAAGCCATTGCTACTGTTAGTACGTTACGCAATTACCCCGCTGAGTACAAAACTTTGAGTGTGTAACTATAGTCAGATTTTTAATTAACTGTAGTAAAATGACAGCTTATTTGTCACTTAAATGACTGAAAATGGCGTCTTATTGTTGTTTCATGGCCATCAACCAAATATTGTTTTTTTATTACAGAATAGTGTAACAAACGAAACTTATTTGACATGCATATCTTTAAAGGCAGTCCGAAATGAGTTATTAAGAAGTGTCATTTTACTGCAGCTAATTAAAAGTCCGAGTATGGTATGTTTTGACGCTGATCAAAATTCAATATTTTTTTTAAATAACTATAACACAAACAATATAACTATTTAGTTTAAATCTCAGGTATAAGCAAAATAAATTACACTTTAAAAACCCAAAAGAAGAAAACAGCAAAGTAATATCTGAGCATTCTTTAAAATATCAACTTATGAAATCAGCGAGACATAAAATTAATCATCACTGTCATCAACAGCTCACTTTTGGGAATTGGCCTATTAAACAGTGATGCGTTTCTGACACCTGTCAGTTTCATACAAGCAAATACGTGTTTTGCGAATTTGATCTTTATTATTTTTAATTTTTATTTTATTGCTAAATGGGCCCGCTCTTGACCTCGATCACGCCTGATGGAAAGCGATGGATGAGGTATATATATGATGGAATGAGAGAGCCCAGAAGATGTCTAAGGCATTGGAACTCCCATGCAACGACGAAATACAGCAGGCTGCTTGACATCGGACTCCGGTGGGAGGGTGATCGCAAACCAGGCGGGTGTTAGCCCTACCACCGCAAGGGAAGACTTGGCCCGTCAAATAAGGTGTTTGGTGTGACTGTCTAGGATGCGCCGAGCGCTCGTTTCAGTTGAGTAACTGGCGGAACAAACTGCGCTACACGAGGAGCCACTAGTCATTAGCTACTAGAATTGTCGCACTGACATGGCCGGACTACAATCTGGCCGTAGGTATCTGTGACAAGTGACAGTAAGGTTCTAAAACTTCGTTCAATATTGACCGAAAGTCGGTTCAGACAAGCAGACAATTTTGGATTTTATTTGAAGGTCGATAAGACAATGGAAATCAGAAGGCCAATTCCGTAATTAAAAACGTTCAAAATCTACTCGCAATCTCATCTCAGCGACAATCAATGTCAAAAACTCGTTAAAATTATGAGAATTGTCCTTCAAGTGTTTACAATTTCAAATAGTTTTCATAGACAATGCTTTTTAAGACAAACATTACCTACTTTTATGGATCCTTAGAGAATGGTGGGGCCGACATAAAATGCGGCCAACATGGCCCATAAAGGCTGTAAAAGCCAATGAAGTAAAAATGGCACTTATCATGATGCCAGTTAGTAACGGTCTTAAAAGCCAGCCAACACTGTAACGGTCTTTTTAGGATTCCGTACGCAAAAAGAGCCAATGGAACCCTATTACTAAGGCCTCCGCTGTCCGTCTATCTGTCAGCGGGCTGTTTCTCATGAACCGTAATAGGTAGACAGTTGAAATTTTACAGTGTGTATTTCTATTGCCGGTAGAACAACAAATATTAAAATATAGTTAAAAAATTAAGGGGTGTCCGTCTATACAAGAAACGTGTTTTTTTCTGTTACTTCGTTCTTGCATAGCGTTTTTTCCATTTTTCTTTTTGCTCAGCTAATATGCATGATATAAATATAACTTATAGTAAGCCTTAGAACTCAGTAATATCTAATGTAGAATTCAACCAGTGATTTCTTTTTAGAATAGGAACATTATTTCCGGAGATTACTCCCTACATACCAACTTACAAACAAACGACTTTTTTTGGACTGACGTTTTTTGCACGAGTCTCATCATCATCTACCTAGCCTTTTCCCAACTATGTTAGGATCGGCTTCCAGCTGAATACCAGTATGATGGAACGACTGCCTATCTGATCTCCACACCCAGTTAGTGGGTAATACGATACCCCTTGGTAAGACTGGTTGCCAGACTTTCGGGCTTCAGACTGTAGACTTTTTTTGCACGTTCACGTGTTATATATAACCATAAATTGCAGAGCAGACCTATTCTTGAATTCGCTCGCTTTTACTAAAATTGCTTCTAAACTAGAATTAACAAATAGCAGGCCATTATTCATTTCTAATCAGTATGGATGACGTTGATTCCATTGAAATTTATTTCGTTTTCACAGACTTCCAAGTTAGTTTAAGAAATCCAATTGTTACGTCCAACTAAAAATATCGGTCAGAAAACTAAGATACTAGACATATATATTAGACACCGAAATAATATTATTTTTGGAGTCTATTAGACTGATCTGCAGTTTTTGATATATTTTAACTTCCATTCATGTCTGAAGATGGGAATTTATTATAATAGGCAGGTAAGGATACCAGCAGATATATATTCTCTAAAAATCTCACTGCGATAACTTAGGTAAAGTGAGCTGTCAATAGTGTCAATCCTTGACATAAGTGGAATGGCAGCTCACTTCAAACTCACTTCACATAGGATATCTCGGTGAGATTTTTACAACTGCATTGATATGATACCGCGTTGAGGGGTTGTACGTGCGGCCCTTCAAGCAAGTAGACAGTAGCAAGCAAGTTTTTAACAGCTGAGTCAACCTTTTCATTATCAACAGATAAAAACCCGACTACTGAAAAGGATGAAACAAGAAAGTACCTTCCCGTGGTCGCATGCTGCTGTACTAACATATATAATTATAAGTTATGATAGCATGCGACCACGGGAAGGTACTTTCTTGTTTCATCCTTTTCAGTAATCGGATTTTAGTTCTTAAACTTTTTTAAATTAAATTATTTTGGGCTTTATTTCATTAATATTTATATTTTTGAAATGTAAGTCTAATTAAGTCTTTTCATTTGATAGACAAGGCGCCATCCCAAAATATTTATTTTTAAATTCATTACTTTATGTCTCTAGAGGGCGCCACATTGAATTTAGTGTGACGTCCCATAGCCTATAACCAGCGGACGGTCAAGACGCTTCTAACGATATCTCATTTGTTAAATTATTTTAAGTACTTTTGAAGTTATGAGGGAAAAGATGAAAATACATACATGTACATACTCGGTCAAAATCATAACCCTCCTTTTTGCTTCGCCGTAGTCGGGTAAAAATGGAATGGCTGACACGTGCCGTGCAGTGAGTGCATTCCACAGGGGACCCCCTTTTGTGCTAAAATCGGTTACCGTGAAGTCTTCCGGTGAATTTCCAGCATTCGAAGAAAATAAGGCACATGCTTGATATTATCGTCTAGGGAGATGGCGCAAGACGTGTCAATTTCCTTATAGCCATAACGAAAACAATCACAGCTCCTGAACGCGTTTACTCAATAACACGAAAAGTATCACATAATCTCAGACCAAATAAAAAACCAAGACAGAGGGCTGTCAAAAGTAAAGTGAAGGAAGCCGGTTTCGTAAACACTTTGTGTGAACTTAGTGAGGTGTAGTTTGATTGTAAATGGTTGTAAATGTGTGCGTGTGAGCGTGTATGCACAGAGCGGAGGTGTAGTTTTGGCATGCGTCACTGTATCGTTCTCAGCGCTCTGTCTTGGTTTTTTATTAGGTCTGAGCACATAATAAGACGATGGTAAAAAGAATTAGGAAACTCTAATACATAGATACTGTCTTCTTAAACCAAAGTTGAACTACCTTCTTTCCCTCATTACCAATACAGCTTATTAAATAAAAATCGTCCTCAAAAAGTCGTTGAAGTAAAATTGATTAGGTTTTTATTATGAATAGAAGCCAATTAAATTCAATTTTCGAACCAACTTATTTTTTTTAATTTATCGAATGACTGATGAGATTGTTTTCAGTCTGAGTTTACACTTAAGAGCGTTTACGCCGTACGGCATTTCATACAAACTTTCAAGCCCTTGTTTTTCGAAATGAATGAACGGATTTTATTGAAACTTTATAAGCATAAGCAGGATACAAAGGTCTAAAAAGTTAGCAGAGAACATTTTCGAAAAATTGTGTTACAGCCAAATTAGACCGATTTTAAAGTGTCCATAGAAACAGAGATTTCCAGTTATCTTTTTTTAAATAAGACATTTCGAAAATGTTCTCTGCTAACTTTTTAGACATTTATATCCTGCTTATGAGTATGAAGTTTCATTAAAATCGGTTCATTCATTTTGAAAAACAACGGCTTGAAAGTTTGTATGAAAAGCCGTACGGCGTAAACGCTCTTAAAGAATTGAGCATCAACACTTCAAGAAAATAAAGTGTCTAAATTGGATGTGGAGGTCACTTGCCAAAAGCAATAACATTGAACTTGTCTGGAAGTTGAACACGATATAGATCTGCGTGTCACTGATTAAATTCGCACTAAATAGGATACTTACACATAATATTTATAATCACACTCACTGTAATACTCTTTTATTGAAAAAAAATATTTATAACAATGTACTTATTTATATTTATTATACTGACAAGAATTGTGTTTCACGGCTAGGATTTTCAAGATGCTGTTGGAACTAGCCTGCGTTCTACTTAATAAAGATGCGATCTATTTTCCTTATTAAATAATGCCGTAGATCTATATGTAATATGGAACCCCTCAAGTTTTCAAATATTATACTGCTTTGTCATTGAATTTGTTACGACTTTTATCAAATAGGTACTTTCAAAAAGAGCACGGCGAACCAACGTATTGCCCAACGACGCGCGTCGCCATTCAATCTTACGTACCTAATTATTATTTTATTGAATAAGTCGTATTGATATGCAAATAAAATAAGGACTCTTCGGTAAATTGGAAGCCGCACTGGATTTTGAGCCGAGCATTGAAAATTCAACCGAGTACATCCAACTCTCGGCGCTCAACTGAACGTTGAAAATGCAATGCGCAAAACAAAAATCGCTGCGGGAAAAAAGTGCGCCAGTGCTAACCAGGGCTTACGTTCCCACTGCTGGGACACAGCCCTCTTCTCAGCGAGACAGAGTGGGCCGTAATCCACCACGCGGGCCGAGTGTGGGTTGGTGAGTTACTGTAGTTTATACTACCAAATGAGTAGGTGTTGGCCTTTATTGGTTGTATTTCATATCAATGAATCAGACATTTTGTGCTATTTTCATTAGGCAAGAAAAAGAATTTGATCTGGATGGGGAGGCTAGCACTGTAGGTTTACCAATCTTCATAACAACTTTTTCGTCAAGTCTAAATAAAACCTTCATTTGTTTTCAGGTAAAAGAAAATCCGGCCAGTTTGAAAACGATGTGTTTCAAAAGTGAAGTGTTAAGTGTTCTA
Source organism: Gortyna flavago (assembly GCA_963669345.1). NCBI lineage: Eukaryota > Metazoa > Arthropoda > Insecta > Lepidoptera > Noctuidae > Gortyna > Gortyna flavago. The sequence goes on from OY770138.1 coordinate 14,686,719, forward strand.
GACTACATTAGTGAAGTGTGAGTGAGACAGTGAATAAATGCGTAAGTGAGTAAGTGACAATGACGTCATTCCCGGAGCATTTCAACGATACGGTGGTGAAGGTGATCGATGAGGGGTTCCCCTTATTGATGCCCAGATGGGGATATGTAGTGTCAGCGTTTGTGCTGTTCCTTATCGGATTTTTTGGATTTTTCTTGAATCTGATGGTGATATTACTCATGTTTAAGGATCGACAGGTATGTTTTTTATTATTGTTTTATTTATCATTGCAGTAGTATTTTCTTTGGTTTTCTGTATTAATTTAGGTGATCGTGTTTCGGCTGAAATGATAATAATTCAGTCTTATGTCAACACAGTTCGCTGTAGCCGCGCTCTTTGACCCCATATTTAAATTTAAAATGGAACTTATAAATTATAAACTAATAACTACCTATTCTATTTAGGGCTGATTTTTCAATCATCTGATATCTTTAATCGAGGAGAAATTTTGAAATTTTTACAGTTATTTCATAGAAAAACTGTCAAACATCAATTTTATTCCTCGAATAAAAGAAAAATCAGGCCTTAGATGTATATTTTTTCACTAATACAAAAAACATTGAAAAAACTTCTTAAGAGGTCATGACCAACCCCAAAATCGCGTAAAACCATAAATCCCCACATTTTGTTTAGTTTTTCTATTGTTACCGAACTTAATAAGCTTACCTAACAGAAAAGGGATACAACCGTAAATGTATGGAGCAGCTGATATTTTTCGTGATGTTAGGTTTAATCTCATGTCGATGAGTACATTGATCCCTTAAGAGGTTTTCATAGGTCAATAACACCTTGTATATCAATACCAACCGTCTGTGCAGATTTGTCAATAAATAAAATAGTAGGCCTGCTGTACGCTATGATGTCACAAAATTGCTAAATCTGATATATCGCTGCTTTTCTCAACTTGACAAAACAATAAATAAGTACACTACAAAAAAATCAGTAGACTTGCTCACCATTGTCTTATATATGTTGCAGTCAAAACTCTTAACCAGTCAAAAGTACTATTGACTAGCAAAATCAGTCAAAAGTACTTTTGACCGTATGCTTTTGACTGAAAATTATTGGTTATTAGTACTTTTGACTGCAAATCTGCGGTTAAAAGTACTTTTGACTGACGCTCTTCGTCAAAAGTAGTTTTAACTGTAATAAAGCATCAGTCAAAAGCACTATTAACTCCTTAGATGTGAATAAAAAAGATATTTATTAAATGTGAAATCGTTTATTACGAAAAATTTGGCATTACAATCAATACAAAGAAAACATACTCGTACCTACACTTAAAAATGTTCATTAAAATAGGTAATCAGAAAATTCACAGGTTATAAAAACACAGTACCTATATAACGTTAATCGCTTTTCAAAGCCAGTCAAAACCACTTTTGACGGAATCACTTAGTCTAAAGTACTTTTAACCAGCACCATTGGGCAAAAGTACTTTTGACTGATTTTGCTAGTCAATAGTACTTTTGACTGCAACATACATATACAGAGATAAGAAAATGATGAATAAGTCTTCTGATATTTTTTTTTTTGACAGCCAATAAAAGGCACTGTGCTGGTTAAAATGGTTCACAGTACCCATTATAACCAGCCCAGTGCCTTTGATTGGCTGTCATTGGCAGATAAAGCCGTAGACATTTCTACTGAGACACACAAGACAACCAACATATAATTTACGGACTGTAGCTGTACCCAGCGGTTTCAGCCACTTCTTTCTGACTTTTTTTTCCTTTTTGTTAGGGTCCTAAGGTCGTAGCGTGATGTTAAATACCTTCCTCAAAAATTGGGTTATCGAATATAATAATAATATTGGGTAATATTGGGTCAACTAAAAATAAACATACAAAGTTAGAACTTTGTAAAAAAAATACTAGATTTCAGTAGATCGAGTCTACCCGTTCAGCATCCGCTCGTAGCGTCCGGTACAAACTTGAATCTCCTGTGATCCCAAGGGAACTTGAAACTTCCTGTAGTTTTATAGTAGAAGGAAACCACATAGATATCTATGTATTTAACTCAGTAGCGGAGGAGTAACTACATATTATGTTGGTGATAGGTATTTCGATAAAATGGAGTAGCTTCAAAGTTTATAATTTAAAGCTGCCGTTTTATTAAAGTTCGTGCTATGGCATTATATGCTTTTAGGGTTCCGTAGTCAACAACGAACCCTTATCGTTTCGCCATGTCCGTCTGTCCGTCTGTCCGTACACAGCTTAGCTCAGAGACACTTTTAGTACTAGAAAGCTATAATTTATTCCGAGTTATTCCGGTGTGATCCCCTGAACCCAGGCTTGACTACAGATTTATCCTGTTGACTCATGTTTTCCCATAATCTGCTTTGCATAAATCCTAAACATACAATCCCTTTAGCACTCTCCGTGATATAATATTTTAATGAATAAGTATGTTCGCTGTCGATAAACCGATTAGCTTTTATCTGTGATCAATTAAAAAGTCGAAGGAATGGAAGGAATGTACGAAGGTATGGTCGTGAACGGAAGAAATATTTCACGTGTTTTGTGCTGGAGGCTTTGGTCAGTACTATAAGGACTCCGGTCTCTGCGTCCTAATACATTTTGTGAGTCTAGAGTGTCGATAGACCGGTTTTTCATCCTCCTAACTTCCTAACTAATACTTATTATAAATGCGAAAGTAAGTTTGCTTGTCACGCTTTCACGCTAAAACGGCTGAACGGATTTGGATGAAATTTGGCATATGGGTAGAACATGACCTGGAGGTCATAAGCTACTTATCATCCTGGATGTCAGACGAAGTCGCGGGCTACTGCTAGTTATTATATAATTAATTTATGCTAAATATTGTAAGCCATATTAAAAGAGTAACGGTGGAGTTGCCCATTCATCTCCATACGAAAACTACCTTTTGGAAAGGGCGACTAGAGTTATTTCTATTTTATTTATTGTAATTTATGACGTTCAAAAGTGCCTTTTAAGTGCCTATTTGAAACAAACGCTTTGACTTAAAAAATATGTCTACATTTCTACCTATCAAAGTTCAACAGTCAACCATCCATACATCATATTAAAAAATTAAGTCACTTTTCATCTATCTTTGTGACTGAGTTGTTCTTTTAAGCCACGCAACGGATTTTAATGCGGTATTCGCCATAAATTAGAAAATTTATCTAGGAAGGATTATATTGTAAGTAACATAAAAAAAATATCGATACTTTGTCAAGTATAGCATGCGACACTAACATCAACACCAATCGATTTGTCCCCAACACATTATTCATCTTCATGTTACAAACTGGAGAACGATTGTCACTCAATCTTTCAATCAGCCGACGGTTGGTCGCTTAGAGCATGAAAAATCTTCTATGTACAGACGCCAGCACATCAACCTACACGAAACTGTCAAATTTTCCCAATCAACTTTGAACCTTGTGCTTTAGCGATAAAGTTGAATATCTATCAAAGAAATTTGACAGAGTGTAGTAGCTTGATGTGCTGGCGTCTGTAAGACATTGAATTTCCAAAATGTTGGGACGTGAGTAGAAAGTCAAATAGCACTTTATAAAACAAAGCCAATCGGGCAACGTTAAAAGCGGATGACATAAGGGTTCTTGTGTCCCAATCTTAACTGGGAATTGATGTTACGTGGCTTTGTTTGATTAGGATTCAATCTTTGCCGTTCTGAAAGTTTTTTAGAAGTAATTTTACTATGCAAAGGTTTTCCACAAGTTGGAGCGACGACCTTGAGAAGTCTGTAGGAAACCGTTGCTTGGATGCAAGAACCGGTCGAAGTGGAGGTGCTTGGGGGACGCCTATGTCCAATTGTCCAACAGTGGACGTCTTTCCGCTGAGATGATGATGGTTTCTTTCCTAACCTTCAGTTTAGCTACTCTTTTTGGGTTGCTTATTCGAAGTGTCGATCCCGTAGGAATATCGGGATAAAAACTATCATATGTCCTTTCCCGGGACTCAAACTCTTTCTATACCAAATTTCATCTAAATCGGTCCAGCAGTTTAAGCGTGAAGAGGTAACAGACAGACATACACACTTTTGGATTTTTAATATTAGTATGGAGTATGGATTACACACTAAAGATAGGTACGCTACAGTTTCTGAAATTTATTTATTTGTTTACATACTCGTATATAACTTTTACAATATTTAACACAACTATAATACCTATATTTACACTAGGTACTAACTTAAATGACTAACTATACAAATTAATACAAAAACAAAATATTTTATTTCATATAAACCTAAATGGGCACTTATGAAACGTCAGAAGCTAGGTGCACGGTTCCAATTGTTCGTTTCCTATGGAGAAGAGCCGGCAAGAAACTCCAAGGTTACTCTTTTAAAAATAATTGCCTTTTACAATGTTTTCAAATTACAGTAGGTATCAGAGAACAGCATAGGCCTGTCAACAAGTACCAGGTACTCAATAAAATAGAATAAAAAATGTTCTACAGAAACAAAAGGGCACTTAGGCGTCAAACTACTCGTCCGCATCGCTGTCATCCGGAAACGTGCCCAGAAGACTGGCAGCATTGCCACATTGAATGGCAATTTTGCCACATTTAATTTGCCACATTTAATTTGATTCGTGCAGCTGGACGCCACGTGCAAGGCCATGACAATACAGTTACTAAATACAATCAGAGTGGGAATTGGAAATAGCTTTGAAAATAGCCTTCATTGGACTATTGGTCTATAGCTGCACCGCCCGGAGGACCGTCGCTATCAGATTACTGCATACATTTGCAATGAAATGGTCGCATTGCTTGCTTAGTCTTGCTTAGATCTAAACAAGATTGATTCCGTAAGATCTACACTAATATATACTTCTATTCATATTCACATTTATTTGCATTCCATAATGTTGTAGAGATGTTACAATGGCTTAAAGCTAAGGGCACAGCAAAAAGTAATTCTTAAAATTAAAATAAATTTAGGGAAATTACTAGTATTTTTGCAGTATTTTTGACAGATTGAGACTGAGATCAGACGGGAAATTCTCGTAATTTTAAAAACGTTCACAGTCTGATCTCAGTCTCAACTTGTCAAAAATACCAGTAATTTCCCCTACAGTCACTCTACGTTACTACTGGGCCACCACTTCCCGCACAGTGTGTATAAATCAAATAAGCAGTCGTTCCATAAAATACTGGTATTTCGCTGCATCTATGTAGTTAGACTGGAAGCCAACCCCAACAAAGTTGGGAAAAGTCTAGGCAGATGATGATGAATTATACGCTTGTCAGGTAGCTAACCAATTGGTACGGTTGGTTTCAAATTACAAAACTGTGATGTCTTTAATTTACTAACTTAGGGCTGATTTTTCAAGCGACAGATAATTTTTAATCGTGGAATAAAATTGATGTCTGACAGATTTTGAATAGAAGAAGCACTGTCAAAAATTCAAAATTATTCCACGAATAAAATTATATGGCGTTGGAAAAATCAGCCTTAGGTGGCATATATAGTTTAAACTGGCAAATACTAATTAGTATTTGCTATTCAACACCCGATTTTGAATCTGAATTAATTGCCATAATCCCCGCAACGGACTCTATTTGAGCCAACTGACTAAAATTTAATATCGGTCTGGATTTGCTTAGGTAGACTAAAACCTGTAATTACAGTTATTCAGAGAATTATATTCAACTAGCTTCCACCCGCGGCTTCGCCCGCGAGGTACGAGTATGTCGATAAAAACTATACTGCTATGTCCTTCCCCGGGATGCAAACTATCTCTCTGCCAAATTTTATCGAAATCCGTTCAAAAGGTAACATACAGACAGACAGAGTTACTTTCGAATTTATAATATTAGTATAGATAAGCCTTTATTACGTACCTAAACTCACACCTCTTACCCATGGGGGTAGCCAGAAACTACAGAACGCCATCTGCTACGATCCGTAGACTCCGTTTGCTTCGTTTATGTTCATACATCGCACAAGTACTCGGCATTTATTACTTAATGCGTATTATTGTTCTTTATGTCACTTATTATAGTGTTATGATTAGTTATTTTAGAATAGGGGCTTGTGGATAAGAAATAACAGCCGCACGGTTCGATCGATCAGGTTAAGCTACGCTTGCCGACCGCTTTACCAAGACCTCTCCGTGTCTCGGAAAGCACGTTAAGCCGTTGGTCACGGCTGTCATTCGTGGATGTGTGGGTCGTCAGAAGCCTGAAAGTCTGACAACCAGTCTTACCAAGGGGTATACTATTACCCAGTAACTGGGTTGTGGAGGTTAGATAGGCAGTCGCTTCATGTAAAATACTGGAGCTCAGCTGTATCTGGTTAGACTAAAAGCCAACCCCAACACAGTTAGGAAAACGCCAGATAGACATTGATTTTAAACACCTAAAATACTTCATTTATTTTGCATTGAAATTTAACATGTTTAAACTTAACAAAATCATAATACATAATCGATTTCAGTCTATGAAAGCTTTCATTTGAATGCGAAACCCAGTAGAAAAAACTGAATTGTATAACAATTAACAATTTTGTCTGTACTTATAATTGTATGGGCTCGTCTAATTGGATGAAAAAGTTGGCTTTAATTTAGCGAAACACTACTGTATATTTTTTTTCAATTTCGGGTAGATTGTTCTTATGATAGGAACTTGAACAAATGAAGCAATTAGAACAAATTAACGTGAAGCAAACGTTTAATATAAAATAAACTTATCCGGAAAAGAAAAAAACCAGTCAAGTGCGAGTCGGGCTCGCGCACCGAGGTAGTTATAGGTACAGTTAAAAAAAAAATTGTAATAGATTTTTTCTTTTACTTGTGCTACATGGCATTGCTTCTTGCTAAATTTCATGATTCTTGGTCAATGGGAAGTACCCTATAAAGGTTTTGATTTCGGAACACAAACGCCCGTATCTTTTGATTGCGTTGACTTAGAATTTTGATTTTTTCACTGCTTCAAGCGTTTGCAGCCCTGAATATTTGATATTAATTTTAACCTGATAACTGTACGCGTAAGGGTGTTTACTGCGGGTTCTCCGGTACAGATCGCTGCAGCTTGATCTATGGAAATAAACTGTTTATGTGTGGGCGCATAAGTTAATACGGGGATACGGGGATATTTTACCCGCAGCGATCAGTACCGGCTTGTTTTTAGTGGGAGCCCGCGTCTTTATACACGCACCTTAACCGTCTAGTGAAACCACATGAAAATCCATTGTGTGTCTATCTCAGCGGTCACATAAAAAGCGACCGGCGAAGTGCGAGATAATTAAAAAAAAAACTTCTCAAGATCGTCTTTTCTGTAAGGCTACCCACACTAAGATATTCTTCAGAAGGCTTTCTTTTTGTTTGAAGTTTTAGCAGCTTAATTAATGAATATTATAAGTTAAGGCCGAAAAAGTGGGTGTGTCCTAGTGGACGAAATAGGTCAAATACCTATAGGTCAAATTTCGTAAGTCTTCAAGGATTAACACTAAAGTCCAATCTTTGTTGTCTCTTCTTCCCCTTTTTAACCGACTTCCAAAAAGGAGGAGGTTATATGTTCGACTTTATGTATGTTTCTTTTACTCCATCCAAAGGTTTCCTTTAGCGATACGACCACCCATTAAAGCTACATTTGTAAAATTTCTCCATTTATAATTATATCTGTAATTTATATGATGTCCTATACCTTGTCCTTGTCCTTCCTTGTCCTTGAGTCTATTGTATTCTATTCACTAGAATTAGTAAGTTTGTTTACTTGAATATTGCACTTTGTTTTATTGGGAATCGAACCCAACACAATACATTGCGCGCGGCCTGCACTCGCAGGCAGCGTGATCAGCGCGTCATCGGCAAGATGAGGCGACGACACGGCTCGCCCCGATGATCACTCGCTTCACGGACTCCACCGCGACTTCACTCCGGACCCACCATACCCCTGGCCATGCCCCTGGGGGTACGGGCGATACCCATGACTGTTTGTCCAGGAAAGTTGTTGTAAATGAGTTGCCCCTAAAATACAGTCCACTCATTTATTGCTCCCCGCGCTAACAGCCAAGTTTTGTATCTATCATAAAATATCATACATAAACTCACGCATTTTTTCATCGGGGTAGGCAGAATCTCAGGCCAAATAAAAACCTAAGACAGAGCGCTGAGAACGCTACAGTGAAGCATGCCAAAACTACACTTCCGCTCTGTGCTTACACGCTCACACGCACATATTTACAAACAAACTACACCTCACTAAGTGCACACATGTTTTCGAAACCGGCTTCACTTTACTGTTGACAGCCCTCTGTTTTGGTTTTTTATTTGGTCTGAGGGCAGAATCTACTGAACGCCACATGCTATGATCCGTGCATACTCCTTTTGCTTCGTTCCATTTTGTTTAATATGTTAAGAAATATAATTGATGTGTCATTAAAATTGATCATAATTATGGTCTTTGATCACACAAGAATATGTCATACTACACTAAATGAGAAGGAGGAAGAGATGGGAAGGCCTATGTCCAAGCAGTGGAAGTCTTTCGGTTGAAAGACTTGCAAAACAACAACAACATTCCCGAACATTCCCGAACAACAACATTCCCGTTCACATGATAAGACATTTTTCTTATCTTTATGACAGCACTGAAAGTTTGTCTCTGATGAAACGCCGTGTACAAAACCTACATACATAGGCACATAATACACACACAGCAACGACAAAATTTAACATGGCAAATTATCAAATAACTTCTCCCGCTCTTCATGTCAGACTTTTACTGACTAAAATCCACCCGTGTTCCTTCAGTTGCCTCGGTAACTCTTTCGAACATCGACCCTGGCAGAAAGTATTCTTTCATAGATACGCCAACCGAACAGAAACTTCTAGACACGCTAACAATATTTTCTGTAATACCTTTTCTTCTGTCAAACATATTGTGTTTTAAGTTCAAACTTATCAACGCAATGAATTTAAGGTGAATGACCTTTTAAGTTTCTTCAGTAAAGTTTCAATAGCTATTCAAGAAGTCTGAAAGTAACTAAGCATAAAGCCGCAAAGTTAAGTATGAAGCAATTTTGAAGGCAATTTATAAACTGTAGCCATAGCCTTAAAAAAAGATGGACTCCGCGCCACGTATATCGAAAGTGAAGCACAGTAAGTATGCCGGACCGTTTGTACAAACACGCCTCACGCTCACATTTACATCATAGTATGCCGACCGGCCGCCATTACGTGACACGACAGCGTCAATCGTCAATCACGCACACATAGATCGGTACGGTGCTTCACTTTCGATATGCGTGGCGCGGAGTCCATCTTTTTTTATAAGTCTATGACTGTAGCAGCAATAATTTAATTTAAAATTACACGTATAAGCAACTAAAATACTGCTAAATAACCCTTCATTAACACTTTAAATTAACTTTCCACTTAGAAAAGTAGAAGTAGAATGATAATAACAAAGTCTGCCCATAGAGACGTGGTCACGTTACGTTTCTCTCGCACGTTTTGACGACGTTTCTACTTAGAATGCTACAGTTAGTCCTATGTGATAACATGGAAAATTTACTGGAAATATAAAGTTCCGTTAGAGCGATGAATATTTGATTGGAAAAAAATACAAGGTATGAAAATTTGCAAGGAATTTGAGTAAACATTTTTCTAATGCTTATAAATTGATTGGAACTCAAACTCAAAGCATTTCAAAACTGAAAGCATTTATTTCAATTAAACCAATTACAGAAAGAAAGACAGAAAGATGAAGCTAATTGCCTAGTTGGCTATGTAAGAGAATGAAGATAAAATAATACGTTTTGAAAGACGGTAGTAAATACCGTCTTCTGATACCATTTAGTGGGATATCAAAATGAAGGGTATTGGTATATTGAATTTTTATATTTTCAAACCCAAATGGGTCCCACCTGCTTCTACCTTTTATTTAATTTAAAATGGGCTTGTTTTTAGCTTTTCAGCTTAAGTTATTTACCGCAGTCGGGTTTTTTAGTTTTTTTTATTACTTTTTTAACACATATTTTTCACAAGACTTACGGTTTAAAATAAATATCATTTATTTCTTAAAGATTTACATAATCACTTAACATCATCAACCTTCAAATAGCCAGTTTCACTGGCACCGACGTTCCGAATTCAGAACCAGTTTCATTTATTAAATCATAATGGACCGGCCCTCAATTGTCTGCGTTGGCGGACCAATGCATGGAGTAATACACGTTGAGCATCGTCCAACGTGATCCATTGTATGTATGCTACAAATGTAGTGACGAATAAATTTAAAATAGATGGCAACGTGACATTGAGGGCAGTCAGACTCTAAATATAACACGTTTTTCAAAGAATTCACGCTTTGATTATTTGAAAATTGTTGAAATTCTCGTACCAAATGCCGTTATTGAAAAGAATTCATTGGAATTTGTATTTTTTTTTTATTAAAATTAAATTTATTTGAAAAAACTTCAACATTGGAATAATCCTCGATAATTTGTAAACTGAATATCGAAAGGTTTCATAATACTTTAACCGGCCTGAATGAAATATTGAATTGTCCCTGTACAGGGTACAATTATGAAAGAAAAAACCATGTTGCGCCGACACCAAATAAAATGATGATGATGAGGTCGTCTCCACGTTGCATAGTGTCAACACTAGACCTAGAACCTTAGAGAGATTACAGGACCTAAACGCAAAAAACGCAAGTTCTAGAAGCAATAAAAGTACTTATGATAGATTACAGTAAAAAAAATCAGAAAATTATGTAATATTCTTCAGGATATATGCTAAGTAGATAGTGTGTTGAAAACATAATACAACTAATTTAATACGTTTGAAAAAAATCATGACGATACCTCTAAAAACTTTCTTTTTACAATATAAACCATAATATACACACAAGCACTCCGATTTTTTGTCAGATTATTCTACAAGCAACATACTAAAGCACTAGTGTTTTAATTAGCAATAATCTAATTGCTTCATATTTTGCAATAAATTACCAGTGTTGTGTCATCGCGCTTCTCTTTCTTTTCTATGCAGTCCGACAGTGACCACGCTATAAGTCATGTAGTCCCCATAGTAAATATGATTGTATTTGTTTTGTTCTAGTTATGGACACCGCTGAACATAATCCTCTTCAACCTCGTCTGCTCAGACTTCTCGGTGTCAGTCCTGGGCAACCCTTTCACCCTCATATCAGCACTCTTCCATCGCTGGATCTTCGGGAAGACCATGTGTGTTCTCTATGGGTTCTTTATGGCTTTACTAGGTAAGTCAATCATTTCCATACTAAATGCATATTTGCTTACCAAACTTTTGCCGTTATTACAAAACAAGGTTTTCTTTAGATCAGAAGGCCTATTCTCGTTATTTAAAATGTTCGAAATCTAGTCGCAGTCTCATCTCGGCAACATACAAATGTCAAAAATGTAGGGAAATTAAAGGAACTAAAGTATTGTCGAAATAAAGACGTGTCGGAGTTCCGTAATGTCGAAATAAAATCTTGTCGTAGTACAGTTTGTCGAAATTCAGTTGGTAAGTCGTATATTTGACAGATTAAAGGTTTATTTCAACCACAGAGCCAGTAATTAAATTAAAAACCTAACTGTTATATAAGAAATACAGTTCTTTATACAAAAAAGTACAGTTTAGTTCGGTGCTATAAGTTGTCATTTTTGCATAAATCGAAGTAAAGTTCAAAATAGAAATACTGGCTCAAAGGTTTAGGCTAGAACTAACGTTAGTACCTACATGAGATATTTGATCGAGCGACGACGCGTTGACGACAAGTTCGAAGGCGTTCGTCAAGCAAGGATTAGGCCGCGTGAACCTTGCTCATCGAACATTTCGGGTCGATTTCGAGAAAGAAGTAATAAGTCATAACGGTCTATCCGTTCGGATAAAAGGAAAAACCAGCATGTACGTACGTAAGTATTTGCAGAGAAAAAACAAAAATACCTACCTAACCTTTTGCTACGAAATACAGTGAAAATTAAATCAAAAAGGTAATCTAAAGGTAATATTTGTATTATTATTGAACATGAGTTTTAAGTCAAAAGGATACCATTTAGAAACAAGTTGTAACGTAATCTACACACGTAATATGACCATGTCTAACCATGTGACCGCGAGCTACACGCTCAAGCGACGCGCGTCTTGCGACAACGACCACGGAGAAAAAAACAAATGAAAGAAGTTGCTTAGAAAATGCCACAAGTCACCGAGACGCGTCTTGCTGAGCGATAGACGCAGGTGACGCGCTTACGTGTCGCTTGACCATAGAGAAAAAATCAGTTTTCCGAGATGAAGAGCCCCCTATAACCTAAATTTCATTAAAATTAATTTAACTATTTACTAAATCTTAAAGGAGGCAGACGAGAGAGGCAATCATTTTCTCATTCATCTACCTAGAGCTTCTTTCGTACAGCAATTTGGCGAGGCAAAATCCATTTCTATATGTAAAATTAAATGATTTGCGGCTCCAATTTACCGCATACAAAGTCCCAGTCTTATTTAAAGACAGAAATATAACACAGCCTCCTTATTATGTCTCATATTACATGTTCTCTGTGGTTTCTTGTCTGGTTACGAGCTCTTGACTGAAAGTGAAATTATCTATTACGTACTAGCCTCCACTAGAAATTTTGGGCCTCGAGCCACCACGTCGCATCCCATCGCCCTCCTGTGCTATTACTACTTTTTGCTCGGTTCTTAAGTCTTTGCGTGATGTTAAGTAACATGTTAAGTAAGATGTTAAGTTAAGTAAAGTAGGGCTATCAAATACAATATTGCAAAAAAGATTTTTCAAATCTGACTGGTAATTCTAGGAATAAGCGCGTTCAAACAAACCAACAAAGTCTTCTGCTTTATTATTAGTATTGATTGGGTTAATCATTTTCAATGTTAAGTCATCATCTATCTGCCTTTTTTATGTTGGGGTCGGCTTTCAGTCTAACCGGATGCAGCTAAATACTACTGGTATTTAGTATAGCCCGGTTAAGTAGTCACGACCTCTCAAGGTCAACTACGAGATGCCAATAGGAAAAAAAAAAAAAAACTGGTATTTAGCTGCATCCGGTTAGACTTTTTTCATGGAGCGACTGCCTCTCTAAACTTCACAACCCAGTTACTGGTTAGCACGATACCTAATTGAAAAACCTAATAACACTTAGCCCGGAGTTTGGAAGTTGGCGGTGTGATACCCCCGTGTCTCGGAAAGCACGTTAAGCCGTTGGTTCTGCGCCTGATCTCTCTCCGGTCGTGTCGGATGCCGTCCCATCGGACTAGAGTGCGGGAAGAGAGAGTGCACCTGTGTCTGCGCACACACTTGTGCACTTGTGCGCGCCGAAGGCTAGTCTCTGTTGAGATTGGCCGCCATGGCTTAAATACGGTCTAGATAATTTTGTTAATTTTGCGGGCTACCTAATTGCATTCCCCTTAATTTTGCAAACTTTGCAAAATCATCACAATGGACTTGATTCACTAATTATCATTTTGGTTTACTATTACAAGAGTTTTTATTCCATTTAATTACTGATTTGCTGATAATTGGATATTTATTTGTATGTTTATCGAACCGTTCAAAATATATTCACGAAACTGAATTTACATATCCCCGCCAGCTACACGGAATTCAGTTGGAAATCTACCGCCTGTAGCATCGTGTCAAATAATGCGAAATAACCAAATTAATATTTGGTTGATTGGAGATATTGTACACGCTACGGTAACGGTCGCCCCAATATATTCCGCCCAACCCGTTCAAACTGACCGCTTCGGTAATTGTGTGTCTTTTATTGGCAGTTAGTGTTTATTTTACAGTGTGTTTACAGTTTAGACGAGGGACATGATTTAAGAGAGTCAGATATCGAACTCGCACGCCAAGGGTTTCGTACCACCGTACTTTATTTAGCACTAAATTTCTTTAAAACACGTTTCTTGTAAGGCGACCTTTAGCTTTTAACTTTGTTTTATTTTTAATTATTTGTTGTTATAGCGGAAATAGAAATACTCGTACACACTACCTACTTGAAGCAAATCTATAAAATTAAACAGGCTGACTGCTTTGTGCTGTCTGATCGGATGTTAGGCCAATGTGACATGCTTGGCTGCTCAGTTTGCCCCCGGACGTATGGTAAAGGTAAACTTATTCAACGACGATTATTTAATTATTTCCACATTTTGTGTTGTCATTCAAAGAAATTACGAATTGGTTTGCTTGTTCGTCTATTTGCGCTTTAGTGGGAACGGCTGAGTGAATTTCAAAGGGACTTTTAACAATGATATATTGTATTACCGACCAAGCCAGATTTCAGGATAAAATAGTTAATCCTATGTCGAATTCGCCCGAATCACGTCAGGATCAACGTACTTACCCTGAGCTAACTCTATTCGTGCTAAGCGCGTTTGGATCAACTAATTTAGCATATAAAAAGAAGTAGGTACTTTCTTTTTAGCTTTGGCTCAGTCGGGTAAATAACATATTCTCAAGCAGTCAGAAAAAGGAGTAGCCAGTGTTGGCCCAGTGGTAACGGCCCCGATATACGAGTTGTAGGTCGTGGCTTCGAACCCAGGCAGGCACTTCACATGTAAATAATTTCAGCACCACTGCTCACAAAACATCGCGAGGAAACCGGCATGTCCCCGAACCAAAAATTCAAAGACATATGACATAAAGGAACCAACCCGCACTGGGCCCGCGTGATGGATTACGGCCCACTCCCTCTCACAGAAAGGAGGCCTGTGTCCCAGCAGTGGAAATATTATAGTTAAATTATGTAATATTAAGTTTACTCATAAAAAAATTAAATGTAGGTATTTGCTCAAAAAAAATTTAAGAATAAATTCTTTAATTTTTTTTGAGCAAATACCTACTTGTATTTTTTCATCACTTCGGCAACTCTTTATAAAAATACTTTGTTAAGTAATATTAAAAGGCCGGTCATAAATTCTCCGAATATTATAACCTAGTTTTAATTTAAAAAAAGTTGGTAACGAAACACTCATTATTTTACAGATTCTGGGCTAAGTTTTTTATCAAAAAAGTTACAGCAATAAATAACTTTTGTGTAGACTTCCAGCCATCGATATAAGTAAGTAATTTATTCATGTAAATACCGAGGGGTATTTTTATTTATCGTTCGACTTGTTGTATCTAACGAAGTGAGAAAAATTACAGAGGGTGTGCGGAAGTACCTAGTGAATTGCAAAAATTCTGAGCATGATTTTTTACAGGCACGAGTTTTATCCGAATAATAGCTCAATATTTTCAGCAGGCACTCGTGCAATGTCCTGATATAATTCGTTTTCCTGCCAGTGCAATGAGGTTAGGTAGTAGCAGACCTCTAACTTTGCAAGCGACAGTACCAGAATTTATTATCTCTTGAATTTGCCAAAATTTATGTTCCTATGAGAGTTGCGGTATTCAATTACACGTGTATCGGTTCTGCATAATTTTTTAAATAATGGTTTAAAATAAAGAAAGATAAATAATTATTCTGGCCAAACAATACACACCTTACAAAAAAGACAAAATATCCACATACAAAATAGCCAAAAGTTTTATTCAAAAAATAAAAGTTTAAAGTTTGACATCAGAATGGAGATTTCGCGTTTTTGACACGGGAATTAACGGCAAAAGCGAAATCTCAAACTCAAACTCAAACTCAAACTCAAAGCATTTATTTCAATTAAACCATTTACAGGCACTTTTGAATTGTCAATAGGTCAGTCAGAAAATATGAAGCTAGTTGCCCATTCCAAAGCGTAGGTACCTATGGAGAAGAACGGGCAAGAAACTCCATGGACACTCTTTTAAATTATATTTTACAAAAATATTAGTTACATCATTAATGTTGAATTTATAATTATATGTGAGAACGATGTAAAAAAAAAATATACGTACGCGTTAAAGTGTCCAGAGTACAGCAAATAGTACTTAACAAAACAATAATCCAAAAGTAAAATAATTAAAAATAAGCCGAGGCAGCCAAGTGATGACCAGTCCCAACTGACGGCGCCCGTTCACGAACATGACGCATAGATCAGCACCATTCAGCTCAACCATTTTGAAGGGAGCTAAATGATCCAACACACACGCCACCGTTAGCGAGACATCTATGATAAAGAGAGAAAATGGGCTGAACCATAATTTTTCTCTTTATCATAGATAAAAAATTCTTAAAAGAAATACGATAAAATAACTCAATTTACACACACAAACAATATTGAATTAACCTACATACATCTGGCACACCTCACATAAAACGCAATATTCCGTATCTCTTATCTTGAGGCGACATCTAAATAGCCTGTTCATTAGTGCTTTGTTAATAAGATCACGTGCTTCGAATAGCTAAATATGTATAACTAGCTTCTGCACGCGACTTCGTCCGCATCGCCTGCCCGCGCTTTTACTTCGTTTTCGGCTAGCGTTCTTTCCGCCTTTTTTTCTTTCTGCTTAGCTCCGAAGAATCGTAGCGTGATGTTAAATAGCCTATTCCTCAAGAATTGGGCTATCAAATGCAAAAATAATTTTTCGACTGATACTGACAGGTACCTATGTAGTTCCAGAGATTGGCGCGTTCAAACTAACTCTTCAGCTTTATTAATAATAATATAGATTACCTCAACTCAATAGAGGAACAATCATACAACAGAATTACGAAGAGACTGAATTCAATAGTTTTTTTTTTAGGAATGTCATCTAGCAGTATAACTATAAGGTTGTCGTCTGCTTAACCGGACTTGCCTGTGGATGCCTCAAATAAATTAAGGCGTCAAGCCAGGACTTAAAAAACTTAAAAACTGTTAAGCGACTACACGCTAAGAGCACCCCCTGTGGGGTACGGACCTCGGTTTAGGGCATCGCTGGAAGAGGGCAGCAAGGCACAGGCTGGATCGGAATTATTTAAGGACGAATTTGAAACTACAGGCTCAGCGGCGCGGGCTGGCTCGAGCGAGGGTCGGGGCGGACATGGTATGGAGCGCCGCGACGGGTCACAGCGTCGAGAACGGAAAGACGGCTGTCGGGACTTGTACTTTCTGAGAGCATTGGTGGCTTTACCACTCTCTTGGAGGAGGATCATGGCGTCGTCGGGGATGATAAGGTTTTGCTTCGGTCGGCTAATCCTACTTATACGGGTGTATCGGGCGGCCGCCGCAATCAGAAGATTGGTTTTCTTTATTTCAGTATCAAAGAAACGCTTGGAAACTGCTGAACGGTGGGCATTCTGAGATCTAAATGTAGACTCTCATTGCGGACATAGAAGATATTCATAAGCGGATAAAAAAAACATCGGAAAGTGGGAACAATATGAACTCACAGAACACAACAAAATCGCATCGAAGCACCGCACAACGGACCGTCTCGAAACTATAGGAGTTAGATATGATTTTAAACTCAGTCACCCTCCTGCATACTCACCAGGAGTTGCTCCAGCTAATTTCCATTTTTATTCGGAATTTGGATATTTTTTTACAGGGAAAAATTTCAATTCCAACGAAGCGGTGAAAAATGCCTCTAAAGAGTTCATCGGTGCCCGTCCGCGTCCCCAGGATTTTTATAGCGGAACTATCAACAAAGTGCATCTTCACTAACAGCCAATACTTCGATTAATAAAATACATCTTTTTCTACGGTACTTTTAATTCCGCGGGGTGATTGCGTAACGCACTATCAGGGTTTCATTTTGACAGTTCAACAACATTCCGTTATTTACGTTGTTGAGCAGAAACATTTTTCGAACATATGAAGCAATGGATAAGCAATATCCTTCTAAATGATGCAGATTGAGATTGATAGTGTGTTATGCAATTAGGTTGCTGGTAGTACGTTCCCGTGGGATATTTCCCGACATTTACGCGGGTGAAACCGCGAGCAAAAGCTAGTATTTTATTAGTTTGTAACCCCGAAGCCTTAGTCGTGATGTTATATTTCAAACTCTATTAAAAGTTATAAATGATTTAAACTACAGGTTGTGAAAGCTGACTTAATTGAAAAACTTTTCGGAATCGTATCACAAGTTGGGACTAATTTTAGTCACGTCAGATATATTCGATTTTATACCTGGATTTAATTTTTTTAATTACGTTTTTTTTATTTAATACGCTGTTTTGAACCATAAAAATATAATTACCAGACTGCCAATAGCCCTAAAGGCAGTAGCTCATTGGGCATAAAAAAATTCGTCCGCATCGCTGTCAATGAGATAAGTGCCCAAAAGACTGGCGGCATTACCACGTTGGATGGCAATGCTGATTCTTTGGGCTAAAAATAGGCCAGCCCTCTGTTCATATAATATCCGATATTGAATTTAATTTTCGAAACAGATTATGAAGGTTAGAAGGTCAATATTACTAACGATCGTCACTTTAAAGGGCTTATTAGAGTGCCTTAATGAACATTTTAACGGTGTGTCGAAATAAAGGACTGAGGAGGAAACGTAAAGAAAATATCACAAACAGGTTTGTTCTGGTAAATAAACTAGTAGAAAACGTAAAAATATATCTTAGGTTAAAAAATCGTCTTAAATATCGTCCTTCAAAAGCAACTATTATTCTACCTTTTTAAATATCTTCCACGTCATTCATAACCAGCACACGTTGATGGTATACATCATTTGTCTTCTTCTTAGCGTGTCGATGGCTATCTATATGGACTCTGTCCGGAATTCAGCTACGTGTTTGGCGCCATCACTAGCGTAAGTACTTACTACTACTTAGCAGTTAGCTCTTTCACGCAGTTATGCATTCATCAACGTTCTATTCCTACAGATATTATTATGTTCCAGATTTGATTTGGACCCCAGTCGCTAATTACGATAAAAAGCTCTTAGTAGTTATAAAGACAGGGACGAACCTTACTAAAGAATAGGTTTTTTTTTTTATAAACTGAACATATTATGGCCCGAAAATGCATGCTGGTTTTATAGCTATTTTATACCCGATGCAATCCTGATTGAAAGGAAAAGAAAGAAAGAAAAAAAAAAGTTTTTTTGGACACAGTTCGTGAAACACAAAATTCAAGCAACAATAGTGTGTGCCTCACGGCTTTTTTTTTAAGGATGGGAAATCATCCAATGACCCCTCCCGCTCTGGGTGGAGCGGAAGGGAGTGTCAGACTCTTACTGACTAAATCCCATCCGTGTTCCTTCCTTAGCCCTTTATGTTCCGGGGTAGCGGTAACCCTTTCGGACAATCCCGCTGCCCCGGCAGGCTTCGGCCCTGACGGGCCCCTTCTCTGATGCTGACATCTCTTTGAGGCGCGCATGGAACACATACGCGCCGTCCGGCACGGGCCTGGTCCTGATCGGACGGTGGTGATCTCACGGCTGCGCCAAAAATGTTCATTTCAGCATTAATGCCAGACAGATTGATTGATTGATTTAAAGTATCCTGCTTCCCAAAGCCGTAGTAGAGTAATAGCGGGATTTTAAACGCATTAAGAGATCTTTGATATGATTCCAAACTCGACGAAGTAATAATTCTTTTTACCCAACTCGGGCGTAGCAAAAAGGAGGGTTATTATTTCGACCGGTATGTATGTATATTAATTTGTTCCCTCGTAACTTCTAAACTACATAATACCATAATTTGACATCACATTAAATTTAGTATGGTGTCCTCTAGAGGACATACAGTCATGAACTAAAAAAAAAACACAGAAAAGTATCAGCTGAGCATGAGGTCGCGGATTCGGAGGAAAGTGTTATTGGGCTTTTCTTTTCTTCCAGCAGACCTGCGACTGGATACTCAAACTGAAACTCAAAGCAATTTCAATTAAACCATTTACAGGCACTTTTGAATTGTCAAAAAGTCGGTCAGTCAGAAAATATGAAGCTAGTTGCCCATTCCAAAGCGTAGGTACCGGTATCGTATACGCTCCTCTATGTAAATCTTTACTAGACGGAAATATTTTTCCGATAACTTTAATTCGTTTCCGACCCGACACGACCAGACAGGATATGCCTATCGTGCTCATTATAATTCATAGAATTCTGTTACCCTTCAGTGTTTCCCTTCTTCTCTCTAGGCATGTTTCGAAGAGATAGATCTTAGTTATACTTTGTGGGTTCATCCTGTATCCAAGCTCATATAAAGAAAAAAAACTTTCGTAAAAAAAACGTTCCGTACTTTGTAGGTATGTAACTACTTTACGGTATCCGGTTGTTTTCCATTACTTGTGCTACATGACATTGCTTCTTCCCAAATTTTATGATTCTATTCACATTCGTTGCTCATCAGAAGTGTTGACATTTTGAACCGTTTATTCTTCTCTCGTCTCCGCTGCGCGCCGTCGTCGCCAGCTTGCGAGGCACAGCACATCTCTCTTTTGTTGGCGCTAAGCAATTATACGACATCTGTCCTCTCTGCTCAACCGTAACCACTGAAGCTAAGCCATTGCCAACAAACTGGATTGTTCTTTCATCTGGTACTTGAGTCAGCTGCATGCTCCTGTAAATGGTAATGTCTTCTAACTTAGTTTTTAAGTTTTTTTGTACTAACATCTTGGTAGTTGTTGTAATTGTATGGAATTATTCTGAATTAAAGAGATTATTATTAAGCGGAGACGAGATATGAAAATAACGAAATCCTATTGGTTGTTTCTAACACATCTCTCCTCTCGTCTCGTTTCCGCTTTTATTTATTTATTTATTAATTATTAAAACTTTATGCACAAGTAAAAGAAATACTGTACAAAGGCGGACTTAATGCCTGAGGCATTTGTGGAGGCCGGGGAGAACTCATGCCTTGGAAATAATATTATCCCAGTGACACAGACTGACTGCTTGAGGCAAATATCCATAAAGGCCAATTTTAAACATTTTATGGTCACACGTGTAGGGTCTGGCACGTTCTGGTGAAATGTGGGTGTACTATAGATACACATCTGCCTAACCTATCATGGAATATAAACGTGATGCAGTGTCATGTTACGTGAAGGCTTTTTATTGAACCTCACGAGCGGCGCTATTTTGTAGGATAATTCAAATGAAAAAAGAGTTTTTTTTTTTCGGGGTTCGACTGTCTTTTGCCAATAATTCTTGTAGAGGAAGAAGTCTACTTTATTTCTAAAGTAACATGAGTGGCCCTGGTATGTTATAATCCAGACCAGATTCTTCTAATACATATTAGTATGTCCCTCAAAAAAATTCCTTGTAGAAAAAAGGAGTGTCACGAGCAATACGACAAAAGCTTAATTTCATTTGTCACCGTAAAAAGACTAGACAGTGAGATAGGGCACCGGATAAATTGAATTAACGACACTCTTGGAGTCTCCTTCTGTGTTAGCCCATGTCCGCACAGACGTAAAAATATCGCGGTGGGATTTTATCGTGCACCGGATTTTCAACTCTTTTCAGCGAGTTGAAAATCCAGTGCGCGAAAATAAATCGCCGCTCGAAAAACGCGCTCGTGCGTAGGTAGGGCTTAGTGCTTGGCCAGAGTGGCAGCGCGGGGCGGGGACAGCCGCGGGGCGGGGACAGCCGCGGGGCGGGGAACGACGCGGGGTGGGGAACGGCGCGGGTGCGGGAACGCGCGCGATCTGCCTATCCGCAGTCGAGCACTGCTTAGTTCTGAGTGTTTTCGTGTCCAGTGTTTGTCAAAATATAATATGGATGAAGAAGACTTATTTTTACTAGAAAACAGCTCGAACTGGTTTGAGAACCCCGGTCCTCGGACGGGCCGCCCGCGCCCTCACTGCGGCCACTTGTATGAACGAGCTATGACGTGAGTTGCCCGCGCGCTCCCCGTGCTAAAAAAGCCAGCACCGCTCACGTCGGCGTCGCCCGCGTTCCCACTATGGACGCTCAAAATGACGTTCTTATGCTTGAGTAAGCCGCGCCAAGCCCGCTCCGCGCCCGCCCCGTGCCCGCCCCGCACCCGCGCCCGCCTTTGCAATCTGGCCAAGCACTTACTCTAGGGCCCGTTTATACGTAGGAACCACAACCACACCACATAGCAGCGACAAAATTTGGGCAATTAGTGGTTACATGTAAATGATGTCGCTGCAGGTTCTTGCAATTGCGTTGTGGTTGCGTAGTTGCTAGAGTTGCGATGTGTTTACGTGAACGTCTTTCGGTATAGTGAATGAATGAAGTATGTTTTTGGGGATAATTTAATTTCAGAAGATATTCCGGATAAATATTAAGTTCTGCCAGTACCATATTCGCGAGAAGTTTTATCCTTTGTTAACGGTTAGAAACCTATTATCTTCTATTCTAATCTAATCTAATCTAAACATATAATAAATCTGTAGACGAGGCGTTTCTGTACATTAAAAATATTTCCAAAAAAAATAGTTGGGGTGTTAAAGGATAACCAACAGATGCCATTTCATCAATTTTTGGAATTTTTGTCTGTTTGTCTGTTTGTCTGTTTGGATGTGACAGATTATTGATTTGAACAGGGTCAACGTAAAAAGTACCAAACCAATACGGTTAATTTTTATACTCAAATATGGTGTAGAACTCGGAGCAGTGATTAGTTTTTGTTTCATCGCAATCGCTTCACTCTATCAAAAGATATAATCAATTTAAAGTATTCTAGAACAACTTTTTACGTTTTTTAGTAACAGGTAACGACATCTATTGGCGCGATATAGTACCTACTAATGAAAACATATTGTTGTTGTGATGTGAATAATCACGTGTAAGACGAAATAACACAGAAACAAGTCTGTGTTATTTTAAAAAGTAATGATAATGATTATAATAATATTATAAAAATCGCTTTCCATTGATGTTTTATTTAGTGGCGCCTGTGGCGCTAAAAGAATGTCAAACAAAAAGTGAAGATAATGTAAGATAATAATAATTGATTGGTGTTCTGAGCGATAAAGAAGTTAGATAATTATTGTTAGATCTATGAAAGTTGAGTAATGCAGAGCGTTTTTTAACGAAGTTCTTTTAAGGAGCTTGCGGTAGGAGTTATAGGGGAGAAATCATCACTTAACGAAAAAGCGTTAGCTTCACTTTTCATAGTAATAGATAGAGACAGAGAGAGAGAGAGCTATTTTTCATGGTTTCCGAGGATCCTGACCCCGTTAAGTGAGGTCAAAAAGAAAATCAAAGATGGCGGTTGCCTAAATTTTAAACTTTTTCGTCATGGGTGTCGTTTTCATGGTTTTCGAGGGTACTGAAGCCAATAGTCAGGTCAAAATGAAAATTCAAGATGACGGCTGCAATTTTTTTTCATTTTTTTAATCGTGGGTGTGTTTTCATGGTTTTCGAGGGTGCTGAAGCCGATAGTCAAGTCAAAATGGAAATCCAAGATGGCGGCTACATTTTTTTTTTGTCGTGGCTGTCGTTTTCGTCGTATTCGAAGGTGCTGAAGCCGATAGGCAGGTCAAAATGAAAATCCAAGATGGCGGTTGCCTAAATTTAATTTTTTTTCGTCATGGGTGTCGTGCTGAAGCAGATAGTCAGGTCAAATTGAAAATCCAAAATGGCGGTTGCAAATTTTAACATGTGTGTAGTTTTCCATATAAACTTACCTGACTTAAAAAACAAAACACTTCAAAGTGCAATAGACTTTTGGTTTCAGAAGTCTGTAATTTCTTGACGTCTTCCCAAACTAAGGTTACCTATATTTTTTTGTAATTAGCTTTACAATTTTTCTTCTGGGTTTCGGCAGTATAAGGTCTAAATCAAAATCATGTCGAAAGTTTTCGTCATGGGTTTCATCTTCGTAGTTTAAATGGCGGCCGGTGTCAAATAGAACCAAAGTAAATAGGTTGCTTTTTACACGGGCAACTTTATGTAGAAGTTCTTTCGAGGGGCTAGCAACCTTTCTGACATCGTTTCCAGAGAAGCATTTTTTATTTACATTAGGTTTAAATCAAATGACTACTTTCAAGTTTTTTGCCTTTTTTGTCGAAATTTTTTAACCTTAATTTACCATGATAACGCTTCAGCACACTCCGCCAGACGGGCAGTTGATTTATTGAGTAGGTACGGCAGTTACACACAGCACTGCCATATCATAAAAAGGTATTGTTGAATATTTCTTCGAGACAATAACTAAATTCTTGGCTATTGTCTTGGTTACAACTATATCGACCGTCAAGATATCTTAAGGCTATCCACCAAGGGAGAGTTAAGCAAACGTGGGCACAGGTTTACAGAATAAGTTAAGAAAGACTTCAAACTACTTTTCAGATAAACTTCAGTACGATTCAGGAGTAACACTATTGATGTATTCTTCCTTTTATTTTCTAGATATCTCGACGCTTTATAAGGAATAATATTGGTAGGTATATAAGATATCTACCTAGTACCAAGTTAAGAAATTCTAAATTTACCGCAGAGAAGAAACCAAGACTTAGAAAAACCAACTTCAAACATCACCTACTAATCTTAGATATACTTTAGATAAAATGGTGGTATGATTTCACAAGTTAGTATACTAAAACAGACGCAAAATAAAATGGACATAAATGGCTGTTTGGTTAGATAATCAGCCTCGAGCAGGCGCTTTCATTTTAATTTATTCTCAAAAATCAAAGTGACACTTCGTCACATTGTCATTATGAACCATGAAGACGCAGTGACTGCAGTCGAAAGAGCCGTGGTAGAGAACCCTAGGTAAGGGAAGCGTTACCAGGCAAGATCGGATGATTCTTCCTTTTCAATGAAGGAGTGGCAATTATCTACACCTTTCCTAAGCGACATCCACGCGAACGAAGTCGCGGGCACAGCTAGTTGTAAATATTTCGTATTGCTTTTTTGCTATTTTTCAAGCTGACTCAAATAAAATAACACACCTTGAATAGAAGTAGAACACCCTCCAAAAATTTCCGATTTAATTATAACTTTTTTCCAAGAACTTGGCGTGTGTACCCTGTGATACGTTTAATTTTATTAATAGAAAACAAACAGCTCTTTTATCAAATAAAATTTCAGTCGACAACATCAATCGGTTTCTAAAAAAAAATTTATCACCCTGGTAACCGATAATTAATACACGTTACTAGGAAACAATTGTTATGGTATATAAATACATGAAAAGGACGTTTAATAAGCAATCATCAAACATTCACATAACAAAACATGAGAAGCCCTAACGATTTTGATGTGACTAACTTGTTACCTGTGAAGTGAACACGCCTTTTCCAGTATAATCATGTAGGGTGCTTCCCTAACATAAGTAATGTCAATGCAAATGTAAATTTTAATGTAATGCAGAATGTCAAACTTAAACTTAAATGCAGAAAATGTCAGTGAATGCTCAACGGGATGAATCTAAATAAAAATGCAAGTTGTCCGACTCAAACCACGTCTAATTGAACACTAAAATGTACTATACATAAAATGCATAGAGTAATGCAGTGTGTCAGAGTGCACTGCCAAATGTAGGTCGCGTCCAAAGTGCAAATACGCGAGCCTACTGGCTAACTTATTGTAATAACATATATTTAAAACCATGTATGTATGTGCACCGTACAAATCATTTATGTATTGATATACTTGCTGCGTGATCCAATCAGAAATGAGGAGGTTCGCAGGAGAACCAAGGTAACCGACATAGCCCGAAGAATTGCCAAACTTAAGTGACAGTGGTCAGGGCACATTGCTAGCAGAACAGATGGTCGATGGGGCCGAAAGGTTCTGGAGTGGCAACCGCGTACCGGAAGACGTAGCGTTGGAAGGCCTCCCACAAGGTGGATTGACGACCTTGCGATGGCCGCAGGAACCCGTTGGATGCGAGAAGCACAGAACCGGTCGAAGTGGAGGTGCTTGGGGGAGGCCTATGTCCAGCAGTGGACGTCTTTGGGCTGAAATGATGATACTTGCACACATACAAACTTGGCATATAGCTATATTTAGGACAAGAGGAGGTACATAGTTTGCGGAGGGAGGTCGTGAGAAAGGAGGAGTCGTGGGCCAGTGGAAACAGTCCAGACCTATGAGTTAAGGTCGTGGGTTCGACCCCAGACAGGCGCTTTACTTTGTGTAAAAAATTTCATCACCACTGCTCTCAAAACAGTGAAGGAAAACATCATGAGGAAACCGGCATCTCTTAGAACAAAAATTCGAAGACACGTGACATCTTCCAATCCGCACTGACTTACAAACTACAGGTAGATTACAGCCCACTCCCTCTTGATGAGAGGAGGCCTGTGTCCCAGCAGTGGGAACATTATAGGCTGATTCTGCATAGTTTTCGACATAGGACCACATCCACACCCTGCTGCCATTTCGTCTGTGTTATAAAACGTGCAGTCAAAGTGACCTCTGCGCTGCCACTGCAGACAACCTTTTGGTTTCGAAGCTCGAAGAGAACTGACTTACAAACTAGGCGATGTTTCCACAAATAAAGAATCTTGAATCTCCAAACATCATATTTCCATTCCGTTCCGTTAAAAAACCAGTACTCTTAGGTACTGTCAAATTAGACACTTTTAAACTTTATGACTACACTGATACAAAAATCATTTGATGCAAATCATACCTAATACATACTTTCAATTTTATATTAAGTATTTAAAATCACTACAAATCTTATTAATATTTGAAAATCATGACACCTGCGATTTCACTCGCTTCCTAGAGAAACTACTACACGTATAGGCGACCTCATAATTGCGTTACCACTCTAAGGCTGATTTTCGCTTGCTCGTCATAAAACGACGAGGTTTTATTTTAGATAAAGGCAAGATTAGAGAAAGATTTATTTCTCACTCTCATAATGTATAAGTAGATTTTCAAGTTATCAAAAATAATACGTAATATTTTTTTTTTTGTTCAATATTATCAAAAGAGCCTCTTAATGCTGCTCACAAATCTTAATGCTGCTCACAAATCCAAAACCCGAAAATTTGGGTTGATTTTTTCAACGCCATTAAATTTTATCGGAGGAATAATTTAGAATTTTTGACAATTCTTCCATACAAAAACTGTCTGACGTCAATTGTATTCCACGAATAAAAATTATCTGTCGTTTGTTTCGTTTGTTAAAATCAATTTACACCTGTTTCAAAAACTATCCGATGTAAAAAAGAATCCAATGCGTTCTCAATAATAAACTGTGCGACAGAAAATGCAGAACCGCTATAATTAAAAAGAGTTTTTTTGGCATGGCTCCGAAAATTAATAATAAAATACCCGACAGTATAAAAAATTTACCTCTTTTATAGTTTATGAAAAGTCTCTACTCTCTATTAATTGAAAAATGTTATTATACTGTAGAAGATTTTATAAATGATAATTTTTAATATTTCGTTTGCAATAAATATTTGACGTAATTTTTTAAACATTTTAAAGAAATCTGTTTCTCTTGATAGTTTATTTTTAATAGTAGATTTTATTATCATATTCAATTAATTTTAAAATTGTTTTTTTTTTAATCTCTTTTAAATATTTAATTTTGATTTATTTTTTGTTTTCTTGTTTTTTTTATTTTCTTTAATGTTTGTACCCCTTCACGGCAAAACATAGCGCCCATAAGACCTTTATGTAAATACCTATGTTTCACAAATAAATATTTTGATTCTGACTTGAAAAATCTCTACTAAATCAAATAGACGACTGCCATTCTTCCGACAGCTGTTTGATGACGATGCCAAAGCAAATTATGAATTGAAAAATGTGTCATTTTAGATTAGACAACCTGTCGAATTGTTATGAATAGCTATGCTAGACTAAATTATAAATTATTATTAATTTAGTCCAGGCTGTAATCTGGGTATCTGTCTTCCATTTTCGTTCGCGTATCAAACATTAAAACTCGCAAACATCTACACTTTCACAATCACAATGGATTTATTTTCTCACCCTGAAGAGATATCTCTTCAGGGTGAGAAAATCTACGTCCACATTATCGAGGCAAAGTACTTGCGAAAGAAGATTACAACAATAGGCCATTATGTCTTCCCTTCTCACTTATGTTTTACGATATGAAGCTGCTAATAAGCACACATACTTTACTTTACCTTTACCTTACCCTACGGCCTTTCTACGATTTAATTTTTTACCTATCGCAGTATTTTCTCGTTTCGTAATCGATAATTAACACGGAGAATAATTAAGTGATGTGACAAAATAATCGATTCATTCAAGTAACATTCAGTTCAAAATCGATCCTTGTTAAATTGATTTTATAAAATCATTTAAATATTCTTGTGTTTAAGGTTTTTGGTGTTTTGCAAATTATCCTGTATAGTAAACGTTATTTCAAATGAAAAAAATAATTTATTTAAAAAAAATATTTCTTAGATCGTTATAGTAGGAGTTTTATAATAAAATAATAATTTAAACAAAATGATTTTAAGTAAACTTTGTATTTACGCTGATCTGAAACTACAACATATATTTTTATCCGATCAATACAAATTATATTTGATTGTTTACGGTTAAATTTAAATTGGTAAATGAATATCTAAATTAAAACGATGTAGTAGAGACAGTGTGTCACCATTTTTTAGAAGTGTCATTTTACTGCAGTTAATTAAAAGTCGGAGTATAGTTGTTGGGTGGTCTTCTCACTAATTCGTCTTTAGATTAAGTAACTAACAAACCAAAAATAGTATTTTAACTGCCAACCTGTTATTAACAATTTATGAATCTTTTAGCTGTCCGAAATAACATGATTTTATTTATTTATATCTATGTATACTAATAATAAAGCTGATGAGTTTGTTTGTTTGAAGGCGATAATCTCTGGAACCACCAGTCGGATTTAAAATTCTTTTTGCAATTTATAGCTTGAATCTTGAGGGAGCCTATAGGCTATTTAACATCACGTTAGGACCCTAAGAAGCCGAGCTAAAGTCTGAAAGAACGATAAGTGAAAACAAAAAAATATTGTGGGCAGGCGATGCGATGTGACTTGGTGGATCAAGGGAACATGAAATTTCACGCGGGCGAAGTCGCGGACAGAAGCTAGTTATTATTGTAACCGTGTAATAAAATTGTACATGCAAACATGACTAAGTATAAGAAAAAATAAAAATAAGACCATTCATTATAATAAACACAAATTACAAAAAAAGACATCAATATAATAATAAATCATGCTCGAGAGAACTCTTAACAATATTGAATGGGACTTTATCTCTCGTTTTAGGCTCCTGATCCCGGGAGTGTGAAACTATTGAGCAAATGAGAACGTAGTGTGACCCTGTTAATATAAATGGGCTATAGAATGACAGGAAATGGATAGCTGTCTTAAAGGCTGCCGGAAATTCTCACGACTTAGTTGGTTGATAATGTCATGGTTTAGGACCTTAGCACACCTCCGACGCGAAAATAATTATGCGAAACCGCTAAACGAATTCCGCTACGAAACATTATACTACGAGTACATTATGTCACGATTCGAGAAGCGGAACATTATTGAACAACAGGTGAATTGTGGTAATCGGCACAAATGTCGTCGCTTTTGACTAAGTAAATATAAGTCTACTTCGAACCTCTTGGATTAGTTCTTTCGTAAAATCTAAATCCATCTAACAAAAAAAAAAGAAAAAGTTTTTCTTTATGAACTTGTCCACTCTGTGATATGTCGGCTTCCGAGTAGATCAGCGATACTACGCGGGCAAGAAATTGAATCAGAATCACATATGTATCTTAGAACAGGCAGTTTTGCTTCTGTTTCCCTTGTCGTACAACGGGCAAGTCATGGTGGAACTATTGCGGTTTCGCTGCGATTGTTTCGCGGCGGAGGTGTGACGCCTGCCGAAGCCATGTATTTAATATTAAATTCTGTTTCCGTAACATGAGAAACTTGTTTCATTTAGTTTCACGATGAATGCTTCCCGATGAATGCATCCCATTGGAGGTAAAAAATAACTAAAGTAATAAATCGGTTTTTTTTTTGCAGTCAAGCCAAAACAATTTGTATCTGTTGTCGGTTGGACTTAATTGCTTACTACGTTAAACCACCGAAGTAACTTTTTCGGAGTTTGATCATTGTGTTTCAAAATAATATTAAAAGTATAGGTATAATTCTTTTTTAATTGTTTTAGTTTGTTTTAGTGTTTAATTTTCAATTTATTTTATGATGTACTAGTACGCTAATTGATAGTGCCGTGCTTTCCTATAATTTAAATACATGCGAGATCAATAAATATTATGTGAACGACTCTGGGTTAAGGCGACTACATGACCTAAAACGCGGTCACTATCGGACTGCATAGAAAAGAAAGAGAAGCGTGATGGCACAACGCTGGTAATTTATTGCAAAATATGAAACAATCATCTATTGTTGATTTATCAAACACCAAACAAATAAAAACCGTATACTAAAATTCGAGGAATTAAATTGTCTTTTATATGGTGAAAGTTTTATGATAATACACCCGATAGTGTTTGCGTGATTATCGTTTTTATGTCAGCGGTAGACATTACTTTACAAATTAATTACACTATGTTAAAAAAAATATAATTGCAAATATTCACATATCAAATTACGAAGCAAATGGTCTAGTATAACATTTATTTTTTTCAAAGAAATCGGTCCGGTCGATTAGACGTGATGTTGAATTTAAAATCATTAGAAGTCGTATATCTGCGCCTTAATGCTGTTTGTGTTTAGTTGGTTAGTCTTATTAAATAAATAAAATAAATATTTGAGCTAAAAATAAAATGACTTATTTGCAAATTACTCCGTCGTAACACATAGGTACGCTGTCGTAGCGGTTGCTACGCTCTCGTAGCGGTTGCTACGCTCTCGTAGCGGTTGCTACGCTCTCGTAGCGGTTGCTACGTTCTCGTAGCGGTGGCTACGCTGTCGTAGACCTAAAGCTACGGTTAGCTAGAAGACTGGTGGCAGCTAAATGCGTCCGTAATATTAAAATACAGAGCATTGTTTACCACCTTAATGTCAAATACTGGTGAAAATGACAGATTTTCATGACGTTCGTTATAAAAATTACGAACACGCCTTTCTAGGAAACCGTATAGCTATAGCTATGATTTTGTACCAAGTGTCTGCCCCAGTTCCAAACAGATCTAACTTTTTCGTTTAATTTTCCTTTATTATAAGGTAATGAAGAGATTATAGCTTATTTGC
The DNA here is from genome assembly GCA_963669345.1 of Gortyna flavago. NCBI lineage: Eukaryota > Metazoa > Arthropoda > Insecta > Lepidoptera > Noctuidae > Gortyna > Gortyna flavago. Next base: position 14,717,721 of record OY770138.1, read on the forward strand.
TGCTTAAAAGCAACCTTTATGATTACTTTGAAAAAAAGATGGCAGAAATACGAGACAAACAATAATGTATATTAAGAAAAATTATATACATATAGAATAAGTAATATCATTGAAAAAGAATAATAAATAAAAACAATGGTAGTAATGAGATTTTACTGACAAGCCTAAAGCCTAGGCACAATGATAAAAATGTAAAAATATAGAACCATCTTCTAGGAATAATGATTGAAGAACATAATATGAGAAACTGTGATTTTATTTACTCGTCCCCGGTGCTAAGAGCTCGTAAAGCTCTCACAGTACATACGCAATTATTATTATCAGGTTAAGCTACGCTTGCCACGGTTGGTCCGTGGATGGGTGACCATCTTTATATATCAAGACCCCTCCGTGCCTCGGAAAGCACGCAAAGTCGTTGGTCCCTGCTGTCAATCGTGGATCTTTGGCAATCGTTACGGGTCGTCAGAAGCCCGATAGTCTGACAACCAGTCTTACCAAGGGATATCGTATTACCCAGTAACTGGGTTGTGAAGGTCAGATAGGCAGCCGCTTCGTGTAAAATACTCGTATTGAGCAACATCCGGATAGACTGGAAGCCGACCCCAACGTTGGGAAAAGGCTAGGCAGATGATGATGACTCTTTCCTACAAGTCTGAACAATTTACAAATGGTACTCGTACCTGCTGAGACCGTCATTGACGATTTCATTCGAATAGTAAAAAAATCTGGAATTTTAAATAGTAAAAAAATTTGGAATTTTATTAAAAGTGTAACGTTTAATTCGAAACAAAATCAGTCATCTTCAGGTTTATTACAATCACACTCATCACACTTAACATCTGCCAACATTGTAAATAATTTCTTTGTTAATGTGGGAAAGTGTTTAGCTGAAAAAGTTCGGGGTCAATCACAATATTTAACGGGCACACCATTTACGTGTAGCACTATTTTATCATCTTTTGCATTGCTAGACACTGATGAGACCGAGGTAGAAACGATAATTATGAGTTTGAAAGACGACTGTGCAGTTGGCTGGGATAACATATCAAATAAAATTATTAAACAGTTCAAGCACATTTTGGTACCACCACTAACTTATATTTTCCAAAAATGTTTATCTGCAGGAGTTTTTCCCGAGTGTCTAAAAAAAGCTGTTGTTGTCCCCGTTTATAAATCAGGCAGTAAAGATCAAGTCACAAATTATAGACCTATATCGTTACTGCCTTCTATGTCTAAAATATTAGAAAAAATTATAAATAAAAGGCTTTACAAATACTTGGAGGCTAAATTAATTTTGTCTCAACGGCAGTTTGGATTTAGGCCTAAAATGTCAACAGACGATGCCGTACACCATCTGACTGACTATCTAGCACAAGAACTTGATAATGGTAACCACACAGTAGGAATCTTCCTGGACCTCGCCAAAGCTTTTGACACTGTTTCTATCCCTATTCTGTTGCACAAGCTTGAAACCATAGGTATCAGAGGCACCCAGCTGAAACTATTTAAGAGCTATCTAGAAGATCGTACCCAATGTGTAAGGATTGGAGATGTTGTCAGCGAGGATAAAAAAAACACGTCTTTCGGAGTCCCCCAAGGAAGTATTTTAGGGCCTACACTATTTTTGATATACATAAACGATCTTTGTAATCTAAGTCTAGATCATGGCCAAATTGTTTCTTATGCTGATGACACTGCCCTTCTATTTTCGGCTGACTCAGAAAAAAATGTCTACAAAGTTGCGCAACGCGGGTTCAATATTGTTAATAAATGGCTTCAACTTAATTCACTAACACTAAATGCAGACAAGACAAATTATATTAAGTTTTCGATGCGCAAGCAAACATCAACTGGCACCATCTCGACATTATATGCTCATAATTGCACAATTCCTACAAATAACCAATGTGTTTGTCCTAAAATTAAAATAGCAAATACAACAAAATACCTTGGTGTTATAATAGATGAAACACTTTCGTTTAAACAACATATAGAAGCTTTAAATAATAGAATTCGCAAGTTGATTTTTGTTTTTAAAAAATTACGCTGTATTGCTGACCCAAAAATAGTTAGACAAGTTTACTTTGCTCTATGTCAATCGATTTTAACGTACTGTATTACCACATGGGGTGGAGCGGGTAAAACAAAGTTACTAACCATCGAGAGAGCTCAGAGGGCGATTCTCAAAGTGTCTACATTCCGCCCTTTCCTTTTTCCTACTAACCTACTGTACAAATCTTGTGAAGTATTAACAGTTCGACAGCTATTTATTATGGGCATTGTATTAAAACAACACAAAGCTTTACCCTACAGCTCTAGATATACAAATAAAAGACGTAAAGATATAGTTTGTCCACAAATTTCAACAAAACATGCTTTGATATCCAAATTTTACCTGTACCTCGGACCTCTCCTATATAATAGACTAAACTCGAAAGCAAACATTTATTCTGTGAACTATACAAATTGTAAGAAAATCCTCAAGGATGCTCTCCAAAGTATGTCTTATGAAGAAACGGAAAATTTACTAACCGTGTTAATGTAAATATAGTTATACAATTTTCACCTTCGTTAATTTAGAAACTAAGGGTTTATTATAAGTAGTTATAATTATTTGTCTATTGTAAAATTTTGATTATTTATTAATTTTAAAAGACTATTTTAGCTCTTCTTGCCTGAAACACAGGATTACCTAGTTCAGGCACGTAAGTCTTAGCAATATAGTTTTTCTTTAAGCAAAACTGTAATAATTTTCATGCCTTATAATTTTTGAATAAATATATTATTATTATTTTTTATGCTTTAACATATCTCGGGACCATGGGGTCCCGGTCCTTTGAAAGGCGTACGAGGGGCCGAAGCCAACTCGCAGAGGCCCGTTGAACGTTTTTAATGAAATGAGGCACCAACCGACGATTATCCCTGTTGGCACTATGCAAGTGCACCCAAGGACAACCCCCGGTTGGTGTAGGACTATTGCAGGATATGGAAAATATGACGTTGGACTATGGGTTTGGGTGGCTAAAGTGGACTGGTTACCATGAACTATGGAAGAACTATGACCCCTGCCTGATCAATGTTTTATATATACACGAATAAAATGGCAGGGGGTGACTTGCACACTCAATAGTGGGCCCCCGGAAACGGTCGCTAGCACATAGTGACGTAGTGCCAAGGGGGCAACATCTCCTGAGGTGCTTATGAGGAGTGGAGAGGTATTCCACGGCTATCAGGACAATCCCGGAAGTACGGTCAAGATCCCTACCAGCATCTTACTGGAATACTTCCTTCCTCCGAGCACATTTGCTCTTGCGAATCTCCACTCAAGCCGGCCAATAAAGGCAAGAATGAGGTGGGAGCTCTGTTCCTCGTCATTGTTCACTCCAGCCGGCCAATAAAGGCAAGCCAGAGGTGAGGAACAAACTTCTCCCGGGAGATAGGGTCCGTGGGGTCGCTACTGCCCAACAGCTCGCCACATGCTGCCCTGCGGGTTTTATTATTATTATTATTATTATTATTATTCACTTCTTTTTCTGCCAAGTCTCCATTCAACTTTCAATCTTCGAGAGAATCACGCATGTCAGTCAGTAGCCACTCTGTGTCTCCGTCACTGATGTTTCGACTAATGGACATATAGAGTATAGTGGCTGACAGAGATTGATTGACATTAAGAGAAATAGTGTCTTCGGATTGGTTGATACGGGGTAAAAATAAGTTCAAGGTAAAAATCTCAGTGTTCGTTGTGATCAGTAGAATTTGATAAGTGTTTTTGAGAATCGGTATTTGCTGTTCCTTCTCACCCCAGGTTCACACAGGCGTATTTTTATCGCGGCGATTTTTGTACGCGCACTGGATATTTAACTCTGAGAAGCCAACAGAGTTCATCCCAGTTCGTCAAAAAAACACGCTGTTCGATGTTCAATTCTCGGCGCTAAGCAGTGTAGCATGGTGGCCCAGTGATTAGGGTCAATCTCCGCTGCGCGCCGCTACTCTTTCAGTGGAGATTGACCCAACCGTGCGCGTCTTACGACTTGTAGCTCATAGACTTTATGTCGCACTGCTCTCGCGTCCAGACACTTTTGTTCGTTAAGTTCAAAGATCTACAACCGGGTTAATAAATCTATTTCGATTTATAAGCTAACGTTATATAAGGTAAAAAAAAATTAAGACCTTGGCTTCAGTCCTTAAGTTATGACGACACTGAGAAGTTAATTTTATCAGTATCATAAAAGATGCGTAGAATTTGCAAAAATAATACATTAAGATACTTACACACTCATGTACCCTCAAATGCGTTCACTCACCATCACACATACACACGCACACATACACACTCACTCACCACACACGAACGCGCAATCACGCGCCCGCTTTGTTTCTTTTATTGTTTAGTTTTTCTGTTTCAATACATATTAGTGTTACTTTTTATTTGTATTTTATTACATAAAATTGAAATGTGTATTGATGTAAGGCGGAGAACACTGATTCCTGTAACACAGGTTCGCCTAGCACGGGAGTCAGGGGCTTCACATGTACGGTTGTAATATTTTTATGTCAATAAAGTTATTATTATTATTAGTATTCAGGCCGGGCCGTAGTATCAGTAAAGATCAAGTAAAAGTCAGACTGACTGATTACTTTAGTTGTTGATGAAGAAACTGGCCGTTACTCAGGCGGAATTTCAGATCCGGAATTCTCAATAGCTGCGGCCGGACAATAGGCCAAATTAACGACTTGGATATCCTGTAAGATGTGAGCCTATAATTATTTTGAAATTTCTTGATTTTTAAATCATAAGTCTGGTTTTCTTGACTCCATTTCTTTAGTCATAACAAGAAAACAAATAAAGCCAAAATAAAACATTTTAATAAAACTACAAAATATACTGATAAAAAATTAAAAACATTACATTAGATCGTGCGGGCAATCCAGACTTCTCTCGACATTGATGAAGTTATAGGCAACATCATTGGCTCTCGATTCGAAAGCAATACAATAACTAGATCTGCCGCCAACAGCATTAACGAAAATATTGGCAGGATGGCATTCAACACGAGCGCAGTACTAGCCCTGCCGACTTTCTTCAGTTCTTGAAACACAGATATAGATAACGCACCTTGCAGGATGGAACACACAACAAGTGAATACGCTTGCAGGAACTTCGAAGCTTGTTTCTCACGAAAACCGCTGATGACGTAGTTGCCAATCATGATGTAGGTTGTGAATATAGCAGCTGGTGCTAATAAGGAGTGGTGCAGCGTCGCGGTATACGTGGACCTCTCGTTGATCAGGTCGCTGGTGTTCACAACGAGTGCAAGGAACCGTACCTTGCATGAGCACCTTTCGACGATCATTGATAAATAGACGTTGATATAAGAACAACTGCCGTTTCTATTTCTTTATTTTCCTGCATCGCTTTTGCTTCTAAACATTTTAATTACAATTTGTATTCAATGATACAAACCTTGTGTGACGTTTGATGTGACAGAGGGATTACGGGAATGACACTAATTCATTTATGAGCAACAGCCTCAGAACTAAAACGTTACTTCTAAAAAGGTTTGAATGCAATTGTTAACATGATAGAACCTTTTCATGTTTTTGTTAGGTTTCAAAAACCAGGCTTTATTCCAAGTAATGTTAGTTACACAGAATATTTATCTGTTCTGTGGTTAGGTACATACGAAGCGACTTTAGTCTGCTTTAGTTTACTGGAGTCGCATCGCAACGTCAACTTTAAGGCGTTTGTGGTGCGCATACCAACATGCTAACTGTACCTGGTGACGGAAGAAAGCTTTTGGCCGCTGGATGTGGTATTCCGCCGCTTTCGCGGACAAGTGCCACCGGAACGCACAAAGACAGTGCAAATAAGTGATACTAACATAGTTATTAAGTTTTATTTACTAACTAAAGTGTTACTATATTATTATGTATACTTAGGTTAAGATATCTATGGGTCTTTGTTACCTGAAAATAAATGGTTGTTGTTTTATTATTTTAGCCGGTGACACCACACACAGATTTTGTCATCGCTATTGACAAATCAACGAGTCGCCAGCGATGTCAGTCGCTACGACAGTTAATTTAATTTTATATATGGCCTTGCCTACCACATAATCAGCCTATAATGTTCCCAGTGCGAGGACACAGGTTCTAAGACATGCTAGTTTCCTCACGACGTTTTCCTTCACCGTTTTGAGAGAAGTGGTGATGAAATAATTTACACAAATTAAAGCGCCTGTCTGGGTTCGAACCTACGGCTTACAACGCGTAAGTCGGCCGTTACCACAGCGCCATCACTGCTCTCTATTTTGACTGATTTTGACATCGTTAATTGATAGCGACAAATCAGCTAGTCGCCGGCGATACAAGTTGCTGCGTGTGTTTCTAGCCAATGAATTTTATATCAACGTCTTGTCTACGAACTTATACTTAAATTGATATTCATTACCATTATAATATTCAAGAAAATATTTCCGCTGATTGAAGTTTAAATACAGAATTGCGTTGACAAAATAAGTATTGTACAATTATCTTGAGAAATGACAATAACTGCACGCTATTTTAAACATTATTGCTTATACGAATTAGATCTATATTCACCTAACCTTGTAGGGCTTCAGGGGTATTATTTTGTCTCGAAACAACTAAAGTTAAAAGCCCTTTTCTACAATTGGGGAAGGCAGTTGAAAGTGCTTAAGTCATTGCTGTGAATGGACAGGGAGGAATTAGTTGATTTTGATGTGGTGGACAGTTCTTTACCTCAGAGTTATACAACATTTTATGTGATAAAATGAGAATTTACAGGAGAGGCAAAAATGCGCGGAAAGAAACTTTGAATGCGTTTCATAAACTTAATTATTAACTTTATTGTAATTATGTGTAATAATTATTAATAATAATAATAATTTTATAATAATTCCATCTAATAATAATAAAACATGCTGTTGAGTTTTTTTCAATAACTTTAAAACAACTATGTCAAAAATGCATTAAAAATTTCATTCCGCACATTTTTGCCTCTCCTGTAAAATTCTCGTTTTATTACATAATGTTGTGTACCTCTGAGGTACAGAGTTGACAAATATGATGGGAGAACCAAAGAAATTTGTGGGGAATCAGCAATCGTGATTTTTAATCGTTGTCAGTCGAGTCATCTCATAGTCATCTCTTAATCTCTTAACTGCCAGGGCTTAAACGACTGGGTGTTGTAGGTTTGACGTTTCTGTGTGTGTGTGTGTGTGTGTGTGTGTGTGTGTGTGTGTGTGTGTGTGTGTGTGTGTGTGTGGTGTGTGTGTGTGTGTGTGTGTGTGTGTGTGTGTGTGTGTGTGTGTGTTTGTGTGTCGCATCGTAGCTCCCTAACGGATGAACCGATTTTGATTTTGTTTATTCTTTTATCTTATATTTTGAATTTTCTTCATTTATGTTTTTTTTTTTTTTTTTCTCACTTATTAGAAGCAACAAGTATAATGTACCCAGGATTTTGTAATATCTAGATTTATAAAAGAGTGTCTTGGAGTTTCTTGTCCGTTCTTCTCCATAGAGATCTACGGTACGTTTTGGAATGGGCAACTAGCTTCAACTTTCTGACTCACTAACCGACTATTTAATTCTGACAATTCAAAAGCGCCTGTAAATGGTTTAATTAAAATAAATGCTTTGAGTTTGACAGTGGTGCGACCGTAACAATTAGTTGGACCTCTAATTGGCGTACTTAGTTTTAGTTGTTATTTAAAGTTTTTTATGAAACAAGTACAATTGATTAAGTCGCACCTCAATTGCGTAGCACTCTTTCAATCAAAATCCTTTTGATTATGAAAGAAATTGCTAATCCATTTTTATTGATACCGAAGGGCGTATTTCTGAAGGCCAATTCTCGTAATTTAAAACGTTCAAAATCTAGTCACATTCTCATTTCGGCGACAAAGAAACGTCAAAAACTTGTCAAAATGTAGGGAAATTAGAGATATTTTTGACAGATTGCGACTGAGATCAGACTGTGAACGTTCTTAAAATTACGAGAATTGCCCCTCTGATATTATCCATTCAAAGGATGTCTTTAAAAGATCGCTCTTAGCGTTAAGACCACCCATTGTGTCACCCTTTGTACAGTTTCTATATGTATGTCTATAATTTATGTGGTGTGCATAATAAAGAGTATTCTATCTATCTATCTATCAAAAAATTCATTTCATTCACAACTTGCCATTCTGTCTGTGAGTAGTGGTGCCCAGGAGCAGTGATAACGGCCACGACTTGCGAGTTGTAGGTTCGAACTCGGACAGTCGCTTTACTTTGAGTAAATTATTTCATCTCTACTGCTCTCAAAACGGTGAAGGAAAACGTCGGTAGGCAACCAAAGGAGAGGAAACAAAAATCGAAGACATGTGACATCTACCGAGCCGCACTGGGCTCGCGTGGTAGATTACGGCACCCTTTCTCTCACAGAGAGGAGGCCTGTGTCCCAGCAGTGGGAACATTATAGACTGATTATATCCTATTCTGTCTATATGTGGTGGCGTTTGAGCCTTTTCGTGGATATTGGTTCACTTATGGCTGTGGCTAAGATAGTAAGGTTTGTGACGTTTTTCGATATTTGTATGACTGTACTCTGTTTCCTCTTTTACCGTTTTGATTTGTAGATGCTCATGTAATTCTGAGGTCTTCATAAACCAAGGAGTATTTGATACTAAAAATATAGGTATGTAGCTGTATTATAGTCTGCACTGAAATTGGCGTTCCAATTTATGTCTTCATGAAAGATGCCGTAAAGCGACACAATGATTAATATCTTTTGAGGAGCAGTGGCATCCACTGATAAATTAATTCCATGAAACCGTGGTTCTATGTAGAGCAGAGAAGATTAATTGATCTAGATCTTTCGATTGAGAATGGCTATACAAATTGACTTTATAATTATAACGATGGTTAGTATAAATTATGTAATAGATTATGGTCGGTAAGTCTGCCTAGCCTTTTCCCAACTATGTTGGGGTCAGCTTCCAGTCTAACCGAATAAGCTGAATGCCAGTTTTTAGGCCTATTCAAACCTAAGCGGTATTCGCTACCCTCTGCGGTAGAGAAAACCGAGTGGGTATGCGATAATATTACTGTTCACACCAAAGCGGATTTCGCTATCCTTGTGGGTAGAATACCGAGTTCGAGTCTCGCTCAGGAAGGTAAAGAAGTTTTTGTTTAGTTATATACCCATGCGGTACTATGGCACCAACTATTCCGCTCTAGCCGCGGAACTTGATACTAAATACCTGAGCGAAACCCGCGCGGTATGCACTTCTACCCACAGCGGCAGCGAATACCGCTCAGGTCGCTCCGTCCGTAACCTCCGTCGTAGTCACTCTCTTCCATAGTTTTTTTATCCATTTTTAGATTAAAAAATTCAAACATAAGGTGTGCATTTCATTAAGAATCAACTATTATTACATACACATTAGCAATGGGTTTATTTATTAAAAAACACCAACAGCACTTACATATGTACAACATTGGTTTGAAAAATTTAGCAATGTAAATTAGCGTGTGTAGTTATTTTTATGTAATTTGCTGAGCGATGGCTGTTTTGCGTGGACGTGACGCATGTTTTCTCCCAAATTGTTGTATTTTTTTCCTTCTTTCTTGATTGTTAGAGATAAGTGGACAAAACTAATTAAATTAAATTAATTTAATTTTTTTGCACGAAATCTGTTTACTTTGGCGAGCTTCCTACGAGTTGCAACTTTACAGGGTCGCAGAGGCACGTTAACTGTAACATTGACTTCAGCACATGAATCTAGACCCCGCACACAGAACAACGCCGCGTATTAAATGTTGCGATCACTCGCCATCATCCCACTGTTTATACGCTAAAAAACAAATGCTTTGTAAAACTGCCTTGTGATCCCAACATTGTACAGACGCCAGCACATCAAGCTACTACAATCTGTCAAATTTCTTTAATAGATTTTCAATTTTTTCGCTAAAGCATAAGGTTTAAAGTTGATGGGAAAACTTGACAGTTTCGGGAAGCTTGATGTGCTGGCGTCTGTACAGTAAAATATCGTACAGTTCCCGTCTCGCCGTCCTCCAGTGCAGCACTAATTGTGGAACACACTTTTAATCGCAATATGAATAATTTTGAAGGATATTGCTAATCCATTGAATAAACAAAAAAATTGTCAGCTCAACAACGTAAATTAACGCAATGAATGTTGTTGAACTGCCATTGCTATTGTTTTTACAGCATAAAAGAATTTGTTGACGGGAAACATTTTGTAATGTATTATTTGCATGCTATGATATAAGCAAAACATGTATGTTCTATAATGTATTTTTAAAATAACTTTTTATACCATCTTTTACGCAAATAAATATTATTTCTATTTCTAATGTTAAGTAAATGTAAATGGTACACCACAGACTACCTGCAGTATTGTCTCTCTTTTCTCCCTTAATTCATCCAAAGGTTGACTTTAAAAGATCGGTTTTAGCGATAAGACCGCCCATCGTATCACCCTTTGTAAAATTTCAGCATTTATATTTGTAATATTTATGGTGTGAGTAATAAAAAGAATTTTGTTCTAGCAATTACCCCTCTTGCTGGTCATGTGTTAACGTGGGCTTACCAAGCCTTGACATAAACCATAGTTTATCCTTGTTTCAGGAATAACATCAATAACAACACTAACAGTGATATCCTTCGAGAGGTACATGATGGTGACCAGGCCGCTCAACTCCAGGCACCTTAGTTCCAAAGGGGCTATCATGTCGATAGTCTTTATATGGACCTACTCGCTGGCACTTACCACACCGCCGCTGGTTGGGTGGGGACAGTATGTTAATGAGGCTGCGAATATCAGGTAGTTATTTTTAGAATCTACAGTGTGTCAGGTTAAACGAGGGACATACTTTCAGGGAGTGTAGTACCCATGAAAACGAACAACTTTTACTAAGAGACCAATACTGAAATCGAGTTAATAAAACCAGCCGCTCTATACATTTATGTTCGCACTGGACAAAAGGGAACAGCTGTTTTTGTTTTTCTTATTTTTGAGTCCGCCCCATAATAAAAGTTGTTCATTTTTATAAGTACTATACACTCCCTTAAAGTATGTCTCTTGTTTAACCTGACACACTGTAATAGTTTCAATTAATTAGAATAATAACTTCATTCCTCCTTATTTCGTTTTCTTCACCATCTCCTAACCTGTTAACAAAAAATATATACATAATTATCACAACAATGTAACGACATTCCTCTAAAGACTTACTATACTTGATCGATATGCCGACTAGTTGTACTCAGCGCTTCTCATCCACATTTATTATGCGCACGGCCAAAGTGTAGAAACTCACTGCAAGCGCATTTTTTTTTATATCGCAGCATTATGCTGAGATAGGAGCTTTTCTGGCCTCACCGGTTCTTTTTTTTTGTGTAACTTTGTTAATTTGATATGCTCTTTTTACTATTTGTATTTCCTGCACGTGTCCCAAACAAAATATTTTTCTTTCTTTCTGCCGCTCAACAGATCAGTCAATGTGCGACCAGCCTTACAGCAAACGAATTCAAAATACCTAAAACAGTAATCATAGTGGCTGATTGTTTTAATAAAACAGTTTCGGTTTCGTAAATAAATATGGATATTTCGTTGTTTAAATATACCGTTATTGGTTCGGTATTATATTGGATTTCACAAAAATTTACAAACAAAGGAACCCGCACAAAATTTTAGGAAAAAGCCGTTTGGTCAATTTGGATAAAAATTCGGTACAATATAGCCTGTACCTATGCTGATTAAAAGTCTATATATGGGCACAAAAAAATGGCCTGTTGCAGTCAATAAAATTGTTTGTCAAGTTCTCCATTTTAAAAAGTTTTTCACCTTTTTTATCAAGTAAGTATGGGAATATCTAGAGACGTTTTTATTTTTTTCTCTAGGGTTTATTTTTTTGGCAGTAAGTGTGTATTTTTTGGTTGAAACATGCACCCTGTAAATGGGGTTTAGAGATATATCCATCGACGACAATACCACCGATCTTGTGGGTGTAAGAACACCCTAGATAACTATTAACTGTACAAGACTAGTACAAGTCATAGACTTATGAATAAAGATGGACTCTGCGCCACGCATATCGAAAGTGAAGCACAGTAAGTATGCCGGGACCGCTTGTACAAACACGCCCCACGCTCACATTTACAACTTAGTATGCCGACCGGCCGCCATTACGTGACACGACAGCGTCAATCGTCAATCACGCACACATAGATCGGTACGTTGCTTCACTTTCGACATGCGTTGCGCGGAGTCCATCTTTTTTTATAAGTTTATGGTACAAGTAAACCAATTAATCTTGCTTTCCTTCCACAGTTGTTCAGTAAACTGGCACGAGCAGTCGATGAACACGCTCACGTACATCATGTTCCTGTTCGCTATGGGACAGATCGTGCCCCTCGCCGTCATTACCTTCAGCTATGTCAACATCATTAGGACGCTTAAGAGGGTACGTAGTGTTGATTACTTTTATATTTAAAGTGTCTTATTAATGAACACGCTGACGTACATCGTGTTCTTGTTCGCTATGGGTCAGATCGTGCGCCTCGCCGTCATTAGGTACCTTCAGCTACGTCAACATCATCAGGACTGTCAAGAGGGTACATTGTGTTTTGTTTTTCAATACGCTGTGACTGACTGGCATATATTATGCAATCATACTGTCGATGACCAAACGAAGACATTTGATTTTCGCCATTTTGGCGCTGATAGCATTTTGGCGTGAGCGTCTGTGGAACTAATATTTTTGATAGCAAGTTTTACAAAATGCGCATTTTCTCATGATAAAAATGTTCTAAATATCAAGTAGTAAACACAGTAATAGTAACACAGTTGCTCCATATAAAATATTGGTATTCAGGTGCATCCGGTTAGACTGGAAGCCGACCAACATAGTTGGGAAAAGGCAAGGCAGATGATGATGATGATATATCACGTAGTAAACACAAAATGCACAAAATAAATCTTATTCCACGATTTAGAATTAAACCATCAGAGACGTGTGTCAATTTTGGTTCCTGAGACGCTCGAGCGGGGGAGCACTGAATCGGCACAAAAAACAACTGTCTTATCGTATAGTATATTTAGTCCAGCGTACTTCTCTATACTCAATTCTGTGACTACATATGCCAGAAATTTTGCTAGTAATACCATGCATGCCTGTAGCATACCATCTTGTGGCACTTTATTTATTTAACACGTGTACACACGGCTACACATCAAGTTATACATTACCAGTAAAAGCTGACTTGTGATTGTACGAAAAACCTATACAGTGCGAGGTCAGCTAAAACTGGAAATGTATAGCTTGATGTGCAGCCGTGTGTACCACTGGCACAATATATACAACCTCCTAGCGTTTCGTTGTTCAAACTACTTTTACTCCCATCCCTTAAGCACAAGAAAACCAAAGTGATTTATAATTTGCCCCTGCACTTGAAGCTGTAAATAGATATTTCTCAGTGGTAAAATAAAATATTCTGTAAAAAAAAGAGTTTTCTTCTAAATACAACAAATCTTTAGAGGAAACAGAAAGCAACAATTTTTTTTTAAAGTTTGAAAATAAAAATAACACCGGACTTAACTTTTTAAGGGACAATTTAGATAACGCCTAGGTTTAATGCAAAAGGGTTTAATCAATCAGCATCTCCTTCTTTAGTACCTAAAACTCCTTTAAAAACTTCACACTGAAAAGAAACAAGTATTTAAATTTATGTCAAACAAATTAAAAGTTCAAATTGTTTGTTGTCCAGGCCGGCCATTACGTTAATATCTTTAGCAATTTGGACAATGCCCGCTTGAATAATGTACAAAGCCGTGACTCCTTTTGAATTCATTTAGATTCAAATACTTATGGGGGAAGCGCCATGGTTGCCCGCTAAATTAAAACATTCTTAAGTTTTTTACAATTTGCAGGTCAGTGTCAAGTTGTATGTTGAAAAAAATATGATTCCCGACCGTAATAGCTTCGCACAAAGTAATTTCGAATGTCCAGTGTTGTCATTTGTTTTGAAGTCTGGGAGACAAATTAACAAAAAGGTCTTATTCCACAGAGTATTTTGTCTTTTCAGAAAGAATTGTCTCCTAAGTCCTAATTTAATTACCTACCTTAAGTCGAAAAGACATTTGAGAGCGACAATCAGGTAAATCAATTAAGAAAATTACTTTTTATTTTGACATCCAACGACATAAAAACCACTTCGAAATTAATTAGAAAAATAATATAAGTAACTTGCTTAGAAAAATTTAATTACAAGTTTAAAAATTACTGGACTTGATGGTATTACTAAGTTTGATATTATTTTTTTTGACAGCTAAATCGGGGCTTCCACTGAAAACTTTTGTCGCTGAAAATTCTTAACGAAATCTTTCTTTTCATTAATGTAGCCAGTCTTATTTAATTTATAATTAGAAAAAACGATTGTACAGAGTCCAGCACATCAACCTACCCCAATCTGTCAAATTTTCCCAATTGAATATGAACCTTATTCATTTGTGGTAAAGTTGAAAATCTATCAAAGAAATTTGACAGATTGGGGTAGCTTGATGTGCTGGCCTCTGTACCTACGCTTGACGGGATTAGAATGTACCTTGGTATACGTTTGAGTCATTATTGTCGAGTTGTCAAAAATCAACTTAGCCTATCGCAGTCCACGCTGGCGTCCTGATCATCATCTCCCAGGCTGTGCCACAACAACCTGTTCTCCGCCTTAAGCATCCAGTCTCCCCGGTCGCGATGGGGAATGGAACCGGCGAGAGATGTCGTGCGGTGTCCCACAGGGATCGGTCTTGGGGCCGCTCCTGTGGGACATCGGTTACGACTGGGTGCTGCGGGCAGACCTCCCTGATGGCGTCAGCGTAGTTTGCTACGCTGACGACACGCTGGTCCTGGCGCAGGGGAGGTCGCATCAGGCGGCGGCCGACGTTATGACACGCGGGGTTGCGATAGTCGTGGAGAGGATCCGGCAGTTGGGTCTCGAGGTGGCTCTGCACAAGTCCGAAGCCATGACATTTCATGGGCTTCGGAACGGGCCACCATCGGGATCCCAACTAACGGTAGGAGGGGTTCACATCGGCGTCGAGACGACGATGAAATACCTGGGTCTCGTCCTCGACAGCCGGTGGAACTTCGTCGAGCATTTCCGACGTTTGGCCCCCAAACTGGAACGGGCTGGGGCCGCTTTCAAGCGGCTCCTGCCAAACCTGAGGGGGCCAAACGCCTCCTGCCGGAGGCTTTACGCGGGGGTCGTGCGGTCCATGGCCGTATATGGCGCCCCGGTGTGGGCGCGTTCACTGCGGCTTCGAGCCGCCCACTACCTGAACGCGCCCCAAAAGGTGGTCGCCATACGGCTGATACGGGGGTACCGCACGATCTCGCGCGAGGCGGCAAGCCTCCTTGCCGGACTGCCGCCATGGGATCTGGAGGCGATAGTCCTCGCGCGCCTGTATGAGTGGCGCGCGGAGGCACTACGCCGGGGGGAAAACCCGCTTCCGCGGCAAATTGCTGCGGAGCGGACGGACCTCCGGCGCGATCTCATGGCGGCATATAAAGCGCGACTGTCGCAACCCAGCGCAGGGCACGCTGCGATAGCGGCGGTAAGGCCCCTCTTTGAGGAGTGGCTAGAGAGGCGTCACGGCGCCCTCACCTACCGCCTGACGCAGGTCCTCACCGGACACGGATGTTTCGGGAGGTTCCTGCACATCATCAGGCGGGAGGAAACGCCCGGGTGTCACCACTGCGAGGATCGCCCTGAGGACACGGTGGAGCATACGGTGGAGGTCTGCCCGGCTTGGGCAGAGCACCGCCGTGTCCTCGTAGAGGCGATCGGCAGCGGCGGCGACCTCTCGCGCCCGGCCCTGGTCCAAGCCATGGTCCGGGGTGAGAGGGAGTGGGAGGCAGTCACCTCCTTCTGCGAAGCAGTCATGCTAGCGAAGGAGGTGGCGGGATGGGCGAGGGAGAGAGCTGAGAGGGCCGCCCGTCCCAGCCGCCGCGGTAGACGCTCCGGGCGTCGGGAGCCGCGTGACGACTCCCGGCCACCGTAGGCGCGGGCCTGCGGACGGCGAGTAATGGGTAGCTCGCCGTCCGATCAGGACCAGGCCCGTGCCGGACGGCGCGTATGTGTTCCACGCGCGCCTCAAAGAGATGTCAGCATCGAAGGAGGGGCCCGTCAGGGCCGAAGCCTGCCGGGGCAGCGGGATTGTCCGAAAGGGTTACCGCTGCCCCGGAACATAAAGGGCTAAGGAAGGAACACGGATGGGTTTTAGTCAGTAAGAGTCTGACACTCCCTTCCGCTCCACCCAGAGCGGGAGGGGTCATTTGATGATTTCCCATCCTAAAAAAAAAAAAAAAAAAAAAAAGCATCCAGTCTGCCTCAGCCACCTTTTTAAGGTCGTCGATTCATCTAGCTGGGGGGGCGTCTATCCGTGTCGAGTTGTATTAACTTAAAATTTCACATGCACGCGGTACCTACTCCTAAACTTTTTCTACGTGGACCCCTCGTACAATCTTAATCGCACGATTATTAGCACTTACCTGTCTCCATAATAAATACGGGTAAGTAACGGTCGATTAGCCTCGCTCACGTGTTTACAAACAGCGTGGGTCGATCTTAACGGTCGTTTATGCGACAGGCCGCCATTATGTTTTTATTTTATGGTAGTAAAATCGGAAATTTCCATTGCTGCAAATTTAGCTATCGAATAGTGACATATACAGGGTGGCAGGCATCGACTCGTAAATTCAATCGTGAAAACTGATAAACGACGATTAATTTCTACGCTCTAGAATCATCTGCTGAATTCATGGTAAAAGGTTGTACGTCGATGTCATGCCACCAACCTAGTCAACCATGTCGATCAGGTTAAGGTACGTTTACCGCGGTTGGTCCATGGATGAGTGACCATCTTTACATACCAAGACTGAAATTATTCGGAATAGGATTACTCATGAAATACCAGTCTGTCTATTCAATATTCTTGGATTTTTTTTTAATAGTTTTGCCTTGCATGTAAGTATGCGGAACAAGATAACTTCTAAAATTGTTGTAATTCTTAGCACTAAGTTTTCGCATGAGTCTATTTTATTAATAAAAAAAGCTCGCGTATACATATTTTGTATCTACTTTAATAGAATGGTATTTTTTTTAAATTCGGTTCCCAATCATTTTAGTCTTATCTAAATGCATATCATAGCTGCGGTGACAATTAACGTGGCACCACTACCATCTGCAGCTGTCATAGCTAAAGTCTGATATGAAGAACATGACACTCTGTGAAAAAAAAAAAGAACAACAACGCAACAAGGTTCTTACGGCTCGTGGCCAAAATCGAAACTAACGCCGCCATCTTGTTTTGTCGGTACAATTTCTGTGACAATTTCACAAAAGACACTGACATTCAGACGCTAAAAGAAAGCACTCTTTGATTAAATGAATTGAATTTGACATCTTCCTACACCCTCAGCGCAGCCATGTTGAATTGTGTGTAGGTACAGTGTCTAAGTCCTCCATGTTTTTGTTTCCAGAACTCCCAACGCCTGGGTCGCGTGTCCAGAGCCGAGGCGAAGGCGACAGCGATGGTGTTCATCATGATCGTGTCCTTCACCGTCGCGTGGACACCCTACTCGCTCTTCGCGCTGATGGAGCAATTTGCTACTGAAGGAATCGTAAGTGATAACTTAATAGTGCTGACAAAAAGGACAGCAAACTTGGAAAAAGCGCTGACTAATCCATACTAATCCACACTTCCACACAAATGTGAAAGTAGCTCTGTTATTCTGTCTGTCTATTGCCTTTGTACGTCATAATGGCTGAACGGATTTTGATGAAATATAGCTCACAGGTACACCATGACTTGTATATAAGGACAAATCATACTTTTTGTCCCGATAGTAGCATCCCATGGGATAAATCCCGATGTACACGTTGGCGCGGGTAACAGCTAGTAACTCTATAAAAAATACATGATATTTTGTAAACCTATGGGGTCCTCTGCCCCTATTTTGTATTCCCCGAAGGGGAAATTCAAGTACCTGGTACTAGTTGACAGGCCTATGCTGTCCTCCCATACCTATTGTAACTTGAAAGCATTGTAAAAACGCAACTATTTTTAAAAGAGTAACCGTGGAGTTTCTTGCCGGTTCTTCTCCATAGGAAACGACCAATTGGAACCGTGCACCTAGCTTCTAACGTTTCGTAAGTGCCCATGTAGGTTTATGTGAAATAAAATATTTTGTTTTTTTGATTTTGACACAATAGAAAATTCGCTAATGGAAAAATCTATTGTATATTATATTGTGAATATACAATACAATATAATTCAAAAGAGAAAATATTATTTAAGAACTTTGGCAATAAATTACTTAAATTACATTAATTAGGAAGAAACTTTTTTTTTATTACATAGGTTTCAAAATTCAAAACAAACTTAAGGCTGATTTTTCCAACGCCAAATTGTTTTATCCGAGGAATAATTTTGAATTTTTGACAGTTCTTCCATACAAAATTTGTCAGACGTCAATTTTATTCATTCCTGAATTATAAATAAAATAGATCCGTAAATATCCAAGATAAAAAGTAGTCTAGTCTATCAATTTCAACACTATACATATATATGACGGAGAAGGTACGTTTTCTCGTTATCATCAGCCAAGTACACGACACAGCTAGATACGGAACGCGAAATAGTATCTGAGCACATGTAGTCCGTACGATGTCCGCACTCCGCAGATCCCGAGAGACTGCACACCGCTACTGTAGCTCTCTCGGATCTCGTCGACTCCTAGGAACTCAGGCTAGACTCTGTCGAGCGCCACCAGATGGCGCTGGCATAGCGGACACGACTTGATTGTGACATGTATAATAATCATAACTATCGGTTTAGTGGTTTAGACGTGAAATGTAACAGACAGACAGACAGAGAGACATACAGAGTTATAGGCCGACCGCTTAACTGAGACATTCCTGAGGTAGCTGCGCAGTGCGGGAGGGTCGATAGTTGTCACAAGTTGACGAATCACTGATGAGCTCTCGCATCACGTCACGACACCCCGCCCACACCACGCTGCTGCCTCAGGCAACGTCTCAGTTAAGCGGTCAGCCTATACATTCGCATTTAAATTTTTTGTACCTATGGGTTTTGGAAAAAATCTGCCACCACCATACTTAAGCAAGAGCTATAAAGAAGATGCTGCTCTCTTCGGTTTACCGATGCCAACTCTTGGTATACAGGGTGGCAGGGACAACGACACGCAGCCTGTTATTATGTACAGACGCCAGCACATCAAGCTACCCGAGACTGTAATTTTTTTCCCAATCAATATTGAACCTTATGCTTGAGGGATAAAGTTGAAAATCTATTAAAGAAATTTGACAGATTGTAGTAGCTTGTTGTGCTGGCGTCTGTACATGATTCTGAAACCCCCTATGCTGAAATTTTTCATCGGTTATTGAAAAAATGCATTTTGACCGCGTAAGTGTTGCACTTTTTTATGAAACAGCAGTTTTTCTTTTTATATCTGACGAAAAAATTTTACGCTAGGGGGGGTCTAGAACAAAAAAAAATTTTGGTAGTCTGTCTGATTTAACGGGGCAAGATAGCTGATGTTATAAGGAGTAACTTGGGTTTTTTTTTTTTAAGAATTATGACCTTCTCGCAGGCAAAAGCGGTGGCAGAAGCTAGTCATGAATAAAGCACATACAAAGAAAACAATTTTCAAATACGAAAAAAAAAAATCCTCAGGGGTATGTGGGTAGTTCCGGAATTTTCCGCTCTTCTCGGTATTAAAGTCTATAAATGCATAAATGACATCCCCATAAATTCCGTCGTACGTACTCCACATTGTTAGCAAGCGAATAAAGAAAAACCTTTTAAAAGTACCTAAGTAGGTAGTATAAATCTCAAAGGTACCGTACCTACTTATAATGATGCATACATCATTATCCGGATCGAAGGACCTTTGATGGAACGGCGTTTTGGTCCTAACTCTTACGTCATTTAAACCCTTCGCTTTTGTTCCATCTTTCGAGGTCATCCTTTTTATATGGCATCTTGGAATTATTTCATTTTTTGGTCCTTACATATTTTAGTGTTACAGCCTCGTTAAGAAACTGATATTGAAGTGCAATGTAGAGAGGGTTCAGATATTATTGTCTATAGTCGGACTTTTAATTAACTGCAGTAAAATGACAGCTTATGTGTTTCATGACTGAAGTTGGAGTATTTTTGTTTTTTCGCTGCCATCAACCAAACCTTGTTTTTCTAGTACTTACATAATAATGTAACAAACGAAACTTATTTGACATTAATATCTCTAAATGCAGTCCGAAATGAGTTATTAAGAAGTGTCATTTTACTGCAGCTAATTAAAAAGACGAAGTATAATGTTAAATTATTCCATTATATCATATACCTACAAGTACACAGATTCATTCACTGAAAATGTAACTTTGTAATCCTATATATTTATTTATATGGGATTACAAAGTTATTTATGCAGTTAGTGTATCTAGAAAAGTGGACCGAAATTGCAAAATATTTTAGTTTTTCCTTGATTCATACACTAAACACTAATTGTATTCTTTTGAAGCTTCTATGTCTGCTAGAAGTGCCTTAGAGTTTTGATGATCGGTCAGTCAGTCAGTGAGTGAGTGACAAAATTAAGAAATTTTGACTAGTTATAATTCTTAAACTACTGGTTCAAATTGAATGAAATATATCGTGTTCATACAATGCCTGCTTGGTTACTGATTCTAATTCAGGCTTCTAGTTTTATCCACAACGAAGTTATAGGGGGTCGAAAATGGAATGAACTGTTTCGTGAAAAGGATGGTACGGCCATGCCGCTTTTTGCTCGACTTAGCGGGGGCACGATACAATACACTACACAACAAACACAATACAAACACTCACAGCAATAAAAACACAACAACAACAAAACTACCAAAAACCACAAATAAAACTTACTTTTGGCACAGGGGCTCGTGGCTAAAATGATCCTAACACAGTTGGGAAAAGGCAGGTAGATTATCAGATTGAATACAGAAACTCGAAACTATAAATTACACACTAGAGGAATTTAATTTCTATTGCTATTAATAATTCAAGGACGTCATCAGTAAAGTTTCGAAACTATATACTTATTGTCATAAGCTTTTGATCATTATGACAAATCGAGAACTTTGTGGATATGAGGAAACTGTCAGGGTTAATGTACCTTTCTCTATAACAGGGCGGAAGAATAGACAACTTTGTGAATATTATACATAATATCGTTTGATTTCGAGAACTTTGATATTCACATACCTACCTACTTTGTATGATTGATTCGATTTTCTTTATTAGGTTGGATAAAGAATTCTGATTTTACTTTGAGAAGATTATTTGAAAGATGTAAAAAGATAACATATTTATAAGATAAAACGCATTGTAAAACGCCGTAACAATAAAGAAAAAGTTAAAAATTATGCATGTGAGAACGATGCAGAACGTTAAAAGCGTCCGTAATGAAAAGATAAAAAAAAACAATTCAAATTTTAAATTAAATTAATGCATTGACTGCCAACGCGGTCACCGGTGACCGCGAACAATGGATTTTCTATTGTGTCTGTTGCCTGGCAGTCAACGTGTTAAAATATGACATTGCAGCAAAGAGATGACCAGTCGGTACTGACGGCGCCCATTCACGAACATGACGCATGGATTAGCACCATTCAGCTCAACCATTTTGAAGTGAGCTAAATGGTCCAACACATGCGCCACCATCGAGACAATTGAGTGAGCATGACATACTCTCAGCCGCCAGGGCAGCCTTCAGCCAAGCATTTTTATCAGCGATGTAATCCCCCAATTTATATTTATCATCATCTGCCTCATCTGCCTGCCTTTTCCCAACTATGTTGGGATCGGCTTTCACTCTAACCGGATGTAACTGAACTGAATACCAGTATTTTACATGGAGTGACTACCTATCTGACCTCCACAACCAGGTACTGGGTAATACCCCTTGGTAAGATTGGTTGTCAGATTTTCAGCCTTCTGACGACCCGTAACGACTGTCAAAGATCCAAGAATGACAATGGCTTAAGGTGCTTTCCAAGGCACGGTAAGTCGGTATACAGGGTTATTGGTTAAACACTAAAAACCTCGCCGGACTGGATTAATAACATCATAAACAAGAACTTTTGTTCTATGACTTTTTACAAACATTTACCAAAAACAAACCTAGGAAGATTTCGTTCTATCTAAGTCCCGCAGTCCCACTTTCATTCCGATTCTTAGAATTGATATATTTTTATTTTTGTATGAGTCTAATTAATTAAAATCTGTTGAATTAATGAAGGTCACAGAACTAAAGTTGTTGTTTTGATGTTAGTAATACAGTCCTGAGAGGTTGTGAATGTTTTACCAATAACCTTGTATAAGATGATCACCCATCCACAGACTTACACGCAATCGTAGCTTAACCTGATCGATTGGCCCATGCTGCCGTTATTACTTAGCCCAAGCCCCCACAAACATAGCTTGGGTATTTCTTCCATCTTATCATGTTTTATTTCCCAAACAAAATACCTGCAGGTTTAAAAATGGAGGAAACTTGCGAATCTACTTTCGTTTCGCAGATTTCATAAAAAATGTTATATAATAAATTGTCAAGGACTATCGTCTGTTTATAGCTTAAAGATATTATTACGGAAAAGTTTACAAAGGAACATTATGTTGCGACACTTAACCTCGTTTAAAAATATTCCTACGAAGGTTGATTGATCAGAATTTAACTTTATTTATATATTAACCTTATGAGCAGTGGTATTCCTGCGAGAGGTCGAACCCATACAGGCACTTTACTTTGTGTAAATAATTTCATAACCACTGCTCTAAAAATGGTGAAGGAAAACATTGTGAGGAAACCGGCATGTCCTAGAACCAAAAATTCGAAGACATGTGTCGTCCCAACCTGCACTGGGCCCGCGTGGTAGATTACAGCCCATTCCCTCTCGAAGAGAGGAGGCCTGTGTCCCAGCAGTGGGAATATTATAGGCTCATTATGATTATGAAACTGTTATAATAATGCCGTATATAAATGAGTCTTATGAAGTGTTAAATAGAGAACCTTGATAACCGATATTCCATTATTTCAGAAAATGGGCAAGTGAAACCCTTAACTCTTTGTTTTTGTTGTCATGCAGGTGTCCCCTGGAGCCGGGGTCATACCAGCACTGGTCGCCAAGAGTTCCATCTGTTACGACCCTCTTATTTACGTAGGAATGAATTCACAAGTAAGTCAACCACCGATCAAAATACATCTATTGTTATCTAAATTCTATCCTATTCGATCATGTATTGTTACAGTTCAGAAACTCAATCAAAAGGATATTTGGAATCCATACGAAGGGAAAGAATTCTCAGGCTGAAAGAGCCTATAACAATACTCTAACGTCGCCGGCCAACAAATTATCCAGCGTCAACAATACGACCCGCTTCAATTCATCAGAAACCAATCTGTCTAGTAACAAAAATTCTAAAGGTAAGAAATTCGTCTTCAACGACGATATCTCAGATATGACGACTAACGAATATCAACGAACTTTCACGAGGGATCCCGATCTGTGCACTATACCAGAGAATAAAAACTCTGACGCCGAAAGATCTGTTGACACAATAGTCGATGAAGATGGTAGCAATAATGGTGGTAATGTCAAAAAGCTTGACTTGTTCGGCGAATCCTGCAAAATGATTAACGAAATATCTCCAGTCTTAACTTTTATGGACTCTGAGCGCCTACTATTCACCAAAGTCCCTGAACACGTACTTATAGAACCAACTGCTAGCAATGTATTCGGCAATGATGCATTCGAAGATCATTTGACGGACAAAACCAATAAAGACGCTCACAAAACTGAAACTGTTCAACAAAACGCCGATAAGCAAAATATAATTCGACCAAGTTACTCCTTGGACTTTCCTCGCCTTTCAAATGATAATAAAAAAAGAAAGCTCTCGATAGAAACTAAATTGGAAAGTTTTATCCAACCAAAAGGTTTTTTCAAGGATACATTTAGTAAACTATTTGACCAGGAAGCGAAACAAGGACATGAGCATTTCAAGAGTTATCTGTGCGAGACTAAGGAAGAAGTAGGTCATGACAACTTGTAGTTCTAAAGAGGTATCACTCTTGTGGGATCAATGTCAAATTATTAGGAGATAGCGGTATACTGACAGGGAGATATAGTACTTAAGGACTATAAGTACCGACACGCGGTTTCAGACTGCTGAAATCCCCGCTTATTGTTTCCCACCAGTTTACGGGCAGAATCTGAACAAAAGAATAATCGAATATTTTAAGATTAATAAAGAATTTCTGAGAGGTACAGAATTTCCAAAAAGGCTAACGTTTTTCTAACCATTTTTTATTTCAAAACGAGTCTTAACGACCGCTTCTAACAATTCTCAAACCAAATAGGTTTGACAGACAAAAAATTCAAATGTTCTAACTGAAGTATTTTAAAATTGAGGGTAGAGCTGTGCTGACCTGTAATGAAAATGTACGTACTTTCATAAGAATGGCGGTATTAGTCAAAGATCTGTGATATAAGATACGAGTGCCAAGGTAAAAAATAAGAAAATTTATTTTGGGAACGAAAAATGTAGACTTAAGGTAAACTTAATCATTGTTCTAGGTTACAATAAATTAATAATGTTAAGGTAATTTTAGTTGCTTTTTGTCTCAATTTTATTTTAAAATTAGCCCATAAGTTTATGTCATGCCGTACACACGTTTGGTGGAATCATTGGAAAATGTCTAAGGCAGTATTTTGTCCTTTAAAACAGACAATTTATTTTATTGATGACTACAGCAATTTTTAATAGAATTTACTGTTACACATTTCAGAAGATGAGTTTTAGAACTTAATGGTACACAATTAATTTGAAACTAAAAGCCACAATTATCGTTAGCGACTTCGACGCGATTATTTGTAGCCAGCAACAAATAGGCGACTGAAATGGCCTAGTGTGTACCAAGTCTTATGTTAGGATACTCGTAATATTGGTAATTTTACGTAAAACTTGCCTGCGTAGGATTAATAAATTAAAGGATACCAAGTGCGAGTGGTGCCAGATATTAAAACGTGTAGATAGTTCACATTTTTAACGACATTTGTGTACTTTGTAGGTGCCATCAGCTGTTATAAGTTGCATTTACAATCACCTAAAACAAATAATAATTAACAAGTTTCTTTTTTTGTAGTGATGACCTAAATGCTCAGCCTATAATGTTCTCACTGCTAGGACAAAGGCCTTCTCTCTGTGAGAGGGGATGGGCCGTAACCTACCACGCGGGCCCAGTGCGGGTTGGTAGATGTCACATGTCTTCGAATTTTTGGTTCTAGGACATGCCGGTTTCCGGTGGTTACCGGATGGCCTAAGTTTTGTAATATTATTAGTGTTTAAATGTATTTTTATAAAGTCTAAGTATTATATAAAGGTGCACATGTCGTTGCGTTTTAAATATTTTAAAATAAGGTGGTGCTGGAACGGGTGAAAATGAATTTAAATGAAACGGATTGTTCTAGTTCGGATATTATTTTTATAAAAATGTGTTGCTCATAAATTTTAAATGGTATGTCTTAGATTTTTTATTGTATTTAATAAAAGGACGAAAAAAAAATACAAAAAATTTAGATTTGTAACTATAATAATTATGTAATTATGTGTATGATTTTAGTGTGTCTATTAAAGCTTCAGTTAAAATTATTAATTAATGTCAATCGATAAATCCACTTATTATTTGGTGACATCATATTTTTTTACTTAACTCATACTCGTAGTTTAATATATTTCATTTTTATAAATAATTGTTATAGATTTATTTCACTAATAAACAGGTAATTACTGTTATTATAATAATGTACTACATACTACAGGTACCATTTTGAAAATGCCTCATAATTGTTCCATCCCAGATTTGAAGTTCGGGCTCTGCGTCCGGAATTCCGGATGTAAAGGACAGCCTTATTATCCTCATACGGTCATAATGTAGGTACTTTAAAAGCAGGAAGGCATTATGTATGTAGATTGTCTATCAAAAATTCACATGACAGTCTTTGTAAAGACATGATCTGTATACCAACCTACCTGTCTATAAGCTTGTACGTATCTTTGTTAATTTTTTTTATTGTTTGTTTCCTGTTTACTTTTGTTTAATGTTTAACTACTACGTGGAGCCCTGACACAGCTAGAAGGCGTCAGACCCCATAAATCCCCATAAAACGTTCTGTGTTGTCAGTAAGTTAAGTATGTCCAGATAATACTGAATAATTTGTTTTAAATTAATATGGACAATAATTGTAATTGATTAGAGTATTGTCAAGGAACAGACGAGTTTAGTTTTGTGATGAAAAAAAAATTTAAAATTTGTTAGGTAAATGCAAAAAAATATAAAAATATTACTTAGTTAATTTTACCATGTTATTATAATATCACAACCGTTTAGACGATTACGAAAAAAAAACAATAAATAAAATATCGTTCATTCGAATTGAAAACAATTTTTTTATTATTATTAGGCAAAAAATCCATATGCTTCGTGTACGTAGACGAAATAATAAACTATTGTCTAATAGGTAATGTATTTTGTATGGCGACCAAAGTTTATAGGTAGGTAATAAACTAACAGATTGTTCTTTTAAATCTAAATTATTCAATTATCTCCGTAAATGCTACTACTCGACTAATGATTTTATGAATGAAATGAAAAGTTGACTTAAATATTAGAATAATTATAATCTGTTTTTATTATCTATTTGACTTAATTTAATCGTTTTGACATTTCCATTCCTACTAATTAACTAATTTGCAATTGGAATGTTATCCTAATTTATTTAATTCAATGTTTTATCTAAAAAACTAACCACAACACTGAAAATGCCGCACAAATGCGCCGAAATGCTGTGACTTTTAAAACTATGTAACAATATTCTGACAAACAAATGGACTGTTACTAATTACTATTAAAAAAAAATACAATGGAATTCGTACGTATCTAAATCGCTTATTTAAAAATATTACCTATTTATTTTCTACCATACACATTCATTTGTTTCCTGTAGGTACGTAGACGATAGAAAAAAATTTATACGATGAAAAAGAAATATAAATGAAAATGTCAACATAATCAGTACCTCTACCTCTATTCATAGTAGGTACGAAAACTTTTATTATTCAAATACAATACATGAAGTTTCAATAACGAAGAATTGTATTGTCTTAGTGTTTTAGCTGTGAACAGACATTCTAGAACTCTTAATTAAATGTTTTAATAAATTATTGTCATTCAGATAAACGTTGTTTTTTTTCCCTACATTTTGAGTCAAAGAAGTATTCAACATTTTCTATCAGTCAACCTTCGGGCACTTACTACCTAACTTATATTACAGTCACATCATATTTTATATCAACCTAAATCCAGATTTTATCTTATAAGACGGTATAAGAAATCGCATAGACCTGCTGCGTCGTAAAAACATTAATTTTGGTAAAACATCAACTTTCTAAGATTGCTTTTTACGTTCTGCCATGAATATGTTATTACGTGAAGTAAGGAGTAATAAAGGAGCAACGATTATATTACCTCACCTCATATTGACTGCATCGACGTTAGTAGGTATAGCTAGAGACAAGCTACAGACAAGCTAGATGCACGCTAATGCCGCCGTGTCGTCAATAAGCTTCCTTGGTGATATATACAACACTGACTACCCTGCCTACGATACGCGATGGTCGCGATGATTTGTCACTCATTTCAGTCAGAATAAGAAGGCAGCCTCCGTCAGCGTGACGACGCGTTCGTATTCGCCAAGTAGTTAAAATGAACGCCACGATCGCGAATTCGCGCAATAATCTTTTATATTAGGACACGGATTAATAGTAGGAGTGCAACTGCAGAAATTCTTGCTTAAGAAATTCTTATAGCATCTCCAAGTCTGGATTTATGCCTAAACAATGGGAGCAACAGCATACAAATAGGACTAACATTTAACTTGCAAAATGTGGCTATTATTCACACCTTTGCCTACCCGGTCATAGATAAGCGTGATGGTAATTACTGACATAGCGAGAACTAAGATTTAAGGATAAGTACATACCTTACTGCAACCTAGCTATCGTCTCGAGCACAGCTTCTATTTCTCTGCAATAACATAAGTAGACAAAAGGACATGCTCTGTTATTACCAGCGTTGCTCAGTCTCGTATTTGCTAACAAATATAAAGAAGGCACAAAGGTAAGTCACTCAGTATTCTGTAATACTAGACTACCAACAGACTGCGACAACACTATTGCATTAGAGGAAGCTGAGGTTCTTTAGTTAAAGAGACGCGCATGTCTTTGTCAACTCATTACATGATTACACTATAGCGTCTGCGTCTCTCCGACTAAATTTTAACAAATTACCACAATATTATATTTCTATGCGTTTATTAGCGCAAGTTACCAGAATAAATCAAATTATGACAGCTTGGTTGATCTTCACTAATTGATCTGCGTTGATTCTTTGGAGGCGAGTCAAAATTTGTAATTTACTTGTTCAGATTGAAAGGTTTATTTTTGCATTCTAGTTTATTTTTCGTCGATTAAATGTTTTGTTATAAGGTTTTGTTCTGAACTAGGTAATTACACATTTTAAACAATGCCGTTTTATTTGAATAAATTACGGAATTTTACGGATTTTTTGTCCCATGATAAATTAGGATTTTGTGTTTGTAATTTTACACAAAAATTCTTCATCGCTGAAATATTTCTCATAGCAATGGCAACTTA
The DNA here is from genome assembly GCA_963669345.1 of Gortyna flavago. Lineage (NCBI taxonomy): Eukaryota > Metazoa > Arthropoda > Insecta > Lepidoptera > Noctuidae > Gortyna > Gortyna flavago. Next base: position 14,746,580 of record OY770138.1, read on the forward strand.
TTATTAGACTTTTTTTGTTTTAACAATATTTTTTTTGATAAACTACCTCTTTGCCTAGCCTTTTCCCAACTAAGTATGTTGGAGTCGGCTTCCAGTCTAACCGGATGCAGCTCGATACAGTATTTTACATGGAGCGACTGCCTATCTGACTTCCACAACCCAGTTACTAGGTAATTCGAAACCCCTTGGTAAGACTGGTTGTCAGACTCGGGCTTCTGACGACCCGTAACAACTGTCAAAGATCCACGAATGACAGCCGGGAACACGTGCTTTCCGAGGCACGGAGGGATCTCGGTATGTAAAGATGGTCACCCATCCACAGGCCAACCGCGGCAAACATAGCTTAACCTGATCGTACCACCTGTGCGGCTGTTATTATTTAGCCACGGGCCCCTCATGATTTTCCTCTTAATATCACTAAATCAATAAGGATTATCCCAGAATATTAAGATTACCATCTTTGAGTCTTATTATAAGTACTTCCTGTCAGTACAATATTTTATAGGACCTCCAATTGTAGCCATACATATATTCTACTAATCCTCTTACACCGATAAAAATTCAGACATAACGCTTTCACGTATTTTGATGATTACGTGCTTTTAAAAACCAGAGAATTTTCCCTGTGATACAGAATAAGGGTACTCTTTCGGATATGTTTTAAATAACATTTAGACAATTAGGCTCATTACCTAACCATTTGTGACATATTTATAGTTAGCACATTACCTAATAGGAAGTCTGAAAGTGGCACCGGTAACTGAAAAATTGTGTGGAAATCGGTTGTCTTGGTTACGGAGTAATGAGGAACATGTCGTGAGGAAAGTTTTGAGTATGAATTTCGATGGCTATAAGAGTAGGGGAAGACCAAAGAAACGATGGATGGACTGTATGAATGATGAGAAAGGAGGTGACTACCGAGATGGCGACTAATAGAGTTATGGAAGAAAAAGACATGTTGAGCAGACCCCAAATAAATTGGGATAACGGCAGAAGAATGATGATGACCACCCGAGTTACAAACATACTTGCAATCACAATAGCCTCCATTCTGTCAATTGAACAATATGTACCTACACTGCGCCCTTTGTTAAGCAAATGCATGTTCACGACAACAAAAGCCAGGCAATGGACATTGTTGAACTGTCAAAACAGAACTTAATGCCATGTAACACGGGTCCTTTGTCGCCTGAATGACATTGACAGGGGGCGTTTTTGGTAAACATTTGTGCAATTGTCACAGAAGCTGTATCGAAAAAACAAGATTGTGGCGTTAGTTCTACCTTTTAGCCACGTAATCAAAATCAACATAAATATTTAAGTAATTTCACATACACCTACATGAGCACTTGTGTAACGTCAGAAGCTAGATGCACGGTTCCAATTGGTCGTTTCCTATGCAGAAGAGCTTCCTGCTGCTCTCAGCTCTCTGCTCTGAAGATCCAATTATTTTTAAAAGAGCAGAAGTCTAGGAAAATAATTGGATCTTCATTGTTTACAAATTACAGTGCTGGTGAAGCGTCAATGCCTTTCAAAAATAAAATAATAACATTTTAGAAAAGAAAAGAAAGAAAGAAAAGAAGAAAGGAAATACGTTTATTTGCGGCAAACATGACGCATCAAAAGAAAAAAATATATATAAAAAAAATAAAAATAATTAATATGGGCGAAAACATGCGTCACATCCACGCAAAACGGCCATCGCTCAGCATAATGCTATGACCCTGTACGAGACAGAGCCCAGCGCTGGTTTTCAGCGACAGCCGGCGTTGACGTGATGACGTCAGCAAGTGCAGCATACAATTAAATAATGTATAAATAAAAATAAAAAACAACAATCAAAATAAGAAAACAATTACAAAAAGAATGATGAACATGAAAAATATGAGGTGGTAACACAGGGCACCGACTCACGCGCCGCCGCCCATTATTATAATAATCTGTGCGCTCGCGCAACTGGATAGGATTAGGATTCTGGATTTTCTGTTTAGGATTTTTTCTATAATATAATATGGTAATATCTCAAATAAAATATTTTAACTTCTCAATTGATGAATCCTCACACCAATATTTGTCGCCGCAGCGCCCATGTAGGTATCGAAACCTTCTTGAGTTTTCTCGCTATATGGCCGATAGATGGCATTCGCGGCGGTTCGGAGACATTGCGGGCGCTCATCACTCCGCCTTTTAAAAAAAAACGTTTTTAGTGAAACCTTGATGATACTCGTAAAATAAATGGACCTGCATCAGTGCTTCATTGAGAACTTATAGTGCAGTGTTGATTTTTGGAGTTTTAACCATTCCACCGGTGGATTTTGCTCGCCGGCCGGCAGCCAATAGATACCTACAAGCCATCACGCGCGCATGAACGAGGTATCTTCCCATCTCCCTGGGTCTGAGTGGGATCTCTGAATTGCCAAGGTAGGTACGTGGGCATGTTTTGCTGCTAATATTTCTTTGTTATTGGTGTCTCGAAGATTCGTCAATAGGGAAAATGTTTTATTTTTGAGGTCCGCCATTACACTTTTAACATGGTTCTTAATTCAAATTTTTATAACAACCTTCACAAAGGTGCAGGCTTGGTGCAGGCTATTTACACGCCTCAACAAGTGGGTGTGTGGGTAGGTGGGTCTGGGAGGAGAGTGTAGGCCCGTCAATAAGTAAGTACCAGGTAAAAACTGTATTGTTCTCAGCGCTCTGTCTTGGTTTTTTTTTATTTGGTCTAAGTAGGTACCTACTGTTGTAATTCGGAAGTTGAGTAAGACAAATTAATGCTTACGGCAAGAAGGTCAGTGGGTCATCTCCGTCAAGTCATGCATACGTGGGTTTAAGCAAATATACTCAATAATTATTATAATTATTTGACGTAAGTCAATGCCATAAGTTTGTAAATGTAATTTAAAACAACACCTTTTTGGTTTGACGATAGTTAGCCCCATTTTTGACGTATACGGTACGCGTGCGTCAAGTGGACGTGAAACAACCCTCCCTTAAGGAGCCCAGCTGTCATAAAGTTAACTAGATAAGTTGTCGAATTGCCAAAGTTCTTTTCATTGCTAAATGATTAGAACTTTCGCATCTCTAGCGAAACATTTCTTATTTATTTAGTCCGCTTTTGCTCGTGGGTTTGGCCGCATGTCGGGAATTATCCCCCGGAAATGTATTACTACGTTTAATAGACCTTTCTACGAGGAATAATTCCGTAATACATTGTTTTCATATTACTCTATTGGATTACGCGACACTCGCCAGTAAACTTCACAGTCGGCATATATTTTTCCGACATCTTCAACAATCATCGTCATATTTCAGCCAATTTACACAAAACTATAATGAATTATACACTTACACCTTCCTCATGAATCACTTCATCTAATGGTGAAAACCGTATCAAAATCCGTCTGGCAGTTTTTGAGTTTACAGACGCAGCGGGGGGACTTTGTCTTACAATAATATGTAGTGACACTTTTTTGTACACCACATTATTATCAAAAGGACAAACCTATTAAAAACTAGTGTACACTTATTTTTATTAAATTGTGATCAAAGCAACCGTAATGTCTGACGCACATCGCGCGTCGTCCTAATTGCATACCTAACACACTATTTATCTCAATCTGAATCATTTTGAAGGATATTGCTAATCCATTGATTCATATGTTCAGAAATGTGTCTGTTGAACAACGTAAATAACGCAATGAATATTGTTGAACTGTCAAAATTAAACCCATTGCTACTGATACTGTGACGCAATTACCCCGCGCTGACTGACGCGCGCCACTTGTTAACGTGTCAGGGCATAACTTACCGTCACCCTTTATCTCTATAACAGCCTGTATTTCCTTACTGGGTGGGCAATATATTATGGATAATAGGTACACCCACATTTCCCTCGTTATGTTTTAAATCCTATGTAAGTAATAGGAGGGAAGACTAACGCAATTAAGCGAGTAAAAATTCAAACTATCGATATTTTTTCCATAAAAATTTCGGGAGAGTATTACTCCACTGTTTGACATTATGCATCCAAAGTTAAACATGATATCGTTTTGACTTCTTAATAATTGTGTCTGTACGGAAACAGAATAGTAAAATAAAAATAAATTAAAAAGTTATGAGCCAACAAAGATTCGTTTTTCTTGCTATTTTTAACGTAATTTTGGGTGTAAATAAGTAATAAAAGAACTGTAAGATCTTCAAAACCAAAACCGTACCGACAACGCTCAGTTATCGAAGAGTTCAATAAACATTTTTTATAATTGATTTATGCAGTGGTTTTTCATAAAACTCGATTTTCCAAAGCACTTTTCGAATTTATTTACGCGTCTATCAGTCCAGAACGGTGTTTGTGTGTGTGAGAACTAGACGTTGTGCATGTAGACTAGCGTCTAACTGCTCATCACTGATACTAGCTCTGTCAGGCACGAAGCCAGGTGAGACAGCGTGATTTTTAGCCATGACCACCAGTGAGTTCGAGCTCGCGACTAGTTTACTCTTAAGGCGACTACATGACCTAAAGCGCGGTCACTATCGGACTGCATTGAAAAGAAAGACATGCGCGATGACACAACGCTGGTAATTTATTGCAAAATATGAAACAATCATCTATTGTTGATTTATCAAACACCAAACACAGCCAACATGCGCCATGCAATAAAAATAATTAAAAAATAGTAATGTTTATGTGGCCAACATTTAATCTGACTTGATTTCCGTACGTCTTTTTCGGGTAACCACTGAAAATCAGCGCTGTGCTGTGGGTCCTCTATAGCACAGCATCATGCTGAGTGGAAGCCTTTCTGTCACAGTCATTACGTGCAGTCTTCGACTATCATGCTTTGTGCTTGTATTGTTAAATAGTATATAATAATATTTTGTTGTTATTTATTTATTAGAATTAATTTTATCTTTTTGTGTGCACTTGTTTCTGTGACAAATAAACCTATTTTTGTTTCTTTCTTCTTTCAAACAAATAAAAACCGTATACTAAAATTTGGGGAATTAAATTGTCTTTTATATGGTGAAAGTTGTATGAAAATACACCCGATAGTGTTTGCGTGGTTATCGTTTTTATGTCCGCGGTAGACATTACTTTACAAATTAATTACACTATGTTAACAAAATATAATTGTAAATATTCACATATCAAATTACGAAGCAAATGGTCTAGTATAACATTTTTTTTTTTTTTTCAAAGAAATCAGTCCGGTCGATTAGACGTGATGTTGAATTTAAAATCATTAGAAGTCGTATATCTGCGCCTTAACACACAACTATTTCATTTTACCATAAATATTTTGGCAACTAAAACGTTAAGAGGAAATGCGGGTGGTCGTTTCTCCATAGAAACGCTCTCGACTGTTTTCTTTCTGGTTAATGACCATGAAGCAATGAATTTTTATAAAATAATAAATATTAACTACTTGTATGTCCCTATGTTTTTCTTTTTGATGATCCATTATTTTTATAAGCACTAGAACCCTAAAAAAAAATGCCCATTTAAACCGCTGTCAACATCAGACGCCTAGTGTACAAATTAGACAACTATTAATGAAAAAAAAAATATTATTCAGTTTATGAAATATCTTTTGAATTGGTCCAATATTGGTAGAGAAAATAGGCGAGAGCCAAACCTCGAATTATGACTTTTTACTTGGGCTTTTTCAAAAGTCTCTCTGACAGCATTCCCAAAATTATCCTCAAGTCCACGCGTCGTAACTGCCATTAAAATAGTAACTCAATCCAGAGCGTTGGTCATTATTTCTCTTATTACACGAAGGCAAAACCTACTAATGAAGCTGGCGTTGTTACGAAATACTGTTTTTGCATAGTCCGTCCATTTTGGTGTTATTTTGTGCAACGTATTAACAGAATGATGTTTGTGTTTCTGGATTTCGAAGTTCTAATCACTAGTGGTGCATAGAATTTATGGACTTTCCGAGGAAATCAACAACGCTTCACTAATGAACAAAATATTATGTACACATATATCAAACTATACATTTCTAGTTTTAGCTGACCTCGCATTGTATCTAGGCTTTTCGTACAATGAGAAGTCACTGGAAATAATTATAAAGTTTGATAATTATGTCGCTGTGCGAACCAACGCAGTGGAAAATTGCACCATATACACAAATTAGTTGCCGCTCAATACTCTCAATACTCTGGTACAGGTGTACCTAAACAACACGTAGGTAGGTACAACAAAATCAAACGTACAATGTAATACAATCGCCACTGCATGCATGGCGATTCTTGAATGGCAATAATTGAACGGTGCTTTGCGATTATTGCTAACGCTCCAGAAACTTGCACTGTATAAATGGGGTTTTACTTTTATAAATAACGTTTCAGTGACGTCATTTCCCTCTAAATTTCAGACACTATGTGGCGGCCCGGCCCCCGTTCTTATAGGCGGTTGCCTATAAGAACGGGGCGTCTTAGCGCGTGCTCTGGCTAAAGGTATGGTTATACCTTTAGCCAGAGCACGCGCTAAGACACATTCTTCAATCTGCCTCAAAACTTTCTACAATAGGCCGTAAATACATCGGAGAATTCTAATTTTCCCTAAGAAACTCTCCTTTGGAAAACATTAATCCGTTACGAAACGAATGTTATTAGAAATAAGAGTCGACATAGGTAATTGAGGAAACCATTCACAGACTCACAATAAAGTTTAATTAGTGTCCTGATGGTTTGCGGCTGAGTGGCTTTCGTTTGTGCGGCATTTGTGCGCTTTGGCAAGCACCACCCTCGATCCCAGTGCCGGTTGGCGGATGACACTTCGAATTTTTGGTTCTTGGACATGCCGGTTTCCTCGCGATATTTTTCGGAGCAGTGGTGATGAAAATAATTTACACAAAGTAAAGTGCCTGCTTAGGTTCGAACCCTTGACCTACGACTCGTAAGTCGCGGCCGACACCACTGGGCTACGATTATTTTTATCACATGGAGCTTATCATACTAATATTATAAAAGCGAAAGTTTGTGTGTGTGTTTATATGTTTGTTACTTCTTCACGCTCAAACGGCTGGACCAATTTTGATAAAATTTTGTATGGAGGTAGCTGACACCCTGGATTAACATATAGGCTACTTTTTATCCCGATATTCCCACGGGATCAACACTTATGCGGGTGAAACCGCGGGGCGCAGCTAGTTATCTATAAAACAAAACAAAATTGGGTTAGTAACACCATTTATAACTCAAGAACGGCTGGCCCGATTTATATGGTCTTTGATTTGAGGATTTTTCTCCGCCCCTAATAGCAGAATAACTATTAAAACATGGGATAAATTTACGAAGAAAAAAAATTATGAAGAGAATTCATTTTCTCGTACATTTTGTATTTATTGATTCTGAGGTGGTACGAAGTTCGCCGGGTTAGCTAGTGTTTTAATAAAAAAAATCTGCCGGCTTTGTCTCACTCCAGAGCCTCTCTATCCATTTTCCACTCAACTCGATCCTGAGCAAAGATGGACCAGTCCCGCCTATAAGCGTCAAGTTCGTCCCGCCATCTACGCCAGGGTGTTCCGCGATGCCATAAGAGGTTTTCAGGGAGCCATGTTATTTTGGTCTTAGCCCACAATGCATCCGACACGCGACAAACGTGTCCATTAGGCCTGAGTTCACCAACATTCAAACCACCGGTTAGGTATTTTAAACATTTGGTTTATGTCACCTAAGAAAATTTTAAACATCGAACTGATTAAATATTTAATCAGTTGATTTAAATGTTGGTGAACACAAGGCTAGTCCCACTTGTGCTTGGCTGCTAACCGACGAAAAAGAGAAGGCTTTCAAGTCGACGCGTTTTTTTTATTTTTTATGTAAACTAAACAGTTTCTACTGCTTTCAATTATTTCATGAAACAGGTATGTTTATAGCTCCGTTTGACTAAACCTTCAGGCATGACGCACGCCTTAGGTTAAGTGGGACGAGACGAGACTGATTAATTTGACAAGACTTAAACTAAAATTTGTCTTCTGTCCTTTTCTTAATGAAATAGAAAGAAAAATTTATGAACGACAGAATCTGCACCACTGACACCTGCCTCGTTTGATTGATCAATATTTTGTAATATTGCATTAGCCGCAGTAAGTCACGTTATATTTCGCGTCTTTGTCACACAAGCAGAGTGGCGCAGTGGAAGCGTGCTGGGCCCATAACCCAGAGGTCCGTGGATCGAAACCACGCTCTGCTAAAATCCTCTTTTTATTCGAACTAGGTATATATACTTCCTATAGACAAACTAGTATCTATAACTGATTAGATTGATTAGTATTTTGTAATATTGCATCAGCCGTAGATTACAGAAGCCACATTTCACGATACCATCACACAAGCAGAGTGGCGCAGTGGAAGCGTGCTGGGCCTATGGGCCCAGCACGCTTCCACTGCGCCACTCAGAGGTCACACCCAGAGGTCCGTGGATCGAAACCACGCTCTGCTAAAATCTTCTTTTATGTTTATTGTACCTAGGTACATATCCTTCCTATAGACAAACCAGTATCTCTGGCTAGTTTGATTGATTCATATTTTGTAATATTGCATCAGCCGTAGACAGGAAGTCACATTTCAAAGTACAATCACTGAAGCAGAGTGGCGCAGTGGAAGCGTGCTGGGCCCATAACCCAGAGGTCCGTGGATCGAAACCACGCTCTGCTATATATATTTTTTTGTTTTTTTACATATAAGCAAATACATGATAAAATAATATTTATATACCGGATGAGTTTTTACAGGTTGTTCTACCCATTGTTTATTTTTTTCGTTATTTCAGAGTTGGTCCCGTAATGAAAGTTGTTCATATTCATGGGTAGAACACCCTGTAAAAATACCGAGACGGTAAAAAAAAATCATCCGGTATATTTGCCAGTGGTAAAACATACGTTGTTTTTTTATTATGTGAACAATATCTTTTCTCTTCAGAATTTATCCTGTTTTCAATTGATTCAAGTAGTCGTGTTCTGCCTATATTTATTTTTAACTATCACTAAATTATCGGTTGTCATGGTATGGGCATGTGTTACGGAGAAATTAGGAAAAAAATGTCGATGGCTATATGAGTAGGGAAAAACCAAAGAAACGATGGATGGACTGTGTGAATGATGATATGGTTAGAAAGGTGGTGACTACCGAGATGACGACTAATAGAGAAGTATGGCAGAAAAAGATATGTTGCGCCGACAACAAATAAATTGAGAAAAGGACAAGAGAATGATGATGACCTAATAGCATCCGAGTTACAAAAACACTTGCAATCACAATAGCCTTTTTTTTTTTTTTTTAAGGATGGGAAATCATCCAATGACCCCTCCCGCTCTGGGTGGAGCGGAAGGGAGTGTCAGACTCTTACTGACTAAAACCCATCCGTGTTCCTTCCTTAGCCCTTTATGTTCCGGGGCAGCGGTAACCCTTTCGGACAATCCCGCTGCCCCGGCAGGCTTCAGCCCTAACGGGCCCCTCCATGTCTGCTGACATCTCTTTGAGGCGCGCGTGGAACACATACGCGCCGTCCGGCACGGGCCTGGTCCTGATCGGACGGCGAGCTACCCATTACTCGCCGTCCGCAGGCCCGCGCCTACGGTGGCCGGGAGTCGTCACGCGGCTCCCGACGCCCGGAGCGTCTACCGCGGCGGCTGGGACGAGCGGCCCTCTCGGCTCTCTCCCTCTCCCATCCCGCCACCTCCTTCGCTAGCATGACTGCTTCGCAGAAGGAGGTGACTGCCTCCCACTCCCTCTCGCCCCGGATCATGGCTTGGACCAGGGCCGGGCGCGAGAGGTCGCCGCCGCTGCCGATCGCCTCTACGAGGACACGGCGGTGCTCTGCCCAAGCGGGACAGACCTCCACCGTGTGCACCACCGTGTCCTCTGGGCGATCCTCGCAGTGGTGACACCCGGGCGTTTCCTCCCGCCTGATTATGTGCAGGAACCTCCTGAAACATCCGTGTCCGGTGAGGACCTGCGTCAGGCGGTAGGTGAGGGCGCCGTGACGCCTCTCTAGCCACTCCTCAAAGAGGGGCCTTACCGCCGCTATCGCGGCGTGCCCTGCGCTGGGTTGCGACAGTCGCGCTTTCCATGCCGCCATGAGATCGCGCCGGAGGTCCGTCCGCTCCGCAGCAATTTGCCGCGGAAGCGGGTTTTCCCCCCGGCGTAGTGCCTCCGCGCGCCACTCAAAGAGGCGCGCGAGGACTATCGCCTCCAGATCCCATGGCGGCAGTCCGGCAAGGAGGCTTGCCGCCTCGCGCGAGATCGTGCGGTACCCCCGTATCAGCCGTATGGCTACCACCTTTTGGGGCGCGTTCAAGTAGTGGGCGGCTCGAAGCCGCAGTGAACGCGCCCACACCGGGGCGCCATACACGGCCATGGACCGCACGACCCCCGCGTAAAGCCTCCGGCAGGAGGCGTTTGGCCCCCTCAGGTTGGGCAGGAGCCGCTTGAAAGCGGCCCCAGCCCGTTCCAGTTTGGGGGCCAAACGTCGGAAGTGCTCCACGAAGTTCCACCGGCTGTCGAGGACGAGACCCAGGTATTTCATCGTCGTCTCGACGCCGATGTGAACCCCTCCTACCGTAAGTTGGGATCCCGATGGTGGCCCGTTCCGAAGCCCATGAAATGTCATGGCTTCGGACTTGTGCAGAGCCACCTCGAGACCCAACTGCCGGATCCTCTCCACGACTATCGCAACCCCGCGTGTCATTACGTCGGCCGCCGCCTGATGCGACCTCCCCTGCGCCAGGACCAGCGTGTCGTCAGCGTAGCAAACTACGCTGACGCCATCAGGGAGGTCTGCCCGCAGCACCCAGTCGTAACCGATGTCCCACAGGAGCGGCCCCAAGACCGATCCCTGTGGGACACCGCACGACATCTCTCGCCGGTTCCATTCCCCATCGCGACCGGGGTAGATGACGGCTCTGTCCGTCAAATACGCCCCGACTACTCGACGGAGGTAGGTCGGCACTCGGTGATACCGGAGTGCCTCCCTAATGCAGCTCCAGGGCAGGGTGTTAAACGCGTTAGCGATGTCTAATGACACCGCCACGACCACCCCACCCCGAGACACCGCGTCCCCCGTCGTGAGGGCTCTCACGCGCATGATGGCGTCCACCGTAGAGCGCCCCTTGCGGAAGCCAAACTGGCTATCCGCAAGATCCGGCCCCGTCCTCACCAGGTGCCCGACGAGGCGGCCCGCAATCACTCTTTCAAAGAGCTTGCCCACCTCGTCGAGCAGCACGATGGGCCGGAATGCGGACGGAGAGTCCGCAGGGCGCCCTGGCTTCCGAATGAGGACCAGCTTCCCCGTCTTCCAACGGAGTGGAAACTGGCCCCTCTCCATACATGCGCTTAAGAGCGCCTCCAGTCGGGGTCCGAGAGCCGTCGAGGCCAGGGCCCAGGCTTTACCCGGCAAGCCGTCGGGCCCTGGGGCGGTATTTTTGGCCTTCAGCCTACCTACCGCCACTCTCAGATCTACCCCGGTATCACAATAGCCTCTGTCAATTATTGAACAATACCTACACTGCGCCCTTTGTTAAGCAAATGCATGTTCACGACAACAAAAGCCAGGCAATGGACATTGTTGAACTGTCAAAACAGAAACTATTACCATGTAACGTCGACTTTATTAGATCATTGTTTACTTCTGCCTAGAGCGTTCTACGTACAGAACCCGTCCAAATGCGCGATGCAAAGTCCAATTTCATAACGTTACGAAGCCAGGAGTACAATAAATATTATAATATTTTTCCTCTTTCCTCAACGATGAATAAAACAAGACATATTCAGGGTTTCTTCGTATTGCGTATAATACTTATGGTACAGTCCTTATTCACCGGCCGTCTTCACTTCCTCAGCGAATTCGTATGGAGTTGTAAAATTTTATTTTTACCACCGACTTTGGTAAAGATAGATTTCTGGGACCTAAATAAGTAATCTCACTAATAAATCCTGAAAAAGATAAGCTAAGTTAGGTACAGCTCTCAACTAAAGTTATGCTCAAGTACTATCTATAAGTAAAGTCAGGGAAAAGATTTTTTTTATCAAAATTGACTACCAATTTAAATTGCACGTGTATTAAGTTTCCTGAAAACCATCATTCTTTGACAGTTATATGATTATAGAACGGCAAATTGACGTAGTGTCAATTTGATAAACAACTAATTTCTCTCACCGTACCTACTTTTAACAGCATGAGGGGAGGAATATTTTCATTCTTAAAAAAAACCCACATTTGTGTCAGAAAATTTACCGTTTCGAAAGAAAAAAGCTAAGCTTTTTCGTGAGTCGTTTAGCATCAAAGGTTCTGTGAGAGGCGATTAAAGTTTTACACTCTAGGTAGGTACAGTCAACAAAAGAGATAAGTACGCAGGATCGTCGGATATAGTTGAAGTTTAGTAAGAAACCGATGGATGTTCTCGAATAAAATTTAATTTTATTAATAGAAAACAGACAGCTCATTTGTCAAACTAAATTTCAGTCGACAACTTCCATCGGTTTCTTACTAAACTTCAACTATATCCGACGATCCTGCATACTTATCTCTTTTGTTTACTGTACATATGTACGACAATTCGTAACGCCTTGATTGTGGTTTTATGCAGCGCACTTTGCCTTTTCTGGATATGGGGTGGGAAACAAAAGTTGTTGTCATGGTAATTTTTCTAGCAGTTTTCGTTCTCCCCCCCGTAATTCCGCCCGATACGTAAAAAAGCAGCGCGTGCAGCTTCTTAAAAATAAAGATTCTGAGAGATTTAGTGTGAGAAACGGAAAGAGTTATAAACAAAATGTGCCTAAACTTGACGCGTCCTTGACATTTCACATTATTATCGAATCGCTGACTTATTTTTTAAAAGCTTGGCATCGATTTTATTTCCCCAAAAACCGACCTTTTGTAGCGGTTTATAAGCTTCTCTGTCCTTAAAATTTTTGACGTTCAAAAGTGCCTTTTAAGTGCCTATTTGAAATAAATGCTTTGACTTTGACTTCTGACTTTACAGACCACTGGGGCGGACTATCACTCTTCTGGGTCTTCTCTGTCTTGACAGTCTGCCACATTACCTCTAGAAGCCAGATTGAGACATAATTATGATATTAGTATATCAACATACTCCGAAATGAGCACGATGCGTTATAAAATATATAGCTAAAATACAAAATTTTAACCCTCAAGGGAAGCCTTTTCAATAACCTGACCACCCCGACCTTATTCAGGCGCCCAATTTCGATTTCGGCTAAATAAAATCGCTGCCAAGCCCCTAGACAAATTAAAAACCAACTTGTTTTTATAGCTAGGTTTCATTCCGCTTCATTTAAAAAGTTACAAAATGCATTTAAATGTTTAAATTTAACAAAATATCAGCTGTCAGTCGCCCCACAAATCGTTGGCTTTTTAATAAACGTTTACCTATGCAACACTTTTGAAGCAGCCTGTGCTTTAAAGTTTTGCACCCCAATAATTAATTAAGTACTTAGTTTCACCTATAGTAAGTAGATCAGCTGCCGATAAAGAGCTCTTAAAATACTAGGTAGATAGGTTTATATATAATTCCTTTAATGAGCTCGAAAATATCGATCCGGGCTTCGATTCCCAGGTCGGACAAAGTGTTATTGAGTTTTCCATTAGGAATTTCTAACAGTCCAGAGTTTCGAAGTTGGCGGTGTGATACCCCCGTGCCTCGGGAAGTGGTCCTACGCCTGATCTCTCCCCGGTAGTGTCGGATTGCCGTCCCATCAGACTATGAGAGTAAAGGAACAGAGAATGCACCTGTGTTTTCGCACACACTTACGCACTATACAATCTCCTGCCTACCTCTCATGTGACAAAAATAACTGGCGTTCGACACCACTTTGCCATTTTGAATGGCGGATTTGATTAAATCTTTGATTTACTCGTTTTCGTCATCAAACGTTTACATTACGTAGCTGTCGCACATAGTGTTCGAGGAATCTCGTGTATTCTCTTTGGCGTTCGTTAAACCGTCATAATAGGAACTACTGATACAAACAAACCCCATTCATGGACGTTCTGTGCCAGTTGTGACCCCGGAATAATTAAATTCTCCAACGGTGCGAAGTTTGGAACTGTATGTATAATGTCCTATAAGTACCTACTTACCTAAACTAAACTTGTCGCTTACATGGGATTTAGTTCAGTGATTGATGGTACCTACCTATTAGGATTATTGATGGTACCTATGTGTCAACAAATATTATTATTTGGGGTTGAGTCATGTTCGTGAGCGGGTTGGGAACTGATCATCCCTTAGCGACCAACGACTTAATTATTATAATTTTTTTTTTGTTTTTTTCTGATTTTACTCTGCACGCTTTTGACATGCAAACCTTTTTAAATCGTTCTCAAATATGTATGTATGTACATACATTTCCATAATTATAAATTCGACATTAATGATGTACTTAACTAATATGTTGTAACAATATAGGTAATTTAAAAGAGTGTCCATGGAGTTTCTTGCTCTACGCTTTGGAATTGGCAACAAGTTTCTTCTTTCTGAATGACCGACTTCTTTGACAATTCAAAAGTGCCGTACAATAAAAAAATGCTTGGAGTCTATATGAGGTCTAGGTTGTGAATTATTAAAAGAGTTTAAATTCTTTCTATCCTATTAAAAGCAGCTCTAAACACGGCAAAATGCCGTGTTTCAGGAATAAAAACTGAAATGATATATATGTATTAAATTACTTTTTTCTAAGTAGTACCTACTAATTTGTGAAAATAATTCCTGGAAAAAAAATAAAATCGTGTTTAATGGATTAACTTTGTCGTTTGTTTTAAAATTATGTTCGAAACAGATGTTGGCTATGGCCACAGAAGAAAAGTTCACGCTCCATTACTGGAATAAATTGAGTGAATTTTTGTAAAAATTACATTACTCTGGCTACTCGTTAATATTGATTCTGTCTCATAATTATCTTTTTCCAGGAAAACAAGAGTTCAGGAAACCAAATACTTACCCCGCTCTTTTCAAAGTGAGTTTTGCAGGGGACTGGTTTCTCTTTATTTTTGGGAAAGGTTACAGTGAAGTATCAATTTCAGTTAAGAACGCTTACTTTTCGAGAGGTTATTTAATATTTCTGTTATTAAAGCATTAGGTCATGATCCCCAACGTTGACAGAAGAAAGGTAACAAAAACTTATTACATCATTACAAAACATTGCAATTGGTTTGGCTGGAGGCGATATTTACTCATAAGAAAATAACAGAATATAATAGGTACCTACTCTATTATTACCTACATAAAAATTACAGCATTAAAATTAAAAGCGATCTCTTAAAGGGAGAAGGAGAGACAATAGGTAATGCAAGTAGTCTGTGGTGTTCCTACATTTACATATAGGTACAATAAATCATATACTTATCTATTTAAATATACATAAATATGACGGCGCTTCCGTTTATGTTACTTTTAGTTAGATGTCATAGATGGCGTTACTAGCTTAGAGTGCCTGTTCCGTGAACTCTGACGCAACACCGAGCGCTAGTGGGGAGGGACAAGTCGAGCACTGAGACAGTTCAATTGGAATTGAGCCTCGGTCGACATCACAAGTACGCGCTACGCGTTCGGTGGAGTGTCTGAATAATTGTGTAAAGTTAAAGTTTATAGTTCGAATTAATGTTCAAGTGGTAATTATTACTTAGATTAAACTGAAGTGTCGAAATATAAAGTGATTTGATTTGTAACGAGTGTTTACTTTCTTCGCCCGACGATCCACGCCTACTCGCGAATCGAAGCTTAAAACTATGGAGCCAATTAATATCACTGATGAGTCCCTAGAGTCTTTAAATATATTTATTTATTTATCATATATTTGTCGTCCATTAACTATATAATGTTTAGTGTATATCTTTTGCTGGAGATCTTAAAATAAATAAAAACTTATACTATCATGGTTTTTGCTCTTGTATACTGATTATAACAATAATCAGTATACAAGAGCAAAAACCATGAAATTATGTTTAACACTTTCCGGTGCGGTCTGTTGTTAGAGAAAGACAGTAGAATTTTTCATACAAAATCACAATACTGTCCCAACCGTAACAACATATCACGGAAGCGGTAGACGGATACAACCGTAAGTACTTATCCGTTTAATAGCGTTGTGAATGAAATCTGTTTACATGTAGGTAGGTATGGCACACATCGAGAAGATTGTGTTAGCTGTGTTTGACGTTAAGAAAGTACCAAATAATACGGCTATCGCCGTATTGTCATTCCATGAACTTTTAAAATACAGTTACAGCACAGGTTACTGGTGTTAAGCAAAGAAATTGTGTTTTTTTTTAAATGACAATCTCTTAGTCCCATTTGCACAAAAAGTCACAAAATGCATTAAACGCTAAACATAATTATGACGTATTTAAAACATTGCGAGTATTCTGTCTTCAAATGATTGACAGAAACAGATTGCTTGACAAAATCATAATGCTATCCAGAATCCAAAGCATTACATATTTCATAATCTAAGATGTTCATACAATATTTCCTTGACATCATAACAAGGGTTCCTTTTGAACTGAAATAGATTATGAAAGCTAAAGATACCTACTTCATACATTATATATTAACTAACCCTTCTAGATATTCATACTGAAATGTCCATGAGACTGTCTGTACACCCGGCACCATATCAAGCTATACATTTCCAGTTTTAGCATATAATATACATTTCCAGATCTCGCACTGTATAGGTTTTTTGTATTAAGAGAAGTCGGCTTATATTGGTTATAAAGCTTGATTTGTAGCCGTGCGTACATCATAAGATTAGACAGACCTTCATGTTAAAGAAATAGCAATAAAAATATAAAAGAAATGTGCAGTGAACCAAGACTTTATTTTATTTTCATTTGACTTGATTTTGCCAATGTTTCATTGATTTGGAAAATGCTTTCATGTACTTAGACAAAGTTTTATTCGCTTATTTTTATTCTAGTATTTTGTTTATCTAAGAAATTGTGCAAATTTTTAGGTTCCGTACGTGCCAACGGGTCCCTGTTATTAAGCCTCGGTTGTCTATACGTCCGTCCATCTGTGTATCAGCGGGCTGTATCTCATGAACCGTAATAGGTACCTAGACAGTTGAAATGTTCACAGTATGTATTTCTAATGCCACTCTAACAACAAAAATAAAAATAAAATAGGTAATCCAACAAGAAACGTGTCTTTTTTTCGTATTTTGACTTGTGGTACGGTACCCTTCGTGTGCGAGTCCAACTCGCACTTGGCTGCTTTTTGTAACAAGAAACTCGTATTCTTGCACCGCTGCACGCTGCCATAAATACGTGAATTAGAATAACTGTCTAAATGCAAGTATGCACTACACATAATTATAGCAGTCGTCTAAACTGTCAAAATTTTCGGGTTTACTATTTGTGAACAGCGGTAGTTATATACTCGTACGTCACAATTTGTTAATAGCCGTTGATAGCTCGGAATATATTTTTCCAAAAATAGAATGCCCATCGATAGTAGATCGTGTTGCGTACAAAATTATAATACTACCCACATTTAGCACACGGGGCGGAAAAGTATTGAATAGAGCTTCAATAACTGAAAATAACTGAATAACGTAAACGATAAAAATATAGGTACACACTGGATAAACTTCTTTTACTAAAGCTTCTTCTGCCCGTGACTTCATCCGCGTGAAATTTTTGTTCCCCAGACCCACCCCGTCGCATCGCAACGCCTGCCCGCGCTATTACTTCGTTTTCGTTTTTTTATTTATTTAGGTATTTAATCTTTTCGCACACAAAAAGGTACAAAGGCGGACTTAATGCTTTAGGTATTCTCTACCAGTCAACCAAGGGTGGTGAAGAGATTATATGGCAGGTGCTTTGGTTGAGCCGAAAAATGATTAAAAAAACAATTAAAACGGAATTATTCCACTTTGCCCCACCGGCCGCCCCTCTGGTGGGGCAAAGTGGAATGTCTAAAATTTTTCAGTGGAGTCTGCCCCACTAAATCGAAGTAGTGGGGCAGATTTCACTACTTTGAAATATTGTTGGATTCTGCCCCACTAGGGTTCGCACCTAGAATAAAAATACAAACATTTATGATTGAATTATAAATAAAAAACTCTTTTGACTTTACTTTCTGACGTTTTTTTTCTGTTTGCTCGGCTCCTTAAAATCCTAGCGTCAATCCGACCGGTAGAACAATGAACTCTCCAGCTTTATTATTAAGTAGTAGGTAAACATACTACTTTATCTAGCAAACTATTTAAATAAAAATATAACAAACCTAACTATCAAAATGAACAATGAACACGCTTATATAACTTTTAGTAAAATGTTTATTCAAGATTTCGTTTATTACGAACTTTTATGTTTTAGTCAAAGCATATTTTGAATAAAAAAATTTATATGAAAATTCCTTTATTCATACAGTGTAATTTTTGTTTTGTTGGATTTTTCTTTAACCGTTGAGTTTGGGTACATACCATACCACTCACATTTTGTAAAAGAAAATATTTTTAAATTGCCGTAAACTTATGTGGGTCACTGAACTGTGAAAGGGTTAATACGTGAGGAGCTGTATGAATGCGGATGACAATAAGAGCGGCATCTACATCGCCACATGCGAGCTACATTATCAACGTCACGCAAATCCTGCATCGCGCAAGCAGAGTTTACCGTGCGAATAGCATATCCTTATTCAATGTCTCGCCATCAATCGTCGGGCAGTTGCCCACCAGACACATCACCCGTCTGGTCGGAGGATCCTCCCATTTCTGTGGAGGATAAGTGAACTTTACATCTATATGAGTACTTACGGGAAGAAAAAAGAAACGTTGAATGGATTCTGTGTGAAAGATGATATAGCGTGCTTGAATTGGTATATAGACAGAAGGAAGGATGACGTAAACAACGAATCCGTGACATAGGTACTTAAATATTATAGCTACCTAGGTATACATGATAATCGCATTCCAAAGATACTTAAAGGTACTTACCATAATGATGGGAAGAGACCAGATGACATGACGTTGTTGCCTTGGAAGGTGGGTAGATCTCTGATGTTTGAAGCAACGTGTCTCGATACCTTTACTCCATCTCATGTTCGACGAGTACTTCGACGCCTAAGTTTCTTTTTGTTTTTGTATTTATTTATATTGTTAGAGTATACAGACAATAAATAAGTATAGGTATACCATAAAATCTGAACATTTTATGTGGAAAAGCTTTTGTTGATATTTTCACCGAAGCTTACGGCTCCCTTACCTAATCCTTTGTGGTACTTTTTAAACGATTTAAGCCTACGAAAGCCCGGTACCGACGTTCGCTCGTATAAGCAATATTAAGCTTTTTTACATAATTTTTTTTAGATTTTTACCTTTAAGTACCTATATTTTCAGAATTATGTAAGGTACCAAAACCTATGGATTTTAAAATAACTTACCTACTTATCACACCTGCATAGCTATTTAGAGATAAACTACGATAACATGGCGCGCCCCTCCAAATTACTGTTTCAATGTGTGTAGTGACATCCTTACGAAGGAGTTTGTATGTAGTTGTAAGTTTTTGTTTGACGGCCGTCTCATTACGCACATAATTATGCGTTGTGAATCTTGGTGGTGCATTGTAAATACTTTCAAACGTTTTGAATTTTGGAGGGGCGCGCCATGTTTTCGTAGTTTATCTCTACAAACATTCGATACACTTCCATAAGATCATAATTATATGATGATAGACTGTGCTATACACGTCCACGTGCGTGCCTCGGAAAACACGTTAAGCCGTTGGTCCCGGCTGTCATTCGTGGATCTTTGACAGTCGTTACGAGTAGTCAGTAGCCAGAAATTCTGACAACCAGTCTTAACAAGGGGTATCGTATTACCCGGGAACTGGGTTATGGAGGTCAGATAGGCAGTCGCTCCATGTAAAATACTGGTATTCAGCTGTATCCGGTTTGACTGGAAGCCGTCCCTAACATAGTTGGGAAAAGGCTAGGCAGATACGATATACAAAACTACCTGCCTACTACTGACCTGTATTAAACATTGCTTAATAGAGGTCAGTGACTACATCACAACTACATACCAAAGCAATGCCAGTATAAGAGCAAAGAGTATAATAAATATGGAGTTTGTAACCGGCAACCCACTATGGAATATGCAAGTGCATGTGATTCAGATTCAAATTAAGCTCAATATTTTTTTAATAATCTGTGTTACTTTAGAATATATTTTTTTAATAATTCCTTTGAGCAAGAAATTAATTTCTAAAAAGTGCAATAAAACTGTGGGAAATTCAAATATTTGAAAAGCGACGCAATGCAGTCAGAGCGAATGTGAAGTAACAGCCTATGACAACAATAAATAACAATGTTTTCTTAAAAGTATTTGCGATTCAGTCCGTTGTCAATGTTATGAACTATGACGTCACACAAACGGCGGCCTTTTTTTTTTTTGTTTATATACCTTTTCTGGCGTTGAATTTTTTTAAATGGCGATGTAAACTATCGAGTAAAATTATTATAAAAATACACGCTTATCCCACGAAGGATTTTAAACGTTAATTGCTGTATTATTATTAGGATGTATTATTATGTATATAAAACTGGAAATGTATAGCTTGATAAATATCGTCTTGTGTAAATAAGCGGACTTAATGCCACAACAAGGCATTCTCTACCAGTCAACCCATATGAAGTGATTTTTCTTAAAGTAGATAAATCAGTCCTGTGCGTGTTTTAAAATTTTTTTTTTCTTTCTTTTAAACAAATACAAGTCAAGGCAAAACTGTTAAAAAAGTAGTCATACGAAAACTTGTAAAAACGAAGAAAATGTAATTTTTTTCAACAAATATTTTGTTTTCCCTTGAACCACAAAGTACAGTCGAAAATTTTAGATCTTTGTTATTATGTTTTTTTTACAGAGTAACAAGTGAAGCTAATTAATAATATGTAAGAGTGTTAAAAGCTATCTGTGAAATCGCGATTTATGCGGTTTCCTTAAAAAAATTTAAGTATATGTATTATCTCGCATTTTTTTTTATTTCGGATATGTTTTAATTGGATTAGTATCCGTAGAGAGAAACAAACCAACAAACCTAATAGATATCAAGATATTTTTGATAAAAATGGACTGGGCGTGTAAACTGGATGAAATAAAATGTAAAAGAAATTAGATAAACACGGTATGTAGCATGCCTCGAACTCGCGTTCGTTTAAAACACTGTTTCTCGCGACTTCATGCATTAACATTCTGCCAAAAGTACCAAATAGGGTGACGTACGGTGGTACACTGACCTGTATTTAGAGGTCAGGGGGTGGTAGTCGAAATGATTCACAAATACACCAACAGATGGCGCTTTACATTCACGGCCGATTTCTGAATCGCGGTGTTAAGATTCTCCGCGGCTGAGTTAGGGTCCCCGATTTTAAGTTTTACGGTATCGCTTCTCGGCCTTTTGGCTAAGATCAAAGTGTAGTATCTGTTCTTTTCAGCTTAATATCTGAAAGTTCTCTCACTGAGGGACCAGTATATTAAACTGATTTTTGTAAGCTGACGGGATGTTCGGGGCTCGCTCCACTCCCGTCGCGGGTCGGCCCGGCATTGCAGTGCCGCCGGGATCGGCCCACATGAAACTCTTCCATCTCTGACTTGCGTGCCATGTTCTTGTAAATTGATGTACAGATGCCAGCACATCAAGCTACTACAATCCTGTCAAATTTCTTTAACAGATTTTCAATTTTATCTATAAAGCATGGGGATAAAGCCACGGAGGATACAGCAGAGCAGTATTTACCTATAGTACACCTGAAGTCCCATGTAACAGGAGGCCAGCCGGGCTTCTCAGAAATTACTGACGGAAAAACTTATTATCACACGTCGTGGGTATTGAACCCAGGACCTCACTAAGTATTATTAATAATATAATCAAATAATAATATAATCAAATAATAAAAAAAAAAAAAATATTAAATATATTATTATTAATAATTAATTAAAAAATTAAATTAAATTAATATTTTTTATTATTATTAATTAATTGTATTTTTTTATTATTATTATTCAAATAATAATATAATAATATAATCTTCAACTGTGTTGTGTATGGGGGCAACATATCAGATAAAATAAAATCACTGCATATTGTTCAAGGGTTTAATTTAAATAGTGTCTAATATATAATCATTATATTAATATACTATGAGCTTAAGCAATACTGAACAAAACAATAAAATTTACAAGTGACAAACTTTATTACATACATTAGGATTTTTTTTAAATAAATTATAGACCCCGTTTTAATGTGACGGTAACGAATTTGGCAAAAATTAAAAATAATATTTACAATGAAATAAAATCATATTATTCAATTCTATAATCATTTGGGAATAAATTAAATTGATGATGATAATTTATAAAAAATGTAAAATTTTTCAAAAACATTTCTAAATTTATTTGATACAAAATTCCAAAAAAAAATTGTCTAGGTATGTATCAATTCCAACACCTAGTAAACTTTAGTAACAGTATATTATAATATAGTGTTTTAGTCAATTCCCTTTCTATTAACACTCAAGAAGGTTCCGTGTCTGATTTGTCTATAGGTACATTGAGATATGTAAAAAATTATCAACATTCATACGGTAAGCCATCGTTATATTTATCATCTTAGTTTTTATTGAGCTTCCTGTAATCACACCTTTATTAACTATAAAAGTCCGCTAATTACATATTATAAAATGATACAAGATACAAGTCCAAATTGAATCAATTGAACAGTCGATATTATAGTGGACTATTCAAAAGTGACTTGTCAGTTTTTATTAAATATTGCATCTCACATTCATCTAGCTAAATATTCAGACATTTAGACTACTACATGATAAAAACTATTTGCTCATTTAAAGTCAAACCTGAATATTATTACGAAATAAAACTGAAATCGATAAATACAACGATACCTTCACTACAACCAGGAGAACTCCAGTAAAAAACTCAATACACTCTAACTCTATGGTTACTCAAATCACACAACGCTTATAGATAAGTAATAAAGACTAAAATAAATCGTCTATGGAATAACATGCACAGTCTTTGACTACTTCAGTCGATAACCAGCAAAAGCTTTTCGAAAATTCTCGGAGGTCGTGGCCTTTAGATAGGCCTGAGGCTCTTGTGGACTGCAACACGATCATTCGAGCTCTTTCACTGGTAATATTGCACTAAACTAAAGAGAATATTCTCCAGCAAACTATTTTTTTTTTAAATACAATACTCATGGAAATTAAAAATTCCCAAGTCGTCATAAAAGTAATGAGATTACAGTGAGGCCATAACTCCGTCAGGCCATAACTCCGTCAGGCCACGACCTTAAAAACATCCAAAATTATGCACCATGTTTGTGAGAAATTTACAAAAAATAATCCAAAAAAATGGCAGCGGTCCTTTCGTTGTCACATAAAACTATTTGTGTTCTATGACACGTCACACCCTTGATACTTCGTTTGTAATCTAATATTTGTGACTCCGTACTTATAACGGACCAATAGGATCCCCCTACTCGGTAAATATCACGTTTCGATTAAACTAATCGTTTGCTTCCGACAGTCCAGCGTCCGAGCCACGGGTATTCTAGTCAACTTGACAGAAGCAAGGTAAATGTTTTAAATTATATATCAACTATGTTACAGAAACATAGTTAATATTAGTTTATTTACCCACCAAGAGAATGCTTTAAAAAATTTCCTAATAAATAAAGCATACTATCGCATCGACATTGAACAACTAAGGATCGCTGGACGCTACAAACATTTAAAAACCTTTACTAGTGTTGTTTCGTTCAATTCTTCTGCCGTTCTCTGGAGTCCTCTCTACAGACGCCCCTTGGGGGGGAGTCTCGGCCTTTATGGCTGACTTTGGAAGCTTTCCGGGATCGTTTGAACTTGGCGACGTCATCACCAAAGACATCTCCTGTCCTTAGTGCGGAGATGAGGTCATCGAACTCTCCCTTCTGTCCGTTGGTGAGGGTTCCGTCACGAGAGCTGTCGGAGTGACCGTTGCAGTCCCCGTTCCCGTTTGACTTGCCGAGTGATTTGCCGACTGAGCTTAGGAGACTGGACGCTTGTTTTCGCTCCATTGTGCGTTTTTTGAGCTGTGGACAGAATACACGATGCAAGTTAGTAACGGCTAATATTTTTTTATGACATGAGAAATCAAAATAAAAAGTAGTAATTTTGGACAGCAGATTTTGTATAAAACATTTTGTTTGTAGGTCTAAAAATTATAACTCTACATACACACACACACACACATATATAGTCCTTCCAGTGTTGGCATTTGTATATCTTTGTTGAATTGCTGGTGTAAGTATCTTATATGTCCCGCATCACCTATATTATACCAGACACAACTTCCAAGCTGTCCTCTGTAACACGTGGTTTAGAAAGCTCGTTTAGCCTTTGGTCCCGGATGTCATTTGTAGATCTTTAACAGTCTTTACGGGTAGTTAGAAGCCTGAAAGTCTGACAACCAGTTTTAGCTGCACCCGGTTAGACTGGAAGCCGACCCGAGGCAGGTATGGCTGCCGTGCCTCCCACCACTACGCTACTCCTCACCTCCTGCTCGTGGCGCGTGCGCCGCTCCTCCTCGCCCCGCCTCCTGCGCGCCGCGTCGCAGTCTGCGCGTGCGTCGCCCAGCTGCGCGAGGAACGAGTCCAGAGCACCGAACAGTTGCTCCGGTGACGCTGACGCTTCCTCGCCGAAGGCGTGTGCGCAAGCTTCGAGGCGACTCTTCATGTCCTGAGAAATAAGGAGGATTAAGTAATTAGTTAATTTAGTGTAAATTCCAGTGATAAACAATTATTTAGGACAAACTTTCTAATTTCTGCTTATTAGCGTGTCGTTGCCTAAAAATTGGGATCTAAAACTGGAGTCCAACGAAAATAAATCTGGTAAAATAGTCAAATAGTTATTATTTTTCAAAGTAAAAGAAGTTGGCCAATTACCTAATTACTTTAGATTAGCATCTTTTTATGACCGTTGACCTTTTGTGTCGTTTGATTGATACTATCGATGTCATAAGCCCATCCAAACCCCTCAAAAATCACTTTTATAACTTTTTATAGGAGATCCTCGTATTAAAAACGGATCGTGTTAAGTGTAAAATAGCCATAATTTCTTACAGTACGACAAAGATGTTGCTTTGTCAGCCTCCCTACATCTCCCTCTCGCGGTGAAACAATATCTTATTAAATCCCACCTGGAACAGATCCTCAAGCTGCGTAAAGGAACAAACAGCATGCGCGTGGAAGTCCCGCATGACGGGCAGGAACATGTCGGTGTGGTCGCGCGCGGCCAGCGCGGCGTGGAAGTCCAGCTCGCGCGCCACGTCGCGCAGCCCGGCGCGCAGCGCGCCCACGTCGCGCTCCAGCTGCTCCACGCACACCTTGGCGGCCGCGCGCACGTGCGGGAGGTCCTCTTCCAGGAGCAGGATGTCTTTGAACTGGAAAGTGATAGATATGTGTGACAGGTTGTAACCTAGTATTTAGTATGATTCATAGAAAGGAAACCATGGGCTACTGACGAACGTAGAAAACATAAAATTACATTTAATATTTACCTGTGTCTCAAGCATTTCGACGAGGTAATGCAACAGCGTCGTGTTGCGTGACACTGACGACTTGGTGTCGGCCAACTTGTTCAGTGATGATAGACGGAATCCAGAGGCGTTGCCGCGGGCACCCCTAAAAAATAAATTAGTTATTAAGAATACATCGGACTGAAATATAACTGGCGAAATGTGGCGAAAATACATAAGAAAGCGCAGCGTGGGTAAGTCACCCAAAAGATGGACTGTGAGCTGGTAAAGGTCGTGCGCATCCCCCGGATGCGAGGACAGGACCGGCCGTTATGGCGATGCTTGACCTATGTTTAGCAGTGGACGTCTTTCAGAGTAGTAAATGATGTTGACCTGTTCATGTAGTTCCCGAGCGCCAGCACCACCTCCAGCAGCGCGCGCAGCCGGCGCGAGCGCGTCATGTCGCGCGCGGCGCGCAGCACGACGCATGCGCGCGCGCTGGCCTCGGCGGCGGCGCCTGAGAACTTCTTCTTGAACAGCAGCAGGCGCACGCGCTGCGAGTAGTGCGGGATCCTGGACGAAACAGGTATGACTAACATCAACAAAATAATAAGCAAGGAGAGCGACAAAAGGCCGGCTATTAAAATCGCACGCCGGGTATTTTTGACGCAGGCAAATATATTGTGGTAAGGTGCCACTATAGGTAACAATATGACATCGATCCAGTGCTGTGTGTGGCAGCCGGATTACGGTTATCGATCAGCTATCTATTATATTTAAAGCGATCAATATTGACTGATCGATGTCGATAGAAGGCAATCTAATTAGAATCGTGTAAAAATTGCAAATTAACAACCAAATGATGAGACGCCTATAGCCTTTATGAGAACCCGCTTGTTCAAAATCTGGAGAAGATCAAAATAAGACAACAATAATACTGTTGAGAAAGCCAGGGTACCCACTGATGTAGATTAATCGGTCGAAGAAAACACAATATAAGTTTTATTGTTATTACGCCTATTGACTTTTGGTATCCCTCAAATCGTTAACATACTCGTAAACAAGACATGTGACTCACTTGGATATCTCATACAGGAACCGGTCAGCGCGCGCCATGCTGTCGAGCTCGTCCTGGTGTTCCTCCAGCAGCGCGGCCTCCTCGGCGCTGGGAGTGAACTTCACCAGCTGTTCCACCATGTCGATGTGGAGCTGTTCGCCGCTGTCCATGCGGAGAATTGCCCTGGAATACGGATAAGGAAAATAATCAGATAATGTTAAATTTAAAACCTTATAAACACCCTCCATATGGGGAAATGGACAGCAATGATGACTAAAACCCTACGATGTTCCTCCTACAACCATAAATCGGGAGCGCGGGATTCTCTTGCGCATCCTGCGCACCATGACAGGTACAGAGCTTTGCGGACACAGGGAGACGTGTGCCGGCCATGTACAGCAGAGCAATGACACCGGTTGCTTTATCGCCCCGCAGACACCGTACCAAAGGTATGTTGCAGTCGGCTAATCGATATTTTTATTGCATAAGTTAAATTAATAAAAAAAAAAATTATGATGATGATTTAATAAATAAATATTTTTTGTTCTTTGACAAATGTAACAATCAGTCAAGCAGAATCAATTCCAGTCATTTATATACAATATTTCGTGTTTTAAAAAACTTTTTTTTTTTTACTAAATAAACGTCTTCGTTCACATCCCAATCATCTGAATCTTAGCGATACATGTTCAAAATTGCTAGAAACGAAAACGAATTCGTTTCTATAAAACAGAATACTAACCGGCAGATCTCCTCGTCAGTCATCTTGAGTTTCGACAGCAGAATGGTGCAGTTCTGTGCGCGGCGACCGTCGATCACTGTCAGGATCTTAGTGCGGGGCTTTGAGCCTAGCTGTCGTAGGTCTTCTACTGAGCCTTCGTTCTGTCGATGAACAATATTTTTTGATATTAAAATAGTAACAGACAGTGCAAAAGGGAAACGGAATGATGTTGGAGCTGAACATAGTTGTTTGTTTCCAGTTTTTGCTCCACACTGCCCATTTGAAAGTTGGTAGGTAAATTGTCATTTCACGATGATTAATAAATTGTGGCTGTTTTCAATTGTGAAGGCATTTTTTTACTACAATAAAAATACAGTAAACTGGAATTTCGAAAATTTAAGTACTAAAAATATTTTATGACGTAAACAAGTTCTGTTTTGAAACTAACCTGAACTCCATTCTTCTGGTAAGCGCAGAACATCTTATCAATCGTATGCAGATCCATAGCATTATACAGCTTCGTATCATCAAGCTCCTGCCATATAGTTCCGTGCAGCTTGGTATCGGGCAGTTTGCTCCAGTTGAAGCTCTTCAGAGGATTGCCGGGAGTGGGCACGTTCTTTTTAGCACGCGGTGGTGCTGTGGCCAGCGGGGCCAGCGGGGCCAGCGGGGCCGGCGGCGGCGCGGGGCCCGGCGGCGCGGGGCCCGGGGGCGCGGGGGGCAGGGGGGGCGAGAACAGCGGGGGAGGGGGAGGGGGCGGCACAGAACTCGTCTCTATGACCGCGCTCTTGAGGTTGCTGACCTGTAAATAAAAGTTGGTTATTGTTTCGTGCGGTAGGTAGCTTTTATACAGGACCAAATTAAAGGTGTAACTTTACAAATCTGACGGATCTGACAGATCTATACCCGTCAGATCTGTGAAGTTAAGATAACAACGAAAACAAGTATGACTTTATAACTCATCATTTTAAGTTCAGGTCCACGACCGCGGGACGCACGAACTAAGAAACATTATAAGTTTTGAAAATAACATCAACTGTATTGTTTTATCATGATTTTATATCGATATCCGTCATAATTATTATCTTTGAAGTTTCTCCAACTAATTCAATTTGACCTTCGATTAGCTGATGTTTTACGTACCTTCGCATCATCAGGTATGCTTCCTTCACTGACTAGTTTTTCAAACCTCACTCGTTCTGCTCTTTCCTGGTTCAACTGTATATTTAAAACGTACAATATTATTGCAAATAATAATAAAAAGTAATTGGTATCATGGTATACATCAACGCGCAAACCGCTGCCATGATTGTAGACAGTCTACGGTCTAGAACCATTTAGGTACTGAATTCATGATAACAAGGTGCGCGTCAATGTCCTTTATACCCCGTAAATTGTAATATTTTTTTATAACTAATTATTTGAATTAGCGTTAGCAAGCTGACGAATTTGTTAAATTACGATCACTTTTGGCCCATGATGTTAAAAGGCAAAAATGTGTAAACCATGCGTAAATCGCAGATGTGTACCAAAATTACACTATAATTAAGAAGTTTCAACTCTCAAGTCTTTATTTATTTTGAGGACCTTCTACAAAATATTTTGATTATCAGAAAATTATTTATAAGTATATCATACCTGAAATGGTGCATATTATATTCAAATCACAACTGTTATTCTTTGACATTAGTAAATTGTAGTAAAATGACAATTTCATAAACAATTTATTTCCTTGACCGTACACTATGGAAATCATACTCAAAATGGTTTAAAACCAGGATAAAATATGGGTTCATGCATGTATCCGTGTACAGAATCTCGGTAAACACTGCGAGATCAGAATTGCAGCCCAATCAATGCAGATAAGCTTGTTTCAACCCGTTCTGTAGGTGATACCAGCCCTGCCCGTCGTGCAGCATACCTGCTGCTCCAGCTGCAGCGCGCGCGCATGCGCAGCGCGAGCGCGCTCGCCGCACTCCATGTGCGCGGCCGTCTCCCTCTCCAGGCGCTCCTTCAGACGAGAGACCACTCCCTCCAACTCCTCGCGCTCTTGACTCTGCTCGTCCACTTGCTTCTCCTGTTAGTGGGTTAGTTTAGTCAGTACATGCGGGTGGTTGATGGGAGGTAGTTATTATTGGTGGTTGGTGAAGTGCGAGGTTCTGGTAAGGTGAGTAGTATTTTGGCAAAACAAAATGTCGTTTTAAAATTTTCAGGCTCATAAATTCACAGGCTATTTTATTGAAAAGACAGTTTAAAAGCCAATTATTTTTAAAGGAGCAACCGTGGTGTTTCTTGCCGGCTCTTCTCCACTAGAAACGACCAATTGGAACCGTGCACCTAGCTTCTGACGTTTCATAGATGCCCATGTAGGTGTATGTGATATAAACATTTTGAGCTTCGAAAAAAAGTTGATTAATCAGTCGCGAGTCCACAATTTTGACCACTACGCTTATTGCCTCGTTGTTAGCTATTTCAATTTGAGACGTTGTCTAATGATTTTAAATTAAGTAAAAATTAGCTTTCCAGAACCATCAGCACATGCCAGCTTATAAAGGCATTACCACCCCGCACATTGAACATCTTGTCATAAAAAAGTGTTGTCTTTTGTAAATATAGCTTCATGTATAATGACGTATGAAATATTATAAGCTGCTCCATTTCACGATGACTCTTCATAGTAATTTGAACCTTAACTCTAGTAATATAGGAGTCATAAAGCGCCATCGTAAAACGTAACAACGTTGTAACCAAAATGAGAAATGTATTTATGCCTGTAATGAAAACCATTATCATTATTACGAGTAGGTATATTAGGAAGTATGTTTTCCGCTACCGTTAAGATACCATAGACATTGTTGAAGAAATGTTATCATATTTGCCTGTTTTACAGGACACTGAATAAAGATTGTAAACCCATGATTGAGTTTTAATTTAGTAACCATTATATTGATATCATAAATCAGCTGCATCCGATCAGACCGGAAGCTGACCCCAATACAGTTGGGAATAGGCTAGGCTGATTGATTGATATTAATACCAAAATAATAATTATCAAATACTTCTTGGTGCAACATTATTTTCGGGCTAGCCCAGAAGTTAGTACAGAGACGACCAACATCTTGAAGCGTCATTTTGCGACAGTGCACACTTCAATAAAGAAAATCACCCGTATTGCTACGAATTAAAGACACTTTCAAGGTGACGTGACGTGTGGTTGACAAATTTACTATGGAATTTATTGCTCCACCTCTTTCCAGCTAAAGCACCAATAGTGGTCAAGGAAGAAGTTTTAAGAAGTGCCGATTCCCAGCCTAATTTGTTTTTTTAATTTTTTTTTATTACGATAACAGATCTCCAACAACATCCTCCACAAAGCTGATATCTCCCAGACCTTCTTAGCGAGTTCAGTAGCCAGGTCAATGTTCTCTCTCTCCAAGTTGTCTGCTTTACTCCTGGCGGCGACCAGCTCCTCTTCCTTGGCTAGCAGGTGCACTATCTCGCCGACGTTGATCTCTAGGGGGGCTACATCGGGGTCGTAGATCTGAAAACATATGGTTCTCGTTTTAGATCACTTTAATTTCAAATTGAAGATTGAAATTAAATGTTGTTTTCCGTAAGTAGATCTTCGACTAGTAATACTGAAAGTTCATGCCAGATATAACTTGCTATACCGCTTAACAAACGTCTCCCCAAGTCCTGCGAACAACTGGAATGGCGCTCTGGTTTTTCGCTGCTAAATATGCCTGTCCAGTATGGAACCCTTCTGCCCAGGCTGACCTAGGGATACATCTCTAAACGAGACGTGTCGGAAGCACTAATATTAGTGGTTGCCTTAAACCGACCCCCAGTAGATCTTCTAATTGTGACTGTTACAAGAACTTACTTTCAGAAATTACTATATTTTTTCCAACCTTGTTTCATCAAACACGTTTGCACGCTTGGACCTGGTCGAAGACTAAACTAAAATCATTTTGGGAAGTTGAATAAATTGATGCTCTGCGTACAAAGTCTTTAAGAAACAGAGATAATTATTGTTTAGGTTTCAGTAGAGTTAGAAGAGTAATGGCCCAGAGACAAAGGCCTCGACTACGAAGAGAGACCAGGCAGGCATATACTTTCCTTTGTGCAATTTATTTCATGACCACTGCTTTAAACGATGAAGGAAAAAATCGTGAGGAGACCGGCCAAAAAATATCTTATAACCAAAAATGCATAGACTTGTGACTTTACAAAGAAGAGGCATGTGTAATGTGAATATTAAAGGCTGATTATGCTTGAATAAGGTCCTTTTGTTACCTTTGTGGTATCAGAAGTACTGCCCCGCTCGCTGCCCTGCTCGGAGTTGGCGCGACTGCCGGAGGCAGGCTGCTGCAGGATCAGTTGCTGCACCACGCGGTCTAACAGTAGCCAGTGTTGAGACTGAGGGTTGTATTCCACTGGAACATAGGAAAAGTACGTTTTGGTACCAAGTTTTTTATTCTTAGCTTAGTTTCTGTATACCTACATTATAATAAACAATAAATGATTTCTATTTTTTATCGAAAAAACATAGTTTTTTTTTATTTTATTTTTGAGGGCTAGTATAATAATCTATAGGCCCGGACGATGTGATGACGCTTGGGGAAGGCCGTGTACATCTTTCGACTTTATGATTATGAACTCACACGGCAGTAGCAGTAGATGTCGTGAGCAGTCACTCCAACATGGAGGCGGCACTCTTGATGTCAAACCTCTTTGCTAACTCATCTTGTCTTCATAGCGAACTGTCTGAAAGATAACAATGAAATACCACTTACATGGTAATAGTAGAAGATGCTCCAACATGGAAAGCAGATGTGGGTAGGCAGCAGTGTGGCTGAGTTTCCTCCTCAGCAGTTCGAACATGGACGTCGCACTCTTAGTGTCGACATGTTCCTTGTCGAACCTCCTGGCTAGTTCCCTCTCATCCTCGTTACGAATCATCTCGAAGAACTCGATGTGACGGTCCAGGGTCTCGTTTTCGTATTTGCGGAGTTTTTCGATTACTGGAATTAGATAATAATGTTTTATGTGTTATTCAGTTTGTAAAATATATATATATTTTGAATTTAAAAATCCATCAGACCTCCTTTTAATGGAAACTTTCCAGCAGAACCTTCCATTCTTACTGAATCTTTAAGAGACAACAGCTATAATTTGGTTCTAAAAAACCCCACATACATACATTCCATTCGTACTCGAAGATCCTTAAAGCCCGTTTCAGTACTAACTACTGAATTAAATTACATTATGAATCCATTAGGTGGATGGTACCCAATCGAAGATTGGGAAACAGTACTTTAGTCAAGATTACTTCAAAAACTGACCTGGCTGTATCCCCAACATAAGCAGCTCATATCTCAGATGCAGCCTGAACTCCAAACTCTCCTCGCCGGGCCCGTAGTTCAGCACCGCGTTTACAAAGGACATGATGGCCGTCTTCAAGCCCAAGTCGTCACGATACGCGCCCGTGCTTCGGTCGAGCTCGTTCATTATACTTTGGAAGCGGGCTCGTTCGCCCGCGCATTTTTGGTAGTGGACCATTGCCTCTAGTACCTGTTTGGGAATGGTGTTTTAGGTGGTGTAAGGAAATGCTTTTTCGATTAAGTAGTAGATCCGTCAAACGGGGTGCCTCTTAATGTGTTTGTTTACTATTTTATAATTAACGATTAAGTGTTGTAGGCAACAATTCAAGTTTCGTCCGAATTCACCCCCTGCATCCCTATTCACCCCATTTGTAGGTACCTACGCAAAAAGACAGAGGAGGAAGTAGTAAGATTTTTATGGGGCAATATACTGCACCACTTTTCCTTATAACGTTGAAAACTTGAAAGCAGTACTACTTATTTATCTTCCTGGATTATGATAGGCAATTATTATTAGCCAGTAACTGATAGTTTTAGTGCGGCAACTTTGTTCTTTATCTGCTCCATATGAAACCTCTTGGCCAACCTTAAACTTACACCTACATTCCAACTTGTCTCCAAAAAGCTTCCAATGTCAATTTTCTTCCCGTCTGACATACCTACCAAAATTTCAATTGCGGCAACTGTGGTTGCTGTACATTTTCATGACCAAGAAGTTGTAGATATTTGCTACAAACCATGAAATTCTTCCACCAGTCCCTTACATTATTACTTCTAAATGAAATACCCTACCTTCTTATGTCCTCCTGGTACAAGACAGACAGCACCCAGTATCTCAAGTGCAGCGACCTTGGTCTTAACATTCTCTGTGTCTAAGGACTGTGCGATCAGATCGATGCTCGTGGGGTGGGCCAGCACATGCGCGCGCCCGGTCTGCAAGCAACCAACAATATTTATAAAGCAGGTAGGAAAGAGAAGTTATAGGTACAGAAAGAGACGTCAGACAGATAGCTTTTATTTTAAGGTTTTACTGAGAATCTTGGTACTGTGATCTTAATAATACCAAACTAATTAACGGTTTCCCAGAGTACCTAATATGTAACTCATCAAGAAAGCTGTCGTAGAATTCCACGATAGCTGATGATGTATTTTGGTAATCCAATCACATGATTGGCCACCAAAATGACAACAACCAATCAGGTAGTTGACATGAGATTTGAATCCAGACCTAATCAATGTATGATTAGCTATGATTTGAAACCGTTGATAACTGTTTTCGACAGTGCCGTGGTTCAAAATGGTTCTTCCATTTTGAGCCACGGCACTGAATGTTCTAAGATAATTCAAGTCTTAGAAGAATAATATCGTAGATAGAATCCAAATGTACAAACATTTCGGATAGATCACATACAATATTTGGAATACAGTTCATGTATTACTAATTATTACATTGTCCCTTAACAAAATCATATAACTACTTACTTCATCTACATCCATAACCACTAACCCATCTTTACAATAAACTACATTTAACCTACTTACCGAGTTATTCATAAGCGCCTTGATAGCCGCTATAAGGTTATGCCTGGTGACGGCATCGTCTCTTGGCGCCTTCTGCAAGGCATCCAGCAAAGAACCGAGGCCACCTTGCTTGATGAAACGGAGCACAAAACTGTGGGCTCGCGTCCGTAGGGCTGTTTTCAGGCCTTCGACTAGGGCGCATGCTTCTGCTGGTGGAACACCTTCTGATGAGGCGAAGGCCTGGAAAATGATAAAAGATCATGTTTATTAGTAAAGCTAAAATTGCCAAGCAAATTTGATGTCATCATCATCATCATTTCAGCCAAAAGACGTCCACTGCTGGACATAGGCCTCCCCGAAGCACCTCCACTTCGACCGGTTCTGTTCTTCCCGCATCCAGCAGATTCGATTTAAAGTTTATGTAATCTAGTAAAACGGTTAGGGCCTTAGGGCTCGAAAGTTTTGAATTTTCCGGGATAAAAAAAGTATCCACGATTCGTGTTCATCCCAGGAAATTAAAAAGTTTGTTATCTATAACAAAAGAACTACTACAGATTGAAAAGGATTATAAAGTACTTTAACAAAAGGAACGTTTTTGAATGGAGGAAAATATGATGCCCTGGTTTTTACGATAAAGGAGTAAGTTTATTGCTTCTTTTCATTAGTCCACGCAGTTGTTGTAGTATTATTATCTCATCTCTGCCCAGCATTCATACTTCGTTATTCTTTCTAGGTATACTCGCTAATCAAAAATAGATAAGTTACATAAAATCCAACCCGCACTAGGCCAGCGTGAAGGATTATGGTCCACTCCCTCTCACAAGGAGGAGGCCTGTGTCCAAACAGTGAGAACGTTTTAGGCCGATTATACCACATTAAAACTATTTTACTCACATCAGCAATCTCGTTCAAAGCCTTGATGTACTCCTCAAGCTGCGGCGCGGTGGCGAGCGGTGGTGGCTGACCAGGCGGGGGCCGTCGGCTGCAGTAGATCTGCCACTTCTTGGCCGCGGGGAGAGCCATCATGGCTGCTTTGTTTACTGCAGTTAGGTCCAGCTCTTCCTGTAGATAGAGAAAATTGAGGTGAGAAGTGACATCGTTACATGATTACCAGCGCAGGAGGGAACTGACGTAAAACTCTGAGCTAATTGATAGTGACTTTCATTGGTCAAAATTTGAAGGTGTACAGGACCATAGTGCATAGTGCACCATAGTGAAATAATAGATATAACCTTAGCGAAGGTGTCCATCCAAAATCTAAGCATTGGGCATTTGCCGGTGCAGCAATTTCCATACTTGTCATGCGTGTTCGTAAAAACAAATTGGAATAGGTTAGAGAAGGCTACAAAATACCTGTGCAGTTCTGCCTCATTAAGTTAAGGTACAAAACAGTCTAAACAGGTAGGGCCAACATTTTAAGGAATTCCTCATTAGGCAGCAAAAAATTCAAGCCATCTTTCCGACGAATTTAAACGAACCTAACCCTCCATTCCACGTGCTAAAATTTTACGAGTATAACTGATGAAAAAGGAAAAACCGGCCAAGTGCGAGTTGGAATCGCATACGAAGGGTTCCGTACCACCATGCAATATTTAACACTACATATAAAATAACGGTAAAAAATCACGTTTGTTGTATGAGAACCCCCCTTAAATATTCATTTTATTCTGTTTTTATTAACATAGTTTATTTTTTGTTATAGCGGCAAGAGAAATACACATTCTGTGAAAATTTCAACTGTCTAGGTATCACGGTTCATGAGATACAGCCTGGTGACAGACGGACAATGGAGTCTTAGAGGGTCCCATTTTTACCCTTTAGGTACGGAACCCCAAAAACTACATCTCGACTCGCAAAAAGACCGGCATGACAAATTTTGGACACTCCCAACAATTTAGTGCAGTAATGCAGTTTATGTATTAAGTACTTCCATATGTAGGCTGTAAAATATGGGCAGCACGCGATTAGAATTTCAAATGTCACCTTTTATAGATATTGAATCGTAGTTGGTGCGTCGTGTGACCCACTTGGAATATAACAAGAAGAAAGAGTGCTTTATATTTGATAGGTTCTGAATATTGAACGAAGTTTGCCTTTGACTTATGAGTTTAACGTGGTTTAACTTTCTAGAAATTCATTACACCTATTTCATTTTCAGGGAACATGTTTATTGGTGAATTCCTAGTTACTATTTCTGAAATAAATTCCCTGTCAAATTGGCAAACGTACATTTAAAACTTATCCAATATAAGCCAGCAGTTTAGAAACTAGTAGCATTACAACAAAATTGAACGGATTCAGAAGGCCAATTCAAATTCGGCAACAAACAAATGTCAAAAACTTGTCAAAAATATAGGGAAATTACAGGTATTTTTGACAGATCGAGACTCAGATCATACCTACTGTGAACGTTTTTAAAATTACGAGTATTGCCCCTCTAGTAACATAACTCTGTGGAATCTGAAACCCGATACTATCAAGCCTTATTTACATATTATCTATGCACTACATTGTTTCCTAGTTATTTACTTAGTAAAGGAAATAAACCCCTATCATTCTATTCCTCCTTTCTACATTCTACATACAGAAATTGGACCGTAGATAATTGACAAGGCAACAGACGCTCAGCGAGTATGGTCATTGCTAACGAATCGCATGAAATCGCACCGAGAATCGAATCGAATCGCATCAGCCCGTGCCGGACTTCCGCAAAGAAAGGCAATCGATCAAGCGTGGATCGATTTATGATCGATATAATCGTGGAAATGGCGAGTGATGCGGATGCGAAGCTGTGAAATGTAGGTTTAGTGAATCGTGACCTGTTATTAAAACTTTAGTTGGAAACTGTGTCTGTGTGGCCGTTGATTATGGCGGTGTCGGTTAGGTAATGTTTGCAGTAGCTTCCCCATTTATCAGGTACCCTTTCCAATACTTAATGCTTACATATATCTACGGCTTTCAACATATTTCTCCAGTCGTATAAAAACCCAATAACATAAGTAGCAGCCTTTTTAAGGCTGGGAAATCATCAAATGACCGAGGGGTCCGTTCTGGGTGGACCGGAAGGGAGTGTCAGGCAGCCCTGAGTCTAGATTTGTGGACGGTTGATGGCAATAGCTGGCGAAATGTGGGTAAACGGTAAACTATACACGTCAGCCCTTGTTGCACTGCCCTAAATCCGGCCCTGCACATCTGGTTACCTCTTAAGGGTCGGTTCACATCTGATGGAAAATGCGTCGGGCCTAACTTCGATTGCGTCTATTTATTCGCTCGACGCACTAACGCATCATAAGGTTGAGTGTGAAAGGTTGAATGTTTTATCATAAGTATAATAAGAATTCGGGACGAAACGGCAAGACCCGTTGCATCTTACCTACTGTTGAGTATAGGTACACCTCCGACTAATAAAAAAAAGACTCCTAAATTAAAAGATTGTCCTTGGAGTTTCTTGCCTGTTCTTCTTCAGAAATCTACGTTTTGGATTGGGTTCAACTTTCTGACTCACAGACCGACTTTTTGACATTTCAAAAATTGGTTAAATTGAAATTAATGCTTTGAGTTTGAGTTCATAAAATCTAAGAGTTGCGCAATGGTTCTTCGACGGTCAATTTATTAAATTGGCAGTAACCTCATCCTTTAATGCGCATCAAAGTGTCCACTTCGTCATAATCTACGTCACATCAGATGACACTCGACAGCCATTACTTAAAGAATAGTCAGAGAAAATACCTATTATTATCTAGACTTTCGCTCACACCTTCCACCATCATCAAGAAACCTGACGCCAGGCAAGATAAACAAAGTAAAAGACAGTTCCAGGTCAATCTTATCATAATCAAATGCAGTCACTTGTGAATGCAACGGAAGAAAGCTGAATCTAAGTTTATAGAAATGGATTAAGAGCGTTTACGACGTACGGCATTTTGTATGAAATGCCGTACGTAAATGCTGTTAATACAGATTAGCTAGCATTACGCAGTCTAGACGCTAAATCATTAACATATATTTTCTAATATAAGATAGCCTACACTAATAATAAAGCTGAAGAGTTTTTTTGTTTAAACACGCTAATCTCTGCAAATACCAGTCGCCCAATTCTTGAGGAAGGCTATAGGCTATTTAACATCACTGTAGGACTCTTAGGAGCCGAGCAAATAGATAAAATATCAGAAAGTATGCTAAGGGAAAACGAAGTAAAAGCGCGGGTGGGGTGATGATATGTGACGGGGTGGGGTGATGACGGGGTGAGACGGGGGAATAAGAAATATGACGCGGACGAAGTCGCGGGCAGAAGCAAGTATAAAAATATCAGAGGCACAAAATTCTGAAAAAAAAAAAAAAAAAATTATCTAACACAATTTTATGGAGTTCTCATTTACATATTGTTAAGTATGCGTGCTCTTTTTTGCATTTAGTCGATTAAGCAACGTCACTGATTACGATTCGATCAGTGAAACTGTCACAGCCAACTGTTAAAATTTTGACCGACGATTGAGTAGGTGATAAATTTGTAATTTTGTAGATACTTCCTATAAGGTCACCGATATAATTTAGTGATCAATTTATATTTGCATTAATAAATATTAGGTAATATGTTTTTCAAGGAAATATGTTTTTTTTTAATATTAATTAAGTAAAGATCTATAAAGCACATGATGACATAAATGTCACATCACGTTTACAGAAATGGATCAATCATTGTCAAAATGTAAATTCTAATGCAGACTTATATCATCGGCTGTTGTTATTGTGGTAAGCCAATCACAACAGGCATCATGAGAATTGAAAGCAGATTTAATTATATTAAATCACGCCTTCTTTCCCCGAAAGTGAA
The DNA here is from genome assembly GCA_963669345.1 of Gortyna flavago. NCBI lineage: Eukaryota > Metazoa > Arthropoda > Insecta > Lepidoptera > Noctuidae > Gortyna > Gortyna flavago. Next base: position 14,785,645 of record OY770138.1, read on the forward strand.
AAAATAAATAAGTCGTCCCATACATCAAGTAGGCATTGAAGTTTTGTATGAGACGACTGGTGTTTTTTTCACAATTATGATGTTGGTCCCCGGGAAAAAGTTGTTCAGTTTGATGACCTGTACCACACCCCCAAGTTCGGTCACACCCCTCTGAAACACATGTTATTATAAAATAGGGCCGGGGAGGTACAATGTCGGAAACCAAAGGAGTTTACCAAAAACGTTTATTTATAAACGTTGATTAAAGTGAAGAGACGTTTAATTGTCAAAAAATATTGTTAAAGGGACGTTAATCATAAGAGTAGGTCCTCAACTTTAAGCAACGTTTATAAACGTATTGTATTGTAATGTAATTATTTAGTTTTGTTTTGCAGTGCCCTTACTGGGTGCGTGTTTCATACATGCATACGGTGCATTTTTCAATCTTATTTCAACCTCTAAACAACACGTTCGCAATAAACGGTATAATACAGAATCTAATCTATGTTACTGTCTCTCTGCAGGAACCTTAAATAACTGCATTTGTAAAGCCGCAACGGACAAAAAAGTAAGATCCTAATCTAAGTGTGAAATCATAATCAAAATTACATAACCAATCCATAATGACCGAATCAAATAAAAAAGAGACATTAGCCTCCAATCAAACCAAACTTTCAACCGAGATACAATTAATCTAAAACTCCGCTGCAGGCCATCAAATCACTTGCAATTTAATCACAGACAAAACACGTATCATCGGAAATAATCTACTTTATTATTAGAACAGAGACCACAAACCTTTGGCACTTCACACAATATTTTGGTCACGGCAATATAACCTAATTCCCGTATCTTCGAGAACGTTCGCACGTTTTTGTTGTCAATCTGGCAAAAAACCCACTAAATAAACCTACATTTTAACAGTAAGTAGTGGTTGTCGATAAGATGAGAGAGATGACGACTTGAATTTGGTCGTTTTTTAAATACGAGAATTGGCCTTCTGAACGTTGAAGTTTTTCATTCCTTTTAAACAATGGCCGCAGTGCAGGTGCAGATCTTTAGTGTAATTTGTATTTAAAGCCTTCATTGGAGCTATTTTATTTGGTTACTTTACTCAGCCATCATTGGCACTTTATGTCAAAAATTGCGCATGTGTGAAAATGTTCGCCATCTCTGATTTATAACAATAGATTCACTTTCATCTCCGTTTCGCAACAGTGACCAATGTGATATAATTGCAGCCTCCGGGGACCAATATGATGATAGATGACAGCTAAATGATTTCTTTAGATTACGATTAATTAACTGCCTACGATTAAAAACGATGATGTCATATGTTAATCGGTCATCGACGTTTCTTTAAAAGTCTATGATAGTTGTCTCATAAAATCTGTTTTATTAATAGAGTTCAATAATTTATACCAGCCAGCAATAACACCAGAAGTTTATGGATTTCCGTGGGATTATCAGATTAATTTTATATTAAAAGCGCCACAAATTTTAAGAGATCATATTTTAAAGCTCAATGCATTAATTTTTACCAGCACTTAACTTACCTCATAAATCAACTAAAGACAACACCTCAAGGGTCTAAACTAACTCCCTATTACAAAACCTATTTTCCTGAATGCTTCACTGGTAAGATAATCAACTTATAATCACAATAATCTAAATTTTAGGGCACCATTTACGCTGATTGGCCGGTATTTTTCAAGCGGCATAACCGCGCGGGAGTGCAACTCACATAGTCCGCCTAAGAGGCGAGCGTTTAAAGCAATTGCCATAATTAGCGGAGGTATCATTAGAGATCTTGTGGGTCGACGACCTTTGTTTTACGACGCCGTATCTGATACCTAATAAATGAAAAAAAAAACTGTTTCATAGAAAAGTGCTTAGGTATGATCAAAAAATATACCTATAGAACAGTAAATTTCTTTTTCATAATCGACGAGAAATTTCTACTGGAAGGGGAGGGGGGTACCCATAACAAACCTCTAGAAGGTTCGGAGGCTTACCTACTTCAAATAAGCCTTTCTAAGAGCATGGGCTGTAAACTTTCCTTGACAAAGTTCAAAGCACAAAGCTCAAAGAGATTCCAATTATCACAACCGCGCAAAGTTTGGGACACAAAACCTCACGTCCACAAACATAACAGAAATATAGCTATAGATATTTACATTTATAAGGCTTCACGACAGACTGCCGTCTTCGTCGTCTGCAAGACTCGGATTCCACGAGTGCCCAATTAGCAAAGTCCTACGCTTCAGGCTAGCCAATTAAATGTATGAGGAAGTATTTGCTGGACGGAGAGTGCAAAGAGACAGAGAGTGTACAGCGAAGATTTATGTAGTGAAACATATTATGTGATGTCCTTCACAAAAAATGGGGCTCGTGGCTAAGTAATAACAGCCACACGGGTCGTTCGATTAGGTTAAGCTTCGCTTGCCGCAGTCGGCCCGTGGACGGGTGACCATCTTTACACACCGAGACCCCTCCGTGCCGCGGCAAGCACGTTAAGCCGTTGGTCCCGGCTGTCATTCTAGGATCTTTGACAGACGTTACGGGTCGTCAGATCGATGCCCGAAAGTTCTACAAACCAGCCTCACCAAGGGGTATCATGTTAATCAGAAACTGGGTTGTGGAGGTCAGACAGGATATCGCTCCATGTAAAATACTGGTACTCAGCAGCTTCCGGTTAAACTTGGTGCCGACCCTACCAGTGTTCCAATCGCCTAACATGATTCCAAATGAGTATACCTACTTATTTTATGAAGATCAAACCGACATATTATTTTGTATCATAAATCATAAGTCATAACAAACTTAATAATAACAATATCAAGACCTTGGCTCATAAAGGGAGTGAAAACTATAACAATCCTTATTATGTTCACACAGCTCAGACATGAGCTTCTGTAAACATTATTATACATGGCAACACTATCATAATGAGAGCGATGTGACTTATAACAAGGAACATTCGGGAAGGAAGATTATCATATTTAAACAATAAAGTTAAAACATAACATCACGCCTGTAGAGAAGGGTAGGCAGAGGTGTATTCAGATGTAGTAGATACACCGAAGAATTGGAAAATGGACAGGGCACATTGTAAAATAAAACAGAGCAGTAGTGGCTCAGTCGTAACCACCCCGACTGGTCGTGGGTTCGTACTAAAGCAGGCGCTTTACTTTGTATAATTTATTTCATCACCACTTATCTCACCATTGTGAAGGAAAACATCTTGAGGAAACCGACATGCCCTAGAACTAAAAATTCGAAACCATGTGACGTCTACCATCCTGCACTGGGCCCGCATGGTAGATTACAGCCTACTCTCTCTTGAACAGAAGAGGTCTGTATCCCAGCCTGCATTATAGGCAGATTATGCTACTGACAAAATGTGTTCTAATGTGGTAACAGTGCAAAAGGTAGGCTCTGATATAATTCATTAGGTTAATACCAGTTAGAAAGCGGAACGATTAAACGTTGGAATGTGGGGATATCCAGGATGACGTTCGAAAGACGTGATTAAGTATGAATAAGGGATTGCAATGTCAAATTGATATTGGAAGTGACAGTTGACATAAAGATCGGAAGTAACAATGTGTAGGTACAGACGCCAGCATATCAAGCTACCCGAAACTGTCAAAGTTTCCCAATCAACTTTGAACCTTATGCTCTAGCGGTAAAGTTGGAAATCTATTAAAGAAATTTGACAGATTGTAGTAGCTTGATGTGATGGCGTCTGTACATAGCTATACAGTAGTGCAAGAGAGCATTAAAATAGCTTCCAAAAATAGCGATACTTAAATTGTAAATCCGGCGCTCTCTGAAAGTCAGCTTCGCTACCAACTTGCTGACTGCCAAATTTTTTTTACCACGTCATGAGCTATTCTCATAATAGGTATACAGTGGCTCGTGTAGATACGAGGAGTTCGACGATATCGAAAAGGACTAAAAAAACAATTGGCGATTTTGACAAGCACCTTTTTAAACTGCACTGCTACATCCTTGTAGCGCTGTAAAAAGGTGCTTATATTGGCGCCTGAATGACATTGACAGTAAGGCATTGTTCAAAACATCCTTGTACCGTTGTATATTTGTTCTAATAGGAGGGTTTCAAATGAAACTTATAAAAGAAGAGGTGGATACAACGTAACGCTCTTCAAAGAAGTGTCTACTGCCTTAAGTACCTACACAAATTCAAACTGTTAAGTACTTTACTACAGTTATAAATAACTTGCAGATAACCTTGTCCTTGTAATTAGTGTAATGATGGTTACCGTCGTTACTTACTGATAAGTAGATAGTTACGAACAAGTTCAAGATTCTTCCCATGGCTAAACATGACTGACACTAAGATATTTTCCTTTGGATAGAATTAGGCTCAAAGTAACAGGTAGATGATCCTTGCTAATCCTTACTAATACTAGGAAAATGTTTGTAACAAAATCCCCTCAGGGAAGGAGTGGACACCCTGTGTCCCAACAGTGGGTCCGTTATAGGCTGATTATTGGTTGTAACAAAATTACGCATTAACGGCTGAACGGATTTGGCGCACAGGAACGGATTTGGCACACAGGAACAGTATAGCCTGGATTATCATAAAGAAGATACAAGGAATAAAAAAGAAGAATACTCAGAAGAGGAAGAAGTAGGAATGATAGATGAAAGAAAGAATAGAAGGATACCGACTGATATCCAAGTGAATAAAGAAGTTCTGAAAGCTACGAGTGAAACTGCGCGTAAGAGCTAGTTAGTGGTATATAATAAAGTCTTTGAAGACAACAGGGACCTCCTAGCCTCTACTATCGTGAATAATATAAAGTCATCATATCGCAGGGTCAATGATAAATGTTTTATTATGACCTCGGTTAATTAAGCGAGGTGACATGGTTCAAATTCTTTTGAAACATAATGTTGAATAGAGACTTAAAGGTATGTTGTGCTGTCGTGCGTTTTGTATACGTATAATGGGTAGCTATTCGAGGTGAAGAGATGGATTGCTATAAATATTTCTAAGGAAAAATAACAAAACTTGAAGAGTCACCATTCTTACAATAATCAGCCTATAATGTTCCCACTGCTGGGACACAAGCCACCTCGCTTCAAGAGGGAGTGGGCTATAATATACCACGCGGGCCCAGTCCAGGTTAGTAGATGCCACGTGTCTTCGAATTTTTGGTTCTAGGATATGCCGGTTTCCTCACGATATTTTCCTTCATCGTTTTGAAACCTTACAATGGAAAGTACAAAATGAAAAAGTTGTAGCAGATTTTAAATAGTTACTAAATAAAATGTTAAATTAGGTCTAAATTCCAAATTGAACATATACCTACCTACTCTATGGAAGATACAAGAGCATCTCACATGTAATCCACATTGGCTTGATAAAGATACAAATTAATACAATAATAAACAAACGCAATACAATACGAAACAATGAAAAAGATACAAAAGCAAACAAAGTCAATAAATCACTATGCAATAACGATGTTGACATAATACAAAAGCTTTCTTCAATAAAGTTGACAAAACATGGCGCCTCATAATAAAATGTTAGCAATGTAGTCTGTCGTTAAATTGCAATCAACCATCAAATGTATATTGCACGATATTATGGTAAAGCGACACATAAATATAAATAACATGTCTTTGTTAGTGTGGTTTATGCTAGTACAATTGTCATTCGTTTAAACGTAATTTGAAGCGTGTAGGACAGCAAATAAAACATGCAGAGTTTTTAGCTATGGCCGTCATTACTTGGTTTTCTTTGAAAAATATTTATGTTTTTTTTTATCAGATGAACGACTAATATTGTTAGCTCTTCTAGAAGTGATCCGCCTTACATCTTCATTGCATTTAAACTCTTTGATGCCTCCGTAAAAGATTCCGATGATAAACGCGATTATCCAAAATATGTAGATGCTCAAGTTTTCGCCTAGTGTAATACAAAACATAATATTAAGTATTTATCCTACAAATATACTTCCGTGTAACCATCAAATAGTGTCATTGCACCTCATTTAGAACAAGCAGAGGAAAACCCACAATTGATAGAGTCAGTACAAACTTACATGCAAATCTCATCTAGTTTGCAGATATCTCTATTCAACCAGTAGGTACTAAATATGCAAGTGGGCATAGGGCGAGCAAGAAAGCAGGTACTAAAACCCCGATAATGAAACTATCAGTCCTGATAACTTTCACACATCGAGAGAAAATAGAGTTATTTAGAATCGAAGAAACGAAATGTCTCATTAATTTTATCACGTTGGATCGCGGATGTTTTTCTCTGAGTCTTCGAAAGTCGGATTTCGATGATACACGTAAGAAGACTTGATGTTGAATACTAAATTTAGTGCGCGTAGGAATTCGCGGATTGATTTAGTTATTTGTTTGAGAAAATAAAAGCACTTCCTCCTATTGTAACAAGATGAATTGAAGAATGGATTGGAGAAATCTTTACTTACCTATATTATAATGCTTATAACGGAAAGTAGTGGCCACCATTATCCGTTGTAAGGATTATGATAAAAATAAACAATGTAAAACTACCGTTTGCAATAATATTAACGTATAATCTTGTGGAACACAACTTAACGTGCTTATTTTCAGCATTTTCATTCTAAAATAAAAGAAATAACCAAACAAACGATGAGGGCGCCACTGTGCGGTCGGCGCCCCCTTAATTAGGGGACGAAAGTTTGTATGAAAGTTCGTTATTTATGCCGATGGGAAGACCGTCTGGCGTACGGCTTGTCTTGTCAAAACCTACACTAACTGAAAGCCTGTACTTACAATATAATTTGTTGTCACGCCGCATGTCAACTTAAATGATTAACTATTCTGACTGTGGTCATCCAATAACAGTGGTTAATAGACTTGACAGATTTGATAGCTGAGACTTCATTATGTATTCAGAAACCGGAGGCTATGTGAGTAGTAGGTACTTCAGTATCTCCTTTAAATTCCGTAGTGTCAAGAGCTTGCCCATGACCCCTACAGTCCAGTAGATTGCACGGCAACATCAAGTTTTTGATAAGTTAAGAGCATAGCAAGCACAGGGAAATAACGTTGCCAAGAGAAAGACAGAAAACTGGCGTTCATCAAAACATATCCAGAGAGGAAAAGGGAGAGAGAGATGTGGAAATGTTTGTGCCAATCATCTGGAACGCAAAGGAACAGTATTGTCCGATAAAAACTAAGATATAACTTCCGAGATAGTTTGTAAGACCGCGGACATAGCAAACTACAGTGACCGCGTCGATCAAACAGATGTGACCGCAAATACCGAACGGAAAGAAACTTCGCCTTGCAACAACGCGGTCAAATAACATTGGATGGAGCAATTTACTCAAGTTCTTTCCATCTTTAGCAGCTCACTTAATTTTACGGAACTGATCGCGACATACCTGAAACGCGGGAAACGTTTCTTTGATAAAATATGTAGTGCTGAAGGGAGGGTTTCATGAATCTTATTGAAATATTCTTTGAAAATCACCGAGCTAGGTAAATAGGTCACTATATCAACCCGTTTCCCTTGTTCGGTAAATAAGATTTAAACTCCTCTATTATGTTTCCCATTTCTTTTGAACACCCTAAGTCACTCCACACCGACAGAAAGCCAGCAGGTGGCTTCTTGTCAATATACGGCCTAATGACATCAGTACATTACACAAATCACTTCATGTACACATCCTTGCCAGATTCTACTCATAAACCACACAGCTACATCTCAAATGGGAACACCACCATTCCAACGCGATCTAAGCTTCTAAACACAACATTCTACAGCATACCGTCTCCGTCTGAGCAAATTACATCTCGGTAATTTATAATAATTTGTCACTTAACTAAATGTCTTAGAAGGCGGTCAATGAAAACAAGGGGTTAGAACTAGGTACTAAGATGACCCCTCTTCATGACGGCATTGAGGTTTCATTCATCCGCCATTTACCGCCAGATGGAAAACTGTAATTATAACCTTGTTAACTTGTTAGATACTTGAATATTCTAGGTCTTTAGGTGGTTAAATGATTTGTTTCCTAGTTATGTGCATTCATTGTAAACCTGTTTGATATGTGTTGTAAATCATGATGACGAATATAAATATATGCTTACGAATATTCTGCACATGATTTGTAGGATTTATAGCTTTTAAATATTGTGGTAATAGTTACGAATTTAATTATTCGTAGGGTAACAGACATGTGACCATCAGATTTAAAATGATTTCTTAGGTCCGGAATATTCCAAGTGTGAGTAAATCCTAAAATTAATTGATACCCAAAATCTCCTCGATTTATAACCTCATTTTGCCAACTTCGAAATCTTCGCTTAATTAATCATTAAATGCAAAAAATCTTTCGAATTGCAGTCCCTACTTTCCCAATCAATCGGAAGTAGGTAATCAATAAAATCTTCATCAACAGCTTTGAAAGTAGGTACCTGCTATAAAATTTAATTATCTCAATATTGATCATGTGTGTATGGACATCACTTTGTTAACGACTCCACTGTCAGTCGCACGTCAAAGTAAAACTTCGAACTATGAATGATGAAAACCTACAAAATAAAGAGACACTGTCGATGTCAAACTGTTATATGTAGATGTGGTTTACTGTACGCGGTATCAAGCTGATCTCAAAGGTTCCGCTCTAAGATCCGCTCTCACTGCCACTCCTTTACTACCTACTCCTTAGCAGGAAATTATAATAGTAAATACTGAAATTTGTACGTATACGCTTCCATTGCTATAACCATTTAAAACTGTTTAAATATCGCGATGTTTTCATTCTAATGTTGGAATACTTAAGATACTGTGAATTCATAATATTATTATTTGAATTTCCAATTTTCCCACCTTTGAAGATATTTAGTTATGGTTTATCCCACGCTTTGAAAGAATAAACATAGAAAAAGTACGTTGTTCCTATAAATGAAAAACATCATCAGTAACTCTGTCTGTCTGTTAATATTTCACGCCACAACGGCTGAACGGATTGCATGAAATTTGACACAAAGGTGGACGATGACCTGGGTTAGGACGTAGGATACTTTTTATCCCGGTAGAAGGTACGATTCCATGGAATAATATCCACCTAGTGGGCGAAGCTGCGGGCAGAAGCTTAAGTATATTTGATTCATCAACTAATCAGAGGGGCAATTCTCGTAATTTTAAGAACTTTCACAGTCTGATCTCAGTCTCAATCTGTCAAAATACCTCAAATTCCCCTACATTTTGACAGGTTTTTGACATTACTTGTTTGTCGCCGAGATGAGACTGCGATTAGATTTTGAACGTTTTAAATTACGAGAATTGACCTTCTGATACGTCTAATCGACAAGTGTTATCAAGCAGACAAGATGGATGTCACTGATGCTAAAATAACTGACAAGCAATCGTTAGTCGCAATGCAAGGAGCATGCACAGACGAAGAATGTGAACACTTAACTAAAACCTTGAACGTTCAGCAGATTACGACCACATAAACTACATAACATTTGCAAAATAACTTAGTACAAATCGTTGTAGATTTGTTAAAGACAATGTGTAGCCAGAGACAAAATCAAAAGTGTTTCAGAGTATTTCGAAGGATGCAATCATGTCATCAGACAGCATACATAGAATTGAAATCATAACTTTTCCTCCTAAGAATAGACTCAAAAGAAAAAATAGACAGTCCATTATGGCTGACTTAAGAAATCCTTTCTGAGAAAATGTCTCAAAATGCGTGTCTTGTAACTGTTGTACTGCGTATCAGATGATCTGATTTGTCTTCAAAACCACACAGCGCGGTTATAAGATTATGATCAATCACGACTATAATGAACAACCTTCAAAATATGAATATCAATCCTTCAAACCGTATATAATTTAATAGAAAAAAATTAAAATGTCAAATGAAAATTAACATAAAATTTGGTCTTTCGGCATTTAAAAATTAATTACAGTAATTTGAAATTCTAACAGCAGTATTAAATAATGATGTCAGAGTTGATGGATGATCTGAACTTAGTAAAGTCGTTCAAGCGATCGCGACTTCTCGTGACTCGATGAAGGTTAAATAGAAATTAATTCACGATAGCGACACACTAATGCACTAGAAAATTTATATGTATAACTAGTTTTGTGATCGGCATTCAAAGTCAAATGTAAATAAGTGAGACCTTTCGAACCGCTGGAATCTAGTCTGAGACCTAAGCGAACACCTCCCACTGTTGAGTCTAGAAAACGTAGTTTTATTTGTGTTTACTACTGCGAAGGCGATCCGGTGTTTTGTCACAAATTTATGCTAGAATGTTTATAGCAGGCTATAAAAATCATGCCAATACATATTATATCGTCAATCTTATCGCTCACATTTATCGAAAATCTCAACATGTAAATAAAATTCATAGAACAATATTAAATTTTAAATTCATACCGGATTTTAATCAGGTCTAGACCAGCGTTAGAAGTAAAAGCAGCCCTAGGAACCCATCCAAATTAGTGTTCATTGAAGATTGTAATTAAAACCACCGGCTAACTCGCATTGACTATGAAAAGAAAATTGGTCATCTAAGATTTATGACTATAGGAAATCAATAGAGATTGACTCTAGAATATCGACGGTAAAAAGGAAGTAGGGCATAAGCGACATTTTGATCAAAAATGATTTATGTATGCCATCCTACGTAAAATTTTGCGCTTACTCCCATGGCTCTACGACGACTTTATTGGCGTTTAAACCCTAGCAAAAAAATTCATAAATGACAAAAATACGTCAGTTTTTCTAAAATTTAAAACTTTGAACAGCTCTCCTGAACATTTAATTTTTTGTCACTTATACCCTATTTCCTCTTAACCGTCGATATATATTTTAATAGTTTACAATGGGCGTGGAAAACCAGCTAAGAGAGACTTGAACAATGATTGATGATGAGGTGAAAACACGTAGGTGCGAGTCGTTAGAGAAATCATTAATAACTAACTCATTGGCACGTTTGTACTTATGCCAATCATGGTGCCGGCGCCCAGTGATCATACCAGGGGTCGGGAGAAAGTCCACAATGGACATTTTTATGTACCGTCACTTCCAAGTGAATTATTTCTTGACTCAGCAATAGAAGATGAAGATGTTTTAGTGAAAACGAATATTTTGGCGAATGTAAGAACAAATATTTTCGCGAATAGAAGTCAACAAGGGTGTGGTAGAAACTCACAACAAACAAACTGGACAAACCCAAATATAACAAAGATTGAATCATTGCCAAAACAAGCGTGAGAACCTAAGATTTAATAATGCTTAGACTATAATTGAAATAACATGTCTTACAAATGACTTTCAAACAGTAATAGGTAGGTAGTATAATTAAATAAATGCAAGTAATATGACAGGCCAAATTTCCAACTTGACGATGGATGATAAATCTATTGTATTGGTTAAGTATTTGCTATTACTTAGTTAAGATACGATGACACTGACTCGTCAAGTAAACTTTTCAAACCTGCAAAAGCAGAATGCAAAATGCTATTGACCTTTACAGGAAATCAAGAGCGTCTTCACCATGCCATGTAATCTTATCTAACATAAGTCTGTAATGTAATGTCAATGGCATTAGTATTACCGTGTGAGCTTGTAAGTGCCGCAAATCTGTCATGTGCTCGTCATATCGTCCAGTGAAAGCTACGAGAGACCCCTGTGTGTTGGTTGCGTCACTTTTGTTACGTCTGTAATTATAATTGTCTCGTTGCGTTCATTTGTTATTAGTTTAATCTCTTCATCTTCTTTTGTAGGAATTATTCAACCAATCATTATGCAGCTAGGTAATAGTAAAACGTTATTGTTAAATCCAACCAGATCGAGAATATCTGTAAGTTTTAATGATACTTGTTCATCTTTCTAGAAACTTCAGACATCGAGTTTTAAAACTGCATCTCCGGTTACTCGGAAGCAAAGGTCAGATGAAAAACATCGTAAATATTCAAATGACGCGACTAAAAATATAAAACCAAGAAATATGGCAGGGATTTACTTTATTAATTGTTAAATGGTATGAAAGAATTTACAACGAACTAAAAATCACGGTCAGTTTGTTTATAATATTTTTTACGATCTTGGTTGGCGTGGGTCCTAACCGGTTAGCAAGCGTAAGTGAAATTTGGTTAATGTAACCGCTTATAGCTATTAACGCTGAGGTGGCTAATTAAATATTTTGTTGAGCTATAACTTTTGCATTTTTATTAGCTGTTAATTTGATATCTTAATCTTTTGGGAATTCGAGTACTTTAATGTCACTTTTAGGCTTTAGGTAACATTTCGGAAGAAAGTAAAAGTTTTGGCGCTCACTTGCCTTAATTCTTGCGATCCAATGATTTAATGTTTGCCCCAGAATTTTCTTTAAAGATCAAACCGTAAACATACCAATTTAAATCGAAGACCAAAATATTTTAAGGTAATATAATATTTTACGGATTTTATTTTGTGGCCCCAAAAATGGTTATCTATAACCGCTTCTTTAGAAATCTACCTAAACGGTGCTAAAATGTGTTTATTTGAATAGGTTTTAGGCAAAACAATTTGGAGTTAGTTGCCCTGATTTGTTTTATTTCGTAACGTTTAACCATTTACAGACAAAAATTAAGTGACAGAGGTTAATTTTCGCACCTCACATCCAAAGTTCAAGGTGCACCACATAGTGACAACAAGAATGCATGATTATCTAACTATAGATGTTTAAACATCACTAGGAATATTTGATGAATATCAAATTACACGAATAATAGACTCCAAAAACGGTCAAAAGGAAAATAAACAATTAAGGATCGTCCTCGTCGAAATTAATAACTTGTTTGGCCTTTAATATTTGTTTTGTCCATTATCTTTTATGGATCTCGTATCAATAGGATCATTGGTCTGTAAACTACGTGATTTGACCTCGAATAGAATGCTATATGCTATGAATATAAAGTGATGACAGCATGCAAGCACAATTGTCCATAATAAGAAGAATTTGATCAGTTATCTTGTTCCATACAAGTGCTCTATTATATTTTCTTTACTTAGGTACAAAGGTATTGGAATGCGGAACAGTACAAATACATAATATGAGGTGTCTGTTCGCTAGATAACCGCTTGGGGGCAAAAACAAACTACATAATCAATGTAACTATAAGTTACGTAGAATGACTTATGGCCGACTCCTATAATTAATGGACCGTTATTGATTAAAATTAAGACTCTTGTATCTTTACTTACCAATAATAAATAAGTTAAGGCCTCGTAGACCTGATAGCTTTGCATAGTAGACCCTCCCATAAAGAAGTAGCTATCAAAGGTAAAATTAGCACGAATCGATTTATATGCCTAGTTTAGCAAAACGATTCGTTTTTGTTTATAGGAACCGAACTTAAGTATATCAGTGATTTACGACAGTGCGTTACATTTTTAAAGAAAGTTATAAAAGCTTAAGTCTGAATGTATTTGAGTATGAATTATCTCCAAATAAAGGTTTTTATCGAAAAACTTATCTTTTACAATCTACAATTGCAAAGGATTTTTCTAAAGAACGGTTAGAATTCATAATTTTCCTTCTATAGTATGAAAATTATTAACTCTTCGCAAACATTGCCCTAGGAGCTGCTCCCAATACAATACAACCGCGACTCTTAGGACTATTATACGTAAATGATTAGAGATAAAGCGCTTTATTAAATAAAGAACCACAAAATAACACTTTTCGGAGCTCAAGCTCATTTTCCCAGTTTTAACCCTTCGGCGGCGATCATGAATCGGTAAGTGGCGATGCGATGGTGCGATAGCCGATCGGACAAGCCGCGGTATCGAGGACAGCAATTTGCGTGGCACCGTGTCGCTAGTAAATCAAATTAAACGCCACCTACCACTCGATACGATACTTGTTATCCGATTTAAGCGGGCTTAGGGTTGAATTTTTTTTTATTTTTTATTGCTGATGCAATATCTTTCGGATATTTTTCATCTTTGATTAAAAGTACGTATCTGGCTTTTAACATTTTTGTGGAAAGTCTTGCAATATTTAGTAGTGTGTGTGTTTTGATAAGTCAAGAAAGCTGAATAACTAACTCATTTGAGGAAGCAGATAATGTTACGTGTAACGGAGTACCACCAATCCTATCGTTCCTTAATTTTAAAGGCAATAAACATTTTTATTTTGTGCATTTAATTAAAATACTAATTTAACTATAAACTATTAGGTATTTATTCCTCGGACCAACGTGTAGCATCCGCAATATGATTATTATCAACTTTAGCCTTTCAAACAGCTAGCTTCAAGGATGTTGCCAATTTAAACTTAGCCACAATTCTAGACTTTGTTAGATCTTGTTAAAAGATAAAATTAACATTTCTATTAGTTTGGCTAAAATACCGACGTTATGACATCATGATTTATATTATGAAGTTTTATTAGTTTTACATTTAAACGTAGGTGTAACACTCATTACATAAACGCTTAATTGTTCAAACACAAAATATATTTTAGTCAGTTAAAACTTAATGTTGATGGCAAAGAACCAATTCTGGTGTCGTCGCAATTTGAAAAGTGCTACTTAAATATTTGTTTTCAGACTTCTATCCATTTCTACAGGGTTAGTGTCAAAAAAAACATTATTCTTTTTAGCAGTGGCAGCCCTATAAAAACAGCGATGTATTGTGAAAGTAGTCCGAGGGTGCAGGCCTGGCAGCCTGCAGTTGCCTGGAGGCAGGGCCGCGCCTCATCTGTCTAAACAACACCTTCCAATCGCTGCCTGTCTATCTGCTCCGATAATGTAAACGTGCCAACTTAAGCTGTAAGCGCACCTCGTGGTAATACCAACTTGTTTCTGTACCATCTGCCTTACGACGTTAGGAAGGAATCTCTGGCTGAAAGCTAAACAGAAACCGTAGATGAATTTGTTATCAGCGAAGTTAAATATAGCTAAATATATGCAGCTGATATGAAAGAAGAAAGAAAAGAATATGATGATGGAAGCGGAAAAGATATCACAACAAACGAGCAGTTTCTGTTTTATAATGATTTGATTAAGTAGTGGACAATGGTGAATACCACCAGTAAACATTTTTCTGTAGAGATGATGATTATAAAGACAATACGTATAAGCTAGCTACGTTACGATAGGTCGCTAGAATTTGCCATATAGGTATGTCTACGATAATGCAACAAAACACCTATAAAACGTTATCAGAGAAATAAAGACAGTCAATAAAGTTCTTACTGTAAAGTTTGTAAAGGGAATAAACCTAAGTAGTACTGATACAGTTTGAGTACATAGTGCATTCGAAGCATAGGAAATTTCCAATTGAAAAGCGACGTGTTTTTTTAAATTTCGCATGACGTTTCAAAGGGAGCTAGAGTACACATAAATTGTTTATCTTGATAGTAGCATTTTTTACGTAAGATGTGATGTGTTCTGGGATATTGTCGTCACGTTGCTGTATTCACAGTATTAACAAGGTCAATATTATTATTGGTTCGTATATAATTGAAAAAGTATACTTCACATTCTAGGACACACATTCCTTGTGATGAAATAGTATGGCGTTGTTTTTAGAAGCTAGATTTTTTTAACGACATTCAAATAAAAATTGAGAGTAGAATGTTAGAGAACCAAGATTACAAACAGCACAGTTTTAGAAAACTAATTTCATCTTCAAAGTTATATCTACATGCATAATGATAGTCGCCACTTACATAAGATATAAACTATGCTCATACAATGACGAAATTAAGCGCATAATGATGGGAACTAAGATGAAGGTGTATTATGACAATTCCATATTATGTTATGGGATGCACTGCTATATTATTAAAATTCCTCTTGGCAGTTTAAGGAAATACTTCTGCTTCATTGTCGATTTTGAATACAATAGTAGGAAGTCATATACGGAAGCTCACATGTACTTGATTAACGTTATTTATGTAATCTTTTAAATTAATGGTTTCGTGACAAGTCTGAGCCTCTGACCACCGCAGACTACCTACAGTATTGTAGGTATCTCCTTCCAATTTTTAATCCATCCAAAGGTTGTCTTTAAAAGATCGCTCTTAGCGATAAGACCGTACATTGTATCACCCTTTGCAAACTTTCTACATTTATGTCTGTAATTTATTTGGTGAACATAAAAAGGATAGGAATACATTCTTGACGGAGAAACCTTACTTGAACCAATGATAATAATATATTCTTTTGCATCTTGTGTAACAACACAAGAACAATCAACAACACAACAACAATACAACAACAACGATGACAACAACAACAATAGTCCATGAAGTGAAGGAGCCAATTTAATTCAATTGTTTATATTCGAAGCTATCAAGTTTCAAGATCTAATGTGAACTGGAGTTTCTTGGTAAAGGTTAAAACTTTTGCGTAGGAAAACTACGTAATTATGTACATTGATTATGGGCTGCATAAAGTGCTTACTTAGAAAAGGTAAAAAATCTACATTGGATACACAACTTGGTTATTTTAATATTTAATTCCATGTAACTACGAGTACGTTATGTGATGACTATGACTTATGACAGAGGTAGGTAATCGGAATGTTACACCCTGAAGTGAAATCACCATGAATCAGTCGACCTATATTACATCTAAATTAATTTCTTCCCGTCCTATATGGCTCAATCGGTCACAAGAGAAAAAGAACGGAACTCCCAGCCAATTTGGTACAAGTAGTTATCAAAATCAAGTCATTTATTCAACTAGGCTGAGAATCAGCACTTTTCGAACGTTAAAATTACAAGTCATCATATCAGTTAATGTAGCGTCGTCACGTCTCAATTAGAAGAATCATCATGCTTAACAGTAGATGATGCAAAAAAGTATGTACTTACCACGAGCTCAGCGAACTTGGCGTCCAGTTCATCTTGAGGCGGCATGGGGTGTGTGGGGGTGACGGCCTGCAGTGCCAGACCGCCCTCGCCCCCAACCACACAGTAGGTGATCTCTGGGGGCTCGTCATTCTGTAACAAACAGGATAAATATTAGTCATGAAGTAAAAGAAAGAAAAAATACTGGTCCTTAGATAATGTGGAAATAAACCTAAAAGAAAACTACAAAATAGGTAAGGTATTAGAGAAAATGATAAGTAACAGGCCCACACTCATGAAGATAAGCAGATGAATATAGGAGAATAAAAATAAGAAGAGTATCGGGATATGCGGAGTTTTAACGACTACCCAACTGAGAAATGATGTGATAGTTATAAAGACTTCATCAAAGAGTTACGTAAAGATTAAAGTTTGGCAGGTACCACGTGGTTACATTAGACATAAACAAATAGTATAAGCACTAACACTCGTCCAATGACCTAGGATCACGGCGACAGACACATTGACATTATACATGGAGGCAATATAATAGCATTACTTCTACGTAAACCTATTAACTTCGCAGCAGTTCTAAATACAACAATTATTATTCGATTAAAACTACGCCTCATATCAGAATTCACAAAAACTACTGAGACAAGCCAGATTTTTATACAAAATATGTGCTATATTTTATATAAAAAATCTGGCTTGAGATAATTTTGATACTTGTATACTTTCAAACGAATTATGTAGGCCAGAAGATAGTACCAATCAAAAACAACGACGCGCGACGTCTAGACCTTTGAGTTTATCCTTGAAGCTAAGATTTATTAGCAATCAAAGTGTCGCTTATAATAAATTATTGTTCCAACTTCCAAGAATGTTATAACCGAAGTTAAAGGCTTATTAAAGTAGACGGTGAACTATGGATACTATATTTGAAAGGAACGGCATAACCACTTTGAATACACTTGATCAGAGAAAACATGTCCATGTTACATAAAACAACCCACGCAACATAAAACAACACATAAATATGACGCCATATTAAAACAACATAACTTATCAATCATCAGCTGACAACCAAAAATAAACACAAGAAAATGATACTCAATTCAAGACACATTTTGGGTGCGAGTCGCGTGGCTACCAAAAACGAAACAAGAAAAGGAACTTTCTACATACAATAACTCATTTCCATTTCAACATCTGGCATTCTGGCCAATTTAAGGAAACCATAAATAAAATTACTGCAATCAATACCTAATTATACAAAAATATTCCACTCACATTGGGAGAATTTTCTCAGTAAGACATAAATCAACGTGAGGACATAATTTGTTCGTGCAAATACTTGGTAAGAAACGAGAAAAAATATCCATTAAAATTGTCGAGTTAAAAATAAAATGAGGAAGACATTTGTTCCTTCCTTAAAGGGAGAGTCGACAAATTAATGTGGCCGACGTGGAACTACGCACGGACGGACGGAAAAACCTCGTATGGCAACACTGACAATCGTCTGAACGATAAGCTATTACGATAATAGGAATGTAATTACTATTAAACACATGATTCATCGATTTGCGACGTTTAGGTGAATTCTTCGTTTTTTTCTTTCTTCGATATCTGAACCGGTTATTAGGCTGTAATTATTCAAACTTCTCTTTAATAACACGTCTGTACAGTTCCTGGGAAGAACACTCTCTTCAATTTGAAATGATACGGTAATAGGCACTTAGCGTTTGTTTAAAAAATCTTCATAAAACTAATATAAATTTTTGAAAGTATTTTTTATGCACACAAATGTACAGACGTGGAGTTAATGCCATAGGCGTTTTCTGCCAGTCAAACTTTGGGTGATGCAGAGACAAACAGTGGGAGGTGCAATTATTAAAATTGAAGAGTAGATATGTAAATATTTCTAAATATAAAGATAAGCAAAAACATATTAAAACTATAAATACAATATATACCTAATTTTATATAATTATAAGCACAAATAAATATACATAAATACACGAAGTTGTTGAAGCTATTTTTACCAGTCTCTTGACCTCCATTACTATAAAGGCTTATAACCATACCAATAATGCTAAAACTATTTTGAAAATCTGCCTAAAATTGTAAGTATCATCTTGCCTTGCAAATCCAAACGTAATGATTTCTACTTTCATTTTTATCACAAGAGGTAAAGGGTCAATGTAGAATTCCTTTTATAATTTCTCTGTGTGCTTCTCCAAGGCAATTGGCAGGTACGAGTTGTATTGCGATGCCTACATTGATTTCATACCACAGATTGTTAAGTAAATGGAGGTTTAATTTCACAACCAAGCAATGTTTGACTTTCCTAAATGAGCATCTCCCTTACATAAATCAACATGTTGCTACCAAACACAAGCTGATAATCGACTGCATAGCGATATTAGCGATCAGCTGAGTTATCATTGGTAAAATGTATATCCCATTTTAGAAGACTATACTGCACCATGCACCACGGATGAACTTTGTGAAAGATGATATGGCTAGAAACGAGTTGACTACCGAGATGACGACTAATGGAGAAGTATGGAAGTAATAGACATGTCGCGCCGACCCCAAAAAATGTGGCATAAGAGCATGAGAATGCTGATATACTGTACCTATAGTCAGTTGGGTGCTGCATGACTTTATCAACATGGGCAAGAACAATATATATTTATTTTTGTGCTATCACCAGACCTATCTCATGTCCTTTCTTCTTCTGCTTATTAATGAAATGCTGAATGTAGTCAGCTGTCTTGCCTTCGGGTCATCCAAAACAGGTTCCTACTGTTACCAGTTACAAACTGTACTCCGCAGATAATATCACCATTTCATTTACTAACTACTCCGTGCTAAATACAATCTGATAATATCGTGCACGTCCAAACATGAGCACGCCAAAAGCGCTTCTGAGTCAGAGTGACCTTTTGGCGGCGCCTGCGACACTCCGACGCATTTCTACGAACTGTCGCCCGATGTCTCGCGAATCCATTGACATAATAAATAGGGCTGCGCGGAGAAAGTATTATAAAGTATCTGTTGATTTCTGAAAATTATTTATTTCGTGTAGCCATAAATAATGATAATTTGTAACCGTTTACTCATATGAAATGTCGCCATAGCCCAGGGCGTTGGAAAACCATCTTCAGAAGGATGTAAGAATCAAAATCTTTAAGAAGAAATGCGGTCGGACAGACTTTTGAAAAATCCTAAGTAAAAAGTCGTAATTTGAGGTTTGGCTCTCGTCTCGCCTATTTCTTCTTCCAATATTGGACCAATTTAAAAGATATTTCATAAACTGAATAGGAAGGATTTAATTATACTGTGTCCCTATGTTTTTCTTTTTTCATTTATATTTGTCAAATTTGTACACTAGGCCTCTGTTGACAGCGGTTTAAATCGGCATTTTTTGAGAGTTCTACTGCATATAAAAAATATATAAAAATAATGTAACATCAAAAAGGAAAACATAGGGATATACAAGTAGTTAATAATTATAATTCTGTAAAAAATCATTGCTTTATGGTCACTAACCGGATAGAAAACAGGCGAGAGCGTTTCTATTTAGAAACGACCCCCCCATTTCCTCTTAGCTCTTATCTCTATCTAGTCTACCTACAGTTCTTCTTCGTGCCCTTGTTTGGACTTTGCCTTCCACTCTCCCCTGTCAGCCGTTACTCTTTCTTATATCTACCTACAAAATTTATTTAAATACTTAACACTGTTCAAGGAAAAGAAAACCACATTTTATTTACAGGTTTTCGTCCCACAATTTTCTGAAGCTAACTGAGGGGACCGAATAGCAGCGGTGATGTTAGACTTCGCACCCTCTCGCCCTGCTGTTACTTCAGTAGTTGAGTGTCGCCATCTTTAAGCGTTATTGCTGGAACGTGACTTCGGGCTACGGGTGCTCAACATTTGCGATGCTTCATGACGCCATCCAGCCGTTTATTATTACGACATCGGCAGTGTACAAGAAACTGTTGAACTTGAATTTTTTTTCGTCCGGCGAGATTTTTTTATTCGTTATGTACGTATAAAAAAATCTAAATATTACCCTACACTGAAGAGTAGTGGTACGAACATCACGAGTTTTCGCACCAAAAATACACTTTTACGTTAGGTCTTCAAGAGAAACACATTAGGTATGAATTACTTCAAAAACTACACACATTTTCAGTAGCTACAAGTAGTACTCAAATAGGTATTTGTTTACCAAATGATGAGACAAGTAATGTAAACACACTTATCATACCAATAAAACATAATATTGTCCCGAATGTTTTCTAAATAGCAAGAAAAAAGCACTTCAATACACACATATATATGTACATATCATCATCATTAACAACACTAATTGAGAGGCTTTAATGCAAACACGAGTCTAATACCCCAGACAGAAACTACAGAAAGTCAACTACTGTAAACCACACCAATTAATTATTTATTCCCTTAAGTACTTGGTTAATTAACATTAATAGGTAGTAGAAAGTACTATAGACTCAGCACAAACAGATGGAAAGGCAAATAAAACTTATCAAGACTGCTCATTTAATAAGGTCATGGACACAGAAGCAAAATATTTGTTGAGAGAGAACAATGGAAAATATCCATTAAGACCTAATGAGCTGATATAGAATAAGGGATTATATATGCTTTATGCTACATCCTGTTATGATTAGTGGGTTTCTAATAAGGTTATTATTTTTTGGAAATATATTGCTTGATGTATATCTAAATAATATATTAAATAGCATTGCCTGTTAACATCCGATTAAAGTATGTACATAATATCTAAATAACATTAACGTGTTAATTGGATTTAGTATTAAGGTTAATTGGTCTTTCCGTGTATAATTTGGAATATAATATGCGGTAGTATTTATCACAATATATCAAAATGGAACAGTAAACGACTAAATAAGGAGTAACTTAGGTTACTTTTATTTTAGAAAATGAAACAGGGATCCACGCAAAAAAAATTAAAACGTTTTTCGTATTGCACGCGAACGAAGTC
Organism: Gortyna flavago; assembly: GCA_963669345.1. NCBI lineage: Eukaryota > Metazoa > Arthropoda > Insecta > Lepidoptera > Noctuidae > Gortyna > Gortyna flavago. The sequence continues at coordinate 14,807,510 of OY770138.1, forward strand.
GCGGGCACAGCTAGTATTCTCTATAATCAAATACTTTGGGTGGTAAGAAACCAGATGATTTCAGACTGTTATGTTTACGATAAAATTCCTTCCTGCTTGAAGAATAACAAGTGACACAATTCTATTAAAAAAAATCCTTTAGTAAATCTTTCATCTTTCCTTGGAGTAGAGAGCAAAGAACTTAACACTGACGTCATCCAAATATGAAACTGCGATGACTCACAAGTCACACTCGCCATTTTTCTTTTTAACAACCGCCATCTAAAATTACAAAAGCGATAACCCTACAACCCTTTCCAACTCACAAGGAGTGGAGTATATTTGCGTCGATGACTTCACCCACTCGACTGCAGACTTATTTGCAGGGCCATCGTTATTAGCAACAATAATTTACAAGAGTTAAGATGTGAACGAAGACGCTAAATTATGTGGTAATGTGCCAATTAAAGGGATGGATGCTATGAAGGATGTGAAAGAAGAATCATTAAAACAAGATGTCGTCGTGATGTTTTGAAATGAAGTTGTAACTTCTACTAATGATAGGAAAATGTGTGCGCACTACAAATTGCTTTCGATGTATTGTAAGGACAGTGTTATCTTTCAAAGTGAGTTATTTAAAAAAGTGATGTAACCAGTAACATGGGTCGTGTAATAAACGAACTAGTATGCATTCATGGAAGTGTTTTTGGACTAAAACAGAAGATGTTAAATAGATTACCAACATAATAATAGGAGATGTAAAAGCTCAAAACAGGTAGAAAGAATTAGAAAGAAGATGTTCATGTTCACAGAACAGTCATGTTCATCCTAATCTTAAACACAAAGCTGTCCAAAACAAAGGTTGAAAAAACGCACGCTTTCCTAAAAAACCGTATACACATTTGGTCTTTCGAAGAAACGCAATTGCATAAATAAATATTATGGTAAGAACGAACATTAACTTCAAAAGGGTGTGAATGTGTACCATCTTTGACTATTAACACTGTTCTCAGAAAAACTCGCGCTCAAATACTGTTTATTTAAATACTGAACTTACATTTTGTATCCTTGCGATCGGCTGTTTTCTTTTCAAACTGAAGAATCTAGTTTTATTCATTTCCGAGCACAATTCTGGATCATCGACAGAACAACACCAAAATGACAGTTGATTGATTAATTTAATTCGAGCCACTTGACTGCAGTGTCAATAAAACGCTTTCCCACTTGCGCACCAACGGAAGGACCGCAAAACAAACGAGACATGGCCGCCTGGCGCCTCGCAATGTGTCTCAATCAAAACTAAAGACCTCCATGTTGTACCCGTAATTGCTTCCCGTATTTATCGAAGTGCATTGTCTCGCTCTAATTCTATTAACGACTAAATGGATGGATTCATTAGGGTCCATGTTGTCGACCGATACAATAAGTATTTATAAATTAAATGTTTGTTTCCGAGACAAGTAAACAAGGTTTGGACGCAGCCGAAGTAATAATACCAGAATAGTTATTAACGCATTTACTTCCAGCTACAACGGAATTGCATTAGGACTTGATAAATGCAAACGTTAATGAAGGATTTGGAAACGTACAAATTTATCTTGGATCTTAGTTCGTACAGCCTTCGCTGGAGAGACGTTACCCATTAATATCACATAGAATAGTTACGACCTTGTTCCAAAAAATGATCCAATTAAATTTGCTTCAAAAAGCCGTAATCCTATCACCCTCGACCTTTACTACTCTCTATAATCAGCTTACGATTGGGAAATTTGTTTAGTAATATTCAAATCTGAATTGTTAAGACAGTTAAGTGGCTTTATTGTTATATTTTGAAGTGAACCCTTATCGTTTAACACGATTATGTCTGACCTGACGTCGAACTTGCGACTTTTAAATAGAAACACGTGGCCTATCGATCAATGGAGTGTCTCATTCATATTACATTGCGCTTTTTTGTGTTCAATAATTGTGCTTGATTGAAGTGGTCAAAATGATAGGTTATCTTGACTTTTTATCAATGTTACAAAGGCTATGTTGATTAGCTAACCGTTTTTGGCACGTTACTCATGCATGCCAATTTCTGAATATTATCTGAGATCTTTTAACGCAATAGTAATCATTACAGGTTCACACATATTGACAAATCACGCTAATATTATAAAGACGAAAGTTTGTGAGTGTGTGTGGTTATATGTTTGTTACTTCTTCACCTTCAAACGGCTGGAACAATTTTGATAAAATTTTGTATGGAGGTAGTTGACACCCTGGATTAAAATACATATAGGCCACCTTTTATTCCGACATTCCCACGGGATCGCTACTTATGCGGGTGAAACCACGGGGCGCAGCTAGTTACATATAATTCCGAAACTGAAAATCATTTTATTATTTCTCAGGATGAACGTGGGAGTCTGAGTTCAGAGCTCCAGATGAAGAAAAATCACTTCAAGTAACAAAAACCATTCCTATAAGTAATTTGTAAAGCAATCACTGCAGATGCGATTCAATCTCGCGACATAGCAATCATTTACAATAAGCGCGTGTGCGAAGCCTCATCTTGGAAATCATATATAAGCAAGTGCCATGCGTGTGCCGACTGACCGACATCTCGCCTGCTTTCCAATCCAATGTAAACTGGTTTTCAATAGCGCATGCGTAGGGCTGACCCTTACCTATCAATAGCCCTTTCGTACTAGCAACAATCTTACAGTGAAAGTTAGTTTAATTTTAATGGAAATCGCAAGAGAAATGGCCTTCTCAGAATATATGAGTTCTTCATAATTTTATCGCAATTTACACACAGCAATTTGTTTCGAGATAATATATCTCCATGTAGGTATGTTTGTTTTTGTAAGCTTCTGTGAGTAATTTGATTGAACGAACGAGTAAACATTTAAGAACAAAGATAATTTTAGCATCACTAATCAAGCGTGTCTGGCTTCATTCATTAGTTTGCTTATAAATTTTTTATCATTTGCTTTGGAACGGTCAATGATCTGTACTTGCGTTCTACAATTGTTATATTAATTATTCGGCTGTAGAGAAGAAACCATAAAAATAACAAAGAAACCTCTATCTTTATGGCTGCGTTTTCCCGGGTTAATGCCAAGGTCGCTCACTGCAAAACTTTCGAGCTCATTAACAAATGCAAGACCCTTTCTTCCTTCCTTTCTTGATTCCTTTATGGACAAATGTTGCGAAAAACAACAATTCAACATTTAAAACTAGGTAAATTATTCAAATGGATCTTCTAAGACAGCATTTTTGAGTCGCTTTTATAAAGAATCAGCATAATAAATTGACGGAATAAATTATGATGAAAAACATACAAGCCCACAACATATTGGAGATAAACAAACATATTGTTTTGATTAATACATCGCTGTTTGTTGGAAATGTTAATTTTGATTAGAAAACCCACGGTATGGAAGCAAAGATTTCTCTACGACAAATTCTAATGGCTAACCTATGAACTGGCCAGGCACAATAATATTTGCACAAAATTTAAATACATTAACACTAGTTAATTTGGAATCGGAACCATAATTTCACTTTTGCGAAATTTATACGACAATGAATAGAAAATGTCATAAATAAGCTTTCTTGGCTTTCAAAATACATCAGATTAGGAAACAGACAGTTCCATCGCTCTTAATCTTGAAACGAAGAAGATAATTGAAACCTGTTTGCTGACTTCCAGTGCAAACAAAACAACAAAGCTTGAACAAATAAAGAACGTACGAACGAACGAAAATAATCTTTATCTTTTAACGTCTGAAGAGCAACACACATACATATAACCTTTCAATTTGAATACATATTTTTTTCATCATCCCCAGTAAGTATGCCTAAGCCACTTATAGACTCCTCAGGCAGGTGCTTCGATTACTAACTATACCAGGTGAATGGCCAGCATCATATATATTGCTGATAACATCACACTTGGCAAACCTGTTTCACGTGAGGTTGTAGACCAGATGTCTGTCGGGCCACACATACAACCGTTACTTGCTACATCATAGGTAAACGAACTTAACGAATCACCTACAGTAAAGACAATTTTTTTACAAGCGTTGATCAATCAACTCAGCCTATCGCAGTCCACTGCTGGACATAGGCCTCTCCCAGGCTGCGCCACAACACCCTGTCCTCCGCTTTCCGCATCCAGTCAATCCAACCATCTTCTTAAGGTCGTCGGTCCATCTAGCTGGGAGGCGTCACACACTACGCTTGCCAAAACGCGGTCTCCACTCTGGGACTCGTCTGCTCCACCGGCCATCTTTCCTACAACAATCATGCCCAGCACACTGCTACTTCAGTTTGCATATTCTGCAAGCTATGATAATTGAAGAATGAAACTGAAGATGATGAATGAAGTTATGATTACAAGCGTTGATAACTTGATGAATTCAATATGAGGTGAATTTAAGAAAATGCAAACGATAAAGAGCAACAACTTAAAGCCTTAAATAGACTTGCCTCACCCAACGTGCGATAGAAATGCAACTAAACTATGTCTCGATTCCAACTCGATTAGAAACGACAAACAAATCTTAATTACTTGCAATTCGAAATTAACGAGGATATTAAACGTCGATACATTCGATGCTACGAGGCTGACACAAATTGCAAGTGTAAACGTGTTTATTTCTCTAAATGGAGCTCATGTTACTTTACCCATCAAAGAAATGAATGCAGAAGACTAACTCCTGATCAAGTGCAATGAAGTTAAGTTTGCACAGGAAGGTCATCACAGGAAACCGAACCAACTGCTGCAGGTACAGCACAATAATATTGCGTAACAAACTTTCAATGACAAGAATGAATTTCAAGTAAGAGAAACGTAAATATCGCAATGAATATTGTTACTGTCAAAATGAAAAAACACAATGAATCCATTACTACTGTTAGTGCGTTATGCAATTACCCCGCTGATCCGAGTTATTCCGGTCGGATCCCCTGAACTGATCCCGCTAGTTATTCTTGTGTTTTAATTTCTGTCTTATATCCTTGGCGATATTGTTTTTAATACTATATAAGGACTCGAGAGAGTTAAAGAAAAAGAAGGTTACAGTTTATATTGCTGCTTAAGATTGATATCTTCAAAATATGAGGAACACAACGACAGTCAATAGGATATTATTTGCTGATTTCCGAACAGCATCACTCTTCATTTGCTTGGACTCTACTAATCTACTCTTCAAGTCCGTCAAAGAAGATACGGGCCCATCCGAAGGTATGTAGTTGACCCGTCAAAACAAGTGGCAAATCGTGGTTTAATTCGGTTTTCGTTTGGGTCCCAAACTAATCTTATACCCGTACTTATGGGTCACGGACAGGGTTACACCCGTAACTTCGGCCGATACAACAAACTTCATGGTTAGGGAGTAGACCCGATGCATTCAGTAAACCTTCTGTTTCCATTTCCCGACATGTACTCACGTTACTAATACCGCAGTGGGTGTGGCAATTACCTTTCGGATTGCCTTTAAGCTATTCTAAATGTTAATTATGTCGTTATAGCCAACTTGAACTTATATAGACACTTTTGCGACCCGTTTCTCAGATTGGTAAGGAAAGATTCCGAAGTGTATTGAATTTAAAGTTCAGGACTTGTTGTAATTTTACAAATCTTTCAAGTATAATCTATGATGTACTGTATAAGTAATATTCCTACTAATAGATATTTAAGAGACTAAACGCTAAATAGGAACAAAATTGTTTCAGCAGTTGTAATTGCGGAATATTATAATCAGTGCGTGATTGCTTCATACATTTTAGTGGTGGCCCAATGGTAATGGAACTTACGAGTTGTAAGTGGTGAATGTCACCACCACTGCTCTCAAAATGGTGACGGAAAACATCGTGAGTCCTAGAACCAAAAATTCGAAGACACGTGACATCTGATAACCCGCATGGCTCCGCATGGTAGATTGTACAGCCCACTCCCTCTCAAAGAGGGAAGGCCTGCGTCCCAGCAGTAGAAACATTATAGGCTGGTTTATGCTTAAGGGGCCGGCGAACTACGCGTAGTTCATACAAACGTAATACGAAAATAATTTGGAAATCATACATATTCTTAAGGAAGTGTGTATATATTCCGATTGGTTTCCGGATTATCTAGGTTCCCAAATATATATTTGGAAAGGACTCTTATATAAAGACGAGATATGAGGAATTTAAAATTTCCATAAAAAACTTATTTTTCTCTTAAATCGTCTTTAAATCAGCCCTTAAGGGGCCGGCGGAGCATGCGTAGTTCGCATGCTCCGCCGGCCCCTTAAGGGCTGATTTTACCAAAGTTAGAATACATCTTTTATCCGTGGATTAAAATTGCCGTCAAACATTTCTAGAATCGAAACACTTTCAAAAATTCAAAATTTATTCTCAGGATAAAACTTATTCTTGGTACTTATAAAATTTTGGTGAAATTCGCTCTAAGAAATATTCAATAACAATCTAATTTTTCGCACTAGTCCTCATAAGCCTTCAATAAATCCAACATAATCTTTAGTTCAGAACAGCTTAGTACGTCTGCAGACATTGATAATGATATTAGTGCAAACAACCTCGAAGAAATGAAGTCCTTGACTTCGACTTTCACTGAGGGCGTGGACTATGAATAGCCAACCTGTTGACTATGACTGACCCACAAAAGACCTTTGACCTTTGCGACAGGAGACATGAAGTAAACAAGTTCGACATCGACTGAAACCTGTCTGACAGCAGAAACAAGTCTAGTGCTGCAGAGAGTATTAAATCTCAAATGCTTTCGTTTTCTACGGATAGAATAGATTATAACAGTCTAGATACTAGATAGTCTCGCAATTAAGTTAGCATAATGTGATTTGAATAGCTAGAGGTTGGAGGAAATCGTCGGAATAAATTCGCAAGGTCTCTTACAAAATCTCAAAATATTCTTCTCTGTCCACACGGAGAAGAATCAGATTTTGTAGGAAACCTTACGAATAAGCTGTATAAGAGACAATCATAGTAACGCATGCATCATAGCATCTCCTGAAAGATTAGCCAGGATAATGGTAAACTCCAAATTTCGCTAATAAAGTCATTGTGCCATTTAGATACCTGGGACAAGACACATATTTCTTGTCCAGAAAGATTCTAATGGAAAACCGAATGCGACGCTGGCTTGACGATGGCTTTTGGAAGGCGACAAAGGACTGTCATAAAAGTTATCACTAAAGTAAATGCTGTTGCGGACAGTAACAAATTCATATATACTCGTACATAACTCATGCTTTTCTCCCATGGGCCACGCTTTCTTTCCATAAGGCAGAAACGACAGAACGCTACCTGCTACGATCGTTACATACTCCTTTAACAAATGAATGTCCTCCCTTAACCTCCAAAGCCTTCTTTCAGCAAAAATATCCAATGAATTTCAAAGTCCCTAGGCGACTGGTGAAAGTACGAAGCGAAACGAACCCTAATCCGAACCCGATATGCCGTGGGTGTTGTGTTACCAGCCAGTGAAGTCAACCGACACGTTCCGGAACAATTAGCCGGCAAGTAGGTACCTACATAGATTGACTAGATAAGCAGTAATAAGGATATTGATCAATACTTCGCTTGATTACTTTGTTTTTGTTTGCATATCCACTGCTGAAGGGTATAGGGAAATTATAATTGATGCCATTGCATTGAAAGAAGGAACGGAAGCTAGCAATAATATGTAATTATAGCTGCAACCCTTTAATACCTTGCATTGAGGCTAAGTGGCTATCATACATTTAAATACATTTGCGGATGAATGACTTATTACAGCAGGCTTTCATTTCACTCATAACCTAGTTAAGGCGACATTAAGTGACAGCGACCTTGAGCGAATGGGAGGAGCGAGCGTCACGCCCCGCGACCCCGCAACTGCATGCACGTAATTTCGTAGGGTAACCAATACGTTTCAGATGGTGAGGATAATCCTGACTGATATTTGATCACCATCCATTTTTATTTCAATGTAGTGTTAATAAATAAGGTAATATTTTGATAATAAATTCAATGATCAAACTTTAAAACCTCGAAAAAAAAATCAGCTGTTCCCTACATTTTGACGAGTTATGCGAACATAAATGCAGGGAACAGCAGATTTTTTTTTTCACGTTTTCATGTTCTGTGCTAAAAGTTGTTTGTGTAAAGTTGTTTCGTGTATGAATAGATAGACCGGGTATCTACATATATTTACGTAAGTACTTACCTAATAAAGGTGTCCATACATAAATAGGAAATACTAATTAAATATAGACATACCTACTTAAAATAATAACAAGATGACAAAAACCTAAAACCTCTTTTGTAAATGATCCAATCACTTCAGAACTGAAACATAATTATAATCTATACTTATAATAAATCTGTAGAGAGGTCAACTCTGTACATGATATATATTTTCAAAATAACTATCAGGGGGTAATTAGTGATCGATACTGATGCCAAAAATGCAATCAGTAAAATTTTTGCCTGTCTGTCTGTCTGTCTGTCTGTCTGTCTGTCTGTCTCTATGTTCCTTATAGAAACAAACTACTCGACGGATTTTACGAAACTTGGTACAATTATTCTTCATACTCCTGGGGGAGGTTATAGTATACTTTTCATCACGCTACAATGAATAGGAGCAGAGCAGTGAAAGGAAATGTTGGGAAAACGGGAGAATTTGCTCCATTTTTTAAGCTTCCGTCGCGTGTGCAGCCTTAATGGTTAAAGCTACATAGAAATCATTTACGACGGAAATGTTCTACATAAAATTATCTAAAAAATATCCCACAACAGCATATGTCTATCTTTTATGGTTGACTCACAATAACATGTGTAACTCCCGATAGCTTAGCAGTTCGGAGCTTTCTGATTATATTTGTTTACTTTTACGTTTATAATACTCTCACTCATCCCTAATTAAAAGAAGTTAATATTATTACCTATTCAATAAAAAAAGAATCATAGTAATCGGTATAGAAACACCAAACTTATACATGAAATACGCTAATAAGCCATCGCGCCGTCGCGCGTGAATACTGAATCATGCCATAAGGATTATTTTTGTGTAACGGTTGCCGCGCTCGACGCAGGTCGTGGCGGTAGGGTATAAAAAGGCGGGAGGTCCGAGCGCGAGCTTCATTCAATATTTGGCTGGACAATAAGGTCGAACGCTCTGAACGCATCAACGTTCAGAGCGTTCGACCTTATTGACAGACAAAAATTGATATTAACAAACCGTGCTTATCAGCGCGACTTTTAGTCTTTAAATAGTTTATTTGAATTTCTTTTGTTGTTATTTTATAAAATAGGTATTAGTTGTTTTGGTAGTGTTTAAATATTCGTTCAAATTACAAATCTATATGTTACAAACGCAGGGAGCTTCCCAGGAGACTACGCATCAGCGGAAGCAGTGATGTCACCGCCATGTATTTTCTATTTCCTCGGATTGATTTCTAGTCAATTAATAATTACTTATTGATTTTAATACTGCTCATATTTATTATGTTTAATTTTTTAATTGTATCGAGTTGTATTTTTTTTTTTTTTAAGTTAGCAACTTTGATTGTACGCGCTTATAAAATACGTTGTAACCGTCATGTAAGCCCCTGTTCGCTGTGGAACGCCGATTACACTACAGATATTTTGTACCTCCGTGTTATTTCTACACTGCACCTACGCCCATCCTCAGCAGAACACACTACTGATAGCCTCACACATCCCCTTCTTTACATATACTTATAATAAATCTGTAAAGTGAAAATTCTGTACATTGAAATTATCAAAAAAATAAATGGCAGGGTGTGTTATTAGACCGACACAGAACCCAAAAATGTGATTAATTTTTTTTTTTGTCTCTATGTTTGTTCAGGCATCAGGCAAAAACGACCGGTTCGATTACGATGACACTTGGTATAATTATTCTTTAATATCCTGGGCACCACACCACTGGGTACTTTTTATCCCGGAAAAAAATATACAATAAAAAACAAACTTAATTTTGCGGTTCGATCCCTAGACCCGATTACTGTACCAACCGCAAATAATAAGTTTGTCGTAGTACACGACGAAGATAAGAATAATAGGCGAGCGTTCGTTCATATTAGCATTCTATAAATTGTATGTTTTAACTGCTACTTGCAATTCCAAAACGTGCTTTTCAGTGCGACCTTTTTATTCCTTTTAGTTTTTACTAAGTACAGTTTAAGGTAAAGTCATTTAGGTTTATTTTTATAAGTCGTAGGTATAGATTTTAATTTTAAAGTATGGGTAGTATATTTGATAGTGTACGTAGTGACCGTAGGTTATTTTATAAAACTGTTAGGTAGGATTAGTCATTCGTATAGATATTAGTTTTTAGGGATTTTGCTTATTTATTGAGTTTAGATTAGTTATCATCAGAAATAGGTTTATTTAGGTATTTTATTTTCTGTTATTGAGTTTTTTTTATTAGGTAGGTACTTTATTAGGTTTACTTTTATAATCTAATATAAAATTCAAAGTCCTGTGATCCTGTCTGACTTATTATATCAATGCACAGCCTAAACCGCTGGTCATAGAGACATTAAATTTGGAGTGTGTTCTGTGTGAAGTATATGAAGGTATCCACTAAGAAAGGGTTTTTCGAAATTCCACTCCTAAGAGGGTGAATGGGGGGAGGGTGAAATTTCACGCGGACGAAGTCGCGGGCAGAAGCTAGTGATAAATAAAACAAAAAAGCCTAGAAGTGATTTTTTATTTATTCGTTGCAAAAACAGTGAAAGGAATTTGTGTGACTCCATCTTGGATTTTGACTTTGACTTCATTTTCGTCATTAGCGCCCCTAAAACCATGAAAACGACACCCATGACGCATATTTTGTAAAATTTCGCAGCCGCCATCTTGGATTTTGACTTTGACCTCATTTTCGTCATTAGCGCCCCCGAAAACCATGAAAACGACACCCATGACGCATATTTTGTAAAATTTCGCAGCCGCCATCTTGGATTTTGACTTTGACCTCATTTTCGTCATTAGCGCCCCCGAAAACCATGAAAACGACACCCATGACGCATTTTTGTAAAATTTCGCAGCCGCCATCTTGGATTTTGACTTTGACCTCATTTTCGTCATTAGCGCCCCCGAAAACCACGAAAACGACACCCATGACGCATATTTTGTAAAATTTCGCAGCCGCCATTTTGGATTTTGACTTTGACCTCATTTTCGTCATTAGCGCCCCCGAAAACCATGAAAACGACACCCATGACGCATATTTTGTAAAATTTCGCAGCCGCCATCTTGGATTTTGACTTTGACCTCATTTTCGTCATTAGCGCCCCCGAAAACCATGAAAACGACACCCATGACGCATATTTTGTAAAATTTCGCAGCCGCCATCTTGGATTTTGACTTTGACCTCATTTTCGTCATTAGCGCCCCCGAAAACCATGAAAACGACACCCATGACGAATATTTTGTAAAATTTCGCAGCCGCCATCTTGGATTTTGACTTTGACCTCATTTTCGTCATTAGCGCCCCCGAAAACCATGAAAACGTCAGTCGTGCAACAGTCTAGTCGTGGATACGTCCAGTCGCGCACGAGTTTAGTCTCGCAAAAGTCCATTCGCGGATATGTCTAGTCGCGCAAAAGGAGCCGCGTAAGTTTCTTTCGCGCAAATGTACCAGATCCCCCTGTATGTGAGCTACTGTGAAAATAAGAATAATAAATTAGGTATATGCATTTACTTGTCAGCAATAATGTCCTCATTTTCATTTTCAATATGCGGAGTTGCCTTTTTCTCCTGTTCTATACAGCAAGAGCTACAAAATAAATGGATTAAAATATAGGTTAATATAGGCATCGGCATGGAAGTATAGGCATGGGTGAAAGTAGGAAGATAGTTGTGCACGACATAGGTACTGTAAGTCTACAACAGACGCAAAAGTGCAGTCGAAGTCGTACTAAATTTACATACCAAGAATAATTACCCCACAACTATGTCAATAATAGCATTCAAGTATTTTTTGAAACTCTGATCCGGACTGTCCCTACAAGGATGCGGTATGGTTATACTACATTACAATAATTACCTCGTATCTGCATTTACGACTTGAGAATCTTCGTTATTTTGTATTCTCCGGAAACAGAAATAAAACAATTATTATTTAGTAAAATAAAAGTATATTTACTACAATTGAATATTTTTTTTATTTTTTTTTATTTAGGTACACTAATTTAATCTTTCGATAGAGATAAATGATAATTTTATTTCGATTAAAATACGTTACTTACCTCAATAATCTATTTTTTACCAATATAAGGCGTTTCTTTTTTAGTAATTTGGAATTAGCAGCCATTTTCAGCACGAAAATCAAAAGCGATTAAAATTATGTTCAGAGGCCTTAGTGTAAGTTTTTCGACTCACGTTCGATTGCGAGCGCGTTAAGAGTTTTGTATGGGAAATTAGGTTTCTCCTGGTGACCACCAGGTGGCGCTATAACTTTTTCCCCTATAAAATTCTAACGCGCTCGCAATCGAACGTGAGTGAAAAAACTCGCACTAAGGCCACTGATTGCTCCGAGCGTTAGCGTCTACCCGTGACAGTGGTCAGCGATGCACTGCCGCCCGTCGCCCGCAAGAGCCCCCGCTTCAACGCGCACCAAGTTTATTCGAAAAAAGAACCCACGTTGATTTATCAAACAAAAAACAAATAAAAACCGTATACTAAAATTTGGGGAATTAAATTGTCTTTTATATGGTGAAAGTTTTATGAAAATACACCCGATAGTGTTTGCGTAATTATCGTTTTTATGTCCGCGGTAGACAATACTTTACAAATTAATTACACTATGTTAAAAAAATATAATTGCAAATATTCACATATCAAATTACGAAGCAAATGGTCTAGTATAACATTTATTTTTTTCAAAGAAATCAGTCCGGTCGATTAGACGTGATGTTGAATTTAAAATCATTAGAAGTCGTATATCTGCGCCTTAAGGCCCAAACAAAGGCAATTGAAAAAGAAAATTCAAAAGATCCGAGAATGAATTTAGATACTGCACCATTGGACTTACGAATTTGGACGGTCTGACAAATCTTCAAAAGACCTTAGATAAGTCAAACCTTGGCAGAGTCGTTTGAGTTCAATGAACAATCGAATATCACAAGCTGTAGCTACGAAATTAGTTCAAGGTGACGCAGTATGAAAAGCCTTTTTTTTTTTTTAAGGATGCGTAATCATCAAATGACCCCTCCCGCTCTGGGTGGAGCGGAAGGGAGTGTCAGACTCTGACTAAAACCCATCCGTGTTCCTTCCTTAGCCCTTTATATTCCGGGGTAGCGGTAACCCTTTCGGACAATCCCGCTGCCCAGCATGATAAGCCTAATCCGCCCGTATTGTACCCAGTGCTGGGACACAGGCGTCCTCTCTGTGAGCCCACACACGCGGGCCCAGTACGGGTTGGTGGATGTCACATGTATTCGAATTTTTGGTTCTAGGACATGCCGGTTTCCTTACGATGTTTTCCTTCACCGTTTTTGGGAGCAGTGGTGTGAAATAATTTACAAAAACTTCCTGTGCGTGTCCTAAATAAAATATTTTTCTTTTAGTTTTAAATTATATAACTTCTTCAATCAACTCAGTCTATCGCAGTCTACTGCTGGACAATGGACATAGGTCTCCCCCAGACTGCGCCACAACACGCTGTCCTTCGCATTCCGCATCGAGTCTAACCCAGCCTCCTTCTTTAGGTCGTCCGTCCGTCTAGCTGAGGGATGTCCTACACTACGCTTGCCGATACGCGGTCTCCACTCCAGGACTCGTCTGCTCCACTGGCCATCGGTCCTTCGACAGACATGGCCAGCCAACTGGCACTTAAGTTTGCTTACTCTGCAAGCATGTCGGTAACTCCGGTTCTTATATAAATTCTTACTAACCTGTAAACAAGGGCACAGCGGCCACCGTCGGCGCAGCGCGTGCGGCATCTTCTTGCGGGGCGGCTCGGGCTCCGACGGGGGCTCGCCGCACGCCCAGCGCACGAGGCGCGTGCGGGCTGCCTCGGCCACCTCCAGCCCACGCGACCACGATGGCAGACCCTGAGGAAGAAGAAGAAGACAATGTTAGATTAAGGTAACTGGTAGGAAGTTCTGGATGTGTTGCAGATGATTAAATGGCTGGTTAGATCAGAGTCCATATCTACAAAAATGTGAAGTCGCAGATTCGTATAACTTTTCAAATTTCGATTTGCTAGACTGTCCTTAGATTTTTGTGAAGTTTCAGTCTTAACATTGTCAATCGAATAACAGAATCTATACTAATAATTAAACCGAAGAGGTTGTTTGAACGCGCTTATCTCGTAACCACCAGTCATGTTGTTTATAGGCGCATCACGCTATGAATTAGAAGCCGGGCAAAAGAAAAGAAGTCAGAAAGAACGCTAAGCGGAAACGAAGTAACAGCGCGGGCGAGCGATGGGATGCGACGCGATGGTTTAGGGGCCGACATTTCATGCGGTCAAATTCGCGGACCGAAAGAAAATTGTCATTGATAATTCGGTAAGTAAATCTCATTACCAACTTCAGCCAGATTGACAACGCTCTCAATCGTTAGCCTAAAAATCATACACCAAAACTAAAATAATAAACAACCATCCAAAACAAATCTTCGCGCAGCATAACCTATTTCTCATAGCATGAAAACTCATGCAAATCAAACCGTACAAGATCATGTCAGTCAAGGCCGATCGTAACGTGATGCTGCGCGCACGCAACATCTACGCGCACGTTATAACGGTATCACTCATGTTTAGCGGGGTTTTGACAGCGAGAGTGAATTCGCTACAGTGACGAGCAAGAAAAGTTTGCCATACTTACGTGTTAATTATTTATTTTATTTTTATTTTGCTGAACGTGAAGAAATACAGCAAATGTCTTTGTCTTTATAAATTTAAGGACCCCAAAGATATACCTACCCTACACAATATCAGCTGATAATAAAAACTGGGGCTTTAATGAGCTAAACAAGTACAAAAGAAACCAGTTTCAACGTTTTGGTACGGAGTCCTAATTACGGTACTTATTATTATTTTACAGACGATTATGAAAATGCAAAAAAAAAAACACAAATTCACACGTCACGCTATTTCATTTGAATGCAGCAGTTACAATGGAGTAATCTGTAAATCACTTTTCGCAACCAGGAAAAGAGAGACGCAACACGCAACAACACACACATCTACTTGCATGCGAGATATTAGACATTTCAGAATCACGACCAGACCAGACTAGTATTGTAGAAAGAGATACTAAAATGTCATAAGCTGGCGAAATATCTTCTAGAAGCTATAAGTTATAAAAAACGCTATACTGAGTCAAATTAAATTAGCTAGCGAAACTCAGCAGACGTGATGGGAATTGATATCTAAACATTTTTGGGGTCAACAACCGCTGGTGTTACATGAAGCTGAGAAAATCTTTTTTTTTTGTGTTTAGAATTCGATAGGTACCCAATCACGTCTGTGAAGTGTACAGTAACAAAAACAGATTTCTGAACTGATATTTCAAGCAAATACACTCATACGGTCGTTGACCTCAACATAAATCATCAACAAATCATTTTTTTGTTTTATCATGTTTAGATATCGATTCCTATCACGTCTGCTGAGTTTCGCTAGCTAATTTAATTTGATCCTGTATATTCATTGCAAAAGGTCTGTGGATGGGTGACCATCTTTACATACCGTGACCCCTCCGTGCCTCGGAAAGCACGAGGCTGTCATTCGTGGATCTTTGACAGTCGTTACGAGTCCGAAGCCCGAAAGTCTGGCAACCAGTCTTACTAAGGGGTATCGTATTGCCCAGTAACTGGGTTGTGGAGGTCAAATAGGCAATCGCTCTATGTAAAATACTGGTATTCAGCTGCATCCGGTTAGACTGGAAGCCGACCCCAACATAGTTGAGATAAGGCTAGGCAGATGATGATGATGATGATTCATTGCAAAAGGTGATTTTAATATCAGCGTATAATAATTCTGCTCGCCACTGTGTACTACTACCATGTAATGTAGTGAGTGACGGAAAAGCGAAAACGTTTATCTCCAACGACTTTCTTCCGACAGATGCTCTGACGCAACTGATCGGAATGGGAAACATGACGGTTACAGTACCTAAATGGAAAATAGTTGAAACTAGTTCAAATCGTCGCCATTATAATCGATATGTCGCAGCCAACTGGTTAAATTAGCCATTCAGTTAACTGCCTGGCCTTTAGAAGTAGTGCTCGCCTCGCTTCCTCCCTCGGCTCGCACGCGGTTGATCACAGTTCTAACCTAACCTAACCCACTTGTTCGGGGTGCATGCAATGCCTTAATTACTGCGACCAATTTGGCTCGCGCGTGATTGGTTACAAACTTACAACCTAAACTGTAATTGAATATCATTCAGGCCGTTAGTTCGGCCGCCGTTTAGTTGAAAGGCTAGGCGGTTAACTGAACGGCTAATTTAACCAGTTGGCTGCGACAGATATATAAATAACCATGTTGAACATTGCGTTGGTAAGGAGTTGTTACCTTTCGATTTACCTGATAAAAGTATTGTGTTGCTCGATCCTTAGTAAAAAGTACTCCAAATGAGAAACCTAATGGCCAATTCCCATAATTAAAAACTCTCAAAATCTAGTCGCAATCTCATCTCAGCGACACTCAATGTCACACAGTTGTCAAAAATATATGAAACTTAAGAGATATTTTTGACAGATTGAGACTGAGATGAGACCGGCTGTGGCGAATCGAACACCCCTTACTCTTGGTAAAGTACAAACGCAAAGAACGGTCTATTAATTAATTAATTAGCAATCAATCACTTCCCTAAGTTATACTAGCTGTTACACTTAATTTACCGTCATGATTAAGTCAATTTGGATGCATTAAGTCCAGTTAAAACTTCATAACAGCACTTAACAGTATTGCATAAACTGATGACCATTAATAAGAAGCTTTTAATAGTTATTTATGCAACTGTTGTATAATAAAGGGTATTAACACAGTCTTGCTTGTGCCGCGTTCCGATGCGCACGTGTTTGCATATTATGTGTATTGACTAGCGCGGCGCAAGCTGTCGCTCGTATTTTTGATTTCGCCATGAGTAATGAACTTGTGGCGAATGAGCTGCTGGCGTTCCTGCAGCAGAAGCTGGATGTGATGGACGAGGTCTCAGCTGTCCAAATCTGCGCAACAAACTTCAGCGAGGAAGACATAGCTGCTGCCAAGCTATTGTTGTTCAGTGTGCTAAATAAGCGCGACCAGATGGTGTCCCGCCGGCGCGACGGGACTAAGAGAAGCCTGCAAGATATTATCACGCTGTTCAAAGAGACCGACCCGGACGACGTGCCGACGTTTGTGGCGAAGGAGCTGCACAAGCTACCACCCGTCACCTTCGACCACGTCGATGTGACAAACCTTCTGAAGGACATTGTCTTTCTGAAGGCCCGCCTCGCGGATGTTCTAGCGAAGTTAGATGCATCCCAAAACACCGTCGCCGATTTGCGCAAAGAAGTTAGCGAGTTGCGCAACAGTGTGGCGGTAACTAGGTCATCGGTCGATGCATCTAACGTAAACATGTGTCGCGGAGCCGGCCTCGATGTATTGTCGTCAAATTCCGCGTCAGCAGTTTCGTCGCCAGCGCACCCGTCGTTTGCTGAGCTTGCAGAGCGCCCCGCCCGCGTGCCCCGCAGCCCCGCGCCCGTCATTGCGGCTCCTCCACGCAGCGCCGCCCGAGCCCCTCGCCCCGTCCCGCTGCCAGTTTCTGCAGCCCTGGCGAAGCCCTTACAAAAGGAATCCGCCAGCGTCACCGCGAGTGCCCCAGGTGCTCCAAGTACGAAGCCTATGCCAGAAAAGGCACCGAATAGGGCTGATGATGAAGGTTTCGTGACGGTGCAAAGGAGGAAGCACCGATCGCGACCGAACAAGAACCGCTGCGGCAAAGCTCCTACGGAGCCCGAAGTCAGCCTGCGTGCCGCAAAGCCGAACACACCGGTGTACATCTCCCGCCTACACTACACCACTAAGGCAGAGGACATCGTGGAGTACGTGCGCCAGAAGACGAGGTACACGCCGAGGGTGCAGTTACTGGAGTCGTACCGCAACGTCAACTTCAAGGCGTTCGTGGTGCGTGTACCAAATTGTTATCTGCCCGTCGTCATGGAAGAAGACTTCTGGCCGCAGGATGTGGTGTTCCGTCGCTTCCGCGGACAAGTACCACAGAACAGCACAAGAGGAAGCTAGAGAAGTGCGTGCACTATAATTAGTTAGTTTTTTATAATTAAAAATATGTATGTTTAGGTTAAGGTATTTATTTATCTATGGGCCTGCGTCGCCTGAAATAAATGGATTATTATATTATTATTATTAAAACACGAACGTGGGTTAATAGTGCCACATGAGTGTTTTAATACCTAATTATGTACAGTTGCATACAAGACTTTTATCTATATGATATGAATCCTCTATAAAAGGTTCTGAAACAGTTTTTTGCAATACTAATATCGAAGAAAAGTGGCGGCCGGCGGGATACGACGTGAATTCAAACAACCCATAATTAATTTTTAAAATTACGGCACTGTGGTAGTGAAACGCGCGTGCATGACAATGTTCTTTTTTTGAAAAGCAGTTGCATAATGAAATTTAGTACAACATTATAACACTCGTTTGGATAATATTATGGTTACTATGACACTGGCTGTTTTAATGTTGGCAATAAGCTAAAGTTGTTTCAGAAACTTTTATAGATGATTTATAGCATGGGTGTAGATAAAAGTTTTAATAACATTTTTCATAATGATAAAGGGAATTTTAATTGCCCGTTCACTATTTGACAGAGTTTGAAAACAAACAAAGCTAAAATTATTGTAGTTTTGAATGAAGGAATTTGTGAACAATAGAAATAAAATGTCACGGACATATTGCAGAAGATGACTTATCTATAAAAACAAATACAATAATACCATTAGAAGCTATCTTTCGTGTCGTTGACTTTTAATTTGACAAGGTATGAAGATATATTTTAAAGAAACAAACACGTTATAATAATTGTTAACAATACAGAATCATAATAGCTTAGGCATAACTAGCCTATATTTCTGCTGCTGGGACACAGGCCTCCTCTCTGTTAGAGAAGGAGTTTGTACCTTATATTTGCACGCCACACTTGGCAGAATGTGATGATACCA
Organism: Gortyna flavago; assembly: GCA_963669345.1. NCBI lineage: Eukaryota > Metazoa > Arthropoda > Insecta > Lepidoptera > Noctuidae > Gortyna > Gortyna flavago. Next base: position 14,826,689 of record OY770138.1, read on the forward strand.
TTGATTAAATCTTAAGACCATAATAGTGTTCCATTTTCTGACAAATTACGAGGGAGTGGGACGTAAACCAACACGCGGGCTCAGTGCGGGCTGGCGGTGTCACATTATGTCTTCCAAATTTCGGTTCTAGGACAAGCCGGTTTTCTCACGATGTTTTCCTTTCGTTTTAAGAGCAGTAGTGATGAAATATTATTTATTCAAAGGGAAGTCCCTGCTAGGGTTCGAACCCACGAACTAAAATTCGTAAATCTCGGCCGATGAAACGTTTATTTTCACTTGACTGTACCTGTCAAAAAGAGTAACCTAGCATAAAATTGGATAAGAAAGAGATTAAAACAGAAGAAGAACTAGCAGGGGATCGATGAGGGGGGGGGGGGCTCAGTGGATCAGACCGGAATAAATCGTTACCACTGCTAGACCACCACTGCTCTTGTATCTTAATAAAAGTTATAAACTGTTTAAAATATCCATTTAAGTCAAGTGAAAAATCTAACAGGACCGACATACCTACTTGCTGCTTGTGTTGAATCAATTTCGATTCGATTGCTTGGGTGAGAATAATGTTGAACTATAGGCAATACAATAAGTTAGAAGTGAATTAACATACCTATGTTAAATCGCAAGCAACAGTTGATAAATAATAAGACATACAAAGAGACACAATCCAAAGAAATTGCACAGTCCGTCGCAAACCGACATTTTAAGGTACTTTCCGTGAAACAACTTGCGACATTTAATTTTATTGTAATGTCTACGTATTTCAATTTATTTAATATGATTAGAGAATAATGTGTGGCAACGGACAAAGTACGATCCGTTTACATTCGATCTAAGAAAATCGATTCGACAGACTTTGTAGTTTAATGTAACGGTAATATAATGCAGTGTATGTGTCGCAGCCAACTGGTTAAATTAGCCGTTCAGTTAACTGCCTGGCGTTTAGAAGTAGTGCTCGCCTCGCTTCCTCCCTCGGCTCGAACGCGGTTGATCACAGTTCTAACCTAACCTAACCCACTTGGTCGGGGTGCAATGCCTTAATTACTGCAATCAATTCGGCTCGCGCGTGATTGGTTACAGACTTCCAACCTAAACTGTAATTGAATATAATTCAGGCCGTTAGTTGAACGGCCGCCGTTTAGTTGAAAGGCTAGGCAGTTAACTGAACGGCTAATTTAACCAGTTGGCTGCGACATATGAATTATGCTTCTAATCCCACGCATGTTAGGTGTGAAGCTGAAAGTCTGTCCACACTCTTACTAAGTTGCAGGACGAGAGGGTCTAGATAAGTGGCAATCGCTTTCAAAGCGTTTCGTATTTCTAGAACGACTTTCAACAGGATTGACATAAGCTTTTCGGTACCATAAGTCAGTACCATTCATTTTTGACTTTTCCAGCATGGATAATGATTTAACTTTGTCTAGGCCCGTAGGACCAAATTTTCTACAAATTCATCTGTATTGCAGGACTGATCTGAATATTATATACACACATCAAAAGTGTCTAGGGATCAAGCATTTTTATGCGGATTTCTTGAGATTGAGATGTGGCTTTGTAATAAATTTATGATTTTATAAATTTATATGGATCCTTTTTGGTGCATTTCATAATTTGAATCAGGAACTGTGAATCAAATTCGAGTAAAAGATGAAAATCAGCTGTCAATATTTTCCCTATAAAAACATACAACGCATTGAAGACATTATTAGTGCTACTGTTTCCCTACTACTGATTAAAACCAACGTTATTATGGAGCGGCGACGTCATTTAAGCAGGGAAGAAATGCTCAGAGCCGTGGGAATGATAGAAGCTGGTTCCCGGCAACGTACTGTGGCTTTAGCTCTGAATACAAGTCAGAGTGTTATCAGTCGACTTTGGACACGTTACCGAAGCACTGGTACCGTGGCTGAGCGCCATGGAGGACGGTATCGCTGCACCACACGGAGACAAGACCGATACATTCAAATCTTAACTCGAAGAGCTCCAACAATAACCGCCATGATGTTAGCCGTGAGGCTTCATCACTCTTCAGGGAACTTAATTAGCGACCAAACAGTCAGAAACCGCTTGCATGAAGTGAACCTTCATTCCCGAAGACCGCTACGGGTACCACCTATAGCAATGCACAATCGTAGGATTCGATATCAATGGGCTCTTGAACACAGAAATTGGGCAGAAGAACAATGGCGTTTCGTGTGCTTTTCTGATGAGTCTCGTTTTGGTATGAGACCGGATACAAGACGTATACGACACTGGAGAACCCCTGGACGCCAACAGCGATTAAAATCCTGCCAGGAAGTCCATCCTTATAGTGGTGGAACCATCATGGTATGGGCGGGTATTTGGATCGGCGGAAGAACTGAGTTGATTTGGATCAGAGGCAACCTCAACGCTCAAATTTATGCTGAGACAATTGTATCAGACGTCATCGTTCCTCTACAAGTGCAAATCGGTCCCTTATTTCAGTTAATGCATGATAATGCACGACCGCACACCGCAAGAGTTGTAAGACAGACTCTCGCCGCAGCTAACATCAATGTCCTGCCCTGGCCTGCTCAGTCGCCAGACTTGAACCCGATTGAGCATGCATGGGATATGCTACAGAGAAGAGCTCTGCCGAATATGGAGGGTATCCAGTCGCAAGAAGACCTTTTTTTGTTGTTGCAACGAACATGGGCGGCCATTCCACAGCGTGATTTGGATGAACTCATTTTGAGTATGCCAAACCGATGTTCTTGTGTTGTTAGTGTTCGCGGTAGAAACACGGATTATTAATTGTTTAAGTTACCCAATAAAATTTTAAAGAAAACTGTTATTTCAGTCTTTTTTTCGAACTTTTGTGTTAGTGGTTCAAATGTCAAAAATCCCTTTATTAGGAAAATGGCAAATTTCTTTATAAATGCAAAGGTGACTTGGTTTATCGTTACTGTGACAAACGAAAACACTTTATTTGATGAATCCTTAAAGAAAATTTTAATTAATATCAATCAGGAGAAAAGTTATTGCAAAAATATATGTTGATCCCTAGACACTTTTGATGTGTGTATGTGATATATAGAAAGTCAGGTGGGACGATCAATGAATTCAATGCATTGAGTTGGCTTATTGCACAAATCCCCCCTAAAAGTCCCGCTGAGGGAATAGTGATTTGAGTACTTACTCGCAATTGAGAATTTCAGTAAGTGGAACAAACTATGCAGAGCTATGTCCCAGGTTCCTATGTTAGCAGTAACATTATTTTTATACCTTTCTCCATTGAGTTAAGTTTTTTTTTTAACAATTAAATATATTTGTCGAATTAAGTATGAATAAAATCGTGACTCCTATCCATCAGGCGTGTTTACAACAGTACTTAAATATTAGCTAGATTTAAAACGGTAGTAATTGTTAGTAACTTTCTACCTTAACTAATAACTTAATAACTATAATTGGCGTTAACATTATAATTTTCAAGCATAAAACTTCTCTTTTATTTGTGAATTTTATTACACCATTGTTCTTCATCTTTTTCTTTGTTTATTTAAGAAACCTTCTTCGTGTCACTGCCAGGACTGTATTTTAAATCATGTTTTCCCAAAACTTTGCCACTTCCACGGCGTCATTGGTGGCAGCGCAGAGGTCACTTTGACTGCATGTTTTGGGACACAGAGGGCAGGATAAGAGGTGGAGCATGGTTTGTGACATAGGTCCGCAATCACACACAATTTTAGGAAATAGGTACTTAAGTACTTAAGCCGTACGCCTTATTAACTTAAGTACATACGTACTTAAGTTAATAAGCCTCGAATGAACGTTCATTCGAAGCTTATTTGAGGATATTAGGCAGAATTACTAGAATACCTAGTTCATTGATTCCATGGATTTGTAAGTACATCAAACAATGCAGAATAGTTTTCATACAAACACAATAACGTTTATGTGAAAACTATACCTGCCGCAGCGCAAGCAAATCTTGAAACGCGGTATGATAAAGAATGTCACAAGGATGTAAGGAATGTCACAACTACCAAGTTGAGACGGAAAACTACGAGAGATCGGAAACGCAAATAACGGACAAATATCCGTAAATATTAGGCCAATCCAAACCCTACTTAGATAAGAATAAAATAATTCCGACCAAGCCACAGCATTAGATAAAACTAACTCAGATTTATTTATCAGCCACGAATTCACTCAACTTTAAATCCGAGCATTTCAGTATCAGAAGCTTTAATCTAATTAATTACCCGCGGACAGCCATCTTATCTGAACTTAGTAATTTATGCACACCCATCATGATTTAGTTTGGCGTCGGTTTCGACACCAAAATGAGCTATTGTTCCGCTGAACTTTAGTTCGGCATTTGCTGAACTGTTGCGAATTGATCATAAAGCTATGATAACCAAATGTGCTGTTTCGATGTTCAGCCGGTTTATAGTGTCTAAGTCAAAGATTGAAATCGTTAGATTTGCCCTTACCGTACTAGATCGTATGAAAAAGTTCTAAGAAGACTGATGAGCTCACACAATTATAATGGTGTTTCCATGACAATCAAGTCAAGCCTCTTGTGTGTGTCAAAACGAAACATAAACGCGACCATCTTTTGACGCGGCAGGGCGAATCTACTATAGAAATCTTTGGTCTAAGAAATGCGTGGCTCTAAGTGTGGGATAACTGTTTAATCTTCAGATGTATGGGTGATTAATTTCGCGGTTCGAAGTAGGTGCGAAGATAAATAGCGGAGTAATTCAAGACACCGTTTGTTTTGCTCTTTGCAGTTAGTAAGACATTTGGGTCTTTTGGAAGAGGTTTCTTTCTTTAGAGATACCTCTGATTATCTGATCGTCTTGAGAACTAATAGGTAACCAGTGGTCACCAGCCAGTGAGTAGGTAGAGATGAATAACGAAAACGTAAACTATGATTACCAAAGGGGTATGATTAACAACAATCTGTCTTAAAAAATAACAATCAAATTTTATGAAACAATAAATAAACAATAAATAATGACAGATCCAGTATCGGAGATCACAACAGCATCCATCAACAATGGCCTTGAAACAAGAGGAAACTTTCACCACAGAAAAACAAAGGCGTGTTGAAAGCCTTTACCAAACCCAAAAATTTTAAATAACTAAAATGTAATTCTAAGTCTCCACACAAATAACAATGTTAATGCTAAAAGTGTAACACATATATACTTTCAAGCGTCAAGTGTAGTGTGTCAAGAGAGTACGGTTAGTATGGGAAGCACGTATGATGGGTGCGCGGCTACTAGGACGTGGTGAGGAAAGTGAATGTGATGGCCAAAATGTTGGTGTGAACAGGCTTACAGGAATTTATTATGATAATATCGAAAGAATTGTTGTTTTGCATGGGAACAAAGGGAGATGTGACGGTAAAGATGAGAAATTCCAATACAATTGCAATAAAATAATGGCACTTTTAGAATATGACTTGTTCAAAGTTTTCAACCTTATCAAATATCAATCTACGTTGTATTTTGATACTTATATTCAGAAACTTTTAATGTCTTCGTCTAAACGTATAACGTCGTTCTCATAGCTAAACCAAACCACTTACTTAAGGTACATAATCTCATAGTCACAGTTACGCGAATTCTTCACAACGAATGAATAATTTTCGCCTTTTTCGTCATCATCTATAACAGAGCACTTTTTATTTTAAATGACTTTTTACCTTAAAGATAGTTTAGTTTAGATAACTAGTCTAGCTAGTTTATTACTCACCTTAGTTTTTGGTTCTCAAAGAGTCAAAGCTGAAATTTTTCACATGAAGTATGATGATGTTGCACCTACTTTAGCTTTAAGTTGACGCTAAATTTCTCGTGACTTGCTGTTTTTGAAAGCGTTTGACACATTTCTCTCAAAATAATTCTTGTGAGTAGAAATGCAGTGACCCACAGCTTAATTGCACAATACAAAACAGCTCGTGAAAATAATGCAAATGACAAGAAAGAACAGAGTTCTAATGAAAAAGAAGCAGGTGCAGGAATAATAAAGACGAGTTCAGAAAAAGTAAATAAATTGGCAAGTACGTAACTAAGTACTACAATACAAGCCGCAGATTAGGAAGCAAGTAACTCTTCCAGAGAAAAAAAAAATATTTTTCGGTATTTAAAACGAAAAAGCTCAGCCTGCGTTCTGCAAGATTCAAATGCGTTATCATTGTTATCAACGTTACACTCATCTGAACCCTGTAAAGACACTAGACTGTTGACATAGAGTGTTGACTCAGCACTCCCGCGACATTTCACAAAGCACATAACAAACAGACATACAACACTGACTTGTGTGTGTGAACCAGACAGATTTACAAGACAAGACATTTTTGAATGTTAGTATTTACTTCCAAGAGTAAATATGTACTTGCAAGCTTTTTAGTTGTGATTCTGTGCGTGTACTGAGACTTTGATTCGTAATTTAGAAATTACTGTCTTTTCTTTAGTTTAATTATTTTGAATAATGCCTGAGATAACAAAACCAACAGTCATATAACGCGTGGTATATGGACAAAAGTAAAGAATTTTAAGTGAAAATGAGAGTAACAAAACTTAATTATCATAAAAAACTAGTTTAAAGCCAACCAAGAATGAAAATTGCATCATTAATTTTAAGTGCGTGCGCGCATAATTCCAAGACTGATCTCAGTTATACAGATTAAATTAAGGTCTCGTCAAAACCTTGACATCTTCGACATTAGCATAAAGTAATTACGAACAAAAACCGATTTGATGCGTTATTAGTAAATTGGTATGACATTAATCATTACTTACCTCGCTACGATTGGCAACAGTCACTATAAACGAATTACGTTGGATGATCTATGGCCCATAGATCGGTGTCCTCTTGTTTCGCAGACAGAAATTTCATAGAATTTCGTTTCCCAGAAAATTTTTCATATAATATTTGGTCCTTGTATTTTTATTTCGAATATTATTGTTACAAAGACTATTATTCTGCGTATTGATTAGTCTATGAAACGAAAATATGAGAATAAAAACTTAAAAAAAAAACTACAAAGTCATAAATAACTTTAAATTCGGAAGTCGGTGTCAATAAACGAAAATGCAGAACCAACGACACCGACTTCCGAATTTAAAGTTATTTATCACTTTGTATTTTTTTTGGAAGTCGGTTGCTTTTTTTGTAAAAAAGTTTTTATTTTTCACTTTTTAGAGAGAGTTTGTAATTTATCTAAGTTACAAAATAGCCTAACGTCAACTGCTCATCACCTTTTACAAAATATTGCTTTTCCTGATGCTGGGACGCTAACCACTCACCATAAGCATTGTGACGAGCATAAATTGCTTAGCAACCATATTAAAGTAATCGAATCGCAACCAGTGAAATATTTATCATTGAGTAGTTCCGATGGCCGTCTGTGATCTTCATCATCAGCTCCACTTTACCAAATGATGATTTCCGAGAGCTAATGCTCAAGTTACTCTAAAAAATATCCAAATCGCTATAGGTTTCCTATAGGTAGGGTAAAATTTGAAGGTTGCCCTCGATTTCCCTGGGATCCTATCATCAGATCCTGACCTGATGATCATGGGACCACTTGGGAAGTATACCCTTTCAAACAAAAGAAAAAAATTCCAAATCGGTCCAGGCGTCTTCGAGAAATCGGGGAACATACATAAAAAAAAAGATCCCGACGAATTGAAAACCTCCTCCTTTTTTTGAAGTCGGTTAAAAATATGTGAAACGAAATTCTATAAAACTATTAGCTATAAAACACCTAATATTCCTGATTGATATTCCCTTAGGGTTATTAGAATTAAAATATGATTTTTGGCATTTCCAATTTCAAATAGCAGCCGGGTGTTTAATTTTAAGACTTTCGCTGTGATAGCAAAAAATGCTCAAGTTGTTATTTCCCATAAGAAAATTGTAGATACTTTTTTATCTGGCCGGCTCTTCAATTTTTGGGTATAAAATGATCGAATGTGTCCTTTCAAATCGTGATTAACCTAAGAAAGAGTAACGCATGTACCTAGTTGCCGATTTATATCAGAATCAAATCATTCAATTAAGAACCTTGGACACTGGTTAGTAAACCCCGCACCGCTGCCAGGTTGCTAACAGGCAAGTATACGTAGTAATTTAAACAAGACAAGAGCTAAACTCGTATTAGGTATAGTTCCTGTCATACGTAAAAAGAATTTACTGTACCTACCTAATACCTGAGATTTACATAAAATGTCGGATGCTGATGTTATTCAAAATACTAATCAAGTTTAGAAAGGACATGCAAATAGTTGCTGACTTAGGTAAGGTTTTCAAATAACAATTCCAACGGGATAATCATCTTTTGATCATCTCCATTTTCATTACACACATACTACACGATCCACCTACAACATTATATAGTAGCAACACAACATTAATAACTTCTTTGTTCACTAAATACACGCAATGTTCTACAAGCTTGATAACTGCCATTAACTTTTTATTAATCATAAATGTCTTATAACATATGCTCCAGACATCTTTTACAGCGATCACTTACTCGCGATATTTTTTATTATAGTTACATTACATCAGTATTAATGATCTATGCATTACAAATTTGCTGTTTCCTTATTAGCTGTATCATTGTGTAAGATCATTAAAGCTTTCGCTGCAATCAATGCGTGAGCGACTTTATAAAATGTTGATGCATTTTTATATTGTTTATGCATAATGTTATCATAATGTCATCATTGTGTTCTCTTTCAGCGGCAATCTGTGGCTTTAATATATTTATTTATATTAACTGCGTCAATAGTCTGTTCATCAACTCTTGACCCAATTTGTTTGGGTTTCCCATCCGTAGGTTCGGTGGCAGGAGGTTCGCCTTTTTCTTCTATACATAACTATCAGCCTTCATATCGGTGTTCACTTCCTTCCTATTTTATCTTTCACATAATTCATAAATACATAATGTTTTCGTTTACTGACCATTTTACACAAATATTAACGACGATTATTTACCTAAATTAATAACAGCAAACAAACAAACAAACAAAGCTCTCTCTCAAAACCTATTACTATGATAAACTCAAAAAAAGTAACACAAAGATCCGTGATCCAAATAGTGCAGTACAACAAAAAGTAAACAAGCAATATATTGTGAATTCTACAACATATCGAGATGCCCTTATTGAAGCGAACGATGCCACAGAAAGTCTGAATAATTCATGTCACACTCACATCGCACAGACGGACTCGAAACACAACGATAACAAAAGTGCAGTATTGATCAATTTGTATGTAAATGTATTGAAACTGTATGAAAATAAACCTAGTTGGAAAGAGAACGAATGTAAAATATTAATAGTTGACAAAAAACAATTGAATTTAGCTGAAGACGATATTGTTATTGCAGGAGTTAAATTGATTGAGGACGTTACAGTAGTACTGTTAAAAAGAGAGAAAAAAATTACCTACGTATATTTTGGGTCATCTGCTCAATGCTTTGGTTTATCTTATAATTGTTAGGTATACCATAGTTGCTTAAACCGATATTTATCTAACCTAAGCTAACAATAATAAAGTGTTGTTTTAGATACTTCTGTCAAATACAGAAGATATAGATAGAATATTAAGGAATTCGAAGGATATATAATTTCAAACAAAACTAAGCTGCATTATACATAAACCGAGTTAAATGGGTCATGAATAACTTGATGAGCCAATTTGGCTTTGAATCCTTTGGCTAACATTACTGTACTGCCAGCTATAATTTACGTTTCATATGTAAAAGAGCGAGCTTGGCTGAATTCTACTGGGACAGTTGGCAATCTAGTAAAATGGCAGAATATAATCATGCTTGTGAATGCATTGGTTATACTGCTGACCAAAATTACTTTGATTGTATACCTCGTATTCACCTATATGGCTTAGGAACTATCATCTTAATTGCGTAACACACTATAAATCACAATCTGTATAATTTATTATATCTATTGTATTGTGTATTGTTGTGTTTCTATTGATTGTATTTTTTTTTTTTTGTTTGGGTATTGCTTATCCATTGCATCATAATTATGTTCGAAAAAAAAATCCTGCTCAACAATGTAAATAACGCAATGAATGTTGTTGAACTGTCACTGTTGTCACTGTTGACAAAATGAAAGTCATTCCTACTGTTCAGTGAGTTATGCAATTACCCCGCGAGTCAATAAGGGCACCAAAAGTCATACGTCTACCGAATTAAGATGAACGTAACAAAGTAGTCACTACGCTAGAATAGAACCGTAAAAAATATATACAAAAATTACGATGATCATTCGAAACAACAACTATGATGAACACTAATTATGACGACCTCGTAAATCCCGACAAATCATCTATTAATAAATCAATATCGATACTCTAAATCGATTGTCGAGTTTCAACACGCCCATCTAATAGAGTTATAGTGCACTATCGAGTTTATGAACAGACCGGAACCGGCATCAGCCGGATCTAGCATCGATACAACATCGTTACATCACTAGTTCACTAGTAAATAGTGTTGACCTCAATTATTTATTATGTAATTAATGTTAAACCAGTACATCGATACGTATGTCCGTAATTTATTTGCTATCCATCTCTGAAAGTGATTGGTATTTTTGTCCGCGTTATCTTTTATACCTGTGCGTGTGTATGGCGCCGATCCCGCATACGTAACATATTTACAGTTTCAAAGCTCATAAAATTGGATTCACATATTTCCTCACTATTTATTCAAGCAAACAGAAAAAGACAAAATTGTGTGGAAAGGGTAGACGAAGCCCTTTGCCCTGCATGGCAGTGGAACAATACAGGCTACTTACGAGTAGATTAGATACTTCAAGCACACAAATGTAAAAAGGCGGACTTTTTCTACCAGTCAAGCAAACAAAGCGTCTTTTGCTTTAAATATCACTTTCTACTTATCCAAAACCTCCTCCAAAACCTGCTCCTCTTTCACCATCTGGGGAATATATCTATCCAATATTTTTTCCCTCAAGGCTCATAGAACAAAATTTCACATTGAAGTTTTGTCGATTTCACATTTCACCTGTTATCGCCAACAGATCTGACGGGTGTACAAGTAGTGGGTACACCAGCCGTGACTCAACCGGTCTAGCTATTGACTATTGAACTATGACATCAATGCTTGTACAATTGAGAATGTATGCTGTGATCTCACTCAGGAATTTCTTACAAAGTTTTGTTTTGTTTAGACTTTCGTTTGAGGTTACTGAAGTGTTTATTAGTAGGTCACTGGGTTCTTTTCCTAATGTAGGACATTAATTTAATTATGAAGCTTTTCTGTGTCCCAGCAGCAGGAACTTTATAAGCTGATTATATTATTATGACAAATCATCACGGACCAAATTCGCAACACCACAATACGCTCCAAGACAGGTATCGCCGATGTTGGCGGCAAGTCTGCGAGGCTGAAGTGGGACTGAGCGGGTCACACTTATAGGATGCATCCAGACAGATGGGCCAAAGTCGTCACACAGTGGGTGCCTGAAGACAGGCGTCGTCACCGAGGCAGGCCTAAGAAACGCTGGCGTGACGATTTCGACTCGTTCCTGACCGACCGGACGGAAAAAGCACAGCTTAAGGAAATGTGGAAGAAAATGGGGGAGGCCTTTGCCCAACAGTGGGACAGTACAGGCTAGCGGAAATAAAAAATACTATGAACTAGCATGATGAAGCATCATGCTAGTTCATAGTATTTTTTTTTTACTACATTACTACATTTCTTTGTTTAGGGTATCGGCAGCAGCATCTTCCATGGTTTGGAAAACATGTGGTAGTTAAAAAATCATTTCGCTGTAGCAAAGAAAGCCTAACTTCGCCAGCATTAAATTAGAAAACTCTCTAAGTAATAGGGATAACTCATCAATCACCTCATACAGAGAAAACGAGCTGACAAACAATGACAAACCTCACGCACAAATCATTGAACAAAAGCAATAACATCTTCATTTCAACTTTCAAAGCTCACCCGGCGATAAGGTTAAGACCTGACCGCAAAAGATACAATGCCAATAAAGTTTAAAGACCACTCAACGTCACCACACTTGACCAATTTGCCTACAAACAAACAGAACATAAACGTTTAGCACTTGCGAAAGCCAAGACGAAAGTTAAGGCTAGCTTAGATTTAGAACTGGTAAGCTTGAAGCTTGTAACTGACTGCCATTGAATAGGCAGATATGAGGTATATTATTGTATGGATAGAACGAAAACTTAATCGATATTCCTTTCTAGGCATAATTATAATACTAAGAGTAAGACTTCAGATAAATGATAAATGATTTATTTTCTGTAAGTAGGTTTGTATAAACACTTTTACACGTCAATCATATTTTTTTAAACTAGATGTGGTCGGCGTTTCCTATCTGACTATTCTAAGAAGAAAGGCCGAAACAAACTCAGAGGTCACAGTCTCTTTTAAAGTCCCGAGAAAATCTTGGTCACATCAAGTGAAGACCATATAGATTGGTGTCTGAAATGGTCTTTTGAGGAAAGAACAACACAGATTGAGCGGACATGTCCAGTCAATGCACGCATTTGTCAATGATGTTGATACATTAAGGTTTCAAGTTTCAAAGAAGTTCATAGTTTTTTTTTTTTAAATCAACAGCCATATCTGATAGTTTATGGATCGAACTTATCAATATTTAGGAATTGAGTAGCATTTATTTGTTCCTATCATCCAATGGTAATATTATATTTAACATTCATCATCATCATTCACTCCTTATCTTAATTTACTTCGGGACGGTGCAACATGTCTTTTTTTCTTCCATGCTTCTTTATTAGTCGTCCTCTCAGTAGTCACCTCCTTTCTACATCTTTCACATAGTCCATCATTTCTTTGGTCTTCTTTAGCTTTATTCATACTCAAAACTAGTAATGCTTGCTATATTAGCTATAGCAAGATAAACCAACTGGCCGAGAAGGCTTTATTATTTTACTAACAGTCGTACTCGTACCCGAGGTTCTTCTTTATGTTATACTCGTATTTGATCCACAAACTCTATTGTTATAAGCAGAAACGTCGGACAGTTAATATTAACATTGTAATATTTATAATGTCTAGTCAAAATATATTGTTCCTTATCGCTTCCAAACACCTTAGATATTAAACTATTTTAATTTATTTACTGATAAACTAAAGAAAACAATAGGAGAGCAAGGTTCAAACACTTTCTTCGTTCATATACAGGAAGGAGTTTTCTAAGATAGTTCACCTATAAGGAAGATTTATAATTGATCGTAAAAATTTACGGACGTCAATCAAGTTTGATGACTCGATAAATACTCGTAACAAATCTTCGTATAAAAGATATAAAAGTTTTTATGTAGAAGCACATATGGTGAAAACTTGAAATATGTAGATACCGTTCTCTTCAAGCCATGGTAATCATTCATGTGTTACTATATCAGTAGTTGTACTTGTATCTTTGTTTGTGCCTTGACCATTCAATATAACAATATAAATGTCCACATAATACCTTATACAACGTCTTCGTACGTGTGATAAAGTGACGCGATCATCGTCATTACAATTTGACTTATTGACATGAGCTTCCTCAACAGCACTTACAAATTCGATAATACGGTGATACGGCGTGACAAAATCAGTAGACTTGCACCTTAATTGAGTAATACTACCAATCATAATCTGAATAATGTTGACGGATATCGCTAACCCATTGCTTCATATATTCAAAAACATTGTCTGCTGAACAACGTAAATAACGCAATGAATGTGGAACTGTCAAAACGAAAGCCATTGTTACTGATACTGTGTTATGCAACCACTCCGCTGCCTAGATGTACAGAGGCCAGCACATCAATCTGTCAAATTACTTTGATAGATTTTCAACTTTAGCGCAAAGGAATAAGGTTCATATTCAATTGGGAAAGTTTGACAGATTGGGGTAGGTTGATGTGCTGGCCTCTGTACTTAATAGATGTGCCGCAGCACTTCATAAGCGACTTGGTTCCAAATTTGATCATAAATCATCATTATCATTAGATAGGTATTACGTTATGCTGTATAGCGTCGTCTCCGTAGATGTCGTATTACTATCCTCCGTCGCCAAAGACCAAATATTACAAGTAACTTAACAAGTAATATTGAACGTAATTTATTGTACAAACACAGCATGACCTCTCGATACTTGGGCTCATCAATTGACAAATTGCAACAGCCCTCACACACGTGTCAAGTATGTTCACGATTGAAGACTTATACGAAGGTAAGGTAATCATAAATTTAACTATTCAAGCGATTAAGCGGGCTTCGGCCCTAACGGGCCCCTCCTTTGATGCTGACATCTCTTTGAGGCGCGCGTGGAACACATACGCGCCGTCCGGCACGGGCCTGGTCCTGATCGGACGGCGAGCTACCCATTACTCGCCGTCCGCAGGCCCGCGCCTACGGTGGCCGGGAGTCGTCACGCGGCTCCCGACGCCCGGGGCGTCTACCGCGGCGGCTGGGACGGGCGGCCCTCTCGGCTCTCTCCCTCGCCCATCCCGCCACCTCCTTCGCTAGCATGACTGCTTCGCAGAAGGAGGTGACTGCCTCCCACTCCCTCTCGCTCCGGACCATGGTTTGAACCAGGGCCGGACGCGAGAGGTCGCCGCTGCTGCCGATCGCCTCTACGAGGACACGGCGGTGCTCTGCCCAAGCGGGGCAGACCTCCACCGTATGCTCCACCGTGTCCTCTGGGCGATCCTCGCAGTGGTGACACCCGGGCGTTTCCTCCCGCCTGATGATGTGCAGGAACCTCCCGAAACATCCGTGTCCGGTGAGGACCTGCGTCAGGCGGTAGGTGAGGACGCCGTGACGCCTCTCTAGCCACTCCTCAAAGAGGGGCCTTACCGCCGCTATCGTGGCGTGCCCTGCGCTGGGTTGCGACAGTCGCTCTTTCCATGTCGCCATGAGATCGCGCCGGAGGTCCGTCCGCTCCGCAGCGATTTGATGCAAGCACCCTTAGTCAGATTTTTGGGCTTCTGACTACCCGTAACGACTTTCAAAGAGCTACGAATGACATCCGGGACCAACGGCTTAACGTGCTTTCCGATGTACGGAGGGGTCTCGATATAGTAATGGATGGTCACCCATCCACGAACCAACCGTGGCAGGTGTAGCTTAACCTTCAATCGACCCGTGCGGCTGTTATCATTTAGCCACGAGGCCCACTATACCTACTCGTATAGAATCGTAAAATAATTACTTCTATGTTTAATTATTGGGAACTAATCTATCAAAAGTAGCCACGATTAGCAAAGCAACCATCTTCTAAGTTTTTCTTCAAGTAAACAACCCGTTTATATTGTCAACAATGACAGAAATAACTTCATATTATTCAACATAATTATCAAGGTCATATAAAAAAAAATCAGCTGTTTCCTACATTTATGTTCGCATAACTCGTCAAAATGTAGGGAACAGCTGTTTTTTTTATCGCGATTTCAGGTTTGGTCCCATAGTAAAAGTTGTTCATAATGATGAGCACAATCTCCCATTTCGATTTGTCGCATGTATTCAATTTCAACCTGTATATTGAAAATCTGTAAGTATTATTGTCAAGTGTTCGTAGAATCAGGCGGCAGACGCCCTGGCATCCACCGGCATTGTTTACGCGAAATTTATATCACCGACAATTGTGTAGAATAATACCTCAGAACAATACGATACAATCTACTCAGAATATTAAACGGAATATGTCATGAGAAAAAGTACATTTTATAGCTCTGTTAGTTTCTGGAAATTCGTATCAAAATGTCTCATTATGTGTGAATAAAAAAGAACTGTGTGCAAAGTCTGATTTATGGACGTAATAATCTGAATGACTATAAAACAAAATCGTGGGACAATGACTTCTGCAGATTTCATGTTACCTACCAGACACCCGCGAAAATGTAAGCTGTAAAGTTATTGTATAATTAAATTAGCTTCTGCCCGCAACTTCGTCCGCGTAAAATTTCTTGTACCTACCCCCGATCCACCCCGTGGCATCGCATCGCCTGCCCGCGCTTTTAATCTCGTTTTCGCTTATTGTGCTTTCTGACATTTTTTTCTTTTTGCTCGACCCCTTAGGGTCTTAGCGTGATGTTACATAGCCTTCCTCAAGAATTGGGCTATCAAATGCAAAAAACATTTTTTCAAATCTGACTGGCAGTTCTAGAAATTAACGCGTTCAAACAAACAAACAAACCAAACTCTTGAGCTTTAGGTATTATTAGTATAGATTTAAGATCTGTAATTGGTGTTGATACAAAACCTGTCCAAACGAATGATAAATGATCTATTTTCTGTAAGTAGATTTGTACAAACACTTTTACACGTCAATCATATTTTGATGAATCAGATAATACAACTCAAAAAAATAGTTTTGTTTATAAATTTTACGCTTAACTACTCATTTAGAAGAGCTGATATTACGTATTCCATGCCATTCCTTAATAAAAAAAATTCAAAGTATGCATTGTTTACTAAATCTAATATCGCATTGTTTTTATTTACTAATTCATCACTGGTCTTGAAAACAATAGCTCGTGCAACAACAAGAAAAATAATCAGCTGAAAAGAATGCAGCTACATAATAATAATTTAGAAGCTAGAGTTGAATACTTGACGATTTATTTTATTCATAGAAACAAGAAATACATAAAAATTATAGAGAATATTGCAACCCACAACGCTGAACTCACGGATTGGCCATAGGATACATAACAGTGAAAATAATCGCTAGCGTTACAAATACAAGTTTTTTTTCTGTAACTTGTTTAAGATGTTTAGTTTATCTACACTATAGTATTTAAGAAATGGCACAAAAAATATTGAAGAGAGCTCCTGGAGTAAAGACTTTTGAACGTTTAGGGAGCACATGCATAAATTCCTATATGTGCAAAAGTCTCATTGTAGGAATCGACCATTCTGTGAACAGGTGATGGTGAACACAAGCAAAAGTTGGACTTGCAAGTACCCACTGAAAATAATCTTCCAGCCTTTCGCTTGTGGACTACTAAGTCGATCTACTCAAAACCCGTACAAAAAGACCAATTCTTTTTCAATTATTGCACAACTTACTGCACCCGTACAAATTAGCACCACAAATACGTCTCCCAGAATCTAATTTGCAAAGCACGCATCATCGCAATAAAAAGGCGGCGGCACACAACCACATTGCCACAAAGCTATGCAACAGCAACAGCTAACACATTTTGTAATGCACACTGCACCGACTAATCACGGTGCAAATTAATTACTTATTGTAGCGAGCAACGCGGCACGGTTGCGATATGTCGCTCTGTCACAACGGAGGCAAACCTTTACGAAATGTGCACATTGTGATAGTGATTGTGACAGCTGTCAACATTTTTGGACAACAACGGCGAAGTGTTCGTTGCATGAATATCGCACGAGCTGTTTTTGTTTTTATATTAATATATAATATAATATCCTTGGACTTTTCACACAACGCCATTTAGTCCCAATCTAAGCAACCTAATGCTTGTGTTATGGTAACGAGATGGCTGATAAAACTACTTATATACTACATATACATTTTTATATACATATACACTATATATACATTTTTTTTTGTAAATACATAAATATTATAGATAAAACACCCAGACCCGGAACAAATACTTGTAGGTCGTACAAAAATTTGTTCCGTGCGGGAATCGAACCCGCGACATGCTGCGCAGCAGTCAATCGCTCAACCACTGCGCCAACCGTGTCGTCGATGCTTATTTGGATAAAGTTTGAATATTCGTTTAGCCAAAGTATTTAGCAAGCTAGCCTTAAAATTGAAACATTATTAAGTAATCACTGAACGAGACAATAGAAGTTTTATTGTTATTACGCCTATACTACATTTTGTGTTCTTAGTGTTAATTTGTATGCGAAAAGAAACGATGATAAAATTATTGTTTTGATGCCACTCAGTGTTGGTCGCCAGTCGCGTGTGAAAACACGAAATAAATCGACTATCTTAATATATTCAAGGTGGAAGCAAAATTAAACCATAATGGAATAACATATTTACGAACTAATCTTAAGTCGACACAAAAGTACTTTGAACTAATAGATTTCAGCATTACCTATCACTGTAAGTTTTAAAGGCAAGATAGGTGCATTTGAAAGAGCCTTCACGAGTGGCGACACTTAAGTATATCAGGCCAGGTTGTTAACCTCAAGTAGGTTTTGCGCAGCATTATTTAACAACTGCACAAATCACTTAATATTATTTAACAACTGCACAAATCACCGAGCTTTTAATCAACATAGCCAATCGCAGTCCACTGCTGGACTTTTTTGAGTTCGTGATTCCATCAAGGGGGGTCCCACACTACGCTTGCCAATACGCGCTTTCTTAGCTTTTAATGTACGTAATTACATAAACTATGAATGTGCCATGTGACATGCAATTTCCTCTATGTAACCAACCACATTCTTTATAGTAGAAAATCATTGGCTCACTACAGCTTTACATTGATGTCATTTTTGACCGTCACTTTCTACTTAAGATTTCTACTGAATATGCAGTTTCCAACTTTCATCGAGGATATCTGAAGTTCTAGAGAGAGTAATAACTATACGAGATGAGGGGACAGTAGTCATGAAGATTAACGATAATGAAAATCCTCAGAGACACGAAATATCTCAAAAAATCTGAAATAAAATTATCCGGAAAAGAACCGGAGTTACCGAAGTGGCAGTGGGCTGGCCATGTTTGTCGAAGAACCGATGGCCGGTGGAGCAGACGAGTCCTGGAGTGGAGACCGCATATCAACAAGCGAGCGTGAGACGCCCCACAACTAGATGCACCGACAACCTTAATTAAGTGGCAGGGACAGATTGGATATGGAAGGCGGAGGACAGAGTGTTGTGGCGCAGCCTGGGAGAGGCCTATGTCCAGCAGTGGACTGCGATAGGCTGAGTTGATTGACCTATCACTGTAATTATCACTTACGCCTTAGATGGTAAATTAATTATAGATTACAGATTATGTCATTCTATAATAAAACATTTGAAATGTGAATAAATAATCACAATCAAACTCGCACTCCAGTGCTTAACATCTAGTTCTACTAATCATGATGCCAACCATATGAATGACCTTACTCTCAAATCACAAATCGTTAAACGACAGCATTAAATTTGACTTACGAAGGTTACTTTAACCTCAGGTTAGCTTTAATTAGCACATGGGTTACTGAGTAAATATGTCTAAAAGCTCCATGTACTGTACAATAAATACCTTTCAATGTCACGGAAGCTGGTTTGTGCAGTCTGAGCAAACTTGTACTTCGATCAGATAAACCAATGAACATTCATTGAATATCCTATGAATACTTTTTATTTTTATCAAGCACTATAAAATCAATGAATAATCAGTCTCTTTTATCTTTCCTTGTTGAATTAATTGTGTTTTTTATTACTTATTCAACACAAGGTATGCAACCTTTAGATCTCTTTATTTCCAATTGCCATCTATGGACTCACAGAAAGGGAGTGCCGGCTAGATTCTAATGACATTATAAAATCTTTAACGAGGCTTAGCTTAAACGTCAATGCCAGAATACCATTCGATGCCCGCCAGTTGAATTTAGTAACATAGCTATCAAACAAACTATGTATGCAACAGTTAGTACTAAACTGCCTGATAATAAACCCATCAAGGTCCACTATTGGAGATTTCCCAGAATTAAAATATATATATATATATATATATATTGGTTCTTATTGAAGTAAGAATCCAGGTACCCAAGGACCAATGTCAAAGAATCAATTTCCCCAAAACTCCCAAGTTCAAATCAAGAATTACTCGACTATAACCATAACCGATGTACAATCCAAAATTCTAAAACATCACACATACGAGTATCTTTGAAAACAGCATCTAAATATCTTCGTTCAGACTGGAAACGAAACAGAACATTCCGAGACAATAGCGGGTGAGTAATATCGATCCGTCGATCATTGAGCGGCTGATAAGATCGATTGACCAGATAATACTCGGCTGCTGACAACACAATGGACCGCCGACAAGGATAGAGATACGTTATATGTGAGCGAATTCTTTGGGCAAATCGCCGGTTGGCATTCTGTATGGATTTTCAATGGACTGGAAGAATCTTTTTGGGATCCAATTGAATAACGTGGGACTAACTGAGTAAATAAATAACAAATTTTTCAGAATGCTTATTATATTCAGTTTTTATAGAACGAGGAGATGACAAATACGACATCAATTAAAACACTGGCAATACTAATGCATAGGAGTAAAATAAATCCTAACATTGAAATTAAAGTGTTTTTTTTTTCTAACAAATTAAATAGTACTGATGGGCCGACAATGGATTTTGCCAATCTTTGACTAGCTATCGTGACTAAACTGTTGGATATATTTAATTGAATTTTTGGATGCAGACTTGGAACGGCATTAGATATAAGCAGTTTAATTTATTGTCGTTTTGTCGTCTCCACGTTGTATATCAATACATTAGTAAAAAATATTTTCATAAACTGCAAAGATATTTAGAGATTGAAGAGGTATTAAGATAATTATATAAACTATAACTATACCCTAGTTTACGTAGCATATTTATAAATATTTGTCTTAGGAAGACGTTCAACAGAAGACAATAGCCAAGAAGATGTTTTGATGTTTTATATAATCTATATCACTGCCCTTTAGGAGTATCTACCTATATTAAGATTCGTTTCTCGCTAGGAACACTCAGCAGCTAGCCTTTATGAAATAGCAAAGGAAACATTTACGTTTAAAGTTATTTTAATTTCCAACCATAAGTATACGGAAGCAATGAAACTATTCCTAAGAAGTCTACCTCCATATTAGCGTGGAACGCGGCGAGTACGTCACTCTCGATTGTCGCGTCGCGTCGGCGTCACGCACGAATGCGTAAGCGCACCCGAACACTAAAGCACAAAGAGTGAATGAAGAAGTTCCACGTTGAACTTTAAAAAATCTCAGCTTAGAGCGTAACGCGTGACGCCCAACAGCTAGATGAACCGAAGGACCTATAAGGGCTGGGAACGACTGGATACGGAAAGCGGAGAACCAGATTTCTTCTGCAACTAGGAAGAAGACTAGCTTTGGACTGCTAAAGACAAAGCCATAATTATGACATAACGTACCGTATAGTTCCGACTTGATTTTAAAATCTCGGACAACGAAACACTAATGATTAAATCCTTATACTTTCAAATATACTATTACTAGCGGCCCGCCCCAGCTTCACACGGATGCAATTTTTTTTTTTCGAATTTCCAAAATTTTCTTTCATACAAACTTTGTCCTGGCAATACCGAACTCAACAAAACAATAATTATCCAAATTGGTGCAGTCATTCGGAAGTTATGCGCGTACAGAAATGTTGGCGACTTTGTTTTATACTATGTAAGGTTTGTTTTATACAATTGTTGACATGAAAACATTTTAAATAATACATTAGCAGTAGAAAACACAAAGCAAAAGAATTTACTGCATAGTGCCGTAACTAAAAAAAATAGATCAATACTAACTAGTTGTTTTATTCGACTTATAAATGATTACTTACTGGCTATGTAACGACTAAACTATGTAGATATCACTCACCTAGATCTACTCGTACTTGCTCTAGGTCAATAAAAATTCAACGTTTATTTTCCAAAATATCTCAATATTTCATTACTTGCTGAATAAGCCCAAGTACCCCAACAATTCGTAAAAAACAATATTATAAAAGAATCGTAATAGACGAAGAAATTAAAAAGAACCAAGAAACACACAACTGCACAGAATAACTAATACCACAGAATAACTAACAGTACTTCTAATACTGCTAACACAACTGTGCCTATACAACTTCGGAAAACAAGCATAATATTATAATGGTGCTTTATACGCAGTCACAGAGCGTAAACACTTAGAACTGGAGGAGCAACAAAAGGGAAATTAATGTTCTACTTATGTGAATCATAAATCAAGTATTACATGCTCACTTTCTTTTCGTTGCACAGCTAATGGTCTGCGAAATAATGAAAATGCGTAACCTACATAAAATATGCATAAATAGACACAGATACCTACTTAGGTTTGATGTCTGAACTTCTTGATGTCTCCCACTTAGACAGAAATGGAGAACGTCAAAAAGTTCTACTGACATAAATTATGCATGATTGTTAGATTTAATATCAGCCATGGTTCTTGCTTATCATACCACCTGCAACAGCTTTCAGAGTTATTATTTTGATAAAATCGCAAATTTAACCACACCTCATGCTGCACATGGATTGACGATGTCTGGATGGTCGACGGGTAGAATATTGCTTGTATCTCTACCGCGTGCAAGTGCCTAACATCAACATTTTCAAATCTTTACACAAAATTCATGAAAGAAGATATAAGATTAGGTACCTAGTCTTAATTGTACTGCAACCAAGTCAACCAACTAGAATCGTAAACGAAAAACAAATAGTAAACAAACCAAAATAATAGGCGGATGAAATTGAAAAAGCATAAGGCAATCCATCATAAACCAACGCAAATGCCTTCACGACCAGAACCCGAACATTCTAAATCGGCAAGCAAACCCAAACACGCTAACAACAATAATAATTACAGGCACAAGAAAGTATAATTATAGTTCGGTATGCGCGACAAACGACCGCAAAGGTCGCTCGTGACAGTTTGGAAGCAAGCCGCTGTTTTTACACGACACATCCATCATAGCAGGTTATACAGTCGAGTTGGAGGTACTGATTATTATAAATATACTTTTATGCGTAAAAAAATTGGATGCCCTTCGCGATTCATTGGTGTCAGGTATAATAAATATCGTGTTTCCAAGAAGATGGTCTTTAAAAAAATCTGTATATGAGAAACAGGTGCATCAAAAATTTTAGACCCAGATGCTAACATAAATAAAGAAAGCTACTAGCAAAACAGTATTTGATTGCAGGTTTAAGAAAAGGAAGAGCCAAGACTCCTCTATTTGTAAAAGAAGCTTATCTTGCAGTAGTTTGCGTTGGCCAGAGATTAGAAACATTCTACCTCAAGTAGGCCAAATCGAGCATTGTTTTAACTCACGGTTAGACAACATGAACCGACGGAATTCATCTGGAAACTAGTCCGGAATTCCTGAGCCAGATCCCTGGAGCACCAGTTGTAAAGAGGTCACCGCAAACGCAATACATAACTCAGAATTCAGTCTTCCAGAAATAGGAACCTATCAGGAATTGCGGATGTGAACTTTTTACTGACCATTTGGTGTAGAACCATGAGGCAGCAGCAGATAATGAAATGGGTAATGTAATGCAAATTGGGAAAATACCTAGAAGATGGCATTAAGAAAACGGCGAAGGCCGAATTGCTCCCAGATTCACCCAGTGTCATGGAGACCAGAGCACAAAGAACAACGACAACTACACATACCTTCTTCCTAACTTAAAGCAAGGACCAAACACAGAACAACGACAAAAATCTCTAATAACTTCATAAGCAAGCGTTGGACAAGATGTTTAATTACCATACATTTCGGTATGTGCGACAATCTTTAAAGGTTGTGTGATCGTGACTGTTTGGGAACTGAATAGCTGTTTGTTCACGACACATCAATCATTACGTAGAATAAAAGCGTATGTAGGTGTCACGCGCCCTTATTCGCCTTATAGAGTAGCATTCTTTGTGGTTGTGTGGTGTTAGCTACGTTTAGAATGCTCTATTACTTCCCATATCGTAAGCGGCGTTAAGTGAATGGTCTGCAGAATTTACTCATTGTTGATATATGGCAGTGAATAGAATATCCATGTTTGAATGGTGCTATTCAGCATTGGACTGCGATAAACCGTTCCTAATCAAAGAAATTCTTCGTAAGGCATAACCTCATGAACTTCTTGCAAAGGTTGTTGAGCCCAATAATGATACAATAATTATAATACTTGCAGGTCTGGCTAAATCATTCATTTATTTCAATAATCTCCAGATGTGATATGAATTATTAACAAACCAAATCTATAAATATTCCGAAATAATGTAACACTGAATTCAATACAGTTATAACAGGCCTTAATCATGATATATTTAGAACATAAACGCCTACACATTAGGTAAAATCACGCGCCCTTATTCACCATAAGTAGAATTGAATCGCCTACAATAAGTAAAGACGGTAATTGCATTATATTTGCAAATCCCTTAAGCTTACATTGTGGTGAACAACACAAAAATGGCAAAATCCAAATTGAAGTAAATATAAATGTTATACTGAATAATCAGAAAATATAAAAACCCAGATAGGTAAGACAGAAAGGAATCTACTATTCAAATCATCAATAGATATTATAATGCATTACATAGCAATCCAGATTCCTGACATTCCTAGTTGTCACATTGATAAAAAGTAATACATTATCATTTTCCTGTTGCAATTTCTATAGCAATGTTATTGAATAATGCAAAATGATCATAAATGCAATATGGAATGCATTCAGGAGAACTCTAACAGGTAAAACCGATATTACTCAAAGACACGGTAAATTATCTGTATTACACAATATAGCCATTATTAATAAAGTAGTTACACAATGTTTTACGGCTGATACTCGTACAGTATATACCAACTCATGAATAAATTGTACAAACAATAGTGGACACCAATAAATACTTACAATTAGAAGTTCTACTTTAAAAGTGTACGCAAGCAATGTTATTGAATAATGCAAAATGATCATAAATGCAATATGGAATGCATTCAGGAGAACTCTAACAGGTAAAACCGATATTACTCAAAGACACGGTAAATTATCTGTATTACACAATATAGCCATTATTAATAAAGTAGTTACACAATGTTTTACGGCTGATACTCGTACAGTATATACCAACTCATTAATAAATTGTTAAAGACTTACAATTAGAAGTTCTACTTTAAAAATGTACGAAAGCACACTCACAAGGACTTGTAGACGAATACACATACCTTTCTGTTAAAGCTAGAAACCATTATCAGTAATTACTTGTACTTGGGCGTGGTGTAATTTATCATCAAATTATTTAGAGTAAAACTTCTGTCCCTGCCAATTGTGTAGTAACACTTAACAATGTACTCACGCTCTAATCAGTACTATCTTAACTATCTAAGCATTTAACGCAATCTTTTATAATCTCATTGCCAAGTTAAACAATATTTTGACTATGAACGCCCATATCGATGTTATCTCCACGATATTTTATAAACAGCCTCTGGCTGTACATAATTTATATTTCAGAGAGTATATTAATACAATTTGACTGCGTTTAACCTCAGATTTAGTCTGTGGGCGTAAATTTATGGATTGAAAAGGGACCGGCTCCAGTACTCCCACAAGAATAAAGATTTTATTGCAAGTATATGTCGTAAAACAAGAGATGTGTCACGTATTTCTTAAAAATATTGCATGAGACTCGACAAAATCCATGACCACTCGCGACATTATACTTGTGTCTATGCAATCCATACGCGAGGTGACTTCAAGCACAGCTTTGACTTTCCGTGTGAAGTCAGATTGCAACTTTATTAAGACTATCAACTGTATGAATTCTTACTTCCTATCAACTTATTTCCTATAAGAAGATTTTGCTTTACTCAATATTTTAAGCTTCATACGATTCCTGTCAAACAATAAAAATGTTTGAGTTAGGACGAGACATCCTTAGTTTCAGATTTCTATGTCTTTAAATTAGCTTATTATAACAAGTAATTTGTTATCATTAGCAAGGTTTCGTGGTCAATCAGATAACACACCACAACAACAACTACTACATTTCAGAAAATTGGCTCTGATAGTTTACATTTTTAAGCTCAACAAATGCTCTATCATTTGAGTATAAAATTAGACAATCAGAAGGCAACGTACAGTCACGTTTGAAGTCACAAGTACAAAATGAACTATTATGATTACTTATCGCTGCTTAACAGGCAGAACAGATGCACCTTAAGATAGTACCGTTCAAAATTCGACTCACCCTATTAGAGTAAAAAGCGTAAAAATACATACATTTTGTTGGGTATCTTTTATTGACCATTAGGTATGTAATGAAAGCATGCAATGGAAACCTCTATAGGAAAGCAAAAGAAGAAAATAGCCATGCTAGTTGGTTATTAGCATTTACAACTAACCTTTTTCTGAAATCAAATTTCTGACATGCCAATCTACAATCTCTGTAACCTCAATTGCGTAATAAACTTTCTTTCACAATTCGAAAGATTTTGAAGGAAATTCCTAATCCATTGCTTAATATATTTAAAATTCGTCTGCTCGACAACGCAATGAATGTTGTCAGATTTTCAAAATGCAACACATTGCAATTGTTAGTTAGTGTGTTACTTAGGCAACTACCCCGCAGGTTAGATTATTTATATATATATATATATATATATATATATACATATATATATATATATATATATATATATATACATATATATATCTGTTTAAAAAAAGACGACCCTAACAAAAAGCCCAGAGACGATTCGACATAATTAGAAAATAAACGACGCGCATCTAAGTGAATATTAAGAACTCATTTCGTAACCATAAGTACGATAACTTCTTCAAAACGTATGGAAATGAGGACGCGTATCTAGCGACCTCATTCACCACGATTATGTTTTACGTCATATATTTCCATAGGTTTCCGTGGTGTGATTGTTTTTCTACTCCAGTTACTATGTACTTTACATCATACAGTTGGTGCACATATACAAACGAGATCTTTGACGACCACTTCTGAACACACACACTATTCTCTAGCAGTGGTGATGCCATAATTGCTTTGTAGGATATTGTAGTATTAAAGAATTATGTTTTCAATACATGGGTGAATGCTATTCTTCATAGCATCACTTAACGGTAAGAAGAAAAAGAAGCCGACAATGAGCTGTTTGAAAACGGTGAAGAAGTGCATTCCATCTATACATGGATGACTCTAAAGACACGAGTCATTGAAAGAATACTATTAACAAACACTGTCAGAACTGCAAGCTCCCTTCATTGGAGAGTTCAGGAAGGGAAAGACTGGGTGCCGATGCCGTATCAACTCCAAAAGATACTAATAGTAGGTATGCCGATTGGTCTCTTGTCACCATGTCTCGCGTAGCCTGACGCACAAGATAGAATGGACGCTACTGATTATGCTAAACTCGTAGCTAAATTCTAGGCTGGCACTATTAAGATTGACATCGACACATTTAGAAACAGAAATACATAAATTACGGGGTGAGAGGGTGACCTATTCGAAGCATTACTACAATGTACAGTTAGCTACAAATGCAATAAATAATTGTGGACTATATCTGTGCATGGTGGTACCGTTACCCGCATTGTTCGTCCGTTTTTCCGGTTCGATTTCCATTTAATAGATATGAATCAAGCTAACTGCAGTTCGAGTTACCTGTGTATCCTAATAAAATTGCCTTCCCATTATATTCCATTTGTACCTCAGGTTGAATGAGTTGGTATATGAACGAAGACGCCTTAGCACGTGGATTAAGTACTTATATTATCTATCATGCTCAAATAAACATAACAGATTCTAAAAATATTTTGTTTCCGAATATCTGATGTTGATCGATAAGAGTTATCGATCATCTAGTCAATCATTTACATTGATATATCAGATATTATTATGGTCTCGCCATCTTACCTCAGCGTATTCGTCATATCATCATAGTCTTCGGTTACATTATTATCCTTCGTCTTCCTAAATAAATATTTTTGGAGGGCAGTAATTATTATTTATCTTTAGTTGAAACTTGATTTATATTGTGGTTTTTCGGGGCTACTTCGATTAAACATTTTCATGTACATCAACAAAGTATACACTGCTATAAACCCGCTACATTTTAAAACCAATCTAATGAAGTCATGGACATTGAAGAACGTCTATACAAACAAGACATTACCAAATTAACATTGGCAAACAACCACGAAACCTTTCAAACTCATATCAGACTTACGGATCATCGGATGTTCGGGCCGTTACCTCTAGAAGCCTCCCCAGCACCAATGTCAATTCACTTTCGCTAAACTGCACATATTCATACAAAACATTAATAAAAATTGAAATACTAACCTTCATCATCACTGGCAATACAATTCGAATGGAATTAAAATCGACATTAAATCGTTACTAGCATTAGAAGTATTAGAATCAATAATTTGGTAATGATCGGTAAGTGCGGCAACTAATCGATTCAAATGTTATGTGTGTAACGAAACAAAGATCAAAATACTGATCGTGATTGAATGGCGAAGGCTAATTAAAGAGTTTAATTAACTATGCCTGTCATACAGTTCACGATTGGAAGAAACGTGTACCTTAGGACCAAAAATATTTTAAATTGAAGTGCACGATCGTTGCGAATATGTAGCCAAAGTATTTAAATAACATTATGATCTAAACAACATAATATATAAGTACGGCGTTCGTGAACTAGATGCATATTTTTTTGCTCATAAAACTGATAACATATAAGTAGTTTGAAAAAACACAATTAACTACAATGCATTTTATGGGTACGAAGTTAGAGATCGTGCTAATTTGATACAACATTGTTTTTAACAGCATACTTACATAATAATATGGCTAGAAAGCGGGCGAATACTGTGTCACGACGGCTGATAGAGAAGTATGGAAGAAGTCATACTACGCCGAATTCAAATATACAGAGGTAGGCGCAGCAGGTGATATATATATTTTTAAAAGCATAACTGGAATTCCGTATCATAAAAACTCTTAAATATGGACCCTGTTATAGACTGTGGATGCAAATAATCTTGCAAGGATAATACAACATTCAATTCAACACGCTCGGTTGGGTCGCCGTTCTCAGTACCTAATGAAGCATTCATCATTCCATACATACCTAAAGTAACACAAATTCAACCTGGATATGCACAAAGTATATGAAATACATACAAATTCATAACAGCCAATCCCTTAGGACACAGAATGCAGATCAATATACTTATGCTATGTCTGTTGGATATAACGACATTGTAGATACAGCAGAACAAATACGGTAATAAAGTAGGTAAAGGTGTTGGGAGATTTGCAGAAATTTGTAGTTCGTTTATCTATATATGTATAATTATAAATTTGAAGTCCTGACTGACTGATATATCAACGCACAGCCTAAACCGCTGGTCCTAGATTTGGAGGGTGTGTTCTTTGTGAAGAGTAGGTATCCACTAAAAAAGGGTTTTTCGATATTCCACCCCTACGAGGGTGAATGGGGGAGGGTGAATTTTCTCGCGGACGAAGTCGCGGGAAGAAGCTAGTCGATACTAAAATTGGAATCGATTGATCCATCAAATAATAATTATGTAAGTAGTAACAAATGATCATCATCCCATGCTAGACGTGGTGATAGCAGGTGGAGCAGAGCCCTAACGGAGGAAACGGTAGGAGCGTAGCCAGGAGAAGAACTAAAGAGGATCGCGGGAATGACCTGGACCTGGATGATACTCGCACAGACCAGGGAAGCATGGCACAAAAGGGAGAAGATATATATGCAGCAGTAGATGGAACAAAGCTGCAGATGATGATGATGAGTGAATCATAGGTAAACATTATAATTATAATAAAGCTAACAAAACAATGGCACGGTAATAAGTAAGTAAACGATCGACGAATTCTATAGGCAAGTGAAATCATTTGACGTCAGTCAATATACACTACCTAAAAGATTTCCTTATAGTTTGGTACCCAAATCGAGTGTGAAACAATAAGGAAAATGTGTACTAATGCGTCGCACATATACAAATACATTCTCGGTGGTCGAAAAAATGGTGAATATAACAAAAGCGGCCAAGAGCGAGTCAAACTCGCCGGAGAGTTTCGTACCACCGAACAACGCCAGCTTGCTCTCTGGCAAGCGCGGAAGTTCGCCCTCTAGGTACACTGGAATTAAAGTGACATTTAACATCACTTTCTAATAACGCTGAAAAAAAAACGTTTCTTTCATTTTTAACTTTAATGAAATTTTATTATTTATTGTTTTTTTTAACTTTAATAGTAAACACTCTGTGAAAATTTGTATTTTTCTATTACGGTTCAAAGATAACGGCCCTGTGACAGAAGGAAGGACAGCGGAGGCTTAGTAAGGGGTCCCGGTGACACCATTTGTACGGAACCCTAAAAGGGCTAATCACCACATAAAATTGCTAAACACTGCCGCTGTCAATTTCGTGTCAATCCAAAGTTGTGATTCTTTGATCGAAATAACAAGAACATCAAACGAACATGAGTTTTAAAATCTGTATAATTTCAATGAAACCAGGGGTTAGCTTCCTAAACACTGGCAATTCTATCGTTCACAGAACGCTTTGATAAAGTATCGATAGCACTAGCCAGCTGCGGGTGTGCTCCCACCTTTATTCCCACCGCACAGCAGACTTGCAGTACAATATGCTCGTTAATTATTCACGGTTCGTTACAACCAATTTTAAGCCATTGAAATTTATAGGCCAATGCCAATGTGATGCTCATTTTCCTTCCCTGAATTTCTATAGAAATAGTTTCTACGTGGTTAATTGGAGCCAATATACCACATCCAACCTTGGCGCCAACCTTCGTATAGTAAAGTAATTAATGGCCAATTGTGACCAATTAGTATTTCATTTATATTACCGTTGGATTAACCGGACGTAATCATTTATTCTTATAACTGTTGGTAAAGCTTGGTTTATTTAGTAGAATATTGTTACGGTATTTAAGTCAGTCAGGTGGGTAATTAATTGATCTAACCATTACATGCAATAAACTTTATTCGTTTAATTTATAATATTAAGAAATTAATAAGATAAAACGCTCAAGAAAAGTGATCGCATAAGAATGAGGTAAGCAATGAAACAAAGGTATAACGCGTAGGTATTGTAATTGAATTTCAGTTTGGTCCTTGCAATACCTGAAGGAACAGTAAACAATTTGCCATCAGTCCTAATAAATACGCAAAAGAATTTGACCAAGTTACTTTCCCAACATCACCACCATAGTTGGCCCTACCGATGAATTACCCAAAAACGAATACCATCCTATAAAAAAGTTGCAATTTGATAACCACCACCATAAATGCCATAAATGTACTCACCACATTGATCTTACTCAGCACATGGTTTATCTGATCCCTGCTGCACATTGTTGTTATTTTTGTTGTCAACTCCTCGAGAACAATCACATTGCACAACGCACACTAGATCTTCATGTCTATCGTTAACGTCACTGAAAAAGGCGATACGTTTACTTTACTTTGAGGTCAATGGAATATGGATAACTATGAAATACTCAACCCATAATAATTATTGATTCAACACTTAATAACACAGGTAAAATAGAAAGTTATCAGTATTAAAACAACTCTACTAAATTAAATACAAGGAAACCTACAATACCAGTCACACCAAATGACATTAAACAAATCACAATATTCAAAGCAACGTTCAGGAGAATGGGTCTACAAAGGCTGTACCTCAAATTAGCCGCAACATTTACCGACATGCTGCACTGGTCAACAAGGAATAATTTGCATGGCATTATCACACATACTATACTAGTACTCGAAGCCAGTACTGGCACGGGGCATTACGCTGATAACAATCAAATAAATTAAACGATACGAATAATTACTTGCCGTAATGAAATTTACGAAACAAATGTTGCAAAATTTTGTGGTGCAGTTGATCAATCGAACCAATATACGAGTAGAGTGTCAATATTGGTGATCAGTTTTTAAGAACACGCAATGGTGTTGGTAGGTTGCGTGTTTATTATAGCTATTGGAGCTATGCGTACCGTATGAAAATTTAATCATTTTTACCAAGATGCAGACTGATAAAGTAAATAATGAAATAGGTCAACTAGAACACTTTAATTCCCAACGAGAAAATGCAATTAGCAAGATTTTCAACAAATATCTGCAGATAGAGCATCTGAATATTTTTAGTGATTTTTGTAAATGCAATCCCGAAATTTTTAAATCATTTCATATAAAGATTACTAGCTAGCATTATACGTTCGTCGGCATCTTGATAGTCACCACGCTTATCCACGCCTACGACAATTAAATGCAAATTATAAAAAATATACCAGTGAAATCGCCATTTTAAAAAAACAATTTCACCGGATTCTTGCAGATATTCTGAACCATTGTTCTCATATTAGTTTATCACTGCGATGAATATAATGAATATCTACTCATTGTAAAAATAAAAAACCTTTGTGTGCACAATTATAAAATTAACATCATTATAGTTTGTTGATAGTAGGAGTATGGTAAAGATGAACGCAGTGTGAGACACGACCGGAGGTCAATAATCGACGAACCGGAAAAACAAATGTGGCTCGGCTAACCAAATAACTTTTCTAAATATTTTACGACTGTCGTCTAAAATTTATTCAGCTTTAACACATATTTATCCAACAAAGACAAGTAGCGGTATAAATTACCGTCTGTCATTGAAAAATAACACATTCAAAGGGACAAGTTATATGAACGGGAAAAGTTCAAAAGATTTAATCGAATTGACCAGCGTTCAGGGTCTCTCCACAAAAGGGCAAGGCGACGAAGGCTTTGGAAATGAAAGGATGTCCGTGGACCTTGTGGTGTCAATCTGTTCGTGGAATGAAACAATAGCGAAGTCTTCGTTAGAGATTTTTTGCAACAGCAGACCGGAACACTGCAGGAAGAATGCACTATACATCATTTGATAGCTATCTCATAAACACAGAAGCAATCGCTTGAAAAACTAAAACTTTCAGACTGCATAACAATGTCTGTGAACTCTTGAACTTTGGAATTGACCTACTAATTCATAATACAGTGAAATTTAATAATAACAATATAAAATGGCTTCCTCATGAGAATTTATTAACAAATGTATAGTAATTAGTAGATGACGAGACATCGTGAGGCGAATCACATCAGTCCCCAAGAAACTACATGTAGATCACGACCACTCTGACAAGAGTGAAGAAGAAGAATTAGTATAGTAATTAATATCAGGGGTTGACAAGAAAAAGTTCCAAATAGTACGTGTCGCCAAACACAGGTCCGACTTAACTCGTCTGAATGCATCAACGTCAAAGAACAGGTCCCCTATTTAGTGGCGATCATTTATTAAACGCAAAACGCATAATCGATGTTGCACAATTCCGAAATGAAATGTTTGTTTTTTATTCCTGATGTTACGTTGCTAACACAACCGGTCGGACAGCCAGACTGTGGTCTTTTTTCACTTTTTGTAAACATTCCAAAGAAAACGAGAGTACCATAGTATTGAGAGGATTGATAAGCGACTGAGCAATTTCATGCCATTTGGGCAATGCATTAGAAAATGTAATAACGTTGATACGAAGCACGCTTTCACGTAAAATTGTGGCGACGTCATCTGCTTTATGTTTGTCTAGCAGGTTATTGACATGATGTTCGTTATCATTTATTTTATCAATCAAACCTTGTTCAGTTAAAATTTAGCCCTTAGTCATTAAAACTAGTGTGAGGTTATGTTTTATTTTATTTGTGTCATCCCAAAAATCGATAACTTAGGAAAATCATCGTACGGTTTGAGTTTATTTTTTTCTTAGTTTAATGAAATTGTTACTGTTTCATTTCATTATATACAACGGATGTTTTTACAATATTGAATCACGTAAAAAACGTACCCCAAAGAAAATTTTCTCACCTTTTTTTCGGTTCTCTATTTATAGTTAACACGTAGTGGCTGACCATTGTGTGGGTGTGAATGCGTGCAAACACTTCTTGCGTTAAACGAATTTGGTTGTAGTTCACTTTCACTAAACTAATACATACATGTTTTTGCACGCCTTGTAGGTGTTTAGTCAATCGAAGGTCTCGGTTTCGATTTCGGGTCAAACGATTAATTTATTAGATTTCGATAGCTATACAACTTTCTTTAGGAAAAGTAAAACTCGCACATTTAAATTACTAGTTTAAAAAAAATACATACTACAGTTGTAGCAACTTGGCAACTGTTATTGTTTATTATAGTCTGTCCTTAACAAACTGGCGTAATGTAAACATTGCGTCATTTCAAGTTAATTACCGTTGCAGTAGACAATTCGACCAATACTGATTATATTTACAATAATTAACATGTTAATGGGCACACTCAAAGGCACTTGGCACTAGGTTTAATTTAGTAACGCTAATATTTATAACTGCACTAGTTTTGATTATGTAACCGGGAATTATTATCGTGGATCTCAAAAGATTAGTAGATGGTGAATTTAAAATAACTATTAGGTTACGTTACTGTATGTTACTTAATTTAGTATATTGATACTCATTGATATAATAATAAAATCGATAAAATTAATGAACCGACGAAATTCATAAATCACGCTTCTTGCATAATTTCATAAATAGAAGGATTTTAACAAAAATTGCTTCATTTTTTGTAATATTTTGTGAGTTGGATGAAATTGGATGTTGTCATACTCTTTGTCAAAACGCAGTGATCATTATTTTTAAGTTAAGTTATCGATAATTGAAATCCACAAGTTGCCGCATGACGAAAAACAACCACAGGCATGTCCAAATTGGATACCAACACTGGGTTTTCATGAAACAATTGCGCCATTTTTAAGTCAGCTTCAAATTATTTTGATTAGATACTACAAACCGCTAGATATAAATTTAATTTAACAGCGTATTTATCAACCTGTAATATTTTTATTATTAGCATAAAGAACGATATTTTCAGAAAAAGGAACAGCAAAAAGATTAGCGTTGTAAGCAGAAAGATCTAAATACACAAGACTAGCTGCGCCCCGCGGTTCCACCCGTATAAGTCTTGATCCCGTGGGAATATCGGGATAAAGGTGACCTATGTCCATATGTATGGTATGGTCTACCCATGTACCAAATTTCATCGAAAAGAAATTTAAAAAAAATTGAATCTTCTCTCTGTATGCCTATTAGTTTAAATGTAATGTTTTAACTGACCGAAAACCTGAAAACGGATCATTGCTCTTATCGTTATGAACAACTTTAACAATGGTATTAAACCCGAAATCACGAAAAAAAATCTGCAGTTACCTACATTTTCTCGAGGTATGCAAACATTTAAATGTATGGAGTACCTACCTAGGTGTTTTATTTTTTGCGTTTTCAGTGTTGGTCCCTTAGAAAAAGTTGTTTATAATGATGACTAGGTACAGAGGCCAGCACATCAAGCTACCCCAATCTGTTAAATTTTCCCAATTGAATATGAGCCTTATTCCTTTGTAATAAAGTTAAAAATCTATCAAAGAAATTTGACAGATTGGGGTAGGTTGATGTGCTGGCCTCTGTACAAAGACCCCTTTAGACGTTTTCAGTTATTTCAACTACGTACACCTTGTAATATTAACAATAGATTTATTGTAATGAAAACACGCCGTTTCTAGTCTATTGTCACTTTAAACTCACGATTGGAAATAAATAATCTTTTATTTCTAGGTAGACAGTAGCCACAATAAAAACAATACTTAGAACTTTTCTTTCACGATTGTTTTTGAAATAACGACTTCAGACGATTATGTCATTGAAAAATTAATCTTATTGAAATTCAGCTGTAAATAATATTTATTTGAAAATTAAATTGAAAATGTAATAATTGAAATTGTATTAACGTAAAAAAAGCAAAAGGAATAAGAATCGTAGCACATAGGGTTCAGTGGTATCTGCCTACCCTCATGGGAGAAGGGCTAAATTTATGTACTTAAATTGAAAATATTTGTAAGAAAAATAAACATACTTACAAACAAAATATTACATCCCACGCTTTATAATGCTGATAACTTCACATGTCACTGATAACTTGAAATCGACTTACTCAAGATTACCCATACATTATCAAAACATTCGAGACAGATTTCACAATAAGATGTCACAAAAAGGGCCAATAGTAATAAAGTAAACTGACAAATAGACAGTGGATGATTTGAGTGAAGAGTCGTGTAAAATTACCCCGCTTGCATGCGTTGCTGCACAGTGTGGCGCAAGCGCATGCCTTTGCCAAAAGGTTGGGGTGAATGGGCCTTTTCAATTGTACTACAAGTCTATGACTATTACAATGATGGCCAATGCTTGGTATTTTTTGGCGAAACGGTATCGGTACCAAGGTGACGTATGTGTTGCATTCAATTTTAGAAACTAATTTATAGTAAGTAAGTAATATTAAAGTACCCACATAATCCTAGTTTTTTGTACAGTTAAGTGTTCCGGATTTTTTTTTATCCTGACAACACGGTTTTAAGATGCGGGCTGTTTTTATTAAAAAATACAATAAGCCTGTAATTTATTCATTCACTGCCCAATCACATATTGAACACGTTCTAACATTTCCTATTTCATTAATAAAACAAATAAGTAAGGAATTTAAAAATCACAAGAAAAAAATGCTTTGCCTAAGGAAAACAATGACGAGACTAATTGGAACTAATCGATGGAACACACGACTAATATTTATCATAACAATCATGAGAATAGTCTTCCTAAATGAATATTTGCATATGCAAATGAGGGTACTTGCAAATTCTAATCTAACTGTTGCTGTATCTAACATGTTAATGTAGTAATCATTGAATAAGGTTGTATTGACAAAACGATTTCCAATTAAGAAAATTTCTTTTTTATTGTCATTTCAGGTAGTTTCAAAAATATCTTCCTAGCAAGATTCAAATCATGTTTTTTTTTATTTTTTTATAAAGTATTGAAAGTTCATTGACCTACTATAAAACAATGCATTTCGCATGAAACAAAACACACTTCGAATTATTTCGCTCATTGCTAATTTTATTTTTCCAAAAGCGTAAAACATTATGCAGCTTTTAACATTATGCAGGTATGTATTTAAAAGTAAAAATATAAACAAAACAAGTGAAATAATCCGTATAAGCAGTTTTGTATCTGCAGCTGAATTACGTAAATATCAAAAACAACTTTACCATACAACAACAAAGTTAAACCATATCCAAAAGGCCTCAAAGGAAAATAACTCGCGCACAAAAAACCACAGAAAGCACAGTCCACCAATAAAAAATCAAAACATTTGGCGCCTAAAATCGTCAATTCAAAAAATTCACAGAATATATCGTTTAGGCGCGATTGGCGGCATCTCGCGGTCGCGACGTGTTGCGGTTGGTGCACGCGGCAGGTGACTGCGCGCACGCACCCGCGATCGACCGGCGCGGATCGAAATCGCAGCCGCTGAACCGAAGTAGGTAGCGATGTCACGGCACGTCAGAGAAAATAGTTGTAGAAAACAACTATCATTACTTACCGTGCCGTACTCGTCTTCACTTGTGAACCGTCTATTTTTATTTGCGGATGCCGTTTGAATGCAGAAGTCGGGAGTACTCACCTGTAACAAAAACAGAAAATATCGGTCACTTATGAAATTATAGGCCTGCTTATGCATGTCAATGGTCTCAGAACTGTATACAGCTACAGTAATTTCTGACGATACGGCAAAGCATATCATAATGACTTACGCATCTTGCCTCAGTAATAGTGAAGGAAACCAAATTCAATAGAATAATTATCTAATTATATTTTTCCCTTTCATAATTGTTATAAACATGATGACAACGTTAAACAAAACATCGGTTCTCATTAGACATTGACGTCACCTTTTTAAATAACGTTAGGTAAACCAAACAAAGGAGATAAACAGACGAAGAGAGGCTTTCAATCAAGATAATGTACGATAACGGCACACAACACAACATATGATGTGATTCAGCTATCAAACATGAACAGCTATCAAGGGCACAACTACATTATATGATCAACAGAGATAAATCACAGATGTTTTTGATGCTACTGATCAAGAAAATGCAGACGGTGAAAATAAGTTCAATTCACTTTCTTTCCATAAGAAATATAAAAAGTATCTATCTATACTCAACATTCCATTCCATTCTTGCGACTTCGTCTGGTATCGTAAATACATACAACGTAGAAACTAGCTTTGCAAATATTTTGAACTTTCGTGTTCCAGCTTCCAGCGATTACGTTCCCCGCATAGCGCAGAAAGAAGAATCGAATCAGATGAGTCAACTCTTGTGGGAGCTTGTGCAAGAATCCATTAAGCTAAACGGTGAGCCGTTAAAGACTAATCCAGCTAAAAGCACGTACATTTATAGGTTCTACATCCTATCTAAGAACTTTTTCCCACCACAC
The DNA here is from genome assembly GCA_963669345.1 of Gortyna flavago. Lineage (NCBI taxonomy): Eukaryota > Metazoa > Arthropoda > Insecta > Lepidoptera > Noctuidae > Gortyna > Gortyna flavago. Next base: position 14,864,918 of record OY770138.1, read on the forward strand.
ATCGGATACATTAGCATAACAATTTCCGCAGCACTTTTACTTTTTTCGCCATACTCATCTGCGTCTGGTGCCTTGATTAGATTAACCTTTTCGACTGCATTAAAACGTAACATGATATCTATACCAAATTGAACATCTCGGGGTGAAACTTCCCTGACTGACGGAAGTTTCGCACATCATCAAAAGGAAATGACCAGGTTAAGGCAAAAAAAATAATAAAAATAATGACGTGTATCACAAATTGGCGGATGTGGGCCAGTCTCGCCTCACTGATAGATTGGTTCAGCCGACTACTCTAACAAGACACTTGATCTGAGCGTTATCTACTGCAAGCAAGGTCTAGGTGCAAGTTATGAGATACCTACGGGAGGATATTATAATATAACAGACAAGGTATATTAGTATAGGAACAAGGTATGATTCACTATGTACAGGTACAGAAAGTTTTCCCTTACAAAACTGTCAAATGTCAAAAAATATCTGACGTAGGGAAATCAGCTCTTAAGAAACTAATTGATCATGTCATTAAAGTCTGCATAGGCACTATCTACCAGAACAGACTGGGTTCTGGTAGATAGTGCCTATCCTTTCTGCCACACAGGTTTAACGGGAACTCACGGGAGGTGGACAACTCAAATATTTTAGGACGAAGAAACACCAACCACACCACCGACTTAACGATTATGTCGTCAATGAAATGGTCTTTATTCTCATCACTCCTCATCAGTACATTTCCTACTTGAAGCTATCAAAAAAGTTTAACTTTAAACTCGTCAGCTTCTAACTTAATCCAACTCGCTATGTGAACCTAGTGTGACCTTCCACGCCCCATACTCAAAGATTGCGTTTCTCACAAATCAATGGCTAGATTTATTTCCTGTTACACCCCATACATTCTTATTATAGTATACTTCTCTCATTAAAATGTTACAAGTTAGTATTACTTAACAAGTTATTGGTCATGTACGCTTAGTGGTGACCAACAAATGCTTTTAGTGTTGACCTAAATATGCATTTAAGTTAATTTATTGTTTGTTTAATTTCATAATTATTGTTAAACGCTACGGAATTTAAAGAGTCATTTAGTTCAAGATCATGTTACGCCTTAGTTTTAAGAAGGTTACATTTTGTTTCGTTAGCATCATGATTAATAGGTAGGTAAGAATACTTATGAAAGCAATTTGATATCACGGTCTAAAACAAATTAAAAAAACTTTTTAACAAAAACAAAAGTGACTTCCAGAAAAAACTACAAAGTGAAAAATAACTTTAATTTCGGAAGTCGGTGGCAAACAACGAAAATGCGAACCTAACGACACCGACTTATCTTATCGTATCTTTTTGGAAGTCAGTTGTTTATTTTTATTGTTTTTTGTAAAAAGTTTTTGTAACTTTGAAATCAAAACGCAATAATACATAGAACAAAATTTTATACGATGAATCTACTCCCATATTCACTTTCTCACTTTGGTTGTTGTTACATTTAGGGAAAAAATTTTGTGTATAGTAATCTGTGGAAACTGTTTCTGGATTGTGCTGAACTATTTGTATAAATATGTTTGTTATTGCATCTGTTTGTTTCCCAAATAAAATAAAATAAAATAAAATAAAATATTCGCAATAAGAAGTCATATTATCACAGACTTACTTACACTAATTGCAACAAATTGTAACCTGAAGTCTCTGAGCATTGTTTTCAAAAGCCATCTTACCAAACATTGCCACACCACGGCACAAGTAGACAAACGCCCAGACGCTCCTATCTATATGAGGTACTTACACCCGACCAGATAACAATACGTATTGTACAGTAGCTATGAGATCTGCTTCCGTTTAGTCTGGGTAACTCCGTGTAGAGTTATAGACCATATTTCACAACGAAACCGCAGAAATAATGGGCTTTTCTGTCGATATGTTCCTACTTCCACGCTATGATTTGTGTACTGCTTAGGAGAGTGATTTATGTCTGGATATTGTATACAGCTTTCATAAACGTTTTGCCTCTCGTCTTTCGTTTTGGTAATCACGACCAAAATCGAATGAATTTTCGGAATGAAAAGTGTAATCTTAGTAAAGTTGGCCGTCATGCCAAAACCAGACAATATTTTCGCACATACCAACTTATACAGTGTATTGACTAAACAAGTTAACTGAACATGGCCATAATTACAATATTCAATGCGTGCATTTTGACTTAAGTCTGCATTATAAAGTTGTTAACCAGTGAAAGACAAAAGAAACGATGTGACTATGTGAAAGATAATTTGGCTAGAAAGGGGGTGACTACCGAGATGACGATGAATAGAGAAGTATGGAAGAAAAAGAAGACATGTTATGTCACCCCAAATAATTTTGATTAGGGGCAGGACAATGATGAAGCGTCCCACCTAGTGTTAAATGGTCCCCGGCGGCCGCCTATGGAGGTCTGCAATATCAGAGGAATCGCACGCAGCTGTGTAGCCAGCCCTAAAGATAAAATGTCTCATGTACCTGCCAGAAAACACAAACTTCCTACCTAGATACAAAACGCCGTAGGCTTTGTACGAAAGTTCCTACATACCGCAAATCTAGGCCCACTATTACGCACTCTACCACCAGTTCGCTTTCTGATGCAGTGCAGGCAGGCTATGTCCGGTTAGTGCGTGACGTCACCGGCCCGCTATTCTATGCACCACTTACCTAAATCATTATTGACGTATTTATAACAGTTACAGCATCCTTACTTCCGCGTTACGGAGGCATGCATCTAATTGTTTGTTATGATTGGCTGTTCGTAGCGTGTCTCCTCTCTTTTGATGCGAAAAAAAAACAAGTTTATTTTGAGTAAAAATAAGTATGTTAATACCTTCTTTGCCTCGGAAAGCACGTTAAGCTGTTGATCCCGCCTGTCATTCGATCTTTGACAGTCGTTACGGTTATTCAGAAGCCCGAAAGACTGACAACCAGTCTTACCAAGGAGTATCGCATTTTCCAATAACTGGGTTGTGGAGGTCAGATAGGCAGTCGCTCCATATAAAATACTGGTATTGAACAGCATCCGGCTAGACTGGAAGCCGACCTCAACGTAGTTGAGAAAAGGCTAGGCAGATGATGATATCTTCTTTCTTATATCATTCTCTTTTTTTTTTGTTAGTCTATACCTACTGTCCCACTGCTGGGCAAAGGCCTCCCCCAAATCCTTCCAGGAACTCTTTTGCCGCGCCACCTCGAACCAGCCCTCGTGGTACGCGTCCATGTCATCTCTCCATCTCTTTCTGGGCCGGCCTCGGCGGCGGCGCCGTCCATCTTCATCTTCTTATATCTATGGCATAGACTTATAAAAAAAGATGGACTCCGCGCCACGCATATCAAAAGTGAAGCACAGTTAGTATGCCGGGACCGCTTGTACAAACACGTCTCACGCTCACATTTACATCATAGTATGCCGACCGGCCGCCATTACGTGACACGACAGCGTCAATTGTCAATCACGCACACATAGATCGGTATGGTGCTTCTGCACTTTCGATATGCGTGTCGCGGAGTCCATCTTTTTTTATAAGTCTATGACCTATGGTTGATTATTTTATTTATTGGAATAAAGATGTTTTTATATCCAAAACATTGTTGAGTCAGCAATTTGGTTAGGTAAGTGTAGGATTATGGCTATATATTATAATAGGTATCAGTCCCGAAGGTTCGTTAAATTAGAACCACGAGTTTCATTATTTTGATGAAATGTTAGTTTGTATTTTTCTACAACAAAAGTTTTCCAAATCGGTCCAAAACTAAAATAGTTTGATAATGGTCCAATACAGAATCCAACACATCAAACTGCACTATTTTAAGCCCTAAACGACAAATTCCCAACTTTGAACATGTTTGGACGTTTGCCAGATTTCCTAATTCCTTAGTCGCTCGAAAGTAAAACATCATCTAGGTACACAGACCGAACTACCGATTCGATCACGATTATCGATTTACTTTCTCCTCAGGTATCGCTCGATCTACCTCAAACACCTAATCGAATGCTTCAATCAACATCTTGTAAAGATAATGCACTTATCTGAATCGGTTCGGAAATAAAATCACTGGTTCTATCAGACGGATGGCATTGTGTGAAAATTTTGTTAAGGAAATCTCACTCTTAGCATGGCCGTCAAACAGTCCGACTTTTGATTGATAAAATTGCTTTTTTCAGAAAACTGAATAGCCACAAGCGTACCGCAAGATGCTGCTGGATACGATCACAGAACCGATCTAAGTGGCGGTGCCAATGTCCAGTAGTGGACGTTTTTCTGCTGAAATGGTGACCGCAAGCGCTAAAAATCCACAGCGAAACATGTTTTGTTTTAGCACAAGTGTCCTCTCGCTCGATCTACATCAAACACCTAATCGAATGCTTCAATCAACATCTTGTAAAGATAATGCACTTATCTGAATCGGTTCGGAAATAAAATCACTAGTTCTATCAGACGGATGGCATTGTGTGAAAATTTTGTTAAGGAAATCTCACTCTTAGCATGGCCGTCAAACAGTCCGACTTTTGATTGATAAAATTGCTTTTTTCAGAAAACTGAATAGCCACAAGCGTACCGCAAGATGCTGCTGGATGCGATCACAGAACCGATCGAAGTGGCGGTGCCAATGTCCAGTAGTGGACGTTTTTCTGCTGAAATGGTGACCGCAAGCGCTAAAAATCCACAGCGAAACATATTTTGTTTTAGCACAAGTGTCCTCTTTAAACGAATTATTTTTTTGACTGTGGTCTTTATGATATAAAGTCATAGGATCCTTACATCCATAGGATAGCTAAACTAATGCACTGCGTCCAAAGAGTCTAGTTTCAACTTTCAATTAGGTACACCTCTATCAGAAAGTTTCGATCACATAAACATAGCCCTAAATCGATTTTCGATCACACAAACAATATTATAGGCCACCATCGATTATGGAATCAATAAAGTTTTCACACATCGCCGTCCATAGCCCAGATACCCCATAAGGTTTGGCCGTGATTTCGACACCGCCGCCGCGCCGGTATCGTTATAATGATAATATTCTTCATATACCTACCAAAATAATATTTCATAGCTGCCACTAGATGAGACGCCAGTTAGACATTTACTTTGACGAAATGTCAAATAGGTTCTTAAGAAGATGCAAATTCCGGCTTGGAATTTAGATTAGAAAATCAAATTACTTTTTTCAGATGATTAAGAGCTAATACTGGTTCGATTGAGCACTATTTTCATAAGGGAATTATCAAAGTTCAAATTAAAATTTTGCCAGAATGAGGTTTACAACAAAGAAAGCAAGCAAGCAAAAGCGAACAAGCTCGAAGCAAGTTGAATGAAGGAATCCGAAAATTAAACTATGCAACTAGGTACTTATTTCCTCACAAAAGAATAAAAAATCTGCTCCTAGTATCAAATGGATCTAATTCTAGTATAACAAAGTCGAATACCTCCACTGACTAAGGTTGAAGGACCACGCTTGTTCATTTTATTTCTTCAATAAGGCGCTTCCAGTATCGCAACTGTACATCACCGTATCATCAAGCGATGTTGTTGCACTAATGTGGATGCAGTGCTGCGTGAAACCCATGGGTGGCGCTGTTAACCCAATTTCCACTTATATGGCACACAATAGGGACGCGTTTCGCATCACACACAACTCTAACCAAGGATATGGAGGAAAATGTAAGCTTACGGAAAGGGAAACTTCACAGAGATTGTGTGTGTTATATGAGCGTGAACTTGATGCTAAATGGTTGAAAAAGTTCAAGGAAATTATAGGAATGCTTTCCAACTGAAGTTCACAGCACCGTTTGTGTAAAAGTACCGGATTGTAAATCTGTGATCGATTCGCTAGATCTTGGTAGCTGTTTTCTTCGATCTAAGTAGATAATCACTGCGATGCGATTATTTCATGAATGTGAAATAAAATCGTGAATGTTAAAATAATTTTTCATGCAATTATTTTCCGCATGATATTGTTTACAGATGGGCGATTATTTTCCTCAACGATTATATTTCGTGTCGCGCGCTTAGCCTAACTGTTTTGCGACGATTTGAAAACAGCAATAAAGAATTGGTGAAAGCTTTTATATTCATAGTTGCTTCTGAAGTAAGTAGGTAGGTAATGATTCAATTCAACAATATCCACCATTTTTTTTTTCATTTATGAAATGTTCTTCCATGCGACGTAAATTCGCTACGCCTGCCTTCGCCATATTGTAGTCGGGTCAATGGCGACTGAAATATAATTGGCACATCGAAGTAAACTCACGAACACCATCAAAGGTCCCATTGTCAAACTACATTATAAGGTATCGAAGAGCTTATTGCTTTATTTCGAGAAAATTTCATGATGTGAAACGTGATGAAATGGGAAAAAATATGCCAACTCATTTTAAACGATGACATATCATTTATATTGAATTTAGTTTTTTTTTTTATATTCTGAAATTGTTATCGACCAAGAATTGCTTTTTGAATGGAAAAAGAAAACATTTTTGTGCCCTCATAAAGGAGTAAATTTTCAACTGTTCTTTCTCCAACAAATAAGGACAATTTGAAAGTAATCATACTAAAAAAGAAGTTGTCAAATTAACTACCAATTTATGTAATACACTATTAGTTATTCTGTGGTAATACACAATCGAATGTTACATAAATAAAATTTAATATTGTGTCAAATTCCCATGAAACATACAAAATGAGTAACGACAGTCCCCGACCACTTATAGAGACATTATGATGTTAAGTGTAATAGTTTGCGGTCATGCGCAGGCGCCAAGTAATTAACAAAGAATAACAGCTAAAGGCGCTGCCTCACCGGGAGCATTCGCATGTAATATAACAGTTCAGATATGAGCATTACCGAGAACCAGTCAACAAAAGAGATAAGTATGCAGTATCGTCGGATATACTTGAAGTTTAGTAAGAAACCGATGGATGTTCTTGAATAAAATGTAATTTTATTAATAGAAAACAAACAGCTCATTTGGCAAATTAAATTTCAGTCGACAACACCATCGGTTTCTTACTAAACTTCAACCTTATCCGACGATCCTGCATACTTATTTCTTTTGTTGACTGTACATATTTTTTATTTAATCGGCAATCAGTCGCAAGACTATAAACAGGTAAGTCACATGTAGGTTTATGGCATTTAGGCGAAGAGACCAGAGTCTCGACTGCCTTAAGAACCAAGGTAATGGTAATATAGTAGGTAATGCTCCAAATCGAATCTTGGATTGTTACATTACAGGCAAATGTTCCCGGCACAAACCCGCACTGGGCCCGCGTGGTAGATTATGGCCCACCCGCTCTCACAGAGAGGAAGCCTGTGTCCCAGCAGTGAGAACATTATAGGCTGAAATCCACTGCGTCTGTCTGTTTGTGTGTTCAGATTGAGAAGAACTTGGACAGATTGGCAATATTTTCTACTTCAATGTATACTTAAATCTTAAATTTTAATTCGGGAAAAGCAACAACGATGAGCCGAAGATTCCCTTGAGGACAGTTATATGAAGAAAAAAAAAATCATGTCCATCTCTACAAGGTATTTTTTTACCTAAACATTGCTATCGTACAGACCTATCTACTTCTTCTTCTGCGCTTTCACGGTCCTGTATTTCTTCCTTATCAAAAGTCACTATGTGATTCACTCTCTTTTACTCATTTTATCCCTCCCACAATCACTTCGCGTTTTCTTTGGAATCCTCCTCCACCTCAATTCATTAATAAATTTTAATATTCACAGAGATATGAGTTTATTTGCACTCCATAACTCAATTCAAACATTCTCATTATAATATTTATAATTTTAATATTATGGTCATAAATTATAAACTGTCGGAACTTGCTAGTGACTCCTACGCACTTCCACGCCTCGAATCTGATATAATCAGTCCAACATACTAGTTTGTACATGAACAAATCTCTTTAACCCACGGCTTGAGAAATTTCCGCTTGTTTACCATCGTGTGTCCAGAATGTTTCCGAAACGACGATGAGTAACATGAAAGCTTCGAAATCAGGACACCTAGTTACACATAACATCACGCCTGTCATCCCTGAAGGGATCGGCAGATGTGTACCTATAGTACAGCCACATTTCGCCACATACGTTTAATTTTGGTGTTAAAATAAAAAATCCGAAAAAATACAGGAATCAAATATAAAAATAAAAATAGCAAGAAAAGACTACTTTCTGTAGGTACTCCTGTGACGACAGTAATACCAATTTAAAAAAATACTTTACTATGTAAACGACATGTTAGAAAATTAGATGTAAGTACAGTTATAGTCACTCCTCAAAATCTTTAGCAATCTTGCGAAACAATTTTATATTTAAAAAAAACAAAGCAAGCTTAGATATACTTAAAGACACAACTTCCTAAAACATTCTCCACCAAAGAATTTTAATAGACCCATCAGGGCCAAATCTTTATTAATCCAAAGTCTTGAAACATCTAAACCGTCTTTCCAAATCTCACGAACCACTAATATCAATCTCTGTGTTACTTCCTAGGCCTATTTTAATATCCCGAGTTATAAATACGAAGACAGCTGCCGCCCATGGTGAAGACAAAACACCATGACGGTATAATGGCCGTGACGACTGATTCCAATGCTCTATGGTTAAAACAGACACCATAAAAGAAACCGGTGGTGCCGGCGATGAGAAGCGCCGAATGGTAGGATTGATGGGTGGGTAGGAAGTAGGGCATAAATGAATGGATAGGATGTCTGCACTTAGCAATGTGTTTATGGTAGCTGATGGTGTGATCTTGGTGCGTCTTTTAAAGTCTAAAATTATTTTATTTATACTTTACAATAACTATTAGAACTAGTTAGTAAGAAGGTTAGGTTGGTTGGTTGGTTGCTTGGTTGGTTGGTTGGTTGGTTGGTTGGTTGGTTGGTTGGTTGGTTGGTTGGTTGGTTGGTTGGTTGGAAGGCTGGTTTGGTTAGTTTGTTAGAAGGGTGTCTGTAAAAAATCGTTCTTAGCGAAAAGACCGCCCATTGTCTTAGTTTTTGTAAAATTTCTACATATATGTCTGTAATTTATATGGAGTTCATAATAAAGAGTATTCTATTTAAATAAACACAAGCAGGTTATTGGCTTGACCAAAGCATTGTCTATTGATTAGATACCTTAATTCTGAATTTTAACGTCACAGCTGGATAGTGGTTTAAGCTAGGCATGCCATTCAGATAATCTAAGTCTTTAACAATCGTTGAAACATGATATTTCACAAATTCTAAAAAAATCATCGTCAACTTTCACATAGCAACAGAAAGCTCATATGATGAAGAAAGTGAATAAAAAGGTCCCACATCGCATATAAAAATAATATTCCACTTTCATCGATATCGTTGCGCTCTTATGCATAATAAAAGTAAAAATAACCTAAATTATTGAGTTTATTTTGGTTAAAACCCACTTATGAATGTGAATGGTCTGATAATGATGGTGGGACTACCACCTGCGGAGTTGAATATGTCTGCCACAATAATGAATACATTTTACTAGCAATTTAGAGGAAATGCAAAAGATACTGATTATGGAGCTTTGGCACAGATAAAATGTAGTTTTGTGTTTCAAATATTAGGCAGAAGAAAGAAGAAGAAGACATGTTGATATACAATCACTTGGAGGATAGTGAAGTTCAGCAGGCTGCTGCGTAGCATAAGCTAACGAGCTGCTACAACAACTGACAGGAAAGCAAAATTTTGACACCTCCCTTATAGTTTAGGGTGCTGATAACTGAACTTTTGCCAAAATACCTTGTGGGACTCTGACAGATCCATGAGTATTTTATAAGAATTCACTACAAAAACAATCTATGTTCAGACGATGCTGCGATGCAATTATGGAATACCAGAGAATCAAATAAAACCAGTAGAGAAAAGCAACAAACCTAAAAGCTGTTAACATAGAGATATTCTGGTACTTTATGTAGTAAGCTCAGAATTAATGAGTTGACAGATTAGTTCGACAAATTAGAGCGGTGTCATTAGTATTTTTAGCTCGAAGACCACACAACGAAAACATGCTATTAGAAGGAAACAATCGACTTGACAATTAAAGATAAAAGTTGTTGCTGTTCATAATGGCTTTATACTTAAGTGGAAGCTTTGGAGTAAATTGAACTGCTACTCTAAGTGTTTCAAATAAATTAAGTCAACAACTGGTTCAAGTGAATCTGGGAGTGATCCTTGTCACTGTGATGCGTGACACTAGCAGTCCCGCTTGAGGTTGCTTATTACTACTGCAAAATCAAAATCTGACAGATCCATCATAATCATAGCAAATGCTGAAAAAGTATTGTTTAGTCTTCAGTTGTGAGTAGGATTATAGTTAGTGCAGAATCAAATCACAATGTAATTAAGCATATACTTAAAGTTATTAAACTGAACGCAGTTGCACGTCATAATTTATACGTTGATCTTATCTCACTGTTTCAATCAATCTGTTAACTTAAAAATATTCCACATACCAACGCGCGTCAATCTACGGCGAGTGCCTCTTCCGGCATTAAAGAAAAAACATTAATTATTTCGTAATACCGCCGGTGAAGGGCCACCGAGCTTTATCGTATCAACAATAAAACAGAAAGCTTCCGTTGTGAAGATACTCGTATGAATGATTGAGCAATTAAATATTATGTCACTATGTACGAGTATGTAGGCAGAGCAGTGATGGCCCAGTGGTATCGGCTCCGACTTACGAGTTGTAAGGAAATGAGTTTGAACCCAGGCAGGCACTTTACTTTGTGTGTTTAATTTCATCACCAGTGCTCTCAAAACAGGCGAAGGAAACCAGCAAGTCCTAGAACCAAAAATTGTAAGACTTGTGAGATCCACCAACCCGCACCGGGCCCGCGTGGCGGATTATGGCCCACTCCCGCTCACTGAGAGGAGGCCTGTGTCCCAGCAGTGGGAACAGTATAGGCTGAATATTATGTACGTAGGGGGTAATTTTTCAAAATAGACCGTATCAAATGAGTGAATGATGAATATGCCAATGATCCTAAGAAAGAAGCAAGTATTAATTTGGAAACTGGAGACGAGAAACCTGTGGAAGTTTGCAAGAAATAAAACCAAATATGCAGAGCTTGTTGGGAAACTGTATTAGTTAAAGATAAGAAAGGACTCGCCGAAACAGAAAAGATATTTTAACTGAGAAAAATGTTAATAGAAAAATCCACATTAAGAAGCACTTAATGTTAATGAGTAATTAATTATGTTACAAGATGGAATCATTAGAAATGGTAGACAATAAAATAATGAGACGGTGACGTCTTTTCTAAAAATTAAAAGCGAAAGGCGCATAATGGAGATAGCTCCTGATGTTTATATTACAAAGTTTACGATGTAGAATAGTATAATATTAATAATTTGTCCAAATAAAGCCATTAGGTACACCGCGTAAAGTACTGGTTTCGCCATGGGACGCATTATAGGTACCAGGATAACTATGAAGGCGTGGACGTACTACGATGTAAATCACGCAAAAACGTACAATCATCATCATTCTATAACACAATTTATTTGTGGTCGGCGGAACATGTCTTTTTCTTTCATTTTGTCTATTAGCCGTACTGAACACTCCACAATCATCATCATTATTTTAATTCTTCTACCTGATGGTAGATCGAATTTTGCTGATGCAGAATTATAAATCCATTTTCCACTATCCTCTTGTTTACCTCAAGTTTGCTTCCCTGACTGATCTATTTTATACCCCACACCATTTTCTGCTTTTCTAACAACCAAATTATATTCGCATAAATATTCACCCAAACGGTAACTTTTCGACAATTTGCGCGAAATATTTCCATAAGGTTTCTAGAAATGTTTCACGTCAGTTTCCCCCTTAAATCCAATTTAATGGTATCAAAACGTTCTTGTACAGTGTAAACGTTTCTTCTTAATGCCCTTATTCCAATTTATTCGGGGACGGCATGGCGCAGCACGTGTTTTCTTTCATCTTCGGGAGTAAACTCCCTAATACCACTATCTATTAGGTTCAGCTATTCACCTTTACCTTTATTTACCTCATGAGAAGTTCTGAATAGTACCTCCTTAATAATAAACCTAAAAGCAAACTCAATAACCCTCGCCTATTCAGATCACAATTATGTCTTCAAGTAATGACAGTGACATCACAGGCTCGTAAATGTAATCTATTAATGAGCACGTGTCGAGCTGATTAATTTCGTGCGAATTACACGTTAGGCATGTGTATAATTATTGTAATTAAACATTTGTCTTGTCTTGTGCCATATCTATTTGTTGGAGTTTAATTTATGTTTATTGCTATGCTTTCAAATTGAACTTACGTCATATATCTATACAAAGAATCTTTAAATTTTCTTTTACATTGGTAGAAAATACAGGCGGATAACGAACCTAAAACTTTTAAAAAGATGATAAAACTGCTTATCGTCTCCCTGTCGTTATTGTCTTGTTATACAAAAAAGTCCCATAAAAGTTTGGTCAGTTTTTCCCTAAGTCATGAATCTGACCACGTTAGTTACCATGTCCTCAATAAGTCATTGCACTGACCGACTCATCTCTTTTAAAGTTACTACACCAGTGAGTCAATACAACCACATAAAATCTACACATAAAACCTGCACAACCAAACCAAACCTGCAAACCTACTGCTGGTACATAAAACCTGCTTACTGCAGTCAGACTTAAGGAGGCGTTTACGAATCTAACAAAAATAAGCAGTTTTTCGGTACATTTTGCGGGAAAATGATACGAAACCAAATCTAACTAATAATTACCACAGATAGATTGCTCCTTCATCTTCAAATATGGCTAAATTTTTATTCGAAAAGTTTGGTTTATAATATTGTAAAAAATTATTTCCGTCGCCTCTTCACACAAAATTGACGATATCGTAATGACTTTAGGTACATTTTTCTTCTATTTATTAACATAAATTTATGTATTTAAAAATATTTTATGTAAGCAGACATGTTCAACTCAAAATGATTGTATAAAGAACTATCAAAATGTTACCAAATGGCTCAGAAAAAAAATAAAAATCGAGTCTATTTTTTCACATATTTAGCTGTAACATGTGAATCTTAATGCACTGTATTAAGGGTTATTTTACTGGTCACTGTCTTGCTTTATTACACAAAAATTTGTAATGAAATATTAGTCTGCGCTCAGCCGCCGTCGTGGGTGGACTCTGTGTCGGTTGTAAGCAGCAGCTTGTGCTGAAAAAGATCGCTGTACGGATAGAAAATATTTGATATACCAAACTTGATACTTCACGCATTCTGTATGACTATCGTATGAAAGATTTTATTCACAGTCTTATATTATTTTTTTAGAAGTAAGTAGGGATTATTCATATTTCGTTTCGGTCATGATGGAGTCACCTGAAGGTGTACTTCGAAGACTGCTACTGGAACTAAAAGACGAGCTGAGCTAGGTGTGCCGAGTTTGGGCTCGTCTTGTTAGTTATGTTGAGACCTTACCTCCGGACTTGATGAAGTGACCTGCAGGTGTACTTCGAAGACTGCTACTGGAACTAATAGACGAGCTGAGCTAGGTGTGCCGAGTTTGGGCTCGTTTTGTTAGTTATGTTGAGACCTTACCTCCGGACTAGATGGAGTGACCTGCAGGTGTACTTCGAAGACTGCTACTGGAACTAATAAACGAGCTGAGCTAGGTGTGCCGAGTTTGGGCTCGTTTTGTTAGTTATGTTGAGACCTTACCTCCGGACTTGATGAAGTGACCTGCAGGTGTACTTCGAAGACTGCTACTGGAACTAATAGACGAGCTGAGCTAGGTGTGCCGAGTTTGGGCTCGTTTTGTTAGTTATGTTGAGACCTTACCTCCGGACTAGATGGAGTGACCTGCAAGTGTACTTAGAAGACTGCTACTGGAACTAATAGACAAGAAGAGCTAGGTGTGCCGAGTTTGGGCTCGTTTTGTTAGTTATGTTGAGACCTTACCTCCGGACTAGATGGAGTGACCTGCAGGTGTACTTCAAAGACTGCTACTGGAACTAATAGACGAGCTGAGCTAGGTGTGCCGAGTTTGGGCTCGTTTTGTTAGTTATGTTGAGACCTTACCTCCGGACTAGATGGAGTGACCTGCAGGTGTACTTCGAAGACTGCTACTGGAACTAATAGACGAGCTGAGCTAGGTGTGCCGAGTTTGGGCTCGTTTTGTTAGTTATGTTGAGACCTTACCTCCGGACTAGATGGAGTGACCTGCAGGTGTACTTGGAAGACTGCTACTGGAACTAATAGACGAGAAGAGCTATGTGTGCCGAGTTTGGGCTCGTTTTGTTAGTTATGTTGAGACCTTACCTCCGGACTTGATGAAGTGACCTGCAGGTGTACTTCGAAGACTGCTACTGGAACTAATAGACGAGCTGAGCTAGGTGTGCCGAGTTTGGGCTCGTTTTGTTAGTTATGTTGAGACCTTACCTCCGGACTAGATGGAGTGACCTGCAGGTGTACTTGGAAGACTGCTACTGGAACTAATAGACGAGAAGAGCTAGGTGTGCCGAGTTTGGGCTCGTTTTGTTAGTTATGTTGAGACCTTACCTCCGGACTAGATGGAGTGACCTGCAGGTGTACTTGGAAGACTGCTACTGGAACTAATAGACGAGAAGAGCTAGGTGTGCCGACTTTGGGCTCGTTTTGTTAGTTATGTTGAGACCTTACCTAAGGACTAGATGGAGTGACCTGCAGGTGTACTTCAAAGACTGCTACTGGAACTAATAGACGAGCTGAGCTAGGTGTGCCGAGTTTGGGCTCGTTTTGTTAGTTATGTTGAGACCTTACCTCCGGACTAGATGGAGTGACCTGCAGGTGTACTTGGAATACTGCTACTGGAACTAATAGACGAGAAGAGCTAGGTGTGCCGAGTTTGGGCTCGTTTTGTTAGTTATGTTGAGACCTTACCTCCGGACTAGATGGAGTGACCTGCAGGTGTACTTCGAAGACTGCTACTGGAACTAATAGACGAGAAGAGCTAGGTGTGCCGAGTTTGGGCTCGTTTTGTTAGTTATGTTGAGACCTTACCTCCGGACTAGATGGAGTGACCTGCAGGTGTACTTCAAAGACTGCTACTGGAACTAATAGACGAGCTGAGCTAGGTGTGCCGAGTTTGGGCTCGTTTTGTTAGTTATGTTGAGACCTTACCTCCGGACTAGATGGAGTGACCTGCAGGTGTACTTCGAAGACTGCTACTGGAACTAATAGACGAGCTGAGCTAGGTGTGCCGAGTTTGGGCTCGTTTTGTTAGTTATGTTGAGACCTTACCTCCGGACTAGATGGAGTGACCTGCAGGTGTACTTGGAAGACTGCTACTGGAACTAATAGACGAGAAGAGCTAGGTGTGCCGAGTTTGGGCTCGTTTTGTTAGTTATGTTGAGACCTTACCTCCGGACTAGATGGAGTGACCTGCAGGTGTACTTCGAAGACTGCTACTGGAACTAATAGACGAGAAGAGCTAGGTGTGTCGAGTTTGGGCTCGTTTTGTTAGTTATGTTGAGACCTTACCTCCGGACGTGATGGAGTGACCTGCAGGTGCACTTCGAAGACTGCTACTGGAACTAATAGACGAGTAGAGGAAGATGTGCCGAGTTTGGGCTCGTTTTGTTAGTTATGTTGAGACCTTACCTCCGGACTTGATGAAGTGACCTGCAGGTGTACTTCGAAGACTGCTACTGGAACTAATAGACGAGCTGAGCTAGGTGTGCCGAGTTTGGGCTCGTTTTGTTAGTTATGTTGAGACCTTACCTCCGGACTAGATGGAGTGACCTGCAGGTGTACTTGGAAGACTGCTACTGGAACTAATAGACGAGAAGAGCTAGGTGTGCCGAGTTTGGGCTCGTTTTGTTAGTTATGTTGAGACCTTACCTCCGGACGTGATGGAGTGACCTGCAGGTGTACTTCGAAGACTGCTACTGGAACTAATAGACGAGCTGAGCTAGGTGTGCCGAGTTTGGGCTCGTTTTGTTAGTTATGTTGAGACCTTACCTCCGGACTAGATGGAGTGACCTGCAGGTGTACTTGGAAGACTGCTACTGGAACTAATAGACGAGAAGAGCTAGGTGTGCCGAGTTTGGGCTCGTTTTGTTAGTTATGTTGAGGCCTTACCTCCGGACTTGATGAAGTGACCTGCAGGTGTACTTCGAAGACTGCTACTGGAACTAATAGACGAGCTGAGCTAGGTGTGCCGAGTTTGGGCTCGTTTTGTTAGTTATGTTGAGACCTTACCTCCGGACTAGATGGAGTGACCTGCAGGTGTACTTGGAAGACTGCTACTGGAACTAATAGACGAGAAGAGCTAGGTGTGCCGAGTTTGGGCTCGTTTTGTTAGTTATGTTGAGACCTTACCTAAGGACTAGATGGAGTGACCTGCAGGTGTACTTCGAAGACTGCTACTGGAACTAATAGACGTGCTGAGCCAGGTGTGCCGAGTTTGGGCTCGTTTTGTTAGTTATGTTGAGACCTTACCTCCGGACTAGATGGAGTGACCTGCAGGTGTACTTGGAATACTGCTACTGGAACTAATAGACGAGAAGAGCTAGGTGTGCCGAGTTTGGGCTCGTTTTGTTAGTTATGTTGAGACCTTACCTCCGGACTAGATGGAGTGACCTGCAGGTGTACTTCGAAGACTGCTACTGGAACTAATAGACGAGAAGAGCTAGGTGTGTCGAGTTTGGGCTCGTTTTGTTAGTTATGTTGAGACCTTACCTCCGGACGTGATGGAGTGACCTGCAGGTGCACTTCGAAGACTGCTACTGGAACTAATAGACGAGTAGAGGAAGATGTGCCGAGTTTGGGCTCGTTTTGTTAGTTATGTTGAGACCTTACACCCGGACTTGATGAAGTGACCTGAAGGTGTACTTCGAAGACTGCTACTGGAACTAATAGACGAGTAGAGCTAGGTGTTCTGAGTTTGGGCTCGTTTTGTTAGTTATGTTGAGACCTTACCTCCGGATTTGATGGAGTGACCTGAAGGTGCACCTTCCAAAAAGTAATTTTTTACTTTGTAGTGTTTTTTTTTTTTGAAAGTCCGATGTTTTTTTTTTTTTTTTGGAAAGCAATTTTTATTTTTCATTTTTTATTTGTACCTGCCCAACACAAAGGAGATGTTTCAAAATGGGCCAGGTCTATGTACAGTAACTCAAAAAAAAGAGAAAAATCCATAGAATTCAGGAAAAATACAGATAATTCAATTAAATGTATACTGTTCTGGTAGTGAATTGATACTTATCAATTATTTTTATCGACTTTCAACATGGCGTCTCACCGATTTAGTTACTCTGTGCTTAAAAACAAGGACAATTAACCATTGATCATAGAAATAGAACTGTTAGCTGTCACAAAAGTGTCACTTCAGTCACTTTCGTCTTGTCGTCGGTCGTGATTGTGTTCGTTTTGTTTTGAGTTTCTGGAGTTCTTTTTAACAACCTCGCTTTCGTTTTTTGGATTTAATACCGTTTCTTTCCCATCTGTTTACCTAGCTTTCGTTTTTGGACTGTTACCCGGCTTGTGTTGTAAGGACTTCGACTTTCTTGTGTGGTTTCCTCCACAGAAATAAACATGTCAAACGTCATTAATCAATCAAAATGACAGTTTACCGCCATGACGGGTTTTTGTTGTGTGTTGCAATTTCAAGTGTAATTTCTTGTGTTTACCAGCAAAACAAGCCATTTTAAAGTAATTGGACAGTTGAGAACTGTTTTAAATGAATTTTCCTATTTTTTTGTATAGTGTACAAGGACCTGGCCCAGGCTCCATACATTTTGAAACATCTCCTTTAAATTACTTTAAGCAAAATTCATAAAGCTATACCTTATAAAGGTATACCTTATCCTGAGGCATACCAAATATTTATTCCTCATTTTTCATTATTGCACCTACCATTGTTTGTCTCTGCATCACCCAAAGGTTGACTGGTAGAAAATGCCTATGGCATTAAGTCCGCCTCTGTACATTTTTGTGTTTGAAGTATTAAATAAATAAATACCTTATCCATTAAAAAATTAGAGAATTTGCAAATCCGTCTATAGAGATATGACGGAGCTATGCCCGAACATACATAAAAAATCATTACTGATTCTTTTTTGAAGTCGGTTAATTATTACATCAATTCATAAACTTTTGTTTGAGAGAATTTGCAAATCCGTCTATAGAGATATGACGGAGCTATGCCCGAACATACATAAAAAAAAATACTCCTTATTTGAAGTCGGTTAATTATTAAATCGATTCATAAACAAAAAGTTATGCCCGAATTTACTTGCAAGATTAGAGGTACTCCAATAACAACTTTGACAGAAATGAGGGTGTACCGTGGTATACTAAACACATCTGCGTACCCCTTTAGAGGGTACAGGCGTGATGTTATATTGTGTGATTGCGTAAACAATGCATACATATGCGATAGCAGCAATCGCGGTTGATTTGCTGGCATTTATTGAAGCCTTCGGTTGTCTGTCTCCGAAACTCTTCAGCACTTTATTCCGGAATGGTCTATTTCGGAATAAAGTTAAACCTCTTTCGAACAAAAAAAGATTTTTGCAAGTCCGTCTATATATTATTATGACGGAGTTATCTAACCTAACACCCTTACATAAAAAAAAAAAATGTATAAGCATCCGAATTGAGAACCTCCTCCTTTTTTGAAGTCGGTTAAAAATACTAAATAAAACGAATATAAATAAGCTTTTTTTAAATTATATGTTTTCGAAAAGCTTGTCGCGCAAATTGTTAATACATAGGTACTTTGGCATGTACTTGCTTACCAATCAAGTAAGTAAATGGTATCTACTTTTATGAACATTTCACGGTACAAACTTTTTGACAACAACGCATAGTAAGCTTAAAAAAATACATGCCTAAAAATTAAATAAAAGTAGGCTCAAGTATCAAGTCGTGTCAGTTTACTCATAATTTCGCCGCTTCGCGCATGTCGCTGTGTGTGTGAGCCGTGCACGTGTAGTAGTAAGACTCAATACCTAAAATTGAAGCGCGTCAATTCGTAAACGCGTCCTTAAGGTTCAGCTTCATAATACATAATATGTATTATGAAGCTGAACCTTAACATCGAATACTAGATATTATCTAGTATTCGATGCCAAACTATTACAATAAACTTATAATGTTCTAGAACAAAAATGAATTTTCAAGGCAAAAAGATATAACAATGAATAAGTGTGTCGTATGTGTGTTGTTTACAAACATTCACAGCTTTGGCACCCTCACATATGAGTAGGAGTAAAATACATAATTAATAAGCTATTGTATGAAAGATACTTCGATAGTATACCATTTCCTGGAGGTGTGGTGAATAGTACATTATAATAGAGCGGTCAATGTAACGAGTAAGCGATTCTGCGTTGCGCTCGATGTAGATGAGAATGTGAGTGTCATTGTAGATTATGGAATATATTGCAGATGTGGCAAGTAATCTGAATCTGAATATATTTAAAACATTTGCGGACATAGAAAAGTTTGAATAGAATATTGTTCATTGTTGTTGTAGGTGGTAAGGGGCTCGTGGCTTATAAATAATAACAACTGCACGGGTCGATCTTTAAGGTTAAGCAAGGCTTACCGAGGTCGATCCGTGAATGGATACATACAATTGAGACCCCTTCGTGCCTCGGAAAGCACGTTAAGGCATTGGGCCCGGCTGTCATTTGTACATCATTGACAGTCGTTACGGGTAGTCAGAAGTGTTACCAAGGGGTATCGTGTTACCCAATAACTATATTATGGAGGTCCGATAGGCAGTCGCGTCATGTAAATACTGGAATTCAGCTGCATCCAATTTGACTGGAAGCCGACCCCAACATAGTTGGGAAAAGGTTAGACAAATGATGTTGTAGGTAAAGTTGGCCAAAAAAAAATTCTTAAATGGATAGGATATCTAAACAGAAAACTAAACTATGTGCAAGAACTTTTCTAAGAAGTACAAGGAAAAATAGTTTACGAGTAGTTCATCATAAAGCTTGTTTCAAAGGATAAAAAAATGGTATTGCTGTTAACGCAAGCCATTATTATCATGATTCGTCTGTTTTCTGTGCTCACTCAGCAGCAGTTTGAAGAAGATTTGAATTATGATCGATTTTTCACTCATGGGTTGGCAGTATCCTTATCCTTACATAGTCCTCTCTAGAGGAATGGTGGCCGTATGCAGCCGCTGAGGGTGACGGGGTCCGCATGGATTCATGTGGGCCAACACCTGGCCGGGGGAGCGTGACGAAATGTGCAAGCACTCCAGCACCCTGGCTAAAGGTAGCAGCAGGTCACCGTGTGGTTTTAGTCAGTAAGAGTCTGACAGACCCCTCTACTCACCCCAGGGTGGAGGACATCCATGAGGATTCCCACACGATAAAAAAAAAGGTATACCTAAAATAAAGTCGCCGAAATGTCTGTACGCGCATAACTTCCGAACGACTGCACCAAATTGGATAAACAATTCTTTTTTTGTTGTGTTCGGTATTGCCAGGACAAGGTTTTTATGAAAGAAATTTCGGAAATTTAAAAAAAAATTTGCATCCGTGCGAAGCTGGGGCGGACCGCTAGTTAACAATAAAAAATAAATAATAGATGGACTGTGAGAAAGATGATATTGCTAGAAACGGGTGACTACCGGAATGACGACTAATAGACAAGTAGAAGAAAAAGACATACTGCGCAGACTCTTAAACAAATTGGGATAAGGTCAACAAAACGATGATGAGTTGACAGTATTCAACTACTCTTTACCCAAATGAGTTGTAAAACCAGTATCCGATTATTCAATACCATCACAGTAATGTCGATTCTATGTTAGATGCTTTATAGACACTAACACTACATGTTGCTATAAGGAAATGATTAATATTAATAGCCTTATCGACACTGTCGTCGGTAGTAGCGGTTAAACTTCGCATTTTCTATGTGTCAGAAGAATATATTGATTAATATAAGTGTTGATGAAAGGAGAGGGAGAGGAAGGCCAAAGAAAAGATGGGAATGAGATGAAAGAGATAAGGAAGTAAATGATAACGTGGCGGCTGACAGGAGAGAATGGGAGAAGAAAACGTGTTACGCCGACCCCCAGTAACATGGGACAAGGTCAGAAAGATGATGACGGATGTTATGATACAGTTGCAGCGAAAATAAACGTCAAGAAAAATTTAAAGAATAAGGAAATTGATATAACGTCTAGATCAGATAAGTGATTGATTGGCCCATTTTTAATTTCAAGGTTGACTCTGTACTGTATCAACTATTTATTATGTTAATTAACGATCGATAAGCGCCTAGTTTTTTTTACAATAATTAATTGAAAATTAATTAGTACAAATTAACTAACACTAACTACGCTGTCAATATTTTGTGTCAGTTATTTTTTATTATGTCAACATTTCAAGATATTGTTTTATAAGACAACTAGCGGCCCGCCCCAGCTTCGCACGGGTGCAATATTTTTTTTAACAATTTTAATTTTTCTTTCATACAAACCTTGTCCTGACAATACCGAACACAAAAGAATTAGCGAAATCGGTTCATCTGCTGTCGAGATTTGCGCTTAGCAACACATTTAGCGATTCATTTTTTTTTATAAGATACAGATTTAAAAAAAATTGTTTAAGGCGCAAGTTTCTTGAAAATGGCCAAAAAGTTGGTTTTTAAAGCAGTGTATCTCCTAAACCGTAAATAATTTTGACCAAAAAAAATTTCATATTTTCAAGTCTGTCAGGTTCTAGTCTAACCGGATACAGCTGAATACCAGTATTTTACATGGAGCGACAGCCTATCTAACCTCCACAAACCAGTTGGGTTGGGGTACCCCTTGATTAAGACTGGTTGTCAAACTTTCGGGCTTCTGACTATCCGTAAATGACAGCTTGAGGGAATAATAATAGGTATTATAGTTTACCATTTGAGATATAGTTTTTTTATAGACTTTCCTCCTGGTGGTAGGTAGGTAACTGGACACCTAACGCCAATGGTAATCTGCAAACCTGTAGGCAGCGCAGCTGTATTGACATTTAAAAGACAAAGCTAAAAATGCATCTTATTATTATCTTATATGTAATTATGTTGTACTAGACTTGAAACTGCTTTCAATCTTATCATACTCAAAAAGTGGCCAAGTGCATGTCAGATTCGGGCACGTTGGGTTAAATACCACCGTACAATACCTAGTTACTTATTTAATAATAGTTTCTAAAACCGCCGGGAAAAAAACACGTTTCTCGTATGGGCCCTTTAATTTTTAACTTTATTTTGTTTTTATCATTGATTGCTATAGCGCCCATTTTGACTAGGTACCTATTAAGGTTCTTAAGATACAGAACTGTGACAGACGCACTGACGGACAGGAAAGCCTTAGAAATACGGTCCCATTGGCAACCCTTGGGTACGGATCCCTAAAAAGGTAGCAACATTGTAAATCCCTCCAAAAATTAACCTCAGAACAGCCTTATTAAAAGCAGAAAATACGTTAACCTCACGTTTTCAGCGACCTTAACTTTCTTGCACTCTGCTCGACTTGAGCACTAATAACACTTCGCATTTCCCTCTCACTGAGACAGTTATAACATTGTTTTGTTACGGAAGCTTTGTACTCGGTGACTGGGTTAAGTGCAGTCTCATGTTCATCTTATACCTACATAATTTTAACTACATACCTACTTAAAGTGAGAGCAGTGGTGGCCTAGTGGCAACAGCTTTACTTTGTGTAAATAATTTCATCACCACTGCTCTCAAAACAGTAAAGTAAAACATCATGAGGAAACCGGCATGTCCTAGAACCAAAAATTCGAAGACATGTGACATCTACCAACCCGCACTAGGCCCGCGTGGTAGATTATAGCCCACTCCCTCTCACAGAAAAAAGGCCTGCGTCTCAACAGTGAGAACATTAGGTATAGCCTGTTTATACTGTTTGTTTTTGCTACATGAAGTACCGGTGAAGCGACAAGTGTGATCTTTAGAAAATGTAGGTACAGTCAGGGAAATGTAGGTATTGTTCAGCAGATTGACACCCTTCTTAATGAGGGTTTTCATGAAAATTCACGACACCAGTTGGCGCCACTTTGACAAGAGGTCTTCCAATATAAAATATATGATGTCAATCACCATTCGTTTCATTCGTTCGTTCATCATTCAGTCACGTCTAAAGAAATTATAGGCGCTTTGACACTTGTGACAGGTGGCCGGACCTGACGTCTCAGTGCTGCCATCTAGTAAACGTCATTTTTCAAAAACCCTCATTAAAGTCGTTTGTAGTCATTTCATACGATACCATAGATTTAGACACTTATGTCATTGAATAACTTTATTTCATGCATATGTACTTACATATCAATAACCAGATTTATTAATTATGCAAACAAGGCATCAATCACAAAACTATTCGACCAAAAAAACCATTTTGGCAGGAAATACAAACGAACGTACGTTAATTTAACAAGACAATTAACCCCAATCAAACAAAATGTACCTACGATTATCAAACACATGACGTAGGTAGGTATGCACCAATATAACAAGATGAATGACAAAATCACAAAACTAATTTAAATTATGCGGAAATCGTAGCACTAAACGGTTAAAACTTAAAAATGACGCAACTTCGAATTGAAATATTGTTTATCAAGAAATTGGCGCCAAAAACTTTCACAGGGGCAAAGGAATTCGTTTTGCAATTCTAATTTCAAACACGATTTATTCGTATTACGTCACGAAGGCCTGTTTCCTCTCAAGCCAGTTCCTTGTGCCTTTTCTCCAAGATTTTAAAGCACAAACAGCTAAATGGCTGCGGAAAGTAAACAAACATTCGCCTTTCATGGCACCAATGACATAACTTATTAGTTGCTTCGATTACGATGCTCTTTAATTATTTTTTATGTAAATTATCTTAATCGCAGTCATCTATCTATACATATCTTCTATCTATCTTCTATCTATCTATCTTCTATCTATATCTATATCTATACATATAATAAATCTGTAGACGAGACGTTTCTGTACATTGAAAATATTTCAAAAAAAAATAGTTGGGGTGTTAAAGGATAACCAACAGATGACATTTCATCAATTTTTGGAATTTTTGTCTGTTTGTCGGTTTGTCTGTTTGTCTGTTTGGATGTGACAGATTATTGATTTGAACAGGGTCAACGTAAAAATCTATCTATCTATACATATAATAAATCTGTAGACGAGACGTTTCTGTACATTGAAAATATTTCAAAAAAAAATAGTTGGGGTGTTAAAGGATAACCAACAGATGACATTTCATCAATTTTTGGAATTTTTGTCTGTTTGTCGGTTTGTCTGTTTGTCTGTTTGGATGTGACAGATTATTGATTTGAACAGGGTCAACGTAAAAAGTACCAAACCAATACGGTTACTTTTTATACTCAAATATGGTGTAGAACTCGGAGCAGTGATTAGTTTTTGTTTCATCGCAATCGGTTCACTCTATCAAAAGATATAATCAATTTAAAGTATTCTAGGAACAACTTTTTACGTTTTTTAGTAACACGTAACGACATCTATTGGCGCGATATAGTACCTACTAACGAAAACATATTGTTGTTGTGATGTGAATAATCACGTCCTATTAGTTTATGCTTACTTAAATGACGGAAATAACACAGATACCTACTTATGTCTATGTTATTTTAAAAAGTAATGATAATGATATTAATGATATTTAAAAAATCGCTTTCCATTGATGGTTTATTTAGTGGCGCCTGTGGCGCTAAAAGAATTTTAAACAAAAAGTGAGGATAATGTAAGATAATAATAATTAATGTGGTGTTCTGAGCGATAAAGAAGTTAGATAATTATTGATATAGAAAGTTGAGTAACGCAGAGCGTTTTTTAACGAAGTTCTTATATGGAGCTTGCGGTAGGAGTTCTAAGGGAGAAATCGTCAAATTACGAAAAAGCGTTATGCCTCATTTTTCATAGTAATAGATAGATAGAGACACACACAGAGAGAGAGAGAGAACAATTTTTCATGGATCTTGACCCCGGTAAGTGAGGTCAAAAAGAAAATGAAAGATGGCGGTTGCCTAAATTTTTAACTTTTTCGTCATGGGTGTCGTTTTCATGGTTTTCGAGGGTGCTGAAGTCGATAGTTAGGTCAAAATGAAAATCCAAGATGGTGGCTGCAATTTTTTTTGTCATGTTTGTCGTTTTCATGGTTTTTGAGGGTGCTGAAGTCGATAGTCAGGTCAAAATGAAAACCCAAGATGGCGGCTCCATTTTTTTAAATGTTTTGTCATTGGTGTCGTTTTGACAGTTTTCGAGGGTGCTGAAGCCGATAGTCAGGTCAAAATGAAAATCCAAGATGGCGGCTGCAATTTTGTTTTGATTTTTTGTCATGGATGTCGTTTTCATAGATTTCAAAGGTGCTGAAGCCGATAGGCAGGTCAAAACGAAAATCCAAGATGGAGGTTGCAATTTTTTTTATGGGTTACGTTTTATTGCTTTTTGAGAGTGCTGAAGCCAATAGTGAGGTTAAAATGAAACTGTAACGGCTTACCCACCGTCGATTGGCCCATGAACCGTTGGTGAACATTATCTTTAAACCATTAACTTTTTTTCAAAGGACTTTTCACCCACGATCGTTTTGCCAACATAACTCTAGGTCAGTGAATGCTTTACCAACAGAATGTTTTGACCAATAACTTTTCACCCAAAGAACAAGGCCAACAGACGCCGGGAAAGGTGAAAGTAAAATAATAATAAGACGTAGTCCTTTATTTCTGTGAAAAGGGTATAAAGTAACCTAACCAAGCCTAACCTCGGGGTGCCCTTCGCTCGCTTTGCTCGCTCACTTGAGCCGCCATCATCCCCTCGAACCCTACCTGTCCGAGTCGGGGTGCCCCAAGTCCCGAGCTCGCTTCGCTCGCCCTTGCATCCTTAGTTCTATTTGACATGGGTCAAATGTTCTTTGGGTGAAAAGTTATTGGTCAAAACATTCTGTTGGTTAAGCATTCACTGACGTAGAGGTCTGTTGGGGAAACGTTCGTGGGTCACAAGTCCTTTGGATGAAAAGTTAATGGTGTTGACCAACGGTTCATGGACCAATCGACTGTTGGTAAACCGTTTCAGTGCTGGTTAAAATGAAAGTCCAAGATGGCGGCTGCAAATCGAAAAATTGGTAGTGTGTGTCGTTTTCATGGTTTTCGAGAGTGCTGAAGCCGATTGTGACGTCAAAACGAAAATCGAAGATGGCGGCTGCAATTTCCTTTTTCTTTTTTTATCATGTGTGTCGTTTTCATGGTTTTCAATATAATCTTACACGACTTTGTGTGAAATAAAATAAAATACAACCGACTTAAAAACACACTTCAAAGTCCTTTGGTTTCAGAAGTCTGTAATTTCTTGCCAACGCGCAACGTCTTCGAAAACTAAGGTTATTTTGCACTTTCTAGGGTTTTTTTATGGAAGTCGGTTAAGTGCATTTTTTTGTAATTATCTTCACAATTTTTTTTCTGGTTTTCGGCAGTATAAGGTCTAAATCAAAATCATGTCTAAAGTTTTCATGGGTTTCATCTTCGTAGTTTAAATGGCGGCCGGTGTCAAATATAACCAAAGATTAATGGGTTGCTTTTTACACGGGCAACTTTATGTAGAAGCTCTTACCATTAATGTATTCTTCCTTTTATCATCTAGATATCTCGATGCTTTATAAGGCATAATATTGGTAGGTATATATGATATCTTCAATACCAAGTTAAGAAATTCTGAATTTACCACAGAGAAGAAACCAAGACTTAGAAAAACTAACTTCAAACTTCACCTACTAATCTCAGATATACTTTAGATAAAATGGTGATATGATTTTACAAGTTGGTATTCTAAGACAGACGCAAAATAAAAATTTTATTTTGCGTCTGTCTTAGAATACCATTAATGGACATAATTATGGCTGTTTGGTTAGATAATCAGCCTCGAGCAGGCGCTTTTATTTTAATTTATTCTCAAAAATCAAAGTGACACTTTGTCGCATTGTCATTATGAACCATGAAGACGCAGTGATTGCAGTCGAAAGGGCCGTGGTAGCGAACCCTAGGTAAGGAAAGCGTTACCAGGCAAGATCTGATGATTCTTCCTTTTCAATGAAGGAGTGGCAATTACACCTTTCCTAAGCGACACATTACCTGTTGTTTTCCGACATCCACGCGAACGAAGTCGCGGGCACAGCTAGTTTATAATAAAAAGGGGACATTGGGTTGCCATTTTCTCTCTGAATAAGGAATGTTATTCTATTCTATTTTTCTTTATGGCAATGGTGCCGATGTCGACAATTCTGCCAATGTGATGAGATGTGATATGAGAAAACGTAGTGGTTTTTAGAATTACAACAAAAAAAAAAATTTTGTTACACACATTCTCCATCACTTTATTGTCAATTGTGACAGCATCATAATTGGTTTTTCTGTCATAAACAACCATCGAAAAGGTTTTATGTAATAACTCGGACCCTAGCACCTAACTAGATGTTCATCTGCATTATACTTCAAAGTAGATATATTATATTAGTTACATGGATCATCATTCTCTAACCCATAACCTAATTTATTTGTGGTCAGCGCAACATGTCTTGTTCTTCCATACTTCTCTAATAAGTCGTCATCTCGGTAGTCAACCTCTCAAAATCAAAATATTTTATTTCACATACATGGACACTTATGAAACGTCAGAAGCTAGGTGCACGGTTCCAATTGTATTGGTTGTGTCCATAGACTTATAAAAAAGAAGGACTCCGCGGCACGCATATCGAAAGTGAAGCACCGTACCGATCTATGTGTGCGTGATTGACAATTGACGCTGTCGTGTCACGTAATGGCGGCCGGTCGGCATACTATGATGTAAATGTGAGCGTGAGGCGTGTTTGTACAAGCGGTCCCGGCATACTTACTGTGCTTCACTTTCGATATGCGTGGCGCAGAGTCCAACTTTTTTTTAAAGTCTATTGTTGTGTCGTGTGCAAAAGAGGCGGCAAAAAACTCCACGGTTGCTCTTGTAAAAATAATTGGCTTTTTCAATGTTTTCAAAATACAGTGATGGGAGGACAGTGTAGGCCTGTTCCATTCTAGCCATATTTCACACAGTCCATCATCTTCTCTTTGGTCTTCCCCTACTATCATAGCCATCGACATTCGTACTCATTATACATTCATACATACTCATTATGTATTCATACTCAAAACTTTCCTCACGACATTTTTCTCATTCCTCCACATTACATGCCCATAGTTACCATGGCAACCGATTAGATACAATATAGTTACATGGATTTGCCCCCTGACTAATAAACGTACTAAATCAGATGAATCACACCGATTCCTCTCTTTCAGTCGTCAGTAATTTTACTTTCGAAAGAAGAATACAAAGCGTTGTGTAACTATGGAGACGCTACTCGTACACAACGTTCATTAGTAAGGGGGTTAGTAAATAAATGTAACAAAACGATGATATTATATAAAGCAATTATTTTATATACCTAGCCTTTTCCCAACAAGGTTGGGATCAGCTTCCAGTCTAACCGGATGCAGCTGAATACCAGTATTTTACATAGAGTGACTGCCTATCTGACCTCCACAACCCTGTTACTAGGTAACACGATATCCTTTAGTAAGAACTGTTGTCAGATATTTGAGCTTCTGACTTACCGTAACGACGGCCAAAGCTCCGCGAATGGCAGCCGGGACCAACGGCCTAACGTGCTTTTCGAGGCACAGAGGGATCTAGATATGTAAGGGTGGTCACCCATCCACGGACCAACCGCAGCAAACGTAGCTTAACCTGATCGATCAACCCGTGTGGCTGTTACAACTAAGCCACAAGCCCCTCCCAGCAATCGATTAGACAAATGACTGGCCCCTTCGTTTCACATGACTAATTCATCGATTACAACTCCAAAACGCTGATCGACCTATCGATCTCCCTTCTCATAATTATTTATCATGAATAAAGAAACGACAAACGAATCGCTTGCAATCATTGCACATATGTATTTATTAGTCATAATAGTGACCGGTATAATCCGACTATAAAGGAATTCACTTTGAGTTTGTGGGCGCCTCGCCTCGGTTATTGCATAGAATAAGATATCCGTAATTCCGTATAGAAGCGCAACTCATGTGTAGTCAGGGAAACGGTTTTTTTTTCTAATGGACTATGTACGTAAATTGCCCAGGATTTAATCACTAAACTCATATTTTTTAGTTAGGCACTTGACACTTGAAAACGAATTGTGTTATCTGCTAAACAATACATTTCCCTGACAGTAGGTACTGTCCTTAGTGCATGTGCTGATGCTGCCGAAATAATATCCGCACTCGCCCAAGCCAAAACAGCGGGGGATAATTGCGTAACACACTTAGGCCCTTTGTACACGGCACGGTTTCATTACGGTAGGTACGGCGCGGCGGCGTATAAACGGCGCCATAGGAAAAGCGTGTTTGTCAACAAGCTTCCATAGTTATCCATACAACACTGACGACCGTGCCTACATACGGCGAATAAACCGTAGTTTTTCACGGTAAGAAAAACGTGTGTGTACAAAGGGCCTTACAGTACCCATGGCTTTCATTTTGACAGTTAAACATCATTCATTGCACTATTTACGTTGTTGAGCAGACCAATCTTTGCAATGGATTCGATTGATCGAGCGCAGAGCGCGTACCGTTTCGCAAGCATTTTTTTTGTCTGAACGTCACTGAAAAAAAGCGTTGATGCGAATGTGGCTAATATGAATCGATTTCCGAACGGTAGCTTCGCTTCTGATACATTCTTCTTCTATGGGACCTAATTGTTAAACTGTGCTTGAGCTGAACCAAGTATTAGATAAAGGGTATAATAAAACATACAAATTGGCCTCAAATCGGAAATTATTAATGTTTTATTACACTTAATTGTCAGCCGAAACTGTGTAGCGAGAATTTAAATAACAAACCTAATAGTTAGCGTTGAATGCTAAATGGTGCTAAATATTTTAGTGAGCTTTTGCATTTTAGTAAAACTGTTTCTTAATAGCTTGTTTGACGTATTATTTTTGTATAACGTTCAAAGCTTTATGAAATTAGCTTAGCTTATTTTTTGGTATTAATTTCCATCTAATTCTTATTTAGATAGGTACTTAATACTTTAAATATCAAATAGTCAAAATAGTTTTCTAACTTTAAAATACCATTATAAACTTATCTTATACATACTTACCATTTTAGAAGTTCTTCTATTAATCTAACATTCCCCTTTTGGCGATACCATATAACCCGCCCTGCCCTTTTAAGCATCATGTAACAATTTAATTAATTAAGAAGCCTTTTCCTTCACGGTAATATCTCCCCTTTTAACATCATTCCACATGCATTTATTCACAGGGCAAGTAGGTGGGTGGGTGCGGCCAAAATGTACAACAACACGTTTAGTTTACATTCAGAATAGATAGGACTTAATTGGCCTAAAGTCAGGAATAATCAGATGCAAATGTTCTTCAAGGCAACGTCCTCTTTCGGCAATGTTTCGTATGCATTTATACAGGGTTGTAGGTGGGTGGGTGCGGCTAAACTGCACTAATAACTGTATTTAGAATATCAGACAATCGATACTAATTAATTGCAAATAATACGGTGAGAAGTATGCGAAGGACTCGGTTCGACTTGCTACGGTTATTAATCGTAGAGGCTACGACCGAAATATTCGGTTTATTATGCGAGTCGCACGAAATCACTCGCCCGAAACGGGCGAATCCTCTCTTTTAAATAATAAGTATTAGTTTTACTT
The DNA here is from genome assembly GCA_963669345.1 of Gortyna flavago. Taxonomy (NCBI): domain Eukaryota; kingdom Metazoa; phylum Arthropoda; class Insecta; order Lepidoptera; family Noctuidae; genus Gortyna; species Gortyna flavago. The sequence goes on from OY770138.1 coordinate 14,895,711, forward strand.
TATTTATTTACGGGCGAGTCAACAGCTCCAGAAATTTTTATTAGGCAATCGGCACATTTTGAGTTTTATGCAAGGTAGTTAAGAAAAACACACGTTTTATAATTAATTTATCCATTTATGTCAGACATCAAGGCCCATATAAACACATACCTACAATACAATATTAATATAACTTAAAAATACTATAAATACATACAACATTGTAATTATACTAATTTTGAATTTTGTGCAATATAATATTTGAAAAAGGACACTAGTGCACAGAAGTGATTAGAGTTAAAAAAACCGGTCAAGTACGAGTTGAACTCGCGTGGAGAGGGTTCCGTACGATGAATATTTTATCTACCATGTTTTTTTAAAGAACGACATTCCAACTGAAAATATGAGTTTGTACGCACAATATTGAGAGACTTACAATGTTGTTTCAACATCATAGACTTTTTATTAATTTTCTTGTAATCTATAGGTATAGCACTATTTTCTGTAATTTTTTTTTAATTTTAGGCTCAGTAGTTTCGGAGATAAGGGGGGGAATGGTAAATTTCCGTGTATTGTCTTAAATAACTTTAATACAATTTATTTTAAAATTATGAAAAAAAAATATTTGAGATAAGCCCGGTTGATATGTCACACGGTAGGTACAGATTGCGAAACTTTTTTTTTTTAATTGTCTATTTACCCCTCAAAAATTACTCCCATTTTCAAAACTCATTTATTTACGTTACACGTCTGTGTTTGGGTCACAGAGATTCATATGTGTACCAAATTTCAACTTAATCGGTCCATAAGATTCGGAGCAAATTGGCTGTGACAGACGGACAGACAGACACACGAGTGATCCTATAAGGGTTCCGTTTTTTCCTTTTGAGGTACGGAATCCTAATATTATACAGACACTTGTCTTCGTGTGCGTTAGTTTTTAGTATAATTACAATGTTGTATGTATTTATAGTATTTTTAAGTTATATTAATATTGTATTGTAGGTATGTGTTTATATGGGCCTTGATGTCTGACATAAATGGATAAATAAATTATAAAACGTGTGTTTTTCTTAACTACCTTGCATAAAACTCAAAATGTGTCGATTGCCTAATAAAAATTTCTGGAGCTGTTGACTCGCCCGTAAATAAATAAATTAACTTCGGGCGAGTGGCCTATAGAAAAAGTAATATTTTATAAGTGACGATTCGTCCGTTTCGGGCGAGTAAATTTGTGCGAATCGACTAATCCAAATATTCGGGTGGGACTGGAATTTATTCGCAGAGATGACTGATATGAATAGTTGCTGAAACTGATTAAATAGGCATTTATATTAAAGGCCATGTTGTATTTACTGGCTTACGTAATACTCCCTAATCCTTAACTGTTATTTACATTGCCATTTATTTGAAATAAATTAAATACTAAAAATCTGCAGGCCATTCTTAATCACGAAGTTTCTGATAACATAATCAGCCTGTAATGTTCCCACTGCTGAAACACACGCCTTCTCTATATGAGAGGGAGTGAGCCTAATCCACCACGCGGACCCAGTGTGGGTCGGTAAATGTCACATGTCTTCGAATTTGTAATTCTAAGACACTTAGAAGCAAATACAATAATGCATTTTATTTTATATTCTTTAACTAAATAACCAAAGAACCTTTCACGATGAAAGATTAGGTATAGGTACTTACCGATTTATAATAAAAATGCTTCGCTTACCCCGTTCACTTTAATGAACAAATACTTAGTGCTTACCTGAAAACAAAAATAAATATTTAGTACTAAGAACTGCCTTTTAACAACAACATTACCTTAAAAACAATACAGAAGGTAGGATAAAGTTTATAAATTTACGAAGGGACGTAGGAGCTCTTGGCTAAATATTAACAACCGCACGGGTCGATCGAAAGTTAAGCTACACTTGCCGAGGTTGGTCCGTGGATGGGTGACTATCCATTACAAATCGAGGCCCCTCTATTCTTCGGAAAGCCCGTTAAACCGTTGGTCACAGCTGTCATTTGAAGGTATTTGACAGTCGTTACGAGTAGTGGAGTAGTCAAAACCCAGAAAGTCTGACAACCACTCTTATCAAGGGGTATCATAGGTAATATATTACCCAGTAACTGGGTTGTAAAGGATAGATAGGTAATCGCTCCATGTAAAATACTGGTATTCAGCTGCATCCGGTTAGACAGGAAGCCAAACCCAACATGGTTGGAAAAGGCTAGCAGATGATGAGTAACGTAGCCATAAACAAATCGTACACCTTGGCGCCATAAAAAGTTATGCATGACGATAAAACACGAATCAAAACATTGACACGGAACATGCTTGACACACTATTATCATGTAAATGACACACATGCACAGGTACTTTATCTACCTAACTTACTTAGAAAGGTACCTAGCTACAACCTGCCTCAAAAACTAAAAAATATGTGCTCTGTCTGTTTCATGCCTATGTTCATTTGTTTCCATTACAACCCATGGTCCTTCCACAAACAGGGTACTGGTTACGACAATCTAACACATAACAAGTTGCTTTTTTCAAAGCCTAGGCACAGATTACTAAATAGTTAGCCTAGATTCCTATATCGGAATCTACGAAATACTAGATATCTTTTGGAGAAGAACGGGCAAGAAACTTCATGATCTGTTTGCGAGTCAACAGATGATTTTTGTCAGTATTTGTCAGTATTGGTCCTTAAGACCAAAATCACTATAAACATGTACAGAGGCCAGCACATCAACCTACCCCAATCTGTCATTCATCAAATTTTCCCAATTGAAATATGAACCTTATTCCTTTGTAGTAAAGTTGAAAATCTATCAAAGAAATTTGACAGATTGGAGTAGCTTGATGTGCTGGCCTCTGTACCTAATTACTCTAAATCTTAGTGGGGTGGTTTACATAAGACGAGAAAAAAACTGTTTTTATCACCCGATGTAACGATTAGATAAAGATAATTATGTAGGTATCCGTTTTTTGTTAAGTCTAAGCAGCTAACCTTGCTTCTCGCGTCGTCTGGAATCTCGACCACCGCACCCACTTGTGGACGTCAATTTTTAGAGTTCCGTTCCAATATAGTAACTATGGTACGTATGGTCTTGGTCTTGGAACATTCTTATGCGCAAAAAGTAACATTTCTAGCAAAGTATACTAAGAAACGTATTAGTATTTTGACTAAATAATACATCGAACTTGGTTAGGATTGGCACAGGAGCGTGGAGATTGAGGAAAACAAAAAGAAGCCTGAGAGCAGTAGGTGAGGTTAGGCTGTGGATGGTGATGACGGTGCCTAAATAATCAAAACAGGTTCACATAGATAATAATACCGTGTCCGAGTCCAGCAAATACATTAGGAAAGCGAACATTCAGAAAAAACATTCACCTAGCAACGCAACCAAGTCATACAAAGAAACAATTCATAACACACGAAAAATTGTACAAGAGATAAAAACCGATGAACGTCGACCCGACGACCTCCCAGCGGGATGCCAAGCTAGTGAAAGTGAACACATACCTTTGTTTTGCGAGCATATGGGCTCTAGAGTAAACAAACAACTAAAGAAGAATTAAGATGTTGCAGTTTTATCGCCTTTTTAGAGACAACGAAGGACCAAGACCACAATATTTATAGATATTACTGGTTATTTGAAAGTTCAGGTGCAAGTTTTCGCAACTGGCAGACGAAAAGCTTAATGTCCCAAATTCATCAAGCTATTTTTTTTAGGAGAGCAGTGTTACAGGTTATGCTTATGCGTTCTCATTCCAGAGACAAAGCTGAAATACCTATCTCATTTGCCTGCAATCACTTCGGTACATTCGATAGGTACCGAAATCCTTCAAAGCGAAACGCAGCAACGCCACTTGGCGGCAGAAATTGGTAAGTATCATGTGTGCTATATACTTCCCCGGAAGAGCTCCTTTATAAAGAGTTATACTACTATATAGTACCTACTTCTAGTTACTAACATTTGGGCAGTTCTATAGATAGAAAAGGTAGGTACCCAACATAAACACTGAACCAAAGTCTGAAACAAAGCATGATGTAAAACGAATGTTCAATAAGCCGTAACAAATGCCTGCAAGCGTTAAATATACGCATGTGTTCATGTATATTTAGTTAAACAAACAGGAAAACAGCGTTTATAAGCTATAGGTACATGCTGTAATTGGCGATATTCACAACGAAACTTGTGGTGAACATGAGAATTTAAGAACATGTAATATTATGGAAATATCTTTAGCCTGTGGCGTCCAGCTGAGAGAAACGATAAACAACGAAGGATTAATCGCAGCGTATACAAATTAGTAGGTACACAAACTGCATTTGCAATTGACAAAATTGAGCAAAAGTAGATGGACCTAAAACTTAAAGCATGAAAACTGTTGTATAGTTTATGTTTGATCTATGGTTTTTGTTTTGTCATCTTGACTTAAAGAAATAAACGTCAGTGTGCTACTACCAGCAGTATTATTAGTCCATGTTACCAGCATCCTAGGCCTTCGCCCTCCACGATATCCGCATACTTATCATTGGCGACGAGGACCCACGACAAAATAAAAAAACATGGCTCATTTCGGTATTTTGTCAAGTTTTGACCATGTCAACCAGACATGGGAAAATTATAAACAGCGGATTTTACAATGGTACATTGCAAACGATATTGGCAATGAGAAGGACCCAAAAGGTGTTAAACGACGTGCAATATTGCTGAGCGCACTCGCTGACGGCACATACAAGCTTGCGGCCGATTTGGCTTACCCAAAGGAAATTTCGCAGGTGCCTTTCGAAGATATTCTCACTCTTCTGGATAATCACTTTACGCCAAAAAAATGTGGTTTTGGCGAGCGGTATAATTTTTATGCCGCTACTCAAGGTCTGGAAGAAACATTTTCGCAGTGGTCTGCTAGGCTTCGCGGTCTGACCACGCATTGCGGATTTCTGAATGTCGAAGAGGCGCTGCGCGACCGATTTGTTATGGGTATGCGGCCTGGACCTGAGAAAGATAAGCTTTTCGCGCGTGAACTTCAAGATACCACACTGGCTAAAGCAGTGGAGTTGGCGGAGAGTGTGCACAGCGCACGCAAGGGAGCAGCAGCTTCGTCGTCAGCAGCGGTACAGGCGCCGTCGGCGAGTGAGTCGTTGTTCAAAATCGAAACCAACTTAAAGGAATCGAGTGTTCACATTGAAAAGTGTTCAGTTTGCGGCTACAAGAACCACAAAACATCTCAGTGTCGGTTTGCAAGCTATACGTGCAAGAAATGTAATGTAAAAGGCCACCTACGCCGAATGTGCAAAAAGATAAATTTCGTAGGAACTGGCGGGTCGGGCGAGAGTGATGACGACGGTAAGACAAAAAAAATTTGTTCTTTCAGAGGTGAACCTATGACTTTAGTAGTATCGATTCAAGGTGTTAAGCTAAAGTTCGAAGTAGATACCGGATCGGCAGTCACAGCGATTTCAGAAAAAGTACACAAAAAATATTTTAAATTGTTGCCATTATCACCAACGACGGATCAGTTGTTTACATACACGGGGTGTGTTATTCAGTGTTTAGGAATAGTGCAATTGCCTATTAGATACTTGGACAAGACACAGAATGTTAATGTTAGAGTGATTCGCGATGGTGGTCCCCCAATTTTAGGGCGAGATTTTATTAGTTTGTTTGGATTACACATGTTGCAAATCAATTATTGTAAAACAACTCAAATTGCTGAACAGTTAAAATTACGTTTTCCATCTGTTTTCTCAGACGAATTAGGCTTATTTACAAAATATAAAGTTACGTTACAGTTGAAAGAAAACGCAAAGCCGATTTTTTTTAAAGCTCGTCCTGTAGCTTTTGCACTTAGAGATCAAATAAACGGTGAGATTGATCGTTTGGTACGTATAGGTGTGTTAAAACCGATTCAATTTTCAGAATACGCCTCACCAATTGTCCCTATATTAAAGCGCGATGGTTCAATCAGGTTGTGTGTGGATTATTCTGTAACCGTAAACAAACAGCTGATCGTCGAACAGTATCCGTTACCGACTGCTCAAGAACTTTTTACAAAATTACACGGGGGTCAACAGTTCAGTAAGTTGGATTTAACGCAAGCTTACTCACAATTTGTGTTAGATGAGACGTCTCAGAACATAACTTGTATCAATACTCACCGCGGTTTATTTGTTTATACAAGATTAGTTTTTGGTCTTGCTAGTGCTCCTGCTATTTTTCAGCGGGCAATGGAGTGTTTACTGTCGGGATTGGACGGTGTTATGTGTTTTCTCGACGACATCTGTATTACAGGGGCAACTAAAGAGCAACACTTACGGCCGCTTGCTATATTCAATCCCAATCCTTAATTTGCCGGTCGAGATTGATTTTTGAATCCATTTCCTACTTTTAGTATTTCAATAACCGATCGAAAACTCGATATGCCGATCTTTTTTTTCAATCCATCTTTGGGAGGACGGATCGGATTTTTAGATTGGTATTTGTATGAAAGTGACAGCTATCCGTATTCTATAACCGATCTCTGATTTTGACAAATCTATTTTTGAACGTTATTGATCTTTATTTGCGATCCTCAAATATCGACCGATTGTACTGTGCAAAAACGTGAAAATGGAAATATTTTCAAGTGATAGTGATAGTGATCTTGAAGTATTAGCTCAGTTATCGGATTGGGATGCATAATTGTATTTGTAAAAATATAAAACAAATGTAAAAAAATGCATATTTGTAAGAATGGTCGCAGGCAATAATATTTGTTCACATTCAACTAACAAAACATTAAGCAACTAATAAAACTATGAATTTTACTACGAGGCTCGGCAATAAGAAAGTCCCCGAACGCCGTAGAGTTTCATACATCTGGCATCATCTACTTTCTAAAAATGGTTATTATCTATATTATGGTACCTATTTGTTGCCCAAAGATAAAAATAACACACTATTAGCTTAAACTATGCGATCGGCTGTCCTGCACAAATTTTATCTTTCGAAGAAACAAACAAACTCGTGCGTGAATGATAATAATTTTGTCAATGTCGAACTGACGTTCCGTTACTTTTCAACAAAACTTTTTTTAAGTTTTTAACCTCGAGTCCTCGACGTATATTATTTTAAAATACTTTCCCGTTGCGACTTCGCATTTAGTTGTTACTGTGTATGCAATGTCTTGTGATTATACATAAAATAGATAGCTTTAATAAAATAACCACGATTTTACTCATTAATATCACTGACGTACTTTTACTGCGAATGCTTGAAACAAAACGTTAAGGAGGACGCAAATTTATGACCAATCCCTTTTTTTTTTTGGATTCGGAGACGAGATCGACATATTGAAATGCAGATTCAGCAGCAATCGAGGGATCAGATAAAATCTGGATTCCTAAGAATCTTAAATTCACGATCGAATATTGAAAGCGGCCGTTAGTGAGATTATGTGCGGTTTTGCAACGACTACAAGACGCAGGATTAACACTTCGTAAAGATAAGTGCGTGTTCTTCGAGAACCAAATAGAATATTTAGGTTATACTATAGATAAGAATGGTTTAAGGAAATCAAATGAAAAGGTCAAAGCTATAGTCCAGGCACCTACACCAACAAATGTGAATAAGTTACAATCGTTTTTGGGATTAGTCAATTATTATAGGAAGTTTGTCCCTAACGCATCATCAATTTTGAGCCCGCTCTATTCATTGTTGCAAAAGGGCAATAAGTGGAAATGGGAGGAGATACATGATAATGCATTCAAAGCAATTAAGGAATGTTTAGCCTCAAATCAGGTTCTTGCTCATTTTGATCAAAATGCTCAAATAATTTTGACGGTGGACGCTTCGCCCAGTGGCTTAGGAGCTATCTTGTCACAGATAGGGTCAGACAGGGTGGAGCGCCCTGTATCGTTCGCTTCACGTACACTGAATGCAGCAGAGAAGCGGTATTCTCAGCTACAAAAAGAGGCCACAGCTATTATTTTCGGAGTGCGTCGTTTTCACCAGTACTTATATGGAAAATCAGTTCCGTTTGTGCTCCGTACCGACCACAAGCCCCTTTTATCTATCTTTGGTCCATATAGGGGTATTCCTGAGGTCTCGGCAAATAGGTTGCAGCGTTACGCGATGTTTCTGAGTGGTTACAATTACACTATCGAATACATACGCAGTACTGACAACAGCGCAGATTTTTTATCGCGCGCCAGTCTGCCTGACAGTGAGTCAACGACGGCTAGCGGAGGATGTGGCTACAGGGCCGACGATAGTTTAGTCCCTGTAGAAGATCGCGCGTCTTATGTTAATTTTGTTACTGATGGCAGTTTACCCGTTACACTTAGCGAAATTCGTTATGAAACTCAGAAAGATCCAGTATTAAATAAAGTTCTATCATATATTGTTAAAGGCTGGCCTAAGCGACTATCAGATATATTAATTAAGCCTTACTTTTTATGTCAAAATCAGTTGTCGTATGAAGGCGGTTGTATTATGCGAGGGCACAAGGTTGTTATTCCAGAGACACTTCGGACAAAGTTAGTATTAGAGCTACATAAGTCACATTTGGGTGTTGTGAAAACGAAAGCGGAAGCGCGCAGCAGATTTTGGTTTCCAGGAATTGATAACGCTGTAGAGAAAATGATTGCGGATTGCAAGGTCTGTTTACAGTTGAGACAGCTACCAGCGCGAGCGCCGCCAGCGCTGTGGCCACATCCACCGCAAGCGTTCTATCGTATTCACATAGATTTTCTCGGCCCCATACATAACCGTTCCTATTTGGTGATTGTGGATGCGTACTCGAAGTGGGTAGAAGCTTACGATATGGGAACAAGTACGTCATCCTTATCGGTGATTAATAAAATTTATGAATACATGGCACGATTTGGCTTACCGCATACTATAGTCAGTGACAATGGCACACAGTTTACTTCTTCAGAATTTAGGACGTTTTGTGTTTCAAATGGTATTTCGCATGTGACGTCGCCGGCTTATCATCCCGCTAGTAACGGGCAGGCGGAAAGTTACGTGAAGGTGGTTAAAAAGGGAATCAAATCTTGTATGTTAAGTAGTAGTAATGTTACGGGATTAAACAATAACTTACTTAAATATCTATTTGATTATAGAAATTCCATACATTCTGCAACGGGCTGTTCACCTGCCCAGTTGGTATTCGGTCATAAACTGAGATCACGATTAGATTTAATTACACCGGCGTCTATCACTCTCACCCAAAACGTCGAAAACAAACAGTGTTTGCAGTCTAAAGGGAAAAGTGACAAAAGTATTAAATACTTTAAACAAGGAGACAATGTCTTGTATAAAAAAAACAGTACTAATAAACAAGGGACTTGGAATAGAGGTGTAATAATTAGAAAAATAGGAAAAGTAGTTTATATTGTCCAGGATTGCAATACTTTGTTAAAGGTAAAAAAACACAAGAATCAATTATTGGCATTCCACGGCACAGCAAGAAATGTTCACGAGCCGAGTGAATGTCCAATTGATTTAGAAGATCTACGAGGAACATCGGAACGGTCGGAACCGAACCCGGCACCTCCAGGGAATGGTAGTACGTCGGACACTGGAGGGGAGGGAAATAGAGAAGACGAAGTATTCTATGATGCAACAGATGCGACTCATGGTGATACTCCTGTAGAATCAAGACAAACGGTTGATGGAAAAGTATTGCGAGCTGTGCCTAGAGTAGATTATAAGCGTTTTTACTAACGTTTTTGATTTATGTTTATTTTGTCAAGCTAGGGGAAGGAATGTTGTATAGTTTATGTTTGATCTATGGTTTTTGTTTTGTCATCTTGACTTAAAGAAATAAACGTCAGTGTGCTACTACCAGCAGTATTATTAGTCCATGTTACCAGCATCCTAGGCCTTCGCCCTCCACGATATCCGCATACTTACACCTTGAAGAAGTAAGGAGCTTACAGCGAATTTAATCCAAAAGATGAATAAAACTTATACTTCCTTACTATCGTCCTTACTCTCTTCCACCTTTCGTTCTGCATTATGAGGAGCCACATTGTCTACGAAATCCGGATCTATTAGATGGACGTCAAGATTCACAGCCTACTAAACAGCGTGGTGTTTTGCATACCAAATATACAAACCCCCTTTTACTGAGCAAACGCGTATTTTGACAAGCTTCATAGCTGGTATGGAAATAAAAAATACGTTCAAATGATAAGGGACAATTTACTGAACAATTCAAAATGTCATAATTAAAAAGAGTGTTTTCCAAAGGTCTAATAACTTCTGTAGAACTTAAATGCTCGTTTTTAACACTAGGTCCTGTAACACCAATGACACCTAAAATTAATGCCTAAAAAAAACCACTGATGGATTTTCAATTTCAACGCTCGGCTCAAAATATTATTTCACTGGCGTTCATTTAGGTGTAGGTATTTTAGTAATAGTGAAAACGGGCATAATACCTTTAGAGAAGTTTTGGTATGACTTATACGCAGTAATGGTACCTTTTGTTGCCTATCAGACTAGTATGCTCTCGGTAGATTAATAGGTTATTGAAGAGAATGATATGGGAGTGACTTCAACAGCTTGGTCTTTATAACATTAGAATGCTAATGAAATAAACCTTTACTTTGCGGACTGGGTAACAATTACTGCGAAGTGCGAACTATTCATTAGACGTTTACGCAGTCACTTGGGAACATGCGCTCGTGTATCTTGAACTTGGTTTTTTAATGGCCAGCTCCGTACTCGGCCAGTTCTTTTAGTCAAGCTGCATGAGTTATGAATGAATTAGTGATGATTATTCTGTAAGTAGGCTTATAACCCTTTCACACGTTAATAATATTTTAAAAAAAGTAGATGGTGTCGGTGTTTCATATCCGAGTACCTACTCTGAGAAGGAACACCGAAACAGATTCAGAAGTCACAGTCTCTTTTAAAGTCGTTGTTTGATCATATTGTGACGGTCAGATCATGTATAGGTAAAGCAATTTTCAGGTTTATTTTGAGATTTCATAGCCAAAGTCAAGTCAAAGTCAAAGCATTTATTTCAAATAGGCACATAAAAGGCACTTTTGAACGTCAAAAATTATTATGAAATACATTATAATTGATTCTAGTCGCCCCTTCCAAAAGGTAGTTTTCGTATGGAGAAGAATGGGCAAGAAACTCCACCGTTACTCTTTTAAAATGTTTTACAATATTTTGCATAAGTACATTAATTATTATAATAAATAATATGTGAAGACGATGCACCTAAAATAAATTACTATACCACAATAGGCGACCTTTAGTATCTCTTTAAAAAAATCTATTTTCAATATAACTACTGTCAAATGTTCAAATCAATCAACGCACCGATTACATTGATTCTCAAAAGGAAATACAAGCCAGACTGATAGAAAGAAAAAAGAGAGGGAACGCAGACGGTCATTAATCTTTCCGACGTCACTCCTTATCAAAAGTCTCACCCTCGCCCTGGCAACCCTACGACCCCAGGGAGACACACGCAAGTAGTTACCGTACGAAAGAGATAATAATAGGTGCGTCTGTGACACGAACAGTCAACCTACCCGATGTTTATATTTTTAGAATGTCTTCAGCTAGAAATTCTTCTACAAAACAGAACAGCAAAAAAGGGTTTGAACTTGAATCTTTTAGGCATCAGTTCAGAAAACAATAGATAATTAGACTTAATCATCTACATATAGAAACAGCAGTCGGCCCTATTGTGAAGATTGTGAAATCTCGACAAATTCAATCAATCAATATGACAAGCCTGATTTCTAATCCATAGCACTAAAGACTTCAATTAGCTTTAAAGCTTACCCCACTCATATAATTTAAATCATAACCACAATCAAAATGATAGAGCTGTCAAATTAGGCGGTAACAAGAGGACTATTCCGAGTACTGCCTTCGATCATAACAATGTTGATTTCGACATATCCGCACTTGACACCTGCGGTATCATAAAGGGGCGGGACATGTCGAGAAATGATATGAGATGGAGACATTTGGGAGTTGGTCTAAGTTTATAATTTAATAAAACTTCACTCGGTTTTTTTTTAATGAAAGATGGAGTTAGAATTTTCACTACTTTAGCATCAGGTTCTTCATAAGAGACAACCAAAAGACGAAAGAGAACTAAAAGCTGAGACCCATTTCATAGCGAAGTACGATAACAAAGGGAAGTTTATCCAAAAAATAAATGTACTTTTTTCAAAACACCATAAATACCACTTTGAACTCTTTGGAGAGAAGATAAGCTTAATTAAAAAAAAGGAAGTTTAAATAACTCCCGCTGTCATCTGTCACTCAGACGGCAGTCCAACCCCAATGGCAGCGGTCGTGTAGGTGTCGTAATGACCTTGGCGCGTCGAATCAATACAGAACAATGCTCTCGATCACCCATTGTTTCAACTCAGGCTCCAATTTACACTTATTGGAGTTTGGAGTTGCGTTAAACACTCGACCAGTGATGTAAATATGAAAGCAGGTTTTTAGAAAATTGCAAACATATTTTGTGTGAAATGTGTGTTGTAAGTGCATTAATTAAATTAAATTGGCATTCGTCTGGTTAGTTTGAAGTTACAATAGCGGTTTGAGCCATATGCTTTTAGTCTGGCGCCGAAGTACGGTTTTGTAGTCTAGTTTAAGATTAAGTCAACTAGCTCCTTTATTAGGTAGGTACTACAACTTTATTTCATTTTTTACTACTACTTCATAATTTAGCGAACACTTAAGGACCAGAGAACAGTATTTGCATATACCTAGGTAGGTACAATTTTACTGTAAAAATTCTTTACGCAACTACTCCGACAAAGGGCTGACTAATTTCGATGACAATAACGTCATTCGTCATGACAAAGGCCACCTATCCGAATCAGTTCACACGTATGCCATCAAACGGAGAACACACGTATACAGGTTGATGCTTTCTAATATCCTCGCTCCGGGCAAGGAGTGTCACGTGTCAAAATAATTTCTCTGCCTTTGTTACTAGCAACAACTTTTCATTACCTACATTGCTGATTGCTGAGCAATACAGGTTTAATTATAGATTGTTATTGTCCGTCATTTAAATCACCATATTGATCGCACGAAGAAACGCATAGTGAATGAAAAGTAGCTACTCGACGAGAATAAGTAATATGAAAAGGAATTAATATGCCTACATTTGCCTTCGCTTAATGCTACGTTAAGTGTTTGTTTAGACTTTGGAAGGTACATAGGTATCGGTCACAAAACTAAGCAACAAATTAGATCGATACGAATCGGTTTGCCGATTACTCAGCAACTCGAAATATCTTGTCGGTCGTGCGTTTGCAGTTGCGTAGATAGCCAAACGCTCTATCGGTATTTCCATCCTGCCAGCGAAGCTACTGTTTATATCTCAGGCGCGTTTGTACAAAGGCGTTTCACACAATTCAGCTGACAGCTTTGATTGATGGCTGGCAAAATGGCGACATACAAGGAAGATGTTGGACCTCGTGTTGCTCTGGTAGGTCTGCAATCACGAAGTATAATGTAATTTTCTTTGGAATTTATGACCAAATAACTACGTTGGCATCACTTTATCACTATACAGTTGCAAAAGTTATGATGATGTTCGCTTATGAGCATTTTTTGACGCAACTTGTAACTATGGGTGTTTAGTAGCTATAGTTTCAGCGAAAAATGCCTTTTTCTTAACTGTCTCAAATCTTTCTGTCTACAACTCGTACGCGAGACAGAATTCAATGTAAAATGTAACACAGTACACGTCTGCCACATTTTTTACATTTTCCTTTGAAGTTGTCCGGCGAAGTGCAGCGAGAGGTATGAATCATTCATTAGGCAAGGCAACAGTTCATTTCGTCGTCAAAAACTAAAAGCTGGAACCCTTTGAGGGTAGTTGAAGACTCATTTTAAGTTTTAACTGACTATAGATATTCATGGTTCTTGGAGTTCTGTATGCTCACCAAAACATGTTCTTGCATCGATCTCTGCATGAGGCGAGTCCATTGTATTGAAATATTATATGCTAAACCGTACCATTAAAATACCATTCACTTCAAAAATCTGTTTGCAAATAAACATTCGTAACATGACATGGGTAATTGAATTTAGGATGGTAGTTTTAATATTTTATAAATGTTCACCCATACACAGTAAGAATAAATAAACCCCATACGGCCATAAAATGTCTTCAGTGATTTCACCAATATTTATTTCTAAAGTAAAGATTTGTCGTTGAATCTTTGGAGAAAGGAGACCATCCGAAGTGCCTATGGAATAACAATTAATTTTATATCCTCATACGTATAAATAGAGCTGTTCTTTGTCGATACTTCGTTAATGTCGATGTTTCAACTCTGTATTAGTCTGATAAGGTCCTGATAAACGCAATGGTATCGTTTGCTTTTTATCGATCCATGTTTTTGTAAAAGTTTTCCGTATGACGATGACTGAAATTATTAATTATGTTGTTACTTTGGTACCTATATTAGACAAAAGTAGGCTACCAAGTTGAAATTCAATGTCAACATACTTCGGTACAAATAGCTGGAATAATTATTTACATTTATTTATTTACTAGCGGCCCGCCCCAGCTTTGCAAAGGTGGTATTTTTTTTTCGAATATCCAATATTTTCTTACATGTAACAAACCTTGTCCTGGCAATACCGAACACAACAAAAACAATGATCTAATTTGGTGCAGTCGTTCGGAACATTTTGGCAATTCATTTTTATTTGTGTATAGATTTCGCCATGGTTTCTTTCGCTTCCGCATTATTTCTATTCGCTTTATACAAAGAGCCGAAGCAGTCCTTTCCCAGTCTTTCAATCGACAAACCTCCCAAAAGAAATTATCGACATCGTACCTACTTCAGGCCAACAGTTGCCGTCTCGTTCGCGGGTCGAATGCAAACTGATCACGAAGGCAGGGGGGTACGTGACCACTGAATACGGGCCACAGACACACGGATGTCCACCATTGATTGCTGAACTACTATTTTGTTTATATGTAAGTACTATAATATAGTACACGTGATTGATGTATGCCACGTCACGGACAAGTTGGGCTTGGTGAGACGAGGAACAAAATAATTAGAGAGCGAGGGTTCCTTAGAGATGAAGTGGCCCTTTTTTTAACAGTAGAAAGAAGTTAATCTAGTGGCAGGCATAATGCCATCCTTTCTGGATTACTTTACAAAGTATTGTAAGTAATGTTATGGCAGCCCACTTCACAACCTGAGTCCTTCAATTTCTGTATCTAGTCTTCCCCCAAAGTCCACCCATGCCGTCTCAAGCCCAGTAAGACTTGAATGACTGGGATGACTAGACTGTTGGACTTAGGTAAAAATACGATAAAATATAGGTTATTTTGAACTCGACAAGCATTGAAAGAGCGAATGATTGTACCGATTATTTTTGCAGGAGTAAAGATTCAACCAATGTTAGGTACTTATCTTGAGTTTAAAGGTACCTACATGAAGACAAAAACAGCTTAAATTGTTTAGTGTTATAACACTACTTACAGCTTTTCCAAAATATAAATATGCTAAAATAATAATCACCAAATACATTAAACGCAGATGACCTGAAACCCGTCTGTGCCTAAAACGGAACAGATTAGGTCATCCGACGACCGGATGGAAGATTAATTTTATACAAGAGACCCAAATATGACGTAATAGTCTGCAATCAGAAAACCCGACAGACAACCATGCATCATATTATGTGGATATAATAATTATTCATCAGTCATTTGACCGAAATTCTCGTCTTTGTTACTAAGGCTAAATATAATTTTGGATAAAGGATTTTAGCTAGATTGAAATTTAAGTTAGTAAATATATCCCACAAACGTGGGATTGGAAATAAAAAAAATTATAAACTCTCTTCTCCAAACCGTGTCCACCCAATGTTGAGTGTCTGTCTCCTTCATTGCACGTCACTCTTCCGAGTCTTGAGCCGTGAGCATCTCTTTCCTGCTCCTTTGAAATACTTCGGTCCACTTAGTTATCTCACGCAACGGGCAATTCATTCTCGTGATTGTCAACTGAACTTTCTCCGTGATACCAACATCGTAATCGCGATAAAATTATCAACTGTCCTATACATTTGCTACCTGCCCATGCTTGTGCCTGCCCAAGCTCCTAAGGGCAGTTCTAGGACTCCACTCAAACACCCCTTTACCTCGTAGACACCACGAAACCTATCGGTTATGTAAAAAATCCCACACACAACGGTACAAGAGAATGTTTTTAAATACTACCGTGCGTGCAAATCTAGGTACCTAATAGAACGAAACGTCAAAACGTGTTTTCGGAAACACAATAGCTAATAACTAGCCCAATAAATTATAAGAAAATCCACTTCATTAGGTGCACTTGTATCTACTGTTACATCATCTTACGTAATGCACTGTCCTGTCGAAAGTGTAAACTTGTCAGTGAGAACATTCCTCGTGCCACTCTTCCACATTTCAACTTCCGTCACTCAACATGGATATTTTTCTTTGTATTTTACTTTTTGTCAGCACTTCACAGCGGTGACTCTGTAAGGTCGGCAAAATAAATAGCCATCATCAATCTAGTAACGGGGAAGAAACCGGCAGTAAGCCCCTATTTTCTTTAGCTTTTTAGCGATTGACGCTTGCCGTATTATCTAACAGGATTCAAAGATTCTTTAAAATTTCACAGCGCCTGCGCTTCCAGTCCGTATATCTCCAGGCATCGTTGTACTTTATACCTGGACACGGTCGCCAAGGTGCATAAAACTCCTTGTTGGATGTATGAGCAACGTGCTTAAAAACAAAATCTCATGCGCTTATGTTTACTAGATCAGACTCAGTTTACACATACAGGCAGACAGCCAGCGCCATCTAGTCGTTCTATGGCGCATTAGTAGTCTGGGTAGCTGTAACTGAAAGTTAAGAAACGCTTTCTCTTTATTAATAATTATTATAATAGCATTTACTGGGCTACTCCAATTTTAGAAAAGAATTATTCTTTTATTCTAGAGCAACAATTTATCAGTAGGTTCTGTAAGTAAATATTTAGACGCTTGATCAGATCAATTAACATTACATACTAACGAAGTCAAAATTAATGATCAATCATTTCATTTCCCAGTTAGAAAATTCAAACATGGAATTAGTTAATCGCAGTTGCATACATTATTATTTTTGTACTGGCAATGTCAATTATAAGACAAGTACGTAAGAGTGAGAATTGTGTGTAGGACGCACAGTATATTTTTTTGCCAAAATTTCGGACATGTCTTTTTTTTGTGATAACTTTGTTTGTAATGATTTATAAAATTAATGAATTGAAC
Organism: Gortyna flavago; assembly: GCA_963669345.1. Taxonomy (NCBI): domain Eukaryota; kingdom Metazoa; phylum Arthropoda; class Insecta; order Lepidoptera; family Noctuidae; genus Gortyna; species Gortyna flavago. The sequence goes on from OY770138.1 coordinate 14,912,995, forward strand.
TCACAAGCGCCTATTTCTCATTATGACAAAAAAAAACCACTTAATTATTTTTTATGATAAAATTGTAAATCCCCCATAACTTTTGAAATATTTCACGAATTATCTTCTTGTTTTTCCTGATAAACAATAATCTTAAGACACATAATACTGATTGATTTATATATTTTTTAAACGAGTTTTCAGAGATTTATTCACAATTAATGTTTTTTTTTAATTTATTTTTTATGGTCTTATTTTTAATTATTTGGATTCTATTTTACTACAGAATTGTTCGAAAAAATTGAATGAATCCATGAAAAAAAAATCTGATCCAAATATTGAAGGATCTCGAACTTAGAAGCTTCTAAAGTTTTCTATGGTAATTATGATTTTAGGGTTGGGTTGTTGTCAATATTTCTAAATGGAATTTATTGTAAAAAAAAATTGTAATCATAACAGACTCGGAAAGTGACGCGTCTTGTAATGCTCTAAAGAAAAATTTATTTAAGTCATTTTTTTGTGATTCTTTAAGCTATTTGTTGTTCTTCTTTGCAAAAAAGTTAAAATTATATTTACAATTTTTGTAAAGCATTTCACATTTATACGTGAATCTAGCTATTGCCTCTTTAAATGCTTTCTCATCATTGAGTTCAGTTTTGTCAAATCCTAAAATAGTCCAGGGGGCCTAAAAAGGCCACTTTGGCAGAATCGTAAAACAATTCATATCACGCAATTCATCTGTTTGACAGTTTCACACCTATATATCCCTGAAGGGTTAGGCAGAGGTGTACCTATTGCATTTTACGAATCTCCATAAGAAACTGTCATACAGATGAAATTGCGTGATATGAATTGTTTTATGATTCTGCTAAAGTGGCTTTTTTAGGCCCCCTGATAAGCTCTAATCTAATTTCTAAAGGCAAGTCAGTAGGTCGAATTTTAGATCCCATTTCTTTTGATTTGGCGATTAACATTTTATATACATCGAGTCTGCTAATTACGTCTCCTTGCGTACTTGCGAATACTCCCGGAGAATGAAGAGTACCGGCTGTGGCGTTATCCACAGCTTCATCAACTGCCACTCGTGAACCAACATGAGGGTTGGCGCCCTCATGCCCTCCTTGCAGTAAGTCAGCCGGTCGGAGCCCGGACAGACATCCCTCAACAGGGCGGGTCAGGTCCTGTTGAGGCAAAGTGGCGCCATGGGTCTTTGACGGCTCCATGGTGCCTCACCCCCGTTCCTCCAGGAAATATGTGTCGGTGCAAGGTATTAACCGTGGCCTAACGAGGGCGGACCCCTTACCTGCACCACATATTACCTTTCATTGGATTTTAAACTAAACATTTAAAAACAAAAGAATATTAGCATAAATACATTGAAGTTATTTTTTCATATTAGTTCTTCAACGCTGTTCATACAACAGGCCAACATTTTCATCACCTTCCAAATTTAAAAATTATATTTTTTAAGAAAAACAATAAAATTCTTGATTTTTCTTTAATATCACGTAATACTAAACAATTGAGATAAGACATCACGAACTTATCCAAAAAAAGACAATGCTTGTACTGTATATGGACACAGTGCCTAGCATGCTGTGTACATACTCACACACACATGCACAAACACAAACCGATAAAATAGGTCACCGCGCCGAGCTCACGCGCCTGGCCCCGCCCAAAAACATTGATAAATATCAAACATAAATTGCAAATTTTCCCTTCGTACTTTCAGTCTCCGTCATTGAATTTTTTTTCTACTATTTTATTTCAAAAATAGAATTTTTGAATGTCACCTAACACTCAAGAAACAATTAGAATGTGATAAAAATGCCTTCTTTTATAATCTTACTAACATTAAAAAATTACTTCAAATATTAAGTTTAATAAATTAACGAGGTGACAACCCTAATCAAAAAAGTTTGAATTACAATAATTCCCATATCCTGCTTATTTGGGATTCCTTTGTTTGTAAGGTCATAAGTGTAAATAAAAAGAACATTTCAGTCCTAGTTACAAATCCTAATACGTAATAAAATGGCGGGAAAAAAAAGAAATCATTTATTTACAAAATCAGCCATAACTCTGTTATCTTGAACAAATAAAGCCTGATTTTTTTTTGCTATCGTAAAGTCTTTAAATCACTATTCAATACCATCAGTAAAGTCTTAAAAAGATATCAAACTTTTGAGCTACAATTGTTTCTATGGTTTTTCTGGAAACCATAGAAATTTTTTTCAAGTACTAATTTTCTGTCTTTTATGACAAATAGGCTATCGGGAGTTCTCGTCTCGCATTTATAGTTGCAAGTCCTAAGATATAAGATAATAAAAAAGGCATGTCCGAATTTTTGGGCAAAAAATATACTGTGGGACGTCCGTCTGGCTGTTCGTCGCTTCCTGCCGATGCCGCGGTACAAAAACACGCCTTACGCATGCGCCAAGCACGGACCGGTGCGTGAATCATGTCATGTGCAAGCGCACGCGTGCCTCTGACACTTGGATGTCGCTTTTAATACCGTACGGTACTACCTAGTTAATTACAGAAATATTATAGAAATTTGCAGTTTTTAATTAACCTGCTTATACACTTGTTTCAATTAACAAAACTTAAGAAAAAGTCTAAAGAGCTTTCAAGTCAGGAGTGTCTTTAAATTAGTTTTAGGCCATGTTAGAATAATTTGTAGGTAATAAAAAATTACTTTATTGTGCCCTATGGAAGACAAAAAAATTATGTGATTAAGTAGGAAAATTGGTTATAATGAATGATATCTTTTATTTGCTATGTTATTGCGTTAGATGTTAAACAGGGGGCCTAAAAAAAGCCACTTTGGCAGAATCATAATACAATTCATACAATTTCGTATGGAGATTCGTAAAATACTATAGGTACACCTCTGCCTAACCCTTCAGGAATATATAGGTGTGAAACTGTCAAACAGATGAATTGCGTGATATGAATTGTTTTATGATTCTGCCAAAGTGGCCTTTTTAGGCCCCCAGTTTGTCTGTTACACTATATTCAACCTTACGGTTGTGCAAATGTTAAGTCTAATAATAGGGGACATTTTACATTTATAATACCGCTTCATGCAATTTAAACTTGATTAATAATAGCTTAGTACTTAAGTCATTAAAATCATTTGGGTTTCTTAGTTATACGTCGAGTCTACATACAAGATCCAGTCAATTCCTAATTATTGATGACTGCAGTACTTAAAATATTTTTAATTGATTTATAATAATTGTATATTAGTTCAAAATAAATTCATAGTATTCAAAATTATACCTAGATGGTAAAATAAATTCATAGTACATAGTTTCAAATTTTCATGCAGTCATAATAATATATTATATTTAGAAATAGTTTTTTTTTTCCTAGTTAATGAAATATTACCCAAATTCAATGTTTTAAATTCATAAATTCGTCGATTGAATAGAATAATCTATCACAAAGCCAATTATAGAGACTCCTGTTAAATTCTAAGTTTGATAGATTTCTTATGCTTACAGGTATCTATATATTGTCTCTAATTGTGATACTTACACGTAAACCATGATCTCTTTATTAATAATTTGTAATCTTAAAATATGATCTTTTATTAAATATCTATGTTTGTATAATATTAAGTGCCTAAGTAAATATGTATCTTTATCTAAAATAATGTACCTAATAATAGTATTTTAAGGTAACAGCTACGTACAAAGACTTTCCAATATTAGAATTATTTATGTTATTGTTATTAACTTTTTATGCGAACGTAATTATTCATTTGTAAGTATAATTTTATTTTTATTTTAGTTTCTAGGATTTAGATATTTAACAATAATTTTAGCTGTGCCCTAACAGGGTAAAACGGCTCTTAGCTCTAAGCCTTTTTGTTAACACCTTTTTAACCTTGTAGAACGCAATAAATGAATATGAAATAAATGAATAATATGGTAGTTTATTGTATATTCTAGCTGCCATAGTGCAACAGTTTCTGTCGCACAATCTAAGCCGATTTCTTGGGATGACAAATGGCTTTTGAACGACTTTTCATTGAAATGGAGCTTTATCGTCCTTATTAAAATGTGATTGATTATTTCTTATGTATTTACTTACTTCAAATATGTATAATGCCGGAAGCGTAATTAATTTTAGCTGCATAAATATTGGTCAAATCAAATCAAATCAAATCGTTTATTGCAATCCATAATGTACAATTACAGGTGGTAAATAAAAAATAATAGAAACAATTATGGACCCTGTCGGGCACAGCAATTTTTTTAAATAAGTAAGAGAGAGGAAGAACGCTTTATTAATTTTCCTCGTTATAAAGTTACAATTATTTTCCATCCTATTACCTATGTATTTATATTTCCATTCATTTACTTATTCTATTTATTTTTTATATGCAGGTCTATCTATTTCTTCATTATTTATTTAATTATACATATGTAATATTGCTCATTTCTTTACTCCCTTAAAAATTGTTCATTATTAATGTAGTTTAATTATTAAGTAAGTATTATGTTATAATTTATTTTTGTTATTTTACTTCTTAAAATATGTCTGTTATTCTTAGTTATTATTGAATTTATCCATTAGATATTCTTGTACTGTGTAATAGCTTCTTTTAATTAAGTAATGCTTTAGTTTATTTAAAAATATACTGGTTTTATTTTGTTGTTTTATGTCTTCTGGTAATTTATTATATATTTTTATTGACATTGAATATAGACTAGATGAATGTAGTTTAAGGCAGGAGGGGGGCAAGTTTAGTCTATTTTTATGACGCAACGAATAATTTGTTTGTATGTCTCCCCGTGTGGGGTAAGAATCTGGTAAAAATGGTCGACAAGAATCAATCGATCTAATAATTTTTTTTTGAGCAATGAATTCTCTCTGGGCGTCTGTAGTTACCCCATATGATTAATTAATATCTTAGAACAGGGCAAACATGACTGGTAAACCATTAAAGCAGTTTCTAGATTTATGAGAATTTTAACTTTTCTAAGTGCAAAAATGAATTTGTTTAAATTTTACTTACAATATCTATTCATATAGGTATTCATAAGACTCGGTACCTCATACTAAGAGATCTAAATAGAACATATAACCCATTAGGAATTAAATTTTACAAGAAAAACTATAGCCTCTACAGAGAATGAGTGAACTTTACACCCTCTTTACCTCTAATATTTCTTGCAGCAACCATTTCGATTACCGTAATGCCTTAACTAAGTAGCATTAGGCATTATTAATACCTACACAGAATTCTGTGCAGCATGCCGTAGTGTTTAAGTGTGAATTTAATATGCACCACCAGTTGCACGTGCATAAAGAGAGGCGTACTTCCGAACTTCCTGCAAGTTCCCGTACGATACAACACGTCCGTCCGTAACGTAATTAGTTCAACCTCACGTATTCCAAGAATCCTGTAGTTACTACGCTTATGTGGATAAGTAAGTAGATATAAACAAAACTATTACGATTATCCAGTGAAATCATCTGCGGCATTCTTGAGCCATTGCGCGTCTAAGCAAAATAGGACGTACAAATAGGAAAGATAAAACTGTACTTAAGCACACTATGAGTAAGACTTACTCATGTTTTTGCATTTTTTATTATGTTTATACTTACTACTTAGATAGCTAGTTATTTTGCATAACTACGTGCCAATCGTGCCATGGATCTCTCTTTTCGCGTCGATTACTTATTTGGAAATGTAAGAATGTCGATGGTTATTCAGAATTACACAACCTTTTTTTTTTTTTTTTAAGGATGGGAAATCATCCAATGACCCCTCCCGCTCTGGGTGGAGCGGAAGGGAGTGTCAGACTCTTACTGACTAAAACCCATCCGTGTTCCTTCCTTAGCCCTTTATGTTCCGGGGCAGCGGTAACCCTTTCGGACAATCCCGCTGCCCCGGCAGGCTTCGGCCCTAACGGGCCCCTCCATGTCTGCTGACATCTCTTTGAGGCGCGCGTGGAACACATACGCGCCGTCCGGCACGGGCCTGGTCCTGATCGGACGGCGAGCTACCCATTACTCGCCGTCCGCAGGCCCGCGCCTACGGTGGCCGGGAGTCGTCACGCGGCTCCCGACGCCCGGAGCGTCTACCGCGGCGGCTGGGACGGGCGGCCCTCTCGGCTCTCTCCCTCTCCCATCCCGCCACCTCCTTCGCTAGCATGACTGCTTCGCAGAAGGAGGTGACTGATGCCTCCCACTCTCTCTCGCCCCGGACCATGGCTTGGACCAGGGCCGGGCGCGAGAGGTCGCCGCCGCTGCCGATCGCCTCTACGAGGACACGGCGGTGCTCTGCCCAAGCGGGACAGACCTCCACCGTGTGCACCACCGTGTCCTCTGGGAATTACACAACCTTACGTTACATCATTTTGGTGGTATTTTACTGTCTTTTATTAAAATCGAACAATAACAACTCGTTTTGGTGGATATTGAAGGGCGCCAAGAGTACAGTAACAAATGTAACAATGCGTTACTGAAATATGTTTTACTAATTTGATACACTATGAGGTCAAATATGTATATGACATAATTGTCTTGTAGTTAACTTAAGTCCATAGAGGAGCTTATGCACTTAGGTCAAGTTTCATTTATTTATAAAGGCTCTTGGTTTATCAGATCTTAGTCCCTTCAAAGCATTAACGTTATGATAAGGCAAGAATCGATAAAATCATTAAAGCTTACTTGTATGCTTAACAAATCCACAAACTTCAACTTTGGCACAACACCAGATTGAATAACTTCAACACAGAGGGTACTGGCTTCATAAAAGAACTGGCAAGATAAACACCACACAAAATCTGTAGTACGATAGTAATTTCTAATCTGGAGCGAGTGCAAAACTACTGCATTTCATATCGATCGTACAGCTGCAGTCATTACAATAGAACGCGCCGGCGGTATCAACAACATTGCCGTACCTTTTGTGCGCCAGCACTCATACCTAATAAAGCAATAAATATGACCTACGTAAGCAATTACTGTAATTAGATCATACTGGATAGTGAAAATCGTTATTGTCACCTATGTTTATACTTTACAGCTTATAATAAGCCTTTCTAGAGTTTTTTTCATTACTTACAGCATTCGTTTTTAACGATCTTAATGAAATCATATTTGGTTTTTTATAAAGATGTACATGTCTCGAATTTCGTCGACCTGTGATAATTACAGAATTCTCATCATATCCATGGACTTTTTAAATATTCAAGCCTTGATGTCATTGACATTCATTATTAAAAGCAATGATGACATCGATGAGTGGTTACATCAGGAAATTGGATTCACGAATTTTTTAAATCATTTCCTCAACGGAAATAAAAATGGCGACCATACGTGCATAGATTAAAAACTTCATCATACTCGTAATCGTACTTCCTTGCTTTAAAAAAGCAATCCGCATTCTGTTTCTATCCTTCTCTCAAAAACATGTGACTGAGATAGGTTATGTAGTGGGTAAATTGATCCGCCAGGCGATGTTGAAATGAGACACTTCTCGTGCACTCGCGTCCCTAGATTCTTATTACCTGCCATGTAGGGAGAAGCAATACGCCATCCAGAGTCATATAGGGTTTCTTAATATGGTATCTCAAAGAAACTCTCAAAAAAACTGAAGTGTTTGACGATGTAATGCCAAACATGCTACTTCAAGACTGAAAAGTTAAAATGCCTGGCATATTAGAGACGAATTTTAGGTGTTAATTTTGGTAATTGATCTGTTTCTGTCCATAGTCTTAATGTGTTGTCATTCGTTTAGCAGTTTTTTTTAATCATTACACTTATTTGCAACTAAACAATTTCTGACTGTGCACAAACAAATGCAAGACTACAATGCACTTACTTAAGAAAATACCCTAAGCAGATACGAATTGATTACTCTTTTAAAGTTGACTCGGCCGAATCATAAGAAACCTCAGGCGGTAGCGGTACATAAAAAGATGCGCCAATAATGTTTACGACTTTTAATCCAGTCTTTAAGCAGTCGTAATTAATAAATACGTCGAATTACATCAGTCGATTAAATTCCCCTCACGATCTTACAGCACGCGAAAGAAAATCGCAAATCCAGTTGGAAAGATCTGAATTGAATCACGAACGGACAGGTCATTGGATACAATAGAGTAAATAAAGATGAAAGAAAAAACTCGCTCTGAGAATCAAGACAAGGCCCGATGTTAGGTGGATAAAAATGCAATTATATATGTTTATGTACCTATACGCAGAGAAATCCGGCAACGAAATGAATTGGGAAGCAGCTGCAGCTAATTTAAGGCAGCGTCTCCAAAGGATCGTGACTGGTTGAGGAATATAATAGAAAGTTGAAATTTTTACGATCTCCTACGTGCTGTTTTACTACTTTGTTGTTGTTTTGCTAATTTGAAGTTCGTAATTTGACAGTAGTGCATGTCAAATTACGAACTTCCACCAGTGTTGTATATTATTATATTTGCGCGTCTATGTTCTTTAATTTTACCGTCAAATTCATAATGCCAAAAAAATAACAACGAAAAAAACCATGAATAGATTGTGTATGGATGGATGGCCAGAAAGGGGGTGACTAGTGACTACTGAGATGACGATGATGTGATGTGATACGTGTTATTATAATTTCCTTTCTCAAAAGGAGTAAACGAATCTTGTCAAATTGCTTTTGTTTCCCTATAAAGTAGAAAACAGCATGTCATGTAGGTAGCTTGTTAAAAAAGCAATCATAATGCTGGGTTAAGTCAGATTTAAAAGTATTTTAGACTTGTTTCATAATCATGGATTGAAATGTGTAACACATCACTGATCTCCTAAAATATGTATAATTCCTAGATTTAAAACAACACCCGCATCCCGATTTGGTGTGAATGTGCAGTTCTAAATATAACCGTGGCTTAAACATCTGAGGGGAATTCGGGGGTTCAAAGACCTCGCGAACCGGCCCGTGCCGCGATAAAATATACCATTTTTATGGGAGAACTCGAGCGAAACAAAGTTCACGGGCAGACGTCGTTGATAAACGCAATTTATTTGATAAAGTATCAACAAATATTATTAATATTCAGGAAATTGAACCATTTCGTTCTATTTTAGGTACAGGACAGAAAAAGCATTGTGCCATACTTATAATACGTGCAAACCTGACTTCTAAGAGTTAGCGCTTCTGGAAGCCCTTATGTAAGTACCTACCTAGTTCTTGTGTTGGTTGGCATTCTTCCAAGCCTATAAATGTCCTGAGCGGCGAAAACCATAGATGCAGCTTCCTTATAAAGTTAAATAGCCAACTGGATTGAGAAATTAAGTTTTTCAGCGTAAGTGAGTAATTTACATGCTGGTTACCGGGTAGTGAAAACCTTTATCGCTAATTCTAGCATCATAAATTTAGATAATAAAGTTCATTGCCAAAGTCAATTAACAGTAACCGTGTTAATTTAATAGAACATGTCATCGTCCCTACCTCACACATCACTTTATTTAGTAGAAGTCTAATAATGTATTCTGTCATCTGTGGCAGAAGTGCGAAAAGTTTTCGGCTACAGGAAGAATAATTTTGATATTTTTTTTGGATAAGGTTGATGCAAATCTAAACTTTTGAGTCAGCACAATTTAATCAATATTTGAAACCGAATCGTCGTGGTAGGACCAAAACCAGTTTATGTTTAAGTTGAACCTTGTTGAACAAATGGTGGGAAGACCACACAGTGAGCTTTATATCAACGAATCTGAAACTTGAATAGGGCTTAATCGACTTTTATTTGAGGTTGGCTAAATGTTGTGACAAGATCCTGAAGTGGGAACAACTGCGCGTTGATTTGATTTAAACGCAAACGGATATTACTGTGTCATAAGAGAAGGTCGCATGCACTGTAAACTATTTAATTATTTGTTTTTCATGATTCTTCTTCAAACGACGTTACGGCAGGACGAGCTCGGCTCTTTAAATACTGGTCCTTTAAAGGAAGGATCCTTCCTTCCTTTAAAAAGAGAGACCTGTGTGGAGAGAACTTTCACACTGCAAAAAAAAATATTCTGCTGAGGTTTGCCTCAGCAAATAATGTAGAGCTTCTTAGTCTTAGCACATAATCTAAGAAGTGTGGCTAAGAAGGAAGTGAACACTGAGACGATGGATCACAGAAATGAACTACGCCGACTCCAAAAAAATGGGTGTAATAAGGATGAAGATTCTTAAAAGCAATAAAGAAAACATTTACTAAACAACTGATTCCGCTGATACGCAACACCTGCTCGTACATTTGGATGTCTTTTTTGGATAAAGAACAGTGTTATTTGAATAATTTAATTTGGGACCAGTTGCTTGTTATGATATCGATACACCTGCCTACCATGGTGCCAAACATTGTGTATCTCTGCCAGATTTCTTTTGCGAAACATAACTAGGTAGGGACTTTTATCTTCGGTGCATTGAGAATGCGCTGCCTCTTAAATGTCGATCATTGGGAGCGGTTGGTTTTTTCTGCAGAGAAGACCTTTTCTGAGTCATTGAAAGGATGACCTTTATACAATGTCAGAAGTTCGGAGCTATGACCACATTCGCTGGGCAATCCGAAGGCTCGAAATTTGCAATGGGCCTTTTTAAACTAGTAGGGTATCATTAAAGATAATCTTGCCGTTTTCATGAGCTAGCATTGCAATAGCAACGTTAATGACATGTTATACTACAGTCGAGCCTTTAATTATGCGTATGTGTCCAAGTGTTTATGTAAAGCTTGGTAAAGATCCCGCTACCAGTCATTAGTTAGCTAAGCACTGTCATACTTCGAGTTTAGAATTACAATACCTAGGTGTTGCTTGCCAGTACACCTAGCGTGAAGTGACTGTGGAACAATCATTTAGTAATAATAGGTATATGGGGCTTGTGGGTAAGTTATAACAGCCGCACGGGTCAATATATCAGGTTAAGCTACGCTTGCCGCGATTGGTCCGTGGATGGGTGACCATCTTTACATACCAAGACCCCTCCGTGCCTTGGAAAGCACACTAAGCTGTTGGTCCCGGTTGTCATTCGTGGGTCATTGACAGCTATTACTGGTCGTCAGAAGCCCGAAAATCTGACAACCAGTCTTACCAAGGGGTATCATATTATCCAGTAACTGGGTTGTGGAGGTCAGATAGGCAGTCGCTCCATGAAAAATACTGGTATTCAGCTGTATCCGGTTATACTGGAAGGCGACCCCAACATATTTGGGAAAAGGCTAGGCAGATGATGAGGTATTTGGTAATCTGATCTGGGAGTAGGGACTGTAAATCTTACGTAGGTACGTTGGTTTACCTACTAATTTATAAAGAATTACCTTACCAACTCAATAGTTATAAGTTGATTGGGAAATAAATGGTAGGTATTTCTGAATTTAATGATAATTATGAACTTATTTGTTTTAAAAACGTTAATTTATATTCAAATCGCGTGTATTGAATGTATTGATTCCGTACATTGCAGTAGGAAGCATTTGGAGGTAAAATCAATATTTATTTATAAATTAATTTAATTAGGTAAATAGGTACCTCAAGGTTGGTGCAAGATAGGTCCCTACCTGTTTGTATCTAAGTGCACATTAGGAACCTACATCAGTTTGTGACTAAGTGCACATTATCAGTCCTAAATAAGTTTCTTTGAAATAATAACAACATTACTTTCAAAATGCTGAATCGGTACCTAAATATTTATAAATATGCTGAATTATAATCGTAACTAAGTAGGTGACCATTTTGATGAGGAAGGAAATTGTATTGCGAAACTGTAAAAATTACAAGGTTCATACAAAGATTATTATTATATTACTATAATACTAACAACAATTATTTCCTTTAGGTAGGCATAATGATAAGACAATATTTCAGTCTTCCTTTCATGCTTGCTTTCTAGCTAGAATCCAGCCCATTAAAAGTCGACTTTTAATGGAAATGCAATAAAATAAATCCTGTGATGGTTGCTCAAAAAGAAATCAACGGTATTATTTCAGTTCTATTGAATAAAGTTTCATTCTTATTTAAATAAAAAAAACTAACTGCGTGCAGCTCTTATTACGGAAAATTAATAATCTCGCTGCGTCGAACAGACGAATCTATAACTCGTAGGAAAACAGAGGGGTGAAGACATTAAAATAAACGACCGAGATAAGACCGAGGCGACGAAACTTATGGGGGTAGGTCATGAGAGGTGTGTGGTCACACACAAAAGGTACCTATTACCGAAACTTGGACGTACTATATCAGCAAAATAAATACACTCAATACACATCACACACAAAGTAAACAGCCACTCAATGGACCAATAAAAAAGAAATTAATCACACACTTTATTATTGTTTTTACATACCTACCTTGCGGAAACAATTGGGGCGTACGGAAGCCGGTATTCCGAATTAGTAAACACGCACTGATGTTGCACTGCACTTAAATAATACACAATATCCACTTTATAATTTCGGGTCGGTTTGTGTCAGCTGGTGACAGCTGCCTCGTATTTTTTTGCCGCGAGGTTGTCAGATGTGTCCTTGAAGGACGCTATAGGAGCGCGCCATGTTGATTTGAGGACGGGCGCGTGGCGACTGCGCGCAGCCGCCCCTTGCGTGGCGCATGCGCTGTGCGTCACCCTATATCCCGCCATCCCGCCCGCACCCGGCCTTCCTTCCTTGTTCCCAAATCCTGCGTTGTCCTTGCCGTGTATATTGCAGCTATGGTTATTCATATTATACATGAATAATGTAAGCTTTGGGTGTACACCCAAAGCTTTTAGGAAAATATAGAGATTGTTAATTATAAATAGTACGATGGTATCCGACAATTCCGATAAGTGTTGGTAGCGGTTTTTGATACCGATGTTGTACCTACTATTTACAAGTTTAAAGGGTTCTAAGACTTTTTTGGAGATTCCTTTATTTGCTTTTTAGCGCAGTTACCGATCATGACTGCTTTAAAACACACTACCCCGTAATCCTGAGGTGCCCCTGGATGGGGGTGTTTTGTTGTAAAATCACAGCATAATGGGATTATGTTTCTCAAAATTTGTATCACCTTATTGGTCAAATGGCAACTGCATGACAATATTGATTGTCTGAGTGGTCCCGGGTTTGATTAATTTCATGTCGGGCAGAGTAATTTTTCGTGGGTTAAATTTCCAGTTAGGTGTTACCAAGTAGTAGCCAGCAGTGGCGTTTGCTCAATATATTACATCAGGCTCACATCCAAAACATGAAAATTTTAACATGCCTACGGAGCTGGCCCTTCTTTATACGAAGTTTACGTTACGTTCATAAATACTTAGTATATCTAAATACAATTTTGTTAGTCGTTAAACAACTGCACTTTCATTGTTGTCTGCCGGCTCGCCTGGGGGCGTACAAACGTGACGGGAAGCGAGTGATGCATTCGGGAGAGCACCCACCAATCGCCCACAACTCGCCTACGCGAAACTGACGGAATAAGAATGACGAGAAGGCTCACAGCACAGCCTGACTGCCTCGTTGATCTGAAACTCTGGCAAGAGCGATTGCAGGACGCAATGTCCAGGCTTCGATCCCCAGGTCGGTTAACGCGTTATTGGGTTTTCCGGTAGCAAACAGGCTGGATTTGACCCTGATTTATGGCAATGTACACACGGCTACACATCAAGCTATACATAACCAGTATAAGCTGGCTTCTGATTGTACGAAAAACCTATACAATGCGAGGTCAACGAAAACTGGAAATGTATAGCTTGATGTGTAGCCGTGTGTACTCGTTTTGGCGACACAGCAATACCAACAGCGTCATAGGGGGATTTGGTTTCCTTGGTTTCCAGCTCAATAATCGAAGTAAGCCTTCTGTGCTCGCCTTCGTTGTGACTAAATACTGACAACCAGCGAAGCCTTATTTAATTACCAAATTCACACGAAATTAAACTTTACGTACAAGACATACGGGTTTAAATTAACAGCAGTGGTAACATTGCCTCTTTATCTGCTCCATGTTCACTGATTTTAATACGGGTGTTGCCGAGATGTAACTACATGATTGCGTGAAAATGTAAGCGTCGGTCTTATGCTGGTCGGCATCGGTGTTATCGGAGTCTTCTCGCGCTTTGTGATTTTCATGGATACCTAAATGGAAACAATCGTAATCGTAGGTATTGGACGACCAAGTTAATAAGACAACTGTGTGTTGTGACGTCATCCACACTTCCTGAGTGGTCACGTCGCATTCAGGAGGCCAAAAGCCCTAAGTACAACAGTCAGTCTTACTATCACCAAAACATCGACTGAAAGATTATTTCCAGAAAAAATGGCGTGTAATCATCGACATCATCCGGCAGTGTGAGTTATTCGATCAGTCACAGAATTGAGTCAACTTTGCATTGAGGCGGGCGGCGCCGCCGCCGGCACGGCGGAGGCATAGTGAAAATACCTACTTTTTGTACCTACAGGTAGTCCGTTCAGGAGTGACGCACCGATTTAAGACAGAACTTCGGGTACACAGTTTGTAAATTATGCGTTACTAACTTTATTGTTATGAGTGTTATGACTAACCGTAACGTACTTACCTACCTAACACGTTTAGGAGTAAGGCAGGTAATCCAAAATTGCCAAAAATATAGGTAGCTATATATAATTAGATAAACATGCTTGCTGATCGAGTTAGTGAGTAGGTAAGTACCTAAGTACTTACTTAGGTCAGTGGGTCGTCTTAGTTAGGTAAAATTACAAGTCACAACACAACACAACGTGTAGCCACACAGTCAGCAAGCCATTTCGTTGTATCCTTCCTAAACACGACATCATAATTCACTGTTCACTTCACAAAACAAGTTCTACGAAAAATTTCGATTTGGAGAGTCAAAATGAATGAACTCTGCAAAAGTGCAAATAACTGAAATGAATGACCAACGAGTCGAAAACAAATTTTAAATTCAGGAATGAGACTAGTTAACAGAACAGTCAGGACACGTTATTTCCGATTCTTAATTATTTATTAATAGAATGAAATGAATAAATAAAGTAAAATTAAAAATCTTTCTAGACTTCTCAATTCTTATTTTTGGCTGGGGACCGGGGGCGGGGAAATATAATCAGCACAGATAATCAGTTAGTTAGTGTTACTACGTTAAAATTTTCATCACATTATTTTGCTAGTTACGGGATTTTTTTTATTGTTGTACGTATTGTCACAGTTTATAAACAGTCTTATTGTAACATTAATACGAGTAACATGATATAATATGTGGACGTTTTTGCCCAATCATGTGTTTACTTTTTAATATCGGAGGAAATAAGGAAAATATAGTGTGGTTTCAATTTCATATTGCTTTTTCGTTTGACACAAATGCGTGTAAGGCGTACTTAGATCAAAAAATGTAGAACACGTTACGCCATAGCACACACACAAAAGCGAATGCTGTAAAATCAAAAGTACGTATACATACATACATTCGTCAACGAATGAACTGTCAACTTTCCAACTTTAACTGCTTTAATTCCGAATTCTGGGCCGAGTTCATTTAGATTGCTATCGACACGCTAAGAAGAAGACTGCTTTAATAACTAAACGCTGCTGGTGCGTTAAAGTTGGAAAGTTGACAGTTCATTCGTTGACGAATGAACCTGTCAGATCGGATGGCATTGAATGGGCAATGACAAGGTCCGAGACCAGTGTTACCATCCGTACGAGGTTTCTCGTACATGTACGAAATTCAGAGGTCCTGGTACGAGGTACGAGCTTACATCCATCCTCGTACGATTTTGTACGAGATTCGTTTATACAAACCATATTTTGGAACTCGCCTACATACATAATGAACGATGTGTGCAGTGCTTGCAATACTACACTGCCACTTAGAGATTCCCCCGAAATTGTGGTTACGCGAGGCCGAGGCATGTGCATGCGCGTTGTTCATTTTTAAGTTTTTAAGTTATAGTTATAGATACTACAGTATCCAAAGCAAAATTCCGGTTGTCTGACCTGCCACTGCCAAACTTGTACAAACTGAGTACAAGTACTTTTCGACGAAACTGCTTTGTAGTGCTTCTTTTTTTTTTTCAAATCTCAAAATAGGTAGGTGACTAGAAAATCAATCGATTTTAAGAAAATTTAATAATTGGTATGACACGGCTACACATCAAGCTGTACATAACCAGTATAAGCTGACTTCTGACTGTAAGAAAAACCTATACAATGCAGGTCAGCTAAAACTGGAAATGTATAGCTTGATGTGTAGCCGTGTGTACGAGGTTGTGTTGACAAAATACGAGATTTCAGACCGTGTCTGTACGAGGAAACGCCCTCGGCGTCTGGCAACACTAGGTCCGTCAGTCAAGTGTCAACAGTGGTCAACATTTTTATAAGATTGCCTATTAAGCATAGAGGAAAAAAAATTAGTATGAAACTATTAGGCGTCAAAAGCACATTGCACAGCACAGTACAGCTGTTTTTTATTAGTGACCCATTACCGTGAACTGCCGGCTTCACTGAGTAATAGTGTTCTGTGCTACCGGCTATATAATTGTTTCGTTTCCACTTCCAGTAATTTCCCACATAACAAAGCTATGCCTGAAGATTCGAAAAAGAACCAGTTAGTATAATATTCACTACTTTTTCCGAAACATCTTTGTGCCTTGGCTATATATTATTTAAATTTATAAACATTTCAGTGATAAGAAAAAAGGGGATCCAAAAGACCAGCGTAGACCTCGTCAGAGGCACCAGCAATCAGGAGCTGAGAAGAAGACGGAAGAGCCTAAGAATGCCCCTAAAGGTAATAACTTCAAACTCCTCATTCAAAACTTACCACAACATTCCAATTTACAAAATATTAATAAAATAATTCCATTTATTGCAGACTAATACATGTCCATAGTTGTTAGTAATAAAGGTCCTACTATGTTAGTCAATACAAAAAAAAAAACATTAGTCAGTGTGTCAAAATATTACCTTACTGGAATTCAGATGTGTTTGCGGTATGTTGTTGTAATTAACCAATGCAAATTCAGCTACTTATTTTATTAATAAGCACATTTATAATAAACTAGCGGCCTGCCCCTGCTTCGCACGGGTGCAATTTTTTTTTTCTTTCTTAAAAACCTTGTCCTTATAATACAGAATACAACAAAAAAAGAATTAGCGAAATCGGTTCAGCTGCTCTCGAGATTTGCGCTTAGCAACACATTTAGCAATTCATTTTTATATTATAGATGTTCTAATTTACTGCATAGTAGCTATAATATCTTAAAATAGATTATAATACTTACAACTGTTATTTAAACTTTAAACAATAAGGAGGTTATTAAGATCATTTAATTGAAAAAAATTATGGGCTGTCATTTTATTTTTTGGTGGTTTTTTTTTTTTGATGTGACAGTAAAACATGAAAATTAATAAAAAGAAAATTGGTTGAATATTTCATCCTACAATGGAATCGTTTCAACCAGACTGCTACTTTTTGTGGTACATCTGTTCCTGTAACTGTTCGGCTTGAGATCCTAGGCATGGAGTTGACATCTAGTCTCAACTTCGGCGCCACCTTTGAGTACAAAGCCCAAACTGCGGCCAAGAAGCTGGGCAAGCGATACTTTACACCAGCACCTGTATTCACAAACATACGATTCACTATCGTATCGACAATGACACTTGTTCGATAACCCGATTTCTGAACAGAAGGACCGGCAAAACGCTATTCACAGATCCGTATGGAAGGGTTTTCTTTTTAGGTGTGTATACAGGGAACGCTACAAAATGGTAGTAAGTAAATAGATATTCGTGGTAGAAAATTTTAAGTGGTACATAAATGATTTTTATTGAGTATTTCACTATGGGCAACTATAGATTATGCATTCAGTAACTATTAACAAATAAAGAACAGTAAGCAATGATTTTATTAATAAATATTTACTGATTTCTATTAAACTTGCTTTGTAAACTTCAACTTTCTGTCAAACCTGGAAATCTGGAATAATTATTTTTCTGAATCTTGTTTTGAGCTATAGAGATAATTGAGAACTACGCGGAAGACAAGGCGGTATGGTCGAAAGACTATAGCCTGCCTATAATGGGCGAATAAAAAAAAAAAAAAAAATTGAGGGGTGAAAAATTAGTTTTTTTTTTTAACAGAAAAATGGTTGTATATATTTTATCGGTATTTAAACAAATTACTATTTCCTCATTTTCATTTTATAAAACGTGGTACCTAATATTGAAAATGCATATTTTCAGAAAAGAGTGTCATTGGAGCAGCGGCAGATGCTCTTTGCATTCATGCAAGGGCATGAGGACCTTACCCGGAGCCGTGTTTTGACACTTAATGCTTAGATTATTCTTTTTTAAACAATATTTTGTTATTCGATAGCACTTCCGACAGCAAATACCTGTCGGAAGAATTGATGTCTTCATACCGTATATGAACTGTCAAAATTGTACGGTTTCGGATTTGTGAATAGCGATTATAGGATTTCGTCGATAACATTGACATTCGATACGGTACCAAACCGTGTCGTAGCTTTGTGAATAGCTATGCTGGACAGCTTTTAACCCTTTACAAAGCGCAAGTCCGATCCTGCATGGAGTATTGCAGCCTACCTTTGGGATGGCTCAGCGAAATACAACTTGCCATGCTTGACTCGGTGGAACGCAGAGCGAAGAGGCTCATTGGCGACGTAAAACTGATGGATGCCAAGCTTCACGGCTTGGCTCTTCCCCACAAGGTTGCCTACTTGCCGGTCTTCTGAACTATAGATTGTACTTTGGTGAGTGTGCCCAAGAACTCCACAGCCTCATTCCACCGGCCCCCTTTTACCTTCGGACATCCAGACGTAATGCAAGTTACCATCCCTGACTAGTTGCTATTCCACCAATTTTCACTAAGCGTTTTCAAATGTAAAGGACATTTGAAAACGCTACAGTACAATAATGCGTGCAGCGAAAGAGTGGAACTCCCTACCAGCATCCGTGTTTCCGAGCGCATACAACCCGGATCTCTTCAAAGTGAGAGTGAACAGGCTTCTTCTGGGTAAGCTCACCTCATCGTTGACTTTGTCTCTGTCACCTCTGACCTAGACAAGATTCAAGAGCAAACCCATTTCAAATAAAAAAAAAACAATATCAGTACCGTACCAAAAATACTCATAAGTAGCGTAATAAATGGATCGCCAGTAAATTGTTGGAATGGGCAGTTAGGTTCGAAGCGAGCAGTGCCACATCAGCGGCCAGCTGCGAGCACTACTTCCAAGTTAGATTTGTACTGACTAATTCGGATTTGTTAACTGCCGCTCACACATAACTGCAAATTCTAATATTTTTATTTGTAGAACCACTAGAACATAAGTAAACAAAAGGTACAGATGTCAATATTAATAAAATTTACGCTATGTCTTGCCGTCAACGGCGTACAAATATCCTAATTATTAATTGCTAAAAAATAATGAAAAACATTCAAAATTAATAGATAAAACTCAATTATAACAATTTGAATAAAAATAAATTTAACCAAATAACAAAACAAAATTAAATAAGATATACCAATAAATTTAATTGTTTAATATTTATTAATTACCAATTAATATTTGTTACAACTCATTTTTATTTAGTTTTCTGATCAGTTTACTGTCCAACTTGTTAATAAACATTAATTTTGTAATTTTTCTTTACCAATACTCCAATGAACGACTCCCGCTTTAAACCAGTGCCTTTTAAAACGCTCTATGGTTGCTTTACTCTTTGTTTAAAACCTACAAAATATGTTCTATGTAATGGGTTTGGTTTCCGGACAGTCCTTCAAGTGGACCATTCTGCGTGGGCCATGGCGGCCGTCGGTGATTATTCCAACCACTGAACAAAATATAGTAACATCTCTTGCATACATGGTTGGAAAAAAAATACATTCAATATTCAAGTACTTATTCTTTTGTGAAAAATAACATTCAAACTAAACTTAGAAGATACTTACGATAAAAAGTTATTAATTGTACATTTCTATAGTTACAGTACCCCAAAAACCAGTCTATGAAAGTCCACCTCCAGAGTTTTATAAAAATTTAAAAAGGGAGACAGATGAAATACTCAAAATAACTGAAGAAGAAAACGCAAAATATAAAAAGAAAGAAATACAAAGCAACTGGTCCAAATATGAGATGCCTATTGACAGTTATGAGGAAATTGAAGAACATGAGAACTTGGGAGCTGATTATGAGGTAAATAATTATATTACAGAGCAGTGCAGTGGTGGCCCAGTGACGTAGTAGGTTCAAACCCATAAAGGTGCTTTACTTTGTGTAAATTATTTCACTGCTCTCATAACGGTGAAAGAAAACATTGTTAGGAAACCCGCATGTTCTAGAACGATTCGAAGACATCTATAAACCTGCACTGGAGCTGCGTGGGTTGATTACCTATGGCCCACTTCTCACAGAGAGGAGGCATGTGTCCCTGCGGTGGGAACATCAACAATGGACACATTGATGGCAATAGGCTTGCCTCCTATATCATGAGACGTAAATATAACTGCAAAAATGTGGGTGTACTATAAGTACCTACAACTACAAAATACTGGTATTCAGCTGCATCCGGTTAAACTGGAAGCCAACCCCAACGTATTGGGAAAAGGCTAGGCAGATGATGACTATAAGTACCTACAACTCTGCTTAACCCTTTGATGATTACAGGCGTGATGTTATGTCAATAAAATCATTTCTCATAGAGAACGGAGAGATTGAATTTTCTTAAAAAAAAATAGATTTTGATTTTTTCATGCAAATTAAAGATTTTGGATTTCCAATGCATTAAACAGTTGTATTTTTCATAATAGTTAAGGTAGATACAGATAATGTTTGTAGTAGGATAGGACACACAAGAACCTTTCTATCTCTGGTGTAGTATTTATTCACTCACTTGTGACTACCTAACTATAAACAGTAATTGTGTTGTTGTGTTATTATTTCAAAGGTAGAAGGTATTGTCTATTCTTTGAACACAATTGAGTCACCTCTTATCATGAGGTGAGAAGCTAATGTTGATTATTTATTTGTTACTGTAATCTTGATATGGTGTATCTGAAATATTTAGCTGACATTCTAAGAAGCGCCATAGACAGCTTTGTCTAAGGTGTATATTCAATTCCTTGTTTCCAATTGATGGTATTTCCATTTACCTAAACGAATATCAAATTAACTTTTAACTATACTAGTGAAAAAGATAAAAATATTTGAAGTTGTAGCGCGAAATGAACTTTATGTGTGGGTGTTAAAGTTGTTTTTCCAAAAACACATATATGTTTACTTGTTTGGAAAAGAAATCGCGAACGCATAAGGTACAGATTAAACATGGAAAAGAAAACAGTCACTCAATAACACGCATTTTTTATTTTTATACAGATACCTGAAGTTATGACTTATGTATTTTTCAGAAACTCATACAAGCCCCACTTTCAATCGGTGGTCATTTCCAATTCAAACACGAAAAGTCCTGGGACATGAACACAGGCCCATCGTTATACGATAAATACTTCGAGATTAATATGGAAGAGCTCAATATCGCACTCTGTTCCATTCCCTTTTACGAGAGAAACTTGGTAGAAGAGGCTAACTTCAGCCAAACGGATATACTAACTATGAATAACAGAGCGACAAGGTTCAAACAGAAATATTACAGTGATAAATCATACTCAACCCCTGAAACTGAAGCTCAAGATAAAATACTCAACAATCTTAGAGAGAGTATAAAGGAAGAAAATTTAGAAAAAGATACTTGCCATGACATAGAATTAAAATATGACAATGAACGTAAACCTTCTGAGACAGAGAACGCATCAGACAATAATTTAGCAATCAAATCAGAAATAAAGATCAGAGATGAACCAGTCTATGTTGTTGAAGAAAATGTGCCGAAAGCCGAAGCTGTAATAGACGAAATAAAAGCCATTGATACACCGAATGTTTTAAAGGAAGTTGAACACGACGATTTTGTATTTGGAGATACTAGTAACGTTACTAAAGATACTGTAGTCGATAAAGTTCAAACGCCAAGTCCTACAGAAAAATCTCTATGCCATATTGAAAATATGCCTCGTGTTAATAAACTGACACCTGTGGTTGCCGCCAAGGTTCCTGAAGTGGACCCCGCGTCTGCGGTTAATAAAGGTAAGACCAGCTTTCGGCAGAAAGCATTCTACAGTTTTTATCAGTTTCCACTGCTATTCTTCGAGTCAGCCAGAAACTGAATTTATCTTAGGAACAAACTTAAGTTTTTCGATGAGAAACTGTTCTCCCATACATCGACATATATAGGTCACGGTCAATTCTCCAACTGCAAATGTAATCAAAACCAAATAAAATAAAAAAAGAAAATATATAAAACTACAAATTAACGATTTTCGGCCTTTACTTGGGCAGTGAGACCTTGCTTCTTGCCTTTGATCCGTGTAATAAATTAGTGCCCGTTCACGTGTTGTCGTTTGGGTGTGGTTGTGGTACGTGTGATCGGGCCTTAAATGTCGAGAGGTACCGGAGAAGATGATAATGAATAGACTTCTCAACTCTTCGGGTATTGCAATAAAACAAGATACTAGTATTTATAATATTTATTTATCATTTCAGTGGCTGACACACCAGTGGAAACAAAGAAAAATCCACTTATTGAATCTCCAGAAGATCTTGAAAAGTGGCTAGACGACTTTTTGGATGGTTAAACTTATACCTTATAGTAAATATTGTTGACCGGAAGAAATTATGTTAACACTTGCATAGTCTGTAAAAAAATTATATTGGTCCATGGAGCACCGACGGTAGTGCCATGTCCAGACCAGCCTCGCGAGGCAAATTCGTACGCCTAAAGAATGAGAAAATGCCACGCGCGGCTTGTCCATACGGCATACCGACCAACTAGTGACCTCGCGAGTCAGCCGGTCTGGAGTGCTGAACGCGATTTAGCTTGCCAATGCCAGGGGGTAGTAAGTAATGTAGGGTAATAATGGCTACTTTCATAAGCGCCTCGAATGTGTACTTGAGTGAAATATCCTGCAGCGGACTGCGATAATCCTATCGCAATCCTCTGCAGGATATAGGCCACTATCAACTCAGCCGACATGATTATAGTTCAAAAAGTCGACATGCATGGCTAATATTAACTATTCAGTTAGTATGGTACTTCACAAACAACGTAAAAGAACTGCATTTTTGAGTATACCGATGTGTTTATCTACTGCAGCATAATTTTGTCCTATTTTAAGATACCAAAAGCATCGATCTTAAAAAAAATGTCGGACCAATACGTAGCGACTTGCAAGAGCTGTCGTTTGCCTCATTGTGAGTCCTAGAGCGTACAGAGTGCAGGTAGTTGTACACGATGGGCAGGATTATAGAGGATACGACGAACCCTGTGAAAAAGTTCAGTGTTTGGCATGGATACTCCATTAGACCGGATTGACGATCTCTAACGACAGACCTGGGTGCTAACTCTCGAATATAATCGGAATTATATTCGAGAGTAAGCACCCTGAGCCCACAGTCCAATCAGTTTACAGATTGGCCACTGCTTGTCCAGGAGCTAGATGTTCTACCAATACGATGAACTGTGAGAATCGGTATTCAAACAAAATTACGAGATGTGCTATTGAAATCCTGGAATGAGCCAAACTCTCGCACATCATTTCTGGTATAGATTTTAAGACAGTTTCTCGAAAATGTATGTAAATCCGCTGTTTCATAAAATAGTGAATCTAGTGGAAAACCTACGAGGTCAAAATGTATGGAACAGCTAATTATATATTTTAATAACTTTCGAAAAAAATTAACGCAGAGTCCAGAATCGTCCTATTGAATCCATGGTAACAGGTTGGTCGATGCTGCCACTCTGTATTGCTCGCGTTTTGTTACGTTTACGTAAGATAATTTCCAATCATGAAATTAACCATAGGTCTGTTGGGATTCATACTGAAAGTATAAATTCTATGCGTGTTTGTTTTTGTGACTGAGGAAATAAAATAACAAGTGTGGGTACTTATGCATTATGTACTATTTATTATTATGTACAGTGTAGAAATACATTTTTTAATAATCAAAATAAAACAAATTTTATGACTAAACTTATTCTTTTAATGATCTCCCATTTATACCATCAGTAAGTAGGTACAGTCAATCGCATGTCCATGATAACAATATGACATTTACTATGTAACAGTAAGGGCGGTTTTCGTAGTTTAAGACACAATATTTTGATTGAGGCCACATAAAATATAGTTTATTCATAATTATTTGAAACTTATTCCTTGCTAGGAACTATAAATTACACACAATTTACAAATTCAGACTTTTCTTGATATTAACAAAACCATGCTGAGAAGTGATATGGATATCACTTCCACAGTAAAAAATTTAGACCTTTCACAGTAGGTAGGTAATGTTTATCCCCCCCCCCCCCTCCATTGTGATCAAATTGCAATGCAGTAAGTGCACGGTGAGAAAAACGAATCATTTTATAAAATTGTATAATAGTCTGGGCACAACCGACAGGCTACTGCCTAGCTTGCAAAATATTGCAACCACGACTATCGACACTCGAAAGTCAACTTGCACTTAATGCACCTGCTTTTAAAAACAATATCACCTAGAAGTAATTTCCATAAAACAAACACTTTTCCAATTATTATTTACAAAATATACACAATAAAACAAGTCAGTTATCGACACAGCGTATTTTCATGCAGAGTATCCGTTAAGATCGCGCATTGCTCTTCTGGTCCTAAACCAGGCAAAAACTGCTCCCCCCTCCGAAAATCCAAACTTGTTCGTAAGGGCCGGCGCACTGCCAAACAAATATCAACACTACAGCCCTTAAAATAAAACCGAAAATAAATAAGCTGAACTGCGTTACTCTGGCCATTTATGATGCTCTGGCGAACTTTTTGTTTGGCAGTAAAAACTGCGCACGCTGCGCTTCGCCAGGTCTGCCCTTATCGAAGCCATGGCATATGCGCAATCATACTAGAAACCCACCACATAATTTTTACTTTCACTTTTTTACAATCTTGATACTCCCAGCTTCTTCCTTTTCACTGGTGTCAGGACATCAACTTGTCAGGAACAAGGCAGTTTCTTCGAAGACGTGTCAAGGAGAGATGAAGTGAATAGTTCTGGTTTCAGCCAACCTTCTTCACAGTCGCAGAAGAGAATAGCAGATCTTGCGGACTGGACTTCACTACTGCCAGATTAACAGCATAATTTATCACTTTAAACCAAACTATCTATAGTCTATTCAAACTTGTTGCAAAATAATATTATTTCAAGTTAAATAAAATATCAACTTTATTTTAATGGTTATTAAGTTGATTTCAGAGTGACTAGCACTATTGAAAAAGTTATAAAAGTGTTTGAAGTTGTAGCGTAAACTGAACTTTATTGTGTTGCATTTAAAGTTATATTTCCATAAACTCATATTTGTTTACATTTTTGGCAAATAAATCACGAATGCAGATTACATGGAATTCTTACAAATTAAAATAGTTTGTTATCGGGTATTCTATCCCCTACACATAGACACTGAATAGCTTCGGCGGCGCCAGCAGGTACCGTCTCGTAGACAATTACCGTTTTTATTTCCACAGCCTGGCTTAAGCTGATTCCGCACATTTCACGACCGACATAAATTGTACAAAATGTATTACATTAAAATCTAGTCTAATGTTAAAATAAGGATTACAATCTACACTTTCTTTTAGTATAAGCGCACACCTAAACTCAACAGTTATTGCTAAGTGGAAAACAGAACCAAATATGTTTTTATATTTTTCAAGAATCGGTAAAAGAAAGTTAGATACCATGGAATATTACTTTTATTTAGAAAGTATCAACATCTTTTCGCAACTATCATTACGGTAAAAAGCTATTAATTAAAAAGTATACATGCTATCCATAGATTTCTATAAAAAATCAATAATTTTAGTATTAACCTTTTTGAAATCTTTTTAATAACGATAGGTATTGTAATTATGATACTGCTGTTGCCCGCCACCACCACCTCTGGCGTCGTAGTCGTAGTTTGGGTTTCGTCTGCCGAACTGGTTCTGTTGCACGGGCGGCGAGCCAGGCGACGATTGTTTCAATGTCTTCGCACGCGCCGCTAGCTGGGACACCAACTGCGCAGGAGTCAGGTGAGCTATAGAGATGGGAGCTCCATCCGCGACGCTGCCGCTCGGGTTGAACATAGACTTAGAATTAACTAAATCATGCTCCACAACTTGCGTATGAACAGTCGTAGTGAAGTGATTTGGATCCACAGCCGTGCCAACTTCATGGAACTTGGTCGAGCTGCGTATCTCGCACACGTCGCAGTACGGCTTTGATGTCTGGCAAGCCGCGTCCTTCACGTCCTTGGGCAGTTTATTTTTATATCTGGCCACCACCTTGTCCAATCCAATAGTTGAGATGATGCTCTCCACAAGCTGCTTGTTCTGCTGCGCCAATGTGGGCCCGTTGGTCTTTGTGAAGTTGAACTCGATGACTGCTTGTCTCTTCAGCGGCGAACAAAACTTGGACTCCAAAGATTTCGGTTCAGCACCGATGATGTGGTTGTTCATCTTCAAATGATTGGGCAGGAACAACTTTTCCAACTTGTTTATAGCTTGACTGCACCGAGACATAACTGTAAACACAAAAGCAGCACCATTTTCATCCAATTACACTGGAGACCATTTTTTCAAATATTTTTTTTGTAAAAGTTCATTTTTTATTCCAGTATTTCGTCAGTCTATTACCCGCATTTAATAAAACTTTTGTCTTCAAATTATGATAATGGATCCAAATAGCAACTGCGACGTAAGTAAACACGACAGTCATCTGCCTAGCCTTTTCCCAACTATGTTGGGTCGGCTTCCAGTCTAACCAGATGAATGCAGCTGCATAAATCATATTATGTGAAGTAAAAACGACATTATTTTGTAATGATAAGAACACATAAAAAAATGTCTTATTTTACATTAGGTTCCCTTTTTCGCCCCGAGTGATCACCCGATGGTAAGATATATTGAGTAAGATACAATACCCACCTCCATGCATATTTTTTGAGTCCATACTACTGCTCACACCTGTAATAATAAATTGTAGACAGATTTCATTGTTATGAACTGAATGTATGGCGAAATAAAAACCACATCGCATTTTTAAATCCTACCTTTGTTAGGTGCAAGTTTAAGATAATCTTCCTGAGAAATTTTACCCTCTGCTACTAACTGAAACATTCAGACTCATAATAAATTTAAATTCTTAAACTAAAATAAGACAACCATTTTGATTAAAAATATTATTACTTGTGCCAAAGCATCATATGGTGTTTTCTGCTCCAAGACTGGGAGGGAAGGTGCTGGTACCATGACTGGTGCTGGCACTATATTCAGAGCAGGCGCTGGCACAGGGTTTATACTCGGCATTGGTACAGGCTCAGGCATAATTCCCGGGGGAACTGGCTGCAAACCATAGTTATATGGAGCAGGGAAACCAGTATCATATGCCATGCCTTGTGAATATGGATATCCTGGAACACTTCCAGGAAATTCATTTTGCACAGGAGCAGTATAAAGCTGCCCCGGCTCTGGCTGATATGGTGTATTTCCAAGAGGATACCTTGGGGCACTTTGCGGGTTATTTGGGTAAAGAAAAGTGTCTGTATGATGTGGGGAGCGAGATCTTGGTGACCGTGATCTTCGTGAGTCGTAGGGGCGCCTCAGCGGTGATCTGGAAGTACGCCGCCGTCGAGGACTGTGTGCACGTGCCCGCGGAGGAGTATATCTTCGAGGGCTGCGTCTTGGAGGAGGGCTGTATCGTTTTTTGAATGACTTTTGAGGGCTGAATCGAGGTTTGAACTGGCGCGCTGGACTACGACGAGGACTCCACCGAGGGCTATGTTTTCGACGAGGACTATGTCGTCGAGGGCTCAGACGTCGAGGGCTCAGACGGCGAGGGCTTAGGCGACGAGGACTATGGTGAGGTGACTCCTTATAACGTCGCTCCTTTATAGACACTTGCCGGAGGGGTGGCTCTGCTTTTTCTTCAACTACACGTTTTGGTGTTTTTTTGCGTTCTTTAGATTTTTCATCATCAAAATAGTCGTCCAGCTCGGTGCCAGGTGGCCGAAGATCATCTGTTGACTCCAAATGTTTCGCAAGATATTCTTTAACTTTAACTTCCTTGTCTTTCTTTATGGCTTCATTGGTCTTACTCGGGTCGCGCCTACTCCCTGGTTTTATAAAATCATTCAGACGAGTGCTGCTCGAGGCGCTCTGCTGCGAGGAGTCTCGTTTCCGCCACTTGAATTTATCATCGAATTTTACTGTTTCTATTTTGTTTTTAAAGTCTTCTTTACTATCTCCAATCAACTCCCGAAGGTCCTTGACACTGTCGAGGGCCTCTGCGTTGAGGCGGCGCGCTTCACGTCGTTTGCCGGTTCCATCTTCGTCATCCCAGCTGTCTATAACACTCAAACCTTCCATAAAATCTTCCTTCGTAAAATCATCAAAGAAATCACTGGGAATATCTTCACCGTCCCCCGTATCAGACATTCGATCTTTTTCACTCCCCATGATGAACGACGAAAAGAAAACAGATGATTATGAAACAAAATTGAATCTATTACATTATCAGTAAATAAACAGTTTCGCACTACTTATCTTATTAATATTAAACACGACTGCAATTAGGTATTATTAAAAATAACCTGTACATTTACACACAAGAAAACATGTTTTCTCACACTATTAAGTACTAAATCGTTAATTACTTGCTAAAAATTATTAACAAAGGCGGCCTTTAAATATTATTGTACTCTGTGGGCGGCGGTAGACACAGCATAGAGGAAAAAAATTTAGTATGAAAGACACAGTCCATGCAGTCCATGAGACAAGACCTCACCAAAGAAGACAACCACAGATAAGATATTAGTAGCAAGCTAAAGACAACCAAAGAGAATGGATGGACCAGGGTATATATGTTCTGTGGGATGGACCTCACAAGAAAGAAGACAGCACGGTCGTAACAGTCCGAGAAAACGTACTTGATGCCATTGCCATAAAGAAAAATAGAATAGAATAGTAGTGATTGTTAGAATTACAACAACAAAAAATAAAAACTAAGGGCGCGTTCCGAATTGAGGAAATAATCGATGTAATCGATTTGAGCGTGCTAAAACCCGTACCGAATTGGCGTGAGCGCGATAACGATGTCCCGTGAATCGTCATAGATGACGTCATGGCATGCGCCATCTTGCGATAACGCCGACCCATGCCTCGTACTAATATCACCGTGAGCGCTGTCAAAAATGACAGTGTGTGTGTGTGAGGATGAGGATGTGTCAGTGTGTGTTTTGTTTTGAGCTGCATCATATCTTTTTAATAACGTGGGATTTTAAAAATTGTGCTTCTGGCTGACAGTCGCCACCTAAACAAAGAAAAGGAAGAATCGTGTGGTGTTTTTATGAAGAAATACTGCTGTAATATCTTTTTGACACCGAGTAAGCACTGTGAGCGGGCTAACGAGTGTTCCGAATTGTTGACAGCTCTCAGCTGTCATAATCGTGATATCCATTAAGGAACGCATGTGAGACGATTTGAGTGCTGTGAGCGATATTAGCCAATTCGGAAGGCGGCCTAATATTTGTTACATACATACTAATCTCATACTAATCTACGACTCTACGACGTAATGTCATGGCTGGCTGTCAGGCTGTCAAACAAATTTTTTCCTCTATGTGTCAAACACACACACGGGAAAATAAACACAGAGTACTTTTTGATACAAGCGGCATAAACAATCGTTGCAGCGCAAAAGTGTAGTCTACTGATTTAAATAATTATTTCAATATTTTATGCTATTATTTGATATGAAATAGAAAAAAATGGAGTGTACCCAGAGGTTGGAGTGCACGCAAGAATTATACGATACGCATACGGAGAGGACTTGCCCAGAACAGGTCAGTACATATTACACTTAGGTATTGCCCTAGTATTGCTGTTTTAGTGGTTAGCCTCATCAAATCTACGCTCTTGCTTCGAGTTACCGGTTTATCGCATGTTAGGTCTAGTTAAATTATGTATTACTGTATCTTATTTCAAGCTTAAGCAAAACTTGAAGCATTGCTTTTGAATCTTATAAAAACTAACTTCATTTTATTGCGAAGCTTTTAAAATCACTCGGAAGTCAGTACCTTTATGTTTTATTTGCAGATTGGTTTCCTGGGAATATGTGGAGCGAAACATCCTGTGTTAAAAGGCCCAAACAAAATAGGCAGAGACCCTCAAACATGCAGTATCACCCTGAATTTGAATGTAAGTACAAACTATTTAGTAATGCACAGACACACATAGATACTTAATCTAACAGTAAGTCTCTGGTTGCTACATGTTTATGGCAAAATTACTTCACTAACTGAGGATGATGATGTAAGTTACTAAGTTCTTCAAGTTTTTTTGTAAGTATGGATGTCACTAAACTGTATTTCAATCCAATTTGATATAGGAATGTAAGCAAACCAGCTGATGCCCGCGACTTCGTCCACAATCCATGATGAAAAGTAGGCTATGTCCTTCTCCAGGTCTTGGTTGATTCAGTTCAGCTGTTTTAGTGCGAAAGTGTAAGAAACAAACTTACTTTCGCATTTATAATATTAGTCATGATGGGTCTTAAGGTGCGACGTTTTAATGAACTGTGTAGCAGTGCAGTGAACATGATTAGGATATTTTCAATAGCAGTGTTTCTCGGCTTAAGCATTTTTTGGTGAAAAGCTTCTTTACGGAAAAGTAAATTTATATTTTTAGTGTGTATTTATGTTACTTATAGGTATTTTGTCCCAAACTTGTTTTCATATTTATTTTTAGTGTTTATCAGTGGAAACATGTAAATGGCCTTCAGTTACATATTGTTTATACTGAACACTATAAATTAGCTGTAGGTAAGTTTCCCGAATAGAATAAAATAAAATAATTATCTAGTTCTAATTGGTTTATTTTGCAAACAAGTAAAACATGTGCTGCAATGTTAGTTTATTATGTACCCACTCAATCCTATTTACTATCTTATCTTTGTGCTAATCTGTGCAAAATATTGATGTACTAGCTGCTCCCCACGGTTTCACCCGCATAAGTGTCGATCCCATGGGAATATCGGGATAAAAAGTAGCCTATATGTTAATCCAGGGTGTCAGCTATCTCCATATAAATTTTTTCCAGCTGTTTGAGCGTGAAGAAGTAACAAACTTATGAACACACACACACACTCTCAAACTTTCGCTTTTATAATATTAGTGTGATAATTAAATTTTATTGTGTGGCTGCAGTTTTGCAAACAATACATTAGCAGCTAACACAACATAACGCCTGTAATCCCCGAAAGGTTAGGCAGAGATGTACCTGTAGCACACCCACATTTCGCCATAACTCCCATGTAATAGGGAGCAAGCCTATTGCCAGCAACCGGGCCCAAATCCAGACGCCAAGCTGCTACTGAGAAATTCCAGATGGAAAACCCAATAACACTTTGCCTGACCCTGTCATTGAACTGTGGACCTCATGCTCACTAGTAGCGCTTGCAACCACTACACCAACGAGGCACTCAACATTAGCAAATGTGAAGTACACCCACAAAGCCCGATTTATATTAAAGGCTTATGTAGCACGCGGCGAGCCTATAGCTCATAACCAGACACAAATCCGGACTCCAGGCTGCTATTGAGAAATTTCTGATTTAAAAAAAACATTACTTATCAGTAAATATTCTTATTATTTAGATTGATTGATAAATAGATTAAGTATCAATAAATTGAAAAAAATTAAGATTAACATGAAGCAATGTAAAACAATAAATATCTTACAATTTTTTTTTCTAATTTTCAGTCTGTTTCAAGGCAACATGCTGTGATAAATGTACTAAATAGTAAAGAATTCATGCTCATGGACTTAGATTCAGCTAACAAAACTAAATTACAAAACGTAAGTATTTTTTTTTTCATTTAGTTAAGCCTTAAATCTGACTCGTAAATCTCCAATAGAAATAAATAGCATAATCAACCAATATCAAAACTATTTACTTATTCAAATTAATCTGAGAGTCAGCCCTTTTCGAACGTCAAAATTAACCTATAATATTCCCACTGCTGGGACACAGGCCTCCTCTCTGTGAGAGGTAGTGGGCCGTAATCTAATACGCCGGTTTCCTCACGATGTTTTCCTTCACAGTTTTGAGAGCAGTGGTGATGAATTCAAATACACAAAGTAAAGTGCCTGCTTGAGTTCGAACTCACGACCTACAACTCGTAAATCGGGGCCGAAAGCACTAAGCCATCACTGCTCTAGAAAAAAATGGAATGGCTATAGAAATAAATGGTTCAAATTTATTTTTTCAGATAACATTACAACCTTACATACCTCACCCTATAAGGGATGGCGACACAGTGCAATTTGGAGACATATTTGGTGTATTTAGGCTTTTAGAGGAAGATAACGCTTTACCGATGACGCAGGCTATCGAAATCCCGGAGACGCCTGTCGTGGCTTACAAACATGTAACGAAGCTACACAAAGCTCCCACGACTCTGATACCGGAGTCACCTGATGTCAGTGATCGGGTATGTACTTTGTAGTTACATAAACCAAGGCTTCTTGATATTTTTAACTGTATTTCTAACGGAAGTCTCAAGGATGCTTTATGCAGTGCCGTTTCCAAGCCCCATAACGAATTTTACCCAGCATGAGCCAACTTAACAAGAAAGTGTTTTTTCCAGGATGACTCATTTATCACGCCGTCAAAACCTAAAAGCGGGAGATCAAGATTATCCAGCAGTTCGTTTATAAAACTAAATAATAACAAAACACAGACACTACCAAGTAGCTCTCCTAAGGCATCAATCAGCAATCGAAAATCTTCTAAACTATCAACTTCGTTAAGTTTTATTGACCCTAATACTAGTTTAAATGATTCATTTATATCTCTGAAATCTCACAAAAATGTAGCTGATGATATTCATGAAGCGGACACACAAGCACCTAACCCTCTTGCTAATGACAGTACAGATTCTATATACACTGCTGATACCCAAATTCCAGCAGAACGAGGTATTTCACCTATACATAGTTTAGATACACAAGTGCCTTCAACAGAACATTTGCCGCAAGTACGCAAGATTGACGGTCAACATGAAATGCAATTAGATATATATGCAGCTAATAAAGAGAACAACAGAGACATATTTAATGCTGAAACACAGCCATTTGGATATGGTAACCAATCAACAGACAGTGTAAATAAAAATAAAAGCAATGTGACAAATAAAACAATGGTAAATTGTTCGGGTGAAACAAAAGAAAAATTAAACACTTCTGAAGAGGAGTTGTTCTTTGATGATATTGATGGCGATATCTTAGAAGATTTTCATTCGCAGAACATACTGCAAGCTGATTTACCATTGAAAGAAAATGCAATAGACCAATCAAAAACGGCGGGTAGTCCTATTCCTCCTAAAAGAACTGTATCTGATGGTACGATAGACATAGATGAAGATATGTTGCTAACACAGAAAATACCAGAATTACCCAGTAAAGTAAATGAGCAACAAACAAAGATTGAAGCGAAAAATAACCCAAAGTCTTCAAAGAGAATAGCACGCGCTAAATCGGATAGTTCTACTGATTGTGAAGATATCGATATGGCTCCAACGCAGGTAATACCTGCACTACCGACTACGAAAGACACTGTGAAAGAAAAATCTGACAAGAAAAGTAAGACAAAACCAGCTAAAAGACTAAACAGAATCCAATCAGACAGTTCAACTGACTGTGAAGACATTGACTTTTTACCGACACAAAAAATACCTGTGAAGAAAGCTAATGAAGACGACGACGTCACTGATTGTGAAGATGACGTCATTGAAATAAAAACAAATAAAGCTGATCTAATTCAGGATGATATAGCTACGCAAATAATAAATCTTGATGACTGCAAAAAAGACCAACAACTTTTGGAAGACATGCCCACACAAATTATACACAATGTTGCAACGAATTCTAAAAATGTTTATTTGGAAGATCAACCGACACAAGTAATAGAAGCGGTTGAACCGCAAAAAATTAAAGATGTCAAAAAATCCTTTTATGAAATCATTAGCCCATTCAAAATACCATTACAATCTCCAATAAGGGTCAAAAGTAAAGATATCCCAAAACTGACGCCTCAAGATAAAATTGATAAAAATAAATCGATTGACGTTGAAGATAATTATTATAACGCCACACAGGATATTTACGAAGATCTGTGCTCTCAAAAAGAAAAGTCAGATGGGTCAGTAGTTGCATCTAACGCAGATGACGAGGTTGTGCCATGTTCCGTAGAAGGTTATAAAGTTAAAGATATGTTCGCAAATATTGAGAGAGACTTAAGTCCGAGTAAAAACCACGACGTACAGGATAATAAGGATGTTTTAGATGGAAGTGCCAATGTTGCAAAGTTAAAAAAGGTGCCCAGTGACTCATCTGATGTAGAATGTACTCCTAAAAAGGTGAAAAAATTCATATTCACAGACAGTGATCTACCGGACAGCCAAGAAATCAAAACGAGTATGATGTCGCATACAGGATCTGTAGTTACAGAATCATCCAGTGAATCCGAACCAGAAAACTGTTCGGAACAGTACACTTCGTTCTTAAAGCGTAAGAAGAAAACTAAACCTGTACCAAAGGTTAATCTTACTAAAATGTTTGAAAAGTTACCAGAAAGAGTAATAACGCGTCAGCGGAAACCAACCTTCAAGCTGCTGAGTGGTGAAGTTAATAAAAATAACTCAACCATTTTAAAACCAAGTTACTTGACAGAGCAAGAGGATCAAATAGATGGAGATATTATCAGTGAAAATATAAAACGACTCAAAACATTCGGAAAAGGAAAATCGAACACGAAGAATCAGGAAAGTACAAAAGAAGAGAAAAAAGAAAGTTCATCGCGAAAGAAAACAGATAATAAAACCAAAGAACCCAAGGAAAAGATAAAAGTGAAAATTGAAAAGCCCAAAAGAAAGGATACGAAGTCAAAAACTGAGTCATCTGCCCGAAAATATGCTGAATCCGAAAAAAATAATACTAAAGAGGATAGCCTAGATTCTACATCAGCTTCGAAAACAACTACCAGACGAACCAGAGCTAAGAATAATGAAAAAAACAGTCAAACCACAGAAAAGAAATCTGTATCCCCAGAAAACATTGTAAAAGAATCTTATAATAAAAGAAAACGTACAAGTAAAAAACAAGAGAAAGAGAGATCAGTATCGCCTGAGATTGAAGTCAGAAGAAGTAAACGACAACATAAGGCCAAAGAGAAAAACGACGACACAATGAAAGCTCCGAAATCTATTCTTAAAAAGAGTATTCTCGAACAGAGCACTGTTTATGATATTTCATCTTCTAGTACTGAATCGCCAAAGAATTTGAAGAGGTCGTTGGTTGACGACAGTGATATGCCGAGTTCGAAGCGGACGAGGTCTCACAATAATAATAATAACGATGGTATAAACAACGCGTCGCTGCGGGCAACCCCGGCGAGGGTTGTGAAGACACAACATGTGCTCCTCACTGCATTCCCCAGTGCAGAAGTAAAGCAGAAGCTGGAAAAACTAGGTAAGTTTTTACCAAAACAAAAACTTTTTTACAAAAGAAACAACCGACTTAAAAAAAAAAACAAAGTTAAAAATAACTTTAATTACGGAAGTCAGTGTCATTCTACTACACTACACTATCAGTAGCATTGGTTTTGTTTTTACCAGTTCAACTACATTCATTGCGTTATTTACGTTGTTGAGCAGACAAATTTGTCGAACATAATGGATTAGCGGATGGACGGCGCCGCCGAGGCCGGCCCAGGAAAAGATGGTAATTGGTGAGACAATCTGGACGCGTACCGCGTAGGCTGGTTCGACGTGGCGCGGGAAAAGAGTTCCGATATTGCTATTCTATAAAAATCTCACTGTGAAAACTTAGGTGAAGTGAGCTTCAAGTGAGCTGTCAATAGTGTCAATCCCTAGCATCAGGTGAAATGACAGCTCACTTCACCTCAGTTATCACGTGATCTTTTTACAGAATAGCACCGCTGGAAGGATTTGGGGGATGCCTTTGTCCAACAGTGGAAAAGGCTTACAAAAAAAAAAAAGATTTGCAATATCCTTTCTAAATTATTCAGATTGTGATTGGCAATTAGAGTGCTGGTCATACACGCACGCTGGTTCCTACGCACCTGGCCTTGCTGAAGAACATCACCAATAAGGTCACTATTATGTCCTTAAAAATCAGTATTCATAATTCTAAAATTGTTATTATGTGTAGGAGCGGTAATAGTAACAGATGTTATGGAGTGTTCCGTGGTGCTGACGATGCAGATAAAGCGCACCTTCAAGCTGCTGTGCGCTGTGGGGCTCGGCAGGCCTATCGTAGGGCCCGGCTGGGTGCAGGCCTGCGCCGACACCAATGTCATTGTCGGTAAGAGGAACCTGTCACTCATTTTCTCTAGCCATCTGCAACTGCAGACATCAGAAGGCCAATTCCTGTATAGTCAACACTCAACTTTTTTTTTTGTATTCCACAACGTGATCTTGATGATCATTGTGGACCCTTTCGGGTCGGGCACAGCTAAAAAAAAACGTTAAAATCTAGTCGCAATCTCATCTAAAGTCTCGGTCTGTCAGTGCGGCAATTCTAGTAGCTAACAAAAATCAAATTCGAAAAACACGTTTTCGTTTGTATGAAACTTACAGGTATCAAGAACGCATTCTTTCGTCGCCGCACTGTAAGTTAAAATCAATATCGATTCACACATACCACAACTACACCACATCGCTGCGCCGAAATGTGGGCAAACAGCGGGTATGTGTGAATAATGTCGCTGAAACTTCTTGCAGTTGCGTTGTCGCTAGTAGTTGCGATGTAGTTACGTTATGTCTAGTGTTTTCAGACTGACAGATCATTGTGTTTACGATGTGGCCGCCTAGTGCGCGGTCTCGCTGATGGTTGTGTTGTGGCTGCGACGTTGCCTCGATGAAGTCGGTATCGCCCACACGGTTGATTTTACCGGTCAAATGTGGTCAGTGTGATCAAACTATTTATTTTCATAAAAATTTGCATCCGTCCACGTGGTTCGTTGTGGTGTGGCTGTGGTACGTGTGATCGGGCTCTTAAGTGTTTGTTTAAACCTACTTATATTAATAAAATAATTTATCATAAACGGTCTTCAAAATACGGGAATTTCCCCCTCTGTAGTTCGTTTTTATCTCAGAGCACGTAATTGCCCCTCTCCCCTCAGCAACTAGAGACGACATTAGATGATATTCGTGCTCGGTGCCCGGACTTGACGTCTCAGTGCTGCCACCTAGTGAACGTCATTTCAGAAAACTCTGCGCAGAAAGCGCTGAGCGCACGCTTCGATTGATATATGGACCAAATATAGTTGTGCCTGTCCTAGAACCAAAAATTCGAAGACATGTGACATCTGCCAACCCGCACTGGGCCCGCGTGGTGGATTATGGCCCACTCTTCCTCATAGAGAGTTGGCCTGGGTCTCAACAGTGGGAACATTATAGGCTGATTCTGCATTATAGTTGTGCCTATAATAAAATAAAATAATTTCAAGGTAGCCAACCGCACAAGGATCCTCGTACAAATATGACTTTTGTGGTACCTATAAGCCGGGTACCTGAATTTGGTACCTGTACCCAGTTACCGAAATGGCAAGAACCGCTAAGTACCGTTCCATTGGCCTTGGTGTGATACCGGCACCAGAGTAGTACCTGTACTTTTGGTACCAGTTCCAAGCACTAGTTTGTATTGACACTACCGTCTCTAGCCGTGGCCTCCAATTTGTCTCGTACTTTGTGGTTTTAATTGTAAAAAAAAAAACAAAATCAAAAGTCATTTATTCACATTAGGCTGAGAATCAGCATTTTTCCAACATTAAAATTACAAAAGACTTACCCCCAAAACGCCTTCTTTCACCGTTATTATTAAATCGCCGCTCTGCCTGTGAAGTTTAAACAATAAATTAATAAACAAGGACTTGTCTGTTTAATTTCAGATCCCTGGCTGTACCTAGTAAAAGACGAGTCGGCAGAGAAACGGTTTCAGTTTAGTTTGCACAAGACGCTGAACGGCAGGAGGGACTTCTTGAAAGGCTACAACGTGTCGTCCACACCAAGCGTGCAGCCGAACGCCGCGGAAATGAAACGTGAGTTAAACCCATCCTTAACACTTTCGACTCCGCCCACTTTTCATAGAGCTCATACGCCATGCCGCCATACATATTGCAAATGGACCCTCCAGGAGGGTCACCGGCATTACGTTTGCGCTAAAGTGAACCCTCGAGGAGGGTCGTCGGCATTAGGTTTGAAACCGTATTATAAAACACTGTAAAAAGAAGTAAATTAGTGTTTTCGGAACGTCTTGTTGCTATATTTAGTATCTCTGGGGGTATTTACATGTGCTAGTGGGGTGGAGACGAGAAATATAAAAAATAAAAATATGAAGAAAAAGTATAATCGCTCGCTTTGATCCCGTGACAGGGGTGTCCAACCTCTTCTGAAATTTTCATGCAATGTATTTTTTTTTTCAACAATTACAATATGCAATAAGTATTAGTAGTTTTTTATGTAATAAAAACGTTATTATTTTGTAACAGTTTATTAACGTTTAGTGTTCTATTATTTACTTGACGTTCATGATTCACTCTGGAATTATCTACTTTCAATCGTTATTCATATATAATCAATATTTAAGAAAGTACGTATAAATTAATGACGAAAAAACTCCGATTGAGACAAGAAAAATTTATGTCTTAACTACTTTTACCTGTAGCTTCGCTCCCGTGCTTCTATTGCCTCTAATTAGCATAAGTTCTTTCAGCTATACCTATACTATGACTACAAACAGCACGTCACCGCGTCATTCCGTAGGTAGCTTCATTACGTGAAAGAAGACAAACGGAAATCACACACTACCTATTGGTGTGATACACATACAAGGCGTAACAGAATAAACGCAAGTCCTGAAAGTAGTTTGTTCATAATTAACTACTGACTCGATATCAGTAACTTTTAAGGCGAAAGCGCCAGGGTAGCTCGCGAAATTCTTTTTTTTTTACGGCCGCGAATCAATTTTGATCAACATACAACTTAATATTGACCAACAAATTTCGCGGGCTACCTTAACGCTTCCCCCTTAATATTAGTACATTACTGCAGCGGCCAGCAAAAGAGGCATCGAAGGACGAACGTGTAAATGTGGGCCGAGGCGAAGCCGAGGCACACATACGTAAGTCCATCAATGCCTAGTTGTGGCCAAGGCTTGTATAGTACTTTTCTCAAATAATGCGCGGAAATTAAAATACAATTACTTTTCAAAATCAATGAAGAATAACGCACAACAATATTTTTTCCCGCGTTAAAGTGTTCATTTGTTTTTTTTTTACTTCCTTGCTTGCCATTTTTCGAAGTAAAAGATCAACACGACTTAAATGAGTTTACTATGTAATTTGTTTGGCCGCTAAACCAGGACAGATATGGATTTTCATACAACTTTTGCCAGCCGCTGCTCGCATGTATGTGGCCAGTACAGCAACTTCGATTTATCTCAAAGAAGGTTGTCAAAATAATGCTCAAATTTCCAAGCATGTTTGAGAACGAAATTTTTTTTTTTATTATTCGTTTGCCATACTGACCGGTGATTGAGCCAAAGAAAAATAAAACTTATTTCAAAGCAATAAGTCCATATTTTAAATGCATAAGTTAGTGTTACGGTCAACACGATTTTCTTAATAATAATAGAAGTTAGCTTTAAAAAAAAAAGTTTTGGTTCTTGCATGCTTTTAACTCAATACTCTAATTGGGGTGTATGAGGTCTTGCGTTAATTATGTTACACATTGTATACATGACCACAGATAATATAAAAAATGACAAAACCAAACAACTTGTATGTAGCGAAGTATGTGCCTGAAATGAGCAGCTGTACAAACGAACGGACAGACAGACAAACGAAGTTGCACCATGGGTGTTCGTTTTTACCATTTTGATACGGAACCCTGTAAAGCTTCTATTTTTAAACTCATCCTCTTAATTTATAATCTCAAAATAAATATTTTTATTTTTAGTGAATATTTGTACCTACCTAAACGAAAAACAGTTTACCATCCCTGAAATACGGGCATCCTAGCTCCCAATTATTTTTGAAAATAAAAATGCTTGTATTTGAAAACCAACGATTATACTAATAAATCTTGTTAAAATATACGACTAATTTTATTTTCAAAGTCTAAAATGCTATATTCGCTAAGAAAAACGTACATTTAAAGTGAGCCCTCCGCGAGGGCTCCCGGCATCCCATATGCGATTTGAGTGAACCCTCCAGGAGGGCTCCCGGCACTGAACGTGTTAATTACATCATTAATTATCTGTGAACTTTATTAAGAACTAACTGACCCGACAGACGCCCAGGGTGCTTACGCTCGAATATAATTCCCATAGATCGAAAATGGTCAAACGTCAGTTGGTTGAGTTGAACGTCAGGACTTTGGATTCCCATCGTGGTGAAAGGATTAGCCAATCAGCGTGGATAACTCGCTGATTGCCCAGGGTGCGCCGGACGTATAGTGGTTCTGTAGTTACGTCGCTCGGGGAGGCTCCATCCCAAGGGGCTGCAGGACTTCCTATATTCCAGGGCTGTCGACAGAAACCAGCGATCTACTGAACCGATACGAAACACACACACACACACAACGTCAGGGATTGGCTAGACTCAGTAAGCTCAGCCAATCCCTGACGTTTGACTGACGATTCCAATGTCGATCTATCGGAATTATATTCGAGACTAAGCACCCTGTCCAGCTTTTCCATGACTATAAACAAAACAAAAAAATAATTACGCACATCAATCGTTTAAATCGTGAGTTATGGTCTTGAGTTCATACAAAAATCCCATAGAATATAGGACGATCAGTTTTTCCCGAATTCGATCATTTTCCGGGGAACGTTTCCAATTTTACTTTTGGACATATAGTCCAGATGTTATGAAAAATAGCCGAATCGGTCCATCAGTTCTCAAGTGATGCGCTTACCAACGAACAGCATTTCATTTATAGGATTATAATTTACTTGCAGGAATAAAAAAAAAATTACGAGTACGATATTATTATTATTAATATTATCTTATTAATTCTTTTAATTACCATTATGATTGAATTATGATCACATAATACTTGACGTAGCGCGTCGTCGGGCATCTGAACGCAGCTAAAATGATGCGTGCAAATATGGACTTTAATAATTCGAACTCAAAGCATTTATTCAAATAAACCAATTACAGGCATTTTTGAATTGTTAAGGGGTCGGTAAGTCAGAAAGATGAACCTACAGGCCGACCGCTTAACTGAGACTTTGCCTGAGGTAGCTGCGCGATGCGGAAGGGGTGATAGTTTTCACAAGTTGACGAATCACTGAGCTCTCGCATCACGTCACCACACACCTCCCGCACCGCGCTGCTACCTCAGGTAACGTCTCAGTTAAGCGGTCTGCCTATAGTTGCCCATTCCAAAATAAGTATTGGTTACATCATTCATGTTGAAAATAGACATACCTACATCTTAATTTCCTTTATTGAATTACGCTTCCCGTCAGATCTGAATCTTACACTAATGCGACGTTGGTTTCATTATCTTTCAGTGATAGTGGAATGCTCCGGCGGTACGTGGAAGGAAGGCGGTCCAAACTGGGTGTGCGTGTCCTGCTGCAAGGACAACGGGCTGTGGCCAGCACTGAGGAAGCGAGGCGCAGCAGTCGTGTCCACAGAGTTCATCCTCGGAGGAGTGCTGCGGCAGAAGCTCGACATAGCCAGCAATACGTTCCCCTAGGTACGTACCACTCACGATATTATCGTAGTTTGGTACTTACTGT
Source organism: Gortyna flavago (assembly GCA_963669345.1). Taxonomy (NCBI): domain Eukaryota; kingdom Metazoa; phylum Arthropoda; class Insecta; order Lepidoptera; family Noctuidae; genus Gortyna; species Gortyna flavago. The sequence goes on from OY770138.1 coordinate 14,954,897, forward strand.
AATTTGATTGAAGCTGAAATTTTGATTTTGAAAGATAATGTTGTCACGGGCTCTGAAATCTAAATTAAAATGTAAATAACGTGATTTCGTTGTATAATTTTAAGTTTATATTATGATAAATAATGATAATGAATCAAAAATTGTGAGTAACGTGTGAAAAGTACAAAATAGTTCTAGTGTCTGCTTCTCTTAACCTTGTAATCGAGACAAGAACTTTGAATGGATGTTAATTCCAACACAAAGCAAATATCAACTTTATGTTTGTGTAAATAAAGTTGATTTTATTTTTTCCGTTGGATGCTAAATTTTAACTAGCAGAGCTAAAATGATTTTTAACGTTCGTTTCGTGGCCCTTTGGGTAAAAGTATACTTAGTAATGGTCTGTTAATTATTTGATTCATGAATGAGACTGTTTTGATATTCATCTCGGTTTTGCAATCGATGGCTGTAAACAAGGATAAAGCTGAGTGGATACTGGTCAAAAGCTAAAAAACTTAATTGGAAAATAACAAGTTCACCAAAAAGAAGAAGAGAGAGAAGTTTGCCAAGTTTCACCACTAGAGGCGCTAGCAGCATGAACAGTAAACAAACATTGTTTTCTCATAGATTTTCATTAACATTTTATGATTTGAGTGAACCTTAACATTACTGCATCAGTGCTGCGTTTTAGGATGTTCAAATAAAACATGCCATTCATTGTTTAATTGTGCTGGCAGCGCCATTTCTGGAACTTATTTAATGTATACTAGGTGCCGTAATTATGACGTTTTAATGCCATCGTGATTGTGCGAGAGAGAGATGGAGCTATACATGACCGATAGCACCATCCCTTTTAAGGACTGGAATCATAATTGCATTAACTTCATAATACGGCCCCAGACTTTACAAAACAACTGCCAGTCAGTTGTTAAGGGCAATCTTCTGTTGCTTCTCTAAGTTCATTAAAGTAATGGAATATGATAGCTTTAAAATACTTGCATGCATGTATCATTATAATTCAATAATTTTAGGCATTAACACAAGCGGCCTTATTACAAAACAAGGTCTATCTTTAGACCCTGGTTTAAATCTTCGAGCCATTTTTAATTTTCGAACTTTTGTCCGACAAAGTTTAGAGTTCTTATTACAAAACCTGACGTTAAACCTGTAAAGTTGAAAATAAAGTAACTGGCTCGAAGGTTTAGGGTCGGTCTAAAGTTAGAACTCATTTTGTAATAAGACTGATTAGATCGCTCATTGACATCTCATAATCTGTTTTTAAATTCATTTCTGTTGATCATTTTCATAAAGCAAGTTTTATTGGATGTTTGTTGATATGCTACTCAATACGTTTTTTTTTTATTTGTGATAAATCTTTATGTCAAATGTGCTGTTAAAGTCATATTACGTTTTTTGCGAATAAACGTGGATATTTGAAATATTGATTAATTTCTTACTTGAGTGAATGTATGATGATAATTGTATGGTATTAATAATTTTGATAGCTGTTTAGTTTACGCAATTGTAATATTATCATTCAATGATTTTTGTTTATTATTGTATAATATATTATAGTCTTACTTTTTAATTTAGTGTTTTATTTATATATGACCTTAGTTTCACTAATGAAACTGAACGCGATCACCACATCTAAACCTCGTTCAAGAGCTGTCACTGTCATCATTGGCTGCATTCCGAATTATGACATAATCGCTCACAGCGCTCGGCTCACATCAATAATTTGCGTTCCGATTTCGATATCACGATTATGACAGCTGAGAACTTTCAACAATTCGGAACTCTCATGAACGCGCTCATAGTGCTCGCTCAAAGTCTATATTCACTTGAAATACCCATGATTTGATTACAGTATTTCTTTGTATATATGTCGCAGCCAACTGGTTAAATTAGCCGTTCAGTTAACCGCCTAGCCTTTTAACTAAACGGCGGCCGTTCAACTAACGGCCTGAATAATATTCAATTACAGTTTAGGTTGGAAGTCTGTAACCAATCACGCGCGAGCCGAATTGGTTGCAGTAACTAAGGCAGGGCACCCAGACCAAATGGGTTAGGTTAGGTTAGAACTTTGATCAACCGCGTGCGAGCCGAGAGAGCGAAGCGAGCCGAGCACTACTTCTAAAGGCCAGGCAGTTAACTGAACGGCTAATTTAACCAGTTGGCTGCGACATATACAACACATTTCTTCTTCTTCTTTGGTTAGATGGCGACTGCAACCAGAAGCACAATTTCGATAATGCCACGTTAGGTTAAATTTGACAGCGCTCACGGTGATATTATTTTATGGCATGGTCGGCGTTATCGCAAGATGGCGCATGTCATGACGTCATCTATGACGATTCACGGGACATGTTATCGCGCTCACGCTTTTGCGGAACGGGGATAAGCACGCTCAAATCGATTGCAGCGCAACTCAAAACGCACCCATTGTTGTGAAATTTTGGAACGTGGTTAAGAGGGATGCGCTAAGGTAGACCGCAAAATTAAAATTTTCTTACGGTTTTTGCAATTTTCAGGTCAGTCTCAGGTTGTATGTTGAAAAAAATATGTTATTTAGAGAATAATATTTTAATCAACATACAATTTAGATAAGAAAATTTGAATTTCCCGGGCGACCCTGGCGCTTCCCCTCTAAGATGTGCTGATCGCGTCCAATTTCAATGGAGAACTTCGCCCTTAGTAACAAGGAACCTAACTTTCATCCACCTTCATAGAACTTAAATGTGTACCATCTAGATCCTAATTATTTAATTGGCGAAGTCTACAATCCTGTACTTACTTAGTATCGAACTTAGCCTTTTACACATTTATGTTTTGGGTGGTTTACTTATAGACGTGAGCTTAAACAGATTCTGTTTGCTGTCACTTTTCTACGATCTTTCAATGACTCTTACTACAAAAGATTCCAGTAGTTTTTTTTTTGCCATTTTACTCGACACTAAATCGATGAAGATTGGAAAAAGGTGTATTCTGTGCACCGCTAAACAATGGTGTAGGAAAATAACGAAAAAGTCAATTAGGGGTGGCTCTCCCCATACGTGTAACCGGGAGATGAAAAAGAAAATCAATGCACATTAGCGTGTGGGGTATCGTTGTGTCCCAAAATTAAAACAATTATGATGTTTAAAGTAACTTTTTATTTAAGACAATAGTTTTTGATAAATGGTATCTTTACGGTTACAACATCGATACTGTGCATGCGTAAATTTTCATCCTAAGTGCGGTACCCTTCATTGTGATGGTCTGACTCGCAATTGGCCGGTTTTTTGTTGCTGACCGTGACTGTAAAGACCGGTCCCACGGCCCGGTAACTGACAGGCCACGCCAGGCATTGCTACATCTGCCGAGGCCTGTCGCGGCCAGTATCGAGCAATCCCATGGCGTGTGTCGACCTGGTGCGGCCTGTTAGCTGCTATTCCAATATGTCAAGTGATTCGGAGCGTATGGCTGGGTGTGCAGCCGCTGTGGTTATATTCAGTGGTTCATCCAAACTAATATTATAAATTCGAAAGTAACTCTGTCTGTCTGTCTGTTACCTTTTCACGCCTAAACCACTGAACGGAATTCGATGCAATTTGGCAGAGAGATAGATTGCACCCCGGAGAGGGACATAGGATAGTTTTTATCGACATACCTCGCGGGCGAAGACGCGGGCGGAAGCTAGTATTTGATAAAAAAGGAACGTGCCCGTCAGGTCGCGACAGGGGCCCCGCGCCGCGCCACGCTACGCCTTTCGACTTACGGACTCCCGACGCATCGGCCGGACGACGACAGGTCTGTGAGAAACCGGGATGGGGACCGCAGCATTAGGCTCATTTCAGACTACGCTATAATATACGAGTAATAGCATTTAGCACAACAATATCGCTCGCAATACATTTATTTAGAACTATAGTACTTACCTACAGTAAAGTGTGAACGTGGTCTAAATAAATGTATGGTGAGCGATATTGTTGTGCTATTCAATGAACTAGGTATATGCTATTATATTATAGCGTTGTCTGAAATAAGCTTTATGCGAGTCGCGCGCGACGTTAGTATCGCGAGTCGCTTGACGTCATCACTCGAGTGTCGCAGTAATCGTGATTCAGAGTGAACGTGCTTATTATCATTAAGTACTAGTGCCAAGTGTGGCGACGAGATAACAATTTTATTTGCACTATGCAATGCATTTGCAAGCAGAATATACAGTGGGGAGGAACCAGAATACAAGGAAGAAAATTAACAGAACATAAACCGGTGCGTACCTACAACTCTTTCTATTTTTGTATCGATATCTATACCACGGTAATGTTATCTATAATAATCTATGTATATGCTTATAACAAATCTTAAGAGTTGTTTTTTTTTTTCGTTTTTTTGTATGCGCTAATCTCTGGATCGGATTCGGATTTGAAAATCTTGTTATTTTTGCATTTGATAGCCAAATTCTTGAGAAAGGCTATTAGGCTATTTAACATCACGCTAGGATATTTAGGAGCCGCGCAAAAAGATAAAGTTCAGAAAGAACGCTAAGCGAAAATGAAGTAATAGTGCGGTCAGGCGATGCGATGCGACGGGGTGGGTCGGGGGAACAAGAAATGCCACGCGGACGAAGTCGCGGGTAGAAATAAACGTGGAAGTAGACGGTGAAATTAGGGACCTAGAATTTGGTGTAAAGCTAGTGGCTGCGGGTAGCTACTGTAGCTAAGTAACTAGTGGGTTGTTTATTATGTATAGTTAGGTATTGTGGGCTCACCGAAAAGCCACAAAAAATTATGGCGCCCCTCCACCAAAATTTTTTATGCTGATAAGGTAGCCGGCAAAATTCAAATTTTTCAAAAAATTTTTGCAAAATGTATTTGCTTTTTGTAGTACCTACTTATGGCGTATGTTGTTCAAAATTTCCATTATTGTAATAACAACTTAGACAAGGTGAACACAACCAAGTTTCTTGGTGTAACTATTGACAGCAAATTAGATTGGAAAGCGCATAGGGCAGCATTAAGCAAAAAAATTTGCAATTCCACATATGCCCTGTATAAGTTGGCCCCCATCTTAAATGTTGATGCACTGCTAACGGCTTATCAGGGCCTGGTGTCTCTAACTTGAGATATGGAATATTTTTTTGGGGAAATTCAACAAATAACGATGTGATTTTTAAAACGCAGTAGAGGTGTCTGAGGGCTATGTTTGGTCTTCATGTTACAGAGAGTTGCAAACAATTTTTTTAATCAATTAAATAATCAAAAAGTCAATAAAACCCAGATACGGCGCTTCAAACATTGGCAACTTTGAACTTTTCTGGTGAAAATTGCCACCACAGCGAGACCGTGACGAATCGCCGAAAAACATTATCAATCATGACAAACTAGATGAAAATGTAAAAAAAATAAACTTATTCGTCCTTCTTAAACTTATTTTGAGCTTTTTTTTAAATATTTTTAACATATTATATTTTATTTTATACTATAAAGCATTCGAATTTGTTTAACTATCATCTTCATTTGTAATGTATAGCTTGTCAAGATAAATCCAACGAACCCAACACAGTAGGGTTATGTTTTAAAGTTGTGAAGTCCCTGTGCCCACATTCCGGCTTTATCATCAGACCCTGGACTATACCTTGGGGCTTGGACTATAGTTTTTGTCAAGACAAATAAATCAATCCAAACACAAGGAGGCTATCTTGTTTCGTTGAGGACTTCCTATTGTGAGTTTCCGACTCCATTATCAGATCCTGGACTACACCTAGGGCTAACGTAGGTACCGCCTTGTCACGACACATCCAAATGACCGGAAGATAATAGGGCTATCTTGTTAAGTTGAGAAGTCCCTATAGCCACCATCTGGCTCCATCATCAGACACTGGTTTATAACTTGGGCTGTAGTTTTTGTCAAGACAAATAAACAAACCCAAACACAAGGAGGTTATCTTGTGAGGAGTTGCTATAGCGATCAGCTCCATCATCAGATCCTAGACTACACCTTGGGCTAACGTAACTACTTGTCCAAACAAATCTAAATGGTCGAAACACAACGGTGCTATCTTATCTAGTGGATGAGGATACTACCTTGGGCTTGGCTATAGTACTTGTCAAGACAACGCTAACGAGTCCAACACGATGCTGCTATCTTGTTTTGTTGAGGAGTTCCTATGGCCACCTTCCAGCTCCGTCATCAGACCCTGAACACCAGCTAGTGCACTTGTCAAGATAAAACCAACGAGTTCAAACTCAATGAAGCTAACTTATTTAGTTAAGGAGATCCTATGGCCACCTTCGGGCTCCATCATCAGACCAGCTCCATAATAAATAAATAAATAAATAAATATCCTTGGACATTTCACACAACGCCATATAGTCCCAAGCTAAGCAACCTAATGCTTGTGTTATGGTAACGAGATGGCTGATAAACTACTTATATATATTTTTTTTGTAAATACATACATATTATAGAAAAAACACCCAGACCCGGAACAAATACTTGTAGGTCGTACAAATATTTGTTCCGTGCGGGAATCGAACCCGCGACATGCTGCGCAGCAGTCAATCGCTCAACCACAGCGCCAACCGTGTCGTCAAATCATCATATTTTTATTTATATAAGTATGCCAAGATTTAGCTCAATCAGATGCCAGAAAGTGCTTGAAAACTTGTTTATTTTTATTTTATTCAATTAAGTTTCAATTGTTGAATAGGTACTTCAATATTATATACCTTTTCCTGTTGGGTAGTAAAATTTTAGTCATCTCTTAAATTGCAAACTATAGTTTTGTATAGTAGAGAATCATTTAAAAAAATTTTTAGGTAAATTTAAGAACCATGGATCCGTTTATCATAATTTTTTGATGTTGACTTGAAAGAGCATGGCAGTTGAGAATGTGTCATGCTCACTTAAATGTCTCACTGATGGTGGCGCGTGTGTCGGTTCCCTACAAAATGGTTGAGGTGGATGGTGCTGATCCACGCGTCATGTTCGTGCACGGGCGCCGTCGGTTGAGACTGGTCAGTGGTCATCTCTTAACTGCCAAGGCTTATTTTTAATCTTATTGTTTGAATTGTTTCTTCATTTGTGTTTTTTTTTTACAATGGTCTCACATTTGTAGAAGCAACAAGGATAATGTACCCGTGATTTTATAATATCTTGATTTAAAAGAGTGTCCATGGAGTTTCTTGCCCGTTCTTCTCCATAGAGATCTACGTTTTGAAATGGGCTAACTAGCTTCAACTTTCTGACTAACTGACCGGCTATTTAATTTTGACAATTCAAAAGTGCCTGTACATGGTTTAATTGAAATAAATGCTTTTGAGTTTAAGTTTGAAATAGGTAAGTATATATTTTTACAAGCTTTACATATTAAGTAAATAGGTATTAACCTTTTGTTGATTACCATGTAACATGAAATATGGACAATGAAATCAGATACACAATCAGGGGAATACCCGGCTTACGCGTGTTTGTAAAGCATGTGGCGCTGGGTGACGTCGTCAGTCTCGCAATAAACGTGATTCAGAGCGAACGTGTATATTAATCATCACTAGTGGCAAGTGTGGCGAAGAGATAAAAAAATTTTATCTGCATGGTTTATGTATTGCAAGCAGAATATACAACGCAGAACTAGAATACAGAAAGGAAGTCATTAAAAAATAACAATACAAGCACCGGTTTGTACTTTCTACTTATTTCTATTAATGAAATTGTAAAAAGCGTGGAAGTATGGTAATATTAGGGAATTAACAAAAATTAAGTGTTAAGCTAGCTGGATTGTGTATTATTTATACCTAGTTACTTTGGGCTCATCGAAGAGCCACTTAAAAATTAAGGTGGAATCCCGGATGTGCTGCTAAGGTAGCCCATAAAATTCATATCTTCTTTTTTTTTTGCAAGTTATATTTGCTTTGAAGTAGTACATAAGGCGTATGTTGTTTAAAATCTAATACCTCCGCGGCAGTAATGATAGTATAATTATTATTAATCAGTAGTAAATGGTTCTAATAATCATAAATGATCGGTTATTCCGTTCATCCACCCCAAATAAATCCACCCTGCCCCAAGGTGGATACTCGGAAACGCAAGTCCGATAATCCATCTTAAGCCTATAAATTATTTTATAGGCTTAAGATGGATATTTATCTAGGGTGGATTCTCGGACATGTGTTTCCGCGTATCCAACTTAGGGTGGATTTTTTGAGGTGGATAAACGGAATAATCCTAAATTATCAGCATACCAATTTCTCTGAGGTAGGTATAGCATTATAATATGGGGTACCTAATTCGATTGAACTTGATAGAGTTTCGAGCACAGAAAAAATGCGTGCGCTCAATTTGTGGAGCCTGCCCACCATTTCACAGTTGTGTTCCACTATTTACAGTTACTGTTAGCCTGCATCATCCCACTGCTGGCAAAGGCCTCTCCCCATGACTTCCAGTTCTTTAGATCCAGGGCTAAAGTGGGCCACTGGTCGTTTGTTTTGTCCAGCTCGTCCCGCCATCTTTTACGGGGACTGCCGCGACGCTTTCTAGCTGTGTCAGGGCTCCACGTGGTGGTTATTTTGGCCCACAGCTTATTGGGCATACGGCAGACGTAGCCAGCCCAGTCCCATTTAAGCTTAGCGGCTTTTTGAGCAACGTCAGTAATCTGAGTTTTGGAACGCTATTTAAAAAATTTAAAAAATTAAAATACTGCCACTTCCATTATACATTTTTGAAATTTGTATCTTTGCACACTAAAACATACATAAATTTGACTTGTTTAATGATGTTGTATCCAGACCCAGCCGCAAGGTGCATATGTTTAATGTTCCTAGGCGTAGAATTAAATTGTTTTCTAATAATGTATACTGCATGTCCATTACTGTTTATAACAAATTACCTGATGGCTTCAAAACTCTCAGCTTCAGAACATTTAAATGTAAATTAGTTAACTTTATTTTAAGCAAATGCTATTTACTCGACTGAAGATTATATAAATGGAAAAGTAACTTAAATATTTGACATTATCGCCTATACAATGTGTCGTTTTGCATCCTCGTCAAATTCAAGGAGGTAACTATGTAAATGATTCTCGACACGAATCAATAATAAAATAAGTAGGTAATTTTTTTATTGTTTTTCTAATTTTCGGAAATCGGCATGTGTGGGTCACGCATGTTAAAACGCGACCCGTGTGATACCGCACTGCAATTGCCCTTTTACACACACTTAAAAACGCGGCTGTTTATAATACCACATGAGTAGTTAACTACGATACAATAATTTTGCCTACCCCTGCGCGCGCGCTCCCTCACCTCCGCCAGCGCCCTACTATTATCCCTAAACCCCACCCGGCCCCGCCCACATTTCGACTAGTGTGATTGATGTCGCCGTCGTGAGCACGTCTTTCGCGATTTCCCGGGTCGCGCTCATTTCATTTCGTTTAAAATACGACACGATGACGGAAAACTACTCCAATGTTGAGTTAGTGGAGATGGTGCGTTTATACGCGATAAGTGGAGACAGCCTACGTCGAGCAGTGCAGATGTTCGCGGAAATGTTTCCCAATCGGCCACCACCGTCCCAAAACGTCATGCTCGCTGCTACCCAGAGACTGCGGGATTATCGCCACTTTGACGTACCCTGGCATGCTCAAGCTCGCGGCAGCGTTGGTCTGCCTGTCGCCTTACAGGAAGATATCCAGGAGTACTTCCAGCGAGAACCACGGGCGAGCACGCGCGAAGCTGGTGAGCGGTTTGGAGTGCACCACTCCACAGTATGGCGTCTCTTGAAGCGGGAAGAACAACATCCATTCCATTTTCGCAAGGTGCAAGATATTCACCCGGGAGATAACGCCGCACGCATTTCGTTTTGTCGGTGGTTACTGGAACATCAAGACGCCAACATCCTGTGGACGGACGAGTGTTTATTTACTCGAGTTGGCATCTACAATGTTCATAATGAACACTGGTGGACTCATCGGGACCATAACCCGCACGTGACCAAACGGGATTCGTTCCAAGTGCGGTTTAGTTTAAATGTGTGGGCTGGCATAATAGGGGACCACGTGCTTGGACCCTATTTCATCGAGGGTTACCTTACCAGCACTACTTACCTGGAGCTACTACGACAAGTCGTCGAGGAGATGCTCGATGACGTTCCCCTGGCAATCCATCGCAACTTGTTTTACCAGCAGGACGGTGCCCCTCCTCACTACGGTCGTCAAGTACGCGAGTACTTGACCGAAAGGTTCGGCAATCAGTGGATTGGCCGCGGTGGACCTGTGGCCTGGCCTCCGCGTTCTCCAGACTTAACGCCCCTGGACTTTTATTTGTGGGGAGACATTAAAAGACTAGTGTACAAAGACGAAATAACAAGTGTTACAGAATTGAGGGAAAAAGTGGTTAGTGCTTTCGACACTGTAAAAACGAATGTGTTTGTGTTGCGAAAGCTAAAACAAAACCAGCGACGTCGTGCTAGATTGTGTTTAGAACGTGAAGGTGGCCACTTCGAACAATACCTCCGGCTAGCGTAGGTAATTTATTTATTTGTACATACAATCATTTGTGAATACGTAGTTAGTTAAATCAATTGGTGTAAATAAGTTGATTTAAAATTTTTAACTACGCCTAAAATACCTAGAATATCTGATAACCAGTGCTCCTAAACAAATGTATCACTTAAAAAGCTTTACCAATACTTAACTAGCGAAGCTTTCCATTTTTATTACAAAGTAAAAACCATTTTAGATTTAGTACCTACATAGGTACACTAACTGAGGTATTTTTGACGGTCCTAAGCCCGTTAAGTAGGAAGGAAAATTTGAAATCAACCAATTTCATGCACAGATAATAATTAAACAATACATTGCAGAAAACAATGACTTTCAAATAAAAACAATAAGTAAACAAAGTCGTGTACATAAGTGCGCAGGCGACCCGCCCCGCGCGCCGACAAAATAATTCGCGGAATATTCGGGGACAAGCCTAGCCGCTGCAGTTCTCGGGAAGCGGGACGGGTGAGTGGATACGATTTACAATTTCCCAATTTCATTATTTACTGACCAGTTATCAAAAATAAAATTAATTGTATACGTAATGCAAAACTAACAGTTTATTAATCAAAGTTGGTAACTACGTACCTACTCCTACAGGTTTTTATTATTACCTAGTTATCTAAACTACGCACGGCGCGTATTTCGTGCCTACACGTTTTTATAACTAAGATAAATTTACAATTTTAGGATTACTTACTGTCCAATTAGCAGGAATGAAATACATTTTATAAGCAAAACTAACATTTTATTTATCAGCTGATAGTTACGTCACAAATTATTAAGTTGTAACAGATACCTCACTCCCTACAAAATCTCCTATACTTACCTATCGCGATAATAGCATTTTTCATGTCGTCGGCGACCGCTACGTGCTAAACTGTGCCTAAAACGCTCGCCCATACAGTTATTATCGTTTCGCAGCCGCTTGGGCTTACAGGCAGTTATCGCGCGCAAGTTCATGAAGTGATGTAGCCCTGGCTACGTTTTTTGCATTACCTACGTTGACTTTTGACCTTTTCTTGGCGCATAGTGAGTCATTTTTAACAAATATTCCCGCATTCTAATTAAGCTTAAAAATTATCTAGGTAATTATCAACAGATGCCATGTAGGTGATTTTTGCTATTGCTAGCCGCACGCGCCGCTGTTAGGTGGGCGGGGCCTGCCGGTCGTCGACACGCACGCACACAGCGTCATAGTCGTGCGACACTGCCTACCGCATACGCTACGGGCGATTCTGTTCTTTGCAAGTGGTATATTCCGAAATACTGTCAAACTTAAATAACTAAAAAAACAAGTATGTATTTATTATTGAGCAGGTATCGTTATTGTATTTGATTATTTATGTCTTTCATAACAGCCTCCTGAAATTTGACGAGGATGCAAAACGACATATTGTATATACGTTTAAAGGCGAATGTAGAATTTAAGACCTGTGAAGGTATTCAGGCTGGAGAAGCCGCGCATTCCATCATGTTGTCTTACTATCTTGGTCGGCTTATTCGTATCTATCATGAATTGAGCAAAAATAAAACATGTAGGTATTTGTTATTTGATCAAAGCATTTATATTATATCTAGCTGACCCGGCGAACTTCGTACTGCCTTAGATTTTTTTTGTTATTGTTTCCCATTATTTACCTAATAATTATTCTACTATTCGGGGCGAAGACAAATCCAGCAAATAAAAGATCATAAAAATCGGTCCAACCGTTCTTAAGTTATAAATGGTGTAACTAACCTGACTTTGTTTTGTATATGTATATACATAGATTATTACATTTTAATCATAGAAGAACTTCATCGTATAACTGAGTGGCCGGCGTGGGCGTCATGTTTGTCGTCGGCATTACCATATGATGCTTATCACACATACTAGCAGCAATTAACTGTAACCAATGGCATTTCTTTAGATTCGATCATCTCTGCACACCGGGATCACGTACATTTTGACGCCACACAAGATATTAACAAAGACCAAAGAGAAAAATCCAACGTCAGTTTAGTAGTTACATCTAATGCAGATGTTGAGGTAATGCTATGTTCCGATGGTAAAGTTAAAAATGAACAAGATATGACGCCAACGCCAATAATACCTGCACTCCATGAAAATAATGTTAATGTAGACAATGACGTCACTGATTGTAAGCTGGCTGAAATAAATACAAATAAACCACCTCAAAGTGAACTATTTCAAGATGAGATGGCAAAGCAAGTAATTATTCTTGATGACTACAACAAAGACAAACAACCGTTTGTAGACACGGCGGTTGATAAAGTTGCTTCCGAAGGTATACCGATCCCAATAAAAGAGGTTGAGGGGGTCGTACTAAATAACATTAATAATGTCAAAAACACATATGATGAAGCCGTTAGTCAATTTACAATAGCACTACAATCTTCAATAAGGGTCAAAAGTGAAGATATACCGAATATAATACCCACAGATAAAGCTGATAAAATTAAACCTATTGACGTTGCCGATAATTATTTTGACGCCACACAAGACCAGAGAGAAAAGTCCAACTTCAGTTTAATATTTGCTTCTAATGCAAATGATGAGGTAGTGCTATGTCCCGTTAATGGTAACGTTAAGAATAAACAAGACGAGAACAAAAACACCTACTATGGGATTGATTTGCCTAGCCAGGATATCAGTGACTCGTCAGATGATGAATCTATTCCTAAAAAGTCTAAACGATTCACATTTACGGACAGCGATTTCCCAGACAGTGATGAAATAAGAGATATGCTGATGCCGTACCCACAACCTGCAGTCATAGATTCAATTAGAGAATCCGAATTAGAATATAGTTCGGAAGACGAGAGTTACAAGTTTTTACGCCGTTTCAGGAATAAAACTAAACCTTTACCAAAGGTTGATCTTACTAAAACGTTTGAAAAGTTACCAGAAAGAGTAATAACGCGCCAGCGGAAACCAACCTTCAAGTTGCTGAGTGGTGGAGAAGTTAGTAAAAATAACTCAAACTTTTTAAAACCAAGTTACTTGACAGAGCAAGAGGATCAAATAGACGAAGATATTATCCTTGAAAATATAAAAAGGATTAAATCATTCAAAAAGACAAAATCTTACAAAGATACAAAATATCATGAAAGTATAAAAATAGAGAAAAAAGAAACTACACCACGAAAGAAACCAGATAATAAAAGCAACGAACACAAGAAAAAAGTAAAAGTGAAAGTTGAAAAACCTGAAACAAAGGGAAAACATTCAAAAACAAAATCAATTGCTAGAAAGAATCCTAAAGAAGGTAGTCTAGAACTAAATTCTGTATTAGCCTCCAAAACAACTACCAGAAGGACCAGATCTATGAATAAGGAAAACGATGGTAAAAACACTCAAAAGAAATGCTCAGGAAACCAAAATATAAAATCAGATGATAAACGAAAACCTCATGAAGAAAGACGAAGTAAAAGACAGCCGAAGGCCCGTGAGAAAAACGACGACACAATGAAAGCACCGACATCTATTCATAAAAAGAGTAAACCTAAGCAGAGCAATGTTTATAATGTTACATCTTCTAGTTCTGAATCGCCAAAGAGTTTGAAGAGGTCGTTGGTTGACGACTGTGATGTGCCGAGTGCGAAGCGGACGAGGTCACACAACAATAACAATAGTATAAACAACGCGTCGCTGCGGGCAACCCCGGCGAGAGCCGTGAAGACACAACACGTGCATCTCTCTGCATTCCCTGGTAAAGAACACAAGCTGGATAAACAGGGTAAGATTTTTTACAAGTTTGTAATGTCGTATTCTTACTAGAAAATCACTGCTTTTTAGGGTTCCATGCCAAAAGGAACACGGGATCCTGTACTAAGCCTGTCCTTAGGCCTGCCTGTCAATCTATCAGTGATTTAATACCTATTGCTATAAGAAAATACATAGGTAGTATCCAGTTGAAAATTTAAGCAGAATACGTGTTACTAAGGCCTCAACCATGACAAAATAAAAAGAAGGTAGGTAAATTATAGTACTTATGTACAGACGCCAGCACATCAACCTATTACAATCTGTCAAATTTCTTTGATAGATTTTCAACTTTATCGCTAAAGTATAAGGTTCAAAGTTGATTGGGAAATTTTGACAGTTTCGGGTAGGTTGATGTGCTGGCGTCTGTACTATAATTTAAAAGGTTGCATGATAAAAAATGTTTAATTTCAGATCCGTATGTACGCTTAGAACGATACGAGCCGGCACAGAAACGGATCAGGACGCTGAACAGCAATAGGAACTACTTGAGACGGAGCCAGCTCGCGCGTAAAAGATTGCACCGAACGTGCAAACGAACTAGAGAGGCAGCCCCAACATCGACCAAGCGCCTTTAACCTAAGCGATATCTGAGGTTAGTACATAGGTGTGGTGGTGGTGAGGGTAGTCATAGGTACTTATTGATATTTAGTATGACGTTTCGTCGATGCGTGGGAGTTCCAGTGCCTTAGTAGACACCTTCTGGGCACATTCGTTCTATTATAGACCTCATTCATAGCTTTCCATCGGGCGTAATTGAGGTCAAGAGCGGGCCCATTCGACAATAAAAAAAACTGTTGAACGTCAAAAAGAAAATAACGGACATAGTCCTCACATAAAAGTAATATAATGCTTTACAAAGTGAATATTCATGTCATTTTGCACGTTGTGTTTCGTATTCTATCTGATTGTCTGTTTTACGCTCAGAATGGCTCCATTGGTTTTGGCAACTTACTAGTTGAAACTGCTTGTTTTATCGTTCTTTTGCAGATTGCAGTGCACGTGGAATGTGGAATGTTCCGGCGGTACATGGTGGGAGGAAGGCGGCTCGAAACGGGTGTGCGTGTCCTGCTCCAAGGACAACGGGCTCTGGCCAGCACTGAGGAAGCGAGGCGTCACCACCGTGCCTTATCTAAATTATGTTAAAAACAAAGCAATTTATCCTTTTCTGTGTTTTAGTAGTCTTATCTTACCTAGTACTGTACAATTATTGTGATTTATGTGCCAAGAGCACGTATGTAAATTAAAATGTAATATACTGGTATTCAGTTGTTTCTGGTAAGACTTGAAGCCGACCCCTACGTAGTTGGGAAAAGGCTAGGCAGATGATGATGACGTGTGAAAAGCACATAACTCTTAATAAGTCCAGTCAAGTGCCGCGATGTAAGTGCAAGATTTTTAATGGAATTCATGATATTTCATTTTATATAATATTAATGTTATCATGTTGTGACTGTTGTTTATTGTATTATATAATATAATTATTTTAATTGGAGGTTTTTTTTTTTAAATTTAGATGACCTATTTGACATAGGCCGTTGGGAACTGAGTGACACTTACTGTTGAGGTTAAAAAAAAAACAAAATAATTAATGAAATTATATTTATAAATTAAAAACAAAATACTGGCGTTATTAGATTCATAGTGTTACAATACTCTTAACATCTGTAGTTACATAAGACATAACATGTGGAATGTCACCATTACATGTAAACTAAAATATATTACTTGAAAATATTATTCTATGGAGAATGATTAGAAACTAGAAAATATGTAGAATCTCAGAATTACATACGTGAAATAACTTTTAAACATTGTAGTCTCCTTAGGCGGATTTCACATTACAACGCCCCACGCGACGGGGCGCGGGAAACGTCGCATAGCGCGTTGTAGTGCCCCGCGTGTTTTTATATCATCGCGGGGGGGGAGAGTTCCGCGCACCGGAGTGTGGCGAGTGGTAGTGTGAGATCCGCCTTAGGGTCATCTAATCACAACAAAAAATATTAATGTCTAATAGAGATAACAATTATTAGGTGACTAGATAACAATAAAGCGTCCAAGTTTATTAGGACACCAGCATAAGTATTCACAATCATCCGACAGGCTATCGTATCGAAAATTACACGTTTCGATAACTTGATTTGCCTTGCCCCCGACAGCAAACAGCTGTCGGAAGAATAGCATAGTTGTCAATTCGATTTAAACTGGCAAATTTATCGGGTTGTGCGTTTAAAGGACTCCTACGATAACACTGACTGTTGTTCGTTACCGTACGGAAGCGTATCGAGTGGTTGTGAATACCTAGCTACGCAGAACACTCGATATTGCTCAATAATATACAGGCCAAAATGAAAGTCAATGTAATTTTTCTCCACAGAAAAATGTAAGTATATGAAGTTCTCCGATTAGAAATATAAATAAAAATGCTTCATATTCTACGAAGCAAAATGTTAACTTTAATTTGGATAAATTATAGGTACAATTGAAGAAAATAAAACAATCAGGGCCAGTTTCACAGCCTCTGGTTAGGCACTATCCTCTAGATAATTTTTTTACGGAAACAAAAGTTAAAGGCAATTTTTTGCCAAGAAGATAACCGCTACGCGAAACGCGTCACGATCCCCAAATTTTGACAATATTATTCATGAATGTTTGACAAATTCGTCTGCTCGATAAATTTAGAAGCTTTTATCACATGCCTGCTAGTAAAATACTTCAATGTTTTTAGCTTTATCTAACAGGTGGGTTTTCTGTCGACTATCAGTCGGACATCGGCCTATGCTTGTTTATTAACGAATTTAAAAATAATCCTAAATCGACTTTTATGATTCAAGTAATAAATAAAAAACCGGCCAAGTGCGAGTTGGACTCGCACACGAAGGGTTCCGTACCACCATACAATATTTAACAGCAACATACAGTTTTTAGGATTTGTTATTATAGCGACAACAGAAATACACATTCTGTCAAAATTTCAACTGTCTAGCTATCAAGGTTCATGAGATACAGCCTGGTGACATACAGACGGACAGTGGAGTCTTAGTAATAGGGTCCCGTTTTTACCCTTTGGGTACGGAACCCTAAAAATAAGAGATTCTTTTCCTTAAACTATAACGGGTGTTAACCGTAAAAAAAAACACTTGAGTTCTCTTCGAGAGCCTTCTGGTTACGGAGGTATTCAAAGTGATGTATTTTTAAGTAATGTTATAACACCTCTTAAATACCCCCACGACACCTGTACCGTTGCACGCCCCCATAAGCATAATGTTTTGCGTGCGCACTACAAAACTGCAATCACACCAGAAATAAAAGTCGTTTCCCAGCAATTATTTTTATGCAATAATACTTACTTTTATGTACAGAATGAGTTGTTAAAAGCTATGTGATGAGCCATTTTACACCCTGTATTACCTCAGGAACAAAAAAACTATTAAATTTTGACTAAAAGATCCTTAAACATAATGGATAGATACATACATGTTCCCTAAACAATACGAAGTGAATAAGCATTTTATAAACATTCATTGATTACAACAATAATAATTGATATAAACATAAATTGAGTCCAATAACAACATAATAATTGAAAATAACATTTAATTTGTTGATACATTTCAACTACATAGTAAAATATACAAATATTAATGCTATTTGAATACTACTTTACGACAAAACATGTGCCTATTATGGCATTTGTATAAGGCAGTTATAATTACTGTACGTCTTAAAGTATGCATATCTTATGTAGGTATATAATATAATACAAATTGCACTACCTATACATAGTTTATGTTAGTGTGCGCACATACGAGCGGCACGCGTCTACGGCAGAGGGAACAGCAGCCGTCGACAACGTGTCAAATCAAATCAAATTATTTATTTTTGCAGAAAATGCTGCTACAATGGTGTCGCTCGTGTATTTGAGTACGGTGCTGAAATACACGAGCGGCATGTTGCCTCTGCCATTGTCGCATGCCACTCCTGTGTATGCACACTTACGGAGCACGAAAGCGCCGCGCTGGCAGCATTTAAATACGCAGTGTTAATAAAATTCAAGGCGTTGAAATTTCGTTGAGTAAATCCTCTTGGACTTCCTCCGTCGTGGGGGTGACTGAGGGGCATGCTGGACTCATACCAGTTAAAACCACCGCGGTGTTCCACCTGTGCCCGTGGCCGGGGGTGCGGGAGTCGCATAAGCATTCACCGCTCCCCCGACAGGAACTTCTGGGGGTCTACTCCCTAAGCACGAAATCCGTGGTTCCAGCCGAAGTTACGGGTGTTCCATAGCCCGTATCCTTACGGACATATGATAAGTTCGGGACCTGAAGTTAGGAATGAATGACAACACGATTTCCCTTCTACATGTATTTGCCCGCCCGAAAATATTATTTGACACTTGTTCTTCGATCAATTACTTTAAGATGGTTTAGGACGGATCTGTATCTTCGTTGACGGACAAGAACAAGACCACAGAACAGACCCCCTGTCAGGGACTGCCGTCGAAGCCGTCAGTTTCTATACGTCACTTTAGTCGTAGTGCGAGTAAACGGTGACACGTTTGGTGTTTACGGAAAGTGTTGGCAATGCCGTCCCGCCTTTAGCAGCGGTCGGCGAGGCGTCTCCGTGCTTCGTTCACACTTATTCAGGTAAATAATATTAATAGCACTGCAGAATGTTTGAGATAGTAACGAACCGAAGTTTAGTAAAATTATAACTAAATATGACTCTCTTTATTAAAGCCTATGGTAAGATGAGACACAATTCTCCCTTATTAATATAAAATCTTTTTCTTAGGGCCTTTTCACACGTTTAGTTGACGTTATTATGACGTTGTAATGCCATCATGATTCCAGTGCGAGAGAGACGGAGCTTTACATGACCGATAGCACCATCTCTTTTTCAGACTGGAATCATAATATTATTAATACGTCATAATACGGCCCCAGGGCTCTATTTAACCTTTTAACCGCCCGACTTCATATCAATTGTCGTGCCCCCAGCGCCCGGCACAGTGAATCGAGAAATAAATACCTGATACCAAATACCTGACAGCCTAATTAAATAAAAAAGTAGATTAAACGAGCTGTGGAATTTGGTCGTAAATATACGACCTTGGCGAAATGGACACGAAAATATTTGTCGGATTAATCCGGCGTAAGCAGTTAAAAGGCTAATATAACTGACACCCATTGTCAGTTATTTAATATTTGTAAAATATTTACAAAATTGACACTATTCACGACAGGTGCTGTTTAAAGGCTTACACAGTTAAGGGCGACGCATTGCATCTTTCTACCCATATCCAACCCCAATAGAGCGGCCTCCGAATGTTAGTTAACATTTTTCCACTTCAGCTGTGATGCCACATTATCGGAGTACCTGATAAGGGATTACTCATTTATTTTTATGATAAGTCAAAGGTAATAAGTCAATAAAAACGTTGTACAGTTTGAACTGCTGTAACGTTTTTAATTTTTATTGACTAATTGGATAAAACATTTGGATTGTAGCGGTACCTACAACGCCACATGCGAACAACGCGTCATACTGACGTCACAAAATCCTGCATCTCGCAAGCAGAGTTTACCGCGCAACTAGCATATACAGGGTCAATTTCAACCTGTATACAACGGCCCGAAATGAATCATCGGGAAGTTGCCCGCCAGACACAACACCCGTCTGATCGGAGGATCCTCCCTTTTCTATAGTCTGAGTGAACTTTACACCCTGTTCCTCATACCTCTATAGGATCAATGGAATTTTAAATCATAATGTGGTGTGTCACAGCTGAAGTGGAAAAATTTCAACTAAGTTTTGAAGGCCAATGGTAGTTGGAAAAAGGCTACACAGATGATGAGGACTCGTGAATAACGTTTCTTTATGAATAATTCTGAAGTAATGATTCTCACTTATTTCTGACTTATTCTCGAATAATAAGTCTCAAAAGTTTTCATTTACCCCGTTGCATCAAAATGGGTGGCGACGGGTATTTATTTAAATTAAGTTTTTACATTTTGTGCGATAAGTATTCTCTCACGCTTTACAAACACAGCTATATTTATAAGGTCTAATATAAATATAAAAACAATTAAATCACATTTTATACCATTATACAGCATGTCTCAGAAAGGAGTGGTACAGACCATTAAACTGAACAACTTTCTTCGACCAAAATCGTAATCGCTCAAAAAATATAAAATATCCCATACAAAAATTCTAATACCTATTTAGCTACTCCACCCAAATGTATCATAATCACCATAAAATGTTCCCACTGCTGGGACACAGGCCTCCTCTCTGTGGAAGAGAGTGGGCTAAATGTCACATGCCTTCGAATTTTTGGGTTCTAGGACCTGCCGGTTTCCTCCAAATGTATGGGACAGCTGATTATTTTTTCGCGATAACGATGTTGGTACCATGAAGAAAGTTTTTCAGTTTGATGGTCTGTAACACACTCTTAAATATGACCACACCATTCTAATACACGCTGTAGACTCACTCATGAAGAGAACTTCGGTCACTGCAGTTCTTGATTTACCCAAAATATCAAGAAGATACGTCCTCGTCTAACAAAAATAGTATAAAACATTTTAAGGGTAATATCATGTATGATTTACCGTACGCCAGTGGAAAACCTTGTGCTACGAAAATCGCCTTTACTGCGACGACATAAAGGCGCTGTCAAAGACAATTTGTTACCGTGGACGAGCATTTGACTTATTGCTGGGTTCCATTGTAAGTCTCGAAGAAAATCAGCTGTTTCTAACAAGCTAAGATGGACCCCAAAAAAAGACCAAACCCATAGTCATAAGAACTGGAATTAATATTAGTAAGGGGTCTTAGTGAATTAGGACCCAGTTTCGAAGACTAACCTCTACACTCGCAAATTTTACGTCTTTATAATATTAGTATAGATTGATGGCATTATTGATCCGTTGCGATAAAGGGATGGTGATATCGGTTACGTATAACTCCGTCTCTCTCGCACAAGCAATACTTCACAACACGGCTCTTAACATAATAGTTTCCGTTTTTATCATTTACATGTAAGACTGTAAACTAAAATGGGGCAATAAGTACAAGAATAGGAACATTTTTCTAGTTTTCATCTCACTTAATAATTATAAATGCTGAAGTCCGGATGTATGTTCGTATGTTTGTAACTAACACAAACGACTAAACAGATTTATATTAAAGTTACAGTACAAGTACAACATGTAGAAGTTACAGTATCCGGCCTTGTTCTTAAAATGTTAACTTCTTAAGGTCAATTTACGTTGCCGCAGAACGGGATGTTAGCGATTTTTTTCGTACAAAGCATAATTAACTTTATTTCTATTGAGATAAAGTTAATATTCTCGTGCATTCGGTTGGTTGTGGGACCCGCAGCTAGTTTGTGCGTAAATTTTTATCTCACGAAACGACGCGTGCTTGACTTGTGTTAACCAAATATGCACATATACATGCTGTTAATGTGTGCGTGAAGACGAGTAGCGTCAACAAATAACGCACACAAACACGCTTCCGACTTCTCCAATGTCTCGGACGGTACCGAGAGTTCAGCTTGTTTGTACACTTGGTTACACAAGTAAAGCACGCGTCGCTTCGTAAGATAAAAATACTATACTGTGCCACGCTGCTACTTCTACATTGTACTGTATTGGAGGTAGAATTATCCTAGATTATCACATAGAGTAAGTACCCTTTATATTAGAAAAAACTCATAACTTTCTATAAAGGCGATATTTCACAGATAACGTATTTTCAACTGTGTCCCTCTGAAAGTAGTGACCGTTGGTTCAATTGTCACAGGTTCGACCGTGATATATTTGTAATTTTCATCGCAGAGTAAATTTTTCTAAATGCATGATTGATTTAGCTATATACCAACTCAGAAACGACGAAAAAAAATTTGCTGTTTAATACAAAAGTTCAATACCTACTTGATCAAAATGTATGAAACAGCAGATTTTTTTTTCGTGATTTCAGAGTTGGTCCCATAGTGAAAGTTATTCATATTCATGGGTAGAACACCCTGTAAAAAATTGGACAGTGATAAAAAAATCTTCCTGTACAATAATTGAAATTGTACTTGAAGTTTGCAAGCGTATATGGCTGCCCGCAATTCCCCACGTACGAAATCCCACACGCACTTGAAGTAATGTCCGTTTTCATCGTTATCACGCCGTGTCTGAAAGATTTTAAATAAAACAGTATTATTTCACTGATTACTTCATCGAGCTAGTGGTCGCAATCGCGACTGCTGAGCGTGTGGGGTTCGATTCCCAGGTCGGACCAAGGGTGATTTTCCGTAGTAGTCCGGAGACTAGATTTGTGCCCGGACAGAAAAAGGGAATTACATTACATATTAGACTTTAACATTACTGTGGAAGGGCCTTGTGGCTAAATAATAACAGCCACACGGGTCCATCATTCAGGTTAAGCTACGCTTGACGCGGTTGGTCCGTGGATGGGTGACCATCTTTACATACCAAGAAGACCCCTCCGTGCCTCGGAAAGCACGTTATGCCGTTAGTGCCTGCTGTCATTTGACAGTCGTTACGGGTCGTCAGAAGCCCGAAAGTCTGACAACCAGTCTTACCAACCTCTTAGTCCGTCTTAGTCTTACCAAGGGGTTTCGTATTACTCAGTAACTGGGTTGTGAAGGTCAGATAGGCAGTCGCATTGTGTAAAATACTGGTACTCAGCTGTATCCGGTTAGACTGGAAGCCGAACCCAACATAGTTGGGAAAAGGCTAGGCAGATGTGTGACTTTAACATTACTGTCGACAAGTGGGTGTTATATATTTCTGCCTACCATTTTGCGGAATAGAAGTGTAGCATCGCATAATCAGCTTATAATATTCCCACTGCTGGGGCACAGGCCTCCTCTCTATGACAGGGAGTGGGTCGTAATCCACCACGCGGGCCCAGTGCGGGTTAGTCGACCAATATCGATCGACCTTGTCACATGTGTTCGAATTTTTGGTTCTAAGAAATGCCGCTTTCCTCACGATGTTTTCCTTCACCGTTTTGAGCGCAGTGGTGATAAAATCAAATTCACAAAGTAAAGTGCCTTCCTGGGTTCGAAGTCACGACCACCACCAGGGCCAGCACTGCTCAGGAATAGAGCTGTGATGTTATGTAGATAATTATAGTAACATAAACTGATTTTAAAATGGAGTAATCAAAAGCTTTTACCTCTGATGTTAAGATAGCACAATATATTGAATAGATTGTTACCACTTCAGATATACGATGGTTAACACTGAATGGCACTTAACTGTAACTGTTTTATCTTATAGATATTGTGAAATAGTTTCATACTTGTCATTATTAATGAATAAGGAATTTCTATACAAATTGATATACTTTAATTTTTTTTTTATTGCTAAATAGGCCTGCACTTGACCTTGATCAAGCCTGATGGCGTAGGTCTAAGATGGAACGAGCATGCCCAGAAGATGCCTGTTCACTCTTGCTTTTGGCTTAAATGTGGAAGGGACAACAGATAAAATTTAAGGGCTTGAAAGTAGTTCTGTCGCGGCCGTGGCGTGTGACAAAAATCGAAACTAACGCCGCCATTTTGTTTTGTCA
This sequence comes from Gortyna flavago, assembly GCA_963669345.1. Lineage (NCBI taxonomy): Eukaryota > Metazoa > Arthropoda > Insecta > Lepidoptera > Noctuidae > Gortyna > Gortyna flavago. The sequence continues at coordinate 14,978,767 of OY770138.1, forward strand.
AAACTCTGAAAATTACAAAAATGTTTACCAACAACGCCCTCAATGTCCCTATAAATAGACAAGGGGTTGCGCTAAGGTATCCCGCGAAAATCAAATATTCTTGCGTATTTTACAAAAAAAGTCAAGAGTCCGGATGTTTGTTGATCAAAAACTAGATTATGATTCGTAAAAATTTAGTTTCTCGGGCTATACATTAACAAATTGTTATCTTACCTATTAGTCTACGCCTCAGGGTTCCTCTTCATCAGATCAAGGTCGGCTTCCACCATTTCTTTGACTAGCTGGTCAAAGGAAACGCGCGGCACCCATCCCAGCTTTTCCTTGGCTTTCGACGGGTCCCCTAAAAGAAGATCCTGGAAAGAAACGAACCAATGTTGACTAAGTATTGCTTCATATCTAAAGTACAGTCAAATCTTTTATATCTTTGCCAGTTTTCAATTTTTTTAAATAACGGAGTTGTTTTGTAAAACGACTAGCGGTTTTGTAAAAAAGCGGAATAGACAATCCATCTGCGACACACACAGATTTTTTACTATTATGTACAAAACATTATGTATTTATTAAATTAGTTGTGCTGATTGTGAGAGAAATTTTTTGCCCACATTACGCGCACACACAGTTGCACACATACAGGGTCTAGCATTGTAGGTACTTCGTCTATTTTGGTTTGTTTTGATGGTACAGCTGAAGTGCGAGTTTATAAATTTACGTAAGTAGTTTTGGTTATTCGTAAGTACAAAAACAATACCGCGGTATGCTTAGGCATGCCGTGTCGGCAGCCTTCGGAACGTTTCGGCATCCCTCGGAACGCTTTGGCAGTGTTCAGGATACCGCGGCAAGACAGCGCCCGCCCGAACCCCGCGGCCCCGCGCGTAGCTTCATCAGCTTAGCGTCATTCATGCCGAAACGTGTCCTTGTCGAACTAACTTATTTGTTGTGTAATAATTATGGCTATGACTGAAGAAAAACGAATTAATCTAGTTTAGTTCTGAAGAAGATATACGACTATTGTGCAAAAAAAGCTAGGCGCGAGCACTGTGTCTAAGGACGCTTCGGCATGCTTAAGGATGCCACGGCATAGTTACCGCCTGTGTGCGCTTACATGTAGGGATGCCGAAGGATCCCCTGCCGTGCCGTGCCGCCAATGTGCGCCGGGCCTGACGAGATTTTCCTCTTTTGTTGACTGTAATACTGTTTACCTAGTAATGGGTATTTGTATATGCTAGCTTATCAACCATGATGAAACGGAATATAGGTTAATCTTTCTGCACTTCAAATACACATAAGGGGTAGTCCACGATATTAATTAAAGTGTCATTCAACATTGAAGATATATTGTGCAAACAAATTATTATGTGTTTATTTGGCTGTTATTTCGCTATCGAAACTAGTTTATTAACTTGCAACAGTAAAGCTAATATTGAACTTAAATTTTTGTAATTAATTTTTATAGACAGCTGTTTGAGTGAGAGGAAGCAACAACAGCATTCTGAAGGTATTTGTGTAGAGGCCCTTCTAAGCTTGTGGTGGATATTTATCACGGACAAGTATCTACATGAGACATGGTATGGCTTGATAAATCTTCCTGTGATTATATTTCGTTTTAGGGTTCCTTATGGTGCGACTCAGTCTCTCTGTCTGTCTGTCACAGTTGGATATTTAATAAACTACTAATGACGATGACGTTTGTATTACGAATACGCTATGGGTCTTCGAAGCTCTAAAACGTTTATTTTTATAACCAAAAGTATGGTGGATCAGTGTTTTAGTCGCTTTTCCAAAGTTCGATACAGTAACCTTTAGAAAATACGTTATTTTGACACCGCACTCAAAAGGCAGAGGTTTGCCAAGATGCGGTAACGCACTCAAAAGGCAGAGGGTTGCCAAGGCGCGGTAACGCACTCAAAAGGCAGAGGGTTGCCAAGACGCGGTATCGCACTCAAAAGGCAGAGGGTTGCCAAGGCGCGGTAACGCACTCAAAAGGCAGAGGGTTGCCAAGACGCGGTATCGCACTCAAAAGGCAGAGGGTTGCCAAGGCGCGGTAACGCACTCAAAAGGCAGAGGGTTGCCAAGGCGCGGTAACGCACTCAAAAGGCAGAGGGTTGCCAAGGCGCGGTAACGCACTCAAAAGGCAGAGGGTTGCCAAGACGCGGTAACGCACTCAAAAGGCAGAGGGTTGCCAAGGCGCGGTAACGCACTCAAAAGGCAGAGGGTTGCCAAGACGCGGTAACGCACTCAAAAGGCAGAGGGTTGCCAAGACGCGGTAACGCACTCAAAAGGCAGAGGGTTGCCAAGACGCGATAACGCACTCAAAAATGTGCATGTACAAATAGTGTGTAAGTATCGTAGCAGGTGTCAATTTGTAGTTTTTCCCTGTCATTGGATAAAGGCGTAAGTTTATGTCTGAATGTAAATGTGACTCACCACTATCTAGGCCTGACACACTAGGATTAATCTAGACCAGTAGTTGGTTTGTTTCAGCATCGACTCCAGACCCGCTCCCTCCCGCGCCTTCTACGCCACCTTGCGGCCGACGCACGAAAACGCTAGCTCAACGAACTACAGATCAACTGTAGTTTCTGTCCACCTCCATAGGATAAATGCGAGAATTTATGTACGTATGTAAATGTGACTTACCACTTCAGTAGGCCTGAAATATTTAGGATTTATCTTGACCAGTAGTTGGTCTGTTTCAGCATCGTGTCCCGTCTCGCTCTCTCCCGCGCCCCGCCACGCCACCTTGCGGCCGACACACGAGAACGCTAGTTCTACGAACTCCCGCACGCTGTGAGCCTCGCCTGTGGCTACTACGAAGTCTTCTGGTTCCTCTTGTTGAAGCATCAGCCACATTGCCTGCGATGAATGAGTTGTTTTAGCTAGTATATTTAAAATAGGGTACTCACTATTAGGGTTTCTCATCGAGAGGTCTCGAAGCGGGAATTCCCGGGAAATTTGGCCTTAGTCGAGACGGAAAAAAAATGGTTTGAGTACCCGGGAAGTCGAGAAATTAAAAAACAAAAAAAATTGTAATTTGACGTTAATTCCTGTGATTTCTAACCCTGACGATGACGAGAATGTCCAAGAAGTCCAAGAAACTGAAGGTGACTCTCCTATCTATTTTGAGATGCAAATAAGAATGGCTATTGAGATCGCGTCTACGGGTACAAATACTACTGAAGCCCAGTTAACAAAAAGCCTGACGAAAAAAGAATTTCATTTATTTGAATCTACCGGAAAACGAACGATAAATCTAGAAAAAATATATAATGCCGTTATGACTGTCAAGCCTACTTCAACTGAAAATGAACGAGTACCTAAGTATTCTCTTTATCTGGTTACATCGTTACAATGATTAGGAACCGTCTATCAGACAAATCAATTAATGCCTTAATATTTTTTTAATTTTATTTTAATAGAACCTGCTAGTAAATTTGTCAGAGCTGCTATTAACAGAAAAATGTGGCTCTAATTTGTAATATTATGTATGTAACGGAGATGATTATCAAAAGACTGATTTAAATGTCGTTAGTTATTATTACAAAAGTTTTATATAGGTATATTTCATAAACATCATTATTTGTTTTAATGAAACATTTTGACTTTTACATTAGTTATATATCAAATCACTGAACTCTATTAAACAGTGTATCAAAGTCAAAGTCAAAGTCAAAGCATTTATTTCAAATAGGCACATAAAAGGCACTTTTGAACGTCAAAATTACAATGAAATAGAATTGATTCTAGTCGCCCCTTCCAAAAGGTAGTTTTCGTATGGAGAAGAATGGGCAAGAAACTCCACCGTTACTCTTTTAAAATGTTTTACAATATTTTGCATACATTCATTATATAATAAAATAATATGTGAAGACGATGCACCTAAAATAAAATTACTATACCACAATAGGTAAAAGAATTAGAAATGAAACCATGACATATAAATTAATAATCTGATAGATACATGGTGCTCACATATTTACAAAAATGGAGAAAGTAAACGATTTTGATAAAAAAATATATATATGTATATATATCAAAGTGATCATATTTGTCAGTAACATATAAAAAAAAATAATGTCTGTGATTGATATTTTGTTAATTTTAAAGATGTTACTTATATTTTATTCTAGTTTTAAAACTCTGATTATAAAGGAAATTAAGAAGGCATATTTTTTAGTTAATTGACGAAAACTGATTAATAATGAACATATTGTTGATTACGAAAATGTCTTTTATTTTAAAAAACCTTTTTCATACATTTTATTGAGATTAATCAAATTCTCGACTTCTCGGGAATTTCCGGGAAATGGTGCTCGAAAAGTCTCAGTATCCGGGAACAAAAAAAAAAGGCGGGAAATGAGAAACCCTACTCACTACCCACAGAACGAAAATTTAAAAAGATTTAAATTTATTTATTATTATTTTTTTTTTTATTTAAATTTTGAATAAATATTTATAGTTCTCAAAATGGACATGTTTCAACTGAATTAAATATAATCATTTCGCTCCTTGTCGGCAGCAAACTATTATTCATCATTATCATTTCAAAGAAAGAACGACGTCCACTGAGCTGGACATCGGCCTCCCCCAAGCACCGCCACATCGACCGATCCTGTGCTTCTCGCATCCAGCGGATTCCTGTGGACTTCACAAGGTCATCAGTCCACCTTGTGGGAGGCCTTCCAACGCTACGTGTTCCGGTACGCGGTCGCCACTCCAGAACCTTTCGGCCCCAACGGCCAATCGGTTTTGCTCGCAGAAACTATTATTATTTTGTTTAATACTTTTAATCAGTTAAGACGTTATACTAGGTCCAATCTTGGATTTTTTAAGGATACACCGCGCAAGATAATTTTCGCATCTAAACCTAGATTTATAAGGAAAAGTCGTAAAGTTATACCTCAATATAATCCTTAGCGTGTCCCCAATCTCTCTTACTGTCCAGGTTACCCAGTTCGAGGTACTCCATCAAGCCGAGGTATATCTTGGCGACGCCACGCGTGATCTTCCGTGTGACGAAGTTCTCCCCGCGCCGAGGACTCTCGTGGTTGAAGAGGAGGCCGTTGCAAGCGAACATGCCGTATGCTTCTCTGTAGTTCACCACTATCCAGTAGCCGTAGAGCTTCGCACAAGCTATAAGAAAAAGGTTTATATTTTTTTTTTGTTTTATGAGCATTGTTGGTTACAATTTTTTTTTTTTATGTTATGGTAGGTAAGGTATGATTAGTACTCATTACACGGAAATCAATTAACATTTACACCAAATACATACTTACTTTTTAACAAAGATACATCAGGTTATGATGAAGATAAAGGGCTTTGAAAATCATCGGCATACCTACTGTCGCGCCATTTTGTTTTTTTTTACAAAATGGCGGAAACGTCTATGCAACAAGATGTAAGCAAGTTAAAAAAATGGATGCCACGTGATCAACTTTCAACGTTAATATCTCGGAAACGTGACACATTACGGGGTTTGGTCTTAAGATGTTTTCTGTTTGCATCGATGTCAGCTATCGATTATATACAGTGGCGTGCACAGAGATTTCAGACAGGGTATGCACAAAAAAATCGAGGCCGATTTTAATTTAGGTACTATTTTAACACACTGCCGCCAGCACAGGTCTCACATGTTTATTTTTCCATTTTTTACAATAGACTTACTAAATAATTACTCATCAATCATTAGCGTATAGCGCCAGGAAATACAATATGGTGAAAAAAACTTTGCAATTTATTACGTTACGAACTAATACGAACTAATTAGTCGGTCATTTGGTCAATCCGACAAAAAAAGTCGACACTCTGCAATCAACAAATAAGCGGTGTTTTTACGGGTTCTCAATTTGAACGGTTTGCAATGTAAGCTATGCTTCTAAAACTCCAACACGCGCACACACTTTGACGCACACAGTCACATTTTTGCTGTGTACTACACGAGATGCGTTGTATGAAGAATAAGCAAGGCGTAGTATTGCTTTTGCTCACGGGAGCGCTGCCTGCGCGGGTGGAGGGTGTTCGCAGCTCCAACGAGTTAGTTCCAAAAAAAGTAATAGATGGCGCGTAAGCTAAATTACCATGTTTTTTTTATTATAGTTATTTTAGATGGGCATGTATTATGGGACTACAGGGTATGCAGAGCTTATTTGCATGTATGGAGTGCACGCCACTGATTATATAGGTTTCATGGGTGTTAGGTGATAGTTATGACAGGCTCCATGTTAGAATCTTCAATCCTCTTTAGAACTAGACAAAAACATACCATAAGGCGACCTGGGGTAGAATGGCGTCTTCTCCGTCTGGGGCACTTCCACAACCTTTCCGTACAGTTCTGAGGTAGACGCCTGGTATATCTTGGCTTCCTTTTCAAGACCTGCTGCTCTCACTGCCTCTAGAAGCCTCAATGTCCCGAGGGCATCCACTTGAGCTGTGTACTCGCTGAGCTCGAAGGAAACTTTGACGTGAGACTGTGCTCCTAAGTTGTAGATTTCTTTTGGACGAATCTGTAACAGAAAAGTTGGGGTTATTTCAAAATCCCCGGTCGTAATATAATATGCATACATGACAGCCCCGTTGGTCTCGTGGCACGACTGCTGTGCATGGGGTCCTGGGTTCGCTTCCAAGGTCGGGCAAAAGTGTTATTGGGTTTTTCCATTAGGAATTTCTCAGAAGCAGCCCGGAGTTTGGAAGTTGGTTGTGGTGCGATACGTCCGTGCCGCCGAAAGTACGTATAGCCGTTGGCCCTGCGCCTGATCTCTCCCCGGTCGTGTCGGATTGCCGTCCCATCGGACTATGAGAGTAAAGGAACAGAGAGTGCACCTGTGTTTGCGCACACACTTGTGTACTCACTATAATATCTCCTGCGAACCTGGCTAATCTTCGTTGAGATTGGCCACCGTGATCGAAATCGGTCAGGGAATTATTATACATACATAACATAATCAACCTATGATGTCCCACTGCTGGGACACAGCCCTCCTATCTTTGAGAGAGAGATCGAACTATATATCTAGCTTATTGATAAAATGATAATGGTTTTGAGTGCATGGTGTCTCCAAGAGATCTGAACGCGAGCTGGCCCACATTTTGGTGAACGAGCGAATGTGCATAGGTACTTGTGTTCGATGCAATTATGCATTTTCGCTAAGTGTTCGATTCAAACTCGAACAATACCTATACTTAGTAGTTTATACGAGAGAAGAACATGTCTGTTAAAGTCGTTCGCTCAAAATAATAGATCACAAGAAATAAGAGTCCGTTACAAATTGAAAACGGGGAAGGTGAAATTATAATACAAAGTGCAATGACAGCAATCTATTACAAATGAGCAGCACCCTAACTGCGCACTTAACACACTTTCAATCGCAATCTGAATAATTTTGAAAGATATTGCTAATCCATTGCTTCATTTATGTTCGAAAAATTTGTCTGCTGTAAAGAACGCAATTAATGTTGTTGAACTGTCAAAATTAATGAGTTAGATCATAGTAATATAACGAGGTACCTCGCAACCTTGACGTAAGGAAACCTTACCAGTGCATACCTAATTAAAGAAAGATTGCTAATCCGATGTGTAAACATGTTGATATTGTATTCGTAGTTAGGATCTGAGAGCCGGTAGTTTTAGATTTACAGACCATCCATTGCTTAATAATGTATGTTTGAAAATATTGTTGTCTGCTCAATAACGCAATGAATGTTGTGGAACTGTCAAAATGAATCACATTGCTACTGACAGTGTGTTACGCAATTACCGCACAGAGTAAAAGTTTTTCTAACAAGGTATTAAAACTTTGTTTCTCGTTAGGTATCTTTAAGAAATAAATTATAAATAATTACTGTAAAAGCTATATTTTGTAAATGAAGAATCATTTTCTTGCCAAAACAAAACAGTTTTGTTTTGTGTTTTTGGTCTTCAAGTAGGTATTTCTATTTGGGCCTTGCCACACATTATCGAGCACTTTTTGTAAGCTGGATTCTACGCTGACGGCAAACCAAGGATAAATAGACAAGACACAAACCAGAAAAAAAAACGCCACAACAATGAAGATAAGCGAGCGAAAAGATTCAACTGCCTTGGGTTTGGAACCATCTTTGAAAAAAGACAGGAAAAAACATCGCAGACGTGGTTTCAACGATCAAATAACCCCTAGTTTCCTCTTCTCTGCAATATTAAGCAGAAAACAGAACATTTCTAGGGTCTACCATATTCAATGTTATCTGATACCTACCATAACTGTAATAGGTATTTCGAGTAGGTAAACGCTTGATGCACGAGAAGTTTTAAAAGTTTCCTGTTAGATAACCTACTCAGACCAAATAAAAAACCAAGACAGAGGGCTGTCAACAGTAAAGTGAAGACGGTTTCGTAAAGATGTGTGCATTTAGTGAGGTGTAGTTACGATTGTAAATGTGTGCGTGTGAGCGTGTATGCACAGTGCGGAGGTGTAGTTTTGGCATGCTTCACTGTATCGTTCTCAGCGCTCTGTCTTGGTTTTTTATTTGGTCTGAGATTACCTATAAGTATTTTTTTTACATCCATACTAATATTATAAATTCGAAAGTAACTCTGTCTGACTGACTGTCTGTCTGTATGTTACCTTTTCACGCCTAAACTACTGAACGGATTTCGATAAAATTTGGCAGAAAGATAGATTGCATCCCGGAGAAGGACATAGGATAGTTTTTATCGACATACCTCGCGGGCGAAGCCGCGGGCGGAAGCTAGTAAAAAATAAGTTTCGTTTCTGGATCTGACGTCATCACATCAAAGTGGCATTTGTGCATGCATGATAATATAATCGTACAATCTACATAGTTTATAAACAGCCTTGCCATGAATAACAGTCGTTATTGTTGCGGCCTTGGTTAACAAGTTGTATACAGCATAACATTATGTTTAAATTGTCTGCTTTTCGAGGTTTCTAATAAGACGAAATGACGGCCGTCCGGCGGCGGCGCGATGGGCGGACGATATTGTTACCATTGCGGGTAGAATCGGGATGAGCCTGGCACAGGAGCGTGGGAATTGGCACAAGAAAAGAGTGGCCTATGCGGATGCCCAGCAGTGGGTGAAGTCGGGCTGTGAATGATGATGATGAAAAAAACCAGTTAAGTGCGAGTCGGACTCGCGCACTGAAAGTTCCGTACTTTGTAGGTATGTAAATCCATACTTCCATACTAATATTATAAATTCGAAAGTAACTCTGTCTGTCTGTCTGTCTGTATGTATGATACCTTTTCACGCCTGAACCACTGAACGGATTTCGATAAAATTTGGCAGAGAGATAGATTGCATTCCGGGGAAGGACATAGGATACTTTTTATCGACATACCTCGCGGGCGAAGCCGCGGGCGGTAGCTAGTAGGTTATAAAGGAATTTTTTGTAATGTGACTGATTTTTTTCTTTACTTGTGGTACGTGACATTGCTTCTTGCCAAATTTCAAGATTCTAGGTCAACGGGAAGTATTCTAGGTTTTGATTCCGGAACATAAACGCCCGTAACTTTTGATTGCGTTGACTTAGTAGAAGTTTGATTTTTTCACTGCTTCAAGGGATTGCAAATACTCAGGGTATTTGATAATAATTTCAACTTGATAACTACACGCGTTCCTGAGAAAGGGTCTTGATCGACGGATAGACAGACGGACAACGAAGTGATCTTATAAGGGTTCCGTTTGAGTTACAGAACCCTAAAAAAGTGAATGGAAAGTGTCAAGGTATTTTGTACCTTGTGATGTGCAACTATTAAGACTCGACTTGACTTGACTTGTGTTGTGTGTGTTCACATGGACTGTAAATGATACTATCTGACGTTGTTTTGGCATTTCTTCTAAGGGATCAGACAGCTAGGAAAAGCCGGCGCGGGCGCCATCTTGTTTTAAAATATTGACCAGTCTTTAAAGATCTACTAACAGTAAATAAACACGATTTTATTTCTTAAACTGCCCCGCAAATGATAATGATACGTGCCCCGGCGGGCCACCTGCATATTTTCTGAATGGGCAAAGTCATAGCTTACCTTAGTGATGATCCCGATCAGACACGTCGTGTCGGTGAGGTCTCCGTAGTGCAGGTGCATTTGACCGCCGGTATGACACGCCGGCCGGCCGTACAGGTGCTGGATGCGGCCCGTGTTAAAGGAAGACGAGCGCCGTAAAACCCCGTGCACCTCGTACCCCTTGTCGATGAGGAACTCCGCGAGGTATGAACCATCCTGCAAAAATATGTTTTATTAAACGATTTAGAATTTTTTTATTTTTTTTTATTTTAGGTAAGTACAGAGGCCAGCACATCAACCTACCCCAATCTGTCAAATTTTCCCAATTGAATATGAACCTTATACCTTTGTGGTAAAGTTGAAAATCTCTCAAAGAAATTTGACAGATTGGGGTAGCTTGATGTGCTGGCCTCTGTAGGTACCTATCACATTGCATGCTGCACCGGTTGACGTCATCGCTGGTAACCAGCGCTGTGGCTCTGTCTAGCATAGAGACACAGCCTTATGCTGACCGATGGCCGTTTTGCTTTTTTTATGTATTTTCTTTCTTATCTTTTACGAGATGCGTCACGCTTGGAGCAGGACTGATGTGCAAAGTAGGTACGTTCAATGGCACGTCAGTTGATCTACAAAAACCAAATAATACAGCCACAGCAAGACAGAACAGAGTTTCCAAACGTTTATTTTAGTCTGGTTTTAGTCTCAGTAATCTTTATTTTGTCTTTTGGGACTTAGTAATTATCGCCCTTTTGGCAGAGGAAGAGGAACATGAAGAATATGTAAATAAAATCAACTTTTCTTCGTAGGCACGCGATGGGCGGGCGGCGCATCGAGCGCGCTCGCGCATGTTGTACGCATAGGTACTCGAGCATCAAGTTTGGACGTGTAGGTATTTAATTTTGCAATGTATGGAATTGTCATAAGACTTATTTTGCAATAGTCTCATAAAATGCTCTGCTCTGCTCTTGGTGTGCGCTGACGCTTATTATTTTGTAAGTAAAAAATGCATCTCACACAAGAACATCACCGTCAAAGGAGCGCCAATAGCAACAGTTGAACTACGAAAACCGCCCTTATTGCAAAGAAGACGCTTTCAAACTTTCCCATGGGGTGACTGTACTCCACTATCACTAAATTAATTTATTTTAACGAAAACCGGATTTCCCTCTACATATATAATAGGATATGTAAACTTGATAAGATTAATCAATATTCAAATGCTACATAACTACGAAGTAGGTAAAATATTAACTTGGAATATTTACAAAGGTGTTCGAACCTTTGTGGCATATCCGACCCTGACCATTTTGTTTTTTTTTTATGTTTTCGCGCACGACGAATTTAGTTTTAGTGTAGGTACAAACAAAAAATGTCAAGTAATAATTATGGTACCTTATAGCACAAAATACAGAGAGTACAGAAGTCAATCACATGTATGTACTTCACTTTTGATACCTACGCTCGGCGGTCGCGCTAGGGTTATCAACTAAGGCTTATGCACAAAAACTTGTGCAAAAAATTGTTGTAAAGTTTACGGAACAAAAGCATAAAATTTTACATTTCTAAATTTTCACTAAGTATCGAAAATCCCTAAGTAATAACTTTTAAACGGATTACCCTATTTACACAATTTATTTTGCCCTATCCGTTTTAGACCTAAACCTATCAAATGGCACTAAAAACAACACAATATGTACACAAACAAAAAATCATGTTTTCAACTTACGTAATATTGGGTCTCAAGCGGATGGCACACGCGCTCGCACTCGTCCCAACCATTCCGAGAAATCGTGTTTGTGAGCGCACTTTTGTATGTAGATTGACTTCTGTACCTTTCTGTTTTGTGCCTAAAGTGTCACGTTCCTGATATATTTGGAGGAAAAAATCGCCATAACAATTACGTTAATATCTCGGAAATGTGACACTTTACGGGGGGTTTAGTTTAGTCTTAATTATATTTTCTATTTGCGTTGATGTCAGCTATTGTCTCTATAGATTTATATAGGTTACAATCGTTTCAACCATTTTGAAAAAAAAAAAAGGAAAGTAGCTCGGCAGTAGGTATAAAGTATGTTGGGGTAAATTCGGCGCTGGTGATAAGTTGGAACTTATAAGGTAGTTGCGGTAAACTTGGTCAAATATTGCCTAATTATCTGGAAATTTGATTTGTTCGGTCTTACCCCAGCGCCAAACTTCCCCAACATACTTTTTGTCACAGACCTTCAAAGCCCTTTAAAATTAACATTCATCATCTGCCTAGCCTTTTCCCAACTATGTTGGGTCGGCTTCCAGTCTAACCGGATGCAGCTGAATACCAGTATTTTACATGGAGCGACTGCCTATCTGACCACCACAACCCAGTTACTGGGTAATACGATACCCCTTGGTAAGACTGGTTGTCAGACTTTCGGGCTTCTGACTACCCGTAACGACTGTCAAAGATATGTAAATGACAGCCGGGACCAACAGCTTAACGTGCTTTCCGAGGCACGGAGGGGTCTCGTTATGTAAAAATGGTCACCCATCCACAGACCAACCGCGGCAAGCGTAGCTTAGCGACCGATCGACCTGTGCGGTTATTATTATTTAGCCACGGGCCCCTCTTTAAAATTAACATTCTGATTATTAATATTGATACGTAGATTTCAATGAATTATATTATTTACCATTATTTTGTATTGACGATCGTAATCAGTTAATAATACTACCTAACAAGTTTAAGTTGTTAATGTATATTCATTACATTATTAAGATAGGTACCTATACAAGGTACAGTGGAGTAAAAACACTTTCCTGACTAGATTGAATCTAATTGATTTTATCACTATGTAGCAATTTATAGAACATGTCTGACTGATAACCTGATACCATTCAAATTGATACATGAGGAAAGTGTGAAAAAACAATGTTTGAGTAGGAAAATGGCAAATATACAATAGCGCGTTTGACTATAATAATAAAATATATGGGTATTTTATCTTTAATACCGCTGAGGGTAGGTTCTTTGAAGCTGGTGGCCCTAGAACATAGTTCCTAAACGTTGGCGATAACGCCCCCCAGTGGGCAACGCCCATGAGGGACGGGGGCGTTTGTGACTTTCAGGGGGGCAGTTGAAGATCCAGAGTGTAGTACCCATGCAAATGAACAACTTTTACTAAGAGACCAACACAGAAATCGAGAAAATAAAACCAGCCGCTCTATATACATTTATGTTCGCATAACTGGACAAAATGTAGGGAACAGGAACTTTTTCATATTTTTGAGTCCGCCCATATTAAAAGTTGTTCATTTTCATGAGTACTACACTCCCTTAAAGTATGTCCCTCGTTTAACCTGACACATTGTATAATATTACACGTTTAAATATAATCGTGACAATAGCTGTTTCAGATTCGCGACAGATGGTAAGCTCAGACCAAATAAAAAACCAAGACAGAGCGCTAGAACGATGCAGTGAGGCATGCCAAAATTACGTCTCCGCTCTGTGCATACACGCCCACACGCACACATTTACAACTATTTACAATCAAACTACGTCTCACTAAGTGCACACATATTTACGAAACCGGCCTCACTTTACTGTTGACAGCCCTCTGTCTTGGTTTTTTATTTGGTCTGAGATGGTAAGTAAAAAAAAATCAGCTCTACAAAAAAAAAAACTCATAGTTCAAGGCAGTGGGCAAAATAAGATCGGCAACCTATGGCCTAGAAATCAAGGACGGTCATAAATGATTTTTTCTGGAAAGGTTATAGGGCATAGGTTATCAAACTTATTTTGTCCTAGAACCTTTCCACAAAGAAATAATTTATGACCATAGCCTTGTCCTTGTTAAAGGAACCCACACCAGCCTTATTCTAAAGTACTTTAACTTCAATAAGGTTCTTTTTATATCGTTTTCTACGGACTTTCAATAATCCATACTAATATTTGCGAAAGTGCGTCTGTCTGTTACCTCTTCACGCTTAAACCGCTGAACCGATTTAGATGGGATTTTATATAGAGATAGTTTGAGTCCCGGGAAAGGACATAGGATAGTTTTTATTCCGATATTCCCACGGGATCGACATTTATGCGGGTGAAACCGCGGGGCGCTGCTAGTGTCATATAGTGTGACGAATCCAACCATCAGCTAATTGTTGAAGACCCTAATATTTATTCATTATTATAAGACATGAATATAGTAAAGTAGGTCAAGTATTCTTAATAGATTATCATTTTTTTAGGTTCAAACTAAAAAGAAAAAACGGAGCCTTTATAACATCACTTTTTGTCTAGTCACAGAGGTTTTTTTTGACAAACCCAGATGGGTTAACGTCCGCGACTTACGAGTTGTAGGTCGTAGGTTCCAACCCAAACAGGCGCTTTACATAACATACATAATCAGCCTATAATGTTCCCACAGCTGGGACACAGGCCTCCTCTCAGTGAGAGGGAGTGGGCCGTAATCTACCACGCGGGCCCAGTGCGGGTTGGTAGATGTCACATGTCGTCGAATTTTCTAGGACATGCCGGTTTTCTCACGATGTTTTCCTTTACCGTTATGAAAGCAGTGGTGATGAAATAATTTACTCAAAGTAAAGCGCCTGTCTGGGTTCGAACCTACGGCCTACAACTCGTAAGTCGCGGCCGATACCACTGGGCCATCACTGCTCTCTTTGTGTAAATGACATGACAGGCGCTTTACTTTGTGTAAATTATTTCATCACCATTGCTCTCCAAACGGTGAAGGAAAACATCGTGAGGAAACCGGCATGTCCTAGAACCAAAAATTCGAAGACATGTGACATCTATCAACCCGCACTGGGCCCGCGTGGTTGATTACGGCCCACTCCCTCTCACAGACAGGAGGCCTGTGTCCCAGCAGTGGGAACATTATAGGCTGATTATGCAGATGGATTTTCCTTTCAAGGTTTCTTTTACAAGGCAACAGGGCAGCCACAAATAGGCAAACTTTTTTTTTTACATTTCTTAATTTTTAGTTAATATATATATTTTAAATTTATTAATAACTACCTAATTGTAAAAAAATAAATTAAGTTATTAATTAAATTATTGTGAACTGTTTGTTGGTAAACAGTTCACAATAATTTAATTAATAACTTAATTTATTTTTTTACAATTAGGTAGTTATTAATACATTTAAAATATATATATTAACAAGTTAAAAAGTATATAAAAAAGTGGAAAGTTTTTGGCTAAAATTAAGAAATGTAAAAAAAAAAGTTTGCCTATTTGTGGCTGCCCTGTTGCCTTGTAAAAGAAACCTTGAAAGGAAAATCCATCTGCATAATCAGCCTATAATGTTCCCACTGCTGGGACACAGGCCTCCTGTCTGTGAGAGGGAGTGGGCCGTAATTTTAGCCAAAAACTTTCCACTTTTTTATATACTTTTTAACTTGTTAATATATATATTTTAAATTTATTAATAACTACCTAATTGTAAAAAAATAAATTAAGTTATTAATTAAATTATTGTGAACTGTTTGTTGGTGCTTAAAAAAAATATATTTAATACTTTAATATACACCATAAATTATATAACAAGTAACAAATCTATTGAATTTAAATATACAATAGACGGCCTTAACAAGTCAAGGTGTTGTCACTTCAATGATTAAACATAGTAAAAATGAATTCAGTTAAAAAAAACATTTACCTTTGTAAGATGATTGTTTTGAGATTTTAGTATACAATAAAAACGGACATTCTATTGTTGATAAATTTCTAATGATAATACCCAGTTAGTGAGGAGGGGCCCGTGGCTAAATAATAACAGCCGCACAGGTCGATCGATCAGGTTAAGCTACGCTTGCCGCGGTTGGTCTGTGAATGGGTGACCATCTTTACATATCGAGACCCCTCCGTGCCTCGGAATGCACGTTAAGTCGTTGGTCCCGGCTGCCATTCGTGGATCTTTGACAGTCGTTACGGGTAGTCAGAAGCCCGAAAGCCTGACAACCAGTCTTACCAAGGGGTATTGTATTACCCAGTAACTGGGTTGTGGAGGTCAGATAGGCAGTCACACCATGTAAAATACTGGTATTCAGCTGCATCCGGTTAGACTGGAAGCCGACCCCAACATAGTTGGGAAAAGGCTAGGCAGATGATGGAATACCCAGTTAGTGAGTGTACAAGTACACTAATTAATAATGCCGTGCCTTCCTTTATTTTGTATACATGCAAGAAATATAATTTATTTATTATATTCTTATTTTTTTAATAATGTGTATGTATTGAATTGATAAACCTTTATATCAAGTATTAACCTTTATCTGATCAGAAGAACACATATAATGTAACATTCTTTAAAAAAAAATCGAATAATATTCATATTCAACATTTCTTTGCCAGATTTCTGCTGAGCTTGAGCTGTAGTTGTACAGGTCCCTTTCAGCCACTTGGGAACACTGAATAGAGTTTCATTATTAGATTTTGTTTAGTTCAACATCATCTTTATTTGAAGAGTATATAGAAGTAACCATTATGAATTATTTACAGTGTATTTTTAGTGTGTATAAATTATTTTGATGTACAGTGGGCTGCATCAATTGGGTACCCCCCTTGAAAGCATTTAGAAAAGAGGGTAGGGTACCCAATTGGTGCAGCCCACCGTACATAGGTACTTACCTGTAAATGCCCATTAAAAATTAAGTGTAAGCAGTAAATTTTAAGAACAGAAGAAAATAATCTTGTAACAGACCAATAAATAAGACCATACATTAACAATAAAGTATGAACCTAACACATAAAACATAATGCCTAAACCTGCTAATTCAAAGCATGAAGCATGAAATGAACCATAAAATAACTCATTTATGACCAACGTGGCCTACTAGGAAATCCACGAAAGCAATAAGAGCCGTGAATTAACTATAAACAGAGTAAACATATACGTACCTGGCCTGTTATGCCGGTTATCAACGCCACTTTTCTATTTGCATTGACTAAACTGGAACCTTCGCCTGACATTTCGGCAATTGCTTCTTTAATTGATTTTCCGTATTTTTATTTAGACGAAGAACACGTCTGCACTCCACGAGCCGGCGCGCAATGCTGTGGAAGATGTGATAAGCTTATCATAACAAGAAACACAAATTAACGTACGTACGCAAAGTTTGTGACATCGTTTGTGTTTATTTCCACTTAAAGAACGAAATATTCGGTAAAGAAGAAGTCGGGGTCTCAAACAAATATTTTAATAAAATTCAATAACTACCTAAACAGAAAAGATACTAAAACAATCCTTTTCGAGCCGTTATACGAATATAAACAACAAATCAACAATGATCAGCTAGCTTGTTCTATATGACACAATTGAGTATTGACAGTTGACAACCGACAGCCGACCGTCGGTGTGTTGCCAACTCGACTAAAGCAAATGTCGCCTGACAGAAAGTCAAAAGTCGCCCGATGTCGCTAGATGCTTAAATATTAAATAATTTTGTTTTTTTTAAGTATCTATGTAGTTTTTAGGACAAGTTTTAATGTTATCAACAAACAAAAACTTGGAATTACGTTTGGGACGACGACTAGCGCCCTGGCTCGGGCGGCACGAAGTCGAGGCGCCCGCCCGCGTCGCGCCGTCGTGGCCGGCTGTCTATAGTTTTGATCAAGATGCAAACTGACACTGACCTGCAAATTGCAAAAAAACGCAGAAAAAAAAATTATTTCGCATACTACCTTTGCCGATCCACTGTATGTAGCGCGCTTACAAAGTCAGTTATGATAAAATCATATTGAATTAAACTATACTATACGCTAGAAATGTTGCTAAATTATTTTAGTAGCTAAATCGAAGTAAAATGTCGCTTTTCATGTCAAAATGTCGCTTAATCTAGCGACAAAGTCGCTAAATTGGCAACACTGCCGATCGATTTGTTGTCTATTCTATTCTATTTTTCTTTATGGCAATGGTGCCGATGTCGACAATTCTGCCAATGTCAGATGTGATATGAGAAAACGTAAAATTATTATTTTTGTAAAGACAGCTATCAAAGTCACAGCGTTTGAAGTACATGTACAGACGCCAGCACATCAACCTACTACAATCTGTCAAATTTCTTTGATAGATTTTCAACTTTATTACTAAAGCGTAAGGTTCAAAGTTGATTGGGAAAATTTGACAGTTTCGGGTAGGTTGATGTGCTGGCGTCTGTACATGTACATGTACATGTACCATTATTTCGACACCGGTACGATGTACGATACAATATGCACAGAGGCCAGCACATCAAGCTACCCCAATCTGTCAAACTTTGATAGATTTTCAACTTTATTACAAAGGAATGAGGTTCATATATAATTGGGAAAATTTGACAGATTGGGGTAGCTTGATGTGCTGGCCTCTGTACTATCGTACGGTAAAGTACGATTATCTCCAACCCTCCTCCGAAGTGGGGTGAAAAGACTAGTATCTAGTGCCTTAAAATCAACAACAAACAATCTTGCTTTACTTTCAGCGCAATGCGTGAAAAAACCAATCAAAAGAATGCTGAACATGGTTTTAAACCAATTGAAAAAATTATATCTCGAATGAATTCAGCAGTTCTTTTTTAAAAAACGGCTGGCGCTGCTGCAATGGCAGATGTAAATAGTGATTCCTATGATCACACTCTTTTATAAAATAAATAAGTTTTTTTAAATTTCTGTCTTATTTCACAATATCCTAAAATTCCTATATTTATCTAGTTTTGCGAAATAGCGCGTTTCTCGGGGTTCTGGCAGTTGTATGTATGTACAGAGGCCAGCAGATCAAGCTTCCCCAATCTGTCAAATTTTCCTAATTATATATGAACCTCATTCCTTTGTAATAAAGTTGAAAATCTATCAAAGAAAATTGACAGATTGGGGTAGCTTGATGTGCTGGCCTCTGTACGATAATTTGTCATCGGGTACGATAATTTTCGAATATTGATACGATAATTCACTCACACTCGTCTGGCAACCCTGTGTCTGGCATGCATTTGATGATTTGACTTCATTTGACATTTATTATCTGTTTCTCTATTACGACGTTCTAACCGAAGATAATTTATTTATTTTGTTAATATTTTATAAAATAAATAGTGTGATTCTAAGGAAAAGTGTTTAATGAACGTATAATAGTTATAAAGTATTTTTTCTACATAAAACATTCCAAATATCAAGCTACGTCTTGTTGATGTAAAACATTGAGATAAAATTTCACCATGCCTGATATAAAGATAACTCCGCTTGGAGCTGGCCAAGATGTCGGTCGCAGCTGTATCTTGCTGTCGATGGGGGGTAAAAACATTATGTTGGACTGTGGCATGCACATGGGCTACAATGACGAGAGGCGCTTTCCTGACTTCTCGTACATTGTACCCGAGGGGCCTATTACTAGTCAGATAGACTGTGTTATCATCTCGCATTTCCATCTCGACCACTGCGGAGCCCTGCCATACATGTCCGAGATGGTTGGTTACACAGGACCTATCTACATGACACATCCCACCAAAGCTATTGCACCTATCCTGCTTGAGGATATGAGAAAAGTTGCAGTAGAGAGAAAAGGAGAATCCAACTTCTTCACTTCACAAATGATCAAAGATTGTATAAAGAAGGTAACGGCAGTGACCCTGCATCAGTCTGTGATGGTAGATAATGAATTAGAGATTAAGGCATATTACGCAGGTCATGTGCTAGGAGCTGCCATGTTCTGGATACGAGTTGGTTCCCAGTCTGTTGTCTATACTGGTGACTACAATATGACTCCTGACAGGCATCTAGGGGCTGCCTGGATAGATAAATGTAGACCAGACCTGCTTATAACAGAATCTACCTATGCAACCACAATCAGAGATTCCAAGCGTTGCCGAGAGAGAGACTTCCTTAAAAAAGTTCATGAATGTGTGGAAAAAGGTGGCAAAGTCCTTATTCCTGTATTTGCATTGGGAAGAGCTCAAGAACTTTGTATATTATTGGAAACTTACTGGGAAAGGATGAACTTGAAATATCCAGTTTATTTTGCACTAGGACTGACAGAGAAAGCAAATAACTACTACAAGATGTTCATCACATGGACTAATCAGAAGATAAGAAAGACATTTGTGCAAAGAAATATGTTTGACTTTAAACACATTAAACCTTTTGACAAGTCCTATATTGATAACCCTGGAGCTATGGTTGTGTTTGCTACTCCAGGAATGTTGCATGCAGGCCTGTCACTAAACATATTTAAGAAATGGGCACCTTATGAACAGAACATGGTTATTATGCCAGGCTTCTGTGTCCAAGGTACAGTTGGTCATAAAATCCTAAATGGTGCTAAAAAGGTTGAATTTGAGAACCGCCAGGTGGTTGAAGTCAAAATGGCTGTAGAATACATGTCATTTTCAGCCCATGCTGATGCTAAGGGAATCATGCAGTTGATACAGTACTGTGAGCCCAAAAATGTGTTATTGGTGCATGGCGAGGCACAGAAAATGGAGTTCTTGAAAGATAAAATTGAAAAAGAGTTCAAGGTTAACTGTTACATGCCTGCTAATGGAGAAACTTGTACTATAAATACTCCTACAAAGATTCCTATTGATGTTTCTTTAAGGTTATTGAAGGCTGAGGCTGTGCGGTACAATGCGCAGCCCCCTGATCCCAAACGGAGGCGGGTTGTTAATGGAATCCTATGTGTGCGGGACAACAGGCTATCTCTTCTTGATATTGATGAAATGTGTGACGAAATTGGTATTAACAGACACATAATAAGGTTCACGAGTACAGTCCGCTTTGAAGATCCTGGTCCAGCTGTCAAAACTGCAGAGAAGTTGAAAACGTTACTATCTGAGAAGTTGGAAGGGTGGACGATCACAATTTCGGAAGCTAATATATCTGTTGAATCTGTACTTATCAAAGTTGAGGGCGATGAGGATAGCACCAAAAACATCTACGTCTCCTGGACTAACCAGGATGAGGACTTGGGTAGTTACATATTAGGTTTACTTCAATCAATGGTGCAATAAGATTAAGATCCAGGTTGTTTTTATGTATATTTTTTAATAAATTAGTTATATTTTACTATATGACGTTTTTGTACTTTGTGTTATGTGCACCATGTTATGTCTTGGTTACATTTGCCCTGGTACCACATATGTAGAAGTTGGTTATTTTCAGAAAAATCCTTTACTCTTTTTAGCAATGATGTTATGTCCTGCAAAAAAAAAATTTGAATGTGCTATTATAATATACCTCGTAGCTAAATAATAAAAGCCGCACGGGTCGATCTTAAAGGGTAAGCAACGCTTGCCGAGGTGTGTACGGGGATGGGAGACCATTCATTACATATCCCCATAGTTGAAGATCTTTGACAGTTGTTGCGGGTAGTCAAAAGCCCTAAATTCTGACAACCAGTCCAGGGGTATCATTTTACCCAGTAACTGGGTTGTGAAGAGGCCAGATAGGTGGTATATCTCCATGTAAAATAGAGTTTGGCCAATGAAAG
The DNA here is from genome assembly GCA_963669345.1 of Gortyna flavago. NCBI lineage: Eukaryota > Metazoa > Arthropoda > Insecta > Lepidoptera > Noctuidae > Gortyna > Gortyna flavago. The sequence goes on from OY770138.1 coordinate 15,000,222, forward strand.
CTGACCACGAATTATTTTCTAAACTTTTATAATGGAGACATTTTAGGACTGTCAATCCTAAATTGTCAATATCAGTAAATCAATAAATTCGCAATGAATAATATATGGTATCAATTGCGTTTACGCAGTGTATAGCCAGGGTACCTAACAGCTCTTGATTTTTTTAAATTGCCGCCTTTTTTCTTGGTCAGTTTTCGTTGGTCAGACTCTACTGGTACTCAGCTGCATCCGGTTAGACTGGAAGCTAGCCCCTAATATAGTTATGAAAACTCTAGGCAGATGATGATATAATGAACTTCACGTTCAGTCACAGTAAGGTAAGTGTATTCCATAGTTACCATAGAAGGTGTCATAGGTGGCGGAATTAGCCGCCTGAAATCTCCCTTATGTAAGGATTCAGTGTGGGCTGCCAACAAGTTCCTCTCCAGCTTAGCACTGATGCACGGCTTGCACAGGCCGCACAGGTCTGAAGCGTCGCAGTTTTCTAAGCAAGCCGTCTTACATTGGTCGCCAAATACAGCTATATTCTTCTGGGAAGACACCATGCTTTTGGCGGCTTGAGCATCTCTGAAAGAAATTAGTTTTACTATTTAGTTCTTTGGATACCGGACCGATGCGATTTATACTTTTGTTAACTACCTACTTTACGAGTTTTTGAAAGATTTACGTTACGTTTTGAATCTCAATAAATTCCTTGCTTTGGAGCCTTACTTTGGAACAGCGATAGAATATCCGCTTTGTTGTAGACAAAGAGTACTTTGTATATACGGAAAGTTGTAGAGTAGCATGTCGCTGACCACGTTAGTCGTAAAAAAAAACTTTACGACGCCACAGCACTGTGCCTACACAATAGGTATTCGAAGAGTGCCGCCAAGCAGATTTTAATAAGGTGGGTAGGTACTTTAGCAAAAAAGTTAAAAATGATTTGATAAATTTTTTCAGCATTTCATATAACAGCTAGGAGTTAATAATCTTAAAATTTTACTGCTGTTCCGATTTTAGGTAATTACTTAAATATTTAGCTCAATAAATAATAAGTACTTAGATAACAGGCGATGCTAACTGTAGGTACCTATAAAATAATAGGAATGGTCATAGACTTATAAAAAAAGATGACTCCGCGCCATGCTTATCGAAAGTGAAGCACCGTACCGATCTATGTGTGCGTGATTGACGATTGACGCCTGTCGTGTCACGTAATGGCGGCCGGTCAGCAATTCAGCATACTATGATGTAAATGTGAGCGTGAGGCGTGTTTGTACAAACTGTACTGTGCTTCACTTTCGATATGCGTGGCGCGGAGTAGGTACCTACATCTTTTTTATGTCTATGGGAATGGTATACCTACCTACCTATCTACTACTTTGAGTGGTTACATATTCCAAACGCTTATTTTTTTGTTAGAATCAGCAGCTAACCTATCTGAATAAAATGAAAGGAGTAGGTAATTATTATAGGTACTCAGTCTTACTCACCCCTCATCGACAGCTTTAACCCCCGCTTGTGCAACTCCAACCAGCGAAAACAAATTGTATATGACTTGTTCATACAGCAGCTGGTTCGGCGGATAATGGTTAGAACTTAAGTTAGGGCCCATGTTAGCTTCCAACAGGTATACTTTCAAATCTTCATCGAGGATGAAGTCAAATCGCATCATTTCAAAGAAATTGTCGGGCGATTGATACTGCTTTACCTGAAAATATGATTGCCATTCAAATACCTAATATCATATCAAAACATCACGCTTGTATCCCCGAAGAGTCAGGCAGATTATATAGTAGGTAGGTACCTACTATATAATCTGCCTGACTCTTCCAACTCTTCTTCGTTTGTCCAGTTACCTTCTATAACAGGGAGCGAGTCGGGCAAAAATCTAGACTCCGAGCTGCTACTGAGAATTTTCTATTGTAAAAATCCAATTATGTAGGTAGACTTTACCCAATCACTGTACGAGGGTCATTCAATAAATACTTAGCCTACAAAAAGTAAACGAAAATTTTGGAAAAGTGGCAATTTATTTTTCAACATAGTCTCCTTTTAGTTCGATACACTTAGGCCAGCGATGCTCCAACTTTTTTAACCCGTCCGAAAAATAGTTTTTGTCAAACTCTGCAAAATAGGCCTCCGTGGCGGCGATGACCACCTCATTTGATCCATATCTATTCCCGGCGAGTGATTTTTTCAGATTAGGAAACAGAAAGAAGTCACAAGGGGCCAAATCTGGAGAATACGGTGGATGGGGCAGCAATTTGGCCATGGCAACGGCAGACGTGTGAACCGGTGCGTTGTCGTGGTGAAACAGCACTTTTTTCTTCGCCAGATGGGGTCGTTTTTTCTTTAATTCGGCGTCGAATCGGCCCAATAAATCGGCATAGTAAAGCCCTGTAATTGTTTTACCCTTCTCGAGGTAATCGATGTAGATCACACCTTGTGAATCCCAGAAAACAGTAGCCATAACTTTTCCGGCCGATTTTACAGTTTTCGCCTTCTTTGGAGCACGTTCCCTGGTCTGGATCCATTGTTTTGATTGCTCCTTGGTCTCTGGTGTGTACCAGTGGATCCAGGTTTCATCGACGGTCACAAAACGACGCAAAAACTCCGCTGGATTCCACTTAAACAGCGCCAAACACGTCTCCGATGTGGTCTCACGGTTGCGCTTGTTTTCTAGTGTGAGTAAACGCGGCACCCATCACGCCGACAGCTTTCTCATGCCGAGTTCCTCGTGAAGAATATGATGCACTGTTCCTTCTGAAATGCCTACAGTCTCAGCTAGCTCGCGAACCTTCAATCGGCGATCTGCCAATACGAGATCATAGATTTTTTAAATGTTTTCCTCCGTAGCAGCTGTTTTCGGTGCACCTAGACGTGGTTCATCAAAAACCGACGTACGGTCACGTGCAAACTCGTTGAACCAATTCTTGACGGTGGCCATCGACGGAGAAGAGTCACCGTACACAGCATCGAAGCGCTCTTTTATTTCGATGCGCGTTTTCCCTTCCAAAAATAGGAATCGAATCACCGAACGATAATGCTCTTTTTCCATTTTTGTAAAACCGATCGACACGTTCGCTTCCATAAGTTGTCAAATTAAAACAAATGAAGGGAGGGATTGGAATGAAAATTTGAAAAAAGAATTAAAAAAGAATGTGCTACACTGTGGTAAAACTCTTTTGAAACTACAGCGCCCTCTGGCGATGAGGCTAGGTACTTATTGAATGCACCTCGTATCTCTTTATCTCTATGACACAATGAACGAAACCGCGCGAAATGAACGCGAAGTTGGCGTGATTAGCTAAGGAATTGACGTTTTTTCGAAGTAAGGAATCATTGAGTGGCCAAAGTGAATTAGGGCCAAGCCGGTCTATTCTGTAAGAATCTCACCGTGACAACTTAGGTGAAGTGAGATTGCAGTGAGCTGTCACTCACTGGAATTGACACTATTGCCAGCTCACTTCACCTATGTTTTCATGGTGAATTTTTTTACAGAATACATCGGCAGTAGAGGTATGCTGTAATAAACTCACTGTGAAAACTTAGGTGAAGTGAGCTGTCATTAGTGTCAACTCCAGTAGCACCAGTAGTGCTATTCTGTAAAAATCTCACCGTGATAACTCAGGTGAAGTGAGCTGTCATTAGTGTCAATCCCTATAGCATCAGATGGAATGACAGTTCACTTCCCCTAACTTCTCACGGTGAGATTCTAACAGAATCGACAGGCTGGTGGAGTGACAGCTCGCTGCAATCTCACTTCACCTAAGTGGAGTGGAGTCACAGCTCATTCACCTATAGTAAAAGAGTGGTAAAAGTGCCCAGTCTTGCACACACAACACACAGTCAGCTTATAATGTTCCCACTGCTGGGACACAGGCGTCGTCTCGATGAGAGAGCAGTCCTGCACACCCCCACCCTATTTCAACTTAATTGACATTGTAATAAAGTTAATATTTGTTTAATATTAACTTTATTACAATGTCAATTAAGTTGATTTCAGAGTGACAACGCACTGTTGAAAAAGTTATATAAAAATGTTTGAAGTTGTAACGTAAACTGAACTTTATTGTGTAGGAATTAAAGTAATTTTTCCATTAATTCATATTTGTTTACATTTTGGCAAATAAATCGCAAACACAGATTATGTAAGTTTTCATGGTGAGATTTAACAGAATAGACAGGCTGGGGAACCAACCCAATAGGACTCAATGCTTAGCAGTTGGCCTTGCCGCCACTAGAACAACGAGGCAGTCGGGCTGCCGATATAAAGGACAATAAATTATGATCGAGCACACGACCTATACGGAGTTCAATGGTCAATTGCGTGATGAGAAGATACTCACCCTGTCAATGATAAGTTGCTCTTTTGCATAGAATACTTCCGCAATAGCCATCTGCACATCCTTCCACATGTCGGTCGGATCTTTGCCCTGCAATTTAGAAATTTAGGTAGGTAGTGCATATATATATGTATGTGTCTTAGTACAACCAGCGGGGTAACTGTGTAACACACTAATAACAGTAGCAATGGCTTTCATTTTGAAAGTTCAACAACATTAAATTTTTTCGAACATAAGAAATAGCAATAGCCTTCAAAATGATTCAGATTGATCTATAGTGTGTTACACAAGGTGTAGTAAGACTTGTTTTTCTACATGATCGTCATTATTTGCAACACATTAAAAGCATCTCAATAGGCACAGGCTCTTCATAGGTCCATAGTATCTATTACTTTTGACTGTCAGTGCTCATCCAATTTGGCTGTTATCTGTTATGCCGCCTGAGATCTATTGGGTTGCAGACAAATATAATGGGGATTTGAGGTGCCTGTTTAGCAACCCGAGAGAGAACAATAACACATCTACTGGCTACAAGTTTGTAACGGGTGTTAGGGGTTTCTAATAACTTTGTTTCTTAGTAGTATAGAGCTGTGGCCGCGTCTACAATGCCATTATGCAAACTACGCATCACACTGACGCCCTAGCACACAAAACCTAAGCAGAGTCTACCGCGCAACTAGCATATAATTATAAACAATGTCCCTACATCAATCGTCGGGCCGTTACCGACCAGACACAATAAACGTCTGGTCGAAGAATCATGTACATCAGAACGTTCGGCCAGTTGAGATAGGGAGCTGGCTGCTACTCCAGTTTTTAGTGACGATTATGTGACGCATAAAGATACCAGCCAAAGAATTTGTGACAGAACAGTTCGAATGTTAGAAGCATTTATTTATGGCCGAACGACCTGATATCAGAACGTTCGGCCAACCTGAATCTCCATAACTGAGGACCTTAGAGAAACTGTTACTGAATAAAGATTTAGTGACGATTTGGTGACAAACAACCAATGCTTTACTTTTACTCGTAATCCCACCGGTTAAAAGTAAAATGAATTTTGGTTCCTGGAACTCCCATTTCTATAGAGGATGAGTGAACTTTACACCCTGTTCCTAATACTACAGAGCCATCGGCGAAGCACTGCAGGTTGGTCTATTTTTTGGGATTCAGAAATTCAACGGTTGTGCACACTAAAGATGCTTGTAAAGACACAAGATAGCCCTCTTGTGGTTTATGTTGTTAAAAGTCCAATGTCCATCATAGTCATCCCGTCTTACTCAGAGGAAGGTAACAGTCATTATTGATTAATCATTATTCATTTATCAACGGACATTGTAGGTATTACTTTACGACAAAAGACCTTTTTTATTGGCTAATTAGAAATCTGTAAGTAAACATAGCCTTGTTAGATCTAGCATTGAAGATTTTCCATTACTTCATGTTCTTACCTTAGACCTGACGTAGATGTCGAAGGCTTCCTTCATGGAGTTGCCAAGAGTAGTGTAGGAGTGTTTCAGAGAGGGCACTTGCCAAGTAGGCAAGTAATCGTCGCCCACGATGTACTTGGCCAAATTAGTTGGATCAAACGGATAGTATTTCTCCATGCAATATCTGTAATGGAAAGTGCAGACCTTAATCTTCTTAACGTGTGTTTGGCGCCATCAGTTCCTGTAACGTGCAGCTGACAGGACTCGCAGGACACGATATTAAGTGTCCCATCGTTTGTGGAACAGCACCACATACTCTCCAAGGAGGAGTCTATGAATCTCCACGAACAGGTTTTCCTTGCTTCGGCCAACCTGGGTCCGGAGAGACTTCCAGGTTACCCAAGGGAACCCATGTCCAGGTGCGAGGTCTTCAGCGGGTGGAACGAATGGTTTGGGTAAGGAAGCACTGTCTCGCCACAGCTTCAGCCTTTCTTGTGATCGTTCGTCAGTGAGTGGGTCGACACACTTTAAAAACATATTACCTTCATGGGTCTCAAAGTTCTGTCATATTCTAAAGGTAACGCAACAACCAGGCGATTTTTTTTCTTATTGTGTGTAACATTACATTTCATGTTTCATTGCCTATACAGGGCGGCAGATACATCGATGTGCAAGCTGTTACCTCGGATTCAGCAAATGATTCCGAACAACAGTGCGAATAAAAAAAATAAAAACAGCTGTTAAAAGAAAAGAGATACAGGTTCGTGGTCAAGGTGAATTTTTACGAGTTTAGATTTATGTGCTGATTTCATGGTTACCTACAGTTTGTGCGTCGATGTGCCACCGGTATTTTTACGGTATTGCACATAATTATGTACGTACCCACTTTAAGATTTTGAAAGAACTTTGAAAATCTAAAAGCATACGTGAGGAAATAAAAAATCTGTTCCTTCGTCAATTAAAATAATCAATTAAATAATTACCTGAAGAGCACATCGCCTTTGTACCAATAAACACGTAGGGGGTTCACTGACTTAAGTACCACATACACGCCAATATCAAACTTATGTCCATCCACTAAGAATGGCTTTTGTACATACTCCTGTACGAAAGTTTTCCCGCTGGTCATATCTATGTCGCTCACGTTCTTTATATACACGTTTCTATGTGTGTTATACTTTTGTACAAACAACGCATTCTTGTTCTCAGTTGCGTACTTCAAGAACTCTTCTTTATCTTTTGGTAATTTAAAGGCTTTTGGTATATACTTTGAATTTGTCGTCGCCAACACGACTTTAGAACTTATGAATCCTGTGCCAGGAAAGTGGTTCACCTTCTGATGAGGAGAGAGGTTTCGAAGGTTCATATGAGTAAAAGGGGTCGGATATGACCATAGTAAGTTCCATGGAGTATCATTTGTAGTTAACTCGTATCCTAACCTTTCTAGCACTAAGTGCACATGTTTAAGAGCACCACTTCTATTATTTACATTTGATTTGTTGGAATAAACCCAATATTTTGGTCTTTCTAGATGTGGCTTCTGACCTCGGTTGACACCATTAACAATCTCTAAAAGAATTCCCAACGATATCCCAATTATGCAAACGAGGAAAAATATATTTGTAAATGATTTTTCTGGCTTAGTTTTTTTATTTTGGTCTACGTTCGCATCATCCTTGACGATATTATTGTTTGAATGTTTGTCTTTCTCTATTTCATTATTATTTAGAGCTTCAGATTCGTTTTCCTCACATTTTGGAAGGACCTGGAAAGAAATTTTATCGTAAATGTACAAACAGACAGATGGTTGGTCTTTAATTTGAACTGCTTATTTTGACTTATTTGGTATGTGGTTCACAATTCTATACTAAATATATTATAAAGAGATAAAATTTACATGGTAGGGGATTTACGATGCCCCTGGTAAGACTGGTTGTCAGACTTTCGACGACCCGTAACGACTACGATAGTAACTAGGTTGGTAGGTATCCTATATAATGTTTACCAAGCTATCAGATTTTAAGCTCTCACAGTATATTATGTAAGAATAAACAATTGTCTATTTTAACTTAAAGTAGTAAAGAATAAATTCAACTTACAGTATCGTTCTCCATGTTATATTTTCCGCACTGTTTCACGTATTTATTTTGTTTGTTTTTCTTATTTTTTTGCGCAAACGCACCTTGCGTACGACGTCTAAGCCTAGAATAAGCGAATGAAGCTGTTCTCATATGTGTAGAGCGAGACGGGAGATGATCTTATGTGGGCGTGCGAGGGAGATAGACACAACTTTCTAAAAACATGGCGAACCAGTACTATGGCGTCCTTTTAAGGTCACATCAGCATATTGTGTGCATCTACCGGTACCTACTTATGTGACTTGACTTCAAGTGATGAACAGTTATGTAATGATATGAAAGTTATGGTTTTATGTCGGCATCAATATAAAGTAACCCTCACTGGGTCCGCGTGGTGGATGATGGCACCCGCCCTCTCCAAGAGAGGAGGCCTGTGCTTTGTCCCAGTAGTGGGAACAATATTGACCGAATGTATAAATAATAGGTACTTGATGTATGAATGTATAAATAATACTGTATAATAATTTTGGCATTATGTACTTTATTTGCACAGAAGTAGTACCATAAGAGGTGAGATGTTACATTATTGACAAGTCCTATGTACTTATTTAGTAGGTATCTAGTATACCTACATTGTACTTCTCGGCCTGAATTCTGCTGTGCATTATCTATACCATACTAATAAAAAAGCTGAAGAGTCTGTTTGTTGGTTTAAACGCGCTAATCTGTGGAACAACCATCCGAATTAAAAAAAATCTTTTGGCATTTGATAGCCCAATTGTTGAGTAAGGCTTATAGGCTTGCAGCGGGATTGTCCGAAAGGGTTACCGCTACCCCGGAACATAAAGGGCTAAGGAAGGAACACGGATGGGTTTTAGTCAGTAAGAGTCTGACACTCCCTTCCGCTCCACCCAGAGCGGGAGGGGTCATGGGATGATTTCCCATCCTTAAAAAAAAAAAAGCTTATAGGCTATTTAACATCACGTTAGGACTCTTACGCCGCCGCCGAGCAAAAAGAAAAAACCGGCCAAGTGCGAGTTGGACTCGCATACGAAGAGTTCCATACCACCATACAATATAACACTACGTATAAAATAACGGCAAAAAAATTAGGTTTGTTGTATGGGGGCCCCCCTTAAATATTTATTTTATTCTGTTTTCAACTGTCTAGCTAACACGGTTCATGAGATACAGCCTGGTGACAGACGGACGGACGGACGGACAGCGAGGTCTTAGTAATAGGGTCCCGTTTTATCCTTTGGGTACGGAACCCTAAAAAGTAAGAAAGAACGGTGCCGAAGTAGGTAATAAGCACGGGCAGGCGATGCGATGCGACGGGTGGGTCGGGAAAACAAGAAATTTCACGCGCAGAAGCTAGTATTAAGTAGAGAGCAGTGATGGCTGATGGCCCAGTTTTAACGGCCGCGACTTACGAGTTGTAGGTCGTAGGTTCGAACCCAGACAGGCGCTTTACTTTGTGTAAATTATTTCATCACCATTGCTTTCCATTCTTTCAAAGGAAAACTGGCATGTCCTAGAACTAAAAAATCGAAGACATGTGACATCTACACCCGCACTGGGCCCGCGTAGTGGATTACGGCCCACTCCCTCTCACAGAGAGGAAGCCTGTGTCCAAGCAGTGGGAACATTATAGGCATTATGTATGTAGAAGTTATTATTTGTATGTATTACAATTTCATTTCTCCCAGCATCTTTTGGGTACCTATCTATCATAAGTTTTTTAGGTAGGTAGGTACACACGGCTACACATCAAGCTATACATAACCAGTATAAGCTGACTTCTGATTGTACGAAAAACCTATACAATGCGAGGTCAGCTAAAACTGGAAATGTATAGCTTGATGTGTAGCCGTGTGTACCTATGATTCATATAATTTTTCGTAGGGGTTAGCTGTCTGTTAGTAGGCAAACTAAAATATTTTTTGATGTGTTCAAATCGCAAAACTTGTTGCTATCTGGTTGTATACCAGAACACTTAAAGTCTATTTAAACTTGTTTCAAAATTATTTCAAGTTAAACAAATATCAACTTTATTTTAATGGGAATTAAGTTGATTTCAGAGCGTAGCGATGTAGGATTTAAAGTAATTTTTCCATAAACTCGTATTTGTTTACATTTCTGGCAAATAAATCGCGAATGCTGTTTGTCTCTTTTGTTGTCTATGCGTATATTAGCTTCAAGGGTTATGCTTAGGCTGGGCTACGTATTCGATTATGTCAACAGCGGGTCATGGGAATGCCACGCATGCTACATACCTACTCGACCGCACACTGCCAAAGCTATGCGGGACATTATTGTCATGTATCTGGTTTATCTACAAACTGAGCCTACCCTTAGTATACATCATCATCATCTGCCTAGTCTTTTCCCAACTATGTTGGGGTCGGCTTCCAGTGTACTAGCGCGACTGCCTATCTAACCTCCACAACCCACTTATTGGGTAATACGATACCTCTTTGTAAGACTGGTTGTCAGACTTTCGGGCTTCTGACGACCCGTAACGACTGTCAAAGATCTACGAATGACAGCCTACCCCTAGAATACATGACAAGAAATAATTGATTGTTTACAATTTGTGTCTCATGAGGCTAACGGTACCTACACACACACACACACACACACAAACACCACATACGAACATCGAATCTGCATTCACGATTTATTTGGCAAAAACATAAACAAAAATGAGTATAAAGAAAAATAACTTTAATTCCTACACAATAAAGTTCAGTTTACGCTACAACTTCAAACATTTTATAACTTTTTCAATAGTGCTAGTCACTCTGAAATCAACTTGCCATTAAAATAAAGTTGATATGTATTTGACATCAATTTGAAACATAAGTTTGGTTGACTTTAGTACAATAATCAACGTTGTTTATAAGTGGAAGCAACAACTTTTTTTTCCCCCATGGGGAAAGAATAGGCCTCCGAAAGTTAGTTGACATTTTTCCACTTCAGCCGTGACGCCAAATTTTGATAAAAAAAAATCTGTTACTCATAAGGGATTACTTACTAGATTATTTTTTATGATAAGTCAAAGGTAGTTGAACTAGTCAATAACAACTTTATTATCACTTCAAACGTTTGGATCACTAAAATTTTAAATCATATCGTGGTTTGTCAGAGCTGAAGTGGAAAAATGTCATCTAACTTTTGGACCACTGTATAATAAATGTCCCTAGATTTTGTTCCTGTCGGTCCTCAATCCTCAGCGGAACCTGTATCAACGGTCAACCAAACATACTTTGCAAAAGCTAAACCTCTCCAACAAAGTTGATTTCAGCCTTGATTAAATCTCCTTCTCTCTCCTCGAGAGTATCTTCATACAACATGGCGCTACTATGACGACATTAATTAAACAAACGGGTAGGGCTAGTGGCTAGGAATCATAAAAATTATAACAACATTAAATAATTCGTAATTTGAATACTACCGCCTGCGCCGCTCGATGACGTAGGGCTCTCTCTCTTTCCTTCAATTATTCGCCTATTCTCTGCACGTAATTCGTTTTAATTACATTAATGCGATGTTATGATCCGTGACCCCGGCAAATGACCACTTTTTTTTTTTTAAGGTTTGGAAATCATCAAATGACTCCTCCCGCTCTGGGTGGAGCGGAAGGGAGTGTTAAAGACTCTTACTGACTAAAACCCATCCGTGTTCCTTCGTTAAGCCCTTTATGTTCCGGGGTAGCGGTAACCCTTTCGGACAATCCCGCTGCCCCGGCAGGGGCAAATGACCCCTGCGCTACAGTTCTTTAAGTGCAGGTTGCTCCAAGAAGCTATTTCAGAAAATTGTAAACAAATGAAAAAATAATAATGTTAAATGAAATTAAAATATGTTCATAAAACGATAACGCGAAACCGTATACGTGTGTTAAATTAATGTCGCCATTAATATGCGCCACGCTACACCCATAGGTAATGTGGAGGTGGAGTCCCTATGGTGAAATTGGGGTCAAAAAACTTTTTTGAAAAAAAAAACGCTGACTTCCAAAAAAAAGACTTTAAAGTGAAAAATTACTTTAATTTCGGAAGTCGGTGTCGTTGGGTTTGCATTTTCGTCGTTTGCCACCGACTTCCGAAATTAAAGTTACTTTTCACTGGGTAGTGTCTTTTTGGGAAGTCGCTTGTTTTTTTTTTAATAAAGTTTTTATTTTTCACTTTTTAACTGTACCTACCCCACACAAATTCGTATAACACTACTTGCTATGTAAATATCAGTGACAGGAAGTTATTAAAACATCATCATTAAAAACAAAGTGAAAAAAAAATGTATTGAAGCTAAGACTCAAAAAATACCCAAGGACCTAATCCATACCTAATCCATTAAAAAAAGAATTTTCGATATCGATCCACAATTCCCGGAGATATCGCGTAACAAATCACACAAAAAAAAAACATAGGTGCAGTCGAATTGAGAACCTTCTCCTTTTTGGATAAGTATGAGAATTGCTTCCCTTATCTTCCGAAAGATAGGGACACAGTATACCCCTCTTAGAAACTAAATGCATTGGACGGGTGTATCCTAATGATGTAGACTGACGATTGTGACAAACTTCATTATTTAAAATTTTGCCGAGACCTTGTTCTCAAGTCAGTTACTTTGTACTTTGTAGTGGTGAATTGCATCACCCATTTACCTACACAAAATAAAGCGCCTGCCTGTGTTCGAACCCACGACCATTGGCCCACTACTGTTCTACCTCAACCGTTTTAGAGCAGTGCATGGTGGCCCAGTGGCACAGAAAAACATCGTGAGTAAACCAAAATGTCCTAGAACCAAACATTCGAAGACATGTGACATCTGGACCCGCGTGGTAGATTACGGCTCATGAGCGTCCTCTTCCTCATGCGTCATGGACGCCTGTGTGACTGTGGTCCAGCAGTGGGAACATATGGGCTGATTATTCTAGTTACTTTGTGTCATTAATATCATTAAAAAAGTAACCTAGATACAATAAACACACATTACTGAGAAAATAGAGATTTCTTCATAAAGATGACAAAAGAAAACAATTGTCTAAGTAAATATAGTAAAAACACAAAAATAAATAAAGGCCCATTCGGAATTTCCATTAAAAAACCGGCAAGTGCGAGTCGGACTCGCAAACGAAGGGTTCCATACCACGAGTCAAAATATGCCGAAAAAAACACGTTTCTTAATAATGGAGACCCACTTTAATTTTTATTACCTTTATTTTATTTTTATTTTTTGTTGTTATAGCGGCAAAATACACACTCTGTGAAAATTTTAACTGTCTATACTTAACATTACGGTTTATGAGATACAGCCAGCTGCAAAAAACGCCATAAAAACACGCTTCTTGTATGAAAGGTAAAAGGTAATTTTTAACAATAGCTAATTTTTTGTCTACCTATTAAGGTTCATGAGATACAGACCGCTAACAATCAGTCAGACGGGCGGACGGACAGCGGAGGCTTCGTAATAGGGTTCCCTTGGCACCCTTTGAGTACGGAACCTTGAAAAGTAGGGTAACAGGAATAAGTAATGTACTTGTATTTATCTAGAAATCTAAAATTTTGCAACCAATAACCTTTAGCTAAGTAAACAATTCGTTCAGAAGACATCTGTGTTTGATCACTTTATGAATAAATTAATGTACATACATACTATAGGCTGACCGCTTAACTGAGACGTTGCCTGAGATAGCTGCGCGGTGCGGGAGGGGTGATAGTTGTCACAAGTTGATGAATCACTGAGCTCTCGCATCACGTCACAGCCCTCTCGCACCGCGCTGCTACCTCAGGCAACGTCTCAATTAAGCGGTCAGCCTATAACGAAGTCTAATATTTACTGATGTGTCGCATCGCATCATATTTACATACCTATACATCTTATTATTTGACTAGCAGTGCCCGCGACTTTATTCGCGTGTATGTCGGAAAAAATTCGATTCGGTTTTCATTATTTGCGCGAAACCCAAATTCGGTTTCTAAAATAAAAATAAGTCTAATTTACTCCTTATAACATTCTGCCAATGAAAGTGCCGTCAAAATCGGTCCAGCCGTTTCAGAGATTAGCCGGAATAAACATATAAAAAAATAGTTTTTTGTCATATATTATGCATTTAGTAAAAAGCTGTTATTTTGACATTACAAACAGACACTTTAGTTTTATTTAAGTATTTCTGTGTGTGTGTTTGTATGCATGTTTTTTTTAGGTGTGTATTTGTTTGTATAGATATAATAGCTTAATAGAAGAAATAGAATGAAAAGATTAAACTGGCGGACTCTGTACACAGTTTTGTTTTAAGTTTTTTAGCATTGTGGGTTTTATAATAAACACTTACTTTACTTTTTCCTAACATCACTTAAATATTATTATTATAACGGCAGAAGTGTGGTGAATTTAATCAATCAGAATGGGTTAGGAATGTGGATCGAACCCAGGAACGTTTACTTGGCGGTCCGCGCACACAACTGTACTATTGGGCTATTTCCGCTTCAAAGTTATTTTTTTTAATTCACAGAGCACTGGCTTATCAAATTGAATTATTTTATGAAGAATTTCCACCTTGCTTAAAGCACCGATTAACACCACATAGTATACTTACAATTAAAGGAAGTAGAGTGAAGAAAAAATCCAATTAAAACCAGTGGTAAAATGTACCTATAATTGGAATAGTAATTGTTTTAGCTATAAAAGCGCCGTTTGTACAATGTACTGTAACTAACGCGTACAGCACTCTTAGGTATAATTGCGTGACACACTATGAATCTTGGTCTGAATAATTTTTAAGAAAATCCATTGCTAATCCATTGCTTCTTATGTTCTAACAATTTGTCTATTCAACAACGAAAATGACGCGATGAATGATGTTGAACTGTCAAAATTATAGTGTGTTACCCAATTAGTAATTACCCCGCTGGGTTCTTTTTCACTAAGTACCTACTAACCAGTTCTCGTCCTTTCAATGTGCAATAAAGAATATCTAAGTACCTACTTTACTTAGTAGGTATTTAGGTGCCTATCTAAAGTTAACTTGTGTGGGACTGTGGGTGCAAAAGGTTAAAAAAAAAAACTATTCTATATGTAAAAATCTCACCCTGAAAATATAGGTGAAGAGAGTTTAAAGTGAGCTGTGAGCTGTCAATAGCATCAAACCCTAGTGATGTGAGCTTGAAGTGAGCTGTCAATAGCATCAAACCCTAGTGAAGTGAGCTTGAAGTGAACTGTCAATAGTATCAAACCCTAGTGAAGTGAGCTGTCAATAGCATCAAACCCTAGTTAAGTGAGCTTGAAGTGAGCTGTCTATAGTATCAAACCCTAGCATTACTTTTCACGGCAAGATTTTTACAAAATATGCACAGACATGCTGTTTGTGTGGAATAGAATGCGATTTATTCAGCTAGGGCTGTCACTCTGCCGGGCCCAAGTTTCCACAGAGGAAAGGGAGGCGCGGATGTTTGCGCGGTGCATTATATCGTCGAAACTCAGCCTGTTTATTGTCGACGCAGACAGCCTGGCGGGCGCCGGACCGAGATAAACGCGCAGGGGTAGGTAGCTGTCTTGTAAGAGAAAATAATAAAAATATTTATAGTTTAACACAAAAGTACAAAGCGATAAGGCCGACCATTAACACATTATCAACCTGAAACTGAATAATTTTGAAGGAAATTGCTAATCCATTGCTTCTTAAGTTCGAAATATGTGTCTGCTCAACAATGAAAATGCCGCGATGAATGTTGCTGAACTCTCGAAATTAAACACATTGCTACTGATAGTGTTACGTAATTACCCCGCAGTATAAAATCGCCAAGTGTTGGCCATTTTGGATTTAAGTTCCTAATGTTAATTACTTACTATTGTACAGAA
Organism: Gortyna flavago; assembly: GCA_963669345.1. Lineage (NCBI taxonomy): Eukaryota > Metazoa > Arthropoda > Insecta > Lepidoptera > Noctuidae > Gortyna > Gortyna flavago. The sequence continues at coordinate 15,015,924 of OY770138.1, forward strand.
TCAAGTTCTTCTAACTGAACAGACAGCTGTGCTGCTGGGGAGTTTGTTGCGCCTCTTCTTCTGCCCCAGTTTGGGGGACTGTTTATAATTTTTGACTGAATTGATTGTTATTTATTTGTTCTTCACTTGTATCTAAGTATGTGAAATATTAATCGTTTCACACAGCATAGTATTTCACACAACTACTTACCACACGGCCCCGCTGAATCGTGGCGGCGCCGCATCGTCTGCGAGGCCCATCGATCGCACGCACTCGCGTCGCCCGAATCGCCCACAGTCCCACACCGCCATCCAGACGCGCGATAGGGTTGTCTACTTGGACCATAATCCAAAGGCGTCACACGCCACAGATGGTTCAAGCCACCGATTTATACAGGGTCAAATATAATCAGCTAGCACTTAGCGGACGTGATGGGAATCAATAAATAAAAAAAAATGAATTTAATTATTTCTAAAAACGATAAAACACATTTTCTCAACTCATACTTCAAGTACCAACACTAACTGAAATTATTTATACAAAGTAAAGCGCCTATCTGGGTCCCCACGACCAACAAATCGTAAGTCGGGGCCGTTAGGTACCACAGGGCCACCCACTGCTCTCACTGTGCCACCACTGCTCTCACTGGGCCACCACTGCTCTCACTGAGCCTAGACTGCTCTCACTGGGCCACCACTGCTCACACAGGGTCACCATTGCTCTCACTGGGCCACCACTGCTCTCACTGGGCCACCACTGCTCTCACTGGGTCACCACTGCTCTCACTGAGCCAAGACTGCTCTCACTGGGCCACCACTGCTCACACAGGGTCACCATTGCTCTCACTGGGCCACCACTGCTCTCACTGGGCCACCACTGCTCTAACTGGGCCACCACTGCTCTCACTGGGCCACCACTGCTCTCACTGGGCCACCACTGCTCTCACTGGGCCACCACTGCTCTCACTGGGCCACCACTGCTCTCACTGGGCCACCACTGCTCTCACTGGGCCACCACTACTCCACAGGGTCACCACTGCTCTCACTGCTCTCACTGGGCCACCACTGCTCTCACTGGGCCACCACTACTCCACAGGGCCACCACTGCTCTCACTGGGCCACCACTGCTCTCACTGGGCCACCCACTGCTCTCACTGGGCCACCACTGCTCTCACTGGGCCACCACTGCTCTTACTGGGCCACCACTGCTCTCACTGGGCCACCACTACTCCACAGGGCCACCACTGGTCTCACTGGGCCACCACTGCTCTCACTGGGCCACCACTACTCCACAGGGCCACCACTGCTCTCACTGGGCCACCACTGCTCTCACTGGGCCACCACTGCTCTCACTGGGCCACCACTACTCTCACTGGGCCACCACTACTCCACAGGGCCACCACTGCTCACACTGGGCCACCACTGCTCTCACTGGGCCACCACTACTCCACAGGGCCACCACTGCTCTTACTGGGCCAACACTACTCCACAAGGCCACCACTGCTCTCACTGGGCCACCACTGCTCTCACTGGGCCACCACTACTCCACAGGACCACCACTGCTCTCACTGGGCCACCACTGCTCTAACTGGGCCACCACTACTCCACAGGGCCACCACTGCTCTCACTGGGCCACCACTGCTCTCACTGGGCCACCACTACTCCACAGAGCCACCACTGCTCTCACTGGGCCACCACTGCTCTCACTGAGCCACCACTACTCCACAGGGCCACCACTGCTCTCACTGGGCCACCACTACTCCACTGGGCCACCACTGCTCTCACTGGGCCACCACTACTCCACAGGGCCACCACTGCTCTCACTGGGCCACCACTGCTCTCACTGGGCCACCACTACTCCACAGGGCCACCACTGCTCTTACTGGGCCACCACTACTCCACAAGGCCACCACTGCTCTCACTGGGCCACCAGTGCTCTCACTGGGCCACCACTGCTCTCACTGGGCCACCACTACTCCACAGGACCACCACTGCTCTCACTGGGCCACCACTGCACTAACTGGGCCACCACTACTCCACAGGGCCACCACTGCTCTCACTGGGCCACCACTGCTCTCACTGGGCCACCACTACTCCACAGGGCCACCACTGCTCTCACTGGGCCACCACTACTCCACAGGGCCACCACTGCTCTCACTGGGCCACCACTGCTCTCACTGAGCCTCCACTACTCCACAGGGCCACCACTGCTCTCACTGGGCCACCACTACTCCACTGGGCCACCACTGCTCTCACTGGGCCACCACTACTCCACAGGGCCACCACTGCTCTCACTGGGCCACCACTACTCCACTGGGCCACCACTGTTCTCACTGGGCCACCACTGCTCACACAGGGCCACCATTGCTCTCACTGAGCCAAGACTGCTCTCACTGGGCCACCACTGCTCTCACTGGGCCACCACTGCTCACACTGGGCCACTGCTGCTCTCATTGAGCTATCACTGCTCTCAGTGGGCGACCACTGCTCTGACACAAGAAATAAAATAAAAAGGATAACCAATTTTAAACATAATTATATTTCTGTCAATCATTTAAAGATGAAAGAGACTGAATGTTTTAAATGCGCTTTTATAATACGCGTTTTTACAAAAATAAAATTGCATGCCAAAGGATTCTTCACCGTTCTATTAGACCTTCGTTGCTCGAATGCATTTAGTGATTCGCGGTAGTTCGCGGTGCATCAGGCCTTAGGGCCTGTATCTAACCTATGAACCTTACCCACAACTCAACAAGCTCTCAAGTAAATTGCAGCAGCCCTAGCTGAAGACGAGGTGCGACATCTCGGCGCCTGGCATTGTGCGGACACTTCGTCTGCCGGGCCCGGGAACCACAACTTCATCTTATAAGTCTGCATTCACAGAGACGCGATACGGCGCGACTAGGCGAAGAGAGAAAATGTTTGATTTATCATGTTGCTTGAATTAACTATAACGACGGGAGTTGCCATGCGCTGATATTCACTATACGACCGTATGAAGTTGGAGTTCTTATAAAAAAAAAATGTTCTACCTATTTTTGAATATCCGCGTAAAAGTTACAAAGAGAGGTCACGGTGGTTTTGTTGTCCTTACTGAAACTAAAAGCATTTACTTCAATTAAACCATTTACAGGTACTTTTATATTGTCAAAAAGTCGGTCAATTAGTCAGAAAGTTGAAGCTAGTTGCCCATTTCAAAACGTAGATCTCTATGGATAAGAGCGGGCTAGAAACTCCAAGGACACTCTTAATCCTGGGTACATTATTCTTGTTGCTTCTATATTTGAGAACAATGTAAAAAAATAAAATGAAGAACCAATAAAAAATATAAGATTAAAAACGAGCTTCAATTTTAATAAAAAAAATTAGTAAGTTTGCTTTTGCTTTGTATAAACTAAAGAAAGTAGTCAATCAATCAGCAGCAGTCACTGCATACTATGGATATGTCGATTCTATACTACGCTACGGAGTCATGTTTTGGGGTAACTCCTGCAATAAGGACATGGTGTTCAAATCGCAAAAAAGATGCATTAGAGCTATTACCGGTATAAAAATAACTGATAGCTGCAAACCTTATTTTATATTGTTAAAAATAATGACTTTACCTTGCTTGTACATATTTGACACTGCTTTGTTTGTTAAAAAGAACATGCATCTGTTTAAAAAAGCTTCTTGATCATCGCTATAAAATGATTAGACAAGAATACAGACATGAATTATGCGTTCGATCATCAAAGACCGCCTTGATGCACAAAAGCATACTTTGCATGGCCCCAAAAATATTTAATAAAATACCAAATGTAATTAAGGACTTATTCACAAATTGAGACTATTGAGACTATTATTGGAAAAATGTTATTATACTATTGACGAATTCCTTAATGATAAATTGTAAGTTGTTCGACATTGATATTTATTTAATTTTGACATTGTATTATTATCTTTGTTTTCATTCATTATTTATAATATTTATAATCAATTGTTAATTTTTTGCTGGTTTCTGTTTATGTCGTACGAGTAAGTTATGTTGTGTTTTGTTGTAATTATTTTATTTTAATATGTTGTTCTTTTTTATAATGATTACTAATTGTGTGAAAGAGTGTACACCTGAGGGTAGATTTTTGAGGAACTAATTATTTATTTTTAAGATCGCATGTAAAATGTACCAAAAATCACACCAATAAATGAATTTGAATTTGAATTTGAGCCCTCCAGTCTCAACCGACGGCGCCCGTTGAAAATGACGCGTGGATCAGCACCATTTAGCTCAACTATTTTGTAGGGAACCGAACGACTTCAACAATGTGTTTTGACGTTCGGGAATTACATGCATCCATACTTTACCGAAATACTAGTACATTCCATGACTCCATTTTAATTCCGTACCTATTTAAAACACATCAAGTTACAACACACATCGTGAGGAACCTCCTCCTCACTATCCTAGAACAAAAAATTCGATGACATGTGACATCTGCCAACCCGCACTGGGCCCACGTGGTAGATTACAGCCCACTCCCTCCCGAAGAGAGGAGGCCTGTGTCCCAGCAGTGGGAACATTATAAGCAGATTATGCAGTAATAAGACAGACATCATCAGTGACATTCGGGACTAACCTTTACATATTAGACCATTGTTTAAATGCTATCAGCAATTGCGTTAGTGTGTGTTAGCCCTTAGCCCTTATAGTAAACGCAGATTCATCGATGGATTGCTATCGTATATTGATTTTCAATTCGATATAATATTTTCTGTCTGCTCAAACTCCATTGCTGAGCGTGGGGTCGTGGATTCCATCCTTGGATCGGGTAAAATATTATTAATTTTCCTATTAGGATTTTTTCAGTAGCAGCCCAATATTTAGATTTTTACCTGGTTTTAATGGCAACAGGCTCGCCATAACTTAACTTTTGAATTATGTATGCGTTATTCTGACTGTAAAGTTTCATCAAAATCCGTTCAGCAGTTTTTGCGCGAAAAAGTAATAAACATCCATCCATCCTCTAGCCAAAGTAGGATAGTAGGATTCTATGTAATCATAGGAGGAATCCCATTGGAATTTCCCCACAAAAGAATTAGGACTAGGGTAAGTCCGGGGGAGATGGCCGTACGGGAGTGATGACCAATCGATAAAAATGCGATTGTTTACTAACAGATGGCGGTCATTTCAATGTAGTTCGGTTCGCCTCGCGGCCAGCAACAAGACTGTGCGTGATTTGTTTGAGAAAAAAAATCAAAAAGTAAGTAAAATCCACTTTGTTTTTTAACACAATGCCTGAATTAAGTTATTGGGTTGATCTATAATGTGGTCCCAAAAAGGTTTTAGACAATTTTCTTTCTTTTGTTATTTTATGGCAAAGTAATTAACTTTTCTCGTATTCTAACCTAAAAACGTGCAACGGTAGATGACGCAAAGTTTTTTAAATTGATATGGCCATCTCACCCGTACAATCGGGATAGATAGCCGTATTTTGTACGGGAGAGATGGACATAAAATCTTACGTGTTATTTCAAGAATATCTTATAACTAATATATTTTCTACAGATGCCTAACTACTACATGCGGAAGGCGGTGAGTTCTCGAGGTAACTGGGGTGAAGACGACCTGAAAAATGCCATGGATGAAGTGAAAAAACAAACAATGTCAGTATACAGAGCGTCTTTAATATATGGCATACCCAGAAAAACGTTAGAAAGAAGAGTCAAGCTGAATTATGACACCAAGGGACCTATGGGTCCTGCTTCTACGTTTGGTGCTGACAATGAAAAGAAACTCTGTAAAGATATTAAAGAAATGCAGTCTAAAGGGTTTCCTTTAACTATTGATGATACGAGAAAAATAGCATTCAGTTTTGCGGAGCAATTACATATTATAAAACACAGATTCAATCAGAATTCTGAAAAGGCTGGCTATGATTGGCTGCAACTGTTTTTGAAAATTAACCCTGATATTTCGTTGAGAAAGTCAGAAGGGGGTATCTTACGCTAGAAGTCAGGGTATGAACAGATCAGAGGTGAATGTTTATTTTGAAATGCTCGAGAAAACCCTTTGTGAAAATGATTTGCTCGACAAACCTGGCAACTTGTTTAATATGGATGAGACTGGATTGCAAATGAACAACCGCCCAGGACATGTTTTGGCTGAAAAAATGAAAGAAAAAGTAAAGGCAGACAATGAAAATAAACCAAAAAGACCAATGATATAACAACAAGAAAAAAAGACTGCAAAATCCCAAGAAAAGACTGTTACGAAACGTAAAGCCATTCGCAGGATCTCGGACAGTAGTGGGCGGCTCGAAGCCGCAGTGAACGCGCCCACACCGGGGCGCCATATACGGCCATGTGATGACCCTTAGGAGCGCAGCAAAGGGAAACAAGGCAGAAAGAACGGCGAAAATGAAGTGATAGAGCGGGCGGGCGATGCGATGCGACGGGGTGGGTCGGGGGAACACGTTTCATCGGACGAAGTCGCGGGCAGAATCTAGTAAAAAATAAATGGTCTGCTTAATATTGAGGTTTCGGTCAGTTTCAAAATGTTTTCTGTTAGCAAATATAGTGATTATAAGATGCTGTTTAGTAGCCAGCAAGAGTAACAAAATTGATCAGCAAATAATGTCATATTGCAGCTCTATTCTATTTATTGCGATCAATTTCTTGGCTGGTAACAGTTCTAACCGGCGTAACCGAACCTATTTAGACGGGGGCGACGGGGCGCCCTAATCTCGAGATGATAACCAATTGTATAATCTTGCTGACAAGTAATTGTTTTGTATTACGACTATTTATTTTGCAAAGAGAAATATATCAAGCTGATTTTTTAACTGCTTTCAAAAACATACTATGATGTCGGAATAACTTAATAGCTTGATTTTTCTTTTTCGTTTTTTACGACTATTACAGAAGTAGGTTTGGAAGAAATGCACCGACCTCAAATAAATTCGGTTATGGGCAGGAGAGAGTATGTATTTCTTAGTGAGTAAGTCGTTGAAGTGAGTCAATAAATAAATAAAACATTTCGCCTTACTGACGTTTGTTTTTTACGAAAACGAGTTTTTAATCTTATAACACAACTATGGTAACCCCAAGACCCCTGTACCGTTGCATGCACCCATTGCAAGACCCCTGTACCGTTGCATGCACCCATTATCGCAATGTTTTGCGTTTTACATTGCGCATTACCGCAAACAACTTTTCACACCAAAAATAAAAGTCGTTACCCAGCAATTATTTTTGTGCAATGTTACTTAGTTTGATGTACAGAATGCGTAGCTGACGGCTATGTGATGGGACTTTTTACAACCTGTATTATAAGTACGTTTCCTTGGTTGAAAGCGGCTAAGCAGAATATTAACTGTCAAGTATACGACGCCCATATTTTTGGTTCTTCGAGGCGAAGGTTGTAACACATTTGCTTTATTATCTTCCATGAAATTTATTACCCACATTCACAATGGGGTTGTATATTTTTATGTTATTATTTTTGCCTTTTGTTTTGTATAGTGCGAGCAATGACATTTTGTAAGTCACAAAATAATAGGATGATCGATCGTTGATTTGATTGGTGGAATATTTATTGACATTGTTGATGAATCTTGCTTGATTCGTTTAAGTTTTTCCTTTTCATAGGTGTCAGCAATAAAAATTAAAAATCAAGTATTTTGTGTCAATTACCTACTTACGCACTTTAGCTCGCGTGTTTGGTCTCCTACACATTACCTGCCTAAGTAGAAGTGTGTCGGAGGGCACACACAGACCCAAGTGAACTAAGCTTTATACTTTAAGTAGTTGTCATCATTACTATTGTTGTTGCTAGTCATGTTGTGCGATTAAGGCTTAGGGTGAAAAACATGTCAGAACCTCTAATGTGAACCTAATGATATACTGTGATTAATAACCTGTTGTAGTTGCCTTATCAATAAATAAATAAGTAAATAATTTATTTAAATACGGTTTTTTTTTAGATGTGGTGGAAACCACCGACTGTTTGTGTAATGAACCTAACTGTGATCGAAATACAGTTCTTTATACAAAACTGACAATGTAGTCCTCTTCTAAGTAGTCAGTTTTGTATTTTAAAAACTTTAGCTTGGGCGGAATAAAATTCGAAAAAGGTAAGACAAAATCTGACTCGAAGGTTTTTAAGCTCGGGTTAAAGTTAGAACTTGATTTGTAATAAGACGGATAGTATTCAGTGTTCACTGGTTTGATGTTAGGACTAAGTAAGCGTTACAAAAAATTCTAGTAAAGTATTCTATATGCTGACATACTAGGCTGTATGGTCATATGAACTTAAACTAATTATGTAGGAAGTATTTATTTGGATAAAAATCATACAACTTAATAAAATAATAAGTACCTACCTAAGCAATAATAACTAATATACCTAATTAATTAATAAAAATAACAAAATTAAATCCTAACTCAACTAAATAGGTATAATGTAATAAAATCTTATGTACTTAGGTAAATAAAAAATGTGGTAATAATTATGAAAAAGTTGATTTATTATAATTATAATTATAATAATTATTATAATACAGTTTACAATAATTACAAGCGATCACCAAACGGGGTGAAAGAAAACGGCGTAGTATTAAATTAGTAGTCGGGCGTCTACACACGGCGTCGCGAGCGCGCAAGTCGCGCCGCGCGTTCTCCGTCCGGCGCCGCATCGCGCGTACTCCGTCCGGCGCCACATCGCGCGGCTAACTCTTACAATATAACTACCTACACTACACTCCGGTCACGAGCGGCGCGCGCTGCGCTGACGCGACCCAGCCCTACGTAGACGAAGATTTATTTATTTATTCGATTTTAGGATATAGTCTTTCGAACGCGAGGAACAAAATATTACACAAGTCGAGAATATTATTTATAATCGATTCGGATTAAATCGGATTCGAGAGCGGCGTAAGCGAGCCGCGGCGGGGGCGGCAGGGGCGGCAGGGGCGGCGGACAGCGGCGAGCGTCGAGCGGGCGCAGGCTATGTACACGAGCGGCGCTACGGGCAGTCGCACTCCTCCACCACCATCTCGGGCAGGTCGCGCTTGATGATGTTGGAGTCGGCGCCAAAGTAGATGAGCGACAGCGCGGAGAAGCGCACGGGCGCGCAGCACTCGGCGCGCTCCAGCCGCGCCGCCTCCACCACCTGCGAGTGGTAGTTGAGGAAGGGCGCGCACGCGCCGCGGCAGTAGTTGGCGTAGTAGCCCTCCGGTGCCACGATCCAGTCATCCCAACCCAGCGCGCGGAAGCTCACGTAGTAGGTCTGGCGGCAGCAGCGGCCGTGCTCGGCCGCGTCGCAGTCGAGCGCGCGGCGGCGGCGTGCGGGCGGCGGCTTGAGGCGCAGGCGCAGCAGTGGCCGTGCCGCTTGGCCGCCGCCCAGGCGCAGGCGCACGCGGCCGCCGCAGCCGCTGCAGTCCAGCAGCAGGCGCAGCGGCTCACGCGCGCCTCCCGCCGCCCAGCGCCGCGCGGCCTGCGTCACGTCGAGGCGCTGCCAGCCGCGCGCCGGGTCGCGCCGCGCCGCGCCCGCCAGTGCGCTGATTGCGGCCGTGTCGTTGCCGCTGACGGTGAAGGCCCACAGCGTGTAGCGAAGGCGGCGCGCGCGCGGTGAGGTCTCCGCGCGCACCAGCAGCTCGGCTGATGCCACCGCCAGCCCCTCGCCCTGCTCCGACTCGGCCTCGGCGCCGAGCCGGAATTCGATCAGGCGCTGACCGTTCAGGGTCTCACCTGCACATACCAAGCAGGCTCTCGTGTAGAGACTGTATTCAATATTAGCGACAGAGATTCACGGACAGATTTCCCGACCAATAGATCGGAAAACAATCCGTAATCGCTGACACTGTTTGTCGCAAAACCTTAATTATTCCTACGGTCCCTGCCTATATCGAAATGGCCCATCTTTAGCGCAGTGGTCGCGACGGGAGTGGGATGGGTGCGGGTGCCAGGGTGCGTGTGGTGGTCGCCCCGGCTAGAGCTGCACGTGCCCGGTCGTCGTGGACGCCCGCCTCCCAGCGGTCGGAGGTCCACGCCAAGCCGAGCTCGCGCTAGCCGCGCGCACACCCGGATCATATTAGAAAAAAGTCTAAGGAATCGGAAACTAACAGATATAATAAAGTGTTTGCTAAGTCGTCGCAGCCACAAGCACTACTAAACTCGTTTAAAAAATAAATGCGTTTAAACTACTCCAGCGTCCATCGGTGCTACGCCGCGCAGCTGAGAAGATTGAAGTTCACCTCATGTTGGAGAGTCGGTCCTGCGAACAAAGAAGTCCTCATTATTATGAGAATACGTGACAAATAGAAGCGATGAACGTATACATGTAAAGAGCACACGTGGGTAGCTAGGATGCGGCATGTAACCGACAAATGATCCGATTGATTGACTACGATCAAAGCGGATACTCGTATCCGCGGTGCAGCGTTTCACATCCCTGCCTACTAAATGGCCGTAGTTTTTGTGAATGAAACAAAATGACTGTACACAAAGCCCCACTAAACCGAAATTTAATGAAATAATTGTATGCGCGATGGCGTAGTGCCAAATCTTTTAGTACTACATAATAAGGTCGTTGGAATAAATAAATGTACTAATGAGATAAGATAGTCCGAGCAAGCTTACCACCGTCAGTTAGATTGAAATCTTCATTTAAGTAGAAAGGTACTCTATATTTAGAACAAGTATCCTTTGAGAAAGTTAATGTTGAGAAACGGATACTGCGTGGGTGTCATGGTGTCAGTCTTAGCAAAGCGAGATTACTTAGTATATTGTGGAAAAGGGCAAACCCCTATGGGCAAAGGGTCCGCTAATAATTAGCATTCCTAGGACTGTCTCTAGAGGTTTAGGCATGCACTGTCATTGCTTAACTTATGTTACTCTTACAGTATGCCTGACACGTGTGACCACATAACAAGTGACAAGACGTGTTTGTGTAGGTAGACACAAACACGTCTTGTCACTTGTTATGTGGTGGCCTAAAAACCTAATAGATAAATGCTGCCAAATCTCCATTTTATAAAGAACTACTACCGACTACTACTCATTGCAAACATAATGTGTGTGTTTAATAGATTTTCAACTTTATAACTAAAGTTTAAGGTTCAAAGTTGATTGGGAAAATTTTACAGTTTCGAATAGCTTGATGTGCTGGCGCGTCTGTACAATATCAGTATCACACAGCTAAAATAACTCATATCATTGAAATGACATCGACAGTTATCCTTCAAACTGGAACGCAGTAACTTTAAATAGGTTTGATCAATAGTGGTACCTATACCTATACACCGGAACGAGCCCTTCCACTGTACTACTTCTGAAAGACAATTCCCGTAATTAAAACGTTAAAAATCTAGTCCTAATCTCATCTCAGTGACAAACAAACTTGTCCAAAATTTAGGGAAATTAGAGGTATTTTGACAGACTGATGAGACAGATCTGAGAGGCAATTTTCGTAATTTTAAGAACGTTCACAGTCTGATCTCAGTCTCAATCTGTCAAAAATACCTCTAATTTTCCTACATTTTGTCAAGTTTTTGACATTTGTTTGTCGCCGAGATGACACTGCGACTAGACTTAGAACATTTTAAAACGTTCTTAAAATTACGAGAATTGTCTCTCTGGCAATTATGACATAGGCATCTTTACGAAAACTTGATCCACGTCAGTAATCTAAACGTTGTTTCAGGGCCACTATATACACCACCTATGCACCACAAATAGTTTTTGCATCTTTAATGCACCACAAATAGTTCAAGGTCAGCGAATATTCGATCTGAATTTCACAACCACGTAAACCAGGGCTTAGGAAACCATAAAAGGGGCAATCAAGTGAGCTATTAAGGTATAAAATTAGCCTTAACATTATGGGGTAAAGTATTGACTGCATAGGTCCGACCGTGTCGCCATGAACCCACCTTGCAACGTGTTATGCAACGCGTTCTGCCATGGTATCGATTGTGGTGAATTTCTAGATATGAATAATTAAGTGTGTGGATTATGGGCTACGGGGAAGTGGTTAAAGTAGATAGGCCTTTTCAGGATTTCGATTCATAATATGTCGTTTTACTGCAAATCATTGTGCTTTGTTTTATAGATTCTACTACTCGTACTTCATTAGTTTAGTGCAAGCGCAAGCCTGAGTGCTTTTTTTTAAGGATGGGAAATCATCAAATTATGATTTTCGCTCTGGGTGGAGCGAAAGGGAGTGTCAGACTCTTACTGACTAAAACCGTGTTCCTTCCTTAACCCTTTATGTTCCGGGGTAGCGGTAACCCTTTCGGACAATCCCGCTGCCCCGGCAGGCTTCGGCCCTAATGGGCCCCTTCACTGATGCTGACAAAGCCGGAGTGCTGAGCCGGGATCATGGTTCGATTCCCGAAACCGGCTAGTGCATATATTAGCATTGTCCATTGACAATTTCTCAGCAGCGGGGCAAAAAGCAATGCAAAACTTATTTTATTAAGATAACTGTAGGTACTGTACTACGGGACAGTGGGACACCTTTGCCTAGCAGTTGGACGATAAAGGTTAACGGAAAAAAAAACTGTTCTGCGGTTTAATTACGTAACACACTAACAGTTACAATAATTTTAATTTTGACAGTTCAACAACATTCATAGCGTTACGTTGTTGAGCAGACAAATTTTTCGGATTGGCAATTACCTTAAAAATGATTCAGATTGTAATTGAAAGCGTGTTAAGAAATTAGGGTGCTGAGTTGTGGTGATACCAATTATCTTCAACGAAACTGAAATATCGACTAAGGCGCCACTAGTCGATATTTTTTCCATACAAATTTCGGGAGAGCAGTTTGGCATTGTGCATCCAAAGTTAAACATGATATCGTTTTAACTTATTATTAATTGTGTCTGTACGGAAACAGAATAGGTATTAAAATAAAAACGCATTAAAAAGTTATAATATGAGTCAACAAAGATTCGTTTTTCTTGCTATTTTAAACGTAACTTTGGGTGTAAATATGTAATAACAAAGAAGAACTAAGAATACCTAAATACCTAATAACTAAAGAACTAAGAAACAAAGAAAGAACTGTAAAATCTTCAAAACCAAGTCCGTACCGACAAAGCTGAGTTATCGAGGAGTTCAATAAACTTTATTTATAATTGATTTATGCAGTGTTTTTTTCATAAAACTTGATTTTCCAAAGCTTTTTCGATTTTTTTTACGCGCCTGTCAGTTCGGAACGTTGATTTTGTGTGCGTGAGAACTAGACGTTGTGCGTGTAGACTAGCGTCTAACTGCTCATCACTGATACTAGCTCTGTCAGACACGAAGCCAGGTGGGACAGCGTGCTTTTTGGCCATGACCACCAGTAAGTTCGAGCTTGCGACTAGTTTACTCTTTTTAGGTAAGTATCTTTTATTAGTCTTTTGCAGACAGACACAATACTTATAATCACACTAATGTTATAAAGGCAATAGTTTGTGAGTGTGTGTGTGTGTTTATATGTTTCTTGTTACTTCTACAGTACTTATAATCACACAAATATTATAAAGGTGAAAGTTTGTGAGTGAGTGTGTGTGTGTTTACATGTTTGTTACTTCTTCACACTCAAACGGCTGGACCAATTTTGATAAAATTTTGTATGGAGGTAGCTGACACCCTGGATTACCATATAGGCTACTTTTTATCCCGATATTCCCACTGTATCGACACTTATGCGGTTGAAACTGCGGGGCGCAGCTAGTGAAACTAAAGTAATAGCCGCCCCACAAATCAATGTCTCCATATAGGTACTTACTTACCATAGACAATTTCAACAAAAATAACATAAAAGCCGAAGTAAAAGTGTTTCCACGAACACGACCCACGAAGTACCACATTAGGATGGATATAAAAAACCTCAATTCACAAACCTATTGCAGGTACGGAAGCAAAAACTCCAGGCATAAAATGTTACGATAAAGAACTTGTAACAATAAAATATAACGCAGTACGCAGTACGTTCGACTATGTAACACAATAATGGTGGTTTTAACCAAAGTTCAGGTACTAAAAGCATGGCGAACGGCTGACCTGACCCCGTTCCGTCTAAAAAAGGTCTTACTTCAGCTATTCTATAGAATAGTGACGTAACTAATGAATTACTTCACTAGTTCCGTTTGGCGCGCCTTTTGGGTTGACGAATACAATTTGTATGTAATAGTACGTACGTACATAGTATTTTTCTATGAAAATCCATTTCTATTTTTCTTTCTTCAAGTACCAAGAATTTCAGCAAAGAACTTTCCATGACAAATCTGTCTTTTTATAAAGATTTTCTGTAAGAAATCTTATGAACGAGTATGTATTGTATTTTGTTCATTCGATTTCATTTATATATTTAGCAAAAAGATAGCGTAGGTACCTACTGAAAGCATTGTTCATTATTCTATCTGTGATTAGGATTGAACTCCTCTCGAAGGGGTTGCCACTGTTTCAATATGCATCGGTCCACTGGGAATATAAAGAAGGTAATGCAAATCTGTAGGTAATTAAGGTGCCTTCTAATACTATCTGACTTAAATTTGACTATTTCTATGTTAATGTAAATTCAATAAATTGTTTTTTATTATTGTTAATAAGACATCATAATCTTGTTTGTTAAGACTCCTCCTTGCCTCGGAACATTGGTCCCGATTGTCATTCGTGAATCTTTGACAGTTGTTATGGGTCGTCAGACGCCCGAAAGTCTGACAACCAGTCTTACCAAAGGGACTACCCAGTAACTGAGTTGTGAAGGTCAGATAGGCAGTCGCTCCATGTAACATACTGGTCTTCAGCCGCATCCGGTTTCCAACCGACAGAGTTGGGAAAAGACTAGGCAGATAATGATGATGATTGTGTTTTGATAAGTTTGGACTCAAATTATGTTAAGTTATTGTTCACAAATTCAACAGCAAACCAACATTTCCGTATGTTTTGCAGTGTCCTGACAGGGTTCATGTGCAAAAAACCGACAGTAATATTTGTAAAATGTGCAAACAAATAAATAATTGAAGCATTTGCTGACTTCGTGATTTACCTAGTGTAGGTTAGTTGGATAGGAGGAGATGTAAAAGAATAAACTGTACCTATATCTACCGAAAGAGAACGTTGCGCCTGACACAGGACATCTGCTTGCTTACGGAGGAAAAGATATCAATGGCACGCGTCTCAATGGGATTCATTATATCGAACGCGCGCGTGGGCCGTCCCGCAGGACAACAGACAAAATAATACAACTCAATTGAAATCTATTATAATAGGTTTATGTCTTTTTTTGTTCTGTTCATATAAGACAGTGGAACAGATGGGCTGTTTCATTGTTATCTTAGGCCAACCAATTGCTCAATTTGCTCAAATATGTGGGCATGTGATTTTTTTTTAATAATATGACGTAAATGTTGAGTTTTTATCATTGACGTAGGTAGACTAGTAAAGCGTAGTACCAACTGGAGCGATTTCGTGAAATTTTCGCGCAAATGGTACATCGTACTAATATTAAAGAGTTTGTTTGCTTTAACGCACTAATCTCAGGAACTACTAATCGGATTTGAATAATTATATTTGCATTTGATAGCTAAATTTTTGAGGAAGGCTATAGGTTATTTAACATCATGCTAGGGCCCTGAGGAGCCGTGCAAAACGAAAAAAGGCAGATAGAACTCTAAGCAAAGATAAAGTAATAGCGCGGGCAGGCGGAACAAATCGGGGGAACAAAGAAAAATTTGTCTATTCAACAACTTAATCATCGCAATGAATGTTGTTGAACTGTCAAAATGAAAGACTTTGCTACTGTTAGTGTGTTACACAATAACTCCGCTGAGCTGGTGATACACGCACGCTGGTTGCGAGTACAACGCACCTGACCTTCCCTGAAGAAAATCAAAAATAAGGTCACTAGATAACCAGGAGCATGTATGGCCAGTATTTCTAGACTTATAAAAAAAATGGACTCCGCGCCACGCATATCGAAAGTGAGATTCATTCCGGTCTGATCCCCTGAGCCCCCCTCCACCACCCCCCCCTCCTCGATCCCCTGCTAGTTCTTCTTTTGTTTTGAAATCTTTCTTATTCAACTTTCTCATTAAGCACCGTACCGATCTATGTGTGCGTGATTGACGATTGACGCTGTCGTGTCACGTAATGGTGGCAGGTCGGCATACTTTGATGTAAATGTGAGCGTGAGTCGTGTTTGTACAAGCGGTCCGCCATACTTACTGTGCTTCACTTTCGATATGCGTGGCGCGGAGTCCATCTTTTTTTTATAAGTCTATGACTATTAATTTAATATTAAATAACTCAAAATTGTATGAGGAAAATGTCGTGAGCAAAGTTTTGAGTATGAATGTCGATGGCTATAAGAGTAGGGGAAGACCAAAGAAATGATGGATGGACTGTGTGAATGATGATATGGTTAGAAAGGGGGTGACTGCCGAGATGACGACTAAGTAGGTAATAGAGAAACATCAAAGAAAAAGACAAGTTGCGCCGACTCCAAACAAAATTGGGATATCTAAGAGCAGGAGAATTATGATGAATTCAAAATTGAAATCAAAGCCTTCTTGAAATATAAAGTAGGAACAAAGTAAATGAAAAACTTTTTAAACTAATTGACACGAGTGTAGAAGCAACACTGTTAGACACGCCATGCTCATACTAGGCCAGCTCTAAGACATGAAAAACTTAATGCTAATGTTCCACATATTTCACCTCATTATTAAGGTACATGACGTTACGAAAAGGTATTTACAATTGACTTTCTATCCCGATGTTCTCACGGGATCGACACTTATGCAGGTAAAACCGTGGGGCGCAGCTAGTAAATATTAAAAAGGCGAAAGTTTGTGAGTGTTTTTTTTTATGTTTGTTAATTCTTCACGCAAAAACTACTAAACAGATTTTTATGAAATTTGTCACACAAATGGTTTATAACCAGAATTAACACATAGGAAACTTTTTATCCCGACATTCCCACGGGATCGACACTTATACGGGTGAAACCGCGGGGTGCAGCTAGTGGTAAATAAGACCCAAGCGGTCTTATTATTACAAACAAGGTTTTTTTTATGACATGGTTGAATTAACCCATCGAGCTAGCTTTTGTAATGAGAACATAACATAAATATTAAGCCTGTATTTCCCAAAGGGTTAGGCAGAGGAGATTATACTACACTCACATTTCGCTCGCTAGTTGTGTTTAAGTCCTACGTAATCGGGGGCGAGCCTATTGCCACCAACCGGGTCCGGGCTGCTACTGAGAAATTCCAGATGGAAAGTCCAGATTACATTTCTCCCGATCAGGGAATGGAGCCCAGGACCTCAAGCTCAACAGTAGCGCTTGCGACCACTATATCAATATAAATCTGGCAGTCTAATAAGATCGTAAACTGTGAAATACAGTTCTTTATTCAAAATTTAGCTTAAAATTCAAAAATGGCTCCATTGTCTAAACCAGGGGTCACCAATTAGTATCTATTATATAAAATTCAAGTAGGTATCCGCTAAGAAAGGGTTTTTCGAAATTCCGCCCCTAAGAGGGCGAATGAGGGGAGCGTGAAATTTTACACGGATGAAGTCGCGGGCAGAAGCAAATTTAAGTATAAAAATATGACTGTCGCGGTCCGTTTGGCAGACGATTACTAGCAATTATTAAGTTAAGTTACTATTCATTTACTTTATTTTTTTATTAAGTGATAAATAAATATTATACAAATTAATAAAAATAACAAAGTAAGCAACCAAAATGGCAATTATTACTTTGAACTATTTGCCTCAAGCATGGAGTGTCAGCGGCAGAAAAGGCAAAGCGTAGGCTAAATTAAACTACTTACATAACATTTTTTTAGATTAAGATTCAGTTATAAATCTTACTGTTTACTTCAGGTACGCATAAAATATACTTCAGGTCGCATTTGGCGACTCCAGGGTTAAACCGTGTCTTAAGACAAACCTTGTTTTGCAATAATACGAAGAAGACTGTAAATCCAGGGAAACGAAATCTATTTCAACAAATCTTTTCCTGGTCAGTATTCCGGTATCTACAGAAGCTTAGTAGCGAGTCCGGTATTAAGGGTCCGAACACGTCATTTTCCTCGACTCTTGAGTTTCGTGGCCTTGACACGTTATGCGAAAGGTTTTCTTAATCATAATCATTTATTTGCAATAAATATTTACCTCAGAGAGAGCAGTGGAGTCAGAGAGAGAGCAGGCCCAGTGGTAACGGCCGCGACTTACGAGTTGTAAGGTCGTAGGTTCGAACCCAGACAGGCGCTTTACTTTGTCTACATTAATTCATCACCATAGCTCTACAAGCGGCGAAGGAAAACATCATGAGGAAACCGGCATGTCCTAGAACCAAAAATTCGAAGACATGTGTCATCTACCAACCCGCACTGAGCCCGCGTGGTGGATTACGGCCCACTCCCTCTCACAGAGAGGAGGCCTGTGTCCCAGCAGTGGGAACATTATAGGCTGATTATGTTATGTTATTTTATAAATATTTACATAATATAAGCTATCATTTAAACTAATAATATGTACTTTTATATGAAAAAATCAGCAAAACAATCATAGGGCATCAAAAAATTCGTCCGCATCGCTGTCAACAGGAACAGTGCCCAACAGGGTTGGCAGCACCACAACTCGGTTCCGAAGATTACCCTCCAAATATACATAAACTCATAAAAATCGCTCTCTCTCTTTATAATATTAATAAACATGATAAAAACTCATTATTTTTCCTACTTTTACTGAAACTTTCTAGTTTTCTAGCCTCCGCTAAACGGTTGGTCTACAGTTTGCGTGACCAGAATGTTCGCCGTTCTTTGGCAAAGGAATTAGCATTGCCATTCCACATGGCATTGCTGCCAAGATTACGTTACGTAGGACAGCAATTGATTTTCATGCCCTTTTTGAAGGAAATTGTTGACAGTCCGTGCCTATGTACTTACCTATTACAAAACGAAAACGTATTTCTGTGACTGTCTCTTTTATCATATTTTCAATTCATTAATCACATGTTGGGTAACTGCGTAACACACTATCGGTAGAAATGGCTATAATTTTGACAGTTGCAGCATTCATTGCGTCATTTCCTTTGTTGAGCAGATAAATTTTTCGAACATATATGAAGCAATGGATTATCAGTATCTTTCAAAATTATTCAGATTGAGATTAATACTTAGTGTGTTACAAACTCCTCAACCAACATCTTCACAATACAAATACCTAACACATACTCAAACATACATACGTACGTACATTAAAAGAGATATCATGGTTTCAAAAACAGGACGTCATTAGATGAATTTGACACAAAATAGTTGAATACAATAGGACAACGCTATCGCTGACTGTGGTTCGACGATTAGGGCAATGATCATAATTATAAAAACATATCGATATCAATCCTATTCTCCAACACTTAGTACAGTTAAAATGCAATTAGGATTTAGTATTGATTGACGCTGGCCACCCATATTGTTCATTATTCTTACTTACATACTTCCATTATTTCTATTTTTAGCCAAATGTAATCTACGGCTGTGCATAAAACAGAGACACTGACAGAATGAAGAGCGAAAAATATCGTCGACTGAGGCTTACAATAGAAAAAGTAATTGTGTCTCATAAGTGACAGTTGAGCTCTTAAACAGCCTATAAACGAAACAATGTTTGTCTTTACACCTAGGTTTAAACCATCGAGCCATTTTGAAATTTCGAACTATAATCCGACAGTTAATATTTTTATTACAACAACTGACGTTGAACCCGAGTCTAAGTGGTCAATGTTGCATTAAGAACCTTACGTTTGTCGGAATGAAGTTCAAAATACAGTAACTGGCTCGAAGGTTTAGGCTAATTCTAAAGTTAAAACTCGTTTAATACAATATGATGGAAAATTGTATTCAAATGATTTGCACAGGCAGGCAGCACCGTAGGACCATGTTCATGCTTTTGGTATCTACTTTAATTACTTAGTAAAAAAAATTTTTTTTTAACGCCTTTTTTTAAGTTCTATGTGCACTGAGTAAAGAAAAATAATAAATGATTTTATTTCTGTAAGTGCATCATATTTTAAAACCTAGATGAAGTGGCGTTTTCTATCTGACAACTTTGAAAAGAAAGGCCGGAACAAACTCAGAGGTCGCAGTCTCTTTTAAAGTCCAGAGATAATCTTGGTCAGATCATTTGTGAAGACCATGTAGACTTGTAAAGTCATGATACACCCGTCAGAAATTCAGTGGATGAGACCTTGCAATTTTTATTTGTAACTTTACTAATTTAAGAAAGTAACGCTTTTTTGAATTAGACAACAATTACAAATACCTATTGGGCTATAAGTAGCATATTTTCAAAAAGAAAATGCTAGTTATTTAGGCTTAAAAGCTGCACCAAGTCTAGCCGAGCTAGACTTGGCTGGTCAAGGACGTACAATACCTTAAGCTCTGCTTATTAATTTTGCCGCATACGGAAATCGAACGTGTCACCCTTGCAAGTTTAAGTAAATTACTCAGGTTTATGTTAGCCTAGTCAGCTATTAGAATTGTACAAATTTATCATTTAGTATTCGTTTGAAGTTTGAATCGAAAATAGTGTATAACTTTATTACGTACGTAAAATGAATACACTTTTTCATGTAATTTTTAGAGACTATACGTAATACTCGTGTGTTTAAAAATCGCCCTTCTTCTGTGGCAGCCATTCTTACATTTTCGTTTTAAGATTCATTGAAAATGTACTACTATTTGTTCTCGTTGTCCTAAAACTTTTGTTGTAATGCGAACCAAGTCTAATAATAATTTCTACTAATAAGGTATTAACGCACTGTAGGCATATGTTTCGAAATAACTTTAATTTGATTAAGAACTTTCCAACGCTCCGTGTACAAAAGATTTTTAATATCATAGAACATTTAAACCCTCAGTTTATCGTACCTGAGCAAAAGAAAACTAAGTACCTACGTGATTTGAACAAATGCAGCGTACCTGCATTACAGAATTTCAAAGAAACTAACATATACCTAACACTAAACTATTTTTAACTCAGAAAATTGAAATCGATTTAAAAGTTCCGCACTCAATCACAATGGACTTAATTTCCCGTCATTACCGACTAACGACAACGAAGCACTAAAACGGATATTTAATACTAAATTCCATACCTTGTCAAATTGGAAAGTTTCCATGTTTCGTGGTACGTAAAAAGTTTGTGGGAGCAGCGAGGGCGCGTCCTCCCCCTGCCAATGACGCCATGGTACTGGCAAGCGTCGGGAAACCCCTGTCTTATATAGCTACACGCAGGGTGATTCACTGGGAAAGTCGGGACTCGTCTGCTTTCTTTAACTGTTCACATTCAGCCTTGTTGAATTTTAGAATTAACTTAGGTACTTATTTCTAGGATTCTATCTACAAATCTGCGAGTGGGTTTATCAAAGCGTAGATTACTTGCACTGGTAAGAAGATTTCATACTTTGTTTTGTATTCAATGTAAGAAAATCTAATTTAAGTACTTCCAAAGATTTTCGGATAAAGATGGAAATATGATATGGATGGAAGATTACCCTCTCGTGTTATTAAACATAATATGTAGAAGTGAGTGGATATAAATAATACTTTAGACATTATGGCTCTTCCTATAAAAACTTAAACACTTGTTTAAGGTGTGTCTAATGTCAGTGTTACGTCAAAGTCCATGTAATTATATCGTCAAATATCGTGTTAAAAAGGTGTTTAGCCTAAACAACTGATAGGCACGGTTTTGTGGTAGTAAGGTATATACATTTATAGTTCCATTGTCTGTTCATCTTTGAAGTCATTATGAACTAAGATTAATTGCTTTAAGATAATAAACGGGATAGTAAATTTCTATACAAAACTACAACAAAAAAAAAGCTGAATTCTATTGACATTAAAGACACGAAAAAGCTCTCTACATTACGACAAATAATCACGTTCAAAGTGCCTTCATAAAGTACATAATAACGTGGTGTCCTTTATCAATGGTAGCCCACTGATAAATAAAGGACATTTCAATGTCCTGTCCCGTCCTTTTAAATGTCACCCGTTCGTAGCTCGTAGCCGCAGACGCGTAGGCGCGTAGGCGCTTAGCGCCGTAGCTAGCTACGCGGTGCTGAAATGTTGACAGTGGCACAAGTGGGCTAGCTTGTTTGATTTATTTATTAACAAGAAAATGGGTTCTGTGGATATTTGTTTATTCTTTTTGGGGCTAAGTAATAACAGCCGAACGGGTCGATCGATCAGGTTAAGCTACGCTTGCCGCGGTTGGTCCGTGGATGGGTGACCATCTTTACATTCCAAGGCCCCTCCGTGCCTCGGAAAGCACGTTAAGCCGTTGGTCCCGGCTGTCAGAAGCTGTTAGAAGCCCGAAAATCTGACAACCAGTCTTACCAAGGGGTGTCGTATTACCCAGTACCTGCGTTGTGGAGGTCAGATAGGCAGCCGCTCCATGTATAATACTGGCATTCAGCTGCATCCGGTTAGACTGGAAGGCGACCCAAACATAGTTGAGAAAAGGTTAGGCAGATGATGAAGTCCTGTGTTTTTAAAATAAGCCAACGAAAGCATGGACCTAAAAATATCGCGGTGGGATTTTACTAATTACTACGCACTGGATTTTCAACTCTTGGTGTTGAGTCGAGTATTGAGAATCCAATGGAGCGCATCCCGTCAAAATAATACACCTTTGGAATTTCAACTTTCGGCGCTATGCAGAGCGATGAAAATTCAGTAAGCGAAAAAAAATTGCCAAAAGGAAAACACGCCCGTGGGAACCTGGGCTTAATCAAAGTTAAAAGCATTATTTGTTCTCTAAACATGATTCATTCATATTTCAAGAATATTCTACAGTTACGGAACTCTAATATCTTCATAACCATTCAGTAAACAATGTAAGTAATACCTACGCTAAGTTAGTAATACGAAGATAGATGTACTAAATAAATATTTGTAACATAGAATATAAAACTACAGAGCAAACTTCGTTCCGACAAGCGTCATTCTGAGATATTATTCTAGAACTCCAGAGGGACAATTCTCGTAATTTTAAGAACGTTCACAGTCTGATCTCAGTCTCAATCTGTCAAATATACCTCTAATTTCTCAACATTTTGACAAGTTTTTGACATTTGTTTGTCGCTGAGATGAGACTGCGACTAGATTTTGAACGTTTTAAATTACGAGAATTGGCCTTCAGATAGTTCTTGTATACAAATACAAGAACTATCTGAAGGCCAATTCTTAAATTGTATATTGTGATTATTATTGTATTTGTAAGTATTTGTAATTATTAAATTGTATAATAAAATATTTTCTTAAAATATCAAATCACAGTCAACCCTGCATCCTAATTGCGTATCTCAATCTGGATCATTTTGAAGGATAATTGCTAATACATTGCTGAATATGTTTGAAAAATGTGTCTGCTCAACAATGTCAATAATGCAATGAATATTGTTGAACTGTCAAAATGAAAACCATTGCTACTCACAGTCTATTACGCAAATACACTACCAAAATTTTGTTAATGTTCATATACAAAACATAGACAAAATTTACACTGAAAGGTGTGTGGTTCTAGTTAGCCATAGGTACATCTAAACTAAATAAACTTAGTTTAGTAACTAAGCAATAGTAGTAAAATAAACTTGGAAGAGTATTGTGGGTTTAGAAACTCTATACCTAAAGTAATTTAGGAATCAAAATCACTTCCAACTTTTAAAAGGCTATTAATGCAATTCAGAATAATGTTTGAATTGTAAGTCTGTACTCTTCTTTAATTTGTTTTTATTTTTATTTAATTGAATTTTAGTTCTTAACCCAGCGAACCCGTCGCCTATTTTAATGTTCATGTTTTTCTCAAGGGCTTGAGTAATTGTTTTCTTTATGAGTGATATAAATTATCATAAACCGTAAACCGTTAGTCAGTCAGTAAGAGTCTGACAGACCTCTCCGCCCACCCTGGCCGGAGGGCATCCATAAATAAGGCTTTACACACAAAAAAATAATTAAAAGTAAAAAAACTTTTTTAGAAACAAGCTTTTATTTAAATGCGCTAAAAAGAATAAAATAAACTTTTCCCTTAAAACTTTCGCGTGTTGCGAGATTAAAGTACTCGTATTTACTTAGTTTGAACATTTAAAAAAATTAAATCAATCAGGTCAAGTTATTTAATTTACTTGTTTATAGACAGGTAAATCTCGCGACAAGCTTTTATATCATATAAATTGTGTAATGACGTTATAAGTTGATAATAAAAGTTTTAAAGGAAAAGTTTATTTTATTCTTTTTCGAGTTTAGCTCAGCAAGCCCTTTCATTTGATACCCCCATATTGTAGGAGTGTATTAAAAATAACTAGTCCGCCATCTTGGGTGTTCCACCATGTTGGATTTAGAATGACGTTACATAGCTAACCATGCATTGTCATACAAACTAAATGTGTATACAAAATTTCAGCTCAATCGGTTGAAGATATTATCTGCTTCAAAATTGAGTTGCAAGAGTCCACCCGAACAAACATAGTTACATACATACATACATACATACATACATTGCAAGTTAAAAAAAAGCTTGTAAAAACGAAGCGATATGAGGTAACCGAGTGGACACTGTGGGCTGCTTCACCATCAGCTTATGTCAGTTCGTAATTATTATGTCCAGTTGTCCACTAATAGACATGGTCCTGCCACGTGTGTCTGTACGTCTGTACTTAAAATCAATCACGACAAATTGTTAGCCCCAAATAATACAATCCAATAGTAATTACATAAACAACTTAAACGCTAGTGTCAGTACATACCTTTGGCAGATATTAATTATATGAATGTCAAAATCACTGTGTTTTATTTCACCGTTTTGAGAGCTTACAAGAAATTGTTTTGTGTCTTGTGTGATTGAGCTAATGTTTAGTTTTTTTAGGGAACTGAATTTTTTTATTCTGTAATTAGGATATCCCAATCACTTTTACATGTCATATTAAGTGCACTTTCGCTGACACTGAGATGAAGTTAAAATTCTGAAAATGACATTAAAAATTTTCATATAAAATAATACCACGCCTATAGCCGTTAAAAAAATTATATAAGTAAGTATATTTATATTTCTTTTGCTTTGACACTAGAAAAGTTTAAGTGACTGCAACACGACACTGGATCACGTGGCTTCTTAGATTACTAAGAAGCCAAATTTGCGTAGGTACATTAGTACCTACGCAAATTTACACAGGTATAGGCGCTTTTTCAATTTTGATTAGGTAAAATTAACCGCCTGTGGGCGTAGAGTCATATCCAACATGAAAAAATAATCGCCTCTGGCCGTGAAGTCGGCGAAAGAATTGATAATAATCTTCTATTGTGTCTCGTTCAGTGTCCTTCATGTGTCAATAAAAATAACAAAATTATATCCTAACTTAACTAAAACTATTCACAAACTAAAATATAGCGTCGAAAAATTCATGGCATCCGCATCGCTGTCGACTGGTGATGTAGTTACCAAGAGACTGGCGGCATTACCTCGTTGTATGGCAATTGAATAATAAATAAATATCGATTAGGTATTGTTATTTATTTATATAATTATATCTATTATTTAATACTCGAATTCAATAAACAACGTTATTTCAAGACACGATTTGAAGACAGTTTGCGTCCTACTCCAGTGCCTGCCCCATATTACCTTTTGAGTCACGCTCACACCCAAGAGTGCCACAAACAATAGATAAGTTATCGTGTCTCATTAGTCGTGGCTTGATAATTAATTAAAATTACTTTTTTGTAGAAGGGAATATTTATATTTCTTTTATTTTAATCTTTCGCTCACTTTCTAAATGTTTTTTTAGGGAAATGAGCATTAAATAAGACATCTCACTAGACCATGGGTTCCAACCAGCGGGGCGCGCCCCACGTGGGGGCCGCGGCGGCTCCAAACATAAACTGTATATTTATAAAATTGTATGTTCTTGGTACTAGCCAAAAGCCAAACATTTAATTATTAGTTAGGTGTTGTAAAATGAGCTTCACCATTTCTATGTCGACAAAATATTTTTTCCTACTATCGTATGCATGGTCAAAAGAACATCAAATCCATCTGAAGCGGGGTGCATACATAGAGATCGCTTCGCTCGCTCTTGCATTCTACATTCTCTTATTTCTTCAGCTTATTGCATAAATCGGGAAAGTAACGCGGGGCGCCTAATTATTTTAAAAGAAAGGTATGGGGGCGCGTATAGTAAAAAATTGGGAATCCCTGCACTAGACATCTTCTTGAAAACCAAGGACTAGCGAGCTTAAAAATTCTGTTGAAAATTAATTATCCGTTTATTTTTAGGTAGTTTTAGTAAACAGTGGGTATTCAGCTGCATTCGGTTAGACTGGAAGTCGACCCCAACGTTGGAAAAAGGCTAGGTAGATGATGATGATGATTTTTAGGTAGTTTTAAGTAGCATCGGTGCAAAAGCAGCGGTGGCCTAGTTATAACAGCTGGACTTACAAGTTGTAGGTCGTGGGTTCGACCCAGCACGCGCTCGCATTTGTGTAAATAATTTGCTCACCACTCTGCTCTCAAAACGGTGAAAGAAAACATCGTGAAGAAACCGGTATGTCCTAGAACCAAAAATTCGTAGACACATGACGTCTACCAACCCGCACTGGGCCCGCGTGGTAGATAACAGCCCGCTCCCTCTCGAAGAGAGGAGAACTGTGCCCCAGCAGTGGGAACATTTTAAGCTTATTATGCTTATTTTGAGACAGTTTTAGTGAATAGTGTGTATTCAGCTGCATCCTGTTAGACTGGAAACAAACCCCAACATAGTGAGGAAAAGCTCGGCAAGATGATGGTGTTTCAAGTGATGCTACTTGAAACTACCTAAACATCATCATTTGTCTAGACAGAATACTTCCAGGCATCCTTAAAGTTTCATCATTAAAGGCTAACCTAGGATGCCTTGAAGTATTTTGTTAAGAGCGTTTACGACGTACGGCATTTCATACAAACTTTCAAGTCCTTGTTTTTCGAAATGAATGAACCGATTTTAATGAAACTTCGTACGCATAAGCAGGATACAGAGGTGTAAAAAGTTGGTAAAGAACATTCAAGAACATCGAAAAACAAGGGCTTGAAAGTTTGTATGAAATGCCGTACGTCGTAAACGCTCTTATTTATTAGAATTCGTTTAACCCACCAATTACACAAAAAAATGTAGCCATAGCTCCCAAACTTGAGTACCCTGATATCCCTCAGAAGCCAGATTGATGATGTTCTTTTTCTAATACTCCGTAAATAACTACCTAAATAAAATGTAACTACATGCTCAATGTTTATGTAATCCCTACTTATCCTGAAATACCCCATAAAACTATAAAAGCCGCAGTCGTCTCGCCATGTCCCGCGCACCGAGTCCGTTCGGCACTTGTTTCAATCAATGCTTGGCATTCTCCCAGGGATCCGACGCCGGCCCGGCAGAGCGGCGCCGGCTGATTTTATTAGCTTTGTCTTAGATGACGCGCTGCAAATAAATATTCGTCCGATCATATTTGTAGGGGAGATGTTTATTGAGATTACAGAATAAATGATCGATGGTATGATTTTGAGAATACGCTTAAATGGTTTGGTCATGATGAAAGGCAACCAACAAAAGGTGACTATGGTACAAGGCGTAAGTGAGTAGTGGAAACATACGATGATTTTCTTTACCGTATCGAAATTTTTACAGGCTGTTCTACCCATGAATATGAACAACATCCACTATGGGACCAACTCTGAAATTACGAAAAAAATCTGCTGTTTAATACAAAAGTTCAATACCTACCAGACCAAAATGTATAAAACAGCAGATTTTTTTTTTGTGACACACTTACCTTATTGATGATGTTCTTCAGAAAAGTCGTAACCGTAATTGCGTAGTCGTAAAATTGCGTACCACGCAACCAGAGTGTGTAGTACCCCCAACTGGATGGCCAAATCCGAAACTATGAGGAATAGCGAAAAGTACTCAACGGAGTCTCTGGGCTCGATTTTGATGAAAACTGTATCATTGGATTTTTGAAAAATTAATATTTCTAGCCAGGAATCGAATCCGTTGATTTTGAAAAAAAAAACCACACACGCTGTATTATTACACCATTCGATAGTGTCGCTAATAAGGACCGAATTCTGGGAAGTAATGACATACGGGTGTAAAAAAACCCATCACATAGCCGTCAACTACGCATTCTGTACATCAAACTAAGTAACATTGCACAAAAATAATTGCTGGGTAACGACTTTTATTTTTGGTGTGAAAAGTTGTTTGCGGTAATGCGCAATGTAACACGCAAAACAGTGCTTATAAGTGCATGCAACGGTACTTAAAGTTGCGTTATGTAAAAAAACGTCAGTAAAAGTAGGATTTTTGACCTATATCTCCGTAAACAGAAGGTTCCCAGGTATGGTCCGGTACAAAAAAAATATTACAATGTCACTTGTACTCCCCACAAGTGACTCTCGGCTTCGTTAAGTGTTCTAAAATCATTGAGAAAGGAATAATATTATAATTTAATCAACTTGAGAAAGGAATAATATTATAATTTAAGCTACCTATCTATGTGTCTCGGGTTCTTAATCATACTTAGGTATAATTCAAACCACTTAGGAGTTCAATTGACGCAAACCGAAGAATTCATACAAATACTTATTATATAGCTATAGTAAGTAACGCCCTTGGCAGTTTTGATGTTACAGGCGTTGGACAGACTCAGATAAAACCGCCTGAAAAAAGATACATATTAAGTATTATATTATCATGGTCGAAAAAGTTTTTGGATGTCGTTTCATTATTTGAAGCCCGCTATGAGAACCATATAGGTCATCAAAAACGTCGCGTCGCCTTATACCCTGTCAGTAGTATATATACGACAGTATGCAGTCAATCTGAAAAGGAATAAGGAAAATAAGCTTCCTGAATGATGAACCCAGGATATTAGATTGAAAGTTCTAACTCTCAATCTACTATCCTTACTCAAGTAACTGGTTGTGCAAGCAAACCTAATTCGTAGAGCGAAAATTAAATCGAATATGAGTCATCATCTGCCTAGCCTTTTCCCAACTATGTTGGAGTCGGATTCCAGTCTAACCAGATGCAGCTGAGTACCAGCATTTTGCAGCGCGAGTATTTTGAGCGACTGCCTATCTGACCTCCACAACCTAGTTACTGGGTAATACTATACCCCTTGGTAAGACTGGTTGTCAGACTTTCGGGCTTCTGACGACCCGTAATGGCTGTCAATGATCCAGGAATGGCAACCGGGACCAACGGCTTAACGTGTTTCTAAGGTACGGAGGGGCTCTATTGTAACGGATGGTCCCGTGCGACTGTTATTATTTTGCCACGAGCCCCTGAAGTGGGCCTAATTCGTAGAGCAGAATTTAAATACAAATCCTAGAGTACATATACCGCGACTATCAAAGTTCTCAGTGCGTTGTCTGTCTTTAAAATGTCAACAGCATTCAGCATGAATGGTAACTTAATTATAATTTATCTTCAAATTCTGCTCAACGAATATATCTTCAAATTCATACAAAATATTAAACATTTATTGATGACTTATTTTATGTGTATCTATAGAAAAGGTTTTCTTGAAAACATGAATTTTGATTTGTTGAATTGCTATCGCTACCTACACCTACGTAATTCTGGCGGTATTGAAATTAAATTAAATGAATTGATGTTCATTTCTGTTAGTAGATCTTTTGAAGTGCTATTACACGTCATGTTTTTGGTCAATAATGTACTGTGGTAGTGTTAATAATAATGTTAATGTTATAATTAGACTGAAAATTTAGACGAAAACGTCAGGGTAGCCCGTGATATTAAAATTTTCTTAATTTTTTTGCGTTTTGCAGGTCAGTGTCATGTTGATCTAAATATAGTAGCGTGATGTTAAATAGCATACAACCTTCCCCTAGAATTGGGCTACCAAATGCAAAAAAAAAAATTTTATCCGACTGTTTGTTCCTGAGATTAGCGCGTACAAACTAAACTCTTCAGCTTTATCATTTGTATAGAAGATAGATAGATAAACGCCATTTACATATTTTTTTTGTACATACATTGTTCACACTGCGCCAACCGTGCCTTTGATCTGCAGGCTTTCTAAAACTGCGGGTAGATTGATTAATGATATTTTTAAGTGTTATGTAATGATTGTTATTGTACTACAAAGCTATAGTTAGTATACCACTGATACACATAATTACTGTCAACACGCTTCATAGGACCTGAAACCACATAATTTGCTTATTGACTGACGAAGTAATGATTTGCCTCACAATGACATTTTTTTTTTGGGTCTTGGTTTTCATTATCTACTTGTTATGCCATTTTAGAAAATTACTCATATGTAATGTTTTTGTGATTAGATTTAAAGAAATCAGTCTCCTCCGTGGACGGATGTGTAATAAAACAGGTAATAGGTATTATGTGGGCCGATCCCGGCGGCACTGCAATGCCGGGCCGACCCGCGACGGGAGTGGAGCGAGCCCCGAACATCCCGTCAGCTTACAAAAATCAGTTTAATATACTGGTCCCTCAGTGAGGGAACTTTCAGATATTAAGCTGAAAAGAACAGATACTACACTTTGATCTTAGCCAAAAGGCCGAGAAGCGATACCATAAAACCTAAAATTCGAGACCCCAACTCAATCGCGGAGAATCTTAACACCGCGATTCAGGAATCAGCTGCGAATGTAAAGCGCCATCTATTGGTTTAACATGGAACTAAAACAGATAGGTAAGAGTTCTTTGATAAAGGGACTACTATGGACGAATCTAGTGCCTACTCTTCTGCGTTTACTCTTTTGCGTTTCTTGACCTCATATTTAATTTTAAATATGCTAAGTTGATCGGATAATATTAATACTGTAACAAATGTCACCTGTGGGTTGTCGTGGCATACCCGTCGCTGCAATCGGCATACGCATCCTGGGCTTATGGCATAGCTAGCCTAACATTTGTGGTGGCCGCCAGGTAGCGACCGCAATTTATCGTCAAATGACATCACTGAAACATTATCTATGAAAGAAGTTATTGTCTTTTCCTTGAGAGGGATTTTTTGACACCGTGAAGTCAAACCCCGGCGCTACCATTCTCATGACGGCCATCACTGCGGCCGTTATATTGCGGCCTCCGCTCTTCTAGGAAACCATAGCTCCCGCGGTATAATACGGTAGCCATAAATACGGGCACTTCATTGACAATTGTCACTTAGCCCAGATTATGAGCAATCTACACGTCTTTGTACAGCTTACATAAACGGTACATGGACCAAGCTTAAATATTGATATAATATAACAATTCATTAGATTTAATGCAATTACTTAAGGCTTATAAAACTTCTAGAGAAGTGGTAGCCCAGTGGTAACGGCCCCGACTTTAGAGTTGTAGGTCGTGGGTTCAAACCCAGGCTTGCTTAGTGTAAATAATTTCACCGCCAATGCTGAAACGGTGAAGAAAAACATCGTAAGGAAACCGGCATGTCCTAGAACCAAAAATTCTAAGACATGTGGCATCTAACAATCCGCACTGGGCCCGCGTGGTGGATTACATTCCCGCTCCTTCTCGAATAGAGAAGGCCTGTGTCCCAGCAGTGGGAACATTATAGGCTGATTATGCTTATATGAATATAACTTCAAATTCTATTGATATTAAAAAGGAAAATTAAGAATTAAATTAAAACCCAAGTCTTCTTAAAATTACTTTAATATTTTAATATAGTCCGTTATATTGAATACAACTTTAACAAGTGAACTACGTCAACTAACACAGATAAAATACGTCAGCGACATGTCTCAACATTTTACGTGATTTTAGACACACATTATATTTAGTACATTTTGTTTAAATATACTACAAGTTACTACAAATAGATAAAGCAATGTATTACTACAAATAATTGTAAATACGTATAGGTTCAATACTGATAGACTTACTTATATAAAATGAGGGCTGTCAGATCCGTCTACAACCTGCGCAGACGCGAACCACTCGATCATGACGGTACCTTTATACATATATAATACATGTATGTACTAGCTGACTTCTTAGCGCCTCAATATCTTTTTGTTATTGTTTCCCATATTTTAATAATTATTGTGCTATTCGGGGCGAAGCAAATCCAACCAATAAAATATCATAAAAATCGGTCGACCCATTCTTGAGTTATAAATGGTGTAACTAACCCGACTTTATAGATATATAGATATAGTTAAGAAAACATTATTTAGTATGTTCGAAGAAATCTTTTTAGTAAGATACTTGTTGTCGATACCGTTGGTCCCGGCTGTCATTCGTGGATCTTTGACAGTCGTTACGGGTAGTCAGAAGCCCGAAAGTCTGACAACCAGTCTTACCAAGGGGTATCGTATTACCCAGTAACTGGGTTGTGGAGGTCAGATAGGCAGTCGCTCCATGTAAATACTGGTATTCAGCTGCATCCGGTTAGACTGGAAGCCGACCCCAACATAGTTGGGAAAAGGCTAGGCAGATGATGACTTTGACAGGCATAACTTTAACACTACATGTTTCAGATTGTCTAAAGTACACACTTATTTTATGGGGTACTGTGACAAATGTTATATATATTCAGTACTTATAAAATGTATTAGGTTTTTGTAGGTAGAACCTATTGTGTAATGCTACCTATATTCTTTAAATTAAGTATAAAGTTTAAAAATAAACTTTATTAAGGTTTTAAGAGTAAGTTGCATTACCTATTAGTAAAATTCTTCGGTGTTTAAAATATACATAAATAGCTTTCAGATAAAATAGTGTAAAATCTAAAATGTTATAAAATGTTAAAATAGCATAATAATAGGTACAAGTTAGAGCCATGAAATTTTCAGAAAATATATAGGTAATTTCTACATCCTAAAAGATCGGAACAATATACCAGGGGTTAATATTAGACGGACTTCGGGTCAAACCGGCCACATCTTACATACATAAACACATATAGTTAAACATCAACTATAAACAATATATAGACCATAGAGCACATAGACCTACACTCTACAATAACAAATCTTAAACGCATGCGTTTATACAATTACTATTATTTTTTTAAGAGTAAATTAATAGTATAGATATGTATTACGATACGTGGGAATTGAGTTGTCCATTAGTAGGGGTTTAGCACCGCTATGCGCGGGCGCTTTCACACCGCGTACATTAGACTACTAAGTCACACGTATCGTATACTATTTTATGTCTCGTGTGGCCTAAATCCGCACTTAAAAGTCACACTTTTCTGTGTAAAAATGGACTATTTAAGTCGCAGAAAAGCGTGACTAATGTACATAACGTGACGTGCGGGTGCAGGTCACAAAGTGCTATAGACAGTTTTTTATTTGTGCTAAAACATTTTTTGGCGTTACACCTTAGTTTTACGAGTATCTACGTATACGTTGAATTTTTTGGGCCGTTATTATATTATACTAAATAAAACTTTTATATAGTAAATAAGTAGGTAGGTACATATGTTATATTTTACCTTTATTAATTTTAGAACGCCAGCATACCCTAACACCGCGTCCTAATAGAAAGCGATCGCCGGCGGCGGCGGCGCACGACTACGCTTTTCGATTCATCGTCCATTGAATCAAAAGTGACATATGTACAGAGCACATCAACCTACTACAATCTGTCAAATTTCTTTAATAGATTTTCAACTTTATCACTACATCATAAGGTTCAAGGTTGATTGGGAAAATTTGACAGTTTGGTGTACCTTTATGTGCTGGCGTCTGTACGAGGACAACATATTCGCTCGACACGACGTTGGATCTTTTATCGAAGCCTGCCTGCCTAGTACACCTGTTTCAAGAACTATAGAGTGTATTTATAAACACTGTTAGTTACAAATATAAGCAGCAGACAAAAATAAGTAGCTACAAAAGTAAATGAAGAGGCCTGAATATTCTATGGTAAGTTTAAAATTCAGGATTAGGCCATCTTAATTCTTCTCTCCCTCTAAATAAAATTATTGGTGAGAACTGAAATCATCTGACTGACCGTTATCAAATTATTGTGCTGTCAATCCGCGATGATAGTTGCGGCAGAACATTTGCTGCAATTAATGGTATGACTATTGGAAAGAAGTGAATCATGAATACGGCCTGCATATTCAAACAACACCTTTTTTATGTGTCTTATCAAAGCAACAAATGGCAGTGTATATATATAATAAAACTATTAGAAACATTTTAGAAGCGGTCGATAAGCTTATACAATAGTTAAAATTTGGATTCCAAGAAAGCGGTGAACGGCTGGTGAACGGTCAACGATGGTCTCACGTCTCACAATAACAGGTTTCCAAATACAGATTTTTACAGAATCAACATGCGTTTTTTGTCACCTTAATGTCAAATACTGGTGAAAATTACCGATTGTCATAAAACAGCCGTTATAATGGAACCTTTAAATAATAAAAATCATATTCTGGTGTCTCATGTGTCTTTTTAAAGTTGTGACTTAATTTTGTGTTGTGACAAAATTGCCAACAAAATATCCCTGAATTTAGAACCACAAATATCGCAAAAGAGATATTTTCAAGTTGCAAAAAAATTTTTGTACATCAGCGCATAACTCGAAGTTTGAGCTCCACTGTTCACGTTCAGGGTATCTGCCGCACCATAATGGCGAGGGCGTCATGTGGAGGCGGTACATCAAAGATAGGAGTGCCGGAGGAGTCCTTGTAGTCCACATAACGAACTGTGCGAATTATTTCCATGCCTAGAGAACTGCATATACGCTGCGAGTAGGCGCCTGTCGCATCTGCCTTGAACAACTGGAAAAGATAGACATGCAAATGAGAAAGAATTATTTTATACTAGCAGCGCCCCGCAGTTTCACCCGCGTTAGTTTCGATCCCGTAGGAATATCGGGATAAAAAGTATCCTATGTGTTAATCCTGGTTATAAACTATCTGTATAAAGCGCACTTCACAGATAGGAGGCCTGTGTCCCAGCAGTGTTCTGAGAGGAATCGAATCCTTACCTAATTATGACACGTAGCGTAGATATTAAAACGTACGTTGCCATTGTCATAGTCAAATTGGTATTTTTCTATCTATTAAAGAACCCAGCCGGAATAAGAAAAACCAAAAGAAAAGAAGGTAGAATCTCTTCTTCTTCTTCTTCTTCCTCTCCTTCATGAGATTTCATGATCAAACCCCATACTCCAATATGATTCGGGAACCAAGGGACTCATTCAAATGTACCCTAAACTACGGCTCCCCATTGTTGGAAAAACTTATATGACTGTTGCGTGACATCTATAGTTCATTAACTAATAATATAGGTCAGTAGGACAATAAAGGGGAATTCGAACAAACAAGTCCACATCACTACAATCATGTATACAGGTTGTAAAAAGTCCCATCACATAGCCGTCAGCTACGCATTCTGTACATCAAACTAAGTAACATTGCACAAAAATAATTGCTGGGTAACGACTTTTATTTTCGGTAGGAAAATTTGCTGTTTGCGGTAGTGCGCAATGTAACACACGCAAATGCTTTTAGGTGCATGCAACGGTACAGGGGGGGCCTAAAAAGGCCACTTTGGCAGAATCATAAAACAGTTTCTTCTGTTTCACACCTATATATCCCTGAAGGGTTAGGCAGAGGTGTACCTATAGCATTTTACGAATCTCCATACAAAACTGTCGTACAGATGAAATTGCGTGATATGAATTGTTTTATGATTCTGCCAAAGTGGCCTTTTTAGGCCCCCTGGTTTTGTGGGGGTATTTAATGTTGTGTTATAGCATTAAAAACTTGTTTTCGTAAAAAAAAACGTCAGTAAAAGTTGGAATTTTCTCCGTAACCAGAAGGATCCCAGATATGGTCCAGTACAAAAAAAAAATTACAATGACGGGGAGTACAAGTGACTAGGCTTCGTTAAGTGTCTATTTATACACCCTTTATGTTAGAACTATACCTTAAATCCATTCTCTTTAGCGATGTCTATGCTCCTCGACATCAGTTCCTTAGCGAGTCCACGTCCCCTCGCATTCTGATCCACGGAAATTATCCTGCATTCCAAAATTTTGTCCACCTGGAAATTGTTAAACAGAGATAATTGATTTACCGTATTATGAAGAAGATTCCTTGCCGAGATTAAAACTTTAGACAATGCTGGGCGATGAGCTACTGATTCGGCCACTATTTAAGCAAACACGTAATATTCCATAACCCCACCGGTTAAGCAAACACGTAATATTCCATAACCCCACCGGTTAAGCTGGCGACAACCTCATAGGTTGAACTGCGAGATGCCAATACCAAAAAAAAAAAAACATATCCCCTAGCAAGCATGGCCGTATCTCCAGTGTAGAAAACATTGGCCATGAATCAACTGGGTATGATTGCATACAGTATAACATACAGTAGGAATGGCTTTCATTTTGACAAGTAAACAACATTCATTGTGTTAGTTACGTAGTTGAGTAGACTATTTTTTCGAACATTAGTATTAGGAATATCCTTCAAAATTATTTAGATTTTGATTGATAGTGCATAATGTAGATGCATCAACCAAGCAGCGTCACTATGTGGGAACCCCTCAAGTTTAAAAAGATTATATTACTACAAGATTGTAATTGTATGTACGTAATGTGTTGTGTGTAATTTAAACTGCAAAATAAGGTAGGAAAGAAGACCATACATTGAAAAACACTAATTACAAAAACGAAACTATGTTTCTGGGAATTGAACCTCTTATCAGCGCTCCGAGCTTATTAGGCGAATACTAACATTACTTTTAAATATTATTCTGTATTGCTCTGTACATTTTACAAAACGCTGTTATTCAACTTGTCGAAGTTAAACTTGCATGTCATTTACTGAGGTGCCTATTTAATAAAGCTGTACCAAATAATTTATCGACTGACGGGACGGCACGTAATCCGAGACGACCGGAGAGAGATCTGAGGCACGGGGCTATCAGACCGCCAACTTCCAAACTCCGGGCTGTTACTAAGAAATTCCTAATGGAAAAACCCCTTAACACTTTGCCCGACCTGGGATTCGAACCTAAGACCCCACACTCAGCAGTCGCACTTGCGACCACAGGGCAAAGAGAGAAAGCGGGGCGGGTAGAGTGAGGGAAGAAAGATTGCACCTGCGCACACACTTATGCACTTTATCTCCCTTGCCGAAGTCTCTGTTGTGATTCGCGGCCTTAGCCAAGATACGGTCTGGAGGACTATTAATTTATCGTGTTTGGTGTCAAGTATGAGCAATCCTAAAGCTGAGTTTCAAACGGTCCAACTCACTTGAAACGTGTTGAACAGATCCAGCTCCTGGCTAACGGAGTACAAGATGGTGAATATCTTGTTGTACTTCTCGTCAGACGACTGCTGGATCTTCTCGATCGACTGCTCGATGTCGCCGGGTCATAAGATGCCATTTAGACCCACTCCTAGCACCTGGAATAATTTTAAATACTCTATTAGGTTACTGAAACAGTGGTTTCCCAACAGGTGAGTTTGGTTCTCCGTTCTGCGGTAAAAAAACTTCTTTATATTAGGGTTCCGTACCTCAAAAGGAAAAAACGGAACCCTCTAGGATCACTCGTATGTCTGTCTGTCCGTCCGTCTGTCACAGCCACTTTGCTCCGAATCTAATGGACCGATTAAGTTGTGAATCTCTGTGACCCAAATAAAGACATGTAAAGTAAATAAATACATTTTGAATATGGGGGTCGTTTTTGGGGGCCAAATAGAAAATTAAAGAAAAAAGTTTCGCAATCTGTACCGTGTGACATATCAAATGAAAGGGCTTATAATATAATACAGAAAATTGTTCAATACTTAGATATAGATTACAGGGAAACCTTTAAGAAGTCTTAAAGCAATATGGTAGGTAAATCTCTCAATATCGTGCCCGGTTTTTTATAAGAGTTTTATATGCACGACTCGTAATGAAACATGACCCGGTCACAAAACTTTTTTATGCATCAAGACTGCATTGTTTTGACGCGCGATTTTAACTTTCCCATCAGTGTAAGTATATCTGTGACCAATAAACCTTGCAAAAAAAAAAAAACTAAAAGCTTGCAACGGAGCATCATCAATGGGGATGTTGCAGCGCGTGATCCAAGACTTGACTCTTACTTACGAGAGCTGCCTTGTTAAGGTAAAGTGTCGTGTTATATGGATACTGACCGTATCTCCTTCAATAGCGGCGACCGACAGTCCATCAGCGATGGTGACAGCACAGAGTCTTTCCAGTGCCGCGTGAGGCTCGCCTCGTTGACACAGCGACACAGCCTTGTTCAGAGGCTCGTCAGCGAAAAAGTTGTTCCTCAGATGCTGTATGACAGCCTCGCTCATGTCCGGGGTTATGGTCACGAAGCGCGCCATCTGAATAAAAATTAAAAAGGTTTAAAAAACGAGTGCGGTCGGGGGACCCCCGTCATTAACAAAGTTCCTTATACGGTACTCGTACACACAGACACTCGTAAATCATAGAAAGAGATTGAGCGGCAAACTTTTTTTTCCTTACGTGACGATTTTTACCAGTCCTACGGAAAGCCGCGTTTATGACCTTTGTTCCAAAGAGTAGCTTTTAGCCGCGCTTTTTCTCCCGTGCTCTATCCCATAGGTGCCCATAGTAACCGTGAATTTTGCCTGTGTCACTCTCCGGTCCCTTAATTATCTTCATGCTAAAAATCACGTTGATTGTCACGTCACGAATGAAGAATAAACATACACATTTCATAGACGGCTAAATGTGAAGAATGATAAAACCGATAAATGTTCTTCAATTCGAAGTTTTAGACTGACATAATTGGTAATATTTTATAATTATGTATGGGGGTGGAAAAAATAGACACGTAGAAACTTTATAGATAACGATGTCATACTGTCTTGAATCGACTAATTCACTACATACGACTTCACGACTTCATACTGTCTACTTCTGAACCAATCATGTAAATGTTTTATGATTATAATCTATAGCTTCTATACAGCTACTGTCAAATTTCTTTAATAGATTTTCAACTTTTTAACATAAGGTTCAACTGAGAGGTTCAAAGTTGATTGGGAAAATTTGACAGTTTCGGGTAGCTTGATCTACAGAATAAAGAGTATTCTAGCTCATCATCTGCCTAGCCTTTTCCCAACTATGTTGGGATCGGCTTCCAGTCTAACCTGATGCAGCTGAATACCAGTATTTTACATGGAGGGACTGCCTATCTGACCTCCACAACCCACTAATTGGGTATTACGATATCCCTTGATAAGACTTGTTGTCAGACTTTCGAGCGACTGAGGACCCGTAACGACTGTCAAAGATCCACGAATGACAGCGGGGACCGTGTTTCCTTATCGTAAGGTAGGTGCTATTTCACTTACATTTGCAACAAAAAGTAGCAATATATTCTCAATACATTTAGCGGGCGGTGGGTGTGCCTTGATAAACGCGTCTCGATCGGCCGAGCTCTCCCGAGCTTTATCGAACGATGCTACGATGTATGTACCTACCTAATTATTCAGCACCGGCCGCCCTGGCTGTCTTTGAACGCAATTTTTTATACAGGGACTTTTAATGGCTCTACGACTTCATTTTGATTTAATAAACTGATTAAAAAAAACCGGTCAAGTGCGAGTCAGACTCGCGCCCCAAGGCTTCCGTACAAACTTGTAGGTATCTAAATAGTTTATCACGGGTTTTTTTCTTTTACATATAACTTCACTTTTACGGTTTTCGGATTTTTTCCTTTATTGTGTTACATGAACTTGCTTCTTGCCAACTTTCATGATTCTAGCTCAACGGGAAGTACCCTATACATTTGATTCCCTTGAGAGTGTCAGAATAATACGTTTTTTGTTGCATAAACGGCCGTATCTTTTTTTACGTTAACTTAGAAGTTTGATTTTTTCACAGCTTCAAGGGACTTGACAGACAGATAGACAGACGGACAACAAAGTGATCCTAAAAGGGTTCCGTTTTTTCCTATTGAGGTACGGAACCCTAAAAAGGCCGGTAATTCTCAGCAGCAGACTGGAGTCTTAGACTGTACCCGTTGGATGGCAAGAGGCTCGTCTCTTGAACACCACAAACAAACTTCGGCAATATAGGTCAACAATACATATATATAACATAACAATGTTGTATTTTTTAAAGTTTGCTAAAAAAAAAAGTTATACAATTTAGGTAGGTATCTTAGTCCAGCCAATAACCCCGGTTCAATGCCCGCCAACAGAATGAAATAAACCAAATGAATAATGTTCGGAGTGTTACATTATTATTAGGTAATCTACGAATACATTTTATAATAGCACTGCGTGACCTAAACCCGCACTTAATTTACGCTTTTCTGTGACTTTAGTATACTTCGTAACTACGGGCCTTGGTCACACGAGCTATATAATAGTATACGATACGTGTGACTTATGAAGTATATTAAGTCATACGTATCGTAATGTACTATAGATACCTATTCCCCTGCCTAAACATTTTATTTAACTAAGTACTTCAGATCTGGGAAAGGAAAAGTAAATGATGAAGGCAGAAGTTATTATAACTTGATGCTTAAGGACCCTTTATTAATTCTGCCAGTCGCTCCTTAATCAATAAAACTTGGTAAGTACTTGTCTACACCCTGTATATAAATTATACTGTCCTCGGTCATTTCATTTTAATGTCGTCCTGTCATTTTAATGTAAATTAAATTAAAAGACATTTAACTATTGCATGTTTTTAGAAGACATAGAAGAAAGGGATTCACAAAAGACATGTCAAGAGCCTACTTAGACATTGCATGAGTAGAA
This sequence comes from Gortyna flavago, assembly GCA_963669345.1. Classification (NCBI taxonomy): domain Eukaryota; kingdom Metazoa; phylum Arthropoda; class Insecta; order Lepidoptera; family Noctuidae; genus Gortyna; species Gortyna flavago. The sequence continues at coordinate 15,056,710 of OY770138.1, forward strand.
ATCATTAGAAAATGGCGTTTAAAAGGTAGTACCCAGTAATAGAAATAAACAGGGCATATTATGAGTTAGCGCAGGTTAGAGCAGGCATATTATAAGTTAGAGGATTACATCGTTGATAAAGATGCCTGGATCAATGCTGGTCCTGCTCCACAACCACAACTAATTGATTAACACTTGAACATACTGTTGGAGCTGCTGAAGATTGTGGGACTATCTTTGCATTGTATAAACTCAATTTCCTTTGTATTGTATAATTTCATAGCACAGATGTGAGTTCTATGTGAGCTACCATTTACCGGGTAATAATATGTCTTTCATTGACTTGAATGTGCCCTGGTGGCTGATAGTATGTCATGCTCACTAAAATGTCTCGCTGACGGTGGCGTGTGTGTTGGATCATTTAGCTCCCTTCAAAATGGTTGAGCTGAATGGTGCTGATCTATGCGTCATGTTCGTGAACGGGCGCCGTCAGTTGGGACTGGTCATCAATTGACTGCCTCGGCTTATTAATTTTTTTTTTTTTTTTTGGATTGTTGTTTTGTTAAGTACTATTTGCTGTACTCTGGACGCTCTTAACACGTACGTCTTTTTTATTTTATTACATCGTTCTCACATATAATTATAAATTCAACATTAATGATGTAACTAATATTTTTGTAAAAATATAATTTAAAAGAGTGTCCATGGAGTTTCTTGCCCGTTCTTCTCCATAGGTACCTACGCTTTGGAATGGGCAACTAGCTTCATATTTTCTGACTGACCGACTTCTTGACAATTCAAAAGTGCCTGTAAATGGTTTAATTGAAATAAATGCTTTGAGTTTGAGTTTGAGTTTGAAACACCATTTATAATAAGCACAGTGCGGATTGGTAGATGTCACATGTCTTTGAATTTTTGGTTCTAGGACATGCCGGTTTCCTCATCACGATGTTTTCCTTCACCGTTTGGAGAGCAGTGGTGATAAAATAATTTACACAAAGTAAAGCGCCTGTCGGGTTCTGATTATCATGACGAAAAGCGAAATCAATAACGCATCTCAAACAAACATTTAACTTTACATGTCATTAACGTGGTCATATATATAATACTGCTCGCTTAAACGCTGATAAAACCATGAATGACTCCATGTCACTGACTCAGCGTATTTGTTATCACAATAAATTGATGACTGCTGTAATCTATTCACACTTCATTAAGCCGAGACGCATTTTGGGGGTTTTGGGGGTTTATATTTTGGCTAAGTACCATATGAAGCAGTCAGTTAGGAAATCCGGTGCCATCTAGTTTTAAAATATTGATCAATAAAATATTGACGAGTAAAAGTGTCTGAAAAGATTGTATACAAATAAACATTTCATTTCATTTGAACAAAATCATCGGAGTATCGTTATATGCATATTGATATTGTATTAATAAGGAGAATTATACTGAAACCATAATAAATAAATGTTTGTCGTTCTACAGCATGTTCAAAACAGATAATAGTTTTTACATTTTTATAGCTACTTTTTAAATTGATATTCAGTCATAAGCATCGATCTTAGACCATTTTTTTTTTACCATATAAATGGTCTCTGGATCATAACTAAGGCATTGACTTATTTCTTACTTCTTGCACACAAACTGACAAGGAGGACGGTGCATAATAAAAATATTTTTAAGAGGCTGGAGTCGGCAGGACCCATTATCCAGTACCAGGAAAATGTGATATTTTTCTCAAATCGATGCCTTATTAAGTCATCATCATCTGCTGAGCCTTTTCCCAACTAGGTATGCTGGGGTCAGCTTCCAGTCTAACCGGATGCAGATGAATGTCTTATTAAGTAAACATCCCTATTTGATGGCACGAATTAAAATCTCATATTTATTAATTATACACATTGCATTTTTTCAAAAAAAATAGTTAATTCAGCGTTCAGCTTTAGTTCTCAAGCATCACACACGGGCACACTTGCAAACAGAGTTCTATTCACCCCATAACTAACGTAGCGTGAAGTCCTATTGTGATAAACAAATATCTAGTCAGTGACTACAAGCGACGGCGAGGCTCCGAGGTTGATAATTAATCATTTCACAAGCCCTGTCGCGCGCAGGAGCGCTACGAACGTGCTACGCGCTACGAGAATGTGTCTTGTTGTTTTGAAGATGGTCTGAGTGGGCTCGGTTTTTCTTAAAGAAATCGCGATCTTATAAGTATTTGAAGTACTTAGTATTAAGTAAAATTCAAAACTAATCAGAAACTTGTATAATAGTATCAAAACATTTGAGAAACTTGTTCTGCTTTTCTATAATTAATTAAATATCATTTTATTAATATGACACACACGGGCCATTTCCCCATGGTTGTTAGCCGAGTGCTACGGACAGCATTTTATTTTAAATAAAACTTGTATTATGGAAACTTAGCTCAAAACTCTCATTCCGATAAGGCTGAACAGGGCAAAAAATGCATAAATTCTCCACAAAACTAATTTAAAACCACGGAATGAAACTCCATAAAAAAAAGTTCTTGATCCGTAAAACAGTCGAGTCTATAGTTTCGCAGTTCGCCGTCCTTATTGAATAGGCTTTGTTGCCGGGAGAGCTGAAGAGGGATGGGAGGAATTCCACCCACTCCCTCAGGCCATCACGAGACGATATTGCTAACCATTAGTCGGAAAATTTGGCAAGGACAGAATTCAACGTGGTTTTTAAGGCTTTGTGGATGTCCTTTAGGATTGTTTGATTAGTACGTTATAAAAAAAATCTTTAGGGCATTGTGATTGCAGTCTATATCTAATAATAATTATAGCATATCTTATACATAATCAGCCTATAATGTTCCCACTGCTGGGACACAGGCCTCCTCTCTGTGAGAGGTAGAAGGCCGCAGTCCTCCACGCGGGCCCAGTGCTGGTTGGAAGATGTCACATGTCTTCGAATTTTTGGTTCTAGGACATGCCGGTTTCCTCACGATGTCTGTTTCTATGATTATTGTCTTTTAAAATTATCTCTATTCTCGTTACCAGTCTACTTAACCGTATCCTACTCCGTCTCACCGAAAGGAGACCTGGTTTCCAGGAGTGGAACCGTTATAGGCTGATTATTCATATTACCTTGGTACCCAAAACCAAACCTAAAATATTACATTCACGACATAACTCAAAGCTGTACCTTAAGTAGATAAACATAAGGTCGATTTAGCTTTTAGATATAAATTGTACCACATTAACTCATTACATCAAGCAAGATAATACATCAGAACATTTACTTCCAATTGTTGAAAGCCATAATGATACACTAAACTTTCTTCATTTTCCCCAAAGGAGACCGAACTTTATATCGACTGATTAAAGTTATAAGTTCAACGGCAGAGGCTATCCTCTAGAATAGATTTATGAAAATTATTACCGAAGTGAGTCCTATCGATTGTCGGCAACCTACTGTGAATGTCGGGGACAAATTGATTCGGATAATACAGACTTTCAAGTATCTTATACCTTTGAAGAGGATTATTGCTAACGTGTTGGTGTAAGGTGGCACCTTACACCCCAACCTTCCGGAATGAATTCTCAAAATATTGGTGAAATTAACCGCATCAAAATACGTTGTGTAGAAGAACAAAGCTATATTCACGCATTTATATTAAAGTTATACATAATTTTTCCATGTTTTGTCAAGTCACAAAAACAAACCGATCCTACTGTATACGAAGCTGGGGTGGTAGAGACTCTAGTATAAATATAAAATGAATTGATCGGCGAACTACACATATTTGTACAGACGATGACCGGACATAATAATATTGTATAGAGAATGTAGTTTCTAACAAAAGATAAACGACGTATTCTATAACATACATAAATGGACGCGCCATTCCAGTCGCCTTTCATCCGATGCTCATGTCCTTTGAAATCATCCCCTCGCGAGCTGGCAGAGGCAAATAACTTCGTAGGTAAGTATTTAATAACTACTAGTTTATCATATACTAGCGAGCGACCCGCCCCGCTTCGCTTGGATTTGATACTTGACAAAACATCGAGATTTCTTTATAACTAAGTTTAATATTCATGCTTATTATACATTCAACCTTCCGGAATAAATTCCCCAAATGATGGTGAAAGCCGCATCAAAATCTGTTACGGAGTTAAGAAAAACGCAGTCACACACGAAAAAAAAGAGTATGGATATAAAATGTATTTCTCGAGATAGATTTCATAGGTCAATTCATCTGCCTAGCCTTTTTCAACTATGTTAGGGTCGGCTTCCAGTCTAACCGGATCAGATGCAGCTGAATATTAGTATTTTATATGGAGCGACTGCCTATCTGACCTCCACAACCCAGTTAATACGATACCCCTTGGTAAGACTGGTTTTCAGACTTTCTGGCTTCTGACGACACGTAGCGACTTTCAAAGATTCACGAATGACAGTCGGGACCAACGGCTTAACGTGCTTTCCGAGGCACGGAGAGGTCTTGGTATGTGAAGATGGTCACCCATCCACGGACCGACCGCGGAAAGCGTAGCTTAACCTGATCGATCGACCCGTGCGGCTGTTATTACTTAGCATAGGTCTAATGGGTTTAATAATCTAATGGAGTATTTTTGGGCACAAACGCAATAACTTTAGGACATTTCATTTTTGTATCCATGACGTAGATAAGTAAGTACCTAGCAGCCTGGAATCTGTATTCGGGCCCGGTTGATGTCAATAAGCTTGCCCCTATTACATGGGACTTAAACATGAATGGCAAAATGTGGATGTACAAACGCCAGAACATCAAGCTAGTGCAATATTTCAAATTTCTTTAAGGGATTTTCAACTATATCGCTAAAGTTTAAGGTTCAAAATTGATTGGGAAAATTTGACAGTTTCGGGTAGCTTGATGTGCTGGCGTCTGCAAAACCTTCAGGGATTACTGGCGTTATGTTATGCTATGTGTTGTATAACACTAATTTTAACAGCGGGATACCTAAAAGTCCTTAAAAAACGTTGAGATATCTATAATTCAGAATATTTTTCAAAGTCACAGCCGCAGAATCGCTTAAAGAGAGGGTCTTCAAGTGTTATCTACTAAACAGCATCGTCTCGTATGAATAATTAAGCAGAAGTCAGTATTAAATGGAGTTGATCCTTTGCGACTTTCTAGGCCATTGCTCTTTTTTTCGTTTCCTTCGTTACAATTAATATGCGTAACTTGTGTAGTACCTATTTGTTGGAGAATTTTAAGCTACTGAAGTAACAGCACCCTAATTGCGTATCACACTATCAATCACAATCTGAATCACTTTGAAGCATACCTATTGTTATTCCAGTGCTATAAATTCCATTAAAAAAAATGCATGCACTTTTATTTTTTCGATTTTTTTCTGAACATATTTGTAGAAAAAGACATGTTGCGCGGACCTCAAACAAAGTGGACAAGAGAATTCAGATGATGATGACTTAGGAGGTAGGTATGTCGGAACTTTAGCGAAATCAGTTTAAACATTAGCTCCTAAATTAGGATCAAACGTGTGTGTGTGAATCTTTTGATCCTAATTTGAAGCCTAACGTTAACCGCCGCCTAGCAGGATATCACGGAAATATCTTCTAAGAGCGTTTACGTACGGCGTTTCATACAAACTTTCAAACCCTTGTTTTTCGAAATGAATGAACCGATTTTAATGAAACTTCATACGCTGCATACAAAGGTCTAAAAAGTTAGTAAAGTACATTCGAAATATATTATTTAAAAAAGATAATTGGAAATCTCTGTTTCTATGGAAAATTTAAAATCGGTCTAATTAGGCTGTAACACTATTTTTCGAAACTGTTTTAACTAACTTATTAGACTTTTGTATCCTGCTTATGAGTACGAAGTTTCATTAAAATCGGTTCATTCATTTCAAAAACAAGGGCTTGAAATTTTGTATGAAATGCCGTACGTCGTAAACGCGCTTAATAACTTTATGATAATTACAAAATACGAATATGCGTACTGACTGGGACATAAAGATAACGGGCGAAATATGGTTGCACTATTGGGACACCTCTGCCCAACCTTTCAAGTCATAACGGCGTTATGTTATGCTATGTACTCTGATACAGATTTAATCACAAAAAAAATCCCTTAATTTTCTTAAAAGAATTCTCAAGCCCGTTTATCACAAAGTATCAATAACTTTAGACCGAGCAAAAACCGGCGCACGAGGGAAATTGATATTCCTGAAGATCCCTTTACCTCCCCTAAGCTCCTTTATACCTACTGCTTTATATCGAACTATATTACGGACTCACGACTTCCTCCGAATCAAGATAATAATCTATCGTAGTACAAGATTCACTTCTTTACGTTAGACAATGTCAATGCACACGACGACATATCAAGTTATACATTTCCAGTTTTAACTGACCTCGCATTGTTATAGCCTTTTCGTACAATGAGAAGTCAGCTTATGCTGGAAATATATAGGTTGATATGTCGTCGTGCGTAAGACAAAGACAAAGATATTTATTCGTCGGATATGGTAGGTACAAAGTTGGTCTGCAGAGTTAAATTGATCAGAAGGCCAATTCTCGTAATTAAAAACGTTCAAAATCTAGTCGCAGTCTCATCTCAGCGACAAACAAATGTCAAAAACTTGTCAAAATGTAGGGAAATTTGAGATATTTTTGACAGATTGAGACTGAGATCAGACTGCGAACGCTCTTAAAATTACGAGAATTGCCCCTCTGGACACATCCGCCGCTAAAAGCGGCATACGAAAATTTACAATATCACACATGGGTATAAAACCCAATTTATATACACTTAGGTATACTCCAATAAATAAAACACAGCCTATAGACATAAAGATACATTTAAACTCTATTTTAAATACCTACGTTAGCTTAGCTGAGAAGAATGAACCCCTTGTTTTTTTTTTTAATTCGTTTAAGAACCAAACTGGCAACTTGTAAAATTTACTGTCTTTAAAGTCGCAAACATTAAAATAATTTATATAATCTGTAAAAAAAACATGAAGTACGTACCCACCTTCCCTTGTTCTGGAGTACAGACCTGGTCGAAAAAAAAATGGAGGTCGTGGCGCTTTATATTGTATACTGCCTAAGCACAATTGCACATACATAAAGAAACTCCCTTTTCTCAACGTAAAAAATCTAGTCCTAAGCCACTCGTTTAGTAAATCCGGTAGTCCGGTATCCTAATTGAAATTGCCAGCTCACAAAACCTTTCAATATGGGATCGTTATTGGCGTACTAAAACGAGCCGTAACAGATGCTCCCAATATATATCAGTCATTGCCTTACGTATACCGTTGTAATACGCTGTAGCCACTTTATTTATATATTTACAACCTTTTTTATGTGCTAAGCAGTAGGTTATACTTTATTAAGTACTAGCTTCCGCCCGCGGCTTCTCCCGCGAGGTATGTCGATAAAACTATCCTATGTCCTTCCCCGGGATGCAATCTATCTCTCTGCCAAATTTGATCGAAATCCGTTCAGTGGTTTAGGCGTGAAAAGGTAACAGACAGACAGACAGACAGAGTTACTTTCGAATTTATAATATTATAGTATAGTATGGACTAGCTTCTGCCGGCGATTTCGTTCACTTAAAATTTCTTGTTCCGCCGACCCACCGCGTCACATCTCATCCCGCTCCTCTGGGTCGTACCGTGATGTGAAATAGCCTATAACCTTCCTCAAGAATTGGGCTACGTAATTTTTTTTTTTTTAATCCTACATTTAGTTCTAAAGATCAACGCAAAAGTAAAAATACAGGTTATCTAATTTAAAGTTTTAGTCTCATTTTGGTCGTTGCACCCATACCTCCTCAAATCCGCACCTGCTTCAGTTATATCTATTTTAATAGTACCTATTGACATGGCACATCAAGGTTTTGAAAGAGAATGTCACCACTTTCTGAAGCTCGTTAAGACATAATATGAGAGACGCCCGCGGACTGTAACAGGTGGTACCTATGTCGTATGTTAAGTAGAGTAAATCGTAAGTTCATAACTATTGTTTAAATTAGACCTTAGGAAATTATTAAGGATCTTTAGTCTGAGAGTTCTTTACAACTCTAAAATATTATTATTTCAAAGAACATGCATTGATTCATTTAAAAACCAATAAATAAGTTTAAGTGATCATTACAAACAGATACACTGTGCGCTGTAGGTATCTAACTAAACTATAAGGTACAATAATTCACGTAAAAAAAAACCTATTTACTACTTGAGAAACCAACTCCCTAAACAATCAATTAAAACTCTCTTTTATTAGAGTTAAGACAAAGTTACAGCCTCGACTGGCCGGGACATCAAAACGATCTCTAAAAAAAAAAAAGAAAACGTCAAACGAAACTAAAGACAAAACTCTCACATTTTTCAAAATTCAAATAAAGAATATCGTCCAATTGGTAACAGCACGTACTACATACAGCCTAGTAGTAAAAAAAGGTAAAAAAATAAATAAAAAAGCGGTGGAAAAGTGGTTGTACTCACCGTGCGAAGGCGTCAAGCTCCCGCTGCGCACTGATAAGGGTCGCGCGCCCTGCCCCACTGAGCGGTGCATAGATTATGCGTGGACCAGCGAGGCCGGATTGTAGATATCGACAATTGATTTTAGAGGTGTTATGGATGTATTGTATGGCTATTTCATTTAAAGATTATTGAAATGTAATGTTATAGGATTTGTTCGCTAAATATTGGATTTATCTCGTATAAGTTTTATTTCATGATTTCGTTATAAAGTACCTGTTTTTATAACACAGTTTTGTTTTTGATCTTGAATTAAAATAAGTAAATATTATTATTGATAAATTATTAAAGTTATATTTTCGTAAACTTATTATGTGACTGCGTAGCAAAAGTTCGTAGCAAGACGTAGTAAATATAGCGTAGCAAACGGTTGGCCAATCTTTGAATATCAAAGTCTTTGGGGAACGGTTCAGTTCGGTAGACGTTTTCCGACTGATTTGTCGCGGAGAAGTGAAAATTAGATGGGTCAAGGTCGTAGCTATGGGACACGGATACGGTTTTTCCTCTAACCGGATTGATATTTGGATATCATATTATAGAGTAATTATTATTATTTTTTTATTAATTATTAGCGGCCCGCCCCAGCTTTGTAATATATTTTTTCGAACATTTTTTTTCTTTCATACAAACCTTGTCCTTACAATACCGAACACAACAAAAAAAGAATTAGCGAAATCGGTTCAGCTGCTCTCGAGATTTGCGCTTAGCAACACATTTAGCGATTGTTAACGCCTTGCATAATGTGTGGAAGTGCATACACACACACATACGCAAACGACGTATGACGTCTAGAAGATTCTAGAAGTCTGCGCAAACGAGGCGCGCACACGACATGCGCGCCCTCTTTAGTTTTTCACATTACCTTTGATTTTTTGACTTGAAGAATGTCATCTTTGTTTTCTACGAATTTTTTATGTTAAACTAATATTACTTATATTATAATCTTTTATTGGGGAAACACATATCATTTATTTCCATCCATCGCCCTACAACGAACACCATTGCCCTTACATTGGTCCTTCGAGCCGGATGAAGAAAATTAAAAATTAAGAAGAGCAATGGAAGCGTTACGTTGTTGAAAAATTATACGGATGAAGAATTATTCAGGATTACATTACATTACCAAGATGGAAAGACCACCCTACTTCAAGAACCTTAAGGCCTGAGGAAGTATTGGAGTAGCGTTATCGTGAGTCCGTTCCAATTAATTAGTGAGACGACATCGTGTTCCCCCATAATTAGTATTATTTCCATACAATTACTAAAATTATTATTAAAACTTACAACAATTACTTTTACTTAAAACATTATGGATTTTAAAACCCTCGTGAAGAAACGAGGTAGTCTTAAAAGTAGATTAACTATATTTAAAAAATATATAGAAGGTATTGAGAAGTCTTCAGAAATAAGCAAGGCTCAGACAACTGAACTGTCAATTCGGTTAGCGAAATTGGAAGATCTGAATCCAGAATTTAATGTCATACAAAATGAAATTGACATTATTTGTGAATTTCCAGAGGAACAATATACGGAGCGTGAAGTGTTCGAGTCTTCTTATTACAACCTAGTCGTGCGCGCTCGAGAGGTGTTGGCGCAGCATGACATACCAGCCGCAGTGGTTGCAGGCTCCGGCTCCTATTCGGACGCAGGTTCAAGTACCGCGATTAGAGGTGGGCCAAAATTAAAGTTACCAACGATACATTTGCCTACCTTTTCGGGTCAACATCAGGGCTGGCTCGAATTCCGAGATACTTTCGCATCATTGATACACTGTAACCAATCTATTCCCAAAATCAGCAAATTTCACTATTTGCGAGCAGCGTTAGAAGACAGCGCAGCCGTAATTGTTCAGTCGCTAGATTTCACTGCCCAGAATTATGACGTGGCGTGGGATCTGCTTTGCGATCGTTATGACAACCAAAGACTTCTCGTTAATAATCATCTACATTCCATTTTCAACATTGAACCATTATCTAAAGAGTCAGCTACATTTTTAAGAAACATCATTGACACTATAAACAAAAACCTACGAGCTTTGAAAAATCTAAAGTTACATACAGAACATTGGGACATAATTATCATTTACATTGTTTCTCATAAATTAGATCCTAACGTAAACGCACCTAATAACGACCCGTTAAAATCCGCGCTCATTACCGCCCTATTCAGAAAACTATCATTTTTATGTCATGTATTAAAGCTACACAATTGGTTGCTTCAAAAAAATGTAGTTGTATTTGTATTGCAAATGTTCATCTCTTGTTTCTGTGCGTAACTCGACGATTTAAATAATAATTGCTCAGTTCGTCCGTGGACGCCGAACTTAGTGCATTTTCCATAGTGTGGCATTCCCGATGGCGTAAGTACTCTTGTTTCTTTTTTAGCAGAAGATTATATCGTCAAGCATTTTAATGTAACTTCTAGTTCTTTTGATGTATTTTTAATACTTTCAGGAACACAAGTAATGATTCATTTTAATGAGATACTATTTTATTTTGCTTAACTTTCAATATTAAAAATAGGCGGTAATAGGAACAAAAATCCCAATTTTCTTCGTATTGTCGACCCATGTCGCTGATAAGTACTTGTTGTATCTTTTGTTTGCCATGATTTTTGTTAAAATGCTTAAATTAATAGGCAGGAGGCTATACTAACTCAGTTCCTTAGTATGTTAACTTACATTTGAGCTATTAACGCCTTATATTCAAGAGCTTTAGTAGCCGTATACACTAACTTTGTTCTTATGTACATATTTTGATGAATAAAGGAGGTATAATTTTTAAATAGTGTATTTTTATAGTTGAAATATCATTATTATTAAATATTTTCAGCAACCGCACCACTTTAAATCATATACATGTACAAAAATCACATGTATTTACACAATTCATACACATTCCCTTGGGTCGGTAATAGGTTTTACGATTTCCTTTAAGAAAACCTATTACCGATCTACTTACATTTACGACGGACCCCTTTTTTTTTTAAGGATGGGAAATCATCAAATGACCCCTCCCGCTCTGGGTGGAGCGGAAGGGAGTGTCAGACTCTTACTGACTAAAACCCATCCGTGTTCCTTCCTTATCCCTTTATATTCCGGGGTAGCGGTAACCCTTTCGGACAATCCCGCTGCCCCGGCAGGCTTCGGCCCTGACGGGCCCCTCCTTCGATGCTGACATCTCTTTGAGGCGCGCGTGGAACACATACGCGCCGTCCGGCACGGGCCTGGTCCTGATCGGACGGCGAGCTACCCATTACTCGCCATCCGCAGGCCTGCGCCTACGGTGGCCGGGAGTCGTCACGCGGCTCCCGACGCCCGGGGCGTCTCCCGCGGCGGCTGGGACGGGTGGCTCTCTCCCTCGCCCATCCCGCCACCTCCTTCGCTAGCATGACTGCATCGCAGAAGGAGGTGATTGCCTCCCACTCCCTCTCGCCCCGGACCATGGCTTGGACCAGGGCCGGACGCTAGAGGTCTCTCTACGAGGACACGGCGGTGCTCTGCCCAAGCGGGACAGACCCCCACCGTATGCTCCACCGTGTCCTCTGGGCGATCCTCGCAATGGTGACACCCGGGCGTTTACTCCCGCCTGATGATGTGCAGGAACCTCCCGAAACATTCGTGTCCGGTGAGGACCTGCGTCAGGCGGTAGGTGAGGACGCCTTGACGCCTCTCTAGTCACTCTTCAAAGAGGGGCCTTATCGCCACTATCGTGGCGTGCCCTGCGCTGGGTTGCGACAGTCGCTCTTTCCATGTCGCCATGAGATCGCGCCGGAGGTCCGTCCGTTCCGCAGCGAATTGCTGCGAAAGCGGGTTTTCCCCCCGGCGTAGTGCCTCCGCGTGTCACTCATACAGGCGCCCGAGGACTATCGCCTCCAGATCCCATGGCGGCCGTCCGGCAAGGAGGCTTGCCGCCTCGCCCGAGATCGTGCGGTACCCCCGTATAAGTCGTATGGCTACCACCTTTTGGGGCGCGTTCAAATAGTGGGCGGCTCGTAGCCGCAGTGAACGCGCCCACACCGGGGCCCCATATACGGCCATGGACCGCACGACCCCCGCCTAAAGCCTCCGGTAGGAGGCGTTTGGCCCCCTCAGGTTGGGCAAGAGCCACTTGAAAGCGGCCCCGGCCCGTTCCAGTTTGGGGGCCAAACGTCGGAAATGCTCGACGAAATTCCACCGGCTGTCGAGGACGAGACCCAGGTATTTCATCGTTGTCTCGACGCCGATGTGAACCCCTCCTACCGTAAGTTGGGATCCCGATGGTGGCCCGTTCCGAAGCCCATGAAAGGACATGGCTTCGGACTTGTGCAGAGCCACCTCGAGACCCAACTGCCGGATCCTCTCCACGACTATCGCAACCCCGCGTGTCATCGCGTCGGCTGCCGCCTGATGCGACCTCCCCTGCGCCAGGACCAGCGTGTCGTCAGCGTAGCAAACCACGCTGACGCCATCAGGGAGGTCGGCCCTACTACTCGACGGAGGTCGGCACTCGGTGATACCGGAGTGCCTCCCCAATGCAGCTCCAGGGCAAGGTGTTAAACGCATTGGCGATGTCGAGTGACACCGCCACGACAACCTCACCCCGGGACACCGCGTCCCCCGTCGTGAGGGCTCTCACACGCATGATGGCGTCCACCGTCGAGCGCCCCTTGCGGAAGCCAAACTGGCTATCCGCAAGATCCGGCCCCATCCTCACCAGGTGCCCGACGAGGCGGCCCGCAATCACTCTTTCAAAGAGCTTGCCGACCTCGTCGAGCAGCACGATGGGCCGGTATGCAGACGGAGAGTCCGCAGGGCGCCCTGGCTTCCGAATGAGGACCAGCTTCCCCGTCTTCCAACGGAGTGGAACCTGGCCTCTCTCCGTACATGCGCTTAAGAGCGCCTCCAGTCGGGGTTCGAGAGACCTCGAGGCCAGGGCCCAGGCTTTACCTGGCAAGCCGTCGGGCCCTGGGGCGGTATTTTTGGCCTTCAGCCTACCTACCGCCACTCTCAGATCTACCACGGTCACTTCAGGGATGTCGTCGTCGTCGTCAGCGTGGTCCGCTTCGGGCACCGCAATTGGCGGAGCCATGGGCGGGGGAGTATGCTCCCCCGTGAAGGGAACAGAGCGCTCACTACCTCCTCCACCAGCTGGGGGCGGAGACTCTGCGTCAGCGGGGGGGGGGGGGGGGCAGGTGCGGAGTTTACTCTTGTATAATCAATGCTGGCCTTTGGTAATTTGTTAAACATAATTCGTATAAATATGATATTTTTTATTGATTTAACGCTGTTAAGAATATACTATTATAAGAATACATTTAATTGCTAAGTGTTGATAGCATTCTGTACTGTGTTGGAGCATTTATATAAACAGTTCAATATACACGAGCATTTTTATTTAACTTTAACGGTTCCATTTATTTAGTGGTCGGTATTAGGTGTCACATAAACGGTATTAGGCACACACCCGATATTTTGAGTCGGTAATAGGGATATGACCCTTTTCCTTTTATTTAATTTTTAATTTTTTAAGTAATTTTTTGATTATGTGGACTTATACATAACTAAAAAAATCGATAATTTCAGTACTTGAAAAATTATTTTTATTGAAGCCACATATTAAGAATGTGCTTAATTTTTGGATATCAATCTGAACTTCGCTTAAACTGGCGGTAATGGGTGCGTTTACGTTATAACTAACCGTGAATGGGAAGTTCATCGTTGTAACATCGGCAAGGAGTTACCTACGCTGGAGAATTTTAAGGAGTTTCTAAAGAATCGTGCTGACTTATTAGAAACCTTAGATGGTCAAAACGAAGATTCCCTACAAGTAAAGCGTAGACATGGTGATGCCACTTATAACCGTCATAAATCTTTGATAGTAAATTCTCATTCACCATCGTCTAATCGATTTTCTTATGTTTGCCCATTATGTAAGAATAATCATGCAATTTATCGTTGTCACAAATTTAAATCATTTCAAATAGAAACTAGAGTTCAAAAGGCAAAGGCTTTAAAATTATGCCAGAATTGCTTGCGCCAAAATCATGACTCAGATGCATGCAGATTCGAAGCTTGCCGCTACTGCAAAAAGCCGCTTAATAGCTTGTTGCATAATTGCAAACGTGAGATAACTGCACCTAACACGTCAGCAGCTGATAATGCCATGGCTCTTTGTACAGCTTCATTGACGTCGCTGTCACCATCTAAAGAACCTAATTCTGAAAATATTAACGATAATAAAGTTACTTTGTCAGCAATTCACAAAGGTTGTGTGTTATTATCAACAACGTTACTCCAAGTTGAAGATTTTAACGGAAAAAAACATACTATACGTGCATTGTTAGACAACGGCAGCACTTCTAGTTTCATGACCGAAAGCTTGTGTAAGATCTTAAATCTGCCAATTGCTTCAGCCTCTTTGCTTGTTGAAGGGTTGAATTGCCAAACATCAAGAATCTCCAAACAGTGTGATGTGGTCATATCATCGCTTGTAGAGTCATACTCTGAAAATGTTCCTTGCTTCATTGTCCCTAACATTACTCAACCATTACCTACTTCAAAATTAGATCCCACATTATTTAACATTCCACAAAATGTAACATTAGCAGATCCAACATTCTCTACACCTTCCAAAGTAGATATGTTACTTGGAGCAGATATTTTCTGGAAGATTCTTTACTCGAACATTATTACGTTAGGAAAAAACAAACCCACTTTAAGCAAAACCAAATTCGGATGGCTAATTTCGGGTTTAGTGCAACTACAAAATAAAACAAATACAGTACATTGCAACTACATTAACACATCATACGATACTCAACTTCAAAATCAATTAACAACATTTTTTGAATTAGAATCTGTTTCTACTCGTACACAAATTTCAAAAGAAGAACAAGAATGTGAACAAAGTTTTATCAGAGATACACAACGCGAGTCAGATGGACGTTTTTTAGTGACCATTCCTCTGAAAGACACACCTGATAAGTTAGGAAATTCTTACGAGCAAGCGTTATCAAGATTCCTTTCTTTAGAGAGGAGATTTAATAAAGATCCTGTATTTAAGAAGCATTACTGTGATTTTATAAAGGAATACATTAACCTAGGTCACATGACAGAAAATAACGATCCTGACAAAGATAAATATTATTACATACTCCCTCATCACGGAGTTCTTCGTGAAACAAGCCTGTCCACAAAGTTGCGAGTTGTTTTCGATGCATCTGCGGTGACTACTTCGGGGTTATCATTCAATAACCTTCAGATGGTTGGTCCAACCATACAGGATGATCTTATAAGTATTTTGATTAGAATGCGTCAGCATAAATTCGTCGCAACCGCAGACGTTGAAAAAATGTATCGCATGATTAATGTTAACAAAGAGCAGCGACAATTGCAACAAATCCTGTGGCGGTTTGAACCTCATGAAAGACTCAAACAATATAAATTGAACACTGTTACATACGGCACTGCGTCCGCTCCTTACCTCGCAATTAGATGCTTAAAACAGTTAGGAATAGAATGTCCAGATAAATTAATTTCTGAAGTGATTCAGCATGATTTCTATGTTGATGATTTAATTACCGGAGGGTCAACTAAATCTGAACTCGTTAAAATATGCAAAGGTGTGAAAAAACAGTTAGAACAAGGCCAATTTAATTTGCGAAAGTGGTATTGTAATCATCCTGAAATTATTGATAAAGTTATTGAGGGAAATAGCAGTGATGGTTTGCTTAATCTTAGTGCTAATGAATACGCAAAAACTTTAGGTTTGCTTTGGAATTGTAGAGAAGACAAGTTTTTATTTTCAGTAAATATTGATGAAAACAGTCATGTTTCCAAACGTACAATATTATCCATTATGTCACAAATATTTGACCCATTGGGTCTAATTAATCCTTGCATATTAACTGCCAAACTTATATTACAGAAGTTATGGCATACTAAGATAACGTGGGATGAAACTGTCCCACATGATATTCAGATTTCCTGGCAGAAATTTGTTAATTCATTATTATATATAAATAAAATTAGAATCGAAAGATGCATAATTAGTTATTTTTCAAATATAGAGCTTCATGCATTTAGTGATGCATCAACACAAGCATATTCAGCATGTGTTTATATTAGATCAGCATCTGTCAATAATGGTGTTTCTGTTCACTTAGTCACGGCAAAGAGTCGTGTGGCTCCCATAAAACCTATGACAGTGCCACGCTTAGAACTCTGCGGTGCTCTACTTGCTGCTAGACTAACTCAAAAAGTAGTTTCTGCGCTTAGACTACACATAAGTAGTGTTGCATACTGGTGTGATTCGACAATTGTCTTAGGTTGGATAAAATCTGAGAAAAATCACCTACTGAAACCCTTTGTTTTCAACAGGATACAGGAAATTCTTGACCTATCGCAGCCTTCAATGTGGTGTTACATACCTACAAGCTTAAACCCAGCTGATATCGGATCACGGGGTGCAAATGCTGAGCAATTAGAAAGTTGTAGTTTGTGGTGGTCAGGGCCAGAATTTCTTATTCGTAATCAATTAGAGTGGCCAGTCCAACCCATAAATACAAATGTGACAGATTTACCAGAACTAAAAATGCAATGTAATGTATCAACAGAACATAATCATGATACTTATTTTTCAAATGTGATAAAACGTTTTTCTAGTTTCAGTAAATTGCAACGTATTATGGCTTATGTTCAGCGTTTTATATACAATTGTTTACATTTGAATTCGTCGTTGAATTCTTTATGTAGATTTGCACAGCGAGAAAGTTATTCAACGGAATATAACTTACTAGAAAAAGGTAAACAGTTACCAATTAAAAATGTGTTAATTAGCTTAAATCCATTCTTCAATAAAGATGATAACCTATTGCGCGTGGGGGGAAGGTTGGTCAACTCCTATTATGATTATGATACAAAACACCCAATACTTCTTCACTCCTCACATTATATCACAGCACTCATATTTACAGAATATCATTTATTGCTAATGCATGCAGGTCCGCAACTGCTTTTAGCTACTTTAAGACATAAATTTTGGGTCATAGGCGGCAGAAACCTTGCACGGAAGGTTGTTCATAAATGTGTTAAATGTTGTCGGTATTCTGGTAGAATCAGGCAACCAATCATGGGAAATCTTCCAGAAGAACGCTTACATGCTGATTTTCCATTTTCAAACACCGCTGTAGATTATGCCGGACCAATCATGATGTTAAACCGAAAAGGTAGAGGTAGTAGATTAATTAAATCCTACTTATGTATTTTTGTTTGTTTGGCTACAAGAGCAGTACACATAGAACTTGTGTCCGATTTGAGCAGTGAGACCTTCTTAGCTGCTTTAAATCGATTTATATCACGCAGAGGCAAGCCCACCAACATCTTCTCTGATAACGGTAGATGTTTTGTAGGCGCGTGTAATGAACTATCGAAATTCTTGAAAAATAATTCTGATTCACTTGCTGAAAAAGCCTCAGAATTATCTATTAACTTTAAATTTTCTCCAGCGTATAGTCCTCATTTTAACGGTTTAGCAGAGGGCTCCGTAAAATCAGTTAAATTTCACCTTAAAAGAGTTGTTTCATCTGCAAATTTAACTTACGAAGAGATGAATACAGTTCTTGTACAGATTGAGGCTATTTTAAATTCTAGACCTCTCACTCCTATGTCTTCAGATCCCTCTGATCTTACAGCGCTCACACCGTCTCACTTTTTGATTGGACGGACCGTAGCGTTGCTTCCTGTACCACAGGTTAAGGATGATGCTGCTGTGCATACTCTCTCACGTTACAAGAGAATGCAGCTATTAAAAAACCACTTTTGGAAAAGATTTTATAAAGAATATATTGCAGAGCTGCAAAAACGACAGAAGTGGCGAAAACTTGGAGAACAATTGCAGCTGGGTGAAATGGTTCTGATAAAGGATGACCACGTCCCTCCCAATCGATGGCTACTCGGGCGTGTGATTAACCTGCAGCCCGGCACCGACGGCGTGGCACGCGTAGCCGACGTGCTCACCACCTCCGGCACCTTACGACGAGCTTACAACCGTCTATGTCCACTTCCAGTGAAGGATCAGAGCTGCACTCCTGGGGTGGCAACATGTTAACGCCTTGCATAATGTTTGGAAGTGCATACACACACACATACGCAAACGACGTATGACGTCTAGAAGATTCTAGAAGTCTGCGCAAACGAGGCGCGCACACGACATGCGCGCCCTCTTTAGTTTTTCACATTACCTTTGATTTTTTGACTTGAAGAATGTCATCTTTGTTTTCTACGAATTTTTTATGTTAAACTAATATTACTTATATTATAATCTTTTATTGGGGAAACACATATCATTTATTTCCATCCATCGCCCTACAACGAACACCATTGCCCTTACAGCGATTCATTTTTATATTATAGAAGATTGGGTACCTACATTTAAATAGATAATCTGGATATTAATACCTACTCCATACATTAGGTACGTTTAGCAGTAACTGCAGGCTTAATTAAATTGTACATTTTAACATCATTTAAACTTCATTGACTTTAGAAAAGAAAAGTTACTTTGAAAAGGTATAAACAGTAGGTAGGTATGTAAGTACGGTTTACAACGCTGCAATGTCTACATGTTTGCTACGCCGTAGCTGCAATGTCTACATGTTTGCTACGCCGTAGCTGGTGATAATTTCACCGCTACTTTACGGTGTGGTCGTAGCACGTGGCTGTTGGTCTGAAGTAGCCGTAGTAGGTAATTGTCTATTGATTGGTATGATGAAGTGAAGGGGTTCCTTTCTATCCGATTTTATTGAACTCATTCGGACCGAACACGGATCTCGAATTCGGACTCGGATCGGATGCAGTTCGCAGAAGCTCTTGATTTTTTCAGGGTTTTAGTGATTAGTATAACCAGAATAAAAAGGTAAAATGTGTTTCTTAGATAAACAATCGAGAGTTTAGAAGCCGTAACTAAAAATTAAGTTGCTAACTTGGTACCCAAACCGATAGATATGTACAGTATTCAAAGCATTTAACATGAGGTATTCAGGTACCTACACAAAAGGAACATCAGAGGCAGTCTTCTTCTTAGCGCGTCGATGGCAAAAAGTTCAAATATCATCAAGTGCACAGATTGATATAAAATACTAGACAGATACAGGTTGACATAATACAGAGATGATATTTCTACTAAATAAAATGCTAACTACTATGTTTGTTTTATTTTTGCACGATGTGTTTGTCCAACGAAGGTGTTGACGCAGCGCAAATGCTGCGCGATCGCAAATAAATGTACAATGATTAAATCGAATGAGCAAAATACGAACCACGTTGGCGTTATTGTTAAGCATTGAGCAACAACCAATGCAATCTCAACCAAACAACCTCTTAAGAGGTCATTGTACTCATCATTATGAACAACTTTTAATATGGGACCAAACCTGAAATGGCGAAAAAATCTGCTGTTCCCTACATTTCGACGACTTATACAAACATCCAGCGAAACACGACGCAGACACTTCGTGTGTGTTAGTGTTAGGTTTTAGCGTGAGTTATTATAATGTTGTCATGTAGGTATTTTTAAGTTACATTAATATTGTATTGTATATGTTTATGGGCCTTGGTGCCTGAAATAAATGGATAAATAAATAAATAAATGTAGGGAACAGCAGTTTTTTTTTTTCGCGATTTAAGGTTTGATCCCATAGTAAAAGTTGTTCTTAATAATGAGTACAGTGACCTCCTAAGAGGTTGTTGGTGTTTTTCCTATAATCCTGTATATGTAGGTACCTACTGTTTTGCTAGCCTGAATCCATGATCATAAAAAACGAAATATTTTTTTTCCGTGGCTAGGTTTTGTTACCTTTTCTCTCCTCTACTTCTAACCGCTTAAACGACACGGTGACTGCCCTAGACTCTTTGTCACCTCAAAGTGTCTAGACACTATAACGTGAAGAGGTCGGATAACTAACCGCACCCGCCATAATCCACGCACTTCTGGCGGAAATGCGTCACATTCCCGCCCGGCCAATAAGAGCCACGCGAAGCTTCTAGAATATTCTAGAAGCTTCTTCCGTAGACATGCGCCGTACATTTCTTTTGACAACAGTTGTCTGACGCTGTCAACGGTGCTCCGCACCAAAAGTACTAGTTTACCATTCTTTTTCTTCACCACAAACCCTATTGTTTTATATACCACAATGTGTGTATGTTAAACTGGCGCCCCAACGAGTGGGAAACGCGCGCGTGCGTGCGTTTTGAAGAACTGGATCGTAAATCATAGGTTCCTATCGTTGATTACATACGCGCTGTAGAATGCCGCGTAAGACAACGCGCGGCAAGAACAAAACCGACTTTTACGACGTGGAGTCGGAAGAAGACGTGATGGAAACGCCAAAGTCAGCGGGGCCCAGTGCGCTCCCGGCCGAGGCGCCGGCGCTCATTACGGCGAGTGACCTGTCCGCCATCATGACCTCCCTTCAACAGGCGCAAGCAGATAACTTTGAGCGGCTACTAAAATTAGCCCTCGAAGCCCGGCTGCCACCTTCTCCGCCCGCGGCTGCTAACGCCGTCGCGCCGGCCACACCCACGCCGTCGTCGTCGTCTGCTCAACCTGCATCAGGTAACTTCGCTGCATGTAAGGCTCGTTACAGCGGAACGGCGACCGAGTCTCTCGACGGTTTCATAGATGCTGTAGAGGCATACAAGGACTGCGCCAATGTTAGTGAAGCAAACTGTTTACGTGGTCTGTCAATGCTCCTAACACATGATGCAGCTACATGGTGGCAAGGTGTAAAAGCCACACTCAATTCATGGGACGAGGCAATACAATATTTACGTTGTGCCTTCGGTGACAGCCGCCCACCAAGCCGCATATACATTGAATTGTTTTCCAGACCACAAGAAGCTCAAGAGCGTACGGAGCTCTTCGTCGCCTCAGCGCGTGCTCAATTAGCGCGACTCCCAACCGGTGACATAAGTGAGAAGGTCCAGTTAGATATGATTTACGGCCTTCTCAAACATAAAATTAGAAAAAGATTACGAAGAGAGGAATTCTCTGACTTTAACACCCTTCTTCGTAAAACTCGGAGTATCGAGGATTCCATAAAGGAAACTCCAAACGTCGGCACTTCAAAGGGTACCTCCGCTGCTACACGCGCACGTATTAAATCACCTCAACAGGATGTGCAGACTACGGCGCGGACCTCAACTCAGCGAGCCTCGAGTTCAACGGAGCCTACCCTGCGTCAAGACACGCCAAACGTCGACGTCAACAAGACTCCAGTCGCCGAAAAAGAAAAACGTTTCTGTGTTTATTGTAAACATTATGGACATAATCGCGATCAGTGTCGTAAATTAATTGCAAAAGACAGTAGTAATAATCTAAATACTAATAAGATGTTATCATGTTTCGGATGCGGCGAGAGCGGGGTGACACGTTCTAATTGTACAAAATGCAATACGAAGTTTAGCGCAGTTGATCTTGTTCCTAAGTCGCGAAAGAGTAATCTGCGTACCCTGTGTGCATCAGCAGACGGTAATCCGGCTGCACAGGTGAGTAACATTGATGTTTCTCCTGTGATTTCTACTGCCGTTGTACCAGAGTTGTGTTTTCCTACTTGTACTGTATTTTCTAAGAGTTCGAACTGTCTAAAGGTAAACACAACGCTCAGCACTACAGACCATGGGACTCTTTCGCGTAATAATGCATGTTCACCCCATTTAAATAATAAATATCGCAGTATTTGCAAAAATCATTTTGATCGCTCCTGTCAGTGTCAAATACAAAGTAGGGTGACCATGAATTTTCCGGGACAAAGTCCAGAAATTGGTATTCCGCGTAGGGCGACCATGGTTTTCTCAGGACAAAATCCGGAAATTAGTTTACCGGATAGCGTGATTACAAATGCCGAGCATGAGCACTTTATTAAATGTTCCTCGATGAGTTCTCCACATAATAGTACACCGCGACGACCCATTTTATATATTGAGATTTTAGGTATGCATGGAACGGGTTTAATCGATACCGCGGCTAAGGGAACTATCGCTGGTTCCTCACTCTACGCATTGCTCCAACAGCATAATCAGCCATTCACGTCTAGTTCTATGAGTATTAAACTCGCGGACGGTTTTACTAGGGATGTTAGGGTATTGTTAACCAATGTAAACATTACACTTGGGGACTTACACATACCAACCGAGTTGATAATTTTTCCGGACTCAACTAATAACGAAACGTTGTTAGGCATTGATTTTATTGCTAAGGCTAAATTGGTTCTTGACTTTTATCATATGAATTGGTATACAGCCGACCGGCCTCAGGTCATTCACCCACTTTCGTTTGAACCTTCGCGCTCTGCTACAGATTGCGCTGCTATGGGTCTTCTGCGTGACGATGAGGCTACGTTGCTGTCAGAGTCGCAGAAGATACAAGTGGCCAATATGATTAATGAATACTCTGACGTTTTTGACGTAGTCGGTGAGCCAACCCCCTACGCTGAACATGTTATAGATACAGGTAACCACCCTCCTGTCGCGGTACCCCCGTACCGTGTTACGCCGGCAAAGAAAGAAATTTTGCGGACCGAGCTTGACCAGATGTTGGCCGAAGGCATAGTTGAGGAGTGTGAGTCCGCCTGGGCAGCACCATGTGTTTTAGTACCGAAGAGTAACGGTAAGTTCCGATTTTGTGTCGACTACCGGAAACTGAATGCTATCACAAAATCTGATGCCTACCCTATGCCACGTATCGACGAGCTTGTGCAGTCGACCAAGAGGAACTGCGTGATGAGTACCTTAGACCTTCGTAGTGGCTACTGGCAGGTTCGATTGAAAGATTGTGATAAAAGTGCATTTGTAACGCCTTTTGGGACCTATCGGTTTAAACGGATGCCGTTTGGTCTTAAGAATGCCCCGGCAACGTTTCAGCGTCTAATTGACCGATTCAGGTCGGGTGCCTCTCTCAAAGACGTTACTGTTTTAACTTATCTTGATGATATTCTTATCATTTCCGACGGCTTTGAGAAACATCTCACTGATCTTCGTGCCGTATTTGACCGACTACGTGTTTTTAAGCTTCGTGCTAACAGGGACAAATGTGTCTTCGCCAGGGAGCAGGTCAAATACCTTGGGCACGTGATTACCCCGCAGGGTATATCACCGGATCAGGATAAGGTACGTAGTATTTTAGAGATGAAGGAGCCCAAGAGTCTCCAACAACTTCGTACCTTCATCCAAACATGTTCGTGGTTCCGGAAGTTCATCCCTGACTTCGCTAGAGTAGCAGAACCACTCAGCCGCCTTACGAAGAAGAATCAGCCTTGGACTTGGAGTCAAGAGCAATCAGAAGCCTTTGCTGACCTAAAAAGGCTGCTCACTACTCCACCCATTCTAGTACAAGCTGATTACTGTAAACCATTTATCTTGCGAACAGATGCCAGCGCTTATGCTTTGGGTGCGGTTTTACTCCAGGGGGAGTCACCGCACGATGAACACCCAATTGAATATGCCAGCCGCCTTCTGATACCCGCTGAACGTAATTACTCTACTACGGAGCGGGAGGCTCTCGCCGTGGTATGGGCTGTCGAGCGGTTCCGTGGTTATATAGATGGACATCAAGTATGCGTAAGGAGTGACCACCAACCTTTGAAGTGGTTATTTTCCATTAAGTCGCCAAGTGGCAGGCTCGTTCGCTGGGCTTTAAAATTACAATCATTTGACTTGCAAGTCGACTACACTCCAGGTAAGTGCAATGTCGTAGCCGATACTCTCAGTCGCCCGGTCAACGATGAGGACACAGCACCTGTTTGTGAGCTCTCTCCTGTTGTTGTAGAGGTTCCACGCTGGGATGCCTCTGCCACGCGTGAGTCACAATTAGCGGACCCCGAAGTCGCCAAAATTATTCAGGACTTGGAAGGTAACGATGAGGTAGCAAGTAACCGATGGGCTGAGAGGGGCTATCACTTAAGTCGAGGCGTACTCTACCGTTATGTTGCGGAAGTTGACTCTGAGGAGCCGCAACTTATTATACCAGTGAGTTTGAGAAGTAAAGTAATGTTCGAATGCCATGACGCACCTACTGCTGCTCATGGAGGTATTGAGCGAACATTACATCGTATCTCTCAGAGATATTACTTCCCAGGTATGAGACGGTTTGTTACGGGGTACTTAAAGACTTGTAAAGAGTGCCAACGCTATAAGCCCTCGAATGTGAAACCAGCTGGCCTGCTACAGACTCCAGTGCCGGCTCAAAGATTTGAAGTCATTGCAGTAGATCTTTTTGGGCCTTTGCCTAGGGGATCTCAAGGTGAAAGGTGGATCTTAATTATTGAGGACACTGCTAGTAAGTGGGTCGAGCTATTTGCCCTCACTGAAGCTACGTCTGAGATCTGCGCTAAAACTCTTGTAAACGAGGTATTTATGCGGTATGGTGTACCGAGGAGAATGATCTCAGATAACGGAGTGCAGTTTGTGGCTGACGTTATGCAGAAGGCCATGTTCGTGTTGGGAGTAAAGCAAAACCTGGTGCCGTTATACCACCCAGAAGCCAATCCAGTGGAGAGAAAAAACAGGGACTTGAAGGCTCAGCTGGCCATATTAATTGAAGGTCATCATGACCGCTGGCCTGAAGTATTACCTTTTGTCCGCTTTTCTTTTAATAGTTCTCTCACTAGCTCAACAGAGCAAACACCTGCATACCTCACATTCGGTCGTGAACTCCGTTCACCTTTAGCTACGGTTACGGATTTACGGGCAATCATTGAGGCCGAGAATTTTGTGCCTCAAATAACGCCTTATCTGCGTAAACTGGCTGCCACTCTCACCACAGCTAAAGAGAAGTTGGAGTACCATCAAGATGTAAGGAAGTTTCGAGCCGACAAGGATCGTACTGAGGCGGAGACTTTTGTAGAAGGGGACTTGGTGTTGATGACAACCCATGTTCTTAGTAACGCCGCTAAAGGTGTTACCTCGAAGTTCGTCCCTAAGCGGGATGGCCCATATGAAATAGTTAAGAAGATAAGCCCTACGACCTACCTTTTGGCCTATAATAAGGATGGAACCAAGGAGGTCATCGGAAAGTATCACGTATCAGACTTGCGCCGATTTCACTCTAGGGAAGGTGAATGTCCTGAGCCGGTACTTCTTAAGCGATGTAGAGGTCGCCCTCGTAAGGTCCGCTAATGTCTAATGTTGTTTGTCTAGGCATGGGGACATTACCTAGTCAAAAGGGGGAGGATATAACGTGAAGAGGTCGGATAACTAACCGCACCCGCCATAATCCACGCACTTCTGGCGGAAATGCGTCACATTCCCGCCCGGCCAATAAGAGCCACGCGAAGCTTCTAGAATATTCTAGAAGCTTCTTCCGTAGACATGCGCCGTACATTTCTTTTGACAACAGTTGTCTGACGCTGTCAACGGTGCTCCGCACCAAAAGTACTAGTTTACCATTCTTTTTCTTCACCACAAACCCTATTGTTTTATATACCACAATGTGTGTATGTTAAAACACTTTTTTATTAATGCTACGTATATACATTGAGGTACCTAAGTACATTATTACCTCAATGGGTATATATGTATATAGGTACCACGCATGATAGTCTTATCGCCTTATTAAAAATTTGTCTATGTGCATATGGCTGTCAAAGACACCTACCTGTCTACTTGAATCTAATCGTTCGAAACTCCAAACTTATAAGCTTATGTGGCATGCAGCATGATCGAATAAAACTGATGCAGTTCCGCAAGCTCAGTTTGACTTCTCCATGCAATCCAATCAAGCTTCATTCCTACTGATTGCTTGGTGATCAAACTATCGGCTGAAGAAAGTTTCTATAGGTACCTACTGCGATTGCTCTTTAGTTACCAAACATGTAAATAAATATTACGTGTTTATAAAAAAAATACTTTTTAAAACCCACACATAAAGATCAGTTTGCGCTACAACATTTTTATCAATAGAACTAATCATTCTGAAATTAACGTAATTTACACTGATGTAAAGTTGATATTCGTTTAAGTGGATAAGTGAAACAAGGATTCGAATAAACATTAGAGCGCGCCGGGGTGTGTCGCCGTTATAAGCCTCCCGTCTCCTTATTGGGTCACGTAGGATGACGCACCTCGGTTCGAGCCCTCTTCAGTAAGTACTACTTAGATACTTAGATGCAACTAACAATGACCCTAAGGAAACACTATGCTCATTTTATATTCTCCTAGCGCCAGCGCTCACGCTCACCCAGCCAGCAGTTTGGTGCTCAGGACTGAGCGCGAAAGTGGCGGCTTACGATTTTTCGTACGTAACCTGGGCCATTTTTGGCACGCGAAAGTAAAGTTTAGTAAAACAACGTGAAAAATTCAAATAGGGTGCACTGGGCCTGCGTGATAGATTATAGCCCACTCCCTTTCGAAGAGAGGAGGCAATGGGAACATTATAGGTTGATTATCATCATTTCAACCGAAAGACGTCCACTGCTGGACATAGGCCTCCCCCAAGCACCTCCACTTCGACCGGTGCTGTGCTTCTCGCATCCAACGGGTTCCTGCGGCCTTCACAAGGTCGTAGGTTGATTTTACTAAGTAGCAATAGCATTCCTTCATCATCATTTCAGCTCAGAACCCACAGCTGGGTATAGGCCTCCCCTTTTTTCTGCCATACTACCCATTCAGTGCGACCCTTAGCATTCCTGGAGTCGCAGCAAGGCTAGGAAAATATACATAGGTATCGCAAAATATAGTAAGTCGAAAATACGCAATAAGATACCAAGAGCCTATTTCATTACATCCGGAAACCTGACAGATAACTGGAACTTATCAGAGGGTGGTAAAACTGGAAGTTAATGTCTGTTAAACTTGGCCTTAAAAAACCATTTAAAGGCAACAAAAGAAAAAGTTAATAATAAAAAGACAGTATCAGTGTTAAATAACGATATTTATTTTTCATTAAAATATCCACGAATTCGGGCCATTTTGCTACAACTTAAATAATAATAGGTACCTATTTCAAATAAAAAATACGTTTATTGAAGTAGAATAACTATTAAAGTTAAATAATATATCCAATAATAAAATATTCGAATTAAAATATCACACTAAAATGAATTCTCCAAACTCATTTCATAATAATCAGTACAATTTTTATCCCTCACGTTTTTCATAGATAACTTAAGGGTCATTCATGACTTTCTACAATAACAACAATTTGTACTAAATAACTAAATGCAAAGACTATAATAACATATAATATTTAGGTATACAAGTAAAATAGTAGGGTAAAAAAATTGGTAATAGTTATAAACATGGAAGATCAAAAAACAAGACTTACTTATCATTTAAAATTAATTAATACTTCAAATATTGAGTAGCACCCGGGCAGGCGGGCTAGTTTATCGTATACCTCTGAAGGTTCCCTGCAGGGTTAGGCAGAACTATACTTACGCTCACTGGAATCGACATTACCTATCCGTTCACTGAGAAGAAAAGTCGTAACAAAAATGTAGTATCCACACATACGTAAACTCACGCTTTCGTCCCATGGGGATATGCAGAAAATACAGAACGCCATCTGCTACGATCCTTAAATACTCCTTTTGCTTCGCTTACACATCCGGTTTAAACACGCACTGTCAGTTTCATACAAACGAATACGTGTTTTGCGAATTTGATCTTTATTAGCTACTAGAATTGTTGCAGTGACAGGTGTCAGTAACGCATTCTCTCCACGGCCGGACTGCAATTCAGTATAGTGGCTTAAAAGTAACAACGGAATCCATGTTTTATTATAAATTGCACAGAATAGGACAAACCCTGAAACATTATTCTAGCTATTATTTAAGGCCGTTGCAGTATAGTACAAGCAGTTAAGACAGTCAATTGATTTACTTTATATTTACATAAAAGCCTTATAAAATGTGAAGGCACTAATTGGCATTAGTATTAGGTTATAATTTAGAACTAATACGTGAATAGAGAGCGTTAATTACTACAGTCCGGCCGTCGAGAGAAGGCTTTCCTGACACCTGTCAGTGCGACAATTCTAGTATCTAATAAAGATAAAATTCGCAAAAAACGTATTCGTTTGTATGAAACTGACAGGTGTCAAGGACGCATTCTCTCGTCGGCTGGACAGAAACAAACAGAATCAAATAACACTTTACAATGAACCACTACATGTTTATTATTAACATTTAACTAATCATCTGTACAGTGCTTACCTTTAACAAAGTTTATTTATGTTTTAATTGTTGATTAGAACCTATTTTCTTTAAAAATCTGCGGGGAAGTTGCGTAACCCACTTACACTGGCAATGCGTATCGTCGGCGCATCACATACGCGCGTGATTGACCGCGGGGAATACGTGGTGTTGAGGTACTGAACCCGTAAGCGACGGCCCTCCACAACACTTGGTACTACATACATTGTTCATGTTATTTACACCTATTTAAATACAGTCCACTTAAGTCCGATTGAGCTCATTCAATACTCCTCCAGCAGAGCTATTCACAACCACTCGATACGTTGTACCCTATGTTCACAAAATGAATAAATGAATTTGAATTTGAACGTTTCCGTACCGTATCGAACATCAATCAATGTTATCGTAGGAGGTCCCTAAACGCTGTTCACAAGTCCAAAAACCGAAAATTTTGTCAGTTTAAGGGCTGATTTTTCAATAGACAGTAACTTTTTATCCGTGGTATAAAATTGATGTCTGACAGTTTTTGTATGGTAGAACTGTAAAAAATTCAAAGTTATTCCTCTGATAAAACTATCTGGCGTTGCAAAAATCAGCTCTAAATCAAATACACGACCGCCATTCATCCGACAGCTGTTTGCTGTCCGGGGCAAGGTAAATCAGGTTATCCCGTCTGTTGATTGTGAATAGCTATACTGGATCCAGGTCCTTTCGACACCTTTAATTTTTTCAACAGCATTTATTGTTGCCATGTTACGTAATTCAGAAGAATGATCAACATTATACATTAATTAGATTCGTTGCTTAACAACGACATAAAAGTTTACCAATAAATTATTCATGCTGAAATAAAAATTTTATAATTTTAGCCTAATCTTAATTTATAGCTTCAATTTGAGATTAGATGACCAATTTTTTTATAGTCGGACTCCATTTTTCTTAATATTACAGAAAATATATCTACAAGACGAGCTTTGCCTTTCATAAAGTCCCTTTGTAAATACTTTGTACAGTAAGCCCAATATTTTTAGAGGAATTGAATTACCTTTTCGCGACGGAGATATGAGTTAGAGCATTGCAAGAGATTGTCAGTTTTGAAAATCAAAAAGTGCGGACTCATACTAATCCGAATTAAAAAAAAACCGAAACTCTGCAGACGTGAAGAATATCGAAACCTAGACACAATTAAACAAAATTTATGAATGAATTTTTTTATGTACAAAAAACGTATGAAAATTTTGAATTTCACGGGCTAACCTGATGCTTTTGCCTTAAATAAGTAACTATTGTAACTACGCAACCAGCGGTCACTGACCCCAAGAAATAGTATCTTTTTTTTTATATTGTAGTCATCATATCTGTAGATTGGCTCTACTAATTTAATGAACATCATCAATTTATTTACCCACTGTAACCTAATAACCAAATCCTAGCTCTCTTTATGCGGCAATTTAATAGTTATTCCATTAACAACGCCATTAGTATCACAGCTATTGATAGTAATAACAATTCTGTTCGAATCTGGGCAGGAACGTACAGGATCGCTCTCAACAGTTTCTGGAGGCTTCAAAGTCAACATCTGAAGATCCTTGTCAACCTCCGGCGGTTTTAGGATAAGTGGGGGGAGATCTTTATCGGTTTTGAAGGTCATTAGGTCAAAGTCTGGCGGTTTGAGGTCTAACATCGGCAGTAGTTTTGGGCCTTCGTTGTTGGTTTGTTCTGTGGACTCTTTGGTACTGATTTGTGGGTCATTGGCCTCCTCGCCGTTTGCGAAGTGGACCGGATAATGGTGCTTCAGTTCTGATAGTAGACGGAATCGGGAGCCGCATATTGTGCATCTGGAATAAAATTATAGAAGATTGTTTATAAGATTTTGTTTTATTGGGCAAGAATCTGAATTGTGTATGAGTACAAAATACAAAAAATTCGAAATTATTCCTTAGATAAAATATCTGGCGTTGGAAAAATCAGCCCTAAATGTTATATTATTAAACTAATATTATTTTAAAGATGACTGTAGTGTCAGTGAGTATGAATTTTATGTCGTAAATTTTTAAGAATATTATTCAATAATAATATTCTCAAAAATTTGAAAAGTGAGTAAAAAGTGAAAAATGAGTGCAAAAGTGAGTACACAATTGTACTCACTGGTATATGTTCTGTCCGATATGTTGGCGCGTGTGCTTCACTAAGTCGTTACTCTGAGAGAACGCTCGCTCACAATACTTGCACTTGTAAGGTTTCTCGCCAGTATGTATTCTGGTGTGACGCTTCAGGTGATCTTTGCAGGTGAACCTGGAGAAATTATTCAGTTGGTAGAGTAAAAATAATTATGAGTCCAAAATGTTTAAGGATAAAATGAGCAACAAGATTATCAATGGTGTTTTTTCGGTTATCCGACGCTGTCCCACTGTTGGGCAAAGGCCTGTCCCAAATTCTTCCAGGTATCCTTTTCCTGAGCCACCTTGAACCAACCATTATAAATGTTATAGAATAAAATTGGTAAGCTAAATTAACAGTGCATGTCAGAAGAGCGGAAGACAAAGAAGGAAAAGGACGACAACTTCACGACGCGCATTTCGTTTTGTAATTTAATCCTTATGTAAATGTTCTTAAAAGCCACACTGCTTTAACATGGTTACTTCAACTTTATATAGTATATACCAGTCGTACTTAGCGCTTCTCCTTCACATTTTGCGCAGCCAAAGTGTGAAACTTTCTGCCAGCATCTGTGTTTTCCACATTTAACCCGTCTGCCTTCAAAGCAAGAGTAAACAGGCATCTTCTGGTCATCCTCGTTCCACCTCATCCATAACTTTCCATCAGGCGTGATCGAGGTCAAGAGCAGGCCCATTCAGAAATAAAAAATAAAATAAAAAATATACCTAATATATTTTAGGATATCATAATTCATGTCGTACCTCATATTACAAGTCTCGCAGGCAAACGGCCGAATAGCCAGGTGTATCATGGAGTGTTTCTTCAGGGAGTTCTGCTTGGTGAAGGCGGCGCCACACTCTTCGCATTTGTAAGGGTGTTCCCCTGTATGAGTGGATACGTGCGACCTCATCTGACCTGGAATTCAATTGTTTTATGTATGACTTGATAATTGAACCTGGAACTCGAGTGTTTTAAGTATTTCATAATATTTTGCGAGTGCGTTATCTTTGCAATTAATTACCATTAAGATATAGATGATATTCTTTAGGCTCACGAGACATTGTCACATGTCGGGGAAAAACCTTTCATTATAAGAGGTTTTGTTGATGTTAATGTTGTTAGTTGTTGTTACCACTTCAAATGTCAAGTGTTTTATCAATGACCAATACTAAAAAAAAGCTGAAGAGTTTGATCTCTGGAACAACCAGTCGAATACGAAAAGTTCTTCCTTTGCATTTGATAGCCTAATTCTTGAAGAAGGCTATATAACATCATGCTAGGAGTAGGACCCTTAGGAGCCGAGCAAAAAGAAAAGTCAGAACGGTAAGCGAAAACGAAGTAATAGCGCGAGCAGGCGATGCGATGCGACGGGGTGGGTCGGGGGACAAGAAATTTCACGCGGATGAAGTCACGGGCAGAAGCTAGTTATGAAATGAGCACCTACTGCCAACGTCGACGCCGTGGAAGTGGACAAGTTTTGGGCCTACAAAATTTAATAAACTGTCGTGTCATCGACACGAAGAAGCACCTAATACACAAATTGTAACAATCTGAGAATACATTTCTCGCTGGCATCCATCCCATAATCAGCCTATAAACTCTCCACTGCTGGGACACAGGCCTCCTCTATGTTAGACTTTGTTAGAGAAAGTGGGCAAAATCCACCACGCGGGCCCAGTGCGGTTGGGTGATGTCAAATGTCTTCGAAATTTTTGGTTCTAGAGCATGCTGGTTTCCTCACAATATTTTCCATCACTGTTTCGAGAGCAGTGGTGCTGAAATTACATACACAAAGTATATAGTATAATCGAAAAGTTCCTGTCTGGGTTCGAAATCACGACCTACAACACGTAATATGTCGGAGCCAATACCTATGTGAGTATACTTCATACCATAACAAAAAATAAAGGCCAGTGAGCAACCTTGTAGCATGAATGACCGCACAGCATACGTCCGACGTAAGTATCGCCAGTCTACAGGGCATTTTAAGATTAGTTAGAAAGTCTTACCTTTGGTACAGAAAGTCTTTGGGCACAAGTTACAAGCATATGGCTTGACTCCAGTATGCCTCATCATGTGCTGCCTCAAGTTGGAATTGTTGGAGAAGCCCTTGCCACACTCTGAGCACAGGAATGGCGTCTCGCCAGTGTGGGTGCGGAGATGGTCCTTTAGACTGCACATCTGGGCAAAACCTGAGGAAATAAAGCAGAAATGTTCGATATTTAGGCCCATATAGGCCCTTACTCAAGACTACAGCACCCTAAATGTGACACACACGAACAATCGCAATCTAAATGATTTTTAAGGATATTGCTAACCATTGAAAAGCCATTGCTACTCTTGTGTTTTATTTTAACAGAGTTTTGTGACTTTAGTTAGATTTATTATTTTATTTTCATAGCCTTTTTTCAGAGTATTTGTAATGGATATCATGTTATGTTTGATATCTGAGGGGCAATTCTGGTCATTTTAAGAATGTTCACAGTCTGATCTCAGTCTCAATCTGTCAAAAATACCTCAAATTTCAGTACATTTTGACAAGTTTTTGACATTTGTTTGTCGCTGAGATGAGACTGCAACTAGATTTTGGACGTTTTAAATTACGAGAATTGGCCTTCAGTTCTGGTCTCTGCGTGCCCTTTAGCAAATTCCTCTTCCAACCCCTTCCAATTCTCCCTGTCCCTTGTCTGTATATAGTAAGAGCGTTAACAACTGAGTCGTCGGCCATGGATCATATCCCTATGTCTATCTAGCTTGCACTTATGGGCCTTATGGTGCCGCTTAGTGAAAGGCATAACAATAAAAGAAATATATTGATAAGTGCACTGCACATTCTTATCTCTATTCAGTTGATCTGACTTTCGGGCTTCTGAC
Source organism: Gortyna flavago (assembly GCA_963669345.1). Taxonomy (NCBI): domain Eukaryota; kingdom Metazoa; phylum Arthropoda; class Insecta; order Lepidoptera; family Noctuidae; genus Gortyna; species Gortyna flavago. The sequence continues at coordinate 15,090,423 of OY770138.1, forward strand.
TACCCGTAACAACTGTCAAAGATCCACAAATGACAGCCATTACCAACGGCTTAATGTGCTTTCCCAGGCATGGAGGGGTTTCGGTATATAAAGATGGTCACCCATCCACAGAATAACCGCGGCAAGCGTAGCTTAACCTGAGCGATCGACCTGTGTGGCTGTTATTATTTAGCCACGGGCCCTCTCACAATTCCGATATTCTATTTACAGAATAAACAATTTCATTTCATTGCTTTATAAAAAACCAACAAATCAAATAATTTCTAGCCCATAACAGAATAGTTCAAAAAAGCTTACTTTTCTTGCAATATTCACAGATATAAGGCTTGTGTTCCTTATGAGTATACATGTGAGACATCAGCCGGTCCCGTCTAGCATATGTCTTGGAACATTTCTCACATTTGTATGGCTTCACTTCGCTGTGCATCGCCACATGCCGCTTCAACAAATGTTTCATGCGAAATGTCTTCCCGCAAGTATCACAAATAAATTCTTTCTTCTCATTTTTATCTCTATGTTTTCTCATGTGCATTGAGAGTGATCTCTGCTTCGTAAAGGTAAGACGACAATGACTACATTGTAATTCAAGTGCTGGTGTCCCGTTTTCAGATTTTACTTCAACTTCCTCGGTGTGGTCCACCATATTATCTTCTAGTAAATATGTCTCGCTTGTAAAGCTTTGATCACTAACAAAACACATATTAATTTTATGCTTGGCTCTGTGTTTATCCAACAGCGCCTGGTTTGGATATAACTTTTTACAAATGTCACATTCTAGTGATAAATTCTCATGTGCTACTAAATGTCTCAAGTATTTCTTCTCTTTTGTGAACTGTTTACTACATTTAGTACATGTATATTCTTTTTCTTCGTTCTCGGTTTTGGATAAATCAGGGTTGAAACTGAATTCCTCATAAGTTGCGAAATAGTCGTGATCTTGCTCCATTTTGAGGTCAAGTTCTTGAGGTTCCTTTTTTACATTTGTTTGTAGGAGTTTCTTAAACTCATCTTGTGCCTTCGCCGCCTGCTTACGGAACGAGTACGCGAGGTGCAGCACCTTGACACATCCATCACAAAGGTGTTGTGGTAACCCATCCTCCTTGGAGACCTATAGAAATAATACTTTATTTTCTTATATATTACATAATTATAACATTATTCAAGTAAATATTACTCTATTTCCATGCTACGTACCTTAATTGGAGTACACTGCACAAGTACCTCGGCTAATTGGAGACTATTTTCCTCAATTTCAATTACTGTCTCATACAAGTCCAACAAAGTCACATTGTCCTTCATACAAGTCCGACACGACGTAGCTATGTCTACCATTATAGCTCAAGCTCAAAAATTACAAGTAATAATTAATAAACAGAAGATTTAAAAATTAACAATAAACATCACACGTTCTGACAGCCAATTTTGTTTGACATGATCATAGATTATAGGATAGGACGTGACCGTGACGTGACGAACCGACGAACGAACGTTGCCCGTGCCTGCTTTAGTCTTTTAGTATATTATAATGTACTCTGTGGTCTTTTATCTGTGCCCGTGATGCAGTGCCGTCTCTTCGTCGGCCATTGACAGGATATTTTTTGTAATTTTATTTAATATTTTCTCATCTCATTTTTGGTAATATTTCTAATATTCAAATAATGTTTACAAACAATAAAAAAAATATCGTTATAATTAATATAGCCCTTCTGATTCGCATTGCAAGCAAAA